>OY728159.1:1045336895-1055336895 GCA_963277665.1 Viscum album
GTCGGAGTATTTGGCAAGCGTCGCCATAAAACTCCGACATTGCTGCCCTGTTTTCTCAACCATCTGATTGTCTTCATTATATTCCACCATAACCTGTGTGCGACGGTTCCACACCGAACGCATGCGTGTACGGCCCCGCCCCCGCCTCCTTTCAGTAGATGTATCTGTCATGAAAGAAAAACAAATATTTTATCAAAACATGTTATAATGAAAATAAATATTACTATAAAAATTTGATAGGGTTTTATAAATATACCTGTGCTAGTCTGATCAATGAGTGGCGCCGGATCCACAGAACCTGATGGAACACCCTCTGGTGGAACGGGAGTCGAAGACGATGGAATATAAAAGCTCGGAGAGACAGAAGTAGAAGGAAAAGAAGATGGAACAACTGTATGACCTGATGCTGACTGGGGAGTGGGAATCATCATGGGATGTGAAAATGATGGGGCAGAAGATGCAGAAGGTAGCGAAAACATGGGAGGTCTAAATATCCCGTGTGTCCCTAACGACACACCGGGATCAGAATGTGGGAAGGCTGAAATGTCAGTGGGAGGGGCAGGGTCTAGTCGGGCACGCGCAGCTCTACGTCCACCTCTGGTACGAACCCTCCTCGTACCACCGGCCTGAGTACTCGGACCAGTACTAGGCTCCTCGTCGAATAACTGTCGACGTAATGGTGGATCCTACAAAAAAGTTTACAAAAAAAATTAATCACATGACATTATATATTCTGTAAATATATATATATATATTTGAAATAAAGTACTCACTGTAGGCACTAATGGTGGAATGCCCAGCTCCTCCATCCGACGATTGTTCTCCGCCATTTTTTTTCTTCGTCTCTCTTCAATTGGCTTCATTTCCTGCATTGGAAAACAAATATGTAATTAATTAGAAAAAGAAAATTAATGTGTAAACCAAAAAACTAAATATATGAGGGAATGAGGGGATTCATTGGTAATTTACCTATCAATTGTTTTAGAAGAGCTTGAATGAATTTAATAAAACATACAAGTTGTAATGTTCACCAAGTTTGAAATATTGTTTGATTTGGTTTGAATACAGTTCAATTCCAAATTAGAAAATGCAATTCAAATAAAACAGCAACCAATAAACATTGAAAATTCACATAACGGTCAAGTCAGCTAAAACATATTTGTGATCAATACTAAATAAATATGAATATTACCAACCTTAACAACCCAACTCGAGGTAAACCAAAAGAATTGAGAACATGGATGAATGATTCTATATATTTCCAACCACAACTTCAGGTTCACAATCAACTCTGACAATTGAGCTATTGGAGTCATCAAAAGAAATAAATGGATTGGTTCCAATGGCAATAGGGACAGTGTCAATTCCATCATCAGCATCATCAAAAATATGTCTTGGAATTACTTCAACTACGACACCAAATTCAGGTTGAAGTTGATCTTTGACATAAAAAACTTGTTTAGCCATTGATGCCAACACATATGGTTCTTCGGTTGCAAGAGTGCGGGTCATATTAATTACTCGAAATCCACAATCATCAATAAATGTGCCATGTCTCGTCATCGAATCAAACCAATGGCATTTCATCATTGTGACTCGTCCATGAGAGTAATAATCCAATATTATTATTTTCTCAACGACTCCATAATAACCCACATTTTCAAGTCGCGGTCTACTATCTGATGCGCTGGCATAACAATCTGTTGTGGCAGTAACCATAATACCATCATGTTGTGTTCTCATGTTTTTGGCTCGTTCAGTGACAATAAATCTGTACCCATTGATAACAATTGATTTACAGTCACGAACCACGGTATTAGGACCAAAAGCCAAAGCTCTTATTTCCTCAGAGACAGAGTCAGCAGACAAACTCAATACCTGCAATATAAATGACAGCTAAACTTAAGTAAATATTGAAATATTTAATTTAAACAGTAATATTTTTACCTTCAATTTTAACCAAGCAGAAAACTCTTTGCTATGCAAAGTCTCTCTCCTTCTCAAAGATAAAGAACGATGCTTCCTATTTATCATTGTTTTATGTTCCCTGTAGATAAAAAAATATGAATAGTTTAACAGATATATATGTAAGATATACATATTCAATTTTGTTACCTGATATAGTCATCGAACAAATCACAGTTGAACAAAACTGTGCGATGTGCCATCTCCCGCTCTTCATTGCTTAATGTCTTCAATGTATATGATCCAGGAATTCCTCCTGTTTGAGGAAGTGATGGAAAACTGGGTTCAATTTGCTCATATTGTTCTTCTTCATTTCTCATTGGTCTGCTCATTCTTGTAGTAAGATCAGACAAATACATTGAACAGAAATCCATACATTCTTGAGCTAAGTAACCGTTCACGATAGAACCTTCGGGATGATTCTTGTTTCGAACATAAGACTTTAATGTGAACATATTTCTTTCAGTTGGATACATCCAACGAAAAGAAACAGGTCCTCCGAGAAGTATTTCAGTTGGAATATGGACAGTCAGATGCAGCATGCATGTGAAAAATGATGGGGGAAATATTTTCTCCAACTCACACAAAATTAATGGGGCATCTGTCAACATTTTTTGCAAGAAAGACTTCGACAACTTCTTAGCACAAAGATCTCTAAACAAATGGCACAACCGAATAACACCCACCCTTACATTATTGGACAAAAGATGACGGATTGCTATTGGAAGCAACTCATGCAGTAGAACGTGATAATCATGAGTCTTCAAAGATTTTAGCTTCAACTCTCTTCTGTTGACCCGTTTAGATATGTTGCTTGAATAGCCATCAGGAACTCTAATAGTCTCTAATACTTCCAAAAATTGTTTTTTTTCAGTAGGTGTCATCACATAAGAAGCACATGGAAGTTGCCATTTATTTTCACTGATACGCACAGGATGCAATTCTGGTCTGATGCCCCAATCCACCAAGTCACGTCGAGATCGTAAATCATCTTTTGTCTTCCCCTTGACATTTAGAAGAACTGAAAGCAACATTTCACATATATTCTTTTCAATATGCATTACGTCTAAGCAATGACGTAGCAAATTGGTTGACCAATAAGGCAAATCAAAAAAGATACTCCTCTTCCTCCAATTGTAACAGGTTTCTGTGGAAACATTCTTTCTCTTTCCAGATTTCATTTGACCCTTCCCGAACGAAAAACTGAAATCTTTCAATTCATTAAGCACATCAGTTCCAGACATACGCTGAGGTGGATCATCGGTCTCTATAGTATTATCAAATCTTCGACGATTCATTCTATATGGATGATCCTTTGGCAAAAATCGTCGATGTCCCATAAAACTGAAACTACAACGATGTTTCAGTCTTCTGGATCGTGTATTCTTCATACAAACTGGACATGACAGTTTCCCCTTCGTGCTCCATCCAGACATCATTGCATAAGCCGGAAAATCATTGATTGTCCACATAAGCGCAGCGCGCATCTGAAATATGTCTTTTGAACATGCATCGTATGTGCGCACACCCACATCCCAAAGAAGCTTCAACTCTTTTATTAAAGGTTGCATGTATACATCAATATCAATGCCAGGATCAGAAGGACCAGATATGAGTATACTCATGAAAGTGAAAGGTTTTTTCATACACAACCATGGGGGAAGATTATAAATGTGTATAAAAACTGGCCATGTGCTGTGCGAAGTAAGCATCTGCCCAAACGGATTAAAACCGTCGCATGAAAGACCCAGCCTCACATTACGCACGTCAGCTGCAAAATCAGGATGTCGAGCATCAAATCTCTTCCATGCAAATCCATCTGCAGGATGAACCAACTCATCATCAGTCTTCTTTCTCTCGGTATCATGCCATCTCATTTTTATTGATATGTCATCAGACATAAAAAGATTCTGGAGTCTGGGAATCAATGGAAAGTGCCACATTACTTTCTGTGGAACGCGGGATGGTGTTCCATCAGATTTTGACTTCCAGCGGGATGTGCCACATTTTATACAATCATTTCGTTCAGCGGTTTCCTCCCAGAATAAACTGCAATCTTTCGGGCAAGCATGAATTTTGTTTCTTGAAAATCCAAGTTCCTCAACTAACTTCCATGCCATATAGTGGTTTGAGGGAATATCTGCATCATCTGGAAGTAAATCCTTCAAGAGGGTAAGAATGTAATCGATTGCTGTATTAGAAATCCCATACATAGTTTTCCCATGAAATAATCGGATTAAAAATTCCAGCTTTTTCATTTTATCGCATTGCCGATATACTGGAGTCGTGGCAGCATCATTCAATTTTTTCACCCTATCAATATCATCATTTTCACTAGATGCATCAGCTGTCCTCATATCGAAGTCTTCTTGAGTCGAAATCCTTTCTTTTTCATGATGACGAATAAACGGAAACCGATCATCTAACAAATTCTCCATTCCAGTCTTTTCATTTCGATCATCACCAATTTGAGATTTCGTTTTCTCCCCATTGTGATACCACAGAAAGTAGTTTGCTTGAAACCCATTTTTGGTTATGTGGTAGCTGACTTCTTCACGGCTCAACCAAGGTCTACCAACACAATTGGAACATGGGCAGTGTATGCGACCACTATCTGAAGCATTGTCAAATGCAAAATCTATAAAGCTCTCCAAATTGTTTTGAAAATCATCTGAGATCCGATCGGTTTCATACATCCAACTTCTGTCCATTCTGTAAAAAGAATTTATATAAGTCATTTTGTCATAAACAATTCAATAGGCATTAACTATAATAGAATATACATTTAAGTAAACGATAAAGGAAGAAAATAATCAAGGTATCAACTACACATGTCAAAAAAACATACAAATGTGTTATTGAAAAAATGTAAAACCAACAAGAACTTAATGTGTTATATCACATAACAGCATGACTCATCCCATAACCATATTAGTAGGGTATCATGAACATGAATAACATCAACCTTGTGCCATCCTCCTACCCTACATGACCCCAACCACATGCCACATCTTATTATAGCCTTATCACATCACACCTCATCGAAAAACACTAGGGAAATCATAGTACATCTCACCTGAAGACACATGGACAATCACATCGCATCTTGCCTAAAAACACATGGTCAATCACTTTTGAAGAAAGAGTAGGGAATGTTGTACCCCACTCTCTTGGATTTTAATGATCACAATCACTCTCATAGTGATATAATGTTGTTTCAAGTGTTCTTGTTAATAGGCATGATTTCAGGAGCAAGAAGTGGCAAAAAAAAGGAAAAGTGGACTTTTTTCAAGTCCACCGGCCAGCCGGTGTAGGACCACCGGCCAGCCGGTAAGGGCACCGGCCAGCCGGATCCAGCCCATCGGCCAGCCGGTGGACAAGGCAGAAGGGCTTGCCCTCTGCCAGGTGCCACCGGTCAGCCGGTGTCTGGCCACCGGCCAACCGGTGGGCCCAGACAGAATGGGATGTCTTTTGTCCAGACCACCGGCCAGCCGGTGGCCTCCTCACCGGCCAGCCGGTGGAACTCTTTGGAATAGTGAGACCTACTGTCTCACCACCGGCCAGCCGGTGGCCTTCCCACCGGCCAGCCGGTGGCTCCTGGGCAGAAGCTCTCTCCACCTTCCAAGGACAGCCCCGCCCACCCCCATGGACAACCCACCCACCCCTATGGACACCCCTACCCCCTAGACAACCCAACCACCCCCGTGGACAGCCCACCCACCCCCCTCGACACCCCTTCTCCCTATGGACAGCCCCCCACCTCCTTGGATAGCCCGCCCACCCCCCTGGACACCCCTACCCCCTGTGGCCAGCCCACCCACCCCCCCTGGACAGCCCGCCCACCCCTCCTTGAGAGCCCGACCACCCCCGTGGACAGCCCGTCCACCCTTGTGGACAGCCCGCCCACCCCCGTACCCCCTTGGACACCCCGTACCCCCCCCCCCCCCCCCGGGATAGCCCCGCCCACCCTCCCAAACAGCCCACACCCCCCTCCCCTGCAACCCCACCACCACCACCTAAACATACCAACCCCCCTGGACACCCCACACACCCCTCCCCCACCAGGACACCCCACCCAGACCCCCAGGACAGCCCACACCCCCTGGACAACCCCACCACACAACAACTCACCATCTCACAATAACCATCGACACCATGTTACATCGACCAACCATCTCACCAAAACAACCACATATCACAATAAAAATATTGCACATCACAAACCACCGCACAACCAAAACCACCTCACCACATTATACACCACAACTTCATCACACAACACCTCCACACGACACAACACCACCACACATCATCACTATCATACAACTTCATATGACACATCCATGCCCACTAACCATCACATTACAACCCCACATATCACAAAGCCCAACTGGTCACCTCAATCCCCATAAAACAGCCTACAACATACAATGAAACACAACAAAAAACCTCTCATAGAGGCAACATACCCCAACTTCCACAAATTATTTATTCAAGGTCTTTTATTACATTACCCCTTTATTTAGCATGGACATTATAACACAACTGATATTCTAGGGGAAACTAATTAATTAACAAAATATTTATTCATTTCCCTATTTTACACGGTGAAATCACATCAAAATCCAAACTTAAAACTAAAATATTAGATCAATAACAATAAAAACAAGGTACCATATGTGTATAAAGAAAAAATTACTTGATTTGAGATGATTCAAATGGGTTTTCACCTATTCGGATGGGGGATTTGGAGAGCAGCAGAGAGCTGGTGGTGGATTGATAACTTAAAACTAAAATACTAAAGCAATAACAATAAAAATAAGGAATTATATGTGTATAAATGAAAAGATACCTGATTTCAGATGGTTTTCACCTCTTCGGATAGGGGATTTCGCGAGATGAGAGCAGTGGAGCGGATGAAATTAGGTTCTGTGCGAATGGGGGAGAGCTGGATTTGGGGGAAATAATTCCCAACGGTTTTAAAGAACCGTTGGGAAAGAGATGCTAAGGAACCCTTTCCCAACGGTTCTTTTGAACCGTTGGCAAAAGGTGATTAACACACCCCTTTACCAACGGTTTCTTCAAACCGTTGGCAAAGGGGTGGCTTTTCCCAACGGTTTCAATGAACCGTTGGGAAAGGCTTTCTTAATCCTTCAAACCCAACGGTTTTAGCAAACCGTTGGTAAACTCCCGTTGGGAAAAACAGCATTTCCAGTAGTGATGTTTCGTATGTTACCAAAATCGGTAAGGAAATTTGAAATTTAAATTTCCACTTAGTAGGCTTTACGCATACATCATTGATTATTTTACTCCAAGATTTTGTGTGGAATACTTATTTATTATTTATGAAGTAATTTCCACTACCCTTTGTGTGGATATAATTTTTATACACATAATAACCCCATTGATAATTTTTCAAGTCATTGATATAAACTTGATCTTAACTCAATTTCCAATCATTGAGTTAAACATCCAAGTCATTGGTGTTGTTTTTACAATAATATACATGAATGTACTCTGATTGATGTACACTCTATATTCAATCATATTGAGTGTATTTATATTTTTCACACATAATTATGTCATTGATTTATCCTTTACCTAAGGATACTGTCTTTATAAGGGATTTCTTCTCAATTTACATTCCTTTGAGACTATTTCATTGTTATGCACCAATTCACTTTTATATGGTTTATATACTGTCCTTTGACATATTATATAATGAAATCCTTTATTTTCAAGATAATATAATGTTTTGATTACCTCAATTATTTGTATTCAAGCATCTTTCATTTGGTTAGAAACTCTAATTAAAATTTCATTTTAAATGTTTTAAAAATGTATTCTTCTAAATCATTCTAATTAATTTCCATGCTTTAAAAATGGTTTTAAGGATATATTTATATGGAAATTAATGTTTTAAAATTAAAATTCATTTTAAAAGTTTCAATGTTTTATGGGACACTTTGATTCAAAAATCTATTTTTAAACGGCTTCTTGAAAAATAGTGTGACTTTAAAATGTTTACGAGAAAAAGGGGGATATTTCTCTCAAATAGTTTTGATGATTACTTTCATATATGTCAATATCCTTCATTTTCTCTATTGAGGTTAATTTTTTACAATAAAATCTTCCTTATTGTATTGAATGAGTTCTATCTGACTGTGGATGTGATATTTGTATACCATTAATGGTTTGTGGATAAAGTATTGAAATTTCGTATTCTAGTTTTAATACGAATGTTTATCTTATGTTTTAAACTTTTACTATGTGGAATGATTTGGAATTAGTAAGTGACGGGTGGATCCTGCTATAGCTTCTCGAAGCATCGGTAGGTCTCATTAGACAAACTAGTTTCTTGGCACACGGCCTTGACAAAATCTTATTTTTAGTCTTTTCACAAGTCCTTTACTATGTCGTTATTATGTACGGCATTATGAATTCCATCATTATGAGATTAAATATTGATATTTCATGTCATTATTTTACTAGTAGAATAACCATGACTATGTTTTATTATGGAATTATTTATTCAACTCAAATTCTTTCCATAAAGTGTTCATATTTATTATTTGTAAAGTCATCTGTTTTCAATTATCCATCATTCCTAATGTTTATGTTATCTTCCACTATATTACTTACTCTTACTGGGCATTTAAGCTCACCCCTTTCTCATGTTTCATTTTCCCAGGATATGAAGAAGTTAGTTATGAGTGACTTGTAGGAATAATCTTGTAATCTTGGATGTTTGTAATGGAATACATCAGTGTTGTTTTTCTTTTCAAGTTGTAGTGTTGAAATTATGTATGTATGTTGCGTCTAAGACTGCTAAACCAATCAGTCCTTTGGGACTTGATTCTTTGTAATCAAGCCAATGTATTAAAATAATGCCCCGACTCCTAGATTCTAGGGTCGGGGCGTTACAGTTTGTATCAAAGGAAGTTTTGTACAAAACATGAAAACTAGATTTATATAAAATCTTATTAGAACATAATACCCTAAGATAGAATTTTATTAATAGTATAGAAAAACTTCCAAAAATCTTGGTAATGTAGAGATTTTGTGTATTTTTCAAGCCGTACATCCCTATCTGGATATGAGCAGGTAAAGGTGGCTCTGACACAGATATACCTAGGAGTGAAAACTATGACAAGGAGTTTCAAGATTGACCCAGGGTATCATGGTACATGACAATGGGCCTTTATACACTCATGGTTACGTCACACCCCGGTAATATTCTTAGGATAATTTACATTCCCTTTACAAAATGATTTGAAACTTTTTAATATAAGATGAGAATAAATGACCTTGGTTAATCTTAAGTTGTTTTAAAATGAAAATAAGGTATCATGATATTATATAATTGATTCTATGACTATTATTATTCACACAATGATTTCTGGTTTTAGTCAATGGATGTATTCCAAGTAAGTCATAGTAACTTTGATCATACTATTTCTGTTGATGGAAAACTAACGCCTCACGAAACGATGATTGTTCAATTATCTCATACCGCCTCTCATGGTGGCCCTTGAGATGAAAATATATTTATATAATATATATATATATTATGTTTATTTTTTCTTTATTTTTCAGTATTTTCCATTTATATAATTATTTTATGGTTTCCATTATGGTTAAAATGCGATAATTTCATTAGAGAAAGTGTCGACTACCGCCCCCTCAAAATGGTATGACCAGTTAATGCCTTATGTCGGACATACAAAGGATAGAATTAATGATATTATATATGATATTATACAATAATTATTATATATCTATGTATCATAATGTTTTAATTCCTTTAAAATACAAAATAGAAATGAAATTAGCGTTCATGCGTACGTACGGCTTACCGTCTCCATGAACAATACATTTCATTTCTTATCTCCAAATATTATATACTATTATAAATATATATATATATACTGTATATATAATATATATATATATACTGTATATAATATATATACATATATATGATATCTAAACCATGTATATTATTTTGGAGATAATAGACTTTTTACCACATGGAAAAATTGTAATGATAACAAGTTCATTTTTGACTTAAGTTCTGAACATCGATAAAATATCCAATATGAACTCCAATAATTAACTTATTGTTATACAAGGTAATAAGTGATATAATAGACATAATAAACATGATAAATTTTCTTTATCAATTAGAAATTAACTTATGTTTATTATTCAGGATGAACAATGAACATACAAGACAAGTCGGACTTGAGGTATGGGGTTTCTTATCTCACTTTTAATACCGTGAGATTTCCATTGTTTTCCATTTATTTATTGGTTTTGGTTTATTTTGTACTTCCATTTGATATATATATTCATGGTTATATTTATATTCATGGAATTATGTGATTCATTTGGTTGTTATTAACTTTTGGTCATACGACTTGATTTATTATAATGAATTAAGGTTTTTTCATTTCCCTTTTTATTCTCGAGAGATTCAGGATATATTGGACACTATTTCCTTTTTTGTGGCATATGTACTATCAATGAATATATTATTGGTGTAATATACTTTAATTTATGGTTATTTACATCTTCATTGGATGATACTTCTTTCATGGGTTGTATGTTTCGTATGGTACCAAAATCAGAATGGAAATTTCATATTTCAATTTCTTCTTAGTAGGCTTTACGCATAATTCATTGATTATATTACTCCAAGATTGTGTGGGGAATAATTATTTATTATTTATGTAGTAATTTATACTACCCTTTTTGTGGATATAGTTTTTATACACATAATCACTTTAGTGACAATTTCTCAAGTCATTGATATAAACGTTCTCTTAACTCAATTTCCATTCATTAAGTTAAACATCCATGTCAATGGTGTTGTTTTTAAATGAATATGTGTGAATGTACTCTGATTGATTTACAATGAATATCCAATCATATTGAGTGTATTTATATTTTTCACACATAATTATGTCATTGATTTATCCTTTACCTAAAGATACTATCTTTATAAGGGTTTTTATCTGAATTTACATTCCTTTGAGACTACTTTGTTGTTATGATCACTTTAATTACAAGATATATGGGAGTGTTTATCTTTTGTATAGTTTTACTATAACAATACCTTCAATTAAAGTACACAAATGGAACTTTATGAAGCATTTTATGACAAGAGATGTCCCACTCCAACATAATGGAATTAAGTTGGTGAAAGAAAGATTATAAGATCATATCATTTGGAGGAGACAATGAAAAATTAAGTACTATTCAAACATATATTAAATCATCTCAAAAAATATAAAAGTGTTGTGCTAATAATTGAAGGAAATATTTTTAATTTAATCTGAGAGACCTCATTTTATTGAAAGCATATTTTTTGAAAGGTGAAGAACCTTTATGATAAATTATTTTAACAAACTTTTGTTTATTTTTTGACAATTAACCTTTTTTTATAAATTTTTTATTCAGGAATCGGACTGAGTCGCTCATAATTAGGTTTTTTGAAATTTTCAAAAAGTTTGTACCCAAATATAAAGGGGGAAAAAGTTTTGTTTTAAATATTTTTTTAACGTGAATAATCAGATATAGTTCTATCAGCATGATGATTAAAGTGCATCAAATCCAGAAGAATCAGAGGCATAAATTTTTTATTTTTTGAAATTTACCTTTTCCATAAAAGAAAGAAGTTTCCGAGTTAGAAAGAAACAAGTTTTATAGTAAACAAGAAATAATATTGATGAATATTTTCAAAATAATATTGTGAAGTCATGAGTTATAAAGTTTTAATAATTTCTAAACCAAATCATAAAATAATTTTATAGTTATAATGTTCTCATAAATCATGAAAACTCTCATGATAAAAGCTTTTGAGGAAATGGTAGAGAGGTTTTGAGGAAATTCAATGTTAATGTATACAGACTCCCTCATAATATGAACTACATCATAATGGGAATTCCATCGTAATGGGTATTCCATACTAATTGTAATTTCATCATAATGATAATTCCATCATTATGAGGATTCCATCAGAATGAGATGAGAAGGAAACATAATTTGTAATGAGTTGAGATGAAAATATAAATTGTAATGAGCTAAGAAGGAACTGAATTCTTAATGAGATGAGAAAGAAAAAAAATCCTTATTGTATGAGAGGAAAAACAATCATAATCACTAAAAAGGATACAAAATTTATAATCACTAAGAAGAAAATAGAATACGTAATGAATTTATAAAAAATAGAAGATCGTAATCAGCTGATTATAAGGAAGATTCAGAAAGAAGATTTTAGAATTTCTATAAAGAGTTTAAGAGGTTAAAACTTGAAATTCAAATTTTCATAAATCTTAGAGAAATATAAGGAGGATTGAAGAAGTAAAAGTCGAAGTCTAATTGTGAGATATTTTTGGAGTTTTGAAATTTGATGGAGTGGGGAATGTTTTTAAGTTTAATTATTTTTTTTTTCTGATTTTCCTATAAATACTTTCATAGATCATTTGTTCATTGATGAATTTTTCACGTAAGTAGAAAAGGTGAAGCACTGAAGAAATAAAGTGAATGTTATTTTTATTTAGATATCTCATGAGGAGGATTATATAGCCAAATGTTTGTTTACTAGTTTGAGTATTTGATCAGAGTTTGAATTTTGTAGATTGAGAATTATTTTAACATATGGATTCCATCATATTGAGATAATCAGAACTAGAATCATTGTATTGATATAATCAGATAAAAACTCATCATATTGAGAGAATTAGATCAATACTCATTATATTGGGAGAATCAGATCCATACTCATCAGATTCAGAAAATACGATCTAGGTAAATCCGAATGAGGATTTAGACTAAGTAATTATGGTGTAGTTTCAACATATTATTTATTCTTTTTCTGTCTCAATCGTTTTATAAGTAAATATTTTAAACTGGAGGGAGTCGGTATAATCATTCCTATGAAGCTATAGAAGGTGTCTAACAGGATTTGGCACAAGTTTTAATCACTTCTTCATAATAGTAGATTTATATAGACTCACAGGAGTGGATATGGAATGGATCGAGGTTCTCATACTGAGATAAATCCTTATAAATATTGTATTCATTACATTACTTCATACATTCTCATGGATGGTTATTTACTAAAATTTGATAAGGAAATAAATCTTAATAGGTTGTAGGGATTAAGTTTCTAAATTTTTTGAAGCTCATAAAAAGTGAACAACTAATTCAACCCCCCCATCTCAGTTGTAATTTTATTCTTGGGAACTTCAATTGGTATTAGAGGGAAGGTTCCCTTATTGAATCCTTATCATGGATAATATTAATTCTGTAAATAGTAGAGGAATTCTTATATTTGATGGAAAAATTATTATAGATGAAAAAATATGGTGATTCATTATCTCCTACCTCTTGGATTGGAAGTTGTTGATGCTTCTACTATTGGTTTTCCACCTATTAAAAAATATTCCCTTACGATGTTTACTGATAATAGAATTATAAAAGTTAATAGGAAGGCTATAAATGCAACCCTTATTTCCTTATCATAGAATTCTTATCAAAAGGTGATGGGTCTCAATACTTCAAAAAGAATGTGGTACAATCTAGAAAGTATTTTCAAATGGATTACTAAAGTGAAGAAAGAAAAACAACAAATATAGCATAGTAACTATGAAGCCATCATAAAGAGAGATGAAGAAACTATTGTTCAATAATTAACTAGAGTAAATGAAATGTTTTGCAATATTAGAGGATTTAGAGATTTTTTTGAAGATTATAAAATTGTGAAGGAACTTATTAGAAAAAATTTGGATAGTTTTGATTATAAACTTTCCTCTTTGGAAGATAAAGATGATTTATCTCTTGATTAACTGCATAACTTTATTTTTTCCTATTAAATGGGGAAAGATATAATTTTAAAAAATAATATGAAATATGTAATAGATTTTGAAGCTATGAGAATGTTAAAACTTCAAGATGCTAAAGATGTTTATCCTTGTGACTCCAAAGGTAAAGAGGATGATGAGTTGAATGAAAAAAATCATATCTCTTATATCCAAGAACTATCAAAGAGAAAGAGAAAACTATTGAGGTAAAATTTATCTCAAAATTTTTTAGTGTGGTGGAATAAGACACTTTTCTATAAATTTACCCAAAAATAAATCTGTAGAATATCGATATTATTTCAATGAAAAACCTCGATGAAAGAAGTAGAATAAAAATGATAAATAAGAAAATTCATCCAAAAAAATTCAAGATGATGTTTACTAGAAAGAAACGAAGTATGTTGAGTAAGAAATATGAATCAATATCGCCTGAAAAAATTCATCTAAGGGTGAACGTTTAGAAAAATTCATAACATTCGTTGAGAAATTTTAGAAAACAAGATATTCCTTAGAGAGCATAGAAGGTGGTAAAGAATTTTTTAGAGAGTATCAGCTCAAAATATAATTATTTCATGCCTTGAGAAAAACAAAAGTCTTAATAATTAATTGGAGTAATGAAGAAAGATTGTGAATATGTTTTTGATGGAATAAAAGATTCCATCAAGAATGAGTAATAACACATTCAAGAGATCTTAATTTACAAACTTAGAATTTCTGAACAATGAAGAATGATTGAAGATCTCAATACGAGGTTGGAATCCAAGGTAGAAGAAGTTAACAAGATTCTATCAAAACTTATTATTTTCTAAATCTCCTTGAGGAATATGAATGAAAATTTCAAAAATGTTTTGGAATTAAAATTTGAGACTTCTAAATTTGTTGAGAAGGCTTAATACGAGAATTAGGTGAAATATTCAATCACTAAAATAAATGTTTCTTTTGATTAATTTAAAATTTCTGGTTTTTAAAAATGTGTTGGGTAAGATTGTGTAGATAAAGGATATGATACACCTTTGAAATCTACAAAATTAGAAAAATCACTCAAATGAAAATATGGTATAAGTCCTGAGTGTGTTATAAATGAAAGAAGTTACCAACCAAAACAAAATTTATATAGAGAGAGATATTTATTAAATATATATTCTATATTTAATGGCTATTTCTGGTTTTGTGGAATCTAGGAACAAATATTATAATTTTTGGAACAACTTATCTTTACTCGATTGAAGGTCTGAGAAAAGTGGAAGAAATAGTGAATGTACAATGAGTAAATTTTCTAACTTATTGAAAGTTGAAAAGGTGAATTCTCATGATGTTAGAAAATTTCCAAAAAAATGAATTTGAATGTTTGGAATAAGTTTTTCTAAGATTTGATCAAGCGAGTCATCATGAATAAATATGTATGGCACTACTTTTAGAACAAGTTTCTTATGACAAAAAGTAAAAGTAAGTTGGAAAGAAGAAATTTTAGGAAAGATCTTTTGTTATTGCGAATATTTTAAATGCAAGTAAAAGGAACAAACCAGGGATACTTGAGAGTATTTTTTCATCACATATGATAGCTGATATAAAAATCTTGAAACATGTTGAAAGTCATGATAGATGGGTAGTTACCTTTGGTAATGATAGTTCCTTAAAAATCAAAAGAATCATAACATTGGTGATTGAAGTGGAAAAGTAGAAATATAAGTTTTATTTTTTTATGGGATAAAATATAAAATACTTATTATAGGTAAAATTTTTGATGATGTAAAATAATTTTTTTTATAAAATAATTTTTTATCATTAAAAGTGTGAAAGATGGAAAAGTTATTACAAAAAGAGAAAGTACCAGTGAGAATTTCTTCTAAATAGGAGAATTCATCAAATCCTATTACTTGAGTGTGGAAGATGAAAACAAATTATGGCACCGAATAATTGGGCACCATGGAAAGAAAAGTATGAAATTTTTTTCTAAATTTGATACATTTGAAACATGCTAGAATTGAAAGGATGAGAAGAAGATGTTTGTATAACTTTTTAAAAAGGGAAGATGACTAAGAAATGTCACAAAATAGTTAGAATTAAATCTACTAGACCAGTCGATATTATTCATTATGATTTATGTTGGCTGATGATATATCAATTTAAAAAATAGATTTATACTTTATCACTTTTATTGATGATTTCACTCAAATGAAAAACATCTTTTTTTATGAAGCACAAGTCAGATGCTATTGAAATGTTCTAATTATTCAGAAAAGAAATGGACAAAGAAATGGGGGTTTTAAAAAAAATTTAAGAACAAATAATGATAATGAATTTACAGAAAATACTTTTGAAACTTTTATGAGGAAGCATGGTATCAAACATTATTATAGTGATCCCTATAATCCACACCAAAATGAAGTACAATTAAAAAAACTAAAAGTTTAGTAGAAATGGGAAGAAGTATGTTAGTAGTATACATACTTTCAAAACTCTATATGATATAATCTATTAATACTACTGTACATGTTCAAAATAGATGCTTGTTGATACTAAAAACTAACCCGAATCCTTATGAAATGAGGTATAAAAAAACCTTCATTAAAGTACTTCAAAGTTTTTGAAGTCCATGTTTACTCACAAAAAAAAATCTCGATCTGGGAAAGTTTGATGAAAAAGATTAGGAAAGAACTTTTATGGATTATTTACCAAATAACTGAAGTAAAATATGTTTGAAGAAACATTTAAAAAAGTTGGTGGACTAATATGATGTGAACGTAATTGAAAATCAAAATTCCCTAAAAAAAGTTATTGAGAATGCTAAGGAGGAAAAACTGGATATTTCCAAAAATAGTGAAAGAAAGTCAAAACATCCTTATCCTGATTTTGAAAATTCATATGATGAGGAAAGTTCTGTTGGGAAAGAATCTTTGAAATTTCTTACATTATAAAAACATTTTAAATTTGAAAAAAATATTTTAAATTAGAAGGATCTAGTTCAGATAAAGAAAAAGTTGAATTTATAAAATCAAACTTCACTTATCCCAAAAGTTGAATCGAAATCAGTTTTAAAAGCAATTCAACAAAAATCATAGGTGGATCAAATGAATGAAGAGTTGGATAAAATTGGAATGAAACATGAAAAAAAAATCATAGAAAAAAAATGTTATTGGAACCAAGTGGGTTTACAAAAAATGTTAAATGAACATGGAGAAGTTTCAGGAAATAAAGAAAAACTTGTTTATAAAGGATATGCATGGGTTGAAGCTCTGGAATTTGAAGAAATTTTTTCCCCAGTTTCATGATTAGAAACTATTAGAATGTTTCTTTCAATGACTTCATATCATAATTACCAAGTTTTTCATATGGATGTAAAGTTCCCTTTCATAAATGGTGATATGGAGGAAGAAGTTTACATCGAATAACCTTGTGGGGTCCTACTTGATTAGGATGAAAAATAGTTTGTAAACTGAATAAATATTTATATGGGCTAAAATAACCACCATGTTCTTAGTATTAAAAACGTGAAAATTGTTTGAGAATGTTAAATTTTTCTAATGGAAAACATGATAGAAACCTATATGTTAAATATGTTGACTCCAAATCTCTAATTGTAATTGTTTATATGGATGATAAATTTTTCTATAGGGATATAGAAGATGTTTGTAAAACATTTTCCGAGGAAATAAAAAAGAATTTTTAAATTTCTATGTTATTAGAATTAACTTTATTTTTTATCTTACAAGTTCAAATCCTATTTTAATTATCACAAAGAAGTTTGGGATGGAAGAATCCAAAGAAGCTTCAAAACCTATTTTCATGATCACAACGTTGAGTAAAGATGAATATGGAATAAGTGTGAATCAGAATGAATTTTATAAGTTGATAGGAAGTCTTATTTACAATATATCCTCAAGTATTGATATTTTTTATCCCATGAAAAGTATGTCAGGGAATTGTTAAAGAATTTAGGGATGACAAAATACAAAGAAGTTTCAACTTCTATTTCAGTGATCACAAATTTGAGTTATGATGAATCAAGAATAAGTGTGAATCAGGATGAATTTTAGAAGTTGATTGGAAGTCTTCTTTACCTTATAGCCTCAATTCCTGGTATTGTTTATGTTGCGACTTTGTGTGACATGTATCCAAGTAATTTGAAATAATCACATATGTTGGAAGAAAATAGGATTCTGAGATATGTAAAAGTAACAAATTCACATGGTTTATTATAGAAAAGAAATAGTAAGAAAATGTTTCATGGTTATACTGATGAAAATTGGGTTGGATATTGTAATGATAAAAAATAAACCCCAGGAGGAACATTTTTCTTAGTTAAATGTTGTGTGAGTTGGCATGGTAAGACAAACAGATTAGTACCTTTAAGAATAAATAAATCTGAAAATTTTACAATTACTCAGGATTGAACTCAAATGTTATGAATGAAAGCTTAGCTAGAAGATTTGAAAGTAAAATTTTCTAAACCATTAAAGATACTTTGTGATAATCAGAGTGAAACTGATATTTCTAATAATCCTATACACCATTCCTGATAAATAAAAATTGATATAAAATTTCATTTTATTAAAGATAATGTTTCTAATTGAGTTGTTTTTTTGGAATAAATTTCAACAAAGTATCAGATTATTTATATCTTTAGAAAAGAAATTCCAATATATAGGTTTTTGGAATTGAGGTCGTATCTTAATGATCATCATCCTCCCATTTCTTCCTATTTCTCATAAGGAAGAACCGCCATCATGTTTTAGATTATATTAAAAAGGGGGAGAGAATTTAATGACTTTCTACAATATAAGAAGTTTTTTCATATCATTATTTAGAGAATCTAGATCAGTGCTTATAATAAAATGGGGGAGAGAAAAAGAAAAGTGACAGGAAAAGATAAAATTGGGGAGATTTTATCTTTATATGGATGAAACATTTTCTTACCAACGAGGGATGTAATTCCTTCAAAAAATTACTTTTACTAGTAGTGTGGTGTCATGACACTTTCTTTTGAGAAATTATATGTTTTTATAAAATATAAAAAAATGAGTTTTTTACAAAAGTTAACATGTGGAAAAAATTCGGAGAGTTGGACAAGTTGTTAACACTGGTTTTCAATAAATCCAAAGGGGTATCTTGAAGAACCTTTGTGATATATTTTTTTAAAAAAGTTTTTTTATTTGTAAGAAACTAATATTTTTGTATAAGAATTTTTTTATTCAGAAATTAGACCCAATCCATCCTAATGAGGATTGTTAAAAGTTGATGAAATTTTATCCCAAAGATAAAGGGGGAGAAAATTGTGTTTTAAAGAAAGTTTTTTTTCTAGAATTAGTGAATCAGACATAGGTACATCAACATAACAATTTAAAATCATTAGATCCAAAATAAATAGAGGCAGAAATTTTAGATTGCTGGAAATTAACCATTATCATAAACGAATGAAATTACTGAGTTATAAAGAAAAAAGTTGTTTATTAAAGAAGTTGTACTATTGTTGAAGAGTTTTGAAAGAATATTTTGAGGTAAAAAGTTAAAAATATTTAATACCTTTTAAACCAAACCTGATGATGCTTCTCTAGTCATAAAGTTCTCGCAAATCATGAAAACTCTCATGATAAAATATTTTAATGAAATGGTTGAGTGGTTTGAAGAAATTCAGAGTTACTATATAGAGATTATACCATAATGGGAATTCCATCATAATGAGAATTCCATCATTATGAGGATTCCATCAGAATTAGTTAATAAGGAAACAATTTTTTTAATGAGCTGAGAAGGAAACATAAATCATAATGAGATGATAAGGAAACATAATTCTTAATGAGTTGAAAAGGAAATAGAAATCATAATGATCTGAGAAGGAAAAAAAATTTAATCACTGAGAAGGATACATAATTCATAATCATTGAGAGGGAAAAAGAATCATAATGAACCAATAAATAAAGATATATTGTAATTATTTGAATATAAAAAATAATCAAAAAGAATATTTAAGATGTTTTATGATGACTTGATGAGGTCAAAAATTGAGATTAAATTTTTCATAAATCTTAGATAAATATAAGTAGGATTGAAGAAGTCAAATTTTAAATGCGATATATTTTTAGTGTTTTGAAATTTGAGGTATCAGGGAATGTTTTCAGGTTTCCTACTTTTGTTTTCTAGGTCGCTTAGAAATACATTCTTATATCATTTGTTCATTGGAAACTTTTTCACACAAGTGGAAAAGGTGGAGCACTAAAGAAATCATGTGAAAGTAAATTCCGGCCAGATATCTAGTAAGGAGGATCAGATAGATGACTGTTTGTTTACTGGTTTGAGAATTTGAGCAGAGTTTGAGTTTTTCAAATTGATAATGGGTTCATCCTATTGAGTCCATTGTATTGAGAGAATAAGACTGGGACACATCGTATTGATAGAATTAGATCCGGACACATCGTATTGAGAGAATAAGATCTAGACTCATTGTATTGAGAGAATCATATAGATACTCATGGGATTGAGAAAATTGGATCTAACCAAATAAGACTCAGGATTCAGACTAAGAAATTATGTTGTAGTTTCAACAATGTATTTATTATTTTGTTTGGCTCAATTGTTTTATAGGAAAACATTGTATATTGACATGAGTGAATATAATCATTCTTATAAGGATATAGAAGGTTTATAATGGATGTTGGTATAAGTTTTATTCACTTACTCATAATAGTGGATTTCTTTAGACTCACAGGAGTGGTTATGAAAAGGATTTAGGTTCTCACACTAATATTGAACCTTTTAAATCTTGTGTGATTTACTTTCTTTCCTACTTTTTTGTAACGACTCAAACTTTTGTTAATGAAAATTTCCCTTGATCTAATTAAATGTCTTATTTTGTAAAATATTTATCCAATTCATTAGTTTTATGTTTTTTAGGATTTCAAAATACCATTACGAATTGTTACAGTTGCTAATATATTCATTGAATAGTGATCACATGATTAGTATAAAAATAGGGCTTTGACAAACCCAATTTACTTAAGCAAAGGAAGTGATGGACTTATCTAGTAGAATTGATTCATACGAAGCCAATTTTTCGGAGCTTGGAAAGGAGGTGGAATCACTGATATTCTCTCTTGACCAATCCCAAGCCGAGCTTTAACACGTTAAGCTCAAATAGAACCACCTACGGGAGAAGTGGAACTTGACAGGGATTACCACTCGAGAGATGTTATCTGAGCCACCCCAAGAGTCTGTCACCAACATACACCTTACCCTTAGGTCATATGCAGGTGTTATAAGGGGTTATGTAACATGACCCTAACAGTATGATTATGTGAATTATGGTTTTTTATATAATAATGAATATAAATTCATTTTGTTATTGTTACTTTTTAAATAGTTTTTAAAACACAAATAGTATTTTTATTTAATATTCAATTAAGAAATCTATTTTGATGAGTTAATGGATTTTTGAATTAAATAATATTTTAATAAAATATTATTACTAATTTAAATTTCATTAAATATAAATGATCATATAATTTTTATGAATATAACTGTAATTTTTATTATCTTGTGAAAGCACTTTTTGAAAAAACCCATGAGTTTTTTATAAATGTTGGTTTTTATTTTAAAAGTAAAACATTAACATATTTAGAAAATTATTTAGATAAAATGAATATTATTTTTTTGAATCAAGATGTCGAAATTATCCAATGTTGAATTTTTCATAATTTTCTGAGATAATCGAATTTTTGGGTAAAAATTAAATACCGTTTAAAAATATAATGTGTTTATGTCATCATAATGTCTCAATAGTGATGTAATAAAATAATATAAATGAGATTTTCGGCCAATATATATTTTTCCATTAAAATAATTTTATGTAATGTTTATTTGATTTATTTTACAAATCCATAGAAGACCTTCCAAGACTTATAAAATATTTTATCTTTTAAAAATGATTTCCTTGAGAGTGTGACTCACCTCCACATAATCAAGCCTAATATTTTAATAAGTTCGTCCAATGGGCATATAAAATAATTGTTCCAATTCCCTTTGGCAAAAACCATGGGCAAAAATCATGGAATGGTTTGTGGTTTTGATATGTTTGATGTGAAGGGTCCAAAATCTAAATAATAAAATATTCCCTCCCTTTTCCAATATAAACCCACCCAAACACCCACATTCTCATAACTAAAAGTCTTTGGAGATCGACCAACCACTTACCACATCTCTCTAGAATCCTACCAAAGCACCCAAACCTCACAATAATCCTCTCTCAAACCTCATCCAAGCCTTTTGGATCAAACGTCCAAGTAAAGGATTTCTTCCTTTCTCATTTTTGTCCAAATTTCATTATATTGTCATACCATTATTTTAAATAGAAAAAGTTGGGGTATTATTTATCATCTTCCCCATACAACCCTCATTATGTTTTAATGATGAGAGACTAATTTTCCTCTCATTAATTCCTCTATGTACACTTGTTACCATGATGAAATTCCGTAAGGAATTTATCTCTTCTCATTCACATTCAAGATATTATTTTGAATTATGAATCTAAATACCCTTAAATATGTTGGGACATATATATATATAAACCCTTATTGTCTATTTCATGTACATATGATGATACATCCCTTTATCTCTCATAATCCATTTTTATGAATTCTTATCTCACGTCTTTATGCTACTGAAATTGCACCGTAGTTTTCCAAACCGAAGTCATTGTGTAGTGAATACCATGCCCATTTCTCCATCAAGGGTATTCACATTTTTGCAAATTTACCTATTGATTATAGAGTTTCATGTATGAATTCCACATTCCATTATCCTGGAATAAATTATGTTGACTAATGAATCCATGTTGTATGATCCATGTGGCACACTTATGCATGAAATTAAATGATTAAGAAGGGTGCGCCCTGATGGTGCTTCAATGGATTGGGTAAAGATTAGTATCATGATACATCAAGTGAAGTGAGGGTCTACTCATACTAATTAAAGTTCAATGAGGGTTCACTCATGATCCATGTTCAATGTTCCTTGTTTCGTGGTAATATCATGTTAAATGTGGATGCTACATTTTTATATTATGATAATCATGTTATATTATGCATTTATGTTCATTTTTCTCTTATGCTACATTGATATGCCTATTTCCTAACATGTACTATATTATTCATGTTATGCCTTGTTTACATCTTTACTGGTCTTTATATCTCACCTTTTTTCTTTTGTATATCCTTAGGTTATCCCATGCAATGCTAAGTACAAAGTAATGTGTGTGGTTATGTAAAAGAAGTTTTCAACATAGATGTGTTTTTTTCATGTTTTAAGTTGTTATGGAATGATCATAAGCCCCAAATACAAGAGACCTATTGATATTATATTTTGTATCAAGTGAAGTTTTTATGTAATAAAATAGGTTTACGTGTGAAATAAAGAGCAGTGTTGTTATAGTTTGTATCAGAGGACTCGTTTTGTTATTTTTGGGATTAGGATTAGAAAACCCTATTTAAATGCTTAAGGATAAGGCTAAGTGTAATTAATACCTACCTAAATTTAGGTGAGTATTTTGTAAGTGGTTTATCATGAAAATACATCCTTTTCTGGATATGAGCAGGTAGAGGCGGCTCTCGCATAGATGTATCTAAGGGTAAAACCTGAAAACACAACTTTGAGCTAGACTTGAACGGGAACCGGTGCGCGACAATGGGCCTTTATGTACTCCTGGTTATTACACTCAAGGGGGATATTATTTGGTAAATTCATAGAATTAGTATGAACCATTGTTAAGGGAATTAAAAAAATCACCTTAGAATATATGTTAGGAAGTAGACCATGGAAAACAAAGATTTAAGCTTATAAATTCATAAGTTAAAGAAATAAAAGTAATTTATAAGTCATTCATTTTTGTCTTTGGATTACCATTTATGTGTTACCCCTAACTTTCCTTTTATTCCATCCAATGGCCGGTAATATGAGGACTTAGGCTAAAAACTGATATGAAGATTAATGTGATGACTGTTCTTTATGAGATGCCCAATCTGATGGGAGCGATAATTGTGAACATTTTCCCGATACGCTCTTTGTTAACTCATGTTATGAATAGAAACATGGGTCAAGAGGAACGTTCAAACTTTCTAAGAAAGAAAAAGTCACAATCAAGAGCTTCATGAGATAAATGCCTTCTACTTTTAATGGATCATTTGATCCATCAATTTCAGAACAATGGATCAACTCCATTGAGAGGATCTTCTCCACCCTTCAATGTTCCTAACAATAGAAGGTTGTGTTGGATGCTTATTGTATTGAGGGTGAAGCTGATCAATGGTGGAAATTAATCAAAAATATGAAGCCCGATGAAGAGATCAAGGTGTTGGAATGAAATGATCTACGAAAAATGTTTTTCGATAAATATTTTCCCCGCACCCTATGGATTAAGATGGAAAGGGTTATCCTTTCCTTTATGAAAAAAGTTGATGAATCAGCTAGAATTTATGAGGAAAACATCACAAGGCTTGCACGATACCCCTCCAAATTTGTCGTTACCCCCAAATGCAAGGTTGACCGCTTCTTTGGCGGGCTAAAACCTAGCCTACAGAAAACCCTAGCGATCCTTGACTTCAATAGCAAGGAAGAAATTGTTCAATGTGCCCTCACAGTCTAAATGGAGATCGGTGAATCTCAGGGGTATCATGGGGATAAGAAGCATAAGGTGGAATTTAATTCTTTATGTCTGATGGATAAATCCAATAGTGCTAAGAAAATCCATCACCCCACTTTCCAAAGAAGTAGAAAAATGCACCACGAATATTTCTTGAAGGGGATGAGGAAATGCTTTAGGTGTGGAAGAGAAGGGGACATGGCCATTAACTTCCAAAAATAAAAACCCATGGTTGCGATAGAGGAGAGAAAAACTCTGTTTGACCCTCAATGCATTTTTCATTGCTTCATCTTTAAAGAATCAGTGCACTTTGAAAAACAGTTCCCTAAGCCAAGGGTTTTTTAGGCAACCAACAACCTCCAAGGCAGCGAGGGTGAGGTTTTTCCATCACTACCACCGATGTGAACCAGGAAAAAAAAGTAGTGACAGGTACGCTAGTTATTCATTCCAGAATAGTGACCATGATTTTTGATTCCATTTCTTCGTATTCTTTATATATCAAAATATTAGTAGAACAATTCCAACACCACAAAAAATCATGGAAGTAAAGAAGTCCGTGAGTACAAAAAATGGGTCAATCATTTCATCCCATGAATATAACTCCTCCCCTGTCATATTTTGTGGATTGAACTTCTTGAAAAACCTCTTCACACTTCCTCTATTATAATTTGATGCAATTATTGGCATTGATTGGATTTTATTATAAAGATCCAACATAAATTTCCATGAGTAGGAAATCACTCTCCATATGGAGAATCGACCCCCGATTCTGTACAAGTGAAAGAAGGAGGATGAATCTTCTTTAGTAACATCATCTCAAGCATGGATATTACTTCCCTATGAGCATGCATATCTTTCTTTGATGGTTGAGTCTAAGGAAAAAACCATCTTTGAAGACATTCCTATTTTGAGGGAATTCCCTAAAGTGTTTCTCAAGGAATTGTATGGTCTTCCTTCTAGAAGATATGTTGAATTATCAATTGATATTATACATAATGTGTTTTCAAAATCCAAGACTCCGTATATAATGGATGTTGTGGAGCTTGAGGACATGAAGAAACAACTAAAAGAGAATCTAGATAAAGGGTTTATATGCCTATGTGCATCACCATGGGGTGCACTAGTCCTATATGTCAAGAGGGAGGATGGGACAATGAGCCTTTGCATTGATTAGCATGAGCTCAATAAAATCATGATAAAAAAGTATCCTCTACCCTAAATTTATGACTTTTTCGATCATCTGCGTGGAGCACAATACTTCTCCATGGTGGATTTGTGGTCAGGATATTATCAAGTAAGGTTGAAGAAGGAGGATATCCCCAAGATTGCTTTTCATACGAGGTACGAGTACTATGAATTCATAATAATGTCCTTTGGACTCACTAATGAACTAGAAATCTTCATGGAATTGATTAATAGAGTCTTAAGAGATTACCTCAAAAAATTTGTTGTAGTCTTTATAGATTATATTCTAATATACTCCACAAACAAGGAGGATCATGAGGAGCATATAATCATTATACTAGAGACCTTATTAAAGGAGAAGATCTTTGAAAAGTACAGCAAGTCTGCATTCTAGTTGAAGGAGGTCTCATTATTGGGTCATATCATCACAAAAAATGGTAAATATGTGGATCCCTCCAAGATAGATGTAATTTAGGGTTTGTGGAGGCCATCATCAGTAATGGATATCCATAGCATCCTGGGGTTAATCAGATATTAACACCGAATTGTGAGAATTTTTTCACAATTTTACAACCCTCTTACCAAGGTAACTCCAAAGGGAGTAATGTTTTCTTGGAGTGGTGAATGTGAAGAGATATTCAAGGAGTTGAAAAGCAGGCTTATCACTGCACCCGTAATCACACTACCCACAAGTGGAGAACTTTTTAATGGTATTTAGTGATTCTTCAAAGAAGGGAACGGTCTTTGTGTTGATGCAAAAAAGGAAAAGTCATTGTCTATGCATCAAGGAAATTAAAAGTTCATGGGAAGAACTATCCAACACATGATCTAGAGTTAGATGTGGTGATCATATCTTTAAAAATTTTGCGACATTAACTCATTGTGGAGAAGTGTGAAATATATACGGACCAAAAAATCCTCACATATATATTCACACAGAAATAGTTGAATATACACCAATGAAGATTGTCAAAGTTGATCAAAGAATATAACTTCCAAATCTATTACCACCCTGAGAAAGAGAACAAAGTGGCAGATGCTCTAAGTAGAAAGGACCTAGAAATTTTATAATTGATAAGAATTGAAAATGATCCAATATTATTAGATTTGATGAAATGGATATGGGAATCATAAAGAAGGGAACACCATCAATCCTTTCACAAATGTTTTCTCAACCATTTCTTTTGAAAAGGTTAAATGATACTGAAAAGGCCAAAGTGAGAATTCAGAAGAAAGTGGACACTATCATAAAAGAGAAATCCTCAGAGTTCAATGTTAATAAATAAGGAATTGTGAGATCTAGGTCAAGAATATGTGTTCCATAAAATCCAGAGTTAAATAATGGGCTTTTGGATGATGCACATAGTTCAAATTTCTCCATTCACCCAGGAAACACAAAGATGTACTGAAATCTCCGAGAGAATTATTAGTGGGATAACATGAAGAAGGAGATTGCTAAGTATATATCAAATTTCCTGTTATGTCAGCAAGTGAAGGCTAAGAGATATAATTCTAAAGGGATGATGCAACCATTACCCACACAAGCATGGAAATGGGTGAATATCACTATGGACTTTTTCACCAGACATCTAAATACATCCAAAGGAAAAAATGTTATCTTGGTTATTGTGGATCATCTAAAAAATATTGAACACTTAATTTTAATATAAAAGGATTTATCAATGGATTGATTGGCACAAATATATGTCAGAGAAGTGGTAAGGCTTTATAGAGTACCACTATCTATTGTATCTGATCTAGATCCAAGATTCACCTCTATGTTCTGAAAGAGTCGCCAACATGCTCTAAATACTGAGCTGAACTTCAGTACGACTTATCATCCTAAAATTCATGGCCAATTTGATCAGACTATCTAGACACTAGAGGAAATGTAGAGATCGTGCTTAATGGACTTCAAAGGATGATGGTATCAATATCTTCTAATGGTTATGTTCTCTTATAATAACAGTTTCCACTCAAGAATCCAAATGGCTCCCTATAAAGCCTTGTATAGTAAGGGGAGAAGAACACTGACATGTTGGGATGATGTTGGGGAATGAAAACTCCTAGGTCCAGGAATGGTCGAAGAAATGGTCGAGAAGGTTAAGACCATCTAGGAGCACATTAAAGCTACTCAGAGTCAACAAAAGAGTTATGATGATAATTGTCAATGAGACCTAGAGTCTGATGCCAGCGACATGGTATTCATTTTCATATCACTATGGAATAGAGTTATGATATTGGGGAAGAAAGGAAAGCCTAGTCCAAGGTACATCATACCTTTTGAGATCCTTGATCGCATTGGAGTAGTGACCTATCAAATAGAACTCCCATAGAACCTATCTCATGTACATGATGCATTCCATGTATCACTCTCGATGAAGTACATACCTGAACCATCAGATGTACTCAATTCATAGGTAGCACCATTAGTGAATAACCTTCTATATGCAGATAAGTCACTGAATATATTAGATCATAGGGAAAAAGTTCTACGAAATAAGACACTACCCCTCATCAAGGTGTTGTGGAAAAACCACATGATTGATGAGGCATCATGGGAATCATAGGAAGTGATAAAGTAGTGTTACCTACATCTATTTTAGTATGGGAAAACGAAATTTAAAGGGACAAATTTCATAAGGGGAAAGGATTTCAATGACCCAAAATTCTGTTAATTCCTCTTAATCTAATAAAATGTCTTATTATGTATAATGGTTATGCACATCCTTTGTTTTATGTTTTTCTTATTTCAAAATACCGTTAATATAAATTTACCATTGCTAATATATTCATTGAATAGTGATCACATGATTAGTATAAATATTGGGCTTTAAAAACCCAATTTACTCAGACAAAGTAAGTGATGGCCTCATCTAGTAGAATTGCTCCGTACAAAGCCCATTTGTCATAGCTCAGAAAGGAGGTGGAATCATTGGGCATTGAAATTGAACAAGACCATGACGATCATCAACACATTAAGATAGAATAGAACTACCAATATGAGTATTTAAAGTTGATAGAGATTACCACCTGAGCGATGTTATCTGAGCCACCCCAAGAGTCTGTCACTATCGCACACCTTACCCTTAGGTCATATATAGGTGTTATAAGGGGTGATGTAACAAAATCATAGCACTATGATTATGTGAATTATTGTTTTGTATAGAAGAAATAATATACTTTCATTTTATTATTATTACTTTGTAAATGGTTTTTAATGCACAAATAGTTTTTTTAGTTAATATTGAATTAATAAATTAATTTTGATGAATTAATGGATTTTTGAATTAAATAATATTTTAATAAAATATTATTACTAAATTACATTTTATTAAATATAAAATATCATATAAATTTTATTAATACAATTGTAATTTTTATTAAGGTGTGAAGGTTATTTTTGACAAAACCCATGAATTTTCGATAAATGCCCGTTTTTATTTTAAAGGTCAAAATTCACATATTTAGAAAATTATTTAGATAAAATCAATATTATTTTTGGAATCAAGATTTTGAAATTATCCAATAGTGAATATTTCATAATTTTCTGAGAGAGTTGAATTTTTGGTTAAAAATTAAATACCGTTTAAATATATAATGTGTTTATGAAATCATAATGACCCAATATTGATGTAATAAAATACTATAAAGGGGTTTTTCATCAAATATATGTTTTAACATTAAAATAATGTGATTTTAGGTTTATTTTATTTAATTTACAAAGCCTTAGTGGACCCTCCAAGACTTATACACATTTTTTCTTTTTAAAATGACTTCCTTGAGAGTGTGACTCACCTCCACATAAGAAAACCAAATATTTAGAAAGTTTGGCCATTGGAATTATAAAATAATTTCTTCCACTACAATTTGGAAAAAAATCATGGAATGGTTTGTGGTTTTGATAATTTTAATGTGTAGGGTCAAAAACCTAAATAATAAAGAATTCCCTGCATTTTTCTATATAAAACCACCCTAGATCCCACTTACTCTTTACTCAAAGCCTTTGAAGCTGGACCAACCTATGACCTCCTCCCCCTAGAATCCTCCCATGGTGCCCCACTCTCCCAATAATCTTCTCTCTGGCCTCTCCCAAACCTTTGGGATCACACTTACAAGTAAGGGATTTCTTCCTTTCTCATTCTTGTCCAAATTTCATTATGTTGTTATACCATTTTGTTTCCAATTGAAAATGTTGGGGTATGATTTCACACCTCCACCATACATTCCTCCTTATATTATAATGTTGATAGACCCTTTTCTCTTTCATTAATGCCTCCCAATTACAGCTGTTACCATGCCAGAATTTCATAAGGATTTTCTCTCTTCTCATTTACATTCAAGCCATTGTTTTGTATTATGAATATAAATCCCATTACATATTTTGGTACATGTATCTATATGACCACATTACTGTAAATTTAATTTAACTATGATTAGATATCCATTTATCACTCATCAACCATTTTTATGAATTCTTACGTCATGTCGTTATGCTGCCGAAATTGCACTGCGATTTTCTAAGCCAAAGTCATTGTGTAGTGAATACCATGACCATTTCTATATCAAAGGTTTTATCCTTGATGAAAAGTTACTTATTTATTATATATTTTCATGTATTAATTTTTCATTCCATTATTATGTAATAAATTATGTTGATTAATGAATCCATGTTGTATTATCCATGTGGCACACTTATGCATGAAATGAAATGATTTAGAATGGTGCGCCCTCATAGAACTTCAATTCATTGGGAAAATATTGGTACCATGCTACTTCATGTAAAATGAGGGTTTACTCATGATAATTCAATTTAAATGAGGGTTTACTCATGCTCAATGTGAAATGAGCCGTGGCTCATTCTAATATCATGTTAAATGTTGATGCCACAATTCCATGTTATTATAATCATGCTATATAATGCCTCTATGTTCATGTTTCTCTTATGATCCACTTATATGCCTTTTTCCTAACATGTACTGTATTCTTCATGTTAAGCCTTGTTTCATCCCTTACATGGATTTATAGCTCACCATTTTCTTATGCATTTCCTCCGGTTATCTCATGGAATGTTAGGTATGAAAGAATGTGTGTGGTCTTGTAAAATAATTTTTCAATAAAAATGTGTTTTTAAGGTTTTAAGTTGTTATGTAATGATCCTAAGCCCCTAAAACACTATACCTCTCTATGTTATATGTCTTACCAAGTGAAGGTTTTATGTAATATAATATTTTTAAGTGTGAAATAAAGATAAGGGTTGTTATCGTTTTCAGGCATGAGTATTTACTAAAAGTTGATAAGGAAATAAATCTTAATAGGTTATAGGGGTTAAGTTTATAAATGTTTTGAAACTCATATAAATTGAACAACAAATTCAGCCCCTACTTCCATGTTGTTATTAGATTCTTTGGAACTTTAAAAGGTGTTATAAGGTTCGATAAGAAGGGAAAAATGAGTCCTAGGTACATCATAGATTTTGAAATTTTATAAAGAATTGGGCATGTGGATTACTAATTACAAATGTCCTCAACCCTCTTCAAATTACATGATGTGTTTCTATTCTCTTTGTAAAGAATGTATATGTAAAAACCAATTCATGTGATCACCTATAAAGAAATAGAACTAGAACCTCTCACACCATGAAGAGCCTATCCATATTCTTGAAAATAGATATCATGTTTTGATGAATCATATTCCTTAACTGGTGAAGTTACTTTTTTGAAGTCATATAATAGAGTAACAAACATGGGAGGTATAGGATGTTATAAAGAGGATCCACCCTCTTTGTTTTTAATGTAATATCCATGAAACCTTTGAGAATGAAATTTTAATAGGATGGAAGAATGTACCAACCAAGGTAATATTAGAATAAATCATTTTTATGTATTATTAATATTAATTAATTATATTTTACTGTGTTATAATAATATTAGGTAATTTTTCAATCAAAAAGAAAAAATATTTGTTTCTAACAAAATTGGATTTTAATGCATTATATGAATTTATTTAAAATATTTATTTCCAAATTATTGAATATTAATTTGAAAAAATGAAATTAATTTTTAATTCAGCATTTATAAATTAGTTTAGGGGTATTTTTTGAGATTTTTATGAAAATTTTTATTCCTCAATGAATAATGAAACTAACGATTTTTATTAAAAACCAAATTTTCATTTAATGAATTTAAAATGTTACATTTTGTTTTAAAATGGATTCAAAAAAAAATTTATATAATTATATTATTAATAATACAATTTTGGTATTTGGAATGAATTTTATACTTGGATTTGGCATTAAAACATTTTTATACTTAAGAAGGCATTTTTATAAAAAAAATTGTTTTCCATTACATTTCTTGGGTTTAATTTTAAATAAAATTCCATAACTTCTATAAATTGAATTTTATATATTTTATTTTATTTTTTATTCATAATAAATAATATTATGTAATAAGGTAAACATAATATTTGGTAAAAATGAATAAAAAAATAGTAAAAATTGGTTACCACAGTTAATGTTAAAACCCATTTACTAGGGGTTAAACTAATGAGATAAGGGTTAAAATGATGTACAAACTTATATAATGTATATAGAATAAAAATATTTAGAACTTATATCACATAATATTCATAAATGGTTCATTTTGGATGCATTTTTCTTGAGTTATAAATTAATATATTTTATTGTTTTTAAAAATTACAATTATGTCTTCTCCCCCGCTTATAAAAGGAAACCCCCTATCCTATAATATTTACACTTCAAGAGCATTTTGGTTAATAAAAAAAACAGTACCTTCCTTAAATCCCTAATCATGACCTATATTCCTTTATTTTACCATAAAACTATCTTAGTAATAATTTAGGTACAAACCTAAAGTGGTTGTTTGAAGAAGATGTATAGTTCTTAACCATACATTTTCATTTTATTTATTCTTCTACCTCCTTAAAATATTGTGTAAACATGATTAAATAATAAAACAATTATATTAAATATACTAATGTATTATTATATGTTGGAACCATGGTTGTTCTATGCAATAATTGTAGTATAGTTTGTGTTTGTTGTCAATCGTCAGTGGATGTTCAGAATGTGTGCTAGCAATGTGATCATACAGTTCATGGATACAATAGTATTGAAGGTGACACTATTTCCTAGTGTCTGCCAAATTTTTGGGCTTGGAAATTATAAAATGAAGACATGGGTTGTTGTGAAAATTAAAAAACGAAGTGGTGTGAATAATATCAGGAGTCGTGTGTGAAAAAATCAAGGGTTCCGCGAAAAACAGCAGGTTTGCACGAAAAACAGCGGGTTTGTGCGAAAAATAACGTGGTGCGTGAAATAGAGGATCAAGGGTTTTTCAAACAAATAGTGTTTCGGAATTAGAACCTCGAAAAATGGAAAAGGCATGGGATGCGCAAAAAATATGGAAATGTGCGCGAAAAAAGATATCGGTGTGAAAGATTACGCGCCAGATGAGAAATTTTACTCGCCATAGGGGATTTTTCACACGGGGGTCTCAGACGCCTATAAATATTAGGTGACCCCCCTCATTCCGTATGGTTGACGACTTAGAGAAGATCTGATGTCTGATGCATGAAAAAGGATCATGTAAAGGGTCTTGCATGAAATAGTCTGGATTGCGTAGAAAATCCCGTGATGCACAAAAAAGGAAGAGTTTCACGTAAAAATTGGGGTTGCACATAAAATATTCATTTGTGTGAAAAAGGGTGTTGTCGCGCAAAATATTTTTACATGTGAAAAGTAAATTTTTTCTGCAATAGAAAGTATTTGCGTGCAAAGGTTGGGTGTCGCGCTCAATTTTCAATGAAGTTTGTCTGCACGTTCTGGTTATCCGGTTCAGTGGTTCTGTGCATTCTAGTGCATCAATTCCGGACTTCGATGCAAGCAGAGTCTCGTGCTAAGTAGAGACAAAGACTAAAATGAAAATATATTGAATATCCCTTCACATCTATAAACTGAGTGTGTATTCACCAAGGGCAGTGAGCCAGGGGGAGTCAACGGGAGTGACCCGAGGGACGCAGTGAGCTATCCCTGAAATTTTTTAAAGGCAGTGAGTCTGGGACAGAATGATTGTGCCCGAACCTTTGTAATCCATAGCTAGTGAAGTTTAGTGGAATTTGGTACGACCTAAAACATGTCGTTGAATTCTCCTTGGATGTATCCCTTAGTGTAGAACCAAGTAAAAAGTGGTGTGTCGACTCTGTAATGTGAATGTTTGTTTTCTTTTCATATCCATCATACAGGTTTGACATGTTCCTACAAACGTGGGAACAAGATCCATCACATTAAAAGAAAACATTCACACCCTGATTCACCCCTCCCCTCTCAGGGTGTCTCGGGGACCTACATTATATTAATTTAATAACCTATATCTATATCCTCTTTTATTAAATTGGAAATGAAACTATCGTTCTTGTGTACAATAGACTACCACTTCGCAAACCGATGTAATTCGTTTTCCATCACTACCTCTCATGGTTATTTATAATGATGGATTTAATATATATATATATATATTATATTCATGAAAAATTTATGATTTTTTAAAATTAATATGTCAGATATTCTCTCACCTTTCCATTCATTGAAAAATGACAATGTCGTTCATGCGTACGTGTGGATTGTCCCCTCCATGAATCGGTGAGATTCATTTATCACCACCACATTACATAGATGGTATATACAATTTTATTAAAAGAAATAATATTTTATATATTATATATTTATAATTCTATAAAAATAAAATAATACATACCTTATTTTTATCATGATCGTTGAAAAATGGAAACATTACTCATGCGTAGGTATGACCTACCATCTCCATGATTTTACCACAGTTCATTTTTTATAACCATATTTATTGATTGGTTTTAAAAGTATAATTGATGTATATAAATTATAATTATGTTATTATTATTATATATATTATGGAAAAAATACTTCTTTTACTAAATTTAACCTACCAAATTCATTTTAAACATATAAATCGAATGTTGTCAAAACGTCTGACATGATCTTAATTGATTATGTAATTAAATATGATAGGGTAATAAATAAAATAAAAGGAATAATAAATTTGAAATTTTTTATTAATAATGTAAATAATTAACATAATTTTATTATTTAGGAATATAAATAACATATGTGACGAATTGGACCTTAGTTAAGGGGTTTCAGAACTCAATTTCTTTTCATTGGGTCATATTACATATTCAATGTTTTTTATATGATAAGATTATGTGAGTAATGACCTATAATTTTTTTATGTTTTATTTAAAAAAGAATTTATCTTGATTTAAATTTGTTACACATAATTACCTCATTTATTAATTTTCATTTCAATGTCAACATCATTTTAATGGATTTCATCTCAATTTCCACTATATTGAGACATATTTGGTACTATGTACCTGTTAATTTTTATGTGGTGTATATATTGCCCCTTTGAGGTATTTAGCATGAATATATATTTATTAATTATGGTTAAAGTTTCATTTTATGTTTACTCTTTCAATGGGTTGCAATTTGAATGTTACCAAAGTGGTATGAAATTATTTTACAATCTCATTTTTGGGATTGTTCTTATTTTCTTTGAAGGAATCTTATAATATATCCTTTTAAAACTCCATATATTTTATTATCCTAAGAATATTTAAAAAGTTTTCATATTTTCTTTCAAATTTTACTCTCTTTGTAACATTAATCAAACAATGAAATTTTTAGAATAAAAGACGATCTTAATTCTCTTAAGATTACGTATAATTTTATTCCATGTACTTATTTTTTAAATTTTTTTAAAAAAATTACTTTTTATTACTGAAATTATTTATTAATGATATTTTAAGTTATACAAGAATTTTTACATGGTTAAAATGGATATTTTCTAATGTTTTCCTAAAATATCCATTTTCGAATTTCATTAAAAAAATTCAAAATGAATGTTTTTTAACGTATAAAACATTAAAGGAATTTCCGACTGCCATAACAATTTTATGCCATTTATATTATTCTATATGTTTTCAATGGTTTAAAAAATAAAAATCATTATTGAAAAATTATTTTAAAATTTTCACTTAAATTTTATAATATTCTATTAAATTCTTTATTTTACTATTAAATCAACTTATCAATTGGTAATCTCCCATCTCTTTATTAATTTTGTGGCCGCTAACATCCTCTTGAAACAATCGCATTCTTGTGATCATTTTTCATTGGACAGTAAATTTATCTTAAATATCTATATTATTTGTATCACATATATTCTTATTTCTTAAACCGTATATCATTTCTACATACAACATTTTTCTATGAATTTTATCTAATTGATTAGGGAAACCCTTGATAAATCTTCTTTTTTTAATCAATATAGACATTTGTTTATAAGGAATATTGTTTATGAATTAAATTTATCATTAAATATATGAGTAATGTATTGAAAATTTAGTGATGGTTGGAGTCCTATTATTGATATTCCCTTGATTCATCGATAGTTATAATGTGAAAAACCTATTTTCTAGCCTTATTTGAATAGTATTTTGCTGCCTTCTTGCTCTTAGTTTGAACTATCTTGGTACTAGGCCATGACGGTAGAGATATCATGATGTCTAAGATCATGACGTCTTATATTATGAAATCCCTTTATTTAAAATTCATCTATTATTATCCATTATATTATTATATTTTATGTTATCCATGGATGCGTTTCATACTCAAATTATTCAATGATTGACACTTGTTTCCGTAATTTATCGTTCCATATTGATTAAGAATTATTGATTCCTGATATCTTTTATTATACGTAAATCTTACTAAGCATATAAGCTCAACCTTTATTTATTTTATTTTTCCTTGGATATTAAGAAGTATATTGTAATAAATATTAATGTTGAAATAATTTATTTATGCTATGTACTTTATATTTAAAATATAATATGGTAATTATTTATGTTTCTGCTCTTCCATAATACTAAAATGATTGGTCCTTTAGGAGTAGATCCTTTTTATCTTATACCAATGTTATAAATTAGACACTGAATCTGGGTTACTAGAGTTGGGGTTGTTACAAAAACAAATAAATAAGATACATGACACATGTTTTTGTAGGACCCCGGGACACCCTGAGAGGGGAGGGGTGAATCAGGGTGGCAAGTTTTTCTTCTTTTAGTTGTGGATCTTGTTCCCACGTTGGTAGGAACTACATAAACCTGTATGATGGATATGATCAGCAATTAAACATTCACATGCAGAGACAGATGACACAGCTATTTTTACTTGGTTCACCACTAAGGGCTACGTCCAAGGAGTATACGCCGACAGGTTGCCGGTCGTACCTAAATCCACTATGCTTCACTAGCTGCGGATACAAATGTTCGGGTACAGACACTCTGTCCCAGGCTCACTGCCTTTACAATTGTTTAGGGATAGCTCACTGCGTCCCTCGGATCACTCCCGTTGACTCCCCCTGGCTCACTGCCGGTGGTGAAGTCTCACTCAGTTTATAGACGTGAAGGTCTCTTCAATAGATATGCATTGAAGTCTTTGTCTCCTGTTCAGCATGAGACTTTGCTTGCATCAGAGTCCTGAGTTGATGCTCTTTTGAAATCAATCTTTTACTTCAGTGCAATACCTGAATGCACTAAATCTCCTTCTCTTCCTTCAATTCCCAATTCTGAAACCTGAGTGTATCGACATATTTCTCTCTCTGTGCAGATCAGATTTTGGTTGCACGATCGTTCTTCTTCTCTTCGCAAAGCAGGTTTGAGAGTGCTAAGCACCTGTCAAAAAGCTTGCGGGACCCCCAAATTTTCCGCGCACCCTTCCCGGGGACTTGCGCGTAAAATTCAAACCTTGCGCGTAAAAATAACTTTTGTCGCGTAAAAGGCTTTTCGCGCAACTCTTCTTTTTCGCGCAAAACTTCCCTTTTTCGCGCAACGCCTTCTTTTTCGCGCAACCCTCTGTACCTTAATTTTTCCGCGCGCCGGAGCTCAGGATTTGTCTAAGTGTCGAGCCCTGTTTCAATGAGAGGGGTTCACCTCATATTTATAGACGTTTTTGATCCTGCGCGTAAAACCCTCTTTCTTGCGCGTAAAACTATCTCTCAGTTCTTTGAATTACGCGCACCTTCCCATTTTTCCGCGCACAGCTCTGGTTTTTCGCGCATCCCATGCCTTTACCATTTTTCAACGTTCTGATTATGAAACATCATTTGCGCGAAAAACTATTTCGCGCATCCCGCGGTTTTCTGCGCCCAACTTAAGTATTTCGCGCACATCCCTGATTTTCCGCGCAGCCCATGCCTTTGCCATTTTTCACCTCTCTGATTTCGAAACACTGTTTGCGCGAAAAACTATTTCGCGCATCCCGCTGTTTTTTTCGCGCCTAACTTAAGTATTTCGCGCAAGCCTCTTATATTTCGCGCACCACTTCCTTTTTGTGCGAACCTCCTTTTGCAGACAATCCATGTCTTCATTTTCCGATTTTGAGGCCCAAAAATTTGGCAAACACTGGAAAACGGCGCCACCTTGTATCTGCTCTTTTAGTCCGCCTCCAGATCATCCATTCCTTTGTCGACGTTCCTTGAATAAAAACATGGATCATTATTCCACAGTCCTCGAACTCGACCTGCCTCCATAGAAACTCTTTTGCCAACAAATTTGTATGTCGTTTGTTTGCTTTGTCGACAAGGACGATCACCTCAACAGCGCTTCATCTTGGTGATCTGTATACTTCAACAACTCTTCTGCTTTTATCACAACCTCCACTATTGTGATATGTAGTCTTTGAAGGAACAGCTTTAGCATCATCATATTCTATGACAATGTGATGTTCATGACTATCTCAGAAGTCCAATCATTGCACATTGTCTTCTTCATCAACCAGTATGATGTACTTCATGCAAACCGATTCAATTCGTCAGGAAGTCTCTTGCATGGTTCTCATGCAATCATGAGTAATTGCATGAACTTCATCCAAAAACATCATTCTTCTTTGATCATCCTTGGATGGCTTATACCTCACAACCTGCATTGTTGTAAACAATGTATCACCTTTGACACATGTTCTTTGAACTTCCGATCAGTACAACAATCGTCTGAATCACCACTCCTCTACTTCATCGGAGTACTTCATGATCTCCTTCATTTTGATCTTCATTGACAACTATTGACAACAAATACAACCTTATACACAAAGTGGTTCCAACAATCTCCCCCTTTGTATTTTGTTGTCAATACCTTAAACATCTTCTGAAATGAATCCGTCAATGTCAAAATGAGAATCTTCTGCATTTCACTTTCTCTCCCCCTTATTGACAAGAAATACAAAGCACATGGTAGGGAGGGTATCAATCCACACTTAAGCAATGTTTCATTAATCATTTCACTCTAAGTCTACTTGAGCAATGCTCGATGTAGAAAACAAGAGGATTTGATTAAGTCAACAAGGTTGTCCATTATCCACAGATCATGATACCAACATTAGATGATAACTCATGTATCTTGTCTTCAAGGGTTTACCACTATAATTCCAGGTAGAAGAAGATCAACTCTGATAGAGAATAATCAACCTGAAACTCCTGCACTCACTTCAGTAAATAGATCAAAAACATTCAAGTGCAATTGGCAGGATAAGTGACCTTGGGGCACTTCCATTCTCTTTATGTCACTGATCAATTCAGTTACTCCCCCTTTGTAAGATAATCTTTGATCTAAGTAACCAAGGGATAGTGATTGAGAAATGACATACCTTCTCCATTGGTGTGTTCTTCAAGAAATTCACAGAATAACTGCTTTTGAGTCCACCTGGAGTTGATATTGATTGAAACAGTGATTATGGAAGCTTCTTCATTTTTCTCCCCCTCAAGGGAAACACTCCTCATCATATTCATCAAGAGTGATCCTTCATCATCATAATCCTTGAATATTAATTGAAGAATCCACTAAGGATGGAAACTTCTTCAGCTTGGCTATCAAGAGTTGACATCATTCACTACTTCTCAGGTTCTCCCCCTGAGAGCGTGCTTCACCTTCAATTCCCTGCATTATTAGCACAAATACAATACACAAATGATTACGGGAATAAGGTGGTTCTTTCTTGCTTCATCAAGAAGACTTGCTTGGTTGAGGTTCTTTTCTCAACCAAGTTCCTTTGTTCGCTCTATTCTTCATGCCTACACACTTAAACATATGTTCTGACATCTGTTGGTGTGGCATGGCTCTTTTCACATTCTCTTCTGCTTTGTGTGGAGAATTTTTCTGCTTAACAGCCATCATGAATGATACATTCTTTCCCCTCTTAAGGACTGCTTCTTGTTCTGGTATTAAGGTTAGACAACCTTTTGCAATGTGACCAGATTTCTTGCATCTCTCACACAGAACTTCTTTGACACAAGTGTTTCTCTTTGTTTGCAATCTCCCAAGCACCGTGTATTCATCATGTGAAAGTTTTCCTTTTTCTTTATCACCAGCCCTGGCCTTTTCATCTTCAAGATTCCTCATTCGTTTCAAATCTTCTGGCCAGATGACCAATATGTCATTTGGAACTTTTGCAGCTGGTTTAGATCTTCCACATGGGTTCATCTGAGATTCATCCCACTTAGTGTTTCTTTTGGATGAATGACCCTTCAATTTCATGGATCTAAAATCCTGGGTCTTCTCAGCTTCCCTACTTGAGATCTTCTTGGGGAAGTGTGTGTTCACAACATTATTTTGATTTCTCCCCAAGGTAGCTGCTTCATTCTTTGATGACATCAAGGGTCTTCTTTTCTTTTCAACAGTGAAAGCATGTTGATGTGGACATGTTCCTGCATTGTGACCGCTGCCTTTGCACACATCACAGATGTTATCAAGAATTCCAAATCTGTTTGCAGTAAACAGATGCTTCTGGACCTGCGGATGTTGCTTCTTCTTCTCTGGCTTCCTCCCCTTTGATATAGGCTTTCCCTGTGCTTTTCCATGAAAGGGATTATAAAAACAATCCAGTGCACAGTGCCCAAATCTATTGCAGCACCAACATTGGCCCACAAATCTTTTCTTCTTTGTTTCTTCAGTATTAAGTTGTTGGGCCATCTGCTTAATAGTTTGTGCTCTATTTGAGGAAGAAGCTTCCTCCTTTTTCTTCCTATCCACCCTAGTCATGGTGGTAGGTTTATTCTTCTCACCTATCCTCATCCATACTTGTTTAGAGCTTTTCTTCCCACCTGCACTGATTGTCGGAGTGTATTTACAAACATGAGTACAAGATGGTCTGGATGGTACCTTCACTTTCTCAGTTGCCTGTGATAGATCAATGAGCGAAGTCATGATCTTCTTATCACATGTTGGAGGTCTTTTGAAAATAGAATCCTCCATTGAGCATTGAGTACCGGCAGCAACTGATTCTTGATGTGGATAATCAAGAGTTGTCATAATCTTCTTGTCACATGTTGGAGGCATTTCAGCTTTAGACTCCTCCAACGAACATTGAGTGCAAGCATCACTCATTTCATTCTTTTGTGAAGTCTCAATATGTGTGTTCTCAATCTTGGTCAATTGAGCTTCCAATTTTTGACCGACAATATTGAGGATGATCTTCTGATCTTCAATCGTGATCATCTTCTCTTCACAATTCTTCTTCAACCTTTGAACCTCATCTTCATGCATCTTAACTTTGTTTTGTAACAAAGAGTCAAGTTCCCTGAATTTAATGGAAGTTTCTTCCAGACAAAAATTCTTAACTTCATTGCTCTTCTTTAGCTCAACTTCAAGTGCATGGACCCTTTCTTTTAGAGTCTTATTGACTGCCTCGTTTTCTTCAAAGACTTTCACCTGTTTGGTGAGCTTCATGTTTTCCATGACTGTTCTTTCCAACCCCACTTCCATATTGTCAGCTTCCCTTTCTAATCGATTTATCTCAACCTGCATAGATTGGAATAGGCTACAAATAATAGCAACCCTTACTTCTGGAATATCATGCAGATATGTTCTGAGTTTTTCCTGAAAGCTTGAACTAGGGGTATCATCCTTTCCTCTGGATGAGTTCTGAGCCACCATCTTGATACTTTCCATGCCTAATATTTCTTCATTATTGGAATGGCATGGAGAACAAGACACTGCATCTTCTTTGGATCTGGGGGACTTCTTCTTCATCTTCTTCTCTTTCTTTTTCCTATTTGTCAAAGTCTTGGTGGATATAGATTTCTGCTCAGAAGTGGCTGCGTCATTATCAAGACTGCTCTTCATTGTTGACTCTAGGAAAGAAACTCAAATCCTCTTCTCAATAGAATTACTGGAGAATATCCAACATACGTCAACCTTTCCCTCTGATACCACTTGTAGGACCCCGGGACACCCTGAGAGGGGAGGGGTGAATCAGGGTGGCAAGTTTTTCTTCTTTTAGTTGTGGATCTTGTTCCCACGTTGGTAGGAACTACATAAACCTGTATGATGGATATGATCAGCAATTAAACATTCACATGCAGAGACAGATGACACAGCTATTTTTACTTGGTTCACCACTAAGGGCTACGTCCAAGGAGTATACGCCGACAGGTTGCCGGTCGTACCTAAATCCACTATGCTTCACTAGCTGCGGATACAAATGTTCGGGTACAGACACTCTGTCCCAGGCTCACTGCCTTTACAATTGTTTAGGGATAGCTCACTGCGTCCCTCGGATCACTCCCGTTGACTCCCCCTGGCTCACTGCCGGTGGTGAAGTCTCACTCAATTTATAGACGTGAAGGTCTCTTCAATAGATATGCATTGAAGTCTTTGTCTCCTGTTCAGCATGAGACTTTGCTTGCATCAGAGTCCTGAGTTGATGCTCTTTTGAAATCAATCTTTTACTTCAGTGCAATACCTGAATGCACTAAATCTCCTTCTCTTCCTTCAATTCCCAATTCTGAAACCTGAGTGTATCGACATATTTCTCTCTCTGTGCAGATCAGATTTTGGTTGCACGATCGTTCTTCTTCTCTTCGCAAAGCAGGTTTGAGAGTGCTAAGCACCTGTCAAAAAGCTTGCGGGACCCCCAAATTTTCCGCGCACCCTTCCCGGGGACTTGCGCGTAAAATTCAAACCTTGCGCGTAAAAATAACTTTTGTCGCGTAAAAGGCTTTTCGCGCAACTCTTCTTTTTCGCGCAAAACTTCCCTTTTTCGCGCAACGCCTTCTTTTTCGCGCAACCCTCTGTACCTTAATTTTTCCGCGCGCCGGAGCTCAGGATTTGTCTAAGTGTCGAGCCCTGTTTCAATGAGAGGGTTTCACCTCATATTTAGAGACGTTTTTGATCCTGCGCGTAAAACCCTCTTTCTTGCGCGTAAAACTATCTCTCAGTTCTTTGAATTACGCGCACCTTCCCATTTTTCCGCGCACAGCTCTGGTTTTTCGCGCAGCCCATGCCTTTACCATTTTTCAACGTTCTGATTATGAAACATCATTTGCGCGAAAAACTATTTCGCGCATCCCGCGGTTTTCCGCGCCCAACTTAAGTATTTCGCGCACATCCCTGATTTTCCGCGCAGCCCATGCCTTTGCCATTTTTCACCTCTCTGATTTCGAAACACTGTTTGCGCGAAAAACTATTTCGCGCATCCCGCTGTTTTTTTCGCGCCTAACTTAAGTATTTCGCGCAAGCCTCTTATATTTCGCGCACCACTTCCTTTTTGTGCGAACCTCCTTTTGCAGACAATCCATGTCTTCATTTTCCGATTTTGAGGCCCAAAAATTTGGCAAACACTGGAAAACGGCGCCACCTTGTATCTGCTCTTTTAGTCCGCCTCCAGATCATCCATTCCTTTGTCGACGTTCCTTGAATAAAAACATGGATCATTATTCCACAGTCCTCGAACTCGACCTGCCTCCATAGAAACTCTTTTGCCAACAAATTTGTATGTCGTTTGTTTGCTTTGTCGACAAGGACGATCACCTCAACAGCGCTTCATCTTGGTGATCTGTATACTTCAACAACTCTTCTGCTTTTATCACAACCTCCACTATTGTGATATGTAGTCTTTGAAGGAACAGCTTTAGCATCATCATATTCTATGACAATGTGATGTTCATGACTATCTCAGAAGTCCAATCATTGCACATTGTCTTCTTCATCAACCAGTATGATGTACTTCATGCAAACCGATTCAATTCGTCAGGAAGTCTCTTGCATGGTTCTCATGCAATCATGAGTAATTGCATGAACTTCATCCAAAAACATCATTCTTCTTTGATCATCCTTGGATGGCTTATACCTCACAACCTGCATTGTTGTAAACAATGTATCACCTTTGACACATGTTCTTTGAACTTCCGATCAGTACAACAATCGTCTGAATCACCACTCCTCTACTTCATCGGAGTACTTCATGATCTCCTTCATTTTGATCTTCATTGACAACTATTGACAACAAATACAACCTTATACACAAAGTGGTTCCAACAGTTTTATCTATTAAAATATGTTTTAAATCTAAATATTATGTTTTATTAATAAATGACATATTCTATGTATATGGAATTTTGATTATCATATATATATTATTACATGTTTTTAAAAATAAAATTCTATAAAACACAACTCAGAAATCAAGAGGTCTAGTGTCTTTGTGATATTAGATACACAATACACCAATATAGTGATAAAACAATTTAACTTTATTTCTCTCTTCATAAGGTGCTCCAAAGTTACTTTTTTGTAAAGGATACTCTGGGGACATATATAAAGAAAAGGTGAGCTATAAATCCCATTAAGGGAAGAAACATGTTAAATAAATATAAAATAAGATCCATTAGGCATAAAATGATATCACAAATGAGAAAATAAAATGGTATAATATCCTAAAATAGTATATATCATAGGATCATGAAATCAGAAGAATTTATTAATAACCAAAAACATGGAATCATAATCATAAGTTAAGCCTCATTGATAAGACAAAATAACATATTGTGATGGGCTTATTTCCTGTTCCCCATATATGGTATACTGTGAGATGAAAAAAATTACCCAATCCCTTGGGGATATGTATAATTTTAGATTCACCCATAACTTCATAATATGTAAATTCATATGTGTTCCATATAAATAATTAATAAATAATACATAAGAATAAGAAAAACCAATGAAAAAGGGACAATTTTCATAATATTATATAAAAACAAAATGATTCATAATATAAGTTGTAATTAAATGATTTTTGACATTCATATTTGAATAAAGAGGCATAAGCCTTAGATATTAAGTTTAAGTAAAGAAAATTTATAAGAAGGGGGTGAATAAGTTGGTATAAAATTGAACCGCTTAAAAAATTATTTAAGGGAGGAGTAAAGAATCTAAAAAAAGGTGAGCACATGGTGTTTTCCTTAAAACTATTAATAAACCAATTTTTTTCAATAAAATAGTTATTATTTTTGGAAAACATGGAAGGGAAAAAACTTTAGAAGGATGACATAGTAAGAGGAATACTATATAGGAAAGCTCTATTTTAACCAGTTTGTTTTGAAGAAATATGGAGATGGGAACTTGAAAAATTTATATAACCCCTATAAATAAATATAAAATAAACTATATATATTTGTAAGACTCATATATATTGAATATATAAGAAGTACATGTGAATAATAGATAATGAATGTGAGGTCGAGAAAGAAAATTCATAACTTAAAGGAAAAGAATGTGGCTTGTAAGTTCCAATATCCTAGATCCCAAATCACTTGGTATATGAATATAGCCTCATGAATAAGAAAATTATGTTTATTAAATACCCGCTTCATATTCTTTTGCTCTCATCAGCCACTTCGGGTTGTATGGTCAATTCCTCTAAAAATGTTTTGGTATCTTGAACATGGTGATTGGTGTTATAAAATATTTAAATAATCTACAGAATATTGAAGGTACTATAATTAAAGTTCCATAATGATTTATTGAGTTCTAGGTTTAGTTAATGAATGTTTTGGGTATGGTTCTCCATGATAAAATCCAAAACATTATTGTTTCAGAAATTTTTTATTAATAAAGGGTAGTGTATTAATAAAGATTTAAATAACAATACTACCTTTATAGAAAAAACATTGATTATTGATTAATATAATATCATACTAGTAATTATGTTTCTATAATTATCCCTGATCAAAATATATGTCATTGTTTATATAGGTTGTTAAATGATCAAAACAAAAACAAGTTATAATCAATGGATGAGTATAACTATGAAGAGATTTTATTATAATATCATCATTATATAAGCATAATGATATTATTTATATGTTATTATAGATATAGATCAATATTTATAATGGTTTTATTAATAATATAAATAAAAAATAATGATATGAAGTTATTACTTACTAATAAGAAATTATATATCATCTCAGAAACCTTCTTGGTTTTGAAGGAATCTAGTTAGTATTTAGGGTCCCTAAGATACCAAAATGGGAGAGGATTTTTGACAACATATGTAATAATAGAGTAATTTGTTTTCATATTTATTAGTATTCAGGAATTAAATAGTTATATTTATCATAAATATATTAAGTATTTCATAAAATAAAAAAGGAAATAGTTTTATAAACCTCATTTCTTAGAAGTTTATATTTAAAAGATTAATTTTTAAATTATATTATTTTAATTTCAAAAAATTAATTTCATTTTTTAATTCATCACGTCGAAATAACCATATAATGTATTTTTTTTGATTTTTTGAAAATACTGATTTTTCCATGAATTACGAAAAATAAAAGTTTTTATTGAATACAAAATTTTATTTAAAAGGTTAAATTATTTTTTAGATTAGTTTTAAATTTTTAATTAGTTAATTTTTATTTATATTAATATAATTATGGGTTTTAAAATAATTTATAATTGAATTTAGAGTAAAAAAATTTATATTTTAAAAGGGAATTTTTCAAAAAAGATATTTCTTCACTGCATTTTATCGGTTTAATTTTTAATTAAATTCTAAAAATTATTTGTTTTTAATTTTCAAAATTGTATTTAATATTTGGAATCAATGGTTTTAAATTTATTGAATAGGTCTATTTTATTTTTTGTCAATGTGAATAGTAACTTTAATAATTTTGGTTATCACGTTAAATGGTAAATCATGTATTTCAGGTTACAAGTAAAATGATAAGAACCATAAAAAACCAAAAACATGGATAAATATTATTTTAGGATTATATATCAACCATAATAATCCATGTTTCGAATTTATGACCTTTTGGGGTGTCACACTCATCGTTTCTAATTTGTTTATTTTATGAATTTTCTGGGCATCGGGTAGTTCGAGTCGAGGCCCGACATAAAAATATCTGAGTTCTTATTTAATAACGTGGGTTTTGACCTTGACTGCATCTAGCGCACTACGATCGAAGTCATGTGGCCTTACTTGGGTCTTCGCGCGACCCTACCTTGTCACTACGTTCCTTGTCGATGTTCAATTAACGAAATAAGATGAATTAAGATTGGTTTTAATAATAATATTATTATTTAATTTCATCTGAGGATATTATTACTATTATCATGGACAATAATTTAATTGAGAGTATTATTTTTATTATTATCATTTTATTAATTTGATTATTGTATAGTTTACAATTTAGTTTATTATGATTGTTATTATAATCATTATTGTTGTTATTGTTATTTTATCATTTTTATTATTTTATTTACGCATTCGAATCTTGGTTAGACTGTGGACCGAGCTGATTAAAATTTCACACTTTGCTGAAAAATGAATATTTTGGTCTAGGTGGCGTCCGACACACGGGCATGGGACGGTCAATGCCGCGCGGCCTCGCCTGGGTCACTGTTCAGCCACACTCGGTTCCCCGCATGCTTTCTTGATGTTCAAGACAATTAAATAAAAGAAATTCTCAATAATGAAATTAAATTTAAGAGAAATAAAATGAAAATAAAATAAAATAAGAATTGATAAAATGTAATGGGTTGTTTTAATATTTGATGTTATTATTAATTATTATTGAGTATTATTATTTATATTAGTGATGATAATTATGTTATTTTATTTTAAATATTATCGTTGTTTTTTGTTATTATTATTTTCATTATAATTGTAAATATTATTAATATTATTCTCTCCTCTATTTTTTTAGTTTTTTTAGTTTTATTTTTGTTAGTATTTTTTCATTCCTCTATGGCTTTAGGGGTTTTTTCCTTTTCCCCCTCCCAATTGTGGGCTGCATCATCATCCCCCCTTTCTTTCCCCCATTTTCAATGCACCTCCTCCCATGGGAACCCCCCCGTCGTGCCACTGGACTTCCCCTCTCCCTCAACTGCTGGCCCCCCTTGCCTTGCCCGATGTACACTAGCCTCCAGCCCCCCATTCCTTGTCCGGCGAACCCCAATGCCCCCTTTCTTCCACCTTAACAGTTTGCATCCCATCTCCGAAGCTGACCCCATGTGCGCTGCACCCTTCATTGCCGGACCACACACTACCCCTGCCCTTGCTGGAAATTCATCCTTCTTCCCTTTCTCCCCTTGGTCACCTACCATGACGACCCACATAGACCCACCGGAAAGGCCCTTGTGTTATGCCCTACTTTCCCCATGGCCAGCCTCCTGGCTAACCCATTTACAGCGATCCTACCTCCCCTGGTCACTGCTCCTTGGTTAATCCGCTTCTTCATTTTATTTTATTATCTCTCTTTGAATTTTGATTTTTCCAGAAGATTTGTGGTCTGATTTTGGGTTTTATATTGATACATTTTGGTTCGAATTATTTTTTAGGGTTCAATTGATCTTTGTGCGGTGTGTTCATTGTGCGATTGGAGTTTCACACCCATTTTTGGGAAATTCAGCATCAAAGGTAGGTAGTTCCATGCATGAGTATTAATTGATAAATTCATTTTATTAATTAATTAACTTAGCATGATTATTAATTAGTTAGTTTGGTGAAAATTTGATTTTACTTAAAGATTAGTGTGTTTTGATGTGTCTAGTAGGGTATTGCATGATATGAGTATGTTTTTCTGAAATCAATGTTGAAATAATTAATAGTTTTTCTTTTAAATAAAATTGTGTAGTTAATTTTTTTAGGGTGTGAAAAGGGTGAATTTTTTTTTCAGTATTTCAAGTGTTTGCATTTAGTCAGAAATGAAATTTGAAAGAGTTTTTTTGTGTTTAATGTCATGCAAAATATCTTGAAATTGTTTATAAAATTTTTCTTGCAATTAATTTAATTACAGAAATGGTCTTTTTAAATATGCGGGTGGTTTCTTTAATCCTGTGTGTGACGCAAAATGGGTTCCTGAGGTGGCGTTGCATGCATTTGGTTATGTAATGGGGTTTGGGTCGGTCTAGTGTGTAAATAATTGTTTTTATCTCAAAATTTTATTTATGAAACATTTGGGTTGTTTTATTAAATAATGATTAAGGGTGAAATATTTTTCTGGTTAAATTGTTTGAATATTTTAGGTTCTTAAAGTTATGGGATGTGTGTGGATTTCAATTAATCAATTCTGTTAGCGAATGTTTGTTAATGAATGTGATTTATTTGACTATGCAGTTTATTTTTTGAATAGATTTTGATGTGTGTATGATTATAAAAGTGGGTTTGGGCGTGAAAATTTTGATTTTGAGTGCGTAAAAACCCTTTTGGTTTTTTTTTGCATTAGTGTGACATGTGACATGAACTTGAAACTTGTTTGAGAAAAACCGGGAAGCCCATGTAGCTAGGAGGGTGGACTAGACTAGTGGGATACTGTTCCGTAGGTGAATTGACCTAGTTTAACTTGCAGGACTGATGATTGCAACACTAACTAAACAAATGCTTTTCTGATGGTCGTGGCCTTCTAAGCTATGTTTTCTGAGGGTCGTAGCTTTCAAAGCCACATTTTCTGAGGGTCATGGCCTTATAAGCCACGTTTCCCCACGAAACAAAGATCTTGGGACCTATGCTTGCTAACACCCACGAGGCATCTTCCACATTAGTACTCGTTGGTTACTTTACGCAATTCAGTGGGACAAATTGGTTATTTAAAAAAGTGTGTGTATATGTTTTAATTTAAGTTGATCCATTTGAAACTGTTTTCTTTAGTTCTATTTTCTTTTAAACTATTGAAGAATATATTTCTTTTTGTTAGTTAACATTGTAAATGTATTTTTCATTTAATAATTATGTGTGGAACCTTTTCATTGGGTTACATCCTACTGGGTTCTTAGATCACACCCTACATACACCTTTGAGTGTATATAGACCGTGTTATTTGTGTATTCCTGGTTGATACATCCATCTTAGAGATAGTGGTTTTGGATGATATTGGTCTTCACGTGTAGGTTGGTGTTGGTATCTTGGGGATACAGCTTCTCATGTTGCTTAAAGGTTGGTAATAGTGTATTAGTTCTCTATCCTACTTGTTGTTCACTTTGGGATTAAGTTGAATTGTAAACTCTAAAGCTGTTTATAGTTGAAAGGCGTGTTTGGTTGTCAATTTCCATCTTTAGTTTTTTTATCTTGTTAGTTGTGTTTCTGACTTTTATTTATGGTAAATCATTCCCATGAAGTGTTTTGATACCTGTGCACTTTTTCCAGCCTATGGGGATCGAGAACGCCGTTCGGGCCTTATCGCGGACCGGGTCGAGCGTCGGCTCGGATGGCGACCCGGTTTGGTTTGTGAAAAAATGGAATCAGAGGAAGGTTTTCTCTTTTGGGCCGTGTTCTTTTGGGATAGAGTCATAGTAGACTGGAGTTAAGGTTTTCGGGACTCGACGCCCTGGCTACGAGTAAGGTTCTTGGCCAGCACACCTCTTGCGGGACTCGAGTCCCCAAAGTAGGTTGGGGTTTGTTTAAATCTTTTGTCCATGTGGTTAACCTTGTTTAGGGTAAATGAAAACGGAGTAGGGTCAGTGGTCCCAGTGAGCTGGCAGGGTCTGGAAAGCCATGTGGAGCCGGAGACGATATCCCAGAATACCCCTTATGGTGGTGGCGTGATTGGAATATGGCCGCCAACCATATGTTCTAGTCACCCATTTACTCTAGTTTTCTCTTGCATCGTCCCTCTTCTCTTTTTTTTTGGATTCATGGAAATCTGGTATTTACGTAAAAATGATTTTTCTTGGAAAATGTTTTGAAATGATGCTCTTTAAAAAGAAAACAATGATTAATTTTTGAAAATCATGGGTTGAATGTCTGGGTTTTGAAAAATGAAAAGTTTTGGTTTTGATCCTCAGTGTTCTCAGGGGAAACCACATGCATGAGTATATATGGAAAGTGAAATGGTCAATGGCACGAGAAAATGATTTCATGGATGGATATGAGGTGGGTTCCATTGTTGCATGGGAAGAAGGATGTGTGAGGCCAACGGCACACCATTGGTGTTTGTGCAACCAACCAGTTTTGTTTATTTTCAAAACGTTTGGTTAAGAAAAAAAATTGTTGTTTTAATAACTGGTCATTGTGTGATGTGTCATTGTGTTTTGGGAATGGTTGGGAGTGAGGAATTTTAAGCCGAGAATCCTTTTTGACGGATTTTTATATTGAGTTTGAATTTTTATTTGTAAGTTGGGGTGCAAGTGTGTGGTTAGTGAATTATTTTGAAAAGTTATTCGGGAAGCCCTTGTAGTGGTTCCCCCTGTACGTTTAGTGTTTTCTTGCGGCATGTCTTGACTAATGGACCATTTTGTTTAGGACCATGGCTTCTTTTCTTGACTATTGCATGCCCTCATAAAGCATTAACATTTGATTGAAGTGTTTCCACAAGGAATTCGTCATTGGCTGACCCTCCAGTTGATTAAAGTAAGGACTCTCCATTTTTAGTGATAGTTCTAAGTTTGTCCCTTTTTCTTTTTCAGTTAAGCGGATCCCCTTGTGTCAGTATGTTAAATTCAAGGGGAGTTATAGGGAGTTTTGGTCTCTTTGAGTTGTCTGGGTCATTAGGTATGAAGTTTAACATCATTGTGTCTGAAGGTTCCCCCCAAGAAACGGTGAAAGAAATTCCAGCGGGGTAGGGTGAAGGCGGTTCATAGTTATTGGTACTGACTGATGTCTTGAAATGCTTGTAGTTACTTCATCAATCACAATAGCCATTTTTGGTGACGTCGGTCATCGTGAGTTCTCTTGAAGAGAAAGGGTGGATTTCGTAGGATCCTTTGGGAATCCCTATTTTCATAGAAGCATGTCCTCTCAGGGAGTTCTAATTTTTCTGTTCTAAGGGGTGTGTTTTTTGTGCATATTTTCTCCTTATGTTTCATGGTTAAGGTGAATAGGTTATGCATTTACATCATCTAAATCTATGTTCTACTAGATGGGTCATGAGGTAGTAGTTGTATGTCTTGGTGTGTTGTGTTAGTTGGTGTTGTCTCGGTTGCGGTGTGGTCGTGTGTGACACCTAAAAGAAAATATCCGTTGAGGGGTCTTCAATACTTGACTGCAAGGCAAGAGATTCTTCATACATCAGGGCTCCAGCCATAGGACTCGGAGTGAATCAAGCGCGTGGTCAGTAACCCCAAAAGTTTATGAGACCCCAACTTTATTTCTTTCATCGGTACTGAAAGTAATGTCAGTTTAGAGTTTTTTTCTTTGGTTTTTTCATTTTGAATGAACCATTTGGGTGCATAAGGATACCATGACTATGTGGATGTCTGGTCGTCTCATTGCCTTAATGTCTTGGGGGTTGAGTCCCATTGGATACAATCGCTTTAGGGGTCCTTATGGGGTATATTAGGTAAATCGGTCTCCGATTTGAATAGTACTCATTTAGGGATGTGGAGATGCTGGTGGGTCTTAGGTCATGGTTTTGATGCCGGTAGTGGGGCTCGATACTTCCCGCCTCTTGTGGTGAGGTGTTTGGTAACTATTAGAAAATATTCACGGTTTTGTACCTTCTGTCGGCTCTAATGGTGAGGGGAACCCGTGATAGGTCTCGCTTAAATGTCTCTGGATTGAATTAGTGTTGGACTTTTCTTTAATGGCGGGGAGTCCTCTTGAACCTCCCCGTTTTGGTCTTCTAGTCTCTCCTTGGGCATTGATATGTTTTTAATGGTAGGGAGCCCCTCGAGATTCCCCATGTTGACCTTTTGGTTCTGTTTTTAAAGATGGCTTGGTGATAAGTGATAAAAGTGTTCCTTGGACGTGGTTTGATCTTGTTTGTTCATGCTAGCCAAACGGTGTGGATTTAATTCGATGGTGCTTGAGGTGTTTCGTCTTTTGAAGTTGGTTTACATGTGTGTGAGAGTTCATATCCTTGATTAATCAACTGGATATGTTCTAGATCTTTGGGGTGAGCAACACATATTAGAAAGTCTTTTTACGCATTTCTTGAAGTTTTCTATAAGTCATCATTTTCTAGGCATGGTGTGTTTGCCTCTTCTCAATTTTTTCTTGTGGGGATCCCCATTGAACCTTTAAGGGAGTGTAGTTTTCTACTATGGGGTTTGGTTCTAGTTGTGGGTTTCCGAGGATGGAAAACAATATGGTGGGAAGAATTGTCACACCTGTCGTTTCTAATTTGTTTATTTTATTAATTTTTTGGGCATTGGGTAGTTCGTGTCGAGGCCCGACATAAAAAATTCTTAGTTCTTATTAGAAAATGTGGGTTTTGACCTTGACTGCATCCAGCGCACTACGGTCGAAGTTGTGTCGCCTCGCTTGGGACGTTGCGCGACCCCTCCTGGTTACTGTGTGGCTTGCCGATGTTCAATTAACGAAATAAGATAAATTAAAAATGGTTTTAATAATGATATTATTATTAATGTCACTTGAAGGTATTATTATTATTATCTTGGATAACAATATAATTGAGAGTATTATTTTTTATTAGCTTTTTATTAAGTTTATTGTTGTATAGTTTACAATTTAGTTTATTATGTTTGTTGTTGTTATTATTATTATTATCATTATTATCATTATTATTATAGTTTTTATTTTATCATTTTTATTATTTTATTTACTCGTGAAAATCTTGGTCAGAGTGCGGACTGAGCCAATTAAAATTTCACACTCTGCTGATAAGTGAATATTTTGGGCCTGACGGTGGCCGACACACGGGCAGTGGACGGTCGAAGCCGCAAGGCCTCACTCGGTTCTATGCATGCTTGCCTGATGTTCATTGAAATTAAATAAAAGGAATAACTAATAATGAAATAAAATTAAAGAGGAATAAAATGAAAATAAAATAATATAAGAATTGATAAAATGTAATCGGTTGTTATAATATTTTATTATATTATTAATTATTATTGAGTATTATTATTTATATTAGTTAAGATAATTAAGTTATATTATTTTAAATATTATCCTTGTTTTAGTTATTATTATTATAATTATTATTATAATTATAGTTAATATTATTCTCTTTTCTATTGTTTTTTTGTTTTATTTTAGTTTTCTTTTTGATTTATTTTTGTTAGTATTTTTTTATTCCTTTATGGCTCTAGGGTTCTTTTCCCTTTCCCCCTCCCAATTGTGGGCTGCTTCATCGTCTCCCCCCCACTTTTCATTCCCCCATTTATGTCGCGCCTCCTCCTCTGGGAACCCCCCCATTGCGTCCCTCGACTTCCCCTCTCCCTCGTCCACTGGGCCCCCATTCCTTGCCTGAAGAACCCCAGCTGTCGGCCCCCCTTTCTTATTCTGGAGAATCCTAGCACCCCCATTTCTTTCACCTTAACTGGTCTTCGCCCAGCTCCAAAGCTGCCCCCCTGTGTATTGCACCCTTCCACGTCGGACCACCCACCGCCCATACCCTTACTCGAAATTCCTCCTACCTCCCTTTCTCCCCTTGGTCACCTACCGCAAAGACCCACAAAGACCCCCCGTCTAGGCCCCTACACCGTGCCCTACATTCCCCATGGCCAGCCTCCCGACTGACCCATTTCAGGAAATCCGACCTCCCTTTGTCGTTGCACCTTGGTTAAGCCCCTTCTTCGTTTTATTTTCTTTTCTCTCTTTGGATTTTGATTTATCCAGTAGGTTTGTGGTCCGATTTATGGTTTGATTTTGATTCATTTTTGATCGATTTATTTTTTTAGGGTTCAATTAATATTTTTGCGGTGCGTTCGTGGTGCCATTGGAGATTCACACCCATTTGAGGTAAACTCAGCATCAAAGGTAAGTGGTTCCGCACATGAGTATTAATTGATAAATTCATTTTCTTATTTTATTAACTTAGCATGTTTATTAATTAGTTAGTTTGGTGAAATTTTGATTTTACTTAATGTTTATTGTGTTTTGACGTGTATAGTAGGGTGTTTCATGATATGAGTATGTTTTTGAGAAATAAATGTTGAACTGATTATTAGTTTTTCTTTTAAAGAAAATTGTGTAATTAATTTGTTAGGGCATGAAAAGGGTGCAGTTGTTGTTTTAGTATTGCGCCTGTTTGTATTTAGTTAGAAATGACATTTGAAAGAGTTATGGGTGTTTAATGTCATGAGGCATATCTTGAAATTTTTTGTAAAATGTTTTTGGTAGTTAGTTTAGTTACAGAAATGGTCTTTTTAACTATGTTGACGGTTTGTTTACTCTCATGCGTGATGCAGATTGGGTTCCTGAGGTGGCGTTTTTTTGCATTTGGTTATGTGAGGGGTTTTGGGATGGTCTACTATGTAAAGCATTGTTTTTTTCAAAAAAATTTATTTATGAAAAATTTGGGTTGTTTTATTAAAAAATTATTAAGGGTGAAATATTGTTCTGGTTAAATTGTGTGAATATTTTTGGTTCTTTAAGTCATGGGATGTGTGTGGATTTTGATTAAGAAATTCTGTTAGTGGCATGTTTGATAATGAAAGTGATTTCTTTGACTATGCAGTTTATTTTGGGAAAATATTTTGGTGTTTGTATGGTTTTAAAAGTGGTTTTTGTGTGAAAATTGTTATTTTGAGTGCGTAAATACCCTATTTGGATTTTATGATTTAGTATGACATGTGACATGAACTTGAAAATTGTTTGTGCACAAACCGCGAAGCCTGAGTAGCTATGAGGGTGGACTAGAGTAGTGGGATAGTGTTCTGGAGGAGACTCGACCCAGTTTAACTAACAGGACTAATTATTACAACACTAACTAAACACATCCTTTTCTGAGGATCTTTTCCTTCTAAGCCACGTTTTCTGAGGGCTGTGGCCTTCTAAGCCACGTTTTCTAAGCGTTGTGTCCTTCTAATCCACGTTTCACTGAGACATGAAGATTTAAGGACCTAAGCTATCTAACACCCACGAATCCACTCCCACATTAGTAATCATTGGTTAGTCTACGCTCATCAGTGGGACACATTTGTTATTTTAAAAAGTGAGTGTGTGTGTTTTAATTTAAGTTGATCCATTTGAAACTATTTTCTTTAGTTTCGTTTTCTTTTAAACTATTCAAGAATATATTTCATTTCTTTAGTTAACACTGTAAATGTATCTATCATTTAATAATTATGTGTGGAACCTTTTTATTGGGTGACGTCCTACTGGGATCTTGGCTCCCACCCTACATACACCTTTGGGTGTATGTAGACATTGTTCTTTGTGTATTCTAGGTTTAGACATCCTACCTAGTGGAAGTGGTTCCAGATGCTGTTGGTCTTTGTGTGAAGGTTGGTATTGGTATCTTGGGGATGTGGGTTCTCTTGTCACGTGAAGGTTGGTAATATAGATTTAGTGCTATATCCTTATTGTTGTTCACTTTGGGTTTTAGTTGAATTGTAAACTCTAAACCAGTTTATAGTTTAAATGTGTGTTTGGTTGTCTATACCCAGCTTTAGTTTTTTTATCTTGTTAGTTATGTTTCTTTCTTTTATTTCGGGTAAATCATTCCCATGTAGTGTTTTGATACCCGGGCACTTGTCCCAGCCTGTGGGGATCGAGAACGCCATTCGAGCCATGTCGTGGACTAGGTCGATTTCCGGTTCGGATGGAGAACTGGTCTGGTTCATGAAAAAATTGTATCAGAGGAAGGTTTTCTCTCTTGGGTCGTGTTATTTTGGGATAGAATCATGGTATACTGGAGTTAAGGTTTTCGGGACTCGACGCCCTGGCTATGAGTATGGTGCCTGGCTAGCACACCTCATGGCTGGACTCGAGTAACCAAAGTAGGTTGAGGACGGTTTCATTCATTGGTCTGTGTGGTTAACATTGTTTAGCGGAAAGGAATAGGGTTTAGGGTCAGTGGTCCCAGTAAGCACGCAAGGCCTGGCAGGCCATGTGGAGCTGGGGACGTTGTCCCATAATAACCTCTATGTTGGTGGCATGATTGGAGAATGGCCACTAACCATATGTTCAAGTCAACCGCGGACACTAGTCTTGCATCATCCCTCATCTCTTTGTTTTGGATTCATGGAAATCTAGTTTTATGTAAAAATGTTTTGGTCTTCGAAAATGTTTTGAAATGAAGTTCTTTAAAAAGAAAACAATGAGAAATTTTTGAAAATAATGGGTTGAATGTTTTGGTTTTGAAAAATAAATTTTTTTGGTTTTGATCCTTGGTGTTCTCGTGGGAAACCACATGCATGAGTGTATATGGAACGAAAAATGGTCAATGGCAAGAGCAGATGAATTCTTGTATGGATATGAGGTAGTTGTCGTTGTGGCATGGGAAAATTCATGTGTGAGGCCCATGGGACACAATTTGTGTTTGTGCAACCGACCGGTTTTGTTTATTTTCAAAACTTTTGGTTAAGAAAAAAATTTCGTGGTTTATTAAATAATGATTATGTGATGTGTCCTTATGTTTTGTGAAGTGTTGGATGTGAGGCATTTTGATCCGAGAATCATTTTTGACTGATTTCGATATTGAGTTTGTATTATTATTGGTAAGTTGGGGTTCAAGCTTGTGGTTAGTGAATTCTTTTGAAAAGTGATTCGAGAAGCCCTTCCAGTGGTTCCCCCAGTATGATTAGTGTTTTCTTGTGGCATGTCTTGACTATTGGACCATTTTTGTTGGGTCCATGGATTCCTTTTTTGACTAGTGCACCCCCCCATAAAGTTTTTCCATTCGATTGAAGTGTGCCCACGGGAAATTCGTCGTTGGCCGACCCTCCAGTTGAATAATGTAAGGACCCTCCCTTTTTAGTGATAGTGCTAAGTATGTCCCTTTTTATTTTTCGGTTAAGCTGATCCCATCGTGGAAGGATGAAAAATGATAGGGGAGTTGGAGGGAGTTTTGGCCTATTTGAGTTGTCTGGGTCATTGGGTATGAAGTTTGACATAGTTGTGTCTGATGGTTCCCCCCAGAAACGGTGAAAGGAATTCTAGTGGGATAGGGTGAAGGTAGTTCAGAGTTATCAGTACTGACCAATGTCCTGAAAGGATTATATTGCCTTCATCGACCACAATATCCATTTTTGGTGACATCTTGCATCGTGAGTCCTCTTGAAGAGAAAGGGTAAATTTTGTAGGATCCATTTGGAATCCCTGTTTTTATAGGAGAATGTCCTCTTGGGGAGTTCTAAATTTTCTGTTTGAACAGGAGTGTTTTTCGTTCATCATTCCACCTTATGTTTCATGGTTAAGGTGAAGAGGTGATGCATGTACATCATCTACACCTCTGTTATAGTGGATTTACCATGAGGGAGTAGTTGTATGTCATGGTGTGTTGTGTTTGTTGGTGTTGTCTTGGTTGCGGTGTGGTCGCGTGTGACACCAAAAGGAGAACATCCACTTGGGAGTCTTCAATACCTGACTACAAGGAAGAAGATTCTTCAAACATCAGGGCTCCAGCCATAGGCCTCAGAGTGAAGCTGATGCATGGTCAGGAACCCCTGAAGTGTATGAGACCTCGAATTTATTTCTTCCATCGGTGCTGATATTAATGGAAGATTAAATTTTTTTTCTATAGTTTTTCCATTCTGAATGAACTTTTTGGGTGCGTAAAGATTCTGTTACTATGTGGAAGCATGGTCGTCTCATTGCCTTAATGTCTTGGGGTCACTTCCCACTGGATGTAATCGCTTTAGGGGTCCTTATGGGGTACGTTGAGAAAATCAGTCTCAGATTTGAATAGTGCTGATACAGGGATGTGGAGATGCTGGTGGGTCTTAGGTCGTGGTTTTGACGTCGGTAGTGGGGCCCGACCCTCCCTGCCCCTTATGGTGGGGTGTTTGGTCTCTGTCAGAAAATTTTCAAGGTTTTGTATCTTCTTTCAGCTATAATATTGGGGGGAACCCATGATATGTCTCGCTTAAATGTCTTTGGAGTGAATTAGTGTTGGACTTTTCATTAATGGAGGGGATTCCACTCAAACCTCCTCGTTTCAGTCTTCTAGTCTTGCCTTGGGCATTGGTAGGTTCTTAATGGTAGAGATCCCCTAAGGCTTCCCCATATTGACCTTTTGGTTATTTTTCTAAAGATGCCTTAGTGATAAGGGATAAGAGTGTTCCTTGGACGTGGTTTGATCTTGTTTCTTCATTCTAGCCAAATGGTGTGGTTTTCATTCGATGGTGCCTAAGTTGTTTCGGCTTATGAAGTCAGTTTACGTAGCTGTGAGAGTTCATATCCTTGATTAATCAACTGGAGGTGTTCTAGCTCTTTGGGGAGAGTGACACATATTAGAAAGTCTTTTTACGCATTTCTTGATGTTGTCTATAAGTCACCATTTTCTGAGCATGGTGTGTTTTCCTCTTCTCGCTTATTATTTGTGGGGATCCCCTTTGACCCTTAAGAATGTGTGGTTTTCTACATTGGGGTTTGGTTCTAGTTGTGGCTTTTCGGGGATAGAAATAATTATGGTGGGGAGAGTTGTCACACCCGTCGTTTTTAATGAGATTATTTTATTAATTTTCTGGGCATCGGGTAGTTCGGGTCAAGGCCTGAAAAAAATTTCTGAGTTCTTATTTAAAATCGTGTGTTTTCACCTTGACTTTCTCCAACACACTACGGTTGAAGCTGTGTGGCCTCGATTGGGTCATCATGCGACCCCGCCTGGTCACTACTTACCTTTCCAATGTTCGACTAACGAAATAAGATGATTTAATAATGGTTTTAATAATATTATTATTATTAATGTCACTTGAGGATATTATTATTATTATCTTGGATAATAATTTAATTGAGAGTATTACTTTTATTATTAGCATTTTATTAAGTTGATTATTGTATATTTTACAGTTTAGTTTTCTATGTTTGTTATTATTATTATTATTGTTGTTGTTGTTGTTATTATTAATATTATCATTAATATTATAATTTTTTTTCATTTTTATTATTTTATTTTCTTGTGAAAATCATGGTCAGAGTGCGGACCTAGACGATTAAAATTTCACACTCTGCTGATAAATGAATATTTTGGGCTTGGTGGCATCCGACGCACGGGCAAGGGACGGTCGAAGCTTTGCAGCCTCGCCTGGGTTAATACACGGCCTCTCTCGATTCACCGCATGCTTTCCTATTGTTCAAACCAATTAAATAAATGGAATAATTAATAAAGAAAAAAATTTAAGAGGAATAAAATGAAAATAAAATAAAATAATAATTGATAATATTAAATGGGTTGGTTTAATATTTGATGATATTAATAATTATTATTGATTATTATTATTTATAATAGTGATGATAATTCTATTATTTTATTTTAAATATTATCCTTGTTCGAGTTATTATTAATTTCAATATTATTATCATTATTATTAATATTATTCCCTTTCCTATTGTTTTTTATTTTTATTTTAGTGTTGTTTTTTATAGTAATTTTTTAATTCCTCTATGGATTTAGGGGTTTTCCCTTTCCCCCTCCAAATTATAGGCTGCTTTGTTGTCCCCCCTTTTTTCCCCCATTTTCACCGTGCCTCCTCCCCTGGGAACCCCCCCATCGCGCTGCTGGACTTCCCCTCTCCCTCAGCCACCGGCCCCCCTTTCCCGATGAACCCCAACCATCGTCCACCCTTGCCTTGTTTGGCGTACCCCATCACCCCCTTTCTTCTGCCTTAACAGGTTACTACCCAGCTGCAAAGCCGACCCCCTGTGAGCTGCACCCTTCCACACCGGATGACCCACCGCCCCTGCCCTTGCTCAAAATTCATCCTACCTCCCTTTCTCCCCTTGGTCACCTACCGTGACGACCCACATAGACCCCCTGGTGAGTCCCTTGCGTCGTGACCAAATTTCCCCATGGCTAGCCTCCTGGCCGACCCATTTCTGGTGATCCGACCTCCCTTGGTTGCTGCCCCTTTGTTACGCCCCTTCTTCATTTTATTTTCATTTCTCTCTTTGAGTTTTTATTTTTCCAGCAGGTTTGGGGTTCGATTTAGGGTTTGATTTTGATTCATTTTGGTTCGAATTCTTTTCTAGAATTAAATTGATCATTGTGTGGTGTGTTCATGGTACGATTGGTGTTTCACACCCATTTGTGGGAAATTCGGCATTAAAGGTATGTGGTTCCATGCATGAGTATTAATTGATAAATTCATTTTCTTATTTAATTAATTTAGCATGTTTATTAATTATTTATTTTGGTCAAAATTTGATTTTACTTAAGGTTTAGTGTGTTTTGACATGTCTTGTAGGGTGTTTCATGATATGAGTATAGTTTTTTGATATCAATGTTGAACTGATTTTTAGTTTTTTTAATGAAAATTGTGTAGTTAATTTGTTAGGGCATGCAAAGGGTGCAATTGTATTTTTAGTATCGCGTCTGTTTGCATTTAGTTTGAAATGACATTTGAAATAGTTTTTGGTGTTTAATGTCATGCGATATATCTTGAAATTTTTTGGAAAAGCTTTTTGGAAGTTCATTTAATTACAGATATGGTATTCTTAACTATGAGGGTGGTTTCTTTAATCACGTGCATGATGCTTATTGGGTTCCTTAGGCGACATTGTGTGCCTTTTATTATATGAGGGGGTTTGGGTCGGTATAGTGTGTAAAGAATTATTTTTCTCTCAAAAGTTTATTAATGAAACATTTGGGGTTTTTATTAAATAATGATTAAGGGTGAATGATTGTTCAGGTTAAATTGTGTGAATATTTTTGGTTATTAAAGTCATGCGATGTGTGTTATTTTTGTTTAATCAATTATTTTAGTGGCATGTTTGATAATAAAAGTTATTTCTTTGACTATATAGTTTATGTTTTGAAATTATTTTGGTGTGTGTATCGTTTTAAAAGTAGGTTTGGGCATGCTAGTTATGATTTTTTGTGCATAAATAACCTTTTTTTATGCTTTAGTGTGACGTGTGACATGAACTTGAAACTTGTTTGAGCACAAACCAAGAAGCCTAGGTAGCTAGGAGGGTGGACTAGACTAGTGGTCTAGTGTTCCGGAGGTGACTCAACCAAGTTTCACTGGTAGGACTGACGATTGAAACACTAACTAAACATATGCTTTTCTGAGGGTTGTGTCCTTCTATGCCACATTTTCTGAGGGTCGTGGTCTTCTAATCCATGTTTTCGGAGGGCCATAGCCTTCTAAGACACGTTTCACCAAGACACGAAGAACTAGGGACCTATTCTAGCTAACACACATGAAGCCTCTCCCAAATTAGTGATCATTGGTTACTTTACGCTCATCAGTGGGACACATCGGTTATTTTAAAAAGTTCATGTGTGTGTTTTAATTTAAGTTGATCCATTTGAAAATATTTTCTTTAGTTCTGTTTTGATTTAAACTATTCAAGCATTTATTTATTTTCTCTAGTTAATATTGTAAATGTATTTTTCATTTAATAATTGTATGTGGAAACCTTTTTTTGGGTGACGTCCTACTGGGATCTTGGCTCAGACCCTACACACACTTTTGGGTGTATGTAGACCCTGTTCTTTTTGTATTCCAGGTTGAGACATCCAACCTATTGGTAGTGGTTCTAGATGTTGTTGGTCTTATCATGCATTTTTGTGTTGGTATCTTGGGGATGTGGCATCTCATGTCGCTTGAAGGTTGGTAATAGATTTTTTGTTCTCTATCGTTATTGTTTTTCACTTTAGGTTTTAGTTGAATTGTAAACTCTAAACCTGTTTATAGTTTAAAGGGGTGTTTGGTTGTTTTTCTCTAGATTTAGTTTGTTTATCTTTTTAGTTGTGTTTATGTCTTTTATTTCAGGTAAATTGTTCACATGTGGTTTTTTGATACCCGGGAACTTTTGCCAACCTGTGGGGATCGAGAATGCCCTTCGGGCCTTGTCGCGGATCGGGTCGGGCGCTGGGTCAGATGGACACCTGGTCTGGTTCGTGACATGGGGACATGTGGATAGCATTATAACCTTTACGGTATTTTATTTATATAATTTTCAAACATGTCACACTCTAGTTTTTAATAAGTGTAATATTTTTAATATGGTGTCATCTAGAGGATATGTTTAATTATAAATAGTATTATAAAATATAAAATATTTATCTTTATCATTTTAATTTATTTTTAATTTTTAATTAATAAATAATTACCTTAAATGCTTTCATAATGATGATGAAGTAATTATCCAATTATTGAAAAAATCAAATAATTGATATTAAAAATATAAAAATATATATAATTTTGGATAATCAAACTGATCTAAGAATTTTATTGATTAAATTTACATATTAGGGAAATATTAAAATATATTTTAATTATAAGTGTAATATTTATACTATTAAAGTCAATGTAATGAATAATTCTAAAAATTAACATTATTGATAATTTCTAATAAATAATATTTTATTAAATGATATAAATTTTTTTAAAATTTTAAATTTAAAAATATTATTATTATGAGGTTTAAAATATCAACCATGGTCCTATTATGGGTCATTTTCTATTTTATATTTATTATATTAACCGTCAATGAATAAAAATCCATGTTGTCACGGTAAGAGTTGAAGAGGTTAAATAAAGGTTAAAACCAAAAGATAAGTGTGGAAATATAGTCAGAACTTGTATAATTTTTACTTTATGAGGTAATTTAGACCCATAATCATTTTATATTTGAAATTATTCATTTTTTTACCCTTTTTAATTGAAAAATAATTTATATTAATTTATTATTTTGAGAAATGCCAAGTGTACCCCTCCCCTCTCTTATAATAGGGTACCTCTTATTATAATTTCTGAACACTTAAAAATCCTTTGGTCAAGCCAATACCTACCCAAATACATTCCTAGAATACCTCCCCATATTCCCGAGGACTTGTTTTAGGTATAATAGCATTCCTAGATGTCTTAAAGTGTTAATAAAATGTTTTATTCCCCAAAAGAGGTATAGTTTTTATCTACATCGTTTTGTTTTGTTTCTTCTTCCATATCACTCAAACCTTTTCAACCATGATATAATAATAAGTAAACTATCCTAAAAATATTGATATGTAATTATTCCAGTTGCATAACCTATATACATCTACTCTTCCATCAAATGGGAAAATAAATCATCATTCTTGTGTATGGTGGACTACTATCTCGCGAACTGATATAATTCTATTTCCATCACCGTCACTCAAGAAAAATTATAATGATGAAATTAGTGTTTATATATGATATTAATATCATATTTATAATTCCTAAAATATAATATATCATTTAAATTATAACCATTCCATGAAAATAAAAATGATAATGTCATTCATGCATATGTGTGGACTACCACCTCTACGAAGTGATGTGATTTTCATTTCATCACCACATCAAATGGATGATATATATAATTATATTTAAATAATTAGTATGATATATGTAATATTAGGATCATTCTAGAAATATAAAATAATACTTGCATTCTTTCCATAATTATCTCTGATGAATAGAGATGTTATTCATAGTTATGTACGACCTACCCTCTCTATGATTGTAAAGTAGTTCAGTTTTCATAACCATGTGTAATTGTTGAATTTAAAAGTATAATTTACATATAAAAATGATAATTATATCATGATCATTACTCTGTATATGGTGGGATAATGACCACTATTACTATAGTCTAATTATCTAAGTCATTTTGGACATGTGAACCGAATATCATCAATATATCAGAAGTGAACTTAATTAATTAAGTAATTGTATGTAACATTTAAATAAGTGATAAAAATTAATAATTAAATTCAAATTTTATTAATCAGGTATAAATTAATCTATGTTTCTTATTTATGAAGATAAATAACGTATGTAACGATTCAGACTCAAGGTAAGAGACTTCCTTTTAAAAATATTTTTTAAAGATTCCCTTAAAAATCTATATTTCTTACATATCTCTTTTAAAGATGGTTTATATTATTATTATATAATTTTTTAAAATTCATTTTCACCCATTTTTTACTTTTTCAAAAATGTTATTTATTTAATATTTTTTTCATTTTCCAAATGAGGTACTTCATGAATTTTCTGACAATAATACAAAAAGACTGTTTTTTAACTTATATAGAATGAAACTATTTTAATTACTTCATGAATAATATTTTCTTTAAATATTATTTTTCAAGATTAAAAGGTTATTTTAAAAAAACTGTTTTTCCTTTTTATGTGCGTAATTTTTTTAATGTGATTTTCCCCTAGGAATTTTTTTATGATGTAAGCATTCATGTTTTATGATAATGCTATCATTATTGGAAATTGTTTATGATTATGGGTTGTTCTATTATAAACCAAATATGTTTGGGTCCGTGATATACCTCCAATAAATTGGGTATATTTATGTTGAAAGTTGACTGTGATGATTATTCCAAATGTAATTATGATGGATACTCCAAGTACAACTGCTAGAGTTATTTTAAGTATAACTGTGAGGGTAATTTCATGTGTAGATATGAGGGTTACTCCTTAATTAATTATGATAGAAAAATTATTCCCCAAGTTATCTATATGATTTATTTATGTTATTTATGTTTATATATATATATATATTTATATATCATGTTTTCACAAATAAGTTATTATGTTTATATTCAAAAGAAATTATATGTTACTTTTAAAGGTGAAAAGTACAACTTTTTCCACACATTTTCATGATTTTATCATGTTATCAATGAAAACATTATGTATTTTATTTTTCTTTTAATATTTAATATAAAATTTATAATGGAAATATATGGGAAGAAAATGTGATTTTTTTGGTAATTAAATGTATATTTTGAGCCCAATGTTTATAATTATTCATGGACTAACAATTTCATTCTTAAATTTTTAGTGACTTACTCATATTTTTGTTCTCGTACCAAATTTTTAATATTTTTTTCAAAGGATTTCAGGATAGGTAAGGTAAAGGAAGAGTTCATGTTGAATGTCATGAATATTTTTCATAAAAATAAATCATGTTATTTGTAAAAGTTTTATATAATGGGAAAAGTGGATATTTATCAGAAATATCCACTTTGTATTATATGGTTTTGTTATATACGAGTTATAAACTAATTATTTGAAAGTATAAACCGAAAAATACCCTCAAATGTAAGATAATGAATTATTGACTTAAAGCTCAAGATTATCTAATATTTAATGTTGGGTATTTATAAGCTTATTAGTGTAGGAAATCTAGTAGATCATGGAGTTAAATTTGAATATCATGTGTGGATTTGAAGGGGTGGTGGGTGAATCCTTTTATAAGTGATAGGAGTGACATTTTTGTAAATAATTATGACTTAATATAAAAAATTCATTTTAAAGGAATGTGGATCCAAATTTGACAAACAATTTATATAAAACAATGGGAGGTCAAGGATTCCCTCATTCACTCATTTAAAGACACATTTATATGATATTTTAGGTCATTACACCTAGATTTAATACTTTTACTATATTTAACATTTACATTGGGGACCATTTTTTACCTTGGTAACAGAATTTTATGCCTAAAATGAATTTTAAATAATTATAAAATATGGAAAGGTTGATTCCAAATATGAAATATATTTTAATTATTTTAATTACTATAAGTGATAAACATTAATTTTACTATCAAAACTCATATCATGGGAAAATTTATTTTTAGAAAAAATGTATTTCTATTCACAAAATTAATATATTCTTATTCCTTTTTGAGTAAAAAATATTAAATTGATTTCAATATTTTTGTTTTTTAAATACATTTCATTAAATTCATTATTCTATAGTGATAAATTTAATTTATTTAGATAAAAATAAATAATATATAGAAAAATAAAATTCATTAAATAAATAGGCCTTTAGAACATTAAATGAATTTATTTATAATTTTTAAAATCATTTAATAAATTTCAATATATTAATAAACACATTTATATTAAATAAAAAAATTAAATTTATTATAAAATTAAAATTTATAAAAATTAATAATAATGAAAAACTATATATAATTTATTATATTAATAATTACATGTTTATATCATCCTAACATATATGTAAAAAATTTCTCAAGACCTCCACATAAGATCTAATGGTAACATAATCAATGGTGGAATTTGTAGTTGATGATTTAGCTAACATGGACTTCATAGTGATTTCCATCGCTCTCTTCTTTTCATTCAGCCCATGTGATCACTACGTCTCTCCAAACTCGATTTCAACCTTCAAAGAACTCCACACTATCTATTCATAGATTTCATAATCTCGATTTTCTAGATTCCTCCATAGATGGTGTCTTAGTCCACAAATTAACTTTTCAAAATTTATATTAGGATCCATAAAAAAGTTCTAGGTGTACCGATAAAGTCTCATAAAGTTCATTTTATAGCTTCCCACCAATTAATTTAAATTTTTATTCAAATTTAATAATTACTTATCAATTTTTGTTCTCTTTGAAGGAGGAAAATATTTATTTAAAAAGGTTAACATGAACTCCTAACACCCAAAAAATCAATCTCCCCTCTTGGTATTATGTTCTTAATTAGTGTCCAACACTGATCAACTCATCCTACTAAGTGGTATACTAACAATGTGACTTTATCTAGCTTTAAACAAAAAATTATAAAAAATATATTTTTTATAGCAGTAATCCATTGTTCTGAAATTAATAGATCAACAGACCCAGTAAAAGAAAGTGGTTGTTGATTTATGAAGGACTCAACTGCAATTTGTTCCCTTCAAGGTGAATCTGGACACTTCACATGATTAAAGTTATTATTTAAAACCTGAGATAGTTGATTTACCATCCTCATAATGTCTTTGATTCTAAAATTTATTATGTTAGGAAGGTCATCAGTGCATCATCCTTTGTATGCATAATTTATTTAGTTCCTCTTATTTACCACTATTTTTTTATAAAAGAAAAAAACACAAGTGAGAAAAATTTTAATTTTATGAAATTTTAATTCTAAAGGGAGTTTGAGACCTAAAACAACTCACATAGAGACATTATCCTTTTAATATTCTATAATAAAAATTAAATTTTTTATATTTCCTTCATAGTGGTTAATAAAAATCATGTTACTAATCAAACATATCCCCCAAGATAGTCAAACATGATGTGTGGCAAGGCATGTTATCATGCACCACATGATGATTGATTCAAAGTGTAATGCATTCCCCTTGGTACAATTATGTTAGAGCCACATACACTTGTATTATTCAGATAAGGATTTCATTTTTAGGAATCCACTCACTTAATACTTCACCAAAAATCTATGAAGTTTTACTATTTTTAAACTTATCCAAAGAGTTATTACTATCTGTTTTCAAGTCCTAATTTCTATAAATAACTAAACATTACCTTTGATTCCAACTATGATATCCCACGTTTTTAAAACATGGATTTTAGCATTATTTCTAAAGAATATATTAAATTAATAATATTTAAGGATATTTTGAGCTTTAGTGTCTTGGAAACTAGGTATATTGTACATAAATTACATAAGGAAAACATAAACATAAACTTTAGTTAATCCTTTTGAAAGATTAATTTTTTAATACTTCCTAGGTCAATACACTATAAGTAATTTCATGGGTACATACATCAATATAAAAAGGTGATCATCATCCCTAGTAAGGGATAAAAAAGGCAATGAAACATGAATTATGATCATGGATAATACATGATTCATAAAATAATAGAATAATCATAATCACATGATACATAACCTAAAAATGTGTCTAAAACATAAAAGTTATACATTCATAAGAATATCACAAATGATTTTCACCAAGGTATCATAAAATGTAATTACCAAGGTTACTCACCAAGGTATCATAAAACATGTCAAATCTAGAGATTAATTCATTACCAAATGAATTGGAGTGCTATTAGGGTGAACCCTTCATATAACTTAAGTTATGTGTGCCACAAATATCATAATAAAGAATTTAATCAATAACCCATGGAAAATAAATAAATATTTTCATATAAAATCACTGAGTATATAAGTTCTTATATATTTGAAAATTATTCAATTTTTAACCCTCTAAAAGGGAATTTAGATTTCATACATGTAAATGCACATATCAACAAATTATGTTTATATCTTTGTGAATTTCCATAAATAATAAGTGGGTTTGGGTATTGATAGTATTAGAATATTTTAGGTAAAATAGAGAAATTCATGAAACGAACTCAGCAATATGATGGTAAACAACATGGTTAAGGAATGGGTATAATGGGAGGTAATGAAAGTATATGTGATGTTCCGACCCAGGTTCCATTGAGAGGTTCCCTGAGTTAGTTGGCCACATGCTCTCAAGCGTGCCTCCCCATAAGCCAGAGGGTGCCGACTAACAGTGAGGGTCTGGTAAGTCAGTCATGGGGAGACTATAACCTATTTTATCATAATAACACACCATTATAATCAAACAATAATAACTAAGTGAGGAAGTGAATAAATAACCAAAACAATACCATGTCATATGATATTCAAAAATAATAAAATACAATACTCAACTAAAAGGTAAAACATGATAAAACAATTAATGTGCCAAGTGATTGTTGTGAAACTAAAAGTAAAGACACAACGAATCCCAAATGGGTCCTGAACCACTTAAAGATCCCTCTCCCATGCTCTGATCCAAATAGCAACCTATCCCAGGGCATTTCCCTTATCCTATCCTTCAACAAAAAAGTCTACTCGGGTGTCGATTAGGTGACCCGAATAGGGTGTGACTATGACTCAGTAGGCCACCACCAATAGTGTCTAAAACAATTTCAGACAAAATATAGTGTATATTGTTTTATGAAGAAATAAATACAATGAATAATTAAAAAGTTATCACATTGTCATTTAATCTTTAATCATCATATTAGGCCTAGTTTCAATTCATGTTTCCCATTTGAAAAATTATTCGTTATTATCATTCATTTGGTGTTGAATTCCATGTAAAGAATCCCAAATCTCATTAAGTGTAGGTCATCATGCCTAGAACTCCATATCTAATTCGGTGTAGGACATTATTCCTAGAACCCCAAAATCTAGAGCTTCGATAACTATTGGGGAGGAACGCTATGTTTAGGTCCCAACTTCTAATTGGTCTAGAACGCCATGTCTAGGACCACCAAAATCTCAGTCATTTAATCATTATTTAATTCCAAAGAATTAGCCACATCATTATATTACTAATCAAATGATTATTTAAAAATTTCAAATGCCATTATTTAACTCAATAATTAACTAAGCAGATAACCCATTAATTAATTCATTAATTAATTAATCAATCAACACAATTCTCATTCCTTAATTAATTCATCACAATTAATTATCCATATAAAATATCAACATTTAATAATTATTTCACAAAATTATTTATATTTGATCAACATCATGGCACATAATTAAGTCTCATAATTAATTATCTTACATAACCAAAAATCATTTCATAAATTATTTCACCAAATTAATTGTCTTAACATAATCAATTCAATATCTCAATTACAATATCTATTTGGGTAACCCCCTTTGTTTGTTCCATGATTCAAATATCAATTAATCACCAATGCAATCACAAGTCAATTCCACATATCTTATTGATCTAATTTAGGAAATAAATTATCAAGGTAAGTTATAAAATCCATAAAATCATATACACATATCAAATACATGACTAAAAAAGTTTATTTTAACCACATACCTCGGTTTATTGATGGATGTTAGCCCAACAGAAATCCCCAAAATTTTAGCACCATAACATCATCAATCAAGCATCAGATCTAAATCCCAAAACCAAAAATTAAGATCAAAGGCATCAAGATCTTTCAAATCTTGATCTAGATCCAAAATTTTAGATCTAGATATCAACTTATAGGTTTAGATCCTTAGAACCGGTGGAGATATTCCATGAAAAATAATGGATAGATAGAGGAAATAACGGGAGAAGTGACGGGATGAAATCCACTTACAGGGAAGAGAGAAAATCTTCAATCCAGACTTTCGATCTTGAATAATGAAATTCAAATCCCTTTTTAATCCCTCCAGAAGTCATTGAGAACACCTATAGTTTTTCAAGCCTAAGACACGGTCGAAATATAGTAGTCTCGATGGTTCGAGTGGTTTAGAAAAAGATTTTCAGATAACAAATCTGGCACATACAATTTCTTGGGCAGAGGCGCATAGTTTGGGAAAACAATGAACCAACCACGTGGACCTCTCTATCTAGGTTTTCTTGGTTGGAACATTTTGTCGCATGGTTAGACAAACCATGTGCAAACCATATAGACCACTTTGTCTAGTTTTTCATGGTTTGCATGGTTTGGCCACATGGTTTTCCAAACTGTGTGCAACCCATTGTTTGTTATATTTTCTTTAAAAAATCACCCAAACACACCCAATCCAGTACTCCAAAATAAAGGTACTTAAACCACAAAAAGTACCTAAAAAAGCTCCCAAGATGACTCTAGAAAAGGCCAGGATCTTAAAATCTCCCCACCTTATAATAGATCATCCTCGAGATTCACTCATGATATTCTCTAGGATTCTGAGCCAAAAAGATTAGGCCATTGAGTCCTCATGACTACTTCACATTACCAAGTTTCCTCTTGAACACTTCCATCTCGCCACAACACATGAACTAATGGAATAGTCTTCCCCTGTAACACTTTCTCACTGTAACACAACACACGTGTCTGATGATTCTCAAAGGATGCATCTATCATGTGGTCAACCTCTTCCACATCAATCACATGAGGAGGGTTGGTGTGATTCCAATATAGTTGTGACATGTGGAAAACATCATGCATAGTTCTGAATTTCTATGGAAGTGATAATCGGTATGCCACTGGACAGATTCTCTCTGGCACTTCAAAGGGTCCTACGAACCTGGGTACTAACATACCCTACCTATGTATGCAATGTTGACCAAATCTGGGATACACCTAAAAGAATACACGATCAAACTCTATAAACTCTAGGAGTCGTCTCTGTCTATCAGCATATGACTTCTGCATATTATGAGTCATATCCATATGTTTCTGGATCAACTTCACCTGCTCTGATGTCTCTCAAACACAACTGAGTCCCAACAGCTCTAACTCACCCACGTCTAATCAACATAGTAGTGATCTACAAGTTTTTTCATAAAGTCCCTCATATGGTTCCCTATTTATATTTTACTGATAACTATTGTTATAGGCAAACTCCACTAAATCTAAGTGCTTCTCCCAAGAACCACCAATGTCAAGCACACATGCCCACAATTTATCCTATAACACCTTTATGGTATGCTCGGTCTTCCAATTTGTATGGTGGTGGAATGTCGTGCTTTACAAAACCTGTGTACATAGTACCTCATGTAAACCTCACCAGAAGAGTGAAGTAAATCACGAATCTTGATAAGAAACTATAGTCCATGGAACCCCATGCAAATGAACTATATATTGTACATATAGTTCTCCCAACTATTCAACTGTAAAGTTTTCCCTAATAGGCAATAAATGTGCTACCTTCATTAGTCGGTCCAAAATGACCCAAATAGACTCATTATTCCTAAGAATCTTTGTAAGTCCTACCATGAAATCCATAGTCACGTCATCCCACTTACATTCTATAATAGGAAACAACTGCAATTGGACTCTAAGTCATTGATTCTATGCCTTCAAATACTGACTGGTAAAACATCTTGTTATGAACCCTACTATCTCTTTTTTCATGCTTAGACACCAAAACTATCATCATAGGTCACGATACATTTTCTTCACCCCTAGATCTATCGTCCAATTTGAGGCATGATATTCTCTCATGAGTTCCTCTCGCATACTCGTAGGCACAACAACCTGATTATTTATATAGATGATCTCATCCTCATCTATTATCTAGTCTGAAGCTTTCACCCTACCTTCAAGGCGTTACCTTAAGTATAAACATTCTGGATCCTCACACTACCTATCCCTAATCCATCTCAATAGTGTAGACTCCACTGCTACAAAAACCAGAGTCATCCTCTATTGACTTTCTTGAACTACCACATGATTGTCTACCAGCAAATTCATTATCTTTCACTCTACACTTGACTCTTGTACTAACTGAGTATGAGTTTTTCTAATCAAGGATATAGCCACAATATTCCCCTTTCAAAGTGTATATGCCAGTTCAAAATCAAATGATATAATATACTTGACCCATCTTCGCTGCTGATGATTCAAGTCGCGCTGTGAAAAGTTATACTTCAAGATTTTGTGGTAAAAAAAAACTGTAATATTTTCACCCAAAATATATTGTTGCCAACAATGAAGATCACAAACCACTACTGTTAACATGAGTTCATGTGTAGGGTAATTCCATTTTTGTGGCCTCAACTTCTGAGACCCGTTAGCAATGACTCAATTCCCTTATATCAACATGGATCCAAGTCTGATCCCAGAAGCATCACAATACACCTTGTATTCTTCTCCAGACTAAAATAAGATCAAAATTGGTGATGATGTCAAGTGCTTATTAAAATCTTGGAAATCATCCTCACATTCTTCTGTCTAATCAAACATTATTCCCTTCATTTTAAAACTTTAATGTGGTGCTTCCATGTCAGAAAAATCCTGGATAAAGATCTTTTAATAACCAGGTAATCCCAAAAAGTTTCGGATTTCAAAAATAATATCTGGATGCTCCATGGAAACCATTGCCTGCACTTTATTTGGGTCTACAGCCACTCCTTCTCTTGAGATGATTTTCCCAAAAAAGTGTACCCGATCAATCCAAAACTAACATTTAGATAGCTTGGCATATAGATGATGCTCTCTTAGTGTACCTAGGACAATTTCACGATGTTGGGCATGATTTAAATGAGTCTCAGAGTACACCAAGATGTCTTCCACAAACAATACCACAAACCGATCTAAGTATGGATGAAATATCCTATTCATTAACACTATAAACACTATTGTAGAATTTTTCAACCCAAAAGGAATTAAGAAAAACTCATAAAGTTTATACCTACTCCTAAATGAAGTTCTTGGTATATCAGAGGTCCAAAATCTCACAAGATGATACCCTGATCTCATATCAATCTTTGAGAACACACATTCCCCCTTCACCTGGTCAAACAGATCATTTCTACATGTAATAGGATATCAGTTCTTCACAATCATTTAATTAAACTTTCAGTAATCGACACACACATGTAAACTCTTGTCATCATTCATTGAAAAAAATACAAGTGATCCCCAAGGTGACATACCTGGATAGATAAATCCTTTATCCTCCAACTCCTCCAATGGAGTTTTGAGATCTCAAAACTTATTCAATACCATTCTTTAAGGTTGAATAAATACAGGCTCATTCCCCAGCATGAGATAAATAGTGAATTCCATATATCTCTCAAGTGGAAACCCTAAAAATTCTTCAGGAAAGACATTCTGAAACAGTTCTACTACTGGCGGAAGTATATCTTTCCTACCCCTCCCATTATCTAGAAAAATACGAGAAACATGTGTTGTGAGCTCTCCCAGTTGCTGAGTAATTATCCCAACTAGTCTTTCATGGATATCCCATTCCCCATGATGAACATACAGGTCACCCTCAGTAGATACAAAGGTCACTCTCCTATGGTAAAAATCTATGTTGGCTTGGTATGTGACTAGCCAGTCCATACCCATAATCAGGTCGAAGACCGTTATATCAAAGACATAGATATCCCAAATAAAATGATACTCTCCGATACCTAGTGAACATTCCTTGCATAAATAGATATCCCTAGACAGTGTTCCCAATAGTGTATTGATATTCATAATCCCTCTTATGGAATCCACCTCCAGGCTCAAACCATTAACAATAATTGTAGATATAAAGGAATGAGAGGCACTAGAATCAAAAAAGGCACTAGATAAAGTAGAGGCAACTAGAATAGTACCTCTCACTGTCAATGTAACAACCTCACTGTCCACAAGTGTTGGCTACACTACATGTATCTTTCCTACCCTTCTTCCCTATGGTGTTGTATAACTCTCTTGAGTAGAACCATTCTACTTATATGGGCACTCATACTCTGAATCACCACATCTACTACCTCTACCACCTCTGACAGTAGAACTCTAACTTCTAGACCTATATAGTATAGAAGACCCCCTTCCCACACTCTGACTCTGAGCAGCTGCTCCCTCAGCACTAGCTTGTTGCTACTTCCTGTAGAAATTCTATAGGTTCCCCATCATGCAACAAAACCGAAACTCCACTGGTGGTAGAGGAAAATGTGTAAGATAGTGTCCCTGCCTAATGCACTGGTGGGAAAGCACATGAGTAAGATCTGGTACAACTGTTCGTCCCGACTATCCACCTTTCTTTCCATTGTCCTCAATAATGTACTGGTAATAGCGCTTCCTGCCCTTGAAAGGGATACCCCGTGATCATCCAGTGATAGATACCTATCTAGTAATGGAAGCCTCATTCGGGTTCCCCTCTGAAATGAGAGCCTAATTAACCAATTTTGAGAATTTCTTTAACCTAAAGATATTTTCCTAGGACATAATTTCATACTTAAGTCCATCTTGAAATCATTTTTCCAAAGAAGCCCTATCTTCTGCCAAAACTGAATCAAAACACTATAAGTATATGAAATGTTCAGTGTAATCCATTATGGACATGTTTCCTTAGGTCATATTCATAATCTCTGAATCCTTGTCTAGTCTCAGTATCTCTGGATAGAAGTTTTCAAAAAACTTCTCCAAAAATTCCATCCATAACATATCATCAGACTATCGAGATCGTACCTAAACATACCACTGGTGCTTCACTGACCCCCACAACATATATGTATCCAACTTTATCTTCCTCCTAGACAATGTCTCCAAATGTTCAAGTATCATCTCTATAGATTCAATCCAGAATTCATATCCCTCAGGTACACCCTCTCTAGTAAAAGTAAGAGGGTGATGCAGTTGAAACTTCCTTGTAAACTCTGACATGATTTTCTGAACCTACCCTGTGTCTCTCTCCACGAATTGCATGAAACGAGAAAAGTTCTATTAGAACTGTTCCCCTTACTCCTCAGCTTGCACCAATGGTGCCTCATGTTTTCTATCTGGAAGTTCATTTTGGGCCATACCCCTAGGTCATTCCCTCAACAAGTGTCATGAAGGAATATCTATATAAATACAAACACACATCTTAGGACTTATAATGAAACTTTATAACATTTATGTAAGGGAAGAAACTATTACAACAAGTTTCAAAATGTCATTTCTCCCGTTTCTCGCGACACGATCAACATTGATGCCTTATCACTACCCTTAACCATCCTACTCCTAGTTTGTGGTTAAAAAAGGTACATTCATTCTCATTAATTAATCCCACCATTAATTAATCACATTATCTAAAATTAATTAATTAAATAATTTATTTATTTATTATACTCATTTCATCAATCTAGGTTCTCATTAGACACCCATTTATTATCATTTTCCATCATTATTTCAATCTCTCAATAAGAAAAAATAGAGCAAGTTCAACAACATACCCATTACCCATTATCCTGTGAGTACCAAGAATGATGAATTTTACAAAAACTCTGAGTGCCTAGAATGAATCATGCAGACTCAAGTATCAGGCCTCTTTTTGGGAATGAATCAAAATTCAAAAAATTTCAAAACTAATATCACATAACACCCTAAGTGCATCAACCAAGGTGAAATAATATACAAATGTAACAACAAATAACAATTACAACAATCCCACCCTGAGTACTCAGATTTTACATGGGTTGGAAACTCCCAGGCATGAGCTCATTACCAAGCCCCAACTCTTCCTAGTCTCTATTATACCTTTAATAAAATAGTAATAAAAAAGAAGAAGAATGAAAATAAAAATCCTCTGATACAACATTGTGACATTCTGACCAAGGTGCAGCTAAATGGTGCCCCGATCCGGTTGGCCACATGCCCTCAAGCGCACCTCCTCATACACCAGAGGTTTCTGACTAGAATTAAGGGTCTAGTAAGTTAGTATTAGGGAGACTATAAATTATTTTATCAAAATAACACACCAACATAAGAAAAAAAACAATATCCAAGTGCGAAATCGTATAAATAACCAAAAAATACCATGTCAAATGATAGTCAAAAACCATAATGTACAATACTCAACTGAAAGTTAAAACATTCTAAAACAATGAAAGTGTCAAGTGTATGTAGAGAAACTGATATAAAATACTCAATGACTCCCAGGCGGGTCCTGAACCATGTATGGTTCCCTCTCCCATGCTCCTATCCCAAACAACAACCTATCCCAAGGCCTTGCCCTCATCCTATCATGCAATAACAAAGTCTACTCGGGTTCTGATTAGGCAGCCTGAATAGGGTGTGAGTATGACTCAGTAGGCCACCACCAACAGTGACTAAAACAAGTCCAGTCAAAAGATTTTGTATTCAGTTTTATGAAGAAATAAATGTAATTCATAATTAAATAGTTATGACATTGTCATTTAATCATTAATCATCATATTAGGACTAGTTTTAATTTATGTTTCCCATTTGAATCATCATTCATTATTACTATTCATTTGGTGTTGAATACCATGTCAAGAACCCCAACTATTATTAAGTGTAGGTCACCATTCCTATCAATTAATATCTCATTTGGTGTAGGTCGTCATGCCTAGGACCCCCAAATTATCAAGCTTGGATAACTATTAGGGAAGAACACCATGTCCATGTCCCAACTTCTAATAGTTCTATAACACCATGTTTAGCACCAAAAAAATCTCATCCATTTAATCATTCTTTACTAAACAAGAATTAGACACATGATTCCATTACTAATCCAATGATTAGTTAAACATTTCAAAGGCCATTAGTTAACTCAACAATTAACTGAGCAGATAACCCATTAATCACTTCATCAAATAATTAATCAATTAACACAATTATATTTCCATAATAAATTCTTCAAAATTAATTATCCATGTGAAATCCCAACTTTTCATAATTAATTATCATTGATCAAAATCATGGAAAATAATTAATTATCAGAATTAATTATCTTATATAGACAAAAATAATTTCCTAATTAATTTAGCCAAATTAATTATATTAACAAAATCAATTAAATTTCTCAATTAAAATATCTATTTGGGTAACCCGCCTTTGTTTATTCCATGATTCAACTATCAATTAATCACCAAGGCAATCACACGTCAATTCCACATTCTTAATTGTTCCAATTTAGGAAATAAATTATCAAGGGATACAATAAATCCATAATCTCACATACACATATCAATTCCATGACTATGGGAGTTCAATTTATACCACCTACCTTAGTTTATTGTTGAATGTTATCCCAACATAAATCCCCAAAATCTGAGCAGCACAACGTCATCGATCAGGCTTCGGATCTAAATCCCTAAACCAAAAATTAAGGAGAAAAGCATCACGATCTTATAAATCTAGATCTAGATAAAAAATCATAGATCTAGATCCCATCTCATAGGTTTAGAACTTTGGAAAAGGTGGATATCTTACTTTAAAAGAACAAGGATAGATAGAGGAATGAATTGGAGAAGTGACGGGATGAAATCCACTTATTGGGGGGAGGGAAGATCTTCAATCCAGGATTTCGATCTCAAGGAACAATGTTTCAAATCCCCTTAGAATCCCTCCGAAAGGCACTAGAAACAAGTAGGATTTTTAAAGCCTGATGAAAGTATAAAATATATGATTCTCAAGGGTTCAGTTGGTTTTTAAAAGGATTTAAATTAATAAATCCCACACACAAAATTTTCTAGCTAGAGGCACATAGTTAGGGAAGACCGTGCGACAACCGTGCAGACCTCATTGTGTAGGTTTGTATGGTTGGCACAGTTTGGTCGCATGGTTAGACAAACCATGCATAAACTATGCAGACCTCTCTGTTTAGTTTTTCATGGTTGACACAGTTTAGTCGCACAATTTTTCAAACCATGCGGAAACCATGCGAAACCCATTGCCTGTTATTTTTTCTTAAAAAATCACCCAAATGCACCCCAAGTCACTACTCCAAAACAAGGGTACCTAAAAAACCTGAAAAATTACCTAAAAAGCATTGGCGATGACTCCAAAAGAAGGCCAGGATCTTATAGTATCCCATTTATAAAATTATTATTTTGGTTGTAATGGGATCATACAAAGTTTATGAAGTGAAGGAAATTCAACACTTAGAAATCATACCTCAAAATAGGTACTTGGATGGGAGAGTGTAAGTAGAGAATTCTTTTACATTGAAGAGATGCTTCCTAAAACATGGGGATGGAACCTTGAGGACGTAAGGAATCCTTGGAGGGAGTCGTTGTGAGGTAAAATGATAATAAATTCTTTATTATGGATTTAGAATGTATAGGAATATGGGATGGGTGGGTATTTATAATAAAAGAGGAGGAATTGTTTAATAATTTCCACATATTAGTCTTGGAATTCTAGGTTGCGGAAAATGAAAAACCATTGACTTGATGATGGTTTTTACTCATGATTTAAAAATTTTGACTCATGCTTTATTGTATTATAATATATTAGAACTGAAATCTATATTTTAATATTACTTTTGACATGAAAAGGAGATTCATCCACAAAATATTGTTTCTAAAATCATAATTTACAATTTAGTTTTTGTAAAGTCATTTATAGGTTTGGAAAATTATTTAAATCCATTAAAATAAATAATATTAATAAAAATAATTAGGTCATGTATTTTGTTAAATTAATTATTACATCATTATTACATATACATGAAGTCCAAAAACACACCAAAAAACACAAAAATGTAATTTTTTTAGACTCTAGAAAATAAAATATTTTAGAAAACTATAAAAATTAACCAAAAACCTAATTTCAACATGATGATTTTAAATATAATGTTCATTTTATCAAAATAATTCCCTAAATATGATAATTATAACTTTTAAATAAAAATATCTCATTTATTATAAAATTATAATTTTTTGACAATCAATTTCATGAAGCATATTAAAATTGATTATAAAATTTTAAAATTATATTATAATCTATATCATAAAAATAGTGTTTTAAGTGAATATTTCATGAAAAAACATTATTCATAATAATTGATTTTATTATTAGTGTATATATTTTTTTGAAAATTAAAATTACATTTTATCTGTATCCAAAATCTATTTATCAAATGTATCTTATATTAATGTGTATTTTATTAGATAAAATAATACTAAAAATGGGATTAATGAGATAAATATTTTATTTATTCAAATATAATTACACTTTTATGATACTAAGGTTTAGATACATAACCCCTTATTATACCAAAATATGTCTAAAGGGTAAGGTGTGAAATATTGGTAGTTTCATGGGGTGCCTCAGCTGACATTGACATAGTGGTTATCTCTACTAACTTGAACTTCTCCCATAGTCAATTTCATTCAAGCCTCATTTTTTGAAGTTTTTCTTGGGATTTGTCAAGGGAAACCCCCACAGATGCTACCTCCCTCCCAAGTTATGACAAATGGGATTTAAAAGGCGTTATTCTACTGGTTAAGGACACAATTTCTCCTTTATCAATCAATTACCATTTTCATTACCCTTTATAAATACTAGTTATAATGGAAGCATTAATATTAATGGTCATATTGACCATTGGTCCTATAGGACAATGGTCATATACAGATGGTCACTTTTCTCTTTATGCTCTATATATACTCCACCATTCATAAAAATTTACTACTTAATCCCCAAGGGTTTTTACAACCCCTTTGATAATGACAATTATATTACTGACATTTCTTTTTCTCTTAATAATTTTCTTGGCACATTTAATCTTCCTGGGGGAGTTCAATCCTACAGTGTACACCATTATGTGGTCAATATTCATTGGTATTTATATCCCTATACCATTCTTAGCTATAGTAATTGGTATTATTAAATTAATATTAATATATATGTATTTAATAGTATTTGTATGTAATTAAATTATGAAAAACAATAAAACATTCATATAAGAAATTTTCAGGCCATTACATCCCCACTTAAGAAATTTCATCCTCAAAATATGACTCTTGACTCTAAAAAACAGGTGTATTTATCTTTCAATATTTCCACTAGTTTCCAAGTAGCCTCATCAAAATGGGATTACTCCATAGGACTTTCACAAGAAATATTGTCTTGTTCCTCAACAATTGACCCCTTCTATCAAGGATCTGAATCAGTTCCTTTTTATATGAAATGTTAGATTCCAACTCTATGCTATTAGTATCAAGAACATGTATTGGGACAAACATATACCTTCTTAGTATAGGAATGTGAAAGAAATTGTATATATTGGAAATATTTTATGATAGTGCTAATTGATAAGTAACCACTCCAACATTATTTTGAATATTAATCGGTCTAACGTACATTAGACTCAATTTAACCTTTTATGAATCTCATAACTCCCATCCATGGGGATATCTTGAGAAAAATAATTGTCACAAATATGAAATTATACTTCCTTCCTCTAGTTGTTGTCATAATTTTTCCATCGACTCTCAGTATCCTTGATGTGAATCTGAATAACTTGTATCATTTTTATGGGCTCCGTTACAATGTGTTTTTCGAATAGTTTCCCTTCTCGAACTTCAACCCAAGTTGTTGGTGTTCTATAACTTTTTCCATATATATAATGATAAGTCTATATTTTAATGCTCGAGTAGAAGCTATTGTTATAGGAGAATTAATAAGTGGAATAATTTGATCCCAAATCCCCTAAAAATCAAGTGAGCCAACCCATAACATGTATTAAAATGTTTTAATAGTCCTCTTAGACTACCCATTGGTTTGATGATGATAGGAAATTCACAAATTTACTTTTATATTCATATCCTTTTTAAGGTTCATCAAGAATTTATAAGTAAATCCTGGATCTTGGTTAGAAAAAATCGATAGTGGTACTCCATGGAGTCTCAATACTTCCTGAATATAGAGGAGATCTAGGAATTCTAGGGAGAAATCCCCTCATATGGAAATGAAATGGGAATACTTTTAAAATGCATCAATTATTACCCATATAACATTGTTATACTTAGAAGTATTCATAAGGCCTATGATAAAGTCCATCACGATGTTATCCCACTTCCTTATAGGTATGGGTAGTGGTTTTAACACCCCTTTAGAAATTTGTCACTCTTACTTCACTTGTTTACATACTAGCACCTTGAAATATAATTGATAATATACCTTTTCATATTCTCCCACCAATAATGATTATCATGGTCCCTATACATATTAGTGATTCCAGGATGTATAGTTAATGTATAAATATGAGAATCATCCATCAGCTCCTTTTTTATCTTTGGAATAAATGAAACAATTAGCCTTGTACTAGATTTTATTACACCTTCTTGACGAATATTGAACTCAAAAAAATCCTCTTTTTCATATACACTATATTCTTTTGAATCAATGGATCATCTCATTAATATTTCTTTAAGGCCCCTATACATAGTGATTTTTTGATGTATAATTAATGTAGAGATATGATCTTCATCCATCAACTCCGTTTTTATCTTCAGAATAGATGGAATACATATAATTGTGAAATTTTTTATTAGACCATCTTTATCAATATTGAATTTAGGAAACTTATTATTTTTCATAGCCTTTATCATCTTTTTCATCAATGAATCATCTCTTTTAGGTTTCTTGATATTCTCTAGTAATTACAGTTTAAAAATAATTTTATATAGATAGATGATATCCCTTACCTTATAATTACCATGTCCAGCCTTTCTAGTATCTTTATCAATGTATCTCCTTTACTACTCATTATTTCAAGAACACCATGATCTTCTATACTAAAATCATATGAAACTTTGTTCTCTTGTATAGGGTGATAATGAATTGAAAAATCACAGTATTTAAAAATTTAAACATTATACTTTGTATCATGTTATGTTTCATTTATATAGATATATAATTCAATATTCGGTGGTTTATGTATATATCACTCACTTCCCAATAAAGATAGTGTATCAATATATTTAGAGAAAAATATGACTGTATCTAACACCAGATCATGAGTAGTATAGTTCTATTCATGAGACTTTAACTATTACAATGCATAAGAAATCACTTAGTCATTTTTCATGATTACAAATCCATGTAATTTTAAAGAGTAATCACCCTAAATGAAAAAACATTCCCTATTAGATGGTAAAGTGAGAATAGGTTCACCAACCTGCATCTTCTTTAGTTCATGGAAACTTTAATTACACTTCTTTATCTAGATAAAATTAACTCCCTTTTGAGTTAACTTAGTGGATTATAAATTCATGAAACTTTTTCCACAAAAATTATATAGTATCCTACTAGACCAAAAAATATGAATATAGGTTATAGTAGATGGACATGGATACACCTCCATGACCATTATCTTGGAAGTATCAACTAATATTCTTTAATGGTCATGATGTTCTACAAGAATGAAACTTTTTGAAACTATATGTCACACTTATTAAATTTACAGAACACATTTTACTTCCATACAGGTTGTAATATGACCCATATATGATACTCATTATCATAATGACTTTTGGAAAATATTAGGATATCATCAATTAAGGCCACAAGAAAATTATCAAGGTATTCCCTAATGACTCTATTAATCAAATCCATAAATATAGAACGATCATTAGCCAGTAAAAAGTTCATAAAAACAAACTCATCATTCACATATTTTTTTTCCAGAAGGTATTCCTTGGAACATCTTATTTCTTCACCCATAACATATGATATCCCAATCAGAATTTAACCATGGAGAATAATTGAGCCCCACAGAGATGGTTGAAAAAATTATAAATCCTTTGAAGAGGGTATTTATTCTCCAATGTATCCTATAAAGTTATCTATTATCAATGAATATCCACATTGGTCCACCATTCTTTATCACAAAGAGAAAAGGTTCTCTCCAAGGAGACACACTTATTCGAATAAAATCATTCCTTGAATGATATTGAAAATGATTCTTTAATTCTTATAATTCCACATATGAAATTTTATATGGGGTGTTCAATATTGGATTGGATCTAGGTATGAGCTCAATGGATAACTCTACCTCTCCTTATGGGGTGAGTCTAGGTAACAATAAATGAAATACATCAATGTATTCCTTAACAATGGGTTTATTTTATATCTTTGTACTTTTATTTTCTTCTCCCTATTCACCGAGTATCTCTATAAAAAAGTTTCTGCGAGGTGCTTCTAGACAATGATTTTGATAAGATAGCTTTTCGTTGAAAATAACTCTAGGTTTCCCATTCAGGACTACAAAAATTTACTTTCTTATGCACTTTATCTTATCATTATACTTTGTGAGCTATACCATATATAGTATAGTTTTCAATTCTACCACGGTAATGACTACTGTATTTTTGATGATAGTGTACTCAAAAAAGTTGATACTAGAGTTTTTATACACATTTGATTCTTGGATAATTCATTCAGAGAGTTTTGATTAATAAATCTACTTCTAGAAGATCAAAGTTTTATTTTATATTCTTTACAAACTTGGGTGAAATAATGGAATTCATAAAACTAGAGTCAAATAAAGTAATTTATATCTTTGATAACTTGACGAGTATACCATCAAAAACATTGTTTATAGCCTCTACATTATTCTTCATGATTACAAAAGAATGAACTTTATCCCTTGTACTATGTCGAGGTTGATGGTTTTCCCATACATTTCATATAATTTGGACATTGGTTTTTAATGTACCAAAGTTGTCCACAATTGAAGCATTGAACTTCATGTTGTGCATTCACTTTATTACATTTTTCATTTGTACTAATATGATGAGGATTCAACTCACTATGGTAGTTCCAAGATATATGGCCTTATCTTTTTCACTTTTAGCACTTTCCTCTACCAAGAAACCAGTTCCCTCAATGATTCTTCCTATATTTGTTTCACATGGGTAGTCGAAGTTTCTTTCCTCCTCTTTCACGATCAAAATTATTCCCTAAGTTTGGATCCATCGATCTCTTCTTTTCATTTGGCATATGTGACCACTCAATATCCTCAAACTCCATTTCAATATTTAAAGCACTCCACACTATCCTTTAAAAGCTTTTATAGTCTCAATTTTCTATATTCCTCTGTATATATGGTCTTACAACACTATAAAACCTATTAACCTTTCCCTTAGATTCTATAACAAATCTATAGGTGTATTAATAAATTAATGTAAAGTTTATTTAATATCTTCCCACAGTTTCATTTTCCTTCTACATTATCTCTAAGAATTCATTCTCTATTTTTCTCTTATGAAATAGAGAAAATCATTATTGAAAATGGTTCTTTTGAACTCTTCCAACTTCATAACATCAATCTCCCCTCTTGATTTGGTCTTCTCAATAGGTATCCACCAATAATCAGATTCTGTATCTAACTAGTATACTACCAAAGTGGATTTCTCTATCTCTGAACAAAAGAGTGTAGAAAAAGTATTATATATAGAGGTAACCGATTTTTTGACATATAATGGATCAACGGATTCACTAAAGGAAGGTGGTTGTTGATTCATAAAGGAATCAACTGTAAGTTGTTCCCTTCAAGGTGAATCTTGATGCTCAATATGATTTAGGTCATTATTAATAACCTAAGATAGTTGATTTATCATCCCCATGTTTTTAATTACATCAGTTAATCTTCCATCACACTCATTATTCATGTGATTCCTCTTATTTCCCACCATATTTTCTAAAAGATGAAAACCTCAGCGAGAAACATATTACTTTAAGGAATATTGTAATTATAAAGGGAGTTTTAGTCATAAAATAACTTTCTTAAAGATTTTATAATTTCAATATCCTCTAATAAAAATTACATTTTCTATATATGCTTTATAATGGTTTATAAAAATCATGTGATTAACCAAACATAAGCTCCAAATTTTTAATACCAGGTGTACAACAAAACCCATTATTAGGAACCCAGTGATGATTAAGATAAAGATCAATATTACCTTTTTGGGTTTATTACCCCTATGTAAAACTATTGTAGATTTACATCTTCATCTTCTTGAAAAATCTAGACAGAGATTTTATTTGTTAGAAACCACTCGCTTAATACATTATCAAAATTCCATGAAGTTTTCATGTATTTATACTTATCCCTTGTGTTATTACTAATGTTTTTCTCTCCTTAATTTCCAAAAATAACAAATCCATACCTTTGACACCAAATACAGAATCCCACCTTTTTAATACATGACTTTTAACAAAATTTCTAAACTATATATTACATTAATAACATCGAAGGATATTACTAAGGTATAGTGCCTTAGAAACTAGGTACATAATACATGAATTACATAAGGAAAACATGAACCTAAAAATTATTTAATAATTTTTAAATAACCCTTTGTTATCCTTTCCTAAGCCACTTCACTACAAGCAGTTTCCTAGGGATATACATAAAAATAATAGTGTGAGCATAAATACAAGTTAGGGATAAACAAAGGTAGTGAAACATGAACTATGATAATGAATAATACATGAGAAATAAAATGAGGTAATAATTTTAATTTCATGATACATAAGATTAAAATGTACCTACAACATAAAATTGAGACATTCATAAGCATAACACAAAGGTTTGTCACTAAGGTGTCATAAATCATAATTACCAAGGTCATTCACCAAGGTATCGTAAAAATTTTCATATATAGAGATTAATTATTTTCCAAATGAATTATACCACTATTAGGTAACACCCTTCATATGTATTATTTCATGTATTCGATAAATATCATAATAAAATATTTCATAAATAAACCATGGGAAATAAATAATGAGTTTCATATTAAATCATTTTGTATATAAGAGAATAAAGTTTTTAACATTTAATTATTTTTGACCCATTAAAACGGAATTTAGGAGTAATACCTATAAATCCATGAATAATTAAATTATTTTTACATATAGGTCAATTCCCAAGTATATGGAAGGAGTTTGGCTATTCACAATATAATAAAATTTCAGGTAAAAGAGATAAATTCGAGGAATAAATTTGGAAACATAATGGTATACAATGTAGATTAAAGAAAGGTTATAATGGGAAGGAATGAATTTATCCCACTGATAAATTTTTTTAATAATGGGAAAATAAAATTTTTATAAAATTAAATGAATTCAACACGTATAAAACATACAACAAAAGAGGTACTTGAATGGAAAATAGGATGAAGAGAATTCCCTTACCTTGAAGAGTTTCTTCCTAAAAATTGAGGTTGAAATCTTGAGGACCTAAGAAAAATTTTATGGTCTATATGGGAGTAAAAATTATAAAAAATTATTAGATTATGGATTTGGAGTGTAGAGGAATGAGGTATGGGTGGGTATTTATAGTAAAAGAGGCGGAATTGTTTAATAATTTCTAAATATGGGTATTATAATTTTTGGTTGCGGAAAATGAAAAATCATTAACTAATGAATGGATTTTGATCATGGTTTTATATAATCAAGTCATGTATTATATTAATTTAATCTGTTGGAAACTATAAACATATTTTAATATTACTTTGGACATGGAAAACTGATTTTTTGACAAAATATATTTTTTAATATCATACTTTCCATTTTAATCATTAGACAGTCATTTATAGGGATGAAAATTGATATAAATACATTAAAAAGCATAATATTACTAAAATATCATATTTTAGGTTTTTTATTATATTAAATTAATTATTGTATTATTATTAAATATACATGAAGTGATAAAACACACCGAAAACCCAAAACTGCATTGTTTATAATTCATTAAAATATAATGCATTTTAGAGAATTATTAAAAATTTAACCCAACCTAATTTTGATGTGAAAATTTAAAATATATTTTTTATTTTAGAAAAATATTTCTATAAATTTTATAATTTTAACTTTTAAATAAAATCTTCTTATTTATTTGAAAAATACCACTTTTTACGACATAGTCTGATGTATGATACATATAAAAATTTCCCAATAAATTTTAAAATTATATTATAATTTATAATTAAATTAATGGTGTGTTAAAACACCATTTCATGAAAATAAATTTTATATATAATATTGTGGTTTATTATAAAATTGTATATGTTTTTTTGAAAATTACAATTATATTTTATTTGATTCCAAAATAAAATTTTCAAATTTATCTTATATTCATTAGTATTTTATTAGTTAAAATAAATATAAAAATGGTATTGATGAGATAACAACTTCATTTCTTTAATGTAAATTACACTTTTATGATACTAAGGTCTAGATACATAATCCCTAATTAAACCAACACATTTCATAATGGTAAGGTGTTCAATGTTGGTATTTTAATGGGGTGTCTCAACTAACATTGATCTAGTGGTCATCTATACTAACTTGAAATTCTCTTATATTTGATTTAATTCAAGCCTAAATTGTTGGATCTTTACTTGGGCTTGGTTAAGGGTGAACCCCAGTGACACTACCCCCTCCCAAGTTCTAAAAAACGGGCTTCAAAAGTCATGAATCTACTGGTTGAGGCCATTGTTTTTCATTTGTTTATCAATTATCAATTTTAATTACCATATATAAACACTAATTTTAGTGTTAAAATTATTACCAATGGTCATATTTACCAATGGTCATATCAACCAATGGTTATGTTGACCAGTGTTTGTATGGGCCAATGATCAGGTAATGATCAGATCCCAACAGTCACTTTTCCCTTTATACTCTATATATACTCCACTATTAATCAACATTTACTACTTATTCCCAATTTTTTTTACAATCCATTTGATAATTCTAATTATATTGCCTTTTTTAATAGTTTTAATTGTAGATTTAATCATCATATGACAATTCAATCCTATGATGTAAACCATTGTGTGGTCGATATTATTTGGTTTTTATATCCTTTTACTATTCTTATCTATGGTAATTGATATTATTACATGATTTTTAATATTTATTTTTTTAATTTTTATTCTATGTACATATATTTTAAAAAATAATAAAATAGTCATTATAAAAAAAAAATTTCTTTTATTAACCATTGAATAAATTTTGAAGTCATTTCATTTTGTATCACTCCATTGATCAATTTAGTGACCAAGAAATAAATAATCCACTTTTATTTTTGGGAGAAACCTCTTGAACTTTGATGGTAGTCATGGAATCCACCCCTCATTTTTTTGGTAGGGAAAGCCCATTATTTAAAGAGACTGGAAGAAGAAAGGTTTTTTAATGAAAACCCATTATAAATACACTCCCTAATATCTCTTAATTATTTTTATAGTTGATATGGGAGAGAGAGAGTTGAAAGATGATTAGAGAATAAGATATTAATGAATAAATGAATATGTCCCGTGAGTGAACTTTGAGATTGGAGAGAAATCACTAGAGCTTCATCATTGTTCTATCAATTCTTCGATAAATTTGATTAATTATTTTATGATCCTTCATAGTATTCTATTTATCACCTCTAAATATTCTTGTAACATTATAGAATCTACAATCTTCATTAAACATAATCAAAAACCAATTAATAGTCTCTAAGTTCACTAAAAATTGAATCATTGACCTGATATTTTAACGCCAACAGATAACCGTTTTGATCCCACCTGGTAGTTAGTGAGACTCCTAGAGATCCCTAATTCTATCTAGATACCACGGGGTAGTCACTGTAGCCCACTGATTAGCTAGTGGACGTTTTATGGGTTCACTAGTTCTGTGTTATTCTACAAGATGATCAATAGACCTCTACCAGGTAACTAATTTGGCTAATGTAGCAATGATACTTTTTCCACATGGAATTAGGTAGCTGGTGCAGCGTGTAGTTTAAAAAAATTCACATTAGTCCTTATAGTATCCCTTTGATGCATCCATTATATCTATGAACTTCCTTCCATGAAATCACCACATGATATTATAAACTTGCTGACTTCTAATATAATCTATCAATGATTCTTAGGAAATTTTCAAAATTTTGACATGATATTATGAAACCATAATTGAGATCATTCTTCCCAAATACCATGACTATATTCCATAATTATATATGATGAAACACATTTTCTATAACATCAATCTTCAGGTCTCATAAATGATCATTAGTATAACTCTTTTGTTGAATTTTTGCTACCCTAATGTGTTACCGAATGGCTCTAACCTACTCTATAATTTCTTCTATTAGTTTGAGTCCCAATGGATTACATTCTCTATCTTCATCCCAATAGGTTGGAGTTTTTCATTTCTTTCCGTATAGGTATTTATAAGGATCCATCTATATACTTGATTAGAAGCTACTATTGTATGGTAACTTAACCAAAGGATGATTTTAATTCAAACTTCCTTTAAAGTCCATAGAGGATTCTCTCATTAAACACTCAAGTGTCAAAATAGTTTATTTAGATTTGAATGTAGTCTAAGAGTGATAGGTTATAATAAAGTTAAACTATGTATTTATGTGTTATTGAATCATTTTCTAGAAATTTTAGGTAAACCTTAGATCTCAATCAAATATAATAGATATTGGTGTTCCATGAATCCTAACCACTTATCTAATGTTTATATTTTCAAGTTGATCAACTAAGAACTCCTACTGAATAGTGATTAAGTGATAAGTCTTTGTGAGATAGTCCATCACAACTAATATGACATTATTCCCTTTAGTATTTTTTATAATATCTTTGAAAAAATATATAGTGTTTTTCTCCCATTTACATATAGGCATGGTTAATGGTTTCATCATTACATTTTACTTTTTTCTTTCAACCTTCACTAGTTGGAACAATAATCATATTTATGTATATTAAAAAATAACATTCTTCATATTTCCCCAAAATTAGTGCACTCAAAGATATTTTTACATATTTTTACTTTCTGGGTGGATAAATAATTTTATGTTATGAGAATCTATAAAAAAATACTCCCTTATATTAATATTTTTTGGTATGCATAGCCGTGTCCCAAATATCAAAATTCCTTCTTCATCAATGTTGAACTGTAATGATTTCCCCCTTTTTATATCATCAAAATTATTTTTTATCTCTACATAATCCATTTAATAATTCTTAATTTTATTTAGAATTTATATTTGAGTGAACATTTGAGAAATGTAGGATATTATTCATTTCTTTATGATTTCCATGTCTCTCATTTTCATGTATAAGAAGATTGAATCCTTATAAATTCTCATCATGGATAAGGTTGTAGGATATTTTTTATTAGAGAATCTACCACAAAATTTGACTTCCCAAGATGGTAGTAGATTGAGTAATCATTATCCTTGTCTAGCTCTAACAATCTTTATTGGTGCATGCTGAGCACTTTTGGAGAAAATTTATACTTCATACTCTTATGATTTGTATATATTCCACACTTCTCTTGATTGTGATAATAACTCCAAATATTCAATGTGAATATTATTACATTCATCTCCATATCACATTTTGTATAGTTGTGCTCATGAAGCATAAAATTTATTAAGGCATAAGCTATAAATTTATCATTTTAAATGAGGAAACAACCTAATATATTATTTGTATCATTAACATTGATCATAAATCCATCCATAGATACTGGTAGTGTGAGTAGAGGTGGAATTATTAGCCTTTTCTTAAACTCATTGAAACTCTCTTCAAATTCACCAGTCTTGAAAAAATTTACTCCCTTACAAGTTATCATGGTTAACGGGTTTAAAAATCCAGAAAAGTTATTATGAAATCATCAATAATACCCAGATAATCCAAGGAAACTATATATCTCCATTACAGATATTGGTTGAGGCTATTCCTCAATCACATTTTTCATTAAACGATCAACCAATATCCTCTATATTATGACAACATTACCTAATAATGTTATTTTCTTGATCCAAAACTCACATTCACTGTAATTTTTATATAAATTATCATTTTTTCAAAGTCTTTAGCATAGTAATCAATGGTTCCACATGTTTTCTCTTAATTTTATATTATATGCGAATATTATTTATAAATACCACCATAAATTTTCAATGTAATATTTAAAGAATCTATTAATCAGGTCCACAAGAATTTTCCATAGAATTTTTGAGTCCAAATGACATCATTATGAACTAATAATATCCATACCTTATATGGAAGGTTGTCTTGGGAATATCCACGTTCATATTTAATTGATGATATTCAAATGGAAGGTCCATATAAAGAAGTATTGGGCCCCACACAACTTATCTAACTAGCCATCAATCTATCGTAGGGGATAATTTTTCTTTATTTTGATCTTGTTGAGTTAAAAATAATTAATATATAGATATATTTATTCTTAAAAATGAGAACTGTTTTTCCCCATGGTGAATTACTTGTGTATAGGGAACCCCAATATTGATTCTCTTGTAGTTTCTCTTTCAGTTCCATTAGTTTAATGGGGGTTATTCTATAAATACACTTGGATATAGGTAGTTATCAAGGTATAAGTTTTATTTAAAACTCAACCTATTGATCAAGAAAAAGACCAAAAAATCTTCATGAAATATGCCTAAATATTCCCTCATTATGGGAATCTCTTCAACGGTTACCCTCTCGTTTATCTAAATCATTTTTTCTAGATATTATTTCATATAAGGCATCAATATCCATGATTGAAGAAGATTTTCCAAAAAATAACCATAATCTTTCTTGCACTTGTCTAGAATCAGTGAATGATTTTGGATATGGAAATTGATTTCCTTCTCAGGGAAGTCGGTGTTGCATATATATAAATACAATCAATCCATGCCTAAAATAATATTTAATTATATTATATGGAGTATAAAAGGTCTTTTAGGATATTCACCCAAAAACTTTTTAACTTAGGAAAAGTTATATAATTGAGATGAAATAATTTCACCACTTTGTATTTTTATCAATAACTCAACATCCATGTCCTGAGGTGGTGATTATATATTTATACTAACCTTAAAAGATATGAAATAATGTGTAGAACCATAATCAAATAGTAAATTATCTCTTATTTAATGAATAAAAACTATACCTATAACCACATCATTTTCATGACATACTTCTTATGTAGTGATATCATAATCCTTCCCTTTATCTCTTGGTCATAGAGGTTGTTTAGGACAATTATCCTTGGAAAACATTTTCTTGTTATACTAATTAGTATAGTTTCCATGTTCCATATAGTTGAAAAATTGGACCATATATAGAGTTTTGACATGATCTTTCCCATCTTCCATCATATTAGTTATATTATTTTACTCCCTCTGATATTTATTATCTTATTGTCCTTATATTAAAAATTTATAATATCTCAATTTTCCCTTTATGTAGTTTTTGCGATGCATCATTCCACATTTATGGAATAATGGTAGTTGTATTTTATTCCCCCTATGATATTTATCCATTGATCCTATAGAAATAAAATTCATTCTATAATTTTTATCTCATACCCCATAAGACCCTTGAGAATCATGAATATTCTTCTCAACTTTATGGAAACATCAAATTATTTCCTCATATCTTTCAAAGTATTAAATTGCTAATGCTTTTTGAAGAATCATATTTAGTCCACTAAAGAAGTGGTCAACCTAACTTTTAACGTCAAAAAAATCCATAGTTGTACCTTGAAATCCTTATGGATATACCTCATAATACGTGATTGATTTATCATGAATTTTCAAGAGTCTAAGAAACTCTATCTCTAGAGTATGAGGAAAATATTTATTAGAAAATATTTTCCGAAATTCTTCCCACTCCATTTATTTAATTTCTTCCTTAGGTTCTTTTTTCTGTATAAGTATCCACAACTGATCATATTATCCCATTAAATGATAAATGGATGATATAACTATCTCTTGATCATAAAATTGAAATATATATAATATCATCTCAATGGAATTAATCCATTATTTTACAGTTAGGGGGTCATAAGTTCAACTAAATGTGGGAGGACTTTTTCATATAAATGACTCAAATATAGATTATTATCTCTTAGAAGAAGTAGGGAGTTACACACTATTTAAGTTATTATTTATAACTGCAGTCAATTTTTCAAGTATAGTCATGATGTTATCAACTATCTTTCCCACCATATTAGGCATCTCATTTGGGAAATCATTACATTGTCCATTCTGTAGGATATTGGAATGATTTCACAAATTCCTAGAAATTTACTAAAATAAGGAAAGTTAGGGATGAGAATTATAGAATCAATAATCATATAAAAAGAAAACTATAAAATTTTAAAATAGAAAAATTCTAAAATAAGGAATTTTATGGATGAGAATACTCAAATCTATAAGAATATAAAATGAAAACGATAAAGTTTTGAAATAAAAATAACTAAAATAACCCATATGTTTTATGGGTATATTATCTTTAGAGTTTATGGGTTTTGATCTAGGTTATTCATGTTCAATTTTATATTATGTTCTATAACTTAATCTCAAAAAAACCAGACCATGATCTATTACCAACTAAGGAAACTCGAGTCTTATATATGTTTTATTACATGATTTTTAACATAAAATTATGTAAAAAACAACCCAGAAATCTAGAGGTCGATTGTCTTTGGAAGATTAGATACATAATACACCAAAATAGAGATAAAATACTTAAAATTTATTTCAATATTCACGAGGTTATCCAAAGACTCTTTGTAAATTTTTTCTACAAAGAATACCATCAATAAATACATAATGAAAAGGGTGAGCTATAAAGCTTTGTAAGTGAACAAACCTGATAAGGAAATATAAAATAATAGTCTAGAGTAATAACATGATATCATAAATGATAACAATAACATAAATTCATGGAATAAATAATAATATATCATATAATTATTATATCATAATAATGTAGAAATAATATAAAACATGACATCATAAGCATAAATCAAGGCTCATCGCCAAGAAAATATAACATAGTGTGTTAGGCTTATCGTCCATGTTGTATACATGGAATCTCAAGAGATGAGAAATATTCCCCAATGAATTAGGGAGATATTTATTTCTTATACCACCCATCATGTAATAATATGTATATGAATATGTGTTCTATATAAATAATTCATACATAAGGCATAAGCCTAATAAAAACCCACGAAAAATGAATGGGTTATATAATCTTATTTCAAAACATAACCAGAGGAAATATCAAAATTATTTCCAAGAGAAGAAGGAATTAAATTCATATAGATTTGTATATTAAAATAAAGTGTCATAGGTTTTAAATATTATGTTCAATTTAAGAAAATCATAATAAAGGAATGGATAATTTGGTATAAAATTAAACTTATTAAATGATATTTTAAGGCATGAATAAAGAATCTTATAAGAAGGTGAGAAAATAGTGTTTTACCAAAAGGAAATAATAAAATAGATTTTTTTTCTATAAAATAGTCATTATTTTTGTAAATCATGGATGTTAAATAACCTTAAAAGTTTGAAACATTAAATGGAATATCAAATATGAATGTTCCCTTTAAATTGGTTTGTTTGAAAAAAAGATTGATAAGAGAACTTGAAAAACTTGTATAACCTCAGAAAAGAGAGGAAAAATAAACTGGGTATATATGTCTGAAACAAATATAAAAAATATAGAATAGTTACATTATAATTATAAAGAATTAAAGTGAGGTAAAGAGATAAAATTCATAAACAAAAGGAAAATAGTGTGGTTCGGATGTTCCATTACCAAAACTCTGACTATATTGGTACATGAGGCTCATATCAAGAATTAAAAAATAATATTTTTATTAAAATTTATTCAAAACCTTATTCATGTATACCATATTTTTAAATCAATTTTATTATTACATTTCATTTACTTTTTTATATTTTCTTCTCTCATCAACCACTTGGCTTATTTGGTTAATTTCTCCAAAACCTGTTCGGTATGTTAAACATAGTCAAAGGTGTTATAAAATAGTTAAATATTAACTTGAAAAATAATGTTATTGGAATAGAATTTCTATAATGATTTATTAAGTTCTAGTTCCATTCTATTGAATCTTATAATATGCTTATCCAAGATAAAATCCATAACACGATTGTTTCTATAATTTTTAACAAATAAAGGGTTGTATATTAACAATTATTTAAATATTAATAATAAAATTATAGAAACAAAATTAAAAAACTAATTAATTATTAATATCATATCCTAACAGTAATTATGTTTCCATAATCATCCATGACAAAAATTCATAACATCGTTCGTGTAGGTGGTCAAATGAACCCAAACAAAAACATGCTATAATCAACAGATGAGTATGATTATGAAGTGATTTTTTTGTAATATAAATATTACAGAAATATAATGATATTATATGTGTTATAAAATATAAAAATATAAATTGAGAATAGGTTTATGAATAAGATAAATTAAAAGGAATGATAATAAGTTATTACTTACAAAGAATAAATTGTATCTCTTCTTAGAAACCTTCTTTGTTTTAAAAGAATTTTGGAAGTAAATGGGACAAGAATCTACCCAACATGGGATATGATATTTAGTTCATTAAATATGATATATTATGAATGATAATTTTAATTTTTGTTGTGTATTTAATGGGGTGGTGGAGGGGTCCTTTTATAAGTGACATGAGTGGCATTTTTATAAATACTTATAACCTAATATAAAAAGAAAATCCATTTTTAAGTAAATTGGAAACAAATTTGAAAAATAATGAAGATAATATGAGTTTAGGCTATGAAATACCTCATAAACTCATTTAAAGATAAGTTTTATGATATTTTTAATCTTTCCCCTTGATTTAACACGTTTACCCTATTTTATCCTTCAATGCGGTGACCATTTTTTTAACTTGGTAACTTTTTTATGACTAAAAATTAAGTTGTAATTATTAAATAATTTGGAAATTTTTATTAAAAATATGAAATAAATTTTATTTCATTTAATTTTTATAAGTGAAAAAACTAATTTTAATATAAAAACACATAAAATGGAAAAATATTTTTTATAAAAAATGTATTTTTAAGCTTGAGATGAATTTATTCTTATTCTATACCAGGTAAAAATAATTAAATGAATTTTAATTTTTTTGTTTATATATATTATAAATACATTTAATTTAATTTATTCTTAAAAAATGTTCAATTTAGTTTATTAATATAAAAATATATAATATATAGAAAATTACAATTCTTACACAAAATAGGTATTTTAAACATTAAACAATTTAATTTATGATTTTAAAAATTTATTAAATATTTACTCAGAATTAATAATCACATATATATTAAATTAAACCTTTAATTTTTTTTTAAAAATTAAATTTTATAAGGACTATAGATGAAATAATGAGAACGAATATAATAATTTTTATAGTAATAATTACATTTTTATATCAACCTAAATTCTACTTAAAACCCCTTAATGACTTATGTATAAGATCTAAGGGTTAGATAATCAATGATGGTAGTTTTGAGTGGTGATTTGGCTAGCATGGATCCCGTAGTGATTTCCATAAGTATGAACTTCTCTCGTAGAAAATTTGACTCAATACATACATGTTGATGATCGGTTTTGGATTAGTCTAGGAAAAATACTAATGATGCTACCACCTTTTGAAAGTCATACAAATGAGGATTGTAAGGAAGAATCCCATTACTTGATGCAGATACTTATCTTTTCGACATAAATTTTATAATTCAGTTACTTCTATATAGACCAACTAAAATAGTGGTTATGTTATAACAGTCACATTTAATACTTATAATTCTCCTTCATTAATATGTAACCAATAGTACAAAAACTATTTAAAATAATGAATTTATAATGCCAGTTATTTATAAAAAATTCTTTAATTTTATTTCATGTCAGTTATAAAATAACCAATAATAAATCTAAAGATTAATATTTCAAAAATGGTTTTAAAACACATTATGAAAAAGAGATTTTAACATCAGTTTTTTAAAAAAAATGGGAAAATAAATTTTATAGTCATTTTTTTTCATAACCATTATTAAACTTATTGGATAAAATGTTTTAAAATGATCATGTCATTGATTTCCATTTTTTTGAGATCGCATTCTTATGAATTTTTTCTTCCCACCTATGAATGTAAATTTTTTATTCTTTCCTATAAATATATATACATGGCCACTATTAATCATTTTAATTGAAATTTTCATTCTATATTTTTTAATTTATCTGTATAATCCTATTTTACATTTAGATTAATTTTAGGTTGTTATCAATCATTATTATAGTTATTATTGATGATTTTTTAGTATATACATTTTAACTATTTTTTTTATTAATATGACTCTTTCAAAAATTCTTATGCTTCCATATGAGATATATAGGCCAATGCCCAAAATTAATCATGAGGTTTTTTATGGGAAGCACAAAAATTTTACGATTCCCCGTGATTTGTTCATTGTAAATAAAATTAATATCATGAAATGGTCTCTAAAATTAGATTAAATGAAAATCATTATGGAGAAGAAGGTGAAACATTAACAATTGTTTTTTAAATTTGGTTACAATAATGTTCTGATGGTTATCTAGTTTTTTTATCGATGTTATGTTATCGATATATAAATATTATTTTCTATTTTATTTAATAATATATCACATTGGTTATTGAAATAAATGACATTTGAAATACATTCTGTATTGGTTATAGAATAAACGACGTAAAATTCAATCAATTGTACATTTTATGACTGGTTTCTATGAATAATTTTATAAGAAATGACAAGAAATATCATTTTTTACATTTGTTAAAATAATAAATTTTAAAACTTATTTAAAATTTTTATTAAAATAAAAATAATAATTAATCTACATTAAAAATAACAAACCCTACAGGAAAGACTCTTTTCTGCACCAATGAATGTTTTATTTTAATTCGGTATTGTTTTTTAAACAAGTTATCAATCACACACAATTTATTTAAAGAGAAATATATACTAAAATCATGGGTTGTTAAAATGTTTTTACACATGTATTTTATGATATGTATGCATATATTATAAATACATGGTACATCTATTTTGATAGATATATGTCATAAATATTTTACTCATAGGGTACAATTGATTCATATTATATGGTATGATATAAGACATGTCTTATGACCGTGGTTTGGACATATTGTATGGTATGATATATGGATAATGTAACACTATAATTCATATCTTATTGTATGATAAATTCCATCATAATTTACGATTCTCTTAGAAATTTATTCTTCCACACATTGTTATCATTTATTTCTTATATGTTATATGATAAAATTTCGAAGGTCTCTTGTGAATCCTTTAAATAATTTAAATATAAATCGTTAAAATTTGACAAAATTTTTATACCAATACAATTTATATCATATGTTTTTGAAATATTTAGATCCATGAGGAACATCCATTAATATTATATAATGAGATAAAATTCCATTATGATGGTCATGAGAAAGTGTGAGAATATATTTCACATTAAAACTCAAAACAAAATATCTCTTTTCTTCCTTTAATGAAGGGTTTTAACAAATTGTGTTGTGATGAAAATAATTTTATTGCATTAGGATATTTGTATAACACATGGATATTCTAAGAGGAACGACTTTTTTACTTGCTTCTTAGTGATATTCATCAACCACAATGAAGAATAAATAAAAAGGATCTTGGATTTAATCAATGAAAGATAAAATTATTAATTTTAGGGTTTATGTATTTAATTATAAATACTTGAATTATCTATAGTGTTTAACTATTTTTACTTTCCTTTTCCACCATTTATATGAATTATCCATCCTTAGAAACCCAAAAGTGGTATCTAATTGAATTTATTATCCTTTCATTTAAAAAATCACATTTTAGCAAAGAACTTGCATGTCACATTATACGAAATGCTATATCATAAGATGTGATATGGAATTAATTGATCTAAGATGTTTTATTGTCATTAATTACATACCATAATAAATCATATATGATATCATAAATTATGATTAAATTTTATCTTCTGACATTAGATATCGTAGATGGTTGTATCATTATAATCATTTAATTTTTTCCACGTCATAGTATATTATGTAATATATTACATTGTTTCATAGATGATTAAAATAGATTATTATATTATATATCTAACATGACTCAATAATAAACGGAAATTTACAATCAACTAATGTCACTGCCTTTGATATCAAATTGAATAAAAAGTCACGGTTCAATTGAAATTTTTTATTTTCGCTTTTATTCATTAATAAAATTAACTCATAATTTATAAAATGTTTATAGATTATATAAAAAGGAATTTTGACACATTTACTTAATTTATAATGTAATTGCATGGGTTTTTGTATGATGTGGAATTTTTTTGTGTTCAGAATTTAGTTCTTATTTTAGTTTCATTGGGATTATTAGAAAATATTTGAATTCAAATGAAATGATTTAGTGGATCAATAGAATTATAAATGAGGTTTTTAGTAGAAAAATTAATTTTTGATTACAAATAAAAAATATAAAATTCCCCTGGAGTGAATATTTAGATTGGAAAATAGTCTTCTTTGTTTTCGATGGAATGATGTTTTTACCCTAGAGTAATGTTTTTTTAAATTTTTTAGTGATATTTTTTTTGTATGAATCCACGATGATGAGAATTTAGTGAATTAATAAAAGTAAATAAATATTAAATTAAATACTCAAACTAGATCTCCCCAATTTAAATTTATATTTTACAGAAGATAAGGTGTCCATTGGAGGATCCACCATAGACACAGTCATCATAGGGATCACTGGAGATCAGAGCATCTTGGTTAGATACCACTAGATTATTGAAAATCTGTATTTTCCTTTACATCAAATGTAATTTATTTGATCATAATATTATTGATTATAATTTATTGGGTTATTATTTAAATCCTCCCCTAAAATTTTAGTTTGACTTTCTTCAATTTTAGGGGAATAGATTGCCATTTGATATCATGAAAACCGATGCACTGATTCTGAAGAATCCTAGAGATATGTTTTACGGTTCTAAAATTATTTTGTAAATTATATTTACTTACTATATAATTTTAAATAATCATATAGTATTTTTTTATAAGTGATGATATGAATAAAATTCCTTTGTATTCTCAAAAATCTAATGTATGAATTTCATGATAAGTTAGAGAGAGTTTTTAGGGATGATTTAACAATATATTAATAACTCAATCATATAAACAAATCATGAGGCCAACTATACATCAATAAAAACTTATCAATTATATTAATACAATTACCTTGTAATCACTCAAATCATATATGTAGGTTAAAATATATATAATAATTTTATGAAAGTTTCCTATTATGTATTATTTTTATGATACTTGGTGTTTAAATTTAGAGAAACTGAGAGGGGATATGGAATCACAGTGTTAAGTACTAACAAGGTATGAATCATGGTCACAAAAGGAGATGGTATACTCTAGTCAAACCATCATTGATGTTCTGGTGGCAGTGGTGATGATGATGGGTTAGTAAAACGGTATTGGTAAATGTGTGTTATCCAATCAGATGATTTAATAACATCCATGTTCACCCTATCTGATATGGTGGAGCAACATGGATATACTTCATGAGAATCATTGAATATATTTATAGGATATACGATAGAGAAACCACATTAGACCTAGAGACGAGAAATGAGGTAAGATCACCACCATTCTATTATTTCAATCGAATAGATTTGTGTGTAGGAGAATAAAACATAGGCTTTATAGTCAAGGAACATTCAATCTTTAGATAAAATGGCAGTGGTTGATCTAGGGGTATCGACACGGGGGGGGGGGGGGGGGGTTGGATGATGTGGAATTCTAGTAAGTATTTGATTTTAGGGGAGCACTAATCTAATGATAGAGATATGAGGTGAGTGTGGGAGGCCTATAAGGTTTGCATGAGGGAACATGGGGGTTCCACATGGTAACCCTGTTTATAATAACACACATTTTAACATGTATCATATTTTCATAAATTATATGTTTGTTATATTAAATATTATAAATTTGAATAGAAATGATTGTATGACACAAAAAAAATGAATATTATTACATTAGTATAATGTGACATACCATAGATTAATATAATCAATAATATAAATATATATATAATGAGATAATAAAAATAAATAAATAGAATAATTTCATGGTTGAAATACACATCATTGGGATCTCCCATGAAAATTAAACCATCTGAAATAATTATATAATGTAATAAAAAATGTGTAAACATGGAATGAATTTTGTGAATGAAATGAGAAAATAGAATGAGTGTTTACTTATAGAGGAAAAAATATAACTATAGAGGGTAGTTATTATATAACCATTTAATTAGACATTGGAGTTGGTCATTATATGATCCCTAAAAATTAATTGATAATTATGATTAGAAAATAGTTTTATGATTAATTTTGATGTTATGAATTTATTTGATAAACATCCATTTTAAAGTGTATATATATGTTTATTTCATGTATTTAAGGATGTTTTATTTAAATGTCATATGTAACTTATCAACATGTTTTCTTATTAATTTAAGGAATTAAATAATTATAATACAATTTTATAAAATGATATTTGTAACAATTCTATAGGGTTCATGTTGATCATTACTAATTTTAGAGAATAATGGTATAATAGTATGGTTTAAAAAAAGAAATATAAATTATATATATATATATATCAAAAAGGAGTCCAATGATTTTATTTTATATAGAATGGTATTTATTCTTATTACCTTCATAGGACAAAATACCACATCATTGATTCATATATTAGTTTCTATATTTATTGTGCTTTATATATCAACAAGTAAAGGAATGAGCGTTCTAGTTTATGCTAAAACCTTGGATAATTAACATATTCAAGATGATATTACAAGTGAAAGGTGATAGATCATAACATCATGAATTTTATCAATGTGTTAAATTTCCATAACGGATTAATCTCACATGAGTTCGTATTTAATCTGATGTGAGTTATTCAAGAATGAGTTAATATGATGTGGTCCTCATTGATTTTATGTTTTATATTGGGGTGAATCTTATATAATCCCATTTTGAATATGACATGGGTAATATCCCTTCTAGGTGAATCCTTTACAATCACATATCTAATCTGAAATGAGTGTAAATTTAATATGACATGACTCGAATAACATTGATTTAATCAGATGTGAATATGTTTTATTCACACATTAGAATTTGATGTATCTCATTTTTAATCACACATGAGATCTAATTAATCATATGTGATCCACCCCATTCCCTTTTATTCACATGAATGCCAGTTCCTGACTTGATGATTCCTACATGAGTTTTAATAACCCACATTTCTTCTTATATAGATACAACACACTTATTCTGTCATAGTTGGGTTTCTTATTTATTTATTCCTATAACCATACACAATTTTATGTTTAAATCAATTATTTTTACACAAGACTACAAATTAATTTCAACACTATTTTATTTCTACATAAATAAGAGTTGTGCATTTTATTCCCATAAAGATGGGTTTTCTTTGAATTCTATTCATATTTTACTCTAAATATTTCTCAACATTTATCTAAATTCATAATTAAGTTATTATTTTTATTTAATGATAAAAAATTGTAAATTGGGAAAAAATAAATATTGTGCAGAAAAATTAAATAGTAATAATAATAATTTAAATCGGTAAATAGAATTTAATGTATTTTTAAAATATTATTTTCTAAAAAAACTTAGACATCTTTTATCATATCATTCAAATGAATTTTACATCCCTATAGATTTGTATTTACAAAACCTAAGGAATTATAAATACTTTGGTTTTACACTTTTAGACTTTAGAATATTCGTACAAATTATTTCAGAGCTAGGCACGAAGACGGTGTGCGATTCTGAGGCCCTGTGTGCACAGAATAAATTTTATAAAAATATTAGGTATTTTTATACTATGCACATGGAAGAAATAGGTGATATCCTAAATGGTCACTTGGGTAAGAAATATGAGGGCATGGTTGTGTCTGGAGAGTTCTTTTTACCCTAGGTGGGGTATATGTTTTATCAGCACGTGCCTATTATGGAAAAACTTATCGAGCACATTTTCGTAAATAAGTTAAATAATTTATTTTAACGTATGATATCTAATAAATTATGAATGGAGTCTCTAATCAAAATTATGAGTATGTGTTTGAGTTCATAACACTGTGTTTAACCTAGGGGCGACTTAATCTTCATCGATGCAGGGTGTTGGGTCGGAGGTGAGTCAGGCCGCAGTGTTAAGCTAATATTTTTTTAATTAAATTAAAGAAAATATCACTCATAGCCTCCCCCACTAGTTTTCTATGAATGAACGATGATCAGATCCTCCTCTTCCTCTTCAAGTGATGAATGTATGGAATCGAAGAAACAAGGTATCATTAGACTCAGATCTTGATGATGATCGCTCCTGGATGGTGTTGTAGCAGCTCTGAAGTGTGAATCTGTACTAGAAGCGTTGTTATTTCTCCTGAAAGGTAGGAAGCTTGAGTTTTAAATATCCCAATCCCATTTATGATTTTTTTCTTCTAATAGTCATAATGTTTGTGTATTTTGGGTCATGAGATTTCTGAAAAATGTTACATTTCTAAATTTGGCACACTGGGGTTCTCGCAGTGGTCTGCTGAAGTTTTCTAGTGGAGGGGCTAGATTCTGGCGGTGACAATGGTTGAATGTAGTGATGGAAGAAAAAAGATTAGCAGAGTCCAATAGAAAGTGAGGTGGTGTAGCAACTCTGGCAGGGGTGGTGCGGAAACTCCGGCAGGGGTGGCGCGGCGGTCCGGTCAGGTAGTGGCGATGGTTTCCGGCAACCGAGCGACGATTCGGCCAGATTTTTCCTCAGGTTCTTTAAACCCCCATAACATGCAAACCGGAAAACTGATTTGCGATCCATTTGTGGTCACATAATCCTTGAATCGAGACAGAACATTTGAGATTTTTTAAATAATTTTATGAGTTGTGTTTGTAGCTCGGGGCCACGAAATGTTGAAAAAATAATAATATATTATCATTATTTAACATTGACCCACCATAACATCTACACATAGTGTCCGATTGACATGCCATTAGTGTTGTTATGATCCTGGTGGTAAAGTGGATGTTTAATGATAGATTTCGGGTAATGGTACTGAGATCACGGTGTGGCCCCTACGAGGTCGGGATTGGTCGTTTATAGAGAAACATGAACTTTTTCGTCTGGTGTCCATATTGGACAAACAAGTAGTCGATCTTGTGCTTTTTTTGAGGTGATCGAAATGGTATAATCCACTTCATGAGTTTCAGAATCAATGTGTGGTCCCTTCTTGAACTTGCTATAGTGAAAAGTACCTTTTTCACTGATTTTCCGTTTTGGGCGAGTAAATATCATATCCTTCTTTTTTTGTGTATGAAATGATAGTGGCCTTGGTCTGGGCCTAGGAGGTGCACAGTGTGATGATGTTGTGTTTCACTTGGGATAACAACATTTGGACCAACATCGGTCGAGTGAACTACCTTGTTTTGTTCCTATGAGGGTTTGTGGGGCATTATAACCTCGGTACAGGTTATTTATCCCCTCAATAGGTTGAATTTCAGATGGAGATGTGGCATCTCTCTAATGAGTCCAGGGAAGGATCCACCAGCTACTCTTCCCTAGACCAGGTTCTTGGTATCGTTGTGACCACTTATCCATGGGCGATGATCCCCTATATATGAAGAAAAACCTGTAGGGTTTGAGGAATCATCATAAGTATGATCCCCTACATAGTGGGAAATATTAGTAGCATTGTGGAATCATCGGGTATACAATCCCCTACTCAGTGTATGGTTTTGGTAGGGTTTTTGGTATCATCAGTTTTATCTCCTACTTCGTGAGTTATACCATATGGGGTTCTCGGCATCGTTGAGCCCAAATTTATTTGGTAGACGATCCTCTATCTAAGTTTTGTGATCCTTGGAACGTCATATTGTGTTGCAGTATCCCCCAGTGGATCCTGGGAGTGATCCCCTATCTGCGAGACCTTTGAGTTATGGGCTTGGGTTCTTTTATCCCCTATTATACCCTAGGAGTGATCCCATATCTGAGGAGTTTTGTGTTTCCACGGAGTTTTGGAGTGAAATCCTTAACAATGATATCTGATGGAATGTTTCTCATAGACGAGTGTCATCTGGGATGATAGAGCTTAACGAGCATTTTCTATTGGTTATGTGTTTCTTTGTAACCTCATGTAGAATCTGACATTGGTGATGAGGTTAGAACCTCATGATGTTTGGTGATAAGAGTATATCTGGATGATATTTGTATATACAAGGGCATATACTTGTTTTAGCTTTATTGTTTATTTTATCCGAAGATAGTCTCGAGAGGAGTTTCTCTCTCATTCGGGTTCCCTCTGAATGGGATGGGCAGATGGATTCCATTCAGTTGATCACTTTTATTTTGGTATTTTTGGAGAACCTAATGTCTATCATTATACTCACCCCTAAATTGCCTTTTCCACACATGTTTTGTGTCTTGTGTAGACCATATTCATTTGAACAGAGTCCTAGGAGGACCCATAGTAGGTGTAGCTTAGTGAGCTAGACCGAATGGGGTGTTTACCGGAGTTGTGCCAAGGAGCTTTCTAGCAAGTTCTTTTGACAGCGATCCCCTCCTTCTGAGTAGGTTTTACTCTTTTATAGTTTTCTTTTGGTGGGCTATGTATTTTCCCTTTTTTACTTTTTCTATACTCTGGTTGTGGGTTAGATGTATGCATGCATTTATTTTCAGTTTTTACATATATATATACTCTATTGCATGGAGGTGTATGTGGGTATATGTCTACAAGAACCTTAGGCTAATTCCACCCATGTGTGTGATAGCCTACACAGTGCTAGTCACCTTCCCCTCGCCTATTGAAGGTGCGATTGGGGAGTTGTGTCTCGAGCCCCGTTGGGTCACGACAGAGTGGTATCAATGGAGGTTCCACCTATGGGATCTCAGAGCATAGTAAGTCTACCTGTGAGCTTGGTTTGGGTTCCAAAGCGGTAGTGTTAGAAGGTTTTGAGTTCTGATTTTAGGACAGGTACTCTGGTGTTGGTGTGATGACAAACATATCCATCCACCAGGACTTTGATAACTTGCCTTTCGACTCGGGACATTAGGACATTGGCCATAGGGAAATAATGGTACATGCATCATGTAGGACTGCGTGTTGGGTTTTTCTTATCCTTCTTGAGTCATCTCCCTAGATACACTCTTAGACCACAATGTTTCTTTATTGTATTCCAGGATGCCACCACGACAACAGCCAGTGAGGGTTCAATAGTGGGATTGTGGTGAAAAACCTCCCCGAGTAGAGGCTTTGGAAAAGGGTATAGTTTTTTAGGCTGGTTCTCTATGTGCTACACCAGTTGAGCCACCACCTGTTGAGAAGTTGGTTGTCTTGGATATGCAGGATGAGGATACACGCAGGTTGAGTGCACATCATGAGTTATAGAGGCAAAAACCTTGGAGGTACTAAGGTGATTCAGACACCCCCACCCCAAGGCATCTGATGTCTGGATCGATGTAGTCACCCGAGTTTTCCATCTGGTGACGACACCTCCATATCAGATAGTGGTCTTCGCAGCAAGCCTTCTACATGGTTCGGCCAGGAAATAGTGGAGTCTAGTGACGCATTCCCATGATGAGGATATGCTCACATGGACAGAGTTTGAGCGGCTCTTCAGGGAATTGTTGAATCCGGTGACACTAAGGTCATTGAAGATCTAGGAGATTCTAGAACTTCAACATGAGGGCATGACTTTCTTACAGTACATAGTGAGGTTTATAAACATGACGCACTACTACATGGATATGGTTGGAGACCCATTATTTAGGGCTTGGACCTACGAGCAGGTCCTACGCAGATACATCCAAGTAGGTGTGGTTTCCTTGTGCTTTCCCACCTATGCAGGAGTGGGCCTTGGGGGTAGAGAGATTTCTGGATGAGTAGATTCTACCCGTTAGTGTTGGGAACATGGGATTTGAGACCATGTCAGCATGTTCTATATCTGGTATTCGACGGCAGGCATAAGAGTCCATACATGCCCAATGTTTTAGAAGGTGACCCAAGGAAGAAGGATCCAAGGCTCAGGGATCTCAGGATGGTTTTTGGTCAGCCACAGGAGTGGCGCTGTTACGCTTGTGATGGTTGGGGATATCTTGCTAGAGATTTTAAGACCTAACATGTATCTAAGAGGGAGTTGATCAATAGGTTGCCTTGGTATAAGAAACATGTCAAGTATGGAGGTTCGCAGGGTAGCGGATATGGCGACGACACTCGTGCAGCAGCAGGAGGTAGCATGCGGTACGAGTTTCTATCACCACCACCCCATGTGGTCCACGCTGGGCTGAGGGATATATATGATGGGGGTGAGGAAAACTATAGGCCTTAGAGTCCCTTGACACATAGGCTTCATAAAAGGATTTAGGTACGCTCTATGTCCTTTCTACTTTATGTAGTTGTTTTAATAGACACTATTAGATGATACTCTTTTCTTTTCTTTTTCTCGATGTTTTTTCAATCCATTGGTAAGAACCTGTGTTGGTGTTGTTTGATGTTATTCAAACTCATGAGGAAGAGTGATCTTTCCCCAAATATGATGAATTTTTCTCACATTATTAAAACCATGCGGGAGAGTTAGTGCTACATAAAGCGGATAGTATTGAGGTGTAGTGGATGAGTCCCTCTAACTTGTTTGTTCGGGGTAGGGTTGTGTGTTGGGGAGTTTATGTGAAAGGCCATGGGTACCTCAAAGCGTGTGATAGTTGGAATCACAGTAACCCTTGGTGGAATTTTTGTGTATTGGTGAACTCGATGTCGTGGGATACCATGTGAGATCAGCTTCTTTCCCTCATTCCTAACCATTTTCTTTTCCGGGAAAAAATATTTAAGGTGGGGAGGGTGTAGTGACTCAGGTTTTACCCTGTCAGGCTTTGGAATATTCCTACTAATAATTACAAAGCTAAGCACGAATACGACGTGTGATTCTGAGGCCCGGTGTGCCCGAAATAAATTTTATAAAAATATTAAGTATTTTTATAATATGAACATGGTATAAATGATTTATCTTCTAAATGGTCACTCGGGATAGAAATCTGATTCCACAGTTGCCTCAAGATCAAGTTGTTTACCCTAGGAAGGGTATAAGTTTTGTCGGCGTGGGCATGTTGTAGAAAAAGTTATCGAGGGGATTTTCGTAAATAAGTTAGTTATTTTATTTTAACATCAGATCTTGAATAACATATGAATGTAGTCTTGAATCAAAATACAGAGCACTTGATTGAGTTTAGAATGATGTGTTTACCCTTGGGGTGACTTAATCATCATCTATTCTAGGTTTTGGGTCAGGGGTGAGTCGAGCCAGTGTGTTAAGATGATATTTGTTTTAATTAAATTAAACAAAATATCACTCATCCCCTCCCACACATTTTTACTAAACACACAATATGATAAACTCCTCATATTCCTCTTTAAGAGATGAATGACAATAATCAAAGAAACAAGGTACCATCAGACTCATATCTTGATGGTGATCGCTTCCGGATGGTGCAACAGCAACTCCGTAGTGCGGATCTGGCCTAGAAACATTAGCATTCGGCTAGTGAGGTAGTAATTTTGAGTTATAAAATCCCCAATCCCATTTATGAGTTCTATTCTTCAAATAATTTAAACAGATGTGTAGTTCGGGTCCCAATTTTTTCCGTAACATGTTTCCGATCTAAATTTGGAGCATCGAGGTGCTCCCGGTGGATCACAGATGTTTTCTAACGGCATGGCCAGATTCCAATGGAAGTATAGGAGGAATCCAGTAATGGCATGGTGGAGCATGAAAAAGAATGGTGGAGTCTGGAAGGGATCAAGGTGGCATGGATGCTTCGGCAGAGGCGGCGCGGTGGTTTCCAGTGACCCTGCGGTGGTCCGACTATATTTTTTCGAGAGTTCCTTAAACCCCCAAAACCCACAAACTGGAATTCATATTTGCCATTTTTTTGTGACATGAGCCTTAAATCAATACGGACCCTTTGATCTTGTTTAAGGAATTTTAGGAGTTGGGTTTGTAGATGGGGGCCATGAAATTAAGAAAATAATAATAATATTTTATTATTATTTAACTTCAACCCGCCGTAACTTCTGCATGGAGTGTCTGATTGACATGACATCAATGGAGTTTTCATCCTGATGGTAAAGATGATATTTTAAGATAGATTTTGGTTCATGGGAAATAGATTAGTTTAAGAGCCCCACGAGGCTCGGTTTGGGCTTTTACGTAGAATCACGACTTTTCATATGGTGTCTGTTTTGGACGAATGGGTAGTCGACCTCATGCATTTTTCCTAGGGGATCGAAATAATATGATCTACTTGATGAGGTTTAGAATCACGGTTTGGGCCCTACTTAGAATTTTTATAGTGAATAGTACATTTTTCACTTGTAGTCTGTTTTAGGTGAGTAAATAGCCTATCCTGTGAGTTTTTTTGTGTAGAAAGGGATGGTGGCCTTGGTCTCTGCCTAGGAGGTGCACAATGTGGCGATGTCGCGGGTTGATTGGGTTAGCAATGTTTGGACCAGTAGCGGTTGAGTAAACTCCATTGGTTTGTTCCTATGAGGGTATATGTGGAATTACTATCCTAGTATAGGTTTTGGATCACCTCAATAGAATGATTTTTAGATAGAGTTGTGGAATCCCTCCAGTGAGTCAAGGGAAGGATCCACTAGCTTCTCTTCCATAGATCGGGTTCTTGGTATCGTTGTGACCGCTTATACACGGGCAATGATAACCTATCTAGAAGGACACAAATATAGGGTTTAAGGCATCATTAAGAGTATGATCTACTATGTAGTGGGAAATTTTAGTAGGGTTTCAGAATCATTGGGCTTATGATCCCCTACTCAGCGTGCAGTTTCATTGGGGTTTTTGGAATCGTTAGTTTGATCCCTAAATTTATGAGTTATACTAGATGGGGTTCTCATCATTGCCGAGCCCACCATTATACAATAATAAATCCTCTATCTGAGTGTTCTGATTTTTGGAATGTCAGATCGAGTTGTAGTATCCCCCTGTGGATCTTGGGAGTGATCCCCTATCTGAGAGACCTTCGAGTTACTGTCTTGGGCTCTTATATCCCCTAGTAGAACCTAGGAGTGATCCCTTATCCGATGAGTTCAGTGTTTCCTCTGAATTTAGGAGTGAAATCCTTAAGGATGATATCTAATATATTGTATCTCACATATGGGTGTCATCTAGGATGACAGAGCTTGAAGATCGTGTTCTCTTTTACATGTGTTGCCTTGGATCCTCGTATAGAATATGATGCTAGTGATGAGGTCGAAAAATCATGATGTTTGGGGCATAATACATGTATATATAGATGTTCGTGGTATATTTAAGGGCATATACCTATGTGATATATCTAGTTGATTTTAGCTGAGTAAGGTCTAGATATGGAGTTCCTCTCTCGCGTTCAGGTTCCCTTTGGATGGGATGGGAAAACTGATGCCTTTCAGTTGCTCAGTTGTTTTTGGTATTTGGGGTACCTAATGAGTATCTTTATACTAACGAATACATGAGATCTTCCCGTACATGTTTGGTATATTGTGTAGACCATAAGCCTTTCAATTGATTCCAAGGAGGACTCAGAGAAGTTAGAGTTTAGTGAGTTTGACCGACTGGGGTGTTTACTAGAGCCATGACGAGGAGATTTCCAGATATTTCTTTTGACAGTGATCCCCTCCATTGAAGTAGGTTGTATCCTTTTGTGGATTTCTATTAGTGGGACATGTATTTTCTATTTTGTACTTTTACTCTACTGTAGTTATGGGTTAGATGTATGCATTCATTTATTTTTAGTTTTTATACATATCGATGCACTGTTGCATGGAGGTGTATTTGGGTGAGTATGTACAGGTACCTTAGGCTAATTCCTCTCATGTGTGTGATAGAATACTTGTTGCTAGTCGCCAGCCCCTGGACTATTAGAGTCAGTCTTGGGGAGTTGCTACTCAAACCCCATTGGGTCGTGTCGTGACATAAATAATTTCAAGATATTAAAAATTAAATAAAGATTAGGTTAACTTTAAATATTAAGATAACATAGTAAAATTAAAATTATTTTAAAATATTTAAAAACTTATGGTTTATAATATGTAGGGTGCGATATGAGATAAGAATAATAGTAAATATTATATTTTATAAAAAATCATGAAAGTCACATTAAATGAGATTTTAATAGGATCTCAAACATTTATGAAATGAGAAAAGATATGGGATAACTCATCCTATACTTACTTTTGATTGAATTAAAATTTTTAAAATTTCATATTTAACCCCCATAAAATATTTATTTATGAAAATTCCATTCAATTTTTTTAAAAAAGTGAACTTAATCTACATTTTAAAAAATATATAAAGTATTATTTTTCATTCTATATTCTACCATATTCCATTCCCTAGAATCATTATACACATGCTTTGAATTTTAGTGGCAATTAGTTCTTGAGGTTTCGTTATGAAGGTGATACTTGAATGAATATTCAATTTTGCAACATAAATATTTTCTTATCCTTTGTATATTATATTAATTTAATTTCCTTAACTCTTCTTAAAACTACTTTTAATAGAACTGAAATTTGTATGATTTTTGTGATGAGAGTTTAATAATAAAAATGGGTTTGTTGTTTTTTTCATATTTATGGTATGTTTGTGTTTGGGTCGATTCAACCACCCACTTGAATGATGCTACTATGTTTTATTCTGAGGGATACTTAATATTTATGATATATTGGTATTTTTTAAGCTAATATTATATAATGTTAATTTAGTTTTGAGGATCACAATGGGATATGACCTAAACTTAGAGGGGTCTGGTGAATCTATGTAGGATGACCAGTTGAAATTTTATCACTTGTTTACCTCTATGATTTTTCCATCAATGGATCTCTCTCACTCAATCCTTACCTCTAGTTTTCATACATGTACTTAAAGTAGGAAAGTAAAGAAACAAGGACATAATGATTAATTAATGAGGTTTTCCTCCAATATGGATGAGTACTTATTTAGTGTTTCATGGTTATTATCCAACACACACGGCTCTCCTTTTATTATCAAGAAGGATTAAAGAATGGGTACATCCTTGGACCTGAAATCAAGATACATATTGATCAGGTACAATGTAATAAAAAACTAGCACCTCTATAAAAATAAGACTTCAATTATAGCACCTTAAATTAGATAAACATTAGGATTATGTCACTCATGGAAAATATATATATGATTTTCTTCCTCAATCAAAAACAATAAAAAAGGCTACCTCAATCAAATAAACTTCTTTCCTATATCGTACATGATAGAATATTCAAGGATGCCTTTAACATGGTCATAACTTATGATATAAAATATTATAGTATAGACTTATTCCTCCTATGACATGAATGGAAATCAATAGATAAAAGGTCACCCTCTTATTATTATTCTTATTTTGATATTCAATGCAAAAAATACACAATACTATTACAATGTAATATTAATTCTCTTAGAAACATAAGACCTGCAACTGAAATAGTATCAGTTATTCTTCTCTTTTCTTCTTCAGAAAACTAAATCACACCAAAACATCACATTACTATTTTACCCATAATCTCAATTAAATTATACTTTTATTATTTAAAATTTCAATAAACTCAACTTAGAAACTCAATTATTCTACATTTAACAAATGTCGGTATTTAATGTTCTAGTGAAATTAACTCAAATTCTATTTTAAAATATTTCACATCACTTACATCACACCCTCAGACACATTTGTATTTTTTATTTCTTCTCAACTTTGATTCTCAATGCTTTACACAAATCTTGTTCACCATAATGTCTATTACACAATATTATTCATAGAACTGTAAACTATTTTTTACTTTACACAACTGATCTGTATGTAGTTTTTTTGTGCCAGAGTTTTAATCCACAACTTCAAGTTCCACTTGATTCTTTTTTACAATGCTTATGTTTCGTGGAACACTTTTCAGGCAAACATAACTTCTTGCATAGCCTTATCTATCTTATTCTTGTAAAAAAGATTACATAGATTCTTCTTTATGATATTACATATTGTTACATGGACTTCTCTACAACACACAAATACAAGTGCATCATTATTTCTTCATACATGTGTATAATCTATGAATTCACATAAAACACATTACATGTTCTTTTCACATCATATGTTCATGTTGATTTATTCATGAAAGTATAAAACATTAATTGGAATTCATATAGTTTATCTATGAGTGTGGAGAAATATTCAAGTGATTAGAAATATTATCACTATTTTAAAAGCTTTGAATCCAAATGCACTGTTTTTCCTCTCACTCGAGTTGCTTATAAATGAAGCAGCGACATGAATTTATAGATGAATTCCTCTGCCTGACTTGTTACACCCCAATATATTTTTATGAATTTTCATTTAATAAACAATATGATTAATAAGTTTCTCCAAATATAGAAACAAACTAAAATGAACCATGATGCATTTTATCGAGATAAAACATTACAACAAAAGTACATGAAACCATGCATTACATACCATAGTTGATTACATCAATTAAATGTGAAAAAATTAAAAAGGGAAAATAAATAGGAATAAATAGCATCTATAAAAATAAGTGATCCTATGGAACATTTTCACCATTGAGAATCAATATTAGAAAATCTAAACCAACAATGATAAATAATATCAATAAAGGAGAAAGAAATATCCAAAATAAATACGGATAAGTGAAACTTAAGAAGTGAGAATGGAATGAGTGATTTTCGTATGTCTATATACATGAATCAATTTTGATCGATATAAATATGGTCATTAGATATACATATATTCAATATGTATATAAAAGTTTTGTATTATTAGTAATAAATGTAAATAATATATTTTATATATAATAAATAACGATACAAAAAATATAATATTCCATTATAATATTTTATTATAAAAATATTTTTAAGAATTAAAAATATTAATATTAAGTAATAATATGATAAAATTAAAAGTATATTTTAATATCCATTTATTGATAAAATTATATAATTACAATATAAATACATAATTTTAATTGTATGTTTGTTAATATCATTTAATATAAAAGAGAAATTTTTGAAGAACCATTTTTCTAAAACTGTTGTGTATTTTTAACTTAAACAAATTAATTACAATTAAATAATTATTTTATTTAAATTTATTGATAATATACACGTGTAAATAAATCGATAATCATATAATAGTTTTTATTATATAACTAATAAAAATAAATTTATTTAATGCTTGAAAATGTATTTTACAAATTTTTTTATGCGTTATGATTTTTAATTAAGAAAATAAATATAATATAGTTAAATGATGATAAAATATACTATTTATATGAATAATATTTTAACAATAATTATTATTTGATAGAAAATAATTAATACTATTATTAATTTTTAAAAAAAATTATTTTCCTTTATAAATAATTTTTAGTTATAATTTATATTCTCATATAAAAGTTAAAGTTCAAAATTTTAAAATTTAAAATTGAAAAAATAAACTATTTTTTTTATTCACCAGGAAAATATTAAGTTAGGGTTAAGTTTTTGAGTTGTTTTGAATGACTTATTTTAATGTGAATATTCAAAATGCACTTTTTGCATATACCATAGATTTTATGAAATAATTATAATATAATCATGTCCTAAAAATTTATAAAACAATATTTTGGAAAAAAATTTATTCAATAAGTAATAATATTCATTTTAAACTAGTAATTTTAATTTAGAAACTTGTGTTTTATATTTTGGATCCTATGTTATATTTTTCCTAAAACCATTTTTATGCGTTATATAATCAATATATTAGAATTATTTTTTTAAGTATTATAAATATAATAATATAAAATGTTTTTCAAATTTTGGATCAAAATATCTATATTAAATAATAAGGTAAACATTTTATAATAAAAAATTAGTCACCACATTTAAAAAAAGGAGTTATTGTGGTATAGTTAATTCATGGTAAAATGTTAAACTAAAGGGAACAGGTCTAAAATATCTCACACCTTATATCTTATTTTTGTGTATGATAGGTTTATTAACCAATAATCATCCCAACTCTATTATTGTCTCCTTTTGGAGCCACCTTCCTTTTAAAGTGACATGCCTATAATATAATGTCCCGAATATTTACAAAAAAATCCACCCCTTTCACTTATAAAAGGCCTCGATCACCACCCCATTTATCCTCACATAAAAAACCATGAAAATAGAAACAGTTATTCAAAAATCCACCTATAACTATAATTTTCATGTGTAAAAGGTCCTGGTCTCATCAATAGATCACCCTTTAAAGGCATAATCCAATTTATAATAGATTTGTTAAAAGGAGTAATGTAAAAATTCCCAATAACATATTTTTTCATTTATATTTTTTGATTTATAATTATAACTCCTCCAAATATATTATACACATGATAAAATAAATAAATAGTATTATAATTATATCAAAATTTTTTTATGTTGATTAAAAAAAACATTTTCTACCTTCCTACCAACCATTCAAAAAAAACGTCGCTCTTGTTACGTGCATACTACAATCTTTATAAACGACATATTTTTTTAGCACCACCTTAGATGGATGGTTAGAATATATATTTGATGAATATATAAGATCTTAATAGTAATATATATCTTGAATAAATTTTTAAAATTATGAGATAAAAATTAACTATCATTGTAAAGTAATCCATTGATTTTGGTAAATTACTCGATATAATCTAATCATAGTGCATGTTCTCTCAAACCATGAACATAGTTTTCAAAAAATTGATATAGGAAATCATAAATAATTCAAAAATATATTTAAATATATTTTATAATCTCATATTGATTAAATCAATATTAAATAATGAATTTCGATTTCTCCATTACAAAACTAGTGAGAAACAATCGAAATTACTAACATCTGATGATGAAAATAAACATTAAATAGCTAATGAATGTATAATTAATGATTATAATTAAATAATATAAAAGTAAATAGATATTAATAGGTTTATAAAATAGTTTACTAATATATATATATGTTTATTATATTGTAGTTTAATGCACTTTTGTGGAAACCAAAGTAAACGTACAGGTTTCTTTGTCTCACTTTCAACTTCTTGAGACATGATTCACATTTTGCACCATGTTCTATTTTATGTAGTGAAATTACTAATCCATGAGTGTATTATGGCATATTATTTCAATATATTCAATATATTTACAAAACCATATCATGCTATTTCTTTCAATGTATTTTGATTCAAGAATTACTAAAGTCGTAAGGTTTTTTCTTGTCTCAATTTTCCTTCTTTGAGACATATGTCATACTCAGAACTTCTTTTCATTTGTGTGGTATATATAACGAACATTTATGTATTTATATTATAATTATCATAAAATTAAATTCATTGGTAAATCCATATAATGTTTTCTCATTCAAAATATTTCGATTGAAAAGTTACCAAAGTTGTAAGGGTTTTTGTTAACGTAACTCTCCTTTATTGACTTATAATATTTATTCCTAAAATTATTTATACTATTTTTGTTTTATTATACCCTAAGGATTTATTATATGGAAATTTATATTTATATTTGGGTAAAATTAGATTTATAATTCAAATATTCTTCATTAATTAATTCTTTTATACAAAAGTATAACATTGTAAAGAATAATTCTCATCCTCTTTAAATACTATTTTTATTGCATATCCATATTCAATATTTCGAAAAAATTCCCTATTTTATAATCTAAATATTAATTTTCTCTTGGTATATTCATATTTTTCATCAGTTATTTTCAAACATAATTTTTATTACACTTTTTATGAAATGGGTTTCAATAATGGTATATTAACACATTAAAGGGTTTTTTCTTCTATAATCAAATTTTTTATCTTCCCCAAAAAAACTACTCTAAAAAACCATTATGTATTTTTCATGGATCCATTATTATGATTTAATTATAAATAACATTTGATTTTTTTTCCCTGTAAACTGCTCAAAATAAACTTTTGAAAGTGACCCAGACATTCATTTTTATAATAATGATAAAAAAATTATGAATACTATTTTTATGATTTTGATTCCATTTTACTCTATGTATCTAAAATATATATCCTAATTGGAGTTATTTTTCATGAATAAAACTCTAAATTATCTTATGAAATAATCTTTTTTGTGATTTCATTTTTGGTATCAACTTGTCTAATTCTTGAAGTCATTATGTGATACCATTTGGAAATGTTATGAAAAATATTTTCCTTCCTTGGGTTCATTATGATATGATGAATAATTTATTTTATGTGGAACACATATGTATTAATTATAAATATGTAATGGGTGGGGTCCTATGTTAATCTTCAATTCATTGGTTTACATTTTATAACTCATGAGATCAAAAAGTGTACTAGGGTAATTGCCCAAGCCCATTCCAAATGGGTATATGTGTTGTCATCCCAAGCCCAAAAGGGAAACATTTTATTTTACCAATACTAAGAGGGTATATAGGTTGTTAACCCAAGCCAAGAGGGTACTCAGGTTATTAACTAAATCCAAAAAGTGTATACATGTTGTTATCCCAAATCCAATTGGGTATACAAGTTTTTAGCCCAATTCCAAGAGGTTACACAGGTAGTAGCATAAGGCTAAGAGGGTACATAGGTTGTTAACCCAATCCCTAGAGGGTACACAGGATGTTATCTAAATTACCCTATATTGTTGGAGATAGGTTAGAATTTATAATCAATTATGATATTCTTTCTTATGTTTATTCTTATTCCACATTTTTTATGTTTACTATATCAAGTTTCCATGCACTTTTTCATGCTATATGTTTGATCATTAGAGGCTACATAATATTTTATTTTACTTATAGATAACTCTTATTTCATCATATTTCTCCCATGTTTTATCATATTATTATCATCAAATGCTTGATATAATATTGATAAGTTTTTTCCTTATTGATATTTTAAGCTCACCCATTTCTTATGTTTTATATTCCCTGGGTTATGAAGAAGTTTATAGCCTAAGAGAAATATATAAGGGGACCTAGTATAGTGTGACTACTGAGAAGTATTAAAAATAACGTGAAATAATATTTTTCTATAGTGAATCTCTAAAAACGCAAAACATCTAGGTTCTCAGATTGTGTGATAATTTATGGGATTTAATGTTTATATTGTGTAAATAAATGTAAATTTGGAATGAATCATCTCACCTGGTATCAAATCCATAAACTAAAGTATTGGTTTTTATCACTAGATCGAGGAGTGTGGGTCTAAGGCACTTGAGTTGGTATCAGAGTAGGTTTTAGTTATTTTTTTGGGATTATGATGAGACAAAATTAATAAAAACCTCCAGTTAAAATCCAAAATGTCGGAAAACAAACTAAAATTTTGGTAAAGTAAAGACTTTAGGGTTTCCTAGAAATATTATACATGTATAGATACAAACAAGTTGACATTGCCTCTAATACATTTTTACTTAGGGGTAATGACCTTTAAAAATGTTTGTAGGGTAGTAAGTCAATATCCACTTAGTACACAATAAGTTGGCCTAATTTAACACCTAGAATAACACTCACGGGGATTATACTTTAGTTGATTGATATGATATTTATAGTAACCTGGTTTCTGGTTATTAAGTACCTTCATTTTTTGGTTTGTGACATCCTGTTACCTTGATCTACTATGTTTTCCACCTTTTCTAATTCCCCTTTCAATTAAAAATCATTAAATGTATTTTTTGGGGGTTTACTGGAGGTTTCAGGATAGGTACACTCAGTGTACATGGGGAAAGATTCATGTTGTGAAGTGGGGGTTGCGCTTGGAGTGTACACTTTGTGTACCAAAGTTAAACGTCATGTTGGGTTTAAATATTAGGTTGTTAACCTGTGGTGATGAGTTTTTGGTGTACTTATCTAGTGGAGCCTTCCCATTTTGACTAGGTGTTGCACATCATGATCCGGCCTATGCCCAACTTAAAGTCATGTGTTTGGAATTTTATCTCAGTCTATCATTTCTATACCTCTCATCTCTTGACCCTATATTCTCCCTAGGTGATTTTCAGAGGAACCCTTTATTCTGGATCGATCCGATCAGCTGTAGTCCTTCATTACATTTGTGGTACGTCTCTTGGAGTAAGTGTTCTCTTAGATAAACCTCTCCTCTCATCTTGGTTCAAAGATCTATGCCTATTATGGGTAGATATAGGTTTTTTTCATAATAAGTTGTTGTTTGGATTTTTTTATAGCAGAAGAAATCTAATGCTGTTTCTTTGAAGAATCAACCCGGTTTTTGTAATCATTCTTCAGCTGTTCTCATTTTTCGTTAAAACCTTTGAGGTAGGTGGATTCACTCTCTACTCCTCTAATAGAAATGATTAGCATGCTTTCAAATTTAATTTATTGTACTAAATTGATTGTGTATTTACTATTGAACACCTTTTGGAAACCTTTTTTAGTAATGGTTTGTGATATATGGAAAATTGGGTTAATGTGAAAAGTGATTTTGTTATTAATTTTTAAATAGACATTTTAAAATGGAAATTTTTCCGTAATGTTGGTATGTGAATTGGAATATATGTTTTCAATAAGAGAGAATGTTTTTGTGAAATGAAATTTTTCTTTGAAATTTGTTGTTATTTGGTTTTCAATAAAGGTTTAGTTTTATTAAAGTGGGTTTTTTGGTAATGGAAATATTTTGCATACATGGTGTTGGTATGATCTCATTATTAACAAGACCTAAATAAGGGACGATTAGCATTGGGGTAGAAGTTATGTGACCCTGTATTAGGGGAGAGGTCAGTAAGACACAATGTGATTGGACAAGAGACCGCTCATGAGTATGGAACTATCGAATGAAGCATGCATGTGTGGGTGTGTTGTGAACAATGGAATGGTATGCCAAAACAATAATTAGAATTTTTTAGAAACCTTGATTAGTTATTTTCTAGAAAATAAATTTCTAAAAAAATTCATTTACTTTTGTTTGCACTTCGTTATAATTGATTTTCGAACTTGACATATTTGGTTATAAACTATTTTTGGAAATTGTTTTATTTAAACCATTTTATATAATGTGATAACCATTCAAACCTAGTTGTGTGATGAGGGAATTCATTAGGAAAACCTATGGAGTTATATATTCACCCCTTCTTTGGAATTATGGTGATTTGGCATATTCTACCTTCCGAGCATTGGAAAAGGTAATGAATCACAATTCTTTAGCACCATTTCGTGATAATTTGGACTACTTAGTGATTTTGGATCATGGATCTTGTGGTGCATGGAGTCTTTTTTCAACTTGGAGTTTATTCGTTTTAATTCCACTTTTTTACTTTTATGTTGGATTTTCTTATGTTGTAGCATACCTTGGTTGGTTGTTTTAAAAAGAATTAATTGAAATTTCTTAGTTTATATCATGCATCATATAGTGATCTATTTTTGGATGGTTTGTCAGGTTTTTGTTTTTAGAAATTAAATTTTATATCAGCCCCTAATTTATTTGAAATCCTTCGACATTTATTTCATTCTTTTAATGACTTGGGGATGTCACTTAAGCCACAATAATGACTCATTGTACTCTCAGGCCAATGAAAATTAATGGTTCATTACAAATGGTATCAACTTGTTTGGTCCTTTCCTAACAAGTAGTCATTGATGTTCTTGGTCTTGGAGTTGGAATTGTTTCATCTCTATTCCATGGGTTGGAATCATAGAAAGGAGTTGGATTGTAGGAACTTTAAATGTATATCATAAAAGGATGTAGATAACCCTTTTATGTTGAACTTCAAGTTACCAAGAAGTTGGTTATATAAGTGTTTGGAGACACTTCTAGGATTTTGAAACCTCATTGTCATGGGTTTATCCAATGAGACAAGAATGACATGCATTTATAGGAATGAATTCCCACTAGGAGTGCATACATCATTTCTACTAATGATTCATGTTCTAAAAAAGTGTTGATTTTTGAAAAATTATGAAATTATTTTTATAATGAAATATTTTGAAAAAGGAAATGCTTATTGTATTTTGAAAATGGTTTAATTATCAAAAATCATGTTGAATGTTTTTAAAAATGGTTGAACATGGAAAAAGGTTGTTTTTGGAAAACAATGTTATGATAGTGTATGTGATAGAATTTGAAATTCTAATCCATCAGTTTCTAGAGAGTGATGTTGAAATAGTTTGTCGTTGGTTTAGAAGATTGTAACCGGTAGGCATAATCAAAACCAACAAAAAGATTCTATGGTGAATATGGTTGTACCTGAACCATGTGTGAACAAAGAGTTGGCTCAAAGTATTGTCCAGGATTTTCAGGCTGTGGATATGGGGAACTGGAGGAATGAGCCATGGAATGTTGATCATACCATATATTTCATGAAGTATATTCCACCTGAATTTCAGGGTGATACTGAACCTGAAAAGTAGAGGTGTGACTGAGTATGATGAATTGTATCTTCAATTTCATCAGAACAGAATTAGAGATCAAATTCAATCTGGTGACTTATAAGCTAATGGATCTTGCACGCCAGTGGTGGAATTTAGTGGTGTAGGTAAAATTGGATGAAGTCCTTACATGGAAAGATTTTGAGGAATTGTTCAACAAACAATTATATCCTTCCACATTCATGATCCATATAATGATAGGCTTATTTACCATGAACCAGGATAATATATCTATTATGGAATATGTGCCTAAATTCATGAATTTACTTCTATTTTCACCATATGTTTTGGCAAGTGCAACCTTTAAGGAACACATCTTCGAATTGGGGCTAGGGAAAGAGATTTGATTGACAATTACAGTGCTCTGTATTACTGATTATACAAAAATGGTGAACAGAGTGATTGTGGATGAACATGATATCTCGAGATCTGTATGAGGAGGTATGATTATACCAATATGGAATGGTGGGAACTCAAACACTGAGATAAATTTGAAAAGGGGCATCTATTTCAAAGGTGGAAGTGGAAATCAGAATCATACGGCTGGATCAGTGAACCTTCCTCCACGACCTAAGAACAGAGCATGTTGTTTTCAATGTGATTTTCTTGACAACATAAATCAAGAGTGTACAGAGCAACATAGAGAATGACATAACTGTAAGAAGATCGGGTATCTTTAGCGCTATTTTCACAGTGCTCCAAGGTTAGGTGATCAAGATAGTTCTCAGGCATCGCAAGCATCGTATGCTTTGATAGGGTGAGAATCATCGAATCAGTCTCATTAGCAGAGCAGAGCTGGCCATGTGGATTCTAGAAATTACATTACTCCTCAACCAGGGAAATCTCAACAAGTAAATAAAGAGAACAATGCAGCGACAAAGAAATTGTATGAAGCTGAATAGATGATTGTTAATGATCAGGCTGGACCATCTATGGAAAGAGGTATGATTATTCAGAATTCTACCCCTTGTTCAAGTTCTCTTCAATACTGGTGCATCACATTATTTCATTGATTCTCATGCTATTGATTTTCTATGTTTAAATATGGAAATGATTCCCTCTATTTTAAAACTGCAAACACTTGTCAGGGAAAGATAATGTCAAGCCTCTGTGTGTAGATCATGTTCTATAACATTTGATGGAGATAAGATTAAATGGGAATTCTCATTGATGGACATGGATGTCTATGACGTAATCCTGGGTATGAATTAGTTGAAAATGTTCAAGGGTCACATCGACTGCTATGGACGAACTGTTAGTTTCATCAGTGATAATGTTAGTAGACATATCTTCATAGGAGAACGAGTTTTAAATATAGGTGAAAAGAGATTTTTGGTACCAATGGTGGGAATAATCTCTTATCAGTTGGTAGAGTTGACTTTTGAATCAATGTATTAGATCTTGGAAAATAGTTTTCTAGTACTTGGGAATAAATTTATAGATTTCTTCCCCAAGAACTTCTTAGGGTTACCACCTCCAAGGGAAGTTGATTTTACAATTGATCTCTTTCAGGGGACTAGAATTATTTGTCATTCATCATATAGGATATAACCAATAGAGTTAAGGTAATTTAAAGTGCAGTTATAGGAGTTTGAAATCAAGGGTTTTATTTATCAAAGTATGTCTCTATGGGTAGCATCGGTCTTGTTCATGAAGAATGTATATGGATCTCTATGGTTGTGTGTTGATTATGGTAAGCTTAACTAAGTTACGATAAAGAGTAGGTACCCACTTCCACACATTGATGAACTGTTTGATCATTTGAGGGGATCTCAGTGGTTTTATTAGATTGACATGGGTTCATGATATGACCAATTTCATGTTCAGAAGAAAGATATCCCAAAGAAATCTTTTAGAAGCATATATGGACACTATGAATATGTAGTCATGCCTTTTGGTCTTACAAATACACCAGCTATCTTCATGGCTTGGATGAATTAGATATTTCATGTAGTGGTGTTTGCGGAAGACATCTTGGTGTATTCAAAGGCAAGGGATAACCATTAAGAACAGCTAGAAATAATGTTACAAATCTTGAGAGATCACCATTTGAATGAATAATTATCAATTTTTTTTTGGATATAAGAGGTACACTTTCATGGACATATGATTTTTTTAAAAGGTGTTTCAGTGGATCATGAAAATATAGAAGCTTTTATATCTTGGAAACCACAGAATAATGTCTTTGATATAAGAAGTTTTCTTGTTCAAGTTGGATCGTACTGAAATTTTGTGTTTGACTTCTCATGACTAGCTTCTCTAATGTATGCTCTGAAAAAGAATAATTCTCCATTCCAATAGACATTGGAATTCCAGAAGTCTTTCCAGCAACTGGAAGTTCGTCTTACATCGGCACCTATCTTGATTTTTTAAGAATCAGGACTGGGGTATGTGGTGTACTATGATGCTTCTGGATCATGGTTGGGTTGTGTTCTCATGTTAGGGGACCATGTGGTTGCTTATAGTCCATGGTATTTGAGGGTGCATGAGAACAATTACCCAAAACATGATTTGGAGTTAGCTGTAGTTATCCATTATTTGAAAACATGGAGAAATTATCTCTTTGGTGAGAAATTCCATATGTTTACGGATCATAAAAGCTTGAATCATATTTTCTCATAGCAGTATTTGAAACTAAGGCAAAGGAGATGGATGGATTATCTCCAGATGTATGACTTTGACGTGTTGTATACTTTGGGAATAGGTAATTCGGTGGAAGATGCCCTATGAAAAAATTCATATTCTTAGTTGGAGAAAGAAGCTTCAAATGAATGGCAGTTGATGTTAGTTCTAGCCAACATTCATGTAGAATATAAAGACCAAGTTGATGTTTCAATTTTACATTCAGCTAAACTTCTTCTTGATTTGGTAAATATGGTCCAATATACACAAACATATGATGCATAATGTCTCTTTATGAGTTCAAAACTCAATTTTGGGGTGACCATTGAGGGCTGAAAACATGAAGGGAGTTTAGTTTTGTGTTTTAGAGATAGGATGGTTGTACCTATGGCTTTTCAAGAACAACCCCTTCATACTTACCAACATTCAAGATTGGATGTAGATATAGGAACACATAATATGTTTAAGGCATTGAAGGTGTAGTTTTGGTGGAGTGGAATGAAAAGGAAAGTGGTTGAGTAGTCTCGTGCTTCTTAACATGTCAGTAGGTTAAAGAAGAGCATCAGAGACCAACGATTGTGTTTCAATATTTACCAATCCCAGTATCAAAATGGGAGCAGATAGAGATGAATTTTGTTAAAGGTCTCCCAATAACGTTTCATGAACACAATTCCATATGAGTGATAGTGGATCAACTTATAAATTCAGTGAATTTCATCCCAATTCATGAAACTTATATGGTGGATGATCTATCCAAAATTTATATGCATGATGTGGAATAGATTCATGGAATACAGGTTTCAATCTTGTTAGATAGAGATCCAACTTTCACATCTTGTTACTAAAAATCATTATAGAAAGCCCTTGGGACTGAGTTGACTATGATAATGGCATATCATCCTCAGACAAGACGTGCAGTCTGAGCGGATGATACAAATGTTGAAAGACATGTTGTGGGATTGTGTAATAGATTTTGGTGGCTCATGGGAGGAACACTAAACCTTAGTGGAGTTCTCATATAATAACATCTATCAGGCCTTGATAAATATGTCTCTATTTGAAGGGTTGTATTTGAGTCCTTGTCGTTCTCCACTGTGTAGGGTGGAAACAAGTGAGACTTCACTAGTCGGGTTGAGCCTTGTCAATGAAACAACAGAGAATATCTAGTTGACCAGAAAAAGAATGGATATGGATTAGAGTCATCAGAAATCCTATGTGGATCATCATTGAAAACCATTATCCTTTTCAATAAGTAATCATGTGTTATTCTGGATATCTCTAAGGATTCTACATCACTGTTTTGGGAAGCAGGTCAAGTTATCTCCTCAATACATAGGCCCTTTTGAGATTCTTTAACGGGCCAGAGAGGTGTCATATCAGTTGACATTACCACCATGGTTCAGTTTGGTTCATAATGTGTTCTATGTATCCTTGTTGAAAAAGAATCTACCTGCTCATAACCATGTGATGAGATGAGATCGCGTTGATCTAGATCCAGATGCTTCATTAGTACATATCTCAATGTGTATTGTGGATAGTCAAGAGAAAGTCTTTCATGGAAAATTAATTGGTTTGGGGAGGGTTTTATGACAGTGTGGTCGGATTTAGGAAGAGACTAGGGAATGCGAGAAGGTAATGAAAGAACAATGCCCTGAACTCTTTCAGGGCAGCGAGGGTTTTCAAATTCCCGAGGACAGAAATACCCATTGTGGGGGAGAATGTAGTACCCCCTATTTCTGGTTCGTGACATCATGTTACCTTGATCGAATATTTTTTTTACCTTTTCTAGTTCACCTTGCAGTTAAATATCCTTAAAATCATTTTTCTATGGTTTATTATAGGTTTGAGGATAGGTACACACTATATACCTGAAGTAAACGACATGTACATGGGGACAAATTCAAGTCATAAAGTGGGGGTCACACCGTGAGATTGAATAAATTGTGTACCAACGGTACACATCGTGTAGGGTTTAAATATTATTTTTTTATCATGAGGTGATAGTTTTTTTGGTGTACTTATCCAGCACAGCCTTCATATCGTGATCGGGGGATACACGTCATGAGTCGGCCCACATCGAGCTTAAATTCACTCATTTGGTAGTTTCACTTGGTATATCCATTCTAAACCTCTCAGATCATGATCATAGACTCTCCTTAGGTGATTTTTAGAGTCACCCCTTCTTCCGGATCGAATCGATCAGCTTTGGTCATTCATTTCATATGTGGTATGTCTTTTTTCGTATTTGTTCTATTATATATAGTTCTCCTCTCCTCTTGGTTCTAAGATCTATGCCTGTTATGGGTAGATATAGGTTTGTGTTTTCAAAATAAGTTGATATTTGGATTTTTTTTATATTATAAGAGATATAAAGACGTTTCATTGAAGAATAAACTTGGTTTTTGTAAGAATTCTATAACTATTTTCATGTTCCATCAAAACCATTCAAGGTAGGTGGCTTCACTCTTGACTCCTCTTAGTATAATAGATTGTAATGCTTTAATGTTTAATATATTGTGATGAATTGATTGTAACATTATTTTTTAACAGTTATTAGAAACCTTCATGAGTGATGGTCTGTGAAATATGGTGAATTGGGTTCATGTGCAATGTGATTTTGTTCTTACTTTTTAAATAGAGTTTTTAAAATGGGGATTTTTCTCTAATGATGTCACATGAATTAGAATAGATTTTTTAATAAAATGGAATGTTTTATTAAAATGAAGTGTTGATTTTAAATTGGTTGTTCATTGGTTTTAAATGAAGGTTTAGTTTTATCAAAGTGGTTTATTTTGGTAATGGAAATATTTGGAATATATGGTGTTGGTGTGAGTTCATGCTTAACTGGCCCTAAATAAGGTATGGGTATGATTGGGGTACAAGTTACGTGACCATGGATCGGGGGAGGGTGTTAATGGGACACAATATGATTAGAAAAGAGACCACTCATGAGTACGGAACTGTCGAACGAAGAAAGCATGTGTGGGTGTGTTGTGAATTATGGAATGGGTATGCCAAAATAAGAATCATAATCTATTTATAAGACTTGATAACTTATTTTATAGAAAATAACCTACTGAAAATAGGTTTCATTGAATTGTTTTTCACTTAGTTATAATTTGTTTTATAACTTTTTATTTTTAGTTATAAAATATTTTTTCAAATTGTTCTATATAAAAAATTTTATATAATGCGCTAATTGTTATATCCTAGTGGCATGTGAAGGGAAGTCATTGGGATAACCTACTAAGTTATATACTCACCCCTGCTTTGGAACTTTGGTGTCTTTGTAGATTCAACCTTCATGGACATGGGAAAATGTAAAGTATCACACTTCTTTAACACCATGTCATGATACTTTGGACTAATTTGTGATATTGGGGAAAAGAACTTGTGGAGCACGGAGTCATATTGTCATCAGTGAGTTTATTCATTTTCCTTCCATTTTTTACTTTGATGTTGGGTTGTCTTCCGCTGTAGCATAACTTGGTTGGTTGATTTGAGGATAATGATTTCAAATTTCTCAGTTTATTTCATGCTTCATATAGTGAGCTATTTGTTGATGGGTTTTTTGCGTTGTTGTTTTTAGAAATTAACGTTTAAATAAGTCCCCATTTGATTTGAAACCCTTCAATATTTTTTTCCGGCCATTGGAGTCTTAGGGATGTCACTTAAGGTCTAGTAATTACTCGTTGTACTCTCAAGAAAATTAGAATTAACGGGTCATTGAAAAATTTGTTACATTAATATAATGTTATATACCATGGATGAATATAGTCAATAAGATCAATACAGTTAGAATTAGATAATAAAAATAAATATATAGAAGAACTAATTGGTTTAAATACACATCATTGTTGTAACACCCCAACCTGAGAAGTCTGAAGTCGATGCATTATTTTAATACATCGAAATGATTATGGGGAATCAAATCCTGAAGGATTGATCAATTTAGAAGTCTTGGAATACCATATTATATTCATGATACCCATAATACAATGGAAAAATAAAATAAAACAAGATACAATATGAAATAAATTGAATCCTTGAAAGATTATTCAAATTTTTTCTTCTTCATAACCTAGGAAAAGGAAACATAAGAAAGGGGTATGCATAGATTCTCATTAATGATAAGTAATACAATGGAAGTTATCATAAATATAAACAACAGTCATTGTGAATAACTGAACCCACATGCCGCTAAAAATAAACTTGACCACATTATGGAAGTAATAAGAGCTGAATATGTAATACCATAATACATCATGATCAGGGGTATTATAATATTCAAATAACCACATGAACTTTTAGTTACTAGTTTCATAATTAGGGAATTCATAACTCCATTAATCAAAATCATACCATCAAGGCTTCATTCCAAGACCATAAATAATTATTTTCTTAAGGCCTTGTGCCATAACTGTAGTTTGTCTCATGAGACCTACTGATGTATAGAGGGGATATAGAGGTCCCCACATGTAAATTAATAATTTCAAGTATTTCTTGTTATGAATGGGGATAAACATAAATAACATATACATTCATATTTAAACTAACATATGAAATGTAAATAACTTTCCATGAATATTAAGCATAAACACTAACCATTCGGAGTACATTTGTAAATGGTTTTAAGATAGCAGATCCATAATAAAACTCATCATAAAAAGGTAAATTAAATATTTTATAATGTATAATAAAATATTAATCATAATAATATATAAGAATCAATAGGAGGTTTGAAATAGATGAAGATACTCTTAAAAAAATAATCGAGTAATTCTTTAGATAACCACTATTTTACTATGAAAAGAAGAGTTATTTTGGAAAAAAACTTTCTATAAAACAATAAGTGAATTAAAATATTATTTTCATAATAAAATTAGTTATTTTAGAAATATAATTGATTATAAAAATAGAATATATAGTTCACTTGAAAATAGGTAAGAATTTGAGAAATTACCTTAAATCAGGGTTGTATTTCATAAAGAAATTTTAAAATATCCTTTTAAAACATTTCACTCCCCATAAATTAATGTTGGTTTCTAGTTGGTATAAATATATAGAACATTAAAATATAATTTATGAGTATTAAATATGAATAAATAATAATTTAATTGAGGTAAGTAGAGAATAATAGTGACCCGAATGAAAATGGAGGTTCGGTTAGAAAACCCTTACCTTAACGCTGATGGGGTTCTTCATTTGATGTTGATGTCCTGTATAACCAAATTAAATTCATTAAATATTATTTCCACAACATATTATTTATTTAATTTATTTATAATAGCCTTATTAAGTTCATTCATGTCCTTCTTGATGGGATTAAGAGGTTCAATTTTATTGTTTGGGAGAGTTTTCTTCCATGGAATTCATGATCGATTTACTTATATACATGTAAGGATAAACATGTAAGATGAGAATGTTTTCCTAGAATATAAATTTTATTTTATTTTTTACCATATATAATATTACAACTTAATAAAATACATTTTGTTATTGGGAGTGAAGATGAATCATTTTATAAAAATTTAATGATAATTGTTTGGGTTAATTGGCAGTTTTGGATCACAACGAACCCGTATAAATTAATATCATGTGTAAAAAAAGATTACGGAGAATTAAATAAGTTTTAATACATATATTATAGACTTATTAAACCATAAAAAGGGTTTCATGACCAGAATTAAAGATGGTAAATGAAATTGAAAACTCGTCGTCCTTGAATGTGATAAATTAACACATCTCGGATGGTGTTTTCATTTCTATTATAAAAGACGAAGAAATGAGAGATGTTGGTGGGTCATTCCATTATCATAAATAAATTCTAGTAAATAAAATGTAATTTAGTTATCATAACATTTTGATGAAAGGAGGTGTGCAAAGAAAATTAAAAGAAAGGAACTCGAAATAAAAGAAATGAAAAGAGGAATTTACCTCTTGATGTTATGTTCCTTGAGAGCCTCTTTAGGGGAGAGGTTTTGGTATTCATATGAGAAAAAGGGATTCTAGACATGGGGAGGATATTTTATTAGAATTTATACAAGGTAAAAGGCTTGATAGGATTGAAGAGAAGAGTGTGGGGGGGGGGGTTATAGTGGTGGAGAGGAGTGATTTTTGAATATCATATTCATTATTTTATAATTTTGCTCAAGATAGAAAATAATATTAATTCTTATGACCAAAAATAGTAATATGTTCATCTGAGTTCTCAATAATTATTTCTTAAATCAGTGATGATTCAAGGAATAGTGTATTTTACCTATAATGTATAAATACTGTAAATTACCATATTTCACTATTCAATAAAAATTCAAATATTTTAGAAAAATTCCAAAAACCCACCACAGACATTTTATGACTAGTAGAATAAAAAAATGGACACAATTTTATTAATATAATTGTCTAAATATGAGAAATTTACTTTTTAATTAAAATAGTTATTTACTTGAAAAATATAGTTTTAAACCCCAAACTGGTTTTATAATACCCGAAAAAATTAACTAATGACTTATTAAATTATTTTAATTTCATACAAAAATTTTATTTAGAATCTCATATTATGAAAATGAATTAAATTATTAATTAAAAATGGTAATTAAGTATTTATTACTCTTAAAAATGCGAATAATTAATTAATAATTTATAAAATATTATACTTCATTTATTAGGTGCTTCAATTTTATTTATGCTTATATGGGTGAGGTTATTATTTATAAGGTTAAATTACTATTCATATGCTTCATTTTACTATTCATAATGGTATATTACTATTCATAATGGTCAAGTTACTATTCACCAAAAAACTAAGTTGATCCTATTACACTCTAAAAAACTTACTGGATGCAATAATGTATGTCCATTTTTCAAATTTCAAATCATAGAAGTGGAAAAATTATATTTATTGGATAGGCTATAACAAATTGTTCTTTCATAGGTACTTAAGGGTTTGTGCATATAAGTTGTCTAATGAATTGAAATTATATAATAAGAACATTCCATTAAATCTTGGGGTGTCATATTAATAGTGAATATATTTCTAGTCTAATTTAGTATTTATCAAAATAATTATAATAGTCAATATATATATTACTATTTAAAATATTTAATTGAATAATCTATTGAACAAATACATATATTCATATTAAAATATTCTTTTATATAAAATAATAGTATTTTTTTTAGAAAATTAATTAATTAATTTGAAAGATATTGATTATAATTATTTTTAAATATTATTATTAATTTAAATATTTAATTTTAAATTATTAAACAAATTACTGGGGTGTTACATTATTCCCCCCTCAAAAGAATTGTGTCCTTTCAATTTGAAACTGCCCTCCGAAAGATAAAGGTTGATTCTTAAAAACCCCTTGTGGGAAACCCACATAAAAAAAGGTTAAAAAAATATCTTCTTAAAAATAGGTTAAGGAAAATTAGGTGGTCACCACAAAAATTATTCGTTCGAATGGGGTGATATTATTTGAAAGTAAAATCATATACATGGATGAAAAACCGAACAATTATTTTCTGATGAAAAGTGATATAGAACATGTTCAGATGATAGTTGATTACTAAAAATCTATAAACTACTTTAAAATTTATATTGATATTATCAAATATTGTGATACTAGGAAAACATTTTATTTAAGTATCTTTTCCTGGAGTTGTGGAATTATTCCACTCTATAAGAGTGTAAATATACATTTATATTTCACAAACACTATCATATCCTTTGATTGTGTCTTGAACTATCTATATAACATCTCTTAGCTTAGGTTGCGTCACATGGTGATATATTACGTTAACCAGTAAAACCTCATATAATGATCAACTTAAAAAATTCATAAATAGTTGAACATTCCAAAATATAATGATTCAATACTTTAGAAAAAAGGTCACTGAATTTCCATTATGAACTTAGCGGTTATGAAACTCTAAATTTTTACATTCCAAACATTTTAAGAACATCATAATTTATCTTCTTGAAATACGGTAATAAATCGAATTACCATACAACCTTATTTTAAACATCCATTCTAACATATTCCTTAAGTAAGATAAATGTTATTAGATATTTTCCATTAATCCAAAAGTGTTGTAATCACCATTGATGACAGCATAGACCCCTTGTTGACAAGTCAAAAATTAGTAGCAAGGTAGTTAGTACATATCAAAATCAATTATTTATTCATCATTATCTCAACATCAGAAAAATATTAAGGGTTGTATTTCACTCAATCATTTGTTTTCCAAAAAATGATAATTTCCTACTGAATATCTTTTCTCAGTACCATTCCACATATGGTCTCAAATCCTTAATGAAAAAGTACGGTAGTAAAATTATTATATGTTAAAAAATACTATTCACCAGTACATTCCTGATAAAATAGTCAAATGAAATAATTCATGAATATACATATTAATTTTTCCTCTTCATATGTGGAAGTATAATAACTTTTTTATTAAATAATAACATCATTAGGGGTATATTTCTTTGATTCTTGGGATATTGGTTTGTATAACAACCATGATTTTTATTATACACTTAAACATGATTTATTACATAAAAAAGTTCACTTGGTACAACATATAATATAGATAGTTCTAGTGTCTTCAGGGATTATTAACATTAAATATCAACTTAGTACATAAAACACAACATATTTATTGAAAACATCTTTTATATGACCACTACATTCATTCGTACTTAGCATTGCATGGGATATCCTGAGGACATGCATAAGAAAAGGATGAACTATAAATCCCAGTATGGGAGTAAATAGGGAATAACACAAATAATACAATACATGTTAAGGAATAGGCATATCAATAGAGAATACAAGAAAAATCAACGAAAGGCATTATATAGCATGATTATCATAGCATGTAAATGTGGCAACAACACTTAACAAGGTATTAGCATGATCCAAAGATCATTTTACATGGAGCATGAGTAAACCCTCATTTCACATGAATTATCATTAATAAACCCACATTTCACTTGATGTATCATGATACTAATCTTTACTCAATGCATTGTAGTGCTATCAGGGCACACCCATCTTAATCATTTCATTTCATGCATAAGTGTGCCACATGGATCATAAAACATAGATTCATTAAAAATAATAATTTATTCCATGATAATGGAATGTGGAATTAATAAATTTAAATATATAATAAATAATTAAATTTTCATAAAGTTGAATACCCCTGATAGGGAAATGTGCCTGGTATTCACTACACAATGACATTGGCTTGGAAAATCACTGTTCAATTTCAGTAGTGTAACGACGTGACATAAGAAGTCATAAAAGTTGTTTATTAGAGAGAATGGGGTGTATCATCATATTTAAATAAAATGTACAGTAAGGGGGTCATATAGACATATTTCCCAAGATTAGTAATGGAATTTGGATTCATAATACAAAAGAATTGCTTAAATGTAACGAGGAGAGAGATATTCCTTATGGAATTTCAGCATGGTAACAACTGTATATGGGTGGAATTAATGAGATAGAATGGAGTATCTCATCATTAAAACATAAATTGTGAATTATGGGGGGTCTAAAATCATAGTCCAACATTATTAATTGAAAATAAAAGGCCATAACAACATAATGAAATTTGGAAAAAAATAAGAAAAGAATAAATCCCTTACATGGATGTGTGATCCCAAAGGCTTGGGAGAGGCTTGAGACAGACTTCTTGGGAGCCTAGGGCACGTTGGGAGGATTCTAGAGAGAGGATGGTAGGGGTTTCTTGAACTCCAATTGCTTTGAGTGAAGTGAAAGTGGGATCTTGGGTGGGTTTATATAAGAAATGAGAGGGAATTATTTATTATTTAAGTTTGAGACACCACACTTTAAACTAATCAAAACCACAAACGAACCCATGGTCTTTTCACATGGGTTTTTCATAAGGGGATTGAAGGAAAATTATTTTTTTATGTCCAATCGCCGAACTTGTAAAAATAATAGGGTTGCTTATATGGAGGTGAGTCCGACTCTCATGGAAATAATTTTAAAAAGATAAAATGTTTTATAAGACTTGGAGGGTCTACTAATGCTTTGTAAAAAAAATACAATAAACCAAAAATCCCATTATATTAATGGTAAAACATATATTTTCCTAGAATAATGTTTATAGTTTTTTAATACCTCACTATTTGGTCATTATGATGTCATAAAACACATTATATATTTAAACAGTATTTAATTTTTACCCAAATATTTGATTGTCTTTGAAAATAATGAGAAATTCATTATTGGATAATTTTCTCGTCCTGATTCCAAAAAAAATATTCAATTTATCCAAATAATTTTCTAAATATTTGAATTTTTAATTTTAATATTAAAACCAACATTTATCGAAAATTCATAGGTTTGGATAAAAATAGCTTTCAAACCTAAATAATAATTACAATAGTATTCATAAAAATTATACGATCATATATAATTAATAAAAATTAATTTAATAATAATATTTTATTAAAATATTATTTAATTCAAAAAATACATTAATTTATCAAAATATATTTCTTAATTAAATATTAAGCTAAATATTATTTGTGCTTTAAAAAGTTTTTACAAAGTAATAATAATAAAATGAATGTATATTACTTATTCCATAAAAAAATAGCGTACATAATCATAGTGCTAGGGTCTTGTTACATAACCTCTTATAACACCCACATAAGACCTTAAGGTGAGGTGCGCAATGGTGAGAGACTCTTGAGTGTGGCTCGGATAGCATTGCACGGGTGGTAATCTCTATTAACATCAACTTCTTATATAGGCAATTCTACTGAATCTTAACTTGTTCAATCTCATCTAGGTCTTTCTCAAGAGTGAATCATAGTGACGCCACCTCCTTCATGAGCTCCGAAAAATAGGCTACTCATGGATTAATCCTACTGGATGAGGCCATCACTTCTTTTTCTCTGAGTAAATTGGATTTTTAAAGACTTATATTTATACTAATCATGTGTTCAATGTTCAACGACTATATTAGAAATAGTAACAATTATTAATGGTATTTTAAAATCCAAAATCAGAAAATCAAAGAAGTGAATATGTTATATAACCATATAAAATAATAATACATTTAATAAGATCAAGATGAATTTTAATTAATGAACGTTTGGGTCGTTACAATCTTCCCCCCTTAAGAAATTTCACCCTCGAAATTTCCTTTTACCACACTAAAACAGATGTGGGTAACTCTGCATCATCACTTCCTCTGATTCCCACATTGCATATTCAAACTTTTGGTTCTCCACAACACATTCACAAGGGGCATTGTCTTGTTTTGTAGAACTTTTTCCCTACAATCTATGATCTTCACCGGTTTCTCTTCATTGGAGAGGTCATTCTTCAATGGTACAACCTCTGGATTGAGTACATGTGATGGGTTGGGAAACTACTTCTTCAAGAGTGATACATGGAATACATCATATACTTGAGATAGTTTTTGCGGGGTTTCTAGTTGATAGGCCAATACTGCAATGTGATCAAAGATCTCAAAAGGGGTTTTGTACCTTGGACAAATCATTCCCTTCTTCCCAAATCTTGTAACATTATTTCACGGTGATATCATAGGAATCAAACTCTAGGTATCGTAGACAATTATCATCATAGATCTTTTATTGACTCAGAGTATATTTAATGTGCTACGGGATGGTCTTAACCTTCTCCACCATTTCATCGGCCATTTCTAGACCTCAGAGTTTTTTCTCCCCAAATTCACCCCAGCATGATGGTGTTCTGCACCTCTTCCCAAACAGGGCTACATAAGGAGCCATTTGGATTATTTCATGGAAATAATTATTGTAAGAGAACTCAACCAAAGGAAGATATTGATCCCATCCTCATTTTAAGTCCATTGAGAATGCTCTCAACTTGTACACTATTGATTTGATAGTATACATAGATTGACCATTAGTTTGAGGATGATAATCCATATAGATGTTCACCTCAGTATTCAGAGAATGTTGAATACTCTTCCAAAACATAGAGGTGAATCTTGGATCTCATTCGGATACAATCTACAATGGTACTCCATGTAACCTTACCACATCTATAATTTATATCCATACTAGTTAATCCAATGATAAATCCTCCTGAATTGCAATGAAGTGTGTAGTCTTTGTAAGATGATCCACAACAACCTAGATATCATTGTTTCCTTTGGATGTCTTCAGAATTCTGGTGACAAATTCAATAGGAAATTTTTACCATTTCCATACTAGTATGGGTAATTGTTGAATCATCTCTTTATACTTCTGCCTCTTATCCTTCACTTGCTGACATACCAGGCACTTTGATGTATACTCAGTGATATCCTTCTTCATGTTTTCCCACCAACAATTCTCTTAGAGACCATGATGCATCTTTGTGATTCTTGGGTGGATAAAGAAATTGGAATTATGTGCATCATCTAAAAGTTGTTTATTTAACTCCAGATTCTATGGAACACATAGTCTTGACACAAATCTCACAATTCCATCTTCATTTACATTGAACTCCAAGGATTTCCTTTTTTTATAGATTCCACCTTCTTCTGAATTCACACATAATCCTTTTGAGCATCCTTCAACCATTCCAAAAAAGTCGGTTGAAGAATAATTTGTGAAAGAATTGATGGTGTTCCCTTATTTATGATCCCCCTGCCCATATTCATCAAATCTAAGAAGATTGGATCCTTTTCAATTCTCATCAATGATAAAATCATTGGGTCCTTTCTACTAAGAGCATCTACCACCTTGTTTTCCTTCCCAGGGTGGTAATGGATTGAGCATTCATAGTCTTTGATGACCTCTAATAATATTCATTGGTTCATATTCAACTCTTTCTATGTGAATATATAATTGAAACTTCTGTGATCAATGTATATTTGGCACTTCTCTGCAAAGAGGTAATGCCACCAATTTTTTAATGTGAAGATTACTATATCCAACTCTAGATCATGTGTTGGATAGTTATTCTCATGAAATTTCAATTTCCTTGATGCATGGCAATGAATTTTTATTTTTTCATCAACACAAAACCCAATCACTTATTCAAATCATCACTGAATACCACAAAATGTTCTCCACTTGTGGGTAGTGTGAGTACATGTGTAGGGATAAGCCTACTCTTTAACCCCTTGAATATTTCTTCACATTCATCACTCCAAGAAAATTTGGCTACCTTCCATGATAGCTTGGTAAGAGGTTTTGAAAATCATGAGAAATTTCTTACAAATCGGCAATAATATCCCACTAACCCCAAGAAGATACAGATATCTGTTACTGATGTTGGCCTCATCCATCCGCCAATTGCAACTGTCTTGGAGGGATCCACAGATATCCCATTTCTTTTGATGATATGACCCTTGAATGAGACCTCCTTTAACCAAAACTCTCTCCTTATTTACTTTTCATAGAGGTTCTTATTTCACAAGGTCTCAAGTACACTTCTTAGATACCTCTCTTTGGCTTTGGAGTACATTAGAATTTAATTTATAAAGACGACCACAATTTTGTCGAAGTAATCTCTAAAGACTATATTCATCAATTTTAGGAAAATTGATAGAGCATTAGTGAGTCCAAAAGGAATTACTATGAACCCATAGTGCTCGTACCTTGTACGAAAAGAAGACTTGGGCATATCCTTCTTCTTCACCCTTACTTGGTAATAACCTGACAGAAAACACACCTTTGAGAAGTATTGTGCTCCACATAGTTGATCGAACAAGTCAGAAATTTTTGGCAGAGGATAATTTTTCTTTATCATTATTTTGTTGAGTTCATGAAAATAAATGAAAAGATGCATTGAACCATTCTTCTTTTTGACGAAGAGGACTCGTGAACCCCTTGGTGAAGCATTGGGCATATAAACCCTTTATCCAAATTCTCTTGTAGTTGTTTTATTAGCTCTTTAGCCTACACAAAAGACATTCTATATGGATTCTTGGATATTGGAAATGCCACAGGTATAAGATCAGTTGATAATTATACATCACTTCTAGGAGGAAGACTAGGAAATTCCTCGGGAAACACTTCAGAAAATTCCCTCATAATAGGCATGTAATCAAGGATGGTAACTTTATTAGACTCAATCATTTGAGCTAGATACACATGATCATAGGGCAGTAATATCCACGCTTGAGATGATGGTGCTAAAGGAGATTCATCTTCCTCCTTTCACTTGTATAGAATCAGGGTTTGATTCTCTATATAGAGAGTGACTTCCATCTCACGGCAATTTATGTTGGATCTAGATAAGGAAATCCAATCCATGCTAAGAATTGCATCAAATTAAACCATAGGGATTTTGGAGAGGTTCACCGGGAAGTTCAATCCACAAATTATGATAGGGTAGGATTTATATTCATGGGATACAATGATTTTCTCATTTTTTCTACTCACCAAAATCATTACCTCCATGATTTTTGGTGGTATTGGGATTATTCAACTAAGCATTAGAGATATAAAAGAAAGAATAGAACGAGAAATTTTTTTTATGTTTTCTATTATTGAATAAACAAATAGGTTACCTGTCACCACTTAGTTTTCGGGGTTCACTTCGGTGGTAGTGTTGGAAAAAGCTCACCCTTACTACCTTGGAGGATGTTGGTTGCCTTCAAAAACCATTGGCTTAGGGCACTGATATTCAAGGTACCATGGTTCTCTGCATTTGAAGCAATGAACACCACATTGAGGGTCGAACGGAGCATTCCTCTCCTCTGATACAACCACATGTTTTTCTTATTGGCAGTTAATGTCTAGGTGCCCTTCTCTTCCACATTTAAATCATTTCCCCCTCCCCATCAGGAAATTTCTAGGGTTATTCTTTCCAATAAATTGGCAACTAGGGTGCAGTATTTTCTTAGTACCATTGTATTTATCCATCTGAACGCCAGAATTGAATTCTACCTTACACTTAGAATACCCATGATACCCCTGAGATTCATTGATATCCATTTAGACCTTTATGGCACATCAGACAATTTCCTCATAGCCATCAAAGTCATGGATTTATAGGTATTAGCATAGGCTAGGTTTTATCCCACAAAAGAAATGATCAACCTTGCATTTGGGGGTAACGATAAATCTAGAGGTGTATTTTGGAGGCCTTGTGATGTTTTCCTCAAACTCTATGATGGATTCATCTTCTTTTTTCCTGACAACAAGGAAGTCCCTTTTCATCTTTAGTTGGAGGGTGTGAAGAAAATATTTATCAAAAAGCATTTTCTGGAAATCCTTCCATTCCAATTCCCCAATCTCCTCTTTGGGCTTCATATTTATTGATCAATGTCCACCATTGATCTGGTTCACCCTCCATATGATAAACATGTAGAAGAACATTCTCATGTCTAGAACATTGAAGGATGGATAAGATCCTTTCAATGGATTTGATCCATTGTTCGACAATTGAGGGATCAGATGATCCATTAAAAGTACGAGGCATTTGTCTCATGATGCTATCAATTGTGAATTTTTATTTCTTAGGGGGGGGGGGGTTGAACATTCCTCTTGACCAATTTTTCTATTAAAATCTTTAGTTAACTGAGTGAGTATCATGACAAAGTTTTCAATTATCACTACTATTGGATTGGGAATCTCATTTGAACAGTCATCACATTGATCTTTGCATCGGTTGTTAGCCCAAGTACTCTTATTACCAACTATCAGTAGGAATAAAAAGAATGTCAGGGGTAAAACATAATGGGTAATCCAAGGAAAAAAATGGATGACTTATAAATAAGTTTTATTTCATTAACTTATGAATATATAGGCTTTAATGTATGTAATCAATGATCTACTTCCCAACATATATTTTTGGGGGAATGTTTTTATTCCCTTAACAATGGTTCATACTAAGATTATTAATTTACCAATGTATATCCCTCAAGAGTGTCGTAACCAAGATTTCAGAAAGGCCCATTGTCGGGTACCAAGATACCTTAGGTCAAGCCCAAAATCCTTGTCGAAGTTTTCACTTATAGGTACATCTGTGCCAGAGCCTCCTCTACCTGCTCATATCCAGACAAGGATGAATTTTTTTGATAAACCACTTACTCAATACTCACCAAAAACATAGGGATGTTTTTTTATACTTAGTCTTATCCCAAAGGTATTCTTTAGTGTTTTCTAATCCTAATACCAAAAATAAGTAAACCTATATTCTCATACCAACTATAAGAGTACTAATTTTTATTACACACTTAAACATGATTTATTACATAAAAACCATCACTTGTTACAACATATAAGTTTGAGAGGTATACTATATTTGGAGATTAGGAACATCACATAACAATTAATAGTATAAAATACAACATCTTTATTTAAAACGTTTTTTACAGGACCACTACATTCCTTCATACTTAGCATTGCATGGGATAACCCGAGGACATGCATAAGAGAAGGGTGGGCTATAAATCCTAGTCAGGGAGTAAACATGGAATAACATGAAAAATACAATAAATGTTAATAAATAGGCATATAAATGGATCATAAAAGAAACTTGAACAGAAAGGCATGATATAGCATGATTATCATAACATGGAAATGTGGCAACAACACTTAACAAGGTATTAGCATTAGCCAAGGTTCATTGCACATGGATCATGAGTAAACCCTAATTGAACTTGAATTAGCATGAGTAAACCCTCATTTCACTTGATGTACCATTGTACTAATATTTACCCAATGCAATGGAAAACTATCAGGGTACACCCTTCTTAATCATTTCATTTCATGCATAAGTGTGCCACATAGATCATAAAACATAGATTCATTAAACATCATCATTTATTCCATGATGAATGAATGTGGAATTAAAAAATGAAAATATGAAATAAATAATAAAATGTTCGTGAAGTTGAATACCCTTGGTAGAGAAATGGTCGTGTTATTCAATACACAATGGCTTTGGATTTGAAAATCGCCGTGCAATTTCGACAGTGTAAGGCCTGACATAAGAACTCCTAAAAATGGTTGATGAGAGAGAAAGGGGTGTCTAATCATAATTAAATGAAATGTAAAGTAAGGGGTAATATAGATACATGTCCCAAAATAATTAATGGGATTTGGATTCATAATACAAAAGAATATCTTGAATGTAACGAGGAGAGAGAAATTCTTTATGGAATATCTACTTGGTAACGAGTGTACATGGGAAGCATTAATGAGAGATAAATGGGTCTATCATCATTAAAATATAAATATGGAATTATGGTGGAGGTGAGAAATCATACCCTAATATTTTACATTGAAATAAAAGGGCATAACAAAATAATTAAATTTGGTCAAAAATAAGAAAAGAAGAAATCCCTTACATGGAAGTGTGATCCCTAAGGTATGCGAGAGGCTTGAGAGAAACTTCTTGGGATCTTAGGGCACCTTGGTAGTATTAGAGAGAGATTAGGGGAGGGGGTTTTCAAGCTCCAAAGGATTTAAGTGAAGAGGAAGTGGGAGCTTGGGTGTATTTATATTCAAAAGGAGTGGAAATTCATTATTATTTAGGTTTGGGACACCACACATTAAACTAATCAAAACCATAAACCAAACCATGGTTTCATACCTTGCTTTATTTCAAAGTTTATTGTAAAAAAATTATTTTATAAGGAAAATGACCGAAATTTTTAAAATAATAGGGTTTCTTATGTGGAGGTGAGTCACACTCTCAAAGAAATCATTTTAAAAAGATAAAATGTTTTATAAGCCTTGGAGGGTCTACTAAATATTTGTAAAATGAATCAAATAAACCTAAAATCACATTATTTTAATTTTAAAACATATATTTTCCAAACATAATGTTTATTGTATTTTATTACATCACTATTGGGTCATTATGATTACATAAAACACATTATATATTTAAAAGGAATTTAATTTTTACCCAAAAATTCGACTCTCTTGGAAAATTATGAAAAATTCACCATTGGATAATTTCAATGTCCTGATTCAAAAAATAATATTTATTTTAACTAAATAATTTTCTATATTTGTGAATTTTTACTTTCAAAATAAAAAATGACAATTATCGAAAATTACTGTGTTTTTACAAAAACATATTTCAAACATTAATAAGAATTGCAATTTTATTCATAAAAATTATACGTTCATTTATATTTAATAAAAAGTAAATAAATAATAATATTTTATTAAAATATTATTTAATTAAAAAAATCCATTTCATCAAACTATATTTCTTAATTGAGTATTAACTAAAAATACTATTTTTTCTTTAAAAACTATTTGGAATGTAATAATAAAAAAATGAATGTATATTATTTGTTCTATACAAAAATAATGAACATAATCATAGTGCTAGGGTATTGTTACATAACCACTTATAACACCCACATAATACCTTAAGGTAAGGTGTGTGATGGTGACAGACTCTTGGGGTGGCTCAGATAGCATTGCACGGGTGGTAATCTCTATTAACATCCACTTCTTCCGTAGGTGGTTCCACTCAAGCTTAACATGTTCAAGCTCGTCTTGGGCTTGGTCATTCGTGAATCCTAGTGATTCCACATCCTTTACGAGCTCCAAAAAATGGGCTTCATATGGAGAATTCCTACTATATGTGTCTATCATTTCCTTTGTCTGAGTAAATTGGATTTGTTAAAGCCCTATATTTATACTAATCATGTGTTCACTATTCAACGACTATATTAGCAATAGTAACAATTATTAATTTTATTTTTAAAATCCAATGTCATAAAACCACAGAAGTTGATATGTTATATAACCATCTTACATAATTTGATAATATATTAGATCAAGAAGAATTTTCATTTATAAAATTTTGGGTCATTACAATTCGCATAGTATCTCATCTCCTCATAGTTGAAGCATTGCACATTGGAAACCTTTTTCTTACCCTTACAATCACGAACTTGGTGTCATTTGTTTCGACAATTATAACAAATTCGCATTCCCTTCAAGCATTTTCCAGGGTGATTTTTTTGCACAGTTATCACGTGTTGGAAAACCCTTCATTCCATTCTTCACTTTATCCATCTTCTCCTCTTCCATCCATTTATTCTCTTACTTTCCTTAAAATACATAGGACTCGTATAATTATTTACTTATCTTGTTAACACATGATATCATTTCCTCATATGATGGGGAAACCTTGGAGACTATTTTCCTTTGAAATTTTGGCTTTAGACCCTGAAAGATATGATCCTTATTGTATTTTTCATCTTGTGCATTAGTGGATTTCTCATTCCTTTTTCTAGGAACCATTTATGAAAAATATCACATAACATATTATCTCATAAAATTATGAACATTCTATAACTCTAATCGTGGTATAGCACATAGCATAAATTTATGCATTGTAAATCCTAGAAATATATACTTTCATTACTTTCGAATCATAAATCCTTCATAATGGTATGTAAGAAACAAATGTCAATTATGCTTATAATATCACCTAGGAGTGTCAAACTAGGTGTGTTTCAAGGCCTGTTGTCATGTACTAGGTTACCCTGAGTCAAGCTCGGAACATCTTGTCGAAGTTGTTTCCCCGATGTACATCTGTTTCAGAACCATGTCCACCTGTAGTATCCAGACAGAGATTTATATTCTAGAAAGATCCATATAATATATACCATAACAAAATTCTAGGTTGTTATTCTATTATTATCCTAAAATTCTATCTTATGGTCATGTTCCCTAACCTATGTTTTCTAAACTTAGTTTCCAAGGTTGTTGCTAAACTTCCTCTGATACCAACTGTAACGCCCAACCCCAGAAGCCCGGAGCTGGTGTATTATTTTAATACATTGGAATGATTACAAGGAATAAAATACCAAATTACCAATCAGGTTGGTAGTCTTGGGAGACTATATTATAGTCATGATTCCCATAATTCATTGGAAAAATAAAATAAAACAAGATACAATATTAAATAAATTGCATCCTTGAAACCATATTTAATGTTTTCTTTTTCAGAACTAGGGCAAAAAACATATTAAAGTTTTGATATCATATTCTCAGTAAGGGTAAGTAATACAATGGATGTTATCATAATCATAAACATTATGTATGGTGAAAAATTTAAAACACATTCCTTAAAAAATTAACTTCATCACATTATGGCATGAATAAGAGATGAATAACTATTGCCATAATAAAGAATAATAATGGGTATTATACAATTCAAGTAGACATATTATATTTTAATTACTAGTTTTATAATTATGGATTCAAGACCTCATTCCATGATCATAAATAACCATTTTGTTAAGGCCTCTTGCAAAGATCATAGTTTGTCTCATTAGACCTACCGATGCATCGAGGGGATATAGAGCGACCCACCCATCACTCACTAAGTCCAATGAATTCCTTATATGAACATGGATAAACATAAACAACATATACATTCATATTTAAAATAACATATGAAATGTAAATAACTTTCCCCAAATATTAAGCATAAACACTAACCATTCGATGTAAATTGGTGAATGGTTCTATGCTTGCACATATATAGTCAAAATAATCATAAACTATTAAATTAAATATGGTAAAAATATCATAAAATATTAATCCTAATAATATATAATAATCATAAAAAGTTTTTATGTAGATGAAGATACTCTTAAAAAAATCATCAAGTAATTCTCGAGATAAATACTCTTTTACTTTGAAAAGAAGAGTTCTTTTGGAATGATATTTACATAAATACAGAACAAAATTAAGATAGTATTTTAATAATAAAATGGGTGATTTTATAAAAATAATGGTTTCTAATAACATATTATATATTGCCCTTGAAAATAGTTAAGAATTTGAGAAATTCCCTTGAATCGGGTTGTATTTCGGGAAGAATTTTTGAAAGATCCTTTTAAAACATTTAAATCCCCACAAATTAAAGTATGATTATGATTGTAACACATATATAGAACATTCAAATAGAATTCATGAGGAGTAAATATAAATAAATAGGAATTTAATTGAGTTAATTAGAGAATAAGAGTAACTCAAATATAAATAGATTTTTTAGTAGAAAACCCTTACCTTAATTCTGATGGTTTTCTTCACTTGTTCTTAGTTTTCTATATAACCAAATTAAATAAATTAATTAATATATAAATAACCTCTTATTTATGTAATTTATTTATTATATCCTTATTAAGTTCATTCATGGCCTTCTCTATAGGTTTAAGAGGTTAAAGTTTGTTGATTGGGAGTGTTTTCTTCCATGGTATTCATGACCGATTTACTTTTATACATGTAAGGATTAAAATGTAAGATGATAATGGTTATCCAGAATAGAAGTTTTATTTTATTTTTTAACATATATAAAATTACATGGTTATAAAATTCATTTGGTTATCGGGAGTGAAGATGAATCATTATATAAAACTTTAATGATAATTGTTTGGGAAAATTGTCAATTTTTTATCAGAATGAACTCATATAAATTAATATCATGTCTAAAAAAGATTAAAAAACATTAAATAAGTTATAAAACATATATTATAGTCTGTTTCAACCATTAAAATGTTTTCACGGCCAGAATTGAAGATGATAATTGAAATTGTAAACATGTCATCCTTGAATATGGCAAATTAACACATCTTGGGTGGTCTTTTCATTTATAGTATAAAAGAATGGGAAATGAGAGATGATGATAATTATTCCACTATCATGAAAATATTATAGTGCAAGTAAGGTACTAGAGTTATCAAAATAGTTGGATTAAATGAGGTGACGAGAGAAAAATAAAAAGAAAGGAACTTGAAATAAAATAATTGATAATATGAATTTTCCACATAAAGTTATCTCTCTTGAGAGCCTCTTTTGGGGAGAGGTTTTGGTCTTTTATTGAGACCAAGGGCTACTTGATGCGAGGGAGGAGGTTGTAAGGAGATTTTAGTAGAATTTATATAAGACACTACACTTGTTAGGAGTGAAGAGAATAGAGAGTGAGGGGGTATAATAGAGGAGAGGAGTGATTTTTGAATATCTTATTCATTATTTTATTATCATTCTCAAGACAATAAATAGTAATGATTATAGTGACCAATAATAGTAATATGTGCATGTGAGTTCTCACTAATGATTTCTTATATCATCAATGATGTAAGGAATAATGTATTTAACATATAATGTATATATACGGTAAATTACTGTATTCCACTATTTACTAAAAATTCAAATATTTCAGAAAAATCTCAAAAATTAACCATAGAATTTTGTTTTCATGTATAATAAAAAAAAGACTCCATTGTATCAAAGTAATTTTCTAAATATGATAAATTTAGTTTTATATTAAAATCATTTTTTACTCGAATAATAGAATTTTAAAACATAATTTGATTTTATAATACCCTAAAAAACAAACTAAGGTGTTATTAAATTATTCTAAAATCATAGGAAAAAAATATTTATTTAGAAACCCATTTTATGAAAATTAATTAAATTATTATTTTAAAATTTTAATTAAATATTTATCACTCAAAAAAATAAGAATACTTAATTTATAATTTATAAAATATTCTACTTCATTTATAAGGTGCCTAAATTTTATTTATACTTATAAGGGTGACACTACTGGAAATTCGGGCTCTAGCCACGGTTCTAAACCGTGCCTATAGGCCTTGAAACCGTTGCTATATGTAATAGCCATGGTTCCTTGAACCGTGGCTAAGTGTGGCGTGGCTATAGGCCTAGACCTATAGCCACGGTTCCAAACCGTGGCTTTAAATCTATAGCCACGGTTTCAGCCGTGGCTTTAGGCATATAGCCACGGTTGAAACCGTGGCTATACTAAAGGCCGGATAGAATACATTGCCACTATTTTAAACCGTGGCATTATGTCTATAGCCACGGTTAAAAACCGTGGCAATAAACCAATAGCCACGGTTTAAAACCGTGGCTATAGGGTGTCCAAATCCATAAAAAACCCCTGGACACCCCCCCTACCACCCCCTGTCAGTCCCCCCTACCACCCCCCTGCCCCCTGCTTGTCCCCGTGCCAGCACCCCCTACCAGCCCCCCCGGCTTGTCCCCCTGCCAGCCCCCCTGCCCCCTGCTTGTCCCCCTGCAAGCCCCCCCCCCCCCCCCCCCCCCCCGCTTGTTCCCCTGCCAGCCCCCCTTGCCCCCTCCTTGTCCCCCTACCAGCCACCCCTGCTTGTCCCCCTGCCAGCCCCCCCTGCTTGTCCCCCTGCCAGCCCCCCTGCCCCCTGCTTGTCCCCCTTCCAGCCCCCCCTGCCCCCTGCCAGTCCCCCCCCGCCAGCCCCCCCTGCCCCCTGCCCCTCCCTCGGCCTGGACACCCCTCCCCCCTTCCTGGACACCCCTCCCCCTGCTAGTCCCCTCCCCCCTGCCCCCTGCGAGCCCCCCTTCCCCTTGCCAGCCCCCCCTGTCCCCCTGCCAGCCCCCCTTCCCCCTGCTAGTCCCCCTGCCAGCCCCCCCTGCCCCCTGCCAGTCCCCCCCCCCCCCCGCCAGCCCCCCCTGCCCCCTCCCAGTCCCCCCTGCCTAGACACCCCCCCTGCCCCCTACTAGTCCCCTCCCCCCTGCCCCCTGCTAGCCCCCCTGCCCCCTGCTAGCCCCCCCTTCCAGCCCCCCTGCTTGTCCCCCTGCCAGCCCCCACCCCCCTGCCCCCTGCTTGTCCCCCTGCCAGCCCCCCCCCCCCCCCCCCACTGCCCCCTGCTAGTCCCCCCCGCCACCCCCCCCCCCCCCCGCCCCCTACCCCTCCCGCCGGCCTGGACACCCCTCCCCCTGCCTGGACACCCCTCCCCCTGCCCCCTGCGAGTCCCCCCCCTCCCCTGGCTAGTCCCTCCCCCCTGCCCCCTACTAGCCCCCCTGCCCCCTGCCAGCCCCCCCCCCTGTCCCCCTGCCAGCCCCCCTGCCCCCCGCCAGCCCCCCCCCCCCCCGCCAGCCCCCCCTGCCCCCTACCAGTCCCCCTGCCTGGACAACTCCCTGCCCCCTGCTAGTCCCCTCCCCCCCAGCCCCCTACTAGCCCCCCCTGCCCCTTGCGAGCCCCCCCTGCGAGCCCCCCCTGCCCCCCTGCCAGCCCCCCCTGCCCCCGGCTTGTCCCCCTGCCAGCCCCCCCCCCCAGCCCCCTGCTAGTCCCCCCACCACCCCCCTGCCCCCTACCAGTCCCCCCTTCCTGGACACCCCTACCCCCTGCTTGTCCCCCCTTGCCACCCCCTGCTAGTCCCCCCCTGCCCCTACTAGTCCCCCCCTGCCACCCCCCTGCTTGTCACCCTTCCAGCCCCCCCCCCCCCCCCCCTGCCCCCCTGCTTGCCCCCTGCCAGCCCCCCCTGCCCCCTGCTTGTCACCCTGCCAGCCCCCCCCCCCCCTGCCCCCCCTGCTTGCCCCCTGCCAGCCCCCCTGCCCCCTGCTTGCCCCTGCCAGCCCCCCCCCCCCTCCATACCCCCTGCGTGTCCCCCTGCCAGCCCCCCCTGCCCCTGCTTGTCCCCCTTCCAGAGTTCTTCTTTATTGGTTCATTTCTTGAAGCATTCTTAATTGAGTTTGTAATGTTCATGTTATATAGCATCAACGAAGTGGTATTTTGGTTAGATAACAGGGATACAGGCTGTTCATAATAGTTCATATTATCTACAGATTTAGCACCAACAAAAGTTAAATTAATAGAATGAAGAGTAGGTGTACCTGGGTCCTTTGAATCATCTATATTCTGCATCTTGATAGCGTCCAGATCTAATGGAAGGGGCCTCTGCCCGATGGGTTCAAAATGTGCCTGTATTAGCGTGGGGTCTTGTACAGAGGTTGTGCTTCCTTTTGATTGTTTTATAGGTTCCACTGTCAAGGTACCTTGTTTATCAATGTTAGTGTGTTTTGTTTGTGCCTTAGCCTAAAGAGACTTTAGACTAATATGAGGATTCCTACTTTTTATAGGACAACCAGTGGTATGAATGATGTTTAGATTAGTGGAGAGTTTTCGGGTTTTTATAGCAGTGCCAGTGGCATCCAGAGTTTTAAAGTCATAGGTGTAGTGAGCAGAGGAAAAAGAACCTAAACCATTTTTCTGATTGTTTGACTCATTTATTATCTCTTGGTTTGGTGTGAAATTCAGTCAAAAGCAGACATTGAATTTCTATCACAACAGGCTGATCCGGTTCAGACGACATGTTCAGAGGATGAGGATGATCTGGATCGGACAATATGTGAAGAGGATGGGGAAAAAGAAGAATTACCGAACAAATATTATGTGATAGATGTACAATAAAATATGTCAAACAATTCCAAACCAATGTTTTCAGTTGAATTGAGCATTTGTACCACCTGCTATGCACGTTTTGTGGAAAGATGGATAAGAGGCAGCGCTGAGAGGAGATATAGTTTAGGAATGAGGAAATATGAAAAATTAGAGCTAACAATTCAATGTTTATCTAAGGAGGAGTAACCGCCGCAGGGTGTCGTCCTGGAGCAGGGCCAAATCACGGCGTGACCGCAGCGTGACCGCAGCGTGACCACAATGTGTTGGCCCGGTCCAGCGACATCCGCGGGGCAACATCTTCCACTTAGTTTCAAATAGGATGATATGGGTATGTGTAGGCTACCAGTCCCCTCCCCCATGTCTGGACACCCCCCTATCTGGACACCACCCCCTGTCTGGACACCCCCCCTGCCCCCTGCCACTCACCTGCTTGTCCCCCTGCCAGCCCCCCCTGCCCCCTGCTAGTCCCCCCTGCCCCCTGCTAGTCCCCCCTGCCACCCCACTGCCAGCCCCCCCTGCCCCCTGCCACCCCCCTGCCAGCCCCCCCTGCTTGTCCCCCTTCCAGCCCACCCCCTGCCCCTGCCAGTCCCCCCCCTGCCCCCCTGCCAGCCCCCAGCCCCCCCGCCCCACTGCCCCCTGCTAGTCCCCCCCGCCAGCCCCCCCCCCCCCCGCCCCCTACCCCTCCCGCCGGCCTGGACACCCATCCCCCCTTCCTGGACACCCCTCCCCCCTGCCCCCTGCTAGTCCCCCCCTCCCCTTGCTAGTCCCTCCCCCCTGCCCCCTGCTATCCCCCCCTGCCCCCTGCCAGCCCCCCCCCCCCCCCCCTGTCCCCCTGCCAGGCCCCCCCCTGCCCCCCGCCAGCCCCCCCCCCCTCGATACTGCCCCACTCAGCCAATGGTTGCTGCATTTTTTGAGAGGCTAAAAACAGACTTGAAGGTTGGGAGTTATTTAGAGGTGGAAGTGGTGGATGCAGGTGGTTTGAGTATGATTTCGACTAGGAATTTTTGTGGAACGGAAGCTGCTGATGCTGAGGTGGTGAGATCGGATGAAGCGGTGGATCTGGTTGGCAGCAGTGAGCAGGATGGAAGCAGTGAGCTAAAAGGGAGGGGGAAAAGGAGTAGGGGATGACTGCTGATCAGGGAGGCATGGCTAGGCCTGGGCACAAGGAGAGCCCCCCTGAAGCAGTCCCTGGGAGGCGTTATAGGGGCATGGAGTAAGGGCAGTGGGCATGCCAACAGTATCTAGAGGCCAGATATGATTGATGTTGCTCTGAACAATAGGTTTGAGGCTTTGGCTTTGAGGGAGTTAGTTGGAGATGATGCTATGCACGTGGGGGGGATGTCCGTGCATGTGGAGGTGGTTGGGAAAGAGGAGACTGATTGGACCTCACAAGAGATGATCTTGGTTGGACAGCCTCTAAAATTAACCATGTCTAGGAGCATCATTACAGACCTCACCCTATAGGTTACACATGACATATACTAATAGGGCTGCCACATTTTACTCTACCTGCTGTTACACCTATTCATGCTCGTTCTCAGCTAGACATTCCTCAAGGACAGCCCCTCCCCCTCTGCTGGACAGCCCCTCCCCCTGCCTGGACACCCCTCCCCCTGCCTGGACGGCCCTCCCCCCTGCTGGACAGCCCCTCCCCCTGCCTGGACACCCCTCCCCCCTGCTGGACAGCCCCTCCCCCTGCCTAGACACCCTTCCCCCCTGCCTGGACACCCCTCCCCCTGCTGGACAGCCCTCCCCCTGCTGGACAGCCCTCCCCCCATACTGGACAGCCCTCCCCCCATGCTGGACAGCCCTCCCCCCCTGCGGGACTTCCCTCCCCCCTGCCGGACAGCCCTCCCCCATGTCGGACACCCCTCCCCCATGCCGAACACCCCTCCCCCATGCCGAACACCCCGCCCCCCTGAATGTTTCTCTGAGGAGGAGTAACCGCCACAGGGTGTCGTCCTGGAGCAGGGCCAAATCACGGCGTGACCACGGCATGACCGCGGCCTGACAGCGGCGTGACCGTAGCGTGACCCCAGCGTGACTGCAGCGTGACCACAGCGTGACCACAACGTGTTGGCCCGGTCCAGCGATATCCGCGGGGCAACATCTTCCACTTAGTTTCAAATAGGATGATATGGATGGCATGAGAGGATGGTTTCTCAGAATATTTAAAGAAATGAATGCTAATTTGTGATGACTAGAGGATTGGATGACCCCTGATATACCTAATTCGGTGAGGTTTGGAGATCTAGAAATGTGTAGGAATACCTAGAGGAATAAAATATGTCAGACATTTCCAAACCAATGTTTTCAGTTGAATTGAGCCTTTGTACCACCTGCTATGCACGTTTTGTGGAAAGATGGATGAGAGGCAGCGCTGAGAGGATATATAGTTTAGGAATGAGGAAATACGAAAAATTATAGAGCTAACCATTCAATGTATCTCTAAGGATGAGTAACAGCCGCAGGGTGTCGTCCTGGAGCAGGGCCAAATCACGGCGTGACCGCGGCGTGACTGCGGCGTGACCGCGGCGTGACCGCGGCGTGACCGCGGCGTAACCGCGGCGTGACCGCGGCGTGACCGCGGCGTGACCGCGGCGTGACCGCGGCGTGACCGCGGCGTGACCGCGGCATGACCGCAGCGTTACCACAACGTGTTGGCCCGGTCCAGCGACATCCGCGGGGCAACATCTTCCACTTAGTTTCAAATAGGATGATATGGATGGCATGAGAGGATGTTTTATCAGAAGATTTAAAGAAATGAATGCTAATCTGTGATGAATAGAGGATTGGATGACCCCTGATATACCTAATTCGGTGAGGTTTGGAGATCTAGAAATCTGTAGGAATACCTAGAGGAATAAAATATGCCAGACAATTCCAAACCAATGTTTTCAGTTGAATTGAGCTTTTGTACCACCTGCTATGCACGTTTTGTGGAAAGATGGATGAGAGGCAGCGCTGAGAGGAGATATAGTTTAGGAATGAGGAAATACGAAAAATTATAGAGCTAACCATTCAATGTTTCTCTAAGGAGGAGTAACCGCCGCAGGGTGTCATCCGGGAGCAGGGCCAAATCACGGCGTGACCGCGGCGTGACCGCGACGTGACTGCAGCGTGACCGCAGCGTGACCACAACGTGTTGGCCCGGTCCAGCGACATCCACGGGGCAACATCGTCAACTTAGTTTCAAATAAAATGATATGGATGGCATGAGAGGATGTTTTCTCAAAAGATTTAAAGAAATGAATGCTAATCTGTGATGAATAGAGGATTGGATGACCCCTGATATACCTAATTCGGTGAGGTTTGGTGATCTAGAAATGTGTAGGAATACCTAGAGGAATAAAATATGCCAGACAATTCCAAACCAATGTTTTCAGTTGAATTGAGCTTTTGTACCACCTGCTATGCACGTTTTGTTGAAAGATGGATGAGAGGAAGCGCTGAGAGGAGATATAGTTTAGGAATGAGGAAATATGAAAAATTATAGAGCTAACCATTCAATGTTTCTCTAAGGAGGAGTAACCGCCGCAGGGTGTCGTCCTGGAGCAGGGCCAAATCACGGCGTGACCGCGGCGTGACCGCGGCGTGACCGCGGCATGACCGCGGCGTGACCGCGGCGTGACCGCGGCGTGACCGCGGAGTGACCGTGGCGTGACCGCGGCGTGACCCCGGCGTGACCGCGGCGTGACCGCGGCGTGACCGCGGCGTGACCGCGGCGTGACCGCAGCGTGACCGCAGCGTGACCACAGCGTGTTGGCCCGGTCCAGCGACATCCGCGGGGCAACATCTTCCACTTAGTTTCAAATAGGATGATATGGATGGCATGGGAGGATGTTTTCTCAGAAGATTTAAAGAAATGAATGCTAATCTGTGATGAATAGAGGATTGGATGACCCCTGATATACCTAATTCGGTGAGGTTTGGATATCTTGAAATGTGTAGGAATACCTAGAGGAATAAAATATGCCAAACAATTCCAAACCAATGTTTTCAGTTGAATTGAGCTTTTGTACCACCTGCTATGCACGTTTTGTGGAAAGATGGATGAGAGGCAACGCTGAGAGGAGATATAGTTTAGGAATGAGGAAATACGAAAAATTATAGAGCTAACCATTCAATGTTTCTCTATGGAGGAGTAACCGCCGCAGGGTGTCGTCCTGGACCAGGGCCAAATCACGGCGTGAGCGCGGCGTGACCGCGGCGTGACCGAGGCATGACCGCGGCGTGAGCGCGGCGTGACCGCGGCGTGACTGCCGCGTGACCGCGGCGTGACCGCGGCGTGACCGCGGCGTGACCACAACGTGTTGGCCCGGTCCAGCGACATCCGCGGGGCAACATCTTCCACTTAGTTTCAAATAGGATGATATGGATGGCATGAGAGGATGTTTTCTCAGAAGATTTAATGAAATGAATGATAATATGTGAATTATATGTGGACATGTATATAATGAATGTGGACATGTATATAATGAATGTGGACATGTATATAATGATTCTAGAAGAAGTAGTCTTAACTAACTAGATGAATGTATAGACTTTCTGATCCAATACGAAAGGAAACCACAGTTCTACATGAATTATATGTTTTTTCCATCATTCTCCAGAATGTAATAGGGACAAGGAGTGTTCTTTTTAAAATATGAAGGGGAATGATGTCTCTATCTATGAAAGTTGGAACAGTAAGATGAATATTCCAATCTATGACTTGGAGAGAAAATACACTACTGTCCCTTATAATGTGGATAAGATAGGGGTTATATCAGTGTAGAAGGATACTGGGAAAACTACAGACTTAATCACTTCAACATCACCTTAGGATGGTCCTTCTAATGAAAAAAACATGGATTATTCTCAGTGTGTTGTATTTACTCTAGAGGGCCCACCCCCGGGAAAATCCTTGAATGAGGACAATGTACCCCTTCCTGATAGAGAGATAAACATTGGATAGAACATCCAGTTCGAGGGGCATGTATTTTGGGGGCACCTTTCCCTGATTAAATTTTTATTTTATGTTTGTAAAACTACATGGTAACAAAATAATATGTTAATATCACTCTAATAAAAACCAATAACTGAGAAGTGAAGTTCACATAGATACCCATTACCAAGAATGGATGTTCCCTCTTGCTTGTTGGTTGCATGCAAATGTGACCGCATTTGAACCAACACCAACAACCTCGTCCTATGGTAGAAATGATTAATTAGATATATGCATCAATTTGTAACAATAAAGAATTTTTTTATCTAATTACAAACAAAGAATATAACTAATATATTAAAAACAAAAGAAATGAAGAACATAGAGTTCAAACAATCACACAAAATGCATGAATGATACCCACTAGTTACTATATTAACAACTTCAACACATATTCATGGATTTTAATGTAGATTCATGTTAACATTTGAAGTTCAAAAATGATTTTTAGTAAAACATTAAAATAAGCATACACACCATAATTTCAATACAAAAAGGTAGTAAAAAAGGAAGCAACAACCAACAGATTTAACAAGATGATTTCAGCATACAAAATTTATTAAAAGGCAACTTCCAACCATTTATTTCAACTAAAAAAAAGAAGTGAATTTTCAAGTTTAAGTAGAAAAATCACAGAATTTAAACTATTACTCCCATGGTGTAGATTCTCTATTCATTTGAGATCATTGGAAAAAATTTCCCTTCTTTTCTTGTTGAATAAATACCTTTGGTTTGCAAATTTTCATCTCCTATAAGTGTAAACATATACATTAATTTATAAAATTTAAAGTTCAAAACAGAACAAAACTAGAGTAAAAACTAAGGTAGATTGGTTCAAAGTTACTATGAAATATAACTTCTCTAGATCTATAAAAATCGGTGAATCTATACATCAATAGGATGTGAAATTATGCTCACATCTGCACCCCTCCACCCTCCCCCCTCCCCCTCACCCCTGCCCCCTACCCCCTGCCCCCCTGCAACCTACCCCCTGCCCCCCTGCAACGTGCCCCCTGCCCCCCTGCAACCTTCCCCCATGCCCCCTGCCCCCTGCCCCCCTCCAACCTGCCCCTACCCCCCCTGCCCCCTTCCCCCCTCCAACCTTCCCCCCCTGCCCCCTGAAACATTCCCCCTGCCCCCCTGCCCCCTATAACCTGCCTCCTGCCACCCTGTAACCTGCCCCCTGCCCCCTGCCCCCTGCCCCCCTCCGACCTACCCCCTGCCCCCTGCCCCCCTCCAACCTGCCCCCATGCCCCCTGCAACCTGCCCCCCTGAAACTACTTATTTTGTTATGCGAGGACATCTAAGGCATGGACGCACCATGCTGAAATTTTTATGGAATTCTGCTACTTGTTGAATAATATTTATCTAGGAAAATTATTCTCATAGAGCATAATTTGATGTCTCGACAATTGTTATTAGCTCGAAGGGATTGAGAATGACCCTCAAGCCTTTCCACAGGCCGACTTGGGTGCTCGGATCAGGGGTAATCCAATTTAGTTTGTGGAAAATGGTGTTTATAAATTATGTTTGGTAAAATTAAAACTTCGAGGGTGGAATGGATGTTCAAGTTTTAAAAGTTCCAAAATACCCTTCTCTTCTTCCTCAACCCCCACATCTTCTTCTTACCCAACCCCATGTCCCAAAGCTTGACAGCACCCCTCACCATAGATGAACCAGTTTCTAATCCTAGTTCTATGTGCATACCGTAATTTGAGACCCTGGTGAGCTTCATTGCAAGGATGGCGATGGCCTAAAAAACACATCCTGTATAAAATTTATCTCCATCCTTCATCACTTTGGAGCAACATAAACATTAACACTCTCAATTAGTTATCAAGAACAAATCATTAGAACATTGTTGCTCAAAAATATGAGGTGCATTGAAGGATGTTAAATTACCAATGGTTTAATTATTACCAACTGAAAAAATCAGGAAACAATATAAATTCATCACCCACATCTAATAATTTTATTATTAAATGATTTTAGTTGTGGCACTCTACCTTAATAACATGCACTACTATGATATCTCTATCCTATGGATTGTGCCTATAACCAGTTTATTCACCTATATAAACTGATTTAATGTGAATCTAGTTGGATAGTGTAAGATCCTCTAGTGTCCAATGAATAAAGTACCTATTAAAAAATTGGATGAGGAGTTCCATATCGATTATTGATAACATTAAGCATTATCTTTTACAACTGTCAGTTTTGATTTCTTCCATTTTAGGAAAGACATTGTTCATTTATGGGACTTCCTTGGAATGATCCCTTGTAACCCATCTAACCCAAAAAAATAGAGGTAATAGAAAATTGTTTATAATATCATAGTCGAATGCTCCTCGATATATATAATAGATACTCCCCTATAGATAAGAGTTTCCTCGCAATAGTTTTTACAGTGTAGAAGTTGTGATATTATATATAGAATCATGATACTCCCCGGAATGTTGATTTCCCAAATGAGGATACCCTCTTAGTGGATCATGTCAAAGAGTATTAGAAAACATATTTTGATGGTGATTTTCAAAGATCGACTGAAATAATGCTTAATAATTCCAATCTTAATTGAGTAGGCCAGGTGGTTGTCTTTATCACACCAACACAAGATGTCAAATCATACTTTTTCCTATTTTTATAAGGTTTAACTGATGATGAGGTAAATTATTAGGCTCTCATTACTGGTCATAAGTTATCAGATGATATTTATTTCCCCCAAATGGATATGAAGGGAGAATCCAAGTTAGCCCTCAAATATATTAATGGTGACCGCGACATGACCGCGGCGTGACAGCCCCCCCCCAAACCCCGGACACCCCTGCCAGTCCCTCCCCGACCCTGGACACCCCTCCCCCCTGGCTGGACAGCCCCTCCCCCTGTTGGACACCCCTCCCCCTGCTGGACACCCCTCCCCCTGCTGGACACCCCTGCCCCCTGCCCCCTGCCCCCTGCCCCCTGCCCCCTGCCCCCTGCCCCCTGCCCCCTGCCCCCTGTCTGGTTTAAGGAATCCACTATGAGAGAACCTCAAGGAGATCACAAATGAATTCCTTCAAAAGTAATGGAACTAACAGATGGGGGGAGGGGTCTCTCATAGTGGATTCCTTAAACCAAACAGGTTCTAAGAGATCATAAATCAATTCTTTGAAAATTGATGGAACTGATTGAGAGAGAGGGAGCGATTCTCTCATAGTGGATTCCTTGAACCAAAGAGGGTCTAAGATATCACAAATGATTTTCTTGAAAATTAATGGAACTGGAAGGGGGGGAGAGAGTTACCAAAACACCGGGTAAATGAGAGGTCTTTTCACGTATCTCCGCACTAATTTCTTGAAGGTCGAAAAGATTCCTCCCACAAGACGGGCACGAAACATACTCCTGCCACAGTTGTAAAATTCCACACATCAAAATTATCAAAACTACATGATCAACCCAATCATATTATTATCTAAAACCACATCACGTACCATCTTTGTATTTCGCATCCTGCAACCTTGAAGTAAGTTGAATGATGTATCCTTCACGAAATCAATGTCCTGATCTAGCGCTTCAGTTAGAATCCCGTCCCCAAGCCCATCCACAAGAAGTTCCCCAGCATTAGTGCCAGCTTCGATCACCAACTCATCCCTGAAACCAAGCTACTTGACTCACACCCAATTGAAGAAACCCAGATGAGTTGCAGGTCATGGTATTGTTCTGTAATTACCTATGGATCCTGTTGGGGAATTGAAGATGATGGATTGCTGCGAAGTTCAGAGCATTGCCTTCCAAAAATTCAAAAACACCAGCATGAAAAGAGGGTATACAGTTATTGAAAACCAACTCATTCCTTGCTTTCCAAATAAATGATAACAAGCTAACAGAAGCAGACATCATAAGGGCACGAACCTGTTCACTGCACTGGAATCGGCAAATGGAGAGAAGTAGTGCCTCAATTCCCTACAGGTCCAGACAGAAGCAGAAAAACATCTGTACATACTCCCATAGTCTGATTGTGAAGGTGCAATGCACGAAAAGATGAGATAGGGATTCATCCGCATGAAGGCAGAAAAAGAAAAATGGAGGAATGGAACGTGATAATAAAATTAGAGAATATTCTTTACCTCAAATGGGTAGATTTGAATCTTCCCCCTATAAACATTAGGAACCCAACATTTCAATTTGTAATGGCATAGGAAAACTGTAGAAACATTTGATTCATTTCATCTCTCATTATGAAACCAAGATGGGGAAACCTAAAAAATAGGTTGCAGTGAAACTGAAGTGATAAAAAATGTAATGATAAAGATACCGGCAATGAGGTCGTCGGGAGGAGGAGAGTTTGTCGGAGGAGGAGATTCCGTCGGGAGTCGGGGAGTTGCGGTCGTCCGGAGGAGGGGAGTCCGTCGGGGGAGGCACGGTCGTCCGAGGAGGAGAGGTCGTCAGGAGGAAGGGGAGTGCGTCGGGGGAGGAGGGGAGTCCGTCGGCGTCGGGGGAGGCGCTGTCGTCCGGGGAGGGGGGAGGCGCGGTCGTCCGGGGAGGGGAGTGCGTCGGGGGAGGGGAGTGAGTCGGGGAGGGTTCCGTAGGAGTGAGACCGGAGAGGGGGCAGGCGCGGCGAGGAGGCGTCGGGGAGGGGGAGGGCGTGGTGAGGAATCGCGAGGGGGAGGAGAAGAGCCCGATGGGTTTGAAAAAAAAACGGAGCAGCTGGATATAGCCACGGATAGAATATTAACCGTGGAAGTATAAAAGATATAGCCACGGACCTATAAAACTGTGGCTATAGGTCCGTGGCTATAGCTCAGATTTGTAGTAGTGTGAGATTAATATTCATAAGGGTACATTTATATTCATAAGGGTATATTACTATTCATAAGGGTCAAGTTATTATTTACTAAAAATTTAAGTTGATCTTATTAGACTCTAAAAAACATAATGATCGCAACAATGTATGTCTATTTTTCGAAATTCAAATCACAGAAGGGGAAAAAATATGTTCATTGGCTAGGTTATAACAAAGTTTTGTTTCATAGTGACTCATTGTTTTGGGCATATAATCTATCTAATGAATTTAATTTATTTAAGAAGAAAATTCTGTAAAATCTTGGGGTTTCATATTAATAGTGAATATATTCGTAACATAACATAGTATTTATCAAAATAATTACAATAGTAAATATATGTACTATTCTTTATAATATTTAATTAAATAATCTACTGATCAAATTCGTATATTCATATTAAAATATTCTATTACACAAATTAATAGTGTTTATTTTTTAGAACATTAATTAATTAATTTGAAAGCTATAAATTATAAATATTTATAAGTACTATTATTAATTATAACACTTAATTTTAAATTATTTTAAATTAGTAAAAAAATTATTGGGGTGTTACAATTGATATATCCCATGAAAATGAAATCATCTTATATAATTATAAAAATTATGAAAACAAGTTTAAACATGGAATCAATTTTGTGAATGAAATGATAAAATAAAATGAGTGGTTATTTATAGATGAAAAAATGGGATTGTTGAGGGTAGTTATTATATAATCATTGAAGTAGCAATAAGAGGTTTTCATTATATGATCAATATAAATTAATAGATAAGATATTATTTGAAATTAGTTTTATAATTAATATTCTTGTTATGAATTTATTTGAAAAACAACCTTTTTAAAGTGTATATAAAATATTTCATGTTTTAAAGGATGTTTTATTTAATTTTTATATGTAACTTCTCAGCATCATTTAATTTTTATTTAAATAATTAAATAATTATAATATAATTTTATAAAATGATATTTGTAAAAATTCTATAGGTTTCATATTGATATTTACTAATTTCAGGGAATAATGATAAAATAATAGGGTTTAAAAAATGAAATATCAGTTATATATATATTTCAAAAAAGAGGCCAATGATTTTATTTTCTATAAAAATGTATTTCTTCTTATTACCTTCATACCACAAAATACCACATCATTGATGCATATATTATTCCCTATATTTATTGTCATTTCTTTATCAACCGGCTAAGTAATGAGATTTCTATTTTATGATGTAGACTTGGATCATTAAAATCTTCAAGATTATATTGCAAGTGCATGTAGATTGATCATAACTTCATGAGTTTTATCTCTGTGTTAAATTTATATTGGGTATTAATATCACATGAGTTGATATTTAATCTGATGTGATTTATTCAAGGAAGAGTTAATATGATGTGGTCCTCATTGAGTTTATATTTTATAGTGGGGTGAATCTTATATAATCCCATATTGAATATGACATGGGTAACATCCCTTCTAGGGTAATCCTACATAATAAAATATCTAATCTGACATTAGTGAAAATTTAATATGATGCGGCTAGACTAGCATTGATTTAATCTAATGTGAATGTGTTTTATTCACACATTAGAATTTGATGCAAGTTAGTTTTAATCACACATGATATCTAATTAATCATATGTGATCCAACCCATTCCATTTTATTCACATGAATATTAGTTCCTAACCAGATAATTCGTACATGAGTTTTATGAACCCACATTTCTACTTCTGTGGATAAATCCCACTTATTCTAACATAGTTGGGTTTCTTATTTATTTATTCCCATGTCCTTACACAATTTCCTATATTCTTAAATTATTTATGCACACGTGTACCAATTAATTTCAACATTATCTTAATCATACATAGCTAAGAATTATGCATTTTATTCCTATGCAGATGGGTTTTCTTTTAATTCCTTTTATATTTAACTAAACATTTCAAAAATTTATCTAAATTTATAATTATTTAATTATTTCCATTTAATGATAAAAAATTGTAAATTGGGAGAAAATAAATATTAACCAGTAAAATTAAATAAGAATAATAATAATTAAATTCTATAAATGTATTTTTTTATTTATAAGATATTATTTACTAAAAAAGACATAGACATGTTTTATCATAACGTTCAAATGAATTTTATATCAATAGAGATATGGAGTTAAAAAATATAAGTAATATGCTAAAGATGTTACAAAATAAGTTAATATAAGGTTGATTTTAAATGATATGGAAACATAGTCATATTAAAATTATTTTAAAATATTTATAAAGTTAAGGTTTATAATAAGAAGGGTTCCATACAAGATAAGAATAATAGTAAAAACTATATTTTAGTAAATAATCTTAAAATTTAGATTAAATGAGATTTTAACAGGATCTCAAACCCTTATTACTTGAGAAAATAAAGGGGATAACCGAGTCTATACTTACATACGATCAACTTAAATATTTAGAATTTCATATTTATCCCCCATGAAATATTGGTTTATGAAAATTTCATTCACTTCATTTATAAAAGTTAATTACTCCACATTTTTAAAAATATAAAAAGTTTGGTTTTCTATCTATATTCTACCATATTCCATTCCCTTGAATCATTATACAGATGCTTTGAATTTTAGTTTCAAGGAGTTCCTGAGGTTTTGTTATAAAGGTGATCCTTGAAGGAATATTCAATTATAGAACATACATATTTTTCTATCATTTGTATATTTTCATAATATTATTTCCTTTTTTCTTACTGAAACTAATTCTAAAATTAATGAAATTGATATGATTTCGTGATAAGAGTATAATAATAAAAATGGTTATTTTGTTATTTCATATTTATGGTATGTTTGTGTTTTGGTCGGTTCAAAAACCCACATTAATGATACTACTATATTTTCTTAATATGGATGATTAATATTAATGATATATTGACTATAGTTAAGCTAATATTATATAATGTTAATATATTTTTTAGAATCTCTATGGGATATGACCAAAACTAAGAGGGGTGGGGGTGAATTAGTGTAGGATGACCAGTTGATACTTTATACCTTCTTTACCTCTATGATTCTTCCGTGAATATATCTCTCTCACTCAAGCCTTACCTCTAGTTAACATAAATGTACATAAAGTGGGAAATTAAGGAAATAAGGACATCGTGATTTAATAATTAGGTTCACCTCTAATATGGATGAATAAATCAGTAGTGTTTTATGGTTATTATCCTACACAAACATATATCCTTTTATTATCAAGAAGAATTTATGAAAGGGTATGGTCATGGACCCGTAATCATGATACATATTGATTAGGTACAATGTAATAAAAACTAGCCACTCTAAGAAAATAAGACTTGGATTATATCACCTTACTGTAGATAGAAATTAGGATTATATCTCATATGGAAAATATAGATATGATTTTATTCCTCAAACAAAAATTATAAAAAATGCTACCTCAATCAGAACAATATTCTCGAATATATATAACTTGATATAATATTCAATGATGCCTTTAACTTGGTCATACCTTATGATATAAAATATTATAGTATGGAATTATTCATCCTTTGGCATGAATATAAATCAATAAAGACAAGGTTGAAATATCATTCTTGTTCTTATTTTGATATTCAACACACAAAACACATAATATGATTACAATTTCATCTTCTTTTTCTTAGACATATAATATCTACAACTGAAAATGTATTAGTTTTTCTTCTCTTTTCTTCTTCAGACTACTGAATCACACCAAAACATCACATTACTACTATACCCATAATCTAAATTACATTATACTTTTATTATTTTTAAATTCAATGAAGTCATCTTAGAAACTCAATTCTTATATATTTAACTAATTTAGGTATTTTGTGTTCAAGTGAACTTAATCAACTCCCCTTCTAAAATATTTCACACTATTTACATCAAACCCCCGCACACTGATGTATTCTTTATTTCTTCTCAAATTTTATTCTCAGTGCTTCACACAACTCTTTTCCACCATACTATCTATTGCACAATATTCTTCATAGTATTGCACACTATTTTTTACTTTACACAATTGATGTGTATGTAGTTTGTTTGTTCCATAGTTTCAAACCACAACTTCAAGTTCCACTTGTTAATTTATATAATACATATGATTCATGGATGAATTTTCTTGAAAACATAATTTCTTGCATAATGTTTTCTCTATTCTTCTTGGAATACAGATTACATAGATTCTTCTTCATGATATTACATATTGTTGCATGGAATTATCTGCAATAAAAAAAATCAAAGTGCATCATTATTTATTAATGCTTGTTTATACACAAGCAATTCACACAAAACATGTTTCATGTACTTTTCACATCATATGTTCATGATGATTTCTTCATGATAGTATAAAAATTTTCATGGACTTCATATAGTATGTCTATGTGTGTGGAGAAATCTTTAAGTGATTAGAGAGCTTATCTCTTTTTCAAAAGCATTGAATCCCAATTCTCTATTTTTTCGTCTCAATATAGTACCTTACAAATGAAGCAGTAATATGAATTCATAGATGAATTCCACCACCTCACTTATTAAACCCCAATATTTTTTTATGATTTTTCATTTAAATAAATAATATTCACAATTGGTGTCTTCACACACATCAAAAAACTAAAATAAACCATGATGTGTTTTATTGGGATAAAAGATTACAACAAAAGTACATTAAACCATTTATTACATACCATGGTTGAATACATCCATTAAAATAACATAAATTAAAAGGGGACAATAAATAGAAATAAATAGAATCTTTAAAACTAAGAGATCCTTTGGATCATTTTCACCCTTATGAATCTCCATTAGTAGAACTAAACCTAAGGAGAAAGAATATCAAGAATGTATAATACATTATCCTAAACAAAGAAGGATAAGTGTGACTTAAGAAATGATAATGAAATGAATGATTTTAGTAAGTCTATATATAGGAATAAAATTTGATCATTATAAATATGGTCTTCGAATATACATGTATCAAATAGGTACAAAAATGTTTTGTATCATTAGTAATAAATGTAAATAATATATTTTACAAATAATAAATAAAGGCACAAAAAATATAATATACAATTAAAATATATTATTATAAAAATATTACTATGAATTGAAGATATTAATATTAAAGAATGATATGATAAGATTAAAATAATATTATAATATAAATTGATTTATAAAATTAAATGATTACAATATAAATATATAATTTTAATTTTAAATGTGTTAATAACTTTTAATATAAAAGAGATATTTTTTAATAAATAATTTTTATAAAATTATTGTGTATTTTTATCATAATAATATTAATTACTATTAAAGAATTATTTTATTTAAATTTATTAATAATATACAAATTTAAATAAATTAACAATCATATAATATTTATTAATATGCAAGTAATAAATATAAATTCATTTGATTCTTGAAAATGTATTTTACTAAATTTTTTTATGCGCTAGGATTTTTATTTAAGAAACTAAATATATTATGGTGTAATGATGATAAAATATTTTATTTATATTAATAATAGTTTAACACTAATTATTATTTTATAGGGAATAAAAAAAGTATTTAATATTTTAAAAAAAATATTTTTCTATATTAGCAATTTTTTTATAATTTATATTCGTATACAAAAGTTGAATATTTAAATTTTATAATTTTAATTTGAAAAAATTAAAAAATAAATTTATTCATCATGAAAATATTAGGTTAGGGTAAATATTTTGAATTTCTTTGAATGAATTATTTTTATGTCAATATTCACAGTACAATTTTTTTGAATACCATATATTTTATGACATCATTATAATATAAGAATGAACTAAAATTTTATAAAACAATTTTATGGAAAAAATGTATTTAATATGTAAAATATTCATTTTAAAATAATAATTTTAATTTTGAAACCCATGATTTATATTTTGGATCCTATGTTATATTTTCCCTAAAACTCTTTTTATGCATTATACAGTTATTATTTTAGAATAAAATTTTGAAAGATTCAGAAATATGATTTTATAAAATTGTTTTCATATTTTAAGTAAAAATATCCATATTATATATTAAGGTAAAACTTTTATAGCAATAAAAATAAGTCAACAAGGTTAAAAAATGAGTTACCATGGTAAAATTAAGTTATGGTAAAAAGTTAAATTAATGGGAATAGGTCTAAAATATCTCAAATATTTTACCTTATTTGTTTGTATGAGAGGTGTATAAACCAAGACTCATCCCCTCCCTATTATTTTATACATTTGGATCCACTTTCCTTTTAATGTGACTTGCCTATAATATAATGTTCTGAATATTTATAAAAATGCTACCCCTTTCACTTATGAAAGAACTCCTTCACCCCCAATTTTTACCCACAAAAAATCCTGGTAAATAAAAAAAATTATTCCAAAATACACTTATAACTCTACTTTCCATGACTAAAAGGTCCGGGTCCCATCAATAGATCACCCTTGAAATTCTGAATCCAATTTACAAAGGATTTTTTCAAAGGAGTAATGTAATAATTCCCAATCACTTCCTTTTCATTTCTATTACTTTATTATTTATTCTAGCTCATAAAAATATATTATAACCATGATAAAATAATTACATTAGTAACATAATTATTCCAAAATTTTATTATTTTTAGGGGAAAAATTCATTTTCTACATTCCTACAAACCATTCGAAAAATGAAAGCGTCGCTCATGTTACATGAAGACTACTTCTTTTATGAATGATGTATTTTTTTATCACCATATTAAATGTATGACTATAAAATATATTTTATGAATATATATGACACTAAAGAGTAATATATAACATGAATATGGTTTCAAAATTATGATATAAAAATTAACAATCATTATAAATTAATCCATTGAAATTGGTAAATTACTCGATATAAGCTCATCATGGTTCATGTTCTCTAAAACCATTTCCATTTTTTAAAAAAAATTTACATCATAATTCATAAATAATTGAAAAAAAATTAAATATATTTTCTAATCTGGTAATGATAATCTTCACATCAAATAATGGAGTTTGATGTCTTCATTACAAAACATGTGAGAAACTATCAAAATTAATCACATCTGATGATGAAAATAAATGTTAAATAGAGAATAAATATATAATGAATTATTATAATTAAAGAATATAAAATTGAATATATATGAATAAGTTTATAAAATAATTTACTAATATATATTTTTATAAACTGGAGTTTAATGAATGTTCGTGGAAACCAAAATAAATGTAAGGGTTTCTTTTTCTCAATTTGAATTTCTTGAGACATGTTTCAAATTTTACACCATGTTTTATTTTATATAGTGAAATTTCTGACCTATGAGTTTATTATGACATATTATTTCAGGAAATTTATTTTATTTACAAAACTATATCATGTTCTTTCTTTCAATGTATTTTGATTCAAGCATCACTAAAGTCATTAGGTTTTTTCTTGTCTCAATTTTCTTTCTTTGAGACATATTCCATACTTGCCACTTATTTTATTTTGTGTGGTGTATATAATGACCTTGTATGTTTTTATATTATAATTATCATACAATTATATTCATTTTTATATCCATATAATTTTCTCTCTTTCAATATACCTTGATTTAAAATTTACCAAAGCTGCAAGGGTTTTTGTTAACTTAAATCCATTTCATTGAATTTTAAGCATTATTTTTTAACTTATTTAAACTATGTTTATTTTATTGCAACCTAAGGTTTTATTATATGGAAATATATATTCATATTTGGGTAAAATTACATTCTTAATTCTAATATTATTCCATAATGAATTCTTTTATACAAAATTATAACATTGTAGAGAATAATTCTCATCCTCTTTAAATAATATTTTATTATATATCCATATTCATTCTTTAAAAAAATCTTTTCCTTATTTTAAAATCCTAATGTATATTTTCTCTTGGTATCTTTATATTTATCATCACCTATTTTCATAAATAAATTTTATTACACTTTTTAGGATGTGGGTTTAAAAAAAGATATTTTATCATAATAAAGGTTTTTTCCTTCTTGGATAACATGTTTTATCTTCCCCTAAAAGGTACACTAAAAAACCTATATTTATTTTTCAGGGATCCATTATTGTTATTTATTTATAAATAATGTTTGAAAATTTTTTCATGTTGAATGCCCAAAATAAACTTTTGAAAGTGACTCATAATTTCATTGATAATTTTAAATATGTTTTATAAAAACTATTTTTATGATTTTGATTGCTTTTTACTCTTAATATCAAAAATATATATCCCATTGTTTTTATTTCTCTTAAATAAAACTCAGAAGTTCTGCATAGAATACCATTTTTGGGTGATTTAATTTTAGGTATCATGTAGTCTAATTCTTGAAGTTGTTTTATGTGATAGCTTTTGGAAATGTTACATTTTTTCATTCCATGGGTTCATTATGATATGATAAATAATTTATTTAATTTGGAACACATATGTATGAATTATCAATATGTAATGGGTGGAGTCCTATGTTACTCTCCAAATCATTGGATTTTGTTTTATAACTCTTGAGATCAAAAAGGGTATTGGGGTAATATCCCAAGCCCATCCTGAATGGGTATGAGAGTTATTATCCCAAGCCAAAAGGGAACAAAAGACGTTTTCCCATTACCAAGACGGTATATAGGATTTTAACCCAAGCCCAAGAGGGTATGCAGGTTAATAACTAAATCCTGAAAGGGGATATAAGTTGTTATCTGAAACCCAATATGGTATATGGGTTTTTATCCCAAGCCCAAGAGGTTACATAGGTAGTAGCCTAAGCCTAAGAGTGTACATTGATTGTTATCCCATTCCCAAGAGGGTATACATGTTGTTATCCCAATTCCTATATATTGTGGATGTTAGGGTACAATTCCTACTTAATTATGTTATTATTTCTTATGTTTACTCTTATTCCACATTTATATATCCATATGTTATACATCATCGATCATTTTTATGGTATCATGTTTCCACACACTTATTCCATGATATATGTTTGATCATTTGAGACAACATATAATTTTATTTTCCCTATATAAAACTCTTGTTTTCTCATATTTATCCAATGTTTTATCATGTGATTATGATCAAATGCCTGATATAATGTTGATAAGTTTTTCCCTTACTGATATTTTATGTTCACCCATTTCTTATGTTTTCCATTCCTTAGGTTAGGAAGATGATTATTACCTTGGAGAAATCTAGAGGGGGGACCTAGTATAGTGTAACAAGAAAAATTAATAAAAACATTAAGGTAAAATCATAAATATAGGAAAACATACTAGAATTTTTGTGATGTAAAGAGTTTATGGTTTCTTAGAATTTCATCCTTGTATGGATACAAACAAGTTGATGTAGGCTATAACACATATGAACTTAGGGGTAATGACCTTTGTGATGTCTTGGACCTTCCTGTAAAGTTACTTTTTTAAAATTCTAGTGTTTTGGGTGTCATTGACACCATCGGTGAGTCGGGGAGGGCGTCAGTGGTAGGGTGTTTCCAAGGGGCACCTTTTGGTGCCACACCCAAATGGTTTCACCATGGGGTTTTGGGTTTCCTTTCTAGTTTCCATCATGTAAAGCCTCTTTAATTTTTTAATACCTCTTTTAAATTTGGTTAAGATAGTTTTAAGGCTGGTAAAGTATATCTTAAATCCCCTAAGAGCGGGGAGATCCCAGACTTACCAAAATATGTTGCATTTTAATTAGTTTTACACCCTTTTCCATGTTTCCAGTTATGCCCATGTTATGTGTTTTTCTTAGTTTAAATTTAACCTATCAAGTCGCCATCTTGTGATGGTCTATCGCACTTTGTCTAAGGTATTTATTTATTCCATATTAATTCCAATGTGTGCAACTGGCTAGCTATATGGTCAAACAATGATCATTTTTTCAATCACATCAAGACTGAACATCCTGTAACTCTAGGATTATACCTTGTATCACACCGAGATCTTCTTCTTCCTTGATCTCTTGCATTTTTCTTAGTACTCTTGGAGTCTGTCATCCGAAGATGAGGCATGCTTGCATGAGATACCTCCTCTTCAGTTCTTCTTAGAGTTTCCTGTCGTGCGACCCCAATTCTTGGTGTAAGGAGAAAACTTCGATCCTTAATCAACCAGGTAGGGGTTAATCCATTGTTTCTCTTTACTATGCATCATGAGGGGTGGGTATGATTATGTTCCCTTAGGACGTAGATGAAACAAACTTTAATGAACATAATAAATATAATTTTAAATAATGAAGGGGTGGGAAATATGATAATTCTTTTTTATTTTACCTTCTATTTTATTTTGTGAATTGTGTGGGCTCATGTCCATTAAAAATCGTGGTTTTTGGTGGTCCTTCATGTCCACTAATGAAGCTCTATTTTCTGGATGATCTTGTGATTGAATTACTGTGACATGAAAATTGATTATTCGTGTAAACATAGTTGATTAAATGGATTCCCAATGAATAATAACCCTTTTATTCTCACCATGGTTAACTAGACAGAAATAAGAAACTTAATTAATGGTGTTTTGTTAAATTTGAAAACATACTTGCTCAATTCTGGTGATATACATGGGTTTTCTATTTTATGTTTCTGGATTGATGTAAAGATGAATGGAATTTGTCGTTGAGAGGTTGTTGGTTTGTGAATTTGAGGTCGTGTAGATATGGAATTAAGAGTTCTTGACATGGTAATTTTGGGATTTTTTTGTTTCCAGTACATTGAGGGATCTCATAGGATCTCATTTTGATGATGTTTTTTACAAGAGAACTAAGAGTGAATGTTTAAATGCCTTCTTGGTTGTTTTTTTCCAATTGTTAATTTGGCTTGTGGTTATTCTTGTTCGTTTCCCATTAGAGAAGGAATTTTTAAATGGAATCACTTGAACATGGTAATGAGAATGGGTACAATGGGGAAATATTTTATAGAAATGGTTTGTGATCTCATTGTGGCTGTTGTGTAATTGTGTATGTCGAGGTAGCAGCAAGAGTGGTTGTGTGTGGGCTGGTTGTTTATTTTAGGAACCTTAGGTTGGGATGAGTGATTTATTATCTATATGTATAAAAATTTAGTTCTTGTGTTTCTTATACGCACCCCATCCATGTTGATCACTTCATGCCAAACACCCCCATTCAATGAGGGAGGGTGTTTTTTCGAACATTCTTATGAGTGGCTAGTCACTATCTCCTTTATGCTCCCTCTCCCAGGTTGACCAAGACTCTTAGGGTGGGCTATGATGGATTGAGGTTCATTATAGACCAAGTCTCTTCCATCAAGGTGTGTTGTGGTGGGTTGGCCTAGGTGTGTGCGGGTAGGTTTGTTTCCATGTGTCTTTGGGATGGGGCCTATGTGTTTATGGGCAGGAAATGTGGTTGTGGTGGCCTAGGTGTCTGTGGGCAGAATTTGTGGTTGTGGTGGCCCAGGTGTTTTTTGGGGGGATAAACGCGTGGTTTGGATGGCCCAAATTGTTGTTGTTAGGGGAATAAGTGGGACTATAGTGGGATCTGTAGTGGAGGTCTGATGCGTAGGATCTTTTAAATAACCATTGGAAAAGCGATGCTAGGTATCAAAATATCAATGTGCTATTACTATTAGTTTACCTTACTTTCACTATTTGGTGAGTGGTCCTTGGTGAGGTTGGGTGGATATTTTTCCTTGATAGGTGTTTTGGTTACCTCTATTTCTCACAGGGCATTAGAATATCTCCCTACTTGTGCACAAGTGCTTTTGGTTTCCCTACTGAGTATATTTGTATAGTCACCCTATGTGAATAAAACTACTTTTAGGTTTCTAGGAGGATTTTGAGGACTGTGCCATACCTTACTAGCTTGGGCATCTGGACAGTTGTCATTGATGATTTTCTTTCGTTTGGTACTTTCCTTCATAGTTTTTCTTATACTTATACCAGTTTATTTTGAACGTGCATATGGGAAAAAAATTTGTATTTACTTTTAATTTTAGTAATTAGATTTGTTTGGTATTTAACGTCTTATCTCCATATTTTGTTCTATAAAAAGGGTAATTACCCCCATATTACATAATATTATATACCCTTGGTGCTAGTCTCATCTTTGGGATCTTATAAATACGGGACTCGGGGATCATTATCTCTCATTTAACACAAAGAAAGAAGAGTTTGGCAGTTTTCTATTCCTTCCCTATTCTTGGAGAAGACCGGTAATGATAGAATGGTATCCAAGGTGATGGTTGAGAGATAAGACACATTTCAGGGTTAGGCGTTGTGCGGATTTCATGGGATGTTAGGGAAACAGTGTTAGACAATCTTGGTGCATGAAATAGTCTAGGTAATACTTGCTAGGATGGGGGATTTTAGGGGCCCCCGTGATCCGATGTAAGGACACTGAGCCAACCGAATGACCAATTGATGCTACATTGATTACAGGGTTGAGACCCTAGGAAAGGTACATGAATCATAATGACTTTTTTTTCTTTTATGTATTGGGAGTTTTGATAATTTAAAATAAATAAGGATCTCGAAAAAAGTGTAAAAATGAATTTTTTCACACTACTTGTGCTTAGGAATTCCTTGTTTACCTTGATGTTATAACACCCAAACATCATCCATGAGTATAATGGGAAGTTTATGCCCCACAGGTTGATCTTGTTGATCAGTGGAGGGATGATTGAGATGAGGAGGATGACTAGTGGAAGAAGGTGCTTCGTGCCTTCCAGTGGAAGACTCTAGGAAAGTATGAGGGCAGCATCTCAGACATGGATATGGATAGCGGGCTCAATGAATTGGTGATTAATTTCATCTTTATATGTGCTGCAATAGAGTATTAGGTTCCTTTGGCTGTGAGCTAGATGTGGGGAGCGATGTGTTGGTAGTGGACACTTTACCTTGGGGAGAATAAAGCGACTGAGGATTCGTGGGCTGACTTTGAAAAGGAGTTCTGGGAGAAATTCCTTTCTACCATGTTGAAGGATGAAAAAAGGCGTGAGATTATCTCCCTTCAGCAAGGGAGTATGTCAGGGAGGGAATTGGGGGTCATGTTTAAGGATCTCTTTATTTTTCTCCAGACCTCTTTCTAATTGAGGAGTTATGGGAAATATTCCTCGAGGAGGCACTCCGACCTTCTCTTCAGTATGATATTACTCCCTTCACTATATTGACGTACGTAGAGGTTTAGAAGAAGGATGATTTTGTGGAGAGGATGCACAGGTTGGGAGGTGTGATGGGAGTGGGGATCCAATTGGGTTCATCAAAAGGGAAGACTGTCAGTAACACTCCTCCAACATTAGGTCCTTCTAGGTTATGGCAGATAGGGCGTAGGCCTTAATAGTTCCATTTACGATATCCCAATGCTTGCCCTTTCACCGTTGGTCTGGGACCAAGGTGTTTTTCTTATCGAGGTTTTGGGTACATCCAGAGTCGGGGCCCAGTTCGAGCTCAGTACAGTAGGGGTGGGAAGGTTCATCATCACCAATTGTCAGCCAGACTATTTTAGAAGCAGCAACAAGCCCCTAACCCCTCAAGATTAGACATTAGAAGAAGAGGCCGACCTTAGTGTGCTCCCCAGGGACCTCTAAAATGGCATGGTTGGGGAGGTTAACAAAAACCAAGGGGTAGAGGAGTTGGGTGTGGGAAGTTTCATGGTACAGAGGTAGAAGATCCAGCAAAGCCAGAGGTTGTTCAAGGTACGATTAGTTTGTTTAGTACTCTTTCATTGCCTTGTTTGATTTAGGAGCTTCACACTCCTTTTTCCTCCCAGTCTATCCCATGCCTTGGGTTTAGCCATAAAGATGCTTTCAATGACCCTAGTGTTGAGTAAGCCAGTTGGAGGTCAGACCAGCCTGTTTGATGTCTGTTGGGGATGTAGACTGTTGTTGGTGCTGCATCAGTCTAGTGGGGACATCCTTCTACTACAAATGCAGCCATACGCTTTCATCCTAGTCAATTAATGGCTGTTTTTTGTGCACTCCATTATCGACTGCTTCCGGAGTAGGTTCATTTTCTCAGATATGGGTGGCCAAAGTGTACATTTCATCATCGAGTGGGGTTTCCACGAGGGAAGTCGGGGTGTGGATCACCTTCTTTCCTTATTAGTCGTGCTGTCAGTGGAATAAAAAAACTCAAAATGTTGGAAGTTATAGGAATTGTTTGTGAGTTCCTATACGTCTTCCTCAAAGAGGTTGGGACTCTACCCCCTTGTTGTCATGGTGAGTTCAGGATAGAATTACAACTTGGTGCCCATCTGATCTCGAAGTCTTCCTATAATATGGTGCCCTCTATGTTGCTGGAGTTACAGTTTAGGTTTATAACCTATGGAATAAGGGTTTTATCCAACCAATTGTGTCGCCATGGGGTGATCCAGTCATGTTCTCTATGAAGGCATACATTGGTCTCAGGCTGTGCACAGACTACCTAAGACTAAATCAGGTGACAATCAAGAACTGTTACCCCCTCTTGAGGATCAAAGTCCTTTTTGACCAGTTGAAGGGAGCAGGTTTGTTCTCTATGATCAACCTGCGGTTTGGATATCACCAGTTGATTGTGAATGAGGGTGAAATCCCGAATACTGCTTTCAATTGAAGGTATGGTCACTTTGAGTTTGTGTTCATGTCTTTCAGCATTACAAACACACAATCTATGTTCATGGGGCTCATGAAATCTGTTTTCCATAATTATCTGGACCAGTTCGTGGTCATTCTCATTGAAGACATACTGAGCTACTCAATATCAGAGGAGGGTCACGTCGAGCACCTAAGGACAGTTTTTTTAGGTCCTTTGACACCACCACATCTATGAGAATTTGTCCATGTGATAGTTCTGGACAAGATAGGTGAACTTCCATAGAAACATAGTGTTTTAATAGGGAATATAAGTGGACATGATGAAGGTTGAAGCAGTTGTTTCTTGGGAATCACCTAAGAAAATGGAAGAGGATTGTAGTTTTTTGGGTCTGGTTGGTTACTACCAAAGGTTCGTACCTGACTTCTCTTGAGTTTTAGCACCTTTTACTAATTTTACTGAGAAAGACCAGACCTTAGTATTAAGTGAGTAGTTCTAGAAAACTTTCTCTAATCTAAAAGGGAAGTTGGTCAGTTCCCCAGTGTTGAGGTTGCTAGAGTAAGGGGTAACATTTGAAGTATTTTGTAATGATTTGGGTCTAGGCTTGGAGTGTTTGCTCATGCAACAACGTGGAGTGACCTCTTATGGGTGTAGGAAATTATTCCCTCATGAACATTACTATTCCACCCATGACTTAGAACTTGTATTAGTCGTGTTTTCATTGAAGCTGTGACAAAATTACCTTAATGGGAAATTCTTTGTGGTCTTCAAAAATCACAAACGATTGAGGTACATCTTCACCAAGTGAGACCTAAACTTGCGACAATGATGTTGGATGGAGTTTCTTTAGATCTATGACTTTGAGATATCCAACTCTTTATGAAAGGAGAATGTGGTGGCCAATTCCTTGAGTAGTAATTCACATAAGGATGTGTTTTGGGAGTCAGTAGATTCTTGGAAGGGAATGGAGGAGTTGGCTGCTTTACATCTGGGTATGAGATTGGAGGAAGGTAGAGGTTGTATGTTTTAGATGACAATGAAATATTCCATGGTGATCCAAGTGTAGGAATCTTGGTGGGTAGACTCTGAGGATGAAGTGAGGCATGATTACATTAGTTACAGTGATGCTCCAGAGGGATGGTCAGAGGATAGTCAGAATTAGATGTTGTTCTGAGGGAAGTTGTATGTCCTTGTGGAGATGCGCAAGTGAGTTCTCGGTGAGTTACATAACTAAACCCTAGTGGTACATCCATGAGTCTCCAAGATGTATCGGGACTTGAGAGGTCAATTTTGTTGGCTTGGAGAGAAGCAGGCAGTGGTGATGTTTGTGTCAAATTGCCTCACGTGTCAGCAATTGAAGGCTGAATGTCGTGTTCCAGGAAGTTTTTACATCCCTTAGAAATTCTTGAGTGGAAGTGGGATGACATATTGATGGATTTAGTCATAGGAATACCCAAGGATGAGGGATTCTATGATTCTATCTAGGTAGTGTTTGATCCATTGATGAAATTGGTTCACTTATTAGAGGTTAAGGAGTCGAGCGCAATGGATGCCTTAGCATAGAGGTATGTGGGTAATGTTTTGTGGCTACACGGAGTTCCTAGATCCACCATTTTGGATCCAAATATATTCCTTAATTCATGAGTTTGGAATGGATTACAATTTTATTTTATCACTCAGCTATGCCATAACAATACTTTACACCCTCAGACGGATGGGCAGACATAGAGAACTATCTAGACATTGGAAGATATTATACGAGCGACTGTTCTGGATTTCAGAGGATTATGAGTACAAAACATGCCTCTGGTGGAGTTTTCTTACAAAAATAGCTATCAAAATGTATTCTTGAATGTCAAGGATTTATTCCTACTTTTGAGAAACTTAGGGTGGCTTATCCATGAGAGGTATCTAATGAGGTGGTTGTTCAAACCCTATCCTTATTCGGGATTAGTCTTGATGATTGAGGATGATAATAGTTTGAGAGGTATCTGATGTAATGGCCCGGATCATCCTGGTCCATTACATTGTAAAAAATCTATTTTTTTTGGTGTCTTTGACACCATCGGTGAATCAGGAGGGAGTTAGTGGCAGTGTGTTGCCATGGTGTCACTTATTAGTGCCACTGATTGATGTCTCACCGATCGGTGCTACACCCAAATGGTGCTATAGTGGGGTTTCAGGATTATTTCTTCTTTCCCACCCATTGCACCTCTTTTATGTTTTTATACCTCTTTTAAATTGGGTTAAGAGCGTTTTAAGTCCAGTAAAGGATATCTTAAATCCTCTAAGAGTGGGTAGACCCCTGGCTTACAAAAATTGTGCGCTTTTAATCAGTTTCATACCCTTTGTGGCATTTCTAATTATGCCCTTGTTATGCATTTTTCTCAGTTTAAATGTAACCAATGAACTCTCCATCGTGCGATGGTATATATCATTACCTTCGAGATAATTATTAAGTCTCAATTAATTCCAACATGTATAACCGCCCATCTGCGTGGTCAAACCATGATCCTATTTTCAAGAACATCGAGAAAACACATCCTGTAACTCTAGGATCGGAACTTTTATCACACCGAGATCTTCTTTTTTCCATGATCACTTTCTTTACTCTTGGTGCGCTTGGAGTCCCTCTTCCAGAGATGAGTAATGCCTTCATGAGAGCCCTCCACTTTAGTTATTCTTGGAGTTTTCTATTGCACAACTATAGTTCTTGGTGCAAGGAGAAAACTTAAATCCTTGATCATTTAGGTAGGGGTTCTTCCTATGTTTCTCATTATTGTGCATCACGCAATGTGGGTTTGATGATGTTCCATTAGGATTTATATGAAACAAACTTTAACAAAGATAATAAATCAACTTTTAAAGAATGAAGTGCTGGAAAAGATGATGATGTTGTTGTATTTTAACTTTGTTTTTGAGTTTTGAATTGTATGATCTCATTTCCACTAAAAAACGCGGTCGTTGCTGGTCCTTCTTACACACTAATGATGCTTTGTCTTCTATATGATCTTTAGATTGAATAACTGTAACATGGAAACTGATTACTCACATAAATGCGGTTGTTTAAATGGATTCATGATGAATTATCACCCTTGTTTGATCACCCTAGTTACCCAAAAAAATATAAGAAACTTAATGAATGGTGTTGGATAAATTTGAAAACATACTTGCTCTGTTCTGGTGATATGCATGTTTTTTTTATTTGATGTTTGTGGGGTGATGTAAAGAGTAATGAAATATCTGGTTGATAGGTTGTTGGTTTTTGAATTTGAGGCCATGTATGGATGGCATTAAATGTTCTGAACATGGTAAGTTGGGGCTTTTTTTTCTAGTACTTTGAGGGGTCTCATGGGATCCCATTTTGATGTTGGGTTTTTACATGAGAACTATGAGTGAATACTTAAAAGCCTACATGGTTGTTTTCTTCTAGTTGTTGTTTTGGATTGTTGTTATACCTATTTTTTTCCAGTAGTGAAGGAATATTTAAATGGAATCACTTGAACATGATAACTAGAATTGGTACAATGGGGAACTATTTTCCAGAAATGGGTTGTGCTCTCGTGTTGTTTTTGTGTACTTGTGCATGTAGGGGTAGTAGTAAGAGTGGTTGTGTGCGGGCTAGTTGTTGATTTTGGGAACCTTAGGTTGGGATGGGTGTTTGATTATCTATATGTATAAGAATTTAGTTCATTTGTTTCTTATACGCAACCCACCCATGTTGAGAACTTCATGATGAACACCGCCATTCATTGGGGGAGGGAGTTTTTCCCAACATTCTAGGATTATTTACCAAGCACAAAACATGGAATATTGAGAGATAGAAAATTTATCCAATGCAGTGAGGGGACATATTATTCTAGTTCATCCTGCCACTTCATACTATATAAATTTATATGTGTGCACATAAGAAAACATTCATAATTTCATCATATCATATTTAATCCATGAGAAATTTTTGAGTTTTCATGATGATTCCCACAAATAATGATAATAATACATCTTGAGAAAGAATATGGATTGTATTATTAGACTATATACCTACTGAATTATAAGTAATAGCATGGTATTTTATTATAAATGGGAAAAAATTATAAGAAGATGGTTTAGCTAACAGTTTTGAATGTTATCATATTAAGAAGAGATTGATAATTGAATAATTTGATTTTGAAACTTGAATATCCCTAAAATAAATAATGATATGATAATTTAGATGATAATACTTGGAACATAACTCCAAAGGAATCAGAATTTTTAGATTATGAGAATAAAAATGAAGAAAAATAATTTTCATAAAGCCTTTATGACATGGTTGTAAACACAAAATTATATATCACTATAAAAATAAATTTCAAGGGAATGAAAATATAAAATATAAAATATTAATTTCAAAATAATTATAAATGTTTAAATCTTGAAAGAAAATGAATTTAAATACAATAAATTTGGTTTGCATGTTTTAAATATTGAAAAGTGGAATGTAATCCCGTTATTTTTATTACACATTAACATTTATTTTTGAAAAGAAAAATTAAAAAAAATGAATAAAAAACTACATTTTAAGACTTTGATAACATGAAGATAAATCATTATTATAAAAAATTATTATAAAATTGAGGAAATACATTCATGTATAAAACATTTGAAATAATATTATTTTTATACTTTTTTAAAGAAAGTAAAAAATGACTTCTGTAAAAAATGTGAAGAAGATTCATTATAATCTTTTGTAGAGGAATTAAAAATAAATAGAAAATGATCTTCAGAAACCATTGAAATATATTTAAGAATATTCTTTGAACTATATAATAAATATTTCTATGGGGGTGAAATTTTCATAATTACAAAGAAAAGATAAGGCCAATTTCATTTATGAGTAACCGTTTTGTTAATTTTTAAACTAAATGATTGTTAAATGATAATAATAAATGAAAAAACTATAAATAAATATCGAATAAGTATGTAAATGGGGATTTAGATAAAAAAAATATAAAATTACCTCATGTAAGAATATATACATAAATAATCTTAAATTCAAAGTGAGATTGGGAGAGAAACCCTTATAACTTTTATAACATTTGGATTAAAAGACCTTGAGAGACAGAACATGAAATGGAGCATTCAATATCATGAATGAAGATAAAATCAATATATAATTCTTTAATGAGGTTGTAATATATTTCATAAAATAAAATAGGTGCATAATAAAAAACAATTTTCAATGAAGGAAATTCTATACTGGTTACCCATACATACATTGTAATTTTTTTTAATGTAAGAATCATTTAGAAAGGATTTTTGAGAACAAAACATAAATACCTAATCAATAAAGAGGAAATAAAATATAATACTACTAAAGGGTGTATGAAAACAAACTTATAAGGTTAAAGTTCATGAATAAAGGTTATAACTCAAAGAAATTAAATTATGTTAACAATAACCCTTATGGACATTGGTAAAATATGAATCAAAATAATATGGAAATAGATCAAAAATAATAATTTTGAATCACATGAGTTATAACGGATTAGTGTTAAATATAGGTCAATTGTGTAGTAAGTACACCATTTCATATAAGTATAGGTGAAAAATATAAAATTTTCCTCAAGGAATATAAATGGAGACAGTGATCCCTTACCTTGGATTTCCACTTGCTCAGTCATACTCTAACATCAAATTTAATTAACTAAGAATCATTAATAATTTATTATGATACCATATTAATGTTCATTACATTTTATATCAATTATTTATATTCATTTATTACATAGTTACCTATTATTTATTGTTTATAATTACCATCAATTGTTTGTAGTTTCAAAAAATCCTTGTTAGTTTCGGTGTAATTGTTATCTAATAATCCATGTTCATGACATAGTAATCTATAGAGTGGTAATGGTAATAAAATATTAGTTTAAAAATTATTTATTAATTTGTAGGTTCATTCCATGGGAGTTTGGGGGTACGGTTCTCCCATATTAAATCCATAACATGCTTGTTTTAGTAATATTTAAAAAATAAAAATTGGTATATTAGTGATGAGTTAAATATTAATATTACCATTAAAGATCCAAACCACATTATTTACTTATTAACATCATATCTAACCTATAATTAGTTTTCCATGGCCATCCATGATAAAAATTTATAACATCATTCATGTAGGTGGTTAAACAAACCCGAACAAGAATATGTTGTAACTAATGTATTAGTATAAATATAAATATATTTTATTATAATTTCATCATTATAGAAGTATAATAATATTATATATAATTTTTAAAATAGATTAATAACAATTTATAATAAGTGGATGAACTATATAAATGAAAAATAATGATAATATGTTATAACATAGAAATAAGAAATCATATCTCATCATGGAAACCTTCTTGTTTGTGAAAGAATTTGAAAAATATATAGAAACTAGAATCTTCCCAACTTTGGAGTGGATTATTAGGGAAGGAAATATATCAGATTATAAAGGTGAAGTTAATTTTTTCGGTAAGAAATTTATGGGGTCCTTTTATTAATATAAAAAGGAAATTCGTTTTTATTGAAAGTGGACTCATATTTAACAAATAAATAAGATGAGATAAGTGGAGGTCAAAATACCCTATTCCCCACATTTAATTTTTTTTGATATTATATACCATTAGCCTTTGATTTAACACTTTTAATTTATTATATCCTTTACTATGATGAATTTATTTTAACCATAGAAACTTATTTTAATGTCTATAAATGAAATTAAACATATTATATAAATTAGATATAATTGTTCAAAATATGAAATCGATTTTATTTGATTAAATTTATAAAAGTGATGGAATTAAATTTAATAAAAATCCCATTTATTTAAAAAAATAAATTTTTATAAAAAATAAATTTTTAAACATTAAAAAAATTTCAAATTATTTAGGCCAAATATTATGAATAATACTGATTTTCTTTGTTATTATGAAAAGAATCGCTATTTTTCCTTCATAAAAATCCATGACTGAGTTTCATCTTGTAAATACATAAATGAAGTAAAAGGAAAAAAATCGTTTTTTAGAATAAAATATAACTTAGGTTCCAAATTATCAAACATGGGTTTTTAAATTATACATATTATTTTTAAATAAATTATTTTACTCCTTATATAAATATATGGCTTATTAAAAGGTTTCATAAAATTTTATATTCATGCTTACATCATGATGATGTCATAACAGTTATTGTATTTTTATTATTCACAAAAAATCTACTTTTTTTATGAAAAAAACCAAAAAATTCCCACAGAAACAATTTTGGCATGATAAATCTGAAAATGAAATTTACTATATCAAATATAAATCATATAATTTAATAATTTAACTTTGAAATGAAAAAATACAATATAATGAAAAACTAATTTTATTAAAAAATGAATTTTTAAACTTTAAGTGTGTTTAATCTTAATTCATATTAATTAGTAGTTAAATGAGTATTAATATATATATTTTTATATTAAAACGTTTTTTTGAGAGTAATCTATAAAAACTGATCAATTTAATTTAAGATAAATATACACAACACATTAAAAATAGTTCTTTTAAAAATATCACTTTTTAATATTAAATGATTTTTTTTCACATCCCAATAACAGTAATTATTTATCTTCTGAACAATAAATTAGAATGAAAAAAATTACTCTTTAAAATAATAATAATAATAATACATGAGAAGTTAAAATAATTTTTTCTATAATAAAATATTTTAATTAATTACTAGCTTTTTATTTACTTATCATTTTACACCTCTTACAATTTTGGTAATGTGATTTCACATTGTATTCTCTTAATATATTAACATTTATCTTGTATTCTAATAAAATATATCATTGTTATTTTTATTTTGGTGTTGCATGTGACAAAAATTATTTATTATAGTATTTATTTAAAGGAAAATACATACAAAAATTTTAGGGTGTCATAGTCTACCCTCCTTAAATAAATTTCATCCATGAAATTTTTTTATAACAGATGAAAATAAATGGTTTTATTATTAATATATTTATGACTCATGATATAAATATAAATTAAAAAACAACCCCACTGCCTTGGGTAATACTAATAAACTCATAATTTTCATCATAATAAGTATATATATTTAAAATTTCATTAGTTACAACAATTTATGTCAAATATACCTATTTATATTACATAGGTGTTTCTACATACGTACCTTTCACAAATTCATTTTCTTGCTCCCTTTCCAACTAAATACTAAAATAAAAATGGTTATAGGGAATAATGATAACATCCTATAAAATTATATTAAATCATCATATGAATAGGAAATATTAACCCAAATATGTCTTATCCTGTGACACCTTAATTTAAACCTATGAAAATTTATGATTAAATATGACATAATCAGATCAACATATTACCCTTTTAGTTAATCCTCAGTTTCTATAAGTTTCCCCAACTTAGTATCAATAACCTAATATCAAAAAAGCAACCAAAATAAAAAATTTCTTTGTCTTTCTTACCACTTTCTAAACCAAAAAATCATGTAAACCTATGCTCCCAGAATTCAACGTAATACTTATCCCCAAAAACATTAATCACACACAATTAAATATATACCTTAATCATATATACACCCAAAAATATTTTAATCTTCCACAAAATAACAAGAATCTCCATTTCAGTAAATCACTTTTCAACCCCCAATTCCATCTATGTTACTCAATATATATTCCCAAAAATCAATCAACCCAGTATATAAATTAACCATAATTACCTCAACATAAAATAATATTCCAACATTAAGGATTATGTACACCTCAATCAATTATTCTACATAAAATACAATAAACATGTCCGAAAATATCATTAATTACCTTGAAATACAATCACATAAGTTTTTAGTTGGGTATTAATGACTTTTAACTTTTGATAAAACTTTAACTTAATAACCCGTGATGGTATAAATAACTCTTAATTTATCCTCATTTAATAACATCTCAAACTCTAAAGTTATATAAACACTATTATGATACCGAATAATGCAACTTGAGACCCACACTACTAGATCTGGTGTTAAAAATATATTCTTTAAACACTATATTTTTTACCAACTGAAGTGACCTAAAGTTACCTATTCCTAATTATGATTCCAATAACCTATATTGAGTCACTTATATACCCAATAACATTCATGTTTAATTTTTATATAAGTAGTAAAAAAATAACATTCTAAACATATATCTTTTTCCACAAAATGAACATTATTCACACTAAAATGATAATTTTTAATATTAAAATAAGTCTTCAACATATACCAGAAAATTATCCACACATGATACCAATTTAGAAACATCATACATTATACACTTCATCCTAACTTGAGTAATTGGAAACATAATAAGGATGGGATCAAATTCTTAATAATAGTAAATATAAAGTATAACATTTTAGGATCATAAGTGAGCATAAGAAAAATATGTGGGTATGAGAACATAATAATGGTATAGGAACACATCATATAAGAATAATACTGAGTAAAACATGGTTAAAATGTGATGAATCGTATCGTAATCCTTTCAGTATAAAGTAATATATATCATAGGAACATGGAATAAAAATAATATTGAAACAATATAAAAAATGACATCATAAGCATACATCAATGCTCATTACCTAGACAACATAACATAGTTTTCTACTCTTATTTATCATGTATCATAAATGGTATCTCATGAGATGAAAACATTACTGAATGCAATGAAGGAATATATAATTAATATCCCAACAGTTTCATCATAGTATACACATGAATATCTTAGTCACAAAAGAAGGCATTCATAATTTATTTATATTATCTTTAAGCCAGGAGAAAGAAATGTGTATTCATGAAGATTTCACCGAAGAATTATCATAATACATATAGAGAAATAAGGGGGTTGGTATTATTAGAACATGTCCTCAATGAGGCATAATAAATATTAAAGGATATTTACATAGATGAAACACACTTGAATAAGAATATGGGTTGATTACCAATTTTAGATAGTATCGCATAATAATAGATCAAGAATTAATTAATTTGATACTGAATGATCATTATCCAAAAAGAAAAAAATTATTTGGGAATTTTGAGGGTAATATATGAAACATAAATCAAAAGAAGAAAAATATTTTAGATACTGATAGAAAAATATAAGTGAAATAATTATCTTAAATATTTTATTCAAATAAATATTAACCTTTATTTTTAAAATGAAAAGATCATAAAATAATGTGAATCCAAATATCATTATAAAACACAAAAATATTTTAGATAAAACATCATTAATAAAGATTATTACCAAATGGGAAAATGTGGCCATGTGTGAAATTTCAAAAATGTGATTCTTTTCACACATTTGTAAGGAAAATAAAAAAATGATCCATGCAAAAAATCTGATGAATATCCATTTTAATTTTTTTAAAGGATTAAAAGTCAATAAAAAACAACCTCAATAAATAATTTAATTATATATAATAACATTATAAAAATAATATAAAAAATAAGGATGGGGGAAGAAATATTCCAAATCATAAATAAAAGACTTCGGTAACATTACTTATTGGAAACCTTTTGGTTGAATTTTGAAACAATGGGAAGTGAAGTGATAAGAACACATGAAAAACCTATAAATTAATACATGTGATGGAAATAAATGGGGTTTTAGAAAAAAAAATATCCTAAAATTTCCTGAAGTTGAAATTTATTCATATACAATCTAAGAATCAATATGATATTGAAAGAGAAACCCTTACGACTTTCACAAAATTTGGATCAAATAACATTCAAAGAGGGAAAATGAAAAGAATCATTAAATAGAATTAATTATTATATAATCATGATATAATATATTAAAGACGAAATATATGAATCCAATAAAATAAAATAAGTGTATAATACAAAATATGTTTAAAATAATGAAATTTAAGATGGGTAATCCCTATGAACATCATAATTTTTTCCAACTAAGAATCCTTTGGAAATGAGTTTATAATAAGGAAATATAAATCCATATAAAATAATGATGGACAGAAATATAATACAATAATATAGTGTAATAAATAAAACGTATAAAGATGAAGTCAAATAATAATGGTCCTAACTCAAATAAAGTAAATTTGGCTAACTATAATATTTACATACATTGCTTATATATGAATCAAAAGAACATGGAAATGGATCCTAATTTTTTAGAATCAAATGAATAATAAGTGATTAAAAAATTGTTAATATGGTATTAATTACACTATTTTAAATATGTATAGTTGGAAAATCTAAAATATTTCATAAGGAATGGAAATTTCAACAAAAAACCCGTACCTGGAATTCCCTCTTGTTCGATCAAACAATAACTTATTATAAAATAAAATAAGGATAACTAATATTATATTTAATAACCTTATTAATTTTATTTACTTTTATATTAATAATTTATATTCATTTATTAATAGTTTCCACTTTTTTTAGTTTATAATGATCATCAATTAGTAGTTGTTTCAAATGTTTCTTATGTATTTCTGTATAAAAGTTTCATCCATCAATCCAAGTTCATGGGATCATTATATAAAAAAGGTAAAGGTACTATAATAGTTGTTTTATAATGATTTTTGAATTTCTAGGTAAATTACATGGTATTTTGGGGTACAAATATCCAAGATGAAATCCATAACGCACATATTTTGGTAAGGGTTAACAAATAAAAGGTGGTATATTAATAATGGGTTAAATATTAAATTTATAATTATTGAAAAAAAAATATAAAATTATTAAAATCATATCATTCCATAAATTTGGTTTTCCTAAATATCCATGATAACAATATATTTAATTGTTCATGTAGGTGGTTAAACCTATCCAAGTAAGAATATGTTATAATCAATGGATGTGTATGATTATGAAGGGATTTTATTATAATAATATATTTCAAATATTATAATGTTATTATTTATATTTTATTAAATTTATAAATCATAATTGAGAATATATGTATGAATAAAATAAATGAAAAATAATTATAAGAAGTCATTACTTATAATGGATAAATCATCTCTCCTTCATGAAAATGTATTTGTTATGGAAGAATCTGTGAAATATATAGGGATAAGAATCTAACCAATGTGTGTATAGAATATTAGGGAAATAAATATGTTATATTATGATGTGTGATAAAAATTTTATATTTTTTATTTAATGGGAGGTGGAGGGGTCCTTTTATTAGTGAGAGTAGTGATATTTTGGTACATACATATTACCTAATATAAAAAGAATATTCAATTAAATTATAGTGGATTAAAATTTTACAAATAATTTATATAATATGGGGGTTGTTAAAATCCTCATATACTCATTTGAAGATAAATTTTATGAAATTTTTGGTCTTTACTAATTGATTTAAAATATTTACCTTATTTTAGCCTTTATCATAATGACCATTTTTTTCCTTGGTAACTAATTTTTATGCCTAAAAATGAAATGTATCTCATGAAATGATATTTAAATATTTAATCAAAGCAGAAAATATATTTTTTAAATTTAATTTCTAAAATTGATAAAAATTTATTTAAATATGTAAACGCATAATGTCGAAAAAAACAATTTTTTTTTAAAAAAAATGTAATTTTATGCATAAAAATAAATTTATTCTTATTTTGGATAATTATTACATGGATTATTGATTTTATAGGTTTCTCATTAAACTAATGAGGTTTATTTTTCTTTAAAACCAAAAAAACTGAATGCCATCCAGTAAATACTTAATTTGAGGAAATGGGCCAAAAATAGTTTTTATTTGAATAAAATATAACTTAAAATTCAAAATGTAGAAAATAGCTTTGTATATTCAATAAAATATTTTTAAATACATTATATTAATACTTAATTATAAATTTGGCTATGAAAGTGGTTTCATTAACTTTTAATGTCATTCCTATATCCTGTGGATGTCATAAAAGTCCATGTATTTTTACCATTCACCAAAAAAATAAACTTTTTAAGAAAGATCATAAGAATTCACACAAAGATAAATTTGATATGAGAAATCCAAAAATTAATTTTATTTAATTAAATTTAACTTATAATAATTAATAATTTACCTCTTAAATTAAAACATAAAATACAATGAAAAATATTTTTTATTAAAAATAAACTTGTAAACATTTACCGTTCTTCATATTATTTCATACAAATTAAAGGTTAAATTAGTGTTAATCAGTTTTTTAAAATTGAAATATTTTATTAGGATAATCATTTAAAATTGATCAATTTACATTAATATATAAATAAACATAAATTTAAAAAAAAATTCATTGAAAAATATTCCTTTTAACAATAAATGATTTTAATAGTATCCCATTAAAAATATTTATTTATCTTTTAAAAATTTAATTTATTTAATTAATTGGAATTATAATAGATAAAATTATTTTTAAAAATAAAAATAATATGATGTGATGAATTAAAATACATGCTCTTTAATAAAGCATTTCATTAATTATTATATTTTTATTTACTTTTGGTATTACACATATAATTTTACTAATGATATTTCACATTGTATTCTAATAAAGTATTAGTGTTTAACCTTCATTGTAAGAAAATATATAGTGGGTAATTTAATTTTTGTGTTTCATCTCATATATATTATTAGTCATAGTATTTATATGAAGTAAAATACATTCTAAAATATCAATGGGTTATAGTAAAGTATTTATTATTAATACAAAGGATAATTTGGATATTTTTATTCTAAAATAGATAAAGATGTATTTTTAGGTTATTAAAATGTTATTATATAATATCACGTTTATAATAATAGGAATATGATTTTTGTATAATCCTTTAATGTAATATTTAAAAGAGAATATTTTTGATATAGTCTATTTTGAAGAAGATTTAAAAGAATTTAATTTCATATAAGATGAAGCTCAAAAAAATCCTTAAGGATAAAAATTTTCCTTAATATAGAATTATTTATAAAACTCATAGATATAACCCTTTTTATAGATTTATTGGAGACATTGATTCTAGAGTTCAAAAAAGAAATTAGATAAATAATATTTGTGTTCACATTGATTTTATTTCTGATTTTATTCAGAATAATATTTTATAATAATTAAATGATTTTAATTATAACTTACATATGCAATATGAACTTGATATATTTTCTAAAATTTATGTTTTTAATTTGGTTGGACCCCCCAAATATTCTTGGATTATTACAACTATGTGTATTTTTAGAAAAAATAACTAGATGATACTAGAAAGATTATAAGGAAGAAATGTAGACATGTTTCTTATTGTTTTTTTCAAGAATAAGGAATTGATTCTTATGAAACTTTTAACCTATCAATATATTTAAATATATTAAAAATTTATTATCTTATGATGTATATCATGAATTTAAAATTTATCAAATAGATGTAAAACAGTTCATTTTTAAATGGAATAATTGTAGAAGGTGATTATGTTAAATAAAAAAAATGTTTTCGAACATGATAAGTATTCTCATCATGTTTTACATTTTTAATGGATCTTGAAATACTTATGAAATATCCTCAATCATGGTATGAATGATTATTTTAGTATCATTTGATTAATATTTTTGTGAAAAGAAACACCAAACATATTTTTTTATTATGAATTTTTTATAGATATTTTTTATTTAGATCTATGTTGATGATATCATTTTTGGAACATTGAGTGATTTTTTTATGAAATATTAATATTTAATGGAAATTTAATTTGATAATAGTATTATGGTATAATTGAAATTATTTCTATGATTAAAAATATTTAAATAGATGATGGAATTTCTATGATTCGGGGATTGTATGCTAATGAATTAGTTAATATATTTTGACCTTATTAGAGTAAAATTATGAAAACCCCTATGAGTTTTGGATATATATTAGATGATGATATTGATGAAAAAATAGTTTATATTAATGTTCATATTGGAATGATTGTAAATTGACTTTATTTAGAAACTAGTATACTTGATCATATGTTTAGTGTTCACACATATGATAGATTTCAAGATGACATAATGGAAAGTAATTTGAAATATATGAAAAGGAAAATTAATTATTTTAACAGAATAATTAATCTTGGTGTTTTTATCATATAAATGAATTTTTTTGAATTAAATAGTTACACAGATTATAATTTTGGAGGATAAGGAATTTACAGAAAGGGTACCTTTAGTACGTGACACTTTTAAGAAAAGATTTATTTTCATGGAGTGAAAAGAAATTGTAATCAACTTCCTCGTACAATGATAGAGATAAATATATGGAAGGAGTAAATTTTTGTGATGATTATATATGTATGACACATAATTTATCCAAATTTGATATTTATGTTGAAAAAATCATGATAGTTTTTAGAAGTCTTTATCTATTTCTATTTTAAATAATCTTTTACAACAATATATTTAACTAAGCACATTGACATGAGAAATAATTTTATTTGAGGTCATGTTCAAAAATAATATATTGATTCAGAGTTTGTTTCTATAGATGATCAACTGACTTATATTTTTCAAAAACCCTCAAATGTAATAAATTATGATAAGATAAATATTGAACTTGGAATAATGGAAGTTCAACTATTTATTTCTAACTATTTTCATGGATCCTTTATAGTGTGTTTTTATTATTATAGGATATATATTCAATAGTTTGAAAATTAAATGCTGTATATATTTCAAATAAAGTGAAATGTGCAATTTCAAGAAATTTTTTCTATTTTAAATATTTATGCATATCCAAAATTCTATTTATAATTTTAAAGTATTAATTAATTATGTAAGATATATCATTTTATATAGAAGTATCGAGACTTAATATTTCTTTAAGAGCATAAATATATCATGTTTATATATATTTCATCAAGAGTGTGAAGCAGCAAGTTGTAAATTTTTATATATTATTAAATATTCTTAAATATTTAATATATTATTCAAAGATCATTTTTTTGACCTTTTATATTTTTAAAAAAGTGGAAAATTTTCATGCTTTAGATAATTTTTTTCAATTATAATAAAGGGGGACACAATTAGTGTAAACAATTTTCATCTTATATTTGTATTTCGATAATTAAAAATCTATATATTCTATGTTTATAACAATTTAATTTACTTATGAATGGTTATAATTATGATGGATTTTAAATTCGACGTTTATTTTTTTAATATTTTTATATATTGTTTCTTTTTTTCTATTTATAGAATAATTATTTCACATAATGAATTTATATTTTTCAAAAACTATTTTGATCTTATGGTTTTTAAATATTATAATTATAAAGTTTCAGTTTGAACCTTAAGAAGTGTGTTTTTTGTGAATATTTAAATGAACCATCCCAACAAATCAAATGAAACATATGAAGTCCAAAGATAAACCTTACAAAGTATAAAATGTACATTATAAATTCCTAGTTATTTTAATATTGAGAAAGGGTAGTATCCATATTCCCTTTATTCTATACTTTATGAAGTTTAAGAGGTTAATTTTTTTAAGGCATTATATATGGAGTAGTAAAACAAAACCTATAAAAAAAACTCATTTGAAATTTTATATATGAGTTATATGGTATCTATATGACAATTATGAAAATTAACCCTATGGAAATAAATTTTATGCAATTAATTATTTGAAATTTATGATATCTTGATGAAACTTAAAATATTTAAATAACTCTTGTGATATTTAAATTTTACTCTTATGATGTACCCACCCTTGAAATGTATTTACAATTATGATATATTTTTTTTACTCTTATGAAGTATTAATTCTTATAATAGTTTGAGAATTTCTGTAAATTTATTATTGGACAATATGGTTTCTGAGTATTATAAGATAATACTAAATATTTTTAATATGATTTAGATAATCTTACAAATAACCTTATGATGAATGTTATGATATCTATTTAAAATATTTAATATTTCATAGGATTTTTTATGTTATATTTTAAGAATCATAAAGATCAATTATTATGGATATTACAGTGATGTTATTTAATGAACACAATGATCTTAAATATAGATTGTATAACTCTAAATTAGTTCATTATCATTTAATTAGTTATTTTAAAGTTATATTTTCTTAATTTTTGATCCAATGACTATAAATAATTTGAAAGAGATAAATAAGTAGAAGGGTATTTAAAATCTTATTGAAAGAACAAGTATAAGATAAAAAATAAAGAAAAAGTTTAATCTATATATGAAACATCCATACTACTATGATTATTTTGTCTAACCTCATCATACTACACCGCATTGTTAAAAGTAATCAAAATCTACTACGATGTATTGATCTTCGACTATTCAATTCAAGTTTTATGGTACTGTAATTGTTTATTATTTTCATTGTGTATGTGTTTGTATTGGTTTGTTATTTTTCATTTATAATCAAGAACATGTTCAGATATACCTTCTTTAAAAGGTATGTGTGTTTATGTTAAAATTTTATTATAAAATATACTTGTAGTATTGGGTTGTAACTCCTATCCAGAAGGCCTTTAATTTAGATTATTATCAAACCACCTTTTTAAATAATTTGTGAGGGAAATATTTACATGAATCAGGGTCCTATAAGTAAATAGTACTTAATAATTACATGAATTAAAGTGGAAATTAATTAGGTCTAAAATGAAATAGCTCCTCCTAAAATCCTTCCATATGTACCTTTAAGATCATCAGGTCTACAACCCCAATATTGCCTACATTGACTAATTAGTTGATTTATATTGTCGTTCGGTGATTATAGTGGTTATTTTCACCATTTGTACTCCATCAATTGATTCCTAATGTGTAGGATCTCTAAGATTCTACTAGAAACACTCTACCTAAGTCCCTCCATGGCCAACATGCTTTATGGCTCGAAGGCCCTTGATGGTTTAGTGGCCCAAAGGCCTAATTTTTATGGCCCAAAATCCCATTAAAGGGGAATAATACTATTATTATAGTACCTTGATATATTACCTACCATAATACTTGTACTATTAAATTAATACACTACAAATACAGTCCTATAGTAATTCACTCTCACTTGGTTTTGAACCCGAGTTTCACACATGATTACAGGGTAACTTTACCACTCAGGTAAGTCCCCAATTTCAGTTTTATTAGGCAGTGAATCCCCATTAAAATTAATATGATTGAGTTGTTTTATTTATAATAGAAATGGTAAGTTGTAACGATTTTTAAATCTCATAAATAATTCAGGTAATATAGTGTATTCCATTTCTCTCATTGAGTGAAGAGAAGTGGAGAGTTTACATAAGATCCGATTTTATTCAAAATACTATAAAATCACATGTGTTATTTTAATTTTTACACTAAAATTACATCAATAGTATAGGTTAGCTCTAATTTAAATTATATTTAAAGATTAAAAATGTAAATTAACTCTTCATTAATTATCATATATCTTAATCTAGTAAAATAGTTATTTTTTATATTGATGGTTTTGGAGGTTATTGTATTGAATTATCATAAGATTGTATCTTATAATTTTATTAGAGGTTTTATTTACCAAAAAAAATTAGTTTTAGTTAATTTTTAATAATTGGTAGAACCAAGTATGTATATTTAAGTAAAGTTTATATATTCTTGAATATATTTTTTATTTCTAAATTTAAGAGGTAATTGATTATGTTATGATTTTGTTAGTGATAATTCATTCCTTGTTTTTTATTTTTTTTAATATATTAAGGAAATTTTTTCAAGATGGAAAGAATAAAGCCTCAGACAACTTTAATATCCCATCGAGATGATTCACATTCAATAATTATTTTAGAATTTCATTCATGTGATTTTGATACATTTTTCGACCTTAGAGTCACTTAAAATAATTAAATGATATATAAAACGCCACTTCCATATCCAAATTTTTTCTTGTATTATGGATTGTTTATGATAAAATTTTAAAATATAAACTTTATTATCTCTCTAGAAATTGTACGAATCATAATGTGTTTAAATATTTTTACAAAACATCATAAAATATTGGGAACATAATGATTTTAAAGTAGTTATAGATGAAAGAGATCTTTGATAACCCTATAATCTGATTCTATCAGATTATCATATTAAAATCATGTTCATTTAGATGTATTAAAATAATATGTATGAAGTAACACATTTTCATAATTACATTTCTGTTTTCACCAAATTAGTCCTAACTATACCAAATGTATTTGAGAAAAATAAGTAGAGGATTTCAAAAATGTTTTAATGAACTATTTCACTTTATGGACCTTCCCTCTTTAAGAATGACGTAACAATAAAAACTAGGGATTCTAGTGAATGTATGATTTTTTTGACATATATTTTTAAACTATAACTATTATGAGATCAATATTTCTCGGAAATTATTCTTGATTATAGGAAGGTAATACTATGTAATAAGACATCGAATTGTGGTTAAAATAAGGAGTTATATACTTAAATAAGTTTTAATATCTTGGATGTTATAATATTTTTATTGGTTTTTAAAAGAGGGATAATATCAAGGACACAATTTCATACAGGGGAGGAAAATGTAATAAACCATTTTTTAAAATGTATTATATTTTCATAAATTATATCTTTTTTATAATAAATTATATAAATTAGAACAATACTGCTAGTATAATGGAAAATAAATGAAAATTATTACATTGATATAATATTATATACATAGGATGAATAGATTACACAAAACCAGTTTAATTTTAATGGGACAATAAAAAAAGAATACAAAATAACTTCAATGATGAAATACACATCATTATGATGTCCCATGAAAATGATACCATAAATTATATAAATTAGGAAGAAAGTATAAATAGGGAAGACATTTTGTAGATGAAATGAGAAAATAAAATTAGTGGTTATTTATTAAAAAAATATAACAATTGAGGGAAGTCATTATATAAATTTTAAATCAGTGATTAGAGGTAACTGTTATATGATTCCCAATATGTCAGAGATAAGTTATGATTTTAGATCAGTTTTATAATTAATATTCATGTTTTTAAGCTATTCTATAAATATAATTTTTAATGTTTAAATATTATAATTTCATGTTATAATGATTTTTTAATTTAAATGTTACATGTAAATTATTAGCATTATTTTTTATCTATTTCAGGAATTATACAATTACAATATAATGTTATAAAAGGATATTTGTGATATGTTTGTAGGTTTTATAATGATGTATACAAATTTTAAAAAATAATTATACAAGAATATGAATAAAAAATAAATATTAGTGATATATATAAAATGGGAGTCTAGTGGGTTATCTACCATACACAGGTATTTCTTTATATTACCTTCACGACATAGAACCCCATATTATTTATGCAACTATTATTTTATATGTCTGTTATGTTTTATTTATTAACATTCAAATGAAAAATATTTTAGTTAAAATTATAACCTTGGTTATTTACAAACTTAATGGGGGTATCATAGGTTAAGGGTGACATATCACAACAACTTTATTTTTAATTATATGTTAAATTTCCACAGTGAATAAGCAGAAATTATGTTCAAATTTAATCTAACAGGTATTATTTCACTTGGGATAATCTGACATGGTATCTTTTGAGTTTGTATTCCATGGTTGGGTTAATATTATAAAATTACATATTGAATCTTACATGGTTCATATCCATGCTTGGTGAATCCTGCATGATCACATATCTAATCTAATGCAGTTACAAATTTAAAATGACGTGACCCAGATAACATATATTAAATTTTATGTGAACCACTTTTATTATAATTTAAGAATCATAGGTAAATTAATTTTAATAACACACATGACATTATTAATCATATGTGAGCCAACCCATTCCCTCTTATTCATAGGTAGAATAGTTTTCGACCTAATGATTCCAATAAAAGTTTTAAAAGCCTATGGTTCTCCTTACATGACTATAAACATTTTACTATAATGTAGTCAAGTTAATTTCCACTGTATTCATACACGTTTTCTCAAATTCCCCACTTTACATTACTCAGTTTCTATTCTCTTTAGTTATCCTTAATCAAACCTACAAATTAATTTTGATGTGGCCCTAATCCTACATAGCTAATTCCTATGTATTTTATTCCTTTTTTGATTGTTAGTTCTATATTTTTATACATTTAACTATAAATTGTTTCAACATTTTTCTAGATTCATAATTAATTAATTATTTACATTTATTGATAAAAAATTAATATTATTAAAAAAATTTAACCAATAAAATTAATTAATAAATTACTAATATTTAAATTGGTAATTGGAATTTTATTTATTGTTAATATAATATTTTCCAAAATGATGTAGATGGGGTTTATAATATCATTCAAATTAAATTTATATTAGGAATAATATGTGACTACATAACATAATGGGAAGTCAAATATCTTATAAAATAAGTAATGATAAGGGTGGTTCTCAATGTTATGATAACATAAACAAATTAAAATGTTTCAAAAAAATTTCTAGATAATTTTTATATAAAAAAGGGTGTGGTGTGGTATTAGAGTAATAGTAAAAACTATAATTTATGTAATTTTTTTGAAAGTATTATTAAATGAGATTTTAACAAGATTTTAAACCTTTTAGATGTTAGAAAAGGTAATGGATGGACCAGACTATTGATGTTTTCAATCAACTTGACATTTTAAAACATCAAATTTAAACCTTATTAATTATTAATTTATGAGAATTGCATTGACTTTTTCTATAGAAGGGTACATAGTCCACACATAAAAAATGTATGGTTTTGTTCCTAGCTATATTATAACTGTATTACTTATCTTAAAATTGTTATACATATTCTTTATATTTCATTTTCATTAAGGATTTGTTGAGGTTTCATTACAAATGAGATCCTTAAAGGGAACATTCAATTATTCAATTTATGAATTTTCTTCTCCTTTGTCAATTTTTCTAGTTTTCCACTTTTATATCTTCTTGAAATTAATTTTGATGACCAGAATTATTATGAATATATAACAATATAATAATAATAATTATTATTTTATATTTATTCATTCCATGTGGTACATTTATGTTTTGGTCGGTTCAACCATCTACATGAATGATGATACTCTATTTTCTTATTATAGATATTAATATTAATGATATATCCATTTTATATAACTCTATATTCTGGATTTTTTTTATATTCATTATAATAAATTCATAAAATGTAACAAATTAATTTTTAACAATCTTATAATCTAATGACCATCTTTTCTTTTAGAGTATAAGGAACCATTAAATAGGGATCTTTGCCACTGGATCATAAGGAACCATTAAATAAGGATATTTTACTATTAACATTATAATGAATCTATTATGGGAATAAGGACTAGAATACATCTAAATGACCGATGTATGTGAGAATAATACTATATATAAAGAATACATGATTTTAAATAAATGATATGAAAAAGGTTTTAATGTAAGTAATAGATTAAGAGAGTTTTATTATTTAAGAAATAAATAATGTACAAGGCATGTCGGGAATCATGGTATGGGTGTTTCTCTTAAGAAAATTTACTTTTTATGTTTCAAAAAATATTTTTAAACTATCTCTCAAATAGTTATTTAGGACTTTTTGTTCTCATCATTTTAATTTACTTTTATCTTTCATGGTAATCCAATTCTTTAAAAATAATTTTAATTTTATGGGTTTAATAATAATTATCTTTTTCATGGATTGAAATGTAATTTTTTATATGTTTTATTCATTCTAATGTGAAATTCTAGTAGTATGATTTTTATTCATGTTATGGTTCTTAGACATTATATATGTGATGATGAGCAGGCCCAAAATTATATAGTCCCCAAATAATTGTGCAATGATTAATATATTTTTATATCATAATGAATTGTCTAGGTGAAGTAAGCCTCATCTATTATGTAATTACAATGGTAGTTCACTTAAGCGTCATCTATAATGCCCTATGTGGACCAATTTTTGGTTATCCACATCTATAATTCCCTATGTGGGGAATTTTTTTAGCCACATCCATATTATTATACAAATATGATTTTCCTATAAACCTTTATGGATACTCTTTGATTTTTAGTTTAATCTTTTTGTTCTATTATATAAGAAGTTTACTTAACAATTGAAGGAAGTTTTATGGTCTTTTAAAAGTAAAAATTTAAAATTTTCATTGAGAATAGATTTCATGAAGATTAAGAAATATTCATTATTATTCTATTACTTTGTGCTTGATTATGAATTTTCTTTATGGATTTTTTTGAGAAAAGAAGTTGATTTCATTTTTGAAAGATTCTTTATGTTATTCTATGAGCAAAAATATAATTATTTAAAATGAAATCCTTTTTCATAGGTTTTTATATATCCCAATGTCCCAATAGGTATATGCTTTCTTTTATACTTATTATTGATTTTTTTTATCACCCCACATTTTCAAATGATTTTCACACAGATTAAGAATGAGTAAGAATAATTATGAAGTTAATGTTTTATTTATTATGTTTTCACTATGAATTAAGTAGATATATCCCTGTAAAATTGGGTTTAGTGTAAAAAATATCCATTTGGTGGAAAAACTATCTATTATATTATGTAAATGATTTTCCTAATTCTATAAAACTCTAAACCTAAAAGGTATTGGATATTTACATAATGATTTATTTTTAATTAATAATGTAAATATGGGATGGTCATGTTTGGGAAGTAAAACTTGATGGATAAATTTTTTGGGGCATGTGGGGACGCATTCTATGTCTAATTTGGTCACAAAAAGTTTTATTGAACTACTTATGACATCCCAGATCCAATGGAACCAAATTTGAGAAATTTTGAGAATTTTTTGAAGATAAATTAATCCAATAGTTAATAATTTAATGATTAAAATTATTATTATTATTTAATTATAATTCAAATTGATTAAATCAATTTATTAATTGTTAGATGAAAACCAATTACCATGAATTAAGTTACGATAGGAATGAACCCACTAAAATTTGAGTTGATAGACTAGTATGAGAACATTTCATGAGTGATAATGTAATTATTATTATTATTATTATTAGTATTATTATTATTGTTATTATTTGTTGATTGGTAATAATAATACGTGAGGAAATATTATTGAGTTATATTGATAAGATTGAATCACCCACTTGTATGAATTTTTTAACTATAGAAAGTAGTGGTTGGGATATATTGAAAATTCAAGGGTTTTATAAGCTATTAATTTATATTTATAATAAAGGAGACAGAATAATTTAAACTCTATAATGATTTCTCTTTTAACATATCGAAAAAAACTCATAGAAATTATGAATTCATTGAGAAATTAAGAATTTAGGAAAGTAACATATGTTATCAAATTTAATTAGTAGAATGAATTAAGGAAAAAATAATTAAGGAATAATATCATCATATATTATATAAAGTATGAATGATATAAGATAAATACATTAAAAATAAATTATTTCTCGAGAGAAAAAATTGATTTCTTATAAAGTGTTGTAAGAATATAACTCGATGGGGATAATTGGATGATATAAAAGTGATCATTTATATGAAGGAATATAATGAAATTTATTGGGATGATAAATGTGGCTAAATGGGGTTTGAATTATAAACTGTGATAATGAAAACTAATTATATAAGTTGGTAAAAGGAATGAAATTATGTTATGACGCTATGTAAGGGAATTCACTCAAATGGAATTTCTTAATCATAAAGGAATTAGATGTTCTTAATGAATGTCATTAAGTAAATTGGAACACAATAATGAATGGTGACTTGAATCATTGGGAATAAAGTAGGGAAATCTATCTAATAAATATTTGGGTAATCTATGAGAATGGTTGAGTAATGTAGTGGTGTAACCTAATTTACTTTTAATGATGCCTATAAGATATGAATTGGAAAAGTGGTATCCACCAGGAACTAATTTTTTTAACTGAATAATTCAATAACAACAGTCATCATTAATAAATTATTATCACTAGAATACAATGAGCTATGAATATAGAACTTAATAAGGATATTGTTACATCTAGTGATGACCGCGTGGGATGAATTATTGATTATGTTATGATGTGTTAAAATAATTAATTTAATAAATAACATATATTTATTATTTAATTATCATAAAATATCTATGAATTGGAAAGTGGAAGACCATCAAATATAATGTAGTAGTCAGATTGTATCTTTTTAAATCTCATGTCTCTGATAAGGGGATTTTTGTTTATGATTGAGGTGATTGTTTTTTGTTCTCATTTCAATGAGATGTGATACAACCTCTTGAAAATTGATATCGATAAAAATAGGGTATGAAATTAGATCTATTTTTATATCACCCTTTGACTAGGGATAGAGTGGGATGACCAAACACACCAGATCACCCATTGATTTGTGTAGGTACTAATGAATTATTATACATGTATTTACTTCTACTCACCTATAGATATATGTTGAGATAAATTAGATATTTTTAGAATATATGTGAAGGTGGTTAATTCCTCAAGTATCATTGGTATGAGATATGTGGATATGGATACTTCCTTTAGTATACCCGATATGAGAATGTGATGGATTTTTTTTCACCTAAGTGGTGACACTCCTCTCCTATATCATAGAGATCAAGGTATATGATGATGCACTAGGTACTATATCTCCCACGAACGACAACTATTGGGCTTAAGAGGACTTGATATATAGTCATAACTCAAGATATATTTTTTTACAATAGTACCAAAATATATATATTTTTCACATGAGATGTGTATTTCTTAAAGCATATAGACATGTATAAAATTTCTATATTTGGAGATGATTATTTCATCTATAAATTCAATGATAGGCTGAGACATGTATTTTATGGGTTTTAAAGGATTATCTCATGTACAATGTAGCAGAAGAAACCCATTTAATGATCGATCTAGCATAATTGAATCAAGAAGTAATGAAAAATAATAATCTAAACCAATGTACTTTTATCATAGTGTGATCCATGTTTAATGAACTTGATAGAGTATATTTTATAGAGACCATTGAGTGACAGTTGGCAGACTATCACCTCCACAGGATGTAAGCCTGACTAAAAATTAAATTCATGCTGGTAATAAGTAAAGGAACCATAATAAAAATCTATGAACATATAAGGTGATGGAACCCAAGGGAATATACACTAATGATTTAATTGTAATATGTAGGAAAGGACCCCAAGTATGAGAAAATCACAAGAGGATTGTGTTAATCGGATCTAGAAGCTAACAAATCCACTACCTTATTACCCTCATGATAGGTATATATAAAAATATAATTAGTAACACAAAATCTCATGTAGTCTCTAAAAATATAGGAAATAGACTAGTGAGGCAGAACCATACCTTTCACATAATTTATAATATTCACTAACATAGATTCCATGATAGTGAAAGAAAGTTCCATATATATACCAATAGTGATTCCATCATAATGTTCTCAGGTCTCCACATACAAAGGATCCCTTGAATATAAAAATAACTATATTTTAAGAGAACTGATCCAAGTCCATATCTAATAATAACCATGCCTATCATAATACTATTGAAACATGGACCATTTATATTGTGCTTTAGAAAAAAGGAGGCTATACACAACTAGACCTAATTATATTTGTTACTAAATTCCATTGAACATAAAGAATAGATATATCCAAATGTAGGTCTGAAAATATTGAAAAACTATATAACAAAACTATATTATAAATTATAGGAATGATCTTGAAATTTATGTACTGAATTTATTTGTTCAACTTGTTATTATGACTATGGCTTTAATGAATATAGATCATCCAACACCAAAAAATTAATGATGCTTTTAAAACCTTACCAATATGAGAATATGGAAGAACGTTTTGGAAAAAAGTATCCAGAAATAGATCCAAGGTTCCCTTTTTTGACTCAAGACCGAGTGCACTACTAACTGGTTGCACACAAAGGATACCCAGTCCCCATATAAGAATAAGTGTTCCACTAATTACCTCTATGGATGTGCGTAGAAGAAAAAATGTGAAAATTATTGATGCCTTTACATTGGATCAAGTCATTCATATGGAGATCTCAAAACCTAGAACAAAAAGTGAGAAAACTATATTGGGAGGGAATTAATTAATCCCCAATAAACTCACCCCAAATATCCACTCCCAGCTGAGTATGTCTTGAATTTGATATTATTTTGAGAAGAAAAAACCTAGACTAGAGATGGTAGTGTGGATCCTATCAACTTTATCCATTAATTAGATGTTTTTTAACAAGATATGTGGATCATGATCATGGATAGAAGTGGTAAAGGTGGGATGATACATCATTTCCGTAAAGATCAAGTTAGAATTAGGAAATTTGGGTAAGAATAGAAATTTACATAGCCATTTGTTTTCTAGAAGGAGACATTTCCACTCACTATAATCTCTCTAGAATGGTCCCCATAGGCACTTGAATGTGATTTAAAGGTTCTTCATAAGGGATATTTAGAAGAGGGAACAAAATCAGATCTATTTAAAGTTATTCTATATTTAATCATGATGAAGCTCACCAAAAGGGTACCACCTACAATAAATTCCCAAGTAATTTAATATTCTTGGACTATATGGTTTTCAATATGTTATAGAAACCAATTCCTCCTTCACTAGTCAATTAATCCAGACACTTTTAACTGGCCTAATGGAATGTTCCATAATTATAGGGATCCCAAAAGATATGGTAACTTCCCACACCTCTCCAATTTTCTTGGGAAGTGGCGGTGGGTGTTACTTTCCTTAAGTGACATCCCCAAGACACCAAAGGCTGGAAATAAATTCCAAGGGACTCATTAACAATTTGGAGATCATTTTACTTTTTAAAATAACTCAATAAATAAAGATAACTATAAAAATCAAATCTCGAATTGATGAATGATCATAAAGTATAAATCAAATAAAAAACTAAATCAACAACCATACTAGAGTATAAGTTGAACCCAAAAGACAACATACATGGAATGCCAATGAGAAAATAATCAAATGTACCAAAAACAATAAACCAGCAACATTGAACCTAATCAAAGATCCATCTAAAAAAGAGATGCCCAAGGTATCCAGAAGAATCACTAAAGAACTAAGATACCTTTCCTCTACCTGTCTATCAATAGATGAAATTTGAAAATATAAAATAGTGCCTAATCAGGGGTGTGAGTATAAGCTTAGTAGGACTTCCCGAATGCCTTCCAAAATCATGCCACTAGGAAAAACATATTATCCAAATTATATAAAATAGTTTAAAAAAATTTAGAGTAGTTTATATCAGATCCAACAAAAATTCCAATGAAAAACAAATTTCCAAGAAAAGAAATCAAAAATGAAATTATAAAACCTTTCTCAATTCTATTTAGCATATTCATTTACATGACCATGCAAAAAACCACACAGACACACACACTCAAGATTGTTGTTATTATTCATGGTGTAACTTCACGTCCATACTCTGTCATGTTGATGGTGGTACTTCACAATCATTATCCATCCCTTAAAACTCACACACAAAAATTAATACCAATATTATTCTATGTAATTTCAATCAAAGATATTTTTTTAAATCATTGAAAAAAATAATTTACAACAATCAATTCAAAATATAATTTCAAAACCACCACTTTAAAATTATAAATAAGATTTTTCCAAAAACCAAACATTTTTAGATAATTTATAAAATTTCAAAAAACCATCACTAAATAGGTTTTCCATCAATAATAAAACATCATGTTAATAATGAATTAAAGAAAAAAATTAATGAAAACTAACAATTCAAGTCTAAATCAAGTGGAATCGAGAGAGAAGACACCTACTTCATAAACATTAGATAAAATGAAAAATGAAATTATGATTCCATAGATCTAATTATGAAATACATTATCTTCCCTAGAAATGACTATTAAACATCAAATTTTCAATTATGGAACATGGAAATATACACATCAGATTAGATCTAAGGTTTTAGAAAAAATAAGGGGAACGAATCAATGAAGAAAGACCAAGAACAAGAACTTACCAATGAATCTGGACCTCCAAAAACCTTTGATTCACTTACGAATAACTATTAGACCAAAGGAAGAGGTACCTCACACCTTTGTAGAAAAAGGACTTCATATTATAGAATGATTTGAGGAAAACCATGTCTTAAAGGATTAAAATCAGATTAGAACTAAATATATAAAAGGGATAATTGTACACTATATGGTTAGGCCACACGGTTTGGAAAGATACATGCCAACTGTGTGGTTTCTGTTATCTCAGGAAAAGACCACACTGGTTAGCTTACATAGTTTGACAAATAAAGCACCAAAAATGCATTTTTCACTGTCCAAAATGTTAGTCAGCTCTTACGGTTTCTTCTGATCATCCAAATGGTTGTTCCAAACCATGTACCATCTGTTCTATTACCCACTATTTTTTCATGCATAGTTTTTGGGAGGTATTTCATGATTTCTAATAGAAATGATGAAACCATTAACCACTAGCATATCCTATAACAAGTTTCAAAATACCTTAGAACCACCCAAAACATAACCCAATAATTATATAACCTTATAATACATGAATAAAGTGTAAAGTAACTCAAACTAAAGGTGATAAATTATCCCAACCATTGGTATTTCCATCACTAGGAAGTTGAAAACCATAATTTCTCATGTAGATTTCAGTCCATTGATCCATCTTTTTCTTTTCATTTCTCGATGTTTCATCCTAAATCTAAACATGCTGCCATAAATCCCACATGAGACTAAGGCATTTCCGATGAAAAAATTTCCCTTGTCTATCCATAATTCGTACTAGTACATAAACCAATGTATCATATGACTTTAGTTAAATTTGATCCAATCAAATAACATGGTTAGGATTACGTTGATACTTCTTTAATTGAGATACATAAAACACAATATCCACTAAACTAATCATTGGCATTAAATCCAAATGATATTCCACTTCACCAACTCATTCAAGTATCCAGAAATGGAATATTTATTAAGGAGACAACATTACATGATTACCAAAATTATGATTCCCACACCTTGTAGAGATTATCAAGAACACGTGATCACTCAACTCATACAAAAATGGTCATTAATGTTGGTCCACATAAAATTTTTGAATAATCTGATCAGTATTCATTCTCTTCCTCATAAAATGAATCTTCCCCATTGTCTCTTGCACAAGGATTGGTCTAACGAGTGATGTCTCACATATTTTCACCCAAAAAGGTATTGAATTAAAATGACACAATCACAATGTTTTAGAAGGTTCCATATATATCAAGGCCTAATAAATTTTTTTATAAGATAACTCTACGAATGGTATATAATACTCCCATGAGCCACTATAATCCATTACACAATCCCTAATTATATCCTCCAATTTTTTCATCATCCTATCAAATTTTCTATCCATTTGATGATGATAAGACATGCTCATAGTTAGCTGATTCCCATGGGATTTCTATACGGACTTCCAAAAATGATACATAAACCTAGTGCCTTGGTTAGATATAATCAATACCGTAACACCATTCCCCTTTAAAAATTCTTTGATATGGATTTCGGATTATTCCTCCACCATATAGTATTGAGAAATAGGGATAAAATGAGCCAAATGTTTTATTTGATCCCAAAATACCCTTGCAGTATCATTTTTCCTAACCATCCTTGTTAAAATTGTTAAAACATCCTTGGATATCTACTCCCTTTTCACAATAGGAATTGGTAATGAGTACACCATGATTTGTTGGTATATAATTCTCCACCTTGACCTGCGGACAAGTACAGCATCTCAAAACAAACTCTCCCACAAACCATTTCTTGCCAACCCAAAAAAATTGTTCTTTCTTTGTCTTATACATATTTTTAATTTCTAGATTAATATACCATTCCAAATGGTTGTATGAATTAATAATTATTCTCTTGAAACCAAAGATACCATGATATGATCTCTAAATATCAAAAATGAACTCCCATACAACTTCTACACCTAAATAGTCTCCCCACCATTGAGTTTTGAACTCATAGTAACACATTGGAAACTGGATATTTGAGCCTCTTTCACATGTTTAATTAAATTAGGAGCAACCCACTCTAGGAAAAAAACTGCATCATTACTCTAGTTTGTACAATCCATGTGCATGTATGCTATAACTGACATCAGAATTCACTGATTCGAAGCTCATTTAACCAAATTATCATAAAAATCATGCTTAATGAATTTTTCACCAAATTCCCTTTACCCATTGCATACATCAAGTCTAGTTAGAACAATTTAAGTTATTTTATCCATCTTCTTTACCTTATATTAAAATATATTTGTGATAAAATGTGATTTAGGATCTTATGGTCTATAAAGACTATGAGTTTACCCCCAAAAAGACACTGACACGAAGTCTTCAAATCATGGACTAAAATAGTTAATTCCAAATTTTGTTTTGGGTTGTTATTATCATGATACAGTAAATTCTATAATCCATAAGCAACAACATGATCTCTTCGCATGAGAAAGAATCCCAAACCAGATCCCAATGCATCACAATAGAATACATAGACCTATCCAATCTATGGAAATGTAAGTATATGTGTTTATGTAATCCTAAGATTAATCTCCTGAAACGATTTTTTACATTCATCATTACATTGGAAAGGAACTAATTTTCTTATCAAAGTTATCATCGATGATTCCGAACATAAAACATGTCACATAAAAAAATATGTAATATACCACAATGTTAAGGAAACTATGTCTCTCAAATGCATTCTTCTAATGATCCCAAAATATAGTATCTTTTATCTTTTATGGGTCTATATAAACACATTTTTTATAAATGAAATTGTCAAGGAAACATTCCTATTTTTTCTAGAAATAAAACTTTGATAACATGGAAAACAGATGATACTCCCATAAGATACCCAATACTATAGCCAAGTGTTTATTATGATCCACGTTTTTCCTAGAATAAACTTGCATATCATACACAAACACCAACATAAAGGTATATTGAAACCTTTGAAATATAAAATCCATTAATTCCATATATATGGATGGTACATTTATAAAACTAAAGGGAAGAACAACACATTCATAATGTCAATATCTACTTCTAAAATATATGTTCCAAGTATCCTCCTTTTGATCCTATGGTTGGTGATATCCTGAATGAAATTCAATTTTAGAGAAGCACTAGATTCCCCTAAACTGATCAAACATGTTGGAAATTCATAGAAGAAGATACCAATTCATTATCATAATCTGGTTAAGCTTATAATAATATGAACAAATATTTAGATTTATATACTCCTTCATAAAAATATCCATTATTTCCCATAGATACATACTCGGTCAGATGAACCCTTTACTTTATAACTCTTCCAACTAATCCTTCACTTACCTCAATATTGTTGGTATATATGATATGATAGAAAGTAAATAGGACTTGTCCCTAATAGGAGATCAATCATAAAATCAACTTATCTTTAGGGTGGAAACCCTGATAAATTGTTAGGAATAACTTCATGGAACTGGTACATTATAATTAGAAAATATCTATTTCCAATATCATTTAACACTACCAATGAAACAGCTGTCAACTGGTAATCTATAATTCCAACCACTGATAACAAGGTTCCTTATCTACTTTCACGCACTTCCCAATCTCCTTAAAGGATATGTATAACACGATTTGAAGATTTGAAACTCACATTGTGTGTATAAAAATTAACATGGGCATTATAGTTTCTCAACTAGCCCATTACAAAAAATAATTCATATACATCCATCTCAATCATAGAGAAATACCATATCAACTCTATCCCATAGATTGTTATCAAACACACTGATCATTTGAAATCTCGACAGTCTCATTGTCCCAATGGTGTTTGGAGTATCAAAATATAAAGCATCATCTCAACCAATAAATTTAGAAGATCAAAAAAACGAAAAGTAATAAATTAATTGGATGTTCATATATCAAAAAAAGATTACATAAGGGTAGAATTAAAAACAATCATACCACTCCCAATTGAAGGTCCTGATTGATCATCCATGATCACTATCTCAGAACCATACAATTTCTTACTCACTACACTTTTCTCTTTATTACCCTTTTAAGATTTCACTAGTTGATGAGTCATGGAATTCCAAGAATTACAATTGATTTCTCAGCTCTGCTGACGACAACTATTCTGATGTACTTCTCCCATCAAAGCATACGATTTTTTAGAAGCATGATATGTGTCCCTAAAACCTGACCATAGAGTACTATGACAATAGCAATGATGATATCCCATCTTTTTTTAGTTGTGACATGCTCTTTGTGTTGTTGTGCAATATTGATTAATGTTATCTAATTAACCACACTAAATACGTCCTAGATTACTCCTTGGTAGAGGAGGTAAGTTGGTTGATCATATAGTCTGATTATATGATTTATCACCCCTTGGTAATAGGTGTCCCTCTGCCACTTGTTTCCAGCACTGCACTTCCCACAAGTTCCTATAGGAACAAACATGCTTTCTCTACATGTGTTTCTCAAGATGTCTCTTTCCTCCAATGTTTCTCTATTTACAATATTTTTATAATATTTTATAAAGATAATGATGATATTTGAGAAAATATTTGGTTTGAAACTCAACTTAGGAATGTGTGTCTTTAAAGATGAAATTATTTTAAATTTTAGTGAATAGTAGACTAAATCCATAAATTTAGATTTATATTCCATTACTAAGAGATTATACTAATTTAAATAGAATATATATTTTATTCTATAAATCTTGGGCATGTTAGGATATAATTTTATGTTGAAAAAATCATTAATGTCCTACCATAAGATGCCTTGTTGTAATTTAGCCTAAACTGATAAATCCCACCACTGGCTTGCTAGATCCTCCAGTATATATGATTCCGACTTTAATTTTCACTCTTTCGGTGTCCTAAGGAAACTAATGTTATGATTCAACCTATTTGACTAGAATTTTTGTTTTTCCAATTCATAACCACCTAAAAGGTGGGTGGTTTCTACTTATGGAACTAAACTAGATGATCCACCTGTCTTTTTTAATCCCTTTTTTCCTTTTATCTATAACATAAAAATCATATAAATTACTCTAACTAAACTATTGGTTCACCCATGGATCAGGTTCAACCAAAATCTTAGTAACCTCTTATGGATGGTTCCTATGATACCTACCAGGTGCCACTCACTATTATAAATTCAAAAAACTATTTAATCCCACTAACTATCAGTTAAATATTAGCTATATCAATTTACCACATTACACATATTACAACAATTCTTTCCATATTCCGGTTTTTCCACAATAAACCATTTTAATCATTTTCAAAATACCACCATATATCCTTTTCAAAATCCAATATTTGGAAGACATTTTTATAACTTTTCAAAATTCAACCTCACATAATACCTTTTTTATAAATCATTAACTCTATATTGAAGAATTCAATCATATTGGGAAGTCATATTATTAATTCATGTCATGAAACTCTCATCAGCTAATCCTAGGATGATGAGGTGGAAACTCACCTAGATGTGTCTAAAAACACTTATGTACCCAAAATCCCTAGTAGCATGAAGTTCATCATAAATAGGTTATCCACAACTTTTTAGGCACTACATTTCATGTTCTAATAATCCTAATCCTTACTACCATCCTAAGAAAATTGATGAACATATAAAGAATAATACCATTTTCAACTCAAAGACTGAACAAAACTGATACACATGGATTGAACAAATTGATACCATTTGTAACATCTCGCCCCTCACCCATTGTTTTGGGAAGTGGTCGTGGTAATTGCTGGCCTTAAGTGACATTCCTAAGACACTAAAAAACTAGAAATAAATTCTAATAGTTTCATAAATAATTGGGGGATAAATTTTATTTGAAAATAAAACACCATAGTTTGATATCCATAACAACTAAACCCTTAAATGAAGCATGATTACAGTGTACAACTCGAACAAAACTAAATGAAACAAATAACTATATCAGAGTACAAGTGGAATCCAAAATCCAAAACCCACGGAAATCCAAGGAAAAAAACCCATAGAGATTATAAATTACAAGCCAACAACTCTCAACTGTGTCCAAGCTTTAATTTGACTAGCCATGTCCAAGGTTTCCAGGAGAATCACTAAATAACTAAGATACATTGAATTTAACTATGTCTCAATAAATGAAATCTAAAAATGACCATTAGTTCCCAACATGGGGGGTAAGTCTAAACATAGTGATATTTTCAAAATGAATTCCCAAATCATTCCATGAGGATAAAACTAGTAAGAAAATTTATATAAAATAGTTTAAAAATTTTAAATCAGATTATATCAAAGACAAAACAGTTTTCATAGTCAAAATAATTCTACAAGAAAATAAATTATAGAATAAATTAGAAAACCATTATCAATGCCATTTTTTATATTCATTTCAATTCCTATACACACAACCACATAAAAATACACTCAATCTTGGTGTTACCAATGATGGTGGAACTTCACACCCAAACATTTTCCCTTTGATGGTGGTACTTCATGACCATTATCCATCCCATTCAACCGACACCCAATCATTAATTCCACTCTTAATCATAGTTATTACATTAAAAAAAACTAATTATTTTAAAATTATTTCAAAAAATAATTCACTTGAATCAATTTAAATCATAATTTTTAAATCATGACTTTAAAATTATAAATAATGGGGTTTTTCCAAGAACCAAACATTTTTCCATAATTTCCACCATTTCAAAAGCGCATCACTGAAGATGTTTTCCATCCATAATAACACTTAAATTTAATAATAAAATTTAATTAAAACTAATCATTCAACTTAAAATAATGTGGAATTAAGAGATAGCCTCACAAACATTGGAAAAATAAAGAACAACACAATTATTCAGTAGATCTAATCTCAGAAAAATACTTCCCTAGATCCAACAAGAAAACATTATAATTACCATAATTAAACATAGATATACCCACATATGATTAGATATAATGTTCTAGAAAATATAAAGGGAATTGATTAATGAATAACAACTAAAAAAGGCACTTACCAATGAATCTGGATCTCCAACAAGCCATAATTCCCTCGAGGATATCTCTCTGACTAAAGAAAGATGTCCCTCACATCTTGGGAGAAAAATTAATTTGTATTATGGAAGGATTTGGAGAAAACCATGGATTATTAATATAAAATTGTATAGGATACAAATATTTTATAGTAATAACAATACATTGTTTGGTTAGGCTACACAGTTTGAAAAACAGTGTTCCCAACATGTGGTTGCTACTGTCTCAAGACAACACCTTTCATGGAAGGCTCGCACATTGAGAAAAATCATGTTCTAACCTTTCATTTACTTTTATCCTAGATGAGAATAGTCTCACAATGTTTCTCCTGATCATAAGCACAATTTGGGGAAACCATGCACCAATCATGTACCTACCAATATCCCACTATTTTTCCTTGTAGTATTTCTTGAGGGTGTTTCATGGTTTCTACTAACCGTTCTCAAACCATGCACCTCCAGAAAAGATTCAAAGACGTGTAAAAACAATATATAACGACAAAAAACTTACCCAAATCATTATATAACCTTAAAATACATGAATAAATGGTCATGTACCTAAAACCAGGGGTGATACAAAAATAATTAAGGGCAGATTCAATGTCTTTGAGAATGGATTTATGGAACTTGATGATGGAAAAAAATTCCATGTGGATTGAAGATAGAATCCCCATATATAATGTGTATACTATAGAAAATTCAAGACGTGTTCTAACACATTATTCAATTAAGAGAATTAGAGTGTTAGTCTACATGCGAGATTCGACTATAGATACATTATTTTGTACACTGTCGAAAATCAGATCCATATACTTTATATAAGCTTCCTTTATTTAATTAAGGAATATGATTATTATATTATGATGCATTTTAGGCTACATGAATTACCCATAACACATGCCTATTGGGTTATAATTGTTTGAACATTTAAAGTGATTATGATATGTTCATAAATCCACAATTGAATAATCCTAATGATCTATTACCATAGGAAACCGAATAGAAGATAAGGTAGTGGCCATACACCAATATCTTAATCCCATCACACACTATGATAAAGGTAATTACATATCTTATATGATATTAATAAATCATAACCATTTATATTGATCACATTTGTATCTAGGAATATGATATAGATTAATCATAAACTATTATTGGCATATTTTTTTGTGAACATCGATCAATCTTACACTGACATGAAAATCCAATAAATTATTTTTTTCAAAAAAAATAACAACTCTCTATGAATCCATCCAAGCTCTTTTTGATAGGGTTAAGAATAATCTCTTCACTTTGGAGAAAAGTTTTTGTATAAATTTTTTATTCCTTATTCTTAGGCCTAACTTTGTGACATTATGGGCCTTTGTAGTGTTGAAAACAAATATAAAATCCTAATTTCATAGTTGTAAGCAAATATCAACCTCTAGAAAAAGTTCCTACTACTAAATATATAAAGAGACATTGTGTGATTGTGATCAAACACACTCATATCTATATATAAAAATTTCCACCATAATATGTTTCAAATAAAATATATGTAAACTTATATAGTAATTTTTCTCATTACATCTAGTTTACACTAGTCATAGAACATGTAAATTTAGTATAGGTCAACTCATACATTCATGATTCTATGAAATAGTCTAACTAGTTTTAATGAATACATCACATGTAATTCAACCATTTTTCTGAGGACATAACATGTCACTCATCTAAATATGGTCATAAATTTTATTTTTCTAATTAAATCAGGGGTCCAAAGTTTTATTCTCATCAAATGTGTAGACAAATTCCATCTTGGTTGATCTCTATCAGATAACATGATTATCAATATGCCCAACTAGCCCATGATTAACCAAAACTCAAGGATTATATATGAAAAGTATCAAAATATTAAGGTTACAAATCTAGAAGTAAAACCAACCATAATTAATGAGTATTCGTAATACTCATACACCCCAAACAACAAAAATGACCATATGACATTTCTTGTTATTTAATTTTGTGTGTCAACCTAGATAATAAGTCATGACTTATTACTGCATGCTTCAATGCTTTATACCAATTAAAACTCTTTGTATCATAATAAAGATTCTAATCATGGTAATATGAAAATATTGTCACATACCAGTTTCTAATGAATTTCTACACCCAAGACATCTTGCTTCATGTCAAAGCTTATATCCAAAGTTAGGAGATATCTAGGGCTTTACCAGTGATTTTTTGGAATGTTTATTGGTAAATAGGATAAAAGACCATTCTTGTCTCATCCTTTAGGGAGAATTATATCCTACCTTGGGACTCTATTATAGATTTAATATATGTTCATGAATCCTTCCCAAATCCAAGTGAAAGAATGGTTACTACCATGTAAGTGATATGACTGAAATTATTCATTGATATAAAAATCTATAGACATTATATTTTTTCCATTGATAGGACCATATATATATATATCATAGTTTCTCTACTGAATATTCCATTTTTTATATTATAGATTTCCCACCACTATTTTAATTAGTTATCATATTATGGTTTAATGCCACACAATAGGGAACAATGGAGTTTATTGAAATCTAGGGAGGTGATATGTGTTCATGGTATTGGAATCAAGCTCAAAAATGAGATTCCTATGTATCTCGATGGAGGGAATTAGAACCTTCATTGATTTATGAAACTTAATGATAAATTATTTACCTTTTAAGACTGTTTTATAAGAACCAAAGTGGTTCCATTTATTGTTATGCAACCTTGACCCCTTCCAACCAATATAAATTCATACTGATTGGACTACTAGAAAAAGGTTTTGAGGGATGTTTAAAGTGGAACCTATGCATGAGCAGCCCTTTATAGCTTAACCTATATTTTTAATTCTATATAGATGGAGATTTAATTGAATTATTGTGGAATATGGACCCAATAAGGATAGATTGTATGGATTATTGGGGGAGTATGGACCAATGATAAGGAATGATATGGATCATAAAGAATATAAACTTATGAGGACATGGATTTTCTATTGATTATTTACCAATAGAAATATGGTTTCAGTAGTTTTGAATAAACCTAAAATAGATATCCTATGAATCCTAATTAATATTAATCAATGCACCAGTAGATTGTTCGGTGCAGTCTAAGGTCATGTGAAACAACCATACCATGTTGTTTAATTTTATTCGATAAATATGTTTTCATGAGGTTTTATGTCATGAAAAAAGTACATTTATATCCTGAAAGTGGATAAAACATAGGTTTTAGTATGTCTTACTCATAGTCCTCCCAAATAAAAATGTCCCAATGTAGAGATACTAGAGATTACACCTCATAAGAGACCCACATATGTGTCTATATCTCATGGATTGATGGTAGGATGATGAAAGGTGACATGAATCATAAAGTATAAGGATCCATGAGGTAGATAGGGATTATATATGTATTACTCAGCCAGTTCTCTGGTATAACATGTTTAGATGATACCCAGAGGTTCTTAACCTAGTAATAAAGTTAAGCGAGGATGGTAATTTGGGACATACACCTAAGTGGGGGTCCTAAATGGATAGATTGGGTCTTACACCTAGTAATAAAATGCTACATATTATCCTACATATTATGGATAAATGGATTAATAGAGAAGGTTGGTTGCAAACCCGGGGGATATGGCCCTGTTAGGAAGGATTTGGAGCTTACGCATGGGATCCTATAATTCAAAAAGTCATAATATGGAGAGATTGTGGCTTACACCAAATAGTAGGCATATATATAGGTGTCTACAACCCATTGATTGATGGTAATATGATAAAGGAAGAATAGAAAACCATTGAATATATATCCACGATGAAGAGTTTATGGCTTATGCTTGTGTCTCTCGGCCAGTTCTCGGGTGTGACTGTAATGGATGCTTCCCAAAGGAGCCCAAATCGATAAGTGAGTCGAAAGAAGGTAGGATTTTAGGTCTTACACCTAATAAGATGCCCTTCGGGATAGACTACAGATTATAACTAAGAAGGAGAATAATATTTATATACCCCCAGCTCATTTATTGACCAAAGGGAAACCAAATCCAAACATGGGATGCAATATTATCATCTTGATACATGAGGGGTCTCACACGTGTCCCCTTGATAGTAACAAATGTTATTAAAGGTGTACAAGATCAAGAATACTCGAAGTTCCCTATCAATTAGGGTGGAAAATTTAGGAGATATATTTTATAAAAATATTATATGACCAAAAGGGTGATCATTGATGTGCATGACCAGATAATATACCTCAAGATTATATTAAATAATCCTCCTTAGAATATTCCATTTGAGGGTTTGACTATGAAAAATTGGATCCAATAAGTTTATTTGGTTGTTCCATAATTAGATAGATTAAATGGGTGAAAGAAACATCATGAAATTGGCATGGATACCTATAATTGTTTTTATTTTTGAAGTGTCCATGAATGGGGAAAATGCATCATAGTTCAGGTCTATTTAAGAGGGTAAATAGAAACTAAGGAGGCCATCATTTCTCTTAGGAGTGATGTTCTAGGAAAAGGTTTAGATAGTCTGTATGTTGTTTGAGATAAAGTTCACACACATATGAGACTTATGAACGATGACTTGTGATTTGGACATCATAATGGGACCTCATGATGGGATATCACAATGGGTCCTCACATAAGGGCCTCACAAAGGATCCCTATAAAGAAAGATTATAGAAAGGCCACATAGAGGGTCCCTCACATAGGACCCTATAAAGGGGCCTTTCAAAGGAAGCTCATGAAGGATCCATCATAGATAGGCTTCCTAATGAAATATTATATAGGATACCTCATAGAAAATACCATATGAATGGGATCTTATGGTGGAGACCTCGTAGACAAAAAATCATAAAGTGACCCTACAAAAAACCCCTCATGAAGGGACCTTATATATTATCATTTGCATATCATTTCTCATATCTATTATTCCATTATTTTGGGTTTGGATCATGGATTACCAGATAATCCTTCTAGATCAACCTAGTTGCTGAAAAGTGTTTTCTTTATTTTCTCAAAAGGATAACGTTTATCAAAATGGGGAAATTTTATTCTATCCTTTTTCTCTCATATAAAATATCTATAAGATCATCTATTTTCATGGAAATGATTTACATGTATCTATAAGATATGTTCAATAACCACCTTCCCAAAATGGGTGATTTTGTAATTAGTTTGCAACCATCAAACTGAGAATAGACTGTGAAGGTGGATCATGGTATAAAAACATATATACCATCCCATGAATTAATAATTTTCAGGAATTGAAATTACCCCATTTCCATCAATACATATTTTGATCCAACATTTCATTAATGGGGAATTTTATTAGAGAGGCTGATTGCACAGAGGATTTTTTTATGTGATATACCCCCCTAAACCCCCAAAATGAAAATGATTACTTTTAGGTAGATAGTCCCATAGTTATATATATCCATTTTGAATAAAATTATAGATGATTAAAGGTTATCTTTGACATCTATATAAGACCATTTTCCTCGAGTATATTTTGACATGGATTGGTGTTGGCTTTTATGGGCACATAAAATATGCATATAATTGAAGTGAGAGATCAAAGTAGTCAAGTTGTATAAATCTGTTTGGTCTCACTATTCATTTCTATACAAAAATAGTAACATCATACTAGATATGATCATACTATGGAGTCTATATATAAATATATAACATCTGTTGCATGGATAGGTTGGAATAATCCAATGGATTGTGTACATGATCTATGAATGTTTTATCATGGGGAATATGTGTGATGAATTTACCTCTATTCCTTTTTATGTTAAAACTTCAAATGGACATCTCGTGCGAGGTAGTTTCACCAAATGTTAAGAATTTCCATAGAAATGTAGATTCATCAGAGAAACAATTTTCCATTTAGAACCTAGCCTAAAATGTTTATCATTATAAAAGTTCAAGAGCCATAGAAAATGAGACCAAATTCTTTCCCAGCATAAATGTATTGTCGGCTTGATAGTTCATAATGTTCAATGCTAGAAGAAGGATGTTACACTATATGGGATTGTGACGTCACCCCCCAAATAAATTTTTCATTCCACCTAGATGTATTCCTTATTGAAGGAAGACATTTTGATATAAACCATACTAAGATGGGGGAACTTGGCATTGGTGACTTTATTTCCAATTCACACTTTATAATTTTTATCTCTTTTCCTTTACCCATCTCACTATTTTTTGAGTTGTTCTTTTGTTATCTCTTTTATTCTCCATTATTTCTTATATCACAACTAAACACACACACACACACACACGCAAAGTGTATAGTGATATACATGGATCACCTCTCATTGTGACTAGTCTAGTACTTGGTGTGAATTATTTTTCAATATGATAACAAAAATCACAAGATTCAAAATCTATGATTTTTTCTATAGTCTCCTGATAGTGTTTGAGTGTGCATCTTGAATATCTCTATTTGGTGCATCATAATCTGGTCTCCTCTTCCACGCTTAGTACACAAAAATTATTCTTTCATTAATAATAGTTCCATAAAATGATGACCATAATGAATATATATAATAATAATAACAACTACATCATAGATTAATTACTATCCTTATTCTTAATTTGAGTTTTTATGAAGCCACATAAATACTTTAAATTCAATTCACTATAATTATTAGATCTAGTCCTCAAAATAAATTCTATAAGAAACGACTTCCATAAATAGATATAATAGCCAAGGAATAACTAACATGGTCTCATCCTTTAATTATTGGATCCTACTTCTTTATTTTTTTCATGATAGTCACTTTATATTAATCATTTTTTATTATATGCATGTTCTGTGTAAATCGATACTCTATTTTAAGCATAGAATAGTCCAAAAAATTCTATCATTCTTTATTCTATATGATTTACTATATCTACATAGTAGTGTGAATTTAAATCATACAAAATAACTATAAATTCATCCATTTTATTTTCAAGACTTTTCTACATCGTCTCCACCTTAAAATTAAATACAAAATAATTTAATGTATTAATATACTTATAAATGTATACATATTCATGAGTTAGAATAAATCATGGAATCTCCTACTCATTTCATAGGGTGTATATCCATGTGAATAAAACTTCCTCAATTTTTTAAAAATCCTCCATAATAATGAAAAAACAGATCATGATATATATATATATATAAGTATAACACACATAGTATCATCTTGTTTAAATATCATCACCTCCATTACTTATAATGTCATTAAAATCGCATTTAGTTGAGATTCATTCAATTTAAAGGACATTAGGTGTTTTTCATGTTTTTCACATTTCCTCCTTTGAAAAAAAATTATTCCATCGTTAAATAACCCCGCAAAAGTATGGGTATTGTATCCTTGAGTTTTTCACGATCTCATTCTCATTAGGTATCCAAATCATTTCACTGATCATGAAATATAAATTCATAAATATTATCAAAATATAATTATATGATATGTATAGTGACCATGAAAAAAATTATATAATGATTACACATTATTAATCATGTGGTCCATAATCCAATGCATAGTCAGTCATCACACTCATGGTAGGTTCTAGTTTTTTTATAGTAGCTCTATCTACCATTCTTGTAAAAATCATCTAATTGACCATGTATTCTTTATTTAGTGACTCGATTTACCATATATTCACACTTCTTCAATAATTTTCCATTCTTTGTTTATGTGGTGAGTCCATATACATAGATTCATCATCATGTGGTAGTTCCTTATCTGTACATGTTGTAGCTCAAAATACTATGCATGGCCCCTTGAAATAGATTATACTTCACTTGTATGTGGTGAATTCACTGACTGCGAAAATTACCAATGTTTAGAAACCTCAAAGGATGAAATTATAAGACAATACACACAATTAAAAATCATTCAGCGATGATTATATCCATGTTTCATTAATATGGAGGAATAATATCTTATATGAGATATTTTCCCACATCAGACTTTTTTTTCTAGTATCAACTTAATTATATTTGACTATACATTAGCCACCCATCCATGAAACTAAAGTTGTCTCCTAGATACACTCACACACACTTTACACAACTGTGTTCCACTTTCTTGTACCTAGTCATGCTATATATACCTTATGAGCAAACCCTTGATTACCTAAGAAAAGGAAAATCTTGTCCTATCTATGTTTGGTCTCACTTATGCAAGCCTTAGTATTCGAATATAGAAAAGCATCCCTTAATCTTGGATTTGACTTTTCCTAGGAAACTTGAGTGGCTACATAATACTTGACAAATTTTTTTTCTAAATCAAAACCCAAAACAAAAATAATTAGTAAAATAATAAGAATAATTCTAAAATCAATGCATCAGGACATACAAACTTCTCTTTACATAAATATGAAACCTCATTAGGAAATAATAGACTATTTCATGGTTCATTAAACAAATCAATAATATTATTCTTAATTTAAATATTGAAATTCATTAACAAATTAAACACTAACACTTAGTAAAAAACTATGTTTAATTCTCAACGTATTGCATTATGGCACATAAAACTCTTTTTTCATAACATTCAAATCTCATTATGCAATAATAAAGTATTTTATAGTTCATTAAACATATAAATAAACTTATTATTCATAAAAATATTAATATTAGTTGAAAAAATTACAACTATCACTATATTTTCAGAACACTTTCAATGTTCCTTAGTAGATATCTAATTCTGGTAAAAGACCCATGCCTTGAAGTGAGAGTTGTAATGTTGATGATAATATCCTAACAAGAAATTGGTATAAGAATTAACATTCCAATGAAAATATTAATGAAATTATAATTTCTATTAGAGTATATATGATAGGGTAAATCTCCATGTATAATTTTAATCCAATTTCTTGTACTCTAGGGTTTATCATAACCTATGTGGGGGGCTACAAATTCACTAATGAACAACTATTCATAGACAGTCGATTTAGACCCAACCTTTAGTTTTTAGGTGGAGTTAGAGCCCCTATGATGAAAATTTAATATGTAATAAACATGTTTAACCAACATAAATTATTCATATTTTCACTGTATTCTTCACCAACCAATGTTATTATAGATAATGAGAATGAAATCCATGAGGAGAGGTTATATTTAATATCCTTTAGGGAAGGTGTGTTATGTGTTAGGATTTATAGGGAGATAATCTATGAGGGATATGTGACACATAAATTCATTCAGAATTATCATTATATATATAATAAATATTCCATTTCTCCTCATAGCATATGAATTGAACCACACCCTAAGGTCACAAATTAGTTATAGATGATAGTTGCACAGGGGTAAATGGGAATCTGAGTTATTATTCTACTATATGAATCCACTATCAGGGTTGATACTAAATATTAAGAGTCTTGGATTTGGTTATAACCTTAAGGGTACTTGGATGACCTAGTGCATCATCTCAATGGGCTATCAACGATTGAGGGTGAAGAAGAAAAATAGAAAATGACGGAGGCAGAAATACCTCATAACAAATTTTACCAAAGGAAGCCTCAGATCTCTTAGATTCCAAGAAAATTATTGATTTATCTATATGTTGATCTCTCAGTGAATAGGACGTCTCAAAAACCATTTATTCCCTCTAAAGGAAAATTATTGACGATTTAGTGAGAATGGGACTCTTGGAGATTCTTCATTCTTTCCCACGATGTCTGGGGTTTTCTCTAGGTAAAAAATATTACCTTAATAGAGATAGAATGCTTTTCTACAGCCTAGATAATTTTTCATATGAATCAACCCTAATAAGTGGAAAAATATCATCAATTACTTAAGGCTTCTATCTATTCATTTAATATTTATTCATTTTATACAAATCAGGTGGTCAAAATGGTGAAGTATTAATAAAACATAACCATGATAATAGATTCTATTCAAAGCATTTCCTTGAGATAAGTAAGATAATTCCTCATCTAAATTTATTTTTATTTTTATTTTTTTTCTTCATCATATTTTATATGATATCTAAGAAGATTATTCTCTTTTTTCATTTTTATAATTTTTTTAGAGGTGATGAAATTGGACCTAATTCTCACTCAAGAAAAATATTCAAGGAGGAATGCCCCCCTACATTAATAGTGCATATACATGTAGTGATATCCATTACTCTTGAAATTCTTCTAGTACCATCACTTTTGACTACTCCCATATAGTCTCCTTAGGATACATGAATAAGTGAAAGTTGGTCAGGCCATTGGTAACCCATCTCCTCTCAATATTAGTTATTATTTTTTTAATCACTTATCTTTTGATTTTTCATTGTAACTTAATGATTAGTCATTATTTTAAACTTATTTTTTCCAAAGTGTCATAGTATCGAGGGTACTTACTATCAAGGAACATGTATCCCTTGCACTCACTAAAGGGGATTCTATGGGAGAAGGGACATAGAGATATTAGGACGAATGTTATCCAACTCATGACTCACCTACATTATCCAACATCCCTATGGACCCAAGGCCATTGGATGGTCTTATAGAGATAAATTAGCTCACTAAATATTCTTTATCTGATCTCATTAAGATTAATTAATATTTGAAAGAACGTCTGTTACTCTGATATTTAAAAATTTCCATTACAATTGTGCTGACCCATATTAATCCCCATGTGTTTCCATGTTTGGTGATGATCTAAGGGAGAACCTATCAAATATTCCATCTATGATCATTGCTATATTAATTGTGTGATATATTTAGAGGTAGGAATAATTTCATGAAAATCTGCATCGAAATTGGAATGAGAGGACCAACCTACCATGCCTTCTAAAATGGAGAAATCAGATGAAGAAGTTAAAGTTATATTGAGTGAATGTTAATATTCACACCTCTTATAATTTCATTTTTTCACATTTCTATTGACTGACATGTTCTCGGTGTAAGTTTAGGAACCCTTTTATTGGCCTTAGATACTCATAGTTTCATATCTTTGGAACCCCAATTAAAATAAACCATAGATACATGTACTAATATAGTTCTACATACCAAATATTTTTTGAAAATAGACCCTAATTGAGTGATTTGGTTCTATATTATGTGCTTAACCTATAAATAGACTCTAATTCAATCATGAAGTATGATTAATTTTAGAAAATTATATAGTAACAAGTGTGGATAAAAATATCAAGGTTAGTTTATGAAATCCCTATGAGTGAGATTGATAGATAACTACATCATCTCAACCACATATTAAATAACCTAGAATTTGGTAGCTATGATTATAAAGATTTCAACACTAAAGTGAATAAATATGATTATTCTTAAGTGTGAAATAGCTTTCCGTAGTCAGAAATTTCATATGAAGAAGCATTGAACCATTCTACCATTATCATAACATCCACAATTTATGGTTCTTCTCAGTATATAGGAGTGTCATCGATATTGTATCAATGTGTTAATAAATGGTGGGCCTTTGTGGAATAAATTCACCAAGATCTAGCCTAACATCTATAAGAGCTATCTCAGCATCAAAAAGATCTCATAATTACTAAAATGTAAATAAAGGATCATAAATGTATGGTTGAGGTGGAAGAAAATATGTGGATGGATTCTAATGCAATGGTAAAGTAATTGTATCTTTGTATATAGGTGGAAATCATAAGACAATAAAATCCATGTTAAGCTATCAATGACTGAGAGTAGAAAATTGTTCAACTTATAGAATCTATTGAAAATACTCTATAATATATCCTCCATATTCACTTAAATTTTTATATATTAAGAGAATCCAAATTGTGTATGTTCATCACATTTTTTGATCAAAAAATAACAAAATATTATTTTTCTATCATTTCTAATTTATGATTAATGTTTCCCCATGATCATAAATTCATGATAACTTAAGAAAATTGTAGAAACCTATACTTTTCATCTATAGTTATTATATATTATTAGATGAATATTCATCTCATAACATAAAGATCCATGGTAGAATCATATAGGTAATGTATCTTTGGAAACATGGATAAATAAACAACTAGTTCATAAGTGAAGCACATCATATCCCACTAAGTTATACATAACTACAAAACCTTTTTAGAAATTACATAATTAACTCCATTGTTCATAACTAGGAGAAAGGAAACATAATAAAGGGTGAACTCAGATGCTCAGTAATGGTAAATATGGGAGATATCAATGGTCACTTTAACGTAAAAAGAGAATAAGGGTATGATAACATGATATTAACATTTGAAAACCATAACCTACAAATCATAGATCGTAATTTGATTCATGTAATAAATCATTGAAGTTCATGAGACATGAATCATAATAGAATCAATGAAAACGTTCCTTAAGATCACAACAAAGGCATATTACATGATTTTCTGGTATACACATATGTATAGAAAATTATTTAATTAATAATCAATAATTACTTATGAGACTATCGTAGTAGATTTTTTAACTCTAAAAACTATCAAAGTAGTAAAGGTTTAATAACAAGACTATCATAGTGGACATATTTCCTTACTGAACTGGGTTCACACCCCATTTTGTTCTATTTTATCTCACGATATATCCATCTTTTCCCAATGTATTGGAGGGCTATATGATTTTGGGCCTTCCAATCACATAATGAGAATCATACTTATGTGTGAAAAAATATCATAAACCATTCAAAATATCATAACCCATGAAAAGGTAAGGTTTTTATGGACATTTCATCATTTCTTAATATCATAACCAATTGAAAATAAACTAATTTCATAACTTAATTAACCCGTGTAAAAGATACGGGTTTCATAGAATAATCCTTAAATCATCATCATCATAAGATATAACAAAGAATTAATGAGGATTGTATATTATATTATATCCCCAGCAAAGAATAATTAACATCAATGTTTTTCATCATATTATAATATATCCTTAAAAGAAATTTGTAATATTTCATGAATAAAACCAACTTTTCATTTTGAAATCACTTTCTAAAATTCAAAAATTTCCCAAATATTGTGGGAAAATTTTTCTTTAAAAAAAACAGAGAAAATTGAAAATTAATCTTTAAATAATCTAATGGTAATAATTATGGGAAATTTGATTCATTATATTTATATTAAAAGAAAACATTCCTTACAATCTTTTGTATAAAAAAAGAAAAAAATTACCTCATTTGGAAAATGAAAAGACGATTCATTTAAAACAATTTATTTGATAATTATATCATGGATAAGGATTAATTTTTAAAATAATATAAAAATATTAAAAATACTCTGGAATTTTTTTTAAATCATTTTAATGAAGAACAATTATTTTTTACTGAAGAAACAAATAAAAGTTGGTCTTCCTTGAAATATTATTATGGTATCTTGAATTCTTAGAGAGTGGAAAATGAAAGGAGAAAATTTAATCTACAAAAGTAACCATTTGAGAAGAAAATTAATTATATTATTGATAGTTGGGTCTTTAAATCTCATCATTATAAACTTAATAATTAACTATCCTCATAAATAATTAAATTGTTACATAAAGCCCATACATTAGGTCTAACTTCCCTTGTAGATGGTTGAACCTACTATATAATAAATATAGGTTTATAATAGAATTATTCTATAACCATACTAATATATATTATACCATATATTATTTAATAATAACCTTTCACCACCTATTTTTTATAATTGTTTATTAAAATAACTATTCTGTGTGATAGTACCCTTGTTTTTCATGTATGTTTTGGTTCAGTAGTTTTTTGTCCTTGTATATTGATCACGGTACCATAAGATACATAATTTTAATTATGATATAAATATAATATATAATAATTATATACATATTTATATTTATCCATAAATGTTATAGATATAAAAATTAATTACACCGTTCACGGAGACAGTTGGTCGTACATACACATGAACTCTATTTTCAATTTTTGACTAGTGTAAAGAAAGAAAGAAAAATAATAATTAACCATTAAGTAATGGTTATTTTATCATATAATTCACATATATTAATCAAATATATCCTATTACTATCCATGTAAAACAAAAATAAAAAAATAATTAAAATGTTTCGTGGAGGTGCTACTCTACACGTACGCACAAGCGATGTTATCGTTTTCCAAAATATTGGAAGGTAAAATGTTATATGTGATATTATAATTCTAAATGTTTAGTTATGTAACAAACAACATATATAAAAATTAAATATATCGTTATAACCATTCATGAGAGTCAGTGATGGAGAACGAATTACATCGGTTCGCGTGGGGGTAGTCCTCCATACATACAGTCGGTAGGTTCATTTACATTTTGATCAAAGAGGAGATAGATATAGGGTAATAAATTTACCTAATAAAATATTAATATATTTTAGATACTATTTTTGTTATTTTATAATAGTTTATGAATAATTCAAGGAGGTATAATAATAAATAAAATGGAAACACATGGTTAAGAACTACACCTCTTTTTAGAACAACCTCTTTATGTTTATACCCAAATCCTTACTATGATGGTTTTAAGATAAAACAAGAGACTATAGATCATCATTAAGTTATTTTTATAGATATTTATTGAACTTAAATTCTACAGAATTTTGGAAAGGATAGAAGAGGTGGTGTCCTTTTATAAGTTGGGGAGATGACACACTGGGATTTTTTGAGAAGAATAACATATATTAATGTCTTATTTTTTAAAAATGGATCTAAGATGGTATTTTAAAGAGTTTTATATTATATAAGTTTGTAATATATCAATAATATATAATTTAGACAATTTTTTAGGTTATTCTACCCTTATCTCTTTAGTTTAACCACCGATAAACCTGTTTTAACTGTAACTATGGTAACATAATTTTTCTATTTTTACAATTCATTATGAAAGAAAATTTATTTGAACATAATAGATAATATTAATTATCAAAATTAATAATATTTAATCCATTTATCATATTAAATTTACCTAATTTACATAATTTAATTTAAAATTAAACCCGTAAACGCGGCGAAAAGTGGATTGTCGAAGAAAATGTTCACTTAAGTATGAAATGATTTAAAATAAAAATTCAATTAAAAATTGATTAAAATGACATAAATTGAGTTTTTAATAATATAATTTAGATAATTTTATTTTCAAACCATTTAAAAACAAAATATTACTTTTTAAACTATTTAAATAAAAAGAATTTTTTTATATAAATCATGATTTTTCGCTATTCATCAAAAAATTAATTTGTCCAAAAATTATTAAAAATTCACTCTAATATAATTTTTTAAACTTTGATTCAAAAAATAGAATTTTTTTTTCTAAAATATATTTTCTAATAATTTATAAAAAATATTTTTAAAATAGGTGAATAAAATGATACAAAACTAATTTTTTGAAAAATATAGTTTTTAAGCATAAAACTAGATTTCTTCTTATCCTATATCGAAAGAAAAATATTTATTGATAATAAATTTTATTAAATATATATAATATGAATTTTGTTAAAATAACTCACTAAATGTGATTAATTTAATTTATTAAGATAAAACACACATTACAAACATAAAATTAGTTTTTCAGAAAAACATTTCTTTTACTTTAAAATGATTTTTTAATTTATAATCAATTGATAACCAATTAACATATTTTATACATGTATAAAAAATAAAATATTCATAATTTATTTATTCCTATTCATACCTATTAATTTCAAGTCATGGTTATAGTGGAATATTATATCATGGGTCATTTAGACTTGGGGTTGCGTGTATCAAGAGCTACCAAATAGATAAAATTTATTTGGAAAGAAATATTTCATAAAATCATAGGGTGCTACATTCTACCCCCATTAAAATTTACTTCACCAAAAAAATTATGTTACTTTGATTCCAACAAATGAATATATCTCTACCTCTTTGCATCCTTGGGTTCCCGATTAACTTCTTTGAATTTATAATTCCTCCAAAGAACTTTAACCAGGTGAGGAATCTTGTTCCATAACGCTTTATCACTACAATCCAAGGTATTTTCTTGTTATTATTAACTGGATATATCAGGCTCTAGTAGTTTGACCTCTGATTTCAATACATGTGATATATTAGTATGCACTTCATTAGGAGAGATACATGGAATATATCATGAACTTGAGGGAGGTTTAGTGGAAGTGAAAAGCGGAAAAATACCATCATGAGTTGATCAAGAATATAAAAATGTATAATATAACTAGGATTAGATTTCCATTAATTATGAATCTAATAACCTTATTCAATGGATAAATTCTAGAAAAACCTTCTCACGAACTTCATATTCCAGACCACGATAATGATTTTCAATATAATTTTATGTCAACTATAAGGTGCCTTGATGTACTATTGAATGAATGTAACTATGTTTTCCATTTACTCAGGTAGATCAGGTACTAATATATTTATTTATCTAACTTCATCTAAATATTTGGTAATTATACAATTATTTCTATAGATGGATTCATAAGGAGCCATCTGAATGATCAAGTGAAATATATTGTTGTAATAAAGATTAAATATAGGAAGATGTAGATTACAACCACCTTTTAAATCCATAGTTCAAGTTCTCATAATATCTTCTGGAGTTTTAATGGTTCTCTTATACTGACCATATATCTTAGGATTGTAAGTGGTATTGAAGATTAACTCTTTATCAAGAGCATGTTGAAGCCTTTTGCATAACTTCAATGTAAACCTCAGATCCCAATTAGACGTAATAGAATGCGGTAATGTATGAAACTCCACCACTTACTTAATATAAATTATTGTAAGAAGATCAATAGATATGTCTTCTATGATGGAAATTAAGTGTACTGACATTGTAATGAAATCAACTACAACCCAAATATCATTATGGCCCATATATGTTTTGGGGAGTTGAATGAAAAAATACAAGGTGTTGTTTTATCTTTTTATTATATTGTATGTAGTGGTTGTAAAAAACACTTAGACTTAGGTCTATTATCTTTAACTTACTAATATACCAATCACCAAGATATATACTCTTATATATATCTATTTATTCTATCCCACTATAAATATTCTTTTAGATCTCTACACATATTTGTACTCCCTGGATGAATTAAAAATGATGATCTACGATCCTTGTCCAATAAATCCTTCTTCTAATATGGTATGGATAAAATTAATACATAGTTCTTAAACCTTATCATTCCATCAAAATCAAGTTTAAACTTAGAAATGTTTTTCTGCTTCTTCTATAACTCTACATCTTCCTACTATGCCTCTTTAATCTTCACTTAGATTAATGGTTGAATACTCATTTTAGAAAGATAAGATTTATCCCATTCCTTCTAGATTCCAAGATATATACTTTTAAAATATAGTAATTTTGGATCTTTTTTGGTCCTCATCATACGTATTCTAGCATGATCCTTTTGACTCATAGAATCTTCCACTTTGTTCAGTTTCCCTAGGTGGTATTTTTTTTATCTTTCATAATATTTAACCAGCTCTAACTATATTCTCTATCTCATATTTAACTCTGTCTATGTTAAAGTGCACTTTAAAATTTTTTGATCAGTATATATATGTCATCTTTATCTATAAATATAATGCCTCCAAATAATTAGAAAAAAATAACTACTGTTAACTCCAAATAATGAGTTGGGTAATTTTTCTCATGAACCATCAATTTTTATGAGTTATAAGATATCACCATATCATTATGAATTAGTTGTAATCACAATACATTCTTTTATACATAACTAAAGATCAGAAACCATTCTCTACTATAAGTTAATTTAATAAAAGGTGTTCTTTATAACCTTCTCTTTAGTTCCTTGAAATTTTCCTCACATCCATATGTCTAAATGAACTTGGATTCCTTCTAAGTTAACTTGGTGACTGGATTTTATATCCAAAAATATTCTCCAAAGATAACTAATAATGTCCACAAAAACAAGGATATATTATGTTGTCAATCAAATAGAATCCATATAAATTTATAGTTTCCATACCGTGTATGGAATGCTATCTTGGTTATACCCTGCTTCTTTACCTTCAATTGATTATATCCTAAATGAAGTTAAATATTAAAAAGGTATTTATCTCCACAAAATTGATAAAACAATTCCTCAATATAGGCTACATGGTATGTTTTTCTTGATATTGATCTTATAATGTTCTTGATAATAATTTTATAGTCATATTTATCCACAATTATTCTTAAAAAATAAACATTTGGACCCCAAGGTGACACACGTGGAAGAATAAATCCATTTTCATGATTTTCCAAGACTTTCTTTTTCAATTCTTGTAGCCAAATTCGGGACATTCTAAATGGAGACATTGAAATAAGTGAAACACCAAGTATGATTTCCATTGAGAAATAAACTTCAATATATAGTGTAATAATATGATACTATTCTAGAAAGTCATAAACAAATATCCGTATATTTGGAATATTATTTATTTTGAGTTTCTCCCTCACCAAGATAAACACCCTTTTTTAATAGGAATAAAGACCCATACAATGGATTTGATTTCTCTAAGAAGTTTATTTTTATCATTGTATTGATAAAAACTAGGATTATAGGTCATGGAGAGGGATTTAAGGAAGGTATTTTGTTAGTGATTTACTAAACCAAAAGGCTCTTGGAGCATTGAGAGGAGAGGATATGAGGTGTACTTTTATAAGTGGGGGAGAAGACACACTTGGAATTTCTAAAATGATGAAAATATATTAATGTATTCGTCACACCAAATGGATCTAAAATTGACTATTATATAATATTAGATGATATAAGGTTGAAATATTTCCATAAAATATAATTTAGACAAGTTTTTAGATTATTTTACACTTATCTCTTTATTTTCACCCATGACAAACTTATTTTAACTTTAATCGTGGTAACATATTTTTACTTTTTTTCTATTCATTGTGATAAGAAATTAAGTTGGAATTATTAAATAAAATTAATTATACTAATTATTAATATTTAATCTATTTTATCATATTTTTTTTACATAATTTTTATAATTTAATTTAAAATTAAAGCCACAAATTCGATTAAAAGTGGTTCACCAAAGAAATTTTTTTCTTAATTATAAAATGTTTTTTAAAAAATTCAACATAAAATTGATTAAAATAACCTATATTTAATTAATAATATTATAATTTCACTAATTTATCTTTTAAAACCATTTTTAATCAAAGTTTTATTTTAAAAATTATTTAAATCAAAAAACAATTTTTTTATAAAAATTTGAATTTTTCATTATTCGATAAAAAATTATAATTTTCTAAAAATTACAAAAAATTAAATCTTAGATAATTTTGAAAATTTTATTTTAAAAAATAATTTTATTTTTTCAAATAAATTTTATAATAGTGTAAAATAAAATTATTCGAAAATAAATGCATAAAATGTTACGAAACAAAGTTTTTATAAAAATATAGTTTTTAAGAATAAAACTGGATTTATTCTTATCCTATGCCTAAAAAATTTATTTTAGGATTATAATTTTTATTGAATATATAATATAAATTTTTTACCGAGGTCACTCACAAATAGTGATTATTTTAATATATTAAGTTAAAAAGACATTGTGTACATAAAAAGTGTCTTTCATAAAAACATTTATTTTTCATCAAAATGATTTTTATTTTCATTTATAATATATTTTATAAATGTTTAAAAAATATAATTTTCATAATTTATTTATTCATATACTTACCTAATAATTTCAAGGCTATGTTATAGTTGTACACTATATCAAGATTCTTTTAGACTTTGGGTTGTCTGTATCAAAATATATCAAAGAGATTAAATTTTTTTTGTAAAAATATATGTCCTAAAATATAAGGGAGTTACATTATATTCCCCTTATAATGTATCTCAATCTGAAATTCCATTACTCTAATTAAAAAAATTGAATACATCTCTACTTTGTCACATCCTTGTGTTCCCACGTAGTTTCATCAAATTAGTAATTCCTCTAGATAACTTTAACTAGGAGTTTAATATTGTTCCATAACACTTTATCTCTAAGATAAAAATTATATACTGGTTGTTCTTCATAGGAAATATCATTATCTACTGGTATGAAATTTTATTTCAATACATGTGATATATCAGGTATGTACTTAATTAGTAGAGACACATAAAACCCATTGTGAACCTAAGAGCGGATCGGTGGAAGTGCCAAGCGATAAGATACTGTCCTGAATCAATCAAGAATCTCAAAAGAGAAAATATAAATATACCTCAACTTTAACTTCTTTCCCAATCTCCTTTCATTTTTCTATGTATAAATTCATAGAAAAACCTTCTCACCAACTTCAAATTCTAGATCACACCGATGATTTTTAGCATAACTTTTCTGTCGACTGTTAGCTGCCTTGATGTGCTCTTGAATAGATATGGATTTATCTTCAATTCACTCAACTAGCTCAGGTAACAATAGTTTTGTTTATGAAAATCCTCCACAATATATTGTAGTTATACACTTACCATATACGACTTCATATGGATCCATCTAAATTGTCATGTGAAATATATTTTTGTTAGAGTAATCAACTATATGAAGGTGTTCATCCCAACCACATTTGAAATCCATATAACAAGATCTCATCAAATAATCTATGTTTTGGATGGTTCTATGAGACAAAAATATATATGAGGATTATCTATGGTATTGAAACATAACTCTATATCAAGATCATAATGAATACTTCACCTTAACATTGAGGTAAACATTTTACATCGATTAGATACAATAGAATATGGTAATCTATGAAACATTATTGCTTCCTTAATTTAAATTATTGAAAAATGATCAAGAGATGAGTATTATCTAATAGAAATAAAGTGTGATTACTTTGTAAGGCAATTGACTATAACCCCAATATCATAATGGACCATATACATTTGGGGGAGTCTAATGAAAGAATCTATGGTGATGTTTTCTCTTTTCCTTTTTCTTATGGGTAATGGTTCATACATACCCTTATAATTCCATATTTTAGACTTAACATACTAATATAGAAAGATCAAATATATATACTCAATAATGTTTATCATTATATTATCCCATAAAAAATACTCTTTCAGATATATATATATTTATACTTTAAGGATTAATAGACAATGATGATCTACAAGCCTCACCCAACAAATCCTTCAAATATGGTATGGATAGGATGCATACATGATTCTTGAACCTTATCATTCCATCACAATCTAGGTTAAACTCTAGAATATTTCTCACCTTCTATTACATCTCAACACCTTCCTATTATTCCTCTTTAATATTCACATGGATAGATGGTTGAACACTCATTTATAAAAGATAATATTTCACCCCATCCTTTAATATTTCAAGATCCATCCTTTATAAATCCAGTAATACTATATCTTTTTTATCCTCATAATAGATAATATAACATGATAGTTTTGACTTAGATCATTTACTACCTTGTTCTCGTTCCCTAGGTGGTAATGTATTGAGCTTTTATAATCTTTTATCAACTACAACCATCTTCTATGGAACATATTCAACACTTTCTATGTGAAAATATACTTTAAAATTTAATGATCAGTATATATATCACATATTTATCTATAAATATAACTCATCTATATCATAAATGAAAAAATCACCATAGAAAACATTAAATCATGAATTGGGTAATTTTCTCTTTAACCTTTAATTTTCAGGAGGCATAAGCTCCACCAATCATTATATGTGAGAACGTATCACACTCCCCTATTTGATACATCAAAAATGATAAAAAAAACCTTCTCCGCTATAAGGGAATGAAATTACAAGTGAATTAACTATCACTCTCTTCAGTTCCTAGAAATTTTAAACACATTAATATGTACAAAATAACCTACATCCCTCCTAAATTAACTCGATGAGTGGGTTAGATATCCATGAAAAATTCTCTAAAAACTGCTAATAATATTTGAAGAAAAAAAAAGAAAACTTATGATCTCAGTTAGAGTGGTTGGTCTAGGATGGGGTTAAATAACTTCAATAATTAATGGATTAGATGATATACCCTCCCTCAAGATTATATAACCCAAAAATGAATCTTTTTTATCCAAAATTCAATCGTTTCAAATTTTTCATACAACCTATTCTTTATCAGGGTCATCAGTACAATCCTCAAGTAATCTTTATTCTCTTCCTTGATCTTTAAATATATAAAAATATTTTCTATAATGACCACCACAATTTGATCAAGATAATCTATAAAGATTATATTCATAAAATCCATAAATATATCGAGGGAATAAGTAAGACCAAATATCATCACTATAAATTCATATTTTCCATACATTTTATGGAATGATTTATTGTGTATATCTTACTTATTTACACTTAATTAATGATATACTAATAGAATATAAAACTTATAAATGTATTGATCTCTGAAAAATGTATTATAAAAGTCATCAATAGGGGTACGGGGATATTTTTTATTGATAGTGATTTTGCTATGTTATTGTTAATCAATGTATAGTCGCATTTATCCATATTTATTCATAACAAAAATAACTCTTGAATCCCAATGTGATGCACTTTTATAAATAAATACCTTTTCATGATTTTCCTAAATCTTATTACTCAATTATTGTAACTTAATTAAGGCCATTATATAAGGATTCAATGATATATGTGTATAACCAGGTATGAGATCTCTTCAAAAATCAACTTCATGATTCATTGGAATAATAGGAAACACTTCTATAAAGGCATAAAAAACTACCATATATTATACATATCATTGATATAGAGTTTTTCACAAACCAAATATGATAAAAACCCCTTTTAATTTGAATTAAGACCCATACAATGAATTTGATTTCTGTTGAAAGTCCATATTTATCATCGCAATGATAGATAATCATTAGTTGGTTGAGAATATAAAATGTGACATCAATTCCTTATAAATTTATGTTGTATTTATATAGAGAAATCCAATCCATACATAAGAAAAAATAAAATTCAACCAAATAGAGAATAAAAAAAAAATTGGAAGCATATTCCCACAAAATCAATTAGAGAATAATCATATACTTGAGATATGATCATCATACCATTAATGGGTTTCACAAATAATTAAAAATATTATTGTTTGGGTGGAATTTTGATACCTTTTCATACTATTTAGATATAAAAGATTATGTATTACCAAATTAATATAAGATATTAATAGATTATATTGAATGGTAAGTGTACCGTTCCCCCCACAATGTTATCATACACCTTATTATAAAGAGTTATCTCATGAGATTTCCCTTTTTCTCTTTGATGAAGTGGTTGTTGACATTGATCATCAACATAAAACTTTGGATTTGTGAACTCATTATCAAAATTCCTATAGTTCTTTATCTTCAAACACCAGAGTGTGGGTCGTACAATCTGTGGAGCATTCTCCAAATTCATATCATTAACTAAATTCTTTCCATCACTTTAAAATTTGATTTCTCGATGACCTTCCATTCCATAGTTAAAATTTTTACCGATCCCCATAGTAAAATTTCCTCAATTTTTTCTTCCACACATAAATAATAAATGAAATATCTTATTATTCTCTACCTTATTTTTAGAGTTTCCTTGGAATTACATATTTCTTTTATTCTCAAAACCATGATATTTATGGGTAACTACAATTTCCATTTCCTCATTTTTAGTAAATTGAATGAATTATTCAAAGCTAATAAATTACCTTTTAGAAATTTCCTTTTAGAGACTTTGTGTTAAGAAACTAAAGACTCTTTTAACCTTACATCCATTTAGTATGATAATAATAGAGGCATACCTACCAATTCTTGTAAATTTGACCTCATATGTACCAATATAATCATCAAACTTCTACTTTATCTCCAGAAATTACATCTACATTTGTATATGAATAATACAAGGAAAGTACTTTTTAAAAAGTAATATTTAAAACTCATCCCAATCCAAAGAATAAATTTATTAATGTTTCATCATACTATTTTTAGTGGTAATAATCATTTTCATGTTGACTAATGGATAAATATACCCACTAATAGAAGTTAAATGTTTCTTCATGATGGAATAAACAAAAAAATCCCCTCTATTGTTAGTTTGGAAGCTTAATATGATTCATAGCTGGAGAAACCTGTGTAAGAATAGAAATGAGATTTTCATTCCATATACCATATAATTTGGTTTATTAGGAGTATAATAATTTAATTTTCCATCACATTTTGTATTAACACCATTATTTTGGGATCCAATAATTAAATAAAACAAAAAACCATAGTTTGAGAAACAATAATCATAGTGGAAAAACATATATTAAAGAAAAATCAGTTATAATATATCTGAATCATGATTTTTTTTATAATCTATAAAACCTTAGGTTTAACCAAGGTAATTCATGTTCATTGTATATTAAAATCCTTCATGATGGTTTGGAAAGAAAATGTAAATTAACCTAAGCATATCTCTTAATAGTGTCAAACCATGTGTGCAATAAGGGCAAGTTCACTATGCGCTAAAATAATTGATGAGATTTACTTGGCCTACTCATTTTAGTTTTATTACCACAAGATGTGTCAATTACAAAAACATTTCCACTTATAGTATCATGACATGGATGTTTTTATGGGACACACAGTACTTTCTTTATCATAACATAGGATGCTCTCCTATACTTTGTATTGTACCAATGGTCCTCACTAAATGTTTCTCATCCTAGTTTACAAAGGTAATCATACCTTGATCTGATCCCAACTATAGAGTCCAAATCTTTTCATGGATAGTTATTACAACTTATTATATGAATATTCATTACATAACATAATGAACCACACCTAAATCATATAAGACTTTTATCTTTAGAAAATTATCTATATAAACATCTAGTTCAAAAGTTAACCATATATTCTAAAAGTATGTTCTATATTAATAACAACCACTATAGACATATAATACTTAATACCTTATATCATAACCCTAGGAGAGGAAACAAATGAAAGGTACAGATCATATGTTTAATAAGTGTAAACAATGGAGATATTAATGACCACTTAAAGATAATAAGATAAATAAGGGTATGAGAACAGTATAATAACATTTGAAAACCATACCCCATATATCATAGATCAAAATTTGATTCATGGAATAAATATTAATATTTCATAACATATGAATCATAAATAAATTAATGAACATGATCTATAAGATCATAACATAGGCATAACACCTGAGTTCGTGGAATATACTTAAGTATAGAAAATAATTTCCTTAGTAGTCAAGAATAAATATCGTGATTCTCAATGTCAAATGAGTTCACTTTAAAAACCATAGTAGAAATCAAGGTTCACTCCTAATACTATAATATTGGATATAGACTCTTACCAAATTGGGTTCACTCCTTATTCTATACTAGTTTATCTCATGTGATATCAATATTTACCCAGTGCATTAAGGGATTATATAAATATAGGCCTACCCATAACATAATAAATATTATATATATGTGTACCAAAAGATCATAATTCATCCATCATGTATTAACCCATGAAAAATAAATATATTTCTTAAGTGTTTCATCATTTCAAAATAGCATAACCTATCGAAATGAAATAGGTTTCATAACAAAATTTAACAATAGAAGAGAAACAATTTTCTTATAATCATATGTAAATAATCATCATCCTAAGACATAAAAATAATAAATTAGGATGGTATCATTACATTATATCCACATTAAATTATAATTAACATCCAAGGTTGTTATCTTATATGAAAATACCTTTAATATTTAAATAATTTAATGGTTATGATTGTGGGTAATTATATCCATGTAGAATAAGTTAAAGGAAAACATTCCTTTCACAATTTTTTAAAAAATTTAAAAAAGTACCTCATTTGAAAAAGAAAAAAAAAGATTAATTTTAAATAATTTTTTAAAAAGTAAATTATTCTAATGAATTAATTTACAAATTCAAAGGAAAATATTAAAAACCCTCTAGAATGTGTTTTTAGAAAACATGAACAGAAAAAAATGGATTTTCAACTGAAGTGAGAAATAAAATCTGATTTTCCTTAATGGCGTTCTTTGGGTATCTTGAATTATTAAATAGATTAAAATGAAAGAAAAATATTTAATCCAAATAAATAAATATATGAGAATAAAATTCATGAGTTTCTTGAGAGGTATATCCCAAAATTTTATACATTGAAACTAAATCATAAACAATCCTGGTAAATAATGAGACTATAGTATAAATCCCTTTCCTCATCTCTGAATTCCTTCATACATATTTGAGACTCATATTTAATAAATATTGTTTTATTATAAATCTATTATATAAAAATAATGATATATATCAAAGAATATATTATTTACTTCTAACCTTTTATTGTCTATTTATAAATGATTCTTTATTAAAATCATTATTCTGGGTGATAAGTGCCTCATTTTTCGTGTATGTTTTGGTCTAGTATTTTTGGTACTTATATATTGATCATGGTTCCATAATATTAATAATTTTAATCATGAATAAATATCATATATATTAATTATATAAATACTTAGAGTTTCCTATTAAATTTTCTGATTTAAAAATGAATTACACTATTCCTGGAGATGGTAGGTTGTATGTATACATGAATGTTGTTTTCATTTTTCGATGGATAGAAAAAAAAAAATTAACATTAATTAAACTTTAAAAAATAATAATTTTATTATATGAATAATATATATTCAATAAAAATAATCAATATTACCATCAATGTAAAACAAAAATGGAAAACCAATCACATTGCTTCATGGACGTGGTAGTAAACACATATGCACGAACAACGTTATCATTTTACAAAGGATTAAAAGGTAAGAAGGTAGATTTTATATTTTAATTAAATAATTAAAATTATTTCCTAAATATATTATATATAAAATAAATCTATCAATATATTCCATTGTGATATTTGGTGGTGGAAAATGAATTATATCGGTTTGCGAGGTGGTAGTCCACTATACACATGATCGACTGTTTCGTTTCCCATTTGACAGAAGAGGAGATCGATATAGTTTACATCATTAGAGTTATAATATATATGTATATTTAATATAATGGTTTTATTATTTCACCATATTTTAAGAATAATTTAAGGATGTAAAAGAATAAATAAATCCAAAACACATGGTCAAGAACTATACATCTTCTTCAGACAACCTCATTTGAATGATACCTAAAGCCTTCCTATGATGGTTTTATGACCAAAATAGGGACTATATGTAATGGGTTGGGATATAAAGAAGGTATTTGGATGTTATGGTCAGAAAAAGGCTCTTATGTGTGGATATGAGAGTATAAGGGGTTTCTTCTTATAAGCAGGGGAGATGACATAATTGGATTTGTTGAAAATAATAAAATATATTAAATGTATTATTCATACAAAATGGATAAAAATAGAAATTAAAAAATATTAGATGATATAGGGTCTAAATATGGCTATAAAATATAATTTATAAAAGTTTTAGGTTATTTTACTCTTTATCTCTTTAATTTAAGCCTCCAAGAACTATGTTTTAACCTTAAGCGTGGTAACATAATTTTACATTTGTAGTTTTCAATAGAAACAAAAATTAAGTTGAATGTAATATATAATATTAATTATGATGATTAAAAATATATAATTCTTTTTATCAAATTCAATTCACTGAATTGGAAGAATTTAATTTAAAATTAAACCCATAAACGTGATGAAGATCGATTTTACAATGTAAAAATTTTGTTATGTAAAAAAAATTATTTAGAAAAATTAACTATAAAATTGATTCCAATGAAATAAATTGGATTAATAATATCATAATTTAAAAATATTTTTCAAACCATTTTAAAACAAAAAATAAATTTTGAAATTCTTTAAATGAAAAGAAAATGTTGAATTGAAATTAGTATTTTCGTTATTTATCAAAAAAATGTAATACTTAAAAATTATAAAATAATTAAATCTATGATAATATCGACATGATGTTTTAAAAATTTAATTTAATTTTTTAAAAATAAATTTTCTAAAAGTTTTGAGAAAATATTTTTAAATTGAGGTCATAACACATGAGGAAACCGTCATTTAGAAAAATACAGCTTTAAGAATTAAAATAGATTTATTCTTATCCCACGACGAAAAAGTATATTAGAAGAGAAAAAATTTGATTGAATAAATAATTTATAAATTTAATTAAAATCATTCAAAAATAGTGATTAATTAAATTCATTAAGATAAAAAAGACAATACGGTCATACAAACCATTTTTCATAAAAACATTTTTTTACTTTCAAATTATTTTTATTTTCATTTATTGTAAATTGAAAACTAATGAATTTATTTTATTCATAAGTAAATCATATTATTTTTATAATTTAGTTATTATTATTCATACCTTCAAATTTAACAGCTATTTTGTAGTGATATACTATGTCATCGTTTATTAAGACTTGGAGTTGTGTGTATTACAGGCCATTGAAAAGAATAAATTTATTTAAAAATAAGTATATATTAAAATTGTGGGGTGTTACAAAAATCATGAAGAATAATTTCAATAAATATTGAATCTTATAAAACATTGTGCTATAAGGTATTAAGTCAATCATGATTCCCAAAAAATTGAGTCAATAAATTTTCCTCATAGGCGTGTGCTAATGGATGAGTATAGGCATAACACATATAAAATCATATGTGATTTCTCCACACACTATATTTAGTGTACTTAGATATGAAGGGTATTTTTCTCCAAGACATATTCTCATTGATTATTATTGATAAGATGGATATAGTGTTATATGTAACATCACTGTGCACTAAAGTTAGTCTAATCAGATATGAAGGGTAGTGGAGTCAACATGATGGGAATCAAAAGGGGGTATTTTAAGGAGGATTCCTATTTTTAAGAGGGACCTTGTACCCTGATATTAAAACTCCATATTTCATGGGTCAACTAATTAATATATGAGTGGAAGAATTGGTACTCAAATTTTTTTACGTAGATCATGGGGATTATTGATTACAACCCAAACTTTTCTAAGGTTATATGGTGGAACCCATAAGATATATGTATTCGTTCTATTTTCCCTAACTTTTTATATGCCTAATATGGGGGAGGATTTAGTATGTCTTAATTTATATTTTTCCCAAGCTTCCCTTTAAAAAGTTTTATCTTGACAAGTTTCATTACTTTTCATTATCATGTTCTTAATTTTTACTTGATCATGAGTGATGCATGTACGGTGAGTGGAGATTTTATTTTTTTCAATGATTTAGATTTATGGTATTTGAACTTTGAAAGTATTATGTATCTTTACATTAGTAGTTTAAGGTCTATCAATTCATACCAATGTATCTAGTGATTAAGGTTAGATAACTTTGACCAGAAATCTGAGGCAGTATGCATAACAGCATGGGTGCGGAAATTATGAAGTGAATCAGAGCCTAATAACATCAAAAATCATCTCAAGTATAGGTTCACATTATTTAAGGTTATAGATATAAGACCACTATGTTATGATATTTTGTGTCATGCAATGAGGACTGATAAAATGTTTAAGTATTTGATGTCATAATCTATCTTTTAAGAGGTGTATGATGAAAAAATGTGTACCATCATTGGTATAAAATCATCATAAATAGTTTTATTATGGAATATGTAAATCATAAGTTCAAATATTAATATTTTAAACAATTATATGAAATAGGTAGTGATAACCCTTGACCATATTTGAAGAATAGGTTTTAATGTGATGATGTTGAGACGTACATATATTAGAGAATCATATCCTTAGTATAAAGGATTCTCTAGGTTGGATGTGATTAATATAGAGGCATGAAAGTCACCAATAAATGGTGAACTTTGGATCCAAATTATCTCATTATGAAAGAATAACAATGGTTCATGTATGTTAAAAATGTAGTAGGTTTAGGGAGCAAAGGGTATTTAGAAAGGTATCGGGAACACTAGAGGTTGTACATCCATATATTAAACACATATTAAGCATAAAAAGTTATAGAATTAAATTGATATAACTTTTTCTTGGACCATATATCAAATGAGAACATCTAAAATTCTACGAGGGATATATGGTGGTCCCTATAATCTTTGTGTATGTTTTTCCTGAAACTACAACTTTTTCTTAAGTCTTGAAAAGTGGCGACTTAGAGAGATGAGAATTAATTATTTTAGAATCCAACATTTATGATTTTTTGACCTAAAAATCTTTAGGTATCTTATCTTTTTAAGTTTAAGGGTATTAAAATTTAAACCCTTAATAAATATAGTTTAATATCATAAAATTTTTACCAATAATGTATAATGTTTAAGTTCACACTATTTTGAATAGATATTGTTGAGGTTTAGGTTTCCTCAACATTAGCAAAATATTGAGGCAATATATCTAGAAAAGGAATGGAAAAAATATATATGAATGAAGATCCTAGTGATAGTATAAATAATCTCAAGGATTTTTGAACACATTTTATGGTCATGATGACTGGTCCATTAAAGGTTGGTTCCTTGGAAATCTGGAGAGTGATCCTTGGTAAGAGTTTCCACCACATTTTGAATAGGTAATTATGGGGATATAGGTCATGAAACACAATATTTGAATTTGGAAATGATGAGATAAGAAAAGTATTTTTATTATTACCATTAACTACATTCAATTTAAAGGTTCTTATATAATATATTTTGGGTATAAAGAGATTAGAGGGCCTTCTTCTTATGATAGAAGATTCCTTTAGATGGATGTTTCAAGTACGGTGGCATTGAAATTACCAATAAGAGGTGTCTTTAAGAGATGAATGTGATTATTACCAATAACCATGAATGGTTTGTGATGATTCTAAAAAACATGAAACATGAAGTGCAGTTTGTGGGAAGGTGATAATAAAAAAATTGGTAGAGGAATCCAAGTACCAAACCAAACATGATTGGGATGTAATGTTCCATTAGAAAGGAGTAAAAATTGATAATGATTTGTGTATGGATCTATAGTACACAAGTGGGACATAACTATGTATACTGGAGTGGTGGTAATCAAGCCATACATAGTTATTATATAAAATATCCTCCATATATATAACTACATCATATTTAGAAAAAGGGTATTTTATCTGAGTCTTGGGTATGGAGTCAAAAGAGGTCCCATGGTTATGCCCAAGGAAATACTATAATACATGTACAAATATTAAATATGGAGGAAAAAATCATGATTTTAGGGATAAATTGTAATTTTATCCAAGTGAATGGTTATATTTATAATGAACTCTAACATAGATATGGATCTCAAATAAGGTAGTTGAGCCATAAATTTTAGTCCACATTGAGTAGTGTAAGGTATTTTTAGGGGGTTCGCATGTTGTGCAGTTTAACATCAAGTGATAAGTACCTAGATATTTTTTAGAATATAGTGATATGATGAGGACCTCTATATGGGAGATTTCATATATAATCTACTCATGTAAAAATTTAATTAGATTTATATTAGTGTTGGTCTTCTGAATGAGGAGATGATGTGAATGAATTGGTCTAACCACTAGGATAAAAATCTTGGAAATAGGGATCATTTTAACTTAGAATAAATCCATGTATAAATAAAACATGTTGAGTGTATTATTTATATCAATATCATAGGAAGATGAGATAAGTCTCATTAAATTTACTACTCTAATCAGTTTTAGATTCATATAGGGTGGATCATATGGCGTTTAGGTTTACAAAATGTGACAAGGAAGAAGATAACATGTCGGTAAGGGTCATACAATTATGACCTTGATTTGGGTGGATTTATAATGATATGAATTTGTCACAAAAATAAGATCACATTATTCTAGGGAGAATAAATAAAATTAAATAAAAATTGTATAGGTAAAGGAATCTAGCATAAAAAAAGTGATTGTGGGGGTGTGGTTGTAATTGGACCTTAACATGAGATTAAACCAGTAGATTAAGGGTCATTACATATCCTATATTAACTGAAATTTATACACACATTTATCTTATATAGTGATGGTATTTTATCTACTTGAAAAATGAAATATGGGAGGAAGTTAAGATGAATAGAGAACTCATACATGGATATAATTATCATGTATAGAGAAAGAGTCTCAGAAATAGACCATCCCAAATAGTTTTAAAGGTATTGTATGGTGAAACATTTTTTATTTATTTTATTATCTTGTGACTAGTATGTGGATTCCATAAAATTTAGGTAATATAATGTTGTCTTATATATGGGAATTTTTTCAATCTATCTCATGTGTAAAATGAGAGAAACCAACCTTAGTGCCTAGTAGGTGGAAAAATCTCAAAATGATGTTTATGGCACTAGGATTAAATGTTGTATGATTGGAAATTATAGTTTAGCCTATGATAGAGGAGCTAGGAATCACTACACATCCCATGGAATGAGAATCAATACATGCATAGTTCTTATATAAATGGAGGTTCTTTTATTCTCTGTTAAAGATAATGATTAGATAAGAATATAAACTGGAGATTGTTACATGGATTTGAATCTCATATAAGGGGAATAAATCTCACCAATAAATCATATGAGTAAATTATAGTGTCATGTATAGTGTATCATATATTGTGTTATTTAATGTTATACTATAATGTAAAACATATTTTTTTTAGTTTAGTGTCATACAATAAGGACCTGTATATGGGAGATTTTCATAGATCCACATTATGTATAGGATTAGATGGATTCATCTCTGTAAAAGACTCATTAAGGGAAACCTAACATGAATTAAAGGAAAAAAATCAATAAAAAAGGAGTAAATTGGTATGGATGAGGAATTCAAACAATAAGGTTACTTTTTATTATATCATGGGATTATAAATAACATTTGTTCTCTGGTAGGGCTCTTATATGGGTCTCGATCTATTGTAGGTAAATTGATCCATACAAGATAGTACGCTCTATGAAATTTAATTTCATATAGGATAGACTATATCTCATGTAGTTTAACCTCATATGATAAGGAAACATAATTTATTATGTTGATCTGTCTCATGTATAAAATAAGATGGATTTATCTCAGTCTTGGGCCCTTCAAGGAAATATCAACATGAATGAAGGGTCCAAAATATAAAATAATCAGTGATTGGATTTTGGATTTTTTGTATGGGCCTGAGATAACTGATCCAAGCATCACTACATACCCTTTGGTAATCTAAATCATTCCATATAGGGATCTAATTTTACAATAATTGGGATTTTATCTGATTCATGATCGATAAATGGATAAAGGTAATATACAACAAGAACTATTACATCGATATAGATCATATTTAAGGATAAATGGAATCATAAATAGACCATCCTAAATAGTTTTAGAGGCAGCGTATGGTAGGCCTTATATCGTGTAGTTTAATGTCATGTGAGTTACAATCAAGTGTTATAATACTTAACATCATATGATGAAGACATGTATAAAGATATTTAAAATAATATTGAATGAACCATAACTATAGAGTTTTAATTAATGTAACTAAGATTCTATCATTTAGTTTTACAATATGAAACTAGGATATTTTCAAATCAACATGAAATTATAAATAGTATTTTTGATGGAATCTATATTTGGTAGCAGGCATGATACACTCTCCAAAGATTGTAATCTGGGGATAAATTACATTAGAGTAGACCTTATATAATGTGTAATGTCCTTACCATTTTATTTTATGATTTTTTGGCTTCTTCCCAAGTACTATTATGGTTTTTAGGGCTAGAACTATTTCCCCTTAAAGGAATGAGAAGAGGTGACATTCTTTTTTAATGATCATGGGACTCAATTTTGATGGATATTTAGGATATTCAATAAAAAAACCAATTATCATAAATTATATACAACTAATAAAAATGAATCATGGATTTTTCATCATCAGATAACTAATTATTATTAGTAATATAGAGTGAAGGATGTTGGACTTCCCTGGGAGGGACTGCCTCTATCTCATATACAAGAAAATATGGCTTCACTTCTGTGGTAGTATGAGTTATGGAATGATAATACAAAAAATAATTAAAGAGTATAGAAGGTAAATTCCTCTTTTTGTTTTCTGTTAACTTTTTAATGATGTTAAATAGTGTTTTTTTGAAGTCCCTATCTATCCGTAAGTCATTTCATAATAGCCAAATGTGTGGTTATACTGAATATTAAAATAATGATATATCCTTTTCGATTCAAAAGATGAGTATTTTGTGATTTTTTATATCAATTTTATATGAGGGACAGAAAATTTGATGATGAAATTTGAATTCATGAAATTAAAAATAACCTCTGTTTTGACTTCATTGAGAGACATAGCCTCATCCCACTTGGATAAGTAGTCAGTAGCAGTAATAATGTACTTGAATTTCCTAGATTTAGTTGGGGGATATGACCCCATAACATCTATTCCCCATTCAAAAAATCACGATATGTACATAGATATATGAAATAGATTCAAGGGTTTGTGGATGAAATTCACATATATCTGAAAAACATAGAACTTCTTCACAAACGCCATATTGTCTTGCATCACTTATGGTCAGAAGTATCCAATAATTTTGACTTGATGAGAGAGATTTTTTCCTTACTATTGGGGACCATAGGCATAGTCATGTACCTCCATCAAAATAGTGAGGGTGTCTCATCCTTCAATTCACAAGAATAGAACTACATCAAAGCCACATTTATAAAGTAATTTTTCAGAGTTTAGGCCCTAGTAAATGATGTAATTTTCTTCCTAAATATGGATCTATTCATTGTTGTATTGATCTAGTGGATGAATTCTATTTTATAGGTAGTATATTATATGGGACATCCATTAAACTCTAATGATAGATAATGAGGATATGGTCTCACTAAATCAGGGTTGAGGTTGATTTTATTAATTTCACTGGTGTCCTTGATAATGAATAGAGAGACCACCCTATGATGCACAATTAAAATTTCTATCTCATATTGATATGGGTTTTCTAGGTCTTTGGTTACATTACCCCCTACATCAACACAAGCGTTCTATGAATCTAGGACATGATTTAGCAGTAGGATAGAGTTTTATTTCACCATTAAACCTCACAAATAATCAGTAAAGTGCATTTATTACTCCCTTTTTATTCAATAATCACTATTAATATTCTTAATTAGAAACTTTGAATCACCCTTGATATTCCAGAGAGGCACGAGTATCTGTAGATCCATATCTAAGCCTCCAATATAAGATTGGTATTCCAGTTCATTATTGGTGAAACCTTATGATAGTAGGAAGCAATATGGAAGAACCTTTTTTACTAGGGAGACTAGGATAATTACCAATAAAAATAAATTCATATTTTGATTCCCTATCATTCGTTCTATAGGCTTCTCAAAGGCACTAAATATGTACATATCCCATATATGGGCAGTTTCATAAAGTATAATACTTCTTCATTGGGAAGCTATGTATATTCTAACATAGTTTTTGTGGCAGGGTGTTCCATATAAAAATCTACCTTGATTACCCTATGATATATGAAGAAGATATCAAACTACTTTAGGATGGACTCTCACCATTGTACACATCCATATAGTGTTAGATTATTGAGGATATATTTATGTAGTTCAATTCAATATACCCAGTGAAACATGGGATTTTGAAGGTAGTGCCATCTTTTTCACCATTAAAATAAATGTGAGTAAGTTCTTATTGATATTTGAGTATTTGGATTCAATATTATGTTTTTTTAAATGATAATAGTCAATATTATCCTTTAATATTTCATTATTTTTAACAAGTAAAGTCCCAAGTGATCACTCAATGTTTATTATATACAATATGAGTGAATTTTCTTATACGAGAAGCATTAAAAATTGTGGGTGTAGGAGGTATTGATTGAGGTCATAAAAGGCTTCCCAACAACTATTTTTACACTGGTAAGTGGCCCCTTTATTTATAGAAATTTTAAAGGTTATGCGCTTATCAACATAGTTGGATATGTAGTACCTAATGTAGGAGAGATTTCCTTCGAGTCCCTTAAACTCATTTAGGTTCCAAGGAGGTGGAATATCAGGGATCACATTACTATTTTCTGGGTAATATTTGATGCCATGATGAAATATCATGAAGATAAATAATTACCATGATGTTACCCCAACATTGAATTTTAGGGGGTCCTTTTTTATGATTTTTTATCATGGTTTGTTGAAAACTACCTGAAGACTAACAGGATGATCACCGAATTATTGATACATGACCAACATATCATACACATAGAATTATACACCCCTTGATTAAAGTGTATTGAAGATATTTTCAATGGAATGAAGATATGTGGGGCCAATAATATTCAAGAAAAAGGAAATTATTTGATATGAATATACCCCTTTGGTTTCCCTAAATGTAATGGCCTCCTCATCATTAGGGGTCATAAGGATCTGATTGTAGAAAGTGTATCCATCCATTAAAGAGAGGTTCTGATAGCTACTTCTAAAAATAATTAATAGTTTAATGATTGTGGCAATAAAATTGTCCATTATGATGTGTCATATGAGATACCTAAATTCAATTCAGACCCAAATTCTTCGTTTATTTTTCATAAGAGAGACAGTATCAGTAATCCATTTTGGGTATTGGACCTCATGAATTAATTTGACCTTAATTAAATTATTAAATTATGCTTCCACCTTATAAGTATGGGTAGAATAAATTATTTTGGATACCTTATTATAAATATAATGGTCGTCTAGAAAACCAAAATGATGTGTATCCACATTAGGATCTAACTCAGTCTTCTCTTTATGATTCTATATAGAGAAAACATAGTACTATTTAAGAAAGGAGATATAGGCCTCATGTTTTTCAAGGGTCGTATATGCTCTAATCAAAATAGGATTTAGAACTTCCTTTGGAACTAGAATAATTATATGATTTCATCAATGGTGTTGGAGATACCTTCCTAAAATTCTAGTCAGTCTTCTCTGAGATCTTTTTCTAAGTATTATTCTATCCTTCCATTGTCAAAAGTGGAAGATAAAGTGGAATTTTAGTATCTATAAAACGGTATATATGCATCTTTATATATCAAGGATACTGATGTAATGGAATAATTATCTGGGGGACCCTAGGTATCAAGATTTATTATTTACTACCATTAAGAGGATGTGATGTACTAATATCTTGAGGTTCAGATGATAATGTTGTGAAATTATTATGAGGGACTTCATTATCTTTTCTATGATCATATCCCTCATCTATATGTATGGATTTAGGGTATGGTACCAATATCATGAGGATTATGGAAATTATTCCCCATCCTCATGCCCTCATCCTTCTCAGAGGGTTGAGGTCAATTTGAATGAAGTGCCTTAGAAGAATGGTTGGAATATTGGTTAAAACCACCCTCAAGAAGAGGCTCTTTTGAGAGAGATTAAATTTTATGGATGGTGTTATAATCTTTTAATCTATAAATAGTGGTTTCTCTATTGAGGTAGTTTCCTGACCATCATATAATAGGAAAGATATATGATTCTTAAACCACTCAAATGAAATTTTCACAACCTGGTGACTACCGAAATATTGTGTTTTTTCCTCAATTCAACTAATACCTAGTATGTATTATTAGTGAAATTCACTTCATGAACTAATAGAAACCATATCCAAACCATTTTGGGTAGTAACTCAGATGTATTTATCTACTAATTTATTCTTTATATCCTTTTATTTAATCATGAATATATATATTGTGATTTTAAAGATTCAAAGGGGGTGTTGTCACTATATAACACTCTAAATTTTCTGTTCATGGATTATTTGATGCACAAATGATGTGATAAGGGAACTGCGACATGCATATTGATTCACAACATTCCCACGAGGGCATTGAAAAATGGTTCTTATTATACAACTGCAGACTCATATTTAAATAAGAGGTATCCAAATAGGAAACTATGTTTAATTAAACTAAGAGGTTTCTAATGTATCTTACTAAACCTTTATCTCATCAAGTCGGAAGGGGAATGATTGGCCTCACTATAGACTAATAATTATATGGTCTGGACAAGTATGTGGTTAATTCAAGTCCTGTTATCAATAATGAAATAGTGTATGTTGATGTCATATAGTTTATGGATATGAATAAGGTCATAACATATCCTTATATCTTAGTCTATCAATATTGTTCTGTGAAGGAGATGATTGTGTGACCCTCAACGACGTTATTTTCCACAAGATATTTTTAAGCCATAGTAACATTAGTCTCAAAATCTATGGGTATTAACATTGACTAAACTAGAGCCTCATTGAGTTCCTTTAAAAGGCGAAGTTAATATGAAATTGCGAGATTTACTATTGGAATGACCAAGCATTTAAAAACATCATAATTATAGGTGAGGGGCATTATCTTCTTATCATGTGGTTTCTCCATGGTTTGAGGCTTAGTGTTTTTGGTTTCCTATGCTACCAATTACTTTTATGGACCAATCTTTTATGACATTTTCTTAGTATGTGGGTTATGTTGATTTTTCCTTTCTGAATTTTGATACTGGATAGATCATTACATACCCAGTAGTTTTCCCTATAATATGATTAGATATATATGGGATTTGGATTATTTATATATGTATTTATTATCTTGTTGATCTCACTGATGTTCCTACATCCGAGTTATTATGGCATACATATCCTCTTCATAGAAATTTTCAAAATTATAGGGTCTATTTCAACCCCATTATCCCTTACCTAATTAGATTATGTGAACACTTAACTTATCATGGAATGGAATATTTTATTCATATGTGTCTTCCTCATAATAAAATGGATCTTCAAAATGGATCACATTGACTGAGCCACATTTTGTTTCCCCATATGATGTGGATTTTATTTTATGGGGTGGTTACCATTGACTTCTTTGGCGGGATAGTGCCCATCTATCCACTAATTGAGGTAGTAATTCCAGAATATTATGGAGCTAAAATGACACTCTATACTATAACACTTTTCATGAGAAATGGTTTCACTAACTCTTAGATTAATGGGATGATTAATATTCCTCTAGTGGTTTCACAATGGTAATTTGGTCAAAGATTTCGAGTTCTATTGTTCCCTGAGGATAGTTTGAACCTCGTTAACTAATTCATTGATCATACAGTAATCAAACATTGATGAATCCATATTCATAATTTTTTTACCATTATTTATCCTCTTCTATTGTGATGGTGGAGATATAAGTCTTATATTCTAGTTGTTTTCCCAATTTAACTTACCAAAATTAAACCATATTTTAGATGATTTCATTAAAAATAAATTAATAATAGATGTTTTGTCTCAATATCTAACGTAATGGGAATTAATTAGGGTATCCATTTAGACTAAATTAATTAGGTATTTTAATATTTGGAAACTTTATTAGGTTATTCTGTATAATGGTGATGAAATACCTGAGGACTTTCGCTTTTATGAATGGATAAGACTTGTTATTATAATATTAAATTCTTGGGTGACCCAAATCCATTTTCTCCTCAAAATGAGGGTTCTTTTCTATTATCATCATTCAGAAGGAGGAAAAATATGATATTTGATATCTTCGAGGGATGGAGCTAGTGCTGGTTGTATTATAAACAGAAAAGTTACCGCATCAAATTTGAAGACCCTATTTCCATGCTATATTAGCATAGAGTGAGATTTATATTTAGACTAATATATATAATCCTTCTAAAACTATGACACAACTACAAAATCACTAAATCCATTTGGTTATTTTAGAGGAATTAATGAAATTTATTAATATTGATAGATATTTTCTATATAGATCTCTAGTAGATTTTGTTGTTGGAATTTCATATTCCTAGAATAAGTCACTTTATTCCATCTAGTAATAAATTCTAGGACCATCTACTTCTTACAATATTTATAGTATTAGAGATCAAGGATCATCCTTAGCATTAATTTGAATTGATGGGGGATTTTTCAATGCAGATATCCCCCACTTGTAACGAACCAGGATAATAGATTTTTATACTATAGAAATGGTGGCCCCTATAGAGTCTGTATAAATAATATAAGTTTCACTACTTGTTGTTTGAGCTTTCCTATCATGAGGCCAAACCGGGTCATGAAAATTGTGAAATACTATTCTTGTTCCCTAGTTCCATTAAATTTGGTTATGGTGGGATTTTGTAGTTGGGAAAATGAGGAGTCACATCCACCCACTAAGGATATGGATTACTCCTTGGATGCATTGGTGAATATGTCTATTACAAAGATTATATTCAGTTCGACATGTATGAGATGAAGTTAAGGTGTTCCAGCAGTTCCACCAGCTAGGCTGACACCTGAGTGTAAATGATGGGAGAATTATGATATGATCAGATTAAACATGTTTTATATTGATATCATGTATGATACAACCTAGGGTATCTTTCTAGTCCTAGATATGGATATTGTCCCTATATATGATATTCCTGATAGTATTTAGCCACCTAGTTTCGATACACTGGTTTTTAGAACCAAGAATATGTTGTATGACTTGGCTTTACCCTCATGGGTCGAGTATTTTTTTCTTGTTGAGGAAGATTATTCTAAGGAGATGTATTGTACATCGAATATAATTTATACTATGCGAGAGTATTTCACCAAAGTAATTTAGAAATTAGTCAACTAAAATTTTTCCAACTTAGCTTTATATTAGGTTAACTTCTCATCAGCAGTGAGATTCATAGTTTCCTCAGGTGGTGGTAAGGTGTAAACTTATTATTTAGAGGAAATCTAAGATATTTTGTTATCCAGTGATTCTAGGCATGCACGCCCTCTTCAAATTTTTTTATATGGAATATATTTCAAACATAGGTTTTCTCATCATATTATTCTATATTAGATACATGATATGGGTCATCCGCAATTATGGTTACAATTATGTTTATTAACATGAAACATCCAACATGAATCGTGTCTCTATCCTCCTCAAATTAATGAACGTATTTATTTCCATTTAAATATGCCTCAATTTATATATCGTAATATTTACCAGTCTTATGTTTCTTAACAGACCATTATATCTTATGTATTCTATAAGGATTCATTTATCATCCTCAATTAATAAAGAATTTAATAGTATAAAATGTCCTCCATTGATTATCATCTAATTGACGGAGATAATTCATGTAGAAGAAGGAATTACAAGGGCGATTCATGCGAATATGACCCTATTCTTAGGAAGATTGACTTCCTTTGAGGAATAAGGGTTAATAATTCCCCCAACCATGTGGTATGGGGTTTTCATGGTTATTCCACTATCCCATATTAGATTATTTATATATTTTATAATCCTAGTAGTGGTAGTGGTAACAATTTACCTTTCCTTATGGGTTGGGTTTTCTGTTATAATGCTACCGATGAAGCATCTATCACAACCATATTGAATTTTCATGATTTAACTTGAGAATATGCTATGTTTGTCATATATTTTGAGAATGAGATGTTTACCCATAAGGGTTACTTAATGGTTTGGAGTTTTTATTTCTTCATGTGGGAGTCCTGTTCAGTCTTATTAGTATCCTAATATACTATATTTTTCATAGCCTTATCCTTCTGAGTGTGTCATCTATGAGATTTAGGATAAACACAATTCTATTTGATATACTGGCTGGCATATATGAACCCTCAGCCTAATAATTTACCTAAGGTGACGATGTATCATATGATATTCCCTGGTGAACTCTATTATCCATTTATTTACATAAATCTCAGAACACCATATTTATCCCACCCTCTAATGTGCATGTTATACATAGAATCAATTATTGTTTAGAATTTTTTTAAACCACTCGGCATGCATGTTGGAGGTCTCTTTATTATTTTATTAACTTTGGATATCATTAAATTACTGGGTGAATAATTATACTTGACTAAAGATATATCTTATGAATTTACATGGCTGGAATACTCCCCATAAGATAAAATATTTCATCTTAATGTAAAATAAATTCATTCGTCTATTTCAGTGTAGATAATGCATGAAAATATTTTTCAATGCATGTAAAATGTCAGAATTGGAAGTGTCTATTGTCTAGAACATAATTATTATATTTTCATTATCTAGTTCTTACCACATATCCATTGTGGTCTCCCCATATTCATTGATGGGTTCCTCAACTTGATCGTACCAAAGTGGTCATTTCCCAATTTCATTATCAAGAGGAGAATGAATTTTTGGAACATAATCAATCAAATCATATGATAAATAGTCTATGGGAGGTGTAAATTATGACCTTCACCTTAAACAATCATTTGGATAGGATGAAATGTTTTCTATAAATGATGGGGTGATCCATGTAATCATCCTCAATCTCTTAAGTGTAACTAAATATGTGGGAACATTGGGGAGGTATTTAAAATAATAGGATCTTCTGGATGAGATAATTTTTCATGGTGTAGAGGACCTTAACAATGATAAATACATGGGGGGTACCTCTATAGTTTCCTTCATATTTTCTATTGTGGGGAGGAAATCCATTCTATATTTATTTCCAGTTATAGGTAGAACATCTGTTACATATCACCATGGGAGGATGTCTAACGTGGATGATCTAGATTCTATGGAAAAGACCATCATGGTTACTAATATTTTATGAATTGGTGAAGTAAAAAACTTATTGTTAGTTAATATATAGATTTCAGGGAGGACCTATAAAACTCACATCATGGAGGGCCTTGATGGTTGGTTTTCATATAATCATGGGTAGGACCTGCATGAAGAGAAATCTATGGAGGACCTCAAGAGATGCTAATCATGGTACCAAATGTAGGAACTCCATAGTTGTTTATCCCTTTATTAGTGGTGAAGAATCATTATATTATTTATCATACATTGAAAATTTCTATAGGGTTTCAAGAATACAAGCATCGATAGGGAATGTAATAGGAGGATACTCATGATTTTTGGATTTCTATGGAGTATACCACCTAGTTCTTCATTGGTGGGTGACATAGGAAGAAACCTATATCATGATTGAGTGTGTGAAATGTGGAAAATAACCCTTTTACATATAAATCCTCATAGGTGACCTCTTTTCTATCATAGTAATGTTCAAATGAACTTATTGGTTAGTTTCTAATATTTTCTAGAATTATTCACAAGTATGAGTTAGTACAGAGATATGATACAATTTTTTATCTTTGGTCACTTCTGATGTACATAAATATGCATCCTAAGTGAAGATATAAATATTATCCATGTCCTTGATGGATTACAAAATGATATGCCTATTGTATTTAAGCATACGGGTATAAATATGAGCATGTCTTTTATCTTTTTCCATAACATGAATTTGATCTCCTCTAGTAGTAGTAGTAATTTAATATTTTCTTGAGAAATTAATAGAGTATGCTGATGAAATCCTGTAATTTTGGAAGAAATATAATATAGACTTGAAGGGACTATTGAGGAATACTGGTGAATTGTATTTGGAATAGGATTATGGGCCTAATCATATTCTTCACTCTTCATTAGGACATGAAAATGATTATATTAAATTAGAGTAGGAATATGGGTCCACTTTCTAGTATCTGTAAAAGTATACTAACAAGTTATTATAATAGTAGGGGTAGGAAAATAGGCCTCCTCCAAATTGGCCATCAGGATTTGATGATAAAAGTTCCCCATTAATGTTTCCATTATGAAATAGGAATTCTAAAATACATGAGTAGGTTATATGTTTACCCTTTAATTTACACTAGGATATTCTAACAATATTACCTGGTAGGAATACGTATATAGGACCACTCTCTTATGGGAGTTAGGATATGGGCAAACAGTAGTCCTCTATTTTCCATCAGAATATTACTATGAGATTCATGTGTGGAAGCTAGGATGTGGTATTTCTCCTTGTATTCTACCTGAATAAGCTAATAGATCCTCATGATAATGTTGGGATGTACTGGAGGATTTATGTACGGAAGTGAGGATATAGGCCATCTCTTTGACTTATATCAGAGAATTATGATGGTCTTATTCAATGAGAACAATAATATTATCCCACTAACTAAATTTTGTAGTTTTATTTACATGGATAGATCATCTTCTTGGTGAATTATATTGAATAGCTATGGACTTAATACCCAAGTTGGCTTCCTTATTAGATATCCAAGGTGCTGGAACCACACATCTTTGATAGTGGTTATTTTGATCCCTCCTAGGAAGTGTTTGGGTAGTAGAAAAGATATGATCATATTCATTCTCAATGTCCCTTTGGTAGTGAATACAATAATTATAACTTTTTTTGGATATTATTTTAAAGTAGTTTAATATTGTTAGATATTCTACATATTCCTTTATAGCCCGTAATTGATGGGAAAAAGGTTAGGCTTCATTTCATAGAGGTTTTTCTATGCTACATATAAGGTGGTAATAATACTGTTGTGGTGGTACTCTCTCAAGAACACATTCACCATTTTCTTCTGAAGGTTCTTAATCAGTTATGATGTTATCATAGTTTTTGGGGATTCAAAATTTATGGTGTATGAAATATATATATATGATTCCTTGATGATTGCACTTTTTTGTGTCAAAGGGATTTCATTGAAAGGGTTTCATGATATTTTCTTGAAAGGATCAACAATAAAAAAGATACCCATTAATGAAAAATCATAAGTAAGATAGTTTATAATAAATAAATTTCATAGTTATAGTATTCATGTTGGTATCATAATTCCATTTTTTGATGGTTTTCTACACCCATAACATCTTTTGTTATGTTGGACTTGTTTTCCAAAGGTATGTAGTGACGTGGTCTTTACCATTGATGCTATGTAATGCATGTTAGTTGAGAGGATAAGAGGTTGAACTCAAAAAACCATTTAATGAGGAATTATTTCCTACTCTAAGACTCTCCTATAGAGTTATTTTATGTTTTTGAATCCATACCAAATCCAGGTGCGGGATTGGTTACAACTGTGCCATTGGTATTATTAAAATAATTGGTTAATGTGAACATATGAATATATATGAGTTTTTTCATTAATAAAAACATATATATATATATATATATATGTCAAATATTCTTTATCATTGATTAGATATTTATATATTATAGGTTCTCTATTATTCTTTTACATGGTGATTATGCTAGGATTTAAATCTACACAATTAGGAACTCTAGAGTTTATTGTTATCTTGGTAGGTGGTAAGTATTTATGACATGGGGATTAGTCTGCTGGTAAGTATTTACTATATATTCATATAAATGGAATATAACCCTCATAGTTTGGTGTTACATAATAGGAAACATCATTACTCATATGATATCATGAAAAGGACTATAGTGGTTACTTTTAAGGACATCAAACCATGACCATTTTCAAGAAGTTTAAAGTTATATAGAGTGGACTAGTAAGTGAAAGGTTTCTAGATATTGTTGGTGTTGTAAGATAATTTATGAAAAATATTTTATATTTTATACTAAATATGGGGAGGTATGATGAAATCACAATGGAATATAACCCCAGTGAGGTATAATTATATGGTTCATCATTGAGTTTTTTCTAATGTGGACTGACATGGATCACAAGTAATATATCATTGTGTGGAAATTTGTTTGTTTTGTACTATGACATAATGTAAATATGGTTTTAGATTTTGGGTTTAAACCTCACAGATGTGTCCTTTATATCAATATTAATTGCATAGTTCAAGGTTTTGTAATTGGACCACACCACGATGTTACACTACTACAAATATGGCCTTTATCAGCGCTAGAAAAGTTGATTAGCAGTTCTAAAAAAGCACTATTAATAGAGGTGCTAATAAAGGGGGGCCCCTTTTTTCAACGCTAAAAAAAGCACTGATAAAAGTCCCCTTAATAAGTTCTTTTTTTAGTGCTGATAAAAGTGGCCTTTATCAGTGCTTTTATGGGGGAGCATTTCACAGCAATTGAACACCCTTTTAACAGTTCTAGGCCCCCTCAAACTCTCTCGCATGCACCCCCCCCCCCCAACACTCTCGCGTTCACCCCTTTGCATTCACCCGAACTCGAACATGCAACTTCCCCCCTTTCGCGGCTTCACCTTTACCAGTAAGGCATTTCTTTTTTTATATTTAATGATATATCTATTTATTTATATATATATACAGTTATATTTATTCATATATTAATATAGATTCATATTAATATAAATATATTTATTGATAAATTATTATATATATATTCATTTGTATATTAATATATATTTATATTTATCGATATATATATAGTTATAACTTTTTATCTGTATATTTATTTGTACATTAATATATAATTATAAGATTAGTTTTAAATACATTTATGAAATTTGTTTTTATGTGTGTTTATAAATAAATAAACACATACATCCATACATATATACAACACACACACATATATTTACGAATAAATACATATATATGTGTATTTGAAAAGCCATAGAATGTTAAAATGACCATAACCTATAATACAAAAGCTTTTTTCAACTCTACAACTAGTCTAATCAAAGAAAATGAAACATTCTTCGATATGATATGTGGTATAGGCCTAATGGACATCCAGATCAAATGTTTTACTTTTTTGAATGTTAACAAATCGAGGTATCCCGACTAAAAACTCAGTTCTGGTGGGATTCTGGGAATTTTTTTCCTAAAAATGTGACCGATGCTTTTTTTGGTAACTAGCACGTAGATCTCATCACAAGCTTCGATTTGATATGTGGTAGAGCTCAAACGGACACCCGTATCAAAAATTATGTCCGTTTGAACAATTAGTACGATTTTCAACTTATTTTAGATTTTTAATTAATTTTTTTGAATTTTTGTTTCTTCAAATTTTTATTAAATGATTATTAATCATTGATAATTAGAAAATTATTATGTAATAATATTGTTTAAAATATTTTAAAGCCATTTTCACTAATTTTCATATATATTAAATGTAATAGTCTATTTATAATTATCTAAAACATATTTCAAAAATATATAATATATTTATATCAATATAAATATACTTATATAACAATATTTTATTTTTCATGATTTTTTTGAAACATAAAATTTATAACTGGTAGGAAAACGCACTGATAAATTCCCCCTTTATCAGTGCTACGAATAGAAGTGCTGATAAAGGAAATTTTCATTGTGAAATGGGTGAAAACATTATTAATTGGGATTTATATATGGTCATCTAAAATGTAGAAGACAAGGTATTACGCTAAATAAGATAAATATATATGTGTCTAATTTCCATTGATTGATGGTTGGATGGTGAAGGATTATTAGACTCATAATGAATATATATTTACATAGAAGAGGTTAAGGAATACACATTTATTGATTAGTTTCTTCTCACATTCTACATGAATTGATTTCTCCTAGTGGTTTCGACCTAGTTAGTGGGACAGGCGAGGAAGGGATTTCGGGGATTACACTCGAGAGGGAGTCCTAAATAGATATATTAAGTCTTACAGATGAGAAGAATTCACTACACATACTTTTACTTCCAATCCAATGATGGTTAGATTGGGAAGGATAAGCAGAAACATAGAGGATATAATCTCATGAGGAAGTAGTTGGGGATTACACATGGGCTTCCCAAATCCAGATATTACAATGGGGAGAGAGTGGGGGGGTTTTTTAAATTGGAGGACCATATATGTGTCAAATTATTGTTGATTAATGGTTCCATGATAAAGGATGAATGGATACATGGTAAATAAGGCTCTAGAAAGTTCTTAGGAATAATAGGAAAAGATGCTTCCCATATGATCTTGGACTGATATGTTTGTTGGGAAAATGTGGGATTTTAGGGAATAATTCTAGATTGATATCCTTTAGGATGTGTTCCAGATTTTATCTAAGAAGAAGACATAAATTTCTTGATCCTTGGATCCTTGATTAAGACCAAAGGTTAGCTAACCTGAAGCTTGGAAAACCACCATGATAATCTTGGTCCGGGGGGGGGGGGGGGGTTCCCATCAGTTTCATCCTCATAGAAACACACATTATCAAGGGATTACATGATCATGATTAACATAAATGCCCAATCAGTTATGAAGGAAAATTTATAAGAGACATATTATCATTGTAATATATGATGAAAATGTTTAAAACTAATGTAAATTTATGGATTATGTCCCTCAAAATGATGTGGAGGTAGCCTCACTATAATTGGCCATTAAAGGCATTAACCTTAGTTAAAGGGAGTCGATAAAGTAGTTTGGATGGACCTGGAATAGGTAGATGAACTGGGTGAAAAGATGGAAATTAAAGAGGAAAGTTCTACATATTTATGTTTCTTCACAAGGTTCCCATGAATGGATCAAATTCACTGATTCCTAGGTCCATTTCAAAGAGGGTGAATATCACACTAAGAGGACCCCATTTTTTATAGAAGTATTTTTTTTATTTTAATGGGTAGATATCCCAAATATAATGTGGGATAAATTTTGTTCATATAGAATCCTCATGGAGGAGCCTTTGTTAACTGTCCTATACAAAAGGAAATTTATAGTCGAACCTCACAATGGGTTCTCATTGAAGGGATTCATGATGGGGCCTTACAATGGAATCTCGTAGAGATGAAACATTGAGGCGCCTTGTGGAGGACCTCATGAAGTGGAATCATAGAGGAATATTGGGTAGGATCCTTCAAAGATAGATCTCATGAATAAATCACATTGAGGAACCCTGATTAATTGGCCATCATGAATGGGACCTCATAAAGGATCCCCTTTAAATATACCCTCATTAAAGGAATTCACAGACAAGACCTCTTAATGGGACCTATTTATTCTCCCTCATATAGTGTTTCTATTTTATTTTACTACCCCATTTTTCCTTTGGATGAAATATTACTAGGTGATTCCTTGATTAATGATCCAATCTCTGAAAGTAGGACCCCCTATTTTCTAAAAAGCGAGAATTTTTCTTAAAATGTGGAAAATTTTATCTTTTTATCCTATAATCCTTCAATGTTCTTCATGAAATACCCTTTACTGGAAAATTATATCAGGTATTTATTGGTTATGTTTAATAAAAGCCTTCTTAAAATGGGAAACCACATTAGGAGTTCGCGACTGTGAAGCTGGAGCATATCGTGAATGTGTTCCATGATCAAAAATCATATCAATTTCTCCTCAAAGTAACCATGTGGGATATGTGAAATTACCACCTTTCTATCATGTATGAAAAAATCACATGAAGTCCATATGTGGAATCTTCAAAATCACTACCTTTTGACCACATAAAATTGTAGATTGTGAAATCACTACATAGTTTCACAGTATCTACGACTCACTATAGTGTATGCCTAGAGTGTAAAAATAGATGGATTATTTGAAAATTAATAAATTTCTTCATATATATAATCCTTTTTAAATTTTTTTCTACAATATCCTTTCAGATTCGAACTAACACTTTGTGGGTCTAAAAATTATTATAATAGTCTATGACGATCAATGATTATAGATGAATAAAATTAATACATTGGATATTATCATTCCCGTGTTTAGGTAATATGAATACAATACACATTAATTCGTGATAAGTAGTGAATTTATTTATTATAAAACCATTATTCAATTTATAACCATGGAATCCAATATCTGAAGTATCAATTACTAATAAATTGAATGTTCCCCTCCTGATTTTCCAAGATAATGGTTTTATCAAAGGATCTTCTATATTTTCATATATTTATATATATATCCACTAAATATATCTATACAGTTACCCTATAAATAATATATCAAATTTGATGGTATTTTATAAGTATGTGTTTGGTCCTTTATCAAGATTGGGATTCCTTGGCCAAAGAAAAATCCCCATATATGTCCTAATAAATATCAATTTCTACCTCATTTCTAAGAACCAACCCTTGTTTAGTGATGAAATTATTTATCAAAAAATATTCTTTTGTATCATATGATATTTTTATACACTCTACCTCAATTTTAATGTCTATTACAATGGCTTGTTTAGAACTTTTAGAACATGTTTATCAACTATTTTAGAAAAACACAAAATTAGATTGAGATCTCGTATCATCTCTATTAGATTGGAAACTAGAATTAGTGTAACCCCAAACAATTATCTCATCCTCATCTCTATGTACTAATAATATATCCTTACTCCTTAAGTACTTGAGGATATTTTAAAAAATAGTCTACTGACTCTTAAAAGGAATGGATTAGTATCTACTTTTTATGCTCAAAGTGTTTGTAAAACTAGGTTGATTAAAAAAAATGGTATACATGGTATATATTAATATGGATATAAAGGGAATAATTCCTATGTTTTCTAATTCAATAGAGAAATTTTGAGTCTTCCTAAGATTCATGCCCTAAAATAATGGTAAAGATCCCTTATTGGAGTTCTCTGTGATAAACCGCTTTAGAAATTTATTATTAAATTTGTTTTTATTCATTCTAAGTATCCTGTTTTATCTATTTCTATATATATTCATTACCATTATATAGGCTACTTCATCCATGTATTTCTTGAAGAAAACTTTTCCCAATCACACCATTACAGAATGTAAATTTGTGATGTTTTTTATGATAAGGACTATGTCATTGAAATACAATATAAAAATACCATAAATCTTCCACTAACCAACTTGTATATAAAATAATAAACCACAATCTTGATGAACCTAAACTCTTTGATTACATCATAAAACATACTGTTCAAACTCTAATAAGATATCTTCAATATATAAATAGATCATTGCAACTTATAAACATTATCAAACTCATTTGGAATTTTTCAACCTTCATGATATATCATATACAAGTCTTGACTAAATTATCATTAATGAAGTTTGTTTTTATCCATTTTATATATATCAAAATCATAATGAGCTATTATGGCATAAAATAATTAAATAGATTTTATCATCTCAACCAGTGATAGGTTTATTCATAGTCAATACCATGATTTTTATCCTTTTTTCAGGAGGTAATATTTATTGGTAGACACTCTACAGTCTATGCTGGTTTTCTATTGAAAACCCCACTTTCACCTTATGGGCCTCACCCCTTCAGGTGAAAGCACAAACATCCAAATTTTGTTAGTGTATATAGATTCCACCTTATATTTCATGTGGTTTAACAATTTTTGGGAATTAGTTCTCTCAACGGTCTCTCATTAGGTACTTGGTTCTTCCTTAATTATCATCACATCATTATCATTTTTTCAAATAAATCCATATCTCTTGGGTTATTGTCAAATTTTCCCAGACTGTAAAAGTTTTTTATATAAATTAAGTTAGTTCTTCTTCCAGAACTCATTTTTTGGAAACACATCAACTTCCATTTTAAGAACACTTGTTTCTTTTAGGTATTGAAATTATCTATGTTTTATATCCCTCCCACATATTTCTTTGCTAATATATTTATTCCCAAGGAAAATGATTAATGAGGACAAACAATAATTTGTGTTCATTGGGATTATAAAATTAATATCATGTATCCTCTTTAGGAAAATAGATAAAAAGAAAATTTTCGGTTCCATAGGGAGGCTTATCAAAAAAAATGTCGTATGTATGCATTAAAACACAAAATATTCATTCAAGACATATTGGGACATTTCTCATACCATATTTCATATGGTTTATTTATGAATAACTTTGATGGAACACAATTTAGTAATAATTTTATAATATTTTCAGTGTATCCCAGGAATGAAATAAGAAGGTTATACTGAAGCACATGTAAAATTGTATGTTTCCTCTTCTAAGATACATTATTCAACTATTTTTTATGTAACACATGAAGATTTTAATAGAGGAATATCTTGTTCTATATAGTATATGAAAACAACAATCTTTTAAGAGGATAAAACACAATAATAATTTAAGATATATTTATTTTTAAATAAATTAAATATCTTCTATATATTTTGGTGCATGCAACACCAGGTTTAAACGAATCACGATAATCTATTAAAATATTAATATTTAAAAATGACAATGATAACCTAGCCATTAATTTGGTGGGTATGAATAGGTATAACTTAATTATTAAAATTAGTTGGTTTACACATGTATAACATAAATTAAATTGTTATATATTGATTAGAAATAAAATAAGAACCTTTTGAAAGAATAAGAAATGTTTTCTGAAAAACAATATTTTTCTAAAAAGAGGATTGGTTACCCTTTGCGCACAAAATTTAAAATTAATTTTTAAATCCTTTATAAAATTTATTTTAAAAAATAAAATTCATTTTTAAAATCTATGTGTCAATATTTTATTTAGGTTAATTTTTTATATTTTTTTTAAAAATTAATTTTTTTAATAGTGAAAGATACTGATTTTTAATGAAAAAAACCAATTAATTTAAATTATTTACAAAGATAAATTATATTTTAAATTATATTTAAAATAATATTAGTTAAATTATATTAAAATTTAACTTATTTAGTTCATTTTAATGAATTATATAACGAATTCGGATATAAATTTTTTTTAACTTTTATAGGTTTTTATTTTGAAAAAACCATTCCTCAATGTGTTTTTCGGGCAATGTAATATCTAAGTATATGGGCCTTTTAAGGGTTCCCCCTCATCCCTAGAATGTGGGGTTATCAAAAATCAATAAAAAAGAAGGCCTTTAGGCCATTCAGGGGAAAAAATGTGTTTGTAGATTTAATTTTAAATTGAATTCTGCCTCTTTTTGAAATTGAATTTAGAGAAATAGATTCTATATTTTTAATAAATATAATTTATATTATAAAAAACGTCTACTTAATTTTTGAACATAATGAATAGTGAAAATTGTAAAAAATAGTTTCTACTGTTATAGTGAAAATGGGTTTACTGGGGATTAAACTAAGAAGATATGTGTCACAAATTACATAAAACACTTCTAAATCCCATTTTACAGACATATTTTGACCTTATCACATATAAGGTTCTATAATAAATAATTTCATAGCCTTTTGATAAGTGAAAAATTATCGAAACACTTTATTCTTTTCATTAATTCCACGAGTTTCCTCTACCCATCATATAAAAGGCCATCCCTCCCCTATCCTATTGAAAATTCAAAAATACTTTGGTCTATAAAATTACTTAATCAATCCTATAACAAGACTATATAGGTTTTTTATTATAAATCCACACTAGGAAGGCTTTTGGTGCAAATCTAATGAAGTTTTCTACAAAAAGGTAACATTTTTTTAATAGTTTTTCTATTTTATTTCTTCATCCATATTTTTAAAACATTATTAAATAATTATAATGTAATAAAAAATTATCTAAAATATAATAATATATTATTATGGTAATATAATAAGCTATATTCAACTTCTCTTCTATCAATTGGGAAACAAAAATGTCAATCCTGTGTACGATAGACTACCATCTCATGAACCAATGTAATTCATTTTACGTCACTATTGCTCCCAGTTGTATATAATGATAGATTTAATATATATTTTTTATATTTTTAACCTTAATATTATTAGGGAATTGTAATATCATAAATAAATTACTACCTTCAAACCTGTTGAAAAACAATAATGTTGCTCATCTGTATGGAAGACTACCTCCACGCTAACCAATGTGATGTATTTTTCCCATTACCATTTTACTTTGATTATAACTATAATAGATTAAATAAATATATATTATTTTTTCACATAATGTTACTGATGTAATTTTTATATCACATATACCTTCTTACATTCCATTCCTTTTGAAATACAAAAACGTCGCTCGTGCGTACGATAGACTACTACCTCACGAAGCGATGTGATTCATTTTCACTAATAATTTACATGGAAGCTAACAAGGATATATTAAATTAATATATGTTATATATAATACATAATAATGACTTTGTATTAGGTGATATATTATTTACCTTCCTCTCATTCTATACCTCATGAAAATTGAAACAAAATTCATGCGTATGTACGGCCCACTATCTCCCTGAATGGTGTAATCCATTTTCTATATATGACTTTTATATATTAATATAAATACATATATAATGAATATAAATTATATTTATATCATTTTTAAAAATATTAATATTATTTTATCATGATCAAAGTAAAAGGACCAAAATTACCGAACCAAAACATACATAAAAAATTAAGTAATAACCACTTGAAATGTTGATTTTAACGTAGAATTGTTAATGAACTAGTGATAATCAAATATAAGTAAATATTTTATTGTATGAAATATATGATTAATGTTTTTAATATATTTATAACAATCCTATATTTATTATAAATGATTTTTAGACACATATGATGGAAGTTGAACCTGAGGTAATGGTTTCTCATCACACTTTTACTTCTATGAGTCATATCCCATATTCACCACTTATTCCTTTGTGTGGTGTATATACTAACCATTTTGATATATTATATCATGTCTACATTTGTCCTCATGGAATTTAAGGTTTCATTATATGTTATTTCTTTTATGGGGCTTATGATACAAACATTACCAAAGTGGTAAGGGTTTATTTCACAATCTCATCATTAATCAAGATTGTTTATGTTTAAGTCTCCCTTGGAGGAATTATTTGTTGTTAATATCTTAAATCTAATATATTTCCATATCCATTGGTTATTAAAGAAATATTAATGTAATATTATGATTTTTCCTCTTATTGTAACTTAAAATTATTAATAAAATGATTTTAATAAAAGATAACATTATTTATCCTTTTGGATGAATATGTTTTTTCTTCCAAATCCATATTTTATAAAAAAATAAAATTGTTTTTAATATTGTCCATGTTATTTTTAAAATAAATTTTTACCCATTTTTTCACTTTCTAAATTTTTTTTTAAAGGAATCTTCATGTGATTTTCCAAAAAATGCCCATTTTGATTATACAAAATATTTGAGAGGAATATTTTTTTAATATATATGGAAAGAATACAATTTTATGCCTTCATGAATTTGGAATACGTTCTATTGATATCATCCATATTATTTATTTTGATAATTTAAAATCAGTTTGAATGAGGATGTATAATTTTATTACTATTCATCATATTACATAGGGTGGTTTGTGATTATGTTTATTGATTAGGGTATGTATTAACATTTTTTATGTTAATATTTCAATAAATAAATTTATTCTTATTATGTTTCACCACTTTAATATGAGGAATGGATTAGAATTATTATGTGATATATGGGGTTTTTCTATAGATATCCCATCGATGTATTGACAGATCTCATGAGACAAATCAGTAGACCCAATAAAATGTGTTTTGACACATAGTTTTAAACTTTTTTTTAAAAGTTCATCATAGTATTGTACAAGAGTTTGAAATTATGCATTCCCTCGTTATGAGATAAGTTATTGATGTCCATGATATTATTCGATTAGTTTTAATTTCCATGGATAAATTTCAATATCAGGTGATTATTTATATGTATTTATTTAATAATACTTTATTCGAGCCATATTATACATCAATTATTATTTAGGTGCAATGTATTTCAGTTATTTACCTTTACTTGTTGATTATGATTATTTATTCATGATAGATTCCAGTATAAGAATAAGGTTATTGAGCATCTATGCTCACCCATTTATTATTTTTTATTTTCCATAGGTTACAACGAAGTGTTTTATAATTGATATGTTGGTATTATGCTAAGGTGAATAATAGAAGTTTCAAATGAAACGATTTGTGTAATTTTTTTTAATCTAATGTTAATTTTAAGATTGTTTCTAGATTTAGAAGACTACTAAACTACCTGGTACTTTGGGGTATGATTTCTGGTATCTAGTTCGAATGTAATAAAGTAGAAACCAGCTATGGGTTATGGGGGTTAGGGTATTTACATTCTAGGAGGATTCAGTTGTGAAACAATTCCATAATCTCTCAAATGATCTGGGAATTTCCGGATCAACTATTCACTCCCTCGATCTGATTGGAGAATCATAATCCTTTTATCTATTTGATTTGGAACATTATCTTAAAACTATTTTAATATTTTTTAAGTTTAAAACTTGTGTATAACTAGTAACACAAAATAATACCAACCAAATTAACCATTAAAGGATACTATTTTATCCTGAGGTACCACAATACACTCTAGTAGGGGAGTGAATTTGGGTGTCATGGAATTTTTTATTATCTAATATTTTTTAAGTTATTATACAAAAAATTTCAAAGAAAGATTGATTCTATCATAATAATCACCCATTAGAACCACTAAATATAGAAAATTAGAGTGCATGGACAGAAATATTTTTACTTGGATCACCCACACTAGACTATATCATAGGACAAAATTTCAATTATGTGTTGATATGCCAGATAAAATATACCTCACTATTTTTTTATTATATTTTTTATGAAATGAATGACACTTATCCATGGACTATAACCTCTTCCACTATTACACTCATTTCTTTCTAAGAGGGTTACATAAAGAAATAATTTAAACACATAAGTCAAACTCACAGAAATAACAGTAGAATATATAACAAAAAATGGGTATTCTCTATGAGGGTATAATATATACTGACTGATCTTAACTGATATTATCATTAACGATTGACTTAAAAACTTGATTTTCAATAGAATTCAATCCAATCACAACTCACTTCTCAATTATAGATATTCAATGACATCAAAAAAATTTATTTTTTATTTTATTCTTTATAATATCCTCTCTGTGTACACTATTTTTTCTTACATAGAAGTTCTTTTTGGATTGAATATCATACCATTTAGAACTTAAATTAAAATTAAAATTTATCAACCACCTTGAAATTATCTTTCCTAAAATCCATTCATATAAATATTTCAATATAAATATCTACAAAATAAATTTATATGGGTCATTAATGGTCATTCAAAAAACCACAAAACCTTCTTGAGAGTTCCAATTTAGCAATTATATTTGAATTATATAGAGTTAAAAAATCACGGTGTTGTGAATTTCATTGTAGTGTAACTGATCACTTCATCTATCATACTTCTCGAACTACAAGATGCATTGTAGTATGGTAGGGAATCTCAAGTATTAGTCTTGATTTGTTTTTATAAACAATGTAAATCTTAAATTTCCTAGCCCTATTTATTCTTTCATGGTATAATATTTGTAGTTCATTTTGTTTAATTATATCATAATATTTTTATTAAAATGTGATTCAATAAAAGAGCGTATAATTCTTGCAATAACCCAAACTCTAGTAACCTAGGGATGGTATCGACCTTATTACATTTATGTAGTATAAAAATGATATTGCCTTAATGGATCGGTCTATTTTTTAGTCATGATGAACCATATACATAGATGATTCCCATATTTCATTAGAAATATAAAATAAATATAAAAAAAATTATTTTATCCTTGATTTTATTCATAATATCCTTCTTAATTTCTCAAAGAAAAGAAAAGAAATAAAGTGTGGACATAGATTCTCAATAATAGTTATGTATCAAAAAGTCTGCCAAGAATTAATAATTCAAAATCAATAAGAAAATTAAATAATTGAATCATATTTAATTTAATTAATAATTTAATCATGAAATGAATCCATGGATAATATCAATTAAAATAACATCATGGATAATTATAACTAAAATATCATTGAATTAAATTCATAATTCAAGATTTCAGATTATTAGACATCAGGATATCTTTACCATTATGGCCTTATGGAATGAAAATATAAACTATGGGTAGGAATACACCAAAACCACATTTTAATAATGGTAGACAACTTGTTTCTCTCTTAATTCATATCAATGCATCGAGAGGATATATAATTTTGGGCACCGCCAATCACTATATGTCCATTTCACTCCTCATATATTTAATGATCAATTGTTTTCATGAAAAATATTTCTTATCAATAAATATCCATATTGAGTAAATAATATGGATTTATCAATGTTTTCCCCACTCAATTACATAAATTTCATAGTAAAACACCATATGTAGAGATGATATATGGTTTAATAAATAATAATATCCCTGATAAACATAATATTTATATAGTAAAAATTTAATGTGTAATGAAAATTAATCACAACAAAGTGAATTTTTAAAGAGAAAGTTAATAACCAAAAAATTAATCAAGAGATGACATATGACCATGAGATAAGTAAAATCAAGTCATTTAAATAATATAATAAATTTTAATTGAACCATTTAAAATATGATTTCATTAGATATTTTTCTCCATAAGACCATTGGGAACTTATATAAGAATACAATCAGTGTAAAATAGTTAAGGAAGTTGGAATGTTTTTTAATAACATATGCATTAAAAGAAAACATTCATTTGGACTTTTTATAAAGAAAGATGAAAATGAACCTTTCTAGAAAAAATATAAATATTCCTTTAAAACCATATAAAAATTCAAGGATATATTGAAATTATGTTTATAAATTTTTTTAGTAACAAAAAGTAAATTTTTAATTATTTTTTATAAAATATGGATATGGAAGAAAAATATACCTGATCAAAAAGGGAAATAAGATCATATTTTATTTTAAATATTTATTTGGTTTATTAAATTACCAAATGAAATAATATTATGATGAAAACATGAGAAATCCTTAAATATTTATAGGATTATAAAATAGACGAAGTTTGAGAAGGATAAATTACAATTTTACTTCAATGAATATAGGAGTAATCCCAATAATGAGATTATAAAATAAATTATTACATCATTGGTATCTTTCAAATTGTAACCCCTTGATAAAGTAAATTTTTAATGAAATTGTAATCATCATGAATAAATTTATATTCCCATTAAAAACCTAAAATAGGTTTTATGCACACCACATAAAATCAAATAAGATTATAACACCAAATATGTCTCAATAGAGTGTAGATTGAGATGGAAACCCTTATAATTATCGTAATATTGAAGTGAGCATAAATCAATGAAGTGTTTGTGTGTAAATAATTTAAATCCAAATAAAACAAGTTTAAAAAACAAAATATAGTTATATTTTAATACACATATAATCATTTCCTAACATATTCATTGATGTATTAGTTTAACCCAATGAATGGAAATTGAGTTAAGAAACCCAATACCTTAGGTCCAACTCATCACATATATTAATTATCATCATCATTAATAAAATTATGTTACTTATTTCATTTATTGAGAACATTTTTTCAAGTATATTATTCTGTTTATTTTATTTATTAAAATTTTATATTTAATTACTTAATCAATAAAGTTTTCTTTGTATGTTTTTATGATATTCAGTTCATCTATCTCAAGTGGTTTCAATAGGCTCAAAATGGTAAAAGAGAAATTTTTTCCATCATATATAGAATAATCATGGCATAATTATCATTTTTATTCATCAATTATAATTTTAAAACCAATCAATAAATATGGTTATGAAAAATTAACTACTTTACAATCATGGAGTCTCTAGATCGTACGTACGCATGAGAAATGATTCAATTTTTCAATGATCATGGTGGAAAGAAGGTAAGTATTATTTTATCATTATATTATGTTAATTGTATCATATATAACATATTATTTCTTTAAATAATCTTATATATACTATTATTTTATGTGGGGTGAAAAACAAATCACATTGCTTCGTTGAGGTGGTTGTCCACACGTGCACACATAAGACATTGTCACTTTTAAATAAATAGAAGGGTAATAAAATATGTGAGATATTAATTTTAAAAATTAATTAATATTTGAATAATATTGTATATCTACATTAATTCGATCATTATAACCAACCATGAGAGGTAGTGATGGTGAATGAATTACATCGGTTCGCAAGGCGGTAGTTAGACATACGCATGAAGGTCATTTTCTTCTCTCTTTTGGTTGAAGAGGATATGGATAAAAGATATTCCATTAATATCATAAATTTTAAAAATATGTTATATAATGGAGTTATTATTTGAGCCTCTTTTATGAATAATTTAAAGAGGTGGAAGAAGTAATTAAATTAAAACACATGGTTAATAACTATACCTCTTCTTCAGACAACCTCTTTAGATTTATACCTAAAGCCTTCCTATGATGGTTTTTTTTATAGAAAATAGACTATAGGTCATGTTGGTAGATACATGTGATGTATTTGGGTACATAATTAATGAACCAAATTCTCTTAATGTTTTCAATGTAAAGGATTGGTTTTGTCCTTTTATAAGTAGGGGAGATGACACACTTGGCGTTTTTAAAAAGAATAAAATATATTAATTTCTTAATCAATCTAAATTGTTCAAAAATTGAACTTTCTTAAATATTATTTAATATATGGTCTAAATATTGCCCACCAATAGAAATTTGATAATATTTTAGGTCATTTTAACCCTTAAATTATTATTTTGACCCCCGATAAATAGGTTTTAATATTATTCATGGTAGCATGTTTTTACTATTAATTACGAAAAAAATAATTTTTCATTATTAACATATGTTAATTATTTTTATTTAAAATATGGTTTCCTTTTTATCAAAATAAATTAATATAATTTGAATAATTTTATTTAAATTGAACTCAAAAAACATGATTAGAAATGGGTTTTTAGAAAAATTTCTTTTTAAGTATACAAATGTTTTTAAACCAAATTCAAGTATAAAATTAATTCCAAAGACCACAATTTGATTATTAATAATATAACTAATGTAAATTTTCAATGAAATATTTTTAAAGAAAAATTTAACTTTGTAAATTCTTGAAACTGAAATATAGTTCTCAATAAAAATCAATATTTTCCCTGGTCATTGAAAATCAATTTTTTTTAGTCCTAAAAAATAAACCTAAGATAATTTTGACATGATGAATTTAAAAGTGAATTTTATTTTTATAAATTAAAATTATATAATTTTTAAATCATTATATTAATAAAAATATAATTTGGTTCTAAATTAATTTTTTTTTCATTTTTACAAAACATATTACCTAATATTATTATAACATTGTAAAATATGATTAATAAGTATTTTTAAGACATCAAATATTTTATTTTAAAATAAAATGGGATTTTAATTATTTCCTTTGATAAAAAAGTTTACCTTGAAATTTTTATAGACACTACATTCTAAATAAATGAGGGTGGTTCTTATTCATAACATCCTCATTTTCACACATTGCTTCCTCCAATTTATGATTTTTCCAATGTACCTTTACCATTTAAATCATTTGATTCATCAACACTTACTCTCTAGTTTCAAGAATATTGATAGGATCATCATAGTAGGATATATCTTTTTCTTGTTCTATTTCGGTAGAGTTGAGAACATGCATTTGGTTTGACATATACTTCCTTGACAAAGAGATATGGAAGAGATCATTTAGTTTAGAGAGACTTGGTGATATTTTCAATTAATAATCCATATATCCAATTATTCATATAATTTTAAAAGATCCTATCTTCTTGTGGATCGCGTTTCTCTTCTTAACAAATCTTATAATATCTTTTAATGAAGATACTTTCAAGAAAATGTAGTCTACCACATGAAATTATAAATCTTTCCTTTGGTTATCACAATAACTCTTATTCCTTATTTGAGATTATTCAGTGTGATTCTTAATAGTCTTTTAATTTTTTGTTGTATCCTCAACCAGTTATGGTCCTACAAGATTCCTTTCACTAACATATCCCAATAAGTTGGGGTGTGATATCTATTTCCATATAATGCATTATACAGAGTCATTTGAGTTCTTAAATGAAAGATATTATTATTAAAAAAACTCTAAAAAAATTAAATATTGTTCCCACATACCTTTAAAGTCATGTGAGCATGAATTCAACATGTCTTATAATATTTTAATAGTTCTTTCAGACTGTCCATTAGTTTAAGTGTGATAGGTGGTTCTCAAATGATTCTCTGTATCAAGAAACTTCCATAAATATTTCTATAATTTATATGAAAAATAATAGATCATTAAAAAACAAAAATTGAAAGAAGTCCACCATGAAGACTTAAAAACTCATTAATATAGTTCCATGAATGTAACTCAATACAAAAATATTCTTTTATAGTGATGAAATTTTTAGATTTAGGTTTATACCTAAAGAATTCCTAGGATGGTTTTATGATCAAAACATAGACTCTGGGTTATGGGGAATGATTTAAGTAATGGATTTGGGTTGGGATTTTCTAAACAAAAATTATATTGAAGTGTGGAAAGGTGATTAGAGGGCACATCCTTTTATAATTAGGGGATATGACACACTTAGTATTTTTTGAAATTAAAAAATATATTAATGTCTCAAGAAAAATGGTTCCATAATAGTTCATTTACAATGTTTAGAAGATATAAAGTTTAAATATGTAAGACAAATATAAATTAGACTATATTTTAGGGTATTTTAACCTTTATCTCAGTACTTTAAATCCTTGTTTAACTTCTCTAACATTAATTGTGGTAATAGATTTTTACTATTTTTACTGTTTATTATAACGAAAAATTAAGTTGACCTTATTAAATAATTTTAATTACCCTTATTGTTAATATTGAAACCATTTTATCAAATTCAGTTAATAATTTTCTCATAATTTAATTAAAAATTAAACCTAAAAAATGTGATGAAAAACGAGTTTCTAGTAAAATGTCTTTTTAAGTATGAAAATTTTTTTATGAAAAATTCAAGAATAAAATATTTTCTAAAGAACATAAATGTATTATTAAAAATATAATTGAATTAATTTATCTTTGAAACCATTTTAAAACAAAATATAACTTTTTAAATTCATGAATCAAAATGACTGCTTTCAAAAAATAACGGTGATTTTCAATATTCATTAAAAATATAAATTTTTTAAAATAATAACAAAAACATATCCTAAGGTAATTTTGATGTGATGAATTAAAAAATGAAATTAATTTTTTAATATTAAAATTACGTAATTTAAAAATTAATATTTTAATGAAAGTTCAATTTTGTTAGAAATAACAATTTTTCCGTTTGACTGAACTTTTACCTAATATTATTATAACTCAATAAAATATAATAAATTTATATTCATAAGACATGAAATGATTTATTATAAAATTACCTAGTTTGTTAAAAAAATTATTTTTGCATGAAACTTCCCAGACAAACCATTAATTCCTATTTTTGATTAATCTCTTGTAGGTCAACAAGTTTAATCTCATGAAATTCTGCTATAGCACAATAAATTCATTATGACATGAAAAGTTTTTGAAATTCATAGATTAATATAATAAGATATATCTATGAATATTATATGAGTAAATTGTGGTGTTAGTAGAAAATAATGACATGACCATATATCATATAAATTTGGAAAATAATATTTTAATTTGGAACAACTCAAGGAACACCTATTAATTTAACATATCAATTCATTCATGATATGATAATTGGGCTTATGCCTGATTTGTTCAAGTAAAATAACTTATTTCTATTATATTATTGTTACTTCGCACCATCCATCTCCTAACAACACACAAATTCAATTGACATATAATTTAATACAAATCTAATATTACGACCTAAAATTTCATTATTCTCACCCATTGGATATTGTTATCAATATAGCCATGTATCCACCCATGTTAATCAATTTTCCATTGGTAATTACTACCCTATAGTATTATGAATACCTTCTTATATTTATTCTCTCTCTTTAAAAAAATTAGAGTGTTCACCATTTTATAGATTTGATCAAATAATATTCTTCAAGATACGCTTTCACATTTGTTTACACAGTAAATAGTCTTTTATAAATTATTTATGGTTATATGAGTTTAAGTTCATTATTGTAAATAAAATAATATATCAATATATAAAATAGAATCCATAATTTCATATAGAAACATAATTCAACTTCTAATGTTCTATGGATTCTGTTTCTTATATTTTTTTCCATAAAATAAAATATAATCTCATATAAGAACATATAATATCCAAGTGAACCATTATGCGTACTATGGAGAGGAGTTCTAAAACATCCTTCGTTTATGAAAAAAAATTTCTCATTGAGGATCAACTAATTCTTCTCAACACAATTACTATTTGTATTTTGTAAATATATCTTTCACTAAATGTTGAATTCCAACAAACATCAATTTCATAATATTTTCTCTATCTTATTCTATATAAAGTGATAATAAATCTCAATGTGGTTAATATGTGATTAATGTACTGGGATATTTTTTAACATAGTGGAAGTTTTTGTTTCACTTTGAATTGATATTTTTTTCACACCTCTTCACTTAAAACTTAAAATTTTTTCTTTATCCATATAATATATGTACAAGACATGGTGAAAAAAATATATTATACCTTTACTGTGATCAATAATACACTATCCGACTTATTAAACTTATATCTAATATAATTTAACCATATTAATAAAGGTACACCACTTGTGGTTTTCAATCCAAAAAATCTATATCCTAGTCCATATCTGAATAAGCTATTAAATTTTGTATTTTTCTAGACAAGAAAATCAAACCATAGTTTTGTGTTCCTTGGATATATCTCATTATATTCCTCATAACCAAGAGATATTATTATTTTGAACATCTTTAATTTAATGTTTTTATATATATTACATAACAGATATCGACCCTTTCTGCTATGTGATATATTAGACTCCTAATAATACTTTTATACAATGTTGAATATGCTCTCCTTATTTCCTCATGCTTTCTAATTTTCATTCTAGCCAATATTGGAGTTGAAACAGGGTTGTAATATTATATTATAAACATCATCAATAATTTTCATTCTTAATTCACCTATGAGTTGAATTTTTTTCTTTATATTGATGAAGTTATATTCCATGAATGTAAGTCAGCTATATAATCATTGACATCTCAAATTCCAGAACCATAAATTCTGAAATCATGTCCGTGGAATTATGATTTCTTACACCAATAATGATATCATCCATTTATACTATCACGAAGAACCACTCTTCACTTGAGACTTTCTTATAGAGGTTGTGATCAAACCCTCCTCACTTTAACTAAAACTTTCTCAAATATGTGTCCAAATGTCCACACCAAGCACAGGGTGATCACTTCTGAAAATTAAATTCTCCTTTTCAATATTAATACCATTAAATTATCATCCATATTAACAATTCCTACAAATTTTTTGATGTATACTTATTCCTTTAAAACACTACTCATAAATACTATTGTCATATTCATTTGATAAAAATAGAACATCTTTTGAACACCCACTTCCAGGAAAAGTCTAATTGATCCCATTCTTAGCACTGATAAAATCATTTCCTCAAGATCAAAGCCTTCAACCTAATCATAACCGTTGTATACGAGTCTAACCATGTTCTGGACCACTCATCCAGGTTTATAAAATTTATTTTTAAATACCCAATTTGTTCTAATCATATTATGATATCTATATCTATCGATAATCTCCCATATTAGATTATTTCTTATTTGATCAAGATCTTTGTTAATATATTTCACATATGATCCATCATTAAATTATTCTGCAAATGAATTTGGTTCCACCACTGATATTAGAGTATCATTCTCTATTCTTGTCATTATTCTTGTCTATTTTAGAGAATATTTGTGTACAATATTATTTATTATACCAACATCAACTCTTATTCTTCTTATTCAAGTAATTGGTTAACTTCACCAATATTCTCTTCCTCCAGTTCAATATTAAAATCATCATCAATTTGAGGATTTATTGATTATCCTTGATCTAAATTTATTGATTATTTTTCTTTACTCACTTATTTAAGGATATAATTTACGTTATTTTCTTTAGATTCATATTGAAAAAATTTTAAATCATTAGTTTGACTATTTTATTAATCCTTTATTAGAATCATTTATAGGATTTAAACTTTTATGACTAGATTAAGAATATTATATCATCACCATACATTCCCTAACATTCTTATTTATTATAAATAATAAATTTACATATGAATACTATAAGTTGATAAATGAGGGATTTATTCCATATAATATTTCAAATATATTATTCTCTATTCTAGGAATGATCAAGTATTGATTCTTGGAGTACATATCCACTTTTACAACTTATTTATAGTCCTAGTGAGATATTACACTTTCAATCAACAAAGTCTTGTCCGTATTATCAACCATAAAATTTCTCATTTATATGACTCTATTATATTGAGGAATTTCTACTATTGAAACCTCAAAATTTATTCCATGTTTCTCCATATAATTTTCAACATTAATAGAAGTGTATTTATTTCAATTAATTGACAATAGAATCATCATTGTTATTCTAATTTCATTCTACAATATTAATTAAAATCTTTTGATGTATCCTAACACTTCTTTATTATTTACCATTAACATAAAACATATCATTTTGATATATTCATCAAAAAATAAAATGAATCATTTCTCACCATGATTTTTGAGATGATTGATTGAGAAATATGAATTAGTGTAGACCATATTCCGAACATTTGATGATAAATTATTCTTTGGATGAAAAAGTTTCATCACCATATTTTCCCACAATCATGTATTAAAAATATTTTCTTCGTTCTTATTCATCAATGGAATATTAAAAATAGATAAAAAATTACTAAATTATATATATTATGCTAATGATCATGACCGAGCCTCAAATAAAAAAACAAGTATTTCCCTATTGGTTAAAGATACAAGAGTCCTCCTTTAAATACACTTGATAAAAGTTCCCATTCATTACATATCCTTTCATAATAGAGTTTTTGGTATTTCCATTTATATAATAGCCTCTCCGGTTGAATATGACATATGATCCTAAGTCACAAAACTAAATCATAATTAGAAAACTATGTCAGATACCATCAATATATAGAAATTTTGTATTCCATGATTCACCTTTAGAAAAAGCAGGTTTATCCCTTCCAATTATCTTCATAGTTGAATTATTTAAAAATTTAACCATTCTATCTAATATTCATTTCAAATTGTTGAGAAGATTCATCATACTTATAGTGTTGGATGATTATCCACTATCAAAAAACAACTTACTACTATTATTTGTATATCTTAAATATATATCAAAAAGAATATATTTCTTCATTATATTTAGTTATTTATACTTTCAAGAAATCCCATGATATGATAGGACATATGATTGTCCCTCACATTGTTCAACTAAATAATTCAAGTCATATTTCTATCCCTCTATTGGGAAAAATATATTTATTAATGTAATTGAATTATATAGACCTACATTCACTCTTCTTTATATTACAAAGAAAAATATTTTTCTTTTTTTATTATAATCAACAATTTTAGGCCAAAGTTTATAGAAATTGTAACAAAATATATAAAATTATTTTTTATTTGTAGATTAATTATATGAATTCATTCTCATTTTCTAACTTCTAATTACATATCATTTAAAATAACTTCCTTCTTCATCAAAAAAATTCATTGTGTAGTCTAAATAGGAATAAAATTGGTAAATACTTAGAATAAATATCTTATTTTTACCATCTCTCCATATATTGACTATTTTTGAATTAAACTTTGATTTTGGATAAGTTCGTGATGATTTAAACCTTTATCCTTTCTTCTTACTCCTTTTACACTTTAAATTTTCAGTATTTATTTTTAATGTTTTGATATTATATGAAAGACTTATTTTACAATTAAATTTGGTAATTAAGAACTAAATAAATCCTTAACAGTTTTTATACTATGTTTAAACCTTTTCTTAAGTACTTTATCCAAGAATTTTCCAAACTGTAACGTCTTCCTTTATCTGTATACTTTTATTTTATACCATAGATTCTTTCTCAAACTAATAATTTCCACATTTACTATTTTTATCTCCTTAATTTATTCTTTTTTCACATATTAATATTATCAATGATATTCATGTTCGTAAATATTTAACCTTTATAATAATTAAACATTATGTTTCACTTAATCATTTACATTATCGTCCATATTTTTCTCTAGGTGATAAATCTCTACTTTTCTAAAATCAGTATAACATGAAAATTATTTCTGAATTTCTATAATATTAATTTTGTTATTTCTTTTTTAGGTTAATATCCTAATGATCCACTTCAAATTATACTTTATAATCTAAGAATCTATATGGTTTATCATACTATTCCATTTTAGGTTGTAGTAATTCTAATGTAGTTATCATATTGTGTTCTTTTTCCAAGATAAACTCTGTTCTACACCACTTAAAAGTTCATCCCCAATATTATCTTCCTCTCTTCATACCAACATGTTTCTATGAAATTTATTTACACTTAAGTTTTTTAATTAAAGTAATTTCTGTGGAATAAATTTTTCCATAATTTTTCTGTGAATTCAATATCACCATCCTCTCTTTCAGCTCTTCTTGGACACCTATTAGAAATATGCCCGATTTTTTCTCAAAACAAATATAGTAATATTTCCCTAAACTTTTGATTTTACACTATTAAAATTCATTGACCCAAGAGACATTAAATTATTACAACAATATTATCTAATTTTAGTAAACTAAATACTATGCTCATCTGTAACTTTAAAATCCATTCCTTTTGATGAATGATTCACTGAAATATTATATGTGACTAGTTTTCTATATAGATCATTGGGAGATAATTCCATAATATTTACTTTTTCAAGTGATGATATCATTGGATTGTAAATTGGTGTTAATATTCATAGGACCTTATTTAATATCAATGGCTTTAATAACAGGTCAAATACCATAAATAGATCTAATAACTTTAATAATAAGATTGAAGAAATTATTAACATTTTTAATTATACTCATCATCAAATTATTAAATATTTTATGAATAACCAATAATTTATCCTTATTCACTTTATTTTCCCCATCATAAATATTAGAAATATTATCCCAAATTCATTTCCTTGGATTACAAATAATCAATTTTCTATATATCTAGTTGAAAAATGATCTAGGAAAGGGATTATGATCATAATTTTCATCATTAAATAATTTCCCATCTAATTTTATCATTAATAATTTAAAATTTTCCTTCAATTGTATTTCATCAACTTCTACTATGAAAAAATAAATCCCAAGAGATTGTAAATATATTCTAATTTTATTCTTTCATGCCTAATAAATATATCCATCTAATAACGTTTCACCCATTGTATTAATAGAATTCTCTATGACAAAATATTTCTCTATATGATTCATTATTTAATGACTTGTGGATATCTTAACATAAGTTGTAACTTGAGTTACCCCAATGAACACTATATGGGTGGGGGTGAATTATGATGTCTTGAAATTTCTCCTTATATCTAGTATTATTGGATATTTTTGTTTTATTCCCAAAAAAACAAAAAATCTCACAAAATGATCACACACAATCCCCACCATATACAGAAAATATATAACACAAAATTTGATATTTTTAATTGATTAACCTTTATGATGATATATACAAGGATAATATATAAATGATCTTATGATATAATAAATAATTAATAATTTAATGGTTTGTGATTATAATCTATTTGAAAATCCCACTACACATACAAGTTCCATTGACTCTTCCTCTACTATGATAAATTATATCGAAGAGGGATATAGAAAGAGATAATGTTGATATATGGGACGAAGATAAAAAGATAATAATAAGATATATAACACCAAATAACCATAGGTGTTCTCTATGAAACATTGATCTCCACTTACTGATCCTCACTAATATGCACAAAAAATCCTCACTTCCAAACCCAATCATAATTAGAATTAAATATGGCCACAAAACACTTCTCAATTATTGTTTTTCAATTATATTCACATATAATTTTTTCTTATTTTATTCTTTTTGATATCCTCTCTAAGAGAACAAATCTTTTTCTTACATAATAGGTAATCTTGAATTATAGACCCCTCCATTTGAAACTCAAATTAAAATTCAAATTTATCAACCACCTTGGACTTCCTCTTCCTTAAATCCATGTGTATACTTTTTTCTAGGTAAATATGCACCATATAAATTCATATGGGTAGTTAACAGTTATCCAAAAATCCACCAAACCTTCTTTAGAGTCCCAAGTTATCAATTATATTTAAATTCTGTATATTTCAATAATAATGTCATAATGAATTTCATTATAGTGCAACTGGCATGTTTCTCTATCATTTTTCTAAAAAAAACCTATATATTGTAGCATGATTGGGAGTTTTAAGAGGCAATGTTGATTTCTTTTACAAAATAGATAACAGATTAACTTTAACAACCCTTCTACTTTCATTATGGTTTAATAATTGATTTATAGTCTCTTTAATCATGGTGCAATAATTATATTTTGGTGTGATCCAATTACTTTTAGAAATAATTATGTTGTACCATATACCTTCATGTTTGAAGAATTAATACAAATTTTTTATTAATATCATGCATTTTATCTTGTTTAATCTTTTGTAAGGTAGTTGTGGTCTGAGAAATTCATTACAACATGAATAGCTTTGAATATTGATAGGTTAATATGATATGCCATCTATGTCAATATTACATGAGTCTGATATGATTTGTCAAATAAATTGTGATGTGACCATATCTATAGGAAATTTGGAATATAATAGAGTAATAAAACACAAATACAAGAGTAATTTTTTATTTTGACACAAGTATTCATTCATGAAAGGATCCTTGAGATTTTGATGTGATTTGTTTTAAGAACTTCAATTCCTTCGCTAGAATTCCTATCACTTCATAGAATGCAGCTTCTAATAACCCAAAAGTTTAATTGACATCTAATTTAATTATTATTAAGAAAACCAACATTATAAATTATGGTTTCTGAAATTATGAAGCACCTAAAACCATTACTTGGGAACTCATTATTCCTCATACATCACTATATTTTATATCTAACAGTCCACTATCCCTTTTACCATTTCCACTAAGATAATATTTCATCATTTTTAATATTAAAAAATATTTTATTAGGTCTAATTGTATATAATAAAAGTAGTCCTACAATCCACATCTATAAAGTCTTTGAACGTGCTTCTCTTTTAAAAGTCTGTGAAGATAATGAAATAGTTATATAGGATTATCATTAACCTTGACCTTCTTATTATAAATTTTATAAAAATTATTATCAATATCTAGAATGCATAAACCATTCACCATATTTCAAATACTATAAAACATTTCATTGATATATATAGAATAACTATTTTTCTTAATATAGAGTTAAAATCCCACATTCTTCAAAATAAAATAAAAATAAAATAAAATTTATGTTTATGGTAGGAACATAATAGAAATTAAAAAATTATAGAACTAATAAACTAGTCAGAGTTAGATTATAAGTGTTGACCTACAATGTAGAAACACTCTCATATTACTAATAAAAAGATGTACTTTCCTTTATAGAATTATTTCATATATATGAGTCTATGTTTATGAATTAAAATGTGTAATGTATACCCAATATGTAATAACAATGAGACAGTGTCAAAGAAATTTATTTCTTTAACATTCATAATCAAATTATTATAATTCCTCTATTTGAGAACACCTCTCAACCTTAAATGACAATATATTATTATTTTATATGTTTTAACTATAAGAGACCTCAAAATTATTTTCATGAGGCATAAAATAATCAAAAACAAATACATGTCTATAGGAAAGCATAACATTTTATATCCTTTAATCAAGTAAATTTAATGAAGCTGATCCCATTAAAATTGATGACCCTACGCAAAAATCTATTTAGTGATCCACGGACTATATTTCATGGTGGCTTACACTGATTCCAAATGTAAATAATTCACAACCATATATTCCAAACAATTATAACAAATTACCATATATGGATCTTGGATAGTTGAACAAATAAATCTTTGTCCTAATCCATCATTTTAATTGACTAAACTATATTTCTTTGGTATCCTAATAGTTAGGGTTTCTAAGTTTGTGTAACCTAAAAATTATATCTATTATAGGAACCAACATATAAGGGATAAAAAAAATATTCTTTCCTTATAGAATATAATTCATGGGAACCTAGTGGTTAGGGTCAGTTATTTGGAATGATCGAGTCCTTGACAAGTGTTATCTAGGGAAGTAATCTCACACATAGTATTTAAAGGGTTTATTTGAATGTATCAAATATTTAATATACATTATCACCTATTAAATCCATAACTATTTCATCGCATTAAATTTTTTTTATTTCTTGATTTATTCCATTATGTATGCATGTTTAAAATAATTTTTTTTATAATCCCTAGTATATTCTATAAATTAATATGCCTATACCATATTATTGTGTGACTCTTTAAACAACTCACAATTTTTGTTACTTAGCTAAAAATATATTCAATATATATTTACACATATCAAAATGCATCCCAAGTGTAAGGCACAAGAAAATATTTTCATGTGACGGTTTAGAATATATGAAATTAATAATCCCTCAATGATTCTTCTTAAGGACATATATTTTCAACCATCACTTTTCTAAATAAATAAAATATTCTATTCTAGGGGAAAGTGAAACCCAATGTCCCTCGACCCAAAATTCGTTTTTTTGTGAGAGATTCAATTTCCATCATAAATCTAACAGTTAATATACATACGCTATTTTCTAACTACAAATTTAAGCTGTTATATTTAGGATAAAAATAAAGTCTAGGTAGAGGAAGTCTAAATATTATATCATTATACAGAGCATTTAAATATTATCATGAAAATTTAAACGAATAAATTTGTCATATAAATATAAGCATACATAATATTTTTAAATAAAAAAAATTATATATATGAATATTAAAATAGAATAAATAATTTAATAAAAATTTTATTTATTTATTATGTATTATAAATCAATATGAGTAGTTTATAATTTTTTTAGGCATAAAAATATTCTATTTATAATGTACAAACTTATCTTTTATGAAGAATTTAATATCCATATCAAAATTTACATAAAAATATTTTTCTCTCATTTTAAGTTATATAATATTTTATAAAAGATCAAATATATTATCCATCATATTTCCTGATTAGTGTTAGTGATTATAATAAGTTATTACATTGGATACCTATCATAATTCAAGATATCTCCTATATTTATGTTATAATTCGATGTTATGTTTTTTCGAAATACAACATTAAAGCTGCATGATTTGATATTTCATATCGTATCTTATGAATCAATATAAAACCATATGTTTCAATGAATTATACATTTTAATTCATTTATCCATAACCTACGACATTGAAATGAAACATATCACACCTTATGATATCCCATAAATTATGGAAATGGGAACCAATCCAATGAAAAAAATAGCCACATAATATTTGAGATTATGATAGCATCGCAACAAAAATTTGATATACATTTTATTTATGAAATTATTAGTAATTCCTATTGATTAAAATATTATCCCATATATTATACAAATGAAGGGGTTTAATGGGTCATGTCAGATCTAATGTAGTGAAAAACCCCCATTTTAATGACTGATATATCATTATCGAATCCACATGCAATGAAAATCAAGAATATAAACTCGCATATCATAATCACAGTGTTCTCCATCTCTATTGAGAATTATGGTGTATATTTTTTAGAGATCATTGAGTCATAGTTCATGAAAACTCTCCATAATAGGATGTACACAAATCACTATAATCCTCATACATAATAAGTAGACTTTGTGAAGTCCAAGGGGTGTGATAACACCATTTTCGATGAATAAAAATGGAGAACCTTGATAGAAGGGAGAAACATATATGTCTAGATAGTTTTACAGACCACTAAGAAACATCCTTTATTGAGGCTTCTTTAATTCAATAAAGGAAGTTCATAATTGGTTTCCAATGCATGGCATTTGACATGCACTAACCATAGTGATTACCCATCTGGGTGTAATCATTTGAACATTTCCATTGATTATTATATATTCATAAATATATAAAATAACAGCATTTATGATCTATAATCAATGGAATATGATACTAATGTGAGGAAATAGACATTCACCCATATCTTAATCCTTATATACAATATAATGGTGGAAATTCTATGCCCTATATGATATAATTAAATCATAGCCTGTGAAATGCATCACTTTCAGATCTAGGAATATGATATTGTTCAAGAATAAAATAAAATTGGCCTTTTTATAGTGAAAATCCATTATATTTCCCCTATAATATCATTTTTGGTGTATCTTGGGTAATTTATCTTGATATTTATGATGGGATGAGAGATTAGATTACAATTTTTCCCCTAGAATTATTGTTATTTAGGGAGTGTGGTGAGATTGATCTATGGGTAGATTTATCATTCTTATTTTTCTAGCTCATGAATATGTTATGTGATGTTATCTTGATTACACATTATTTATTATTGATTCGCATAGAAACTTTATGTTTTGGTGGTTGGATATTTTTTAGGAGTACTATATTGGGTATTATTATACTCACCCTAATATGAAAATTTTCACATTGTTCCCCAATATTTCATGAAAATAAACTTATTTTGATTATGGATGGCCATAAAACTAGGAGGTTGAAGGAAAATGTGGATTCCTAGAAGAGAATCTACCTTATTTTTATAGTCATCATATTTTCATTAATGATTGGGCTATATTTTTTGGCTTGTGATATTGTAACTTTTGATTATTTTATTCATTTTCACATTTAATTCGATTAGTTTTGTTATATATATGCACGTGTGTAGTATATTTTTATATTTTTTAGTTTATATTTCAAGAAATTTATAGTGGATGATGATTTTTGATATAATGTGAAAGGTTTATTTAATGGTAATGCCTCCCATTACTATAAAAATTCATCGGTGCTAGTTGTTTTCCCCTGGCCTGGTGGGGGAAGGATTAGAGTGGGTACACTTATCAATAATCTATGACGTGATAAATTAGTATTAAAGAGATAAGATAGAGTATGGATTTAGGAAATTGTAAGGTCTGGCTAAGATAATTTTGATTAAGTCTTGTTAGGGATCTCTAATACATATAATCAAATAGAGGGACTTTTAAATGATTACATAACCAATGTATTCATGATCATGACACTTATTAATGATATATGATTGAGAACTTATTATTTGAAATATTATTATAAAATGGGGGTCATACATCACATAGATCCACATCATGATTTTTTTATTTCATTGATGATTTTGATTGGTTCTATAGATAGTATTGATTGGTAAGACTAGAGAAAGGTTGATAAATATATTTATTATTTGATAAGATTTTAAGGATGATATGATACCTAAGATACAATGGGAAATTTTTTCAATGATTAGGATATTGAGTTGTGCACTAGTGGTTGTGATGATGAGATGGGGTGGTGACATCAGATGTTATACAAAGGAATAGGTCCAGATAAATAATTTTAGAGGAATCACATACACTTAGATAGTATTCCTTCTCTATGGTGGTACTAATTCCTTGAGGGGTGATGGAGAAATTAATTGATTTATTCTAAATATATCAATTTTCTACTATGATTTTATTTAAACCTTAAAAAAAATTTCATGTGAAATTTGATACGATATAGAGTTTTAAACATTGTTGAGTTCTATTCCATCGATATTTCCCCAATTAGAGTTACAATAGTGATTGTGTTTATCCTGTGGGGTCATTGTGATCAAATTAACATAGCATAAGTATTGAAGAATCTTTGAGATTTTATTAGTGAATCTTGTTCTTAGAAGTAATTCTATCAGTAACAGAATCACATTTAGATAATATAAAACTATAAATATCTTAATGTAAGTAAACAGTGCATTTATAATCAATTTTGAGAAGAGGGAAGTCCACATGGGAATGTGAAATGATTATTATCATTCAAGGAATTACAATATATTGTTTTGAATTCTATATAAAGGAGATGTTCCCTAAATCCTTTTATTTATGTGATACAAACTTTCCTATATCATATTTTATGATATAGGGTATCGTAAAATATGATATTTGTGTTTAATGGAAATTAAAAATTGAATGTATAGGAATATCTTATTATATGATATATTTATATGATAAGGAGTGAAATTACATTGGGTATTATTGCCTACTTAGTCCTACTATATGAATGAGAGATGTCATAAGTCATGTTATAAGGGTATGAAATCCCAAATTTCAGGACACTTCCTGGGTAAATCATAGTGTATGATTTCTTATGTCACATGGTATAAAGTATTTTATTACTTTACATGATTATATGGGTATCCAAACATTCTATAGTCACTCAACATTAATTTATTTAAAATGTAAGAAGTATGCCTAATAAAATTCTTTGTAGCCTAAATTGATAGAGCCCAATGGTTTTCTCTCTTATAACAACATTATAATTAGGGGGAAGAGAGACAATAAAAGTATATATGTCCAAAATTTCATCAGTTGTAATGGTTTATCTCAATAATTTGGATGATGTTACACTACCACAAAACGGGGCAAGGCCAGCGCCGCACTTTATCAGCATTAACGGAAAAGTGCTGATAAAGGGTGGGTAACTTTATCAGTGCTAAAAAAAGAACTGATAAAGGGTACCTTTATCAGCCCTAAAAAAGAGGTGATAATGCTACCCCCTTTAACAACACTTATTTTTAGCGCTGTTAAAGGGTACCCCTTTATCAGTGCTTTTTTTAATAGTGCTGATGAAGGGGGTATTTTTCAGTGCTTTTTTTAAAAGCGCTGATAAATGGTCTACTTCAAAAAAAATAATTAAAAAATATATTAATATTTAAATATATAGATATAGTTATATTGATATAAATATAATATATATTTTTTACAATATAATTTTAAATATATTTTAGATAGGTATAAATATACAGTTACATTTAATATATAAAATATTTAGTGAAAATGTCTTAGAAAAAAATTAAAAAAATATTTTTAATTACTAATTTCCTTATTATTATGGAGTAATAGTCATTTAATAAAAATTTGAAGACTAATAAATAAAATTAAAAATTAAAAAATATCCAAAATATGTTGAAAATGTAACTCGAACTTCAAACGGACATAACGTTTGATCCGGGTGTCCGTCTGAGCTCTACCACATATCAAATCGAAACCTGTGATGACCTATACGTGCTAGTGAATGAGGAAAAGCCTCTATCACATCTTTCAAGGCCATAAAATTCCTAGAAGGCCTCCAAAACAGAGTTTTAAGTTGGGATACCCTGATTTTTTTAACAGTTTTGGGATATTCATCCTCGTTTAAGGGGGTATTATTGCCTTTTTTGGTGCGGACTGAATTTATTCCAAGTTATTACATTCATATTGATATTATGTCCTTGAAATTTTATCGTTTTTTATAATTTAATACTATTTATAATCAAATATATTACTAGGTGTACATATTTTTTATATATTCACACCTAAAATTTTAATTTTTTAAATAAATAATTAAACATATTTATATATATAATATATTAGATTTATCTAAATAATAACTAATATCCATTTTATTTAAAATACCAATATATGAATATTTATATAACTATATATTAATATAACTATATATATTTATATAACTATATATATATTAATATAAATATTAATATATTAATATAAATATTTATATATTGATATAAATATATATGACTATACGAATAAATATTACTAAATATATATATAAATAATTAGATATATAATAAATAATATAATAAATCAATATAGGGGTGTGGAAAAGGCTTCAGGCATGCAGGGGGGTGGTCTCGAGATCAAATCCGGGTGGAGGTAGGGGCGCGTGCACATGGATGAATTTAAGGGGCTAGCATTGATAAAGGTGGGGTATAACATTGATACAGTGTGGAGGAGGTGCATGTGGGTGCTGGAGGGTACAGGAAAGCTCTAATAAAGGGGGGGCTCAAGAACTATAAAAATCCCACCTAGAATGCCATGATTTTTTGTAATTTTTTTTAATTTTTATAACTTTTATCAGCGATAAAAAAAGCGCAGATAAAGGACCCTTTTATCAGCGCTTCATTTTAGCACTAATAAAAGGCACCTTTTATCACCACATTTTTTTAGCGCTGATAAAAGAGGTTTTTATTATCACTTTTTGGAGCGCTCATAAATGGAACCCCCCCATCTTCACCAGCTTTAACATCGCCTTTCTAGAGCTGTTAAAGGCCATTTTTAGCGCTGATAAATGGGGTATTTGTAGTAGTGTTAGGTTGACTACTAGCAGCCCAAACAACAAACTAGAACTTAACTATGACATTTTGACATAGGGAAATTTAGTAATATTGACCCACTATAGTAGAGCCAATCTAAAACACCTACATGATACTATGGCATGGTAGAATTGGTAGACATGGAACTGTAGTAGATTTTACTTTTGGCAACAATAGTACTAAAACTCCAAATACTTCCTTCTACTTGTTACTATAGAAAATTGGACACATGGTGTGGTTGGTGGCACAATTGCATCATATTATTTATGAGATAATTTGATCTAGGGTTTCTTTATGTGTGATTCTCTAAAATTTCTTGGTAATTTCTAATCCCAATTTTTGGGAAGTGATTATTCCACTCCCTAAACATAGGGATTATTCTTGAATAATATAAATCATTACTTCCTATGTTCTTGTTATTATTATTAATTATATATTTTTCTCCCATTTACTCTCACTAATGAGTTTATTTTTTGTTTTCTCTCCTAGTGTTTCAAAAATATCATGATTTGTTCAGATCACGTCAAGGATGTTAGTAGTCTAATTACCCTCCTACCATGTATTAAAAATATACATTTGATGGTTGATAGCCATCCTATAAACCTTTATATATAAAAAATGAATTAGTGTGAAATTCAAATCCCTTGAATATAATTTTTAAATAGAGTTGTGTATATTTCCACTTCATAGAGCTCAATTTTATAAAGAATATATATGTCGATATTTCTATATATTTCATTGGTTTTGACTATAATAGAGTTACCATAACCATATAATGCACTAAATTCCCTAACTAATGACCCTATAAATAATGAATAGTGCCTCCTACCCTCATGAATTTATAATTTTGAGAACTATATAAGTTAATTTTGAGGCCAGACCTAGTGGATTTATAGAAACCCATCATCCATGTGAGTATGTATTAGCACATTTGAGTCCCTGATGAGGATTAGTCATGAAAATAGGGGGTACCAACTCCCTTTATTTATCTAAATTTATTAATTCTAATTTTATGAATGAGACTAAGACACATGAAAAATGGGAATTAGTATTCTTTATCATGTCTCAAACCATTTCTCACTTCTTAAATAGCCCAAAAACTTGTTGAATAACAAGGAATTAAGCATTAACTTCCTTTGGTTTGTTGTAGATCCCATCAAATAATTTATTTATAATGTTTTCAGGGGCTCACCCCATATATCAATCCCCATATACCCCCTAATTAGTTTGTATATCGTTATTCCCTTATCACCTTTAAAGAAGATATGGGATATTTTTTCCACATTTTATTGAACATAACTATATCATTTAAATACATTAGATACATTTTCGTTTCATTTCAACATCCATGGGGTTGCATGATTATGAATGTGCTAAAGTATAAAGTTATAATTTGATGGATTGTCTTTGCTCTATATCCTCCTAGCCCAATCATCTTCCTCCCCTTGATCTCTCATAAATCTGAAAAATTCAGAGGTATTAAAACATCTCATGATAGATGTAGTGAATACTCAATGGTTTGGATCCTCTAAAATAAGAATGGAGTTATAATTTTTTTCATTAACTGTGAATGAGTTTATAAAATGTAGATAATATTTAGAAATATGAAAATAAATAGAAACCCCTAGAAACATAGAAAATAAGACTCCTTCTATTGACCATTTATCCTTCCAAAATCTAATATTCCCATAACTAATTATCCATATAGATTTATTGTGTATATTTTTCAAATAAACATACATTCAGATCTAGATAAAAGATAAAATTAACTTCTACTAAAAAACCAATCTCTTTATTCCCATATTTATGAATCATAATTTATACCCAAGTGACATGCCTAATTAAAATTCACAAGTGAGTTTTTCCTACAAATAGTGTATAATATCCTAAATATTTCTCCAGTTGATACCTCTTTTTCAATTGGCTTGGATATCCTAAACTACCTTTCCCAATAATTCCTCTCTTTATGTTGATTATCACACATGAACCCACTCAATGTGTTTTCAATATCCTAGATATCCACCTTAATAACTATTAGGACAATGATAATGTGCATGGTAATTGATCTAAGAACACTACTAAACAAATTCATCATACCAAAAAATAATAAATACCTACTTTTTATAATTATTGACATGTTTAGTGATATGATTCCCTACTCCCTAGAAATGATGAATACTAATTCTGACTGAGGAGATTCATGACCGTAAGAATTATTTAGGGAAACTCTTATTACCAACCCCATCCTCTCTTTAATGATTTGGTAATTTTTCAAATAGAATGTAGTGGAGATATAAAAATTAATTTTATCTTGGTTAATACACTCCCCACTCCACCTGGTATAGTTTTCATGGGACTTATTAAATTCATGAATATAACTAATATTTCCATTTATAAAAATAGTAATTATCAGCAAAGAATAAGTAAGATAAAACTGTAAAGCTAAGAAGATCTATGAATAAAGATATCTAAACTGTATTAACCCCATGATTTATATTCTTACTTACGGAATCATTTTAATTGATAAATTGGTAAGGATAAACGGTGCATCCCTATCTAAGACCTCTTATTTTATTGAAGAAACTAAACCTCTTCCCCTTTAAAAAATAGAGAACCACAAGGGTGTGTAACACATGAAGAATAGGTAAAAAAATATTATGAGAAACCGAATATGTTCCTAATTTTCAAAATATAGTTCCATTATATACTGTCTCATTCTTTTTCAAAATAAAATTTAACCCTTATATTAAAACCCATTGATTTTATATTGATGAATATAGTCATTTCATGTGCTATAATGATCACCCCTTTCATACTTCTACCTTTAAAGAATCGATTTTAGTCTTTAGAGATCTAGTTAGGAATCAAAAGAGAGTGTCTGATATTGATGATGTGGGGTTATAACTTATCTTTAATGTTGTATAGGTGAATTAGATGATATTACTCAATGGTGGCTAGGCCCTTTATTTTAGGAATATAAAAAAAGTATAATCACATGACACACTTGGTAAATAACACTCACTGAAAAATTTATCTATAGATTTGATAAAACTTATTTTATAATTACTCCTCAAATAGTATTATAGTAACTAAGAATGAAATAATGTCAATGAATTCTATCTTGACTTAATATTTACACCATCTACTTTATTTCTACCTCATCTGGAATTTTCTTAAGCATGTTTATGTTCATCTCTCCTATTGCCCTTAGGATGATGCTAAATAAATAATCCATTTGTTCTTTCAAAAGGGTTTCTATTTGTCATATTAGGAATTAGGTTCTCATGTAATAAACATATAATATATGTGTCCCCAAGAATCATGTTTAATTCTATATAGGGAATGCTTCCATGGGATATAAGTAATGCATGACCATACAATTAGCAATATCTCTTATACTTTGAGTCTCTATTATCAACCTTCCTTATATACTAGGTTCTAGAATATAGTGATAGGAATAGGTATCCCATCCGATCATCAAATAATTTAATTCATCCTGTGGAAACAAATTGATAGGTGATGTCACTTATCTAGTGATTAAGATGTTGTAGTGGATTACTGGCGCAAGGTACGCATTTAAGAATTATTAATTTATCTTTACAAATGTTTTTAATTTTACTAGGAATTGATGAGATTGGAATTGGTTTATTTTCCCTTCTGATAGATAAAAATTTTATTTTTGATTCCCTATGAAACCTATTAGTGGTATTAGATCATTGCATGGATTTGGATTTATGAAGTCACGTGTAGAATAAAATTTTTAAGAATCGAATTTAAAATAGTATTTAGTATCCTAAAATCTGATATAATTTCTTTTCAATCGTGTTTTAATGAGGTATATGATATAAGGATATCATAATTTCTGAAACATAATAAATCCGTGGTTATTTTTATGTCATAAATTATGATATCTTCCCCATCATTAATTTCAATGAGTGCACTGTGTTTTTTAAAATAGAGCACCATGTCATAAAAAATGTTACAATGCATATCATTTGACATAATATCTGATATCTTATAGAACAACTTGATAATAATTCATATAATATAATTGACATCTCACCTCACTTCTATATCTGTCTTCAATTGATAGTTCTCTAAAATCATTGTTTATGATTGTCAATCTTACCCCATGATTCTACCTGGGTCCTAAAATACGACTGAAGAAGAAAACAAATATTTTTTATATCAAATTATAAATTGAATTAATTATATCAAAATGGTTTATAAGTGATAATAAAAATTTATTTTGGGGATATTTATTAATTTTTATAGACTTTCTAAATAAATCAATTATAAAATGTTTATAATTAATTGGTCAATTTTTATGGAAAATTTGATATTAAAAATTAATTAAAATATTAAAATGTCATTATTTAAAATAAATTATATAAGTTTTACAGAATTCCTTATGATATAAAATAAAGTGTTTATTTATTTTTCATAAGATGAAATTTATAAAGAGTTTATAAATTACAAAACGAAGCATAAAAAAAGTTTATATTTTTGAAAATTATTAAATATTCATGATGATTATTTTAAAGTCTTTAAATTAAGAAAAGTCTTTTTAATAAATTATTAAAACCATATCAAAAAATTTTGGATGATTTATTTGATCATGTATTAAATAATATTAAGTGTATGATATATAGAATATGTTAAATGTTTATATAATACAAAATGGATTATAATATATTTATAATTCAGAAAAAAATCATATAATTGAAATGAAATTTTAAATTAAATGATATAAAATGTTAATATTATGAAGTTAATAAGTGATTATTTTAAAAAAATTATTAAAATTAATATAATAAATAAATAATGACTATAAAATATTTATAAATATATTTAATTTATGAAATTTTCAAAGATTGTTATGCCATGTTCATATTTGGGAAATATTCATTTTTAAAGGTTATTCAATTTTTTTATTCATAATTATAAATTTTTTATAATATAAACTATTGTGTATGATTTAGTTTATGAGATAAACTACATCTTATCAAATTTTCATGCCCCATACTACATGAAAGGTATGTCAAAATAGGGATTAGTTTTCATCCACCTTGATCTCAATTTTTAGTTAAATATATTATCTTGAATAAAAAATTTTAATTTGGTTTTAAGAGATTGGGTGATAATTTTTTTTTTAAATTGAATTATCTATTTGGTAAAGTCTCCCCTTGGAGAGGGAGTTGTGGCCAGAATTCCCACTAGCCTGGAGGTGTATTCCTTGACCAAGAAATGTGAGGGTCATATATTTTTCACTTTGAGTTTACTTATAATGGGGTTTTCCATCTCATATAATTATAAAAATTTACAGAAATATTAGATACACCTTATACATGATATGCATTTGGATATGTGTAGATATATTTAGATTCTAATTTTGGATGGGTAATACAAACTGTGGGTTGTGTAAAGAGTTACACATAAATATATTTTGAATATATTGATTTGGTGAAGGGAATATAATTCCAAAACTAAATCATTAGAATCGTGCATACATAATGAGAATAACATGAGATAAGATTGTGTTATTTAATACCCTTTTAAATAATATGTGTTGGATACTTTCTAAATCTAAACTTGTGAAGACCTTGAAAATACAACCTAATAGTTTAATGTCAAAGAAAAATGAACCCATATTATATTTTATAAGGAAAGTAAGTAATGAGGTTACCTTAATGATTAGGTGCCTTGTTCTTGGAAATTTTATTGGGTTACACTTATTTAGGAAACCCTAAAATTTTGGATACTAGAGGAATGGGATTTGGTTAATCCATTTTTTGGATCATACAAGGATTTGTTCACTCAGCTATCAAAGTGTCATATATTATGTGATTAGGATGAAGCATTACCTAAATAACTATGTAAAGAGATTAAAACTAAAGTGGACTCAATGAATAGTAAAATATATATCATGGCCCACTAATGGATATGATGAGTATAAATGGATTCATTATTTTAGTGGAATTTCACTAAATAAAAGTTATTATTAATGGGAATTAAGCAAGATACTAAAATGATAAATTATAATTTTTTAGATAAATAACATCACTATCATCAAATTTGTTATTTATATTAATCATTAGGAAGAAGAAGATTATTATAATAAACTCCTTAGACTAGTAAATTTTGAATGATTATTATGTATAAAGATAAAGTATATGTGTTAGACATATATCTTCCTAAGTAACCATGTTTTAATGTTTTTCAATAGGTTAATCTAAATTCTCATGAAAGGTATATAATGATTAAATCTGTGTTTCGAAGGCATTAGTTACTAAATAAATTAAGTAATTATAGTCTCATGTACTCAGTATGATTAATGTTGTCAATAATAATTAATATGATCAAGTATGATAATGAAATAGTGATATTAAATGTGTAAGATCCTAGATTTTTAGATGGGGTGTGAATATTTATATTGGTGTTTAAACTCTTATTTATGTTCTGTTTTCTCCTTAGACCATAATGTTTGGTCCATGGGATGTTTGGGATGTTTTGTGAAAAGGGTGAATTAGGGTCTTGAAGGTTGTTCTTAGGCCAAATACAGACTGTGTATGTGGAATACACTATGTGTATTAAATACACAACATGTATTGACTTGGGGAGGAGAGGTTCAAATCTTGTAATTTGATTTCCCCGTAAGGGAAATCCCAAGCTTTACACAACTTATAATTCATTTAGAGACCATGTAAATGGCATGGGTCAGTTTTTTAAAATTATATACGGGGCCTCTTTTTTTGACAGAAGATCACCCCTCCCTTCTCTCATGCACATGAGTTCTCCTTGATGCCTAAACCTAGGCATCAGTACCATTTCATGAACCAAACTCTGTTTCATCCAACGTCAATATCCTTGGATGTGTGACGATGAGTTACACATTTCTCTTGCACCATTCTCTGTTTCTCTTCCCCTTGATAGTGTTATTTTGGTGTAGGATCTTAGGACTTATTTTTATGGCATTCATCTATTTTTCCATTTTCTTTTGATCTGGTCTGAGTTGGTGGTTGATAGTGGATGAGTGTTCTACCATGGATATATGGTAGGTAATCTATACTTTTCTTTAAAGGTTTGGTTCTTTCGTATACCTTGTTTCCATTACACCACACATTGGACCTTCCAAATCTACCCATAAAATTAAATAAACTTCATGATTAAATTTTTTGGGACTAGTTTATGTAACCCCCTTATAATTTTAATTGGTTGGAGGTTGTTATCCCTAACACGGACCACCCGTGAGGTGTGTTATTGTATATTCCCCATGTTTTAATACCGTGTTGGATGCATGTGAGCTCTAAAATCATACTGATAATATTAATAATAATTAAACAAGTTTTAGGATAAATTTTATGCCTCTTTTCCATGTGAATAAATTTATTAAGTGAATAAATTGATTATTTGGAAAATGTTGAATGGGTTAGATTAACTCATCAGTTATTTATAATTATGAAATTTCTTATGAATTGAATGAGATGATGTATTGATAATTGTAGTGGATACCATGAACATTTCTACTCCTTATATCCTGATTTAATTGGTTACCATGGAAATTTCTATTCTATGGATCTTGATAATTGATATGGATTCCTAAAAAATTTATACTCCTTGTAACCTAATTCCATTGGATGTTATAATAATTTCTACTCCATAGATCTGTATTGAATATGTGATTGAATTCCTTGGACATTTCTACTCCTTGGATCCTGATTCCATTGGATACTAAGAGAATTACTACTCCTTGGATCTAGCTTAATTGGAATAGCATGGAAGAGCTCCTTTGATTCCACCCAAGTATTTACAAAGTTTCCATCAAGATGTTCCATGGATTCAACGATGATGTCTTGGTCGTTACCTTGGATCTATCAATTTTAATCCTCATTTTTTATTACACTATGTGGAAATTAGGGATATTTTTCTATGCATATAGATAGCCTTGCAATGGGTATCTAATTTTAGTGGTGAGACTGGACAATATCACAGATATTTATTTATGATTTATAGTTACCCTGTGATTATGATTGCTTAATTATTGTTCACAGGGAGCCATGTTTTAGTGGATAGGATCAAATTTTCATGTTAAACATTACTTTTAGTATTTCTATACATTTTATATACCATAGAATACTTCATCATTTATATAAATACAATTTTTTTATAGATATCATTATTGGGTTCCTACTGATTGGTATCTCACACTCTATTTGGGACACCATTGGGTACCCAAATAGACTTCATGGATGGAGGTAGGGACTAGGGAAAGATACCACTTTATGTTGTTTGATTTTATCATCTCTTAGGAGTAATATAGCATGAGATAGATACATTCTCATCATGCTATCTAGAGATAGTTCATTTTTTGGGTCTATTGTACATTTAATACATGTATTTTAATGGATGCTTGTTTCTATCTATTTCCTACCATTTTATATGGATAAATGTTGTGATAATTATATTTCATATGAAACTACTTTTGGTTTATTCATTATCATAGTCTTATGGATATTTATCTTCTTTCATGATTTATATTATGCTTTCACATACTTGTTATGATTGAACCACCGCATTCCACTCTAACATGAAGAAATAGTGACCCATATACAGAACATACTCCCTTTATTATAGTCTAAAAACATTAATGTATGGAGGTGCATGGTTGAGACTAGGAGACCCACCAACAGGTGGAACTCTTTAGTGGCTCCATGGTTAGGATTTTACAAAGTGGTATTAGAGCCTCTTCTTTTCAAGATATACTATTTTTTAAAAATAAATCGGAGAAAAGAAAGTATTTGGATTTAGTAATGAGATATTGCTGGCAGTAACTGAACCACGCACAAGAAATGGATAAATTTACTAGGATGGAAAATATCTATTTTCTATATTTTTTTATAGTTGATATGAATTCACCATTAGATGAAACAATTGAGGTTTGAAGTTTATTATTATAGTATTTTTTTATAATTTTCCCAATGAGATGTTAGCATTCCATATCATGCTTCATTATAGGCACATATTAGAATTCACATTCCATGCACTATCCCATTCCATATAGGATGAATTTCATAACTACACGACATTTATTATGTGTTCCTTGAGTGATATTCCTATTGTTTAATAGATTATTTGCTCAAAGGATTGAGAATATTAATTGTTATTCAGAGTATCTGTCTTATCCTAAATAGTGTTTTCCTATATAGGATACAACAAACACCCTATGAAGTAAATTATGGAACGATGAGTCATGGACTATTGGTTTCATGGACTGTAATGTGTTATGGTTTGGATTAAATGGACACCAAACTTCTATTTATCCTGTTTCTAAGACCTTGTGGGTTAGAATTGATGACCCATTTGGTTTAACCATTTAAAGATAATTGTAATACAAAATTTAATTTAAACCGACATAAAATTGTGAACATTGAACTTAACCTAGACCCAGCTCTAGAGTGAGAAGTATGAAGTGTCTTTGGTACTTTTTATGGTAGTTCATATTACCCAGTCTTAGATTTTGGAGTAGGAAGAGTAGTTTGAATTTTTATTGAAAGGCTTGAACTTGTCCTAGGCTTTTATATTTATGACTTCTTTGAAATTTGTTTATTTTATGAAGTGTACGTTTGAAATATGTAGAGACATTCCACCAAGATGACCTCCAGTCGTTTTCCAGGAGGGTGTAAAAAACCTTGATCTAGTTGTGGTGGGCCATGGGATACTAATAGAACCCCCAATAGTGGCAGTTACAGTACCAATAGTTCTGTTAGATGTGGGTACTAACTCCTAGATCCATGAGTGTTTCTTATTCTTTATACAAACCATTCAAGGATCCCCATTGCCTACCACAAATTTATAAGAGTTTACACAGGTCTTCCAATAGTATAATCCACATGTGTTTTTAGGGGATAGAGGTCCATAGGATGATGATCTATTGATTGAGACTATTTTATCAATCTATGAGCATCAATATATACCTCATGAGAGGAGACTGAATATCATGGAATATATGCTTTATGGAGAATCTAAGCACCGATGGGATGTTTTGAACCAAGGTGATGTGCTTCAAGATATGGTTTAGAGGGATTTAAAACCAAGGTTTTACGATTACTTATTTCCTAAGACATTGAGAGCTAAAAGGGAAGTGATTTTATGAGTCTTTATTGGGGTGATATGAATGTTGTAGAGTATTTAATATGATTCACATAGATTAATTTTTTTTCATTGATTTATTTGGATGATGACATATCGAGGTTGAGAGGCTTTAAGGAATGTCTCAAGCATGCCATTTGATCATAGTTCAAGATGTTTCAGTTGACTATGATCATAAAGATAGTGAATTTCATGCCTATTACTTAATGGAACCCGAGGGAAGTTGGGGGTGCAAAGTATGGTATTTTATCCTCTTGATCCAGTTGTTCAGTGTCAGATGTAATAAAGTTCTATTTTCATGATTCTTTTGAGGTAAATACCAAGTAGAGTGTGAGTGTTGGTAGTTCTATCTTATGTCATTATTGTGGGAGATGAAGAAATATGAGGAGTTAGAGTGATAGAGACCTAGTCGTGCTCTGATCATGTGGTAAGATGAGACATGTACAATGATTCTAGAGGAAATTTCCTCTAATTGTCAATTAAAGGGATCAAATCTGAATTCAGGTTCAGGAGCGAGATTCAGAGCTCCACATCCCACTGGGATCTGAAGTAGTGCCACTTATTTAGGCTGATGTGGTAGTTTTGGCCATGGTAGCCAAGCACCAGTTGCACCTAGATAGTAGAGTGGGCCTGCTATGGGTAGTGAGGTTATTTTAAAAGGCCAATGTTCTAGATATATACTTATTTTGTACATCCTATACCTGAGGAGTAGATATCCAAGCCATCTATGGTGAAAGGTAAGATCATAGTATCCTCTACAATAGTATCTTATTTTTTTATATAGGTGCATATCATAGATTCATATCTATACCTTTTGGGAAGATCCTTGGGATCACTATTTACTTTTGTGATGGTGTTCTGAATGTGGACACTCCATTGGAGATCAAAATGGAGGTTGTACACTATTTTAGGGAGTGCCACTTGAGGTAGCTCATTGTCACTTCATATTGAATATTTTTGTTCGTGAGATGACTATGTTTGGGGTTATACTTAGGGTGAAATCTCTAGTTTCTAATCATTCCCATGTCAGTTTCTATCACTGATAGGACAACATCGTATCACTAGAGGGATGAGTTATCATTTATAGGGTTGAATGGAATGTAGAGGAACGTATATCTAGACCAGAGCATCTAGGGTCAGGCAAGTTGATAGCCTAGATTTTTAGTTTATATCTGGATGATAATGGATTATGCCAAATAGATTTTCCTCCAGTGATTGATCATTTCAGGGATGTTTTTTCATATGAATTTTATGGTTTCCATTTCACATGAGAGGTATAGTTATCCATCGAGCTAGTTCTAGGAGCTTCACCGAATGCGCCAACAGTTTTCACGGAACTGTTGAACTGAGATTTCCATCCATTTTAGGATTCATTTGTTGTGTCATTCAGGGATGATATCTTGGTGTATTCTTGAAATAAACAAAACCATTAAAAACCTATTGAGATCATATTAGATACACTAATATAGAATAAGTTATATTATAAGCTCACAAAGATCCACTTATGGATGAAAAAGATTCACTTCATATGTCGTATTATCTTTGAGACATGAGTATCAGTTTTCCCAGAGAAGGATACAATTGTAGTTTTGTATGAGAATCCTAAGAAAATATTTGATATATGGATTTTTTGGGTATATCTGGTTATTAAAAGTGTTTCATACAGGAATTATCATAGTTAATAACACATATTTGCAGTATTTAATAAGAAGGATGTGAAGTTATTATGGTCAGATACCTAGGGGATAGCCTTTCAAGAGCTGAAAGGGATACAGACATCAGTGTTAGTCCTGATTCTTCCGAATCTTGGTAGAATGTAAATAGTACATTATGATGAATAAAGTATTAGGTTGGGAGTAGTTATAAATTAGTAGGAGTGAGTCATGGAATACATGCATCATCAGTTGAGGCCATACATGTGGAACTACCCGACACATAATCTTGAGTTAGCCACTATTATTCATTATTTTCATTTTCAGAGAAATTATTTATTGGGAGAGAATTTTATGGTGTATATGAACCAAAAAAATCAATTAGATATTTACATAGTGTAACTTGAACCGAAGGTAATGAAGGTGGGTTGACTACCTTCATATCTTCGACTTGGACCTTGCTTGTATACTTGGGAGGGGTAATAGAGTGGCTGATGCATTGATCCATTGGACATAGATACAAGAAATTTATAAGGATAGTACTGAGTGGAAGCTAATGTCTTTACCTTCATAGATGCACTTATAGGTGTAGTATAGTCTTATATATATTTTTCTCTAATCATTCTTAATGAATTCCACTCTTCTAGATAGAGTGAGGTTGAGAGTGTAATCTGATGCTGAGGGGATAGTTCTATGGGAGAGCATGGAAGGTGAGGACCCACCTACAAGTTTGATCCTTGGTGTAGATAAAATTTTGTGCATACATGTTTGCATTTGGGTTCAAATAGACATTCATGAGGTGATAAGGTTAGAGTTTCATGCCTTATCTTGGGTAGTGCATCCCAATATCACCAATATCTATTATGACTTTCACCATCAACACTGGTGGTCGGGGATGAAATGAGGGGTAGATGGTTTTTTCATGAGGTGATCCACCTATCAGTTGGTGAATATAGAACACCAATAACTAACTAGGATTTTACAATAGTTTTCCATTCCTAAGTGGAAATGGAATGATGTTATGATGGATTTCATTATTGGGTTACCATGGTCACCAGGAGGTAGTGATGTTGTATGTGTCACATCCCAGGTAATTAAAGAATATGACATTTTTCATATTTATTAATATTTGTGACCTAAATATTGATTTTACTTTAAAGGGGATGTTATTTTCGATGGTGTACCTAACATGCAACAATGGGTTTTCTCCTAAATCATATGTTGCCCACAATGCTGAATCATGCTAAAAAATATATATAATATTATAATTTTAAATAGTAGTTAACATCTAGTCGTTTTATTGGTGAGAATAAAAAGGACTAACCATATTATGATGAAACATTTTTGTTAAATGTTTTTACATTTATCCAATAAAATTTAGTGGCTTAAAATGAGGATTAATCCTATTTTAAGCCTAAATACTCTAATATTTTTAAAAGGTTGTTTTACCGCCTTATGATGGAGAACCCTTTTTAAATCTTTTTTTTTCAATTTCATAAATTGAATTTGAGAAAAAAATCTAATTCTTTAGATGTTGGATATCAAAATTTACTTCGGGTAAATGTTTGGTATTTTTCTGATAAAGTTAATTTTTTAATGAATATTGAAAAATAATGCATTTTAAGTCAAAACTCTATTTTCATCTGATTTATTTATATGGATAGATTATCTTTTAATTGGGTTTTAAGTTTAATTTGATAATATTTTTTCCATTTAATCCAATGTTGGTCATTAGAAATATTTTCACTTTGAAATTGGACATAAACACATGTCAATCTTTTTGTAGTTTTTACTTCTTGAAAACACGCTTTCTCATTTTGACAATAGAAATTAATATTAAATTAATTAATTAAACTATTATGTTTTGAATTTGGTAAAATATTAATCATTTTTTTATTCGGAATATCAAAATTATCTTTGGGTTAATTTTTGGTATTTTTCTAAAAACATTCAATTTTTTGATGAATAGTGAAAACACTGTATAGTAGTTAAAAAACTGACTTTTTCATTTAAATAAAATTTTACCACTTATTTGAACTGAAATTCATAAGTAAAGAATATATCTTTGTCATAAGTAAGTAAAATATGGTTCAATATGATGAATTTTTTTTTGGAATAGTAACTTTTTATTTTTATTTACTGCGGTTAAAGATAAATAGGGTAATTCAAGGGAAAAATTATATTATAATAATATAAAATTACCTTAAAACATTTTATAAACTTATTATATGATTCATTTCCGACCAATAAAGTCATTGGGTGTAACTTTTGTCCTTTGGAAGCCACTTGGGTAAGATAATTACATTGATAATTTTTTATTTAAAGTAAAAAATAAAAATATCATAAACATTTATTATTTTGCTAAAACAATTTTAATGTGGGGTTTTATAATTTATATCTTTAAAAATAAATAGTCATTAGAAAGCTAAGAATATTTCCTATATCATGGAATTTTATTTATAATTTTTAGATATCAAATAAATTAATTAACTTATGACACAATGATGATTTAATGATTACCTCATTAATGAATGTTTTAAATAAATGAAATTATAAATATTAAAATAAATTAATTTTGAAACTTTTTATGTCATCCAAGAATTTTAGTGATTATTATGAATTTTTATATTTGAATTAATGAAGTTTTTTTGAATTGATCAAGTTGTTATGAATTTTTAAAAAGCCATGATATGAATAGTATAAAAATTGACATAAATTAGTTTTTAAAACAATTAGTATTTTATCAAATGATAAAATAGTACTAAAAATATAATATCAGTCCAAATGAAATAAATGATGTCAAAAATGTCATTGATGATCCATTTTGGGTCCATTTTAATTTTATTGTAAATATATTAACCATATAGTATGAATATACAAGAAGAAATGGTAAAAGTTAAATAAGATAACAAAATGTTAAATAAAAAAGATAAGGATTAAAAAATATCCAAAACATGTCCAATTCTTATTGGATGATTTTATTTCAACTTATATTAATCTTATATTTTAATTTAATGAGTTGTGGAACTTTTTAATCTGAAATATAATTTATAATAAAATAATACTTTCAAACATTGCTAAAGATCCCCTCTTCCCTCTAATAAAAGGACGACAACTATAACTCATTACTCACACCTCTCAAGCCCATTGGATCATGCAAACACTGAAACAATTATCTTCCAAGTTCCCTATATTCCACCTATAAGCCTTCCCCTAGGCAAAAGACAATTCAGAATAGCCCTTTGGCTCAAATCAAAAGATGTTAACTGATTTGAGGTAAGGTGTTCTCTGAAGTTTCTTTCCATTATTTTTAATTTTCCACTCCCTATGCTCTTATTATTCTTTTTTATATAAAAAATAGTATCCTAAATATACTAGGTTTTTGTTATGATAAGGATTAAATCTACACTTACACACACCTCCATCTAATGGATACGAACATACTGTTTTTGTGTACATCAAATTGTTGCCTCATGAAACGATAATTTTTCGATTTTCCTCTACCCCCTCTCATGGTGGAAATTATGATAGAACTATAATTATATATGATATTTATGATATTAATATTATATGTATTATTTTTTAATTATCATTTATAATATACCTTTATGCAATTCATGTTGTATAAATACAATAATTTCATTTGAGGAAGTGTGGACTACCGCCCCCTCAAAGTGAAATGACTCGTTCGTACCATACATGGAACGTATAAAGGATGGTGTTAATGAACATATGTAACATATGAAATATAATATATTATATTTGAATAATAATATACCTATGTATCATTTTGTTTTTATTCCTTTCAAAATGAAAAAATGAAATGAATGTAGTGTCCAAGCGTACGTACGACTTACCGTCTCCATGTACGGTGCATTTCATTTTCATATATCCAAATTATATAGACTGTTATAAATACATATATTTTGGATATATATATATAATATCTAAATCATGAATATAATTATTTGGACAATGGAATTTTGACCACATGGACAATTTGTAATTATAACAAGTTCATTTTTTACTCAAGTTCCGAACACCGACAAAATATCTGATATGAACTACAATAATTAACTAATTGATATAGAAAGGTAATAAGTGATATAAAAGGAATAATAAACTTGAAAAAATTTCTTAATGATGTATAAATTAACTTAATTTTATTATTCAGGAATAACAAGGAACATACAAGAAAATTCAGACTTGAGGTAAGGGAACTTCTAATCCCGATTTCCATTATTTGGGTCAATCATCTACTTTTAATTTTGTCGTACTATGATTATGTAATAAATAACGTTTTATTTAATATATTTTATTTATATTTTATGTATTTGTACTTATATTGAATAGAAATAATCAAGATATTTTATTTACAAAATGATATTTTTAATGGAAACTTCCAACCTCCTCTTTTAGTCAAAGACTTCATTTTATAATGTCTTTTAATTCCCATTTTCTTATATTGGTATATGTTATTGTTTATAATTATTTATATAAAATTTATATCCATGTGATGATATGCCCTTTTTTCTCCCATCAACTCAATTTCTGAATTTTAAAGCGACGTCGTTAGGCTATCGAATTTTCGTAAAGGGACTTCTTAATCCAATTTCAATTCTTTGGGTTAAACTGCTACTTCTTGATTATGTCGTGCTATGAATATTTGTGAATGACGACTGATTTTTTTTAACTTAATATCCACTTATATTGGGTGTATTTATATTTTTCACATATAATTATATCATTGATTTATCATTAATTTAATGGTACAATCTTTGTATGGAACTATGTCTCAATCTCCTTTCATTGAGGCATATCTTGATATTGTGCACCTTTATTATCCAATAAGGTGTATATACAACCATTTTGAAATTTTATATCATGAATTTCTATATTATAATTATATTTATAGTTTTATTTGATGTTATTCTTTAATGATTTTTATTCAAGAGTTTCTCAAGTGGTAAAAGATTATTTAACTAAAAAATCGTTTTAAATGATTTAATGATTTAACCTTTTAAATAATTCTCTTTTATGTCCATGTTTTAGAAATGATTTTAAGGATTTATTTATATATACATGAGTGTTTTAAATTTATAAATTCTTTTAAAAAGATTCAGATTGGTATTAGACACTTTGATTCAAAACTTTTATTTTTGAATGTTTTAAATGAATTGATTGTGTCAATATCTTGAACTGATATCTTGTGATTGTAATGTGGGAATGTTTTATTTACTTTAAGTATTTGTTATGTGTCATTGTTTACATATACAGGTGTTTCCATGATAAAACTAGGGTTCAATACAGAAAAAGCGACTTATACCAATAGAAAATTAATAACAGATAACATATATATTGGTAAAAATGAGTAATTGCAACATATATTAAATTCTGTTGGTATTAATTATAAGAAACGACAATTCTTTTTACAAAAAAATCTATCTGTTTATATTATTAGCTTAATACCAACAAATATTTTACTAACATTTTAATATATTGGTTTATCCTAGTATTACCAACAATTGTATTATCAACAAATGTATATGTTATTATTAATTGTTTTTAACAAATTTTTTTTTATAATTATATTTTTTCAAATAAATGAATCAATAATATCACATATTCTAATAAAAATCGTGTATATATATGTTATATAAAATTATTGATAAATGATCTAAAACATTTATGGATCTAATCACATATAAATTAGTTATATGTATGTAATATATTTTATATTACAAAAAACATATAAATTCAAAACACATTATATATATATATATTTGTTATGATATTCTATTTAAATTACTATTCTCAAAAAACCATTATTTTTATGTTAAATTATTAATTTACAACAAAAAAACATAACAAACCCCAATTACTAATTCAATTTCATCATGGTAAAAACCTGACGCAATTCATCTTTCCAAACCTGGCGGTACACCGGAAACCCTTAAATCTCGCCCCTATTCATCTGCATCGGTTCTTCTGCCACCCGTTCATCACCACCCATGTTTTTATCATTGTTTCCCAGCCTTCCCATTCAGTTCATCGCCCATTGTTCACATTCCATTCATACTTTTATCCATTCTGTGTGCCCATCGCTCACCGCCATTTCTCCTATCTGCCCTCCCATTTACTGGGGATCTGCTTCCTACCGCCCCATGTCCTTTCCTTCACTATTTCCACCATCATCCCCCACCCAAAATCCATCCAAGAGGATAGATTTAGATTTTTTTAGGTTCAAATTCTTCGATCGACCGGTGGTTGAAGTGATTCTGGGCAGTGATGCTTAAAATCAACCTGTGATGATGGATAGCGTTTGAAGATTTCCTACCAAATTCCTATATGTTTGAGTCAGCAATGTGTGATCAAAGGTTCTTTAAGAATGAAGTATTGTAAAGGAGGCTTGGTGTAAAGATTCAATCAACGGTTCATATTGACGAAGTCTCTGATTTTTTATAGTTATTCAATTGGTTACAGCGATTATTGAAGAAGACTCGGAAAAACGAGTTCCGTTGATTTAATGGTGAGGAATATTCTAGAGATATCATTGTCATCAATGTAAATTAAAAGGAGTTGAGCATTAGGCTCATGGTTCGGTCGTAGTCACTGTAGTCTTTTTGTGGCATGGTTTCATAGTCTGGATTCATGAGAAAGTAGTAACATGTCCATTTCTATTATATTTTTCTCTGTTCGAGTATGTAGTATGTAGTAGTCATCTTGTAGTAGTGGTGGTCTCGGTAGTGAAGTTTCAGTAGGCTATAGCAGTACCCTGTAGAGATTTCCATATTCTCATTTATTTCTCAGTCCTTGCCGCAGTATGTTGTGCAATGTTCTCATTTTTTTCAGTTTTTCTCTCCCTTTCTCTTAGAAGCATAAACTATAGATTTAGTATATTTTTCTAGGTCCTCTTTCTCTATTCCAGTAGACAAAAAATTCATTCATGTCTTCTGTAAGTATAAGTTATTCTCTTTTTACATTCAAACACACCATCCAACATAATTATAATATGTTTTCTTGTTTTAATTCATATATATTTGTGTTGTAACCATAAATTCCATCACTGTTTTGTATAACATTAATGCTGATGTCCATCCATGAATTATTGTTAATCATCTGACTTCAATTAATTACAAGTCTTTTGATCTTAATCATGGAATATTTAATTTATTTCATGGATTAATGAAATTGATTCAAAATTATATTAATTACTTAATGATATTTTATTAAATTAATTTGTAAAAAGTGTGTTAATGCTGTATAAATTTGGATTATAGGTGTAATAATTGATCATTTTGGCCTTTTAGATGTGATAGTTTTCATTTTGATTGATTGATATATCACTGGAGCTTGTTTGATGTCATATTATTAAATATTTGTGGATGAATCAATGTTTTTTCTCTCCAGTGTAGTTTTGTTTCATTTTTTCCTTTAAATATCTCATTCTTATATGCCTTACATTTTCAAAGCCATCAATAAATATAAAAAACTATCAAGATTAAATAAATTTCCTTCCCCAAGATAAATGACCTGAGGTCAACACTAATATTAAATCATTAAGGTGGAGAAAACAATTTGTATGTGTTGTTACATTTCTAGGCTAGGATGGACATTCTTGAGACAACACTTTCATCACTCAACAAGATTTTTAATGAAAATTAAAGAGATATACCCTTTTCTATGGGTTCCCATAGTTATTCCAACAGGTTCTATACCCACCTTTAATCTTTAAAATTAATTAATAGTGCATATAATAATGTATCTTGAAAAACAATTGTTCAATACTTCATAGAATTAATTAATATAATTTTTACAAGGTTTTACATTCTTTAAATGTGGTTTCTTCATGTCAAGCATGGGGAGGAAGATCAGTGATAGGGATGCTAGTATAATTAGCTAATAATCTGAATCCAGCGGGGGTTCAATCCACTGCCCCTGCAATTTTTGGGTTGATTTTCACTGGATTTTTCCAACTGGTTCTGCGAGTGGGTGCCAGTTTTTAAACATTTTGGGAATGATGTGTAGTGCAGGTGAGATAACAGAGGAATCATTGAATGAATACATCATTTTTGGTGGGCATATTCACATGCAAGAAGAGGAAGGACCAATTAATTCCCTGGACATTATGGACAAACACACTCATGGGAAGGAGATGTAAACATCATCCATGGTTGGTGAACTCACACAAGTACAAGGCACATTGAATGAAAGAATCCCTTTAGGAAGGCATAAATGGGTAGGCATGTTGCGTGTCACAAATCTTCAGGTGGTGCACATCATGTGTGGAAACCCTTCGTGCAGGTACCCAAAAATATCACAGGCACTCTCAGATAATAATTTTACTTGGTAGGGTACTTCATATCCAATTTCTAGTGAATTTGAAGGCTTTGTGGTCCCTATGTACTGGTCCCATATCTATCATGTAATAAATAAGGCCCAAATGCCAATTTTTAATCTATTAAAAAAAGTGGAAAGAGTTTGTATCCCTTTTGTTTATATGGGTGGATCTCCTCATGGTTCAAATCATAAAGGTTACATGGTCATATTATATGATCCTTATTTAGTTTTGGTTTCCATGATTTTTATGAATTCCTATTTATTTTTCTATATTGTTGTTGTGGCTGCCTATTTAGTTATGGTTTCTATGATTGGGGCTCTGGCAGGATAGGGCATGGTGAGGAACATGTGTTCATCATTGTGTTGATGTAAATGAAGGTGGATCTCCTCTATTTATCATAGAAAATGATAATCTTAACATTGTTTCAGATTTTTATGTCTCTTACCTTTTTTTTTCATTCCATTTTTGTTTTGGGTTGTCGAGGTTTTATTCATGTTCATTCCTTTTTTTGTTCTGTTATGATTTCTCATGCTTTTTAATTATGGTACATTGTAGTGGGGGCACTGGGGCTGATGACATCTTGTTCTCTATAGAAGATTGATGACTAGATGAGGATGTAAACACCTTTGTTCTCTGGTTATATTTTATTTGTTTTAGTTATTTTTTTTGGAGTTTTTTATCTCATTTGTGTTTGTGCTTTTAGGAATTAGGTGTTGTATGCACAATTCAGCGGAGGTGTTCATTGAAGCAATGTAGATGCTGGAGGAGAGTTAGTTTGATGGCCTTTTGATAAAAGGAATGTAAGGATGATACATGTTGTCCTATCTAATGTTCATCATGATGTTTTTTTTATGATTCTATCTCAGTGTTATGGTTTCTCAGAATTGGAAACTTTAAGGCTCATGTTCACTGTACTCTCTTGGTAAGCGCTGTATTATTCAATTTTGTCTTGTAATTGTTATTTTCCATATGTTTTTAACAGTTGTTTCCATGAACGTATCCCATATCTTTTGTGCCTTTAGGTTATAGGAATCCCATATCTTGTGTTCTTTCATGTCAACAACAACACCCGTACTCCTGTCTTTTTCGATCCATTCATTTTTAACTTTTTCATTATTTACTTCTAGAGTTTTCATAGTCCTAATAACATTAACACCATTTTTTGTGCAAGGGTTCTAGGTAAAGCTTCAATCGAAATAGTAGCTGCTTCGTAAGGCCACTTCTCAATACATCTCAATTCCTTTAATAGATGAGCCCTTCTACTTCAAAGTTGAAGACATTGTAATCCTAGTAGCACTACCCCCAGGTATCCTCTTTGGATTCTTGAGAATGTTTCTTCCTAGGTCATAAAAACATGCAAATTACTTTACACTTAATTTAGAAGATCCTTTATAGAACCCCTTGGAATAATGGTGCAAGCTATTGGCTCCAAACACTCCATGATAAAAGATGATAAAAGGTAAAAACTATTCATTGAACCTCTTGACCTAAAAAATCCCATATTTTGTTCCCAAATAGGATTCCTGATTTTCATCAGGTCTGTTTACAAAAATAGTTCCATGTCTTCTTTTCTTAATCATTTGACGAAACTAACTTGATATTTTCTAAAGTAATGGCATGCCAATTAACTCATCCCTCTCTCGGTTATATCCAAACTAGGATTGAACTTTTGGATCTGTATGTAATGATTCTCAATGTACTTTTTATTTTTCATGCTCCCCAATCATCTTCTCTCACCAACTATCTTTTTGTTTGTTTCTCTCAATTCTTGCACTCCAGAGAACATTCATGAATAATGATGATGGGTTTCACAACCCTTTTCTCATTTTTTCAGGGGTTACAACGTCTTGTCGAACATTACTCCTTTAAGAACCTTGGAATCATCTAATTGGCCGCCAAAGACTTATCCAACCTTTATATACTTAATTCCAACCTCTTGAAAACCTTGAAAAGGTCCCTACCAACTATTGTCATAGCTTCATCAACTGCTAAATCTGATAATAGATCCCTAAATTGGCTAGTAAATTTTTTACCAATGAAACTCTTCACCAAGAATTACAATATGATCAATCACATGGATATGCATCGTAATCTCGTCAATCACTACAATTGCATCCTTAAGAGATTTTGTTGTAGGATTGGAAAATTAATGTAGACCCTTGTTAGTAAAAATTATGTTAGATTCGACCTATTTTTAGATATTATCAAGGCACACCTTATTCCCTGATCACATGTCGATGAGTCCTTGAGGACAAGTACTGATGTGGTTGTGATTGGAGAAGTAGTGTTCAAACCCCTATTAATGCTGCAACTGATTGTTGTCGAGTGGGTTTTTATTTTCTTGATGTTTCCCTATCATATTTAATCTTTGTTAGTGCTCATAAAACATTAGATTATATAAGATGTAGATGGAAAAATTTATTGTGGGAATATAATATGGGAATTTGGTAATATTGACAACATATGCTCCCTATGATCTGGAATTCTATTGTTCTTTGAATAGTTGAGAGTGGGGACCATGATGTTTATGTGGATAATTGGAGTATTATAGTCTTGTATTATAACTGTCTCTGCCGGGTTCTCTTTTTTTTCCATGCAGGATCATTTAAACATTTACAAAATGAGTTTTTTCCATGAACCTTCTGAGTTTGAAAACAATGGTGTCTTCATTTGAGATTTTTTCTTCTGTAAGAAAAGGTTTTATTTGGAATTTCATCTAATTCAAGTTCCAATATTGTAATTTTTTATGTTCTATTGGTGTGAACCTCTGGAAAATGGAAGAACATTCAATGTTCTCCTAAAACCGTAAGTCATTTCCATTGTTAAGGATCTTATTACTTAGGTGAATGCTTCATTATAATTTTATAGAATATCCATGTTTCTTTTTCCTTTATTCTAATTTTGTGACTTTCCATTTGTTTGTTTTTTGTTGTTTCATTCCCATCAAAGAAAACCAGTAATTGTGGCTATGTCATGGATGAGTGGGTAAACTATATGTGTATCACCCTACCATGGCATCGACAAACGATGCATGAGGGAAACAAACTAATGAAGGTATGTTGTAATCTTTGATGGTATGTTGTAAAATTTGTTTTCGCCACGACAACGATAACCGATTCGTTCGAGAACATCAAGCACTGAATTAGCAATCTTGAAAAGAGCAATTTATGATTATTTTGGGTGAGTGAATGGTTACACATTTCTAGATTTTATAACTTCTATCCGTAATGTTTTTATTCTTTTTTCTATTGTTTTTCTTGTTTTAATTAGTATTTATGTCACTTGTAGATTTTCATTTTGGACAACCATTTGGGCAGAAAATATAAATTATTTATTCTTATTTCATGTTTTAATTTTGATGTAAGTTTTTTTGGTAAGATTTTATGTTTTTCTGTTGGAACGATCATCATTGAGGTGCTGATTTGTGGGCATCATTGAGATTTTGGAAAGTCGTCAATCATGAGCAGAAGATGTCATAGCGGTGACTCATGGGTGGTGTTGTTGCAACATGGAACAGGCATGAGGATCATGTCATGGAAGAGAGGCAGATGATTATTTCTTGTAATGACTCACTAATAGTGTGAACCATGAAATGAAAAATGATGTGTGAGTTTGGAGTTTCATGTAAAATCTCTTGAAGTTTGAATACAATTAAATATATTTACAACATGTTTCTTGGTGATTCACATTGAGTTTCAAATGTTCATATAAGCTAATTTTATAATTATTATATAATAAATATAATAAATAAATTATATTTAATTAGATTAATAAATATAATATCAAAATTTGGCGACTAATATTTGAATATAAACATAATATTTTATTTAAAATATAATTTACAAACAAATAATAATTGTTTGTATTGCTTATAATAAGTGGAATGTTAAATGTTAATATTACCAACAGATAAATTTGTTATATTAATATGTAACTAATAATTTGACCAACATATATGTTATCTGTTTGTATCATTACAATTCCAACAGAACTATTTTATCTGTCAGAATAACATTTAGCGACAGAGTTTTTACCAAAAATTTTGTGACATGTCAATTCTTGTTGGTAAAACATTTTACCAACAAATATTGCACTTTTACCAACATATATACCCCTGTTGGAAAAAAATATTTAGTTTGTAGTGGTGGTTGATCCTGAGATAGATCTCCAATGAATTGGGTAACAAGATGGAGGTAAACGTTAATGTTTCTCCAAAGAGATTTAGGGAATATACTGTCAAGGGTCTTTCAAACGTAACTCCCTATGTAGCTGTCAAAGCTACAATGTATGTATGATATGGATAACAGAAGTAACCTTTATGATTTATTATTTCTATGTGTTTTCATAAATCATATTATTTCATGAGGTATTTTAAGGATCTTATGTTTTATGTTTGAAAAGTATGATTTCATTGATTGTATGTATCGATGGACTAATGTTTTCTTTCCTTATTTTATAACCCTTACAGATATTTTTATGCTCATCCCATGTTTTTGATCTGTTTTTCATAGGGTATAATGAAGGTTAAGAGAAAGGAATAATTTAAGAAGGTTAATATCAAGAAAATAATTGATTTTTTCTTTTAAAAGTTTTTATTTTATGAAAAAAATGGATACTGATTAGAAGTGTTTAATTTATAATATTTGAGATGTGATGTAATAGCTATGGCCTAATTCTCTAAAAATCTAATCATAAAAAGATCATAAATGTTAATTCTTTATTTAAATCAATGTTAAATCAATGTTATATGGTTGGGGCCTTATAGTTAGTATTAGAGGTCAGTTTAGATAACTTTAGTGGTTATGGTGTTATTTAAGCATAAGTGGCATAACCGTAATGGTTAGAATATTATAAAGAGTCATAAATTTTTTAGATAAATCGAATGACTTTAAGATAATGTGAATAATTATATCTTAGTGCTTAACTCCTCATACGATATTATATGATGATTTTATTGATATACAGACACTAAATTTTTTGGTTTTAGTAAATGGCTGGATCCAGCAGGCACCAATGTAACAATGGATGTGAAGAAAACTGTGATGGTTTTCTATATAAGCAACTGAATGAAATGGGAGATGCAATGATAACTCTTGTGGTTATTCTCAACCAACTATATGTATTCATGATTGACCACCTGAACCTTGGTGGTTTCTATATGGAATCGTATATGCGAGAAACAAATCCATTTGGATGTTCAGGAAATAATCATAAAGGTAAGTATATTAAAAAACTTATGTGTCAAGGATGTGGAAAAAAACATTGAGGAAAATTCTTCAATGGGACGGTAAGATGTTTCAAATGAGGTAATGAAGGTTATAAATCAATAACCTTCCATGGAAAAAGGAAGCATCCAGTTGAATCTAGGAAAGGGAAAGAAGTTTTTTTCAAAAGACCAATTGAATGTTTTAAATGTGGTGTGCATGGTCATTATACAAATTGATTTCCTATGGAAAAGGTTCAAGAATGGTATCAACAAGATTATAGAAATATATGTTTACCAATTCCTAATTTCATTCCAATTGAAGATGAGGAAACTGACAATGACCAATAAATGGAAAGAAGTATTATAGAATAAGTTTTAAAAGAAGAGTTAATGGAATATAAAGAACATTGAATTAGTAAGAAGTCTACATATAATGGATTCAAGAGTTATGATAAATTTTAGCAGGATGAAATGCTTAAATGTATTAAGGCTTTCTTGATGATGGGATTACTTTGGAAGTATTTTTATAGTATTTTTAACCCTGAAGATTGATATGTGAAAATATTATTCAAGGAAGAATTTCCTTTTCTTTTGTGGATATAGTTATAAAGAACCATTTAGGTTTATATGATCCTTGAATTTGTGGAAATTACAAGTCATCACATTTGGGTATGAAATGTGATGTATGAGATATTTTTTGTGGTTAAAATATTTTATGGTTGTTTTTTAGGAAATATTCTTATTTTTTAAAATTTTATAAGAATTATATGGTTTTAGAAAAATTACATCCCGCAAGATGGGTGACAACTCATCACGTCTAGCTAGGCCGCAGGAATCAAACCCGCAACCGAAGGGCGATAAGGGCGTATCGCCTACCACTGGCCCACGTGAAGTCCCTGGTTAGTACGAATTATTATTTTGAGTAAAATGATTTTATTGATCAAGAATAAGTTGGTTTGTGAAATTATTTTTTATCAAATGGATATCCTTGTTATAATAAAATGATTAGGTGATTAAGTGATAAATGTTATTTTGGGAACACTATATGCCTAAGGAAAATAGAATGCTTTGAGATTTTAATTGAGGAGTAATTGTGGAAATTTATTTTGGAATAATCTATATTTTTATTATGGGCATATAGAAATTTGGGTAATTTATGGAAATGATTAACCTATCCTAGAAAATTGTTGATTATGTTAATTAATTTTCAATATGAGACATTAAGAGTAGCCGATTTTATTTGAAGATAAATGTTATGATTTTTCTTGGAAGACTAGGTGATCAAATCCTTCAAAATTGTTGGGTTTCAATCATAGTTTGAATTACACTGAAAGATTTTAAGGACAATTTTTTATTGAATGGGTTTTGTTGATCTTTGTGTATTGTTGGTTCAATTTTGGAGATTAAGAGTAGTTTTTTTTAAAAATAATATCTTTTTTGGGTGTTATATGATCATGTACTAACCATTTTGGATTTGGTTAATGTCTAAAGGGTGGGGAAATATATAGTTCATCATTTGTGGATTATGTGATTCTCTAGAAGTTGATTCTAGCACCTTTGATGTGACAAAGTCATCTTGAATACCCATCACTTAGAGAAAGGATGAGTTTGTTGTAGAAATTTAGTAAAGGATGAAAGTATAAATGACAATTAGGTATGTTTCCTTATGTTCTTAGTCAAACTCATAAATAAATTCCTCAAATTTATGAAAAGGAATTTAAAACAAAATCATTTTTTACTTACTTTTCCTAATGGGGAATCAAATACCATTTAACCCATCATGAGTTTGTGGTTTTCAGATTGTTAACTTTCTCCTAATCATGTTTTCTATCACTCTCCATTAGAACATGACACTTATTTTATCCTTAATATCCATGATTTAATGGAATCCCTGTATGGGGTATCTCAGGTGGCCTTTGTAATTCTCTTCCTTTCACTTAAAATAATACTATTATGGACTCTCTTTTTTTCTGATGTGGGACTTTCAATGAATTTTCCATGCCCAATTTTAAAATTGTGTGGACGAAATTTCCATAAGGGGGAAGGATATAACATCCCAAGTAAAAAAGAAAATGGAATTTTCATATTTATTAATATTTTTAAATTAAATTTTAATTTCACTTTAAAGGAGATGATATGTTTGAGGGAGTACCCAAAACACAACAATGGGTTTCTATGAAGTCTTATGTTGCACACAATGCTGAGTCATACTGAAAATAATAATAATATAATATTATTATTTTAAATGTTGGTTAATGCCTAGCTGTATTATTGGAAGGAATGAAGAAAACTAACCATATTATGATTAAACATGTTTGTTAAATATTTCTACATTTATCCAATAAAATTTAGAGGCTTAAAATGAGAATGAATTCAATTTTAAGCATAAATACTCGAATATTTTTAAAAGGTAGTTTTACCGCCTTTTAACGGCGAACCACTTTAAAATGTAGATTGTTTTTCACTTATATATGTTTAATTTGACGAAATAAAATTCAATTTTTGAAGCAGGATATCAAAATTTACGTTGGGTATATTTTTGGTATTTCTCTGATAATATCCCTTTTTTAATGAATAGTGAAAAATACTGCATTTTAATTCAAAAATATCATTTCATCTGATTTATTTATATGGTTAGATTATCATTATATATGATTTGAATTTTAATTGGATTATATTTTTACCATTTAATCCTATGTTGTTCATTGGATGTAATTTCACTTTGAAATTGGACATAAACACGTGTCAATCTTTGTGTAGTTTTTACTTCTTAAAAACACGCTTTCTAGTTTTGACGACGGAAATTAATTTTATATTAATTAATGAAACTTATATGTTTTGAATTTGATTAATAGAAATCATTTTTGAATTCAGAATATCAAAAATATCTCTGAGTGAATTTTTGGTATTTTTCTAAAAACCTTCAACTTTTGATTAAAAGTGAAAAACACTACATAGTAGTTAAAAAGATACTTTTTGATTTAAATAAAATTTTACCTCTTCTATGAATTAAATTTAATTATTCCGACATACATGGTAGTCATCAGTATGTTAAATGTGGTTCAATATGATGAAAATAATTTTTGGTGAATAGTATCTTTATATTTTATTTATCGTGGTTAAAGGTAAATTGGGTAATTCAAGGTAAAAAAAATTATAATAATATAAATTTACCTTAACACTTGTCCTAAAATTATTGGATGAGTCATGGTTGACCAATACAATCCTTGGGTAGAACTTTTGGCCTTTGGAAGCCACTTGGGTGAGGTAATTACATTGATAACTTTTTATTTAAAGTAAAAATAAAAAAAATCATAAACATGTATTGTTTTGTTAAATCAATTTTAATGTGCGGTTATATAATTGATATCTTTGTGTATAAATAGTTATTAGAAATATAAAAAAATTTCCTATATTATGGTATTTTATTTATAATTTTTAGACATCAAATAAATAGATTTATTTTTGACACGCTGATGATGTAATGATTACCTCATTAATGAATGTTTCAAATAAATGAGATTATAAATAATAAAATAAATTTATTTTGAAAATTTTCCAGTAATCCACGAATTTTATTGATGATTATTAATTTTTATATTTTAATTAATGATGTTTGTTCAGATTTATTAAGTTATGGATTTTTAAAAAGTCATGATATGAATAGTATAAAAATTGACATAAATTAGTTTTTAAATCAATTAATATTTTATTAAATGATAAAATAGTCCTAAAAATATAAGATTTGGCAAAATAAAATATATTATGTTACAATTTTCATTTATGATCCATTTTGGGTTGATAGAAATTTTATAATAAATATATTTACCATATAGTATGAATATACAAGAAGACATGGTAAAAGTAAAATAAGTTAACAACGGGTTAAATAAAAAAGATAAGGATTAAAAAATATCCAAAACCTATCCAATAATTATTGGATGATTTTATTTAGAATTATATTCATATTATATTTGAGTTTAATGAGTTTTGGACCTTGTGAAACTGAAATTTAATTCATAATAAAATTATACTTTCAAACATTCCAAAATTATCCTTCCTCCCTCCTATAAAAGGACACCACCTCTAACCCATTACTCACACCTCTCAAGCCCCTTGGATTGTCCAAAACCTAACCAGATAATCTACCAATATCCCAATCTTTCTCCTAGAACCCTTCCCCTAGGGAAAAGGCAATTGCAGAGAGCCCTTTGGCTCAAATCAAAAGAAGTTACCTGATTTGAGGTAACATCTACTCTCAAGTTTCATTCCATTATTTTTCCTCATCCACTCCCTATGATCTTATTATTCATTGTTCATATAACAAAACCAGTATCCTCAATATGATAGGTTTTTTTATGAGATGGATTCAAACTACACTTACACACACCTCCATCTAATGGATACGAACATATTGTTTCTGTGTACGACGAACTACTGCCTCACGAAATGATGGTTGTTCGATTTTCCCCTACCACCACTCATGGTGGACATTGGGATGGTACTGTAATTATATATGATATTTATGATATTTATTTTATCTATATGATTCTATAATTCTTATTTAGAACATACCTCTATGTTTTTCATGTTATATAAATGTGATAATTTCATTTGAGGAAGTGCTGACTACCGCCCCCTCAAACTGATATAACTCGTTCATACCATACATGGAACGTATAACGGATGGTGTTAATGAACTTATGTAACATATATAAAATATGATATTATACTAGAATAATAATATACATATGTATCATTTGGTTTTAATTTTTTAAAAAATGAAAAAATGAAATAAAATTAGTGTTCATGCATACGTACGGCTTACCGTCTCCATGAACTGTGCATTTAATTATCGTATATCCAAATGATATGAATTATTATAAACACATATATACTAAGTATATATAATATATATGATATCTAAATCATGGATTTCATTCTTAAGATAAGGTATGTGTTATCACATGGACAATTTGTAATTATAATAAGTTCATTTTTTACTCATGTTTCGAATATCGAAAAAATGTCTCATATGAACTAAAATAAATAACTAATTATTATAGCAGAGTAATAAGTGATATAAAAGGAATAATAAACATAAAGAATGATCTTTAGAAAGTGTACATTAACTTGAGTTTATTATTCAGTAAGAACAAGGAACATACAAGACAAGTCGGACTTGAGTTAAGGGAACTTCTAAACCTAATTTACATTCTTTGGGTGAATCGTCTAATTTTAATTTTGCCATGCTAGGATTATTTAAGAAATAAATTTTGATTTCTTGTGTTATATTTATACGTTTCTTATGTGAATGGTGGCGCGTGGTTGTCTGGCTTTCTCGTCAGCTATCTGATTGGAGGTGACGTTGGATTTCACGCTGACACACTCCTCGAGGTGGTTGTGCGGCTCGAGGTGGACTCATGGTTCGAGCTATTTTTGAATTTTGAAATTTTGAGGTGGTTTTTCTTTTGGATGAAGGGGTTTCACAGGTCCCATTGTTTGTTGTTTGGGTGTGAGGTTACCGGTTATCCTAAACCAGATTTATGAAAATAAAAAAAAGGATTTCCAGAGTTACATATGTCTACTTATAGTGAATACACATAATCGATATATTTTATTTACAAAATGATCTTTTTATGGGAACCTTTTACCCTCATTTTTTAGTCAAAGAAATCTTTTATGTAATGTCTTTTAATTCCCATTTTCTATGTTGGGATATGTTTATCTATATCATTATTTCCGTACATTTTATGTCCACGTGATGAGAGACCTTTTTTTCTCTCATCAAATCAATTTATGAATATTAAAGTGATGTCGTTAGGCTGCCGAATTTTCATAGGGGAACTTATTAACCCAATTTCAATTCTTTGGGTTAAACTTCTAATTTTAGATTATGAGGTGATATGAATATGTGTGAATGTCGTATGATTGTTTTACACATAATATCCACTTATATTGGGTGTATTTATATTTGTCACACATAATTATGTCATTGATTTATCCTTAATCTAAGGATACAATCTTTGTAAGGGACTACGTCTCAATCTCCTACCATTGAGGAATATCTTGATATTGTGCACCTTTATTATTCGATAAGGTGTATATATAACCATTTTGAAATTTTATATCATGAATTTCTATATTCTCAAAATATGTATAGTTTTTTAATCTTATTCAATAATGATTTTTATTCAAGAGTTTATCAGGTGGTAAAGGATTCTTTAATTAAAAGTTCATTTGGAATGTTTTAAAGATGCAATCTTCTAAATACTTCCCTTTTATTTCCATGTTTTAGAAATTATTTTAAGGATTTAATTATATGGAATTGAGTGTTTCAAAGTGTAAATTCCTTTCAAAAGTTTAAGAGTGGTATGAGACTCTTTGATTCAAAACTATTATTTTTGAATGTTTTAAATGAATTGATTATGTCAATATCTTGAAATGATATCTTTTTGATGCAATGTAGAAATGTTATCTTTCTTTTATGCTTGTGTTATGTGGAATTTTCTATGTATATGAGTGGTTCCATGATAAACCTTGGAAGGGTGAGCCCAAGATAGCTCTCCAATGAATTGGGTAACAAGATGGATGTAAACATTAATGTTTCTCCTAAGAGATTTAGGGAATATACTTTGATGGGTATTCCAATCGTAACTCCCTATGTTGTTGTGAAAGCTACAATTTAATTATGATATGGATTCCACAATTTACCTTTATGCTTTATGATTTCTAGCTATTATTCATAAATATTATGATTTCATGAGGTATGTTAATGAGATTATGTTGTATGATTTAAATATATGATTTCATTGATTGTATGTATTGATGGAATAATGTGTTCTTTCCTTATTTTTAACCCTAAATAAGATTTTTTATTCTCATCCCATGATTTTGAAATGTGTTTCACATGGTATAAGGAAGGGTAAGAGAACGAAATAATTCAAGAAGATTTATATCAACAGAATAATTATTATTTTATTTTAAGAGTTTTTATTTTATGAAAAAAATAGATACGGAGTAGAAGTTTCTAATTTGTAATATTTGAGAATTAATGTAATAGTTATGGAATATTTCTATAAGACTCTAAACCTAAAAAGATAGTCAATGTTAATTCTTGATTTAACTCAAGGTTTAGTAATGTTCTAAGGCTAAGTCTTATAGTATGGGTTGTTGTGGAAAATATCACGAAGGTCTCTCATATCCTATCAATCATGGAGACCTTATTGGTAGATGTGATTCAGAGGATTTATATCTCTGGGATTATGCACCTTTATAGGGTTCCTCGTAACATTATATTGTATAGGGATGCACGGTTTACATCTCAATTCTAGTATAGATTACAGAGGGTGTTGGGTACATAGGTACTACCGAGCATGACATACCACCATCAGACAGATGTCTAGTTAGAGAGCACTATACAAGTTCTAGATAACATGCTTAGAGCATTCACCATTGATTCTTGGGTCACTTTGTTGATCCATATATCCTATGGTTAAATTTCCCTACAATAATAGATATCATGGGACTATACAAATGGCACCTTATGAAGCATTATATGGTAGTCTATTTAGATCACCTCTGTGCTGGCTAGAGGCAGGGTAGATAGCTTTACTTGGACCACTTCTCATTTAAGAGACATTAGAGGTGGTCTAGTTGATTAGGAAGCAGATGTCTACAACATAGTCTAGAAAAAAATCCTACACTGATTTCCATCGACATCCTATGATGATCATGGTTAGGAATCGAGTATTTGTATATATCCCTATGAGGATAGGACCTAGATAGATTTTGAGATATGGTAGGATTTCACCTCCATATATCAGGTCATTTGAGATTCTGGAGAGAGTTGGGATGGTATCCTATTGGTTGCTATTACCTCAGATGTACTAAGCCTTGCATGAAATTTTCCATATATCTCAGCTACATTTTTATCAACTATAGCTATCTCATACCCATTATTCTAATGAGGTTGAGTTATAGGTAGATGCATCATTTGAAGAGCGTCTTATACATATCATTGATAAGAGCAGAAAGGATCTACAAGGCTAGTCAATTTCTCTAGTATGGGTGGTATGGCAGCATGGCTATTTACATGATTTGGATTGGGAGTGGGAGGATGACGTACATGGCTAGTGGCTAGTGGTATTCTCAGGCATTGTTTGACTACATTGGAAGGAAAATTTGAGGATTAATTGCATTAATGGGGGAAGATTTTAAGATACTATATTTTTCAATGAGGTACATATCTTTTTATTTATAGTGAAACTCTTGTTTATGTTCTCTTTTTTGTCTTAGGATTTAAATCCGGGCCTATGGTCCGGTGAGCTATTTTGGGAAAAGAAGGAAGTGGGGGCCTAAAGTCATCCTTCAATCCAAATACAGGATGTTTATTTGGAATAAACATAATGTATAAAATAAAATTTGGGTATTGTCCTTGGTAGGTGAGGTTCATGTCATGTAATTATCTTTCCCCATAAAGGAAATCTCAATCTTTGAATGATGTTTTTAATTCATTGACACAGTGTGTAAATTCTTGGGGTTAGTTTTTTAAAATAAGAGGCATGGACTCTTATTTTTTATAGAATCTCACCCCCCTCCTCTCATGTGCATGAGTTCCCCTTGAAGGCTAAACCTAGGATTTGGATCAATTTCATGAAATGTACTCATTTTCATCCATTGTCGGTCTAATTTGATGCACACCAGTGATTTCCCTATTTCACTTACACCTTTTTCCATTTCTATTATCCCTGATTGAGTTATTTTGGTACACGTCCTTATGTCCTATTTTCATCATGTTCTTCCTTTCTTCTTTTTCTTTCAATCCAGTATGAGGTAGAGATTGATTTTGGATGAGTTTTCTACTACGGGTATACAGTAGGTGGTATATAATTTTCAATAAAACTTCGGTCATTTATGTACCTTGTTGTCATTGTGCCACACGCTGGACCATCTAGTGTTTCCCCTAAAATTAAATGAATGTATTTATTGAATTTTTCAGGACATTTTTAGGTTTTCCACTCATAGCATTAAATTATTGGAAGTTAATAGCCCAACATGGATCACATGTGAGGTGATTTATTGTATCGACCCTATGTTTTACAACCTTGTTGAGTGCATGTGTTCTTGAAATTATTAGTTGGAGCCTTAATGAGAATTTTATGAGCTTAAAAGGAATTTTTAGGCCACCTTTCTATGTGATGAAATATTATTTAATGTATTAAATGAATTAGTGTTTTATAGGGAAAATGGTGAATGGGTTGGATGAACTCATAGATCCTTGGATTCCACCCAAATATTTACAGAGTTTTCATTTAGATTCTCCTTGGACATAAAGAGAATTCTTTGGTAGTTTATAACTTGGATCCAACCCTTTCAAGTATGATAGATGATTACACGACATGGCTATTGTTGATCATTTTAAATTATTCTAGATAACACTGGTATGGGAATTCGATTTTAATGGTTAGACCAGACATAATCACAGCTGTTAATTTATGATTTTCAGTTATCTCGTGATTATGGTTTCTTTATTACTTTTCATGGGGACCCATGTTTGGATGGAAAAAATCACCTTTTCGTATGAATCTTTCCTTTTAATAATACACTACCTATGATATATTTCACACTGCTTCATTTTTTATACACAAACTAGATTTTATATAGACACCATTGGTGGTAGCCTATTGAGTGATATCTCACACCTTGTTCGGGCCACCATTGAGTACCCTAATAGACTTCATGGATATAGGAATAAAGCAGGGAAAGAACCCTCATTATGATTTTTTATTTGATTATTTATTAAGAGCATGAGAGCATGGGACCAAGCTCTGCTTGTGATGTTATTTGGAGATGTTTCCTTTTTTGGTTTTTTCTAGTTTTAATACATTTATTGTATTTGGTGTCTATTGACATCTATTTCATGACATCTTTTATAGAGGCATGGAATGAAAATAATATTGTATATGACACCGCTTTTGGCTTATTTATTGTTTCAATCTTATAGATTTTTATCTTTTGTCATGATTTGTATTATGATTTCTCTTACTTGTTATGATTTTACCCCCTATGTTCCACTCATACAGAAGAGAGAATAGTCTCCTCCCAGACACACCCTAGGCCATTGCTGCTAGTCAGCAGCCTTTGTAATATGGGGAGGTGCACTTGAGACCAGGTAACCCACCTAATTGGGGAATCTTTTAGTGGCCCCTGGGTCGTGACATTACTAGAGGATTATTTAAGGCCTATTATAATTAAAGAATTAATCATGTTTTCATAAATGTATATGTTCTTTTAAGATGAATTATTTTAAAGGAATTTTATCCTAATATACATAATCATTGAGAATAGATGAACTGAGAATATGAGGTCTAAATTCAAGTGTTTTATAGACAGTACAAGTGGGTAGATGTTCAAACAAGAAGATGAAAAGTTTGTTGGAGAGTCCAACAATGTTTATTTGAACAGAAATTCATGGTCATTGAAGCATGGAGGTGAAATTAGGAAGGTTCGATGATTCTATAGAGTGGATTTGTTTATGAAACCTCAAGAGATTTTTGAAAAACCATAAAATATTCATGTATTTTATTGGTGTTATAGAAATTGATTCTTCAGTTTTAAAGGGTATTAATCGCACCGTGATTCACTGTTTCATTTTCACTCTTGCACCACTGTGCTAAACATATTTTATATTGAATATTATAAAAATAATAACAAATATAATTCCATTTTAACATCATTTAATTTGTTTTTATCACTGTTAAAAAGGGAAATGTTACTTGTTTTGATGACTCTATTATAGGAGGTGGTGATTTGGAGGGTCCATGATGATGTCCAAGAAAAATGTGCCAAACTGCGTAGGATCCATGCACACCAGTGGACTCATCCTCACACTACTACCGAACCGTGAATCCAAATGGTCTGAACTTTTGTGGTACGGTCTAAAATTTATTTGGATACATTTCATCTGAATTAACCCAAGGCTGATTTGTTCATCTGTTGGCCCAACCAACATGATCTGTCCAACACACCAAATCTGTACGAGGTCAAAAGTGGTGTGCTGTGATCTGTCAATATCTCGAGCTCTACATGTCAAAATGGTGCCACAATTTTGGTGGAGATAGTCAAGAGGTGGGGCTACAACTTTTCTAATTTCTCTAAAGCGGTATAAGGTTATTTAGAGGTTGAAATGCATGTGACATGTGGTTTTATGAAATCTGTATGCTCAAAACCACCTTCCCATTTTCATTTAAATTAGCCCCTTGGGCTCCACATTTTTAACTTCAAACCAAAAGTGAAGCTCTTCCATTTAAGGGTCCTGGAGGAGTCTCCTCCTCATCCTTTAAGTTATGGAGGCCCCTATCCTCTTATGGGGTCAATAATGAAGAAGGAGTTCCACATGAGCTTCCTCCCCCTCCCGTTGTCGAGCTAAACAGTGGGTGATCATTGTGAGGGAGCTACACACATGAAAAGGGATTTATAGAACATTATATTCTACTGGTTTTGTTTAATTTGTGTGTGAATTATTTCACTTATGTTTAATATTTATATGCTTCTTCTCTGAAAGAATTTATTTGTCTAAATTTATTGAATCATTTCTCATTTCACTACCGGTTGGGTTGAGATTCAAGTGGGAATCTTGAGTTGTTCCGATTGGACAACACAAGCATCCTCTATCTCTCACACATACATGAGATCTTTTTATTCATTTGTATACCTCACTCTATGATTGAGGTTGAATCCTTGACAACACGATTGTTGTCTCAAGTGGTGGTTCATTGTGTATTATTTTAAGAGGAAAGAGTGGAACCAAGATCTTGGTCATCCCTCAACCAAAGGATTACAACAAAACCTAATAACCAATTAAGAATAATGAACTATTCAATTTTTGTAGTAACATGTCAATGATCACTTATTTATCCCATATTTTTCAAAATCCACTTTGTCTTTCAACTTTAAAACTCTTTACGTTAAGTTACATTCTTAAAATTGTTTACAAAATCACCCCCTCTTTTGTTCTTCTTATTAAAAATACACACTCAAAACCCATCAATGATCCTTGAAAGATGACCTAGGGTCTACCCTATACTATAAATAAACCTTAAAAACATAATAAATTTGACATGTCACAACAGCGAAGTCAAATTTTGGCATTGTTTCCTGGGGGCGCTTATATTTTTAGTGAATTTTTTTATAATTTTTTTGTAAATTTTGTAAATATTTATTTGGTTTATATTATACCTTAACCTATATTTTTGTGCCCTGGTTTATTTATTGTGTAAGTCTTGTGCATGACATGTTCTAATCTGGGAGATTTACCACCTTTCAAACCCAAACCAGAGAGGATCTTACGTCAGCGACCCCGAGATGCACAAGACATCCCATTGAAGGGTGACACAAAAAACATCGACACTCTTCTTGATCCTTCCTCTTCTACTTCTGAAACCTATATAAAAACTGAAATAAACTTGGATAATATGGATGAAAACAACCAAACATTAAAATAACTAACCTCGCATGATTTTGATATCCAACCCACATACATTCAAATGCAAGGCGAGGCACCCAATTTTGAACTAAAATCCGGTCTAATTCATTTATTACCATGATTCCATGGGCTTCCTGGAGATGATCCAAATAAGCACTTAAAATAATTTCATATTGTGTGCTCTATATTAAAACCTGAAAAAGTGGATGAAGAACAAGTAAAGCTCAATGCATTTCCATTTTCATTAGAAGACACCGCAAAAGACTAGTTTTAATATGTTAATTCACCAGTTAGAGGCTGGACAGACATCAAATGCCTTTTTCATGAAAAATATTTCCCAACCTCTCGAACTACAACCATAAGGAAAGAAATTTGTGTGATAAGACAATCTCAAGGGGAAACACTTCATGAATATTGGGAATGATTTAGAAGATTATGTTCAAGTTTTCCACACCACCAAATAAGTGATGAACTTTTAATTCAATATTTTTATGAAGGTTTAATTCCAATTGATCGCAACATGATTGATGTTGCAGAAGGTGGTGCACTAGTAGATAAAACCCCAATCGATGCAAGAACATTTATTGAGAACATGGTGCAAAACACTCAACAATTCGGTACAAGGTCCAGTGTTCCCAATCGAGGTGTCCATGAGGTGAAATGTACAGAAATTGAGAAGAAGGTGGATACAATTTTTTCATAGGTAAGTACCCTTTTACGAAAACTCGCTCTCTCCCAAGGGAAATCTCAATCTCGTCCTCCCATCCATTATGGAATCTGCTCTTCTGATACCCACTACTCTGACCAATGTCCTCATTTGAGAGAAACTTATGAGAGTTGTGAGGAAATCTTTCCAGGCCTCCCCTATAACCAACCCTGTAGGAAAGAACCTTAGTATCTATCAAACATTGGGTGGAAAGAAACCCAAGCCTATAGGAAAGGGGGTATTCAAACCAGCCTCATCAACCATGGAACCAACAAGGGATGAATAGTCATCTACCACTACCACCCAGAAATCCTAAACCACCCCAAAGGCCTTTCCAACTGCCCCCTCACAATCTCAAACCTAGACTAGAATATATGATGAGAGAAATGGCAACCAACAATCTCCAATTCCAAAAAACCACCCAAACTACCATACAAGACATAAAAACCCAATTAGGCTAACTAGATAACTCAGTGGGGGAAATGAAAAGTCATGGGTTGGGTAAAATACCCTCTCAACCAGTAGTTAACCCTAGGGATAAGGTCAATATTAGTGTCATCACCCTTAGGAGTGGAAAACAACTTATGACCCAAAGGAACACTCCATTAGATTCATCCACTGCTGAGGAAACCACCATCCCAACTGCTAAAAATTATCCAAATATTGAAAAACCATGTCTTGAGAGAAGCCCTTCCAAGGAAAGAGTGTGTATGTCGATGAGTCTTTTATCCCAACCATTCCTCTTAGATTTCCACAAAAGGCCACTAAACCAAGATAACAAAAGGAAACTATACTTGATAAGGAAATATTGGAAACTTTTAAAAAAGTGGAGGTTAAAATTCCATTCATTGATGTCGTGAAGAAAATTCCAAGATACACCAAGTTTCTAATGGAGATTTGTACACACTGAAGACGACTTCATGGACATGAAAAGGTGAGCTTGGGGAGGAACATATTATCATTAATAGAGCCATCACATCCCACCAAGTGCAACGATCCTAGGACATTCTCGATTCCATGCACCATAGGGGTGTATTCATTTTCCAATGTTATGCTTCATTTAGCTGATTCTATAAATGTGATGCCTCACTCCATTTACTCTTTATTATAGGTCTGGGAACTGATGCCCTCTAGAATTGTTGATCAACTAGCCAACCGGAGTACTGCACACCCTTCTGCTGTGTCATAGGATGTTCTTGTCAGGGTGAAAAATTTAATTTTTCCTACAGATTTTTATGTGCTAAAAATGGAAGTTGATGGGATGAATGTACATGACCCAATTATATTGGGGAGATATTTCTTGAAAACTTACAAATCCATAATTAATATCCATAATTGTACATTATCTATGGAATTCGGTGGTGATATAGTCCATTTCAACATCTTTGGTGCCATGAAGCACCCCTCAGATGAACATTCCTCTCTCTGTGTTAATTCAATTGATGTACTCTCTCCCCCTGAAAAAACAAATTTTCATTCCCCCAATCCCATTTATATGATTTTTTCATTGATTGAAATTCTAGGTAATGAATCATGCATTTATTGTTGTAGTGGTCTAGAATAGTGTCATGCATGTTAATTAATTGATAATTTCTTGAACACTGAGGATCCAATGACCATCAATGGTACTACTAAGCTTGTAAAAGCTCATTCCTCATCTGAGGATGATACCATTGAGCAGTTAGATGATATCAGTGACCTCTCACTTTCACACACACTCCCATCAATTAAAAACCACCTTAATGGGAACTAAAACAACTGCGTCAAGATTGATAATATTCAAATCTTGATAATGGAAATAAGTTTCCCATCATCATTGCTAGTTCACTCCCTCCTAAGCATTAATTGAGACTGTTTGAAGTTTTGAGGGAGTATAAACAAGCTTTGGGATGGACACTAGCTGACATTCCTGGTATTAGCCCATCAATTTGTACAAATCATATTTTATTAATTTATGAGGCTAAACCAGTGTGGAAGACACAATGTCTTCTGAACCCAAACATCATAGATGTTGTGAAAAAGGAAGAAACAAAATTATTGGCTGCTGGAATCATTTACCCCATCTCTGATAGCCAATGGGTCAGTACCATTCAAGTAGTTCCTAAAAAACAGGCCTTACAATAATCAAGAATGAAAACAAGGAATTTTTTCTAACTCGTGTTCAGAATAGTTGGCGTGTCTGCATAGTCTATCACCATCTAAACCAACACAATAGGAAGGATCATTCCCCTTGTCCATTCATTGACCAAATGCTAGATAGGCTAGTGGGTAAGTCCCACTACCGTTTCCTTGATGAGTATTCTGAATACTTTTAGATCCATATTGAACCCCGAGGATCAGGAAAAGACAACCTTTACTTGACCCTTTGGAACATTTACATATAAGAGGATTCTATTTGGTCTGTGAAATGCTCCAGGTACTTCCAGCGATGCATGGATATTATTTTTTTGGATTTCCTGGAGAATGGCATGGAAGTATTCATGGACGATTTCATTGTTTATGGATCTTCTTTTGATGAATGTTTGATTAGTATTTCTTTAGTCCTATGTCGTTGTATTGAAAATAATTTCATATTAAATTATGAGAAATATCATTTCATGGTGAGAAACGGTATAGTTTTGGGACATGTCATTTCTTGGGATGGAATCCAAGTTGATAAATCAAAAATGGATGTTATTTCTTCCCTACCATGCCCCAAAAATGTATGGGATGTGCGGTCCTTACTGGGTCATCTTGTATTTTACCATCGTTTCATTCATGACTTCAGTAAGATTGCACTCCCTCTCTCTTGGTTACTCCAAAAAGAAAATGAATTTTTTTTGATAATGAATGTGAGCAAGATTTTAATAAGTTAAAATGGATTTTCACATCACCTATAGTAATCCAACCACCTTGTTGGGATTTACTATTTGAGCTCATGTGTTATGCCTCTAACTATGCAGTTGGGTCAGTCTTATCACAAAGGGTCAATTGAACTCCACATGTTATTGCCTATGCCTCACGTATATTGGACCCTACCCAAGAAAACTACACCACGACTTTAAAAGAATTCATTGTCATTGTGTTTTCCTTGGACGAGTATTGGTCATACCTTTTGGGGTCCAAAGTCATTATGTTCTCAGACCAAGTAGCCATATGGTATCTCCTTAAGAAACCGGAAGCCAAACCATGTCTCATTCGCTGGATGCTCCTCCTTCAGAAATTCAATTTAGAAATTAGAGATAAAATGGGAGCACAGAATGTGGTGGTTGACCATATCAGTAGGATCCACTCATCCTCGAACATTGACTCATCCCCCTGTATTCCCATAAATGGCATGTTTCCTAATGAGGAATTGTACCATGTGCACGGTGATATTCCTTGGTATGCTGAAATTGTAAATTATGTGGTAGCATCATTCATTCCTACCGATTCCAACAAAAACCAAGCCAATTGTCTAAAACATGAGTCTTTTTGGTACATTTGGGATGAACCCTACCTCTGGAACACATGAAGTGATCATGTCCTTAGGCGGTGGGTCCCCGATAGTGAGTTTTAGTCCATCCTTATATTCTGCCACACTCTTGCTTGTGGGGGCCACTTTGGTCCCTAACAGACTGCTCGTAAAATCCTTGATTCTGGTCTCTTTTGGCCAACACTTTTTCAGGATACCCATGATTTTTGTAAATTTTTTCCTCGTTGTCAAAGAATAGGTAATGTTTGTAAAATAAATGAAATGCCACAACAAATATTTCTCTTTCATGACATTTTTTATGTTTGGGGTATTGAAATTATGGGGTCAGTTCCCAATTCCTTTGGCAACTTGTACATTCTTCTAATAGTTGATTGCGTGTCAAAATGGGTAGAGGCACGAGATACAAGGACTTATGATTCAAAGGTAGCTATAGTGTTTTTGATCACCAAAATCATTTGTAGGTATTGCTTACATAGGTTCATCATCAGTGACTAGGGTTCTCATTTCTACAACAGAACAATGAAATCAATTTTGTGTCGGTATGGGATCCGTCATCGATTGTCTACTTCATATCACCCACAAACAAATGGTCAAGAAGATGTGTCAAATAGATATGTAAAACAGATTATTGAAAAATGGTTTAACCAAATAGAAAAGATTGGAGTCTTAGACTTGATTATTCATTATAGGCTTACCGTACTTCTTTCAAATTTCTCATTAGGATGTCACCATATCGGTTAGTGTTTGGAAAGAGTTGTCACCACCCTGTTGAGATTGAAAATTGGGCCTACTAATATATTAAACAATGCAATTCTGGTCTTTCTAGTGCAGGTGCTCAAAAGAAGTTGGAGATTCAGGAGATGGAGGAAATGAGAATAGATGCATATGGGAACTCCAGGATTTATAAGGAGTGAACCAAAGATGCCCACGACCGTCTTATCCTTCATCGCCAGTTCCACATTGGGCAGAAGGTCCTCCTTTAAAATGAAAAGCTGAAGTTGTATCCAGGTAAGCTTCATTCCTGCTGGATTGGCACATACACTATTACTAATTTCTCTTTATTTGGTGTCGTCCAAGTTCAAAATAAAGAGACAAAGCAAACCTTCACTGTCAATGGGCTGCGGCTGAAGCACTTCCATGAATCCATTCTGAAGTACCCGATGGAGGAACTCCATGTTCAAGAAGAAATCTATGAATGAAAATCGTCATGTTTTATCCTTCCTTCCCACATTCTATTTTATTATAGTTAGGAAAATGCACACTTTAGGTGTGGGGGGATGGGTATATTCTTGGGTTAGTTAGGAATTTTCATCATCTTTCTTCTTTTCCTCTTTTTAGCATGTTGAATTGTATTTTCACTTCCCCCCTTCCCTCCCCCTCACCTTTGTGCCATAATATCACCTTTTTTATTCCCACTTTATCATAGAAAATAATTCTAGTTTAATCATGGAAGTAATTGAAAATTCATGTGGAATTTCCATATTTCTTATTGTATTATCATTCAAGAAAAAATTCGAATGCAATGTGCATTTTAGAAAAAATTCAATACTATACTGTGACTTTATTTTGAAATTTAGTTCTTTGTCAATGATATTAATTGTTGTATCATTTGGAAACCATTGGGAAGAATGGTACCCTTTTTGTGAATAGTTTAAAGTAAAATTATTTCACTTAATCTCTCCACACATTTTTGCACCCAACAGTGATGAGTAAAAATTTCTTACTTAATGGAAGGTAAATATAAGTTAGGTTGATTTTTTCTCTATATTCCAAAATCATTTTTCCATTCGTTCATTCCTTATCCAATATATTTCATTACTGTACCAGATTGACATATGCATATGTACCTATTATTTGACTGTTGTATGCCCACAAAAAAAACAAAAAAAGTGGGTTGTATATTTGGAAGGTCAAAAGCCACCATTCCTCAACCTTTAATCTTGTTATAACTATTACAATTAGTGTTTTGAGGAGATTAAATATGGGTTGGGAGAAAAGTGTGAGATTTGTTCCCATTGAAACTTTTTGGAAATTAATAAATGAGGGGAGTGAAGAAATGTACAACATATGGGGATATCTAAGTCGGGAGCTTATGGTTTGACTTCTGAGAATACTTAAGTGAGTGGGTCTTCAAATTTTATTGCAAAGGATATGGGGCAAGTTTGGTGGAAAGGATCTTGTAAGTAGAAAATTATTAAAATGACATATATTTACTTGATAAAAAGTAGAAAAAATAGAATGAAATGGTTGTCACACACACACGTGGATAATTAGTGACATGATTAACTTTTGAATTATTTTCTGTGATTGGTATCATTCATATCTTGGAATTTCATTGGGATAAAATTTTTGAGACGTCTTTTTCAATGATCATTATGAATAACTCTTCGGTGTGATTTTTTCTTTGATCACATTTCAATCGGGAATTAAATTTTAATTGAATGTTAAATCGTTTTGAAGTTGGAAATATCTAAATGCATAATTTTTGTAATTATGAATTTTCCCAGGAGTGAAAATGTTTAGGTGTGGGGGTGTGATCGCACCGTGATTCACTGTTTCATTTTCACCCTTACACCGCTCCGCTAAACTTGTTTTATATTGAAAATTATAAAAATAATAACAAATTTCATTACATGTATAAATCATTTATTTTTTTAAATAACTATTAAAAAAGTAAATTTTACTTTTTTTGATGATTTCATTTCAGGAGAAGGTGATTTGGAGGGCCCATGATGATGTCCAAGGAAAATGGGTCAAACTGCGCAGGATACATGCACACCAGTGGGCTCATCTGCACATTGCTACTGAACTAGGCATCCAAATGGTCTGAAAATTTATAGTTCGGTCCAAAACATATTGGGATACATTTCATCTAAAGAAAACAAGACTGATTCATCCATATGGTGGCCCAACTGACCTGATCTGTCCAGCACACTGAATCTGCATGAAGTCAACAGTGGTGTGTTGTGATTTGTCCATATCCCGGGCTCTACTTGTCCAAATTGTGCCAATATTTTGGTGGATATATTAAAGAGGTTGGGATACTACTTTTTTATTTTATCCAAACCAAGATAAGGCTATTTGGAGGTCGAAACCCATGTGATAAGTGGTTTTAAGAAATCAGTGTGCTCAAAACCACCATTCCATTTTCCTATAAAATGGATCCTTGGGCTCCCCATTTGTAAGTTCGAACCAGAAGTGAAGTTCTGCCATTTTGGAGTCTTGGATGTGTCTCCTCCTCATCCTTGAAGTTCTGGAGGCCCCTATCTTCATAGGGGCGTCAATAATGAATAAGGAGTTCCACCCGAGCTTCCTCCCCCTCTCGATGTCAAGCTAAACGGTGGGTGATCATTGCGAGGAAGCTAAAAACATGAAGAGGGATTTCCAACAACTTATATTCTACTGGATTTGTGTAATTTTTGTGCGAATTATTTCCCTTATTTTTATTCTTTATATTATTCTTCTATGAATACATATATTTGGATTAATTATGTGAAACATTTCTCATTTAAATACCGATTGGGTTGAGATTCAAGTGGGAATCCTGAGTTGTTCTGATTAGACAACACAAGCATCCTCTTTCTCTCAAACATACATGAGATTTCAGTATGCTTTGGTAGACCTCACTCTATGATTGAGGTCCAAACCTTGACATCACAATTGTTATATCATGTGGTGGTTCTTTGTGCATTATTTTAGGAGGAAAGAGGGAATCCAAGAACTTGGTCATCCCTCAACCAAAGTATTAAAAAAACATAATAACCAATTGATAACAAGGAATTATTCAAGTGTTGTAGTAACTTAGCAGTGATCACTTATTTATGTCATATTTTTTAAAATCCACTTTTTCTTTCAACTTTACAACTCTTTACGTTAATTTACTTTCTTAAAATTGATTAAAAAATCACCCCTATTTTGTTCTTATTAAAAATTCGTACTAAAAACCTATCAACGCACCTTGAGAGACTACCTAGGGTCTACCCTAGACTATAAATCAACATAAAAAACATAATCAATTTGATGTTTCAAGACAGCGCAGTCAGGTATATGATATCAAGTTTATACTTTATAAATATTGTAAATATATATTTCTAATAGAAAAATTATTAAATAATATAGTTTTCATTTAAATGTTAAATCAAATAATTTGTACATGTATGATTTTATTATAGAGGAATTTATCTGGAAAAAATGAATCTAATGATATGATCTTTAACTTTTTCTCATTTATCTTATATGATAAGTTAATTTGATCATTAATAAAGAGTTTTTATGAAAAAACATAGAGATTAATAGTGTATACATGTCTATGATTCATCAGATTCTATAACATATTTTGAAAAAGTGGTAAAGGTAAAATAAATTTATCTAAGATAAATTATTTATCTAGATATTTTTTAAAATACAGTGGAAGGTGTTCCCACCACCCATTAGTGGAATGTTTTTAGAAATAGTCTTATTTTCAAATATAAATGTTTTGAACACATAGAAATCCATATATTATATGAATTTAGTATTTTATTAGTTAAAGATTCCTCTTACAAGGAGACATGTATTATTTCATGACACAAAGAGTGTGTTTATATTAACATGATATTCTAAATAGAATATATTTTCTAAGAGGCTAGTAAGTATATATTTGGGATTAGAGAAGTTCAAAGTTAACAAGTAAAATATTTTACTATTATAAAGTAAGTGATTTTCACGTAATATCCTAAGGATTTTAGGAAATGTGATGGAAAATGAAAAATATTAGGGTTAAATTTATTTTCCATGAGGAAGTGAATATTACTATTTCCTAAAGGATTATGCTAGTAATAAAAGCAAATATCACTTTATCCAAAATATGTTTGGGATGTGTTAGAAAAAAATAATGTAAATAATTATATTATTTCAAGGAAAGAGATTGATGATATAGGTATAAAGGATGATAATTTTAGTCTATAAAGATTTATAATTAAGAAACATAAGTTTACATTATAACATTTAATGTTGTGCAGATATGATTATTAAATATATTCAAGGAGATTAACATCGTGAATAAGGATATCAAATATCACAATTATTCAAACTTTCTTACATAATAGATGTTACTCACTAAAGATTTTAGTGTGTGTGTTTTTTCAAATGGTCACATATATATGTGGAATGAATTTCATATATAAGTAATAAGTGACCATTACCCCCAAAATTGCAAGAAATATAAGGCTGATCAGGGAATTTATCACATGTGATATGACCGAATGATGCATATGTTGGGTTTTATTAAATGTAATTAAAAGTGTTTTAAGAATATAAAATATTTAAAAGGAAATATATATAATATCATTCATTCTAATTGGATATATAAATATATATAGTTATTAATATCATTAAATGTAATGATAATCGATCTCTTGATATATAACTTTGACTTTATCCCCAATCGATGTTCATCATGATGCATTATAGGTTATGATGAAATGTTATGGTTAGCATAGTAGTATTCTTGTATGATATACGGAAAATTATAATGAGGTACAAAAAATAAATAAAATGTTCTTTTATTTGTGTTGGATTACCTGCTAAGTATATCACATGGTTTTCCATACACTTTGTATTTGGTATACTAGGAGTTCATGGATCATATAGGGTTCTCATTATCTGAGGTTGGTGAGATTCCTAAAATGATAATACCCACTGACCTTTCTAGCATAATCCATTTTAGATTGACTAATCATAGGTTGGTTGGGTATGTCGCAATTCGGTTTATTGATTGGAGCTCAACCAAGATGAGATTTTTCTTCACATATGACGAGTATGATATATGTTCCCTCAATTGAGATTGATTAGGGAGTGTAAATATGCTATTATATAGTACATATGGTGTTTTTATCCACTTGGATGGGGGTATATTATGTAATCATCCATAAATATGAAAAACATGTGTTGTATTTGCCAATGAGGTTACTCAACAGTCAATTAGTTGAGAACATATGTTTCGGCTATATGGGATGGACATACATCATGTACGATGGTCACTTTGTGTCTTGGTCAAAGATAAAATATGATAATTCATTTTATAGATATGCATGTGTTTGATGGATATGATTCCAGATCCATTTATATATTGAGTAGTATTGATTCTTTAATAGAAGAATACTCTTTACTTATCTTTATGGACCTAGTCATTTATATTTTTTTATGCTATAAAGTCCCATTGGGTCACACTTTGTGGTTTACTGAATAAGGATTGAGTGTAACATACATAGATTCTCTAAAATTGTTTTAGATTTAATCTGAAAGTGTTTGGACAGGGTGTTTATAAGTTATTATATATAATATGATAAAAGGTTTATGATAGATTTACAAAATAGTTTTTGAGAATATCCAAAATAATTTTGTATAATATTTCATATGCTATTGTATATGATACAATATGTGGTGAAATGGTAAAAACTGTTTCAGGATTTATTTAAAGGGGAAAATAAAGGAGATATACCCTTAATCCTAGAATATATTTGATACATGCTATCCTATATTATTGTGAATGATATTAGGATATCATAAAAGGTAATATCCACATTGTATAGAAAATAAAAATGACATGAAAATATTATATGATATATAGATACCATATGACATGGGATTATATTTCATATCACTGCTTACTAAATTGCACTATATGTCCAAGAGATGTCGTAATACATCTTATAAGAGCATGAAATCATGAATTTAATGCTAATACATGTGTAAATGGTAGTGTTTGATTACTCATATCATATGGAATAAATTTTATGATTAACATTGATGATCATATGGTTATCTAGACATTATACCCACATAATATACCATTAAGGAGTTACATATGATGTAATGGTTGGGGGTCTATTATGACATGCATACTTTGAATGTGTTGGTTGAAGTGTTAATTTAGGTATTATTAAATCATTAGTTGATATATGTTTCATAAATGAGTGTATTTCATGCTATATAAATACCAATATCATGGTATGGTCTTGGTTGATGCCAAAACCTTTGGCAAGAACTCCCTTACCCCAAGTCTCTCTTATCTTCCTTCCTTACATACGATGTGCTAGAACATATTGATAAGAAGAGGGATCTTATTAGAGTATATAATGATTCAAGTCATCTCATTGATAACTATATATATGAGGTGTCATTTAGCCACCCTCATTGATCTTCTTCAAACCCATAAAATGGTAATTAAGAAGGTGTATTGGTTTAAAAAATGAAAGTTACACACTTATAGTTTTCCTCAATTATGTGTATGCATGTATGTCATATTTCATGGCATGGGTTACCTTAGGATTAGTTTCTTCTACATATATTGGTTCCAAATTTTTTTCTGGATCACTATGAAACCATTCACTATATATTTCGATAATTATTATTGATTTTAATGTGAGGATCATAAAAATATTGACACTGAGTTTTTTGATAAAATACTTGATGTCACTCGGTTATGGTTCGATGTTATAAGGGATCCTGAAACATACAGTTTATGTTTATGTAAACATTTTTAGGACAATCCACATAGATTTAGTGACATAGGTCCTGATAATATATCAACCATTGTATTCCTTGGTTGAGAGAGTAGGTGCAGATGTGAGTCCTCCTTGAAAGTAATTTCTATAGCAGTGTGACGATGACTTGAACAAGCCTCTCTCTAAATATTTTAAAAATATTTATTGATCAAGTCATACGGTGAATAAATTTTCCATAGATACAGAATATATTATGTGACATTGAGATTATCGTTTTCACGTGTTAGTGTGATGAAAATAAAGAAGAGGGGTGGATAATGTTTTCCTCATTGGGTGGAAACTAAGAGACATGGAGTGATTAATCATTTTCCCTAGTAGGCATAAGGATATGCATAGTTGAAAGGAATATCTTCCCTTACTAAGTGATGCATGACCATTATGACCATAAGTGGTTATCAATGAATGATAGTGATTTCTAGGGGTATTAAAAGATTCTAGTTTAATGAGATTATTTGGTGTAGTTGGGTGATGTATTATGGATTTGAGATATAGTTCAATAAATATTTTCATTGGTTTGAATGATAAGAAAGGCTATAAAGAGTTATTTTCACGAATTTAGGAGGAATTGATAAAATTGACAAGTGACTATCTATGATTATATAAATGATCATCAGAACATGGATTTGAATGATTTCATGTGTTGGGTTTCCTTTATCATTGATTTTATTGAAATGGTGTGAAATATTCTTATTTTCTTCCTCGAACAACCCTTAAACGACACTTAAAACCACCCTAAGAAATAATAAGGATTTTAAAAAAAGGGATTAGATTTTAATTATAATGTCTTAAAGGAGAACCAAGATATTTCCGATCCATTGTTGAGATCTTATGAAATTTGGATTGGCGGTCTAATTGACCATCAAAGGATAGATTGTTGGTTAATATTATCAGTTAGATTTTGTGTGTTTGAGTGGTTGAAAGTATGAAGAGGCATCAAGCTATAAGTCTTCGTGTGTTAATGATCTTTGAGTTATAGAGTTATGCCACAGAGAAGTGGTTTATGAGGAGATTTTGTTGCGATCAGATGTATTTTCATGAAAACCTCAATTTATTCTTTAATGTGGGGAACTCAATGCTCATTTTAGGGATCAGTATAAGAAAAATATTTCTTTGCATTAGTTTAAAAAATTACTAAATGATTTGGGACAGTTTCTAAAAAACACAGTGATATTTTTGGGTCAAGAATCATTTCACTGCTACTTTTAGAACTGTGATTAATTTTTAGTAGTTTTTTCATGGTGGTTAGAACCACTGCTAAATTTTTTGCATTGGTTTTTAAAAAATATATTTTTTAATAAAAAGTTAAAAATACTTTTTTTATTGAAAATACAATTTTAAAATTTATACAATTTTAATATTGTAAAATATATTTTTTGTTAATTTAATATTTATTATTTATTTTTTACTTGCTTTGATATTTTTATATACAGTATAACAACTTCTTGGAAGGTCACCCATCTTTACCCTACTCCAACTCATTCTTATGAAAATCTCTATGTACTAACTATTCATCCTAAGACATTTACATGTATTAATATGTTACCAAATGTTAATCAACCTATATGTTTCAATGTTTTTTTAATACAAAACAACTACCCAAGAGGTCCCCCATCCTTACACTACTTCAACCCGTTATAGCTCTGCTCTCTATGTACTAGCCACTACAGCAAATGAATTTACATTTAATAATATGTGAATAAATGTTAATTACACTGTTTGATAAATAAAATACAATATATAAATAACTAAGGTATAAAATTTCAAATTCATAATGAAATAATAATTATACATTTCTAATATTTAAAAATTTAAAATTAATTAATCAATTTGTAATAAATTGATGAATAAATGTTATTTATTTAAAAAATTCATTAATAATAAATAATAAATAGTTTAATAATTAATAAATTAAAAGTAATTAATTTTTTTGAAAACATGTAATTAATAACTATAAAACTAATATTTAATAATTAATAGTTAAGAATTGATAATTGATAATTTTTCATTTTTAATTAATTTTAACAATTAACAATTAATAATAAATAATAAATAAATTATAATCATTAATTAACATTTTATAATTAATAATTATTAATTAATAGTTAATAATGAATAATTAATAACTAATAATTCAGAATTTAGAATCATATATTAATTAATAATTAATAATTAATGATTCATAAATTATTTAGATTTTTAATATTTAACAAATATTGAGTAAAAATAGTTAAATATTAATAATTAATAATTTACTAAAATAAGAAACAAGAAATATAAAATAATTATAAATAATAAGAATAAATAAAAAATAATTAATAAGAAATTCAATTTCTAAATAATTATTATTATTAATATATAATAATAAATAATATATATTAATTAATAGTAAATTTTTAAATAAATAGTAATTATTGATTTAAAAAAAAATAATAAGTAAAAAATAATAAATAATTAACAAGTAATTAAAATTTAAAATGAAATATAATTTATAATTATAAATAATTAAATATTTAATATTAATAATTAATAATTATAAATACTGAATTAATAATAATTGATAATTGATAATTCATAGTTAAGTATTTTAAAATTAATAATAAACAACCAATAATTTATAATTACTAACTAAAAATCAATAATAGACAGAAAATTAAATTTTTATTATAAAAACACATTTGAGGAAAATGTGAGACCATGAAATCAGGCATAAGAAGAGAAAATAGAACCATTGAAAGAAAGTTTAAGCCTACCAGAATTGATCTTCTTAGACAGTTTCCAAGAGATATTTATTACCTGCGCTTTTGGTTCACCCAATAGTAGATAATCAAACTGGAAGGTCAGCTTGTCCCATGTGTGGATGTATTCCTCAAGGATGATCTTCCCGCTATTGAAGCCCCCAATAAGAATCATATCCATCTTGTCAATCCAAGAATATTGCTCTTCAATGAGGGTCACCATCATTGACCTCCCCATCATTTTAGTAGCTTCCTCTTCTGAAGCGTTGTGGGTTTGGACCTGATCAACCACTTCTTCTTCTGAACTCATAATCAATTCCAAGGACTACTGAAACACCTTATTTGACTCCTGCTTCTAAAAAGAAACATCATTGACTTTTATCTTATCATTCAATTTATTTGCTGAACGTGTCTCTATTAGAAGTGGCGGAAATGAGTTATCCTTCCTCGCTTTACACATGCCCTTCCCGTTCCTGTCAGTCCTCGGACTCGGAGGTCTCTCTCACAGACCCTTGTCTTTAGTATCACATGCACTGGAATCACTCCTCGGACCATCCAAAGAGGCCCTAACCAACTCATCTTCAAGCTCCTTCACTGTTTCAAAACAATTACTGAGTGCAATGTCTCCAGCTTTTTACTTGGACTTGTACTAGTCAAGTCCATAACTCTTGCCTCCTTGCTCACAATGTATGTTGTGACCCGTCCTCGGGGCCCATGCCGTGACTACCCCTAGCCCGCCTTCCATAGGCCAGGGGATGGCGACTAGCACCAAAGGCGTAAAATCCCGATAACTGGGAAGGCATTTCCTTTATAAATTAGAACAAGTACCACAGAGTACAAGCGGAAGGAAAACACTAAGTACAAAAGAAATGCTGAAAAGAAAAAGGGTTAGAATACAATCCCAAAAGAATGTACAACTACAACTGAACAAGGTACAACAGCAAAAAGACAAACATCTGGAAGAAGGAAGCAGCTCCTCGGTCATCCTCCTCGGGTCCTACCTGAAGGGTAGGTACAGATAGCACAGCTCCAGGTCGTCCACCACGGATCCTACCTGAAGGGTAGGTACAGATAGCCTCCTCCACTCTCTCGTCCGTCAACCACCTCTGTGAGTCGTCACATCGTGTAGTCCACCTCCAGGTACTGACTCGTCATGTAGTCCACCTCCGGGTACCATCCAGTCCTCGAACACTCGGCCTCTGTCAGCACTTCCCGTCGTCTGCAACCAACACAACGAGGTGCGGGCATAGCCCGTGCAGGGGTGAGTATAACAATACTCATTAGGGACCCTGAGACCCTCAAGGTCTCACTAAACCAACAAAGATAACCACAAATAAGATCTCAACAGATAACCTCTACATAGGTATATGCCCATACATATACCTAAGTTATCAAGTAACCCATCTCAATCATGAGGAAACACAAGGATTGTGAAATCAACGGATAACCACTACCCAGGTATATGCCCATACATATACCTAAGTTATCAAGTGACCCATCTCAATCATGATGTAAACACAAGGTCAAAAGTTTCAGCTCAAACTAGGATTTTCATTATCGAAACCGTAACTGCTGATGAGTCTCGTCTCTGGAGTGTACAGTGGTCCTATCAAGACTCTGAGGTACTGCTCACTAACCGGAGACTGCTGAGGTACTCCTCCTGTCGAGTACTGCGGGTTTGTGGCCAACTACCGGGCGCTCCGTCCGCTGAGGGTCTGTCGCCAAATACCGGGCACTTCCCCTAATAGCCTACAGAGGTACTCCTCCTATCGAGTACCGCGGGTCTGCGGCCAACTACCGGGCGCTCTGTCCGCCGTGGGCCTGTCGCCAAATACCTGGAGCTCCGTCCACTGGGCTAGTCGACTCACTCCAAGTCGAGTCGGTCAATCATTCGTCAGGTCTCAGTCGTCTACACGGTCTCCGTACTCTGTACGCTCCTCTCCGGGAGGGTCCCTTCCACGAGCTACAGGTCGATACTCCAAGTATCTCAAATTTCCATGAAGAAGTATCTCAAAGGACCGCCTCGTCATAGGGATCTCAACGCAACAGACGGCGCGTCAATCGGACGCCCGGTCTGTGAGTTATTAGCCTTTTCGTCCTAGGGGCCCGGTTGGTTTTGTGAGCAAACCAACCCCGGATGTATCTCAAATTTACCCTGAACTCTCATAGGGTATACTCATAGGAATCGTTTTTCATCGTGATCAACAACGCCGCTGACGGTTCGTCAAACGGACGTCCGGTCAGAAAGATATCAGCTTTTCCGTTCCAGGGGCCCGGTTGGATTTCGGGTGCAATCCAACTCGGCCACTATCCAACTGCATCCAAATCTCGGGAAAAGGATGCCCAAAGTTTTGTATCGTTAATAGGAATGCAACGCAACAGACGGCGCGTCAATCGGACTCCCGGTCTGGAAGTTATTGGCTTTCTCGTTCTGGGGGCCCGGTTGGTTTTTAAGTTAAAACCAACCCGACCACACTCCGACGGTATCCAAACCTCGAGCGGAGTAAGTCTAAAGATCCATCTCACTTAGAGGAATTCAAAAAAGCTGACGGCACGTCAATCGGACTTCCGTAGCTCAAGATATTAGCGTTTTCGCTCCGAGGGCCCGGTTGGTTTCGTGTACGAACCAACCCGGCCGAACACAAAGTAATCCGAAACCTTGAGTGCGATATACCGAAACGACCGTCTCGATCCAAGGTTCGCGTTAACGCTGACGGCGCGTCGTTCGGAGGCACGTAGCCAATGTTACGGGAATTTGACCGAAAGTGGTCCGAAAACAGGGGTTCGGGCCCGGGCCGACCAGGCCCGACCCCACCCCCCCCCCCCCCCTGGGTCGGCCGGGCCGGGTCGCCTGAACCGGGTCGACCAGACCCGGGTCCGACCCGGCGGGGCCTGGCCCGGCCCGGCTCGGTCCGGTCCGGCCCGACCGGCCGGCCGGCCGCAGCCGGGCAATCGCCGCGGTGCGGCGAGGGTGCGCGCGGCCGCCACCCTTCGCCGCTAATTGAGGCCGGCGTTTTGCTGGCTGCCCCTCTTCCAGCGGCGCTGCGCCGCCGCCGCCTTCCGCGGACCACCGGACGCGCTCTGGTGGTCCGTTCTTCCTGCCTTCTTCGCCTATGGTCCCCCCGGGTCCCCATCTTCACTGCGAAGGGATTCAAACGCCCAAACAGCCTGCTTCGTCGTCGCCCGTCAATCCGCATGTCAACAAGAAATGTGCCGTCTTCGTGGTTCTCCGGTGCGGCGTGCTGGCACCGTGCCCCTTCGCCGCAGCTCCGCTCCAGCCGCGGCGCCTTCGACTTCCTTCGACGCGGCGCGCCGGCGTCGCGTTCTTGTTCAGCTTCTCGGCATGGCCCGACGGCGTCGTGTAATTCTACCGAGCGATTCTCGTGTGGTGCGACGACACCACGCCATCCCATTCCATCCATATTAGAAACAATATCAATAATAGAGGAGGGTCGGCCGTGTTTGTGCGGTCCGGACCCCTCTCGTTAATCGATAACAACTGGTTGTAAAATCATGATGGATGACAAGATAGAATTCACGAACGAAATAATTAAATAATAAACTTCAACATCAATCCGCATGAATGAACGATCCGCGGATCAACCTGGAATTGGTTGGTCTGCGCTTGTCGTTCTTTTCTCAGAAGATAAGAGAATACCAAAAATAAATTCCCATACCCCGGCTTCAAGAGCGGTGTTCGTCAACAACCCGCGGAAGACGAGCGTCACGGAGGTCGGGCGTCGCGGGGAAAGAACGTCGACTCTGTTGTCATCGAGGTGCGTTCGAAGGGGAAACGTCGTTGGAAGAAGACGTCGCGTTCTTTGGCAGAGATGTTCTTCGTGTTCTTCGTCGAAGGTGTTCTTCGCGTTCTTCGTCGATGTTGAAGAAGAAGAAGACTTATCCTTTTCTCTCCCAAGTCTCCACCACAAGAACAACTAACCCCAAAATAAAATAATCCTCCCACATATTTTATTAACCCAATATAGGTTTTGAATTTCAAGAGTTTGAAAATTCAAAAACCACATTTAACTCACTTAAGATATTAACATAAGATGTTATAAAATTAAGGAGGTGATAAGTTATCAAAACTTAAATGGGTGGTTTAGAGGGGTTAGGAATGTTAAGGAATTTGAAGAGGTGGGGAGGGGTTCGTGTGGGCCCCACCCATTCAAATATCCACACATGGGAAGTTGGATGGATGTGGGCCCACCACCAACTTCCCATGGGAGAAGTTAACAACTTAACATGAAATAAAATTGATTTAACAATTTTATTCACTTTTTTTAAATTAAACCACAAAAATTAACTTCTTCTCCCACACAAACGCAACTACGGTAAAGGTTCCCTTAAGCGATTACCGGAGTTGAGAGTTCATCTGTGCAATCAGATTTCAATTCCGAGTACCGGTTCAAAAGATAGAAAAACTTCCTCGCTCGTTCACTTAACGTACCCGATCCAAACTTCAGAAATTAATTCCGAGCACACCGGGCCTCGGAATCAGGTGCCATCAGAAACTGCATTCTTGTAAAATTCCAAAGAAAATTAAGAAAAATTTTCCTTCAAATTTCCGGGTCTTTACAATGTAATACCCTACAGAATATCCCTGTTTTGGCAATGAGAGCCCCTGCCTGTCCTCCTGCACTACTGCTACCCCCATGAACACACCAAATTCCCATATGATGTGCCCATAGGGGTCTTAGAATCACCAGAAACCACTGAAGAAGTTTCCAAGTTATCCCCCTATGTTCATAGACTTTTTTGCTCCACAGAAGGTTCCCTAGAAGGCTGGGGATCCTCCAAATCCTTCCTTAACCACTTGAAGATATCACTAACCATGGGATTCCCATTCCGAGGTTCCTTTTGAACTGCCTTTGTCATTGTCTTTACATCCATATGCGCCTAACCAGAGGATCTGGTATCATTGGATGTAGGAACCTTGGCTCGGTTTGAAACCTCCAAACTGACCTACAGATCCGGCTACCTAAGACCACACCTACAGACCGCTAACAAGTGACCCAATATCATATAGACCGAGCAGTAATCCATCCATGATTCATAAAATACAGGTTTCCTATACCGAAACTCTTCTCCTACTGTTATCCAAACAAAATCTGGAGGGGTTCTTGAGGCATCAATTTCCACAAATGCACGAGGGTTAATAGGGTGGAAAAGGGCTTGAGTGTGACTATCAGAGCACAAGAACCTACCAACAAGGTTCCCTATCATAATAAAAATAATAGGATTCAGGAATGGAAAAGGGAGATTAGGAAAGCTTATCCAAATGGGAACCGAGGGAGAGTGGTGCTTCATGTGGTATTCGTATGTCCATCTTGATTGAAAAAATTGAGACTCGTTGCAACTATAGGGAGAGAATTCCCAATCTTTAGACAGATCCCTATCCGAAGTGAACCAAATAATAATGTTCTTCCTATCGAGAAGCCCCACGATACCTCACTCTTGCAAATCTCAAGATCCAAAAACAAATCGATCAAAAGTTTCCACCGAAGGCCTAAATTTCAAGAAACGAGCAATTAATGTCTGGTTGGGGAGAGTTGAAGCACCATTGAACTCCGCAATTCAGATCGAGAGGTTAGGGTAGCTATTGAACAAATCAGGTACCTTAGGGAACCAAGAGCTTTGAGGGAATAGAGGGAGGAACTTGGGAATAGAAAAGGGGGAAAAGGAGGGCGCTGCATCCTTACAGGATGACGAACCCGGTGTCCCCCGATAGGAGAGTCCACTACAAATTAATAATTATTAATTAATATTTAATAATTAATAATAATAATATAATATAAAAAAAATATATAATAAGTGATAACTAAAAATTAATTAATTTAGTTTTATATAATTTATAACCAATAATTATAAATAAATAATAATTTAAAATGAATAATTAATGAATTTTGTTAATAATGATAATAAATAATTATAAATAATCAATAATAATTATTAAATAATATATAATAAATATTAAATTTTAAAATTTAAATATTAATTAATGAATAATGAATAATAAATAAAAAATATTTAATAATAATTAATTATTAATTAATAATTAATAGGTGATTAAAATTATAATTAGTTATTATTAATAATTATTTTTGGGTCCTGCAGCTTTAGCAAAGGGAGAAGTCAAATACTCCAATAAATTTGGAAAAGGAAGAAAAATGAACTAGTTGAATATTTGAAGACGGGTAAATAAAGGAGGAAAATCAGTGAAGGAAAAAAAATCCAGACCGAGAAGGGAAAATATCCTTTGTGGACCGCCGCTCAACTTGGTAGTCTGCACCACAAACTATCCACTAAACAAAAGTTCGAGGAAGGAATTTGGTGGCACTATTCCCCCATGAACATTATCGTTCATGGAATGGAGGTGAAGAAATTCTCCCTACATACCATTTTCTGTAGATTCAAACAGTTTGCAGGAGAGGTGAAACCGATGTTGCCCCGCGAAAGACATCATTCATGGGACCGAGGTGGTGATTTATGGCTTAGTGAACCATATCCCTACGGGCCTCTATTGACCGAGTCATATACGAGCCACATGTTTCATCCTTTAGCATCCGAAATAGATGTCGTGTGATCCACCGATCCAGGTCCTCCGCCCCTCTATAAAAAGAACATGAGGGAAACAATGAAAGGGATGGAATTTCGGAGTGTCGAAGAGAGGAATTTTGGAGGCGATCGATCGATGAAGGCACAAAAGAAAAGAGTACCACAAAGATACACTTTTATGATGATTCCCTGCTGGTATAGCCCACCACATAACATTAAAGAAGAAAAAATATAATAAGAATTGGCAGACTGGGACCCCAACTTCCTTCGTGGATGAATTTCCCATGAAGCACAAGACCAATTCCCCTTCTTCAAATTGGTGCCCAGCTTAGAAACATAGTACGCGGGAGGAACATTGTACCACATAGAAAATTGGTATGCAAGGAGAACCTAGAACCACATAGCAATTCACTACGCGATTGGAACTCAGTCATGAGTACTACCGCGATACGTGACCCGAACTCAGTCCCATGTACCACCATGACATGCGGTCAGAACTCAACCACATGTACCACCACTGTACACTATCAAAACTCGGCTCCGCGTAGAAAAGCACTACGCAGACCACATCCATGTCCACATACCATCACAGTACAAAGATGATTCCCCCACCCACGTTGCAATATGTTATGTGGAGGGAACCCCATCACGCATGAGAAAATGGTATGCAGAATGGGGTATTCTCGGGCATTCCACACTCCGGATCCAATCATTTCCTTCCATTCCCATCACATCATCCATAGCCCCTCCACTTTCCAATCCAAAAATATTAGGCCAAAGCCCCTTCCAAAGCCACCAGACCCGTATGATGAAACCAACGTAAGCAAAAGCGTTCCCTTGTGAGTTTGCATACTCATGGTAAGTGGAGTCACTTGGGTAATCCCCATAATGGAGCAGACCACTAGAATTTCCCTAAGTTTACATTCCCATTGTATCCTGGGATCCATACTTGGGATACCGATGTGAACCTCCATGTTCTAGGTATTAAAGGTAATCACTGGATTTTTCCTTCCATGAGAGATAGTAAGAAATGAATGATATCATTCCTACATTTCCTTTTGATAAAGAACTACACTTCTCCCCATTCCATAAACTGATATTAGGGAATCCCTCTTGGAGTAATCCCCCTTTTATGGTATGGGGTGATGCTCTCACCCTGGCCTCTTCCGCTGTCATCCTCATCCTTTTCCATTCGTGGATAAGAGTATGTGTGTGGCTTGTTGAATCCTTTACATACTCTTATTTCTCACACCGATTATGACTCATGTGGGCTTAGAGGCTAGTAATGATCACAACACTTTCACAATCCACCCCCAAGTGAACTACGAGAACTCTGATTCCTGCTCTATCCAAGATATATAGGATGTCTGTATAAGGCTTGAGATCAACTCAAATGGGACTCCTAGAAGGAGTAATCACCAATAAAATAAATTCCTCTCAAATGGGCTTCCTATTTAAGGTACGACCTAGTAATACCCACTCAAATAAGACACTTCAGTATAAGTCCCACACAAAATCTTGACCAGAATAAATTCGCAAGGACGTCCTTGACACATGACGTTAAACTGCATGGATGGGTCCTCGTCACACCACCTTAAAGGGTGATATGTCCAGTTAAGTGGAACTGAACTATGTGGGTTCTGATTCCTCTTGTGAGGATAGGTACGAATCTAATTTCTTGGGTTCAATATCAAAATCTAATCAACTAATGTCTCCATTGGATGACGATAAGCTCTAGATTGCCTCATCACATGGCTTAAATCAGCATTGTCTCGATAAATGTCAAAGGAATCCTTGATGTGTCCACAAAATGGTAGCATTGAGGATGAAACCCATTATATAGAGGGTTTGTATTGATGGAAAACCTCAGATACAAATAAATAATTCCTGACCCATTTCTATTTATGAATGATATTGTTACCTAGGGTAATCCATAGACACATACTTAGGAATGAACCAAGGATTCACGAACATATAAACATAGCTTAAATCGATAAAAGAGTCCTAGAATTGTCAATAATTCTCCCCCAAAAGGGTGTGATGAGCTAGAGTTCCCATATTCTTGACCAATATGATTCCTTAAGTGCCATTGGCCAAATCATCATCCAACGAACACCTAACTTTAAAAAGTAGTTCTATGAATCATTGGTAAAAGGGTCATTGGTTGTTTCTGGCTTAGTGAATAAACCCGTTGGAGACCATCTGAGAACATTGTACCCAACATGGAGTGATTTCATAGACACTCAACCCCTTTAAATCACCCATCGAGACCAATAAACTCTGAAACCACTTTAATAATATAAAAAGGATATGCCTCCCTAGCACCGATTGGCCATTTTCATCCTTGGGTACAACGACACACCTCCTGTCAAAACAATTATTAATTTTTAATAACTTCATGGTGATTTTTAGAAAATAGTTTCTGAAACCATATAAAAAGATATAAAATAAAATTTCATATATAGTGAGATTTTTAACCGCCACATAAAAAACAAACCAAAACATGTATTGATGGTTTTGAAAATCACCATTGACAACAATCACTAAATGATATTTTTCCTATATTGGTTGAATGATATTTGTTGGAAAGATATGAAAGAATGTGTTGCGAAAATACCACACTCTCAAATGTTATAATCATAAATATCATGGATTGTGATGATTGAGCAGTATTGTATGTGGTGTATTTGAGTTAGTGGTAGAGAGTACCTATGTGGTTTAACCTTGTGATAATTTTTTCCTACTAGGTATAGATTTTGGAAATGCGAATCTCATTTAACGTTAAATTAGACAAATGAATTTTTACTAAATGGAATTCTTGATTTGGTTAGCTATCTGAGGATAGATATTTTCTTATTAGTTTATCCCATGATATTGGATAGTTTTGGAAATGGTATTGATTTACTAACTTCATGGTAATTATAATACATTTACTAGTTTGCGATTGTTTTGAGGGTTTATTCATCATTGATTAAAGGTTGATGAATGTGTTTATTATTCTCTCTATAGTTTCTTTTCTTTTCTAGAATTATTAGTTTTAAACTGAAGAGGTTGTAACAACATGATTTTTTTGCAAATGAGTAATTTTATTATGTTTGATATTTGGAACTCTTTTTAGTGTCATCTGACTTATACTAATTTAAATTTAATGAAATAATTTTTTTTGATCGATTGATCTCCATAGATAGATTTTGTTTGAGATATTAATTATTAATTAGAAGGAACAAAATATTAAATTCCACATAAACAGAGTGTCAGATTGGAAAGAAGACTATATCATAGAGTCCAGAAACATGCGTTTACCCTGGGGTGATATTTTAAAAAAAATTTGGGATGTTAGGTTTGTGAGAATATTTGACAATATGTAACATCATCAACCCATAACTATGATTTTAATAAAAATGATTTCACATTCCTAAATTCCCATGATCTTTTAGGTTTAGAGTTTTAGAGAATTAAGAGAAACAATTTTCTTACAAAACCTTTTGCTAATAAAATCATTCTATTTCTCATACAATGTATATTTTTACAATATACCGATAAATTATTATCTCCCAATAATAATTAAATTTCTCCCACAAAAGTCTCTGCTGGTGATACCCTTGTTGAAAAATCATACATAATACTCCACTTTATAACCTAGGAAAAATGGAAAACACAAGAAGGGCAAGCTCAAAAGATCAGTAAGGTAATATATATATATGTTATTTTATAGTGAATAGTAAAATATACTAAATTTTATAAAACTTTCATTTAATTTCATTAAAATTTATCATTATTATTTTAATTTTATCTTAAATTAACAGAATGTAGCTTTAGTTAAAAATAATCTAATTATATACATAGTACATTCAATGAATGGTGTAATTACTACCCCATGAATGAATTTTGAAATACTACCTTATGTGATTCATGGGTTTTATAGAGCCATATAATATTCATTGTTTCAATAAATTTTGATTTTGAAAGTTAACAAAGTAGTAAATTATTTATGTTAAAATCTCATTTCTGTTCGGGGGTGGGTTCATAATCCCAAAACATCTTTAGTAGGATAAACATCGTGAAAGTTGTAATTATTATACCATCTATAGATTAATAATCAAAACATTATTATAATTTTTATATATTAATTATAATATTAAAACCAACCATGAATGATGATTATAAAAAATTAATGAAATAAAAATCAGGGAGATAGTGGGCCATACATACGCATGGGTAATTGTTCTATTTTTCAATGATCATGAGGCATGGATGCCCCGTTTTGGTTTTAGGTCATGGGAGGTTAAAATGATTAAGAGTATTTTGGGAGACATTTATGGTAATACTACCCTTTGGATGACCACATTCTCCTTTAAGAATCACAATGAGTATAAAAAAACCAACAATAAGAAAAAAATATCATGAAAAGGGAAAGAAAGGTTTGAAATCTAAATGAAAACCTTACTAAATAGAAGTGAATTTTATGATATAAGAATTGGATGATTTTATACGATGTAATTGGAGGAAATATATCTAATATAAAGAGAATATATTCGTCAAAAATATTTTCATTTGAAATATAGTCATTTGAAATAAGTTTATTGTATATATATGTATTTGATTGGTATGCTAATGTTTTACATTATTAGAAACATAATTTAAAATAATACAGATCACAAATAATAAAAAATATAATTAGGATAATATTTAACTAAAATATTTAATTATAGAAATATTTTATTAAATAAATATTATTATTAAATTATGATATGATTTATTAATTAAATAAATTTTTTAAAATCAGTTTAATAACGAAATTTAAATTTTTATAGTTAAATAATTATTTTTGATTGTATTTGCTGAAGATTATTTAACATAAAAGCAATATTAAAAAAAACTATTTAATCATGTGTTGTGTATTTATAAAAATTTATCACCCTTGGATTATGATTTATATTAAAATATTGACAATATATATATAAAAAATTAATTAACATCCATATATAAATTTTTATATTTAATGAGTATGAATAAATCAATTTTTCAAATAAAAATACATTTTTCCTTAAATTGTTTTTATACATTGTGTATTTTTATTTTAATAAAAACAATGATATAATTGTTAAATGGTGTTAAACTATATTGTTGATATGAATATAAGAATAAGACTAATTTAAATTAATAATTGATTAGAAATATGAACAAGAACATTTAATATTTGAAAAAACTATTTTCATATAAAAATTGTTTTTGTCATTATAGTTATGTTTTTATTTTAAAGTCATATTCATAAATTTTAGAATTTTAATTTTAAAAAATGAACTTCATTTTTAGATTCACCATGTTAATATTAGCTTCAAGTTATTTTTTGTGAATTTTCTAGGGAAGTTGGGTTTTTAATGAGTAGTAAAAAATATTGTTTTTATTATATAATAAATATTTACGTAGTAGTTCATTTTTATCACCTTTATAGACCAAATTAATTTAAATGGATTTATTATTTTTAATTGCATAATTAATATAAAGTAATAAATTATACTTAATTTTTGGATATATAAATATGTTAATATGGTAAAAGTTTTTCACTGCGGTAAGAGTAAAATGGGTTCAAATGGTTAAAACTTAAAGATAAGGCCCCAAATCCCTTAAAAACCTATTTTAACCGTATTTTTTGATTTTATTTTGACCTAAATCATATTATCCTAAAAAATATGGCAATTTTGTGCAACTTGACCTTGAAAGGGACCTTTATATTATTTTAAATTAAGAGTATTTACAAAATGTCACACTCTCTCACTTATTATTTTGTCGTGATGAGGATATAGATAAAAATACTATATGAAAAAATATAGATCATAAAATATATAAAAAATAAATTATATTATTTATAGTAATTTTTTTCTTGATTATAAAATTAACTAGAACACTTATGCATCGATGATGAAACAGTTTTGTAAGAGGGTGATAAATCAAAGTAAATAGTTTTAATAATATTAAAAGTGATGTGTTAAAGATAAATTGGTGTCTCGAAAGAATTATATAGATCAAAATGAAGTTTATTTATTGTTTTAAACATTCAAATTTAAATCCCAATTATATGTTGATGTTTTTAAAGTAAAATTATCTTCATAGTTCTGAAATTGAATTTAACTTGTATTTTACGATAAAAAATATTTTACTTACTGATTTAAAAATCAAAAAAAATCTTATCATTAGAGTTGTTAATGGGAAATAGTAAAATATATCAACCATTTTCCACTAATTACCCACTTTACCTTTTTTGGATGACATTATTTTCCATAATTATTATCTAAATAAGTATGTTATAACTTATTTCATATTTTTGAAATAATTAATAATCATTAAACTAAATAGTACAAAGATAGTCCATAATGGGTGTTAAAAATACCTAAATAATATTTCCATTAAACAATACAACATCTACTTGTTGAAATATGAATAAGTATAAACACATATGGATATTTGGGACTATTAAAAATTATAGAATGACAGGATAAACATTTAATTGCACTTGTGAATTTGTGGTCTCATTTAACAAGAACATCCAATATCATCAAAAAATCAAAATGGAATTGGAACCATGAAATGAACAACCTTGAGTTAATAATAATAAACCTGAAGTATTAATATAATGATTATAAAAGGACATAGATGAATGGAAATAAATAAAATATATATGAAAAAGTTTATGGATCATTCATTTAATAAACTTAGTTTTGATAATTCATTTAATTATATTCACCCACAAAGTGAGTCAAGATTTATGGTATGGGTTTTCATCAAGTAAAATTTTTTCTCCGAGTTAGTAAATAATTTCATAGACTATGCCCTTTTAAGTTTATTTTATTCTCCTATATCTCTATTATATATGATTTTTTCTCTTAGATTCTGATGAATTTAAATTTTTCTATAAAAATATTCTTCTTGGATCATTTTTTTCTTTCCTAAAAATCATACATAGTTAAAAAATTTCAAATCCTTTATAATGGTAATTTCTCTTCCATATCCATGTTTTCCTCCCATCAATGTTCTCATTTCCTTAATTTGAAAACAAAATATTTTTTAGATCTCATAATCTTTATATTTTATATTAATTTCATTAAAAGGATGTTTCATTTTCCTTTTTATTGATGTGATATTCAATAAGGTATTTTAAGGTAATAAAGGAATTTCTTTTTCTCACTTGGGTTTTTATCTTTCACAGCAGATTTATTTTATTTAATATAATTTATTTATCCAGTTTCCATAATTTTAATTCTAATAACATTAGGGTCTCTATATTGTATTTTACTGCTTCATCAAATGGTTTTTGTAAATGATTAATAAAAATGATTTATAAAAAAATGTTAAAAAGGATTTAAGAAAATAGTTTCTTTATCTGGATTCCATATTCTACTCTACCGCCAAAAAATCTACTGATTATGTAGTACTTATCTTGATCTCCCTCAAAATGATCTTATGTAATATTTCTTTTAGGTGATTAGCTGGAATGGAATAAAGGCCTTCTTGTTATTTGATTTTTGGATAATACCACTTTTTATGGGTTAAAGTAGAACCCTAAATGACCTGTAGGCTCCCGGAACAAGGCCCATACAAGACAAAATAAATGAACATAAGGGCCTAATACCTGTCACACTGAAAAAAACCCACCTCCGCATCTTTATCTTGAAGGTTCCTAGCTCCCCACCTCGCATGGATGATCAACTAGAACTTACCAATGAAGAGCTACATGGTCCCTAGTCCAGATGGAAGTTCACATACCCTCTCAATCTTTAAATATGGTTAGCTCTGCTCTGGTGGTTGCTATTTTTTTTATCTAAATCCTTATATGGTTCTTCTTCTGAGTGGTCTACCCGAGTTGCTTCTTGATCTTTTCTGTGGACCTAATGACATATGGCCTAAAGGCCATTGGTGTCTTGAATTACCTTACTTCCCAAATGCTCTGTGGCATAAATCCCTTTAGTGGCCTAAATTCTTTAAGACCCATAGACCCAAACTGGTGGCCTGAAGGCCCAAATCAGATGAATAGTACCGACTGCTACAATACCAAATAATATCTACTATAGTACTGATACAATACCCCAAGAATTCACCCCCACCTGAATTTGATACTTGGTCTCTTGGATGCTAAGAAGGTTCCTCTACCACTAGTGTATAGGCTCGTTGGACCTTTTAGGTGATTAGATTTTGGTGCTATCTGGTTGAATTCTTGACATACTTTTTATGTGATAAAAGATGGAAATGTTATGAAACCTATTTTATTTAAATGGTTTCATTATTTTACAATGAATGATTATCTTTATGCGGTGCACATATGCAGACGATAATGGGTGTGGTCTATATTTACCTCCAATGCATTTATTACGATTTTATATCGCATGACATAAAGAATTTTTTTAAAATGATTGGGTTTGTTCTCAATGGAACAACAATGATTGTATATGACCTTATTTTTAAAGTGTGGATATGATTGGGTTTGTTTAAAAATCATGGGAATGTATGGGTTTTTTCAAAATATTTTCATATACTTATGTATTTGCAATATTTTTAAATATATTCAGGATTTTTGGGACATCATATTTGTTTTATGATTCCATGATGATTATTTTATCTCAATCCATTATCCATGATTTTTTATTATTGTTTATGATTATCACACATGATTTTACTGTCTTTTAAATATGATTTTTCTCATTTTATTCATATTTCCATGTAAATTCATGATCACTATAATTTTTTCTATAAGTTTCCATTATTGATCATTTGATCTCACAGAATATTATTATTTTAATTCTCGAAGAAATAATATATAAGACAATGTGTTGAAGAAAGGCTAATATAAATCATAAAAAATTCATGAAATCAACAATTTCATAGAAAAACCATTAAAACTCAATGAATGTATAAAAAAGCATGAAATTATCTGGTGGAATCATATACATCACCTTTTTTAACTCACCCTTTCGTATCAACCTTTGAAATAGGAATAATATTTTTGGTTACTTTAAAATTTTTATCTTTAGAGACAATATCTGTACTTGATGAACTATAGATCTATGTAACGGGATAACGCATATTCATCTATAATTCACATGGAAAATAACATGAAGAAAACACAGTGGCATTGAATTTCACCATACAACCCTTTAAAACATATACAATCCTTCCCAATATTGATTAACACCTAAAAAAGAAATTGGTTTCCTAAGAATTTCTATAAAATTTTGTTGTTTCTTGGGAAAATCCATGCAGATGATCACCCTCCTCTCACTACGAAAAAAATTAGTATTTGCAACGGGTCATTTTCGACGGGTTCCCGTCGTAAATGAAATGTTGCGGAAAATGGTGTCGCAAATAGTTTCACTGAGTTTTTATAAAAAAACTCAGTTGCGATATGCCCATAAAAAATACTATGAAAATATTATTTGCAATGAGAAATTATACCCATTGGAAAAAACATAAAAAATAATAAAAATTAATATTAATAAAATTAAAAAATATTATTTAAAAAATATTATAAATAAAAACATAATAATAATAATAATAATAATTATTATTATTATTATTATTACAAAATAATATTAATAAAACAATATAAATAATAGTAATAAAATTAATAATATTAATAATATTAATATAAAAAATATAAAAAAATAATAATCTAATAATAATTAAAAAATTATATTAATATACTAATAATATTATTATTAATATCAATAAAAATTAATAATAATAATAATAAAATTATATAAATTATAAAATAAATAAAATCTCGATATTTAGAAAAATATATTAAAAATAATAATAATAAATAATTTTAATAAAATAATAAACAAATAAATAAATAATAAAGTAATAAAATATTAAAAAATTAATAAAATAATAAAATAATAAAAAACACAATATTTACAAAAATATAAAAAAACTGACTAAACTACGAGTCAGACATCACATTTACTTTATAGCATGTTGATGTTGCTGCTCCGGTAATCAACACATCTTCTCCTCCACCTACTAATGTTGCTGTCATCGACACATCACATTCTGTTTTCCCAGTATATATCGATCACAACGTGTGTCAGATTTAAGAATGGTTGATTCATACACGTCCCAGAGTCTCAAAACAGTCCAAACTGCCAATGTAACCATGTTTCCATTTTCATTCTATTTCATTCTACAAACACTACATATTAACTCAATTTTCTTAGCATATTTTTTTCTCGTTGTTGAAAATCAAAAGAGCAGAACAAGCTCATGTGCCCATTATATCCCTAGAAGTCACATAATAGGAACATAAGTTTTTATTACTCTCATGTATTTCAAAAACGGGAATGGTTTTTTGGTCAACTACATCGAATCAATATGCAGTGTTGGACATTCGATAAAGAAAAATGATAAATATGGAAAATGTGGTTACATTTGCAGAAAGAATCTTTTTTTTCTATTTTGTGGCATGTTGTAGATAGTTGAAAACAAAACAAATCTTTATGAAATATCTGTGAAAAATATAAATAATTATTAGATAAAAATGATAAGGAAATTAACACACAAATAGTAGATAAAATAATGAAATAATTATTTAAAAAAGTTGATAGAATTCACCTTTTTATGATGGTTGTATGCATTTTTAATTCATTTCCTAATTACTTCTATTTATTAGTATTTATTACTAATTATTAATAATTATTACTAATTATTATTGTTTATTACTAATTATTACTAATTATTACTATTTATTACTATTTATTATTATTTATTACTAATTATTACTAATTATTACTATATAGTAATAATTATTACTAATTATAACTAATTATTACTATATAGTAATAATTATTACTAATTATTATTAATTATAAGTATGTATTCCTATTTGTTACTAATTATTACTAATTAATGCCATTTATTGCAATTTATTAATTATTATTACTAATTATTTCAAACTATTGCTAATTGTTATAAATTATTACTATTTAATACTAATTATTACTAATTACTATAAATTATTACTATTTATTAATATTTTTTACTAATTAGTACTAATTATTAATATTTATAACTAATTTTTACGAATTTTTACTAATTATTAAAAATTAATTGTTATTATTATGAATTATTTCCAACTATTACTAAATAATCCTAATTTTTTTCCAATTAATCCTAATTTTTATGAATTAATCATAATTATTACTAATTAATCATTATTATTACCAATTAATACTAATTAATACTAATTAATACTATTTATTAATAATTATTACTATTTACTATTTATTATTACTAATTATCACTAATTGTTACTAATTATTACTATTTATTACTACTAATTACTGTTTATTACAAATTATTACTAAATAATCCTAATTATTATTAATTATTACTAATTATTACTAATTAATCACAATTATTACTAATTATAATAATTATTACTAATTATTACTAATTATTACAAATTATTGATAATTATTACTAATTATTTGTAATTATTACTAATTAGTACTAATTATTACTAATCACTACTAATTGTTGGTAATTATTACTAATTATTACTATTTATTAATATTTATCACTAATTATTACTATTTATTACTAATTGTTACTAATTATTACTAATTATTATATTAATTTCTTATTATTATTAATTATTACTATTTTTAACATTTATTACTAATTAATCCTAATTATTACTAATTATTACTAATTATTACTAATTATTACTACCTACTAGTAATTATGCCTAATTACTTCTAATTATGACTAATTATGACGAATTTTCACTAATTATTACTAATTATTTCTATTTATGACTAATTATTTTTGATTATGACTGATTATCACTAATTATCACTAATTACTATTAATTAATAATAATTAATATAGCTATAAATTCATAATAATTAATTCTAATCACACGTAATTATTTGTAAAAATAATATTGTAAAATAAAACGATCTAATTCTAATTTAATTTAAATGTAGATAATTACTAATAATTATAACTAAAATAAAATAAAATAAATTAACTAAAAAATAAAAGAAATAGATAAATACCTTAAAACTCAAGCTCCCGGAGGATTTAAGCCGCGAACGATGTTCCAATTTAAAACACTAAACATTGAAAATTTTGAGAGAAAAAATATAAGTAGAGAGGGATAGTGGGGTGGAGAAAGGCGTGGAATGAGATGAAAAACATATGAGGGTATATATATGATAGATTATTTGTGATGAGAATATTTACAACGGGTCTCTTCAAAAATACCAACCTACCAACATACTATTTGTGACGAGATTGATCTCCCGTCACAAATACTAAAAAAAGCTCTTGGGTATTTGTGACGGGAAGAGTTTCCTCGTCACAAATAACTGATTATTTGCGACGGGAGGAGGGTTCCCTCGCAAATAAACCGTCGCAAATACCCATTTTTCCATAGTGTCTTACTTCTCTATTTACCCCCCATTTCACCATTACATCAACCATTAGAATCTTATTTAGATAGCCTATAGGGCCTTGAATTATATCTATAACATCAATGTTATTCCAAATCTAATGTGGTCTAAAATCCCGATAAATGGCCTGAAATCTCATTTGGGATGAATGGTACTAATTTTAACTATTCAAGTTCTTTTACATGCTTTATTTTGGAGCTTTAGCGCTTGCACCATGGTCATGGTTTAATCACCAATAGAATTTTCATGCTAATATTATAAATGTGTTTGATATAGTTGTAGAGTACCATATTATTTTGAGTCTAGTTTTTTTCATTTAAATATTTTAATATTTTTATTTATATCTTTGGGTTTTACCTTAGATTTGGCATTATGTTTGGGTGTTGCAGGACCCTAGATTTAATATATTAAAAATATTAATATATATTAAACCATGAACACATATTTTTTTTGGAATAAATGTTTTTAACATTGATTGGGTCGTTGAATTGGAAATTTGAACCCATGATTGTTTCTGGATTACGGACTTTACCCTACGCACCATATAATGTTGGTTGGTGTCAGATTTTCGATTGAGGGTAACCGGTGGAGGTGCATTAATTGAGTTAAAAAATTTATTTAGAAGCTAAACCTAATTTCACCCTCTTTATATGTGTCATTATTAAAAATTCTTTGTGTTAGCCACATAACCCTTGAGAGATTATAGATGAGGAGGAGAGAATTGGCATTGGTGACTCCTTAATGTGGATCGATGACCATCGAATGAAATAATTCAAGAGAATAATGACGAACACGGTGGGGTCATTATATTCTTCACTAGAGGATGAGTTCTCCACCAGTGACCAAACTGTTATTAAGGTATTTTATGTTAGCTCTTGGATTTAGTCCCTTTGAATAATTTATCAAGTAAGGATTTTATATCATCTTTTTCTTTCCAGCATTTTTTATTCTTCACATGAACTTGAATTTAATTTGAGTTCTCGAGACAAATTATTAATTTATCTATTTCAATTGATTTACACCCTTTACTTATATTTTTGGGTTATTCGCTAGGATTTCATCATCTAATAATGATCTAATATTGTTAATTTTCTATTCCCCACCACGATTCTTTACATTCTTCATCACTAGCCTATGAGGTCACGATTCGACATTACTGGATCATATTAGAGAATGATCGAACACCCATATTCATGGAGGTTTCATGAATTATTTATGTATTGGAGTTTTTCAGATAATATGTGGTGTATTTCATGATACAAGCATGGGAACCATGGATTGAGACCATAAACGTCGACGGGAGGCGCGATAACTACCCCATGGATGAATGGAATTTTGATTTCTAGACATTAGATGTTAGAAATATATGATTAGAGGCCCCCCATTAATTTTAGTAAAATTCAGGTGTTCAAATGGAGGTGGCATCCATAGATAGAAAATTTTTTAGCCCCTGTGTGAAGACCACATTTTTCTAGAAATTTCCAAAGTACACAATTTGTAGTTCAGATGAACCCATGTCGTGTGGAACCTTACTCTGGTGACTAGGTTTTCATGGAAAATAAAATATCACATTATATGTGTCCAAACCACATGCCATTTGAATTGATGCTAGTTGTTTGACATGTACCCTAGGATTAGACAGGAAAAGACAGGATAAGGTATATGTGCACAAACTTGGATAGAGTACCTAGACACAGCCAATGAACCCAAGCACGACCAAGTATACAGGCATGACCAAGGTACATGAGATTGGACATGGACAGAGTACTCAAACATGGAAGGATCACCCTGGTATAATGAGAGTTTAAAAACATGACCAGAGTATAGAAGTATGGAATAGAGTATATTTTAATGATCCAAAGAACACAAGAATACCCAGGGTAGCCGGGGCACACCGTGTATACCCTATACATGCAATGTATATTTTCCTAGGGACTTCTACCTTTTGTATGTCCTTCACTGACACACATATTTTGGATGAAGAGTACCCTATGATGACAATTTTTCCACGTATAATGTGATAATGGAACTATTTATGGAATATGGGATATGAAATGAGGTGTTATGAGTGTGATTATCCCTTTAGTGGTGATTGGATGATGATAGTGATTAGATTTGATCATCAAATAAATGTCAGTCCAGTACTCCCTTTCCACACCAGGGCATAGGTCCTTCATAATCTTTACACAGGTAGGGTCGGAACTCCCCCATACATCAAAGGGTGAAGTTATTCTATCAATATATTGGTACTCTACCATCATCAAGCTTTGATGGGGAGAAATTACTCTACTAGAGAGAAGTTCTCCCTTGGATGTAGAGCACAACAACATGGAGGGTGCCTCTATACTTTTATTATTATGATTTTGTTCATGGTATTGGGCATCATAGAAGGACCTTTGGGAGTTTTTGTCTACTATATCATTCTTTGATATTTGTGGAGATAGACATTCCATTTTTCTCTTCGCTATGGTTTCTTCGAGAATATCTAATATTGGGTGTCTTTACCTTCTTGATTTATGGGTTGTCCAGAATATTTCTATTTTTATGGAACCTATTTTGGTTTTCAAGGATTCTAACTATGTATGTATATAATGACCCATTCATGGTATTTTTATGTATGTTTTATGTCTTATACATATGATTGGAAGATTAGTAGTGATATTGGTGGACCTAGTTTCAGTGGAGCTTAGTGGTTTCTATCACTAACCATGTTCGATGGATAGCGTAATAGATCATGTTCTATGATCCATTTATTCTTTCACATTTTCCAATTTCTGTTAGGTTGGGTCCTCATTTCTTGTTAGGTGAGTATATTTCCCTTTTATATCATTTTTATTATACTACTATAGGTTGATTTATTTTCTAGATGTTTTTTCACGCATGGTTTACACACCAGATATTTTATTATTTTTTTATATCAACTATTACATATAACTAGGTGTGCTTGTGCATACACATACTTTATATTAAGTCTTTTAATTTCAATTTTATGCCTATTATATACTTTTTTCAAGCCCCTATCCAATTGGATGTGGTGTTGAGGTTTGAAACTCAGCTTATTTCTTACCAGGTGGGCCTCGGTGGGTCGGGTCATGACAGAGTGCCATTAGAGTTTTTTTTACATTCATTATTTTATTATGAGGAATAATTTTGTTGATTTTTGTTCTTGCAATTATATTTGGGTTTAATTGGATTTTTTTGGGGAAAAATAGTGAATTTGGGTTTAACAGTAGGTGGTGCATGATTGGCGCACGATTTGGGGAGACTGTGTGCCCTGGCCCAGGAAACTCTGCCGCCAATTTCCATTTTGGATAGTGGTGACAACATGTATGGAAAACCATGTAGGATAAATATGTTTCTTATTCTTATTGAACTTTTAGTGATGCGTAGTTTCTACATGGTTTGGGAATCCTTGCGGTAAAACCGTGAAACTTGTTCAACTGATTGAAATTTTGAAATTCCCTTTCCACCCTCTTCGTATTTTAACCCCAAAACACCCATTTCTCCCCTCTCATGGTTGGTGTGACCCAAATAGTGCTTATAAATTCTTCTCCAAGATTTCTATCATCTCCCATGGTTTGGATCCAATGGTTTCTTTATGTTTTGGGGATAAATATTCATGGTAATATTATCCCTTATTCTTCTTCCTTTTCCATTTTCTCTGGAGTTCCTCTTATCTCTTGGTATCTTGGATCTACTGATTATATTTTTCTATGTTTAAATTGGGAGTTTTGTGTATTTAAGGTTAATCTTGGATCTTCTTTCTTCCTTGTTCCTTTTAAAGTTTTCTTTATGTGGGAGTTGTGGATGTGCATGTGATTTGAGGTAGGTTTCCCTTTGTAGTTATCCTTTTAAATTTAATAATAATTGTTTTCTTGATTTTCCCTAATTCCTTGGATGTTAGTTAGTGATGTATTATATTTTTAATAACTTTTTATCATGAAATGATGTGATTTCTGCTTGTTATAAACTATATATAATTGTTTTGTTAAGTGTCTCCCACCAAGTGTTTGGTAAAATTAACGATTAAATTTTGTAAGTAATTTATGATCATTAAAGGATGGTTTTGTCTTGGTAAAGTTACTTGGATTCTAAAATGATGGTTTGGTTTTCATAAACATATTTTTCCTAAATGGTTTTGTATTTGAAAGTGGTGTATTCTTGATGATGTGTGAAATGGTTTGGCATGTGATGATGGTGTGTGGCCGATTTGGCATCTTGAAGAAAGTGTCTTTGGTTTTAAAATGTTGTGTGAATTTTTAAATTTAATTTTATAAAATTTATGTGAAATTACAAACATTTGATTTATACTTTTTGGAAAGGTGTATTTGGTCCTTTGAAAAAGGGTGGCTTATAAAAGGATTCTTGAGGCCTATTTAGCACTTTTATGAAAATGATTGTATTGAATACTCTCCTTGGATAATCATAATGACTTGGTTATGTTGAATGTTGTGGGAGGTCCATGCTAAGAGAATACCATGTTTTCGAAATGTTGAAAGGCCAGATATTTCTCTTTGAGGAGGCTTAGTGGTGAATTGTTGTGTGAGTTTCTTGTATATGATGTATGGTCATGTGATTGGATAATCATTTGGATTTTTTTTGGATCACCCCTTATTTAGTCTCAACATGGGTTCCTGGAATAGTTAGAGTGTTTTTGGTGAATGGTTGCTGCACTGGAAAAGGATTTTTATCTGGCTTGTTGTCCATATTATGGGTTTTGTTTTGTGTTTGTTGTTAAGATAAAGTGCCCCTTGGTCAAACTAGGTAGGTTGTGATCGATCGTATGGGTGAGAATGATTTCATTGGGTGACACATGACTTCAAGATGAGTCAATATGTATAGTATAATATAGTTTATTCCACTAATTTTATCGGTTCTCCCATGTTCTTTGGCACATAGTTGTCTGTGGCGGATGATTGAGATGATTTTTTGGTTGGTTACTTGTATGTGATATTTTTCCTTTTCCCTTGTTATGTGATTATTTTTGATTCCCTATTCTATTGTGTAATTTTGTTAAAAGTGATGTATTCATTTTCAATGTTTTATTAAAATTGTTGAAAAATTGTTTTGTAATATCTTTTATTTTTTAAAAAAATGAAAAAATTATCTTGCCCAAAAAAATACTAGTGTTTTATTCTAAGAAAAATAATTTATACTTGAATGAGAATAGGAAATAGATTGTGTTTTGTTTTAAAGTGAAAATTTGTGGAAATTCAAGTTTTTTATATTTTATTTCATACATGATGTTGATGTTTCTTTCATTTAAATTGAATGTATTAGGAGTAGATTGTTCGGGCAAAAATAATTAGTTTTAATACTCATGGTTATATTTATTTATTATTTTTATCTTTTAGTGTATGTTCTATCTTGCTTTCAATCATTGTGGAAAATGGATAGTTTTGTCATCAAAGAGTGACCCTCTAGAGTAAATGGATACTTTATCGTTTTCAAGTATAGTTTGTGGTTTTTTGTTGTGATTTTGTGGTATTTTATGTTTATGTATAAATAATGTTTAGTTTAGATATATATTTATATTGGGATTCTCGGTTTGTTTACGTTGTTCTATTTATTTATATTGGTCAAAATAGTTCAATTGGTTTCTCTATTGATATCCTGAAACTAGTTTCCAGTTTGAGAGGATCAAGAACACCTCTTTGGAATTGTCTTAGGCCGACTTGGGTGACTGGTTTCAGTTAGAAATAGGTTGTTTTGTGACAAAATGATATTAGAATAGGTTGGGTTATTTGAGGGACCTTGTTGTCAGAGTGCCCTTTGTTCTTTGGAATGTCAAGGTTGATGGAGTAGGATTTTTTTAACTTCTATTGTAGGTATGAGGGAGTGTCTAGAAAAAACTTCTGATGATGAACCTTGATTTTTCATGTGAAGTTAGGTATTATTTTTTTTATGTTGTCCTTGTTGGTTGTTTTATGTTTGGGATATTAAATAGGAGCTAGTCTAGTGGTCTGGAAGAGCTAACAGGGCCTGAAATTTCATGTGGATCTAGGGAAATGGTTCTGAAAGACTCTCCATAATGGTGGCATGATAGGCATATGACTACCAACCATATGGAAAATTCACCCATCAACACTAGTTTCCCCTTGTGAGTTATTTTGGGTACCTCTATACTCTAAAATTGTTTTGAAAATGCTTTTTTTATAACTGTGAAAACTGTATTTTTAGTTGTAATGGTTAGGTTTTTGGAAAATCGAAAATGAGTTTTCAAATTTTTTTAAAGAGGGTTTTGGAAATCTATTTTAAATAAGAGTTAATTTTTGGTAAAATGGGTTTTAATGAAATTTTTCTTAATGGAAATGTTTTGAATGGCATTAATTGGGTTTTTGGATGTAATTGATGGGATATTTATTTTTGAATAAATCAAAATAAATCAAAGTGTAGAGTTTTAAAATGGAATTTGATTGAACGATTTGTGATATTCAGAAAGAGTTTCATGAAATTTAAAATGGAAAATAGATTAAGAATTTTAAAATTTGGTTGACTGTTTTTATAGGAAAGTGGAATTTTTTTTTGACCTCTATTATTCTTTTGAGTGTTCACATACATGAATGTTTTTTTCAGATAGAAGATTAATGGCATGAGTTTTTAGTTTCCTGGTCTGGCACAAGAATATGTATGTGTGAGGCTTCATTAAATACCATTAGTGAGTTTTCAATCCACCATTTTTTTTTCTTTTCAATAGAGTTATTAAGAGGAATGGATGTGATTTTTTAAAAACTAGTGATTTTGTGGTTTTTTTTCATGTGAATTGGGAATATTTTTATTAGGTGTTTTGCGTTTTGAGAAATCATATAAGTGAGTTTGTTTTTGATGGTCATCTTGGTCTTCTTGTTATTTATTATACACCCCCAAAAATATTCAATGGATATTCGATGTGTAGCTATGGGTGGTTAACCATTATCAGACTCTCTAGTTGATCAACCTAATGAATACCTTCTTCAGTTTCTAAAATTAAACCCTCATTTTTTTATGGTCAAGATAATCCTCAAGAAGAGGAAGAGTGGATGTATAAAATTGAGAGAAACATAAATTTCATTGAGTTCCATGAGTCTCTAATGGTAATGTTTTCTATCTTTATGGTTGAATGTATAACATGGAAGTGGCAGAAGTCGGTCTCTCGAACCAAGCCTTAGGAAGATCTTACCTGGTAGTTCATCAAGTATTTATTCATCCATTATTATTTATCTAAGGTAGTGATAGAGAGGAAGGGGATGGATATGGGTTGTCTACACCGACGTGGTGGATCAGTGTTGGGGTTCTTTGATCATTTTTTGGATCTATTCCATTACCTTTTGGAATGTGCTACAGAAAATTCCTTAAAGGCTCGACATTTTAAGAATAGGCTTCATCTTGATCTAAAGATGATGGTATCCGAGTTTAGTCTAACCTCTTTTTTTGATGTGGTGAGTTAAGATATTCATGTTGAAGGTATGATAGAAGGATTGATTTAGAATCCTACCTTTCTCAAGTATCTAGAATCGGTGAAGGGAATTATAATAAGGATATGAAGAATTATCCTAAAGTTGTTGTTGTTGGTTGTGGAACTAAAAGGTCTTTAGATCTTTCATCATTTATTTCTATGTGAAGGATTATAGTTTTCCATTAGTATGGAAATACTAGCCAGAAGAAGTTGACATGTCTATGTTCTCTAAAAACTTACCATACCTTTGGATACCTAGTTCACCATTAACGGTTCTATCAGGGTTTTACTACGAATCAATGTGGATCTATATCCACCCCTTTGAGGAGAACCCCAGCCCATTTGTAGAAGTATGCTGCTTTTATGGGATTAGTTTAATTCCCTTTCCTTGTAATGTTTTTTTTGTAATGGTTGTGTCCAGTGGTGTATTGTGGTGTTATATTTTCTTTAAAATATAAAATTGGATAATGTGGATCTCTGGATAACTTCTATTTTAATAAATATGTGTTTTTTTGGAAATTGTGAAAATTTTCCATCTCATGTGGAGGTGAGTTATATTGCGTTTCTGGTTTTTGATGCCTCTCTTCTGGGGTGAAGTAGGATGATGTGAGTGCATCTTCTAAATCCCCAAATTAGTGGAAGTTCCATGTTGGAGCAAAGTGAGTTCTGGGGGGTGATGTGTTTTTTGGTTCTACCTGGGATACTTTGTGGACACTTCTGACACTAAATGTACAAGCTATGATCTTGGATTATTAGTTCCTAACAGTGAGGTAGTGGATGATTTAGGAAATTAGGGCTCCAACAATGGGTCCCAGAATGAATATTGTGCACATTCAAGAATAGTAGGGGTGTGGAGGATAGTTTGATCCTCTATATTGTAGCTTCTTCCTATTGGAAGTTCATGTTTTGTGATAAATAGTGTAGAGTCCTCATTTACTCATTATCATCCATATAGTTTTAAAGTTCCTCCTTGGATGTAAGAAGGCATGATGGTCATTTTTTTAAATTCCAGTAGTTTTGCCTTTTCAAATGAGAATCTATGATTGGTTACCCATGTATAGTTAATGGTTATGATTCAGTTTTGGTTTTGGTTTGTGCTCATATGGAAATGGATTCTTTTTTAGAGGTGATGAAACATGTATTGGTTGTCTCTTAGTTTGGGGGTTTTCTTCACAACCCTATTGTAGTGGGAGTTGGTCGATGTAGGGATATCCCCTAATGGTCTGTGTGGATATTTTCTGGGTTTTTTTGTGTTGGGTTTCCTATTTCGGTTGGTGTTAGTTAATTGCTAATGCTGGGGAGTCCATTACAGCCTCATATGTTGGTAACATTGTTCAGTATTTGGTGTATCTTAGTAATGGGTAGTTTCATTTAGGGTTTTTGGTTCCAATACTTCCCTTCTTAGTGAATCTTGGGATTTTTAGGAGTACGCCCAATGGTCTTGTTTGAATCAAGATTGTGGAAGCTATGGTTCAATTTTTTTTTTAATTTTTCAGGAAGTGGATTCGGTTCATTAAATAATATCTAGTGATAGGCCTAATTTTTTATTTGGTTTTGGTTCATGTGCTTTCTAGTTTGGGAAATCATATTGTTTGAGTGTGTTAACCCTTTTTCATTGATATCAGCTGAAGATGTTGTGGATTTATGGGTGAAGAAAGCATATTGTTGGGGCGAATTGTCACATATGTGACTTTATTTTGAGCTATTTGTTTTTTTTCACTTGTAATTATGTTTGGAATTACCTAGGAGTATTTGGTGAAAAAAATAGTGATTTTGGGATTGACAACATGTGGCACACGACTGGTGCATGGTTTGGGGTAACTATGTGCCCCCACATAGGAAACCATGTGACCAATTTCAATTTTGGATAGTGGAGACCTTATGGTTGGCTAATGGGTGGAAAACCTTATAGGATAACCATTTTACTTTTTCCAATTAGAAGGAGAGGGATTCCTAATATGCACACAGTTTGGAAAATTGTTTAGGTAAACCATGCGGCCTGTAAACATCATTAAAAGTGTGAAATTCCCTTTCTACCCTCTTTGTATTTTAACCCAAAACACCCATTTTTACCCTATCCTAATTTCTGAGAGCCAAAGGGAGGCTATCCCTTCTACTCTGAGCTTCCTCTCTGCTCTCATGTGTTGGATATAGTGGGTTCTTAATGTTTTGGGGCTAAATCTTAAAGTTAATCTTCTCCTCTCTTCTTCCCCTTCCTCCTTGCTCCATTTTATCTCAAGTTCCTCTACTCCCTTGGACTCTTGGATCCAGGTTTAAGGTTTTTATGTGTTTTAATTTTGAGTTTTGTGTGTTTAAGGTTCCTCTTGGGTGTTCTTGCTTCCTTAAGCCTATGCGAGATTTTTTCAGGTGGGTGTTGTTGAAGCACATCTGATTTGAGGAAAGTTTCCCAACACACTTCTCCTTTAAATTTTTGAATAATCAGATTCTTGGTTTTCTAACCATATTTGTATTTTAATTAGTGATATATGATTTTTGGAATAATTATTTAGCATGAAATTTGGTGGTTTCCTTCTTGTTGTGAATTATATAGAATTATTTTGTTAAGTGTTGCACAAAAAGTGTTTGATAAAATGATCAGTTGGATTTTGTAAGTGATTTTTGATATTTGTAGCATGGTTTTGGCTTGGTAAAGGTACTTGGATTATAAAATTATGTTTTTTATTTTTTAAATAGGTTTTTACTTAATGTATTTGTATTCAAAAGTGGTGTATTTTTGATGGTTTTGAAAATGGATTGGCATGTGACAACAGTGTGTGGCCAGTTTGGCATCTTGATGAAGGTGGATTTTATTTGAAAATGTTGTGTGAGTGTTTAAATGGAATTTTATAAAATAGTTTTGAAATTAAAAATGGCTTGTTTTCACGTTTTTGGAAAGGTGGATTTTCCATTTGAAAAAGGGTGGTTTCTTAAAGGGTACCAAAGGCCTGTTTAGCACTTTTGTGAAAATTATTATCTTGAAAACTCTCCAAGGATAATAGTAATTAATTGGTTATGTTAAATGTTACGTGAAGTCCATGCTCAGAGAATCCTCTACATTCCAAATATTAAAAGGGAAGAGATTGTTCTTTGGGGTAGCTTAGGGGTGACTTCCTGAGTTACTTTGTTTATGATGCATGTGCATGTGATTAGATTCTTGATTGGAAATTTAGGATCACCCATCTTTAGTCTCGACATGGGAACCTGACATGGAAAAAAGATTTTTGGTGAATGGTTATTACACTAGCATATGATTTTACTCTGGATAGTGGCCCATAAAAGGGGTTTTGTTTTTTTTTGTTTCTATGTGAATGTTTTCCTTAGTCGTTCCAGGTTAAGTGTGATCAATATAGTGGGAGAAAATGATTTCATTTTGTGGGGAATTCCTTCAGGATGATTCAATATGTATATTATGTTCTAGAATATTCCACTAAGCTCCTAGATTCTCCAATGTTCTTTGGAAGTTAGTTGTCTACAGTGGATGATTGAGATTCTTTGTTGGTTAGTTACTTGTGTGTGGTATTTTTCTTGTCCCTTATTATGTGATTATTGTTGTTTCCCAATTTCATGGTGTACTTTTTGAAAAAAAAATTATGTGTTTCTTTTAAATGGTTTTTGAAAAGTTTAAAATATATTTTTAACTCTCTTTTCATTAAAAAAATGAAAGCATCATCTTGATCCAAAAAATGCTAATGTTTTCTTCAAAGGAAATGAATATGGATTTGAATGGGAAAGGGAAATGGAACATGTTTTGTTTTGAAGTTAAAATGTGTAGAAAAAGTAGTTTTATATATTGTATTTCAAACCTAAATTTGATGTTTAATTTTTTTAAAGGGAAGTCACTAGGAATAGATTTTTCGTGCATGCCTACTGAGTTTTAATAATCATACCTATAGTTCTTTGTTGTTTTTAGATTTTCGTGAATGTTACATCTTGGTTTCATTCCTTATGAGTGATGGTTGTGTTTGGTATTAGAGAGTGAACATTGGGGTTATATGAAGACTTTATGGTTGTCAGGTTCAGTTTTGGTTTTTTTTTATATTTGGTTGTATTTCTCGTTTATGTATAAAAATGTTCAGTTTGGATATTTATTTATATTGGGATACTTTATTTGTTTCGACTATTTGATTTATATATATTGGGTGAAATTATTCCCTTGGTTTCTCTGTTGATGCCCTAAAACTATTTTATAGCCCATGAGGATCAGGATCACCTCTTGAGCATTGTCTCGGGATGACATGGATGAATAGTTTGGCATCAAATCAGGTTGGTTCAGGAATTTTTTTCTTGTATGATAGTGGTAGGATTTAGAAATATTGTAAGTATTGGATTAAGAACTTAGGGAAATAGTGTTACAGTGTCTAGAGTTTTAATCTTAGGATAGAGAACCCAATGTTGGTGTGTCAGTTGATTTATCCCTTCAATAAGACTCTAACTACCTATATTTCTAATTTTCATACCGAGAAATCAATTATAGGGAACAAATGTTACATTAATTATATTATATTGTGCCCATGTTCATTAATTTTCAATTTGATTTATTTCCCCAGTAATTATCATCAAACCATAGTACTTCTTGTAACCATTTAGAATGCCACCACAGTGAAATATAGCTAAAATAAAAATATCGGATCATGATGATAATCAGTTGAGTGATGGGGCCTCAATTTAGGGAACTACCCATGAATTGTTTCCTCCTAGAAGTAATAGATAAGTGCTACCAACTATTGAGAAGCATGTGGATCCACCTTCATTAGTCCATGAAGATGATAGTTTTCATGTTGGATAGTCGATAGATCCAGTTGGTTTTAATGTCGATGAACAGAGTTTTATTGTATTATGGGAATTCTAGAAATAAAAATTGCTAAATTTTTATAGAAAGATATACCCTTAGGAAGAAAAAGATTGGATCAAGGTGGTGGTATGAGTTTTCTATCTTTTTTAGACCTCGATCGATTATATGCTTATGCTTGTGAATATTCTTATTTATGGAGAAACATGTCGCTAGTGGAGTCTAATAACTGAAACACATGATGAGGTGACACTATCATTGTTAAAATTTTAAAAGCTATTACTCAATGATTATTACCCTTCAAGATTTTACTATGTATGGATCTATGAACTTATTGTGATTCGGTAAGAAGATATGTCTATTTTTTATTTTTCTATGAGGTTTACTAACATCACATTTTAATCTCTCAATATGGCATGAGATGGATTCTTCCTGTAATACAAAGTTTGAGTGGGGCCTTTATAGAGGCATCAATTCCATCATCATCTCCTTATGAATTTCTTCTTTTGATATAGTAATATAGTTGGATTTTAATATATATAATTTCCTAGTTTAGGTACACTGAGTGGTTATATCCATCAGTGGAATTTATAGTGATGATTTATCTACAAAAGCTACCATGCTTCAATTGTCAGGGTGTTGATACAGGAGGCATACTCTTGCCTAGACTCAAACACAAAAATATATGGAACATGGTTCACATGGAGGATGTAGTCACCCCAGGATGCTGTGATTTTATTCATGTGATAGGTGGGGTCACATGGCTCGAGTTTTCTTGGCCTGATGTACTAAGGAAGGTAAAAAGGCAGTGGATGGACCACCATGACAGGGGAAACATGATGATCAGGAATTTATGATGTCTGTTCAGGGAAGCCCCTAGGGAGGTGGTGTGGATAAGGTATCTAGTGGATGTCCAGGGGTAGGAGATATAGGTAAAGGATTATCCTAAGATCTAATCTGACTACTATTACCACTAGGTATCCCACACCCGGATCGGAGATATGGAGGACAAGTGTGAAGGAAATTGCATGCTATGTATAGATATAAGAAGGCTTCTCGTAAAATTATTAGAGATATGATTTTTTTTCTTTTATACTCATTCTCTAGTAATTTTGAAAATATACATGAGTCATTTATTTATCTTTATATGCATTATGCGAGAGCTAAAGCTTCCAGTTGAGTCATTATCCATACAACTAATGCTAGAGGTTTCTACAGGAAGAGATTATTCAATATAACACATCTATTAGCAGTTTGAGTTAGTGATAAATGGATTGACTTTTTCATGGGACTTCATGTTCATTACAATGAAACTTTAGGACATCATCTATGTATTAGAATGGTTTTCTGTGGTGTATGACCATATAAAATGTTATAATAGTTGAGTTAGGTTCCAACATACATATAGTACAATATCCTCTATCTTAGGATTGATATAGAGAGAGATATTATAGATGAGAAAGTTGGGTTTTCAAATAGGAAACTAAAACCTATCACCTATTTGTTGGTGATTTTGATCCTTGTTATAGTGGTCTCTTTAGTTATCTAGACTCTAGAGGTAGTAGATGATTATATAGATGCCTTACCCGATGATATTTTTGGATTACCTTTGAGAAAATAGATGTAATTAATGATCAAATTTCACCTTTGTACTTCATTGATATCTTTTATTGTATATTAGATATCCACCACTATAATTCAAGACCTGAGGGTGTAGTTGGAAGACATCTGAGAGAAAGGTTTTATCAGCAAAGTTTTTCCCCTCGGAGGCTCTAGTTTTGTTCATGAAAAATGTGGATAATATTTTGAGGTTTTTTATTTTATACTGTCACCTAAATAAGTTAATGGTTAAGAAAAATTACCCCTTGAAAAAGGCTGATGACCTTTTCAACAGGTTGAAATGAGAGAGTTTATTCTCAATGTTCGATCTTTTTTCTAGCTAGCATTAGTTGAAGGTTCATAAGGATGATATTTTTAAGATGTAATTGTAGTGTCTCTATATGAACTATGAGTTCTCGATGATGGATTTTTGTGTGACTAATTACCAAACTGTATTTATGGATATAATTAATCAGATCTTCCTTCCATACCTGTACCAATTCCTAACTGTCTTCATTGATGACCGTCTAATGTACTCTATATCTAAGGTGGAGAATTTAGAGACCATGAGGATGTTCCTTGACATGCCATGGGAGAAAAAAAATTTATGTTAAGCACTTAATGATTTATATTTTTTATCCATGAGGTTTAGTTTATAGGTTTTTTCATCTCTTTTACTAGTTTAGATATGGAATTGATGGATATGGATGTAGTTCTTGCTTGGGAACCACCCAAGAGAATCTTATAGGTGCAGAGTACTTATATAGTTTTGTGGGGTACTATATGAGGTTTGTGGAAGAATTTTATAGGATTGAAACACAGTAGACTACTTTGATATACAAATGGAAGCTATTTTCCTAGAATTAGTAGTTTTAGAGATCTTTCGAGGATATGAGGTATAGGTTGAAAATCTATTTTGTTCTAAGATTACTCGAAGAGGGCGCTGAGTATGTAGTGTTTTATGATGTATCTATAGATAGGATTAGTTGTTTGTTGATTTAGAGGTAGAAAATTATTACTTATGGGTTGAGGCACTTGAGACCCCATGAGAAGAATTACATGTCCCCAAAATTTGATTAGGAAATGGTATTCTTTTCTTCGAAGATATGAATGTATTATATTTTGTAAAAGAATTTTATTGTTTACTAAGACCACCAAAGTCTCAGGTACATCTCCACCCAAATATATATCAACCAAAGAAAAATTCATTGGTTATAGTTCCTATAAGATTTTAAATTGAATATAATCTACACTCTAGGGAACATATATGTTGTGGATGATTACCTTAATATAAAATCCAGTTCCTGCTTAGTGGAGGAGGCATCATAATAGTTGGCCTCATTGTATCTAACCTTGATGGAGTAGTAGGGTGTAGATTATATTTAATTGATAGTGGTGAATCTAGTTATTCATCATCATGTGAGAGAGTCATAGTTAGAATAAATCGAATGTGTGGTTTTGTGTTACTAGATATCCTTCAATGATACACTAGAAGTATTTTTTGAATGAGGTATCACATCATCCTCTTCTCGGGAGTGATGTTGGTTCTGATAATGTTTTATCAGGATGTGTTTATGGAGTTTCATACTTCCCCTTTTTCTATACATATGAGTATGGAAAGGATTTATAATGAGATTTGGTGACAATTTTGGTGGGATTTCATGAGGATGGGTATTGTTGAGTTTGTTTATCAATGTCTCACATGTCAACAGGTGAAGGTTGAACATCATGTTTCAGCAGGTTTTAATAAGCCTGTTGAGATCCAAAAAAGAATCTGGGAATACATATCCATGGAATATCTGATGTAGATTCCTTGGAAAATAAGAATCCATGATGATACCTAGGTAATTATTGAACGACTTACCAAGTTAGCACAATTTTTTTCATTTTGGAGTAGAGTTTAGTGGAGAGTTTGGGGTAGTTGTATGAGATCATCCAAATTTCTTGAGAACCCTTGAAAATCATCTCTGACTGTGATGATCATTTCATATCATAGTCCTGGAGATGATTTTATGAGGTTTTTGGGTCCTTTTTATGGATGAGAACATCATTTCTTCCCTTGATGGATGGATAGACCTTGTGTATCATCTAGGTATTGGAAGATATTCTTAGAGCCCATGTGTTGGACTTTTTCCTAAGCTAAGAGGATCACTTTAAAATGGTGGATTTTTCTTATAATAACAAATATCACTCTCCTATTGGAATTGAAATTTTCATGACCCTGTAAGGGAGACCCTTTAGGTCACCCATGTACTGGACTAAGATTGGAGATACATATCTTGTTAGGCCAGAGATGGTGTAAGAAATGATAGATAAGGTTTGAGTGATCCATGAGAATATGAAGATTGTCTAGAGCCAACCTAAATCCTATGAAGACTAATGTTACAGGACGTCAATGTTTGAGTATGGTGTCCTTATTTCTTGAGATACTCCTCATGATATGGATTACATAGATTTGGCCATCAAAGCGGGCTACCCTCAAGTTTCCCTCAACAATTTTTGATCCTATGCTAGGTTGGTAGTGTTCATTACTACTTGGATGTACCCCCTCAGTTGGACCAAGTGCAAGACATATTCCATTTTTCATAGACAAGGAGATATGTGCAAGACTGTATATATTTTATTGACTAGGGTGATATGGACATAGAGTATAGATCTACCTTCACAGAGTACTCGATAGTGATCATGGATCAACTAGATAACTTCTTGAGTGGATGAAACATTTATTGGGTTCAATGTTTTTGGTAGCATGGGAGCATGAGGTACATTTCCTATGAACAAGATATTCAGATGAGAAATTAGTACCCCCACATTTTTATATAGATTCTGATTTTTGTGATGAAATAACTTAAAGAAGGGTGGAATGAAATAACTCTGGTTTTCATAGTTTTATCCTTTGAATATATATATATCACTATGTATTTCATTGGAGTTAGCATAGTGTTTGGGTAACGTAGGAACCTGTTTTTAATATATAAATAATATTTATATATATTAAATCATGTACACAATTTTTTTTGGAATAAATGGTTTACCTATTGATCAGGACCTCACATGGGATATTCGAGTTTGTGATTGTTTCTAGAATTTGGGTTTTACCCATGGCACAACAAAAAGGTGGTTAGTGTTAGGTGTAGGTTAAGGGAAACCAGTGGTGGGTTCATTAAGTGAATTGAATAATTTGCTTATTTAATTTATTTAATGGATAAACCTAATTACCACCCTCTATATTACTGTCATTATGGAAAATTCGTAAGTTTATCCCCATAACTCAGGGATATTAGAATAGAAGGTGACAACATTGGTGATGGAAACTCAGGAATGTGAATCTATGACCCAGAAATGTGATAAATCATGAGATATATATCAAACATGGTGAGATAATTACCATATTCACTAGGGGAAACATTCTTCACTAATTATTGATCTATTCTTGATGCAGGAAATGTTATTTCATGGATTTAACCCTTTGAATAATTTCCCAAGCATGGATTTTATATCTTATTTTTATTTCCAACATATAATGTTCTTCTTATAAGCCCAAATTTAATTTGAGTTATTGAACCAAATTACGTATTTATCAAATTCACCTAATTCCCACCCTTGGATTCCACATTTTTTGGTTGTTGCTAAGGATCACATAGGCTGATGATTATCTTACCTTTTTAATTCTTTTTCCAACTAACGTACTTCCTGTTATTCAATGTTATCCCATGGAGTTGTGATTTGATACTTCCAGGCCAGATGTGAGAACAATAAAACCACAAGATTCATAGTGGATGCTTGAATGAAATAAAGATCATTTTTTTATTAATCAAGGTGTGTTTCGGGATTTGGGTGATGGAATCATGGATTGGGACTCAGAGCATCAACAATAGGTGCTCCTGTTACCCCACAGGCAAACAAAATCTTAATTTCTGGGCACCGGAGATTGGGAATTGCGGATCATATGATCTCCATTAAATTTCAATAGACATTAAGGGGTAAAAATTCAATCGAAGAGATGGATAGTGATAATAATATCACCAACATAAATACTACGTGTCTATGAATATTTTTAAAGTACATAATGTGTAGTTAATGTTAATACATGTTCTGTGGATCCATATTGCAGTGGATATGGTTATGATGAAAATAAAACATCACAATCCATGTTTTATACAACACTACATGTGATTCTATGTTATCATATGATTATGTACCCTAGGAGTACGTGGTCATGGGTAAAGCCAGGTACACAAGAATAGATACCGCTGTAGTCCCCAAACACGAGTAGATAAATCTTACATGACCAGGTACAAGGGCACAAACACGACTATTGTACTTGGACATGTCCAAAGCACCTGGGTATAAATAGAGTGTATTGGAAAAACCAGATTACATGAGCATAGTATAGATTACAAGAGAATAGTCCGTAGTATACATACACACCCAGGGTAGCCAATACACAATGTGTGTTCACTAAACATATATTTTTACTTTTTTGATAACCTTTTTGAATCACCTTCTAGAATTAGATTTAGGCCCATGATTATCTTATCCTAATTAGTTTCTCATGTCGAATACGATGGTATCATTTTTTTAGCATGCACATGAGCCTCACCCCAGTCGGTGATGAATCAAAAAGTGCATCCAAGTGACTCAATGTCAAATCTAAAGGAAGATATATTTCCAAATTGATGTAGTAGTACTATAGTTGATATTGTAGAAGAACTGTTCGACACTATATCAGCTGAAACTATTCACCCATATGGGCCTTCGGGCCACCAATTTGGTCCCCATGTCCTACAAGGCCTTCGGGCCACCCATGGACTTCTGGATTGTTTTCTCTAAAGGAATTTGTGCCACTGTAAGGACTTAAGGACACCCCAGATCCTTTGGGACACATGAATTTGTTGATGAAACTAGTAAAGATTACAGGGCCAAGGCTCAAAATGATGATTCAGAGCATGCACATTCACCAAATCAGAGATAACTAGAATTTCAAGACTGAGAGGGTAACATTACCATCAAGACTAGGCCAGTGTAGCTATGTACATGATAGTTAGCTAACCAGCCTTGTGAATTTGGAGTGCTAATATCATGAAATTTTCCAGGGAGGGGCTGTTCCAAGTTGTCTTGTCGGGTAGATTCCACTAATACCTATGGTTCCTGTAATCTATTAAGCCTTCAAGAATTATAAGGGTTGCACCTCACCCCTTAAAATATGGATTATCAAAATAAATAAATAAAATTAAGGCCTTTATGCCATTTATTCTTTTGTTTTGGCATTTTATATATGAAATGATGTGTTAAGAGCTTGAAAAATCTTTCAGTGATGCTTGGATGATATCAATTATCTGGTTTATCATCAGATAGATGTCGGGTCAGTACTCCACTATTGCAACAGGGTTCTATTCCCCATACTCTTTATATAGGCAGTGTTGGTACTCCTTCGCACTTGAGAGGGATCGTGTCCTCTACCTACAGAGTGGTATTTACCCATCATCATTCTCTAAAGGGGAGTATTTCCTCCATTAGATCCAGTGATCCATCAATTATGGAGCACAATAGTAAGGAGTAGGACCACCACTCCAATTCTTGTGAGGTTATGTGTTATTCAAGTAATTAGATATAAAACTTTGGGAGCTACCATTTGCTTTATAATTCTTAGATGGATGTGGTGATAAAGATCTCATTTCTCTCTTCTCTTAGGTTTCTTTGATCATATATCATTTGGTGTTTCTTTAACCTCTTTATTTATGGTTTGAACTGAATGTTTCTATCTCTATCAAACCCTTTTTGGTTTTTAGGGTATCCTATTGCATATATACCTACTCACTTTCATGGGATTTTTCTTACACATCTTGTGTCTTATACGGATGATAATTGGATCAGCATGGATATCAGTGGACCTAGTTTTGGTGGAGTATAATATTTCTTGGCACTGAATATGTTCGTTGGCCAGTCTTGGAGATAGTGAGCCAATGTCTCTTTTGTTTTTTCCCTTTTCTAGTTTTTATCAGGTTGGGACCTCATTTCTTTTTAGGCGTGTATTTTCCCATTTTACATAATTTTTATTACATCAATGTATTTTGATTTATTTCATAGAGGTTATTTCTTTCATGTTTTACACTCTAGATGTTTCATTATTTTATTTAATCTCTAAATTATTCCTTGGAAATGGTTTTGTGCATGTTTATAGAAACTTTAGGCTAACATATCCAATTTATGTTTCATGCCTACTCAGTACATATCACCTAACCTTGCATATTGGAGGTAGAATATGGGTGTCACACATAGTTTAATTCAATCCCAGAGATCCTCTATGGGCTGTTTCAGGACACATATCTTTTTCATGGAGCTTATCCTGATAGTTCTCATAGAACACTTAAAAATCCCCGTTTTAGTTCCAGTTGAACTGAAAAAAAATTAAATTAATTAGTAAATAATGTTTTTGTCCATTACCTATATTAAATTATAAAATATTAGTAAATTCAGTATTATTAATTTTGATTAACTGTATTTATGCTTTCTTGATAATTTGTGACATAAATATTATATCATATTTCATATAGGTGGTCAAAACAACCTAAAAAATAATATGTTATAATGAAAAAATGTGTAGAAATATATTATTACATAATATTAATGTCACTTTTATAGAAGACTAGTGAATTTTAATTTTTTTATTAATGTGATGATTTATAATGAAGAAGATGTAGATGAATAAGATAAGTAAAAGAGAATTGTATAAATTTATTACTTACAAAATTTCTTGGTATGACCATTTTAGGTGGTTATGGTTTTTGATGGTGATTTATAATTAGTATTACTCATAAAATGGATAAAATAATTTTCTAGAACCTTAATAATTTTATAACTATCTCATTTATTCAATAAATCCATTTTTATAACCATACATTTAAGGAGATGATAAAGAAATGAAATATCTTGGTCTTGGAGGTGGTAGTCCTGATATAACATGAGTGATATTTTCATTTTCTAATGGGTGGAAGGAAGGTAGATAATTATATTCCCACCAAAATAATCACATTTAAATATGTAAATGAAATTTATTTCGTTATATAATCATGGTTATAATATATTTATATGTGTTTAAGAACAAATAAACTTGAGAATACTCACTTGAAATAATTACCTCATCCTTTTATATTCTTATTTGGACCTATCCTTAAGCCTTCTTAGACTGGTATTTTAGGGACATCTGAACCACTAGGGAAAGATGTATGTGTAGGGTTTTTTGAATATTTTGGTCAAGATAAGAAGCTCAAAGTATATTGGGAAGTTTGGTGGTGAAGGACTCATTTTATGTGTGAGAGTATTGGAACTCTTGTAGATACACGATTTGTTAATATATAGTAAATTTCATAATAAAATAAATTGATTTTTTCCAAATGTTGAAGATAAGATTAAGTGGGCATAGAATCCACTCAATAAATAAAATAAAGACCAGTTTTTGGGATATTTGTGGTCTTATTCTTTAGATTAACCCCCATTTTAACACTTTTAACCTTTATCATGGTGAAAATTTTTTACCATGGTAAGTTTTTTCTATAATTTTTTTGGAATGTTGTATCTTGATACTATGTATGAAGAAGTTAATACTACTAGAAATATGTGATTATAAAAATCAAAAAGTCACTGTAGCTCCACTGAATTCTATCTACTGGTCACAATTAATTAATGGACTTACTATGTGGTTGGTGGCTTTGTAATACTATTGGTTACTACCACACCATGTTTCTTTATACATTCATTTGAGCTAGTGTTTTTGTGTTTATGAAAATATGATATTCCCTCCATGATTATACTCCCAAAAATAGTGAATTTTTTGCCACTTTGTGAACATCAGGACCATTTCATGAACCATGTAAATCTCTATGTCTTATCATGTTCCTCTAATTCTATAATTTTTATCCATTTTAATCTTCTTCTGTAAATTTTCAATTATTAATTGATCCACATGATTCCAAAACACAATGAAATGGAACTTAATATATTTTTTTAACCATTTAATTCCCAAAATGAAAATAATTTTATAAGATTCAATTTATATAGAAGTAAAAAATTATTATAATATAATTACACATACTGTAATAGAAAAAAATTTTTTAAAAAAAATTCTTTTTGAGCATAATCATTAATTTACAAAAAAATAATCTTCAGTAATTATTTACATGTAACTTTTTAGTTTTTGAATAAAAAATTAGAGTTATATGACTTCTAAATCATTCCATAACCAATGGGATCATTTCTAATACCTAATTAATGGAAAAGGAAAAAAAATTATTTTAATAGTATAACTTTTGTTCTAAAAATTTGGGAATAGATTTTCAAATTCAATATATAAATTTTAAATGAATTTTTTTACTCCTTAAATACATATTTTGTCAAGAAAATAGTTTCAAATTTTTTTAAATCATGCTTATATCACAAGGATTTCATAAAAGTTATGATATTTTAAAAAACATTATTTTTCACCATTTACACAAAAATAACATTTTTTAGAAAACAATCAAAAATTAACTCTAATATAGTTTTTAAATTCTGAATTACCAAATTAATTTCATTTCAACAAATTAAAATTATATCATTTATTAATTAATCATTTAAAAGAAAATATAAAATATAAATATAAATATATTTTTTAGAAAAAACAAGTTTTTTAATCTTTGAGTGTTCATAATCATATTTCACATAATTTAATAAATATCTAAATTTCAATCATTTAAATATTACATATTATCAAAATCATATTTTAAAAGTGATCAATTTAGTTTATATATTGAAAAATATAGTTCTATAAAAAATAGGTCACTTTAACGTCAAATGATTATATTCCTAACTGATTTAAAATTGACTATTCAAAAAATATTAATCAATAAACATGCATTAAACACTATGTTTCTCATTTAATTAAATTAATACATTCAAAATATTTCTAAAAAAATCCCAATGTAAACATAATATTAAAAAAATATAAAATTTATCATGATAATAATTAATTGTTTATATCCTTTTAATTTATATATTCAAACCCCTCAAGAGCTCTACATAAGATGTATGGGTAATATATACATTGGTGGTATTATAGGTGGTGTTTTAGGTACCATGTATCCTGTATTGATTTTAATGTTCTTGAACTTCTCCCGAAGTTTATTTCACTCAATCCATAATTGTACTGACCCAAAATTTTCCCATTAAATAAATACCGCATTCCCAATTTTTCTCAACATAGAACCCAAAAACCCAAACAATTATAGGACATCATTAGGTAGCCATATAATTAGTAGGTATAAATAGAAGTAATATAATTTTGAAATATATATAAATGAATATATATTGAATAAAATAAAATAAAATATTTCTTAAACATCAAACTCAATTAGTGCAACTAAGTAACTAAAAAATATTTTTATTCTTAAAATTCACATTATAAAATTTATTTTTCTATGTAATATATTAGGTTTTTGAAAAGGTTATAAAAAAGCAATTATTAATAGTCGTAAAGACATTTTTAATTTTATAACAATATCATTCATTTTACACATTTTCTAGAGCAAGGTATGAGAACAAAATCAATTTTTTTGATAGAATAAGAATTTTTCAAAAATTGTTGTTTTGCCGCTTTTGATGATGCACCTATTTTAAATATAGTTTTTCAATTTTTTATAAGTTAAATTTGATAGAATAAACTTTTTATTTTGAATCAAGATATCAAAATTTACTTTGGATAAATTTTTTATATTTTTCTGAAAACATTATTATTTTCATGAATGGTAAAAATGCGCTAAATTTTAAATAAAAACAAATTTTTTCATCGAGATAATTTATATTGTTAAATTATAATATTTAATGGTTTTAAAGAATAAATATAATATATTTTTACCATTTAATATAAATTATGTCATTAGAGTTAATTTTACATTAAATTCATAGGTAAAACCATTTCAATATTTTGAAACATTTTAAACAAAAACCCATTTTTTCAACAACAAGATTAATTTTTAATTAATTACTACAACTTAAATGTTTTCAATTTGAAAAAAATGGATACCATATTTGGAATAAGAAGGTTCAAATTTTTTAAATAGGTACTTTTTATTTTTGGACATTATGAATACGAACTTGAGTAATTATTTTATTTACCATGGTTAAAAGGAAAATCTGGTAAATAAGGGTAAAACAATTAATATTATAATAATATTAAACTACCCTAACACATGACCTAATACTATTGGATGAGATATTTATGACCATGGGCATCCATGGGTCTATTTTGAGACCCCATGGGTTCACTTGGATGTGGAAATGACATTTTATAATAATTAATTTAAAGTAAAGATAATTATAACCTAAAAATACATATTTTACTAAATAAATTTTAATATGGTGTTATATAATAGATATATATGTCTATAAATAGTCATTGGAAAGATAAGAATATTTAATACATCATGGTATTTTATTTATAATTTTTAGACATTAGATAAATATATTTATTTACAACACAATTATGATGTTGTGATTACCTAATTAATGAATGATTCAAATAAATGAATTTATAAATATTAAAATAAAATTAATTTGAGTATTTTGATTCCATACATTAATTTTATTGATGGAATTGACATATTATTAATTATTTAATTCCCTTTTTTCTATGTAATAATGTTTTTATGAATTTTTAAAAAAAGTCCAGTATGAATACTATCCAAAATTTATATAATTCATAACTTAAAACATAAAATAGTTTATTAAATGATATTAAATTCATTAATGACTAAGATTTTGAAAAAAGGTTAATATATTTTCAAATATTTCAGAAATAACTCTTTGTGGGTCTTCTTACATGATATGGTAATTATATTAACCCACAATGTGTAAATAACATGATATAACGGTATGATTAAAAACAATAAAATAAGGGTAGAACCAAAAAGATAAGGATAAAAAAATATTAAAAAATTCTCAATTTTTTTTGGATGATCAGTATTAGAACCGAAATCATCATATATTATAATATAATATGTTTTGGAACATTTTAAATCGAAATTAAATTTATAATAAATTAATATTTTGGAAATTTCCTAAAGTGCCACTCTCCTCTCTTATAAAAGGGAACCTCCTCCCTCTCCACTTCACTCCATTTTAAGCCTTCAAGCTCAAACAAACCATGACCATTTATCTTATCAAATTTTCTAGTTACATTATATAGGTTCTTATCTTCTAAAAATACCAACTCTAGTTCCCTAATAAGAAATTTAAAGATGGCATGTCAAGGAAGAGGTAATCTCTTCTACCGAATCATTCAAATTTATTTCTTCGTGTACTTCCTATTATTTAGTTTTTTAATTATAAAGTAATAAAATCGGTATCACTAATATACTTATATTTTATTATAAATATGAAACAACCCTATTTCACCTTCTATCCATCCTACAAAATAAGAAATCATCGCACGTGTGTACGTACGACTTACCGTCTCGATGCCGCGGTGTAATTTTTTTTTCACCACCGCCTCACTTGTATGGGTATAATGGTATAAATAATAACTATATATTATTATTATAACATTATAATATTTCTGATATATTATACACCAACCACTTAAATACCATTCAACAATTCTAGGAACGATATCATCGCTCAGGTCTACTTACGACTTACCGTCTCCACAATGCTATGAGATTCATTCTCCAAGTTAACCATTAAAAAATGATTATAAAGTATATATAATAAATCATCCTGAAATATATAAAATAATAATTCTACTAGATTTATGTGTATATATATTTCATTTACATACTTCCATCCAATTCAATAAGGAAACAAAAACAACGTTCATGCGTACGTATAGACTACCATATCCATGAACGGTGTATTCCATTTCTTTTATCTATCAATTATTTATATATATATTTATATACTGAATATATAATATATATATAAATAATGTTTTAAATTCTGTAATTTTGAAAATCATGATCTACGTAATCATATAAAGAATAACCAGTCCAAACACGTATGATTATTACCCAAAACGTTAGTTTAACATAGATTTGACAAATGAACGGGTCTTATAAAGTCATAACTGAATAATATATGATATAATAAATATTATTATGGTTCTTTTACACATTAATAATATATTTAAACCCTCTATATAGTATTTTTGGACACATAAAAAAGAAATCATACCTAAGGCGAGGGATAATTTTTCAATCTCATTTTTACTCAAGATGGTTTATACATAAGTGTTCAATAGGTGTCTATTTATCATCCATGTTCATATTTTCTAAAAATGTTTTCAATTTTATTTATTATTCATATATTATGTTTAAAGTCATTTTTAGCCTTCTTTTAATTTTACTACATGGTATGGAAGGAATCATTATTTTGATTACCATATGAGGTACTTTTTGACTTTTCTAGTAAAAGTTCGAGGAGAATGTTTTTTTAAATTATACGACATGAATGTATTTTTACATATTTTTAACACATAATTTACATGAAGATTATTCTACAATATTTCATGTTTATTTACAACTAAAATTATTTTATTTTAAAATTGTGTGGAATTTTGAGAAAAGAAAATGTTATTGAAGAAGAAATAATATTTTCCTCAAGAACAAAGTTCAAGTATTTTATCAAAATTATTTTCCATATTAGATGACATGTGGTTATGTTACTATAACTATTATTAATTTTATTTTATTGTGTTTATGATGGAATTATTTTTATGAAATCTATTTATCTTATATGGATTATGTTATGAGGAAATGATCTTAAAGAAACCCATTTTATTTCATGGGTTATGAAATGGTGAATGTTTTTACATTTTTTGGAACATGTAAGAATGATTTCACTATGAGATGGGTGGGACCTATATCTCTCTCTAATGAATTGGGTAAATATTTATATCTCATTAGATAATCATGTTTGGAATGACGGGTTAATTTGGTTCAGTAATTCAAGGCTCGAATGACAAGTAAACCAAGTTAAGTAATGGACTTTGTCCAATATAATTGTATTGGATGAAATTCCATGGATACTATAGAAATAATAATACATGATTATTATTTTTCCACAATTACATGTTTTATGAAAATTCTATTCTATCATGGTTAATGTTTCTTTATGATCCACGCCTTACGTACTACCAAGATTTATTTCATTGCTCAAGATTTTGATGTTTGAACTTTATTTTCATGTTTTTATGTTCAAATTTTTATGGATTGTTTTATGTTCTCAATGATTACCCTTATTGAGAATTTGATCTCAACATTTTTATGATTTTTCCCCAGGATATAAAAATAGGATTTAGTTAGAAAAAAAAGTGTAATATCTTTATGGGAGATATTGATGATCTTTCACCATTATTATAATATTATTTGTAGAGTTTCCAAATACACTAAACTAATACAGTCTTTGGGTATCTGTTTGTGTCATTTATTAAGTATTCTGAAAAATAAATGTAATTTCCATGTACTTCAAAGTTTGTTCTCTACAAATTCAATGAATCTAGGCCACCACCTACACACACAGGGATCCAAAACTTTATTATATGTTCTTCTCATGGATGTTTATGAAGTGGGACAACATGCTGAGTTATTCTATGATCACCCAAATTGCTTTGTGACATCTCACTGATCATGAAATATCCATCAAGAAAACAATATAGATTCCATCCCATTTCAAATTCCATCTAGGTACCTCGACCTCGACCTAAAACTAGGCAAGACTTCAAGTGATAAAACCAGTAACAAGATACAACATACTTGGCCACCAACCAAATGACAAAGGATTTTGGTACAAACACACCTCTCCTGTGTGTACAACTAAAGAAAATCAACCTCATTTTCATCTCCTCTCATAGCATGACTGGTGACATTATATATCCTCAAAAAAATGAAGATATTCCCACCTTTAGAAAATAAATCAAAATCATTCCCACTGGATATATGGTCATAAAAGATACCACACTTGGAATCTCCATGATTAGACTCTGTAACATGTTGTAAAAGTAATGGGGTAACAACTATCTATTAGTGGTACACTGCACAACCCTCTCCCTCAGGGGTCAACTGTGAAGAGGTAGACTCCTTCATCACTACACTCAAATAACAACGAATATAAAACATCACTATGAGTATATAATGGGAACACCCTTGGGTGGATCTAAATCTAGCACTACTTCAACCTTTACTGGATACACTGTTACTCCCATGTATGAGAAGAAATATTACAATAAGTGGACTTACCAAATCCAGAACTGACTCTATGGGTGTTCCATATAGAAGTAGTAATCTTGTAGGGTGTTCCAAACCATCCTTATGTGTACAATGTGTTCCTCCTATTACGAAAATCACACTATGATGTCATCACAGAACACTACCACAAACAGATCTAAGGAGGGTTAAAAATTGTGTTTATAAGACTCGTGAACTCTTCTAGGGCGTTCAACACACCAAAGAGAATCACCAAGAACTCAAAGAAACCATAGTGGATCTAATAAGACACACTCTATAAATTATAATCTCAAATATGGAGATGGTCATAACCTATGACGGGGTCAAACTCTAAGAACCACTTTTCCCCAAATCATTGGTCGAAAAAGACATTAATTCTTGAGGGTGGATTCTCCTACTTGAAATTCACCTATCTTGGGTGATGTCAATACACAAATAACCTCAAGCTCTCATACACCACTCAGGAGATAAATAGTGGGTTTCCTAGTTGGGTACACTAGGTCTAACAAGCCCCTGATCTACCGAATTGTCCAATTGATCCTACAACTCTCACATCTAAATGAGGTAATTCAATATAATATAAAAAACATCTGGACATCCTTGGTAAAGTCTGTGAATTAAAAAACTCTCGTTGGAGATTTAAACCAAGAACATCTTTTAGAAGAAGTTCAAAATACTCCCCCACCATCATAGGAAACTGAAATATCATAGTACCCATTTCTCTAAGGGTCATACTAGCCAACTAATCTGGAATTCACTGTATCCTCCTATATGTGAACATATCATCTTCTATTTGAGATTCCTTCTCACATGAGGAGTAAAATTGTGTACCGACATCTTGGGTACACTATAACCCTCATTGGTGATAGTCATACAGCCATGAATTGTAATCATCTAGTCCATCCCAAGGGAAAACAACATTCATCCTCAACACCAGCTATGGAAAGTTTTTATTAAAGGATCTCTCTCCCCATATAAGGTCATGTAACATTATTTGTAAAATTGTTCGAAAAATGATCCTCTATATAGGACTCTCAAACACAAGGCTTGAGAAAAAGTCCTTAATGAAATAACTATAGCATGTATTGGAGATATTTCTTTGGAAAGTGTCTTGTGACCACATACCAAAAGTGAAATTGTAGAAGAGAAGACACAGGCTGCACATCAAACACACCATGGGACTTGGGGTTACAAGCTTCTACTACTCAAATCCAAGGTTTCCCTTCACTTATAGACCTCTTTATATATGGTCCAATTGAATACCTTATGACATCAAAAGGAACTCAAATACATATGTCGAAGAAATTCATAATGCACTCCTTGACACTATATGGTTTGGGTAGATACAACTCACCCATATAGTTTTTGATTGTGTAATAAGGATGTATATTGGTAGGAGAGATTTCCATATTCCTTTCATGATTGATGTGACATCAATCATCATCATCACAAGGATCTACCAATTCCCCACATCACCCTAGAAAAGTCTCTACACCGAGACCACCATCAATAGGGGTCCTATTCAATAGGGACTCTTTCCCCACAGGCTCATGCTAGTCCTATACTACCTGAGATGGGGGTTCTATATTTATAAAAAAAAATTAGTGATATTTAAATTTGTAACCTGTTATGTGAAAGTGACAAAGGTACATCATATTATGATATCACCAAATTCGACTGATTATCCATGAAGGGGACTCATTTTATGTGAAACAATTTGATCTACCAAGGTCGAAACATGTGAAAACTCAAACCACTACCTTAAGGGAATTCCTTGATATGAAACAAAAATGGTATCCATCACTAGAAATTATGTAACACACTAATACTATGAATTCCATTGTCCTGTCCTGATAGAGACATATAATACTCAAAAAGTGGAAAATCATTCACCCAATCCACTAAAGTATCTATGCACTGCATAATTGGTGGTAACACTACTCTATTCCCACATAGAGGAAAAACCTCAAAAACTGGTCCCTAAATTGAGGACTAATCACTCAATTGGTCATTTTCATGAGACCATATTGAAATATAAGATGAATTTCATTGAATAATTATCCTGAAATTAATCAATACATACCATGTTCTAGGATCATATCTTGGGAGATGACTCCACATGTATAGATAAAGTACTCAATCCTATATGATTCATTTACCATTTGTTTTATAAAACTAATATATCAGTATTATATGTATACATGTAAGTATTCAGAGTTCTAGGGTATGGACACATCGACCACCACACCAACACTGGGTCCCTATCCTAAAATCCACAATCGAGACACTCTGACACTATTTCCCTAAATACCAACCAATTCCTCATTAGGGGAAAACACCATCCCAAGGAATGAACTTCTCCAATACCACTCTGTAATGACTTGAATTACTAGGTCCCACCTGGATGGTGGAATACCAATCCACCACTGCCCCAAGCCCATGTCCAATAGGCTAGGTGATGACAATAAGGCCTGATAGGTCAGAATGTAAATAAGAGACCTTCGCCTAATGTACCTATATGCACACACCCAACAATCTCTATGAAAAATTGCATAGGTATATAATAGAAAGATTGTTACTTCTAGAGTACAAAAATTAATGTAATAAACTGTAAAAAACTACAATAAGTGTGAATGTGTAAACTAAAAACAAAAGGAAAAAATACACACCCAACCAGAAATAATGTCCCATCTTGAAAACAACTGGTATAATGGAAAATTGAGAGATACATACTCATGATCTCTAAGATAGTACACCATACATGGTCAATGCACTAAAACATCCCTAAATTCAACTAAAGTCACCACCGAACGATCCTTCATATGAACAAAACATTACACATGTGGGAAAATCCCATGTAGGGATGAGTATATACATACCTAGCAGGATTTCACGAAAACCAAAAAGGGAGTAATAGAAAGATAAAACATTAGTAATCTCATGCCAAAAAATGAATTTCAATCAGATACGGAGATGATAATAATAAATAAATAGATATTCTCAACAAGAAACCTAATTAAACAGAGAAAGGGGATATCCATCACCACAACCCAACTGGTAATGATGATTCTGCCCAAAGGTCCAAAGGCCCATCTCTGATGCCCAACATCATGTACAATTGAATAAGGAATCAAGTGGATGGGCCCACATCTTGTCACTACACTCTATAACTAATGGATCCATAACTCTGAACTATGTATTACATATAACCTCACCAGAATATGTATATAGGGGATTTATTTTTATTATTACGCTCCAAAACTGAGATATGAACAAATTATATAGAAGAACCACATGAAATTAGAGCTTAAAGACATGGGGATTACTGCTCTATTGATAGAGGACCTATGCCTAGAGTAGGGATGTACCATCAATATCTATATAAATAGTATGGATTACACGTCCCTTGGTGAGATAGGGGTGTTCCAGCCCCAACATCACTTTGATGATCCTTCCCTAATTAATTCCATCATCAAGTATCTCATAAATATGCTTCATTCTAGGAAAACCTCAAATTATATCTTATATCACAAAATTAATGAGATAATAATGTTCTTAAAAAAATTAGGTTAGTGTACTCATAGTTGAAATCTATGTCTAGAGAAAGGACATATGAGAGAAAGATGTTCTAGATGGAAAAAATGGTTTGTATAGGGGTCCAAATCACATGTGACCCTACATCATATTTTTATTGTGTTCTTATATGGTCATGGATTGGGATTCCATGTCACTCTATACAATTTGTATTGGCCACCTTATTCCTCCTTCTGATCTTCTAACCATGCCCATGTACGTTGCCCAATGCCCGTGTCTGAGTATCCTAGCCTTTACTCCGTACTGTTTGAAGTAAATGGCATGTTCCATGTTACACACAATGTGAAGGGCCCTGGATGACACTCAACATGTGATTTACTCTCAATCCCATGTAATATTAAAATTACATGGTATGTGCCCACCATTCACAACAGGTGTGGCTATGTTGGATCCTAGGTGTGTACTCCTTGTACATGATGAGCCATCCACCAAGGGTTAAACTATGTGTTTCTTGGTTCTCATGGTGTGTACCACCAATATATTCATTTGTATGTACTTTTCGTACATGTAGAGATGGATGGCTATGGGGTGCATGAAATTTAGACCCTACACATGGTGTTTGATACTTATCTACCTATAGTGACCCTATCAACTTCTATAAAGGTACTATGTGATATATGTTTCTGAACTACATGCCTTATAGTTGAGATTTATTAATAAATCTAGGAACATCACTCATTGTCTAATAACACCACATATACAATAATTTACACCACAAATCACACTAGGGGTCTCAGATCTAGGGTCTTCCATGAACAATACATCACCAATAACAAGATTTTGGCCACCCATTTCCACTCCAGATCCTAGATCCATGATAGCCTCACCTACAACCTTAAACTCACCCCCATCCATAAAAAATTGACAATCGATTCATTTTTCATGAAACAACCATGAATCTAGGGATATGAACCCATTCAAACACACCTATACAATGTATAACTGTAACACCGTGGGATAAAGGTGAAGAGCGTGATGAATGGATAGTGTAAATGAACATAAGAAAAGTGAATCCATCATTGTAAAATCATTATTGTTAAAAAATCACAAGATTTGGATTTTTAGGTGATAAAGGTCAAATAAAATAATTATATCAGATAAATATAAATAATAAATTGTAGAAAACATGCGAAGAACAAATATTACAGATCAAATGTAATAAAGATAAGAATCCATGCTCAATATTTTAATAAAAATGGTGGAGAACACAAATGATGATAAATAAATCAATTTACGATTGATATTTGGTGAATAATGAGTTTACCAATGTTAAATAAGACATGTTTCATTTATTTCCTTTTGATCCACCTCTATCCAATATCATGTCGTTCTCTAATATCAATCTATCAATGACAAAGGATGGCCCTCCTCCTCTCAAAACCCTCCTTGGGTTATGTGGTTAACCCTGATGAAATTTTATAATGACATATTTATAGATGTAATTTGGTTAATTCATTTAAAATAAAATAAATAAAATAAATTATTATTTTTAATTAAACACTAATCCAATGAATACCTCAACCGGATGTTTAGTGAGGACATCCTTTGGATTCTCCTAGGGTAAACCCAACATTTAAAATGAACTATGGTATTAGATTTTGGATTTCAGACTCCATTTTGGATTTATTACACTATTTATAGAAAACATAGAACATGTGATATTAATATATTTAATATTTATAAAATATCAAAATTGGGATCAACGGTTCTTAGAATATCACACAGTCTTAGAGCTTCGATCTGAACATATTCCTAGATATATTCCAAAGTATTTGATGAAAAAAATGAGTCGTTGTACTATAAATGATAGACTAAACATGGGTAATATCTAAATGTAGCAAGTGATTGTGATGACATATGATTTTATAGATCATATGATATGATTACAATGGTGAATAATGGTGATGAATGTATCGAGGATATGGTTACATGTGTAATTGACGATGAAGATTATATTAAGGAAAAAATAATGATTGTTGAATAAAACCTCCATGATCATCTAAAACTTCTTTATATATTAATGAGTTGTGTAAAAGTTCCATTGTATATTGGTTATACTAAATGTACAACTTTTTCAGCCATAAACAATATATATAATGTAAAAACTAGCAACAGATGGAGTGACATAAGATTTATTGAACTACTATATCTCTTTAGTGAAATTATACTTGAATATAATAATATTAAATGATGAAAATATGAAACTAAATGAAATATACATTAAGTGAGTATGATATCTAAAAGAATACACACCTATCCAAATGACTTTATAATATTTCACAAGGACCATGAATCACTTAAAAAATGTCCAAGGTGTGGTGTGTCTCAATAAAATAAAGATGAATCAATTACATTGAAATTTGTATTATAATTTCTAATAATTCCAAGGTTTAGGAACCTATATGTAAGTGATGATACTTCAAGAAAATTGACATGTCATACACATATAAGAAATCAATATGGAAATATTCATCACCCCACAAACTCTCCTCAATGGAAGAAAATTGATTATCAGTATCCTAAATTTGGAAATAAGGAGAGAAAACTTTATCTAGTGCTATCTATAGATAGAGGTAATACTTTTGGTTTACAAAGTAACACTCATAGTACAGGTCTGGTTATGTTGGTAAATTATAATGTTCTATTGTGGTTACGCATGAAGTGAAAATACATTTTGTTGTCTCAACTCATATCAGGAACAAAACAACCAGGTAATGAAATTGATGTTTATTTGGATCTATTTATCAAAAGTTTCAAATTAATGTAGGATTCAGGTGTTAAATTTTATAATTCTTATAGAAATAAAGATTTCACATTGAGATCAATGTTGTATGGGATGATAAATGAGTTTCTTGCTTATGGAAAATTTTTAATATATATAAATAATTGAACTCATGGGAATCCTATTTTTTGAATAAGGTGCACACTCAATTTGGTTGAAACATTTATTTAATTTTTTTCTAATACATCATAAATTTATACCCTGATGATATAAATATTTATTTTGAATGATAACATTCTATGGGAATTTAGAAAAAGGTAAAACACTATATCCACTAGCAGGTGATCAACTATTTGGGAAATTAAATGATATAGCCACTGATTTTGGTAACCCATCTTTGGAAAATCTTTTGAAAATCATTTGAAAAAAGTGATTATTTTTTTTAATTTTCATACATGAATTGTTTTTACCCCAAAATTTCCTTGACATCATGCATGTAGAAAACATGTATGCGATAGTCTCATTGGATTGTTACTAAATGCACTTGAATAAAAGGAGATAATTAAGCTTAGGTTAATAAACATTATTTCAATGGGTACACATGAAGATTTGGTTCTAGTGAAGGGTGAAAAACAAACTTTATTCCTCCAAATGATAACACTCTTTCAATGAATGAGAGATATATGTTTTTTGACTTCCATAATGATATAGAGGTTATGGAGAAGTATTCATTTAATACCAAGAATATACTAATAATTGATAATTTAATGTTATACGTCCTGAAATCACATAACTGTACTATTTTTATTCAATATCTATTTCTCATAGATTTACATTTAATTTTGCCTAAAATTTTCCATTATATGTTTACCAAGCTTTTTTCAAAGATATATGAATTTATGTTATAAAATCGATGAAATTAAAACTATTCAAAATGAAATTTAAATTATATTATGTGAATTATAGATTTTATTACAACTATTATTAATTAATAATGATGTTTTACTTGATGGATCACATGGTTAGAGAGATCTGGATATGCGGTCCAATACATTATAGATTGATGTATAACACTAAAAAATATATGAATACTTTGAAAGGGTATGTAAAAAATCAATGTTAGTGAGAAGGTTGTATTGTAGAGTGATATATTTTTTAGGATTCCATTGAATTATGTATCAACTAACTATCCAATGTTGATATAATTGGTCTAAATAAATCTCATCATAATAGGTGACTTGTGGGAAAAGGAATTTTCAGAATAGATGTTTTTACCATTACCATTACATAGTGGAGTAGGATCAACTTTTTTTATATAAAATTTTAGAGGATGATCTTTATGTTGAAAACCAAAAAGTAATTATTAGTCATTTGAATCTATCAAGGTCTAAATGATGGATATCAAATACATTTAATATATAGTTTATTGGATAGTCTCAAGAATTCATTTTAAGGAGTTCACTACAAATCTGAATTAAATTTCTGAATGACTTAGATTCCTAGCAAGAGGACCAAGTGTGCATGTATTATAATATAATGGTTACATAATTAATAGTAACAAATTTTATAAAAAGGAATATGATGAACACAATACCATATAAAATATTTGACTAAAACATTTATATAAAGTGGTGAATGTGTATAGTACCAAGAATATAAATCCAATTTATGTGAATATTTTTCCTAGTTTGGAATCATTGATCAAATATGGGAGTTGGATTATAAAAAATTTATGTTCCAATTTTTCAAAGGATGTGAGTTGATAATAATAGTGCAGTTAAAATGGATGAATTGGAATTCATGAATGTGGATTTTAGTAAGGGTATAATATGAAACTGTTCATAGTGGAATCACAGGCTGTATAAGTATTTTATATCATGGATCCTGTAAATATGATGTGGTAAATTATTATGTAATTAACTAGAACCATTACAAGGTTATATGTCAATTAAACTGAGGATATCCATTTTATTGGGATATTAAAAATATTTTATAGTGATCCCAATATACATGGGAACCTATATGTCATAGGAGACTATAAGGAGGAGATTTGGATACTCAAATGATGGATCAAATCCCTTGAACCATTAAAAAAAGAGATTTTAATAATCAAGTAATATTTTTTTGGTAATAAACATCGAGTTACCTCATAGTATTATTATTTATATATTGTATTTACTTAATTGAAATTTAATAATCAACTAATTTGGTAGATAATTTCTTTTTCACTTTGTTATGCTCTAAAACCCTAGAAATAACATGTCTTTCAACATGTTGATGCCACTAATATAGTAGACCAACATGTTTCTCCCCATTTTGATACTATAAAAACTAAGGGAAACATATTGATGATATTGAATCTCAGGATATAGTAGAAGGTGAAAAACCTATGTCCCAAAAAAAAATAGAAGCACCACGGTTCAATGATGTTAAAAATAATTAAGGAAAAAGACATAAAATTATTAGCTAGATGGAATGTACAAAACAATCTAATTAACCCCAATAAGCCCCTTTTAGTTAGTTACATTAGGTTCACCACTCAAATGTACATGCTGATTGATATAGATATGTGTCATAGCCTTAATAATATGACTAAAGAATAAATTTGGGAATATATTAGGGTAACATTATGATATGAATTCTCTATTTAATAAAAAATATTATAATGGAACATTGATTTACACTTTATTGTCACTATCATAGTGCATATTTAGTATACTAATGTTGAATAAAATTTATATTTATAGTCACTAGAGAGGCTCATAGAGGACTTCATTCAATTCTTATGAATAATCACCTCAGGTATGATGAAGGGAAAGTGAACTCACACCCACTACAAATATATTTACACATGATGAACAAATAAATGTGGAATGAATTATAATCCATTGTGAGGATAAATATTTTTCAGTAGTTTTTTATTGGTATTACCTTACATAGACATTAATTTATTGATGACATTGATTAATATTTTTTAATTTATGAATGAATTTCCATGTTCTATAAAATAATAAGAATGCATAAAAACTAACATACCACTACAATAAATCATGGATGGGGTATGATTTACTTGAAAACATTGGTATGTATTTTAAATTTATAGTAATAATTTTATGAATCATGAAAAAATATGTTTCTTTGTTTATATGCATATTGATGGATAAAAATACCATGGAACTTCTATCACAAATCATGTTATATGGAAGGAGGATCCTGTAAATAAAAATAAAAGACTAGTAGATTCAAACATGGAAAATGATAGGGAAGAATGTGAAAGAGTGACATAATAAAATTTTGTTCTACATTAATTTGGTATTATATAATAATGACTACTTAATTTTCTACATTTTTATCTGGTTTAGACTCAAGAATCATTATCAGATATAACTGATGAAGAAAATGAGCCTCATCATAGCTGGAAAGGTCTCTCTAAGTGCATCCATGAGACCCAGGTTCGAATCCAGGAAGAGGAATAATTCTTGGTCACTGTAGTAGTATTGTTCAGTACTGTAGTAGCTGGGAGTATTCAATTTGGGCCACTGGTATTGGCCTGGATTCCTTAAGGCCTTCAGGACACCCAGGCCTTCAGGTTAGCAAGGATTTTAGGCCACCATTAAGGCATTGGGGCCTCCTCAAGGCCTTAAGGGACACCTGATAGGAAGATTCCAAAATATATTATACAAGGAACCAGCTCCCGAGGAGGATCCAAGAGAAGGGCACATTCAACAGAGTAGTGATACTGGATTTAGAATCATGAAAGGTTATGACATTTCCATCTATACCGGTCTAGTGCATATCTACATAGGAAAACTAGCTGAAAATCCATGAAAAGTTGGAGAGCTAATCACAATACAGATGGTGGGGAGGGGCTATTTCATGTAGTCATAGTCTGTATGATTTCGTTAAGATCTATGTGTCCTGTAATGTCTCATGGCCTATGGGAAATGTATTATCTAAATCCTACGGTCCTTGTAAGGTTTCCCCCTCATACCTTGAAAGGGGGTTATCAAAAATCAATAAAAAAGAAGTCATTTAGGCCATTCAGGCAGGTTGTAACCGACGAATGATTACATTGAATGGAATTAAATTGGATATAATAATATGATTCTTTCAGAGGTATGAGTTTTGTAGTGTCTCCCCGAACACATTATGAGAAAATAAATGAACAAGAGGATAAAGATATAAATAAATAGAAGATATGAAGACATAAATAAGTACTTGAGAGGAAAAACATAATCGGTTGTATGAGTTATTATAGAATGTTATAGTAGAGAATAAAAGAGAATAAATATCACAACAATCACCACTACATGAATATCCACACTCCATCATTGAGGTGATCCATTCCCCGCAAAGGTTTTCCTTATAAGAGGTAATCAATGTTTTTGTAAATGTTTATATGAAATGTGAATCATGTTGATATTGAAAATTCTCATGTACTAATATTCTATAAGGTGAAATGGATTGTGATTTATATATATCATCACACACCCATTTATTATTGTGAGGGGTGATATTTTTAATATAAAAGGATATATTCTACACAAAAAAACATCCAAAAGGTCTTGTGAGTGTGTAGATTCATGCATATAATAAGCCTATCACCGAGCTAATTACCCCCTTGATGATCTAGATGTCCACATAGATAAAAATACTATTGGAACATTCATAGGATGTATATTCGATATTGTAAAAATACATGTTTATAATTAGGTATTCCTTTCTAATTTATTTTTTATATAAAACCTTCAATAATTAATTAAAAAAGGTCATAACCAAGTAATTAAATTATAGACAGAGAAAACAAAGGGGAAATCGATTGTTGAATAAAATAAATCTACACGATCAACAAATTGATTGAATGAAATTTATAGAGTACTTCTACCCCTTCGGTTCAATATCAAAATTTAATAATATTACAAGTCCATACTGATGAAACATTTAAAAATGGTGATACAACCATCATTGATTTAGAAGAATAAATGCACAGAGATTCCATTATAGACTTTCTCAGTCTTTATAATGTAGATTAAATCCTTAAGAATGGATAGCTAGGGATATTAGTTATAAATGTATACATGAAGTTTGTTTTTATAATCTTTTTATCAAATAGAAGATCTAATATGTCAATTATAGTTAAATACTATTCAAATTTTTTTACCAAAATATATATCATTAATATTTTAAGGTAAAACCCTATAATTGTTTTTACTCATCAGTCTTTACATCACATCTATAAAAAAATATCACTAGATGAAGAATAATATTCAGAAATAGTGGAAAAACTAGCCACAAAGTTTTAAAGAACCATACAGATAACATACAATTATTTATGGCCATAATACATGGGTATACCTTTATGATTTAATAATTTCAAATATATTTTTATTTATTTCATTTAATTATATATTTTTTTCTTAGGGAGAAATTTTTACTCATTATAGTCGATTTTTATACTCAAAATATTTATTTTTTTGGATTTAATACATGGATAACCAATTAATCAACCAAATATGATAATTTTTATCAAATTATAATACAATACATTGACTATTTTAAAATTTAATGTCAATTTATACACATTATTTTATTTTTAATGAAGTTTTTTTATGATAGGGCAGTATTTAAATATCATCAAAATCATGGTATTAGGACATCCCATGAATAAAAAAAGCATATAAAATTCTATAAATGGATATGTATTATGGTATATAAACCAATATTTTACTATAAAAACATATATCCAAAAACAATTATACAATTTTCTCAATGTTCCTATAATTTATTAAATAATATAATGCTAAATATTTTGGTTATTATGTTTGAAAATTTATGAAAGATATTATATTCCATCAAAAAACTATCATCCCCGAAGAGATATTTCTGATGATAATTACAATTCTATTTAGAATATTTATTAATCATGTTTTTATTTATATTTTTATAGTACTGACCTGAATTTCAATATTCTACATATTCAAATGAGTAATTTTTTTTGTAAATTATCGGGCAAAATATATGATTTCAGAATGTATGTAGACATCACAAAGAGGAGACTTCCTACTACTTATATACTTAATTTCTTAATCATTTTAATTAAAAATGTAATTAATTTCCATTCCATTTTAATATAATAATTATTTTTTTAGTTTTCATAGAGATCATGAATAAATTACTTCATTAATAATTAATTTTTCTTGGAAAATATTGTGCTCTATAAATATCATATAATTATTAGAGAAAAATAAATTCATGAAAAAGTATTCTATATGAATAATGTAATCATGTGCTAATTTTTCTATTTATAGAGCTATTTATTCTTTAGTTTACCTATTTATGTTCATTAGTGTGTATTTTCAGTTTAAAATTGAATAAAAGTGCGTTTTTTTAAATTAACATTTTTGTTAAGAATAAGTTTCAATCACTAAAAACTAATGAATCAAACTTATATTAAGTTGAGACTTTATAAAAATGATCTATAAATAATTTTTGATGTACAAAAATTATCCACAAAACAATCTGACACATGGTTTGACCTATATAACTCAAGGTTCTTATTTTTATTTAAAATTAACATTTTAGATTACATCATACATCACATACTAAAAAATAAGAAAATTCACTCATACTATAATGATAAATTTGGAAAATTATACATAATTTATTTTTGATGTTCAGGAATCAAATTTATATCAATATGACATACATTTTTGATGTTTTGTCTTAAAGTGTGTGTTCTTTTTAAAAAAATGACATTTTGGTTCAAAATCCACATGACACACTCAAAAATAATCAAAAAATTTAAGATTGTCTGGAAACTATAGAAAATATTTATATTTCATTTTTGATATATAAGAATCTACCATACAAGAATATTATGCATGATATGACCAGTATGACTCAAAATATATATTTTTAATTAAAAAATGACATTTAAAAAAATCGGTTTCACTCACTGAAAAAATATAATCAGATTGTATTAATACTTTAGGGAGATGATGGATAAGTCATTTTTTATGTGTTTAATTTTCTGTATATCAATATGACATATATTTTGATCGATATTACTTAAATTTTAATTTTATAGTTTAAAAATATCCTTTTAGTTATAAATGTTTGTTACGAATTGAAAACCTAGAAAAAAAAACTCATATTGTCTTGATACATTAGGAAAATGATTTATAAGTCATTTTTTGTCGTTAAGAATCAATCTTACATAAATATTTATATATGGTGTGTAGTACCCTGATATTTTATAAAATATACATGTTTTTTCTAATAAATTTTATTTTTTTATAGCATGCATTACAAGAAATACTATGTTTTAACGAAGAAAAATATATTATTAATTTAATTATTTAAACATGACTATTATAACCAAGAAATTAAATTTTTATGTATGAATAAGAATAGACACATTTTGAAAATTATGTATCAATGTTTTAGATGAAGAAAATATGTGAAAAAATAAGTACATAATTTTGGTTAAAGTCTTTATATGTTTGGAAAATACATTTTTCTCAAAAAGGATTTTTATTTATTTTGTGAACCAATAATAAAAATAATTTTTTTACACTTTTAGAAAATTTATTTGATAAAATTAACTTAATTTTTAGAATAAAAATTTCATCTTTATCTTAGGATGCTTTTTTTTGATTTTTCGGAAATGTTTAATTTTTTAATAAATATTCAAAAATATTGATTTTTATTGGAAACTACAATTTTGATTAAATCATTTACAATGTTATATTTTTAAAAAAATAACAAAAAGTAAAATAAGTAAAATAATGTTATTATTAATATAATTTATGTCTTTTTAATAAGTTTTATTTTAAATCATGATATAATATATCTAACACTTATGAAAACTTTTTCTTTGGAAAGTTTCTTATTCATGGCATATGTAGGTTTATTTTTAAATTAAAATTCTGAAAATTTGGTGAATTTTATTTTAAAAAAATTATTACATAGTTTTAATCTTAATGATTAATATTATATAATATGGTTAACTTATATTTTTTTCATAATGATTACTAATAACAATAATAATTAATTACTGCAGTTATGGTTAAAATGGTTTTAGTGGGGGTTAAACTAAAGCGATAAGGGTTATAATGACCTAATAACAAGTTCAATTTATATTTTTATGGATATATTTTGACTTTATCACACCTAATTACTATGAACTATCCATTTTATATCCTTCTTATGTGAAAAACGTGGGTATATCCTTTTATTTTCAAAAATTCCAAGTGTGTCCTCTACCCCACTTATAAAGGCCACCCAACTCCTCTCCTCTACAAACATAAAAATCCTCTTATATTGAAAAATACCTACCAAAATATCTTTCTTAATTTTATTCTAATTTATTAAAGACCTTATTTTTATCAGGATACCCTCATAATATGGCTTTTGGTTCAAACCTATGGATGTTGTCCGAAGAAGAAGTATCGTTCCTAACTAAGTATTTTTACATTATTTATTTTTCCAAATAATTTAAATTTTATTAAAATATTATAATGTAATAAAATTAGAATATATTATATACTAAGATTTTATTATGTTAAATTAATAAACTACATCTATATCATCATCAATCAAATGGAAAATGAGACCGTCGAACGTGTGTACAATAGACCACCTCATCGTGAACTGATGTAATTCATCTTCCACCACCTCCTCTCATGGATGGTTATAATTATTGTTTAAATGAATTTATATGATATTTACAAAATAGTTATACTTTTAAATAATAATATCACTTACACATTCTTACTTTCCAATCATTGGTAATACAATATTTTTGCTATTCTGTACATCGAACAACCACCTCACGAAATGATGTGATTTTTTTTCACATACAATTTACATGGAAGTTAATAATGATAATTTTTATAAATATATGTAATATATATGAACTAATAATAACTCTATAATGGTTATATATCATTTACCGTCCTTTCTTTTTATCCACTGATAAAATGGAAAAATCATTCATGCTTACATACGGTCTACCGTCTCCATGAATGGTGTAATTACTTTTCTATATTTAGCGTTAATGTATTGCTATAAATAAATTTTAAATGAATATATATATGATATTATACCATATTTAAAATTTTGGATATTATGGAACCATGATCATCTGTAAAGGACTGAAAAAACCAAATCAAAAATTACATGAAAATCAAAGAAGTTATTACTCAAAAAATTATTTTAATAAGGAATTATTACTAAATGGTTAATAAATCCATATTTATTATATAGGATGTATGAATATTTATGTAGTATGTCAAAACTCTAGGTAAGGGATATTCATCTCACTTTTTTTATCTTTGAGACACATGCCATATACATAACTTGTTTCTTTTGTGCGGTGTATATACTACCATTGAATATATTTTAATATGATTATAATGAATTTTATTTGGATTGATATTTCTATATAATGTTCTTTATTGCATGGGTACTATGATTCAAATCTTACCAATGTGGTAAGGTTTTGATGTTATAATCTCATTTTTATTATATTTTTATATTATTTTGATTCCAATGATGAGATCTTATGATATAACTCTCTATAAACTTGAGAATTTTCTTCTAAAATGATTATTTCTTTAAATTACATGTTTTTAATTCATTTTATTATATTTAGGTACTCATGGTTCCAACTTAATGTATTTGAGGAAAACTGACAACATTTACCTCTTTGGTTGAAAACCCTTTTTATTCCATATCCATGTTCTCTAAAAATGTTTTCAAGAATGTTTTCAATATTATAAAATGATGGTTTAAAGTCATTTTTACCCATTTTTTACTTTTTTACAATTTTTTTTATTGTAATCTTCTTGTCATTTTCCAAAAAAGGATCATTTGACCTTTTTAAAAAAATACAAAAGGAATATTAGTTTTGACATATACAAAATGAATGGTATTTTCCACAGTTATTTCTGTTCAATGATTTAATGATTCCTTTACAATTATCCAAGGTTATTTTCAAATAAATTTTTTTTCTATAATATTTAATCAATTTTTATAATATAAAAAAGTTATTCCAAAAGGGAAATTATATTTTCATCAATAATGTGTTGATGTTCTTTTTATAGAAGTTTTATTTATCAATGACAAGAAACTTTGGTGTTGTTATATTTTATTGGGAAAATGATATAATTGTACCATCCTTATTCTATCTCTATATGGTTTTTTATTATTACAAGGATATGTTTATAAAAATAGTTCATTTTCCATGAGTTATACAATAAAGAATTTATGAGATGATTATGAAACCCGTCTCCTTTCTATGGGTTATTATATGATTAAAAGTTTATGAAATATATTAATTTATTTAGGTTATGATAGGATGATGTTTTTATGATCTTATGAGATAAAAAATTATATAATATGTGATGGGTTGGACCTATATCTCCCTCCAAATAATTGGTGAATGATTAATTGTCTATGAGATTGAATGGTACATGGGAGTTCATCACTAGCCCGAAAGAGGGTACACATGAGGTTATCCCAAGCCTGAAAGGGGGTATACATGTGGTTATACCAATCCTGAAATAAGGTACATGGTAGATTATTAAACACCAAAAATAGAGAACATTGGAGGTTATCCCAAGCTCTAATCATGTACATATGTGGCTACCCTAATCCTAACATGTTATGAATGTATTGGTGGGTATCCTTGACATAATACTTTCTATGATTTTGTGTATTCCATAAATCCATGTATTATGATAATGTTATGATCTCATGGATCATTCTCTTTGATTATATTATGATTCATGACTTATAAACTATCATTATTTATCCCATGAAGCATGCTTGTGATCAATGATATGAAGGATATGGTTTTCAGTTTTTTACTCATGTTCTTATAACCTTATGCTCACATTATGTTGATATCTCCCTTATTTACCGTCACTGATCATCTGATATAAACTTCTCTTATGTTTCCTTTCACTATGTTATATAGAAATATATAATGTATTATATGTTTAAAAAGAGTTCAATTATTAATAACTTAGTAGTAAATGACATAGATCACTTATAGACTAGTTGTTTATGTGTATAAGTTTTCAAAGGCACTTTACCTAAAAGATTCTAGTGTGGATCATTACATTATGTAATTATTTTTCATCTACTAAGATGAAATATTTATATATGAAATGTATGGTTCAAAATATGATGTGATTAGTATGAATCAAAGTGCATGTTTTTATTTAAAATTTTCATTTTAATTTAAAACACACATCACATAATAAAAACCAAGAAAATATAATCATATTGTCTTGATACATTAGGAAAATGATCTATAAGTCATTTTTGACATGTAAGAATAAACTGCATATCAATCTAACACACTGTGTGACTAGTGTGAATGGAAGTGTATGTTTTATTTAAATTGAAATTTTTACTCAAAAGGTGTGAGATATACTAAAATCTAAGAAAATAAATTCATATATTTTTGATACTTTCGTAAAAGTATCCATATGTCAATTATGATGCATAGGAATCAACCATACCTTAATAAAATACATGGTGCGACCAATTTGAATTTAAAAGTTTGTTTTTAGTTTAAGATTGGAATCTTAGTTAAAAACACGTGTCAACCACTTAAAACTATGAAAATATAATCATATGGTCCTAATACATTAGTAAATAATTTATAAATCATTTGTAACATGTATGAAATAACTACATGCCAATATAACACATGATGTGACCGATATAAATCATAGTGTGTGTTTTTTATTTAAAAATTACATTTTAGTTAAAAATGCGGATCACTCATTGAAAACCAATAAAATAAAATTATATTTTTTAGAGACTTTAGTATAATTATCCTTATGTCATTTTTTTGCGTCGGAATCAACCGAACGTCAATCAAGAACATGATGTCACTAGTGTGTCTCAAAATGTGTGTTTTTATTTAAAATAAACATTTAATTTCAAAAGGAAAATAGCATAATAAAAACCAATAAAAATATATACATATTGTATTCATAGTTTAAGAAAATTATTCGTAAGTAATTTTTTGAGATGTTTGAATCATCCAAATACCTCAATTCGATACACAGTGTGTTCGATAAGACTCAAAATGTGAGCTTTTAGTTAGAAAATGACATTTTCATAAAAAAGACATGTGGCATACTCAAAAAAAGAGAAGAAAATTAAGATTATTTTGAATCATTAGGAAAATTATTCATATGTTATTTGTGAATTTTAAGAATCAACCATACTTGAATTAGGTGCATGGTATGACATAGATGGCTCAAAATGCGTGTTTTCAGTTTAAGAATTACATTTTAGTTAAGAAAACATATCACTCACATAAAAACAAGAAAATGAACTCATATTTCATTGATATATTATGAAAATGATCTATAATTCATTTATGACAAGTATTAGTTACCCACACATCAATCCATCACACGTTGTAGCCGGTATGACTCAAAGTGTGTGTTTTTAGTTTGAAAATGAAATTTTGGTTAAAAAAATGTTTCATTCACTGAAAACCTATAAAAATTTTATTGTATTTATAATTTCAAAAAATGATCCTTATTTCTTTTTTGATGTTTATGAATCAATCGAATGTTAATCGGGCACATGTTGTGACCAGAATGACTCAAAGTGTGTATTTTTATTTAAAATTTACATTTTTGTTCAAAAATTTTGGTACCTAATCAAACCCAAGAAAAAACATTCATATTGTTCTAATAATTTCTGACCGAAATCTATATGTCATTTGTGATGTGTAAGAATCAACTGTACCTTAATTATATACATGAGATTTCTAGTATGACTCAAAAGGTATGTTTTTAGTTTAAAAATGGAATTTTAGTTAAAAACATGTTTTCTCACTAAAAATTGAAGAAACTCATAATAATTTTCTTCATACATTATAAAAACATTAAATAAGTCATTTTTTATGTGTAGTAATTACCCACATGTCAATACGATACACAATTTGACCAGTATGACTCAAAGTGCATGTTTTCAGTTTAAAAATGTCATTTTAGTTAAAAATCAATGTCACTCATGAAATAATAAGAGAATAAATCTAATAGTATTGATATTTTCATAAAATAATAAATAAATCATTTTTGATGTGTTGGAAAAAATATTAATCAATCCAACACATGGTGAGGATAATGTGACTCAAAGTACATGTTTTAATCTAAAATTGACATTTTAGGGAAAAACACATATAATATAATTAAAACAGAGAAACTAAGAATGGATTGTCTTCATACATTAGGAAAATGATCCATAAATCAGTTTTGATGTGTTTTCATCAACCACACATTAATCTGACCATGTATTTTCTTGGTATGACTTGAATGGTATGTTTTCAGTTTAAAACTGACATTTTAGTTTAAAAAAATGTCAATTTCATAAAACCAATAAAATGGGAATGGATTTTTTTGCTACATTTGTAAAATTATCAATAAATCATTTGTGATATATATAAATAAACTACACATTAATCTAACACACATTGTTCCCAGTATGTCATGAAGTGTATGTTATCAGTGTAAAAGTTACATTTTATTAATGAATTATTTCATATATATTTTTAATCTATTTCATTATGTGATTAACAAAAAAATATTTTTTATAAAGGTATATTATTTTCCTTGATCTGGGGTGGTTTATTTAGAAAATTATAGCATGATAATTCCCTTTTAAGTGGGGGTTAAGGTCCAAAGACATCAAAACATTAATGTTTTTTAATTTGTTGATGTTTTTTTATAAATTATACATAAAAATGTAATTAAACATTTTCTAGGGAGGGGATATTAGAAGTTGTCTTATTTGGGTTTATTTCTTAATAACTACAGGTCATGTAACGTCACTTAATCCTTCGGGCCTTATAATGTTTTACCCTTATCCCTTGAAAGGTGGATTATCAAATATCAATAAAAATTAAAGGCCTTCAGGCCATTCAGGAATAATACATACAAATGTAACTGTAAAAACCAATATTTGAAATGTTAATAATCATTATATATTTTTTTGTAATATTGTATAGTAAACTTTATATAATTTAAATTTTATATTTTCTACTACAACGTGATGTAATTATACAAGCACACGACTATAAATTTTCTTTTATCAATGCTAGGAATTACACTGATAAACAGTCACTTTATCATTATTAAAAACATTGTGATAACATTTCCCCATTATTAGTGATAAAAAATATGATAAAGATCATCTTTTATTAGTTATAAACTTACAGTAATAAAGGATCCCCTTTATTAGTGTTTTTTTAGCTCTAATGTAGGGCCCTTTTATCATCAGTTACAATATAAATACTTTTTTATCCCATGAAGACTATTTATAGTGTGGTTAAATACTATATCTACATTACTATAATGTGATGAAAAATGGAGCTTTAAATAATTCTAAAAAATTTGTTGATATGATCGATGTGTAGATGATTCATACAGATCATAAATAATTTAAAGATCATTTTCTAGCTTTTCATGCCAATCTGAGATCATTTTCTAATTTTGGTTCCCTACACAATCAAATATTTCATTATAAAAAACTATTAATAATATAAAATTATAATTCACATCCTACCTATCTGTTTGTTAATAATATTGATGACAATATGATTCCCTAAGACCAAAAATGATTCAATCAATTTTATCTAAATTTTTTATAATAATCCTATGTTGTTTTCCATGTTTTTACCCCCTGGTGGGAAATATTCAATTATAATAAACATACACAATGTTAAATGATAGTTTAAATAATACCAAGTAAAAAACACCTCCATTTAATATACAATAGATTCCAAAAAATCATAAATGACTCTATGATCAATCTTCTAAGTTTTATTTCAATCCAAGTGAATTCTCTTGGTATTTACCTCTTTTACATGATTTTTCACCTAATTGAAAATATGATGGAAAACATAAAAATTCAATATTCATTAGAATTTTTTTATGTGATCTATATGTGGATGATTTATTTAGATCTTAAATGACCTAAATATAATTTTCCTCACTTTATAATCCAATTTGATCTATTTTTCTCATTTTGGACCACTACCTTGTAAATTTTTATATTATTAAAATTGTTAATAACGAAGAATTATACATTATATCATACAAATCAGTATGGGAAATAGATTGACCCATGGTTTATTTTGTCACATCATGAATGATACAGTGAATATGTTTCTTATATTACTCATTAATCAGAAGTATTTTACTAAATTTGTACCCCAAGGGGGAGATATGTCATTTTAATCAGCATAAATAAAGTAAAATTGTGTTTACGATCATATCGAGTGATAGAAATATGCAATTGACATGTGGTTGATTCATACAGATCATAAATAACTCGATGAGCATTCTCAAAAGTTTTTAATTTAATTCAAGGGTGTTTTCTTGGTACTGACCCACTTTTATATGATTTTTCACTTAATTGCTAATGTGAGGGAAACATATAACTTCTAGTAATACCAATAAATTCATGTATCTGATCAATGTGTAGATGATTCATATATATTATATATTCCCAATTGATCATTCTCGTATGTTTTCAATCCAATCTATTATTTTTTTGGTCTGTTTTGATCCCAATATATCTCATTTGTCCATTATTAAAAATACTTATCAATGAAAAATCATATTTTATATCCCATAGATCAATCCAAGTATTATATTGACACATGGTTGTTTCTATAAGATCAAAAATTATTTTTTAAATGATCTCCCATGTTTTCACATTAACCATTAGCCATTTCTTGGTTTTGATCCCCTTAGAAGAGGATTTATCATTGTAATAAATGCACATAATTTTAAATAGTGTTTTTGATCATAAAAAGGGATACACACATCCTATTTATGTATTATTTATTATAATAAGTCATAAATTAATCAATAATTATTCTCTCAAGTTACCATGTCAATCAAAGTTCATTCACTTGGTGTGGAGCACCTTTTACATGGTTTGTCAGTTAACTATAAATATGAGTAAAAGGAACCGATCAATATTAAACCCATAAATGAAATTTTAAAAAAGAATTAACTTTCATACATTCCTAAATAATTTTCATATTCTTTATTTTTGTTGAATTATGTCATAACTCTTACAATAAAATCACATGTATTAAAAACTGGTCACTTCCACTCAGTTTCCATTATGTACACATTACAATAATTTTAAAATGAAACAAATCTATTTTTCATGAAAAATATACATGATTCTAATATTTTCTTAAACATTTTTCATACTAATCCTTAAAAACAATGAAAAAATTAAAAACAAGTGATGATCAAAAAAATATTAGTAAATTACACACACAAATAAGAGAATAAACTCATTAGTCCATTTCAAAGATAAGTAATTATATAAGAGAGTTTTCATTTAATATATTAAAATTTGAGCTCAAATAATAATTTATATACACATGAAATTATATTTACAACCCAATTTTTTTTCATAAAATACTTTTTGAAAAAAAATAAAGAAAAAATCATAATCATGATAGATTCTTTGAAAACATGATAAACCATAAATTTTTTTTCCAAAAAAGATAAAATTTACTCTTAAAGGGAATAATAATTCATTTAATTAGAAGATCATTATCATACCTTATAAAAAAAATAATTCCATGAAAATTCATTTTGAAGAATTGAAAATTCTTGTAGTTTCTTTGAGTAATTATATTTATAGAACCCTTACAAGATCCTTTATATGAACCCCTACAAACAGAATAAACTACTTAATTAATTACTATATAATTCTCTAGGGAAAATAATCTATTACTAATGAACTGAATTGTTATATCTCTATCACCCAACATCATAAAAAATTTCAAAAGACCATCAAATACACAAAATACATAAAATATTTTATTTTCATCATCAAAATCATTAAAATATATTTTAAAAATCTTAATTAATACCTTTCTAGATATTGACATATCCTTTTCCATTTAAACACCATTTTAAAAACAAAAATTACATAGAAAAAGGGAAGAAGGGTTTTTCTTTGAAGAAAACATGGATTCTTATAAATAAATGCAAATATTAAATAATGGTTATAGTGGTGTGAAAATACATTAATGTTTTATAAGTTTAATAAAACATTCCTTTTATATTTTGTAATAAAATTCAAACATTTTGTTTGTAATACACAAAAAGATTAGTTTTGAATAACTTTATAAGAAAGTCAAAGGTGATGTAAAATAACTTTTAATTAAATTACTTAACAGTTTACTCATCTATAAAAAAATTTGGAAATGGGGTATAAATATTAGAAATAAATTTTCAAAACATTTTAAAGGTATTTCTTATGATAGAAAACCCTTTACATCGAGTTTGACTTGTCATAGAATTTATTTATCTTCATGAAATGTAAAGTTTTGTTAATTAATTAAATTATTAAGAATATTTATAAGGACCTGAACTTAAACATATCATAATATTGAATTAAATGTATAATTATCGTTGATTATCTTTTTAGGTTTAGTGTTTTAGAGAGTTAGGTCATAATATATACAAAACAACGTGAATATTACATGTAGACACATCTACCCAGTTTCCATATTTTGCATAAAATAAAAACTCTTTGAAAAAAAGTGTTACATCTAGTTCCATGTTTTCTACAACATGAATTTTCCATGATACCATCCTTGACCCTATTCCACTTTATATCCTGTGAAAAATATTTCAAAAACATGTGATGAGAATAAAAAGCTCAGTAAGGGATACATAAAGAAGGAAAACTATTAGTTCTTCAAAACAATAAATAAACCAAGAATACCTTATCATAAGTAATACTTTTCACCTTTATGAAGTAGTAAACACTCTTCATGGAATAAAAGATCATTATTTACCATTTTGTAACCAAAAAATTACCACAGAACACATATAAATAACACATTACATATAAAGGTATCTTGGGACACAAACATAATTAAATTGAATAACCATAAGGTCGACTTCCACACATATCAATAAATAGAATACCCATTGGGATAACTTCCATACCCAATGAATTAGAGGTTATAATGTAACCACATGTCCCAGTTTATCATGGCACCACCCGCCATTTGGTTTATCACATAACCACCCGTCAAATGTCCAAGTACCATTATAAAATCATAACACATAAAATATTGCAAATATAAGCATTTCACTAATAACATTTAATTTCCAATCACAGGAAATAATTTCAAGATATTGAAATAATGAATCCATTTCCAAAACCATTTTCAATACCAAAACTCCCAAAAATAGAATAAGGGATTATTTTTCATTTTAGAAAACATTAAGGTTTATAGAAGAATCTAAATAACTATTACGGCGGTGGAGAGGTCATTATCCCCGCAAACATTAAAAACATTACTTTTTTTGTTTAGTAAAATGATTCAAAGAAAAAATATTCCTTTTGAATGAAAGTAAAGTCAAAGGATTTTATTAAACATCGTGTAAAAGAAGAAGGTATATATTACCGAAATATACCTCAATCAAAGGATATTGAGACGAAGTACCTTAAAAAGATCATTTTATAAAGAAAATAGATTGATAATGTGTAATCACTATAAATACAATATAGGATATAAAAATTCATTTCACACATAGTTATATCATGACATAATAAATAAGTAGAAAATTAACCCAAATAACGGAAATTGGGTTAAGAAGTTCCCTTACCTCGTGTCTAACTTGACCCATTCATTCTATAATTTACAGAATAATAAACTAAAGTCAATTTATACTTTATTAAGAACCTTTTTCAAGTTTATTATTCCTTTTATATCACTTATTACCATTTTATTAACATTATGTAATCATTTAAGTTAATTATGGTCGTTTTGTTGATATTTGGTACTTGAGTAATAAATGAACACATTATAATTACAAGTTGTTCATGTGGTAAAATATCCATTATCTTTAGAATGATATTCATGTTGATTCAATAAGGATATCTTATGACTTTTCCATTCCTTATGAGTTTATGTTTTGAAAATAACAAACACTTTTTCTATGTTCTGAATATATTTATGTTCTGTATTTTTCTTAAGATTCAGAATTGTCATTCCGTTATGTTTACAGATATATCATTATGTTTTTCCAATCTGTTAGACTTACAGATCTGTCATTACGATTTTTCATTTAGTTTTTATGATTCCGAATTCAGTGTATATATGATTCTGTTTTTAGGATTTTGAATCTAGTTTATATATGACTCGTTTTTAAGATTCTGAATCTTGGGTTATATATGATTTAGTTTTATGATTATGATTCCAGTGTATATGGGATGCTGATTTTTAATACAGATTCCGGTGTATATGTGATGCGGATTTTCAATACCGATTCTGGTGTATATGTGATACCGATTTTCAATACCGAATTCAGTGTATATATGATTCCAATATTCATGATACCGAATCCACTGTATTTGTGACTCCGATTTTATGATTTCATGTTCTTGAGAATGTTATTTCTAAAAATCCATTTTCTTTATTTCTTAAGATTCTGTTTTCTGGATAATGTTAGAGGTGCCTAATGTATCATTCCAATGATATCAGATTCTAAGACATCTTATACATAACAATTTTTTTCCTAAATGGCCCGAATGCCTTCATTTTTATTGTTTTTTTTATAATCCACCTTTCAAGGGATAAGGGGGAACCCTTACAAGTCCCATAGGCTCAGAGATTACATGGATCGTAGGCTTAGGAGATTACATGATCCGAAGGTCTTAATGAAATCAACTAGACTGTCTACAAGGAATTTACCCTCCCCAGTATCTACATCATGATATTATCTCTCTACCTTTGCATAACTGTCTGGCTAGGCTTCCCGGGCAAGCACATGCTAGTACCGATGGCATAGCCATACCCTCTCATTCTGACAATCCATTTGGCTCTTCTCTGGTGAGTGCACCTTCTCTGAATCCACTGGGGCTACTCCTTTTCTACTTTGGTCAGTGCTTCTTTTGAATGTTGTGATCAACTTGTTTATACTTGAAAAACTTCTTTAGACTTGTTTCATGCAGACTTTGATTATGCTGATCGACGGCTTCCGGGTTTGGACGACCGAGGATCTGATTTCCTTCTAAATCGAGGGCTTGCGGGGATAGCAAGAAGGATATCGATATTCAGATTGAGGGCTTACCTAGGTGTGGGTAAGATTTACTTTCATGAAAGTATAAATCAAAGTAACTTTATCCAAGGTTCTTGGATACCTTTCTCTTTGGGTTAAAAGAATCCTTTAGTTACTTTTTTACTATTACAAGTTTTTTTAATTCCTCTGCTGTATGTAACTCTGTTATTGTTAAGAAGTATAACTTTCTTATAATTTTAAATTTTGTTAGACTAATTATATTAAAGATTCTATATGCTTTATGTTAGAATATTATGTTTAAGAAATTAGAAAAGGTTTCTTTAAGAGGTCTTGTGAATGTTTGTTAAACTTTGTTAAACTTAACATTAAAGGTTCCAAAGGAATTTTTAAAGTATACAATTCACCCCCCTCTTGTATATTGAGCATCTAAATTTCTATTTAGATCCTAAAATTCATGTTATAGATATCATATTTATCATATTTATCCAGTATATGTATGTATTTATAATAGTACATAACATTTGGAGATAAGAAATGAAATGCACCGTTCATGGAGACGGTAAGCCGTACGTACGCATGAACGCTAATTTAATTTCTATTTTTTATTTTAATGGACTGAAAACATAATGATACATAGGTATATTATAATTCTAGTATAGTATCATATATAATATTATTATCTCCATCCTTTATACGTACCACGTATGGTATGAACGAGTCATATCACTTTGAGGGGGCGGTAGTCTGCACTTTCTCAAATGAAATTATCACATTTACCCATAATGGAAACCATAATGGTAAGATATAAATGGGAAATACAGAAGCATAAAGGAAATATAAATAGAATATATATCATATATAAAAACAGTGACATCTTATTGGACACCATGATATGTAGTAGGAGATAATCGAACAATCATCGTTTCATGAGGCATTAGTTTGTCATCCATAGAAACAATATGTTTTTATCCCATTAGATGGAGGGGTGTTTAAGTTTAGTTCAAATAATTCTCATAAAAATAGCCTAGTATGTTGAGGATACAGGTGTTGTTATAAAATAAAGGAATAAAAAAAGTTTACAGGTTATAGTATTAAAATAAAAGAAAATAAGTTTAGAGAAATTATTACCTTTAATTTGAGTAACTTTCTTTGGATTGAACCAAAAATACTTATTGAAGTGCCTTATGCCTAAGGTAAGGATTCTAGGAGGAGTAGAGGGATTTAAGGAGAATAATTGGGTAGAGTTTGGATGAGCTAAGGGGCTTTAGAGGTATGAGGAATGAGATAGATGTGGCATCCTTTTATAAGGGGGATGGTGGTCTCTTTAGGAAAGTTTGAAACAAATATTTTATTGTAAACTTATATTCAATTTTAAAAAGACCAAAAATAATTAAAGTAGAAGATAAATGACTCATTATTGAAATAAAATTATCTAATAATAATTGGACAGGTTTTGTATATTATTTTAATATTTATAATCTTATTTATTTAAATCATTTATTAATGAGGTAAATACTGCATCATTATTGTGTCATAAATAATTTAATTTATTTGATGTATAAAAATTATAAAAAAACTAATATTATGTACGAAATATTTTTATCTTTCCATTGAATATTTATATTTGAAAATATAGCTTATATAACCCCAAGTAAAAATTAATTTACAAAACGATATTTGTTTATGTCATTTTTGCCTTTACTTTATGTTAATTAATCGAAAGAGTCATTATCACTCCCAAGAGGCTCCATGGGGTCCAAAAATCTACCCATATATTCCCATGGTAGTAAAGGACTCAACCAATAAGGGTAGGACAAGTGTTAATGTAATTTTGTATTATTATAATATTCTTCTTACGTTGAATTTCCCTATTTACCTTTAACCTCGTTAAATAAAAGTCAAAAGTTACTATTCAGAAAAAATTATTTTCATCTTATTGAACCTCATTTTACTTAATAATAACTACAATGTATGTTGGATTTTCTAAATTCAAATCACAGAAGCGGTAAATTTTCATTTAAATGAAAAGGTTTTTTTTGAACTACTACAAAGTGGTTTCACTATTTATCAAAAATTGATGTTTTTCAGAAAAATACAAAAAATGCAGCTTAAGCTATATTTGATATTCTAAATTAAAAAATGATTTCTATTTTATCAAATTCAGAACATAGAAGTTTGATTAATGAATTTAAAATTAATTCCCACTGTTAGAACAAAAATCTTGTTTTTATGAAATAATAACTATCAAAAGATTGATAGTTGATTATGTCCAATTTCAAAGTAAAAAATGATTCCAATGACAAACATTAGATTAAATGGTAAAAATATAATCTAATTACACATTGACACCAGTTGAAAAGATAATCAATCCATATAAATAAATTAGATTAAAATGCTGTTTTGAATTTAAATACATTATTTTTCCCTATTCATTAAAAAATAAATAATATCAGTACAATACCAAAATTTCAGAAAAAGTAAATTTTGGTGTCCCAATTCTAATGAAGAATATTATTTTTTTCAAATATAACATATAAAAGTGTCAAATACTAGATTAAAAAAATAGTTCTCCATCAAAAGGAGGTAAATCGACCTTTTATAGAATATTATTGTATTTATGCTTAAAATTAGATTCATTCGCATTTTAAGCCTCTAAATTTTATTGGATAAATGTAAAAACATTTAGCAAACATGTATAATCATATTTTAGTTAGTTCTGTCCATTCCCACCAATACAATGTCTAGGCGTTAACTACCATTTAATAAAAATAATATTATATTACTATATTGCAACGTAAGATTTCAAAGAAACTTATTGTTGCGTATCGGGTATGATATCAAGCATTGAAACCCATTTAAAAAAAATTAATATTTAATTTAAAAATATTAATAAATATGAAAATGTCATATTTTTTTATTTACCTGGGATGTTACATCCTTCCCCCCCTTTTGAAAATTGCATCTTCACAATTTTATTCACTTATCATTTAAGTTGGTGTATTTATCCCTCATAGAATTTTTAGATACCCATGTTTCCTCTTAAACCATATGGTTTTTCCACAAATCCTTTTCCTAGTGAATTACCTTATTCTGCAAAACTTTCTCTCTATGGTCAATAATCTAGACTGGTTGTTCCTTATAAGAGAGATTCTCTTCCAACTAAACTACCTCTGGACTCAAAACATGAGATGGATCTGGAAAATATTATCTCAACATTAATACATGAAAAACATTGTGTACCTGGGATAAAATTGGACGTAAAGACACTCTGTATGCAATTGATCTATCTTTATCCAGGATTTCATAAGGTTCAATGAAACTCAGACTCAACTTTCCCTTCTTGCCAAAACACATCACACTTTTCCATGGAGAAACTTTGAAAAAGACATGACAACCTACCTCAAAAGAGAGATCCTTCCTCTGGTTATCCGCATAAATTTTCTATCTTCTATGAGCAATTCTCATGTTCTTATGAATCAATCACACTTTTTATACCATTTCTTCTACCAATTCTGGTCCCATCTGCTTCCTTTCACCTACTTCATCTCAAAATGATGGAGTTAGACACCACTTTCCATATTATGCCTAAAATGGAGCCATCTGTATACTGGAATTAAAAACTGTTATTATATGAAAATTCAACCAAAGAATGATGTTGGTCCCAACTTCCCTGGTAATCTAGTGAACAAGCACATAGGATATCTTCCAAGGTCTATATTGTTCATTCTCTCTGCCCATCTGATTGCTGATGAAAAGTTGTACTAAAATTTAATTCAATACCCAATTACTTCTGAAGTCCTTTAAAAAAGTTAGAAGTAAACCTGAGATCACGATCAGATACAATGGTGGAGGGATCACTATACAACCAGGATATCTCTGTTACATACAATCGAGAAAGTTGATCTAGAGAGAAAGTATCTCGAATAGAAATGAAATGAGAATTTTTAGTCAATCAATCAACAATGACACATATTACATTATTACCTCGAGATGTCTTTGGTAACACCACAATGCAGTCCATGGATATATTTTCCCATTTCCACTTTGGCACTGGTAAAGACTAAAGCATCCCATTTGGTAACTGCCACTCTGCTTTAACCTACTGACAAGTCAAGCACTTCACAGTAAAATTAGCAATATCTCTTTTCATTCCATCCCACCAGTAATACTCTTGAAGATCTCTGTACATCTTAGTACTTCCAGGATGAACTGAAAATGAGAAACTATGAGCTTCACATAACAACTCATTCTTTAACTGTGAATCACAAGTCACACTTAATCTTTTCCCAAACCTAAAAAAACAATAATTTTCAACATTAAAATCAGGCAACTTACCCTTCTGAACCTACTCTACGTTTTTATGTATCTCACTATCTTCATTCTACACATTCTTAATTATATTTGATAGAGATGATTTCATTGACCCATGAAACAAAACAGAAGAATTTCCTGCACCAACAACTTCTATGACAAAGTTCGTCAAATCAAAAACCATAGGATCTAATTCCAAATGTAGCATGTTTAATTAAGCATTAATTTTTTGACTCAAATCATTATCCACATTATTTGATTTTTCTGGAGGGTAATGAATCGTGCAATCATAATCCTTGATTAATTCCAACCATCTCCTCTGTCTCATGTTCAATTATTTTTGAGTGAATATATACTTCAATATTTTGTGATCAATATATATATCACACATTACTCTATACAAATGATGCCTCCAAATTTTTAAAGTAAAAAACAATAGATAATTCTTAATCATGTGTAGGTTAATTTTACTCATGAGGTTACAACTAACATGAAGTATAAGAAATTACCTTATCATTTTGCATAATGAAAAAAGCAAGTCCTTTCAACGAAGCATCACTGTAAATAACAAACTCACCATTTCTAGAAGTTATTTCCAAAATTGTATCATTCAATAATCTTCATTCCAATTCATGAAAACAATCATCACATTCTTTTGTACAAATGAACTTAACACCTTTTCGAGTTAACTTAGTCATTGGACAAGATAACATTGAAAAAATTTCTATAAACCTTCGGTAATAACCTACGAAACCAAGAAAACTACGGATCTCAGTTATATTTGTGGGTCTTGGCCATTCTTCAAAAACTTTTGTTTTACCAGGATCAATAGTTATGCCATCTTTAGAAATAATGTAACCATGGAAAGAAATTTTTTGTAACCAAAACTCACACTTTTTGATTTTCCCAAATAATTTCTTTTCTTTTAATGTTTGTAAGACCAACCTTAAATGAATTTCATGCTTCTCTCAACTTTTAGAATAATCCAAAATATCATCAATGAACTCAACCACAAAATTATGAAAGATCTCACAAAATATGATATTGATAAGATCCATGAATACAGGAGGTGCATTGGTTAAACCAAAATGCATAACAAAAAATTCATAATGTCCATATCTAGTATGAAATGCGATCGTAGGAAAGTCTACTTCCATTACATTCAACTATTGGTACCCTGACCTCAAATCAATCTTTGAAAAATACTGAGCTCCCTATAGTTGATCAATCAAATTATCGATACGAGGCAAAGGGTACTTGTTATTAACATTGATGTTATTCAATGCTCTATAATAAATGAAGAGTCTCATTGAACCATATTTCTTTTTAACAAACAAGACAAGATAACCCCATGGTGATGTGCTAGGTCGAATGAAACCATTATCTAATAAGATCCTCAATTGATTCTTTAACACTAAAAGTTCAATTTGATGCATTCGATAAGGGGGTTTTAAAATTATCTTAGCATTATTTACTAAAACAACAATAAATTCAACTTCCCGGTCAGGTATAAAACCGGAAAACTCATCAGGAAAAAAATCAATGTATAGTATGAACGAGTCACAGAAACCCATTGTTGTGTATTAGGTATTTTATCAAACATAGAAACCCCTTTAAAGTAGAATTAATATTTAATTTACAAATATTAATAAATATGAAAATTTCATATTTTTTTATTTACCTGGGGTGTTACATCCTCCCCCCCCCCTTTGGAAATTGCATCCTCATAATTTTATTCAGATATCAAATAAGTGGTGGTATTTATTTCTCATAGCATTTTCAGATTCTTATGTTGCCTCTTCAACCATATGGTTTTTCCAAAAAACCATTACTTGGTGAATTACCTTATTCCGTAACACTTGCTCTCTATGGTCAAGAATCTAGACTGGTTATTCCTCACAATATAGATTCTCATCCAACTAAACTACCTATGGACTCAAAAAATGATATGGGTCTGGAATATACAATCTCACATTAAAACATGAAAAACATTGTGTACCTGGGATAAAATTGGAGGTAAAGACACTCTGTACACAACTGATCCAACTTTCTCTAGGATTTCATAAGGTTCAATGAATCTCAGACTGAACATTCCCTTCTTGCCAAAATGCATCACACTTTTCCATGGAGAAACTTTGATAAGGACATGACCACCTACCTCAAAAGAGAGATCGTTTCTCCGGTAATCCGCATAAATTTTCGTGTCTTCTCTTAGCAGTTCTCATGTTCTTCTAAATCAACTGCACTTTTTCTACCATATCATCTACCAATTATGGTCCCATTAGCTTCCTTTCACCTACATCATCCCAAAATACTGGAGTTTGACACTTCTTTCCATATAATGCCTCAAACGGAGCCATCTTTATACTAGAATGAAAACTGTTATTATATGAAAATTCAACCAAAGAAAGATGTTGGTCCCAACTTTCCTGGTAATCTCGTGAACAAGAATGTAGAATATCCCCCAAGGTATGTATTGTTCATTCTGTCTTCAATCTTATTATAGATGAAACGGTGTACTAATATTATTTCAGTACCCAAAGACTTTTGAAGGCATTTAGAAAAGTTAGAAGTAAACCTGGGATCACGATCATATACAATGGAGAGGGGAACACCATGAAATCAGTCTATCTCATTAAAATATGACCAAGAATGTTTATCTAGAGACAAAGTATCTCGAATAGGAAGGAAATGAGCAGTTTTAGTCAATAGATCAACAATGACACAAATTGAATTTTTAACACGAGATGTCTTTGGTTATACCACAACGAAGTCCATGGATATATTTTCTCATTTCCACTTTGGCACTAGTAAAAACTGAAGCATCACTTTTGGTAAATTCCACTCTACTTTAACCTACTGACAAGTCAAACACATCATAGTAAACTAAAAAATATATCTTTTCATTCCATCCCACCGAAATACTCTTGAAGATCTCTGTACATCTTAGTACTGCTAGGATGAACTTAAAATGGGGAATTATGGGCTTCACATAACAACTCATTATTCAACTATGAATCACAAGGCACACATAATAATTTCCCAATGCTCAAAAAACAATCATTATCAACATTAAAATCAAGAAACATACCCTTCTAAACCAAATCTAACTTTTTATGTATCTCACTGTCTTCCTTCTGCGCTTGCATAAGTTAGTCTGATAAAGATGATTTCTTTGACACATGAAACAAAACAGAAGAATTTCTTACACCAAAAAATTATATTCCAAAGTTCATCAAATCAAAACCAAAGGATCTCGTTCCAAACATAGCATGTTTAATGAAGAATTACTTTTTTGACGCAAAGCATAATCCACTTTATTTACTTTTCCGATATGGTAATGGATCGTGCAATCATAATCATTGATTAATTCCAACCATCTCATCTGTCTCATGTTCAATTATGTTTTAGTGAATATATAATTTAATCTTTTGTGATCAGTTTATATTTCACACATTACTCAATAAAAATTATTCCTCTAAATTTTTAAAGAAAAAAACAGCAACTAATTCCAAATCATGTGTAGGGTAATTTAACTCACGAGGATTCAACTGACGTGAAGCATAAGAAAGTACCTTATCATTCTGCATAAGGACACAACCAGGTTCTTTCAATGAATCATCACTGTCATTAAAAAATTCACTATTTATGGAAGGTAGTTCCAAAACTACGGAATTCACCTATCTTCTTTTCTATTCATGAAAACAATCATCACATTCTTTTGTACAAATGAACATAACACCTTTTCGAGTTAACCTAGTTTTTGGAATAGATAACCTTGAAAAATTTTCAAAAAACCTTCGGTAATAACCTAACAAACCAAGAAAACTGTGGATCTCAGTTATATTTGTGGGTCTTGGCCACTCTTCACCATCTTTTGTTTTGGCAGGATCAACAGTTATTCCATCCTTATAAACAATGTGACCAGGTTATGAAATTTTTTGTAACCAAAACTCACACTTTATGAATTTCCCAAACAGTTTCTTTTCATTTAATGTTTGCAAGAAAACCCTTAAACGACTTTCATGCTTCTATTTACTTTTAGAATAAAGCAAAATATCATTAATTAACACAACCACAAATTTAACCAAGAACTCAAGGTATATTCTATTCATAAGATCCATGAATACAACAGGTGCATTGGTTAAACCAAAATGCATAACTACAAATTCATATTGGCCATATCTAGTACGAAATAAAGTCTTCGGAATGTCTGATTCCTTTAATTTCAACTGATGGTACCCCGATCTCAAGTCAATATTTGAAAAATATTGAGCTCCCTGAAGTTGATCAAACAAATCAATGAAATGAGGAAGAAGTTACTTTTTCTTAACAGCGATGTTATTCAATTCTCTATAATCATTGAAAAGTCTCATTGAACCATCTTTCTTTTTAACAAAAAAGATAGGAGAACCCCATGGTGATGTGATAGGTCGAATGAAACCTTTATCTAATAACTCCTGTAATTGATTCCTTAACTCTAAATGTTAAATTTGAGCCATTCGATACGGGGGGTTTGAAATTGTCTTAGCATCAGGAACTAATCCAACAATAAATTCAACTCCCGTGTCAGGTACAATACCAGAAAACTCATAAGAAAAAACATCATGGTACTCATTTACCACTAGCACATAATTAATATGAACAGTTCTTTATTTTCAACAATATGTGCAAGGTAACTTTCATTTCCATCTATTACTAGTTTCTCAGCTCCCTGATATGTTATAAAAAACATGGGTTCATTCTTGTATACAAACTGAAAATATTTCTGAAAAAAACCTCTTTAGACCTGCATTCAATATTAGCATGATAATCAAATAGCCAATCCTTGCCCAGAATAATATCAAAATATACTAGAGGAAAAACAATAAGGTTTATAGGTAGATTCTTTCCCCACACAAGGACTGGAAGGTTCTTATAATTTCTTTTTTTCTCAATGTTTTTTCCATGTGTTTTTACCATAAGTTAAATATTCATATCATGAGATGGAATTCCCAATTTATTAGAAAACTTCTCAGAAATGAAAGAATGTTTAGACCATGAATGTAACAACACATTGGCAAAATCTGAACAAACAAACAGTGTACCTGATACTACTTCATTCGATGGCCCAATATATCCTAAAGTAGTTGCAAAGGACTTCACCACCCCCTTCTGCTTGTAGTCTGGGTTTTTCAGCCAATTTATATATTCATTGGGCACTAATTTTGATAATGAGAAATTTCATTACACTTAAATCATCTTACCGACAGATTTTCATTGCCGGATTGATCATCTTCCTTAGAGTTACGAGTAATATAACCAGACTTGCCACACCGGAAGAACTTTACAGACTTTGATAAACATTCTCCAGGTTGCTTTTTACCACACTTCTCACAATATGGATATGTAGTTTTCTTACCTCCAGGATTATTTGATGAATTATTTCCCTTTTCGTGACAACCAGACCTCTTATTCTATTTTTTTGTCAATGAATACCTGATCATCGGAAAACTCCATTTTCACCTTCTACGAACATCAAACAAGTTTTTCATAACTTTTGAACTCATGAGAGGCTAATGATATTTGATATCATGACTTCAATGCTGAGTAAAATTGATTTATCTTAATATCAAGATATCGGATAAAATTTGGAGCATACCTTTCCAATCAAGTGAACTTTCCTTCGTAAACAGCCACTAAGTCATCCTCCTTCCTCAATTCCAAGAATTGTTTTTCCATCCAAAGTCGTCCCACGTTAGGAAAATATTTCTCAAGGATCATATCTTTGAATTCACCCCAAAAACGAGCATCAATCTTCTCACTATCCCTGATATTTTTCACCATCGAACACTACTGATCAAATTCACCTTCAAAGCGGTAAAGAGCAAGACTAACCTTTTGATGTTCTAAACAACCCATGACATTGAAAATTTTCTCCAGTTCTTTAATCCACCCGTCTTCTAGAAAAGGGTCAGATGAAACCCTTAAGTATGGGGGATGTTGCCTAATTAAATGATCCACTACTGACATGTTCCTCTGTGGTTGATTTGGCTGATCTCGTGCATGGATACCACCACCATTTATTGCCTAAGTCAAGTATGCTATCACTGCAACAAACTGTTCAGTTCTGATACCAACCATCTCATGTTGCTGATTTGGAAGGATGTCTCCCTCCTAATATCATCCCAACATAGCTGCCTTGATTCCTCTATGGAAAACCATTCTGAACACATAAATACCTTAGGATATGCAACATTGTAATCTGTAAATTCTATATCATTTCAATCATACCATAATTTAATTTAGGGACACCTATTTAACAATATTCTTACTCCTAATGTTAGCTAAATTGACCTATGATACCAACTATAAGGACCCGACCATAAACATTTCATAATCTTGAATTAAATGAATAATTCACATTGAAAATATTTTCATGTTTAGAGTTTTAGAGAGTTAGGTCATAACATATACATAACAACCTGAATATTACGTGTAGACACATCTACCCAGTTTCCATTTTTTTCATTAAATAAAAACACTTTGAAAAAAAGAGTCATGTCTAGTTCCTTGTTTTGGATAGCATGAATTTTCCATGATCCCATCATTGACCCTATTCAACTTTATATCCTATGAAGAACATTTCATGAACTTGTGATGAGCATAAAAATCCCAGTAAGGGATACACAAAGAAGGAAAACTCATATTTTTTCAAAACATCAAGTAAACCATGCATACTTTATGATAAATAATACTTTTCACCTTTATAAATTAGTAAATACTCTTCACCGAATAAAATATAATTTATTACCCTTTTGTAACCAAAATATTACCATAACACCCATATAAAGAACACATAACATATAAAGGTAACTTGGGACATAAACATACCTAAAGGGAATAACCATACAGTTGAATTATACACATATCACTAAATAGAATATCCATTCAACCGAATTCAATACCAAATGCATTGGAGGTTATAACAGAACCACCCATCCTGGTGTATCACGACACCACCCCTCATTTGTTTTATAACGTAACCACCCACCAAATCTACAAGTACCATTATAAAATCATAACACATAAAATATTAAATGTATAAACATTTCACTAATAACATTTAATATTAAACCACAAGAAATAATTTCACGATATTGAAATAATAAATCCATTTCAAAAACCATTTTCAATACCAAAACACCCAAAATTAGAATAGGAGATTTCCTTTTCATTTTAGAAAACAATAAGGCTTAAAGAATAAGACAAATAACGATTATGACGACGGAGAGCACATTGTCCACATAAATGTTAAAAACATTCCATTTTTTGGTAAGTAAAACTCTTCATAGAAAAAATATTCCCTCTGAATGGAAGTAAAATTCAAAGGGTATTACTATACTGTGTGTAAAATAAGAAATTATATATTATCGAAATATTCCTCAATGAATGGAGATTGAGATGAAGTCTCTTACAAAGATCATTATATAAAGAAAATAGATTGATAATGTGTAATCACTATAAATACAATATAGGATATCAAAATTTATTTCACACATATTTATATCATGACATAATCAATAAGTAGAAAATTAACCCAAAGAAAGGAAATTGGGTTAAGAAGTTCCCTTACCTCATGTCTGACTAGACCTGTTCGTTCTTTAATTTCCTGAATAATAAACTAAAGATAATTTCTACTTTCTTATGAACTTTTTCAAGTTTATTATCCCTTTTATATCACTTATTACCGTGTAATAAACATTATGTAATAATTTATGTTAATAATGGTCGTTTTGTCGATATTTGGTACTTGAGTAAAAAATGAACACCTTATAATTACAGGTTGTTCATGTGGTCAAATATCCATTTTCATCAAGATGATATTCATGATTTAGATATCATATATATCATATATATCCAGTATATTTATGTATTTTTAATATTACATAACATTTGGAGATAAGATGTGAAATGCACCGTTTATGGAGATGGTAAGTCGTATGTATGCATGAACGCTACTTTCATTTCTATTTCGTATTTTAATGGAATGAAAAAATAATGATACATAGGTATATTATAATTCTAGAATAGTATCATATATAATATCATTAACTTTATCCTTTATATGTATCACATATGGTATGAACGAGTCATATCACTTTGAGGGGGCGGTAGTCCGCACTTCCTCAAATGAAATTATCGCGTTTACCCATAATGGAAACCATTAAGGTATGATATAAATGGATAATACAGAAGAAGAAAGAAATAATAAACTTAAAATATATCATATATAAATATAGAGACATCATAATGGACACTATGATTGGCGGTTGAGGATAATCGAACAATCATCATTTCATGAGGTGTTAGTTTTCCATCTACAGAAACAATATGTTCTCCACCCATTAGATGGAGGTGTGTGTCAGTTTAGTCAAGAATAATTCTCATAAAAATATCCTAGTATATTTAGGATATTGGTTTTGTTATAAAATAAAGTAATAAAAAGAGTTTAGGGGTTGGAGAAGTAAAATAAAATAAAAGAAGTTAAGAGAAACCATTACCTTTAATTTGGGTAACTTCCTTTGGTTTGAACCAAAAGGACTTCTTGAAGTGCCTTATGCCTATGTTAAGGCTTCTAGGATGAGGATAGGGATGTCGGAAGATTAATTGGGCAGAGTTTGGATGAGCCAAGGGGCTTGAGAGGTGTGAGGAATGAGTTAGAAATGGTGTCCATTTATAAGGGGGAGGAGGGCCTCTTTAGGAATGTTTGAAACAAGTATTTTATTATAAACTTATCTTCAGTTTCAAAAGGTCCATAAATCATTAAATTAGAATATAAGATGACTAATTGTCGATATAAAATCATCCAATAATAATTGGATAGGTTTTCGATATTATTTTAATATTTATAATCTTATTTATTTAAATCATTTATTAATGATGTAAATACTGCATCATTATTGTGTCATAAATAATTTAATTTATTTGATGTCTAAAAATTATTAAAAAACTAATATGATATAGGAAATATTTTTATCTTTCAAATTAATATTTATAGTTTAAAAGATAACTTAAATTACCACATGTAAAAATTAATTTACAAAACAATAAATTTTTATGTCATTTTTGCATTTACTTTAGGTTAATTAATATAAAGTGCCATTATCACTCCCATGTGGTTCCATGAAGTCCCAAAATTGACCCAAAGATGCCCATGGTCGTAAATGTCTGAAAAAATATGGTTAGGACAAGTGTTAAGGTAATTTTGTATTATTATAATATTCTTTTTACCTTGAATTACCCAATTTACCTTTAACCGCGGTAAATAAAAGTAAAAAGTTACTAGTCACCAAAACTAATTTTCATCTTATTGAACCACATTTTACATAATAATAATAACCATGTATGTAATTTATTTGAAATTACATTCACATATTCAGTAAAATTTCATTTAAATGAAAAAGTGAGTTTTTGATCTACTACTAAGTGGTTTCACTATTCATAAATAATTGAAGTTTTTCAGAAAAATACAAAAAAATCAGCTTAATCTATATTTGATATTCTGAATTCAAAAATGATTTCTAGTCTACCAAATTCAAAACATATAAGTTTGATTGATTAATTTAAAATTAATTCCCGATGTTAAAACACAAAGCATGTTTTTAAGAAATAATAACTATCAAAAGATTGATAGTTGATTATGTCCAATTTCAAAGTGAAATTGCTTCCAGTGACCAACATTAGATTAAATGGAAAAAATATAATATAAATACAATTTGAAACTAATTGAAAAGATAATAAAACCATATAAATAAATTAGATTAGAAATCATTTTTGAATTAAAATACAATATTTTTTACTATTCATTAAAAAATGAACAATATCATAAAAATACAAAAATTTCATTCAAAGTAAATTTTGGTGTCCCGATTATAAAGAAGAATTTTATTTTTTCAAATATAACATATAAAAATGAAAAAATCTAGATTTAAAAAATGGTTCACCATTAAAAGGTGGTAAATCGAACTTTTAAAGAATATTAGAGTATTTATGCTTAAAATTAGATTCAATCGCATTTTAAGCCTCTAAATTTTACCAGATTAAAGTAAAAACATTTAGCAAACATGTATAATTATATTTTTGTTAGTTATGTCAATTCATTCAAATACAAAGGCTAGGCATTAACTACAATTTAAAATAATAATATTATATTGTTAGTGTGCAACGTAAGATTTCAAAGAAACTCGTTGTTGCGTATCAGGTACACAATCAAACATAGAAACCCCTTTAAAGTAAATTTAATATTTAAGTCACAAATATTAATAAATATGAAAATTTCATATTTCTTTATTTACCTGGGATGTTACAATATTTCTCTACTTCATTATAGTTTTTTAGTTCCTTTTATTTCAATTATTAGAATTCCACAACTTAATCACTTAGTTGATTAAGATTACTTCAGATATTTTGTAGATGTTTGGTTCATAAGTCCAAAATGAGATTATTATGTTCACTATTGTCAAATAGATCATGGTTATATTATTTATAGATTATTAATAATTTTAAAATTATATTTTTAACATGTTAATTATAATTTCAATACTATCTATGTATGGTGGTTATGAAAAATGAATTATGTTACAACACTGAGATGATAGTTTGTACATACACCTGAGTAACATTTATATTTTTCAACAAACATGTGATAAATAAGGTAAGTATTATTTTATAATTATTGAATGATAATTATATGATAAATATAATATTTTTTCTTTAAATCCACATTTATATACCAACCATGTGTGGTGGTGATGAAAAATTAAATATATAGGTTCATAAGGAGATAGTGCATACGTACACACGAGGGATTTTTTAATTATTCATTAGATGGTAAAGAATGAGTAATATTATTTTATATAACATTGAAGAAATAAATTTATATCCTACATATCATATGATTTAATTATCATCCATTATTATGACCAATAATAATAGTCGGTGATGAAAAATAAAATACATTATCTCACGAGGCGGTAACCCACATGTACACAAGAAATATGTTCACATTTTCAATTATATGGATAAGTAGATGAAAAAAAGGCTATAAAATAAATATAATAACTTTAATTTTTATGGGAGAAATTATTTTATTATATTATAATGGTTAAGAGAAGTTTTATAGAGGTAAAAGAAGATGTAAAAATAAAAGCACTCAGTTAGTAACTGTACCAATTCTTCTGAAATCCTCCTTAGGTTTATATATAATGCTTCCATAGGATTGTATTATTTTAAAAATTAGACCAACAAGATATGTGGAGGGATGTTAGTAAATCATTTGGTTAGGTATTTGATAATCTATAAGTCTCCTTAATTGTGACGTGTAGAGAATATGTGTTTCCCTTTTATAAGTGTGGGAGAGGACACAGTTGGAAATTTTAGAAATATAAAAATATATTAATTTATTAATCTATCCAAATGTCCCAAAAATGACTCATATTATAATATGAGATTATATAGTGTATATATATTACCATAATATAAGATTTATAAAAAAATTTATATCATTTTATTTTTTATCATTTTAATTTTAACCCTTTATATTCATTTTAACACTTACTGTGGTAACTGACTTTTTTTTACCAAATTTACTATTTATAATGAAAAAAATTGATATTGAAAAATTTTTAAAAAAAAATAACCTCTGGATTAAAAATATAAAATACGTTTTCATGTTTAAATCTCAATTTTTTTCTTCAAAAATTACACTAAATATCAGAACATGTTACATGTTGAAAAAATAGTTTTATACATGAATTCCTTTTAAGTATAATTTTTTACCAAATTAAAGTATAATTTTTATCATAGTAAAATTAATTGAATTATGTATAATTAATATTAACTAAATTAATTTTAAATAAAATAACAAAGAAAATGATACTTTGTAAATTTTTGGAAATAAAATAAAGTTTTTTTAAAATTTTGTATTATCTACTATTCACCCTAAAATCAAGTTTTTTAAAAAATTATAAAAAATAAACTCTAAGATATTATTTAATTTTGATATAAAAAATGATATATTTTTTTCCAAATTAAAAATATAGGTTTTAGAAATTAAAATTTTATGTAAAAATATATAAGCATGAAACTCAATTTAATTAGAATAAAATGATTTTTCTTTTTTGAAATGGAAATTAATAATTGTTATCATAATTAATATATATAAATAAAATAAAATTAATGAATATTTATAAGGAATTAAATTGATCTATTACCAATATTACCTAGGTTTTCACAATGAGTGACAAATGAAACTTTTTATAATACTAAGAAATTTTGGTATCTGATCGATGTTTAGATGATTCATACACATTATAAATGTCTTAAAGACCATTTTAACAAAATTTCAAGACAATATGATCTATGTTGCATAGTTTTTACCCATAACCACTTGATCGTTATATTTTTTTAATAATTTATATATTAAATTTAAATCCTACTAATCAATTGGTGAATCCTATTGAAATAAGATTGATTCCATAAAATCCCAAATGATTCGTGGAATATTATCCTTAATTTTCATGTAAATAAGAATCTGTTTGCCTAGTTTTGACCCCATGATTGGTGATATATAATTTAATTAAATGTATAAAATGTTTAATGGTGTTTTTGATCATATTGAGTGATACATGCATCTCATTGCTGCATGGTTTATTCTGATAGATCATAAATGAAATTATAATCATTCTACCAAATTTCTATACCAATCGAATTTTTTTCACATGGTATTTAATCATTTTACGTGAATATTTAGTTAAACAAGAATATGTGGAAAAAATGGAACTATTAATCACACAAAGTATTTATGGTATCAGATCGACATGTAGATGATCCAAACTAATTTTAAATGACCTAAAGACAGAGTATTTATGTTTTAAATTCAATACAATATTTTTTTTTGGTTTAACCCCTACATGGTATATTTTTCCATTAATAAAAATTATTAGTAATGTAGAATTAGTCATTTCACCTTACTAATAAATCCATGCATTATATTGAAAAGGTATTGGTTCAATAATATAAAAAATGATTCAATGAATTTCTACATTTTCACATCAAACATAAGTCATTTTTCCAGTTCGGACCCCCTTTCAAAGGATATTATATTTTCATAAACTTACATAATATTAAATTTTGATTTTGATCATACTGAGAAATAAACACATTTGATTTATGTTGGGTTGATTATATTAGATAAAAAATGGCTCGATGATTTCTATCCCATGTCTTAATTTCAATCCAAGTGTGTTATCTTAGTATTAAAATATTTTACATGATTAGTCACTTAACTAAAAATGTATTGGAAAAACGTAACATTTGATTATATCTTGAAATATGTGTATCCAGTTAACATTTAGATGATACATACCAATTTTAAATAGACTAAATATCCTTGTCCTATTTTTTTAATACAATATGAGTTATTTTGTTCAGTTTTTACCCCGACCCAACTAATTTTTCAATTATTAAAATGTTTTAATAATGAAGAATCTTACTTTACATCCTACCAATAAATATGGGTATCATATTTTACATATTTGATTCTATAAAATTAAAATATTATTCGAGAAATGTTTAATGATGTTTTAACATCAATCAGAAGTAGTTTGCGTAGTTTTGACCCATTGAGGGGAGATATATCATTTTCATAATCATACACAATTTTAAATGCTATTTTCAATCACACATAGAAATACATAGATCAAATTGGTGCATATTTGTTTTGGATAGATCATGAACTACTTAAAAAATGTTCTCCCAATTTTTAAAAAATATTTAATGTTAAAATATAGTTGGAATTAGTCTTAAATAAGTCAATAATTCGATTGAAATTCATTTGATTATTATAAATAATATATGACTCAATCATAATTATCATATGCTTTCACAACAATACATGTGTGTTTCCTTATTATTTATTCCCAAACTGGTGATATTTTGAAAATAATAAATGTGAAAATGTACTTTTAATTATATTGACCCATATGAGCATCCAATTGACATGTGGTTGATATATAAATATAAAAAATAGTGATTTAACTATTTTCGTAAGTTTTCAAATCTATCTAAATGTATTTACTTGGTTTTGGATCTATAATTTTAAAAATTCCATTTCAATGAAAATATAATGGTGATTTGTGACATTACCAAAAATATAAAAACTAAATGAAAAATTCAATCTAAATGAGAAAAAAAAAACAAAAAATTTTTATCTTATATATCTTGTAAGTCCATGGATGCTACCTGCATCTAGTGAAGTGGGGGTATACAAAAATTTTTTTTTATTAAGATAATATATTTTATAAAAAATTATTCCATTATAATCCCACAATGTCAGACACTATTAATCATCACCCCAAAGCATATACTCTCATAATGCCCATAAATAATCCAATAGTTATATATTTATATCCTTAGAAGAACCCATTTGAGCGTTTAAATCTGTCACCTATTGTTCCATCCTATAAATAACTAGAGCCATTACCATGTCACATGAAACTACATAATAAGGAATCTATGTGACTTATATCAAGTGATAGCCTTATCTATCATGACTAAGGATACGATTAAATATCTCATCCCTTAGACTGGGAAGATATTACTACTCCCCTAAATGATACGCTAACTCAGTATAAAATTGAGCCTATTTAATATATTAAAATAAATATATATTTATATAAAAATATATGTAGGTATTGAAAATTAGTATGAAAAATTACTATAAGAGATACAACCTTGGAATTTTTTTGACCATGAGTGATCATCTATGCTAATATTCTATCACTCAATAAAAATTTCTCTAGTAACTGTATATATAATTTTAATATATTAATGTATAACATAATAAAATATTAAATGATGAATGTTAAAAGAAATTGATAAATACATCTTGTCAAAACAATGACACATGATGAGTACCAAATCCTATATGGCGGGCCCTGCATCATGTGATTCTCGAAATGACACAACACCACATCCTAAATTAAATAAATTAAAATTTTTATTTTGAAATTCTATGAATTCATTGTTATTTTTACATTAAAATTTGTAGGCTCATAATCATGGCCTCACTGAACCGATATTTGACTAACTCACACCACTAAGAGGCGAGAACGCCTCTGAGGACTCTATCCAGAATATCTAGGGGACCCATATTTTGAACAAAGTGATACCTATTTACTTTAATTTTTTAATATTCCAACATTTTATTGAATTTTACCACACACACTGGATGAAAATCGTTAGGGAACAATCTCAAATTATAATATTAAAGAAGAAATTAACCCAAATATACATTTTATTTAAACATAGTCAGAATATAAAATTGTTCTTATTACCTGAACTCTTCTCCAAATAAAATCTGTTATATAGTAAAGGAATGAATCCCAATTATTTATAGTGAATAAAAATCCATGTGGTTCATGTATCATATTACCTAATAGAAGAATAATTATAGGGGAACCCTCTCCCACAAGATGATAGATCAACTCAAAGGATATAAAATGGGTAATGTTAGAATTCTATGATGAAATCCATTGATCAGGGCCTCTACTAGAAGAGGAAGAAGATGATGAGTTGGACCCTGTTGGAAATATATATATATATATATATATATATAATATTAAAAATATGCATATATATGTTTAATGATTAATTTAACAAAAGAGAAAACCGTTAAATTCATTCATACAACCATTCCCTGATGAAGATGACTCTCCAGAATGATGTGGATATAGTGTATGTTCCACTAAAAAAATTTTAGTTAATAGCAACATTTTAAGTTAAAAACACATATAATATATATCAAAGAAGTGAGAATAAATACATGAAAAAACTTTTAAACTATTCATAAAATGTTAAACAAAAAGAAATATATTTGAAATAAAAGGGAATAAAAAATCCAAAACATTCATTATATATTAAAATTGACCAATTCTACTTTAATGTTCACTCTCAACCATTAAATGTCTTCTTTACATTGAGCTAAAATGAATGATCAATATGTTTTCAGTAAAGAAATAGTCTCATATTTATATCCTTTATTTAAAACCACTCCTTTATTTGATATTTATATATAAAGAATACAATTAGGATCTTATGGAAAGGTAATAATGATGATTTATTATTATTGTGATTCAAATATGAAATTTTCATTCCTAACAAATTCATCTCTATATAACATTATGTAAATATTCACTAATGTAAAATTGATCTAATTTTCATCCATAGACTTTATCAACCCAACTAGACTTTATTAATATGTATTTCAATATATGAATGTATATAAACTCATTAACATATTTCAATTAACCAATGTAATAACCAAAATATATAGATGGATATCCAATTACACTATTTTTTGTTCCTTATTTTTCTAAAAAAATATCTAATGTGAAGTTGAAATCCATTAGCACATATAAAATGTTGTAACAATGAGATATTATAGATTGAACATCATTAGTTGGTTAAATTATTAGTCATTATAAGTTTACATAACAACTATAGGTTTTGGACCTATATATTTCATAGTATTAAATAAAAAATTATGTATAAAATAATCAGCAATGCACCTCTATATTAAAGAAATTACAATTATACTTAAAAAAATCTCTAAACAATTCATTAAAAATAAAAAATAGAAATATTGAATATGATAATAACTAGAACAAGAAAAATCTTATTTTATCTCATTAATGTGATTATTTCTATTGAAAACACTGTGTTTATATGATAAAATTCTAAATGAAAACTAAAAATGTAAAAGTTGAATTATAAAAGTGATGGGGATATTAATATAGTATTGGTGTAACTGATGGAGTATTGATAAAGTTGTATTAATGATATTACAACCACACAATTTTTTCCATATCAAATATATTTTCCCCTCAAACTGGACAATCATTAATTTTAGATGGATTATCAAATTTTTTTTCAACATCCATAAGATATGTATCACTAAGTTTAGTACATTCATCCATTAAATAACTATTGGATATTGATGACTTTAGATGAGTTCTATTTCATAATGAATTTTTAAATTAATTTAGATACTTCTCAATGGGATGCATCCACCTCAATTACATTGAACCAAAAATCATTATTTCACCAGTTAGGTTTACCATCAAGTGAACCATAACATTGAAAACTGTGGGTGGAAATAGTTTCTCAAATTGATAAAGCATAAGAAAAATCATATCTTATAAAATTTTAAAATAATTAATTCTTTTATTTATTAAATAGAGTTTTCTAAAAAACTTAATCATGTCAATCAATGGTTGAACAAAATTGGGAGATAAATAATCACAAATTTCATTTGGAATGAACTGTAAAATTAGTATGTGATTTCCAAGACTTTTCATCCCTTCAAATATCTTATTATTCACATTAAAAAACATGTAAATATTATAAACCTATTTTAAAGAGATGAGAATGATTTTTTTTATGTATACCTATTTTTTAATTGTTTAAGATATGTAGAATTTGTAATTTTATTGTATAAAGGTAAATAAAATTACTATTTTATACTCTAACCTGATAAATTTTCATAATCTAGTAAGTCATTAATTTTCCACATTAAAGTATCATACAGTTTGATGATTTTATTCATTTCAAAATCACTAGTATCCAAAACTTCCCCCCAAAATTTATTAATCTCATTAATCAATGGAAGGAGGAAAAAATCAATATTATCCACCAGAAATCTAAATATATCAATAAGAGAAGAAAGTGATAGAAATTTTCATTTCATACATATACATAGAGGAAGATTATATATAACCAACAACATGGGTCACATGTTATGAGTACATCCAACCATAAACCTAAATAGATTTAAACCATATGCTTCCAAACCCCATCATATATTTTGATTATCTATGAAAATTCAGGATTCCCCTTTTCAAACTCATTCCATGAAATAGAGATTGGTATATGGGTTAGAAAATCAATTTTTTTCTTTTTTCATTTCATCTAATTATTTTATAAATTATATATTACATAAATAATATTTTCAACCATATAATAAGGGGGAAGTAATTAATTTTATTTATTGTAATTATTTTCTCTATATTCAAATATTTACATTGGAGAGTTTGATTTCCACTATTATTTTCCCCCCGAGAAGAGCCACAAACTATATAATTATCCAAATAAGAAGTTTTATTTTTGAAAAATATAATGTGGATTGAAAATTTACATATGTTATCATATATGAATCTTAATTTCTATGTAAAATTAGGATAATAGTAATATTACATTGGTATATTAGTGTTAGTAGGAAGTAATTTTTTTCAACAACAACAAAAATATATCGAATGATGTGTCTGAACACTAAATCAATGATTTCAAGTGAAAGTAATATATTATAAATGCAAATTTATAGAAATTTTTACTATCAAAATATAATTCAGATTAGTTATCATCTATAATTTCAAAAAACTTCAAAAAATCATGGCATGCACTAGAGTGTGGATTGACATAACCAATATAAATATTCCATATGTAAATGACTTTAAGGGACAACCTACATACCATTTCAGTAATCATTTTATGATTTAGATCATTCAATATTTCATCATCATTCATATGAATAGATTATATTCAATGATAGAAAAATATATTATTCCCCGTAGTAAGTCCATCTCTAATACTTTTTAAAAAACCAATTCAACAATAGGTTCTATCTTATAGTATATCATTTAAATTGATATGTGTTTCCATATTTTATTCATGGAAAACTAATATAGTCAGTTTGAAGTAAAATAAATAAAATATATAATACCCTTAAAAAATTCTTTAGTAGATTTATTTAGAATATTAATCCAACAATTATCTATGTCTATATATGTACAACATGCAATAAAAATTACCCAATACCTCATATTATATAGATTTTTATAACATTTGATAAAAAAATATATTTAAAACAAATAATAACTAATTTAATGTGTACATAAATTAATATTCATCCAAGACGAGAAAATAAATCATAAACAACATGATCATCACTATTTAATGTATATTCAATTATTTATACATTTTATTTAATTTTTTTTCTTTTTTACATGGCTAAATATTTTTTATAAATTCTATTATAACACAAACCACTAGGAGAAATATTCAAGTCAAATCATGGTTTATATATATCAATAAATACTAATGAAATTAAATTAATTTAAAATTTACATATATTTATGTTAATAATAATATATATATATATATTTATATTCTAGGATTTCATTTGACACAACCTTCTCTATTTAATTTTCAATCTCCAAAAATTTACTAAAACACAGTAAAATCAAGAAACACATGTCATAATTTTTTTAAGTAATACATTATAATTTTATTTTTTATCTAACGATAAATAATTCAATTAGTTATCCACATATTAATCAATTTTATATTAAATAAATTTACTATTGAATAAAAAAATAAATTTTACATAAAATATTTCAATAAATCAGTATTATAAAATATTTATATTCATGTACATAATTAAAAAAAATATTTATTATAGAAAATGATAATTTTCATTCATATATATTACATATTATAAGATTAATACAAATTACATAACATAATGATTCATGGAATTATTATATAGGACAAGTATATTTAGAAAACTAGACACAAAAGAAACTTGTTTATAAGATATCTATATCATATCTCACTTAGTGTTTCATAATTATCACTATTCTGAGACACATCATACCTTAAATCATTCTTCTTAACTTGGTGAAAGGAAACATAATAAATGGTAAACACATATGTTTAGTAAGGGTAAAAACGTGAGAAAATATTAATCACTTAAATATGTAATGAGAATAAGGGTATGTTAACATGAGATTAAAATTTTAAAACAAAACAATACATAATATTATGTCATGTAATAATGATTGGTATTTAATAAGTCACGAATCAAAATAGAATCAATTAAAATGATCAGTTAGGGAATAATATTTTCATTAGATATAGATTTATGGAATACAAAAAAGCATAAAAAATAATTTCCTTATAATTAAAGTCTCAATACCAAAACTATCAGAGTTGATTGGGTTCACTATACAAACCATCTTATTACTCAATTTTCCCTCCCAACACTATCATAGTGTACATATTCCCTTATTAAATTCGGTTTACTCCCTATTCTTATAGAATTTATCTCATGAGATATCCATATTTACCCAATGCATTGGAGGTATATATAATTTTGATCCCACCATTCACACAATAAAATTTATATCTGTATGTTCCATAAGATCATAAAATATTCATCATATTAAAATCCATAAAAAATAAATTAGTTTCATAAATATTTCATTTTGGTATGACCTATGTAAATGAAATGAGTTTTATAAAAACTTCATCAATTCATTATAGCATAACCCATGGAAAATGAATGAGTTACATAAAAATATTATCAATATAATTATAAAATATACAATGAATTAATAAGGATGGTATCATTGGATCAAATACCTAGATTATTTTAAGTAACATCAAAGGATGTTTTCTTAAATTAAAGTTCACTTAAAATATCACTTAGAATATTTCCTAAGGAAAATTCCATTTCTAATTTGAAATTAATTCTTTAGAATCTAACTTTTACTAAAATATTATGGAAAATATTTTATTTAATTGAACAGTTAAAGGAACTATGGAAAATTCTAAAGGATGATTAAACGTATTGAATGGTCATGATGGTGGGAAATTCTATTCATGGTATTTATTTTAAAACAAAACATATATTTCATACCCATAAAAAACTCAAAATGTACCTCACTTGGAAAATAATTAGAAGATTAATTTTAGACAATTTTTAAAAAAATTAATAATGGGTAAAAATGACATTAAATAATCTATAAATTTTATTTAGAAAATTACTGGAAACATTTCTAGAAAACATGGATTTATATTAAAATGGTTTTTTGATTGAAGAAATAAGTAATGCATGATTTCCTTAAAAAATATTCATTCAATATCTTGAGTTCTCAAACAGTATAAAATGAAATAAAAACATGTATTCAAAGGAAATAACTAGTGGATAATAAAATTAAATGGATTTATCATTTATGTATCATATAATTTCCCCATTGGAATTTCAAGAATAAATAATCTCGATTAACATAGTTTTGAAACATAATTTGTTTACCCCAAGTTTCAATTGTTTTGAAATTTCCCTATTCTCCTATTCTTTGAAAGAATATATTTAGATATCCTCTTTAGGATACCAAGGTATGTTTTTTGGGAATACCAAAACCTATAGAATATGGATAAGTATATTTATAAGATAATATTATAGGACTTGTTTGTGCTATAATGCACAATGTGGTGTAAACAAGTGAAAATTGGGTTGTTCATTTATATGTGGGAGGATGTGAACTCTTGGAATTTATTAAAATATAAAAATATAAAAAAAAATTATTATAAAGAAAAATGTTTCCAAATTTATATGAATTGAAATAAAAAAATAAAAGGTTATAAATAACATCAACCAATGTAATTTAGATGGGTTTTGGTGTCATTTTAATCCTTATCTTCTTATTAACCGATTCATTAATCATTTTAGACCTTAATCTCAGTAACAACTATATCAATATTAAAGGGTTAAAAATGATACCATAAATGGAAAAGTGACTCATAAACATACCATGGATGATATCTTCAATTATATTCTATTTAATTAGATGAAGATAATATTTTTATGAATTTAAAATCATTTAATAAAATATCAGTAATGTTAATTTTAGAACTATTCATTTAATTTGAATTAAAGGTCACTAAGAAAAGATTAAATTCAAATATAATACTTTCACACACCAATAATTTGTTATATTTATCTACCTAATTCAGGTAAATTAATATCTATCTCAAATTATACTACTTTTAATATTTTTGAAATACGTTTTCTATATTTTTATTAATTGAAGAAATAATGTTACAATATTGTGTAAGAATATAAGGTAATTACATAATTAATTAATATTATAAATAAATTATCATGATAAAATAATTTCATTATTCTAAAAAAAACCATTATTATTTAATCACAACTTTCCTTTGTACATATGTGATCTCATAAGAGTTATTTAAAAGTAAGAGAGTGACATTTTGTATCTGTCTTTGATTTTAATGTTATATAAGTCATTTTAATGGAATATTTTCCCATAAAAAAAATACATTTTTAGAATAATGTCAGAAGGGTAAAATTATGTTCGTCAAATAAATATAAGATGAAAAATATCAGTTTTAATATAAGTCAACCATATTTACCCTTTATTGATGTGATAACTTTTACCACAATTATTATTCATAATTCCTAAAAATAAAAGAAGACTATATACAAATTTGGACCACATAATTCTAAATATGGTATCCATTTTTCACAATTAAATTTTTATAAGTTATATAAATACATTTTAAAATAAGTGTGAAAAACATGTCAAAAACTGTTTTTTAGAAATATACATTTTCAAGAATAAAACTAGATTTATACCTATGTATTACCTAGAAAAAAAGGTTAAATTTAATTTTTTTTTTATTTCATATATATCATATATATTTTATTAAAATCATTCACTAATTTTGATGAATTTAATTTATTAAGATAGAAACACATTGCATGTTTAAAAAAAGTTTTGCGGAAAAAAATCTATTATACTTACGAATGTTTATTATTTTTATTTCTATTAAATTGATAAATAATGAATTTATTTTATATATGTTTAAACTATAATTTTTTCTTAATTTATTTATTCCTATTCATTCTCACAAATTTAATGGCTAGATATTTGTGGTTCATTTAGCCTTAAGGTTGCGTGTATCATAGGTATCAAAGAAATTAAATTTATTTGAAAAGAAATATAATATAATATAAGGGGGTATTACAGGTGTAGTGGTCTCGTATTGTATTCACTACCCATAATTTAATTGGTCAACAAGCTAAAAATTGATAAAATTTGACTGAAAATATTCAACATATTCAAAATATCATTTAGAAAATGTTAAAAAAGAATATATTATGTCGAATAATCAAAAATTCATATCATTATTTCATAGATCCAATAATAAACATTAATAAATATATCATTGGATGGTAGAAAAAAATAATGTGAAATATGTGGAAATTCAATACCAAACACTGAACATATTTTCTCATTAACAAAATAAAAAACCTAAAAAAGTTATTGTTTTGATTAATCAATAATAACATGATTTAAATACTGAAATTAGGGTTTTCCTCTGGTAGCGTGAGAAATATAATAAATAAGAAATGGGATTGGGATAGAGTGTGGAGAGAGGGGACAACTAGGGAAATATTAGTTTGATATAACAACAGTGACTGGCATGAACTACGAAATATTTTTTTAGGGGAGGAATGATCAAGGGTGGTGAAGATGATAGTAACTATGACTAGAGGTAGTGGTAGATCTGATAGGGAATCATACAATAAGTTGTGGTGGTAGTGGTGGTGGTATTGGTGGTGGTGCGAGGGTGATATATAGTTTCTTAATATGGGAGACCACTTATAATTGTATTCTATCTCTCCATTATTTGAATACTCATATTATAGTATTTTTTTCATTCATGATATTCTTTTTATCCACCATTGAGTTAGAGAGAGGGTAAACTACCCATATATGATTTTAAATACATTTTTTTAAAATATAAATTTAATTATTTCATGTGATTGCGAAGCTTCATTGAATTTTTAGATTTTAATTTAATAATTTTATTTTTTAATGGATGTTGTGAAATAGATAAAATATTCATTGAAACTAATAATAATTTTAAAACCATAATTGTATGATCAACCATAAGAAAATAAAATAATCAATGAAACATGAATAAAAAAATTTGGATGGTGATGGTCAATGGAAATAGTAATATAATCAAAGTGAATAGAAGTCAAAATAAATCATAGATGAAAAAAAGTTCTTTTTTCATTGACGTATTGAAACACACAAAAATACACAAAAATAGGGTAATTTGATTTTAATCAATGGATAAGATCAATCCATATCTCCTCCATCAAATCTAATGGGTGGAATACGAATAGTTGGAGATATTGAATTGTTGGACATATGAGGGGATTTCTTTTGGAAATTGAAAATTCATCGTAAATTTTAATTTATAACATCCATTTAAAATTGATATTTCATAAACCCCCCTTAGATGCCATAATTTTAGGGAATATTATATAATATTTACTTTAAAAACCCTATGGGAAAAAACAAGTGAATCCAAATTAATTTAATTACATGCCATAATACCTCAATAAAAATATTATCTTGAAAGAGGATTGGGAAAAAACTCGATAAAGGGAAAATGATTGAAACATTCCAAAATTATTCTACGGAATCCATAATATAAATTTCAGTCTTCACATCCCAATTTTATAAATCATTTTCTCAAAATTCTATGGTTTGTAATACATTTGTGAATAAATATTCAAAATTATCAAAATACTTTATTTGTTTTATATCAATCTCACCATTATTTTCATGTTCATGAATGAAAAGGATCTTTTGGGAGAAATATTTTATTTTATCACCTTTCAAATACCAAAACTTCAGTTGTGCTATACATGAATCATTATCATTACATAATGTAGTGAGAATGTCACTATTCATATATAATTTACAACTATTTATTATATGATGAATAAATGATCCCAACCAAATATATTATTGAGTTTTTTATAAATTGTATGAAAATGTAAACATTATTAGATGAAGTCACCAAAATTTTTTGTTTCAATATCACTATGAGATGGAAGTTCCACTATATTTTCAAAAATATCCTTTTTGAGAAAAAGATTAATATGGATCAGATAAATATAAATCATCAATATAATCTATTAATTTTGATTCTAAATTTTCGAATAAGTAATCATTTGTAATATTTATATATTAACATGTAGTAAAATATTATTACCTTGCATCAAATTATTTTTAATAACACCTAATATTATGTATGAGGAATATATGCACATACACATGTCTACCCTTTGGGGGAAAATAAAATGTGAATTTATATTTAATCATTTAGGAAAAATATTTTCTTTATTAAACCTTCATGATTATATTAATCTTTGGAGAAAGGTATTTAATGGTTAATGGTATTTTCATATATGTAGTACCCTCGGTTTTTGGTATGTAACCCTTAATTGATATTTTTATGGTTATAAAGTGTATGGGTGGAGGTTGGGAGAGTTTGGAGAATTGTGGAAGTGTTTTTGTGTCAAAATAATGGATGCATGGGTGGCATATGGTTTTCCCAAACTATTCAGATTTACAAAGAGAAACCATGCATAGTGTTCTTCATGAGGCAGTAGCTCCAGCAGAGTTAGTGCACAATTTGGGATATTGTGCAAGGGGAGGCCATGCATGTAATAGCTACAGCATTGTTAGCGCACAATTTTCCTAACCATCAGTACTACAAAACCGAGTTTCTGCAGTGCCACCCTTTATCAGCGCTAATAAAAGCACTCATAAAGAGGGTCTTTTATGAGTGCTAAAAAAGCACTGATAAAGGGGCACTTTTAAGAGTTCTAAAAAAGTATGTTAAAAGTGACCCTTTATTAGTGATTTTTTAATAGTTTTGATAAAGGGGGGCTTTATCAACACTTTTTCCTAGCACTGATAAAGTTTATATTTCAAAAAAAAGCATGAAAAATAATATATTGTTATATAAGTATATTTTTATTGATATAAATATAATATATATATTTTAAATATGTTATAGATAAGTATAAATATACTAATACATTAAATATATGTAAAATTTAGTGAAAATGGATTTAAAATATTTTAACAAATATTTTTAATTAATATTTTGCTAATTATCATCGATTAATAATCAATTAATAACAATTTAAAGACACAAAAAATCAAAAAAATATTAAAAGATCTAAAATAAGTTGAAAATGAAACTCAAACTTCAAACAACCATAACTTTTGATCTGGCTGTCCATTTGAGCTCGAAAATACATCAAATCGATGTTTGCAATGATATCTACATGCTAGTGGCCCAAGGAAAAATTATTTCAAAATTTTCTAGGCCCAAAAGGTCCATAAGGCCTCCAAAATAGAGTTATTAGTTGGGATACCCCGATTCATTAACATTAAAAAAGGTATAACTTCCGATCTAGATGTCCTCTAGGCCTGTACTACATATCATATTGAATATTATTTCAATTTTTCTTCGATTTGAATGGATTTAGAGTTGAAACGGACTTCTAGATGAGAAGTTATGGTCTTTTTAACATTCTATGGATATTCAAATACACATATATATGTATTTATTCGTAAATATATATATATATATATATATATATATCTCTGTGTGTGTGTGTCTCTCTCTTTGTGTGTGTTGTATATATGTATGTATTTATTTATTTATAAACACACATAAAAAACATATTTTATAAATGTATTTATAACTAATCTTATAAATATATATTAATATACAAATAAATATATGTATAAAAAATAACAACTAAAAATATATAAATAAATAAAAATAAATATAAATCAATATAAGAATAATTATATATACTAATATATGAATAAATTTATATGTATTAATATAACTAAAAATATTTATATTAATATGAATCTATATTAATATATGAATAAATATAACTATATATATATATATATATATTTATATATGAATAAATATGTATGTATTAATATAACTAAATATATTTATATTAATATGAAGATATTTTAATAATCTACTAAATATAACTATATATATAAATATATATTAATATATATTAATATACAAATAAATATATATATTAATATATGAATAAATATATATGTATTAATATAACTAAATATATTTATATTAATTTGAATCTATATTATTATATGAACAAATATAATTATATTTATATATATAAAAATAAATAGATATATCATTAAATAGAGAAAAAAAGAAATGGAATAGTCGTAAAGGTGCAGGCGCACAATGGAGGATGTCGCGGGTTCAAGTTCGAGTGGAAGCAAGGAGGTGTGCTTCGGCATTTGGGGGATGCGCAGGTAAGGGAAGCACACGAGAGAGTTGGAGGGGGTCTTATTAGTGTTGATGGGGGGGGGGGTCAAGCGCTATAAAAAGACCCCCCTGCATTATATATTTTTTTTAATTTTTTTTTGACTTTTATCAGCGCTATTAAATGACCCTTTTATTAGCGCTTTTTTTATCACTAATAAAAGGGGTCTTTTATCAGTGCTTATAAAATGGGCCTTTATCAACGCTTTTCTGAGTGCTGGTAAATGTGACCCCCCTTTATCTTCAGCTCAATTAACAACACTTTATTTAGCATTGTTCATGCACTTTTCTAGTGCTGATAAATTCCATATTTGTAGTAGTGTGTGCAACTAAACCATGCACATAATCAAATCTAAATCCTTAGGATATCACTCAATTCATCCATAACTCTCTCATTTTTTACCAAAATCGGCTCTAAATCAGGATTTTTTCTTCTCCAAAGGTCTAATAGGGTTCTCCCATTGGTCTGGTGCCAATCTGAATTCTTCCTTTGGTGATTCGAAGTCAGATTCTTGAGGTATGTGATCATTTTTCACCGTCTTGATCTGTTTCTTAGATATACTTCTCCTCTTTGCTTCGATTCTTAGATCTATTCCCATTAGTGGTAGATCTAGGTTGTTGGATGCCAAATATGATGATATTTCAGTTTTTTCATGGTAGGAGAAGAGATCTAAGGCGGTTCTGTGAAGGATCGACTCAGTTATCTTAAACGTTCTCCATTCATTTCCTAGTTTCATCAAATCCTTGGAGGTAGGTGGATTCTATCTTGAATCAACTTATTAGAAATTATGGGCATGATTTCAAATTTATTTCCTTGTGATGAATTGATCTTGAATTGGCTGTTTATGAATTGTTGGAAACCTTCTTTGATAATCATTTGGTAAATTGTAGAAATCTAGAAAATTGGGTGTTCTGAATAAAGTGATTTTGTTCTTGGTTTTAAAATAATTATTTTAAACTGGGGATTTCATGGAATTGTGGAAGATGGATTTGGTTAGATGTTTTTAATAAAAGGGGATGTTCTATTGAAATTAAATGGTTGTTTGAAATTAGAGTTTTCCTTGTTTTTTATAAAATTAATATTTTATTGAAATAGTTTGTTCTGGTTATTTTGAATGGTTTTTTCATACATTGGGTTTTGTGTGAGTTCATGTTTGACGTGCCCCTAAATAATGGACTTGTAACATTGGGGTATAAGGTGTGTGACCCTATATCGGGGGCGTGTGTCATTGTGACACAATGTAATTGGACAACAGACCGCTCTGGAGTATGGAACTGTCAGATGAAGCGTGAATTTGTTGGTGTATTGTGAACTATAGAATGGGTATGCCAAAATTATAATAAGAATTTGTCATTAAGCATTGACTACTTATTTTATGGGAGAATAACTTTCTAGAAATTGGTTTGATTTGTTTTTTTCACATGGTTGTAATTTTTTTTTGGAACTTGTTTATATTTCGTTATAAACTGTTTTGAGAGATTGTTTTATATAATTTATTTTATGTAAATGTTGCTAAATCTTCTATCATAGAGTCTTGAGTGGGTAAGTCATTGGGGAAAAATCTACTAAGTTTTTTACTCACCCATACTTTGGTACTTTGGTGATTTTGTAGATGGTATCTTCTGATACAGGGGGGAAGGTAATGTTTCACACGTTTTTAGCACTACCTCCTGACACTTGGGGTTGTTCGGTTATTGTGCAGCTAAGAACTTGTTGAGAATGGAGTCGTGTGGCCTTTTAAGAATCTTTAGTTATTTATCTTCTATTTACTTTGATACTTTTTTAGTATTTATCATTTTCACAATTTGAGGTGGTTTTGAGATATATGAATTTGTTTAGTTTTATTTCATTTCTTCATGCATAATTTAGTGAATGGTAGGGTTATGGTTTGTTAGTTTATTGGATTATTTATTAAATTGTAAATAATCTCCAACTTGTATTTGAAACCCTTAGGCATTTATTTCTAACCTTTAGCGCATTGGGGACGTCACTTAAGGCTCAATAATGATTTGTTGTATTCTCAAGATAATGAGAATTATTGGGTCATTACAAATGGTATCAGTCTGGTCCTTCCTTTGGGGTATAAATAGTATCATCTTGTTCTTTCCTTGCCTAACAAGTAGTCATCAATGTTATTCATCTTGGAGTTGGAATTATTTATTGTCTATTCCTTGGGTTGGAACCATAGAAAGGATTAGGATTGTCTGAACATGAAATTTATATCATAAAAGGACATAACTAACCATTTTATATTGAACTTCATGTTACTAGGGAGTTGGGTACATAAGTGTTTGTAGACACTTCTAGGATTTGGGAATCTCAATGTCATGGGTTTAGCCAATGAGACGAGCATGCCATGCATTGAAGATGAATGAATTACCATTAAAATTGCATAAATTATTACAAGTAATGATTCATGTTATGTCTAATGAGTTCATTTTTGAGAAATCATGAATCTATTTTCAAATGAAGGACTTTGAAAAAGTATAGATTTGGAAAAAGGTTTGATTTTAAAAAACAAGAATAATATTTTTTTAAAAAATAATGGAAATGGAAAACGGTAGTTTTTGGAAAAATAATGTTGTGATATTTTTGTGATGGAATTTTAATTGTTAAGCCATCAGTTGCTAGAGAGTGAGATTGACAGAGTGTTGTTGGTTTAGAAAATGGCACCCTGTAGGCATCGTAGGAACCAACTGGTGAAAGCTGCAGAGAATGTGGTTGCACCTAAACCATAGCTGAACCAAGAGATATTTTAGATTATTATCCATGATTTTCAAGATCTGGATATAGGGAACTTGAGGAATGATCCAAGGAATGTGGATCATACCATCCGGTTCATGAGCATAATCCACCTAACTTCCATAGTGATGCTGAACACGAAAAAGTTGTCATGTGGCTGAGTTGGATGAATCATATCTTCGATTTCATTGTCACACCATTGGAGCTCAAAGTCTAGCAGTCGACGTATATGCTTGATAATCCTACATGACAGTGGTGGTATTTAGCGGCGTAGGATAAATTTGATGAAGTTCTTACGTGGGAGGATTTTGAAGAATTGTATAATAAAAAAATTCTATCCTCATAAGTTCAAGATCCATAAAATGACAGAATTCTTTATCCTAAATTAGGAAATTATCTCTTTCATGGAGTATGCGACTAAATTCATGAATTTTGTGTTGTTTTCACCAGAATTTGTGGAAATTGAATCCTTCATGGCACGCATCTTCGAATCGAGGCTAAGGCAGAAGATTCAATCGATGATTAATGTTCTCTGTAATACTGATTATATAAAGATGGTTAATAGAGTGACAATTGCTGAAAGTGATATATCGAGATCTATTGGAGGTGGTATGTAGCTCCCCCGATTTGAGGTATGTGGCCTTTGTTTATGAGTTTTTATGTATTTAAAGTGCATTGAATGAGTTGGGAAGATGTTGGGAGTGTTTGGAATTGTTTTGGATGAGTTTGGAGGCTTTTAAAGGGGTGCACGATTTGAGCACGGTTGGAGGAAACCATATGGGATCCCTAGAAAACGATGTGGACCATTATTATCGAGATAATAGGCCTCACATGGCCTACGTACGGTTTTCCAAACCATGCGAGGAAACCATGTGGACCCTGGCACTCGAGGCAGTGGCGTCCGCACGGTTAGTGCATGGTTTTCCAAACCGTGCGGGCTAACTGTGCGACCACTTAAAGTTAGGTTTATAAGTTCTGGGCTCACTCAGGATTGCCACATTTCACTCAAAATCTTCTCCCACTCCAGCCTCACTCTATATTTTCGGTTCTCAAGGGTTGGAGGGGCTCTCCCACTTGTTTTGGAAGCGATTCGAAGAGGTTTCAAGGTGGATTCAAGGTGGTTTCTCCCGGGTAAGTCTCTCCTTTTGGTTTCCTTGTGTTTTCCTCTAGATCTAAATCCCTCTCATTCTTGGTTTTCTATATCTACACTTTTTTTGTGTATATCTAGGGTTGGGGTTTCCTTGGATGATGATTTTTAGGCTTGTTATGGTTCGGGAAGGGGATCTAGAGAGGTTCTGGTGGTGCATTCGCCGGATTTGAGGCACGGTTTTTCGTGGGTCGATTTCTTGGGAACCCTAAACGTAGGTGGATTCTCTCTCGACTCCACTTGGTTTGAAATAATGGTTCCTTGTTACAATTAACTTGTTTTTCTAGAAATTAATTGTTTATTAATGTGTGAAATGGGTGTAAAATTCCTAGGGTTATGTTTTGGGGATTTTTGGGAGAAAGAGGGTTTTGTGGTGAAATGATTTTGTTGTGGAATTAAAAATGGAGATTATAAAATGGGATTCTATGGTTGATTTGTGAAAATGATTGATATAAATGGTTTCCAATAAAAAGGTTGTTTTATTGAAATAGGGTTTGGCATGGAAAATGGGGTTCAATAAATGGATGATTTATTGATCTGAATTGACATGTAATGGAATTGGTTGGTTACATAATGTTGTTGTGACTGTGATGGATTATATTCTTGGTTGTGATTGGTTGAATTGTTTTCTGGAAGTGGGTGGGATTTACCACTATAATAAATGGGGATGGATAGTGGACGGAAGTGCCACCATCAATGATTAGTGGATGAAAAGATCCACTAGTTGTAAATGGATGAAACGAGATGGATAGAAGCTCCACCATTATGATTGTTTTGTTGTGTACTAATTTTCAAGATGGACTTGTTGTGATAATGGGTAATTGTTGTAATGTTTTTGTCTTGTTGTTTGGATTTCCTTTGATTGCTTGGATAGGGTGTGATGGCTTGGTAAGAGCATGGTTGGTTTATGGTAATGGTTGCACATGGGATTATTTTATATAAACTATTTTATATAATTGTGCTAACGGTTTTATCCTAGTGGAGTGTGTAGGGAAGTCATTTGGGGAAATCCTAATGAGTTTTAGTAATCACCCCTTGCTTTGGAACATTGTTGTCATTGTAGATGTTGTGTACCGTGACGTGGGCAATGGTAAGGCATCAACCTCCTTTTGTGGTGTGTTGTGATGTCTTGGTGGAACTTGGATCTTGGATCTTGGTGTGGAGTTGTGGTGGTGTCATGGATCATGGTGTTCTTGTTGAGACTCCCGCATTGTACTCTGATGTTGTATTGGGTTGTGTTGGCATTTGATATTATGGATTATCTGGTTGTCTTTGGTAATATATGAGTTTGGTTTTGCTGACATGCATCATTTAGTTGTGCTTGTTTGGTTGGTTTTGTCTCAAGGGAAAGTCGTTCCCCAAATATTTCAGAGCCCTCATCATTTATTGCCATCCTTTAGCATCTTGGGAACTTCTCTAAAGGCCACATAACCCTCACCACCACCTCAAGCCAATGAGGTAGGGGCGGGGTGTTACAAGTGGTATCAGTTTGTTCGATCCTTTATATTTGATTCTTAGATTTGGTGTTGACATTCATTGTGGTATAATCCTTGAGTCAGGACGGTATCAAGGCATAGGATTGTCAAAACATTGAATTTATAGCATAAAAGGACTTAGCTAACCCTTTTATGCTGAAATTCAAGATACCAGGGATTTGGGAACATAAGTGTTTTAGAGACACTTATAGGCATTGGATATCTCATTGTCATGGGTATATCCAATGTGATGAGAATGAAATTCATGGAAGAAATGGATTCCCTCTAGGATGCACATTTCATTGGGCTATAATGATTTATGATGTAATGAGAAATTTTAATATGAATAAATTGGTATTTTGAAAATGGATTGCTTTTCAAAATGGTGAATCATGGCACATGTGAAAAAATGTGAACTGGTGGAAAGCCTTGTTGTCATAGTGTTGTGTAATGTGATTTGAAATGGGATTTCGTGATGTCTACGGATGTGAGACTCATGGTTGTTTGTTTTCTATTTATATAAATGGCACTGGGTAGGTGTCTTAGAGACCAACCAGAGGAGGCTGCTGAGAATGTGGTTGCACCTGAGCCTCAGGTGAACCAGCAGCTAGTGCAAAGTATAGTGAAAGAATTCCAAGACATGGGAAGTGGAAATAGACGGTTTAAACCAAGGAATTTGGATCATGCAGTTCAGTTTCAAAAGCAGAATCCAACCATCTTCAAGGGTGATTCAGAGTCAGAGAGGGCAGAATCATGTTCTAGTTCTTGGGAACACCAGTAGAGTTAAAAGTTAAGTTGGCCACATATATTTTGGAAGATCCTGCCCTTCTATTGAGGGAGTTGGTTGTCCAAGCTGGGACGGACCAGGGTATGACGTGGGAAGGATTAGAGGAATTTTTTAACAAACAATTCTACCCATATACATTTAGAACTCATTGTACGACTGATTTCTTCTGTTTTAAGCAAGAGCTGATGTCTGGGTTGGAGTATGCAGCTAAGTTTATGAACATAGTGCGGTTTGCACCCGAGGTGGCGGGTAGCACGTTGTTGAAGGCAAGAATCTTTTGAAGTGGGGTTGAGGAAAGCAATCTATTCAAAGATAGCGGTGATGTGTATAAATGATTAGACGGAGATGGTGAATAGAGCCTCGACGACTGAGCTGGATTTTTGGGCGCTCCAGGCGGGGAAATCATGATGGTACTCATGGCTAATAGTGGGAACTCTAACGCTAGGTTCAAGGTGAAGAGGGACACTTATTCCCAGGGTGGGAATATAACATATAATCCGATAGCAGGATTGGTGAATCTTCTTCTGAATCCTCAAAGAAATCTGGGATGTTTTCATTGTGGTTCTACATGCCACATCAAGCAGGATAGTACAACACAACGTCGTGCATGTCATAATTGTAAGAATATGGGACATCTGCAACGTTATTGTCAAAATGATCTAAGGTCAAGTGTGTGTGACACTCCTCAGGGATCGCAGAATTCGTATGCTTCGATGGGATAGGGGCCGCAACATACCCCTCAACAACAGAGTAAAGTGAGTCATGGTGATTCTCGGAATACCACGGCACCTCAGCATAACAATAAAAAGGAAACTGTGGCAGGGAAACATGTGTTCGGAGCTGAGCAGGTTGTGGTCGATGATCATTCAAGACCATCCGCAGTGCGAGGTAATATTCTTTTAAATTCTACCTTGATGCAAGTGTTGTTTGATACGGGTGTTTCACACTCTTTTTTTCCTGCATGTGTTGTTGATTTGTTGGGTTTAAGGTTAGAAATGATTCCCTCGGTTTTGAAACATCAAACTCCTCTGGGTCGAATAGAGTGTCTAGTTTTCTTTTGTAGAGAATGTGGTATCGTTGTGTGCGAGGTTGAGATAGTGTGGAACTTCTAAATTATTGATATGGATGGTTATGATGTAATATTGGGAATGGATTGGCTGGTGGCTTTTAAGGCCCACATCGACTGTGATGCACGGACAGTAGATTTTATGACACATGATGGCGTCAGACCTCTCTTTAGAGGAGGGAAGCATGAAAGGCATGGTGCAACGGGTTTATTGGCACCATCAGTGGGTACATTATCGTATCAGTTGGCGGTGTTGTCATTGTAATCGGTAGAGGGTGTTGAGAAGAGTGTTCCTCTGGCAGTGGTGGACTAGTTCGTGGATGATTTTCTGATGGATTATCTGGGTTACCTCCCATAAGAGAAGTGGAGTTTACGATTGATCTCCTTATGGGGACCAGTCATATCTCACTTCCATCTTATCAGATGGCACCATCTGAATTGAGAGAATTGAAAATCCAGTTGGGAGAGTTACAAAAAAAGGTTTGTCTAGCCAAGCACATCTCTGTGGGCAGCTACAGTGTTGTTTGTGAAAAAGGAGGATGAAACCTTGAGGCTATGTGTTGATTATCGTAGAAATAATGAATTTAAGATAAATAATAGATATCCACTTCCGCGAATTAATGATTTGTTCTACCAGTTGAGGGGAGCCCAGTGGTTCTCCATGATCGACCAGAGGTTGGGATATCATCAACTGCAGGTCAGGAAGGAAGATATTTCTAAAATAGCTTTCAGAGGTAGATATTGACATTATGAATATGTGTTTATGCCCTTTGGTCTAACGAATGCACCAACGGTGTTTATGGAATTGATGAATAAGATATTTCAGAGATATCTAGATTCATTTTTGGTTGTGTTTGTCGATGATATTCTGGTGTATTCAAAGACAATGGTTGCGCATTAGCAGCACTTGGCGACAGTTCTGGGGATCTTTAGGGATCAACAGTTGTATGCCAAATTGTCAAAGTGTGACTTTTGGATGCAGGAAGTTAGTTTTCTTAGACATGTGATTTCTAAAAGGGTTGTTTTAGTGTATCCAGAAAAGATAGAGGTTGTAATCTCATGGCAACCGCTAGTGAATGTGTTTGAGATACAAAGTTTTCTTGGTCTACCTCGGTGTTATCGTCATTTTTTTAGGATTTTTCATGTCTGGATTCACCAATGATAGCTTTGACAATAAATAATGTTCCATTTCAATGGAATGAACAATTTCAATAGTGTTTTGAAGAGCTAAAGGGTCGTCTTACATCAGAATCAATTTTGGTTTTTACAGAATCGGGAAAAGGATATGTGGTGTATTGTGATGCATCGAGATCAGGGTTGGCGTGAATTCTCATGAAAGGGAATCATGTGGTTGCATATGGATCACAACAGTTGAGAGTGCATAAGAATATCTACCTGACTCATGATTTGGAGTTGGCAGTAGTGGTCCATGATTTGAAAGTGTGGCATCATTATCTCTTCGGTTAGAAATTCACGGTATAAACAGATCATAAGAGCTTGAAACACATTTTCTCACAAAGGGATTTGAACATGAGGAAAAGGAGATGGATGGAATATCTCTAGATTATTTATTTTGACCTGATGTACACACCAGTTAAGGGAAATTCGGTGGTGGATTCATTAAATAGAAATTAATATGCTCATGTGGTGAAATAGGCATCAGAACAGTGGCAGTTGATGTCGTTTATAGCTGATATGAGGTTGGAATGTGAGGACCAGGGTGATAGAGTGGTCTTTTTTCCGGTTTTGTTGATTCCTGACATAGTTGGCCGAGTTAGAGAGGCATAGATATATGATTCGGAGTGTGTGACCTTGGGGTAGAGGCTCAATGGTGGGGTGACCATTTAGGTTTTGCAACTAAATGGAGATTTAGTTTTGTGTTTTTGTAATCGGATGGTTGTACCCATTTTTTGTCAGGAGGATCTTCTCAGGGAATATCATCATTACACGTGGGCTATTCAACCTAGAATTCAAAAGATTTATAAAGCGTTGAAATTGTAGTTCTAGTGGGCTGGTATGAAGAGAAGTGTGTCTGAGTTTGTTTCGAGATGCTTGACTTGTTAGCAGGTCAAGGCAGAGCATCAGAGGCCAGCAGGAATGTTGCAGTATTTACCATTCCCTTTTTGGAAGTGGGAGCAGATGACATGGATTTTGTCACAGGTCTCCCAAGAACGGTCAAGAAGCACGATACCATTTGGGTGATAGTGGATCGGCTAACGAAGTCGGCCCATTTCATCCCAATTCGTGAATCTCATACGGTGGAGGATCTGTCCAAAATCTATATCCAGGAGGTGGTAAAGGGGCATGGTGTTCCAGTTTTGATTGTATCACATAGAGATCTGAGGTTTACATCTCGTTTATAGATATCCTTACATAAATCCCTTGGAAAACATTTGACGAAGAGTACGACATATCACCCTTAGATGGATGGTCAATCTGAGAGGACGATACAAACTATGGAGGATATGTTGCGGGCTTGTGTCATGGATTTTGGTGGATCATGGGAGGAGCACTTGTCATTGTTTGAGTTCTCGTACAATAACAGTTTTCAGGCATCCATAGAGATGGCTCTATATAAATCATTATACGGGCGAGCATGTCGTTCTCCACTATTTTGGGTGGAAACGGGTGAGTCCTCGATGGTTGGACCGAGTCTTGTCCATGAGACTACGGAAAAGATCAAGTTGATCAGGAAGAGAATGAAGACGACTCAGAGTCATTAGAAATCGTATGCAGATCATCGTTGACAGCCTTTGTTATTCCAGGTGAGTGATCATGTGTTCTTTAGGATATCTCCTAGGTTGGTACATTGTCGGTTTGGGAAGCAAGGAAAGATATCTCCATGTTATATTGATCCTTTTTAGGTTTATGAGTGGTTTGGTGAGGTGGCTTATCATTTGGATTTTCCACCATGGTTTAGTGTGGTGCACAATATGTTTCATGTGTCGCAGTTGAAAAAGTATCAGATGGATCGTGACCATGTGATTCTATGAGATCATGTTGATCTAGAACCAGATGCTTCATTGGTTCACATGCTAGTGTGGGTTTTGAATAGGCAAGAGAATGTATTGCGTGGTAAAATAATCTATTTAGTTCGTGTTTTGTGGAAACATGGTCAGATTCATGAGGAGACTTGGGAGCAGGAGAAAGATATGGTCGAGCAGTGGCCTGAGCTATTTCGGCAAAGGGAGGGTTCCCTACTTTCCGAGAACAGAAAGTCAAATGGTGGGGAGAATGTAGCACCCCCGGTTTGAGGTATGTGGCCTTTTTTATGGTTTTTTATGTATTTAGTGTGCATTTAATGTGTTGGGAAGAGGTTGAGAGTGTTTGGAATGGTTTTGGATTAGTTTGGAGGCTTTGAAAGGGGTGCATGGTTTGAGCACGGTTAGTGGAAACCGTGCAGACCCTTGTTCACGATATAGTAGGCCTCACACGTCCTGCGCACGGTTTTCCAAACCGTGTGAGGAAACCATGCGGACCCTGGCTCATGAGATAGTGGCGTGCTCATGGTTAGCACGCGGTTTTCCAAACCGCATGGGCTAACCGTGCAGCCACTTAAAGTTAAGGTTATATGTTCTGGGATCATTCGGGATTGCCTCATTTTAATCCAAATCTTCTCCCACTCGATCCTCACTCAGGATTTTCATTTCTCAAGGGTTGGAGGGGCTCTCCCACTCGTTTTGGAAGCTATTCAAAGGGGTTTCACGGTGGATTCAAGGTGGTTTCTCCCGGGTAAGTCTCTCCTTTTGGTTTCCTTATGTTTTCCTATAGATCTACATCCCACTCTTTCTTGGTTTTCTAGATCTACATTTTTTGTGTGTAGATCTAGGGTTGGGGTTGCCTTGGATGATGATTTTGAGGCTTGTTATGGTTAGGTAAGGGGATCTAGAGAGGTGCTGGTGGTGCGTTCGCCGGATTTGAGGCTCGATTGTTCGTGGGTTGATTTCCCGGGAACCCTAAAGGTAGGTAGGTTCTTTCTCGACTCCACTTGGTTATAACTAGTGGTTCCTTGTTAAAATTAATTTTTTGTGCTTGAAATTAATTGTGTTTTTATGTGAGAAATGGGTGGAAAATCCCTTGGGTTATGTTTTTGTGATTTTTTGGAAAAAGAGGGTTTTGTGGTGAAATTCTTTTGTTTTGGATTATAAAGTGGTGATTTTAAATGTGATTCTATGGTTGATTTGTGAAAATGATTGATAGAAATGGTTTTCAATAAAATGGTTGTTTTATTGAAATAGTTTTTGGCATGGAAAATGGTTTTCAATAAATGGGTGATTTATTGAAGTGAATTGACATGTAATGGAATTGGCTGATTACATGAAGTTTGTGTGACTACGATGGATTATATTCTTTGTTGTGATTGGTTGAATTGTTTTGTGGAAGTGGGAGGGAAGTACCACTATAATAAATGGGTATGGATAGTGGAAGGAAGGGCCACCATCAATGATAAGTGGACGGGAAGAGCCACTATTTGTAAATGGATGAAACAGGTTGGACGGAAGCTCCACCGTTATGATTTTTTTGTTATGTACTGCTTTGCAAGATGGAATAGTTGTGCTAATGGGTAAATGTTTGAATGGTTGTGGCTTTTTGGTTGGATTTCCATTGATTTCTAGGGTTAGGTGTGATGTCTTGGTAAGATCATGGTTGTCTTATGGTAATGGTTGAACTTGTGATTATATTATATAAACTATTTTATATAAATGTGCTAACTGTTTTATCCTAGTTGTGTGTATAGGGATTTCATTTGGGGAAATCCTACTGAGTTTTAGTACTCACCCCCTGCTTTGGCACGTTGGTGTCTTTGCAGAAGTTGTGTACCATGACATGGGAAAAGGTAAGGCATCAACCTCCATTAGTGGTGCATTGTGATGTCTTGGTGGAACGTGGAGCTTGGAGCATGGTGTGGAGTTGTGGTGGTGTCATGGATCGTGGTGTTGTTGTTGAGTCTTCCTCATTGTAATCTGATTTTGTATTGGGTTGTGTTGGAATGTGAGATTATGGATAATCTGGTTGTCTTTGGTAATGTATGAGTTTGGTTTTGTTGACATGCATCATTTAGTTGTGGTTGTTTGGTTAGTTTTGTCTCAAGGGAAAATAGTTCCCCAATTGTTCTCAGATCCATCGACATTTATTTCCAGAAATTAGTGCCATGGGAACTTTTCTTAAGGCCTAGTAACCCTCACCACCTCCTCAAGTTAATGAGGTAGTGGCGGGGTGTTACAAGGTATGATGATACCTACAGGGAATGGTGGGGACTCAAATTCTAGGAAAAAGTTTAAATGGGACACCTATTTCCAAGGTGGAAGTGGAAATTAGGATCAGACAGCTAGATTTGTGAACCTTCCTCAATGAACCAAGAGAAAAAATGGTTGATTTTAAAGTTATTTATTTGACTACATAAAGCGATATTGTACGGAAGAACCTAGATCATTCCATAACTGAAAACATATGGGGAATCCTTAGTGATGTTATCACAGTGCTCCCCGGTCAGGTGCTCAAGACACTTCTCAGGCATTGCAAGCATTGTATGCTTCAATAGGGTGAGCACAACAGAATCAGTCTGGTCAGAATCTAAGAGTTATCCATGGTGATTCAAGAAATACCAAGACCCCTCAACCAGGAAAATATCTATAATGAAACAAGGAGAATAGTGCAGCGATGAAGCAATTGTATGGAGATGAGAAGATGATTTTCAATGATCTGGCTGGACCATCTACTGTGATAGGTATGATTCTTTTGAATTATACCCTTGTGTAAGTGATCTTTGATACTAGTGCATCTCATTCTTTCATTTCTTCTTACACTATTTATTTTCTATGTTTAAATATTGAAATGATGCCTTCTGTTTTAATACTGCAAACTCCTCTCAGTGAAAACGAATGTAAATCCCTTGTGTGTAGAGCATGTGATATAACTATTGATGGAGGTAAAATTAAATGGTACTTATCAATGTTGTACAAATATGACTATGAGGTAATCTCTGGTATGTATTGGTTGAAAACATTCAAGGATCACATCGAATGTTATAGTAGAACAGTTAGTTTCACGATAAAGGATGACATCGAAAATATCTTTAGAGGAGAGATGATGTTAAATAAAGCTGAAAATAGCTCTTTGGAACTGATGGTGGGAATGATATCTTATAATTTGGTAGTTTTGACCTTGGAATCAATATAAGTGATAGATGAAAATAGTTTTCTAGTAGTTGTGGATCAATTTCTAGATGTATTTCCCAAGAAATTCTTAAGCTTACCACATTTAAGGGAAGTGGAGTTTACGATTGATATCTTCATGGGGACTTTTACTATTTCCCATTTGAGTTATATAATAGCATCAATAGAGATATGGGAATTGGATGTATAGTTAGAGGATATGGAAGGAAAAGGTTTCATTTGTCCAAGTACATATTCGTGGACAACACCATCCTTGTTTGTGAAGAAATCATATGGAACTCTTCGACAATGTGTTGATTATTATATGCTTAAACAAGTTATGATAAATAACAAATATCCACTTCGACACATTGATGATCCATTCGATTAGATATGGGGACCTCAATGGTTCTCTAAAATTGAATTGAAATAAAGATATCACCAATTTTATGTTTGGAAGGAAGATATTCCAAAGACAACTTTTAGAAGAAAATATGGCCACTATGAATTTGTAGACATGACTTTCGGTCTGAAAAATGCACCAACGGTCTTCATGTATTTAATGAATAAGATATTTTAGTGATATCTGGATATTTTTTTTTGTGGTATTTGTGGATGACATATTGGTGTATTCAAAGACTAGTGATGACCTTGAGTAACACCTGGAAACATTGTTACAAATCCTAATAGATCACATAGAACTCTCACATTTCAAACTTAGGTTTCTGGTCTACTTCTTCAAAGAACTTTGATAGTGATCTAGACTATTTTTCTAACCAATTCCGCCTTTACAAACTCCAAGTACAGTGTTGTTTGGAATTATTCTTGGTGGTTTGGGCTATGTTGATGATTCATGATCACAGTTCGACATCATGGTCCTTCTCTGACTCTTCTGATTTTCCTCTCATCTACAATGGTGTTTCATTTTCACTGGGTTTGTCCTTTGGCCTCTCAAACCCCACTTTTCCCTCATTTTCTTCTATTCCTCTCTATGTTGGAGCTGGAGTAGTTGTAACAATGAGGTTTTGGGTTATGAGGTTCTGTGGTCGATGAGATTGAGGTGCTCAACAGTCATCTTTCTTTTGTTCTACCAGATACTGGTTTTCATCTTCATCGATGATGCCTATGCTCAAAGCCCTGAGCAGCTCAATACCCTAATCTAGCCTTGTGTTCCTCTATGACACTCCCAGTCAGATCTAGTGTGGTGTAACTATGAAATTTTGGGATGTGGGTCAGCGATCATCGGTGCTCCAGGCGCTGCATGTGTCGGTGTGAATGTGAATACCAGTTTGTCCAATCTGCTTGTTGTTTCCAACTCTTTTCCACCAACGAAGGTTTGTTCTAATTTTCTGTAAGTTGCGTGACCCATTTTATATTATTTCAAGGAAGATATCGATTTGTGTTTCTTGTTGAGGTGATTTTTGTTTCTGTTGTGTTCTTGATCGTCGATGTTGACAGTGGATATGAGGGTGAAATGATGATGGTGTGAATTTTTTATTTGAAGGATGCTGTTATGGGCTATCATCAATGGGATTTTCTCTGGCCAGTGTCTCTGGCTGCAATGGTGGATGATGATAGGACCAGAGTGTGTGGAGAATGATAGTGTTTTTTGTCACTGGTGGTGTCCAACGGGGCTGTGGATAAAGATGATAACTTCATGACGGTGATACACGGGATGAAGCGATGACAACGAGGTGCCGAGTTTTTCCTTTGGAGTAGTAAATGGTCGTAGAAGAAGTCTGGAGATGTCGAGGAATGGAGTATGTAGTCCTTGATGACCCATTGATGTGAATTCTATGATATTGATTTTCCAGCAGTGTGATTATAGCGGCAGTTGATTGTCCTTGATGGTTAATGTCTCAGACAAAGCACGACGCGTGGATCGATTAGGTTTGAGTATTTTCATTATCTTTTTAAATTTTTAGGTTGCCCAATCTTCATGAATGATTTGAAATATTTTATGGGTGATATTTGAAACTTGATTTGGGTGGGATACTATTTTTTAAGTTTTTAATTGGTTGAAACTATAAGGTTCACACTTAACCTTATGAGTGTTTTTATAAAATCCAAAAATATTGATTGGTTGATATAGAAAGAATGTTTTCTTGGACATGTCATTTCTAATAATGGAATTTCTATTGATCCTGAAAGATCTAGGCTGTTATCTTGTGGAAACCACTGAAAAATCTCTACGAGATATGAAGTTTTCGTAGTCTAGTTGGTTACTACCGACACTCTATGCGTGATTTCTCATGACTAGATTCTCCAAGGAAAAATCTGAAAAAGAAGAACACTCCATTACAATGGATAGGGTACTGTAAGAAGTCTCTTTAGGAACTAAATGTTTGTCTTACATCAGCGCCATTCTTGATTTTTCTAGATTCAAGATAGGGGTATGCGGTGTACTGTGATACTTCAGGATCAGGGTTGGTATGTGTTCTCATGCCAGGATACCATGTGGTTTCTTATGGTTCAAGGAAGTTGAGGGTGCATGAGGATAATTACCCAACACATGATTTTGAGTTAGCTGCAATCATCCATGCTTTGAATACTTATGGACATTATCAATTTGGTGAGAAATTTACTGTGTTCATAGACCATAAAATATCAAAACACATTTTCTCACAGTGTGATTTGAATATGAGGAAAAGGATATGGATGGAGTATCTCCAGATGTTTGACTTTGAATTGATGTATACACCAGGAAAGGGTAATTCAGTGGCAGATGCGTTGAGTAGAAAGTTATATGCTCAGTTGGAGAAAGAAGATTTAGATGAATGACAATTGATGTCGGTCCAAGCCAACATGCATGTGGAATGTGAATACTGGGGTGATGTTGCGGTTTTCTTTTCTGCTATGCTTGTTCCTGATTTGGTAAATATGGTCAAAGAGGAATAAACATATGATACATGATGTTGGGGTATGACTTCAAAACTCAATGGTGGGGATACCATTGAGGGCTGGAAACTTGATGGAAGTTTAGTTTTATGTTTTATACATCAGACGGTTGTACCTATGGATTAACAGGAACAAATTCTTCTTGCATACAACCATTCTAGATGGGCAATACATCCAGGAACAATGAATATGTATAAGGCATTGAAGGCACAATTTTGGTGGAGAGGCATGAAAAGGAAGGCGGATGTGTTTGTTTATAAGTGCGTAACTTGTCAGCATGTTAAGGAAGGGAATCAAAGACTAGCGAGTATGTTTCATTATTTACCTATCCTAGTGTAGAAATGGGAGCATATAGTGATGAATTTTATTATAGGTCTCCCGAGAATGGTTCATAATCATAATTCCACATGTGTGATAGTGGATCATCTTACAAAGTCTTCCCATTTCATTCCAATTCATGTAACTCATATGGTGGATGACCTGTCTAAAATCTATATTCAGTAATTGTTAAAGAGACATGGCATACCAGATTCAATAATCTTAGACATAGATCCAAGTTTCAGATCTCATTTTTGGAAATACTTACAAAAATCCCTTGGGACCAAGTTGACAATGAGCACAACGTATCATGCTCTGAAAGATGACCAGTATGAGAGGATGATAAAGATATTGGAAGACATGTTACGGGCTTGTGTAATGGATTTTGGTGGCTCATGGGAAGAGAATATACCCTTGGTGGAGTTATTATAAAATAACAACTATCAGGCCATGATACATATGGCTCAGTTTGAAGCATTTTACGGGCGTCCTTGTCATTCTCCACTATGTGGAATGAAAATGGGTGAGACTTCAATATTTGGGGTGAGCCTTGTCTGAGAAACAATAAGTAATTTCCAATTTATTAGAAAGAGGATAGAGATGGCTCAAAGTTGTCAGGAATAATATGTAGATCACCATTGAAGACTGTTGTCATTCGTTGAGGGTGATCATGTATTCTTGAAGATATCTCCAAGGATTGAAAATCATCATTTAAGAAAATATGGAAAGTTATATCCTAGATACATTGGACCTTTCGAGATACTATAATGGGTTGGAGAGGTGGCATATCAGTTGGAATTACCACCATAGTTCAGTTCGGTGCACAATGTGTTCCTTGTATCATAGTTGAAAAAGTATCAACCTGATCCTATCCACGTAATCAGATGGGATCATGTTGACCTAGATTTGGATGCTTCATTGGTACATATTCTGATATAGATTGTGGATAGTCAACCTAAATTCTTACATGGGAAATACATCATCCTAGTGCAGATTTTATGGCAGCATGGTCAGATTCTGGAAGAGACTTGGGAATGTGAGAAGGAAACGAAAGAGAAGTGGCCAGAACTCTTTTAGGGAAACGAATGTTTTCTACATTCTAAGGATAGGAAGACCAATGGTGGGAGAATATAGTACCCCTGTATTCTATTATGTAACCCTTACTTGAAACTTTTATGGTTTTAAAGTGTAAGGGTGGAGGTTGGGGGAGTTTGGAAAACATTGGATGTGTTTTTGGGGCTAAATGAAGGTCACATAGGCGATACCCAGTTTTCCAAAACAATGCATATTTTCTAAGAGAAACCATGCATATTGTTCTTCATGATGAAGTAACTCTAGAATAGTTATAGCAAAGTTTGGGAGACCGTTCAAGGGGAGACCATGCAGAAAGTAGATACCACACATTTAGCGCATGGTTTGCCTAACCATGCGACCAAACCATCCGTAGAGTCAAATATAGATCCTTAGAAACAGGATCTCCCCCTTTTTTCCATGCCTCTCTTTTTTTGACCCAAACTGGCTCTAACTCAGGATTTTTATTCTTCAATGGTCTTAGCGGGTTCTTCTATCTATCCAATTGAAATTTGAAGGATTCCCTTAGTGATTTGAAGCCATATTCTTGAGGTATGTGATTGTTCTTCACTATTCCTGATCAGTTTCTTAGATCTACTTAGATCTACTTCTCCTATTCTCTTGGATTATCAGATATATTCTCGTTAGGGGTAGATATAGGTTTTTTGATTCCAAATATGATGAGATTTTTCTTTGTTCTTGGTAAAAGAAGAGATCTAAGGTTGTTCTGTGAAGGATTGACCCGGTCTTCTTAAACATTCTTCGTATGTTGTCTAGTTTCATCAAAAACATTGAGATAGGTGGCTTCTCTATTTAATACACATGATAGAACTAATGAGAATGATTTCAAAGTTGTTTTCTTGTGATGAATTGATTATGAATTTGGTGGTTATAAATTTTTGGAAACCTTCTTTGGTGTTGGTTCGGTAAGTTGTAGAAATCTGGAAAATTGGGTGTTTTAAATAAACTGATTATGTTCTTGGTATTAAAATATGTAATTTAAACTAAGGATTTTATAGAATTTGGGACATTGTTTTTATTATATTTTTTCAAAAAAGGGGATGTTGTATTGAAACAAAATGGTTGTATGAAATTGGGTTCTTCATTGGGTTTTAATAAAAGTAACGTTTCATTAAAATGGTATGAAATGGTTATTTGGAATGGTTTTGGAATACATTGGGTTTAGTGTGAGTTCATGTTTTATGTTATAATAAATAAGGGTTGTTTAACATTGGGGTCAAATATGTGTGACCTTGGATCAAGTACGTGTGTCATGGGGATACAAGGTAATTGGACAAGAGACCGTTCATGAGTATGGAACTATTGGATGAAGCATGCATGTGTGGGTGTGTTGTGAACTATGGAATGGGTATGACAAAATGATAATAATAAGTGGTTCTTAAGCAATGTTTAGTAATTTTATGTAAGAATAACTTGGTGGAAATTGGTTTCATTTAGTTTTTTTACATGTTGTAAATGGTTTTGGAACTTGTTTATATTTCGTTGTAAACTTTTTTGAGAGATTGTTTTATAGAAACTGTTTTATGTAAATGTTTATAACTCTTCTATCCTAGTTGCATGAGTGGGAAAGTCATTGGGGAAAACCTAATGAATTTTATAATCACCCCTACATTGGATCTTTGGTACTTTTTTAGATGTTATCTTCCGGGACAGGGGAAATGGTAATGTTTCATACATTTTTATCACTACCTCAAGATACATGCTGATGTTTGGTGATTATGAATCTTGGATATAGTGGAGTATGGAGTATTGGGGTATCTTGGTATTCACTGGTTGTTTATCCACTATTTAATTTTATACGTGTTTTGGTATTCCTCTATTACACACTTTGAGGTGGTTTTGAAATACATGAAGTTGTGTAGTTGTATTTCTTTTTTTCATGCATCATTTAGAGAAAGGTTGGGTTATGGTTTGCAAGTTTATTGGTTTATTTATTAAAGGGTAAATCATCCCCCACTTTTATTTAAAACCCTTTGACATTTATTTCCAGCCTTTGGTGCCTAGTGGATGGCGTTTAAGGCCTAGTAATGATTCGTTGTACTCTCAAGCCAATGAGAATTAGCGGGTCAATACAATATATATGTAAAATAATTTAATGATTCATGAATTAATCTTCGAGATTATTTTTTTAAAAAATATAAGAACATTCAAATTAATTTTATGATCAAATAATTTATATCTTTTTGAAAATATTCAAATGTTTGGATGTTATCAAAAAATTGTAACAATATATTCATTAAGTATATTTATTTATAGAAACTATTAGACTATAAAATCAATTATATATTTTTACATAATAGATAAATGAAATATACATTATTCAGATCACCATATATAGTAATTTATCATATTTGATGAACCATTAATTTTTTTTGAATATGCTTTAGGATTTTTTAACCCTGCAAGGATTTATATATATATAATTTAATCAATGTTATAATATTGATAAATAATGAAAAAATAAATTTCATATAATCTAGATATATTTAAATATCCAAATATATAAGTAACTACACTAATTACAATATGATTATATATATATATATATATCTAATTATAAATACCCATGTATTTATAGGCTATGAAATTTCTTGAAGAATTTTAATTTTTTTTCCCAAAGTATGGGAAATTTTTTAGAATAAAAATTCATATCTGAATTCCAAAAATTATTCCATATAAAGGTTATGTTTTTTTTACATTTATAAATTCCTAAAAGGATTTTAGGTGCTTCGATAAAAATTAGGAGCTTTGGGTTGGAGTTGGAATTTTGGAATGAGGTCTTTTCCTATCCCACAGTTACTGTACTGTTAAGGTAAATCGTTCATGAGAATTACACAAGTTATTTTTTTCCATTGGGTGTTGGTGCATGTCTTGCACATGGTCGTAGAGAAGCTCATCGGACAACCTTGTGGAGTGATACATTTTATCAGAGTGATATTCCTGGTTAGCACACATTTTGGTAATCTGAGTATCAAAACTATGTATGGGGGTATAGCTTGAGATATTTTGGCCTACATAGTTGGTGCATGATTTTAAAAATCATGTGGCTACTAGGATTTCATTAAAAATAGAAAATTTTAATTTTCCTCTATCATTTTTTATATTTCCACCCCTCCTCTCCATCATTTTTCATAACTAAGTTGGTGGGTTCTTGATATCATCTTCTTATTTTAATTCCCAAAGTTAGTGGTGTTATTTTGATGGTGTTTCATAGTGATTGGAGGTGATTTATTCCTATTTATCCTTTCATCCTTCCCCTAATTTAATCTTCTTATATTTTTGTTTGATCCATTTTTGGTATTTTAATATAATTTTTATCAGATCTTGATAGTAATCATCTTAGATATTGTGGATTTTTCTCAGTGTGGATAGAGGATGTCACTAGAGGAATATCATATGATGTTCCTCTCCCTTTAAATGGAGGTTATTCATCCTATAATTTTTTTATAGGGTTTCTAAATAAATTTGAAAACATTTATGGGTGATTTGATGGAAAGTGTTTATATTTTCATGGGATAACATCATAGGTATGTCATAGATCTTCTAGGTTCAGGTGATCATGTTTTTAGTGTTGTGGGATGATCTAGTGAGTAATTTGAAAATTATTTGTAATTAAATTTACTTGATCGATTGATTATAAATTTATATTTTTTTTATTAATTATGAAGTTTTAGATTATGATAGGCTCCTAGGTGATGATACAACCATGGATAGGGCCTAAAAAATATTAGGAGAGGGTTTTGAGCATCTATTAAAGGGAACAGACTTATATGAGGTTGGTGGTCACTGAACATACCCATATGGTTCATTCATTTTGATATATTAAATGTTATATTTGATCTCTCCACCTAAGGTTTATTGAGCTTAAATTTATATTGAATTTATTTTATTTAACTCTTGTGTAATGATCTAAGTGTAAATGGACATAATAAAACCCTAAAGATAGGATTGATGCCTTAGTCATCAGTGGTTGATGGATTGATAATGAATATGTTAAAAGAAATACATAGATCCTTGAAGGGTGTGAACTAAATTAATTAAATCAACATAGAGGAATATAAAATAGGGTTGTTTTATACCTATGTTTAGAGCTCCGGTGTTGTTATAGAAAATGGGATCGATTGATGTCTATGATTCTAAGGGGTGAAGTTGTTGGTTGGATCTACAAAATTACAAGGATATGACCATGGTGATTAATATGAGACATGAATATCCAAGGTTAGTTTCCATAAGGATTGTAAGGAGGGCATGAGAGTCCTGTGACTTATGATGACTAGTGAGATAGTCATAAGTATCATGTGTGATAGGGAATATGCTTAAAATAGTAGATGAGAGTCAATGAGACTTCCATGTGTGGGTTAATTAATTTTTAGATAGATGGGATAAGAATAGAGGTTTACCTCTACTTTATAGTATAGATTTTACCTATTGAGATTACTTTTGAGATATAGTGTAGGTCATGGGTATTTCTTGGATTACATGGAATGGGGATTCCATGTGACTCTGAGTGAGATAGTTGGGATGGTCTTTGGGTTTTGGGACCACATTGTGATATGGGAAATGGATGAGGTATTAGAAAAAAAAATTTGAAGCTAGGGTTTGGAATTTAAATATGGGTTGAGAGAACAGTTAAGGGTTTTGGATATAAATTATTTTTGATGAGAAAGGACTAGAATGAATACATAAGACCATAGTGGATACCTCAGTGGGGGAGATGAGGATGATAATAGATTCAACATAATGATCTAGTGTGACCAAGATGGTCTAAAGGATTGTATCTTAAGTGGATATGTTAAAAACACATGATTGTGCTCAGTTTTATATTCTGGATGACAATATGGATATTGGGACAACATAGAGAGAGATTGGTTTGGGATCCAAAATGATAATATATGGTTCAAGGTAGGGAATGTGAGTCCCATGAGTGCTTAATTATGTGGTATTTATTTTATGGTGGTGAGTAAGATGAACTTATATTCTTTATTATATAAGATATGTTTCCATGTAGGTAAATGGATGACCCTATGTTCATGATAATACATGTTTTTATTGTAAGGAGGGAGTACTATTCCCTTTTGTTTCTAATGATACAATATGTTATCTACATTAGGGTGTGGGATACCCTTGAGTTCTTGATGATATGAGATGTGATTCTAGGAAAGTAGAGGGGCTCCCTCGAGATCATGATGATATGATATGTGATTTCAAGAAGGGAGGGGTATGTACAGAAGTTTACAATGATATGAGATGTGATTATATGTGGGGTTCAAGATAAATCTATCTTTTCAATGATTTCATAAGTGATTCTTGGTAGGGAGAATGATTCCCTTACGTATTTGATGATTTGATATATGTTTCCTGGCCATGATGGATTCCCTATTTAGTAACTTATTCTATGAGATATGTATCCAAAAAGGGTAAGGTTTATTCTAATTTCATGATGATATGATATATATTTCTTAATAGGGAGTGGGATTATCCTATGTTCCTAATGATATGATATGTGATTCCATGAGGTCAGTAGGGTACAAATGTGTTCTTCATGGTATGTGATATGTTTACCAATAGTGAGGGTGTACCCTTGACATTCTAATGCTATTAAATGTGATTCCATTTGGGGATCAAGATTACCATAATTCATGATGAATCTATATTTTGTCCCTGGTAGGATATAGGGTACCTATGAGTGCCTAATAATGTTAGATTTATTTCCAGGCAGGCAACATGTTACCCTTATGTTTTTGATGATACAATTCTCGTTTCTTAGTGTAACATCCACGTTCTAGAAGCTACCCTGAGGCGCCCTGTACCTGGTTGGTCACATGGACTTAAGCACATTTCCTTAAATTCCAGATGATGCTGACTAGTAGCGAGGGCCTTGGGTATGATAGTGGGGAAACCATGCCCTCATTGGTAGAGTAACACAGCGGAAGTAAAACAAATAGAAATAGAAGAAGTAAGAATAATCCATACAAACGTAAACAATAGAAGACTAGAAATAATAAACTGGAGCACATGTATATATATGAATGATGCATGACACATATGTCTAAGAAAGAAGACAAACAAATCACAATGATGGAATACAACAGTACTAAACCAAAGTAAAAAATAAATCAAGTAAACAACTCCTTAACATTGCAAGCTATAGCGTGGTCCCATGCTCTCCAGCTCCACAACAAATCAAGTACCTAAATTAGAAGGGTGATTCCCTTGTCTATACCAGCAACAATATAATCTATTTGGGCCCAAAAACATTGCCCAAACAGGGTGTGAGACTAAATCCCTGTAGGAAACCACCACTGTATTTGTGCTTAACAGTCAGTGAATATATGGCAGTTAAAAGTACATAAAGTAGTAAAAAAAGAAGTAATCCACAGTAAACAATCCACAGTTTCAATGCATCCAGTTTCATATATCAAGAAACACCTAATCAAAACAGGTAATCACAAATTGGTAATCACAAACAGGTAACCCTCTAGGAAGTACTCACAACATATCCCCTCTGGTCCTACTTAGAAACTAAAGAAAGAAGCTAAACAAAAAGGTAACCCTCGGGGAAGTACACACAGCCTATCCCCTATGGTCCTACCTAGCAACATAAGAAACCCTCTGGGTAGTACACTTTGTCTAACCCCTCTGGTTCAGCTTTAGCATAGACTCTCCCAGGAAGCACTCACCATCAATTCCTCCTATAGTCTCGTATCGGTAAATAAAGGTGATCTAGGGAAGAAATTATGTCACATTACCTATGTGGACCACGTCAAGGAACTATAGACACTCTAAGGAAGCACTTATGTCAATTCCCCCTATGGTATCGCATCGTAAGTAAAACAGACACTCTAGAGTATCCCTTACATCCATTCTCTCTATGGTCTACTACACCAGGTTCTCACGGCCCTATCTAAGTCAAGCAGGTATAAAAACATTTATCATCCAAAGTAAACCACAAGAACTACTTGGATAGCAGCCTACATCATAACAACATGTAAGGATACAAACACCCCATCCTACTATACTAGGCATGGAAGATAAACAACAGCGTAATAGGAAAACTAGACCGAATGGTCAAAACAAGCAAGCATGCATGGTTAAACACTTCCAAAGTATAGCAATTGACCCTATTCGCATTCAATTAACCTCTACTCAAGCATACAAGCATAGAAGATAAACAATGGGGATGAAACATTAAATGAACAATACCCCGTTCATGGGTATTGGTGATTTTGGACATATAACTCAATGAATTTCAATGGAAAGGCACAAACCACCTACCTCAGCAATGGAAGATCAATATACTTGAGTCTTATGGATTTAATCACCTTATAACACTAATTATCTACAAAAACGTCTAAAATTTTCAATAGAGGATAACTTGAGAAGGATGAGAAATTAGATAATGAAGCTCAAGCATAAGAGAGAGCTTACTGAGGTGATCCCAATGCAATTGACAACGGTCAAATCAGAGATCAGATGTTTGGTTGTGGGCTCGGAGGAATATCATGGTCGTACGGGATATCTTGGATGAACAAGGTCGAGAAAAGGTGTTTTTGGCGATTAGACGTGACCAAGGTATATTTAATGAAAACAAAATACACGGAGTATACTTTTGGAAGTACACGACTTGTACTTTCCATTTCTGTACTCCACTTTAGGCAGCCTTCTGGTCACCCCCACATGGCCGTGTGTGTGGCCATCACACGGACAGCACACAACCTCCTATGGTGACCCAGTACACGGCGTGTACTCATAAAGTACAAGACGTGTACTTCATAAATGTCCAGAAATTCCCGTTTTTCTCAAAAATTACTAGAAGAATGAAAACATACCTGAAAAGAATATTCGGGTTCTTATAAACTTCCCCCATTAATGGAATTCATACCCAATTTTCCCTTTCATGGTGGCGTAGAAGAAGATACCCTGAATAGCTCTGACCACTGTGCTCGTACATCATCCTACCTCTCCCATGTCTCGTCCTATACTCACTTGTGCTTCCATAGAACTCATACGAGAGGGACAAAACGACCACAAAGAACCTTCATACTTTGATCAACAATCCAGATATGACGCTCCTCAAATGATGCATCCCCTTCCAATTCAACCTCCTCGGGTTGGAAAACATGACATGGGTTTGTGAAGTAAAGTTGAAGCTGAGAAACGTGGAAAACATCATGCATATCCTGGTACCTCTGAGGTATCAAAAATATATAGTCAACCAGACCAACTCTCTACAACACCTTAGATGGACCGACGTACCTCGACTAAAGCTTACCCTGTCTCCTAATCCTCTTGTGTCCAAAACTTAGTGTGACATGTAGAAAAACCTGATCCCCAACTTCAAACAGCAGAGGTCATCTCCATTAATCAACATAAGACTTCTGTCGAGACTGTGCAATAGAAATACTTTTCTGAATCAACTCTATCTGCTCTGAGGACTTCTAAACAAGACAACGTCCCAGTAAAGCTACCTCTCCTGCCTCCAGCCAACAAAAGGGTGATCGGCATTTTCTACCGTTCAAAGCCTTATAAGGTTCTATAGGAATAGTTTTTTTAAAACTATTGTTGTAGGAAACCCCACAAGAGGTATGTGCCTATTCCAAGAACCTACAACATCAAGAATACATGCTCGAAGCATGTAATCAAGCACCTGTATCATACGCTTATACTGGGAATCTGTCTGGGGGTGGTAAAATGTACTCAAAAGTACCTTTGTACCCAAAACCTTCTGAATCCCCTTCCAGTCCTGAGAAGTGAAATATGTATCTATATCTGAAAAAATGGAGTGTAGAACTCCATGTAAGGGCACAGTCTCACGGACGTACAACCATCCTAGACCATCGACACTGAAGGTCTCCTTGATTGGAAAGAAGTGAGCAACCATCGTGATTCTGTCAATGAAAACCCAAACTGCATCCTTCCCTCGAGGCGACCTCGGTAAACCTGACATGAAATATATCACGTCCTCATTCCACATCCACTCGGGAATGGGTAATTGTTGTTAAAGCCATACTAGTCACTGATAATCCGTCTTCATCTGCTGACAGGTGGAACACCACATGAAGAAACTAGTAACTTCTCTCTTTATACATGGCCACCAATATTGACGGTGTAGATCATGATACATCTTGGTGACAAAAAGATGAACTTCACAAACTAAAGAATGAAAGTCCCACATCAGCTCCTCGTGTATGTCAGCTGGCACCCATACACACCTCTTGAAATGAAAGATCTCATCCTTTCCTATGGTCGATCTTGGAAAGGGGTCCTCTCCTAACACACTCTTTTGTAAGACTAGGCCTTCTGAGTCTAATAGCATCCTCATTCGCACTCGATCAAGAAGGGTAGATGTAACAACTACAGAAGAACGGAACATCTGCCCCTATCTATCATTCACCTCCAAATGCATCTCAGAGAACAGAGCCATAAGCTGCCACTCACTGCTAGCCTCCTGAATTGCCTATAAATGAGTCCTCCTGGTCAATGCATCAGCGACGACATTGCATTTCCCTGTCGTATAGGAAAGATCAAAGTCAAAATACAGAAGGTACTCAACCCACCTTCACTCTCTCAAATTCAGATCATGGTGAGTGAAGATGTACCTGAGCCTCTTGTGGTTGGTGAAAAGCACAAAATGCTCTCCTATAAGGTAATTTCTAAGGCATGAACAGCTTCATCCAACGCGAGATCATGCGTCGTGTAATTCTTCTCATGTGGCCACAACTACCGAGACTTGTACACAATGACTCCTTCTCCCTGCATAAGCACAACTCTTAGCCTGATACCTGAAGCATCACAGTACATATTATAGCTCTTTCCTAGATCTAGAAAAACTAGTATTAGTGTTGAAGTAAACCTCCATTTCAGCTCTTGAAAGGCTAAATTCCAAAAATATGACCACAAGAACCTTACACCCTTCTTAGTCAGACCCATCAGTGGTTCTTCTAAGCATGAAAAGTCTTTAATGAAGCATCTGTAGTATCCATCTAGCCCTAGAAAACTCTGTACCTCAATGAAGTTCTCCGGATGCTCCTAGGAAACTACTACTCTCACTTATTTTGGGTCCACTCACACTCCTGTCTCAGAGATAACATTACCCAATAAGTGAATCTGATCCATCCAAAAGTGAAATTTTGAAAGCATAGCTTATAACTGATGCTATCTTAGTGTACTCAAAATTATCTCAATATGGGTGGCATGGTCGTGTGGAGTGTGAGAGTACACCAAGATATCATCCAAGAAAACCACCATGAAGAAATCCAAGTATGGATGAAATACCCAATTCATCAGTGCCATGAAAATTGCCGGCATGTTCGTGAGACCGAACAACATAACCATATTCTCGTATAGACCTTACCTACATTGAAAGGCTGTAAGAGGTATATCTGATGGTCTAACGCGCAACTGATGGTTACTGGACCTCAAGTCAATCTTAGAGAACAGCCGGGCTCCTCGAAGCTGATCAAATAGATCATAAATCCTCAGTAATGGATATCGGTTCTTGACCATCAACTGGTTCAACATCCTATATTCCACACAAATCTGGAGGGAACCATCCACCTTCTTCAAAAAATGGATAGGCAAACCCCAAGGAGAATTTCTGGGTTAGATGAAACACTTTTCCTGCAAATCCTCCAACTGCTACTTGATATCCTGCAACTCTGGTGCAACCATCCTATAAAGAGCAATGGACACTAGTACCACTCCTGGCACAAAGTCAATAGAAAAGTCTACTTCACGCTTTAGAGGAAAACCTGAAAAGTCTTCTGGAAAGACATATCTGAAACGATCCACCACTGGAGGAATGTCCATCTATGAAATCCCCTGGTCATCCAAATATAGACTAGCAATCTAGGTTGTAGGCCCTCATAACCCATGATTCTCTGGTCCCTCTCTGCTCGCCTAGACATCTTATTCACCATTATAAAGAAATGATCCTCCCTCTAGTGATATGAAACTCACCATATGATGATAACATTCGATGAATTCCTGGAAGGGAACTAGCCAGTCCATTACGAGAATGACGTCATAGCCTGTCATCTCTAGGATATAGAGGTCCCATAAAAAGTGACACCCACCAACCTCTAGAGGAAACTCCTTGCACTGACGTACACTCACCATTCTAGTCCCCAACGGAGTGTCCAGTGTCAATATATCGGCAAAAGAAAAGATATTGAGCCCAACAATCTCCACAACCACAACAGATATAATTCTATAGGAAGCCCCTGTATCGAAAAGAGAAGAAGCTAAAACTAAGGCTACTAATATCGTACCTAACACTATAGAGGGTCCAGGATTCTATTCCTTTTGGGTCTACTCCACTGCAAAAGTCTGACCAGCGCCGTGGCCCTGTGACCATGTCCAGCCACCCTGAGCTGATCCACCATGTTGTCGCTGAAAACTGGGCAATTGGCTACCAGGACCATATCCACCACCACAGTCTGAACGAATAGAAGAACTCCATTTCCCATACTGGTGAGAAACTGGTGGTTCTTCTCTTGTAAGAGTATTCATTGAAGAACCCTTGTCACTAGCTTTTGGTGAGAAGATATGATAGAAGTGATAAAGATGACCCATCTTGCTGTATGATCGGCACCACACTAGGTCTCTCAGGCAGTGTGACCTCATATTCCCACTCATCCTGCACTGTTAGCCCACCACATGACTACCAGAAGAAGTATCTCGACTATTTTGATCTCCGCGCGTAGACTCCCTACGACGCTTCTTGCTGTTATTAGGAGGAATAATAACTCAAGATGCTACTCCTCCCTGGCTAAAAAATCTAAAATCTCTCAGATTTAAATCTATAATTAGCACCTATTTGATGATAGAAGTGGTAGAAGTCATCCTGAAGAAGTTCACCTATGATCAGATGTCATTCCTCAGACCATCCTCAAACTTCCTTGCCAAGAATAACTGATTATCTCCTAGAATAGGCTTGGAACGCTGAAGCTTGGTAATGTGAGAAGAATACTCCATAACCGAAAGAGTACCCTACTCCATAATCATAAACTCTCGGGCTCAATTAGCCCTCAAGGTCCCTGTGTTGAAGTAGTCATAGAATATACAGTGGAACTCCTCCAAATCCATAACATGATGATGTCCCGCCTGTGAGATCACATCCCACCATCTCTTGGAGGGATCCTGAAGCATATATGCAACTAGATTCACCCTCATCTCTGGAGATATCTCCAGATGATCGAGGTTCATTAGCATTTCTTCCATCCAGGACTGTGCAACCTGGGGTCCTCCATCCCCTGAGAAAGTGGGAGGATGCTCCTGTTGAAAGACCCATGTCAATTTTGCCATCAATGGGACAAGAGGCAGTGCTCCCTGAATGGTTTTCATCATCCTCATAATGCATTTTCTAAACTATGAGTCAATACCTAAATCCGGTATAATGGCTGGTGCCATGATTGGTACAATATGAGGATCTACAGTTAGTCCCTGATCATCCATATCTGGTGTCCCATCACTACCCTGATACTAGCATACAACCAAAGGACGTATCGATGGCATGACTCTGCATGGTCAAATGTGAACCTTAGATCAAGATTATCAAGGACTAAAAACTGAAATAGTATGAAAGGAACAAGATAAGGAAATCATTTATGTTTTTCCAAAACATGACTACACAGCGTGTATAACTCATACAGAGCATGTTCCCTTCATCCATTCACATGGCCGTGTAATCCTGCCAGAACTGGCAGTGTCACACCCCCATACACATGGGGTGTTAACCTAACACACCATGTATACATGAATCCTCTCCCGCTGCCAAATTCCTTCAACACAGATAAGCCACATGATTCTCCTTAGAACGAGACTACATGGCGTGTTAATGCCAAACAGGGTGTGTACTAGACAAACCTCACTGACCCGTGTTGTTAGATACACAGCCAATTAAATAGCTCACACTACACGATGTGTTCCAGGAGGACACGACATGTTTGAGAAATGATAACCCTAGCCTGTGTTGTTAGTTACACTATTGGGTACCTAGGTTACACCACACAGCGTGTTCCAGACGAACACAGCTTGTACTAAGAATAATTTGTCGAGCCGTGTTGTTAGTGACACGACTGGTTACACGGTTCTACGACAGGGCATGTAAATCCTCTACACGACGTGTCTTACCAAAATTCCAAACCTCATGTCCCTTCCCACATAGTCTGAGACATGGTTAGAGACTACACGGCGTTTACATATAGTACATGATGTGTACATAATAAAAATAGTTTCTTCCTGAATAGAAGAACACATGGAATTTAGTTAACATTACACGTCCGGTATTTTGGGTTTTTCTGGTCAGTAAGACCCATAAACTACTCTGATACCTAGAAAACACTAGAACAAACCTCAAAGTGCCAAATTCCAATCTATGAGGGCCTACACTCCCTGCGAATGAAAGCATGGAATATTATACAGGACATAACGGGGTAAACAAGTCAAAGATCCACCAAATCTTGATTCCTTAGGGCCCATAACACCTCAAGAACCAATGTTTGGTGTTAATTCAAATAAACCCTTACATAGAGCAATATCCTATAAAACATAAGGTATTCAATCAAAGAATCTATCAGAACAGCATGCATATCCAGCACAACATCTATCATAACAGCATGCAATTTCCAATGCACCCTAAATGGCATGGAAAGAATGCATGACATGTGATTCCTAGAAAGTGCCTATATGATGCATGAGATGGCATACCCTCTTCTCATCGGGTTGCAGCAGGAATAAAACCACCATAACATAAACAATAACAACACAAAACATTTGAATCACTCAAGGTGAAATCAAATCAACTATAATAATTTCGAAACTATAAAAATTATAATAACGAGGTAGATTGTATTTTCCCTGTACACGGGTTAGATACTCTGAGGCATAGCTTATTACTAAGTACCCATCCTTCCTATCCATAGCTATTGTCTCCAAATTGTAAGTCAAGATAAAATAATACCTCCGATACCACTTTGTAATGTCCCAGTTCTGGATGCCACCCAGAGGTGCCTCGAACCAGGTTGGTCACTTAGTCTGAAGCACATTTCCCCAAACCTCATAGGTTACCGACTAGCTGTGAGGGACATGGGTGTGATAGTAGGGAAACTATGCCCTCATTGGAAGTGTAACACAACACATGTAAAAAATATAAATAGGAGAAGCAAGAATAATCCATACAAAAGTAAACTGTGGAATACTGGAAATAATAAACTGGGGAACATGTATATATATGATTGATTCATGGAACATATATCTAGGAAAGAATCCAAACAAATCACAATACTGGAATACAATAATACTAAAACAAAGTACATAAGAAATAATGTAAACAACTCCTCAGCATCGCAAGCCATAGCTTGGTCCCATTCTCTCCAGCTCTACAACAAATCAAGTACCTGAAGTAGAAGGGTGCTTGCCCTTATCTATACCTGAAACAATATAATCTATTTGGGCTCAAAAGCATGGCCCAAATAGGGTGTGAGACTAAATCCCAGTAAGTAACGACCACAAGATATATTCCTAATAGTTAGTGAATATATGGCAGGTAATAAGTACAGAAAGCAGTATACAAGAAAGTACTCAGTAGTAAACAATCCACAGTTTCAATGCATCTGGTTTCATATATCAAGCAACAGCTAATCAAAACAGGTAATCACAAACAGGTAATCCCTAACAAGTAACCCTCTGGGAATTACTCACAGCCATCCACTCTACTCCTACCTAGAAACTCAAACAAGCAGCTAAACACAAAAGGTAACCATCTAAGAAGTACTCACATCCTATCCCCTCAGGTCCTACCTAGAAACACAAGCAACCCTCTGGCTAGTAAACTTAGTCTAACCCCTTTGATTCATCTTAATCATACACTCTATGAGGAAGCACTCACCGTAAATTCCTCTTATAGTCTCGTATTCATAACTAAAGGCACTTTAGGGAAGCACTTACATCACATTCCCTCTGTGGCCCACATTGAGGAACTACATACACTCTGAGGAAGAACATATGCCAATTCCCCATATGGTCTCACATCATAAGAAAAATAGACACTCTGAAGAAGCCCTTACGTCCATTCTTTCTATAGTCTACTACACGAGGTTCTCATGACCCTGTGTAAGTAAAGCGGGTATAGCAATGCGTATCAGCCAAAGAAAACCTCAAGAACTACTTGGCTAGCTGTCTACAACATAACATCATGTAAGGATACAAACACCCCATCCAACAATACTAGGCATGGAAGGTAAACAGCAGTCTAATAGAAAAACTAGACACATTGGTCAAAATAGGTAATCATGCCTAAGAAAACAGTTCCAAATCATAGCAATGGACCATATTCACATTTAATTAACCTCTACATAAGAATACAAGCATATAAGAAAAACAATAGGTCTGAAATAGTAAACGTAAAATACCCCTTTCATGGGTATTGGAGATTTTTCACATATAACTCAAAGAGTTTCATTCTAAAGGCACAAACCACCTACCTCGGCATTGGAAGATCAATATAATCGATTATCAAGGCTTTAATCACCTTATAACTCCAAAGATATACAAAAACATCTAAAATGATTATTAGTGGTCAACTTGAGAAGTAAGAGGAATTATGAAATGAATATTAAGTAGAAGAGAGAGATTACCGATGCAATCCCAACGTAATTGACAACGGTCGAATCAGAGATCAGATGCTCGGTCGGGGGCTCAAAGGAAAATCACCGCCATATGGGAGCTCTCAGACAAACTAGGTCAAGAATAAGGTGTTTTTGGCTATTAGACGTGACCCCGGTACGTTTAATGAAAAAAATAGATTCCTGTACTTTGGAAGTACACACCATGTACTTTGGAAGTACCCGACCTGTACTTTTGAAGTACACGACTTGTATATTGGATGTACATGACATGTACTTACCGTTTCTGTACTCTTCTTTAGGTGGCCTCCATGTCACCCTCACATGGTCGTGTGTGTAGCATTCACACGACCGACACACGACCTCCTGCGGCGACCCAGTACAAGGTGTGTTCTCATAAAGTACATAGTGTGTAATTCAGAAATTTCTAGAAATTCCACATTTTATAAAAATCAACCAGTAGAAAGAAAACATACCTGAAAAGAAGATCTATGTTCTTACACTTAGTAGGGAGTAGGGTTTCTTTACATCAATGCTTACATGTAGTATAATATTCTATGTGTGGATAGTTTTTCCCAAGTACCTGATGATTACGTAACATTCTTAGATACACTATATCACTAGCCGATAGTTGTATGGTTGATCTTAATCATCATGTCAATACTCAAGGATCAATTATTATTTATAGAATTTTTTTTGATTTTTTATTTATTTCTCGATCATATAACATCGAAAAAGTATTGTATTATGAGTTATAATATGGACACCATTTGTGGTGGCCTACTGAGTTTTACTCTCACCCTGATCAAGTGACCATGATACTAGGGTACATTAATTGACATCATGATCATAGGTTCTTATAGGAAAGAGTCATAATGTTGGATTATTAGGCTGTCGTAGCAAAACTAGGATTTAGAGATAGGTATGAGCTGGGGTTTGTAGATGGTAGTAGATTTAGTTGTGTATTTTGTCACATTTTTTTCTTTGTATATGAGATTATACTAATGATCTATTAGTGTGGTATGTATGACTGTATTACTTCATTTCATTGATTTAGAATGAATATGATTTATTTCATTTCCATGATATGATTGTTTATATGGATGATGTTTGGTAATTTATGTTGTTCTTTACTTTGATACGATGGTATATTGTCCCCATGGTTATTCATTTTACCCCGATTACTAGTCAGTATCATGTGATATATAGGGAACTTCACATGAGGCAATGTGGTGACCTCGATTTAGACACTGGTGAGGGGTCCTTGATTGGTGTAGTGTTACAAAGTGGTATCAAGGAATATTTTATTTTTCATACAATTTATGATATGATAAACTAGGAATAAAAAGTTCTTGGAGATTATGATCAACCTTATAATGATGTCTATGAGGTTAAAAAAGGTTCTAGGTGTGTCTAGAGATTGTTTAAAGCCTAATGCACCAGAAAAGGATAAAACAGACTTGGCCACATAGTTTTTCTACAACTGTGTGACCCAAGGTGTATGAATATGTGGCCATTTTTAGGTTTAAGGTAGTGTGGATCAATATGGTTTGTGAATAGTAATTAAACTGTGTGCCTAATCATAATATTTTCCCTCTCTAACATAACCTTGCACATGGTTGGCACACAGTCTGGCCTAAATGTGTGGCCATACTATGTGAAATGTAAATATAGGTGAAATAACCCATTTTACCGTGTTTAATGTTTATAAATCCTTATTATTTTTTCTTTCTTACCTCGAGAAATTTTTTTCTCCTCCTCATGGATCATGAACCCATGTCCCTCTCCATGGGTTTTTGAGTTTCCCCCCTCATTTATCCACCGATTTTTTCATCGTTAGAAGAAATAGAGATATCTCAATAAGATCTACCTTCCACACCCTTATCTTTAATGGTTCTTTCATAATTTGTTGCACCATTTTGGTGTGATAAAATTTTCCCATATTTTAATGGTTTTGAAAAATCTGTCAATTTCTCCCATTTTAGGTCGAACCATGGCCTGACAGTGGATAAATGGAGTGCTATGACATCGAGGTAGGGGTTCTAATCTATTTCCAATCAATTCGATTCCTTTTAAATTTTGTTTCATTATACCACTTTCCAGAACCATACAACAGTTCCCCATCCTTGTTTATTAAATTAAATTAAATGGTTTTCAATGTCCTCAGTGACCTTACCTTGTGGCCAAAACCATCAATTCATGTTTTCCTTTCATTTGGCCTCCCCTTTGGGTGTTCCAACCCAAAGGTACCAAACATACCATATTCCATGATATTTATTTCACCTTGGGTCTATGTCTTTTACCTAGGTTTAATGTTTTAGGATTGATGATGAACCATGAGTTAGATTCCTTTTGCAATGCCTATGTTAAATTCTCATTGTTTCTCCCATTTTTAATACGATATTCCATTAATCATGCTTGTTGATATAAGTGATTTCTATTTATCGAATGCTTATTATTATTCTATATGATGTTATTTTTGAATTATCCCATTGTTGGGGTTAATGATTTGGGTGAATGGTTATAGCCTCTTTCCAATGTTTGTATAAATTCCATGCCATGTGCTTTATTACATGAGCATGCTACTAGGTTCCTTATGCTTATTTTATTATTCCATAATTCATTGTCTTGGATTGAGTGTTATTCCATGTAGATTATTCCTCATTATCACAATTTTATTTTGTACATGTTATTCCTTGTACTTGGAATATAAATTGTGCTATTGTCATTTGGATTAACTGTATAGCTTGATTTTTTGTTGATCATGAAATATTGATATTATCTTTCATTGGCATATAATTATAAGTATATTAAATATCTTATGATGTTCCTTGTTTTATATGGCTCACTTTCTATGTGTTGGGAGTGAACATGGATCCCATGTTAAGGATTCTATGGATAGAATCACCCTACTTGGTTGAATTCTTTTGACGTGCTGGGAGTGATACTTTGGCCTACTAGGTACGGGATTTCTGAGCAGTTTTACATGAAGTCATGGACAAGGCTGGTTCCCCAGGGGGAAAAAAAGGACAAAAATATTTTGAGAGATGGATATACCATGCCTTGGGTGATAACTAGTCCCCTATATGAGATACTTGGCATGGACTCGTAGTCAACGTGTCTTGAGTGATACAAGGGACACCGTTTCTGTCACCTTGGACAGGGTTGATGAAATTGGATATATTGGATGTTCCATAATGAACCTTGGAATCCTATTTAGATCACCTTGGGTGGGCTCATACTACACAACTCAAATTTATGGATTGGTTGATCATTCATTTAATCTGTTATGCATCAATTTTTATTATTATTATAGTGATATTGTTTGTTTGATGGAATTACCATTAGATCACAACCAGAAGCACAATCTTGGGGGAATGTTTTCTTTGGTTTCCTTGTTAACATTGGCCCTTGTTTATATATATATATATATATATATTATTCCTTGAAAAAGGTATCACATTCAGAATTCTGGCTTAGGATAAAGTAGGTGATATTAGTCGGGTGTCCATTTAGTAACCCGAACTCAGATGTTTTTTTATTTTTTTTATTCCATGCTCTATAATTATTATTATTGAACATTCTTATTCATTATTTGAAAAAAAGTATTGTCTTAGAAACCATGGGTTCCGGCCTACTAAGATTTATATTTCACACCCTGCTCGGGTTCCATTTGGTACCTAAGTAGACACTATATTCATAGGTATGGAAAATTGGAAGTGTGCAACTTTTAATGCATGATTGTTTCACTGCCTTAGGATGGAGTTTGGGTGAATAGGACTGAGCCTATGCTCAAGATTCTGATTTTTCAGTTTTTAGATCCTCTGTAGTTTTTAATATCATGTAGTATATTCTTTTACAACAATTCCCACACACTCTCATTTTGTATATACATATGGAACCATGATTATATTTTTATAGTTTTTATTTTTATTTGGATTCTGCATGGTTTTTTCTTCCACTTTGATTGTTTACTTAAATTATGATGGTGTGTAATTATATCCTTTACTTAATCTATTTGTTATCCTTTTTTATCAAATGTGGAACTGTTGATCTATGAGGGAATATGCTCCCCATAGACACACCCTAGGCCCTTGTTGCTACTCAACTGCCTTTGGCATCCATAGAGGCACGCTGGAGGTCCTATAGCCACAGTCTCAAGGCACTATTGAGGATCATCCGAGTTAGGATGACACAAAGTGGCCTCAGAGCCCATTTTTCCTTTTCTGTTAATGTTTGGGTTATATAGGAAACTAAGAAATTAGGAATTTGGAACATACTATGTGCTTGGAATTATCTTGTCAATGTACAAGAAAAAAGGCAAATTACTTGTGATGAGATATTATAGTTATTTATTATGCCATTTAAAATTGATATAACTTCATCATTGGGTGGTTCACTTAATTTATGTTCTTATAATATTGGTAAGATTGGAATGATGATTCCTATTATTTTAGCCTGATAAAACAAGGGTGTTGCATTACATTCATTCTACTAGTCACATCAAGAGTAAAATTTCATGCATTATACCATGTCATGTTTAATTTTAGTGTGTATTTATTTCTTACATGTGATTATTTTCATCATTAGTATCTATGTACTATAGTGATTGATTGTTGTAAATATAGAAAATTTCCAAACTAACATTCTCAAGCACATTATAAATTGGATTAAGTGGACATCCAACTTTAATTTATAAGGTGTATGAGCCCTAATATTTTGAAATGGTGATCCACCTAAATCAATATTTTAAAGAGGGGTTGAATCATAAATTAATTAAAATGAATTCCACCCTTAATAATTAAATTATCTTTATACATGTGTATGTGAGATATTGAATTTGGATTTACCTTAGAAATGGGTTGTAGGCTATGTCTCTTGTGATCCTTCCAAATTATTTCCTTCTTATCTATGCTCGGATCTGGGAGAAAGATTTCAGTTGAATTATGGTTGGTGGTAGGATTTTTAAATAACCTTATTAATTCATTCCTTACATGCTTTCCATATATGTTATAAATTCCATCTAAGGTTTGAACACATTGAAATTGTATATTTATTATACCATGATTTTCTCATGCTATATTCTAAGAGAGTGGTGATGAGAACACACCAGAGGTGCTGGGCCCTGATCCACCAATTATAATTTCTATACTTCCACCTGAGGGACCTCCTGATGATCTTCTACTAGGTTTTGATGCTTACTTATGGGTTAGTTATTCAGGTTTACGCAGTCTATTCTGGCTGGTCCCTAGCTTTCCCCAAATATTGTAGAGCTGACAAAGGGCTTTCTGCATCAACATCCTCTCACCTTCTCAGGGGATAGTGGACCTAATGGTGCAGAGTCATGGTTAGGGGATATAGTATCCATATTAAATCATCTAGAGATGCCTCTAGATCGGAAGGTCAATATGGCTACCAATGTTTTGTGTGACTCTACTAATCATTTGTGGGACATCAAATCTCTGTTAGAGTGTTACTGAGATATGTTCTGGGTAGATTTCTAGATTTATTTCTATGAAAACTTCCTTCCATAGAAATTGAGAGTTGATTGAGCTTAGGAATTATTACATCTATAGATGGGATCTATGATTGTGCTCAAGTATTCATTCCATTTTTCTGAATTCTAAAGTTTTTCTCCATCTATGACCGGTGACAAGTTGATGATTGCAAGATGTTTTAAGGATGGATTTGTACATACTACACACTGATAGATGAACATCTCCCATTTGACTACTATTATAATGATAGTTAACAAAGCCCCAATTATAGAATAGAATCTTAGAGAAGCTTGTCCCATGATCCAGGTATGATTAGTTATGAAATAGGGTAATGGTTCTTATGGAAGTTGAAAGAACCATTTTGAGGGTGCATGTGGGGGGGGGGGTGCTGGACGGGTGACACATATTAACAACTTTATAGTGTGTCACCGATGTGGATGGCCATGCCATAATAATCCTTAGTGTATGAGAAACCCAATCGAATGCCGAGATTGTGTGATGATGGGTTATCTATAGTGCTTGTGTTGTTATTTTCCTCTAGCATCCCATGACAATGGATCCATACTAGCACATCTATTAGATGAAGGATCTAAGAATTTACATCAATATGGGTGTTCGTATTCTACTAGTTGATCATGTTGAGGTGGTAATGGTATTGTTCAAGGTAGTTATGCCCCATAGATTTAGTGATAGTAGAATTGATATACTCTAGATAGTTAGGAAAAACCCTCAGGGTGGAGGTTTGGGCAATATGTATGAAGTGAAACCAGTGCTAGAGGAAAATATTCTAGGCCGATGTACAGTTATATGTAATATTCTGGTGACCTCTACTTTAGTTTCTATGCTTTTTGGTATAGGTGAATCAGAATAATTCATATTTTTTATGGTTTCGGAAATTCCTATCCTTGAAATTGAGTACTTATGTGGTGTTATGCCTCTATATATGAAGTTAGGAGTCATAACAGAGGGAATATTCCAATTTTAGGAGTTCCCCATGATATTGGCGGGTTATTTTCTTATAGAGTTTCTTTATCCTTGAGAGGACCTGATTTTACATTATTCTCATTATGGTCTAAATATTTCCTTTTCATGCCCTAGTGGATCTCTATCTCCATTGAGTTTCCTTCATATCTCTTGATAGAAACTAGTATCTTTAAAATGGATAAGTATATGTATAGGTATATTGAAATGGATCCAAGCGAACTGGTCTTCGCAGAGTGATAGCTGAAGGTTCTGGAAGCAGTGGAAGAATGACAGTTTGTTGGGGCCCAACCATTAGTTTTCCATAATCAATGACCAATACAGGAGCAATATGATGATGTACACCAATATCCATGGATTAAAATCAAAGAGTTAGTCAATAGAAGAAAGGAACTAGATCCAAGTATGAATGTATCTTCCACATCATGTTTATAATTAATTTAATTAATTTTATTAAGAGAAGAATACGTGGATATTCAGTAGTTTCTTTATTGATGATTTTTATCATCCAGAATGACCGTTACAATTTGTATCTTTTCACTTATGAGAATCCAAACTAGAATCCCTCTAGCAGTGATCAACGCGTTCCCTGATGTCCTCTGATTAACACCACTGGTTCTCATTGTACTAGTGCGGTGAAGCAAGTGTCTTGTGTCTGTTGTTCTTGATCACTTTTTCTTTAGTATTGAAGAAAAAATCTCATTAATTAGAGGATAGGGAAGAGTATTCGAGAGAGAAATTATTTGTCTCAACAGTTATCAATTCACAAGGCATGCAGTTCTGTACATGAAACAATAGATGTACTTTTCTATTTATCGACATGGAGCTTCAGTTGTAATATTTAATTTCTTAAAAACAATAAAATACATTCATAATCTTATAGTAAACCCATGACCTTAATAATAATACCACATCATTATTTTTGGTGCACCAACATTTATAAAATGTAATTATAAATAAAATTCAGTGTCACAAAATAATATGAGTGTTATTATTATTTTAACTTGTGCCAACTAGTTAAATAATTGTTTACCATCTTGGAAATAATTATTTTACTACAAGCCCACACTTGGTCCATTCTTACTTCACTTCAATTTTTTTTAATGCACGAATAAATAAAGAATTTATTCTCTTAAATAAATATTTTTTTACAAACTAGTAAATAAATATTTATTAAATGTTCAACAAAATAAATATATATATTTAACTCACAATCCAATGAATAAATATTTATTTAATTTAGGCGATCATTTTAACTTGAATAAAAATTTTCCAAGGTATTGAGAATAATATTTATTTCATTAATTAAATTGAAATAGAATTTAACCGAGACAACCAAAAATAGTTAGTATGTGACCCTCTAGTATCCTTTTTGGTTGGTATTAGGCGGGCTTCCCTAATGTCCAAGAGTACTTTCTTGCAATATATCAAGTCACCCAAGAGAAAGAACATTAATTTTCAACAATGACATCCACATTAAAATTCTCACTATGTAATATAATCTATTTGTCTCAATATATCATCAAGTAGGTTTCATGATAGTGTCATCAACCTTTATTCTTGATACATCATTCTTTAACTACCTGAAATAAACTTATTGTTACACCATGGCCATTGAATTTCACATTAAGGGTCTACTTAAATCAAAGGGCCGAGATATCAACATCCATAAATGGATCAAAAGAAATCCTTCCTCAACTTATCCATTAATATCACGCAACTCGTGACACACCCAATGTACCCTACATCATACCAACATATGGCCAGACATTTTTTGATAGTAAATCAAAGTTTGTGAGTCGTGAAATGTATTAATGATAATCTTAAAGTCTAAGTACCATTACACATGCTCGTAGATAGGAATATCCGATGATCCCAAAACATGCGGAATTCCTACTGGCAAGTCTGTTCTCATAATCTCCCATCTTAAAAATTACCCAGTGAGAAATTCATGAGAGGATGTCTGATCTGCTTATGAGTAGTTTCACCTGACGATCTATATACTATGTGTTCCATCAAAGTATCTCAACCAACCACAAAACTATATTTAAGAATATTATTACAACATTCCAGTGTTCTCATTATAACAGGGAACTACCATGAATTTATCAATTGAAAAAATACTCAAAGACATTATTACATCACAGTCATGTAGAACAATGAACAATATGTAATAATATGTTTAAAATTTAAATACATTAAATATCCATGTAATCAATGTACACACTATTGTTTCTAAGACAAAAAATCTAACAAACTCCCACTTGGACTATAGCCAACTGCCTACGACATTGAGTGAGCTAGACCTCGAATTGTGATCATGTTTCTACTAATCCAAGGCTTTAGTCAAGGGCTATACCAAATTTTCTTCCATAGAAATACTACTCACTGTAGCTTCACCTATTTAAGAAAAATCCCTCACCAGATTACACATCTTATGTATGTGAATCATTCGCTGATGTGACCTTGGATTTTTTGCAAGATAAAGCACTAAAATATTATCCCAATAGATTATGAGGGTATCTTCACAACTAGGCACTACATATAGCTCCTAGATGATGAATTACATCTAAACTGCTTCTTTGGCTACCTCAGAACCTGCGATATACTTGGAATCCACTATAGAATCTATGACCACACTCTACATTGAGATCTTCTTGTTTATAGCACCTCCATTCGAAGTGAAGATGTATCCCGTTTGAAACATCACATCATCCTGGTCAATTTGGAAACTAGAATCTACAAATCCTCAGTTGACTAGTTTCTCATCTACTCTATAAACCAGAAACATATCTTTAGTATGACTCAAATACTTATGTATAGTCTTGACTGCCATTAATTTGTGGTCACCTAGGTCAACTTTATATCTTCCTACTACAGTAAATGTGTAGGAAAAATATAGCCTAGTACATCACATGGAATACATGACTAACACAATCACTGATGCATATGGATTTCTTTCCATTTTCTCTCATTCCTCATGTGTTTGCAGAAACATTTTATTAGAAAGATGAATACCATGTGATTCTGGAAACAATACCCTCTTGGATTGTTCCATACTGAATCTCTTCAGTATCTTTTAAATGAATGTACTTTGACTTAGGCCGAAAAATCTCTTGGATCTATTACGATGGATCTTGATCCCAAAAATATATGTTGCCTTTTCAAATTCCTTAAAGGAGAAGAATTGATTCAACCATGCCTTAACAGATTGTAAGACTGGTATCTCATTTTCAATAAGTAATATGTCATCAACATATACTATTATGAAAATGACCGCACTCCCAATAAACTATTTTTATACACAAGGCCCAAATTCATTCATAAAAAAACGAAATTTCATTATGGCTTCGTCAAAACGAATGTTCCATGACCTGTATGATTTATTTATCCATAAATGAATTTCTATTACTTGCATACCTAATTATTATCCATGGGAGTCACAAACCCTTATGGTTGTGTCATGTAGACATCTTTCTAAAGGTACCCATTAAGAAAGGCTGTTTTGATATCAATTTGAAAAATATCATACTCATGGTAAACAGAAATGGACAATATAATTCTTATGGATTTCAACATTTCAACTGGTGAAAATATTTCATTGTAGTGAATTTCTTGATGCTCTTTAAACCCTTTTGCAACCAGTCGTTCTTTATAGGTACTAAATTGTCCTTACATTTCCATTTTATTCTTGAATACCCACTTGCAACCAACAAGTTTTACATCAACTAAAGGATCTACAAAAATCCAGAGAGGTTACTGGTTTTCTATACTCTCTTGTACTCTTACGCAATACATGCATCTCTAGACAAGATTATTATTCCATGAATATTTTTCGAATCTATTACTATACCAACTCTCATGTTCCTTGAACCTCAACCTCATCAAATTCTATATCACTCACAAAAACTCTTTTGGAGATGTGATCCCTCTAATGGAATATGGTGTGACTTTCTACTATAACTTTTTGTATGAGATATTTTATAAGTAATTTCCCCTTGTTTCCTTGGGGTGTCCTATAAAGGCACACCTTCTGCCTCGGGGTGCATGTTTTGTTACCTTAAGAGGCCTTAACAAATTTTTCTCTATCCAACACATGTACTTTTGATAACATGGATATTCTTACACTCCATAGCACGTATGGAATACCATTTATCAATTTATTTTTTTACTTGGTTTATTATGTGTTATGTTGTTTGTAATGAATATCCCCAAAAAGATAATAGAAGACATTCATGACTCATTATTGATCTCATCATGTCCAACAAGGTGTGGTTTTTCCTTTATCTTACACCATTCCACTAAGGTGTGTAAGGATGAGTAATTTGGGATATGATCACAAAATCTCATATGTAATAAATGTATCCTTGATTATGATACTCTCCACCTTGGTCTGAACATAGTTTCTTAATATTCTTACCAAGATGGTTCCCAACTTCATTCTTTTCTTCTTTGAACTTATCAAAAGAATCTTACTTATACCTCATTATGTGGATATATCCATATGAACTAAAATCATCAGTAAAGGTTATGAAGTATGAGTACCTACCAATTACTTCAATTGGAAATGGTCCACAAACATCAATATGAACCAATTCAAGAATCTCTTTGGAACTTTCAGATTTCCCACTAAATGGGGATTTGGTCATTTTGCCTTATAAACACACATTACACATGCCAAGTAGTATTTTTCCAAAATAATCTAATTATACATGTTGATAAGACCTTTTCCAGAGTTGCTCATTTACATGACCTAGTTGATGATGCCAAAGTTGGGTGTGGTATGATTCAGGAAAAGTATCTTTGTTATCATTTTACATTACATAGCTTGTGTAATCCAACATGTAAAGACCATTGTATAACTTTTCCATAATAAGACAACTGTTATCTTTTTAAAAGAAGAAAAATTCATTTCAAAAATTGTAAAAAAATCCCTCTGTATCTAGTATGGATACAAAAATAATGTTTCTGGAAACAAAAGTCTCATAAAATCAACCTTTTAAAACCAAGATCATCCAAGTTGGAAATGTGAGGTGGTAGTCCGTAATAGTTTTAGTAGCACAAATGGCTCTGTTGGCTGCTCATGGATCTACCTCCCCTGAGTCAATTTTCCTAATTCTACTCGGTTTCTGTATTTGAATGCATATGTGAGTACTATAATCTGTCTCCAATACCCAATTTTTAGAAACAGATACATTTCACTTGATAACAAACACACCTGAAGCTTTCCCTTCATTCTTTAGTTGGGTGAAGTTGTTCTTCTAGTATACCTTCTTGATATATGGGAAAGAAATAGCCTCATATTCCCTTGCCTCCCCTTTGATCTTCTTTTTCGTGGAAGGGTGTGAAGAATATTTGGGTTAAATCTCTTTTTCATCCCTTTCCACTTATTCACCAAAAGGATAGAAGGCTTGTCACACTTCATATATTTTTCCAAATGGAGAATGAGGCTAATAAGATTAGATAATGTCTTCTCAATGTTGTTCATATTGAAATTAAGAACAAAGATTGAGGAAATATGAGGGAGTGATGTAAGAATGAGATCGATGACCAGATCTTTTGGGAGTTCAAACCCTAGAACCTATGGGCGCTCAATGTAGCCAAGGATCTTGACTACTTGAGGCCAGCTAAAAAACCCTCTCCAAGCTTAATATGAAAGAGTTCATTGGTTATCTCAAACCATTCATATATTTCTCTTTCCTAGTAATGTCATTAGAGGTGATCGAGCATGCTATAAGCACCCATATTTTCATGATACTTCATGAGCTCACTTGACATTGATTATAACATCAAAAATTGAACATCTACTATGTCCTTCATATGTTTATTGTAGAAAAGGAAATCTTGATCAACCGCCTCTTGGGTAGGCAGATTAGGAAATGTTGACTCCAGCACGTAAGACTTTGGTTCATGGCGTAGAATAACCCAAAGGTATCTAAACTATTCCTAGAAGTTATTGCCCGTGAGGATGTTATATCTATCTAGAATTGATCGTAGGGATAGTGTATTTGATGAGCTTGTCATTTTATTCTACAATTAAAAGAGAAGATCCTTAGTACATTCTTTATTACATTTTATGATAAATAATAAATTAATTTTATTAAGTCTCCCACTGTTTTATCAAGTCCCGATGGACCTCATCCTTGAACTCTAAATGTCTATTTTCCAGGACATTCTAGTGTAAATGATCCATATTACACTTCACATAACCCCAAAAAATAATTGGTCATTCTATTTGATGGTATTTAGGTAGGTAGGTCTTTTAAAACTATGGGCATGCGACTCTTTGATATGTTGAGTGGACTCCCCAATCCTAAAATCCTAACATGGATTTCTTCAACTCTTACCTCTAATATTACACCAAGTCCATCAAGGGCTACTACTCTTAATACAATATTGTTAAGTCAACCCAAAAAATTTCATAAGGGCTTCCTGTATAAAATTAATAGTCCTAAAAAGGGTTGGTCAAACCCATAGTTTTGTTGAGTCATTACCTTAATCAAGTAATGGAAGGCTTCGTTTGACTTAATATTTTTTTGAGGGATTTTTATCTCTTATGCATAAATTGAACATTCATTTTAATATTAAGTGGATCTTATTTAAGTGATTAACCATGTATTTATAATAGTTACACATAATACTAGTTTATTTTATTTCAATCTTGCATGATTGTTAGTTAATTAATTATGTGATCGTGAAAACACATCCACAATGAAAAAACCATGAAACTGACAGAATCTAAAGAAAGTAAGTGGAATGATCATGATATTTTCTAATGCATAGTATTTCTAGTGTTTGATAAAATAACCCTAAACTAGGGAAAAAATAACATGAACCTTTTGGGTTTGTGTTTACAACATTCAACCTCTCCACCATTGTATCTCCTGGGATTGGTTTAATTTCATCTCCAGCTTGATCTTCCTCCACTCTATTGGGAGATTCATTCATTACATATGATTTTTAACTCAAATGTAGGTGATGGGTAAAAAGGGGTTTACATAAAATAAACCATGGGAACATAGGCCCTACATATTAATGAGAAGAGAGGGCGCACATGCCAAAAATTAATTTAATAAATAAATTAAAAGGAAAACCAATCACATACAAAGGTCTCTTCAAGATCATGATCATCCACATTCATGATAAGAATTACACAATTAATAAAACTAGAATTAAATTATTTAATGTCTCTTATTAAGATAAATCTCTCTCGAATAAATTAATTATTATATTTAATTAATCAATTCTTTTATCTTAATCCTTTTCTAAATTTTCATGAGATTCTCATCTTTGTACATAAATTCACCTTTGAGGTAACCTAGAGAATACCTGTTTGAATATACCTAACATGTATTATATTCATAAACTATTTTACTCTTCTGACATATGGAATACATGATTCATCAATTCATAGAGTAACAACATGTATTACTATTTATACATGTTATGTAGTTCTAAACATTAGACAAAGATTAATGTTTTATCTTTTTGTAATTTGGTAAAGTACACAACATGTAGTTCTGACTACACGACATGTACTACCTTCACCGTATTGCCCAATGTACACACCTAGGGACTCATCATGTGAGGTGAACTTTGGAATCATTAGAGTGTACAACGTGTACAGTGCGTTACATGCTGTGTTGCCTCTGCATTACATGTTTACCAGTCAGCTCAATAGATGTATGGGATACATGGCTTGTCCCTAACTCGAAGAGACTACACGCCATGTGGTATGGGCCACATGGCGTGTAATATGATATTTGTGTGACTATATTTCATGTTCAACAAGTGGTGTAAAATTAATTACACTGCATGTAATAAATGTACATGGCTTTATTAATTGATGAATTACTCCCGATGCGCTAAACATGAATACACAGCATGTAGTCCGAATTACATGGAATGTATAGAGGAGAAAACGGAGTGTAGGTCAGAACACATGGCCTGTAATTTTGTAACACTTGGGCAGAGTCTTCAATAACTCCTGATGAGTTCCTCCTTTTAATTTTAATCCAAATAATATTCATTTCCATGAAATCTGGGAGAAACGAAAAAACAAAGAACATATCTCGAAATTTCATATTACAATAATGATTAAACCTTGAATTGAAAAACTAAATTATTAAAGTTTAAATCATCAACGATAAGTAAATAATTATAAATGATGATGAACTTAACATTGATACCACTTGAAGGATGTGGACATAGTGGAAGCGTAGCAGTTAGTTGGGCCCCAACTTTTCATTTTCTATAATCGAAGACCAATCTGAGATCAATAAGATGATGAATTCTAGTATCCACAGATTAAAATAAAATATTTAAAACAATGAAGAACGTTATTGGATCCATGAGAGAAAGGATCTTTTAGATCATGTTTATAATTAATTTAATTAATTTCATAATGAAAAAATATTAAGATCTTCAGTACTTTTTTTGTTGATGATGTTGATCATCTGGAATGATCCTTCCAGATTGTATCATTTCACTTGCGAGGATCCAAAATATAATCCCTCTAGAGGTAATCCACACGTGTTGTGTTGGCCTTCGTTTGAAACCACTCATTCATTAGGTGCTAGTGTGGAAAAAAAGTGTCTTGCGTTTGTCATTTTTGATTTATTTTTCTTCGGTGTCAAAGAACATCTCTCATTCTTGAGAGTGGAGGGAAGAGGAATCAAGACATAAATTTTTTGTCTCAACAATTATCAATTCACCAATTGTGTCGTTCAGTATATGGCATAATAGACATTATGTCTATTTATTGGCCTAGGGATTCAATTACAATTTTTAGTTGCATAATATCAATTAAATACATTTATAACCTTAGAAAAAACAATTTCTCTTAATAATAATAGCACGTCATTATTTATGATGCACCAACTTGCTCAAAACAAAATTATAAATAAAATTCCACGTCACAAAATAATAGCAGCGTTATTATTATTTTACCTTTTTCTAACTAGTAAAATAATTATTTTCCATCTTGGAAATAATTATTTTACTACCGAACCAGCCTTGGTCCACTAAAACTACACTTCCAATTATTGAACACACAATTAATTAAATAAATATTTTATTCTCTTAAATAAATATTTTATTTACAAACAAGTAAATGAATATTTATTAAATGTTCAATAAAATAAATAAATATATTTTACTCATAATCTGATGAATAAATATATATTTAGTTTATGTGATCATTTTAACTTGAATAAAATTATTCCACTGTCATGAGTATAATATTTATTTCATTAATTATATTCAAATATAATTTATCAAAGACCACTAAAAACACGTAGTCTATGACCCTGTATGATTTTTTCTCATTGGAATTGCGTAGGCTTTCCTAGAGTCCAAGTGTACTATCATGAAATGGGTCATGGAACCTAAGAGAAAAAAATTAAAGTTGCAAAAACAATATCCACACATAAACACTAATTGTGATATATAATTCCTTTTTCTCAATATCTCATCAATCAGGTTTCATGATCCTGTCATCATCCTTTGTGCTTGATATGTCATTATTTGCATACTTGAAATAAACTCATAGTTACTCCATGGATATGGAATTTTTCCTAATGGTTCTATTTAAAACAAAGGGATGAGATATCAACTTCCATAAATGAAAGGGAAAAATAATTCCTTTACTTATCCACTAATAATGTGCCACTCGTGATGCACCTAACATACCCTACTTCCCACTAACATATGGCTTCACAATTTTCATTAGTAAGTCAAAGTGAGCGAGTCATGACATATATTAAGGACAATATTAAAGTATATGTAACATTACACATGCTCACTGATTGGAATATCCAATGACACCAAAACATGATGAATTCCTACTAGCCAGTTTGTTCCATAATATTATATCTTGGAGATTACCATGTACGAACTTCATGAGAGGAAGTTACATATACTTACGAGTACTCGCACCTGACAATCTATATTTGTGTGTACCATCATAGTATGTCATACAATCATAAGAAATATTTTTAATAATATTGTTATATCATTTCAAGGTTCTCATAATAGTAGGGAACTTCCATGAACTTATCAATGCAACAACTATTATAGGACATTATTAAATCATTGTCATGCAGAACAATGGACAATATTTAATAAGTTGTTTAATATTTAAATACATTAAATATTCATGTAATCCAAGTAAAAATAGTTAGTTCCAGTACACCAACTCTAACAATAGATCAGTTGGTGAGTCTCTTTATGAGTGATCAAAGAACGTGGTTAGTTCAATTACCTCTTGTATTGGATCGTTTCAGGGATGTCTTCCCTAAAAATTTATCTAGATTACCTAAAGATAGTGATGTTTAGTTTACCATAGATATTTTTCTAGGTGCAAAATCAATGTCCATTTTTTCATATAGAATGTCACCCATAGAGATCTACAAACTCAAAAATCAGTTTGAAGTCCTTGAGGATAATAATTTTATCAGTTACAATACATTTCTAGGGGGTTTACTAGTATTTTTTACTAAGAAGGTGGATGATAACCTCATATTGTACATAGATTATAGATGGTTGAACCAACTTTTAGTGAAGAGAAGATATCCACCACCTCATATAAAAGGCCTCTTCAACCAGATTCGAGGATAAATAATTCTCTCCAAGAAAAATTTGTGTTCAAGATATCATTAAGTGCATGTGAGACCATCAGATATACCACATAAATCATTGTGGAGTAGGTACAGATTGTATGAGAATTTGGTTTTTCTATTCAGTCTGAAAAACGTGCAGGAAGTACTTATGAATTTATGAATCATTTCTTCCACCTGTATGTTGATTCCATTATGGTGGTCTTTTTAGATGATATATTAATATACTATCACTCGAGAAAAGATGATGCCTATCATATTTAGATCATATTGAGTACACTAAGAGAGAACCGGCTATATTAAAATTTAAAAAAATGACACTTTCAGATAAGAAAGGTCACTTATTGGGACATATAATACCAGAGATAGGTATATTTGTTAACCCAAAGTAGGCGAGCGTCATGGTTTTCTAGAAGTATCCCAATAATGTGTTTGAAACAAGAAAATTCGGGGATATATCTTGCTATTATAGGTCTTTTATCAAATAATTAGTCAACTTATAATACCCCTTATGACCCTGACTATGAAGGGTATGTAGATCATGTGATATAAATCTTATGAGAAGGATTTCCAGAAGTTAAAGGGAAGACTCACCACAATGTCGATTCCGATTCTTCTTGAGCCAGGAAGAAGTTATATAGTTTATTGTGATTCTTCTGTAATCATAATTGGCAGAATTCAACTATGATGTGATCATGTTGTGGCATATGGATCTTGATATCTGAGGCCTCATGAGAGGAAATATCCTATGCATGACCTTGACCTAGAAGTTGGGGTTCATGTTATTTTATGTTAGAGTAACTACTTATTGGGCGATGGATTTTTTTTATATGGTTTATAAAAGTCTCAATTATCTCTCCACTCAGTAGGAATTGAATCCATGTTAGCACAAGTGGGTGGAATACTTGCAGTCCTTAAATTTTGAGCTAGCTCACACACTTGGAAGGTGAAATTCCGTAGATGAAGAATTGAGTTGGAAAATGAAGACAAATGATATTTAGTCATCTAATAGTGATTGGATGATGATGGATATGTTTTTAGAGTTGAATCTATAGGTTCTTAAATAGTACAAGAATGTAGTTTTAGAAAATCTAGAAGTGACATAATCTCTTCAAGAATGTCTCCAGATGAGTTAGTTATCAGATCCTAAGGGCCTTCTTACAAGAGAAAGCATCACATGTGAGAACCCACCTTGATTTTGGGTTATTGATGGCAGTGACACCATACTCTACAATGGCCATGTATGGGTGACTTTTTATATATGGGAAGAGCTGATGATGGAATCACATTCCTCTTTATTTATAGTTCATCCTGGGATTACCAAGTTGTATAGATATATGAATCACCACTTTTGGTGGACATGTATGAAGAAGAAGATAACATGATTTATTACTCAGTTCTCCACTTTTCTGTAGGTGAAGGCAGAGCACTAGTGACCTATTAGACTAGTACAACCACTCGCCATTATTGAGTGAAAATGGAATGAAATCACTATGGATTTTGTGACAGGTCTATCGAAATATCCTCGAGGCAATGATGCAATATGGGTGATTGTCGATATGTTGAAAAAGGTCACACACTTCATACTAATCGCATAATCCTTCTCTATTGATGAGTTAGGAAGCCTTTACATCCATGAGGTAGCGGTACATCAAGGGGTACCTCCTTATACTATTTAATATTGAGAAACTCGGTTGACTTCATGGTTCTGGTAGGGGTTGCAGAAGGCACTAGGTTCACAGGTGATCTTTAGTACTAAATATCAACCTCAGATCAATGGAAAATCTGAGTGGACCGTTACTATGGGAAATCATAGAAATACCAATACCCCTATGCTAAAGATTTTAAAAAACTGTTGGCATAGAGGGTCCTATCCCAATGGTTTAGTATAACTGTTGGGATATTCCATTTTATATAAAGCTATACCAATAGATTTAAAAAACCGTTGGGATAGAGTTTCCCCAAAAGCAGTGCATGACCACAATCCCAATTCTTGAATTGATTGACATTTTACCCTACCTGATTGCTTCTCTTCTTCCCAGCCAATGATCCATCCTTTGATTAAGTCATTTAGCTTCTCCCACTTCAAATTGGTGAGTTCTAAATGAGTTATATCTTTTTCCTATTTTTATTTTACCTTTTTTATATATGATTTTTAGTTTCATTCCACATATGATCCAATCTCTCATCCATTAAGGTTTTAATTTGAATATTATTTAATATGAAATTGGCATGTTCCAAATACTATATACCTTCTAAGGATATGGTATATTTCTAGAGTTTGTGGAAATAGATAGAACCCTACTACTGATGCCATCAGGATTTTTTATGGGTAAGTTGGTGGCATGAGTTTCTAGGTGTCACTATCACATATAATCCACTGTTATGGCTAGTATAAACAAATACAATAATTCTATGGAATATATATAGTTTGTGTGTTGGAAAAAATAATGAGGCATATGGGGTGTTATGAAATATTTCTTGTTCGAGTGTGGTGTTTGAACAATCATATCCATATGGTGGTATAGATTCAGACCATGTATCGAGATTCAGTGACCAATGTTGTTCACAAGAGATGAATGTGAAGACATCTCAGAATAGATCAATGTTATGGATATGAGGTTATAACAACAAAAAAAAGTTTTTATTGGTATAACTTAATGAAGAAATATTTTTATGATCTTTATATAATGAATTACAATGTATTTAATGATATATACATGATATTATATTATTTTAATAATTATTCAATATGTATGGAACTATAGTACATGATAAATCTTGATAATATTATTTTTCATACAATTTTTTACATTTTTGGTTTTCTTACGAAATTATTGAGAAAAAATACAATGCTAATAGAGGATGTTTCATAACAAGGATCTATGATATAAGGACAACATCCACCTTTATGGTGTTTTCTCTCAATTACCTAACCATTAGAGATACTATATGACATAACCTCATATATAATTTCTTGATTAATATTTTATTAAACATCTAAATATTATTTTTTACTTGATTAGGTTATGGGAAATTATATTTTATTTTTATAATTTCTAATAAAATTATCTATTGTGATAAAAAACAATTATATATCAATAGGGAAAATCATGTTAGCATATTGAATATTCCTTTACTATTAGAAAAATCCATCGGAAGGGGTATTCTATTATATATTGTAAAACAGTAAAATGTTATAGAGTGTATTAAGAGGTAAATTCCTTGAATAGGATTAACTATTGGAGTGTACAAAAATATTTAAATCCCACTGACATTATTGGAAAAGCCTGAATAGTTAATGAATATCCATATAGTGGTAATCCTATCACATCCTATAAGATAGAATAGATTATCAAAATAATCATTTATAGAGGAATTAAAACTCAAATAGTAGCCTATATAAAACTATATGAGTCCCATGAATGACATTAAACATCAGTAGAATATAAAATGATAAATACAAATCAATAAAAATGATTTTTTTCATTATGGATACCTTAAAAACATAGCCTATAAATAAATATAAAATGGAATATATACTATTTAACATATAAACCATATTGTGATAAGATATTTATCATGATAATATCCTAATATGAAATCTCTGATCACCAATAGTATAATTTTGATTCCTTACACTAAAAATATATATTTAATTGATGTTCAACATTGCTTAGAAATGTCATTAATTATCCATACAATGAGTTCTATAAATTTAGACTGAATATTAACTTTTTTCTCATAGTTATCCTAGAGAGATTTTTATTTATACAATGATTTTCCATCACGTCCACTATTTTTCACATAATCTCCCAAATTATTCCTTGTTATGATGACCCACTAAATAAAAAAAATTGAATTGAATTGATCAAAAACTAAGAAAATTAAATTATACCAAACCAACCTAACTAGGATTGAAACTAAATGAACTAAACTGATAAAAAATTTACTCAATGAAACATAAAAGAATAAATAAAACTATCTATATTATAACCAAACCAACTTGACCAAACCAAATGAATTGGATTGAAATGACTTAATTTGACCCATGTAGACTTGAGTAGACCCAAAATACACTAAAATGCATTAAACTTGACAAAAAATAAAAAGAAGTGAAATAATTTGAACTTAACTAAATGAAATTATATAGTAGTGATAAAAAATGAAATGACTTGAACAATCTTTAATAAAACCCTAATTTTCATACACCGACCCAATCCAAATAAAATAACCAAACCCAACCAAACAAAATCAACAAGAACTAAAGTAATCATAAATAAAAAGAACTAACAAAAATAGATATAATTTCAATAGAATATGGGTACTTATAATTATTAATCATTTATAGATGAATTTATTGAATAAGTATTAGATTTGTTAAATAGTTAATGGAATAAGAGAAAAAATAAAATCATAAATTATAAACATGATTTTGTATAGTATTATGTATAGTTATGACTCATTGATAAAATTGAACTCGATATCATGTTTTTATATTTAGAGTAATTATATATATATATAATTTTTTTCTTTTATATTATGATTTCCTTATATACTTTTGTGATAGTTATGGTTTTATATAAAGTGAACCACTATCATTCAGATTAATATATTTTCAGTTAAACTTTAATATTATTTAATTGCTTCAATGAAAGGACATATAATTTTTTTTTTGAATGGATAGAAGTTGAATGTATGAAACCAATTGGATCTCAATCAATTTTCCAAAAAAATTGGAGAAATTTTTATATTTTTCATTTGACAATGATTCAGATAGTGGTTACATACACTACCCATGTTATAATTGTGTTGGAAGACCTTGGTTGAGCCTAAAATAAGTTAGTGAAGGAACCCAAAAGTGGGAATTTTAAAAAAAATTCCATCAATGAATGACATGAACACATCTTCATTGGTGAATCACTACCTAGTTTAAGACTAGGATCTTGCATGAAGAGTTTTAAGATCAAAAAAACCAATAAATAGCTGGATTAAATCCAAATCCACGAACGACATCTGCTTGTCATTGGAGATCTCTACTTAAATAATCTGTTTCTGATTTTCTATAGATCATCCATATGCACTTCAAGAATATTTGGGATCACCGTTCTTCAAATTCCGAGTGCTAATGCCGACATCTGATGACGCCTTCGATGCTCTGATGATCACCACAACACTCTACTGGTGATGCATGAGAGAGAGCTCAATCTGATCTCCTTTGATCCGAAGCCTCTCTCTCTATGATATGGTAGAGAGGAGAGGATAGGGAGAGGAAGTGAATAGTCCATGGGAAACTCCTCTTCTCCTCTATTTAGTGTGTAATTAAACTACCCAGAAATGTCGGCCCGACCCCGAAAAATGAATCACACTATATAGATAATACTTTGACTACTAAAATGATTCATAAATATTATTCATTTTTATTATCACTTATATGTAATATAATAAATATTTTACATGATAATAACTGATCCATTAACTCAACTCATACTCCCACAAATATTAATTTAACATTGAATATATTAATATTCACTCAAATTATATTTTTCATGTATTTACTTAAAACTAGTAAATACATTTAACAAAAAAATTAAATACTCATTTTTATTAATTTGAAGAATATGAATTTATTTATTCCATTGGTGATCATATATCTTTGAAAGAAATCCTAGACCCCAATGATGGTTCCCACCACTCCTATTCAACTGAATAGGGTAGATTCTCGAATATACTATTGTGTGTGACCCTATAAGACATTATCGCGATAGTAGTGAATAGTATTAATAGACTAAGAGTGGGATCTAGACACCCATGATGGTCCTTAAATAGATAAGGATTATCACAACAACAATAACCAACCTACAAACATGCACTGTGTAATATAATACCTTTGTCTTTAATATCTCACAAAGCCGGACACACACCTGTGTCATCACCCTTTTATTGCTTTATTAGTTATTGATCCAAATTGATGAATTTACCTTAAAATCACATGTATATGGTATTATGAAGGTACTACCATCCTCATCAATATGGTCTGAGATATATTAAATCTTGAACATGGAAGCGACAAATCCTTTCTTGACCATTCATCCAAGTCATGACACTAATGGAATACCCAACACTAACTTACTTGACACAATTTTAAAATCATGGTTTGCATCATGCATTAATGTATGAAATCAAATGGCATACATTAAAAATTATCTCAATTCATGAGACCATTACAAATGATCATAGATAGGAACATCCAATGATACATGAAACATGTGGTGTTCTTATTGGTGGGATAGTCCTCATGATCTCACTACCAGAGATCACCAAGTGAGAACATCATGAGAAAAAGTATCAATGATTATGATCCCCTAGCACCTAATAGTCAAACATATAATGTGTTTAGTCATTAATGTACATCTAGACCATAGAACCTTATTTTAAGATTAATTTCATAGCATCTATAGGTTCTCATTATAGCATGGGATCTACTATAACATTTCAATTTGAAAATTAATCTTCGGAAATTACCATTTAAAATGTATATACAAAAAAGTACATAAAATTATGGTATGATGAAATCATGTATAACTAATTGTATACATGATATGGTTATCATATGCACTTCATATTTGGTTCTAGGGAAACCACTATTTCAACACTCCCACTTTCACTAGACCCAACTTGCTAACAAAACATGTTATCTACTCAAGTGATAAAGATCATGTTTTTACTGAGAAATGGATTTAACTACTATTCCTACGACAATTCCCTCACATGGCTATACTGTTATATGTAAACCTATCTCCTTGAGTAAAACTTCTCAGGATATGGTATCCATGAGTATATTCATTTTTACACTATCATAACGTGAAATCTTGTATAATATGAATTTAATAATTTATATTATGACAATTCTTTACTTACATGTTGTGATTCCAATAACTGGAACAAATAGTTGTGTTTAACTTCTTCTAGGGTGCCTTAGAAGCTGCAACATACTCAGTATTTGTAGGTATGGCTACAAATGGCTTATATGAGATTGTCTCACTCATCACCTTATACTAACTATGATAATATATCACCTGGATACTTGGAAGAACAGTTTTCCCCCTGATAAAACTAGTATCTTTTCTTCTCCACAAACCAAGTAAATACATTTTTCACATTTCAAAGTACAATAATATAGTTTTGATTTCTTCACTTGTAGTGCACATGCATATAATTGATATTTTCCTATAATAAAGTATATATTGGAAATATCAATTCTTGTACATATCACAAAACATGTGATCTATCCATCACTTAAGTATATGTACTTAAACTCACCACATTTATCTCCTCCCATGTCCTAGACATGCTAACCTAGAGAGATACACGCTATGTGACATGGTAATATTTCCTCTCTTGAATTTTTCTAGTTATTATTTTTCAATACCATGTCATCATTTGTATGATTGCCTTGGTCCAAGAACGAATTAGATCTACCTAAGTATATCCTATTACCTAGTAATTAGGTTGCAATATTATGTTAATCACTGGAGAATATATTTCATCGTGGTCCAAAATAAATTGAAGACAAATCTGTTATCCAAATGTTTCCAAACATATTTTACTTGGAAAACCATTGGGGCTCCCACTAATCTCTGGTATAAAAATGGAAAATACTCATTAAAAATGAATTCATTAAGATCTTGTTAGTAAATTTAATCCATAACTATATTTTAGTAACTTTCAACCCTTATTGGCATCATATGATTTCATCATCACTTTCAGATTGTATTATTTAGACACCTTCCATGAAAGTTGATCTTGACATGTGATGACCAATTAAATGATCTTATAAGTTAGCTATGACAAGTAAAATTCTAATGGATTTAGTCATAACGACTTGGTATTACCAAGAAATACTTATTTGTACTTCTCTTGTACCACCCATGTATCATTTCTGGAAAACATACCATGATATTCTATTTATAATCCACTTTGTAATTTGATTCCCAGAATCCATTATTTAATTTTAATTGATCTTTTCAATCTTAGTTAATTCATATATACTGCACACTTGTAATAATTATTATTCACAAAGAATAATGTATCACCATCAGCGGTAAAAAAAACCATCACCATGGTTTTTAACCTTCCTACATAGTGTGTCTCTCTAGAACATTCATGTTCCAAATGCACGTGTAGATCTAGTTCCTATGCCAACTGTTTTTACATCTTAGGCATTGATTAAAAATGAATCAATCTGGTTCCCACTATCTCAAAAGATATTTTCACCCTTTTATATAAAGGCATTATATCACATTAATACCACTTTTATATCTTAGGGATTTATGTAATAACATCCTAAGAAACCATTAGGATGATTTCAACAGATACACATCGTGTTTGTTCCTGATGTAAGTTTGTTTATGTTCAAACACACTCTTTGCATCCAAACAAATGTCTATATTTTATAATGGATTTCCATCATAATATGACCCATATGATATCCATTTTTCCTTATAGTTGGTACATAGTTATGCAGATTCACTATTATTTGCAATACACATAATGAAATATAATGGAAGTTGCTACAAATTGCAATATTAATACTCCTTACATCGTGAATTTATTCTATGAAATGTACATTTAGGAATCAATACATGATACATTTTGTTGATAAATGTATACATGTAAGATTTCATCATCAATACTCCTCATTAACATTATTTTCATGATATAGATAAGGTTATATGCATTTAGGAATAACCCCATGCAACATTTTCATGATCAGTGATTGCATAGTCAAGATATTCTTTGGCATGCCAGAATGAAGTAACACGGATCTTCTAACCATGAAATTACTTAAATTTACGATTTCTTAATTAATTAATGGAATCTTATGAAGTAAATATATACCAATATCTTATCCTTGGAATATTTCATGCTCACTTGTTGAACTATTTCAAAAATATTTTTGACATGCCTTTTTTTCTAATAGTTTCTTTGTACAAATTAAAGACGCCGATAATACCATATATGTTTAGCTATACCAAGACTATATACAATACTAGTTATATTATTTAATTCTATATTTAGTTTTACTTGAAAAATAATTATCTTTCTAGAACTGGGTATAAGTGTTACATTTTTATATTCATCAGGTACTTTCAATAATTCAAGTATTACTGAACAATCAGTTGAGTATTAATTACTAAAGACAACCATAATTCCAGAACATGTAATAATGTCTCCCTGTGTCCAAAATGACACATGAGATGAATTTTTATGTAATACTTGATAATAGTTATATAAGAATCATTCACTTGGAAATACACAAGTCATGTACTTCTCACCACTGTCCTAGGTATCACCCTTTCACAACCACATAGAGAATACACATGAATTCAATTAATATTTATATACTTACATGGATACTATATATCAATAAAAATATGTAATTATCATATAGTATTAAATAACTAAGAAGTAAAACTAAAACCTGAAAATTTAAATTGATTAATAAACCTGATGAAGAAGTACTAACTTGATTATTTAATTCAGTTACTTTCATTTAAACATCCAATTTTCTATTTTATGATATGAAAATAATAAAAACTATCAATACGTAATTCATTGATGAAGTTGAAAATTTTGCCTTAGAATTATATTACATTCACCTTTTTTCCTTGTCTATTAATTTGTTCACCATAAGAATTAATGGTGAATATGTCTTTTTATTCTTATTCACTTGGGGAACCTTACATAAATTTGCAATGAACCATTTAATCAATAATTGTTCATTTTTTAAATTAAAATGTGACTTGAGTAAAGAGGTGAAAATGAAATTAGAACATGATGTATTGAAAGATAATAACATTCCTTTCAATTTACATAGATCCAATGTAACCATTTACTATTCGTATCATTGCTTCTCTTTCTCCTTGTAATCCACTCAGAGTTGAGACATCATGACATAACATCCATGTACGAATGTAGCGGCCACAACTAACACTAGACGTTGATGAAAGAATAATGACATAACCATTATATGCTATATAAATTAGTCTTGTGTATGTAATTTCACTCTAACTTCCTAAGGAAACATAACAGGTGTTTGGGAACACTCTCACATTGAGTTTCCTAGTACAATACGTTAGTGACAGTACTAATATTGGATACTCATGCTAGTGTGGACATTTTATTTGTCCATTATTTATCATAGTCTTTAAACTTGTGGTGTAGCTTTCTATTTTTAACAAAAATAAAGTTTAGTAGATTAGTGCATTTTATCTGGATTACCGGTATAGACATTTTGATCAATTAATTATATAATTAAATATCTCCCATTATTTGATCAGATTCTAGGAACCCTATATGCTAGGGTCGAAACACTCTATCACTTGAGTAATCCAGTGGAAATGATCCCTCATCCACCCCTCATAGTCTACAACCTTTGACTATGACACAACTTGGAGGGCTCAAGGTAGGATTTTGGCTGGCCAACTGCATGAAATCATGATTCCTTGATCTGTTGAGTGAAGTCCCAACTTCTTAAATAACTACCTGATTTACTCAACACTTACCTCTAAAATTAAAACAAGCTAGATTTGGAAATTTATTTACGAAAATTTTAGTTATGTCAACCCACCAATCTTATATGAACTCCCCGGTAGTAAAAGGAACCCTCATCTTTCACAAGAGTGACACCCCAAACAACTGGTTTTTTCCAAATTCGAATGTTGGAATGAGTTTCAGACATAATAATTCATTGAGGGTTTTATTATTTTAAAGTGATGAAATAAATAATTTTCTATTTTTCTCAGCACATACAATGTGATCACACTCACATCAGAAAATGAAAGAAATCGAAAAATCCAAAACGTAACATATTAATTTTATTGTGAATGATTGTTTATTATTATTCTATGTGTATGAGTATATACTAAACAAACACAAAATAATAAACCATGATAAAAATTAAATGACGACCAAATCAAGAGCTGGTACTGATGGTTGATCTTTTGAGTGAATAATGGAACAAGGTAGACCCTAGGGGTAATACCTTAAGCCGCTTAGCTTGCTACTCATATTGCAATGTTTGCCCACCAAATGCATTAAGCTCTTGTCTAGTGTGTCGCCAGAACATAGCATGAAGTTTGTCTGTGATATTCTCGTTATAATGAGAAATTACTCACTCACAACCGAGGGGAACTAGGGAGTAAATATACAACTCAAGAGTGGGCATGTGAGACATTATACATATAATGACTCAGTGATGATACACATATATTCATTTATTAGTTAAACTAATTATTACAAACCCATACAATAATTAAATAAATAAATAAAATAAAAATGCACCAAACATACATTTGTCAGTGCTCGGTTCATGATCAGTTATATATGTATTAAAATCACATATATTAAAAATAAATGTATAATTTGATTAAACATGTATTATATTAAACTTGAGGGCATTTATTTGGATTAAAAATTTCACTCTAATTTTTAATTCAACACATATACTTGTTGTTCATTCCCAATTGATTAATTTAATTTTAAAAACTAAAAAATAACTAATTTAAGTAATTTAATTAAACACAAAATTAAATTAATTTCCGTGACATTAAAATTTCAAACATTAAATTAATTTTAAATTAATTTAATTTTCAATCAAAATTAAATTAATTAATTTTTGATTAAATAACTTACTCAGGCCACGAAAACCCCCGGGCGGGCCTGTGCAGGTTAGGTCGAACCTATGTAGCCCCATATTGAGCTTTTCTGACCCCATTTAGGGGTGTTCTAATATAGAAAAGTCCACCCAAGCCTGTTTCAGGTACGGCAGACCTGCCCATGCCAATTTCGAAAAAACAGACTAGGCTTTGGTTACATGTTCGCTAGGAGTATATGGGAACGACCAGAGAGAAATTCATATTGATGATGAATTTTTTGGAAATGAATTTGGCTACAACCCCTTATGAGGACATGGCCGAAGTAGGGTGCTACACTGCTAGGAGAGCCATCCATGGGTCAGGGTGGACATGTATGGCTAGGAAAGGAAAAGGAAGAAAAACCGTGGTGGAGTGGTGAGCTATGGGTCCATAGAGGTGGTGTTGGAACACACAGTACTCTTCTCTAGGGGGATCCAACCAATGGAAAGGAGTCAGGTCCATAGGATGACACTACAATAGGGAGTGAGGTGGCTAGTAAATCCAACAAGGGGCAGTCTGACTTGCAAGAGGGACAAGATACCAGTGGCTACGGGAGGCGTGATGGATGCGAGTTTTGGTAGGGTAGGGGGTTGAGCTAACCTAGAAGATGCTAGAGGGAGGTGGCTGGTCCAGCTGGGATTTCCTAGATCACTAGATCATGGGGTCTCCAGGAGGGAAGCACGCTGGTGGGATTCGGGTGCACCCATATCAGCCGGCTGGGGTATCCGGGATGGCGCCAGAAGCACAGAAGGGTGGCCATGTTGATAGTTTCTATTTATAGGAGATCCGTATCCAGTTTGAAGTGCTAGTGCAGGAGGTGCATGAGCGAGACGACGGTACAAACCCCTTGGCTTCTCCTTTTCCCCCGTTTTCTAACCATGAGGTGCTACCCACCCTGAGTAGTCATGTAATTTTTTTTTCAATCTAACACTTAGGCTTTGGAAAAACATATTATTATTATTATTATATGATTATTACTATTAAAATATCATTATTATTATTATAATATTATAATAATAAAATAGTTGGTGCCGAATAATGTTGTTATGACTACGAAAAGTCAGTCGGGTACAAATATTACACTCAAAAAAAATTCCCAACACCTTTGGGAATTGGATAACATATATATAAGTATATGTTATCACCAAATTAATACCCAAAAAAACTGATTTCCAATCCATATTTAAAACATTGGATGGCCCTAACTCGACCATACCATATCGGATTGACAAACCACCGACTGTGTTGGGACTTTAATGATACCCTCTATAAGGTTTAATGAATATTTAATTTGATTAGATTAAAATCAACACATGCTTTCTCTGATACCACTTGAAGGAACCAAGCACACAACAGATGACTAAAAGTAGAAATTAAAAAAATTCCACTGATTAATGATATGAACTCATCGTCATCAGTGAATCACTTCCCAATTTAAGGTGAGGATCTTGCATGAAGAGTTTTAATCAGAAAAACAAACCAATAAATACGTGGTTTAAATCCCCAACAAAACACAATATTTACTCGTTGTTGGAGATCACTTCTCAAAGAATATGAATCCAAATTTCTCTAGATCATCCACATACACATTTAGAAATTGTGGGATCACTGTTAGTTGAATTTGGTGTTCTAGTTTGGAGATCCGACGACGCCATTAATGCTCTTATGATCACTGAATCACTATGCATACAATGCATGATAGAGATCTCGATCCGAAATCCTTATATCTAGAGAATTTCTCTCTAAGATGTGGGAGAGATAATAGGAGATAAAGGTAGTGAAGAGTCCATGGAAAACTAATCTCCTCCTATATTTATAGGGTGTAATAAAATTAACTTGAAATACTAGCCCGACCCTCAAACAATTAATCACACTATATAAATAATACTTTGACTGTTAAACCGATTCAAAAATATTATTTATTATTATTATCACTTATATGTAATATAATAAATATATTATGTGATAATACATAATCCATTAACTCTGATCATACTTCTAAAAATATTAATGAAACCTTGAATATATTTATATTCATTCAAATAATATTATTCTTGTATTTACTTAAAATACGTAAATAATTTTAGCAAATAAATTCAATAATCATTAATCATAACTTGAATAATATGAATTTATTTATTGAAATTCTAATCGTATCTCTTTGTACAAATCTCAGACCATATTGTTGGGGCCCACCACACATATTCAACTAAATAGGGTAGATTCTCAAATATGCTATTGTGTGTGACCCTCTAAGCCCTTATATTGATAGCAGTGAATTGTATTCATAGACCAATAGAGAGATATAGAAACTCATCATGGCCCCTTATGAGATAAGGATTGTCACACCAGTGACAACAAACCTATGAACATGGACTGTGTAATATAATCTTTTTTCCATTAAGATTTTATAAAGTAGGACTCACACCCATGTCATCTCCCCTTTCTTGCTTTAGTATTTGTGGATCAAACTAGAAGGATTAACCTTTGAATACCATTACCATGCACTTATGAAGGTACCACCATCCTCATCAACATGACCTAAGATATATTACTTCTTGAACTCAGAAGTGACAAATCCTTTCTTGACTATTCAACCAATGTCATGCCACCAATTACACACCCTATATATACTAACTCTCCATGATTTCAATATCATGGTTTTTGTCTCGTATCAAAGTATGCAATCAAATGATATACAATGAAAATTATCTCATGTCAAGTTACCATTACACATTATAGTATATAAGAAAATTTAGTGACATATGAATCATGTGGTGTTTCTATTAGCAGCCCAGTCCTTGTGATCTCTCTACTAGAGATAACAATGTGAGAACTTCATGTGAAGAAGTGTTAATGATTATGATCCACCAACACCTAACAGTCAAACATCTACTATATCTATTTAGTAAGATATATATAGACAATATAACCCTAGTTTAATATTAATTTCATATTATCTACAGGTTTTCATTATATCATAGGATATGCTATAACCTTTCTATAAGACAATTAGTCTTGGACATTACCATTTTAACAGTGGATGGAGATAGGTATACACTATAACGAAAAGAAGACATCATATATAGATAACTATATACACAATATGGTAATCAAAAGAACTTTATAGTTAGGTCTAGGTCACTCACTCTTTCAATATTTAGCTACCATATAAAAAATATTGTTAAAAAACCTATAATGCATGGTATAAAAATAGGGAGAAAATAAAATCTCAAAATGCCCAGGATCCAAATGAGAGGATTGGAATAAATAATTTGTTAGATAACTAATTTCTATTTATTTTTCACCATGAGGAGGAAAGGTTACTGAGCCAATAAGACTTCGTACAAGAACACATGATGTGACTAATGAAAATGATGACATTGACTGGGTAAAAAAATTGAATGATGCTTCCACGACCCCATTATATCAGTAATATAGTAAAATGAAAATTTGGAATTTTTTACATGACTGTTTCTTGTGAAACCAAGTATGTAATTTATAATGCTTATTTTGATCAAATTTTTGATGTTTTTACGGAATAACTCCTAGATGATGAAAATATTACTTTAAAATACTTTATGGAATGGATTTTGGTTGAGAAAATTGGATTTTCAAAAAACAAAATTCATTCTTGCTAAAAAGATTATAGCTTATTCTGGGAGGAAATAGTAGAAATAAATAATGTCATAAAATGTGAAACATCTCAATGGAAGTCAAAAGTTGATATGAAACCATCCTGTGTGCCGTAGAAAGAAATGTGGCACATTCCATTGACCCCTAGACTCTATAATCATTTCATGTATGATGAAATATCAATAAAAATGAGATGAAATAATACCAAATGAAAGAAGAAGAATGTTGAGTTGGTTAACCCTATAGATAGACTTGCATGGAAGCCATTTGATGCTCGATATCATGATTTCATAGCTAATGACTGTAATGTGAGGCTCTGCCTTTCATGTTACAATTATAATCTTTTTGGGAAGATTATTACTTTTCATAAAACATAGAGAATTTTTATACACATTTATAACCATCCTGCATGGATGCGTATGAAAAAACCTTTCAATTTCATGATTATACTCTTATCTGGTCCTTCTGATCTAGGACATGACGTAGATGTATACAAGAGATATTTAATAAATTATTTGAAATGTATTAGTAATTTGGTTTTGATCACATAAAATTCATGTTTAAAAAACTATTTTAGATGCACTATGTTCTTATGTAGATGATCAATTATTTTCTTTCTCATGAAATGATGACAGGATGGAATACAAAGGGAAAATTATGTTGTTCCCTTTTATGAATAATTCACAAAATCTAGAAGACTGATATATAACTATATTTTTAGTTTTATGGGATATTGACAATTCTTGAAAATGGACCATTCATATATGAATAATCATCAGTAATTTGAAAATACCATGGATAGCAGCAATCCACCTCGGTATATGTCTTGAATTGATGTGCTTAATGAATTGTTAGATTGTATTTTTTTTTCATTTAAGAAGGGTGAGATGAAATATATAAAGAGGAATAAATTTTCAACTAAAACCTAGTACAATTTGAATAAGAGAAGTATGTTATTTGAGTTTCCATATTGGTAAAAAAAAATTTACCTCATTACTTAGATGTAATACACATTGAAAAGAACATGTGTAAAATGTTTCTTTTAATTATTCTAAATGTCAAGGGAAAGAAAAAACATCATTTATGATCTAATCATGACATAGTGGATTTGTGAATGAGACCAAAATTGAATCTTATGTATATCAATTAAAATAAATTGAAAATTTTATGTGCTTCTTTAGTGATGAAAACTAACGAAAAAAACCAATTTCAAGAATTACTAGATAATATTAAAGATCCTGATGTCTATTCAAGAAACATATCAAAATGGGTCAATAGAATATATTTGAATTTGAAATCTATGAAGGTTTATGATTATCAAAACCATTCTCATGATTTGATTCCAATTTCTATCTTTCATCCTCTGTGAAATAATGTAATGGTGTCGGTTATTGAGTTGTGCCATTTATTTAGAGATATTGGTCCAAAGATGTTTTCCAAGTCATTATTTTTAAAAAATGTTGGTATAGGGACCATTAATTTTGTTTGAGTTATAAAAAATATTTCCTCCATCATTTTTCATATACATGATGCATATAACTATCCATATTTCCACCAAAATACTTCTTGGGGGACATTTTACTTTTTATTGGATGTATGCAACTATAATAAACAAGTTCACATTAAACTATTATGTCCAGAACATAAATCATCCCGAAGGTTCTATCATGATGGGTTTCTTCGGTCAAGAATGTATGAATTTATGTTGAATATATTTCTCCAATACGACTACAATATGAAATAGACTAATGTAAAATTAAGAATAACAAAATGAACAAATTGAACCTAGTTTTTCATCACTACCCCAAACTGGGGTAATTCTTGGATCATATAAATTGACTACATTAAGTGTTGAAGAGTGAGAGACGGACCATCAAATTTTTCTTAACTATGATTTTTTTGATGAATACATCATGTAAGTTAATTTTACACATATATATTATGTAATCTCATGTAATTTTACATGTCTATTAAACAATTTCTATTTTTTCATCTAGGAGAATAAACAAATGATAAATAGAAAGCATCATTATTTATCTTTTAGAAGGAGGAAATATTTCCATAGAATTGATTTTTCTATTTAGTGAAAATTGAATATAGAAATATTATTGTAATAAAATAATAAAATCAATATTTAATTAAGTAAAATATTAATTTATATTTCAGGTATTGAGTTTTTATTTTTACTATGTGTCTACGAAAATGGGTGCTTTGGATTTTTGTCCTAATTTTGTGGTTTGTGAATGAAAATGAATTGTGATCAATGGGTCTAGATTTATTATCACTTAATAAGAACAGAACAAGAGAACACTACATGATGGTGTTTGGTAACCTCAACAACATACTGTTATGCCTCTTCCTCAGACAGTAGACTTCAATTTGAAAATGTATCTCATTATGGAGTCGTTGAGAAGATACTAATATTGGAATATTAATCTCATGGGTGAGTCACTATGATGAAATTATGTTGTTTCAATTTGAGGATGAGGCATGGAACATTTATTGCTTGTTGTGGATTTTGAGTTATTGACATGACTCACACTCTTGATACCGATGAACCATATGTATTGTCATAAATGGAGAAACAAGATTTTTTTGTCAAAGATCATATTTGACCTGAATTTGGGGCCATTATTGAAGTAATTCTGATACATATTTTTTATGATGGTGATGATGGAATTGACACTATCCCCACTATCATTGGTCCCAATCCATTTATTACCAATGAGGACCCTAACAATCCAATTTTTATTATTTATTTTGAACCTGATGTTGTGGTAGGAAATATATATAGTCATATATTTATGTTTTAAGTTCTTTTGGTTTATCCGAACATGGGTTATTGAGGTTGGTACTTTACTAATTTATTTACTATTGATTACAAATATTTTTTACCCAACTTGAACTTCATGTGCATTTACAATATTTAATGGTTCAATTTTCTTTGAGTTTTAAATTTTAATATAAAATTGAACTATATACATACCTACCAACCCAAATAAAACAATAAAAATTAAATTATACCAAGAAAATATGAATTGAATTAAACATATTAAACTAATAGATATTAAAATAAAAATAAATAAAAATAATGACATAAAAAAAAGAAAAATGGTCTAACCCCAAATATGAAAAAAAATGACCTAAGAAAAATAAAATATAGAAATGACCTAATAAATTGAAAAAAATTAACCAAATCACCTAAGATAAATAAAAATAAACAAATGACCTAATCAATTGACCTTAAAAACCAAATTACCTAACCAAAATTGAATTTGATTGAATTGAAAATAAAAGAAAAAAATACCATACCTATGCTAAGAAGTCTTATATGAATGTATTTTTTTCTATTAAATGTATTATGTTTTGATATCATTCTTACTGGATAAAAAATGCTTTCGATATATCACTACATATCTTGTATTTGTTTTGAAAAGTGGCATTCCATAATCAAGTCATGCGTCATCTTATTTATTTTTTGTGTTACACATTAGTTATGGAATTATAATTAATTAAATATTTGTTTTTATATGTAGGAAATGAAAATGATTGAGTATATATGAACAAAAAGGATGGAAGACAACAATAACCCAATGAGTAAGTTGAAAATCCCTCCTTTAGTGCTTGTTGTGAGTATTTTATTTCACACACACACACACAGAGATATATATATCGATATTATATAATATTAAGGCGATTAATTTTGTTTTTAACTTTTATTCAGGATCCGCTGACAAGGAATTGGTTACTCATTGACTATCCTAGTGGTTCTAGTGCTTAGGCTATTGATATGGGGCTGGTAATACAGCTCGATACTCCAGTCATCATACCTGATCACATCTCGTCCCTCCACCTGACATACCATATACCACACCTTATGATCTATATGTGTTGATATAGAAACTCAGGATATTTAGTCTACCTATGTTTTCACCATAATTTACATCTGATCCTCCTTGTATATCTTCCCCATATCCTAAGATGATTCCAATTCATCCATATTATTCATTTTCATAGCCATATATTCCATATCCTTTTCCTTCTACTTTATTTTCCTCGATCTTCTACATTCCTACTTCTTTGACTACTACTAAGACACATTATGATTCTATGGAGCATACACCAGGACCCACTCCATCTTTACAGGTTGATGTTACTTTAGTTCATAGGTATCTGGTGATTCCCACTGATCATCCTATCACATGTATATTTATAGAAACCTAGAATTTTTTAACCATAATTTATTTTTATTTGAATATTTATTGATATAATATTGATTTTTCTTCTATAACAATAAGATATTATAATAAGATATGCGGTCATACCCACATACATGTGGCGTGGAACCGCCACACACAACATAATGATGGAGTATAATGAAGACAACCAAATAATATGAAAAACTAAGTAGGAATATAAGATTTTTTTTATAGACACTTTCCAAATACTCTGACATTCTTCTCATCAAGAAACTATCAAAGATACACCCACCAAATGAAGTAAATATAATTATTGGGCACATTTATGGGTAAACAATTATCTGGATTTAATATTATATTATTATTGTGTTTATAGGGACTAATATTTTGGTACCAGCTTCATATTAATTTTACCGATGGTGAGGATACAAGGCTATCATGACTCATGGAATTAGGTGAGATATAAGGAGGCTATAAGAATGAGTTATATAATAGATTTCATGCTAGATTTGGCATGGATTTGGAGGCCACACCTATCATGGATGACTATTTGATAAAACATTATCTGTAAATTATTTCGCACTGGATGAGCATTGAGTTCAAGGTATTAATATAATTTATGGGTTTAAATGTAAATTATAATGATTTTTAATAATAATTTATTTTTTATTATTGAAAATTATTTTTTATTAATCTTCAGGAGTAAATAAAAAACAAGGATTCTACAAAATACCTCCACACTCTTGAGAAGACTATGATGCCTAACCATGAGGGGATGCAGGTACAACACCAATTTATAATTTTTCTTTAGGGAATGCACTTTATTTTGTTTCCTTCATATTTAATTACATTTATAATTGGGATCAATAAATTATCTTGTATTCATTAGTTTATTATTGAAAGCATTTAATGTATACTAAAATTTTAATGTTAGTATTCTTATGTTTGTGAGTATTTCATAAACCTATACAACAAATGATTATTATTTTTAAATGTTTATTCATTTAATAGGTTGAAATAATTGGGCAATTTCCCTTGAAAACTATTTTCGGACAAAGTCATTAATCCTTAATTTCTTCTATGTCAACGTGCATGATTGTATGTTGCCCTATTTTTTAAAAAATATACTTATTGTAATTTCTTTATGTTATACTATCGATTATAGTGTTGATAAAACATTCATACATATTCATTAATGATATAGTAATACCTATTCATATTATCATTAATTATGGTAATGACATATCCCCCATATTATTGATTGATGACATGTTCACTTATATATATGTTATATCTATTGATAACCCATTCATGTGTCTCAGTTATAATTAATCTACCATATGTTTTTAATTTAATCATTAATTAGAATTAATATCAATTTCATTTTAGTTATTGAATTCATTATTAGTAACCTATTTTAAATTATAGTTTTCTACATTTAATGTCATTTCATAGGGAGGTTTTAAATATTGAAGGATGTATGCCTTAACAAAAATTGTTTTTCTCGAGCAGAAAAAAAGATGGAATAATAGTAAGTGAACCAACACAATGACATATTGAAAGTTTTAATTTCTTGATTTAAAATTTTAATATTCAAATTTTAACTTAATAGTGTATTTATATTTGAAACAGAGATATTTAGTGGTCCTTGATGCCAAAGAAGCTGACAATTTTTCCCCAAATGATGAGTTAAATCATGTTTCCTAAGATGAGCACCATGGAAAAGTACACCATCGACCAGGTAAGAGTATTGTCCTAAAGGGGTACCGGCCTACATTAGGTGAAATTTTTGGTAGCATCGAGTAGGAAAAAGCTAATGCGTGATCATCATAAGATGAGGCTATGTATGAAAAGGAAGAAAATGGGCCATATAGGTGGAAGAAAATAATTAAAGGGGAAACATTGAATTTGTGAAACTGATGGAATGTTTATGTCCACCACTTCCACTAGATACCATTGTGGGTTTTGTTGCATATATGTTGAAAATGTGTATGTTATATAGTGCACCAGGCATTAGTCATTGTGGTGATAGAGATGATGAAGTTCTTGGTGATGGTGATTGTAAGGATGTTGGAATGGAAGATAGAGAGGATGAGGTTGATGGAGAGGATGAGGATGAACATGAGGATGAGGCTGATGATGAGGATGAGGCTAAGGATGAGGATGAGGCCAAGGATAAAAGTGATTATAGTGAAGGTGATGAGGGATAAAATGACCCTTTAAATTTTTGACTAATATTTATGACATTTTATGTTTGATTATTTTTTCTGAATTAAGATATATGATATTTTGAATTTTTTTATCACCGGTTAAATTAATCAATTGATTTTCTGTGTTGTACCTCTTTGAGGATGCATAAATTGTTTGTAGGTTCGGTTTTAGGATGTTCTGTTTTCACTGTATTATACGTTTTGTTTCATCAATTCTTGGTTCTATTGTTCTATGGAAAGTGTGGGGCTTCTGTTAGCTATGGAATGGGGGGGGGTTTATACCAATGGTTTTATAAATGTTTGTATTTACCTAAACCAATTGTTTATAGTGAAACATTGGTGTAGAGTAATCCTAATGGTTTCGAACCATTGGAAAAAACTTATACCATTGTTTTGAACCATTGGTATTCTCTTTACCAATAGTTGAAAATAATTTGGATACCTCTACACCAAAGTTTTACTATGAACCATTGGTCAAAGTGAAATTTGATTCACCCTATACAAATGGTTCACCAAAAACTATTAGTATATGCCTTTTCTAATAGAACAATAGCCATATTTTTTAATGACCAATGGAATAGGCTATACCCATGGTTTTACAGACTATACCAACAGTTTTAAATTGTTGGAATAGACCAATATTCCAGTTGTGGCTAAGGGTGTAAGAGGACTTTCTATGTCCCGACATACATGATTTTGGAGGTTTCTAGGAGAAGTAAATTTCTCTATTTGGGTTGGACTATAATAACATCTTTGTGGGAAATATTTATGTCTTTTTATGAGGACATATATGGTAGACCATTCCATTCCCATCTATATTTTATTGATACATGTGAGGGAACTCTTTTGGGTCCTCATCATGTTAAAGAGACTGGAGAGTTAATATAGCTGATTGAGAGCCATATAGATACAACTTAGTCCTAGTATAAGTTGTATACTGATCATCACCATAGAACTCTTGAGTTTGAGGTGGGACATTGGATATTTCTATGGGTATCACCCAGGTTGGGTCATAGATGAATTAGGAGTCAGGTAAAGATATCTTCCTGATATGTCATAGCTTTTGAGATAGTGTAAAGGGTTATAATGGTAGCATATCAGCTTCTATTACCCCATAGGTACTATTTTATTAATGACATCTTCCACATATTATTGCTTATACAGTATCATCTAGACCCATCACATTTGTTTAGCCCTGACGATATCGAGCTAGAGGAGAATGTGGCAGTTGAGGACACAATTTATTTAAGGGGGTAGAATATAATAACCTGAGCTTTCTCCTAAAAAAATTATGTGTTCTATGGATATATCCACACAAAACAATAAAATCCTAACCAATATAGACCATTATATGTTACCTATTGAATTATTAAGCATAAACAAAAATATATATATTTATTTATTTATTTATTTATAAGAACAAAACAAAATAAAATTATCTCTGATCATGCAACTCAAATAGTAAAATTAAGAGACCAATAAAATATCTATTTATTCTTAAAATATATTGAATAAATTTTATATTTTTACATATTTTTTACATTTATTATTATAAATAATTTTAGAAGATTAATTAATATACCAAAAAATGATTCCCTTAAAAAAACTTGTTTTTATTAACATTTTGTGATTATATTTTAAATTTTAGTCTTCCAATTGAAGGATTTCAATTTGAAAAAATTAAAATATTTTTTTTATTTATCATGGTCACATTATCTTAATATGAATTTTTAATTTTTTTAAGTAATTGATTTTTTAGGTGAATAATGAAAATACTACTTTTCCAAAAGAATGAATTTTACCAATTTATTAATATATGATAAAGGAATAAAATTTTGTAAAATATTTTAGTTGATAAGACATTTATTATAATGGTATAATTATAAAATTAATATATCATTTCAAACATATAAATTCTCTTTATAATATTTTAGGACATAATCAATATTTTATATGAATTTAAAAAACTATATATGTTTGTTTATTTTAGTTAAATATTTTCATGGTGAGATTTTATTTTTTATTTTCCTTAAGACATATACAGTTTACTTAACATCATGAAAAATAATTATGTATAATGAAGTTATCTTATATATAAATTTAAAATTTTAAAAAAATATTTTAATTAATTTTTTTATGTGTCACATGTGTTTAATTTAAAATCAAATTTTGTCATATTTTTAATATAAATTATTTTAAATTGAGATAAATTAATAATGTTTATGTCTAAATTTTTTAATAAGGTTATACATATATTTTTGTTCAATAAAATAATTGATTTTATTAATGTTTAATTAAGTGTAGTAAGGGTAAAAATGATTAATCTAAGGTGGTTCAATTTTTATTAAATTAAAGTGACCTTTAGAGATTATAGAAATAATTTATTAGTACATAAGGTCTTCCCTATCTGTCTTACCAACCTTACCTGACCTATCTCAGCAACATATTCCTAGCTTTCCATTCTTAACCCTTACTAAACATTATTTTCCATAGAAAATTCCCCATTACATACTTATAAAATAGGGATCGACTATAACCTTTCAATAATACACACCTATATCCAAATTATATTGACAAATTTCCGAAAACATATATTCTTGAAGTAATTTACATTCCCTACTTCCTTTCCCCCTTATTTAGCATATTCCCTTCATTTCAATGGAGAGTTCTATAGAAAATCTAAATTCCCAATGTGAGTTCTTCCTCTTCTTAGTTTTCCATACATACTTTTCTTTCCTAACCCCATTAATATAATATATTCTGTATAATTTATATACTAAAGATTAATTATATTAATTTAAAAACTATTTCTCTTCTCTATGAATCCACTACAAAAAACATATACATATATCGTGTGTTTATGAAGACTTCCAACTCCACGAAGCGATGCCATTTTTTTCATTATCACATCTCATGGATGATACCAAGGTGGAAAATAAAGAGTAAACATGTTTTTTACATATCAATTATAAATATTAAATGATTAATCTAATTCCCCCTCTATCATGTTTTATGGAAAATACTATTGTTATCCATATGTACATGCAAACTACCTTCTCTATGATAACGACACATTCCATTTTCCATTATTTCATAAAATGGATGTCTTTTAAAAAATAATTTCTCTATAAAAACATGATATATAACTCTATTGATATTCTAGTGGTTCTAAATTTATTTTTAATATAAACATAACCATGACCAACTTGTCAAGAGAATCATGTAAAAATCAACCAACCAACCTCATGTAATCGACAAGATTAGAAAATATTTAATAAATAAATAATTTATGATAATAAATATTCCCTATGAAACTAATGATAGATGAATAATGTTAATATTAATGTTTTAATTAAATTAATTTAATTATGCATGATTTTAAGTATAAGTACATAATGATTTCAGAAATAATTGTAAGGGATATTATATACTCTCCTCATATCATTTTAGTTACACTTTATATTTTTGTTTTCCCTTTTACCAACTTATTCTCATGTTCTTCTTCTGTTTCTATATATATTTCCCTTTCATATATACACATTTTAATATCCCATATGTTTTTGTGGTTGTACATGTATTAATTTTCCTCAAATTATCAATTTTTGAAGAAACTTATTATAATGGTACTTTCAAAAATTATAAATTCATGTCAACCATCACCCCCTCATTATATTTATAAAAAATCAATAGATTTTAAAATTTTTATCTAATTTATGAATACCCTTTCAGTATCAATACTATTTTTAAAAGAATAATATGAAATCGTTTCTTTAAAATATCCTTCTTTAATTTCAAAATACATCACCAATGTGATTTTTTTATTCTTACTTATTGGAGAATTTTCATATATTTTAATACCATGAGACTCCATGATAAATAATTTTGTTGCTTTTACATATTAATTTAAAAAGAAATTTATCTCATTTTTTTCATGGTAATCCTTATTTTATAACTATAAGATATGCCTTGAAAAAATTTCATGACACCTAGATCATTCTCTTGGATTTTTACCATGAATGAGACTTATATATGGCTTATTCGCATATTTATCCACAAATATATATGATATTAAATATTTTATATGTTGGAACAAAATTATATATCCATCCAATTTATTGGGTTATGTTTCTATTTAATGAGATATCATGGTGAAATGGAAGTGCGTCGATCCAACTATAGTGCATGGGAAGTTGTTAGTGACAACTATGTTATGTTAAAAAGGTAGGGAGACTTCATTTATGGTTATGATTTCATGCTTTATATAGTTTCTATATTCTTTTATTCCAAGTTCTTTTTATATTGTCATGTTTACTACATTCTATTAAGTTATCATTTCCTTATGCCTTTTATGCCATGCTTATATTCATTTTCCTTATGATAATATGTTATACCACCCATGTTATTACCATTTATCATGTTTATTAAATTACCATGATTTATATCTCACCATTTTACTTATGTATTTCCCCAGAATATCATATGCGGTATCAAGAGGACACATGGAAGTTAATAACACTATAAGAATACTAAATAAATACAACGATGTTATGTTTTATGATGTTTTATTTATGTGTCTAATCTTCCGAAGACACAAGACCCTATATTATTGATTTATATTTTTTGTAAAATATGTTAATTTTTTGAAATATTATGTGTTTAAGGTTTATGTGTGCAATTGTAATTGATGTTTTTAATCATTGGTTAATCTAGTAAAACCCCTAGTGATTCCACCTATTTTACAAGCTATGACAACTGATCCTCACAAACAAGAATTATACCTTTTAATGAAATTTCTACTTATTTTATAATGTGGTTACTTATATTTATACCAAATAATTAAAAAATTATATCATAATGGTTATATTTAATAATTAAAAAATCTATATTTTTTTAGTTTTGTGTTACATGTGAAACAGGATATTCAACTATATTTATTTAAATAAATATTCATATTGAGAAATCAGGGGGTTACTCCCCCTCCTTAAATAAATTGTTTCCTCATATTTTTATACTCTATATAATGAATAGGGATGTATTTTATAAATATATTTGAAATATGGATCATTAGACCTTACAATCTCAATTTCAATGTTGGATCCGCCATTATTCATCATGTCTTGTCCATGCTTTATCAGGATTCCAAAAAAAATTGAAGTTATTTTTAATAATTTATCCATGTAAAATTATTAAAACTTGACTGAAATGAATATGAAAAACTATTATAATTTTTAAATAATTTTGTGTTTTAAATATATAGTATTGAAACATCCTCCAAGACTTTTTTCCATAAAACATTAGGTATATTATAACTTGTTTTATTTAAATAAGTGCCCTAATTTATGGTAATAAAAATTGTTATAATAAGATAAATTCATTTTCCACTCAAAGGTAACCTTTTTTATACTAAATAGTGGGCCGCAAACCATTTTTCTTAGTCATACATTATAAGAACTTGATAAAGTCCCGTATGGTATTTTATAATGTGATTAAATAGGAAAATTGGTTTTTCAAAATATGGTAAAATGTATCCCAAGATCTTTTATGTTAAAAACTTATATTAGATGATTAGATTAAATTATTAATCTTTTTTCATGATATTTGACTATTGGATAAGGTTTTAAATTCACTTGAGAGAAAATTTACAATTATTATTTCAAGTGAATCTTTTGGAAGAAATGTTTTTTGAGTTCAAATTTCACACATATATCTTTCGGAAAAAATTTACCCCACTGGAAGAAACTAGTACATAAAAAATGATCAAATGTTATTCTTTGTTTCAGTTTATTATTATATATACTTTTAAAAAAAATTGAATGTCTCAAAAAAACAATTAAAGGGTTTCAATATAGGTTATACATTTTCATTTTCATATTAGGTTATTTAATATAAATATATATTACATAATAAAATTTTATTATAATATATTCAAATAATTTTTAATTATCTGTAAAGAGAATGTTTAATATACACAGAATATCACTTGGGAGTTTAAAACCAGCTGTACAGTTAGGCCCACCTATTTTACAATGAGTGAAGATTGTGTTAATAACTAGAAAAACATTTTTATGGATCATTTCCCTGAGATGTATTGAAGATAGAGCCTATATCAACTTATTTGTATCTATAAAGGGATGTTATTTTAAGGAAGGTACACATTCTTTCCATTAAAAAATGTTAGATGTTTTTTATATAAATATTTATCCATAGTTTTAACTAATGTTTTCACATATTAATTTTTAATAATAATTTAAATCAAGATCATTATCACTATATCAAAAATATAATGTAAATGTTTAATTCTAGATTTAAACTTTCCCTTCATACATAGATAATATAAATTAATAATCAATACATTACTTAATCATATATATCTTAAAAAATATTAATCATTTCAAAAAATATCAAGAAATTTTTGACATCAAATTAATTTTTAGTTCCCTTGTTTATCCACAATTCTAAAATTATATTCACAAAATCAATTATGCCATTTTACTAGTTAAAAATAATGAAATAAAATTCAAACTCAACTATTTAACTATAACTCAATCATTAATTCTTCCTAAAACCTAATAAATTTCTTCCAAAATATACATAACGTCCTTAAAATACAATCATGTGAGACATAAAAGAAAATTTTATTCCCTTAAACTTATGATAAACCTTAAACATAATAACTCATAAAGGTATTTCAAAATCCTTAACTTTTTTTCATTTAATAACATCCAAAACTCTAATGTTATCTAAACCCTTCTTTAATAGCAACTTTGTTAACCCAAACTAGTATAAAATGTATTTATTACATCAGATTTTTCACATCAGTTATTATATAACTAACATTGAAAAGTGTGTTTTAACATTTGTTATTATATAGCCAATAAAAAAATTTATTTAACCATATTTCTCACATCAGTTATATAATGAAAGATGTGATAAATATTTCTTTTCACTTTGGTTATTATATTAGAGGAACTATATGCCATAAAATTTTTTATTAATAGTTAGTTTGAATCATTTTTTGGGTTTTTAATATTGTGAAAGAGGACTCATTTTTCTCACAAATAATCCCTTACCTTTATTTCACTGATCTAGTAGAATAAAATTTTGTATTTCCATCTTATGACATCCTCAGGTTTCATCCAATTCATTATTGTGCATTCAATTTTCTCATCTCTTAGTTAGCCTCACACAACGATCCCATATTTTGGTCAACCAATGGCATGGATAACCTAACTCTCTCCTTTACTCAATTATATGGACTCAAATATCACATTACCGTCTTTATAAAACCTCAGGATTCTTTAGATTCATCATTTCCCATTCCAATATATATCTTCTCGTCTCAAATCTTGAATTATCATATTCATATACCTTAGTTATCTAATGATTAAATGAAAAGGTGTATGGATTTAATTATATCTTAATGTTCTATATAAGATAATATTCTTATGCATTATAATTTAATGTTATAGTGTCTCTACTATATGGAAATGATTTTTCACTAAATTTTTTCACACATGTTTATACTATATCACATCTTAAATATCTCCATTGAATCTCTAAATATTGTTTATTTATATGATGTCTATGAATCATTCATTATTTATGCATACACTTCCATGTATATAGAAAAATTTCACTTAGATTTATTACTTTATTAGTGGATTAGTAATCATAAAATGTAATATATTCATACATTTCTATTTTCATACTGTTCAATATACAATATCATATAAGTAGTGTATATGAATATCAATATCTTTCATTTGATGCAGGCATATTCTTATCTAAAAATATAATATATTAAATATACAGTATTCATATTATGAGTTACTATCAATATAATGTTGACATTATTGGTGAAAACACAATAAAAACTATTAATTGGGTCCTTTACATATCTTTGTTTTATTTTGATAGATATATGTTAGGTTTTTACTCTATTTGGAATAATTAGAACATTCGGTATAAATGATAATAGATATTTATGCACTTATTATCCCATTTCATACTTTAGGATACATTATTTTTAAATATAGAGTACTATCATACTATATAGTTATAATTTTTCTTTGTTATATTTTTGTGGAACAACACATCCATCGCATGGTATTTACACTGAATTAATTTCTCTCCCCATAAAATTGAAATTTTAATATATAAAATGAAGTAGACTGAAATATTTAAAATGTGGGGTATTAACATAATACATTAAAATAAAACACGTTTTCATACAATACACAATATGTAATATTCTTTTCACAATTTTCATAATACACTGGGAATTAGTAATATATAATATTAATTCTATATATATACTACATTTAAAATTAATCAATTTATTATTTCAAATCTATTATAAAATTATATTATAGTATGAACTAATGTTTCTTATAATAATTAATTATTTTTTCATGTAATAAAACCTTTTAAAAATTTGATGATAAAGATTCAAATCAAAATGTAATGTGTGAACTTGTTTTTGATTCTGGTCAATAATATTCAATTTCATTTTTCATCTATTTTCATTTAGAAGAAAATGAAAAATGATAGAATGGTATTACTATATTTTATTTTATAAATTACTTCCATGCATTTCTTTTTATGATTTTCCAATAATATTTAAACATATATTCCATTATTTTTTAGAATTTATAATTATGCTTTTCAAATACACAAATATATTTTTAAAATTTCAGAATTTTATTACATTTATATTATAAAATATTTGATATAAATTTACATTATTTTCTATTTTATTTTAGTATAATAATTGCAATTAACATTAAATTTCAACTGCAATGTTATTATATTTTTGAAAATAATATTTTTTATTATTGAAAATCAAAGAAACATTTTACAGTTGAATTATACAAAAAGAGTGTCTTCATGATTATCATCGTTCTAATTTAATATTTCTCCCTCTTACTCACTTTTAACACCACTAAATTATTTTAACATGATATTTATTTTTTGTATTTTATATAGATAAAAATTAGTCTATGTTGGATTATGGAATTTCAAACATGTTATTAATATGAGGAAGGTGTTGTTACTTTTTAGGAATTTTCTAAATGAGATATTCCAAAAAATGACACGTTTTTATGTACATGCCAGAAATGATTAAATATGATGAAGTTCAAAATAAGATAGATAAATGAACGTTTAATTTTACCTTGTTTTAATCTGAGTTATATACCATATATTTGGCGTGGTGAAACTAGGCATAATTTTGGATCTATTGATGATTATTTTCAAGATGATAATTTTGATCAAATTGAAGAAATGATTCATGATATTAAATTAGAGAGAAATGAGAATGTACTAATAATTGAGAATATATATTGTTAATCTGGAAAAAAATTATATCCAAGTTGTAGGAAATTTACGATTTTAATTATGGTGTTAAGATTTATTAACTCAAAAGAGAAACATAGATGGAATGACATGAGTTTTATTGAGCTGCTGCAATTATTGAATGATATTCTTCCAATAGACATTGATCTTTAGATTCCCATTATAAAGTGATGAAAATACTATGCCTGATAGGATTTCATTATAAAAAAAATAAATTTCTGCCCAAATTAATGTGATCTATATAGAAAGGGATAAGAATTTATTTCAAGGTTTCATAAATGTGGGACATCATAGTATATGATGAAAGAGAAATCATAGGACGATTTAGCAGTTATAGACACCCCAAAAAAGGCATTTTGGTATCATCCTATAATTCCTTTTTTGAAACATTTATCTTAAAATTCATATAATGAAAAAAGGTTAATATGGAATGAAGATGATTGAATATGTGATTGAAAATTGTGGCATATAGCTCATTGTCCATAGTGGAAGAAAATTGATCCACAGCTCCCTACATTCTGAAATGAAGTCAGAAATATTTAGAGTTGGATTGTACATGGAAGGAATAATACATATCGAAGACTTAGTAACACACATAGTTTTCGGCATGTTATATTAGTGATTTAAAAATTATATATTGAATTTTGTGTGAAGTGAAAATATGCCAGGTTACGTTTAATGATCTCTAGACCAAATTATTTGAAAATGATATTGATGTTTTCTTATCATCATTAGTTTATGATTTAAAAATTTCATGGGATGAAGGTATTAGGGTGTATGATTCTTATAAAATGGAATATTTTCAACGTCATGTGATGATTATGTCCAGTGTAAATGAATTTCCAATATATAAAATTTTTTCTAGATATAATGTTTCGGGGCATAAAGCTTTTCCAATTTGTAAAAAACTGATGTCATATTATCAACTACATCATGGTATAAAAATAATATACTTAGGTTATTGAAAGTTTTTGTATATGGGTTAATATTATAGAAGGCTAAAAAAGGAAATCAAAGTCTTACAATAATTTTATATTTTTCTAAAACCTTTATGAAATGATCATTATTTGAGAGGGTGAAAAAGATTGATGAGACATTTAGAAAGGCACATAAATCTGGTAATGATAGAAATATTTGGAAGAAGAATTAAATATTCTTTGAGTTACCATATTGAAGATATCAGGAGGTCAAACATAACATTGATGTCATTCACATGGAAAAGAATATCCATGATAAATTGATCAGTACACTGTTAGACTTTAAAGGAATGACTAAATATGGGTTGAATGTAATATTAGAATTACACTAAATTTTAATAAATATATAGTTATATACCACTCTAAATGGAAGTTAAACATTCCTACCTCTATTTTTTTATATATTTTTCAATAATGAGGAAATTATATTTTGTTAGTTTTCTTCATGATATCAATGTTCCACAGGGGTATTCATTATGTGGAATATTTAAAATCAATGTCAAAATATCTATCATGAAGGTGTGTTATTTTTTCAGTTCAATTTTTAATAAGGTGATTGGTTTGAATGACTTGAAAAATCTATAGAACAAATAGGTTTCTATAATTATTCAATATGAAATGTATTTTCCACCATCTTATTTTCAAACTAGGTTGCATTTAATAGTTTTTTGGTGCTAGAAATAATGCTTTTTGGACCTCTATATCTACATTGGATGTATCATTTTGAAAGGTATATGAAGATATTGAAGTGGTATGTTCGGAATACATATCGACCAGAAGCCTCTGTTACTGAGATGTATATTTCTTTGGAGGTTGTAGAGTTTTGAACAATCTACATTTCTGTAGTGGAGCACATCGATTTACCGACATTTCATAGTGAATGAGTTAATTACGGGGGAAAGGGTATCCCTGGCATGAAAGTCAAACTGTTGATAGGTGAATAAATAAATAAGGAAAATTTATAAACCATTAATAACACATATTATGCTCAACCATATATGACATTACATATTTATGCGTTGAAATAATTTTATCCAAATAAGAATGATATTTGGATTTTGAATGACCATAACAACATTTTTCTCCATGGTGTAAAGAGAAAATTCTTAGTAAATCAGAAGAATTAGAAACATTGACATCGTTAGTGGGTGATACAATTTTATATTTCATAACATGGTATAGGTATTACATTAATGGAAATACATTTCATAAAAAATAACTAGACAATAGAAGTGAATTTCATAATAATAGTGTATTGGTGTTGTCAAAAGAAATGCATTTTATGGTTGACAATCAAAAAAACCCAATATTTTCATAAAGTAAATATTATGGTCTCATTAAAGAAATATGAGAGGTTTATAATATTAAACTTCACATTCTAGTGTTTAACGTAAAATGGGTTATTAGAAATAATTTTATTAGACATGGTAAATTTACAACGACACTAGTTGAACTGAATAGTTCAGAATACAAAGATGATCTTTTATAATGGTTAATCATGAAAAATAAATTTTATATTCTTTTTATCAATTTGATATATAGTGGTATATTTTTTTCCAAGGAAAGAAAAAATATGTTGCTGATGATAAAATTATTGATGATGTTGAATTTAGTGATATCCCTACATCTATGGAATGATTAATAAATATTATTGATGAGAATGTCGTAAGGTTTTTTCAATACATAATGATCATGATGAAGGAATTTGGAATAAAATTTTGTTGTACATTCCTAGTATTATAGGTAACATATATTTATTTCTCATTAACATTTTAAAATTTCATCAATTGTTTGATATTTTAATTTTAATTTCTTTATTAAAATATGTATTATAACTAATATGTTAAATTATTTTCTTATATTAGTTTATTTTTTTATTTTACCATGTTTACCCTTTTGGAAATTATCTATTAATTTATTTTTTTGAAAAAAATTATTTTCAATCTAATATGTTAAATAAAAAGAAAAATATTGTATAAGAGTATATTAAAAAATATTACATTTCAAGTAAAAAATGATATATTATGTTGGAGTGTTTTACTATTCACACACTATTTTTGGTTTTATTTTCATTTGTTTATATTTCATTTAATCAATCATTTATTTTGTTATCATTTTATTCATGTTTACCAAATATGAATAAAAATATGTTATGTTTATTTTAGTTATCTTTTTTGTTTGATAATTTTATATTTTTTATTTACATTTGTATGTAATAGTTATATTTGTATATCTATATACTAATTGTTTATATATTTAATTTATTGGATAATAAAAGATCAATCATCTGATCCCACATATACTCATATAGATTTCTGTACTCATTCTTCTAGGGAGGAACTTACACATGATCCTGTTGATGAGCCTAATCCTTCATTACAAGAGGCATTTACTTCCATATAGCCAAAGAAGAGTTTGAGGGTTGGTAAACATGGTAGAACATGTTTACCAAAATTATCATTTTTCCATATCTAGGACCATATGATACTAGAATAATTAAATGATAACTATATTCCGAGAGGTCCAAATTTAAAAACAATTCAATACATTCATAGCAGTGCAGGCTAAAAGAAAAGTTAGTGTTTTGATTAATGATTGGTGAAGTGTTAAAAAATTTACAATATTTCACTTTCCAGAGACTATTTGATTATATTATTTGTAATCTATTTATTTATCATGATATGATTACAATAATATTTATTTTTCCCATATTATCAGAAGACATATGATATACCTGATACTAGAGGAGTTTGGTGGAAATGTGTTATCACTAGCTACTAGGAGATGAAGTGATTTTAAATCAACCCTCATATCAGGTTTTATTTATTATGGATAGAAAAAATCATAATCCATGTGATATATATCAGTTTATAGTTGAAGATATATGAAATAATTTTTTTACAGTAGATTACAAAATGTGTTTTTGGTAAGTGAAATGTTTCCTTTTAAAAGTTTTTTATATTAATGATCTCATTAATAATTTTCTTATTCTTAATTTATGAAAATTTAAGAGGTATCAATAGGTTATTCAACGTATAAATGTATACCCTAATTATTTATCTTTAGAAGGTTATATATTGTTGGATGAAGAAATGACAGATGAAAATTTTCAAATACTGAGATTTGATTTTTTATGGTCTACAGAGGCTTAACATCCTCCTTCTAGACATGAAAAATAGGAGAGGGATTAGATGATTAAAAAAGGAAAATATCTCATAGAATATTCAAGGGTTATTGGTGAGATAATTAAATTTATCTATTTATTTAAGTTTTATCAATTCTTTATATATTTTGATTTATTACATTTTTTTTCAAATATTCCAGTCATGATTCTATTGAGGAGAAGAGCACACAAATGATATTTATAGAAGAGGTTAAAAAGAATATTTTAGCTATGCATTGGAAAATCTCAAACAATAGGGTCATGTACCTGGATACCCGATCGATGTTTTGGAAAAACAGACTTTTCTTATTCTAAATATTCTTCAGTGGAGGATGTTTATAAAAAAATAGTATCTTTGGAAGATGAAGTTCAAGATATTTATATGATGATAGAGTGCAGGATTATAGAATCAGTATAGTAGATGTTTTTAGAAATGAAAATAATGTTTCAGACTACAGATTCTACTCCTGCACCTCTATCACAACATCCCACTCCACCTCTAATAGTATTTTTCTATCCGATTTATCCTACTCATACACCTATTCTTACATACCCCACACATTCTTGTCCTACTACTACACCAATCATCCAAAACTTCACATTTATTGTGAGTTATATGTTAATTATCCTCAATATCATAATGTTACATATTGGATGATATTTTTTATTAGGGATACCTTTCATCATAAATAGATATAGATACATGATCATAGGTTCACTATTGTAGCACACTTCAATTTATTTTGGGTAACCCTTTTATTGGGTATTTTAAGTATGTAAAGTGTTCGGGTGTTGTTTGGGAGAGTTTGAAGGACATTTGGAATGTTCTCGGGTTTTTTGAGGTGTATGGTTTGAGATGGGCTAGTAAGAACCATAAAACTCCCACAAAAAACCAAGTAGTGTGAGGCGTTGGGATCCAGGTAGGAACACGGTTAGAAGCACAATTTCAAAAAACTTTGTGATCACTTAGCTGTAACCGTGACAAGTGGAATAGAGGAAAAAACATGGTTGGAACATGATTTTTATAAACATGAAAATGGTGTTGGGAGGCAGTGGATGACACACATTTGGTCCATGGTTTGACAAAACATGTTTTCCAACCATGCACAGTTAAACGTGAGATCCTAAAAAATTTATATCACTCAATTTTACCCCTAAACCTTTCATTTTTAACTTATTTATACCCTAACTCGTTTCTTCTCCTCAAAAAGGATGTGGGGACTTCCCCCAACAACCTAGGAGTGATCCATTGACAAATCATGATGTGTTGAAGGATTGATTTCTTGGAAAGTCTTTATTCATGGTGTTTTCTCTTAGATATACACTTATTCCATCTCTTGAATTTATATATATAATTCTTTGGGGATAGATATATGATATTGGATTCCAATCATGATGATATTTGGTTGTGTTTATGTTAGGAAGAAAGATATAAGGTGGGATTTGGATATTTAACTTGACTTTATTGAGTTTTTCGTATCATTATTTATTTTCACCATAGTTTCTCAGATTTATCGATTCTGTCGAGACTAATATTATTAAAAATATAATCCTTAATTTCAAATATATTCTTTTGTATGAAATGGATTGGGATTTTTTTGAAATTAATGATGGAAACCCTCTTTGGAGACAGTTTGTGGAATTGTGAAAATTGGTTATTGTGCATGGTGATTTGTTTCATGATTTGAAATTGATGTTTAAAAATATGTCTTGGTTTTTATTCATTTAATTTTTTTAATATTAGTGTTTTAAATAAAATCATATTTTTATTTAAATGTATTGAAATAATTGGGATGTATAGGTTTCTAAAATTAATGGTTGGTGTGTGTTCATGTGCATTTGGGATGGATAAGGGTATAAAGATTCCCCCATCAAAAGTGGTATTTATAAGGGTATGAAATTCTCCCCAATAAAAATGGGATGGATAAGGGTATGAAGTTTTCCACATAAAAAGTGGGATGGATTAGGGTATAGAATTTCCCCTATAAAAATTTGTTCACGAAGTGATGTCGTGGTGAAAGGATGACTCACCACTCATGAGTATAAAGAGGTCTATGGTTTCATGTATCATTGGGTGTGTTGATATGTGGGATGGAATGGGTATGCAAAAATGGAATTTATGAATTGGATTTAAAATTTTCTTCGGCTTATTTACTTAGAAATGGATTTGGTTTGGGAAAGCTTTTTTGTTATGTGAATTGTTTTACATTCAATTATTAAATGTTTTATACGATTTTATATAAATGGTTTTATATAAATGTTCTAACATGTTCTATCATAGTGGGATGAACAGGTAATTAATTTTGCGAAAACCTACTACGTTTCGTTACTCACTCCTTGTTTTGGAACTTTGGTGCTTCTTTATATATTTTTTATCATGAACATGGTAGAGGAAAAGAATCCCATTTATTTAGCGATTCATCATGATACATTGGGATGCATTGTAAAGTTGGATAATGGATCATGTTGGAAGTTGTGGATATATTTCGTTGTTGTCTTTGAGATTTTTTGTTTAGTCTTCTACTTTAGTAATCTGTTATTAGTTATGATGTAGTCTAGTATTTTTGTCTTTTGGTATTACATTGAGGTTTATTACATTGTTATCAAAAATCATATAGTGGTTTTGGTTATGATATTCCTGGTTGTGGTTGTTTTATTTTTAAAGGTAAAATCATCCCCCATCTATTAGTGAATCCCTTGGAATTTATTGCCAACTTTATGCATCTTGGGGATATCGCCTAAGGAAAACTACAAATTCCTCCTTGACTTAATCCAATGAGGAAGGGTGAGATGTTACATCTTTAAAGTATATTATATATATATCATCAAGAAAACCATTAACTACATATGAGATGAGAAAATTTAGACAAAGTATTTTTCATTTTAATTTGTCTATCTAGACTTTCTCAATTTATTACTATAGAGGTATGTGTATATTTTATCATTTATTTCATTTTGTGTTTAAATTTATTTTAATATTTTATTATATATATTTATATATTTATATATTTCCTTACTGGATTAATTTAAAGGAAAAAAAACTATATATACAATAACAAATAAATATTATTATGACTTTATTTACAAATTATACTAGTCATGATAGATTGTCAACAGATTCAGATTCTTAGTTGGATTTTAATGAGATTCCAATTGATGATAGCATTTTTGGTAGTGGAATGACTATTTTGAATTTGAAAAATTATATCATGGAGTTTTGAGCCAAATGTTAGTATCGAATCAACAAGATTCTAGTTTTTCTTTGTAAATCGGTTAATTTTTTTCAGTTATTTTAATTTATTAAATATTTATTCTAATGTTTATTTGATATTAGGTATATTTATAAAATTTATAAGAATCATGGAAAAAGAAATTTATATGGATTTAAGGACCCATTGGTTATTTCATCTATAGTGAGGACAATGACTAGTGAAGAATAAATAGTTTATATTGTCGAAATATTTCAAAAGAATGCAATTATTCTGTGATGGTTGTTTCTTTATCTTGAAGAGAAAGAAACATATATCTCATAAGGTTTTATATATCTCTTCACATTATAAAAAATTACAGTAAATTTTCCCTTATATTAACATCCATTGGATGTTAGGTGATTTTTCCTAGGGAGAAGAAACTTTACTAGTTATAATCTATCCACAGTGAAGTGCGAGAAAATTTTATGAATGTACTGAACATGTATGTTTTAAATTTTTTAATAATTTTTTATATTATAATGAATTAAAGTTATTTTATTCATAATATTTTCAAATATTCCATGAAATTTCTTTTGATATACCAAAAAAAATATTTACACTGATATCATATATATAAAATAAAATGTGAATTTTCATTTCCAATTACTAAATTTTGGATATATTACGTAAAAATGATACTTTGAATTGAAAAATTCTTTTAGACAGTATTTTCATTATCCTTAATATATAAAGTAATTTTATACTATGTTTTACGATTTATGTATGAAATAACTTCCTTTCATATTATTATGATGTTTTAAACGATTATATTTCTTTATAAAAATGTCCTTCATATTTCATTATTTTTATTCAGAATACATGCTAAATGATTTCCTTTTAATGTTAATATTTTTTATGACCCTCACCATTAAAGTTCATAGAAGACGATACAATTAAATATTGAATGGAATAACATTTTCAATGTTATGATTTTATTTTATTTTATATTTGATATATATTGTAAACTTGAAAGTTCAAATTTTAATTATGTTTTGTGGGTTCTTTCATCGTGTTTTCTGCTTTTTTTCTGTTGTTGTCTACTCTATAAGGGTGGAATTAAATTTTTTTTTTGTTTTTCATGTCAGTTATTAGATAACCACTGCGAAAAACCAATAAGTATGGTGGTTTTCACATCGATAATAAAATAACCAATGTGAAAACCCCACCACTGTTTGTTTTTCTTGTCCGTTGTCAAATAACCAACATCAAAATCCTATTATAATGTCACAATTTTTAAATAAACAACACGATAAATTGTTTTTTATATCGGTTATTGGATTTTAGATGTAAAAAAAATCCCACATTAATCTATTTAATCATTGTATTTTATGAACTGATGTTAAATGAATATTTACAACATCTCCTGAAATAATGGCACATACAAACCGATGTGAAAAAGAAAAAAATTCATGTGAAAAAGCATTTTATTCACTAGTGAAATTACTTAATCAATAAAAAATTACAATATTAATGGAAATATTTCAAATTCTTTTATTCCCATAATGTTTTCCCTTTAGTGTATAAGAAAATCAAGAAAAATCATTAACTAAAAAAACTCATATTTTTCTCATTAAGTGGAAATTATCCCAGAATAATAAGAACTTATTATTTCCATGTAATTATTAAGAATATCCCACAATATTCTTTACACTTGATTCCCTACTATAAAAATCATACATAATACTCCCCTTCATAACATAAGGAAATGGAACACAAGATGGGTGAGATAAAAATATCCATAACGGTAAACATAGAAGATAAACATCGAAGTTAGTAAGTGATCCTATAATGATAAAAAATGTATGAGAACATAATAAAATTATATGGAGACAATATCATAGATTCATACATAAAAGATCATGGCTCATAAATCATGATTCATGATAAAAAGCATTCCTATAATATAAAAAAAGTCATATTAGTCAACAATTTGGAGCCAAGTGAAATCAACCTTTATTTAAGAAAACCAATAAAACTATAGGAAGTTATAAAAATAATATGAAGGTATCTTGGGGAATCATATAAATTACCCATTTAAAATATCCCTTTCAAAATGGGATAACCAATTTGGCTACTTATAATATTTTATCTCTAGAGACTAAATCCTTTACTAATGAATTTTAGATATATATATTGGGATCACCCATAATAATCTATAATTTTCAATATCCACAACTTGCATATAACACATTGGTATTTAATTTCAATATATAACTCATAAAAAACCAACAATCGCTTTATAGATTGATTTACTCATGGAAAAGAAATGACTTTCATGATTTCTTTTTATTAAAACAACATCATTATCCGTTTAGAGAAAGAATATGGATAATATCAATAGAAAAAATACATAGTGAAGCATAAAAATAATTAAATTATATTTTCTTATATGAAAAATAATTTTATAAATTCATTAGAAATATTCTTTTTAAGACAAGAACAAATACCCTCATACTTTGGTAACTTTTAAAAAATAGAAATTCACAGAAAAATGGGATCTGATTTTCATTTGAAAAAGAATGGAAAAATGAAAAATTATCTAAATAAATAATAATAGACATTTTTTTATAGAAATTTTATTAAACATTAATAGTTTAAAAAAATAATCATTTCATACTTTTTTTAAGAGAGTCAAAATTAACCTGTGCCGAAAATGTTAAGAAACATTATTTTTAATTGCATTTTAAAGGGATTCAAATAGAATATAAGCTTAAATTAATAAATAATTTATGTTTAGAAAATAAAATTATTAAAACATCATAAATAATATCGATATATAATAAAAAGTGTTGTGTAAATGACATCAAAAAATTTAAATTAAATATTTAAATTAAAACACTTTATAACATCTAAAATCAAAAACCCATTTGAAAGAATGAACATGAGAATGAAAATAAAATACTAGGAGTATAATGATAATCATAATATGATATGTCAAAGGGGATGTATATACACCACATAAATTAATGTAGTTGAATAATTTGAAGCCTGTCTCAAAGAAGAAAATTTATGAAGATAAAATATTACAAATTTGGTAATGATTTACCAAAAAAGCGATTGAATGATAGAAAATGATATGAATGTGTAAAACCCATTAATTAAATATAATAAAATTTCAATATATATTCATATGGAAGTAATAACCCTATATAAAATAATCATTCTGCACTACAAAAAATATGTATTGATTAATTGAAATTGTGGGAAAAAACTCTTACATTAGACTTTTACTTTCTTATCCATAATCTAAAGAACCCATATATTAAAATTATATTTATTTATACTATAACAATAATCTTATTAATAATTTTTTACTTTATATTTACAATTTAAAATTAATTATTACCCATATATTAATTTTTAATTTCTGAAATTAACATTTCGTTGTTAATCATTAACATTAATTTACTTGATTAGGTTTGATAGTTCATTAACATGAACATTGGTCATCGTTTAATAGCCTTAAAAATTTAAATGATACGGTAATAAATTTATTTGAAATAGTTCTAAAGATCAATATTCATTTTATGGAACTTATGTTGTTTTTTCACATGAAACACTTAAAAATCACCCTTTTCAGTGAATAAGGAATTAACAAAAGAATTAAATTAGTTGGTAATTATAATTTCTGACTATTATCTCTAAAAAATTATTAAAAATTATTAATTTAATAATTATAAAATATTATCACCTGTAATTAAATTTTCTTAACCATCTGGAAAATAAATATTATAACATGTTTCTTGTAGGATCTAAAACTGTTCCAAACAAGAACATGTCATAAAAACTGAATAATTAAAAAACATATTATTATATAGTAATAATATAACTTTTATATAAGCTTAATGATCACTAAAAATGTTATTAATTTGATAAATCAAACTCAATAATAGGATTATGGATAAGATTAATGAAATAGAATAGTAAAAATTTATAACTTACAAGTTTATCGATAACTTGTTTTAGCCGGATAATTTTTAAGATGATCATTTATTGTTAATATGATTTATATAATGGAGAAATTACTTTTAAATAACCATAATTATATTATAAATATCGTATTTATTCATTAAATATAGTTTTACATCCTTCTATGTAATGAAGTTTGGAAAATTGAAATATGGAGTTTGTGGAGGTGGTCGTATGCATGTAATAAGAGCGATGTTTTCATTTAAAATAAATATAAGTAAAGTAGATAATGGTTATTAAATCAAAAAAGAAAAATTTCAGACTAATAATTACTTTCATTATATTAATATTGTTATATAATATTTGGAGGTGGAAGAAGAAATAAAATTGAAAAACATGTGCTAAACAAATTACCACTTCCTTGGATGTTATCCTTTGGAACTATCCTTATGAAACACCATGATATTTTTTAATATAGTTACTTATTAATTATTTTTCTTTTATAGCTTTTGTTATATAAACCATGTCCTTTAAATGAATTGTGGTATACTATTAAAATATTGTTATTTATTGTGATGGTTATCACCTAGCCAACGGATTGACGAAGATGAATATGAATAATGAAATTATTACAATTTTAAGGTTAAAATATATATATAATAAATTTTTTGGTTTTTAAATAACAAGAAATTTACATAAAAAATCATTTTAAAATAAAGGATATAATTTTTATAATTTTTTTATCTTAAAAAATTATTTTAATAACTATTGGTGAATACTTTTAAATAAATTTATATATTATATATTCAATCAAATGATTTACCATTCATCTAAAGTTGTTTGGAATAATATAGGAATAAATACAGTTTTACGATTAAAATTTTACTTTCGTAAAATAGGGTTTTTCATCATGTATTATACACTTATTTTCAATTTTAATTTACATAACTTAGAGATATTTAATTAGTAAAAATTTATTCCATATTTGGAATTAGAAATTCCAAATTTGGTAAATAGTTCCCTTTTATTCATAAACATTTTGAATATTACCGATGGAAAAATTTTTCACCTTGATAAATTGTAAATCATGTTAACCTAAGATAAAAATAAATTACTAGGTAAATTTTTTTATCTTAATTATGAATGGATTAATGGAAATTTAGAGTTAGTATATTATCCTCTAAATTAAATTGTTTAGGGGATATTTATCCATGAAAATGACATATATGATATTTGTAGAAAAGAAAAATTGAAAATATCACTCTATTACTTTTGAATATATCTTATGTGTTAAAATAGGTGATATATAAAGACATGAATATATATTAAATATTATTTTATTAATAAAATAATATTTTCATGACATAAATTTATTTATATTTTTTTGATTATAGAACTACCTTAAATTCTTACGCAATATTGACACAATATTTTTTCAATTAATAAAAACGTAAAATAAAAGAATTTAAAAATTTTAAAAGTAATATAATTTGAGTGATTTATAATGTTAAAAAAATTTATAGATTAATATAACATAGTTGTATTATGTTAACAGGTTCTATATGAATTCCATCTTTGTCTTGGTGTCTTTAAAGTCAAATTAAATAAATAGTTCAAAAATTGCAATTAATGATATTTTTAGTAAATAATATTTTATTAAATGATTTTGAATTCATAAAAATATTATATTTATCCAATTTAATGTAATATTATTTAAATTATAAAAAATGGTGCATTTAACATTCTTTACTCTTTATATTGAAGTAGTTATTACCGCGGTTAGGGTAAAAAATGGTTCGCATAAAGGTTAATAAAAATGATAAGGTCAAAAATTATAAAAAAACAATTTAAATTTTGTCTGATTATTTTATGTATACCCTATAATAATTTTACTTTAATTTATATTAATTTTGAAAAAAAATTCTTGAGAACTACTTTGTTATATTTTAATGTTTTCAGAAATTCAATGTGCACCCTCTCCCTCCCTTATCCAAGGGAAACCCTATTTTGTCTTCAATTCATAATTTTCCTCCTTTAATATCAGTAAAACCTTAATACATCCATTATAAACTTCCATATCCACATTATCGAGGTTCTGGTCTCCTTAAAAGACCAACAATAGGGTCCTTAAGGGGAGATATAAAGGAGTTCTTTAAAAGAAGATGTAGTCGCGTTAACTGATCACTTTCATTTTAATAATTATTTTAACTCTTATAAATCTATGATATTTATAATAAATAATAACTAAATTATCCTTAATATACTTAAATTTAATTATGACTTTTAATCCACAATTTCCACCCAATTACACATAAAATGGGAGGTGAAAGCATCGCTTGTACATACATATGACTTACCATCTCCAAGTAATAATATAATTCATTTTTCATCACCATAATTTTTTAGAAGGATATTATTATGGGTTTTAATTTTATATATTATGACATAATTATTCTTCTAGAATGATAATATCATATCTACCATCTTACCATCCAATTCGTTGGATATTATATGATTGCTCAGACGTACATGTGAACCACCACCACCACAAACTAATGCGATTTTTATTTCATTTTTATTTTAATTGGAGGGTTATAAGTATATTTTTTATAAATATTTATGATTTATATGATATAATAATTATCATTTAATGTTGAATTATTATTTACCTTTCTTTTGTTCCATCTGTCCAAAAGTGAAAACAACGTCCATGCCTATTACGACCTACCCTCTCCATCAACGATGTAATTAATTTGTCTATTTTTATATTTTATAGATGAATATTAATAAATAATTAATTAATATACATGATATTTATATCATTATTAACCATACATATACTATGTAACCATGATCAATGTAAAATTATGAAAACTACCTAACCAAAACATACATAAGAAAGAAAGTAGGTATCACCCAGAACAATAAGTTTAATAAATAATTATTAATAAACGAGTGATGAGGGGTAATAAGTAAATTATATATGCTATTATATACATGTTTAGGGTTCAATAATAGATGTATAATAAATCTATAGTCATTATATAAGAGGTAATTACAAGTATGAATAAACTCAGACCTAAGGTAAGAGTTTTATGTTATAATCTCATTATATATCTTGATGTTTTATGATTAGGTTTCTGATGATGAAATATTATGATATACCTCTCAAAAAACTCATTAATTTTCTACAAATTTATTCATTTTCTAAGACTACCTGTTTTAATTTCACTTTCCTCACATTAAGTACTAAAAATACTAAAAGAACATTTTTAAGGAAAACCTACTCTTTCTTTTTTTTCGTTGAAAAAACCTTTTCTTCAATATCCATATTTTCTGAAAAAAATTATGAATATTTTTTATATTATCCTATAATTGTTTAATTCCATTTTTACCTATGATTTAGTTTTAAAGAAATTAGTTTGAAATTAATTTGGTTATATTTTTTAGAGGGAGGAACAAATTGTTTTGACTTTTTTTACAAAGGTATGAAAGGAAATTTTTCTTTTTAATTATATAAAATTAAAGAAATATCCCACTATAATGATAAAACAATCATTTGGAGATACATTTAAATATTTTTTTCAGGTTCATTTAAGGTAAAAAGTTTTCCTTAAATTTTTTAAAAAGTTTGAGATTTTAAATAATTTTTTTCAATGAGAATGGGGTATGTTTCTCAGGAAATGTTCCAAATGATATTTTAAAGGAATTTTTCATCTAAGATTAACTCCTTTAATGTTAATAATGTATTACTAGGGTTATGATCCAATTATATTACCTTTATTCTTTATACTTATGGCTTATTATTTTGATGATAAGATGTTTATGAAACCCGTATCTTTTCTACAAGTTATTCTATGATGAATAGATGAAATTTTTCCGTAACCCATTTATTTTCCCCAAGTAATTCCATGATGAAATAATAATGAAACTTTTTTATTTATCATGGGTTATTATATGATTAATTTTTCATGATATTATTCCATATATATGTACATTTTTCCTCATGTGATGGGAGAAAGAGTAATTTTATATGCATGAAATTCTTTGGGAAAATATGGATATATGATGAGATAAACATGACTATAATTAGAAGTGAACCTAGTGTAGTAAGGGACTATATCCACTATGATGGTTTGGGGATTGAATGTTAAATGCTGCAATGGTTTTAGGAGTGAATCCACTACTCATTGATAATCTTAGCAGTGACCCTTGAATAATATGTAATTGGATTTCTATGTGTATGTGTATTTCACCATCTTATCTCTTATGAAAATATTATACTATCATTGATCATGTTTTTTGATTCCTTTATGATTCATGTCTTATGAAATATCAATATTTATTGTATGATTTGATATTATGATCTATGACATTTAGGGTATGGTTTTAAAATGTTAGGGTCATGTTCCCATACCTGTATTCTCATGTTATATTGATATCTTCATTGTTTTACCTTATTGAGGTTTTGGGATCACCCTTATGTTTCCTTTTACCAGGCTATAAAGAGAGGTGTTAACTATGTAATGTATAAGAAGGGTTATAGTTATGAATAAATTAGTGTTAAATTATGTAGTTAACCTATGATCAAGTTTCTTATGTATCCATGATTCCAACGAAACTAGACCTCTAAAATTATGTCATGATTTTTAAGTTATAAAATGAAATTTCATCTAATATTACATATTATCAATATATGAAAATAATTGTTCACTATAGTTGGTATCTAAGAAATTTTTAGTAACCTTTGAAAACATGGCTAAAAAAATTCAATGCAAACCTTGGGGATATGTCTATATATAGGATAATATCCTAAATTTTTGTGAATGATAATTGATGAACTAGGTTACACCTTAGGTGGCATAGATTGAAAACGAGGTGTCATTATTTAGTAATTATAAAAATTATTTTTCATGATTATGGGGCTTCACTATATGATTATTGTCTCTCACACTATTATTTTATGGTTCTATTCAATATTTATAACCTAATGGAATCATGAAAAATCTATTCAAACAATTTATCCTTTTGAAGATGATTTTGGTCAATGGAAGTATCTTATCATGAACATGAGGAAACAAGAGTAAATTGAATCCATAGATTGGGATGATTTTATGAGCATAATTTTTAATATATAATTTCCTTATATTATATGTACGAAAATAATGAACGAATTTATTAAGATAATGAAGAAGAATGATGAATCCATTATTACCAATGATGAAAATTATTCAAGACTTGTGAGGTAAACCTATGGTATTGAAATCAAAAATAAAATTAAGGTTGTTTGGTTTTTAGGTGATGAAAACCATGTTTTCAAAGGGTGTTATATATAAGAGAATTAATTATATTTGAAGAAATCATTTGATTAGATATGAATGTGAAAATGCATATTGGAGTTACATATCCATCTCAATGTTTTCATAATAAATGAAAGATTGAATCAAAAATAAATTCAAAAAACCATGGAGAAAAGAAGGTGATGTGTCTTTTATGAAAAAATTTTATAAGGAAATATTGATGAAATTCTATTAAGGGGATTGGTAAATGTTTCAACTATGGAAAGCAACGTCATCAGGAACTCAAATCATGAATTTATAGGACATAATTTTTCAATGATAGATGGAAAGAAGCACAGAACGTGGCACCCACAATATACAGTTCCAAATGAAAGTAATGTGGTCAATATACTAACTAGTTATCAAAATTATTGGATAATGATGATTATAGATTCCCATATCCTCTTAATCCAAGTGACAAATAGAAATATCATGTGATCACTATTGCTGATCTGTAGTATGTTAAAAATGTGGTGAAAGGTAAACTTACCATACACTGTAGAACTGCTAATATCATATTTGATTCTGAATTTACCCACTTGTTTATATATCTGTAATTTTATATATGAATATCATTACCACCTCAATGATTAAATATTGAATTAACAGTGTAATCCTCTAGTGGTATGATGATCTAATCTCAACTCTATGAGTCTTATCTATTTGAATATATTTGGAATATACTTATTGATATCTCACAATTCTCCTTCTACTTGAATTCGATGTTATCTCCTGTATTAATTGACTTTTTTTTAATAATGTTCATATAAATATACAAGGAATATAAGTCACATTAAATATTGTGAACCTACATATGAACTTCTATCAATGTGAAGATAAATATAAACTTCAAAAAGAAATACCATCCATTATATGGGTTTTTATTTCTTTTTTAAAAGGGGGATTTTTATCTCATATGGTTGGGGAGAAACTCAACATCGAAGATATTCCTAGTGTGTGATATTTTTTTGATGTATTTCTAGAATATTTCTTTAGTCTCCCAGTAAATCATGAATTTTATATCTCAATAGAACTCATACATGGTGCTACAACTATTTCGATGGCTCAATATAGATGGACCTGATTGAGTTTCAGGAATTAACGATGAAACTCTAGGCAAATTATGAGAAGTGATTCATTAAACCACGTGTTTCTCCATAGGGTACAAATATTTTTGAGAAAGAAATATGGTTTAATGAGATTTTCATTGATTATTTTGAAAAAAAACTAGATCACAACCAAGTATAAGTATCCTCTGCCTCGTATTTATGGAATGTTTAACCAACTACGTGGAGCTCAATAATTTTCCAAGATTAATATTCATTGTGGATATAATTAACTGAGAGTCAATATAATGGATATACCCAAGACAGCATTCGGTACAACATATAGAAACTATGAATATATAACAATTCCATTTGACTGACTGAATGGCCTGATGGTCAAATTTTTTATTAATTTTAGATAAGCCCCCTTTTAAGGGTAGGGGGAAGCGACGACTTCAAGAAAATGAAGTCATTTACAGAATTTGAGAAATAAGGGGGTTTCAACCCATAACATGACTACACAAAAGTGCCTCTACCTAGCATCAACATCATTAAGGTACGCCTCCACCAAAGCATTGTTGTTCACCAAGAAGTCTCGTGTACGAATGCACGTGCACAGTACTATTGGCTACGCCATACCCTCTCCATTTTCCACATCTGAAAAGTCATGCAAAAAGAATATGAACAGATCTACCTTAATTTGAAGCAAAACCTTGTAGATTGTCTTGTTTCTCTAACAGACCATCCAATTCACCTCCAACAACTCCCCCAAGGAATAAACAATACCCAAATTAATAGCTAAATAGACACAATCCCAAATTTAACAGATCAAACCCTGGACAACTTTCAGTGGAACCAAAATGAACGCCCCCTATAAGCCATTGGCACTGACCCTCCACTCATTGGAATAAACAAGAACCGACAAAGATCTTGGATAAAGTGGATGAATCTTGGATTCGGCTCTACCGGTGCTGATTACACCAATTCCCAGAACACTACAGCCTTGACAAGAACATAAAGAAGAAGATCCATCAAAGAAGTGAATTAGTACACTGGATCCAACAATGCACACCATAGCCGCGACGAGATCCCAAAGCCAGGAATGCAACATAGCTGACGAAGAACTCACTCGATCCGAGGTGAGATCCCGAAGATGAACAACCAATGAATCCCCCGTTGAGCCAAGAACAATGTTAGACAACAAGGATCTGTCACCCAATGATGTAGTGTAGAGACGAGACAGCTGGAACCATGTCCGGGCCATATTGGAGAAGGGAAGGAGAAGGCTAGAAGGGAAAACCCTAGGTGCATGAAGAAGGGGGGGAATCTTCTGATCAGATGATGATATATGTTGGAAACTACATCACAAATTATTGGATAAAATCCTCATTTCCATTTGTTCTTAATAATTCTGCCACTATCTTTATTGATTTCATTAATAGATTATTTAGAGATTGTATTAATCAGCTTTTTGAAGTATTTATAGACAACATTGTTATATATTTAAAGATAAATGAAGAGCATTAAGATCACTTGAGTATTGTACTGAAGACCCAATGTTAGGTGATACTATATTCAAAATTTACAAAGAATGAATTTTGACTACAAAATGTTTCATTCTTGGGTTATATAATTTCAAGTGAGGGAATATTTATAGATTTATCAAAGATAGAATTTATTGAACATTTTCCTAGACCAAAATTTTTTATCGAGATCCATAGTTTTTGTAGTTTTTATGGATATTATGGATGCTTCATGGGTAATTTCGCATAAATATCTAATATATTTACCAAGATAACTCAGAAGGGGCCCATGATCTGATGGATAAATGAATTTGAGAAAAATTTTATGGAACTGAAGAGGGGGTAGCACGACCCTTCCCCTGAGGCTCATCCCATGACTCCCCATGCCTTCCTCCCAAAGGCCAACGGTAGGCGACTAGTACTGAAGGTGTCAACCTGCATGTCAGAAGCATTTTATTGTGTACTTGTATGCACACAAACACAACAAAGTCCAAAAAATTGGAAAGGTAAACATGCATACCAATAAAAAACTATTGAGTAATGGTTAAAGATATAGGTCAAATGGGTTAAAATACAAACCCAAAAAAAGATAAAATGAAAATATAAAAGTATAAAAGATATTTGAAAAGCAATTGGCTGTAAACCCCACCCGATGGGTAAGTGTAGAGTAGCTGCGAGAAGCCATAAAAGTATGCCCCGCCTACCTGATCTCACGGGGCACCACTGGGTCCTAGGTCACCATATCCTCTGTCAAGATATTAGTCATCTACATAAGACACAACATGTGTGGGAGAATATCGTGCAGTGGTGAGTAAAAAAATACACATTAAAAACCCAAACCACAATGAAAGACCAAAAAACAATCCACAATGCAGACCATGAAGCATGATCATGAAGAACGTCATCTCACACATATATAATCTAATGTATGGATAGAAAGACTATCAGTCCTAACACTGAACACCTTGGACTGCTGAGGTCCTCATCCCTGATGAGTAACGTGGCTATGGTGGGTCACATAGAGCCACTCCCCACTGTGGGTCTTTCAGGTCACATAGAGATACTTCCCACTTAGTCCATTGTAGTTGATCCACATAGGGTCACCTATAGCTGATCGACATAGGGAAATTTTGTAGCTAATGCACACATGTTCTCTTGTAGCTGATCTAGACACGGGTTCTTGTAGCTGATCCACACAGGGTCCCTTGTTAGTCATAGAATTTCTGCATGTAGCATGCTTGATTCCAGTATTATTCACTCCTCAAGACATTATTCATATATCAACTTATATAAAAACCTTTCTAGAGCATACCAAAATAACCACCTTGTTGTTAGTGTTTTAACTATGCAAATGGCTCAAAATTTGGACACCAGGTATGAAAGAGATTTTAATTTTAGTAAACATGAGCCTGTTGTGTTCGGGCCCGGTCTGACTCGGTTCGACCAAACAGACCAACCAGGCTTAGGGGTTCCACCTGAACTGAATCAATTAGTCGGACCCAACCCAAATCGGTTGGGTCTAGCACAGGTAGTTATAGGATGGCTATTGGGCTAGGCCCCATGAGCCTTGTTGGACCCGACCTAGTTTAGCCATTGGTCCTGCCCACCGGGTCGCCCAGTGACCCAGATTTATCCAGCTTTTCCAGAACTTGTGGGTTGATTTTCATTCCTAGGTCTAGACACACATCATCCTAGCTTTATCCTTTTAGACTAGCCCGCAATAGCGAATCAACATACTCCATCCTGGGCCACTTAGTAGCCCAGTTCCTACCCGCCAACATGGCCTGCACAGTGGTGCGGTCTCCTACAGCTCAGACACCACGAGGACGTTTGGTTCATGCATGCCATAACAGGATAGGCCGAACACCCCATAGATCATGCATGTAGTTATCATTGGACTGTGTTCCCATTCAATGGGTTGCACCCCACCCATGACCTGCTCCATGGACAGGGCCGAATGGTCATGTCCTTATCTGTCAGCCGTCAGCCCTTGCTGCACCTCCATGCCTGAGCTGGTCATGACTCTAACTGTTGTGGCGCACCGTCGTGGCGTTCCGCCGCCCGCCCACAGCCGCCATCGTTGGTCTCCTGAAAAATTTTCAACAGACCACTTGTTCCAATCAGGTGGTCCATTCCACAAGTCGTCTATGCCTCCAGCCTCCATGGGGTGCCATCTATCCTGCTACATACTAAGAAATTTCTTGCTATCAATCTGGAGTTGCATCCCTGAAGAACACACAATAAATAAAAAAGGAAGAGGGGCCCAGGCCTTAATTAAGTTGTCCCACAACCTCTATATTATATTTTTTTAAACATTGTCGGGGAGGATAATATTTTGATTATATAAAAATATTCTTGATGAAAAACCCTAAGAATGAGCACCCTCCTGCAATAACAAGTGATCCACATATCAATCTATTCATGGGTTGTTCCGCATATGTTGTTTTATAATAAAAGGGAAACTAAAAAAATTAAACACCTACTAGGGATAGGTTCATCACTGAATCAATCCATATGTGGGGATTCACATTTCGTTCAAAGATGTTGGCGTTCATTTCTCTCTAGTCCTGTTCTTCTAGGTGTTTCATTGTCGCTAGTGATTCAACGACATTATTAATTAGAGATAATTTTATCTCCATCCATTATAGAAATTATATCTCTAATTCTTCAACCCGTTATCTCATTAAAATAAAAACTCATCGCAACATTTCTGTTACACTGCGTCTTCACGTCGTTATGCTATTCAATTCATGAAACATCATATATGTTACGCTTCAATTAATGATTCATTACATTTCACATTTATCTGCTTCATTAATGAGATTCATTTAATGTATCTCTTCGTTGCCTCAACACCACACTACAATATTAACGCACCACCACTCAACGGTGTAGTGAAACAAATAAAATAAATTTTTATGTTATTTTATTTTTTTTTGTTATGAAATGTCCAAAAACTATCTTTTCTTGTAAAACCATGTTGATTAATGTTAGTTCCGTTTCTAGGTGAATCCTGACGTTTCTATTTCAATTTTTCCCTCCATCTTTTGATCTTATCTCTGATTTAAAAGATAAAAAAACCCGCTCACACATTTATTTAAAAGAACTAAGAGAAGTTTAAAATTATATTCAATGATCATAGGTTCTTTGAATCTGGTGTTGTCTCATTGTATGGTCTCAAAATAATACCATATAATTTAAAAAAAATACATGGAATTTTAATCACATTACTTTCTCCTTTACTTAGGGATTATTGTCTCCAAAACCAAAAACATGTGCTAAACAATCAAATGGGGGTACTGTCCACGAATTTGAGCCTCCAACTCTCAAGTGTTTTACAAGAGATTCTTATGTTTCCACCAAAAACATACTAGAGGAATCAATCACTCACAAAGGACCCTCACTTGTCGATCCTCTATCTCCACCAGGAACTCTGTAAACGTCGCTATATCATCAATGCCCATCTCTCCTTAGTTGATGACATGCGATGGATCATGAACGTACCTCCTCAGCTGTGATATGTAAATAAAATTGTGAACCCAATGTATCTGTGGGGAAGAGATAGGCGGTATGCCACCTCAGAAACTCTGTTCATAATCATAAAATGTCCAATGAACCTCATAGATAAGATACCACCCAACCAAATATTCACAATCCCCGTCGGGGTGAGACCCGATGGAACACATGGTCTCCCTCATTGAAATCGAAGGGCCTACATATTCTATCAGTATAAGATTTTTTCCAACTATGTTTAGTCTTCATCTGCTCCTAGATGATCTACACCTTCTCAGTGGTTTCTCGTACCAACTCTGGACCCATGAGTGATGACTCCCCTAGGTCTGTCCAACATAGAGTTGATCTGCATGGTCCACTATAAAAACCCACAAATGGTGCCATGACAATGGTAGATTGACAACTATTGTTCTATAAGAAAAATAAACTACAGGCTGATGGTTCCCCTAATAGTGAAAAATATCAAGTATGCAAACAAGAAGCATGTATTTCAAGGTCTATATGGTCTGCTCAGTCTGACCATCCATCTTTGGGTGAAAGGCTGTACTCAAGAGCATCTGAGTTCCAAATTCCTCCTGTAATCCCTTCCATATCTAGGAATATAAGTAAGAATCATGGAATGAGATGATTATCAAAGTTACCTCGTGAATCTGCACTATCTCTTGGATGTAGAGGCGTCATAAGCCCTCTACTGATCCCTACTTTCAGATGGGTAGGAAGTGAGTCGACATAGTGAGTCATTCGACGATCACCTATATAGAATTGTGGCCCCTAAACGTGTGTGGTAATTCCATTATGATGTCCATTGAGATACCATCCCACTTCTACTCTGGTATGTTAAGTGGCTAGGCCATGCCTGTTGGAACCCGATGCTTATCCTTAAATTGCTGACAAGTGAGGCACCACAAAACAAACTCAGCCACTACTTTCTTCATCCCTAGCCACCAGTACCGACATCAAAGATTCTGGTACATCATCACCACACCTGGATGTACACCTAAAGGGGATGTATGTAACTCACTCAACACCTCCACACAAAAAGCCACTGGTACTGCAGTGTGCCCTCTAAAAATGATGACGTGATCCCCACCTATTGAAAATTCATCAAGAGCTTGTCCTAAGGATAACTAAGAATGTTGTGCCTCATAGTTAAAATCCACAAAATATGCCTCCCTAACTCCCTATATGGTTTTAGGAGTGATAGTCATTGAATGAAGGTAAGATACTTCATCATCATCCCTGAAGGATATCAATATCACGACTAGATACTCCATCACCTCACTCAACAGCTACAAATCAGACCTCCTAGTGAACACGTCTACCACCCCATTCCCCTTCACAAGAGTATAGTATATTTTGAATTACTAGTCCTAGAAGAATTCTATCCATTTCCTCTGCCTCAGGTTTAGGTTCTTTTAAGAGAAGATATACCTAATAATTTTTGGTCAGATTAGACAGTAAACCGTTCACCTATCAAGTAGTGCCTCCCAATTTTCAAAGTAAAGACCACTGCTGCTAAATCTAGGTCATTGGTCACATAGTTCTACTAAAATTTCCCCAAATTTCATGAACCATAGGAAATTAATGCTCTCTCACTTGCATTAGGACATAAACCAGTCTTGTCCCTGATGTGTCAAAAAAACCTACATACCCAACGCCCTCCTGTGGTAGTCTCAAGATGGGGGCACTCATCAGTCTCTGCCTTAGCTCAAAGAAATGCTTTTTTCACTTCTCCATCCACATAAAAGGCTACCCTTCTTTGGAAAATTAAATAAGGTTGATGATACTATGTAAATGTTTGGAACAAACCTCTGGTATTATAAAACCAACCTCATGAAGCTCCACTCCTCAGTCACTATCCTAGGTGGCTCCCAATCAAGAAATGCCTCTATCTTCATCGGATATGATGTAACTCTAACCTATGAGATGACGTGTCACAGAAAGTGGACGTTTTGAATCCATAACTAGCACTTTGAGAGAATTCCATAAAACTCGTTCTCTCGGAGTGTATCCAAGACTATCCACAGGTGTGTCACGTGCTCTTCCTCTGAGGTCGAGTACACCAAGATGTCATCAATGAAGACCCCCATGAAATGATTGAGGTAAGGCTAGAAGACCCTGTTAATAAATCCCATGAACACTGTTGTGGCATTGGTCACACCGGATGAAATCACCAAGAACTCATAGTGGACATACAAACATCTAAAGGTTGTCATTGATACATCCCATTCCCACACCTGAAGCTGATGATATCCAGACACAGAGGCAATCTTCTAGAACCACCTCACTCTCTTCATCTAGTCAAAGAGGTAATAAATTCTCAAAAATGGATATTTTTTCTTCATGGTCACCTCATTCAGGAACCTATATTCCATGCATAGCTTCACGCTTCATTATTACTTCTTGTAAAATAACATTGGGGCTGCCCACTGTGATACACTGGGCCCCACAATGCCTTTCTCCTGCAAGTCCTTCAGTTGTACCCTCAACTATCGATGTGCCACAATATCCATCTAATATAATGTTATAGATATCAGTGTTTTCCCAAGGTATAGGTTGATACAAAAGTCTACCTAATTGCGAGTAGGTAGTCCTGGAACATCCATAGGGAAAGACTTTCTCGTACTCATCCATCACTACAGGAAATCTTGGACTCCTCTCATCTGCCACACCAAGGGTGAGTCTACCAAAATGGTGAGTGATCAGATGAATCTTCCTCTGAGAAAGTCCATCATATGATACAAAATCTCCCTTATTATCAGAGAAGTAAAACATGGTCCCATCCTCAAAGACACACTGGACTCTACACCTAAGACTGTCGATCTGAGCATGAACTATGGTTAAGTATTCCATACCCAAGATGACATTGTAAAGCCTCAACGCTACTACTAAGAGATCCCAGACGAAGATCTCGCCTATGAGAGTAAGATCACACTATCGACACTAGTTTGTAATCATCAAATCCCCTTTCATACCAGTCTCTGACCATATGGATTGAGCAAATGGATCCATCAGAATATCTGATCCTTGAACGAGGTCCATGGAATGGAAAGAGTCACTTGCACTGGTGTCTATAAGAGCTAAATCTAAGGTGTATAAGACACAGATCATACCTCTAATCATATCTAGAGTGCTCTGGTCATACGTATCCACTGTCTAGTGCTGATACTGCACCTGTCCACCTACTCCCTAATGCCATAGTGGACCACCTTGGGGTGGAGGTGGTAGTACCTCAAACTGTCTCCCACCACATGTTGCTTTGCCTGCTCCCCTACCACATCATCCGCCCTGTAGATCACCCCACTCAAACCAATGCCTATGGATTAGTGGTTGCTCAACCATACACTGATTGTCTCTGCAGTTGGTCAGGCAGTCATAATCCCTGTGTCCCCACCCACCACAAAAATAGCACACCCTACTCTTCTGTCGACTCCTGCTTCCCTGGTGTGTAACACCCCAAGCTTCCTCCGTATGTTTCCTTTCGAATAATGCAATGACGTGCATTGTACGCAACTTCGAGATTTTAACACACCACAACCAATCAAACTAGCCGTTATGAATAGTAATACCTACTTTTTGAAATTATATATATTTTATATTTTAAAATGGACTTCATTTTTGGATTCGGAATATCGAATTTAGCCTAAGGTGAAATTTTGGTACTTTTTGGATAACTTTCATATTTTGATGAATAGTGAAAATTACTAAATTTTAATTAAAAACAACTTTTTTAATCAAAATAATTAATAGTGATAAATTGTGAATTTGAGTGGTTTTAAAGTATATTTAGAATATATTTTTACCATTTAATATAATGTTGGTCATTGGACATAATTTTACAATTAAACCGAACATAAACAAGTGTCAATCTTTTGATAGTTATTATCTCTTAAAAACACGCTTTTTGTTTTGATAGCGGGAATTAATTTTAAATTAATTTCTGCCACTTCTGTGTTTTGAATTTAGAAAAATGGATTCAATATTTGGAATCAGTATGTACAAATTGTGTAAATAGGTAACTTTTATTTTTAGACATTTTGAATAATTACTGCGGTAAATATTTTATTTACCATGGTTAAGGGTAAATCCGGTAAATAAGGGTTAAAAAATAATATTATAATAATACTAAATTACCCTAAAATGTGTCTTAACCCTATTGGTTGATACATGTTCGACCATGGGCATCTTTGGGTCAATTTGGGGACCCCATGGATCCACTTGTAAGTGATAATGACACTTTATATTAATTAAGTTAAAATGAATACAAAAATGACACAAGCATATATCTTTTAGAAAAACAATTGTTACATATGGTTATATATGTTGGATTTTAGATTATAAATATTAATTAGAAAGATAAGAAGATTTCCTACATAAGTATATTTTATTTATAATTTTTTGACATTAAATAATTTATTTTATTTATGACACAATGATGATGCAGTAATTACTAAAATAGTAAAAAATTAACATAATTGATATTATAAATACCCAAATAATTATAATATGAAACTTTTAATGAATTAAACAAATTTTCTAGGATAATATGATATATTAGGATTGATTTATTTGACTTTTTTTGAAGTAATCAATCTGTTATGAGTTTCAAAAAAATCAACTAGTGAATAGTGTCAAAATTGACATAAAAGTGTTCTTAAAACAAATATTATATTATTAATTGATATTAAATTCATAAAAATCTAAGGTTCGGCGAAGAGACTTATATCATGATAGTGGCATCATTAATGGACCACTTGGGGGTCTCTTGTATGTATATAGTATGTTTATTAACCATATTATATAAAAATACAAAGAGACATTGTAAATGTGAAACTAATTAACTTAGAGTTAATACTTAAAGATAAGGTTAATATAAGTACCCAAACCTGTCTAAATTCTATTGGTTGAGTTTTTTTCGACCCAAACCCACCTTAGCCTTTGAATAGTCAACTTTTGAGCCATTAGAAACCGAATATGAATTTATTATAAATTAATATTTCTAGCTTTTCCAAAGGTACCCCTCACCCCTCTTATAAAAAGGCACTCCTCCTTCTCATTTCTTCACACCTCTAAAGCCTTTTGGTTCGGCCAAACTCTGCCCAAATACTCTCCCAACATACCTCAATACAACCTAGAGGCCTTAGTTTGATCAGAAAGCCAACCTAAGGAGCCCTTTTGATCAAATCAAAAGGAAGAACCCGAAGAAGAGGTAATGTTTTCACCACCCTTTTCCAAGTTCATTTCTTCTTCCACTTCTTCTTCCTTTGTTGTTACCATTCTAAAATAATAACTCCAGTATCATTTATATACTGTGATGTTATTATAAATATGGTACAACCATATTCAGTATTTTATCCACCCTTTGAATAACATGTCACCATACGTGCGTACGTACGGCTTACCGTCTCCACGTCGTGGTGTAATTGTTATTCAATATAATATTATTTGGATGGGTATAATAATGATGTGTAACTCATGTAAATAATAAATATAACATGTTAATGAATCTGTATATATGATATACCATCCATTTATATATTATTTTAATATCAAAAGAATGATATTGTCGCTCGTGCGTATGTACGGACTACCGTCTCCACGAACGCGATGAGATTCATTGTCCATCATATCCATTCAAGTATAATTATAATTTGATGATTTAAAAATAGTATATAAGGACTTGATATCATTCTAGATATGAATAATATACATCCCATTAATAATGAATATGGCTCACATAACAAAGAATATAAAGTAAAATGAACCCGTTAACACGCTAAATGACGATAATTCTAAGATATTATTAACAAATCAATGTTAAAAGATCATATATGATATCATATTAAAGTAAATGATTATTGTATTATTCAATAACAATTATTTCACCATTATACAGGAGGTAAACCTACCATCGACCAAGTAAAAATTACAAAGTAAGGGATTCTCTTATCTCACTTTCAATTCCGTGAGATTTCCATTATTCGCCACTAAATTATTGAAAGTGGTGTATTATGTATGGCCATTTGATATATATTATCATGATTCTCTTTATATTCATGTTATTCTTTAAATCATTTGGTGGTTATTAACTTTTGGCCATACGACTCAGTCGATTAACGTGGTAAGGGATTTTCTAATCTCCCCTTTAATTTCGTGAGAATTCCATTGTTCACCACTTAATTATTGCATGTGGTGTATGTGTACTGCCCATGATTGTATTCATTGTGTAATATACTTTATTTTATGGGTATTTACATCATAATGGTATGATATTTCTTTCATGGGTTTTAGTTTCGTAAGTTACCTAATCGATAAGGGAATTTGAGATTTCAATTTCCACTCTTTTGGCTTTACGCATATTTCATTGATTATACTACCCCAAGATTATGTGTGGAATCACTATTCATTTGATTATGTCATAATTTCCACTCCCCTTCCTGTGGATATAAGTTTGATACACATAATCACTAATTTGTAATTCTCAAGTCATTGATATTAATTTGATAAGAGTAATTTTAACTCATTCACCATTTGTTGAGTTAAACATCCAATTCGTTGGTGTTGTTTTTACAAGAATATGTGTGAATATCCTTTGATTGTTTTACACTGAATATCCAATCATATTTAGTGTATTTATATTTGTCACACATAATTATGTCGTTGATTTATCCTTAACCTAAGGATACAACCTTTATGAGAGATTTCATCTCAATTTACATTCTATTGAGACTTCTTTGATGATATACACCAAATTACTTTTATGTGGTGTATATAATGTACTTTGACATAGTATATCATGAATTCCTTTATTCTCATGATATTACAATGTTTTTATTAACTCAATTATTTGTATTCAAGTGTCTCTCTTTTGGTTAGAAACTCTAACCAAAATACCATTTTAAAATGTTTTAAAGAATTATTCTTCTAAATCATGCTCATTAATGTCCATATTTTAAAAATGGTTTTAAGGATTTATTTATATGGACATTAAAGTTTTAAAATTAAAAATCCTTTTAAAAGATTCAAAGTGGTATGGGACACTTTGATTCAAAAATCTATTTTTGAATGTCTTCTTGATAAATAGTGTGACTTTTAAAAGTTTTCAAGAAAAGGGGGATATTTCTCTCATATAGTTATGATGATTATTTTCATCTATGTAAACATCCTTCATTATTAATGATTGAGGTTAATGTGATACAATACAATCTTCCATATTGTATCAAATGAGTTATGTTTGACTGTGGATGTTCTATTTTTATACCATTCATGGTTTGTGGTTAAAGTATTGACATTTCGTATGCTAGTTTTAATACGAATGTTTATTTTATGTTTAAACCTATTCATATGAGGAATGCATTGGACTTAATAAGTGACGGGTGGAGCCCGCTATAGCTCCTCGATGCATCGGTAGGTCTCATGAGACAAACTAGTGTCTTGCCACAAGGCCTTGGCAAAATCTTATTTGTAGTCTTGGCACGAGGCCTTGGCTATGTGGTTATGATAGTCTGGCATTATGCATTCCATCATTATGAAAGTGGTTATTGATATTGCATGTGATCGTTCGACTAGTAGAATATCCATGTGAGTAAGTAAATGGCATTATTTCATTTTACCTTCACCATTTTATGCTGAAGTTCAAATTTAAAAGGCTTTTGTTTTAGTTATAAATTGCCTTAAGTGTTTATGCTTATTTATGAAAGCTTCTGCTATAATGTTATCCTTACTGAGCATCCGAGCTCACCCCTTTCAATGTTTTATTTTTCCCAGGATTATGAAGAAGTAATTTATGAATGACCTGCAGGGATAGTATGAGGGGATATGAAGACAAGATGTTTTTTTATGATGTAATGTAAAAAAAATTATGGATGTATCTAGTTATTCCAAGGCTACTAAACTAATCGGTCTTTCGAGACTTGATCTTTCTCATGATCATGCCAATGTTATGTAATAATGCACCGAATCTAGGTAATTAGGGTCGGGGCGTTACAGTTGGTATCAGAGGAAGTTTAGTACAAACCTTGGTAGCTAGATTTAGATAAACTCTGATTAGAGCTCGTAGACCTAAGATGAACTTTGACGATTAGTATAAAAGAACTTCCTAGAATTTTGGTATTGTAGAGATTTTTTGAGTTTTCCGAGCAATACATCCCTGTCTGGATACGAGCAGGTAGAGGCGGCTCTGGCACAGATGTACCTAGGGGTAAAACCCGAAAACACCGCTTTGAGCTAGACTCGAACGGGAACTGGTGCACGACAACGAGCCTTGCTGCACTCTTGGTTACGACACTCCCGGGGGATATGCTTAGGATGATTTACATTTTCATTACAAACCGATTTAAGTAATATATATATAAGATGAGAGTAAATGACCTTGGTTAATCCTAATATGTTTCAAATTGAGAATATGGTGACATTTTAATCTCTAAAAGATTTTACGACTACTATTACTCACACAATGCTTTATGGTTTTAGTCAATGGCTGGATTCCAAGGAAGTCATAGTGACTTTGAGAATGATGTACAAGGTGGGAACGGTGGTGGAAATGAGCAACAAAATGGAATGTTGATAGGCGTAAAAGATATCGTCTTTATGCCAAATCAGTTTTCCAAAAATATGATCAACAACATATATATTAACCAACTCCCAGACTCAACAAGGAATAGAAAGGTGATAAATGATAAGAGCTCCAGCAATGGAGACCATGGAGGAAAGAACCCTCAATTTTCATCATGCAGGAAATGTGGAAAGAGACACCCAGGAAAGTGTCTCAATGGGACAACGAAATGTTTTACGTGCGGGAAGGAAGGACATAAAGTAAATAATTGCCGAAGAAAAATGAAGAGTACTATGGAAGAAGATAAAAATGGTCCCAAGAGTCCATTTACAGTCATTTGCCATAAATGTAGGGGACCTGGCCATTACCCGAGTGAATGTCCTATTCTATAGGATATTTTCATGGTCAAAGAAGAAGCTATGTGGGAATAAATGGTTGGAGAAATGTTTAAAATGTATTAGCACTCCTTGTTGATGGGTTTACTATGGAATAATTTTCTCTTGTATTTGTAACCCCGCAGTTTTCCATGTGATAATGATATTTGAGGTAGAATTGTCTCTTCTCTTGTGGATATAGGTATAAATAACCATTTGGATTTATATGATCATTGGGGTTTGAGAGAATTATAAGTTATTCTAATTTGGGATGAAGATTCAAGGTATGATATAACATTTGTGGTTAAATTTATGATATAGTATTTTGAGGAATTTATCTCATTTTGGCAATATTATAAAATATAGTTTTTGAAAAAGGACAACACGTAGACCGTGTGACAACCCGTCGCGTCGGACAAAGCTATGGGAATCGGACCCACAACCAAAGTGCGATTGGGATTTATCGCCTACCACTGGACTACGTGAAGTCCCTGGTTAGTGTGACTTTTTTTTAGTTAAATGATTTTATTGATCAATAATAAGTTGATTTGGGTTCTTATTTCATATCAAAAGAATACCCTTGGTATAGGAAAATGATTTGGTGATTAAGTGATAAATGTTATTTTGGAAGATGTTCACTTTGTTGGGAACACTATATGCCCAAGGAAAATAGAATACTATGGGGTTTCATTTGTGGAGTAATGATAGATTTTTATCTACCTTTTTATTGTGGATTTATAGTGATTTGGGTTATTTATGGAAATGATTAACCTATAATAGAGAATATGTGATTAGGTTAATTACTTTTGAGTATGTGACTTTAAGAGTATCTGATGTCATTTGGAGATACAATTTAACATGGGAGACTACATAATCAAATTCTTCTATGTTTTGGGTTTCAATATTAGTTTGGATTATATTAAAGGATTTTAAGGACAATTGGTTATTGAATGGTATCTATTTAACTTTGGGGTATTGTTGGTTTAATTTTAGAAATTAAGATTAGTGCATATTTATCTCAGTGAATATCCTTTTGGGGGATCATTAGATCATTCACTGACCATTTTGGTTTTGATTAATCTTCAAAGACAATGTAAATATATGGTTTATCCTTCATGGATCATGTGATTCTATAGAAGTTTATTCTATCTCTTCCAGTGTGACCAAGTCTTCTTGAATACTCATCGTTTAAAAAAAAATTGAGTTAGTGGTGGAAATTTATTAAAGAATGAAAATCTACTTAAAATGTAAGTATATCTCATAATGTTCTTAGTCAATATCATAAATGAATTCCTCTTCCTTATGTAATGTAACATAAAAAAAATGTTGTCCATTTACTTTCCTACTAGGAGACTAATGGTCATTTGTCCCAACACAAGTTTGTGGTTTTCTCATTGTTAACTTTCTCCTGATCATGATTTCTATCCCTCTCCATCAGAACTTGACACTTAGTTTATCATCCATATCCATGTTTTCTTACATGGAATCCTAGTATGGGTTATCTTGGATGAACCTTATACCTCTCTTTCTTTCTTTTAAAGTGATAGTTTTATTGACTCTTTTTCCGATGTGGGACTTTCTATTATATTCCCAAGCAAAATTTTAAAAATTGCGAGGACGCAATTTATTGAAGGAGGGGAGAATGTAACACCCCAAGCTTCCTCGGTATGTTTCCTTTTGAATAATGCAATGACGTGCATTGTACGCAACTTCGAGATTTTAACACACCACAACCAATCAAACTAGCCGTTATGAATAGTAATACCTACTTTTTGAAATTATATATATTTTATATTTCAAAATGGACTTCATTTTTGGATTCGGAATATCGAATTTAGCCTAAGGTGAAATTTTGGTACTTTTCGGATAACTTTCATATTTTGATGAATAGTGAAAATTACTAAATTTTAATTAAAAACAACTTTTTTAATCAAAATAATTAATAGTGATAAACTGTGAATTTGAGTGGTTTTAAAGTACATTTATAATATATTTTTACCATTTAATATAATGTTGGTCATTGGACATAATTTTACAATTAAACCGAACATAAACAAGTGTCAATCTTTTGATAGTTATTATCTCTTAAAAACACGCTTTTTGTTTTGATAGCGGGAATTAATTTTAAATTAATTTCTGCCACTTCTGTGTTTTGAATTTAGAAAAATGGATTCCATATTTGGAATCAGTATGTCCAAATTGTGTAAATAGGTAACTTTTATTTTTAGACATTTTGAATAATTACTGCGGTAAATATTTTATTTACCATGGTTAAGGGTAAATCCGGTAAATAAGGGTTAAAAAATAATATTATAATAATACTAAATTACACTAAAATGTGTCTTAACCCTATTGGTTGATACATGGTCGACCATGGGCATCTTTGGGTCAATTTGGGGACCCCATGGATCCACTTGTAAGTGATAATGACACTTTATATTAATTAAGTTAAAATGAATACAAAAATGACACAAGCATATATCTTTTAGAAAAACAATTGTTACATAGGGTTATATATGTTGGATTTTAGATTATAAATATTCATTAGAAAGATAAAAATATTTACTAAATAATTATATTTTATTTATAATTTTTTGACATTAAATAATTTATTTTAGTTATGACACAATGATGATGCAGTAATTACTAAAATAGTAAAAAATTAACATAATTGATATTATAAATACCCAAATAATTATAATATGAAACTTTTAATGAATTAAACAAATTTTCTGGGATAATATGATATATTAGGATTGATTTATTTGACTTTTTTCGAAGTAATCAATCTGTTATGAGTTTCACAAAAATCAACTAGTGAATAGTGTCAAAATTGACATAAAAGAGTTCTTAAAACAAATATTATATTATTAATTGATATTAAATTCCTAAAAATCTAAGGTTAGGCCAAGGGACTTATATCATGATAGGTGAATCATTAATGGACCACTTTGGGGTCGCTTGGATGTATATAGTAAGTTTATTAACCATATTATATAAAAATACAAAGAGACATTGTAAAAGTGAAACTAATTAACTTAGAGTTAATACTTAAATATAAGGTTAATATAAGTACCCAAACCTGTCTAAATTCTATTGGTTGAGTTGTTTTCGACCCAAACCCACCTTAGCCTTTGAATAGTAAACTTTGGAGCCATTAGAAACCGAATATGAATTTATTATAAATTAATATTTCTAGCTTTTCCAAAGGTACCCCTCACCCCTCTTATAAAAAGGCACTCCTCCTTCTCATTTCTTAACACCTCTAAAGCCTTTTGGTTCGGCCAAACTCTGCCCAAATACTCTCCCAACATACCTCAATACAACCTAGAGGCCTTAGTTTGATCAGAAAGCCAACCTAAGGAGCCCTTTTGATCAAATCAAAAGGAAGAACCCGAAGAAGAGGTAATGTTTTCACCACCCTTTTCCAAGTTCATTTCTTCTTCCACTTCTTCTTCCTTTGTTGTTACCATTCTAAAATAATAACTCCAGTATCATTTATATACTGTGATGTTATTATAAATATGGTACAACCATATTCATTATTTTATCCACCCTTTGAATAACATGTCACCATACGTGCGTACGTACGGCTTACCGTCTCCACGTCGTGGTGTAATTGTTATTCAATATAATATTATTTGGATGGGTATAATAATGATGTGTAACTCATGTAAATAATAAATATAACATGTTAATTATTCTGTATATATGATATACCATCCATTTATATATTATTTTAATATCAAAAGAATGATATTGTCGCTCGTGCGTATGTACGGACTACCGTCTCCACGAACGCGATGAGATTCATTGTCCATCATATCCATTCAAGTATAATTATAATTTGATGATTTAAAAATAGTATATAAGGACTTGATATCATTCTGGATATGAATAATATACATCCCATTAATAATGAATATGGCTCACATAACAAAGAATATAAAGTAAAATGAACCCGTTAACACGCTAAATGACGATAATTCTAAGATATTATTAACAAATCAATGTTAAAAGATCATATATGATATCATATTAAAGTAAATGATTATTGTATTATTCAATAACAATTATTTCACCATTATACAGGAGGTAAACCTACCATCGACCAAGGAAAAAGTACAAAGTAAGGGATTCCCTTATCTCACTTTCAATTCCGTGAGATTTCCATTATTCGCCACTAAATTATTGAAAGTGGTGTATTATGTATGGCCATTTGATATATATTATCATGATTCTCTTTATATTCATGTTATTCTGTAAATCATTTGGTGTTTATTAACTTTTGGCCATACGACTCAGTCGATTAACGTGGTAAGGGATTTTCTAATCTCCCCTTTAATTTCATGAGAATTCCATTGTTCACCACTTAATTATTGCATGTGGTGTATGTGTACTGCCCATGATTGTATTCATTGTGTAAAATACTTTATTTTATGGGTATTTACATCATAATGGTATGATCTTTCTTTCATGGGTTTTAGTTTCGTAAGTTACCTAATCGATAAGGGAATTTGAGATTTCAATTTCCACTCTTTTGGCTTTACGCATATTTCATTGATTATACTACCCCAAGATTATGTGTGGAATCACTATTAATTTGATTATGTCATAATTTCCACTCCCCTTCCTGTGGATATAAGTTTGATACACATAATCACTCATTTGTAATTCTCAATTCATTGATATTAATTTGATAAGAGTAATTTTAACTCATTCACCATTTGTTGAGTTAAACATCCAATTCGTTGGTGTTGTTTTTACAAGAATATGTGTGAATATCCTTTGATTGTTTTACACTGAATATCCAATCATATTTAGTGTATTTATATTTGTCACACATAATTATGTCGTTGATTTATCCTTAACCTAAGGATACAACCTTTATGAGAGATTTCATCTCAATTTACATTCTATTGAGACTTCTTTGATGATATACACCAAATCACTTTTATGTGGTGTATATAATGTACTTTGACATAGTATATCATGAATTCCTTTATTCTCATGATATTACAATGTTTTTATTACCTCAATTATTTGTATTCAAGTGTCTCTCTTTTGGTTAGAAACTCTAACCAAAATACCATTTTAAAATGTTTTAAAGAATTATTCATCTAAATCATGCTCATTAATGTCCATATTTTAAAAATGGTTTTAAGGATTTATTTATATCGACATTAAAGTTTTAAAATTAAAAATCCTTTTAAAAGATTCAAAGTGGTATGGGACACTTTGATTCAAAAATCTATTTTTGAATGTCTTCTTGATAAATAGTGTGACTTTTAAAAGTTTTCAAGAAAAGGGGGATATTTCTCTCATATAGTTATGATGATTATTTTCATCTATGTAAACATCCTTCATTATTCATGATTGAGGTTAATGTGATACAATACAATCTTCCATATTGTATCAAATGAGTTATGTTTGACTGTGGATGTTCTATTTTTATACCATTCATGGTTTGTGGTTAAAGTATTGACATTTCGTATGCTAGTTTTAATACGAATGTTTATTTTATGTTTAAACCTATTCATATGAGGAATGCATTGGACTTAATAAGTGACGGGTGGAGCCTGCTATAGCTCCTCGATGCATCGATAGGTCTCATGAGACAAACTAGTGTCTTGGCACAAGGCCTTGGCAAAATCTTATTTGTAGTCTTGGCACGAGGCCTTGGCTATGTGGTTATGATAGTCTGGCATTATGCATTCCATCATTATGAAAGTGGCTATTGATATTGCATGTGATCGTTCGACTAGTAGAATATCCATGTGAGTAAGTAAATGGCATTATTTCATTTTACCTTCGCCATTTTATGCTGAAGTTCAAATTTAAAAGGCTTTTGTTTTAGTTATAAATTGCCTTAAGTGTTTATGCTTATTTATGAAAGCTTCTGCTATAATGTTATCCTTACTGAGCATCCGAGCTCACCCCTTTCAATGTTTTATTTTTCCCAGGATTATGAAGAAGTAATTTATGAATGACCTGCAGGGATAGTATGAGGGGATATGAAGACAAGATGTTTTTTTATGATGTAATGTAAAAAAATTTATGGATGTATCTGGTTATTCCAAGGCTACTAAACTAATCGGTCTTTCGAGACTTGATCTTTCTCAGGATCATGCCAATGTTATTTAATAATGCACCGACTCTAGGTAATTAGGGTTGGGGCGTTACATGGTGGCCTCTCACCACCAATCCAGAGTCCTGGGGTTATCCATTGGATGGTATGTCCTTATTGGACCTCTCTATCAACTATCGACTTCCCTCCATGGATGAATCAACCACATGTCTTCTAGTGGTATCTCCCACCATTGTTTTCTGATCTATGAGAAATCTCACTAATAATAGAGCTCTCTCCAGTACTCCAGCCATCATAGGGATGCTGAGGAAAATCATCAATGCCTGGATATCTCATTGGAGGCCATGATAAAAGGTCTAGGACTTGAATAAAGGGTCTAACAACATATCTGTAGAGTAACATGAGAGTTATACAAACCTCATAGAGTACACAACCATGGACATGCTCCCTTGCTATAGGTGAAGCTTCTCTTGTATGCGCATTGAGCACAAAGTCACAAGAAAGAACTCCTCCCGTAAAAGTCGCTCAATGTTATCCCAAGAGAGGGTATCTTCCTCGTGTGTCTGGATAGTCATACTATAACATATCCCTAACAAGCCCTGTAGAAGGCTTATGGATAGAACCACCATCTGGTGATGTGGCGTCCTCACTAATCAAAAGACTTGCATCACTGCCTCCAGCCAGTCCTCAGCGACCTGAGGATTTATCTCTCCCCTAATGCTAGAAGGTCACTGTTTCTGGAACTCTTGCAAGGAACTGATCCTGCTTTTGTCCTATACCAGTAATGCCAGTATTAACTACTGATTAAAGGGTGGTGGAACACTCGTGCACCACCCGGTGGGGCATCTGTAGCACAAGTCCCTGAATAGGTTCATCATCGGTAGGCGAGCTATTCTCATGTCACACATCATAATACTAGCTGAATTTCTGCATGGAAGCATCATGAAAAAGAATATGATGTACCGCATTCAATAGATTACAACTGGTGAGTTGACTCTAATTCGATAAGAACATGAGTAAACACTCAATTCCTATATGATGCATACAGTCGGTGTATTTTATGTATAGAGCTGAAAAGAAGAATTCATGGTCTTGGTGTATGGATACGTCAGCTGCCACACCAACCCTAAACTCCTGCAATCTGAAATTTGAACTCGAAACATTGAACACTATTTCCCAAAAACCAAACCACAGACTCCTGGTCTTTTAGGTAGAACTGACCACCTATGATACCACTTTGTCACGAACCATTCCCTGGGGCCCATGCCATGACTCCCCCATGAATACCTCCTACAAAATAGGAGTTAGAGACTAGCAAAAAAGGTGTAAAACTGTAGGTGGGAGGCATTTTCCTTAGTACCTATACGCACACACACAGAAACACCCCCCAAAAACTAGAAAGGTAAACAAGAATGCCACTAATCAACCACGGAGTAAAGGTACTAGCTGTAAATCAAATGAGCCAGACTAAAACCCAAAAAAACAAACTAAAAATAGGAATTCATAAAAGATCTCTAAAAATTAATCATTTTAAAACCTCACATAATGGGTAAGTGTAGAGTATCTACCAGAATCCGTAGAGGTACACCCCGCCTGCCTGATCTCACTAGGGACCACCTGGTCCTAGGCCACCAAGTCCTCTATCAAGGAATCAGTCATCTGCACTAGAAACAACAAATGTGGGTGAATCCCATGGAGGGATGAGTAAAAAAATACTTATTAGGGTCCCAAAACCACAAGTAAAAACCACTAGGAAATCCGCAAAAAAAACCACAAAGCATGATCATGAAGTAAGACAGCTCACACAGGTATAATCTAAACTACATGAAGAAGAATATAAGTCATAACATTGAACACATTGGGCTGCTGAGGTAAACATCCCTAATGAGTACCATGGGTATAGTGGGTAACATAGAGCTGCTCCCCATCATGTGTCTTCCAGGTCACATAGATCCGCTTCCTACTTAGTCTATTATAGCTGATCCACCAAGGTCACCTGTAGCTGATCCACATAGAGACTCTTATTTCTGATCTACACTATGTCACTTTTAAGAGATCTAAATAGGGTTTATTATAGCTGATTCACATAGGGTCGCTTATAGCTGATCCACATAGGGTCGCTTGTTAGACGTACGATTTCCACACATAACATGCTTGATTTCAAGTGAAATCACCACTCAATACATTTAATGTATTTTAAAATCCATGGAAACCACCTTAGATGATTTCAAAATAACCTACTCTTCGTGAGGGTTCTAACACCACAAACCACTTGTCAATCAGATGACCAGCCTAAGAGATATTGGTGTTTTAGTAAATAGTAGCTGATTGTGTCCGGGCCCGGTCCGACCCTGTTGGGCCAACCCGAACAACCTGGTCTGTGGGTCCTGCATGATGTGACTGATTTTAGCCAAAAAGGTCTGATCTGGTTGGGTCTGGTTCATCCCATTCTTTCTTCGATATTGGGCCAGGCCCATTGGGCCTTGCTGGACCCAGCCCGGTTCGGCCGTGGGTCCAGCCCACCGAGTCACCCAGTAACCCGAATTTATTTGGTCCAACCCACAATGGTGGGCCAGTTTCCTTTCCCAACCCAAGCCTCATAGTGGCCTGACATTATCCTGCTAGACCAACCCATACAAATAGGCCGACTTACTCCATCTTGGGCCGCTCATCAGCCCGGTTCGTGCCCCTCGCTTTGGCCCACACATCAGGCCGTTATCCTTCAGCCATGACAAAAGGAGGGTGTCTGGTTCGTGTGCCCTGTGGCCAGTTAAGTTGGACAGCCCTCAGATACTACATGCTATCCCTACTAGACTGTGTACCAGTACATCGCACAACAACTCTAGCTATGAACCACTCCACCGATGCGGCTGGGTTGCTACATCCTTATCTGGGTGCCGCCAGCTCACTGTCAATGACTCTTGCTACACCACCAGCTTGAGCTGGTCAAATCCCTATCCACTACGGCCCGCCATCATGGAATGAAACTACCCTCCCATGGCCACTACCATTGGTCATTGGTAGAATTTTCTATAGACCACCGGGTCCGATCCGGTGGACTATTCCTTGAGTCGTCTGCACCTCCATCCTCCATGGGGCGCCATCTTCCCAGTTACAACCTATTAAATTCTTTGACATCAATCCAGAGATGTGGACACAAAGAACACACAAGAATGCACAAAGGAAGATGGTCTCCTTCCTTGTTCGTGTCAACCGACACCCTCCATGATAGAGTTTTTAAAACATGGTGGGGGATAAGATTTCAATTATATCAAAATTATTCCCGACGTAAAGCCCCAAGAATGAGCACCCTCCCACAAGAACAAGTGATCCATTGATCAACCTATTCCTGGGTTGATCCACATTCATTATTTTATAATGAATAATGAGGAAAAAAAAAACCCAAAATGTAAACCCCTACATAGGATAGGTTCATTGATGAAGTGGTCTGTCTACAGGGATTCACGTTCTTCTAGAAGCGATTGGGGTTCGTCGTTGTCTGATCCCATTCTCAAGGTTTGTCGTTGTCACTAGTGATTCACCAACGTTCTTATTTGGATATAATTTTCTCTCCATCGATCAGATAAATTCTATTTGGGATTCTCTAACCCATTATATCAGTAAAAGAGTAATGTGTCACAACATTTCTGTTACGCTGCATCATTTCTTTGTTACGCTTCAATTAATGAGTCGTTATGAAGAATATTTAAGAGCCACATTAATGGGATTCATTTAACGCGACTTGTCATTTACTTGTGGATAAACCATAATGCTGACATTTCACCACTAAATTGTGAATATAAAGAAGTAAAATAACTTTTTTAAGTAATTTTTTTTCTTCCAAGAAGTCAGAAAACTATCTTTTCATGTCAACACTTTTTAGTCGATGTTAGCTCTTTTTTAGGTGAATCATGATGTTTCTAGTTCAATGGTGTCCTTGGATTTATCATCCAAGCACCGGTTTAAAAGTTAGAAAAACCACTCACATGTTTATTTAAATGATCATAAAAAAGTTAAAAATTGTATTCTGGGCTCACTGGGCCTCAAAATCTGTTGTTGTCTGAGCATTTGGTATAAAAAAAAACCATATAATTTAAAAAACATTACATGGAATTTTTGGGACATTACATGAGGTTAGTTAGGAAACTAATACGTATACAACCATATGATGGTGAAGCAATTGTAATCTATATTGATGCATCAAAAAGGGATCATGATGTTTTCTCTTGTAGAATTATATGGTTATAGCCAACACCATACAAAATTGAAGGTTCATTGGAAAATTACCAACCTCATGATTTGGAGTTAGATATGGTAACCTTTTTATTAATGGTATAATAGAAATTTTTTATGGAGAAAAATGTTATATATATATTGATCAATTTTTTTAATGAAGATATTAACTCAAAAAGAGCAGAATATGTGACTGACTAGAAGGTTGGAGTTGATTAAGAATTATGATTACTCAATACATTTCCACTATAGGAATGCGAATAAGGTTTAAGTCACTATGATTCCAAATAATAATTCTAGATTACCTTTTATGAGTTTTATAGAAAGACCTAATTTTTTTTTAAAAAAATGATGTTTCTAGAAACATTAAAGGAAGTGGAAAAATATTACCTTTCTCAAATGAATGTTAAACCATCCAACCTTGTGGGGATTATCATGGTGTAGAAGGAATATGTGTAACTAGAGAATATGGTAAAACATTCTCCCATGTTTACCTCAATTATGATGGAATGATAAGGTTTAGAAACCATGTATGCATCCCATCCATACAAGATTTAAAAATGTAGCTATTGGATGAGGTTAATTGTTTATAATTATCTACTCATCCTAGAATTCTGAATATGTATAGATATTTGAAAGGGAATTTATAGTGGGGAAACATGAAAATATCTATAACAAAGTATGTATCTCAGTTCTTGGTATGACAGAATTTAAGGATGAGAGATAAAAGTCCATGGGGATGATACAACCATTATCCATGTCAAGATGGTAATGGAAAACCATCCTGATATATATTTTTATTGGAATCCCCATAACATCTAAAGGCTATGACTATATTTTTTCAAATTTGATAGCCTTACAAAGTCAGAACACTTCATTTCTATGAGATAAGTGTTTTATCTTGATCAATTTTATAGAATATACATTAAAGTAGTGGCATGTTTTCATAGATTAGCACATTATATTGTATCTGGTTAGGATATTATATTTACCTTGGTGTTCTGGAAAATTCTTCAAAAAGACCATGATATAAAGTTGTGTTTCAGTACGACTTATCATCCCAAGATAGATATTCAGTCTATAAGAAAAATTCAAACTTTTGGGATATATTGAGATAATTTTTTTAGATTTTAAAGGTAGTTAGGATCAACCCCTTAATATGTTTGTATTTTCTTATAAAAATAGATTTCACTTGATAATTTATATGGATCCTTATAAATTCCTCTATGTAAATAATTGAATAACTCTAATTTTATGGTATGAAATTGGAGAAACAACAATATTGTGACCTGAGATAGATAAGGAAATTGTAGTGATGGTGATAACCATTCAACACAAACATCAAGGTAAAATAGAATCAAAAGAGAATTTATATTGATAATAGTCAGCGAGATTTGGAGTTCAAAGATTTTGAGATGGTGTTTACATTAATTTATTCATGGAATATGGTTATGAGATTCAAAAATAAAAGAAATATGATTCCTAGGTATATTTCTCCCCTTTGGGATTCCTGATTGAGTAAGGGAGACAACAAATTTCTTGGTGATTCTACTAAACATATCTAAAGATCAAGATATATTCCAAGCATCTCTCATACGTAAGTAGATACCCAATCCTTGACAGGTACTAAACTCAGAGGACATACCATTGGAGCATGATCTTTCGATTGAAGAAAAATTAGTAAAAATATTGGATCTTCAAGATAAAGTTTTATGAAACTATAGTACTCACTGATTTATAGTTCACAAGAGGAATCATAAATTCATAGAATTTATTTGGGGACCTGAAGATATTGAAAAACATAGATATATTTAGTTTTTTTATAAGAGTGAATAAATTTAGAGGGTGAAAATAATTTTAAGGAGAGTAAAATGTAAATTAATCACAATTGGTGAATTAATCACTATTGGTGAATTATTTTAATTAAATTTATATATTATAGATTCAATAAATTTTCTAACATTAATTTAATTTTTTCAGCATGGGTTAGGAATAAATCCATTTTTGTGCTTAAACATATGTTTTTCTAAAAAACAATTATTATCATATTTTGTGGTGTAATTCCGAAAATTAATTTCTAACAAATATTTAAATTTAATTTCAAAAAATGGATTCTATATTTTGAATCAGGAGGTTTAAATTTTTTAAATATGACTTCTTTATTTTTATACATTTTATATAATAATCATGGACAAATTTAATAGTTCGATAAAGGGTAAATCAGGTCAACCTAGGATAAAACTATCTGTTAAGGTCATAAATTATCATCTTAATTTTAATTTTATGAAGTTAATTTTAGCAATATTACATTAGTATTGAAATGAATATTTTAAGGGACACTTGTCCATGAAAATTGGTTGTATTATATTTAATGAAAATATAAAAAAACAAAATGTAACTCTCTTACTTTTAAATATCTATCATGTGTTCATATAGGAAAAAAATCTATGAATTAATATTAATGGATATTTTGAGTGTAATAAATTTATTTTAGGGATGAAAATTTATTTATAATTTTTAGTAATTATATATTTAACTAAAATGCTTATGCAATTCCGACATAATATTTTTTAATTTAATTTAAAAATAAAATAAATGATTTTAATAATATGAAAAGTAGCATAATTTTTGTGAGTTAAAATATTACATGAATTTTATATAAAAATATATCATATTATTATTATGTTAGGAGATTATATTTTAATTCAATATTTTTCATGTTTTCATTAAATCCAAATTTAATTAGTAGTTCCAAAATTGATATTAATGATATTTTTTAAAAAAAATAATATTTTAATAAATGATTTATAATAATTAAAATCACATATTCATAAAAGTGAAAGTAATATGGCTGAAAATATCATACATGTTCTTTTATTGAGTTACTTTTCCATTTTTTGTACTATACATAACCCTTTAAGATTGATGTAGTTGTTACCGCTGTTATGGTCGAAAAATGGTTAATAAAGTGGTTAATAAAAATGATAAGGCTTAAATTAGCACCCAAAACTATATAAATTTCATTAGATGATGTTATTTAGACCATAAAATATTTTTCATTGAATATATTTTAATTTCTAATCATTTAACTTTAGAATTAAATTATTATATTTCAATATTTTTTGAAAGTTGAAGTGTGTCCTCTCCCTCACTCAAAAAAGGACTCCAATAATTTTTCTTTTTTCACACCACTTTGAGCCTTATATATCAACCAAAACCTGAAAATTCAATTATAAATATATCTAAAAAACATTTTATAGGTGAGGGTATCCAAAAAATACCAACCATATGGTACTTAAGAGGATATGTAAAGGAGTTCTTTTAATAATGAGGTAATAAACTTACAAAGTCATTTCCATTTTACTTATTCTTTTACATCCAATAAATAAATATTTTTAATTAGAATGGAATAAATTAAGTATCCTTAATATACTAAAATGTTATATTTATTATTATACTAATATTATCCACCTTCTTTTAAACCAAATATTAGGTGAAAGTGTCAATTATGTGTTAATAGAACTTATCATCTACCAGTAGCCGTACAATTAATTTTTAATCACCATCATTTATGGATGAGTATTATGATGGATTATATATATATATATATATATTATTTATGAAATAACAATTTTATTTAATTATAATATCATATCAACCTTTTTACATTAGAGTCCCGAAGCTTGATGTACATGTACATTACATTATATTTGCAGAATACTTAGTACATAACAAAAACAGACACACAAGGACCGTAATATTTTAGTGTCTTTTGGAAACATGGAATAAAATCATCTAATCGCGGTGAAAGATCTTCAACATCTCACATAAATATCTTCATTTTTTTCTTACCTTAAACCTTTATTGATATCAGGGGGAAAATAAAACATAAAAGGGGTGAGCTCAAATGCCCAATATGAGTAAACATAGAGAACATAAAACAATCCATAAACATTTGAATGCAAAACCATGAACATAAAATCTAAACATCAAAATCTTTAGCAAAGACATTAATCTTGGAAGTACGTAAGGCATATATCATAAAGGAACATCAATAATGATAAAATAGCATGGGAATAAAACATGTAATTGTGGCAACCATTCAGAACTTTTTATGATTTACATTGTAGCCAAGACATTGCTGCCAAGACCATCATAGTGGACAAAGTCCCCTTCTGAAGCGAGTTCACTCCTCGTTTCAGTCCGGTAAAATGGATCCAGATTAACTTACCACTACAACCATGTCTATCTAATGAGATATAAATCTTTACCCAATTAATTACATGAAGATATAGGTCCCACCCATCTCATAATGGAATCATCCATACTTGTTCCACAAAATAAACATACAACATTCACCATAACCCAAAGAATAAAATGGGTTTCATAAATATCATCCCATCATTTCATAATCCATATAAAAAAAATGGACATTTCATCATAAGAAAAGTGAAACCATTTAAATCTTAGAGACATTAAACTTGAATCATACACATATGAAATAATTCCATCTTAGATGGAAAATGGTTTTGATAAAACATTTGAAATGAATTCTTGAGGAAAATATCCTTTCTTCTTCAAAATCAATTTCTTTTCACAAAACGTCATTCAATTTTAAAAGAGAAGGATTTTATTGAAAATAGTCCTGAAATATTTTAGAGGAGGCTTCACAAAAATAAGGCTTTATAAAACCGTAAAAATCCTTTCATGTCGTATAAGTTAAAAAAACATTCCTCTCGTACTTTTCCCGGAAAAGTCCAAAAAGTACCTCATAAAGTAATAAAAAGAAATATTCCTTACATACCATATAGTAAAAGTCAAAAATTGGTAAAGAGGACTTTAAACATACATTAAAACACTTTTATAAAACATGGACATGGATGATAATAATAGCCCCAGTAAATACTTACGAATAAGCAATCTCGGATAAAAATGCGATTTGAAAAATTATCCCTTACCTTATGTCCGATATGATTTTTATGTATCCGAACATCCTGTATAATGATTTAAATAATGTCATTGACTTATTATAGAATCATATTCATTGTTATTATTCAATATATGGTTCACTTATGACTTTATATTACCCGTTCTTTGGTAAATTCCATGTTAAAAAGCATTTTGGTTAAAATCGATTCATTTATCGTATGTGTTTCGACTTGTAGTTCATGATATTATTACTTATATACTGATTTAAATTACTCCAGAATGTAAAAAATTATTTAGATATAATATATATTCATCATATAAATATATATTATAGATCGATAAAAGGAATGAAATACACCGTTCATGTAGACGGTAGGCCGTACGTACACATGAACGTTGTTTTCGTTTTCTTATTGAATTGAATGAAATTAAGTTGAGGACATAAATATATATACACATAAATACAGTATAATTATTATTTCATATATTTCATGATTACTTATTGTATATAATTTATAATCATTCATGAATGGTTAACATGGAGAATGAATCTCATCGCGTCGTGGAGACGGTAGTCCGTACGTACACACGAGCAATGATATCATTCCCATGATCGTGTAATTGTATTGAAGTGTATGTATAATATTTCAGAATCAATATCACTTTGAAATAATCATATATAGTTATTATTTACACCATTATACACATCCATGTACGGTGGTGGTGGATAATAGATTACACCACGACGTGGAGACGGTATTCCGTACGTACGCACGCGCGATGATTTTGTTTTCCATAGGATGGATAGATGGTGAAATAGGGTTTTTTAATACTTATAATAACATACCAGTATATGAGTGATACTGATGTTATTACTTCAAAATGAAACAACAAATTAAGAAGAAGTGGAAGAATAAATAAAGTTGAAAGAATCAGTAACAGCCATTACCTCTTCTTTGAAGCGTCTCTTTAAGACCTCCTATTAGGGAACTAGAATTGGTCTTTGAAGAAGACCAGGACCTCTAGGATGTATCTATGGAAGTGGAGAAGCTAATTTTTCAGGGGTTTTCTAATCATGAAGTCTCAATGTGGTGTGAGGAAGAGAGGGAGGAAGTGCCCTTTTATAAGGGAGGAGAGGGGTACCTCTGGAAAAACTAAAAAAATTATTTTATTATAAAGTAATATTATGTTATTAATAGATCCAAATTGAGTTATTTAGAACATAAGGTGGGGATGGGTCTAAATCCACTCATCAATTATAATTCAGACATGTTTAGGGTTCTATTTTAACCTTATCATTTAGATTTAACTTTAAGTTAAATAATTTTTGTTTTACCATGTCTACTTGTTTTCTTACACGATAAGGTTAATAAACTTACTGTAACAAACCACAAGAACTCCAAGTTGTTTATTATTAATATATATAACCTTATCTATGTCATTTGGCTGAGCCTTATATTTTTAGGAATAAAATAACAATTAATAATATAATATTTGTTTTAAAAACTATTTTATGTCAATTTTGACACTATTTGGTAATTGTTTTTTTTGAAAATCATAACAGAATTATTAGTTCGGAAAAAGTTAACTAAATCAATACTAACATGTCATATTAACCTAGAAAATTACTGGAATCCATAAAAAGTCTCAAAATACATTTATTTGGGTATTTATAACATCAATTATGTCAATATTTCATTAATAAGATAATTACTGCATCATCATTGTGTCATAACTAAATTAAATTATTTAATTTATAAAAATTAAATATAAAATACAATTATGTAGAAAATAGTTTTATCTTTCTAATTAATATTTATAGTCTAATTTATCTTATGTATAACTCTATATTAAAAATTATTTACTTATTAAACTTTGATTTTAACTATTTTATACCTTCCTTAAATAAATTAATATTAAATTTCCTATTCTAATCCAGGTGGGCCTAAATGGTCATATTTTATTAATAAGGTTGTTTTTGGTTGAATTACACTTATCCAATAAAATTAAGACATATTTTAGGGTAATAATAATATCATTTTTACCCTTAATTACATTATTTACTTTTAACCATGGTAATATAAAAGTAAAAAAGTTACTATTGACAAAAAATTATTTTCATCTCATTGAACCACATTTTACTTACTGACTTCAAATGTGTCTCTCGGATTTTGGAAATTACATTCACAAAAGCAGTAGAATTATGTTTTATGTAAATTTGCAAATTCTCCTAGAAGGTGGGTAAAAGACGGTGAAAAGTTCAATAAAATTTTTATATATCTAAAAATATTATAAAATGACACTAATGGATTACTCAGAAATTATATAGGTATTATGTATCAATTTTCACCTAAAATAAATTTAAATAAAATAAATAATTATTTAAATAAAAATCTGGTTTTTAAATAGTAACCCAGTGTTTTCACTATTCATCAAAAATTGAATGTTTTCAGAAAAATACCAAAATTTCACCCTAGGCTAATTTCGATATTCCAAATCAAAAAATGATGTCAATTTTCAATAATAAAATTTATAAAATATCAAAAATTGGGTATTACTATTCATAACGGCTAGTTTTAATAATATTTTAAGAGCATATCGTTGTTTAATGAAACTCGGTATTGCGTACAACACACGCTATCGTGGAAGGTCGTGCTTGTGTGTAATGCAAGCCAAGTTAGGGATGCGTGTTTTGAGAGATCCTTTTGGTGTAGCATACAACACAAGATATTAATGAAATTAAAAGAATATTTTTCATAAAATCTTGGGGTGTTACATTCTACCCACCTTAAAATGAATTTCACCCTCAAAATTCTCCAGGGTTATAAATGGTTTACTACTCGGAAGTTTCGTTAATAGAAACCCACATCGTAAAAAGGAATACAAAAACATGGCTTTAAAAACTAAAGTATGAAACATAACAGTTACCCAAATTAACTCATCACTGGGTTTCCAAGTAGGAGAACATAGCTGAAAATATGGATATGGAAGAAAAATATAACCATCAAGTTCTGATGGAGAGTGGTAGAGAACATGGCTATGAAAAAGTCAACAATCACAAAGCCATAAATTTTTGATGATATACGGTACCATCTGATTCATCGGATATAAGAGCACTAGGACAACATTTTTTATTTTCAAGATCATTTCCCTAAAGTTGATGAAATTTGAATTAGAAGAAATACTTTCATGATTTTGGTATAGTCTCACTATTGGTCGTTCATTGGAAAATTTCCACTTCACCTCTTAAAGAAATGAAGTTGAATTTGTCATTTGTGAAGTGTCAGCAGATCATGTGATAGAATGATGGGTCATTCCATCTGTCTCAAAAAAAATTTAGAAAAGCTATCAAAAAATACATAAGTCCATCTATAGTGAGATTAATAATATATAGTTCATAAAATGGACTTATACTTCATATATCATACTTCCTAATATAATAAAACTAGTTTCTACTAAATAGGGAATTTTTGTAGGCCAGTGGTAGGCGATAATGGCCAGTCAAACTTCGGTTGTCGGATCGATTCCCCAGCCTTGTCCGACGCGATGGGTTGTCGCCCATCTTGTAGGTTGTCCTTTTTGTAAAACTACTTTACTATAACATTCCATCAATAATATCGAAACAAACTTATATCCTTAAACAATACTAACTTATGTCCTACATAATCCATTCCAATCATTAGGCTTATCCAAAATACTACTATCCAATCTCATATTATAGTGAAAACGATTACCAAAGAGTTCATATAAAAAGCATGTTAATACCATCGTTGATCCCAATATATCATGAGATATCTCTTGTTGGCCACATTCCAAACATTCTAAGGCCTTAATCATGTATTCTCTTGAAAAATTAATACCCATTGAATCTTAGTCAAAACATGATTGTTGCCAAAAGTTAACTCTTTATACATACCAAAACCCCAAAATTATATATACTCAAACCATGATATAACTATTTCCTTATATCAGTCATGATCTCATGAATACTGTCAAACATTTAATATTCTCCTTATCCCTTCATTATGCGCGTATCATCTTTTTTCCAAAAATATCTCAATCACTTTCCATGGTTACCGGTACCATAAAATTATTGAAAACCACAATAGAACAATACATAAATATTCCAATATTCCACGATACTATATACAACATTATTTTGGAATCCCATTACATAACACTTAATCATTCCACCACTTCGTTTTCATATTCAACATTGCCAATAGTGATCGCATGTGACTTCCCTTTGTCATTTTCCCTATGTGGTTGCTCATGTCGATCATCACTAACCCTTGGATTAGAGAATATATTAGCATAATGCCCCATTTCCTTGCACTTGATGCATTAAAGTGTTGGTGGTGCGTTCTCTGCAGTCTTTTCTTTATTCACATCATTTGAAACCCTTTTTCCATTACTTCAACACTCACCCGCTCGATGACCTTCTTTTCCACACTTAAAACATTTTCTAGTCCCTTTATGACAATCTCAACCATGCTTCTTTCCACACTTTGAGCATAAGGAAACATTCGTCTTCTTTTCACCATTATTATGATATTTCCCAATGAACTCCATCTTTCATTTATTGCCAAAACTATGAGATGGATAAGTAACACCAACTTCCATTTCTACCTTGATAGCACAACGCACAATTTCTTCATAGCTACTAAAGTATATTATAGTTAATGCCTTTTGAAGATTTGGTTGTAAGTCACTGAAGAATCGATCAACTTTACTTTCAGGTTGGATGATAAAGACAGGTGTATACCTTACAAGCCTTGTAAAATTCAACTCATATACACCAACAGATTCATCATCCTTTTGCTTTAGTTCAAGAAACTCCTTCTCTATCTTCGTTCGAAGAATTCGAAGGAAGTACTTATTGAAAAATAAGTTCTTGAACTCATCCCATTCCATGGACTCAGTTTCATCTCTTGGACTCATATTCTTGATAAGATTCCACCATTGATCAACTTCACCTTCCAAACGATATACTGCTAAGATGACTTTATCATGTTCAGAACATTGAAGAACTGAAAATATATTTTCAGTGGTACTGATCCATTGTTCAGCAACAAGTGGATCAGAAGACCCACTGAAAGAAGGTGGACGTTGCCTCATTAAGGACTCAATAGAATATTGTTCTCTTCCCTGCTCATTTGGAAGTCCAGAATGATTCATAGATTGTGCAAGTATAACAATAATATTTTTCACTCCAACTCCCATAACATTTGTTTGTTCAGGAGGACAATCATTGCATTGTCCATTGCAATGATCAACACGGTTCCTTCGTGTTGCAGCCATCGTCTAAAACCCAGAAATAATAGTGTGAGAGGTAAAAATCATGCTAGAGAAAAAAACATAGTAAAGGGGGAGTACCCTCAATATCTAACATCTTCAGTTAAATTTTAAGATTGTTAGCACAATTCTTGGACTATAACCTATACGTATACCTAACCTTAGGGACATCAATAGACATACCCTAGAAATATCTCTAGGGATCTCACTAAAGTTTTCGCATCATAGTTTCCAAAGGATAACTAAACCTTTGCTCTGATACCAATTGTAGAGACCCGAAGCTTGACTTACATGGACATTACATTATTTTTTCGGAATACTTAGTACATAACAAAAACAGACACACAAGGACTGTAATAGTTTAATGTCTTTGGAAACTCGGAATAAAATCTTCTAATCGTGGTGAAAGATCTTCAACAACTCCCATAATGATCTTACTTTTTTATTCTTACCTAAAACCTTTCATTATATCCTGGGGAAAAGAAAACATAAAAGGGGTGAGCTCAAATGCCAAAAAAGGATAAATATAGAGAACATAAAACAATCCATAAACATTTGAATGCAAAAACTTGAACATAAAATCTAAATATCAAAATATTGAGCAAAGGCATGAATCTTGGAAGTACGTAAGGAATATGTCATAAAGGAACATAAATCATGATAAAATATCATGGGAATAAAAAATGTAATTTTGGCAACCATTCAGCACTTGTTATGATTTCCATAGTATCCAAGGCATTGCTTCCAAGACCATCTTAGTGGACAAAGTCCCTTTCTGAACTGAGTTCATCCTCGTTTCAGTCCTATAACACTGAACCAGATTAACTTACCATTCCATCCATGACTATCTCATGAGATATAAATCATTACCCAATGCATTGGAGGGAGATATAGATCCCACCCATCTGATAATGAAATCATTCTTACTTGTGCCACAAAATAAACTTAAAACATTCACCATAACCCAAAGAATAAAATGGGTTTCATAAACATCATCCCATCATTTTATAATCCATATAAAACAAATGGAAATTTCAACATAAGAAAAGTAAAACCATGTAAATCATAGAGACATTAAACTTGAATAATACACATATGAAATTAATTTCATCTTTGATGGAAAATGGTTTTGATAAAACATTTGAAATGAATTCTTGAAGAAAATATCCTTTCTTCTTCAAAATCAATTTCTTTTCACAAAATGTCATTCAATTTTAAAAGAAAAGGATTTTATTAAAAATATTCATGAAATATTTTGGAGGAAGCTTCATGAAAATACGGCTTTATAAAACCATAAAAATCCTTCCATGCCGTACAAGTTAAAAAAAATTCTTCTCGTACTTTTTCCAGAAAAGTCAAAAAATTACCTCGTAACGTAAACAAAAGAAATATTCCTTACATACCATGTAGTAAAAGTCAAAAATGGGTAAAAATTACTTTGAACATACATGAAAAAACTTTTATAAAACATGGACATGGATGATATAAATAACCCCAGTAAATACTTACGAATTAGAAATCTCAGATAAAAATGAGATTTAAAAAATTTTCCCTTACCTTATGTCTGATATACTGCGTATGTATCGGAACATCATGTATAATGATTTAAATAATGTAATTGAATTATTATAGAATCATATTCACTGTTATGATATCATATATGGTTCAATTATGAATTTATATTACCCGTTCTTTTCTATATTCCATGTTAAAGAGCGTTTTGGGTAAAATCGTTTCATTTATCGTATGTGTTTCGACTTTTCATTCTTGATATTATTACATATATACAGATTTACATAATTAAATAATGTAAAACATGATTTATATATAATATATATTCATCATATACATATATATTATAGATTGATAAAAGTAATTAAATACACTGTTCATGGAGACGGTAGGTCGTACTTACGCATGAACACTGTTTTTGTTTCCTTATTGAATTGAATGAAATTATGTAGATGACATAAATATATATAAAAATAAATACAGTATGATTATTATGTCATATATTTCATGATTACTTATTGTATATACTTTATTATCATTCATGAATGGTTAACATGGAGAATGAATCTCATCGCGTCGTGGAGACGATAGTCCGTACGTACGCACGAGCGATGATATCATTCCCATGATCATGGAATTACATTTAAGTGTATGTATAATATTTATAAATCAATATCACATTGAAACAATCATATATAGTCATTATTTACACCATTATACCCATCCAAGTAAGGTGGTGGTGGAAAATAGATTACACCACGGCTTGGAGACGGTATTCCGTACGTACGCATGCGCGGTGATTTCATTTTCCGTAGGATGGATAGATGGTGAAATAGGGTTCTTTCATACTTATAATAACTGAAGTGCCCAGATCAGTGTGAATCACTGAGAGGGGGAGGGGGTGAATCAGTGATCCCTTCAAATCTTTTTACTAATTGATTCCTTATCAATTAAACCTCTATGGCTGGTTAAAGCCTCGATCCACTCTTCTTGTATCTCTCACCTTTCCACGAATGATGCAGTAAATGTAAAGGCACTGGACACAAGGATTTACAAGGTTCGGCACCAAAGGCCTACATCCTTGCCATGCTCTCCCAGCATGGATTCTCCCATTATAATCGGTTAGTATTACAATGGTCGATACAGAGTCCCACTGTATCTCTCCTGAGTCCCACATGAGGGTCTTTATACTGCGTCCCACAGTGTTACCAGAGTCCCACTGGCCTGCTCCAGAATCCCACTGAAGACTTCTTCTCCCTGAGTCCCACAGGGTCTTCTCCTGGCTCCTTGAGTCACACGAGTTGCTCTTCTTCACTGTAAGTTCTTCAAGTATCCTCAGCAGCCTGGGATAAAGGCTGCTGGCCTTGCTCTTCTCTTCTGATCACTTGTGGTGAACAGGTCTTCTCGTCTTGCTCGGGCCTTATCACCTTCTTCTAAGGATGACCCGGACTCTCTCTTCAAGAATCTTCAACAGCCTCTGGTAAGGTCTGTTGGTATTGCTCAGCAACTTCTGATCACTTCTGTTGATCAGGCTCTTCTCAAATACTGAAAACTCAGACAAACAATATATTTCACTTCAGTCTGGCTCAGTCTCACATCAAAACATCTTCATGCACTGAATGCATGGCAACACTTCTTCCTCATGCACTGACTGCATGGCCTTCTCAAATTCATCAAGAACCACTGGTCTTGGATTACTCAGATGCACACAAGCAGATTCAGACTTGTTCACGTGTGCACGTGCATGCATGCACTCTCCTCTTTCTCCTCTTGGTGCAATAAACCCTCAAAGGGTGTAGTCACGTTAAGCACACACCTTCTCACTTGAACTTCACACTTTGTTCAATGTGTTTACACACTTAAATGTGTGTTATACTTTGTGTGAATCTTCTTATTCTTCTTAGTGTGTCCACTCCACTTAGATCACACACATAGGTTCGGCCTTTTAGTTCTTTTGCACACACAAATGCCTATGGCCTTTCACTTCTTCTTGCACACACACAAACTATTCTTTGTTCTTCAAAGTGTGCACAACCAACCCGTAGGGTCTTCCTCACTAGGCACACACACAATGTGTGGTCTCGGCCTCCTCTTCTTCTTGCACACCTAATTGGATACGGCCTCTTCACTTGTTGCACACACACAAGAGATGTGGTGGCCTTCCTTCTTTACTATGCACACACAAGAGGCAAAGCCTCGGGTCTTCTTCCCCACTTTAGCACACAAGGCACTAAGGCCTCGGCCTTCTCAATGTTCACACACGAGGCACTGCCTCGGTCTTCACCTAGCCTTCGGGCGAGCAAGGTGCACGACACAGGGGCGCGCAAGACCTCCTACCGCGGGGCGCGCAAGTGCAACACCCGCGGGGTCTTCCTCTTGCCGCGCAAGGGTGCGGGCAGAGAGGGAACAAGCCTCGGGCGCGCAAGGTGTTGCGGCCACGAGGTCTTCCTGCTGCGCAAAGGATTAGGCGCGCAGGGGATCTCCTCCTCCTTCTTCTTCTTGTCGCGCAAAGAAGTTGCGCGCAAGGGACTCCTTCGGGCCAAAGATGGAACCGAGGACTTTAGTGCCGCACAGGGTGCTTGCCGGGGCTTCAAAATCTTCGCGAGGCAGAGCTCTCACGGGGCTTCTTTCAAGTTCATCAGCAAGCTACAATGAGGTCTCGGCCTCTCCTTTTATAGGCAGAGAATCCTCAAGACTTCCACGTGGGATATCTTTTAATCTCCCGAAGATTTCGGGATTTCAAGATTTCCTTAAATCTTGTTTTCTTCTCCCTGTTCACGCGGGTTCCATTTATTTTTTCTCCTCCACATGCATGCGACTTAGAACGCATGCACGGCCTTCCTTCGATCCAAAACATGCAAGCATAAACACCCAAACCTCGGCAACTTCGTTTGCCTCGGTATTGCTTCGAATTCTCTCTCGATGCATGCATGCAACATTTTAATGCATGATCGTGTTCGTAGAGGCCAGAAGATCACAATGGAGGCTTCGGCTCGATCAGCAGTGGCCGGGAACTCAAATTCTGTCGTCGGGAGGCTCCTGGTTCAGCGGCGGCTTCGCGGGTGGCTTCGGCTGAGCTCGAGGAAGGAGACAGACCGGGAGCCGTCGGATCAGGCGATTTAGATACATCGGACGGCCTGGATCAGATCGCCTCGCCGCAGATTAGTTGTGCGGCCGAGATCTGGCGCGCGATCGATCGTGCGGCCAGGATCGCACCCGCGGAAAAATTCCGCGTCCCACATCGAAACGGGCTCTTGTTTTTCCGCGGTTTATCAATATGCCGCTACCTCAACCCCGCAATTGAATCTTCTCCCTCCACGGTGCCGCCCCGCACCGTGTTCTCCCCGCGGGCGCGCTCTGCGCCCACTCTCTGCTCCTACGGGCGCGCTCCTAGCGCCCACTATGCACCCTCCGGGCGCGCGGGTTTCACCACCGCGTGTCCTCAGGGGCTTATACACGGCCCCTGCCGCTCGGGCTGGCCACATGGGATCCCCCCTTGGGCGTGGCGCCTTAGGCCCACATGTGCCTTGGGGGTTGAACCCTTATGGCTGGCCCTTGGTGGTTAATTTTTTGCTTGAGGAAACACTTAGGACTTTGTTTAAAAACAAAGTAACCAAGTGAAAATGCCAAATGCCACTACTTCCAAGCCATTCTCCTCTAAGCCATTTCTTCTCTCTTCTTCTTAGGAATTCATCAATCCTCCTCTCATATGATCTTCACTTAGGATATCGAATTCCCGAAGGTTCATCTTCAACCGCACTCCTGAATCAAACATATTCATCAAAGTTCTTTATTGATCCAATCAGAGATCAATTGGATCAACTTCAAATTCACATGCACTAAGAAATAGTACATGGACTTCATTAATCCACTTCATCCACTCAGTAGTTGTGGATGGATCACTTCAGCTCCTCATGCATTTTCAATACAATGCATGGTCTTCTATCATTGTTGTGACTTTGTATCATCAAGATACAAGTTCTATGAACTTAAAGAGCAGCTCAGCAATCGTCATATTTTCATAGAGAATGTTTCAACCACAACATCCTATGTAACTTAGTGAATCTCCTAAGTGACATGTCTCTAAGTACCATTTCCATTCTCTTTCACCACCAACACCATCACAACCTTTGTCATTCACATGTTGACAATTCTTGACTTCCATTCATTCCAAGACAACATCATGCCTCATTGACAACAAATGCAACACAGTGCACTTCAATCTCCCCCTTTGTATTTGTTGTCAATACACTCCTTCAGCACATATGAATGGGTTAATATGTGTTCCAATATTTCTCCCCCTTATTGGCAATCAAATGCAAAGGTGTGGTGTGGTTCTCTTTCAAAAATCTCTTCCTCCCTTTGAAAAGTATTTTCTTGAAAAACACTGAGAGAGGGATGATGCCACATGTTCTCTTTAGCAAAGAACATTTAGTAAATCATCTCTAAGTCTACTTGGGCTAACCCAGTGTAGAAAACAAGAGTGATGTAACCAAGGAACTCAATGCTGTCCAACATTCACTATACATGTGAGATCATGCTTAGGGGTTGAATTTTTTCAGATATTCAATGAATTGCTGAATCCTGCACATACTTCACAAAACACATTAGAATGTTCAGGTGCAAAGATAAAGCTCCCCCTTTCATCTATTTTCTTAAGATGATATTAATCTCAGAACATCATCTTCTTCAGATTTGCTCCCCCTCAAGGGGTGCTCTCCATTCTGTCCAAACCACTCTCCAGATGAGAATGATCATCATCTTCAATTCCCTGCAATGTTAGCACATGTATATACCAAGAGTATAAGGGAATAAGATGGAACCTCCTTGGTTCATCAATGTGAACAACAAGGTTGAGAAGATTCTCTCAACCGAGATGTCCCATTTTCACCAGTCTTCACACTTGCACATTTGATCTTCATTGATGATTGTGCTGGTGTGGTTCTCAAAACATCTTCATGTGAAACCTTCTTCTTCCCTTTTGCTTTAGCAATTGCCAAAGCTTCATCTTCAACTCTTTGTAGTTCTCTGGCAAGTTGCAACTGATGTGGCCATATGACAAGTAAATCATTTGGAAGAGTGGCCCCAGTTCTGGAAGTTCCACATGGTTCTTTTGATAATGTTAAGCTACCTTTCTTAGGCAACTTATTTTCAACCAATCCCTTCTGCTTCTTCTGGATTGATTGTCTGTTTGAGTTCAGTCTGTCGCTATTGAATTTCATGGCTTCTTTACAAATATCCATGATATGTCATTTCTTCCCACAGTAGAAGCATATTTTCTTGGTGGTCCTTCTAGATGACTCACCCTTCTTGGATTTAGACTCCAAGGACTTCTCTTCCTTTTTCAACATCTTCTTGGGAGCTTTTTCAGCTTTCTTCTTCTTTCTTCCCAAGGATTCCTTTTTAGCCAGGTTCAGTGATCTTCTCTTCTTTTCATCTTTGGATACAGTTGGAGATTGACATGTATCATTTTGACCACTTTTGCAAACATCCCAGATGTTGTCAAGCAATCCAAATCTGTTAGCAGTAAACAGATGTCTCTGGACCTGTGGATGCTGCTTCTTTTCCTCTAGCTTTCTCCCCCTAGGCATGGGCTTCCTTTGTGCTTTGACATTTAGTGGATTGTACCAACAATCCTTTGCACGGTGCCCATACTTATTACAGCACCAACACTGACCCACAAATCTTGACCTCTTCAGTCCTTCTGATTGTTGGGTACTTTTCTTGACTTGCTGTGTTGTTTCAGGAGAGCATTCTTTCTTCACTGTCTTCATCCATACTTGTTTGGATTCATTCTTCCATCCTGCACTTTTAATAGAAACACTTTTAGAAGCATGAGTACAAGATGGTATGGATGGTACCTTCTTTTTAGAAGATGTTGCCCTTTTATTAGAGGATGTCTTTATTTTAGAATCATCCTTCTCAAAGCATACTTGAGTAGCAACATTTCTCCTTTCAGCTGACTGGGAGGCTTTGGCTTTGGGTGATTGCTGATTGTTCAATATCACCTCCAGTTCAAAGCATTTCATGTTGAGGGAGTTCTTCTCATCCTCAACCAATCTTAGCCTACCTTCCCAATTCTGTTTCAGCTATTCCATCTGGTCATCATGCACCTTCTTTATTTCATGCAATGAGTTGTCAAGCTCCTTCGCCATTTTGACTTTGTCTTTGAGTTGAGCATCTCTGACATTCATTGACACTTTATGCCTCTTTTCCAGTGCATGGAAAACATCTTTGACCAATATCATAAAGAATTCATTCTCAGAAAGGCTTCTCTGCAATTATTCAGCAGTGTCTTCATATCTTTCATTGCAAAGAGAAACGGTTTCATCTTTAGCCTTCACCATCTTTCTGAGAGTGTTGGTTATGCCAACCCTTTTAGCCAACTGATCTTCCATTGCATTGGCTTCTTCTTCTAACTGTGATTTTTCTTCATGAAGATCATGGATGCCTGTAGCTATACACTTTGCCACTTCCATGGGAACTGTCTTCTGAAGATATTTGAGTGCACTCTGAAGATCATTCATTGTTTCAACTTCATCACAGCTAGGACATGCTTTCTTCATCTTCTTGGCCTGTTTCTTCTTTCTATTTTTCTGAGTCTTGGCAGATATCTCCATTTGAGGCTGGTCGCTCGTTTCCTCAAATCTGCACTTCATAAAGACTCCCTTGGATCTTTTAGAGGTAACCTCCCTCTGATACCAATTGAAGTGCCCAGATCAGTGTGAATCACTGAGAGGGGGAGGGGGTGAATCAGTGATCCCTTCAAATCTTTTTACTAATTGATTCCTTATCAATTAAACCTCTATGGCTGGTTAAAGCCTCGATCCACTCTTCTTGTATCTCTCACCTTTCCACGAATGATGCAGTAAATGTAAAGGCACTGGACACAAGGATTTACAAGGTTCGGCACCAAAGGCCTACATCCTTGCCATGCTCTTCCAGCATGGATTCTCCCATTATAATTGGTTAGTATTACAATGGTCGATACAGAGTCCCACTGTATCTCTCCTGAGTCCCACAGGAGGGTCTTTATACTGCGTCCCACAGTGTTACCAGAGTCCCACTGGCCTGCTCCAGAATCCCACTGAAGACTTCTTCTCCCTGAGTCCCACAGGGTCTTCTCCTGGCTCCTCGAGTCACACGAGTAGCTCTTCTTCACTGTAAGTTCTTCAAGTATCCTCAGCAGCCTGGGATAAAGGCTGCTAGCCTTGCTCTTCTCTTCTGATCACTTGTGGTGAACAGGTCTTCTCGTCTTGCTCGGGCTTTATCACCTTCTTCTAAGGATGACCCGGCCTCTCTCTTCAAGAATCTTCAACAGCCTCTGGTAAGGTCTGTTGGTCTTGCTCAGCAACTTCTGATCACTTCTGTTGATCAGGCTCTTCTCAAATATTGAAAACTCAGAAAAACAATATATTTCACTTCAGTCTGGCTCAGTCTCACATCAAAACATCTTCATGAACTTAATGCATGGCAACACTTCTTCCTCATTCACTGACTGCATGGCCTTCTCAAATTCTTCAAGAACCACTGGTCTTGGATTACTCAGATGCACACAAGAAGATTCAGACTTGTTCACGTGTGCACGTGCATGCATGCATGCATGCACTCTCCTCTTTCTCCTCTTGGTGCAATAAACCCTCAAAGGGTGTAGTCACTTTAAGCACACACCTTCTCACATGAACTTCACACTTTGTTCAATGTGTTTACACACTTAAATGTGTGTTATACTTTGTGTGAATCTTCTTATTCTTCTTAGTGTGTCCACTCCACTTAGAGCACACACATAGGTTCGGCCTTTTAGTTCTTTTGCACACACAAATGCCTATGGCCTTTCACTTCTTCTTGCACACACACAAACTATTAATTGTTCTTCAAAGTGTTCACAACCAACCCGTAGGGTCTTCCTCACTTGGCACACACACAAGGTGTGGTCTCGGCCTCCTCTTCTTCTTGCACACCTAATTGGATACGACCTCTTCACTTGTTGCACACACACAAGAGATGTGGTGGCCTTCCTTCTTTACTATGCACACACAAGAGGCAAAGCCTCGGGTCTTCTTCCCCACTTTAGTACACAAGGCACTAAGGCCTCGGCATTCTCAATGTTCACACACGTGGCACTGCCTCGGTCTTCACCTAGCCTTCGGGCGCGCAAGGTGCACGGCACAGGGGCGCACAAGACCTCCTACCGCGGGGCGCGCAAGTGCAACACCCGCGGGGTCTTCCTCTTGTCGTGCAAGGGTGCGGGCAGAGAGGGAACAAGCCTCGGGCGCGCAAGGTGTTGCGGCCACGAGGTCTTCCTGCTGCGCAAAGGATTAGGCGCGTAGGGGATCTCCTCCTCCTCCTTCTTCTTGTCGCGCAAAGTAGTTGCGCGCAAGGGACTCCTTCGGGCCAATGATGGAACCGAGGACTTCAGTGCCGCGCAGGGTGTTGCGCGGGGCTTCAAAATCTTCATGAGGCAGAGCTCTCACGGGGCTTCTTTCAAGTTAATCAGCAAGCTACAATGAGGTCTCGGCCTCTCCTTTTATAGGCAGAGAATTTTCATGATTTCCGCGTGGGATATCTTTTAATCTCCCGAAGATTTTGGGATTTCAAGTTTTCCTTAAATCTTGTTTTCTTCTCTCTGTTCACGCGGGTTCCATTTATTTTTTCTCCTCCACGTGCATGCCACTTAGAACGCATGCATGGCCTTCCTTCGATCCAAAACATGCAAGCATAAACACCCAAACCTCGACAACTTCTTTTGCCTCGGTATTGCTTCGAATTCTCTCTCGATGCATGCATGCAACATTTTAATGCATGATAATGTTCGTAGAGGCCAGACGATCACAATGGAGGCTTCAGCTCGATCAGCGGTGGCCGGGAACTCAAATTCTGTCGTCGGGAGGCTCCTGGTTCAGCGGCGGCTTCGCGGGTGGCTTCGGCTGAGCACGAGGAAGGAGACAGACTGGGAGCCGTCAGATCAGGTGATTGAGATACATCGGACGTCCTGGATCAGATCGCCTCGCCGTAGATTAGTTGTGCGGCCGAGATCTGGCGCGCGATCGATCGTGCGGCCATGATCGCTCCCGCGGAAAAATTCCGCGTCCCACATCGAAACGGGCTCCTGTTTTTCCGCGGTTTATCAATATGCCGCTCCCTCAACCCCGCAATTGATTCTTCTCCCTCCACGGTGCCGCCCCGCACCGTGTTCTCCCTGCGGGCGCGCTCTGCGCCCACTCTCTGCTCCTGCGGGCGCGCTCCTAGCGCCCACTATGCACCCTCCGGGCGCGCGGGTTTCTCCACCGCGTGTCCTCGGGGGCTTATACACGGCCCCTGCCGCTCGGGCGGGCCACATGGGATCCCCCCTTGGGCGTGGCGCCTTAGGCCCACATGTGCCTTGGGGTTGAACCCTTAAGGCTGGCCCTTGGTGGCTAATTTTTTGCCTGAGGAAACACTTAGGACTTTGTTTAAAAACAAAGTAACCATGTGAAAATGCCAAATGCCACTACTTCCAAGCCATTATCCTCTAAGCCATTTCTTCTCTCTTCTTCTTAGGAATTCATCAATCCTCCTCTCATATGATCTTCACTTAGGATATCGAATTCTCGAAGGTTCATCTTCAACCGAACTCCTGAATCAAACATATTCATCAAAGTTCTTTATTGGTCCAATCAGAGATCAATTGGATCAACTTCAAATTCACATGCACTAAGAAATAGTACATGGACTTCATTAATCCACTTCATCCACTCAGTAGTTGTGGATGGATCACTTCAGCTCCTCATGCATTGTCAATACAATGCATGGCCTTCTATCATTGTTGTGACTTTGTATCATCTGGATACAAGTTCTATGAACTTAAAGAGAAGCTCAGCAATCGTCAGATTTTCATAGAGAATGTTTCAACCACAACATCCTATGTCACTTAGTGAATCTCCTAAGTGACATGTCTCTAAGTACCATGGCCATTCTCCTTCACCACCAACACCATCACAACCTTTGTCATTCACATCTTGACAATTCTTGACTTCCATTCATTCCAAGAAAACTTCATGCCTCATTGACAACAAATGCAACACAGTGCAATTCAATAACATACCAGTATATGATTGATACTGATTTTATTACTTCATAATGAAACAACTAAATAAGAAGAAGTGGAAGAAGAAATAAAGTTGAAAGAATCGGTAACAGACATTACCTCTTCTTTGAAGCGTCTCTTTGACACCTCCTCATAGGGCACTAGAATTGGTCTTTGAAGAAGACCAGGACCTCTAGGATGTCTCTAGGGATGTTTATAAGAGAATTTGGTAGGGGTTGGCCGATCTTGAAGGTTCAATGTGGTGTGAGGAAGAGAGGGAGGAGGTTCCCTTTTATAAGGGAAAATATTATTTTATTATAAAGTCATATTCAGTTTTTAATAGATCCAAATTGAGATATTTCGAAGATAAGGTGGGGATGGGTCAAAATCCTCTCATCCAATATAATTTATACAAGTTTAGGGTTCTATTTTAACCTTATCATTTAGATTTAACTTTAGGTTAAATAATTTTTCATTTACCGTGTCTTCTTGTTTTCTTACACTATAAGGTAAATAAACCTACAATAACAAGAAAAAAGAACCCCAAGTTGTTTATTATTAATATATATAACCTTATCTATGTCACTTGGCCGAACCGTAGATTTTTATGAATAAAATAAAAATTTATAATATTTTTTTTAAAAAAACTATTTTATGTCAATTTTGACACTATTTTGTAATTGATTTTTGTGAAAATTATAACTGAATGATTAGTTCGAACAAAGTTATCTAAATCAATAAAAAAATGTCATATTAACCTATAAAATTAGTGTAACGCATAAAAAGTCTCATATTACATTTATTTGGGTATTTATAACATCAATTATATCAATTTTTCATTAATAAGATAATTACTGTATCATCATTGTTTCATAAATAAATTAAATTATTTAATGTCTAAACATTACAAATAAAATAACATTATAGGAAATCATTTTATATTTCTAATGAATATTTATAGTCAAATTTATCTTATGTATAACTCTATATTAAAAATGATTTACTTATTAAAATTTGATTTTAACTATTTTAACACTTCTTTAAATAAATTAATATTAAATGTCCTAGTCTAATCCAAGTGGGCCTAAATGGTCATATTTTATTCCTAATGTTTTTTTGGTCGAATTAATCTTATCCAATAGAATTAGGACATGTATTAGTGTAATAATAATATCATATTTACCCTTAATTACCCTATTTACTTTTAACCGTGGTAAATAAAAGTAAAAAGTTACTATTCACCAAAAATTATTTTCATCTCATTGAACCACATTTTACTTTCGAACATCAACCGTGTCTCTCTTATTTTTGAAATTACATTCACAAAAGCGATAAAATTACGTTTTATTTAAATTTTCAAATTCTCCTAGGAGATGGTTAAAAGACAGTGAAAAGTTCAATAAAATTTTTATATATATATAAAATTATTATAAAATGACTCCAATGGATTATTTCGAAATTATATAGATATTATGTATCAATTATGATGTAAAATAAATTTAAGTCAAATAAATAAATATTTAAATAAAAATTCGGTTTTTAAATAGTAACCTAGTATTTTCACTATTCATCAAAAATTGAAAGATTTCTGAAAAATCCGAAAATTTCACCCTAGGTTAATTTCGATATTCCGAATCCCAAAATGAAGTCAATTTTCAAATATAAAATTTATAAAATATCAAAAAGTGGGTATTACTATTCATAACGGCTAGTTTTAATTATATTTTAATAGCATATCGTTGTTTAACGAAACTCGGTATTGCGTACAACACACGCTATCATGGAAGGTCGCACTTGCGTGTAATGCAAGTCAAGTCAGGGGTGCATGTTGTGAATTCTCCTTTTGGTGTAGCGTACAACACAATAAATTAATGAAATTAAAAGAATATTTTTCATAAAATCTTGGGGTGTTACACTTAAATTCCAATCCATTGGAAAAGGTTAATGTAGCTTGTGTGTATGTGTGGACTACCACCTCCGCTACATGATACGATTTATTTTCCATTAATATTTTAATCATATGTTAAAAAAGATATAGTTTATGAATTTATATGATATATATGATATAATAATGATTCTTTGTAGTTGAATTATTAATTACCTTTCTTTTGTTCCTCCAAATGAAAAGTGAAAACTATGTTCATGCATAAGTATAGATTAACATCTCTATACATTTTATGGATGATTATGAATATATAAATAATAAATATATATGATATTTATATAACTATTTCCATTTTTATTTGGTGTAAATATTATCAAATCACACAGAACAAAACTAGCTAATGAAAAACATACATGAGAAACAAATCAGTTATCAACTGAAATAGTGATTTTAATAAAGATTTATAAATAAATGGGTGATAAAAGGTTATAATTAAATCATATATGATATGGTATATATGAATATGGTTATATATTATATATATATTAATTATATATTTACTATAAATGAGTTCCAACCAAGTATAAACTATGTCATACTTGAGGTATGGGTTTTTTGTTGTAATATCATTGTTTATCTGGATTATTTATGATTAAGTTTCCAATGATAAAATATTATGATATACCTCTCCGGAAACTAATAAAATTTATTTTAAATTTTTAATTATTTATAATACATGTTTTACTTTCTTTTTCCTACCATTATTTATCCAATATACTAATATAACATTTTTTAGAAAAATCGGCCTCATTTCTCTTTTCAGTTGATAAAACATTTTCTTCTGTATTCATGTTTTCTAATTTTTTTTTCAAGATTGTTTTTAATTTTTTTCCCATGAATTATTAAAATAATTTTTAAGCACGATTTAATTTTTATTTTTTTAAAGGAATATTATAATCTATTTATATATAAGTAACTTTTTATTTTTATTTTTACAAAACTGTATAATGAATATTTTCTCTAATCTTACATGGAATGTATAGAATTTTCCACTATCATAACCACACAATGCAGTGAAGAATACTTTAAAAAATATTAAGGTTATTTTTAATGCTTTTTTCCTTAATATATAGGACCTCTTTAGATAAATTAGACTAGAATGGGGAGTGAAACCAATTTAGTAAGGGACCCAATACGCTATGATATTCTATGGAGTGAACCAAACTACTATAATGGTTAAGGAAGTGAACCTAATCCATTGTGATAGTCTTATAAGATAATATTTACTAGTAAATAAATGATGTTTTATGCTTATGTGTATTCCATAAAATTATTTCTTATGCCATTGTTATGAACTCATGGCTCAAGGCCTTTGATTACATTATGATTCATGTATTACAATCTGCCGAGATTTATCTCATGATTATAGATTATGATATATGACATGTAGTGTATGGTTTTATACTATTATTATTATTTTCTCATGGTTTTATACTCATTTTATGTTTATATATATCTTGTTTACCTTTACTAGGCATATTATCTCAACCTTTATTATGTTTCCCTTCCATTGGTTAAGAAGAAATTTATTAAGTATGATATGTCTTAGAAGGTTTCAAGTTATGAAGTAATTAGTGGATGTGTCACATAATGAAAATAAAATATCATTTATTTTACTATCTTCTAATATTGAATATTTTGGTTGAAGTTCAGGTTGAGTTACCAGTTCAATGTTTTGAATTTTTTATGTTTCAAGTGAGTTTTGGTTTGTGCATGGTTTGTGATCACAATTTAAGGGTAAAACATGTGACCTGTTGGGGTAGAGCAGGTTTTCAATACATTTTATTCATGAATAGTTTGACTTTCATGGGTTGATAATGGATTAGGAAAAACTATAAAAGGCCTAAGAAAAATCGTATAGCTTGAGAGTTAGTGTCTTGGGCATGACGCATGACATGCACATAGTTAAAGAAAACCGTGTGAGGGGTTTTATAGTTTCTATAGTAGAATTTTTCATAGTTGGTGCATATTTTCCAAAATTTTGTGGATAAAACTTGAGGGGTGGACCTTTCTAAATTTTGGTTGGCATGGTTGATGCATTGTTTGTCAAACCGTGCGAGTTTCCCAGATTTCTTAAAATATAAAATTCCATGTTTTCCCTCTTATGCTTTAACCCCATTTCTGGATTTTATCTAACATGGATCATTTTCAGTGCATGAAGGGGATCTCAATATTCCTTCCATTGGTTCTGATTCCATTTTTGTGCTTCTCTTTTAGATCTAAGGTGATTTCTTGTGTTTTTAACAATTTTTCTCTTTTCCCACCTATCCTCTCTTGTTTTTTAGTATTTATTTCTAGCTTCTATATTGGCCAAATCCTAAGGGCTAGAGTTGATGTTCGGTCTGTTAGGGTGTGTGTAAGGTATCTAGGGGTGTATTCATCCTTCACTCGAAGTTTTGTTTCATTCTAATGTCATTTTGGTAGGTGATTCCATCCATTTTTATTCTGACACATTCTATTTGATGCTTGGATGTTTCTAGATAATTTATAATTGTGTTTTTAATGCCTTTGATATCTTTTTTCAGGTTTTTTATGATATATTCATGATGGAAAGGTGTTTATAAAGGGTTTTGAAAGGATTTTCTTAAACATTCCCTTGTATTCATACTTAAAAGTTGTTGGATAAAATGTCAATTGATCTTATAAAATAAAATTGGGGGTTTTGAGTGTTGTTCTCCCTTGGTAATATTTTGGTATTATGATTGGATTTTAAATTGGGTGATATACGTGGGAATTGTTGACTCTTATTGTTTTACACTTACGTGTGGCCTATTATATTTGGTGGTAAACAAGTTTTTTTTCCTTAAAAATGGTTTTGGGTAATTTTGTGTATATGTAAAGGGTGACATTAAATGTGGAAATATATATATGTTCTTGGAGTGTACATATGGGTGGGAAAAGAAAAACAAATGGCCCTTGTGAATGATGTACCCTTGAACTATGTTTTTTGAATGAATTATCTCACATTTTATTCTTCCTCATCTCAAATGGTTCTTTTAAGCTATTATAGTTTTGAAATTAATTTGAAGGACATATTTGTTTGAATATGGCTTTCAAAAATAATTTTATTGTGTTTCATGTTTACCTCCTTGATATGTTTTGATTTTTTTTGATAAATGGTGTGAAATGTGAGAAATATGTTTTAAAAATACTTCAAGGTATAAATTTGATGATTTTTTTTCTTAAGAATGTGGTTTTTCCCATGTGTTTTTCTTATTTTTTTTCCAAATGGGATGTTTGTGAATTTTGAAAGGGCTGTGAAATGTGTTTCAAAATGGACTTGGTTCTTTGAGTTACATTAAAAAGGAATTTAAATGTGTTTTCTAAATCTTGGAATGATTGCAATTCCAAGATATGTTTTGGTGACTAACTTTCATGATGGATGATTTGGAACATTTCGTGTTGTTACATGATTACAATTTGGAATGGAAATGGTTTTTAAATAGTTTTGTGAATGTATTGGAATTGGAAATGTTAAAGTCTCAGTTAGAAATTTGTGCTACCTTTGAAAATTTTGTTTAGATGTGAAGTGATGTGAATGAATGATTGGTACATTTTGATGTTTTTGAAATTGTTTTTGGAACTCATGTGATGTATATGACCGGTGGGAATCATTGAATGTTTAGAAAAATGGATTGAATACATGGGTAGTTTTAAGGCCCAATTGGAATTTTAAATTTTTAGGAATGTGATTTTTGAAATTGAAATGATATGATGACCCAATTCACACTTGTAAAATAAATGGTTTTCCATGCATGTTTGTGCTGACATGGAAAATTTTTGGAGACCAATAGACCTTAGGATGAGACCCTCCAAGTGGCTCGTGCATGGGAAAGATGTTGGTCTTGGGTAATAATTAGAGACTACTAGACCTAGGGATTAATTAACCATTAGTGGATCATGCATGTGGATACTTTTAGTTATGGTTACTATAAAATGTTTCATTAATTATTTTTATCATGAGATTCTTTTTCACCATTTAGAGGTTCAAGTGATGATTTTTTTTACCATGATTAGATGAGTTGGTACTCCCTAGATTTCCTAGGAGGCTCGGTGGGATAGGCCACTGGATTGGATAGTTTAGAGTTTCTAGTTTGTTATTGACTATGGACCTTCACCCTATAATGGTAGGTGAGTCCGAACTAAGTAAGTCTAGGGATTTATTTTATAGATTTTTAGGAAATAGCCATGATTATAGATCTATTTTTTCTATTTTTCTCATTCTGTTTGTTCATAATTATCCCTTCTAGTTATCCCTCATTTTTTGTTTCCTTTATTATTATCAGGGTTTCTTTTTGGTCATCTCGTATGGATTTCTCTTTGGTTTTCGGTTTTGAAATGATTTTCATAGTGTGAAACCATTTTTGAAAATAAATGATTCATGTGTGGTTAAAAAAATAGAATTTTTTGAAAGTTTTGTTTGGTTTCTTAAAATGATTATAATCATATTTTCTATATCTATCGTAAAATTGTTTTTGAGGATTGTTTTAGGAAAGTAAATTATTGGACTCTATATTGACTACCTAATGAGTTATATAAGATCTCACCCTAATTTTTCCACTTAGCATTGATAGACTTGAGCTATTTTTCAATTTTTGGTTTCTGGTTCATTTTTCCATTAAATATGGTTGGTCTTCTGGTTGGTGGTGACCAAGAGGTCACATGGAGATCATGTTATCGTGGTTTGGTTTGGTTTTTTTGTTCTATATTTTTCCTTTTAGTAGTTTTTATATATGTATTGTTTTGTATATTTATTTATGTTCAATTGCCAGTTGTGTTGTGTGTTTTATTTCTTTCATTTGATCATGGTTGTCATTAGTCTAATTTTTTTCCATTGGGATAACATTTGATTCCCAACACTACTCACCAGCCCATGGGGATCGCGAATTCTCTTCTGGCCTTATCTCTAGCTGGTTCAGGTGTTAGTTTTAGGTGGCACCCTAGATGGGTTCATGAAAAAATGGTATCAATTTAAGCCCTAGTTTTTTGGGGTGTAAGGTGGATCAAAGATTAATACTGTCAGGACCTAAAAGGTTTTCATGATAAGGACATCATGAACCCTTTCTATTTACAATCCTCGAGTTTCTAGGGGTATTCTAGGATTTTTGTCTATTTGTTTTTTTCGGTTTTTAATGGATGAGTAATAACAATAGAGGTGATTTGTTGTCATGTTGTGATCTCATATGGAGTAGTGGACCATTTCAAGTCTGATGGCATAGATCAAGGTTTACTTTGTTGTTTTTTATTACTTAGGGCACAGATGACTAACCATGATTCCTGGATATGTATAAAACATAGTTATTAATCCTAGGTGATTTATGTGAGTGCTCATTTGGGTTGGTTTTGGTTGGGGTGAGCATATTTTGAAAAAGAAAATTGTTTTAAGAAAAAATGTATTTTCATAGGAAAAATGGTTTCATGGTATGATTATGTGGGATTTAGGGTTTAGAAATTCGTTGAAAGTGATATAATGTTTTGTGGAAGGTGGAATGATATTTTAATTAATTTTAAAATGAAATGAAATGGTGGTTTTTGAAAAGATGATTTTTTTTGAGTTTTTAATAATTGGCTACTGATAATTTTTTTTGTGGCTTGAGTTGTTCTTTTGGTTGAGTTTTTTGTGACATTGATTTTGGTTTTTTTCTTCTTTTCAAATTATTCCACCCAGAAAGGTCCCATAGTTTTTTAGTGATTTTCATCCGGTTGGTGGCTTTTCCCAGACTTCTAGTGGAATGGAGGTGTCATGTTCATCTCAATTGTTTCTGATCTATTGTGGTGATTGTGGTCTGTTAGAGGAAGTGTAATCACTTGAGGAGGTTGATAGTGTCTTTATGTATTTGGGAGATCCCAAACATGTTAGGGATTGTTTTATTTTAGGTTCATTTGAGGGTCTATCCCCCATACATTGCAAGGTGATCATCCCAATGTTGCTACAAGTAGGGATTCCATTGGAGGTGTTTAAGACCAATTTAGTTTGAAGGTTTATACCTGAGAAGGTGAGGGCTGATAAAGTTCAAGATTTGTTGGGTGTTCAAAAATTCCAACTATCAGGGAGGGCCTACATTGATCTCCTTAGGGAGATAGTTTTGTATTATTCAGAGTTTTCCACTATGAATCAGCTAAAATCTCCTCTTTTAATTTATGGTCTTTATCTAGAGATCAAGGATTTAGTACTACCATACAATTAACTTTTGTTCAAAAAATTGGAAGATAAGACATTATTTACTAAATTAGTCCGTAGGGTGTAGTTTATAATGTTTGGAGCTTGTAATGATTCCCTATTTAGTGAGGGGTGTGTGCTAGAGGAACCCATTTTAGAGAAATCTACTTCATCGAATTTGGTTTCTTTCTCATAGAAATAGTCATTAATGTTCATTCAGTGTGTCCAATTATTGGAATTTAAATCCTTCATGCCGTAATCATCATAAGGTCTGTCGTCTTTGTGGTTGTTTCGGTCACTTGTAGAAATTTTACAAGCGATGTTTCCTTAAAAGAATGCTTTGGTTGAAGGATTTCATCTCCTGACTGTGAGGCAATGAATGCTTCATGATTCAGGACACCATCCATAGGCCCTAGAGTGAATCTTGCGTACATCCCATAATCAGGGGTGTGATGGTATAGTAGAACCAATTTTTGTCTCCAGTACCACAAAGACGATGATTAAAATTTATCTGTATTAATTTCACTACCGTTTTGAGTTTAAATTTTGTGTTATGAAGCTTGGTGGTCTATTTATTTCATAATTATAGTGGTGGATACCTTTTAAAATTTGAATATTCACTTTGTGTATCTTGTTATGTGTGCTTATCCTTGTTTGTGGATCAGTTACGGTTCTTGGTCGTCGTCATTTTTGAGATGTTTGAGTATTGTTGAGTGGGTTGATTATATTTCTAATTTCTATTTGGTTTGAGTTTCTTTTGTGTGTTTTCCCAATGCGTGGGAGGTTTTTAGTTCATGTTGGGAGTTCCCAGATTTGTTGTTCCATGATGTTATGGTTGGGTTTTCTCTATTAGTTCCATAATGTTGTAATTTTTTATATTGGTTGTGTTTGTTGGGTTGTTGTGGTGCAGATAACCCTGCCATTTTATCCCATTATTCTTAATATTGGGGTTTACTCTATAAATGGTAAGGTGTGACTTATGGAGTAAAATATCACACCATGGACTATTGCTTCCTATGATATCATATCATTTTAACCATGAGATTTATCCCTCCTCTGCTTGGGTGGATTTCTTTGGGAAGAATGTGTTTGTGGTGGGGATAATTGTCACAAACCAACACTGAAATTTCCTTTATATTATCCTTTTCTGTTATTGAATATTTTGATTGATTTTAGGTTGAGTTGGCAATTTTAATTTTTGAATTATGGAAGTTCTGATTGAGTTTTTGTCATGTGGATGTTTTGTGAGCATGGTTTAAGGGAAATCTATGTGGCCTATTGAGGGAGATGATTATTTTAGTCTATTTTATTCATATAATGTTTGACTTTCATGGTTTTATCATGTATTGGGAGAAATTTTGAGGGTACAGGGATAAACCGTATGGCTTGAAGGTTGGTGTTTAGGGCATAGCGCACCACTTGTGCACAATTGATGGAAACTGTATAGAAACTATGCAAGGAGTTATATATATTAGATAGTGGAATTTTTCATGGTTTACACATAGTTCCAAAAAACATGTGTCCAAACCATGTAGAGGCACACTTTATGTAGTAGGCTGCACAATGTTGGCGCACAGTATGTCAAACCGTGTAGCAGAACTTTGTGAGTTTCCCAGATTTCTTAAAACGTGAAATTCTATGTTTCCCTCTTATTTTTTAACCATATTTAAGTTCTTCCTCCATCATGGTTAATTTTCGGGGGCTGAAGGGGCTCCCAGTCTCCCTTCCCTTGGTTCTTGTTCCCTTGTTGGCACTTCACCTTCAAATCTAAGGTGATCTCTTGTGATTTTTGTCAATTTTTATCATTTACCTCTTCTATTATTTTGGATTATTGGTATTTCCTTGGTGGATTCTGTATTGGATGAACCCTAAGGGTCATGGTTGATGTGTGGTTCTATTTATTTTATTATAGTCTATGTATATTGTCACTTTTAGTTTATTTAATCCTTCTCCTAGAGTTTTGTTGCATTCACATGTTATTGAGGTAGCTGTTTCAATCCATTTACTTTTTAAAACATTCCATTTTTATCTTGGTTGTTCTTAAGTAATTTACAATAGTTTTTTTCATTATTGTGATATTTTTCTATGGTTTGGTACGGTATTATCACTATTTAATGTTTTCTAGAAATTATTTTCAATGGGTTTTCTTAAACATTCATATCTATGCATGCAGTCAAGGTGTTTTATAAAATGAAAATTGATATTTCAAAGTGATGTTGGTTGTTTTGGGTGATGTTTTCCCTTGTTTATGCTTATGTATTATGGTTTGATTGTGAATTTGGTGATTTATGTATTAATTATTGACACTTATGGTTTTAGCTTATGAGTGGCTTATTATATTGGGTGGTATAACAAGCAGCTTTTCTTTAACAGTAGGTTTGGGAACTTTTATTGATACTTTAAGGGTTTCATTGGATGTTGACATATCCATATGTGCATGAGGTGTACATATGGTTGAGTAAACAAATGAAAATGTCCCTTGGGAATTATTTTTCCTTAATCTATAGTTTTTGAAAGGATTCACTCCCATTTTTTCCTTCCTCATCTCAAATGGTTATTTCTAGCCATTATTGTTTTTAACGTAATTTGAAGCATGTGCATGTTTGAAGATGGATTTTAAAAAGGATTTTATCATGTTTCATGTGTAACTACTTATTATGTTTTGCTTTTTTGATGAATGGTGTGAAGTTGTGAAATATGTTTCAAAAAGGTTTTGATGTACAAATATGATGAACGTTGGTTTTTTAATGAAAGTAGGGTTTTGTTGAAAATTTTCTCTTCCTATTGTGTTACCAACTAGTTTTTCCTAAATTGTGAAAGTATTGTGAAATGTTTTTCCAAATGGACTTGTTTTTTTGAGTTATTTTAAATGTGACTTCAAATTATCTTTATAAATCATTTCTTTTTTGGAATTTCACGAATTGTTTTGGTGAATAATTGGCATGAGGGACCATTTTGAACATTTATTATTTTGGAATGACTTCAATTTGGCTTAGAAATGGTTTGTAAATGGTTTTGTGAATGTATTGGATTCAGAAATTCTAATGTATTCATGTACACTTTGAGTTTTATTTTAAAATTTGGTTTGATATGAAGTGATGTGAAGGCCCAATTGGTACCTTGTGATGTATTGGAAATTGGTTTTGGAACTCTTGTGATGTATAATCCTATTCGGTATGTTGGAATTTTTTGAAAAACGGATTGAAATATTGGGTATCATAAAGGCTCTGTTGGAATTTTATAATTTTTTGGAAAGTGGGTTTTGAATCTCAAATTATGTGACAATTTGATTAGAACTTTTGAAACAAATTTATTTTCATGTGTGTTCGTGATGACTTGGATTATATTTAGAGACCACTAGACCTTGGGATGTGATCCCCCTAAGTGGATCATGCATGGGAACACTATTGGTTTTGGCTTAGGATTTGAGACCACTACACCTTGGGATGTGTTCCCCTATAATGTCTCATTCATGAGGAGACTATTGGTTATGGTTACAGTACCATGTTTCTCTGAGTATCATTATCACAGGATTCTTCGGAATCATCAAGAGGTTCGAGTGATAGTTTCGTGTTAACCCTAATTAGACAGGTTGGTACACATGTATTTTCTAAGAGGCTAGGTGGGACATGCCAATCGATTGGATAGTTTACTGTGGCTAATTGGTTATTGAATATGGAGATGCATGATATACCAAAAGGTGAGGCCGAATTGAGTACTTCCTGGGATTTCTTCTAGAGATGTTTAGAAAATGATCATGATTATCTATATATATATTTTATTTTTCTTCTTTTATTGTTGGTTATTATCCCATCTATTTGTTCCTAATTTTTTGGTTTCCTTTATTATTAGAAGAGCTTTTTCCTATTCATCTAGTACAAATTTCTATTTGGGTTTTCATTTTGAACTGAGTTTTGGAGTGTGAATCCATTTTTGAAATTAAAAGCTACGTGTTATATTTTAAAAAGTGAATTTGTGGAAAGAAGTTTTTGGTTTCTTAAAAGGATTAAAATATTTTTTTATATTTATATTTTAAAATAGTCTTTTTTGAATATTTTTGGAACGAAAATTCATGGACTCTATAGTGATTACCAATTGAGTCGTTTAATCCCATACCCTACTTATGCCACTCGGTGTCTGCAGTCCCAAGCTATTTTGTAGGTTTATGTTTCTAGATCTTTTTTCCATTTGATCAAGTTGATATTATGGTTGGTGGTTATAGATATGTCATGTGTATATCATGTTAGCATGGCTTGGTTTTAGTTTTCTATTCAATTTCTATTTCATTTGACAGTTGTTATATTTGGATTATTTTGTATATTTAAAGATGTTTAGTTGTTAGTTGTGAGGTGTGGCCTATTTTATTCATTTGATCCTGGTTTTCATTGGGATAAATCATTCTCGTTTTGATAAATTTTATGCATGACACATTTATCCAGCCTATGGGGATCATGAACGCCATTATGTACTTATCTCAAACTAGGTCGAGTGTTAGTTTTAAGTGGAACCCTAGCATGGCTTGTGACAGAATGATGATGTATTTCACATATGAACCACTTATTTATGTATCCATGTTTCTAAAGATACCATACCTATGTGATTATGGCATCATTTTATGTTATATAATGAATATTCATCTAACAAGATAAAATATATATGTATGAAAATAATGGGGTTCTATCCGTTAAACATTCTTAGATTGGTCTTTTATAGAGAATATAACTATAAAAAATGGGAAATATGTTAGGGAAGTGTTTTTTTATATTTTGGTAAATTTAATGTGCTTAATATTTATGGATAATTGAGGCGGTGTAAGTATCCTTTTACTATTGAGAGGAGAAACTCTCTTGTAAATACTCCACTCAAAAATTAGTCTTTATTCCATTTAAGTATACGGGATAGGGGTGAAAATGGTGAATGATAAGTAAATAACCCCTTACAATGAGATTTAAATTGTGAAGTAATGACCTAGTGAAATGATATAAAATGATGATTTCACTATCACTCCCTTTACTAGAAAATAGGTCTACTGCAAAGTTCCATTCCGTCTATGTATGAATCAACTCAATTACCTAACTAATAATCATCCTTCTCTTCCTGAAGAAGTAGGTAAAATCTCATGGAGTGATTGTTTGGTCATGAATAAAGCCAACCATTATCTCATAGATGGAATCCACCTTAGAAATATCAATTTCATAAAGTCTATATATCATGTTTCCACTAAATATAGACCATCTATCTACCCTATTTGATTTTCCTGGGATATAATAAGTGCTAAATCTGAAGACCATCGAGCCCATATTATCCCACACTAGTCCACCCGTCACATTTCCTCTATCTCATAGGATCCACCAACATTCATCTTCAGACTACTCACTAGTGGATTTCATTTAACCCACCTTTTTGATTAATACTACCAATGACTTTGAAGTACTCACCATATTTGAAAGAACCCCCTGTAATGAAAAATAATATGCACATCCAGGTATAAAAGATATAAGGCCTGCCAAAAATGACCTCACATGAACCTGAATAAAGAGACGAGAGAAATGTATGAAACTAGACCACAATAAACTCCAACAAAAAAATCCCCACTTATGGAGATCCCCATTCACCAACAAACAATCTAAAATCTTACGTTAGCCCATTATAATTTGAGAAAAATATTTCATACTAATTATAAACAAAGATAACCACGTCATAGTCAGTACGAAGCTAGAAAATACCACAAAATTTCACATTATCATCAGTGGGGATATCCATGTTCCTCAAATTTATTTTTTACTAGAATTTACAAACACTATAGATTTATTTCCCATGTGTAAAAATCATTTTTTAAATTAATACATTTATTATTATGATTACTACTAAATATTTTGGTCATGGGATCAGAAAAAATACACATGTATGGTTCATCAATCAGGGTGATGGTCCCACGAAGGGAATGTTGATCCTTACTAAGTGACATATTAATAAAGCCCGAGTGGTGGTTAGATTATATAAAAGAGAAGTCTCAATGTGGGTTCCCTAGAAGAAAAATTGTATCCCCATCCCAGTTATCCATCCAATAGTTAATGTATCCAAAAACCAAAACCCGCCACACTTTCTCCTAAATTACCTCCATCTAGTAGATCAGGACACATGTGATCCTGGATGTCCTAACGACATTCTCTAGACACCCTCACTAATCTATACCATTCATGTTACTCAAAAATATATCCAATATAGATTCCCTTCAATAATGACCAAAGGTACCCTCACCTACATGCCCTTTAAGGTTTCCAATACACTCCTTATGTTAATATTCCCCTCTTCGATCAGTTACACAATTCCCAACAAGGATGCCTAATAAAATTTACCACACTAGTTTGAATCCTAGATGAACACAGTAATAATCTTCATGATCTTTTTGATGGTTCCCATGGGCGCTTTGATGATCGAGATAATGATCATGGTCATAGAAGTGATAACACTATTTTCTAGCATTATCCTTCTTCCAAATGAGATGAATCGGTTTTTCTAATTGAAAAAAACCTATAATCTTGTTAGTGATATGATTTAAATTTTTTTTATAATCCTACCATCTAAAGTAGGTTCCCAGAGATATTACATCAGTAGAAACTGTCTTTGAATTACAACTTTAATTTGGATGGAATTACATTGCATGTCTGATAATTTTTTTGAGATGAAGACACTACTATTTCCACACTTAATCCACTATCCTCTATATGTGATGTAATTATCAAATGTATCGTTAAATCCATTGATTGATTTTATCATAAAATTAATAAAAAACAACACTTCATCAGCCAAGATGAGTTAATAAAGAACTATAACCCAGAATTGTATTTGTAAGGCGTTATCTTCCCCACATCAATGTCACATTTATTATTATGGGTTAGTGCCTCTAAGGTTAGAATGAAAATCCCAATAAATAATGTACATCCTTTCCTTATGTCATCGATGGTCATAAACAATCCATATCCCCTTTCAATTTACAAAATGGTGATCTAATAAGATTCATAGATTTTGAATAATAAGTCACCTGACCATTCTTTTGAATCAAAATTGTCTCATCTTATTTGCAATAAAACCCCACTCCATACATTTGTTGGATTTTTATATATCCACTTTGGTTATAATATTATTTAAAATAGTTTTTCTATTATTATCATCCACCATTTCTTTAGGAATTCAATCACTCCTTAAATTATACACCCGTGGATGATGATGTGTTTCTACTCAAAAGAAAACCTCAGAATGAACCCACTCATCCTTCTATTTAGAATATTGGTGAGAATACTATTAGAGAATGTGTAGATCCATATTGATCTATATTGGTTGATCACCAACAGGCCTTTAACCTTCATTATGAGGACCACCAAGGTAGTGAATACTACCCTATTGAGCACTACAACTTTAAATAAAATATTATTTGGTTCATAAAACCACTTAACCAACCAAATATATACATGCATTTGGGAAATTTGTGGCCATATTATTTATTTTAATGCTCTTTTAAACACTTTTAACCATTCTCGTTGTGAAAAACATTCACCATGGAATGTTATTTTTCAGATAATAAATGAAATTAATATTATAAACTAATTTAAACCTTTATTTTGAAAAAAAGTAAAACTAATTTAACTGATTAAATTTCCAGGGATGGTAAAAATTAATTAATAAATAATTATGCATAATTCCATGATGTAAAGTTTTCAGAAAAATTCCTTTTGAGAATAGAAATAAAATTATAGAATTTTTTTTGGTGGTATTGATTTATAAGAAATTTATTGGGTATTAATAAAAGGATACTTTTGTGACTTTCATATCATTGCAAAACCAAAGGGATTATTTTAAATAACTTAATAATAGAGAAAACCCAAAATAGTTTTTTTAGAAAATAATTTAACTTAGGTTTTTAAAAGAAAGGGATATATTTTAAAATTCATCAAATTAATTTTAAATGTACTATTTTCTTCCTTAAATACATTATATCAACAAAAAGTTTTCATAAGTTTTTATTCCATGCTTATATCATGAGAATGTAATGAAATTTTTGTTATTTGAAAGAAACTACATTTTTTATTCATTCAAATATCATTTTTTTTAAAAAAATCTAAAAATTTATCCTAGGATAATATTAACATTATTAATTAAAAAATGAAGTTCAAATAGTCAAATTAAAATTCTGAAATTTTCAAATTTATCCTTTCAAGGATAATTAAAAATATAAATAAAAACACTATTATAGAAATAATGACTTTTTTAAACTTGTGTTCTTAATCTTATTTCATATCAATATTAAGTAAATAAATCTAAATTATTAAAATATTACAAATTATCATAATCATATTTTGAAATTGATTGAATTAGTTTATTTATAAAAAATAGACCCCTTTTAAAAATACGTTTCTATAAAATTATATTATTTTATTCCCAACCCATTTTAAATTGATTATTTACTATGTACTAATCACTAAATATGTATTATAGACTACATTTCTCATTTGATTAATTTATCAATTTTAAAGAGAATTTTAAAAAAATTGAAAATATATATGTAATAATGAAAACATATAATATTTATTATATTAATAATTACACAGTTATATCAATAAAATTTCTAATTAAAAAACTTTTCAAGATCTTCACAAAAGATCTAAGGGTAAGATATGCATTGGTGAATGTCGCAGGCGGTGGTTCTGCTTAAATGAATATCATATAGATCTCTATGTGCCTAAAATCCTCCCCGTATGGGATATATATGAGTCCATAATTTTTTAAGTTCATCTTGGGCTTGGTCTAGGAAATATTCTATTGATTCCACCTCATTTACCAGCTCATAAAATTTAACCCTATAAGGAATAATGATACAACTTGATTCTATTTCTATTGATTTTATAATATAGTTTAATTTTTATATACCTATTAATTCAGAAACTATATTATAATGACCATATTTAATAATTATAAAGTATGAGAAGTTTTTTTAGTTTGATGTTACATGTAAAATAAGAAATTCAACATTTTTTTTGAATCCAATCAAAAATACATTCAAACGTGTACCAAACCCGTAGATAAAAAATATGAAGCATCAACAGACACAAATACAAACCAAATGAACACATCAGAAGAAGTATGAAACCTAGAAATATGATAGGCCACTATACTACCATTGCTTTTAATATAATAAAAATAATAGTGGGAAATTTCCAAATACCAACACCATATTTCATCCATGAGGATCCACAAAGATGTAAATATAGTAGGGAATTATTTAATAAAATGGAAAATAGAGAGGAAATATGATTCTATAATAATCTTACTCCATCATTGATCTATTGAAAACATATTTCCAATATAGAACAAAATAGCATTAGAAACCCAAAGACACCAATTAATAATGAAAATATACCGCAAAGAAACCAAGACCACCCTAATAGAATCATGAACAACCAAACCCACTCTAGGTTCATGAAATTTAATAATATAAGAATCCATATTAGCCTCTAAAACACCCATTTTAGGGATGTATTAGGATACATAATGCCATATTACTTTATCCAAAAACCCCTCTAGGCCACATTTTTTCAAATCTAAACCAATCCATAAGTCTGCAATTCCAAAGATTCACTAGGGACCGATTTATAATTAAAAAGGAAATAGTTTCACCATATCTAGCAAAAAAATAAATGGTATATTATTCTTTAAATACTAAATAATTAAAATCCCCAAACCATTGATAGACACCATCAGTAGTAGAAGAAAAATTTTCCTCTCTCAGAGAAATAACTATACCCTATCATTCCGAACTAGGATTCCTGCTTCAACACAAAAATATATCATGAAAATTATTCTTTAGAAGGATCTTGAAATATGGGTTCATATAATTAGTAATAATATTTCTCTCAAGTAAAACAAGGTTAACCAAAATAATATAAGTAACACAATTTTAAAAAAATTATTGAGTATTTAGTAATAAGTGGGAAGACCAAAACATCATCCAAACATAATTAGGGTTATGAATAATAATCCACATTTCCTACCAAAATCTAAACTTCAAATAGTATCCTTAATTCTAGGATAATTTTTATAAGAGTCAACCACCAAAAATCTCTCTACAAATAGAGATATTTAATATCCAACTTCTATCCCTCTTAATTAAATAAATCACTAATCTTATCAGATTTCCATAATAAAAAATCATCATTAATAATATCTGGAACGACCACATTATCTATTATAATAGTGAAATTAAATGAGATAAACTGGAAGCAATCACCCAAAATATATGGATCCATCAAAATATTAACAGACCACCGATTAGAGATGTGCCAATGGATACCATCCAGTAGAAGGAATGTGGTTTCCCAAAAACCATGCCATATAAAACATGTATGATATATAAGAGGAGGCTATAACAAACCAACATAGGAAAATATTTATTGACCAGGACCAAAAAAATAAGAGAACATGTATAACATAAAATTCTACAACACTGTTTAGTAAGAAGATCCATATTCAAAGACACCATTTTTTAAAATTCCAAACATCTATTATCATTAGGGTGACATAATATTTCCCATGAAACTATATGTATATTCTTATTTCCATCCTAAAAACTGCATGAGAATTCTATGAATATGGAATTATGATTATTGATAAGTGTTCTCAAGAGTGTGATCAGGGACAATAAATATGTAGTAATATATTGTACCCCTAATTTTATCAAAGTAGTATTCATAGCCCTCGATAGACCATTTCCCTTATATTCATTAATCTATTTTAAATACTTATCCATGATAGATGAAAAATAAACCATTTCATATTTTCCAATAACTATCAGAAGACACATATACTTATTATGATTAATAACCTCTTTAAAATATAATTGAGGAAATAACTCTTTCCACTACTCCTAAATAATCCCTTTAATGATTATAGACTATGATTTTGAGAAATTAGTATTGTGACCTAACGTATTCAAGTAAAATTTAGTAAGATAGGAGATAAGATAATAATCCCCATGGGAGGCAATGAGGGGAAATTATGAAATCAATGATAAATATTGTTGAGACATTTGAAGGCTATTACTTCTCTATCCAACACAATGGATATTTACATACACCGCTATGTTTGATGTTGTCTTAGAAAAATCAATAGTCATCAAAATTAAAAGGTAATATTTGATGAGATCCACTTATTGTATTTATATAGAAGGGTTAAAAGCATAAGTAAACTGACTATTAAATTTAATATCAATGGTAAACGTTGAAATACATCACATGATGTTTCAAATAAAAATTTGACAAATTCAATACATAGAGATGACATGCTCTTTGAAATACCATTTTACCATATTGTATTTCTTTTCCTTGTCAAGAGTCAAATACGTGGATCCTTTCATAGACAAATATCTCATGTTAAAAAAATTTAAAACCTCATAATCCAAACCTTAATTAACATTGATCAAATATGAAGACATAAAATAACTTTAGTAATCATGGAAAACTATTGAAATATAAACCTCAATATATTTTCTGTAACTTTTGAAAAAATTATAAAACATGTTGCTGACCTTAATGCGATGAAAATAAAAAATCAAGGAAGGAGTTACAAATTTTGGAACCAATGAAATAATAATTTAATTATGTGGTCCGAGTTTAATTTGTCCCTATATGACAAGTTAACAATATCAAAACAATCTATAACAAACACATGAAAATAATTATTATAAAATATTATATTAAGGATATCCACCTGAGTAGCCTTTAAAAAGTGAATGAATTAAAGTAAATAAATCACCTAACCATTCTAAATATCCCCAAATAATTTTTCATTACAATCATAGGATATAACAAATAGATGAAAGTTATCCACTAATTTGGAGATAATAACCTAATTTGTTTTAATGAAATAGGTATAAAAATATGACACCAATTCAAAATACCTTTCATAGTTTCAACCAAATAGTCTTAAAATTCATTATTATTATGAATAAAGTTATTTCATCTCCTAGATGATTCATTTTTTAATATAAATTTATATTTTGATCACATTCCTTCAAATGAAGAGCTCTACAGTGGTGCTGATGTGGCACCATTATTTCACAATTTCCCTCATCTTAAATAATATTATAAAAAAGAATTTTCAAGGTTGGAGAAAACCTATTGTAAATTTATATCCATTAATTTTTATAATGTAAATGACTATTTTGGGGTGGTTAACTATTCTCAACTATTATAATTAAAATTTATTTAAAGATATTATGTGGAGTAATTTAATTTTTGAACAAAAGTTGATATAAGTTAGAAATATATATATATATAGTAATTAAAAAAAGAAAAAGAATAACCACTACATGCTTGTGTCATGTTCCATCATCTGAATCATCTATAAGTTGGAAGATTCCCAGAAGTACTTTGATACAGAAATCCATCAAGTTGAATTTGTAATATAGGGATGATGATATAACAATTCGTTACCGACCATGACTTTCATATGCACATTTCAAAGCACGATATTGAGATTCTATCCAATGTCGATGTGGGTGAAGCCTCTTCTAACTCTGTGTTCCCTATATAAAATGGTATTTAACTTGAACCAAGCCACTTAAGAGCCCATATATAATGATTTCTGTCAACATAGTTCATCCCATTGTCATTGGATTCCATTATCAAGGATAAAGGTTTCTATTTAAAGGGATAATAATAGAGGGATCATATATCAAGGTTGAGTGATTCATATATGACTGATGAGACATATTTTTCCAGATGTAGTTCCTCTAATACCTGATCTTTTGAATTCAGTGCTTGAAATAGAGAAGATGAGTCAAATTGATTTCATGGATTAGTCTGTTATGTCAAGAATCACTTATGTCAGAAAAATGACTACATCAAAAATGTCTATTTTTATATTTGGCCACATGATCCTTAATTACTTATGTCAAGACTTGGCCACATGGGCCTAATCGTCTATGTAAAGGGAATGAAATACATCATAAATTCCCATGTTGAAGAATTTAATACATAAAGGGAAACATCTACATGAAGTAAAATTCTTATATACAGAGATGGGTATGTGAACAAAGGAGTATTTGGCCCATTTGAATATATCATTCATAAAGGGCTATGCAAAAAAAGCTATGTCAGCCTGAATTGATATGTGGAAAACCTCTATGTTGGAAACAGTAGATGTTGATAAAAATGGCCATATAGTTTAATTAGAATACATTTAATAAAAAAGTTACATGGCCAATCATCTATATTATTCATACGGATAATCAATCTATTTCTGGGCCAGTTGGAACTATTACCATTTGAACTCACATGAGGAAGCGAGTAGTAGTTTTGAGAAGGAATGGAAGAGTTGGTGAACTTATGTTAGGAGGGGGGAGATCATTAGAAATAATGAAGTGTAAAATAATATATGTAAGGAATTAGAGAAAAATAAAGATAGAATAAAACACATAGTGGAGTAGATGAGAGAAAAGGTAGAGAGCACTAAAGTCAACAAGGAGGAGGGAGATCGAGAAAAACATATTTGTTTTAATTTATATCCCTAGTGTGGGAATTATGTTTATTTACATATTTCTTCCCATAATTTATTTATAAAGCATTTTAAGGACTAGAGAAGCGGAATCTAGTTTCCTAGAAATATTTTTTGTATATTTTTCTTTTTATTTTATTTTCTTCTAACACATGGTTTGTCACTACAGAAATATTAAAGTAACTGGCCAAATCTCTTGAGTGGCCAATCTATTGGTGAAGGGATTATTCATCATATCAACTAAAGTATAATTTACCCACTAATTGAGGAACCATGGAATCCCATGCATGTCTAGTATATCCTTTTATCTGTTGGAATTCTAGATAATAAGTTACTAATGACACTAAAAACCCAAAAAAATCCACTAAGTCCAATAGTTGAGGTTAATATATACTAGATAAATGGGAAAAATGATGAACTTATAAAAATACTAAAATATGTGTGTGGTAACAATTTCTACCAGAACAAAATCATTTCAACCTCGACCAAATTAGAAAACCATATTAACAATGATAATCATTATATTCAAGAAATTATGTTGAAATGGATAATGTAAAGTGGCTTGTAAATACAACGAATCCCCATACTAGTATCAAAATTAAAACAATGTTGTGATTCTAAATCATCTTCCTTCTCATTGCCTTTGGTGCTCTCTACCTTTTTCTCCAATCTCCTCCTTTATATGTTCCATTTTTTTCATTTTTTATCCTCTTCCTTGTATATATTCGTTTCCACCTCTTGTTTTATGATGACCACCTACCTCCTAACAGTTTTTCACCAACTCTAACCCACCGTCTTGGAACTACTATTGTCCACCTCATGTGAGTTCGAATTGTAGGAGTTTGAGATGGACAACATAAAAGACATTCATCCACTTAAATGATTTAGTTGATTTTCTAGGGAATATTTTGGACCAATGTAGGTAATTTTATCTATGTATCCATTTTCATCAATGTATGAAATTTACCAAATAGATGTTAATTATAGAATTACAATTTTATCACATAACCATTTTGGAATGATGAAGTCAAATTCGCCACATAGTTGTTTTTTTCACATAGACAGCTCTCAAAGTAGGAATTTCCCTTCACATAATTTTTCACTTTACAAAGCTTATTCTTCGATATAGGAATTTCTAACATAGCCGAATATTTAAAGTAGGTGTTTCCCTTTACATATCCAATTGAGTTTATGTGGTAGTGTCTTGAGATGAGTGATTGAGGATCACGTAGTCATATATTAATGTAACCTTTTGTATCGTTTACGTTTCAACCTGCGTATGAGATTCTCAACTTAGATGACTGATCAACATAATTGATTGGACACTTCTCCAGTTCTACTAATGAATTAAAAGCGTCATACACTAGAGGTAATAAAACCCAAGAAATTATTCCACTCACTGAGATATGATTCACTCAACCCTAAGATACATTCCGTTAACTATCATCCCACAAAAATGGTAACCGATATCCTTAAAAATGGATTCTAGTTACAGTAAGAGGAGCTGAATTGATATAAAAAAGTTTATGGGGGGGATTATGGGATTCTTGGTTAAAATTAAAAGTCATTTTAAATGGAGAACACATAGGAGAAATCTTCTTGAAACACACTAACATCGACTTTACACTCATAATCAGCCCTAGTAATGTGCATTTTAAATTTGATACCAATAAAGAATAGTTGTGTTAGTAAACCTTGGATGCAAATTCAGCTCGAGGGAATTCAGCATCAAAGTAATCCTTAGATAATACCAATGTACAGATGATCTGGATGACAAAATTTGACATAAGAATACAATAGTTCTTCTATTTATTTTTGTTTTTTAATTATTGTATAGAAATTCTCAAATTATATCAATTTTTTTCAAGAAGTCAATTTTTTTTTCACAATATCCTTAGTTAAATTGTAATTATAGAATCTAGGAATAGTTAAGCACCCCAAAACAGAAATTTAAATTATAAAAATCAACAAATAAAAATTAAAAACATATTCTCTCCATCAATTAAAATTCTCTATTATAAGATTAATTAAAACAATAAAAACTAATTGAATTAATCAATATAGACTATTAACAGTGTAAAAGAATGGTGGACCGTCAACCTATCCCACACTTAAAATGTTTAACACAGATAAAATTTTGTAATTTAAATGATTTGTTAACAATGGATTCAGGGTAAATAAATTTTATCCTACCTAGGTGAGTGCCAAATTATCCATTGAAATAGATTTTCATTCCTCCTATGTGTGTTCTTCACACTAAAAAATTTAAATACAAACTGAAATCAAAATTCTCGGAGAAAATACTAGAGGTACCAAAGTCTAATTAGAACTATTAGAAAAGGAATAAAAATTTGAACCCTCCCTAAGGTTCCATAAACACAAATTTCACTTTTCATTATGTTGAAACAACTCAAAATATTATATTATAAATTAATATTTTCTTGTCCATCTGGGTTCAATATTACACTCATAGTTCAGAGATCATGTTTTACATGGTAACATTATTTCAATTTAACCCAACCATAAATTTGTGTTGACCATTAGGGAAAAAAACTTATTGATCTGGATTTATTTATAGAAAAACAACATATACCCTTATCTCAGATACTCACAGTAGGATCCTAATTTCTTATTTTTCTTCATATTCATAAATTTATTTTATATATTGATTGGGATGGCTCCCAAAGTATCCCATATGACCCAGGATAAATAGATAAGTTCAAACTCAAGTTTATGTTTCCTTAATTTATAGTTCTATTTCCCTATGCGTTTAACCCATAAAACATATTGTACATAGTTTTCAGGAAATATTTAAATAAAAAATCATATATGAACCATCAAAGAACACTCAATAACTATAAATTCAGATTCAATTTAATCCCTTTAAATTGGTGAAGATAACTTCCCTTAGGATGAACACTCTATGTTTTTACTAGTTCAATGAAGAGACACCCAAATTTTCTATTTACATAAACCAAAACAAGTTTAATTTCCAAAAAACAGAGGAATTTTCCAAAACAATTCAAAAAAATAAGGGTTTTTTTATTTGGAATAACTAAAGAAATGGTAAAGTACATAAAACATTATCCCCTCCCACACTTAAAACCAAACACTATTCCTAATGTTTAATATCAATATAGGAATTTTTTATGAGAAAAAGTGATATAAAAATTTAGTAGTGAAAATAATAGAGAGAGTAACATGAGATTTCAATGAAAACACTATTTCCAAATTTCCTATTCGTTCCAAAAAGAACATTGGTATTGAAAGCTCAGGTTTTTTATTTTTATAAAAAAATTAAATAATATATCATTTAAATTAAATTGGAGAATGATACATAATAAATTAGTAAGAGAATTTTTTAAACAACAAGGAGAGACCCCCACACTCAGTATTTATTAGTAATAATAAATTAATAGAATAATTAGAACTAACATTTACTTAAAATAAAGAAGGATAGTCAGAGAATATCCATGAATGCTTGCAACCTCATCAAGTAATATCACCCTCTAGAGCAAGGATAAACTTCCACAAAATTAGGATAAAAGATATAGTAGGATAAAACAAGAGACATGAGAGGTAAATAAAAAAAAGAGAAAGGTAATAGGGTACCATGGTTTGAATCCCATTAAACATTGAGTTTATAGACTTTATTTAGATAAAAAACAGAATTCATTCTTGAAGAGAGAAGATTATAGGAACACCATTTGGATGCCCATCTAGATAATTCTTTACTCTTTGTCAATTTACTAGAAATTGTTGGTTGTTATGTGAAATTATTTACACTTCTCCATTTACGAACACTCTTAAAATTATGAATGGGATTGGCCACATGGACTAAAGCTTACCAGGAAATAGTTTCAATGTGGAGTTAAAAAGAAAAACCTTCTACTCAACTTGAAATAACCTATTTTGAATTAAGGGGTATTGAAAATAAAGGATTATTTCTTTATAAACTCAATATTTCTCATAATTCTCTTTTCAAATTTCTTCTAGATCACTTAAATATAGGAATATCATTTATCCATAAATCATAAAATCATATTTTAGGTCCTTAACCACCAATAATTATTTACTATGGATGTCTATAGGAAAATTAAATGTCTTTCGTAAAATTATCCTATAATGAGACATATAGAGGGATGTTTTATAAGAATACCTATAGTCCCATAATTCCTCATTAAAATTTAAAGACCAGTCCTTTATTTATTTACCCACAGTTTTCTGCAAAATTTATTTCAATTTTATATTTGAGATCTCTACCTTTCCTCTTAACAGTAGAGACAGGTGGTACCAATTCTATCAATACATCCATACTCGCCTATTATTTATTTGGATTTAAAGTTCTTGAAATGTGTTCCATTATCTTTGATAAAACCTCCTAGGACACCAAATAGGGAGATTATATTCTTTTTTGATGAAATTAAAAACTCTATTATAAATATTTTTTTAAGCACAACTACCTCAACCCAATTTGAGACCTAGTATATAGACACATTTATGTACTCATTCCCATAGGAATATGTAAATGGTCCCATGAAAGCATATTCCCAAGCATAAAAATAATAAACTTCTAGAGTCCCCTTCTGTGGAAAATATAATTTCCTACACACATTTTATAGACTTTGACATTTATCATATCTTATAACTAGACTTATTATAGTCATAAAAATGGTAAGTTAGAAAAAACATGACTGTAGGGGATTTTGGGTTGTCTGCTCTCCCCCATGGTGGCCACCCAATGGGGAGGAGTGAAAAATCTCTAAAATAGTATGCATTTCCTCCTTCAGAACACACCTTATAAGATATCCCATCACCACACCATCAAAAAATAAATGGATCATCCAAATATTTTTAATTATTTTCAGCAATAAACATCTTCTATTGAATATATGAAATTTGTTTTTGAAAGCCAACAACAACCAAATATTAAAAAAATCTGCAAACCAGGAATAATGATTTAAAGATACAACAAATAAATGTTCTTCCAGAAAATATGTGTTAATATTTTTTGGATTTATATTTTGAATTGTGGTTGTGGGTAATCTTGAAAAGTTTTCAGCTACTACATTTTCAGAACCTCACTTATATTTAATGACTAAATCAAACACTTAAAACAGTAAATTCCACATAATAAATCTTATATTCGATACATTTTTAACTAAGATATATTTTTGAGTAGAATGACCAGTGAATATTATGAATTTTATACTTATTAGGTATTGGTTATACTTGTAAAATAAAATAATAATAATAATCATCTCTTTCTCAGTATTAGTATAATTTTTCTGAGGATTATTAGGAATTATACTATTATTGTATATCAAATATGACCTCATATCTTTTATTTTTTCTAAAACTACACAAATCACCCAATCACTTAAATCACCCAAATTCAAATGGTATTTTAAAATCATAGGAAGTGATGATTGGTGAAGATGTGATCTTCTCCATTAATATATTAAATTATTATCAATTGTACAGATTAAACAGAAAATTCATCTCCATATCCAATAGTGAGGAAAGTGGCTAATTGGATTTAAAAAATTCATTATTGAATCTCCAGTATCTGTTATAATGACCTAAGAAACTTGTAGTGGATTTTACATTTATATGTGGTGGTTGATTTTGAATCAAATCATTGTTATCATTTTCACTTCAACTTCACACCTAGAAACATTATGACAAAATATAAATCCTTTAGTAATAATTAATTTACATTTCTCCCAATTTAAGACTAGGTTTTTCTCCTCACACCTCTATAAAGGAGTTTGAGAATTCTTGATACAATCCTCAAAAGTTGAACTGAAAATAGAAAAGTCATCTATGAACACCTTAATAATTATATCAATCATATCAGAAAATATAGCAATTATACTCCTCTGAAATGTGGTTTGAGAACCACATTAGACAAATATAATCCACCAATAAAAAAATGATTCAAAAGGAAAAGTAAAGGTAGTATTTTTATAGTATTCTGGGTATATGAGAATCTAATTGTGACCAAAATAGAAATCTAGAAAACATAAAAAATTCATTTCCTACAAATGATCTATGTATTTGTTCTAGTAATGGCATCGAGAAATGATATTTTCTAGTGGAAGAGAAAATATATCAATAGTCAATACAAACCCTCCACATGGTAGACTTTATGATTTTAATTTAATCATTTTTATTATTTTTTTACAACCATTAAAATCCCTTTGTTAGGGAAAACATGAACTAGACTCACCGAAGGACTAACAATGATATTAAAAATTATTTCATAATCTTTCAACATGAAGATATTATATCTAATGAAATATTTTAGGTTTTTATTAAATTTTATTTTTTTCTTTTACTATGGGGTGGTTGTTATGTTCCATTGGTAGTTTATGAATTTAAAAATATGGATTGATTTCCATGATATAAAAAATTGAACATCCTATATCAAATATAATTTTCCTCAGAAGATTAAGAAACTTATCCTCTTGAAATCCCTATAGTGCACAAGAAATGGTGACTGGTTATGTTGAGTATTCACCAATAAAAACATACATTACTTGAACTAGTAGAGGTTTGATCCCCCCAACAAGAGGTAATATATTTGAAGGACGAATTTTTGGCTAGGGGGGGTCCTATGTAGTCATATTTATGCTTAAAATTTTTAAAATAAAAGTACTCTCTTCATCATTTCTTGTGTCAGTAAAGTATTCTCAAAATTATGTTTCCTCAAGTGAGGACAAAATAAGGTCTTTATATAATTCCTCTATGTGACCTAGGGTTTACCCTTAAAATCCTCTTGGTGATCCTCAAAATTGGTCAAAATTACTCCCATAAATATTTCTATTGGAAACTCTGAAGTATCATTGATTTATCAAAGAATCCTTAAAAACTAGTCCTCACCCAAATCAAAAAATTCATCAACATTCATAAATGAATATCATGGTATTACATGGTCCTAGGGTGTTATTTTGATTTTTTACAAACACTAATTTTCACCGTCTGGTAGGTAATATTGAAAATAAATTTACCATTTTAAACATCAATAATATCACCACTATAGAAAGAATAGTTCTTCTAAGAATAATAGGGGCTTCTAGACCCTATTATATATAGAAAATAAGAAATTTAGTAGGAAAAAATTTCTTTCCCACTCCAACAAGAATGTCATATAACCTCCCAACTAGGTTATTAATAGATCTATCTATAAAATGGGAAATAAATATATGGTGTTTTGGAACTAATAGCCTCAATTGGAATAACAAGGACAATTGAATAAAATTGATACTTGCTTCAAGATCACACAAGAAATTAAACTGGGAAACCCTATCACTAAAATTATATGGAATAAAAAACTATCTAGATATTATTTTTTGGGAGATATCCTATTTTGTAGGATTTTAATACACTCCTCTTTGTGTTTATAGGTATAAAAATATTGCAAAATTTTCTTAATTGAAAAAATTTTCATAATAGATTTTAGGTAAGAAGGAATCTAAATAAGAGTTACAAGAAAAGGTATATCAATATTAAACCACTTAAAAACCTTAAAAAACTAAAACATTTTATAATTATGGTTTTCTTTGGTGATTATTTGAGGGAAGGGAATTATTTGGAGAAAATTACTCACTTTTGTAGATACCCTCACAACCTTATATACAATCACTTGTTTCCTTTAGTGTTATCAGTTTTTAGGTTTTTATCCATTGATTTTTCAATAGTTAGAGTATGATGAGATATAATTTTGGTAGGAATATCCAAATTTTCATATTATTTAACTTCCATGGTGTGCTCGGTTGGTTCAACAAAATTTTCATCATAATCTATTTTAGGATCTGATTTAAAATTATCTTGAGTTTTGTTCCCAATAATAGTTATGACTGCCATGAAATTATCTTTAGTATTGAACACAGTGGTTATAGGAATCATCCCATTATCTCTAACTAATACATTTATGACTAACTGGCCATCTTTAAACTCTAGGTTTTTAAACCTAGGATCTTGTAGTTTGTTATAACATTATTAGTCTATTTTTTTCTTATCAAACCAAAATATCAATTCATAAAACATTCATTTAACATAATATTGTAAAATTGATGGCATATCCCATCGCTTAGGTTGGAACTAATGAAATTCCTATCTATCTTATTGAAAATTAGAGGGAATAGAAGGCCTTAACACTCCTTACTCCATCCAAGATAGGTCAGGGTGGTTCTGGTAGCCTCGATTATAGGTATTTCAGAAAGGGTCATCTCTTAACTGCATTTTAGTTCCATAAATAATATATTAATCATTTTTAGGCACTTGGGACAATAAATTAATGTTTGGGATGAAGGAATATTAATGGTAAAAATTCCCACATTGAAAGAAATAACCCCTGGTAATATTCAGAGCATTTTCATTGTAAACTGTAGAAGAATGTGACTCATCTTGAGAGGTGGGTACATTTTTCTTTCATAAAATGGTCCTCCTATAATATTTATGATGGGAATTTTGTGCCAAAATTTTAAAATATTATAGAGAAACTCAATTGTTTCTTCCATGAAATATTCTCCAGATAATTTGTATAATAAGGTGTTTGATAAAGTATAAGATTTTTACATAAGGTATAATTGGGAAATTAGGGTGTACATTGATGATTGGGGCAATGTCGATTAATCCCTTTAAACCTATCACATGATTCAGGGAACATTTCACATTCCTATAGTAAAAACCTAGTGATTTTATCCATAATTTCAAAAATCATTCTCCTTGGTTAGAACATCATGAAATGGGACCTATAAATGTGGTAAGATGTATCAGATATGTCTTTATAAAATTTTTGGAACCATACATTTATATTTCATTTTGGAAAAAGGGGGAAAAACAATGTTAATTCCTCCTCATATAGCCCTCTGTGTAGAAACTCTACACAGTTCCAAAAAATATGCATCATGAAATCCAGGGTATTCTATTTGGGAAATCCATGAAAAGATGGAACCATAAAGACAATAGATTAATTACTTTCATTGTTTCTGCATCTTAGGGTCTACCTAATGCAAGATGGGTTATTTGATACTATCAATACCAGAATCACTCTATGTCTCACTTTATCCATAACTATATTCCCTAGTGGTGGATGATTATAATTTTTATCCTATTTGTGATTTTTATTTGGTTGATTGATATGTTTTCATCATTATTTTCCATAGAATACTTTTTTTTAATTTTCAATGCTCTCAAATGTTTTTAATATAATGTATTAATTCCTCTAGTCTATCATATGATGGACGAGTTTTCTTTCACCACTTTTTCAAAACCATGGAAAGAACAAAATATTTATTTATTTTTGTTTTCTCCTTCTTCTCACTTTCTCATCATTGGCAGCATTTCTAAAATTTGAGATTAATTATGTTGAAATTCATACAAATTAATTATTTATAATAGCTTCTAACTATTAGTATAATGTATATTATAGATCATACCCATGAGAAATAAATCTATGTGAGAAAAAAAACAATAAAAAATAGAAAAGTGTGTGAAATTATGATGGTTAAGCTTATGGAAAAAATATTGGGAATTGAAAGATTGAAAGGGATAGAAGGCGTGTATGACGAATAAGAAAGTGAAAAAACATCAAGGAATAGAGAATATAAATTTTTTTTGGTTGTCAACATTATTTTGGTTTTTGTTTATTTTTATTCAATTTTCTTCTCACTCATAGTGGGTCACTATAGGACCATGAAAAGTTGTTAGGAAACCCCTGAATGGCTAGTCTATAGATGAAAGGATCCTCCAGCTTCTCAAATGATGAAATATTTACCCACATGTTGAGGCACCTTGGCATCCCACCAATGTGTGGTTATTTCTCTTCTCGGTAGAAATTCGAGACAAAAAATCACCCATGAAACCAACAACACAAACAACCTTCACTAATTTGGATAGTTGAGTTTCATAAATAATTGATCAATGAGAAAAGTATGGAATCCTACAACTCATAAAAGTTGTGTGAGTTAAAAATTCTAATCAGATAAACCTCATTTCCCCAAATATTGAGTCTTCCACCCATTTTAAAAATGATAATCATTTTATTCAATAAATTATTTATATAAAGAGTATGGAAAATACACTAACATTACAATGAATTCCCATACTAGAGCTTAAATAAAAACAAATCCTTGCTAATAAATCTCCCCTCCCTTCACTAGCTTTAGTGCTCTATCCCTTTTTCTCTAGGATACTCTAATATGTTTTCCATTATATCTATATTTTTATCCAATTATATTCTTATATTTTTTTACACTTTTGGTTTTTTCATTTCCACTTTCCTCTTAAAATCTATTCAATAAATCTTAATTATTATTGAATCAATTTTGGGACACCACACACTAGATTGAATGGTAGGAGTTCCACCTAGCCAACAAAATGGACTTTAATATACATGAACGATAGAGCCAATTGGCCACATTAATATATGTATAAATTTAGGTTTTTTAATCTATGTATCCATTTTCATTGATGTATTGAATTTTTCACACAGCCATTTTACACATATTCATTTTGGATGACAAATCCATTTCATCATGTATCTATTTCTAAATGTCGTAGCCAAAATGTGATGCATTCATGTTTGTTGTCATAACCAAATATCTATGTAGGTGATTCCTTTCACATACCTTATTCCATTCATATAGCCAATTATTTAATGTTGGAATTCTTGATGTTTATTAATCTTCTATGAAGATGTTTCCCTTCATGTAGCAGATGGATCCAACATGGTACAGTCCCAATGTAAGTGATTGAGGCTAACATAGCCAAATATGAATGTATCCTTTGTTGATGGAGACATTTCAACTAATTTATGTGATTCTCAACATAGTAGACTAATCTATGTAATTGATTTGACCCCTCTTATCTAGTTAATCTATCAAATTCAAATCATTTCATATTAGAGGCACTACAGCCCGAACAGAATGTATTCTCAGTAATAAATTATTTTCTAAACACTGATATACATTCCCTCTATGGTCATCCCTTTAAATGGAAACCTCTATCCTTGGGAAATTACATTTACTGGAAATGAGAGGAGATGTATCAATTGAAAATAGTTGATCCGAGCTTTTCTGATGTTCTATTCCCATTGTATCTCATGTTAAAATGGGGATAAAATAGGAGGTAGAGGCTTCACCCACATCAACATTCATTGTCCTCTCACATTCTGCCTCGACAACGTGCTTATTAAAGTAATGACTGATAAGAAATGGCCATATCTACAACCCCCAATTTCAAATTCAAATTTGGGGAATTTAGATTCAATGTATTACTAGGAAATTTCCAATTTGAAAATTATCCAAATTATAGAAGAAAGTAACCTATCCACTAGTAATGAAATTGAATAGCATTAGTTGATAGACCAGATGAAAAACTTCTATAATCCCTAGATTTTATTATTAAATTTTCTAAATGTCAATGTTAGAATATTTATAGTTTCTATTTACCCATATCTATAAATTAGAATACTCATTTCTTATTTTATTCATTAAAAAATATATACATTTAACTATGCCTCTTTTATAATCCACTTGAACGTGACATCCTTTAACCACATTGTTTCAAACTGAAACCTCCTACAAATGGACTAAAAAAACATTTCTTCTTGAATTTAATAAAATATACTCATTTCTATAGGTAATGAGAGGCATGTGGATCATTATAAAGGAAGGAAAACTTCCACTATCTCAGAAGAAGAATAAAACCTGTCAATCCCTTCCTAAATATGAGAGTTTAGACTCCTACCTATAGACCATGTACAAGCCTTATATTCACAACCCAAATCCACAATGGTTCTATCTTGTAATTATCATAAAAAATTACACATCAAGTTCACATTTCTCTTGAACAAGACAATATTTCACCTTCCCAAAATAACTTTATTAAATTCCCCTTATATTAGTGGAGGAATTTAAAAATAATTTCTTAGTATCCAAGAAAGATTCCAAGTCCTCTAATTACCTACTCATAAAGGCCAATCATACATATTAGCAAACAACTATACCCCAAGACCATATTCTCCTATATAAGTCGAAATATAGTTTTTTGAGCAGTGAAAAATGGTAATATCCAAGCCATATTTCTATAAGTGTCTAAGGCCACCAACATGACCATCCATATCAACAAAAAATACATTTTGAAAACCCATGTGTGACTTGAGATAAGTGGTGTCTTTACATATGGACTTGGGTTGAAAAGAAAAAACCATACCAAGATAGTGTTTCAAACTCAAATGATAAAGTATGAGAACTTTTTGAGGGCTACTAATTCCACAAAAATTCAAACATAAGTGTTTCTTTACATCTAGAGGGGATCTTCACCACAAGACCACATAAAATATAAAATAATTGGATGAAAATTATGAGAAAATTATAGTGTAAAACAAATGATTTAATCAATGAAGAGTAAATTTATGATGTCGTGCTTCTGGTTCACCCAATACACAATCAATCTGATGTTAAAGCATATGAACTAGACCACTGGGAGTAGACTCTTAGGAAATCTGGAAAAAATCTATAAAGCAATTCAATCGAATCAAATAAACTGATGATGATCTAAACATTTAATTATTCTAATTAAATAAGATAACATCAAATATTGTCTGATGAAAATAATAAAATATTATATAAATCAATGAAACTAATCAAAAAAATTAGCCCTATATAGATCCAAAAAAACTAATACAGATGTTATATGATGAAGATTAAAATGAAAATTGATGCCAAACCAGATGAAGTCAAGCTGATGAAGATGCATTCCAATCAAGCTAATGAAGATAAAAAAACCTAAATAATATGATGTAATAAATAACCAATAAATCTGATATAATAAAAAAAATTAAATATAAATGATCAAAACTAGTAACCGATATAGAAGCAGTCAGATCAAACTTATATAGATAGTGTAAAAATATGGAGAAACACAAAAAAATGAACTAAGAAAAAATAAAACAATCAAATAGATGGTTGAATATCTTGGCAAACCACATGAAATAATATCCTATAAATAGGGTATAAAATATCCAATTTAACAACCTAATATTTAAAAAAATATTTCCTTTAAAATAAATGTTATTTTCATTAAAAATTTTCATTACACATAACACTGAGTTCAAATGAACCATGATATAATATAAATTTTTTTTATTTAATATAAAATTTACCTCCCCCTATTAGGTTTTTGTGTATGAATAAGACTAAATAAATTATTAAAATTATATGGTTTACACATGTAAAAATAAATTAATTGGTTATAAATTGATGGTGAATGAATTAAAATCAATTGAAAATTTATGAAATATTAAAAAAACAATTTGTATGTGTATGGAGTGTTTTTATCCAAATAATCTAAATTATAAACTATTTTTCTCTAATTTTAATGAAATTTTTATATTATATATTAAATAAAATGTTCTATCATTCGTCAATTTTTTTAATAATGGAATGAGAATCAATTTTCAGGTTTAAAAATATGTTTTTGTAAAAAGAATTTTCATCAGGTTCTGTGCACTTATTATAAATTATTTTTGAATTTTGGTAAATTATTTTATCAAATTATCATAATTTTTTAAATCAATATATCAAAATTTTCTTAGAATTAATTTTTAACAATTTTATAAAAAGTTTAATTTTTTGATGCATAGTGAAAAATAATCATATTTATTGAAAAATACATTTTTCATTTAAAAAAAATTCAATGATCAATTTCATTTTAATTTTTTAAATCCCAATTTATTATAATTATGTTATTAAAAATATAATTAATGTATCTATAATCAATTTTAGTTTGAAATTTAATAAAAAACCTTTTATACTTTAGAATACCTTTTATTTGGAAAACTATTTTTCATCGCACATAGGGGTTTAATTTTAAGTTAAATTCTACCAATTAAGAAAATTAAAAATTTTAAAACAAGTGAAATATTTATAAAAATAATAATTAATATTAGGTAATAGGTTCAACTAAATTTTTAGTTAAAATTATGAGGAATTACATTAAAAATAAGTTACTGTGGTTAAGGTTAGAATAAAATTTTGTACGTTACACGTGATTGTGTTAAAATTAATTTTCCAAAAACATATGTTTTTTATTTAATAAATTGTATTTATGATTAATATCATGTGGGTTCAAATTATCTAATAATACTTATTTTATTTTTTATCTTAATCGATAATTTACCTAGGTAAAAGAAAAAGAAACTTGTTACTGTAGTGAAAACTTAAATAGAAAAAGGGAGTAAACATAAATTCAAAGGGAATAAAATGTTTAAAACCTATTTTTTTCTTATGTAAGAGGTGTGTACGATCCATATAATCCCTATAATACATTATTTATCAAATTTTAGACACATGGAATGATATTTACTTCCCATTATTGAATAGTTTTGGGTATATACGATAATTCCACTACCCTCAATTATAAAATAGAACCTCCTCCCATCTTTTATGCACACATATTATTCGATTTTTCATCAAAAAAACTGAAAAATATATCTTTCCAACATCGTTAGTCACATTCTTGTTCGTTTTAAATCCCCAAAACTCTAATCCTATGGTCTTTAACAAGATATCTAAAAGAGGTTATTTTAAGAGAAAGTAAATATTTTCACCAAGCTATTTTTTTCAATTACTCTCTTTCCACCTTCTTTTATGTTTTAATAATTAAAATATAATATTATATATATAAAAAATATAATATTTTGTAATTATTTTTATTCAATTACATATATCCATGTCCTCTTCTATCAAATTGAAAACAAAACTATCGATCATGTGTACAGTGGGCTACCACCACGCTAATTGACTTAATTTGTTTTCCATCGAAACCTCCCACGAGTAGAAATAGTTATGGAATTAATGTGTGTATATGTATTTATGAAATAATAATACTTATTAAATTATAATATAATATCTAAAATATTAACTTCCAGTTTATTTAATAACAATAACATCGCTCTTGAGTACGTGTGGACTACTATCTCCATGAAGAGTTGTGGTATATTTTCATTTTAAACATTAAAGGGATAATAATAAGTGTTTATTTAATTATTATATATTATATATATGAAATATAAATAAATATTTATTAGTTATATATTATTTACCTTCTTTTCGTTTCATCCATTTATAAAATGGAAACAACATTCACGCGTACAAATGACTTACCTTCTCCTTGAACGATTTGATTCATTTTCTATCTCTAAATTTTATGGATTACACTAAATAAATATATAGTAAAAATATATGATATTTATATAATTAAATATTTTATTTATATGATTAAGATATGATCAAAGTAAAAGTACCATAAATAATAAACCAAAAACTATAGGAAATGTGAAATACTTATTATACAAAACCGGATTTAATAGGTAATTTTTGGTAAATAGACAATAAAAGGTCATAATTAAATAATATATGGTTTGATATATTTATTTTTGGTTCATTGAAATAGTTATATTAACTTTATTTTAAAAATTCATGGGGTTCTAACATTTTTAAAATAATTTGAGATATAAGGTAAGGGATTTCTAGTCGCTTTTTTATTTCTCACAGTTATATGGAAAATTCACAGCTCATTTTATTTTAAATGGTGTATGTACATGAAATTTGAAATATTTTATCATGAATCTAATTATTTTAAATATACATATAGTTTAAATTTATTTTATTCTTTAATTGGGATTATGATCTAAAACGTACCAAAGTGGTAAAAGTTTTATGTTAGAATATCTTTGTTTCTGATTAAGATTCAGATAATTAAACCATATGATATATCTCTTAAGAAAATAATTAATTTCCCTATCTAGATTTATTTATCTAGTATTCATTATTTCCTTTTATTTTTCTCTCCTAATTTATTGAAGTTATTAAATGAAATTTTTAAGGAAAATCAACATTATTTCTCTCTTCAGTAAAAAAATTAGTTCTTTTTAATCTTCTAGGTTTAAATTTTTTTTCCAAATAAGTATTTACTATTATAATATGATGGTTAAAATTCATTTTTACCTATTATTTAAAATATGGTATATAAATAATCTTATTTTTTCATTTCTAAATGAGGTAATTTTTTATTTTTATTGAAAATTTTTAAGAGAATTTTTTTATAATGTATAATAAGAATATTATTTACTACTATGATGACCACTAAATGATTATAAGTTTACATAAAATGTTTTATAGTTATTTTAAATGACATTTTTTATTTAATATTAAGAAAATTTTTATATTTTAAGGAATTAACTTCAAAATGAAAATTATATTTTCCACAAAAATGTTTCTAAGATCGTTGTATAGAATTTACATTCATTAATTAAAAAACCCTTTGGTGTTACTTATGATTTATTGGGGATATGGTAAAATTTTAACAACAATATTATTTTTCTATATGTTTTATGATTATGATAACAATAATTTTATGAATATTGTTTCTCTCCATGAGTTATACTAGGATGAAATGTTTATGAAACTTATTTCCTTTTTAAAGGATATAATATAATGAATTTTTAATTATCTTTTTGACAATAATGTCTACATTATTTGATGGGTGGGACCTATATATCCCTCCAATACTTTGGGTAATGATGGATAAATCAAGATTGTATTATGTTATGCTTGAACCTGATTTGATATTTACAATGTTATGAGTGGAAATTGGTGTATTTCTATAAGGTTATGTGTGGAACTATTTTCCAATATATATGGTTATATGTGGACCTAATTTATTTTCCATAAGGTTTTGTGAGGACCTTCTATCATGTCCAAAATGTAATGTGAGGGACTATTTTTATTTAGAAACCTTAATAAGTAATCCTTTTTTAATCTTTACTTGTAAAAATGTTATAAGTTTATTTGTATACCACAAATATAATACTTATACCAATGTTATGTTTTCATGGATCATGTTCTTGTATTCCTTTATTATTATTGTCTTATAAACAACCATGATTTATTCCATGAATCAATTTTATGATATGTTAAATGTAGTGTATGGTTTCCAAATATTATTCTCAGAGTCTCTTACCCTTACGATGATGTTATGTTGATATCTCCCATGATTAACCTAACTAAAAATTTGATATAACCCTTTATTATTTTTCGATTACCCATGTTATGAATAAATTTTTTAAGTATAGTATGTCTATGTTGTGTACCATGTGTGAAGATATTTATTGGAGATGTTGAAGATCTGTCATGATATAATAATATTGGGTATTTAGTGTCCAATGACACTAAAACATTATGTTCCATTGGTGTGTATTTTTGAAATATATTGAATATTCATCTAAAAATATTTAATATTAATATATGAAAACCTTGAGTCATTATATCTTATACAGATGAGACTAATCTATTCAATAATTTTTTAAAGGAGGAAACTTACTAAAATCTTGTGGTGTTACAATATCAGTGGTGATATATTTTATCAAAATAATATAAGTAAATAATAATTCCATTAAATTCATGGAAAATATTTAATTCCATTTATATTCATATTCTATAGGATAGATATGGTTCATGGGAGGAGGTAATATAAATTTTACTTCCATAGGGATCACTATTGATCAAAAGAGCATGACCAAAGATCTTAAGATCATCAAAAAGAGGGGTTGTTCTTTGAATTGAATATCATTTTGATTAGTGTATAATAATATCTTCTTTTTTATTTGGGTATAATTTGAATCCTATCATAAAATTTCAGTATGTTGTTCTTAATTTTGAGATAAACCTATAAGTATTTCAACTCTTGAAAACTGATTCATGGATTCAATGGTATCCTAACGATTATTTTCAGGTTTCTAAATTTCAACCTTAAATTTGATGTGATTTCTATTATAATTTTAAATAATCCAAAATTTTTGTTATTTAATGGTTAATATATAAATCTAATTTATTTGGATTCCAAATACTAAGTAGAAAGATTAATATATATTAGAGATAATTTAAGTTATGATTTCAATATTATGTAAATAAGTCCTTTGATTTAACAATTCATGATACTTACTATACATCACTGTAATGTTCTCAATGAAATAGATATAATTTATTAATTATCTCCCTAATCAGAGTTTTATAATATAAAAAACTAAGAGATAATATTAATCCATTCTCACTTTCTCTCTTAATTTTGATGTGCAAAGAGTTTGAATTTCGATAAACCAACTGTATATTTGGAATTAAGGCAGTCTGTTCAAATAGGGTATGAATTCTGGTTTCCAATATTTATAGTCAAAACAAATAAATTTATTCCTAGTAGTGGAATGATGATGATAAAGATATTGTTATCATAAAATGGTTATCATGAATTAGAGCTGTTTGATCTGATGATTGGATTATAGAGGAATGTATGCATTAACCTTAATAGATGTGGAGACTATGCATAATTTTCCATCATGAGTTCCATGCAATCTATTGACTTAATATATAGTAGGGTGGTATGTGATTATAGAGACATGCATTGTGGATATCTCAAAACTATTTGATTAGTCTAATCAAATATTTCTACAACTAGGGAAAGCTACTGTGGATTAGGTATGCAAAGACTCTTTAGTTATTAGATTAGATAGTGGTGGGTGATTTGGGGGAATCAACAGTAGTGAAAAATGATATGGTGTTCCATGAAATATATGATTATGAAGATTTATTGACCCGGTGACTGTTATGTGAAATGAGTGGGAAAGGATGATAGGGTACGAGGGGGTGCTACATTTCACCTATGGTCAACGAAACATATTTTCGACATATTAGGCACACACTGGGTCTAATTTAGACACTAAATGTGTATTTAAAAAACATTTGAGATACTAGACCCACTGAATTCATGTTTTGGGACTTTTTATATTGTTTTGATGATGAATTAAGATAATTTTGATTAATTAAATGTGGAAAATTATTATTATTAAATAATAATAATTTAACTTCATTAAAGAAATTGATTAAGTTTTGGATAACCACTAATCATCTGGAATTAAATATTATGAGTAAAAAAATTATTGAAAAATGATTTGGCATAATGTGATTCCAGTATTAAAATAGTAATCATTTAAATATTATTATTGTGGATTATTAATAATAATATTTAAAGAAATATTTCTGAGGGAATCTGAGGGCCTTGAATTACTCACTTAGATTAATTTCTTAACCATGGAAAGTGGTGGTTGATCCATGTTGAAAATTGAAGGCTGTGATGAGAAATGGATTTATATTGATAATATAGAATTGAATGTTGTTAAACTCTCTAATGATTTATTTTACTATATGTTGGAAAGATGTATGGAAATTAGGAATTTATTATGAAATAATTAATTTTAAACAAGGATCATATGTGATCATCTTGGACTTGAATAAAGAAATGAACTGAAAATAAATATGGAATATGATCACAATATATTAAATGTATTATGAATTATATAATCTAAATAATTAAACTAGAGTGTAGTGATTTTGGGAAACAATTATTATTTGTAATTTTTTATCAGAATATAATTATGTGGAGTTAATTAGATGATTTAAATTTGATAATTTATATCAAATCATGGATTGGAATTTATTAGGATGATAAAGGTGTATCATGGGGAAGAATTGTTAAGGGTCATAATGGATACTATGTTATATGTAGATAATAGGAATAAGATATTGATGTAACACTGAGAAGGGTTTTCCATCAAATATAATGCAATAATAATGATTGAATTTGAGTTACATAATCAATTTCCTATAATTGATGGAAATATTATAATTAATAGTGATACAAAAATTAGGGAATAATGTAGTTAAATCATTTTAATAAATATATGGGCAATATATGAGAATGGTTGGGTAATGCAGCTGAGTAGGCTTACTTATTTGGGATAACATGGATGTGATAACAAGTGGAGAATGTTTTATCAGCTTAAACATGATGTGGAAAACATAATAATTAAGTGAAAATAATTATCATTATTCAATTATTATTTTTTCCATGAAATAAGCTAATAATATTTATTGTAATGATGATGTTAAAGAATATAGTGATAAAAAAGTGGAAAGTATTATCAACAATGTTATAATGGGGAAATATGGATTATTCAATAATTTCCTTCTTTATGTTATTGAATTATCATCAACTCTATATGATATGGAATGTGGGAGACCATTATGGATGAAGTAATAGTCATATTACAATTTGATAAATCTTATGTGATTGGTAGGGGATCATTGTTTATTATTTAGGATATTGAAGTGTGTTATCATTACTTCAATAAATGATTTAACCCATGATAGATAGATATAGATGTTGAATAGGAATTTTGATGTATTTATTTTTTACTCACATTATGATTAATGATAGAATGTTTTAACAGAAGACTTACCTTCTAACCCAATGATCTTTTTAGAGACTGATAATGAATTATACAGGTATCTACTTCTACTCAACCAGTAACCTAGGTTGATATAGATCAATTTTTTATAGAAAATAATTTGAGGATGGTAATTCTTATAGTATCTTTGGTATAATAGAGGTAGATATGTGAAATTAATCAAGATGCCCTAATATGAGAATGTGTTGGATTGTAATTCAACCATAGAGAAAACATCTTTTACCAAAATACTATGATCAAGGTGGAAGATGATGCACTTGATACTATCTATCCTTTTACCCACAACTATAGGACTTAGAAGGACAACTTATTCAACCACAACCCTAAAGAAGTGTATTTTTTATAGTACCTGGTTATAGAACATTAACACTTGGGATATATATTTTCCCTGATACATAGACATGTATCAAAATTCTATTTTTAAAGACAAGTATTTTCTCTTGTACACTATAGATAGGTGTAGAAATGTGTTTCCTCGACTATGTCAGTATCATTTCATATAGCGTGAATTATCAGATGACACATTTATGATGGGATGTGATATCATACTGGTATTAATTTCCTATTATCTTTGTTATTTGAGGAATGAGATGAAAGTGACCCATAGTAACATTTATCATGTTTTTTTGTTTTTGACTATGAATTTTGGTGATGATGGGTTGAAAACACATTTTTTACTATTGATTCATTTAAGTGTTAGATGTTTATGGTGTCAGGTCATTTCTTTGGATGATAATACTAGTTATTTCTATACACATCCCTATATGCTCACATACGTGTTTTTCACCTATTGCACCATTAAATATAATATACATGAGGTTTTATTATATTTATGTATGTGTATACCACATTATTTTATTTTGCAACTTATGTTACATGAATGCTATTGTGGATGTTGATCTATGATAGTATATTATAGGTGGATTTATAGGTAATACCTCCCATGATTGTGCTGATACCTCAACACTTTTCACTCGCCCCTTACATAGTTCAAGCGATCTTGGGGAGTTCACTTATTGGTATATCATGATGTGATGATAAAATGTTTATATATTAATCATCAATTAAGAAATATTTATGAATTAATTATTAATTTTAATATTTTTATGAAAAATTTAATATAGAAATTCTTTTAATATTAAATGCTTACATAAAAATTCATATTTTCAATGGAATGAAGTAATAAGTGTAGCATAAATTGTTTACATTAATATTTTAATTTAATTTATAATTTATTTATAAAATATAAAATAAGGATAACTATAAAAAATATATTAATTTATGAGATATTTATAATTAATAATATGAAATGTTCACATTAAAATTCCTTATTTGTGTATTTATTTAAACTCTATAAATAATAGTTATAATTGATTTGTTTAAGGTTTAAACGAAATAAAATATATGATATCTAAATTAAATAAAATTTTTACATTAAATAAAGAAATGTTCATAAAAAAATATAGATCATTTATATTTCTAAAAATTTCATATATTTGAAAGATGATGGAATTAATTTTTCATACTATCAAAATGGTAATATTAATGTTTTTATTTTAAAATAAATGTGAAAGTTAATGTAAAATTATTTATATAATATCAATAAAACTTATATAATTATATAAATTGTAAAATATTTATTATAAAATATTTATAAGTGTATATCTCAGGGATTTTATTTTTTAATTTTTCATTCATTTAGTTTTTTCTCCACTTTATTTAGTTCATTAATATTAAATGTTCCTATTATGTGTGCATGTCTACTTTACATATAAATTCTATACCATATATAGAAATTGTTACATGATAAATTCAATATAAGATTTAGTTATGTTCAACCATGAATATATTTTTTTTAAGGGTTATGAACGTGATAAGAAAGGTTAGTTATGATTTATACATATAATTTGTTAGGATTTTATTATAATAAAGGTCTCTATTCATCATTAATTATTTTATAGAGTGAATTTGGGTCAAGATTATCATAGATTTAGGTGTATAGTACTTGTTTTAAAAATTCAGGGTTGAATACCTATCACGTCGTACTTTATATTTGGGGATTTTTTGGTCTCACATAATAATAAATATTTACATAAAATGTTTTTATGTGTATTATGAATGAGTTCTATTTGGATATGTTTGAATATAATTTTCTTTTATTTTTTAATAAGTTAGATAAATAATTAGTTGTTAATGTTTTATAAATTAATATTTTTTTGAATATCTTTATTTGGTTGAAGGTATAAGATAAAAAACAAAATCATATAAATAATTAATAGAAATATAGAATTCATCATTTAAGATGGATAGATGTTTAAAACTTTTCAAAAAACTATGATCAATATTCGTTCTAAAGGAATACGTTTTAAAACTATGATAATACAAATAGGAAAGTCTTGCTAAAGCTAAGTGACCCTAGATTATCTTCTATAACAAATGAAAAATAAGGATGACCTTAATCGGATTAGGATATTATATTTTTCGAGATAATTATGATATAATTATATTGATGATCTTAAATTTTAATATATTGTAGGAATCATGTTGAGATAAATATATTTGGTAGATTTTTGGAAAGAGCAGTACACTCAACTATCAGAGAATCATATATCAATGATTCACATGATTTTATTCGAAAATAATTAATAAATGATAGAACATAAAACAATTTCTTAAATATTTTGTAAAATATAGATATTAGACCATTAATATATATAGTGAAAATTAAATATGTCATCAATTTATTTCGATAACATTTAATAAAAATCATGATTAAGGAATTATAAAATATGATACTCATTTAATAATAGATTCTATTATAGTTAAAATGATATCTTAATCATATTTAATTTGGAGATAAATTCTATGAAAAGATAAGATTAATTTAATTAATATATAATAACGTTTTAGATGATTAGAAATATCTATGAAGTAAGAAGAAAAGTTTTATGTGTTAGAGTAACCCCTTCCCAGGCAATCAATTGGTGAAGTTATTCAAAAAGTGGATAAATAGGATTATATGAAGAAAAGTATTGTTTTTGATAATTTTTTCACTCTTAGGTTTTTATTTAGTGATATTATTTTTCAAATAAATATTTTAAAAGTGTTTCATTCATCAAAAAAATATAAAAAATCTATATTAGGAAATAATTTGGCATGTGAGGTATAGGATTTCAAGGGAATTTTTTATATGGAAGATAACTAAATGAATTCATGACATTTCCCAACTATTCAATATGATTTTGAAAATTAATAATTATCTATAGATGTTTAGGTTTCCTTTTTGGGTTGATATGGCTATGAAATTATAACCACATTCATTGAAGGATGGATTCAAAAAATATTTATTATATTATTCTAAGTTATTTTTGTATTTTTGGTAGTTTTATTTTTGAATTCTGAAAATACTTTATTTTTTTCTCTATTTCACGGTTATTATGTAAGGTTAAGGAGAAACCATGCATTAAACCTTATACATGGGTTTTTTAGTTAAATTTAACAGTGAATGGTTAGTGTACATTGGTATCACACGGTTGGATTCAAGCCATGTATTGTCTAGTGTAAAATTCTTTAGATATTTTATGCTTATATTGTTGGTTCATATAATTCGAAAAGTTTGGTAAAACCATTTACGTAAACCATTAATAGGTCAACATTTTTTAGTAGATATTTTTATATTTTTGGACCATGGTTTCATAAACTTTGCGGCCAAACCATGTGATTCATGTGGGTTACTTTTAGTGGATCACCAATGGTTGTTTGTAGTTTGGTAAATCATGAATCCTAATCTTGTTGACAACCATGTTTTTAAAATATTTGAATTCCCTATTTTACATTTTTTAATTTAACTTTTTTACCACCATATACTAAAATATTTCTTGAACTACCCTAGACACACATTCCTTTCATTACTCCTCTCGTCTATAAATTTTTCTTCTGGATTCTTGTAACGCCCTGACCCCAATTACCCAAAGTCGGTGCATTATTGCGTAACATTGGCATGATCACAAAAGATCAAGTGTAGAATGACTGATTAGTTTAGTAGCCTTGAAAACACTAGATACATTCATAAGTCATAAATTACATAATAAAGTAAAAAAAATAGAACAACATCTTGTATTTATATCCCCTCATACTATCCCTGCAGGTCATTAAAAATATACATCATCACATCCTAGAAAAATTAAAACATTGAAAGGGGTGAGCTCAGATGCTCAGTAAGGATAACAATACAACAGATACTTTCATAAATAAACATAAACATTTTAGGCAATGTATAACTAAAACAAAATCCTTTTAAACTTGAACTTCAACATAATATGGAAAAAATAAAATGAAATAATGTCATTTACGTATTCACATGGATATTCTACTAGTCAAATAATCACATGCAATATCAATAACCACTTTCATAATGATGGAATGCATAATGCCAGACAATCATAACCACGTTGCCAAGGATTCATGCCATGACTAAAATAAGATTTTTTCAAGGCCACGTGCTAAGACACAAGTTTGTCTCATGAGACATGACGATGCATCGCGGAGCTATAGCGGGCTCCACCCGTCACTTATTATGTCCAATGCAATCCTTATATTAAAAGGTTTAAACATATCATAAACCATAACATTATAGTATCACATAAATCATGAATAATGAAAACATAGCATTTCCACACTTCAATCACATGATATCAATACAACAAATTTATATAATAAAAACATTTTCAAAAACATTTTCAATACCAAAAAAAAGAAAAGTAAAACATGGTATTTATTTTTTTTCATTTTAAAAAAGTAATGGCTTGTAGAGGAAGCCAAAACTGAAATAATGGTCACGACAATGGAGAAGTCGTTGTCGCTGAATACATAAGACAAAACATTCCTTTTATAGTTTAGTAAAAATGCTTCGTATAAAAAGTTTCCATTTGAATAAAAGTAAAAGTCAAATGGTTTTATACAATGTCTAAAGGAAGGTTGTGTATAAAACAAAATATTCCTCAATGAAAGGAGATTGAGACGAAGTCCCTTACAAATTTCAATTTTTTTTAAAAATAGATATAATATATTTATTCACTTTATGTATACATAAATAATGTACAAATACAAGATATGACATTATAATATCATGACATAATTTGAAAGTGATAGATTAACCCAATGAACGGAAATTGGGTTAAGAAGTTCCCTTACCTCGTGTCCGACTTGAATCGATCGTTCTTTATTCTCCTGAATAATAAACTATAGCTAATCTATACTTTCTTTAGAACCTTTTTCAAGTTCATTAATCCTTTTATATCACTTATTACCATGTTATGAACATTATGTAATTATTTATGTTAATAACGGTCGTTTTGTCGATCTTTGGTACTTGAGTTAAAAATAAACTTCTTATAATTACAAGTTGTTCATGTGGTAAAATATCCATTATATCCAGAATTATATTCATGATTTATATATCATATATATCATATATGTCAAGTATATACATTCATTCATAATATTACGTATAATTTAGAGGTAAGAAATGAAATTCACCATTCATGGAGACGGTAAGCCTTACGTACGCATGAACGCTACTTTCATTTCAATTTCATATTTAATGGAATGGAAAAATAATGATATAAAGGTATAATATAATTCAAGTATAATATCATATATAATATAATTTACTCCATCCTTTATATGTCCCACATATGGCATTAACGATTCAAATCACATTGAGGGGGTTGTAGTCAGCACTTCCTAAAATGAAATTATCGCGATTACCTATAATGGAAATCATAAAGGTATACCATAAATGAAAAATACAGAAGCATAAGGAATCCATATACATAATATATATCATATATAAATATAGTGACATCTTAATGGCCAACATGAGAGGTGTTAAAAGAAGGTTGAACAATCATCATTTCGTGAGGCAGTAATTCACCTCCCACAGAAACAGTATGTTCTTTAACCATTAGACGAATGTGTGTGTAATTTTAAATAAAATACATCTCATAACGAAATCCTAGTATATTTAAGATATAGGTTTTGTTAGAAAATAGAGGAATAAAAAGAGTTTAAGGGGTGGGATAATAAAAATAAAACAAAAGTACATAAGAGAAGACATTACCTTAAAATCGGGTAACTCTTTTTTATTTGAGCCAAAGGCTCCCTTGGGTAGACTTATGCCCAATGTGAGGCTTCTAGGAGTAATATATGGAATCTTAGAGAGTATTTGGTCAGAGTTTGGCAGATCCAAATGGATTATATGGTTTCAATAAGGTGGTAGAGGTGGGGGCCTTTTGTAAGAGTAGAGGAGGGGCACTCTTGAAAAGTCATAAAATGGTGCATTATTATGAAATGATTTTCGGATTTCAAAGGTCCCACAATTATATATTTCAAATATAGGGTGATCAGGGTTAGAAATATACTCATCCAATAGGTTTTTGACAAGTTTATGTCTTAGATTTTACAATATCTTTTCATTTTATTTAAATCATTAATTAATGAGGTAATCGTTGCATCATCATGGTGTTATAAAAAATTTATTTTATTTAATGTCTAAATATTATAAAAAAAATACCATGATGTAGGAAATCAATTTAACATTCCAATTAATATTTATAGTAGAAATGTTAACTTATATAACCCCATGTAATAATTGTTTTAGTAAAATAACACATGTTTGTGACAATTTTATTTTTTACTTTAAATAAAAAGATATTAATGTCAATTTCTTACCCAAGTGGATCCATTGGGTGCCCATGTTGACCCATGGATTGTCTTGGTCTTACTTGAATCATCCAATAAATTTAGGACAAGTTTCAAGATATTTTCATATTTTTATAATATCATTTTTACCTTAAATTTCACTAATTACCTTTATTTGTGATTAATAAAAATTAAAAGTTACTATTCACCAAAAAAATTATATTAATCCCATTGAACCAAATTTTACATCCTAATAAAAAACATGTATGTAATATTTTTGAAATTCTATTCATAGAAGCGGTAAAGTTTCATTTAATCGAAAGATCAGTTTTTTAACTACCACTTAGTGGTTTCAATATTCATAAAAAATTGATGTTTTTTAGAACAATGCCAAAAATCCTCCCTAAGCTATATTTGATATTACTAATTCAAAAAGTAAGTCTATTTTAAAAAATTCAAAACATATAAGTTGAATTAATTAATTTAATAATTTTTTCCCGCTATCACAACAAATAGCGTGTTTTTAAGAAACAATATATATCAAAATATTGAAAATTGTTTACGTCCAATTTCAAAGTGAAATTAATTCTAATGACTACCATTGGATAAAATAGTAAAATTATATTCTAATTTTACCTTAAAACCACTCAATAGTATAATTTATCACTATTTGTTATTTTTATTAAAAATGTTGTTTTTAGTAATTTTCATTGTTCCTCAAAATATAAAAGTTATCTGAAACATTCCAAAATTTCACCCTAGGCTGAATTTGATATTCCAAATCCAAAAATGATGTTCATTTTGAAAGATAAAATTTATAAAATTTCACAAATTAGATATTACTATTCATAACGACTAGTTTGATGGTTGTTGTGTGTGTTTAAACTCAAAGTTTCTTACAACACACGCTACTGTATTATTCAAAGAGAAGCGTACCATTGTTGATTTTGGTGTTACAATTCATTTTATTTCTTGGTTGTTTAGGGTAAATATATTTTAATCCATTTATTTTACTTTATTTGTTCTTTTATTATAAGTTTGATATTCTCTTGAAAACCCTAGGGGTCATATTGAGTGAATTAGGGGTTCTTGATGATGTTAATCAATTGGTTAAGATGTCTAGGACATACAAAAATTATCTTCATCATTGTTTAGGATTTATCCGTCATAGGTGAACTTATATTTTTAGTTTAAGGTAGTTGATTCTACGTAATGCCTTATCTAGACATGTATTGGATTTTTGTGTTTCTTTAAATCCATTTCATACTGAATTAAAATTTTATATATTTCCCTTTATGGGTGTTAAAATGTCTCCAAATGTTTTCAACACTAAGAATATATGAGTTTTCATAGATTTTATATTTTAATCATTGAATTGTTTAGTTAAGTGTTAGAGGTGTGTGTATTTAAAATGTGAATTTTCAAAATTTAGCTTTCAATATTTAGCTGTATGTCTTGGAATCCATGATCATTTTTCATGGGACTCTATGAAACATTATAAAATAGGATGTTTGATTGTATGAAAATCCATGACATGTTTCCCTTAAGTGTGTGTCCTGGATAGAATATTTTCCATTATGAGATATTAATTATTTAATTTTTTAATCATTTAAAAGGGTTTTTTATGTTATAGTGTTATGGGTGATATGTTATATATTGTTTATTTTTTATTGATGAATGTGATGATAATTTCATTATTGTATAATAACCTCTACTAGGATAAATTCATGGGACCCCTATGAACTTTGAGGGTGGTATAAACTTATGCTATAGTAGTTATATCACATAGTATCTAGTTTAACCTAGTTGAAAGTTTTTCCCATGTTAGTTGTGTTCCCCAAGGATTCCAATATAGTAAATTTGGGTGGGTTGTAATGTGTTGGAATCAACATTGCTTCTATGTCGATCCCATGTTATATGGATTGACTAAGTCCATATGTTTTTTTACCAAGAATGTTTCACATCTTCCTTGAAATTTTTTCATGACTATTAATGAATTTCAACTATATTTTCATAGAATCCCCTTTATTATTCTGATTACATGGAACTATTTTTTATGGAAACCCCTTTTATTAACATCATGTTATTACTCTCATACTATAATTTGGTTCATGGTATGGTTTATGTTCAAAAACGTTTCCTAAAAAATAGGTTTCTTGAGAAATGTTTTGAAAAATAAAAACGGAGATTAATGGAAATTCATTAACTTTATAATGAATAGACATGTATTTTATTAGGCCAATTTATTTCATTTTATTGTGAATATATTATTTTTATTTCAGTATAATTAAATTTCAAAAGTAGTTCTTATAAATGGGAAGAAATATTGTTTGTTTTCTATTATACACTCTATGTAATAACCTATTTTCTAAATATAGTTCAAACTAGGAATATTGAAATGTATTGTTTATAAAATTCATAGACAACTAGGTGTGATATTATTGATCATGTTTAACTCACACCTATACACACACAAACACCATCAGGTATATGTAGTCTTGTGTATCCTTTTTGGTGCCAAGATTATACCCCATAATGTTTTTTCTAGTCCATTCTATTATAAGATTGTTCAAGAGGTAGTTTGTTTCCATAGGCCACATTGATTTGGATTTACTACTATTTGGGTTCATTTTGGTTTATTTTTGGGATTATTGTGTATTAACCTCCTTAACCAATTTTATCTATATGCATATTTTTTACTTGTATATATTTTTTCTGAAATAAAAATATATATATATGTATATATTTAAAGATTAAATTGGATTTTTATTTTGGTTTATCCAGGATTGGTTTCACTCTTTAATTTAAAACTATTTATTTCATATGCATGGTAGTCTAATGTATGGATGTACTATCCTAGATTAATAAAACATTTCCATGGTTTTTTTAGTTTTTCATCATGGGTGGCACCGTTTAGAAAATCATGTTTCTTTCTTTCCAGGGAATATCTGCAAGACCATGGGGATATGTAACGCTCTTTGATACTAGTGTAAGACTATGTTGAGTGGTTTATAGGTAGATCATGTCACTTCATTATAAATGAAATCAAATAAATGTTTTTAGAAGGGACATAGGCTCTTGATAATCCCTCTTATTATTTGGGGAGTTTAGTTGAATTGAAAATATGATAATCAAAACTCAGGAGGTAAGTGATGTGTCAGTTCATAATCAATACCTTTCATGATGTTATTTGAGTTACTATGTGAAGTCAAGATATTGATTTTGATTTAGGTTTTTAATAGATTTTTCAAAATAAATGATGATTTCAATTGATTCAAATTTGACACTCATAGGTTTTTTATAAGTTTTTTTAAGATATAAAGATATTTGGGGTTAAAATGAATAAAAAATTATGGATAAATGGTTGGTTAATTTTGTATAGTAAATCATTAAGATATTTCAAGGATAGTTCTAAGGGAATCAATGATATGTCGCATGACCATCATAAGACCCACCCAACTATTCAAAACTCTACACACCTTTAAAATTAATGTATCAAACCCACTAAATTCTGCATTTCTTCTCAAGTGATTTCCACACATTGGAAAAGTATGAAATCAGGTTTTTTCATTTTTATATTAACGGAGTGTATTTGGTTTGATATGTAATGTTAGATCTTATCTGTTGACGATATTTTAAGTTGTTGTTTTCCATTAAGGGTGTACTTTATAACAAGTCTAATTTTAAAAACCTATTTTGAAAGTAAATTTTGTGTTTTAGGGAAATTTATCAATTTCATTCCGGACAATTAAATTTTTAACATTGAATAAATTTATTAATTGAATTTATTTGATTTTCAAAATGAAATATAGTGTTTCATAATGTATTTTGTGTGGTCTTTAGTAAAAGGGGTCTGAATTTTTTATCAGAAATTAGTTATTTTAATTAAATGATGATTTTATAATGTGTTGAAATTTTATGGTTTAGATATTTGTTTAGTGTTTTAGGTATGTAATTTTCATATAGTTTTGACTAGGCTTGTCTTTTTTATAAGTAACGAATTTTTTAGGTTTTTAATAAAATTTAATTCATTTTAAAGAAATGGAATGTGATTTAACTATGAAATTTTAGAGGTGTTTGAACAGTTTCAAAGTTTTATGGTTTTTAGAATAAAAGTGTGCTTTATAAATGCATTAAATACTTGAGTATAGGAGATGGAGTTTTGTATTTAGATAAATCCATAAAATGATTTTGATTAGTTTTTTTCCAATTAGAATGTAGTATTTTAATGCATTGGTTTATTATTTATATTTATGTAAATCTATATAATTACTTTTAAAATAGGAAAATATTTTACAAATGAATTGGATTTTTATGGTTTGATATTGAATTATCCCTTAGTTTATATTGGGACGATTTTTCATTGAGTAGTGGGAGTAGATTGAATCCATATTTTATGTTATTTGAAAAACATTTTTCTGTGAGGTCTTGATAATAGATAGAAATTATATCTCAAAGGATGAACAAAAAATATATTTAATTCATATTTTAGGTGTAGTTATTTTAGTTGGTGAGTCTATATAGAATCTGAAAATATTGGGTGGGGGGAACTAAGCCTTTTATGATATTAGACCCTATCCAAGAATTCTTGAATCATCAACCTACTTATTTTATGATGTAACTGGATAGAAATTAAGTTGAACCTAATCCAAATAATATCGGTGGGGCTCAAACATATTAGAGAATTCATTATTTTTATAATAAAAATAAATCTTTTGTGAAATATGATGTTCATTTTTTAAAAATTAATTCTAGAAATGTGTTGAGTAGATATATGTTTTTGGATGCTTTTGGGATGTTACTTGTTTTGTGATGCTTATTCCATAATGATGATCATGTTTTTTGTGGGTTTTTTATATTAAATATTTATTTAGGATTATATAGTTAATGTATTGAACATAAAAACCTTGGGTTAGTGGTTGCAGTTTTGAATGAGACACAATTTTATATTCACTCTAGTTAGATATCACTTGGATTATGCTAGATTCATAAGGGGTATAATTTTATGGGAGATGTTATAGGATACCCCCTTTTCTAATTACTTCACCCAAATTTAGTTCCATGTTATTCTATTTTTTTGGATGTTTCAAATTTTGAGCATTTCTTCCATGATTTCCGAGGGATGATTTTTTAGTTGGACATTGTCTAAGGGTTCTCAGGGTTATCATTATCTTAGTTATTTATTTATGGAATTAGAATATAGTTAATTTTTTATTTCGTGTGATAAATCAAGGAATCATAATCTCATTTTCGTATCTTGTGGGAATGTGTTTTCTTGGTTATAAATATTTCATGATAGTTTCTATCAATTTTAACCACCATTTCAAAAGTAATTTAAATGTTGGGGAGACCTCATAAATATTTCATGGTATTTAGATGCAATATATCTTTTCAATGAGTTGAATTTTACTTGGAGATATCAAGTGGTGCATGAGGATGTTCGTCATTAGTCCAAAAGAAAAATTCTTGACTAAAACACTCCCCTATTAGAGCATCTTTTAGTTTTTCCCATATATCCCACCTATTCTTTGTAATGTTGAGGTTTTATCATTTTGTTCCCTTAAAACAGTATTTAATTACATTTTTGTAGTCGAAAGTGGAATGGTGGTGATAATTATAACACCCTACTTCACATTTGGATATATATATTATATAGTTTTTATTTTTTTTAATTTCTAACATTTTAGGGGTTGACCATTGAAATTTATGGAATTATTCCTCTATTTCACAATATATACACATGGTTATGGAGAAACCTAGGGAAAATATTATGCATGGGTTTTTTCTAGATTAATTTTTTATTTCATGGTTAGGGTGTCTATAAAGAAAATTATTGGGTGTAAAATATGAGATGCCTAGTGTAAACCATAGGAGTCATTTTATTCTCAGAATGTTGGTTCAAATCTCTAGCATAGTTAGGGAAAACCATGAAAGGGAATTGTGAATAGTATTAAGGTTTCTACAATGGGTTTGGTATGGTTGGTACCCTATTTTTTAAAAAAATATACAGATAAATGAAGTGAGTTGTGTATATTCCTTCAACTGATTCCCTCATAGTTAGTTCATGGTTTAGTGGACCATGTAGCCTAACCATATGACTAAGCTTGTTTTTAAAATTTGTGAATTCCTTAACTTTTATCCACTTCATATTAAGTAGTTTACCCTACCATATCCTCCCATTTCAATTTTATGACCAAATGAGTAATGATATATGAATATAGGGTTTTATGGGAACTTAATTCTGGGGATTTTTATGTTCCAGAGTTAAAAAAATCATACTCATAATTATTTTAGATTCTATCATCATATGTAACTTTCTCAACGCAGTTTAAGGTAAAAATTTATATGTTATTGCATTTATTGATATGTTTTGGATTCTTGAGATTATATAAAATAATTTTTTACAAAATTATAAATAGATATGTAACCCTTGAAGATAATAATTGTTTTCAAATGTTATCATTACATTAAAAAAAATTATATATTTTTTGTTTAAATCACAAAATTATTGAATAAAGAGTTTCATGTGTGTGTATAAGTGGAGTTGGGGTTATTTTTAAAGGATTTTTTAAATTTCAAAAGTTGATTAGATCTTTTGAAATACTAATAAAATAATTTATTTTAGATAAATAAGGGTTTTGTATTTTGAAATAACATTTTAATTAATGGATTTTATTAATTTTAATGAGGTCTAGGAATTTAAAATGGTTTCCATAGAAACTCTTGATATATAGATGTTTTTTAACTATATTTTATTTTTCAACTTCACTTTCAACGTTCTGTGTTATAGCTTGGTATACTAATATATATATTTAAATGCTCGTTTGAAAACATATAAAATAGCCTTCTCAATTTTATAAGAAACCCCAAAAGTTACCCTTCATGTGTGTTTCATAGATAAATTATTTCTCATTATGGAAAGTTTATTATTTTATTTTTATAGGATATAAAATGGTTTGAATAATGAGATGGGTTTAGTGGTGACATGAGATATTTTTTTTTCTTATTGATGTGTGTGTTTATTATTTCATGATTGTGCTGTTATATCCATTGTGTTAAAACATGAGAACCCTAGGCACTAATAGCGGTATAGAACTTTTCAAAACATGTTTTCTCACACACTAGATAGTGTATCCTTGTTTAAAGCTATGTTGGGGATAGGGATATTCCCCCAGGAGGATTGTGTGGTAATTTTGGGTGGATTGGAATGTTTTGGTCACAAAAGATACTAGATGTTGGTCATGTGATATTTGTCTAGTCTATGACTGTATCCATTTTGGATCAAGTCAGTTTCCAATGTTTCTTTACCATTGTTGATTATTACATTTTGGGAATTAAAAATTTATGTTCATTTCAACCCATTGATTATTCCTATAACATGAAACCATTGTAGAGTGGATACTCCTTTTATGGGCATTCGATTACGACTTATTTTCTCTTATTTTGGTTATGGTGAACTTCATGTAAAATATTTTTCATAAAAAAATAGTATTCATCAGAAAAAAATTGAGCAAGGAAAAGGGTGTTTTATGGAAATTCATAATTTTCATTAATAAAAACAATAGGGCAGTCAAAAGGCTACATAGTAGCATGCTCTATAAGTGGGTTCAGGGAAATTAACAACCATAGTGAAGTAATGAATGAATAAGAAGAATGATATGGTATAATAATTTCCATCAGTACCAGGAATCATAAAGATATACATAGGGTTATGTCCGTCGATTGGTCATGAAAGGTGATATGCTTAGCACCTTTAATGATTTAGATGTTGGGGAGAAGAAGTCCTAGTGTAGTTGGGTCTTTCTTCTTTCAAGTTATTTGTTGAGCCTTGTTCATATAGGCCTTTATTTCGTGTATTGGGACTTACACCTCTTGGATTATTGGTCAACTAAGAGTTCCCTCTCAACCTAGTTAAAAAGGAGAATTATCCTAATATAAAGAAAAATCTCGAAGGCCTTCGTTCTAGGTTGACCAAAGGGAAATAAATGTTTTTTTCTATTATGAACATTTTTTTTCAAAAATCTTATTTTCTAAATATAGTTAAAACTAGACTTTTTGGAATGACATTTTTTAGAATTACATAGACTCTATAGTGAGATCTTACTAGGAATATTTATACCATATCCTATATACAAAACCAGGAGTGTGTGTAGAATTATTTTTTCATTTTGGTTCATTGATTATAATACATGATTCAATTCGTGGTTTTTTCCATGGAAGGATGGGTTGAGAGGTTTTCAGTGACCATGGTCTAGATGGAGTTGGTTTTACTGTATTTCATGTTTTTTGGTTTATTTATGAGATACTTGTTTATCAAGCACCTCGATCTTTTGTATTTATATTAAATTTTTATCTTTTATATGATTGTTACAAACTTTGTATTTTTATGTTTTTATAAATTATGTGGGATGTTTATTTTGGTTGAGCCATTTTTATTTTATAGTTTAATTTTATAACTATTTTTCTTTCATATTATTTGTAATCCATTTTATTGATATACCATGCCATATTTTTGATGTGTTTCTACAGTTTATATTTTTTTCTTAAAGGGAGAAACCAACCACAGGGGATTATTCCTTTATTCCAATGAAGTATTTTTCCACCCATTGGGATCAAGAACACCATTCAGATTCAGTAACAGGATGTGCTGGGTGATGTGGTAAGTTAGCCCAGGATAATTCATTAGAAATGAGTTTACTAAATTTTTACTTGATCTCCTCAATTTGTTGAGGTTATATGAGTAGGAAAAATGAGGTCTAGGTTGGGGGGTGGTGTTATATAACAATAAAATATTATGTTTTCAAAATAAAAATAGAGTTTCCAATAGTCATACTTTGTTATTAAACCTTAAAAAAGATTCCAAGATGGAAGGAAAATATTTCGTTATTGGAAGTCAAAGAAATTAGAGACATAATTCTCCAAAATACCTTAATAATAGTAAGAAACTCCTTGGATAATTCATGTAGAATATTGATGTTAAAGAGAAGAAATATCTTATTTAAAGGTTTATATGATACAAATTATGCATTTTATAATTCATGCAAGAATAAAATAGTATAAATAAAATAATACTCCCAATAGGATTAATGAAAAAAAATATTTCATTTAAAAAAAAGTGATTATAATTTAATGATAGTAAGGTCTAGATACATAACCCCCTATTACACCAGAATATACCCTATTTTAGGGTGTATGATGGTGGTATTTTCTTGGGGTGGTTTAACTAATATTGACCTAGTGGTGATATTCACTAATTTGCAATTTTCTCATAGGTGATTTCATTCAATACTCACTTTTTGAAGCCATGCTTGGTCCTGGTAAAGGGTAAACCCCAGTGATGCTACCTCCATCATGATTTCAAAAACATGGGCATCAAAAGTCAGGAATATACTATTTGAGTCCATCATTTCTCTTTTCTATATCCACTTTTAGTTGTAATTAACCTTTATAAACAATAAATACAAGAGTAAAATTATTTTTTAACTATCATAGAACTAAACAGTCACATTTATGACATCATATTATATATATCCCATGAATCGTCTATATTTACTACTTAATTCCCAAAGTCTTGTACAATTCACTTAATTATGACTATTTTATTCATAAAATTTATTTTTCTTTAAATTTCTTGGTAGGTTTATTCTTCTTATAATATTTCTAACCTATGAAGTATAACATTGAATGGTCTATATTTTTTTTATTTTCTATATCCTTTTACTAGTCTTATCTATAGCAATTGGTATCATAACTTGACATGTAATATAAATTTTTGTAATAGAATTTTTATGTACTTACATTTTCAAATATAATAACAATTCCATTATAAAAAAGTATTTATTATAAATCATATAAATAAATTTTAAATCATTAAATTCTCCACAAAAGAAATTTCATCCTTAAAATTTTAGACTTTCCAACAAAATAACTGCTGTTATTTTTCATTCATTATTTCCACAGGTTCCAATGTATATTCTTCAAATTAGAGGTTTCCCCATGGGAATTTCTCAAGTAAAGTTCTCTTATTCATCAATACTTGTTTCCATTTTTCAGGAATCTAGATTAGTTTCTCTTCTTAAGAAAATTTATGTTTTAATTCCAAAATAGTAATAACAAATATATATTCATTTAGACATATAATTTTTCAATAGAGACATGTGGAAGACATTTTGGACATTATAAATAATTGGAGGAAGTTCTAATTGATAAGTAACTACTTCAACATGCCCTATAATCTAAAAAGGTCCAATGTACTATAGTCTTTGTATCCATTTCTTTTTGAACCTCATGACCTCTTTCCATGATGGTATCATGATAAATAAATGATCCTTGATATGAAACTCAACATCCTTCCTTCATCTATCAACATGAATTTTCTATTAACTATTAGTAACCTTGATGAATTTATGAATCACTTGTATCTTTTCTATTGTATCCCTCATAATTTATGGTCCAAGCAGTTTCCCTTCTTCAACATAATCCAAACATATTATAGTTATACACCTCTTTCTATAGAGATATTATAAAGGTTCTATTTTAATGATCGAGTGAAAACTATTATTATTGTATAATTCAATTAGTGAAGGATATTTATCCAAAATCCATTTATAGTAATGTGAGATATCCCATAACATATCATCCAATTTTTGAATAGTATTTCTAGACATCCAATCGGTTTTTGGATGCTATACTATTATCAGGTTCACTTCTGAATCCATATCCCTTTGAATGTTCCTCTAGAGCATAATATTAAATCATGAATCTTTTTTAGAAACCATTGATTGTGGAACTCCATGGGTTATTACTACTTCTTGAATATAGAGGCTATCTAGGTGTTCAGTGGAGGAAATTCTCTATTATAATAATGATGTGGGAATACAGAATCAATTTTTCAAGGATTACATATACAAAATTGTTACCGTTGGATACCTTCAGAATTATAGTGAGGAATTATGTAGTGATGGAATCCCACTATCATAGAGGTATGTGTAGTGGTTGTAATACCCCTTTAGGCTGTTTTCATTCCGCCATCACTTTTTGGTATAATAATCACCTTGCATTATAATAGGAAATATTTATTTTTATATAATCCCACCAATAATGATCAATAAAATACAAATACATCTTAGTGTTTTTTGGATGTATATAGAATATAAAGCTATGACAATTATCACTCAGCTCATTATTTATCCCCAAAATAGATGAAATATACAGCCATGTACCAAATTTCATTAGACCTTCTTAATCAATATTGAGTTTAGGAAACATTCCATTTTTACAGCCTCTATATTCATTTTCATAAAGGTACAATCTCATTTATATTTCGTGATATTCTCTAATAATATATATTGATAAATTATTTTGGAAGGGATTTATGATGTACCTTACCTAATGTTTCCCATTTATAGCTTTATTAAGTCCTTGATCATTGGATCTCTTTAAATACTCATTATTTTATAAATACCATGATCTTTCGTATTCAATGCATATGCAACATTGTTTTATCTTCTGAGGTGATAATGAATTGAAAAACCACAGTCGTTAAGAAGCTAAAAGGATATCCTTAATCTCATTTTATGTTCATTTTGTCTGAATATATACATCAAACATTAGTGGTTACATTGTCATATTTAATGATAAAAAATCCGAAAAATTTCATAGATGCATCAATATCGATAACAAAATATTCTCGGATAGAGGGTAGAGTTAGTACATGTTCACTAACAAACCTCCTCTTCCATTCGCAGAACCTTTCTTCACACTCCTTTATCTAGTTAAACTTTACTCCCTTTTGAGTTAACATCATTAGTGTATTAGAAATCCATGATTTTTTTTCACAAAAATTATATAGTATCATAGCAGAACATGGAAAATATAAATATTAGTTATTGTTTTTGGAAGTGTCCACTTGTCATTGACCTTTGTATTTATTGGATCCGCTGAAATTCCTTCACAGGTAGCAATGTCCCCCAAGAATTCAACTTGTCATCCCTAGAACTCACATATAATTAATTTACCAAATAGATTATCCTTCCTCAATTTCATTAATAGGACCCTTATATCATCTTCATGACCCTCGTGACTTTTTAAATATATCATATTATCAACAATAAGGACCAGCACAAATTATTCAATGTAGTTCATAAAGACTCTATATATCAAATCAAAAAATATAGATGGAGGATTAGTCAATCCAAAGGGTATAAGTTAAAATTCATAACTCACATATTATTTTCATAAGGTAGGGCTTTAGAAATCTTCTCTATTCACCCTCAACTGATGGTACCCTAATTTTAGGTCAATATTGGAGAAGAATTGGGCCCCTCTAAGCTATTTAGAAAAATCATCAATCATTATAAGTAGAGTTTTTTTTATTGTGATCCAATTAATCTCCATATCATAAATACATATTCACATTGATTGATTATCCATTTAAAAAGGATAATATTAGTCATTCATTTTGTAATATTAATGTTTTTTAATTTTAATAAAAAATTGTACAAGAGAATTTTACAATTTTAATTTCCTTTCATTACATGTTTGTAATTACTTCATAAAAAGAATTACTAAATGGTAAATTTTTGAACACTTACAAACCACCAACTAGTTTGTATTTAATTTTAATAATTCATTTTACAGATTCCCATTCCATTTTTAACATATTATTCTTATGGAACAATTGTAGATTAAATTGGTAATATGAAAAAAGTGGGCCTTTAACCTAAAACATTTTAGATGATGTGAACTAGAGAAAAAAAACTAAAATGACTCTAAAATTCATGAACTAAGAGAGATGATGTTAATATTTTAAATATAAATAGAGGGCCTCATGGGATAAAATTTCAGTCAATTGTGATCAGAGATTATTCTATGGTTTGAAGGAAATTATAGGGGCCCTAATTTGAAGATGAAATTCTTGTCCAGATTCTATGGCTTATAATGTGAGCCCATCATTTTTATCATATCATAGAAACAAAACATCTATTTTACCACAAATTTTACATCCTGTTATTGAAAATAAAACAATTAAATTTCATCTTCTATGTCCCACCACAACTTTGCCATGTTGATGCTCATTTTCCAACATCTGTTGGGGGTAATGCAAGAAGAATCTGATTTTTTTCCTGTATTGAAAATTCTTCTATAAGTTATGTTTCCAACCACATATTCATGCCATATTCAATTGGGGTGACTTTTAATATTTAAGATCGACCCTATTCTCAAAAATTTATATTCAAGGTAGAGGTTGTGGGGTGTCTGAGGAAGTTCTGTTTATTTTAATTGTAATGTTACGCTGCCTCTTTACTATTGTAACATCTGTATTTCGCATGATACTTGCTATAGATCACATTATATTCTTAATAATGATTCTTATTCTTCTCATTTGATGTTATTTTTGTTCACATACTGATACTATTTTATTATTGTGTAAATTCATTCACAAAACGAAGAGAGAAATCCTTCACAAAATGGTGGAGAGTTCATTATTTTATTGTTTCCACTTCTTTAATTCCAACGTCCACAATTCCACTGAGAGAATAGCATAAATGAAGCGATAAAAATATTATGTGTTGATCCAATGGATTATTGAGGTCTTGTATTTGGTTTTATTTCTTACTTTATAAATGTTTAATAATTTATTTTTTTGGGTTTTTCATCCAATGAATTTCTATCTTCCTCTTCTTTATTTATTTATTTTTCCACACTTTCCATGCAATAATAAGATCCTTTTCCTTGAATTTCTCGAAATAAAAAATGATCCAATAAGTGTATAAGTAATTTATTTGTGTATATGAAGGTGTTAAACTAGTATGTGATGAGTTTCTATTGATTAAGTTTAATGTATCCTTCTAGAGTTAATGAAATTAACATAATATAGAAATAAATTCCTCTAAATAACCCTACCAATATCTTAGGATCATCCCATTATCAAAATTTTAATTCACATATTTCTCATCATATTCATGTAACCCATATAAATTCAACCCCATTCTTGGAAACATCATATCAAAATTCCATCCATATCGAATTTGATTACAGAAGTTATTCTCAGGTATACGAGGATTCGACAACCCAAGCTACACTATAATGACCGGTTAAACCTTAAAAACATGGTTAAATTTATACGTTACCAAATTTTAGAGCTGTTTACAGGGACATAAGTATGTTATCTTAAACACTCACATCATACTCTTATCTCATTTCACTGTTCTCACCCCTCGATCCCACTCTTATGGAATAACATTGGGAATAAATTTCATATTGGGGAACCTCTACCTACTTAGTCAACTTTACCCAAATTGTGATGTATAATGATCATCATAGACTCTAATGGTGGGATAATCAGTAACTGAATCTACCACAATGCTTTAAATCTTCATCTTCAAAAATTTTCCAACCTATAATGAGTTCAAATCCCAACAAGGCCAATATTAACATCCACTTGATAAATTCTAAAAACATAATTATACTCCTAGAATATATCGTTTTCCTAAACCCCTTGTCCCCAATGTTCCAAAACCATTTCTTGAGAAATTGTGAATATAGAATGGGAGGAAAAATTATGGGGATTAATTATTAGTATTAGAGATAAAATCAATTAAAATATTTATAAAACTCATTCCCACTTAGGTAATAGCCTCCTTAGCATTTTTAGAAAAAAAATTCTTATACACAAACTTCATATGAACAACTCCACACTGTGAATATTTTCAAGAGTGGAAAAAGTAATGAAAAACATAAACCCTTAATTTCAAATGAATAAGAGTCTTCAGAATCAAAGGAAAATACTCAATAACTAACATTAGAATTTGAGAAATTAGAGACCAAAAACGAGGTTAATTGGTAAGTGAATGTTGAAAGTAAACCCAATGAATCTGATATAACTATTAATGAGTGTTTAAATCTATAGTAAATTAATTTTCTATTTTACAGCTAGGATAATTTGACATCATGTATTGAGCTCCATGAATATTGATCCATTTTTTATTTTTCAACACCCAAAAAAACTGAACCATATAGAAAAAACACGTACTCTGAGTTTGTACCATCACCTAACACTAAAATGTAAAAATTTATTTTTGGAAAATATTATTTTATGGAACCAATTATTTTTAAAATTTAGGAAAAAGAAATTGATTTTATTTTTGATATCCCAATATATTTTAGGATATTTTAACTAATCCTTTCTCATATTCAAGATATTACCTACCAAACTCATGTATTCATTCGTAAGGTATTACTAGGACCTTCTTGTTCTCATTCATTCATCAATATAACCCAACCATGATGGAATTCTAATTGATTTATTAAAAATTATTTATAAAGAAATTTGATGGAACCTTAATAATATTCTCAGGATTTTCCCACTCAATTAGACTCCTAGTTTGGTTCTTAAATTAGATTCTCAAACTTCCCAGACATCCCGGTATAGATTTTATTTCAATTTAATTTGAGGGGTCAAAAATAAAATTCATTAGATATTGAAAGTTGGTATTTGGTAATTCACGGTTGTAAAAGTCAAGAAAATGAAATTAAACAATGTTCTTTCCTGGAGGAAACCCGGTCTTTACCTGTACATAGACTCAAGTTTTGGAGTTTCAAAATAAAAAAAGTATGTTTTTATCCTTTCTTTTTGTCTTTGTTTTTTTCTGTTAATGTAACCTCAATGGGTTTACATTGTGTTCTATTTATGATGGTTTGTGAGATTCATGGTCTATTGAGATTGATTAATTTTAAGGAAAATCACATTTATTACAGTTCCAAAAACACCAAATTTCATTATTGATGAGGCCTCTATGAGTAACATGGAGATGAAGGGATTAAATAGAAGGATAATGGAATTTAACTTCAACCATTAGGTAACGTTAGTCAATGTTTCTTATTTCAATTTTTCTATAACTATATTTCTTTAACTCTACATGATATTTAATTTTATTTACTTTAAACACTAGGGAAAATATTATTCTACATTTGATGGGTAAAAATAATGGGAAAAATATGTCTATGTCAAAGTAACTTTTTTGTGCATAAATGGAAGAATTTTTTTTCATTAAACATGAATACTATAATAAATATTTGAAAAAATAGACACTGAATAATAAATAATTATGCATTCCTTGATTTAGATTTTAATCTATGTTTATGTTTATGAGCATAAATTCGAGAAATTTTGGCTATATAATTTTATTGTCAATGTTTACATTTATGTCAATTTAATAATTTTTTACAATGCATGTACTTTGGATTGTGGGGTATTAGATTATGTTCTTGGGGACCCACAACAAATGGAATAGGTTTGGATAAAATTTAATTTTAACAATAGTATTTAAGTAAAAAATAAATTAAAGATAAATTAAATTTGCATGTTGAGTAGTGAAATAACCTAAAGCATGGATTTCCATACTTGGGTATCATGAACACATAGTTTTCTATCCGATAGTTGTGAATTTTACCTCTAATAATGTTAATGTTAATATGTTTTTTATTGAGTTAACTCAGGATGATGCTTGAGTATGTGAGCTTCACTTGGTTCCTTAAAGTCTTTAAGCCTGGGAGTCATGAACAATGTCTCGCTATAGGGGTTGAGTAGATTGAGTTAAATATCAATTACCGTGAAAAAATTGAAAAAATAAAAATAATAATTCCCCTCTTAATATTAATATGTGATTCCACATAGTTATTATATATTTTACCCATTGAATAAAAATTAACCCCATGACTATTGTGATTCACAACACCTCATCACACTTTATTGAAATTGGATGAAATGTGGTGATGAATTTGAACAAAGGAATAGGCCAGGTATTGGGATATTCATATGAATGTATCTTTTGATAAATTATTTTTATGGGCTTCATAACTATTTTGGAATATGACTTTTAGTGAGCATTGTATATTAAAACACTCTTGGAAAAGGAAATTCAATCTAATATTCTTGATATACCATTTTCTTGGGATTAAAAAAACTCATGTTAGGGGATGTAATTATCCACTAAAAGAAGATAATATTAATTTTTTACATTATAATAATCATGTCAATAAATGTTCATAAACACTTCTACTAGTTAATTTTAAAATTTGAACTTCTCTTCTTATCATGTTCTTAATTAAATAAAAAAATGCACTATTACATGGTATATTTTTTAATACCTCATCAACCACAAACTATTCATTATTTTTTTTCTGAGCTTCAAATTACAATTTTACAATTTCATCATTATGGAGATATTGGATATTTAATTGTGATGATGAACAAAGTGTTCCTTGAATCTAGAATATTTTGGGTGAAGTGAACTGGATGATATCCCACTAAAATGAATTTTGTGGACACGATATAATCTCATTAAAGCTGATATTTTAAGGGAAGATAGAGGAATTCAGTGGAAAAAATTTATTTAATAGTTTATATAGCTTATTTGAATATTTGAAGGGAATTCTAGGTGGCTTTAGTTGAATATAAAATCTTGGGCCATATTCTACGGGCCATAAAGATTTCCCATCATTTGGTCATATTTCCAAAAAATTAACATCTTGTGTTGGAATTTTATAGGATGTTATGGGAAATCCTAATATCAAATATATTCTTCTATATACTACCATAATTATTCCATCTATATTCTCACTTTTGAATGTCTACTGGGTAGATGCATGCTGGATATGATTTTTTTTCATGTGTAGATAAGAAACTCTCAATGAATTTTCCACCCAACTATGCATATCATCATTAATTGGGACAACTTTCACTATTAAGGGATCGAACCAAGGATCCCAATATAACTATTTAAGGTATCAATGTCAGTGTTTTTGAGGAATATTTGTTTATTCTCTTTACAATATTATTTTTTCTCTTTGTATTTGTAAGTGTTTCGTATGTAGGTTTTTCTAGTTCACATTAAAATCTTAATAAAACTTATTATTCATCTCATTTTATGTTATTTTTGTTAACAAATTGATATAATTTTATTAAAGAATGAATTTATTCCCAAAACAAAGAGATAAATCCTTCACACAATGGTTGAGTGTTCATTATTTCATTGTTTTTACTTCTTGAATTCCTCCCTCATGAGTCTACATCCCATTTTCATTAAGATAATCACACAAATGGAGGTATAAACTTCTAATGGGTTGATACAATGGAGAATCAAGTGGTCGTATTGGTAATTATTTATCACTTTATGAATGTTTAATAACATATTTTATTAGATTTTTTAATTCAATGATATTATCTCTTCGTCTTCCTTATTGTTTTTTTCAACACTTTTCATATGTTTATATGATCCTTTAACTTAGAGAGCTCATTAAAATGATCCTCTATGTGTATAGGTGATTATAATATGTATGGGAATGTGTTTAAATATTATGTTATGAGGCTATATTAAATTAATTGAATAAATCCTTCCTTAGTTAATGAAATTGATATAATATAAAAGTAAATTCTTCCAATAAACCCATTGAAATATCCTAGAAGTGACTAACTCTCATAAATTTAATTCAGTTAGGTCTCTCGGTATTTTCATAAACTACATAAGTTCATCCCCAAATTTATCCACTTCATTGAAAAAATAAATCTATAAATAATATGTGTCTATCATTTTTTCATAGGTATCCAAAGATTTAATAACAAAAGATACATTATATATAACCCATACAATGCTAAATAAGGGTAAATTTGTGCAAACCCATTGATCAATCTTTATTTTTCACAAATAAAACATGTGCTCCCAAGTAGACACACTTGGTTGAATAAAACCTTTTACTATGATTTTTGGTAGTCATATGTTTAGTTCTTCTAATTCAACACATTTCATTCTATTTGGGGTATTTTATATTTTATTGGATCCACGTATGAGTTCAATTGATAATTCTATGTCTATTTTCGGGGGAGGTCCATGTAACTCTTTAGAAAACATATAACTGTATTCATGAATGTTGGGTAAATATCCAATATTTAGTCACTCTATTTTTTTAACTTCTTGAAAAATCATTTCGAGATAGAATCCAATAGGAGGTGGTTAATGGAGAGACTCTGGTTGAGATATTTTTCCCTTAAAGATAACTATGGACTATACATTCAAGATAATAGAAATATCCTTAATTCCATAGTTAATCAAGGAATTATAGTTTTACATCCACTTTATCCCTTGTATTATTTCAAATTACACCATAGGAATGATGACCAGGCTTGGGGAGATTTCCCACTCAACAAATTTAAGTGGGGGAACCCATATATATCATTGATTCCAAAATAGTTCCTCTAAGAGTTTTAACTGTCAACTAATCCACTAGAAGTTCAGGGATTAACATGATGTTATTTTCCAATATGAATGAAATAAAATTATGAGTATAACTAGAATCAAATAATAAAAGTTATATCATTTAGTGTATTATGGGAGTATATTCGAAAACATTATTTGGACCCTCTAATTTAAAAATCAAGATTGTGAATTCATAACCATGATCCCTTATCCAATTCTATGTTTGATGGTGGTTAACCTACATTATCTTCCAATATGGACATTGGTTTTTGAAATTTCCATGACCCCCCACTTGAATCAATGTTCGAATGGTTGTTCTTGAACTATATTCCCCTTTTCATTAGCATTCAGATGTTGAGGCTTACCATATGTAAATCAATTTCAATCTATATGAAAAAAATCTTCCAAACATATAGATCTTTACACTTCCATAAATATAATTCCACAACTTCTTCTTCCCACATTTTTTGCACATTGTATGTTGTAGTTTCTTCCCATCTAGAGTCATTATGAAATTTGGATCTATCGTTTAATTTTTTTTATTATACCCTTGAGCATAATGGGAATCTATGAACTCTATTTCAAATTTAAGGGAAGATCATTATATTTATTTGTAACTAATAATGTCTAATATTTATAATTCTTTCTCTAGATGGAATCTAAGTCCACCAAGAATATAATTATATTCCCATAAAAATTGATTTCAATACTTGAATCATATCACACAAGCCTTGTAAACATAATCACCAAATTTCCCACCTATTATTTTTTTCTTTGTTTTAACTCAATTGAATACATCTAAATCTAAGTATGGAGGGCGGAAGGAAAATACTTATTTAGAAATAGTTTTTATTATCTTCCCATTCCATGGATTCGACCTCATACCTTGGATTTATGTTCTTGATCTGTGTACACCATTGATTAGATTCTCCCTTTAAGTAATATACTTCCAATGTAACTTATTTTTTCATAGATAATTGGAGTTTTGAAAATAAATTATCTAGAGTGGTGATAAATTATTTAGTGATTAATGGACCATATTTTTTAATAAAAATAGGTGGTCATTGACACATGAGGGATTCAACCACCATTTATTTCTTCTTTAGGGAATCTAGACACTACACATGATTTAGGTTTTTATTCCTTACCCATGTTAACTAATTCATCATCTTCATGATGTTTTGAACTATGTGTCTCTGCATATTGGTTTGGTCATAATCAAATTTTCCATTTCACCCGTTTGTTGCATGAGTTCTTTATTTCCTAATATTTTTCTATATGATGAAAATCTAAGTGATAATTTTTTTACTATTGGGAATATTATAATAAAAATTACAAAGGAAATATTAATCTTAAAATTATATAATATCAAGATTCTAAGAAGATATAAATTTAATGTAAAAGTGTTTACAAAATCTATGTATCAATATTAATGGTTTGTAAAAAATGTCATATTAACCAAAGAATATACCCTATGAGATTCAATTCAGGAATGTAGTGAGGCATCCTTGTGGTGGACTAGGTGATGATAAAGTGAAATCCCAAAGCACCTTTTTGGGGTTTATTTCGTATCCCTTAGAATGTCTGTTTTGGTCCAGAATCACTACTTCTAGGAGGTTTCCATTGGATTTATTTTTGGAACTGGAAATATCCAAAATTTATTTATCCTAGGGGGCCAGCTTTATAAAGGCAGAAATTCTTTATGTTTGGACCCATGCAACTTAAGAATAGACATTGTTTGACGGAATGAGATGTCATACTCCTCACACCCTTTTGGGGTGAATTATTGCCTACTTCAGGACCCTCTTATAAATTTGAGATATTTTCATGAATACTTGTTAATTCACTAAGTATATCATATATTTCCCTTCGAATTTGCAATCAATTATAAGTATTTTTGACATTTAGAATCATCCGTATGTATTTGAGGTTCCTCATTAATGGAGATATCTATAGGTATTCAGAGTTTTCTATCAATGTTGTCTTTTTATATACTATTTAGATACTCTTTTAACCATTATAATTATACTACTAGATCTTATGCTACTTAGTGGGGGCACTCGCGGATTTTTTATCATCTAGGGTGACAAAAGTCTTTTTTGATGTTGGGATCATTCTCATAAATAGGCTACCTATGTATCATTATAAAAGTAATAAGAACACTAGTAGTTCGGTGCCACTTAATGGGATACATCATACCTTTTATGTTCATTTGATAAGGACCTAACCATATAGTTTAATGTTATGTGGTAAGTACATCTAAGAAGTAGGTGATTAGTCAAAGATTGGTGGGGGACTTATGCCAAAGCAGCCCAAGGAACCTGAACAATCTAGGAGTTTCCTATTTGAATTAGACCTTATTAAGAATATAGCCCAGGAAGAATAGGGTTGTTTGTGAGTGTTGGGTTTGAACATTAGGGAGGCTTCCTACATATCCCATTCTGATGGGAATCAAAGCCAACGTAGTTTGGTAAATCTCACATGGGTGTATGACCCTTTGAGAGAAATAGGTTAGGGCTTACTCTTAAAGAGGATGCCCAAATTAATGGAATTGAGGTCAGATTCCAGAAGAGGATATCTAATGAGCATGGGATATGTTGAAGGCTTCCTAAATATCTCAATTATGGTGGGAATTAGTGTTATTATAGTTCAAGACATTTAGGGATCGTGTGGATATTGTTATCATCACAATAATCTAATCCCACGTGAGTAATTCTCTGTGTGAGATACGGGAGGATGTGAAGGATTCCAAAAACCACACACTCTCTCTACCGCTAATGGGATAGGGTGGGCCTATGGAGAAATAAGCTGAGGCAATGGTGGGAGAGGGAAGAGAGAAACTAACCTCACCTCTATTCACTTTACATTAGACGAGGTTCCAATATAAGGAATGAGTGAAGGTGAAGGATGTAGAGAGGGGCAAGACTACATACATTTACATGAAAGGCTAGGGGCTTACACCAGGATGGCTTCCCAAACATTGGCCAGGGTAGGGAAGGGAGACTTCAGTTTTGTTCAAAATTAAAAGTTGGTATGAACCATACCTTTCCTACCAGAGACCTGAGGCTCTAGGTTTTAGAGATGATAAGGGACAGGAATGGCCCAAACCCAAATCCTCCAAACTGAGAACACCCCAAAAATATTCTTGTGAGAAAGGTCCATGTAACTATTGATATAAAAAACTACAAATACTCTATGAATCTTGACCCCATTAAAAAATGTGGGAAACCTGTAATTGTAGATTTACAAGCCCAATTAAGAGGCACACTGATGTGTCCTTCGAAAAGGTTTGATATGTAACAAGGTTTTGGTGGAGGTTTTAACATAATCCCTTTCAAACAATGGATCCAATGAAGTGGAATCCTTACCTTGAATGGATTTGAATAAGTATTGATGAAAGACTTATATAGGCTGAAGGGATAAGGTGAATCAAAGAGAGGTTCCCAAGTAGGCATCTGGGGCACAGGTAGGCTTGGGAAACCTAATGTTTACTTAAGTGACAAACAACATGGATGTTAAAATTTGAATGAGTTTCAACTCAAGCCTCCAAGAGTATTCATATGTATTCTCAGAAGTGGTGCACTCAAGTTCCATTGGTAGGAATGGGTTGCACTTAATTGTTTCTAATTTAGGTAGGTTGGGTGTTTTTGGCACGCATGTGTTATGTATTTCAAACACTAAAGGGATTTAAGTTCCATGATCCTCCTTCAATTCCTCTAACCTAGGTCTTAAAGAACTACCTTAATGGTTTTAGAAGACTTGGGAAAAGAACTAGGGAGACTGAAGTAGTTATTAGGCTTCAGGGAAATTTTTCCTCACAAATGAATACCCGAAGGCTCTATTTATTGGAAGATAAATAACCCTGGGAGATTTTTTATTGGGTTTGAATGTGGATTGTGCACCATAAATGTACCACTCAAGTACCTTGCATGCCTATGGTGCCTTGTCTTGAATTGGGTGATACAAATTTCATGCCTTTTCAAATCTTGAAATTCTCCACGTATTTTCTCCTCTTTTTTCTAAGGCATCTACCTTTCCACCATTTCATCAATGTGATGAAAAAATGTGTCAAAAAATACCCCCCCCCTAAAAATTGGATATAAAATTAATATAGGGTCTTATACTGATTTTAAGATAGGAAAAAGGTCAAAGAGTTTGATCTAGTATGAAAGCTAATAGTGCACGTGGTATGGGCTCATAAGTTCATGGTTCCTATGGTAGTCTTCATTTTTATATATAGTGGTTTCACTTCAAAAAACATTACAATGGTTTCTAGAAATCTATCCCTTGACACATAAGTGATTTTGTTCAGAAACTCATATCGGTCATGCTTCTTCTATACATTTTTTATTTACATGCCACAAATTGGGCACCATACTTGCACACCAAGTTTATACATGCACACCAAATCCACACAGTCATTCCTTAATTATTTTGTAAAATTTTATTAAATCCTTTGTTAAAAAATCCAAAATAAGTTCACGTGAAGATGAATTTTTACCTCCTTTTCAGTTTCAATGGATCCTTAGAGAATCAGAACTACTAACGAATTGGCCAGCAAGAGAACTTACGATATGGTGAAGATTTTCAGGAATGATTACTTTGACAACTGGGACACTAATATCCCATATTTTTCAACGAATCTAAAGAAATATCACTTTGATTTTCCAAGGAGTATTTACTTTTCTTTTTATGGTTATGTCCATCTACAGGATGCCAACATACCAGATCAAAATAATTTTTTTTTTCGCTTTCTTCATTTCAATAGCACACCAATTTCTCATCATCCAATACTTATATTAAGAGAATATACATCAATGATGAGATGGTAGCTAAATTATATTTTATACATCAAATCCTATGTGCTCCAGATTTGAAAGCACATACACCTGAGCAACAATCGTACTCCTATTCATCCATATTTCTGGATTCTCAAATAGATCAATCAAAGGGATGGAGGAAAAGTTGGGATTTTTACCCAGGATGGGGTGATAAAACCAATTGGATATGGGAATATTGGGTGCATTGGAAATTTTTCGAGGTTGTGGATGTCTTAAAAGGCATCAGAATTTATGTGGCTGTATGGGTCAGGAACACCTATGTATATAGGAATGATGATTTTGTGCCAGAGTTGTTGAGCCAATGGAGTCCAGAGACTAATTCCTTCTATTTGAGACATGGAGAAGTAGGTGTCATTTTGTGGTATGTCTACAAGATATCTGGACCTATAATCCTTGGAGACATGTATGATGAATTTACTCCTCCAAAGGAAACATGGAATTACATAGATAATACATTACATTTAATTCATGATTTAATGAAGATATTTTATAAACACAAGAATACAAACACAAAAATGTCCCACACAAGAAGGGATATTCACCCATAGGAGTGGATAGAAATATTACTGATGAATAAAAGGACAAAGTTCCCACTTTCACTCATCCATTAAGCTATCCAAAGGAACAAAATATAGGTACACTCTACACTTTATGGATAACATTAGAGAAGGGAGATTTTGAATAGTGGGGTTATTATGTAAACTACAAAATTCCATTGAAGATGCATCTTGTGTGTTTCTTGGCCATATGGATCAGTTTATTTCTATTGTCGGACTGAGATTCCAAGGGCAACATAAGGACAAGAAATTTTGTTATAGGAGCCAGGATAGAAGATAAGAGTATGGTAGGATAGAATTCCTCTATTCTATAAAAGATCCATAGGTTATTATTTCATATCAAAAAAGAGAAGTCTTTATTCCGAATAGCAGGACCATTCCATGTTTTATGGGGGTGGATCACCACTCATTGAGGAATATATGATGTGTAGAGTGGGGTTTAGGTCTTTAGAAGTTCGTTCTGACCATCAGTTCAATATTTTTCTGTTATTTCACCTATATCTTTGAATTATTATCACAATAGGGCTAGGTTAAGTATGTGAAATTAATTTCATCTTTTCCCTTCTGGGAATCCTCCTACTGAAGGATTTATTGATTATGGGATAACCAGATTAGAGTTAAGGGTGTATGTGTTAGATTAAAAGAATGGAATATTGGCCACAAGGATTGATGGGGAAATCATATTCCAGTCCTATATTTCTTATATATTTTCATGTTAATTAAATTTTCTGTAACAAATTATTGTATCTCCTCCAGTGTATGTCAATTTAGAGTAACATTTGATGGTGGCCTGAAAAATATGATGTTGATGACTATAGAGAAAACCGGGGCAATATTCAACTTACCTACAGTTGATGCAACAAAAAGACTGACCATCTAGAATGCTTAGAACTAGGTTTCATCATACCCTGAACATATTCTAAACCATTCATTCCCTTTGGTCGAGATAAATTGAGGATGTTAGAAGGAACACTCTCATTTGGAAGATAATTACTCATCCTTAGAGCCTGATTCATTAGAGTTAGAATGTGGGGGGGATGAGGATCCATGTTCAGAGAAATGACCTCATGAAAGTTACAATCCACATGTCAATGTTAAGAGAGATACACCATCAATACCAACTGATGTTGTACTGAGGTGGTCTATTTTTCATCATTCAGAAAAGAAGTGAGTTTGATTTTCTCACAAACCATTTTTGATGGTAGTAATTAGAAAGAAACTAAAATCTAAAACTAAGGGATCATCTTCACAACCCTATAGAATGTACTATGAATATTTATGGCCAGAGGTAGTTCAAACATGGAAAATCATATATTATGATTCTAAAACCACATGGTAACATTTATGTGATAGTATTCATATTATTTGAATAGTGGATCATTGAGCCTCTTCTATTATTCTTTTTAAGAACAACCCTGGTGAAGTAAGAAATTATATCCAAGAGCTGTTTGATGCCCAATTATGAAACTGATGAATCAATACCCACCACAAAATGAGTGAAATAGATGATAAGTCATGGGGACACTGAAGGGATTGACCTTTTATTTTACAAATAATGGTGTGATTTTGTTGATTTTGATGATGTAAGTTTACCTTTTCTCACATTCATTTATACTTTTCTATTTGAATTTAGTCAGATCATTATTACTCATGGGAAAGACCACTTTATCATTTATATGGCTAAGGGAAAATCGTTTGAGGTTCCATCACCACTATATATCCCTCATGGTACGCACGTGGATATATTAGATCACCCCATCAGTCGAGAGAGATATCCCCTAGATAGTAGGCCATGGAAGATGAGATAGTAGGGGGATTGAGGTATCCTATGCCAATTTTTGGAGATGATGATTCAAGTACTCCCATGAAGGGAAAAAACGAAAACATAGAAGAAATAAAACTATGTGTAAATTTTTTCTCAGTATTGGTAAGAATTCCTAACAACGTTAATTTTAGATTTATTCATAGAATGTGTTGTAAACTTCTTGTAACTGCAGGAACTTATTCTATTTCTTCTCTTAGATAAATCACTGATCAACCTTGAGGAACTATGGAGGGTGCTTCCGGAAAAGCACAAATTCTCACTAACCAAGTGGCACCTTATACTGAAGGAGCATTTAGACTAGAGGAGTAAATATCTTTTCCTTGCACTAATTATGTTTTTACTATTAGGAGAGAAAGACCATTGTTAAATCATAAGTGAATTATGTGAAACTATGTGTAACAAAAACTGATATCCACTCTATGATACTTTAGGTTCATCGCATGAACCAGAAAATCCTGTGAAAACTTATGCTAACCCCAAAACTATTACTGGGGAAGAAGTTTGGGGTCAAAATTTATTAGATGAATGTCACGAAGCAACTTGTCCACGTACTCCCACAAGTGAGACTAACATGTGATTTGGGATATCATTGGATGCTATGATGAATCTTGGCATGTCTTTTAAAGTAGTATTAGAACAAGTTATTATACTAAATACATTAGAATATTTTGAAGTTCCTTGTATAAAACCAAATGATCATGATTTTTTATTGTCCATCCAATCAATATTCTTATAATTAATTTTTTATCCATGATCGGTTGAAATATGCAGTTCTTTCTAAATAAAATTCTACAGTGAAGATGCTTGAAGGAAGTGTCAATATCCCTGTCAATCCCATTATTGTGGAGACATTGGCTCAAGATAAATTTGAAAGGTAAAATATTCTGGATATTCATTTTAATAATCATGAGATGGTTAAAGAAATCATTCCCCACCAAAAGACATCAACCAAAACTGTTGAAGTGGGGAATATTGGGGAGGAGTCTACTCCAGTTACCGACCTATTATTAGATAATACATACCAATATTTTAATTGTTATAACTCTTGTCATTCATTTGAAACTAACCATAATTTCGATTCACCATATAATATTATCAACTCTAATGGCTAGGTATGGAGGTGAAGCTTCTACATCAGCTCAAAGAATATTAGGACGTAAAGTGACTACTATAAAGGAAGGAGTCGAACATGGAACTTCTTTATGTGAATTAATCCCAGACTATATTCCCCCTTACGATAGTGATTCAAAATCAGATCTTGAGATGTATAAGGCTCTTCACCTTTCATGTCACACGGTATGGATGAACATTTGGAAAATAATACCTAAAATTCCCCTTGAGGATCTGTCCTTAGGAATTCCAAAACATTAATCATTGTTAAATATGTTGGGATTTAGTGGTTTACAATATCATGAATTCCATACTACAGTAAATGAATTCATCCTAAAATGGGATTAATTTAGGAAACATTGATATGATCTGATGCAATAGGGACTGTTGGCCAATATTGATGAAATCTAAGTGGCATTATCCCAAGTTGAGGCCAATCATGCTGGAAAGTTGATATTACTCTAGAAGAAGGTTAAATAAAATTCTGTTCAACAGCTACGTCATCAACAAGAGATGAATATTGTTACAGGGGATCTTGAACAACATTATGGTTCAATCGTAGAATTCCATAAATATTGTGCAAAAACCATTGTAAATGCCAAGGACGAACTCCCTAAAGAAGAAGAGAATGATATTGGATGGATAACTACATTTAAATAGGAAGATGATGGAGATCAAGAGGCCATTAAACAAATGAAAAGTTATGTATAAAACCTCTTGAGATTTATTATAGAGAGACTCTAGTTTGTGAATGTTCCTCTGGAAATTTTCACTCACAAATGAAAACTATTTTGTCTCTAATCATCTATGTATTCATCCATGATTCCTTTAAATTGTAATGTAAAATTTGAATTCCATAAAATGACATTTTTATACCAGATAACCATAATTACAATAATAGGGATGAAATGCAATTTTTTTACCTAGGCCAATGGCCCTAGTGATACTAGTTTGATTTTTACTAGGGTTATGAAAAAACCCACAAACATTGTATCTTTTTAATTTTTATTGCTCAATATTGTGTAAACCATACAAAATATATGTCAAGAGAGTTGAGACTTTGACTTTTCCCAAAGTTACCTTTGTAGGATTTCAATATGGTGAGTACCCTACCATTTTTAAGGGATGTTTTAGAGTCATGCACATTGAACTAATAAGGCTAGTGTCAAAGGTCAAATATCTTTGACCATAAATTTTGAAATTAGATCCAAAATGAGGTCTAATGGATAGGAATTTCTCGAATATTCTTTACATACCTCCAAGGGAATATTGAGTCTTTATTTTTATGGCCACTAAATCTCAAATTTGAGGTATAAACATAGAGATATTTTCAAGAAATAAATTTCCATTTCTTGAAAAAACTATTATTGGGGAATGTATTATGTTGGTCCAAAAGGGGAATATGTTTCATAGCCAAATATTAGTATCATTTTATTAACTGGACTATTTTGTAGGAAACTTATGCAAGGACACTAAAGGGAACATAATGAACAATCAAACAATAGATCTCTTGAGTAAAAAAAATTATATTGCTAATGGCTGAAGAAAGTTTATGGATATTCATATTTTTCAAATCATAGAGTTTGGTTTATGGAAAAATATCCCAGAATACAAAAATAATATTTCCAATTATTACTTTAAAAGAAAAGGATGAATTGGTTCTCTGCAAAGGTCTAACCCAAATGGAGGATGTCTGTTGTTTTTTAGGTTTTGTGGCTATGACCAGAATATAATGAAAACCATGTATGATATGTGGTCAAAAGACCAAAGGTTATTTCAAAGTGATTTGGACATATGGATAGTGAAAATGGGAAGACCATAATCTTAGAGTCTTTCAGATCGAGAGAAAAGTAATGGGATAAATACATATGGTTGAACGTTTTATATAACATATTCTTGTATATTGTCATCAATGTTTTAAAGGGACATAAGATGATTTTAACAAGAATGAAGATACCATTATTTGACAAAACTCATTGTGGGGGATGTATTATGTAGGGCCAACTAGGGAATATTATGAATATCAAAAGTTTGGAATCTTTTAAATGACATGCCTGTTATGTAAGAAAATTATTCAAGTCCACCTAGGGTAACATACTTCATAGTCAGAAAAAAGGGATCTCAGGTATCTAAAATTATACCACCAAATCCATAAGAAATATTATGAAGATCTGAAATTATTCACAATTTTGAGTGCTAAATATGTAGGCGGATAATTCTCAATGAAAAAGAGAAATACGTGAATCAATATTGGCCATGAGTTTGGAGTCCCTTACATAGATATGACTCATATATAAAATTGGGGCATGAATTGTTTCCTTTGTGGGATCCCTAAGGAGAGGTCCCAAAATGAAGAATCTGTCATAGATAGTTAATTATATGCGGAAGAGAGATAATGATTTATTCTGTTTCTAGGACTAGAAGTTAAGGCCTAGTTTTCACTATGTATCTCAATGGGATGAGAATAAATCTATACATAGTGCATTGGGTACTTTTCAGTTTAATGTCGTGCAACAAGGACATGAAGTGATTCTTATGCGAAAAAGAATATTTTGGCTGGACCAGAGAATTGAACCCAGTTGTCACTATGTATCTCATATAGATGAGAATCAAGCCACACATAGTTCTTGAAACATTCCCTATGTAGGTTTGGTTTATTCACATTGGGAATAAAGGTTTTTTATCATGGTTGGGCCCAAGATTGGAGATCTATGCATCTTTATGTGTCCCATTAAAGTGAGAATCAAGCCAAACGTAGTTCTTGATAAAATCATTCCCCACACTAATTGAGTTTAATGTGAGATAGGGGGAATTTTAATACATTTTATAATAATGGTTAAAGTTAATACACAAGATGTTTATGAAGATCAAACCATGTATCTTAGAAGAGTACAATCCATTGACTTGGTTTATATACAAGAGGAATAAAAGATATAAATTTCGTTATGGTTGTAGTCGGGCACATAATTTGAGATCCAAGAATCTCTATGTAACCCATTAGAATGAGAATCAAGCCACAAATAATTCTTGAGGGGAGGCCTCTATGCTGATCTGATTCAAATATAGGGTGAAATATAACTAATGAGTCACTAAGTAGTAGCAATTTTGTGATTAAAGAGTGTTCATGTAAGCTACTCATATATTATTTTGTAAAAACCACAAGGAATAGAAATTTGAGGTATCTTATGGGATTTATTAACTTCAAATAAAGAATACATTAAGAGTACAATTTAATGTTCTGTAGTGAGGATAAATAATTTCATGCAGTTTAACGTCACGTGACAAACAAAAAGATGCTATGCATTTTAATGCCGTGAAACATAGACCCATATGTATGTTTTGCAGTTTAATGTCCTAAAACAAGGAAATTATGATGTACAGTTTTAATTCATGCAATGAGGACAAATTCTATGTGATTAAACAAAGTAACTATTCCAGAATATTTCATACAATGGAGTTGTAATAAGTTATCCATCCATTGACACTAGGAAATCAGATTTATTAGAGTTGGCCTTATGTAAAGAGTACGGTCCTTCCCACTTTGGCTGATGATTTGGAGGCTTCTTTACTAGTATCATCAGAGTCCTGAGATCTAATACCAATTATCCTTGAAGGAATTAGTAGAGACAATCTTTCTTATTAAAATATCTTCCTATTCTATTATGAGAGAATTATAAATTATGAAAATTATGAAATCTATTTTATTATAATAATTACTACTCATTAAATCGCTTCTATGACTATTCATCTGTAGATAACTGATCACAAATTGCAACTCAGAGTGACAAAAATTGACTTTCAATAGGCAGAACTACTTTTGTTCTATACACCAAAGAGTATGGAGTTTCTTGAGTGGTAGTACAAGTAATAGTATAATAAGACCATTAATCATGGAAAAGTTTATCAGTCAAATATTTATTATCTTTATACACCATTATTTGGATTATATGTGATATGGTATTGATTAAATCATTTATCATTCCATTGGCTGCTACATGATAGCGAGATGAATAGTTGGATTTGATATTGCACTCTTGATATAAATTTTTACCTCAATAGAATTGAAATTGGTGTCATTGTCCATCAATATGGGATGCGGAACACCAAATCTGTTAGTGATATTATCTTTGAAAAACCTAACAATTCTTATAGATCAAACTCCTTTGATATTTTTTACCTCAAACCAATTTGGAGAAGAAATCAGCAACAGTAAGAATATACTTAAAATACTTATCCATGTCTTGAAGATAAGGTCCTACTACATCCATTACCCATGAAGAAAATAGAGAGGAGTATTTAGCTATATGTATAAACTCTAGGGGTGATTAATGAAGTTGGAATGAACTTGGTAATGATGACATTTCTTGGTTAAATCTACAAAATATTTTTTCATTGAAGGCTAGATGTATCCAAGCCATTAGATTTGATCAGAAACCTTATGCCCTAACTAGTGAGCACCACAAGATCCTACATGTAATTATTTCATTTCAACTATAGTTTCTTCTCCATCAATAAATCTTAAGAGGACCCCATAAAAGCCTCATATATATTGTATCTTTTGGTGATCTGGGCTATCATAAAGAGTGAAATTGACCACTCATCACTGGATTTGCTCTTTCCAAAATCCATCTGGTGGAAGCATTCCATTTTGAAGGTATTATATGATAGGTGTCATCCATCCTATAGTATGACCATATGGATCAAAAATATGGACGATTTCATTAATTTCATCCATTCTAGTTTGAACAAAAGTTGAGACCACATGATGCTCATAAATACCAATGATTGTCTCATCCTGATTTGAATATTCCAGGATTATGTCTGCATTAGAAAAACCACCATCTTAGGTATTTTGATGTCACTTGACATAATAAAAAGTTGGATATGAGGGAAATTCACCCATTAAACTTCCTACATAATCACTCAAAGGGTTTAACTCTTTTTTTCTGATAATATAATCTCTATTGATCTATGTTATTATCAATTTTAAAACACCTTTCACATTTTGATGGTTCACTTATACCTGGAGTGCCAATTCTAGGTCTGCATTAAGAGCTTAATATTTTTCCTCATTGTTGGTACCACCTTCTGATAAAAGGAAGGAATATGGTAACACTAGTTTTTATAGGGAGATAAGTAAAATTCTTAACCCAACTTTGGTGAGTCTTGGATGTTCCATTATCATCCCAGTTGGACATCTAGATGCACCACCAAATTACAACTCCCATATTCGGGGACTATCTTGAATAGAGATGATTTATTCATTAGGAAGTTCACTATTCATTGATTTATATTCTACTAATAGGTGTTTAGTATAGAAGTCTTCTAAGGCTAGTCCTTTTACCTCTTTCTTAAGAAAAAATTAAATGTTGAACTATTGAAAAATAGCATCCCACTGTTCCATATTTCCTGTCAAGATAGGATGAATAAGGATAATTTTGAGCAGGTTATTGCAGGATACTAAGTAGACTTTGTGATGTTTTAGGTAATGTTGCATCTTTTGATCTGGAAAGATTAATTCCAAGAATCACTTCTCGATACTTGAATATTAAGTCTCTGTGTCAAGAATGGTTTTACTATGATAGTGAAGGATATTTTCATTTACAATATCATTCTTTTATGTAAGGAGGGAACATAGTGATCTCTCTAAATCTGTCACACAAATAATAAGTGGATTTACTTCAACAGGTGGAATTAATACTGGTGGACACATGAGATAATTTTTGAGGGTATCAAATACCTCTTGGTAGAATTCATTTCATTGATAATTAAGTCCATTCTTTATTAATCTGGTGATGGGTAAACACTTTCCATCAAAATTAGTGATAAATCATTGAATATATTCCAAGTTTCTTTGAATTCCACTAAATTCACTCAAATCTTGAAGAGGTAGAATGCTAAGTATTGATTTTTTATTCTCATAATAAACTTATATGCCATGATGGCATACAATGAAGACGATGATTTTTCTAGAGGTTACCTCGTAAGTACATTTCTAGGGATTCATCATCAAATTGTGTTTCTGAAATTTACTGAATATTGTCTCCAGATTAGTCAAGTGATTAGAACATTTTATAGATTTAACCATTCGATCATCTGCATCGAATTCGAAAAAAATTCCCAAGAAGGGTTTGAAGATTTGGTTCATGGCATGTTGATACATTGCACAATAATTTTTTTGGACAAATGGAATTACCTGATAAAAAACTATGCATTTAGGGGCTCTTATGGCTTTAGAATCCTAATATTAAAGGGCCATCTAGATTTATTTATTCCCAGAGTAGTGATCAATGAAAGAGAAAGATTCGTAGTCAGTTGTTTCATTAATCAAAGGTTATGTGATCTAAACTAGAAATTCATCCATGAGACAATGCTGATTAAGATCACTGAAATCAATGAAAACTCTAATTTTCCCTTTCTTATTTTTCACTAGGAAAATTTTGGCCACCCATTTGAGATATTCAACCTCCCTGGAAAAGTTATATTTTATAAGATTGTTGACTTTAGCTTCAATTTTAGAGGTGTGAGTTGGGTGAGTTCTTCTTGATGCCTACTTAAATCCTTGATGCTCTTCTAGAAAACCAAAATGATGAGTTGTCACATTGAGATTAAGGCTTTATATTTTTGTATATTTTCAAGAAAATACATCTCAATGTTCCATTAAAAATGATGTATACATATCTTTATCTTCAGAATTCATGGCTGAACTAATTAGAGTAGGGTGTGAATCTTCTTCGGTTCCTAGATTTTTTTCTTTGAGATCATCCAAAGTGGTGGAGAAACCTTCTTCAAATGTTGGAGGGGAATCCATAATATATTCTTCTTAATCTTCTTCACATTCCACTTCTAATATTTCTATTTTAAGGGTATGTGATTATGTAAAATTTTCAGAGTTAGGGAAGAGTCAATATTTGGACATCCTAAAGAAGTGTCAACCATTTCGGACCCTACTAATGATGCAGGGTCATTCTAGAGTATCGAAGAGAGACTGTTGGGTTGGGTATCAACAACCATGTTTTCCTTTACTAATGCAAAAACTGCTTCTATTCTGACAAATGAAAAAAAAACTTGTTGAAGATAGGTGGATGAAATAAAGAAATATCCATTTAAGAATTCACTATCAATAATTTATCTTATACTGTCAGGCTCGATTTCCACAACCGACATTATGGAAGTCACCAGACGGGTGCTAATATTTGGGTTTATCTTTTCAATTTGATTGATATGAAACACAAAATCTATACTAAGATTTTTGAATGGGTTATCTAGTATCGATTCCAAACCATTCAATGAATTAATTCTTCTTAAATATTTTTCCACAGACCATATTCCTGTTGTGTGATAGAATTATGCCTCAAACTACTGAGATTCACATATTTTTAATAAATCCCTATAACCATACAATGTCCCAATTAGACAATTGGGGTAATACTTGAGACATTAGTGGTATTATGAAAAACTAACCGCAGTTTGATGTCGCCAAGGCCTTCCAAGAATAATTTTGAAGGCTATGTCCTTTTGAACAACTATGAAATTTGAATTAGATACAAGATCCATAAACTGAGTTATGAGTGTAACATCACCTAGAGGATCTTGATAATTCTTTTCAAAACCTTGAAACATCAAAATGTAAGGAGATAAGTCTGATTTAGTGGACCTAAACGATGAAGTGTACTGATGGTAATGAGGTTGACTCTTTAGTCTTTATCAATGAAGGATCGTATGATATCTATATCATTAACCATACCATATAGATACTGGGGCCTGATGTGTCGATGTACAACATCATCCTAATATTCATTCCTTAATGATATAACTTCATGAAATTATAGACAATCATTCTCTATATGGTAAACCTCCATAGAAACAACTTCCATTTCAAACTCTCGAGGACCTGAAAAAGCCTCAATAAGTGTTTCTTGAAGATCTCTTGACAGATTCAAAGCATCCAAGATTTACAACAAGGCTGGTACTTTGGATATTTATTTCAAAAAATCAAACTTTTGGAACAATATCTGCGTTTTCTAGTTTGGAGATGCAGTTTTGTACGTTCCTTGAAAGTTGATGCTCCTGATGTAGATGTAGCATGTGTCAGGGAAGAAGCTAGAAATATTTCTTCTTTTAGTAGATTAGACTGACTATGTCAATATATTTATTGAGAGATTGATGGTATAGCCTATAATTGGTCATCCAAGATTATCATTCATGGGCAGACCCTATCTTGTATGGGAGAATTTACTTATTCTTGTTGAGCATGCTGAAGGGATCTCTCATGAATCTCTGCCACATAAACAGATTGAGTAGAGGATTAGTTAAAATAGTGGTTTCAAGTATATCTATATCACCCCATGTATCCTCAACCATGACCTCTTCTCCTTGTTCCCCAATCAGATACATGAAATTTAGCTTCATAATTGGAATCATCATTTTTATAGGGGTCCATTAAGTGGATAATTTTAATGGAACCAAAGATCAATTCTTCATCTGATGAAGATTCTACTGAACATTTTGGTTTTTTTGGCATTTGGTGAGGCCGTTCCTATTCTTTTTATACAGATGGAATGAAATATACAAATATTTAAGTATAAATTTGGCCTTGACACAATATCTTATTCTTCTAACTACTATTTATCTTTCTGATCATGTAACTTCTTTGAGGATTGACCATTGGAGGACTGATCATTTGATGAAGATGTATTTTCTATAGTGAATGTGGAAGGAGGCATAGTTGGTTATTTCATCTATGTTTATAGAATTTCATGAGGTGGGTTGACCATTTACCTAACCATCCAATCATCATACTTTTGCTTATTTTTTTACTTCCTACCATCTGCCTTCTTCCTCTATATTGGTAGCAGTAACACATACTACTTGGGATGATGAACTTTTTACTTTCAATTTTCTAGATTCTAAATTTTTTTGAATGAGGTATTTACAAATAAACCACCCCTGAATGGGATGCCCCAATATTTGATGAAAGCGGAAATAATTTGAGAGAAAATCATCTACTTATTTGTTCAGTTTCTTCATCATTGGTAACTGAACTAATTTTTTTCCAAAGCTAAATTAATGTAACCAAGAACCTGTTAATTTTGAAAAGAATAAACATTGTTATTTAATTCCTCCAATTTTCTTTACATTTGATACTTTTTATTATCTTAACAATGCATTAATTGTTGTTAACACTTAGGAGACAAAGCCCTTTGTTATGATGAAGGTTTTGAAGTAGAAGCAGGTAGAAGTTCTTATTTGAGTGTAACTATAGCATCCTCTACTTTCCCTATTCTCTTTCCCAGCATTGAGGGTATTACACAAGATTTAGATTTGGTTTCAAAAATGGGATCCTCAGCTTTTTGGGTGATTGAGACATTGTCTCGATACCCTGCTATATATTTCATAGGGAATAGTGGTGTGCATAACTCATCACACATATTTTCCACAAAAACTGGCATCAAATCTTCTTGAGTGAGTGGTAGAATTAAGGAATATGTTAATCCTTTATATCGAGCAATGATATCTAAAACTCTAACATTATCCCTTTTTTTCTATTTGTAAGATAAAAAATTGTCCTCTGGCAGTGTTGAGATTAGTTAGAGAAGGAATTTATTATAGAGGTCTTCCCATTTAGTAATTAATTGAGACTGAAAAACTGTATACCAGAAAAAGGATGGGGTCTGTAATGATTTCATAATGTTCTAAGCATTACTGATTCTTGTTGTTTAGGGGTCCCCATTATTGGATCACAGTGAGAAACAAAATGTGTTTAGTACTACTCTAGATCTCCCGAACAACTGATGATTGGAAATGTGGTATTCACAAAATTTGGTGGGGGAGGGATCAGATCTAGCCATTCGGGGTAATCTTTATTATCTACTTTCATTGGTGCTATCCGTTATTCGATAGATTCCAATTGAGTTTTTAATGCCTCAATTTTATTCATAAGATTTTGGGAAGTATTTGGATGAGTTTGGACCTATACAGGTAAAACATATGGAGCTTGAACTGGTGCGATGACTGGAAAATCCACTAGTGGTGGAAATACGAGTATTTGTATTTGATAACCCATGGGGACATGCCAATAAGAGTGTTTTTGATCATATCCTAACTATGTACAAAATGTAGATAATTCAGTATCTACATGTATGGTTGCAACAAACCCTCTTTTCTGAGGAGTTTCTATAGGATATCCAAGTTTAGGATATGCTTTTAGAGAATTTCTTGAAGAAATGCTACTTCGAAGCCGCTCTTCATTGAGTCTTTCCAACTCCATCATCTCTTCCTCTTGCTGGGAAAATATTTCTTCATGCAAAATATGTTGACCTTCTCTAGTGCAAATGTGAGATATGATTTGACCTTTCCCTTTTCCATTGTTGGATGCCTTTCGAAGGAGTGGGAGTTGGTTTCTTGAGGGAATACCAAGATTATGGGTAAGCCTCTAAATTTGTTTACTCACAACTTTATTTTCATTTATAATTACAGTATTATGAATAAGAACTTCATCCTCTAGTTTCCCTAAACTAGACTCATTTTTGGAGGATCTTCCATAATCATGTTAAATACATTCACATATTGATTATGCGTTGGCGATATTCTGTCAGTATCTTTGTAAGATCATCTCCTTCTGTGTCCTCCAAGAGACTTTGTTCTCTTATATACTGATTTCTTGGGAACTATTTGATAGAAAATAACCCAATGGTAATCCTTGGATAGTTTATTTGTGCATTCCCTTTGTGGCTTCTTCACAAATCTGTAGAAAACTGACTCCTGCTGAGGAGGGGATTGTGGATGTGAAAAATACCACAACCCTATAGGCTAGGGATATTCTTTTCCTTCTTCTTGAAAGATAGGATGATTTTTAATTAAATTCGAAGGTTGAGTTAAATAAGCTTCCATCAATACAAGATGGGGGGTCTTCTAAACAACTATGGATGATATTAGAGCAGCTTCTCTTCTAATTTTATTAATTCTGGTCTGAACATTGGTTGGATACATTATCTGAAAACCACGTAAATTTACTATTTTCGAAGACCATTGTGATATTTTAGATATTTTCACAATATGATGGATGATATCCTCTAATAGAGAGACCTTGTAAATGTTCTTATAGTCATGATGAAAATGTATCCTGGTAGCTTTCTCTCTTTTGGAAAGACTTTTATGAGAGCTAGTCAAGGACTATTCTTGAGCATATCATTGATTATACAATAAAATTGTTGATTTTATATGGCCATGGGAAATAATATTATATGAAACCAATTTTTTAGGGCTTTTCTAATTTTGGAGCTCAATGAAATGAAATGTTACATTTTCACCCCATCCTCTGATATGAACACCAGATAGGGTATTTTTAATTAATTGGTGTAGCCTCAGTAATGCTTTGAGGCATGCACATTGAATGGCTCTATGCTTCTTCTCAACCTTTGGATGTTGAGAAACTGAGAGAGATGATAACTCAATTTTTAATTGCAAAACTTCTTTTACCTTAACATGTCTTTGATATTCGTCATATGGTAATACTTTTTATTTTAGATTTAAAAGAGTATTCCATATATTTAGAGGTTACCAAAGGCCATAACTTGACTAATATTTTACCCTTAGCTAGTTTTTTCTCATATTCAACCTATCCTCATCATATATTTCAAGATATTTCACAACTTGGTCTGACCAGAGTGGATGCCTCTCAATTGTTCTATCACTAACAATAGGATTAGTTGTTTTCTCCTCCACCATATTTTAAGTAAAATTACCTGAGGAGGTTCGTAGAATGACCTTCACCTTGGGATGTCTTCTAGTTGAGAAAGTAATTCACCTGTTAGTAACAATGCATCCGACACGACTGTAATTACATTAGAAAGAGACTTGATATAAGAGTGAATTTTCATCACAACATTATCAATTAGAGAATTATCTTGAAAAATGTCAAACACTACTATGTAGAGAACATTCCCAATGAATTAAATCATAGGGAGGACCACCGTGTTGGATTACAGAAAGGGATAAATTAGTTTTCTCCTTGGTATTATGGCCACACAAATGGTTTTTGTGGCTCTCATCTAGACATAAGTTCTCTAGACTGACCGAATTTTCATTATGGAAGCTTCCATGATGAAGTGTCTAATGGGGATCTTCAGAATTACTGTTGTTACACCCACAATTTGGTAATGGGAGTGTTGGATCTTATGTTTCAATAGATAAATGTCTGAGGGCTTCAAGAACTCCATCATTAAGATGAGACATATCATAGATTGAGTCTTGATTTTCCAACTATGCTTGGAGAGTCTTGTTCTTAGATAATCCTTTACATATTGTTGGAGACCACATGCTGGATGAAGTGGTTATCATGGGAAGGTGTGTATTCCTACATTGGAGTGGTCATTAGAATATGTCGATTATCTCTAACTGGAAAAGGTGTATGTTCCCAGTTTGGTTGTCTATATGATATGGGGGAGTATTCCCCATAACCCACCTCAACTGTAACATTGGTTTGTATCTACTCGGGGATGTAATATAGATGAGTCATCCATGGTTTGGGGACAAAATTATGTGTATGTTCCCTAGTAATATTGGATTTTCCGTTATGATATTCTGGAAGGCTTACAGAATATAGGAAGGAATTTGTGTCTTCCCATTCACCATTGATAAAATGTGTTTGGAAACCTCAATGGATAGAATGGGAATATATTTCTATTTTTTATATGGTGTAGGTGTATGTACCTAATCCTGTCTTCCCTTTCCTGTCAGTGGATATTGTCAGTACTCATATGTGGGGAAAAAGATTTGAGTCCTCCCTAGGTTTGTCGTTGGAGATTTCCGACTTAATTCTCCAAGTGCTACCAAATGAGACTACTGGAAGGATTGATAGATACTGGTAGGTGTTTGTGTCTGATGGTTGTTTTCGACCAAGCATGGTCAAAAAACATTTTTTAATGCTGAAAAATGAGATTACTGGAAGGAATGGTCAGTGTAGGCAAGTGTATGTTCCAGCTTACATGTTTCCGCCATATTTTATTGGAGGGATTATATGAATGTCGTCAGATGAGTCTAGTGATTAGATTATACTTTTTAAGTAGGTGTATGTTGCTTCTCATGGAACTCCATAGGATTTGAATGATAGGATTGGTTGGGCTCCACCAGACGAGTCTGGTGGCTGACAATATTAAGGCGGATGGGTGTATTTTCCTGTTTTTGGTTTTCCACCCAATTAGGTTGATGGACTTCATCAAAGGGGAAAAAAGTAACAACCTACTCCATGTTTCGCAGATATTGTCTCTGGCGGTTTGTCTTGCATTCCCAGTTCTGAGGGACCTGGTCCGAACAACCAAAGGAAACACCCCCATCATGATGGGGGTTCACTGTTGCATGATTCTATTGGCGGTGATTGTTGGTGGGAGCCCTCGGGAAGGACCCCTATATCATAGATTTGAGGCCTTGGGTGACCTCCTGATCCATGTCCCTATATCATGTGTGGGACCAATTATTGCGTTCTAGGGATAAGGACCTAAAACATTTGAAGATGGTGGTTGGTGTTGTTTACTTCTTGACCACTGGTCATCATTGAATAGATGATTGAGGGTTTTTGTTAACTTGGAGAGCATGTTGGGTAGCCTCTAGGGTAGGGATCATAAAGTGTTGACAGTATTCCCAAAATAATACATTTGAGACCAAACATTGAAGATGTTGAGTTGGTGATTCCATCCTTAAAGTCAATGAAGATACATCTTGAACAATAGCCAGGGCATTCACTGATGAAAACATGAATTAATCCCTTTGGAGTAAAGGGAGTTCTAATAAAACATGAAAAATAAAAACAATAAACTCCATTAACGTAATTTATTTTAAATGAACACATGATTTATTTGTTTCTTTATCTTTCCTTCCGTTGTTTATTGACAGGGGCCTGATACATGGGTAATACTATAAATTTGGTTGAGGATTCATGTCGGGTTCACCATTTTTTTTCTTCTCCCTCGGTATGTGTGTTTTTGTTAGGAATTACTACTTCTGAGCAGTCTCCATTGAATTTATTTATGGAACCAAAAACATCCAATGATTCTTTAATCAAAGGGAACTTTTTTCCAAAGGAAGACATTTGTTAGGTTTAGACCTACGGTACTTAAGAACATTAATTGGTTGAGAAGATGGGATGTCTGACTCATCAAACCCTTTTGGGGGGAATTATTTTCTACTATATGACACTCTTATAGGTTTGAGATATTTTCATGAATCCTTATTAATTCACAAAGTATAATGTATGTTTCCCTTACAATTTTCAATCAATTGTTAGAATATTTAAAATTTAGAATAATCTGTATGTATTTGAGGTTCTAAATTAATGAATATATACCTATTAATTTGAGGTTCTACATCAATGGTATCCTCTTATATATGATTTATGTATTCTTTTAACCATTGTTATGATCATACTAGTTATTAAGCCAAACAATGGGGAACTGTAAAATTTATTATCATACAGGGAGATAAAAATTTGTTTGGATGTTGGAATCATACCCATAAATGGGATAACTATATATCCTTCTGAAAGGAATTATAACCATTGTAGTTCTGTGCTGCTTAATGGGAAACATCATACCTTTTAATTTCATGTGATAAGGACCTAAACGTATAGTCTAATTTCATCATGTAGGGACAGGCAAACGGTAGGTGCTTAGTCAAGGCTTGGGGGGGACATATGCCTTAAAATCCCAAGAAACCTAAAAAATATATTAGTTTCCAATTTGGATTATACCCAATTGGGAATATGGACCAGGAAGAAGAGGGTTGTTTTGGAGTGTTGGGTTCGATCCTCTAGGTTGATTCCAACAAATCCCATTCCGATGGAAATAAAATCCCACATAGTTTGGTAAATATTTCATGGGTGTATTACCCTTTGAGAGAAATAGTTTAGGGATTATTCTTAAAGATTATCCCTTAAATAATGGAATTGAGGTTGGATTCCTGAAGTGGATATACAATGAGCTCAGTCCCTAGAGAATGCTTCTTACATATCCCAATTATGGTGGGAATAAAAGTTCTCGTAGTTCAAGACATTTAGGGATTGTGTGGATGTTGCGATAATCAGCATTCTATAAGCCCATGTGATTCATTATTGGTGTGAGAAGTAGGAGGATGAAAAGGATTAAAAAAACCACACACTCTCTCTTAATCTGATTGGAGAGGGAGGGCCTACAGTGAAAGGAGCCTAGGCGATGGTGGGGTAGGTCACAGATCAATGAACCTTCCCTCTATTCATTTTACATTAGACGAGGGTACAATGTAAGGAAGGAGTGAAGGTGAAGGAAGTAGACATGAGCGAGATCGCAACCCCCTACATGAAAGGATAGGGGACTAAACCAGGATTTCTACCCTAAAATTGGTCTTGGTAGGGGAGGGATACTTCTCGTTTGTTCAAAAGTAAAAGTCAATATGAACCGTACCTTCTTATCAGGGACTTGAGGCTCTAGTTTTTAGAGATTATAAGGGACAGTCATGGCCCAAACCCTAATACTCCAAACTAAGAAAACACCAACACGCTTCCTAGGATAAAGTCCATGTGACTACAGATATACTACCCCCAAAACACTCCATGAATACCTAAACCATTACAAAAAAAATGCGAGAAAACTCTGACTACGGATATACAAACCCAAATAAGAGACTTGTTGATGTTCCCTTCCCAATGGTTTGATAAGTCAAGAGGATTTGGTGGAGTTTTCAATATAACCCCTTTTGGAAAAGGGATCCAATGAAGAGGAATACTTGTCACAAATGAATTTGAAGAAGTCTTGATGAAAGGATTGTATTGGTTGAAGGGATAAGGTAAATCATAGAGGGGAACCCAAGTATGTATCTGGTACATAGGTATCTGTGCACAGGTAGTCTTGGGAAACTTGATGATTACATAAGTGATGAACAACCTGGATGTTAAAGCTTCGGTGAGACTTGACTCATCCCTTCAAGAGTATTCACAGGTATTACTAGAAGTGGGGCGCTCAAGTTCCTTTGAGAGGTGTGGTTGGCTAATTAGTGTTTCTGATTTTGGGAGGTTGAGAACTTTAGGCGTGAAAGTGTTATGGATTTCAAACACTAAAGGGAATTATTTCCTATGATCCTCCTTAAATTCTTCCACACTAGGTGTAAAAGAACTACCTTGATGGTTTCAAAAGTCTTGTGTGAAGAATTAGGGTAACAAGAGTAGCAATTGGTCTCTAAGGAAATTCATCCATACAAATGAAGACCCGAGAGGTCTATTTATAGGAAAATAAGTGACCATGGGAAAATAGTTATTGGGCACACATGTTGATGGAATTACAAAAATGTGGTGCACTAGTAACTTATGTGCCGACAGTGTCTTGGCTTGATTGGTGTGATCTAAATATCAATCCTTTGGAAACATTGAAATTATCCATGTATTTTCTCCTTTTTTTCTAAGACATTTACCTTTTTCACTTTTTCATTGATTTTATTGAACAAAGTGTCAATTTGGATATTATCTTGAGGTAAAAATATTCCACAAAGACATCCAATTGTAGTATATAGATAAGGATTTCAATATTTGAAAACCAGTTTCTTTATACTTTACAAAAAGTTAATGATGGTTTCCTAGGTTTAGACTTATTCATTTGGGTTTTACTAATGTTTTCAAGTCAAAATTTATACATATAACTAAACCATACCTTTGATACCAATTAAGGAATATCTCCTTTTTAATAAATTTATTTTTTATAATTCTTTATGAAATATTAAATAAGTAACTTTTAAGGATCTTTAGAGGTCTAGTGTCTTGGAAACGAGGTACATAATACATAAATTAAATAAGTAAAACATAATCATTATCATTATTTAATCATTTTTAAAGACTGATTTTTTAATCCTTCCTAGGTCACCTCTATACAAGTAGTTCATTCGGATGATACATCAATAAAAAGGATGATCATAAATATTAGTAAGGGAGAACAAATGAAACAGAACATGAATGATCATCATGGATAAAAAAGAGTCATAAAATGGGATAATAATCATAATTAAATGGAAAATAACACATAAATGTGTATACAGAATAAAAGGAGGAATTTATAAGAATATCAACAAGGTTTATCACTAAGGTGTCATAAAACATAATTAAAAAGGTTATTACCCAATGTATACTAAAACATGTCATCTCTAGAGATATATAATTTCCCATATGAATTTGATTTATATTTGGTTGAACCATTCAAATATATTAGTTCAGGTTATCCACAATGATCATACTAAATAATTTCATCAATATCCCATGGAATATAAATAATGGGTTTCATATAAAATCATTTAGTATATAAGAGACTTAAAGAATCTAATACTGTATGAATTTTAATTTAAAAAAGGGAATGTGTGTTTTATTCATGTAAAAACCTAAATAAATAAATTATGATTACATTTAGGTGAATTATAATGTATAATAAAGGGGTTTGGGTAATAAAAATATAATAATATTTTTTGTAAAATAGTGAAATCTGAGAAATGATTTCTAAATTATGTCGGTAGAAAAAAAGATTAAGGAAATTGAATAATGATCGGAACAAGGTTCTTCCATAGATAAAACATAATTTTAGAATCAATGGGATACATAAATGTGTATAAAAATAAGTAAGGAAATATTTAGAAGGCATACTAGAAAATTGGTTATTGGATGGAAAAGAAAAGGAGGATATTTACCTTACCTTCATGAGTTGCTTCATATAACATAAGGATGGTTCCTTGTGACCTTAAGGACACCATGGAGGGAATATTTGAGAGCTAAAATGATAAATAATTATAAGATAATGGATTTTTATTAGAGAGGAATGGCATGATTAGAGAGTATTTATAGTTAAGAGGATGAAATTTTAAATAATTTCTAAATAATGATCTTGAAATTATAGGTTGTGGAAAATGAGAATCCAATGGAATGCCCATGATTTATGCTCATGGTTTTGGTAATTGAACACAATTTTTATTATATTTTAATATATTATAACCGAAATAAAATTTTTAAACATTTCATTGGACATGGAAAATTAAATTTTCCAAAAAATATTGTTTTTAGAATCATAATGTTCATTTTAGACTTTGGAAATTCATTTATAGTTTTAGAATTTTTTTTAAATTCATTAAATTACATAATATTAATAAAATAAGATTGTATTTTTCATTTATTATTTTTATTTAATTATTACATAACTATTACATACATATAAAGTCATAAAACATACCGAAAACACAAAACTGTATTTTCACTATTCAATAAAATATAATGTATTTGAGAAAATACTAAAAAATTTACCCTATAAAAATCTCTATGTGATTATTTTGAATATGCTGTTAATTTTATCAAAATAATTCTATAAATATGATAATTTTAACATTTAATTAAAAATTCAATATCTATTGAAAATGGTAGTTTTTTATGTCGTAGTCACCTTTCTAAAACATATAAATATTTTTAGGAAATAATCAAATAATATTCTCATTTATATTTTATAAACTAGTGTTTTATAAGTATATTTTCTAAAATTAAATTTTATTTAAAATACGTTATTTTATAATAAAATCTAAATATTTTCTTAAAATATAATTATATTTTATTTGTATCCAAAAATTGATTAATTAAATTCATCAAATATAGTTGTGTATTTTATTAAGAAAGTAATATTGAAAATGTGATTGATGAAATAACTATTTAATTTATAGAAAGAATATTTCTCTTGTTTTATACAAATATTGAGATACATTACCCTTTATTACACCTGAATACTCTATAAGTGTAAGATGTATGATATTTGTTGTTTCATGGGGTTGAATTACTAAACTTTACCCAGTGGTGATCTATAGTACTTTGAACATTAACCAAAAGAATTTTTATTCAAGCCGCACTTATTGAATCTTTACTTAGGACTTCTCACGGGTGAACCCCAGTGACACTACCTCCCTCCAAATTTCTAAAAAATGGGGTTCAAAAGGGGTGAATTTACTAAACGAGACTCAAGTTTCTCCATTCCATATAAAATTTTATTTTTCATTAGCCATTATAAAAACTAATTAAAATTATAATATTATTACCCAAAGTCTTAGAAATTAATAGTCACATTTTTTATTTCATCCTATATATATGCTAGGTAACATTAAAATTTACAACTTTATTCCAAATGCTTTTTAAAATTCCTTTGAGAATTTATATCATGTTCTTGAAATTTATTTTTCTTATAAAAAATTTCATTGAAGATTTAATTTTATTAGAAGAGTTTAAACCAATGAGGTATACCAGTGCATTTGTGATATTCTTTGGTGATTGTATTCATGTACAAGTCTTACATGTAGTAATTGGTATCAATAATTATTATGTAATATTTTTTTTAAATTATGACTATGTACTTCCATTTTTTTAATATAATAAAATATTTATTATGAAAAATGAGTCCATTTATCAATAATAGAAAAAAATTTGATACCTTTACCATATCACATGTTATCTATCTTGTGTAACAAGATATTGTTTAGAAAAAATGTTTGTTTTGTATGAAAAGAGATTATGGACTTCTATAAATGTGGTTTATAATTTGATCCATTCGATAACAAGATATTAAAATTAAGGATGAGATAATTGTTATCAATTATATGTATGTTTTATGAAAATATTTTTATAAAATACAAGGGAAATAGTTTCACCAGCAACCAATAGTTTATTTTAACAAACATGATTTTTTTTGAATGTATTACCATTATATAGATAATTTTCATATGGGATTTGATTCTTAATAATTTATTTTTAAAATATTCTTAGTAAATGAAGTATGTTTTTTTTACAAATAGTTCTTGTGTATATTTGAAATATATTTTATTCTAACTTAAAAGTAAAAGTATATTTACCAGAAAGTGTTTAGGATAGATAGGTAAATCTAGATCTTAATTTAAATAGTTACATTATTAATCTATTACTAAAATGTTGTCAAAGAATATTTTTAATAGATCTATTTAAAAATGATTTTAATATATGTATGAGAAAATTTATAATAATTTAAATCAACAAATTTTATTATAATTATAATATTTAATGTTTTAAAGTAAAATAGATTCACTATTATATCAAAATAACATTAGGATTATGAATTTTTATCTCACTATTATTCAGAAAATATTTTTTTGTAGATATTAATCAATTCATAGATTTTAGTGGGAGTATATTATAAGATGGATTCATAGAGATGTTGTAGTAGTTACACAGTGATGTAATGAGTTTAAGAAAGATTAGAAATTCTATAACATATATTATCTATGATGAATTATTACATGGGGTATTATAATATTGATAATTGTGTATTTTTTTATTAGTATATTCTGAATGAATGTTATTAATATATAAAATATATTATGGTGTACAAAATAAATTTTTAAATCACCATTAATTCTTGTAGGGAAAAATATTTCATGGAATGAATTAATAATTAATAGCTCAATCTATGACTTTGAGTTATCCCTTAAAAATCATCACCAATGATATTTATTATTTTTTATTACTATAGTGATTCAAATTGGTTGGGTTTTATATATAGATATTGAATTTTCTCCGAAGGACAAAATGCGTTTTTATACTAGATGAACCACTATGTATTCAATGTGGAAATACATAACTCATGTCATTAGATAAATAGAGGTTAATATTTTATATTAATCCCCATTATATAGTATTAATAATTAATGTTTCATGAGAACCTTCATACTATGATTCCTTACATATGCTAGACTTGATGCTAAATTAATCAAGGAAGTTTGGGAATGTTTTTTATATTGTGGAATGTTTTTATTAACTAATATGTGATTTTTACTTCAGTATAATACGTATAATATATGGGGATTCTTCTAATATAATATATGAACGGTTATGTCTATACTAAAATAAGTGACATGTGATGAGAATTTTTATATTAATGATGGTAGTTTTATGTTATAATTCATTTAGGCGAATGACCTATTATGTTTTCATATATCTGTCCAATATATACTCGAAAAAGTGAGAAACTATGATATATATATAATATATATGAATATTATTTTTATTATGTCTATTTTATGTATTTGATTAATAGATTATGTGATTATTAATATTGTATATGATACAACTTGTTGACACAGGTATAAAGATACATAAGTTTGATGGTAGTTACATGATATTCATTTTTAGACTGAGAATAAATGATATGTTATTCTTATCCCTTAAAAATGTAAATGTTTTCACATGTAAAGTATATATCTTTTAATATATATATGTGGCATTGTAATAAAATTAATTTTAATAGATTTACATCATTGGAAAGGATTCCACTGGTGGATAGTTTTTCACCAATGAGGATTTTGGGCATGCCTCAAGGAATGTATCATTGGTTTCCATCATGGAGTTTCCAAACATGGAAACTACCATGCATGATAGGATAGATTTTTTTTTGTAAAATGTACTTAATAAATTAGTTAGAGTTTTTTTTCTTACTTGATAATTTTATGTTGTTACTGTAGACACTTTCAATTATAGAAGACAATTTGGGGTTGGTTTGTGACATATAATATGGTATGATGTACTCACTCCCTAAACATGCCCTCTTTAGATGCTTATATATATAATTATTCATGATCCATGTAATGTAATTGACATATAACCTCAGATTTCATAGTAATTGGTGATGGGTTCCATGCTATAATTTTTACAGATAGTAATGAATATCTCATTAATGGATAAATGTGGGTTGTTTTTTATTTATATTTTAGATTATATATTTATAGTATTTCCCTTTACCCATGTCTATTTACTTTTTCTATTTTCATTTTTAATAATATATATGTATGTATGTTCTATTTTGGTTATATTTTTTCCATGTATTTTATATTTTTATGATTTTTTTGGGTATGCATACATATAGTGTAAGGACCCCATATAGATACCCTAGTTGTACTTCAACCAGATCTCTATTGTTCCTAAGTGACTTACATAATATTAATGTGATGGTGACTAGTGCTAGAGGTCTTATATTTTCAAATAGGAATAATTTAACCCCTTGAATTAATAAAATAATTCATGGTTTTATTCTACCCAAAAACTATCACGTAAAGTCAATACATCATAAATTTCAAGAAATAAACATATAAAATTTTTTCCCTCTAAAGTGACATATACACTAATAATACCTAATATAACTGTATAATACTAATAAGAAATTTATGTATATGAATAAAAAAACCAAAAAATTTTGAAGATAAATATATGATAAATACATATAAATACATTAATAAATGTGTAATAAATATAAATATCTAAAGACATTATTTCTATAGAATATTGAAATGTTCTAAATGATGCATCCATCCATCACTGATCTCACATACTTCACCATATAATGTTGTCTGAGTTGAAATATGTTATTTTTAATTAGTAAAAATAATTGAAATATCTAATCTTGGACCTACTTTTACATGAAACATGATTAGTGAAGTTTCATGCCCAATGACATGTACATGCAAGTTACGACTACAATAAATTAGTTGGAAACCACCATGTTTGTAACTATCGCATGGGAGAATCAATTTTATGAAGTAAATGTGCCTATAAATTTATGTATAACATATTGAAACCATTTTCATAGAAAATAATCAATTCATTACAATAACTAATAATAAAAATGATAAAAAAAAATTGTAAACTTATTAGAGAACTCCATATATGAGGAGGTTCCAGACATATATACATATACTTTGATCATTTATTAGAATCCAATTAGATATGAAAACTATGTCAGGGAAATACTCGATCATACCATGGTAAATGGAATGATTTATTCTCAGTGAGGTTTATCTTTCTCCCCATTCATTAGGTAAAGGTTAAATTTTATAAAATGTCTTGGAAATCTTACAACTCATCCAGTTTTTGACAACCCATATATTATTGATCATCATAATTTCTCAATCTATCAATAAAAACAATATAAGACTTTATATATACTCATAATGATGTGATATAATGTCACATGAATATATATTACAATCATTCATACAATATAAAAATTTTACATGTTGTAAAAAAATCACGAATCTTAGTTGGAACTAGAAAAATTGTAAAACAAGGATGACTACAATTTTGAATTAATGTTGTGCAAGCCAAATAAATAACTGAACTGACTCTTAAAAGTTCTTATAATAAAAGAAAAAATAAAATATTAGGTTGAAATTAAAAGGTATAAATTATAATCAATATTTGTAAGATCTTAATTAATTCCTTACTAAGTTTCTACCTAATATCACCTTGTAAGGTAACCGACCATAGTTCATATTTTTTAAGTGAAACCAAGTTAGGGTTATCAAGAACCCCTGATGATATGATAAATCATATGATTTAAATTGTAATTTAGGATAATGGGATATGTAAAAAATTGGATCAATGAACTCTATAACATAGCATAAAGTATTCAATAATGGTTGAATAATTAATCCAATTTCATGGTAGACCAAAAAGTATATAAAATAAAATATGCAACCTTATATATTGGAAAACTAAAATTGATGAAAAAAATAACCTTTACTATGAAATAAAAATTATTTTATTCGTAAAATAATTCTTTATAAACTCCTAATGAGTTGAAATTATAACAATTAAAACATAAATAAAATAAATTACCCAATTTTGATTTTCTATCCAATTTATTTATTTTCCACAGATACAATTACTTAATTGAATTTTATGAATCATTCATTGACATACAAATAATTCAGGTTTCTTAAAAAAATAATAACTTAATTTCTTTATATTATAAATTAGGCCAATGGATTTATTTTAAAAAGTAGCCTTCATTATATATTTATGTAAAATTTTTTCAAAAACAATATAAAATAATTCTATAATTTTCAAGAGTTCTTTAGAAAAATTCATCATAATAATTTCATGAATAATTAATAATATATGCATTTATTTCAAATTAAAAATGTAATAATAAATATTAAGGGGTTTTATGAAAATAATATTATCCACAATCATATTAATAAAATAAGATAAGAATCAATTTTAATAAAAATACTTATACATGATTTTCTACCATTAGATACAATATAACTATGTGATTAAATGAATAATTAATCTATAAATTCATAATTTAACATGGATAACATAATTTCATAATATTTAGAGTCCAAAAATCTATAAAATTGTGATACAGAAAATTAAATATTTTTTAAATTAATTTATAATTCAATATTCCTCCATATAGAGGCCATTTGATATGAAAAAAATATTTGAAAAAATAACTTTTTAAAATTTATAAAATAATCATTGAAGGATTAATTATAAATATGAAATTAAGTGTATTCAAATCATAAGCATAACTTAAGAAGTGACATCAAGGGTTAAAAATATATATTATAAAATTTTTGGAGTTTATTGACCAACTATTACCACAAGGTTGCCTTCTATAATTTATAAATTATAATCCATACTCAATGAACTAATGTAAATAATAATCATAAATAAATAAAAATAATAAAATAGTAAAAATCATGAGTATAGATCCCAACATTTCATTCATCGCTAATCCTATAAATATTCTTAATTTAGATAACGAAAATATCCCACAATTTCAACCAAAATGAGATAAATCTTTAGAAAAAATTGAAAAAACATACTTCTAATAAACTAGTGATAAAAAATATGTGACAGTTTCTCTTCATACTCTTATTATTATAAAAATTGAAAAAACATTCATCTCAAATGAATTCCACAATTCCTTGGTGAAATTTAATCTAAATCCCAGATCTTGATGGCATAAGATCAAATAAAATGAAGGAAAGATGGAAAAAATGATATGGAAGAATAATTACATTTGATTTGATCTATTATACTCTCATAGATCATCTAGGTGATGCAGGGTAGAGAAAGAAAATAATTGGTGACATGAAAGAGGCACACTGTGACTTGGGGGGAGAATATCATGGGTGGACCTCCTTTTGGGAAAATAGACATAGAAAATGATCCTATATTTCAATACCTAAATTTTATAGTTTAGATTTAAATTTCATCCTTATTTAATATATATAATACATATGACATTACAAATTGGGGGTTGTTTTATGTCATTTTACATGTCTGATTGGTACCCCCGGAAAATGGGTTTCTTATTTTTGGGATATCTATTATATTGATAATTCTTTATATATTTTTGGTAGAATCTAGTAGTTACCATGTTGTATTGGATATATTTTTTTAAATTATTAATCGATTTTGAATATGTGGAGGTCTTATTTGAAGCTGGTATGGTGGTATGGTTTTTAGGTTCTCTCTCAACCTAGAAACTGATTGTCATAAAAAATAATTATAAAAAATAAAGCATAAAGACTGATTTATACTCAAAAAGAGGTAAAATTAGTCCCCATATCATTTAATTTATTCTTTAACATTTAATACAACCTATAATAATTTTAAATCTTGATTTTATTTTTGAGGTGATTTGTCTCTGACTTTTAATATTTGGTTTGAGTCATTACAAAATGGTATGAGGGCCTATCCATGGTTGTTTTGTCTAGGATTATCTATAAGATAGATTTTTTAACACATATAATGTAAGCTATAAATATTTATTAGTAGACTAATTATGGCGGAAGCTTGAGTTACCAAGGTATTACATGTTTTAAATTTCCCCCCCTTTTGAAATTTACCTTTTCTTTTTTGATTCTCATATATTATTAGTAGTAAATTATATGTAGGAACATATAGGAAATCATTATATTGAATGCTTGTTCATTTTTAAATTAATTATTTGAATCAAATATATATTTTTATTCACTGAAACTTCAATAAAAAATAAATATTTTTTATTACCTATTAATTAATGAAAATTAGATTAATATATATATTTATGTGATTCAATGGACTAAGAGACACTGTTTCACACCATTTTTAACTAAAAGTTTTCATGACTGTATTTAAGTTAATGATATCTAAAATAATTTGAATTATTATTTAAATACATAATATATTTATGAAATGGGTACAAATGATATAGGGGTATGCGTTTTAACTTATCCATTACCATACATTCCTTAAATCAATAATCAACACATTTATGCATAATGGATTTAATGTTATTCTTTACTTAAATATAGATTTTTTTTCACCAAAATAAACTCCTATAAATATGTATGAAGGTAATGAAGATCATGATATACCTTCTTGGAATTCTACTTATATTTTGTCCCTATATGGTATTATTCAGCTGCTACAGGCTATAAGGAAGAATGTAACTCAAATCTATCCTATAACTACCAATATCATGCAGAACAACTAGTTTCATCAAATTTTTCCTTTCTATGTGATGCTTCATTGTAGGATGTCAATGAATGGATGAAACCTATTTTTCATATTTTTCAAGATGATAGTAACTCATATTTAGTGTAGGGTTTTAATGGTAAACTTTCCTCATGATGGGAATAGATATTGATGGTGGTACATCATGGTAGAAAAAAAAGACCATGGGTTGACATGGAATGGATTCTCGGTTCTGTTTGTTGTGAAATTATATCATGTTAGTCTATTTATTCATGGATTAATAAAGCATGGAACATAAGTAGAGATCGATGAAAATGATGGAGTATGTTCTTTTTAGAACACCCAATTTAGGTACATAGCTATTTACTCGTGTTTTTATGTAAAAGAGGTTTATTTTTAAATGGTGTGGCTTTGAATGGGTTTTCATAAAATAGGGAGTTCCTATAAAATAATGATTTTATATAAAATAGAGAGTTTCCATAAAATATAGAGTTTCTATAAAGATGAGTATTTCCATAATGTAGGTTTTTGCCTAAATTTGGGTGTTTCTATAAAATTTGGTGTCTCAATAATGTTTGGTGTTTCTATAAATTTGGATGTGTCTATAAAGTTGGTTGTTTCCATAAAGTGAGGTGTTTCCATAAAATGGGGTGTTCCATAGACGAGGATGTTTCCATAAAAAATGTGTTTCCACAAAAGGTTAATGTTATGGGTAGGAGATATTGGGGGTTTTATAAGGAGTTTTGGGACCAAAAGTAAGGTTTCACGATCCATACACGATTATCCCAAATCATGTGGTCAAACTATGTGCAGAGGTCAAATCTAGATCCTATTCTCTATGAGCTTACTCGTTCTTGATATATATATATATATATATGTGTTTGTTTTTTTTCTTCAAAACGCCCATATTTTGTTATTTATATCCCTAGAAGGCGGGAGAACCCTCCCCACACGAGTTTGAGCCAACCTAGAGCCCTCTCATGGTGATTTCAATCCTGATTCTTGGGGTAAGTGCCGATCTTCATAGATATTTTTTTTTCTTAAAATTCCTCCTTCTCTCTTTATTATTTCCTTATATCTACACCTCCTATGAGTAGATATATGTTTTTTAAAATCATTTAAGTCTAAATATGGTTTTTTTCATGATAAAGGAATAGATCCAAGCTGATTTCTTGGAATCTTGATCTGATTATTGAGGTATGTCACCATTCATTCTTCATTTGTCATGTTTTCATAGATCTTCTTAGAACTACTTCTCTAATATCCATTCATTCTCCGAAATGAACTTATATTGGTTATATCTATGTTTTTAGATTCCATATAATTCAATTTTGAGTTTTGATCTTTCTAGGGTAAAAGAACTAATGTCGTTCTTGGAGAATAGACCCTCCTTCTTGTGTGTTCTTCATCCATTGTTGAGTTTCGTCAAAACCTTCGATGTAGAAGGATTCTACCTCAACTCCTTTTTCTGGAATTAATTGTTATGTATTCAAATTGGTTTTTAAAACAAACTTATTGTGTAAATCATGGAAGAATCTTCTTTAGTGATGATTTATAGTTTTTGTGAAATTTCACGATCTTCATGAATAGTTGTTCAAAGGGGATTTAATTTCATGAATTTAAAATGATGACTTTTAATTATGGATTTTCTGGAATATCTAAATGGTTTATGAAAAAGGGGGTTTCAATATAAATGGTTTTCAATAAAAAAGAAGTTTTATTGAAATGGTTTTTGATTGAAATGGTTTGGCATTGAAATAGTTTTGATAGATAAGGTTTTCAATAAAGAAGTGTTTTTATTGAAAGGGTTGTTTTGACAAGATTTTTGGGAATATGTGGCATGTACATATGTTGCATATAGGGTGCTTAGTTTAAATATGACCATGTTCTTGGTTAAGAATGGTTAATGGAACATGGGAAACAATTACCTTGTGACGACTTTGTAGATCGATGAGAAACCACTCATGAGAATGGAACTGTCATAATGTAGCATGCACGGTTGATTGTGTGGATGTGTTGAATGGATTGGGTATTCCAATGTAACATTGAGAATTAGTTTTAAGGTTTTGTTTAGTTAATTTTCTGGAAGGATAACTTGTTTAAACAGTTGGTTTCAATTTCACTTGTATGCTTTTCATTATAAATTGTTTAGGAAACTTGTTTATATTTTGTTATAAACTATTTTGAGATATTTTTTAGTATAAACTATTTTTTGTAAATGTTTCTAACTCTTTTATACTAGTGGTGTGATTAGGGAATTAATTGGAGAAATCCTACTATGTTTTATACTCAACCCTACATTGGCACTTTGGTGCTTTTTCAGATGCTATCTTCCGAGATAGGGGAAAATGTAATGTTTTACACAATTTTTTCACTACCTCATAATGTTTGGGTTGTTTTGTGATTGTGGATCTTGAAGCATGTGGAGCATGAAGTCTTATAGTCGATTGAGGGTCTTTAGTTGTTTATCTGCTGTGTACTTTAATACTCATTTGGTCTTCTATTGTTGCACAATATGATGTGGTTTTGAGATATATGAATTTGTTTAGTTGTCATTGTTTTTTTCATGAATTATTTAGTGAAGGGTTTGGTTGTTGGATTTTTGGTTTTTTTTTCTTCAAGGATAAATCATCACCCACATGTATTTGAAACCCTTTGGCATTTATTTCCAGCCTTTGGAGTCATGGGGATGTCTCTTAAGGCAAAGTAATGACTCGTTGTGCTCTCAAGCTAATGAGAATTGGAAACTCATTAGAAATGGTATCAGTATGGTCATTACATGGTGGTATAAATGATATAAACTTGTTTGGTCCTCTCTTAACAAGTATTCATTAGTGTTCTAGGTCTTGGAGTTGAAATTCCTTATTGTCAATTCATTAGAATGAAATATTATACATGGGTAGGATTGACTAAAATTGAAATTTATAACATAGAAGGACATAGATAACCCTTTTATATTGAACTTCAAGTTACAAGGGAGATGGGTAAATAAGTGTTTGAAGACACTTCCAGGATATAGAAATATCATTTTCATGGGTTTAGCCCATGAGTCAAGCATGAAATGTATTTAAGAGGAATGAATTCCCACTAGAAGTGCATACATCATTTCCATGAATGATTCATGTTGTAAAAAAAGTGTTAATTTTTTAAAAAGTCTGAAAATTGTTTTTAAAATGAATGATTTTGAAAAATTGAATGCTTATCGTGTTTTGAAAATGGTTTAATTTTTCCAATGCATTTGAAGTGTTTAAAAAAAATGGTTGAACATTAAAAATGTTCTTTTGAAAAACATTTTTGTGATAGTTTATGTGATGTAATTTGAAATTCTATGCCATTAGTTTACAGAGAGTGAGATTAGTGGAGTTTGTTGTTGGTTTAGCAAAATGGCACTTCATGGGCATCGTCAAAACCAACCCGAAGAATCTTTGAAGAAGGTGGTTTCACTAAAACCACGTCCGAACCAAGATATAGTTTAGATTATTGTCCAACCTTTTCAAGATGTGGACACATAGAACCAGAGGAATAAGCTATAACATGTGGATCATACCATCCAGTTCATGATGCAGAATCCATCCAATATATGGGACGATTCCGAACCTGAGAAGAAAGAGATGTGGCTAAGTAGGATGAATATTATCTTAGACATCATTGGAACACCAGTAATGCTAAAGGTAATACTAGCAATGCATATGCTCGAGGATCTTGTATGTCAGAAGTAGAATTTAGCAGTGCAAGAAAAATTGGATGAAGGCCTTATATGGGAGGATTTTGTAGAATTGTTCAACAAAAAATTATATCATCACACATTCATGATCCATAAAACTATGGGCTTCTTCATCCTGAAACAAGAGAGTCTCTCTTTCATAGATTATGTGGCTAAGATTATGAAATTAGTGTTCTTTTCACTAGAAGTTGTAGCAAGTGCCTCTTTGAAGGCAAGCATCTTCAAATTAGGGATATGATAGAATATTCGATAGAAGATTATAGTACTTTTTTATTATAGATAATACATAGAAGGTGAGCAGAGTGACAGTGGATGAACATGATATATTGGGATCTATGGGTGGAGGCATGATGATACCTATAAGAAACAGTGGGAACTCAACTATTGGAAAAAAGCGAAAAAGGGACACCTATTTCCATGGTGCAAGTGGAAATCAGATCCAGAAGACTAGATCAGTAAATGTTCCTTCATGATCCTAGAGGAAAGCATGTCATTTTCAATTTGGATTTCTTGACCACTTAAAGCGAGAGTGTATGAAAAAACCTAGATCATTTCACAATTTCAACAAAATGGTAAAACTTCAATTCTATTATTCCAGTACTCAATGGCCAGGTGCTCGAGACACTTCTCTAGTATTGGAAGTATCGAATGATTCAATAGGGAGAGGAAAGAAGAATAGATCTCATCAGTAGAGAAGATCTTTCCATGGTGATTCTAGAAATACCATAACTTATCAACCAGGGAAACCTCAGAAAGGAAATAAGGAGAATAGTTCAGCGATGAATCAATTGTATGGAGTTGAGGAGATTATTGTTGGTGATAAGGTTGGACCATCTACTATGAGAGGTATGTTTATTTTTAATTCTACCTTTGTGAAGATGTTTTTTTATGTTGGTACATCACATTCCTTCATTCCTTCTTGTGTTGTTTACTTTCTATGTTTAAAGCGGGAAATGATGGTTTCTATTTTGATACTGCAAACTCTTCATAGTGAAAGAGAATGTCAATCCTTTGTGTGTAGAGCATGTGATATAACTATTGACGAAGTTGAGATGAAATTGGACTTCTTGATATTGGAGATTAATTTCTATGATGTAATCCTAGGTATGGATTGGATAATAACATTCAAGGCTAAAATCTATTGTTATAGGAGAACAGTTATTTTCATGACTGAGGAAGCAATCAGGCATCTCTTTAGAGGAGAGAGGATTGTAAAGAAAGGTAAAACGGTCTTATTAGAACAAATATAGGGAATGATATCTTATTAGATAGCAGCCTTGACTTTAGCATCAATAAAAGATATCGAGGAATATAGTTTTACAGGAGTTGTAGATCAACTTCTAGAATTCTTTTCCAATAACTTCTCAGGGTTACCACCTCTAAGGTAAGTGGAGTTCACGATTGATCTCCTTACGGGGACCAGTCCTATTTTCTTTTTTTCTTATAGGATGGAACCAATAGAGTTAAATGAATTGAATTTATAGTTAGGGGAGTAGGAAAGAAAAGGTTTCATTTGACCAAGTACGTCTCCGTGAGTAGCACTGATTTTTTTCATGAAGAATGCAGATATAACTCTTTAACTGTGTGTTGATTATCGTAAGCTTAACCAAGTTACGATAAAGAATAGATATCCACTTCTACTCATTGATGTTCTGTTTGATCAATTAATTGGAGATCATTGGTTCTCTATGATTGAATTGCGATCAGGATATCAACAATTGTGAGTTTGGAAAGAGGATTGTCCCAATATAGCTTTTAGAAGTATGTATGGGAAATATAAATATGTAGTCATGCCTTTCAGTCTAATAAATGAACCAGATGTCTTCATGGAATTGATGAATTGGATATTTCAATAATATCTAGATTATTTTTTGTGTGTTTGTGGATGAAATTTGGGTCCATTAAAAAAAGGGCTGACTATGAAGAGCACCTTGAAACAATGTTACAAATCTTGAGAGATCACCGTTTGTATGAAAAATTATTGAAGTGTGATTTTTGGATATAGGAAGTACATTTTCTTGGCCATGTCATTTCTGAGAAAGGCATTTCTATTGACCTTAAAAAGATAAAATCCATTATATCTTGGAAACCATAGAGAAATGTTTTTGAGATATGAAGTTTTCTTGCACTACCTGGTCTCTACCAACTCTTTGTACGTGATTTATCACGACTAGATTCATCAATGACAACTCTAACAAAGAATAATGATCTATTATAATAGAAAGATGAATGTTAGAAGTCTTTCGAGGAACATAAATCTTGTCTTACATCAACACCTATCTTGATCATTGAAGAATCAGGGCAGGGGTATGTGGTGTATTGTGATTCTTCGGGATCATGGTTGGGATGTGTTCTCATGAAAAGAGATCATGTGGTTGGTTATAGTGTAAGGAAGTTGAGGGTTCATGAGAATAATTTCTCAAAACATGATTTGGATTTAGCATTAGTCATCCATTATTTGAAAACATTGAGACATTATCTCTTCGGTGAGAAAATTACTATCTTTATGAATCAAAAAATATTGAAACAAATTTTCTCATAACGAGATTTGAATCTGAGGAAAAGAAGATGGATAGATTATCTCAAAATGATTGACGTCGAATTGATATACACACTAGTGAATGGAAATTTGGTGTAAGATGCATTGAGTAGAATGTTATATGCTTAGTTGGCGAAAGAAGCTTCAGATGAATAGAAGTTGATGTCTATCATAGCCGACATGCATGTGGAATGTGAAGACCGAGGTGATGTTACATATTTCTTTTCAGTTATTATTGTTCCTGATTTAGTAAAAATGATCAAAGATATAAAAATATATAATGCATATTGTCTGGTAGTGAGTTCAAACTCAATGGTGGGGAGACCATTGAGGGTTAATATCTTGATGGGGGTTTAGTTTTGTGTTTTAGTGATTGGATAGCTGTACCTATTGTTTTTAAGAAAAAATAATTCATTCTTACCACCATTTGATATGGGATGTACATCCAGGTACACAGAATATGTATAAGTCATTTAAGGCACTGTTTTGGTAGAGTGGCATGAAAAAAAGGTGGACGTGTTTGTCTCGTAGTGGTAAACTTATCAGCAGATTATAGAATAGCATTAGAGAGTAGCTGGTACGTTACAATATTTGTCTATCCCTATTTAGAAATGGGATTATATAGCAAGGAATTTTGTTATATTTATTCCCAAAATGGTCTGGAAACAACATTCTCTTTGAGTGATAGTGGACCATCCAACCAATTCAGCCCACTTCATCCCTATTCCTGAAACTCATATAGTGGAGGATCCTTCTGAAATATATATTATAGAAATGGAAAAGAGGCATGGATTACCAGTGTCAATAGTCTCAAATAGTGATCCGTGGTTCACATCTCATTTATGTAAATCCTTAAATCAATCCCTTGTGACTCAATTTACTACGAGCAAGGTGTAATATCCTCAGATAGATGGGAAATCTGAGCTAATGATACAAATTTTGGAAGACATGTTTTATTCTTTTGTAATGGATTATGGTGGCTTATGAGAGGAGAATATACCCTTAGTTGATTTCTCATTAAATAAAAAATATTAGGCCTTGATAAACATGGCTCCATTTGAAGCATTTTATGGGCGTCCCTGTCGTTCTTCACTATGCTGGGGAGAAACTAGTGAAACATCACTAGTCGGCTGAGCCTTTTCCATGAAACAATATAGAAGATCCAGTTCATTATCAAGAGTATGGAGACAGCTCAAAGTCATAAGAAATATTATGCAGATCACAATTGAAGACCATTGTCATTTTTATGGGTGATCGTTCTTTCTTGAGGATCTCTCCAAGGATTAGACATCACCATTTCGAGAAGAAGGTAAAGTTATCTCCTAGATAATTTGGCCCTTCCGAGATACTGGAACAGTTTGGAGAGGTGGAATATCAGTTGGTATTACCACTACAGTTTAGCTTAGTGCATAAAGAGGTCCATGTATCCGAGTTGAAAAAGTATCACCTGATCCTGACCATGTGATTAGATAGGATCACATTGACCTAGAACTGGATACATCGTTGATACATATCCCAATCTGGATCATGGATAGACAAGAGAAATTCTTGTTTGGGAAAAACATCAGTGTATTTTGGGTTTAATGGAAATATTGTCAGATTCAGGAAGAGATTTAGAAACGTCAGAAGGAAATTAAAGAGTATTGGCTGGAACTCTTTTTGTCCAGTGTGGGTTTTCTACTTTCCAAGGACGGAAAGACCAATGGTGGGGAGAATTTAGTACCCCTAGTTTTTAGTACATAACCCTTTACACATGTTTTTCTATGTAAAAGTGTCATTTTTTAAATGGTGTGTCTTTGAATGGGTTTCTATAAAATAAGGAGTTTCCATAAAATAGAGAGTTTCCATAAAATAGAGAGTATCTATAAAATAAGAAGTTTCCATAAAATAATGAGAATCCATAAAGATGGGTGTTTCCATAATGTTGGTTGTTTCCATAAAATTGGGTGTTTCCATAAATTTGGGTGTTTCCATAAATTTGGGTGTTTCCATAAATTTGGGTCTTTCCATAAATTTTGGTGCTTCCATAAATATGGTTGTTTCCATAATGTTAGTTATTTTCATAAAGTGGGATGTTTGCATAAAATGGGGTGTTTCCATAGAAGAGGATGTTTCCATAAAAAATAGTGTTTCCATAAAAAGGGTAAAGGTGAATGGTGGGAGAGTTTTGGGGTTTAATAAGGAGTTCTTGTATTAAAAGGAAGGGTGCACGATCAATACACGGTTTTCCCAAACCATGTGGCCAAACTGTGAAAAAAGGACAAATCTAGATCTTATTCTCTATGAGCATACTTGATTTTTATCTATATATTTTGTTTTGGCTTCAAAACGCACCTATTTCTATATTTGTCTCCCTATAAGGATGTAGAATCCTCCCCACATGAGTTGGAGACAACCTATAGCCCTCCCTTTTTGATTTCAAGCCCGATTCTTGGGGTAAGTGTTGATCTTCTTGGTTATTTTTTCGTTTTCTCAAAACACTTCATTCTCTCCTAATTTTCTTATATCTACACCTTCTATGGTCAGATATATGGTTTTTAATGTTAGGTAAGGCTAAATATGGTTTTTTTCATGATATAGGAAGACAGTTTCTTGGAATTTTGATCTGATTCTTGAGGTATGTCTACCATTCTTTCCAGTTTTGTCATGTCTTCTTAGATCTACTTATATTTAATTCTCAAATCTCCTTTATTTTTCATATATGAACCACTATTAGGTAGTTATAATTTTTTTATTCCAAATAATTAAATTTTTTGTCGTGTTCTTTCATGGAAAAGAGAACTAAGGTTGTTCTTAGAGAATCGACCCGCCTTTTTGTTTGTTCTTCGTCCATTGTCGTGTTTCATCAAAACCTTAGAGGTACGAGGCTTCTCTATCAACACTTCAAGAAATAATTGGTTGTCTTAGATTATAATTGGTTTATTTTAAAAAAATTACTGTGAAAATCATGAAAAAATATTATATAGTAATGAGTTATGGTTTTTGTGAAATTACATGATCTTGGTGAATAATTGTGCAAAGGGGTTTAGTTTCATGAATTTAAAATGATGATTTTAATTTCTGGATTTTCTTGAATTTATAAATTTTTAATGAAAAAGGGGTTTTTTATAGAAATATTTTTTGATAAAAAATGATTTTTATTGAAATGGATTTTTATTGAAATGGTTTGGTATTGAAATAGTTTTGACGAAAATATTTTTCAATAAAAATGTGTTTTTATTGAGAGGGTTGTTTTGGCATGATCGTTGTGAATATGTGGTGTGTGTTCATGTTTCATATATAGGGAATGGTTGAAATACAACCATATGATCAGTGCCAAAGTATTAATGGCATATGGGAAAACAATTTCCTAATGATGACTTGGTAGATCGACAAGAAACCGCTCATGAGAATGTAACTGTCAAAACATAGCATGCATAGATGATTGTATGGATGTGTGGAATGGATTTGGTATGCCAACATAACATTGATAAATGTTTTTAGGGATTTTTTAGTTAATTTTCTGAAAAAATAACTTTTTCAAAAAATTGGTTTTAATTGCACTTGTATGATTTTGGTTATAAATGGTTTTGGAAACTTGTTTATATTATGTTATGAACTATTGTGAGAATGTGTTTAGTATAAACTATTTTATCTAAATTTTTCTAAATATTATATCCTAGTAATGTGAATAGGGAATTAATTGTGGAAAAACTAATGAGTTTTATAATCACCCATTTTTTGTCACTTTGGTGCTTTTGTAGATGTTATCTTTCGGGACAGGGGAAAAGGTAATGTTTCACATGTGTCTAGAACTACATTGTAATATTTGGGCTGTTTGGTGATTATGGATTTTGACGTTTGTGGAGGATTAAGTGTTGTATTCGCTTAAGGGTATTTAGTTGTTTATCTACTGTGTACTTAGTAATCATTTATTCTTTCGCTATTGCACACTATGAGGTGGTTTTGAGATATACGAAGTTGGTTAGTTGTCTTTCTTTTGTTCATGCATAATTTAGTGAAAGGTTTGGTTGTTGGATTTTTGGTTTTTTATCTTCAAGGGTAAATCATCCCCAATTGTATTTGTAACCCTTCGGCATTTATTTCCAGCCTTTGGCATCTTGGGGATGTCACATAAGGCCAAATAATGACTCATTATGTTCTCATGCCAATGAGAAATGGTGGCTCATTACATTGATAATTTTATTAATCTACTTATTTTCTTATCAAAATTAAGTGGAGATAAGGAACCATAATCTAAATGTTTTTACATAGTTTTAGATAAATTATTACAATATCAGGTGAATCTACTCAATATTTATACCCTCTCTAAGGTTATATAAATTTAAGTACTAAACGAGATGGGTTTATAGGGTAGTTTAGGGACTTTTTATTCCCTAAAATTACAAATAAAAAAAGATAGATGATAAAATTGGTAAAATCAATATTTGGCAGAGATAAATCTTGGTGGATCCTTAATGGGTATACATAGAGGTTGTTCTCTTTATACTTATATCTTGAGGATTCATTTATTTATATGTTGTTGTGTCAATGTCCAAACCATAATAACACTCATTATATCTTTGAGGTGAAGTGGTGTGATAATAGCCTATAATTTCAAAAATGTTATGGGTTTTCTTTAATAATTAACCCCTTTATCTAGATAAAACTAGATCAATTAATATATTTTATTTACATTTGTCTAATTTATAATTTAAATGAGGCATGTTTTAAAAATGTTTTTAGTGGTTTTATATATTATGGGATAAAGTTAACTAGCCACAATATGAAATTTTGTTTAAGAATATCACTGTTTTAGGATTTTTAATTGTTTTTTAAAAGTTATTATTCATTTATATCTTAATCTAGAAAAATTTACTCTTTGAATATTGTTTTTTCTCAGGATTATAATATATTTTTTGCCTTTATTCAAGGATTATTTTATCATGTAAGTGTAAAAATTAAGGCCACATAATGCTATAAGAATCATCATATATACTACATAAATTTAGAACCTCACCACTTCCATTACGTGAGTTTACATCAATAGATCAACATGTTTTGTTAATATACTAATATCCTCTTATGCCCTTTATCAAGGTAACAACACTGCATCAAGGTAGAACCCCTCTCCAAAAGAAATTATTTCAAGGTTAAAAAATTCATTATAAGAGAAGTGTATGGATAAATGTAATTATTCAAGTGCCATGTAAATAACAATCCCATGTATTTCCTGCCTATAGAAGAGTTTTATTGTTAAAAAACCACATAAATTTTATCAGTATTTTCTATATAGTGATTGGAAACTGAAATCCTAAAATGGAAAAGGAAAATAAAAAACTCATTCCCACTTTTAAACCAATTTAGGGATAGAGCTAACAAAAAATAGATGTGGGAACATAAATTAGAAAAATAAGACATAGATTTTGGAAGGAATGTTGTGAAAGGGAAATATTAGTGAGTGAGATTCCTAATGAAATATACAGAATTTGAGTTGTAAATATCAAATTTATCTAAGGAAGAATAAGAGGTCTTTTCATGGGGAAGGAAATAATAGAGAATGAGAGAATAATGTCTTTTGATTCATATAAATATCTTCATCCATTATAATTGTAAATAATTCAACTCCTGGTGGTTGTAACATTCATTTTTTATGATTCTTTTTTTTATTTTAACATAATCAATTCCATTATATTTTTCATGTTTTCCCTCTCTAATACTCCCATTGGTGATGAATTATTTAATCTAGTAAAAACATTTTTCCCTTACCTCTCTCAGTCTATATGTCATTCAATTAGATTTTTTTAGGGTAAGGGTTGAAAACCATATAACAGGATATGGGTGTTGGGACATTGGACTCCTTGGTTGAGCATGTCTATAACCACATCACAATAGAGGATGTGAGATGGACACTAAGATAATATTTTTTTTGAATGTTTAGTACCATAATTTAGATAGATATAATTAGTTGATGATTTATTTTCACATGATTATTTGTTGAGAAAAACTCTAGGATAATTAAAGAACACTATGATTAAACCGAATCTCCTTCCTTTTCACCCATACTTTTGGATGTTTTCTTATTTATATTATTTATAATTTTATTAAATAAAACACCAAAAAATTATCAATTTACTTCATTCCCTCAAAAAATTTTAAAGTAAACAAAAACAAAAGAATAATATTCTATAGGATAGTACGTCCTTATAAGAAACTCCATCAGAGATAACCTTGGTTATCTAATAGAATATATTATAGTTATTTAAATTTATGACGGATTAAAAGATCCATGAAAACCCTCACATAAACTTGGAAGTATTTTTTTTGTATTTTGGATAAATTATTCAAAATTTTAGCACTTTTTTAAGCCTTTTTTTATTTCTATTTATCATTATTTCTTTTCATTATGTTGTGTTTTAAATTATTTCATTATTTATATCTATTGAACAATTTTTCTTAAGTATTAGTTGTTGATCATTCAAGAATAATGGATCACTAACTATATTCCAATTTCCAAGATATTGGAAAAATCATATATAAGTTCAGGGAACCACACTTTAATATTTTTTTAACACATGTTAATGTCCTTTCCCATAGGATCTTGGGGAGGAGAATATTCAAGGACAACAATAGGATAATCCTTTATTATACACCTATGTGGGGTAATAATTATAATTCTACACCAATAATGTAAATAAAAATTAAGAAAATTTCCCCTTAAACAAATTGAGTGAAGAAAGACATAAACATGGGGAGTATTATACAAACATCCATGAATCTCAGTTAATAGAGAAATAACTCAAATAATTATAAGGTTAATTAGACGATTTAAGGAACATGGTGTCTATGATAGAGACCACTATACATACACTAATTGAGAATGTAATCCAACCCCAAGAAGAGAAATTTATAGAACTAATAATATTTTATCAACAATATATCTAAACAATGGAGTCAACACTTTAAGAGCCTTATCTCCATCACATTTATGAAATGATTCTCGAGGCCCTCATAGATTGATAATTACGTCTATTTGAGAAACATAAGTTGGATAACCAACCTCTGGACTCCATTTTTTTGGAATTATTTTCAAATTTATTTAAAAAATAATCCCTAGTGTTTTAATGACACAAGATCATAAATACATAATTGTGACTTAGAATATTAATAAAAAAGGATATGATAGTATTTGTAGAAAAATGATGGATCTAATGCCTTCCCCTGAATAAATCAGTCACTTGGATTATATTATATAATAATATTTTTTTTGGTCGAGCCACCTAGGGGAGTGTAATTGTACTTTTAAACCAATTTTAAAAAAATTTAACTACTTAAATTGAATTATATTTCCCATATAATAGATTTTATAGGTCAATTTGAGTTAAATTTAGACATGTAAAGTGATGAAGAGACTAAAATAACCACCTTTTAATCATAACTAGATACCTACTTTGAAGAAGAATAGATGGATAAATAATAATTTGAAAACATACTATGATTCTATATTTTGGAGTTTGAAAAATATGTTACCATATAAGTTACTGATATTGAATAAGAATATATAAGACTTGCTGTGAAACTTCTAACTCCTCATATTTTCATGAAAAAAACTACATGATGATAAATTAAATAACAAGGAGGCCCCTTATATTCTATTTCTTACACATTTCATTCTTCCTTACCATATTTATGTCTCGATTTGGGAGTTCTTTTAATCTATTCTTAGAGTTTTAAAAAACTAGTATATAATCATGGAAATTGTTAAAAAAAATTGGGGTTCCTCTAATATATTCCAAACATCATTTTTATTGGGGAAAATAAATTATGTTAATCAGTAGGAGTAATAAAAACCTTGTACCCACTTGGGGGTAAAACAAAGTTTCATTTATTTTTTATTTCTTTTAATAATTTCTAATAAAATTTCCCATTGTTTAAATCTATTTTTTATAGGGCTCATAAAATGAATAGATATTCAAGAGGTTTTCTAAAATCTTTCCACAAAGGACCCACGAGATTGGTTAACTAAAAAATACTAGATTAATAAAATAGGTTCTTTTCATCATTTCACAACTGTTTACTCACAATAATTATATTTTAATTCTTCATGATTTTAAATAGACTATGTAAAAAATGAACGGGATTTCTAAAAATTATTTAATAGTTTCTTTAGAAGCTTTTTGGAACTATTTATATATATATATTTCCTCCTTACTATTTTTACTTTATATTTTATATTTTTAGCATGTTTTTATATTATAAAACCCGAGTTAGGAAGATTTCATTACAAGTTGATGAATTCATGAATGTTTCAATGATTTAATTAGTTCTAATATTGTAGTATTTACAAGATTATTGAGTTATTTTTATCACATTATTCCTATAAATTATATTTTGGAACATGGAAGAGGAGTTACATCTAAAAAGATGAAGGGGAGTTAAAATTATAACACGAGGAAACAATATTTTTGATCATGAACCAATGAAACTTGGAATTTTTCATAAATAACACCCTATAGAGATAAATAAAAATATATTCATATTATTCCATTGAAACAAGAGTAAAATGAAATATTGGGATCCCAAAATGAAGTTCATAGATGATTTGGAACTCTGTGTGTGAGTGATTAATCAAATTTTATATAAAAAAGGTGTTTTTCTTAAATCATAGATATGAAAAATTCAATAAGTGCCTAATGTTACAAAAATTGTGGAATTTTATGAGGGGAATATTGGAGAATTTGAAGAAAGGGGAAATTGACTTATAAAAACCGCATTTGAGTTGTTTCCAGTTAGTAGAAAATGGAATTTGGTAATTAGGAACCAATTAGAAGAATGATAATTGAAAGTGATTATTGTTAAAAAGGAGGAAAGATATTTTCAATAATGGATAAATGTTTAGTTTACCTCTTTTATAGTATGTGTATTTGATCCTCATAAGGATAGTCTTTTTTATAGGATGATTTTTTTATTTTTCTATTAGTGTAATAGTGAATGCATGGGGGAGTGATTAGAGCCTACAATTTAAATTTTTTTGAGTTTCTTACAATGAAAACCAACCCCTAATCTAGATAAAACACCAATTATTAATTTTATTTTGGTTACTTTTTTGAAAAATTGAGATTAAATTATAAATGTATTTAAACATTATTTATAGTTTAATTATATATATTTTGATTTAATATACATGAAATACCATAATATTTGATTATCATAATGTCATTATTTAATGAATTTGAATTCTATTTTTAAATTTTTTATTTATTTTAATGTTGATTTCAAAAAAGACTCAATTTTATTTTTTGTTATCTTCCTAATTTTAATATTTTTTACCCTTACACAAGGATTTTATTCCTTTATAAGGGTAACCTATATAGGCTATATAAGGGTTGAAAGAGAACACAAACCACTATATAATGTTTGAATCTCCCCACAACCAATCCGTAAGTATATTTCCACATAACTATAGGATATGTAAAGGCATAAAGCTCCTCCCAATGGTTGAGTTAAGCGACGAACACTACGTCATGGTAAAAATCATCCCACAAGGTGCTATGTCATGCTTATATGCACATTCCAATAGTATAATTAGGTAAAATGTATTTATTCTAGGTTTACATCAAGGTAAAACCTAAGGGCCTTAAGGCCATAGAAGGGTATCATATTTCTAATTCCAAGTAAATGTTTCCATTCTTTTCAATGGGGATATTAAAATTTGAAATCCATAAAATGGAAAAGGAAAATAAATTCACCATTTAAGCCCTTCAACCAAATTAGGTAGTGCATTATGAAATGATCCATATAGAGGTCATAGAGATAAATAATTATATGTATACAATGGGAAACATATTGAGAAAGGAGAATATTCATGAGTGAGATTCTTGAAGAATTCCACACCCTTTGAGATATACACATGGAAGTCATATAATTAATAATAATAATTTTTTTCTTGATAGTGAAAACCAAAGAAATTGGGAGAAGAATTTGTTTCAATTTCTATAATTATTTTCCTCCCCTTTAATGGTAATGGATTTGGTTCATGATAATTGTAGTGTTAATTTTATATAATTCTTTTTTATGTATATTTTTCAAATTCAATTAAATATTATTCATCCTATTTTTCATTTATCCATCTCACATTTCGATCCCTTACTACATAACTAGAGGGATTTTATTATAGGGATATTTTATGGGGTTAGGAATTTTTATATTCAATTATTTCACATTTTAATTCAGATATTTAATATAATAGTTACGGGGGAGAGAATTGTTCAAAGATTGTCATCTATGTTATTCTCTATTTCTCCATTGAAATTATATGGTACATTATCTATATGTTTTAGTACCTCTTTTATATGGTTTTTTAGATTTTTAGGTGTGTTGGAGGCTTTTAGATGCCTTGATTCAGTATTAATGGAGCTGAGGGAACCAAACGGTATCTTGGATCTACCTGTGTGTGACCAACTAGCTCAAACAGTGCCTCAAAATAGCCAGTGGAGGTGGAAGATGACCACGATGAAAATGGGTGTCACCGACCTACTAGTACAAATCCATAGGTTAACCAGTCAATGAGGCTCAAGCTGAGGCTTCATTATGAAGTGACTTGAGAGATATATCACAACCATCAACCAGCCAGTGAGGCCTGCAGGCTCACTGGTGGGGCCCAAATGCCCGACCATTTTGGAAGCTCACATAAATTTACTCAAACACGTAATTTTTTTGATATACCTCTTTCTAGGTTTGAAATTCATTCATGTATAAGGACCATATGTGACCTATCTCAATAAAATTGGTTCTCTATTTTTCTCTCTCATTTATGATTCATTCTTGGATCAATCCATTCACTTTCAAATAGTATGTTTCATTCGCGATACCCTGAATCACCATTTTTCTTGAGATGAATCATAGATCTAAGTTATGTTAGAAAAGGTCTATGGTTTCCATCATGATCTAACAGATAATCATTTTAAGGTTCTTGGATCGATGTAATATCTCAAGATTTACCATCCGTTCCTTCAATAGATATTGGTTTACCATTGGCGACAAATATCATTAGGTATGTTAACCTATCTCTAAGATGATGTTGTAACACCCCAAGTATTATGAACCTTTTTTTCTTTTCTTAACTCGAATAAATTAATTTTCATTGATTTCCAACATTTCAAATAAAAAAAATTTCCATTCACATTGATCCTACATGGATTATTCTACATGAAACACCAACTTGTCTTGTGCAACATGAAAAACTGATTAACATGTATTACACACAATACCGGGTTTATACAAAACATCATTTTGTTGTTATAATTATTTATAATATATAGTTATATAATAACCATTAAATTTAGTAAAATGAATAATTATAATTAATATTAAATTTTTAATTATAATAATTTTATATTAATAAAACATATTTATAATAAAAATATAAAATTTTTGGTAAAGACCTTATATGTTAAAAAATAATAGTTTTTTGAAATGATCTTCTTTTCATGTCCAACTATGAAAAAAATAAATATAAATTTAGAAACATTTAGAAATTTAATTTTATAAAATAAAATAAATTTTTTAATTTATTATTTTGAAATTATCTTTGTTTGAATCTTTTTGTTTTTTTAGAAACATCATTTTCGAATGAATATTGAAAAACATTGAATTTTAATTAAAAACTAGTTTTTCATATACTTTGTTTGTATAGACAAATTATATTTTAATTTGGTTTTAAATTATAATTAGATAAAATATACATAAATTAATCCATTTTAGGTAATTGTAATGAATTTCAAAATGAAATTGGATATAATAACATAGAAAACTTTTGATCATTTTAATTTAAATCCCCCCAATGTCATCCCGTCTGCGAGATTAATTTTGAATTAATTCATACCAATTATATGATTTGAATTTGGGAAAATGGATTCCATATTTGGAATTAGAATAATTTATGAATTATAATTAGGTCAACAAAGTTTTGACTACAAATATTAGTAAATGCGGTTAAAATTAATTTTAACTATTTAGGTAAAATTAAGATTGACCATGGAATAAGACTTAAACTAAAAGAACAAAAAAAATTCGAAAATAAATTGTATAGAAATTTCTAGACACTATATTATCTTGTATAGAATTTAAATCATTACTGGCGCCACATGAAATTAGGAACCGTGGGTGAAATTTCCATTTCAAAAATTTATAAGAATACAACTCATCCTCCACATTAAAAAGGCACTCAACCCTCCCTGTTCCTTAATACTATAAAGATATTTGGATTGAATAAAATATGATAAAATATCCTCCCTAAAAACATCCATACATCCTTTAAGATCCCCTTTTTTATTAAATCCATCTAATTATTCCCATCGACACAAACAAAAAAATGAGTTACAAAAAGAAGAGTTAACATCCTTTCTCAAGATCCTTTTTCTTATTTTCAGTGTACACCCCGTAAAATCATCATATTACATGATTTTATAAAAAACATTTATAATAAATATAACTATATTTCTTTATATAAAGGTCTATATCAACACTTACACCCACTACTATTTAATGGGTAATGAACTTGGTGTTCTTGTGTACAGTAAACTACTACCTCACGAAATGATGTTGTTCGTTTTTCCGTTTCCACCTTTCTTGGTAGGGAATTATGATTGACAATATGTTAATATAAGATATATATTATTTATTTATGCATCTATATTTATTTTATAACACATACCTTTATACTTTCAATATTGTGTATATATGATTACATTATTTGTGGACATGTGAACTGTCGCCCCCTCAAAGCAACATGATTCATTCACACTCTACATGGAATGTATTAAGGACTGGTTTAATGAAATTATATGATATATATGATATAATAATTCTTCTATAATAACTATATATACACGCATATATACATATATGTCATTTACATTATTTCAATACAACAATAAAACTGAAACAAGATTCTTGTATATGTATGACCTACCGTCTCCATTAATGATGTATTATATTTAATAAATGTATATTATATTGATTATTATAATTAATATATTTAATATACATAATATTTATATAATTTTGTATATTTTGGAAATAATTATATTTTCATATGGACCAAATTCATAACAAATTATGGCACATGTGGAAAACAAATCGGATATTACCCGAAGCATAACCTAAATATAAAATTGATAATAAGTTGTTAATATAAAGTAATAATAAAATAATATATGGTATTGGATATAATAATATGTACCTGTAAAATAATTATAATATACATACATTTTTTATATAGGAATGTTGTGTAAGTACGATGATAGTTATGACATAAGGTAAGAGAATTTCATCTCACTTTTTATATTTGTATGATACACACAATGTTCACCACTATTTTATTTTGTGTGGTGTATATACTTCCCATTGATGTATGATACGATTATTATTATTAAATTTATGGTTACTTACATATACATTCTATCAAAAGTTACCAAATTGGTACGATAGTTTTGTCTCAATTTGTCTTATTTAAGACACATGTATTGTTATGAATCTAAATAATATTTTGTGGTTTATATACTTACATTTTACATGTTATATAATTATTTTAATTCCTTTCATGATATTCTAAGATTCAATTAATTCCATTATCTTACATGGAGAGTATGATCCCAAGTTACTATGTAGTAAGAGTTTATTGAAATAATGTCATCGATCATGTGGATTGTTTACGATTTTGCTTCCATTGATGAAATATTATGATCCATATCTCCATAACAGTCATGAGTAGTATTATACTTTTTAATTATATATTTCTTCATGTAATAGTACCATTTTCCCACTCTCCGATAATTAATATAATTATGAAATTTTTTTATGAAAAATATGACTGAATTTCACATGGTTGTCAAAAATTTATTTTATTTTAAAAAAAATGTTTTAAAAAATGATTTTTATGTTTTCAAAATGATTTTCCAAGAAAAATATATTAAAAAATGTCATATGTTTTAAAAATCATATTTCGATGATGAAAGGATATTTTACTTCCACGAATGTTTTTAAAAGATCTTTAATGATCATTTCCCATATAACATGACATCTATTGGTGTAACTCATTCCTTTCTAGGGAAATTATTCAATTTTTCCATTAATATTATTTCTATGAAAGGTTTATGTTTTGATATCATGATGTTTATGAAACCCATTTCTCATTCATGGATTATATGTTTATGAAACCTGTTCTTATTCAATGAGTATTATGATTAAAAAACCTTCTTCTTCTTATAGGTTATTATTTTATGAAATGATCATGAAACCTAGATTTTTTACACTGGGTAAGATATTATTACATATTTATGAAACCTATTTCATTTCACGGGTTATGATATAATTGTTTATTATCTTGTGACACATGTATGTATAATTTAATTATGAGATTGGTGGGACCTATATATCCATCCAATGTATTTGGTAAAGATTTATATCTCATTAGATAGACTATGATGGTCTTGGAAGTGAACCTTGACTACTAAGATGTCTACGGGAGTGAACGAGGACTACCAAGATGGTATGGGGAGTGAACTCATATGACTAACATGTCCATGGGAGAGAACCATGACTACCAAGATAGTATGGGGAGTGAACCCATACTAAAAGATGTCCTTGGAAGTGATGCATTGAGTACTATTGAAATCATTTTATATTCTTATGTTCTTGCCACAATTACATTTCATATTCCTATATTACGCTTTCATGGAATATGTAATTCATTTCATTATGATTATTATCTTATAAACATACAATATTTATTCCATGATTCATATTTATGATATTTTATATACAGGGCCTGATATTCTATTATCATGATACTATTCTCAAAACTTATGCTCATAATTATGTATATATATATATATATCATTTTTTACCTTTATTGGGTATTTGACGACACCGATTTGTATGTTTCCTTTCCCTCAGTTTATGAAGATATATATTATGTTTTATATTTCTAAGAAAATATATATTCAATAAGAACCTACTGGTTGATAATATTGATATCTTTTTACCAGGGTTTAGGTTTTCATGTTTCCAAATGCACTAGACTAATATTATCTTTGTACATTTGTTTGTGTAATGTAATAATTACTATGAAAAAGTAATGTAATGTTAATTTATGAAAAGTGAGGGTTGCTATAGTTGGTGTTAGAGAAACAGTTTGGTTTACCTTTGAAAACTAGGATGAGGAATTATTAATTATAACTCTAAGGACATGTATATGTATAGGGGTAAGGATAATGAAAAGTATAGTAAAAAGTAAAAATATTTTGCTAAAGGTTAGTGTGGGCGGTTTCATAGTAATACATCCCTGCATGGATACTATAAGTGGATGTTTCTATGGAAAAAATATAAATAGGGGTATCAAATATAACAAGGTGGGCCCGACCTGACTTGACTTATCCTAGTACATGACAACGTGCCTTGCTTTGCACCTGGTTTCACGCTCCTGAGCGATATGCTTTGGGAATTAAAATACTCTTCACAAACCATCCTGATTGATTTAAAGTCAATTTGGATATTTATAATCTAGGATAAAACTAATTTGTCATATATTAAAGGGGGATTCACAATTTAGACATTAGATAAGTCTTTTTTAATGATTATGTGGCACCCAACTCTGATAATTGTTTCTTACACTATGCCTTTTGGTTTTAGTCAATAGCTATATGAAAAAATAACTATGTTAACGATTACTACAATGGAAAATGACATAATTTTCCTCTTATGAAACCAAATGATATAGGAGTTGGAATGAAAGAACTCATTTCAATGTTTACAAAAATTTCTCATGAATTGAATCATGTTTGATTACAAATAAGAATAGGAGGGAACACCATTCTATTGACTACTTCATGAGGCAATGTCTACCTTCTTTAAGCGGGTATTTTGATCCAGTTATTATTGACTAATGTATTAGTAAAAATGAATATAAATTTTCTATTCTTTAGTGTTTTGAACATTACAATGTTTGTCGGGTTGTTTATCATTTAGATAGTGAATCAGACCCGGGGTGGACTCAAATAAATAATACATTGAATCTAGATGAAATTGAATCTATGTATTGGGATGAGTTAAATAAATTATTTTTTATTATGTAACTTCCTTGGAATCTTTATAAAAATATGGATAAAGAGTTACATGATTTAAAAAAAGGGATGATGAATATGTAGGTACTTTTGAGGATAATTTCACAAGGCATGTGAGGTATGCTTCAATAATTATCATCCAACCCAAATGAAAAGTTTAGAGGTTCTTTCATGACTTAAATCAATTTCTTAGAAGGTAATTAGCCCTAAAAGATTTTAGAAGATATAATTATATTTTTTGTTGTTCAATAAAGGTTGAAATGGAGGTTGGATTCATGTATCAATCTCATGGTTTTGACAAGAAAAGGATGATGGAGTTGAAAGAAAACTATAAAACTCATGAAGAGAATAAGATGATCATTCCTTTATGCTCTATGTGTGGGAAGAAGTATAGAGGAATTTTCTTTAAGGTGTAAAATAAATTTTTATATTGTGGAAGGGAATTCCATCCAGAATTTGATTTCTAAAGTTATGGGAATATGTTATATAAGAGTGTAAATGGAGAGAAATGAACACAAAATTCACCTCACATGCTTCAGAGTTACAAGTGTAATGATAATGGGAATTATGCTAACTAGTGGCCAAACCCAAGGGCTGGCGATGATGATCGATGTCAAAGACCACTTAATCCAAGGTACACGGGAAATAACCTTGCTATTTTTATTTATAATGAGGGGTATGATAATGACTTGGTGAATGGTACAGTTACCATCCACAATAGAATTTCAAATGTCTTATTTTATTTTGGATCTACCCACTATTTCATATCTAAATAATTTTTATGGGTGTTAATATTCCCCAAATACAATTAGATATGGAATTAGTAGTTAAAAATCCAAATGGTATATGACTTTATCCCATGTATATGATTTCTATATGGTTGACATTTGTTGTAATGTGCTTCCTCCAAATCTGGTCATTCTTCATTTTGTTCAATTTGATTTCATCTTAGGAATGGATTGACTTTATATCCACAAATCACACATCAATTTTTGTGGTAGGGAATTCATGTTTGATATTTCAAACCAACCTACATCTGTATATCAATGTGATGATATGTATGAAATTTCTATGAAGATTAGATCTAGTCTATTGGTCTTAATTACAATTCAGAAGGGATTTATATCTTAAATGGTTGTAGAGAAAATTGACATCGATGATATGCCTATTTTCATTATTTTTTTGGATGTCTTTTTAGAAGAGTTGAATAGGCTTCCACTGAATCATGAATTTGAGTTCTCAATACAACTCACACCTTATTCCATACTAATTTCAAAGACTTCCTATAGAATTACCTAATTGAGTTTTAGGAATTCATGAATGAACTCCAAGAAAACCATGATAAGGGATTTATTCAGCTAAGTGGGTCACCATGGGGTTCAATTGTTCTTTTTGTGAATTAGAAATATGAATAAATGCAGCTACGCATTGATTATTGGTATTTGAACAAGATCAATATCAAGAAAAAGTATCATGTTCTCCATATTGATGACTTTTTTGATCTACTATGCAGATCTCAATACTATTCCAATATTGAAATTTGTTTTGGATACTATAAATTGAGCGTCAAGAAGGAGGATACACCCATGATGACAAAATGTACAAGGTATTGAAACTATGAATATATAGTAATTCCTTTTGGTATTAATAATTCTTCTGATATCATCATGGAATTAATTAATAGAGTTTTCAGGGATTACCTCAATTAGTTTGTGGTAGTATTTATTAGTGATATTATTATATATTCAAAGAGTGAATAAGAGCATGAAAACCACTTGAGGGTTATTACAAAGATCCTAAGGAAGTAGAAGCGATATGAAAAATTTACAAAGTATGAATTTTGGATTTAAAAGGTTTTATTTCTGGGTTATATAATCTCAAAAGAGGGTACTTTAGTGGATCCATCAAAGACGGAGGCTATTTAATGCTGGACTTGACCAATCACAGTGAATAAGATCCTTTGTTTTCTTGGTTTATCTAGATATTATAGATATTTTGTTGATAATTTCTCACACCCTTTTAACACTATGACCAAGATAAATTGAAAGGGTGTCATGTTCCTCCGAAAAAATGAATGTGAGTAAAATTCCATGGAACTAAAGAGAAGGTTAGTCAGTACAATTGTGCATACATTACCATATAGTGGAGAAGGGTTTGTAATATTTAGTGACAAATCCAGAAAGGTATTGGGATGTGTTATTATAAATAATAACATAGTTATTGTTTATGAGTTGCATCGTTTGAGTATTCATGAGCAAAATTTCACAACTCATGATTTGGAGTCATCTACGACAATTATTGTACTAAATATATGGAGGCATTGTCTTTATGGATAAAATATGAAATATAAACCAATCATAAAATTATGAAATATATATTTGTAGAGAAGGATTTGAACATACACCAGAGAATATGGTTAAAGTTGATAAAGGATTATTTCTTCTAAATACATGAGCTTCCTGTGAATGGGAACCAAGTGGGTGATGCTTTGAGTCTGAAGGATCATGCATAGGACAGCTAGCTGACTAGACCTACAAAGGTGGAATGCCGATATTACGACATGAGCTTGGGAGGAGCAGTTCTAAGTTGTCCTATATGGGTGATTCTAACTAAGACCTACCGTTCATATAATTTTCTCTAAGCCTTCTGGGGTTGTAAGGGTTTATCTCACCCCTTGAAAGGTGTATTATGAAAATAATTTAAAAATGAAGTCATTTGGGCCATTCGGACCGTAACTTTCACAAATGAATGTTTAACCGTCTATCCATTTTAAGATTAAGGAGGCACACAAGGAAGACGTCGAACTGTAAAAGAAGGTTTCAAATGTTCTTGAGTTTATCCTTGGTCAAGATGGAATGATGAGGTCCGAGAAACATCTATCTGTTTCATCCATACTATATTTGAATAAGGTGTTGTTAGAGGATGTTCATATTTATTCATTCTCTATTCATCCAAGAACTAATAATATATATATAGATTTGAAATAATACTTCTAGTGGGATGGCATGAAGAGAGATATCAAAGAGTTCATATCATATTTCATGATATGATAGTAATTTAAGACTAAAAGATATAATTCAAAAGGTTTTCTATATCCATTATCCATACCAAAATGGAAATGTAAAAATATCACTATGTATTTTTTGGACTCCCCAAAACCTCTAATGGATTTAATGTTTTACCAGTGGTAGCTGATTTCCTTAATAAGTTGAAAAACTTTATTTCTATCATAGAAGGTCTCTCTCTAAATCATATTTATGGGATATACATCAAGAAAGAGGTATGTATACATGGATTACCACATTTTATTATATATTATTAGGATCCTTGGTTTACCTAAATATTATAGGGAAATTTTCAACCATCACTTGATATATAGTATTGTTTAAATACTATTAATCTTCATTATACTAATGGTCAGACTAAATGTAAAATTCAAACCTATGAGGATATGTTGAGATATTATTATTTATATTTAAAATATGGTTGGGATCAACACCTTCTTCTAGTTTAGTTTTCTTACAAAAATATATTTTAATCAAGAAATCATCTGGATCCTTATTAATACCTATATGGGCAGAAATGTAGTGCCCCAACATTATGGGATGATTTTGGAGAAATAAATCTATTGGGACATGAGATATCTGACAAAATCGTCGAGAGGGTTAGAACTATGCATCATCATATCATGGTAGATCAAATTTAGGAGAATCGTTATGCTAATAACCAATGAAAGGATATAGAATTTGAGGATTGTGAGAATATTTTTCTACAAATATATCTCTAGAAGAAGGTTATGATATTTGAGAAGAAAGGGAAACTAATCCCAATGTATATTAGCCCCTTTGAGATTCTTGGTCCTATCAGGATGGTATCCCATCACTTGTAACTTCATCTATATATATCTGAAGTCCATGATGTGTTCCTTGTATCTCTCTTGAGGAAGTATATATCTGACCCTTGACATGTACTTAACTCAGACTTCATACAATTGGAGGAGGATCTTATTTACAAGAAAGACCCAGTTCAAATTCTAGATCGTACAAATAAGGATCTACAAAACAAGACCTCTAACCTAGTCAATGATGTATGGAAAATCACCAATTATAGGAAGCTACATGGGAACTTTGGGTTATGATGAAGTAGAATTATCATCTTTTTTATAAAAAAATGTTTAATTTTGAGAGGTAAATTCATTTTATGGGGTGTATAATGTAACACCCCATGTTTTATGAACCTTTTTTTAATTCATTCGTATAATAAAAAAATTTCATTTATGTCTTGAATTCAAATAAGTCAAACATTCTATTCATATAGAACCAAATTGGAATGTTCTATATACAAAATTTACTTGTCTTGTGCTATATGAAACACAGACTTGGCATACACTACAAACAACAATGAGTTTCTACATACATTATATTATTGTTAAAATTATTGAGACGATATAGTTATGACCTAGCTGTTAATCATTGTAATGTTAACAGTAATAAATAATTTTAAAATATTTTTTATAATGGTTTTATATAAAAAAATATTTATATTGAAAAAATATAACTTTTGGTAAAGTCATTATATGTTTAAAAATATATTTTCTCAAATGAACTACTATTCATGTCCTTTATTGAAAAAAATAGAATTAATTATATTCACTTTAAAAAATTTAATTTAATAGAAAAAAACATAATTTTTGAATTTATAATGTCCAAATTATCTTAGGTAGATCTTTTGGTATTTTTCTAAGAAACTATATTTTTTCATGAATAGTGAAAAATATTGAAATTTAATTCCAAACTTCTTTTTCCTATAATTTATTGATATAGAAAAATTATATTTTAATTTTTTTGAAAGTATAATTAGCTCTGATATAAATCAAATAATACAATTTAGGTTATTGGAATCAAATTCATATTGAAATTGGATATAAAAACTCAGCAAAAAATTGATCACTTTTACTTTAAAACCACATAGTGTCATCTCATCCATGATATTAATTCTAAATTAATTTCGGCCACTTAAATTATTGGAATTTGGAAAAATTTATTTTATATATTGTAATTATAATGATTTATAATTTCTAATAATATTACATTAGATTTTTTCAAAAAATTTTAGTGAATGGATTGAAAATTAATTACAACGATTCAAGTAAAATTAAGATTGAAAGGGACAGAGACTTAAACATAAGGGCCAAATAACCTATAAACATGTACAAAATCCATTTTATGTCCATATATTTACCCTATCCTCCCTTTGATCTAATATTTCTCATTATTTTTTCCACTTGACATGGGAAAAATGTTGGTGGAATTCACGATACAAAATAATTACCAGAATGCCACTACTCCTCCACTATAAAAAGGAATTCGCACCTCCCACTTCCTCACACCTATAAATATAAATGAATCCTAAAAACATGTTCAAAATTCCTCCAAAAAATCTTTACATACTCCTTGAAGTGTCCTTTTGGTCATAAATCCATCCAAGGAAGCCCTTTGGTGCAAACCATAAATGAGTTACCCAAAGAAGATATAACATCCTCCCTCTAGTTACTTTATTTTATTTTCATTTTTTTACATCTCAAATATCCTTATTACATGATTATACCCATGAAGGTCTAGTAAATCGAAAAAACCTATGACCATTTATTAAAGTGAAAGAAAAAGTACAGAAAGCATGGAAATGGATGAGGGGAGACAACTTTCCCACTTCCATCTGACAACACAAACAAGAAAGATACAACTACATATCATAAAATTCACACACATCACCACATATGTAATAGGGTTCCTCCTATATAGTATTTGATTTTCTCTCTAAATAAATTTCATACTGCTTGAAAATCTTTGCGTACATTTTTCTAAGTTTCAGTTTCCCTAAAGAGAGTTTCTCATTACATGATTGCTTATTAGCGCGACCCTTTTTAGGATAAGGGACATCCCGTATTTCTTTCTTGGAAGAGGTCGTGGTAGTCACCATACTTGGTAGGTTATAATAGTCTTGACCTTATTCTCGGTGGATCTATTACAGCTCCTTCATTTACAGATGACTTATTCTTTCCACCTCGAACTGTATCACTATAGGAAGGTCTGATAATTCTGCTATCAATTTCTTTATCGCTCTTAGAGACATTTCTCCATTTTCTATGGATATACAAAGAGCCATAATGTAGACATACATTATTTTATTACAACAAAGAACCCTATGAAGTAGACAATTTCCCTCCTTTATTATTATCGATTGGTCTTATACATTGGGAGTACACGATAGTGTCTTGATCATAATGGTATTCATTCATCATTACATCCTCTAAAATCACTACAGACTGAGTTGTGGAGTCTAACTGCATGCTCACTGCATCATGTACTTAAGGAAATTAATTCACATGGAGTATATCCCCATTCTATAGTCCTTGAAAATAATTACATGTTGGGACATTGACCTGCAACTACTTCCAATTGTCCTGCAACTCCCTCTCTGCCACGCCTTTCATGTTTCCAGCATTATCAAAAGGAACCCCCAAGAGAGACAGGTCTACATATCTAGACGATACTTGTGAAATTGTGATCAATGAACCATCTTCACAAAACACATTGTATGAAGATGCCTCAGTAAAATATTCTAATTGCAGAGGACAAGCTCAAACATCATCTTTCAATAAAGGAACATTCACAACAACAAGATCACACATCACTCGATCAAAAACCTGACTCATTGTCGGGTCGAGTGGCATCCACTTCACCTCATTCAGATCATTATCATGTTTAGTGACCTCATCTTGATCAACATGATTCTCCTCCTTCTCCACACATGACTGACTTTTCTCCTCAACAAATGCACAACTAAATGAGTTCACCCCCACTCATGCTCCCTGCTCCATAGAGACTCCCAGTTCACTTCGACCATGACCTCTCGACCTCATAGGACCTCATGAGTTATGTTAAAACCCATATATCTAACTCATATGAAATTATTACTATTCTTGGTCATGTAATCATCACAATTTCTTTTCTTTTGGGGAAATAATAAACTAATGAATATAATATTGAGAAAACCCCACTCCCCCAATACTATAAATACCAACTATCACACCCTCATTACTTAACACCACATAATCTTTAATACATGAACAAATTCTACAAAATATCTTCCCTAGACCCTCCCCCATGTCCAGAAGCCCTTGGTTTGATAAAAAGACCCAAAACTATTCCCTAAAGAGGCTCTCAAAGAAGATAAACTGAAGAGGTAAATTCCTCTTTCTAATTCTTTTATTTTCTTTGATGTTCTTTTATTTTATTTTTTCATTCAACACATACCATCACCCAAATGGTACGATAACTCCAATTACATTACTATACTAGAATTATATTTTTCAAATGGGATAGTTTACCGTAATCTATCCTTCCCTCTCCTTTTATACTATAAATGAAAAACTGTCTGAGATGTGTTGATTTATCACATTAAAGGATGACGAGTTTTCAATTTGCATTCCCATCTTCTAGACTGGTCATGAATCCATTTTAATGGTTGAACCAAATCATAGTGTATGTATTTTATCTTATTTAATGTTCTGTAATCCTTATACATTAATGTTATAAAATTATAGTACAAACAAATTCATTGTGAGAAAAAGTTCCAAATTAATCCAAGTGTCTACCATTAAAATTTTATCTAATGATTAATCCTCATGATAAATAAATAGATAAATAATATATCCTTTGTAATGTCACTAAAATTATTTATTAAAAATTCTGGTTGTTATCCACTTTTTATAACAACTTCCATCCATGAATAACTGGGAACCGTTCATGAAAACAAAGTAAATGAACACTCTCGAACAATGAAATTAAATAATATAACTCATCCAAAGACCCATGAAGGAACATAATAAATCCATAATGAATCAAATTCATGTATAAAAGGTTATTTAATTTCCGATTAATTAATTTTATGCGATTATACATGACATTAAATGAATAAATCATTCAGAATATGAGGTAAGGGGAAATTCTAAAACCCAACTCTATTTCATTGGGTTATCCCTCTTTAACCCATTTCAGCCTGAATATGACTTAAAAATCATATTTTCATCATTATAATACCTTTTATGGGATATAAATTCTCTCCAATTGATTTTATGAAAATCCAATTTTTTTCTAAAAGAACACTTTTTTCAAATAAACACGCCCTTTATTACTTCTTGAAGACTGTTTCACTCTCCACCCAAGGTTAATGGTATTATATATAGAATGATATTCCATATTTATTATGGGAACCAAATTTGATAATGTATTCTTTATTATTTGACACATATTTCTTTCCATGGGTTATTTCACGTTCAATTTTGACATATTTTTCTTATGGCATGCATGATAATGTAAATGTTAAAATGAGATGGATGCGCCCAGAATTATATAGCGCAATATGAATGATTGAATGTGATGGGTATGCCCAAAATTAGACAGCACTCCAAGGCATTGGTTAAAGTGATGAATCTACTAAGTTAAAGTGAAAGTATTTGTAAACATGATGCTATCTTTGTTAAAAACTATGTGTGGTAGTTAACCACTATAACATGATGTTATATTTTTTTATGAATTGCCACATTACAAGTCTTTTCTCAATGTTTCCTCTCATGAATATGATACTATGCCTATGTGATGATGATAATGATTATTCTAGTCCCATATTATTTTGGTTCATGTTCTTATCTATCCTCTTACAAGAATTTTAGCTCACCTCTTTTTCATGTATATCCCTAGGTGACTACATTTACTGAGGAGATGTCATGAGCCAATAAGAAGCTAGAGAAGAAGGAATTAAATAAATGTTTTGTGTTCTAAATGTTATGTCTGGTCCTAGTTTTCCCAAATCACAAAAATTTTGGATCCTCAATGTGAATTGTTTTTCAATAAAATGATGTAAAATTAATATAAGAAAAGAACGTATCTATTACCCACCTCTAGTCTATTATTTTAATTATTTTTGAGTTCTTATTAATTTTTTGTTGGTGTTTTCCATCGAAACTATGTTTTTTTGGGCATGTAGATTAGGTCACACGATTTCCCAAACTATTCTGCAACAATGTAACAACATTTGAAATTTCATTATTGAGTCAACCCTATGGTTTATATATGGTTTACCAAACCATGTGTCTAGCCTATGTGGGGTTCTCTAGGAGCCTAGTATAGGGTTCACAATTGGCACATAATTTTCCAAACTATAGGACCCAAAACATACACATCATCCTATTTAAATAATCATAATAATAATAATAATAAATCAATAGTTATTGCAATAATAATAATATTTATAATAATAAAAGAAAATAAAAATAAAATAATAAAATGTAATTGGAAAAAATATTGAAAAGGTGTCCTTCCTCTCATGCCTGACCATCCCCCCTCTCCAAACTACATAATAATCTCGTATAATGGTTCATAGACCTCCTCCCATTCTTCCAATATTGACAATTTTTCTTATGATTTATTTTGCGATCAACTTTGGTAAGGTTATCCCCATACCCATAACATTATTTTCCCTAATTTCTTGATAAAATTATCCATTTTATGCTACATGTGACTTTGGTGGGGACATAAATTGAAATGGGTGAATATTTTGGTTATTTCTTAGTACTTAGGTTTTTTAGGGGATGATTTTAGCTCTGTTGTTTTAGAAATCATTGAAGGAGACAACTTATATACACATAAAGATGGATTTCATGTATATTTATATTCATGTATATATAATTATACATATACACCATCCTTGCAAAAATTACCTCATTGCGGGGGGGATATGTGCATTGGGCCAATGGTTGAATATATATATATATATATATAATGGATGTGTGTGTAAGTGTGATGTTTCCATCATTGAAGGAATCTTGAATTGTGGTAGGATTTCTTAATAATTGACCAATAAATTTAATAATCATCCATTAGTTTCTATTAATACAATGTTTTGATACTAATTAGTAATATATAATGTTTTTAAGAATTATTTGGAAGGAAATAATGTTTTTTCTACCTTTGAAATGATTTTCCTGGAAATCGTTCTATAAATCCTCACACACCAAGAGTGTAAGGAAAATTTCAGTAGTCATTTTTGAATTGGGTTTTGATTTCTATATGATGTTATGGATTTCTAAATGACTATTAACTTTTTATGGGCTTCAATGTGGTTTGTATGGATTTATTTCAAATTCTCTATCACTAAAAGAACATGTGAGGCTCAGTTGGAACGTTCAAAATGGTTTTTATTTGGAAATACCCCCTTAGGATGTGCATCTTTATTTATCATTGCAGAAGGAATAATAACATACCTGCAAAAGGACGTCCCTTGTGTGGTAATGGATTATGATAAAGAGGAATTCCTTTGAGGAATGTTTGGGGTTGATGCAGGTATGTGTGGCTTATGTGTAACATGAATTTATTCATTATATATATATATATTGTGATTTATTTATATTACATGGATCACCCACCCATTTTAGACATAACATTGGAACCTAACAGAGCTAACAGTTTATCAAGGAATGTTTGATACAGTAGTTACGGATTACACTCTGAATGATGTCCTCTTAGTGTGATCATGCTATTTGTTTTGTGGATAATGGACCTTAGTTTGGATAGGTAGGGTCTAAAAAAGAATTAGGTTTGTCTGATTGCATCAGGAATAATGAAAAGATGGATTGGGTGACAATATGTTCAAGATTTTATACTTAGTGCCCATGTATTCCCATGTTCTTCGACACTTATTTATCTTTAGTAGATAATCTAGGTGCCTTATCCTGTATTTTTAATTGATTATTGCTTACCCATTTCGTTTTTTATGTTTTCTTTACTTTTTCTACATATTTGTGTCTTTCCTCACTGGTTAAAGAGAATTTTATGGTTTAAAATTTTTTCATGAAGAATATTATAAAAAATTATTCATAATCTTTTTCATTACATTGTGCAAACACCTTTTCCATTTTATCTCTCTCTATCTATATCTCTATTTCTATCTTAAAATTTCTATGGCTACCTTTTTAATAAAAACCTATTTTAAATAAGAAGAAAATGGACTGTATTTTTTTCAAATTGAATGGATGAAAACCCCTATGTTTATACAACTGTATTTCAAACCACTAGTAAATAAATGTTTTATTTAAATTAAATTCATAGGGAATAGTTTTACATGGGAAGTAATACTAATATTCAATATTATTTCTATAACAATACCATTGTTTTTAGCTTCCAGTAAAGGTTCCCACTTTATTTTGATTATTTTGGAGTGATGTCGGGTGTGGGACTAAAGAGTGACAAGTTGGGTAACATGGAGATCTGTTTAGTCATCCATTTTGGTTTTATTTTTCAGTTTTGTGTTGGTCTTTATATTTATTTTACTTATATCCAAATTTACATTTATATTTATAATAATTTTGTTTATTTATTTTGGGTGAAATCATTCCCACTAACTCTCTCTGATTCTATTAGTTCTTGTTGTGACCCTGGGGTGATTTGTAATTCCCCTTGAGGATTTCACAAGCAGGCTTGGGTGACAGGTTCTGAGTTAACCCGAATTGGTTCATGAAAAAATTGAACTAGTTATTATGTTATTTATAGGATCTATAATTCAGATAAAAAAATTTTATTTGGGGTTTCAAGGTTGGAGGAATATGATTTTCAAGACTTGGGGTGTAGGAATGAGGAGGTGTCTATCCAACACTTCTAGTGCCGAACCTTATGTTACTATAGGAAGTTAGGTTCTGAGTTTTACTTTTTGATTTTGTTATCATTTATTTCCTTTCACTCCTTGGTTTTGTTTAAAGTTGAGTAATTTTATTTATTGTTTTGGATTTTTTATGGGTCATTTTTTACTTGCGTTATGAAATGAGAGATGGTTCAGTTGTTTTCTGTGAGCTCATAGGGTCTGGAAATCCATGAGGATCCTTGGAATGTGTTTCCAAATAACTCTCCATTTTAGTGGTGTTATTATAATATGGATTCCAAACATATAGCCAAGTCACCCATTTTCACTAGTCCCCATTAGGAATTTATTTTGGGTCTTTACAAATTTCAAAATTGTCTTGAAAACCACATATTATATTATGAAACAGGGATTTAATATGGCGATGTTATGGTCTTAGAAAATAGAAAATGGGTTCAAAAAATAATTTTAATGACTTTTTTTAAAATGTATTTTTAATAAAATGTTATTTTATAAAAAAGGGTTATTTTTAAAATGTGATGGTGTTTTAATAGAAAGGGTTAGGATTTATTGATGCAATTCATGGGATTTTTTGAAAAATTAAATGGAATAGAGTGTAGAGTTTGAAAATGGTTTTTGAAGTAGTGGTTTGAGGGATTTGTTAATAAAAATTGTGGAATTTGAAGTTTGTTTTAATTTATTTTGTGTTTTATCTGGATGAGTTCATGATAGTAATTTTGTTTTGATTTAGATTTTGTTTCCCAATTATTTAGATTTTTCCATACTAAGGACTAAATAATACTGAAGAATATTTTCTCTGATCTTCCACCATATGTTTTTGGCTGATCAATTATAGTATCAGTTGTCCAGTTTTTCCATCCGAAACATGATGCCTGGTGGTCCTCAATAACAATAATTCATCAAGATGTTCAAAGAGTTGAATTGTAATCACTTCTTCAGAAGGATGGATCCATAAAAAGATGAGGAATGGGTGAAAACTATTGAGGATATTTTCCTTCAACTTGATGTACTCAAGTCTCTAATGATTATTTTTTCAACCTTCATATAGGAATTCTTGGGTTATAAGTGTTGGATTTATATTTTCTAGTATGAACCACATAGAGGCCATTTGTGGGAAAACTTCAAGGCCTTGTTCATCCAGTATTTTTTTCCAAGACCATGAATGTATAGAAGCGTATGGAATTTTACCATCTCAAGAAAGGTGATTAAATGGTTCTAAAGTGTGACAAATGATTTTAAGAGATTGTATGGTATCTACATGAACGTTTCAAAAATGATTTCTTGAAGGATAGATTCTCTAAAAATTTCCTTCAACCATAACATTTCTAGATAGTGTCATGTCCCCCTAACAACTATGAAGAAGTGGATAAGTAGGATATTTGGGTTAAGACTAGTCAACTGGTGAACCAAATGTGGTGTATTTTTTACATATCCTTGGAAATAGTAGTGGTGGTTTGATTATAGAAAAGTAAAACAAGTGATTTCTGGTATCTGAGGAGGTGGAATGAAGATTCCTTTACGATTCTTCTCGCAAACTCATCTAGAGGTAAGCGGTGGTGTGTAATCACTATGGAAGGTCATGGTAAAATAATCCATCTTATTTAAAAGAACAAAATACCTACCATACATGTGGAAACATGGATCATTTGAATTTTTTCTAGGTTATTTTCAAGAAGTTATGTTGAGACTGATCTACTCATTCTGAAGTCCACCTATCCCAATTATAAGATCAAGGTGCTGATCTGGGAAAAATATAATGTTTTTTTGTAATTTTTTTGTTTTGGATGTGAAATTGGTGATGTTTTTCTTTTTTATTAGGAATGAATAATGAGTTTTTTACCCTTTTTGGGAATTGTGTTGTTAATGTACATTAATTTTTAGAAAAAATGTGAATCTTGTTACACTGGGATGGTGGAATTATTTGTTCCATGTATCATTTTAATTGGTTTATAGTTACCATTATAACTCAAGAGTTATATCTTCTTGTGAAATCAGTTATTTTTTGGAGTCCTAATATGGTCTGTAGGACACCATGGGTTATATGGTGATGAAATCATCCTCTTAGTTATCTTGTTATGGAACTTTGTTGTTTCCACCCTGACAAAACTTAATCATAGTAGTTGGTTGGCTTGGATTGTATGTTGCATAATGAATTCCTATAAAGATAAAGAATAGACCACAATAACTCTCTTTTTTGGTTACTACGATGAGGGATGAGGTTTTCTTTATTGGGTTGTGTTTAGAAAAGAGTGATTCTCAGTTTCCTTTTCCCTTCATTATTTTTTTCAATTGTTTGGTCTTGTGATATGGATTCCAAGGATATTTGGATTATTTTGGGGATGGTCTCATAGATTATATTGGGATTTCATAATTTCAGGTTTTTAGTGAAAGAGAGTGTCAGTGATTTGGCATTTGAGTTTTCTATTCTCACCTTGGGCTATTGTTCGTCATTATTTTGGTCAGGGTCAACTGAGTTTCTAGGTAATTATTAGTGTAAGAAAGTGTTATTTTGAGGAGAATTATCACACCCCTACCTGAATCCTTTTGATTAATTTAATTATATATGTGTACATATTTATTTACTTTTTCCTTTGGGTGATTTCCCCATGATGTTGGGAATTTATGGTAGTCTTTTACTAAACCAACCGCATGGTCGACACATGTTTTTTGAAAACTATGAAACCAGAAAATGTGGAGTGGTCTAGGAACCAAGTAGAGGAAACACATTTGGTACATGATTTTCTAGACTATGTGTGTAATTTCCTAGATCAGGATGCCACTTAACTTGCACCCTGTACTAGGTTGGAGACATGGACTCAAGTGAATTTCCACAAACACTAAAGGCTGCTAACTAGAAGTGAGGTCCTAAGGTTTGATAATAGGAAAACTATGACCTCATTGACATAGTGTAACACATCAGAATAAATAATATACAATGGATGAAGTAGTAAATAACATAAAAGTGAAATAAATAATGGAAGTCTAATAAGATAAATAACCAAGCATCGTTCCACACAAAAGATGAGGCAACATGTTATATGTTATAAGAATGAATGCAAATAAAGTACACTATAGTAATACAATATATATGTTTCAAAACAAAAAAGATTAAAAAAAGGGACTGGGAAGCATTGCAATCCTTGGCTTGATCCCATGCTCACTTACTCTGGAGAAGCACATCAGGTACCTTTAGTAGGGAACTTTCCCTAATCAACACCGGAATCATATAATCTGTTTGGACCCAAATGCATGACCCAAATGGGGAGTGAGACTAAATCCCATTAGGACACCACCCAAGGTTTGTTCCAATCTGTCTGTGAATATATATTGGATGTAGTGAATAATAGTTAAAGAAATAAAAATCTGGTGCTCAAAAGTAAGCACAACAGATGTCTCAGAAGACAATATAAATAGGTATAAGATAAGGAAAAATCCATTCTTATTCCTTGTCTTGGCAGACATGTCATAAGTCATCCATTTCATTATTCATGTTCTGTGTAATATATAAATACCTCGAGGTCTGGCCTAGGCCCGATGACCCCCCATATAAAGTAACTATCAACTCATGACATGATTATCATTTAATAATTTTCCAATATAGCCTGCCCTGGGTATTCTTCAATAGATCCTAGGTTCACTCGGCATTTTAAATAAGACATAGTGAGACTAATCCCCCTATATATGGATCACTCACAACATTTACATAATTAACCTCTTAAGCCTATCCATTGTCTTTTAACTGATATAATGGTTCACAAAAGGTATTTAAGATTCAATCTGTCACATGAGCCCAACCTTTTCTTTTAACCGAGACTGTGGGTCACCCATTACTAATTACCACTTTTTATCATTTAATTCAATTACACATTCCATCTAAAAAGTAACACATGTGAAATGAAATATCACATGGATTTAAAAAAATAAACTCACTTGGGATCAGTTTAAAAAATAACCAACACTTGTAAATTAAACTATTACATGGTTAAACAAGGATAAATCACATCAGAAAATCATATAATAATCCGAATATGCAATTTAAACATTTACAAGGGTTAACATAATAAAAATCTCACATGGGAAATTCATATAATTATAAATAAATTTTCAACAACCCAAGAATGGGAATTCAATTCAATCCTTATAGGCATTCTCATCCCAAATGACAATCTAAGGAAAAGTCACCCAAGGGGTGGCCCGAAATCATGGTTCATAACCCTAAACATCTTTTTAAATTATCCAATTATTTATATATTCAAAAACATGAAATTACATGGTTCATTATCCAATCAAGGGAAACCCTAAAAGTGGGTTCACAATAGTCATGAATATATAAACATCATGATAATCAATGAAAATCATGATACCACGTACCACGTACTCATCCGACTCTCTTCGTCTAGTGACAAGCATTAATTCGACCAGGAAAGAAGTAGATTTACAAAATAGGTATAATAAATTGACATTAAATAAATATATTAAGATAAGAAATCAGGAATAATGTCTCAAGAAGAATTGATTACTCCCCCAATAGTATTTCAATGGATCTGATAGTGTTCCAATTAGAGATCAGATGACAAAACAGGAGGCAATTTACTGTTTGGATTTCTACGGAATGTTGCTTGTTGAAGGGAGTCCATTTCTAAACGTTTTTAAAAAAATGACACTACTTCCTAATTTAATCAATAAAAAAATACACGACGGGGATTTGAGGCTACACGCCGTGTCCAAACAAATTCTGGCCAGACCATTACATGGCCATTAATGGGATTACATGAAGTATAGCCTTCCATACACGATGTGTACCTCTAAGTACACGACATGTAGTTCCCATTCACATTGTGTTACAAGGGTGAAGCCATCCCCTTAACCTCTTTCCCACAATTTTCATAAATATAAACTGAAATGGAAGATCCATACCTCATGGAGGATCCGGGTTCTTACAAAATTTCCCCTTAAAGAAATTCATCCATGAATTTTCCTTCTAAAGGTGGTGAAGGAACATCAATGAATAACTCTAACCATTATGATCATACATCGACCTCCCTCTCCCAAGTATTATCCTACAAAAGGTCATTCTTCTATAGAACATATACTAATGGAATGAACCAACTACGAAGAACCTTCATGCTATGATCCACATTACAAATTGGGTGCTCCTCAAAGGGTACATGTTCCTGTAACTCTACTTCCTCGGTCTGAAAGGTGTGATATGGGTCAGAAATGTAATGTCGCAACTGAGAAATGTGGAAAAAGTCGAGCATAGACCTACACCATTGAGGTAATTAAAATCCATAGGTGACCGGCCCAACCCTCTCCAGAACCTCAAATGACCCAACATTTCACGGTGAAATATTACACTATCTCTCGATCCTCTTGTGTACTAACCTCAGCATGAGACATAAGAAAACATGACCCCTAACCTCAAAATCTAAAGGTTATTTACGATGATCGACATATGATTTATGATGAGATGGTGCAATATACATCCGTTTCCAAATCACCGGAACCTTCTTAGTGGTCTCCTGAACAAGATGAGGTCCTAGCATCACTACCTCTCCAACCTCCACCCAACACAGGGGAGATCAGTATGGTCTACCATAAAAATCCCCAAACAATGCCATCATAATAGTTTCCTAGAAGCTATTGTTGTAGGTGAAGTCAATAAGGGGTATATGTGTCTCCCCAGAACCTTCGAAATCTAGAATTCATGACTGAGGCATGTCCTCTAGTACCTAAATCGCATGATCTATCTGACCATCTATCGGGCAGTGGAAATTTTTTCTCAGAATCACCTATGTACCTAAATCCCTCTATATCCATTTCTAGAAACAAGAAGAAAAATAGGTTTCCCTATCTAAAATTATAGAATAAGGATCCCTATGTATTCATACACTCTCTTGAATGTACAACCTCCTAGTATCATACACATTGAAGGTTTCCTTGATCGATAGAAAATGTGAACCTTTGTAATCCTGTCAACCACAACCCATACTCTATCATTACCTCGGGGCAACCTTAGTAAACCCATAAAGAGATCCACAACATTGTCATTCTATTTAATCTTTGGAATGGGTAGATGTTTTAAATGTACTTCTAGTCTTTTGTGTTCTACCTTCACCAACTAATATGTATAATATCTCATGAAACAACTTACTAAATCTCCTTTAATGTCTGGACACCAATTCTGACGATGTAAATACTGATACAACTTGGTGACACCAGGATGCAATTCTGAAACTGAATCTTGAAAATCCCATATCATCTCTTCACGTATGTCTGATAACACCCATACCCGACCCATTAACCGCATAACCCCATCCTCTCCTATGGTCCAACCAATAGGATGGTCATCTCCTAACATACTCCCCCATATAAACAGGCTTTTAGAATCTAATAGCTTCAACATCTACAACATGTCTAGTAAGGTATAGGTAATAGCTTAGGAAGTAAGAAAAGTCTTTCCATGGCTGTCATCCACCTCCAGATGCATCTCAGAGAACAATGTCATCAACATCCCCTCACTACTTGCATACTCCAATACCTATATCTAAGTCCTCATTCTTAGTGCATCATCCACTATATTTCCAGTCACAAGCATGTACGAAATCTCGAAGTTGAAAGACTAAAGGTATTACACCTACCATCACTACCTCAAATTTAGATCACACTGAGTAATGATGTACTTGAGACTTATGTTTTCTGTTTACGCCACAAAATTCTCCCCCTACAATTAATGTCTTCAACTGAAAAAGGAATGAAAAACTGTATCCTACTTGAGATCGTGCATCAGGTAGTTACTCTCATGTGGCCTCACCTATGAGACTCATACGTAATGACTCTATCCCCATGTATAAGTATAAATCCCTAACCGATACCAGCTATGTTTTAGTACCTAGTTTAGCTCTTACCCGACTCTAAAAAAATCAGTATGGATGCTGACGTTTATCACCATTTATGCTCTTAAAAGGTTGTCTCACAAGAATCATACCAAATGTACTTCACACCATTCTTTTTCAATCTCGTCATCATCATTTCTAAGAATGATAATTATTGTATGAAAGACATGTAGTAACCATCAATCCCTAGAAAAATACACACCAAAAAGAAGTTCTTGGGATGCTCCCAAGTAACTACTGTTATCACCTTCTTTGGGTCCAATGATTCTCCTATCTCCGAGATGACGTGACGTAGGAAGTCAAACTGATTCAACTAGATGGGGAACTTTGAGATATTATCATATAACTGATGCAATCTATGTGTTCTCAAAACAATCTCAAGATGTGTGGCATGTTCGTGTCTATTATGAGAATATACTAAGATATAATCCACGAAAACCACCACAAATGAATCATGGAATGGTTGGAACTCTCGGTTCATTAATTACATGAAGACCACTTTAGCATTCATGATACTGAATAACATAATCACATACTCATATAGAACATGTCTATTTCATAAAGCTATTAGTGGTATGACTGGTGATCTAATATGGACTTGATGATAAGAAGATCTCATATAAATCTTTGAGAATACTTGAACTCCTCAGAGCTAATCGAAGAGATCATGTATTCACATAAGGGGATATTTGTTCTTTACCGTTAGTTGGTTTAAATTATGATAATCCACACATATCCTGAGGGTACCATCTGCCTTTTTGCAAAAAGGACCGAGAAACCCCAGAGGGAAGTACTAGGTCGGATAAACCCCATTACCTCTAAATCCTATAGCTGTATCTTGATCCCTTTAAAATTCTTAATAGTTATTCTATATAGTGGAAAGGATATTGGTGCTGATCCTCGTATATGATCGATAGAGAAATATACCTATATTACCAGAGGTAAGTGAGAAAATTCATCTAGGAAGACATCCCTAAAATGATCAACCATTGGAGGAAAAACCATCTAACATGTCCCTGGGTCATCCAGATATAAAGTAGAAATATTTGCTACCATCCCACTCAACCCATGATGCTTGGGTCCATATTGGCTCTCCTAGACATCCCATTCACCCTTTTATAGAAATGATCTTCCATCTGGTGATATGAAACTCACCCTACAATGATAGCAATTTAAATAGGCTTGAAAGAAGACTAACCAGTCTATTCTGAGTAAGAAATCAAAACATATCATCTCTTGGACATAGAAATCCCAAACGATGTGAGACACACCAATCGTAAGGGGTAAGTCCTTCCACTGTCTCACACCTATCATTCTAATCCTTAATGACATATCTAGTTTCAAAACATCATCAGAAGTAAAAACATGGGGCCCTAGGATCTCCAAAATAAAAAAAATATGAAACTATGTGAATCCCCTATATCAAAGAGTGAAAAAGCTAAAATAGAGGTGACTAGAATAGTACCTCTGAAAGTAGAAGGTCAAGGATCCTAAACATACCCATTCTGTTGCACTGCATAAGTCTAGCCTATACCATGTCCCTGAGACACTACCTAGGTACCCTGAGCAAACCCCCTGTCGTCGCTACGATCCTGTGTTTTGGATACCAAAGACACGATCACTACCTCAGCATAAACAACATAATGTATTCTAGTTTCTTGATTGGTGAGAAGTTGTGGAACCTTCCCCTGAACATGGAGTTGGTGTAGACCCTCTCTCACTAGATGGAGGTGGAAGCATCCTACAGATATTCCATAAGTGGACCTTCTTTCCTCTATATCAGCACTCGACTGGGTCCCTTGGGTATTGAGGTCAAGTATGGTCAATTATTCCTCACTAGAAGGACCTCACCTAGCTCCCAGGTGATACGTTCTATGTACTAGATTCTCTACATGTAATCTCCATACAATGCTTCCTATTATCAGTATAAATAGTACAGATCTTGGTACCGAACTACACTGGCTTGAATCTCTAGATTCCATCTGATTCTTCTTGGTAATTAGCACCTGATTCACTATAGAAGATACTGTAGTCATCCATAAGATATTCAGATGTGAGTGGATGTCATACCGGATACCATCCTCGAATCACCTAAACTTTCACTGATTATCAACCACAAAATAGATACAAATTTGTAGAGATCAGTATAGTGGAAAAAGTAACCCATAATTGATAGAGAACCCTAATATAGATGCATAAAATCATGGTCCTTATTGTCCCTCATCATCTCGGGATAGAAGTCGTCCTAGAATACTATTTGGAAATCTCTCCACACCATGTCTCGTTGACACTTGGTCTTTGTGGTAACATCCCACCACCTCATTGTAGAACGATTTATCATATAATTCAGGAGCTTGACACTCCTCTTAGAAGGCATCTCAAGATTCTCGATGATCGATAACATGACCCCTATCCATGAATCTACAGCATGTCTCCAACCATCCCTAAAAAGCGTGGGCGAATGCAGCTACTGGAATGCTCAAGCCAGTTCTACCATAGATGTGGTGGGATGTGGTGCTCCCCGAAAGGTTTTCACGAACCTCGTAAAGCCTTCATAGAAATGTTCGCTAGCACCTACATATGGTATAACATCTTGTGCTACAAATGGCACAAATGGAGGGTCCACTGGTATCCCATGGCCTAAAACCTCCGAGGTATGATCAACACAACTCTCTTGGAATACAAATTGAGGACATCAGGGTGGCACTGTTATGTGAAGTCTATAATATAAACATCAATATAATTTTAGTTACCGGGGTACTTAGTTCAAGAGAGAAAAAACTAAGTAGGAGAATAAATGTTTACAAAATTTGATTACATGAAGTGTATAACATAAACATGACCTATACGCTTAAGCCCTTATATGGTCATGTACTCTTTCCATATTAGGAATGTAAATACCCTAGGTACATGGTGTGTAGGTACTATACATGGTGTGTCCCCGTGAACACTCACATGGGCATGTAAATATGCATTCCTTAGTCATGTAAACTTCCTAGGTACATGACATGTCAGGATGAAACATGGCGTGTACTCATTTCTTCCATCTCAACCATGTACTTTTTCATGGACAGTGCCACATGGTTGTGACTTTGTAAAACAACATAGGGTGTACATTGGCAACACGATGTGTCCTGATCAAAACATAACAACTCGTTTTCTATCTTGCACATTTGGACCCATGATTTAAAAATACAAGATGGGTATTACGAGTACATGAAGTGTAAAAAAAGATACATTCTTCTGGAATAGAATAACACATGGTGGCGTTCATTGGACCACACAATGTGTTGTCTGGGTTTCTAGATTGTAAGCCTCAGAAACATTCCCGGAACCATTGTTTTTTCAAAACAATGTAACAGTGAGCAAGATTTTTATCTGTGGGGGCCCATACTCTCTATGAATCCTGGCTTGGAATCCACATACAGAGCACAACATCAAAATCTATTTCCCAAGGATGAAATGTGATCCACCAAATTTCAATCTTCGAGGTCCCATACTCCTCAGGGACCAATGTTTGGTGTCCATCCAATTCAACCATAACATATATCAATACATCTATCACAACAACATTCATATTTATTATGGTATCTATCACAAAAGAATTAAATCAGTAATTCTCTCTAAATGACATGTCAAGAATGCAAGGAATATGATTTCTAATAAGTGCTTATATGATGCATGAGATGGAATACCCTCATCTCAGCAGGTGGAATAAAAATAGAACTGTAATGATATCAATAATAATAGCACAAAAAAGTGTGTCATCCAACGGTGAAATCAAATCAACTATAATAGTTCAGAATCCGAAAATCAAAGTTTCAATTTAGGTAATTTGGATTTTCCCATTACATAGGGTAGCTACCCCCGAGAAATGATAATTACCAAATTACAGTTCTTTTATATCATTGCCAAACAATAAATTAAACCAAGAAATAAATCCTTTGATACCACATTATAACATTCCAAATCTGGATGCCACTCAACTGGTGCCTTGTACCCAGTTGGCTATATGGATTCAATCGCATTTCATTGAACTCCAATGACTTTTTACAGGAAGTGAGCACCTAAGGTGTGATTATGAGGAAACTATTCCCTCATTTGAAGTGTGTAACATAGTGTAATAAATAATATACAATATCAAAAGAAGTAAGAAACAAACAATTGAAATAAATAGTGGAAGGAAGATAAGGTAAATTACCAAGAATTGTTCCATACAAAAGATGATGTAGCATGTTATATGTTCTAATAAAGAAAAAAAATCAAGTAAACTATATTAATACACAATATATGTCTAAAAAATAGAAAAAATGAACTATGAAGCATCGCAAGCCTCGACTCGGTCCCATGATCTCCTACTCCATACCATTATATCAAGTACTTGTAGCAAGAAGATTACCCAGATCAACACCTGAAATCATATAATTTGTTTGGCCCCAAAAGCATGACCCAAATAAGGTGCGAGACTAAATCCCAGCAGACAACCACCCATAGCCTATGCTAATCTCTTAGCGAATATATATAATAGGATGCTTAAATTAGTGAAATTAGTAAACAATATGTTCTCAAAAGTAAGAACAATAGATTTATTAGAAGACAATGTAAATAGGTATAATAGAAGACTAAATAAAAAATTGTTCTTTGGATTGGTAGGTGTTTCACAAGTCATCCATTTCAATATTTATTTTTTTTGTTTTATATAAAGTTCATGAGGTCCATTATAGGACTGATGACCCCCCGTATAATGTAACTTCCAACTCATGAAAAGATAATCATTTTTTTCATTTTCCAATATAGCCCAGCATGGGTATCCCTCAATAGATCCTAGTATCACTCGACATTTAAAATAAGACACAATGAGCCTGACCACCCTATTCATAGCTCGCTCATGACATTTAAAAAATTAACCTCTTAATCCCTTCCATTGTCTTTTAATTGAGAAAATGGTTCACCCAAGGTGTATTATATGTAATTAATCACGTGATCCCAACCTTGTCTTTTAACTGATACTATGGCTTTCCAACTGTTAATTAACTATTTTTATCATTTAATTAAATTACACATTACATCTCAAAAGTAAAACATGTGAATTAAACTATCACATGGATTTTACAAAATCAAATCACATGGGATCATTTTACAATATAACTAACACATGCTAACTAAACTATTACATGGTTAAACAAGGATAAATCAAATGGTAAAAACACATATCAATCCTATTATACATTTTAAACATTTACAAGGATTAATATAAAAAGTACCAAACCTGGGGAATTTATATAATTAGAAATACATTTTTAACAATCCAAGAATGGGAATTCATGTCAAACCTCATAATAATTCTCTCCTCAAATGGGAATCCAAGGAAAAAACAACCATGGTGTGTCCCCAAGTCAATGTTCACAACCCTAAACATTATTTCAAATTATCTAATTAATTATGTAATCATCCACAGGAAACAACGTGTTTCATTATTAAATCAAGATACATCAAAAAAGTGGTCACATGACACTCCAACATATGTAAACATCATGAAAATCAACAAATAACATGACACCACCTACCTTGAATTTGTATGACTCTTTTCATCCATCGATGGGCTTTGATTCGACCTAGAACAGAGTAGATATACAAAATAGGTATTAATGTTAGACATTAAATAACTACATTGAGAGAAGAACTCAAAAATAACAGCTCAATAATAATTGACTACTCAGTGAGAGGATTCCAGTGGATCTGATGATGTTTGAATCGATGATCAAACGGCGAAACAGGAGGAAATTTTCCATTCTGATTTTCGGGGCACACAGCTCATCAAAGGGAGTCTGTTTCTATATGTTTTTAGAAAAATGACTCTAATTTTTGATTTAATCAATAAAAAATTACATTTCATATATTTGAGCCTACACACCATGACCATAAAAAAATATTTCCAAACCATTACATGGACGTGTATCCAGATTACATGGATTATAGATTTCCATAAACGACATGTACTTATAAGTACACAACATGTAGTTCCTAGTCACATCGTATAACGGGCCTACAACCAGCCCCTGTACAACTTTCCCCCCATTTTCATAAGTAAAAACTAAAAATGATTTTGCATTCCTCAAATAATTATCGGGTTTTATGGTGTGACCATAACCGCGCGTTATGTCTAATTAATAAAATAAAAATAATATTTAAAAATAAATCAATTTTAACAATAATTAGAGATAAAAAAAATTAATGAAATGATAATAATTAATAAAAAAAATAAGACTCCAAAAGGGGTCCTCCCTATCATTTATATCGTCCCCTACCCTCTCCCAACCATATGAGTATCCCCCTAACATATTGCACATACCTCCTCCCCTTATTCAGATTTTGACTTGTTTTTAATCCTATTTCTAGTGAGATCAACTCCAATAAGGTTCGCCTAATCTCATTTTTTTTATTTTCCCACTATTTCATTGTTTTCTTCTCCCTCTCTTGTTTCACATTATTTCAATTCAACCATATCCCAAAATTTTTGTTTTTTATTTGTTTAGGGTTGCTTAGGGTTTTTAGAGGTAGATTTGAGGTCCATTAGTGTAGATTTCCTCAAAGGAAACATCATATGCTCCCTTGAAAATGGATTTAATGCATATAAATAGGTAATTATATATATACACCCACCTTGTAGATATTATTTCAGGGTAATTGGAATATGTCCATTTGGTCATGGGGAGAACATATATATAATGATATATATGCATGTATGTGTGATGTTATTTTCATTAAAGGTATATTGGATTAAGGTTGTCTTTCCTAAGAATTGCAATTTAAATTTAAGAATAATTTATTTCATTTTGTCAATATGATGTTTTGAATAATTATATAGAATAGAATTAATTTGTTTCTCATATTGAAATGATTTTCCTGGAAATTGTTTTATGAATACCTGTAAACCATGTTTCCAATGAAATGGATAGTTTTACTTTATAAATTGGTTTATGATTTCCAAATGATGTTTCAGATTTCCAATTGTGTTTTCAAAATTTTATGGATTTTTAAGTAGTGTGTTTGAATCTATTTGAAATGGTTTATCACTCAAAAGATGTGTGAGGAACAATTTTCACTTTGGAAATGGGTTTTCACTAGAAATATCTCATTAGTATGAATCTATTTTCTTTATCATTGTAAAAGGAATAGGATCCTCCTTGATATGGGAGGTTCCTTTGGCATTGATGGCTTATGTTCAAGAGGAATTCCTTTGAGGTGTGTTCGGGGGTGATGTTGAAATGTTTGTATTGTGCTTATTAGGTATTTATATATATATATAATCGACAACATGAAATTTCATAGAACCCCGCATTATAGACATAACATGGGAATATTTCCATGATAGTGGATTATTTTAGAATGTTTTCTATTTTAATTAACAATTTCCCTTTAGAAGGTTCCCCCTTCATGTTATCACAATATTATTTGGTAATTATTCCCTCTCGGTTAGGCTACGGACGACATAATATATTGATGGGTTGGTTTTATTATAGCATCTAATCCTACATAATGGATCATGTTTCAGTATGAAATAAATTTTCCCATGAACTCCAAGGTATTCCCGTGTTCTATGACTCTTACTAATTTGTGGGGGATAATATATGTCTAATATCTAGTTTGATTACTTGGGAACTTCTCTCCTATTTCCATCATTATGTTTTCATTTATTTTTGTACCTATATGAGGTGTGTATCTTTGGTAAAAGTGAATGTCTAGTTTTTAAATGTTTTCATGCAGAATATTTTGAAAAATGTTTCATGCACACTTTCACCCATTTATACAAACACCTTTTACATTTTCTATCATTCTATCTTTCTCATTAAAATATTCATGAAAGCCCTATTTTAAAAAACAGGTAAATTCATTGTTTTTTGTTTTTGAAATTGAATAGATGAAAAACCTATGTTAATAGTAAATGTATATTTTGTTTAAGGGAAATGTATAGGGAAAACATTTACTTGGGAATGCCAAATGAGTTTTGATACTCCATTTTATACCTTTATCTTTGTTTTTTTATTTTTGTGTAGGTTCCAGCTTGGTCTTGATCACCATTGAGAGATATCAGGATTCATATTGGAGAGTGAACCATGGGGTAACATGGATATGTAGTTAGTCATGAGGTTTAGTTTTATATATTTTTTATTTTGTTGTTCTTGATGTTTTTTTTAGAATTATAATTTATCTTTATAAGTATTTTTTATTTATGTTGGTTGAAATCATTCCAATAGACTCTCTTTGGCACCCTTGGTTCTTTTCACCACCCTAGGATAATTGGGAATATGACTTGGTGATGTCACAGACCGGCTTAGGTGATCAGTTTAGGGTCAAACTGGGTTGGATCTTGACAAGGCCTTGGTATAAAATTGGATGGCATGATTTTCATGTGTGTGTGTGCATACATACCTATGATAACCATTTTGTGATATGTTATGTATTTTATTTTCATATGGTGTGTAATTTTTGTCCGATGAGATTTGTGAAATGCATGTAATGATTATTCCTTTATGTGTTTTACCCTACATTGTGTGAATTATTGGAATGTGGACCCTGTATCTAGAAAAAAGTGACATGTTTTATTTCCATAACATGGTTGTCTCGTAGAGGGGGATCATTTTCTAGTGTGATGTGTAATGATGATGAAGGTCAGGCCTTATGATAGGGAAGGGGTAAAATATTAATATGTTTGGACCAAAGATAGAGGATGATACATGATGAACTTGTGGCTTGAAGTAGAATAATGTGTGGTGTAGTATGATGTTATGGCCTAAACTAATAATGGTAGGGGAATGAAGGTCTTGTGGCTTTAACTAATGCTGAACTAGTGGTGTGGGGACCTGTGGCGTAACCCATATATCAATTAGTTGTGGACCTCAATCATAAAAATTTAATGCCCTTGTAGACCAATTACATATGTAATGATGTATTATACATTAATTTCAGAATGATTCTTAATCATGCATGGTTGGGGATGATGGTTTCTTTGTCTGCACATTACTACCTAACATATTATGGATTGTTTTTTTTATTTACAAAGCATCATGACATAAAACGTTATATATAGTTGAAATATTATTATTAAAATTTGAAGTTATCACCATGTAATTGTATTAGAGGGGTTGAATAGTACAAAATAAATTATTTTAATTTATTTTTTACACATGTTTAATATCAATTCATTAGTTTTAATTTTAATATAAAAGAATAGAAAAGAATCTGATAAAAAAAATACATGTTTATCGAAATCTCTTTTTATGCACACAATGATTTTTAAAAATAATTTAAATTAATCACTATAAATTAATTATTTTAATGAAATAAATTAATAATATATTCAATAAGGAATTTTAACAATCATTTATGTTTTATAATGTGGAAATGAATGAGAAAAAATTTAGTTTTATGCTTAAAATGCATTTTTCTAAAAACGGGTGTCGTTGCCTTTTTTGTTATTATTTTAAAAGAAATTTTTTACAATTTTAATAATTTAATTTGAAAAAATGGTGTTCAAATTTTGAATCAACAAATACAAATTTAGTAATTAGGCCACTTTCATTTTTTGCCATAATGAATAGTAATTATTCAAAATAAATATCAACTTGGTAAGGTTAAAAATGTCTAATAAGAGGGTTAAATAAACATATAAGGTTTAGTATATCTCTTAAATTTGAATAAATTTTATTTTTAAAGGTTTTTTTACTTATATTATATTATATTTGAATTTATATTATCTTGGTTCTACTTTCACTTGGATATAACTTTATTTTTGTAATGTTTTAAGCATTTACATGTTTATTACCCACCACACTTATAAAACAAAACTTCCACTCTTTTATTTTTCATAAATTTTGAGCCATATATTTTGTCAAATCCTTACAAAATTATTTTTGAAAAGTTCTTATCCATATCATTGAATTTATTATTATTTCAAAAATACTCATGCAATAATACATAATGTTCTTATCAAAATAGGTTACCCAAAGAAGAAGTATGTGTTCTTACCAATATTTTCATGTTTAGGTCTTCTTAAACCACATATAAGTGTTCTATATCCATATTAAACATATTTAATAATATTATTTAATATAAAAATATGTTTTTATGTTAATGTTATATCCATTTTTATCTTCTTTCTATCTATTGGAAAATGATAATATCCCTTGTGCCTACGTCTGGACTAGCACATCAATGAAGTGATGTTATTAATTTTTCATTTCCATTTTATATGGAGGGTCATAAAGATATATTTAGTAAATATATATTATATATATGATATAATAATAATTATATAAAGTATAACTATTATTTACACTTCTTTATTTTAATCCATCGAAAAGTGAAAACATTACTCATGCGTACATACAGATTACCTTCTCCACGAAGTGATGTAATTAATTTTTCATTAAAACCTTATATAAATTTTTATTAAAATAAATATTTATAATGAATAAATATTATACTTATAAAATTATTCAAATTATATATATGATTAAATAATGACCATGGTCTAAGTACAATAATCTTCAAACCAAAACATGACTGGAAAATAGACTAGTTTTCACCCAAAAGTTGATTTTAATGATTTTTTTAATAAATGTGAAATTTTATATTATAATATAATTTTATATTCTAGGATGAATATGAATATTATTATTTATTTTTTATAAAAAATATATAGTTATTATAAAATATATTAATAATTCATGTAATGAAATATAGGACATGAGGTAATGGTTAATGTTACAATCTCATTTTTTTGGGAAAATTTATGTTTAATTTTTAATGGGGGAAAGAAGATTATCCTTATCATTTAAACCCCATATATTTTCCATTGATATTTATATTTATTTAATTTTCAAGAAATTATACTATTTTAATCTCTTGGTTATATAAATTTACTGAGGAAATGTTTATAAAGAAAAAAAAAATTATTTCTCCTTTGTTCGATTGAATTTTTATTCCATGCCACAGTTCTTTAAATTTTTTTAAATAATATTATTTTCTATGATCATATGATTTTTTATATTAATTTTCTTCCAAATTTTAGTTTCTTTAAAAAGGTTTTCAAATTAAAATTTACAATTTTTTCCAAACTGGTTATTTATGAAAATATATAAAATTTGTGAAAGGAATATTTGTATTAAATTTTACTACCTGAAAGAATTTTCCCACTATCATGGCCGATGTTTTCTTTAAAGCCTTTTTTAAAAGTTCAATGGTTTTTTTCAATGAAATTTTTTTCTTCATATTCTATAATGTTTTTTAAAGATACCAGAGGAAAATGATACTTTCCACTATTTTTAGAGAAACTATCTAATGAACTTTTGAAGGTATTTTTCATCTATATAGGCAACATTAAATGTTTGTTATATTTTATGGGGGATATTATCTGATGTTACCATCCATGTTTTTCTCTTGATTACTTATTATTATGTGATTATGAATTTTTTATTAAACATATTTGAGTTGTTCTATGATTAATTAGTGAATACTTTTAAAATCTTTTGGAATACATATGTATGCTTGTAATTATGTGTAATGGAAATTTGTTAAATACCTATAATTAGTTGGGTGATGACTGATATCCAATGAGATAATATAGACTAGAATGGGTATATAATCAAATTCAGTAAGGGACTTTTCCCACTTTGATTATCTGGGGAGTGATCCTCGATTAAGGAAATGATAGAATATAGGGTGCAACCCAACCACTATGGGAAATTATCATCCATGATTGTGTTGGTCATGAACCATGAATAATGAAATGATTTATATGCTTATGATTGATCCAAAAAATTCCCTTGATATTATATTATACATATGATATTATATCATTCTTCAAGATTGATTAATGATGATTTTGTACTTTTATGTGTCATGAATTTTGAGACTCTAATGATTTATACCTAGACACATTATTAATTATCCATCAATGATTGTGATTTAACTTTTTCAATTATAGTCATGATATCACACCCTATTTCATATGTATGCTTGTATATTATCATAAAATGAAATATACCGTGATTACTCTTACCAAGAATAATAGGTCACCCATTCTTATGTTTTTGTTTTCCCCAATTTATGAGGAAATGTTTTAAGTAATAAATTTAATTAAAGGGTACGACAAAAGAAGATCTTTTTGAGAGATGTTTTATATATTTACTTAAATATGTTGAATATTTATCTATCCCCTTATGACACTAAATATTTTGTGTCCTTAGACATGTATTGTTGTTAAATTTATTTAATATTAATCTAAAATGATGCAATATTTTTGTATGTTATGATCATGACTCTTTATAATTTACCTCTGGGTAATTGGTGATGGGATTCATTTTATGAGTTGTTCCATTATAGATTCATGTTGATACCAAATATTATTTTTCCATTATAATATAAAGGATTTAGGTGCATTCATATATTTGAGTAGGTATATAGGAACAAATTTCATGCATATATTTTTTTGTGATATATAATAGTTTAAATAATTTTGTTCCCATTATAAATTGGGTGATGTAATTGAAGATATATTATTTACAATGGTTAATTATTTGTAAATGATCATGCTATACTTCATTATATGTATGTGTGACAATGAAAATCATGAACATAATGATGGCATATACTTAAGACATTAGTAGAATAGTAGTATTATGTTTTCATTTTTCATTGGCACACCTTTTTCTATTTGATAATTTTAAATCATTTTTAGATGATAAAATTTATTTTGCATAAAATGTGTTAAATGGGTTATAAATAAATTTTTTTTTCAAAAGAAATTCGAAATACTGGGTGATGTTAGAAATTTTAAATAGTTAATTTTGAATTTGAATTAAACAATTTAAATGGATTTTGGTGTTAGTTGGGATATGAATTTGATAAATTATTGGGTTTTAGTGGACTGAATTCTAAATTGGAAAAAATTATTGGATTTTCTTAATTTGTTTAAATGTGAAGAGAATTATGATTTTAAAAGGGTATTTAATTCCACTAAGAACCAAACATAGGTGAAAATAAATATGTTATTTTATGGATTATCAAGTAGAAAAGGTGGTTTATGTATTTAAATGTTTTGAAAGTATTTTCCTTAACTATTTATATTGGAAATGAGGGTTGAAATGAAATTTTCAAGGTATAAATTTCTAAGTGTACCAAAACTGGATTTTATGAGTCTTATTGGGAACTTGTTAAACCAGATTTTTATAATATTAAATCTAATCCCCTTTGAATTGTAAGAACCTAGGATTTTATTTTTCATTATCTTTAAATAAGTTTAATTTATTTGATACCATACAATACATGAAAACTCAATTATAAATGAACCATAATACAGTATACCATTATAATAAAGATGTTAAATTTGAGATATGTAGAGGAATAAAAAAATTGAATTCTTATAAAATTAACTTAATTTTTTAAAGAAACGTGCTAAAATTATCTTACAGAGAAATTTTAAGAATTTTTTAAAATGTTTGATTTTTCTTTTAATGTTGAAAAATACTAATTTTTATTAAAACTCGTCTTTTTTGTTTGAAGAATTTTAAAAAATAATTCTATTTTAAAAAGATTTTAATGTAAAATTATTTAATTGAAATTAGGAATAACAAAACTAATTTTCTTGGAATGAATTTTATTTTAGATTTTGGTATAAAAAATTTTATAAGTAAGAAAATAACTTTTTTAGAAAAAACATTTCATTGTGTTTTGTGTGTTTACTTTTAAATTAATCTTTACCACTTATGTGACTTGAATTTTATAAAATTTATAGCATATTTGTTACCCTCATAATTAATATATTCAAAAAATGTAAACATATTTTTGGTCCTAATGAATTGTAAAACAATAATATTTTGTTACCATAGTTATGTTTAAAATGGGTTCATATTTGGTTAAACCAATAGATAAGGGTTAATATGATTATTAAACCAATATAAATATTATTTTATATCTATATTTATACATAATAATATCATTAAATTGAATATCTATCCATTTAGAAGAATTTTTTTTTTCAGAGAATGGAATTATTATATTTTAATATTTTAAGAAAATTCTAGTGTGTCCTTTGACCATATTATAAGAAACGCCTCATTTTTCTTATTTACATCACATTGATCAATATAGATCAATAGAAACATTAAAAATTATTTTAGAAATTCTTGATACATGAATTAGTGGTTTTATCTATTAAAAGACCATTCCAAGGGTCCATAGGTAGGGATCGAATAATGGCCAACCAAAGAAGAGGTAATCATCTTACCTCAAACTCATTCTAATCAATTCATCATATACCTTCTCTAAATCTATTTTATTTTTCCTAAAATACTAAATTTTTTTCCCTAAAAATAATGAAATATTATTATGATAATTTAACAACCATTATTTACCCTCTTTTCTATCAAATGGTAAGTGAATGCATCATTCATGAGTACGTGTGAATTGTCGCCTCTTTGTAGAGTTACTATTCATTTTCCAACTATACTTTTCAAAGAAAGTTGTTATGATGGGTTTAGAGGTTATATAAGATATTTATTAAATAATTATTCTTCTCTAATTAAAATATCATTTATACTTTTTTACCTATCAATCCGTTGGAAAAAAATAAATTCACTCATCCGTATGTGTGGACTACCATCTCTACATAGGGATGTGATTTGTTTTTGGTTTCCATTTTACTTGGATGGTAATAAGAATAAATTTAATATATATATATATATATATTATTGGAGATATAATTAAGGTTCTGTAATGATAAAATAATATTTATCTTTCTATTCTTTTATTCATTAGAAAATAAAGACAACATATTTTCATACATATGGACTATCATCTCTATGAATGGTGTAAAAATATTTTCTATCACAGCCTTTTCTAATGAATATAAATATATATATAGAGAATATATATTATATCTATTTAATGAATTAAATTCTTGGTATTATTTAACCATGATGAAATTTCAATCATTGGAACTTCTAAACTTAAAATCTCATGAAAATCACAAGTGTTAACACATGGAAATAGTTAGTTTAATAAATAATTTTTAACAAATGGGAATTTTAATTTTATAAGTGGGTGATATATGTTATAATAATTATTCACATGATTTGATTATATATTTTTAATAAATTTAGATTTACTATATATGATTTTATGGTTCATTATAAGTAATTCTAACATGAGGTAAGGGTTTTAGGTTACAATCTCATTATTTATAAGGATTTTTTATGATTATGTTTCTGATGAAGAAGTTTCATAATATACCTCTCACAAATATAGGTAATTTTTATACATTAGTTTTTCATGTATGTTTTATGTAATAATACTATTTTACATTATTTTTAATTTGAAATGATTGTAATTTTTATTACAACGATATATTATATTTCCCCTTAGTTCAGAAATATTTTTCTTTCATGTCCATGTTTTCATTAAAATATTTTTTAAATTTTTTTTAACATTCACCTATAATTTTACAAATTTATTTTTAATATGTTTGAATTTTTACCAAAAATGGTTTAAAATGAATATTTTTATCCTTTTTTGAACATGGTGATTTTGACTTTATACATGAAATATGAATGGAATCATTATTTTTAACAAACATGGAATGAACATAATTTCCATCTATCATGAACACTTAAATATTTGAATCTTACTTTACACATTTCCAGGGAATTATTCATAGTAAATGATTCACATATTTTTTAGAAATTTATATATTTTAATTAATTAATTCCAAAATGAAAATTTTATTTTCCTCACTAAATATTCCAAGTGAAAATTTTAAGTAATTTAAATTTTTGATAACATACATTGATGTTACTTGTGATTTACTAGTGATATGATTTACGAATACCATCCTTATTCTTTCTTTATATAGTTTCTGATTATGCAGATGAAATATTTTGAAACCCATTTATTTTCTACATTTCATGTAATTCATAATAATATAAATTTATATTAGACCAATTTATTTTCCATAGGATTCGATATGTAATGAATGTTTCATAATCTTGTGGAACATATATGTATGGATTACAATTATTTGATTGGTGGCCCAAGAATTATTTTGGAATGAACCATCATTTCAATGAAGGAATGAACAGTTAGTTTTTCAATTTGAATACCTTAAATGGACGAAATATTGATATTTAATCGGGTCATAGAGGTCACAGGTGAATCTAGCATTCGTTCAAAGGCCAAAGATCTGAAATGGGTAAAAAATAATGGGATGCACTATTTTTATGCAACCATGAGACCTAGCGAACATAAACATGCAGTCAGTTACAAACATGGTACAAAGCCTATTAGCACAGTATATGCATGGTTAGTCTAAGAAATCCCCTAACTTAATGAGATACCCTTCTCTACAAACAACCATTCCCAAATTGTACATGATTTGACTAATTTTTCACCTACACCGTGTGATTTGATATTTGTGTGTGGAATTACCATTCAACCCGTATAAAGATTAACATTATTTATATACTACCTTGTTCTCCAGCTACTAAAATATGGGTTTACCCTCCTATTTATCCTCAAGAACACCTCGGTATAGAATTTTATCTATAAATCCTATCTATTATACGAAATTCGATCCATCATAAGCATTTGTTGTCACGAAGAAACCCGGGTCGACCCTGAACTGGTCACCCGAGCTAGCCTACGACATGGCCTGAGGGGAGTTCCTGATCCCTATGGGCTAGAAGCTATTGCAGGGCATCACCACTAAACAAGATGGAATGATTTGTCCCATAAATTAAAGAAAATAAAAGCATCAGGAAAAGTAGAATAACGCGAGGAAATTAAATGACACGAAAAAGGGGGGAGCAACCAACAATAGAAAACTAACCTGACAATGACCAAAACTCCTCACAACTTCGAGAGTAGCTCACCAGTCCACAACCAACTCTCCCCCACGGTGAGCAAGCTCAAGTCACCCTGAAAAAAAAACAGCAAAACACTATAGGAGTAGGTATTAAAACTCCACAGGCTAGCCCAATATATATTCCCAATGCACTACCTTTAAAATTAAAGAAACACCATTTCATGTCTAAAGTATAATTTATAAAAGTAAGGTTTTCTACATGTTACTCAAAACAAAGTATGAGTCATTTACCCTATTCATTTCTCAAAAACCCAAATCATTCTTTTAGTGGGACAGTAGCATTTTTCAAAGGGGAATTGATGTTTACATTTTCAATTTGTGCAAAAAGTATAAAACACCTTTCTTTGAAAACAGTTTTCATAAACCACTTCAAAACCACACATCACTTTCTAGAAAAAACACTACACATGAAAATACTATAGTAGTTACACAGTAAGGGAAATGAAAAGAAAATATATAAAAGTACCATATTCATCACAACAAGTAACTGAAAGCCAAAAGACATGGGTGAACCTAGGAGATCAAGAATAAACCAGAATACACCAATACATGAGAAATCATCCTCATTGACATGTCACTCACGGTGAAATCAAAACGCTCAATACGCTCAAACATCCTTTCTCAGGCAGGCTGAGGGAAAATCCCCTAGTAATAAACCCAATATATCCACCTACTATGGGCCACTGGTCTGTACCATAACCTACCAGAGTAGTAGTAATTCTTAGAATATTCTCTAAATATGCCAGATTCCCATGTTTCAAGTGTTTGGAAAAGGGGTGATCCAACCGATTCCAATCGAGCATACAATCATATATATATATATATATATATATATATATATAGATCATAACAAGAATCACCCTGATCCAGTCCATGGGACAACCTCTTTCCTTTAAACTACCCAAGTACACTAGGTCCTCTAAGCACGACATCTAAAAGCAATCAATTACAACCAAGATAGGAGAGTTATCCTAGGAGGGTTTTTATCAAAACATTTTCATAATTTTCCATAATGTGCCAAATGGGAATTAAATACATTTCACAATCACCACCTTAAAAAAGAACCAAAACGCTTGTTCAAGCTTTAGAAGAAATCATTTATCATTATAACCAGAGGAAACCACAATATAAAAGAATGGGAGAACACGAGAGGGTTCTTCCCACTACAAGAACTCAACTAGTGTGGAAATTTTAACACCCAAACATACCACCTCGGGAGGGGGGGAGACACGGGAACTCCCAACCAATCCAGACTAACCTCTATAGCATGAGTGAAACAAAACCTTCTCCAAATATGGAACGCTTGACTCAGACCAATGAATGCTCGAACACTAGAGAAAAACATTGAGCAGAACTTAACCCGAGCGGTAAACCCAAGCATAACCTTAAACCTGGACTACTCCGAACGAACTTATATCTCCAAATGAACACCTCTAAACCAAGATTGAATCATTCAACAGTCAATCAATCTATTAATAAAAACACACAACGTAGAAAATTTGAACATGACAAACAAACCTATTTAGATTACAATAGAGCATGTTCATCATAACTCCATGGAAAAACAATCAACTTTCAACAAATTCAAAACTTTAACATCATAATAACAAGAACAGAAGGATTCTAAATGTTCCATTGCTAACATGGAAAATAAAACCCGAACTGAGGCTTCACACCCTTGGGAAATCTGAACTGTGCGCGAGCTTCACCCCAAGACCTGTGGTTGGGGCTCTGATGGATGAAACATCTCCTGGATCACAGTCTAGTATAATAATCATTCATCCCCAACATCTTATTCAACCAACGCTTTTTACAGAACTTCTCTAGATGGCCCAGACATCTGCAATGATAACACGTCTTCGAACGGATGAGACATGACGACCTCACGTGCCCAAACCGGCCACACTGGTGGTACACCACTGAATGGTCTGATGAACAGGATGCCAGAACAAATACATAGGAATTTTTAGAAATCGGTTCCTCTGGCACACCCTGCTCGCCTGATGGGAAACCTTTGAGAGCAACTGGATACATTGGATTACCAACCATCTCCGCTCCGAAGACAACTTCAGCTAGAAACACCTTATCAAACAACTTCTCAAAACGAGGTCCCCTAGAAGGGAGGACCCGCTCCATGATCTCTAGATGAAGGCCCTCAATGAAGATATAAGTTTTCATCAAATACTGTGATGCTACCTCCGGAGAAAAGGACACAAGTTTCTTGAAATGGTCAATATATGCCTTCACCGTCCATGTACTTGTTGAATACGCACGAGCTCTTCCCTTTTCTTCGTCTTCACTACTTCAGGTATAAACCATCGGATGAATATAGTTTTAAAGACATCCCCTGTCATCCTTACTTTTATTGACAGTGGGGTGAGCAACTCCCATTCGTCTAGAGATGGACCTTCAAATAGTCCCAAAACAACACACACTCTGATAGATTTGGGAGTTCCCAACATCCTAAAAGCACACTCGACCTCTTCAAACCACATAACTATCCTTAATAGACCTCAATCACCGTTAATTACAGAAAATTTCCAAGAAGGACCAAGAACAGGGCATGCCTCATCAAATACTATGGGGACCTTTCTGGGCAGCATTTTCTAAAAAACATATATATCACTAAACTGAAACTGATATTAATCAAGGTAATACCATTTAAAGAATCATCATCTGAAAACAACCAGCTCAAAAGAATAAAGCAAATGAAAACACAAACCAAAATTCTTTTTCCAAAAACCCATTTTTATTTTAAATTTCATATCATCCTTCTTTCAAGGCCATTCTCCAAATACCAAACCCCCTTTTCAAACCAATTTCAATTTTTCATAAATCATTTTCCCTTTATTAAAATTTATTTCTAATAACAAGGTCAAGCATTTAATTCCAAGTGCACACCCCAGTAATCCCATGAACTGTTGCACATATCTCCATCTACATTCATCTATATGCACTAACACACACTTCTCATGTATTCCCTCATATGTGAAAACATTAATAAAGTGTACCCGAGGTTGCACCCAAACCATATCCTTATCAGTTCCAAGCAACCACTGGATTTTTAGTCCAAGAGATTTCAGTTTTGAAAAACGCTTTCACAAATTTAAAGCCATCTAAAAGAAAAGATTCTCATTTCAAAAACCATTTTTCATTTCAAAAAGTTCACTTACACCCACAAGAACAAAGAAAATACACAACATCCATCAAATCACTAAAGAGAGGGACTAGTAGTCATGGTTAACCTAGTGACATGGTAGTGGGTCATGCCCAAGTAAGCGTCAACGACTAAGAAGAACTTAAACCATGTACGCGAACACCACATGGATGACTACTCAATGTAAAATCACAATGTAACATCGGTTTTCCTCCGTTTTCATCCCTCAATACAAAAAAAATTATAACAAGACAAGAACTCAATTCTCAGACTACCCTTGGCGACTCGAGGTTTGGAACGGGAGAGGGTTCATGAAGTATTTCCTGTACCTACCTCTCGAGTCCCGACAGTTCTAATCTCCATCTACCGAACACCCCAAATAACAAGGGCCTCCTTTGATACCATTTTGTCATGAACAAACCCAGGTCGACCCTAAACTGGCCACCCGAGCCAGCCCGCGACATGGCCCGAGGGGCGTTCCCAATCCCCATGGGCTGGAAACTAGTGTCGGCCATCAAAAATAAACAAGAGGGAATGATTTGGCCGATAAATGAAAGACAGGAAAAGAAGAAGAAAAAGTAGAATAATGCAAGGCAATTAAAAAACTCAAAAAATTGGGGGCAACCAACAACAACAAACTAACCTCACCACGACCAAAACTCCTCATGACTCTGAGAGTCGCTCACCAGTCCACAACCAACACTCACCCATGGCGAGCATGCTCAAGTCAACTTGCAATAAAACTAAAAATAGGAAAAAACTATAGGTGTGAGTGTTAAAACTTAGTAGGCTAGACCGATATCTATTCCTAATGCACTACCTTTAAAATAAATGAAACTCCATTTCAAGTTTGAACTACAATTTATAAAAGTAATATTTTCTACATGTCACTCAAAATAATGTACGAATCATTTCCCCTATTTATTTCTCAAAAACCCAAATTATTATTCTAGTGAGACATTAGCATTTTTCAAAGAGGAATCGATGTTTACATTTTCAATTTGCAAAAAATTCTAAAACACCTTTCATTGAAAACAGTTTTCATAAACCACTTCAAAACCACACATCAATTTCTAGTAAAAACACTATAAATGAAAACTCTGAAGTAGTTACATACTAAGGGAAATGAAAAGAGAATATATACAAGTACCATATTCATCACAACAAGTAACTGAAAGCCAACAGACACGGGTGAACCTAAGAGATCAAGAATAAACTAGAAGACACCAATACATGAGAAATCATCCTCGTTGACATGTCACTCACGATGAAATCAAAACGCTCAATATGCATAACCATCCTTTCTTAGGCAGGTTGAGGGAAGATCCCATAGTAAAAAACCCGATATATCCACCTACTATGGGACACTGGTCAGTACCATCACCTACTAGTGCAAGAATCATTCTTAGAATATTCTCTCAATAGGCAAGATTACCATGTCTCAAGTGTTTGGAAATGGGGTGAGCTAACTGATGCCAACTGATCATCCAATCATATATATATATGAAGCACAACATGCATCCCCCCGAGCCACTCCATGGGACAACCTCTTGAATTTAAATTAATCAAGTAACCAGGATCCTCTAAGTACGGCATCCCAAACAATCAATTGTAACCAAGGCAGAAGAGTTATCCTAGGAGGGTTTTTATCAAAACATTTTCATCATTTTCTATAAAGTGCCAAATGGGCATTAAATACATTTCACAATCACCACATTAAAAAAGAACCAAAACGCTTGTTCAAGCTTCAGAAGAAATAATTTATCATTAAAACAAGAACTATAACTTAAATTCCATGAATTATATTGAAAAGCCAAACTGGAATACTTTCACTACTGGGTGTCTGTTCATCAAGAAAATATTTCAAGTGTCCTGTATAAAATAAATGGCTCTTTGTACACCAAATAATCATTTAAAAATTAATTGTCATATTTTATCTCAAGTTTATTAAAATAAATAAAATATTTAATCTGAAAAAATAGTGTTCTCTAATAGCAGGAAATAATGTAACATAAAATTTAAAAAGTAGTGCAATGGAAACCTATCTCAACTCGCAGCTCGAACGCGACAATGTGTCAACGCGACATGCATCGTATAAGTGCCCACACACGCACAAACCAATGATCGTGGTAACATAGGGTTAAATAGCCAACATTCTCAAAGACATGATACCACTACGCAACATCCGCAGAAGGTGGAACCAATTTTCAATGATCCCTCACACACTGAAAGAGTTGAAGTCCGTGCGCCGGAGGGGAGGCGGAGGCGAAGCGGTTGGCTGGGGAGGTCAAGTGCGCTGCCGGACGACGCAAGCCTGAGTAGTGAGGGTGGAGGTGGTTTGGATGGAGGCTGGACAGAGGCTGGTCGGAGTGGGGACCGTCATGTGAAAAGTGGAAGTGGCTGCAGGGAGTGTCGATGAGAGGAGAATCGACGACGGAAGGAGTCCTACATAGCAGGAGGATGAAGCCGAATACACAAAGTTGTTGTGTCGTGTCATGAGGAGAAGAAGGAGGAGGCGAGGCTTGCTACGCCACTAGATGTCAGAGTGGAGGCGACGCAAGGTCTTGGAGTAGTTGGGAGGCCAATGTGCGTAGGGCGAAGGTAGGGTGGCAGGGTAGTTGGGCAAGGAGAACGTGAAGGTGGGAGCACCGAGGGGTGTAGCGTGGGGAGCGGGGTGGCTGCAGGAGTGAAGGAGGCAGAAAAAATGGGGGAAAGGGGGAGTGCATTGCGGGTAGGGGAAGAGGAAGAGGGGGAGGTATGCATTAGATTAGGGTTTCTAAAAAATCATTATGTTATATTAATAATAATATTATTAATAATATTTATAATATTTATATTAAAAATAATAACAGAATAATGTTAATAATAATAATAAAATAATACTAATAATAATGATATTGATAATGATAATAAAAATATAATATTATTATTATTAACAAGAATTATTTTTATAACATAATTCATTTAATTATCAAATTACGAAATCCAGGTAGCCGCACACTCATCGCAAGGATAAAAAAAATGCGCACTCAAATTGCGAACCTCTACGCAGTCTGCATGGGCACCCGCACAAGCACATGGGGAAACCGCATGGTCATTGCTAACCACGTGGTGCCCGTGAACATGTCTAGAACCCACCAAAACATTAAACGTCAGCAATCTTTAACCTGGGACCCAGCCTGATACTTGACACAAGAATGCGGAGCCGAGAAATAATAAAATATAAATAATCTAAGAAGTCCGGATCTGACATTGGATCCATCTTGGTAAGAACCCAGAGTTTCTAAAATCCTATCAATATTTTTCTTTCCATCCACTGTGCTATTTATGTAAAATATCATTTTTCCTAGTTTCAGTGAATTTGACTTTTTCTCAAATCTTATCCGACTTACTCTGAATTTTTGATTGATTTTGAGTGATGAGTTGTCTATATCCTCGAGTTAGTTGGTCACTTGTTTTTTCCTTTAAATTTTTTCATTTTTTAATTATGTTGTTGTGTACCATGTCATCATTTTCCGATCATCCCAAATAAATTGATTCTATAATGTCTAATTAACCCCTGTACTTATATACATATATATTTAAATGTGTTTAGTGATTTAGAGGTTGGTTTCCATACTTATGGTCACCCCTTTTGAGTTCCAAGTAGACTTGGACATTTTTACAACTGGTTCAAAGGTCTAAAAGTACTTTTATTGTACGAATTGGTTTTTAAATAATATTTTACATAAATTAGGGATTTTAAATGAAACCCAAAGCACCTATTAGGTGTTTGGTACTCTTATAGTTTTAATTTCTCAAGAAGGGACATTCCAAGATGCATATGTAAGCTTCCCTTTGATAGTTAATACTTTTGACTTGTTTTATATGTCTTAATGAATTGAATTAATTAGTTATGGTGAATGGATTGTATAGGATAGCTTATGCAAGATGGTGTAATCCTTTTAATTAATATACCATGACACCTTCCAATTGATGTTTGAGTCCAATAAGTATTTTTTTCATCTTTTTGGTAAATTGAATGGGTTAATTTAAATGAAATAAAAAATTCATTATTGATATCCTTTTTGAAGTTGAATTAATTGGTTTTAAATGGAATGTATAACAATATGATGTTTTTATTAAAGATTTAATTTAAATAATTATAATTCTCTAATAGATTTCATTGCCGAATATTGTGAGTTTAAATGAACCACTAGATGACCTAGGTATATAATTTCCATTATAATATAGTTGTTAGGTTTGCGGTAACAAATATGACTAACTTTTGAAAATGTATAGTAAATTCATTGGATAGAAATTATATATGGAAAATATAAATCAATTTTATATTTTAAGTTTTTTAATTTAGGTGAATAAGAGTTAAAAAATAAAAATAATAAAATATATGTGTAACATATTTAATGAAATATTTTATTATATTAATCGAATAGATATTTTAGTCATAAAGTATGAATAAATCCTATACGATGTATAAAAACCTATCTTTTCAAAAAATTTAATTTTAACATCTTTTAGTGGAAACAACATTTTAAATTAAATATATGACACATTAATAATATTTATATGAAAACATAAACATCTTATTTGTAAATGATATATAAAAATTAACTTTCACGTGATTTTTAATATTTTTTTAATAAATTTCATGTTTTGATGTATAGTAAAAACATACTAAACTCTAATTGAAACTAACTTTTTTCATAGAAATATTTTATATGATTAAATTATATTATTGAATATATTTAAAGTATATACATATTATATTTTTATTTTTTAATGTAATTGATGTCATTGGCCTTAATTTTACATCAATTGTAGATGTAAAAACATTTCAATATTTTTCAATCTTTTATCATTAAAAACCCTTATTATCATTCCGACATTGAGATTAATTTTAAATTAATTACTGAAACTTTTGTGTTTTTAATTTTGAAAAATAGATTCCATATTTTTAATCAGTAGGTCCAGATTATATAAATAGCTTTCTTTTATTTTTGGGCATTATGAATAATATCTTGGGTAATTTTTTATTAATACGGAAAAAGGGAAAATTAGATAATTATGGGTAAAAATAATATTATAAAATTACCTTAATTATTGTCATAGTATCATTGGATGTGTGTGATTCGACCTAAATCATCCTTGGTACAAAATGGTATCCTTTGGAAGCCACTTGGATGAGATTATGACATTTTATTTATTTGATTTCAAGAACAGTCAAATATGTTTAACATAAATTTTAATAACATTACCATTTTTAATAAAAGGTGATACATAATAGGAATTCAACAATAAATAATGTTTTAAAATATAATTTTATGTCATTATCATGTAAATTTATTTTTAATTTTTATGAAAAAATATAATTACCCTAAAGGCCTATACATTGATGATGGAGAAAGTTTTTAATTGATGGGAAGTCAAAAAATTAATTTTTATTAAAATGATAATAACCATTAAAATACCGTAAATCATTACCAAATCTTACTGGTCGATGTTAATGTTTTCACATTCATATTTTAATAAAATTAACATTTTAAATATTGAAATATCTAGAAGATATATTCTACTATAAATATTCTTCAAAAATCTAAAAGAATTATCTTCGTTATGGTATTATATTTTTTAATTTCCATTAAAAAATATTTATGTTAAATAATTACACAAAACTAATATTTTCATTATTTTATTAATTGAGATAACAAATAAATGTTATTAAAAATATAAAAATAAATATAATTTATGATAATCAATTTGTGGAATGAATTTTCTAGATGACCATGTCCTCTTAGAAATATAAAAAAATATTTTGTTTGAAGTTAACTTATTATTTTCATATTTCTCAAAATCAATTAATTTAATAGCATCAAAATTGGCACTATTGAATGTTTATCAAAATAATGTAATAATAAATTATTTAAAAACCATTATTTTAAATATATAATAATAATGGTATCGTTGTGAATTTTATAAATATTAATTTATGGTCTAATTGAAATCAAATAAGTAAATATTAAAGCCTTTTAAAATTGAAATATTTTTTATCGTAGTTAAAATTAATGAGAATAACTAAGTATTAAATTAAAATTATAAGGTTTAAATGGACAGAAAAACTCATCTAAAAATTATTAGGTGATGATATTACTATATTATCTCGTCTCATTTTTTAAAATATAACATTTTCATTGTTTTTGGATGTGGTTTGATTTTATTTTGAATTAATATTTTTTGAGATTCTATAAGTGGACCTCACCCCAATTATAAAAGGACACCTCCTCCCTCACTTCCTCATAGTGTGGGATTCAACCTAGATCTATGAATATGTACCATAATATCATAATATTATTTTTGTAGCCAGGTATGAAGAGGGATATCACATTTTTCTCTCTTGTTTTCTTTCTAGTCATAGGTTTTAGACCAAACATCCTTGAATAGTGAGTGTAATTTTGCCAAATCTAGTGTCAGTATTTAAGTGGGATGCGGTTACTCTGGACATTGTTATGGGGTTTCCTAGGACCCCAAGAGGGAAAAAATCTATATGATTTTTGGTTGATTAACTGATGAAGATAGCACATTTCATCTCGATATTTTATTCTCTTTCAATATATTTGTTGGAGAAAATCTATATTTGGTAGATAATATGGATTCATGGAGTTCCTATGAGCATATTGTCTAACCAACATGGTTTGTTTCATGTCATGGGATCAATAAAGATTAAAAATATTATGGGGACTTAGTTGACGTTCAGTAAAATGTATCATCCATAGACCAATGGGTAGTTAGAGATGGAAGTTTAGATTCTAGAGGTTATACATTGAGAGTAGTTCATGAACTTTAGTGGGTTATTGGAAGATCATTTGGAGTAGCTAGAGTTTTTTTTACAATAATAGATACCATTACTTTATTTAAATAGAACAATTAAAAACAATTCATGGTTGTTAGTTTAGTTTTCTTCTGTTTTATTTTGTTGTGGGTGAGGTGATTATTTTCAGGAGAGGTATGGTTTAAGATATAGCTGATAAGGTCCAGTTTATTTGGAAGTGGTTAGTGTCTATAATTTGAGAAACCGTACACCTAGGTAAAATTATAAAAACAAAATCCTTTCAAATAAATCATGGATACTGAAAATAATTACCTAATATTACCAACCAAAAAAAAACATCAAAAAGAAATATTAGACCACTTACATACACATAAAATTTTTAGGCTTAGTGTTTTGGAGAATTATAACACACTTCTATGTAATAATACCCATATCATCTTGTTCTCATTTTTTCAACTACAAATATCTTTCAATTTCTCACAAAATGTATTCAATATCTCCCATAAAATCATTCATTCATGTAAAATTTCTAGAAATAAATCACGTGACATCATTATTCAGAACATATGGAAAATGAAATGAGACAATGTGTGTTATCAAACACTCTGTATGTTTAAACATAAACATTAAAAATTTAAAAATCACCATAATATATAAGATGAGCATAAGAGTATGACAACATAATCAATGTACATGATCATAACATACAATAATTACTACCCATAAAATCATGGAACCAAATTCGTGTAATTTTTTTTAAGATAATCTACGTATCATATAAATCAATAATCATGATCCATTTCGACAAAATACTTGAGAAGAACATTACTTTAGTCATATTAAATGAATAATTTTTAGATATCTTAGAACACCACAAATTTATCATCGAATCACCTAAGTATATAATTATCATTTCATTTATGAGTAACCTATAACAGGAAAGATCCTTTATCTATTAGGAGTAACTTATTATCTGTTTACGTTGTCAAATCTTTTGAGTATCTTCCATCCAATTAACTCCATGTTATTACCCAATGCATTGGTGGAATATAAGGGAACCCATCACATTTTGGAAAAAGTACCTTAAGTATTTTTTTCACTCCAAAATAGCTCATTAATTAATAATGTCAAAGTACTATATCAGAAAACACAACACATGGATTTATTAATTTCATTAAAACTGTAATAACATGATTTATCAATGAAAAAGGAATATGGTTCCATAAAATATATTTAAAAAATAATCCTAAACCATTAAAATATAGTAAGTTAATAGTTTCATAAGATTATATCCCTAGTGAATCAAAGAAATAATGAAAGTATTTTAACTTAGATGGAAACACCGTTCAGATACCATTCAAACATTACCTCAAAATATGAGAACATATGCTTTTCCTTTAATAAAAATTATAAAAAATTTAAAAAAATTATCAGAAAACCCATTTCATAAAAAATAACCATGGAAACATGTAAAGGAAGTTTATATGAAAATAATAATTATAACAATGGGAAAATCCATACATTCAATATATGTTAAAAGATTATTTTATTTTCACCCTTTTTAGAAATTTAATAAATGGCTTGTACAGATTTTTTTAAATGATTAAATTTTAATACTTTATAAATACTTTCCAAACTAGTTAGAATTAGTTTTTTAATAAAAATTAATGTATATATATTAACTTTTATAGTACAATTTTTATGAGTATGGACATGGAAGATAAATTTCATCGACCAAAGAGAAAAAATGTTTATTTCTAAAATACATTTTCTCAATCATTTTAACTAACAAAAAGTTTAAAATGTTACTAATAAATAATAATACAAAAATAAAAAAGTATATGAAAATATATGGGGTATAATGTATCAGATATATATAATTATCTTTAATTTAAATTTATCATAAATAATCCAAAAAATAAATTATATTTTAACATAAATCCTTATCTCTTTGGTAACATTTGAATCACACCCCCATGAAATAAATAAATTAAAATGAAACATTAAATACCATTAAAATTAGTAAAATCATGATACATCATACCAAAGGGATATTTGATACACGTCATAAAATATAATTGGAGTAAAACATAATATAGTTCTCAAAGAAGACAATTTGAGTTGATAAACACTCACAACATGGTAAATTTCATGTCAAATCCCATTGGATGATATAATTTGATTTTTAGCCTCAAATTCCATGAATTAAGAAGTTTCCATGATAAAATATGTCAAAATGGAAGTATATAAAACTTTTAAATATAAAATTGTGAATAACATTAAACAAGACATAGTGAAACAATATCGAGATGAAGAATCATTTCAATGATAGAATCTCTAAGGTGAGAATTATTAATTGAGGTTATTATGGGAATATTTTTTATAATTTTTTTAAATACATTAAAATATAATAATTATAAATTTTACCCAAAATAATTTCATAACATATTTAATAATTTATATGTATAACACTGTGAATAGAAATTAAATAGATAAACCCCTTACCACTACTACTAACTTGCTTTGTAAGTCATTTAGCTCCAATATAATAAACTTATATTAATTATTTACTTAGTAAAAAAATTATAGGTTTATATCCCTTATCATTAAACCTTTCATTACAATTAAATATTTAATTACTTAATTGGTTTAGTACACATCAGGTTTTTTGAGGACGTTTCATTCGAAATTGTAAAATTAGTCTGGTTAGTTGATTAGGGTAAAATCTTTAATTGATCCATAATCTATAGAATATTAATCTTTAAATAAATATAATTTTACACATTAAATATAATTTTATAACCTTATAATAATTCATACATGAAAATGAATCACATATATTAATGGATGTACTAATTTATTGGTACACATAATGATGTTATAATTTTCCAATAGATGAAAGGGTAACAAATTAAATGATATCATATATTTTAATGATGATAATTATTTCAGTGTTATATTATATATAATTTAAATCTATCATTATATATATCTATCATATTTAGTGATGGAATAAGAAACACATCACTTCACGCATATAGTAATCAATATATATGCATGATCAGTTCTTTCATCCCTATTTGTTGATAAAATGGGATATATAAGATTATTAAATTTAATTATTAATATATTAGTATATTTATGATACTATTTTTATTAAATTTAAATGTCTAGAACATAATTTTCAGAGAAAGATATGAAATTAAATGAAAAAAGTTTTGTTGAGATGATTACCTTCTCTTTGAAGAATGTTTTTTGATCTTTCCTTAAAGACCATAAAGATGGTCTTTAAAAAAACTCTTGAATATATCTAATTAAGTTAATGAGATTTTTTATCAGTGTATTATTGAGAAAAGTATATTAGGATTTATAATTAATAGATGTGTGGAGATTTTCTTATATTGGATAGTAGAGGGGCACCCTTGGAATTTCTCTAAGTATTAAATAAACATCAATTAATTTCATGATAAAGTGGTTTAGAATTGATACATTTAGAGTATAGTATGGATATAATTATATATAATATCAAAAAATAAACTATAACCAAGTTTAAGAGATGTTTTGACCTTTATATCTTAATTTTAACCACTAGTTAACCATTTTGACAGTTATCTTGATATAAGAGAAAGTTACTCTAAAGGGAAAACTGAAAAATAAGTGGAATTTTTTATATTATAATCCATATCACACTTTATTGGTCAAGGTTCATATTTTTATAAATTTTAATTCATTTAATAAATTATTATTTAAAATAAGATACCATTAAAGTCATTTTTAGGACTTTTCACATAGCCTAACATTAAAAGCATCGAGAAAGAAATGTAATTTTCTGAAAAAACATTCAATGATAAAAAATATGTTACATATATCTAAAAATTATCATAAAAACATTACTAAAAAATATTACTTTGTACATTTTCAAAAACATTTACTTTATTTTTATACTTTTTGAATAAGAAATGTGTCGGCTTTGCGTAAGCATTTAATGTAATTGTTCCATCACTAAATATTAAATATAAATTACCATGGGAAAAAATTTTATTCCTTCATGGAAGTTTTTATAATAACTCATAACATCCTTTTATCACTTTTAAATAAATATTATAGATATTAAAAAAAGTGACAGTTTGTATACTTATTTAGGTAAAATAATTTTTTGGCCATTATAGAAGAAAAGTGGAACCAGGTTTCAACGTCATTGAATATTGGATAATTATTTTTAAAATTAAATCATAAAATAGAAATTATTTATGTTCATATGGATTTTTAGAGCCTCATCAAGTTATTTTAAACTATAATTAACCAATTTTCCCTTACTAAGGTGACAAATATTTTATATGGTTACCGTTTATATTGACAAAAAATAATGATTAACTCACTGAAATTTTATGGAATTTATATTTTAACTATCAAAACCATTTTATGAAATTAAATAACTATAATTTTATGAAATTAATATTAAAATAAATGAAAAAATCATGGTGACAAAAGGTTTTAAAATAAATACATTTTTATGTATAAAAATATTTTTATATAAAAAATATGCATTATGTCAATTAATAATAAATTAACGATATTTTATGAAATAAAAAATAACTTATTAAAATTTAAAATAAATTTAAAATAAAACATGGCTTTGAAAATACTTGAATAGGACAGATATATTTTTCTATAAATTTGATATTTTTCATTAATCTCTATAATATTAGTCTTTTCAGATTTTTTTTAAATTTCACCCTAAGCCAATATTGATATGAAGATTTCAAAATTAGAAAAAAAATTCAAATATTATAAATATTATTCACTCAAAAAAATTAATAAAAATATTTTTTGAAGTAAACTTATTTTAGAATCATAAAATTACTTTACTGAAAATAGAGTACTTATTTATTATAAATCATTCAATAAATTTAACAAAATATAACCTTTATATATATATATATATTTTTAAAATGTATTTCTATTCATATGTACCAATTTAACTACTAGGTTATAATGGTCGCATATAAATAACTAAATTTTTTTTTAATATAATAAAACTCAGTTAAATCTAGGTGTTTTTGGTGAAGAAAGATGTTGAGTATTATATAATTTTATTCTAAATTTTTGGGGTGTTAAATCCCCCCCTACGCAATAAAGAAATTACCACCTCACAATATTATATTTTTCATGATAAAAGTGTTTTCAAATATTTATTATATCAATTTAAGGGTGTGGGAGATAAAACATATGATCATGAAAGGAAAATTACTTTAGTATTTAAAAAATATCTTTGATGAAAACCCACATTGTAAGAGGGATAATAAAACTACCTTTTAAAATGTTGAAAATAGAGATATGAAGGTCACCTAGAATGACACGTAATTAGGTTCTCAATTATGGAGGACATTGAAAAGAAGTGAAAATATAAAAAGAGAGGATAAACAATACTATATATATAATAATATTGACTGAAAGATTACATGATCATGAGTAATTAAATTTATAGACAACCATATATTAATAATGTATTAATAATACCATCAGTTCATTAAAAATGATGCTAATATGATAACATTTTTATTTCAAAATACTTTTCTTAGAGTTGAGTTATTCCTTGGTTTTCATGACTAAAATAAAGAAATTTACTTACGTTATTTTCATCAATTTTGTAGATATAATTTTATTCATTGTTTTCATATTCCAATCATTTCCAATTTTTCCACATCATTTAATCTCTATGATGAGTATTAATATTTAATTCTTTTAGAACTATAATCCACTTCTTATTGACAAAGAGGTATATAAAAGGATGAAAATATATTATTCATATATTTAACAAAATGGAAATTCATATCACATGATAATACAATACCACAAAAAACCATTCTATTAAAATCTAAGACACTAATCTCTAAAATTTTTATAATAATACGAAAGTTTCAACATAGATATTTCCATGAATAAATAACCCTTTATCATAATTAATTTTAATAACCTCAAAACTAAAGATTGATTTAACCTCAAATTTTTTCTCATACATTTTATCTTACTTAACCCAAAATATAATATAATTATTCTTAAATAATACATCATTATAAACCTAAGGTTTACATATACATCAACCCAATAAATCATCCCCTAAAATATCATTAGTCACATGAGAATACCATCACCTAAAACATAATAATTGATGTCTATGCATTTGAACTTATTATCATCCTTAAAATGATAAACCCGTGATAGTATCCATTTATCTTAAATTAAACTCACGTAAAAAAATCATAATATCCAAATTTATGTAAACCCATATATAATATGATGTATAAAAACCTCAAATCTACACTGTCAAATCCAGTGCTAAAAACACAATCTTTACATTTTGGATCTGATACTGATAAATAAAGCCCAATTTTATCCACAAAAAAAGATAAAAAATAAAACATAAATTTTTATTAACATACTTAACCATTAAAATTTTAGGTTTAGAGATGTCAAGAATTATGAATAACACTTACATGAAAATTCCAATGTAATAAATTTTTTATTTTTTTATTATACCCATCTTTTTTTATTTCACAATAAGCCTTCTAAACAACCCATAAATTTATTCAGACATGATACCATTATAAGGATAATTAATTTTATAATATTATTTATATCTTTTGAAAATAGAAAACTTATAAAGGGTGAGATCAAATTCTCTGTATGAGTAACCATAAGCATTAATAATTTAATTTCATCAAGGACTATATGAATATAATACATGTATAACTACATAATCAAACTGCATAAGCATAAAATTACAGAATTAATGACTACAAAAATAGATAACAAAATTCATGCAATAAATAATTAACATAATCTATGATTCATATATGTCTATAATCAAGAAAAATGTGAAAAAATCCTTTAGTAAAGGATCAATTAGATCTCATAACATAAATTGAAAAATTCTATAGGTATTACGGAACATCTAACATTCATTTTGTAATCACCTAAATAATTAGTTATAATATCTCTTGGTTGTAAACTACTATAATTAATCTATATTTTTCCTTCAGGGTAACTTAAAATTAGTTAATTTAATCTTCTCTTAAGTGTAACATTACTTCGAGATCTTTTAGGAGTAACTTCAATCTAGTTAACTTCATATCATTACCCATTGTGTTGGAGGGACATAACCGAACCAACAATCACATAATAGATCAAATATCATAAATATTTTTTTTAATTAACTAATACTTCTTTTATAAATAATTTCTATGTATAATATATTCAAATGAAACACATGTATTCTTGTATTTCATTAAAACTGTCATCTATTGATTTACCAGTGAAAAAGAAATATGTTTCATGAAAATAAATTAAAATAATCTTAATAACAAATTAGAGAATAGAAGATAATGATGTAATAATATGATATCTTCAGTTAATCATATGAATCGTTTAACTATTTTAACATAGAATGAAAATACATTTAAAATAATTATCAAATATTTCTTTAAAAAAACAAAAAAACATCCATTTCCCTTCATAATATTTTAACTAAAAATATATATAATATTTATAACATATTTTTATTTTAATGTAACCATTGATAATTTTAAATTAATCTTCATTTGAAATAATATTCAAGATGGATGGAAAATCCGTTTATGTTGAATATGTTTAAATAAAACATTCATTTCACACTTCTGTAAACAGTAAAAAATAACATGTTTTGATATTTTTTTTGGAAATTTTCAAATTTAAAATATTTTAAATAATTCAAATGGCAGATAAAATATCTTTTTAAATTTTTTTAAACATATTTATGAACTTTAATAAAACATTCTTGATGAGTATAGATGTGGAATGAAAATATCATCACAGTAGATAAAGTAAGGAAATATTTTGTTTAAAAATATTTTCTCTATGATTTTAAATATAAAAATGCTAGAAAGGTGAAAATAAAATAAATAAATTTCCATAGTATAATAAAATATATTGGATTTAAAGGATAATATATATAATTTTACACAACTAAAATTTATCACAAACAATCTTGAAAAGAAATGAGATTGTAGCATAAATCCTTATAGGTGTGGTAACATTTTAATGATAACAACTAGTAAATAAATAATGTGAAATTAAACAATATATTCCATGAAAATGATATTCATGATAAATATATAAAAGGATAGTATATTAAAATCATGATAGAAAATAAGTGTATGAAATAACATGTATTTCAAAGAAGAAAATTTGATATGGTAAACCCCTAACACTTGGTATCTTTCATGTCAAATCCCCTTGGATGAATTGATTTGAATTATAACATTAAATAGTATGAATAAATAAGGTATCATGATATAAAATTTAAAATGGGTAGTATATAAAACTTATAAAAAACCCGGAGCATAAAATCTGAAATTTTTTAATGAAACAATATTGAGATGTGGAATCCTCACAAAGTTAATATCATTGAAGTGAGAATTATCCATTGAGGTGATTTTTTTGTAACAATTTCAAAACCAAAGTAAAAACATTGAAATAAAAAACCTATGATAATAGGTCATTTCATATATAATCATCTAATACAATGGTCAATGGATTATATATATAACCCTGTGAATTCAAATTGAGTTAATAAACCTCTTACCATAGTTTCCAACTTTCTATATATGTCCTTTAACTCAAGTATAATAAAAATATATTAATTATTTACTCATTTAAAAAATATTTTAATGTTTTATTCAATTATTATTAAATAATTATTTTTGTTTATTTTAATTAAATCGTTAATTACTTAATAATTTAGATATACATTGGGTACTTTGAAGAAGCTCAATTCATAATTGAAAAATTACTTTTGTAGCTTGATCGACGTCAATGGTATCATTATTTCATCATATAAAAAAAATTATCATGAAAAAATTATCATTTTGATATAGTAAATATAATTTTATAACCGTACATGTAATTAATATATGGAAAAAAATCACATCATCATGTGGAGGTGGTAATCCACAAATGTAAATGAATGAATTTATCATTTTCTAATGGATTTAAGGTTATAAATACATGATATATATTATCTTTTAATTATCATGATTAAGTTATTAATATAATATATATACATTAAATCCATCACTATAAATATACATGAGAGGCATTGGTAGAAAAAGAACATCACTTTATTGAGGTGTTAATTTGCACACACACACAAACGATGTTTTCCTTCCTATTTGATAGAAAAAGGAGGTGAATAAGTTTATTAATTTAAGATAATAAAATATTTGTCTATTTTGTCTATTTATTATATTATATTTAAATATTTGTGATATAATTTAAGGAGATTAAAGAATAATTAAAATGAGAGTGATTGGTTAAGATGATTACCACCTCTTTGAATAACCTCATGTATATATCTCCTTAATGACCATAAGGATGGTATTTCATAAAGATAAAAAATCTATACTATATTTATATAACTTACTAATATTATTTAGTTTGTTTTTTCTAATATAATTATCCCATGAATTTTGGGTAAGATAGGAGAGCTATTATCCTAATATAAGAGAGAAGAGAGGCACCCTTGAAATTACATAAAGTATTAAATTAATTTAAATAAATTTTCAAGTTAAAGTAGCTAAAAATGATGTATTTCGAATATAGTATAGATGAAAATATAAATAATCTCTTAATAAATTTTTTATACATGTATAGGAAATGTTTTAACATTTACATCATAATTTTAATCAAAAATTACCTCTTTTGATGATTAACACAATATCAATGTTTTTTACTCTATAAGGGTCAAGAAAAATAGTATCAAAAGAAAACTGAAAGATTAGTTGATTAAAATACTATATACTATATCTATTTTAATTTCACCAAGATAATATTGTTATTAATTTTTATTGTTTAATAAATTTTTATTTACACAAGATACAATTAATGTCAATTTCAGGACTATTAACATATTTTGAAAATAAAGGCATCAAGATTGAAACTGAATTCAAATATAAAATTTAAAAAAATCACAAAGACGTTAAATTTATCTAAAAAATTCATTGAAATCTATAACTCAAGATAAAAATATTACTTTGAACTTATTTAGAATCATTTACATGATTTTTCTACTATTTGAAAAAGCACTATATTAGCATTTTAAAAATTTAAGGTAATCATTCTATCACTAAAAATTAAAAACAGTTTAATACGATAAAAAACATTTATATTTCAAATAATCTTTTATAATTGAATATAAAATATATATTTTTCTCTATTTAGTGAAATATAAATATTTTCAGAAAAAGTCTAAAATTTCACCCTTTAAAAATTTTTACATTTTTATTTAAAAAAATAATTTTAATAAAATATAATTTCTAAAAGTGGAATAAATTAGTTATAATATTTTTTCACAAAAAAAATTAAAAAACAGTTTGTATTAAAACACATTTTTTAAGTATAAAATGTTTTTATTGAAAGTTGTTACTTTTTTAAATGACTTAATCAATAAATTTGCAATATATTAAAATTTCACAATTTTTTCATTCAGTTTTAAAAATATTAATACAATAAAATTTATCATCTAAGTTATAATTGTATCATTTATGTAATAAATTTTTATATTAAATCATAATTATCTTAAAGATCATTTTCAACATTAATCAAGACATTGACTATAAAATTTTTCATCTAAATTTTCAGTGTGTTACATGGTGACATATCGAAGAAATAAACCAAATTTTTATAATGATAGGAAACAAATCATGGATTTACCTATGGGGTGAATTTTTTTTTAGAAGTCACATAAATTAAGGAATCAATGTTTATAAAAATTGGGGAAGTTGGTGCAATAGTTTGGTGGTATGTTTGAGATCATAGAGCATATCAGAATACGTGAACACTAATTATAACAGCCTACTTGACATGATGGTCTCTATAAGATGTTTCATAGGTCTAAACTTTGGGGTTATGATTCGGATCCATTACATGTGATTTACAATAAGGATATTGATTTATGACTCGATTCATCATCAATGAAACAATTGATAAAGATCAGTACCAGAGAAATATTGTGTTGATAGAAAAGATAATACAAGTTATTTTAGTTTTGTGGCAGCCCAGATGAATCTAAGAGGAGACTAGTGTGTGTGAGTTGGATTTCCTTGGATAATGGTCTGATTTGTTCATCCCATACTTATAGGGACAGTTCTCAAAGATGATAAGTAGTTAGAAAAGAATATTATAACACCCTAAAATTTTAAAGGTATAGTAGGTTTATGAATCAGTGAATCTTATGTGTGTTGTTCTATATATTTTGGATTTTTTTTTAGTTTTTTGGACACTAAGAATCAGATTTAATGTGGTTGTGGGAACTAACCTGACTATTAGTGCTATTCAAGTGCCATCAACTAGCCAGTATAGAGCTAGAAACTATCCAATGGAGGTGAAAAAACACTTGTATAAACCTAGATACCATTAGAAACCTAGTATATATTCATTAGAATACTAGTGGTTGAGATTGTAAACTAGGATTCATCCGTGATCCACCATCTTATCGATGTTTCCTATATGGCAGGACCATTAAAGGAACTCTCATAATTCAATAAAACATTGATTATATGACAAACCACTTTCTCACATCTGTGTTCATTTATAAATAATTGTTGTAATATCTCTATTTCAATGGAATTACATCTCTCTTTCCCCTCTATTTGGAATGTAATATTGGATTGATATGTTATCCCCCAAATAGAAAATTCATTCATTTCTATCATGAATCCAATTTATATCATAATTTGAATAGAAAATATAATCTATCTTCACCATATCTATAGTTTCCATAATGATATAATGGATAATAATAGTTGGTTGATGGAGAAACTTTATATTTAAAATATTTCCATCCTACCCTCGAATGGATTTAGATTCACCATTGGAAAAATATATGATTGGGTAGGTTAATATATTCTATGCCCAACCCGCATTCACCGTATTGAATATTGAATATATAATCACATTTTTAATTAAATAGTATTGGTTATAGGAATCAATGATCTTTATCTTTGGTTTGTAAAATTTCATAGAAACCGACATTTAAATACTTGAGGTTAGAAGACCTTACCTCACATGTCCTTTTTATAAGGTTTTTTCAATTGATTGGAAAGATTTTGAACGAATTCATAGTTTTGAAAACCATTTTGTGGTATTCAATAATTTTAATTTTCATAAGGTTTGTTTGTTCCCCCCATGAGACCTATGAATTATATTTAATTATTATGTTATTCTTTGTTATTCTATATTGGGTTTGAATGCTTATCCTATAAATGTTATATCAATAATTAAGTGAATTTTGGGATTTTCAAGACATGGTTGGCCACTAATGGGGGATCTTGTAATATTTTATTTGAAATGATGATGATGGTTGTACTTGGTGATAGGAAAAGGCTATGATAGCATTTTGGTCTGACCTGAGATAAATTATGGGGTACAATAACCTTATGGCCAATCCCATATAGTGTATAGGGTATGATGACCTTGTAACATGACCCAATAGTGGTATGAAAACCAATAACTTGTGGACTAACCTAAGGATAAGATAAGGAATGAAAATATTATGGACTTAGCCAAGGCTCAATTGTCTATGGAACTTGATTTAGATGATTTGTCATCCTTTCATCCTAATTTGATATCTGATGATGTATGTGAAATTCTATCTAGAATGGAGTATGACTAGGTATGACCATGGCTTGTGGAAGTTGAGTTAACACAAGATCACCTGATATATGACATGTTTATTTTTTGAAAATATACTTTCCATCATGTTATATGCCTTTATATACATGTTCACTTTCTGTTAATAATGAATTAGCAATGTCCTACTGGGTTTAAGCTCAATATTTTCAAGGGTATCATGATGTGTGTTTAGATTTACTATTCAATGATCCTCCCAAGGGAAAGGTCCCAGTGTCTTGGAGTTAAGTGGGTGGATCATAGAGGATGTATGTGATACAAGGATAGACTCAAACTATTATTATTGTGATTTAGTTTATTTTATTAGTATATCATAAAATGGGTGAATTAATAGATTATTCATCCTTCTGTTTATATTGTACAAACTGTATGGAATTTTAATGTAGAATAATGATATGCATTTAGTTTTTGTTGTAATTTTTGGAGATATTAGCATATACTTGTTGTGATTTTGGTGAATGAAACGTTTTACTGAGTGTATAGTCTACCTCTAAAAATATTCAAGCCATCACCACTGGCTAACTGATTCTTGTGGGTAGAGAGGTGCACAAGAGATTATATAGAACTTTGGCTCAGACTATGTAATTTTTTCATGGTGTTAAATTCCCATTATCAATGAATTATCTAATATATTAAAACATTTCCCTCTTCCTTTTTCTTAAAAAAACTTAATACAATTTTAGTTTTATGAATTGAGGGATGAGTATAAAATGATTAGAGTTGGGTGTTGGGAAAGTGGATGCATCAATTGAGTGTGTTCAATACATATTTACTATAGAAGAGTCATGATATATTTGCATAGGGTGGTTTCTATACTCTGTTTAATATAAAAAATTATAAAGATAGTTGACATCAATGATTGATTATGACTAGAATATTGTATGAGATCAACTACCGAACCATGATGGACCTCTGTGATCAAATACAAATGACTTCCTTTTTACATTGACGTGTTTATGTAATATTTTTTTTTCAATTTTATAAAGTTTAAAACCAAAAAACCAACTTACTGAATTTGTCTTAAACCCATAGAAAACCAAAAAAACAAAAAATATATGTGCTATTATATTGAGACTTCAAGACCAACTCATTTAGAGAAGACCCTAGTTATCCTTTAGGATATATTTGTGTTCATCCAAATACTACATGATTATAAAGACCTTGATATCCTTCTCATCAATGTTCTACCTATGTGATTAATTCATTATATAATTTATAAGATGAAACCTTCCAAGAGTGATGGTTAGTTACCATAGTAGATCTAATATTCACATGCTCAGTCAACTGGATAATTTAGAGAGGGAAGTTGAAAAACTGTTGGAAGAACTATTAAAGGAGAAGATGAGCTGGTCATAGTTGATAGTTATAAACTTGTTATTATGGGAATCGATTTTAGTTATACGTTCAACTTCAGGGATTCTGAATGGAAATTAAATATTTTTATTCAATATGTGATAATGGAAATTTAAATTATATAGTGAGAGTTATTGATTTATTATTATCATCATTTTTATATTATTTATATTATAAAATAGTTTTTCACACATTTGTTTCAGATCAACATGTGTTTCTTCTGGTGTTGATAGTGGAAGTATTAACGTAACTGATAAGTATTGACACTCTTATGAGAAATAGTCTATAAATAAGTAATAATTATCTATTTCAAGCTATTATAGAAGGATGTTATGTTAATCTCTATGATTTCGTCACCAGTTAAATGAATAACATTGATAATATTACGGATATTAACAAGTTAAACCAGTTTGATACCTATATGAACTATTATTAATATTGGGTTTAATTTTCATATCCATCTAGTATTCAATATATATTTCCCAAAGAGTGGGAATTTATTTTTCTTTAAAAAGACCAGATCAAGGTAAATTTGTATCTCTAACAATTTAAATTGATTTTTTCAAACATAGGGTAGTCGTAGTTGTAAAATATTAGGCATTAACATCAATTGTTAGACTTTTCCAACTGATTTTCTTGAGTATTTCTCAAGTTATCCTCTTAAAAAATAGGTAGATTTGTAAATCAAGTTACTTCCTATAAAAAAAATTTCTATTCTAATATATTATATATTTCTAACTAAGATGTTATTATTAAAAATTTATATAGAGGAGATTAAGGATAATGGTTTTATAGGACCCATTACTTTCCCAAGGTATTATTCTTAGTCTTGTATTTATTAAAGGAGCTTATATTATAGGATAACATGTAGACTAAATGATGATGAAAGAGATAACCATCCATAATTATTATCCATTTCATTGGATTGATGATTTATTTGATCAAATAAAAAATGATAAGTTATTTTGAAATATAGACCGACAATATAGTTATCATCAAATCAGAGTAATAAAGAGGATATTATAAAGATACATTTTGAAAGATAAAATGGGTTCATAAAGTCTTTGGTCTTGCATTTTCAATTAACTAATACATCCTATGTTTTTATAGCCTTAATGATTTATATATATTTGGTCTTTTTTTTATTCATTTTTAGTGGTCTTTATAAATTTCATCCTCATATATTATAGATCCTAGGAATTACATGGAATAAATATCCTGATCATATTAGATACATTATAAAAGAACTAGTAAATTTAAAAAAATCATTAAATGATAATTTTAGATTTATTAGGTAAAATTACATTGGAATTTTGTGTTAGAGGTTTGGATTCTATTAGATCCTAAAATAATGTAAGTTTCAACGTCGAAAAAAGTACTCATAAAAATCCATGAGATCAGGAGTTTTTTATACTTTCTAGATATCATCATCTTTCATTTAAGAATTTCCATGATAATAAGTACAATTAATAATTTTATATAAAAGGTGGTATTCATTTTTTGATTTGATTAGTATGTATTTACATTTTAAAAGATGAAGAAGAGGATTAGTACTAATTCTATTTTGATTCTTCCTATGGAAGAGGAATTGTTTTTGGTATATTATGATGTATCTATAATGGGTCTTCATTAGTTTCTTTTTTGTGATACTATTTTGGTTTTCCATGGCTCCCATAAATTGTAGTCATATAAAAAGAATTATCTGACCCATGATATTTAATATAAAGCTATTGAGATTTACCTGAAGTATAAGAGGAAGTATATGCAATACCACAATGTCTTGATATATGACTATCCTTAAATATTCAATGTTTTAAATAGTTTTCTCTATACAAAACAATGAACTAAAATGAAACTGTGATTTATTTATACTATTAAAGTTATGAAATTTAATTATTGGGAAAGAAAATGAGTAACCACTTTATGAAATATTTATTCAAATAAAATAAAATAGACATTTATTATGAATGAAATTCAATTGGTATATCTAAAATTACTAATTCAATAAATTTACACATAGAAATATATTTTTCTAAATATAGTTTTTCTTTTGGATATGAGTTTATTTTCGAAGAAACTTGGGAATAATTATGATAAAATATACGAGATATCAATAATTTATGAATACTAATTTAACAAATAAATAATATAAAATATAAATGATAATGGTTAATATTCTAAAAAGACATTTTCCTATAAAAGAAAATTTACATTATATCTCACATTTTTATATAAAACGTAAATTCCTAAAGTTAGTGTTTGACTTTTACAAAATGAAAATTATTTTGGGATTCATCATAGAAATATTTCTTAATATGAATTTTTAAAATTTTTCAAAAAAAAATATTTTAGTTGAGTAGTGAAAATATCATTTTAAAAACTAACATGAATTTTATAACGTTAATAGTATATAATTATGAATTATAAATTCATGACATAGTTTTATAAGACCGTGATTTTATTTTCAAATTAAACTTTTAATTTTAAAATGTTTTGTTTAATTTAAAAACCCATATTTGATATTTCAAATCATAAGTAATATTTTCCCAAAAAAATTTTTTAATACACTATAAATTTTCTATTAAATTAAATTTTTATTAATTTTATAAATTGAATAAATTGAAATTGAATTTAAATTGATAATAATGTGGATAAAATTATCAAATAATTACCTCTTTATTTTTATACATAAATATTAATTTACCTTATGTAAAAAATTTCTACGATGATAAAAGCTCAAATAGAAAAGGTAATAATTCATGGGGAAAATTGCTTGAAAATTTATAAAAATTGATGTAATTGAGTGTAGGGGTTTTTATATACCTTATGTCTTCCTCACAAAACTATTTATCAATTTTCATTCCATTTTACATGTCTAACATGTGTTCTATTTTTTTATGTAGAAATGTTTAGAAAAATAGAATTCTTACCACTTAAAAAATCTCATCTCTCCACCCATTTAACATAGAAAAGAATGTTAAGTTTCTAACTCAAAATATTCCATTTTTTACTCCCATATAATAATATTTAAATATATTTATCATTTGGGCAAAATATATTATCCCATGCAATCCATTTCCAAGGGATCTTCTATTGAAATCTAAATGCGCTCAACATGCGTAATCATATTTAATTAATTTATTGATTTTTTATTTTTATTCATTTTCCAATTGTTATATTAAAATGAATATATATATAAAAAATATTTGGCTATATAATAAAATTTATTATTCTATGTGAATAATTATTAATCATTATCTCTCTTTTCTATTAGGAAAAATGATACTGTAATTTGTGTGTTGGGCGGACTACCCCAACCACGACGCAAAATTTATTATTTTCCATTACCAACATAAAACTATGTTATAAAAGGGAAATTAAATAAAATATTATTATATTCATATCATATTTATGATTCTTAAACAATAAACTGTATTACTCATTCCTCTTATCCAAGGAAAATGATATCATTATCCATCCACACGTACAAACTACCACCTTCCTGAAACTATTGATTTTTTTCATCAATGAACTGTATGGTTGGTCATGATGACGAGAGAAATTGATAAATATTATTTTTATGATATCATTAATTATATATTATAAAAAATTTTACAACCTATTAATGATATTATCAATAAAATATTGCTTTTAATTTAATCATTCAAAAGGGACATGCTGAGCGGAAACTGCTCTCCTATTTATAAGTAAGGAGTTTATATAAAATATATTCTCTCTATACACCATTAAAATTCTGATATATCAAAAAAATAAAAACAAAACAATATCATTATACATCTGGTATAATGAAATTAAACTAAACCACATTATAATCGGCCATTAATATCAGTAATTTCATATTTGGGTCAGTATAAGAACCTACATGACCAATGTTATGAATTTATATCATGAATTTATAAGAGATATAAGTTAATAGTGTAATATGATATAAATACATCGATAATGTTTTTTTGGTTAAATTATGTTTATTTAAACATTGAACTCATTAATTGAGAAAACACCTTTAGTTTGTTGACAATCAGTAAAACATGATCATGACTGATTTCATCTTCATGATTTATAACAAAAACTACCATATAATAAAATTATACATTTAAAGATATCATGAAATCCATATTATAGTAATTTATATTTTATAATAATGAAAAAATGTTAAAAATTAATATATAACGAAATCTATTTTATGAAAATAGTTCAAATCAATAAATATTACTTACACCCAATTTTGAAAATAGGTAAAAACTAACTAATATATATATAATGGTTATAAATGATGAGTATAAATTGATATATTTATGAATAAGGTTCTTGGGTATTAATTTAATGAACATAATTTTATTATTCAGTAAATTTTGTGCAGGTGCAGATGATTAAGGACTGAGGTATGAGTTTTATCTCAGATTCCTCTATTTGAGACATGTTTAGAATCACACTTGTAATTTGATTTATTTAGAGCATATAGTTCTTATATGATATATTATATCATGAATTTTATTTTAATCATTGTATTTTATGTTAAATTAATATATATATATATATATATCAATATTTATTAATTAAAGTGTTACTCAAGTTAAAAGGGTTGTCCTGGTATCAAATCATAATTATCAATACATGATTGATATTATGAATCTTGTTTGGTTTATATGGTATTATACTAACTTACTATCATATTATTTTTAAAAACATCATTTTATTGTAATTAATGTTATAAACTAATCCAAATCATCTTATTTTCACCCAATGTGTTTAACTGAAATGCTACCTTAGTTGTAAGAGTTTTTGGTATCTCAATTTCTGTTCATTATATTTTGAACATTTACTAAATATTATTTCCAATAAGTTGGGTATACTCTAACTTTTTTTTATATTATAAGTTATTATCTCTTTATATAATTTTTTCCACATATAATCCTTTTAAAATGTTTCATGCAACATGGAGTATGTTTTCTATAAGGGAAATTGACAACTAAATTCCCCTTTCTTTGAGTTATAATATATCATCTTGAAACATTGATTCTTCACTCTAGGGTTATCCCAAAATAACATTATATTATATAGTATATTATTATCATATTTTTAAAAATTATGTTTTAATATAAATGAATTTTTTGTTACTTTTCTCATAAGGATACATACACATTTTATGTTGTATTGTGTAATCCATTTAATCCCAACCATAACATGTTCTAGCCGATAATACTAATGGTTCATGACTTAACATGTCATAATAGACTTGATAAGGTTTCTAATGTAGAATATGAATAAAAATGATGGTTAGGTTACAACATGCTATTGAACTTCCAATTGTGTTTCTCAATATCCTATAAAAAATGTTAGTTGATAAAAATCATGCAATGCAAGGAACAAAAAATATATATCATGTAGTCAAGTAATACATTCTATATGTAATGGAATATTAATGGCATGTTAATCCTATAAGGTTCTTAAAATTATGCATGTTCATCTATTCCTTGTCATAGAATGATAAGGGTAAAATTCAATTCATTAATCCTTGAAATCATATAAATAATAACATCAAATATCATGTGCATTACTAAATGGTGGATTCAAATTAAATGTAATAGAAAATATATAGAAAAAAATTTCATCATTCTATAAAACTTCATAATTACCATGGATATGGGTTAGCTACTCTTAGGAACAACTTATAACCATGCCAAATTACATTCCTAATATGATTACCATTTTCTATAAATAGTATGATAAGAAAAGAAACCTACCTCTAATACCTCTTTGTAATTTCCTAACTGAAGCCACTAAACAGTTCCCCGAGTTTGTGGGTTACATGGTCCCAAGAACACCTCCCTATATGCTAGAGGCTTCTAACTATCATTAAGGGTATATGGTTGTATAGTGGAGAGAATATGCCATCCCAATAAGAGTGTATCATATTGTAGAATTCACATCAATAAACAGTATAATCATATAAATAACTAAACAATGGTAGATAAAAATCCATATGACAAAACTATTAATAATGTACAACAAAGGAAATAACATATTTCATATTACTATGTAATGTATCTATAAAAAAATTAAAGGCACTACATGGAACCAAGAATCCAATACAATAAACATATGAAAATAAATAATGGCCAAAAATAACTATCTCCATATATCATCATGAGCCATAGATCAGTTATTTGATCCCCTTCTCCTATGTGAAATCAATCAAAAATCCTAAAGAGTGTTATTTTCAAGCTCCCTACCAGCATCCATGAGGTCTGTTAGGGTACCCAATGATAACTAGAATAGTTTGACACATAATACTTTGTAGGACACCAACACCAATTTCTATAACAAGTCATGCCTATGTATATAGGCATAATTTGTGTCAAACATATAATAGTAATATAAATGAGAAACAAAAATGGAAACATTTACTATAACAATGGTTTGGAACTATTAGTGTAACCTATACCAACGGTTTGGGAAGATGTTGGGTGATTTGGCATTTAGAAACACCTATCCTAATGGTTTGGTGAAAATAGTTGAGAATGACCTATCCCAATGTTTTTAGACCCATTGGTATAGGTAAAGATAAAATAATTTAGCGGAGGTTTGAACCTACAACCTACAAATTATATATCAATTAATTTAACACAATCTTATTATTACCTTTGTGAATTAATTTGGATATATATATATATATATTTAATTTATATATTGATTTATTTAACCATATTTGACAAAAAAATCATAAAAAATAAGGGTATCTATCCCAACGGTTCTCAAAACCATCAGGATAGGCCTTTCCCAGTGATTTCAAGAACTATTGGGATAGGTACCCACCATATACCAATATCTTTCCCAAACTCTTGGGAAACGTGGTCCCAAAGTTCCATTTCCCAATGGTTTTCCAAAACCGTTGGGAAAGGTTGACTCAATGTACCATTTCCCAATGTTTTTGAAAAAACTATTGGGAAAAGTGGAACTATTTTCAACAGTTTTCCCAATCCATTGGGAAAAGTGGACCCTTTCCCAATGCTTTTCCAAAACCATTGGGAAAAGTGGTGTTAAAGAGGACTATCCTAACAGTTTTCGAAAACCGTTGGAAAAGGGGACATATACCAATGGTTTTTATAAACCATTGGTATTTATGTATTGGTAAAGTTAAGATTTATAGTAGTGAATGAAGGATTAATACATGTAAATGTGATAGTATAAGGATTACTATGTCTCACTATAAACAAGTAATCATAATAAGTGAAATATGTAAATAATAATAAAAAATACATTCCCTCCTATGAAGATTAAGTGTGTTTTAGAACAATGATAGATAGATATGACGAGTATAAATTTCCCAGGAATTATCAAATGCCTCTCCTATGTAATTAAGTTTCAAACCAAATAGATGAATCCAAAAAGTAGTAATGTCAATGGAATTCCTTGTAATATGGATCAATGGAGTATGAATTTCTATGGAATACAATATAATCTATAATCCATGGAGTATAAATTTCCATGGAATGTAATGTAATATATTATCCATATAGTAGTAATTTCTATGGATTTAAGCATGTTTAATTGAGGAAAATAAAGTGTCATTCGTTAGCTATGCCCTTTAACATTTAACCCATTTCATAATTCATTTCCAGTCCCATTTAATATGCATAAAAAATCTATGATTTCTTCCATATCATTTCATAGTTTCATTTTAATAAATTTAATCAATTTAATAACATGTAATCACATGGAAAAAAGGCATTAACCATATTATAATATTGAATTTAATTCATTATGGCTCCCAAAATGATGGTGAGATCACACAGACCCAACAAGTTGGTAAATCATGGAGAAGATACATAAACACAATGCATGGGTTGTTCAGGCTGAGGTTGACTACCTCCAACCATATCATGGTAATAAGTGGAAAAACTATCAAGGTTACAATAATTTATTCAAGGCATTCCAATTAATTTAGGAGTAATGGTTAGAATTTCCTATGTGTGACACAATGAGAACTAGCTATAAAACAACTTGACTTTGTATGAAAATGTATAGACCACCCATCATATACCCCTGGTAGAAAACACATAAAGTATCAGATACAAACTGACATGGTTAGGAATAATATAAGGGAATATATGAATACTATAGGAATATGGCATATTTTCATGCCACAAAATAACATAGTGTATAGAAATGAAAATTTGTGGAAGGATCCCAATGGATGAATAACTCACTAGCACAGATCCAATGAGAATAACAGTTATTAAATCAAATGTAAGATGATTTATTTATCAATGAATCTAGATGTAGGAAAAGGATGAATCTCAGAAAGATGAAAAAATTCCCCCTGTATACTAGAAAAGAAAAATGAAGATAAGGGTTTTGTATTAAAATATTTTAAGGGAAAGTATTAAATTACAAAAATAATAATGTAGTGCATGATTTGGTTGCATGGTTGACCATACCCTGTAGAAACTGTGCACATACCTCTGTATTAAGAGGTAACCCACATGGATTAGGCACAAAGTTTGGGAAATCATGAGAAAACCGTGTGATTGTCCTTTTCTAAAATTTTAAGGTGGTATGTATGGGCATGGACCTCTCGATGAACTATTTCATAAATCTGTTCAGCACTAGAGGAATCCCTGGATGACACCAAATGGTTAGAAGAAACTATGTGGCCTTAGATTCCCAATTTCTATTAACCATGTGTCCTTGTTTCCTTTTCCAAAAATAGAGCCTTGGTCTCCGAACAATCTCCAAACACACCCAAAACTTCCAAGACCCTATTAAAAATTTGTATTAGGAAAAGAACGAATTAAAGTGATCTTAGAATGATTTTTAAGTCAATGTAAAATTAGTATCTTACAATTTAGGTCCATATTGAGATGAAATTGGGAATTCGTTCCATAAACATGACTCAAATATATGAGGGAGACCCAATCATGGATATAAGCTCCAATGTGGAATCCATTCAAGGAGGGAACAACATACAATCATTCCATTTTTACTAGGAAGTTTACATTGTTTGCAAATGTGATGAAAGTCTATCACCATTATAAAGAAGGAATGATAGTCAACAGAAACATTTCACATAATCTCCAAGTAAAGGGACAAACCTATGGTCATGATGAAAGAATGAGAAACAAGAATGGAGAACTAGATGTGAAAATATTCTCCTCAACATGGGGACTATTAGTACTATTGAATCATTTTTTTTGATATTTCACCATATCTAGATATTTGGTGCCATGTTACACTATGAAAATGGATGACCCATCATGAGACTTACTTATGAATTGGGATAGTTAGCATTGGTAATCCTCTATCTACCACATCATCATTATGGATCCTTCACTACATAGAATATTGGACGATGTTGGGGAATTTGGAATCACTTTTCATGTACCTATACTGAATAAAAAATCTAAATCTATTATAGTACCCCAAATACAAGAGTCCAATAGTATTGCACCTATAGGCACGGAGTTAAGAGAAACATTGATGTGACAATCTCACACAACTGTGTTTCCTCCACAGCTTCCACCTTTCCAATGGACATCGGGTGCTCACATGCTGTCTCATAATCCTAGATCATCTATAATAGGGAGAACAATTCCCTTGGGCATTAGTTATTGCATGAGAGGGTCATTCCCATAAAGGATATGGTCTTCCTGGACCTAAAGGTATTCGCCTCTCATTGACACTTCCACCCTCAGACCACACAGGGGGAAAATACCTATATCCCAACAACAAACCACTTCTAGAGTGTCTCCCTAGAGTGATCTGACAACACACTCCTCTACACTGAGGAGGTATTTTATTTTTGTGTAACATTGATAGAATCTATTTCCCAAGGGACACCTTATAGGGATCACACTTTTCCTTATCAAATCTAGCACTAACTGGTCTCACCTGTTTAAGGGAAGGATGACTTTATTCATACTCTGATATCCTTGGTCTAATGCACCAAACACCGGCATTAGTTTTTAATTTAGGACACAACCCAAAAAGGGGAATCTTCTATAACTTTTGTGTCTATTTTCACCCCCAACATATCCCACTAGATTCCTATATTATAAGAATAGAGATCTATTATTCCCAATTGAGATTGAGGCACCAACTACATCACAAGAAGGTCAGGTTGATTCTGTAATGACCCAAAGTTGTGTCAATGTATTTCTCTTATTATAATTATGACTTATAGTATAATCACATAACATTACATATATAACCCAATACAAACATTTTAAATTAATAATTAAAGAAATATAAGGTTTCTCTAGAATTTAAAGAACATATATCAAAAAAATAGTAACTTGACCTTTGGAATAATAATATGAACCTTATGAATAGTAAACCAACCACGGTAATAGTAATCTCACTAATGAAGGTATAAATTAAAAGTTTCCATCTTATTAATGTATATATGATATAATTATGTCATTTTATTAGTGAATAAATATTTTAATAAAATATTAATTAAGTGTTGGTATTTGTATAAGGCATGTATATTTAATTACAATTTTATGATTAATTTCAAAAATTAATAGAAAATTTATTTTATAAAATGTACCCATAAAATAATATTTTTATGTATTTTGATTATAAGATAATTTTATGATACCTTAATTAATTTTTCAAAGTGTTAAAAAAGTAGTTTTAATTTTCAAATTTGTATTTTTCAATTAAATTATGATTTTAAATAAAAAATAATTTCTCATATTTTAAAAATATTATTTAAAAATGTAGTTTATTTTTTAATTCATCACTTCAAATAATGGTTAGTGTGAATTTTTTTGATTTTTCTGAAATACTTGATTTTTTGTGAATAGTAAAATATGGTAATTTATGGCATATTAACATTATAAGTTAAATACACTATTTATTGAGTCATGGCATATGTAAGAACCATTGGTTAAAACTCACATGATCTAATTACTTTATTTAGTCTCATGAATCATTAATATTTCTTGTTTTTAGAAAAATAATAATCTAATGAATTAAATATTAAGAAAACACTCATCTCCTCCAATATAAATACATCCCCTCACCACCTATTCTCTTCAAACCTCAAAAGACATGTTTCGTGTACTAATTCTTCTCAAATATCTTCAAAAGGCCCTACCCACATTATTTTTCTCTTGTTATCAACAATATACCGAGACCTATTCACTATAGAGGCTCTCAAAGAGGATAAATTCAAGAGGTAAATTCCTTTTTCCGATTCTTTTATTTTCTTTCCAAGTTCATTTCTTTTCATTTTATCTCCTCAAGTAACCCCATAAAAATGTTATGAAAACTCCATTACCTTATATATACTTTAATTTTCATATTCTTCTGGAATAATTCAGCATCATCTATTTTCTCCCATCATTTTATAATTAAAATGAAAACACCATCCGAGATGTGTTAATTTATAACATTCAAGGAAGACAGGTTTTCAATTTCTATTACCATATTAAAGGATGGTAAATAAAAAAATTTTAATGTTTAACTATATTATAATATATGTATTTAGTTTTTTGGGAATCAATTTTTAAACATGATATTTAATTACAAAACAAAATGTGTTCTTTTTGATCGAAAAACTGCCAAATGAATCAAAGTGTTTATCATTAAAATTTTATATAGTTAGTCATCCTAATTCAATTTAATCAAATGAATGGTATAACCATTTTATATTCTGTATGTTCCTTAATATAATATAATTATAATTCTAGAAAACAACTCCCATTTTACGTTAACTTACATTCAATTTTACAAATAAACCGATCATGAAGACTAAGAGAACGATCACTCACGAACGATGAAATTGGAAAATATAACTCATCCAAAAAGTCATATAAGAATATAATAAAATGATAATAAATAAAATTAACCTATAAGAGGTTATTTAATGAATAATTAATGAATCTAATTTTCCAATATGGGACATTAAGATCAAGCGAAATACACAATTGTATTTAGGGTAAGGGATTCTACCCGATCCTCTATTATTCCTTCAGGTTCTTTTCCTCTCTTTTTAACCCAAATGAAAGTCTATTTAATTATTATTAACTTATTATAAATTAGTATTATTATCCAAAATCATGTATCGATATCCATTCATCTTTTCTTTTAAGGTATATAACTTTTTAAAAAATGTTCAGTATTCAATTCTTCCTGACACGCAAGCCGATTTAAGGGAACATCGCCAATTCATTCCCATTCTCTAGTGTGCTCCATCATCTATTTTACGACAAATTTTTTTTTTGTAAAATATATCATTTTATCATGAAAAATAAATTGGTTAAATTCATGTTTAAATAAATTATTATTCCTTTTCAATTTTAAAGAACCCTGAATATTTTCCCTTAATCCATTCAAAAATATTATACTTCTAAATGTTGTTAAAAACTTTTTTAAGTTTATTTTGAGGTATATTATCATGATATATGACTATATTCCTTAATTAATGTCCATTTATGATTTAAATACTTTCATTCATGGAAAATTTTATGATACGACCATTTATTATGATTTTGACAAGATTATGATGCACAATTCTATCCCAGGGTAACCCTTACATTTATGTTTGAATACTTATGCATGATTCCTTATATAGAAATCATATTAATGAACTTGTTATAATGGGTTCACCTAGATATAACTCTAATGGATTTGGAAAAATTTTTTCTAATGAGATGTTATGTGCAATAGTCTTGGTGGTTATCCTTGGCTCATGCTCTTTGTGAAATGGTCTTGGTGGTTAGCCTTGACTCGTGCTTCTCTATGTGTAATTAGACTTGAATCATGAAACTATGATTCCAAGATTATAAGACCCCATGTTCAATATGATAATATTATTTATGTTCCATTCCTTTTTATGTCATTATATTATTCCTTATAACCTATGTGATAATATTGATTCTTATGATTATTCCATTTATAGTATTTTTAGCTCATCTCATTGTTCATTTTATCTCCAAGTTATCCTATGAAATTTTTTGAGCACAATTTAATTTAGGATCTCAAAGTGGAGATTAAATAATATTTATTTTTATGATGTACCAAATCATCGGAGACACTCGTATTTAAGATCCATGGAATGTAATATGATATTTAATTATTCCTAAATCATGTAATAATATTTGTAAAAGGATAGGGTCACTATAGTTTTTATCAGATGAAAGTATAGTTTTTTTTGATATTAGGAATAAATAACTTTTGTAAGAACTATAGGTATAAGACTATGTATAATAAAACATCCCTAAATTTTAGTAATTATAGAGTATGCGGTTTATCAAAAAAATACATATCCATATAGATATTATGCATGGATGTGGTTCTGGAACAGATATACATTAAAGTAACAACTCTCACAAGTTGTTCTGGGCTTGACTCGGGGTAACCCGATACATGACAATAGGCCTTACATATCATATAGTTTGACACTCATGTAGGATATTCTCTGAAAATTAATAAGATCATTATGAATCATTCTTAAGGAAAAAACATCACATAATAATATATGTTACTAAATAGATCAAGTATAACCTAGATTTAAAATTAGGGAATCAAAGGTTAGGATATACTTTTCCTTAGCAAGTCTATCCTTTGATGTTCACAATTTCCTTTTATGTTTATTTAATTTTTATTAAAGCCCTCTAATTATAGTTTTTTTCTTAGTTAAGGCTGGGAAATATAAAAACATGTGAAAATAAAAACTTTGATGGGGAATGTGATGATTTCCTTAATGATATTCCAAATATGATGGGAATGGGTGCTAAAAACTTTATGGTAGTAATCACTCAACTGGATAAAGTTATGAATAATAACATGAATCATGTGGAACACCCTCCTTCTAAAAGGAAAGAACAAGTTTCCATTGAATCCTTCATATAGCAAGGACCTCCCATGTTTCATCAATCTTTTAACCCCTTCCTTGTGGAACAACGGAATTAACTCCATTGAAAGGATATAATCTATTCTCCATTTCTCAGAAGAAGACAAAGTTGTGCTTTCAGTCTATCGTTTTGATGGGGAAGATGGTCAATGATGAACATTGATCAAAAAAATAATGTCCATGGTGGAAATTCAATGCACAAAATGGGAATATTTTAGGAAAATATTTTCACTAAATATTTTCCACAAACCCCCCATCTCAAGATGAAAAGAAAATTCTCTAGACTTAAGGAAACAGAAGATGATTGTATATGGGAGTATGAAAAAAAACCTTACAACCCTTGAATGGTATTCCTCTGGCATTGTCACGAACACCAAAATCAAGGTGGATTGATTCTTTAGAAAACTAATACCGAGTTTATGAAAAGAGTTAGAGATTCAAGACTTTGATATATTCATGGAGATTGTTTGTTATGACCTTAAGGTTGATATGGAGATCAGAGACTCTCAGTGATCTCATGGTCCTAGTGGAAGAAAGAATAAAATGGATTCTAACATGGTTGGATCATAAAATAAATTCAATGATAGAAAGAAGACTAAACATCCAACATGTCAAAATTGTGGGAAGAAGAATCCTAGGAATATTTTAAAGGGAACTAAGAAATGAGTCAAATTTGGATGAATTGGGAATGTAGCTAAGAACTGCTGATGGGATATGAAGAATTCCAATAATGTGGATGAAGAATGTAAGGTTTATATCAACACTCATCCTTTAGTGTAGGCTTTCAAATGAAGGGAACATGGGAATTTTTCTAATCAATGTCATAAACCAAGTGTTGTGAGAGGCAATCAACAACAACATCCAAAGGAAAAAGGATGGGAATATTCTATCACTACTACTGATGTGGAGATTAATAATGATGTTGTTATTTGTATTCAAGTTATTCATTCATGAATAGTTAAAGTACTATATTATTTTGGTTTTACTCATTCTTTCATATCTTTCATGTTTATTAGAACAATTCAATCAACACCTCAAAATTTGGATATTGTGTTATCATTGAGAATAAAAAATGGGGAAATTATTTCACTCAAAGTATATAATTACTCCATAGATTAATTATGTGTAATGAACGTCATAAAAATCTTATCATATATCCATTGGTGGAGTTTTATGCTACATTGAGCAATGATTGGCTATCTTTATACAAAGACAGCATCAACTATTGGGAAAGGGAAATCACTCTTCATATCCTAAAGCATAAAAAAATTCTATACAAGTGTAAAGAAGAGGATGATCCTACTTTTTAATCATTACCTCAAGTGTTGATACTACTACCTTATGAGTAATAATATCTTTCTCAAATGATTGAGACAAAGGAGATATTCATGACTGAATACATTCCCATCATGAGGAATTACACTAATGTGTTCCCTAAATAGTTTCTTAGTCTTCCTCCTTATAGAGAGGTTGATTTCTTAGTTAATATTATTCCTGGATCTCTACCTATATCATGGACACCTTATTGAATTTCCACCATAGATTTGGAAGAGCTGAAGAAGTAGTTATAGGATAATTAGAAGAAGGTTTTTATACGCCCGAGTGCTTCACCATGGGGTGAACCAGTCATCTTAGTTAATAATATGAATGGATCAATACAACTATGCATTTATTATCATAATATTAATAAAATCAAAATAAATTATATGTATCCCATTTCATAGATAGATGAATTATTTTATCTCTTATGTGGGGCTAGCTATTTCTCTATGGTGGACCGTTAGCCGGGATATTGCCGATTAAAGGTGAGAAATGAAGATATTCCCAAGACTACCATTATAAAGATATATACACAATATGAGTTTATAGTTATTCACTTAAATATCACTAATTATCCAATAATTTGTATGTATTTCATTAATTGAGATATTTTGGATTACCTTGAAAAATTTGTTGTAGTGTTTATCGATGATATTATGATATACTCTAAGATCAAGGAGGAATATGGTGATAATTTGGGTACTATGTTGAAGAAATTAAGATGGGATAATTTTTATGAAAATTATAGTAAATGTGTGTTTTTGATGGAGTAATTTACATTCATGGGGCATATTATCACTGAAAAAGGGATATCTGGGGACCCTTCCAAGACAAAGGAAATCAAAGAGTGGACCAGACCAACATTTGTAATAGAGATTTATACATTACATCTCCTAGATCGCTATTAATGATTATTTTTAAAGAACATTTCAGGATTGTAAAACCTAATTACCAACTAGACATTAAAGTGAGTGAGGTTTTCCTGGACTCAAGAATGTGAGGAAAGCTTTAAGGAGATCAAAAAGAGGCTTATTATTGTTCATATACATACACTCTTAAAAAGTGGTGGATATCTTTTTTGTGTATAGATAATATTCAAAGAGAGGATTAGTTTTTTTACTAATGAAACTTGATAAAGTGGTAGCCTATGACTCATAGAATTTAATAATTCATGGGAAAACTATCCCACACATGATTTGGAGTTGGTAGCTGTGATCTTTACATTTAATATCTAGCATCATTATCTTTATAGGGTTAAGTGTGAGATATATTATGATAAAAAGAGTCCCAAATATATATTCACATAGTAGGAGGTTAATATGTTCCAGAGAATATGGTTAGATCTCATCAAGTATTAAGAATCCTCATTCCACTACTATCCATGTAAGGAAAATAAGGTATAAGATTCTCTAAGTATAAAGGATCATAATCCTTATCAATGATGACAATTGAGAAGGATCCAATATTCCTATATTTTGAGAGGATAGAAATGGGAACAATAAAGGGAGAAAAATCATCAATCCATTCTCAAATGATTGCTATATTGGGACCACTTTGAGTATATTGCTGTATTTGTTGTCAATAGTTGTCAATGAAGATCAAAATTAAAGAGATCAAGAAGTACTCCAATGAAATGGAGGAATGGAAATTCAGATGATTGTTGTACTGATCATATGTTCAAATAACAAGTGTCAAAGTTTACACATTTTTTACAATAATGAAGAATGTGAGGTATAATCTATCTGAGGATGATTAAAGAAGAATGGGGTTTTTATGAAGACCATGAAATTACTCATGATTTCATAAGAACCGTGCAAGATACTTCTTGAAGAATTGAATCATATGTTTTGCATGAAGTAGAGAATGCCGGTTGAAGAAGATGACAATGTGTGAGGGATTGGAATTCTTAGATGGCCATACACTTCACATAGAATCAAAATATGATTATGCTAAAGATGATCTATCAACGGATATATATAATGATAGTGGAGTTTGTGTTGAAATAAGAAGAGTTGTTGAAGGATAAAAATCCCCGAAAAGAAGTGTTTTTGAGGTGACTGTGCTTGTTGACAAAGAAAACAAACGAAATAAAAATTTGATGAAAAAGGAGATTTCATGGTGGCATGTCGAGTTCAAGGGTTGTGGTTAACGATCCATTTTTGATTCAAGAACCTCAAAAAAAGAATGGATGATCTGGAGGTGGTACAAAAAGAGCAGATACAATGTGGCACCGTGTACTTGAAAGAAGGTGAACATGCATGCCTAGTGTTTTTGAAGATTTAGAACATAGAAAATGGAAAAGGGATAAGGGTCGCCGACGTTTTGGGTTCGTCGCACAACTGACCTTCACGCCGAGAACAGACCTGTGCACCGGTGCCTAGGAGGATTGGAAACTTGCACGCCTGTTGTTTTTCAAACTCAGAACATCAAAATATGGAAAAGGAAAAAGGGTCGCGCAAGTATTGGTGTGGTCTTGAAAGTGAGTAGCGCGACAGAGACTTGGGCGGATGGACCAACGTGCTGAAACCTGCGTGCTGAGGGGAGACTTGTGTGTCTTCGTGCAGGGTGTCATAATGCCTATAAATATAGGTCAACCCCTCCTCATTCATAACAAGCTCAAAACATAGAAGAAAATTAGAGCTCTCGTCGAGTAGGTGTGGTGATCGCGCAAGTGGTGGGTGGTCACGCAAGTTGTGTCTGGTCATGCTAGTAGAAGTTGTGCTCCGGTTGTTGGCTGTGCTCCCAAGGCGGTTTGGGAGAGGAAAGAAGTGAGTCGTGCAAGTTTTAAGTTGAAGTAGGCGGGGTCATGCATGTGGTTTGGTAATACCTACGCAACAGTTTGGACTTTCTCACTGAATACTTTCATGCTGTATTGGGACTTACGCGCCGGTCTTGGAGGAAAGTTCCAAGTGCTATTGGAGTATGCCCGCATTTTTGGAGCTGCACGAAAGCTGAAAGATTTCTTGATACCATCAGTGCAACATATGATGTATTCATTTTCGAAGACAGAAGAACAGTGAACAATTTGGTTTTATGAAGAGAAGTGGTATCACACACATGACCGGTGTTTAACATCCTCGTTGTGCTTTTTGAAAAGAAGAAGAACGATTCGTGCAACTAAACTCATATCTGCACAGAAACAGGAAAATATATCAATACACTCCGGTGTCATTATTGGGAATCAAAGGAAGAAAGGAAGAAGATTTAGTGCATTTTGTTATTCCATTAAAGTAAAAGATTTAATACAGAAGAGCATCGACTTGATGCAAGCATTGTCTCATGTTTAACAGTAGACAAAGACTTTGAAGAAAATATATTGAAGAGACCTTCACATATATAAACTGAGTGGGACTTCACTAAAGGTAGTGAGCCAGGGGGAGTCAGCAGGAGTGACCCGAGGGATGTAGTGAGCTATCCCTGAACCTTTTGTTATGGCAGTGAGCCTGGGACAGAGTGACTGTTCACAAACCTTTGTAATCCACAACTAGTGAAGTTTAGTGGAATTTTGTACGACTGGTAATTTTTCAGCGTATGCTCCTTGGATGTAGCCCTTAGTGGTGAACCAAGTAAAAATTGTTTTGTCGTCTCTTTGCATGTGAATGTTTCATTACTGATCATATCTATAATACAGGTTTAACTAGTTTCTACAAATGTGGGAACAAGATTCACAACATTAAAAAGTAAAAATTGACTCCCTGATTCACCCATCCAATCTCAGGGTGTCCCGGGGGTCCTATATGCTCAACCAGCCCCCATGGAGAAAATAAAGGATTCTCATAGAAAATATGTGTAAATTATGAAAAGGATGGAAGCTATTAGAAGTGGGAAGTCATTTGAGTTCATGATTGATGAGGTAGAAGTTTTTTGATTTGGGTCGTGATTATGTGTACCATATGATACAGAGATGAAGAATTGTATTTTGAATGACACATATTGCTCAACCTTCTATATTCATATATGGAGCACAATAATGTATCCAGATATCGGAGAGAACGATTGGTGGGACAATATAAAGAAGGAGATTACTGAATATACATCAAATTATATGGTATATCAATATGTAATGGACTAAATAAAAAAGTCTACGGGGATGATGAAATGACTAAACATACCAACATTGAAGTAGGAGAAAACTACCATGTTATTTGTCAATATAAATCTATATACATCCAGAGGAAATAATTCTATATGGGTCGTTATGGATCATATTACAATGACAGGTCACTTTATCAACATTTGAGGGGACTTCTCATTGGAAAAACTTGTACAGATCTATATGAAAGAGTTGGTAAGGATTCATGGAGTATCACTATCAGTTGTATTTGATTGAGATATTTGATTCACCTATAATTTCTTGAAATTTCTCTAACATGATCTAAGTAGTGAACTGAATATTTTTACTACATATAATAATCAAAATGATTTCTTATCTTCGAAAACAATTCAAAAACTATAGGACATGTTGAGAGCATGTTATGTGGACTTTATAGGAGGATGAGACCATCATTTTCCACTAGTTTAATTCACCTACAACAACAGTTCCCAATCCAACATCCAAATTTCTTTATATGAATCCCTTTATGATAAAAGGGGTATAACACCAGTATACTGGGATAAATTTGATGTGCATAAGCTTCTAGGACCTTGAATGGTTGATGAGATGGTGGATATGCTGAAAACCATTTAGTAACACATCAATTCATCCCAAAGTCAGTAGAAGATCTATGGAGACAATAATTAATAAGACCATGAGTTCAAATTTAGAGACAAGGAATTCTGCAGAATATCTCGTTAGAATAATGCCATGAGATTTGTGAATAATAGAGATCTACGCCCTAGGTACATCAGTCCTTATGAGATTATTGAAAGTGCCAGAGCTATGGACTCTCGAGTAGCACTTCCACCCACCATGTCTAAAGTACATAGTTTATTCATCATATCCCTCTTAAGGATATACATACAATATCCTCCATATATACAATCTTTAGAGGTGTTATAGTTGGAGAATGGTCTTTCTTATGCAGAGAAACTAGTGAAGATCTTGGTTCATAAAGATAATGTTCTACACAACAAGAAAACTCACCTAGTCAAAGTACTATGGTGAAACCATATATAAGGCCCCAGACTTAAACCTTACTTAATCTTGAGTTATTACATGATTACACCTTTAGGATCTTTTCTGGTTTCGAGTATTAGAGAATTAGATCATAAAACATGCATTACATTCCACATTTAAACAAAGTGGTTACATAAAATATAGTATTAATTTTTCCCATTAATGGAAACATATTTAAAATAAAACATGGATTCGTTCTTGACACTTCCTTGACACTATCATCATATCAAGTACCTTTCCCTTGACCTGTGAAAAACATATCAAAAACTTGGGATGAGCATAAAAAGCTCAGTAAGGGATATAAAAATATGGAAAGGAAACATGAGAACATATATACATAAGAATGAAATCATAATTTACCCATAAAACATAAGCACTTTAACATACCTTGTCAAATAATGAATAAATCATAGAAATAATAAAACATTAAGGTAACTTGAGGCATTCATAACATTCTTACGTAGGGAGTAACCCTCTTGGTTACGTTTGGAATACCCGTCACAGTATATTCCCTAAATATTTTCGGAGATACCTTAACGTTTCACTCCTTTGCGTTACCTAGGGCATTGGAGAGCTATATCAGGGTCACCTGCCCTTAGTTTATCATGGAACCTCCCGTCTTCAGAATAATTCCCAAGAACCTCAACATAATCGTATCACATAAAACATGAATAAAGGAAACATAAAAATTACACCTTTCAATCACAAGATATCAATACAACACATTGATATATAAACATTATGAAAACCATTTTCAAAACCAAAATAAAATAAAAGTAAAACATGGTATTTATCTTTCTTTTAAAAAAAGGTATGGCTTGTAGAGGAAGCCGAAACTCAAATATTGGTCACGGCGGTGGAGAAGTTGTTGTCACCGCATACGTATCACAAAACCATTCCACTTTTTCGTTTAGTAAACTCTTCGTATAAAAAATATTCCTTTTGAATAAACCTAAATGTCAAAGGGGTTTATACACCATATAAAAGAAGGTTGTGTATAAAACAAAATATGCCTCAATGAAAGGATATTGAGATGAAGTCCCATACCTCAGGGATGACTAGACTCGATCGTTCTTTAATCTCCTGAATAATAAACTTGAGTTAATTTCTACTTGTTTAAGAACCTTTTTCAAGTTCATTATTCCTTTTATATCACGTATTTCTATGTCATGAACACTATGTAATTATTTATGTTAATAACGGTTGTTTTAACGATCATTGGTACTTGAGTAAAAAATAAACCCTTTATAATTACAAGTTTTTCATGTATCCGTTATATCCAGAATGGTATTCATGATGTAGATATCATATATATCATATATATCCAGTACATGCATGCATTTATAATATTATATTACATTTAGAGGTAAGAAATGAAATGCACCATTCATTGAGACAGTAAGTCGTACGTATGCATGAACACTGCTTCCATTTCTATTTCATATTTTATGAAATGGAATCATAATGATATAAAGGTATATTATAATTCCAGTGTAATATCATATATAATATCATAACTCCATCCTTTATACGTCCCACATTTGGTATTAACGAATCAAATCACTTTGAGGGGGCGGAAGTCCACACTTCCTTAAATAAAGATATCATGTTTACCCATAATGGAAACCATAAAGGTATTCCCAAAATGAAAAATACAGAAGCTTAAGGAAAACGTTAACATATTATATATAATATTTAAATATAGTTTCAACTTAATGGCCACCTTTAAAGGTGTTAAATGAATGTTGAACAATCATCATTTTAGGAGGCAGAAATTCGCCATCGACGGAAACAGTATGTTCATTAACCATTAGATGTAGGTGTGTGTAAGTGTAGCTCAAATACTTTTTATAACAAAATCCTAGTATATGGAAGATACTGGTGTTGTTACAAAAGAAATTAATACAAAGATATTAGGGGGTTGGAGAAGAAAAATTAAACAAAAGAACACAAGTGAAGACATTACCTTAAAATCGGGTAACTCCCTTTGGTTTGAGCTTACAGGCTTCCTTGGGAAGAAGCCATCCCAATGTGAGGCTTCAAGGAGTAATATAGGGAAGTGGAGAGACAAAATGGGCAGGGTTTGTCCGATCCAAAGGCTTTTTATGTGTGGGTAATGAGGTAGAGATGGGGGCCTTTTATAAGAGGAGAGGAGGGGCACTCTTGGAAAGTAAAGAAATGATAATTTATTTTAAAATTATTTTCATATTCAAAAAGTCCAACAGTGATATAATTAGAGGGTAAGGTGATAAGGGTTCTAAATCCACCCATACAATAGGTTTGGGACATGTGTAAGTCATATATTTTACATTATATTTTTATTTTATTTTAATCCATTATTAATGAGGTAATCGCTACATCATCATGATGTCATAAATAATTTAATTAATTTAATTTCTAAAAATTATAAAAAAATATCATGATTTAGGAAATCTTTTTATCTTTCTAATTAATATTTATATTAAAAAATCTGACTTGTATAACCCCATTAAAAAACTATTTTAGTAAAACAACTCATGTTTGTGTAATTTTAATTTTAACATTAAATAAATAGATATTAATGTCATTTTCCTACCAAAGTGTCTCCATGGGGTCCCCATGTTGACCCATGGATTGTCTTGGTAGGCCATGACACATCCAATAAGGGTAGTACATGTTTCTAGGTATTTTATTTTTATTATAATATCATTTTTGCCTTAAATTGCACTAATTACCTCTAATCGCGATTAAAAACACAATGGTTACTATTCACCAAAAAATTCTTTTAATCTCACTGAACCACATTTTACTTCTTAATGACAACCATGTATGTCAGATTTTTGAAAATAAAATCATAAAACTCTAAATGTTTCATTTAAACGAAAAATCAGTTTCTTTAACTACCACTTAGTGGTTTCACTATTCATCAAAAATTGAAGTTTTTCAGAAAAATACCAAAACATTACCCTAAGATATATTTGATATTATGAATTCAGAAATGATGTCTATTTTAAAAAATTCAAATCATATAAGTTAAATTAATTAATTTAATAATTAATTCCCGTTGTCATGACAAATAGCGTGTTGTTATAAAACAATAAGTATCAAAAGATTGACACCAGTTTAAGTCCAATTTCAAAGTGAAATTGATTCCAACGACCACCATAGGATTAAATGGTAAAAATATATTCTAATTTCACTTCAAAACCAATTCCAAATATAATATAATAATATAAATAAATTAGATTAAAAATATGTTTTGAATTTAAATACAACATTTTTCACTATTCATTAAAAAATGAACTTTATCGGAAAAATACAAAAAATTCACAAAAAGTAAATTTTGATGTCCCAATCATAAAGAATAAGTTTATTTTTAAAAACATAGATTATAAAATTGTCAAAAGATAGATTTAAAAATGGTTTTCCATCAAAAGGCAGTAAAACAATCCTTTAAAAATATTAATGTATTCCATGCTTAAGATTGGATTTATTCTCATTTTAAGCCTCTAAAACACTATCTAATTCACTAATAGACATAGATAATAATATCTATTATTCATTACTTACTTTGATGTTACATCCTTCCCCCCTTTATAAAATTTTGTCCCCGCAATTTATTTACTTATCGAATAAATTGTGGTACTTATCCCTCATTGCATTTTCAGATTCCCATGTTGCCTCTTCCATCATGTGGTTTTTTCAAAAAACCTTTACCTGATTAATCACCTTATTCCGTAACACTTTCTCCCTGTGGTCAAGAATCTGGACTGGTTCTTCCTCATATGATAGGTTCTCTTCCAGCTAAACAACCTCTGTACTCAAAACATGAGATGGATCTGGCATGTACATTCTCAGCATCGAAACATGAAAAACATTGTGTACCTGAGATAATCTCGGAGGTAAAGCCACCCGGTATGCAACTGATCTAACTCTCTCCAGAATTTCATATGGTCCAATGAACCTTGGAATCAGCTTTCCTTTCTTACCAAATCACATCACACTTTTCCATGGTGAGACTTTGAGAAAAACATGATCACCTACCTCAAAAGATTGATCCTTCCACCTGTTGTCCACATAACTCTTCTACCTCCTCTGAGCTGTTCTCATGTGTTTCTATATCAGATGAAATTTTTCTACCAACTCTTCTACCAATTATGGTCCCATCATCTTTCCTTCACCCACTTCATCCAAAAAAGCTGGAGTTCGACACCGCTTCCCATATAACGCCTCAAATGGTTCTATCTGTATACTGGAATGAAAACTATTATTATATGAAAATTCAACCAAAGAAAGATGTTGGTCCCAACTTCCCTGATAATCCATCGAACAAGAATGTAGCATATCTTCCAATGTATGATTTGTTTGTTCTAACTGCCCATCTGATTGAGGATAAAAAGATGTACTAAAATTTAATTCGGTACCCAACGACTTCTGAAGGCCTTTCCAAAAGTTAAAAGTGAACTTTCAATAACGGTCAGATACAATGGAGTGAAGAACTCCATGCAACCTGAATATCTATTTAAGGTACAATCGAGAAAGTTTATTTAGAGAGAAAGTATCTCGAATAGGAATGAAATGAGCAGATTTAGTCAAGCGATCAACAATAACCAAGATTGCATTATTACCTCGAGATGTCTTCGGTAATCCCACAACAACGTCCATGAATATATTATCCCATTTCCACTTCGGCACTGGTAAAGGCTTAAGAATCCCTTTCGGTAACTGCCTCTATGCTTTAACCTGTTGAAAAGTCAAACACTTCACAGTAAAATCAGCAATATCTCTTTTTATTCCATCCCACCAGTAATACTCCCACAGATCTATATAATCTTAATACTGCCAGGATGAACTGAAAACGGAGAACTATGAGCTTCACATAACAACTCTCACTTCAACTTTGAATCACAAGGCACACAAAATATCTTACAAAATCTCAAAACACAATCATTATCAAATTCGAATTCATGCAACATACATTTCTGAACCAGCTCTACCTTTTTCTACAACTCACTGTCTTACTTCTGTGCTTTCTTGATTCTGTCTGATAGAGAATATTTCACTGATACCTGAAACAAAATAGAAGATGATCCTGCACCAACAACTTCTATGCCAAAGTTCATCAAATCCTTAACCAAAGGATCACGTTCCAAACACAACATTGCTAATGAAGCATTACTTTTTCGACTCAAAGCATCAGCCACTTTATTTGCTTTTCCTGGATGGTAATGAATTGTACAATCATAATCCTTGATTAATTCTAGCCATCTCCTTTGTCTCATGTTTAACTCTTTCTGAGTGAATATATACTTTAAACATTTGTGATCAATATATGTTTCACACTTTACTCTATACTAATGATGCCTCCAAATTTTTAAAACGAAAACAACAGCAGCTAATTCCAAATCATGTGTAGGGTAATTTACCTCATGAGTTTTCCACTATCGTGAAGCATAAGCAATTACCTAATCATTCTGCATTAGGACACAACAAAGTCCATTCAATGAAGCATCACTTTAGATAACAAACTCCCCATTCCTGGAAGGTAGTTCCAAAACTGGAGCATTCACCATTCTTCCTTTCAGTTCCTGAAAACAATCATCACATTCTTTTGTCCAGAAAAACATAACACCTTTCCGAGTTAGCTTAGTCATTGGACTAGATAACCATGAAAAATATCTAATAAACCTTCGGTAATAGCCTGCCAAAGCAAGGAAACTATGAATCTCTATTACATTTGTGGGTGTTGTCCATTCTTCAACAACCTTTGTTTTTACAGGATCAACAGTTATCCCATCTTTAGAAACAATGTGACCAAGGAAAGAAATTTGTTGCAACCAAAAATCACACATGCTGAATTTCCCATACAATTTCTTTTCTTTTAAGGATCGAAAAATAACACTTAAATGTCTTTCATGCTACTCTTTACTTTTAGAAAACAAAATATCATCAATGAAAACCACCACAAACTTATCCAAGAACTCATGGAAGATTCTATTCATTAAGTCCATGAATACAGCAGGTGAATTGGATAGTCCAAAAGGCATTAATACAAATTCATAATGGCCACATCTTATACAAAACACAGACTTCGGAACATCTTCTTCCTTTACCTTCTGCTGATGGTACCCCAATCTCAGGTCAATCTTTGAAAAAAACTGAGCTCACTGGAGTTGATCAAAAAAATCATTAATATGAGGCAAAGGATATTTGTTCTTAATAGTGATGTTAGTCAAGGCTCTATAATCAATGAAAAGTCTCATAGAACCATATTTCTTTTTAACAAATAAAACAGGAGCACCCCATGGTGATGTGCTAGGTCGAATGAAACCTTTATCTAATAAATCTTTCAATTTCTCCTACAACTCTAAAAGTTCAATTTGATCCATTTGATAAGGGGGTTTTGAAATTGTCTTAGCATCAGGAACTAAGTCAATAGTAAATTCAACTTCCCGATCTGGTATTATTCCAGGATACTCATCAGGAAAAACATCAGGATACTCATTTACCACTGGCACATCATTAATCTGAACAGTTCCCTTGTTTTCAACAATATGTTCAAGGTAACATTCATTTCCATCTTTTACATGTTTTTCAGCCTCTTTATATGTTATCAATAGTAAGGGTTCCTTCTTGTACAAAAATTGAAAGTCTTTCTGAAAAAAAACTTCTTTAGCTTTACAGTCAATCTTAGAATGGTAAATAGAGAGCCAATCCATTCCTAGGATAACATCAAACTATACTAGAGGTAGAACAATAAGATTTTCAAGTAGGTTATTTCCATAGATAAGGATAGGAAGATTCTTATAAATTCTTTTTGCCTCAACATTTACCCCATGTGTTTTTCCACAAGTTCAGGAGTCATTTCTTGAGATGGTATTCCCATTTTACTAGAAATGGTTTCAGAGATGAAAGAATGTGTGGACCCCGAATCAAACAACACACTGGCATAATCTAAACAAATAAACAATGTACCTGATACAACTTCATTTGATGGCCCGACATCTGCTGAAGTAGTTTCAAAGGATTTCACCACCCCTTTATGCTTGTAGTCTAACTGCTTCCCATCACTCAAGCTCTTTTTCGGACACTCGTTTGCATAGTAAACCATCTCATTGCACTTAAAACATTTCAATAACTGTAAATCAAATTTGGACTTACCATCAACGTGATCTTTTTCGGTGCAATCACGAGCCTTATGTCCCATCTTACCATATCATTAGCAATTTACAGAATTCAGAAGAAATTCCCCAGCATGCGTTTTACCGCATTTATCACAAACTGGAAACTTAGTTTTCTTACCATCAGACTTTTTTGAAGAATTCTTCCCTTTCTCTTGCCACCTCGGTCTCTTCTTCTGGTTGTTATAGAACAATTGATCATCGACAAACTCCATTTCCGCCTTCTCAGCACATCGAACAAGCTTTTCATAACTTTTAAACTCACAAGAAGATAATTCCCTTCGATATTTTGGTTTTAATCCTGAGTAAAAACGATTGATTTTACTATCAAGGTCTCGGATAAAATTTGTTGCATACCTTGCCAATCGAGTGAACCTCTCTTCATAGGTAGCCACTAAGTCTTCCTCTTGCATAAATTCCAAGAATTTTATTTTCATCTTAAGTCGAACTGCCTTAGTAAAATACTTCTCAAGAAACATACCTTTGAATTCATCCCAATCAATAGAATCAATCTCATCAGCATCCCGGATATTTTTAACCATCGACCACCACTGATCTGCCTCTCCCTCAAAATGGAAAATAGCAAGACTAAACTTTTGATGGTCTTAACACCCCATGACATTGAAAGTTTTATCCAGTGCTTTAATCCACCCTTAAACTAGCACAGGTTCAGATGATCCTCTGAATGATGGGGGATGTTTCCTCATGAAATGTTCTACCACTGACATGTTCATCTACTGTTGATCTGGTTGATCTCGTGCATGGATACCACCACCATTTATCGCTTCAGTCCACTACGCCATTACTGCAAAAAATGTTCAGTTCCAATTCCAACCATCTCAAGATGATGATTCGGAAGGTTATTTACTTCTGTATGCCTTCCTAGAATTGCTTCCCTATTTTCTCTGTGGAAAACCATTCTGAACAAACATGTCTTAGATGAAGCAACATGGTAATATTCAAATGCTATATCATTACAATTTGACCATATTTTTTTTTGGAAAATCATTTAATAAAATTCTAACTCCTAAAGTTATCTAAAACGACCTTTGATACCAAGTATAAGGCCCCGGCCTTTAACCTTAATTAATCATGAGCTATTATAAGATTACACCTTGAGGATCTTTTCAGGTTTAGAGTTTTAGAGAATTATATCATAAAACATGCATTACATTCCACATTTAAACAAAGTGGTTACATAAAAGATAATATTAATTTTTCCCATCAATGGAAACATATTTAAAATAAAACATGGATTCTTTCTTGACACTTCCTTGACACTATCATCATATCATGTACCTTTCCCTTGACATGTGAAAAACATTTCAAAAACATGGGATGAGCATAAAAACCTCAGTAAGGGATATATAAATTTGGAAAGGAAACATGAGTACATATATACATAAGATTGAAATCATAATTTACCCATAAAACATAAGCACTTTAACATACCTCATCAAATCATGAATAAATAATAGAAATCATAAGGCATAAAGGTAACTTGAGGCATTCATAACATTCTTACATAGGGGTAACCCTCTTGGTTACATTTGGAATACCCATCACAGTATATTCCCTAAATCTCTTCGGAAAAACCATAACGTTTCATTCCTTTACGTTACCCAATGCATTGAAGCGCTATATTGGGCTCACCCGCCCTTAGTTTATCACGGAACCACCCGTCTTCATAATAACTCCCAAGAACCTCAACATAATCGTATCACATAAAACATGCATAAAGGAAACAAAACATTTCCACCTTTCAATCACAAGATATCAATACAACTCATTGATATAAAAACATTATGAAATCCATTTTCAATACCAAAATAAAATAAAAGTAAAACATGGTATTTATTTTTCTTTTAAAAAAAAGTTTTGGCTTGTAGAGGAAGCTGAAACTCAAATAATGGTCACGGCGGCGGAGAAGTCGTTGTCGCCACATACGTACGACAAAAAAATTCCCTTTTGTTGTTTAGTAAACGCTTCATATAAAAAACATTCATTTTGAATAAATGTAAAAGTCAAATGGGTTTATACACCGTATAAAATAAGGTTGTGTATAAAACAATATATGCCTCAATGAAAGGAGATTGAGACGAAGTCCCATACCTCGGGTCTGACTTGACTCGGTCGTTCTTTAATCTCCTGAATAAAAAACATGAGTTAATTTCTACTTGTTTAAGAACCTTTTTCAAGTTCACTATTCCTTTTATATCACTTATTGACATGTCATGAACACTATGTAATTATTTAAGTTAATAATGGTCGTTTTAACGATCATTTGTACTTGAGTCAAAAATAATCCCTTTATAATTACAAGTTGTTCATGTATCCATTATATACAGAATGCTATTCATGATGTAGATATCATATATATCATATATATCCAGTACATGCATGCATTTATAATATTATATTACATTTAGATGTAAGAAATGAAATGCACCGTTCATGGAGACGGTAAGTCGTACGTACGCATGAACACTGCTTCCATTTATATTTCGTATTTTATGAAATGGAATCATAATGATATAAAGGTATATTATAATTCCAGTTTAATATCATATATAATATCATAAATCCATCCTTTAAATGTCCCACATATGGTATTGACGAATCAAATCACTTCGAGGGGGCGGTAATCCACACTTCCTTAAATAAAGTTATAGAGTTTACCCATAATGGAAACCATAAAGGTATGCCCAAAATGAAAAATACAGAAGCTTAAGAATAACATAAACATATTATATATCATATATAAATATAGTTTCATCTTAATGTACACCTTTGAAGGTGTTAAAAGAATGTTGAACAATCATCGTTTCGGGAGGCAGAAATTCGCCATCCACGGAAACAGTATGTTCTTTAACCCTTAGATGTAGGTGTGTGTAAGTGTAGCTCGAATACTTCTTATAAAAACATCTTAGTAAATTGAAGATACTGGTTTTGTTACAAAAAAATTAATAAAAAGAGTTTAGGGGGTTGGAGAAGCAAAATAAAACAAAAGAACGCAAGTGAAGACATTACCTTAAAATCGGGTAACTCCATTTGGTTTGAGCTCAAAGGATTCCTTAGGAAGACTTGTGCCCAATGTGAGGCTTCAAGTAGTAAGAGAGGGAAGTGGGGAGACAAAATGGTCAGGGTTTGGCAGATCCAAAGGCTTTGTAAGTGTGGGTATGGAGGTAGAGGTGGGGGCCTTTTATAAGGGAAGAGGAGGGGCACTCTTGGAAAGTAAAGAAATGTTACTTTATTTTATAATTCGTTTCAGATTAAAAAGGTACCAAATTTATATAATTAGAGGGTAAGGTGATAAGGGTTCTAAATCCACCCATCCAATAGGTTTGGGACATGTGTAGGTCATAGATTTTACATTATCTTTTCATTTTATTTAAATCCTTTATTAATGAGGTAATCGTTGCATCATCATGATGTCATAAATAATTTAATTTATTTAATGTCTAAAAATTATTAAAAAAATAGCATGATTTAGGAAAATATTTTTATCTTTATAATGAATATTTATAGTACAAAATATTACTTTTATAACCCCATTTAAAAAATTTTTTAGTAAAATAACTCATGTTTGTGTCATTTTAATTTTAACATTAAATAAAAAGATATTAATGTCATTTTCCTACGAAAGGGGCTCCATGGGGTCCCCAACTTGACCCATGGCTTTTATTGGTCTGCCATGACACATCCAATAAGGGTAGGACATGTGTCTAGTTATTTTCATTTTATTATAATATCATTTTTGCCTTAAATTGCACTAATTACCTCTAATCGTGATTAAAAACATAAAACTTACCATTCACCAAATGATTATTTTAATTTCATTGAACCAAATTTTACTTCTTAATGACAACCGTGTATGTCGGATTTTTTAAAATCAAATCACAGAACTGGCAATGTTTCATTTAAACGAAAAATCAGTTTCTTTAACTACCACTTAGTGGTTTCACTATTCATCAAAAATTGATGTTTTTCAGAAAAATACCAAAACTTTACCCTAAGCTATATTTGATATTCAGAATTCAAAAATGAAATATATTTTAAAAAATTCAAATAATATAAGTTAAATTAATTTATTTAGTAATTAATTCTCGTTGTCATGACAAATAGCGTGTTTTTATGAAACAATAAGTATCAAAACATTGACACCAGTTTTAATCCAATTTCAAAGAGAAATTGATTCCAATGACCACCATTGGATTAAATGGTAAAAATATATTCTAATTTCACTTCAATACCAATTCAAAATATAATCTAATCATATAAATAAATTAGATTAAAAGGAGGTTTTGAATTAAAATACAACATTTTTCAGTATTCATTAAAAAAATGAACTTTATCGGAAAAATTCCAAAAATTCACACAAAGTAAATTTTGATGTCCCAATCACAATTAATAAGTTTATTTTGACAAAAATAGCTTATAAAATTTTCAAAAGATAGATTTAAAAATGGTTTTCCATCAAATGGAGGTAAAACAATCTTCTAAAAACATTAGTGTATTCCATGCTTAAGATTGGATTTATTCTCATTTTAAGACTCTAAAACACTATCTAATTCACTAATAGACATAGATAAAAATATCTATTATTATTTAATTACATGGTATGTTACACAATAATTACAAATAGGATGCATGGGAAATAGAGGAAGCGATGAAGGATAAGTACTCACACCTGTTATTAACATAGAATGTAAAGCAAAATTTTAAGAGTGAAATTTCATAAGGGGGAAGAATGTAATGAAATTTTATTTTATCAGTGTATTTTCATTATTATAATGAATTATTATAGTATAATAACATGATATTACCTATATGACACAATATTAACTTTATAAATGAATAATGAGTGAAATTAATGGTATCTCATGAAGGTAAGAAATATATATTGATGAAATAATAACTTGAAATTTTAGAATAGTATTGTGACACTTTTGAATTGTATGGAAGTAAATTTAATAGTAACCTAACCAATGAATGTATAAATGAAAATATAATTCTTATAAGTGTCAATATGATATAATTATATCATAGTATAACTAAAAAATTATTTTAAAAAATTATTTTTTAGTGTTTGTATTTTTGTATGTCATGTATATTTAATTACAATTTTATGATTAAATTAATAAATTAAAAGAAAATTAATTTCCATAAGATATATTTATTAAATAATAATTTTATCTCTTATTATTATATGATAATTTTATAAAACCTTAATTAATTTTTTGATGTGTAAGAAAATAAATTTTAATTTGAAAATTTTTATTTTTCATGTAAATTGTTATTTTGATAAAAGAATTAAATTTTTCATATTTAGAAAATTATTTTTTCAAAATGTACTTAATTTTTGAATTATACACGTTTAATAACAGCTAGGGTGAATTTTTGGAGTTTTTCTGAAATACTTTAATTTTTGGTGGATAGTAAAATACTGCAATTTATTGTATGTGTACATTATAAGCTAAATACACTATTCATTGATTCATGGATGATATAAGAACCATTGGTTTTATATCACATGTTTTAATTACAATATTTATTCACAAGAATCAGCAATATTTATTGTCTTTAGAAAAATAATAAAATATGGAATTAAATATTGAGAAAACACTCTTCTCCTCCACTATAAGTACCACCCTCACGACCTCTTCTCCTCACACCTCTCAAGCCTTTTTCCTTGTCCAAATTGTGCTCAAAATATTATCCCAAGTCCCTATACAATTTTTAAGATCTATTTGTCTCCTCAAATAACCAAAACCATTTGTCTATAGTGTCTCTCAAGGAGGAAAAATTCAAGAAGTAAATTTCCCTTTTCAATTCTCTTATTTTCTTTTTAGGTTTATTTATTTTCATTTAACCTCCAAAAATCACCACCAAAAAATTGTATGATAACTCTATTACCCTGTATAAACTATAATATTTTTATTTTAACGTAATAATTCATCATCATCTCTCATTTACACTCGTTTTATATTAAAAATGAAAACACTGTATGAGATGTGATAAATTATCAAATTCAGGGATGAAGGGTTTTCAATTTCTATTACCATCCCCAAGTCTGGTATTAAAAACATTTTTATTCTTATAATAGATTATTATATATGTATTTAATGTTCTAGAATCATTTTAAGTACATGATATTTATTTATAAAAAAAAGTTTTAGTTGTGATCGAAAAACCATCAAATTAATACAACCCTTATCATTAACTTTATATCTAATGATTTATCCTCATAAAATTTAATAAAATGAATAGAATAATAATTTTATATTTTTTATGTTCATTAATATAATATAATTAAACTTCTAGAAAACCATTCCCATTTTACCTAAACATCCATAATCTTATTCATGAAAACCGATCCAGATTTCTATGAAAATGAGCACTCATGAATGAGGAAATTAAACAATATAACACATAAAAAGGGCATAAATGATATTAATAAAATTATACTAAATAAAATTCATGTAGAATAGGTTCTATGATTATTAATTAATGAATGATATTTGGTTACCCATGACATAAATATCAAGTGAAGGAAACCATCATAATTAAGGTAAAGGATTCCACCCAAACCTCCATTATTTCTTTGAGCTATCTTCCACCCTTTTTACCAACATTAAATTCTCTTTTCTTGTAGTTAACTTCTTATAAATTATTTTTATATGTTAAAAAATCATGTATCAAGATCCATTCATCCTTTTTGGCAGGATATTCATTTTTTTAAAAGGTTCCCTAGTCAATTCCTCCAAATAAGCAAGCTGATTTAAGGGAACATCAAAAATTTGTAACCATTTTCAAGTGTGCTCCATAATCTATTTTAAGAAACCATTGTTTTTATAAAATGAATAATTTTATAATGAAAAAAATACATTGGTTCATATTTGTTTTTATAAATATTATTATTATTTTTCCATTTTGAAGTATATTGAAAATGTTCTCTTAAACCGTACAAAATTGTTTTATTTCTAAAGATCCATTAAAACTATTAGCACTTTAGTTTGAAATATGATTATGATACCCAATTCATTCCATGGGAAACCCTTATATTTTTTTATTACATAATTATGATTACTTATCTGTAAATCATATTCGTGAACATATTATTCTGGGTGGAACAAGATATTATTCCAATGCATTTGGTAAAGATTAGTCTCACGAGACATTATGTAAAACAGTCTTGGTGGGTAGCCATATCTCGTTCTCTATGTCCAACGGTCTTGGTGGTTAGGCTTCACTTAGGATTCTCTATGTACAACAAACCTTGAATCATTTACCTCCATGTGAAAATAGACTTCAATCGTGATAAAATCATGTGTTATGGATATGCCACATTACTATGATTCCATTATTATTTGATGCAAAATTCTATATAATAAGAATCATTATGTTCCATGAATTTTTATGTCATTATGTTCTATATTCTAACCCATGTGGTAATATTTATTATTTTTATTATTCCTCTATAGGGATTTTTATCCCATCCATTTGTTCACGTTATCCCTAGGTTATCACATGCTAGTGTTCGAGTACAGTGTATGTTTGGAGCTCAATGTAATGATTAAATAAAAGTTTCTTTTATGATACACATATCTTTCAATACATTAGACTTTACGATCCTTGTCTTTGATTATGATTTTTAATTATGCCTAAAATCAATTAATGATATGTATAAAATGATAGGGTCTTCATAGAATCTCTCGATCACAAAAACTCCTGATAGTCATTGAGGGATATCTCATGGTGAGGAAACTCAATGTGGAGGTCATCCCTACTCCATCAATGACCAGAGAGGAGATCCTCTCCAATCTATCAATACCGGGTACGTAGTTCCTCTCCACATTACTAATGATCCATGTGAAGACCCTACCCACTCAGACACGAACCCTATTAGAGGTCCTCCCCACTTCACCAATAACTAGTACAGAGGCCCTCCATATAGTACAATCAATAAACATAGAAATCCTCCCTGTGATCCCATAAACAATGTTACAGTCCCTCCCTATATTAAAATTATCCCATATTGAGGTCCTTCTTATTACACAGACATACCCTTACCAGAAGAACCATCTCGAGGAAGAAGGGCGAACACCTATTGTCTAAGACGGAACCCTAGGAAGCACTGAATCATCATTTGATATCATTAAAATCTCGTAATATGAGGTAGTGGATAAACCAATGATGGATATTTTAAGCTGACTACTAGAGTCAAGGTTAGGATATCGACTTTTTAGATTCACAATCTCATATGTTGAGGTCCAAAATATCCCCATAACTTCCCATAAGTACTTGTATGTCATGGATATTATGGTTCCCTTCCAGAGTCTCACCATGAAGGCATATCTATCACTACTACGTTCCCTCCTCTCTACCTCTACCCAAGGAGTTATTGGGTTATTATGGTATCTATCGACACATTTAGATTGTGATAACTCTATTGAGCAATAGGATTCTGACACCTCCCTCACACTTTAGGTGGTAGTGGACACCCCATCCTACAAGGATGTGATGATGAGGTTGGAAACACCCCGAAGAGACATAACAACATTCAGCATTAATTTTAATCTCTCATTAGATTATCTCTTAGTAAAACAGTAATAGAATCGATCTAAATTAGCACCGGCACCTATATCTTGTCTAGAGATAATTGGGGTTTCAACCGATCAAGAGAAGGACCGTTCCTATGAATAAGAGTTCCCATGGGAGGTTATAGATACTAATCATCTATCAGGGCGTTTTAGGCCTCTTGTAGCTTTAGAAATTTACATCTTGGAGTCCCTTACTAGGTACTAGGACATGTGTATCTAAACAATTATCTTGGTGTCATTTCATCACCTCAGAAAACATCAGATAACATACTTAGGAGGTTAGGATCACCTCAATACAATGGACCAGAAGTGTCAAAGGGATAATATTTAAATACTCCCAAGGGATTAGCATCCTAATTCATATGTGTATATCTATTCCCTTGTGAAATTTTTAATCTAGATATTCATAGAACTCTATTGAGTTTTGGAAAAATCATATCTATATGCATAGATTAGAGACTGCAGATAATATGCTTCTATCCATTTCGGTGTTATCTTCTGATAGTTCAGCTTGTCCACTATTGATTAGAGTTCTCATGTGAATACAATCTTTGGAATATGGGTATCCCCAATAATTTAGAGGATATTAGTGAAATGTTCATAGAAGTAGGGATTGAAGGGGAAGATCCACCTTAATGAGCGATGCAGTACTAGACAAACCCTTTAATAGGTGTCCCTGCTCATTAGAAGAGGTAGACACTTGACCTTAATTATCACCTGATGAATAATTTATTCCATCCTTTGAACATATAGACAAGGTTAAGGGGATTGATGAGACTTGAAATCCATTATATGTGGTTCCAAAATCAGATACAGAACCCACTATAGCCTCATTTCTCAAGATGGTTGATGATTAGAAAAGTTTTATCACCAACCTCATTACAGAGTGACAATTAGATTATAGAAATTCTCTATAGGGCGACATTTCTCCTCTAGGGAACCAGTTCATCCCTAAACAAGCTCCCCCATTAGATATCTAATTCTATGCACATCCATTTAGTGTATAAGTAAAGGGATATGGAAAGTGACCAAGGTATGAATCCTCAAACATGCCTAATAAGAACAACTATCATCTGCTTGATCCAGGTCATGTTGCACTCCGAGTTGATAAGCCTGATCCTTAGGATTAAAAGTCTATCAATTAATTTGTGTATAGATATCCTTTAAAAGATTACTTGATACCTACCCCCACCACTATCTTGGAGGCCTAGGACACATGACATTTTTCAATCCTTCCTGATGGATAGATATACCTGAATTGGGTGGAAAATATCTGAGAACCCATGAAATTTAGAAATCCTATATTCGCCACGTTAAATTGGATGGGAGATCAGATAAATAACCTAGAACACTTCATTTCAAAGTGTGTACCCATGATGGGGACCCCAGAATAGTAGGGGGAATCCAAGATATAATGTTTTTTCCGGACACTAGAAGGATGTATTTTTGTCATGTACAAAAAGCTATCAATAGGGTATGTTATCGGTTGTTAAGACCTTTACAGTTTTTTCCTATACCATTTCATCTTGACCATTCACAAGAAATGTATTTCCATCCATTTATGTGAAAACATTGTCCTGATGAAGAACTATAAACTTTTCCTCTTCATGGAAATTTCATATGTATTCACTCGACATGCATATATCCCAAATACTGGTACTAACGATTTGTATGGGAATATTATTGGCGAGATGGTGCCTAACCTCACCAATAAAAACTACCCAATAGGACTCCATGAGTTATCTAAAATGTATCCACATATTGAAATAATATCTACAGCAAACTTGACAACAGTCACACCCGTTTCCTCTTCTAACTCCACTGATAAGACCAAAATAAGCTGAGACTTCCGATACTATGCATGAAGAGGTTTCTAATCTAGTATAGTTATTAGGCCCTTTTCTAGAAGATACTCACTGAGTGCATCCCCATTATGAGAAATATAAACCCACACAATACCAGCATGAACCACCTCACCAAATTCAGCCATTTAGATTAAAAATGTTTCCTTATCCCCTGTTAATGCTAGGATCCTGGAGTTCCCTTACAGGAAAAATGAAACTGGACCTATTTATTTATAGATTCATAAGACCCATACTACTTCATATGTTCCTTGGAGAAGTGGATTATAAATTTTACAATGTAAATGAGGTTATATGATGTTAGACTCAATGGCCTCCCCAATCATTTCCCATATCATAGGATCCTAAGACACACCATCAAGGAATGATACACATTCAAATATTGTCTCAATGACCAGGTGAATCGTGGTTTGGTCATGTTGGTGGATGTTTTGGCAAAGTTTATGTATGTAAATAGCAATATCTATTGTGACACTAAATGCATTGGTGAATGTCATAATTCTATTAGTCCTTAGATATATAAAAATTATGACTATTTGGCTTGTAATACAGTTTCTCATGCCCAAGGATTCATTCATGATAATTTGGGAAGACAAAAATCTCATTTTTTTATCACTCCCCCTCTAATCTCTACATAAAAATATGCATCACATGATTCCACGTCCTAAAAAAATATGCACCGAGGGAGGAAGAGAAATCAATGTCCCCACTAGGGCCGGATCCATCTCATACCCTTAGTGATTTCATGCCTCGTGAGTTAGTATATGTGCCTAATGTCCACCCAACACTATATAGCCTCATAAAAGATAAGTAGTAATATTATTATATGAATCCCAACATACTATTAGACTAAATCTCAATGCCTACTAGTGAGGAATGTTATGTAAACCCCTTTGGTTTCTTCGGCCAATGCCATCAAAGGAAATATTGAATACATGAAAGCCACTAGAATGCTGAGGCTAGTTCCTCAAAATGATCCATACATTCTTTTTATACCAAAAAATTGTTTTTTCATAGAGATTAGCTATATCCATCTAGATAAAAACCTCAATTGATCAACAGTTATCTGATAATGGGGTAGAGTTGTTAAGAAAGTCTAAAATAGAATATTTCCCACACTAGTTAGACCCCATTGGTTCAGCTAGCTATGTTTGTTCCCCCCACCTAGTTGAGATCATATTTAATCCACAATATGATTTTTGTGTGGAAGTATGACATTTTGAATCACCTCACCAGTATACCCACAAGGCTCTCTATTCTTGAGTTCCTCCTCATGTTGATTGAAATGTGTGATTCCATCAGAGAATCTTTTAAGTCCCTCATTTAGATTAAAGGATAGGTATATTTGGAATATTTATACTATGATGATGAGTATGAGAAAGTGGAATGTCAAATCCATAACCTCATTTTCTAGGAAATAGAAGGGCTTCCACATGATGGGTTACATAAACCCACTATGAATTAAAGGCCAGTTCAATGGTGTCAAGATCTTCCACTGCTCAGTGGAATTATTCTCTAGAATCAACCTCATTCTTTCCCAACCACTAAATAGGCTAGGACTAACCAATATATATATAAATACATCCATAATGACAATTCATGGTTATAAAAAGAGGGACCATATAACAAAATGGGAAGGTTTAGATGAATACCCTATTTGGTGGCTTGATATTGAACACCATGTTCATGACCTTCTCTCATGATACCACCTACGACATGCTATTAGGTAGTCTGTGACTTCATTTTCATGTATTAGTCCACTCCTCATATCACATGTTCCTTAAATACTCTATAAATGTTCATATGGGGGTACTCTAGAGTGATTCAACACCCTTGGAATGTTGTGAATCCTTCTATCTAGATGCTTTTTATTACAAGAGAGTGGAGAGGTACGTTTAGACCAAAATGGTTGAGTCTATCAATGTGACCAATGATCTAAAATCCACTATATTCAACATATGGGAACAATTTAATGAATTATTCATTGTCCTGATTCATCAATTAGAGTACACAACTCCAAAAAATGAGGGGTGGGTGCTTCATTGTATCTAAGAAAAAGTCATCTAAAATCCCTCAAAAAAACGATCCGCCACATATTACCTCTTACTCCTACACTGGAATGGACTAGGTGATACTAGTGGCGTCCTACGATGTATTAAGAAGTTCTATATATAGCCCCTAATTCATGAAACTCCAACATGTTTCATAGACTATGGATGAATCAACAGAAGTCAACTCACCACCATTGCTTCGATATCAATAATAGTACCAACGGACAGAGTCCGAATAGAATTGGATCGATATATTCATTTACCACAGATTTAATAGAGCGATAAACCCTCTGTGAGGATTCCATGTCCACCCAAATCGACATTGTTCCTCCCTTGAGTTGGATGAAGTAGAATAACCATCACCTCGTACTAATTCATGTATCAAAAATTACAAAGAGTATTTGGGATATTCCCCTCATGCATTATAATTAGTGGTATCCAACACCATTGATGAGTAAATTCAGGTGAAACATGGTATCAAGGAATATATATGTCCAACACTAATTAGTTTAACCATATCTCTAAATGGGAAACAACTATATCTGGCTTTCGTGAATCAGCATCACGATGTGTTCTCCTTAATCTAGGAACATATACTAGGATTAGACCCACAAGTCACCATTCATTGTCTTGGTCTCCCAATGAGTGATCATGAATTCAAGTAGAATCCAGAGAAAGAAGAACCCATCTCACGATGCTATGGTTGAGGCCTTAGATGATAATATTAAAAAATAAAACATTAACAAGGATGTCCAGTACCCTTGATGGCGATGAAAAATCGTCCCATTTAGGAAGAAGAATGATAATATTACAGTCTGTATCAGCATCTAGGACCTCAACTGCCACTTCCCAAAGGTTGGTTTTCCCGTTCTGGTGAAAAATTTGTTGATCTATTCTACTAAAAATTTCTAGGACAAATCATTCAAGGATTGATGATACCAGTACAATTAGATATTTATTTCCCCCTAGGATTAAGAGTACAACATCTTATTAGTCACATAAGAGAAATTTTTCTATTTTTTGATGCTTTTCCACATGATGAATGAAGGATCCAGGTATCTGCGGTCCATGCAACACATCATTAAACAAATCCTCAGGATGTTGGAGGAATTATATATAGATGTCATGGTTATAAAATTGTTCCAACATAAAACCATCTCATGGATATTTAGGAGGTGTTAAGATTCCTTCACTCACTATATTTGAATATAAACACATTGAAGTGAACACAAACGATTATCTCTAGGAATTGTATCATCATTGTTGTAAGATACAATTTCATTGATATTGACCTTTAGAAGATCAATTCCATCAAACAAATTCCTCCCCCATGAAATATCTGAGAGTTATGAGGCCTCCAAGTAAACTTTGAATACATAAAATGATTCATTATGTTTCTAGCTAGAATGTGTGTTCCATTTTAGAAGATAATGAAGAAAATCACAAATTACAAGTGAGATAAGAAGTGTTAGATCACAATTGAGTACATCATGTTGTACCTTATATAGAATCTAATTATGATTATGCCTGGTTAGGATAATCATATGGTCCTCCTCTATGTGACCACTCTAGAATAGTCCCTTAGTCCACTTCTATACTATAAAAATAATGAGGTAAGATGTAAAATTTTATACTATCTTAGTCGCATTCTCCTAGAAATAGATACCAGATACTACGCTATCGAGAAGTGTTGCCTCTTACTAGTTTTTCTAATTCAAAAGTTCCATCATTATCTATGGCATCATGAAATATAGATGATGTCCTTAGTAGAGACGATAAAGAATATTACATTTTTCCTCATGTTGAAGGAATGGTTATAATGCAAGGAGATGATCCTAAAATAGTTCTACATCAGTTTCATACCAAAAAAGTCTATCAAATTCCATGAATTAGTATATTTACTATTCACCCATCCGACCATTGAATAACTTCTAGTGAATGTTTATTTTCAAGATAAGGCTATCATTTCTGTGGATTGGGTTGTTCCCTACTGAAAGATTCATTTTCATGGTTACTAATGGATCTCACCCAATATAAGACTCAATAATCACAATAATAATAATGTATGAATGAATACTATCTTCAACACTTCTGCACATGCTGTGTTTTAATACTCGTTCCTACTATCACAAGGATTCACTGAGAATGAGGCCAAGAACCAGGATCTCATTACTGGACTCAATTAGTATTTAATGATTGATATAACCAAATTTCATGTGAAGGGATAATCTAAGATAGTCATCAAACAAATATATATTGTCTACATAATCAGAAATCTAGAGATTAATCCCCTACTAGAGTGTACCCATTAGCTGATGGCCTGGTTTCCATCTCAGTTGTAGGTGACTAAAACTCCCCAATCATAGAATGGTCAAGACAAAGAATTAATGATCCTATACACATCTCAAGTAGAACCTATCTAGAATGACCAATTCATCCATGTAATGCACCAATTATAATAGGAAACAGATAAACCAACTGGTTTCTAGTTCTTCTGTTCTGGTGCCCTCGGGTCCCTCGGTAGCAGAGAAATGCTTGACTGAATAAATCCTTTTGTCGAGTATCTCTAGTGTTCCATTGTTTCTTCAAATCTTAGATGTGTTTGAGAAAATCTTTTATCATACAACATAGTGCATGATCTAGAGTAGAACCAACCATGAGAAGAATCTCTATTGATATGGTTTTAATGGGATTATCCTTTATTGTATCATAGGAGATGAGATCACTTAGGTTATATAAAAAGACCCTGTGGGGTACTTTTGTGCCCGTCTGGCAGGATTGAAGCTTTCCCACTAGATTCAATGATTGTTCTACTTCAATCCCACCATGGTCCATGATTGTGTCAAGTTCCACAATAGATGTCACATGTGATTGATCTGTGCCATCATTGTGTATCGACCACCATAACCAATCCACACCACAAATTATTCTTGTCCATTTTTAGTATGGGGACTCGATTTTGTGGGGATATACCCACCAAAGGAATCTCACCAGTGTAGTTTCATTATAATCCAAATAGAATTCGTAACCAAGCAGAAAGAAGTGATTCCCATCAAGGAAGTCAATTCTCAGTCTGTAATCGTGTTTTTGAGCTCCCACATCATCCATAATATTTAGTTTAATCATTCTATTCTCAATGAAAATGAAATTAACTACTTTACAACTAAGATGAATAAATTATACACCATGTACAACAACCAGTCCAACTATGCTTACCACTATCATGTGGAGGCATATATATCAATTGAGGCATTCAATAAGACATTCTCTTACATTCCACAAGAAGATAGTTTGACAAAACTAAATAATTTGGCTAGAAAAACTACCCAATTCCCTATGGGCCTATTATATGATGACATATAATTAAACCCAAGTGACCCCATATTCTATGGTATATAAAATAGAGGTATTATTTCCATTGAAGGATGTGTCTCTGTTTCTCTAAACATATTTCCCTAACCATAAGATCCCAGAAACAAATATAGAAGTACATTTGTAAATGTTGGAATCCTTCAAAGATAATAGTCTCTATGCCTTGAAAAATCTCGAAAGACACTATAATAGGATAGATAGGTAATACAAAAAATTCATTTCCTCCACTCATTCCAAAAGGGTAACATGATATTGTCCCTCAAAATGTTATTGATACCCTGAAAAAATCCTCCAATGTTGAATCCCAATTTGGAAGGACCTTAAATTATTCAGAAGGTCTATTCAAATGAAGCATACACGTTGATCACAATGGAAAAAGTGTATATCAAAACTCCCACTAGTGAAAAACTTCTTAAGAAGTAATTCTCATAAGGATCCCCAGTGTTCTGACTTTTATGACCTTAAACTAATAGTGTCCTTCTGGTCCACCCAAAATTACCTTAAACTCTTTTCAATTAGTCTAAGAATTGTGACATTAACCTATTTATAGATCCTATATTCCAAGTAGTAGGTCTTTAAACTAAAACCATTGATTTCCTTAGCACAAGATGATAAAATGTGATCCTACCATGTTTAAAACTAGGATGACTCATACTAAGAGATGATTTTACCCCATATACAATTTGTATGACTCATACGATAATCATGTGATAAAAAACCAAACCCTATCTAAAATCCAGAAGCATCATACGACATTAGATAAACCAAAACAAACATCCATAACACATGATATTAATTATATCCTTACACCATGCCTTGAATAGGGGATGACCCATGATAACCCTGGGATTCCTCAATTTTCTCACCAAAGTGGTATTCCCACACTGGGGTTGGTCTTCTTCTACACCATGTTACTGAAATATGTGTTACTTGATCCCCATCATCATGGGATACAAAACTATTCTTGGAAATTATTTCATTAGGACCATCCACCAATTTATAATCCATTATCTACATTTCCCCCATTAATGGTCCAAGCATTATGACCATAAAATATGTGTTTTTTTTTTCAGTAATGATTTGATATTGGGCCACGCATTCCCTTCTTTCATTTCATCTTATACCTCTTTTATTCAACACAAATACACTCAAAACAATAACATCCATAGTCCAACAACAATGACTTTAAACTGTTTACCGATAGTCCAAACATCATGTAATTAAACTATATTCCATGGTATCTACAGTATGATCATAATTGTTTTGAAACTGGATTTAGGGTCACTTCATGTGGTGTAGGTACACCTTTGATCCTTTCATGTTGAATTTTAACTACTGTTCACTACATAAACATCCTCAAATCCCCTCCCATGGTCCAAGAAGTATGAACCTAAACTACATGACTTCACTCCCCTATAACTATATATCGCTTGATTCCCATCCCCATAGGCTACATAGTGATTCCATGACATCATGTCTCTAGTCCCTATCATAGTTTCACCATTAAAACCTTTTTTATATTTGGTACTATCACAAAAAACTACTCCTTGGGCCTTGTGTTCATTAAATAGCCCCACTAATTTCCCCTTTTCCATTAGTGGGATTATATGACATTATGATCCTACTTGAGGATCGAAAAACAAATTCTTATCACATGATTCTAAATTATAGATGAACATCATAAAAATTCAGGACCTCTTATATCCTAATATATTGGATTCAATATTCTTGTTCTAGAGGGTATATTTCTTATGATGTCATCCACCTATCCAGAACTATGTGTGGATTGATTCTATTCCTTATGGTTAACATAGAGATGATCGAATATATCTTCTAGGGCATATATCTTTAGTCAACTCACTATAATGAATTTACATCCCCAGTGTCATGATATGACCTGGGGAATGGTTTTTCAACTTTTTTTTGTATTATCCCCCTTACCCCTCATTCATGTCAGTTTATCACTCTTTGATATCAAACAAACCTCCTTGGGACACTCGTGACCCTTTTATATGAATCTCCATGACAATAAACTAGAATCTTCCTGTATACAAATAGTATGCCCAATATTATATGTATTGGATGACCATAACACCAACATCCATTATGCATGATTTTATACTACAATTTTACTCTATACACAATAAGGATGCACCTTAATGAGAGATAATCTTTCCTGATATTAAACTAGGATGCCTCATATGATGAGTATGTGATGAACCACACCTCCCCCCATATAAAACTGAGATTGCTTCTAATGTGAGATGATCTTATTTTCACTCTAGAGATGACATCACTTTATCGATTAATGTATCCTACAACATCATATCACAGAACTATGCATGGATTGATTCTCATTCTCCTAGGATAAGTAGTGACACTTGAATATTTCAACTCAAGAGCATCCCATCTGACTAATTATTTCAAAGATATTCCACAACTCCAACTTATGTTATTTATTTAACTTTGATAATTTTCATCCCCCTAATCTGATCTGGATCCCTAATAGAATGGTATTATGCCACACTGGATCACCTACCATCCTAGGATCATGCATTAAAGGATCCTTGGAATCATATAGTGGACCCCTCATTTTGAACTCAATCAATGTTCAATCCAACATTTGTTCTCCTCATCTCAAACCGACATTGTTAAAGAAAATGTGTTTAAAACATGGTCACCATTTTTTCTCCATCCAATGGTTAGTCCCCTCTTTAACTATCCAGATCTTGAAAGTCTCAATCTCCATTGGGGTTTTGTCAGCCACTTCCATCCCATATTTTTTCCCCTCTTATGAGTAATCTGAACTCTATAAAAATCTTTGTTTCTCAAACGGAGATTAGATCACACGGGCTTGGGAGTGGAGGGTGAGTTTTCCTCAAGCAATGACGAGACGCATGATCACCCAATGGTCTAAAATCTATAAACATAAACTAAGAATCCAATTCTCTGAATAATGACTTTAAACTATGTGCAATCCATCATTGAATGTGCTATGTGGCTTTGGGACCCATTTTTCTGTAATTCCCATCAGGTTTTTCACTAGAATGCAGTACCCATATCCATTTAGGATACTAAATCCCTAAGGTAAGAGCATTATGACCCTACACTATTTTTCATGGAATAAGAATAATTTCCATAAACATTGTCAAATTTGTATTGGCGGGGTTTTCTATGGTATCCAGGCCTCCTTGGATCCATTACTTCTGGGTATCCTTTTCAATTCCATACACATTCCTTCGGGACACAAATCCCTAATGGTCCTAGAATCACAACATAAAAATCCTTGATACCTTCCCATTATCTATCGCGTGGAATAGATCCTACTCTTCCAGATTTTCAAGAAGGTTGACTACACATTTTTCTACACGAAACACATTAGGGTACCCATTTTCATAACTTTATTACTATAAACCGGGTTCCCAAGTCTAATCATCATAACACTAAACATTTTGCAGGACTTTTGGGAATGTATCATGCGATGTTGGGTCCCTTGTATCATCTTTCACATTGGGTTGTTTCTCTGCCACACTACACATATCCTTTTAGGGAACTCACAATATAAGCTAATCTATATGGCCTTAAACCAAGAACCATGGTCCAAGAACCCTAACCATTAACATTGTGCAAGATTTGTCCCATATATTCAGGGTGGATGGGCATCCTAGGATCCTATCTCATGTCAGGTTACCCCACTTTTTTGAAAAAAAATTCCCCTTTCAAACATACAAATGGTCTGAGTATTATGAACTTTAACCATTTTAATCTATTTTAGTACATGCATCACGACCAAAATTGGGTTCAAATCTCAAACGATTCTTCTCGATGAGGGGTATTCAAGGCTCCCCATGCCTTATAATCCCCTCTAGAGAGAACCCCATTCATTATAACCTCCTAAATCTTCCGACACAGGGGTTGGGAATGTTATTTTCCCATTGGTTCACACATTCTGTTCATAGGATTCCAAAATGCATGTCTCTATGTCCCAATCAAATGATTTTAAATTAAATGATCATGTTTTCACCACATGAAATAAAACTATGTTTCCAAATTACTCAACATATGATTTTAAATTGTGTTTCCATCATCCCAGTTTCATGATGTGAAACTAAATATAATCCTAGGCCCATTATTGGGAATCTTCTTTAGTTCAATTATAAACACCTACTACATCATTCATGTTCTTCAACCTTCATTCTGCATTCGAGATGATGCTCCCATTAGAAAGACAATTTTACCAGTGTTTTAACAACAAGTCCTACTAAATGTGATAAATTATAAGGTGAAATAACTACATGGGTGTTGAATTTCATTCGAAAATTCCATCACTCCATATCCACACTTTGAATCCCTTTATTCAGACCATCCTCTAACTCCATGTTTAAATGAGTCCCCTTTTATGGCATGGTCCCATGCCACACTGGCTCACCTAAAGTCTTAGGAACATTCCTCATTATACATTGGATGACATCCAGAGATAAGTTTCATGTTTCAAATATGGTTAGTGGTAAAACATATTTTTTTCTCAATCATATATAAAAGGATAATGGATTATATGTTTTAAAAGTCGTCAGTATTTATCTACAATTGTCACACAACCCCTTTTTGTTCCAGATATCAATAATTGTGCTTTACACACTTCATTCTCTTTTGTTCAGGTATAATTCAATGCCCTTGGTGTTACCCCATTAATGCGGTAGCGTACATTGGAATAGAAAGTTGAATGTTCAAAGATCCCCATTATCCATCCATATCCTCTCTCTACCTGAAGAGTAATTGAGATCAAATAGTAAATGTAGACTCTGAGTGCTCGATGATTGTCTAACACTCTCATATGAGGATTTAAAAAAAAACATTGGTTGTGGGTGAGGGTCATAAACATATTAGAATATCTCTAAAGTCCTATAAAAAAGATCATATGAATCCACCCCGGAGATCGAGAGCTCCAATCCTGCTAACCTCTAGCACGAGGCCTATCGAGCCTACTATAGCCACATGAGATTTTCTTCCTACTACTCAGACACAATATAAAACTCATTATGATATATCTTTATTAGAACATTTTTATCCTATTACTCATCTATATGAGATACCACTACCTTATCTTGTGCCTCGACCTCTTCCAGATGAGCCTTAAACTGGATGATGACCATTGCTTGAGCATTGAGGAAGGGCGTACACTCATTAACATACTCCTCCAGATGTTGATTTTAATGATTAGTTTCGTTGATCATATAGGGGCTACTATATTTCTATTTGTGTTGACCGACATCCAAATTCAACCTATTTTATTGCACCTATTCAGCAAGGTAGTTGCAGAATAGTGCATGGAAAATGTGAACATCCAGACCTCTGGTTCCCAGGTTGTACAACCAGTGAATAAGAGACCTTTCTGATACACAAGGTATGAATCTAGGGTCTGAGTGATGATACAATGAATTCCCATATATGACCTATTCTAGAAAATATAGTTCTATTTATTGATGTGAGAGAAAGAGTATTGAATCTCCTCGAGTCGTGAAGCCTCATATTTGGGGAAAACTGCAAGGACAACATCAGTAGGGTCCTCCTCTAGGAACTTCTTAGTCAGTTCCAGATTTAAATAGAGTTCATTCATAATTATATTATATTTCCTTGGTAGCATCACCTCTACCAGACTCAAGCTTTCCCCCACTAGTGGAATCACCTACAACTGCAACAGGATACCCATATGGGACGAAGCCTAGTTCTTATTTAATAGATCATTACTCAAAGTATTTCATAACCTTCAGGAAAGGTGACCTAGATACTCCAACCATTGATACTTTAAAGTTACACCCCCACTTGAAAACTAATTGAAATAAATACAGGTCAGTTAGTTTGATCGGTAATGATAAGTTTTGAAAACGTGGATCATATGAAATAGAAATAATTACAAAGGTCAAATGTTTGGGTGAGGCTATGTCCCAGACCATTAATAGGTAGGTCCACCATAGGGGACCCCTTTATTCTTATTGACACTAAAATGGATAGCATTGCACCCATCTATAGTGGTTTACTAGGAGTTTCATTGGAACAAACAAACATATTGATGCTTCAAACTCAAAAGATCTGTGAAAGTTTCAAAAATGGACAATTATATTGAGATTTAGTATTACCTTGAGGTAAAATGATATATATTATTTGTTGACTTGAAAAAACTACTTCACCAATAAAAGATGATGCAATTAGGATTCCACGGTGTTGTCCCCATAGATGTCTTGGAGGATTTGAGGCTCTAAGGTAGCTACTTCGTCATCCCCAATGGGCCCTTTAGTTGCGACTGCCTCATGCATCAGACCTGATTCATGTTACCCATCCCATAATGAATAACTCTCATACCAAAAAGCATGGAACCATTATACATGTTCATCTCTCTCTAGGATAAAAATATTATATTTATAACTTCTGATCAAAGGAAGGGAAATATTGGAAGAGATGATTTTGTAAAGAAATTTACCTTGTGGAAGTTAATAAAGTCAAAATCAACTAAATGAGTGATATCACTTCTCTCCCAGGGACACTCCTATTTAGAGAATTTCCCTTATGATTATCTCCCACTGGACCCTTGTATGACATAACCCAAAAATAAATCCTGATTTGATTCATCTTCACGTGGCATATCTTTAAGTTTCGATACACCCCAAACATTACGTTTCCCACACTGATGAAAAAATTAATTCATAACTTCTACGTGTTTTAGACTCCTATGGAATGGAACCTTGGTAGTGATCATTGAAATCCCAATATATAGAAAAAAGTTTCCTTCATGGGTAAAAATCTATCATAGCTTCTCCACTATCACATTTTTCTTCAACATTCCACCAAATACCCAAAGTGCGGGGGAATACAAAATTAGTGGTTAGATCTATGATATAACAATGTTTCATTCTAGTGGCCTCCATTAAGTTTCTACTTCATGACAAAAATCCTCATAATTTATCGCATGGCCGCTTCTGGGGAAGGCCCTACCCTCTATGTCACAGGGGTGAAACATCACCATACACTGACCCCACCATAGCTCCAGTTTGAGATGATTCTAATATATATTTATCCCATCAGAGACCATTCCACCTTCTTCTTTATTACTATGAATCCTCGCTCACTTTCACTATAACCATTATATATTAAAGCAATATCATGCCCACGTATACCGCTACATAGTTTCCAGTGCAATCTTAGGAGAGGCCTGTTTTGAAATTGGTCAGTGGATGAATAATGGTTTACCCTGATCCATCACCAATAATCAACCTCCAAATTTATATAAGGATAAATGGATGTTTCTCTTCATGAACCCACTTGTATTATCCTTTCATTGGCTTGTTTATGTATATGAACTTCAGGAGAACAAATTCAGATTATTTGGATCACTCTAGGCGTTTATGTCAATTCTACCCACCAGCACTCCACCATAGAAGGACTTAAATAGTTATATATACTCCAATTTCCCTATAATATTTTATACTATTTTAACAACTAGGGTTCATGACATGTGGGAGTTGAAATTAAAATAGTTTCCACTACCAATCGTAACCCCAGTCTCACAAAGCATCACTAGTCAAACCCTTGCGATATTGAGCAGTGAGGACTGTAGACCCAATTTTGGATAGATGATAGCATTAGGAAAATAAGATCCTAAAAGGTACACTACAATCTAGAAATATAATAATTTTAATGGGCCAAATATCCTCTTGGGAAAGTCACTCTTCCCATCATGGATAAATTAGATGTTGAGCCAGGCCAACATTAGTAACCATAGATTCACCTTGTCGCTAACCTGCTTAATCATCTCCATCGCTAGTATCCCTAAGAGTTGGCCCATGTGAGAGTCTCATATCTAAAGAATACATGTTTTTATGAATGTTTCCAAAAATTTATTGTATAATATTAACACCTTCCAATTTTCCACCATATTGTAGCCCCACTTCTCATTCTACCGCTTCATTAGGATTAGCCTGTATAATCTTGATCTAGTACTTTGTGGTGCATCCAAACAATAATTTTTCCACCCTAACATTTTCATAGTGGGATTAAACATTAATAACATTACCAAGAATGAATTGAATGAAATGTTCTTGTGGAAGGGGGATAGTTTTAGAAATTTACATTCAACACCTCTAGAGGGTGTTTCAATAGAAGAGGGGTCTTCTTCCTACCCCCCAAAAACATTGGTGATAAAAAAACCCATCATAATAGAACCCATTTAGTGAGGTTACCTTGATGAAGTTGACATACCATAGGTTAATTCCAACCAACCCAGGGTCAAAGTTGAAAGTGTTGGTATCTAGGGACCAACTGATGAGTAGATCTAGTCATAGCGCATGTTGACTTTATGTGTAGATTTGGGATGTACACTCTAATTCATACAATCCAATATGAAATAGATCAGCCTTCTACTCCAGGTAGGTGGAGTGTACCTAGAATAAAAATACCCATTCATCAATGAAATTTCTTTCATCCCACAGATCCTAGTTTTTATGTTATCCCTTTCCATTTTCCGAGATAGCTCTCTAGAAATGCTCGAATAGAAATCTCAGAGCTTTTAGGCTTCTAGATTCTCCATAGTGACTGTTCTCATCCATCCTCTAATCTTATAGAAAAAAATGACCCCATTCACTGATGAAAGGTGGAATTGAACATTTATTTTCCAGTGGTTGAGCTCATCCTCACATGCGAACCAGGACTGTGACATGGTGAATTCAATATTAGGGATTCAAACCTCATCCATCAACCAGGAATTATACAATGGAAGGAGTTTACTTAATGGGAAGTTTTTAATGAATTGATTCATCATTCTTAGAATCACCTTGTTTTTAGAGATAACCATTATAGACCAAGGGATATCATGGTATCCCACCATTTCTATATGATCCAAGATTAACGTATATAGACAGTAAATCATATTTATATAATACTAATTATAATAAACAAATATAAACAAAACAAACATATTAGTTTAGTGACTTTGGAAATATGTAAACATATAAAATGGTACAAAAGTGAGCTAAATTATCTCTCACTGGGTTTTTTGTGACTATCACCCTTCTGAGAAACATAATACATAATATATATCTTCAAAACCATTTGAATTTTATTTTTTCATACAATGTCAATCATCTCAAATAATAAATATAAGTTTATTAAACATCAATGAAAGAACCATATTATTAATGTTATTGTTATTGTTACTTTTCACATGTTCCACGGCCCAGTTGGTGAGAACTCAATAAGTTAATCCAATAGAGACAATATAGAATCTAGGTGGAGGCATATTTCCAGGGTACTGAAGTAGGTTGTGTAGTAGGTGTTGAAGCAGGCACTATGGAAGGTATTTTTTAGTTATGTAGCTGCCATAACGTTTCATCTGTTTAGGCTTCAGGTCCACTAGTTTTATTCTTGAGTCCTTCAAGGCCTTCGGGCCACCTCAAGGACTTCAGGACACATGATATTGTGATTATAATGGAAAAGGATTAATCTACGTAGAATAGGCTCCTGATGAGGATTCAAAGTTGGCGTATTCATGAGAGAAGAGCTAATAGATTTCGAAGAATTGGAGGGTATGGATACTACCATAAAGTCCATACTTTTCATGGAAGGGAAGTCCATCCAAACAATAATGCGAAGGTGGAGAGTTGTTATCATAATGTAGACAAACTAGAGGGGCTGTTCAAAGTAGTTATAGTCTGGATGAATCCCTCTAATAACATGGGTTTATGTAATGCCAGAAAACCTATATGACATGTAAGGGTTCCCGTTTAACCCCAAAAATTTACATTGTAATAAATGAATAAAAATGGATGGCCTTAGGGCCATTAGGATGCTAATGTTATGTTTCAGGTAATATCCATTTTGTTTTTTGTATATTTTTTTGGCTTCTTATTCTTGATCATCTTACATAGATCATGATTTAAAAATTTCTAGAAATTAATTAATTATATAAATATCATATATATAAATTATATATGTATTTATAATACTCTATAAAATGTATAAATTTAAAATGTAATACACCATTCATGGATATGGTAGGTCATACATATGCATGAATATTGTTTCCATTTTATTATTGTATTGAAAGTAAGTAAGTAAATGAAATATATATATATATAATATAATATTAAAATTGAAATATTTTTTAATATATATCATATAAGTTCACTAAAATCATTCTTAATAAATTCAATGTAGAGTGTGGAAGAATCAAATATCTTTAAGGATGTGGTAGTCCGGTTGTCTGCAAACAAAGTTTTTATATTTACTCTAAATGGAAATCCTGAAGGGATGTTTTATATAATAATTATAGAAAAATAAATAAATGATAAATATTAAATAAATATTTTAAAATTAAAGTGTCCATAATGATGTACAACCATGATAGGTGGTATAGAAAAAATGAACAACATCGTTTTGTGATGTACTATTTCAACACACACAAGAATGGTATGTTTGTTTCCCATTACATGGTTGAATGAGTATGTGTAGGTAACGACCATATATTAGAAAAAATTAGTATATTTACCAAACTATGGTTATTATATAATCATGTAATAGGAATATTTTAGCGGTGGATAATGAATGTAAAAGAAAGGAGCTTGAGGATGGATGTTACCACTTCTTTGGGTAACTCCTTTTAGTTTTCACCAAAGGGATTACTTGGATAAAATTGTACCAAAATTGAGGCTAATTGAATTTATTAATGGATATTGGTATATTATTATATTATATGTTTTTGATCCAAATTCCTTAATAGGTGTGAAAAAGTAGGAAGGGTGAGTTTGTTTTTATATTGAAGAGGACTGACAATCTAGTAAATTTTTTGAAATAGAATTCCCCCAAATTTTTTCCAATTTCAAGTGGTAATATAATGATAAATAATAAATAAAAGGGAAAATAAGGTATAAATTATAACATACAATGGATTTTTTAAAATTTTAAAGTTCATTTTTTGGATTGACATTTACTATTTAGCCCTCAATTAAGCTAATTTTCTCTTAGTCACTGTGATTAATTTTAATCACCTTACCTAATATTTTTTTATAAAAGAACTATGATAAACTTATTTGAAATATTAATATTTGGGAATCCAAATTTGAAACCAATTTTTCAAAACTCTAATCATTAACAGGAATAAATTAATTTAAATTTAATCTCGTTGATGGGACAATAAAGAGGGGGTTTTAAATTAAAAAACGGTCAAATATGTGAAATTTTTTATATTCAATTTCAATGTGAAATTTATTAAAATAACCTAATTTTGGGTAATTGATGTTAAATTTATATAATAAAAAATTAAAAATAATAAAAATATTACTTTAATATATAAAGAAATTAGATGTAGAAGCAGTTTTTTAGTTAAAATAAAATGTTTTCACAATTCATTAAAAATGAATCTTCTCATAAAAATACCAAAAAACAAACCAAAGAAAATTTTAATATTACAGTTAAAAAAATGAACTTCATTTCTTTAAATAAAAATTATAAAAGTTTCAAAAATCATATTCAATATGGGTTCTCCATTAAAAGGCAATAAAATTACTTATTAGAAAAGTATTTTTTTATTCATAAAATTATATTTATTCATATATTATACATATAAATTATATTAGATGAGTATAAAAAATAATTATTTTATATATAATATATATAAATTTTATTTAAAACATTAATCATATGTGGTTAGTTTAATTTGTTAAGATAATATTTTCATTGTACATAAAAAATAGTTTTCTTATAAAAGTAATTTTTTCATTATAAAAAAGTTATTCCTTTTATTTATAAATAATTTATAGTCAAAGGATTTATTTAATATATATATGTCACATTTTCACAATTTAGTTAATATGATTAGTAACATCCATTCCAATGTATTGGTGGTAACTATAAAAAAAATTAAAAATAATATTAATAATATATTATAGTTCAGAAAAATAGGTCTTGAGTGTAATGAAACCTATTAAAGGGATTCAATATTCTATGTAATATAAGAAAAACATAGTTTTCTATTAATTGAATGATAATTTAGTAGTTTTTTGTAGCAGAAATAGAACTTGGTGTTTTGTATAACGGGATCCACACTTAGTTCTACATTCGGGGTACTTTGAAATGAACAAGATCAAAAATATTAAATTAATTTTAATTTTTGTAAAAAAATATCAAGGTGTTACATTATACCCCCCCCCCCCGTTATAATGAATTTTGACTTCACAATTCATCTGGGTTATTAAAAGTTTGATACTTGAATGTTTCTTTCAAATAAACCAACATTATAAATTTGAATACTAAAACATACATTAAAAAGGGAATGTTGAGACCATAACGTTTACCCAATGTAACTCAAAACTAGGTTTCCTCATAGGGGAACATTGTTGTAAAGTGAAAAAATTAACACAAAAGAGAAATATATCCATCATTTTCTAAAGGATATTTATAGAGAACGAGGTTTTGATAAAGTTAATAATCACAATGCCATAAATTTTTGATAATCTAAGTGACCATTTGATTCATTGAAAAAATAAGGTGCTAGGATAACCATTTTGGTTTTAAGATTCTTTACTTAGAGTTGAAATTTTGTAATGAGAAGATATACATACTTGATTTAAAATAATATCACCCATTACTGTGCCTTGATCAATTTGAACTCCATTTATTATTCCATGAAATGAAGGTTCATTTTTCATTATGTAAGTAATAATATATCATGAGGTAAAGTGACAAGTAATTCCGTATATCTTTTGTCCTAATAAAATAAAAAATGTTCAACATAGGTTATTCAAAATCCCTAAATCCTCATATGGTGAGATAATACATTAATCACACAAACATTAACTGAATTTTAACTAAAAAATACTGTAAACGGTTATACATACAACCCTTCCAAAATATAAAAATCGAAAACAATAGGACTAAGGTTACTAAATCAACTAACAATGATCCCATATATATCATAAATAATATATTAGTTGTCACATTCCCAACATGTGAATACCCTCATCATATATTATCCTAAAACATGTTAATATCATGAATTTCTATAAATCCTTTTAGAAAACATTAATTCTTCTTTATTTTAAAGATTACTGGATATGTTATATAATTATAATAATTTGAAAACATCATCCATGATAAATTATACAACATTTTAAAAAATAATAATTTACCATTTATGAGTTCATAAAAACAATCCAATTTACTTTATCCAAATCAATTGTCTCTTTATAAAAACTAAACACAATTGTCTCACCAATATGAACAAATTAAAAGTAACCTTATGTTAGTGTAATATTTTCATTAAATAAATATCATAGTTCATCAATATCAATTAAAAAATTATTAAAAATAGTCAAATAAATCCTTCTACAAACAATCCTTATATACTTAATGATTCATATAACACAATATTTTAATTCCAAAACGTATACACCTAAATCATCCAACATTATTATTAAAATACTAACAAATCTTCATAAAAATATTCCTTAATACCAATTTTCTAGAATATAAAATAGAAATCACATCTTAAGATTCCTTAACCTCAATGTAATAATGATTAATACATTTAATGTAAACAATACTGGAAGAACATCCCATACCATTCACCAATCATTCACAATCTCTTTATCATTAGTAGTATAACCAATACCTATACCATCTTCTTAAATTTATTCATGATATTTCCACTCAGGAAAACAGTTTTCATAAAGCCCATACTTTACACACCTATAACATATAATGTTAACCTATTCCCTTCCAGTATGTACCATTGACTAAAAGTAGAAAGGGAATTGTGAGAAACATAAATCATGGTGAAAACCCACATAATCCTTATATTTTACTTATAGGAAGTGTAAATCACAAAAACATATTTAATCTGCGACACTATATGTTTATCCTATGTTATTTATAGTTGTATTTTATTTAAATACTTCATTATGGTTCACAAAGAGTCTCTGAATTTTTAATGAATATCCCCCACGAGTGTCAAACTATGTGTACAACAAGGTCTGTTTTTATACAGAAGTTCCCAATCAAGTCTAGAAAAATATAGTGTTTTGGGGGTTTTCAACCGTATGTACATATATATTAGAGCCACATCTACTTGTAGTATCCAAAAAAGGATATAATTTCTTGGAACCACTCTCTCAACCCAATACCAAAATTCCATGACATTTTTCTATACATAAACTCATCCTTAGAATCAGCATTAGAGACATACCTAGTTATATCCTTATAAATACAATTTGGTATCTCACTAATGTTTTCTCATCCTATTTTACCAAAGTTAACTAATGATTTTCTCTGATAAAAACTATAATGATCCTGGATTTACAAACATTGAAATTACATCATTTTTTGGAATACTTAACACATTATAAAAATAGACACCCAAATACTCTGTTATTTTAGTGAATTTGAAAACATGGAAATGTTAAAACCGGTATATAATTGACATATGTTATCTCCCCTAGGATCTCGATGACTATCAGCCTTCTTAGACACATCATATAAATACATATATTCATAACCTTTAGTACTAAATTTTCTCGTAATATTTATAACATACTATATAATAAGTATATATTTATTATAAAACAACAAAATAAACATATTCTAATTATATATTACCATTTATAGATTTTTTATGACTTTATATTACTCGTATATCAACAAATCTATGTTAATGTTACTTTTTGTGTAATATCTGCTTTGTTTTTCAGATATGTTTTTCTTGTTATTCATGATCCATTTTCTTAGATAATGATTTACTTATTTACAGAATGTAAATAATTATATAAATATCATATATATTCATTATAAATGTATATATAATAATCTATAAAAAATAAATAGGAAATGGAATACAACATTCATGGATATGGTAGGTTGTACATTAACATTAACACAGTTTTCATTTAATTTTTGTATTGAAAGAAAGAAAGTAAATAAAATATATATAAATATAATAATAATATTATAGTAGAATTATAATGTCATATATACCATATATTTTTCATAAACAATTACTTAATATATTCTATCTTGAGTTTGACCAAATCACACCTCTTTGAAGAGGCGACATGTCACAAGTCCACAAACAAAGTTATCATATTCACCCAAAATGGAAAGCATGAAGGTAATTTTTATATAACAACTAAAGAAGAATTAACACATAAAAAATATAATATATATCATATACGAAACAATTTTCATTATAATGACCAACCATGAGAGTTGGTAATGTAAAAACGAACAACATCGTTTTGGGAGGTGGTAGTTCACCATACACAGGAACAATAAGTTAGTTACCAATTATATGGGAGTGTGTGTAGATGTTTATTGAACTATTAAAAATAAAACATCTCAATATATTTAGTATACTTAACTTAATATATAATCATGCAATAATAAGAGATTATAAGGTGCATAATTAATATAAAAAAAGGAGCTTCAGGAATGATGTTACCTCTTCTTTGGGTGACTCTTTTTGGTTTCACCAAAGGGATTTATTGGATGGAATTATTCTAAAAGGGAGGATACTAGAATTAATCTAGGGATTTTAGGTTCTTATATAATAATATTTCGGGTGATCCAAAGGTCTTTATATGTGTGAATAAGTGGGAGGAGTGAGGTCCTTTTTATAGTGAGGAGGAGTGGGATTCTTGCCAATATTTGAAAAGAGAATTCCTCCCATATTTTTCCTATGTAAAAGTGTCACCAATAATGTTACCAATTCATAAAAATGGATTAATGGTACTCTATATAAATATCAAATGGATTTAGGAAATTATCTCAGTCATTTTTGGACTTAACTATAGGGTTTAGTAATTTTTTTAGCAAATTTTTCTCTTAATCACCGTAATTAATTTTAACCGTGTTTACTAATATTATTGGAAACAAACTTATTGAAAAAAATTATAAATTATAAATTATTCTGATTAAAAACATGGAATACATTTTTTTAAATTCAGATCAGATAAGTGGTAGAAATTAATTGAAATATAATCCTTGAGGTGAGATGAAAATGTCGGGTTTTAAAGTAAAAATGATCAAATGTTTGAAATGTTTTTATATTTAATTTCAATGTGAAATGAAAAATTTCATAATGATTAAATTTATTTTAAAAAAATATTTCCAAAATTCTTGGGGTGTTAAAATTTTGTCCCTCTAAGTGATGATAATAGCAGTGTCGGTCTCAGTATGGTTCGGTTGGTTTTCCATTTCAAGAAGATTTGGGTATTATAAGGTAGATTATAGAAAATATAGAATATAATTAATAAATGATCATAGAGGCATAAAAAGTATACATAGTAGACAAAATAGGTACCCTTGTTCATTCATGTAGCGGTACAAAACAGAGATTTGCATTAAATATAGGGTAGTGAATCGGGATTTCATGTAAGGGATGAGTTCTTCGCATGAGAGTAAGGGCATGTCATGCAAGAATTGATGTACTATATAAGGGGGACCCCTATCCTATTTATATGTTCTATTAACTGGGTATCACATATTGAAAAACAATGTTTCAAGACCAGAAGAAAGAGTTTCATGACCACCAAGAAATGATCTAATCACTTGGGAATTTTTCTTAGAACCCGATATTCAGGTCGCCTAAAAATCAAATTCTGATGGGGGGATTTATTGGTGTTGAAAAGTAATCTCAAACCTCGATTGACTAGTTTTCAGTGAACCAAACACACTACCCACCTTGGAGGACTATTCTGGGGCTGATGATAAATCTTCACACAAACTATGGTGGGTATGAAGAATGATATTTTTTTCATACACAACAAACATGTTCACCAAAGGTGAAATGTAGTTCGGTGGATGATTCCAAGAAAATTACTATGACTAAGGTCAATGCATGTATTAGATACATATTTAGTGTAATATATAAGCTTTTTTCAAAATATTATCATGAAACCATCTGATTTTTTCCCTAATACGAATTCAATATAATGATTTTGTGTGACCGAGCCCCAATAGAAAAGGAAGGTGAATTACACAAATCAGTTCTGTGCCTAATGAGTTATGTGCCTATGGTCGATGATTTCAGATATAAATAGAACCTCACATCAACCCTTGATAGAAATCTCGTAAATGTGAAGCAATGTTATGCTGTGAGAAAATTTCTCTCTTCTATGACAGCACACAACACTGGTGATCATGGACCATCAAATGTATACCATTTACAGGGAATCCCTCACATGTGAATAAATATGACATGCATTATGGTAGAATGAACCTTACAAAAATACTCATAATACTAGTTAGGTTTTCACACACAACCTTGATTTGCACGCAACTCCAAATAATTCATGTTACTATTCCAATTGAATCTATAAAATTTCCCTGTTCTAAAGCCCCCTCCTCAGGGAAAATTTTCATGAAACTTAATAGAGTTGTGTACAATAGTCTACTTTTACCATATATGATGTTCCCTATTCTTCTATTGTATCCATTACCCTACTTTTTATCCCTATCATAGTTATAAAAATTCACATTTCACTTAGTAATAGAAACCATAATTTCAGGCCTCCTCTTTTGCACTCTTCCATGGCATTGATAATTTTGTGTCCCGACCAGAGGCACATGAGTGGTGGTCACATGATCAATATAGTTGGTACCTCCAAGGGAAACTGTGCACCGGTCTAGGTTTAGGGTCCTTATACTGGATATTTATTCCTCACTAACATGACCCCCCTGACGATTGAGCCCAATCCATTTCTAAGCTATATGATTTAAACCTTCGTAGCTCCATGACCTAGTCACATGAAATTAAACTGAAAGACAACAACCTAAACATATTATGTAAAAATTATCTATACCCAGTGTGATGAGAGAATGGTTCCACATATATTATTTTAATGGGATGACCCCACACTTCCTACCTTGTGTGATTAATGTAGTATTCCCCCTGTACAATCATCATGGGATTCCACACTGTTCCCCACCAAGGGATTTGAGTCACCCACATATTGAATATTCCATGTATAAGTCCCACACCATTCCCATAAGAGTGAACCTATTATGAAGGGTAGATTCTACATGTAATCCCCACACCATTTCTCATTGATTATTCTTTAATGAAATGATCATCTCTAATTCATGATGTCAAATTGAAAGATAAATCCTCTCACACATCCTTAAACTTAGACTTTGAACTATATGGAATTTGACCTATTTATCTTAAAATGGGTATGTAGGTCACATCTATGATGATCAATCCAGAAATCGGTAAACCTATGTGTGAAATCTTCAATACTATAAAAACACATCCAAATCTACCTCAAATGGGAATTCTGATCCAACTCCTTGGTGTGAAATGTTCCATCATTGGGATGAACCAGACGGATCTACCACAAAAGGGTGAAATGATACACAAATACCGATGTGAAAATTTCCCTCCCAGTTACTGACCTCCCATATTTTCCATAATAATGCATTCTAATCCACCACCTAGGCATGAAATATTCTCTCTTAGGCAAGCACCTACCAAATATACCTTAATTGGGTGTTATTATTTACATCCCAGTTGTGACATGTTCCCCCATAGAGACACATCCCTATATTTTCCTCAATAGGGAATTCAAATTGAATATCAAGTTAAGAAATCATCCATCATTTGAGTGTACATCCATATCCACTACAACTTTAAATTCATATACATCAACATAGGTGTGACATCACCCCTAGGGATGCACCTCTATATCCCGCTCAATAAGGAATTTTGATCCACAACCTAGGTGAGACATCTAACATTTCAGGGATGAACCACTGAATCTACCTCTATTGGGAATTATGATCCTCAACCTAGGTGTGACATCTTTCTTCCTAGAGACACACCTCCTAGATACACCTTGATAGGTTTTTTAGATCATCCATTCTATCCCTACAAGATTTTAACCCTTTTCCAATATATAAAATATGTTAAACTAATTCCCCGATCTGTCTAACAGGATGTTCCAACCCATCGTCATAGGATGTTTGACTTTTGAACAAACCCAAAATCCCTACCCCACAAAATAAACATGTGATTAATGAGGTGAAAAGACATGGATGAATTATTCCCCTAGAGTCAATTACCATATGACCAATGCTAGATTCCAAGAGTTTTGTGCCTATGATTCTTTATATGAGATACCCTTCAAAAGATAATGATTCGTAGGTGGACAATGTACCCAATGCCCAGATATTCTAAAATTTTACCAACATGACTAAAATGATGAAAAAAGTTTATTTCCATGGCAATACCATAGTAATGAAATTAACCAGAATTCACATTAAGATGTCACCAAGAATGAGTTCAAAAAACATGAATCTAAAATATGAGGGAGACTGAGACTAGGAAACAAGATCCATGGAGGAATCAATAGAAGGATGAACCAATATCCAATCACCCCATTTAGATCAAGTAGAAAACATCACCTATGAATGTGATGAAATCTTCCCACCTTTAGAAAGCAGGGATATAGGGAAACATAAATACATAGCATCTCAACCAGGTGGAGGGATGGAGCTATGGCCCCAGAAAAAGAATAAGAAACACTTATTATTATGATGTCTTTATTTATGTTGATTCCAAATTTCAATGTCTCCTTTCTTATATCATCTTATATCATGGTTTGGTGTTCATGTTTTTGTTTCTCACCCATCATATATTACATTGATATTCCTATCAAATCACATGTACTACTTTACCTTATGTCATGATTTGATTATTCCATTATAGAGATTTATATCTCACCTCTTTCTTATTTACATCCCCATGTTATCCCTTGTTGTTTATTAACAACCAAGGAATTTAAGGTAATGTTATGAAGTTTTAGTTTACTTATTTTTATTTATGTTTCATGTTGGTATGTTGTGTTCTTAATTACCTAAATACAATAGGTATTATCATATTATGGTAATGAATTAAGTGTAGCTTTATGTAATAAATCATGAATTATGATTTATTAAATGTATGTGTTTTCATAGACCTAATATTATATATCACTTGTTTGTATTTAAGGGTATCTTGAGAGAAACTAGGTTGGGTTTCAGTGTATTCATATTCCTGTAACAGGATAGTTTCATAGAATAAGGTCTTTATAATATGGTTTTGATGTCCGATATTATTCATTGGATCCTCATAATATTTTTATTATAATTATATATGTTTTTATTTGTTTTAATTGATACAACATTCAATTAGTTTTAACTGATTATGGTATTACTTAGATCATTTATTCCTACCATATTTTTTATACCATGATTATGTTTTGAAAACATTAGTTACATGTTTCCATTACTAAGCTTTTGAACTCAGCCCTTATTATTTTTCCATTTAAATAGGTAATTATTACAATATTTAAACATGATATATCTAGATGGATAGCATGTGTTGAGAATTATTGGGTGACTTTCAGGTCCTATTATAGATTATATTGTTCTGTATTAAATGGGATAAATTCCAATTTGATTCTAATAACAAGGGATATGTTATCTGTTTTTTCCAAATTACCCAAATTTCTAAAAACAAAAATAAACATGGGATATAAGTGATTGAGTATTTTTTTTTAACTACGGATTGTTTTTTCCTGGATTTCTAAGCTGATATCCAAGTGAGTATGTAATGTCTGTGTTTATGAAACTGGATATTGGAGTATATGTATAAGGCATCATATGTAGCATCAAATGAAAGGTTTTTACATGTTATAGCTTAGTATTTTTGTTGAAAATAATATAAGTATGCATATGTTACAGTTGATCACAATTTCAATCATATATATAACCCATTGGATTTGGATAAGTTTTAATTCTATGGAAATAATACACATTTTATTTTTGGTTTAGGAAGATAAAACATCAGTGAATACCCTATGAATTCGTCTATGCAATGGATAAAATTTGTATGTATTTGAAAAATATATATTGTGATGTTTTTTTAAAATAAATCCCTATCAAGACAATGGAAGGTGGATATCGCAATGAAATAGTTGCATATAGGTTTAATCACCCTTTACTAGAGAAATACCCTATACCAATGGTTTGAAACGGTTTGTATAGGCCCCAAACCGTTCGTATAGACCTATACCAAAGGTTTTGAAAACCATTGGTATAAGTAATATGAAAAATCTATACCCACAGTTCCATAAAATAGTTGGTATATGAATTTCAAAAAAGAATCATTTTGTTGGTTTTGATCCCAGTACCTCTGGTTTATGATTGAACATCCTAACCACTAACATATTTGGAATTTTGTGAACAAAATTTAATAAATATATATATTTATTATCCAAAATAATTTAAATTTTGATTTGTTTAATGTTCTATATAAGAAGATTCCATAAAATATACATGTAACTATACTAATGGTTTTGAGAACCGTTGGTATAAATTCTTTGATTTTGGGACCTATAACACTGGTTTCTCCAAAATGTTGGTATAGGTCCCCCCTATACCAACGGTTTTGAGAAAAATTTTGGTATATGTCCAAATTAGTGACCTATACAGACGTTTTTGGCTAGAATATGTGTATATGTACATATAAGTGAACTATACCATAGGTTTTCCCAAAATCGTTGGTATAGATCCTCTATTCAGTAGCGACCCTAAAAATGGGTCGTTGATCATTGAATAAATCATAACTCTAATGCATGATAAACAAGACTAATACTGAACACATTTCTAGAATCTATCATGGAAAATTCATTGGGAATTACATTCTATTTATGAACGGATATAAATTAATTAAGAATGATTTTAAAAAATTAGGCTGTAGAAACTAAAAAAATTGTCTATGAAAATGAAGGATTGAATAAGGATAGTCGAAGGATGATCAAAACGTATTATATATTAAGAAATGTGTTATATGGGATGAAATACACTGATTAATTTTTTCATATTCATATTTTGGATATCATCACTAACATTTTTGAATTATTACTTTTTGAAATAGGAACACAAATCTAAAGCTGATAATGGAATGTATTTATAAACTATTATATATTATAACTGAATATTTTGTCATATGTATGTTATTAATAATTTTAATATATGACAGTTTGATGGAAAAGTTGAGTTTTGTAGTATTACTTATTATATTGGGGTTTACATCACATTAAAAATAAATTATTGATACTCGTATCTGTATTAATTTGTGAATTGATATTTATTGATGTCATTTTGGTATATTCAAAAAGTTATTGACGATTATGATGAAAATATAAGGATCATTCCTATGTATTTTTTCATTAATGGTTTTAAATTATATATTAAAGGGTAATAATAAACTTCATAAATAATTTTTTGACAAGGTTATATTTTATGAGATAAATATTGAAGGACACATGATTGAGGGATGAATATGTTTTAGGTTTAGTATATTGTTTATGTTGAAATAATTAAGGGTTGGGTGATTTTGAAAATATAATTTATGTAGTATCAATATCCTTGTTATTGATGATAATTCATCATATTATTTGTAATATTTATCAAATTTTTTAGATTATGATATAAATTGACTAGTGTTTCACTTAATATACAAGTGGTTAATACCATTTATGCATTAATGATATTGTTAATTTATTTGCGGAATATATAACATCATTATGGTTTATTGAATATGATATTTATTTGTTTTTTTGAAAGGTAAGTTATTAATAACACATTATTTTGGTCTATACTTACTTAGTTTATGATTTTATGAATGGATAATGTTATATGAAAAAAGTAATGTATCTTGATTTAACTTAAGATATTATTGTTGATGTAATATTATAGGTTATACCCTGAATGGGGAATCTATTTAGAAAAAACAACCACGATATATTCAATAAGTAATAATTAAAATTTTGATGATGAAATTTATTTTGTAGGTTATGTTACATTCCAATATCTAAATATATGATTACCTTTAAATAAGACAATGTGTTCAATTGGTTTATCCCTACACAACATGCAACTAAAATAAAACATTGATATATTTTTATCTTTACAATATATCCAAAAAATTATCATGAATAAAAAAGAGAAACTAATTTATTAAATATTTATAGAAATAAAATAAAATATAATTTTTATATGAGTGAATTTTAATTGTGATTGCTAAAATGACTAAAAAAATTATTTTTTTCTTAGAATTGTTTTATAAATATTTACATTAAAAAAGATATGAATTTATTGATTAATAATTTTTGTTTATTAATGATAATATATATTTTATATGATTAATATTTTAATAAAAAGTTATTTAGTAAATAATAATTAATATGAATGATAATGGTTAATATTATAAATAGTTATTCTTCTTAAAAAATAGATTTTCATTATCTATCACCTTTTTATTTATAGGTACCATTTCAAAAATAAATAATTTTAATTTTGAAAAATCAAAATTGTTTATGGATTCATCATAGTTATATGTTGGATTTTAAGGATTTTTATAAGAATATATTTTTTAGTTAAATAGTGAAAATACTATTTTACAAATAGCATGTGTTTTATAAAATTATGGGTTTATAATTTTGACAAAAAATTCCTCAAAAAAATTTATATGATCAAATAAAAATTTTGAGAGGACCAGTTTGGGATATACCAAACACTGAGAGGGGGGTGAATCAGTATTGGGGAATTTTTAATCAATTCCAAATTTTATCCCTGTACCTCGTGACCTGTTAGGATCTTGATTCTCTTCTTCTCTTTTCCCTGTCGCATGCAATAACAGAAAGCAGTAAAAATATGCACACGATATTTTTACAAGGTTCACCACTCAATAAGAGCATCTATGTCCTTTCCATGCATGGGAATGACCACTGCATGGATTCTCCATTATAATGTGATATGATTTTATAATGGAGTGGCTAGTAAAGAAATCATCTAACCTGTGTGTGTCCCTACACCTTAGAGGGGGGAGGGAAACAATCCTCTTCCCTGGACTGGTGATGACCTAGCCCAACTTTCAGCGTCTAGCTGGTTCCTTATACTGCCTATGGAGACAGTCTTCTTCCTTCTTCAAAAGGTAGGTTCTGCTCCTGATCTTCTTTAGTGCTCTTCACTTGATTACATGAAAAGAAGTAGGCAAGAAATTCTTCGTGTCTTCTCCTTTACTTCTTCATTAGTGCAAAACCAGCTGCACTAGGACTTCTTCTTCTTCTTTAGTGCAATAACAGAATTCACTAGGACTCCTTCTTCTTTCTTAGCAAGAATCACATATACCAATGTTATTAATTAGGAAATGAAGACTAGCTTACTTGGAATCATCATAGTGAGTTCTCCTCATGTTCATAAATGCTTGTGATCATGCATATGGAATGTAGTTGAACTGTTTTCCTTGTTCTTATCTCCTCTCCAGAAGATGGCGGGAACTCTTGGAACAAAACAGCCTTCACTCCCACTTCCACTTGCGCACCCTATAATTTCACACCTATAACTTTCGTGCCTATTCTTTCATGCTTCTACTTTCACGCCACTACTTGTGTGGCAAGACATTCCCAAAATACTTGCATAACAGACTTGCGCAGAAGAAATGTGCGGCAACACTTGCACGGAAGACTTGCGCAAGAACACTTGCACGACAGACTTACACGGCAACACTTGCGCTCCGTATAAATAACACTCAGCTTGCGCGCCACTTCAGCTTGCGCTCCACTTTCTATACTTGTGCATTCAGAGATCAAATTTTTCTCTTAAGTGTTGAGCCTTAAAAAATGAGGAGGTGAGTCGTCTATTTATAGGAATTTTTGTGACTTGCGCTCCCTAGACTTGCGCACCACCACTTGCGCACCACCACATGCGCGCCACCACTTGCACGACACACTTGCGTGCCAAATACTTGCACGCCAAATACTTGCGCTCCACTTTATTTCCTTTTCCATATTTCTGAAATAATTCTCATTTGAAATATGACTTGTGCGCCTCTACATACTTGCACGCCTACTGCATACTTGCGCGCCAACTTCTTTCCTTTGCCATATTTTTGATCTGATTATATTTGTGATATGAATTTTCCAAAAACACTTCTTTTTCACTCCCTTTCCTTCATAAGGCTTGCATCACAAGTTCTCCAAACTTATGATATTTGTGAAATACAAATTAGAAAAGCATCGTCTGGTTTTTCATTCTTTTTGGAATATGAATTCCAAAGTACTTCTTTCATCCTCACTTCAAATCCTCAATTCCTTTTGGAGTGTTAATTCCAAAGAACTCCAATAATCTCTCTTCATCCAAAAGTGGAGGCTTGAATCTTCTTCAAATACCTTCAATGTTGCTGACAATGGATCACATTTGATACATGTATTTGGATCTTTAGGAACAATGAAAAAATCATCTGATTTCAAGGCAATGTGTAATTTATGACCTTTATAGAATGCCAAGTCCTTCTACATTCTCTCTTATTCTTTAGCCATCATTCTCTTCTTCATTCAAATCATATGATTATTTTCTTCAAGTAAGCTCTTGCATGGTTCCCATGCAATCTTGAAACATTTCATGGTCTTCTTTAAATACTCATTCTCCTTCAATCATCCTCATATGGATGACACCTCACAATTCTTCATTGTTGTAAAAAATGTGTCACCTTTGACACAAGTTATTTGAACTTAGGATCAGTTCAAAAATCGTCTGAATTAATCTTCTTAGGGAATTACTCAAGTATGATAGCCAATGCTATGATTTCATAATAATTCTCCAAGCATCATCACTTCAGCCGATCTCCATTAACTTTGGAGTCCTTATTTATCTCCTTCTTTATTTTGACCAGCATTGACAACTGTTGACAACAAATACAATCTTCACACACAAAGTGGTCCCAACAATCTCCCCCTTTGTATTTTGTTGTCAATTGCACAAGGTCTTCTCAAATGAATGTGTCAATGTCAAAATGTGAATCCTATCTCTCCCTATTAATTATGTCTCTCCCCTAGAAATTCATTTCATTTCTCTCCCCCTTATTGACAAGAAATACAAAGTTCATGGTAGAGAGGGTATCATTCTATACATAAGCAATGTGCCATCATCAATTTTACTCTAAGTCTACTTGAGAAATGCTCGGTGTAGAAAACAAGAGGATTTTATTTAGACAATAAAGATATCCATTACCCACATAATATGACACCTCATGAGATGAGAACTCATACACTTGTCTTCATGGGGTTTTTACTTTCATTCCAGGCCAAAGGTATTGAGTGTGAAAGAAATAATTAACCTGAAATTCCTGCACTCACTTCAACAAATGGATCAAAAACATTCACGTGGAATTGGCCGGATAAGTGGCCTTGTATCACATTCAGTCGTCTTATGTCATTTATTATCTTTGTTACCCCCCCTTTGTAGAATGATCTTTATTTTGAGTAACCATGGATGAAGGATTTGGAAATAACATACCATTTCCAATGACATGATCTTCAGATAATATTCAAAGTAGTTGAATTTAGTACGAACTGAAATTGATACTTATTGAGATAATGACTCTGGAAGCTTCTTCATGTGTATCCCTCTATAGAGAACACTTCTCCTCACTGAATATCAGGTTCCCCCTGAGATCTTGCATCACCTTCAATTCCATGTATTTAAAGAAAACATACAATAAACAATGATTTAAGGGAATAGGGTGGATCCTCCATGCTTCTTCAATGTGAGCAGGAGGGCTGAGATGGATTTCTTAACCATGATTCTCTATTTTCTCCACTCCTTACACTTTCACATTTGATCTTTAATTTTGAATGTATTTGTGTGGATATTAATACTTATTCTACCTATTTGTGTGTGAATCTTCTTTCTTCAAGAGAATTCCACACACTAGAATATCTCGGTGCAACATTTATTCTCTTCAGACATTCTTGTTGGGCTGGAATAAATTCAAAGCACTTTCTGACAGTGTGACCAGCCTTGTTGCACCTTATACACATAACATCTTTTTCTTCATGTAGAATTTTCTTTTTGTTTTTAGCACTAGCCTTAGCTTGTGCATCATCCACCTTTCTCATTATTTCGAAATCTTCTAGCCAAATCACTAAAATATTATTAGGGACTGAGGTATCAAGATTGGATCTTCTACATGGATTCTTCTGAGTGGATTCCTTCACAGTAGTTATTTTAGATTCACCACCCTTCACCTTCTTGGACATGGAATCCAATGACTTCTCAGTTTTCCTCATTGTAATCTTCTTGGGAGTATTTTATTTTGAAACATACTTATGATTAGATCCCAAGATATATTCTTAATTCTTCTCCAGATTTTGTGGTCTTTTGTTCTTATTAGCTTTGAATACATTTTGAGATAGGCATCCACCATTCTTGTGACCACTCCCATTGCATACATCACAGATGTTGTCCAGCATTCCAAATCTATTTGCAGTATACATATGTTTCTGGATCTGTGGATGTTACTTCTTCTTCTTTGGATTTCTCCCCCTTGAGATGGGCTTTCTCTGTGATTTTACATTTAAGGGAATGTACCATCAATCTAGTGCACAATGCCCAAACCTGTTGCAGCACCATCATTGACCAACAAACTGTTACTTCTTGTCATCTTCTTGATAAGTTTGCTGAGTCTTCTTCTTCTTGGTATGTTGTGATTTTTGTGGGTATCTATCATCCACACTCTTTCCCCCAATCCATTCTATCCATGGTGATATGTTTCATCTCACTTTAGTTCATCCCAACTTGTTTGGAATTTTTCTTCCAACCTGCAGTTTTTGTAGGAGCAATTTTAGAAACATTAATACAAGTTGGTATCGATGATACCTTTACTGTCTCACCAGCTTGTCATAGATCAATGAGTTAAGCCATTATCTTCTTATCACATGTCGGAGGTCTTTTGAAAGTAGAATCCTCCAGTGAGCATTGAGTAGTGGCAGCAACTATTTCCTTCTTTTGTGGAGACTCAATATGTGTCTTCTCAAGATTCGTTAGTTCAGCTTCCAATTCTAGAAATCTCATATTGAGGATGACTTCCTTGTTTTCAAATATATCCATCTTCTCTTCACAAGCCTTCTTTAATCTATCAACTTAATCTTCATGCATCTTTACTTTTTTTTGTAACGAAGAGTAATGTTCATTGATCTTCTTAGAGTTATCTTCCAAATATAACTTCTTGACTTCATTGCCCCTTTTCAGATTATCTTCTAGTGCATGGATCATCTCTTCTAGAGTCTTGTTGACTCCCTCATTTTCATCAACATCTTTGAACCAATTTGAAGAACTTTCTTCAAATAACCTCTTTGTTTCTGCAAAGGCTCCAACCTGTCTAGAGAGCTTTAAAAATTCGACAATTTTTTCTTGTAAGACTTTCTCCAAAACATCAGTTTCTTCTTGCAGCTGAGTGATATTTTTTTGCATGCATTGAAATACCCCGCAAACTAGGGATGCACACTCTTCAGGAATACCATGCAGAATCATTCTTAATCTATCAACTAATATTTCGTGAGATGTTGTAGATTGTTCATCACCACTTGTGCTAGAATTTTCATCATGTTGGTAATTTCCAAATGTACTAACACATACCTCTTGATCAGTTGAGGTAGGAAGGTTGTCCATCTTCTTGGTGGGTACTTGAGCCACCTTCTCATTACTTTCCAAATCTGGTGTGTCTTCAATGTTAGCTAGTTATGGAGAACCAAATGCTTCCTCTTCTTTAGATAAGAGGGAATTCTTCTTCAACTTTATCTTCACTTTCTTTTTCCTGTTCATCATGGTCTTGGTAGATATAACTAAATCTTCACCAACACTACTCTTCATTGTTGACTCAAGAAATGAACTCAAGTTTTCAAAAGAGAGTAACTTCACTTTAGAGAATCCAACAGAGGTTAACCTCTCCCTCTGATACCAATTGAGAGGACCAGTTTGGGATATACTTAACACTGAGAGGGGGGTGAATCAGTGTTGGGGTCTTTTTAATCAATTCCAACTCTTATCCCAGTACCTCGTGACCTGTTAGGATCTTGATTCTTTCATTCTCTTTTCCATGTCGCATGCAATAATAGAAAGCAGTAAAAATATGCACACGATATTTTTACAAGGTTAACCACTCAATAAGAGTAGCTACATCCTTTCCATGCATGGGTATGACCACTGCATGGGTTCTCCATTATAATTTGATATGATTTTACAATGGAGTGGATAGCAAAGCAATCCTCTTGCCCGTGTGAGTCCGTACACTTTAGACGGGGGTGGGAAACAATCCTCTTCCCTGGACTGGTGATGACCTAGCCCAACTTGTAGTGTCCTGCTGGTTCTTTATACTGCCTATGGAGACAGTCTTCTTCCTTCTTCAAAAGGTAGGTTTTTTCCTAATCTTCTTTAGTGCTCTTAACTTGATTACTTTCAAAGCAGTAGGCAAGGAATTATTCGAGTCTTCTTCTTTTCTTCTTCACTAGTGCAAAACCAGCTGCACTTGGACTTCTTATTCTTCTGGAGTGCAATAACAGAATGCAGTAGGACTCCTTCTTCTTTATTAGAAATAATCACATATACCAATGTGATTAATTAGTCAATGAAGAGAAGCTTACATGGCATCATCAGAGTGAGTTCTCATCTTGTTCATAAATGCATGTGATCATGCATATGGAATGTAGTAGAACTATTTTCCTTGTTCTTCTTTCCTCTCCAGAGGATGACAGGAACTCTTGGAACAAAACATCTTGCGCGCCCACATCCGCTTGCGCACCCTATACTTGCACGCCTATAACTTGTGCGCCTCTTCATGCATGCTGCTACTTGCGCGCCCCTACTTACACAGCAAGACTTTCCCAAAAGACTTGCTTGACAGACTTGCGAGGAAGACATGTGCGGAAACACTTGCACGACAGACTTGCACGACAACACTTGCAAGTAAGACTTGTGTGGCAACACTTGCGCGCTGTATAAATAACACTCCGCTTGCGCACCACTTCATCTTGTGCACCACTTTATACACTTGCACGTTCAGAGTTCAAAATTTTTCCTTAAGTGTTGAGCCTTAAAAAATGAGGAGGAAAGTCGTCTATTTATAGGCATTTTTGTGACTTGCACGCCCAAGACTTGCGCGCCACCACTTGCGCGCCACCACATGCACGCCACCACTTGCGCGACACACTTGTATGCCAAATATTTGCGTGCAAAATAATTACGCACCACTTTATTTCATTTTCCATATTTCTGAAATAATGCTCTTTTGAAATATGTCTTGTGCACCTCTACATACTTGCGCACCTACTGCATACTTGCGCGCCTACTTCTTTCCTTTTCCATATTTTTGATCTGATAATATTTGTGATATGACTTTTCTGAAAACACTTCTTTGTCACTCCCTTTCCTTCATAAGGCTTGCATCACAAGTTCTCCAAACTTATGATATTTGTGAAATACAAATCAGCAAAGCATCATCTGGTTTTCATTCTTTTTGGAATATGAATTCAAAAGTACTTCATTCATCCTCACTTCAAATCCTCAATTCCTTTTGGAGTGTTCATTCCAAAGAACTCCAATCATCTCTCTTCATCCAAAAGTGGAGACTTGAAGCTTCTTCAAATATGATCAATGTTGCAAACAATGTATCACCTTTGATACATGTATTTGTATCTTTAGGAACAGTGAAACAATCATCTGATTTCAAGGTAATGTGTAATTTATGACCTTCTTAGAATTCCAAGTCCTTCCACATTCTCTCTTATTCTTTAGCCATCATTCTCTTATTCATTCAAATCATATGATTCTTTTCATAAATTAACGTCTTGCATGGTTCCCATGCAATCATGAAACATTGCATGGTCTTGTTTAAATCCTTATTCTTCTTCAATAATACTCAGATGGATAACACCTCACAATTCATCATTGTTGTAAACAATGTGTCACCTTTTACACAAGTTCTTTGAACTTAGGATCATTTCAACAATCGTCTAAATTAATCTTCTCAGAGAATTACTCAAGTATGATATCCAATGCTATGATTTCATAATAATTCTCCAAGCATCCTCTCTTCAGCCGATCTCCATTAACTTTGGAGTCCTTCTTTATATCCTTCTTCATTTTGACCAATATTGACAACTGTCGACAACAAGTACAATCTTCACACACAATGTGGTCCCAACAAATTTTATAAGTCATTTTAAAATATTTAAATTGATTATTATAATTTTAAAAAAAATATTTTATATTTTTGAACGTAAGTAATATTTTTTAAAAAGTTATTATTAATCCATTATAGATAATTATTCAATAATTTATTTGTATCAATTTTAGATATTTAATCAATTAAAAAAGATTTAAAATTTATAATTAATGGTCTCTAATTATCTAATATGTCCCTTTTTATTTTTTATTGAAATTATTATGTTATCTTTGTTAATAACTAGTTACCATGATAAAATATAAATGCGTAAAAGTAATAATTCAAGTGTTAAATTTCTAGAAACATTATAAAAATATGTATATAATTGAGAGGATGAGGCATGGAGTGAACTTATGACTTTAAAACTAATTTTTTTCTCAATTTTTGAGCTATTATAACTATTTAACATGTGATAACATTATATTAAGTTCTGATATTTTAAATTAAATGTAATTCTCACTGATTATAAAAGGGACCTCTCACCAACCCTAAAAGAAACTCATAAGAATTAGGTTTCCACCTAAAATATATCCCTTTTTACATCCCATTTAATAATATTACACTATCTTGATATTGTGTCCACAAAATATTATCTTATTCCATCTATTTCCATGGTATCTTCTAATGAAATCTCACAGTGCTCAACATGGGAAATCATTTTTCCTTACCAAAATATTTTTCTATAATTTATTTTATAATTATAATGATAAAATATATATGAAATTAAATATTTATTGGTTATATATTTAATTTTATTATGAAATTTAAATAATAATTAATCACCTTTTCCATTTTCAATTATGAAAAATGAAATCTTAATTGGTGCATTGTGGGGACAACCACCTCCACAACACAATGTGTTTTTTACTTAAAAACCAAAAAAGGATTGTTTAAACACATAATTTAATAAATAACTATTATATTTATAATATTTTTATTTTTATAATCCTATAAACTATATTAATCCTTCAACCATTTCTTTAAATATTAAATCATCGTCCATGCATTCATGAGGACAAATGCCTTCCTGGAAGAATTGATAATCATATTTATTTTGATCACCTCCATACATGGATAAACATGAGGATGAGATAAAAGGATAATTATTATCTTCAATATATCATTATGTTTATTATTCAAAATTTGAGTATCTGTTAATGATAAAATCATTAAATAATTAGTTATAATTCAATCATTTAAAATGAGTAAACTATGAGGATAATGATCTCTTATTTTTGAGTAATGACTTCATATATATATTATATTTTTTTCATAAAAATTTATTATTTGGTTATATAACTCTAATTAATACTAAATAATAATATTATTCTTCTAGTATAATTACTTTTTAACTTAAAAACCTCAAAATAAACCTTCAGTCATGGTAGGATTATGTTTGGGTTAGTTTTACAACCTACTTGAACAATACTATGAATTTTTTATCATGAATGACTATGATAAATTATTTAGTGGTAAAATATGGTAAATATAGGAAAATAATTTTTAATTTTTGGTTTTTTTATGGTTATACCAATTTTTTACTCATTAATTAAGAAAACTAATTTCATTTATTAAGATTCACTAAAATGTGATCATTAACAATTCCTTCTTAATTATTTTAACCAAAACAACCATGTAATGAAATTATACCTTTAAAATTTTATGTTTTACCTATTCCAAAACATTATATGATCTATTAATGATGTAATTTTGTAAAATAATATTTATTGAGACCACTTTTAGAAAAACTAGTTCAAAATGATTAAAATTACTTACCCTCATTGTTAAAAATAGTTAAAAGATAAATAAAATAAATATGTACTAAATGATTATAAATTAAAAGAATAAATTGTTATATTTATGAATGATTTTCTTTTTTATGTATTTAATTAATTAAATTTAATTGTTTATTTTATTTTGTATAAACTCAGAACAAATTTGGCCTGAAGTAAGGATTTTCATCTAAAATTTATCTCTTGAGACATGTATGATATTATGCATCTAATTTAATTAATATGGTGTAGATAAAAGATATTTGAGTCATAATTATATGGATTATATTTTAATCCTATTATTTCAAGTTCAATTAGAATCCCACACTTTCACGGGGTTATGATTGAAGTGGTACTCCAGATACAAGAGTTTTCTTGGTCTCAATTCTAGTTTTTGAGGCTTGATCCTTATAATGAACCATGTTTACATTTTATTTTATTATATTTACATTATTAACCATTAATATAAGAAAAAATATTTTATTTTATTTCTTCAGTTAAACTAAACAAACCCACTTTTTTCAAAAGTATTTTGAATGAAGTGTAACAATCATCATAAGAGTTTTTGGTGACTCAATTTTTATTCATTGAGTTATTATTATTCAATAGAAGTTATTTAATATAATTCGATAACATTAAACCTTTTTATTTTATTAGGAATTATACTGTCATTGAATATATTTTTAACACACAAAAGCCTTTTAAAATTCTTCAGGATTTATGGATTATTGTTACCATAATAGATATTTCATCAAATTATAATGTTTAGTCTTGAAACATCACTTCACCATCCTTGGGATATCCAAAACTGAAATTATATAATATGGTATTTTATAATCCTATTTTTTAAAATAAAATATTTTATTAAATATGAATGTTTCGTTACTATTATTATGATGTGATTTTTAAATAGTTGTATATTGAAAATAAGAAAATGTTTTTTCCTTTATCTTTCACATGTCTTGTCTTCTATACTCTTATATCCAACAAAAAATTTATATATTATCAAGGATATATTATTGGATATTATTTTTAAATATAATATATTTCAATAGATTTAAAGTCACATTTTTAAAAGGTTACCATTGAAAAAAACATGTGATATTTTATTTTAAATTAGTGGTAAAAATATTTTCTAATGATCTTGTATGTTTTTTATTCAATTTATGTTATCATTTTCAAAAAGATTTACCACAATTTGGTTTTTTTATTAATTATTTATCCTCTAATATATGTATATATGTATCCTTTTGGGGATTATGCTCATGATATAAAAAAAATTATTTTTGACCCCTGCATTTGTGGTATCATTGAAATTAATCTTTTTGATGCTATTTTCATTTATGTCAATGAATTTCTTTGTATAATGTCTTATAATAGTTTTGTGTTGTTTACGACCCTCAATTCCACCTCGATATGGCTTATGATAACAGTTTCTCTTTAATTGACATGTAAAATTATGGGAATTCTATATATTATTATTTCAATAAATAATATTATTGGAATGTTGAATATGTATTTTTGACCATATAACATCTTTCTAGAGATGACTTATGATCATATTATAACTTTTAATGAAATGGGTAAATTAGTGGAATTCTTTATGCTATTAATTCAATATGGTTGATTATTTGATAGTTGAATATGTATTGTTTAAATATCTATTATCATTATCGTGAGAATTTATGATAATGATATCCCTTTTATCAACATGGAGAAATCTATTTATATTTTTTATGATTATCATCTACTAATGCTTCTTGGTTACATAATTACATTCCATTTTTTTCATTATATGAATGTCTATATTTATATTCTTCTAAATGTTACTTAGGTAATGATTTGAAAAGTGTTATTGACTCTTATGATTAATGTATTGGACATGAAAAAGTGATGAGGCGAACCAATGTTATATATCCCCACGATGCACTAACATGTTCCCAAAGACAAGGAATATTGAATTTTAGTTTATAAATCTTGTTATAAAATTAGATTGTGCTAGAACGAGGCCTTAGAAACCTATTTTCCATGTTCAACATTATGAATTCCATTATAATGAAATAAAAATGTTTGATATCTCTATTTTAGTTTATTATCATAGATATAAAATATTCTCAATTTCAGTAGATTATAACATTATTTAGACCATATATTCATATCATATTAAGTATACCATGCTTATGTTTTAACATATTCAGTTACATGTTTCCCTTACTAAGCATTTGAGATTACTCCTTCTTATGTTTACATTTCCATAGGTTACAATGAAAATAATTACACATGATATGTATAAATGGATAGACTAAGTGATGAATTTATGGTATATTGTAATGAAATTTTATGTATTACCTAATTTCATATAGAATTGAAAAAATTCCTATGTTACACCAATAATGAAGTCTATATTATTTATTATTTTTTCCATAATTATCAAAAATATATAAACCTTTAAAGATACTTGGGATGTAAGTGATGGAAAAACTAAATATAAAATTAAGGATAATTACATACTTGTTAATTTTTCATGGTACAAAGTGATTATATAGTGTACCTATTTATTACATTACATTCGTGAGTGTTGGTCTGGAGTGTCACACTATACTTTTAGAAGGAAATTATTAGTATACACAAATTAAAAAATCCTCAAGTATATATTTTACTAATGAGATATAAAGATAAATATATGTAACCGGGTTGAATAACTTTAATATTTTTATTTTTGATGTTTTTTATATATCAAGGAAAAACAAAATAGTTAATAATTATATAATTTGAATATTACAATATTTACAACTGAAAGAATTGAAGAGAGAGAAGATTTTAATTTCTACGATACAGAAATTTTACGTGGATAAAATTGAGATTAATGACTATATATGTTTATTTCATAATTATCTTTCTTTATCCATCATGGAGAAATTTAAGGATTCCTAAATCTCTAATGAATATTGTATCATTCTTTAAGAAATACCATATAGTTATGTAATTATTGAATGATCATTTCATGATAGAAATTATCTTACTTATATTCATTGGTGACATGTTGTTACAGTGAAATTGAGGGAAAAATACAGGAGGGAATATCATTATTCTATGTGGGATATTTACCACGAGGAATAAAATATATATCATGATGTTACAATTAATACTTGTGTTTATTTATGGAATATTAGATAATGGTTTTTTCCAGATGCCACACATTATACTACTGGAAAGAGGAACACAAATGTACAATAAATTAATTACAATAACTCAATCATATAGTGTTTGAGTTGGATAAGATCATGATAGATTAAATGACCAGTATACTATGTTATTTGAGTGGTTAATATAGTGTTTGGTTGAACATGTATAATTTGACTAATAACCAAAACCAAATTTTATTCTGTGGTTGATTTGAGAAATTTTTTTGTCTGAGAGATCATGAAACTATATTGTGATCCATCAATCATAATCATTGACTAAATCATTAGGTTTAATTCCATATTTTGGTAAGTGTGGTAGTAATATCTTGGAAGATATTTAAAACTAAGAACAACATATCTCCATCAGACTAACGACTATGAAAAGATAACAACTCATATTCAAAAAAAATTATCATTACGCTTGAATCATTGATTTTGATGGATCTTGTGAAACTTGTATTTCACTTTTAGAGTTTACTTATGATAATATATATCATCTATCAATTAATATGGATTCTTCTGAACCACTATTTTGTATACGACATCCATTTTTTACTCTTATTGAAAAATAATCAAAAATCATCTTTGATTACTGCTAACATAATAGAAGAGATGAACAAGTAGGTAAAATGATTCAAAAAAGTTTGACCACTGCTCAATTAAAAAAATAATTCTGGTAATAGAAAATGAATTCTGGAATTCTATAATGGTGTTAATATATAAATTATTCAAGTTTCTACTTGATTATGTCACCAATGAATAGTAAATAATGGAAAATTAAGACAAGGGTTTACTAGAGAATATAAATTCATGGATAATTTTGAAAAAATGAACAAGAAATTAACTATATATCTTTGTTTTAGTGTCCTGACTATTGACATTCATGGTTGTTTTTTGATGAGATATGTACTAGATCCTAATCATGCTCTCTAGTCTCTATAGTTAGAATTCATAAAAAAAATTTTGTGATTGAATGATATGTGTGGCTATAAATAATTATTTTGTCGATGTTGGGAGGAAATGATAAAATATACTTGTTATTGTATATGATAATATAACTAATAATCACAACTTGCAATTGAGTGATTGAAAATGATGGTTGTCATTTATCATTGATTCTATTATAATGGTGTGATATATTCTTGTTTTTTTCCTTTATCCACCCTTATGTGAGCCTTAAAGGCACCCTTGGATATTCTTGGAGTAGGGATTTAAAAAAAGGAAGGGATGTTTAAAGTAATGTCTTAATGGAGAACTGAGATACTTTTGATCCATTTTTTAAATATTTTGAAATCTTGATTGGAGGACTACTTGGATATCAAAACATGATTATGTAGTTAGGATTATTAGTTGGATTTTGATTCTTTGGGTGATGGTAATTATATAGATGCATCAATTTTGACTTCATCAAGTATTAATGATCACTGAGATCTATTGTTAAACCATGGATAAGTGATTGATAAGGGTATTTGGTTTCAATCAGATGCATTTTACAAAAATCCTCAAGATCATATTTTAATGTGGGGATCCTGGTGCTCATTATAGCGATCATTGTAATAAAATTGTTATTTGATGTCATTTTATACTACCACTAAATGATTTGGTATGATTTCTAAAAAATACTGTGTTTTTGTGTTTGGAGTGATTTCCAAGCTACTTTTAGAACTACCAAAAATCTATTAGTGGTGGTTTTATCAGAGTGGTAAAAATATCTTCTTAATGTTTGTTAGTTTTTTTAAATATTTCTATTAAAAATTTAATAAATTTTAATTGAGAATACATTTTTCATATTTTTAAAATTTTAATTATTTAAAAAATATTTTTAGTAATTTAATATTTAGTTTTTATTTTTATCTTTTTTTAATATTGTTTATATATAGTAAAACAAGTTCCCAAAATGTCACAAATCTTTACCCTACTTAAAATCATTCTTTAGTAACTCTCTTTGTACCATCTATTCTAGAAAATTCATTTATATGTATTAATAATGTTAATAAATGTAAGTTAATCATATTGTTCCAATATTTTTTATATTTCAAAATAACATCCCAGAAGGTCACCCATTATTACACTACTTCAGCCCATTCTTTCTTAACACTATATGTACATAAAACTCCATCAAATAAACCTATATTTGATAATATTTTTAAAAATTTTAATTAGCCTATTAATCCAATAAAATATCTTATATAAACAAACAATGAATAAAATTTCATATTCATAATGAATTAATAATTAGTAATAATTTTTAATAATAAATATTTACAAATTTAAAATTAATTTATTTATTAGTTAAGAAAATATTAATAAATAGTTATTATTAATAAAAAAATAAATAATAATAAATAATATAAAAATAAATAAATTATATGATATTAGAATTTTTTTGATAAATTTAAATAATAAGTTTAGATAATTAATAATTAATAAAAAATAATTAATAATTGATAATTGAAAATTGATAAAGAATATTTTCTAATTTTTAATTGCTAAATAATATTAATATTTAATATTTTATAATTACTAAATTTTAATTAAAATTTAACAGTCAATAAATAATAATTTAGAATTAATAATTAAGACTCAAGAATTAACAATTAATAACTAATTATTAATAATTAATAATTAATAATTACGAAATATAAACTAATTAATAATTAATAATTAATGTTAAGTTATGGAAAAGTAATGATTGATGATTAGAAAATTATTTAGTATTAAAAAGATTAAAAACATGTAGCTGAAAACTAATAGAAATTTCTTAAAATGTAAATAACAAATAAAAAATATATCTATTAAATTTAAAAATAAATTAACATTTTTATTAATAATAATAAAAAAACTTTTATTAAAAATAATTAATATTAATTAATTATAAAATAAGTAATAAGAAGTAATTATTAATAAGAAAATAATAAAAAGAGAAAAAAAGAAAAAAAATTAATAATTAATAAATATCAATTAATATTTAAGATGTAATTAAAATTTTAAATAGAATATAAATAAAAATTATAGTTAATTGATAATTAATAATTAATAATAATAATTTTTAATTATTAATTCTTAATTCTTAATTCATAATGAATAATTTATAATAAGGAATTAATAATATTTAATTATTAACTAATAATTAACTATTAATAATTAATATTTAATAATTATTAATTACTAAAAAATATATTGATAAATACTCAATATTAAATAGTAAATAATTAATAATTAATAATTAATAAATAATAACTAATTTAATTTTTATGTTATTAATAAATAATAATTTTAAATAAATAATAATATAAAACAAATATGTTATTAAAAAATTTAATAAATAATATAAATAATAAATAATAATTATTAAATAATTAATATTTATTAGTAATGATTAATAATAATTAATTTATAATTCAAAGGAAAATAAAATTAGAATTTTTATCGTTAAAAATTATTAATTATCAATAATTTTGAAGTGATTATTAAAAAATGGTCAATAAAATTATACAAAAAATAAAATAAGATATCATATTTAGCGACCACTTTAACCATAAATGAAAAAATTAAGTCAAATTATTTATTAGTGGTTTTGAAGAGAAACAATAAAAACTATCTACTAAATGATTTTTCCTCTATATTGGATGAATGATATAGATTGGTGAGATATGAAAGAAAGTGGTAAGAAAATATCACACTCACAAATGAGAAATTCCCAAATATTAGAGCTTCTGAAGATTGGGAAGTTTTGTAAGTAGTGTATTTTATTCTATTTTACAATGTACCAATGTGCTTATGACTTATGATTGATCTATCCTACTATAGGCATGGATTCTGGAAATATGATTCCCATTTCAAGTTCAAATGCACAACTGAATTTGTCTTAAATGTATATCTTGAAGTTTTTAGCTCAATTAGTAGAGAAATATTTTTATTATAGTCTCCAAAGTCAGTGGGGAGTTTTGGTAGTTGGTTTGATTGACCACATTATTGCTCATTGTAATCCATTTATTTGTTAGTGATTTATTGGAGGGATCTTTCCTCTGAGATTAAATTTTGGTGATTGTGTTGACTAAAATTTATATGTATTCTTTTGTTTTCAAGAAAATAATGTTTTAAGATGGAATGGATGTAACAATATGAGTTTTCATCTGATGATAAATTTTCCTATTCTCATGATTTGACACTCATTTCAATATTGTTCAACTTATTAATATTTATTTATATTTAAATGAAATGATTTATTGGATCTTTTGATCTCTATGGAATGAATTTAGTAGAAATATTATTTTTTATAAAAAAGGTCATGATAATAAATTCCATTCAAATAGTGTTTCATATATGAAAAATATACTTTATCATTATGTCTAAAATGAGGCATTTACCCTGGGGTAATATTTATATAATTTTATAGTGATGTTGAGTTGGTGTTCATCTATGGTTTCCCATGATATAATGATGATATAACTACAAGTTCAATAACATGGATTTAGATTTCCTACATTTTCATGATATTTTAGGGTTTGTGTTTTAGATAATTTTGTAAAACCTTTTACTAACAAAAAAAATATCTTTCTCATCCAATGTATATTTTTTTAATAATACCAAGAACATATTATTTCTCAATAAGTATTTAAAATATCTCACAAAATTCTCCAAATCTGATACCCTACTAGGAAACCAATATATAATACTCTAATTTATAACCGAGGTAAATGGAAAGTATAAGAAGGCTGAGCATAAACACTTTATAAGTGTAAATATAGACATTTTTTTCAATCAATTTTTTTGGATTTTTGTGTTAAAACCCCATTTTAATAGGTTAAGGGAGAACAGACATGGACATCCATTTGGAATGGGATAGATAATTTCAACATAATTCCACAAGTGAACTAGAATGTGGGAATCATATGTCAAATGTAACCCCCAGGTTCTAGGATCCTTTTTCAATCCTAAAATTATATGTCTATAATTACAAATTATGTTTTTCTATTATATCAAAATTATTAAAATAGGATTTTAGAATATGTCATACAATATTTGAACCAGACTAAAGAAACAGTATTAAATCATAACAGAACATTAAAAAAAGGTAAAATAATTTATGTATCACATACAACGGATTATTACAAATCATGGATGATTATATCCATTACAAGTTTAAATTTTTTAAAAAGGACAATAAATAAATAAATAATAATATATTTAAAAATAGAAACTGCCCTAGAAAACCATTGCCTCTAAGAATATAAATGAGTAAAAAAAATTTATAATATGAAATAATATCATGAAAGGAGAAATAATTTTGTGAAATATAAATGAAAACCATAATAATTTGATTTCTTATTTATGAGGTAAGAATAAAATGAATTTATAGGATGTTATTGGGTAATTATAGTCATTTTAAAGAGAATATCATCATTGAAAATATGGTCACTTGAATTATTGTCATTGGAAACAAGGTTAATAATTATACATGTATTTTATGGGTATAGTTGTTTTATGTATAAGGATAATTAATATTTAAAATAATATATTTCAAAAATAAATTATAAAAAAAATATAATATTTAACCAAAATATTTATTTTTATAAATATGTAATACATTAAATTTTATTATTATAATTACTAATATATTATATTATTTATTAATTTAATCAATAATTTAATATGAATTTAGATTTAAAATTAAATTTTTAGAATATAAATAATTTTTTTATTGATATTTGGGGAAGATTTTTTAATATAAAAATAATATTTAAAAAACAATTTTATTATTTGTTGTGTATTTATTTAAATATATTTCCATTGGATTATGATTTAAATTAAATGTATTGATAATATATATATATATATCTCTAAATAAAAAGTACATATATATTTTTACTTTGTAAAAACTAGTTATATATCTATTTTATAATTATAAATACATTTTTTTCCTAAAAATGGTTTTGTGTGCAATGCATTTTCATTTTACGAAAAATAAATTTATAATTATTAAATGGTGATAAAAAGTATCATTTATAGGAATAATAAACTAGGTATAACTTGAATTTATAATTGATTGGTAATATGAAAAATAAAAGATAATATTTGAAAAGTTGTTTTCCTTTAAAAAAAATTTTTTATTATATTTTATAATTCAATTTAAAATTTAATCTTTTAAATTTTAGAATTTTAATTTGAAAAAGTAACTTCATTTTTATATTAAAAAAATAAATATTATCTTCCAGTGATGTTTTTTAATTTTTTTAGAAAATTTGATTTTTTTTGTGAATAGTAAAAAATGTTTTTTTATTATATAATCCATAGTTACATTGAAGTTAATTTTTATCACCATTAAAGTATTAATTAATTAAAATGGTTTTAAAATTTTAATTATGATAATAAAGAATAATTAAAAATGTTAGGATATATTTTTGGAATTAAAATTTGTAACCATGGTTAAAGGTTGACACCGTAGTAAGAGTTAAAATGTTTTAAAAAATGAAGAAAATCGAAAGGTAAGGGCTGATATCTCTTTAAACCATATATTTAATCAGCCTTTTAATTTTATTTTGTCCCAAACCATCATATTCTTGATAATAAGGAAATTTTGTTCCACTTAACCTTGAAAATTTCATTTATATTAATTTATGTTAAGTGGTTTTACAAAATGCCACTCTCTCTCAATTATTATGTTATCTAGATAATGAAGTAGAAAAAAAATACTATATAAAGAAATCTAGTTGATAAGATTTGTGAAGAAGAAATTATATTGATAATAGTAATTTATTTTTAATTTTTATGATATAGTTACCTATAAATCTTAACAATTGTTGATGTAACACTTGTACAGGCAGTTGAAAAATCTAAGTAACTGGTTTTAAATATATTAACTATGATGTGTACTCAATATTATGGGGTATTGAATTATTTTTATATATATGATTTAATGGTATTCAAATTTTTAAACATTCAATTTCAAATCCCAATGTAAGCTTTAGATTTTTTAAATGTCCATTTATGCAAACAGAACTAAAATTGAGGTCAATAACATATTTTACAATAAAGTATGTTTAATTAATTGATTTAGAAATCATTAAAATCTTTCATTTGGACATGTTAATAGGAAATGGTGAAAAAATCCATCATTGTCTACATATGATCCAATTTCACTATTTTCAATGAAATTCTTTGTAACACCCTGAGTTTTTATGGATGTTTTTTCAAATAAAATAAAAGTTTCATTTATATATTAAAATAAACTAAGAAAAACATTTGTTTCACACTAAAATGACTTTTTATATATTACACACAATACCGAGTTTGTATACGACACACACAACACTGAGAATAGATTTTATTCAATGAATAAAAGAACTATATTTGGATTATTTTATCAAAACACCAAAGGAAAATTTAACCGCATCCAACATTTACATGGCTTGCATTACACGCAAGAGCGACCTTCCGGGATAGCTTGCGTAGTACGCAATACTGACTTTCACTGAAAAATGATATATTATTAAAATATTATTATTTAATGGGATATAAACTACCCTTTATGGATATTATTAACCAAATTTTTAATTTATGTAAAATTGAAATTCAACTTATGTATTTTATAGATATGATATAAGAATAAATTCAACTTTTTAGATAAAAGAAGTATTTTTCAAAAAATGAAGTTTTACTACATTTTGATAGAGCAGCAATTTTAAGTTCACTTTTTAACACTTTTATATATTATATTTGACAAAATAAATATCTTATTTAGAATAAGGACATAAAAAGTTAATTTTATTGAATTTTTTGTATTATTTTTGATAAAATTCATATTTTATTGAATATAAATGAATAATGTATTTTATCTCAAAACTGCATTTTCATCTAATTTATTTATATAGTTAGATTATCTTTTTAATTATTTTTAATGTTTAATTGGTTTATGTTTTGTAATTTAATACAATTTGTTTTATTATAAATAATTTAAAATTTAAATTGGACATAAACACATGTCAATATTTTGATAGTTTTTACTTCTTAAAAAACACACTTTCTGGTCTTGATAATGGGAATTAATTTCAAATAAATATCTGAAAATATTGTGTTATGAATATTTGAAAAATGGATTCAATATTTTTATTAATAAGGTCAAAATTGTGTAAATAGATACCTTTCTTTTGTAAATTATGAATAATAACATTAGTAATTATTTTTATTCACCATGGTTAAAGGGTAAATCTTTTAAATAAGGGTAAAAAAATAATATTATAATAATTTAAAACAACACTAAAATGTGTACTAAACCAACTGGATGTGATATTTATGACCATGAGGATCCTTTGGTCTATTTTTAAGACCCAATGGAGCCAGTTGGGTGTGATAATGTCCTTTTAGAATTTTTAAATTAAAGTAAAGAGAAATATAAAATAAACACGTATTTTTTACTAAAACATTTTGAATATAGGGTTATATAACTAATTTCATTAACTATATACTTTAAATATAAATATAAGTATATTTACTACATAATGGTATTTTATTTATAATTTTTACACATTAAATAAATTAATTTACTTATGAAATAATAATGATGCGGTGATTACCTTATTAATGAAAGATTCAAATAAATAATATTATAAATATGAAAATAAATGTAATTTGAAAATTTTTATTCCATCCACGAATATTTTTGACGGTTATTACATGTAATATTTTATTTAATGCATTTTCTTAGAACTAATAAAGTTTTTATAACTTTAAAAAAATGAATTTCTAAATAGTGTCGAAATTGGCCAAAATTAGTTTTTTTAAAACAAATACGATTTCATTAAATGGTCTAATAGTCCTAAAAATATACAATTTAGAAAAATGAATTATATAATGTAAATAATATAATTATTATTCAATTTGGGTTATCATGTAATTTTATACTAACTATAGTAACCATATATTATGAAAATACAGGAAGACATGGTAAGATTTTATGCTTTAAACTAAGTGTTAAAGCTAAAAGATAAGGTTAATTTTGTGACCTAAAAATTTCTAAAACCTAATGGTTTCTGGGATTTAGACTAATCCTGATATTATCCTAAGAATTTATTTATTTTAAACTATTATAATTCTAAAATCATTTTATAATAAAATAATATTTCAAAAAATTTCTAAAGTGCCCCTCCACCCTCATATAAAAAGCTACCACCTCTACCCATTACTCACACCTCTCAAGCCCCGTATATCATCCAAATTCTTCTCAAATAAGCTACAAAAATCCCTAACTTACTCTTATAGTCCACAAATTGAGTAGGAATACATTCTATGAATATGTTTTGTGCAAATAAAAAGGAGATACTCAAAAAAGAGGTCAATCTTTTATCACCAATTTCAAAATTATTTTCTTCTTATACTCCTCTTCTTATGTCATTTCCATACTAAAGTAAAAAATCCATTATATAAGACATTATTATATGATTTTATAATAATCTGACAGCCTTATACGTACTTTTGTATGTCATATGAATAACAATATCACCATACGTACGTATGTACGACATACTCTCTCCAAACCATAGTGTAATTTTTTATTCAACAATACTTAATTTGGATGTGTTTATTGATGATTATAATGGATTTAAATAATGAATACAACAAGATAATTATTATTTAAAATTAATATACCATCCAATTTTATACTATTTAACCATTAATTGAATGATATTGTTGGTCTTGAGTATGTATGGCCTACCGTGTCCACGACACGAAGAGATACATTCTCCACATTAACAATTCATGAATGATTATAATGTATATATATGATAAATAATAATTAAATATATGAAATTATAATTCTAATAGATTTATGTGAATTTATATCTATATTTCATTTTCTTTTGTCAATCCAATTGTTTAAGGAAATGGAAGCACCATTCATGTTTTTGGAAAATAAATTATTAAGGTATTAATAACCATTAATATGAGAATGATGATGAGATAATGATATTTGGATAATGATATTTTTGAATTGAATATGTTAATTAGATGGTAATAATTTCATTAGAACTGATTACATATTGTTGAAAAGTGGGTTATGCTATTAGGGATGATATTTATTGTTTTTTGGATTTAATCTTAAGGAAACATGCATATTTTTAATATGGATATATGGTAAAGGGAATACATAAGGCATCCCAACCTTTTATTACATAACTTTTCATTACATTTTACAAACATAAGATCTTTAAAGTCTAGTGTCTTGGAAAGAAGGTACAAAATACATGAAAACAACATAAAAAATTCTTATAAACCATTCTTAAGGATTCATAATAAGTTTATCTTATGCATAATTACTGCATCTCATATCCCAGATACATAAATCAAAGGAAAGGGTGAGCATAAGGCTCAATAAGGAAATCATGTGAAACAATTGATATGTGATCTTGAACCATATTAATAATAACATGACAAAAGTCATAAAGAAATGTACAATGGAATAATAGGAATATAATGATAAAAAGAACCTGAATCATAAATTTAATATGTTTCTACCACATTTCATTTAGACATTCATGAATATATCACCAAGGTTTATCCCTGAGGTGTCAAGGAAATTAACAAGGTTATTCACCAAGGTTTTGTGAAACTTGTCATCTCTAGAGATTAATTCATTACCCAATGCATTAGAGCGCTATTAGGGAGAACCCTTAATATGCCTTTATTTATATGTGATCCACGTAGATCATAATAAAACATTAAATAAAAAACCGATAGAGAACAATAGAAATGGGTGTCATCTCAAAATTGTGACGTTTTAAAAGGTAAAAAATTCATTATGTCATTTATAACCCATGGAAAGGGAGTGAGGGTTATATGTATGACAATTACAGAATAAAATATATCTGTTTTTTATATTTATGAACACCCATATAAATAAAAAACTTCTGGGCATTCACATAAATCAAACTAGAGATAAAGAGAGAGAAATTTTGAGGTGAAATTTCTGCAGTATAATAGATATGTATCATGGTTTTAGAAAATAGTAAAAAGAGATAGGAAATGGGTATACCATCCATAAATGAACCATTTTGATGTAGAAAAACAAAATAAAAAGAAATAAGGCCATGGTGTGACCGATTTAATGACACACCGCATGAAAAGGATACTTGCAAGGAGAGAGAAAGCACGATTTCTTTTATGAAAATTTGGCAGCCTAACGACGTCACATAAAAATTCAGAAAATAAATTGATGAGATAAGAAAGGGTCTCTCATCATTTGGAAATGAAATGAATAGTAGTAAAGATATATAAGAAAAAACCTTCATAATAAAACGAAACTATAAGACATAACATAAAAGAAGAAATGAGATAAAAGAGGATGGTGAAAGGTTCCCTTACCTTGAAGAGTAACTTTGAATGTTTGAAGGTCGGGAACTTGGGAGGCATGAGGGAACCTTGGGAGGACTGCTAGGGTGGTAATGAGACCATAACTTCATTTAAGAGGATTTTGGAATGAAATTAATGAGATAAATGTCTTGGTATTTGTAGGAAAAGTGAGGGAATAAATTATTAATTTCAAAGGGACACCTCATCGGTTCTATTTGAAAAACACTTGGATTTACCCTGATATTTGAACATGGTATTGACCAATTGGGTCACCTCATAAAATATCTCACTATTCATAAGTTGCCCAGAATGATTACATCATTATTACATCATTATTGATGTCATTAAACATCCAAAACTCAAAACTGTATTTTTACTATTCACCGAAAATTCAACTATTTTAGAAAAATCCAAAAAATTCACACTAACCTAATATAGATGCTCTAAATTCAGAAAGGAAATCCATTTTATGAAATTAAATTTCTATATATTTTTCATTTAATTTTTTAAAAAAATCATTATTTTTTCCAAAAATAAAACATTAAAACTATAACTCATTTTGTATCAACTTAATAAAGTAATCAAGGTCCCATAAAAATATCATATAACAATAATAAAATAAATTAACAATTTATGATGACATAATATGAAAATAAATATAAATTTTTAATTATTAAATTAATTATATATTTTTAAATAAAATATTTATCCCATATAGAAAAACAAAAACATACACTATGATCGTTTTTTCACTTTTAAGATATTTTAATTGTATTTATACATTCATGGGTGAAGTTTCTATTTTTTTCCCATTTTAATACTCATTACTATTCATATGGGTATGTTACTATTCATACATTACTCTTCACTAAAAAACCAGTTGATCTTATTATAGTTTAAATTTCTCACTGATCACAACTTTAGAAGACCATTTTTTGAAAATAATTTCACATTATTAATTATTTAAAGAATACAGATATTTTAAAATATAAATTTTTTCTATATTCATCAATAATACATATTTTATATTTATTTGGATATTTTAAATTCATAGACTTTTCCAAAACAATAAATAACAATTTTATTTATATAAAAGGATTACACAAACCAGCTAAGGTCTCGTTACGTAGCTGCTTATAACACCAGCATATGACCAAAGTGTAAGGTGTGCTACGGTGATAGAATAATGGGGTGACTCAGAAAACATTTCCCTAGTGATAATTTCTATTATCTTGAACTTCTCCCTTAGGAAATTATGTTCAAGCTTCATATGTTGATGTTCAGCTTGGGCATGGTCTAGAGAAAAGTCTAGTTATGCTACCACCTATCATAGTTCCAATAGATGGGCTTCATATGGCACGATCTACTGGATAAGGCCATTCTAACTTATTTCTATATTAATTAACCAGGATAACTATATTTATAAAAACATAACATTAAGATTATAGTTTCCAATGGTCATATAACAGTCGAAACCCAAGGGTCTCATTTTAATTATACCCACTTCATTAATTAAAGCATATAGTTATGTTGAGTATAAAATAAAATCACACACAAATTTAGGAAACAAATATAATTAAAAAGTTCAGGTCCTTAAATTCTCCCACCATAACAAATTTTATCACCAAAATTTTATCTCATACCATCTCATGAGAAAAGGTGTGGGAACTTCTGTATCATAGACTCCTCTGGTTCCCACATGGCTTCTTCACATTTGTGGTTCCTCCACAACACCATATCAATGTGGGTAGTCTTGTTGCATAGAACCTTGTCTCTATGATCCAAGATTTCCACAGGATGCTCCTCATAAGAGAGGTCATGTTCCATTTGTACCACCTCTGTATTTCTTACATGTGAAGGGGTAGGTATGTACTTACTCAAGACGGATACATGGAAGAAATCCTGAACTTGTTCTAGACTTGGAGGAAGTGCAAGTCGATAGGACACTTCTCTCACACGATCAATTATTTCATAGGGGCCAATGTACCTAGGTATGAACTTTCATTTTTCCCAAACCACATGACTTTCTTCAAAGGTGAATTGCAATGAAAGAATTTGTCACCAATATCAAACTCCAAATCCCTTCGACGGTTTTCATCATAGCTCTTTTAACGACTCTGAGTAGCCTTAATGTGTTTCCAAATGGAATGGACATTTTCTATCTTCTCTTACACAAGATCAGGCCCAAGAAGCTTTCTCTCACAAACTTCATCCCAACAAGTAGGAGTTCTACATCCCTTCCCATATAGAGCTTCAGAGGGTACCATTTTAATGCTCGAGTGGAAGATATTTTTATAAGAGAACTCAACTAAAGGGAGATATTGATCCCATCCACCTTTAAATTCCATTTATAATGTTCTTAGAATTTTCTCAAGTGTTTTAATAGTACGTTTATATTGGACATCAGTTTAGGGGTGATAGGCTATAATAAAATTCTATTTAGTGCTCAGAACTTGTTGAAGACTTCTCTAGAATTTTGATGTGAACCTTGGATCACGATCATATATGATTGAAAGTTGAACTCCAAGCATCCTTACTACTTCTTTCACGTAAATCCTGGCTATTTGATCAAGAGAGAAATATTCTTGAAGGGAGATAAAATGCGTAGTCTTGGTGAGATGGTCCACATTAACACATTTCGAATTGTTTCCTTTGTAAGTTCTCGCGAGAACAATGACAATGTCCATAGTGATATTGTCCCACTTCCATGCTGGTATGGGTAGTGGTTGCAATACCCCTTTAAGAATTTGTCGCTCCGCCTTCAATTTCTAACATACTAGGAACCTTGAAGTATAGTCAACAATATCCCTTTCCACATTATCCCATAAATAATGATAGAGAAGGTCCCTATACATTTTCGTGCTACTAGGATGTATTGAGAAAGTAGATCTAGGAGTTGTATCCATTAGCTCCTTCTTTATTTCTGGAATAGATGGAACACATAGGCTTGTACAAAATTTCAGTACACATTGTTAATCAGAATTAAAATCAAAACACTTCCCATCCTTTATAGCCTCAAACTTATTCTATAACAAAGGATATTCCCTCTGAGATTTCATGATCATTTCTAGTAATGACGGTCAATAAATCAATGGGATAGGGTTGATGATGTACCTTCCTTTATAATTTCCAATTCTATTTTTACAAGGTCATTGATGAAAGGATCTCTTTGAATCCTTATTATAGACAAAACAACTGGGTATTTCTTGCTTAATGCATCAGTGACTTTGTTTGGTCTTCGGATATGATAATGAATTAAACAATAACAGTCTTCAAGAAGTTACAACTATCTCCTTTGTTTCATGTTCAATTCCTTTTGTGTGAAAATATACTTTAAACATTGATAGTCTATGTATATATCACATTTCTCTCCATAAATATAGTGCCTCCATATCTTAGGAGAAAAAACAACTACATCCAGCTCCAGATCATGCTTAGGATAGTTTTTCTCATGAGTCTTTAACTGTCACGATTCATAAGCAATTCCCTTTTCATTTTTCATGGGGATTCACCCAAGCCCTTTAAGTGATGCATTAAAACAAATAAATAATCCTTCCCTACTTGAGGGAATAGTTAACATGGGTGCAGTAACCAATATCTTCTTCAGCTGTTGGAAACATTCATTACACTCATTTGTCTTGATGATCTTGAACCCTTATCAAGTTAATTGGGTTAACAGATTAGAAATTCGTGAAAATATTTTCAAAAACCACATATAATATCCCACTAATCCAAGGAAAGTACGAATCTCATTTATTGTTGAAGGCTATGGCCCCTCCCCTAGAAATTTTTTATTTTCAGGGTCAACTATGATTCTTTCATTGGTAACAGTGTACACCATGAAAGAAACTTGTTGTAACCAGAAGTCACATTTACAGAACTTTCAAAAAATCCTCTCCTTCTATAATGTTTTTAAAACAACCCTTAGATGCTCCTCATGCTCCTCATAACTTTTGTAATAAATCAGAATATCATCAATAAAAACTACCACAATGTTATCATGATAGTCTTTAAAGAATCTATCCGTCAAATCCATAAAAATAGAAGGTTAATTAGTCAGTCCAAAAGGAAAAAAACAAACTCATAATGCCCATATCTTGATCAGAACAAAGTTCTTGGAATATATTCCTTCTTCACCCTCATTTGATGACAACCTGATCGAAGATCAATCATAGAAAAGAATTGAGCCCCACGAAATTGGTCAAATAAGTCATCAATTCTTAGAAGAGGGTAATTTTTCTTTACCGTGATCCTATTCTGTTCTCTATAATCAATGCATAGCCACATCGATCCATCGTTCTTCTTCGCAAATAGAACAGGTGGTCCCCAAGGAGACATAATCAGTCAGATAAACCCCTTCTCTAAAAGATATTTGATTTGTTTCTTGAATTCCTCAAGATCCACATTTTCCAACCTATATGGGGTCTTTTATATAGTATGATATCCAAGTATGAGTTTAATAGAGAACTCTACCTCTCTTTCTGGGGGAGGTCCATCCAACTCCTCATGAAATATGTCAATGTATTATAGGATGACGGGGAAATTCTCTATCCGCAAACTCTCATTTCCTTCTTCCTCATCAACAATGAATTCCATAAAAATGATATAAGAGGTTATTATAGAAAAATAGCAGGTTGAGAAATCTTTCCTTGGAAGATAACTATAGATTTTCTATTCAAGACTACTGGTGTTTCTTTACTTATAAATTTGATCTTAGCATTATACTTTGAGAGCTAGTCCATCCCTAGTATAATGTCAAATTCCATCATGTTAAAGACTACTAGATTTGTGATAATATTGTGCTCACCAAAGTACATACTAGAGTTTCTAAACATTGACGATGCTTGGATAATCCCACCTTGAGTCTTTAATGATAACTCTACTTTTAGAAAATCAGGGGTTGATTCTAAATTCTTTTCAAACTTGGAGGAAATAAAAAAATGCATAGAACCAGAATCAAACAAAGTACTTGCTAGCTCTGAGAGAACAACAAGATTACCATCTACCACATCATTTAGAGATTCAAACTCAGATGTCGTGATAGAAAAATCATGGCCTCTCCCCCTTAGCGTTTGTTGAGGTTGATGGTGGTTCCCCTCTACTACCCTCAGATTTGGAAAGTGATTGGAAAAGTGCCCAAGTTGTCCACACATAGAGCACTGGACATCAGGTAGGGCCTAAAAAATCTTCCCCTTGTTGTTATTGTTTGAAAGTTGAGGTTTCACCCACTATGGAAATTCCTCACAATATGGATATCTCTTACACACTTGTAGAATTTCCCACTCCTGAGCAGGTAGTTCCCCAAATGCTTCTTCTTACATTTATTACACGCGGGACGTTGCAATTGCTTAACTCCTCTTCCCTGATCAAATCTACTCCCTAAGCATGGATCCATCGATATCTTCTTGTCATTGGATTTATGAGACCACTTCATCTCACCAATCTTTAGTTCAACTTTCATCACATTTCGCACGATCTCCTCATAGTTATCTTAATCTCGGTTGGCTAGATTCTTCCGCAGATGAGGTCTCAGTCCACCGAAGAATCAATCAACCTTATCATTTGGATCCATGACAATGATAGATGTGTAATGTGAAATACTTGTGAATTTCATCTTGTAGCATCCCACAAATTCAATTTCCTTCTGATTTATCTTGAGAAACTCCTTATCCATTCTTGTTCTCATGGAATGTTGAAAATACTTACTGATGAAGATCCCTCTGTAATTTTTCAACTCCACAGATTCGACCTCCACTACTTGCTTAATGTTTTTAATCAGCTCCCACAACTGATCAGCTTCTCCTTCTAAGTGATAGACAGTTAGAGTGACCTTCTCTTGCTCTGAACAGTGGAGTAGAGAAAGGATCTTCTCTATAGAGTTGATCCAATATTCAGTAATCAATGGGTCGGTCGATCCACTAAAGGTTTGTGGTCCTTGACGCCTAAAGGACTTGACAGAATTTTGTTCCCTTCTTTGTGAGATTGTTCACTCAACTTGATTCAAGTAATATCCCATAACATGAGTCAGTTGGTTCATCATTCGAATGAATGCTTCCATTCCATCTTCCATCGGAGGGCCGTCAATGAAAGGTCCATTGCGGTCACCAATTGCATGATTATTCCTATTGCCCGCAATTTTCTAAAGGAATAAAACCTTAGTGAGAAACTTATTTCATTTATGTATCTTTTTTACTATAAAAGAATTTATGTCTTAAAACATAATGCTTAAATAATTACATTTCTCTATAATTCCTTCATAATGATTCATAAAAGCTTGCAATTAACCAAACATATCAACAGGGTGTGTCGTAACCAAGAGTGCAGCAAGGCCCATTTTCGTGTACCAGGATACCCTGGGTCAAGACCAAAACTCCCTTTCAGAGTTTTCACTCCTAGGTACCTCTGTGCCATAGCCTCCTCTACATGATCGTATCTAGACATGGATGCATTTTCTTGATAAACCACTTACACAATAATCACCAAAATACCAAGAAGTTTTAATATATTTAAAATTTTCCATAGGATTTTTCCAAATGTTTTATTAGAATAATTTTTTAAAATAACAAAACTATCATTTGATACCAACTATGGCATTCAACTTTGTTATTACATAACATTTCATTACATTTTACAAATATAGGATATTTAAAGTCTGGTGACTTAGAAATCAGGAACACAGAACATGAAAACAAAATAAAAAATTATTCGAAAGAACTCGTATGGCTTCATCATAGGTTCATCCTATGTAAAATTTCTGCATATAATATCCTAGAGATATACATCAAATAAAAGGGTGATCAGAAGGCTCAGTAAGGAAAACATGTGAAACAGTTGACATGTGACCTTAAGGAATATTCAAATAAACATGATAAAAGTCACAAAGACATGATAAATTGAATAATAGCAATATTATGATATAAATAAAGTTAATAATAACTTAAATATGTGTCTGAAACATTTCATTTATACATTAATGAACATATCACCAAGGTTTATCGCCGAGGTGTCATAAAAATTACCATGGTTATTCACCAAGGTATCGTGAAACCTATCATCTCTAGAAATTAATTCTTCACCCAATGCATTGGAGAGATATCCGGTCTCATCCTTAATATTTAATTATTTACAAGTAATCTAAATATTTCATAATAAAAAATTTCATAAATAACCCGTAGAGAAAAAATGAAATGGGTTTCATTTCAAAATTATTACATTTTAAAATTTAAAAAATGTCATTATGTCATTTATAACACATGGAAAGGGAGTAAGGGTTATATGTATATCAATTACAGAATCAAATATATATTTTTTGGTATATTTATGAACACCCATAGAAACAAAATAGGTCTGGGTATTCACATAAATAAAACAAGATAGAAAGAGGGAGAAATTTTGAGGTGAAATTTCTGAAGGATAACGACTATATATCATGGTTTAAGAAAATAATAAAAAGAGAGGGGACAGGGGTCTCCCATCCATAAATGAACCATTTTGAAGTAGAATAACATAATAAAAAGAAATAATATCACGGTTTGTAAAATTTAATGACACACCACATGAAAAAGAAACTTGTAAGGAAATAAAAATCACGATATATTTTACAAAAACTCGGCAACCTAACAACATCACATAAACATTCATAAAATCAATTGATGAGATAGGAAAGGGTCTCTCATCATTTGGAAATTAAATGTACAGTAGTAAAGATATATAATAACAAGCCCCATCATAATTAAATTAAACTACAATACATAACATAAAAGAAGTCATGAGCTAAAAGAGGAGGGTGAAAATTTTCCTTACCTAGAAGAGTTACTTCAAAAGCGTGAAGGTCGGGACCTTGGGAGGCTTGAGGGAACCTTGGGAGCACTCTTTGGGAGGTAAGGAGACCAAAAATTTGTTTATGAGGATTTGGAATGAAATGAATGACGTAAATTTCTTGGTATTTATAGGAAAAGTGAGGGAATATATTATTAATTTCCAAGGGACATCTCATCGATGGAATTTGCAAAAACATGGGCGCTCCCATGGTAATGGCCACTTGGGAAACCTCATAGAATATCTCACTATTCATAAGTCGACTAGAAATATTACATCATTATTACATCATTAACGATGTCATTAAACACCAGAAACCCAAGACTGTATTTTTACCATTCACCGAAAATTCAACTATTTCATAAAAATCCAAAAAATTCACCCTAACCTAATATCGATGCTATGAATTCAAAAATGAACCCCATTAAAAAAAATTGTACTTTTAATTTATTTTTTAAACAAAATAATTATTTATTCCAAAAATACAACTTTAAAACTATAACTGATTTTGTAACACCATAAAAAAATTGCTCACGGTATCATAAAAATATCATATAACCATAATACAATAAAGTAAAAATTTATGACTATATTTTATGAAAATATATTTCAATTTTAAATTATTAAATTAACTATAAAATTGTAGACAAAATATTTAAGACATACAAAAATACCAAAACTTATAATATGATAGTTTTTTCACTTTTAAGATGTTTAAATTGTATTTATACATTCATGGGTGAAGTTTCTATTTTTTTGAAAAATTTAATATTCATTACTTTTCATACGAGTATGTTACTATTCACTCTTTACTATTCACTAAAAACAAGTTTATCTTATTAGACTCTAAATTTCTCACAGATCAAAACTGTAAAAGACCATTTTTTGAAAATCATTTCACATTATTAATTATTTAATGAATAAAAATATTTTAAAATACCCATTTTTCCCTAAATTCATCAATAATACACATCCACTATTTATCAAGATGTTTGAAATTCATAGACTTTTCCATAATAATAAAAACCAATTTTATTTATATAAAAGTATTACACAAAGCAACTAAGGTCTCGTTAAATAACCACTTATAACACTAACATAGGACCTAAGTGTATGGTCTACTATGGTGATAGAATCTTGGGGTGGCTCAGACAACAATGCCCGAGTGGTAATTTCTATCAGCTTGAACTTATCCCTTATGAGATTCTATTCATGCCTCATATGTTGAAGTTCAGATTGGGCTTGGTCTAGAGAAATGTCTGGTGATGATACCTCCTTCCCAAGCTCTAACAGATGGGCATTATATGGCCTGAGTCTATTGGATGAGGCCTTTCAATCTTCATTCTATATTAATTAACCAAGACAACTATATTTATAATAACACAACGTTAAGATTATAGTTTCCAATGGTAATATTGACCAACATTCATATAAAAGTCAAAACCCTATGATCTCATTTTAATTATACCCACATTATAAATTAACGGATATAGTTTTGTTGAGTAAAAAATAAAAAAACACACAAATTTAGAAAACAAATATAATTAAAAAGTGAGGGTCATTAAAATAAATGATTAAGGTATCCACATGTTTGGAATGTGACAACTAAGTTATAAATTTTGATATATAAGAGATAAAGGTTATGTCAATTTATTTCACCTCTTTCTAATGTTTTATATTCTCAATTTTTTGAACAATTTTAATGTTATCCATTTGTGGATAATATCAGTAATTTTAGGGTTAAATCTTGTTAAATTAATTTATTATATCACTATAGGTGGACTTATTCATATTTGATTACCTGTGTTAACATTTTTGGTGAGATAGATGGAATGACCTATTATTGTATCTCATGATCTTCAAATAATTCAAGAATGAAAAATTCATCTTCATTTCTTTAAATAAGGGATGAAGTGTAAATTTTTCAAGGCACGAACAAGGGTGAGATTGTACCACAATCTATAAGTATTTGTTTTCATGTAAAAATCTTCAACATTAAGGAAAGGATCTTGAAAATAATTTTATTTCGTAGTACCTTCTTATTTGATGAATCAGATGTTCCCTTAAACCATTGTAGATTTATGACTTTCTGGTTGTTAACTTTCTCGAAACTATGTTCTCTATCACTATCCATCAGAACAAGATGGTTATATTTTTTTCAATATCCAAGTTTATACTTACCACCTATGTTCTCCTACGTGGAATCTTAGTGATGAGTTTCTTTGGGTAACTGTTATGTTTCTAACTTTACTTTTTTAGAATTATGTTTTAGTATTCATTTTTACGATGTGGGTTTCTATGAAAGAAACTTTCAAGTATTGAAACTTTTATAACCCTCGACAAATTTTAAGGGTGAAATTTATTTTAAGGGGTGTATAATGTAACTACCTGAGTTTTTATAGACCATTGTTTTGACAAAAATTAATATTTTCTTTTATATTATGAAACACACTAAGACAAACATTACTTTCACACAAAACTAACTTGTCATATGTTACAGGAAACACTGAGTCGGCGTATGATACATGTATCACTGAGTATAGATTATGTTCAATGTATGACAGAATGACGTTTGGATTATGTTATAATTCACACCAATGGAATATTTTACTATACAAAACAATGACTTGGATTGTATTACACGCAAGAGTGACCTTAGTCGATAGCTTGTGTTGTACGAAATACTGATTTTCACGAAACAATGATATATTATTAAAATATTATTATTTAATAGGATATAAACTAGCTGTTATGAATAGTATTAACCACATATTTAATTTTATATAAAATAAATATTCATCTTAGGTGTTTTCTATACTTGTTATAAGAACAAATTCTATTTTTCGGATAAACGAAATATTTTTATAAAAACTGATGTTTTTCCATTGTTTGGTGGTGCAACTATTTAAAATATAGTTTTGGAACATTTTATATATTAAATTTTTTAAAAATAAATTTCTTATTTGGAAGTGTGAAAAAAAAAAGTTGCTTTGGTTTATTTTTTTGTTATTTTCATGATAATATTTGTATTTTAATTAATAGCGAAAAATACTGTATTTTTATTCAAAAATTCATTTTCATATAATTTATTTATATAATTAGATTATATTTTTAAATTTTTTAAAGTGTAATTGGATTATTTTTTATAATTTAATATAATTATAGTCATTTTATGTAATTTCAGATTTAAATTGAACATAAAAACATGCCACTCTTTTGATAGTTTTTACTTCATAAAAACCTCATTTATGGTTTTGACAATAAGAATTGATTTAAATATAATTTCTTCCAATTATGTGTTTTAAATTTAGGAAAACAGATTCCATATTTATTATTGTGATTTAAAAATTGTGAAAATATGTACCTTTTATTTTTTGAGGTTATGAATAGTAGAATGAGTAATTATTTTTATTTACCATGTTTAAATGGTAAATCTGGTAAATAAGGTTTAAAAAATAATATTATAATAATATAAAACTACACTAAAATGTGTCCTAATACTATTGGATGAGATATTTCTGACCATCATCATCCTTGGGTCTATTTTAAGACACCATGGAGCCACTTTTGAGTGATAATGGTCTTTTAGAGTTTTTAATTTAATGTATAGAAAAATATAACATAAACATGTATATTTTACTTAAAAAAATTAATATAGAGAAATATAACCGATTTATTTTACTATAAATAGAAATTATAAATATAAAAATATTTCCTATATCATGGTTTTATATTTATAATATTTATAATTTAAATAAATAAATTTATTTTTGACATAATGATGATGTAGTGATTACCTTATTAATGAAAGATTCAAATAAATAATACTATAAATAAAAAAATAAATTTAATTTTTAAATTTTTATTCCATCCTAAACTTTTATATATGATTATGACATTATATATTTGAGTTAATGTTGTTTTTTCTAATGAATAATGTTGTTACGACGTCAATGAAAATCAATTACTAAATTGTGTCAAAATTGACGTAAATGGGTGTTTAAAAAAAATACTATTTTATTAAATGATATAGTAGTAATTAAAATCTTATATTTATCCATGTGACTTATATAATGTTACAAATATTCATTAGTGATCCACATGTGGTTCTATTATAATTTTATAGTATCTATAGTAACCATATATTATGAAAATACAAGAATACATGGTAAGAGTTAATGTTTTTAACTAAGGGTTAATGCTAAACGATAAGGTTAATTGTTGGACCTAAACATCTCTAAAACCTATTGGTTTAAAGGATTTATTAAAATACTCATATTATAGTATACATATATCATTATGAAACTATTATAATTATAAAAACATTTTATAATAAAATAATATTTCAAAACATTCCTAAAGTTCCACACCTCCCACTTACTCACACCTATCAATCCCCTTGGATAATCCAACTTCTCCTCAAAAAATATAACAAAATACCTCCATCTCTTTTATAGTACACACATTGGTAATAAATCAAACCTAATGAGGCATTGTGTGAAAATCAAAAGGAGATACTCGGAAAAGAGGAAATTATTTTATCACCTCTTTCTAAATTATTTTCTTCTTATACCTATAATGTTGTTTCCATAATAATGTACAAAATACTGTATATTATACAATCATAGATATTATTATAATAATGTGACAACTTTATACCTCTTTTTACTCATCCTAAAAATAAAAATATCCCCATGTGTTTTTACGCACGACTTACCATCCCAACACTGTGGTGTAATTTGTTATTCAACAATACATAATTTGGATGTGTATAATGATGAGTATAATGGATTAATATAACTAATATATCTTGATAATTGTTATTTATAATTAATACTTCATCCAATTACATACCATTTAACCATAAACTGAATGATATCATCGCTCGTGCGTACGTATAACCTACCGTCTCCATCACGCGATGAGATTTATTCTCCACATTATCCATTTAAGAATGATGATTAAATATATATATATAATAAATAAGAATAAAATATATGAAAAAATAATTCTAATAGATAAATATATATATATATATATTTCATTTACTTTCTTTCATTAAATTCAATAAGGAAACAGAAACAATATACATGCGTACGTACGAGCTACTGTCTCCATGAATGGTGTATTCCATTTCATTTATTTATATTTTATTTATATTTATATACTATATATTTATGATATATAATTCATTTTCTACATTATTAATGTAATTAAATAATGATCTAAATAATAGGATAAATAATAACAATTCAAAACACGAATAATATATAAAACGATTATTACCCAAAATGTTGCTTTGACATGGAATTAATAAATAAATGGGGAATATAAAGTCATAAGTGAATCATATATGATTTCAAAAGATTCATTATTCTTATATTACATGTTAATGATATATTTAAACCCACTATATAAGAGTTTTAGACACATAAGGATGAAATTATACCGAAGGTAAGGGATAATTTTTCAATCTCTTTAATTTCTGAGATTGTTTATACGCATGTATTTACTAAGGTATATTTATCATCCACATTCATATTTCTTCACTAAATAATATTATTAATATTTTATATAATTGTTTAAATTTAATTTTATGCTTATGGTAAATTTTATAGAATGGTATGAAAGGAGTCTTTTTTCATTATTCAATTCGATGTACTTTTTGACTTTTTCAGGAAAAGTATGAGGATAATTTTTTATTAACTTATACGAAATGAAAGAATTATTAAGTTTTAATAATTCCTTTTTCCATGAAGTTTAAATTTAAATATTTCAAGTTTATTTTCAATTAAATTCTTTTCTTTTAAAACTACGTGAAATTTTGAGTAAAGGAAATATATTTGAAGAAGAAAAGATATTATCCTCTAGAATTAAGTTCACGATTTTTAGTAAAAAAATTCCTTATAATTTGATGCTCTTTAAATATGGTTATGTATTTATCCCTATTATTAATATTATTTCAATGTGTTAATAATGGAATGAAATTTTATATGGATTACTTTATTATGGAATGATGTTTAAGAAACCCATTTTATTTATTGGGTTATTCTATGATTAATGATTTATGTTTTTGTGGAACACGTAAGAATGATTTAATTATGAGATGGGTGGGACTTATATCTCCCTCCAATGCATTGGGTAAATAATTATATCTCCTGAGATAGACATGATTGGAATGACAAGTAAATGTTGTTCTGTAATACTGGGATGGAATGATATGTAAATATAGTTCAGTAATACATGGCTGGAATGACAAGTAAACCTGGTTTAGTAATGGAATTTTTCCAATATGACAGTCTTGGAAGAAATACCTTGGGTACTATGAAAACAATATTATAGAATTATTTTCTTGACACAATTACATGTTTTATTCTAATTCTATTTTCTAATGGTTCATGATTCTATTATAATTTATCCCTTTTAACAACCAATATTTATTTCACTGCTAAATATTTTTTTATATGTTAAATGTGGTATGTTTTTCTTCAAAAGTTATGTTCAGGTTTTTACAATATCTTGTATTTTAAAAAATTTCTATGATTACCCTAACTGAGCATTTGATCTCACTCATTTTCATGTTTCTTTTCTCCCATAATTTGAAGAAAGGTATTAAGTAAGATGTGTCAAAAAGGGCTAATAACTATGAAGGATAAATTTGGAGATGTGGTAAATATTTTATGAACTAGTTTTTTTATAATTTCTAGTTTCCAAAGGATCTAAACTAATAAGTTATTTGGGAAATTATTTGTGTTATGTATTAAGTATTCTGCAAAATTAATGTAATTTCCATGTATGTCAAACATGGGTAGTTAAATTCTTGAACCTTAATATGATGCTAATAAGAATGTTATATAATATTTCATATTTTGGAAATTATTAATAATAATTAAACTAAATAAAACAATGGTATTGAATAATATTTTCAAAAACTACCTAAATAAACTTTTCATTAGACAATAACAATTATTCTTGAAAAACCATGAATATGTCATAACATATATTGATATATGTGGCCATTTAAGATTCTGTAATGATATTATAATAATTTTATTTATCTTGTAGAGATGTGCTCTAATTTGACAGGAACCACCATAACCTTCAAAAAATTGAAATATCCTTGGAAATATGAAATTAAATGCATTGAGATAATAATAATAAACATGATGTATCAATAATAATTATTTTTAAAGAGCCTAGAATAAGATAAATATAAAAAATATAACTGAAACCTATTATGAAGTAATTTTTTAATTAACATAGTTTTTATTATTTATGGAATTATATGTTCTCACCAAAAGAGTCGATATTTTAGGTAGGATTTTTTGTCGACTCAATTTTCATTCATTGACTGAAAAAATAATTTCCTTGGATAAGATCATTAATTTTTTTTATATTACCACATATATATATATATTATCATATGTTTTCACTTTTGTATTGAATAATTTACATTTTCCCATCAAAATATTCATCTTTGATTATTTTCTTCTAAAAAATGCTGTATTATTAATACTAAATTCGATCATATCCAATCGAAATTTCTCTTCCATGTCAATTTTTTGTCAACACTAATGTTCTTATTATCTTAATTTAAAACCAATTTTTGTAGATCCCTTAATATTTCTATTTCCATTATGTTATTTAAAATGAGTTCTCCTTGATATTTTTAAGTATGTGGTTTTCAATAACATATTTTAATATTATAAAATAATTCATTTCTCATGCCTGAATTTTTACATTTCACGCTACATTTATTTTCCTTAATTTTTTCAATAATTTTTAAATAATTTGAATTATTATAAAATTATTGTTTCAATTTCCACTATTACCCCTCTTTATAAGGTTTTATTATGTTAGTAATTTTTTTATAATGATGTTCAAAGGGGTTTATGAAAATCCCTTTTTTTTATTTTCTCCCATTTTCCTCTAAAACTCTAACATATCTATATATTTTTATGTAAGGATCATGATCAATATATAAATTATCTCATAAAAATCATTTCTGGTGATTGGGTTTTGGATTTGAGTTGCCAATTTTACGGAAAACATTCTCTTACCATGGGTTCTTTATGATATAATGAATGAATGTTTTCATTTTTCACATTAATGCTTGGATGATGATGGTTGGGGTCTTATATTTCCCTCTGATGCATTGGTTAATATTTTATATAATGAGATATAGTGATAAATGTTGACACGAATGGGTTAGTTCTCAATAATATGGAATTGATTGTTTTTCCTGACATTTTTAAATTTTTTACATGATTGGGTGTATTTAGAAAGCATATGAATGATTGGTTTTTCTCACATTTTTTTACAATTATTATTTTTATGACTCATTTTTAAACATATGCATAATTTTTTTGCATTTATATATGCTTTATGATTCTAAGAAGATTCTATTATTTCAATCCATGAGTTAAGATGTTCTATTTTTTTTATGATAATAAATTATGATATCAATTTAGTTCAAATCTATTTATTCTATATTGATTCATGTTTTCTCTCAAGTAAGATCTGTCCCTTTGTATATTGTTGAAATGATTCAATTATTTAGCATTTGAGCTCATGAAATCATTGTAATTTCATTGTCTAGGAAAATATATACCAGAAAATTTATAGATGAATGCTTAAAGAAAACCATAGAAAAAACATGAAATAATCCTTCTATCAATATAACAATTAAAACTCATTGAAAAAATAGGAAAATAATGAAATTATCTTCAAGAATCAAAATTATTAACTATTTAAAATCATTCTTTCATAACCATATTTCTAATAGGAATCAAATATTTGCTTTGTTTCAAAAATTTATCTATAGAGACTAGATCATCACCCAATAAACTAAGGATATATATTCCATATTATCTATATCAATCTATAATTCCTATGTACAATAACAATAAAAAAACACATAATCCCATTATTTAATCATTAAAACCATTAAAACATCCAGCATACCTTTATATATTTAATAAACCATGAAAATGAACTGAGTTTCATAATAATTTCCTTAAAACACCATCATAATATATCACAAAAAATTGGGTTGATAGTATCCTTATAGAATATAACTATCAAAACAAAAATATCATTACATGATCTTTATATAGATAAAAAATACAATAAAAAATTTATTATAAATTTTTTTACAAACTAAGAATAAATGCCGATTTTTGTAGCTTTTAAGGAATGAAAAATTAAAAAAATGGGAAAGTGATATCTTTTGAAATACCATGGAAAATATAATAACAATTAAAATAATAAAAAAATTCATGTATTTATAAGGAGAGGTGATAATGTGATAATTTTTAAAAATTAATTCATCTCATACTTTTGATATTCATAAGTGAACCGTGGATAAAATGTTAAGATAAATCCATTTAAAATATTTTTAAAAAGAGGCCAAAAAAATAGAAGAAAATATCAAAAAAATAGTTACGTTTTAAAAATACTATTATTGAAATAATATAGATATTATGGATATCGAAGTATAATATTTGGATAAAATACTTAAAAACGGTTAATTTAATAATATTAAATAAACTTGGTATATATTTTAAAATAAAAAAATTCCTTTAAAGATAGAAACTGAGAAGATAAAAAAATGTCTTGAGTATAAATATATTCAATAAATACTATATCAAAGAAGAATTATATAAATTATATGACCATAAATACATGAATTATTCATAACGTATCTCAAAAAAGGAAATTCTAGTTGGTTAACTCTTACAACTTTGTTAATTCATGATTAAAAAATCAACTGAATTAAGTAACATGATATGATTCTATAAAATTGATGAATTACTTGAAATAATATTTAAAATTAATTTAATAGGGAAATAAGTAAACCATATAAAATAAATGACGGTTTACTACATGAAATATGTCTAAAAACGAAATTGAGATAAAGAACCCTTACCTTGGACTTATGTTTCATCAGACATGATCTAATTTCCCAGTATAATAAAAATAAGTTTATTATTCACTTTTTTCATGGTAAATTCTATTTTTAACACAATTGAGATGAATAAATTACATAAAATCTAGGCCAAGAGGCACAAAGTGCTTAAATTACATGCCCTGATAGCCTAGAAGAACTGGGTTCTAATTTGTAATCACCACCATCGTCATATTATCCTCCATCCCAACTCTCAAATGTCATGTCTAGATAAAACCATCTTCTACCCTATTCTAAGGACCTCGGTGTGATTTTAGTCATGTTTGTTTCTATAAGTTACATATCACGTAGATGATTTTTCTTCTCATTTCTTTTCCATTGAACACCATTACAACATTGCATCCACCTATAAAATCTAATTCATATATCCTAGATTCTTCTGAATGGTAGTACTAATGAAAGTGTATTCCTGATGTCTATATACCCCAAAGGCCCAATAAGTTCCCTGAAATGTCATTTGGGATGAATAATGATAATTTTAACCATTCTATTTTGTTTACATGCTTCATTTGGGGAGGTTTAGGCCATGCAACATGGTCGTAGTTTCATAACCTATAGAATGTTCATGATAAAGTTATAATTTTTTCATATTTCTCTAAAGTCCTGTATCCATTTCATGGTGTTGATAGTTCATATGTAACACTAAAAAATTATCCTTTTTATTTATTACTGAATTGATTAAAAAATTTAATTATTTGGTAAATATAATTTTGGAATGTTACCTCTCATGATTTATGAAAATATCTTAAATTTATCAGCATTATATATTATTATAAGTATTTATGTTTTTTTTTATATTTCAAAACATAATTATTATAATACCATTCATGTAGTTGGTAAAATCGACCAATGCAATAATAAATAGTAACAATCGAATCCATTAAAATATAATATTTGATAGTAAAAATATTACTTTTATAGGAGATTAATGATTTTAAAATCCATTAATTGAAGTAATAAATAACACTAATGAAGTGTGGATGATTATGTAAATTAAATATAATGGTAATATGATATTAATGTAGTAATATGTCTTTTTAATCTCAATTACAGTGGTAATGTTTTAAAATGACCAATTATTGGTAATATTATTAATAAAATATGAAAATCATTTTTCCAAAAAGTTAATAAAGTTATAAATATAACATTTATTCATTAAATCCAATAATTTAAATATCCATTTATGGTGGTGGTGAAAAAATTAAACATGTTTTTCATGGAGGTGGCAGTTTGCATATAACGTGAAGGATATTTTAATTTTCATATACATAGTAAGAATATAGACAATTTTTTCTACAAATATAATAAAATTTAGATATAATAATTACACATAATTAAATAAATTATCATTGTTATTATAGATCTAATAAGAGTGTATGAAATAATAAACTTGATAGGACTCAGTTAAAACTATTACATCTTCTTTGGATGTAATTCTTTGAACCTCACTTTAGGACTTCTTAGATTGATCTTTTAGGGTGATCAAGACCTCTAGTTTAAGAGATAGAATGTAGGGGAGTTTTTTTTTGTTAAATATAATGAGCTCAATGTTTTTTAGTATTTTAGGTTATGAAGGAATCATTTTTTAATTTTGTGGAGTGGAACTCTTGTAAATACTCGATTACATGACCTATAATAAATTTTATACATAGAAAAATGACAAAAATGTCAATATACAGAAGATATGGTTTTTTTGGTATAAAATAAACTCAACTAATAAATTTGAGAAATATTTTATTTTATATTTGTAGTTTTATCCTTTATATTAACAAATTGTTACCCCCATTAACCATTATCATGGTGAAATTGTTTTACCAAGTGTAACATCCTAGATCTAGGCGCCACCAAAAGGTTCCCTGAAACCAGTGGATCACATAACCTCAAGCCCATTTCCCCAAATTCTAGCGGCTTCCGACTAATAGTGAGGGTTAGAGTGTGATAATGGAGAAACCATTCCCTCATTGGTAGAGTACACACAATGGATAACAAATTTTACAGAATAACCGAAGCAGTAATACCAACCAGAATGAACTATAATGAAACAGAAAAAGACTAAAAGTAAATACAATAGAATCCATAATATATATATATAATTCATGACATATGTATTTAAGAAAATAGACAAATGAGTCACAATTCTTGAAATCAATATAGAAACCAAAGGAAAAAAATTAACAAGTAAACTTTAGCAGCAACTCAAGCTTCAACTTGGTCCCATTCTCTTCAACTCCAACTGAAATAAAGTACCTTATGAAGAAGGGCGCTTTCAATTATCTATACCTTCAACCATATAATCTATTTGGGTCTAAAATCCTGACCCAAATAGTGTGTGAGATGAATACCCATAGGAAACCACCAAAAGATTTGTTCCAAACGGTCAGCGATTATATATAGAAGGTAATATGTATAAATAAATAAATTAACTAGGAAGTAATCCAAAGTAAAAAATCCTACAATTTTAAAGTATATTCATTTACATTAATTATTATATCTGTAGAAACATGTAAACCTAGGGATCTAGCCTAAGCTCTATATCCCCCTCAGTAATAGTTAAAAAAAATATGTCTTAGAATACTATCTAAAAAATCAATTAAGATTGAGTCCAATCTTGTACTCTGGATTGGAAGACTCGCCACAATCATTCAACCATTCATAAACAACCCTATGGTAAATCATTCACGGCCTAACCCATTTGATTTAAAATTGCCCCAATTTATTAAATAATGACTCTCTAAGAATTTCTTAAGGTTTAACTCCTTTAATGTAACATAGAAATAATAATCTATAAATAACCACCTAGGAAGCTCTCATGGTTAATACCCCTGGGTCAACATGGAAATAATAAATTATAAATGACCTCCTTGATATCTCTCATGGTCAATACCCCTGGGTCAACATAGTATAAGGTAATTATAAATGACTTACGAGGTTTCTCTCACAGTTAGTACCCCAAGCTCAAATATCTAGACCAGTGATCTCACAATACTGTGTAAATAATGTGGAAATCCCCACAGTCTACATGGTCCAAGGTTCTCAAGGTCCATTGAAAAAATAGTGCGAACATAATATCAAAGTAGCTCATGTAATCTGAAACTACTACATGGTTAATTATTCACAAGTATATCACATGTGTTTCACATAATCAATCAAATTGCATCTTAATCAACCAAGGCTAGGAAAATAAGGCAAGACTAACATGGATTCTAGACCAAACAACCATAAACAACCAGGCAAGGGAAACACACCTACACAGTGTCCCATAAACAATGTATCAACCTTACGCATATGCAACTACCCTTTATCAGTCGACCAAACCACAGTAGGTAATAAATTTATTTTAATTCCAATACACGCAATACCCTAAAAGATAGTATGCATCACCTTTAGCATATATAATCCAAATATAAACAACAAAAGGCACAATCCACCTACCTCGATGTCGTACGATTGATAAAATTGAACATCATCCCTTGAATCAGCCTTCATCAGCATTGATCTACAAAATGCTAAAAAATTCACTACCATGAATTACCCATGAGATAGGAAGAATCCTAATGAAAGGATCTAGGGGTTTTCATAACTCCGCGGTGGAACTCCAACACACCTTATAGAATCTCAATTAGTGCTTAGACGGAAAATCAGGACGGGATTGAAGTTCGTCGGCCATTCCATCGCTCTACTGTATAAACAACGAGGAGAAGATGATGTTTATCGACAAAAAACAAGACCCCACTCCATTATATCAAATAAAAAGAAAAGTACATAGAGAGTTCATTAATAGTATGTATCATGTGTTATCCTCAACTGGCCCCCAAATTAAGAATGTCAAATAGGTTCTTGCACTGCTATGTACTCAAGCGTTATACGGTCAGTACACGACTGTGTGTGGCTACTAGGTACATGACATGTACTATGAAAATCCCCAATTAATACTTTTTCCTCAAAAACAACCCAAAAAACAATATCAATGCCTAAAATGAAGATATAGGTTCTTAAAAACATCCCCATTAAAGAAATTCACCCCCGAATTTCCCATCCAAGGGTGGTAAGGAAGAATCGGCAAACAACTCTAGCCATCGTGATCACACATCGTCCTCCCTCTCCCAAGTCTCGTCTTACACTCACCCATTATTTTATAGCACCCATACCAGATGAACAAACCAACCATAAAGAATTATTATATTGTGATCTACAATCGTAATGGGGTGCTCCTTGAAGGATGAATTCACCTCCAACTCAACCTTTTCAGGTAGAAAAAAATGGGATGGGATTAAAAGGTAACGTCGTAGCTGAGAAACAGGAAATACCTCGTGCATATCTCGACACCACTGTAGTAATTAAAAATGATAATAAATTGGATCAACTCTCTCCAAAACCTCAAACGGCCAAACATATCTTTGTGAACACATCATTTATCTTCTAGTAGTCTACTTTCCCATCCTTAGTGTGAGACGCAATAAAACCATATCTCCGACCTCGATCTTCATAGGTTGTCTTCGTCGATCAACATAAAATTCCGTCCATTACTGTGTAGTAGCAATCCTCTTCCAAATAAACTTCACCTACTCCTTGGTCTCCTAAACTAGAGGAAGTCCCAACAAAGCTGCCTCTCTTGCCTCCAGCCAACATAGGGGTGATTGGTATGGCATTCTATAACAATCACTATAAAGTTCCATTTGAATCATTACATGAATACTATAGTTGTTGGAAATATCCACCATGGGTATGTGTCTCTCCCAAGATCCCCCAAAATATTGTATGAACCCTCGAACATATCCTCCAAAACTGAAATCATATGCTCAGACTGACCATCTGTCTTGAAATGGAAAGTCGTACATAGAAGAACCGATGTACCTAAACCTCTCTGTAGTTCCTTCCAAACACCAGAAGTAAACTAGGCATCCCTATCTGAAATGATAGAGTGAATAGCCCCATGAAAACATAAAATATTTTGAATTTACAACATTCCAAGATCATAAACATGGAAGGTTTCCTTGATCAGTAGGAAATGTGAATCCTTCCAAAGTCTGTAAACAACAACCCATACAACATCATTTCATCTTGGTGACCTTGGTAAACCCATCCTAAAATCCATTATGACATCATTCCACATCCTCTCAGGAATAGGTAACAGTTTTAAAAGCCATGTTGGTCATTGATGCTCCACATTCACCTATTGGCAGGTGGAATATCTCATAACAAAACCAAAAACATCCCTCTTCATGCTTGGACACTAATACTGGTAATGTAGGTCTCAATACAAATTGGTGACACCATTATGAACATCACATACTGAGGAAATAAAATCCTATGGATGCACATTGCATGTGTCTTCTAACACCCACACGTGTCCATGAAAACACAAAACCTCATCCTCACATATGGTCCACCCAAGATTAGGGTCCTAACCTATCACACATTCTCATAGGATTGGGCTTTCGAAATCTAGTAGATTCCTCAATTTCACTCGATCCATAATAGTACAGGTAATAGCTATAAAAGAAAGAATAATCTGCCCCTATCTAACATGAACCTTCTATTGGAACCATAGAGAACAAATCCATAAACTTCTACTCACTTCTAGCCACTTGAACTACATGTATCTAAGTTATCTTACTCAACGTATCGATCACCACATTTTCCTTTATAGGTGTGTTTGCAAGTTCAAAGTAAAAATGACGAAGGTACTCAAACCATCTTCACAATCTAAAATTCATATCATGATGAGTAAATATTAATTTAAGTCTTTTGGGGTCATACTACACCATAAAATTCTCTCATAGTATGTAATGTCTCCAATAATGTAATGAATGAACAACTTCAACCAACATGAGATCTTGTTTCATGTAAATTCTCTCATGTGGCCTCAACTTCCAAGACTCAAATGCAATGAATCCTTTCACATTCATAGGCACTGATCCGATCCCGATAACTAATGAATCACATTTAATGGTGTTACTCTTGACGAGCTCCAGAAAAATCAGTATCAATGCTGATGTCAATCTCCCTTTCAGCTCATAAAAGGCTAAATCGTAGGAATCTATACACAAGTACTTCACATCCTTCTTATTTATCCCCATAAGTGGCACTTCAAAGCTTGAAATTCCTATATAATGTGTATTTACTAACCATATAGACCTAGAAAACTCCAGAACTCAAATAATTTATTTAGATGATTTGAGTAAACTAATACTCTCACCTTCTTTGGGTCTACTGATACTCTTTTATCTAAGATGAAATGAACCAATAAGTATATTTGGTCCATCCAAAAGTGGCATTTTGAGAGATTTTAATATAACTTATTATCACTAAATGTACTCAAAATGATCTCAATATTGATGGCACAATCATGTCCAATGTGAGAGTATACCAAGATATTATTAATGAAGACTACCTAAAATGAATCCATGTAAGGATGAATCGCTTGGTTCATGAATTACATGAAATCTTTTGGCGTGTTCGTGAGACCAAAGGTCATAACCAAATACTTTTATAGACCATACCTACTCTAAAAGTCTATAAGAGGTATATCTGGGGGTATAATATGAAAATGATGATAACTGGATCTCATGTCAATCTTGGAGAACACCCAGGATCCTATAAGCTGATCATAGAGATCATCAATCTTCAGTAGAGGATATCAGTTCTTGACTGTACACTGGTTCAGTATTCGTTATTCTACTAAAAGGTTGACGTCACCATCCAAATTCATCATAAAACAGATAGTTGACCCCCAAGGAGATGTACTAGTTAAGATGAAACCCTTTTCCTACAACTCCTCTAACTACTTTTTGATCTTCTATAACTATGGTGTAGCCATCACATAATGAGGAATGGACAATAGTTCCACTCTTGGAACAAGTTGAATAGAGAAATCTTCCACTCTCTCTGAAGGTAAACAAGATTTTTTTATGAAAAAATACATATATAAAACGATCAACCACTGGTGGATATTCTATCTGTGAAGTACCCTGGTCATCCAAATATAAACTGGAACTCTGGGATATAATTCCTCTCAATACATGATTCTTAGGTATCTCTTTACAGACCTAGACATCCCATTATACCTTGTGTAGAAAATGCCTACCCTCTAGTGATTTGAGACTCAACCTACAATCATAGAAGTCAGCAAAGTCCAAAATGGAGAATAACCAGTCCATTCCGAGAATGAAATCAAATCCATTCATCAGTAAGACATAAAGGAAATAAAAAATTGATAATCACCAATAGAGTGTCTAGCATCATAACATCATCAAAAGTATATATTCACTGCCTAAGGCTCTCCACAATGACAACAAATATAAAACTCTGGGAATACCCTATATCAAAGAGGGAAAAAGCTAAAACTGAGGAAACTAGAATCATACCTCTAACCATGGAGGGTTTTTGATCCTCCTCAAGATAGGTATGTTCCATCGCAAAAGTCTAACCTATACTGCGGCCCTACGACCCTGCCTAGATACCCTAAGCCTGACCACCCTGCTGATGCTGAGAACCTATCGTCTAGCTACGATGAGAATGAACACCACATCGATCAGAATGGCCTGTCAAAATCATGTTCCTTCACTGATGAGGAACTGGTGGTCCTTCTCCTGAATGTGGAGTCATAACAGATCCCCTCTAACTAGCTACTGGGGAGAAAAACTAGAAAAAAACGATGAATAATAACCATCTTGCTGTAAGATCGGCACTCAACTAGGTCCCTCAAGTACTAATGTCTCATGTTCCAACTATTCCCACTCTAGTAACACCTCTCATGGCTACCAAAAGTTAAATCCCTACTACTGGAAGAACCACAACATGTAAGATCCCTATGGTGCTTCATTTTATCTGTCGAAGGAGTATCAACCTTTTATACTGAAGCACCCTGTCTCATAGCCCCCAACTTTCTCAGATTGTACCTAGTAGTTAACACCTTATTTACTATAGAAGTTAACAAAGTCAGCCTAAATACATTCACTTGCGATCAAATTTCATAACTGAGACCATCATCAAATCACATGGTGAGTGATAACTCATCACCTCCCACAATAGGTATGAAGCACTGAATCTCTGTAAAGTGAGAAGAGTAATCCAACACCGAAAGAAATACCAACTCCAAATGCCTGAACACCCAATCTCGATTGACCCTCAAAGTCATGGGCTAGAATTAATCATAAAACTTCCTATGAAAATTTTCCTAAGCATTATCCCAATGATGTCCCTCTTATGAGATAACATCCCACCATCTCTTGGTGGAATCACATAACATGTTTGTTGCGAGATTCACCCTCCACTCAGTAGGCATATATAGTAGATTTACGATAGAAATCATGATCTCCAACCATAAATATTCCACATGTGGTCCTCCATCCCCTGAAAAAGTGGTAGGATGATACAACTGGAACACTCGTGTCAACACTTCTATATTTGGCGCTGGATGTGGTGCTCCTTGAAAATTCTGCATCATCCTCATAAATCCTTCATAGAAATATGCATAACCACATATTTCTATTATAATAGATGGTTCCCAAATGAGCATGATGGGAAGAGCTATAGGTAGTATTTGATATACCAATTCCAGTATCTGATCATCTCCATATACCTGATGTACAACCGGAGTACATCTACATGGCATGAAATTACAAGGTTAAGCACACACCTCAGTTCAATATTATAAAGAAAAGAAACTTAAAAGTGACTGAATGGAGTAGAACAGGGAAAGTGTTCATGTTTTCCAAAATCAGGATACATGGCTTATAAAACCACTGGACGACATGTTCCCTTAATCCTTAACATGGGGGTGTATATCTTCCAACATGGTCGTGTAACATCTACAAACATAGTGTGTTCCTCCCCAAACATGGTGTGCGCATGAATATTCCCTCATTACCATCTAGTCTTGCATGGCTAGGACCACATGGTTCACTAGTTTAACACTACACGATGTGTTAACCCTAGAAATGATGAGTACCACAAAAGTTTCATCCACCCATGTCGTTAGACACACGGCCGGATACACAGTCGACTAAAGCATAGTGTGTACTCGTAGTAAATGAAGTGTTCAAAATATTTTTACCAAAACCCATGTCTCTGCTCACATAGTTAGTCACATAATCAATAACTAAATGAAGTGTACATATAGTACACAGAGTGTGCTTAAGAAAAGTGTGTTCTTCCATAAAAGAGGTATACTTGTCATCTGTTCATAACATCACATGCCTTGTTGTTTGGTTTTTCCAGACAGTAAGCCTATAAAACTTCTCTAGAACCCCCAAATTCATAAAATATAGACTTTTCATTCCATGTTATGATCCTTGAGAACCCATACTCCAATTGATTCAAAGTTTGGCATCATTATTCATATCATAACTTGACTGAATTCAATTAAATTTCAAATGTGGTCCACCAATTTTTGATTGAATAGGGCCCATAACACACGAGGGACCAATGAATGCCATCCATACAAATGAAACATTACATATAGTAATACAATATCAAAATAGAATGTATTTCTATCACAACATCTATTACAGCAACATGCATATCTTGCACAACATATAGCATCCCGTCTTTTTATAACATAAACATTCATTACATTATACACAACTGAGGATATTTAAGGTTCAGTGTCTTGGAAACCAGGAACATAATACATGAAAACAACAACAAAAATTCTTCTTAAACACTTGAAAGGCTTCTCTTTATGTTAATCCTAGGTTCATTACTGCATCTCATAACCTATGGACATACATCAAAAGAAAGGGTGAGCAGAAGGCCCATTAAGGGAAACAAGAGAAACATTTTACATGTGAATTTGAGATACTTCAATAAGGACAGGAAAAGAACTTTAAGGCATGGTAAAGAAATCATGAGATATATCATAATAAAAATAATATTTTTCATAACATGAAGATGTGTCTACAACATTTAATATTGACAATAATTTCATTTCACCAAGGTTCATCCCCAAGGTGTCATTAAAAATTACCAAGGTTATTCACCAAGGTATCAGTTTAAAAGGTCATCTCTAGAGATTAAGTCTTTACCCAATGCATTGGAGCTCTATATGGTCACACCCTTGACATGTCTTTATTATCATGTGATCCACATGAATTATCATCAATCATTTCATAAACAATCCATATAGCATAAAAAAAATGGGTTTTATTTCATAATCATAACGTTTAAAAAACAGCTTTAATGACATGATCTTTATGTCACTTTAAACCCACAGAAAGGGAAAGCGGGTTTCATGTATGTAAATCCCAGAAATGAAAACAGAACATCTTGATATATATGTGAATACCCCTGTTGAAATAAGAGCATTGAGTATTCACTTAATAACATAAAATAATTTCGAGAAAAAGAGAGAGGCATTTTGAGATGAAACTTCTGCAGCATAACGGCTATGATACAGGGTTTTAGAAAACGTTGAAAAGAGAGGGGACATGGGTGAATCACTCATAAATGATCAATAAAAATATCATTGGTACAGAATATAAAGGATATTAGTCATGGTTATGAAATTTTAAGGACATACCATTTGAAATGAAAAACATGGATGTAAGAAAAAAATAAGATTTTTCTTATAAAAATTCGGCAGCATAACAGCGTCACTAAAAAAATAAATTGACAAGATCAAATAGGGTCTCTCATCATATGAACATAAGAGTTCATTTTGATAGATATATAGATCATACCCCAACATAATAAAAAGGAACTTGAAAGACTTGACATGAATGTAGAACTTTGAAAAAGAGAAGGGTGAAAGAATTCCTTAAAAAAATTCGGCAGCCTAACGGTGCCACTTAAACATTATTAAAACAAATTGATGAGAGAAAGAGGGGGTCTCTAATCCTATGAACATGAAACTGGAATTAAGATGAATATAAAATAACGTCCTCCAACATAAGAACATGGAGCATAAAAGAAATGACATAAAAGAGATTACTTGAAAGGAATGAGAGAGGTCGGATCCCTTACCTTAAACGTAACTCTTAAAAGTCAAAGGTGTGGTCCTTGAGAGTCTTGAGGGCGCCTTGGGAGGACTGCTTGGGAGGTAAGGAGACCAGAAAATCATTGAGAATTATTTTTGAGTCCAAAGGATGAGATAATGGATTGGTATTTATAGGGAAAGTGTTGGGACAAGGCATTAATGGACATGGGACACCTCATTGGTGGTTTTGGAAAAACCATGGGCTTTCCCATGGTATTGGCCACTTGGGACACCTCATACCTTATCTTACTATTCATAAGACGAACATATTGATTACATACTTATTACATCATTTAATGATGTCATTAAACACTCGTAACATAAAAAATGTATTTTTACTATTCATCAAAAATTTATCTTTCTCAGAAAAATCCCAAAATTTCACCTTAAACAAATATCGACACTCTGATTATGAATATGAACTCTATTTTATAAAAATATTTTTATAAATATTTTTAATTTAATTTCTATATTAAAACACTATTCACTGAAAATTCATTTTTTCAGAAAAAACCCCAAAAATTACCATAACATAATATCGGTGATCTGAGCTCAAAAATAAAGTCCATTTTATAAAAATACTTTTCTAAATATTTTTAATATAATTTTTAATTAAAAAACACTATTCATCCAAAAAAACTAATACTTGACTAATAATTTATGAAACCGTTATTTACCCATTTTATTGAATCATATTACTTATTCTAGGTGTATACATTATATATTAAAACTTTCATTGAATGAAATTACTAATCAATTTGGTCACATTACTAATCCTAAGTGTAAAATCACTATTCAAAATTTACTATTCATCAAAAATTAAGTTGATCTTATTAGACTCCAAATTCCTTAATGAACACATTTGCAGAAGACCTTTTTTGAAAATCATTACACATCATTAATTATTTAAGGTTTACATAAATATTTTAAAATCTTATTTTTCTCAAATTTCATCAATAAATACATCCTAAAATTATCCGGACATTTGAAATTTCACAAACTTCGCTAAAGGAAGAAATCTCAATTTATTCATCCTAAAGGATTACACAAAGAAGCTAGGGTCTCGTCACATATCCACTTATAACACCAGCAGATGACCTAAGTGTAAGGTGTGCTATGGTGAGAGAATCTGAGGGAGGATCAGATAACATTTCCCTCGTAGTAATCTCTACTAACTTGAAATTATCCCGTATGTGTTTCCGTTCAAGCTTGACACGCTGGAGTTCGGCTTGGGATTGGTCCAAAGTGAATCCCAATGATGCCTCCTCCTTCCCAAGATCTTTTAAGTGGGCTTCAAATGGTTCAAGTCTATTAGATGAAGCCATAAACTCCTCTTTCTGCATTAACCATTTATCATCTCTACTAAATCATTAGAGTAAGTTAATATACTACTCAAAAAGTTTGGGTCGTTACATTCTTCCCCCCTTAAGAAATTTCATCCCCGAAATTTATACATGAGGCCTAGTCGAAAAGGTGAGGGTACTTTTGATTCATCATTTCCTCAGGCTCCCAAGTCGCTTAATTATATTTATGATTCCTCCACAACACTTTCGCAAGGAGGGTAGTCTTGTTTCGTAGAACCTTGTCTCTATGGTCCTAGATTTCCACTGGCTGCTCCTCATATGAGAGTTCACATTCCAGTTGTACTACCTCAGGGTTCAGTACATGAAAAGGGTCTGGTATGTACTTTCTCAAGAGAGATTCATGGAAGACATTGTGAACTTGAGATAGATTCGGTGGAAGTGCTAGACGATAGGCCACTGCTCCTATGAGATCAAGGATTTCATAGGGGCCGATGTACCTAGGGCTGAGCTTCCCTTTATTCCCAAACCGCATGACTCTCTTTCATGGAGAAATTCGAAGGAATAATTTGTCGCCCATACCAAACTCCAAGTCCCTTTGATGATTGTCAGTGTAGCTCTTTTAATAACTCTGAGCAGCCTTTAGGTGTTGTTGGATGGCATGAACCTGTTCTGTCATCTCTTGCATGAGATCAGGCCCAAGAATCTTTCTCTCACTGGTTTCATCCCAACAAGTAGGACTTCTACATCGCTTTCCATACAGAGCTTCATAGGGTTCCATCTGAATACTCGAATGTAAGTTGTTGTTATAGGAGAACTCAACTAATGGGAGGTGTTGATCCTATCCACCTTTAAATTCCATTGAGCATAATCATAGCATGTCTTCGAGTGTCTGAATATTCCTACTAGATTTTCCATCAGTTTGAGGATGATAGGTCGTACTAAAATTCAATTTAGTATTCAGAGCATGTTGAAGACTTCTCCAGAATTTTTATGTGAATCTTGGATCAAGATTAGACACGATGGATAGTGGTACCCCATGCAGCCTCACCACTTCTTTTACGTATATCATGGCAAGTTGATCCAGAGAGAAATCTTCCCGAATGGAGATAAAATGGCTGGTCTTGGAAAGACGGTCCACAATAACCCATATCACATTGTTTCCTTTGGATGTTTTCAGGAGACCAGTTACAAAGTCCATGGTGATATTATCCCACTTCCATACTAGTATGGGTAGCAGTTGTAAAACCCCCCTATGAAGTTGTCATTTTTCCTTTACTAGTTGACACACCAGGAACCGGGTAGTGTAATTATCAATCTCCCTCTTCATGTTATCCCACCAATAATGATCACGAAGGTCTCTATACATTTTAGTGCTTCTGGGATGTATAGAGAAAGTAGAGCTATGAGCTTCATCCATCTGTTCTTTCTTTATCTCCAGAATAGATGGAACACATAGTCTTGTACGAAATTTCAATACACCTTCTTGATCAATATTGAAATCAGGGAACTTCCCATGCTTTATAGCCTTCAACTTATCTTGCAGCAAAGGATCTTCTTTTTGAGCCTTCTAGAACTTCTCTAGTAATGAAGGTTGAGAAATAATTTGGGATAGGGTTGATGATGTCCCTTTCCTTATAATTCCCATGCCCAATTTTACTATGTCTTTAATAAAGGGATCTCCTAGGATCCTCATTATTTCCAGAACAGCAGGGTCTTTCCTTCTTAACGCATCCGCAACTTTGTTTGCTCTTCTAGGGTGATAATGAATTCAACAATAATAGCCTTTAATAAGCTCTAACCATCTCCTTTGTCTCATGTTCAATTCTTTCTGGGTGAAAATATACTTTAAACATTGGTGGTCAGTGTATATATCACATTTCTCCGCATAAATATAGTGCCTCCATATCTTTAGAGCAAAAACAACTACTGCTAGCTCTAGATCATGCGTAGGATAATTCTGCTCATGAATCTTCAACTGTCGAGATGCATAAGAAATTACCATGTCATTTTGCATGAGAACGCACCCAATCACTTTCAAAGATGCATCGCTAAAAATAACAAATCCTTCTCCGATAGAGGGTATTATTAACATAGGTGCAGTAACCAATCTCTTCTTCAGCTCTTGGAAAATTTCCTCGCATTCCTTTGTCCAGAATAACTTAACCCCTTTTCGAGTCAACTTGGTTAGTGGATTAGAAAGCCGTGAAATTTTTTTCACAAACCTCAAATAATATCCCGCTAAACCGAGGTAACTACAAATCTCAGTTACTGTTGTGAGTTTAGGCCACTCCTCCACAACCATTGTCTTTGTAGTGTCAACCGATATTCCTTCATTGGTTAAGATGTGCCCCAAGAAAGCCACTTGTTGTAACCAAAACTCACACTTGCTGAACTTTCCAAAGAGCCTCTCCTTCCGTAGAGTTTTCAAAATAACCATCAGATGATCTTCATGCTCCTCATGAAAATTTTAATATATCAAAATATAATTAATAAACACTACCACAAAGTTATCAAGGTAGTCCTTAAATACCCTATTCATCCAATCCATGAAAATAGCAGGAGCATTAGTCAAGCCGAAGGGCATTACAGTAAACTCATAATGCCTATATCTTGATCAGAAGAAGTCTTTGGAATATCTTCATTCTTCACCCCCAGTTGATGATAACTAGATCGAAGGTCAATCTTAGAGAAGAATTGAGCCCCACAAAGTTGGTCAAATAAATCATCAATTCTTGGAATAGGGTATATGTTCTTCACTGCGATCCCATTCAGTTCCCTATAATCAATGCATAGCCGCATTGATCCATCCTTATTCTTCACAAAGAGAAATGGTGCTCCCCAAGGAGACACACTCAGTCGGATAAAACCCTTCTCCAACAAGTCTTGGAGTTGTTTCTTTAAATCATCTAGCTCCATATTTTCCATTCTATATGGGTATTTGATATCGGTTGAAATCCAGGTACGAGTTCAATGGAAAACTCTACCTCTCATTCTGGGGGAGGTCCAGGTAACTCCTCCGGAAATATATCCATGTATTCCTGATCAATCAGAACATCTTCTATTTGTATGCTCCCTTTTACTTCTTCATCATCAATGATTAAATCAATAATGAAAGCTATAGGAGGTGCTTCTAGATAGGGATCAGTTCGGGATATCTCTCCTTGGAAGATAATTGTAGGTTGTTTATTCAAGACCACTGAGATTTCCTTACTTATGCATTTGATCTTAGCATTATACTTTGACAGACAGTCCACACCTAGTATAATGTTTAATTCCAACATGTGAATGACTACGAGATTTGAGATAATATTGTGCTCACTAAAGTAAACACTAGAGTCTCTACACACTGTTGTTGTATGGATAATCCCACTTGGAGACTTGACTGACAACTCTACCTCAAGCAGTTCGGGGATTGATTCTATATTCTTTGCAAACTTGGAGGAAATAAAGGAATGTGTAGAACCATAATCAAACAAAGTAGTTTCTAGTTTTGATAGGACAACAAGAGTACCTTCTACCACGTCATTCGGAGTTTCAAATTTAGTTTTTGTGATTGAAAAATCACGACCTTGCTCCATGGGCCTTTGATGAGGTTGATGGTGATTCCCCTCCACTGCCCTTGGATTTGGACAGAGATTAGTATAGTGCCCATGTTGTCCACACATGAAGTAATGGACTTCGGGTAAGGCCAGAACCATCTTTCCTTTGTCGTTAGTGTTGGGGAGTTGGGCCTTCACCTCACTACGACAATTCTGAGAAATATGGCCTCCTCTTCCACAATTGTAGCACTTGCCTCTTCCGAGCAAGCAGTTCCCCAGATTCTTCTTCCCACATTTATTGCATGTGGTAAGATGCATTTGATTTCGGCCACTTCCCTGATCAAAAGTCTTCTCTAAACTAGGATCCAAAGATCTCTTCTTGTCATTTGATTTATGAGACCAATGTGTCTCACCAAACTCTAGCTCGACTTTCATTACACTCCGCATGATCTCCATGTAGCTATCGTAGACCTGGTTGGCTAAATTCTTCCAAAGAAGAGGTCTCAATCCACCGAAAAATATATCAACCTTCCCACCTGGATCCATGACAAAGCTAAAGGTATATCGTGAATGTCAGGTGAAGTTCATCTCATAGCTTCTCACAGTTTCATTCTCCTTCTGCTTCATCTCGAGAAACTCTTTCTCCATTATTGTTGTCATGGAACGAGGGAAATACTTATTAAATAATATTCCCCAGAACACTTCCCAATCCATAGCTTCCATCTCTCCTCTAGGCTTCGTGTTTTTGAATAGTGACCACTACTGATCAACTTCTCCCTCTAGGCGGTAAACAGCAAGGGTGAGTTTTTCTTGTTCCGAACAATGGATTATAGAAAAGATCAATTAAATAGAGCTTATCCATTTTTCCACAAACCATGGGTCAGTAGATCCACCGAATGATGGTGGTCGTTGACACATGAAGGACTCAACAGAATGTTTTTCCCTTCGTGGTGTGATCGGCCTCTCTGCTTTATTCAAGTTATTACTCCTAACTTGAGTCATTTGGTTCATCATTCGCAATAATGCTTCCATTCCGGCTTCAATCAGAGGGTCGTCATCACATGGTGCGTTGCAGTCACCATCTGCACGGTTCCTCCTATTTCCCGCCATTTTCAAAGAGAATAAAACCTTAGTGGGAAACATATTTCATTTATGAATCTTTTAACCAAGACTTCATTCTTAGAAAATAAAATTTCTCTATAATTGCTTCATAATGATTCATAAAACGATTTTGATTAACCAAACATATCCCCCGGGAGTGTGGTAACTAAGAGTGCAGCAAGGACCATTATCGTGCACCAGTTCCCGTTCGAGTCTAGCTCAAAGCAGTGTTTTCGGGTTTTACCCCTATGTACATCTGTTCCAGAGTCACCAATACCTGCTCGTATCCAGACAGAGATGTATTTGTTTGATAAACCACTTACTCAATACTTACCAAAATACCAGGAAGTTTTCCTATATTTAAACTTTTATATAGGGTTATTCCTAAAGTTTTTATATACTAATTTCCACAAATAACTAAACAATCATTTGATACCAACTATAGAATCCTATCTTTTTATAACATAAACTTTCATTACATTATACAAAACTGAGGATATTTAAGGTTTAGTGTCTTGGAAACCAGGAACATAATACATGAAAACAACAAAAAACATTCTTCTTAAACACTTGAAAGGATTCTCCTTACGTTCATCCTAGGTTCATTACTGCATCTCATAACCTGGGGACATACATCAAACGAAAGGGTGTGCAGAAGGCCCAGTAAGAGAAACAAGAGAAACATTTTACAAGTGAACTTGAGATACTTCAATAAGGTCATGAAAAGAACATTAAGGCATGAGAAAGAAATCATGAAGTATATCATAATAAAAATAAAATTTTTCATAACTTGAAGATATGGATACAAAATTTAATATTGTCAATCATTTAGTTTCACCAAGGTCCATCCCCAAGGTGTCATTAAAAATTACCAAGGTTATTCACCAAGGTATCAATCTAAAAGGTCATCTCTAGAGATTAAGTCTTTACCCAATGCATTGGATCACTATATGGGAGAAACCTTGACATGTCTTTATTATAATTTTTTCTAAATATATCATCATAAATCATTTCATAAACAACCCATATAGCCTAAAAGAAATGGGTGTCATTTCATAATCATAACTTTTAAAAACTGCTTTAAAGACGTGATCTTTATGTCACTTTAAACCCACGGAAAGGGAAAGTGGGTATCAAGTATGTAAATCCAAGAATTGAGAATAGAAAATTTTTATATATATGTGAATACCCCTATAGAAATAAGATCTTTGATTATTCACTTAATAACATAAAATAATTTTGAGAAAAAGAGAGAGGCATTTTGAGACGAAAATTCTGCAGCATAACGGCTATGTTACAGGGTTTTAGAAAATGTTCAAAAGAGAGGGGACATGGGTCACTCACTCATAAGTGATCTATAAAAATATTATAGGTACAGAATATAAAATATTTTAGTCATGGTAATTAAATTTGAAGGACATACCATTTGAAATAAAAATTTTGGAAGTAAGACAAAAATAAGATTTCTCTTATGAAAATTCGGCAGCCTAACGACGTCACTAAAAAAATAAATTGACAAGATCAAATGGGGTCTCTAGTCATATGAAAATAATAGATCATTATAATAGATATAGATATCATACCCCAACATAATAAAAAGGATCTTTAAATACTTGACGTGAAAGTAGAACTTTGAAAAAGAGAAGGGTGAAAGAATTCCTTAAAAAAATTCGGCATCCTAACGGCGCCACTTAAACATTCATAAAACAAATTGATGAGATAAATAGGGGGTATCTCATCATATTAACATTAGAAGGGAAGTAATATGATTATAAAAGAACATATTTCAACATATGAACATGGAGCATAAAAGAAATGACATAAAAGAGATTACTTGAAAGGAAAGAGGGAGGTCGGATCCCTTACCTTAAACGTAACTCTTAAAACACAAAGGCTGGGACTTTGAGAGGTTTTAGGGAACCTTGGGAGGACTAAACTGGAGGTAAGGAGACCATAACATTGTTTAGAATGATTTTGGAGTCCAAAGGATGAGAGAATGGCTTGGAATTTATAGGGAAATTGAGAGGACAAGGAATTAATGGCCAAGGGACACCTCATTGGTGGTTTTGGAAAAACCATGGGCTTGCCCATGGTTTTTGCCCATGGTATTTTCCACTTGGGATGCCTAATACCTTATCATACTATTCATAAGTCGACCATATTGATTACATACTTAATACATCATTTAATGATGTCGTTAAACACCCATAACTTAAAAACTGTATTTTCACTATTCATCAAAATTTTATCTTTCTCAGAAAAATCTCAAAATTTCTTCTTAACAAAATATCTACAATATGATTAAGAATATGAAATCCATTTTATAAAAATAATTTTCTAAATACTTTTAATTTAATTTTTAAATAAAAACACTATTCACCGAAAATTCATTTTTTCATAAAATAACCCCAAAAATTACCATAACATAATATCGGTGCTCTGAGTTCAAAAATAATGTTCAATTTATAAATATACTTTTCTAAATATTTTTAATTTAATTTTTAATTAAAAAAACTATTCACCCCCAAAAAACATATACTTGACTAATAATTTATGAAACCGTTATTTACCCATTTTATTGAATCACATTACTTAATCTAGGTGTCTAAATCATATTATTACTTTCTTTGAGTGAAATTACTAATCCATTTGGTCACATCACTAATCATAAGCGTAAAATAACTATTCATAATTTACTATTCATAAAAAATTACGTTGATCTTATTAGACTCTAAAATTATTACTGAACACTTTTGGAGAATACCTTTTTTTGAAAATCATTACACATCATTAATTATTTAAAATTTACATAAATATTTTAAAATATCTTTTTTTACAAATTTCATCAATAAATACATCCTAAAATTATCCGAACATTTGAAATTTTACAAACATCACTAAAGGAAGAAATCTAAATTTATTCATCCCAAAGGATTACACAATGAATCTAGGGTCTCGTCACATATCCCCTTATAACACCAGCATATGACCTAAGTGTAAGGTGTTCTATGGTGAGAGAATCTGAGGGAGGCTTAAATAAAATTTCCCTGGTAGTAATCTCTACTAACTTGAACTTCTCCCATAGGCGTTTCCGTTCAAGATTGACACACTGGAGTTCGGCTTGGGCTTGGTCCAAAGTGAATCCCAAAGATACCACCTCCTTCCTAAGCTCTGATATGTGGGCTTCAAAAGGTTCGAGTCTACAGGATGAAGCCATCGACTCTTCTTTCTGCATTAACCATTTAAAATCTCTGTTAAATAATTAGATTATGTTAATATACTACTCAAAAATTTTGGGTTGTTACACAACATCTATCCCAATAGCATGAAATCAGTAATGTAGCGTAAATGGCATGACAAGAATTCATGACATGTGATATCTAGAAAGTTCTTATATTATGCATGATATGTAATACCCTAATCTAATCCAGTTTCAATATAAATAGAACCAAATTGATATAAATCTTAATAGCCCAAAAAAATGAATGACCCAACAATGAAATAAAACCAATTATAACATTTTCTAAACAAGAAAAATTGCAGTATTTGAGGTAACCTAGCTTTTCCATGTACACTGGGTAGATACTCTTGAGCACATCTTATTTCCAACTACTATTACTTACTATCCCAATCTATCGGCTCCAAATAGTAAGTCAAAGTAGAAAATAAACTCCTCTGATACCACTTTCAAACATTTCGGATCTAGGTGCCGCCCAAAGGTTGCCCGAACCCGATGGGTCACATAATTTCAAGCGTATTCCCCCAAATTCCAGAGGCATCCAACTAGCAGCGAGAGACAAGGTGTAATAAGGGGGAAACTATTCCCGCATTGGAAGCATATAAATAGTGGATAACAAATATCAAACAATAGAGGAAGCAGTAATACCAATAAGAAATAAATAGGAGAAGACTAAAATTTAGTCTACTAGAAGACACAATATATATATATATATATTATTAGAATATGTATCTAAGAAAAGATATAAAAATTTCACAATATTGGAAAGAAATAGAAAAAATAATGTACAAAAGAAATTGGTAAACTCCAGCAACATCAAAAGCCTCATCTTGGTCTCATTCTCTCCAACTCTATCAACAATCTAGTACCTAATGAAGAAGGTCACCTTCCCTTTCTATACCTGCAACCATATAATATATTTGGGTCCAAAAGCATGACCCAAATAGTGTTTGAGATGAATCAAAATAGGCAAACACCAAAAAATTTGTGCCTAACTGTCAATGAATATATATAGTAGTAAATATGATGAAATGAAGAAATATACTAGGATGTACTCAAAAGTAAACAATCCTATAGTTTTATATTACATTCATTTACATTTATTTTTAAATCCATTGAAACATGTAAAATGTGGGATCTAGCCTAAGATCTATATCCCCTTGTGTAATAGTTACAAAAAGATGTTTGAGAAGACCATATAAGCAGTCAAGTAAGACTAAGTCAATGATTGTGCTTTGGAATGTAAGAATCACACAAAATATTTCAATCATTCATAAACAACCCTCCAGGAAAGCTCTCACGATCTAACCCATTTGGTTTAACATAGATCCAATTTATTAAAAAACTATCCTCTTGGAATCTCTTACAGTCAAACCCATTTGGTCTAACATATAACTAATCATTTAAAAATGACCACCTAGGATGATCTCACGGTCAATACCCCTGGGTCAACTTGGAAACAATAAATTATAAACGATCTCTTAGGTAGCTTTCATGGTCAATACCCCTAGGTAATCATAGTATAAGGTAATTATAAATGGCCTCCGGTGTAGCTCTCATGGTCAATACCCATGGGTCAACTATATACACCAAGGCTCTCACTGTCCAGTGTAAAAAATGTGGAAGTCCCCACAGACTTCCTAGTCAAAGGCTCTCCCAGCCCATTAGAAAAATAGTGCACAAAAAATATCATAGAAGATCATGTAATCTGAAACTACTATATTTCTATCATTCACAATCATATGACATGAATTTAATATAATCAATCAAATTTAATCATAATCAAACATGGTATGGAAACATTGAAATCCTAACATTCCTTCTGGACCAAATGACCATAAACAGCCAAATGATAGAAACACACCCAAGAGGTGTCCCACAAATAGGGTATCAAACTTTATACATATGAAAATACCATTTATCATTCAACTAAACCATAAAAGGTAATAAAAAAGGTTTAATTCCAAATCACAAAATACACAAAATGTTGTTATATGACACATTTATCATATATAATCCAAATATGAACAACTAAAGGCACAAACCACCTACCATGATGTTGTATGATTGATATACTTGAATTCCAGCCCTTAATTCGGCTTTGATTAGCGTAGATCTACAAAATAGTGAAAAAAATCAAACATTTAATAATACATGGGAGTGGAAGAATCATGAATAAATGTTCTATGGGGTTTTAGAACTCACTGGTGGAATTCCAACGCACCTGATGGCGTCTCAATTGGCACTCAGATAGAGAAATGGGAGGGGTTCGAAGTTCATTAGTCGTTCTATCTCTCTTCTGTACGTATCACAGGAAGAAAAAGATGTTTATGAACATATTTACTAGACCCAATCAATTATATCAAATAAAAGGAAAAATACATAGAGTTTTCATTAATATTACTTTCTGTATATTAGCCTCAACCAGCTCCCTGATTTAAGTGGGTTAGCCAGCTCATCACACGATCATGTTCTCACCCATTACATGGTCATTACATGACTATGTGTGGAAACTGGGTACATAGTGTGTACATGGGAGTACACAATGTGTACTCAAAAAATCCCCATTTCTACTTTTATTTTCCTAAAATAATATAAAATCAAGATCCATATTTGAAATTAAGATCTGGGTTCTTACACCAAGGTACCTTATTTGTAAGAAAAAATGTGCTGAATTGTTGTAGCTTGATCCTTTGGATGAGGAAGAGCCCAATTTTGGGTTCATGTGATTTTATACACTAATAGATCAATGTATATCTATGGAATTTCCCCAAACTATCACTATAACACGATGGACTTACTATACGGTTGGTGTGACCGTAGCAACACAACTCATAGTAGCACCACATTGCTTAATGAGCTTATTTGAGCTATGGTTTTTGGGCATGTAAAACAATAATATTTTATTAATATTTATACTCCTTATAGAGTAAATTGTTTTCCTCCTTGTAGACATAGGAACCATTTAATGAGACATGTCAATCTCTATGACATTTGATCTTCTTCGTGTTATTGTGTTTTGTCTCATTTACACTTCTTATGAAAATCATAGATTATTCTTTTATACACCACTTTTATAGAAAAAAGGAAATGGATCTTATTATATAATTTTTACCATAATATTCACAAATTTAAATCCATTTTATATGATTCAATTTCTAGATAATTTGAAAATTGATTATAATTTAAGTACACATAACATAATGAAAAATAGTTTTTAGAAAAAAAATACCTTTTGAGTATAAAAATGAATTCACACAAATTAATTTGTTGTCTTGATTTTCATGGAATTTACGAGTTTATGAATAATTAATGGAATGTTATGTGACTTTAAAATCAATCCAAAATTGATGGGGTAATTTTTCATGCCTAAATAAAGGAAAAAGGAAAAAAAAACGTTTTTAAAAGGATAAAATATAATTTAGGGTCCAAAAAGATTATATCAATTTCCAAATACAACTTATTAATTTTAATTGAATTATTTTACTCCATAAATATATTTGTAGTCAATAAAAATGTTTCTTATGTTTTTAATTCAAGCTTATATCACGAGAATGTAATAAAAGTTGTGATATTTTCAAAAACTATATTTATTACCATTCCCCAAAAATAATCCTTTTTAGAAAAATACAAAAATTTCATACAAATATAATATTGAAATCCTGAATTAAAAAATATATTTCATTTTATAAAATTATAATTCTAAAATTTTTAATATTAGGTATTAAATGAAAATAAAAAATATAATGAAAAAAATTATTTTATAGAAAATTGTTGTTTTTAAGATTTAAGTGTTCATAATATTATATTGCATCAATAAATACTTTAATAAATGATAATCATTTAAATATTAAATATTATCAAAATAATCTTTTAAAAGTAATCAATTTAGTTTATATATTAAAAATTACTATTCTTTGTAAAATATGATTTTTTTACATTAACTAAAATTATTCCCAAATAATTATAATTTATTATTTATAAGTAATTAATCATCTAATTTTTATAAAATAATACCTTTATAATTTAATTAAATTCATCCGTAAAAATATTATTATATGATATTGAAAAATGTATACATAATAATGAAAACACATAAATTTTTTTATCCTTATAATCACATGATTATATCATTCTAATTCCTACTTTAAAAAACCCTCCCTATAAGATTTAAATATAGCATATACATTAGTGTTAGTCATAGGTGGTGGTTTAATTACCATGTGTCTTATAGTGATTTTCATGATTGTTGAATTCTCTCGTATGTGATTTTTTCTCAAGCCATATTTGTTGATGTTAAGCATAGGTGTAGCCTAGAGAAAACCCTTGTGATTCCACCTTCTTTAAAAGCTCGAAAAAATGAACCTCATAACAAATTCAACTATAAATTGATGAAATTTATATTGACTTTGTAATGTGGTTACTTATTTTTATACCATCTATTCTCTACATCTTTATTATAATGACTGTATTAAGTATTTTCGAAATTTACTCAATTTTTTTATAATTTGGAGTTGTATGTGAAATAGGCTATTAAAAAATATTTATTAAAAATAAAATATACTTATAAATAACAATTTTTTACATTAACATCTCCTAAATTAAAAATTTTCATTAGGATTTAATAAACTCTTCGATGGAGTGTTAAATATTATATAAATAAATTTGAAATATATATCACTAGTCATTCCAATATAAATTTCTCGGTATTATGCACCAAAATACATAGGGTCTAGTCAATACATTATCAAAATGCCTTAAAACTATTAAATGTTATGTTGAATTATTTATCCTTGTATTATTATATATTCCTGATAAAAATATATTTCTATAGAGATTGAAATTTTTAAATAATCTAATTTTTTAATATATAAGTTTGAGACATACTATAAAACTTGTTTTCCATAACACCTTATGATATAGATTTACATGATTTATTTAAATATAGACTATTATTTATGATAGTTAAATATAAATTATAACAAGATAAATAAATATGATACGTAAAGGCCACCCAATTTTGACTATTAATATAGGGATCAATTATATTTTTTTGAGTCATTAATTATAAATATTTGATAAAGTCATATATTGTATTTTACAAAATAAGAAAGATAGGATAATATATTTTTTAAAATAAGTTTCAATGTATCCCAATATCACTCATTATAACAATGTATAGAAGGTGATTAAGATATATTATAAAGTGTTTTTCTTGTGAGTTAAATATTGTGGAAGGTTTCCAAAACACATTGGAAAAACACTTTAATTATTATTGAATGTGAGTCCACTGGAAGATAAATGAGGGTTGAGTTATACATTCTACCATCCATATTGAGGAACAAATGTATCACATTTAATGAAATATTTAATTCTCAAATTATCACAGGGTATTCAATGATTCAATTTCTTTATATATATACATTTGAAAAAAATGGATAACTCATAAAAAGAATTTTAATTTTTCAATCATGTTTTTCTATGGTCATTTTAATATTATTTCCTTTATTCAAATTATATATTACATAATGGAATTTATAATAGTATACTCAAATGTTTTCTAATTTTTCATAATTATAAACAAAAAAATTCAAATCATATCCCGCAGGAGTGTTAATCTAATTATGTAGTTAGGCACATTTTTTCTTCACTGAGTGATGATTGAGTTAATATACTACAAATAATTTTAAAGGATTATTACCCCTACATGTATCTTTTCAAGAGGCTGTATCCACATGTTTATATACATAGAGGGATGTTATTTCAAGGAAATAAAGCACTCTTTATGTTACCAAAATTTATAGGATGTTTTCTTATAAAAACATATATCTATGGTTTTTTATAGATGTTTTATCATATTTGTTTCCAAAAAAAATTTAAATAAATATATTTCTTACTGAATCCAAAATATCATGGAAATATATACCAATAAAATTAAACATTCCATTCATCACTAGATGATACCACCAATGAAAAAATATACAAAAAAACATATATTCTCATGAAAATATTAATCATTTCCCAAAATAACCTAATTTTTCTTAACATAAAATTACTCTTTAATCCCCATGGTTATCCTTACTTTTCAATTTATATTTCCAAAAAAAATTATCCCATTATCCAAATTAACCATAATAAAGTCAGATACCATACCAAATGGTAATCAGTACCACAATAATATATCCATCATAAAACCAAATAAATTTCACTGAATGTTTCCTTAACCACCTAAAAATCCAATCACATGATACATAAAATTAATTTATTGAGCCATTAATATGAAGATAACCCTTTGAATTAATTTCTTATAATAGTTTTTACACAAATTAAATTTTCATAATTTGATATCATATTAACTATAAAGTGACAGAAAATATTCTTTAATTGTAACGACAAAACCATGTAATACAATAAACCCATAATTAAAAGAGCAATAGAAAAAATTTCAATTTCATAGATTACTTTGATAATTTCTTTTATATTTTATGAAAAGTTGGAAAACAATTTTACTAACCAAACACAAATCTTTGTAATCTATTGATAAATTTTCTGAGAATAGAGAGCACTTATTATTTCTAAATATGTCTCGAGTAGCTCCTGTAAAATATATCACACTTGATACACTTATAGAAAAATAATGTATAATAATCCCCTTCAAATTCATAGGAAATGGAAAAACAATATGGGTAAGCTCAAAATTCCAAAAAAATAGCATTGTAGATAACAATAAAACACCATTAGTGAACTTAAAATGAGTATAATGGGATTTGAACATAATCAATGTAGAAGTACATAAAATAATATATTCATACCCAACAAAACATATGGTTCATAGATAATGAACTATGAAAAAATATTTAGTATAATATAGGACAAAATAAATATGCCTAAAAATTTATAACCATGTGAATTAATCTATTTTTGAAGAAAAAAAATTAAAACTCCATGTAAGGAGAGAAAATCTCTGAACATATCTTGGGGAATCATGTTCATTACTAAATTAAAATATCTCGTTCATATCACCCTTCAAAGGGGGTGAATAATTCAGTTACTTCAAACATTTTATCTAAAGAGATTACATAATTACCTAATGAGTTAGTGCTCTATATTCTCGGATCAACCACCATCATCTATAATTTTCTTGATCAAGAACTTGAACTAAATAAACAAGGATAACATTTAATAATATAACTCCTAAAAACATCCATCATACCTTTATAACCCTATAAAAGAAACTGGTTTCATAAAAATTTCCTTAAACACTATCATAATTCAGCTAGATAAAGGAGGTGCATATTTTCATTTGATCATATCCGTATTGAGTCATACCAATCATTTAATTTTTTTAAAAATATGAAAAATAATTTTATAAAATAAATATAATTATTCTTTTTAAAACTTGAATAAATAACAATATCATTTCACAACTTTTGAGGATGAAAAATTCATAGACATATTTGAAATGTTTTTCCATTGAGTAACCTTGAAACATGGAAAATAATATAAACAAATTAAAACATAAATATATATAGGTAAAGGGATTAAGTAGTAAATAAAAAACATTCAATTAATAGTTTTTTAAATAGTGTCAAAAGTTAAACAGACATAAAATGGTATGAAAATTTCCAATAAAATAGTTTTAAAATGAGTGAAATACTATATAATATGACATTAAGAAACAATTTCTGTTTAAAAACAACATTATTAAAAAAACATAAAAATATTGACATAGGAGAAAATGAGTTGGGTAAAATTCTTCAAAATAATTAAAGGAATGACCTATATTAAAATCCCTTATAGATTATAAAATAAAAAAGCACTTTTGAAGAAAGAACATGATAAGAAACATAAAATAACATGAGTATAATGATATTCAGGATATAATATTTCAAATATTATATATATATACCATATAAATAAAAATGTGTGAACAATTTAAAATTTTTCATAAAAAGGAAAATATTACATGAAAAAATTGCAACATTAGTAATGCTTGATCTAAAAATCCATAAAAAAATTTGAAATTATATTATTATGTAAACCCCATGAATTAAAATATATAACATTTAGACAAAAATTCATTTGGATTTGTGTACCCTATATAAAATAAATCATGGTTTACTACATGAAAAATGTCTCAAAAATTTAAAATTGTTAGGAATAACCCCTACCTCAGACTTCCACTTAGTCAGATATATTCTAACGTACCTATGTTATAAAATTTGGTATATTATTAATATGAATAAAAACATAATTTATATATATATTTTTCATTAGTTTTATTGTTTTATTTATTATTATCCTTATTATAATTTCTTGTTGTTAAATTTAATAATCATTTTTTTACCATTCCATTTATTTTACTTTCATCGACATGGAAGTTTGGCCCCTTGATCATTGGTCATTGTTTTATCAAAATCATAATTTTTATTTTAATATTATAATTGTGTTTTATATAGTTTTTTACAATATTCATTTCATGGAACTTATGTTTATAAATTATATGGAACAGTTAAAAACTACCCATTTTCTGTGATTAACGATTTAAAAAAATAAATGAATTATTCATAAATATATTTTCTAAATTTTACCAATAAAAAATTGTTAAATATTATTAAATTAATAATTATTAAATATAATTTCCACTATTTATATTTTTCTAATCATCCATGAAAAATTTTGAAGTTACCTAGTCAGGAACCAAGTATCACAGAGAGGGGGTGAATCAGTGATATCATTATCTTTTATGTTTCCTTCCATTTGGAAAACAAAATTTTCCTCTTGTTAAAGAGTTCATTCCCTTTTGGATGCACAAAACCACAAGAACACAATATTTACAAGGTTCACTACTCAACAAGAGTAGTTACATCCTTGGTATAGTATGAAAATAATCTAGTACCAAACAATCCACTAGAAAAAAACCCATTGATGTGGAATAGAATGTGTAGGATAAACCCTTACAAACATGTATCACTTGGGAGACAATCCTAAAGTGTTTTTACACCCTCTTATTATAAATTGGGTAATGCAATATATTTGTTCTTCTTGACAGACAATCACAAATAGGATATTTGAAAGAAACTCTTCTCTTTCCTATCCAAAAGCTAATAAGAACTACCTGGAAATTGTAATAATACTTTTTCCTATACCCCATTCATATCTTGATTCACTTTAAATCACTTCTCACTTAATTTGGGTAATCAAATATTTGGCTCACAATCCTTCTTTCAGAATCTCTCATCTTTGCAGAGAACTCAAGTTCGCAACATTCTCTAGTTTGCAGAGCTCATTAGATCACAGTGAACTCTATTAAGGGGGGAACTTATAGGTTTTTGTGAATTTAAATTATTTTGAATGGATAAATGGCTCACCATGATGATATTTTTCTATGTAGAGATCACTTCCTTCGCAGAGCTCACTTTTTCCATGAACCTTCTTTGAAATTTGAGATCTCTAAAATTCTCGTTAATTCTCTATATATTTCTCGAGGGGGTATGAGCCTATTTATAGCCATTTCCGATCGACTCTATGTAACACCCAAGACTTTTATGTTATATAACTCATCAACGGAATCTTATTCTACACAACACTTGCTTGGCTTGCTTTACACACAATCACGACCTTCCTCGATAGCTTGCGTTGTACGGAATACCGAGTTTCACTAAACGACGATATGCTATTAAAATATTATTTAAAATAGCGGTTATGAATAGTAATAACCACTTTTTGAAATTTTATCTTTCAACATGGACTTCATTCTTTGATTCGGAATACCAAAATTAGCCTAGGGTGAAATTTTGGTATTTTTATGAAAACTTTCAATTTTTGATGAATAGTGAAACCACTAAGTGGTAGGTTAAAAATTGAATTTTGCATAAAACATAATTTTACCGCTTCTGTGAATGGAATTTCGAAAATCAGACAGACACGGTTGATACCAGTAAGTAAAATGTGGTTCAATGAGATAAAAATAATTTTTTGGTGAATAGTAACTTTTTCCTTTTTTTTACCGCGATTAATAGTAAATAGGGTAACTAAGGGTAAATATGATATTACTATTACCCTAACACATGTCCTAATTCTATTGGATAAGTTTAATTTTAACAAAAACAACCTTATTAATATAATATGACCATTTAGGTCTACTTGGATTAGATTATGACATTTAATATTATTTTATTTAATGAATAGTTAAAATAGTTAAAATCAAAGTTTAATAACTAAAACATTTTTAATATGGGTTTATACATAAGATAAATTCGATTATAAATATTCATTAGAAAGCTAAAAATATTTCCTACATAATGATATTTTATTTATAATAATTTTTAGACTTTAAATAAATTAATTTATTTATGACACAACGATGATGCAGTAATTACCCTTTTAAGGAAATGTTAACATAATTGATGTTATAAATGCCCAAATAAATGTAATTTGAGACTTTTTATGAATTCCAATAATTTTCTAGGTTACTATGATATATTAGTGCTGATTAAATCAACTTGTTTCGAACATATAATTCTGTTATGGCTTTCACAAAAATCATATATCAAATAGTGTCAAAATTGACACAAAATAGTTTTTAAATAAAATATTATATTATTAATTGTTATTTTATTCCTAAAAATATAAGGTTCGGCCAAATAAATTAGATAAGGATATATATATTAATAATAATCAACTTGGGGTTCGTTTGGCATGTTTTAGTAAGTGTATTAAGCATATAGTGTAAGAAAAAAAAAAGACACGGTAAAAGTTAAATTATTTAACTTAGAGTTAAATCTAATTGATAAGGTTAAAATAATAACCTAAACTTTTCTAAATCCTATTGGTTGATAGGATTTCGACCCATCCTTACTTTAGCTTTTAAATAAGACCCTTTGGAACCATTATAAACCAATTTTGACTTTAATATAAAATAATATTTTGAGATATTCCTAAGGTGCCCCTCTCCTCCCTTATAAAAGGGCACCTCCTCCCCATCCTCCTCACACCAATTTGAGCACTCAAGCTCGGCAAAACCCTGCCAAAATCCCTTCTCCAATTCCCTAGAATAATCCTAGAGGTCCTGGTCTTCTTCAATGACCAATCATAGTTCCCTAAGTGGAGGATTCAAAGAGGCATTTCAAAGAAGAGGTAATTTCCATTACAGATCTTTTCAATTTCTTTCTTCTTCAACTTCTCCTTCTTTAGTTGTTTCATGATAAAGTAATAACATCAGTATTACTTACATACTGATATGTTATTATAAATAAGAAACATACCTAATTCACATTCTATCCATCCTACGGAAAAATGAAATCACCGCGCGAGCGTACGTACGAAATACCGTCTCCACGCCGTGGTGTAATCTATTTTCCATCACCACCTTACTTGGATGGGTATAATGTAGTAAATAATGACTATATATGACTATTAAAAAGTGATATTGATTCTGAAATAGTATACATACACTCTAATACAATTCCACGATCATAGGAACGATATCATCACTCGTGCGTATGTACGGAATACCGTCTCCACGATGTGATGCGACTCGTTCTACATGATCATCATTACATAGTAATTATATAAATGAATTAAATGAATAAATATGATATATGTTACACTAATACCATTCCAGATATAAGTTATCTATAACCTTAAAATAAGAATAAGAATTTATTCGTCAAAACATGCATAAGAACAAAAGGCAATAAAGACCCGAGTAACAAGTAACAATGAAATATTACTAATAAGAAGCTAAGAATATGACCATATATGATATCATATCAATATGTATGATTCTGGAATAAGTCAATAACATTATTTAAATCATTATACAGGAGTTTCGGACACTTACAAAGCAAGTCGGACCTAAGGTAAGGGAAATATCACAATCTCATTTTCATCCGAGATTGTTTTTACTTTGGCATTTACTGGGGTGTATTTTATCATCCAAATCCATGTTTCCTCAATATGTAATATTATTTCCATTCACCTACTATTTTTTAAATCAAATTTTACCCTTCGGTGAGTTTTTAGTAAAGGATATGAAAGGAATCTTTTGTCGTTTTTCGTACGAGGTACTTTTTGACTATTCTAACAAAAGTACGAAGAATGTTTTTTTAACATATAAAGCAAGAATGGATTTTTAAAACATTATTTCCAAGAATATTCCTTTATATGTTTTCATGTTTATTTTTAATCAACTTCTTGTAGTTTATAATTGTATGACATGTTAAGAAAAGAAAAGTGTTTTGAAGTATAAAGGATATTTTCCTCAAGAATGGAGTTCAAATGTTTTATCAAAATTATTTTCCATCTAAGATAATATGGGGTTCTGTTTTTATCCCTATTATTACATTGATTGGATTATTTTGTGAGGGAATTATTTTTATGAAGTCATTTACCTTATATTATTTGTTTTATGATGTCATGATGTTTCAAGAATCCCATTTTTGTTACATGTGTTATGCGATGATGTATGATTTATGGTTTTGTGGAACACATAAGAAAGGATTCATTATAAGATGGGTGGTACCTATATCTCCCTAAAATTCATTGGGTAAAGATTTTATATCTCATGAGATAGATAGGGATGGAACGGTAGGTTATACCGGTTCAGTGAAACAGGACTGGAACGAGGGTGACTCCGTTCAAAAAGGGACTTTGTCCAGAAAGATAGTTTTGGCAATGAGTCATTACTAACAAGAAATTATTTTCCATGATTATGTGTGCATGCCACAAAGTTTCAAGTTTTATGTAATGATTATGGGGATCTCATTTTCACTTCTATGATTTATTCCATGTTAAAATATTATGATCTCTTTAGCAGGTTATGATTTTCAAAAAGATATGATATGATTTTTATTTCCTTTATTTGCCCTTGCTGAGCATTTGAGCTCACCCTTTTTTGTATGTTTTCTTTTCCCCAGGTCAGGAAGATGGATATTAAGTAGAATATGCTAAAAGGGTCCCTAGATATGATTAAATAAATAGGAGACACTATAGAAGACTTATGAACTAGTTGTTTATGTTTCCCAGTTTCTAAAGACACTATACCTATACTGTCCTTTGTGGTTTTGTCATATGTTGTAATAAGTGTGCTTCAATTTTGAAGTATTAACAATGTATGTAAAGTATGGGTCGTTATAGTTGGTATCAGAGGAAAGGTATAGTCATCCTTTGGAAACTACGATGTGAAAGCCTTAATAAGAACCCTAAGGATAAGTCTAAGAATAGAACACAATCTTAGTGTTTTAGAAATGGCCATGAATAACCTAGGATAAGACCTTAAGCGTGAAAATTTTATTCTTGAATTATGTGGTCTTCCTATTATAATTACTGTTTCTCACACTATTCTTCTTGGTTTTAGTCAATGGCTGGAACCTGAAGGAACCATGTTAATGCGGAATGCGATGGGCAATGCAATGATTGTCCCCCTAAGCAACCAAACGATATGGGAGCTGGAATGCAAAATCTTGTAGCCATGCTCACACAACTTTCTCAAGCTATGAATCATGCAGGACTTCCAAACGAGCAAAGGAAGGAGAAACATTCTGTTGAATCCTTCATGAGGCAGCATCCACCTTCTTTCAGCGGGTCTACTAATCCATTAGTTGCTGAACAATGGATTAGTACTACTGAAAAGATATTTTCAGTTCTTCAATGTTCTGAGCATGATAAAGTCATCCTAGCAGTGTATCGTTTGGAAGGAGATGCTGATCAATGGTGGAATCTTATTAAGAATACGAGGCAAAGGGATGAAATTGAGTCCATGGAATGGGACGAGTTCAAGAACTTATTTTTCAATAAGTACTTCCCCCATATTCTCCAAACAAAGATGGAGAGAGAGTTTCTTGAACTGAAGCAAAGGGATGATGAATATGTTGGTACCTATGAAGCAAATTTTACATGAATTGCAAGGTATGCTTCTGGTATTATTATCCAACCTGAGAGTAAGATCGATCGATTCTTTAGTGGCTTAAAACCAAGTCTTCGAAGGGCGTTAGCCATAAGGGACTTCAATAGCTACGAGGAAATTGTTCGATGTGCTCTCAAAGTCGAGATAGAGATTGGAGTAACCCATCAGTCATATGGGTTTGATAAGAAGAGGAAAATGGAATTCAAAGGAAAAGCTAAAGAGCACACTGAAAAGAAGATAAACTTTCCCTTATGCTCAAAGTGTGGAAAGAAACATGGAGGGAGTTGTCTTAAAGGGACATGTAAATGTTTTAAATGTGGAAAGGAAGGTCATCGGGCATTTGAATGCCACGATAATGGGAAGAAGATGTATAATGATGCAAATAAAAGAAGGGATACACAGAATGAACCTACTACACTTCAGTGTTTCAAGTGCAAGGAGATGGGGAATTATGCCAATCAGTGCCCAAATCCAAGGGTTGATGATGATGGTCGACGTCAAAAAACTCTTAAGGCTAAAGACAAAGGAAAGTCACATGCAATTTCTATCAGCGATGTGGAGTACGATAACGAAGTGGTGAAAGGTACACTTACCATCCACTCTAAAGTAGCAAAAGTTTTATCTGATTCTGGATCCACCCACTTTTTTATTTCTGAAGAATTTTCTAAGGGTATCACCGTATTACCTCAAAAATTAGATGTTGAGTTAGCTGTGACAACACCTAATGGTACATCAATCGCATCAAAAGTTAATAATTCTCCTCCAATTGACGTTTGTGGGAAAGTGCTTCCTGTAAATCTTGTGATCCTTTAGTGGAATTTGATGTGATTCTTGGCATGGATTGGCTTTCTTTATACGGAGCTCATATCAATTGCTAAAGAAGGGAAGTCACATTTCATATTCCAGATCAATCTATGATCGTTTATCAATGCAAGGATGAACATAACCTTCCAGTGGAAATTTCTTCCATTTTATGGGTATTGATTCCACTAAATGAAGGTTATTTATCTCAATTGGTTGGTGAGAAACTCACGATTAAGAATATACCCATCGTACGGGAGTTTGATGATGTCTTTCTGGAGGAATTACCGGGTCTTCCACCAAATCGTGAAGTTGAGTTTTAAATAGAACTCGTACCGGGTGCTTTTCCTATTTCAAAGACACCTTATAGAATGGCCCCAATTGAGTTGTAGGAATTGAAGAAGCAACTCCAAGGGAATATTGATAAGGGATTCATACTCCCTAGTGTGTCACCTTAGGGAGCACCTGTTCTGTTTGTTAAGAAGAAAGATGGATCAATGAGACTCTGCATTGATTATCGAGAACTTAACAAGATCACTATCAAGAACAAATATCCTCTCCCACGCATTGATGACTTATTTGACCAACTACGCAGAGCTTAGTACTTTTCCAAAAATTATCTTCGTTCAGGGTATCATCAATTAAGGGTCAAAAGGGAGGATATACGAAAGACGGCTTTCCGTACAAGGTATGGACACTATGAATTTATAGTGATGTCATTTGGTCTTACTAATGCCCCTGCTATCTTCATGTATCTGATGAATAGAGTCTTTAGAGACTATCTTGATCAATTTGTGGTAGTCTTTATAGACGATATTCTTGTCTATTCAAAGAGAAAGGAAGAACATGAAGATCACTTGAGAATTATATTGAAGACCCTGAGAAAGGAGAATCTTTATGCCAAATTTACCAAGTGTGAATTTTGGCTTCAAAAAGTTTCATTTTTGGGTCACATAATCTCAAAAGAGGGGATATCTGTGGATCCAGCAAAAACAGAGGTTATCGAAAGATGGTAGAGACTAAAAACAGTAACTGAGATCCGATGTTTTCTTGGTTTGGCTGGATATTATCGACGTTTTGTAAAAGATTCTTCACGATTATCTAATCCACTCACCATGTTGACTCGGAAAGGAGTTAAGTTCGTTTGGACAGAGGAATGTGAAGAGAATTTCAAGGAGTTGAAAAGAAGGTTATCCAGTGCACCTGTGCTCACACTGCCATGTAGTGGAGAATGGTTTGTGATCTACAGTGATGCATCCAAGAAGGGATTGGGGTGTGTTCTTATGCAAAATGATATGGTGATAGCTTATGCCTCATGACAGTTGAAAATCCATGAGAAAAATTACCCAACACATGATTTGGAGTTAGCTGTGGTAATCTTTGCATTAAAGATTTGGAGGCATTACCTTTATTGTGAAAGGTGTGATATTTATACTGATCATAAAAGTTTAAAGTATATTTTCACACAAAAGGAGCTGAATATGCGTCAAAGAAGATGGTTGGAGCTGATTAAAGATTATGACTTCTCAATCCATTACCACCCTGGGAAAGCAAACAAGGGGGCAGATGCATTAAGTCAACAAGACCATGCTAGTTTATCCATGATGAGGATCACAAAAGATCCAATATTTATGGATTTACAAAGGATGGATCCTGGAATTATAATGGAAGGGGAAAAATCTTATCTTTCTCAAATGAATGATCAACAATCTATACATGTGAAGATTAAAGAGGAACAGAAAGAAGATGTCGAGTTACAAAAGAAGGTGAGAAATGTTCCTAAATTCAACATTGATTGTGATGGAATAATAAAGTTCAGGAATCGGGTTTGTGTTCCTCCCATCCCCGAATTAAAGAAGGAGCTGCTGGATGAGGCTCATAGTTCTTCATTCTCTATTCATCCTGGAAGCACGAAGATGTATAGGGACCTGAAAGAGTACTTCTGGTGGGATGGCATGAAAAGTGATGTTGTTGAATATGTCTCTCGATGCTTGGTTTTTCAACAAGTTGAAGCTGAGAGACAGAAGTCTAAGGGGATGTTACAACCATTACCCATACCCAAATGGAAATTGGAAAATATCACTATGGACTTTGTCACAGGACTTCCTAAAACATCCAAAGGCAATAATGCTATATGGGTCATAGTTGATCGTCTTACAAACTCTGCACACTTCATTGCTATTAGAGATGATTTCTCTCTAGATCAGCTTGCCAGGATATATGTAAAGGAAGTGGTAAGATTGCATGGAGTACCACTTTCTATTATATCTGATCAGGATACGAGATTTACCTCGATGTTCTGGCGAAGTCTTTAGCATACTCTGGATACAGAGTTGAGTTTCAACACTGCTTATCATCCTCAGACTTATGGTCAGTCTGAGAGAACAATTCAAACCCTAGAAGATATGTTGAGGTCTTGCTCTATGGATTTCAAAGGAGGTTGGGATCAACACCTACCTTTGGTGGAATTTTCTTATAATAATAGTTTTCACTCCAGTATTCAGATGGCTCCTTATGAAGCTCTCTATGGAAAGAAATGCAGGACTCCAACATGCTGGGATGAAGTTGGGGAAAGAAAGCTATTAGGACCTGATCTCATTGATGAAATGGCAGAAAAGGTCAGATCTATTCAACAACACATAAGAGCAGCTCAGAGTCAACAGAAAAGTTATGCCGACAACCGAAGAAAAGACCTTGAGTTTGAAGTGGGCGATAAAGTGTTCTTACGGATATCTCCCTGGAAGAGAGTCATGAGATTTCGAAAGAAGGGGAAGTTGAGCCCTAGATATATCGGTCCTTTCAAAATACTGGATCGTGTTGGGAAGGTAGCTTACCGATTGGCGCTTCCACTGAATCTCTCTCAAGTTCACGATGTGTTCCATGTATCTCTCCTGAGAAAGTACATACCAGATCCTTCACATGTACTCAGCTCAGAAGTTGTACCGCTAGAGCAAGATCTTTCTTATGAAGAACAACCGATATAGATTCTGGATCGTTGGAAAAAGTCCTACGAAACAAGACCACTCGATTGGTGAAAGTATTATGGAGGAACCACCAACTTGAAGAAGCTACATTGGAGCTTGAGGACATGATGATGGAGAAGTATCCTCATCTCTTTGTCACAAAGTGATGAATTTCGAGGGCGAAATTCTTTTTAAGCTGGGTATAATGTAACACCCGAGACTTTTATGTTATATAAATCATCAAATGAATCTTTTTCTACACAACACTTGCTTGGCTTGCTTTACACGCAATCGCGACCTTCCCCGATAACTTGTGTTGTACGCAATACCGAGTTTCACTAAACGGCGATATGCTATTAAAATATTATTTAAAATAGCCGTTATGAATAGTAATAACCACTTTTTGAAAATTTATCTTTCAAAATGGACTTCATTATTTGATTCGGAATACCGAAATTAGCCTAGGGTGAAATTTTGGTATTTTTCTGAAAACTTTCAATTTTTTATGAATAGTGAAACCACTAAGTGGTAGGTTAAAAACATACTTTTGAATAAAACTTAATTTTACCGCTTCTGTGAATGGAATTTCGAAAATCCGACAGACACAGTTGATACCTATATGTAAAATGTGGTTCAATGAGATAAAAATAATTTTTTGGTGAATAGTAACTTTTTACTGTTTTTACCGCAGTTAATAGTAAATAGGGTAACTAAGGGTAAATATGATATTACTATTACCCTAACACATGTCCTAATTCTATTGGATAAGTGTAATTAGACCAAAAAACACTTTATGAATATAATATGACCATTTAGGTCCACTTGGATTAGATTATGACATTTAATATTATTTTATTTAATGAATAGTTAAAATATTTAAAATCAAAGTTTAATAATCGAAACATTTTTAATATGGGTTTATACATAAGATAAATTCGATTATAAATATTCATTAGAAATCTAAAAATATTTCCTACATAATGATATTTTATTTATAAAATTTTTTAGAATTTAAATAAATTAATTTATTTATGACACAACGATGATGCAGTAATTACCCTTTTAAGGAAATATTAACATAATTGATGTTATAAATGCCCAAATAAATGTAATTTGAGACTTTTTATGAATTCCAATAATTTTCTAGGTTAATATGATATATTAGTGTTGATTTAATCAACTTGGTTAGAACATATAATTCTGTTATGACTTTCACAAAAATCATATATCAAATAGTGCAAAAATTGACACAAAATAGTTTCTAAATAAAATATTATATTATTAATTGTTATTTTATTCCTAAAAATCTATGGTTCGGCCAAATGACTTAGATAAGGATATATATTAATAATAAACAACTTGGGGTTCGTTTGGCATGTTATAGTAAGTTTATTAACCATATAGTGTAAGAAAACAAAAAGACACGGTAAAAGTTAAATTATTTAACTTAGAGTTAAATCTAATTGATAGGGTTAAAATAATAACCTAAACTTTTCTAAATCCTATTGGTTGATAGGAGTTCGACCCATCATTTGTTTAGCTTCAACATAAGACCCTTTGGAACCATTATAAACATATTTTGACTTTAATATAAAATAATATTTTGAGATATTCCAAAGGTGCCCCTCTCCTCCCTTATAAAAGGGCACCTCCTCCCCTCCTCCTCACACCAATTTGAGCACTCAAGCTCCTCCAACCACTGCCAAAATCCCTTCTCCACTTCCCTAGAATAATCCTAGAGGTCCTGGTCTTCTTCAAAGACCAATCTTAGTTCCCTAAGTGGAGGATTCAAAGAGGCATTTCAAAGAAGAGGTAATATCCATTACCGATCTTTTCAATTTCTTTCTTCTTAAACTTCTTCTTCTTTAGTTGTTTCATGATAAATTAATAACATCAGTGTTACTTACATACTGATATGTTATTATAAATATTAAACAACCCTAATTCACCTTCTATCCATCCTACGGAAAAATGAAATCACCGCGCGTGCGTACGTACGGAATACCGTCTCCACGCCGTGGTGTAATCTATTTTCCACCTCCACCTTACTTGGATGGGTATAATGGTGTAAATAATGACTATATATGACTATTAAAAAGTGATATTGATTCTGAAATAGTATACATACACTCCAATACAATTCCACGATCATAGGAATGATATCATCACTCGTGCGTACGTACGGAATACCGTCTCCACGATGTGATGCGATCCGTCCTACATGATCATCATTACATAGTAATTATATAAATGAATTGAATGAATAAATATGATATATTTCACAATAATAACATTCTGGATATAAGTTATCTATAACCTTAAAAGAAGAATTAGAATTTATTCGGAAAAACATGCATAAGAACAAAAGGCAATAAAGACCCGAGTAACAAGTAACAATGAAATATTACTAATAAGAAGCTAAGAATATGACCATATATTATATCATATCAATATTTATGATTATGGAATAAGTAAATAACATTATTTAAATCATTATACAGGAGGTTCAGACACTTACAAAGCAAGTCGGACCTAAGGTAAGGGAAATATCACAATCTCATTTTTATCCGAGATTGTTTTTACTTTGGCACTAACTGGGGTGTATTTTATCATCCAAATCCATGTTTCCTCAATATGTAATATTATTTACATTCACCTACAATTTTTTAAATCCAATTTTACCCTTCGGTGAGTTTTTAGTAAAGGATTTGAGAGGAATCTTTTGTCGTTTTTCGTACGAGGTACTTTTTGACTTTTCCGACAAAAGTACGAAGAATGTTTTTTTAACTTATATGGCAAGAATAGATTTTAAAAAAATTATTTCCAAGAATCTTCCATTATAAGTTTTCAAGTTTATTTTTAATCAACTTCTTTTATTTTATAATTGTATGACATGTTAAGAAAAGAAATGTTTTTTTGAAGTAGAAAGGATATTTTCCTCAAGAATGGAGTTCAAATGTTTTATCAAAATTATTTTCCATCTTAGATAATATAGGGTTCTGTTTTTATCCCTATTATTACATTTATTGGATTATGTTGTGAGGGAAGTATTTTTATGAAGTCATTTACCTTATATTATTTGTTTTATGATGTCATGATGTTTCAAGAATCCCATTTTTGTTACATGTGTTATGCGATGATGTATGATTTATGGTTATGTGGCACACATAAGAAAGGATTCATTATAAGATGGGTGGGACCTATATCTCCCTCCAATGCATTGGGTAATGATTTTATATCTCATGAGATAGACAGGACTGGAATGGTAGGTTATACCGGTTCAGTGAAACAGGACTGGAAAGAGGGTGACTCGCTTCAGAAAGGGACTTTGTCCACTAAGATAGTCTTGGCAATGAGTCATGACTAACAAGAAATTATTTTCCATGATTATGAGTGCATTCCACAAAGTTTCAAGTTTTATGTTATGATTATGGGGATCTCATTTTCACTTCTATGATTTATTCCATGTTAAAATATTATGATCTCTTTTACAGGTTATGATTTTCAAAAAGATATGATATGATTTTTATTTCCTTTATTTTACATTGATGAGCATTTGAGGTCACCCTTTTTGGTATGTTTTCTTTTCCCCAGGTCAGGAAGATGTATATTAAGTAGAATATGCTAAAAGGGACCCTAGATATGATGAAATAAATGGGAGACACTGTAGAAGACTTATGAACCAGTTGTTTATGTTTCCCAGTCTCTAAAGACACTATACCTATATGGTCCTTTGTGGTTTTGTCATATATTGTAATAAGTGTGCTTAAATTTTGAAGTATTAATAATGTATGTAATGTATGGGTAGTTATACTCTAGAACCTTACAGCCACCTCAGCACCATGTCAGCACCAAATCATAGAGCTCCAATATTTCCACCAAAATTAACTCAGTTTCGCAAAGCACCATGGTTATTTTCTAGATTCATAAATCTCATCGTAATTGCGAAGCGTTCTTTAAAATCCATGGAGCCTCCATGATGCTTCTTCTCCTTTTGAACCACGATGATGCTCTTTATTTCTTTGCACGGCAATTATCACACACAATTTTTCTTTTCTCCCCCTTTCTTTAATAAATCTTGCATCACAAGTTCTCTGACTAACTTATGATATTTGTCAGATACATATCAGCAAAAATCATCAAATTTATCATATAATGTATTTTAACTTTCATATCATTCCTCACCCACTTATACAAAGTGATTTGATTTAAATTATTCTTAAAATTACTTGAAAACAGAAGAAAAAACCTCATGTATCAAAAACCATCATCTGCCAACTTAGTCCCAACAAATATATAATAACATCATTCTTATAATTTGTAAAATTGACACAAACAAGAACAATTTATAAAGGCTTAATGAATAAAAATTTGCTAATATATTATAATAATATCAATTTTATATAATCATAATTATCAATTTTTTTAAAATGATAATTTTCATTTAACAAGAGTTAAATGATTAATAGTAATGAAATATAATGGTAAAAAGTTATTACCTACATGGTGTCTCGATATGCTCATTTTAGGTGGTAAAATTTTTTATGATCCATAATTGAAAATATTATTTATATGATGGAAAAATTATTTTTATAGTACTCTAATAACATTATAAGTATCATATTTATTCTATAAAATCAATTTTTAAACCTTCTTTGTATATTGGTGATGAAAATGATATATGTTGTATGTGAAGGTGGTAGTTCGTTTATTGGACGAGGTACATTATCATTTTCAAAATAAGGGGAGAAAGGTAGGTGATTGTTATTACATCAAAATAATAAAATATAATAATACTAATGATACAAATATCATTATATTGGTATTTTTTAATAATATTTAAAGGAGGTGGAATAAGACATAAACCTGAGAGAACTCGGTTAAAATAATTATCTCTCTTTGGGATGTATTCCTTTGGACATATCCTTATGGTTTCATTCATTAATCATTTAGAGATAAATGAACATATATGAAATGGTAAATATTATGAAGAATTTTTTTCTATATTTTTTTTGATAAAGGGTGATTCATGAGTGTAGATAAGTGAGGTGGGTCTGGATCTGTTTGCATGTTTTAGGAGTGACACTCTAGTGAATACTTGATTTAATAATATATAATAAATGTAATACTCAATTAAATATGTAAAATGTATCCAAATTTATAATATATTATTGCTTTTTCTAATATACACTCTACTAATCACATTGATACACAAATTTGTGATATTTACGGCCTTTTCATTATGTTTCACACGCTTTTAATCCCTTTTAACCTTTATCATGGCATGAAAAATTTTCCATGGATACTTATTTTTATGGAAAAAATCAAAAACATAGTATTACCTAATTAGAACCTTTAGATTAAAAAAATATTTTTAACAAGAACAAATTTCAAGAGAAGGTAAAAGTTAATATCAAAATTAGTATTCACTACACAACAAAAAACAGTTTTGAGAAAAAAAATTCATTTTTTGAACAGGAAAATGAATTTACAAAAAAAATGTGTGGTGTCTATTTCCCAGATATCTATTAGTTCCTATAAAATTAGTGTTATGTGAATTTAAAATAAATCTAAAATTGAAGAGATTATTATAAATTCTCATTTAATGATAAAAGATTTTTTTTATTTAAAATAAAATAAAACATAGGTTTAATAAAATGAGGCATATATTTAAAAATTTGGAACATTAATTTTATATTGATTATTTACACATTAAATATTTTTTTGAATAGAAAAGTTATATTGATTTTAATGTAATTATTATATCATGATGATGTCATATAAGTTTCCCTATTTAAAAAAAGATGTATTTTTACTATTCATGTAAAATTAATCTTTTTATAAAAATACCAAAAATTTATCCTGAGATATTATTGAATTGATTAATTTAAAAAATAAGTTATTTTCATCAAATTTACATTCTGAAATATACAAATTTATTTTTTAATGAAAATAATAAATATAAAAAATCACTTTTCTTGAAAAACATAGATTTTTAAACATAATGTATTTTTAATATCATTTCATATCATTTATTAATTAAATAAATTTTAATAATTAAAATATTATCTATTTTCATAATAATAATTATAAAATTATCAGTTTATATGTTATGAAAAAATTCAATTAATTGGGAAACATGTCTCTTATATTATAAATGATTTTATTCATAACTCATTAAAAATTGATTATTTACTTTTAATTGATCACTAAATATGTATTAAATAAAATATTTCTCACTTAATTGGATTCATACATTAAAATAAAATTTTATAAAAATTCTAAATGAATATGTAATAGTAGAAACATAAGAAATTTATTGTTTTAATTATTATATGTTCATAACCTTCAATTTAATACTAAAAAAACCCTATAAGACAGCTACATAATATATAAGGGTAAGATATGAATTAGTAGTAGTATCATGTGGTGGTTGAGTAAGAATGAATATTTTAGTTAATTAAATGAGCCTGACCCCCTCCCCCCACAAGCAATTTCTGTTAATCCGTAATTGATAAAGATCAACATTTTCTTGGTCTAGTAAAAAACCTAATGAAACCACCTTCTTTACATGATCAGAACAATGATACTTGTAAGGAATACTTCTACTGCTTGATTCCATTGTTACTAATTTCATAACAAAACTACTTTTATTTACACCCATTAATTTAAGGACTATATTATAGTAACAATGTTTTGTATATAGAAAATGTGTGATGATTTTTAAGGTTGGTGTTATATGTGAAATAAGTTAACCAAGAATATATTTTTAATTCAAATGAGGAATCCAATATAACATGTAAAATATCTAAAAATAAAAAATACATTGTATCAAGAGGAAAATAACCAAACAAAACTAACACATGCAAGGAAAACGGAGACCGATCAATATGATAGATTACTATAATAAACCACCATTTAACGAAGGAAAAATAAAAAGGATAAAACAATAAAGAAAAAAATCATATTTCATCTAAGATGAGCCACAGATATATAGAGATGTTTGGTTTGGATTTAACCAAATATATATGATAGTGAAAATATGATTCCCAAATAATCATACTCCAACCTAAAACCCTTAAAAAACTATAGACAATATAAAACAAAACAACATAAAGAAGCCACAAGAACCAATTTACAGTGAAATAATTCAGCATATAATCAAGTGGAACCCCAGAAGAACCATGACCACCCTTCCCATTCAAACATAGGAATCTTCAATGATATTAGAACCCATATTCACCTTTACAACTATCGTTGGATGTAATGACCAGGACACATCAATTTGTAATACTTTCTCTCAAAACCAATTCATTCTAAAGTTATTCCAAGCATAAATTAAACCAAAATAATGCAAAAAAAAAGTTTCATTTGGATCAACTTTTTATTAAAAAGGAAATAATTTCACCATATCTAGAAAAATGATAAACTAATATAGAATTCATAAAAGCGCAATGAATCTCAATCCCCAAAAAATTTAGAGACTACATCTGTTGCAAAAGAATCCTCATCCATCTAGAGAGAAATCACCTTACCCCATCTTTAAAAAATAGAATTTACACTCAGCCCCTTAAATATCTCATAGAAATTCATGTTTTCATGGAATTTATAGAACAATAACATATCATCTATAACAATATACCTCCCACAAAACGCCAAAATAAATGCAATAATATCATAAAAAATCCTCAAAGAAAAATCCTTAAGATATGGTAATAACAGGTGATACTAAAATTTTACAAAAATAAAATCATATCCATGAATGAACCAATGAGCTTACATCCTATATTCATAATTCACAGTATATCATCTCTATTGATAGAATATCTATAATATTATTTCACCAAACATCCATATATAAACATGGATCATTAATATCTAACTTATAACCCTCCCATTAAATAAAATTTTGGTGTTATCAATGTTCCATAACAATAATTCATCATTATTAATATCTCAATCAATCATAATATATATTCCAATTGGGGTATTCAATGGGATAAAATTATTATTATTACCCTAAATTGATGTGTCCATACAAATATTAACAGACCACCCATCAATATTTTGTGAATAAACTCCTCTAGTATAAGGACCATGGATTCTCCAAAACTATTCCATAAAAAAGGTGGTTGATATCCAAGTGTAACATATAAAAAACGAACAAAAAAAAATATTTTTTAATCTTGTCCAATAAATAATGGGAAAAAATTTAAATTAAAATCCTCCAAAATTATAAAAAAAGATGTGACATTTTGGAAGACCCTATATTCCAAAATCAAAAACCACCATCTTCCTTATAAAGACATAATATTTATCATGAAACTATATGAATCTTATTAATTTCATCCAAAAAACACCAATATAAGTAATAGTCCACAGAATGATGTTGATTAATACAAGAGTTCAAGAGATTTATGAAGGAAATTAAATAAGCATAAATAACATTCACCACTAATTTCTTTAAAGTAGACCTAACAAACGTCGATACACCAATCCCCCTCCAGTCCTTAATATGCTTCCCAAGCCTATCTATGATAGATGAAAAGACAACCAATTTATATCTTTAAATAATAGTCAGAAATCAGTGATACTTTTTATTCTTAATAACTAGGTTCTTTTATTATGGATCACATAACTTATTTCCGCACTCCTGAATAACCCCTTTTCTAAATGAGGCATATCATTTGGATAAATTAATCTTATGACATAACAGATTACAATCACATCTAATAAGATGAGATATGTGAGAAAATTACTCACAAGTATCCCTATAAAGAAGCACAAAAACTTTCTTAAATATAGGCATGACATCACAATGCCATTATATCTCACTATAACACCATGGATCATGCCATGAACCATTATGTTTGAAATCATCATAGAAGAAACAACAATAATGATAATAAAAACGTAAGGTCCGATGGGATATCCTCTTCATAAGCTTCTACATGGGATAAAAGGATTTATAAACATACCATAAATTTTAATATTTTAGGTGATCATTGAGACATATATAACTATGTTTCAAAAAAAAACTCAATGAAACAAATACAAATATTAATCATGATTCAAGAAATACCATTCCACCTTATTATATTGATTTTTCATGTAAAGATTAAAATCCATCGGGCCTTTAATTTCCAAAATATCATGTTAATCATATATTGAACATAATAATCCATAATTTCTTTATCTATGATACAACATTGTGGAATAAACAAACATTTAGTCTAGGAGACAATTTCTAGAAAGATAGGACCTAATCTATTAGACAACACTTTTTATAAAAGAATTTAAACCACATCACAAAGGATTATGGGATAAAAATAAACCATTTTTAAAGGGATTATAAATTATGAACCAAAGTAGTAATAGTTATATTATTTGGTCCATGTTCGTTAATACATCTCCAAAATAGGTTAAAAATATTTATAACAAATTGGAAACCACATGCCTAAACATATGGTGTCTAACTTTCCCAGGTTCATTAAGCAAAAGCAATAATTTAATAATGGAAATTACCCCACTATACTAAATACCATGAAAATATTTAAAATTCATGTTAAAATAAATTTAATGTATAAAATATTTATCCATATATTCTATCTTAATAACCAGCTCTGATTTATATAATGAGTTATAAAACTATAACAACAATTTCAAAATTCCTTCCCCTGTCTCAACCATGAACCCTTTAGAGTCTTTAATATTTTAAATAATGTTAATTATCCAAATATAATTTTAATTTTAGTGAAACAATTTTTAATTTGATCAACATATATCATATGAAGAGATATTGAGTAGAGATTGTAAAATTGAACATTATTGAAAGAAAAATAATACAGTCACTGGTCAAGATACCATGTAGTGTTTGACATAAAACTTGAAAAAACATATATTGTCCTTATCCTTCCATTAATAAATCCACTAAATCTCTATGTCATAATCTTTAGGGTTCCTATCTTCCTATGTATATAAATTAGAAGCCCCATTTCAAAATTTATTCAATATTCACACATCTCCTTTATTCTATACAACATTAAAAATCCTCTTCCAAGTCAAATCCTTTAACAACATTGTTTCAAAATGAAATCTCAAGAAATTGAGATGAAAAACATACTCGTTAAAAAATTCACCAAAATCATGTCATGGAATCTATTAATGGGTGGTATGTGATTAATTTTAAAATATGAAAAAATTTCCACCAACAAGGAAGGGGAAAACATTTCAAGCAATTCCAAAATATGAAAGTCATGCATCCTACCTCTAGAAATTTGAAAGGCCCACCGTTATCAACCAAATACACTAAGGATTTATCTTGTAATTATATCCAAAAATATTTCATTAAATTCAAATTTATCCTAATTTCACCATTCTTCATCCTTCTAAAAAATCATTAAAATCCTTAATGATCAGAAGAGCGCACAAAAAATCAGGTCTATGTGTTGTGATAAGATTTTAGGTCCTCCTCTTATCCACTCTCAAAGGCCATCCATACATAAAAAAAATAATCCATCCCTAGATAATATTGTTTTATATATGCAAAAATATATATTTAGGAGTTATAGAGATTCATAAAATCAAATCAATCATTCCACATTAGTATAATTCCACCATAATAACAAACCATATTAACAAATAATCCCATTTGAAAACCAAAGCATGACTTGAGATAATTGGTGTCCTTTCCTATAGACATGTTTTCCTACATAATAACTAAATCTTGGTATTGTTTCAAACATTATTGATGTATTATTTGAACAATGTGAGGGTAATAAATTCCCATAAATTTGAAGCATATGAGTTTCATTACTCCCTACTAGGCTGGTCATTTATCGACCAACTCAATCTGATATTGATAAAAAAATTGAAAATGATGAAAATGTTCCAATATAGATGATATATTATATTTGGAAAAAAATTATAATATCGATATTTTGTTTCTTTAGATGAATAAACATTATCTAGTCAATGTTGATAATGATAAAATAGAAATCATGGATTTAAAACCTGTAATGCCCCAAACATAATTATAAGTGTAATAAAAATATTTTTTGTTATTATAATTATTTCATCTTTTTTAAATTCATATTATTGTGTTTTATTTGAAATATACTATGAATAAAACAGAAAAATTTTATTCAAACACTGAAATATTACATTGATACTACATAATACAAATATTCAAGAAAACTCATCACAAGACCCAGTAAAATAAACAGAAGACTACCAAGAATGAAAATAAGGTTGATGGTATAGCTGACATCCCTTACATCAGCATTAACAAAAAACACTACGGAAATCAGTATATAAAAAATGTTAAAAATCAAAAAAAATATAGAGCACCATTATTTTGATGCGAGAAATGATCATTGATATTTTTAATACCTTGAACTATTATTTATATGGCTTATAATTACTGTTATAAATAGATTTTGGGTTTCAAGGTGACCTTTTATGTTTTATAATCATTGGGTATTTTGAGTATTTTAAATTTAAAATGATTTAAATGTTTTACAATGGCATTTTTGGTTAAATGGAATTAGGGTTTTAATTATGGATTAATATTTAATGTTTGGATTTGAAAATTTAAAAAATGGGGATTAATGAGTTCTAAAGAATTTTTATTTTAATGGTGGTAGTTAAAAAATCTAAGATGAATTCATATTTACTAACATCCAATGTTTTATTAATAATCTGACCAAAGAGAGTATCTATAATGCAAAACTAATATACACATATATGAAAATAAAAAATTTACTATGTGTGTTAAATATGTATATTGTATTCTAAAACATACAAGTTTTTTGTGTGTAATTTATTCTACAAAAATTATATAAACACCTAATGTTGAGGGAAACCATATTGGCTAAATCCTTAAGGCCCGGTAGGGGCCTAGCACAACTCTTGAGCAGTGAAAGTGAAATCCCTTGCATATGGGATGCGTATTTTTCCATGGTACATGATCCAAACTGTACGATATCACCATGTGAGTGTTAGAACATACACTCCAATTATATGTTTGAACCCCCACTACTGCATCTCAATCGTCATGTTTTTCTCAACCATACAATCAGGATTCACCAAATCTAGACCGTTCAACCTGTTTAAAAATTCATGACCATCTATTGCCTTTGATCTCGCCCTGATATAATAATGTTTGTCCGATGTTTTTGAATCACACGAATCATCTTGGCCCATCTGATCAGACCGGCACTTTCATCCTAGCCATCCATTTCATACCTGCACAAACCCCACCATTTAATGTTATTAGGGAATTTTCCAACCCTTGGATCATATCATGAATGATCTTATCTATCCATTCTATTTCCCTTCTTCTTCCTCATTAAGTCAAACTAATCCCATTAAACTATTCTAGCTGCCAGCCCCTCTTCATACCCTATTTCCTGTGACAATATCATTCCACCCTCTTTGTGAATTCTTCAATTAACTCCAAGGGAGGTGGTTCATTTAATAAAAAATCACCACCCCTGACTCAGATTTCTCTCATGGTTTCATTTTTTATATTTCTCTTGGGTGTCAATTTACCTTGTTATGTGTATAATTTTTGCTTGTCAGCATTTTGGTTTGATTAACTTTAATGTATTCTGAAAAAAAATTGAAACATTGGTTTTTTTAAAACCACACTTTACACACCCAAGTACCACTCGAAAATTTCACCTGTCAATCCCTCACTCTCTCGTGAATATAGAAACGTCAGTCCTATCTTAATTTTAATCATGTAAGGGATTTTATTATTTTTTTATTCAAATTTAATAACGTATATACACTTATATATCTGTCTATGTATATTTTAATTACATATCTTCATACAAAAAATGGTTTATATGAAATTTTTTCTTGATTTAGATGATCTATATCTAAATTATTATCATTTTTAAGAATGAAATCTATTTATCCTATTATGATTTTTACCAAAAATTAAATATATATGTGTATATACAGGCGTATATATACATATATAGCTTATTATTTTCAGAATATATATATATATATGTATATATATTTCTAGGTTTTCGTTTCCATGACTCTTTTATTTAATAATATATGTTTTAACATAAATATTAAAATTTATTTTTATATGGGTGATATACACAATGTGATTATAAGCATGACCCTACATCAATGTAAACACATTAACACATATTTATCAAGATTTTTTTGTGAGATTTCATTCAAGGGGGTTCTTATTTTAAAATCTTGAAAGATTTTTATGATTAAAAACCACATACACAAATAATTATATATGTATATATATATAGTTATATATATATATATATACTTATATACATATATATGAATTTATGTATTAAAAATTAAAGCATATATATTATTTCTCATTTATTTAAAAAATATAATTAGAATTTAACATCCTCAAAAACAATGACTAATGATATTAGATCCCTATAGACATTTTGTTTACTCAAATCACTTGAGATAAATCGTATCATTTTTTTGTGAAATTATGAAAGAATTTATCATTTCTTGTTTGAAATGGTGTTCGCCCCTCATGTTATGTGTTTCATAGTTATTTATGGTCAACGTCCAATTTATAAATGACATTCCATGCATTTTAGAGGGAATTTATTTATTTATTTCATTACACTTCTTATTTGTGCATTAAAAATAGGGACATTTAGTAAAAGTATGAGATTAATCTTTTTTATGATATTATATAGATTAAGAATTAAAATGTTCAAAGTGGTGTGGGAAACATTGGATTATCAAATGATTATGCATCATAAGAATTTGTCAATGAATTTATTTTCATCTATGATTATCATTCAAATAAATCCATGTGGTATGGGACAATTTAATGTAAATACATGTTTTTATTATACATTTGAGGAATGAATTGGACTTATTTTTTGATGGGTGAGGCCCACTATAGCCTCTTGATGCATCTGTAGTTCTAATGAGACAAAATATAGTCTTGGCATGATACCTGGACAGTATGGTTGTTTATGGTCTTTGCACAAGTCCTTGATGGTATAGTTATGATGTCCCCCATTATAAATCTCCCCATTATGAATATTATAAGTTAATATCCATGTGATTATTCTAGTAGAAGAATATCCATGTTTAATGATCATTCTCTTATGAACTTGTATTAATCAGTTTTACATTTCAAATGCCCAAGGTAAAATGTTTTATATTTAAGTATATACTTATATAGAAAATCATATTTTTGAGTGGATTAATAATAAGTTTTGAAACATTTCTATCAATTCATGGTTTGAATTTATTAGTTTAAAGATGAATGACATCAGTGTTTGTGAAAATTTGGAACAAATATTATTTCCTGTGTAAATTTTGTATCCTCACCCCAAGAATTTCATACATAATTTAGTATGATCATTTTTTAACTTATAAGTGGAATTTAATGAATTTCTATTCAAGTGTGTTCATATTCTATATTTCATTTTATTTGTAAATTTTTAATAGGAATAGAAATTCTTGAGGATGGGTTCCCTAAAAATTATTTTTTGTAACTCTCAAAAAATGATGATGACATGCTATGAGAGTTGTTATTTTCTTTTATTTAAATTAATTTAAGTATTTTTATTTATTTTTAATATTTTTTTTAAATAAATAAATTTATTTTTTTAAAACCCATTATTGGGATTTTTAAATTCTTACCCTACAATTTAAAATTTTTTACAAGTTTAATAGATTTATCAATATTGTAATTTTCTATGTTGATGTAGACCACTAAAGAATATTTTGTTCAGTTTTTTGTAAAAGTAATTATTTTATCTAACTCTCCAATACTGTTATCATTAAAGACCATCTGTTATATAATATGATATTTAATTACTTAGTTTATATTTCCAAAAAAATTATATAATATTTTTTAGCAGCAACTCTGGTAAACTTGAGTCTGGGTCATTACATTTGTATAATGGCACATTTTAGTTAATTTTGGAAAATTATAATGAAACTTTCGACTTAAGTATGCATTTATAAGAAAAATATTTTTTTACTTATTTTTCATATTGAAGGTGAGGGTTCACCAACTATCCTCTTATAATATCCTACTAGCCTACTTGAGGCCATAATTTTCAATACATATTCAAACAAATATCAACCTTTCACAAACCTACATATATCCTACAAACACCTTTACGAGGTGTCAAAGAACCCAAATGTACTTTGATTCTACCAAGGACTAGAAAGTGTCTACCAATATATGTCATATTCCCAAATTGAATTTTATAGGAATATAGGAAAGAACTATGATGGTCTATTCTTATGTTTCAACCTCTCGGAGAGTTATTTGGCTTTGGGAAAATTCCGAGAAGTATTAGAGGAGCGTGACCTCCGTGCATCCTACCTATTCCACGTTATTAGATATAGTGTACTATATGATATCATACTTTTTAAAAATGAAATAGTTCAGAAATTCTATAAGGATCGATTAAACTTTGATATCTACGAGCTCTACACATTCCATGCCACTCTCTAGAAACCCAATTGCTTCAAGCATGTGTTTTATCCAAGATGCTCAAGGTGTTTTGGCCTAAATAAGTAGAGGAACAAATGAATACCCTAGAATTTATTTGAGTTCATCAGCGGTCTATCCATGGTGGTGGACCTGGTGAAGGTATTAATTAATTTCTATTCAAATTTTTTTAATTAATAATAATTAAGATGTTTTTTAGGACAACAATGAGAATGTCAGAAGGTCTTTTTCTGGTGGGTTTGTAGGAGTTAGTAAATTGAGAGGGTGTAATTTCTGTTAAGGGGGTATAATTTAATGCATTAAATATAATTATAACTTTAATAATAATATTTATAGTTATAATTATTATTATTCTGGTTTAAATGAAAATTGTTTTTTTGGAAATACACTTAAGAGAAAGAAAAATATTTTATTCAAACACTAAAATACAAAACTGATACAAGTGATTATAACTACTCAAGAAAATAATCACAAGACCCAGTAGAATAAACAGAAGACTAGCATGTATGAAAGTAAGGCCGATGGTGTAGTTGACATCCCTTGGATTGGCCGTAACAAAAAATAGTATGAAAAATAGTATAAAAAAATTCTAAGAGTCAATGAAATATAGAGCACCATTACTTTGAATTGTGAAATGATCTTTTATCTTTTCAATACCTTGAATTGGTATTTATATAGCTTATAATGACCATTATAAAGAGTCTTTGGGTTTCAAGGTGTCTGTTGATGTTTTATAATCCTTGGGTATTTTGAGTGTTTTAAATTTAAAATGATTTAAATTTTCTAATTACATTTTTGGTTAAATGAAGATATGGCTTTTAGTTATGGATTTATATTTAATTTTTGGGTATTAAAATTTAATACATGGATATTTATTCTTTTTAATGCAATGGTGTTTTATTGGTCGGAGTTAAATAAAAATATAAGGTGAATTTAAATTGTCTAAAATTGAATATTTTATTAATAATATGATTAAAGAGAGTAACAATAATGAAAAAGTAATATAACCATATAAGAAAATAGATAATTTAATATGTGTTCTCAACAATTATATTTTATTTTTTAACATTAATATTTGTTGTGTGTAATAAATTTTACCAAAATTAGACAAACCCCACAGTCGAGGAAAGCCATATTGGCCAAGATCTCAAAGCCTGGTTGGTGCTTAGAATAACACTTGAGTAGCGTAGGAGAAAGCCCATGCATATGGAAAGGCCCAAGATGGGCATAGGGTTGGCCTGGTTGCACACCGGTGCATATAAGAGGGGTTTTAGACGGTTGGTTGAGTGCCCATAGTGGTGTCCTCTGTATAAGGACCCCATGGTGTGTGGTATTGTGTCATCATACATAAGTAATACTTGTTGAGGTTTATAAGGAATCCCAAGACTCAACTTTTTTCAGTTTCGGGACACGTTTTTTTTCTGGCGTATGTGATCCCAGTTGCATTATCTCGCAGTGAGAGATCCATACCATCTGCTCTAGTTCCTCATTAGGACCCCCACCACCACATCTGAATCACCATGTTCTTATCAACCCTATGATCTAGCATTACTACATCTGGACCGTTCAACCTATTTAAAAATGTGCGACCATTTATGGAAGCTCGATCTCACCCTTGTCTAATTATGGTCATCCATTGTTTTTAAATCGTGTAGATCATTCGTGGCCATTCAATTAGGCCAACAGCTACATTTTAGCCATCCATTTTATTACCACCCCAACCCTACCCTTTAAAATTATTAGGGTTATTTCAAACACTTAGAATTGATCAAGAATGATATGAAACCTCCATTATTTTTCTCTTCTTATTCCTCATTGAGCCAAACCAATCCCCATAGAACCATTTTAGCCATTGATCCCTCTTCATCCCCTCTTTTATGTGATGATATCTTTCAACCCTCTTTGTGAATTATTAAATTAATTTCAAGGAAGGTGCTTATTTTATACAAAAAAAAACATCCCAGACTCCGATTTCCTTCATGGTTTTATTTTTTTTAAAATTTTTTATGGTGTAAATTAACCTTGTTGTGCATAGAATTTGTGTTAGTAAACAATTTTATTTGATTAAATTTAAAATATATATATATATGTATGGGATATATTTTCCCTGAAATATATATTTAAGAACTTCTGTGTTAACATAGTTTTCATAATTAATTTTCATAGGGGTGATATACATTATGTGATTATAATAGTAATACTACATGCATGTAAAAAAAATTACTCATATTTATCGACCCTTTTTAGTGTGATCTCGTACAAGAGGGTTCTTGTTTTAATATATTGAATGCGTATTATTATTACAAACCACACACACAAATACATATATAAGTATATATAGTTATATATATACTTATATATGCTTTTATTTATAATAAACAGATGTATAGTTATTCTTTATCATTTATTTAAAAATTATAATTACCATTTAACAACCTCCAAACCAATGACTAATGATTTTAGATCCTTATATACATTTCATTTACTCAAATCGCATGATATAAATCTTATCATTTTATGAAAAATTATGAAAAAAGTAACATTTCAAATGTGAAACTATGTTCATCCATCATTGTATGTAATTCATAGTTAGTTATGGTCAACATGTAATTTATAAATGAAATTCCATGAATTCTAGAGAGTATGTATGTTTCTATTTCATTACACTACTTATTTGTACATTAAAAATAGAGACATTTATTAGAAGTGTGAGATTAATATTTTTATGTTAGAGTAGGGATTCAGAATTAAGCTTTTCAATGTGGCATGTGACACATTGGATTGACCAAAGATTATGAACATCAATAATTTATCTTTGAATTTAATTTCATCTATGATTAAGATTCAAATAAATATAACTGGTATAGGACACTATTATATAAAGAAATATTTTTATTAGACAGATAAATAATGCATTGGACTTCTTATGTGATGGGTAGGCCCTCTATTTCCTCTCGAAGCATTAGTAGGTCTGATAAGATGAACTATAGTATTGGCACAAGGCCTTGACAGTATAGTTATTTATGGTCTTGGAATAAGGCCTTCGAGATTTAGGCATGATGTCTTGCAATAAGTATTCCATCATTATGAATCTAGTACATGAAATTCAAGGTGATTATTTAACTAGAAGAATATTCATTGTTAATGATCATTCTCATATGAACTTGCGTTAATCGGTTTTAAATTTTAAAATTCACATGGTAAGTTCTTTATATTATGTATATACTTATATATAAAATCATATATTTTAAAAGATTAATAAAAAGCTTATAATGTTATCTATCATTTCATGGTTTTCATTTAAGTGTTGAAAGATAAATTACATCGTTGGTTGTGAAAATTTTGAAAAAATATTATTTCATGTGTAAATTTTGTATCTGCACCCCCAGCATGGGGTACATAATTATGTATGGTCATTATCTATCATATAGGTGGAACTTCATGAATTTCTATTCCAGTGAGTACAGATTATATAATGCATTTTATCAGTAACTTTTAAATAAGAATATAAACTCTTGAGCATCAGTTCCCTTAAAATGATTTTCAGTAACCCTAAAAAAATGATGATGACATGATATGAGAGATGTTATTTTCGTTAAAGGAATGTTATTTAAGTATTTTTTTTTATTTTAATGAAATTTTTTTTAATGAATTTAATAATTGGTTTTAAATCCTCTTACTAGTAATTTTAACCTCTCACCCTTTGTTTTAATAACTTTTTTACATATTTAGTATATTTATGAATGTTATACTTTTCTATATGGAGGGAGACCACTGATTTTTATTTTCTCTGTTTTGTGAAAATTTAATTAATGTTTCTAATTCTTCAAAACCTAGTCTAGTAAGGATCCTTGGTTATGTAATATGATGTGTTGTTACTTAGTTTCTTTTTCAAAACAATTTACACAATATATTTTAGCACTAGATCTAAGAAACACGGGTCTGGTTCTTTAAAAAACCCATGTAATATAAAATGAACACTCTAATGAAATATTATCAATTCAACCAAACTTGTGTAGATGAAAACATCCAAAAAATATGATATAATATGTTAAATCCAATTAGACTGATCAAATTGAAAAGATCTTACAAAAATGTACGAAACTGATCAAACCGAGTAACCTGATGTAGATCTGAGAAAACTGATATAGATGTAATCTAATTAAGAGAAAATTGAAGTATAAACCCCAACAATATATTGTAATATGAACAAAACAAGCCAATATGATACAACCAAAGTAATTAAATACAAGTGACGAAACCAAGAAATTAGTACATATTTAGTCCGATCAACCTAATATAGATGGTGAAATCAATGAAAGTCATTGAAATTAAACCAGGTAAAACAATACAAGTTACCATATAGTTTAAAATCTATATGAAATCCTATAAAGAAGGCCCTATGAAGAGAGGAGAAAACAACTATACATAGCAGAATAAAAATGTAAATAGTATTTATTTAAAGAGAAATACATACTGAAATCTTGGGGTGTTAGAATATCTTTGTTGATATATTTTTGAAAATTATTAAAAAAAATTAATTATTCCATTAAATGATTGACTGGGATCTTTACCTCTTTATAATCATATTTTGAAGTCTATATAGGGTTTCTGGGAAGAGGTATTATGGATTTAACTTATAGAGTGATAACTAGGGATTATATATATGTATTCATATATACCATGATCATCAAAAAATTTAATGGTTCTTTAAATAAAATATCATTTATGTGAGCCTAATATTTTATCTTCTCAACTATTCAGTAATTCATTGATTCTTCCCCTAAAATTCATTTGACACCTCGATATTTTAAAATAGGAATATCTTGTTCGATAGTGTATGATACACAACACTAGGACTATAATAAAATATAATAACCCAATAATTTATTATTCATATTTAAATTTATATAAATTTTGTTTATTCGATAGATTTTAATGCAAGCAACATTGGGTTTGAATGAAACACTATAATAAATTAAAATATTATTTCTTACAAAACCATTATAACCTAACAATTATGTAGGTGGATATGAAAAATAATAAATAAAATATAAAAATTATATGTTTTAAAGGCATATAAAATAAGTTCAATGGTTACTTATTGAATATAAATATATAAGAACCATTTGAAATAAGAATAAATTTATTCTAAAATATTTTTGTTTTTTAGATAAGCGGTCTTGTGAGTCTTTTCTCCCATAATTTAAAATTAGTTTTTACTTGTTTTATAAATTTAATTTTTTGATTTTATACAAAATACATTTCAAAATTATCTTTTAGTGATTTTTTAATAATTTTTGGAAAAGATAAAATTTTCAGTAAATAGTGAAAAATATAGGGTTTTTATGAAAAATATTCCTTTTCAATCAACGAATTTATTAGATAAATATTATTTTAATTTGGTCTGAAATGGAAAATTATTTCAATTATATATATATATATATTAATTTAAATTAGGTCACTTTAATCAATTTAATATATAAATTTTATATAAATTTTTTTTAAACATTTTATTCTTTTCACTTAGGAAAACCACTTCATATCATGTTTGTGGGATTAATTCTAAAATAAAATATTCCATTTCTCTGAATGAAATTTTGAAAAAATGTATTAATTTTTTTTAATCAACAGGATATATATTATCTAACAATTCCAGCTTAGTTTTTGTCCAAATTAAATTGTAAAAATAGAATAAATTTATTACCATGGTTATAGTAAAAATGTTTTTAATAGGGGTTAAAATAAAAAGATAAGGGGTAAAATGACCTAAAAACATTTACCAATCCAATTTTCATGAAACATTTATACCTTATCACTTATATGGTTTGATAATGGATTATTTTCAAGCCTTTTGGAGTGTGAGTAATGTTAGAACACCAATATATTTTAAAAAACTACATGTGGGCTACTCACCTAACTTATAAAAGGCCACTAACTCTCCTTTCAACATTATACTTCAAAAACCACCTCATTTAGCTAATACATTCCCAAAAATACATCCTTATTTACATCCATGGATACTATATGTATTTTTATACTAGAACGATAATTTAAGAAGGATTTTTGTTAAACCTAAATAGGTTTCATGAAGAAAATAGAATGTTTTTAGCTTTGCATTTTCATTTCAATTCTTATTCTAAATACTTCTAATATTTTCAAAATACTCCAATATAATACAACTGGTATATCCTATATACTATAATCACCCTAAATCTAGAAACCTAGAGCGATTTCATAGTTTAATACCTTGTCATATATACAAGGGGTCAAATCTAGAAGAACAAATCAGTTTGGTAGATTTTAAGAACAAGATAAATACATGATACCCATTTCAAATTAAATTATAAAATGGACAAGATATTAATATTAAAATTTTTAATCCTTTAACCGATTATAATAATTTTTATTAATATCCTCGGTAATGGAAATTGAATAAGGGTGAGATCAAATTCTAAGTAAGGGTTACCTAAAACTGATATTATCAGAAATAAATAAATAATAATCAATATGGTAAATAAAATAACTAAATAAAATTTCTATTTAACCCATAACATTAATATCATAATAGGACAAGGAATAATCTATATAGAAAGTTAAATAACTATAAATACTTGGTATTTAATAAATCAATTAAAAATGAAATGCATCATGAGATAATATCATAACAAAAAATTTCATTTATAATGATAGTAGCTAAATTATAAATGAAGGAAATTCTTAATTTGTGGACCTAAAAACTTCTGGGTAAAAGCCCATTGGATTTTTCAAATTTATTTTTGTCATGAAACTTATCGATGCATTGAGGGTATTTAAACATAGCCCCACCCATAAAATCATGTATAAATAATTCACCATATATAAAATAATCTATTTAATTAATGAATAATTTTATTAATAAATTAATATTCTTATTGATTAAGGAACACCAATTTTTTAATATTTCCCCAGTTACTCAAATAACATTATAAATAAACACTATAACTATGGATCATATATTTTTTTTCCATATTTTTATCTACGAAACAAATAATATGTATATACCTGAATTAAATAATTAACCATAATGAATAAATAATTATTTGTGTTACGTAAATAGAAGGGTTAATTTATATACCTTTTAAAATAGAATAGGTTCATATTAACAAAAATGTATCAATGAAATCAAAATTCAGACGAAATCTTTAATAATAGTTATAACATTGAGGTGAGAAATAATCAATGAATAGATTATGTTTATAAAATGTAAATCCAAATAGTAAATTCTGAAATACAATTTATGGTAAAAAAGTAATTATAAAAATAATATTATAATATGAAAGGAAAACTAAGAATTAATATAACCTAATGGAAAGAAATTGAGTTATGAAGTTCCTTATCACTTGGTAATATTCATTTAAATTCCCCTTGAATGAAATAATTATAATAGAAACTTAAAATATTATGAATTGTTAAGGAATCATGATATTACATTTATAATGGGTATTATATACACCATATAAAATAAATTTTGATCATAACATTACAATATGCATCAATGAAGAGAAATTGAGATAATGTCCCTTAAAATGATCATAATGTTGAGAAGAGAATTAACTAGTAAATAGATTATGTGTGAAAAATTTAAATCCATATAGAAGAATTGTAAATATGACCTGAAATAATCGAAATTCATTAAACACATTATTTGTAAATATTAATGGAAAACTGAGTAATATAAACCTATGAAAAGAAATTGAGTGAAAAAATTATTTACCACATGGAAAAATTCATGTAAAATCCCCTCAGTTGAAATAATTTATATTGAAACAGAAAATACAATGAATTATTAATCTATAAGGATATTACATGTCAAATGGGAAGTATGTACACTATATAAAATAAATTAGTTTTGTAATAGTGCAAGATGAAATAATGAAGAGAAATTAAGATAGAGTCCCTTACCTCATGATATACTTTATCTGAATGTGATTTAACTTCCTATATAATATATTTAATAATGTTATTAATTTATACTTCACCAATAATAATATTTATAATATCATATATGATCATTTTATAACATTTTACAACCCATTTTTTAATAATATTACATTATTTCCATTGTTTCGAGTGTCAATTGCCTTATTTTATCATGTGGGTTTTTTTAATAAAAATTATGGTTTCTTTGCATGTGATATAATAAAATTATATTAATAATGATCATAATTTTATAAATATCTTATTTACTAATAATAAATATTATTATAACTCCTCTTAAAAGATATTATTTGAAAATGAGTCACTTCGCTCTGTGAAGGCGGTAGGTCGTACGTACACATTAGTGACAATATCATTCACTTAACAAGTGAAAGGGTCAGGAAGTGGGTGATATGTCAAATTTATAGACTCAATATAGTCTCATTATATTCCACATATTCTTTAATTTTTTACTTATTATATTCCATATAAATAGTAATTGAAAAATGATTCACGTCGCATCACGAGAGGGTTGTATGCCATATACATGAGTGACATTATTATATTGTAAACAACATGGAAAGAGAGAAATTATAAGAGATATTTTAATTATATATGAATATTGTTATTATAAATTTTATATATATTAATTAATTATATAATTATATTCATCCGTGAGATATTTTTATGGGAAATGAGTAACATTAGTTCGCATTGTGGTAGTCCGCTGTACACAAGTTCGACGATTTGATTTCCCATGTTATGGAAGTGGAGATTGATAAATAGTTTTACATAACAAAAATAACATTGAAGTATAGGATATATCACTTTTTTATTATGTTGGTATTTTTAATACATAATTGGTGGTCTAAAAGAATAATGAAAAGGAAACATCATTGTTAATGCATTTACATTCTCTAAGAGAAACATCCTTTGGATCTTCTATTAGGGACCTTAGTATTGATATTTTGGGAGAAAAATAAGATTTATAATTCATAAAAGGATTTTGGGTATATATATTTTTTTTTGGTTTTTGTTGATCCGTAGGGGCTTGGGAGGTGTGATGAAGTGAGGGGACGAGGTACCCATTTATAAGTGGGGAAAGGAGACCTTCTTGGAAATTACTTGCTATTTCCCATATGAATCCAAAATGATAAATTAAATCACATGATAAATGATTCAAAATAATCGTAGGAATGAATTTTGGAAAGGATAAGGTTGATATATGTCACAAAAATATTATTTTTACATGTTGTGATGTAATTTTTATCCCTTATCTTATTAGTTTAACCACCCAATAAACCAATTGTTAAATTAAACACAAAAATTTATTTTTATTTCTTTCACTATTCATTCTTTTATATAATAAATTTTAACTTATTAGATAATTTTAATTATGATTATTTAAAATAATCAATCCACTATTTCTAATTTAATTCACATAGCTAGTATAATCCTATATAAAATTATACCCACCAACATGATGAAAAGGTGGGTTATCAATGTGGAAATTTATATAAGTTTGTAAGGTCTTTATATCATAATTATATATGAAATTTATTAAAATGACTTAAATTTTATTTGATATTAATAAAATTTAACTAATTTTACTTCAAGACTGATAAAACATATAATAAAACATCGTTAATAATTTATATGAAATAGTTGTTTTCAATTAAAAAATATTATTTTTCGCAATTCCTTGAAAAATGAATCATTATAAAAATCCCCAAAAAATCTCACTAAGATAATAATATTATTAAAATATAAAAAATGAAGTTAATTTTTTCTTATATATTTTATAAAATTTTCAAAAATTATTTTAATTATAGGTGCACAATATGCGATACACCATTCTCTTTGAAAAAAAATACATTTATCATAACAATTTATTTTACTTTGAAATTATTCTTATATTTATTTATAATAAATAGTTAATAAATGAACGAGTGTAAAATATATATATTTAATAATTTATTTATTCATATCGATACTCGCTAACATAATGGTGAAGTTATAATGGCCATGTTTAAATAATATTTTAATAAAGAAACATATTTTGATTAAAATTGGTGATGTATACTTCACAAGATATTGAGAGACTGGATTTATTTAAAATAGAATATATCATAAATTATTAAGGTGTTACATATAATGATATTTTATTATATAAAAGGAAAAACTTATATCTATTATAGTTTGTGACTTCTCGATCCATTACATTTCCCGTTTTAACTGTTGGTGATGTTTAGAGGAGGCTCAGAGAGGGTCTAGAGAAATCATGTGGATAAAGGATGGATGAATGGAGATTAGAATTTGTGTAAGTGGATTACATGGTGTGATAGTTGGTTTCACATCTGGACAATAGGGATTCATGATGTGTAAAAATTTTACATGATGTGAAGTAGGGTTTTACTATGTGTAATTTTTCTGGCTTTAAAAACAAATAATAAAATAAAGAGGTGCCATGTTTTAAGTGGAAAATGAACCTTTGGTATTACACACCATGAAATGGGTTACACATAATGTAATACTCCAACCAAGTATAGTTTGAAAATTCTGAGGTTTTCTCTGATCCCTTCTTCATACCTATTCAGACTATTGATCCTGGTGGCTGTTTTTTGGTGATATGTGGTGAGTTCTCTTCATATTCTCCCATTTTTTCTTCCATTATTCTCCCATATATCTGCTATGGTGGTGTTTCTTTGTTTTGGGTGTGCAATGGGTAGTGTTACATGGTCTTGGGATGTCTCATAGGTTGATCAGCAGTTCTTTTTGTTGAGGATGTGGGTTGTTGGCATTCTTCCTCACCATATAGTGCACAACAAGTTGAATAAATAATTTGACGTAAGATTTACATCATTTTCCTTTTTTGTGTTTCATGTGGGAGGGGTGTGCATTCATTTTCCTATGATATATTGTTATGATTAATTAATTAAAGATAAATTAATTGGTTATGTTTTATTTTATGGGTAAATGAGTTTGTTTGCAGGTTTTTACAGCGTTGTTGTTGTTGTGATGTGATGGATTTTTTGTGATAAACACCCAACTAATTTTTTTGCTATTTTTGACTTTGTTTGCAACGTTTGACATGTGTTGTGTAACTATTTTTTATTTTTCTTGTTATGATATAACCCTATATATAAATTTGATAATCAGGTTTTCTTGGATAATGAAATAGTTTCCTCAGGGTATTGGTTTGTGGGATAATTCCAAAAAAAATATAGTGGAATGTCACAAAATCGCCTTTTTAAATATACAAAATGATCTTATTTTGTCGTATTGTGCGTGGTTGGGGATTTTGGGGATGATATTTTGTGAGATGTGATTTTGATTTGGTGAGATGACAGTTTTTGAGAAATTATATTTGGGTAGTAAGGTGATAGTTTGTGGGCCATGATTTTGGTGTAGTGAGGTGATAATTTGTGGGTCGGGTTTTTGGGGAAGAGAGGTGATAGTTTGTGGGGTGTGATTTTAGGAAAGCAAGGTGATGGATTGTTTGTACATTATTTTAGAGATGTGAGGTGAGATTATTCAGAATATTTAATTATTTGGAAGGTGGTTTGTAAAGACCTGTAAAAATTCAAGGAAATATTAATTTTCTTAATTTTCTTAGTGATTTTACAAGAACGTAGTTTCTGACGGCACCTGATTCCGAGGCCCGGTGTGCCCGGAATCATTTTTCTGAAGTTTAGCTCGGGTACGTTCAGTGAACGAAGGAGCGGGTTTTTCTAGCTTTTGAATCAGTGCTCATAATCGAATTCTGAGGGCACCGATGGAATCACAGCGCCGATATTTTCTTAGAAACGCCTTTTACGGAGTTTCATTTTCTAGGGTGTGGTTTTAAATTTTTGGGGTTAAGTTAAGAAGTAAAATAAAAGTGGTGAAACACTTTATTTTATTTCACTTAAAACCACTTTAAATCCACTTAAGCTAAGTTAAGTGGATAGAGTTGAATCCAAAATATCCTACCCACTTGGTAGGATATTTGTGAGGTGGGGCCCGCACGAGCCCCACCGTTTCATTCCCTCTAAGTAACGCACCCGCAACCCCCTCTTTAATGAAAGTCAACCGTGCGTTTTTCTGGTTAAGAAACGCCCCATTAAATTGAGAAGTTAAGTTGTTACAATTAATTCTTCAAATTAAATGTTCGTTTCTTAACATTGAATTTCAAATCGTTGTCATGGGAATAAAATAACACCAGCATGTGTTTACTTGAGGTTTGCTTGTTGAGAGGAATTGGAGGATACACTAAGTCTTGGAGATCTTCATCCTTCTTCGCGAAGAACGTGAATAACGCGAAGAACACGAAGAACGTCGACCTCCGACAAAGGGGGACGAAAACGCTGGATCCTCAGAGATCGACGGTGTGACATGACGATCCACCTTCCGCGACGCTTCGTCCACGACGTCTCTTTGCTGCGACAATCTTCGATCAACAACCGATTGAGGGACGACCTTTCAGCGACGTGACGATCCTCTTCTTCTGCGATGGTCAAATCCGCGACGAACTCACGTTCGACGACAACGTTGAGTTAGGGGTTTTGATTCTTTTAAATCATTGTGATTTATACCCATGGAGTATGTTTAAATATTTGTTGTGAGACATTCAAAACCGCTAACGCGGTGGGTGCGGACCAACGAACAAGTTCGAACCCACCACCCATTTATTTCTTGGTGTGCAGAATGGTGGAAGATGAAAAAACAATCCGGACGGGCGATGTGAGGTCCTCGCAGGGAAGGACGGGCCTCAGTGGGACATTGGAGAAGACATCGCATTTTTCCGACCACCGGAACTCGTCCGGGGGTCTGTAGAGCCGCCCGCCGGCACGCCTCACTGGTGGCGGTGCCCGGCGTGCCGCCAGAAAGAGCCATCGCGGCTTAAGCCGCGGTGGCAGGGCGTGGTCCCACGACCGTGTGGGATCGGAGGGGGATGGGACGCGGTAGCCGGCCGCGTCCGCGGGCATGGGCGGCCCCACGGGGGGCCACGACTCCTTCACGCGAGGGAAGCCCCCCCCCCCCCCCCCCGCTCCACTCGGCCGTAACCGGCCGAGCCAACCCCCTGACCAACTGGCCTGCGCCAGTCGGGTCGCACCCAGGCCAGGCCGTGCCAGCCGGGCAGGGTTGCACCCAGCCGGGTCGGACCGCGGACCCAGGGTGGGTCGCCCCAGTTCGGGCTGACCCAGGGGGGGTTGGGCCAGGTCGGTCCGGGCCCAGCCCCCCCGCTTTCAAACCTTTTCGGCCTTTTGCCCATATCTAGGGATACATACCTCCGATCGACACACCATCATAGGTGATTTGATCCTTGGATCGAGATGGTCTTTTAGGTGTATTACAGTCATGGTTTCGGAGAACTTTGTGTTCGCCGGGTTGGTTCGTACATGAAACCAACCGGGCCCTCGGAGCGGAAACGCTCATAACTTGAGCTCCGGACGTCCGATTGACGTGCCGTCGACTTTGATGGTTTCCTCTTAGTAAGGAGGATCTTTTGGCTTACTCCGCTCAAGGTTTGGACGCAGGTGGAGTATGGTCAGGTTGGAATTGACTTAAAAACCAACTGGGACCCTAGGACGAAAAATCCAACAACTCTCAGACCGGACATCCGATTGACACGCTATCTATGGCGTTGATTTCATGTTGGTGATACGAAACTTTTGGATACATAAACTCTGGACTATGTGTCAATTGATGTATCTACCTCTCGGCTCATGGAGCGGACCCTCCCGAACGAGCTTGCTGTGTGCGGGAACCCTAGAGCTGGCTGCGACTGCAACGACGACGACAACTGTACAGAGATCCTCAGTGGATTCGACAACGACGAAAACAACACTCAGCGATCCTATGTGGATTAGTGCTACATATCATGTGTGGGTCCGATCCAGTGTGGGTCAGTGCTCAACTGTCCTATGTGGGCCAGTGCCTACAGATCCTGTGTGGGTCCGATCATGTGTGGGTCATTGCGGGGGTCAGTTATCTATCAATCCTGTGGGGGTCAGATCCATTGTGGGTCATTGCCAGGGTTAGTTACCTATCGATCCTTTTTGGGTCAGATCCTTTGTGGGTCATTGCGGGGGTTAGTACCTATCAATCCTTTATGGGTACAACGGCTTAGATGAATTAGTGGCAACATCTGATCATCTCTACCGTTATATGAAAAAGTATACATGTGTGAGCTGAATCCTAATTTTCTTTCCTTTGTGGATTGTGTTGTGCTATCCTGTGTGGATTACGCTTTTCTTTCTTGTGTGGAATGGGTTGTACTTGGGCTCGGATGTTGGAGCGTACTGGATTTGGTGACTTAGGTATATGTATGGGCATATAGCTAAGCAGTGTCGAATGTTACTTCGTGATTGTATCTTTCCTTTTTGGATTATCCTTTGTGGATTCTGGGAGACCTTTGGGGGTCTCGAGATCCCTACTAAGTAGCTTAGACTCACCCCTGCACAGGCTATGCCCGCACTACATTGTGTTGGTTGTAGATGACAGACAGTGCTGATCGTGGTTGAGGCTTGCAGTGCAGGACGGTACCAGGAGGTGGGCCACTGGGCTGGACGTACTCAGAGCAGATAGCTGGACCCTAGGAGCTGTGGAGGCCATCTGTACTCACCCTTCAGGTGGGATTTCCAGTGGATGGCTCGAAGATGTGGCTTTACTTTTCAATTGTTTTTTTCACTTTCTAGTTGTAGTTTACTTTCAGTTTGGGTTTGTATACTGACCCACTTACTTTTCCACACTTACTATTGTACTCAGTTTTTACTTAGTGATTACTTCTACTACATTCATGCTCTGTGGTGTTTGTTTACTTTAAAAAGGCAATGACTTCCCTTTTACCAGGATTTACGCCTTGGTGATAGACGCCAGCCCCTGGCCTATGGAAGGCGGGCTTGGGGTAGTCACGGCACGGGCCCCGAGGATGGGTCATGACAAATTTGTATCAAAGGAGTTCAGTTCTACTGCAGAACTTTGGAATCTAATTTTTTCTATGTGAAGAAATAGTGATAAGCGTATTGGTTGTGGTTATCAGTTCAGGGAGTCCATTGCTGGTGCGGTGGCCGATGTATCCATACACCAGGACCCTGACTTCTGATTTTCGACTTAATGCACGAAAACATTGATTACATGTGTGATTCAAGTTTTCATTGTGATTACTTTTTGTCATCTCACCAGGTATAATGTTTGAATTTTCCGCACCTGTTTCTTTTCAGGATGGCCCCATGACGACAGCCAGCTAGGGTTCCGAGAGTTGTACGTGACGACAGCCCACCGAGCGACGAGGCCTTGGTACAGGGCCTTTTGACAGCAGAGGCACCGGTGGTACCTCTCCCCGCTGAGCCACCGATGCTTCTAGCCCCAGCCGCTGACGATGCACGTCACCTTAGTACACTGCACGACTTCCAGCACCAGTGACTGTCCAGGTTCTGCGGGGAGACGGACCCCCAGGAAATCGAGGACTGGCTAGAGGCAGTCGTACGGGTTTTCAGGTTAGTGAGGACACCGACAGACCTCTTGGTGATCCTCGCAGCGAGCCTACTACACGCGGTAGTATGCAGATGGTGGAGCATGATGCTCCAGGTGAACGATGACGCATTTCTTCTCTGGAAGGACTTTGAGAGACTCATTCGCTCAGAGTTCGTCCCAGCCACCCTCCATGTGGTGCACATCTAGGAGATTCTACAGTTGCGGTAGGGCATCTTAACGGTCGCCCAGTACTCGGTGAGATTTACCAATCTCTCGCACTACACGACAGACATGGTACGGGACCCATTCTTCCAGGCCCGGACCTTTGAGCAGGGGTTGAGACATGAGATTAGGGCATCGTTGATCTCCCTCATCATTCCGACCCAGGCAGGAGTACTGGAGCAAGCCCTTTTGATCGAGAGATTTCTTGTTGAGCCTTCATCAGCAGCGAGACCTACCGCGAGGCGGCACGTAGCAAAATCTTCTGTAGAAGGTAGTCGACGGATGACTCATGGGTCAAGGCAAACCAGACCCTCAGGCAGACGACCTCAGGACGATGGCTCAGCAGTGCGGGGCACACAGCACGGAGCAAGTCTTTCGAGAGGCAGACAGTGCTACACATGTGGCGGGCAGGGTCACATGGCTCGTGACTGCCCGACCCACCGTGCGGAGGAGCAGCAGACGGTTGAGGGGCCACCCAGGCAGAGGCAGAGGTTCGACCGTGGCGGACCGCAGGGAGCAGGCGGACGAGGTAGAGGAGCTGGCCGAGCAGCAGGTGGTGGGTGACGCTTGGAGGCTATACCACCACCACCACCACCAGGAGGTCCACCCCGACCACAGGGAGCTGGCGGGCAGAGACAGGCACAACTCCAGGCAGCGGAGGCCTATGACCATGGTGCGCCCAAGATGATTCAAGGTACAATATGTGTCTATTCTGCCCTTGCTGCAGTTTTTATAGACACAGGAGCAAGTCATTCTTTCATTGATGCTGCCCTTGTTCGGAGCTCAAAGATTCCGACAGATCCGTTGGCTCGATCCTTGCGGCTAGAGAATCCTACGGGAGAATACTCGACGATTATGCACAGGTGCCGACAGTGTGAGCTTACTCTAGGAGGCGTTAGCTTCGGCTGGGATCTTCTTGTAGTGGCGTCGAGGCCTTACGACGTCTTCTTGGGCATTTATTGGTTATCTACATTCCATGCTCCGATCGACTGTATTTGGCGCAAGGTGCGATGTGTACGCACTGACGGGAGCAGGTTCACCTTCACCAGCAAGAAGGGAGCCTTCGCAGCACAGGATGGACTCTTGCAGAGGAGAGGACAGCCCATTACTCATCATTTGGCTAGCCTCATCCTAGGAGCAGTTGACGTGCGGAGTCCTAGTTTTCCTACAATGGTGGATCAGTATGTGGACGTCTTTCCCGACGACATTCCAGGACAACCTCCTCACAGATAGGTAGACTTCTATAGTGATCTATACCGCGGGATATTCCCGATATCCACACCAGCATATCGGATGTCTCCTGCCGAGCTTCGAGAGCTACGGGTATAGTTGGAGGACTTGCAGGGCAAGGGATTCATCTGACCCAATGTTTCACCCTGGGCTTCCCCGATATTGTTCATCAAGAAGGTGGAAGGGAGCTTGTGACTTTGTGTCCACTATCATCGCCTAAACAAGGTGACAGTGAGGAACAAGTATCCACTGCCAAGGATTGATGACCTCTTCGATCACCTCATGGGAGCACATTGGTTCTCAAAGATAGACCTTAGGTCAGGCTATCACCAGCTCAGAGTTCGGGACGAGGACGTTCAGAAGACATACTTTAGATGTCGGTATGGCCACTATAAGTTCTTAGATATGCCATTCGGCGTAAACAATGCTCAAGAAGTATTCATGGGCCTCATGAACGGGATATTTCAGCCATACCTCGATCTATTTTTCGTGGTCTTAATCGACGATATTTTGATATACTCGACAACTGAGGAGGACCACGCCTACCACTTGCAGGTTGTACTAGACAAACTCCAAGAGCACCAGCATTATGGTAAGATCTCTATGTGTCAGTTCTGGAGACGTGAGTTCCACTTCTTGGGGCACGTCATCTTTGAGGCGGGAGTTGCGGTGGATCCTGCGAACATCGAGGCAGTGCTAGCTTGGAAGCCACCCAGGAGTGTGACTGAGGTACGGAGTTTCTTGGGACCAGCTAGATACTACCGGAGATTTGTGCTAGACTTATCCAGAGTCGCGGTACCACTCTCAGCTTTGATAAAGAAGGGGAACCCCTTTCTGTGGTCAGATAGATGTCAGCAGACCTTCCAGGAGCTGAGACAAAGATTGACCAGTGCCCCTATCATGAGGCTTCTAGAGGAGGGAGTAGGGTACGTAGTCTACTGTGATGCATCAGGGACCGGACATAGATGTGTCCTGATGAAGGAGCGGGCAGTGATCGCCTATGGATCACGTCAGTTGAGTCCGCATGAGCATAACTATGCTACCGATGACCTGAGTTAGCAGTAGTGGTCTTTACTCTAAAGACATGGTGGCACTGTCTGATGGGCGAGCGCTTTGCAGTCTATTCTGACCATCAGAGTCTCAGGTACATCTTCTCTCAAAATGACTTGAACCTGAGACAGTAGAGATGGCTCAAGTTCCTCTAGGACTATGACTTTGAGATAGTCTATACTCTTGGGAAGGGGAACGTAGTAGCCGATGCTCTCACCAGGAGGAAGTGCATTCAAATGCTTGAGGAGGCGACAGAGCAGTTGGCCGCTTTGAAGATATCCTTCGTGGATAGAGATGGATCATCCTTCCTTCAGTCTCTCACACTCACCCCTCCACTACTGCATCGGGTCAGGGAGGCACAGCATGGGGATGCCGACTGTGAGATGCACCATGCACATATATCCTCAGGACAGGCACCTGATGGATTCTCTATGGGATGAGAGCAGGATGTAATTTTCAGAGGACGTACCATGGTACCAGTTGCTTTATGAGAGGAGGTGCTGAGGGAGTTTCACACTAACCCTTTGGCGGTGCATCCTAGGGTGGAGAAGATGTACCAGGATCTCAGATGACAGCACTGGTGGCAGGGCATGAAGAATGCGATGGTAGAGTTCGTTTCTCGATGCCTCACCTACCAGCAGGTGAAGGCAGAGCATCAGGTACCAGCAGGCTTGGTACAAACCTTGGAGGTCCCAGAGTGGAAGAGGGATAGGATATCTATGGACTTCGTGACTGGACTTCCACGCACTTCTAGAGGTCACGACTCTATTTGGGTGATTGTCGACCGACTCACCAAGTCGGCTCACTTCATACCCATCAGAGAGTAGGTCTCAGTAGAGAGCTTGGGGCGTCTTTACATTCAGGAGATTTTACGGCTTCACGGTGTTCCATCATCCATCATCTCCGATCGAGATGCTCACTTTACTTCCCAGCATTGGAAGGGGTTTCAAGAGGCATTCGGGACGCAGCTACGTCTGAGCACCGCCTTTCACCCTCAGACAGATGGTCAAACGAAGAGGGCCATGCAGACTCTCGAGGACATGCTACGCGCTTGTTTCCTCAACTTTGGTCGCACCTGGGAGGAACACCTACCCTTGGTGGAGTTCACGTACAAAAAAAGCTACCACTCCACCATCGGGATGGAACCATACGAGGCGTTGTACAACAGAACTTTCAGATCTCCTTTGTGCTTGACAGACCCTGGGGAGTCAGCCCTTGTGGGACTGGAGATGGTCCAGGCCACGACCGAGAAGGTCCAGATCATCCAGGATTGGATGAGGACAACTCAGAGCAGGCATAAGTCTTATGCTGACAAGAGGCGGAGGCCACCAGAGTTCTAGGATGGCAACCATGTCTTCTTACGGGTCTCACCTCGACGTGGATTACGGAGATTTGGCCGAGGTGGCAAGTTATCTACGCGATTCATCGGACCCTTCTAGGTCCTTTGCAGGATTGGTGAGGTGGCTTATCGCCTGGCTCTACCACCTCGGTTGTACCGGGTGCACGACTTCTTCCACGTATCTTAGCTGAGGAGATACGTGCATGACCTGACGCATATCATTGACCATGGGGAGCTGGATGTTGATAATGGGGAGACTTTTTCAGAGGTTCTAGTGGTGATCGAGGATCGACAGGATTGGGTCCTACGTGGGAGATCGATCCCTCTAGTGTGTATCAGATTGAAGCACGGGAACCTCCAGGAGAGAACTTGGGAGCGGGAGGCTCAAATGGGTGCTCAGAACCCACTTTTGTTTCCCTAGTTTATGATGTATCTTTATGGGGACGTAAAGCCCTGAGGTGGGAGTGATGTAAAGACCCATAAAAATTCAAGGAAAATTTTTTTTCCTTAATTTTCTTTCGGATTTTACAATAACATAGTTTCTGACGGAACCTAATTCCGAGGCCTGGTGTTCCCAGAGTCATTTTTTTGAAGTTTATCTCGGGAAGGTTCAGTGAAAGAACGAGCGAGTTTTTATAACTTTTCAACCGTTGCTCGGAATCGAATTCTGAGGGCACCGATGGAATCGCAACGCCAATATTTGCTTAGAAACACCTTTTCCAGAGTTGCGTTTTCTCGGGTGTGGTTTTTAATTTTTGGGGTTATGTTAAGAAGTAAAATAAAAGTGGTGCAACACTTTATTTTATTTCACTTAAAGCCACTTTAAAGACACTTAAGCTATGTTAAGCAGATAGGGTGGAATCCAAAATATCCTACCCATTTGGTAGGATATTTGTGAGGTGTGGCCCACACAAGCCCCACCGTTTCATTCTCTCTATGTAACGCACCCACAACCCCCCTCTTTAATGAAAGTCAACTGTGCATTTTTTTGGTTAAGAAACGCTCCATTAAATTGGTCAGTGAAGTTGTTACAATTAATTCTTTGAATAAATTGTTCATTTCTTAACATTGAATTTGAAATAATTAGCATGGGAATAAAATAAGACCAACACATGTTTACTTGAGGGTTGCTTGTTGATAGGAATTGGAGGAAGCTCTAAGTCTTGGAGATCTTCATGCTTCTTCGCGAAGAACGTGAAGAACGCGAAGTACGCTGGCCTCCGAAAAAGGGTGACGAAGAACGCCAGATCCTCAGAGATCGACAGTGCGACGTGAAGATCCTCCTTCTGCGACTCTTCTTCCACAATGTTCCTTCCCCGTGACAATCTTCGATCATCAACCGATTGAGCAATGCCCCTTCCGCGACGCGGTAGTCCTCTACATCCGCGACAGTCAAATCCGCGACGAACTCACGTTCGATGACAACGTTGAGTTAGGGGTTTTTATTCTTTAAAATATTTGTGATTTATACCCACAGTGTATGATTAAATATTTTTTGTGAGACTTTCAATACTGCTAATGCGGTGGGTGCGGACCAACGAACAAGTCCTAACCCACCGCCCATTTTGTTCATGGTGTGAGGAACGGCGGACGACGACCAAACAAGCCGCACGGGCGATGTGAGGTCCTCGCAGTGAAGGACGGGCTGCGGGAGGGCCATTGGCGAACACGGCGTGTTTTTCCAACAACCGGAAGGAGCCACGGTGGTAGGGAGCGGTCTTGCAACCGCGCGGGACTAGAGGGGGATGAGACACGGCAGCCGGCCGTGTCCGCTAGCAAGGGCGGCCCCACGCGGGGTCGCGGCTCCTTCACGGGGGGGGGGGGGGGGGGGGGGGCAGCGCGCCCCCCACTCAGCTCGGCCGTAACAGGACAAGCCGACCCGCTGGCAAACTAGCCAGTGCCAGCTGGGTCGCGCCCAGGCCGGGCCGGGGCGGCCCGCGCCGGCCGTGCCGGGTCGCGCCCAGCCGGGTCGGTCCGGGCCCCGACCCCCCATTTTCGGACCATTTCGTTCATTTTCCCATATCTAGGGCTACGGAACTCCAAAAGAGGCACCGTCTATGGTGATGTGATCCTTTGATCGAGACGGTCTTTTCGGTATATTACACTCATGGTTTTGGAGAACTTTGGGTTCATCCAGGTTGGTTCGTACACGAAACCAGCCGGGCCCTCGGAGTAGAAACGCTCATAACATAAGCTCCAGATGTCCGATTGACGTGCCATCGACTTTGATGGATTCCTCTTAGTGAGACAGATCTTTTGGATTACTCCCCTCGAGGTTTGGATGTAGGTGGAGTACGGTCGGGTTGGTCTTGACTTAAAAACCAACCGGGCCGCTGGGACGAAAAAGCCAATAACTTTCAGACCGGGCGTCTGTTTGACGCGCCGTCTGTGGTGTCGAGTTCTTGTTGGAGATATGGAACTTTTGGATACATCAACTCGGGACTATGTGTCAGTTGATGTATCAGCCTCTCGGCTTGTGGAGCGGACCCTCTCGAACGAGCCTGCTGTGTGTGGGATCCCTAGAGCTGGCTGCGATTGCGACGACGACGACGACTGTGCAGAGATCCTCAGTGGATTCGACGGCGACGAATACATCACTCAGAGATCCTACGTGGATCAGTGCTATAGATTTTGTGTGGGTCCGATCCTATGTGGGTCAGCGCTCAACGGTCCTATGTGGGACAGCGCCTACAGATCCTGTGTGGGTCTGATCCTGTGTGGGTCTTTACGGGGGTTAGTTACCTATCGATCCTCGGTGGGTCAGATCCTTTGTGGGTAATTGTGGGGGTTAGTTACCTATCGATCCTTTGTGGGTTAGATCCTTTGTGGGTCATTGCGGGGGTTAGTACCTATTGATCCTCTGTGGGTCCGACAGCTTAGATAAATCAGTGGCAAGATCTAATCATCTTTATCGTCATATGAAGAAGTATACCTGTGTGAGCTGAATCCTGTTTTTCATTCCTTTGGGGATAGTTTTGTGCTATCCTGTGTGGATTTAATTTTTCTTTCTTGTGTGGACTGGGTTGTACTTGGGCTCGGATGTTGGAGCATACTGGATTTGGTGACTTAGGTATATGTATGGGCATATACCTAAGCAGTGTCGAATGTTACTTCGTGATTGTATCTTTCCTTTGTGGATTATCCTTTGTGGATTCAAGGAGACCATTGGGGGTCTCAGGGTCCCTAATGAGTAGCTTATACTCACCCCTTCTCGGGTTATGCCCGCACTACGTTGTGTTGGTTGAAGACGACAGACAGCACTGATCATGGTTGAGGTTTGCGGAGCAGGACGGTACCTGGAGGTGGGCCACTGGGTGGGACGTACTCGAAGCAGACGGATGGACCCTAGGAGTTATGGAGGCCATCTATACTCACCGTTTAGGTGGGATTTCCAGTGGACGGCTCAAATATGTGGCTTTACTTTTAAGTTACTATTTTTCCATTTCCAGTTATACTTTACTTTCATTTTGCATTTGTATATTGTCCCACTTACTTTTCCACACTTACAGTTGAACTCAGTTTTTACATAATGATTACATCTACTACTTTCTTGCTCTGTGGTGTTTGTTTAATTTACAAAGCAAATGCCTTCCCTTTTACTGGAATTTATGCCTTTGTGCTAGTCGCCAGCCCCTGGCCTATGGAAGGTGGGCTTGGGGTTGTCATGGCATGGGCCCCGAGGACGGGTCCTGACATGGTTGCTTTGTACTAGATGCCCATGTATTTATGGAATGAATTAATTAATATTAAATGATGTTAAAATATATTTGGTTGGATTGGATAATATGATGGATTTTTTAATGGAAAAGTACATGATTGGCTATGTGATCAAATCATGATGATTCTAAATAATGAAATTAATGGATGATAAATGGAGAGGAAATGTGAAGCCACTTGTTAAGGATCATCACCTTCTAAAATGACTATTTTAGATGATAATAAATATCTTTGGAGGTAGAAAAAACAGTGAAGGTGATGTGAGTTTTTCATTTTTTGGTAATCACATAGGTTAGGTTTTTGTGATTTTCCTTATATATTTGTACACACTATACATTTTTGTGATTTATACATGCACCCAAACAACATTGAGAACTATGTTTCGAACACCCGCATAGTCACACGAGGGGTGTTTTTTCCAACATTAGTTAAGAAATATAGAGGCTAGGTACCCTCTATTTTCGTATCTTTATTCAAGGAGAGGTAGGTATTGAATATGATTTTATAGAAGGATATCTATTAGTGCATTAAATTGAAGTTTTGTTATCCTATTTTTTTCTGGAATACTTTTGAAGTGTTTTACCAGATGTCTTTAGAATGATTTGTGATGTAATGTCATATGTGTCTTCAGTATGAGTTGTGATATGATTTTATAGGTTTCCTCAAGATGGTATGTGATACGATGTTCTTTGTAGTGATTAATATATGTGTTCATGTGGGATGTGTTGTGAGGCCTTGGTTTGTGCAGGCGATATTTGTTTTGAGTCCTCGTTATGTGCAGGTGGGATGTGATGTGGTATATATAAATTATGGGAGTTCCAGGATGTACAACATTGGGTGAGAGTTGTATACCAGTGTGAAAGTGGTGAGCGCCACCCTATCATTGATTTGCATTATATAATATTTTATTACTTGGCATTAATTACCTGGTGAGCATGCCCAGGTGAGGTTGGATGGTTAGAATACCTTGATATGTGATTTTTGGTTCCATTTTTTTCTCAAAGGTGAATTAGTATGATTATTTAACATGTTCAAGAGAGACTTTTTTTCTTAATGATTATACATGTATGCTCACCCTATATATATATAACTATTTTTAGGTTTCTAGGAGGATACAGTGGACCATGTTGTGCATTATTAGCTCGAGCCTCGGGAAATTTTTTGTGTCATTACTTTAGCATTACTTTTGGTTATTTACTTTGGATACATTATTATTTTTTTAATAGTTCTATTTATACATGCATTGAGGGATGGTTTTTGGGTTTTCTTATATATATATATTAGTGTTTTCTTGCATGATTAATCTTATTTCTCAATATTGTTTTATTATAAGGGGTAATTCCACCCATATTTTGAGATTTGTACACCCTTGGGGGTAGTTGCAAACCTGGGTCCAACTGTATGCGGGACTCGGGGGGTCATTATCTCTATCCCCTCATTGTGATGTCTTTAGAGGGATGGGGTCGTGATAGGTTGGTATCAAAGGTGATGGTTGATAGATAGAATGGAGTTTAGAGTTAGGAATAGTGAGAATTTGATGTGGAGGTATGAAAATAGTGCAATTTGTCCTTGGTGTGTGACATAATCTAGGGATACTGGCTAGGAAGTGAGATTTTCGGGCCCCTAATGATCCAATGCATGAACTCTTAGATTATTTAATAGGTATGTGAGATGGACCAACTTGCAGGGTAAAGACCTAGGCAAGGTACATGAATCATAATGACTTTTTTTATATTTAAATTGGGTTGTATTGGTAAAGTTTAAGTGAATAAAAATATAAATTAAATAGGTCAAAATGAATATTATATTGAACATTCATGAACATGGGATTATGAAATCATTGTTTTCCCATCAGTTATGGAACCTTGTAATCATCCGCATCTGCCTCTGGAAGTTGAGGTTCAATAATCTGATCCAATAGATTGTTGTAGGGTTAATCCCATTAAGAATTATGATCAGTGGTAGTGTATGTTGTGCACATTCCAGTTTTAGGATTTGGGGATGGAGAATGGATGTGGTTTAGACATAGAGATAAAGAGTTGGCTGGAGGATCTTGAGATTTCATTTAGTTTGATTCGATACATGATGGAGTATTGAGTCCCTTTGGAAGTTAGGAAAATGCATGAAACTACTTGTTAGTGGTGGATGTTTTATCCTGGATAGAAGATGGAGAGAAATGTTTTGCGGGATGAATTCTAAAATGAGTTCTGGGAAGAGTTCCTTTCCTCGACCATGGAGGCAGAAAAGAGTTGTGAGATTCTTCCTCTTCAGTAGGTGATCATGTTAGTACTGAATTTGGGAATCATGTTCAAGGACATTATTATTTTTTCCAAAATATTTTTCTAGATGAGGATTCTCAAATGGAAGTTCTTAAGGTTGAACTCCATCCTTCAATCTATAATTACTTTACTCATTTTACATTTCATATGTATCTAGAGTTTCATAATATGGTAGAGGTGATCAATCAGATCCACATGTGATGAGGTATACCATGAGAGGGGATCTAGTAGGGCTATTTTTGGGGTAGATTTGTTAGTGGTAGGTCTCATTCACCAGTACCATTGAGGATTTGACAATCAAGGAGTCAACCTAAAAAAATTTCATTCTGGACTTTTGGTGTAAGAGGTTTCCATTATTTTCCTATGAGCATTGTTATAATGTGTTATTATTGTGGGGTTCGTATTCATATCCAGAGATAATGCCCAACGGTGACTCGAGAATTGTTTGGTATATGTGGAAAGGATTGGGGGAGGTTGAAATGTTTCGTGTGAGACCAAACAACTGTTTCCAGTGAGGACATTTCATTAGTAGGACAAACTGTTTTTTTTTTCTCAGCCAATGGGAGATGAAGTAGGCAGAGGCTGACCTCAAGACGTTCCATTGGTTCATAATCTACAGCCCGAGGAAGGCCGTGGAGGTGGTCTCTAGTAGAGTATAAAATGATCTCGGTGTGGTTAGTGGCATGTAGTGGAGGAAACAACACTAGAGGGGCCATAGATATTCCTAGGTATGTTCAGTTTGTTTAATAGTCTTATTCATGTATTTTTTTTTATTTAATAGGTTCAAAATCCTTTATTTCACCCAATCTAGACCATAAAATGAGACTATAAATAGAGAGGTTTCCCATACCCGTGGTTTTAACTATGTTAGTCGGAGGCCCAACCAGCTTGTATGATGTGCTCCTTGTAGTATCGAAAGAATGAACGCTGATACTGGTTGTAGTATCTAATGATTCTAAAAATACAAGGGGGGGTGAATTGTATACTTTAAAAATTATTTGGTAACTTTTAAATATTAATATGTTTAACAAGGTTAAACAATGTAATTCACAAAAACTCTAGTTCAACACACTTGCTTGATTCCGGAAATATGATTCTAAGAAAGAAATTCCTGAAAATTGAATCCAGAAATGAAACATAAAAAAAGCTTACAAAGATGACGATTCTACCTTAGAGCTTATAGAATCCAACTATATCAGAGTACAAGTGTAAGGAATTATAAGATAGTTATACATTCCTTAACAAGCAATATGCAGTGGAAAACTTGAAACAAACAAGTAACAAGTAGTATATCTTTTAACCCAAAGAGTAGGGTATCCAGCAACCTTGGATAAAAGTCCCATGATTTATACTTTCAAGAAAGTCTACCTTACCCACACCAGGGTAATCCCTCGATTCAATGATCAGAGTCTATCTTGCTATCCCCTCAAGCACTCAACTTCATGGTAGTCCGGACCTCTATCTTCCTCTGCAAAGAGGTCCTCAAACGTGAAGGTAGTCGACACCTCTATCTTCCTATCCCCGATAGCCCTTGAATGTACTCAGAAACATTCAGAGTCACACGAGGAAAATCTAAACAAGATGTTCAGTACGCACTAATAATGAAATTGACTCTCTATAAAAATCACATTAGAGGCATGTAATATCTAGATTGATCAACATGTTTTAATCTCTTTAAAATGATCTCCAATTTATACGCACAACTCGAACGGTCGGCTCCCTCCTCCAATGGTCATATTCTTCCTCGAATTTCATAGGGACCTGTACATGTCTCACTCAAACAATATTTAGTTAGTAACTGAATGAACAACATCATTTTATAACCCAAACATGCATAAGAAAGAATATGGTTATATAAGCCAATCCATTCTTCAGAGTGTAATCAAAAATGAAAGTTTGAAGTCTACCCAAAAACTATTCGAAGTCTAGAATATATGGATATTCAGAGTTTGTTTATTAGAAGAATTCGGAGTTATAATTCTATAGAATTTTTAACCTGAATTCAGAGTTTGGATTCATAAGAATCCATAACAAAAATTCAGATTCTGAATTCATAAGAATTCGTATCCAGAATTCGGTGTCTGAGTTCATAAGAATTTATAACCAGAATTTGGAGTCTGAGTTCATAAGAATTCGTAACCAGATTTCAGAGTTAGAACTCAGAAAATTTAGGAGTCAGAATTTAGAGAACTCAGAGTCAGAACTCAAAAGAGTTAAGAGTCTGAATTCTGAGAACTTGAAATTAGAACTCAAGAGAGCTTGGAGTATGAATTCAGGGAACTCTGAGTCAGAACACAGAAGAGTTCAGAGTCTGAAATTAGAGAACTCGAAGTCAGAATTAAGATCCTAAAAATAGAATTCTTTATATCTAATTATATATATGATTACTTGGTTTTGGATACTAAACCAAATTCTATTCCTAGAAAAATTTAATAATGAAAAATATGGTAAGGATAAATTTCCATTGTAAAGGAAAATTTACCTTATGAAAGTCAAACATAGGGTAAATAAAATTTTCCTTAAGATAATGTGTTTTTGATTTTCAAAACATGAAGAAATGGTAAATCCATAAAGAAACCTTATTGACTCAAAAATCTCCCCAAACCTGAAGCAATGGAAAAGTCATAAGGAAACCGTATTGAATTAGAAAACTCCCCCTCTTTGGAAAGCAAAAACATCCATATGAAACAGGAAATAAAGACTTTAGAAAATATTTTTATAAAATCTGAAAGTAAAAAATATCTCCCTTGACATATGGGCATAGATGAATACAACTAACTCCCCCTTAGGATTTGGAATAGTTAAGATCATATTCTAGATTTCCAGAATGAGATTTTTCATTATCTTGAATAGGAAAATCGTTGTAATGAAAACTCCCCCTTACTTAAGTGCATTTCTTATTTACATAGAATTATTTTATCTTTCTCCCCCATTTTAATTTTCAAAAATAAATACAGGAAATGGAAATGTAAATATGGTACCTGAAATATTAATACAGACATCAAAATATACGAAGAACAACTAACAATTTTTTTACTATTGGAAAAATTTATACAAGGAAAAAAATCAACAAAAAATTGGATTGAGTCTATCATCCTTCCTTCTCCATGGTCATCAACTTCTTCACAATGGTTTTACGCTTTTTGAGATCCTTGTGATCTTCCTTTTCTAACATTAGAAGTTGATCGTAATCTCTTGACTACTTCTCTAGAGCCTTAATTATTTTTTTGGAGTCATAAGAGCCTCTTCTTGAGCCTTCAAGAGTTCCTCTTGCATTACAAGATTTTCTTCTATCTCAATCCAATGATAATATTATCTCTTCCAGCTTTGAGCTACTGAATTCAATTTCCCATTTAAATCCATCACTTCTTGAATCCGAGAATTCTATTCCAGAGTGGCTTTTCATCAAAACTGCTTGTGAGATCCTTGATATTACCATATTCGGTGTCAAAAGCACCCTTGAAATTTTTTTGGAACACATCAATAATCTGAAAATATTCAATAGTTTTCTTAGAAAAATAGGTCATTTTCTTGCAAGACCTCTTGTGGGCTTCATAGTTCATATGAACATGCTTAAAATCAGCCTCATGCATAACACACTTATCCATCACCATGGAAACTGAATCTACTTTCTAATTTGAGGTGTTTGAATCATTTGGCATCTCAAGTCAATACATGGAAATTTTTGAATGGTCCCAACAAGATTATTCAATGACTGAAAAATGAAATCATGTCATAGGTATGATGATTCCTAATATGAAACTTTTTATGGTGAGGTTTCTCTTTCTATCTCAGAATGTTTCCTCTTTGAAGATCCACCAGTTTGTTTCTTCTTCACATCATCTATACTAGGGGTATTGACAAACCCCTGTATTTCATTGTCAGATCTCAGAATGGCTTCCTCACTTGAAGATTCATGTTCACTATCAGACAGCTGAATGATTTTATCTTCCTCTATTTCTTCCTTCTCCGCTCCTATCTTAGAATATTATGGATGAATGAAATCATGATTTGAACTATCTTCTTCAAACATCATATTCACTTATTCTTCATCCTTCTCTTCATCCATTCTCTGAGTATCATGTTTTGATGATTCAGCTTGAGAATTTTGGATTGAGAGCTTCCTGGATGTGCTTTTTTCTCATGGAAATATTCTACTTTCATAATCAACTGTACTGTGTCACCACTGCTTTCTACTTCTTATTCAACTTCTTCTACTCCTTTTACTTCTTTGACTTTTTATAGTGTCACAAATTTCTTCCCAGGAGTTTCAGGTAAAAATTCTTCTTTGAAGGATTCTGGTACTAGAAGATTTTCAGATGCTTTCTCATATCCCTCAGAAGGGATTTCACAATCTCTACATCATTAATCTTATTCATTAATTTCATTTCATTCTATTACCTTTCCAAATACTCAGTTGTCTTCTACTTTAGAGATTTCTCTTCAGAATTGTCTACGACAAAATTGGGCTCCCCTTATTTCATGTTCTTCTTATCTTCCATCCACTTTACAACTACCTCATCGGGATATGATTTTTTCTTCTTAGGTTTTGGAGGTGCAGATTGGATTTCCTTTTGCTCTGAAGTCTTTCCTTCCACTAATAATTTCTTCATATTCCTCTTCATTCATCCCTTTTTGGACATTCTAGACACTTCTTGATTTTTTGGAACAGCTTCAGCCTCTTATTCTGGAAAATCATAAAATTCTCCGGATTCTTTGGAAAATCCAACATTCATCCTTTTTAAGGCATCATCACTATCCAGCATTACTTTTTAATTCCTTGGTTTAGAACTGCAAGGAATTTTTAAATACTCCAAGCACTGAACAATTATCATTGAAACAATGACTAGATACATAATGATTTGAACCTTTAGATTCGTATTCTTTATATTCTCAATGTTAATTAGAATATGCTTAACCAAATTAACCTTCCTATGGTTCACCAGAAAATCTAAAATATACATGTCACTATTATTAAATTTCTCCTTGTCCCATTTTCTTTGAATTATAAACCCTTGACCCCATAATTCAAGAATATGATTAATTTTAACCAGATAGACAATCTTCAGAGTCTTTACTTCAGAAATTCCACGATAATCCATAGACTTAACCTTGTTGAAGCTTCCTTGATTATCAGGAGACTTATGTGAACAAAACACGGCTTCACCTTTATACAGAATACCAACCAAATTAGCTTCCTTAGTGTATGAAAGAGCATAACCCTTTCAATAGCTCTTGAAATAAGACTTCTCCTTGCCTTCTTCCTTGAAGAAACTTAATAATTCATAGAATTCGACTGTCAAATCTGGATACACCAAATATTGAGTTCTTGGCTTCGATACGAAAATGTGCTCCCATCCATTGAGCTTTATGTTTTTCAAGATTATAGAATCATACATGGTGAAGAAGTTCGGATGCACTAACATTTCTCTACCGATATGCCACTCTGAGATTGGCTTGATAGTAGACATATCTTTCTGAGAGGATTCTTCTTCAGACATTCAGACTTGAGGAAGTTTTGAGATGTTCGGATTGAGCTTATGTAGAAGGGAAGAACATTAGCATGAAAGAGATTGAGTTTCAATGTGGGACTAACATCGAGGAGTCCTTTATATAGGCCTTAAACGTGACGATTAATCATCAAAACTCAATCAAATAGGTGAAAATACTTCTGATCAGATCTGACTGTTGATATGACAGCCACAAGGAAATCTTGGATCTGATATTTTGAGGTTTTTTATTAAAAAATATTCGTACTTATGGAAAAGAGAATCCTAAAAATTTTAAAACAAAATAAAAAAAAATAAATTTAATGATGATTACAAAAACTCAAGAAAGAAAACATACCTTTAATATTTCTAGGAAGATTATTCGTATTGAGAAAATTTTTTCTTGATTAACTTTAGATTCTGAAATTTTTGATTACGAATAATATTTAAAAATGAGAATCTCCATTACGAAAATATTAAGTAAAAAAAACTTTATTACGAAAATTTTATGTTCAAAAAACTTCATTTCAAAAAAATTTATGTACGAAAATAATCATTAAGAAAATTTTAAGTAAAAAAATCTTCATTATGAAAATTTTATGTACAAAAATATTCATTACTAAAATTTTATGTACAATTTTTTTTAATCTATCTAACAAGAAAATGAACTCCCCATATGAAAATGAGTTTATTACTGTAAGGATATTGGTTTCAACAACAAGTTAACAAGGAATATTACCTTATTGTTATCATTCCTAAATTTTGTTTAATGTATTCAAATCTATCGGAGGGTAATGATTTTGTAAAAATATCAGCAATTTGATCTTGTGTTCCGATAAATTGAAGAATGATATACCCTTTAGAATTATCTGAGAAAGTTACTTTTCCTCATATTGTCTTGATAATATTTTCAAAAAAGTTTTTGTTACTAGTCATATGACAAGAACATCCACTATCCATGTACTAAGTATTGATGTTGTTTCTTTTTTTATTTTCCTTATCCATTAGACAATGATTTTAAATAGGTAGTCTAGCTATTAAACCAAGATTCTTCTGTCCAGAAGAATAATAATCTAGTGATTCATCTGAAGAGTCTCCACCACTGGCACTCCAGGTGTCATTACCTTTCATAACATTCTTAGCTTTAGCTTTATATTACTTCTTTCTATTTCTCTCAGAATGTTTTTCCTTTCATTCCTTTCTCTTAAGCATAGGACAATCGAGTATTATATGTCCAGCTCTTTTTCACTCAAAACATATGACTTCATAGTACTTATTATCTTTCTATTATTTCTTCATGTATATAGATTGAATGTTCTCTTATCCAAAAATCTTTTTCATCCTTCGAGCAAGATTGGATAGTTCATTTTCTAAAGATTCACTTCCACTAGATTCTGATTGAATAACAACCTTCTTAGATTTAGATCTTGTAACTCTCTCTAGAGTTTTGGATTTCATATGATTAGAAATTTTAGTAAAATAAACACGTCCATTTCCATTATTTTTTATAATATTTCCAGAATATCTCTTTATTCTAATCTCATGTTGAAGAAGAGTTCCAAAAAGTTTATCAAGAGCAATCGGAGTAACCTTTCCAATCTCATTAATAGCTGTTCTCTTGGATTCCCACACATTGGGAATGATGTCTATGATTTTTTCCACAAGATAATCATCATATAATCCTTTCTCACCCATATATTGTAATTTATTAACAATAGTCATGAATCTTTGTTGCACCTTACATATGGGTTCTCCATAAGTAAAGTAGAAACCATGATATTCAGCTCTGAAAATAGATCTTCTAGTTTCAATAACTTTGGATGTTTAAAAGTGAGTCACTTCAAGTTTATTCCAAATACAATTTTCTGATTCAAAAGATGAAATTTGGCTATATATGATTCTATTCATAGAACAAAGCAATGTATTTCGTACCTTATAATTCAGTTGATATTCATTCTTTTCTTGGTTGTTGAAGTTACTAACTTCCTTGTCAAGAATTTTATATCCTCCAGTAAGCATGAAAAAATTAACTACTCCAGTATTGATAATGAATGTCTTCATAAAAATTCTCCAATATTCATAATCATTGCCATCAAAAATATGTGGACTTGTAAGATTTATGTTTTCAATGGAACCAACATTGATTCCTACCATCTTAAAGAAAAAAACATTCCACACAAACATGTTAATAATAAATCTTTTTAAAAAAGGGAAATATTCCTTAGCAAGGAAAAAGCAGAACATTAAAAAACTGGAGCAAGAAAAACTTATACGTTAAAATTAAAAATATCACAACCAGATAATATTCCAATTGTAGGATTGGTACATGGTACGAGGTCCCCAACCTTTGATACCAATTATAGGATCACAATAATGAACGAAGATAATGATTATAGTATCTGATGATGCTCAATATACCAGAGGGGGTGAATTGTATACTTTAAAAATTATTTTGGAACTTTTAAAGAGGAATATGTTTAACATGGTTAAACAAGGTATTTCAAAAATAATCTAGATCGACACACTTTCCTGATTCCAGAAATATAATTCTGAGAAAGCAATTCCCGAAAAGTAAATCGGGAAATGAAACTTAACAAAAGTTTACAATGATGAAGATTCTACCATAGAGTGTATAAAATCTCACTATATCATAGTACAAGTGTAAGGAAGTATAAGATATTTCAACTTTCGTTAAAAAACAAAATTAAGTGGAAAACATGAAACAAACAAGTAATAAGTAGTAAATTTTTTAACCCAAAGAGTAGGGTATCCAAAAACCTTGGATAAAGGTCCCATGATTTATACATTAATGAAAGTCTATCTTACCCACACAAGGGTAATCCCTCGATATGAAGATCAGAGTATATCTTTCTATCCCTGCAAGCCCTAAAATTCAAGGTAGTCGGCACCTCTATCTTCCTCAACAATGAAGTCCTCGAACTTTAAGGTAGTCATCACCTCTATCTTCATATCCCCGGAAGCCCTCGAATGTACTCAACAACATTTAGAGTCGCACGAAGAAAATATGAACATGATGTTTAGTATGCACTAAGCATGAAAGTACATCTCTCTAGAAATCACTTCAACAACTTGTAATCTCAATATTGATCAACTTGAACTAAGCTCTTTCAAATGAGCTCCTATTTATAGGCACATCTCCAATGGTCAGCTCCCTCCTCCAATAGTCATATTCTTCCTTGAATTTCAGAGGGACCTATACAAATTTCACTCAAACATCAGTTAGTTAGAAAATGAATGCCTGACATTATTTTATATCCAAAAATAGTGTAATCAATAATATGGTTATATAAGGCATTTCATTTTTTAGAGTTTAAGCAAAAAATGAATGTTCGGAGTCTACCCAAAAAACAATTTGGAGTCTATAATATATGGATATTCAGATTCTTTTTATTAGAAGAATTCAGAGTTAGAATTCTATAGAATTAGTAACCTGAATCCAGATTCTAGATTCATAAGAATAGGTAACCAGAATTTAGAGTCTGATTTCATAAGAATTTGTAACCAGATTTCGGAGTCGAAGTTCATAAGAATTCGTAACCAGAATTCGGAGTTTGTGTTCATAAGAATTCGTAACCAGAATTCGGAGACACAACTCAGAAAAGTTTGGAGTCTGAATTCAGAGAACTCAGAGTTAGAACTCAGAAGAGTTTAGAGTCTGAATTCAGAGAACTCCGAGTCAGAACTCAGAAGAGATTGGATTCTGAATTCAGAGAACTCGGAGTGAGAACTCAGAAGAGTTTAGAGTCTAAATTTAGAGAACACAAAGTCGGAATTCAAATCTTGAAAATAGAATTCTTTATATCTAAGTATATATAAGATTCCAAGTTTTTGGATACTATACCAAATTCTATACATAGAAAAAATTAATAATGAAAAATTTGGTAAGGATAAATTTACATGGGAATGGAAAATTTCTCTTATGAAAGAAAAACATAGGGTAAATGAAAATTCCCTTAAGATAATGTGTTTGTGATTGTCAAAACATGAATAAATGTTAAAGAAATAAGGAATATTTATTGACTCAACAATCTCCCCAAACATGAAGGAATGGAAAAGTTATAAGGAAACTTTATTGACTCAAAATATCCCCCTTTTTGGAAGGCACAAACATCCTTCTGAAAATGAAAATAAGGACTTTAGTTTTTTTCTAAACTCTAAAATTAAAACTTATCTCCCTTAACACATGGGCACATAAGATGATTTCTAACTCCACCTCAGGCTTTGGAACAGTAAGGATCATATTCTAGATTTCCAGAATGATATTTTTCATTATCTAGAATACGAAAATCTTTTTAATGAACCCCCCCCCCTAGATGACATCCCTCTTACTTAGGGACATTTCTTCTTTACATAGAACTACTTTTCCTTTCTCCACCTTTGGATTATCAAAAAGAAATACAGGGAATGGAAAACTAAATATGGTACCTAAAATATTTGTATAGATAAAAAAATATACGAAGAACAACTAGAAATTTTGTTACTAGTGGAAAAATTTATACTAGGTAAAAAAATAAACAAAAAACGGATTGGGTCTATCATACTTCATTCTCCTTTGGCATCAACTTCTTCACAATGGTTTTCATCTTTTTGAGCTCCTTGTGATCTTCCTTTTCTCACTTTAGAAATAGATCCTAATCTTCTGACTTCTTCTCTAGAGCCTTAATTCTTTTGTATTGAGTCTTAAGAGCCTCTCCCTAAGCTTTCAAGACTTCCTCGTTCTTGAAAAGATTTTATTCTATCCCAATATGAAGATCTCTTTCGCTCCTCCAGCTTTGAGCTATTAAATACAATTTCCCATTTAAATCCTTCACTTCTTGAATCTGATAATTCTGTTCATGAATCAGCATTTCTTCAAAACTGCTTGTGAGATCCTTGATCTTACCATCTTCGGTGTCAAAAGAACCCTTGAAACTTTCTTGGAACTCATCAAGAATCTACAAATATTCAAAAGTTTTCTTAGACCAACTGGTTATTTTCTTGCAAGAACTCATGTGGGGTTCGTAGTTGATATGAAAATTCTTAAAATCAGCCTCAAGCTCAACACACTTACCCATCACCATGGATACTGAATCTCCTTTCTGATTTAAGGTGTTTGAATCATTTGGAATCTACAGTCAATACTTGGAAATATTGGAATGGTCCCAACAAGATTCTTCAATGTCTAAACAATGAAATCATGTCCAAAGGATGATGATTCTGATTCTGAAACTTTTTTTGGCGAGGTTTCGTTTTCTAGATCATCATGTTTCCTATTTAAAGATCCACCAGCTAGTTTCTTCTTCACAACAACATTACTAGGTATATCAAAAACCACCTGTTTTTAATTATCAGATCTCAGAATGGCTTCCTCATCTAGAGATTCATGATCACTGTCAGCCAGCTAAACGATTTTATCTTCCTCTATTTCTTTCTTCTGATCTTCTGTCTTAGAATCTTATAGATGAATGGAATCATGATTTGAACATTCTTCTTCATACATATTATTCAATTATTTTTCATCCTTCTCTTCATCCTTTCCCAGAGTAGCATGTCATGATGATTTGTCTTGAGAAGTTTGGATTGAGAGCTTCTTGGATGGGCTTTTGTTTCTCATATAAATATTCTAATTGCTTAATCAACTATACTGTTTCACGAAAGCATTCTACATATTCTTCAAATTCTTTTACTCCTTTTACTACTTTGAATTTTTCTATAGTCACAAATTATTTCCCTAAGGTTTCAGTTAAAACATATACTAGGAAGGATTCTGGTATCGTATGATTTTAAGACTCTTTCTCATATCCCTCAGAAGTGATTGCACAATCTCTGATTCATTCATCTTATTCATTAATTTATTTTCATTCTATTCCTTTTCTAGATACTCAGCTGTCTTCTCCTTCAGATATTTCACTTCATCAGGGTCTAGGCCAAACCCGGTGTCCCCTTCATTCATGTTCTTCTTATCCTCCCTCCACTTAGAAACTACCTCATCTAGATATGGTTTTTTCATCATAGGTTTTGGACGTGACAAATGGAATTACTTTGGATCTAAAGTTTTTCCTTCCACTACTACTTCCTTCATCTTCCTCTTATGACCTCCTTTTTTGGACATTCTAGACACTTCGTGATTTTTCAGAACAGATTCAGCCTCTTCTTCTGGAAAATCATAAAATTATCTGGAATATTTGGAAAATCCAACATTCATCCTTATTAAGGTATCATCACTAACCAAAATGACTTTTCAACTCCTTGGTTTAGAACTGCATGGAATTTTGAAATACTCCAAGCACCAAACAATTACCTTTGAAAGAATGGATGGATACGTAATTATTTGAGCCTTTAGATTCCCATTCTTTATATTCTCGATTGTAATCATAATATTTTTTTAACAAATTAGCCTTCCTCAGGTTCACCAAAAAATATAAAATATACATGTCACTCATTTTCAATTTTTCCTTGTCCTCTTTTCTAGGAATTATAAACCCTTGAACCCATAATTCAAGAATCCGATCATTTTTACACAGATGGGAAATCTTCGGAGTCTTTACTTCAGGAAGTCGAAGACAAGCCATAGAATTATCCTTATTGAAGCTTCCTTGATTATCAAGAAACTTATGGGAACAAAACTCAACTTCACCTTCATACAGAATTCCAACCAAATTAGATACCTTAGTGTATGAAGGAGCATAAGTCTTCCATAGCTCATAGAGGAATACTTATCTCTGCCTTCTTCATTGAAGAAACTTACTAATTCATAGAATTAGACTAGAAAATCTAGATACATCAAATCTTGAGCTCTTGGATTCGATACGAAAACGTGCTCCCATATATTGAGCTTGATGTTTTTCGAGATTATAGAATCAAACATGGTGAAGAAGTTTGGATGCACCAAATTTTCTTTATAGACCCTCCACTCTGAGATTGGCTTGACAGTAGACATATCTTTCTGAGAGGATTCTTCTAGAGAAATTCAGTCGTGAGAAAGTTATGAGAAGTTTGGAACAGGCTTAAGTAGAAGAGTATAACATCAGCATGCGAGGGCTTGAGTTTAAATGTGGGACTAACGTAGTGGGGTCCTTTACATAGGCCTTAGACAAGATGATTCATCTTCCAAACTCAATCCAATGGCTGAAAATCCTTATGATCATATCTGACAGTTGATATGATAGCCGCAAAAAAATCGTTGATCTGATCTCTTGAGGTTTTTTAATAATAAAATATTCCGATTTAAGGAAGAGAGAAACTGAATATTTTAAAAACCAAAGAAACTACCAGCAAGTTAAAGATGATTACAAAAACTCAGGAAAGAAACATACCTTTCAGATTTCTAGGAAGAATATTCATATTGAGGAAAAAATTTCTGGAATAACTTTACATTCTGAATATTTTGATTATGAAAAAAATTTAAAAATGAGAATCTCCATTATTAAAATATTAAGTACGAAAATATTTTTTATGAAAATTTTAAGTAAAAAATATTCATTATGAATATTTTAAGTACAAAAATCATCATTAGGAAAATTTTATGTACAGATAAAATTTTGATCTATCTAACAAAAAATATACCCCCCTATGAAAAGGTGTTTATTACTATAAGGAGATTGGTTTCAATAGAAAGTTAACAATGAATATTACTTTAGGTTTATCATCCCTAACTTCTATTTTATGTATTCAAATATATTGGAGGGTAAATATTTTGTGAAAATATTAACAAGTTGATCTTGTGTTTCGATAAATTGAAGAATGATATCCCCTTTAGCATTATCTCCGAAAGTTGCTTTCTCCCCTTTTGTCTTGATAATCTCTTCAATGAGGTCTTCGTTACCAGTCATATCCCGAGAACATCCACTATCCATGTTCCAATTATTGATGTTGTTACTTTCTTTATTTTTCTTAGCCATTAGACAATGATTTTCAATAGGCAGTCTCGCTATTGAACCAAGATTCTTCTTTCCAGAAGATTCATAATCTAATGATTCATCAGAAGAGTATCCACCACTGGAACTCCACGTTTCATTAGATTTCAGAACATTATTAGCTTTAGATTTGTCGTAATTATTATATTTCTCTCAAAATGAATTCACTTTCTTTCCTTTCTCTTAAGCATAGGGAAACAATGTCTAATATTTCTAGCTAGTTTTCAATCATAGCATGTGAATTCTGAGTCTTTCTTATATTTCCTTTCTTTCTTCTTGTATCGGGATGAACAGTTCTTCTGTCCAACAATCTTGTTCATCCTTCAATCCATATTGTCTTGTTCATTTTATAAATATTCAATTCCACTATATTCAGATTGAATAGTAACCTTCTTAGATTTAGATCTTTTAATTCCCTCTAGATTCTTGGATTTCATATTATTAGAAGTTTTAGTAAAATTAACACTGCCATTTGCATTCTTTTTCATAATATTATCAGAATATCTCTTCTTTCAAGTCTCATGTTGAGGAAGAGTTCCAAAAATTTCATCAAGAGAAATCTGAGTAACCATTCTATTCTCATCAAAATCTATTCACTTTGATTCCCACTCACTGGGAATGATGTCTATGATTTTTTCCACAAGAGTTTCATCATCTAATTCTTTATCACCCATATATTTTAAACTATTAGAAATAGTCATGAATCATTGTTGCACCTTACATATGGGTTCTCCATAAAGAAAGCAGAAACTATAATATTCAGCTCTGACCATGGCTCTTCTAGTTTCAATATCATTGGAATTTCTATTGTGTGTAACTTCAAGTTTATTCAAAATACAATTTTCTACTTCACATGTTGAAATTGTCTATATATGTTTCTAGTCATAGAACAAAGAAATGTATTTTGTACCTGATAAATTAGTTGATATTCATGATTTTCTTGGTTGGTGAAGGTACTAACATCCTTGTCATGAATTTTATATACTCTAGTAAGCATGAAAAAATTGTCTACTATAGTATTGATAATTAAAGTCTTCAACTATCTCTCCAATATTCAAAATCGCCTCCATAAAAAATAGGCGGTCTAGTAGGATTTATGTTGTCAATAGAACCAATATTGATTCCTACCATCTTAAAGAAGAAAAAAATTCCACACAAACTTGTTATTAATAAAAATTTCTAAACAAGGGAAATGTTCCTCATTAAGGAAAATTTAGAACATTGAAAAAATTGAGAAAGAAAAACTTATATATGAATATAAAAAATTCAGAGTCTTGTTCTTATACTATTTTTAGGATTGGTACAGGGTACGAGGTCCACAATGTTTGATACTAATTATTGGATCAAAATAATGAATGGAGATATTGATTATAGTATCTGATAATGCTCAATATACCAGAGGGGTGGTGAATTTTATACTTTAAAAATTATTTGGGAACTTTTAAAGATGAATATTTTTAACATGTTTAAACAATGTAATTCACAAAACCTCTAGTTCTGCACACTTTCTTGATTCCATAAATACGATTCTGAGAATGAAATTATAGAAAAGTGAATCAGGAAATGATATGTAACTAAATATTACAAAGATGAAGATTATACCATAGATCAAATAGAATCTCACTATATCAGAGTATAAGTGTAAGGAAGTATAAGATAATTATACTTTCCATAACAAGCAAAATGTAGTGGAAAATTTGAAACAAAGAAGTAACAATTAGTAATCTTTTAACCTAAAGAGTTGGGTATCCAACAACCTTTGATAATGGTCCCTTGATCTATACATTCATGAAAGTCTTTCTTACCCACACCAGGTTAATCTCTCAATACAAAGATCAGATTCTATCTTTCTATCCCCACAATCCCTCAACTTCAAGGTAGTCGGCACCTCTATCTTCCTTACCAAGAAGTCCTAAAACATTAAGGTAGTCGGCACCTCTATCTTCCAATCCCTAGAAGCCCTGAAATGTACTCAGCAACATTCGGAGTCACACAAAGAAAATCTGAAAAATATATTCATTTTTCACTAATCATGAAAATCTCTCTCTCTAGAAATCACTTCAACAGCATGTAATCTCTATATTGATAAACTTGTACTAAGCTCTTTAAAATGTGCTTCTATTTATAGGAACATCTCCAACGGTCAGATCCCTCCTCCAACGGTCATATTCTTCCTTGAATTTCGGAGGGACCTGTACATGTTTCAATCAAACAACGGTTAGGTAGTAACTAAATGCATGACATCATTTTATGACCCAAACAAGTGTAAGCATGAATATAGTTATATAAGACAATTCATTTTTCAGACTGTAAGAAAAAATGAAAGTTTTGATTCTACTCAAAAACTATTTGGTGTCTATAATATATGGATATTCAGATTCTGTTTAACAGAAGAATTCAGAGTTAGAATTATATAGAATTCATAACCTGAATTCAAAGTCTGGATTCATATGAATTCGTAACCAGATTTCGGAGTATGAATTCATAAGAATTCATAACCAGAATTCGGAGTCTGAGTTCATGAGAATTCGTAACTAGGATTTGGATTCTATGTTCATAAGAATTTGTAACCAGAATTCGGAGTGATAACTCAGAAAGGTTCAGAGTCTGAAATCAGAGAACTCGATGTTAGAACTCAGAAGAGTTAAAAGTCTGAATTCAGAGAAAATATAGTCAAAACTCAGAAGAGTTTGGAGTCTGAATTCAAAGAACATGGAGTCAGAACTCGGAGGATTTCAGACTCTGAATTCAGAGAACGTGAAGTCGGAATTCAGATCCTGAAAATAGATTGCTTTATATCTATGTATATATATGATTCTGAGGTTTTAGATACTAAACCAAATTTTATACTTATAAAAAATGAATAATGAAAAATATGGTAAGGATAAATATACTTAGGAAAGGAAAATTTTCCTTATGAAAGTAAAACATAGGGTAAATGAAATTTTCCTTAAGATAAGGTGTTTGTGATTTTCAAAACCTGAAGAAATGGTAAAGTCATATGGAAACCTTATCGACTCAACAATCTCCCCAAACAAGAAGGAATGGAAAATTTATAAAGAAGCCTTATTGACTCAAATTTCCTGGGGTGTAAATTGATGTCGGGACTGCATCAGTATAATGGGAATATTTTTTATTGAAAATGTATCCATACGATGTTATTATCATCATAAATGGGTTTCATTCTATACGGGATGTTATCAACATCTTTCAGAGGAGAGTCATGTTTTTGTATGTGGATAGAAAATGTTTGGTTTATGTTGGTGAGTGGTTTTTTCATGCGGGTAGTACAAATGTGGAGCCCTTTCATTCATTATTGGATGAGTTTTTAGCTGAATCAGTGGATATTGGGATGCTAGAGTTTCCTAGGGTCATTGAGGAGTTCCAAGATGTTTTCACAAATGATTTTGTGATGCCACCCCTTCAATGTGATGTTGAGTTGGGGATAGACATACGGCCCGATGCTTATCCAATTTTGATGGATCCTTATTGGATGAATCCTTCTGAGTTATGGGAGTTGAGTATTTAGATATATTATTTTAATGCACAAGGGGATTATCTAGCATAGTGTGTCTCCATGTGGTTCTGTATTATTGTTCGAAAAGGAGTATGTTAGTATTAGGTTGTGTATAGACTATGAGATGTTGAATTAGGTGATGGTCATGAACCATTACCCTCTTACAAGGATACATGGTCTTTAAGACTAGATGATATGGGAAATATGGTTTATCGGATAGATCGTCGGTCTATATATCACTAGTTGTGGGGGATGGAGGGTGATATACTCACGACTACTTTTAGATAAATGTATGAGAACATCGAGTTTATAGTCATGTCATTCAGTGTGACAAACACACTATCCGTATTTATGGGACTTATGAACTCCAATTTCCTTCAGTTTCTGGATAGTTTTTTCATCATATTCATTGATGATATAATTATCTACTCATATTTAGAATAGGAGCATGTTGAGCATATTTTTTCTATCTTTCATGTTTTTTATTCCACCAAATCTATATAATGTTTTTCATGTGTAAGTTATGGAAACGAGGGGTTCATATCCTCTATCATGTGGTCTCTCAATAGGGTGTGGTTGTAGACTAGTTGAAGGTTAAATTAGTTATTTCTAGGAAATAACCCAAGAACATGATAGAGGTTCATAGTTTTCTTGGTCTCGCGGGATATTATCAAAGGTGTATACCAGATTTCTCTCTATTTTCAGCACGATTTAAATCTTTGACTTGGAATAACCAAGCATTTATCTAGAGTGATCAGTTCCATGTAGTATTCAGTTACATGAAAGAGATGTTGGTTAGTGCTCAAGGGCTTTAGCTTCCAGAGGAGGGTGTTTTTTATGTCTTCGGTGATGCTTCCCATCTAGGCATGGGATGTGTACTGATGTAGTAGTGGGTAGTGATCTCTTCTGGGTCCAGGAATTTGCACCCTCATAGAAGTAACTATGCCAACCATGATATAGAGCTAGCGACAGATGTTTTTCTTATAAAGTTATGGAAAAATTACCTTATTAGGGTTAACATTTCGGTCTTCAAGGATCAAAATATATTGTGGTATATATTTTCCCAACATGATTTTAACAAGAGTCAATAGCGTTAGATGGCGTTTCTTCTATATTATGATTTTTAAATATCTTGTTCCATAGGAAAGTGTATTTTTGTGGCTAATTCTATGATTATAATTTCACAGAGGGATGTTTTCTGAGAATCAGAGGATTCTTGGAGTGTAATGGAGGAGTTTGTAGTAACACTCTTAGATGAAATATTGGATAGTGATAGAGGTTGTTTGTTTCAAATGATAGTGTAGAACATTTTAATTTCATAGGTGGACCAGTCTTAGTGGGGGAGACAGAGAGGCAGAGGTGATGTGTGATCATGTTTTCCATGGTGATACTCAAGAGGGGTGGTCGATGAATTGTCAGAATCAGATGTTGTTTCATGAGAGGCTTCTTGTTCTAGTGAAAATTCTTCATAGAATCCTTCATTAGTTTCATAGATAATTTTTTTCGGTACACCCAAGTATTTCCAAAATGTATCATGGCTTGAGGAATCAATTTTGGTGGCCTGAGATGAAATGGGTAGTGATATCTTTTTTGGAAAAGTTTTTGGTTTTCTTGAAATTAAAGGTCAAGCATCATGTTCTTGGTGGTTTTTTACAGCCCTTAGATGTTGCTAATTTTAAATGGGATGATATATCGATGGATTTAATCAAAGGGTTACCCATAGATCAAAGATGTTTTGATGCTAAATTGGTGGTCATGGATATATTGATGGAATTTTACCACTTCTTTGCAATCATGTATTATGCGTAACATTTGATTTGGTTAAGAGGTACATGGAAGATTTGGTAAGGTGTCATGGAGTTCCATGGTATATTTTATCAGATCAAGATGAATGATTTACCTCATGAGTCAATAGGGGATTACAGAATTCTTTTGGCACACAGTTACACCTTAAAAACTCTTTCCACCCTAAAAAAGATGAGAAAATAGAATAGAATATCCATACATTGGATGATATGTTGTGGGCAAGTGACTTAGACTATGGGTGATCTTCGGTTCAACACCTAGCTTTGGAATATTTTTCTTATAATAATAGTTATCATCCATCCATTATCATTTAACCACTTAATGATTTTTATGGGAGAACTTGTCTTCCAATGTTGTGTTGAATAGAGGTTGGGGAGAAGGATGTTCTTAGTATCTATGTGGTACAGGGAAAAAAAGAATGTTTTGATCATTCATGAGAGGATGAAAGCAGCTTAGGACAAGAGGAAGTTGTATGCTGATCATAGGAGGTGGGCCATGAAGTTTGATTTTGGGGACTACGTGTCGTTAATGGTTTTTTGTTGACTTGGGAATTCAAGGTTTGGAAGAGTGTGGAAGATTTCTCTCAGTGTTTTTACGCCCTTTAATATGTTGGGGCGAGTTAGTGAGGTTGTGTATTGGTTTGCATTTCCACCATGGTTGGAAATGATCCATGAAGTCTACCAAGACACTCAGCTTTGACAATATCTTCATGATTACTCCCATTTCACTGATGGGGAGTGTTGTATATAGAGTATTAAGTGATGTTTTCGAATAACTAGTTGAGATCCAAGATCTCAAAGAGAAGGTGATGTATGGATGGATCATTTATTTGGTTTGTGTGTTATGGAGGCATGGTGGCATAAAGAGAGTACTTAGGAGTGGGAGATGCAGATGCATGTCCATTACCCAACGTTATTTTGAGATTTCATTTTCTCTATTTTTCTAAGTGATGTACTGTTTGGATATTTGTTTTATGAGATGAGTCATTTTCCTTGGGTGTTAATTCGTTCGGTGTTCTATGTGAAAAAGTTCCAAAATATTAAATTTCGGGGACTAGATTCTTAATCGAGATGCATTAAATGTGATGTGATTAAACCCATTATGACAAGTCAGTTCCGCCCAAAGCGAATAATATCTTAACATGAAGGATGAAATTAACTGATTCATGTGTTCGGGTTAGTGTGGTTCATTAGTTATAACAATGGTTATTTTAAAGAGCATGGTGGTTGAGATGATTGTACAATGTTTATGTGGTAGTGTGGTTGTGTGAGAGGAGATGACTTGTGGTTGTTGTGATGTGACAATGTAGTGTTTCTGTGGTCATTTGGGTTGGCATGTCTGGATAGTGGTAGTGTTTGAGGTATTATGGGATCCTTGAGAATTATCTCGTAGGGTGGTTGTTTGGACAAATTTTCTTATGTTCTTGGTTTTGGATTCTCGAGGGTGATAATGGTTTGGGAGGAATTAAAAATTACCTCATGTGATTTATTGATATGTTAATTTTCTGATTTTGAGTGTTGGATATGAATATAGGAGGCTCGGAGGATGTTTGGAGAGGTCCGGTTTCTAAAGGCTAAAATCGAAGAGATTGAACATCGTGTAACCAAATTACATGATGTGAATGTCCATTTCATGAATTTTTTGAGGAGGATTCACAATGTGTAAATATTTTACATGATGTGAAGAAGGGTCTCATGATGTGTATTATTTAGGGGTATAAAATTTAATAATAACATGAAGTGGATATATTTTTTTTCAATGGAAACTAAATTCCAATTTTACAATGATATGAAAAGTTATTACATGTCATGTAATACACCAATCCAATGTAGTTTAAGAAATTTTTTTGTCAAACATTCAATAATTCATTAGTTCTCTCTTATTTCTATCATTTTGGGAGAAATTTAGGTGATCTGGCGTGTTATTTGAGCCAATATCTGTCACTCTTTGATCTTTTGATCCTGATGAATGTTCATTGGTGATCTATGGTTTTTCCTTGGGAAGTTCCCTTCTTATTATCCTTTTTTTTCTTTTGTTCTTCTCCTAGGGATCTTCTACGATATTTTTTCTTTGGTTTAGGGTGTTCATTGAGTTGCATTTGATGGTCTTGGGATTTGGCTTAGGTTGATCTACTATTCAATATGGTGTAGTTGTGGTTTATAGGTGTTCTTACTCACCCTACAGTCCTCAAAAAGTTTAAAAGATTCCTAGACATGGGATTTTTGTTATTTCTCTATATATTGAATCTGGTTGGAGGGGTTTTCTATCATTTACCTAAGTTATATGGTTATTCTGGATTAATTGAAGATAATGAAATTTTTTAAGATGAAATTAAAGATTAAATTGGTTTGTTCACTTGTTTTTACTGCTTTATTATTGTTATGATGCGATTGACTATGCGGGACAAAGGCCCAACTGAAAATTGTGGCTATTGGTGTTTTTTTGCACTGTTTCACTTGTTTTGTGGAACCATTGTTTGTTTTTAATGTTGTGATATGACCCAAAAAATAAATTGTTTAATTACATATACTTGTATAATGAAATGGTTGGCCATTGATTTTGGTTTGTGTGATAAAACCCCAGATAATTAAACTGGAATGTCATAAAATCTCCTCTGTAAATCAGAAAAATGATTTTAATGTACTATGATGTGTGTGGTTGTCGGTTTGGGGAAAAATAGTTTTTGTGATGTAATTTTGAGGTGGTGAGATGAATTTTTGTGGGCCGTGCTATTGGGGTGGTGTGGTGATTGTTTGTGGGCCGTTCTTTTTGGGCGGTGAGGTGATAATTTTGGGGTTGATCTTTTGGGGAGGAAAGGTTATAAATTATGGGCCATGATTTTAGGGTAAAAAGGTGATGGTTTGTTTTTATATGAATGTAGGGTGGAAATGTGATATTGTTCATAATGTTGATTTGTTTGTGGAAATTTGTTTCTTTGTGAATGATGACAATGTAGTAATGAAACGAATAAATGAATATTAAATAATGTTTGGAATGGCATCAGTTGGTTTGGTTAATGTGATTGAAATTTTTTAATGAAAAATGAATTATGGGTTTTGTGATCAAAGGTGGTTGATTCAAAATACTAAAACAAAAGGGTATCAAATGTAGATGAAACATGAATCCACTTTTAGGGATCTTCGCATTCTGAAATGAATGTTGAAGATACTAATAAATGTATTTAGAGGTAGTAGGAAAAGAAATGGTGATGTGAGTTGGTTCGTTTTTTTGTAAACCCATAGGTTGAGATTGTGTTATTTTACACATATATATTTATACGCTATACATTATTGTAATTTCTACATACACTCCACCAATGTTATGCTCTATGTTCTGAACACTCGCATAGCCACATGGGGGTGTTTTTTCAACATCTGGTAAAGAGTACAGATGGCTCGATACCCACTCATTTATGCTCTCTCTTAGATGATATGTAGATATTTCTTAGGCTGTGGTGGACGGAAGTTTTTTAGTGAAGTAGATGGATGTGTTGGTATCCCATGTGTCTTCGAGTTGAGTTGTAATTTTTTCTTCCTGGTGTCTTTAGGATGAGTTATGATGCGATGTCCTAGGAGTTTCTGGGATGAATTGTGATGTACTATGAAAGGTGTCTTTAGGATGAGATGTAATGAGATGGAATATGATGAGATATGGGTGGGTGTGGGTGTCATGCATTTTGAGGCCCATGTGTATGCCAAAGGTATGTGTTGTGGAACCCAGGTGTTTGCGGGCTGAATGCACTTTGAGGACCAGGTGTGTGCGGGAATGATCTGTTGTGATGCCTAAGTGTGAGTGGGTGAGATGTGATATGGTATATGGAAGGTATTGATGTTCCAAGTAATAAAATGTTTGTCATGATTTTAATATCTTTGGGAAATTGGTGAGGGGTACCCTATCATCATTGTGATTTACTTTATATTATATTACTTGACTAGTGTTACTTGGGGAGAATGCCTTTGTGAGGTTGGGATAGTTAGTATACCGTCATAAGTGTTGTTTGGTTTTGTTGTATTCTATTAGGATAATTATTATACTTATTTCACATGTGTACAATAGAAATTGGTTTTCCGATTGATTAATGATTTATTCTCATCCTACGTATTTGAAATTGTTTTTAGGTTTGTAGGAGTATTAAAGGGACCATGTTGGTGGTTACTAGCTCGGGCCATGGGACAATAGGTATGTCACCGCTTTGGCTTTTGTTTTGGGTATTTACTTTGGATACATTATTTTTTTTTTATAATTTCTATATATAGATGTATTTTGGGATATTTTTTGAGGTTCATTATATATATATGGCTTGGAGCTTTTTTGGTTGATTTATCTTATCTCCCAATATTTTTTTCTTATAAAAGGAAATACCTCTCATTTTTTTTGATTTGTACACCCATAGTGCTAGTCTTAAAATAGAGGCCTATTGAAGGTGGGGCTCAGGGGTCATTATTTATCTTCCCTCATTGCATTTTCTTTGGATGTAGGGGCCATGATACTATTTATCTCCACTTTCATCAAATGGAAAATGAAACTGTCGATCATGTGTATGATAGAGCTTCGCCTCACGAACTGATGTAGTTATTTTTCAATCACCACCCATAAATTCATAACATAATGATGTATTTATTGACTATATAGTATATTTATGATATTATTATGATTCTGGAATCACTATATTAAATATACCGTCTTACTCTCTATTCCTTGATGGATATGGTATTGTTTCTCGTGTGTACGCCAGACTATCGTGTCGCGAAGCGATGTTATTTATTTTTCAATAACATTTAAAATCGAATGTAGAAAGGTTATAATTTAATAAATACATGTTATATTAATTATATAACAAAACATAAATAAATATAATATCAAATATAACATCTTACTATACAACTCATTGGAAAGTAAAAATGTCAAATGTGTGTATGTATGGACTACAACCTCCACATAGTGATGTGAGATTTTTTCAATTTTATTTTTACACAGATGGTAATAAAGAAAAATTTTATTAATAAATATATGATATATATTACATAATTATTTGTATTTAACATTTAATTAATATTTATTTACCATTCATTCCACCTATCTAGAAAACTAGAAACAATGTCCAAGCATACATATGACCTACCGTCTCCTTAAATGGTGTAGTCCATTTTTTATATCAAACTCATAATGATTTCTATAAATAAATATATAACGTGTGTTGGAATACTTATGTATTAATCATGTTTTAATGATAACAAATAATATGTATTCTATAAATCCTAATAATCCTATAATCTGTCTCAACTCATATACAGATAATTAGAATCCATATACTTTAAGTAAAGCTATCCAAGATCTTAATTGCTATAAATCCAGTCTGATTACTCTACACTATATTTGATTTACATTATAATGGTTTATTTTATAATGATTTAGTCTAATACATTCTATGAATATCACTACTTATGTCTAAATACAGATATTTGGCTAGGGCTGAAACACTATGCGTCTGCCACCGGTAATGTTTTTATGGCAAAGGAACCAGACATCGTGAACTAGACACCGTGAATGAGACATCATGAACCAGACACCGTGAACCAGGCAGCGTAAACAAGACACTGTGAACCAAACACCATGACTAGACTCTATAACCATGAGACACCGCTTTATAGAGACACTGTTTCCTGACTAACTTTGACATAGTTTGTTAATCTTTTTCTTCATATTCCAATTTAATTTCATATAGTAATATTTGAAGAGTTTAAATAAATTTTAATAATTAATGATTCTTTATAGACATGTAACCTGATAGTATGATGTATGAGGTGAAGAATACATGCATCCTATCATCTTAAACACATGCACTCCAAGAATAAAGAAGAAGATCGGCACAAAAATAACATATAAAAAGAGTGTAATACCAAGAAGAACAAACAAGCTTACCAGAGAAAAGAACCAACACATGCAACTCAACATTCCTAAAGAACACTAAAAGCATACTCGAATCTGAGATTCGAGGACATCTTCTCACTATCAACACCATGAAGAACATACGCCAGATCTAGCTGACTTTCTATACCATGTTTTCCACACGAGGACTCGATTTCTACATCTACATCATCCAATAAGTCCATATATTAATAGACAACCACTCAAATCACCTCTAACCTTATATCAACATTTCTTCTTTGTTTTATATCATTTTATTATCATTAGATTTGTGTGTGTACCTGTATAAAAACACACATTGTTTCCTACATTAAACAAAAGGATACAAGATATTCTTTCTCAAACATATTTTTACACTTGTGTATACCCACATATATGCATGGAAGAGGTGCATGTGAGGTATGTTAGTTTGTACCCACAAAGAAATGTGGAAGAGGTTGTGTGACCTAGACAGTCCTATGTACTATTTTTAACCCTTATCCATGGTGTGGATAAATTTTATTTATATAAACTTCTTGGGGGCAGGTGATCACCAAGTGGAGTGGATTAGGTCTCAACGTGGAAATAAACCACTTGTTTTATATCCGATGTGCTGTTTAATTTAGTTTTCTCTCTTTTACTATTTAGTCCAGAAATCGCTAAATTCACTTTGATAGTTAATCCTGGGAATAAGTTATAATTGTATTGCCTCATTAGAATAACTTCAAAAGTAATGTTAATAATAGATATTAAGATTGCTGAGAATTAATCAATCTTCTAAGAAGTTATTTAAATAGTAAAGATTTTATAATAGTATAACCTCGATTAGGTGGGATGTTGTTAACCTTCTTGGGGAAAAAATTTAGGAATAATTTTCAATAGAAATTTTAAATAGATACCCAATTTACCCCCTCTAGAGTACTCTACTCTGACCAAAATTTGGTATCAAAGGCTGGTTTGTTAATCTTGTTTAGAATCTATTTTAAACCTTATTCAACTATGATTGTAGTTATACATTAAATATCTATAATATTTTTTCAATTCTAAATTTATAGATCTTTTAGGTTATTTATTTATCATGGATAATATATTTGAAGGTTCTACAACCAACATACCACTATTCTTTAATGGAACCTATTATGCTGAATGGAAAATTAACATGAAAATGCATTTAGAAAGTATGATATTTGAAATCAGGTCTGCAATTATAGTTGAATATAAGATTCCTCCTACTAATATAATCACCTAGAATGAACCTACCAAAAATTCCTATAATAACAATTGAAAATCTATGAATTCTTTATATAAATCCATAGGAGATAAAGAATTTTATAGAATCTCTGCTTGTAAAAATGCCCATGAACTTTGGGATACTTTGTCTGTTTCAAATGAAATAACATCTAGTGCAAATGAAATGAGACTTAATACCTATACCATTAAATATGATAACATTAAAATTAAACCTGATGAGTCTATTTATGACATGTATCTCAGGTTCAACGAAATTGTCAACACAATTCTTTGTCTTGAAAGAGAATTCATTTCTAAGGAACAGATCATGAGAATTCTCAGATGTCCACATGACATATTGGGAGGAACGTCGGTCTATATTAAGGAATCATGTGACATCAGAAAGCTACCTCTGAAAGAACTCATTGGAAAACTGATGATGTATGAATAGGAAATAAAATTCAATAAGGAAGATGAGGATGGACCGAAAAGAAAATATATGGCATTCAAGACCACCACCTTGAAAAACATATGTAATGTTAAATTTTAAGCATCTGTAGAAAGTTTCAGCAGGGAACAATCATCACCTGACAATGATTAAGAGATTTCTCGACTATCTCTATGGTTTAAAAGATTTTACAATAAGAATAACTTTTTCATAAAGCCTAAATTCTAGGGAAAATTTGATCAAAAAGGAATATGAAAGAAGGAATGGAAAAGAAGCTACAAGTCTGATGAGATTGTCTGCTATGAGTGTACGCAAAAAATAACATATCATGGAAAATTGTCCAAATCTCAATTAAAAAAATATATATAAGGAAAAGGACCGAAAATATAAAAAGGAATTGATTGAAACATGGAGTGCTTATGAGGATAACTCAAGTGACTTAGAATCCACACATGATGAAAATTATAACCAATCCAATATGTGTTTTATGAAAAACACATCTACGGTAAAAATGGACTCTCCTATTCATAATAAATACAATTATAGAGATGAGAGTGAATATAAAAATATTTATAATGATGAAATGTTTGAATAATATAATATGCTTGAAGAGACATGAAATAAACAAAAAGATAAATATAAATCACTGAAGAAATAGTACGCTGTTACTATGACTGTTAAATTTGAAATCACAACAGAAAAAGAGAAAAATGCTCAACTAATCAAGGAGAACAATGAATTTAAAATGTATAATGAACAATTAAATAATGATTTAGAAAAGATTACCAATGGGAAAAATACCCATACTCATATTCTAGGTAAACAAATTTCCCCTAAATATAGTACTGGCATTGGCTATCAACCTGGTAAAAGAAATTATGGATGAACTGAATTTGTATCTAAATCTAAGACATACATATTTACAACCAGTTCTCGAAAACAATCAACTAGTTCATGTTATGAATCACTCTCTACTGTTTCAAGTTTTTCTTGACCAAATATAGTTTATTTTTCAAATAATTTACATAATGTTTTTAGGAATCCTATGAGGAAAATATGGGTTCTTAAAGCACTTATGACTAATATTACTGGACCGAAAAATGTATAGGTACAGATATAGGGTTATATTTGACCATTTTGTAGGAAAGATGCTTAAATAGTTCCTATAAGATAATACGGTACTTGGATAGTGGGTGTTAAAGACACATGAAAAGTGACTACTCATGCTTTATAATCTTTACAAAAATTGATGGAGGACATGTCACCTTCAGTGGCAATGCCAAATGAAAGATTATTGGCCTTGTCCAAATCAGTAACTCTAACTTGGCTCTGATTTCTAAAGTACTAATTTTTTATGGATTTAAATATAATCTACTTATTATTTTAGAATTATGGGATGGTGGATTTCATGTTAAATTTGAAAATGATGCTTTCAATGTTTTTAACTCTAAAAATGAATTAGTGTTTTCTGCATTAAGAATTAAAAATATTTATTATTTTAACCTAGATACATTTGCTTCTCAAAATTATTCATTTCTATGAGTATTTCATAAAGATCCTTGGATTTGTCATAGGAGACTAGGACACTTTAATATTCACTCCCTTAGAAATATAACTAGAAAAATATTACTCAAATACCTACCCACACTTGAGATTACAAATGGTAATGTGTGTAATCCCTATCAAAAGGGAAAACAACAAAAAATATCCTTCTAACAAATGATGGAAGTGTCAAATTCTCGACCTCTCAAACTTGTTCACACGGATTTGTTTGGACCATCAAGATTTTCTAGTTTAAATGGGAAGCACTATGCTTATGTTATTATAGATTATATTTCATGATACACTTGGGTATACCTTCTAACTAAAATAAATTAAGCATATTCTTACATCACTAAATATTCTAAGTCTACAGAAAATCTACGTGGACATAGAATTAAGACCTTGAGAAGTGATCATGGCCGTGACTTTGAAAATCATGACTTTGAATTTTTTTCTCACAAAATGGAGATAGTCATAATTTCTTTTCCCCTAGAACACCTCAATAAAATGGAGTTATAGAAAATAGAAACAAAACCCTAAAATCGATTTATATAACAATGCTTAGTGAATATGACCTGCCTATTTAATTTTTGGATTAATCTATAAATAAAACATGTTACACAATTAATCGACTATTGATTATTCCTATTCATAAAAGGACTAATTATGAGTTATGGAACAATAGAAAAACCAAGGTTAGCTACTTCAAATTTCTTGGTTGTAGAGTCTATAACTTTAATAATAAAGAAAATCATGACAAATTTGCATCAAATAGTGATGAAGGAATATTTTTAGGATTTTCAATTTCTAGTAAAGCCTGTAGAGTGTTCAATAAAAGAACTAAATATGTGGATGAATCTGTCCATGTCAAATTCTATAAAACAGATCCACATGAGCCTAAAACCATTCTAATGAACCTAGAGGATGATGTATCAAATCAGGACATTAATTCAAAATCCCCAAACCATAATGTGAAAGAATCTATGAAAACTTAAAGATCAATAAATTCCTTAGACTCAAGTCACAATGAGCCTCAACCTGTTGATGAACCTAAAATCACTAGTCCTTCCTTTTCTAGGGATATTAGAACTCTTAAGAACCATAAATTATATGATTTTGTAGGAGACTTAGACAAAGGAACTCAAACAAGAGAATCTCTTTGAAATTAGGTTGATCATCAAGTCTTATGGTCACAACTTTAACCTAAAAACATTATTGATGTGATCAATGATGGATTTTGGGTGATGGATATGCAAGAAAAACATAATCAATTTGGAAGTTAAAAAGGTTGGAAACTTATATAAACACCCAAAGACACATTCCCTATAGGAATTAAGTGGGTTCTTAGAAATAAAGTAGATGAAGTTGGTAACATAGTTAGAAATAAATCATGATTGGTTGCACAAGGATAAAGTCAAGAAGAAGGAATTGACTATGAATAGACCCTTGCACCAATATCCATACTTGAAGCCATCAGAAATCTACTTGCTTGAGAAGCAAATATAAATTTAAAACTATATCAAATGGATGTCAAAAGTTCATTTCCAAATGGATATATAGCTGAGGATGTATTTTTTGTGTAAACCCATTGTTTTCCAAACCCTAATTTTCCAAATCATATTTTTACATTATTAAAAGATTTGTATTGTTTAAAACAAACTCCAAGAGCTTGGTATGAAAGGATGAGTACTTTAATTATTTCTAAAGGTTTTACATAATAATTAACTGATCCTGACCTTTTTATAAATCGAATTTACAATGAAATTTTATTTTTTCAAATATATTTAGATGATATTATCTTTGGATCTTCAAAAAATCCATCCTGTATTGATTTTACTAAAATGATGAAAAATAATTTTGAAATGAGTTTAATGGGTGAACTAAATTGTTTTTTATTTCAAATATTTCAAAATAATGATGGTATTATTTTCAATCAATGTAAATATAGTAGAGACCTTCTAAAACGTTTTAGACTAGATAACATTAAACGTAGTGACACTCCAATGAGTACCACTTGTAAGTTGGATCTTAATGAAAATTGGAAATTTGTTGATCAAACCACTTATAGAGGATTGATTTGAAGTTTACTATACTTAACTTCTAGAAGACGTGACATTATTTTTATTGTGTTTATGTGTGCTTGTTTTCAAGAAAATCATAAGGAATCTCATTGAAATTAAATTAAAATAATTTTTTGATACCTCTAGCTCATACCCACTCTAGTAATGTTCAATCCCAAAGGAAAATAATTTGAATTAGTTAGTTATTCTGGTCCTGATTTTGGTGATTGTATGTTAGATAGAAAGAGCACCTCTAGAACATGTAACATTTAAGGTAGAAAACTAGTATCATTGTGTATTAAGAAACACAAATCTGTTGCATTATCTACTGTAGGAGATGAATACATAGCTGTTGGTAGTTGTTGTGCACAGATTTTGTGGATAAAACACACATTAATAGATTATGGATATTAATTCAGGAATGTACCTATAAATTGTGACAATGAAAGTTCTATTAACATCTCGAAAAATCCTATTTCACACTCCAAGATAACGAATATTGATGTAAGACATCACCTTTTCAGAGATAATTATCAAAATGGTGATATCACATTGTAATTAATTGGTACTAAATAATATCTCATTGACATATTCACCAAACAACTTAATTATAAAAAAACAGATTACATCATATTGGAATTAGGTATGATAAATCTTATGTATTTTTATTACTATTTTATATCTTCTTGTTTTATTTTTATGGTCTCACAGTTACTATTTCTTGGTTACAATATGACACTTACTATCTCTAAAAATACGGTCACACAGTCTAGAACTCCCACTATTACCGTCCCATTGTGAAAATTGACTATGGTATCCCCATGAACAACTGTTATTGTCTCACTGTGATAGTCAGTTACTATCTCACTATAATGATGTCTTATTGTATTATTTATAAATTAGAATTCATATCGTGGTAATTCACTAATTTACCCTTTCAAATTCCAAAATTATTGTTTTTGAGATGATTGGTATTCCTAATAGATAAAATAAAATACGTTTTACTTGTTATTCACTCGATCCATCTTCTATTTCCTCAAATTGTCATCCTTCTTCAACCCTTCAACCCTTCTCTCTCGAATCATCAGTGAATGCCTAGGATGAAAAGTCCTTTTTTGTCAACTCCTAAGAAACATAGTTTAAAGAAGAAGAGGAAGAACATACCTAAGTTACCACATGAGGGTCTTCTGATTCCAAATCTAGTGAACAGAATAGTAGTACCTGAAAAGAAGATTTTCCCCAAGTGGATCATTTCATGTATGTCTCTGGTTTTGAATGTATTGAAAGATCATGGATGGTTAGATTGGTTTGAAAAGAAAGATCATCCTATTTACCCTAAATTATTTTCACAATTTTATCAGTATGCTCAATTTTATTTTTATTATGAAGATGGATATGTTGTAAGAAGCTGCATAAATAGATAGAGATGAACGTTTTCTTTGAAATTATCTGTTGCATTCTTCTTGATACCTCATGAAGTTATTTATGAGGAATACCAATGAGGTCCTCTAAGTCCATGTGAATTCATTGTTTTGAATGATTCTTTGAGAATTTTAACTTGAAATGAAACAATGAGAAGAGTGATCGCTGCCGAGCTTGATGGAGAATCTAGACTTCTGTTCAAGTTTATTCAGAACTTGATTAGCCCAAGAAAAAGTGATTTCACTGTACTCAAATATTAGGATGTATTTTTTATACATATCATGAAAAATGGGCACAAGATCAATATTTTCAATTATATTATACACCATATGTGTGAATTGATCAAAACTACCTCTAAGTCAAACTAACTATTTTAATCTCTAATTATCTCAACCATACATTATGCAAAAGGATTGGTTGGACCAAAGGAAGAAGTTATCAAGGATTATGAGTTCATCCTTTCAATAGTTATTATAAAGATAATGAAAATCAATTGGAATCCTTGGAAAAAGGTATCGGAGGATGATAATGATAAATCTACGAAATGTATATTTCAGTGGAACAACCTTCAAGACCTAAAGGTATTTATGGTCCTAGTTTGGTGCTAGATGAAGTTGTTGAATATTATGATGATGAAGTAGAAGAGGATTTTGTACCTATGAGGAAAATAGTTCCAGATGAGAAGAAAATACACTTGATCGTCACATTTTAATTGAGAAGGAAATGCATGTTCTTAAAGATGTTGCTGATTTAGAAGAACAACACAATGTTGTGGAAGAATCTATTTCTAAGGAAACCAAAAATGATGCTGTGGAAGAACATATAAAAGAAGATATTTCTCTTATGTAAGAAGATGCACTTGAGGAACTCTCAGAGTAACAAGTTGTTTTTGAAGTCATTCTTTCTGCTGAAGAGATTATCCATAAATCCTTTCAATTGGATCGAAAGGGAATTGTTGTGGAAATCAAGGACGACATCATGCAAATATATCAATAGCAAAAAACTCTTAGTCCTGAGAAGGATTCACTTATTGTGGGGGAGAATCCCCCCAGTTTGGAATATGCTAATGTGTCAAATCCGATTCATCTAATCTCAGCAGATACATTTTATAAATTTCCCAATTACATAGATGTGAATGATTCACAAAAAGTATTAGTCAAAGGTCTTGATCAAATTACTATTCTTCAGTTGAAAATGACATCTTCTCCTCATGTTACTTATACCAAAGAACATAATCCCATATCATTTTCAATATATGAGCCTTCATAGCATCCTTCACACTTGGTGAATAAGGATGATCTGAATGAATTTGGAGCTACCCTTTTGGCTGGGATTAAAAAGATCAGGATTAATCAACCTGCTCCTATAACCAATTTATGTAATAAAAATTCTTCCTTGTTATTAGAAAATTCATATGGTAGATTCAACCAAAAATGATTCATGAGATTCAAGAAGTCAGAGTTGAGAAAAAACTGCTTAGTGATGAAGTTAAGACTCTTTGAGGTATGGTTGAAAAAATGCAGTTAGTGATAACCTCACGATCAGAACCTATTTCTCATCATATTGATAATATTGTTACTCAAACCCCATAGGCAGTATCCTCACAAATTCAAACTCATATAACCTCCTTATCTGACAAAGTAGCTGAAAGAAATAATAAAATTGTGAAATAGATGCGTGAAATTGTTATTAGACTTAATAAGTAAACTGATGAGTATAAGGGCTGCCTTTAGAAAGTACTAAATCAATTGAAATCCTAAAATTGTCTGTCACTACCTATAATGCCTCTATACAATTGTCTCCACCTTCCTTAGTTAATTATCTTCTCAGAACAGTTGTCAAAGAAGAACTTTCAGCTATTCTTAGTGGTTTCAAAAAATAATATATATCTAAAGTTATCGAGAATAGTGATAGTGTTCTTGATTTGGTATGAATCCATTCTAATATTGCTAATGATTCTTAGCAAGAAATTTCCACGAAATTTGACTTCTACATCAACCAGATCATCTCTAAGAATGACATGACATATCACATCATGTACCTTGTGAAAAATCTTAAGGATACCTCCGATTACTCAATCCTTCAAGACACAAGTCAAAAATCTCACAGAGTTCACCCATTTGTTAGACAAGTGTATGGAGAACAAGGATGAATTTGAAGAATCCATGCAATATGGTGGTGAAATAATTTCTAATTTTATCAATATTTCAAGGCATTATCATCATGGTTAGAGTACTACCATTGTTTCTCCTAGAGTCGAACAATTGATATTGGGTCTACCTATCATAATATCTTCCCTAGCTTACACATCTATGAATTTTAGTCAGGCCCTGAGTCATTTTAGGCATGAAATCCTTGATAAACAGTTTCCCCAGTCTTTTACTACCCCATACATTGGATCCTTCTGTCTTAGAAGGTTGTCTTTTACCTTCTCAACCAATGAGTTTTCTCCCATCCTCCACTTACAAATCTTCTCTTATGGCTTCTTCGTATGATACTACTACCAAGGGCATGGAAAAAACCATCCAGTGATGCATACCAATGACTAATCACTTTTGATAGGGCTGTTGTTGCATTTGTTTTTATATCTACTATTTGTAATGATACTTTTTTTATTTAATACATCGTGCACTTTTATTTTCTACTTCTTCTTCACTCATTTTGATAATCCCAAAATGGAGAGAAATATGCACCCCCAATGTAAGAATAGTGAAATATTTTGTTTATATTGGAAACAAATACAATATAAATTTACATGATTTGTGATCATCAAAAAGGGGGAGATTGTTCGACTCCTCATATATTAATCATGTTTTAATGATCACAAATCATATATATTCTATAAATCCTAGTAATCCTATAATCTGTCTCAAATCATATATAGATGATTACTATCATTATGAATTAAGTAATGCTATCCAATATCTTAATTTATATACATTTATTCTGATTACTATAAACTATATTTTATTTACATTATAATGAATTCATTGATGAATTATTAAGTCTCATCCATTCTATGAATATCACTGCTTATCTTTGAATACAGATATTTGGCTATGTCTGAGACACCATGAGTCTTCCACCGGTTATGTTTTTCTAAAAAAAGGAACCAGGCACCATGAACCTGACATTGTGAACTAGACACCGTAAACCAGACATTGTGAAATAGACACTCTGGACCAAACACCGTGAACCGGACACCGTGAACAAGACACCCTGAACCAGACACCGTGAACTAGACACCGTGAACCAGAGACCGTGAACCATACACCATGGACCAAACACCATGACCAGACATTGTGACCAGACATTGTGACAATGAGACACCGCTTCATGGAGGCACCGTGTCCAGAATAATTGTGACACTGTTTATTAATATGTTTTGTCGTTTTTCAATTTAATCTCTAATGGTCATATTTGAAGAGTTTAAATTCACTAACATTATTAATGTTTCATTGTACACATGTCCCTTGATAGTACGAGGTACGATGTGAAGAATACATGCATCCTGTCATTACCAAAAAATGCACTCCAAGAATAAAAGAGAAGAGAGGCCCATAAATAACATATAGTTAGAGTGTAATACCAAGAAGAACACATGACCTTACCTGAGAAAAGAAATGACACATGAAACTCAACATTCCTAAAGAATACAAAAATCATACTCGAATCCCAGAGTCGAGGAAATCGTCGCACTGTCAACACCACGAGGAACATACGCCATATCTAGCTGACTTGCAATACTCTATTTTCCACACAAGGACTCGATTTCTACATCATATTGATCCTAGAAGTAAAGATTTAAATAGACAACAACTCAGAGCACTTCTAACCTTATCTCATCATTTTTTCTTCTATTGTGTATCATTTTATTTTCTTTCGAGTAGTGTGTGTTTCTGTATAAAAACCAACTTTGTCTCCTACATTAAACTGAAGGATACAATATATCCTTTCTCAGTCATCTTTTTATTTCTGTGTATACCCATGGATAAGTGTGAACGATGTCTCTATGGGGCCGGATAGTTTGTACCCATGAAGAATTGTGGAAGAGGTCGTGTCACCAAGATAGTCTTGTGTACTATTGTTATCCTCGATCCTGGGTGTGGATCTAATTTATCTATATAAACTACATGGAGGAAGGTGATCACCAAGTAGAGTTGATTAGGTCTCGACTTGAGACTGAACCACTTGTTTTATATCTTTTTTATTTTTTAATTTAGTTTTCTCTATTTCTCCATTTAATCCAGAAATCGATAAATTCACATTGATAGTTAGTATTGGAAAAAAGTTATAATTGTATTTCCTCATTATAATAGCTTCAAAAGTATTTTTAATAACCAATATTAAGATTAATAATAATTAATCTCTCTTCTAAGAAGTTATATAAAGAGTCAATCTTTCATAACAGTATTACTTTGATTAGGTGGGCTTTTGTTTACTTTATTTGGGAATCCTTTTAGGAATAATTTTCTACAAAAATTTTAAATAGATACTAAATTTACCCCTCTATTGAGTACTCTACTCTGACCAACAATGTGTAAATCAGATATTTATATCACATTAAAAATTCTAGATTTTATGTAACCATAATTAAATTATATGGGCAAAGATTATCAAATGGAAACATACATGAGAAATGAAAAAATTATCACAAAAAATAGTGATTTAAAAAAAGAATTTTCATTAAAAACTTATAAAAGAATATATTTAAATCATATATGGTATGATATATATTAGTAAATTTATATTATTCATCTATAATATATGTATATTTATTACACACGAGCTTCATACACATACGAATGAATTCCAACATGTTGTCTGACCATCTCATCTAACTTCTAATTCCATAATACATACACCATATTCAAAAATTATTCCTTTGTGGGGTGTATGTAATGAGTATTTCGATATGTCATAATATGAATATATTTTTTGATCATGAAATTTAATGTTTCATTTGTTGTTATTTATTTAATAGGGATATTTATTTAATAGCTATCAAAAAGGTAAGAGTTTATTTCACAATGTCATCATAATTTGGGATTTTTTTAAGTCTCCCTTATGGGAATTATTTGATATTTATATATTAAAATAAAACAATTTTATTATCATCGAGTTATTAATTAAATTTTTTAATTAATTGTACAATTATTCAACTAGTTGGTACATAAAATGATAGAGAAAATGTTTTTAAGAAAATATGGATTTATTTATCTCTTCGGTCATATATCATTTTCCATTGAAATCTGTGTTTTATAAAAAAATTATATTTTTTATCTATTTAAATTTTATTTTCTAAATATATATTTAACCATTTTTTCTATTTATTTTTTATATGTAATATTCATATAGTTTTCAAAATAAGTCCCCAATAGATTTTACTGAAATTGTGAAAGGAATATTTATTTCAACATGTACTACATTAATAGAATGTTCTTCTAAGATGATTAATCAATTTTTTATAGATTATTTTACATATTTTCTAAATATTTTATAAAATTTATTTTTAAAGTGATTTATTTATTTTCATAAAAAATGTTTTTAATTAAATTTTTATAGTACTTATATTCAATAGTGAGAAAAACACCTTAGTATAATTATGATCCCCATGGAATATTTTATATTTATACCATCCTTTTTATTTATCCAGATGGTTTATAATCTGTATGACAGGGGAGGTACAATTTTATTACTATTCACTATAGTACTCTAGATGATTTGTGATTATGATTATTGATTGGGGTATGTATTTACATTTTATATGTTATCCTATCAATACAAATGTTTGTGATTATTATATTTTACCCCTTTTAGATGAGGAATGAATTGAAAGAAATTATGTGATGGGTGGGGCCCAAAATTACATATCCCCTCGATTCATCGATGGCTCTCATAAGAATAATTATATTGGGTCTTTGGATGAAGAATTTCCCATGTATATAATATTTCTTGGAATGATGCATTGATAGTAAGAAGTCATGGAGTGATTCCTTGACATTATATTTAGGATATCCTACATAGTGCATTACACCATTATGGATTCAGTCATTGATATTCCATGTGGTTATTTGATTAATTATAATATTAGTTTTTATGTTTCATGTTTCTCCTATTATTTATGTTGAATTATTTAATAATAAACTATTATTTTCTATATTATGATCAATATATTGATTTAACGACTCTTGTCTTAGTTATTTACATTTATAAATTCATTATACCATATTTTTTCATAGTTTTGGTTGTACACATACCCGTACTGATCATCTAAGCTCATCACTTTCTAATATTTTTTTCTCAAGGAAACAAGGGAGTGTTTTGTGACTTATATTCGGACATACACTATGAGGAATAATGGTGTTGTAAAGGAAAACACTTTTTGTATTTTATGTTTCCAATTGAAATGATAATTTCATCTATGTATCGAGTTTAACAAGGCTACTAAACTATTCAGTCATTTGGAATGTGATTCCTTGTATATTATTCCAATGTAATAAATTTGGAACTAGCTATTGGATATTAGAGTTTGGGTCAAAACAGTTGGTATCAAAGGATGTTTAGTATAAGCATTGGGAACTACTTTTAGGAGAGAATAAATTTTGGGAAATCCCTTTTATATACATTGAAGATAAGTATACCAAAATTTATAATATTTTGTTTAGGAATATATTTATGTTTTTCCATATAAATACATCCCTATTTAGATACTACAAGAAAATGTAGTTATTTCAAATATGTACCATGGGGTAATAACATTGAAAATGACCTGTTGTGCTTGACCCGATTTTCACCTAGTGCACATAAATGAGTCTTACTACGCACATATTTTGTCACTCCCGTGGTATATGCTTATGATAGTTAATATTTTCTTAAAAACCAATTATTAAAAATTTTAACATAAATATTTACCCAAACAGACGATGTGTATGATTATTAGATTGTATATGTTTAATTTTTTCCAATTTTTTCATGTTTTTTAGTACTCTTGGGATTATACGTTATGTTTCATAATATTTTGATCTAATCGATTACATGTAATTGTTTAGAAATGGAACATAGTTGGGGTAATGGAAACAGTATCAATGCTCATAATAAAAATGGTAATAATGGTTATTTATTTGATGGGAATACAAAAATCAATTAAAGGGAACATGATTCCAAAACATTATCATCATATGAACACTTGATATAATGATCCATCAAGCCATAAAAATAGTTATCTATGTACTATTGATTATATGGGATTCCAAATAAGAAGAAAAAACATATAAAAATGGAATGGGGGAAGAATGAAAAGAAGGAATTTCCCACATGTGAAAGTTTCCTAAATAAACACAATGACACCTGATTGAATGAAAGGGGAGTTTTCTGTAAATATTGAGATGAATGACATTATTATAATAAATGGAAAGGTAGAAAAGAAATTTCTAATGTTTAATGCTTCAACTATAATGATATGGGGACATAACCAAATGAATTCTGAAACCATAAAAGGAATATACCTCAAAAGAAGCAAAGAGTTCATGTTCATGTTTATGCTATTACTATAGAAACATTTTATGATTAATTTTATTGTATTTGGATTCAAGAATTATGTTATAAGGGTATTATTGTAAATGATATTATAGTTATATGAATTTTGAAATGTATATGGATTATACTGTAGTACTTTTTCTTTATGTATTTGAGAGCATATATTGAATTGTATCAAATACTAATAAAATTCATTCAGTTGTAAGTGGAACTTCTTGGAAAACACATGAAGAGGGAGGAGAAATCATAATATTTGTAATTTGTTCAGATAATAATGAGATTTTATAGGATAATATTAGATACTTTGAAATTGGTTAGTGATTTGATAATTTATGCCTGATGGTGTTTACTACTTGTCTATATCTATAGAAATATCTTCAACAACCAGGAATTTTTTAGATGAATTCCTATTTTCGTTAAGGTTTTATAAAAATAAAAACATATTTTGAAAGTTTCATTAAGAGATAAAGTACACTGTAAGGGAAATATAATTTTGATTTAGTGACCTTCCTTCCAAAATTTTATACATTCAATTTGGATAGACATTTTTCAGATCATCCTAGAGGATAATTATTAATGTAATTGATTAATTTGAACTGTTGGTGTAATTAAATAATGTTTTCTAACCATTTTATTTTTTAATATACATAGAGATATGAAGAACAAGTTGGAATTCTAGTAATATGTTAAATGTGTTTCAGGCATAAAAATTATATTTGGATAGTAATTAATAGGAATGAGAAATGAAGTGGGAATGGAACAAAGAATAAAAAAAGATGAAAATATTCCTTTAAAATCTAAATACAGAATGTAAATACATTTTATTGTGTTCTTAGTCTATATGGGTATGGAATTACACAAATCCAAGAAATGTATCTTCAACCAAAAATGTTATTCTATGACCTTAAATCATTAATGATTATTGGTTTTGTGGTTTCTAAAATTCTAATTATCATTCAACATCGTATTATTGAAGACCTATATCATCCACCATCATTATTTGGGCCTTATGTTGTTCTCTATGTCCATATATTCAATTACCTCCATTGTTTTCTTACATAGAAACCTAGTTATGTGATTATTCCAGATGAAATTCATACTTAACATTTTCTCTTATTATGAAGATGTTTTATTAACCCTTATCATGATGTTATACTTGCATAAGACAATTTCAAAATATCAAACCCATGATTATTAAGACGAATTTTAAATTATGAGGACATAATTTATTTATAGTTGTAGAACATAACACATTGGGATTTTCAAATATGAACATCATGTTCGTTAGAATGTATGAAATGAAACAAAATGATTATAAGAAAATATAACACCCTAATACTATATTATATAAACTTATTTTAAAATAAATTCAATATATTTGATATTTTCTATTGCACAACATATTGGGTATGAATGAACCACTGTACTCTACTAAAATAATATTATATTTGCCACTAAAACAAAGCTATTAAGATAAAGGGAAGTAAAAATAATAAATAAATATTGAAAAATATATGGTATACAAATATATAAATAAAATTCAATTTTTATATAGTGACTATAAATAAAATAATTTTTTTGATGAAAAGGAATTGTTTTCTGAAATATTGAATTTTTTTAGAAGGAGGTTTAGTCAGGCATTGATCAAAAATTTTAAAATCAATATTTTCACCTTTATAAAATTTATTTAATAAAAAAAGAAATTTTTATATCATTATGTCATAATTTTTTTTGGGTGATTTTCTTAGAATTCCCCGAAAAGACAAATATTTCAGTGAAATGTGATTTTTTTGGGTTTTTATTAAGAAATTATCCCTTCATTCAATGAATTTACAAAATTAATTTAATTTTAATATGGTTTTAAAATTAAAAATAGTTAATTTATGAATATATTAATCCAATTTAATTTATTAGAATCAGTTTCATTTTTTATTGATATAATGTATTTTTAAACATTTGATAATTTTTTCATTGGAAACCCATTTTTTGTCATAATTATGTGATTTATTTTAAATTAAAATTTTACAATTTTTCTAATTTATCTTTAAAAAATGGATTCAATATCTATATTAAATCTAATTTATATTATATAATAATTTAAACTTAATTTTATTCCACAATGAGTAGTAAAAAAAGAAAAAATTAATTTCTACGGTTAAGGTGAAAATGAGATTTCTGATGGGTTAAACTGAAAAGATAAAGGGTAAAATGATAAAGATACTCGTATAACTTTTTAGGGATATTTAGATCATAGAACATATAAATATATATAATTTAACATTTTGGAACATTTTTAAAGTTGAAAAATGGGGATTGGGGAAACTTTTTGTTTTCCGAACATACAATAGTGCCATTCACCTCCCTTATAATAGTATTACCCCCTATCCTCTCATTTTGACACTTCCAAAACACATTTTTTTCAAGAAATACCCACCCAAATTTAATCCATGATTACTTCCCCACATACTATTTTAATTATTTATATCAAATATATAATCTAGGAAGGCTCTAGGTTAATTAAGGTTGCACTAAGAAGAGCTAATATTTTTAACCATGTGTTTTCATTTTAGTTATTATTATATATTCTCATGATATTTCACAAATATTAGAAAATTATAACACAATTTTATAACATATAAATATATATTATTATGTTAATTTACTTACGTGTATCCACATCCATATCCATCATATGTAAAAAAAACCTTTAATCTTGTTTATAGAGGACAACCATCACACAAAATGAGGTAGTTATTTTTCTATCAACACCTCTCATGGATAGATATATTGATGTATTTTATATATGATATTTATGATATTATTTTTCTTATTAATTAATTATAACACATATACCTTCTTAATCTATATTCTTTTAGGGATATGATAACGTCGCTCCCGTGTACAACAGACTACTGCCTTGTGATTTGATGTGATTCATTTTTCACTTTGGCATTACATGATTAGTAGTGAGGATAAAATTTAATGAATATATGATATATTTATTATAAAACCTTATTTATGGAAATATAATATCATATCCCAGTTATTACAATAAAATCTATTGGAAAATAAAAATATAGTTGATGAGAAAAGTGTGAACTACCACAACCACATAATGATGCAAAATGATTTTCATTTAATCTTTACATTGATTATAATTTGTATATATTTTATGATTATATATGATATATATGAAATTATAAATATTATTCAATGGTTAATTATTTTTAATTTTCCTTTCATTTTATCCGTTGAGAAAAATGGAAATACCATTCAGATATATGTACGACAAACCATTTCAATGAATGATGAAATCCATTTTCTACATCTATCCCTCATGGATTACTATAAATAAATATTTAATTAATTTAATGGTATATTTATAATTTTTAAATTTATATATATCGTTTAAACATAATCAAATTAAAATTTCAAAATTTAGTGAAACAATACATACATGAAAAATGAATTAATCATCACCCATAAACATGATTTTAACAAAAAATTGAACAAAAATGCGTGAAAATTGATAATAATTAAATCAAATATTGGATGATATTTATAATTTTGGTTCTTTAATATATTTTAAAAAAATATATATTTATTATATAGGAGGCCCAGTCACATATGAAGGAAGTCGAACAAGGGAAAATGGACTCTCATCTCACTTTTACTAATGTGATTTGTACCTCTTATTCACCAATTATTCCACTTTGTGGTGTGTGTACTACTATTTTTGGTATGTTATATCATGAACATATTTCTATTCTTGGAATTTAATGTTTCATTTTAATTAATATTTTTTGAGGTTAGGATTCAAAATTTACCACTGTAATACGTGTTTATTTCACAATATCATCATTATTTTGGTCTATTTTTGTTTAAGTATCCCTTAGGAGAATTATTTGATATTTATATATTAAAAAAAATTATTTTTTCAAGTATTTTTATTCGTGTAAATTTTCATGTAATAGTGCTATTATCACTCTTTGGTACTTAGAATTATTGACAAAATATTTTTATGAAAATTTAACTTTATTTCACTCTTCAGTCAAAAATCCATTAACATAAAAATTCCAAATTTTCTATAAATGTTTTCAAAACTATTATTAACAATTTCCAAATTATTTATTAATTTTTTTGAACTGATTTAACTATTAAATTTTTTTAAAATTATTCTTCATGTTATTTTAATATTGTTTGTATTTTACTAAAAATTTCAAAGGAATATTTGTTTTAATGCATACAACATGAATGAAACATTCCAAATATTTGACCAGTAAATGTTATAAATATTATTTTAAAAGTTTTGAATGGTTATTTTGAAATAGATTTATTTTCCAATTTTTTTTTGAAATGTTAGTTTTGAAAATATTTTCAATATTTATTGTTTATTTTCCTCAAAATCTATTTAATGAAATTTATATGGAATTTTTATTTATCAAAAACATAAACCATTTACTATACTTAAGATCAACTAAGGATATGTTTTATTGATATAATCCTTATACTATATCTAGATGGATTATAATTTGATTGACAAGGGATTTACAATTTTAATATCATTCACCGTACTGATCGGGATAGTTTACGATTATGCTTATTGATTGGGTTATGTATTAACATTTAGTTTGTCAGTATTTCAATAAAATTGTTTATGTTGAATTTATTTCAACCGATTTATATGATTAGTGCACTATACTATTTAATTGATAGGGGGGATATGAAATTTTATAGCTCTTTGATGCATCTATAGGTCTCATGAGACTAATTTTCATGGGTATTAGGAAATGACATACCCATTTATGTAAGATTCCATGGGATGGGGTCTTGATGGAAAAAAATCCTTGAATAAGGCCTTGGATGTATTTTTAATATGTTTGAAATTTTGAATTCGATCATTATGAATTATTTCATTTATTTTCCATGAGGTTATTTTATTAGTTATAATATCTATAATAATGTTTCAAATTCATCTTATTATTTATATAAAATTATTTTTTCATCATTTATTTTAGTCATATTGGGCTTATGATATTGATTAAATGGTACATGTTTCAGTTATTTACATTTCCATATCGATTATGCCTTATTTATTCACAAGATACACTATGCAATTACCCTTACTGAGCATCTGAGCTCAACCCTTTCGTAGATTTTGTTTTATCCAAGATACCAGAAATTGTTTTGTAATTTACATGAAAAGATGAGTTAGTAGGAGTGATGGAGTTATCAAAGATTTTTTTTTGTATTTTATGTTTTTAAATATAATGATAATCTAAATTATGTATATATTTTACAAAGACTACGAAATTTTTTAATCATTCTAGATGTGATTCACTATATATTTTTCCAATGTAAAAAAGTAGACATTATATATAGGATAATGGGGTCAATGATTCAACAATTATGGTATGTCACTCTCCATTTTGAGATAAACCTACTGCTCTTTTAAATATTGAAATCTCATGTACTCATTCCATGGGATCATGGAGAGAATTTTCAATGTTCTAAATTTCTCTCTTACAGGTGACGTGTTTTCTATTTTAATTTTAATGAATCCTCCTATAGTTTTTTCTAGGTGAATATAGAAATACATTTACTTTGGACTAAAAATATGGGTCGTAAATTTCAATATAAGTAAGAGATTTTTAGGGATATTTTTACAGACTATAACAAATTATTCATATTAATGATTCAAGATATCTATCATATATAACAAGGAAGGTCTGAAATAGATAGATTCAATGAATTTATAATAATTCCAATTAGTTTTTATAACAATATATAACTTAGTGGTAAGATTATTCCCCTCTGACCTTCTCTCCTAATTTTGAGGTACATAGATTTTGAATTTTGAGAAACCAAGGAACGATTAGAATAAGACGTTTGAGTACTTATATGGTATAAATTTTGGTTATCTATGTTTATAGTAAAAATAATTCAATCCATCACCAGTGGATTCAAGATGACATTGGCAGGAAGCAGACAATGAAATGGATATGATGGATGAGTGTTGTAGTACCATATATTTCATTTTAGTAACTTTTTCATTATTCTATTTAAGTATGTAATGATTATTGATAATGTTTGGGAGTGCTTGGTGAATATTTGGAGTGTTTTTGGGTCCTTCCTACTTGTGAATGATGGGCACACCATTTAGAAAAACGGTATAAAACCTACATGAAATCATTTATAATGAGACTTGTTCTAATGGGAAGGGACACATATGGATCATGGATTTACAAAACCCCATGGAAGCCTTGAAGAATTGTGTAACTTGAAAAAGTTACCATTGGCAGAACTGGTGCAATGTTCGGAAACCATGAGAGAAAACCATGTGAGGTTTACCCTTGAGGTGGTAGATGAAACCTGCTTAGAACATAGTTTTCTTAACCATGCAACTAAATTATGTTCAGTAAAAAAATTGGTCTTAAAAAAATATCTTGGTTGGATTTATGTTTTAATGCCTTGTTTTCAACCCAAAACGTTCATAACTCATGAATTTTCTCTCTCAAAGGTTGGAGAACCTCTCCATATTGTTTTTTATGTGATTTGGATGCATTATTTGTAGTTTTTAAGCTCGATCCACAGGGTAAGTGATCATTCACCGTCATTATTGGTTCTGTTTTGTTAGATCCTTTTCCCAATACATCTCATTTTATTTCACCAATATCTTTTGTGGATAGATATATGATATTTGATGCCAAATATGAATATATTTTTTTTTGTCGATATTGGATGTGATCTAAGTTGTGATCATTGAGATTTAACCCATTTTTGTAGATTTTCATTGTGTTGTTCTTTTTTTCATCACAAAACATGATGTCAGTGGCTTCACCCTCAAATAATCTATTTATATATTCAATGATTGCATTAAAATTGATTTCATTTATTAAAATTGATTATGAAATTGGTGTGAAAATCATGGTAGAAACCTTCTTTAGTGATGGTTGTGTATTTTTGTGGAATTGGGAATTATTGGAAAATATAGTTTTTTAAATGTCTTAAAATGGTTTATTTTAAAAAATGTTGTTTGGTTTTGATTACTTCAAAAGTGTCTTCAAAAAAAGGTTGGTTTTATTGAAATGGATTGTTGGAATAATTTTTAATTTTTAATTGAAATGTTATTTGTATTGATGTGGTTTTGGCATTGATAATGTTTTTGGGAATACATGGCGGTGTGTGTTAATATTATATTACAAGAATTGGTTGAAATATGACCATGTTTTTTGTGCAAAATGTTTACTGGAACTTGGTATTTAATTACATTGTGATGACTTGATTCATCGATGAGAAACCACTCATGATTATGGAACTGTCATAATGAAGTACAGATGTGTAGATTTGTTGATATGTGGATATGTGGAAGTGAATGGGATATGCCAAAAAATGGAAACATGAAATGTTTTTTAAGAACTTGTTCAGTTTCAATCATTGAAGCTTATCATAGGTTTGGGAAAAATGATTTATAATTGAACTTGTTTATATTTAGTTATAACATAATTTTAGAATTTTTTTTAATGATTTTATATAAATGTGATAATATGTTTTTTCCTAGTGCTGTGAGTAGGTATGTCATTTGGGAAAACCTATTGAGTTTTAGTACTCACCCCAAATTTTTTACTTTGGATCTTATGCAGATTTTGTTTATCAAGGACTGCGAAAAGGTAATGTATCACACATATTTTGCACTCCCTCTTGATATTAGTTATTTTTAGTGTGTTTGGATCATGGAACATGTTGGAGCTTTGGAGTTATAGTTGTCTTTGAGTTTTTATTGGTTTTATAGTCTTCTACTGTATACTTTGATATGTTGTTCTCCCCTATAGTTTATGGTTTTAATTTTATTTTGATAAATAAAATATTGAGTAGTATTTTATTATAATCATGCATCGTATAGTGTTTTTTTGGTTATGGCTTTTATAGTTAGTTTTCTTATTTTTAATGGGAAAATCGTCCCCCATGTGTAATGAGGTCCTTCATCATTTATTGCCATCCTTTCGTGTCTTGGAAGCACCACATAAAGAGAAGTAATGTTCCTAATTATTCTCAATACAATGAGGTGGGAAGGGAAGTTACAAGTGGTATCATTTTTGTTCCATCCAAAATCTTTTTAGGAAATGTGGTATCAGTTTTTTCCGGTCCAAAAATCTATTTAAGGTAAGTGGTATCATCTTGGTCCTGTTATTTTTCTATAAAAAGTGGTCTTTGGCATGGTATTGGTATTCAGTCTTGGAGTTGAATTCATTTGGGTTTATTCCTTGAGATGGAGATTGCTGAAAAGAATATGATTGCCATAACATGAAATATAGATCATCAAAACATTTAGCTGGTGATTTTAGGTTGATGTTGAAGTTACAAACAAGTTGGGTAAATATGTGTTTTGGAGACACTTATAGGGTTTGTATTATCATTTTCATGGGTTTGTCAAATGAGACAAGCATGTCATGCATAAGGGGAATTATTTCCCATTAGGAATGCATATTCATTTTTAGTGCTGATCAAATGATTTTGTGAAAAAGTGATTTTTTTGAAACATGGTTAAGTTGTTTTCAAAGGTAGGATTTTGAAAAAGAGCATGATTTGGGTATTTTGAAAAATGGTATGATTTTGAAAGAATGTACAGATTTTCTAAAAAATGGTTGAACATGAAAAATAGTATATTTTAGAAAGAACTTTTCATATAACATGTTTTGGTAGAAATTTAAATTGTAAGCCATCAGTTAATAAAATGTGATAATTATGATGTTCGTTCAGTTTTTAGAAAATGGAACCTGGTAGGTGACTTAGAAGACAACCAATGGAAGATGCCGAGAATGTGGTTTCACCAGAGCTATAGGTCAACCTAATTCTAGTTCAGAGTATAGTCCCATATTTTCATGCTATGTGGGGAACTGGAGGGATGTTCCATGGAAAGTGGATCTGTTCATCTAATTCTAGAAGTAGAGTCCCCCATCTTTATGGGTGATTCTGTACCAGAGAAGGCATAGGGGTTTCCAATCACGATGAATCATATCGTTAATTTCATTGGAACCCTACCAGATTTCAAAATCTAGTTAGAGACTCATATGATGAATGATGTTGTATTCCAGTGGAGTGATTTCATTCATACTAAATTAGACCAAGTCCCAACATGGGAGGATTTTGGGGAATTTTTTAATAAAAAGTTCCATCATTATATGATTAGAAATAAAAAAACAAATTAATTCATCATACTAAATATTTAAAATATATTTTTCACAGAGTATTTGGATAAATCCATGAATTTAGTATGCTTTTCACCTATGTTTTATTCTAGTGAAACCTTCACAGAATATATATCTGAATTAGGGATGAGACATGTTATTCACTAAAATATATTTTGGATCTATATTACAGACTATAAAGGGATGGTAAATTGAGAGTTGATAGATGAAAGTGATATCATTAGAGATATGAGAGTAAGAAGTATGTTGATACCTATAGAAAATAGTGGGAACTCTAATGATGAGAGAAATCAGATGTTGGACACCTATTTCCATGGTGGGGGTATGGCTCAAAATCAAATGGAATGATAGTTAAATATTCATCAGACAAAAAATCTAACCTGGATGTTCTCGATGTGGTTCGTTCGACCACATGAAGTGATAGTGTACGAAACCACACAAACCATCCTATTATTGAAACAATATGGGACTACCTTTAGAAGTATTGTTGATGTGCTCCGAGGTCTGGTGTTCGAGACACTTCTCAAGTGTCATAGGCATCGTATGATTTTACAAGATGAGAAAAAAAGAATGAATCTAATCAGTTCAATAGATACATCAATGGAATTTCTAGGAATATCATGAATCCTCAGGTAGTGAAATCTCAACAGGGAAACAAGGAATAATGTGCAACGACAAAGCAATTTTATGGAGCTGAACGAGTTATTGAGGATGATCAGTATGTACTATCTATGTTATGAGGTATGATTATTTTGAATTCTAAAAACATGATACTATTGTTTTATACTAGTGTATCCCATTTATTTATTTATTATTGTTCTATTTACTTGCTAAGTTTAAAAGTTGAGATGATTCCATCTATGAAAATACATGAAACTCCTCAAGGTCAAAGAGATTACTGAGGCTCTGTTCGTAGAGTATGTTTTATAAACAGTGATGGATCCAAATAGAAATGGAATTTACATGTTCCTGCGATGGGTTTATTTTATATAATCTTGGTTATGGATTTGTTGACAACGTGCAAGGCCCAAATCTACTATTATACCAAAAAGTCAGTTTTATAACTAAATATGGTTTCAAGCATCTGTTTCAAGGATAAAAGAATGTAATAGAGAGTGAAAAAATATTTTTAGGACCAATAGTTGGATTTATTTCATATTATTTGGAAGTTTGGTATGTGGAATCAATAAATATAATCTATAAGAATAGTCATCCAGTAATGGTGGAACTATTTCCAGATGTGTTTCCCAATAATTTATCAGGGTTTCCTCTTGTAAGGGAAATTAATTTTATAATTGATCTCCTTCTAGGGACTAGTACTATTTAACTTAAATATTATTTAAGGAAACCAATAGAGTTAAAGGAATTGAATGTGTTGTTTTAGGATAAATAATGAAAACGATTCTTTCTCCCTAGGACATCTCCTTGGGCAGCGCCGTTCTTGTTTGTAAAAAAGGAAGATGTAACTCTAAGTCCTTATGTGGATTATTGTAAGCTTAAACTTGTTATTATAAAGAATAGTTATCCAATTAAATGAATTTATTATCTATTCAATCAATTTAGGGGAGATCAGTGGATCACTAAAATTGACTTGCAATCATGATATCACCAATTGTGGGTTCGGAAAGACGATATTACAAAACTAGCTTTAAAAAGTTAATATTGCCAATATTAATTTATAGTAATGCTATTCAGTATTATGAATGAACTTTTATTCTATATGAAATTTAATAATCAGATATTTCTATGATATATTAATTCTTTCATAGTGGTCTTTGTGGATGGCATATTGGTTTATTCTAGGAAAAGGGTTGAGGATGAGCAACACTTTTGAATAGTGTTGAGAATTCTGAGAGATAATTTTATTTATGCCAAATTATCCATGTGTGATATTTTGATACAATAGTAACTCTTTCATGTATATTTAATCTCTGAAATTATTGATTATATTTTTTCAAAACAGATAGAGGTAGTTATCGATTAGAAATCACCTAAGAAAGTCTTTGTGATACACAACATCCTAGGATTGGATGGTTACTAACGATAGTTTTTTATGATTTTTCATGGCAATCCTCACCTATGATAGGTATGCAAAAGAATATTGTTCCATTATAGTTGGATGAGGAATTACATAAATATTTTCAATAGTTAATTTTTTTCATTACATCAACACTAGTCTTGATTTTTCTAGAATTAGAATAAGGATTCATTTTAAATTGTAATACTTTAGGATCTGGATGGTATTTTTTCCCCTTGCAGGGAGATCATGTTTTTAATAGATCAAGAAAATTGTGAGTTCATGAGATGAACTACCCAATAAATTATTTTGATTTCGCTTTTATAATCCTTTCTATCAAAACACGACGTCATTATTTCTTCCGAGAGAAATTCACTGTGCTTATAGATCATAAGATTCTAAAGAACATTTTTTTCACAATGTGATTTGAATGTGAGAAAAATAATATTGATGGAGGATCTCAAAATGATTTACTTCTACTTGATGTACACACTGGTTAAGGGTAATTCAATTATAGATGCAATAATAATAAATTCATTTGATTAATTAGAAAAAGATGCTTCAGATCAGTGGTAGTTGATGATAATTATGGTAGAAATGAATATGGAATGTGAAGATCAACAGAATTTTTGTATTTTTATCTCAGATTCTTTGGTCCTTGATTTGGTGAATATGGTAAAAGTGTATCAAATATATGATTCATAAATTGTGACAATGAGGTCAAAACTCAATGGTGGGGAAACCATTAATGGTTGGAAAGTGGATCTTAGTTTAGTGTTGTAGTTCCAAATTCATATAGTCATACCTACAGCTTCTCAAGAATAAATTCATCATGCCTAACACCATTCCAGTACGGAAATTAATCTGGGAATATAGAATATGTATAGGGAACTAAATGAAAGGTTTTTGTGGGTTGGAATTAAAAGGAATGTAGTTTAGTTTGATTCATGATTCATAAATTTTCATCAAGTTAATGTAGAAGACCAAAGACCAATAGGAATGTTTTAGTGTTTATCTATCCCTATCTAGAAGTGGGAGATGATATCTATGAATTTTTTAATAGGTCTCCCAAGAACTGTTTAGAAACGTGATGTCAAATGGGTGATAATGGATCAACACAAAAATTTTACTCATTGAATTCCTTTTAAAGTAAATCATATAGTGGAGGACTTGATATAAATATATATCCGTGAAGTGGTAAAGTGGTATGGTGTATGACTTTTGATCATTTCATAAATAGATTCAGGTTTTACAACTCATTTTAGGAATTCCTTACCCAAATTCCTTAGGAATCAGTTGACTTTGAGTATGATGTATCATAAAAAATGGACGGACAATCCAAACTGATAATAATAACATTTGAATACATGTTGCAGGCTTCTGTAATTGATTTTGGGGGCTTGTTGGATGAGAATTAACCTTCAATAGAGTTCTCCTATAACAAAAGTTATCATGCCTCAATACTAGTGGATATATTTGAAGCATTGTGTAGGAATATATTTTTTTCCCCACAACATTGTGTGGAAATAGGAGATAATTTACTATATGGGATGGGACTTGTCCAAGAAACAATAAGAGCGATTATTTTGATCAGGAAATAGATAAAGATGAAATAGAGTGGTTAGAAACCCTATGCAGATCATCATAAAAACTATTGTCGTTCATGGTGAGTGATGGTTTTTTCTTGAGGATATCTCCATGTCCTAGGCATCGGTGTTTTGGGAAGTATGGAAAAATTTATCTTCTTGATACATAATCTATTTTGAGATAATGGAACGGGTTGGTGAGGTGGGATATAGGTTGGAATTACCAACATAGATCAGTATGTTGCATAATAAATTCCATGTATCTCAGTTCAAAAAGTTTCAGCCTGATAATAACCATGTGATTAAATTGAATCATGTTAAACTGGACCTGGATGTTATGTTGGTACATATCCCATATTGGATTTTGGATTGAAAATAGAAATCCTTGTATAGGAAAAGCATTATTCTAGTGTGGGTTTTCAAGAAACATGGTCAGATTCAAGAAGAGACATAGGAACAGGATGAATAAATGAATAGAAATGGACATAACTCTTACAACAAGATGTTGGTACTCTAATTTCTAGGGATGAAAAGGCCAATGGTGGGGAGAATGTAGTACCCTCGATTTTAAGTGACAATTTATTTATGCTTATTAAAAATGTAATGTTTATGGGTGATGTTTAGGTGAGTTTGGAGAAATTTTGGTTGGTTTTGTGGGTTTCCTATTGGTTCATGGTTTGTTCATTGTTTGGAAAAATCAGGCAACACCTACGGGAAACCGTCCACAATAAGACATGGGTTAAAGGGAAGGCACACATGCATGTAACATTTTCACAAACCATGTGGATGCCTATGAGTGGAACTTGACATAGTGTTATATTGCCTAGCTGAGGTACAGTTTGGAAGCCTTGTGATACAACCATGTGAGGTTCATCCATGAGGTAGTGGATAGAGCATGATTAGTACACTATTTTCCTCACTACGTGACCAAACTATTCAATGTTATAAAACTAGACCAAAAAAGGTGTATTAAGGTTGGATTTATGTTTTAATGCTTTTTTTTCTTTAAAGGGCCCTAACATGGTTTTTTTCTCAATGGATGGAGAACCTATCCCCATTACTATTGAAGTGATCTGGAGGCATTCTATGGAATTTTGAAGCTCGAGCCTCCTTGTGAGTGATCATTCTTGGTCGTTCATGGTGTTTTTTCTTTGATCCTTTTCTACAACCCTCTTATTTTTTTAGATTAATGTCTGTTATGGATAGATATAACTTATTTATTGGAAAATATGATTATATTTGGATTTTTAGATATGGAAAGAGATCTATAGTAGTATTATTGATATTTAACCTGGTTTTGTGGATGTTCTTTGTGCCGTTTTTCATTTTCTTCATAAAACACAAGGTCGGTGGATTCTCTATACAAACCTGAGGTTCAAGAAAGAAGCACAATATTCAATAGAATATATGATACACTACATCAGTCTTAAACAAACAAATAAATATTATTATTTAAATGTTACCTAGCAATTAGAATCGTAGGATGGAATTGTATCAACAGAATTATAAAAATATAGTTTACACATGTTTAAATAATGATTCCTTGGTTACCAATTTTATTAGAAATGAAAATTAAAAACAATTGAATATAACGGACGTGTTTTAATAAAAACCTTTTTAAAAATGAATAATTGTGTTCATAAAATCATATAATAATTTATGGATTTTTATGTGTCATATATTCAATTTATAGTTTAAAATTAATCTAATTTGTTTTCTAGATATGATATAAAACAAATCCATTATTTTTTGATAGAAGAAGTTTATTTTTGAAAAAATACAGTTTTACTGCCTTTTGATGGAATACCCTTTTTAAATAAAGTTTTTGTCACTTTTATATATTCTATTTGAAATAATAAACTTCATATTTAGAATTAGAAAATCCAAATTTACATGGGTTGAATTTTTGAATTTTTCTGATAAAATTTATTTTTTAATGAATAGTGAAAATAATGTATTTTAATTCAAATCATCCTTTTCTTAGAAAATTTTATATAGTTAAATTGTCATTTTAATTGGTTTTAAAAATTAATTGGATTATGTGTGTAACGACCCAATGTTTTCAATGAAAATTCCCTTCTCTTATGTATGTAATAAAATTACATGAAAACTCAACATCATGAACTATTATGTGCTATGTGACCTCTAGACATAAGTTTGACACTTTTGTGTTTGGAATTTTGAAAATCCAGCATACAGAGTTGAAATCAGTATGCTATTTAGAGTCCGATAAGAAAAACATAATTTTTGGCGAATAGTAACCTACCCTAATGAATAGAATCATACCATTATGAATATTGATATACCCTAATGAATAGTAACATCACCTATGATATTATAAAAAAATATTCATGTTTGAAGTACTATATACCTGTATTTTAGAATATGCTAATGAATGTTTTAAAACTGGGTTTCATAAAAAATTATTATTTTAATTAAATATTAAAATATTCATATTTTGGAAAATATTTTTGAAAAATTGACTTCATTTTTGGATTCTACCCGTCGAAAAATGGGTACGGTGAATTTTTTGGATTTTTCTGAAATACGTGAATTTTTTATGAATAGTAAAATACGATAAATTACAATAAATGCTAAATACTGCATCATAGGTGATGTATGAATGATATAAGATGATAATATCGAATAATACTTGATTATTTTAGTATATTTTATGATAATTCTAAATTATTCATAGTCTTGGCCTTAAATAATAAACTAATACTTAAAATAATGGAAAAACCCTCCCCTCCATCACTATAAATACCCCCTCTCCTTACCACTTTCCCTCACACATCTCAAGCCTTGTGCCTCACCCAAATTCTTCGCAAGTATCCTCCCAAGATCTATCTCCACGTCCAAGGCCTACTGGTATTTCCAAAAGGCCAAAATCAAAGGCCTTAAGTGGGATCTCAAAGAGAGGAGATCAAAGGGTAAAAATCCCCTATCATTTTCAAGTGTTTTGTTTTCAATTACCTTATTTTCTTTTACATTCTTCCCCTTCCCTTATCGAAAAGGAATGAATGCTCCGAAATCTCATATATTCTGTAATTCAATCATGTTTTTGGAAAATATTCAAGTATGATGCTTCTCCTCCTCTCCCTCGCGTTCTAAACATAAAACATCATATGTGAAATGTCGAATTATCGACATCGTGGATAATGTATTTTCAATTTATTTTATCATCATTGTTTCTGTTCATGAAACCATTTACGTTATGGTTGAACCAGATTTTTATAAATGTTTTATATCCTATTTATGGTTCTGTAATCCTTATACACTCATGATATCAAATAATAATACAAAACAGTTAATTATGGGAAAAATCGCAAACATTAATTCAAGCGTTTTTCATTAGTGTCTTATGTCATGGTTATCATTCACTCCAATTAACCAAATAAATTTTTTAACCATGTAACCTTCTGGATGTTCTATAATACTATATAACATCAATTTTGGATGACCACATTCATCTTAAATTCTATCTGAACCTAAATAAAAGTGAACAGATCATTAAAACTAAGGAAACAAACGGACTTGAACCATGAAATTGAACATTGTAATCAATAAAAATGGGTATAAATGAAGTTAAAAAGGTTATACTAAATCATTTAATTGTATATAAGTTTCTATACCTATTTATTAATCAACCTTATTTCACAATTCAGGTCATTAATATCAAGTGGAGAACACCAAGAAGCTTAAGGTAAGGGATCCTCCCATTTTCACTCTAAATCAATATTGTTCTCTATGCTATGCCTTTTGTGTAATACCCAATTATGGGGCAAATTTATACACTTTTCCCATACTTTCCTAATGTGTTATAAGTGATGAGAAACCCCTTATCTCTCTCATAAATCCCTCTTAGTTACACCCATACCATTCCAATAAACCATGATGGATTTTACCCGAACTTCCTTTATTCATTAAGGTTTCTCTATATTTATTTTTACCAAAATGATGTTGTCTTTTATTTTATATATAAATTCAAAATTCTGTTTATATGATCCAAAATCATGTTCCAAGATCCATCTCTCATTATCTTTCATGGTTATACATTCTTATAAGTGAATCTCTCTTCGATAATTCCCAATAAGCACACTTGTTTTAACGTAACATCCAGAACTTTTACCCAATTTCAAGTACACTCTATCTTTTTTAAACATAACATTATCTTTGTAAATTCTGTATTTTTATTATGAAAATCTTTTTGGTATAATTCTGTTTTTATATAAATGAATTTCATCTCTACTATTTTAAAAAACTCTATAGAATTTTCCTTAATACCGCACAAATTTTTTTTAATGGTAATATTTCTAAAATACATTTCTCATATGTTGTCACTTATGCTTGACACCACTTACCATGTTAAATTCCTAATTTACCCTATTAACATCCATGTATTTCTAATTCATTCTTTATATGGGAACTTTCATGATATGCCCATTGGTTATGATTGATGTCATGATTGTGGTACCCAATTCTTTTCATTGGTACCCTTATGTTTGTGTATGGTTGAACATGTATGATTGTATATGTTGTATGAATATTTATTTGTCAAGGATATTCATTAATATGTTGAGATGGGTGCGCCCAGATAGCACTCCAATGCATTGGGTATTGTTAAGTCTCATGAGATGTGATGTGAAACGGGATTGGCGGTTAGCCTTTACCCGTACTGAAATGGAAAACATGATTGGTGGTTAGCCTTGACCCATACTAACGATATGCTTTATAATTATTCCACATTTATATGATTCCATGTTTATATGATCCCATGGTTATATTAAATGGGTTTATAAGTTTCATTCTTTGGATATCATCATGTCATGCCCCCAAACTCATGTTCTTGAGATATATCCCTATGTTATTTCCCTTACTAGGCTTTTTAGCTCATCCAATTGTTCATGTGTTCCCTAGGGTACCGTATACAGGTGTTAGGGCTCAAAGGAAGTTAGTATATCATTATGAAGATTAAATAAATAAGTTTTTTTATCCCCATGTTTTGTGTTATATGTACCTAGTCTTCTAAGACACTAGACTTAACGATCATTGGCTTGTACTCTGATGATGAATTATGTATAAAATAATGAAATGTTATATGTAAAAGGATCGCATCACTATAATGTGTTTATCATTTAATTAAATTTTTGTTATTTGAATAAATTTTACATTTAATTTAGACATAAATGCACGTCTCTATTTTAATGGTTATTACATTTTTTAAAAACCATGCTTTATCATTTTGTCAATGAGAATTAATTATAAATTAATTAATGGAACTTTTATGTTTTGAATTTTTAAAAATAGATTCCATATTTTTAATTGTATGTTCAAAATTACATAAATAGATCCCTTTTATTTTTGGACATTATGAATTCTATCTTCAGAAATTATTTTTATTTACCATGGTTAAAGGTAAAATTAGGTAAATAAGGGTAAAAAAATATAATTATAATAATATGAAACTACTATAACACATTTCATAATCCTATTGGATGATATATGGCCAAACATAGTCATCCTTGGGTCTATTTTAGGACCCCATCGGGCCACTTGGATGTGATAATGACATGTTATAATAATTAATTTTAAGTAAATAGAAATATTACATAAACATGTATATTTAAAAACAATTATAATAGGGTTATATAACTAATATATATGTCTATAAATAGTCATTAGAAAGACAAAATGAATTCCTAAATTATGGTATTTTATTTATATTTTTTTGACATTAAATAAATAGATTTATTTTTGACACAATTGTGATGGAGTGATTGCATTATTAATGAAATATTAAAAAAATGATATTATAAATATTAAAAAAAATTTAATTTATTATGCCATCCAAATTTTTTTTCAATGACAGTGACATTTGAGGGAATATTTAATTCATTTTTTTCAATGTAATCAAGTTTTTATGTCTTTTAAAAAATAAATTACTGAGTAGTGTCAAATTTAAATAAATGTGTTTTAAAAAAATATTAATTTTCTAAATAATATAATAGCCTTTAAAATCTATGATTATTCTAATTGAATTATATATTGTTAAAAATCATATTAATGGTTAACTTCTGTTCTCTTGTCATTTTATTGTAACTATTGAAACCATATATTATGAAAATAAAAGAATACATTGTAAGAGTTAATGTTTTTTACTAAGGGATAATGATAATAGATAAGGTTAATTTTATGGTGAAACCTATCTAAATCATATTGGCTGAGTGTATTTAGACCAATAATCATCGTATCCTTGAAATTTATCACTCTAGAAAAATTATTATTCTAAAATAAATTTTTATTAAAATAATATTTCTAGAATTTCCTAAAGTTCCCTTCCTCCCTCTTATATGAGGCTACCAACTCTACCAACATACTAAAACCTCTAAATCCCCTTGTCACATCACAATTCATCTCAAATAATCTACCAACAGTCCTCGTTTCCTCCTTGAAGCCTTCACTTAGCAATAAGGCCACTCAAAGAAACCTTTTGGCTCAAATCAAAAGAAGTTACTCGATTTAGAGGTAACTTCTTCTCTGAAGATCCTTTCATTTATTTTATTCCTAAAACCACTAACATCTCTTTTTTCAATTAATTTATAAATAAATAGTTTATACAATATACTAGTATGTTTTTATTCTATGTTTTCTACCTAAACATACACACACTTCAAACTAACAGATATAGAACATTCAATTTCTGTGTATAATGAACTACTTCCTCACAAAATAATTATTGTTTTATTTTCTATTACCAATTATATTGGTGTCACTTATGATGAAACAATATTTATATATTATATATATTATATTTATATTTTTTCAATTATTTTCTAATTTTTTATTTTAAATATACCTTTATGATTTCCAAGTTGTTTAAATATGATAATTTGTTTGAGGAAGTGTAGACCACAACCCCTACAAAAAGATGTCACTCGTTCCAACTATACATGGAATTCATAATGGATAGTTTTATTAAACCTATAAGACATAAAAGAAACTAATATAATTATGTTATTATAATATACATTTATATATTTTGATTATTATTCTTTTTATATGACAATGAAATTAATGTAGCATTCATGCATACGTACGGATTATTGTCTCCACAAATGGTGCATTTAATTTCTGATGCCCAAAAATTATAGATATTATAAATATATATATAATTTATATATATGATATTTAAATCATTAATAATATTATTTATATGATGGACTATTGACTATATGGATAATTTTCATCAAAACGAGTTCATTTTTGACTCAAGTACGAAATATCGACCAAAAGACTAATATAAACATAAATAATTATATAATTTTTATAACACGATAATATGTAATATAAAATGAATAATAAATATAAAAAGGTTTTTGAATAAAGTATAAATTATCCTATGTTTTGTTTTAAGGAATACAAAGAACGAATATTAAAAGTCAGATTCGGGTAATGGAATTTCTAAACTCAATTTACACTCATTGGTTTTTATGCATAATTAGTTGATTATATTATTCCAAAATTATGTGTGGAAACACTTTTTTGTTATTTATGTTTTTATTTACACTTTCATTTATTTTCATATAACGTTTCAACAAATAATAACCGAATTGAAAAAGTCTTACGTCATTTATCCAAACATTATAAGGGAACATCTTAACCCAATTTCCATTCTTTTGTTTAATCTTCTATTTCTTGATTATGTCATGTTATGATCAAGTGAGAAATAAATTTTGAGAACCTATCTTGTATTTATACTGGAATTATGTATATTTATTGTTAATACACATAATTGATCTATTTTATTTAGAAAACAATCTTTTTATCGGAAATCTTAACTCAATCTCTATTGCCGAGTTAAATATCTATGTCATTGGTTTTTTTTCAAAAAACATGTGTCAATGACCTATGATTTTCTTACACATAATATAAACATATATTGGGTGTATTTATATTTTTCACACATAATTATATCATTGATTTATCTTTAATCAATATATATAATTCTTTTAAGGGATTTTGTCTCAATTTACGTTTTATTGAGACTTATTTACTTCAAATGTTTTATATACTACCATTTGATATATTATATCTTGATTCTCATTATTATCAAGATATTTTTAGTTTTTTTTAAATATTATTTAATTATTTTTGTTCATGTATTTTCTCAAGTGGTAAGGGAATCTTTAACAAAAACATCGTTTTAAATGTTTTGAAGATTTATTCTTCTAAATCTCAATAATTAATATAATTCTTCTCAAAATTGTATTAAGTATTTATATATATATAAATTTATTTTTTAAAAAGTTAATTTCATCCAAAGATTCAAAGTGGTATGGGAAATTTTGATTCCAAAATATTCTTTTTAAATTTTCTAGATGTGTTTTTTAATATTTGATTGATTATGTAAATATATTGAAATGATATCTGGTGAATAAAAATGTGGAAATGTTTTTTTCCATTTAATATGGTTTTAAGTTTTATTATTATGTTATGGTTATAGGGCATTGATTATGTATATGGGTGGTTCCGTGATAAACCGAGGGAAGATGGTCTTGTTATAGCTCTCCAATGCAATGGGTAACGCAATGGAGGTAAATGTTATGGTTTCTCTTAAGAGATTTAAGGAATACACTTTGATTGGTATTCCAAAAGTTACCATGATGGATACTTCTTATATAGTTATGAAAGCTACATTATAAAAATGATATGCATTCCATAAGTTACATTTATGTTTTATGATTTCTATTAAGTTTTGAAGGAATATTATGATTACATGATGTAAGCTAAATATTTTTATGTTTTGCGGGTGAGAAGTATGATTTTTTGAAAATGTTTACATCGGTTTTAAATATTCATGGAATAATAGTTTCATTACTTATTTTATATTCCTTACTTATATTTTTATAATCATCCTAGGTTTTAATTTTTTTTATATGACATAAAGAAGAATAGAGTCAAGGATGGGATCAAGGAAAAGTCATGTTGTTTAAACATTAAACGAACCATGTTTCGTTTTAAAAAGTTTTTGTTTTAGGAAAAAACATGGTATTGAGTAGAAGTGTATAATAGTAATATATAAGTTGTTAGTTATAAGTTATGACATAATTCTCTAGGGATCTAAACCTGAAAAGATCCATTATGTGAATTAATTTCAAATTACAATCTATGTTATGATTATGTAATGTTTAAGTTCAGTGACTTATAGTTGGTATCAAAGGATGGTTTAGACAACATTTGATCTTAGGATGTTTTTTAAGGGTTAGGTGTATCATCATGGGTTTATAATTTCATGGTAAATCACAAGTTCAATGTTTTAGAAACCTGTTTTTAGGCTTTATGATATAAAATATAAATGTGGATGATTGTATTTTTGAAGACATTCACATTTTTGGAAATTATGGGTTATTAGTTTTTGGGATGTAAAATGAATGTTATGAGATAAAATTTGAGGTTAAAATTTTTTATTGTTATTTTTTTGGAATTTAACTCATTTTTTTAATGTTATAATTTTATATAGTTTTTCAAAAAAGACAACACACCAACAATGTTACAACCACCCACATCAGACAAAGTTGTAGGAATCGAACCCACAACTGAAATGCAACTAAGATTTTTCACCAACCACTGTCATACATGATTTCCCTGGTTCTTATGACTTATTATTATTTGTTAAATGATTTATGGATTAAAAATAAGTTGATTTGGGGAACTTATTTTTTTTATCAAAATGATATCCTTACTATAAGAAAATGATATAGGGATTAAGTGATAAATGTAATTTTGGAATACATTTTCTCTTTTGGGAATACTATATGACTAAGGGAAAAATATTACTATGGGATTTAATTTGGGTATTAGTGGTTGAATTTTTTTTTTAATAATCTTTTTCATTATTTTTTCCATTTGGGAATTTGGGTTAATTATTGAAATGATTAACCTATAACGGAGAATATGTGATTAGGTTAACTAAATTTGAATATGAGACAAAAAGAGTACTCGATATTATGTGGAGATAAATGTTAATATTTATAATGGAATACTATGTGATAAAATCCTTCTAAATTTTGGGATTTAATCTTAGTTTGGATTATTTTGAGGGAATTTAGGGACAATTTTTTTTAAATGGCCTTTTTTTGAATTTGGGTATTACTGTTGAATTTTTTAGATTAAATTTAGTCCTTCTACTTATAAAGGATTATTCTTTTTGGGGGATTTCTTATATGATACTGACCATTTTGGTTTTGGTTAATGTTTCAATAAAGGATGAATAGTTAGTTAATCTTTTTGTGGATTACATGATTCTTTAAAAGATTATTATAGTGATTCAGGTGTGACCAATTTATCTTGAATTCTCATTGTTTGGAGAAAATATGATTTTTAATATAAATTTATTAAAGGATGAAAATATACTTGACTAGTATGTATGTTTACTTATTTTCTTAGCCATCCTCATAAATAAATTACTTATCATTATGAAAAGGACCATAAAAAAATTGTCTATTTACTTTTCCTACTATTAAATCGAAGACCGTTTAAGCCATCACATGTTTGTGGTTTTTTATTGTAAAAATTCGCTTGAACATGTTTTCTATCACTATCAATTAGAACAAGATGGTTATTTTTTCTTCCAAATCCATGTTTTCCAACATGGAGTCCTTGTATGTGTTATCTCAGGTGACCTTTCTACTTCTCTTTATTTCCTTTAATGTGATAGTATTATTAACCCTTTTAATGATGTGGGTTTGTAATAAAGGAATTTTAACAATTCGTACCCTGCTTACCAAACTCCAATTCATATTGTGAGAACACATTTTATTAAATGGATGGAGGATATAACATCCATATTTTTAAGAAAGAAACACAATGTTCAATAGCATACATGATATGTTAAATTGAGATTAAATGAAAAACTAAATATTATTATTTAAATGTTATCTAGTCATTTCAATGGAGGGAATGCATAGTATAACCTAAAATAAAAAAAATATGATTTAAAAATGTTTAAAGGATGTATTTCCACTTCCTGTAATAACATGTCAGCATCCTCACCTTTCATGAAGGGGTCTACCCAAGAGGGTGTATGTACTCGTTCAAAATCACGAATCCTAAAGACTTGATCATCCTCCCATTTCATGAAGGCCAAGAAATATAGATCCAATGCTAGATACCTGACTTTTCAATGATTCCATTCCTCATTTGGAATGATTGTAGACTCTATGCTCAGATTAAGTTGGATTTTATCACAACTAAATTAAGAAGGCATAAGGTCATCATTTTCACCATTCTCGAAGATAAGAAGAACATTTCCAAAATCTAGGAGTTCGATTGGAGGTTCAAAATGCATGGGTTTTTGCATGCTGACCCCTTTAATAGGAAAATTTGGATATTCATGCATCAAAACTACTCTATGAAGCTAGTCTACTCTATGAATCAATTCATCACCACCAATGTGCAAAAAAGTGACATTTCATTCTTCATGTTCTCTTTCTTTGGAAGCTACGATCCACTACAAAGAAATACTTTATAGAGCAATTTAAATAAATTTGATCATAGAAACCAACCCTAGTTTGTTGGAGGTGATTTCAATGTTGTGGAAAATTCGAACGAAAGGAAAGGTAGAGGCCCTTTTAAGCATAAGTTCAGTAGGTAATTTTATCATTTTATGATTGGGAAAGGATTACAATACTAGAAATGGGAACATTCCCATTGGTTTAGAACAGTTGGGAAAGGTCGTTGAACTGTTGGTATAACATATACCAACAGTTCTGGAAACCGTGGAGAAGTAAGCTGTTGGGAAAATCTATCCCAATGGTTTATAGAGAACCGTTAGTATAGGTTAGTAAAATTAACCTTTGCCAACGGTTTAACCAAACCGTTGCCATTAGTTTTACCAAAGGTTTACACTAAACCATTGGTAAAAGTGGTGAAAATAAACTATTTCCCAACGGTTTAGAACCGTTGGGAATTGTTTTTTCCAACGGTTCTCTTTGAACCGTTGGCAAAAAAATCAATAGTAATCTTTTCCAACAGTTTGTAAACCATTGGTAATGGCTTATTACACGCCTATTCCAATGGTTTGAAAACGTTGTCATAGGCTTGCTATGCAAATTGCATAGCAGCCTTTAATTTCCACAACAGACTCTAATTTTGCACACCAACCTCCAATTTTGCACACCAACCTCCATTCTGCTCCTTTGCAATTACTATACCTGCAATAACAAACTAATATATACATATAGAGAAAAAAATTCAAACATATTTAACATATAATGCATTTTGGAACTATACACATCCATAATTAAATCAAAATTCATAACATAATTATAAACATACATAATTGATTTAGAATTCAATTTAAAATTTAGTTGACAATTATATGTGGAATCCAGAATTCAATTCATAATTGAATACATATATAATTTAATTATCAACTATCAATAAAATAAATAAAAAACTGAATAAATATAAACAAAATCCAGATACGTTAGTTCGTATTTTTATATACAATTTGTTTTTACTAAAAATGATATCCCTTTTAAACAAAATACATACACTTGGAGTAATACCGGCCACACCTTGGCTCGAATTGAGAAGGGGTTCAATAGTAAACATTATATATGACCCATGGATCATTTTCCTAAAGTATAAACATATTCTGAAATCATTTTGTTTGTTTTCCGTATGCCAATTATTGTTTTCACGTAAAATATTTTTTATTTCAAAAAAAAATTGAGACACTTTGAGTGGATCCACCCACACCAAACCTTATATTGATGTGGTGTTGACTTTTACACATCACATATGACCCAAGGATCATTTTCCTAAAGTTTCAACCGAATCTGAATGCATTTGGTCGGTTTTCTGTATGTGATTTATTGTTTTCACTTAAAATGAATTCTATTTTAAATGAAAGAGATAAAATTTGAGTGGTTCTGGCCACACTGTTCCATGGATTGAGGTGGAGTTCACTCTACACATCACAAATGACCCATGGATCATTGTACTAAAGGTTCAACAGAATCCGAATGCATTTTGTAGGTTTTCCATATGTTAGTTGTTGTTTTCACTTAAAATGAAGTCCATTTTAAACTAAAGAGAGACACTTTGAGTGGTGTAGGCCATACCGTGCCTCAGATTGAGGTGGGGTTGACTCATGCACGTCATTGATTACTCATGGATTGTTGTGATAAAGTATCAACACAATCAGAATTCATTTGGTCGGTTTTCTGTATGTACGTAAAATGTTGTACATTTTAAACAAAAGAGAGACACTTAGAGTGATCCCAGCCAAAGTACGACTCAGATTGAGATGCGGTTGACTCGTACATGTCGCATATTCCCTATGGATAATTGTCCTAATGTTTCAACAGAATAAGAATGCGCTTTCTCTGTTTACCATATGTAAGTTGTTGTTTTCAATTAAAATGAAGTCCATTTTAAACTATAGAGAGACACTTCGAGTGTTGTCGGCCACTCTGCGCCTTTGATTGAGGATGGGTTGACACATACACATCACATATAACCCATGGATTGTTGTCCTAATGTTTCAACTAAATTTGAATGCGTTTAGTCAGTTTTCCGTATGTCAGTTGTTGTTTTCATTTGAAATGTTGTCTATTTCAAAAAAACCTAAGACACATTCTATATGTATGTGTTAGTTGGGTTTAGTGTGTTATTTCCATTCCCTCTCATTTTCAATCTAATTATTGTACCTTCAATAAACTAACACATACATATACACTTATTGTACCTAAAATAACCAACAAACACATATATATTGATGAAAAATTCCTACACATTTAACATATAATTCATCCTGGAAATATACACATCCATAAATAAATTAAAATTCATAAACATACATAATTAATTTAGAATTCAATTTAAAATTTAAATGAAAATTATATGTGTAACCCAGAATTCAATTCATAATTTGATCTGTTTTTTGTATACGATATATTTTTACCTGAAATGATGTCCATTTCAAAAAAAATACATACGCCTAGAGTGATACCGGCCACACCGTTCCTCTGATTTAGGAAAGGTTAACTCGTACACGTCACAAATGACCCATCGATCGTTTTCCTAAAGTATCAACATATTCCAAAAGCGTTTGATCAGTTTTCCATATGCCAGTTGATGTTTTTCACTTAAAATGACGTCCTTTTGAAACAAAAGACAAACACATTGAGTGGTGATGGCCACACCACATCTTTTATTGAGGTGGGGTTGATTCGTACACGTCATATATGACCCATGGATAGTTCTTCGAAAGTTTCAATAGAAACAGAATGTGTTTGGTCAGTTTTCCATATGTACTTAAAATGTAAACCATTTTAATCAAAAGAGAGCCACTTAGAGTGATTACGGACACACCGTGCCTCAGATTAAGGTGGGGTTGACTCGTACACGTCACATTTGACCCATGGATCACTATCCTAAAGAATCAATACATTTTGAATTCATTTGGTCATTTATTTTTATGTTAGTTAATGTTTTCACTTAAAATGATGTCCATTTTAAAAAAACAGAGACACTATGAATGGTGTCGGCCTCACTCCATCTCGGATTGAGGCAGGGTTGACTCGTAAACGTCAAATATGACCCATGGATCATTGTGCTAGAGAATTGACACAATCAGAATACATTTGGTCGGTTTTCCGTATGCTATTTGTTGTTTTCACTTAAAATGAAGTCAGTTTTAAACAAATGACAGACACTTTGAGTGGTGTCGGCCACACTGCATCTCAAATTTTGGCGGGGTTGATTCGTACACATCACATATGAACCATGGATCATTGTCCTAATGTTTCAATGGAAACAGAATGCGTTTGGTTGGTTTTCTGTATGTACTTAAAATGAATTCCATTTTAAACAAAAGAGATCCACTTAGAGTGTTCCTGAACGCATGCGTGTACGCTCCCGCCCACGCCACCTGTCAGTAGATGTATCTGTCATGAATGTAAAACAGATATTTTATCAAAACATGTTATAATGAAAATAAAATATTGTATAAATTTTTTTAGGGTTCTATAAACATACCTGTGCCAGTCTGATCATTGTGCGCCGCTAGATCCACAGAAACTGCTGGAACACCCTGTGGTGGAACAGGAGTCAAAGACAATGGAATATAGAAACTCGGAGAGACAGAAGTAGAAGGAAATGAAGATGGGACAGCTGTCTGACAGGATTCTGACTGGGGAGTGGGAATCATCATGGGATGTGAAAATGATGGGCTAGAAGATGCAGAAGGTAGCGAAAACATGGGAGTTCTAAATATCCCATGTGTCCCTAACGACACATAGGGATCAGAATGTGGGAAGGATGACATATTAGTGGGAGGGGAAAGGTTTAGTCGGGTACGCGCAACTGCTCATACACATCTGGTACGAACCCTCCTCGTACCACCGGTCTGAGTACTAGGACCAGTACTAGGGTCCTTGTCGAATAACTATGGAAGTATAGTTGGATCCTACAAAAATGTTTACAAAAAATTTATCACATGACATTATATATTCTTTAAATATATCAATTTGAAATAAAGTACTCACTACAGAAACTAATGATGGAATTCCCAACTCTTTCATTCGATGATTGTTCTCCATCATTTTTTCCTTCATCTCTATTCAATTCGATTCATTTCATGCTTTTGAAAAAAAATATGTAATTAATTAGAAAAAAGAAACTAATTTGTAACCCAAAAAACTAAATATACGAGGGAATAGGGGGATTCATTGGTAATTTAGCTATCATTTGTTTTATAAGAGAATGACTGGATTTAATAAATCATACAAGTTGTAATGTTCATCAATTTAGAAATATTGTTTGACTAGGTTTGAATACAGTTCAATTCCAAATTAGAAAATGCAATTCATATAAAAAATGCAACAAATAAACAATGAAAATTCACATAACGATCAAGTCATCTAAAACATATTTGTGATCAATACTAAATCAATTTGAATATTACCAAATGTAACAACCCAAATCGAGGTAAACAAAAAGAATTGAGAACATGGATGAATGATTGTATATATTTTCATCCAAAACTTCATGTCCACAATCAACTCTGACAATTGATCTATTGGAGTCATCAAAAGAAATAAATGGATTGGTTCTAATGGCACTATGGATAGTGTCAATTCCGTCATCACCATCATCATAAATATTTCTTGGTATTACTCAACTATGACACCAAATTGAGGTCAAAGTTAGTCTTTGACATAAAAAACTTGTTTAGACATTGATGGCAACACATATGGTTCTTTGTTAGCAAGAATGCGAGTCATATTAATTACTCGAAATTCACAATAATCAATAAATGTGACATGTATCATCATCAAATAAAACCAATAGAATTTCATCATTGTGACTCGTCCATGAGAGTAATAATCCATTATTATAATTTTCTCAACAATTCCATAATAACCCACATTTTCAAATCACGGTCTACTATCTGATGCACTGGCATAACAATTTTTTGAGGCAGTAACCATAACACCATCATTTTTGGTTCTCATGTTCTTTTCTCATTCAGTGACAATAAAGTTGTACCCATTGATAACAATTGATTTACAGTCACGAACAATGGTATTAGGACCAAAATCCAAAGCTCTTACTTCCTCAGAGACAGAGTCAGCAGAAAAACTCAATACCTGCAATATAAATGACTATTATACTTAATTAAATATGGATTTAATTATTTTAAAAATTAATATTTTTACCTTCAATTTTAACCATGCAGAAAACTCTCTGATATGAAAAGACTCTCTCCTTATCAAAGATAAAGAACGACACTTCCTATTTATCATTGTTTTATGTTCCCTATAGATAAAAAATATGAATAGTTTAACAGATATATATGTAAGATATACAAAATCAATTTATTTACCTGATATAGTCATTGAAAAAATCACAGTTGAACAAAACTGTGCGATGTGCCATCTCCCACTCTTTATGGCTTAATGTCTTCAATGTATATGATCCAGGAATTCCTCCTATTTGAGGAAGTGATGGAAAACTGGGTTCAATTTTCTCATAATGATCTTCTTCATTTATAGTTTTTCTGTTCAATCTTGTAGTAAGATCATACAAATACATCGAGCAGAAATCCATACATTCTTGAGCTAAGTAACCGTTCACGATAGAAACTTCGGGATGATTTCTGTTTCGGACATAATACTTTAATGTGAACATGTTACTTTCAGTTGGATACATCCAACAAAATGAAACAGGTCCTCCGTGAAGTATTTCAGTGGGAATATGGAAAGTCATATGTAACATGCATGTAAAAAATGATGGAAGAAATATTTTCTCCAACTCACACAAAATTAATGGGGCATCTGTCAACATTTTTTGGAAGAAGGACTTGGTAAAATTCTTAGCACAAACATCTCTAAACAAATGGAACAACCGAATAACAACCACCCTTACATTATTGGTCAAAAGATGATGGATTGATATTGGTAGAAACTCATGCAGTAGAACGTGATAATCATGAGTCTTCAAAGATTGTAGCTTCAACTCTCTTCTGTTGACCCGTTTAGATATATTTCTTGGATATCCATCAAGCACTCTAATAGTCTCTAATACTTCCATAAATGGTTTTTTTCATAGGGATCATCACATAAGAAGAACATGGAATTTGCCATTTATTCTCACAGATACAGCCAAGATCTAATTCTGGTCTGATGCCCCAATCCACAAAGTCACGCTGAGATCGTAAATCATCTTTTTTTCTTCCCCTTGACATGTAGAAGAACCGAAAGCAGCATTTCACATATATTAATTTCAATATGGATTAAGTCTAAGTAATTATGTATCAAATTGGTTGACCAATATGGAAAATCAATAACGATGCTCCTCTTCCTCCAATTGTAATAGGTTTCAGTGGAAACATTGTTCCTCTTTCAAGATTTCATTTGACCCTTCCCGAACTAAAAACTAAAATCATTCAATTCATTAAGCACGTCAGTTGTAAACATATGCTAAGGTGGATCATCAACCTCTATGGTATTATCAAATCTTCGACGATTCATTCTATGTGGATGATCATTTGGAAAGAATCATCGATGTCCCATAAAACTGAAACTACAACGATGTTTCAATCTTCTGGATCTTGTATTCTTCATACAAACTGGACATGAAAGTTTTCCCTTCGTGCTCCATCCAGACATCATTACATAAGCCGGAAAATCAGTAATCATACACAGAAGCGCAAAACGCATCTGAAATATGTCTTTTGAACATTCATCGTATGTGCGCACACCCACATCCCAGAAAAGTTTCAACTATTTTATTAAAGGTTGCATGTATACATCAATATCAATGTCGGTATTAGAAGGACCAGATATGATTATACTCATGAAAGTGAAAGGATTTTTCATACACAACCATGGGAAAATATTATAAATGTGTATAAAAATTTGCCATGTGATGTGGAAAGTAAGCATCTACCCAAATGGATTAAAACCATCGCATGAAAGGCCCAACCTCACATTACACACGTCAGTTGCAAAATCAGGATGTCGAGCATCAAATCTCTTTCTTGAAAATCCATCTGCAGGATGAACCAACTCATCATTAGTCTTTATTCCCTCGGTATCATGCCATCTCATTTTTATTGATATTTCAACAGACATAAAAATATTCTAGAGTATGGGGATCAATGGAAAGTTCCCCATTACTTTATATGGAACGCGGGATGGTGTTCCATCAGATTTTGACTTCCAGCATGATGTGCCACATTTTATAAAATCATTTCATTCAGCGGGTTCCTCCTAGAATAAACTGTAATCATTCGGGCAAGCATGAATTTTGTTTCTTGAAAATCCATGTTCCTCAACTAACATCCAAGCCATAGAGTGGTTTGAGGGAATATCTGCATCATCTAGAAGTAAAGCCTTCAAGAGGGTAAGAATGTAATCGATTGCTGTATTAGAAATCCCCTACATAGTTTTCCCATGAAACAATTGGATTAAAAATTATAGCTTTTTCATTTTATCACATTGTCGATATACTGGAGTCGTGGCAGCATCATTCAATATTTTCACGTTATCAATATCATCATTTTCACTAGAAGCATCAAATTTTCTCATATCGAAGTCTTCTTGAGTCAAAAACCTTTCTTTTTCATGATGATGAATAAATGTAAACCGATCATCTAACAAATTTTCCATTCCGGTACATTCATTTCGATCATCACAAATTTGATATTTAATTTTCTCCCCATTTTGATACCACCCAAATTAGTTTTCTTGGAAACCATTTTTGGTTATGTGGTAGCTAACTTCTTCACAGCTCATCCAAGTTCTACCAACACAATTGGAACATGGGCAGTGTATGCGACCACTATCTGAAGCATTTTGAAACGCAAAATCTATCAAGATCTCCAAATTGTTTTGAAAATTGCTTGAGATCCGATCAGATTCAAACACCCAACTTCTGTCCATTCTGTAAAAATAATTTATATAAGTCATTTTGTCATAACCAATTCAATAGGATTGAACTTTAATAGAAAATACATTTAAGTAAATGATAAAGGAATAAGTCTCTAGTCGATGTAGTGAATTATTTAAATAATGTAAAGAACAAGTACTCATAAATTAAATTAAAATTTATTTATATTATTTTTCATTAGGTTTATAAGAGGCACATGACTCAGGTCCCATCATGTGTTATAGGCATCCCAAATCATTCACTCATGTTCAATAACTCATTATTGGAACCTCTATGGCCATACCTTTTATTACCCAATTAATTTCCCAAGTCAACTGCACCCCATGGGTGAATAAATTTTAGGCTTCTACACTAATAGGTTGTTCATGTCTTTTAAAAAGATTTAATTTCATTAAGTATAGACAAAAAAATTTATTTTTAAGTTTGAGGTTAATAATAAAGTATTTCAATGATAACAACATTACTGAATTAAACTTGTGACTTATCTAACATTTTTATGGATGTCTACACATGCCAGAATTTGTAGTGAAATGAACCCCACCCTCATAAAAGTGAGTATTGTCCATGAAGGAGACATAATATACATCGTATAATGAGAACCATATTTAATTTACCCTAAATTTATAATAGTACAGTCATCTTGGGGGAAATGGAATATATGATCCTGGTTACCTGATGAATTCAAAAACTCATATTTCACTTGTTGGACACTATCTATGGTAAGAAGTCATGTGAGGATGGGTTTACATCATTCAATTTCTTACATTCTGGTGAGAATGAAGGCTTGAATTAATGACTTGAGTTCACTGATTAAATGATTGTACATGTTTCATATACTGTGTACACAGAATGATTAAATAAGTGTAGAGGTTGCATACACTGTGCATAGTGGGGGAGTCTCAGCTGATTTAGAAACTAAAATAAATTCCCATCATAGGTGACAATATGAAACATCACCATCAAAAGAAACCCCAAATAAAAAAGGTATAAAAACATCAAACATTTCAAGAATTCACTATGATGCAAGATTTATCCATATGTTTAGCAGTAATTATATGTCTTAATTATGAAACACCTCTACAGCTCCCAGTTTTCACCAATAAACATAAGGTAAATATCGCAAAATATCTTTAACAAAAATCATTAATAGGCTCAAAATGTAAATATAATCTTGAACCAACCATGGAATATCTTTCACAACACATTCTCACACACCATTTATCTCATGTGTTACTAAATACCAAACATAGTCACATAGTGTACTGTAACAAATTACATTACAGAAGACTTATTAAAAAAATTTCATTTTAATAAAACACTTTCCTCATGGAATTTTAAGGAAAAAAATAATAAAAACTTTGCTAAAAATTATTAAACACATATAAATAAATTTCCAAGTAACAAATAATTACAAGATGGAAAAAAGCCTAAAAACACATACTTAGAATATCTAGAATCCAACGGAAATGAATTTGAGATGCTTCTTCTTCATTGGAGGGTTATGGATTTAATTAATTAAATGGATTGGAATGGATAATGTCTAGATTAAATCAAAACACAAAAAAATGATATACACATAAAAATCAAAACTTAAAACTAAAATATGAGATGAATAACAATAAAAACAAGGTAGAACATAAATATTTTAATTTTATGAAGAAAAGAATACATGATTTGAGACAATTTTGATGTAGTTTGATAGGTTTTGGATTGGGCATGTCGCGAGAGCAGCGGATCCATGGATAGAATTAGGGTTTTGTCGCAAATGTGGGAGAGAGCGACTGACTGTGTATTTGGGGAAAATATTTCCCAACGGTTTTTAAAAACCATTGGGAAATGGGTGTCCAAGATACCTTTTACCAATAGTTTAAACAAACCATTGGTAAAGGGTGACCATTTCCCAACGGTTCTTGTAGAACTTTTGGGAAATGGTGTCTTGGAACCCCCTTTCCCAACAGTTTTAGTGAACCGTTATGGAAAAGGATTATTTACCAACAGTTTGTTTAAACCATTGGTAAATAAGCGTTGGGAAAACATGAGTTTCCTGTAGTGTTATGTGATCTTATTTTCTCAGGGGACTGCTTCACCTGGTGAAAAAAATGAAGGGGCCATCATAATTTGTGGATTCGGTGGGATATATGCCTCACCAACATTCACGCTACTAATGTGTTATCTAACACAAACGTAATTCATATAGCTCATGGAATATCCAATCACTCTCCCCTTTTGGTTTCTATTTTATCTGGTAAGGATCACATGGAGCTGTTCCATTACTACCATCAGTGGGTTCACTCCTCAGGGTACTAGGAAACTGTTCAATAAATCTGGGAACCACCAATTCAAGTCTATACGTGGGTTGCCTTGCATGAAAAATTACGGAGGCTCAAGATCTGCCTCTAGGTGTAGGTGAAAGGAATCCCTTATATATATAGTGACACTATTGACGCCATGAGGAAGGTGAATACCCTTGAGCTACGGATGGATCATTCATGGGATTATCATATTTTTGAGGAGCTATCTGTTATGATGTTTGAAGTAGCGGAACTACTCTTGACCCATGAATGAATGGAAAGGGATTCTATGAGAATCAAATGGCTTAGAGAAGGTGACTAGAGCACAATGTTCTTCCATGCCTGCATCAAAGAGAGAAGGAGGCCTATCAAACCAAACATGCTGCTGGATGATGGATCATATGTGGATGACATATTTGTTTTGGGGAACTGGGATTACAATTACATCAAGGGTATTCTGAATGACCCATACTCCAAGATGCAAAACATGTATAAAGTAAGGGACAATGAGATCTTTGACGTGGTTCCTCGAAGTTTTTTTGAGTAGAACAATGAAAATACAAGCTCCATTCCCTCCAGAAAAGGTTGTTTTTAGCGTTGTGATGAACCTCCACCTGGATAGTGCCTCGGGACCATAAGGGTTCCCAAGCTCCATTTATAGGGCCTCATGGGAGGAGGTGAAAACATATGTTGTCTCGACCACCAAAGACTTTTTTAGGGGATGATATTTTCCACAGGTGTCTTGTGCTAACAAAATAGTGATTCTTTCTAAAAACAATAATACAACCTCAATGTCTCATTATAAATAGGTGAGCCTATGTAAATTTCCTTATAAAATCCTAGAAAGCATTATCAACTCAAGACTGCTCGCCCATCTTTTAAAGTTGATCTTCATAGAGTAGCACAGGTTCAGGAAGGGCCACTCCATTAAAGGTTCCCTAGATCTTTCCGAAGAAATGGTAAGAGATATTCATCATAACACTCGTAACTCTAACATCATCATCAAAATGGACATAACTAATGCATTTGACTATATGGAGTGGGGTTTAATTAATAAGGTGATGTAAGGCATGTGTTTCTTTCCCCGGATTGTCATTCTGTTCTTTAGAAGTTTTAGCCTAGCATGGATGTCAATATCCTTCTTGGAAAAATCTTATGGGTTTTTCAAGGCAACTCGTGGTCTGAGACAAGGAAACCTGATATCTCTAAGAATTTTCATCTTATCCCAGGATGTCCCCAGTCCCCTTATCCACAAAAGCATGAGAAGTTTAGAGAATATGGCATACTGAAGGATTATGAGAGAACAACCAATTTCCCATATTATATATGCAGATGACACCATAATTTTCATGAACTCTAAAAGGACATAAATTAGAGGCTTGAACTCTCTGCTTGAAGAAACTACTGTTGGAGTGGCCAATTGATCAATAGGTAAAAGAGCCTATGATACATATCAAAAAAATTACATGTCCAGATGGATCTAGAATATTGAATGCACCCTCTCCATGAATGGCAGAGACTTCCCCATGGAATACCTTGGGGATCCTATATCTCCTAGCATACTCTTAATTCGGGATTCTGATTCTCTCAATAGAAATTTAGTAGACCACATCCTTAAAAGAATAAAATGTATCTTTCATTTGGCGAACATATTTCTCTCATTAATATCATTTTCTTGGAATCCATGATCAATTCACTCTTGGTTGTTAATACATCGAAGGGGGTCGTCACCAATATTGAAAAGCACATAGATATCTTCCTTTGAGAAACTCTCGTGAATGGAAAATGACACTCAGCTTCGGGGGGGAAGGTGGATAAGACCACAATGGAAGGAGGTATTAATGTGAACTGTCTTGAAGACATCCTCAAATTCATGCATTCTATGCTAGCCTGGGATGTCACGGAGTAGTGTACTCTTTGGGGAAGAACCATGCATGCAGAGTATGGATCTTATCCTACGATGGAAGGTCGATATCACTGTTCTAGTATTCACTCTCTCAAATTATCTTAGTGATTTTCCAGCACTCTCAATGGATTATATGGAGAGGAGATATCTCCTTCTATAACAACAACTAAGTAGGGTGGGTGCTCAGGTTACCAGGTTGTCATGGAACTACCCTCACATTCAGGGAAGCTGGCATACATTTGACCTTCATTAATGCGGTGCTAGACGAGGAGAAAAATGACTCCTTGAACCTTATCAACAGATCTTTGGATCTGGATCTATGTGTGTTCAACCTCTCATATTCAGGGAATTTTAACTCCTGGGACTACCAATGATCATGTGAAGTTCCTGCTCCTGTTGATTTCTAGAATGATATTGTATGGTCCAAGTCCATCCCTTCGAAATACAATTTTCTTCTATAAAGAATTATGAACAAGGACATTCCAACGAATGATAACAGTAGACATTATGGGATACCAACTGTGTCTTGTGCCCCCTGTTGTGTCACCTGTGTATGAGGAGAGTTCCAACCTCATTTTTTTCAGAGTTGAACGGGAAGGTGCAGTTTGGAGATGCATTATGGATTTCACAGGCCTTCTTGAACATTACATGGAGGATCCCCTTTTCCTGTATAGTTGGTTTCACAGATCGGGTGATAGAGGGATCAAGAAGGTGGAACGTACCTTGATATTGTATACAGGTTTTTTGTCTATTTAGAATGCAAGAAATAAGCTATTGCATGAAGGGGGGAAATCTTCTAATCATTCCATTATTCTCAAGAAGAAAATTCTCATCATTGACCAGGCCATCCTTGTCATCAAAGGGCTGGAGGCTCCCTCCCATAAGTGGATGAACATGCGGCCTCAAGACTCCCATACAAACCACAACAATTATAGTGGTCTCTATATTCATTAGAACCACCCCTCCTGGGACCTGAAGCTAAATACTTATGGGTCCTTATATGGAGGGTTCTTGGGTAGCAGTAGTACTATTCGAGATTATCCAGGCTCTGTGATTTTGGCCTTTTCCACTCGATTTGGCCATGGATCCTTAGTTCAAGATGAATCTAAGGCTATGATGTAGGGATTAATCCTTTTCCACCAAAAGAGCATTGTTATCTCAGAGTTGGAAACATACTCCAAATATTTTATGATGTTCTGCATGAAGTCTATCCTTTTTTGTGGTATATCTTCTACATTATCAGAAAATGAAGGAACATGATCAACAATGACATCAATGTTAAACACTCCTCGAGATATGGAAATAATGTTACATATTACCTTTCTTTTCTTGAGGTCATTGGGACAGATCTGATTTTCTTTCACAATGTTCCAACATTGAAACCTGAAGGGGTCAAACTCATCAGAGGGGATTCCCTCTGACAAAACTATTTTAGAAGACCTTATGTGCCTTCCCTTTCATGTTTTCATGTGGAAAAGTTTGATTCATTCTTTTTATATTCCTTAATAAACATTTAAATGATGATGATGATTTAAATGCACGTCAATATTTTTATGGTTATTTCTTTAAAAAAATGTTTCATCATTTTGACAACAATAATTTATTTTAAATTAACTATAACAACTTCTATGTTTTGAAATTTTAAAAAATAATTCCAAATTTGGAATTTGAAGGTACTAAATTTTTAAATACTACACTTTTATTTATGGATATTATGAATAGTAAATTCGAATATTATTTTTATTTACCATAATTAAACGGTAAATATGGTATACAAGGGAAAATAGTATTCTAATAATATATAACTATCCTAACATGTTTCTTAATTTTATTGGATGATATATGGTCGTCCATGAGAATCCATGGGTATATTTTATGACACCATGGTGCCAGTTGGATGTGGTAATGACATGTTATAATAATTTATTTTATGTAAAGATAAATATATCATAAACTTGTATCTTGTACTAAAACAATTTTAATATAGGGATATATATTTGATATCAATGAGTATAAATAATAATTATAAATATAAAAATATTTCATAAATCAAGGTATTTTAATTTTAAATTTTTAACATTAAATAAATAAATTTATTTTTGACACAATGATGATATAGTGATTACCTTATTAATGAAAGATTAAAATAAATGATATTATAAATATTGAAATAAATGTAATTGGAACATTTTGATTCCATCCAAGAATTTTTTGCATTAAATAAACATGTTAGGGATGAGTTAATACATTTTTTCCCAGGAATCAAGTTGTTATTACTTTAAAAAAATCAATTATTAAATAATTTTTAAATTGACGAAAATGAGTTTTTAAAACAAATTCAATTTTTTTAAATGGTTTAATAGTAAAAAAAATAGAATATTCAGAAAAATGACTTATATAATGTTAAAAATTTCACTAATGATCCACTTGTGGTTCAATTGGCATTTTATAGTTACTATAGTAACCATATATTTTGAAAATAAAAGAAGACATTGTAAGAGTTAATGTTTATAACTAATAGTCAAAGGTACAAGATAAGGTTAATTTTGTGACCTAAAATTTGATAAAACCAATTAGTTGAGATTATTTTGACCCATAAACATATTATAATATATATTTATCAATCTGTAACTATTATATTTCTAAAATCAATTTTTAGTAAATTATTATTTCAAAACATTCCTTAAGTGTCTGTCCTCCCTCTTATAAAAGGAATCCACATGCACCCAAAAACTCACACACATCAAGATACTTGAATCATCCATGTTATGCATAAAAAATCTCAAAAAATCCACACTTTCCTCCTTTATGGCTTAACAAGGGAATAAATGGAATTTAATGAATCCTTGTTTCTCAGATCAATAGAAGTTACCCGATTTAGAGGTAACATTTTTCTCGAGATCTTTTAATTTATTTTCTTTCTCCAACCCCCTGACATATATATATTATAGTAATTTATAAAAACAATATTATAATAAATATACTAGTATTTTTTATGTTAGGGTTTTACCTAAACTTACACTCACCATTATCTAATAGATATAGAACATATTTTTTCTATGTATAGAGAAATACTTCCTCGCGAAATGTTGATTGTTCTATTTTCTAATACCACGTATCATTATGGCTGTTATGATGTAAATATATTTACATATGATATTTATTATATTTATATTGTCTCAATTATTCTATATGTTTTTAGAACAAACATTTGTGCTTTCCATGTGGCGTAAATACGATAATTTCGTTTGAGGAATTGTGTACTACTGTCCCCTCAAAGTGATGTGACTCATTCCCGCAATACATGTAATATATAAAAGATTGTTTTATTAAAACTATGATACATACATGAAATTAATTTAATAGTGGTATTATAATAAAAATTAATATCTTTTTTTATTAATTTTTTTATATTAAAATGAAATTAAAGTAGCTTTTATGCTTACGTACGACTTACAGTCTCCATGAATGGTGAATTTCATTTCTTATCTCTAAATTTTTTTGATATTATAAATACATATATACTATATATATTATATTTAAATCATTAATAATATTCTATATATGATGTTATTTTTACTCCATGGACAATTTACATCAAAACAAGTTCATTTTTAACTTAATTACCAAATATTGACTAAACGATCGATATGAACATAAATAATTATGTAATTTTTATAATATGATAATAAATAAAATTAACTGAATAATAAACATTAAAAATGTTATGACTCATTTATAAATTAAACTATGTTTATTATGTATTAATATATTTAATGAACAATACATTTCTGAATCTAGATAAGGGAATTTCTGAACATAATTTCCACTCATTGGGTTTTACACATACTTCATTGATTATATTATGCCATGATTTTGTGTGGAATAACTATATATTTATTTATGTTTTAATTTCCACTTTCTATTTTGTGTATATACTATTGGAACACATAATCATTCAATTTACAAATTCTTACATCATTTATACAACATTGTGAGGGAACTTCTTATACCAATTTACATTCATTGGTTTAATATTATTCTTCTTGACTGTGTTATGATATTATTATATAAGAAAACATTTTGATATCCTATCTTGTATTATTACTTACGTTATGTGTATGTGTCATTAATACACATAATGAATCTATTTTAGTAAGAAACTTGTATTTGTGATGGAAATATAAAATCAATCTCCATTCATTGAGTAAAATGTCCATGTCATTTGTTTTTTTGTTCCATGAATATGTGTTAATGACTATTTATTATTTTACAGTAAATATACACTTATATTTTGTGTATTAATATTTTTCACACATAATAATGTCTTTGATTTATCTTTAATCAATAAATACGATCTTTGTAAGAGATTTTGCCTCAATTTACATTCCATTGAGACTTATTTGTTGTTATGAACCCATTCACTTTTATATTGTGTATATAATCTCTTTGATATATCATATCATGAATCTTATTATTATCATGATATTATAATTTTTTTAGTTTTATTCTTTAATTATTTTTATTAAATTATTTTATCTTGTGGTAAGGGAATCTATAACAAAAACGCTATTTTAAATGTTTTAAATATTTTAAATATTTATTCTTCTAAATATTTCTCATTAATATCCATGTTTTAAAAATGATTTTAAATATTTATTTATATATTTTTTATTGTTTTAAAATTTTAATTAGTTTAAAAGTTTTAATGTGGTATGGGACACTTCAATTCTAAAAACATCTTTTTAAATGTTGATTTTTTTTAAATTGGATTGATTATTTAAATATCTTGTAATGATATTTTGTGAATGAAAATGTGAAAATGTTATTTTTCCTTTAATACAGTATTATGTTTTATGAATATGTTGTTGTTCGTGTGTATAAATTTTTTATATAGGTGGTTCCATGATAAATCTCGGGTGGGTGAGATGGTGATAGCTCTCCAATTCATTGGGTAATGTGACAACAGTAATCATTAAGGTTTCTCCTACGTTATATAGGGAATATACTATGGTGGTTATTCAAAATGTTACCGTGAAGGTCACTCCCTATTTAGCTATGAAAGCCACAATGTATGAATGATATGGATTCCAAAAGTTACCTTTTTGTTTTATGATTTCTATTTAGTTTTGTAGGATTATTATGATTACATGATGTAAGATAAATATTTAAATTTTTATGGGCAAGAATTAGGATTTTCTAAAAAAGTTTTCATGGGTTTTTAGTATTAATGGACTAACTATTTTACTAATTATTTTATATTCTTTACTGAGATTTTCATGGTCATCCCATGTTTTGAAATGTTTTTCATTGGAAATAAATAAGAATAGAGTCAAGGATGGAAGCAATGAAAATTAATGTTTTTTAAACATGAAATGATCCATGTTTCAATTTAAGAAGTTTATTTTTTATAAAAAAAACTCAGTATTGATGACTTAATTCTCTAAATCTATATGCTTGAAAATATCCTGGAAGTGAAGTAAAGTCTAATTGTTGAATTATCTCAAGATTATGTAACATTTAAGGTTGGGGCCTTATAATCTCTCTCAAATCCCCTATTTTTACTTGAAGGAATAGTTTCAAATTGGATAAATTTATTTATATTTATTATTTAATTGGTGTGAAAATCATGGTAGAAAACTTCTTTACTGATGGTTAGTGTTTTTTTGGAATTGAAAATTATTGAGAATGATTCTTTATTAAATGGTATTGAAATTTTAATTTTAAAAATGGTTATTTAGATTTGACTTCATGATAAAGGGTTTTGAATAAATGGTTGGTTTGGTTTAAATGGTTTAATGTAAAATTTTTCAATAAATGGATTGTTTTATTGAAATTGATTTGGTATTTAATTGGATTTGGAATTGAAACGGTTTTTGGGAAGATGTGGTGGTGTGTGTTGATTTTTCAGAACAAGGATTTTTTAAAATATTACATTTTTCTTGGTCCCAAAGGTGTAATGACACATGAGATTTAATTACCTTGTGATGATATGGAATATTGATGACAAAACATTCATGAGTATGTAACTGTCATAATGAAGAATGCATGTGAAGATGTGTGGATATGTGGATATCTGGATATCTGGATTGGAATGGGATATGCCAAAAATGGAAACATGGAATGATTTTGAATAAATTTTTTCCTTCCTTCCTTAAAGTTTTTATCCTTTCTTAAAAACCTATTTACCATGGATGTTGTTTATATTTAGTTATGAACTATGTTTAGAAGTTATTTTATATAAATTGTTTTATATAAATGTGCTAATATATTCCATCCTAGTGGTGTGAGTAGGGATGTCATTGGATAAAACCTAATATGTTTTAATACTCACCCCTTCTTTGGTAGTTTGGTTTATTTGAGGATGTAGTTTATTGAGACATGGGAAAAGGTAAAGTATCTCAAATCATTAATACTACCTCATGATACTTGAGACATTTGGTGAAGTTGGACCATGGAGGTCATTGGATCTTTGTATTTATAGTTGTCTTAATGTATTCATTGGTTTTATAGTCTTGCTCTATGTATATTAATATTGTATTCTTCTACTATGATGCGTGCTTTTTTATTTTGATAAATGAAATGTTGATTTGCCTTTCATACTTTTCTTATATCATATTGTGGTTTGTTTATTTATGGCCTATTTGGTCAGTTTTTCAATTCTTTAACGGAAAATTTTCCTACATGTGTAATTAAGCACTTAGGAATTTATTGCTAGCCTTTGGAATCTTTTGGTTGTCACTTCTGGTGAATTAATGTTCATCATCCTTCTTAAGCCAATTTGAAGTTCATGGATGTTACAAGTGTTGTTTGATAAAATTATTTTACAATTGTTTAATGTCGACAAAAACCTTTTTAGATGTGGATATGGTGTATATTTTTTCATTTTGAGGGCCACCCAATCTATTTATTGGACACAAAGTTGGGAATCTGTGAGAACATGAATCATGTGAAAAAATAGGTTATATGGATATCTCACAACTTTTTGATCATAGTAATCAAATTGTTCAATGCATAGGAGTATAGATTATGTCCAATGTAGTAAGGGTTCGTCCAATTATCAGATCTGATACTGTTGGTGGAATTAGGGGAATTAATACGAGGAATTAATGACGTGGTGTGATATGAGATTTCTAGTTATGGGGATTCATTGATCCAATAGTTGGGATGAAAGGTGAGTGTGGAAGGATGACCATGCAAGAGGGGGTTCTATGTAGCAACCTAGGATAGTGGAAAATATTTGGGTCATGTGGATGTTCAAAAAACGTCTAATTTATTTTCTAGAAGTTGTCTTGAACAACTAGTGAGATCCCTATATCACTAAAACCATATTTTGGATATTTTTTAATGTTTGGTTGATAAATTAAGAAAATTTTAGTAATTAGAATTTGAAAATTATTATATCAAAATAACAATATTTTAACTCAATTTAAAAAACGGATAATGTGTTGGATATCATATAATTGTCTAGAATTATATTTGGAGAAGAAAAAACTCATTAAAATGTCGGTCGGTAGATTGAGATGTAATTATTTCACTTGTAATCATGGAATTTAATTTAATATTTAATAATATATGAGATAATATTATTGATGTATAGAGGGGACTAAATTAATTAGTTAAATGAATGACATATCCATAGAATGTGGTGATTTCGGTATTATGAAAACTCATGTGTGTGATAAGATTTATATTTATATTTATAATAAAGGAGACATAATCATTTATACTCTATAATTATTTACCTTGTATTATGTTAACAACAATTATAGAAATTATGAAATCATTTTAAATTAATGAATTTTAGAAAATGTTAATATCTTATTGGGTTGGATGCTTTGAAATAAATAAAGTGAAAATAATTATGAAATATGATAATAAAATATTACAAGGATTATGAATGATATAATCTAAATAAATAAGTGATAATATATTGTTTGAGAAAAAAAATGATTACTTATTATGTGTTATCGAAATTTAAATCCATTGAGTAAATAGGATAATATAAAGGAAATAATTTCTATATTTCCATGGAATATTATTGTAACGCCCCGACCCCAACTACCCAGAGTCGGTGCATTACTTCGTAACATTGGCATGATCACAAAAGATCAAGTCTCAAAAGACCGATTAGTTTAGTATCCTTGAAAACACTAGATACATTCATAAATGTTACATTACATCATAAAGTGAAAAACTAATAACAAAGTCTTCATAGTCCACACTCATATCCTCTTCTGACTATCCCTGCAGGTCATTCATAAAATACTTTTTCACATCCTGAAAAATATTAAAACATTGAAAGGGGTGAGCTCAGATGCTCAGTAAGGATAAAAATAATGCGGAAGCCTTCATAAATAAACATAAACATTTAAGGCAATGTATAACTAAAACAAAAGCCTTTTAAACTTGAACATCAACATAATATGGCAAAATTAAAATGAGATAATTCCATTTACTTCTTCACATGGATATTCTACTGGTTGAATAATCACATGAAATATCATTAACCACTTTCATAATGATGGAATGCATAATGCTAGACTATCATAACCACGTAGTCAAGGCCTCATGCCAAGACCACAAATAAGATTTTGTCAAGGCCTCGTGCCAAGACACTAGTTTGTCTCATGAGACCTGCCGATGCATCGAGGAGCTATAGCGGGCTCCACCCGTCACTTATTAAGTCCAATGCATTCCTCATATGAATAGGTTTGAAAATATCATTAACCATAACATAATCGTATCACATAAAACATGCATAAATGAAACATAACATTTCCACATTTCAATCACAAGATATCAATACAACACATTGATATTATAAAAATGCTTTCAAAACCATTTTCAATACCAAAATAAAAGAAAGTTAATTCTTTGTATTATTTTTCATTAAAAAAAATGATGGCTTGTAGAGGAAGCCGAAACTCAAATAATGGTCACGGCGGCAGAGAAGTCATTGTCGCCGCATAAGTACGGAAAGAAAATCATTCCCTTTTTGTCGTTTAGTAAAACGCTTCGTATAAAAAAGATTCCTTTTGAATAAACGTAAAAGTCAAAGGGGTTTATACACCGTATAAAAGAAAGTTGTGTATAAAATAAAATATGCCTCAATGAAAGGAGATTGAGACGAAGTCCCATACAAAGATCATTTTTAAAATAAAATAGATATACTATGTGTATTCACTATAAGTACACATAAATAAAGTACAAATACAAGATATAAAATAATAATATATCGACATAATTTGAAAGTAGGAGATTAACCCAAAGAATGGATGTTGGGTTAAGAAGTTCCCTTACCTTGCGTCATGTCCTGACTCTACCTTTCTTTAACCTCCTTAATAATAAAATAAAGTTAATTCCTATTTACTTAAGAACCTCTTTCATGTTCATTATTCCTTTTAAATCCCTTATTACCATGTTATGAACATTATGTAATTATTTATGTTAATAACGGTCGTTTTGTCGATCTTTGGTACTTGTGTCAACAAAAACCTTCTTATAATTACAAGTTGATCATGTGGTGAAATATCCATTATATCCAGAATTATATTAATGATGTAGATATCATATATATCATATATATGCAGTATATACATTCATTCATAATATTACGTAACATTTAGAGGTAAGAAATGAAATGCACCGTTCATGGAGACGGTAAGCCGTACGTACGCATGAACGCTACTTTCATTTCTATTTCGTATTTAATGTAATGAAATCATAATTATATAAAGTTATAATATAGTTCCAGTATAATATCATATATAATATCATTTACTCCATCCTTTATACATCCCACATATGGCATTAACGATTCACATCACTTTGAGGGGGCGATAGTCCGCACTTCCTAAAATGAAATTATCGCATTTTACCCATAATGGAAATCATAAAGAATTCCATAAATGAGAAATACAGAAGCATAAGTAATACATAAACATATTATATATCATATATAAAAATAGTGACATCTTAATGGCCACCTTTGAATGTGTTATATGAGTGTTGAAAAATCATCGTTTCGTGAGGCAGAAATTTGCCATCCACAGAAACCGTATGTTCTTTAACCATTAGATGTAGGTGTGTGTAAGTGTAGCTAGAATAATTCTTATAAAAACATCCTAGTATATTTAGGATACTGGTTTTGTTACAAAAGAAATTAATAAAAAGATTTTAGGGGGTTGGAGAAGAAAAATAAAACAAAACAACATTAGAGAAGACATTACCTCAAAATCGGGTAACTCTTTTTGATTTGAGCCAAAGGCTTCCTTGGGAAGAGTTCTGCCCAAATTTAGGCTTCTAGGAGTAAGAGGGGGAAGTTGGAAGAGTATTTGGGTAGATTTTGGCCGAGCCAAATGGCTTGAGGGTGTGAATAAGGTGGGAGAGGTGGGGGCCTTTTATAAGTGGAGAGGAGGGGCTCTTTTGGAAAGATTGAAATGTTACATTATTATACAATGATTTTCGGATTCTAAAGGTCCCACACTTATATAATTCGTGGATAAGGTGATAAGGGTTCTAAATCTATCCATCCAATAGGCTTTGGACAAGTGTAAGCCTTGGATTTTTCATTTTCTTCTCATTTTATTTAAATCGTTAAATAATGAGGTCATCGCTGCATCATAATGATGTCGTTAATAATTTAATTTATATAATGTCTAAAAATAATAAAAAAAATACTATTATTTAGGCAATCGTTTTAGATTTCTAATGAATATTTATAATCAAAATTTGGACTTGTTTAACCCCACTTAAAAACTGTTTTAGTAAAACAACTCATGTTTGTGTCAATTTAATTTTAACATTAAATAAATATATATTAATGTCATTTTCCAACCATAGTGGCTCCATGGGGTCCCCAAGTTGACCCATGGGTTGTATTGGTCGTCCATGACTCATCCAATAGGATTAGGACAAGTGTCAAGCTCATATAATATTATTAAAACATTGTTTTTAACTTAAACTACACTAATTACCTCTAATCGCGATTAAGAACTTAAAAGTTACTATTCACCAAAAAATTATTTTAATCTCATTGAACCACATTTTACTTCTTAATGACAACCATGTATGTTGGATTTTTGAAAATCAAATCACAGAAGTGGTAATATTTCATTTAAACGAAAAATCAGTTATTTAACTACCACTTAGTGGTTTCACTATTCATCAAAAATTGAAGTTTTTCAGAACAATGCCAAAATTTCACCCTAAGCTATAATTGATATTCCGAATTCAAAAATGATGTCTATTTTACAAAATTTCAAACATATAAGTCACATTAATTAATTTTATAATCAAGTCCCGCTGTCACAACAAATATCGTGTTTTAAGAAACAATTTATATCAAAAGATTGGCAATTGTTTATGTCCAATTTCAATGTTAAATTAATTCTAATGACCACCATTTGATAAAATGGTAAAAATATATTCTAATTATACTTTAAAACCACTAAATAGTATAATTTATCACTATAAATTATTTTTATTAAAAAAGTTGTTTTTTAGTATTTTTCACTATTAATAAAAAATTAGAAGTTCTCAGAAAAATACCAAAAATTCAATATAGGCTAATTTCGATATTCCGAATCCAAAAATGAATTCCATTTTGAAATATAAAATTTCTATAATTTTAAAAAGTGGTTATTACTATTCATAATGACTATTTTGATTAGTCGCGGTCTTTTAGAACTCGAAGTTGCGTACAATGAAAGCTATTGCATTATTCAATGAGAAACGTATCGTGGAAGCTCGGGGTGTTACATTCTCCACTCTTTCAATAAATTGTGTCCTCGCAATTTGAAATTTTTTTCATTGAAAATAAAAGTTTGAAAAGAGAAAATACCTTTGTGGAAAACCCACATCGGAAATAAGATTAATAAAATTTAGCCTTAATAAGAGGGAAAGGGAAATGAAAAAGTCACCACCCAATTATGATCTCGATTAGGAGAACATTGGTGGCAATTAAAGACATATAATTGGAGGAAAAACATAAATATTTGTAGGGAGTGATTGAGGTCATCAATCACAATCAACTGTCAAATTGAGGGCCTCAAAGCCTTCAATCTATGTTGATTTAAAATATCATCAGTTCAACAAGACATAAGGTATTAGGATAACACTTTTTTTTGTTTTAATATCCCTTTACTAAAGTTTAAGAATTAATTTATTCATTGAATTAGAGATAGGTATATATATTTATATGCTTGACAATTAGAGTTTCAACCTTCAACTCATATTTCACTCAAAAAGATAATAGAACTCAAAAATATTATACTTATCCTAATTGTATAAGGTTCCAAATGTTAACACATACCATTTAGATTAGTAAAATTATTTTGTAATAACCAGGGACTTCATGTAGGCTAGTGGTAGGAAATAAAGGCTTGTCGCACTATGATTGCGGGTTCGATTCCTGCAGCTTTGTCCGACTCGACGGGTTATGCCCCACCCTGCAGGTTGTCCTTTTCCTAAAACTATAGTATTATAATATTCCAAAAATAATCTTCATAAATTTTTTTAACCTTAAACAATACTATCCAAAGATCAACTTAATCCACTCCAACCTTTATAGTTATCCAAATTACCTATGTACAGACTTTCTCTAAAAGGTCTCTTAATTCCAAAATCAATTATCAGATTCCCTAAACAAAGTAAATTTTCTCTAATTGTCACATACTAAAAATATAATTACCTTCATCATATAAAAACCTTACTGAAATCAACAAGTACTGCAGTACAATCCTTATATATATATCACACTATTCTAATAACCAAAATATAATCCTTGAGTCCAAAAGCACCAATACATTAGTTATTCTGCTTCAACTGTAGTAACAGCATAAAATTTTCCTTGATCCCTTGGCCTTTTCTGAGGTATGTTTCCCTGACGCTTAGGACATTCATTTGCATAATGACCCATTTCTCTACAATTATAGCATTCAACTTTGATAGCCTCTTTCTTTCCATTGTAATCACGAGCCTGGTGACCCTTTTCTCCCCATTTATAACAAACTCCCATTCTTTTTAGACAAGTACCAGGGTGATTCTTCCCACAATTATCACATAATGGAAAATCCTTCTTTCCCTTTTCCCTTTTTCTGTCTCTTGTTCCACCATTCTCTTCTTCTCTTGCTTTACTTTGTTGTCATAAGACTTAGAGAATTCCTTTTGTGTCTTGATAGCACACGAGACAATATCTTCGTATGATGAGAAGGATTGTGATTCTAAATCTCAACGGAGAAATGGTTTTAACCCATCAAAGAAATGATCAATCTTACTCCTTGGGTTACATATATAATCGGCAGCATGCCTCGCTAACCTTGTAAAGTTAGCCTCATACTTTGCGACATTCTCATCCTCCTTCTGCCTCAGACTCAAAAATTGCCTTTCTATATCTGCTCGATGGTCACGAGGAAAGTATTTTTCTAAGAAAAGCTCTTTGAACTCCCTCCATTCCATATTCGATACGTCATCATCTTCCTTTTTGTTTTGAATCAGCGACCACCACTGATCGGCATCTCCAGTGAGGCGGTAAACTTCCATGACAACCTTCTCCCTTTCACTACTCCCCAAGGCATGGAATATTTTCTCTAAGGAATTTATCCATTGCTCAGCTACTGTAGGATTTGTACTCCCATTTAAGGTTGGTGGTTGTTGCCTCATGAAGCGGTCTAACATTGATCCTCCACGTTGCGGATCAGGGTGCTCCATATGAGTAAGGTTATTATTCATAACCTGAGTGAGTTGTCCCAGTATGGTAATAAGTTGATCAGCACCAGTTGTATCTCCAGCTCCACAATAATTATCTTGAGCAGGAGGGAAATCCCTACACGGAGTGCGTGCATTAATACAATTTCCTTTCCTTCCACTAGGCGCCATTTCTAAACAATGGCATAAACTATATTAGTTTATAAATCAAAATACATAATTCCATACTTGTAAGATACTTAACATAAATTGAACTATTTATTGATATAATCCATAAAAATGTTTTCTTTGAGGAAGTATATACTTATAACCCTTCATAGTGGTTTATAAAGAAAATGAGAATTATCTAAAGCATATCCCCCGGGAGTGTCGTAACCAAGAGTGCAGCAAGGCCCGTTGTCGTGCACCAGTTCCTGTTCGAGTCTAGCTCAAAGAGGTGTTTTTGGGTTTTACCCCAAGGTACATCTGTGCCAGAGCCGCCTCTACTTGCTCGTATCCAGACAGGGATGTATTGCTCATAAAACTCACAAAATATCTACAATAACAAAATTCTAGGAAGTTCTTCTATATTAATCCTCAAAGTCTATCTTCGGGCTATGTGCTCAAATCAGAGGCCATCTAAATCTAGCTTCCAAGGTTAGTACTAAACTGCCTCTGATACCAACTGTAACGCCCCGACCCCAGCTACCCAGAGTCGGTGCATTACTTCGTAACATTGGCATGATCACAAAATATCAAGTCTCGAAAGACCGATTAGTTTAGTAGCCTTGGAAACACTAGATACATTCATAACTGTTACATTACATCATAAAGTGAAAAACTAATAACAAAGTCTTCATAGTCCACACTCATATCCTCTTCTGACTATCCCTGCAGGTCATTCATAAAATACTTCTTCACATCCTGGAAAATATTAAAACATTGAAAGGGGTGAGCTCAGATGCTCAGTAAGGATAACAATATTGTGGAAGCCTTCATAAATAAACATAAACATTTAAGGCAATGTATAACTAAAACAAAAGCTTTTTAAACATGAACATCAACCTAATATGGCAAAAGTAAAATGAGATAATGCCATTTACTTCTTGACATGGATATTCTACTGGTCGAATAATCACATGAAATATCATTAACCACTTTCATAATGATGGAATGTATAATTCCAGACTATCATAACCACGTAGTCAAGGCCTCGTGCCAAGACCACAAATAAGATTTTGTCAAGGCCTCGTGCCAAGACACTAGTTTGTCTCATGAGACCTGCTGATGCATCGAGGAGCTATAGAGGGCTCCACCCGTCACTTATTAAGTCCAATGCATTCCTCATATGAATAGGTTTAAAAATATCATAAACCATAACATAATCGTATCACATAAAACTTGCATAAAGGAAACATAACATTTCCACATTACAATCACAAGATATCAATACAACACATTGATATTATAAAAATGATTTCAACACCATTTTCAATACCAAAATAAAATAAAGTTAAATCTTTGTATTATTTTTCATTAAAAAAAATTATGGCTTGTAGAGGAAGCCGAAACACAAATAATGGTCACGGCGGCGGAGAAGTCGTTGTCGCCGCATAAGTACGGAAATAAAAACATTCCCTTTTTTCGTTTAGTAAAACGCTTCGTATAAAAAATATTCCTTTTGAATAAATGTAAAAGTCAAAGGGGTTTATACACCGTATAAAAGAAAGTTGTGTATAAAATAAAATATGCCTCAATGAAAGGATATTGAGACAAAGTCCCATACAAAGATCATTTTTAAAATAAAATAGATATACTATGTGTATTCACTATAAGTACACAAAAATAAAGTACAAATACAAGATATGACATAATAATATATCGACATAATTTGAATGTAGGAGATTAACCCAAAGAATGGAAGTTGTGTTAAGAAGTTCCCTTACCTTGCATCTTGTCCTGACTCTACCGTTATTTAACCTCCTGAATAATAAAATAGAGTTAATTCCTATTTACTTAAGAACCTTTTTCATGTTCATTATTCCTTTTATATCCCTTATTACCATGTTATGAACATTATGTAATTATTTAAGTTAATAATGGTCGTTTTGTCGATCATTGGTACTTGTGTCAACAATAACCTTCTTATAATTACAAGTTGTTCATGTGGTGAAATATCCATTATATCTAGAATTATATTCATGATGTATATATCATATATATCATATATATCCAGTATATACATTCATTCATAATATTACGTAACATTTAGAGGTAAGAAATGAAATGCACCGTTCATGGAGACGGTAAGCCGTACGTATGCATGAACGCAACTTTCATTCCTATTTCGTATTTAATGTAATGAAATCATAATTATATAAAGGTATAATATAGTTCCAGTATAATATCATATATAATATCATTTACGCCATCCTTTATACATCCCACATATGGCATTAACGATTCACATCACTTTGAGGGGGCGGTAGTCCGCACTTCCTAAAATGAAATTATCGCATTTTACCAATAATGGAAATCATAAAGTATGCCATAAATGAGAAATACAGAAGCATAAGTAAAAAATAAACATATTATATATCATATATAAATATAGTTACATCTTAATGGCCACCTTTGAAGGTGTTATATGAGTGTTGAACAATCATCGTTTCATGAGGCAGAAATTCACCATCCACAGAAACCGTATATTCTTTAACCATTAGATGTAGGTCTGTGTAAGTGTAGCTCGAATAATTATTATAAAAAAATCCTAGTATATTGAGGATACTGGTGTTGTTACAAATGAAATGAATAAAAAGAGTTTAGGGGGTTTGAGAAGAAAAATAAAACAAAACAACATTAGAGAAGACATTACCTCAAAATCGGGTAACTCTTTTTGATTTGAGCCAAAGGCTTCCTTGGGAAGCGTTCTGCCCAAAGTGTGGCTTCTAGGAGTAAGAGGGGGAAGTTGGAAGAGTATTTGGGCAGAGTTTGGCCGAGCCAAATGTCTTGAGGGTGTGAATAAGGTGGGAGAGGTGGGGGCCTTTTATAAGTGGAGAGGTGGGGCTCTTTTGGAAAGATTGAAATGTTACATTATTATACAATGCTTTTTGGATCCTAAAGGTCCCACACTTATATAATTCGTGGATAAGGTGATAAGGGTTCTAAATATACCCATCCAATAGTCTTTGGACAAGTGTAATCCTTGGATTTTGCATTTTCTTCTCATTTTATTTAAATCGTTAAATAATGAGGTCATCGCTGCATCATAATAATTTCGTAAATAATTTAATTTATTTAATGTCTAAAAATTATAAAAGAAATAATATGATGTATGAAATCTTTTTATCTTTCTAATGAATATTTATAATCAAAATTTGGACTTGTGTAACCCCACTTAAAAACTGTTTTAGTAAAACAACTCATGTTTGTGTCAATTTAATTTTAACATTAAATAAATATATATTAATGTCATTTTCCAACCAAAGTTGCTCCATGGGGTCCCCAAGTTGACCCATGGGTTGTCTTTTTCGGCCATGACTCATCCAATAAGAGTAGAAGAAGTGTCAAGCTCATATAATATTATTAAAACATTGTTTTTACCTTAAACTACACTAATTACCTCTAATCGCGATTAAGAACTTAAAAGTGACTATTCACCAAAAAATTATTTTATTCTCATTGAACCACATTTTACTTCATAATGACAACCATGTATGTCGGATTTTTGAAAATCAAATCACAGAAGTGGTAATATTTCATTTAAATGAAAAATCAGTTATTTAACTACCACTTAGTGGTTTCACTATTCATAAAAAATTGAAGTTTTTCAGAACAATGCCAAAATTTCACCATAAGCTATAATTGATATTCCGAATTCAAAAATGATGTCTATTTTACAAAATTCCAAACATATAAGTCTCATTAATTAATTTTATAATTAATTCCCACTGTCACAACAAATAGCTTGTTTTAAGAAACAATTTATATCAAAAGATTGGCAATTGTTTATGTCCAATTTCAATGTTAAATTAATTCTAATGACCACCATTGGATAAAATGGTAAAAATATATTCTAATTATACTTTAAAACCACTAAATAGTATAATTTATCACTATAAATTATTTTTATTAAAAAATTTGTTTTTAAGTATTTTTCACTATTAATAAAAAATTAGAAGTTCTCAGAATAATACCAAAAATTCAACATAGGCTAATTTCGATATTCCGAATACAAAAATGAAGTCCATTTTGAAATATAAAATTTCTATAATTTTAAAAAGTGGTTATTACTATTCATAATGGCTATTTTGATTAGTCGCGGTGTTTTAGAACTCGAAGTTGCGTACAATGCAAGCTATTGCATTATTGAATGAGAAGCGTATCGTGGAAGCTCGGGGTGTTACAATTATTTATTTGAATGATAAATTTTGATCACGTGATTTTGTTATTATGCATTATAATGGAAGCTAATTTTATAAGATGATATTGGGAATGATATAACAACATAACACATAGGAAGGGGTTTCCCTCAAATGGTGTGGTATAATAATGATGGAATTTGAGTCACATTATGAATTTACTATAATGGATGGAAATATAAAAATGAATGGTGACCTAAAACATAGTTACTACTGTAGTTGAATCATTATAATAAAGGTTCAAGTTGTTTTTAAGAATTTATGGGTAATATAGTTGAGTAACCTTAGATATTTGGGATGACATGGATGAAAAACTAGGTGAAGAAAGTGGTATTCATTTATAAATATTAGGACTATAGGAATAATTCAATAACAATAATTATCATTATTCAATTATTATTTATTTTATACAATATTTTGAGAATTTTTAACTTAATGAATATTTTATAAAATCTACTGGTGACCAAGTGGAACATATTATGAACTATATAATGATTTATCTAGCTGAATAATTCAATAACTACATTCTATATGTTATTGAAATATCATATAATATCTTTGACTTGGAAGGTGGGATACTGTTGAACATGGTGTAGTAGTTGGATTATTATGTGGCAGCATTATGTCACTCATATGGGATCCATGATTATGATTGAGGTTATTGTTCTAAGTACTCATTTTTTGGTATATGATATTTCCTATGATAAATAGTAATCAATGGTGAAGAGGAATTATGATGTATTTCTTTTTCATTAACCCGATAACAAAGGATTGAGTGGGATGATACATGAATTACATTCTTACATATAGATACTGGTAGATAATAATGATGAATTACACATGTATCTAAATATACTCACCCACAACTCTAGGTTGAGAAAAATCAAATATTTATAGAAAATATATGTTCATGGGTAATTCCTCCTACACAATTGTCATGACATTGGAAAAGATGAGTAATTCCTCTAAAAACGTTGATACTTTTATGTGACGGGAGATAATGCACATAAATTAAGACACCCCTATACCACAAAAATATGATCATTGAGGAAGAATATTTACTAGATATTATCTCTCCCCTATCATCCTCTCTCTCTCTCTCTTGAAGCTTTAGGACCATAAATGGAAATGTAATACCCAAATAATTTAAAAGAAGAAAATTCTATTTGATAGAGTAATGATATAAAAGAATAAACATAGAATATAATGTGACCCCAAGACTATAAGATATATATTTTTAACTAAATATCATCTCTTTGATAGCTTTTGATAGACGTAATGCTTATGGATTTATTTCTAATAGTGTATTCAACAAGAAACACCAACCTTAAATGACCTAAAAAATATATAACCATTATAACCTATCCATTAAATTAGTGGACATGAATAGTATTAACTATATAATGATATATATATTTATATATAAATCATACTCTATATATATTATTGATAAATATTTTGTAAATCCTAATAATTTTTTTAGTAAAGTTATTATTTTTTCCAGAAATATGTTTTCTTCAAAAATGATTTTTATTGATTTTACCGAAAATAATGTTAAAATAATTTTTTGGAACTTTTTCCAAATTTATAAAATAAGAAATTATTTTAGGAAAAAAATATTAAAATTAACATTGGGTAAAATTGATGATTTTTTCTAAAAATAAGGATTTCCATTGAATAGTGAAAAATAATTGTTTTTGTAAAACTATCAATTTGTTAACTAAATTAAGTAAATTAAATTCCCCATTTTGTTTTAAATTAAAATAATCATTAATTTTGAATATTAAACACACAAAATTTTATTTTAATCAACTTGAAATTATATTTTATAAAAAATTAATATTTGTCTTCAAAAAAGTATTTCTTTTCTAAAAAATGTTTTAAAACATATAATATTTCCAATTTTAACTTATTAATAAAATAAATAATGAGTGATGTTTAAAGTGAACTGTATTTATTATCTACTAACAAATTTTAATTAATATTCATATAATTATTATTATAAGACAAAGAGTTAACATAAAATTATCTAGTTCATCAAAAATATACTTTTAAAAACCCACATTTCCTCACTTCTCAAGTATGTTTTTAAAAATTATTAAATTTCTCCCAAATTTATAAATTTTATTTTTAAAATCATAATTTCAAAATTATATTAGGGTAAATTTTTCATATTTTTATGAAAATATTTTTTTTATTATGATTAGGTAAAAATACTGAATTTTTATTGAAGGTGGCCTTAATATTATATTTATTTAAAAGTTAACTTATATGGAAAATTTGTTTTAATGTATGTTTTGTTAAATTTCACAAAAAAAATATATAATTTAGTTCACTGTAATAATTTACATGTTTAACATTGATATAAAACCTCTATAAACATTGGAACATTTTCCCCTTAAAATACACCTTCCCTTCACATCTTCGTAATTGATTTTAAAATAAAATTTTCTACTTGATTGAATTTAATTTTTGAAAATAGATTTCATGTTATTAATTAGGATAATTTATAAGGTCTTATAATTAGGAAATATTTTTTGATGAAAATGAATAGTGAATGTAGTAAAATTTAATTTCCACAACTAAGGTAAAAACGAGTTTACAGGGGGTAAAAAATAGGGGTAAAACGATGTATATAATTTTTGAAAAAAAATTTAAAGTTATATAAAGGCCATAAAACATCTAATGTTCATGAATGGACCATTTTAGACCCTTGTATTCTATGAAAAACACGGGAACCCAAATTTTGTATACATATTGTGTCATTTCCCCCCAACTTATAAATGGCCAACCCCTCTCTTGCTTCATACATTCAAACCTATATGGCTCACAAAATACATGAGAAAATCAATTCCAAATTTTTATAACCTCATTAAATAGTCCATGGTTTTGTAACAATGATAATCAAGGACTGTTTTAGTTCAAACTTAAGAAGGATTCTCAAAGAAGAGATTCTGTTTTTCAAGAAAAATATTTATTTAATTTTTTATCCAACCCTTAAATTCTTATTAATAGATGATGATATAAAAGCCATAGTATATTATATTTCCAAGGATATTTTTATAATAACTTAATTACCTTCAATCTTCTCTTATTTTATCAAATGATTTACAAAATCATTCTCAATGTGTATATAAGACTACCATCATATGAACCAATGTCATTCAATCATCGATTGTCACGATTCATGGTTGATTATGATAATATATCTAAATTTTATGTATATAATATTTATAACATATTTATACCCATTAACGCATTATATATCATACATATTTTTTTACATTCCATTCTGTAGGGGTTATGATTACCTTGTTAGTGTTTACGACAGACTGCTGCCTCACGAAGTGATTTGATTTTTTTTCTCACTAAATATATACATGGATGGTAATAAAGGTAAATATAATTATTATAATTGATATAAATTAAATAATGATGATATTAATTACATATTTATCATTCTATGAAGTTATATAATAATTTTATTTTTGTTGACAAAAATGATGATAACATGGTTCCTGTATGTCTGTATTACCACCCTTGCCAATCGATGTCACTCTATTTTCATCACCACGCCCCAAGAATGATATATAAAAGTATATTTAAATAATTATTATTATATATATATTCTATATTATTATTTTTCTAGAAAGATAAAATATTACTTACCACTTTTCCATAATGATAATTGAAAAAGGGAAACGTTACGCATGCGTACATATGACCTACTATCTCTATGATCATAAGGTAATTAATTTTTCATAAAAATATTTAATGATTTGATTTAAAAGAATAATTTACTATAAATATGATGAATATTTTATGATTATTATTCTCTATATGTATATATAGTGATCTCTTTGACCGCAATCAACTTACCAAAGTCATTTTTGACACATAAATCAAACATGATAAAAACATCTGACATATACCAAATTATTAATTAATACTATATTACATGGTAATAGGGGATATAAAAGGAATATTAAGCTATAAAAATGTTCATAATGAAATAAATAATTATCAGAAGTTTATTTTTCTAGAAGAAAATGAACAATCATGAAGAATCCAACTTGAGGTAAGAGTTTTCTCATCACACATTTATTCATGTGAGATATATTCCATATTCACTAATTACTTTTTTATGCTGTGTATATATTGAAAATTAATGTATTTTATTATTCTTATAATTTAATTTATTTTTATTTACAATTCCATTTATGGATATTTGTTTAATGGGGTTTATGGTTTCAATGATACCAAAGATGTAAGAGAATTTTGTCGAAAAATGCCTTCTTCAAGACATATGTTATGTTATACACCTATCCTATTTTATGAGGTATATATACTGACCCATTGAGATGTTATATCATGAGTATGCTTATTTTTATGACATTATTTATAAGTCACCAACCTTAAACATTACATAATCTTGATTTATGTAATGAATTCACATTTAGGATCATTTCAGGTTTAAAGCATTTGATAATCAGGACATAACAATTACATAAAAAAACATAGAAATAAAATGTGGAATCTTCTAACAGTATCCATTTCTTCTAGAACATAAAAACTTTTACAAATAAACATGGTTTCGTTTCATGTTTAATCATAATAACTTCTCTTTGATTACATCCATGACTCTATCCTCCCTTAATTTCTGTAAATACACATGAAAACATAAGATCAAAGAAAAAATCTCAATAAGGGACCTAAAAACAAAGAAAAATCATTAGTCTCATTAAAACCTGATAACCCATTCAGTTTTCATTGATTGGAAGAATCAAACCATTTTTCGATAAATAACACCCATACTTTTGGCTAAATGTAAACACTAAAACAAATAGAAAGCAATTAAAACTCCTTTAGGTTACTTAAAGAATCATATACATAAAATCCTTTCAATTATATTCCAATTGGAATTACCATGTGGTTGAATTCAAAATGAGAGATTTATAATGGGGATCACCCTTCGTATAAGCTATATTGGGCTCACCCATGAGCTATAATGGGGATCAACCCTTTGTATAAGCTGTGTTGAGCTCACCCATGGGCTATAATGTGGCTCAACCCTTCATATTTTCTATATCATGATCACCAATGAGATATAATGGAGTTAAACCCTTGGTATAATCTATATCAGGCTAACCCATTTCATATAATGCTCATATACCATTTCATGAATAAAATATGTTCCTCAAATCCCCCTTTTAGAATGATTCTTCTAATCCTATATGAAATCAAGTTCCGTATAAAAATACCATTTTCATTTAGGAACCCATTTTCAATACCAGCATACCCAAATAAAGTAATATGATATTTATTTTCATTTTAAATTATTTTATGGTTTATAGAGGAATCAAAATATTAAATAACGATTACAGCAGTGGAGAAGTCGTTGTCACCACATATATTGAAAAAGCATACCTTTTGACATTTTATAAAGAAATTAAAAATCATTGTATAAGAATATTACTTTTAAAACATTGAATTAATTTCAATATTGACATTAAATTTAATATATATTCCTTATATACCCATAAAAATAAGAATGTAATTTAATATCATGAAGAAAAACATTTGATAATTGAATATTTAAATGTTTAAAGTGTCCCATACCACATTGTAAATATAAATATTAAGCTCCATGATTTAATAACAAACATTGGTATAGATAAAATATGGATATGAAGTGTCATAATGGCTGAATATAAACCATATAAAAGAATAATGGTTCATATAATCAATAAATTCCTTAATAAAATGAGAGTGAGATGAAATCCATTACCTTGAGTCTGACATGTCTTGTTTGTTCTTTAGTTTCCTGAATAATAATCTTTAGTTAATTTATAATTTATTTATAACCATCTAAATATTTATTATTCATTTCAAATTACTTATTACCATATTATAATAGTTAGTTAATTTTTTGATTTTATATAATATGTTTTGTCGATGTTAGGTATTTGAGTAAAAAATGAACATATTTTGATGAAAATAATTCATGTGTTAATAATTACATTATCTCAAAAAATACTATTCATGATTTAAATATCATATATATCAAGTATATATGTATTGTAGAATAGTCCATAATATTTGGAGATAAGAAATGAATTGCACCGTTCATGGAGAAAGTAGGCTGTACGTACGCGTGAATGATACATTCATTTGTTTTTCATATTAAATGAAGAAAAAATAAATTATACATAATTATGTTATAATTAAATTATAAATTATATGCTAAATAATTTTATTAAAACCATCCTTTATACGTTTCACTTATGAAATGATTGAGTCATGTCACTTTGAGAAGGCGGTAGTCCACACTTCCTGAAATGAAATTATCATATTCAAAAATTATGGAAATAATAAAGGTATGTAAAAATTAATAGAATATATATCATATATAAATATATTTCCATCAATATGGAAACCATGAGAGGTGGTAGGAGAAAATTTAACAATCATCAAATCGTAAGGGATTAGTTCATCGTAAACAAGAAAAGTATATTCGTATCAATTATATAGAGGTGTGTGTAGGTGTATTTTGAATACATCTCATTAAAAATGATAGTAAATTTAGGATACTGGGGTTGTTATGAAATCATAGAATAATAAGATCATAGGGAGTGGATAATGAAAAATAATTGAAAAGTTCTTGAGAGAGGAAACTAACTCTAATTCGGGAAACTCCTTTTATTTGAGCAAAAGGCATTCTTGAATTGCATTTTTTCTAGTTTAAGGATTATAGAAGTAATATAGGGATTTTTAGAGATTATTTGAGTAGAATTTTTAGAGATAAGGGGGTTGAGAGGTGTGTGAAAGTGGGTAGAGGTGGTGGCCTTTTATAATAGGGTGGAGTGGTACTTTAGAAAGGACTTGAAATATTATTTTATATAAATTGATTTTATAATTATAATAGTTCCAATGTGATATATTTATAGGATTAGAAAATTATGGGTCTAAATACTCTAAAAAAATAGGGTTTAGACAAGTTTAGGTCATATAATTAACCTTATATTTTATCATTAACCATTAGTTAAAAACATTAACTCTTACCATGACTTCTTGTATTTTCGAAATATATGGTTACTATAGTTACTATAAAAAGGAAATAATACCACAAGTGGATCATTAATGACATTAGTATAATTTTATAAGAAATTTTTTTGAATCTTATATTTTCAGGACTATTATATCATTTAATAAAATAGTATTTGTGTTAAAAACTAATTTAAGTCATTTTTTAAACTATTTAGAAATTGATTTTTGTTAAAGTCATAAAAACATGATATTTTTGAAAAATAAGCATTAAATAAACCCTCAAATATCAATATCATCCAAAAAATTCATGTATGGAATCAAAATGATCAAATTATATTTATTTTAATATTTACAATATCATTTATTTGAATATTTCATTAATAAGGCAATCACTGCGTCATCAGGGTGTCTTAAATATATTTATTTATATAATGTCTAAAAATTATAAATAAAATAACATGATGTATAAATTTTTTTATATTTATAATTAATATTTATAGTTGATGTGATCAGTTACATAAACCAAATAAAAATCGTTTTAGTTAGGAGATGCATGTTTACGTTATATTTCCCTTTTTATTAAATTAAATATTATAAAAGGTCATTATCAAACCCAAGTGGATCCACAGGGACCTAAATTCGACCCATGGATGCTCATGGTATAAAATATCTCTTAAAATAATACTAAGAGATGTGTTAGGGTAATCTTATATTATTATAATATTATTTTGTACCATTATTTACTGATTTACCCTTTAACCACGACAAATAAAAATATTTATTTAGAATACTATTCATAATGTCAAAAAATGTACATATTTACATAATTTGGAACCTATGATTATAAATATGGAATCAAATTTTCCAAATTCAAAACACAGAATTACCATAAATTAATATAAATTATTTCCTGTTGTCAAAACAAGAAAACATGTTTTTAAGAAGTAAAAACAATCAGAAGACTGACATGGGTTTACATCGAATTAAAATGTAAAATTACATAATATGACCATAATTATATTAAATAATAAAAAATTAATCCAATTAAACTATAAAATTAGTTATAAAAACAATATGAAGATATAAATAAATTAGATGAAAAGGAAGTTTTGAATTAAAATGCTGTATTTTTTGCTATTCATAAAATATGGATTTTTTAAGAACAATACAAAAATTTTAACCAAAGTAATTATTGATGTCCGAATTATAAATAATAAGATTTACATATCTATTATAACATATAAAATTGAAAAAACTATTTTTAAAAAGGGATGTACCTCAAAAGAACATAAAATGAACTTTTAAAAATAATAGAGTACTTTATGCTTAAAATTGGATTCATTCTCATTTTAAGCCTCTAAAATTCACTTTTCATGTGTAAAAACATTTAAAAAATATTAAAAATAATATTACTATTAATTATGTTCATTCCCACCAATATAATGGATATTCATTAACTACCATTACAAATAATAATATTATTGTTGTATAATTTTTTTTGTAAAACTCACTGTTGTATGTAACGTAAGATTTCGAAGAAACTCGTTGTTCCATGTTGGGTAAATTATCAGACTTAGTGTACCCTTTATAATTAAATTAATATTAAATAATTAAATAGTATTAGATATGTGAATATATTATTCTATAAATACCAAGTATGTTACATTATATGTCTTCTTTAATATTATTTTTCATGGGGTGTATGATTTAATGTCACCAAAGTTGTAAGAGTCTTATGTTACAATAAAAACTTTTATCAAGATTTTTTATGTTTATTTTTTCAATGATGAGATCCCATGATCAATAACTCAATAAACTCAAGAATTATCTTCAATTATTATTATTCATGATATTTAGATGTTATATTACCATTTTACAATCTTTGGTACTTAATATAATCAAGAATGTGTTTCTAATAAAATTAAACTTTTTCCATTCTCGATTGGAAATATTTGTCTTCCAAAACAATATTTCCTAAAAAATCTTATAAAATAGTATCTAATAATTTCAAAAGATTTTGTTAAATAAATTTTTACACATGTTTTAATTTTTACAAAATCATTTTAAAAGAGACTTCATGTAATTAAAAAAAACATTGATAGTTGGGCTTTTACTTAAAATGTGAACGGAATATTTTTTTAATCACTTTAAAACATGGGTTAAAATTAATTTAACAACTTTTTTTGCAAATATTAATTTTTTTTAATAAAAATGGGTGTGTAATACTTTGATATCTCATCACATTAAATGTAAAAGAGTTTTGTAATAATTTTAAATTGTTATCATCGTTAATCTTATAGGTCTATGATGGTATCCCTAACTCTTAAGATAGCCTCACATGATAAAATAAATATCTCCAATGTTATATAAACCATTACTATGATAACAACTATAACAATCAAGAACCTACACTATTGAATCTTGGGGTAAAATCATAATGTTCGCATTTTTGGAATTGATTCTAATAGATGTGACCCAATTGTTTCCCATATAACCCTTAAAAAATGGGAAAGTTGGTTCACTTAAATTCTAATATATAAATTAGGTTTATAGTTTTATATAATTAAGATAAATTACTACATAAATAATAACCATGGTATTAAATGATCATTTATCCCACCTCTCCAATCTATTCTTATATCACATTAATTCATCATCATAATACTTATGAAATACCTTCTATAAATAACACACTAAATCTAATTTATTGATAACATAGAGAAAATGAAAGATAAGAATAGTGTGAAAAAATTCTTAGTACGGTTAAACACAAACATTATTATTTTAATGTCATCAGTGGACATAAAAAGTGTATAAGGGTACAACACAAAATCATAGTGAAAAAGGGAGTCATAAATGAAAAAATACCCACAACATCCGGAATAATCAACCATTAAACATGGAATATGGATAAAAAAAGAAAGATTCATATGAATAAATAATCATGATCCATGTTATATTAATCTCTCTCAATTTAAACACTATAAAACCATTAAAAATATAGGTAAAATGTGGTGTTATCCTGGAAATTCATCTGCATAGAAAACTGACAGAACCCTTACATTACCCCGAAATATTGAAAAAACATATGACTAAATTCCCATATAATTATATAGAGAACCTAATAATTATAAAATTCATTGGATAAATATCAAGATTTAACCACCATTTATGTTATATGGGGACCACCTAGTGTTATCAGGGTGTGCCCATTGGATAAGTATTTTCTAAGAACCACAACAAAAATAAAGTAAATAGAAAATTAATTTCATTATAAATATCATAAAATAATAGTATATATTTTATAAAATGACTAAATATATAATATAAATGGGGTCAATAATAACCTCTTTATAATATGATTTAATCAGGGGGAAGAAACAGATTTCATAATAATCACTTTGAAAAAATATTAACCCATCCCAAGAAATAAAAAGGATTATATCAATTCAAAATATCCCTATTGAAGCATAATTAACAACAACTTTTGTTTTCGTTTTTTAATATTGATACAATTAAAATATCATTAAATATATTTGGAGAAAAATAACCTTTTCAACTTATAAAAAATTTATTTTTAAAAACAAATAATTAAAAAAATATTTGGAAACTAATTTTTTTTAAAAACCCATATAAACATATGAAGGTTGATTTAAAAATAATTTAAAAAAAAATTGAGGAAAAAACTATTTTTATTTTGAAATAAAACATTTAATTTTTTTTTAAATCCTTTTACTTGAAAATAATCATGAAAATATATAAAATAATAATTAAAAAATTTAAATATATAGTGAGGAAAATATCCTTTACTCTTTAGAAAAGGTTTTTAAAAAATTTCAAAAATCATTTTCTTTGAAAATAACATTGAAAAACTATAATGTAATCTTGAAATAAAATAATGTTCCTCATGGTGAAAAATTACACTCAAGTAATATAAATTAAAATAATAATTCCTTTCACATTTTTAATAAAATAAAAATAAGCATTATTTGGGAGACAATATGACGATTCGATTTAAAAACATTTTATTAAAATTAAAACATATGTAAAAATATATTTAAGATTTCATTTTAAGAATTCAAAAAACATGTTTAAAAACATATTTAGAAAACAAGGTTTTGGTAGGAAAATATATTTTAATTGAAGAGAGAAATGAAGATGTTTTATCTTTAAAACATTTTATCAGCTATAATAAGTACCAATGTGTTTAAATAGTCTAACTATTACTTAAAAATTATTGAATGAAGATATGATAAGTCAAATTTTGATAATTAATGCTATTCAGATCATAATATTTCAATTTTATAAACTTAATCATAAACAATCATGATAATCAATGCGATTGTAAATTAAAAATATTACCACTTTGGTAAAGTAGAATTATAAGCTACATGAAAGTGTAACATTAAATGAAACATAAAATGTAATGAGAATAAATAAATTCTTGATCTTCATTTCAAAGGGATGTATATACTCCACAAAAATTATGATAGGTGCATAACATGATAGATGTCTCAAAAAAACAAAATTCAGACAAAAATCCATTATAATGATTATATCATTGAAGTGGGGATTAAAAACTGAATTGATTATGTGTGTCAAATTTATATAAATATAAAATATTCATAAATGAAACATAAAATAATAAATGGATAAATAATATTAGTAATAAAGAATTAATAGAGTATTATTTTAACATAATGTACGAAAATTGAGTTAAGAAATCCCTTACCACGGGTTTCCTTTGGGTTGAACGTGATTCATCCATATATATAGTGGTTTTAAATAGGTAATTAACTTAATAAAGAACCATATAAATATTTTTAATACTATATATGAAACATTACTTACATATTATCCCTCATTCATTAATAATATATCATTATTTTCATTGTTTTGGATGTTAATTAGTTTCTTATCTCATTCGTGCTTTGTTTTGAATGTTGCAGTTCTTGTGCCTAAAATATTGTTCGTGTAACGCCCTGAACCCTCTAGACCTGAGTCGGTGCATTAATTATTAAATTTTAATGGTTAAAATAAATTAAATCCTAAATTAATTCTCAGATTATTAGTATTTAATAAACTAGATACATATATGTAACTGACATTACATTGGAAAAGTTTACAAACTACAATACATAACAAAAACTAAAAACTGCATAAAAAACTCAATAAATGATCACCTCTTCATAACCTGTTAAAGGTAAACAAATGAAGGATGTGGGATCAAATTATCATTAAGGCTTAAAAAAATTGGAATCATGAATTCAATAATAAGTGAATCATAATCAATTTGACACAATCAATATGGCATGGTGAATAAATGAAAAACTCAAGCCATTAATAAACTGAGAATGAAACTGCATCCATAGATTTTGTCATTGTGAAAACCTCATGGATTTTAATTACTGATAATGAATAATGTGAATTATTATTAATTGGAAATCATGTATCTATATCATGATACCATAATACCATTAAAACGGTGTAGTTATGTGGGTATAAACCCGCCTGATTTTTAGAAACAACTTCGAAGGGTTTGTCGCCAAATGATTTGTCTCATGAGACATGTCGATGCATCGAGGGGATATACTCGGAATTTCCTGTCACTTCATTTAAAAAGAATTATTTTTACATATTTTCAATACAATATCAATATGCATTTATATTATTCGTGCAGAATAGAGGATACAGATTCATCAACACTTCCACAGTTAAAACAACATTCAAAATAAATATCATATGTAAAATGGTATAAAACATATAAAATAATAATATCTATGTTATGATAATATGTATATTTAATATAAATATAATTTTAAATGAAAATTGACCTCAAATGGTCAGTAGGTACACCATATAAGGATTATTAGGTGCACAATACAAAGTAAGTCACAGTTGAATGGAAAACTGAGACAAAGTACCTTACATAATGTAATCAGTCGAATGTAAGGAAAAAAAATTAATAACCATCAAATTAATCATTTCATACAATGAATTTATAGATAATCATGATATTATATGACAAATTTAACTAAAAATACCCCACATTCAAGAAATAAGAGGCGAACATTGGAAATCTTAAGGAAATGAAAGTGAGATGAGAGAACCCCTTACAAACATTTTGAATTGGTAATGAGTGTTATTACAAGGGATTAATGAGAGATAAAGGGGTAACCCATTATTCACATATCATAAGGAAAGTATGGGGGAGGTGATAAAATATACCCCATCATTAGGAATAAAAAATAAAAGGGCACACCGTAGGGGGAATTCTTGAACAAAAGTGAGAGAGAGGGTCCCTTACCTTATGCTCAAAGGTGTTCTTGATTGTTCTTAATTACCTGTATAATCAAATTATAATTAATTAATTAATTATTACAGAACCCCAAAAATAGTTAATTTATATGGTATAACATTATTAGGTTCATTAATGGCCTTTTTGAGTGTTTTAAAAAATTCCATTTTATTGTTTTGGAAGTAGTTTTTCTTCCATTGTTTTCATATTCTATTTACATGTATTCATGAATAGACGTTTGTTTGAAATGTGGTTTAAATTAAGAGTTTTTAATATATATTATTAGTATCATTAAGGAGATATAAATGATCTTATAATGTTTCTGGTTATATACCATTAGGATGAGTCATTTGATGAGTTAATGATAAACGCTTGGATTTGGATTGGCGGTTTTTTGCACAATTAACTTGTTATGTGTTATTATTCTATATTATGAGTGTTTAAGGATTATAGAACATTAAAAAAAGATAAAATACATATATCATGATATGGATCAACCATTTTAAAGTTTTCATGTCCCGTTTTGAAGATAGTAATGAAAATTAAAAAAGCAGTGTTCCTTGAGTGTGATGAATTAACACATCTCGGACGGTGCTTGTATTTTATATTATAAAACGAATCAAGAAACAGATATGATGAAGAAATATTTCACTAAAATAACGAAATATCTAGAAATTGAAAGTTACTGTAATTATAATTTAATTTGGATGAGGTGAGGTGAGAATAGAGAACAAAAAAATAGAACATTTTAAAAGAAATTAAAAGAAAAACGAAGAGAGGTTCACCTCCTGAGAACTCCTCCTTGAGAATCTTCTTAAGGCCTTTTTTTGGCCTTTTGGTGAGACCATAAGGTCATGGAAGTGGAAGAGGATGTTACTGATCTATTTGAGTAGAATTTCGGGAGGCTTTGAAGCATGAGTGTTGTGAGAGGAAGAGGGGGTGAGGGGTGGTTTATACAGTGGAGGGGAGGATGGATTTTACATTATTTTAATAATAATTGTAATATATTTTCTCAAGACTATGAATATTATTGATTCATGTGATCAAAAAATGTAATAATGTCTTGTTATTTAGAACCAAGTGGGATTACAATATCATTTGATCCCCAATGATGTAATAAATCAAACATTTAGCATTTATAGTGATTTTTCGTATTTTACTATTCATAATAAATTAAAGTATTTCTGAAAAAATCGAAAAATTACCACCTAACCATTTTTCGATGTTTAGAATCTAATAAAAGACTCAATTTTTGAAAAATAAGTTTCTTAATATGATAAATCTAATTTTTAATTAAAATCATTATTTAATTGAAAAGTAAAAAAACAGAAAATATTCATGTTTATTTTAAAGGTGCCTAAATTTATTTATACATACAAGGGTATGGATACCATTGATAATAGTGATATTACTATTTATAAGTGGAAGTTATTATTGATAAGGGTAGGTTACTATTCATAAGTGTAAGTTATTATTCACCGAAAATTATGTTAATTCTATCATACTCTAAATATCATCCTAAACACCACTATGTATGTCAGATTTTCAAAATCTCAATCACAGAACTGTAAAATTTAAGTTTAATGGCTAGGTTATGATTATCTCCTATAAATAACCATGTTTTTCCATAGACCCTCAGTGATTCATGAAATATATGATATCATATTAATACAATGTATTTAAGAGAAACATGCCATAAAATATTTGGAGTTCTACATTATTCCCTCCTTTAGAAATTTCATCATTGAAATTTTTCATTTATAAAGCCCTTCCAAAAGTTGTGGGTGGTTATTCTTCATAACATCCAAAGGTTCCCATGTTTTTTCCTTCATAGTATCATTTCTCCAAAGTACCATTACTATATTAGTTTTCCTATTTTTCAATACCTAATCCCTTGTGTCAAAAATCTTGATAGGCTCTTCACAGTATGGAAAATCAGATTTCAGTTCTATTTTTTCATAGGTTAGTACTTGCATTTGGTCTATAATGTATTTATTTAAAAACGAAATGTGGGACACATCATGATATTTGTAGAGACCTAGTGAAATTTCTAAATAGTATGCTACATCTTCGATTCATTCCATAATTTCAAATTATCCGATGTACCTAGGGCTAAGTTTTCCTTTCTTTTAGAACCTTAAGACAACCTTCCATGAAGATAATTTCAGAATGACATGATATCCCACATGGAATTCCATAAACATTCAACGGTAGTCAGCATAACTCTTCTGCCTACATTGGGAAGCTTTAATACGGGCTTGAATTGTCTTTAACTTTGTCGTTGTCTCTTCAATAATTTTTGTGCCTATAAGTTTCCTCTCACCAACTTCATCCCAACAAGTTGGAGTTTGTCATCTATTTCCATATAATTCTTCATATGGATCAATTTTAATACTAGAATGGAAACTATTATTGTAGGAAAATTCTACCAAAGGAATATAGTGATCCCATATACCTTGGAAATCAGAAAAACATGATCCTAAATTGTCTTCCAATATTTGAATATACCTTTCAGATTGGATTTCGGTTTGGGGGTGATAAGAAGCACTCTTATGAAGCACAGTATCCAAAGCCTTCTGGAGACTTTCCATGAATTGTGAGGTAATCAGGGGGTCTTGATCAGACTCAATTGATATAGGTTCACCATGAAGTATTACAACTTCATTAATATATTGTCTTTTCAGGAACTCAAGAGGTTAATCCTCTCTTATTGTAACGAAATGTTCTGATTTTGTGAGATTATCAACAATTACTCATATTACAACATTACTTCTAGGAATCCTTGGTTTTCAGGTGAAAATGTCCATCGTAATTTCATCACACATTTATTTTGGAATAGGTAGAAGTTTCATCACCCCATTAAGATGCTATTTATATTCCTTAACTTGTTGACAAACTGGGAATTTTGACACGTAGTTAGAAATCACTTGCTTCATATTATCCCACCATAAATATTCCATTATATCTCTATATATCATTGTGCTACCTAGCTGTATAGAGAAATTTGAGCTATGATCATCATCTAATAGTTCCATTTAAGCTCAAGTAATGATAGAACACATAACCTCTTCCCAAATTTCAGAACTCATTCTTCATACCCGAAGTCGTACAATCTCCCATCCTTCACATCATTAATTTTCTTGTGAAATTTCTCATCATCATATTATGAGCTTTTTATCATCTCTTGTAATTATGATTTTTCAATCATTTGAAAAAGGAAATATGTTTCCCCTTTATTAACAATCCTTATATCCATCTTTAATAGATCTATGAATATAGGATCCCTTTCAATCCTCATTTAGGTTAGGAGTCCTTAATATTTCCTTATTAATTCACCTTCCACCTTATTTTCCATTCCATGGTGGTAGTTTATTGAAAAATCATAATCCTTGATTAACTCAATACATATCCTTTGAGAAATTTAATAGGCCTATAAGCGGCATCTACTACCTCTCCCTCTCAGCCTAGGGTTTTTTATTCAGCGGTGATCGGGAGGGGGGGTTTTCTCTGGTGCCTAACACCTCCACCCCCTCTACCGCCCTCCTTTCATATCAACCCTTCCTCTCCTTTTCCTCTTCCTCTCTCCAGTTTCTATTTCTCTTTGGTGCTCGGTGTTTTTGAATTTCACCATTGACAAAATTCAAGATGGCAGTCAGTGGTCCTATCAAAGTGTGTGATGTCGAAGCCCTTGGCCACTCAATCCAATACTCTGACCCATCATTCCTCTACGACTCTTTGAGGAATATCAGGATTGGTGGTCACATGGGGGTTTTGGTTTATGTGGTTTGGTGGTCGAATGTGTCCCAGCACGGCCTGAGTCCGCTCTCTCTTGTGAAGATGGGTTCTCTTTTGATATTTGTTCCTCATAGCAAATGGTGGAGGTGGCCACCATCAGCGTTGGAGTGTCCATGATTATGAGATCTCTTTCGATGTCTAAGTTTGTTCTTTTCTCTACTCCGGCACTTGGATTCCACAACTTTTATGTTAGTTATATATGTTCGGTGGTTTATATGGTGTTTTGGGATGTGAGTATGAACGGCCGACGATGTCCCTGGGAGTGTCTCTTGTGATGGTCTCTAATGTGTCTTTGGGTCTACCAGGTTGGTTTTTCATTTTGGTTGTGTTGCTTCATCGTGAAGATGTACTCAGATGTTCAACAGTGGTCTGCCAATATCCGGTGTTTGATCCCTCTCTACTCTGGCTCCTAAGTTCCATCACTCCACCCCATGTGTGGTTTGGTGCGGCAGTTCTATAAGTGGCTTTGGGATGTATTGTTCGAGCGGCCAGTGGTGATTCAGGAGGATCAACCAGTGTAGCTGATGATGGGGATTTTGACGGATTTGGGTGATTTTAGGTGATGTTGTCTTTGGCGTGGTGTTTTCTGGCATCCAGCGATGATCGATTCCGTGGCAATGACTTTCTTGGTACATGGTTTTTATTATGCGAGCCTTGGTGTTCTGAAGACCTTCGTGTCATGTGAGTATGGTTTAATGTTGCGGTGATGATGGATGGTGGGTTCTCATTCTAGGTAAGGGGAGGAAACAGTGGTGATTTCGACTATCAAGGGCTGCGTCCTGAGGTGCTTCAGTAGGACGATGGCCGATGGGTTCCGCCGGCATCTCAGAAATCATTCAGTTCTATCAGTTTTAGGGTGATGATGGTAACTGGAGAAATCAATTGTCTGTGCTTTGTTTTTTTTATAATGGTGATTCGTTTCAGAGAGCATGTATCAAGGATCTCGCGGCCCAAGGCGATTAGATGATGATGGGATCGATGCGGTATTTTCAAAGTTTGAAGTTGGCTCTTTGGGGTGTACTTTTTTTTTTGAATTATGAATTTGGTTTTATGTCTAGTTGCTTTATGATTTTTCATCTGGAGGGTATGTTTACAATCAATCCTTCAAATTAATTTTTGAAAATTCAAAAAAATCCATCGCCTTTTCCTCATGTTAAAATTTTTTTGTATAAAAATGTATTTCAAACTCTTGTGATCCATGTATATGTCACATCTTTCTCTGTAAAGATATGGTCTCTGTATTTTCAATGCAAAGATTACAACATCTAACTCAAGATCATGAGTTGGGAAAATTTTCTCATGATTCCTCAATTACCTTGATGCATAAGCCATAACTTTATCATTTTTCACATGGATACAACCTAGACCATTCTTTGATACATCACATTATATCAAAACTCCTTCATTTCCCAATGGATGGGTCAGAATTAGAGCATCGACCAATCTTCTTTCCAATTAATCAAAGAATTATTTACATTATTTTTTCCACAAAAACATAATCCATTAACATGTGATCTTTGTTAGTAGGTTAGCCATTCAGGAATACATTTGGACGAAACGCCGATAGTAGCCTACTAATCCATTAAAACTGCAAACCTCAGTTATATTTTTTGGTGTGGGACACTCTTGGATTTCCACTGACATCACTGGATCAACTAGGATTCCATCCATAGAGACAATATGGTTATGAAAAGAAATTTATTGAATCCAAAATATACATTTTCTAAACATCCATATAATTTATTTCTTTTAAGAGTTTTCAGAATAATCTGTATGTGATTCTCATGGTCTTCATAGCTTTTGGAGTATATGAAGATATCATCAATAAATATCACCAAAAAGTAATCAAGATATTTCTTGAAAACCAAATTCATTAGATCTATGAAAACTAATGGTGCATTAGTTTGGCCAAAAGGCTTTTCTGTAAACTCGTAATGCCCCAATATAATTCGAAATGTCGTCCTAGGAATATCGTCATTTCTCACACACAGATGATGATATCAACATTGAAGGTGAATCCTTGAAAACTATTTTTCTCCATTAAGTTGATCAAATAAATCATCAATTCATGGTAGAGGATACTAATTCTTTATTAAAATATCATTGATTTCCTTGTAATCAATTCATAACCTCATGGATCCATTGTTAATCTTAACAAAGAGGACATGGTATCCCCATGGAGAAACACTAGGTTAAGTAAATCCTTTGTCACTCAAATCCTATAGTTGTTTCTTTATCTCTACTTACTCCATAGGGTCCATTCTATTGGGAGTCTTTGAAATATGTCTTGCACCTAGAATTAAATCAATATAGAACTCAACTTCCTGCAATGGAGGATTTCCAGGTAAATCGTCAAAAATACATCAATGTACTCTTGCACTATATTTACATATTAAATTTGAAAATTTATTTCCTCTACAAGAGATATTGGGTTCTATTCCTCTCCATTACTTTCATTCAGTAGGGATACTGGTGGTGGATCTAGATAATAATTATATGGAGGTGTTTCTGCTCTAAAGATAAGGTATACTACACCATTTTAAAAAATTGCAACTTTCTTCTATTTGAAATAAATCATCACATCATAATTTTAAATCAAATTAATACCAAGAATTATATTAACGTTAGTCATTAGTATGATGATAAGGTTATAAACCAAAGCACGTTTTTGTGTCTTGAGAAGGACTAATCGACATACCTTTGTTGTGATGATACATCCCTTAGAATTTTTTACTGAAAAATACTTTTTTAAATCATATTGGACATCTCTAATTTCATGGAAAACTAGGAAGACATAAATAAATGAGATGATCCAAAATCAAATAATGTGTTGTCTTAGATTGAGGAAACAATTTAAGTACCTTCCACTACATCATTAGGAATATCATGTTCCGCGTTGGTAATATTATAATCTTTCCCTTTCACTCATGGATTTTTCTAAGGCATGTTTCCTTGGCGCATAGGACACTCATTTTCATAGTGTCCCAACTCTCTACAATTGTTTCATTGAATATCATTTTCTTGTTTTTACCCTTACATTCATTAGATTAATGACCCTTTTTACACACTTATAACAAACTGCCAAGCCTTTCAAGAACATCTCGATATGATTCTTTACACAGTTATCACATGAAGGAAATTTCTTCATTCCCTTGTTCTTATTTGTGGTTTCACCTTTTCCTTGGTTACCAGAGTACCAATACATACATTGGTTTCCCATGAAAAAAATTTATCTACCAAATTCCTTTAATGTTTTGGATGCACTCGATAAAATTTTCTCATATGATGGAAATGATTGAGAAACAAGTTCCCTTAGAAAACATGGCTTAAGGACTTCAAATAAATGACCGATCTTATATTCTAATTCACGTATGTAATCTACGGCATACCTAGCTAGCCTTGTGAAGGTATCCTCATACTCTGCAACACTGTCTTATTCCATTTGTCTTAAGACATCAAATTTCCTCTTCATTTCAGTTTGTTTCTCACGAGGGAAATATTTTTCAAATAATATTTCTTTCAAATATCTCCATTATATATCTTCTATTTCATATTCCTCTGTGGTATTCTGGATCAAAGACCACCATTCATCTACATCACCCATGAGACAATATTCTTCCAACACTACCTTTTCATTTCCATTGCATCTTAATGCCATTAATATCTTTTTGAGGGACTTGATACACTACTCAGTTACCATCATATTAGTAGTCCCACTAAAATATTGGGGCCTCTGCGGCATGAAACGATCCAACAAAGGTGTAACATGGTTATTATCCATAACCCGAGTTAGTTGTCCCAATATGGTCATAATCTAATCTTCTCTGAAATTGACTGTGTTGACTTGATCAGTGGAGAAATCCCTAAATTTTCCATGATTTATTGATTCCCCTTACTTCATTTGTAACCATTTCTAAATGATGGAATAAAGTAGATTAGTTTTTTATTCTATAATAGAAAAGAACTTAACATATATTGAAATTCTATCCATAGATAATATCATAAACATGGTTTTTTCTGACAAAAATTTACATTAAACTCCATCATAATGGATTTTAAATAAAATTTGAATTATCCTAAGCATATCCCTTAAGTTTTTAAATAACAAGAGTGTAGAATGGCTCGTTGTTGTGTTCCAGGATAACCCTGGTCAAGCCCAAAACTCCTTGTTGGAGCATTCAGTCCAATGTACATCTGTACTAGATCCACCTATACCTGTTTGTATCTAGATATGGATATAAATTATTGAATGATCCGCATAATATATTACTTACCAAAATACTTGGAAAATCTTGTATGTTTTTACTCAAATACTACCTTAGATATTTTTTCCCTAATTTACGTTTTGTAATCTAGTTCCCATGTTTTCTACTAAAATTTCTCAGATAAAAACTGTAATTCCATGACCCCTCTAGACTGGAGCCAGAGCAGTAATTGTTTCATTGGAATGGTTATAAGGAATTAAATCCTGATGGAATGACTAGTTTAGTGTTATTAAATAATATTAATACATATATGGGACTCAAATTACATTGAAAAAGGTTACAAAATACAATAAATTTTTTTGAAAAGAAGGAATGATTATATTAAGGATGAAGATTAGTAGCAGTACATAAGAAGAGCCCAGAAGGGAAATTGTGCTACCATAGCCGGTTGACATTGAAGGGGCCTGAGGCCGCCAGCTGATGGCCTGCATTGTTTCCTTCCCTTTTGGTAAAGTAGAAGGTCCAGCATGGGAAGCCTTGGAAAAGAGAGCAGATTCTCCTGATGATGAAGCCAAATGGTTAGAGTCCAGTGTCATTGTGGTTAATAGCATTGATAATAGTAAGGCAGTCAGACTCAATGATGATATCATCCCATCCATGTTCCATAGCGAGCATCATACCTACATGGATGACATAGGCCTGAACAACTGCAGGTTCCCAGAGTGTATGATGAGATTCGTATTTTTCTTCAATGATCTTCCCCACATGATTTTGAGCCAGGAGGTCGAGAGCAACATGCCCATACTTGGGGAGAGAAGTATCCACGTTAAGATTAATACTCCCTTCCGTTGGGGGGTCCAATGAGGGGGAAAGGAGGGGGTAATAACTGGCATAAAGTGTCATTTGTGGTTCTTCCAGTCCTCTATCCATGAAATGGATCGTTCAATCCAGAAATCGTGAGGTTTATGAACGTGGTGGAAAAAAGAATCGTTACGCCAAACCCAAATGATCCAGGCCAGGGTGCAAAGAGAACTAGCATTAGACGATGAAAGAGAGGAACACCAATGCATCATATAATCGGGGAGGTCAGAGGAAAGGTCAAGTAAACCATCCGAAGGTGGGCCCCATTTATCCAAAATTTCATAGCTCAAGGGCAGTGAATGATGGCGTGCCAAGGAGTTTCTAGGATATTCGAGCAGAAAGGGTTGGACATGGCACTGGCCATATGTCGACAAATGAGAAGTATCATGGTAGGGAGGGTGCCCGTGCACACCTTCCACCATAATTGACAAATTTTTGGGGGGAGGTTGAGCTTCCAAAGTGCTTTCCATGGTCCTTCATCATGGTCAAGAGAGTGGCTTGCAAGATTCAGTATGTACTCGAATCTCACCGTGTAATCACCTAAAATGTTATTGGACCAGAAAAGATGGTCGGGGCCTGCATCAGGGACCCATGGGATACTCATGATAATTCATTGGTCTATTTCACTAAACCATTCCTGGATCTTTTCCACACACCACCCCGAACCCTGGTCTAAAAAGAGGCAGTTGACAGTGGCGTCTTCAAGACCTGGTTGGGCGGGGGATGTGGCCCACTTACCATCTTTATCGACAAGACATGGATTAGTCCATATGTTGAGAGATATTACATTTCCAATCCTCCATCCCAGCCCTTTTTACTGGAGATTACGGCCCCCCCAAATACTTCCCTAGAGGAATATAGGTCGGGGGGCCAAGAGAGGAACCAAGGAATTCTGTGTGGGGAAAGTACATGGAACGATGTACCTGCGAACGGAGAGATGATAGACGGTTAATAAGTTTCCATCCTTTCTTGGACAATAGTGCATCATTGAACAGAAGAAGATTCAAGAATCCCATCCCTCCCTCTGACTTGGGTTTGCAGAGTTTCTCCCAGGCCAACCGGTGGGGTCTATTCCGTCCATCATTTTTCCCCCACCAGAATTTGGAAGTATGTGAATGGATCAGATTGACAATGGCCTCCAAGAGAATAAACATAGACATAAATTAGGTGGGGATATAATGAATGGAATCTTTAAGGAGGGTTCCTTTTCTATTTTTGGATATGCTTTTGGGGGTCCAGCATTGAATTTTGTTTCTCAATCCTATCCACTAGAGATGAAAATATTTATTTTTTGGACTGTCCATTCACTGTAGGGAGCCCGAGATAGTTCTGGTGTTTATTGACCATATGGATGCATGAAGATGCTCAAAGCTCATCTCTCTTGGCAGGAGGCACCCCTGCGCTGAAGGAGATTTCCGATTTTCCGTGATTGATAGACTTTCCCGACGCCCATGCATATTAATGGATCACATGGATGATCACCCGACATTCATTAATAGTATCTCTGGAGAAAAGGAGGTAATCGTCGGTAAAGAAGAGATGTGAAACTTGTGGGATCTCACGGCAGATGTATTCTCCATGAATAGACTTATCAGATGAAGCCCTTGAAATAAGGTTAGAGAAAACATTAGCAACCAAGATAATGTGAAAATGGGGAGAGGGGATCTCCCTAGAGCATGCCTCGGGTTGGGGAGAATCTTCTTTTGAGATCCCCATTTACCTTGATTATAAAGGATATGGTCGAAATGCAGTGCATGACAATATCTATCCATTTAGTGCCAAAGCCTATTCTCGGCATCACAGCTCTTAGGAATTGCCATTCCACTTTATCATAGGCTTTGGTAATTTCCAGTTTCCAGGCCATGGTTCCTCTTTTCACAGTGGAGTGCATTTTCATCGATTGGAACACATCATGGGACACAATTTCATTTTCAGCAATCAGCCGCTTGGCCATGAAGGTGCTTTGGTTTTCGGAGATAATAACAGGAAGCCAAGGACGTAGCCGATTGACAAGGATTTTTTAGAAGACCTTATAAGAGACATTGTAGAGGCTGATAGGTCTAAAATTAGGGATCTCCAAGTGTATCTAGATTTTGGGGATGAGGACGAGGACAATTTCGTTGATGGAGGAAATTATTGTATTCCACGCCCAAATATTTTTGATCATTTTCCAGATTTCAGGACCAATGATATGCCAGTATTTTTTAAAAAATGGGGTGTGGAAACCATCCAGTCACTGGGACTTAGTGGGTTGGATATGTTTCAAAGCCAGGTGTATCTCATTATTCATCACATCTTTTGTAAGCTGCTGATTGATCTCATCAGTGATCACAGGTCTGATGCATTCTTCAACTTTAGAAGACTTGAAAGGAGTTCCTATAGAGAAGAGGTTCTAGAAATAGCCTAACAAAGATTCGTGAACTCTGCTAGTGTCAAAAAATTTACTTCCATCAGGTCAAGATAAGCTCATGGTAGAATTTTTTGACGCCTAGTAGATGCTTTCAGATGGAATTACCTTGTATTAGTGTCTCCCTCTTTAAAGTGGGTGTCCCGCGCCCGCATGGCCTAGAATCGTTACTTAACACGAAGGGCCCCGTCCAACTCTCTTTGAGTGGAACCAATCCTGGAGATGTTGCCATTGTATTGGGGTAATCTGAGTAAGTGGTGCAACTTCTTTTCAAGGACATCACAATGCCTATCATGTTCATTGAATTTCTTGTTTCTCCAGGATCTCAGACCGGATGCAACATGTTGTAGATTGAGGCCAACATCATCGTGAAAACTCTTCCAACTTGATTGAACCACCTCTTAGCATTCATAGTCTTTTGACCAGAATCTCTCAAATATGAAGGGTCGGCAGAGTTGTCTATTTCGTTCACCTTGCAAACAATCAAGGAGAATTGTGAAGTGATCTGAGCAGCTAAAGGCCATGTGGCCTATATGAAACATGTTGAATAGATTAATATAAAAAGTAGAACCCAGGAATCAATCAAGACACTCAATGATGAAGGTGACTTCAGAATTTCCACGGAACCATGTAAAAATATTACCTGTGTACCCCAGATCAACCATGTTCTCCCTATTGACTGTGTCCTTAACGTTTGACATCGAGGCTAAGTGTCGAATGATTCCTCCTCTGTTTTCCTTATGGAACATGATCTCATTGAAATCACCTCTAAATAGAATAGGGCTTGGTAAATCCTATCATAGAATGAAAAGAATGTCCCATGACATCACTTTATCAGAATGGGATGGCCAGACATAGAATCCCACAAAGGTCCAAGGCGGGTGCAATTCTGATTGAATAGTCGCAACCACATGGTGCATGGAGAAAGACAAAATTTTAACGTCAATATTGACCTTCCAAAGGAGAAGGAGGCCCCCAGAATGGACTTATCTAAGAATCTAAAAGTAGCCTTGGAAGCCACAATTCAAAGCAATACCATTGGTGTCCTTTTTTAGTATGGTTTCGGACAGGAAAACCATATCGGGGTGACATTGAATGCAATTATGCTAAAGCATGTGAACTGTTAGTGGGTTTACAAGACCATGAAAGTTCCAGCATAACATAATCATTCCTCTAGGCGGGGTTGGGTCTCGCCCGCTATGGCCTTTGGTTCCTCCGGAAATGTTTCTCTAGTTCTTGTTTTCCATATTTTTGTGGGATTTCTCCTAGATTAGCATGTTTCATTTTTTCTTTTCCTGCCCTGGGGATAGGGTCTTCCACGTGACCATCACTTATTCCTCGTTTCACCCCTTTCCATGTGCGACGGGTGGTTGGGCCCAGCATTAGATTTTCGTTCATTCCATGGGCCTCCATTGGTGTTTTTTCTGTTATAGGCGATTTTGGATCTGGATCCGAATCTGGTGTTTCAAATTGCATCAGAATTGTCATTGATAATTGCCTTGGTGGTTCTTTTTACTTCACCGCTGAAATTTTGGATGATTGAGTTTTATCTTTCAGAGGATTAGGATGAACTCCAGCTTCTCTCTGAGTGGGATAGACTTCATTAGGGAAATCCAGAGGTCCAAGCATAATGGATTTTCCATTCGTGGGTTCCACCAGACTGGTATATGCCAACGTGAGATGGTCACGGTCCTTTAGTTTTTCCGTATCAGGGATGAACGCATATTTGTTCATTTTGGCACTGATTCATGGGACGTATTGGAGGGTTATGTCACCTGATCCACTCTTATGATTTTTGGTGCACTTTCCTTCCAGGTAGCCAAGGAGACCACCAAAAAAAGAAGAATATTGGGAGTTTCTCAAACTTGAATGATATCCAGGAGTTGGCATCTTCAATTTTCAGGAACTTTCCCCTCATTAGGGGCTCTGACACCTCAATTTCTACCTTGATCCGATCCTTGGGGCACCATTGCATTGGTTCTTAGTAGTCCTATTCCAGAAAGTGGCCTAGGTTGTCCCCAATTTCCCTCATTATGTATTATATTCTTGCATGGAATGGGATTCCTTTAATTCCTATCCGGAAGGGGGAGAAGGTTAAATTCACTCGCTGAATATTGTCTCCCCCTTTGAATTCTTCAATTATGAGGAGTTGATTATCGAAGGACCATGGTTTTCCGTGCAATATTTTTTCCCTATCTTTCTTGTTAAAGAACTCAATGATAATTTGATTAATCCCTTCTTCCCGAATAGCCACTCCTGCATCAGGTTTCTAGATGTTCTAAAGAGTGTTTTAGAGAGACCCCTGGTTTACCGAAATGTTTTCAACAAACTTTCCCACAACGAGGAGAGACATGCATTTTTACAATATTGGGTTTTCTATTCTCCATGCCTCGATCACCACTTTTTCTTTTTCTGTTAGGGACAACCTCTTGCATTGATTAACAAAGTCATCATCCATGGCATAATTCCAAGGATGAGAGAACTATCCTCCATTAGGGCCAACGACCTTGCTGATCCCAAACCACCCTCACATAAATTAAGACCCATTCCAATGAGAAGGTCTCTAGACTAGATACCTCTTCATGTCCACTTACGCGGTTCACCAACCTGAGACATGCTCCACAGCCTTTTTGATCAGCTCGACCTCAAAATTGATCTCGCCCAATAACCTGCGTCACGCGCCCCTAGTCTTTGTAGAGAAACACCCTATGGCAGGCCTTCATGAATTCACAATTCACCAGACCTTCACAATCATACAACACCTCTGGAATTCACTGTATTAACTATGTGAATCAACCACTCTACGATCTCGCAACTCCTCAGACCTTCACTGCAGATGTTTCCTGAATCGGATGCTTCGCGAACTCACATCCATAACCAGAAAAAATGTGCTCACACAACACCAGAGTCCAACGCAGTAGGTTCTTCACAAAAAAACACAACGCGAACATAGAAATGCCACCACAGGGTGTCTGAATCGTGTAGAAACATATCTATTTTTGGAAAAAAAACTCGAACGGTTTGTCACCAACTGATTTATCTCATGAGACATGTTGATGCATCAAGGAGATATAGAAGGCCCCACTCATCACTTGATGTCCAAAGTATTATATATATATATTCCTTAAAATATCAATATTCATTTGTATGATCCATATATAATTGATTATATATATTCATCAACACTTCCAAACTTAAAACGACATTCAAAATAAACACCTTTTGTAAAATGGTATAAAAATTAGACAGTAATAATATCTATGATATGAGAATATAAATATTTAATATAAATACAATTTCAAATTAAACATGATATCAAATGGATTATAGGTACACCATATTAGAATTATTCGGTGGATAATACAGTTTATGTCACAATGGAATGAAAAATTGAGACAATGTCCCTTACATAATGTAATCAGTCGAATCATATGAACAAAACATAATAACAAAAAAATGAATCATTGAATTACATTAATATAAATAGAATCATGATATTAAATTTAAATTGGTAGTACAAATAGACCACATTCAAGAAATAAGTGGCGAACAGTGGAAATCTCACCAAAATGAAAGTGAGATGAGAGAACCCCTTAAAAACATTTCGGCTTGGTAATGAGTATTCTTACTACGGCTAAATGAGAGGTAAATGGGTATAACATTATTAAAATATCATAATTTTATTATAGGGAGGTTCTAAAACATAACCCATCACTATTAATTAAAAATAAAAAGGCACAATATTGGTGGAATTCTTGAACAAAAGTGAGAGAGAGGATCCTTTACCTTATGCTCCTTGTTGTTCTTGATTATTCCTAATGACCTGAATAATCAAATTAAGCTTCATTAATTAATAAATACATAACCTATTCGACATGTAATCGATGTTTTATATCCTTATTAGGTTCATTAATGGCATTTTTGATGGGTTTAAGATATTCAATTTTGTTGTATTGGAAGTATTTTATTCCGTGGTTTTCATGATCCGTTTACTTGTATTCATTAATGGATGTTTGTTTGAAATGTGGTTAAACATCCAGAATTATTAACATATATTAATAGTGATATTATATAGATATAAATTATCTTATAATAATTCTAGTTATATACCATTAGGATGACTCAATCGATGAGTTAATGATAAATGATGGGATCTGGTTTGGTGGTTTTGTGCACAATGAACTTGTTCTGTATTATTATTCCATATTATGAGTGTGTAAAGAATTAAAAAACATTAAAAAAGATAAAATAAATATATTATGATCTGGTTCATCCATAGACGATGTTTCATGACCAGTTTTAAAGATATTAAGTCAAATTGAAAACCAGTCATCCTTGAGTGTGATTAATTAACACATCTAAGACTGTGTTTTCATTTTATAGTTTAAAATGAATGGGAGATATGATGATGAAATATTCCATTTGAATAATGAAAATATAGTAACTTTAAGGTATTTGAAATACCATGGAATTTTGATGAGGTGAGGTGAGAATAGAGATCAAAAGAATGGAACTTTCTAAAAGAAATTGATAGAAATAGGAAGAGAGTTTCACCTCTCAAGTACTTCTTCTTGAGAATCTCTTTGAGGACTTTTTTGGCCATTTGGTGAGACCATCAGGTCTTGGACGTAGTTGAAGATGTTAGGGAGATATTTGAGTAGAAGTGAGGAAAGGAATGATGTTTTTTTGGCGTGAGAGGAAGAGGGGGTGAGGGGTGGTTTATATTGTGGAGGGGAGAAGGGATTTTACATTATTTCATTTGTTGTTTTAATATTTTTGCTCAAGACAATGAATAGTATTGATTCATGTGATCCCAAATAGTAATAATTGAATGTTTCTTTGAAATAAGTGGGCTTGCATTATCCTTTCATCAATAATGTTGTAATAAATCTAATAATTTTCATTTATCATAATTTATTTTATTTTACTTTTCATCAAAAAATAAAATATTTCTGAAAAATCAGCATAATTCACACAAACCATTTTTGGCATATAGAATCCAATAATGGACTCAAATATTAAAAATAAATTTGTAAATATGATAAATATAATTTTTAATTGAAATCATTATTTAATCAAAAATTTCAAACATTTAAAATATTCTTCTTTATTTTTATGGTGCCTAAATTTATTTATACATTCAAGCGTATGGATACCATTCATAAGAATAATATTATTATTCAAAATGGTATGTTAATATTAGAAAGTATATGTTACTATTAATAAGGGTAAGTTACTATTAATAAAAAAATGTGTTAATTATATCAGACTCTAAGTAGCATCCTGAACATAACCGTGTAAGTCAAATTTTCAAAATTCCAATCACAGAATTGGAAACATTATGTTTATTTTCTAGGTTATGATTATTTCCTATAAATAACCATGTTTTTTCCATAGATACTCACTGATTAATAAAATATAGTATATAAAATGAATACAGGGTATTTAAGGGAAAGATATCATAAAATTATAGGGTGCTACAGTTTGACCATCTACATTATAATAATCCTGGAATAATTATAATATTTATACATAAATTATACTTTTTAATGAAAATTATCAATGTAGGTTTTTAAAAATGATGTATTTTACAATCATTGAGATGGTACGTTATACATATGAATGAGTAAGGTTCTGATTTTTTCAATGATCATTAGGGAAAAGAGGTAAGTAATATATTTTCATTATATATTTATATAAATATAATAAATAAATCATTATTTATTTATATATACTTATTTATATCATCTATGTGTTGTGTTGATTGAATAGAGAGTCACATTGCTTTGTGAAAGCAGTATTCCACACATACCTGAACAACGTAATCATCTTTTAGTGAGTGGAATGGTATGAAAGAAAATAGAATTTTAAATTATAAATGATAAATATGTCATTATTATAATAATTATTACTTTTATATCACATTTATTTATTATTTTTTCCCTATTACATTCAATATAATTCATTAGTTAAAAATGAATCTCATCACATTGTGAGGCGGTGGTCCACCATACACAGGAGAAACATTATTGTATCCCCTATGGAATGGAAATTAAAAAGGTATATATATGATATTATTACCCTATTTTTATAATTATATTAAAAGTATATAATATATAATTTATATATATCATTATTCCAAACCGTTCGAGGTTTAATGGGGAAAATAATGACATCAGTTCACGATGCGGTAGGACACCGTACACGAAAATGATAATTTTTTAAGACATTTGATGGAAGAGGAGAATTATTTTGGGTAATAAATTAACATAATAAAATATAATTATATTTCATATAGTTTTTTTCTATATAATAATGGTTTAATGAAAATTTAAGGAGGTTGAGGAAGAAATAAAATAAAAACACTCGTTGAAGAATGCAACCTCTTTATCATGTAACTTTTTTTGGTATAAACAAAATAGATTCCATGGTTGAATTTATACCAAATATATGGTTTATAGTATGATAGGAGAGAACTATAAAACTAAATTTGTTAGTTCTTGGCCGAATTTGTTTTTGAAGGTGTGAAGAGAAGAGGAGTTGGGGTGACTTATTGTACGTGAGGTGACGCACTTAATTTTTTAAAAGAATGAAGTCCTCTCTTGTCTTTTTCTTATCACAAGGATCCTATAATGGAACATATTATAATAATGATGATATAATGTCTAAATATGTACATAAATTCTATTTTTTACCATTTTCTTGGATATTTTATTAATTATATTTTTATATTAACCGACGATTAATCCATTTTTTACCTCAACCACCGTAATTAGTTTTTACTATTTGCAAAATTCATTTTAGTAACAAATTAAGGCTAAATTATTAGAAAAAATAGAGTAATATGATATGAAATATAAAATTAATTTTACCAAAATCAATTCATATAAGTGGAAAATTTTAATTTAATGAAAAACCTACAGAAGCAACGAAAACGTGGGTTTTCAAGGAGAGTTTATTTTGAGAAAGAGATTAATTTATATTTACTCTATGAATAATAATATTCATTTTATGAAAATAAAAAAATATATAATGATATATAATCCATTAATTTCCTTTCAAAAAAATCCTAATTCTATATTATTATAATTAATAAAAATGTAAAAACATAATGCACTTAAAAATATTTTTTTACAAAAAAAAACTATTTAAACCTAAAATCAGACATATACTAACATTCAATATAGTGATTATTAAAATGTAATTAATTGAATTATAAATTATGAAATAATAATATATTTCTCATTATATATTATTAATTATATAATGTTAAATTTAAATTACTTAATATACTAAAAATAAATGATATTTTAACAAAAATTGGGATTTTTTCCATTCATTGAAAATAAATATTTTCCGAAAAATGTAAAAATTTCACCCAAAATAAATTTTATATATTATGATATCAGAAATTATGTTTATTTTAGAAAATAAATTTTTTAAACTTTGTAAAAATTAGTTATAATATTTTATTTTCATGAAAAGATGTAAAATTCATTTTTAAAGAAAACAAATTTTTTAGAATACAATTACGTTACTAAAAATGAGAAATTATTTAATAATAATTTATAAAAACATATTATTTTGTATGATATATATTTATAGATATATATATATCATAAGGTAGTTAATATTTTTTATACATTTCAATTTAATGGCTAGGTTTTAATAGTTATATATATCATGGGTCGTTTAAGCTCGATGTTGCATATTGGATACAATATCACAAATTACAATATCAAGGTTTTGTGTACCTAAAATTTGTATTATATTATATTTATTTAAAAATAAATATATCTTCATGTTTTTAGGAGTTACATTCTCATCTATCCTCGGTGTTTCACGTCGTTTATGCTGGCAAACATAATTTTCTTCTTTTAAAATAATGAGGTGTTACATTAGGCCATAGATTGGGATGTATATATTAGGTATTCAAATGATCATTCCTATCTATACACTTTTGAATTATTCAACTTGTGTTCAATTTTTTCAACCTATGTTGATGATGGATGCATTCCTTTGAGTATAGAGAAAATGGCAATTGGGATACCAAAGATGAATTTCTATGATGATTTCACACTAATAGTGTGGGTAATAAATCCTACTGTATATATAATAAGGTCTTTACTAAAATAATCTATATAAAAAATCAATTTTTTCCTAATTACAAAAAAATAAGTTGAATTGAATTGGGGTATTATTGTCCCAAAATAGAGAAGGATGAACTGGACTTATAATAATATCATTTTAGTTGTTTTATGAAATTAAAAAATTGAAATTGGGAAAAAGAAACAATGGTGGAGAATCAGAATTGAAGGATTCCAATGTAAAAATTTTATTTCTACTAAAATATAATTTATATAACTCTTAGAAATAAGTATTTTACTTTTATTTAAGTAAGATAGTGAGGCAAATTCACAATGGAGGCATAAAATCTTTATTAATGGATAAATTTTTATCTTCTATATATTCTTTTATGTATATTTAAACCTAGGTTGGAAAGTCATTATTATAGTCTAAATTTATTATATTTATAGTGAATTTAATGTTGTAAGTTTTGGATTGTGATAAGATCCTATAATTTCAATTTCATTATTATCTTTCAATAAAAACAAAGCCCGAATCTTCATAAAATGTCAGTAATTAATTAATTTTAGATACTTTTGTGAAATATGTACCTAAAATGATAAATAGATTAAAACAATATTTTTAGTGGATTTTTATATAGTTGGATTAAATTTACATGACATGCTGGGACATTTTATTTTGTAATATCTTTTTTAAGGTATTTGAATTATGTTTTAGTTGTTTTTATTCATCTTGATCATGATCATGAGAAAACCTATCCTGTAATTTTTTAATTATGTTAATTATTTTGTTACCCTTATTCATGGAGTATAAGATCATATAAGGGTAACCAATATAGGGTACATATTTGATGAGGGAGAGTCCTATTATACATGTAATGTTGGAACCATTCGACCACCATTATGTTAGGATACTTCCAAAAATACACATGCCACATATAGGTATCAATATTCTCCAACAGGTATGTTAATGTAATAATGCTATATGGATGTTAATATTGTCTTTTCAAGGGACCATGTCATGGTAATTAAAAAATTTGAAGAGTGGAGTATGGGTATATAGTTAGATTCAAGGTCATAATCATGGTTAAAACCAAGGATTTGAATTCTATGAAAAGGTACCATGATTCTAAAGCTACATAAATACAATCATTGTTTACCATGGGAAAATTAAACTCTAAAATTCATGAAATGGAAAAAAATAAAACCCACATCTTCACTATTTATCCAAACCCAGGAGATCTCTAACAGGTGATACATATAAAAGATATGATGCAAAAGAAGAGCACATAGATTTCGGGAAGAATATCGATCATATATAATATTCATGTGGGGAATCAATGGATAAATCCACAACCTTTGAGATATAAACATAGAAGTCATTTGAGAAAGAAGATGTGTTCTTTTTTTGTATTAATAACCAGTAAAAATGGGAGAATAAGTATCATTAATTTTTATTAATATTTCCTACCCCTCCAATTATAAAGTATTTACATCCTCCCAAGTATAGATTAAAGTTCTATAATTTTTTTCTGCATTTTAAAATAATTCAATTATATTTTATTTGATTTTTTTCCATCTCCCGACCTCCCACCATGATTTCTTACTTTATTTTGATAGATAACTAACTCAAGGTATGGTCACTAAGGGATATTTTTTTGTCTTATGAATACCTATTCATCATCTATTTATCACTTTAATTATCATATTTGATATAGTATTGAGGGAGAGATATGATGATCGATGGTCATAATATATTCTATTCCTTTTTAAACCCACCAAATTTCATTGTATGTATGTTTTATGATTTGGCGTATCTTAGTTGTGTTGTTATGTGTTTATAGTAATACTGGATGATTTTGGATGTCATGAATTAGAATGAATGGTAGTGGGTTCACCAACTAGACGATTTTTATTGTGTGTGTAACACTGGATAAATTATATAGTCCCCCCGACTAGCTGATGGTGGTGGAATAATCTCACAATAACCGTGGTTCCACTAAAAAACTGGTAAAAATACACTGTCTAGTCGATGGATGAGGTTTATCCCAATGTTGTCTATGAATCCATTAACAAGATGAATCTCCACCTCCTACCAACTGGTGAGTCTAGTTGGATTTACTGTGGTTCATAGATAGCCAAACCCTAAAGGGAACTCTGGTAAAATCACCCAAAAAATTTCCTTTGGAATCTATATTATTATGTTCGGCCTTATTTCATAACAAATGGTACAATATGATCTATTTTAATGAAACTAGATAAATTTTTCCCCTCTCTATTGTGTTTCAATCGTGGATAAATCCTTTGGCTCCCAAGTGGTAATTTTCATCCATTCTTGTCTAAATCCTCTTATTCTCTCAAGATAAATCATAAATCTAATATATGTTTATGAGATCAATGGTTTCCATCATGATCTAATTTATAATTCATTGTTTATTGATATAAATATGTACAATATAGATTTTTTTAATCCTTATCTTTATAAATCTATATTTATCATTGTTGGTAGATCTCATTGAAAATGTCAATCTACCTCAAAGATTATGATATATTCCCCTCTTTGAAATATTATTTTTTAATCCTAATTCTCATATGTTCTTAACGGTTCTTGGAATTTTTGGTATGAAGAAATGGTTTATTTAGAATTATTAGAAATTTACATCGATGAACCTGTGGTAGGAAGTGATTACGAAATGGTTTAATTTTATAAATTAGTTGGGCATGATTGGCATGTTTGTGTGGGCATGCATGGCCAGGAAAACCATTATGTGATGTGGTATGTTTTTTTATGTTTAAATGGTTTGTCTGAATAGACCAATGATAACTACACATTATTTTTAATGAACATGCTGTTATTATATATACTATATTTTTTGTGAATTCTAGGCCTCTAGAGGATGTATATATCATTAAGTGACAGGTGGAGTCCTCAAGAATTTGTTATCCACAATAGTGGGATCATGTTCTAGTGTGACATCTGATGGCCATGGTGGTGAGACAAGGTGATTGGGAAGGGGTATGATGACCTCATGTACTACATTAAGATATAGGATTGGGTATGATGGCCTTGTGGCCCAAGCCAAAATATATATTGGGGTATGAAGACCATGTGGCCCAACCAAGTGGAGGGAGTGGAATGAATCCTAATTTTTTTACTTGGTGTCGACCTGGGGTTGTGGAGATAATGTGGCCAGAAATATGACTAAATTTTTTATGTAAGTTTCTTCAAAACATGTGTTTTCCTTGTAGATAAATTTGATATGTGATGATGTATGAGACATTCCTTCCAGAATTGAGCAAAATATTGTATGTTTAGGTATTACTGTATCCTAGTTAGTGAATAATCACCCAATGTATGATTTGTATCTTGTTTTTTATTTACCTTCAATCAAGGAATACACATTTATTGACATTGGAAAATTATATTAAGGTTAAATTGTTGGTTTTATTTTGGGTCTATAATCACACCCAACATGGGGATCTTGACTATCATTATGATTTCATGGTCATGGATCAAGCTAAGGGAAAAGGGAATACATTTAGATGTTGAGAAGGTTGATATTAGAGCATTGAGGCCATAAAAGGATGGAAATGTAACCATTACAATTGTGAATTAGTGTATTTTATTAGGTTATCATGACTTGGTATGTTTACCAAATTGGGAGTCAATTGGTTTACCTTATATTACATATATTTCTTTTCTTTTCTTCTTGATTGTGTTTAGGAAAAAATAGAAAAGAGATAGGAATTGTGGATCTTGAGTAACGTATTCAGGTAAGTGGTTGTAAATATCTTATAAAACATGTAACACCCCATGGTTTTATGATATAATTCTCTATAAATATGTTGTATGTCAGGAAATATGGTATTACATGTAATACAAAGTTTATATGAATGATGATATATAATATAAATACTATTATCAAATGGTAAAGTAATATTTTGTTAATTGGATTGGTATGTATGAATAAGGGAAGATAAATTATGAAAATTTATTATTTACACTTTTAGAAAATTAATTTATTGGTTATCATGTAGTTTAAAAAGAAAATAAATCCATTTAAAATTAATAATACATGTGTTTTTAAAAACAATATTCATGCAATGTGCTTTCATATCAATAAATTAATTAAGGCAAAATTAATGAGTGATTTTGATGAAATGTGTACATAATAAATTAAATAAAATATTTTAACATCTATTTCATGGTGATGAGGGTAAAATAATGGGAATAAATTCAATTTTATTCTTCAAAATACCATTTTTTTAAAAAGGGTTTTTTTCGTTTTTATAGCTCATTTAAAATTTTATTAAGAACACTTATAGAAATTCAATTTGAAAAAATTATTTCAATATTTTCAATATTTATGTTCTAAATTTTTAATGATGACACTTTTATTTTTGGTCACAATGAATAGTAACTATAATAATTTTTTGTCACCTTGGTTAATGTTAAAAATGATTAACAAGGGGGTTAAACTAAAAGGTAAGTATTAAAATATCACATAAACTCATATCAATTTTTTTTATTGGACGAAATTTTGTCATTAAATTTTATTATCACTTAATATGGGTTCCTCGAATCAAATTTCATTTAAATATGTCTTTATTTTATTTTTATGTATTTGTTATTTACAATTTTTTCACCCACCTCATTAACAAAAATAGAACCTCATATCCAATATTCTTCGCACCTTTTGAGCCACCTAGTTTTGGAAATACCTACCCAAATATTTCATAAAGTTTTATTAATGGCCATTAGATGATATTTTTCCTCATGTACTATTCCAACAAGCCTTGAGGTACTTCTCAAAGGAGGACCTTCTAACATGAGTTACATGTTATTACTAATATTTTTTATGTTTCTTTCTTTTGAAATCTCCATAAAATATACTATAATCGTATTTATATGATATAATAATTACATATAATATAATTATTTGTTTATAGATACGTTTATATGAATTTTATATCTCCATCCCATCAACTTGAAAATGGATAACATCACTCGTAAGCGAGTGTTGAGTACCACCTCCGTAAAGTAATGCGATTCATTTTTCATCCCTTTTTTACAATAATGGCCGTAATGATATATCTAAAATATATATGTGATATTTATGATATAATTATAATTCTATAAAGATTAATTATTATTTAACTTTCTTTCTTTTAATCCATAGAAATGTGGAAAAGTCACTCATGTGTATGCACAACCTTCCTGGTCCATCAAGTGATGTAATTAATTTTTCATCACCACCTTATATGAATGGTTATAAATGTGTATATAATGATTACATATTATTATTATGAAATTAATAATATCCTATATATTATAAAACTATGACCAATGTTTATGGATAGGAAACTTCAGATAAAAACATGCATAGAAAACAAACCAGTTTTCACCCCAATGACGATTTTAATGAAAATATTAATAAATAGGTAAATAGAAATTTTAATTGAATATTATATTGTACAAAAACTATTAATATAGTTATTTTATTTATTTTAAATATATCTAAATTTATTACCCGTTATCTTAATAATGAAAATTAATAAATAAAGGACCTAAATTAATGGTTTATGTTACAATATCATTTTTTGGATTATCTATGTTTAATTTACTCTTAGGGAAGTTATATGATTATTATCCATGAAAACCCATTTTTACACTTGTAATTACTATAATTTTAATGTTTAATTACCATTTTCTGACCTTTTTAACTTAAAAGTTTGGAGAATATTTTTAATTGAACCCAACCATATTCCTTTTTGGTTGATGAATGTTTTCATCAATACCTTGTTATTTAAAGTATTTTCAAGATTATTAATCATTATTTTCTAATTTTTTTATGTAATTTTAAACAATATATAAATTTCATTCAAATGGTTTAATAATAATTTTTGACCTCATTTGCTGAACATATTTTTCATTACTTTTTATAATATATGTGAAAATATTATTTATTTTAATGTTTATTGAGACATTTACTTTACCACCATGATAAAAACTCTTTGATTTTAAGATTAATTTAAAATATTCCTTGAATAATTAAAATTATTTATTCTATTTTTTGGAAATTTTAAATTTTCATGCTATAAAAGGAAATAAATAATTTTCCTTTGATTTCAATGAAATATTGAAATTGAATTTTAAAGTTATTTATCATCTATTTAAATATATTATGATGTTTATTATGCTTCAATAGGGATATGATGTAATGATACCTTTTATGTTCAAACATTGTATTGCTTATTATTATGTGATGCTGAAATACTTATGAAAACTGTTTTTATGTTATGATATGTTGGATTGATGAATTTTTTAATATTGTTGAGGTAGGAAAATGTAATTATTTCATTATTTGATATGTTAGTATGTTAAATCCCACTAATGGATTGAAAAATTATTTATATATAGAGATATATTATGGAATTTAATGGCTAGTGAACCTAGTTCAATATGAGACATTTTACACTTTGATAGTCTTCAGAAGGAACGTTGACTAGGGAAAAAAGGAATGGGGAGAACACCCAATCCTCTATGTGACTTTGTGAAATAGGATGGTCTTGGTAATGAGATTTTACTATTAGTATAACATTAAATACCTATTTTTATTTCACAAAATTCATTTGATATGTTCTCATTTAAATGATATTACGTTGTGGCTCATTGTGGATTAATTACTTTTCCTCACTCTTATGACTCATTTTTTTAAATACTATATCTTCATTATATCAATTATGAATTATGATTTATGATTTATTGGGTATAAATCATTTATGTTATAATCATGATGTAATACCCTTTTGTGTGTCTTATGATTACATATTATCTTCAAGTGGAATCTCCCATGATTACCCTTTCTGATCATCTAATCTCACCCTTTATTATGTTTCCATTCTCCCTTGGTTTTGAATAATGAATTTATGTAATAAATGTCTAATAAGTGAACTCTGAGAGAAGAACTGTGTGAGAGATATTGAAGACCATTAATCAAGTAAGTTTTTTATGTATCTATTATCCAAAGAAACTAATTCTTTATGTCCCTTTAACTTTTATTTTTGTGAAATGTTTTTAATATCCAGATAAATTGATTCCTTATTTATGTAGGTTTTTCTTGGGTATCCCCATAATGGAACTCTAATTTTTTAGTGAAAGGATATCATTTCCCAGTTCTGTTCTTATTGAATCAAGCTAATCCTGAGTACTATTGTGTTATTATATTTTATGAGATTGTAATGAATTCAGGAATCTGTATAGGAACATAGAAACACATGAACAAATTTTATGCATCTAAGTTGATGTTATATATAGAAATTTAAATAATTGTGTGCTTTTTATAAATTTTGGTCCTTGATTCTTGTCATATTATTGATGATGGATAACGACTGATAATTTATCATGCTCTAAATTATTATTTGTATGTGTTACAGTGAATATTGTGTATGTATTGATGACATAAACAAGCGTATTGAGTAGTTGTTAAGTATTATGTGCTTATTTTCCATTGAAATGTATTTTTTTGTTTGAACCATTTTTGATGATTTTAAAGGATAATATTCACTTGGAATAAAATAACATAATTAAATTTCAATGGTTTTTGGTTTCTAATGTCATTTTGAAATATAGAGTGATGATGGAAATTTCCAATGGATTGTTTTGAAATGGAATTAAAAATTTCAATGGTAATTTAGCCTCATATGGATCATGAATTTGATGAAGTGTAGATTTTTCATGGAATGGATTTGAATTTGTAAAAATAATTTTCTTCTCTTACAGTGTTAAAAATAAATGGGAATTGGGACTTTAGAAGGTATTTATTATAATTTGAGCCAAAAATTGCGATAAATTAATCATGTTTCTATAAATTTATTCTCAATTGAATAAAAACGTTTATGATTTTAAAGGGGTTGATGTGTTTTTATAAAAAAAATTAATGAGAAATTTGGACTGAAATAGATTTTTCATGGATTAAGTTTCTTAGTTTACTGAACCATGATTGTGTAAGTCCCAATTGAAAATATTTATTATAGGGTTTTATAATGAGAGATAGAATATTTTGAATTCCTTTTATTGTAATGATCAATGATAATTATGTTGAAATGGAATTTTTTTAATCTTTCAACCAGTGGTTGTGATATGAATATATGTGTTGGTTAATCACATCATTACAAAATACGACCAGAACTCACTGACCAATTTTAATTATATCTTAGGATAGCGGTGGACCTTGAAAGGTTGGTTTCCCTATGAAATTCCATGTGAATACTATGTGAACCTCCCTACATAGAGTTTAGTGTGTGTTTGGGATATAGATACATTTTTGAACCTATGTGCAATTAAAAATAATTAAATGAATTAGTAAGTGGGGAATTTCTCTAGGAATTGACTCTTAGTATAGAAGGAATTATAAATGTCACCATGATCCTTTGAGATGTGGCACTGGGTTTGGGAGTCATACCAATTGAAATATAAGATTTTGGATGAATTAGATGGCCTCTGGTTCTATACTTGTTAATTGAATGATCAGGTATTACAGGCCTTTAGAGGCATCAGAATACGTTGTTCAACTTCTCTTATGTAGGGAATGAGGTGGAATAATGATTATAGTTGCGTAGAAGTTCATGAAAAGGGTTTTGATACACTTATCTGATAATTTTTAATATGTTCAGGATAGGTAATCATGATCATCTTGTGGTGCATCATTGTTATAAAGCGTGAACTCAGTTAGGGATTTAGTGACTTTTAGATGTCTTAAGATGCATATGGAATATGGACTAACCAATATTTTAAGTGATCCATCTTATAGTGGGTCCTTAATGGAAGAAATAATTCACGAAATGAAAGTATAAACCGTAATTTCCTTATGAAGTATTACCTTTTGGATTCATTATAAAACCCAATGTCAAGTTTTGGTGTGAGTTGAGACCACTGTTTGTTACAGGGAATGAAAGAGCTCATATAAGACACAGTTTTATTGAAGCACCATGATTGTTTCTAGGTGTATAAAATAATGAAAGATTGAATTTATAGTCCATAATTATAATGATAAAAGAAACTTTTATTTTAAAAAGGATCATTGGATAACAACCTTTAGGCGAGTGGCTGTCGTTTTTGTAAAATGATGTTATGTAGTTTCTCTTAAGATTTTAATTATGGTTTATAGTTTCTTGGTTAGATATTGATATTTAAATTACACTAGAAGTTTATGTTTCATGAGTATCATGAGATATTCTTAGTGTTATATAAATAATATGGTACTTGCATAAAATAGTTCCCATGGTATTTTTTTAGGATGTGAAGGATGTGTGGCTGAATAATGATGTTTTTTAATGAATAGGTAATTAATTACCTGGGCTCGATTCAAGTTCACCAGTTATGAAATTGATTCAGAAATGAAATATGAAATTCATGTAGCTATGTTTCCATGATTGGGATTGGGTTTAGGATAAGGCCACTATTGAGGATGAATTGGATGGTGATAAGGAATCTTGGTTCAATTTATTGTGGTCTATGGTTAAAGGTTTTGAGACTTTGGATGTGCGGTTCAGCAAATTGAGACTGATGTGGTGGATCATTTGGGTTTTATGCATGTATTTATCATCCACCTTCATATTTCCTTTTCTTTTATAATTATTATGGTTGAGAATCATGGAGTCAATGTCTGGATTCTAAATATGATGGTGAGTTATTACTTGAAATATGGAATCATTCACTATAGATGTTTGGTTTCTAGAAAAAATATTTTTTGAGGTGAACCACATGAAATGCTAAACCCAAGTAGAAGATATTTTTAAAATAAAGTGTAGGTAATCCCATTATAGGTGGATGTATCATGGATTGTGTAACTTTTCATATAAGGGAGTAAGTTGTTGATCTTGTTGGGTGAATGGTTGGTGGATTCACATGATGGTCAAGGGGTGAGGGCATGTTACCTCTTAATTATAACAACTACCTTAGTAAGCGATGGTAAATCCATATTAATATCATATATGTTTAGTGATTCATGATAAGATAGAAGATAATGAACTATTTCTAGGATCATATTTATATAGAGATTATATGATCTTTGTTACTGTATAAGTTGTGGTTCTTACTTCGATGGTAGATGAGATGATGAGAAAATCTCATAAATTTTAGTGGGTGGTGTACCCAACATCATTAAATATTAATGATGATATCTAAAAATTACATTAGTTTCCATGTATGAAGAGGGACATCATCGGTTTGTTATCTCATTGTCCTACCAATCAGAGGATTATGGCTGAACATCCATGTCTATGTTTTATTTTCCAACATCTTCCAATGACAATGTAGAATTTAGATGAGGTGATAATGAAATTTTGTATGGGATCCCCATGACCATAAGAGTTTGATATTATATGTTGTATTATGTGGATTTGTTGAGGAAGGTGGAATATTTCTTTCTAATAAGAAACAATCTTTTAATATCTGATTTAGGAAAATTCCATGTTTTGGAGAAAGTATAACTGTATTGAGTACCTACATGTACTATAACTAACTGAAATTCTCATTTAAATACATAGTTTTGGAAAGGATTTTAGTATGTGATTTATTGAGTACATCGTTTCGTCCCCTGACGAATGGGAAGAAAAACATAATTATTTATATTATAGGGAATATATTTATATGATGCATCCTAGATTTCATTGGAGCCTAGGATGATGATTTAACATTCTAGAATTTACATTCAGTAATAGTTACTAGTATTAAATTTAAATAACACCAATCATGGATCATTATGGCATCACTTTAGTTAGGTATTAATGATTTTAGAATTAGTTGATGTTGGTGATGAATTTTCTAAGACCATTTTAGATCATATTGTGTATTATAACAATGGATAATTTATTGCCTCTATCTCCTTGGTGTCGATTTTTTCAAATCATATTCCATGTGTCTCAAATTTAGAGGCAAGGGAATGATCAATAACATGATATAGACATCAGGGATATTGAGTTAGATCTAGATGAATCATTAATTAATCGATTGATAAGGTTTATGGATTGAAGTGAGAAGGTGGCTAGGGAGAAGATAAAACCACTTATTCAAGACACTAGTGCCGAAAACGTTTTTTACGTCACCATTTTTTACGTCGATTATATATAACCGACATAAAATATGTGGTGAGTAGCTTTTTAACGTCAGTTATTTTAATAACCGACATTACAAATCACGCCTGTTTGGTTTTTAAGTCGGTTATCCTATAATTGACCTAAAAAACCAATGCGCGGGGGGTTTTTTACGTCAGTTATTTGGAAACCGACATATAAAACCCGATATCTACAAGTTTTTTACGTCGGTTATCAAATAACCGACGTAAAAAACCAATGAGCGGGGTTTTTTATGTCAGTTATTTTATAACCAACATAAAAAACGAGATTTCTTTGGGTTTTTTACGTCGGTTATAAAATAACCGATGTAAACCCCCCCCCACCCCCGTGCTTTGGTTTTTTACATCGGTTATTTGATAACCGACATAAAAAACGCATAGATATTGGGTTTTTTAGGTCGGTTTCCAAATAACCGACGTAAAAAACCCCCGTTTATTAAGTCAGTTATAAAATAACCGACGTAAAAAATAAAAACACGAGGATTTTTTTAAGTCGGTTATAAAATAACTGACTTAAAAAACCAAAGCGCGGAGGCTTTTTTACGTCGGATTTAAAATAACCGACGTTATAAATTTAAAAAATATTTTATAACGTCGGTTATATAATAATCCACGTTATAAAACTTTTAATGAAATTAAAGCCCCGTGGACTGTCATTTATGATTTTTCGATTGACAGTCCGCCGGCTAGTCTCTCTCGCACGATAAACCCTAATCGGCTCATCGATCGACCCGTGTTAAACTCATTTTGGCTTCGTTTTTTATCTTCTTCACTCCTCTCAGATCTATCATCTCAACTCGCAACATTCAAGTAAGCCTTCCACGAATTTATTTCGTTCGTTTTTTTAGCGGATATTCTATAATTATGTTTTGCGATTTTTGTACATTTAATGTAAACAAGATGTAGTGGTTTCCAAGTATGCACCTCATTACTATTTTGATAAGATGGTGATGCAATAATCTAAGATACATATGATTTATTGATGGAAGTGATACATTTTCACATGGTGTAGGATGATTTATGGGAGGGGTGAGACCATGACATTAGCATTGGGGTGTGAGAGGAAAACTAGTGGAGAAGTGGTATCCGAGAACCTTAATTTTAATATATATATATATATATAAAATTTTTTATACGAAAAGGTTTATTTATATGAATTATTTTGTGAGTGATCCATAGTGAGTATATGTAACTATTTTTCCATGTTTAGGTGATGATTTAGATTCCTTTTTTCATAGGGCTTTAGTTTGCTTCCTCAATATTTTCATGTGATGTTTTAGGGAGGATGTTTCTATGTATACATGTTATGCCCACCATACATAAATATAAACAATTTTTTTGGTTTTTAAAAGCATTTTGTAGATTTTAATAGATGTTAGTAGCATGGAAGTGTTGTGGAGTAGCGCATTGGGGTGTGAGAGGAAAACTAGTGGAGAAGTGGTATCCGAGAACCATAATTTTAATATATATATATATATATATATATATATATATAATTTTTTATACGAAAAGGTTTATTTATATGAATTATTTTGTGAGTGATCCATAGTGAGTATATGAAACTATTTTTCCTTGTTTAGGTGATGATTTAGATTCCTTTTTTCATAGGGCTTTAGAGTGCTTCCTCAACATTTTCATGAGATGTTTTAGGGAGGATATTACTATGTATACATGTTATTCCCACCATACATACATATAAAAAAAATTGGTTTTTGAATGAAATTTGTAGTTTTTTATAGATTTTAGTAGCATGGAAGTGTTGTGGAGTAGCTTTCATGAGTATATAGAGTTTATTGTTTCTTCCTAGTTTTAATTTTAGTACTAATAATCTTCTTTTTTGTTTATGTACAACAATACATGTATGAATTCATGCATAATTATCTAAATTTATTCATTTCAAACTGAGGAGGGTTACTTTTGGTGGGAGCAGATCCTAAATGATATGGTATGAATTCATTCTATCATAACCATAAATAAAATATAGTTTTATTTTATTTATCATATACATCAACTTATACTCTTGTTTTTCATCGCAAACCCTTTGAGAATAAAAAACTAAACTAAGGGATTTGGTATCCACATTGCCTTTTGTTATAGAATATGGGACATCAAAATCAAATGATTGAACATATTCCTCCCAAAAACATTTCCATTGATTTTTATAACTGTGTGAAAATATTTACCAAATGGATTTAGGGTCTACAAAAACCATTAATAACATGTTAAATAGGTAGTTTTATCTAATATATTAAAACATCAAAACCGCAATCAATATTAAACAATGTACGCGTCATGGTTTTATTTGATTCAATGAAATTTAAAACTGTTATATCTAACTATATTTTGTTTTAAAAATAATATTCAAGCATATTTTTTTAAATACCTATAGATTTGTTTTATATTTTAAAATTTTTTACATTCAAATTATGATTTTTTTCATATAAACATATATTTGTCTTATCTTAAAAATATATATTTTTCGTTGATATTTGTTATAGGTAATAATGAGTCAAAGTTGGATTACGACACATCGAATGAGAAATGAATTTGAGGAAGGTGTTGATGCCTTTTTGGAATTTGCAAAATCAAATGTTCCAAGTAGTGACAATTTTTTTCTGTCCATGCCTGAAATGTTTGAATTTGAAGAAGTTGAAAAGTAGAGAGATAAAAGATCATCTGATTTGTCATGGTTTTAATCTGAGTTACAACCCTTGGATTTGGCATGGTGAAACTGGACGGAATTTCACTGATGATGATGATTCGCAAGATGGTAACTCCGATGGAATTGAAGAAAGGATTCACGATATTGTAGCAGAACAAATTGAGATAGAACAGACAGTTGCGCGTCTATATGGTGATGCTGAAAAACCATTGTATCCTGGTTGTACAGATTCTACGGTTTTGTCAGCGGTGTTAAGATTTATTAACCTGAAGTCGAAGCATGGATGGAGTGACAAAGTTTTATAGAGCTTCTACAATTGATGAAATACATTCTTCCAAAAGATAACGATCATCCAGATTCACAATACAATGCCAAGAAAATATTATGCCCGATGGGATTGGGATACAGGAAAATACATGCCTATCCGAATAACTGTATTATATATAAGAATGAATATTAATTTCTATCAGAGTCTCCTAAATGTGGGACATCACGGTACAAGGTGAAAGAAAAATCACAGGCTGATGTACAGATTAAAAAGCTCCATTTAAAGGTATTTTGGTATCTTCCTATAATTAATTGTTTCAAACTTTTATTTTCTAATTCACATGATGCAAAAATGTTAAGATGGCATGCTGAAGAGTGGGTATGTGATGGAAAAATATGTCATCCAGTTGATTTTCCACAATGGAAGAAAATTGATGCGCAATATTCTACATTTGGAAATGAAATTAGAAATCTCAGACTAGGGTTGTGCACAGATGGAATGAATCCATACCGAACACTCAGTAGTACACATAGTTCATGGCCTGTTTTATTGGTAATTTACAACCTCTCTCCTGAATTTTTTATGAAGCACAAATATTTCATGTTGAGTACAATGATCTCTGGTCCAAAGCAACCCGGTAATGATATTGATGTTTACTTGTCACCGTTGATTGATGATTTGAAACTGTTATGGGCTGATGGTATTAGGGTGTATGATTCTTATAAAATGGAATATTTTCAACTGCATGCAGTGCATCTGTTCACTATTAATGACTTCCCAGAGTATGCAAATTTGTCTGGATACAGTGTTAAAGGGCTTAAAGAACGTCCAATTTGCGAACAACTGACGTCATATTGTCAATTGCATCATGGGAGGAAAACAGTGTACATGGGTCATAGAATGTTTTTGCCTATGGAACACCCTTATAGAAGACTAAAAAAGGCATTCAATGGCTCACAAGAATTTGATACTTCTCCAAATCCTTTATCCCCTGATCTGTATTTTGAGTGGGTGAAAAACCTTGATGTGACATTTGGAAAGACACAAAAATCTGGTAATGATAGACATATTTGGAAGAAAAGGACAATTTTTTTGAGCTACCATATTGGAGGTATCATGAAGTTAAAAATAATATTGATGTCATGCACGTGGAAAAGAATATGTATGATTCTTTGACTGGAACATTGTTAGATATTAAAGTAAAGACTAAAGATGGGTTGAATGCATGATTAGACTTACTATCAGTGGGAATACGTTTGGAGTTAGCTCCCACTCCTAAATGAAGACGAACAATTCTTCCCCCGGCTTGTCATAAATTATCAAAGAGGGAGAAAATTAGCTTCTGTCAGTGTCTTCATGATACCAAAGTGCCTCAAGGATATTCTTCTAATGTAAAAAATTTTGTCTCATTGAAGGACTTGAAGTTGATAGGTATGAAATCACATTATTTTCACGTCATGATGCAACAAATTCTACCAGTTGCATTGTGTGGAATATTGCCCATTTGTGTCAGAAAGACTATAACGAAGTTGTGTTATTTTTTCAATTCAATTTGTATCAAGGAGATTGATGTGAATGCTTTGAACATTTTGGAAAAGGATGCAATTTTTATACTTTTTCAATTAGAAATTTATTTTCCTCCAACTTTTTTTGATATAATGGTGCATTTAATTATTCATCTGGTTCGAGAAATAAATCTTTGTGGAACTATATATCTTCGTTGGATGTATCCTTTTGAAAGGTATATGAAAATATTAAAGGGGTATGTTAAAAATTTATATTGAACTAAAGCCTCCATTATTGGAAAGTATATTTCTGAGGAGGTAGCAGAGTTTTGTACGAGCTACATGGTTGCGGCGCAACACATAGGTTTGCCTCCATCTCGCCATGAATGACTTTATAATGAGAGAAAGGGGATTCGCAACATGAAAGTCAAATCATTATCAGCTGAACAGATGAAGAAGTTAGAATCATACATCTTGAATAACATATCTGATGCTCAACCATATATCACATTGCGTATTAATGAGTTGAAACAATGTCATCCATATAAGAAAGTAATGTGAATTTTGAATGAGCACAACAAATATTTTTTGTCATGGATTAAAAAGACTTTGCTTGGTAGATCAGATGTATCAGAGACATTAAAATGGATAGTCGGTGGTCCAAGTTTAAATGTGATAACATGGTCCGGTTATAACATTAATGGTTATACATTTCATACAAAATCTCAGGAAAATAGAAGTGCATTTCAGAATAGTGGTGTATTGGTGTTTGCAGAAGCAATGCATTTTTCGAGTGTTAAGGACAAAAACCCAATTTCTGCATCAAGTGCATATTATGGAGTGATTGAAGACGTATGGGAGGTTTATTAATTTAAAATTAAAGTTCCCGTTTTTAACTGTAAATGGTTTAACGGTAACAATAGTGTCATACACGATGAATTTGTACTGACAATTGTTAATCTGAATATATTGGAAGACACAGGTGATTCTTTTATAATGGAAACACATGATAAACAAATTTTCTTTGTAGTAGATCAATTAGATATGCAGTGGGCTATTGTTTTACAAGGGAAAAACAATATGATGGTGAGGATGAACTTGATGAATATGCTGATTTATGTGAGATCCCTACTTCCATGGAAATATTAACTGAACATAATGATGATCATGTTGAAGACATAGTTTGTGCCATGAGGAACAATCACGACGAAGGAATTTGGGAAAAAAATCCATCTGTACATTCCTAGAATTACAGGTAACATATGTTTATTTGTTTTTTACATTTATTTTTTCCATAAATGTTAGATATTGTAAGTTTTTTATTTATTAAAACATGTTTTAAAATAAAATAAGTTTATGTTTATGTTTGTTTTAAGTTTTTTTAGTTTACTTTATCATGTTTATTACCATTACATGAATTTTAAAATGCTTATTTTTGTTCACTGACAATTACTTTACCTTGTTTACAATGTTTACCAGGTTTACCATTTTTACCATTTTTACCATCTTGATCATCTTGACCATCTTTTCCATCTTTACCATTGTTTAACATGATTACCATATTACCAATGATTACTATTATGTAACTTCATACACTTTTCTATTTTCTGATTACAATAGTATTAAAATATTTGAATTTGTATATTTGTGAACCGACGTTTGTTTTTTTTTGATTTGAAGGATAATGAAAGATAATTCAGATGATCAACCACATGATTCTAGAGAGGAGCATATTGCCGGTCATACCTCTGGGGATGAACATTCACATTCTCCTATTACGACAAAGAATTCAAAGGTTGGTAAACGTGGGTGCACACGTTTACTAAAATTATCACTTGCCCGTATGCAGGATCAGAGGATAGTCATTGAGTTTGATGATGATATTCCTAGAGGTCCGAATGCTAAAGATTTTAAGAGTTTTGTTGCAACTCAGGATTAGACCAAAGTAAGCATTCTGTATAATGATTGGAGAGGTGTGGATAAAGTGATTACCTCTCAGTTGTGGGAGACGATTTTGGTAAGATCTTTAGTCATTTTTTGACAATTCTTTTAATGTTTCTAGTATATATAATATTTTTAACCTCTTCATTATCAGATGACATTTGATATTCCTGACACTAGAGGAGTAAGGAAGAAATGCTTATCGTTGGCTGCCTGGAGATGGAGGGATTTCAAATCAACCCCCTCAACTGATTTCATTTATGGTCATAGGAGTCATGACAATCCATGTCATATATATCCTTTTATAGATGAAGACACATGGAGAAAGTTTTTTGAAAGTAGAAAAAAAGTGTCATTTCTGGTAAGGGCAATGTAAAATTTTATAAACTTTCTTATATAAATGATTTTATTAATGTTTTGTTAATGATTGTTATTCTTAAATTACAGAAAACAAGGAAAGCTCATCAAGAGATCCATTCTAAAAATGTATACCCTGATAGTTTATCTCGGGGAGGGTATGCATTATTAGAAGAAAAAATGATGGTGGAAAAATTTCAACAACTAAGAGTCGAGTCTTCAAGCTCTGGAGAGGTGGCCCCTCCATCCCCTCCATCTAGACATGAAAAATTGAAGAGAGCTCGGAATGGAAAAAAAGGGCAATATCTTTCGGAAGAATCGAGAATCGTAGCTGAGAGGATTGTAAGATATCTATTTAATTTATTTAAGTTAACATTTTTCTTCATATAAGTTTCAATCATTACAGAAATGTTTAATTAATTAATTCAGGACTCTCTTGAGGAGCAGAGTTCAGAGGGGACATTTACAGCTACTGGGAGGGAAGATATTTTATTTGCAGCATTGGGAAGGCCCAAACATCCTAGTCGTGTAAGAGGATATCCGGCAGGTGTATAGGTAAGAAAAGTGTTTCCACGTTCTTCAACTTATAACATTGAGGGGGTTTAAAAAAATTATAATCCTTGGAGGCTGAAGTTCATAATATTAATGTGACGATGGAGGAAAAGATTAGAGAGTCGGTGCAGTCTATGTTTGCAGAAATGAAAAGACAATTTCAGACTACAGCTCCCACTCCTCCACCTCCCCCTGCAGACCCAATTATTTTTCCTCCACCTCCGCCAGTAGCTCCCACTCCCCCACCTCAGCCTACGGACCCCATTGTTTATCCTACGCCTCCGCCGCAGCTTCCTACATATTGCGAGTTGTATGTTGATGATTCTCAACATCATATAGTAGCATACGGGTTGGTATATTGTATAGGAGATACAGTTCATCATCATCAATTAGAGGTAGAGAATCATAGGGTCATTGTACATGATATTATAGATAGATCAGCTAGGGTACCAATACATACAGATGAGGTGGTGATAGTTGGACAGAGTATCAGCCATTTTTTAGTTTGGCCATCCAGACTTCTTCGACTCATTACCATAGAGGTATGAATGTTATATCTTTTATTTTATTTTTTTTATTGAAGTTGTTTTATCATTTGAAAACTACTATATTTTTCAATTTTTTTCACAGGAATACTTCAAATGTCAAGAAATACTGTATAGACAACATCGAAGACAACAGGATATGACATCAGATACAGATTCCAGTGGTCTTGACAGATTGTCAATATATTGACATTTTTTTTGGGTTTTTATGAGTTTCCAATGTAATCTCATGTTTGTGGACGTGAAATAAGTGTGGGGATTACAAAAATGATATCATGGAGCCTGTTACTGGAGATAAGTTGGGCATCAACGTGGTGCAAATTTTTTCCATGTAAGTTTTAACACCTTTTCCCTGTGTTATATTTATTAAAAATGTATACTTATGTATGTTTTGTATTATGTATCTTTATAAAATTTGTGAGAGGAATGAGCTGACAGAAGTATATGGATTCATGGACGCGCAATTGATTTCCCCAGAATCATGTGCATTGAATGAGGAACAAAGAATGGTTTATATTGCTGAAAGATTTGAAAAGAATATAATCACACAATGTTGGATGATGCCTTTTTGTGAGAGGTATGAAACACATTTCTCTCAAAGAGTTAATTATCTTTTAACATAAAAACCACTAACATTAAATTTCCTTTTATCAGTGATCATTGGATGTTAGGGATTTTTTTCCCATGAGAGAAAGCTCTTTATTGGATATGCTCTATTCATGGTGATGTGCGGGAAAGTTTTCAGAATATATTGGAAAAGTAAGTTTCAATTTCTCAATAGTTTTATATATTATAATGAATTTTAAATTTATCCCATTCGTATTATTTTCTAATAGTGCATGGGCCTACTTTCGAAAAAACACAAAGAAAAGAAATGCAAAGATCAAATATGTAAATGCGAAGGTAAATTTCCATTTATAATTTGTACTTTTTGATTTATTACATAAAAATAATATATTGAATTTACACTCATTCAAACAGAATTTTCATGAACAACAAGGCGTCATCGAATGCGGATATTATATGTTAAGATTTATGTATGAAATAATAACAACTAGGACAGTTGTGAATTTTTTCCTGGTATGATTTCCTCTTAAACATTTCCATAATATTTCAATTTGATTTATTCATTATACAGGTAATCTATCTTCTTTTTCATTTGTAGTTTTTTGATGACCCTCAAGCCTATACTGCTGAAGACATCAAACACGTACAAGTGGAGTGGTCAAATTATTTTACAGGTTTGATTGAATATTAGTTGTTTGTAATGTAATATGTAAATTTGAATATTTTCGTTTTAATTTTGTATTTGGTAGTTGTTTAGGTTGGATTAAGTTTTTTTTGAAGTTTACAGTGTAAGTTTTGAATGTTATATAAGTTAATGTTTAATTTTTCTCTACTTCTTATTTTGGCCTACTTTTGATGTTTTTTCTGTTATGGATTTGGTTCTGTGGGGGAGGGGTTTCAAGGGTGTGGGGGTGTGTTCAGTGGGGTTGGGGGGTGTCTAGCAGTCTGGGAGGGCTGTCTGGTGGGGTGGGGGATAGTCCTGGGGGGTGGCAGGGATGTCCAAGGGTGTGGGAAGGTGGTCCAGGGGTGTGGGAGTGCTGTCCAGGTGTGGGGGGGGGGGGGGGGTTGTCCAGGGGTGTTTGGGGCTGTCCAGGGTTGTGGTGGGGGATGTCAAGTGGGGTGAGGGGGTGCTATTTAGGCGGGTGGGGGGTTGTCGAGGGGTGTTTGGTGGTGTCCAAGGGTCGGGGGAAGTCCAAAAGTGTGGTGGGGGCTGCAATGGGGTGGGGGAGGGTTGTCCAATGGGTATACATGAGGGTGGGAGCTCCAATGGGGTGGGGGAGGGCTATCCAGGGCGTATACATGAGGGTGAGGGCTCCAACGGGGTGGGGGAGGTCTGTCCATGGAGTATAAATGAGGGTGGGGGTTGTCTAGGGGGTAAGTTTTATATGTTATCAATGTAAATGCTTAATTTTGATCTACTTCTGTTTTTGTGGTACGATTTCTTGATTTGTTTTCTGGTTGATTCTGGTGGAGAGAAGATGACTGCATTATGTTTAAGAAAATGGGTTTATCACATCGGTTATTTAATAACCAACGTGATAAAATGCCTAGAAAATAGTTTATCACTGTTGACGCTCCTTTTGTCACATAATCTAAAGATCAGAAAAGGGAATATCTCAGCTGAAAGTGATTCATCCTTTGAAGAAAACATCAAAAATCAACAAAGGCATGAACAAAGGATCAAAAGCCAACTCACCGCGCAAGTTTTACCACTGTCGCGCAAGTACACTTGCGCGACTACCTTGGTCGCGCAGGTGACTTGCGCGACCTAATTGGTAACCGCCCGATAACCGCCCGGGGTCTTCTTTTTCCTATAAATAGACCCTATGGGCACCCCATTCGAGAGGATCTTTTTCCAGAAACTCGGATTGAAGCTCCCGACGCCCAAGTCTCTTCCCAAAGCTTCCAGAACACTTCTAAGGTAATTTCTTACCTAGAATGGAAGATCTAAAGGGAAGAAGGAAGGCCTAAGTGTTGAAACTTATCAAACACTTGCGCGCCGACTAAATTCCTTCAATATAACTTGCGCGTCCCTTCTCTGGAAGAACCTCAAGAGGATTATAAAGGGTTTAATAAAGAGTCGCTCAAGTATTTCAACTCTGGTTGAAAATCGCGCAAGTATCCCTCATGTCGCGCAAGTATACTTGCGCGACCAATACTTGCACGCCGCCGTAATACTTGCGCGACTTTTAATACTTGCGCGCCCCTATCTTTTTGGGTGCCCATCTTGCCCATTTTACCCCTCTTAAGCCATTTCACCTTTCCTATTCAAGATTCAGTCTTCAAGATACTCTTCAAAGCCGTTTATGGCATGATTTCTTGATTTGACATCCTTGTCTGAAAGGAATTCTGTGAAATATCTCTCAAAACCTAGTGATTTAAACATCTTTATGTCACCAAAAATTGAGAGTTCATTCATTCAACCTCATCCTTTAAGATGAGAGAATCCTAACTTGGGTCTCCTTTTCAGGAATAATCCCCAGTTATAAAACCTCTGATTTGGGCATCCTCCTCAGGAGTAAGCCCCAATCAAGTCCTCTAATCTTGAGCATCTTTCTTAAGAATAAGCCTCAACCTCAAATATGGGCATCTTCCTCAGGAGTAAGCCCCAAATTCTTAAAGTTCCCAATCATGGGCATCCTCCTCAGGAGTAAGCCCCAAACCTTAATCCCTAACCTGGGTCTCCTTTTCAGGAATAAGACTCAGTCATAACCTTGGGCTTCCTTTTCAGGAGTAAGCCCCAAGTCCCCTAACCTGGGTCTCCTTTTCAGGAATAAGACTCAGTCATAACCTTGGGCTTCCTTTTCAGGAGTAAGCCCCAAGTCCCTTAAATTTCTCTTAACCAGTCCTAATTTACCTTTGATTTGGGTTTCCTTTTCAGGATTAAAACCTAATCATAAGTCCCCTCCTAACTTGGGTATCCTCCTTAGGAGTAAGCCCCAAGATTAGAGTATTCAAATCTCCATGAAGCACATATAACTTTGTGGACCCTGTTCATGGATTTTCTCCCTAAAAGTAAATCCTAAACCTTCATCTATCTGGGCAGTCATCCATACATAAGCCCCAAACAAATTCTTATGATTGCATCTTTCATGGCACAATTGTCTAAATTTTACCAATACCTCTTGTTTCTCACACCGAGCATGACTCACGTGAGCTTAGAGTGTAAAAGTAATTATGACATTCATTTTTTGAGCCATCAATCATAAACATCATACCCCATTCTCGAACTACATGGGTTCTGATTCCTTTTCCAAAACAAAGGATACGTAGGTAGCCCATTTATGGGTTCGATACCAACTTTGAAATAATCTATGTCCTTCTGAATGACGATAAACTTCAAGTGCCCCACTGAGTGGCTTTAAAACCAGCCTGGTCATTAAAATTACCAAGAGACTTTTATATAAATGTTTTGTTGAAGGATACCATTGATCAAGAATCTCTAAACAAATATAGATGATTCTATATTGATGAAGAATCTCGAATACATATAAAAGATTCTCTAAACTTCTTGCATATTTAATCATTGATTGTTAAAACTAAAGGAAAGCTCATTTTATACTTGGTAATGTAATAAGGATTCACGAACTTAACTTAAATCTATAAAGAGAGTCCCGGAGTAGACAATAATTCCCCTCAAAAATGTGTGATGAGTCCGACCTCCCATCCTCTCGACCAATGCAAATTCCTAAGCCTCATTAGTCCACAAACTAATGAGCGCCTGCCTTTGGAAAGTAGGTCCAAACGGATGTGGAATCATAGGATGTTTCCGGTTCTACGAACAAACCCGCTAGAAACCGATCGGAACGTTTGAATCTCCCGTCCAGGAGGTCATCCCCGTAATCCGTGCGAAACAAAAATGGTGAACCCGACGTGAATCTTTAACCAAATTAAAATGATGTTCTTCTTAGATGTTAGGCCCCTTGGGCCAACAAGGCAATCATTGACATATGATCATCCAAAAGATGCAGTAGCCTGATTCATCTTGATTATGTCTGTTACATGGAACAGGCACTCTTTTCTCAAGATCTTCTGCGAAAAAATGGTTTTCCTTAAATTCACCCCTGTGAATACTGCTGCTGTGAACACCTCTACTGTGAGGTCTGCTGCTGTGAAAACCAATGCTGCTACTCCTGCTGGAACGTCATCCGCTCTGAGGATGACATCACCAACTCAGCGTCTTCAACGCAGTGTTTCTAATGCACCGGTTAAGAAGTACCGTCGCAACGGTACTATCCCAACTCTGGAGGCCGCTCGTCAAGCCCTCCAAGTTAACAATTCTACCTGGTCGTCCGGACAACGGCGACCAGCAATCAAGAAGCAGGCGGTGCTGAATACCGTCTCTAACCGTTTCGGGTCGTTATCCCCGGAACGCAGTTTCCATTTACTCCCTTACTCCGAGGAAGTGAATGAGCAGGTCCCGCAGGACCTTAATTCAAAAAGACATGAGTCATTCTCGAAGGCTCCCATCAACAATCGCCGCCAGACTCGTGCGGTAGTGCGCCCTCAACATGATGAGGGTACCGACTCCAGGCATTCAGCTCAGGTTCCTCGAACCCGAGCAGGCAAGATGAACCGCCAGAGACGGAATCCGGTTAACAATAGGCAGGTTGTCATCCCTGCCATCTCCGGAGAAGTCCACCAACCTAACTTGGTGGCAAATAACGAGCAGGCATACACACCTGTCTGTTTTAATTCAGCTGTCCAGCAGACTCGTCTGGCAGCATCAAGCCGATCCCGCCAGGCAATTCCGGCGGAGTACCATATGCAGGAACATACACCTGCTTATACATCAGCAGTTAGTCAGCAGGCTCGTCTGACTACATATGATGGATCTCGTCAACCGCGTTTGGCGAAGTGTAATCAGCAGGCACATACACCTGCTAATAATAATCAAGCTTACCAACAGTCTCGTTTGGTAGCACACGGAGAAGTCAGTCGGAAAGTCCCGATGACAAACAGGAGGCAGACTAAACTCTCTACCTCCACACTTGAGTACTGTCAGGATTCACTGACATGAAAAGGAGGACAGGAGCAGGCACATACACCTACTCCAAGCCCGGAATGGACGTATATCCCCGTTCCGGCGGCTGAAGTCACCAAACATATTTTGTCAATGGTGAAGGAGCAGAAGCAAATTCCTGCTCATATTCTGGATGCTTTCCAGGATATCATAACAGCTTCAGCATCATCTCAGGGACAGACACATAAATCTATCCCTAGCAGTGGAGTGACACATCAACAATTCACTCCGGAACAGACACACACATCTGTTCCAGTCCAAGAGGGTTATGGGGCATACTCCCCCATATCATACGGACAACCAAGTCAGGCACATACACCTGATTTGAGCGATGATTGTCAGCCTAACCTGACCATCTTTCCTGATCAGGCACATACACCTGCTCAGAGCAATCACTTTCGTCATCAAGTGGTTTCTAAAGAGAGTAAGAAGGCATCTAAGAAAAAGATCCGCCCAGCACAGTCAGGAGATCAAAGGCCAATTTGTAACAAAGCCTTGCTCGATGCTGGAGTTCTTGAAGCCCTCAGACATTTATCTGTTGGTATTCAAGATTCTACTCCCTCAGTTCCTAATAACGGGAACATTAATTCTGAAGGTCTTCAACAGACACTTCCTCATGAAGACTTGCTTCATGAAAATTCGGTCAATCTTGAGTTTCTTCTTCAGATGAGAGCCACAGGAACCCTCTGTGTGGTCAGAAGATCAAGGAGCAAGAGATTTCATCTTTTGCTGTAACCCATCATGATGGTCCTCCTCATGGTGATGAATTTCGCTGCGAAAGTCCTCTCCGCAGTAGTGATTCACATTGTCTCGAAAATTCTTCAGAAGGCAATGTAGTGACGAGAAAGCCCTCCTATCTCGAGGCACTTGCAAACGTAAAGCCAGTCATGTCTGATGCTTTACTATCGGCAGGTGAAACTCTTTCTCCATCAGAAGATAGTCTGGGGTTCAGGTTATTCTCCGAACCATCCTCAGGTCATTCATCTTCCAGCATGAATAGTGATGTCTCTACCAATCTTGTTGAATCCAATGAAACAACAAGGAAACACCAACTCTGGTCCAAACAGGTAGAAGAATCTTCATTTAATGATAAAGAGGAAATGCTGAACATGAGAAAAAAACTGGCAAAAGGTGAAGTACCAGTCATGTTTTGGCCTTTGGCTGACTCCCAGTACGACATCACAAAGATGTTGACGGATGATGGAATCCATGACATTCGTCTCAACATATGGAAGACTCTTTGTCAATTGAAGAAGAGGGTATTATCTTACGATGAATATGAAAATCATCTTAAGATAATAGAAGGGTTACAACGCCAGATTGATTTGGCATCTCTATCAGTCTCTCGGTATCTGAAGACTGAAAAGAAACAGAGAACCCTTCAACGTTCATGCCTTGGCGCGCTAAGAAAATTGTGTCAGTTAATTTCCAATGCTCCATCTAATGTTCATATCAGAGGATGGGGTGTTCAAGGAGCACTACATTTCACAGTGCTTTCCGGTCAGCAAAGCCCGCCGAAAATGGTCTCATGCAATGTTATTGCCCATGGCCGGCCACAGTCAATGGGCTTTGTTCATAATCAAAATCTTGCTCGAGATCAAGCTTCAACTAGTTCCTCTCAAAATCAAGTATATAGAGAACAGGTTGTTGAATTGCTCTTACATCAAGCAGGCGAGAATATTGCACAAGCCTCTCGTCTGGAGCAAACACGTCATCAAATGACAGAAGTTTCGGAAATCATCCAATGGTCTGTTGAACCAGGTGATAAAAGTGGATACAGGTTAATGCATCCAGCTAATTTCCGAACTAAGATTCGCAAGATCAAGAGAGATTTCAAGAAGATCTCAGACATAGCATGTCAAGAGACACCCCAGCTTGCCAGACTGGGGACTTCTCTAACCCAACCCTCAGAGTCAACAAATGGGATTCGAGGAGTTGAGCGGAAGCAGCAGGAACATCCCCAGTCCACCGGACTGGGGACTTTTTCAAATCCTCAATCCCTCCCTCAGAGAAAGTTAGTATTCTATCGATTAGGGAAGAAGCCTCAAGAGGAACGAAGAGCCAAGCTATCAGGAGATTCTCTCGAAATGACGGTTCACAAAGAAATTCATGAGGGATCAAGTCAACGGAATTCCATGTTTCATCATGGACATGGAAGAATACAATATCACAGAAATGTTGATAGAAAGGATTCTATGCAATATGCATCCATTAATGTCATCAATGCCGTTGCTGCTGATTCACCAGATGAGGCTCAATCAAAGGGATCAGACGAAGAGGTTCCTGCTCAAGAAGTTGCGCACACGGACCTAAATGAAGAAGGTGTGCGCACACGTAATCAAAGGCTTACCCAAAATCTGGGTATTCCTTCAAGTAACCCACTTCCCCCTCTCCGAAAAGGATCCAATAAGGGGAAAGGAAAGAATCAGGTTACTTCTCACCCTTCCTCTGAAGGAGGTCAATCTCTCTCATTAGAGCAAAGGTTTGTACAACAGGAGGAAGAAATGAAAGAATTAAGAAGGTTGAATGCAGAACTACTTCAGAATAGTCTTCTTCTTAAGAATGCTGAAGTCCGACAGCCGAAATAATTAGTTGCAACTACTGAGATGGATCAGGAATATCCTCCTTTATCAGTACACCCACAGAGGTCTAATCCTACGGGCCAAACGCAACAACGGTTGGCAGCACTACCATTAGTTGCAGCACCAACCTCCACGGCTGTCCAAGCTCCATTCATTGCACCTACCCAAAACCAAGTTCAACCTGACATTTCTCAAAAGTTAATAACTACTATTGAGTCATTAACAGCTCGGTTAGAAACTATGGAAGGGAAACAGGCGCAAGTTCAACCTGAAAAGAAAGTTTACCCTGAATGGGTAGATTCAATTTCTCCTCCATCCAATTTTGGAAACCCTGTTTTCCCTACTTTTAATGGATCAGGCGACCCTGAACAACATTTGACGCATTACGTGTCTTGTTGTGATCCTATGATGGGAACTCCAGAGCAGCAAGAAGCAGTGAAACTCAGATGCTTTGTGCGAACCTTGCAAGGACCAGCCTTTGTCTGGTATACAAGCTTGCAATCCCGGTCAGTCATCGGATGGGAGGATCTTCGTCAAAAATTCCTTCTTCAGTTTAGCTCAAATTTGCCAAAAACGACAGTTTTCGATCTTACAAACTGTAAGCAAAGAGAGAATGAAAGAGTCTCTGATTTCATTGCTCGTTGGAAGGGATTAACGTATTCCTTTAGTTTAGCACTCCCTCAGGAGGAATTGTTGCCAATCTGTGTGGAAAATTTGCGTGACGAATTACGCACGCCATTGATCCCTGTGAAATACACAGGAGGGTTTCGAGACCTTACTTCAATTTCTCAACAGATTGAAGATTCCCTTATACAGGCTAAGGTTAAATCTCGTGTAATTCCATCAGCTCCAGGAAGAAGAATGGGTAAAGCAGAAACTGCTACAGTTATGCTTAAACAGGCACCTGTACCTATTTCTACTTCAAAACCTTCATCTTCTCGAAGGGCTCCACCTCCTGAACGCCAACAACAAAGGCTGTTTCGTCCAAATGATCAAAAAGATCAACGATGAAAACAATTTGAGGATATGAAGAGTAAAACATACTCTTTCCGAAGTGAGCAAGTTCCGGGTTACTTCATTTCAGCTCTGGAAAATAATTTGGATCAATTACCAGTGCCGAAGAGACCAAACAAGGAAGGAGATGAAGACCGTCCCAATTATTGTCCCTTTCATCAAATGTTGGGGCATCCCATCCAGGAGTGTTTTGTCTTTAAAGACCTCCTACAAAAGATGGTCGACTTGGGACAAGTCAAATTGAAGGGTTCTTCATCTCATATAGCGTATATTACCGCTACAGATCCAGAGGAAGGAGGCGAGTGGCAGGAAGTCAAAAGAAAAACTGTGAAAAAATATGATGATTGGATGGTCAGAAAGACAATCAATCGGACTCATTCCATTTTGCGAACACAATTGAATAAACCAATTGTGTCTCCTACAAAAGCTGCAGTAAAGCCTCCATCAAAGGACAAATCCTCAAAAGGGCAGCACAATTCAAAGAAGAAAGATGAATCAGGAGAAGATGAGTATGTATCAAAGCCTAAATTGTCTTTGACTCTGGCAGATTTCATGCCATCTACTTCAAAGCCACGGGCACTGTCCCACCAAACGGCATAGCCTAAAAAGGCTAACCAGGCAAAGTCTTTATCAGACGAAGAGTTATTTTTTTGTTCTGTTAATATGATTCAATTAACAGATTCATATTCCAGTCTTGATGAGCCTGAATTCCCTGTATCAAATAAAGGAACCCGAGGAAGTTCTAGAGGTTCAGGATATAGGGGAAGACGTGGATCTTTCTGAATCCACTACTCTAATTCTACCCCTGCTAGCACTGTATATGTAGCAGAAACTCGTGGTAGAGCCCTTCAGCGAGCTCAAAATGAACAAGCAAGTTCTTCTGCCAATGGCCAACTCATCTTCGGCACAGTTATTTTGGAAGACCGATTAAAGGTTCCATCTTCTTTATCTCGGCAAGTAAATGGATCTAATCAGTCTAATTTTCCCAAACCAAAGATGTTGCCAACTTCAATACAAGATGCATCAGCTTCCAAAGCATCTGCTTCCAAGGTACCTGCTAAACCGCATATTCTTATTGGGAAACGCAGGCCTCTAGATCAAAAGTATGATATATTGAAACACTTGGCCCAAGTACCAGCCAAATTATCAATTTTGGATGCTTTGAATCTATCAAGAGATCTTTGGGAAGCACTCATCGAAGCTTTGTCAAGTCCTCAGGAATTTGAAGCTGAAATTGCTGCAGCTGAAATTTATCACATAGAGAATAATCCTGCAGAATGCCATGCAGTGATATCTTTTACTGATAAAGATGAGGATGATGTTGTGCATGGGCACATAAAACCTTTGTACTTATCTGGCAAATTCAATGGTATAGATGTTCGAAGAGCTTTCATTGACAATGGTTCAGGAGTCAACCTCATGCCCATTCGCACACTTCGTCGATTGGGCCTCACGGAATCTGATTTATCTCCTACTACCATGATGTTGCAAGGATATGATAAAAATGAAAAAGAACCACTGGGAGAAGTTACGCTCAGAACTCAGTTTGGAGATCTTGTTTCCAATTCGGATTTCATGATTGTTGATCAAGACTCAGCTTTCAATATCTTGCTTGGAAGACCCTGGCTACATCAGCATGCAGCTATTCCATTGTCATACCATCAATGTCTCAAATACTGTTTCGATGGTCAAGTTGGAACATTGTATGGTGATAAGGCCCCGTTCAAGACATGTGAGTCTCAATACATTGAGGCGGAAATTTATCACATGAAGGGAAGAGAAAAATCTACAATGAAGGAAATTACCAAAGTTAATGCTCCATATGGTTTGGAAAAAATTCCAATAAATCCATTTTCACATGTGAGTACAGATTATGTGTTGCCTATCAGTCAAATTGACAAAATAGACCCAAATAAAAATACTCTTATGGAAAGATCCATAATGTCAATTACGGCGATCGAGCAAGACAACATGGGAGAAATTGGTAACTTACCAAGCAGTGATGAAAGCATAAGTGGTGACGTTTTCATTTCGTCTGCTGAAATCCAACAAGACTATACTTCGCTAATCAGGCCAGAAGAAGTTATAGCAACACCAGAGGTGAATATTGATGTCGATTCCCAATCCATCATCTCCTCTTTGATTCCCAAAGAAGACCCTTTATCATCAGTAGGGTCGGAAATGGAAGCTTCTTCTTCAAAATGTGAAAATTTTGACATCTCTTATGATCATGAGAATTTCGTTTTTTCATCTACTTTGCAAGTAGAAACGGAAGAAATAACACATGATGAAGAGGAAGAGGAAGATCTTAGAGATACTCCTCCAGCATTTGAAGAGGGTATCTCTACCACTGTGGATGAACTCAGAGAAGTAAATCTGGGTACAGAATCAGATCCACGCCCCACTTTAATTAGTGCGGCCATGACCCTTGAAGAACAAGAGATGTATATTTCTTTTCTAAAGAAAAATAAAGATATTTTTGCTTGGAATTATACAGAGATGCCTGGCCTTGATCCTGATGTTGCCACCCATCATTTGGGTTTGCCAAAAGAACATCGAGGATTCAAGCAAGCCGCGAGAAGAACACACCCGACCTATGCTTCCAAAATTGAGGCTGAAGTGGATAAGCTTATCAAAGATAACTTCGTCAGAGAAGTTCAATATCCCAAGTGGTTGGCTAATATTGTCCCTGTAAAGAAGAAGAATGGAAAAATTAGGGTTTGCATCGATTTCAGAGATCTTAATCGGTATTGTCCTAAAGATGATTTCCCAGTTCCGATTACAGAACTCTTAATTGATGCGACGGCTGGCTATGAAGTACTTTCTTTCATGGATGGATATTCTGGATATAATCAGATCCGAATGGCCCCAGAAGATGAGGAATATACAGCCTTCAGAGCTCCTCAAGGTGTGTTTTGTTACCGAGTGATGCCCTTTGGTTTAAAGAATGCAGGTGCAACATATCAACGCGCCATGCATCGTATCTTCAAACCTTTTCTAGGGAAGTTTGTTGAATGCTATGTAGATAATTTGGTGGTTAAATCCAAACAACGTTTTGATCACTTGGATAATTTGGAAGTCGTATTCCACAAGCTTCGACAACATAATTTGAAGATGAACCCCTTAAAATGTGCTTTTGGGGTAACCTCAGGAAAATTCCTCGGCTTTGTTGTACGCCATCGTGGTATTGAAGTCGATCCTGAGAAGACCAAATCAATCCTTGGTATGTCACCTCCTCAAAATTTGAAATAATTAAGAGGACTTCAAGGACACTTAGCCTATATTCGGCGTTTCATCGCCAATTTGGCAGGCAAAAGTTTACCTTTTACCAAATTATTGAAGAAAGGATTCACTTACCAGTGGACTGAAGAATGTCAAGAAGCATTTGATGTTCTCAAGAAATACCTCTAGAGTCCACCAGTACTCATGCCACCTGTTGAGGGTATGCCTCTTATCCTCTATGTGAAAGCTTTAGAGCGATCATTGGGTGCCTTTCTTGCTCAAAAGAATGATGCTGGGAATGAAAATAGTCTCTACTATCTCAGTAGAACTATGCTTGAAGCAGAAACCCGGTATTCAAATATTGAAAAGTGTTGCCTGGCATTAATCTTTGCAGTTCAGAAACTGAGACACTACCTGCAACATCACGAGGTCCAATTGAAATCTCGTAATAATCCGCTCAAATTCATCCTTAGTCGTCCAATGCTTACAGGACGTCTGGAAAGGTGGGCAGTTATTCTACAGCAGTTCGACATTCAGTATGTGTCTCAAAAGGCAATTAAGGGCCAAGCTCTGGCTGATTTCCGGGCTGAACATCCTTCAGTGGAAGACACGTATTCAGATATCGAACTCCCTGATGAGGAAGTTTTCTCTATTCAAGAGAGTCCTCAAACATGGGAAATGTATTTTGATGGTGCTTCTAGAAGTCCAACAGGGAAGAAAATGGAAAATCCTAAATTCAACAAAGTTGGTTTAGGAATTGTGCTCATTTCTCCAGATAAGGCAGTGTTACCTTATTCCTTTTTGTTATGGGAAGGTGGTACCAATAATGAAGCTGAATACCAAGCTCTCATTACAGGCTTGGAGTTAGCACTTCAAGCGCAAGTGAATCACTTAAAGGTAAAAGGTGATTCAGACCTGGTAATCAAACAAGTCAATGGGGATTATGCCATCAGAAAAGAAGAATTAATCCCTTTGTATGATTACGTCAGAGAGTTAATGTCGGAATTCCCTTCAGAACCGACATTTTCTTATGTCCCAAGATCACAAAATGCTCAAGATGATGCACTGGCTAATATAGCCACAGCATTAGCAGATCCAAATCGGGACGAGACAACCATCTGTATTGCCCACCGTCATGCAATTTCACCTTATGTTCAAGTCAGAACAGAGGAAATTAATGAAATTAGTCCCATTCCTGAACCGTATGGTCATACTACAGGATGGATGTCACCTATCAGGGAATACCTTCAAAATGGAACACTTCCACCTGATAGAGCTGAGAAAGAACAAATTCGGCGACGTGTGGTCAATTTTACTCTTTATGATAGTCCAAACCACCTCGAGAAAATTCTCTACAAACGTGGTTTTGATGGAGTTCTCTTCAGATGTATTGATGGTGAAGAAACAATGGCTGTCATAAAAGAAGTGCATGCAGGAGTCTGTGGTGCCCACCAGTCTGGACATAGACTGTCTGATCAAATTCGAAGGCTTGGATACTTTTGGCCTTCAATGATACAAGATTGTGTTAATTTCACAAAGAAGTGTCATTCATGCCAAGTATATGCCAACTTCATTCATCAACCTCCAGAGTTGCTTCATACAGCTAAATACTCATGGCCATTTGCCACATGGGGAATGGATGTGGTGGGACCTTACCCTTCAGCTACGACCAAGCAGTTTAAGTACATTCTTACTGCTACTGATTTCTTTTCCAAATGGGCAGAGGCAGTACCTCTCAAAGAAGTCAGTTCTAAATGCATTGTTAACTTCATCAAGTCTAACATCATTACTAGATTTGGTGTCCCTCATACCATATTGACGGACAACGGCACCTACTTCTGTTCTGCTGAGGTAAAGAGATTGTATCAAGAATACAACATTAAGTATAACCATTCATCTCGATATCATGCAGCGGCTAATGTCCAGATAGAGGCCTTCAACAAGACTCTTTCAAATATACTGCAATAAATGGTGGATAAAGATAAGAGGTCATGGCCTGATAAACTCTTTCATGCTTTATGGGCTTATCGGACTACCACTCGCAATGCAACGCGGTCAACTCCATATTCATTGGTATATGGAACAGAACCAGTCTTGCCAATTGAAGTTCAATTGCCCTCACTCAGAATAGCCATTTGTGATCAGTTATCGACAGATGAGCAATCCCAAAAGCGTTTGAATGAATTGGAACAGTTAGATGAGAAGAGATTGTGCACTTTGCACCACTTGGAAATCTATCAGAATCGGATAGCACGAGCTTTTAACAAAAAAGTTCGTCTTCATTCATTCATTCAGGGAGAATTGGTATTGTTTCTTAAAGTACCAATGATACCAGGAAAGAAACCTCCCAAGCTTGAACCAAAATGGGAAGGACCTTATTCAATACATAAGGTCTACTCCAATGGAGCTTATTCTCTAATCTCAATGGATGGAGAACACATCACGACTCCAACTAATGCCAGATTTCTGAAGAAGTATTTTGTATAAACACAAAATATTGTTCCCAGAACCAAGACTCTTACATTTGGTTCATACAGCAATGGTCCAGTATGACCTTAAACTACAACTACGTCCAGCATGACGATAAACTGTACGGTCCATGCATATGACCTTAAACTATTCGCACTACGGTCCGTACATATGACCTTAAACTATTCGCACTTATGTCCCTGCAACATGACACTAAACTGTGCAGCACCAATAGTCCTAACTGCAAGACTTTAAACTGCATAGTCCCTGATTTTGTCCTACATGACAATAAACTGTATAGAAGTTCCTATATTTTGTCCGAGATGACATTAAACTAAATTTTGCCTGAAATGACATTAAACTATATTTTGTCCTAGCAACATGACATTAAACTGTACAGCAATGGTCCAATATGACTTTAAAACTGCAACTTCGTCCCGCACGACATTAAACTGTGAAAAAGTTCCATAAACCGTCCATCATGACCTTAAACTGCATCATCCCTGGTCCATGTATATGACCATAAACTATTTGCAAATCTCTTATGTCCAGCAAGACGTTAAACTGTGACGTCCTAACTACATGACGCTAAGCTGTATAAAAGTCCCTCACGTCCGGAAAGACGTTAAACTATATAATCTCAAAAAGTCCAGTATGACATTAAACTGCACCATTCACGGTCCATGCATATGACCTTAAACTATTCACACTTTCGTCTAACATGATGTTAAAATGGTACACTCTTTTGTCCTTACTGCATGACATTAAACTGCACAGTCCCCCTTTTCGTCCAATATGACGTTAAACTATTTTATCCCCATCGTCCTAACTACATGACGCTAAACTGTACAGAAATTCTTTGATAGGTCCTACATGACATTAAACTGTGCATCGTTAAGGTTGTTATTACCTCTTGTTTCTCACACCGAGTATGACTCACGTGAGCTTAGAGCAAACATCAACCATAACACTCCCTTTGGGCCACTAACCATGTGTAAGTCCCAACAACATTTTTTTTATTATTTATTTTATTAGATCATTGTCCCCAAAAAACAATTTTATCATTAATTCATTCTTTAATTGAACTACACAGACTTTGATCCTTGCCCTCCAGGCTGGGTATGTAGGCAACCTCCCAGGGTTCAAGCCCAAAAACAATCTCTTCACATCGGTTCACCACCATCTCATATGATGTTGATTTGTGAAACCGCCCCTGGAATCAATATCTTTACATTGATTCAGTTTTCGTTCTTGTTATATGACGTTAAACTATGCAACACTTTTGTCCGATACGACAATAAACTACAATATTCTTTGATTTCCTCACTTGAGAGAGAATTATATTGACATTGATTTTTCAATCATGGTTTTCATTTTTCAAAAGACTACGTGCATACATGGTAATGCCTGAACTTTTTATCTTAGGTTAAACCATCATTGCACTAAAGTCCCCTTTCACCCTTCACATGTACGAACCAAATTTGTACAAAGGGTAATTCTAGAACTACGTGGACTTGATTACCATCCTTATGGGATACGTAGGAACATTCGAGTGTCCCTCGAATCCAGTCCCAAGTCTTTTGGGCCTAACCCCAAATTTCACTTTCAGTCCCTTGGCTGAAAAGTCCTCATGAAAACACACACTGTGTATTCATTATTATGGTCCGAATTCTATGACCCTAAACTAAGATCACTCATCCTTTCGTCCTGCACGACGTTAAACTGCATTTCAAGAACTACGTATGGCTTGATTCTCATTCTTATGAGATACATAGTGAAGTCCAAAATTTCAATTCAGGACCCAGCCACAACATGATTATGGTTATCATTGGCCTATGTATCTCTACATTCATTGGACAACACCCATATTTATGTGTTATAATCCTAACCTTAAAATATTTTCAGATCTTCATAACCCTTTTCATGACTTCTAGTCACAAAATTGTCAAACTTCTGAGAATTCTTTTGCCTGACTATGCAGCACGTGCCCATAGGTGGCCTTGCATAAACAGTCCACATAACAGACTTGTCAGCCAAAAGATGCTATTTATTTGACCATGCAGCCAATGCCCATAGGTGGCCGTGCATATTTCAACCCCCTAATGGGTTTGTTAAATAATAGTAACTTCATTCTTGGGAAGAATGCCTCTTTTGTCCTTATTTGTCTTAAACGACAGTATGTAGGGATCCGCAAAAAAATAGCCATCCTTAACATATTTGTCCCATATCCTTTTTCATGATATGAAAGTATTCAAGTCTATGGTTTATTCTTCTTCCCTACGTTTGGGTTATACCTTCGTATGAGTGATATTCATCCAGTTCTTCGATATTCTTGTTTGGAAATATCTTCTCCATATTCAAGTACCTCTTTCCATACAACAAACTCTATGCTTTAGAAAATTTGAATCTCCATAAACATTCACTGGCTTTTAGCACTAGGAAGGTAAATTTCTGGGAGTTCTTTTGCCTGAGTATGCAGCATGTGCCCATAGGTGGCCTTGCATAAACAGTCCACATAACAGACTTGTCAGCCAAAAGATGCTATTTTATTTGACAATGCAGCTAATGCCCATAGGTGGCCCTGCATATTTCAACCCCCTAACGGGTTTTGTTAAATAATAGTAACTTCATTCTTGGAAACTACTTTTTCTAATGCCTTTTAGCTCTTTTTCATATCATTCCTCAGATTCAAATATTCTTAAGCCATAGTTTACATATTTTCTCTCATACTTGAGTATGGTAATTTGTTTTCAGATAAATTGTCAAGGAATTGAATCAATTTTAATCCATTTTGGTCAAAGCTATTTCGACCTTAAACATTAGCCCCTTTATGTCCGGCGTGCATGACTTTAAACTGCCCACACAAAAGACAAAGGAACTCTGAATAAAAGTCAAGTTCCAGCTCGCGGTAATATTGAGCAGTTAAAAGATTCAAAGTTTGTAGGGTTATTTGTAATAATCCTAGTAAAAATCAAACTATGCTTACTAATCCCATTGGCTTAAGTAAATTTGAAGCAAGTAATGGAAGAATGAAAGCACAAATGATTGAAGACATAAGTGTTTTTCATTGATACACAAGAGTTAGAAGGACATCCACAGACTGGAATCTCTTCTCTTTTTCAAGAAATTAGAGGAGATTGTCAACAAAAGTCTTCATTTGATGTATAGCATCCTGAGCCTTATCAACAGTTACTTGAAGCTCGTGCACTTGACCAGCTCCACTCTTTTCAGCTTGCTGAAGTGCCTTCTTAGCATCTGCAATGGCTTTCATGCCATTCATAGGAGTTTCATCCAATGATTGATTAAGCTGATCAAGTTCCCCAGTAACAGCATCTAACTGTTGCTGGAGTTGCACCTGCTGGACGACCTTTTCTTTGATTTTTTGCTTCAGATCCTTCATCTTGACAGCATAATCAGCTTCAGCCTAGGATATCGCAGCCTCAAATTCGCCTATGTTGACTGACAATTTCACTCTGGTCAAATCTTCGCGACTTGTCTGCATTTGCTCCCTCCTGAAAATAATCTGTTTCACTGCAGCATGGATCTTTTCATACCCAAAACCACCAAGTCCCATTATAACAAATTGGGATGACAATCGGGAAATTTTTGATGGTAGCTCTTCCAAAGGCACCCCCGATATGATGTTCCATATGTTGTTCCATGCCTTACGTCGTGAAAAGATGAACGCTTTGAGCATCTCTGGATCTGATTCAACATCTTCGTCAGAAGGGGGTATGTAATCTAGAATTAACATGCTTAAGGAAGTGCCTCGTTCTGCTCTTTCCCCTCTGACATGGGCTTCTTCACTTTCAATTCCTGTTGGGGCAGAGGCTGAAGCCTCATCTCCGGATCTAGCCATTACAGTTGATGGCCCTACATGATAAATTGAAAGATTTTAGTTGAATCTTAAAGGATAACAAAAGAATGGATTGTCTTGCAAATAATGTACAATCACAAATATTGTTATCCCTTACCCAATGGTGGTTCAGCAACACGAGAAGACTTCTCCCCATCTTTCCCGGTTTCAACAGGATTTTCAAGATGGGTCTCAGGAGAGTTTATTGGATTTAGCTCTACTTGAGCTAATGTTTCTGCAATGATAGGGTTGACATCAGTGTCCACACCCTCTTCGGGCATTGGCAGTTTAGCAGCTTCTACGGAAGAAACTGCATATTATTTTACATCATGGTTAGAAATATGTTCTTTTTAAGAAAAATTTGGGCGAAGGGTAACACTCACACCCAAGGTCTTCTAAATCACATGACAATCTAGCATGATCATAAAATTCTTCAAAAGTCATTCCTTGATTCATCATTTCATCCAATGATACTTCAGAATCTTGGTTAGTCTCACCAGTGGGAGCATTTGCTACGTCTTCTTGCTGACTTATGTCCTGCAACCCCTGACCCTGGACAACATCTTCAGTAGTGGGAGGGATACTGGGAATGGATGGTAGCTCTTCTCTAGGAGCAACCAAGTTAGCTTGAGTCTCTGGTTGTTCTACAGCACCCTCCACGACCTTTGAAGAAGGATCGGTCCCTTCCCTCAAGGGGGAAATTGAAGAAGGCCCTGCAATCCTCAGAAATATGAGCAACCATATGATTATGGGTATAAACTCATGATTGTTCGAAGGACTTACCACTGCTAATGAAACGTTTAGCTAAGGATTTCCTCCTTCGTTGCCTTGGCTTCTTTTGTTTTTTTGGAGTTTCAGTTGTCTCCCTTATTGGCACTTGGATTGGCGAATGAAAGGCTATGTCCAGTGCCTCATTCATGGCCTGCTGGCCTGGAGATATCTCGCCTGGTTCGCGAGGAGAATCAGCAGAAGCCCCAACAACGGTACCACCAGGGCTATATTGTGGCGAAGGAACCCCGGTCCCTTTCTTTGCAAGCTGCAAGATGAAGAAAATAACTGCCTTAAGTAACAAAGCTTCAACTGAAATCAAGTTGCAAAGAAAATAAGGAAAGAAAACTTACATCTTCAGGAGCCACATACTCTTGCCATTCCTCATCTCCAGAACCACCAGCCCCCTCAGTGGTGCCACGATCAATCATTTCCTTCACCCGCCTGGTGATAGGAACTGAATTATCGGTGGCATATATGAGCATTTCCAGCTCTCTGATGTAAGCCCGCACTTCATTGGGGTTATCTCCGTATTGAAGGTCTTTAGAAGCTAGAAGATATCCTATCCCAGGAAGTTGTAGGCCCTCACACAAATCCAGCCAGGCGGTCTCAGTATCACAATATAAGCTCTGCCATAGCTGAACAGCCTCTGGTCTTAGATATAAAGGCTGTGAGGAAGGTCCTACAATTTTGGTTTTAGTTTCTTCCCAATTCCTGCAACTACAGATACAGAATAATAAAGTGAGACTTATTACTTTATAAAGTAGTAGTGATTGAAATTATTACAATCAAATAACTCACCAGGAGCTGATAGAGTCGGTCTTTTAACTCTGGCCGGAGGATTATATCGGGCACGAAACCGCTTTGCTGCCGGTTGTGCCTCATCATCCCCATCATGATAATCCGAGGAATCAGTTCTAGAGGAAGAGTCTGTTGAACCTATTTCAGGAGGAGAAGCATCACCTTCATGAGGAAGAGTTTCTTTCTCTACAGTCCTCTTCCTCTTTCCCACATGATATACAGGGTGATTCAATATCCCTTTAGGGTATGATGCTATCCAGTGTTCGGCATAAAATGTAGTCAGATAATGTGCCGCTTTTTCAACTGGTAGATCAAATACTGCCCCAGTCTTCTCTCTTGATGTCAGCAACCATAGTTGTCGAGCAACCATCGGATGTTGCTCTAACCTGACATGTACTGGAGGGGATACAACAATCTGTTGCAAACATTTGAATTGGCGTGCAAATATATATGGAGCATAGGCCTCGCATATGATTTCTCCATCAACCCTGGCTACTAACACGCCATCCCTACAAGCTAGCATGTATGCCCTCAAATCCAAAGGGGCTTTCCCATCATCAACAAACCGCCCAGATGGCGGACTTCCATAAGGAAAGAAGTTGAATTACTTATACATTCTTAGTCTTACTTTTATGTCATAACCATTGACATCTAATGGAGAAATTCCAGAGAATGCTTGCACTGACGGTCTGAAAGAGCTTCCAAGAATTTGTAATCCATTCTGTACATTGTAAGTCCTGAAGTGAGTGGCGATCCATCCCCACAAAACCTGGAATGGTCCCACTATTCTTAAAGGAGATTTACCCTGGAAGACATGAAGTAAACACCTGTGAATATTTTCTAAAATGGGGGTAGCTAACCCAACCATTTTTCCCTCAGCCAACTTGGCCGCAATGACGAAGGTCCCTGGCCTAACGCCTCCCTTCGAATCCCTGACCGGCAAAAGATAAATACTGAGCCACATTGCCAAGAAACCCGCCAGACGAGTTTTCTTTGGAATTTTTTGATTCACTTCATAGCCCCATTTTTCAAACTCTCCTGCTTCTAGAGTTGGCCAGAATGTGCCAGGAGCTCCTCTCTTCTCAGGTTTTGGACAAGTGGTATGACATCTGGGCCGGGTATCCTTGGATTTCTTTTTCTTGGATCCTTTTTCCTTTGGCTCCATCCCTTTCTTCTCAGTAAGAAACACATTCATCCATTCTTCCGGATGGATATCTTTTCTGAAATGAGTTAATGAGGTCTTTGAACTCTTGAGCTTGTGAAAGATTTTGAATAATTCTCGAGCCAATCCAGGAGACTTCTCTGGATCATTCCAAGTCGCCTTGGGAGGAATGAATTCATCATACATATCGCCCAAGATTGGAGCTCCTGAAATCTTGTGGACATCCCACAAACTGATACCTACTTCTCCATGAGTCAAGTGGAAAGAATTAGTCGCTGGACTCCAGTGGCTGAGTATCTCTGGCACGAAGATATCATGTCTGTAAATATATGTTTGCCCAACCCAAACAGCCTCATATATTGCAGCTCTCTTCAGATCCTCAATAAACTCTGCGCAAGTCTGTCGCACCCAGTATACCCACATCCAAGTTGGCTTCACGCCTCCCCCAGGACGGAAATCCCAACTTTTCTTCCAGCCTTTGGATTGATCCATCTGAGCATTTCGGAAGATTGAAGGATGACAATGTCGTTGAAGCTCAGGTGTATGTTTTTTCAGATCTGGTGTGCAAGGGCTATGATGCATCACATAAGCCTTCTCCATTGTTCCAGCAGTTTGAAATACTCCTCCGCTTGAGATATTTGCTGAAGCAAAATTGGTATAATTCTGAAACCAAGAAAATGGAAGATAATTCTTTACTTCTGGAATAATGACTTCTTGCAGATGACCATGACCATACAAAGGTAGATAAGTGCAGTGAGGAAAGTCGCGATGATATTTCTTCAGATACTTAGCCAAATCTGGAAGAGTACTGTCTTTTATAGTATAGTAATCAGGGCCAATGATATTCATCATATCATCTATCCGCTTGCTAGCCAGTTCATCAATTAATCCAGGTCTAAGAGCCATTGAATCTGCACAGGAGTTGAATAAATTAAACTCTTAAGTGGGTTTATTTTTCATAAAATTTGTGAAAGAATTTGGAAAAAAATGGCCAAGGCATTAAGGCGCGCAAGTATGGAGATGTCGCGCAAGTGGAACATGTGCCGCGCAAGTATTTGTCGCGCAAGTATGTGCCGCGCAAGCCTTATTACCTTGAGAGTAGCGCGGCAGCGAGAAAACAGTGAAAACAGGAGACTTGCGCGGCGACGAAGACTTGCGCGGCGAGAGCTCGAGAAATTCGGGGTCAGATGCCATCTACGGCCGGAAGCGGTATATTTATAGGCCAGGAGGCCTACCTGCGCGCCACACCCAGAGCGCTTAAGGCCTGCGCGACGCAGACTTGCGCGCCACCCTCTGCTCACTGAAACACTTGCGCGCCCTCCCTTTTCATTTTGAGGAATTCAATTTCCTCAGAGTCAAATCCTCATTTTTCTCCGGATCCAACTCTGAGGGGGGACTTTTGTTGACGCTCCTTTTGTCACATAATCTAAAGATCGGAAAAGGGAATAACTCAGATGAAAGTGATTCATCCTTTGATGAAAACATCAAAAATCAACAAAGGCATGAACAAAGGATCAAAAGCCAACTCACCGCGCAAGTTTTACCACTGTCGCGCAAGTACACTTGCGCGACTACCTTGGTCGCGCAGGTGACTTGCGCGACCTAATTGGTAACCGCCCGATAACCGCCCGGGGTCTTCTTTTGCCTATAAATAGACCCTATGGGCCCCCCATTCGAGAGGATCTTTTTCCAGAAACTCGGATTGAAGCTCCCGACGCCCAAGTCTCTTCCCAAAGCTTCCAGAACACTTCTAAGGTAATTTCTTACCTAGAATGGAAGATCTAAAGGGAAGAAGGAAGGCCTAAGTGTTGAAACTTATCAGACACTTGCGCGCCGACTTAATTCCTTCAATATAACTTGCGCGTCCCTTCTCTGGAAGAACCTCAAGAGGATTATAAAGGGTTTAATAAAGAGTCGCTCAAGTATTTCAACTCTGGTTGAAAATCGCGCAAGTATCCCTCATGTCGCGCAAGTATACTTGCGCGACCAATACTTGCGCGCCGCCGTAATACTTGCGCGACTTTTAATAATTGCGCGCCCCTATCTTTTTGGGTGCCCATCTTGCCCATTTTACCCCTCTTAAGCCATTTCACCTTTCCTATTCAAGATTCAGTCTTCAAGATACTCTTCAAAGCCATTTATGGCATGATTTCTTGATTTGACATCCTTGTCTGAAAGGAATTCTGTGAAATATCTCTCAAAACCTAGTGATTTAAACATCTTTATGTCACCAAAAATTGAGAGTTCATTCATTCAACCTCATCCATTAAGATGAGAGAATCCTAACTTGGGTCTCCTTTTCAGGAATAATCCCCAGTTATAAAACCTCTGATTTGGGCATCCTCCTCAGGAGTAAGCCCCAATCAAGTCCTCTAATCTTGAGCATCTTTCTTAAGAATAAGCCTCAACCTCAAATATGGGCATCTTCCTCAGGAGTAAGCCCCAAATTCTTAAAGTTCCCAATCATGGGCATCCTCCTCAGGAGTAAGCCCCAAACCTTAATCCCTAACCTGGGTCTCCTTTTCAGGAATAAGACTCAGTCATAACCTTGGGCTTCCTTTTCAGGAGTAAGCCCCAAGTCCCCTAACCTGGGTCTCCTTTTCAGGAATAAGACTCAGTCATAACCTTGGGCTTCCTTTTCAGGAGTAAGCCCCAAGTCCCTTAAATTTCTCTTAACCAGTCCTAATTTACCTTTGATTTGGGTTTCCTTTTCAGGATTAAAACCTAATCATAAGTCCCCTCCTAACTTGGGTATCCTCCTTAGGAGTAAGCCCCAAGATTAGAGTATTCAAATCTCCATGAAGCACATATAACTTTGTGGACCCTGTTCATGGATTTTCTCCCTAAAAGTAAATCCTAAACATTCATATATCTGGGCAGTCATCCATACATAAGCCCCAAACAAATTCTTATGATTGCATCTTTCATGGCACAATTGTCTAAATTTTACCAATACCTCTAGTTTCTCACACCGAGCATGACTCACGTGAGCTTAGAGTGTAAAAGTAATTATGACATTCATTTTTTGAGCCATCAATCATAAACATCATACCCCATTCTCGAACTACGTGGGTTATGATTCCTTTTCCAAAACAAAGGATACGTAGGTAGCCCATTTATGGGTTCGATCCCAACTTTGAAATAATCTATGTCCTTCTGAATGACGATAAACTTCAAGTGCCCCACTGAGTGGCTTTAAAACCAGCCTGGTCATTAAAATTACCAAGAGACTTTTATATAAATGTTTTTTTGAAGGATACCATTGATCAAGAATCTCTAAACAAATATAGATGATTTTATATTGTTGAAGAATCTCAAATACATATAAAAGATTCTCTAAACTTCTTTCATATTTAATCATTGATTGTTAAAACTAAAGGAAAGCTCATTTTATACTTGGTAATGTAATAAGGATTCACGAACTTAACTTAAATCTATAAAGAGAGTCCCGGAGTAGACAATAATTCCCCTCAAAAAGGAGTGATGAGTCCGACCTCCCATCCTCTCGACCAATGCAAATTCCTAAGCCTCATTAGTCCACAAACTAATGAGCGCCTGCCTTTGGAAAGTAGGTCCAAACGGATGTGGAATCATTGGATGTTTCCGGTTCTACGAACAAACCCGCTAGAAACCGATCGGAACGTTTGAATCTCCCGTCCAGGAGGTCATCCCCGTAATCCGTGCGAAACAATCACGTCGGTTATTTAATAACTGATGTGATAAAAGTCCTGGAGTATGGTTTGTCACGTCGGTTATTAAATACCCGACGTGATAAAAGGCCTGGAGAATGGTTTATCACATTGGTTATTCAATAACCGACATGATAAAACACCTGGAAAATAGTTTATCACGTCGGTTATTCAATATCTGACGTGATAAAACACCTGGACCATGGTTTATCATGTTGGTTATTCAACAATCGACGTGATAAACTGCCTCCCTCCAGTTTACCATGGCGGTTATATAATAAATGACATGATAAACCCCCCTCCCCCAGTTTTCACGTCAGTTTTATATGAACCGACGTGATAAACCATGGTCACCCCAATTTATCATGTCGGTTATTATAGAACCGACCTGATAAACCCCTCTCACCCTTGTTTATCACGTCGGTTCTATATGAACCGACGTGATAGACCACACTCACCCCGGTTTATCACGTCTGTTCTTATAGAACCGACGTGATAAACCCCCGTCACCCCTGTTTATCACATCGATTCTATATGAATCTACGTGATAAACCCCCCTCACACCTGTTTATCATGTCGGTTGTTTAATAACTGACGTGATAAACCATTTTCCAAGCCTTTTATCACGTCGGTTGTTAAATAACCGACGCGATAAACCCTTCCCATTTTTTTTATCACGTCGGTTCTAAAATAACAAACGTGATAATCATTGCGATTTTATGTTTTTGACGCCGGTTTTTAAATAACTGACATCAAAAACCTTATTTATAACATCGCACGTATTAACGTCGGCGAGAAACCGAAGTAAAAAATGAAAAATAACCAACGTAAAAAACGTTTTCTGCACTAGTGAGGTCAATGGAAGAATTGATGAATCCAAGAGGAGACTTGGGATAATTAGAATATGTTTGTATTAAATTTCATGAGTTTTTCACCAAAAACATTCTGAGACACTTATTGGAAAAGGGAATTCATTAGAAGGAGATATTTCTAAAATCATCTATTTTTGAGGTACATAAATTTTATGATTCATTTTATCCTAGGTGTTTTATTAGATTTGTTGAGGAATTTTGGTGGAATTTGGAAGTCGGGAATTGAAATAAAATGTGATGGGAGAACAAACCAGATGAACCAATCCACTAGTATGCCACCAGCTATATCGTATAGATCCACTAACAAGATTGTGGTGGTGGTAGAAGTCCATGCTAAATTTGGGGTCCATCATACACTAGTAAAATTACTCAATCCAAATAGTAGCTAAGTTAGTAGAATATGATTCATTATAGAACATCCATCATATTCATGGTTCCCATACTACCCAACCAATATGGTTTCCCTAAAAAATTCATCATAACTCAATTTTATGATATCCATCTTTATATGTTCAATCATTATTCATATGACATAGTTGTAAGAGCTCTCTTGATATTGAATTGGATTTATCTTTTCTATCTACTTGGAATTGGAATCATGGATAGAATTTTTTCCGCTGAAGTGGTATGTTCCATCCATGATTTCATGGATAAAATTTTTCTCTTAATACGAATGAAAATTATAATCTATGTTGAATAGAGTATGGTTTTCACCATGATACATTGGAGAATTCATGGTTGGTTAGTAGATAGGACTCAGGTCTATATAATATTGATTCTTCCTTTGAATGTATATAGATCTACCATTATAAGTGGATCTCATTGGGTACATTAGTCTATCACTATGAACATGTCACGTTAACCTTCTTAAATGTTGAATCTTGAATACTATTAGTGAGGAATTGGGATTGATTGTAGGAATAATTTGTGTGAAACAATGGTTTCATTATGGTTCTTATCAATTCACATTGGCACACAAGATGTCGGAATTCATTACCACATAGGGAATTGGTATAAATTTTTTTCTTCTACATTCGAATTTATTTGAGTGTGTTTATAGTCAAAGAAACCATTGTATGATAAGATATATTTGTGATTTTCATATGTTATTCTTGTGTATCTGAGTGATAACTACACATTGTGTGTTATGATTTTACTATTATATTCAATTCCCTATTATGGTATTTTTTTGGCCATTTGAGGTTATATCTTCTATTAAGTTATAGGTGGGATCTTCATGAATTGGTTAGTACCTAGAGGGGGATAATATTCTTGTGTGATGTTCGATGATAATAATGGTGGACCTTGGTAATGGGGAATGGGAACAACAACCTTGTTACCTAAATTAAGATAAATTATGATGTACAATTACATTATGTACTACCCACAAAAGAATATGGGGAATGATGTCCTATTTTCATGACCAAGTGGAGGAATGGAAACACTGAAATTGTGTCCTAACCATAGGCTTGGCTAGGGGTGTGATGGACTTGTGGCCTGAGCCAAGACTTGATTAGATATAGATCTTGATATGATAAATGTATTGATCTTATGGACCTATTTGATATGTGATGACATATGATACATTTTTTCTTCCACAGAGAGGAATAAAGTATGACCAGAGCTTATGGTAGCCTTGTTTACGCATGATAACTTGATATATGATATGTTTCTTTTTATTGTATTTACACTCCATCATGTGTAAATTTATATATATATGTTCACTTTTTTTATATGTATGTGTTTGCGGCTTCCTACTAGGTTTATACTCATACAATACATGGGAATATTGATGCACATGTAGATTTCATTACTAGGGATCATGCTAAAGGAAAATTACATGCATCTGAGATCATGAGGTGGTTAAACCTAGATTATAGAGGTTACACGATGATATAATTCTTACTATTATTGTAGTATTTTATTTTAATTTCATGGTTTGTGATAAAAAAGATGAATTACCACATTGGGAGTACTCTGTTTTATGTTGTATGACATGTATTCCATTTATTATATCATTATGATACACTTTTTGTTCAATTTCTACTATACTGGGATATTTGTTAATATTCTTTCTCATTTTCGTGTACGATTATTATTATCGAGGGTATAGTTACACCAAAACACTATTAAGATCCCCATCACTAGTTTTATTTATCTTGCATAAATGGAGGTGTATAAGAGGCCTTGTACCACTCAATCCCAATCCAAATTATTTTGGTTAGGGAGTTACATTCCTATTTCTGGTGAATTATTCAAACATTAAATATTATCTCACTAATCTTGATAAAAACTTAATATAATTGGATTTTTGTGGATTTAGGTATGAAAATAACATGATTAGATCTTGGGTTATTAATTTGGGTGCCTCGGTCCGATGTGTTTACTTTGTCTTTATTACGGAGGTGTTGGGATAGAAATGCATGAGATGGTTTCTATTATATGATTAATACTAAAATTTAGATAGAGAGGAAAAATCAATGATTTATTAGGACCATATTGTTGGATTATAGAAACTCCTACATAATGAAGGACACATTTCATGAAACCTAATCCCCTTCCATTAAAAATCGATTTTTTTTCTTAGCATATTTTTAATAATTTAAATTTTATTAAATAAAAAATATTGATAAATGCATTTTTATTTTCTATTAAAAAAACTAGAAAATAAGTAAAGACAAAATAATAATATATGCAACTAATATGAGCATCAATACCCATCTCATTTAGAGATGACCATGGCCAGACATTAATCTAAATTATAGGTATTTAGAATATTATTTGATTGAAAGGAACGTGACATACTTTTCATAATAATTACAACTATATAATTCATTATTTAGAGATTTTATATGATAAAAACATTGTAAATTGTTGTTTAGTAACCAAATAAGACCCAGTCTTCGCATGATCTATCTAGTGGATAGTTGATAGAGGGTAGTTTACCTCTTATAGGTAGACCTATTTGAAGACTAGTTGTGTTGTTCATTATTGATAGCCAAATAAATGTTCTTATAAGAATCTATTTTTGAGTCATGGATAGATTAAGAAAATATGGATCGTATTTAATGGATAATATTCTATAACTATGGTTAGAAAATTTTATTTTATAGTGGATGTTTTTTAATTTTGTATCATCTATGTTTTATTATAAATAATTTGATATAATACTTTCTAACACATTTATTTCAAATAATATAGTATTTTCTCTATGATTGAATTTAGAGGTATCTTTAGAGTTCATGAGTATTTATATTCCTCTAATAAAGAGTGTATAAATATGTAATAAGTTTCTATAATATTCTATTAAAGGTGAAATATATAGGAATCTCTATGATTTCTTTTCCCATTAAATGAACATCATTGATTTCACTAAAAATGTAATATATTTAAGAAAGTATGATGGTTATATGATCTACTATCAATGGTGAGTATATTTTTTCCTATCCATATTATATTCAATATTTATTTACTAATGTGTTGGAATTTTAATTAAGAATAACAAGACTTGTGGTTTCATATGCTTCTTTGATGCAATGAAATTCCAAAGAAATTTTAATTTCATCATTGTTGGGTGGTCTATTTATTAAATTTTGCTTCATAATGGAATAATGGTAATTAGAACACTTCAATGTAGTATTTTTAGACTCGGTTTAAGGATTGAGGTTTTGGGGTCTGTCGAGGCCTAAAATTCAAATTTATAGAAGAATCATGTTGGGTACATGGGTTGTCTAAAGCCACATGGCCATTAGAGGACACCATGAACCCTAGTATAGTGGATCAAGAGGTGGTACCAAATTTTATTTAACCATGTGGAAGAAGGCACATGGTCGTGTGGGGTGTCTTCTTTTTAACTGATGTTACGCATGGGGTGTGCATGGTTTTTCAAACCATGAAGTTAGGAATGCATGCGTAGTGCCCTTTATGTAGTATGTGAACGCTATTTGGAACATGATTGGTTAATAATTTTTCAAATAGTGTGGTAATACCACTTGAGGTGTGGTTCTTAATCAATGGGAGTGAGACAATTGGTTCACAGTTTGGCCAAACCGTGTAGACAAACCCTATGACCACTCTTTTGAAGGGTAAATTACATTTTTTACCTTAAAGACTCAAATATATTTTCCCCTTATTTTCTTATTCGTTTCCAATATTACTAACCCTTTAACATGAGCTCTTATTCGGCTACACTTATATGTTTTCCATGATCTCCCTTATCCAACCACTGTTTTTTGTGATGTCAAGTGCACTAGATAACTATCAGTAAGTCAATGACTCCTATTACTTCCATTATTTTCTTATCTTCTCACCCATTGTGCTATTTTTGAGTGACCTAATTCTACCACTAATCAGGTCTTTCTTCTGTCTATCTACATTATCTCAAATAAAAAAAATCAAGCCTAAATATTGGATGGTTGGGTTGTCCATGGAATATGCTAGGTGGTATAGATTCTTTACAAATGATTAACTATGTTTTCTATGGTGTTCCAATGTGTTGTGTCTGGCTCTTCTGAAGAAAAATCTATTTTTCGAAATAAATTAAATAAATCCCATTATGATAATCGGTACGACCTTCGTTAGTGGTGAATCAGTGCATTAGTTTATTTCCTTGACTCTCAACACTTTGATGGGACATGTTCACCTATTGGGGACAGATCCCCTCGATAATTGATTGTTTGATCATGATTTTAGGTGCGTTATACATTTAATAAATTATTTAAATCTATAAATTGTTGTTAAAATAATTATATTCCATGATTTAGTCCCTTGATGTTGAAGACCAATGATTTAAATTTTATTTCTTATATTTAACGATTCCAATTTTATGCCTTGTTCCATATACCATTTACTGACTCCTTTGGGATTTTGCTTCATGTCTCATTTATTATTTCTTATGACTTATAATTTTGGAATAATTCCCAATGTTAAATGAATTATTATTATGATTAAATAATTGTGATTATTATTATTTCTTTGTGTTCATTTCCATGTATCCCTGTTCTTATGCTTAGACACTATGTATATTGTCTTTGGCATTATTCCATAATATATTGGCTTTTATTAAATTTTTTTGAATGATTATTTAACATTAATTAATGCTATCTTCATTGATGAGATTTTTTTAATAATGATATACCTCAAATTATTTCTGACCAGGAGGAAACAAAGGTCCTAGAATAAGGAAATCATGGATGGAATAGCCATGCATCTCTTGGTACTACTAGACAAGAAGAGAGTGACAAATTTTATTCCTTATATAGGCTTTACGGGGGGATTGCTTATTCTTTTAGTTGATGCTAGTTCCTCAGGGTAGAAAAAATTGATGGGTTCATTGGAAATATTTCTATTCCATCCCTCATGTGATACTAATCCCATATATGAGATACTTTGTACGAACTCCGAGTTTACCATTCAAAGAGTTATATGAGGGACACTATTACGGGTCACCTTGGGCAAACTCTACGGTATTGGTTTTATTAATGGCTCATATAGTGACCCATGTTATTTCATTATTAATCTCCATGGATGATATTTGGATTCTAATACTGTATTTGATTGATGGTTTGTATGGATTACATGTGGACAATTATTATTATTATTGGTTTTGATTTAAACAATAAAATGCTTGAATGATGTTCTAGAGGTGTGACCACCAAGACAACGAAAAAAATTAGGTTTATCTAACTTCTATTAGATCATATATGATTCCATTTATATACCATGTTACATCTATCGGTTTTCTTGGATCAAAGTTCTGTATTTTTCCGAAGTAGGGAGAATCAGTTGGGTATCCACTTAGGAACCTGAACCAAAGTGTTATATAATTTTTTTTATTTATATCCTATTATTCACATTTGTGCGAGAACTGTTAATTATATTTTGAATGAACTAGATTGATAAAGGACCCATTAAAGGGATCCCAATAGGATTATATCTCACACCATAACCGAGCCTCCATTTTATAGGGTTACTTGAGAAAAACTTCATCTTTGCAGGCTATAGATTTATTTCTTATATTAAGATGTGTACTTGGGAGATAGGGAGTAAAATACTGATCTAGTACATAGGGTTCTCTTGGAATTTTCCTTGTTGAACTTATTCATTTTAGTTTTTGTTACTTCCTATTATACCTCCTAGTTATATATTGTGTCATCATCTAGACATGCATCCATTATTATATATATATTAGTACTTGCCATTTTTTTATTTTGTCCTTGTATTTAACTTTATATAAAGTGACATTTATTATTATTTCTTCAAATGTTTCCCATTGATTTTAAACTAATATACCACTATGTTACTCTGACCATGATGGTATAGTCTCCCCATAGTACTAACATTAGACTATTGTTTTTAGTCTCAAACCTCTGGCATATGGGGAGGCATACCTGAGGACATGGGGTGACCAGTTCAACTAACAGTTCAATGGTCAGTTGGGAAAGGATGATAGAAAGTGGCATCAGAGATTATATCAGTTTCAATTACCATTTTGGGAAGGTATAAAAGAGACTATGAAAGTTCCAGTACATCATAAATAGCCATTACTAGGAGTAATCAACCGACATAGGGTTAAAATTCCATGTGGTTAGGGATATGAATTTTGTTTTCTTCTCATTGTTACAATTTATTTAGATTTCACATTAAGTAATTGGATTAATTACCACTCCTTAATAATTTATGTGATTTTTATAATTTTACCTTGGCCCAGTATGGAATGAAAGTATAGTTACAAGCATCATGATAGGAATATAGGGATTCACATGCCATTCATATTCCATGCCATGTAGATTGCACTGCTAGTTTGTTTGGAATTTATTTTTATTTGACTTTTTTTTATCTTCCTAAATGTTATATTCCATGCTTGATATTTTTAGCAAAATTATTAGATTTTTCCTTATTAAGTATTTCATCGAATGCTTGTGTATAACATGTTTTAAATGTTTAATTAGAACTATATTCTTGAGTGTTAATCCATAAATCCATGATTTTTTGGGGTTATGATTATCATGTTGTTTTTGTTTTTATGATTTTGTAGTAGCCTTACATAGTTAGTTATAATTCTTACCTATTTACTTACAATGTTAAACTATATGTAATTTTTATGTTTTTCAAGACTAATTATTTTTTTCAATTTCACAATTAGTTATTCAGCCTAAAACATCAAACTATATAGTATTTTCTTACATAGATTGATGGTGATACCACACTAACCAATCATGACATGTTCAATCAATGAACCACCAGTTCCATAAGTCTTGAATATAATGTTTTTTATTACATGGGAATGAACATTAAATTAATAATGTGTATGGGATATTTATAAAATTGGAATATGGTGACCCATATAATCGAACCATTATAGATTCACATTTTATACATGATTTTTTTTCACAAATACTAAGGTGGGTGACCTTTCCACTAATCCTAGATAAAATAGTTTCGCTTAGATGGGAGTTTCTTGGAACTTTTTAAAGTGTATAAAATTAATATATATTGGGATGTGGTAACCCATATAACCAAAAAAAAATATTTATTAGCCTTCTACTTTGAGAAAAATGAGTAAATGTAATATATTTTGACCCTAAATTATTCGGTTTACCTATTAAGGATTGTACCAATATTACTAGGTCATTATTACCAATAAGACCACATACATAATTCACAACCTGCCCCATGTAGGTCATCTAGATCATGTTTATTATGAGATAGACTTCACTTTACCCAAGTATGTCTTTCATGGAACTTGCGATTATAAGATAATCTAAAAAAGGGTATTTAAAAAAATATCAATTTTTTGAATAAAATGGGGTTGCATTAATATAATCCTAGGATTTTTAATGGGAAATTTTTAAGTCACCCATGCATTATATTTTTTTCCTCAGTATTTTAGTCCATGGGGGCATGTTTACACTATGTGTTGAGGGTCATTTTTAGTGTCTATAGTGTCTTATATAAATTTGAAATTAAATGTATGTCGAAATACATTTGGACTCACACCGATTTAATTAAAATAATACATTTTAATTTTATTTGTGATGTAATTGTAGGAGGGTATTGTTAATTAAAATTCCAATTAAAACATAATGTGTGATTTCCTCAATAGATTGCAATTGATATGTTATTTAAATAAGCAAGTTGTGGGAGTTTATAAATAAATTAATATTTTTAAAATGGGGTTTATGTGTTGAAATGGACAAATTGTAATGATATATATAAAAATTGTAATTTCTAATGCATGTTAATTTAATTTACCTATTATGCCTTGTGTTTTTAGCTAAGTAGTGTACAAAGTCATGTTGTTATGTGGAAAATATATGATATTTTAATACAGGGACGTAAAAATGTTGGATTTTGAATGTATATAAATTCATAAACTAAATAAAACCATAATATGTTTTTATCTTAATCCCTCATGTAAGGTTTACATAAATCCATTTTTCATTTTTCATTCGGTAAATTCCTTGAAAAGGGAATGTGAGTGATAATTGTAGGCCTCTCTCCTTATCGCTTAAACCTAAATTATTTGTTCTGAATCATAATTTCGTTTCATATGTGTGAACTAATTTTGTGTTGATGATTTGAGCTTCTGACAAGGGGTTATCCCACTGTATGCAGTGCCCTCGTGTGCTTAAAATCCTTACTAAATTCTATGAGGTTTTTGATGAGTGGTACTATTTGGGGTCCATTTTCTTCATAACAATCATAGTTTCCAAAATGACACCATTTTTTTGGTGGTCAGGTGTTTTTTACCTTTTTTACGAGTTTCAAAATTACAAAATACTCAGTAATATATGTCTAGACAAGACAACAACATGGGAAACTGCTTAGTAAGTCGTGTTACCCTTTGTTTCCTTCCATTTCATTGTTAGACAACACTAGACATCATCCACTAGTTTGGATGTCATACGGAGTAATATAAATCTATGTTATTTCTTTTCCACAAGATATTTGGTACCTAAAATCATAGGGTTGATAATCCTACCAAAAGAATCTGGGATTTTTTAAATCTCTTTTAATCGTTGGGTAGTATGTGTTGGTACACGCGATACCCATCGAGTAACTAAAATTTGAAAATGAATGGTTTGTGTTTGATGGTACTTGTGTAATCTTAATATGGTGCATTAAATTTAACTGTCATTTATGGAGTAGAGTGACATGATCTTAATAATAAATATAACTTTTCCTAATTCTCAGCGTGATTTTCTAAAGAAGACTGAGTGTCAAAGCACACTGATTAATTTGTTTTTTTCATTATTCCTAATTTTACAACAATCTTGGGGGTATCTCTAAAGGATTTACATGCATAAGTATAATCGTGACCTAGATCTAACATTATTTTAAGTGAAAGGTTTACTTCTAACCATTGGTTAAATTCTATTTAAATGAATTTATTACTTCTCAAGGATGCATTGTTAGTGGTCAATGAAGCATGTACCATGGTTTTAGAACCATTTATTTATTAATAAAATGATAAGAACGCTTCTATTGTGGGGAATGAATCTTCAAATATGGTTAATAATTTCTTTCTGGGTATAAGGAGCGCAACCAGGAGGACCATTCAGATTTTGTTAGAGTTGTTCTTGAATGCCATTGGGGCTGTTGAGTTTCATAACTTATCGGTGCTTTTGAGGAATCAGGAAAATGAATAGGTAGTATTTGTGTGTAACCTTTTAAAAACACCATTTATCTTATATGTAAATAAGTGGATATTCATGAATGATCATGGGAAGCTTTTTATAGTAAAATAACCATAGTTAGCTAATATCAATGCATTGGTGGGAGTACCTGAGCTCTTCTGATGAAGTAGAAATGTAGTGATTGGACTATAATTTTCTATATATAGTGTGATAATATTGTTTTTGGTTATACCAAGAACTTCCTATGATGCAACATAATTGACTTGGGTCCTTTTAGAGATCACCGAATACGATTTGTGGAATCTTGGTTTAATGATGATCATGTCCCCTATCCTAACATCATCAAGGTACATGAAGAATGCATTAGTTGTTTAAATCATGAAATTTTAAAATCCATTAGTATTGAGAGGTGGTTTCTACTAGATTTGGGCACCGATAGTTTTTTTTCATTGATTTTTTAGTTAGTCCTAAATGATACTAGGGTTTCTGAGGAGGAACTCATGAGTTGGGATCATGGATTTCAACTAGATATTTGAGTTTATCCCCCTTGCATAGATAGTTTTTTCGATATGTGGATATTTTTGATAAGTATCGACATATCGTTTGTAATTTATTATTTATGACATACCTTAGATAAGATCTCTAGTTATCGATAATTATTATGATATTATGTTAATCCTTGGTTAGGAAGGGATATGGTATTTGTTTGTGTAATGATACAAGCTTGTTCGATCGGTCATGCACACATGTTTGTGTTGGGGATGATCGCTTAAAAGATGTTTGGAAAGAGAGGTCACTATAGGTCGATTATAAGCATCATTGAATTTTATAAGAGAAAATCCTTAAGTGAAATTATCTAGTAAGAGACTGAGTCTAGTTCCTAAAATACACCAACCATCTAATATTAGTGTCTGTAGGGTATTATACCATGACTTTTATAACGTGGAATCCCTATTTCCCATTGTAGAATTTTATAGAGGAACCACTTAATGTTATATTGTCAGGGTTGTGGAAGATGTACCGCAGGTCAGCAGGTGATTTTCGTGAAAAGTTGGATCAATCTAACTGAATTGGGATAATTGGGAGTCAACATATCTTCTTAGATGACAATCTTTCAAGTTCACCATTGGAGCCGTGATGGAATTCTTAAATAAGAAGTTACATAAATGTATTAAGGTGACTCATTTTTTCCATAAAAATTCTACAACATGATATTGATGGAGACAATCATGTGACTATGTCTTGGGTAAGAAGTACTTAGGTAGGAATTATTTCCATGTTTTAATTTTGAAAAAAATGTTTAGGCATGATTTTATATTGATTATGTACTATATTTTAAAGTGACACCCATAGGTGTGTTGGGAATTTGGAAATGAAACATGACTGTTTGAACATGAATTCATGAACTGAGTACGTTAAATGAATTTCTCTCAATTTCCCTATGGTTTATCATGGTTGAGATATTTTATTGTGGAAATATTATAGTGTCTTGTGTTTTTTTACCGGATAAAATAACTAGTGGATTTCAATTTTATAAAGGGAGGATGGTATGTATTTTAAAAAGAGCATTGGATTGAAATTATGAGTGTATGAATAATTAAATGTGTATTTATTAAACTTGTTTTAAGGTCTTTGGGGTACCTCTAATGTTTCATCATGTTTCAGGTGTGTTGGGGCCTGAAATTAGACTTTAAAAAACATGTCGGTAGAGCACATAATTTTTCTAAAACAACGCATCTTTTTGGGGAAACCATGAGGCCGGGTCTAGTAGACCAACATGACCTAAATGTCTTGATCTAAAAATGTGGATGGATCTGAATGGTTGTGAAGGGTGTATACATTTTTTAGCAGATGGTGCGTAGGGGTTGCGAATATTTTTTAAAACTGTGTAGTTAATCCTACATTATTATTTCCATTTAGGAAGAATGTGTTCACTATTTGGAACATTATTGGAGGATGGTTGGTCAAATAGTGTGGGAATACCATGCATGGTGTGGTTCTTATGCAGTGGGTGGCACATGGTTTGAGAAAACTGTGTAGGAAAACCATTCATCCCCTCTTTTGAAGGTGAAAATAAATTCATATCATTAATGACTCAAATATATCTTCCCTATATTTCATTATTCATTTCAACATGCACAAACCCTCCAATCAAAGCTCTTCTGAAACTCCCATTCTTGGTTTGGAATATTCTCACCCATCCGACCTCTGTTTTGAGTGCCATCAAGTTCGTCAGATAGCTCTCAATAATTATATAACTCTGCTTTCTTCTATAACATTCATATATTTCTCTCAGACTATGTGATTTTTGTGAAAATTAATTCACTCAATTTTTTGGGTGTTCATCTATTTATCCAATTTATCTTGAAATAAATAAATCAAACCTCTATATTGGATGTGTATTTCTTCCATGGAATAATGTAGGTTTTCTAGCTTATTTCCTAGAGATTAGTTTTGTTTTTTATGGTATGCCATTATTCTGCACATGACTCTTCTGAAGAATCCCATATTTTATCTAATAAAATTATTTTAAACCAATTACCATGACTATTTTAAACTTTTTTATCTATGAATCAAACAATTGGTTGATTCACATGACTCATACCACTTTGATGGGCATAGTTCCCCAATTGGGGCCAAATCCCCTTGATCCTTGATTATTTAAACTCCCTATTGGGTGTGTTAGACATTTAATAAATTTTTGAAATCTATAAATTGAATTTTGAAGAATTGTATTCCATAAATTAGGCCCTTATGCTCGAATCTTCATTCCTTACTTTTTTTGATATTCTTTATGCATTAAATTTTATACATTGCACCATATACCATGTACTTACTTCTTTTGGATTATGCTTCATGTCCCATTTATTATTTCATGTGACTCATACTTTGCACCTAATTCTTAATTTTAATTTCCTTGTTCTTATACATAAATCCTTATAAATAGTCTTATTTTCTGTTGTGATATACATGGTATCCTTGTAATTGTGATTATATTCTATGACTATTGTCATTAGCATTATTCCATATTGTTTGGATTGTATATAATTTTTTTCCACCTTGTTTAGAATATATTAATACATTGTTCAATGATGATATGTGTTTGGAAATTGTATACCTCCCCTTCATTTGGGATGAGATAGAAAACAGTCATCGTCTTATGTATTTAGTGGATAGACGTTCCATGTTTAGCATAGTACCACATGATTCTCAGGGAGTGATGCTTGGTTTTAATTAGAGAGGATTTTTGGGTGGATTAAAAATATTATTGGGTGACACCAGTTCCTCAGGGGAGAAACTATTGATGGAATCATAGGAAAGATTGATACTACATTAATTTGGTGATACTCAACCCTATTTGTGAGATACCTGATATAGACGTAGAGCGTACCATGCCATGTGTGTTATGAGAGACACCATTATGGGTCACCTTAGTTGGAATATATCATATTGGAAATATCAGGATATCCTATAGAGACCCTTGTGATTTCATTATGGATCACCTTATATCGGTTTGGATTCTATTTCTGGATTTGATAGATGCTTTTCATAGATTACTTATTGTGCTTCATTATTATAATAATAATAATAACAATTATTATTATTACATTAAGAGAATGCTTGAATGTTGTCTTAGGGGTGTGACTGCCAATCCAGAAAAAAGAAATGGGGTCAACAAGCTTTCATTGGTGAATAGATGATGACTTCTATATACCATATTAATTCTATAGCATCTATTTGTTCATACATCTATCTTATGCCAAATAATGTAGAATTGTCTGAGTATCCATTTATGAACCCAGACTAAAGTTTTATTTACATTTTTATTTATCTCCTTGTACTCACATATTTTTCACACTACAGGTTCTATAATGAATGAACTATATTGATCAAGACACATTTTGTGTTTCCCAATTAGGATTATATCTCACACTTTTCTTAAGATACATTTCACTAGTTTACCTAATATGATATCTGTGTTTGCAGGGCCATGGATTTATTACCTATGTTGTGTTGTGTACATGGGAGCTATGAAGCACAAGAATGTGGTAGTACTAATAATGCTCTTGGATATATCCTTTGGGAGTTGTTTTTATTGAGTTTTACTACATATTATACCACAATCTTTTATCTTATAGCATCACGTGGATATGAATACGTTATTTTACATATTGTAATTGGAAATTTAATTTTATTCAATAATTATATTTATCTTCTGCTGATTTTCCATTTTTTAAAACAACTTATTATATTGTCCATTGTTTTACCCTGGATCTACCAATAGGTGAATCTGAATATTAGGTTTTATTTATCTAGCCATACCACCATTAAACCCTTGCTACTAGTCGTCATCCATTGACGTATGGGGAGTTATGCTTGATGATATGTGAGGATTGTTATATCTTCCGGTGTAATGGTAAATCGGGCCTGGATGTTCCAGGACTAAAACATAGGATTTTTGGATATATCACTTCAAAAAAATATTTTCTTCCACTTTGGGTAGTTAAAGTGGTAAAACATATGTCATTACAACTAATTGAGAACTGATTACCGACATCGTTTCATGAGGATTTCTGAGGATAAACTCTTAAACTATAGGATGATTTATCAATCCAGATACTTCCAATAATGAATGAATTTCTATTCCAAAAAAACTGTATAGATCCATATAGGATATTATTATTCCAAATTTTTATAGTGGAGATCAAGGATAAGGGTTTTCTCAGAAACAATGCACTCCTATAGGGTGTCTTAGATATCTTCTTCTTTAAAGGTGATGACAGTCTGGGTTCAAGTGTGTACTATTTGATGTTAAACTAGAAATATATCAAGGTGGTGAGATTTCTTCCAGCCCCTCCCCTGTCGAATGGGGAGGACCAATTACCACATCTACTTGATGCTTGGGCTACTCCTTTCACTCCCTTTTCAAACCCTGACTTTATTCCTTCCTTCCCTCAGATTTTCATCTTTCTGAATGTCCCTGAACGATTCGAGGGGATCACACTATTTATGATCTTAGACCTGGAATTCACGAAGGCTTCCTCCCTAATGGACTTAACAATGTAGAGCCATTCAAGTGGTGTCGACTATCGGTGGATAATTTTGGTTGCTTTCTTTTTGAAAAATGGGGTTTTTAAGAGTGTGTTGTTGTCGGCCACCTCGACTCCAAGAGTCTCAAGATTCAGTTTTCCTCTAAATATGACCTGATTATTTCTTGGTTGAGCATGACTCAATCATGGGACAATACTTGATTTATCCTCTTTAGATGGTTGTATGATGTACATATGAATAGAGACCCTAAAAAGCTGACAATTTTAGTATGATTTCAAGAAAATCTTCTTCTATTTCAAAATCCCTTGATTCTTCATTTACTCGAAAATCTGGTTGGGTGGTACCTCTGTACAAATAATCAGACTCGTAAATAGTGTCCCCCGATCTCTCCTAGCGTGTGTGTTGAGGTTGATATATCAAATCCCTCTATTTAAGCCTTCTAAATTATAGTGGGGGAAGAATTTAGATATAAACAAAACATCACATTGGAATCCGGGTTTGATTATTATTACCTATGCATGATTTTTGGGCATAGTTTGGTAATATGTAGGTGTAAGGCGAGGTAACAGGGAGCCTCTTTAGAGGTCTATGAAGAATGGGTACCGGGTGTTTATGTTGTTTATAATGGTTCAAACTATGTTTGGGATGGTGCAGGGTTCGAAGATAGTTGTGAAGGTTCTAGGTATGGGACCAGAAGGCTGAGGTGACCGCGGGTTCAGCAGAAAAAACATTTCAATAATTAGTAAAGATAACTCCTCCAGAACTTAATGTAGTTGGGATTTTTAATATAATGAAAAGAGAATTGGCAACCCTCCTGGCATAAAACCATTTTCTGGGGGTGCCTAGGCTAGTGTAGTGGTAGATGAACCTTCGAAACTGATAAAGGATCATTATCAGGATTCTAGGGCCTCTAGGACAACTGTTGAACCATTAACCCAGGGTGCCGATAGCTTAAAACCACACTCATATGTGATGGAAGTGAATACTAGTGAGAGAAACACCCTTTACAGGGGGATACATTCATATGAAAATACAGATTTCAAGGATGGATAAGTGTGGGAGGAACCTGAAATTGTGGAAGGAAGACCTTTGGTCACCTTTCAGGGATCCAACTCAAGGAAGATTTTGTCCATCCTTAATTTATACAACTACTCAAAAAGTATAATTAATGAGGGAGATCTTGTAGGCAGCCCCAAATTCCTCTCTATGGATAATTCTTATTGAGGCCATTCCTCAGATGATATCGGTTTTGGAGGGGTTGGTAAAGGTCTATAAAACAAAAGAAACAAAAAAGTGAGTTAGTAAAATAGGGATCCGGGTAGTTTTATTGTTTCCTAGATGCTGAAATCTAAGAAGTTAAAAGACTAATCTTATATTTATAAACCAATGGATATTCAGTCAGCCAAAAAAGTGATTAAACATAAGGAGCACAAGATTCATCAAGAGACATAAGAGGAGGTTAGGCAGGACGATGTCATAGTGTCCCAAGTTCCAGTGCATGGAGTCTCCAACGCAGATGACCAATTCCTAAGGATTCTAAAACCATAGGATCTTTTTCTAGAAAAGGCATATACCCTTTCCCCTAGACATCAACGTGCCCCAGGGTCATCAATTGTCATGAAGAGCCTAGAGAAGATGGATTTGGATTCTCAGCTAAAACTACTGATGCACTATGGTGAAGAAATGAAAGAGGATGTTTTGGTGATGAAGTTGGTGAGGGAAGACATTGATAAAAAATGGAATGATTGATCCAAGGGGCAGTTACTAAGGAGCTATATGGATGGATTTCCAAGAAAGATAGTATATTGGTCAGAGGCATCAATATGGAGAAAATTATCAAAGTAAAATAAATTTAGGCTTGTGAGTATCTAGAAAGGCACTATGAAGAGAACATAGGGGATGATCCAAGTTTCGAGGTAAATTCCCTCCCCTGGAAATTGTTTAGGGAAGGAGACTCCAATCTCTTGAGACATGCATATAGTTTCTCATTTGTAACCTTTGATGCTTGACCTTTTTCTCTGTAGGGTTCTCACTTCCCACTTAAAAGTGTTTGAAATTAAAAAAGTAAATTTGGAGTATGTGGGGATATGTTATTACAAAAAACTGATGTATGTTCTAATTACAACAAATTATGAGTATTGATATAAGATATTCTAAAGATAGTTTTCCAAATAATACATGGGAAAATTGTTTTTTTATTTAAATAATAAAAAAAATTATATATCTTCAATGAAATATTTATTTCATCCATTTTTATATTCATTTTTATTGGAACTTATAGATAAAATCCTCACATGCTATAGATCATAGAAAGATAGTGGGAGGAATCTGAAACCATATTAGAGAAAATGAATGTGAATAATTAATATAAAAAACTTTCCAAATGATTATTTTAAATTATTTAGTTAAAAATAATTTGTTATTTGAAAACATTGTCTAGAATTCCAGTAGCTCCTGAAAAACTGGAGGAGTTAATGTCTTGAAAAGTACCCATATATACCCTTGAGATCATGAGTTTTCTAAGGAATTATAGATATCATTATCTTTAATTTTATAATTTTCTTAGATAACTAGTCTATTTTTTACTTTGATGAAGAATACGAAGAACTTTTTTTGGTTTCCTTTTATTTTGGTCACATTTTAACATCCGATGATCAAGATCACCACTACTTCTATTGTGGGTCCTTCCATGTAAGGTGAATAACTTCTTGTATATTTTAATACATGTTTAGTGGGTCTTGGTTGTGTTTTCTATTAGTTTAATATTGTGGTTTCCTATGTGCATTACAAACTAAAACCATTTAAATGGTATTATATCATCCATGATCATGAATTAGACACTATATAACATTACCTAAAGTATTATAGTAACTATATGTAATGCCATGAGATCATAATATATGGGTTCATTTAAATAATTCAATTCTTCAAATATCATTATCCCTATATAACATTGAACTAAAATGAATATGTGATATGTTTAGACTATTAAAAAATTCCATTGAATTTCTGTGAATTTACATGAGTGATCACATTATGAGATATTTGTTGAATGAAAATAAAGGATCATTTTAATATGATTGAAATTCTACTAGTATAGATAAATAACTAATGAAATCAGTTTATAAATAAAAATTTGTTTTTTAAATATTACTATACTATAAGAAATATATTTATATTTCAAGAAACATTCGATTAATTTACCACCTTAAAATTTTAAAAAGAAAACTATGCTTGGTAACTTAAAGGCCCAAAACAAAAAGCCTAAAAGAACTTGGAAATATTATTATTTAAATGTCATAGTTATAACATTGAAATTAAATTTTTGGTTATGAATATGATTAAATAATAAATATAAATATATTTATGTTTTTTTGAAAATAATTTATCTATATTTTGTAAATTCATTTAATGCTTAGAAAATATGTTTTATCAAAAAATTATCTTTACTACATTTTTGAGTCAATGATATAATGAATTTAAGATAATTTCTTAAATGGATTTGTAGAAAAATAATATAAAATTTTATATTTTCATATCAAAATTATCTTAGAGTGAGTTTTAAATATTTTTTGAAAAACTAAATTTTTCAGTAAATAGTGAAAATATTGATTATAATTGAAAGATGTTTTTCCATTTAATGTATTTATAAATTCATATTCTATTTTAAATTAGTATTAAGATTTAATTAGTTTATATTGATTAATAATATTACAATTATATTCATTTAAATAAATTTTGTACTATAATTTTGTAAAAAATTATGTTTTATTATTAAACAAGTTTTTTTATTAAGAAATTTATTTTCACCTTGTTTTCTAGTTTTAATTAATAAATTTGTTATGAAACTAATATCCTCTAAATCATGTAAAATATATTAAATATTTTGAATAAGTATGACTAAATAAGATAAACACATCCCTTTTATTTTTGGACAATAGAAATATTAAACTTTGTAATTTTTATTACACTAGTAAATGGTAAATCAGGTAAATATTGTAAAAAATAAAATGATAAGGACTATAAAATGACACTTTCAAAAGATTTATATTTATTGGATGAAAATATATCATCTATATACATCCTATTTTCAAATATATGACAGCTTTTTCTATATGAACATGATTTTTAATTTTACATTATTTTATATAAGTACAAGTAAAAATGTCATTATCTTTTTTCTATCTCCCAATATTTATCTTATGGACAAAAATATGATATTTTTTGTTATAAATGTTAATTTTAAAGATTAATTATGTTTTTAATCATGTTAATTTATTTATAATTTATATTGATGGAATAATTACCTTAAAAACTTATACAACACAAACACAATCAATATTTAATTGATATAAAAATAAACAAAATTAAATTAAAAAAACAAAAGTAATATAATCTATAAGAATTATTATGATCCATGTCTTTTTGTAAAAATATAAAAATTTATATAATTTAATATTAATTATATTCTATTTACCTTTTCTCTCTCAAATTTATTAATGTCAAAGTAAATTAATAGTTTAATAATTCACATTAATTAAATTTTATAATAAATTATTTTATGAAATGATTTAAAATATATAAAAACCATATAATCATTCTGGTGATTTGGATATAGTTGAAATATCTATCAAGGTCAAATTATTTTCCTTTTTTCAAGATAATTTAAATATCTTTCCTCTTAAAGAGTAAACAATATTATTATTGTGGCATATGTGAAAAGGTTTAACGAAGTTGAAACCAAAATATAAGGGGAAACACATAGAAAATAATTTCTAAAATTTCATTTTATGAGGGTATTTTTTTTCCTTATAATATAATATAATATTTTCAATTTGGTACCATTTAATTTTGAAAATTATTTTATATTATTTTAATACTTTAAGATATTCCAAGAGTGCCCCTCAACTATCTATTAAAATGTAACCTACCACACTATTTTATTCTAATTTAAAAATAATTTTTGATCTATTTATATCCTATAAAAAAATATTTTTTAAATCCACATACAGATTTTACAGTCCTTGGTATGATCATAAAACCATACTAGGTGATTTTTGGGTATAAACATTATGAAGTTGTTTGAAGAAAAGGTATCTTTCTTAAATGAGAGTAATATTTTATTTCTTATTACACATCATTGATATATGAATTGTACATGATGATATTAAAACATCATTATATCCCACATAAATATATTTTATTATGTTAAATGAATAAAAAATATCTCTCTCTAACCTCCATCAAATGGGAATAGTGTACATTGTCTTTTTGTGTGGCAGATTACTAGCTTATTAACCAATATAATTCGTTTTCCATCACTTCTATTCATGGATAAAAATAATTATGGAAATAATATATATATATATATATGATATTTATTAAATATTTATCATTCTAAAAAAATATATTCAAGTTACTTTTTTACCTTTTCATTCATTGAAAATTGATAATGTCGCTCTTGCGAACATGTAGACTACCACCTCTATAAATTGATGTGATTTTTTTAATAACCACGTCACATATATGATATATATTATAATAGTTAAAGAAATAATACCATATTTTTAAAATAATTATAATTTTAGTAACCTAAAATAATACTTTCATTATTTTTATAATGATCGTTGAATACATGAAACATTTCTCATGCATATGTATAGAATAATGTCTCTTTGATTGTCACATATTTAATTTTTCACAACTATTATTAATTTATTGTTTTAAAAGAAGAATTTATGAATAAATTATTATAATTATATCAAGATTTATGTTATTTATATGATGTAATAATTACCTCTTTGACAATTGTTAGCCTACCAAAGTTATTTTTGACTAATGAACCAAATATAACCAAAAAAATAGATATGTAGTTAATTAATTATCTAATTAATTATAAAATGGTAATAAATAAAATAAAAGTAATCATAAACATGTAAAAGGTTTTAAATAATGTAAATAATTAACAAATGTTTTTAATTCATGAACATATATATTGCACATGACTATCCTGTCCCATTGAAAGGGATTTTATCTCAACTTCCCTTTATTGAGAAATATTTCTTATTATGCCCCAAATTAATTTTTTATGGGGTATAAACTAAATTAAATCATGTTAAATCTTGAAGAATTCACAATTAATGTATTTTTAGGTATGAATTTGAATAATTTCATTAAAAGGTATTCTAATTCAAATTTACTATGTGGAAATGTTTTTCCTAACACAATTTACATTAGTTGGGTTATAACTCCTCTTTATTGACTTTTTATGACATTATTATATGTTTTTTTTAATTTCTTTATTATGTATTTCAATTTTTTTGGGGATTAAATTTATTTTTATTTGGTATTCCATTTATAAACTCTCAATTAAATGATATCCTATTTTCAGGTGTTATTAGTCTCAAATTATCTATATACAGGATAAATATTTATGATATTTAATTATATATCACTTATCAGGTGTATATATCCCTTTAAAATGTTGAATAATTAATATAATTATGTTGAGAATATAAAAAAAATTGAAGATATTTTTATTGGGTCTTATGAATAAGAAGTTACAAAATTGGTGAAGGATTCATGTTACAAACTTCTTTTTTTATGATATTGTTAATGTTCAAAGTTCCTTGGAGTGAAATGATATACACCTTTTATCATAAAGAGTATATATTTTATTTCCTTAAGTCTTATATTTATGAATTTCATTTAAATTTTAATTTCTATTCCCCACTCATTTATTAGTGAATCATTTAGAAAAAATCATTTCTAAGTGATACCAACCTTGTGTCTTTTATTAGATTAGAAATATTCCCCTTCTATGACCATATTTTATAAAAAAAATCAATAATTTTCTTTTCTAACCATAAAATATTTCCAAAAGATATTTCACATGATATTTTACATTATTTTAAAAGTTTTTAAAAATAAAATTTCTAAGCATTTTTAATTGTGTAACTTCTAACTCTCTTTATAAAGGATTGATATTAATGATTATTATTAACATTTACAATAGAAATATATTTCCATTATTTCATAAATATTATTTTATTTTAATATTATTTTATATTATTTAAACATTACTTTCAAAGGAATTTATTTTCACTGTATTTTATGAGTACTTAGTTTTTGTCGGTGGATTTCAATTTGAAAATCGTATTTTGAAAAATATTTTTTTAATGACAATTTAATGATATTTCCATTCATCAATTCTAGAAACACATTATTTTACATACAATCCACTATGTAAATATATTAATGATACCATAATAATTATTTCTTTATATGGATTCTGTTTATTTGAAAAAAAAATCATTCAACTCATTTCATTTTTATGAGTTAATCATGATATAAAATGAATAATAATAGATTACATGATTTTTATGATGAAATGAAATATATATGTACAATATTCATAATATAGATCAAGGAAATTGTTTATAATTATGGGGCTTATGTTGTATAACATGGACGAGTGGTTCCATTTTAGACCTTAAATGGGTGGTTATGTTAAATACCAAGTGTTGGTCCATCAATTATATCACTATAATTCATTTGGTATGTATGTTGAATGTATATGTACTCTAAATGTATGGGTTTATTAAGGGTTATATAATGATGATATTCTATGATAAAAACATGTTTTCTTTATGATTTCTAAGATTTTTAATGATTCATTTGATGAACATTGACGTCATATGACCCATGATTATTGATTTTTATTACTATTGTCATATGTTAATGTTATTTGTCCTTTTATCATGATTGATGATATAGGTATTCATAGTTATGGATTATCTTATTTTATAAACCTAAACATTGACTATATCTTCATACCCTTATGGTATCCTTATGCTAGTGGAAGATATTAAATTTTTAGTGATTATATTTACCCTTAATGAGAATTTATGCTCAAAATTTTTATATTTCTTTTTCCCCCAGATATGGAGAAATGTTTTAAGTTTATTACACCAAATAAAATTAAAATATGTGATGAATTTAGTGTGAGATGAATTAGATATTTATAAATAACTTAGTAATGTATAAATATGTCATGTACCATTTTTTTAACTCTAAAAAACTCAAAACCTAAAAAGGTCCTTGGAACTGTATTTGATTGAAATTATCCGTTTTATGTGATGTGTTTTATGGTATAAAAAAGATCACATTAATCAATATCAAATATTTTTTTTAAGATTATGGCTTTACTACAAGATAACAGAGTGCAGGTCTTGAGTCATTATAGTGGGTTTTATAGTAGGGTTTATATAACATTGAATATATTGTTGTGTTTATATTAGGTGAATTTAATAGATGAATAACATAGTGATTTTATAAGTTCATTTTCTTGACCTAATATTAAAGGTATTCAAATAATTTAGGGTTTATATTATCTTTGACGTTTTGAGAAATATACTTATTACAATTTGAGAACATATGTTTTATCTTATAGATATCCCTAATATTGAAATAGTGATTTAGTGATTATTTGATTAATGTTATTTCAAAACATGATCACCATATTTTGGTGAGAAGTATACAGCTACGGTATATAATATTTTATGGGATTTTACATGAGAATTAAAGGTAGAATTATATTTTTTATGTATATATGATTTTAATGTGAATCTATGGTGATTTTATTTAAATATAGAAATTAATGGCATACATTAGAGATTAAATTATTATGGAATATACATTTTTAGTATAATACTTTATGACTGACTAATTTTAATTAGAGATAAATGTCAAATTAATCTCCGAAGAATCTATGATCATGATTTTTTGGGTTTCAAAATTGGTTAGGAATATTTTGAATAATTTTATATTTATTTATTTATCAGATGTCCCATGCTGAACCTTTGGTGATATTTTTGGGCCTTATAGATTAATATAATATTTCTTCAAAAGAGGGTTTGTATATTTTTGGAATTAACTGAGCTTATGATAATTATTTTGGGTGTGGTAAATGTCTTAATATTGGATAAAAATATTTTTATCATTTCATATAATTATATGATATCATGGTAGTTGACTTTGGTGCCTCATGTATAAAATGATAATATTGAATATTCATCATTTAGATATACATATGAGACTTGGGTGGTAATTTATTAAAGGATGAAAATAAACAAGAAAATAAATTATATATTAATTATGTTATTAGATAAAATGGTATAGAATTATTAAAATCTAGGTAAATGATCTCGAAATGAAAATTTCATCATATTACCTTCACTTCAAATGAATCAATGGTTATTTTCAGACCTCTTCACATTAAAATTTTGTGGTCATTGAGTCCATCATGATCATTCACATTGTTACGATCATTGACCACTATCACTCACTAAAATTATTTAGAAAATATAATTTTATTCCATATTTTTACTTCACAATAATATTTTCTTTTTTGTAATCGTTGTTATGTTTTATTATATATGACCACAATATTTCTTCCCCACCTTTTTAATGTATGTTTTATCAATACATTTCTTGAGGTGGAAATTCAACAAATATTTTATTCCAAGAAAAAAAATTGATTACCAATATGATGTTTAAATTGGGAGGGTATAATTTTTGAAATAATTAGGTGTTTGAGCGGGGTTTAACACCCTATAATTTTAAAATATTAAATTAAGTTCGACATCGTATATGACACACAACACTTAGCCTAATCGAACCGTGAAATATTATTGTGTACATATTAATTTGACAACCTAAATGTTAAATTGGATGGGCTGAGTAATATTAAATACATTAATATATATATATATATATATTTGTATATATTATAACAAAAATTATTTTATTGATAAATTATCTGTAAATTAACAACTAGATTTATAGTAATGTCATTTTATACATTCAAAACACATTTTATTCTAGATGGGTATAATTATTTTTTTGAGTGTACAATATAATGATTTTTTGCAACATTTGAAAGTGGAATTTTATAAAAAAGGATATAATTTTTGAAATCCTCATATCAAAATTATCTTACACTTAAGTGTTGAGAGTTTTTGGAAAAAACAATTATCAATGAATAGATAAAAATAATGATTTTTATTGAAATATATGTTTTATTTTATTTTATTTAGTAAGTAAACATAAAATATGGATTATTATTAAAATATTATTAAATATTGTTTATAAAAAAATTTCCAATTATTGAATTTTAATGAATTTTCTACAAGAATATATTATAAAAATATATTTTTGTACAAAAAAGTTATTTTTATTGAAAAAAACTATTTTTCATCACCTTTTGGGGTCTATTTTTAAATAAAAATTTGAATAATATTAGTTTTAATTCATGATAAATGGATTGAACATTTTCAGTCATGAGGTCTAAGGCAGGTAAGTGTGCCCCTTTTATTTTTCTATATTATTAATAGTAACCTTAGTAATTTATTCACAATGTTAAAGCTTAAATCTGATAATTATAGTTGCAAATAAAATGATAAGGACTAAAAAATAACCCCAACAAATTCTTTAATATTATTAAATTATTAAATATAATCTAAATTATCAAAAAAATTAATATATGACCTTCTATCTCCATTTGGCCATGATTTTGACATTTATATTATTTTATAAAAAGAGAATTCAAATATGTCATTATCTTTTTTTAATTATCCATAACTTTTTGGAAAGGGTATAAATGAAGGATATATTAAATTATTATTTTTTATTTGTAATATAAAGGATTTTTTTCATCATGTTAAATCATTTATAATTTTTTTTGTATTAAATAAAAAACTCAAAATATCATGAACTGTCGACTAAGTAATTATTCAATTAAGAGAAAAATAAGATAAATGTTATGAAAAATATTAAAATGAATATTATTTGAAATAATTATTATGATATAATGATTTTTTAGATGCATAAAACTTGTTAGGGAAGTTTTAATCTATTATATTATAATTCCCTTGTTTTCTTGACATTATAAAATTCAAAGGAAATGAATAGCTATTAAACAAAAATTAATGATATATTATAATAGAAAACATTTTATTAAATGATTACAAATTAATATAAATGAAATATTAGGCCAGGTTATTAAGATATGGTATAAATATCAACCATTTTTAATTTATGGGATGTTTTTCATTTATAGTAATTATCTGGACCCTCAATGTGTAAAAACCTTGTTATCGTGGTAAGTGTGAAAAGTGTTAACAAGGGTTAAAAACAAATGATATAGGTGAATATACATCAGGAATGTTAAAATTTAATTGATTAGAATATTATGCTTCACAATCATCCTATATTTTAAAAATATTAATTTGTAATCATTTAAATATGAAAATTTTTATATATTAATTCAATACTTCAAGAAATTCCAAAAGTGACCCTCCCCTCCAATATAAAATGGAACATTATATCATTTTTTATTCACAGTTAAATTTCCATTAGATTCCAAAAAAATTAACTTCCCAAATAATTTTTTACAAACCACTAAACATTATAGAGTCCTTTGAGAGATATTGAATCCATTATCGAAGTGATTTCAGTGTAATCCTTAAGTGGTTGTCCGAAGAGTTTTTTTCATTAACCAAACATTTTATTTATTTTCTTGTTTAAATACTTCAAAAATTTTCTAACCATGATTATATAATTATATATATATATATATATCTATTTTATACCTAAGTGTTATTATTTTAAAGGAAAACCCTATATCCATATTCATCCTCCATCAAATGAGAAAGGAATCCCTTATTTTTGTGTACGGCGGATTACTACCTCATGAACCGATGTAATTTGTTTTCCATAACCTTATCCAAAGGATGATTATATTGATGTATTTAATATATATATATATATTATATTCTTGAAATAAATATAATTATAAAAATATAATATACCATTTATTTTTTTACCTTTGTATTTACTTAAACATTATAATCTCTTTCTTGTGTATATGTGGACTTCATCCTCCAAAAAGAGATATTAGTCATTTTTCATTGACAGGTCACATTAATGATACATTTAAGTATATTTAAATATGTAATATGGTATTTATAATATAATAATCTTTTAATATTGAAAAAATAATAATATTTTTATACTTTTCATAATGATTGTTAAAAAATAAAAATGTCACTCATGTTTACGTAGGGCCTACCATCTACATGATTGTAATGTAGTTCATTCCTTCATAACCATATTTAAGGGTTGGTTGTTAAAGTAAAATATACACCTAAAAACTGATAATTATATCATAATGATTATTATTATGATAATTTAACAGTGAATTATTTTTCAGTGGTCATCCTACAAAATTAATTTTGGACATATGGAAAAAATATCACCAAAACCTTTTATATGAAGTAAATTGATTACTTAATTACATATAACATGCTAGTAAATAAAAATAAAATTAAAAAGAATTTAAAAACATATTTAAGAAATTAAAAAATTAGCATAACTTTATTATATAGAAAGATAAAGAATGTACATAATGTGTCCGACCTGTGGTAAGGGATCTCACATAATATTCATTTAATTATTGAATATTTTAATGGTATTAACATAATTTATTTTCTATGGGAATAAATCCAATCAAGGAATCCCTTGGGTGCAAACCAAGAATAGTTACCCAAAGAAGATGTAGTATCCTTCCGAAATCTCCTTCATTTTATTTTCATTCTCAAAACCATCAACACTTATTATACAATCATTATATTATATCATCCATATAATCAATATAGTGAGTTTTTTATTTCTTGTTTCCTACTTACATGTACACACAGTTCCATATAATGTGTAAGTATCATACAGTTCTTGTGTACAATAAATTATTGCCTCATGAAAGGATGTTGTTCATTTTTTACTTTACCTTATTTAATAGTTGTAAATTATTATATAAACTCAGTTATTTTGTGATATAGATAGTATTTATGATGTCGTTATTTTTATTTAATTATTATATAAAACATACCTTCATTCTTTCCATTTTGTGTAAAAAAAACATTGTTTTTGGAAATCTCAACCACTACCTCCTTAGAGAAATGTTATTCTTTCACACTATATATAGAATGTATTAAGGATGTGTTTCATGAAATTATATGACATAAATAAAATAATCGTTATACTAGAATGATTATATATATTTATACATATACATTCCATTTACATTTCAATCACTAGGACTAGAAAACTGAAATAATGTTCGTAAGTTTGTACGACCTTCCATCTCTATGACCGATGTATTCAATTTCATATATATATATATATATATATATCTTATAAATTACTATAATTATATATATGAATATTATATATGATATATTAATAATACTTTCTTCTATAGAAAAATGTAAATCATGATCTACGTAAGAGTATCAAGAATAAAAAGTCAAAACATATATGATAAACAAACCAGTTATTACCTGAAATGATGGTTTAACATATAATTGTTAACAAATGGGTGATATAAAGTCATAAGTGAATAATATATGGTTTTATATATAGTAATAATATTATTTGGTCTATTTATAATAATCATATATCTTTTATAAAAAAGGTTTGAATGTGTTTAGAGACAGTTAAGACTTAAGGTAAGGGTTTTCTCATCTCACTTTTCATATCAGTGAGATACATTCCATGTTCACCACTCGTTTATTTTATGTGGTGTATATACATCCCATGAAGGTATTATATGATTATTTTAATTAACTTATGGGTGTTTAAATATCCATTTTTATCTTTATTTCAAGGATTTTATGGTTAAATAGATTCTTTATGATACACACCATGTTATTCACGTATATTATCCTATGAGGTGTATATAAAACCCATTGACATGCCACATCATTAGAATCCATATTTTCATTATATTTTAAGCTTCATGTAAATTTATTCTTTCAATGGGAGTATGATTCAATGTTACCAAAGTGGAAACTGTCCATTTTAGCAATCTCATCATTTATTAGGATTATATATGATTATGTTTACACAGAGGAAATAATATGAAAAATTTCTTTAGAAAAGCCATGAATTTTATCCTCTTATTGTTTTTCATATTATATCAAAATAATATTACCATTTTTTACTCGTAGTTACTTAAGATAAACAGAAATTATTTTATGAAAATATGACTTTAATTTTCTATTCGGTCAAGAAATATGTTTTCATTCACAGCTATGTTCTCTAATGATGTTTTAATTTTTTTTACAATTATCTATTAATTTATAAAATAAATCTTTACCCGTGTTTTAACTTTTAAAAAATCATTATTAAAAATGAACATTCTTTTATTTTTTTGATACAGGATCTTTTCAAAACGTCTACGACACAAAAGAATTGTTCAACATTTTCAAGTTTATCTGCCTCTATGTTCATCCTTCATTTTTAACATCATTTAAAAATATAAAAGATTTATTTTTTATGAAAAATTATTTTCCAAATATTCTATATATTTATCATTTTTAGAGATATTTTTGACATAATGTTTTTAAAAAATGTGTTATTATTCATGAAGTGTTTTAAAGGATTTATAAAGCTTTATTTAAATGTTTTAAAAACTATTTTCAATGAAAATGGTTTTAATGATTTATTACATTTAAAAAGTATTGTAAATATTTTTCCACTTAATTCATATGTTTTAAAGATTAATTTTGATGAAAGTGGGTTTAAAAAGGTTTTCGATTTTAAATATTATTTTTCCATGAAGAATTTAAAAAAATTCATTATTTTTTTAAATATTATTATATAAATTTATTTATAAGAAAATGATTTCAGAAATGGTTTTATGAGAATGATTTCAAAATAAAAGGAAACTCAATTTAATAATTATTCCACGTAATATTTTTAAATATTTATCTCACTAAGAAGTCTAATTTTTTTTGTATTTTATTCTTTCATGGGAAAATAAACTAAGAAAAACATTCATATTTTTTTTAATGGTTTATCTTTAGATTAAATGATGTTTTGACCCCTATACCTATTCTAGGGGTTATATTATTTTTAAACCTATTTCATTTCAATTGTTATTATTTTAAAAAATATAAAACATAATACCATTACATAGGTAATGATATGGTATAATTTTATGATACCTGTTTCAATTCATCTGTTATGACATGATATTTATGAAACACATATTTTCTTATAGGTCATGATATGATTCAATTTCAATTATATTATGGATCATGTATATATTATTTTATTTAGTGATGTGTGGGGCCTATATCTCCCAAAAATATATGGGGTAAAGATTTATCTCTCATGAGATAATGATGGGAATGAAGTCAATAGTTTTATACGATATAGAATATTGGGAAACCCGATCCACTATGGGAAGATAGGGAAATCACAACCACTATTGTAAGGTAGGGAAACCCAATACACTATGAGAATTTGGGGATACATGATCCACTATAGGAATATGGGGTACTGAATCCCTTATAAGGAATTGATTATGAATGGGGATGGTGGTGTGTGACACACAGTAGGTGTAGTCCCTTTGAAGTGCCCTATTATGTTTTTGAAATGATTCTTGAATTATAGGGAATGATGTTACATGTTTATGTGTCAACCAAAAATATTATATATTATTCCTTTGATATTATCACATAGTTGATTTTCCAGATTATCATATAATTTCAATCCTTTTAAATAGGAAATTGTAATTCTTTGTCTCTAGATTATGATATTTTTATACGATGTGTGATATTCAGATGTTATGCTCATGTTCTAATACCCTTATTCTCATGTTATGGCTACTTATTGCCTTTATTTACTATTAAATATAATTTATGCTCACCCCTTATTTATTTTTACTCTCCTGGGGTTATAATGAATTGTTTTAAGTAGGATAACTAATGGGGTTAATATTAAAGAATTAATTTTAAGATAATTTTTTGTAACTAGAATATTGTGTTCCACATATCCAAATGCACTAAAATGTTACATTCATCATTAATATTTTTTATGTGGTAAATATTCATATAAAATTATATAAAATCCATGTATGTTAATAATGGGTGTAATGCCCCGACCCTAGTTACCCAGAGTCAGTGGATTATTACATAACATTGGCATGATCACAAGAAAGATCAAATCTCGAAAGACCGATCAGTTTAGTAGCCTTGGAAACACTAGATATATTCATAAGTTTTACATTACATCATAAAGTGAAAAACTACTACGAAAACATAATGTCTCCATAGTCCACACTATTATCCCCTCATAATATCCCTGCAGGTCATTCATAACTTAATTCTTCACATCCTGGGAAAAATAAAACATAGAAAAGGGGTGAGCTCAAATGCCCAGTAAGGATAACAATATAGCGGAACATTCAAAAATAAGCATAAACATTTAAGGCAATTCATTACTAAAATAAAAGCCTTTTAAACTTGAACTTCAACATAGTATGGCAAAAGTAAAATGAAATAATGGCATTTACTTATTCACATGGATATTCTACTAATCGAATAATCACATTCAATATCAATAACCACTTTCATAATGTCGGAGTGCATAATGCTGAACTTTAATTTCATTGTCAAGGCCTTGTCCCAAGACCAAGGGGCTAACTGTAACCGGAACCCAACCCTGAGTGCCTCTAATAACCGGACACCAACCCGAAGTGCCTCTAATAACCGGACACCAACCCGGAGTTCCTCTAATAACCGGAGACCAAACCGGAGTTCCTCTAATAACCAGAGACCAAACCGGAGTTCCTTTAATAACAGGAGACCAAACCGGAGGGCTTACTTTTATCGGCCCCCAACCCGGAACATTCATGTCTAACACATTCATCTGAATGAAAGGTTGAAATATAACATAAACATTTGGATTAAAAATACCTTATAAAGTGTCAATACTTTAAACAAAAACCATGAGTGACATAATAATAACTTATCCAGAGTCAAAAATATCAGAAAACCTTCAATAAAATAGGGATGTTTTGTATCATAAAAAATCAACTTCAAATAAGCTTAAAATCCATCAAAGGATGTTGACATAGATGGAATCAAAACTATTTTAGAGAAATATATCTTTTTTTTAATCATTTTAAATGTAACGTAATTATAAAATAATACATTCAATTTCAAAATATTCTTATAAGCTTGTAATGGAAGCTTCAATGATTTTATAATGGCGGAAAATAACCACACCCGCCGTATAAGTTAAAAAAACATTCTTACCTTAATTCTGTCGAAAAGGTTAAAAAGTGCTTTGTTTGGAAAATGACAGAAATATTCTTTTATAAACCACGTATAAAATGTCAAACAAGGGTATAAATGACTTTAACCCATATTCTTGTAAATAGTAAAAATGTTTTGTAATACATTTTTAAGAAACATGTATGTGGATGATAAAGAGATCCCAGTAGATTATTACGTATAAACAATCTCGGATAATGAAGAGATTGTAAAATAACCCTTACCAATATGGTAACATATGAAACATACAACCCATTAAAGAGGTATCATACAATGAATATGTAAATACACATAAATTAGAGTGTATTACACAACGAATATAATTATGGGCAGTACATACACCACACAAAAGGTGATGGTGGCAATATGGCATGAATCTCACGGGAATAAGGAGTGAGATGAAAACCCCTTACCTTGTAATTTTCCTTGGTTAGGGTAGTTTTACCTGCTGTATAATGGTGAAATAATTGTTATTAAATTATACAAGAATCATATACATTAATATGATATCATATATGATCTTTTAATATTGATTTGATAATAATATCTTAGTATTATCGTTGTTTCGGGTGTTAACTTACTTGTTTTCTTTTATATGTTTTGTTACGTAAGCCATGTTTGTAATGGATAGGTTGTATATTATTCATTTCCAGAATTATATCATGTCCTTAAACATCATTTTTAAATCATCAAATGATAATTATACTTGAATGGATACGATGGAGAATGAATCTCATTGTGTTCGTGGAGACGGTAGTCCGTACGTATGCACGAGAGACAATATCATTCTTTTGAAATAATATATAAATGGTTGTTATATCATATATAAAGAATCATTAACATGTTATATTCATTATTTAAATGAGTTACATATCATTATTATACCCATCCAAATAATAATATATTGAATAACAATTACACCACGACGTGGAGACGGTAATCCGTACATACGCACATATGGTGACATGTTATTCAAAGGGTGGATAGAATACTGAATATGGTTGTACCATATTTATAATAACATCACAGTATATATATGATACTGGATTTATTATTTTATAATGGTAATAACAAAGGAAGAAGAAGTGGAAGAAGAAAGGAACTTGGAAAAGGGTGGTGAAATCATTACCTCTTCTTCGGGTTCTTCCTTTTGATTTGATCAAAAGGGCTTCTTAGGTTTGATTTCTGATCAAAATAAGGCCTCTAGGTTGTAGTGATGAAAGTTGGGAGAGTATTTGGGCAGATTTGTGCCGAACCAAAAGGTTTTGAAGCTGTGATGAAATGAGAAGGAGGAGTGTCCTTTTATAAGAGGGGTGAGGGGCACCTTTGGAAAAGCTAGAAATATTAGTTTATAATAAATTTATATTCAGTTTATAATGGCTCCAAAGTTGATTATTTAAATTTTAAGGTGGGTATGGGTCTAAAACAACTCAACCAATAGAATTTAGACTGGTTTGGGTACTTATATTAACCTTATCTTTAAGTATTAACTCTAAGTTAATTAGTTTATCTTTTACAATGTCTCTTTATATTTTTATATAATATGGTTAATTAACTTACTATATACATCCAAGAGACCCCCAAGTGGTCCATTAATGATGAACCTCTCATTATATAAGTCTCTTGGATGAACCATAGATTTTTAAGAATTTAATATAAATTAATAATATAATATTTGTTTTAAGAACTCTTTTATGTCAATTATTACACTATTCAATAGTTGATTTTTTTGAAACTCATAACAGATTTATTAATTCTAAAAAAGTCAATTTAATCAATCCTAATATATAATATTATCCTTGAAAATTATTTTAATTCATTAAAAGTTTCATATTATATTTATTTGGGTATTTATAATATCAATTATTTTGATTTTTCACTATTATAGTAATTACTTCATCATCATTGTGTCATAAATAAATTAAATTATATAATGTCTAAAAATTATAAATAAAATATAATTATGTAGGAAATCATTTTATATTTCTAATGAATATTTATAATCTAAAATCCAACATATATAACCCTAAGTAAAAATTGTTTTTCTAAAAGATATATGCTTGTGTCATTTTTGTATTCATTTTAACTTAATTAAAAAAAGTTTCCCTATCACCTACAAGTGGCACCATGGGGTCCCAAAATCGACCCAAATATGACTATGTCCGAACATTTATCAACCAATAAGTCTAGGACACGTTTTATGTTAATTTAGTATTATTATAATATTATTTTTTTAAACCCTTATTTTCCGGATTTACCCTTAACCATGGTAAATAAAATTTTTACCGCAGTAATTATTCAAAATGTCTAAAAAATAAAAGTTACCTATTTAAAAAATTAGAACATCCTGATTCCAAATATGGAATCCTTTTTTATATATTCAAAACACAGAAGTGGCAGAAATTAATCTAAAATTAATTTCTGCTGTCAAAACAAAAAGTGTGTTTTTAAGAGATAATAACTATCAAAAGATTGACACTTGTTTATGTTCGGTTTAATTATAGAATTATGTCCAATGACCAACATTATATTAAATGGTAAAAATATATTATAAATATACTTTAAAACCACTCAAATTCATAATTTATCACTATTAATTATTTGATTAAAAAAGTTGTTTTTAATTAAAATTTATTAATTTTCACTATTCATCAAAATATGAAAGTTATTCGAAAAGTATCAAAATTTCACCTTAGGCTAAATTCGATATTCCGAATCCAAAAATGAAGTCAATTTTGAAATATAAAATATATATAATTTCAAAAAGTAGGTATTACTATTCATAACGGCTAGTTTGATTGGTTGTGGTGTGTGTTAAAACTCAAAGTTGCGTACAATGCATGCTACTCTATTATTCAAAGAAAGCGTACCGTGGAAGCTTGGGATGTTTCATTTTAAATTTTTGATGTCCCCATTTATTGAAAAAGTTTAAAATATTTGTATTTAAAAAGGGTTCACTATTAAAAGTTGATAAAAGTGCAATACTGAAAATGAATTTGTTCTTGCATTATGTCTAAGATACTCATAATATGGATTGTAAAATTATAAGGATTATATAAAGTTTAAAATTTAGTTAATACTCTTCATAAACTCTTTTGAATGTATTTTTGGTAATTCATGGTGCAATTGAACTCGGAGTTGCGTGTAGTGCAAGTTATTGAATTATTTTGAAAAAATAACACACTATGAATTCTTGGGGTGTTACATTCTCCCCTCCTTCAATAAATTGTGTCCTCGCAATTTGAAATTGTTTTTCGAAAATAAATGTTTGAAAATAGAAAATATATTTTTGGGAAAACCCACATCGAAAATTGGGTTACTAAAATTTAGTCTTAATATGAGGAAAAGATAAATCAAAGGGTCACCAGCAAATTATGATCTCGATTAGGAGAACATTGGTGGCAATTAGAGACATATAATTGGAGGAAAAACGTAAATATTTATAGGTAGTGATTGAGGTCATCAATCACAAACAAGTGTAAAATTGAGGTCCTTAAATTCATCAATCTATGATGATTTGAAATACCATCGGTTCAACAAAACATAGGGTATTAAGATAACACATTTTTGACGTTTCAAAATATCTTAGTTGAAATCCCACATTGAAAAATGAATTAATGAGGCCTCTATTTAAAATAAATATTGGAAAGTATGAAGATTACCGAAAATAACACATACTATGGTTCCATGTAGGAAAATATGGATATAGAAGAAAATTCTAACCATCAATTATCTGATGGAGAGTGGTAGAGAACATGGCTATGAAAAGGCCAACAATCCCAAAGCCATAAATTAGTGATGATTTAAGGTACCATCTAGGAAAACATTTTTGTTATAAGTTCTTTTTCATAATGTTGAGGAATTTATTTATGAGATTGGCTAAGATCATAAGGATATATACTTTCTTTATAATTAGAGTTTCATCCATTAATAAATTTCTACCATAAACTCATCTTTCACTCTAAAAGAAAATAGAACGTAAAAAATTCTATTTACACTATTCGTATAGGGTTCCAAAATAAACGAATTTATAATTCATCTACAAGATCTTTTAATAAAAACTACATTATTTAATCCAGGACATCTCGTGGGCCAGTGGTAGGTGATACACCCTTGTCACCCTTCAGTTGTGGGTTCAAGTCTCGCGGCCTTGCCGGACGCGACGGGTTGCCGCCCGACCTCCGGGATGTCCTTTTATGGAAATCCAAAATAATCCAAACTAGAACTATCCGAAATACTTCAGTCCAAAATTTATAAGGAAGGTAAACATAATAAAGATCCTTTTTTCCACATAATAACATGTGAACACTTTTATGATGTATTCTTTTAAAACACTGCAACATCCTGAATTACCTTAAAACCTTATTGATTACATTCATGATCCCTTATTCCTTAAATAATAATAGATATACTGCTTCAATCCAAAAATGTTTTAAACCCCAACAATGATGGAATATACAAATCATTAATCAGTTTCAAGGTAGTCAAGAATATCCAATATAATTTATCAAAATCAATCATGTATTATTCCAAAATCACTACCTCGGTATCAGAACTATATTTTGGTTTATCATTCTCTCAACCATATATTTTCCAAAATTTTATCCTGCTATTGAGTCACTTTTCTTTGTTCCACACAATCTCAAGTATTTAATGAAATAGTACTGTAGTATAATCCTTATATACTCCATAATTATTATAATAAGTACATTGTTGATACAACACTCAATTGACATAATCAAAATAAGAACTCTAATCATTCCTCTTCATCTGTGGTAGTATCATAACTTGATTATTATCCAATAGCATCATTTGCGGCATAGTCTGATTACTGGGACATAGGTTCGTGTAGTGTCCAAACTCCTTGAAAATGAAGAATTGTACATTTGAAACCATTTTCTTACCCTTGCAGTCATGTACTTTGTTCCCTTTTCCTCCACACTTATAACAAACTCGCATTCCTTTCAGGCAAGTTCCAGGGTGTTTCTTTTGAAAGTTATCACATATGGGAAAATTCTTTTTTTTCCTCTTCCCTTTATCCATCTTTCTCTCTTTCATCCTTTTCTTCTATTTCTTCCCTTCAAGCCCATTGGACTCAGTAAACTCTTTACTTATCTTATCAACACATGATATTATTTCTTCATATGATGATAGTACATGTGAGACTATTTCTCTTGTAAATTCTGTCTTAATACCATAAAATATATGATCGTTCTTTCTCTTTGTATCATGTGCATTGCTAGAGTTCTCAATCCTTCTACTGGGCACCATTTCTAAACAATGGCATACATTAGATTAGTTTATGAATAACAATACCTAATCCCAAACTTGTAAAACACATAACATAAATTAAATAGTTTATGGATATAATCCATAATAATAAAAATGTCTCCTTTGAGGAAGTATATACTCATAAACCCTTCATAAGGATTTGTAAAGAAAATGAGAGTTATCCTAAGCATATCCCCCGGGAGGGTCGTAACCAAGAGTGCAGCAAGGCCCGTTGTCGTGCACCAGTTCTAGTTCAAGTCTAGCTCAAAGCGGTGTTTTCGGGTTTTACCCCTAGGTACATCTATGCCAGAGCCGCCTATACCTGCTCGTATCTAGACAGGGATGTATTGCTCAGAAAACTCACAAAATCTCTACAATACCAAAATTCTAGGAAGTTCTTCTATACAAATCCTCAAAATTCATCTTAAATCTATGTGCTCTAATCAGAGTTTATCTAAATCTATCTTCCAAGGTTTGTACTAAACGTCTTCTGATACCAACTATAACGCCCTGACCCTAGTTACCCAGAGTCGGTGCATTATTACATAACATTTGCATGATCACAAGAAAGATCAAATCTCGAAAGTTGGATTGTTTTAGTAGCCTTGGAAACACAAGATATATTCCTGAGTTTTACATTACATCATAAAGTGAAAAACTAATACGACAACATAATGTCTCTATAGTCCACACTATTATCCCCTTATAATATCCCTGCAGGTCATTCATAACTTACTTCTTCACATCCTGGGAAAAATAAAAAATAGAAAAGGGGTGAGCTCAAATTCCCAGTAAGGATAACAATATAGTGGAACATTCAAAAATAAGCATAAACATTTAAGGCAATGCATTATTAAAACAAAAGCCTTTTAAACTTGACCTTCAACATAGTATGGAAGAAGTAAAATGAAATAATGCCATTTACTTATTCACATGGATATTCTACTAATCGAATAATCACAAGCAATATCAATAACCACTTTCATAATGTCTGAGTGCATAATTTTGAACTTTAATTTCTTTGTCAAGGCATCGTCCCAAGACCTTGGGGCTAACTGTAACCGAAACCCAACCCGGAGTGCCTCTAATAACCAGCCACCAACCCGGAGTGCCTCTAATAACCGGACACCAACCCGGAGTTCCTCTAATAACCAGAGACCAAACCGGAGTTCCTATAATAACCGGAGACCAAACCGCAGTTTCTCTAATAACCGGAGACCAAACCGGAGAGCTTACTTTTACCGGTCCCCAACCCGAAACATACATGTCTAACACATTCATCTGAATGAAAGTTTGAAATATAACATAAACATTTGGATTAAAAATAACTTATAATGTGTCAATAATTTAAACAAAAACCATGAGTGACATAAGAATAACTTATCCACAGTCAAAAATATCACAAAACCTTCAATAAAATAGGGATGTTTTGTATCATAATAAATCAACTTCAAATAAGCTTAAAAATCCATCAAAGGATGTTGACATAGATGAAATCAAAACTATTTTAGAGAAATATCTCTTTTTTTTAATCATTTTAAAAGTAACGTAATTATAAAATAGTACATTCAATTTGAAAATATTCTTATAAGCTTGTAAGGGAAGCTTCGAAGATTTTATAACGGCGGAAAATAACCGCACCCGCCGAATAAGTTAAAAAAACATTCTTAACTTAATTCTGTCGTAAAGGTTAAAAAGTGACTTGAACGACAGAAATATTCCTTTATAAACCACTTATAAAAATTCAAACAAGGGTATAAATGACTTTAACCCATATTCTTGTAAATAGTAAAAATGTTTTGAAATACATTTTTAAGAAACATGGATGTGGATGATAAAGAGATCCCAGTAGATTATTACGTATAAACAACCTCGGATAATGAAGAGATTGTGAAATAACCCTTACCAATTTGGTAACTTATGAAACATACAACCGATGAAAGAGGTATCATACAATGAATATGTAAATACACATAAATTAGAGTGTATTACACAAAGAATATAATTATGGGCAGTACATACACCACACAAAAGGTGATGGTTGCAATATGGCATGAATCTCATGGGAATAAAGAGTGAGATGAAAACCCCTTACCTTGTACTTTTCCTTGGTTGGGGTAGGTTAACCTCCTGTATAATGGCTAAATAATTGTTATTAAATTATACAAGAATCATATACATTAATATGATATCATATATGATCTTTTAATATTGATTTGATAATAATATCTTAGTATTATCGTTGTTTCGGGTGTTAACTTGTTTTATTTTATATGTTTTGTTACGTAAGACATGTTTGTAATGGATATGTTGTATATTATTCACATCCAGAGTGATTTCATGTCCTTAAAAATCATTTTTAAATCATCAAATGATAATTATACTTGAATGGATACGATGGAGAATGAATCTCATCGCGTTCGTAGAGACGGTAGTCCGTACGTACGCACGAGCGACAATATCATTCTTTTGAAATAATATATAAATGGTTGTTATATCTATATACAGAATCATTAACATGTTATATTTATTATTTACATGAGTTACATATCATTATTATACACATCCAAATAATAATATATTGAATAACAATTACACCACTTAGTGGAGACGGTAAGTCGTACGTACACACGTATGGTGACATGTTATTTAAAGGGTGGATAGAACACTGAATATGGTTGTAACATATTTATAATAACATCACAGTATATATATGATACTGGAGTTAATATTTTAGAATGGTAATAACAAAGGAAGAAGGAGTGGAAGAAGAAAGGAACTTGGAAAAGGGTGGTGAAATCATACCTCTTCTTCGGGTTCTTCCTTTTGATTTGATCAAAAGGGCTCCATAGGTTGTCTTTCTGATCAAACTAAGGCCTCTAGGTTGTAGTGAGGAAAGTTGGTAGAGTATTTGGGCAGATTTTTTCTGAATCAAAAGGTTTTTAGGGTGTGAAGAAATGAGAAGGAGGAGTGCCCTTATATAAGAGGGGTGAGGGGCACCTTTGGAAAAGCTAGAAATATTAGTTTATAATAAATTCATATTCGGTTTCTAATGGCTCCAAAGTTGGTTATTTAAATGTTAAGGTGGGGATGGGTCGAAAACAACTCAACCAATAGAATTTATACAGGTTTGGGTACTTATATTAACCTTATCTTTAAGTATTAACTCTAAGTTAATTAGTTTCACTTTTACAATGTCTCTTTATATTTTTATATAATATTGTTTATAAACTTACTATATACATCCAAGAGACCCCCAAGTGGTCCATTAATGATGAACCTCTCATGATATATGTCTCTTGGCCGATCCTTAGATTTTTAGGAATTTAATATCAATTAATAATATAATATTTGTTTAAAGAACTCTTTTATGTCAATTTTGACACTATTCAATAGTTGATTTTTGTGAAACTCATAACAGATTTATTACTTCACAAAAAAGTCAATTAAATCAATCCTAATATATCATATTATCCTATAAAATTATTTTAATTCATTAAAAGTTTCATATTATATTTATTTGGGTATTTATAATATCAATTATTTTGATTTTTCACTATTATAGTAATTACTGCATCATCATTGTGTCATAAATAAATTAAATTATTTAATGTCTAAAAATTATAAATAAAATAGAATTATGTAGGAAATCTTTTTGTCTTTCTAATGAATATTTATAATATAAAATCCAACATATATAACACTATGTAAAAATTGGTTTTCTAAAAGATATATGCTTGTGTCATTTTTGTATTCATTTTAACTTAATTAAAATAAAGTGTCCCTATCACCTACAAGTGGCACCATGGGGTCCCAAAATCGACCCACATATGCCTATGTCCGAACATTTATTAACCAATAAGGCTATCACACGTTTTAGGGTAATTTAGTATTTTTATAATATTATTTTTTTAACCCCTATTTACCGGATTTACCCTTAACCATGGTAAATAAAATTTTTACCGCAGTAATTATTCAAAATGTCTAAAAATTAAAATTTACCTATTTACACAATTTGAACATCCTGATTCCAAATATGGAATAATTTTTTCTAAATTCAAAACACAAAAGTGGCAGAAATTAATTTAAAATTAATTCCCGCTGTCAAAACAAAAAGCGTGTTTTTAAGAGATAATAACTATCAAAAGATTGACACTTGTTTTTGTTCGGTTTAATTGTAAAATTATGTCCAATGACCAAAATTATATTAAATGGTAAAAATATATTCTAAATATACTTTAAAACCACTCAAATTCATCATTTATCACTATTAATTATTTGATTAAAAAAAGTTGTTTTTAATTAAAATTTAGTAATTTTCACTATTCATCAAAATATGAAAGTTATTCGAAAAGTACCAAAATTTCACCTTAGGATAAATTCAATATTCTGAATCCAAAAATGAAGTCCATTTTGAAATATAAAATATATATAATTTCAAAAAGTAGGTATTACTATTCATAACGGCTTGTTTGATTGGTTATGGTGTGTGTTAAAACTCAAAGTTGCGTACAACGCATGCAACTGTATTATTCAAAGAAAGAGTACTGTGGAAGCTTGGGATGTTTCATTTTAAATTTTTTATATCCCCATTTAGTCAAAAAGTTTAAAATATTTTTATTTAAAAAATGTTCACTATTAAAAGTTGATAAAAGTACAATACTGAAAATGAATTTCTTCTTGCATTAGGTCTAAGATACTCATAATATGGATTCAAAAATTATAAGGATTATATAAAGTTTAAAATTTAGTTAATAAAATTCATAACCTCTTTTGAATGGATTTTTGGTAATTCATGGTGCAATTGAACTCGGTGTTGTGTGTAGTGCAAGTTATTGAATTATTTTGAAAAATAACACACTATGAATTCTTGGGGTGTAATAATGGGTAACTACTAGAAAATGTATTGGCGTTATGCATGTCATTATCCCAATACATATGAATATTGTCAAGTTAATGATGTATTTTTTAACTCTAAAATTTATTTCTCTATATGAGTTATGATCATGTTATCTCTTTTATTAGAATTTAGAAATGTATTGACATTATTAATGATTATTGAATAGTAATGTAATTTTATTATTTATTTATATTGAGTATTTTACACCATACAAATTTCCATGTTCTTATTGATGTCAATGTTTTCATTTAGGATCATGAATATATAATGGTATTAGTTTTAGTTTATTATTACATTATTGAGATCATTCATTCCTTTTACATTTTTATACCATTATTATGTTTTGAAGACTTTAGTAACATGTTTCTCTTACTGACCATTTTATCCCGCCCTTTATTATGTTATCATTTCCACAATTTATGAAATAAAATCATTAATCATGATTTTAATAATTAAATATATTGTGTTTATAATTTTTGTGAGATTTTTTTGAATTTCAATGGATTAAGTAGTTTCATATATAATGGGAAAAATTTCTGATTTATTCTATAAACATGGTCTTTGTTACTTATTGTTTTGTGAATATTATTTGAATCAATAAATATTAAATGATCCTTAGGATTTCATAGATTCAATAATTTTTTTTGATATTGTGATTAAGGATAGTTAAATTCTATAATTTAGTGATTATATAAATTTTAGTATGTATTGTATGTGTTTATGGAAAAAGATAAGTGTTTATGGATCCATACATAGTCTGCATAAGATGTTAAAACTGGGCATCATTTTCTACATCATATATAGTAGGAGGTTCCATGTGTGGCAATAATAAATTTGACACTAATGCATCAAATACCACCACCACTAGAGCAAGGTCATCACCAACTTCTTAGCACACAACTTGAGGACATCATAGTGGCATAGAAATGAAAATTACTTGCACATTCTTATAGAAATATATAACTCGATCACATCATAAATACAAGATTAAGATGGGTAAAATCCTTCATATATAAGAATCAAAATCCATTAAAATTTTTAATTATAGTCTTAGCATCATATATTAATTGATAAACCCTTATAGATACAACTTACATACCAATACTAAGGTTGGTTTTGGGTCTAGTTATCCCTTTCGTATCATTGTTTCGAAATATATCAATTAAAAATTATAGAGATAAAAAACCTTTTAATTGTAATTTTTAAAACTATTTAAATCTAACCATATTTAAATTCAATGTTTTTGATATCATACTTTTACATAAAGTACCAGCTAACTAAAGTATCATTCCCAATTTATAAAAGGCCAAGATTTATAAACTAAAATTATTATTTCATATAACTAAATCTAAAAATTTACCTTTGATTGTAAAATGTAATAAAAAGTATATTATCTTTTGATTAGTTCATTACCACTTTATTGAGGTACTTATAATTTTTAAATTATAAATTAAATACATGTATTCAAAAACAAAAAATTTATAAATATATGTAACCTCAGTTACACAACTCAAACATGTGACAATTGATTTATTAAGGTGGAATCATAAAAAAATATTGGAAAATCCATTTAGATTGATGTAGAATATTTAATAAGAAATGATCTAATATCATTCTTTTACTATAGAAACAAATAGTTCAATATAAATTTTTTCACTCAAGGAACATACATAAAGAATCATAAAGTCATGAAATTCAATGTACATGGCATGACATAATGCTTGAATTATTAATCCTATAAGGTGACAAAGATGATGAATGATGTATGATTCCCTTCCATATCGGGCTAAGGAAAAAACAAAATCCAACATAATAATAATAATAAAATCACATATCACATGTGTTACCCAATAGTGGATTTAAATCAATAGTAATATGAAATATCCAGAACATCTCATCCAATCCCAAGAAATTTAGATATTCTCCATTACAAGGGACAACTACTCCAAATAATATTCCCATTAAGAAATTCTGACACATCCAAATATCTTTTCTACTATCAAAAAATTTTAAAATAATGAATTTGATTATCTAATAACACTATGTGATTTCCTAACATGTATATCCTAGTAACAGTAGCCAAACAGGATGGCAACATGGCCTCATGAAAACCTCCATGTATGTCAGCGGCTTATGACTAGCAGTAAGGTTCAATGGTGGTATGGTATGGAGACCATACCTCGCATGCAGAGTATAATAAAGTCGTAACCAATGTAAAAATATGTGATAAAGAAGAGTTGAAATAAAAATGAATTGAGAAGTGGAAAAAGTAAATATATTTGAGTTATAAATAATAAACTCAAAAATTGAAATAATAAAATATAAAATAATGGTGTCATGTATCTGAAAAAGATCAAATAGTTATGGTAGCCTGTAGAGACAAAAATATTCCAAATGACCATAACTATCTGAGAATCTGAAAAAATAGCCTGGCCATCTACCATGGATGTGTTATCCTAACACAAGATCTCACGAATCCATGATTGGATGCTTCCCCTTATTCACACATATAATAAAATAATTCTCTCTGGACACTACCATAAAATGACCCTATACAAATGGGATGAAAAAACCACTTTTAATGGTAACCTATAATAGGTTTTTTAGAAAAACCATTCATATTTCATCAATAGAATTAATCAATACCAATGGTTTTTCCAAAAACCATTGGTTTAGTTGATGGAAATGAAAACAGTTTGGCTAAAAAATTTCTATAAACTCCATTTAATGACCCAATACGAAAAGTTTTGAAAAAACCACTGGTATAGTTCTGAAAATTCAAAACAGCCATACAAAGGGTTTGGAAAACCGTTGGTATATATATTTTGATTTTTAATGAATAATTTATCAAATAACATTTAATATATTATGAATTAATTTACATATAAAAAGGCTTATACGTAATTATCATATTATGTTTTAGAAAACATAATATCATGGTGGTTAGGTTATTGAGATATAAATTAGAGGTTCGAGGATAAAAACTAGTCGGATGTTTTTAATTACTTACACAAAAATTTTTCCAAACTGCTGGTATTGGTATTTCATATTACTTATACAAATGTGTTGGAAATTATTATTATATACCACCTATAGAAATAGTTTGTAAAACCATTGGTACATATCTATACTAAAGCCAGACAATCTAAAGGACACCTAAACTCATAGTATAACCCATACCAACGATTTTAGGGCCTATGTAAATGGTTCTAAACCATTGGTATAGGTTTTGATTCCAATAGTGTGTACCAAAAATATCCCATATAGAGTGTGAGATAATTTCAATAGGCCCCCACCAATGGTGTCTATGCAAATATGGTCTATTCAAAAAATTAACAATGTGTATATATATCAAATTAAATGATGAAATAACTATAACCAAAGTCTAGCTCACATTTATCATTGGAAAACTAGATGGACAAACATATATTATACTATGATGGGTTTCTCTATGCCTATACTAATTTCCTCATTTATTCAAGGGTTAAGGATTACAATAAGGATACGTTAGAGTAATATTGGTGATAATAATAATAGATAATCCATGAGGAAACCAAGGAATCATTAACCCTAGAAGGCCAGTCTAGCTCATGGTTCAAAACAATGAATTCTAGAAATAAGGGGATTAGTGTTATCCAAGGTGTACAATCTAATAATTCCCTGAGATATGTATCTAAACGAGTCTATGGATAAAGTCCAAAGTAAATAACATGTTAATCTTTATTAGATCCCAAGGTGAATAATACAATAAGTCACATTCCTTAAAGAATAATACAGAATACATTGAGTGTATCCAAGGAATTATAATGTCTAGATAAGTGTAGGGATCCTAGGGTGACATGCCAGAAATCCTTTAGTAGGAATGGACTGAGTTCCAGGGTGGGTATCTCTCCTGGAATCAGTCTCAAAAAATCAGAATCAAATCCTCTCAGTGATGAAGGAATTCCCTCAAGAATCTATGTCATGATCATGTATGACCATTTCTGTATAGATGAAAAAGGACCATATAAAATAGGAACAATATAATAAAGTTCAAAAATATATTCATAATTCATCATAGGATATAAAATAATCATTCTAATTTACATTCATCAAGTTCATTCTATTATCTTTTATTATATGTTACAAGTTCAATAATGAAATGCAACCAATTTCTAATTCCACTAAAATTTATAAATACCATGTGATATCAAAATCTATATACTTCCAATTTAATTATTTATATTTAATTTATTTAAAACAAGAAATTAACATAACAATGGTTAAGTCAAACACACCTTAAATGTGTCACAAGTAACAACAATATGGTTCAGCAAAGCATAACATAGAATTCCACCTACATGGGGTGGTTAAAATTTGTATCTCGAACTATAATGATGTTATCATTGTTCATTATTTCATTATATTCAAATTTATATTATTTTATTTAATGAATATGAATTTAAGGAGAAACTCCAGGTGAAACTGGAATGTTCAAAATGAAAAAAAATATTAACCATGAGTCATTAAGGGAAAACTCCATGAATACTTACCTTATGCCTGTAGAGTAATACCCTTTTAGTATCAAACATTGGTTTTATCTAGATCCAAATAAAATTTAAAAAAAATAAAAATGACCAGAAAATTAGGAAAATGATCATACCCACAAAGAGAATCATCGATTGGAAGATGAATGAAGAAATGAACTAATGTAATAGTGGAGTTATTTGTGGATATCTAACGAGATGAATGGTGGATAGATCAGAATTCATATGGAGAAATGAATTTAATGTGTAGATTTATTTTTGAGAGAGCTATAATGGATGAATATAGGGATATTATGTTTGTGTAGTTAAAATCAAGAGTGGTGAGTTCATAAAAGCGGGTATGGGAAAAAATAAAATAGACAAATATTTAATAGTCTCATGGTTTTATTTCATGATTAGCCAGACCATGCTCCAACTTTTTTTATCCCACTATACTGGGAGAAAACCTCACACAACATGGAATGAATTATTACACAGTCCGTGCATAGACACTGTAAACGCTCTATCTAAACCCTATGTGTCCAATACCCATTTTGTACAATTTTGAAAAACAGTTCCCCAACCATACATTGCTTCATAGTTTGATGTCCCCAAATAACATTATTTATGAACCTCTATTGTTTTCTCGCAATGATATATCTTCTTTATTAGAATAAGCCCATAATTCTCCAAAACCTATCCTTGAACTATAGATCCCATTTATAAGGATAAAAGTAAACAGTTACATTGAATGAGAGTAGTTTCATAACTGGTTGTATAACTAGGTTCTTATAAGTGATAAATACAAATGATTTTCTAAGACATATATATATATACTCTGAATTTTAATGTTTTTAAAGTAATTAGATAATGAAAATTCAATATATTGAGGATCTATATACAGATATTTTAGACAATATGATTCTGAATTCTTCATTTCATGAATAGTGGAGAATGAATTAATTCTAATTAATTTGACATCTCATATGAATATCATTTATTTTGTGAAAAATGAACCTAGTGATAATATATCCTTCTCTATCTATTTTGGATACATTGTAAAATAGAGGGATTTTGTATTATCATATTTGAGATACTAAAATAAATAGATAGTGTTGGGTAATTAAAGATACATCATAATATTTGTCATAATTTTTATATATTAGCTGTATAATATAAGTTTTAGAGTCAACTTAATCACAAAAGGATATAATCACAAACATTTAGTGTGAACAATGTTATAATATTTTATTCCTTATGTCACTTTATATATGTGTTATATAATGTTAAGGGCGAGACATAAAAATTGAGAAGATGTCTACTCTAACATGTCACGGAGGTAAATTTCAAAAAATAATTTGGTAAAGAAGTAAATAATATTCAAACACCTTTCTTAACGCTATATCATACTATATTTAACAGTATGTGGTATTGAAGAAAAATTATATCCCTCAGAAATATCATTTTTGACTGAATAAAATATAGATAATATAAAATATATCTATAGTAGATGAATACCAACATTTTACGGAACAAATTTATACATAATAATGATCATTATGATCCCATATCTACATTATCTTAGTATATATTACATAGATGTTGTTATTATGGTTTTTAAACCGGTTGAAAAATATTTTACAGTGACTTATACTGATTAAATAAATTTATAATTTGATGGAATGATGAGGAATACAATTTTAATGTCATTATCTTATAAAGTGTATAAAAAGGTGATGAGATTAAAAACATCCAATTATATTTAGAGAAGTGTTGAAAATATTTTTGGAATGAATTTGGGCATTACATATTTTGTGATGTATATATAGAGGGAAATGTTTGATGATTCAATGTTAGATGATCAAGAATCCATATTTTTTTCTTTATTAATTACATAATATACATATTTCATATGAAAAAAAAGAAAATATTCTATTTTTCTGAAGAATATATAGGGGAGAATGAGATGTAATTAAAAAACACAAAAAATATTAAAATTAATGAAATGAAATATGAGTACACTGATGGATCTGATAATGATAAAGTAAATTATGAATATTATATGGGAGGGTGATTACATATAAAAAAACTCATTGAAATTATTTATGTGTAGTTGAATTGGGCAATTTGAAAATAATTCTACAAAGATGATTGGTGGAGAGTATGAGTATGATCAGAAAGAGCAATGGCCTCAAAGAATAAAATATGGAAGAATCTCTAATAAAATTAAGTAAATTTTTGGGATCAAAAATAGTTTACAAGAATTAACATAATAGTAACTATAATAATTGAAGTGGTAGACTACTCTGGTACAAGTAATCAATTATATGAAAATTCCACTATAAATTTTAGGAACATTATAACTCTTATTTATAAACCTAATGAAAACTTATATACCTATGAATAGGGTAAAGACACTTGCATTGAACAAACATTAAAAGATGAAGATGAAAACCATATTAACCAAAATAATGATATAAAAAATGAAAAAATTCAATTCATGAAGGGTTGTGAATGTAAAAATTAAGTATAAGAAGATTTACTCAAGAATTAAGATGATTACATGAATTAAATAATCCTTTTTAGAGGAAAAAGAAGAAAATGATATGATATTAAAGGGACATGATAAAAAATTAGTAAGAAGAGAATTTGAGAAAGAAATAATTGATGATATTTAATCCAAAAATTAATTTATGGATTTTGAGATAAAATCACATCAAATATGTTGAAATAATTGCTAAATCACATCAAAATTCCAAGATTATTTTATCTTAATAACAAGTAAAATCGACTTATACTAAAATAAATGTTCTAAAATGTTTTTTACTAATATTACATGTTTTTAAACTAAATCATCATATATTTAGAATGAAAAATGTCACTATAAATAAACATATATATCTAATGAATATTAGTGTAACATGATAAAGAATTACTATCCAAGATAAAAGAAAAGATAAAGAATAATCTATGGTTGGGAAAAAAGATTTCTTGAAAAATAACAAACTATTAATGAAGATCATAATTTTTAGGTTATTTTTTGTCTTGGGGAAAATATGGTCATAATTCCTAATTTTATTGGTAAAACCTAGATTTTCCTTGGAATTAAAGAATGAATTGAATTGGGAGAGTGATTAATTTTTTAAAAAATATATGGTGAGATAAGAAATCAACAAACTCTATTCAAAAAAAACTTATAGTTTGTAATATTTTCTTGATTATGAAATCAACATGGTCATTTTATTGAAGAATGTTTTGCTACACTACCAAGAACATTTGATCATGTTGAATGAGGTAAGAATGTTCTGATAACGGGGAAAGAAAAACAATCAATATTTTTTGAAATTGGATCTAAAATCCCCTATGAATTGTAAGACATGAATTATTAATTGTAAATGTACCAAAATGGAACTTTACACAAATTTATAGGCAAATTAGGAAGTCCATTGTTTATATTTATCTTATTTTGTGAATGAATGATCCATGAAAATTAGAGGAGTTGATACAGCTGATATTGATGTCTAAAAATTGAATTTTTAATAATTTTTTAATATGGAAGAGATTAAACATATTTTATTGATTTTAAGATAATTTTGTGGTATGAGAATTATGTTATTATATAAATAAATTATTGTATCATTATACGATTAAAAGATAAATATAGAAGAATTATAAAAAATGAGGAAATATAAGAGGTAACCTTTTCTAGATTACTTATCCTAGTAACTTCTTCATTTGAGTGAAGACATGAAAATAGTATATTTTAGAGTAAAAATAAGATTATTGGTCAATCAATTTTGTGAAAATATTAAAAAATATATGGGTGATGGAATTAAGACATTTTTCTAAATATGATGTCCATTATAAAACATTTGCAAAGGGAAATATGGGCCATATATGTCACAATAGAGTGAAAATCCTATCAATTAGCCCAACTGATATGATAATATATTTTTTATCCTAGACAATGTTAAATTAATCCACTATATATAATATCTCATTTATTATATTCATTTATGATTTCACTAGTTGAAAAATGTGATGTCTTTAAAACACAAGTATGTTATTGTGGATATGTTTTAAAAATTCAGAAGAAAAGTTTAGAATGTTTTGTGATTCTATATTAATAATTTATCTGAAAATTTATTAGAGATCCCTGAAAATTATTTCAAATCCTATATCTAGTAATATTAATAAAAATAAATATAGTTCTTCTAGGCCAAATATTAATTAATGTTCTGAAAAAAAATTATTTGTCGAAATGGAATGAATTGTGCTTATTCAACTCTAAATCGAAAAATTAATTTAGAGAGATGTTGTAATCACAAGTAGCAAAATTAAGAATAAATTTATGTTGATAATATAATCAATCATTACTATTTCTGAAATTCCCTACAATAATAAAACCATACATATTTTTTCAAAGATCTTAGTAATCAATTATTTATCAATATCAAACATTAAACCCTAGGAATAATTTGTGAAAAAGTAAAAGAAAATTTTTTCTTATGATATCATTACACTTTAAATATTACAAATACATCAATAAAAGATAACATAATATGTTATATTTTTATTATTTTAAAATAATTAAAAATTATATCAGTTATAAAGATACTTTCCAAGGATATTTTAAAGATTATCTGGAAGATAACATGCAGGATTTAGAAAATATTTGGGAAAAGGAAGATGATTATGAACCTTATCATATTAATATTAATTCTTATTAGTGAAGTGTTTTTTATTAAATATATTTAAGGCAGAATGAAGAAAAAAAATTGAAGGTACTAGAATAATTCTGAACATGAAGATATCAATAGATTCCCTGAGGAACCAATACAAAATAGAAGAAATATAAGGCATGAAAAATAAATTCCCCATGTATCATGTGTTAATTAGTTGTTTGATTCAAATTTTATTAAAAATTTATAGCTTCAAAGTTTATTTAAATATTTATTAGAACAAATATTAAGGAATGGTACTTGGGATCCTGTTTCAAGAGCTAACTGGATGAATTTTAGGGGAACAATGCTGGTATTTAAAAACAATTTCCCATTAAAAATATTATATTACAAGAAAACCATGATAGATTGTTTTGTAAATGTTATTGATATGTGGAAACTGTTGAATTTGAAGTAAAAATAGAAACTATTTTATGAATTGAAATAATAATGGTTCACATATATGTAATAACATATATAACTATAATTTTTATCAAATGTATGTGAAATATAATTATTTAAATATAGATCTTTAGGAATAATTTATTATTAAAAAACATGAAGGATTTATCGATGATAATTATAGTACTATAATTTGAAAGTGGAAGGGAAAATATTTTTGATTGAAATATTCCCAAAGATACTAATATTCCAAGATGGATATTTTATGGAAATAAATGTATTTTTAAGGAAATGTGGACAAAAAATTATTTATGAACTAGATGAGCACATTAAGAATTATTTTTATTATTTATGCGGATGAAATAATGCATGCAGGTAACATGGAGGGTGCATGTGAAGATTTTTCCAAAAAAATGAAGATGTATTTTGGGAATTTATTAATAGGAGATATGAGTTTTCTTCTAGTGTTACATGTTTTTCATAAGAAAAATATATTTAATTATCTAAAGAGAAATATTCTATGAAATTAATGAATAAATTTCACATAAATGATTCTAAATAAGTATCACCCCCATTGATAATTATTATTAACTAATTGAGTATAATTCTAGAAAATGTATTAATTAGATAATTAAAGAAATATAATTTAAATCATTGTTTAAATTAATGTAAAAATGGAATATTGTTTATAAAATAACATTGTGTTCGATATACCAAACCGATCTTAGGAAAGTACACATGATAGTTGGTAAGAGAATAAAAAAATAAATCCATGTAACTTTTATTTATGGTTTGATGTAGAAAAGTAATATATATTTAAATATTTTTAGATCCAATAATATAGATACAGATAGAGTTAGGAATTATTATAAACCAATATTAAGAGGAACTTTGTTTTCCAAAAAAGCAGCATGAGTTATAATTTTATAAAATAAAACCTGGTATTCTTATAACTAAATATATTACAATATCATATGAATGTATACAAATTATTTAGGTAAAATTATAGTTAAATGATATAAAGGTTAAGGATGATAATTCATTGATTATCTTCATTGATAATCAATGTAAAATTGATCTCTCTTAGAAACAATTTCATCACTCTATATCCAAACAAATTAGTATTAAAAATCATCTCATCAAAGAGATGGTTGAAAATAGATAAATAATACATGAATATGTTTCCAAAAAAGATTATATTTATAATATGATAACTATGGTTATGTTAAGGAATACATTATAAATATTTGTAATAAACCCAAAATCCTTTAGAATATTTTTTAGAGTATAATAAATATAAAAAATGTGACAGTTTTTTTGAAGAATAAAATTATGTTTTTCTTGATGAAACGGAGACTTTAGTTGAGTTGATTTACGGGAGAAAAAAATTTACACGATATAAATTTATTTATAAAATGGGATGGTATTATCTCAAAATAATTTTATTAACCAATATAATGTTGAAAGGATTTTTCTTTCTTGTAATTTCTATGATTAGATTGAGATTATTGTGTAATGATAGCTGATAAAAAATCCAAAGTCTAATATTTATGTTCCCATGAATTTGTTAGTGGTTTGTATTTTTCTTTCAACTATGTGTTAAAAATCATAGTTACTCTTTGATAATGTTTTTGAGATGAATTAATAGGATGGACAATCTAAAAGATTGTTTTATGAAAGATGATCTAGAAGATGATATCCATAAGGTAAATTTCTAGAATATTTTTAGTAGCAGTAATCCTATTTATATAAATTAAAAATGTTTTTAAAATGCATGGTTAGTTTGATATAATTTGAAAATGAATATAACATGGTTGAAATAGATGTTTAAGATTGAAATTGATGTGTAGAACCAGATGACGAGAAGCCCAAATATGAGAGTTTAAAAGCATTAAAATTGGAAAAATTCTTGCCCAAAAAAGCATAATGGAAGATTAATATTAATCAAATTGTGAATCATGAATCATAAATATGTAATTTATTTTAACATACTAATTTGTTAAACAGAATAAGAATCAGGTTTTGGAAGGTTAATCCTAATATATAAGAATAATAACGAGTAATTCAATATAAGAATACATTCATATAGATCGTTATGGATAATGTAATTTATTGGATGTATCAATTTCTTAGATATAAATCAAAACATTAGATGATTTTTAAGTCTAGAAGATTATTGAGGATATTTGTTGAAAAATCTAATAGTTGAAATTTTATATAAAATAAGCTGATCTAGAGGGAATATTGATTTACAATATATTGTGTATCATTTTTCCAATGTTTCATTCATTTAATCCCAATATAACAATATCTATAGTTTAGATGATGTGTTTATTGTATGAAAAAATTACATTATAAGCATAAAAGAATAATTGGATTAAATAAAATGACAATAAAGTTTATCTTAGATTAATTTTTGGTTTTAGAAGGTCATCCTAATTATAAAAAGCAACACATTTTTGACTTGTAGAATTAATTATAATCATGTAAAATTGTTCTTTAGGAATTATAAAACATTATTATTAAGATGTGATTCTTGATATAATTTTCATGAATATTTATTGTAAGTAATATGAGAATTACTTATTAATATCTACTTATCAATCTGGAATTTTAGGAAGTGATAATGATTATTATGTAAGGAGTAAATGACATAACTTCACTAATTGAGAAAGAAGGATTTTAAAATTTTCTACATAGATCATGTTTTTGGTTTTAATGAAACAGTTATACTCAACATTGAGTATAAAAGTTGGAGGGATAAGTTAAGTCAATGAATATTTGGGCTTAGATATACAGAACTAGACCATTAAAAAATGAATAGAGTCATGGGGAGATAAATTATGATTTCAAAAATTTAGTGCGCATGAAAAATGATCTTCCACTACCCAGATATACTGTATAATTTTATGTTCTTGAAGTAATAGGAAAGCCAAAATTCCATTTGTGGAGATTCAATATGCTAATATTTTCTATATTAAATTACTTTAAGAGGCAATCATCTGGTATTTGCAACTATTTTAATTTCTTGAATGAAGGTCATTCATTTAGTGAAAAAATAAACTATAAGGTATTGAATATTTTTCAATATTGTTTTTATCCATTTTAATATTGACAGATCCATTTTTATCATAGTCGTGAGTCTACTTCTATGAGATAGTGTTGGGTAAAGGATGAAACATTCCAAATGTTTTTAATCACTTTATTATATTAGTGATAAAATCCATGTATCAGAATTTACCTGAATATAGAATGAACATTGTGGCCTATAATGGGGGTAAAAATTGTAATAATATTTTGTGGATTTTGTTACTTTATATTTTTATTACATTTGGATAAGGGTGGGGCTTCAATATTGAGAGGATCTAACATTTATGAAATCACAAAGTCTATGTTCATAATGTAAATATGAAAAATATTATGACCAGTTCATCCCTCTTCTCAGTCTTACATAATATTTTTATACACTTCAATTTTCTAAAAAATTGTTAAACTAAAATAGTAATATTTAATAATAGTGATAAATGTTATAAATGTGAAACTAAATTATTATTCATAGGAATTTAAAAAAATTCAAAAAATATAACGAATGTTCTTATAATTTTTTTCATAGTATGATAAGTATAATTTTTCATTATGTTGTTGAACAATAAAAACAATGCCAACATTTCCATTCTGTAAACACGCATCAATATTAATTATGTAATTACCAACAATAATTTTTGTAGGTGGAGTAATAAAAATTATGTTTATATTGGTATGAAAACTAGTGAAATTTTTGAATTTTGAAGTCAATATGATATGTAATGTTTTATATTATGTTTCAAACGATTTTGATGATTTTTTAAAGGTGGATGATCAGGTGCAAATGACATAAATTTTATTTTTGGATATTTCTGGAAAATATATAGGGAGGTTTATGTATTTTTAAAATTGGTAACTGGTCTGATAAAACTGGGTACCTGGTGGAGTAACTTGGTGGGGAACATTTGGTTTAACCACTTGGCGGATAGTTAGATTTCATTATGTAACTGATGGGACACTGTATGGCTGATGAATGTTTCTCGAGAACAAAATAGACCTATTTTTTAGAAGTGTGTAGGGTGGTCACTTATTTCATTCATGTTATCAATCCCATTGAAAATTTTTCACTTACCATTCTTCTACTATGTGGGGGAAATAACACACCCTCATTATATGATATCCTTATATCCTTATTAATTTATGGTGTTTTAATCTTTTTCGGTCTTCAATTGATATATAATATTCCTCAATTTTTTCCTACTCTAATCCATGAATCCGTTTATCATATTTTATGATTTTTTTTTGAATTTGGTGTTTATTTAACTAGGTTATAGTGTCAATTACATATTGTTATGGTTCCCAAAAGAGGCTTAGGGATGATGAACATACATGTTTTCACATATTTTCTTGACAAGTAAGACTTTTCCTTGATTTTACATTGTATTTTCATTAAATTGTAAATAAATTCAATGATAAATAGGTACATGATGGAAGTATTTTTTTATAGTAGTATTGGGGATGCATTGAAGATGGACACTACTAGTTGCTTGAAGGTTTGAAATGATCATTTTAACTTGGGATTTTATTGGAATTATGTTGGTCGAGTTTAATTATATATTTTTTTGAAATTATTTATAATTGGCTTTAAATAGTTCATGTGATTTATATATGGAGATAAGGGACCATGGTGATGTAGGGTTTCTAGTATACTATTAGGAATGATTGGATGATTGTGGATCACAAACACATTAATGGATAACGCTGTTTGGATATATGTGTTTAAAAATTTTATAAAATTCATATCAAATTACTATGTGTTGTGTGATTTGTAAGATGGGGTAAGTCAGAATAACATATATGTTATGGAATTAATGTTTATTCCTTTTAAAGAGGAATGTTCGGTGAGTTTTTTTAAACTGATAACTAGTCGTGAGAGTAGTGTACTTGAGAATAAAACCCTGAATGGTTATGTTTCACTTGTGTGGGTATTAAGTAGAATTGATTTAGAACCCTTGTGTGTATATAATCTAGAATGATGAGTCTAGTGTCTAAGGTTGTTCTTGTTTTCATATATATTTCATATGTTTTGTGATGGCTAGGGATATTCAAATTCATTGGTTAATGAATTGTCCATATGATTTTCAATCATTGGTAGGTTTTTGAAAATGAACTTGAATGGAATGAAATGTGGTTTTCGTATTTCTTTTTTAATGAATGTGGACTATATTTGCTCGATAGGTCCTTAAAATTTTATGTGTTGGTAAATGAGTTTATATTTGTCCACAATACCTTGGAATTTGTTTGAGAATGTTAGGGAATAGAACCCATGAGGTGACCTTGTCAATGAATTTATTTTTTGATCCTTTTGGGGAATACATGATCATTTTTTGGTTTTTAAAAAATAACACATGGTTTATGGTAGGTGATTATTAACCTGTTAATGTAAATTTTGGAAAATTATTAGTTTCAAGGGAATAAAACTTGGGAGATAAGAATTTATGAGGGATTTTAGACCATACCATGGGAGTATATGCTTTATATAATGTTATAGGAATACAATATGATGGGTGAAGGTAGTGTAATGTGTGTATTACATTTATTAGAAAAAATGAATATGTTGAGGAACTATTCATTATGGTTTTATTTATATTATGATTTCTATCACATTAATGGTGAATATATATTCACCAATGTGTTTTTATGTTATTTTTCTAATGATAAACCATTAACCCATGATAATAATTATAATGATGTCGGATACCCTAAAATAGAAACAGTTCTATCCAATGGTTATCTATTTTATTTCAAGCATAAGATATGTTTCCCACTAATATTATTGAGATATGGTTTTTGGGATAGGATGAGATTCCTACTTGTATTATTTTTATATAATTTATATAATGTGACATCATTCCCACCTATATTTATAATGTTTGATTTATATTTTTAGAGGAGTAACCCACCTTTATTATAATGATATGATTCGTAAGTTGGAATGTGTTTACCACCTGTATTATAAAAAATGATTTCATGGATTTCAAGTGTTTCACAACTACAGAACTGAGGTATTATTTCAAGGATGGTATGAATTATACAAATTTATTATTATGATATGATTTATATGATGGGACTGAATTTCCATATGTATTATTGAGATATAATTCTTATAAAAAATGTGTTTTAAACTTGAATTATGGTGATATTAGTATATCATGGGATGTGTTTTTCCACCTGTAATATATGTTATAATCCAATCACTTTGATCACATTTATTGGAAAGTCCATTTTCACACAAACGCTTTTACATATTGTTAACCCATTAACCTTTACTATTATGGTTATGGTGATAAGATATTCACTTGTTCCTATATCCAGAGTTTTAGTGACCTTTTCAACCTTACTAATTCTATGGATGTGATTTCTTATTCATCCATATTTATTATGATTATAGGTGATAGATCATTCACTAATATCTTGTTTATATTAGAAATAAATGTTTAATAATTGAGGATTCTCCATTCACCATATTTATTAAGAGTAGAATGAATACCCATTCACTATTTCCTTATTTTATAGAGGTTATAAAACATTTTTATTTTTTTTATTTGAGGATTGAAAAAACCATTAACCATTTCTTTATTTGATTATGGTGATAGCCCATTCCACATTAATTAGACGAATTGTGATAACCCACTAACTTAAAATATGTCTAGTAAGAACCCATTAACCGAATATATGAGTGTTGATGACCTATTCTCCCAAATTAATTTATTAATGGGGATACCTGATTCAATCATGTTATTACAATTAAATGGTATAACCCATTCACCATCTTATTGTGATTGTATTATGAGAGTGATCTATATACATCATCACTAGCTAAAGCATATATGAGTTTTACATTTGTGTTTCTTCCTTACTACATGATGGTTGGAAAGGTTTGTGTATTTTATGTTAATATGTTCATTCCATTGATTTTAGTAATTAAAAAATGTTATAGTTATTATTAGGGTAACATTATGTTGTGTATTGTTTATTTTAATGCTCACACCATGTTTGACCACTTTATATGGTGTGAAAACCTAATAGTTGGTATATAGATCAATTATAGGACAATATTATTTCTTAGTGTAATTGAAAATATAGGTAGTGATTCCACAACAAGGATGAGGATATTGTAGTGTGTTTTATTAATATTTTATTTATTTTCATCTCTACTTCATATGATTATCCCATAGAGTGATTTATATTGATGTTTTATTATATTACAAACATGTGTCTATTTGATTATTCCATGGTGTTTAATTATTTATCATATTATGATTTTTATACATAATCACCCCTTATCTCTGATATTTTTTCAACTACAGATGTTTGTGTTTCTTTTTATTATTTTTTGTGATGATTTGATGGGTAAATTATACGCACATGGATTCATTGAACACCTAGGACTAGTAATTTTTTTTATGATATGGTAGGTATGTGGTCATGTGAGAAAAACATGAAATGGATGGGTTTTATGTGGTTGGGATGGGAGAAATTGGTATGAGAGACCTGGTTTTGAATCATAATTCTTAGGGCATGGTAGTTGAAGAAAGTAGTGGTTGGAAATTTGGATGAAATATGTTTTTATGCCAATCCATCATAAGTATGGGAGTAAATACATGTTATCAAAGTGATAAGTTTTTATTCTTTAAAATATTACAATTTATTTTGAAAAAAAGTTCAATGTATGATGTTATGAGTTGTTAATTTATTATTATATTCTTATTCAGTGGTGGTAAGAGATATACAAATTAAAACCATATTCAGTTCTTAAGATCATATGGAATGTTAATGATTTTATGTGATTTAAAATAAGGGATTATAAATGGATTTTATATATTTAATGAATCAATAACTACATATTTTGAATTTTTTTGAATAAAATATTGATAGTGTTCTATCAAACAAAAACAAATTTTGATTATTTCTAGGATATAAATAACTATAGAGAATACCATGATTATCGAATGTGTGTGAAGAAATTTACACTATAATGGGCGGTATATGTATAGGGATAACTGATATAAATGGGTCCCTAGGATGAGTGTAACACCCCCAGTTTTTTTGAATTATTATTTTTTCGAATTAATTTATATTTTTGATATTTTTCATTTCACATGACACTATAAATAGTAATATATATATATATATATATATTAAGATAATAAGTAAAAATTTCATTTCATTTGGAACTTAATTGGCATACGTTACGCAAAACCAAATCAGAGTACTATACATGTATCCATGACTTTTAATATGTTACATTCAACATCGACATGGATTATGTTACAAGCAAAAACGATTTTTCTATGAACCATTATTTTATAGTTTTAATTATTTAAAAGAGATAAATATGACATAGTGTTTAAAATTAGTAATATGAGTAGTAATAATTAATTTTGAAATAATGTTTATAATTTTTTATGAAAAAAATATCTTGGAAATGAATGATATGATTTTTGTTAAAGTTATTATATGTTTTAAAATACTATTTTCTCAAATGAACAAATTTTAAATTCCTTATATGAAAAATAATAAAATTATTTTTACATAGAAATAGAGGTTTAATTTGATATAATAAACATCACTTTGTTATTTATAATGACTAAATTAGAACAGGTTTATTTTTTGGTATTTTTATGAGAAACATCATTTTTGACGAGTAGTGAAAAATACATTATTTTGGAAAAAATTGTATTTTTTTAAAATAATTATTAAGGTTAAATTATATTCTTTATTTTTATAAGGTTAAATTATATCAATTATACATACATTACTATGATTTATTTCATTAGAATAAATCATACATTGAAATTAGTATATAAAATCTTAATAAACATTTGAATGTTTTTCTACATTAAAGACCAGTAATTTCGTACCATCTGTGAGATTAGATTTAATCATAATTTTCCAATTTTTTAAAATGACTTTTTAAAAACCGAAAAAATCCATTGTAATCAGTATAATATTTCTATTATATTCTGATCATGTTTATTTTTATCCAAAATGATTTGTAAAAATGATTAAAATTAATTACTACAATTAGGGAAAAATTTAGTTTATCTAGGGACAAAAACCATTATATCAAGGAGCCAAATTTTATATTACTTATATAATATCGATTTTATTTCCTTTATTTTTAAATAAACCATCGATTATTGCTTTTGGTTGGTTTGGTATGAATTATTTTCTTAATAACTTGTCTACACCTGACTTGTTTTCAAATATCCTAAGTGAGTCAATTTTTCCCTATAAACGGAAACCACCTCTCACACTTCTTCTAACCATAATAAACAAATCGATTCAGCCACGATCACCCCATTATACATCCAAAAATCCATCCCTTCCTTTTATAATCCATATTTTGGTATAATGAAATCAATGGATGTATTTTGGCATAAATGAAAAGGAGTTACCCAATTAAGAGGCAACGTTTTCTCTAAAGTCTTTCCTTTTATTTTATTTCACCACCCCTAAACGGAATATTTTACAATATTTTATAAAATAAAAATTATAATCAATATACTAGGATAATTTTATGACTTATTTTCAACCTAAAATTACACACACTGCTATCTAACAGATACCAAACATACTGTTTATGTGTATGACATACGAGGACCTCAGTAAATGATGATTGTTTAATTTTCCTCAATGACACTAACGGTGGATATAATGATGAAAGTTATGTCTATATATGTTATATATAAAATTTATTATTTCTTTAATCATTTTTATTCCTTTTACAACACATATCATTTTACTTTCCATTGTGTGTCAATAAGAAAATAGCATTTGAGGCAGTGAAGAACATTGCCCTACAAAGAAATAGGATTCATTCTTACACTACATGTAATGTATTAAAGATGATTTTAGGGATTATATAAGGTATATATGATATAATAAATCTACTTTAAAATGATATAAATATTTACATATATATTATTTTCTTTTTTTTCAATACGACAATTAAATGGAAAGAGAATTCATGCGTATGTACGACCTACCATCTCCATGAACTATGTAGTATGTTTCATATATATATTTAATATATATTATAATTACAGAAATATAATTTATATATATATTATTTATATAATTTTTAACAATCTATAAATCATTATATAAAGTATGAATACCGATGATATAAAAAATTAAGATACATGCAAAGGATAAATAGAATAGTACCCAAAGTGAATCCCAAACATAGGATTGTTAACAAAAGGGTAATGATATGGACCTATAAAATATGTATAATTAGTTTATACTTATTATATAAGTGGTTTTATCAAGTACGAGGAGATTCCAGGCACAAGGTAAGGGGATTTCATCTCACTTTTTATTACTGTATCATACATTCTTTATTTACCTCCCATACATTATGTGTAGTGTGTATAATGAACGTGTATTTATTCAATAATTAATATACATAAATTTATGGGTATTCACATATCAATAATTTGACCCATATTTCATGGGTTTTATGTTTCAAAAGATAAAAAATAAATAAAATGTCTTTCTATCAATATTCCTTCTAGGAGATTAATGTATTGGGATACATGTTTATGGAAATTTTTTCGGGGCGCGCACGTCCATCTTCTTGAGTGCGATAGGCACGGCTTTTGTTACCCTACATTCCCGCTTTCCAAAGGCGGGGGAATTTTCTCCTTATTTAGGGACGTCTACTCCTTGATCGAAACAGGATGATGGGATGTCGGTTCTTCCTTCTGTGATTTCCTCTTTGAAATTCGTCACCTAGTCTCGGTCTCCCTCATATATTAAGACATAGTTCGTGATACTCTTCCTAGTTCCATGTTTTCATGGATGCAGGTTAATTACACTGCTTCTGTTAGGACATTCCAAGGGGTCTGGTCTGGGCATCAACCTTCTGTTGGTGGAGTAGTCACGTTGAGGCATCACTGCCATGTTTCGGTGCTGGGGAATTGGTGTGTCTTTCTTTATTCACTTATTATAGGGCTTCTCGAGGGCGCCGAAGCCCAATGCATCCCACATCATGTGTAGGGAATATTATTCCATAGGCATGAATCTATGGTTATCCTCAGCTTCCCATGTTTAACACAGGGTACGTCACGAGTTTAACATCCAGTGGTGACAGATTAGACTGATCAAAACACTAATTATAGTGGATCAGATTGAAGAACCCCCTGGAGGGAACACCGATATTGGGGCCAACACGTGGACGACTCCCCAAATGCTGTGGATGGGAATTAGGTGTCATGATCTCACCGGGATGTGGCGTCCTGGGTAAGAATGAAGATGGACAATTTTTTTGGTCTTGAGTCTCGAAGAGACTTCTTACGTATCCCCATAGCAAGGAATCAATGTCCACATCGTTCGGGTATGGATGTGTGGGGCTTACACTCTAGGCTGCCCGGGTGTTGGTGAACCGATGTGAAGAAGACCGGAATGACCAGGTAGTGGGCTTAAACCTCGTTGAGGCTTCCTACGTAGCATTCCTTGACACTGATCAATGTCCCCATAGTTCGGGATGGGTTGTGTCGGAGTACCAACGTGAAGATGGACCAGGGGACCGATGAGTGTTGGGCTTGAACATCGTGTGTCTTCCTACGTACCATGCCTTGACATAGATCAAGGTCCTCGTAGTTCGGGTTGGTTAGATACAGTTTAATGTCATGCAGGACGAGGGTGAACCAACGTGAAGTGGGTCGGAATGGCCAAATGGTGGGCTTGAACCCCATGGAGGCTTCCTACATACCATGCCTTGACATGGATCAATGTACTCATAGTTTGGTATGGTGTAGGGATTACACTCTACGCAGCCCAGGGTGTTAATGGGGCTTGGCATAATGACAGGGAGATAGTCGGGGCCCATGGTTGTTGGGATTGAACCTCATGGAGGCTTCCTACGTACCAAGCCTTGACATGGATCAAAGTACACGTAGTTCGAGAGGTGGAAGTTCCGGATAACCGATGTGAATAAGGACCTTGGTCCAGGTGGATGATGGGCTTGAACCTCATATAGGATTCCGACATACCTTACCTTAGTAAGGATCAATGTCCTCATAGTTCAGGTATAGAAAGGTACTGTCGAACCGACATGAAGGAGTGTCAGAACAACTAGATGGTGGTCTTGAACCTCGTAGAGGATTTCTACATACCATTCCTTCACATGGATCAAATTCCCCAAAGTTCGGGTGGGAATATATAGTTTAACGTCATTTTGGACGAGGCTGAACTGACATGAAGGAGGTCAGAATGACTGAATGGTGGCCTTGATCCTCGTGGAGGCTTCCTACGTACCATGACATGACATGGATCAATCTCCTCATTGTTCGGGTGTACAGTTTAATGTCATGTGGGACAGCTGAAATTTGGGTCTTACCCTCTAAGGTGGCCCAAGGTGTGTCATGGTTGGTCCTCACTCTATGCTCACTGGATTCATGCTCAGTGTGAGAAACAAGAGGTTTCAAAGACCTAAGGATCACGTCATAAAGGGTGCGTCCATGGGAAGCGAAGAATGGGCTTACGCATTGGGCAGCCCAATGTGCCAGGACTTACTCCAGGATAGAGGCTCGTGTGCGACAAAGCACAGGGGGAGAGGTGTTTGGAACCCAGTAAGAGAGGATGGGGGCATGTTCCTTATCACGTCCTCTGCTAGCCTTGGGGACCAAATATGAAAGGAGGGACCACTATTATGTTTCATGCCCTTGGCTGGCCTTGGCGCCGAGGGTGTGGGGAGGAACAGGGGTGCTGCCTATTGCAAGAACGGTTAGGGGCTTAAACCAAAGTGGTTGTCCTTTCTCGCAGACAAACGACACTCACAGAAGGAGGATATCATCCCCTGTAAAGACCAGGGGGCGTGGAGAATGTTCAAGGTGTGGGAACCCCGTGTGAGAGGCACAGGGCGATGTCAGAGTTTAACATCGTGTGTTGAGGATGAGGGTGTTTGGCAGTTTAACATCCTGGAGCTCGGAAAAGGTGGGTTTAATCCACACCCTAGGACTACATAATAGGTACTCTATGCTCTTTGTGAAAGGGAAGGTACCAGTAATGTCGTGGTAAAGGGGGGTCGTCGAGCAAACCATCGAGGGGTCCACGTTACCGTGGCTATGCAAAGAATCAATAGCTGTTAGCGTGCCTATGAAAAGAATCATTAGGAGAATCAATGCTACAGGCGGTATCATCCTGGGGACTCTGAAGTCACATCGTGAAAACCAGGAGGGTCGCACGAGAAAAGGAATTTCCAAGCAGAGGAGTCTGTAGGTAGGGTCCTTGTGGAGCTCGGGTGTTCTGCATAGTGAAGGGAAAATGCAAAGGGGTGTACATCAAAAAGTGGGGTGCCTTGGCCTTAGCATGGACAGGAGGTGAAAATGGGAGGTGCTTCGTGAAGTGGAAAGGCATTCGCGGAGCACTGCCTTGTAGAGAACAGGTGCTTTGTGAGGAAGAGTGTCGTGAAGCAATGTGATTCACGAAGTATAGTGACCCTGCGTTGGCATGTGGATCATGTGTACATGAGCGGTATTTCACGAAGCATAAACGCCCCGCGATGACCTGGTTCTCCTTGTGGATCCACTTATTCATGAAATTCCTTTGGCTCTGAAAAAGGAATCAATCTCAGAATAGGGGATCAAAATGAGATAATGGGGAGGCCCCTCATTAAGGAAAAATACATCGGGTAGGTGATGATTCCCAGAGCAAAGGCTGCTTCACAATATGGGAGATCAGAAGTTGAAAGGTCGGATTGTCCATCCTTTGGGGAAGGGGGGAGCACGATATTTATAAGAAAGTGGCTCCATGAAGTAGAGCTTACACAACGTGATGAGGGATTGGGTTTCTTCACGGAGGGTCATGAACGTTAGGGGTGTTCGCGGAGGGTGCCTCCTCCTTGGCATCGCAGAAGGCTCACAAATGTTAGTGGTGTTTGCAGAGGGTACCACCTTATTGGCTTCACGGTGCGCTTGCAAACGTCAGTGGCATTTGTGGAGGGTACCGTATCCGTGTATTCGCGGTGTGCTCACGTTTGTTGGAGGACTCCGAAAAGTGGATTCATGAGGCCAAATGCGGGGCCTCATTCTCTTCATTATTTTCATCCAACATTTTGGCACCAAAAAATGCCCCCCCCCCCCTCAGACATGGAGCCAAGGAGAAATAAGGGGTCAAAGTCTGAGGGTTAATCACCAAAATATTCGTCCATTCGTGAAGATGGATCACGAAGAAGGCTCGTGAGGTGGACAGCCTACGCGCATGCCGCATGCGCCGCAAAGCTTGACACGACCCAGTCGCGACGTGAAGCTCCGAGGGCTGCCGCCTATAAATAGGGGTCTAAAATCCCATTTTTCCTTTCCCTTCTCCATGAATTTTTCCTTTTTCACTCTCGATTCACGAAGCACCACGTACTCTGTGACTGCTCTCGACGGATCGGGCTTCGCAGCACACCGCGAGTTGTTGAGTCCGTGACGGCGCTACACGAGCGTGCACTTGCAGACCAAGGCAAGGCTCTGCGAATCGGCTTCATGAACGTGCTCCGTGAACAGGCTTTACGATCTGACTTGAAAATTTTCCGAATCTTGAAACTGAATGGCTCATCAAGATGCTGCCCAGGGGCTGCTCGCTGATACCACCCCGGAGGGATGAGGTTGTAAATTGTCTGGGTCTAGGGGAGCTAGTCCGGAGCCACTCAGACCATAATTCATTGACATAGCTTCTATTAGAGATCCAAAAGAACTATCCGCTATGTAGGAAGTTTCCCTTGTATGGATTCGTGTTGGGGGATGATGTCTTCATTCCTGAGGCGAGTAGGGACGAACCAGCTTACTTGTTTAGGAGCACGTCGTGCCAGCACCAATGGTTTAGGGCGGAAAATGGTCATGCACGGGAAGACTTCACACCTATCCCCACCGACTGCCTATACAATCATCTGAACAATGTCGATGGGAAGCCATTACAGCCAGAGACGTCCCCTCCCTTCTACCGTATAATACTGAAGGCATCCTTGAGGGATTCGAAGATGGGGTGGTCCAATGAGTGGGACCTGCTCTAGGGTGGAAACTTCACAAACGATTGGGCATGGGCCTACTGGGTAGGTGCCTCATGCGATGAGTTTGGAGCTGATCTGAGGAGTGTGTATAATGACCCATACTTTACATATATTGTTAATACTTCAAAATTGAAGCACACTTATTACAACATATGACAAAACCACAAAGGACCGTATAGGTATAGTGTCTTTAGAAACTGGGAAAACATAAAAAACTGGTTCATAAGTCTTCTACAGTGTCACCCATTTATTTCATCATATCTAGGGTCCCTTTTAGCATATTCTACTTAATATCCATCTTCCTGACCTGGGGAAAAGAAAACATACAAAAAAGGGTGATCTCAAATTCTCAGCAAGGGCAAATAAAGGAAATAAAAATCATATCATATCTTTTTGAAAATCATAACCTGCAAAATAGATCATAATATTTTAACATGGAATAAATCATAGAAGTGAAAATGAGATCCCCATAATCATAACATAAAACTTGAAACTTTGTGGCATGGACACATAATCATGTAAAATCATTTCTTGTTAGTCATGACTCATTGACAAGACTATCTTAGTGGACAAAGTCCCTTTCTGAATCGAGTCACCCTCGTTCCAGTCCTGTTTCACTGAACCGGTATAACCTACCGTTCCAGCCCTGTCTATCTCATGAGATATAAAATCTTTACCCAGTGCTTTGGAGGGAGATATAGGTCCCACCCATCTTATAATGAATCCTTTCTTATGTGTGCCACATAACCATAAATCATACATCATCACATAACACATGTAACAAAAATTGGATTCTTGGAACATCATGACATCATAAAACAAATCATATAAGGTAAATGACTTTATAAAAATAATTCCCTCACAACATAATCCAATCAATGTAATAATAGGGATAAAAACAGAACCCTATATTATCTTAGATGAAAAATAATTTTGATAAAACATTTGAACTCCATTCTTGAGGAAAATATCCTTTCTACTTCAAAAACACTTTTCTTTTCTTAACATGTCATACAATTATAAACTAAAAAAGTTTGATTAAAAATAAACTTGAAAACATATAAAGGATGATTCTTGGAAATAATGTTTTAAAAATCCATTCCTGCCGTATAAGTTAAAAAAAACATTCTTCGATCTTTTGTCGGAAAAGTCAAAAAGTACCTTGTACGAAAAACGACAAAATATTTCTTTCATATCCTTTACTAAAAAATCACCGAAGGGTAAAATTGGATTTAAAAAATTTTAGGTGAATGGAAATAATATTAAATATTTAGGAAACATGGATTTGGATGATAAAATACACCCTAGTAAATGCCAATGTAAAAACAATCTCGGATAAAAATGAGATTGTGATATTTCCTTTACCTTAGGTCTGACTTGCTTTGTAAGTGTCCGAACCTCCATTATATTGATTTAAATAATGTTATTGAATTATTACAGAATCATACATATTGATATGATATCATATATGGTCATATTCTTGGCTTCTTATTAGTAATATTTCATTGTTACTTGTTACTCGGGTCTTTATTGCCTTTCGTTCTTATGCATGTTTTGTCGAATAAATTGTTATTCTTCTTTTAAGGTTATAGATAAATTATATCCAGAATTGTATTAGTGTAACATATATCATATTTATTCATTCAATTCATTTATATAATAACTATGTAATGATGATCATGTAGAACGAGTCGCATCACATCATGGAGACGGTATTTCGTACGTACGCACGAGTGATGATATTGTTCCTATGATCGTGGAATTGTATTGGATTGTATGTATACTATTTAAGAATCAATATAACTTTTTAATAGTCATATATAGTCATTATTTACACCATTATACCCATCTAATTAAGGTGGTGGTGGAAAATAGATTACACCACAGCGTGGAGACGGTATTCCGTACGTACGCACGTGCGGTGATTTCATTTTTCTGTAGGATGGATAGAAGGTTAATTAGGGTTAATTCATATTTATAATAACATATCAGTATGTATGTAATACTGATGTTATTACTTTATCATGAAACAACTAATGAAGAAGAAGTTGAAGAAGAAAGAAATTGAAAAGATCGGTAATGGATATTACCTCTTCTTTGAAACGCCTCTTTGAATCCTCCACATAAAGAACTACGATTGGTCTTTGAAGAAGACCAGGACCTCTAGGATTATTCTAGGGAAGTGGTGAAGGGATTTTGGCAGGGGTTGGCCGAGCATGAGTGCTCAAATTGGTGTGAGGAGTAGGGGGAGGAGGTGCCCTTTTATAAGGGAGGAGAGGGGCACCTTAGGAATATCTCAAAATATTATTTTATATTAAAGTCAAAATCGGTTTATAATGGTTCCAAAGGGTCTTATTTCGAAGCTAAAGTAAGTATGGGTAGAAATCCTATCAACCAATAAGATTTAGACAAGTTTAGGTTATTATTTTAACCTTATCAATTAGATTTAACTCTAAGTTAAATAATTTAACTTTTACCGTGTCTTTTTGTTTTCTTACACTATATGGTTAATACACATACTATAACATGACAAAAGAACCCCAAGTTGTTTATTATTAATATATATATCCTTATCTAAGTCATTTGGCCGAACCTTAGATTTTTAGGAATAAAATAACAATTAATAATATTTTATTTTATTTAAAAACTATTTTGGGTCAATTTTGACACTATTTGATATATGATTTTTTTGAAAGTCATAACAGAATTATATGTTAGAAAAAAGTTTATTAAATCAACACTAATATATCATAGTAACCTAGACAGTTATTGGAATTCATAAAAAGACTAAAAGTACATTTATTTGGGCATTTATAACATCAACTATGTTAACATTTCCTTAAAAGGGTAATTATTGCATCATCGTTGTGTCATAAATAAATTAATTTATTTAAAGTCTAAAATTTATAAATAAAATATCATTATGTAGGAAATATTTTTAGCTTTCTAATGAATATTTATAATCGAATTTATCTTATGTATAAACCCATATGAAAAATGTTTTAGTTATTAAACTTTGATTTTAACTATTTTAACTATTCATTAAATAAAATAATATTAAATGTCATAATCTAATCCATGTGGACCTAAATGGTCATTTTATATTAATAAGGTTGTTTTTGGTCGAATTGAACTTATCCAATAGAATTAGGACATGTGTTAGGGTAAAAGTAATATCATATTTACCCATAGTTACCCTATTTACTATTAACCGCGGTAAAAAAAAGTAAAAAGTTACTATTCACCAAAAAATTATTTTTATCTCATTGAACCACATTTTACTTACTAGTATCAACCGTGTCTGTCAGATTTTCGAAATTCCATTCACAGAAGCGGTAAAATTACATTTTATGCAAAATTCAGTTTTTAACCTACCACTTAGTGGTTTCACTATTCATCAATAATTGAATGTTTTCAGAAAAATACCAAAATTTCACCCTAGGCTAATTTCGGTATTCCGAATACAAGAATGAAGTCCATTTTTTAAGGTAAAATTTCAAAAAGTGGTTATTACTAATCATAACGGCTATTTTAAATAATATTTTAATAGCATATCGTCGTTTAGTGAAACTCGGTATTGCGTACAACACAAGCTATCGAGGAAGGTCGTGATTGCGTGTAAAGCAAGCCAATCAAGTGTTGTGTAGAAAAATATTCCTTTGATGATTTATATAAGATAAAATTCTCGGGTGTTACATTCTACCCCCCTTAAAAAGAATTTCGCCCTCGAAATTCGTCACTTTGTAACAAACAGATGGGGATACTTCTCCCTCATCATATCCTCAAGCTCGCATGTAGCTTCTTCAAGTTGGTGGTTCCTCCATAAAACATTCACCAATCGAGTGGTCTTGTTTCGTAGGACTTTTTCGCTACGATCCAGAATCTCTATCGGTTGTTCTTCATAAGAAAGATCTTGCTCTAGCGGTACAACTTCTGAGCTGAGTACATGTGAAGGATCAGGTATGTACTTTCTCAGGAGAGATACATGGAACACATCGTGAACTTGAAAGAGATGTGGTGGAAGCACCAATCGGTAAGCTACCTTCCCAACACGATCCAGTATTTCGAAAGGACAGATATATCTCAGGCTCAACATCCCCTTCTTTCCAAATCTCAGGACTCTCTTCCCGGGAGATATCCGTAAGAACACTTTATCGCCCACTTCAAACTCTAGGTCTTTTCATTGGTTGTTGGCATAACTTTTCTGTCGAATCTAACCTAATCTTATGTGTTGTTGAATAGATCTTTCCTTTTCTGCCATTTCATCAACAAGATCAGGTCCTAATAGCTTTCTTTCCCCAACTTCATCCCAGCAAGTTGGAGTCCTGCATTTCTTTCCATAGAGAGCTTCATAAGGAGCCATCTGAATACTGGATTAAAAGCTATTATTATAAGAAAATTCCACCAAAGGTAGGTGTTGATCCCAACCTCCTTTGAAATCCATAGAGCAAGCCCTCAACATATCTTCTAGGGTTTGAATTGTTCTCTCAGACTGACTGTCTGTCTGAGGATGATAAGCAGTGCTGAAACTCAACTCTGTATCCAGAGTATGCTGAAGACATTGCCAAAAATTTGAGGTAAATCTCGGATCCCGATCAGATATAATAGAAAGTGGTACTCCATGCAATATTACCACTTACTTTGCATATATCCTGGCAAGCTGATCTAGAGAGAAATCCTCTCTAATAGCAATGAAGTGTGCAGACTTTGTAAGACAATCAACTATGACCCAGATAGCATTATTGCCTTTGGATGTTTAAGGAAGTCCTGTGACAAAGTCCATAGTGATATTTTCCCATTTCCATTCGGGTATGGGTAATGGTTGTAACATCCCCTTAGACTTCTGTCTCCCAGATTTAACTTGTTGAAAAACCAAGCATCGAGAGACATATTCAACAACATCTCTTTTCATGCCATCCCACCAGAAGTACTCTTTCAGGTCCCTATACATCTTCGTGCTTCCAGGATGAATAGAGAATGAATAACTATGAGCCTCATCCAGCAGATCCTTCTTTAATTCGGGGATAGGAGGAACACAAACCCGATTCTCGAACTTTATTATCCCATCACAATCAAGGTTGAATTTAGGAACATTTCTCACCTTCTTTTGTAACTCCACATCTTCTTTCTGTGCCTCTTTAATCTTCACATGTATAGATGGTTGAACATTCATTTGAGAAAGATAAGATTTTTTCCCTTCCATTATAATTCCAAGATCCATCCTTTATAAATCAATAAATATTGGATCTTTTGTGATCCTCATCATGGATAAACTAGCATGGTCTTGTCGACTTAATTCATCTACCACCTTGTTTTATTTCCCAGGGTGGTAATGGATTGAGCATTCATAATCCTTAATCAGCTCCAACCATCGTCTTTGACGCATATTCAGCTCCTTTTGTGTGAAAATATACTTTAAACATTTATGATCAGTATAAATATCACACCTTTCACTATAAAGGTAATGCCTCTAAATCTTTAATGCAAAGATTACAGAAGCTAACTCCAAATCATGTGTTGGGTAATTTTGCTCATGGATTTTCAACTGTCAGGAGGCATAAGCTATCACCATATCATTTTGCATAAGAACACGCCCCAATCCCTTCTTGGATGCATCACTGTAGATCACAAACCTTTCTCCACTACAAGGCAGTGTGAGCACAGGTTCACTAGATAACCTTCTTTTCAACTCCTTGAAATTCTCTTCACATTCCCATGTCAAAACAAACATAACTCCTTTCCGAGTCAACTTGGTGAGTGGATTAGATAATCGTGAAAAATCTTTTACAAAACGTCGATAATATCCAGCCAAACCAAGAAAACTTCGGATCTCAGTTACTGTTGTTGGTCTCGACCATCTTTCGATAACCTCTGTTTTTGCTGGATCCGCAGATATCCCCTCTTTTGAGATTATGTGACCCAAAAATGAAACTTTTTGAAGCCAAAATTCACACTTGGTAAATTTGGCGTAAATCTTCTCCTTTCTCAGTGTCTTCAATATAATTCTCAAGTGATCTTCATGTTCTTCCTTGCTCTTTGAATAGAAAAGAATATCGTCTATAAAGACTACCACAAATTGATCAAGATAGTCTCTAAAGACTCTATTCATCAGATCCATGAAGATAACAGGGGCATTAGTAAGACCAAATGGCATCACTATAAATTCATAGTGTCCATACATTGTACGGAAAGCCATCTTTGGTATATCCACCCTTTTGACCCTTAATTGATGATACCCTGAACGAAGATCAATCTTGGAAAAGTATTGAGCTCCGCGTAGTTGGTCAAATAAGTCATCAATGCGTGGGAGAGGATATTTGTTCTTGATAGTGATCTTGTTATGTTCTCTATAATCAATGCAGAGTCTCATTGATCCATCTTTCTTCTTAACAAACAGAACAGGTGCTCCCCAAGGTGATGCACTAGGGCGTATGAATCCCTTATCAAGATTCTCTTGGAGTTTCTTCTTCAATTCCTGCAACTCAATTGGGGCCATTCTATAAGGTGTCTTTGAAATAGGCAAAGCACACGGTACGAGTTCTATTGAAAACTCAACTTCACGATTTGGTGGAAGACTTGGAAATTCCTTCGGAAAGACATCATCAAACTCCCGTACGATGGGAATATTCATAATCATGAGTTTCTCACCAACCATTTGAGATAAATAACCTTCATTTAGTGGAATCAATACCCATAAAATGGAAGAAATTTCCACTGGAAGGTTATGTTCATCCTTGCATTGATAGACGATCATAGATTGATCTGGAAAATGAAATGTGACTTCCCTTCTTTGGCAATTGATATGAGCTCCGTATAAAGAAAGCCAATCCATGCCAAGAATCACATCGAATTCCACTAAAGGAAGGATCACCAGATTTGCAGGAAGCACTTTCCCACAAACGTCAATTAGAGAAGAATTATAAACTTTTGATGTGATTGATGTACCATTAGGTGTTGTCACAGCTAACTCAACATCTAATTGTTGAGGTAATACGGTGATACCCTTAGAAAATTATTCAGAAATAAAAGTGTGGGTGGATCCAGAATCAAATAAAACATTTGCTACTTTAGAGTGGATGGTAAGTTTACCTTTCACCACTTCGTTATCGTAATCCACATCGCTGATAGAAATTGTATGTGACTTTCCTTTGTCTTTGTCCTTAAGAGTTTGTTGATGTCTACCATCATCATCAACCCTTGGATTTGGGCATTGATTGGCATAATTCCCCATCTCCTTGCACTTGAAACATTGAAGTGTAGTAGTTTCATTCTGTGTATCCCTTCCTTTATTTGCATCATTAGGCATCTTCTTCCCATTATCGCGACATTCAAATGCACGATGACCTTCCTTTCCACATTTGAAACATTTACTTGTCCCTTTAAGACAACTCCCTCCATGTTTCTTTCCACAATTTGATCATAAGGGAATGCTCATCTTCTTTTCAGTGTGCTCTTTAGATTTTCCTTTGAATTCCATTTTCCTCTTCTTATCAAACCCATATGACTGATGGGTTACTCCAATCTCTATCTCGACTTTGAGAGCACATCGAATGATTTCCTCGTAGCTATTGAAGTCCCTTATGGCTAACGACCTTTGAAGACTTGGTTTTAAGCCACTAAAGAATCGATCGATCTCACTCTCAGGTTAGATAATAATACCAGAAGCGTACCTTGAAAGTCTTATAAAATTTTCTTCATAGGTACCAACATATTCATAATCCCTTTACTTCAGTTCAAGAAACTCTTTCTCCATCTTTTTTCGGAGAATACGAGGGATGTATTTATTGAAAAATAAGTTCTTGAACTCATCCCATTCCATGGACTCAATTTCATCCCTTTGCCTCATATTCTTAATAAGATTCCACCATTGATCAGCATCTCCTTCCAAATGATACACTGCTAGGATGACTTTATCATGCTCAGAACATTGAAGAACTGAAAATATCTTTTCAGTAGTACTAATCCATTGTTCAGCAACTAATGGATCAGTAGACCCGCTGAAAGAAGGTGGACGCTGCCTCATAAAGGATTCAAAAGAATGTTGCTCCTTCCTTTGCTCGTTTGGAAGTCCTGCATGATTCATAGCTTGAGAAAGTTGTGTGAGCATGGCTACAAGATTTTTCATTCCAGCTCCCATATCGTTTGGTTGCTCAGGGGGACAATCATTGCATTCCCATCGCATTCCTCATTAACACGGATCCTTCGGGTTCTAGCCATTGACTAAAACCAAGAAGAATAGTGTGAGCCACACTAATTATAATAGGAAAACCACATAATTCAAGAATAAAATTTTCACGATTAAGGTCTTATCCTAGGTTATTCATGGCCATTTCTAAAACACTAAGATTGTGTTATATGCTTAGACGTATCCTTAGAGTTCTTACTAAGGCTTTCACATCCTAGTTTCCAAAGGTTGACTATAACCTCCCTCTGATACCAACTATGACAACCCATACTTTACATACGTTGTTAATACTTCAAAATTGAAGCACACTTATTACAAAATATGACAAAACCATAAAGGACCGTATAGGTATAGTGTCTTTAGAAACTGGGAAAACATAAACAACTGGTTCATAAGTCTTTTACAGTGTCACCCATTTATTTCATCATATATAGGGTCCCTTTTATCATATTCTACTTAATATCCATCTTCCTGACCTAGGGAAAAGAAAACATACAAAAAAGGGTGAGCTCAAATGCTCAGAAAGGGCAAATAAAGGATATAAAAATCATATCATATCTTTTTGAAAATCATAACCTACAAAAGAGATCATAATATTTTAACATGGAATAAATCATAGAAGTGAAAATGAGATCCCTATAATCATAACATAAAACTTGAAACTTTGTGGCATGCACACATAATCATGGAAAATCATTTCTTGTTAGTCATGACTCATTGCCAAGACTATCTTAGTGGACAAAGTCCCTTTCTGAACCGAGTCACCCTCGTTCCAGTCCTGTTTCACTAAAGCGGTATAACCTACCATTCCAGCCCTGTCTATCTCATGAGATATAAAATCTTTACCCAATGCATTGGAGGGAGATATAGGTCCCACCCATCTTATAATGAATCCTTTCTTATGTGTGCCACATAAGCATAAATCATACATCATCGCATAACACATGTAACAAAAATGGGATTCTTGAAACATCATGACATCATAAAACAAATCATATAAGGTAAATGACTTCATAAAAATAATTCCCTCACAGCATAATCCAATCAATGTAATAATAGGGATAAAAAAAGAACCCTATATTATCTTATATGGAAAATAATTTTGATAAAACATTTGAACACCATTCTTGAGGAAAATATCCTTTCTACTTCAAAAACACTTTTCTTTTCATAACATGTCATACAATTATAAACTAAAAGAAGTTGATTAAAAATAAACTTGAAAACTTATAAAGGAATATTCTTGGAAATAATGTTTTAAAAATCCATTCTTGTCGTATAAGTTAAAAAAAATTCTTCGTACTTTTGTCGGAAAAGTCAAAAAGTACCTCGTACGAAAAATGACAAAAGTTTTCTTTCATATCCTTTACAAAAAACTCACCGAAGGGTAAAATTGGATTTAAACAATTTTAGGTGAATAGAAATAATATTAAATATTGAGGAAACATGGATTTGGATGATAAAATACAACCCAGTAAATGCCAAAGTAAAAACAATCTCGGATAAAAATGAGATTGTGATATTTCCCTTACCTTAGGTCCGACTTGCTTTGTAAGTGTCCGAACCTCCTGTATAATGATTTAAATAATTTTATTGACTTATTCCCGAATCATACATATTGATATGATATCATATATGGTAATATTCTTAGCTTCATATTAGTAATATTTCATTGTTACTTGTTACTCGGGTCTTTATTGCCTTTTGTTCTTATGCATGTTTTGCCGAATAAATTCTTATTCTTCTTTTAAGGTTATAGATAACTTATATCCAGAATGGTATTAGTGTAACATATATCATTTTTATTCATTCAATTCATTTATATAATTACTATGTATTGATGATCATGTAGAACGAGTCACATCACATCGTGCAGACGGTATTCCGTACGTACGCACGAGTGATGATATCGTTCCTATGATCGTGGAATTGTATTGGAGTGTATGTAAACTATTTCAGAATCAATATCACTTTTTAATAGTCATATATAGTCATTATTTACACCATTATACCCAACCAAGTAAGGTGGTGGTGGAAAATAGATTACACCACGGCGTGGAGACGGTATTCCGTACGTACGCACGCGCGTTGTTTTCATTTTTCCATAGGATGGATAGAAGGTGAATTAGGGTTGTTTCATATTTATAATAACATATCAGTATGTAAGTAATACTGATGTTATTACATTATCATGAAACAACTAAAGAAGAAGAAGTTGAAGAAGAAAGAAATTGAAAAGATCGGTAATGGATATTACCTCTTCTTTGTAACGTCTCTTTGAATCCTCCACTTAGGGAACTAAGATTGGTATTTGAAGAAGACCAGGACCTCTAGGATTATTCTAGGGATGTGGAGAAGGGATTTTGGTAGGGGTTGGTTGAACTTGAGTGCTCAAATTGGTGTGAGGAGGAGGGGGAGGAGGTGCCCTTTTATAAGGGAGGAGAGGGGCACCTTAGGAATATCTCAAGTTGATTAAATCAACACTAATATATCATAGTAACCTAGAAAATTATTGGAATTCATAAAATGTCTCAAATTACATTTATTTGGGCATTTATAACATCAATTATGTTAAAATTTCCTTAAAAGGGTAATTACTGCATCATCGTTGTGTCGTAAATAAATTAATTTATTTAATGTCTAAAAATTATAAATAAAATATCATTATGTAGGAAATATTTTTAGCTTTCTAAGGAATATTTATAATCGAATTTATCTTTTGTATAAACCCATATTTAAAATTTTTTAGTTATTAAACTTTGATTTTAACTATTTTAACTATTCATTAAATAAAATAATATTAAATGTCATATTCTAATCCAAGTGGATCTAAATGGTCATATTATATTCATAAGGTTGTTTTTTGGTCGAATTACACTTATCCAATAGAATTAGGACATGTGTTAGGGTAATAGTAATATCATATTTATCCTTAGTTACCCTATTTACTATTAACCGCGGTAAAAAAAAAGTAAAAAGTTACTATTCACCAAAAAATTATTTTTATCTCATTGAACCACATTTTACTTACTTGTATAAACCGTGTCTGTCGGATTTTCGAAATTCCATTCACAGAAGTGGTAAAATTACGTTTTATGCAAAATTCAGTTTTTAACCTACCACTTAGTGGTTTCACTATTCATCAAAAATTGAAAGTTTTCAGAAAAATACCAAAATTTCACCTTGGATAATTTCGGTATTCCGAATCCAAGAATGAAGTCCATTTTGAAAGATAAAATTTCAAAAAGTGGTTATTACTATTCATAACGGCTATTTTAAATAATATTTTAATAGCATATCGTCGTTTAGTGAAACTCGGTATTGCGTACAACGCAAGCTATCGAGGAAGGTCGCGATTGCGTGTAAAGCAATCCAAGCAAGTGTTGTGTAGAAAAAGATTCCTTTGATGATTTAAATAACATAAAAGTCTCGGGTGTTACAGTGTGGGTTTTTATGAGGTGGCATTATCCTCCCAATTCTACATATATCAACCAAAATAGATGATTCCAGAGCTTTTGAGAAGGTGGTCGTCTTGGACCAACACTTTTCACCTGCACCAATGGGAGGACGACATCAGTTTGAGGGATGTCCATAAGATTTCTAGGGTCCCAATCATGGGGGATATGTATAATGAGTTCCTCCCTTTCACGAGCATGTGGGAGGATCTGGATCAAATTCCATGGCTAGCATTGGAACTGATGGGGTTGGTCCCTGGGGAAGACAACGAAGCTGTGAGGGATGTCGACTTCAAGAAGTGGCTCAAGCAGTTCTTGAACTTCCATGAGGATCAATAGTTTCTTGTGATGCCTCGAACATGCCCAAAGGGAGATAAATGGGGAAAGGAGAATTTGTATTGGCGGCTCATGGAGTACAGCCAATTGAAGACCTGGGGTTTCAGTGTCAATATCGAATAGCAGTAGATAATCAGGCTGGCGGCGTTTATCGCGGCCCTTATCTGTAGTAGGATCCTACCAGTGAGGGATACCAACATGGGGGTGTGGCCTAGATCATTCATCATGGAATCCATACTGGCCATAGGAGGGCAGGTCAATATGGGGATTCCGATGCTAGCCAAATTGTACAAGATTCTACAGCATGTTAGCGAGGGAAAGAGGCCGCAGAGGATATGTGGGCCCTTCCATATTCTGTATGGGTGGATCGCCGCACACATCAGGGGGTTTATGAATATCTAAACCCCATCTCTCCTCTGGGGTCAAACTTCTGTCCATCCATCCTGAATGTTGTCGAGAGATTTCCAGACAAATTGATCGTACCCTTGGTGATAAACCAGGTATGGAATGTGGATGAGTTTAATTTTCACCTGTTTCCATTGTCGACGGGGGTTATTACCGACGACGGTTGTGGAATGGAAGATCACTGGGCCTATCTCCTAGCCTTTCGAGGTGGAGTCTTGTGGGCATCGTTGGACCAAGAACATCTCTGCGAGCCGTACACCCTGCACCAGTTTTCCAGGAAATTCCAGTGCTTGCAGTGGCTGACCCCAAAGGTCTACTGGGAGGTGCTCCATGAGGAGCACCCGGGCGTGATGAGGCAATTATGGCTCATGTTCACACGGGAAGACAGGAAAATGAGGAACGCATTGCCCCCACCTACTACCACCTTCAGACTAGTGAAGAAGTATGAAATAAGCTGGGAGGCAGCTTATCTGGGGGAAATGATGAAGCAGCCAACTGTTTGAGTCGGTGATGGTGGGCCTTCCCCATTTCAGGTTCGGGGCCAGAAGGCGGAAAGGGCCTCTCATGATGGCGGGGCTGCCGTGGCGGTGAGACCTGCACCAGCTGAGGGTGAGGCATTGGCAATGAATCCAACAGTGGCAGTGGATCCGGTGGTCCTAATTGAGAAGAGCCATCTGGAGGGGTTGCCATCGAGGGGATTCTAGAGGATATCTACTCAGGCCCTAGGGAAACGACTCCGCCATATTGACATGCTATAAGATGTTGTTTTCCTAGAGTCATGGGACATTTAGGATGACAACCGTAAATTTATTGACATGTCTGAGATGTGGTAACACCTGAACCATAACAGGATGGATTTACTGGGTATAGGACATGTCCGATCCGGTTCTACAATATCCTCGGAGGAGGCAGAGCAATATCTGACTGAGTTGGAGGACATCGTGCATTCCAAAGGTGTCTCGCGTCCAATGATGGACCAGGTGAGGGTACAGATGAATCAGACGGTTCCCCCACAGCTTTCGGCCATTGATATGAGAGAGCTTTTCCCCCTATCGGAAGAATCAGATGAATCCTCTTAGGGGGATGAGACCGGTGGAGGGATCTCGTTGGAGGATGGTGAAGTCGACAATCAAGTCTCGGGTCTCGACGATTTCATGGAGGCTCTCGAGGTAACATTCCAAGTCTCATTCCTCGGGGTCTACTCTCAGGTAATTATGGAATTCTCACCAATTTCTGAACCATGCATGAGGACCTTGTACACAGACCAAATTCATGCCCCTCGGTGGGTGCTGATGGAGGACCCTCGGGACCCGCACCTATTTCCGCGTCTAGCAATGGGTCTGGCAGGGGCTGGGAAACTCAAGGTGGATCCTCCAGAATCTCCGAAACTTCCGAAAATATACGAAGGGCCACGTTTTGTGTTCCCGTCAATATCAAATCAGGAGTTAGACTAGGAGTTCGATCTCTATAAGTTCCCTCAACTGAGCTCATTACTGCCACATGTTGATCATTCCAACTGATGCATGTTCCCTTCCATTGTAATTACAGTTCTTCGACTGGAATGGGCCACTACAGTGAGGATGGTTAGGAATTCTGGCGACGCCCCTCCCAGGGGAATGATAGTAATCGTGGAGATAGTTATCCAGCCCATCCAAGCTACAACATCTCCTATCATTGGTCGGACAGCCAGCGAGGCCGTGCCCAAGGTTATTGAGGTGGGGTCCAATGATGATGATCGGCCGGTCAACCCATTCCCTACAACACCAAATCCAATGCCAGATTCCACACCTGATCCAATGCTAGACGTAGATCCCACTGAAGATTTACTGAGGGCGGTACCCCGCATATGACCCTGCCAACCATGCGGACTGGGACGAGATGACCTCTGATGAAGTGGATTGTGAGATAGTCCGTAGATGATCATGGAAGCTGATCATGCACTTTATCAAAAAGTCCCCCCAAGAACTATGGCTGGATGAGATGGACATTCTTCGGTTGCAGCTGCGCGATCTGTTTTCTGGGGGAGTGGTTTCCTAGTGCCCTCACCTGCTCATCAGAGATCTTATAGTAGAGAAGATCTGGGAGTATGATCGCAGCCCCAGCGTGGGATGTCAGCGGAGGAAGGTGATGATGTTCAAGAAGCTCTAGGAGGCCGAAAATGAGATCCAACAGCTACAGATCTGGGTGGATGAGAACTCAGCCTCTATTAATGCACTATCAGAGATGATCTTGCAATTGAAGGTCCAGCCGGTAGAGGTGGAAGAGCATCTGAGGCAAGCTTCCTAATAAATGGCCATCATTCATGATAACATAGAGCAGGCCCAAATTGAGGCTGATTAATGGCACCCCATCGCTGTTGAGGAGGAGAGGGAGTTGAGCTGGTAGCAGCAACTCCTGGATGCCACAAGTCATAGGGTGGCCGAATTGCTGCTCTCTTTTGACGGGGTCAACCCGTACATGGGAGGGATAGACCACTGAGTGTTGTAAGGATTACAAAATCTCAAACGTACATTCATGTTTTAATTCCTTTTATTACAAAGAATACATGAGTTTAATTTTCAAGGTTGACTTTATATCACTACAACAAATTCCGGTCCTAGCGGCGGTTTTTTTTGCCGTTTAGCGGCGGTTTAAACCGCCGCTATATTGTGTGGCGGCGGTTTACAAAAACCGCCGCTAAGTTTGGCGTCAGCAATCTATTAGCGGCGGTTTTTTCGATTCCCCGGCGGTTTTAGAAATGTGTCGTAGGTCCTTCATTTAGTGGCGGTTTCTCTTCATTTGGCGGCGGTTATATGGGCAGCTTATTCGCGGCGGTTTTAACCGCCGCTAAATTCAGGCGTTTGATGCGCCTATTCTGCGGCGGTGAATACCGCCACGAAATATCAGCATAATAAATTTAGCGGCGGTTAAAACCGCCGCTAAATTCTTCCCAGTTCATCATTTAGCGGCGGTTTTAACCGCCGCTAAATGTTCACAGGTATGGCATTTAGCGGCGGTTAAAATCGTCGCTACATGATGAACTGGAAAAAAAAAATATTGGATCTGCTCCACCACTGCCCTAAATTTTCCAAAACTACAGCCACATCTCACCCATCATCCCCACATAATATCACATACACACATATTTGTAATGTACAACAGCTTACAACATTATTACATCATCACCATTTCATATTCCATCACTAAAAGAATACTACCACAAACCCCTACACACAAAAACCAACATCCTCATAATAGTGACCATAACATCTCTTACCATAATAAAAACCAACATTAAAAATGGACACAGGTTACACATTAGTGGTAGCGGTCACACCGTGCCTCGGATTGAGGCGGAGTTGACTCGTACATGTCACCAACATCCTCATAACTGTGACCATAACATCTCATATGTCAGTTGTTGATTTCACTTAAAATTAAGTCCATTTTTAACAAAACATTGACACTGTGAGTGGTGTTGGCCACACCGGGCCTCAGATTGATGCGGTGTTGAATCTTACACGTCACACATGAGTCATTGATTGTTGTGAAAATGTATCAACGCAATCAGAAGCCGTTAGATCGGTTTGGCGTATGTACGTAAAATATTATCCATTTTAAACTAAATACATACACTTGGAGTGATACCAGTCACACCGCTTCTCTGATTGAGGCGGGGTTGAATCTTACACGTCACATTTGACCCATGGATAGTTGTACTTAAGTTTCAATAGAATCCCAATGTGTTTGGTCAGTTTGTTGTATGTTAGTTGTTGATTTCTCTTAAAATTAAGTCCATTTTTAACAAAACAGTGACACTGTGAGTGGTGTCGGCCACACCGGGCCTCGGATTGATGCGGTGTTGAATCGTACACGTCACACATGATTCATTGATCATTGTGAAAAAGTATCAATGCAATCAGAAGCCGTTAGATCAGTTTGGCGTATGTACGTAAATTATTGTCCATTTTAAACTAAATACATACACTTGGAGTGATACCGGTCACACCGCGTCTCGGATTGATGCGGGGTTGAGTCGTACACGTCACATATAACCCATGAATCATTGTCCTAAAGTTTCAACACAATCCGAAGGCGTTTGGTCGGTTTCCCGTATGTCAGTTGTTGATTTCTCACTTAAAAATAAGTCCATTTTGAACAAAACAGAGGCACTTGGAGTTGTGTCAGTCACAACAGGCCTCAGATTGAGGCGGGGTTGACTCGTACACGTCACATTTGAAGGTGAGTATGCATACACGATAGTTGACCTTCTTAGAGAAGGGTTTCTGGAAGAGTATAAAAGATATTAAGAAATGAAGATCATTAGAGTGTTGGAGCAAATGTGGTTGCTACAAACAATGTGGAAATCGTCTTGTGCAAAGCGACCTAAGTTACAACTTGCAGGTATTGTACTCTATTTTTTACTGGAAGGCAGGGAGGAACCCAGGCACCTGCCGATGACCGTCGCGCCGTGGGGTGGTTTTGTGGGTTCGAATAAATGGGAGTGCATCATCTTTAATACAGGAACGTATTGCCCATTCAAGACACCCTGCTTTTTTTAACAATGTAATGAGATGTTCAGCAAAACAAAATGGTGAAGGATCTGCCGCGACATCATTCTAGAATATTTGACTGAAGTTAAAAAAATTAAATAAAAGGATAGACCCATTCAGTGGACGAAACGACATACAATGGCGCCAAGTCCTGAAAGGTGTCACATTCTCAATTGAGGTGCTGAAGTTAAAAACATAATGCTGTCATGGTTTGTGCTTCAGATCATTCTCGAAGGTGGCCAGTGAATTGCTCTATGTATCATGAGTGTTCTAATGCATATCTTGTTTGGAAGATCATTGTAGTAGACAACGATCTAAAAGTGGGGGATGCGTGTATATCTGAGAATGTCTTTAGTAGTGTCCCTCAAAATGTTTTTAAACTGACCATCTCGAGATGTATCTAAATTTGTGACTTTCTTTTAAATAGTGACTCTTTTCAGAACTGCGTGATATGAAGGTATTTTGGAGATTTTACTGGTTAATGCATGATATGAAGGTATTTTGGAGATTTTACTGGTTTTTTTGTCCAAAGGCCAAAGAAATGTGGTCCATCATTCTTGCATGTTACTCGTACACGTCACCAAGGACCCGTGGATCCTTCTCCTAAAGGATGAAGGCAATCCGGATGCGTCTGGTTGGAATCTATGTGTCCCTTCAGCGACAATGAGTTTGTGTCACCATTATAATCTTGGTAACTAGGTGAGGTGGTGCTAAGAATTTTGGGCCATGAGTTGTGGAGAGGATTGGAACAAAGGTGTTCCGATTGTCTCTCCACAGAGTAGTGTAGTGCCTTATCGATATCCTCTTGTGCGGTGGTATAGTAACATTACCTAAAGCTTTAATTTTCATTTTATGTTGATAATGAATAGTTGAGATATGAACTTTAGTCATTTTTATTAAAAATACACACTATAAACCTATCAATTATCCTTGAGAGATGAACTAGGGTATTAACTAGACCATAAACCAACTTTAAATATATAATCAATTTGACGTGTCATGACAATGTGGTCAGTTCCTATTGGCAAAACCAAGGGGATCGACACTACAATGTAGATTAGGAAACCCTAAGAGTGGGAGAATCCACAATGGGAGATTTCGGAACCATCCTCACAATAAAATACACAAATCAATCACCATTTTCCATGATTAAAATTTCATTTATTCACTTAAAATAGGGAGTTAAATTACCTATATGTTACTGTCGGTGCTTCCCATCATTAAATATCTTAATCACTATTCGATGATAGAAAGTTGACTCAATTTATTTACTTTATTCTATTTTTAGATTAATTATTTGGGAAATACACCTCACCCTATTCATTTGAATGGTCATGGAATAAAATCCCAACCATGAAAACTATAAAAAATACCCCATTAAATCATCATATAATCATTCTATAATCACTGATTAATCATAACACCACTTGTTCACACCAGGATTCCCCACACTACTAAAATTCTATCACATCAATGTCTGTACTTGTACCCACCAAAATGAAGTGTGAGTTGATCACTAGATGAATTTACCCCCACCCTCTTACATGTTTCTCCATAATTTCTAGATCTCCCACAACATCTCACCCTAGTGTATTTTTATAGACCACTTTACATGGTCAAGATGAAATTTCCCTTGATTTCAACCCCAGATGAACACTCTTACCACATTGATATTTTATTATTATCCCATTATATTATGATATACATATGAATTAAGATCCAAATCAACCAACCTTATCACCTATTTACAAAATCACCACCTTAAATCATTAGTACGAGTGTATCCATTTCCTAGAATTCTTTCCTTACACCCCATCTGTGAATCACCTTGAAAAGGTTTCCTTTTCCCAAAACCCCATTAATATTGAATGTATTTATATTTTTTACTCATATCGTAGTGTATAATTTAGTTATCAAGACTTCCATGCATTCCAACCATGCTTCTAAAAACTTACAATCATCCTAATTTCCTTATGAATAAAATAATTATGCTAACATGAAATCCCTATCTCAAATGAATGATAAGTATCTTATCAAAGGTCTCTTTTTCCTAGATTAACTAACCTTTATAAGGATTATTATTGATAACTATCCAATTATTATTTCACCTGGATGAATCATTTTTCCACATTATCCAAATCATCCCAAGACTAGGCTGAATATGATTTTACCTTGCAACCCCAAATCAATATCCCTATTTTTCAACATCTGAGAATAAATACATATTGAATCAAACCCAAGTCAAGTACCAAATCCCTTAAAAATCCTGTAAAAATAAAAAACACAAATCATCCTAGACATATCATAAGTCCTCACCCCTATCATAGAACTAACCTTCAGTGATAATAACACCCTCACCATAGGTTTCACCAGATGGTCGGGTCTATGGGTACGATTCATGGATCATAAACTTGGTCATTATATCTAGTAAAACCTATAATACAACTTGAAATACATTTAACTTTTATATAAAAATCACAATCAGTCAACCCCATCAATATAAAATAATACCACAAGGATAGTCACACTTATATACATCGCATATCTAGTATATTATGAAGTAAAACTCTTAGATCTTGGCCAACTAAGATATCATTGATCAACCTCTTAATTCATTATCAAGTGATCATTGGTGATGTTTAATCCAACTAACATAACCCTAATCTATAATTTACCCTAGTCTATTAATTAACTTTACACCAATTAATCATTTAATTCCAAATTAATTACTAACCAATAACTTTTAATTAATCCAAGACTGTTCTCATTTTCATTTAAAAACACTATCGTATCATCATAAAAATAATGCATCAACATTGTATCCACACAAATAATTTTCTCATTATAAAATTTTATATGGTACATGAATAATCACGAGTATGTCAAGCAGTAGACATAGAGAAAACTCGCATTGGGGCCGAAGTCGAAGCGAGAAAGGTCGTCGGGAGAAGGGGGTCGCGGGTTGCCGGTCGCAGGCACCGCCGGAGGAGGTCGCGGGCTGGCCGGCGGAGGTCGCGGGGTCGCCGGAGGAGATCGCGGGGTCGCCGGAGGAGGTCGCGGGGTCACCGGAGGAGGTCGCGGGATCGCCGGGGGGTCGCGGGGGGCTGCGGGCGAGGGTTGGAGGGAAGGGTCGCGGGGGGCTGCGGGCGAGGGTTGCAGGGAAAGGGGCCGGGGTAGGGAAGGGTCGGGGTTTTTTAAAAAAAACAATGGTTTAGCGGCGGTTTATTAAAAACCGCCGCGAAATGTATTTCGGAAAACGTTTAGCGGCGGTTTTGTGAACCGCCGCCACAAAACCGCCGCTAAACACTGTTTATTTTGTAGTGTATGCATCTGTTATATTCTTAAAATGTCGAGTTTTCAGTCCCTAAGTTCAGGTGGGTCGAGCCCAATGTGAGAAACAAGGCGTGGTCACCATATTATTCCACTTGAACATAATGTGTTGACCGGGCATCCAGGGTTTCAGTAACCACTTCAGATCTCACGAAAAGACTTGGGAGAGGCCCGATCGGAGGATTTAGACCTCATAACAATCGACGAGCCATTCTTCCGATGTACTCTAGTGCACGAGCGTGGTAAAGCCATGGGAGTTGGGATTAGCCCAAACATAGGGAAGTGGAAGGTGTGAATCAAGATACCCATAATTTGGAACACTATGGGGGTGGCATGAAAATGAAAAAAAAATTGTTGACCATGTTCGAAACACATTATCCTCATTGCATTGGCTTGAAATGGGGGTAAGAAACAAAGGGCGACCGTTGACCATGTTCGAAACATAGGGCCTAACTCAAAATTCCATCCATTTATCTTCCAGAATGTCGGACCAGGATAGTAGGCAAGTCGTAGGCCGAACATACATATTGTTAGGGTGTTCCATTAGACATGAAAAAGGACTAGGGTCCGAATAAAGGGCACACAAAGCGCGGAGGGTGTAGTGATGGTTTTTTCGAACATAATCCAACACTCTTGAAATTATTCCACCGTGGTAGAAGCACATTAGATGGACACATCTGTTTGATCATGGATCATTTTTTTAGACAGGGCCTCTCTGGTGAGGGGGGATGTCTTTTCCCAATTCCACTACGGGGCATCCCGAACTTGTTCGGGGAAAAATTGTAGCTGTATGGTTCCTCACAAGGGGTCCGACCAAGGGGGCGGAAATGATGAAGAATAGAGTTTATGATCCCTAAGGATGGACCTTGGGTGAAATACTGTGGTGTCTCTACGTATCCCATGAGGATGATAATAAAGACATACGTAGTTCTAGAGGCATAGTTTAAGGTCATGCAGGACGTGGAGAATCCTGGTTACGCTAGTACACATCCCATAAAAACTACTAGTCCCATGTGAGTCATGCTCCATGTGGGAAACAAGAAGTATTGGGGGACTTTCCCGACACAGGAAGTGGCATGTTAGGGAGAAGGTATTCCGGGTGAACGTCGGCCCAATGATTCTAACCCGTCTATGTAGCACCCCTAGACGTGCAATGAGGTAGAGATGAGTATGTCAGAATTCCACATGAAGATGAGGAAGTTTAAATGTTTGAATCATGATGCTTGAAATCTGGATCACAATGATAGTGGTGTGGTGATGGAGGATAGCTATTGACCATGGTGGAAATGCAGCATCCATATCGTGTTAGCATAGAATGTGGACAGACAAATGAGGGTCGACCGTTGACCATGTTTGAAACACGGGACATGTTGTAAATTTCATCCAAGATCCATAGGGATGTTGGCACAAAATGGTAGGAAATACCTTAGGCCTCGCATCCATGGAGAGCCTTTAGGCCTAGAATCCATGTCGTTTGAGGGACCTTTTGAACATGTAATAGGATAATGATCCAAATAGCGAGCTCACAATTCTTGGACATGGAACGAGGGGAATGTCCCCATGAAAATTCCACACTTTGGGCTCTTTTTCAGACACATCTAAATACGATAATGAGGTGTATTAGATATAGGGGGTCAAGAACCTACCTATAGGGAGATCTTAGTTTAGAGTCGTAGAATTCGGACCATGGATGGGAGGAAACACAGGAGACTCATGATGAGTAATTACAAAAACCCGACGTGGAAGGGGACCTAAGGTTTCAAACACCACGTGTTCCCTGTAGAGGTTTTAGGTCGAGGGACCAAAATGATAGTTGAGATGGGCCTTAAGAGAAGTGCATAGGGGTTCCTACATACTCCATGATGATGAGGATCATGCTACACGTAGTTCATGAGGTGCCACGGTAAGGTGGTAGTGCAAGGGAAAGAGGGGCATGCGGGAGTGGCCCTTGCGCCAATAGGAGCAGTATTTGGTAAATATTGTTTGTCCTTTAAGGTGAATCATTTTTGTTAAGTGACATGCCTCGGGTAGCAGGACCTGGCGTCGCCACAAGAATCAATCAGTAGCAGGCATTGACAAATGTCATGGCATATAACCAATACCCAACTTGATGACCCCTATGATGAGGTCATCACAATGTTATGCCATTTTTCGTCGTGAGGCCAGGATGATAATGTCACATTTTAGGGTCATGCGATAGGACCAAGAATGCATTTTAACGTCATGCATCACAGACGTAGTAGAGACAATGTTAGCTGGGGAATGTGTACGATGCAATAAAACATTCCCGTCGTGAATGTGGACATGGTCCCATATCACACCTTACGCAACTCCGAGAGGGGGACCTCAGGCCAAGGGGCCTACATAGAGGTAAGAGTGAAAGGGGCTGGAGAAACTAGATCCCAGTTAAGCTGGGACTGAAAAAAAGATGTCCCGGTGGTCCTACATCTCCCACAAGGATGGGAATCAAGCAATAAGTAGTTCTTGAAGGCTTCCTTTTAATTTCGTGAGGGACAACATACAGTTTAATGTCATTCCTGATAAGAAAAAAGGAGGGATAATTTTTAGAACAGGGTGTGCATGGTGCAGCCATTGCAAACCCAATGTGAATGAGGTGGTAATCCCATACCATGCCATGACGCCCCGTAGTCAATGTCTAGGAGGCGGGACAGAAAAGAAAAATTAGCAGAACTCAATATGGGCCCAAATACTAGAGGTCTGTGTGCTCATACATATCCCATTAGGATTAAAATCTATCCAAATGTAGTTCTGAAGAGATCTTAGTTTATAGTCCTATAGCTCAGACCACGGAGGGATGACAACTTTCCAAGTAAGCGTAGACCTTGACCCGATCACTAAGCCCACGTGAGTCGAACTTAGTGTGGGAAACAAGGGAGGAATATGTCTATTGCAATACATGGAATGCACACCAATGGGAAATCGGTGCGGAGCCCCTACCATAACTACGGTCTTCTGAACTCGCAGATGCACACTAAGGAATAGTACCAAGAGTTTCGAAGTTCTACTTGGAGATGATAAGGGGGAGAGGGTTGTGAATCATGTAACTGACATTTTGGGCTTAATGGGGATGGCGTGACGATTGAGGATAACTATTTATTGTGGAAGAAATGCAGTACCCCTCTCCTGTTACCTGAAATGAGAACAATAAATGAAAATCTACTACTAACCGTATTCTTAATGTGGGACATGTATCTGTTTTTTGTTCGAAACCCAGAAGGACGTTTCCCTACAATGGTAAGAGGGACCATAGGCCGAGCATCCATGCCATATAGGGGTCCCGATGGATGTGAAAGGTGATGTAATCCCTATTGAACGGGAACATGACACCTGGGAAATGGGTGGAATCATGTCCGAGTAGAACCCAACATTCCAGGTACTAAACCAAAGTACCCTTCAAACACCTTGGTTGATTGCCGAAGAGGGTCGACGAGGGTGCTCAAATTTAGAGTAACTGATTTGGGGGGTTAGTATAGAGTATTGAGATAGAGAACTCTTAAATGAAAGAGGGGGTTAAATTGAATGGTTGTTATAACACCCGACGTGAGTGAGAACATTATCCCATACCACACCGTGTACTCCTCTCCCTGGGAAAGGGTAGGCCAAGGGGCCAAGGTGAAAGGGAAATTTTTGGGGGATGGGGCTGGACCCGAAGTCTAGATATTCGGGCAGACCTACAAATCCCACAATTATGGGAATCAATCCACACGTAGTTCTCGAAGCACCCCGGGGGGGGGGGGGGTAGGATATTCTAATGAGGATGTGTACGACATGGAGAGTAAACAGACAGGAATAAGGACATAATACTACACCACACCACACAATACCATTAGAGAGAACCTAAGCCAGGGTCTCGAAAAGGCCAAGGGGCCTCAGTCAGGAAGGCCTGACCAGCTTGTAGTTTAACATCATGTAGTGAGGACAGGGATGGGAGTTGGATTACCCAAAAAAGGGAGTTGTACGACACGACAAATAACCCGATGTGAATGAGGACTTAATCCAACACCACAACGCATAATCCCATAAGAGAGAACCTAGGATAGGGGCCCGAAAAGGCCAAGGGGCCTCGGTTAGGAAGGCCTGACCAGCTTTTAGTTTAACGTCAGGCAGTGAGGATGAAGAGGGGAGTATGATACCCTAAACAAGGTAGGTGTGAAGGAAATAGAATAACCCGATGTGAATGAGGAAATAATCTCGCACCATACTGAACAATTCCATATGAGAGAACCTGGGTCAGGGGCCCAAAAAGGCCAAAGGGCATCGATCAGGAAGGCCTGACCAGCTTGTAGTTTAACATCATGTAGTGAGGACGAGGAGGGGATTAGGATACCGCAGAAATAGAGGTGTATGGCACATGGAATAAGCTGACGAGAATGACGACATAATCCCGCGCCACACTGCACAATCCCATAAAAGATAACCTGGGCCAGGGGCCGGAAGAGGCCAAGGTCCTCGGTCAGGAAGGTCGGACCAGCTTGTAGTTTAATGTTATGTAGTGAGGACGAGGAGGGGAGTAGGTTACCCAAAACATGGGAGGTGTATGGCATGGCGAATAACCCAATGTTAATGAGAGACATAATCCTGCACCACACCGCACAATCCCATTAGAGAGAACCTGGGCCAGGGGCCTGAAAAGGCCAAGGGGCCTCGGTCAGGAAGGCCTGACTAGCTTGCAGTTTAACATCATGTAGTGAGGAAAAGGAGGGGATCGAGGCTTGTTCGACATGAATTGGGTAAAAATTATGAACCCCGCCATATTTCTTGACCCAAGGGGAAGATTCTGGCATTTGGATGGGTCTACAGATGAAATGTTCGGGCGTTTCTACGTATCCCAAGCAGATGGGAATCAAGACATATGTTGTCCTTGAAGGCCATGCAGTTTAACGTCATGTAGTGAAGATGTTGGAGGATAGAAGACTCTGAGTGGAAACATTCTGTGACCCTTATAACCCTTGTATGAGTGGGGCTGAGGGATCTGCTTTCATGAAAGTATCCTTCGAGAGAACTATACCCAGGGGGATAGCTGAAAGAGAAGATCTTGGGGTTGGGCTTTAAACGAAGCGACTAAGAATTCCAATTTATCCCATAAGGGTGGGAATCAATTCATATGTAGTTATTGAGATGCAGTTTAATGTCATGTAGGACAATTTACAGTTTAAAGTCATGCGGGACTGAACAGTTTAAGGTCATGCAGGACCATTGTGTAGTTTAGGGTCGTACGAGACCATTCAGTTTAAGGTCATGCAGGACCATAGGGCTCAGGCAAAGTATTGCTTGAGGAATTTGACATTGGTGGGAGGCGTTATGCGCTTACTATCCTTGGTAACCAATGAATACATGCCATTATGGGAAACATTGTGAATGATGTATTGCACTTCCCATTTGGTCTCCAACAAGGGTGGTTTCCTACTAGGGATCATTGGCGGTCAGAGGGCCCACACCAGGTTGCCTTGTAGAAAAGGGTGGAGGAAATCCTTCTTGTTGAAGACTCTAGCTATCTTATTATGATTCCTTTCTAGATTGTGTTGGGCACAGAGCCTACTCTCGTCAAGTGATTCTAATTCAGGTAGACGGATTTTGGCCACATCATCTGGAACCTGTTGGTCATAGACCGCAGTGTGTAACAATTTCAGCTAGATCTCAATGGGTTGTATGACCTCACCCCCATACACCTAGGAATACGGGGTAACCTTGGTGGAATTGTGAGTTGTCATCTGATAGACCGAGAGAGCTTTGGGGATCTTGTTCAGCCAACTCTTCTTGTTCTGGACAACTATTTTCTACAAAATGTTAGAGAGGGTTTTGTTGAACACCTCAATCTGCCTGTTTTCCTACACGTGATAGTAGGAGGTATGGTCTGAACGAATATTGTACTTGGCATACAGTTTCTTCAGCTCAGCTTCTTAGAAGTTGGTGCCATTATTAGTGAGCACGACGTGAGGGACTCCAAATCGGTAGATTATGTTGGATCTAACAAAATCAACAATGGATCGATCCTTGACTTCCTTGAGTGGGATTGCCTCTGCCCATTTGGGGAAGAAATCCATATTGGTCAGGATGAACCTCTACTGGAGAACTGTCGCTGGTGGGTACAACCCCATGACATTGAGGCCCCACACTGCGAAGGGACAAGAGTACTTGGTGGAGTGGAGAGGTTATGGAGGCCGATACAAGAAATTAGCATGAACTTGGCACGCGTGACATCTCTTGGAGAACTCGACACAATTGTGGATCATAGACGACCAGAAGTACCCTAATATCCGGATCTGATGGGACAACTTTTCCCCAGACTGGTGGGCACTGCAGGAACCGTCATGAACCTCTTGCATGATCTGAGAAATCTCGACTCCTTGAATGAAACAGAGCAGAGAACCATCGAAACCACATTTATAGAGGATCTTCATAAGACTAGGACCACTATGGAGGGTAAAATGCAGTGTGTGGCATGGGATTCACTCGCACTCGGCCATATCATCAGGGAGGTAACCATTTCAGAGATACTCGACAAAAGGGGATCTCAAGTTGGGAGTCATTTCAACCACTGCATCTGAAGAACATTGGGCTCTTGACATGGAGGATACGACGGTAGGATAGATTATTTGAATGCCCTCATCATCCTCTAGGGTGACGAGGGAAATGTCTCTCTGGTGTGCCACATGTATGATCAGATCATCCTTCTTGTGTTCTGCAAGTGACGTAGCTAAGTCAGACAAAGCGTCTGCTCAACTATTCTGTGACGGAGGGACATGGGTAACCTATGGTCGAGAGGGGAACTGATCCATTGGGTTGAGGGTGTACTCCAAAAATGACATGATCTCTGGCTTCCTGATAACATAATCACCATTGACTTGCTTGCTGACTAACTCCGAATCCCCTTTCACATGAAAATGGGGCACATTGATCTCAAGGTCCAGTTCGAGGCCAGTGATGAGACCCTGAAAATCTACCTCATTGTTGGTGGATCCATCTGACAACTAGAACGAGTATGAAAGAATTTCTTGCACCGGGGTAATGAGGATGATACCCATGCCCACTCTGTTTAGCCTAGGATCGTTGAGCCTCCTACCTGTGGGACCGCGGGAGGCACCATAGAAGTGAATTTGCCAAAATGAGACGACATGATCAACTAAAAGGATTGCCTCATAATGAAAATCCATGTCAAGGGACTGATCTGCAGAGGTTGGATGGGTAGCCAAGAAGTCTGCCAATGACTGCCCCTTGATAGCCTTCTGAGGCACAAACCTGATGACAAACTACTAGATAATTACCTCCCACCGAGCTAGTTGTCCAGTCAACATGGGTTGGTTCAAGATATAATTTAGTGAGTCTACCCAAGAGACCAACTGTACCTCATGGTGCTATAGGTAATGTCTCGATTTCCCCATGGAAAACACGAGTTCAAGGCAGCACTCTTCGATGGGGGAGTATCTGGTCTCTGTATCAAGGAGCATGAAACTGAGGTAGTAGAGGCTATTCCTTGTCCCCTAATTACTCTTATGGGTGACAAGGGCACCGAGAGGCTGATCTAGGGCAGTGACATAGACAATCGCCTGCTTTTCGGATACGGGTGGCATCAAGACCCGAGGCTGCAACAGGAATCACTTAACTTCCTCTAACGCGGTCTGGCACGCTTTATCCCATTCATAGGTAGTGCCTTTCTTCATGGGCCTAGAAAAGGGCTTACAATATCCGGCCAGGTTCGCGTTGAATCGGTGTATGTAGGCTAAGTGGCCTTGATATCCTCAAAGCTCCCAAATATTTCTTGGGGGGGAATCTGGCTGATGTCCTTGATCATCTCTAGGTCGATCTTGATGCCCCGGTATTTGAAAACAAAGCTGAGAAAATTGGCCAAGGCGACCCTGAAGGCACATTTAAGAGGGTTCATCTTCAGGTGGCAGGAATTAAGGAAACCAAAAACTTTATAAAGGTCCTTAAGAAAGTCCTCGAACAGGCGAGAATTGACCACCAGATCGTCCACATAGAATTCCACCAATGTTCCGAGAATTGGCTTGAATATGCGATTCATAGCCCACTGATAGGTGGCACCTGAATTTTTTAGGACGAAGGGCATATCATGGTAACATAAAGTACTTTGTGGGGCCTTGAAAGTGATGGAATTATCATATTCAGGGGCTATACAGATCTGGTTGTACTCATAATACTGATCCATGAAGGAGAGGGCTTGGAACCTGGCCGTAGCATCGATCAATGGTTCTATCACTGTAAGGGGAAAATCATCCTTCGGACAGTGGCGTTTGAGATCATGGAAGTCGATACAGACTCTGATCTACCCATTCTTCTTCGTGACTGGCACGATGTTGGCCAACCACATGGGGCATTGGACCTCCTTGACAAAATTTCCTCTAATGAGCTTGTCAACCTCAGCCTCGACCAAAGAACCGTGAGAAGGGTGAATCTTTCTGGGAGGTTGCTTGAACCCGCGATGGTTTGTCAGGAGACCAAGGAGGTGGATAGCTACCAATGGATCTAGCCCTGGAATCACACCATAACTCCAGGCGAACACATCATAGTGCAGCTTAAAGAAGTTCACATACCACTGCTTCTCCTTGATGGACATGGCGGCACAGATCAATTTGGGTCTCGGAACTACCTTTCTACCAAGGTTCACTTGTACCAGTTCATCGATTGTGGCGGAGATGCCTTCTTCAATGGCAGGGGGAGCATCTTCCAAATACTCCTCTTTGCGTGGGGAGGAGGGATTCCCTAGGGGTGAGGCTTCCCATTGGTCAGAGGAACCTGACAGGGGGTTGGTACCAGCCTGGATATTAGGGGACAATGCATCAGGAGATTCATGCGCCATTAAAACCATGGCGATGAAGGTAGTTGATCCAATTCAATATGGAATTCGGCCCAGAAGGCCACGCTAGATGATATGAATGTAATAGTGGCGATTCATCTTGAGCCGATTAATTACAGCCTAGCGGAATAGATAAATATGATGTATTTTTGTTTCCATGAGGTGGATGTCCCAATACCGTACGAGGGTAGGAGGTTCCGGGATCACCAGAGTCTAGTTTTTGTAGGAGTACGAGGTGATTTTTCACTGTCTCTTTGACTTGGTAATACAAATTCCTATTGTACCTAAAAAAAAGAGTCTCCCCATGTTGGGGGTCATGGCATCCAATAGATGGATTGGGAAGACATAGGAATCATCCAAACCTTCCCAAGGGTCAGTTGTGATTGTGGCGGCTCAATCTCACTTTCCAAAATCTGCTTATACTTGCTCTTTTAATAGTTAGCGTCCAGATAACGAGCTTCAGAAGAGGTGAAATAAGATGCATCACTATGGATTTTGCCTAGTCAACCATTAAGGGGGTACTTGAGGCATTGGTGATATGATGAGGGGACCGCCACATGCAGGTGGAGACATGGCCTGCCCATCAATTCGTTGTATGTGGTATCTTGGGAGACAACCATGAATTCGGTAATGAAAACTAGGCCACCGAACTGGGTCTTCAAACGGATCCTGTCCACTAGGTTTTGCTCGGTCATATCATATACCAGGATTCTTAGGTCGGAGGGAGCCAAATCATCCTCAGATAACCCCATCTTCCGTAGTGTCCATGTCAGGATTAAGTTAATCCTAGAGCCCATGTCAAAAAGACAGTGGCAGACTTCCACACCATTGAACTGGAAAGTGATATACAATAGAAGAATGTGCCCCTGTATGCGAGGGTCTTCGTCTTCACCAGAGAACAAGATAACTGTATGGAATTTGACGTTCTCAATTACCTTAGCATGGAAGGCTTCTGCAGCTGCTACCTCCGTCTCAAACTGGAGGGGGGCTCCTTGGAGCCTCGGCGAGCACCTAACACATGGCTGACGACATGCACATATCCTCAAGGAAAGAGAGCCTCGCTAGAATGCTGGAATGATGATTGAGGACATCGTACTTCAGTTCCAAGCACGAACTTCTACTTAAAGTAGGCCACTCAACAATTAGAGGTAGGGCGGGCCTTGCTAGCTGGACCGGTGGCTAGCTAGTTCTAGGTATTCCCCATTTCTCACTAGTCGAGGACTGAAGAGTAGCATCCGGATGGGGATCAGACGACTGAGATTGGCCTGTAGTAGGACAAGACTGGACACGGTATAGACGAGCTATCTCTTCCTGATCTAGTAGCACAAACAGTGGTGGGGGTAGATCTGAGGACACATGTGGAGGAGGTTGCGCATGTTGAGCTATTTTTTGGGTTTGTTGTCTGGTCATAGTGGCGTGGACGACTTGGATGAATGTGTTAGCTGACGTTCCTTGAAAACCCATTTGGTCGTGGCACCGCCAACACTGGTGTTGGATAGGGACATTGGGGAGGTCCACCTGGCGTTCCCCTTCATCAGGAATCATATATGGATTTACCAACACCATGGTATTAACCAAAGCGTAGCCCTAACTATCACATTAAGAGTCATCCATCAATGGGTGGATTCTTGGAGGGATCCCCATCTCAGGGGGCATGAAGTTGCCAAGAGTGTGGTATGATAATGGAATTGACAGAGTGTGTTTCTTCTTCTTACATCGACGATGCTTGCTCTTCTTGGAAGAGGCCAGTTGAGATGATGATGCAGAGGTGTTGGCCGCAGATTCTGAAGGTTCTGGCTGATTCAAGCATGCCCGAAAAATACCATGGGTGCATGCGACTATTTTACGAGGCATCCAGTCATCGTGCTTCTAGGATCCGTGGCTGGGAACCTGCTGCCACTGACCTTCGTCGTCGCTACCGCTTTCGGAACTCGTGAAGACACCCGCCACATGTGCTGGGGCTGGGCCCAGCTTGACTAGGTTGTTATCGACCTAGTCATGGAGCATGTCCTTAAATACATATAACTAGTTGAGGGTGTGCCCCAGAATCCTATGGTAGGGGTAGTAGTTGGGGAGATCAGTGAGATTCGCCTCTTCTGGCCTTCTGTACTCTAGCAATCAGACAATCCCTTACTACAAGGCTCTACGAAAATAACCAGCGACCTGAGCCTTGTTGAACGAGTATGTCCAATTTCTTCTATCCGGAAGGGGGGCTCTAGGAGCATGGACATTGCAAGGGGCCGGAGGAGCCTATTGAGGAGTCAGATCCTGATTATCCCACCTAGGCGTTGGTGGCGCGTTGCATGGGGGAACCTGACAATTCTAAGGTGGTCGCTGCTGGGCGGGAGGCTGCGCCGGTGGTGGTGGGCCTCTACTGGGTTGCAGAGCCGCTGCTATATGTAGAAATTATAACAGTACTCAGGATTCTATTTGGGCCACTGCGGTGGGCACGGATCTGGAACGCCTCATTACTGGGATAACAGTGGGCATCTGACGTGCCTGACTAGCCTGTTTTAGAGCTTCCTCGAGGCACTGGGCCTTATCTGTGATGTCTTGGAACCCTCTGGGGTAGTTTAGAGTGATCTGGAAAGAAACCAGTCCTTTTTTGACATTCCCTACTCACATAGTTAGTAATTTCTCCTGAGTCAGTGGCATGTCGGGGAGTATGTGATCCCCTTCCATCGGGCGATGATATCCGAGACTCACTCATCGGGCCATTTCTTTTAGGTGAAGAGGTCTGCGATGATGGTCTTCCACGTGGTGGAGCTGAACTGGTATAGGAATTACTGGAAAAGACCTCCCATCTAGTCACAAATCCAATGGGTAGCTGGATGTATCAGACAAATGAAGGGCCTTCCAATGTCTGCACAAAACATCGGAGCTTGGCGGCTTCCTTCTGTGCTGGAGTCCCTAACATGGGGCCACACCTAGAAGAGAAGTGGGCCAGGTGTTGTGGTGGTTCCCCTGTCCTGTTAAAGGGCGAGAATGTGGGATTACCAAAACCCGGGGGTGCAGGCATATCATTCACCCAATCCGGTTATGGCTTTCCATTTGGTGGGACCGCCACCTGTCGTGTTTCCAATACCTCGAGGTGGGCAATGAGTTCCACCTTTGGATCGTCTAGGTGGGGGTCCCTATCTTGATGGGGATCCCTAACAAAAGTTGCATTTCCAGGCTCTTCAACACAGTAGATGGGCTCAAAGGCTCATGGAGTAACTGGCGGGGCGGCCCGTGGGGCCTCTGGGGGAACCCAGGCACGATTCCTCTGATTGTCGGGCCATTTGGGAGGGTTTGGTGAGGCGTATCGCACCTACTTTCCATGAGTTCCGATTTAAACCCTGTCTGCTGGAGAGGTATGAAAAATGTTTCCCAAAGGCATCTCGCCAGGGGGAAGTTGTTCCTCCCCTCCTGCCCCAGGCTAGGATCACCATAGTTGGGTTGCCGCTCTACTGCACATTCGGGTAGGAGTTCAGCAACCAACCTTTCGGGATTAAGAAGTTGTTGGGGGAAATGCGGCCTTCTCGGGGTCTTCCTCTGTCTTTTTCACTAAGGCAGATGGGTCGGAGTGCCTGACATCTCCGAAATGTTCATTACCCCTACCAGAATTCTGACTGAGTACCAATGACTCGGTAGGCACAGGGAGACCTAGGAGGTTCCTCTACCGATTATTAATCCTCGCTGATGGGTCCAACAATGGTGGCACAACCTTAGGTGGTAAATCCCTATCATGAAACTCCATCTCATCCTATTTGTCCACAATGTTGGCCATGTGGACCGTGACCCTTCCCGGGGGAATGTCCTCAATATCGCATAAAGTGTCGGGCGACCATCGAATATGGCTAAAGAGGAGGGCATCAAACTTCCCTCAACCATGGACTTGAACGTGGGGGGTATCCTCCCTGATGATTTTGCGTTGTACCCTGAAACTCTGAATGAATCTTTGTTGGAGGGTCTTCTGGCGACTTGGTGACTCAGGGAACTAGACTACGGGGAGTATGACCAAATAGAAAATATGACATTGCTTGCTGATTTCCTCAATGTGCACTTGGCTCCTGGGGTACACCACCCGACGATAACAAAGAAAGATGTGCCTCGCCATAGGGTTTGATTGAAGCACTCGACTTCCATCGGGGTGAGGGATTCTGGGGCAGAGATGTTCGACGACGCCACTAGCTTGAACATCTCTGGAATTTGATCAGCTGCAAGAATGTTCTATAAGTTCATGAGCTCAGATTCAGAGTCTGGAACAGTGTTTCCCCACTCGACAACTAGGGTTAGCTAAGGAACCAGTAGCAGTACTGAGGTGGACCGCTAAGACAGTTGACTAGGCATCAGAGAATACGGTGAACGAGCTGACTGGCAGCAGAATTCCAAACCAACCTCTGAAGAGTGTGGTGACCTGACCACAATGTCACAATACAAAGGGCTGACATCCAAATTTTCTGGTGCAGGGATCACGGTTACCGGCAATGGGCCATGTAGTTGCTCAACCGCCATCAGTCCCCAAAATAGCTATCCATGATCTCTGGTCGAGGTAGAGGGTGCTTCTAGTGATGATGGTTGTGACTGCATGGTCGGGACCTATGGGATTCCCAAAATTCCCTCCTCCTAGATGTACCTACAAAGAGAGGCGGGAATCCGGTGGACATCACACTCCAGAAGGATGAGGCTGTTACGCCTTGTTCCTGTCCCGGTCCTTGACACAAAGGACCAAAGTAAAGGTTCCACCACTGAGTCACACTATAATTTAGAATCCGAGAAAAATACTAGCGTGATCTTAGTCTGAAGATTTTCGGTGTTATTATTGCGGAAACGATGACCTGCCTTCCTTCCCCTGAACGGTTCTTCGGGAAAGGTAAACTTCCTGGCACGAGGAGGTCCTTCGGCCGCACTATGGTCGGGGTGGGGAGTACTTCTGCCTAAGTAGGCTGGGGTATGAGGAGCACCAAGGAATATGTCAAAGGGGACATGGGAGGACCTCCATGCTGGGTGCTGGTGCGGGTAGGACCCCCGCTGGTGCTTACAAGAGCACAGGTAGGACCTCCATGCCTAGTTCCCTTGGTGACGTTAGTGTATGGCCGGTCACCGTACTGATTGGGCCGAACACAGGTAGGACCACGTGCTGGGTGCTAGTGAAGTGATGTTGATATCCACCTCTCTAGTTAACAGGATGAGGAGGACCATCGTCGGCTACTACGAGGATGTGAGAAAGGTCCTCGCATCGTATATTGACTGGATGTGCCACATCCCCACCCTGGGGGTTCATGGAAGGAGGGATGGCTCCGTACCCAGTGTAATGAGCACGAGAGAGGCTTCCAGAATGGGTGTTTCTACCATGGGGGAGGCCCTTAATCAGGTGGAAGCTGGCACATGCCATACCTCCAAACTAGGCATGGAAGGGGGAAGGGTCTGCATCCTTCGTGGTATTTGCACGGAGAGGCCTTCTTCAATGGCAGGGGGAGCATTTTCCAAATACTCCTCTTTGCGTGGGGAGGAGGGATTCCCTAGGGGTGAGGCTTCCCATTGGTCAGAGGAACCTGACAGGGGGTTGGTACCAGCCTGGATATTAGGGGACAGTGCATCAGGAGATTCATGCGCCATTAAAACCATGGCGATGAAGGTAGTTGATCCAATCCAATATGGAATTCGGCCCAGAAGGCCACGCTAGATGATATGAATGTAATAGTGGCGATTCATCTTGAGCCGATTAATTACAGCCTAGCGGAATAGATAAATATGATGTATTTTTGTTTCCATGAGGTGGATGTCCCAATACCGTACGAGGGTAGGAGGTTCCGGGATCACCAGAGTCTAGTTTTTGTAGGAGTACGAGGTGATTTTTCACTGTCTCTTTGACTTGGTAATACAACTTCCTATTGTACCTAAAAAAAAGAGTCTCCCCATGTTGGGGGTCATGGCATCCAATAGATGGATTGGGAAGACATAGGAATCATCCAAACCTTCCCAAGGGTCAGTTGTGATTGTGGCGGCTCAATCTCACTTTCCAAAATCTGCTTATACTTGCTCTTTTAATAGTTAGCGTCCAGATAACGAGCTTCAGAAGAGGTGAAATAAGATGCATCACTATAGATTTTGCCTAGTCAACCATTAAGGGGGTACTTGAGGCATTGGTGATATGATGAGGGGACCGCCACATGCAGGTGGAGACATGGCCTGCCCATCAATTCGTTGTATGTGGTATCTTGGGAGACAACCATGAATTCGGTAATGAAAACTAGGCCACCGAACTGGGTCTTCAAACGGATCCTGTCCACTAGGTTTTGCTCGGTCATATCATATACCAGGATTCTTAGGTCGGAGGGAGCCAAATCATCCTCAGATAACCCCATCTTCCGTAGTGTCCATGTCAGGATTAAGTTAATCCTAGAGCCCATGTCAAAAAGACAGTGGCAGACTTCCACACCATTGAACTGGAAAGTGATATACAATAGAAGAATGTGCCCCTGTATGCGAGGGTCTTCGTCTTCACCAGAGAACAAGATAACTGTATGGAATTTGGCGTTCTCAATTACCTTAGCATGGAAGGCTTCTGCAGCTGCTACCTCCGTCTCAAACTGGAGGGGGGCTCCTTGGAGCCTCGGCGAGCACCTAACACATGGCTGACGACATGCACATATCCTCAAGGAAAGAGAGCCTCGCTAGAATGCTGGAATGATGATTGAGGACATCGTACTTCAGTTCCAAGCACGAACTTCTACTTAAAGTAGGCCACTCAACAATTAGAGGTAGGGCGGGCCTTGCTAGCTGGACCGGTGGCTAGCTAGTTCTAGGTATTCCCCATTTCTCACTAGTCGAGGACTGAAGAGTAGCATCCGGATGGGGATCAGACGACTGAGATTGGCCTGTAGTAGGACAAGACTGGACACGGTATAGACGAGCTATCTCTTCCTGATCTAGTAGCACAAACAGTGGTGGGGGTAGATCTGAGGACACATGTGGAGGAGGTTGCGCATGTTGAGCTATTTTTTGGGTTTGTTGTCTGGTCATAGTGGCGTGCACGACTTGGATGAATGTGTTAGCTGACGTTCCTTGAAAACCCATTTGGTCGTGGCACCGCCAACACTGGTGTTGGATAGGGACATTGGGGAGGTCCACCTGGCGTTCCCCTTCATCAGGAATCATATATGGATTTACCAACACCATGGTATTAACCAAAGCGTAGCCCTAACTATCACATTAAGAGTCATCCATCAATGGGTGGATTCTTGGAGGGATCCCCATCTCAGGGGGCATGAAGTTGCCAAGAGTGTGGTATGATAATGGAATTGACAGAGTGTGTTTCTTCTTCTTACATCGACGATGCTTGCTCTTCTTGGAAGAGGCCAGTTGAGATGATGATGCAGAGGTGTTGGCCGCAGATTCTGAAGGTTCTGGCTGATTCAAGCATGCCCGAAAAATACCATGGGTGCATGCGACTATTTTACGAGGCATCCAGTCATCGTGCTTCTAGGATCCGTGGCTGGGAACCTGCTGCCACTGACCTTCGTCGTCGCTACCGCTTTCGAAACTCGTGAAGACACCCGCCACATGTGCTGGGGCTGGGCCCAGCTTGACTAGGTTGTTATCGACCTAGTCATGGAGCATGTCCTTAAATACATATAACTAGTTGAGGGTGTGCCCCAGAATCCTATGATAGGGGTAGTAGTTGGGGAGATCAGTGAGATTCGCCTCTTCTGGCCTTCTGTACTCTAGCAATCAGACAATCCCTTACTACAAGGCTCTACGAAAATAACCAGCGACCTGAGCCTTGTTGAACGAGTATGTCCAATTTCTTCTATCCGGAAGGGGGGCTCTAGGAGCATGGACATTGCAAGGGGCCGGAGGAGCCTATTGAGGAGTCAGATCCTGATTATCCCACCTAGGCATTGGTGGCGCGTTGCATGGGGGAACCTGACAATTCTAAGGTGGTCGCTGCTGGGCGGGAGGCTGCGCCGGTGGTGGTGGGCCTCTACTGGGTTGCAGAGCCGCTGCTATATGTAGAAATTATAACAGTACTCAGGATTCTATTTGGGCCACTGCGGTGGGCACGGATCTGGAACGCCTCATTACTGGGATAACAGTGGGCATCTGACGTGCCTGACTAGCCTGTTTTAGAGCTTCCTCGAGGCACTGGGCCTTATCTGTGATGTCTTGGAACCCTCTGGGGTAGTTTAGAGTGATCTGGAAAGAAACCAGTCCTTTTTTGACATTCCCTACTCACATAGTTAGTAATTTCTCCTGAGTCAGTGGCATGTCGGGGAGTATGTGATCCCCTTCCATCGGGCGATGATATCCGAGACTCACTCATCGGGCCATTTCTTTTAGGTGAAGAGGTCTGCGATGATGGTCTTCCACGTGGTGGAGCTGAACTGGTATAGGAATTACTGGAAAAGACCTCCCATCTAGTCACAAATCCAATGGGTAGCTGGATGTATCAGACAAATGAAGGGCCTTCCAATGTCTGCACAAAACATCGGAGCTTGGCGGCTTCCTTCTGTGCTGGAGTCCCTAACATGGGGCCACACCTAGAAGAGAAGTGGGCCAGGTGTTGTGGTGGTTCCCCTGTCCTGTTAAAGGGCGAGAATGTGGGATTACCAAAACCCGGGGGTGCAGGCATATCATTCACCCAATCCGGTTATGGCTTTCCATTTGGTGGGACCGCCACCTGTCGTGTTTCCAATACCTCGAGGTGGGCAATGAGTTCCACCTTTGGATCGTCTAGGTGGGGGTCCCTATCTTGATGGGGATCCGTAACAAAAGTTGCATTTCCAGGCTCTTCAACACAGTAGATGGGCTCAAAGGCTCATGGAGTAACTGGCGGGGCGGCCCGTGGGGCCTCTGGGGGAACCCAGGCACGATTCCTCTGATTGTCGGGCCATTTGGGAGGGTTTGGTGAGGCGTATCGCACCTACTTTCCATGAGTTCCGATTTAAACCCTGTCTGCTGGAGAGGTATGAAAAATGTTTCCCAAAGGCATCTCGCCAGGGGGAAGTTGTTCCTCCCCTCCTGCCCCAGGCTAGGATCACCATAGTTGGGTTGCCGCTCTACTGCACATTCGGGTAGGAGTTCAGCAACCAACCTTTCGGGATTAAGAAGTTGTTGGGGGAAATGCGGCCTTCTCGGGGTCTTCCTCTGTCTTTTTCACTAAGGCAGATGGGTCGGAGTGCCTGACATCTCCGAAATGTTCATTACCCCTACCAGAATTCTGACTGAGTACCAATGACTCGGTAGGCACAGGGAGACCTAGGAGGTTCCTCTACCGATTATTAATCCTCGCTGATGGGTCCAACAATGGTGGCACAACCTTAGGTGGTAAATCCCTATCATGAAACTCCATCTCATCCTATTTGTCCACAATGTTGGCCATGTGGACCGTGACCCTTCCCGGGGGAATGTCCTCAATATCGCATAAAGTGTCGGGCGACCATCGAATATGGCTAAAGAGGAGGGCATCAAACTTCCCTCAACCATGGACTTGAACGTGGGGGGTATCCTCCCTGATGATTTTGCGTTGTACCCTGAAACTCTGAATGAATCTTTGTTGGAGGGTCTTCTGGCGACTTGGTGACTCAGGGAACTAGACTACGGGGAGTATGACCAAATAGAAAATATGACATTGCTTGCTGATTTCCTCAATGTGCACTTGGCTCCTGGGGTACACCACCCGACGATAACAAAGAAAGATGTGCCTCGCCATAGGGTTTGATTGAAGCACTCGACTTCCATCGGGGTGAGGGATTCTGGGGCAGAGATGTTCGACGACGCCACTAGCTTGAACATCTCTAGAATTTGATCAGCTGCAAGAATGTTCTATAAGTTCATGAGCTCAGATTCAGAGTCTGGAACAGTGTTTCCCCACTCGACAACTAGGGTTAGCTAAGGAACCAGTAGCAGTACTGAGGTGGACCGCTAAGACAGTTGACTAGGCATCAGAGAATACGGTGAACGAGCTGACTGGCAGTAGAATTCCAAACCAACCTCTGAAGAGTGTGGTGACCTGACCACAATGTCACAATACAAAGGGCTGACATCCAAATTTTCTGGTGCAGGGATCACGGTTACCGGCAATGGGCCATGTAGTTGCTCAACCGCCATCAGTCCCCAAAATAGCTATCCATGATCTCTGGTCGAGGTAGAGGGTGCTTCTAGTGATGATGGTTGTGACTGCATGGTCGGGACCTATGGGATTCCCAAAATTCCCTCCTCCTAGATGTACCTACAAAGAGATGCGGGAATCCGGTGGACATCACACTCCAGAAGGATGAGGCTGTTACGCCTTGTTCCTGTCCCGGTCCTTGACACAAAGGACCAAAGTAAAGGTTCCACCACTGAGTCACACTATAATTTAGAATCCGAGAAAAATACTAGCGTGATCTTAGTCTGAAGATTTTCGGTGTTATTATTGCGGAAACGATGACCTGCCTTCCTTCCCCTGAACGGTTCTTCGGGAAAGGTAAACTTCCTGGCACGAGGAGGTCCTTCGGCCGCACTAGGGTCGGGGTGGGGAGTACTTCTGCCTAAGTAGGCTGGGGTATGAGGAGCACCAAGGAATATGTCAAAGGGGACATGGGAGGACCTCCATGCTGGGTGCTGGTGCGGGTAGGACCCCCGCTGGTGCTTACAAGAGCACAGGTAGGACCTCCATGCCTAGTTCCCTTGGTGACGTTAGTGTATGGCCGGTCACCGTACTGATTGGGCCGAACACAGGTAGGACCACGTGCTGGGTGCTAGTGAAGTGATGTTGATATCCACCTCTCTAGTTAACAGGATGAGGAGGACCATCGTCGGCTACTACGAGGATGTGAGAAAGGTCCTCGCATCGTAGATTGACTGGATGTGCCACATCCCCACCCTGGGGGTTCATGGAAGGAGGGATGGCTCCGTACCCAGTGTAATGAGCACGAGAGAGGCTTCCAGAATGGGTGTTTCTACCATGGGGGAGGCCCTTAATCAGGTGGAAGCTGGCACATGCCATACCTCCAAACTAGGCATGGAAGGGGGAAGGGTCTGCATCCTTCGTGGTATTTGCACGGAGAGGGTATTTTTACTGGGTGGAATTGCTGAAAATTAGTCCACGGTGGCCACCTCTTGTGTCTGCGGCCAAAAGAGTTGACCCAGCCAGCCCGTGGGGTGGTTGGGGCATCGATCCTGGTCGAGCGTTATAGCTACCCCTTCTCGACGTATGCTGGGGGTGATAATGCACGTCAGCGGTGGGTCGAGCCATAGTATCCACTAACGTTGATACCCCTTGATGGGCGTCCCCCTTGGCATGTGCCTGACGCTTCCGTTGAGTCTGTCGGGCCTGTAATGGTGGTGCACATATGTAGTCTACCTGCTCTTCAGCTCGAGGAACTAGGTAGCGGAGATTGTGTGGCCTGGTGGGGGCCCTTCCTGGGAACCCCCTAGGACGAAACTCTGGCCGGGATGGCCTGAACATCACCTACCTCATTGGAATAGGGCATGGAGTTGTCGAGGCGTTCTAAGGATAGGATCCCAAAACGACTGAAGGTTTGGAGTTGGGAGCAGCGGCTCCCTGAGCGGCCTTCGATGGCAGCATTGACGGCGAGTCGAAGACGCCTCTAAATTTAGGTGGCTGATGTCCCTCGTAGGGATGACCCCCTCCTCCTTGTACATACATACTAGGTCATTGATTACCCTCAGTTGGATAATTTCTGATGGGGAGAGGGGGTGTGGGCTCCTAGTAGTCACAGTAGTCAACGCCTTCATAGAAGAGGCAGAACTGCATTGGGTAGCCGCATTGGTATTGCCTTTGTGCCTGTGTCGGTGGGAAGGAGGTGATCGGGTTTCAAATGCAGCAAATAGGCTCCTGAATGTAGGTAGATCAGCTCTTTAAAACTGACAAAAAAATAAATCGATGCCTAGTTACCCAAATCCATTCCGTCTTCCATGACCAGTAATAGGGATCCACACTGGCAACGTCACAGACCAAGATTCCCAACATTTTTACTGCTCCAACATCTGGTTGGTTTCACGCCAAACCCACTATTTTCTTTGTGGGACACGGAACTGGTTATCCGGATCTGTTGACAAGTCACTATACTGCTGTCTCGATCTCTACTAATCTCCATTTTGAGGAGAAGAATCATCACGTCGAGTTAACAATTTCTGTTTCTGATGCTTTCACCAGGGCGCACGTGTCCGTTTTCTTGAGTGCGACATGCATGGATTTTTTTACCCCACATTCCGGATATCCAAAGGCGGGTGACATTCGATCCTTATTCAGGGATGTCTTCTCCTTGATCAAAACAGGATGATGGGATGTTGGTTCTTCCTTCCATGGATTCCTCCTCAAAATCTATCACCAAGTCTGGGTCTCCATCATAGAATAAGACATAGTTTGTGAAACTCTTCTTGGTGCCATGATTTCATGGATACCAATTAATTACACTGCTTCAGTCTGGATATTCCAAGGGGTCCGGTCAGGGCAACAACCATCAGTTGTGGGAGTAGTCACGTTGAGGCATCACTGGTGTGTCTGGGTGCTGGGGAATTAGGGTTTCTATCTTTTGTCTCCTATTATAGTGATTCCTGATGGCGCGTAAGCCCGAACCATCCCACATCGAGTGTGGGGAATCATAGTCCATAGGCATGTATCTGAGGTTTTCTTCATCTTCCATTGTTTAACATAGGGTATGCCGCAAGTTTAACATCTAGTGGGGACAGATCAGACTGCTCCAAACATTGATTAGAGTGGATCAGATTGAGGAACCCCATGGAGGGAACACCGATATTGGGACCAACACATGCGTGGCTCCCCGAATTCTGTAGAGGGGAATGATGTGGCATGATCTCCCCGGGATGTGGAGGCCTGGGTAAAAATTAGGTTGGATGATGGTTTTGGTCTTGAGTCTTCAAGGGACTTCTTACATATCCCCATAGCAGGGAATAAAAGTCCACATTGTTTGGGTATGAATGTGTGGGGCTTACACTCTAGGCGGACCAGGTGTTGGTTACCCTACATGAAGGAGATCAGAATGAAAAGGTAGTGGGCTTGAACCTCTTTGAGGCTTCCTACATACTATGCCTTGACACGGATCAAAGTCCCCATAGTCTGGGATGGGTTGTGTCGGTGTACTGACATGAAGATGGACCGGGGGTCCAATGGGTGTTGGGCTTGAACCTTGTGTGGCTTTTTATGTACCATGCCTTGAAATGGATCAATGTCCTCCTAGTTAGGGTTGGGTAGATACTGTTTAACGTCATGCAGTACGAGGCTAAAATGACGTGAAAGGGGTCGGAATGACCGAATGGTGGGCTTGAACCCCATGGAGGATTCATACATACCATGACTTGACATGGATCAAAGTCCTTCTTGTTCAGGATGGTGTAGGGCTTACACTCTAGGCTACCCAGGGTTTTAATGGGGCTTGGTGCACTGATAGGGAGATAGTTGGGGCCAATAGATGTTGGGCTTGAACCTCGTGGAGGCTTCCTACATACCATGCCTTAACATTGATCAAATCCACGTAGTTCGGAATGTGGCAGTGTCGTAGAACTGATGTGAATAAGGACCTTAGTCTAGGTTGAAGATGGGGTTGAACCTTAGGGAGGCTTCATACATACCTTGACTTATCAAAGATCAAAGTCCCCATAGTTTGAGCATGGAAGGTGGATGTCGAACGAACATGAAGGGGTGTCAGAACAACTGGATGGTGGGATTGAACATCGTGGACGCTTCCTACGTACCATGCCTTGATATGGATCAATGTCCCCGTAGTTTGGGTTGGATGATATAGTTTAACATCATTTGGGATGAGTGTGAACAGATGTGAAGGAGGTAGGAATGACCGAATGGTGGGCTTGAACCTCGTGGAGGCTTCCTATGTACCATGCCTTGACATGGATCAAAGACCCCGTTGTTTGGTTGTACAGTTTAACGTCATGCGGGATGGGGGGAATTTGGGGATTATGCTTTGAGGCGGGCCAAGGTGTGTCATGGTCGATGCTCACTCTATGCTCACGGGAGTCATGCTCAGTACGAGAATCGAGAGTTTGTAGAGACCTAGCAATCACGTCATGAAGGGTGCATCCGTGGGTAGAGAAAAAGGGGCTTACGCGTTGCGCAACCCAATGTTCCATGACTTACTCTAGGATAGAGGCGCATGTGCGACAAAGCGCGGTAGGAGATGGTTTTGGAGCCCCGGAAGAGAGGAGGGGGGCCTGTTCCTTGTCACATCCTTCGCTAGCCTTGGGGACTGAAGATTAAAGGAGGGAGCACTATTACCCACCACGCCGTTGGCTGGCCTTGGCGTCGAGGGAGTATGGAGGAACATGGGAACTTTCTCTTGAAAGAACGGTTAAGGGATTACACCAATGTGGCTGCCCTTTCCCACGGACAAACTCCACTCTCAAAAGTTGGATATCATCCCTTGTGGAGACCAGGGTCGTGGAGAATGTCCAGGGTGGGGGCACCCGGCGTGAGAGGCACGAGGCAGTGTAACAGTTTAACGTCATGTGTTAAGGACATGGGTTCATGGCAGTTTAACGACATGCAACCAGGATGAGGTGGGTTTACTCCGCACCCCTAGGAATTACATAACCAGTACCCTCTATTCCTTGTGGGAGGGAAGGTACCCAAAATTCCATGGTAAAGGGGGGGGGGTCACAGAGAGAACCATCAAGGGGTCCTCTTTAGTGTGGCTATGAGAAGAATAAATTGCCGTTATCATGCCATTGTTAAGAAGTGTTAGGCAGAGCCACACTATGGGTGATATCTTCCAAGGGACTTTGAAGTAACATTGTGCAAACCTGGAGGGTCGCACGTGAAAAGGAATTTCCATGTAGAGGAGTCTGTAGTCAGGGGCCTTGTGGAGCTCAGTTGCTCTACGTGGTGAAGGGAACATATGAAGGGGTGTGATTCACGAAGTGGGGGTCCTTGGACTTATCATGGGTATGAGGAGAAAATGGGAGGTGCTTTGCGAAGTGGAAAGGAATTCTGGGAGCACTGACTCATGGAGCACATGCGCTTTGCGAAGCAGAGTGTCGTGAAGCAATGTTCTTCGCAAAGTACACTGACCCTACCTTGGCTTGTGGATCACATGTACATGAGAGGTGTTTCACGAAGCTTAAACGCTCTGTGATGACCCGGTCCCATTGGGGATCCCCTACCATCGCAAAATCCCTTAGGATTCACGAAAGGCATCCCTCTTGGAAGAGGGTATCCAAACGAGACAATGGGGAGGCCCCTCATGAAGCAAAAGTACCTCGCATAGCTCATGATTCCAAGAGAAAAGGCTGCTTCATGATATGGGAGCTCAGAAATTTAAAGGTCAGATTGTTCATCCTTTGGGCTCGGGGGGAACCTGGTATTTATAGGCAAGAAGCTCCATGAAGTAGAGCATACACGGAGCAAAGAGGGATTGGATTGCTTCGCGGAGGGTCGCGAACGACAGGGGCATTCGCGGAGGGTACCACCTCCTTGGCTTCGCAGCTGGTTCATGAACATTAACAACGTTTGCAGAGGGTACCGCCTCTTTGGCTTCGCAGTGTGATCGTGAACATCAGCAGAATTCATGGCGGGTGCCGCCTCCATGGCATTTTGGGGCTCTCGATTTTCTTGAGGGGACTCCGTGAAGTGGCTTCGCAAGGCCAATTGTGTGGTTGCTTTCTCTTCTTTCTTTTCTTCCAACATTTTGGCCTGAACAATGCACCTAAATTATTTTCGATGTGTATATGAATAAAAATTACATATTATATCATGAATATACTTGTATTCATAATATTTGAATATGAAGGTAATTTCCTTTTATTTCATTAAGAGTATGATCCAAAGTTACCAAGTAATAAGAGTTTATTGATACAATAATATTGCTTTTAGAGATGGTATATGTTTATTCATCCTTTCATGAAATCGCATAACCCATCTCTCAATAAAATTCAGAACCATTATTATCCAATGTTCATTCAAAATATATTCATGTACTAGAACCATGTTTTGACACTTTAGTACAATATATATTTTAAAATTTATTTCAAAAAATTCCTTACTTTAAACTCTCTTCAGTTATAAATCTATGTTTTCAGAAAAGGGTTCCCAGAATTTTGTACCATTCTCCTATAATATTTAAAATACATTTTTAACCTTTTTTATTTTACCAATATCTTCGAAGGAAGATTGTTGTTTCCTTTTAAATAAGAAATTTTTTATCTACTTTATGTTGTAAAATAAATTTCTATTTTACCTCATATGACATGTAAGCATTTATCCACCATGTGCCCTTTGAATCTTTATGTTCATGTTTAAAGGTTAATTTTCAGTAAAATATTTGTTAAAGAGATTTTCAAAAAATGGTTTTGAATTTTTTTTCAGGAATATTTTATTTGATTTCAATGAATTTTTTTATAATGGTTTTAATATTATTTTATATGGTTTCAAGGAACATTTTTTTCAAATGTTTTTCAATACATACTATTATGTTTTCAATTTTAGGAAATCATTTTTAAAACATTTTCATGATCCTTTCACAGATTTTGAAATAAAAAGGTTTACAAAAAAATTCATGATTTATCAATATGTTTTTAATTTTTTTTCAAAGAGAAATGTTTTTAAAATTTTTTATGTTTATTTTATAAGTTTTGAAGGCAAAAGGATGTCAAAATGGTTTCAATTCCTTTTCATAAAACACTTTATGAAACATCCTGAAGGATTTAAATATAAGTTGTCTATAAATACCCTAGGATGAACCTAGTGTGTTGTTGATTAAGGAGAATTTCATGATATTGACATCCTATAAGTCAATATTTTAATGACTATAATGTTTTTTCTATGATAAGAAATTCTCACACTATACTTTAGGTTTTAGTCAATAGTGGGAACTAGAAGGAACTATTTTAATGTTTAATGTGATGTATGATTTTTTGATGAGAAGTTAAGAGGGGTGATCACATGGGTGAAAGATGTTGTGATCATGCATAATTAGTTTACACTGAACATGATTAATATTTTGTACATTTTCCAACTCTTAGATGCACCAAGGAAAATAATGAGGGGTTAGAAGAGAGTTCAGGTAATGGAGACCATGGAGGAAGAAAGATAATATTTCCTTTGTTTCAAGAATGTGGAACGAATCACCTATGTGAATGTCTTAGAGGAATAATAATATTTTTTATTGTGTAAAATAAAGAAAAAGAGGAAGTTAATGCAAGGTGAAATTAAAGAATTTTATAAATGAAATTGATGAGAATATTGGCCTCCCTAAGACATCATTGAAGGTTAAGTGTATCAATTGTGGAGTAAACAGTCATTGTGTAACATAATGTCCCAATATGAATACTCATGAAGGGAAACCGAATGGTAGTGCATGTAATGGTCACATTCCTATTGATGATGAGACTAGAGAAAAAATTTTAAAGGAAAGAGATATTGTATAATAAGATTATATATCTATTTAAATGGAATAAGTATGATGTGTAATCGTAAAATATTTTATGTATTTGGGTTAAAAAATTATGTTATATTAAAGGTTATATATATAAGGATTGTTTAGTTTATGTTTTTATGTATGGACTTACAAGAACATGTTGAATGGTTCTGATAGAATAGAAATGTTATATATTATAAAGGTTATGTCCCAAGAAAACACATTGTTAAGGGATTGAAAATATTCAATATGTTCCTCATTATATGATAATGATGTTTTGATAATGATATTTGGGATTTGAATATGTGAATTGGAAGGTAATCAATACCTTGGGAGTAATTAGGGACTTTTTGAATGTTATTTTATGCTATCATGGATAATGTTAACAATATCTTGGATTTCTGAAATATATCCAGTAATATATAGAATATGGAAGCAAGCATGTTTACCAAAATTATTTATGGTAATTCATTTTATTACCATATTTCACGAGAATATATGATGGGTGTATTCACATGGTTGAAATGTGACAACCAATATCTACTTTGAGATATATAGGGGAATTAACGTTAAGCTAATTTCCTGAATTTATTTCTATGTTTTGGGATATCCATTCTTTTGAATGGGTCTTAAGGTTATATATTTATGAAACTTTTAGATCAAAAATTATAGGAAGTATTTATCTGTTGTGATTCTATTTAAAACCTTGGATAAAAGGCTATTTAGTGAATAAACTTATTTCAATGATGTCTATCATATTTTGTAAATTATAATAAAATGGTTTTCTAAAAGGGCACCATGAATTCCATATGACAACCAATAATGTCTAGCATTGTCATCGGTCTTGAACCCATGACCGAAGGTTGACAAGGGTTTTGTTCCTACCATTTTCCTTAACAATATATTGGTTAATATATAATTAATTTTGATGAATAATTATTTATGGTGAAATTTTTGTGTTATTTTTTATGTTTAAAGATTAATGTATTGACTATATTCATTTTTTATGAATAGTTATTGGTAAATATTTATACATTTCATTCTTTTAAGGTGTTTAATATCTAGTATGTGTGCATTTTAACACTTCAAGAATCAAAGTTAATTTATGGATTTTCCTTACATGACGTAATGAATGAATTAGAAATTGATAGAAAGATAACTATAGAGTGAAAACTTGTTTACATGAATATGCAAATTATGTATATTTTCTTTATATTGTTGGTTAAAAAAACAATAAACCAACATTAGGATAATGAAAAAAAAATATGTTGTCGTAGTACCTTAATTTTGTTTAACCGATGGCCTTTTAAATCATCATTGACTTATGAAATTGTGGCCTTCGACTTTTCTTTTATCGTTCTCTTGTTTGTGATTAATGTATTAAATCACTTCCAAAAATAATTTACCCATTCCCCCTATGAAAAATATTCAATCCAAACCTAATTTCTCTTATATGGAAACCCATTTAAATGTAAATTCAGTAACCGTAATGGTCCCAATTTTCCCTTTTAAGGGATTTATTATTATTGATTATTATGATATGGGTTTCTATAAATGAAATTTGAATTATTAAATCATTGATAACCCAGATAAATTTCAATAGAAAAATTAATTTTAGGGTTTGTATAATATAACATGCCCAGATATTGTGAATTGTTAATTTTTGAATTAATTTATTTTTTTGAAATGTTTCATTTTTCATGACACTGAAATATTTTTTTACACACACACAGACACTCATATATATGTATATATATCTGTACATATATATATATATATATTAAAAAAATAAGTCAAACATTCATTTGAGATGTGACTGACATAGAATTTGTTATGCAGAACCGAATCATTGTATGATACTTGAATCCATGACTTGGTGTATGTTACACACAACATTGACTTGGAGTACATTACACACAACAACAATGTTTCTACAAAACATCATTTTATAGTTATAATTATTTAAACGATATGATTTTAAAATTTCCATTAAACAATGTAATATTCCCAATAATAATTAATTTTTAAATAATTTTTATAATTTATTTATATAAAAAATTCATATTGATAGTGAAAGATATGATTTTTTAAAGTCCTTGTATGTTTAAAAATATCATTTTCTCGAATAAGCTGCTTTTAATGTCTTAATATGAAAATAATAAGATTAATTTTTGAATAATTTAGAAGTTTAATTTGATAAAATAGTCTTCAATATTGAATATATAATTTTTAAATTATCTTGGGGTTAATTTTTCGGATTTTTCATAGAAACCTCCTTTTTTGATAAATAGTGAAAAATAATAATTTTAGGTTAAAACTACATTTTCGTTTAAATAATTATTAGGAATAAATTGTATTTTAAATTTATTTTAAGTCAAATTATATAAATTATACATATATTCAAAGAATTTAGGTCTTTAGAAACTATTTCATTTTGAAATTGAATATAGAAATGTAATAAACTTTTGATCTTCATTCTGCTTAAAATACCAATAATTTCATCTCATTTGCGGGATTAACACTAATCTTAATTTTCATGAATCTATGAATTAAATTTAGATAAACTAACAGACAACATTTTAATGTGTATAATATTTATATTCTAATTGGATAATGTTTATTTTTTCCCAAAATTGATTAGTAATAGTGATTAAAATCAATCACAACAATTAAGGTTAAAATAAGATTAATTATGGACTAAACCGTAATCTTATTGGACAAAATGACATATAATCATTTCGAAAACCCATTTTATATCCATTATTAGTCCATATAACATAAATTAATTATTTATGTTTTTTTGGTATGACTTTTTTTTTTTGATAACATGTCTACACCAAACTTGTTTTAAAAAATTCAAAGTGAGTCATTTTCCTTCTCAATAAAAGGCCACCACATCTCTCACACCATCACAGCTCTGAAACCACTTATTTTCAAAAAAATCTATTACTAATATATTTAATAAAATCCTTACCTTCCTCTTATAATCCTTTCTTTGGGAGTATGTAAACCCAATGAATCCTTTTCATACAAACAAAGGGACATACCTGATTAAGAGGTAACATCTTATCCCAAGCCTGTTATTTAATTTTCTTTCTAAAACCCCTCCATATTTTTGTCATTATTTTATAAAATAACATGTATCATAAATATACTAGTGTATTTTTATGCTATTGTTTCAACTTACACTTATACACATCTCCATCTAATGGATTACAAATATACTGTTTATATGTTCGGAATTCTACGACCTCACTAAAAGACGATTGTGTAATTTTTCATACCGAGTACCATGGTGGAAATTATAAAATAATATCTCTTTATATATGTTATATATAATATTTTTTATTTATTTGTGCTTATTTTTTCTTTTTAAAACACAAATATTTTTTACTTTCCACTTTGTGTTCATACGATAATTTCGTTCGACGAAGTGCAAACTGCAACCCCTTCAATGCCATAAAAATAGTTTATAAAATACATTGAATATATTATGCATGTGTTTAGAGATTATATATGATATTTTTGATATCATACAGCTAATTTAATAAAAATATTCATATATATATATATATATCATTTTCATTCTTTCAATACAACAATTAAACAAACATAGTGTTTAGGCATATTTACAACCTACAATCTCCATGAACGGTTTATTCTGTTTCATATATATATATTCTATAAACTATTTTTCAAAAAATATACTATATATACATGAGATTTATATCTTGTTTTACATTATGTAAATCTTTATATAAGGTATAAATTACAAATATATAACAAATTAAATCACATGCGAAGGATAAAGAAAATATTACCCAAAGCGAAAACATAACTATGGATTATTAACAAGTGGGTATTATAAGGTCATAATAAAATCCTATATATAATAATATTGTTCTGTAAAAGATTTATAATAAATTTATATTTAATATACATGTGTTTTGAATGAGTATGAAGAGAGTCTAGACATAAGGTAAGGGGACTTCATCTTACTTTTTTATTTCTATAAGATACATGATTTATTTACCACTTATACCTTTTGTGTTGTATGTATAATTTTTATCGATGTATTAAATTATTAGTATACATAAATTTATTGGCATTTACATTACCATTTTATATTTTTTATTTCAAGGGGTCTCCATTTTAAAATTAACCAAATCGGGAAAATATTTTTTTCACAATTTTCCTTCTTTGAGACTCATGCTTAGATCGGCACCTAAATTATTTTTAAGGTTTATATAAATAATCATTACATAATATATCATGAATATCCTTATTTTAATGATTTTTTAAGCTTCATTAAATTTAATTTTCTTACATGGAGAGTATGATCCCATGTTACCATGTTGTAAGAGTTTATTGAGAGAATCTCATCACTTTTGGAGATTATTTATGTTAATTATTCTTTCGATTAAATTTCATAACCCAACTCACATGAATGTTCATGAATTTTATTCTCCTTAATCCATTCATGATATATTCTTATATTGGAACCACATTTATACTCTTTGGTACATATGATAGTAAATAATGTGTTTTTAAATAACTCTATTTTACTCTCTCTTTAGTCATATATCTATGTTTTCTAAAAAGGGTTCTAAAAATATTCTACCATTCTCCTATATTATTAAAAATAAATTTTTAACCTTTTTTGTTTTTACCATTTTCATTGAAGGAATATTCTTGTCAGTTTCCAAGCAAGAAATTTTTACAACATTCTTTCCATATAGAAGGAATGTAGTTTTTACCTCATATGATGTGTACAAATTTATCCAATGTCCATCCTCTGAAGATTTAATTTCAGGTTTGAATATTATATTTTAATCAAAATTTTTTCAAAGGGAATTTCAAAAAAATTAGTTTAAAAATAGTATTAATATTCTTTTATAACTTTTTTAGGAAAAATGTTTCTAAATTATATAAAGATTATTTTATAATTTTTCAAGGAAAATTATTTTGAAAATGTTTTCAAGACTTATTTATATGTTTTAAATGTATTTTCAATGAAATGGTTTTCAAAACATTTTCATGATCCTTTCACAAGTTTTCAAGAAAAATGGTTTTCAAAACATTTTATATATTTTATAATATATGTTAAACATGAATTTAATGAGAAGTTTTTTTAAAATTCACAGAAGATTATTTTATAAGGTTTCAAGGAAGAAGTTTTTCAAAAAAATTTAAAGTCATTTTTATATGTTTTTATGTTATTTTATAGGAAAATTATTATTAAATGTTTTTATGTATTAGAAATACTTTTTATAAAATAATGGATATTTTCCCCATGAAATGCTTTTTAAATATATTTCTAAATTATTTTCCATCTAATATGGCATCTATTGATGTTAGTCATTCCCTTTTAGGTGATATTTTGAATGTTCTATTAATATTATTTCTATGAATGGATTATTCTTAATGGATTGATCTTCATGAATCCCATTTCTATTTCACAGTTTATATGTTTATGAAATTTGTTTATATATCACTGGATACGAATTTGATGAAATTATTATAAAACTAGTTTTTTTCTACATGTTATGATATGATTACATGTTTATAATACCCATTTAATTTCCAGGGTTAATATATAATTTTTTATGATATTTTGGAACAAGTATGTATGATTTCACATTGAGATGGGTGGGAACTATATCTTCCTCAAATGAATTGGTTAAAAATTTATATCTCACAACATACTCTAAGATGGTATTGGTAATAATCCTCGAATACTAAGATGATTGTGATAGTGAACCATGTCTTCAAAGATGGTATAAGGAGTGAAATCATGCTTCAAAGAAGCCCATGGGGGTAAAACCTAACTACCAAGATGATATAGGGAGTGAACCCATATTTAAAAGATGTTATATGTAGTAATGTATTGGATACAATGGAAATCATGTTATTTTCTTATGTTTCTTCCACAATTACAAGTTTTATACCTATTTTATGGTTTCATAGATAATGTTTTTATTTTCATATGAATCATTCCTGATGAACAACTAATATTTCCTCCATGATTCATGTATATGATCTTTGTTATGAAGGGTATGATCTTCTATTTTCATTACCATGTTCTCATAACCTTATGAACATGATTAATCCTTCATATATACCATGTTTACCTTTACTAAAAATTTGCACTCACCACTTTTTTATGGTTCCTTTCCCCGGTTATGATGTATGATTTTAGGTAGATGTACTAGAGGTAGATATATTTATGGTATATGTTAAATATATTTCACTCGGATAGAAGATTTTGTTTCCATGTTTCTAGAGACACTAAATTATTATGTTCCTCAAGTATGTATTATTATAATGCAATGAGTATTCATCTAAAATGGTGTAATATCCATGAATGCTATGACTGGGTCATTATAATTAATGTGCTTGAAAAAGTTAATTTGGGTTATGATGGATCAATGTATGGTGGATTTCTATACGTTAAGTGACCTTTATACTATATGGTTTCTAGACATGGAGAGAGAGAATAATGAATATGAGATACAAATTAATTTATTGGTGATTTTTAAGCTTAATATTAATTTAATGGTTAAACATAGTACAGTATCAAAGTAATTTTCCTCTTACTTATTGAGATTTTTTTATAAGAAAGTGTATCCAATGGGATTTTTATTGGCCCAAGATTGATGATTACTCTATAGATAATAAACATGTTTATATTTTTACAATGGTAAGAACAACCCCTGACTTATATGATTAAGTTTTTTGTAGAAGAGTATTAGATTCTTTGAGGATGGATTAGAAATATAATAATTGATAGTTCCCCTAAAAAAGAATAATTTGACCTACATGTGTTGCATGATTAATAGATTAGTGAGGTGATACTAGGATCCATGGGTAAGAATATAAATTATATGATTCAAGAAATATATCGGTGTACTATTGGGGCCTGCACTTTCTAAAATACATATTTTTATCAATAATTTTGTGGGTATGTAGTATTGAAACAATATATCTTTGATAATATCTTACATGGTGAACTAGATAATGATATTTCATATGACATACATGTTATTTGAGTTATTATGAACTAATGTAAACCTTTTTATCTGGATATTAATGACTATATAGGTGAGATCAACTGTAAATATCATGTAAACATGCTTAGTAGATGGTCATAGAGAATATAATAGGATATGGAATCATACTAGATTCAAGGGAACTTTGGATATTACTCACCACATAAATCATTATCTTGGGATACAAATGGAGTTAAATGAACGATCACATGTGGGATAGGATTGGGTATGTGATAATTGTTGTAAAGTAATATGAATCCTTGATTGGAAATAAAAAAAATGTCACGTATTTGTGAGATAAGATTTTTCATTGATAATTTCCAAATCATGTGGGGGATGAGATATAACCATCATATAAATTGTGAATATGATAGAATTATTTCTTGGTTCCATAATTTTTTTGATGGGGTGACTAAATTAAAATGGCTATTAATTATTCTATAGAGTAACCCAACATCAATTATTTGCATACTTGTGAATTGATGAAATGGATAACGTAATGATGAGATTTCATCGTGAGGTGGAATATGAGAGTCATGTGCCTTTCAGTGAGGTTAAAAATGTAGTGAGATATTCAGTTATAGTTGAGTGTATTGGTAATGAATATTTTATCTATTTGGAAAAAATAGTGTGGAGTTTTGAGATGGAAATAGAACAAAGTGGTGGACTCATTGAATCAATCTCTTAGTGAATGAAAAATGAGACTTTTGAATTTGAGAATTGCAGTGATTACAATATATTGTTAGGCACTTACTCATTGACTAAAAATAATGGAAATAATATGTTGGATGTGAACTATGGATATTTTGAGATCAAGGAACTGGTTTTTGGAAGATTAGGCTGAACATTATGGGTGATGTTATTTGTAAACTCATCCTGGATATGGTTGGATTTTTTCATTTACGCTTGGTCTCATGTTACTATATGTATATAGTGATTAAGAATTTAAATATGTAGGTATTAATTGGTGATAATAATTTGAGTTAAATATATTCACTATCTAGCCAAGGGAGAGATTTAGTAATTGAACTAATATGAAAATATTTTTCTGGATTTTTGTACATCAATGAGAGTATAATGATCAGTGAAACATGATGGGGTTTCATAGGATGGATTAAGTCTATAGAGTGTGATATTTTATTTGGAGAATGGAAATTTCATATTCGCATGTATATTATAGAGAATAAAGTGATGTGGTATTGGAATATGACATAATCCATCAGAGTATAATGTTCATAATTATGAAATAAAATAATTTAACAAAGTGTTTGACATCATCAACAAGTTGGTGGATTTTGTCAAAAAAAAATTTTATGTTTCATTGATTTTTTGAGACAATCCTTATAACTAGGTATCAGCTATAATGGTCATCATGTGTTTGAGTGTGATAAATTATGATTTTTTATATGTGACATTGTAATAATGATTTCCACGAATGATATAATGAGGACTAAGGTTTCTTTTTTTTTACATTTTCATTTGTTTGGATATAATTATAATATGACCATAACCAATGTGGAAATAATAATGTTGGGTTTAATTAGATCATGGTGACATATGTGGGACCAAGAAAATATATCTGAAGACTTCACCCAGATAAGAAGTATTAGGGTGTAGAGTTTTTAAGAACCAACACTAGATGGTGTTAATTGAGTTAGATAAATTTTTAGTTCTAATGATTGAAATCTGGGATGTTTTGAATATGTGTGTTAAGGATGAGAAATGAAGTCTGTTAATTTGTTTGATATTATTAAAATATTTCTTATGAGGTGAATGTTATGGTGGGATATGTGAAGGATGAATTTTAATGTGTTCAATAACTTACATGTAAAAGGAGGTGGTTGATTGATCTATTCGGTAGTACATAATTTTATATTGTGTAAAGTTATAAAACATAATAGGGCATGCCACTATTTGAGAATAATTTTCAAATAGATTTTGACCACATACTATTCAACCCCATGATAATCGTTGTAGTTAAACATGACACCTGATTGGTCTAGATTCCTTTTATCTAAAGGTCGGGTGATAATTTTCATGGTGGTAGTTTTTAATATCGTATAGGATTTACCCCTTTCTTAGACACCAATTTATTTGAGAACCATACCCTTTTTCCTCCTTTACACATCTAAGATTCTCTTAAATCTATAAAGGTTTTCCTATATTTGTTCATTAGTTGATTTAAGATCTCAATTGCGTACATTTTCATCCCAATATCCTCTCTCTATTTCTAAATTTAAGTCCATAAAATTTGAGTATTTGGTTATAATTATAATTTAGTTTGGTGGAATCGAGTAGGAAAAATAGGATTTTTTTTATGGTTCCTAAATAATTCATACAAAAAATAAACACACATGGTTATATGATGATTTAATAGAGGAAATCCAATTTCCCATTTTATCCTTGGATTTTCATAAAATTTAAAATTAATTAAAAGATATATTGGTGTCTAATGTAATTTATTTTATTAGTTTTAGAATCAAGTGTGTTTCTAGGTTCGGATAGACCGCATTTCAGAGCGTTTTGGAAATTAGAAACTTTTTTGTAAGGATTCATTGAATTATAATGGTTGAGTTAAATTATGGGATTTTTTTATAAATTAATTATAATTTCATTATAATTAATTAAAATTTGATAAATATAGATATCATGGATTTTGATGATGGATGGTGGATTTTACAGGTTGAATTGATCTTCAACGATGAAAGTTGAGCATTACTTTGGGTCATTACTCCTATTTGAGGATGGTTATCCATAGTATGTCCATATATATATATATATATATTACCTTTTAGAGATTTTTTAGTGTGGTAAAGTTGATGGGATTGATTAAATAAGAAAATAAGGGAGGTTATTTTATGATAGGTCAGCCATCTGAATTCCATTAGAATCATAATATGATTTTTTATTTTTATTATTGAGAACATAGTCATCAATGGATTTGTTTTACTTATTGGATCATTGAGTTTAATTTTCTAGCAATACAAGTGGGTAACTAACATTTAACATTTGAATTAGTTATCATCGTAGGTACAACTTTCTTTATGTGATGTTGGCTTATTGGGATGGATCAATATGAGCCTATTGGCTTCTTTTTAAATTAAATGTATGATATGTGACTATATGCAGGGTGTGTGGGAATGACGTGGAGAGAAAAAAAATCACGTTTCTTTATTTTTTAAGTGATTAGTATAGGAAATTTAGTATATGATTTGGGACACCCTTTTATTTTAGATGAATAAAATTAGGTTCCCTATCTTATAAATAATGAAACACTAAGCATAAATGAACCACAAAATATTATTAGTTAAATACGCCTATTATAACTAAGTTATGGAATTCAATGTCATGAATAAGATTAATTATATTATGATATATATATATATATTAAATGATCAATAAAAATTTATTCATAAATTTTGAGGAAATACAAATTTTTTTTAGTAAAGCCATTTTGTTCTTAAAAAAATATAATATTATAAATTCTATTTTATTTATTTTTGACTGTGGATATTATAATTAATTTTTGAAACATTTGAAAATTTTATTTGATAAAAAAAGTATTTTTTTAATTAGTATGTAAATATTATATTATAGTGAATTTTTTGTATTTTCATAAAATGATAGATTTTCTAATGAAAATAATATTTTACTATTGTAAATTGTATTTTTTTTCAACAATTTACAATGCTTCTTTTTATATCAAAATGGATTGAAAGTAGAATTAGTTCAATTATATTAAGAATATCCCATTTATGTTATTTGTAATCTAATATATGGTTAAATTCGGTATAAAAAATATTTTCATACTAAAAGTGCATTTTCATATAAAATAATTCATTATTGCATTTTGTGTGTTTGTCTAAAATTAATTTCTTACAATTATAGAAATTTAATATTAAAAAATTGAGTCCCTATTAATAATTATTTTTTATAAATTTGATATACATAACAATTTTTATTTTTGGTTGATGTCAATAGAAACCATAGTAAATTAATTATTACAACGGTAAAGGTAAAATTGATTAATTAAGGTTCATACTAATGTGACAAGTTCTGAAAATAAAAAAAACATGTATTTATATCATTTAATTAGGTAATAATTACTTTTTTCATTTCAAATAAAAATATATATCATTTTTGAACCGTTACCCTTGATAATGACATTTAGATTATTTTCGGTAAAGGGAAATTCAAAATTTCATTCCCTTAACATTAAAATCACATATATTTTATCATAAAGGTAAAAATATGTAATTTTCACTTATATATATTTATATGATGTATTAATGAATTTTATTTACCTAATTTATTTATTTTTACTTTTTATTAAATGAATAATTTCACTAATTTCTTATGAAATGATGATAAATTTTTTTGTCAATTAATATAAAAATGAAAACAAATATTTTAAAAAATCTAAAATTAATATTTATTGAGTGATTTATAGTTATATATCAGTTTTATTGATATATATATATTCCATGTTATATAATTTTTAAAATTCTATATTTGAATTAGATATTTTTCTTGATGTCTATAAAGTCATATTAAACAAATAGTGTCACAAATAAAATTATTTATATTTTGGGAAAATTATATTTATAATATTATTTAAAAATCATAAAAATCATTAATTTTCATGAATGACCAGTATGACTTCTTTTTTATTATTTTTTATAACCCCCCTTTTACGGTTTGAAGGGGAACCCTTACATGTCCCGTAGGCTTAGTGACACCATACATGACCTAAATACCTTAGAGGAATTTATCTTAAACAAACTATATGGAACATCCCCTCCATAGAATATATCTTGATTTCAGCTCTCTATCTTTTCAAGGCGGGTCAGCTAGCTACCCAATGCATAGATGTACAAGCCCAATGTCATTTTTAATGCCATAAACTCTAATTATTTTAATTATAGTAAGCTCTTCTATGATGAATGTGAATCCAATGAATCCTCATCTAGAGCCTTGTTCCTTTGAAATATTTCTAGTTTCATTTGAATTTCATGTGGCTTGATGTCCTTGAGATGGACCAATGTCATTAAGGTGGCCCGAAGGACTTAAGGTGGCTTAAAATATTTACTAGCCCGAAGTCCTTGGGTGGATCGAAGTCCTTGATGGTGTTACCATTGCTAAAAAACTTAAGGTATAAAATACATCATATACCAATATAAATAATATTTTTAAAGAATATATCATTTATATCCAACCATATATTATAATATATTTCCATTTGTATGTATATGTTTTGAGGGATCCCTTAATATATTTTTAATCTTATTGAAAATTCCTAGAGTTCCCATTACATCCCTTTAAAAAGGCTGCTCATTCTATCAATTTTTTACACCACATTGAGAAACCTATATCAACCAAGTCCCTAGAATGTATATTCTAAAAAATATTATTAAAATTTTATATGTGATTGTCTCTCAAGAAGACCAACCCTAGTGTCCTTAAGAGGATATCGAAATGAGTTATTTCAAATAAGAAGTAACTTCTTTAACAAATCACTTTCTTTTTAATTCGTATTTTATAATATCTAAATATATTGTATTTATCATAAAATAATAACTTTATTATACTATATATATATAAATATTATTGAGTTTATTAAACAAAAAATATCAATCCTCTTTTCAATAAAATTCTATGTAAATTTTTTTCTTATGATTTTGTACAGAATAACATTTTCATGTCGCAATACAATTCTTTTTTCATAGACATTTTTATAGATGACTGTTATGATGAATGTAATGTTTATATAAGATATTTATTATAAAATTCCCCAATTTTTAACTCTCTGATGCAGCCAAAAGTGTTTTTATGAGACTTCATGAATTCCTCCCCATACACCAGAGGTTGATGACTAGTGGGGGGTGTGAAATGTATAGTGAGAAGACTACACCACCTTTTATGAAGTTTCATATAAAAAACCATATAAACAAAAGAAATTGAATTATAGATATATTGGAAGAAAATAATAAAACCCAATAGAATAATCTAACAAATAATAATAAATAATTTAATGAAAATCTAGAATGCATCTATATGTCATACTAGAAACAATACCAAAAAAATACTAGAATACTCAACAAATGTCTTGAAAATTCCCCGGTCTCAATCCCCACATCAGTCCTACCACCAATCTCCAGTGTAACGGCCCGAAATTTTGAATAAATCTTGTTTCCTGATTTCATGTGTTATTTTATTTTATTTTTATACTCAACAAAAATGTTTTATTTGATAAACATGATTATAATTAAAATGAGACCATTGTTTTTTGAGTGTTATATGACCATCGGTCAATTTGACCATCGTGAACAAAATGTTTTGATTATTGTCTCTAAATTTAAGTAATCTTGGTTAATTATTATAGAAAGAAGATTTGATGGCCTCACCTAGTAGTCTTGGACCGATCGAAGCCCATCTAACAGAGCTTGGGAAGGAGGTAGCACCATTGGGCTTTACTCTGGACCAAATCCAAGCCGAACTTCATCATGTGAAGCTAGAACGGAATCGCCTTCGCGAGAAGTTCAAACTGATAGAAATTACTACTCGGGCAATGTTGACTGAGCCGCCCCAAAATTCTATCACCCTAGGACACCTTACTCTTAGGTCCTATGCTGGTATTATAAGGGGCTATGTAACGAGACCGTTATTGCCTTGTGTAATCCTTGTTTTAAATAAAAATTGGGATTTCTTCTTATGATGAAGTTTATGAATTTTCAAATGACTGGATAAAAATAGTATGCATATTTTTTGAATTTTCAAAATGATATTTAAAAAAAAAAATGTTTGTGTAAACCTTAAATAATTTAAAATGTGTAATGATTCTCAAAAAATGGTCTTCTACAAATTATGTTCAGTACGAAATTTAGAGTCTAATAAGATCAACATGATTTTTGATGAATAGTAAATTATGAATAGTGATTTTATGATTAGGATTAGTAATATGACCAAATGGATTAGTAATCTCAATTAAAGAAAGTTTTAAAATAATCTAGGCACCTTGATTAAGTAATGTGATTCAATAAAATGGTTAAATAACGGTTTCATAAATTATTATTCAAGTATTAGTTTTTTTCAGGTGAATAGTGTTTTTAATTAAAAATTTAATTAAAAATAATTAGAAAATTTTTTTTATAAAAAGGACTTTATTTTTGAACTCAGAGCATCGATATTATGTTATGGTAATTTTTGGGGATTTTTCTGAAAAAGACGAATTTTCGATGAATAGTGTTTTTATTTAAAAATTAAATTAAAATTATTTAGAAAATTATTTTTATAAAATGGAGTTCATAAATGTATTTAGAGCATCGATATTTGGTTAAGGTGAAATTTTGGGATTATTCTGAGAAAGTTGAATTTTCAGTGAATAGTAAAAATACAGTTTTAGGGTTTCGGTATGTTTAATGACATCATAGCTGTGTCATGATGATGTCATGAGACATTTTAAGGGTTGGCCGGCCAAGGGTGATGAATTATTGTTTTGGGGGCCCCATGTGGCCTAACTCCATGATAAATGCCAAGGGAGAGCACATGGGTTTGAGAAAAGCACATGTGAGGTGTCCCTTGGCCATTAATGCCTTGTCCCCTCACTTTCCCTATAAATACCAAGCCCTCCTCTCATCAATTCGACTCCCCACTCTTCCCCAACGAATTTCTGGTCCCATTACCTCCCATGGAGTCCTCCCAAGGTTCCCCCAAGCCCTCAAGGTCCCAACCATTGAGGTTTAAGAGTTACATTTTAAGGTAAGGGATCCGACCTCTCTCTTTCTTTTCAAGTAATCTCTTTTATGTCATTTCAATTATGCTCCATATTCTTATGTTGGAGGATGTTCTTTTATATTCATCCTACTGCCCATTTCATGTTCATATGATGGGAGACCCCCCTTGCTCTCATCATTTCGTTTTAAGAAAGTTTAAGTGGCGCCGTTAGGCTGCCGAATCTTTAAGGGATTCTTTCACCTTCCTCGTTCTCAAGTTCTATTTTCGTTCAAGTCTTTCATGTTCCTTTTTATTATGTTGGGTTATGATCTCTAAATTTATCATATTGGTCTTTTATGATCATATGATGAGAGACCCCATTTTATCTCTTCAATTCAATTTTGTTGAAGTTTAAGTGACGCCGTTAGGCTGCTGAATTCTCACAAGAGAAATCTTATTTTTGTCTTCCTTTAATATTCTTCATTTCACATGGTATATTTTCAAATTTCATCACCATGTTATTAAATCCCTTATATTTTGTTCCTCTACTGTTTGATGGGTCATTTATGAATGTTTGACCCATGTCCCCTCTCTTCTAAATGTTTTCTAAAACCTTGTAACATAGCCGTTATGCTGCAGAATTTTCGTCTCAAAGTGCCTCTCTCTCTTTTCTAAAAATTATTTTATGTTATAAAGTGAATACTCAAAGCTCTTATTTCTACAGGGGTATTCACATATATATCAAAATTTTCTATTTTAAATTCTGGTATTTACATACATGAAACCCTCTTTCCCTTTCCGTGGGTTTAAAGTGACATAAAGATCATGTCTTTAAAGCAGTTTTTAAAACGTTATGATTATGAAATGAAACCCATTTCTTTATTCTATATGGGTTGTTTATGAAATGATTGATGATGATATATGTGGCTCACATGATAATAAAGGCAAATTTAAGGGTGCGCCCTGATAGCGCTCCAATGCATTGGGTAAAGACTTAATCTCTAGAGATGACCATTTTAACGACGCCTTGGTGAATAACCTTGGTAATTTTTAACGACACCTTGGGGATGGACCTTGGTGAAACGAAACGATTGTCAATATTAAATGTTGCAGCCACATCTTCAAGTTATGAAAAATGTTATTTTTATATGATGTATCTCATGATTTCTTTCCCATGCCTTAAAGTTATTTTCATGTCCTTATTGAAGTATATCAATTTCATATGTAAAATGTTCCTCTTGTTTCCCTTACTGGGCCTTCTGCTCACCCTTTCTTTTGATGTATGTCCCCAGGTTATGAGATGCATAATGAACATAGGATGAACTAAAGGAGAAGCCTTTCAAGTGTTTAAGAAGAATGTTTTATGTTTTTTTTATGTATTTTGTTCCTGGTTTCCAAGACACTAGACCTTAAAGATCCTCAGTTATGTGTAATGTAATGAAAGTTTATGTGATAAAAAGGCGGGGTGCTATAGTTGGTATCAAAGGATGGTTTAGTTATTTGTGGAAATTAGGATATAAAAACTTTAGGAAGAACCCTATAGAAAAGTTTAAATATAGGAAAACTTCTTGGTATTTTGGTAAGTATTGAGTAAGTGGTTTATCAAACAAATACATCCCTGTCTGGATACGAGCAGGTAGAGGCGGCTCTGGCACAGATGTACATAGAGGTAAAACCCGAAAACACCGCTTTGAGCCAGACTCGAACGGGAACTGGTGCACGATAACGGGCCTTGCTGCACTCTTGGTTACGACACTCCCGGGGGATATGCTTTGGTAAATTCATAAGCTTAGTATGAACCATTGTTAAAGGAACAAAGATAAAATAAAATAAAGGTTCACATAAGAATATATGATCATGGATAACCTAGAAGGGAACCTAGGGGATCACAAGTTAGGGTATACTTTACTTCTACATGTTACCCTTAGATGCTTTAAGTTTCTTTTCATGATTATTGGATAAGTATTTAAGCCCCTAACAATAGCTTCTTTTCTTAGTTAATGGTGGGAAATGGAAGAACATGTCCCAACAACCAATGTGATAGGAAATGCTACGATTGCCGTATTAATACGACAGAGATGATTAGGGGATTAAAAGATGATTATTATTTTGGAAGACGTTCACTATTTTGAGGACCATATATGATCAAGGTAAATGGATTACTACGGTATTTTCATTGAGGAGTAAGGTTGACTTATATTTTGAAGAATCAATGAATTTAAGGTGGACTTATAGTAATTTAGGTTACTTACGGGAATGATTATCCTATCTTGGGTAAAATATGTTTAGGTTAGCTACTTTTGTTATAAGATGTTAGGAGTGGTTGATGTTGTTTGGAAATGAACAATGAAGTTTATTTTGGAAGACTATGTTATCAAGTCCTTCTTGTATTTGGGTTTCAATCTTAGTTTGGTTTACTTTGAGGAATTTTAAGGACTGTTATTTATGGAATGGTCTATGATGAACTTTGGGTATTACCATGGAACTTTGAAGATTTAAAAGTAGTTTCCATTCCTATGGGATTCTTTTTGAAGAGTTGTTTTACCTTACCCTTTCTAATTTTGGGATAATGTTTAAAGATAGAAGAAATAGATAGTTGATCTTTTGTGGATTATGTGATTCTCTAGAAGATGATTCTTTTGTTTTGATGAGACCAAGTAGTTTTGAATGCTCATCTTTTGGAGAAAAGATTAGTTTTGGTAGAAACTTATTAAAGTATGAAACTCTACATGAAGGTGGATATATTTCCTTATGTTTTTATCTATGTTGTAAATGAATTCCTCAAATTTATGAAAAGGAACGTAAAACAAAAACGTTGTTGGTTTACGTTTCCTACTGGGTAATCAAAGACCGCTTACACACATCATAATTTTGGGATTTTCTGGTGGTTAACTTCCTCCTAATCATGTTTTCTATCACTCTCCTTTAAGAACGTTACCCTTTGTTTTCTCCTCCATGTCCATGTTTCCTAGATGGAATCCTAGTATGAGTAAACTCGGGTGGCCTTTGTACTTCCCTTTCTTTCTTTTAAAGTAATGGTGTTACTGACTCTTTTTCCGATGTGGGACTTTAAATGAAATTTCAAAACCCAATAAAAAAAAATTGCGAGGATGCAATTTCTTAAGGGGGGAAGATTGTAACGGCCCGAAATTTTGAATAAATCTTGTTTCCTGATTTCATGTGTTATTTTATTTTATTTTTATACTCAACAAAAATGTTTTATTTGATAAACATGATTATAATTAAAATGAGACCATTGGTTTTTGAGTGTTATATGACCATCGGTCAATATGACCATCGTGAACAAAATGTTTTGATTATTGTCTCTAAATTTAAGTAATCTTGGTTAATTATTATAGAAAGAAGATTTGATGGCCTCACCTAGTAGTCTTGGACCGATCGAAGCCCATCTAACAGAGCTTGGGAAGGAGGTAGCACCATTGGGCTTTACTCTGGCCCAAATCCAAGCCGAACTTCATCATGTGAAGCTAGAACGGAATCGCCTTCGCGAGAAGTTCAAACTGATAGAAATTACTACTCGGGCAATGTTGACTGAGCCGCCCCAGAATTCTATCACCCTAGCACACCTTACTCTTAGGTCCTATGCTGGTATTATAAGGGGCTATGTAACGAGACCGTAATTGCCTTGTGTAATCCTTGTTTTAAATAAAAATTGGGATTTCTTCTTATGATGAAGTTTATGAATTTTCAAATGACTGGATAAAAATAGTATGCATATTTTTTGAATTTTCAAAAAGATATTTTAAAAAAAAAATGTTTGTGTAAACCTTAAATAATTTAAAATGTGTAATGATTCTCAAAAAATGGTCTTCTACAAATTATGTTCAGTACGAAATTTAGAGTCTAATAAGATCAACATGATTTTTGATGATTAGTAAATTATGAATAGTGATTTTATGATTAGGATTAGTAATATGACCAAATGGATTAGTAATCTCAATTAAAGAAAGTTTTAAAATAATCTAGGCACCTTGATTAAGTAATGTGATTCAATAAAATGGTTAAATAACGGTTTCATAAATTATTATTCAAGTATTAGTTTTTTTAAGGTGAATAGTGTTTTTTAATTAAAAATTTAATTAAAAATAATTAGAAAATTTTTTTTATAAAAAGGACTTTATTTTTGAACTCAGAGCATCGATATTATGTTATGGTAATTTTTGGGGATTTTTCTGAAAAAGACGAATTTTCGATGAATAGTGTTTTTATTTAAAAATTAAATTAAAATTATTTAGAAAATTATTTTTATAAAATGTAGTTCATAAATGTATTTAGAGCATCTATATTTGGTTAAGGTGAAATTTTGGGATTATTCTGAGAAAGTTGAATTTTCAGTGAATAGTAAAAATACAGTTTTAGGGTTTCAGTATGTTTAATGACATCATAGCTGTGTCATGATGATGTCATGAGACATTTTAAGGGTTGGCCGGCCAAGGGTGATGAATTATTGTTTTGGGGGCCCCATGTGGCCTAACTCCATGATAAATGCCAAGGGAGAGCACATGGGTTTGAGAAAAGCACATGTGAGGTGTCCCTTGGCCATTAATGCCTTGTCCCCTCACTTTCCCTATAAATACCAAGCCCTCCTCTCATCAATTCGACTCCCCACTCTTCCCCAACGAATTTCTGGTCCCATTACCTCCCAAGGAGTCCTCCCAAGGTGCCCCCAAGCCCTCAAGGTCCCAACCATTGAGGTTTAAGAGTTACATTTTAAAGTAAGGGATCCGACCTCTCTCTTTCTTTTCAAGTAATCTCTTTTATGTCATTTCAATTATGCTCCATATTATTATGTTGGAGGATGTTCTTTTATATTCATCCTACTGCCCATTTCATGTTCATATTATGGGAGACCCCCCTTGCTCTCATCATTTCATTTTAAGAAAGTTTAAGTGGCGCCGTTAGGCTGCCGAATTTTTAAGGGATTCTTTCACCTTCCTCGTTCTCAAGTTCTATTTTCGTTCAAGTCTTTCATGTTCCTTTTTATTATGTTGGGGTATGATCTCTAAATTTATCATATTGGTCTTTTATGATCATATGATGAGTGACCCCATTTTATCTCTTCAATTCAATTTTGTTGATGTTTAAGTGACGCCGTTAGGCTGCTGAATTCTCACAAGAGAAATCTTATTTTTGTCTTCCTTTAATATTCTTCATTTCACATGGTATATTTTCAAATTTCATCACCATGTTATTAAATCCCTTATATTTTGTTCCTATACTGTTTGATGGGTCATTTATGAATGTTTGACCCATGTCCCCTCTCTTCTAAATGTTTTCTAAAACCTTGTAACATAGCCGTTATGCTGCAGAATTTTCGTCTCAAAGTGCCTCTCTCTCTTTTCTAAAAATTATTTTATGTTATAAAGTGAATACTCAAAGTTGTTACTTCTACAGGGGTATTCACATATATATCAAAATGTTCTATTTTAAATTCTGGGATTTACATACATGAAACCCTCTTTCCCTTTCCGTGGGTTTAAAGTGACATAAAGATCATGTCTTTAAAGCAGTTTTTAAAACGTTATGATTATGAAATGAAACCCATTTCTTTATGATATATGGGTTGTTTATGAAATGATTGATGATGATATATGTGGCTCACATGATAATAAAGGCAAATTTAAGGGTGTGCCCTGATAGCGCTCCAATGCATTGGGTAAAGACTTAATCTCTAGAGATGACCATTTTAACGACGCCTTGGTGAATAACCTTTGTAATTTTTAACGACACCTTGGGGATGGACCTTGGTGAAACGAAACGATTTTCAATATTAAATGTTGCAGCCACATCTTCAAGTTATGAAAAATGTTATTTTTATATGATGTATCTCATGATTTCTTTCCCATGCCTTAAAGTTATTTTCATGTCCTTATTGAAGTATATCAATTTCATATGTACAATGTTCCTCTTGTTTCCCTTACTGGGCCTTCTGCTCACCCTTTCTTTTGATGTATGTCCCCAGGTTATGAGATGCATAATGAACATAGGATGAACTAAAGGAGAAGCCTTTCAAGTGTTTAAGAAGAATGTTTTATGTTTTTTTTATGTATTTTGTTCCTGGTTTCCAAGACACTAGACCTTAAAGATCCTCAGTTATGTGTAATGTAATCAAAGTTTATGTGATAAAAAGGAGGGGTGCTATATCCAGCCCATCTTACATACAATAAATCAAATATAAGGTATTTTTCCCTTATCCAGACCTACATCCATGTAATCTTCTCTGGTACTAAATGATGGCTTGAATTGGGTGGAGGAAAAAATTATTAGGTCGAAACAACCTTGTATAAGAAAATCAGTCTAATAATAAGTTTTTGTAATAATGTGATAAATACGTGTATTAATTAATTCATTAATTAATAAAATAAACCCACTACATGTTTTATTTCCATTTAAGAATATCTCTAAGCATGTCTCAAAAACATTCCAACCGCAACAATATAACCAATGTAACTATCATGATTCAAGGCCACCCAAGAATATCTCAGATCATGTATTATTACTATGCCAACCACATTTATATAACCATGGTATACTCACAATAATCCAATCCAAATACCTAAAATAATTTTATGATCCAGGTCAAAGCCCTATAACTATGACAACATAGGACTGATCATATCTTACCCTCTATAATTATTATAGCACGGGACTAGGTGGAGTTTTCTCAAAATCAGTATTACAACATATAATTTTGAATGTTCCAGGTCCGAGCCTGATAAATAAAGATTTTAGGTTGGGGAAGAAGTCCAACCACACAACATGTATATACCAATATCACATCATACATCTTAATGTATAATTATGAAAATTATCATTTATCATTCAAATGGAACTTTTAGTTTTGAATCACAATTGATTAACTATATTATATCAATAACCAATATGCAAAAATTTAGGGATTTTAAATTAATAAACTAGCTTAGGTCACATGTTATGATTACAAACTAAAATCCATTATCAGATTCAATTATAATCAAGGTCCACTCACCAAATGGGTATGAATATGCCAGGTCAGAATCCTATTGAAAACAAAGTACATGAATAATTAATTTCAATAATTAATTTAATTTATTTTGGTACATGATTCATTGTCTCAGTGATAATATATAATAAATTTTTCATTTATCATTCCAAGGGGTTAAAATTTATACCCCTACCTTAACAATCGAAGAAGAAAAATTTTCCAATGACAAACGACCTAAAAAAAGGAGTGTGCAAATGATTTCATATAGGTTACTAGATCAAAACCCACAATGAAATTGGTCTAAGGATATATCCACAAATGTTGGAAAACCAAGGGAGAGAACGAAAAACCTCACCAAACCACTTATTACAAAAGTATGACATACAAAAGGGATGTTGGAAATCTAAATTCACCTAGAGGGTTTACCTAGGCTGAGAGGAGAGGGGATACTATGGAGTGATAACAAAATTAAGAAACAAAAAATGTTTAAAACATCAGTTTGAGGGTTTACATAGTGTATAATTTAGTTAGATTTAGTTTAAATATTTTTAATGTGATACACCAAAAAAACTATCACCTGGGATTTATTTTATTAAAAATCCTACAAAATTATATGGTGTGTAATCCCATTACATGACATGTATCTTTTTCCGAAGATTTTTTTTTTCATCCCATTAATTAATTAAACAACTCAGATCCCATTTAAATTTTCTCAACTTACTAAGAACCTATGTTAGCACTTAACACATTTACACCTAAAATTCATTGATTGAAACAAGAATATATCTTCGAAAATTAGGTTATTTTTTAAATAAAATCACTCTATGTTAATCTCCCCTAGTTTTCTATTATTTCCATGCTTCCCATTACTATGTTTATTCAAATAACAGTCATCTATGAAAGAAAAAAATGAAACAAAATATTAATGAAAAACAGAGGGAGTAAAATACATTAAAAAAGATAGTATCTTAATAACTCTACACTATATAATGTCTCATCCCTGAGAAATATGTTACATCATTTATAGGTCTCAAAAAACAATTCTTGCCATTGTATTCACATATTAGACTCCATATCCTAGGTCTCCCCTTGAACTCTCCAATTTTTCCACTACACTTGAACCAACAGTATTGTAATGCCTTGAATTTATTTTTCAATAAGATCCACAAATCAAATCATATTCTCTTCAAAGTTATATTCACCAAAAAGAACTATATATAATATTTCTATCACATGGGAAGGGCATGGGTTATATCTCTATAGCTGTGACATGTTGAACAAATTATTCATAGAACTGTTTTGATGGGGAAGGGATAAATGTTATGCCACTAGAGTAACCCTATCCAATATCTCAAAAGGAATGAGAAACCTAATAGCTAACTTTACTTATTTCTTATTATAGAATTTATCCAACATAGGTGACACTTAAAAGGAAAACATGATGATAAACCTTAACTTTTTGGGGGCATCCCCAATAGACAACATTTGATTTCTATATATCCTGCACAGTTTCCAATTGTTGTTTGACCATCATAATTTTCTCGGATGTATCATGTATAAGACTTTTCATAACAAGTTCTTACTTACCTACATCTACACAACAACATCACATGTGAATGGACCTATGATAAAATTCCCCAAAAGGTTCCATTTGGGTAGATTCGTGGAACCTGTTGTTATTTAAAAAATACACAAGTTCTATATGTTGTCCCATTAACCACCATAATAAAAAATTGTGCATAACATATCCTAGAGAACCTTAATTATGGACTCAAATTAACAATTACTCTTTATAATATTGGTTGTTCTTGAAATAAAATTTCATTATAGAGCCTTCTGAAGACCCAAAAATAAATTCCCTGTGAAATGAGGATCTATTCCTGAAAGGATACTCCCTATAATACTATGAAACCAAAACGAATCATGGATTAAAATAATTCCTAAATTATCAACTGTAAATGTTTCCATGATTTGTAAGAAGTCGGAATCACTGATAGTAGATCAATAACAACAAATACAAAAAAAATTATAGGGTTTTCTGGGAAATCCTATAGAAAACCCCAATATGAAATCATCCCATTTACACATAGGAATGGGAAATGGCTGTCAAACACCAGATGGCCTCTAATGTTCATATTTCACATGCTGATAATTGAATCATCTATCCATGGAGATTTCCACCTTATTCTTCATTCAAAACCATCTATGTTTTCTACAGAGATCGGGATTTATTTTTGTTAAACCAGGATGCATTTTCCATGTAGAAGAATTAAACACCATAATCAACTCCTCATGAAAGCCTATTAGAAAAGATACTCATCCACATAATATAATTGATTTTTTACTTATGAGAGACCATCCTGATTCTATATCCCCATTATATGATTTTCCTTATAAACTATTACATTGGGATCATTATGCTACTTAGTCTTAATTTGGTTAAAAAACATGGGTATAACATATGTTAATTTCAAGGCTACCAATCCTTGAGACTCCTGATCATCCAAATGAAAGTATAAAAAGATGTCCATTAGCCAACAAATGTATAAATCCTCTTGTATTACTTCTATCTATGTCTTCTAACTCAAATCATAAATAACGATGTTTCCCATGACTGGTGTGTAAACTAATTCAAATATCAAAGACCGCAGATTCATGAACCACCTCCCCTACCGAGGGTTGATGTCACGCAGAGAAAAGATATACCTTAGGCTCTTGTGGTCCATGTACACCACAAAACTCTCACATATGAGATAGTGTCTCTAACATCTCAATGAATATACCACTGTTGGTAACTCTATATCTTGAGTAAGTAAATACCTCTCTTGTGGTATCGGCTTCCTGGAGCCATAAGAAAAAACTCGTTCCTCCAAACATAAAACTTCTCTGAGTCCAAAAATGTAAGTTTCATAATACATGATATATTCCTTACCTAGAACATGTAATGTGGGGATAGGTTATGAGGACATTCATCCTTTTACCTCTTAAAAATCTATATCGCAAGCATCAGACCAAACAAATTTTACCCATTTCTTGGTCACCCCATACATTGGAGCTACTAAAAAAGATAAATCTAGGATAAATCAAAAATAATGACATGATAATCTTTGATATATGTGAATAAATAATAAATTCTTGGGTTGTTCCTAATATATCATGGAAATGAATTTATCCCAGTCCATTGACACTCTTACCCATGAAATTACATGGCCTAACAAGTGTACTTTATCAATATAGAAACTACATTTGTTTAGCATGGTGTAAAATAGATTCTCTATCACATTACTCATGATGATGTTAATATGTTTTGAATGATCTTATACTAACTCGGATCACGCTATGATGTCATTGTAAAAACACAACAAACTGGTCCCGAAAATAATGAAATATCCTAATAATTAAGGCCTTCAATAATATTAGAGTGTTTGTGAATCCAAATGACATCAAAATGAATTCATACAATCCGTACTTATTCATTAAAGATGTACGAGGTATGTCTGATGGTATCACCCTTGACTAGAGGTAAATGTATCTCAAATCTATTATAGAGAATATCTAAGAACCTCTCAAATGATCAAAAATATAATCAATGTAGGTAATAAGATACTAGCTCTTGACCTCATCTGATTCAACATGTGATTATCCAAACATAAGAGAAATGATCATTCAGACTTCATAGAGAAGAGAGCTATAGAACCCCAATGAGATGTAGTAGGCTATATAAATCTTTTAGATTCTTGATTATCTAACTGAAGTTTCAATTGTTGAATCTCTTCTAGTGCCCTTATATATGGTGGGATAGAAACTGGTTCTGATCCCATCACTAACTCAATCATGAACATGATATCTATCTTGGGTCTTATGAAATACATATCTTTAAAAAATCATCATCAAAACATCCTACCACCAGAAGAAATAAATCATGCTCCATTCCACCATTATCTAGAGAAAGTCCATCTGTATGAGCTGTTAGAGAATCCAATCTAAACTGAATTGGTCATGCATGACCATCTAAACGTTCTGATCACTTCAATGAAAATAGTTTTTTATGGGTACATAAATCCAATTATCCTCTTATAATAATCAACATGATCCTATAATAGATCTAACCTATCGGTACCAAAAATTATATCGAAACCAATCGTTTCCAACACAAAAGGTTCCCAAAATAAATTGTTTCCCCAAAACTCTAGAGAACTTGTCATGAATCGTTTTATATTCTATTACTACACTCCCAGTGGTGTGTCAATATGTATAACACCATCCAATATTTCCACACTGAAGCCCAAATAATTTTCAATTACAGAATATAGAAAAAAACTAATGTTCCTACATCAAAAAACTCAAGCAAAGTTTGATGATATAATAATTATTCCTTTGGCGATAGAAGGTCTGGTATCCATGATATCCAGAGTAGTCTACATAATGTGAAACATACTTATAATTATATGATAGGGTTCATTTTGGGTACCATGAGCTATTTCCCATGGAAAATATTGCTACTCATGCATAGGGGTACCATGCCCCCTGCATTATCCCAAACGGGCAATGGAAATTCAGCTACCAGTATTGTGAGGGGTATGTAAGCCCCTTATTAACTTAGGTGCATGTTTTGATCCACTTCCACTAGTTTTCAATGCAATTTTTTCACAAAATGACTAATGATGACCCACACTACAATGGATTCCACACTATACATCGGCGTATGTACACTGTGTGAGTGTAACATACCAGGTAAATAAAATTCATGATATTTTCTAATTTATTAATTATTGGGAATTAAATACTATTTTTACATTAAATAGGGTTCTATTTATGATGGCGTACATGATATGCAACAATGAGTTTCTTTGAAATCTTACGTTGCACACAAAGTTGAGTTATACTAAATAAGAATAATAATATATTATTATTCTAAATAGTAGTTAACTCATAGACGTTGTATTGGTGGTAATGAACATAAGTAAATAAAATATTGTTACAAATGTATTTTGAATGTTTTTTCTTTTCTCCAATAAAATTTAGAGGCTTAAAATGTGAATGAATCTAATTTAAGCATAAATACTCTAATATTCTTTAAAAGGTCGATTTACCAAACTTTGATGGAGAACCCCTTTTAAACCTAGTTTTTCTCTTTTATATGTTATGTTTTAAAAAATAATATTTTTATTTATAATAATGAAATAAAAATTTACTTTGGATGAAATTTTAGAATTTTTCTGATAATGGACATTTTTTTAATAGTAAAAAATACTGCATTTTAATTCAAAATTTCCTTTTAATGTAATTTATTTATATGGTAATATAATCTTTATAATTGGTTTCATAGTGTAATTAGCTTATATTTTTACCATTTAATCGAATGTTTATCTTTGGAAGTAATTTCACATTGCAATTGGACATTAACAAGTGTCAATCTTTTGATAGTTATTATTTCATGAAAACATGCTTTTTGTTTTGACAACGAAAATTAATTTGAAATTAATTTCTGAAACTTCTTGTGTTTTGAATTGGGAAAAATGTATTCAATATTTGGAATCATGAGGTCCAAATTGTGTAAATAGGCCACTTTTATTTCTAGACATTATGAATAGTAACTTCAGTAAAAATTTTATTTATCATGGTTAGAGGGTAAATCAGGTAAATAAGGGTAAAAAAAAAATTTATAACAATATTAAATTACTATAACATGTGTCTTAACCCTATTGTCTGATACATGTCCAACCATGTTCATACTTTGGTATATTTTTGGACCCCATAGATCCACATGTAAGTGAAAATGACTCTTTATAAAAATTAATTTAATGTTAAGGAAAATATAACCTAAACATATATCTCTTAGTAAAATTTTTTATAATGGGCTATATATGTGAATTTTTACACTATAAATAATCATTATAAATAATACAATGTTTTCTACATCATGATATTTTATTTATAATTTTTATTCATCAAATAAATAAATTTATATATGAAATAATTATGATATAATGATTACCTAATTAATGAATGTTTCAAATAAACAAGATTATAAATATTAATATAAATTTATTTTAAAACAATATATGACATACACGAATTTTTGGGATAACAATGAATTTTTATCTTTGAATTAATGATGTTATTTTTGAAATAAATTTTTTAATATATTTGTTAAATGTCTTGACATGAATAGTGTATAAATTGACATAAATGCATTTTTAAATCAATTAATATTTTATTAAATGATAAAATAATCCAAAAAAATATAGGAATTGCACAACTAACAAATATGGTTTTAAAAATATAAATAATAATCCAGGTTGGGTCTATTGGAATTTTATAGTAAATATATTAACCATATAGTATGAATATATAAGAGGACATGATAAAAGTTAAATAAGTTAACAAAGGGTTAAATAAAAAAACAAGGATTAAAAAATATCCAAAACATGTCGAATTATTATTGGATGATTTTATTTAGAATTATATTTACCTTATATTATAATTAAATAAGTTTTGGTATTTTTGAAACGTAATATCATTTTATAATAAAATGATACTTTCAAACATTCTTAAACAGCCCATCCTCCCTCTTATAAAAGGACACCACACCTAACCCACTACTAACACATCTCAAACCCCTCTGATTGTCCAAAATCTACCCAAATAAGCTCCAAATATCCCTTTATTCCACCAAGATTCCTTAACTTCTTCAAAAGGATCTTGAATGAAGCTTTTTTATTAAAACCAAAGGGAGTTACCCGATTTAATGGTAACATCTTCTATTATGTTTTTTCTTTCATTTTCCTTCAGAAACACACTAAACTCTTTTTATTATAATATTATATAACAGAACTAGTAGACTAAATATAATAAAATGTTTTTATATGATTTATTCTAACTACAAATCCATGCACCTCCATAAAATGGATACGAATATATTGTTTTGGTGGACGGTGAACTATTGCCTCATGAAACGACGATTGTTCAATTATCTCCTACCACCTATCATGGTGGCCATTATGATAGAAGTCAATTTATATGTGATATATATTATATTTATATTGTATATATACATTGTTATTTTTCATTTATAGCATAAATTTAGGTTTTCAATAATGGGTAAACACGACAATTTCATTTGAGGATGTCTGGAATACCGCCCTGTGAAAGTGATATGAATCGTTAATTCCATACGTGGAATGTATAAATGATTGAGTTAATGAAATTATAAATGATATTATACTGGAATTATAATATTCCTATGTATAATTAAGTTGTAATTCCCTTAAATATGAAATATAAATGAAACTAGCGTTGATGGGTACGTACGGCTAACCGTCTCCATGAACAATGCATTTCAGTTCTTATCTCCAAATGTAATGTACTATTATAAATACACATATATAATGGATATATTATATATATATGATATATAAATAATGGATATAATTATGGAGATAATCGAATTCTGACCACATGGACAACTTGTAATTATAAGATGTTCTTTTCTGACTCAAGTACCAAATATCAACAAAATGACCATTATTAACTCAAATGTTTATGTAACGTTTATAATGAGGTAATAACAAATACAAAGGGAATAATAAAAATGAAAAAGTTTTTTATACAAGTATAAATTAAAATTAGTTTATTATTTATGAGATTAAAGAACAAACAAGTCAAGTCGAACACGAGGTAAGGGACTTTATCTCAATCTCTTTTCATTAAGGTATGTTTTGATTTATACAAGGCAATATTTTAAATGATGTATAAACTAATTTGACATTTAATTTATTTCAAAGGGAATATTTTATATATAAAATTTTACTAAATAATAAAGGGAATGTATATTTTTAACATATGCGGTGACAACGACCTTTTCAGCACCGTGAGCATTGATTGATATTTCATTTCCTTAGCAAGACATCATGTTTTTTAAAAGAGAAATAAATAAGATATAACATTTTTCTATATTTTTGTATTGAAAATGGGTTTGAGAAAGTGTTGATTATTTCAATATCTTTAAATGATATATTTTGATTGAAATGTGCATATTTTATCTTTCCTTTATGGTTGTTTTATGTGTTTTTAATATGTTTTGATTCTTTGGAGTTTTTTACGTATACGGGTGGTTATATGGTAAATCTATGGTGGGGGAGCCCGAGATATCTCTCCAATGCATTGGGTAACATGACAGAGGTAAAATTTAATGTTTATACTAAGTTTTTTAGGGAATATATTGTGATGGGTATTACAAATGTAACTCCCTACATAGCTGTGAATGCTACAACGTAAGTATGTTATGGATGCCACAAGTTACCTTTATGATTTATTTTTACTATGTTATATTTATAAATTTTATGATTTCATGAGGTATGATAAATTTATGATGTTTTTTATATTGATATACTTATGTTTTATTTCTTTATTTTATGACCATCACTGAGCCTTTTTATGGACATCCCATGTTTTGAAGTGTTTTTCATAGGGTATAAGGCAGGGTAAGAGAAATAAAGAATTGAAGAATATTTATATCAAGAAAAGAATAATTGTTTTATTTTAATAGATTTTATTTTATGAAAAAAATGGATATTGTGAAAAATGTATACTTTTTAGTATTTGAGATGTAATGTAATAGTTATGGCCTAATTCTCTAAAACACGAAACCTAAAAATATCCTCAATTTGAAATATTAACATAATTCAAGATTATGTAATGTTCATGGCTGGGGCCTTATTGTTGGTATCAAGGTCCAGTTTAAAAAAAATTAGAAGTTAAGATATTGATAAATTAATATCCATAAATTATATTTACTTTATAGTAATATTGAAATAATATAGCATTTATAGATTACCAAGTTTCTTCGCCTCTGATATTTTTGTGTTCAGAATTTTTTTTTGCAGAGGAAACATGGTAGCTATGATGGGATGACATCAAGAGGAAGACAAACTTCCTAATTAACAACCTGAGATGTTCGGAATCAGAACTAAGTAGTTTATTTTAGGGACGGTATTGTTGAATCAATCTATAAATGGTTATGGTATCTATGGATGAGATCATCCTGATCAACCACAAAGTAACATGCCAGTAGTAGATCATTTCACGAGGTATCATCGCCCATCATTCAGTGGTTTATCTAACCATATGCTAGCTTAAAGGGTGGATTAAAGAGCTAGAAAAGATTTTTGAGGTCATGGGGTTTTCAAATCATCAAACATTTAGTCTTTCGATATACCGTTCTGAAGTTGAAGCTGATCAGTGTTGGTTGATGGTGAATAATAATAGTGTTAGTAAAAAAGATTGATGCTCTTTATTGAAATGAATTCAAAGATATGTTTCTTGAGAAAGTTTATATTATGGTTGTTTATCTTAGGATGGAAACAAATTCATGGAATTGATGCAAGAGCATGAATTAGTGGCTGCTTTTGACGAAAAATTCATTCGACTGGTAAGGTATGATCCTAATTTCATATTAGATCTTGATACTAAAATCAATAATTTTTACTCAGGATTAAAGCCAATGTATCGAAGGGCTTATATTATCATGAGTTAAAAAGTAATGAAAAACATTTTTGATATGGGGAGAAGGTGGAAATGGAGTTTGATGTTGATCAGGTTTTCTTAAAAAAAACAGAATAAGAGGTCGAGGTTGTAGAAGAAATGGAAGAACACTTCAAAAAAGTTTGATGGTATGAAACACAAGTTTATAGTTTATGAAAATTGTGGTAAAAAGCATGCTGGGGAATGTCTTTTGAATTCTAGTAAGGGATATTGATGTTTTAAAATAGGACATATGGCTTAGAATTGAACTGAAAAAGATTAGGATAATGATAAAAAATTTATTTATAGTCAGTAAAATGTTTTATGTGCAATGAAATGAGTAATTATGGAAATGAGTTTCCAACGAAGAAAAAATCTAAGGGAAAGCAGCAATACAAGTAGAAAGATGTGGTGATATTATTTTCAACTAATTTTGCAGATGTTGGGACATCGAATAAAGTAGTATTAGGTATATTGTTTGTTTATTCAGATTATGCCAATGTGTTTTTTGATTCCGGGTCTATACATTCGTTCATTTTTTGAGATGATTTCTTGTAAATTTGGAATTACATCTCAAGATATGTATCCTGATATTATGGTAAAAACACAGGGTGGAAATGTTGAGACAAAAAGAAATTTTAAGATCCTTCATATCCTTGTGTGTGGAAAGAATATATATGCAAACCTTATTGTTTTTGCCTCTAGTGGAGTTTAATGTTATTTTGGGTATAGATTTGCTTTCCGTTTATCATTCTAGGATTTAATGATGAGCTAAAGTGGTTTTTTTGGATGAATTTCAGTTTTTGTATAAGATTGAACCCTTAATTTTGATAACATATCAGGAAGTGGAGAAACTATTAAAAGATAGAAATTAATGTTACCTTGCACATATTGTTGAAAGCAAATGAACTGTTAAGATTAATGATGTGCCAATGGTAAATGAGTATCTCGATGTTTTTCTTAATGACTTTCCTAGTATAATACTCGATTGAGAAGTTGAGTCTATTGTGGAATTTGTTCCTGATGCGAAGACAATTTCAAAACGGCCGTATCGAATGGTTCAAATATAACTTTTAGAGTTAAAGAAACAATTGCGGGTGTTGCTAGATAAATGTTTCATTTGACCTAGCACATCACCATGGGGTGATATATTCTTGTTATTTAAAAATAAATATGGGACAATGAGACATTTCATTGATTATCAAGAATTCAATAACATCACCATTAAGAAAAAGTATCCTTTACCTTATATCAATGATTTATTGGATTAGCTCCAAGGAGATCAGTTTGTTTCAAAGATTGACATGAGGTCCAGGTACCATCACTTGAATGTAATGGAATCAGACATTTTGAAGGCTGTGTTTCTTACTATAATCCGTCATTATGGATTTGTAGTTATTCCTTTTGGGTTAACCAATGCACCAGTTGTATTCATGGAGCATATGAATTAATTATTCCATGACTTCCTCGACAAGTTTGTGGTTGTGTTTATTGATGATATTTTGGGTTATTCCAAAAGTAAATAGAAACATGAAATTTGTTTAAGGGTTGTCTTGAAATCCTTAAAAAATAAGAAACTGTATGGGAAATTTAGAATGTGTGAGTTCTGGTTACAAAAAATTTAATTTTGTGGTCACATTGTTTCAAAAATTGGAATAACGGTTGATCCTGCTAAAACAAACGTTTTTGAAGAATGGCCAAGACACAAAAATATAAATGAGATTTGTAGTTTTATTGGTTTACCAGGTAATTAATGGAGGTTTTTTGAGAATTTTTTACAACTATTTATCCCACTAACTATGTTAACTCCAAAAGGTATTAAGTTCATCTGGACAATATAACATGATGATTGTTTTCAAAAATTGAAAAGAATATTGATGAATGTTCCAGTTTTTGACCTACCATCTAGGAATTGTGAGTTTGTTTTCTACATTTATGCTTCATTGAATGGAATTGGTTGTGTCTTAATGCAGAATGACCAGGTAATTGCTTCTTATTCACATCATTTGAAACCTCACGAGTTTAATTACCCTACACATAATTTGGAATTAGCTATTGTTATTTTTGATTTAAAAATTTTGATTCATCATTTGTATGGAGTAACAATCCAAATATATAGTTATCACAATATTTTGAATTATATATCATTCATAAATAATTATACATGAGACAAATGAGATGGTAGGAATTAATGAATGATTATGATTTGTACAATTCAGTACCATATAGGAAAGGAAAATAAGGTGGATGATGGTTTGATTCGAAAAATTAATGCCACATTAATCATATTACTTTTGGAAGAAGATATGTTGATTAAAGAATTGATGAACATTGAAATAGAATTTTTTGGTGAAGGAAATTCATTTAATTTGTTTCATGGGTCAGTGAAATCATCTCTATCAGATAGAATCATGAAAGAGTAGAAGGAAGATAGTTATCTGTAGAAAAAGGTATAGTTTGTTCTGAAGGATAAGTTACCTGAATTTAGCATTGATAAAGATGGTGTTTTGAGGTTTGGGAAAATATTTTGTGTGCCTTGTGATTTATAGAAGAAGAAAGAGTTGTTATGTGAAACTCATAGTCCTCCTTTTTCAATTCATCCAGGAAGTACTAAGATGTATAGAGATCAACTGGAGTATTCCTTGTGGGATGGAATGGAAAGAGATATTTCAGACTTTATAATGAAGTGTTTGACTTGCCAATAGGTTAAATTAGAGTGAAAATTATTGAAAGGGATAATTCAACCTTTACCGGTGCTAGAGTGGAAATGAGAAAATATACCAGTGGACATTGTTGTGAGATTACCAAAGTCATATTGAGGTAACAATTCAATCTGGGTTATTGAGGATCGATTGACTAAATCTTCTCATTTCCTTCCTATTTGAGATACATTGTCTTTAAATCAACTTTCTCAGTTGTATGTTAAAGAAATAGTTAGGTTACCTGGAGTTCCCCTCTACATTTTACTTGATCGTGATCTGAGTTTCACTACTAACTTTTGGGAAATCCTTCAAAAGTCCTTGGGTACTGAATTAAATTTTATTACAACTTTTCATCATCAACTAGATGGGCAGTCAGAACAAACAATTCGGAAATTGGAAAATAAGTTATGTGCTTTCTCATTGCATTACCAGCGAAGTTGGGACCAACATATTTGATTGGTTGAATTTTTATATAAAAACAGTCTTCATTCTAGTATACAGATGGCTCCATTTTAGGTATTATATGGAAAGTGGTGTTGAACTCCATCTTTATGGGATGAAGTTGGTAAGAGGAATCTAATGGGACAATAATTGGTAGAAGAGATAATAGAAAAAGTTCAATTGATTCCAGAAAACATGAGAAAAAACTCAAATAATGTAGAGAAGTTATACGAATGACCAAAAGATGGATCTGTCTTTCTAGGTAGGTGATCATGTCTTTCTCAATGTTTTTCTATTGAAAAGTGTGATTTGTTTCGATAAAAATGGAAAGTTGATTCCAAGGTTCATTGAATCCTATGAAATCCTAGAGAGAGTTCGATAAATTGCCTATGTAGTGGATTTACCTCTATCATTATCATAGGTACACAATGTATTTTATGTTTTAATGTTGAGAAAGTATATCCAAAATCTATCTCTTATTTTGAGTCTAGAGGTAGTTCAGTTTGAAGAGAGTCTTTCATATGAAGGACTACCAGTCCAGATTCCTAATCGAAGAGAGAAAGTGTTATGGAATAAGGTAATTAATCAGGTAAGGCTTTTGTTGAAATAAACTTATGGTTGAAGTGGAAATGTGGGAATATGAGAATGCTATGAGGGATACATACCCCCATTTATTTGATAAGTGAATAAAATTTTGAGGAAGAAATTTTCAAAATGGGGTAAGGTTGTAACATCCCATGTAAATGAAGGATATTATATATTCATATTTATTAATATTTTTGAATTAAATACTAATTTTATTTTAAATATGATTCTATTTTTGATGGTGTACCTGATATGCAACAACGAGCTTCTTTGAATAATTACTTTGCACACAATGATGAGTTATGCTCAAAAATAATAATATAATATTTTTATTTAAAATAGTAGATAACGAATAGCCTTTTTATTGGAAGGAATGAACATAACTGACTACAATATGATTACATATGTTCATTAAATGTTTTTACATTTATCTAATAAAAGTTAGAGGCTTAAAATGTGAATGAATCAAATTTTAAGCATAAATACTCTTATATTCATTAAAATGTCGATTTACCACCTTTTGAGAGAGAACCCTTTTAAAATCAAGTTTCTATCACTTTTATATCTTATATTTAAAAAAAATATTATTATTAATTAGTATCCAGATATAAAAAAATTTTGGGATGAAATTTTTGCATTTTTATAATAATGTTTTTTTTTATGAATAGTGAAAAATACTGCATTTTAATAAAAACTTTCCTTTTAATGTAATTTATTTTTATGGATAGATTATATTTTTTAATTGATTAAAAAGTTTAATTAGATTATATTTTTACAATTTAATACAATTTTGGTCATTGGAACTAATTTCACTTTGAAATTGGATATAAACAAGTGTTAATATTTTGATAGTTTGTTTTTCTTAAAAACACACTTATTATTTTCACAATGGGAATTAATTATAAATTATTTTCTACAACTTATATTTTTTTAATTTGGAAAAATGGATTCCATATTTGGAATCCATAGGCCAAATGTTTTTGATATTTATCTATTATTTTTATACAATAATAATAGTAACGTCAGTAAATATTTTATATACCATGGTTAATGGGTAAATCTGGTATATATGGGTAAAAAATAATATTATAATAACATTAAATTACCCTAACACGTTTATTAACCCTATTTCTTAATACCTTTCCAACCATGGGCATCATTTAGTGGATTTTGGGACCCCATGGAGCCACTTGTAAGTGAAAATGACACTATAAAAAATAATTTAATGTTAAAGAAAATGCAACATAAAGATATATCTCTTAGTAAAACAAATTTTTAATGGGTTATATAAGCGATATTTTTGAATATAAATCAGAATTAGAAATATAAAGAGATTTTCTTAATCATGGTAATTTTTTTTAAAATTTTAGACTTCATATAAATAAATTTATATATGACACAATGATGATATAATGATTACCTTATTATTGAATGTTTTAAATAACTCAGATTATAAATATTAAAATAAATTTATTCCGAAACTTTTTATGATATCCACGAATTTTAGGATTTATAATGACTTGTTATATTTTAATTAATGAAGTTATCTCAAAATAATAATGTTTTGATATATTTTTTAAACGTCTTGATATGAATTGTTTATAAATTGACCTAAATAGGTTTTTAAAACAATTAATATTTTATTAAATGATAAAATAATCCTAAAAATAAATGATTCAGGAAACATACATATATGAATTTAAAAATATCCTTAATGATCCATTTTGGGTCTCATGGAATTATATAGTAAATATATTAACCATATAGTATGAATATATTAGAGGACATGGTAAAAGTTAAATAAGTTAACAAAGGTTTAAATAAAAAAAATGACGATTAAAAAATATCCAAAACCTATAAAATTCTTATTGTATGATATTATTTTGACTTATATGTACCTTATCGTTGAATTAAATATGTTTTGGATCTTTTTAAACCTAAAATAAATTTATAATAAAATAATTCATTCAAACATTCCTAAGTAGCTCCTCCTCCCCCTTATAAATGGACACAAACTCTATCCCATTACTTACACCTCTCATGCCCCTTGGATCATCCATTATCTTCCAAAATAAGCTCCCAAATTCCCTATCTTTCACTTATAATCCTTAAATTAGGCATAAGGCACTTCACTAAAGCCTTTTGGTTAATACCAAATTGTGTTACCAGATTTAAAGGTAATGTCTTCTCTCATGTTTTTTTCTATTATTTTTCTTATCCAACCCCCTAAACACTCATTATTCCATAATTCTATAACAAAAAAAGAATACTCAAAATAATATATTTAATTTATTAGATTCATTTAAACTTAAAATACAAGCACCTAAATATAATGGATACAAACATAGTTTTTCTGTGGACGATGAACTATTACCTCATGAAATGATGATTGTTAAATTATCTCATACTACCTCTCATGGTGTCCATTATGATAGAGAGTTATTTATATGTGATATATATTATATTTATATTTTCACTATAATTCTGTATTTTTCATTTGTATTATACCATTATGGTTTCCATAATGGGTAAATGTGATAATTTCATTTGAAGAAGTGTGGACTACCACCCCCTTAAAGTGATATAACTCTTTCATTCCATATATGGAATGTATAAAGGATTGAGTTAATGAAATTATATATGATATTATACTTGAACTATAATATAACTTTTTATCATTATATTTTCACTCCATTAAATATGAAATATAAAAGAAAGTAGCGTTCATGTGTACTTACGGCTTACCGTCTCAATAAATGGTGCATTTCATTTCTTATCCGAAAATGTTATATTTTATTATAAATACATATATTTACTGTATATATATATGATATATATGATATTTACATCATGAATATCATTATGAAGATAATTGAATTTTGACTACATGGACAACTTGTAATTATAAGAACTACATTTTTCACTCAAGTACCAAATATCTACAAAACGACTGTTATTAAGTCAAATTTTTATGTAATATTTATAATATGGGAATAAATATCATAAAAGGAATAATAAAATTGAAAAAGCTTATGAATTAAGTACAATTTAACTTTAGTTTATTAGTCATGATATTAACGAACGAACGAGTGATGTCAGACACGATATAAGGGACTTCATCTCAATATCCTTCAATTTAGGTTTATTTTGATTTATACACAACTTTCTTTTATATGGTGTATAAAACCCTTTGAATTTTCATTTCATTCAAAGGTAATATTTTTATACGTTGCGTTATACTAAATGACATTGGGAATGTTTTTTTAACATACGTAGTCACAACGACCATTCCATTGTCACGAGCATTATTTGATATATTGATTCTTTAACATGATATAACGTTTTTAAAATAAAAATAAATAACATATACCGTTTTTACATATTTTGGATTTGAAAATGGTTTTGTGAAAGCATTGATTACTTAAAAACCTTGAAATGATATATTTTTTATTAAAATGTGCAAATGTTATCTTACCTTTATTCTTGTTTTATGTGTTATGAATATGTTATCGTTTGTGGGAATTGTTTACATATACAGGCGGATCTAAGATATACCATGGCCGGGAAAGCCCGAGATAGCTCTCCAATGCATTGTGTAACATGATGGAAGAAAATGTTAACGTTTCTCCTAATATATTTAGGGAATATAATATGATGTGTATTCCAAATGAAACTCCCTATGTAGCTGTGAAAGCTACAATGTAAGTGTGTTACAGATGCCAAAAGATACCTTTATGATTTGTGATTATTATGTGTTATTCATTACTCTTATGATTTCATGAGGTATGTTAAAGAGCTTATGTTTTGTATGTAATGATATAATAATGTTTTTTTTATTATTTTTATATCCCTTAGTAAGAATTTTATGATCATCCCATGTTTTTCTAATGTTTTTCACAAGATATATAGAAGGGTAAGAGAAAGGAAGAATTAAAGAATATTTATATCTAGAAAATAATTGTTTTTTATTTAAGATGTATTAATTAATTAAAAAATGGATACTAAGTAGAAATATCTACTTTGTAGTATTTGAGATGTAATGTAACAGTTATGGAAAAAATATATAAAACTATAAAATTAAAGATATCTTCAATGTGAATTATTATATTAATTCAAAATTATGTAATGATTAAGGATGGGGCCTTATAGTGTGCTTGTGACCAAACGTTCCACCCAGATAAAACTGGAATGGAACACAGTCCTATGATAAATTTCCACCACCCAAACAATTATACCAACTATTTCTTTGGTAGAAACATTCATAAAAAAACATCCTGGAACTTGAAGAAGAGTTCTTAGATCACCCTACGGAAATAGATTGAATGCTATTCAAGGCCTCTCTCAGATTACCTTCAGTGATGAGTTCTAGGTTATTCATGTAATATAATCTAGTTATAAAAATCACTTAAAACAGTATCTCATTTTAATGTCTAGCTTGAATATTTATCACCCTAGATATCACAACAGTTTCAAAATACGACATAATGTGTTGTAGGTTTGTGAAACTACCAGCATTTCGCACCACTTATATTCCCTCCTATGTTTGATGCATGTACTCAGACGTTTTCTCATCAATCAATTTCTCTAAATATAAAAGGATCTGAAAAATCATGTCAATTTTCTTTCAATATAACTCATCATTCTTCCAAGATTATTTCATAATATCACACCAATGATTAAAACATCCATAAATCATATTTTCAGAAAGTACACCCTTCTATCCATAGTTGTTTCATGATTATTAAAGATTGTATATAATGAACCTATCTTGAACTCAATAGAGTAGTGTCCCCTATTCCATAGTAATAATTTCTGGATTATATAGCCAAAAATATCTTATCAACTTATACATCAAAGGAATGATATAAATTGTATCCATTTCCCAGGATCACATGACCAATAAGAATTTGTCATGAATCAGAACATCCATATACAATTTAAGAACTACATGAAGCTTCAATTTATATTTTTTTGTGGTATTCTGATTTCCACCCTCATGATGTTCAATTCGAAGACAAGAAGTATTTTCTTTCTCTACAATAAAAATGACACCTCAAAGAATTGGATAGAATCAATGAAAACCACAACATGTGACTAAAATAGAGAGCCAATAATTCTTGGTCTTCTTAATCATTTTTTAAAGTGTTTTATCATGACACGCCAAATCATATAAACCATCCAATGAAACAAATAACTCATATTAATGTTCAACATGCAAGTATATATCACATGAAAAAATAGATATTCAAATATCCTAAATAGTGCATGTTGATACATCCTTATAAGCCTATTATGATGCATGTATTCTCATTTGATGTCATTATGGGCCTTGAGTAAAAATTTCAAGATACGTTATCATCTTAAAATAATAAACATAAGCAACATATGAACCTCCCAAGGTGAAATAACATCTCACGTATCTTTTACACATCACAAATAGTAATCCCATTCATAGGTAATCATGTTTACCCACATACATCAGTTTCTACTCTTATAAAAAAGAACATTACCATATACTAACACATATTAGTATACTTTATACATTTTCCAAATAGTAAAGCATAATAAGAGAAAACCGTTCCATTGACACCACTTTTTATTTTCCCCCATATGATACTCTATCACATGGAAAAAAGGTTCACTTATGAGACTTCAAGCGCACGTCCCCATATACCATAGTCTCTTGACCAGTTTCAAGGGTGTTAAATGTATAATAAACATTGTATAGTCATATAAATCTAGTTCAAATCCCTATAAGAATTACAAAATCTGAGTCAATATTTAAAACATGGGTTTGGGTCAAGACCTATAAGAATTACACCATCTTGTAAACATGTAGTCAACTGTAAGGTTCATTTCTATAGTCCAGACCTGTATCCATGTAATCTTCTTGAGTACCCAATGGTTTCCAAATAGGATTTGAGTAATATTCAATAAGAAGACACCACCATGAAAAAAATAACTTGTATGATAAAATGTATATCAAATAAAGGGATAAAATGGTTCATTGATTAATTCAACAAATAAAAAATACAACCAAAACCTTAAACAGATCAGTGTGGGAATATTTCTGATCATTTATTAAAAACATGCAAAAAAACCCATAACCAAGGCAAAATAAAATTCTTTGGTTCCAGGTCAGAATATCTTAGAGAATGTCTAATGATCATGCCAACCACCACCATATAACCCTGGAATAGTCATAAAAATCTAGTTCAAATCCATATAAGTATTACAACATCTGAGTCAAGCAATACAACATGGGATTGGGTATATCTCACTCTCTGTATGAATTATAGAATGGGACTAGGCTGGGCCTACTCAATATTAGAATTATAGTTTATATGTGTTGGAGTGAAATGTTAGAGGCTAATATATAAGAATTTTAGAATATAACACATGTCCTATCATAAAACAAGGATATCAAAATGTCATATCATATATCTCAACTTTTAATTATAGAAATTAACATTTATCAGTCAAATTCCACTTTCATATTGAATCAAAATTTATTAAAAATATTATATCACTAAGCAATATGCCACAATTTAGGGATTATATAAGGAGGAATAACCTAAGGTCCCATGTCATGAAAACACAATTAAAAACAATGGAAAATTCAAATATAATAATGATAAGCTTATCCAACAAGTATCTATAAACCATTTAATATGAAAAATACAAATAAGGGACTTCAAGGAATAACCTCAATCATTAATTTAATTGATTTTGGGACACACTATGTTGGCGTAATAGAAATATCACATAAAATTTTCAGTAATCAATCAATTGTGTTAAGATTTTGACCCCTACCTTAAATAGTGATGAACATAACACTTCCAATGGAAAATGACCATGTGAAAATAGGTGAAGTTGGTTTCAAAGTAGTTCCTAGATAAAATAAATATTTAGACAATAACAAAAAATAGAATCATTTAAAGGATTTCACCACAACGGTTCGACAACCAAGGGTGAAATGTAAACATAGGACCAAAAAAGACATAATAGGGATTGTTCACATAAATGGGATACCCATAAGGGATGTTTTCACTCCAAAATATCATGTAGGGTTTCCCTAGGTGGAATGAAGATGAGATTTGATGGAACTAATAACGGTTCATCCGTTCATCATTTTCAGAACAGCTGGATATGGACTTACAAGTCGGGAAATGTTGTCACACATCATGGAAATATTTTTAATGGAAAAAACAGTAAGACCTGTCAACCTAGAATTTTTTACTTAATTCTATCTATGAATTACACAATGTCTAATCACTTCACAGGGTGTGTAAATTTCTTATAGATGGGTCTCATCCCATTTTTCCTTGAAATACTCGTAACACTTTTAAATATTCTAAAATTAAAGACAACCCATCTTAGAACTTAACTAATTTATACTCAAAATAAATTAATTAAAACAATAAAATATCCCTAAACATTATTTTATTTTCCCCATCATATATCTCCTCTTTGATCCTCCTTGTTTTCCTCAATATTCATCACTACCGAAGAATGTGTTTATTTAAGGGATAGACATCCACGATGGAAATGAAAATTAATGAAAGGATTAACAAAAAACTCAAAGATTTACATACCTATAAAATGATGGGATCTAAAATTTATGACCTAAATATTGTTTTTTAATATTATTAATGTCTACCTTCTTACATTCTGACCAGTTGAAAAATGATAATTCAACCATTCGTAAGTTTGGACTTCCAAATTCACAAAGGATTATGATTCATTTTTCATTTAATCTTTATAGATATGGAAATAAGGAGAGAATTTATGAATATATATGATATATATGATTTAATAATAAATATTATTAGGTAAATTTTTATTTATATTTCTTTTTACCCACCTAACGATATATGAGAACAGTGTTCATGTGTACATATGGCCTACTGTCTATATAAATTATATAATTAAATTTTGAATATCTATATTTTATATATTACTATAAATAAATATATAATGAATATAAATTACATTTGAATCATTATTAATATTATTTAGATGATGGAACCGTGATCAATTTTCAAGGGCTGAAACTACCTAACCAAATATATACATGGAAAACGATGTAGTGTCATATGAAAAAATTAATTTAAAAAATAATTATAATAAAATGGTGATATAATATTATAAGAAAATAATATTTTCTATTAAATATATGAATATGGATCTAGAATATACTCATAATAATAAAAAATTTATTTTACATTATTTTGGAAGACGTATGAAGTAAGTCCACCAGAGGTAATGGTTCTTCATCTCAAATTGTCTTCTTTAGGGAATATGTTATGTTACAAACCTATATTTTTTATGAAGCATATAAACTTAAAATATTAGTTTTTATAAAATAAATCAATCTATATTCATCATAATTAATATTTCATTTGAACTTATTTTCTTTTACGGGGTCATGATTCAAATGGAACTAAAGGGGTAACTATTTATTTCACAATCCCATCATTATTCAGGATGGTTTCGGTTTATGTCTCAAGTAGGGGAATTATTTGATATTACTATATTAAATACAATCTATTCCTTTCTCCTATAATTATTTCATAAAATTATATTCTTTACCTTATACTTATCTTCTTTGTACTCAATTTACAACAATAATGTTTATATGGAAAACCACCTTTCTGTTCTATCCATTCAGGCGTTATTTATTTCATTCCCATATTTTAACTAAAATGATCTATATAATATTTTTTTTTCTTACTAAATTATTAAAAAAATAAATTTTTACTAATTTTTGAATTTTGTAAAATTTTTTAATTGAATACTTTCATTTTTTTCGAATGAGGTACTTTTTGACCTGTTTTACAAATGTTTGAAATGAATAATTTTTTTATCATATGGAATGAATGATATTTTCCACTATCATGAACTCTCAATGATATTAAGCATAGTTTGCACATTTGAAGTTTCATTTTCAAATAATAACTTTTTTATAATATTTGTAAAATTTATAACCATTAAATAACAAATTTGAAAATTAAAAAGGGTATTTTGCTCTAGAATTTTTCTGGTGATTTTTTAAACGTTTTATCATTTATATTAGAATAAATTGTTGAACTATATAATTTACTATGGATATAATCTAATAATAAAATACATAATATTTAATTTTATTCTTTATGATCTATTTTATAAGATAATTTCCTATCATTCAGCATGATGGTTCTTAAAATGTGAAAAATTATTGACTTCATTAAGTCATGTTGATTAAATTGTTTAATTTATTTATATGGTTAATGGATTGAAATTATTAAGTTATGTGTGGGTCTTAAAGTTACATTTCCCTTTATTGAATCAGTAGGTATTAAGAGACAAGCTAGAATGAGAATTTGATCATGGCCTTATCCATTTATGTAAGATGTCTGGGCATTATGCATCAATGGTATGTTTTATATTTCAGACATTAGGTCTTACATTATTATGAATTTTATAATTTAGGTCCATGTTATTATTTTTATATTTATGGTATTAATGGATATGCTTCACTATCATTTTTTTATTTAAATTGAATTATTTGATCATCATTTATTTCTGACATGTTATCCATGCATTATTTTCTTCCCCTATAATTATACCCTTACAAATAATTTAATATCACCCCTTTCCAATGTTTTTTTCCATAGTATTCTAATAAGTTTATTATTATTAAAATGAATAAATATTATAATTGGAATAATAGTGTTATTGAAGAAAATAATTTCTTGTATTTCATGTTTTCAATTGTATGTGAGATTTCAAATATAGAGCTAATTTTATATGACTACTAATCTATTTGGTCATTGGGATTTTCTCACTTTTATATAGTTGGAATTTAATATGGTAACCAATGGTTTTGGAATTCTATATTTGGGTTATATAACATTGGTACTAAATAAATTTATGTTGAAACCTTTGGAACTAGATTTAAGAAATCATTAATTAAGGAATGTAACCCTATGACTGTCTTTGAGGATAATTCTATATATAAGAAAAAATACAAAAATTATGGAAAGGTAGAGATTTTGTTGTTTCCCAATATGAATATTATTTTTCATACTATTTTTTTGGTTTTATCTAAATACTATAACTAGGAGTAATCATGTTAACATTGAATCTGATGGACACCATGACGATTACAGGAAACCAAGATGGATTATGACTCAAATGAAATATATTGTGATTATTCATAATCATTTATCATGATATATGATAATATAATTATAAAATAACTAAATATAATAGTCACTAAATAATTCATGGTGTGAGTTAACTAAGAGCTCAGGTGATGGATTCTATGGAGGAATGATTGATAAATTTCCTTCATGTCATAAATGTTGGGAGAGACACCCTAGATAATTTCTGAAATTAATTATAAATGTTTAATATATAAAATTTAAGGGAATAGATAAATGAATTTTATAGAAAATTTAATAATTATGATGGAAGAATATATTTTTAATATTATGGAACCATTTATACTTTAATGTCAAATATGTGTGGAATATGGGGTTTATCTAAGTCAATTATCCAATCTAATGATTTTATTATAGTTTATGGAATAAACTATACTATTTCAATCATAGATGTCGAAGTATTGAATTATTTTTGAACTGAGAATTGAGGTATATATTTCAGAAGTGTTATATCAATTATATCATGGTCATAAGAATTAAAAAACATCTAATGGTTGTTATATAATAGTTTTCTATAAATAGTTTCAACCATATGTTTAATGATATAGATAAATATTATTATATTTTGTTGGTAAAGGGATATATTTGGAAAAACACATAATTTAGGGATATATAATCATTAATATGGGTGAGGAAGTTGACCTATATATATATCCTAAAACTGATTTCCACATTGTTACATTGACACAAGGTAAAAAAATCACATCCCGAAGGACTGAAATGTTTTAAAGTCTTGGTAAACTAGATATATACATGAAATTATTTTTATATTTGATGACATAAAATACACAATTATTTAATTTAATATCACCATTATTAACCTTAGTGTATCACTACATATCAATAAATAAATCATCATAGAATCGTAGTGAAAATAAAACATAATAAACAAGTGATTTAATATGCTCAATATGGGACAAAGTACATCAGAATATATGAATAAATAAATCATAATCAATATAGAAAGTTAAATATATGAAACTCATTCCATTTAATCAATAACATGGTATTAAAATGGAATAAATTAATGATGATTAACTAATTCATTTTATGTAATAAATTTAGAATGAAACTTAACCATGGATATTCTTTGTAATCGAATAATAACATTTAATATAAATAATTGAATTCATAATGATTTAATGCCTAATGTTTTACATCTAAAAGATACCATTGGTACCTTTTTTCCAAAATATATCACACTATTGATACATTATACAAAGAAATCTATATAAATGTATAAATCCTTAACTATAACCTATTCTAGTTTGTCTCATGTTGCATACTAATGAATTGAGGGGTAATAGGGAGCCCCACCCAACACATAACTAACAAGTCTAATGAATTCCTCATATGATTGGTTGGAATCTAAATGAAAATAAATATTTATTTATGAAAAATCATACTAAATTTATATTATTCTAAAATCAGGAAGCATATTAATAAAATATCTAGTGTAATGTGAGGGGTATCAACATAGTACGACCCCAATCAAGCTGATTATAAACCATATGGAGAAATAACAAGGATTCTATCATTGGAGTACATATATAATAAATCATTTTTATCTTTAAAAAATGTATTCTTAGATGGAAAATTATTTGGAATGATCACTTGTAACATTCTATGAGGAAATTAAACCATCTTTGAAAACCACCATTTGATTTTATGACTATAAAATTCATAAAATATATTAAAAATTCTTTTATATGAAAATAAATTTTAAAAAATGAGAATTTATAGAATTTTAGTGAAAACATCATTGAAAATAACATTAAAAACATTCAAATTAAGATTCATATAATTTATAGTCATGTGAAAATATATTTCCACACACGTCGTATATGTTAAAAATAAAATTTCATTTTCACAGTAAAAATGGTTAGAAATGTTTGTTGTGTAGAAAATGAAAAAGATATTAATTTACAAAAATTTTGTTAAATTTAAAACAAGGGTGAATATGATTTTAATTTTTTATTTTTATAATGTTAAAACATTTTTTTAAATATTTTTAGGAAACATGGTTTTGGAAGAAAAAAATTTCAACTGAAGAGAGAAATAAATAAATATTTTATTAAAATAATTTTATAATTATTTAAGTTCATAATAGAGGGAATATGGTATTATTACCTTTAAAAGTTTAAAAATTACAATAGGAGTACAAAATATATTTATTTTGTGCTATAAATATCATATAATTCCCTGAAAGGATACTTAAATAAAAATAATCCTAAATAATGGCGAGATAGTGAAATAAACCCTAACCACTTTGTCAACCTTTGAATAAAAATTCCCACTAAAAGAAATAACTGAAAGGGAAACATTAAATACCATGAAGACAAATTCATTAATTATACAATATTATAAACTTTTATTAAACACACCACATAAATTTTATAAGTAGTAAACATGGTGTATGTCTCACTGAAGTAAAAGTGCGATGAGAAACCCTAACCTGGAGTATGATTTACTACATACATTATTTTTCATCCGAAATAATAAAATCATGTTAATTATTTAATTTATTATGAAAATTTTAAAATTCATTATTTTTTTTCAATTTTTAAAATTTTATATAATAATATATATTAATTAATTTTATAACAGTTGTTTCAAGGATATTTTTATTATGTGTCAAAAATGAATTTGGTAGGTTGAATATTGTCAAAGTGGTCATTATTTAAATATATAAATAACTATAATTATGAAATAATTATCATAATTATACATAAATTATAGTTTTAAAACCATTCTTGAATAATTTTTATGAAAAATAAACAATGTAATAATCTCATAGATAGTAGGTCATATGTATGCATGAGTAACATTTCCATTTTACAATGATAATTATCGAAATATAATAAGCAATAATTTAGCTTTAACAAATTATAATAATATCATATATACCTTAAAATTTGTAAAAACATAATTGTAAATATCATCCATGTGGTGTGGTGATGAAAATATATTTACATCACTTTATTAAGCTGGTAGTCTACACATACACATGAAATTATATTTTTTCATTGTAATAATGAAAATGATATATTATGTTTTTATAATTATAAATATTTCCATAAAATCATAACTATTTCATTTATATCACATTTATTCATTAACATTATCATTATTATAATCCATGTAAAGGGTTAGTGAAAAACATTTCACACTCACTTCCCGGGGTCGTAGTTCGTCGTACACATGAGTCACATTATCATATCCCATACGGAATGGAAACTGAAAAGGTATATATTATAAAAATACTATATATGTATATTAATTTTATAAATATCACACATAAAATTTTTATCCATCATCATACCTAACTCTGAGATATGATAATGTGAAAACTAAGGACGTTAGTTTGTGATATGGTATCTGGCCGTACACACAAATTATTATTTAATAATCCATTTTATAGTAGTGGGAATGGTCCTAGGTTATGAAAATAACATAAAAAACATAGTGTATTTATCTTACTAGGTTTATTATCTCATAATTTTTTACTAATAATTTTAGTATGTGTTTGAGAAAATAAAACAATAATTTTTTTTAGGAATTTTACCTCTAATCATATCACCAATTTAGGATTATTCATAAATTATTTATAGAATGTATTTATGACAATAAAAGTCATCTAGGATGATTGGGTATAAGATTCCATGTTATTTGGATAGGTATAGGACAAAACAATAGTGTTTGAATGTGTGAAAAACATAAGAGAGGTGGTGGCCTTATATATGGGACATGATGGGAAATATAACGACCTAGGTTCCTTAAACACAGACATTGCATCATGTTTTTAGAATACATATTACATTACAAAAAATACTAAATGAACATTACAATTTAGTGTATTAAGAATCATGGAAACATTAACATTGGTTCATGGGTGAGTTATGTCATCTCCTACTATGTTGTGCATAACTAGAACCATTATTAGACATATCATAGATTATAAATGTATTCATATCATGGGTAAAGGAAACATAATAAAGGTGATTTAAAATGATCTATAAGGGAAAACTAGGGAGGATTTTTAAGCACAAAATGAGAATAAGGGTATGTGAACATGAAAATGACACCTGTAATGCATACCATGCATATCAAATATCATAATCTTGAATTTTGGAATAAATATTGGTAGTTAATAAGACATGAATCATAAGGAAATAAAAGAACATAATCAATGAGAACATAAAATTAGCATAATACATGTAATTTATGGTACAGACATAAGCATAAAAAATTATTTCTTATTAAATATGGCTCATTATCAATACATTCATAAGAGAAAATGTCCTTTTTTGAACTAGTTTAACTCCCCGTTCCAACCATGTATTACTTAATATGGTTTACCTTCTATTCTGTAATTATATTAAAAAACCAAGTCTACGTCCCATTATAGGTCCAATATAATTTTATCGATAATTTCTGGAAGGGCATAATGCCTCATGTGTGTTGACACTCGCTGATGGTTGTGTTGTACCCTACATTCCTTATTTTAAAAGGTGGGCGACATTCATCCATTATTCATGGATGTTTTCTCTTTGATCAAAATAGGATGATGGGATGTTGGTTCCAGAATCCATGGATTCCTCCTCTAAAATTATTTTCTAGTCTGGGACACCCTTGGAGATTAAGATGTTGTTCATGAAACCCATTCCAGGAGCCATGTCTTTATGGATCTCGATTAATAATGTTGCTTCATCTAGAACATTCAAAAGGGTCAATTTAGAGAAGCAACCCTCGGTCAGGGGAGTAGTCATTCAAGGCATCGATGGTTTGTCTAGACATTGAAACACATGAACATCTATATTCTTCTTCATAGGAGGGATTCTCAAGGGAACATAAGCCCATGTCTTCCCATGTTGATCATGGGGTATCTTATTCCATAGTATTTTTAATGAGGTTTTCCTTGGATTCCCATGTTTAATAGAGGGAATACCATGTGTTTATCATCTAGGAGAGATGAGTCATACTGATTAAAACACATATGAATGTGGATTATATATAAACACCCATAATAAGGAGTACCATGAAGGTATACCAGATGTATGGATCAAAATACACATTGAGGATGTACTCGACAATGGTGGGTCCCATAAATGGAAGGTTTCACTATGTGAAGGATGATCTGGACACCACTAAGGATAGATTAGAGATTCTAGACCCTAATGAGGAGGGGAGGGGTACCAAGGGTTACCATTGTCTAGGTTTTAACCTTATAGATGGTTCATACAAAACCTATGTTGAAGATAGGGATCAAAACCCATGTATTTCGAAGGGTAGATTTGGGGATTGCACAAGGTTAGCTGCCCATTCCAACATGATCACTCTTGGATGGCTAAATATGATGTGAGAGGCTTATTCATGGTTAGATACGTATGTAATTATAGGAGCATCGAGGATGTGGTTGGCATGATCTCACTGGGATGTGGTGGCCTACGTATGAATTAGGATAAATGATGAAAGATTTTAATGAATTGTGTGAAATGAATTGGGAGGAACCAATGTATAGATGACGGTGTTGGGACTGAACATCAGGGGTGTTTTCATCATATAATAGTGTCTAGAAATCAATGTATTTATAGTTTATAAAGTGGTTTGATGAGACACCTATGTATTCAACCTGTGTGAATGGAGTGCTTGGATAGGGACCTGAAATAAAGGGAACCTCTAGGTTAAGTCTTGATCTTATGGAGGGGTAAATAATTGAAGGAAATACTATGATGGGAAATGGGTGATTGGCTTGAACACCAGAGATTCCTCCTATGTACCCTTTTTAGATGTTAAGGATTAAATTCCACATAGTTTATGATAGAGGAATATAATCAGGGTCTACATAATAAAGAGAGACATAGAGACATTCCATGGGATTACTTGTTGTTAACGGCTTGTCAGAAGTGGATACCTCATGGATGGAAAAGTATGGTGAAGTTCAGGACCCATTCATATCTAAATATCTGACTAAATGGATCAATACACCTCAAATAGTTGGCTCTTGGGGATGTGTCCCGAAAAAGGGATTATGTCATATTATGAGGGTGCATAACTAGATGGAACCATTCATGTTTACCATTTGTTGGGGTTAAAACTCAAATAACCTTCCTTTGTATCCAAAAGGGATTAAAACCCATGTAGTTTGGAATGTGAAAGGGGCCCAAAACATAACATCATACTGGATGAAAGTGAAATTATTTAAAATAGATGGAATATATGGAATGTTGGTAATGAGGGTCTTAGACCTTGGAGAGGCTTCCTAGATACCATTCTTAGAAGGTAGGGATTAAGGATCATGTAGTTATGTGTAATGGCATAGAATTGGGGTGTATATAATGGAGTGGAACCCAGAGAATCTCTAAGGAATTTCATGTAGTTATCATCCCATATTGAATGCCAGGGTCATTATTAATCTATGCCCATGTGTGTTATGATCGATATGAAAAAAAGAGGTAACAATAGACCTTACAGTCGTGTCATGAAAGGAGCATCCATGAGTTATGGTGTGGGGATTATGCATTTCTAGTATCCTACATAGGTGGATATGGGGACTTAATTTGGAAGGGAGGCCCGAAGAGGAAATACGAGGCTTACATGGCGACTTCATGATGACCAAATAGAGACAAATCCCAAAGGGAGAGAGAGACGAGAGGGCTATAGAGCCCATAATCTCATAGGTCCATCCAGACATTCCAAGCATGTGACAATCACTGTTTAACATCATGTGTAGGGTATGTTGGTGCATGGAAGTTAAAAACCCTATAACTCAAATGATGAGGACTCACACCTCATTTCTTGGACTTATGTGATTGATTCCCTCTGACCCTTGGTGAATGGAAGACACCAAAAATTATATAAGGGAGCTAGGTGGAGGTGTAGTCAATCGACTAGTCTATATTAGCATAACTATGAGACGTAGAAATATATGTTTTGTATATATATGTGAAGAATCATTAGGTAGGGAAATTCAATATGAGACTTCATGTGAGGGACCAGGATGTCACTACATGCAAGCCTGGAGGGCCGCATCGATGAAGAGTGCACAAGGTATGGGCGTTTCACACAAGAGTTGATCGAACATGATGCCTTGGAGTAAAGAAATAACATGGATTCAATAGGAAGGGGTGCGTGAAATATTGGAGACTTGCGTGAAAATAGAGGGTTCTTGAGCGAAATTGGTATTGCACGAAGGGGAAGATTTCACGTAGATGGGTCTTTTTCACACACTATCCTTGGGAAAAAATGAAATGGGCAAGGTTCAATACCTTGAAGGCCCATATGAAGGCTAAACCATGGTGGAACTATCGTGCAATATCCAATAACATGACGTTATGACCAACACACATTCTCATAAGGGAATATATTATGCACACAAAAGAGACGGTTCATGTTCTAGTGTGTTTTTTGAAATGGGTGGGGTGAACATATATCTATATGAAAAATTCTTGGTGGGACCATTTAAGAAGGACAACATGAAAGATATTGATGGAAATTAGATTGGGTGTGAAAGAGTCTTGTGTGCAAGCTGATTTGCCGGGCACAAACTTCCATACTTATGTGTACTTTCATTTAACATTTTGGGAGTCAGGGGTGAAAGATTTCATTTGATGTCACATTTTGAATGAATGGTCTATGCGTAAATACTTCAATATTTTTGACATGCATCCAATATTAGGCTCATCTCACTTAGGGTCCTTAGGATTGTTCATCGAGAAAATTTTTGGATTTAAGATGCTCAAATATTCCCATATGTGGCTATAGGAGAAATTTAGTGACAACATAAAGTCAATGAAGTTATTATCTAAACACATCATGGATGGTAATGATGAAATAATTCTAAATTTTTTTACATCAATTCAACTTTTAAATTCATATGATATATATTTTTGGGTAAATAACTAAAACATTGATCAAAGAGATGGTTGGTTGTATGTACTCATGAGTAACAATCCTATTTCTTATTAGACATTATGGAAAGAATGTATGTTATTATTATCCCTTTATAATTACCATAATATATTAAGCATTATATTGTATATTTATATATTCTTATATATATCGATCTAGTGCGGTGGTGATAAGAATGTAAGAATCACATCTCTTCTAAGTCCACACATCTACAAACAACGTTATCACTTTTTTAGTGAGTGAAATAGAATAAAGAAAATGATATTTTATATGTACAGATAGATAATGTTTTCATCAATATCATAAATATTTCATTATTATCATATATATTTATTTAACAAATCATTGATAAATTTTATTTAAAGGGTGAACATATAACATATCATTGAGGATGTGATAGTCAACATGTCCAAAAATGATGTTATCATATTTCGAAAAATGGAAATTACCAAGGTATGTTTTATAAAATAATTAAAAAAGTGTCAATAAATCGTAAATATTATAAATATCATATAAAATCAGAAATAGAATTATTTATCTCAACTATGAAAAGTGGTAATGGATGAACGAATGTCATTTCTTTAGGAAGTGGTTGTCTTCCTTACACACGATTAATGATTGTGTATCTCATTTTATGGATGTGTGTAATGGTGTAGGTTGAACCATTTAGATAAATATATTTCATTATATTTTGGATACATATGTTATAATATAGTCAAGTAAAAAGAATAATTTAACCAGTGGTGAAATAAATAAAACAAAACTGATCATTGAGAAATGTAAATTCTTTTCAAGTAACTACTTTTAGATTACATCAAATGACTTCCACGGTTTTATTTCATCCCAAAAAATGGATTTTAAAATGAGATGATCTATTTTTATAGCTTATTTGGGATGTTTGGTTTAAAATATAATGTTATTAGTGGTTTGAAGAAGTGGGGGGGGGGGGGGGGGTCCTTTTTTATAGTGGAGTGGGAGTGGATTTTTTGTAAATATAAAAAGATAAACACTATTTAATGGTCTGCATTAATTAATATTCCTAGAATAATAAAAAAATTCAATACACGTGAGGATATAGAATAATAATGGACATATAGTAATTTTTAGACATGTTTATGTTTATTTTTACACCATATATTCTAAATTCAATCATTAATTAAGATAATTTCTTCCTTAATAAATTTAATTAATTTTACTATATATATTTTTGAAGAAAACTATTTATAGTTAATAGAAATTAAAAATTATGATTATTCCAAATACGGAATTAATTTTTAAAAAATAAAATCATATAAGTTGTATAAATTAATTTAAAATTAATCATGTAGGTGGGAGGAGACATCTGTTTTTTCAAGAGACAATATTTTAATATTGAAATGTTTTTATATCCAATTTCAATGTGAAATTTATTACAACGTCATAAATTGATTTAAATGATATATTTTTTTTTTCTAATTATACATTAAATAAAAATTAAATTATATTTTAACTCTGAAAATTCTTTATATAAAATGTAGTTTTCAATTAAAATTTGGGGTCAATTAATAATCATCATTATATGAAAGTCCATAAAACAATACGACATATTATCATAATGAAAAATTTTATATTCCTCTTAAAAAAATGATGTTTATTTTTTCAAATAAAATGTATAAAAGATTTAAATTTTTTTTGTAAAACATGTCTGCCAATAAAAGGCTGTGAAACTACTTTAATGAAAAATATATATTTTTATGCTTAAAATTGTATTTATTCATATTTTATTCCAAAAAAAATTGGATGAATTTTAAAATAATTAATTTAATATATTAAATAAAAATCTAATCTATAAATTTAAACAATTGTTATTAATTTAATTTATTACGATACAATTATATTATGGTTATAAAAATAGCTTTTCATAAACGCACAACCATTATAGAAAAATGGACTTATTTCATTTATAAGTAATTGGAAAGTAAAGGAATCATTGTCTAAACAATTATAATACATATATTCATAATATATATAATCATATTCAATATATTTATTCAAATAGTTAAGAGATATTTACCATATCAAAAATTAATCTATTATTACTGTTCCATAAAAACATGATCTTGTATGTAACACATGTTATCGAAGGGAAACCATATCACGTGCAATACAATAAAAACTTAGTTTTCTATATATGTAAAGATAAATTATACATTTCATTTAATGAAATATATCAAATAATTCAAAATTAATTTGAAAGATGATATTTTTAACTATCTCTAGATGGTACATCCTACCCCCTTAAAATGAATTTCTCCCTAAACATTTGACATGACAATAATGGGATTAAAACTTTTTGTATTAAATCATTAGAACCCACATAATACAAAGTGTTAAAAAAATATCCTATTTAACAGGGAATGTGGGAGTCATAAAGATCATAGCATGATACACATAACTTGGATTCCATATTGGGATATCATTTTTGGGATGTTAAAAGATTTATTTTCATTGAAAAACTAATTCCCATGGAATATTAAATAATGATAGAGAAAATAGTCGAGAAGAGGTTATTTCAGGAAAAAAACAAACCAAATATGTGTGGAAAAGGTATGTTCATGTTATTAGAAATGTTTTTAATATGATAAAATATTATTTCAAGATCATTTTCCTCATATTGAAGGATATATTTCACTATCTAATGTAAAAAAAATTTTACTTACTTGAAAAGTTAAATTTCATCAATTAGTCATCATCCACCACAATTTCATCATTTTCACCCAATAATTAGTATAAAATAATGAATTTTAATTTCCAAACCCCTAAAACAATGTTTTATAGACCCCATAACCATAAAAATGGAAATAATGCTTTTCCTCCAGTATTTACACATTTAAAAAAACCAAAATAGATAGAAAATCGTATAATAATTCCCAAAATGAGTATAAATACAATAGATACAATAATTTTGAAATATTCATAGTAATACCAAAATTTCAAACAAAAGCATTCCATAAATAACTCTCCTTAAAAAGCATCAAACATTTGAGGACTAATTTTAAAACCCAAACATTAGAAGTGTATAATCGTATATAATTCAATGATAAATCCAAAATTATTCCTCAAATAAAATAAAAAATATTAATGAAATAAAAAATTGTAACTTATATAAATTTTTATATTGACTTGAATATCACATAAGCCAATGGTAGTTGTTAGAGTTTTTTTGGTCGTCCATTGAGGGTTCAAGTCCTGTGGCCTTTCCAGATGCGATGTGTTATCACCACGACATAAGGTATTCCTTTATTTCATTAATAATAAAATTTAAATCCTCTCAAAAAATACTGAGTGTTTATCCAAGTTTTTACAAATACCTCATCCCAAAAAAAGTATTAAAAAAATCATTGCTAACCTCAAAGATTTTACTACCTGAAAACCGTAAATGTGGTGTCCTAGGACATTGAACATATGATAAACCTTAAGATTATATTCTTGTTAAAGTATATATAACACTTAAGTTATCCTCATATTAATACACTATAATATCCAATGTTATCTAAACTGACCTCTGATTACAAAAATAATAGGACCGAACCCACAATCATGATTTCTGTATAAAAATCCATATCATTACATTTCTAACTTTGAAGTTGATAATTGTAGTCCAATGTATTTTCATAAAACCATAAATCATAAAAATAAAACATGGATTACATACATATTGGGGGACCTATTAGGATTAGGGTTGTAAATAATTAGAACGAACTCCAAAATAAACAATCCAGTAGTCATCAGAAGATCATTTCTCCCTTTTAACCCTGTTTTCTAATTTCACAATAGGACATCAAAATAATTCTTGTAAAATTCATTCTATAAATATAATTTTCAATATAATTATGTAAAATATAGGGAAAAGTTAAACATAATAATGGTGAGATGAAATTTTTATTAAGGGAAAACATAAGAATTTGAAAATTAACATCATTAGTGATCATAAGAAGAGAATAAGGGTATTCTGACATAATAGAAGTGAACGATTAAAACAAAAGAATATTAATACACATAAATACCTGGATCATCAGATATTAATACATGGAGAAGTCTTTACCAATAGAAATAGTCATAATAATAAATAATCATGTTCCATGTGATATCAATACACATTGAAAGAAACGTCATAAAACATAGAAATGATAAATAAAACATGTCGATATCATTTGAAATATTCTCATAGAACCCTTATAAAACCCTTAAAGTGCCATTAAAAAACCATTGATAATATAATAACCAATATGGTTTGTTTCCATCACCAAACTACCCAATGAATCATTGTGTTATCTAGATGCACCCATCATGTATGTTGTAATGGGAACACCCGGTGTTATCTGAGTATACCAATTATTTGTAACATCCAAGAACTTAATACATAGGGAATTTATCATGAATTATTGATAAAATGTTTTTTCATTTCATAAAATTATTATCCCATGTAAATGAAATGGGACGGATATAAATATCTTTGAAACATAGCTAATATGTTGAAAAGAAATGATATCCATAACAATCTCTTCGATTCGTGGTTATACCCTGGAAACAAAATGGGTCCCTATATAATCTATTGGAAACATGATTAAACCCTATAAAAAAATGGGTCCCAGAAAATCTATTTGAAACATGATTAAAATATGAGAATGAAATGGATACCAAATTATTTTTGGTAACGTGATTAACCCATAGAAGAAAATGTGTTCCAAAAAATATCTTCAAATAATATTATCCCATTGAAAGCAACGACTTCCAAAATAATATATTTGAAACATGATTTACGCATATAAAAGAAATGAATTGCAAAAAAATCACTTTTGAAACATGATTAATCCATGTTATAAAAATAGGTTCCTTAACAACGTATTTGAAACAATTATAGTCCATCAAAAAAATATTGTTGATGGTAATAAAAAAAATATCCACATTATTGGATAATTAAAACTTGTTATTTCGATTTTATTGAATGGAAATATTGTTAGATGATCCTAAATAACATTTTTGAGGATAATATTATTTAAACATAATGATGTGTGCCCCATCACATTGAAATATTTGAATTATAATACCAAAGAAAGAATAAAATATAATCAACCATAGAATGTCATGATAATTATAATATTCATTATATTACATTTAAAAGGATAATTATATACACCTCTTAATGAAATATATCTGTATAACATAACATAACATCACATAGAAAAAAAATTGTAAAAACAATCAATTATCACTTTAGAAACATGGAATATGAAACCCCATTAAAGAGAGATAATCAATATGATAAGTATAAATATAGAAATATAATGATTTGAATCATAAAATTCTTTAATCTAATGTATACAAACCACACAACAAAAAGAATTTGTTAATATAGAATATATCTCATATAAATAAAAGCGAGACAAGAAAACCCTTAGGATGATTTTATAGATTGAGTAAAAAAGTTAAAGAAATAATTATGTGTGAAAATTTTAAATCAATAATATAAATGTGGAAAATTATGAATAATATTTTCAAAATTTATTTCACATATATGATTGGCATAACATAACCAATGACACATAAGTTTAACCCAATAAAAAAAATTGAGTTAACAAATCCCTTACCTTGAGTCAGATTTGTCATGCTTGTCCTCTATATTGTAGAATAATAATCATATATTAATTATTTAAATGATTAATAACCTTTTAAAAGTTTATTATTATTTTTATATCTTTTCTATACATATTATATACAATTATTTAACCAATAATATTTACTTTTGATGTTTTGACCACAATCAGCTTATGTGTCAAGAAAGAATTTGATATATTTATTAAGGTCAATGAGGTCCTTATTTAAACATATCCAGAATAATAATAATGAAATAATTAACATAGTTTTACATAAATTAATCATTTAAAATAAAAAATTTAATATTTTTATAATAAATGAATCAACATTACTATCATGGATATGATAGGTCATGCCTATGTATGAACAACATTTACATTTTTCATTCATGATTATTAAAAGAAGTTAAGAAATATTTATCATCCCAGAATTAAAATTATATCATAAATAAAATATTATATAGTTATAAATGCATATATATATATCATTATTTATATTTGTTGATAAAAAATAATTACATCGTTTCGAGGAGGAGATAGTAGACACATCCATAAACGACTTTATCACTTTTTCAGTATGAGAAATGGAATGAAGAAAATGATATGTTATATGTCTTGACAGACAGTTATGTCATTAATATAAAAAATATTTCATTTACGTAATATATTTTAATTAAGACAATAATTAATACATTATATCAAAATGATGAATGTATCACATCTCATTGAGGAGGTGGTATTCCACACACCCACAAACAATGTTATTATATTCCAAATAACTAGAATGAACTAAGGTACCTGTTTTATAAAAATTCCATAAGTACGAAAACATTATTAATATAACATATATTTGACAAAATTTTTAATTTCATATATATTACCAATGTCTAAATGTGTTAATGGAATAATTAATGAATTCTGTTCATAAGATGGTAGTCCTCCACACACATGAATGATGAATGTGTATCCCATCTGAGGGATGTGTTTAAATTTTTAGGTGGATAAATTCACATAAAAATATATCATTATATTTATTATACTATGGTAATTGTATTATCACGGAATAATAATAATTGAAGTGGTGGAGAAATAAATAAATTAAATTAATCATCGAAGAATGTTACATAATGTTCTGGTATGTCATATTTGTTTGCAATAAAGGACTTCCCTGGTTTTCTTTCATCACAAAATGAAGATTCTATGATGATAGGATGAATAGTGGGAGTTTATTTGGTCTATTTTTGGACTATACAAATGGTTTCATAGGTGTGATTAAGTGGGAGAGGGGGGGGGGGTGAGTGCCTTTTTTATAGTGAAGTGGGAGTGGAATTCTTGAACATATAAAATAAAAAATAATAATTCGGTGATATCATGTACATGATATGACACCAATAATGGACAAAATTCTATCCAATTGGGGATATGGTTAAATAATGGATAGAAAATAATTTTTATAGAATTGTATATTAACTTTTATACATTATATTATAAGTTTAATCATTAATTTGAATTTTTTACCTTAGTCACAATAATTATTTTTAATTAAAGTGAGTTATATTTTTGGTAAAAACTAATTTATTCTAAATATAATTGTTAAATAATTATTATTCCATATATTTAATCAATTTTTCCAAATTCTAATCACATATGTGGCCTAAGTTTATATATAATTATTGCAGTAGATGTGAAGAGACGACATGATTTTCAAGAAAAAAGTTCAAACGTTTGAAATGTTTTTATACGCAATTTCAATGTGAAATAGATTGAAATGTGATAAATTGAATTATATTATTTAAAATTGATGTACTTATAATTTAAAACAATAAAAAATAAAATTTAACTCTATAATTTTTTAAAATGAAAATTATTTTTCAATTAAAATTTTGTGTTATTGAGTATTCATAAAAAAATGAACATTCTCATAAAAATAAAAAAAATTCACCCAAAATAAATTTTTTAATTTTTATTCCAAAAATGAAGTTTATTTTATTAAAAATAATTATACGTGAAAAAATTATGTTTTAAAACAATTCTATCATTAACTGGCGACAAAACTGCAATTATAAAATTATAACTTTATATGCTTCAAATTTGAATTAATCATATTTTTTCACATTAAACTTATTGGAATATTTGAAAAATACATCATTAAATATATAAATTATAAATTTAATTAATATCTTTCACTAATAGTGATTAATTTAATCTATTAATATAAATCATCATTCTATTCATAAAAATAGTTTTTTATATAGACACATTATTTATATTCAATTGGTCTATGTTTCAATCTATCATTAATTGATAACCGAGGGAATCATTATATAAAAATTTTTAATTAATATATTCATAATTTATTTATTCATATTTATTCCTACCAGTCCAATGGCTAGGAGATAACTATCATATGGAATATTAACATCATCTTTTTGTTCCATAAAACTCGATCTTTCATGTTTGACATGTTATCGGAGAGAATATATGGTTCATGGAAAAAGATAAACATGGTGTTTCATATAATGAAATATAAATTTTAATTTCATGTAACACAGGCTATCAATGAAATTAAAATTATTTGAAAAAATATAATTTTTAAAATCTCACTATGTTACTAAATAATGGTCCTAAATTGAGATTTCTAGAGTCTTATAAATAATAGGGTGGAAATATGTCCTTAAAATAGATTTTAAACATGTTTTCAGTTTATTTTAAACCTAATATCTTTATTTTAACCCTCGGTTAAACCATTATTACCTTAACCGTGGTAATTGTTTTTAAACTTTTTACTATTCATTCTTAATATAATAATTTTGTGCTATTATATAATTTGAATTGAAAGATCCATAATATGGAATGTATTTTTAAAAATTATATCCAAAAAGTGGAGAAATTTAATTTAAAATTAATCCCATTGATAGGAATATAAATTGGAGTTTTAAAGAGAAAACCTTCAATTATTTACAAACTTTTTATCCCAAAATTAAATACAAAAATTATTCCAATGACATAAATTTCACTAATAGATATATAGTTTAACTAATATTAAATTTAAACCAATTAAAAATAAAATTTAATGTTATAATTAATTTAACTGAAAATGTAGTTTTTAATTATAATTCATTATTTTTTACTATTCACCAAACTATGAATCTTTTTAGAAAAATCCAAAAAATTATCTCTAAGCCAATTTTGATTTAATATTTTCAAATTTTAATTTTTTCTTATATAAATTTTATAAATTTAATAATTTTTTTTAAATTATTTACATAGTGCGAGACTAGAAATTCTTTTTGAAGACATAAAATTTTGTAGAAAACATTTCTTTTTCTTTTAATAGAATATTATTTAATTTCTGATCAACAAATAGTCATTTTACTTATGTTTTAGTTAGTTTAATTCATACCAATAAATTTAAAAATTAATATATATATATATATATATATATGTGTATATATTATGTTTAATTTTAACTAGGTGTTATGTGTTCTAAAATCCATCAAAGAGATTATATTTAAAGAAATATATTTAATCGGTTGTTTAAGCTCAGTGTTACATGCCACATCCACTATCAGAAATAATTTTCTTATTTTAAAATCATCAGGTGATGAAATATAATCTTGGTGTTTTTAATTTGTAGTTGTTTTAAATAGATGATTTTCATTGATAATGTAAGATGAATAGTATTAGAGTGATGAACCACAATTTTATTCCCTAAACCATTCATTATACTGTAAAAAATATATTAATATAGGGGATATATTGTGGTTTATTTTCATTGAAATAATGAAAATAATACATAAAAACACATACAGTTTTCAAATAAAATATAAAGGATTTTTCCAAGGATTATCCTATTTTAAATTTATTCACTATTATATCTAGGGTATATTCAACAAATAAATGGGTAAAAAAATCTCACTAAGTTAATTTACAAATGATATTATTGTAATGTGACCAAGAGGTGTATAAATAATGAATGATCTAATTTACAAGAGGTATATCATAATAAAAATAACATAAAATATTACATGGAAATGTGGGTATAACAAAACAATGCAACATTAATAAGAATATCACTAAGGATTATCACCATGCTGTCATAAATAATAATTAACATGGTTATTCACCAATTTATAAAGAAACATATCTTCTATAGAGACAAATTCATTTACCAATTCATTAGAACACTATGAGGTTACCCCATTAATTTTCTTATTTTATGTGATTCGCATTGGTCATAATAAACCATTTTACCAATAACCCAACGAGAATAATGAATAGGGCTTCATATAAAATCATTGAGTGAATAAGTGATTTAAAACATAAAAATTAATTCACTATTAACACATGAGAAGGATACTTGATTTTAATTCCTTTAAATACCCTGTGAGAAGGTTGTATTTATATATAGGTGGACGCAACGATCCAAAAATTTATTAAAAAATTTTATCCTAATCTAATTAAATTTCTTATTATGTAGAATGGTTATATAACATATGAATCTCATTGGTTTAATGTTTTTGGATTTTAAAATACCGTTACGAATTGTTATCATTTCTAATATAGTCTTTGAATTGTGATCACATGATTATTATAAATATAGGGCTTTAAAAATCCAATTTAAGAAGACAAAGGAATCGATGGACTCATTCAGTAGAATTTCTCCATACGAAGCCCATTTTTTAGAGATCTGAAAGTGGGTGATGTCTTCAAGAATCTCTCTTGACCAAACTAATGATGAGATTCAATATACTTAGCTTGAATGGAATCATCTATGATAGAAGTGGAAGTTAATAGAGATTACCACCTGAGCGATGTTATCTGAGCCACCATGAGTCTGTTACCATCAAAACACTTACCATTAGGAATTATGCGGGTGTTATAAGGGGTTATGTAACTAAAACCTAAGACTATTATTATGTAAATTATTTGTTTTTAGAAAATAAATAATATACATTCATTTTTTATTGTTACATTGATCACAAATAGTATTTTTTAGTTAATATTTAAATTCAATTAAGAAATATATTTGATTGAATTAATAGATCTTTTAAATAAATAATATTTAATTAAATATTAATTATAAATTAATTTTTATTAAATGTTAATGATTGTATAATTTTTAAGAATAGAATTGTAATTTTTATTAAGGTTTGAAAGCTGTTTTTTGTCAAAACCTATGAATTTCTGAAAATTGTAGATTTCTATTTTAAAAGTTAAAATTCACATATATAAAATATTATTCAGATAAAAATAATATTATTTTCGGATTCAGGATGTTGAAGTTATCTTACGGTGAATTTTTCATAATTTTATGTGAAAGTCAATTTTTGGGGTAAAATATAAATCTTGTTTAAATATATAACGTGTTTTATGATATCATAATGACCCAATAGTGAAGTCATAAAATATTATAAATATTATTTTCGGCCAATATGTCACATACCTTTAAAATTATGAAATTTTAATTTTCTTTGATTAATTTTATGGTGCCTTAATGGGATCTCCAAGACTTAAAACATTTGATTTTTTTTAAATGATTTCCTTGAGAGTGTGACTCACCTCCACATAAGAAACACTAATATATTAATAAAGATATCCATTTTAATTATAAAATAACTTTTTTCACTCCCCTTTTAAAAAAACCATGTGAAAACCCATGGGTTTGTTTATAGTATTGATTATTTTAATGTGTGGTATCCAAAACCTAAATAATAATGAATTTTCCCTTCTTTCCTATATAAACCCACTCAATGTCTCGTTACTCTTCACTAAAACTATTTGGAGCTTGACCAAACCCTGGAATCCTTTCTCTATAATACTCTCATGTTTCTCAAAGATCACAAGAAGCCTCTCCCCAGCCTCTCCAAAGACTTTGGGATCACGCTTGCATGTTATGGATCCTCCCTTTACATGCTTCCTCGTTTATGTCCATGTTTCTTTATATTATTATTCAATTTTATTTTTCAATTATAACAATTGGGGTATAATTTATTACTTCTCTTAAACTTCCATACTTATTTTTTAATTATTATATACCCATTTACCTCTCAATATTTTCTCCCATGTACACCAATTACCATGCCGAAATTCCGTAAGGGATCCTCAGATCCCTTCCTTCCTCATTTATGTCCAAGTTTCTTTATATCGTTATGCTATTTTATTTTCAATTAAAAATGTTTGGGTATTATTTTTCACCTCTTATATACATCCCTCCTTATGTTTTAATGATGATACACCCCTTTCTCTCCCATTAATACCTCCCATGTATACCCATTACAATGCCAGAATTCATTAATGGATTTCTCTCTCCTCATTTACATTTAAAAAAATATTTTATATTATTCATATAAATTCAATTCCATATGTTAGTATCTTATGTTTCATTAACCTATTACTATACATTCCATGTATAAATGATGAGAGACCCCTTTCTCTCCCATCATCCCATTTTTCGATTTCTGTTTGACGTTGTTATGCTGCTGAAGTATCACCAAAATTCCCCATGCCAAAACCATCACGTAAGTGAATACCATACCCATTTCTCTATCAAGGGTATTCATCTTTATGCACATATACTTCTTTATTGAGGACTTAAATTTATGTATTCTTCATATTTTATTCTTTGAATAAATTATTATGTTTAACGAATCTCTGTTGTATGATCCATGTGGCACACTTATACCTGAAATGAAATGTCTATAATGGAAAACCCTAATAGTGATCCAATGCATTGGGTAAAGATTAGTATCATGATAAATAAATTTAAATGTGGGTTTACCCATTATAATGCAAGTTTAATGAGTTTTTACTCATGATTTATGTACAATTATTATTGGCTAGTGCAAATAAAATGTTAAATGTTGCTTCCACATTTCAATGTTACAATAATCATGCTTTATCATGCCTTTATGTTCATGTATATCATGTCCTATATTGATATTAATATTGACTAACATGGATTTTTGTATTCATGTTATACCTTTATTACTCCCTTATTGGGATTTATAGCTCCCCATTTTCTTATGAATTTCCTCAGGTTATCCCATGCAATGCTAAATACGAAGGAATGTTGTGGTCATGTAAAAGAAGTTTTAAATAAAGATGTTGTATTTTATGTTCTACTTTGTTATGTAATGTTTCCAGTTATCCATGAAACTAGACCTCATTATGGGTAAAACCCAAAAACAACACATTGAGCTAGACTTGAACGGGAACTGGTGCATGGCATTAGGCCTTGATACACTCTTGGTCACAAAATTCCCATGGTATAAGATTTGGTAAATTCATAAGCTTATTATAAACCATTATTATGTGAAAAAATAAATTCACATAAGAATATATGTTATGAAGTAGATCATGGATAACATATATTAAAGACTATAAATTCATAAGATAAAGAAATAAAAGTAATTTATAAGTTATCACATTTTTTAATTGGATTCCACATTATGTGTTACCCCTAACATTAATTTTATTCCAGCCTATGGATGGTAAAATGAGAAGTCGGGCTAACAACTGATGCGAAGATCAATGTGATGACTGTTCTAATGGGATTCCCATTTCGATAGGAACAATAATAAATAACTGTGTCCCCATACCCTCTCAGTTAACTCAGGTTATGAATATAATCATGGGTAATGAGGATTATCCAACACCCCCTAAAAATAAATGGGACACAATCGAGATCTTCATGAGACAAAAGCCTCCTACTTTTAATGGATCATATGAACCCTTAATTGATGAACAATGAATCAACTCCATTGAAAATATCTTCAACATCCTTCAATATTCCGATCAAGATATGGTTTTTCTGATAGCTTATTGTATGGAGGGTGAAGCTGATCAATTGTGGAAATTGATCAGAAACATGAATCGTAAGGAAGGGATCGAGGAATTGGAATGGATGTATATCTGGAAAATGTTTTTTGACCAATATTATCCTCACACCCTCTGACATAAGATGGAAAGGGACTTCCTTTCCATCATGCAAAAAGACAAAAAATCCATCAGAGCATATGAGGAAAACATCACAAGGCTTACATGATACACCTTCGTATTTGTTGTTACACCTGAATGCTAGGTTGACTGCTTCTTTGGTGGGATAAAACCTAGCCTATGGAAGTCCCTAGTGATACATGACATTGATAACTATAAATTTTTTTTTTGATGTGCCATCAATATTGACATGGAAATTGGTGAATCGTAGTGTTATCATGGGGATAAGAAGAAGAAAGTGGACATTAATTATGGAAGTCTGGTGGATAAATCCTATGATTCTATAAAATTCCATCACCCCACATACCAAAGGTTCTGAATGAAGGACCATGGAAATTTTCTGATGGCGACGTGGAAATGTTTTAGGTGTGGAAGAGATGGGAACCTAGACATTAGTATTAGACAAGAAAAAAACCCAATGCTACGAAAGATGAGTGTAACACTCTGTTCAACCCTTAGAACATTTTTCATTTCTTCAACTCCAAAGAATCATAGCAGTTTTCCGAACAAGTGCCCTAAGCCAAGGGTTTTTTGAGGCAACCAACAACCTCCAAGGAAGAAAGAGAGGGATTTTATAATCACTACTGATGATGTTAACCACACTAAATATGTGGTGACAGGTATTCTATTTATTCATTCAACAATAGTGAATGTAATATTTTATTCTGGTTCTAGGAATTTATTTATATCTAGAATTTTTTTTAGAAAAATCTCAACACCACAAAAAATAATGGAAGTAGGGATGACAGAGAGAATGAAAAATGGGAAAATCATTACATCCCATGAATATAACTCCTCTACTGTCATAATTTATGGATCAAACTTACCGGACAACAACTTCATAATCTCTATGGTGTAATTGAATGTGATTCTTGACATGTATTGGCTTTCCCTATATAGATCCAACATATATAACCATGAGAGGGAAATCACTCTCCATATGGTGAATCATCCCTTCATTCTTTACAAGTGCAAGGAGGAGGATGAATCTTCTTTATCCCCATTATCTCAAGAATGGATATTACTACCCTATGAGAATGCATAAATTTCATAGATGATGGAGCCTAAGGAATAAACCATCCTTCACGACATGCTTATCATGAAGTATTTTTTTGAATTTTTTCCCAAGGAATTTTCAGGTCTTCCTCTTAGAATAGATGTTGAATTCTTTATTGAATTTATACCTATGTCATTTCTAATATCTAAAACTCCATATAGAATAGTTGATGTGGACCTTGATGAGATAATGAAACAGCTATAGGAGAATCTTGATAAAGGGTTTTTTTCCCACGTCCTTAACCTTGGGGTGAACTAGTCCTCTTGCCCAAGAAAAAAGATTGGTCAATGCGCCTTTGCATTGATTATCGTGATCTCAACAAAATGACGATAAAGAAAAAGAATCTTGTGTCACTAATTGATGACCTATTAAATTAGACACATTGAAAACAACACTTCTCCAAGGTGGATCTATATTTGGGATATTACCAATTAAGGTTAAAAAGGATAATATCACCAAGACTTCTTTTTTTACAAGATACGAGCAATATAAATTCATATTAATTCTTTTCAAAATCACTAATTCTCTATAAATTTTCATGGACTTGATTAAAAGAATCTTTATATATTACTTTGAAAAATTTGTGGTAGTATTTATCAATGATATTACAATATACTCTAAAACCAAGGAGGAGCATGAGGAGAATCAATGAATTATACTACAGACCTTGTGAAAGGAGAATCTCTATACATAGTACAACAAGTGTGAGTTTTGGTTGAAGGAGGTCTCATTCTTGGGTCATATAATAGAAATGAATGAAACATATATGGATTCCTCCAAGACAACTGCAATTGATGGATGTATGGGGCCAACATTAGTGATGAATATCTGTAGCTTTCTAGAGTTACCCAGATATTATCGTCGATTTGTGAGAAATTTCTCATGATTTTCTAGACCTCTTACCAAGATAAATCGAAAGGTATTAATCATTACATGGAGTGATGAATTCAAATATATCTTTAAGGAGTTGAAAAAAATTCTTATCACTATGCCCATGCTCTCACAACCCATAAGATGAGAACGTTATGTTGTATTTTGTGATTCTATGAAGAGGGGAATGGGCTGTGTGTCAATGAAAAATGACAACGTACTTTTTTATGATTCTTGGAAATTAGAATTTTATTAGCAAAACTACCCCACACATGATCTGGTGTTTTCTGAAGTAATCTTCTCTTCGAAAATTTGGTGACATTAACTATTTTTGGGGATGTGTGAATCTATACAAATCAAAAAATTCTCTAGTATATATTCACACCGAAAAAGATGAATATATTGCAATGATGTTGGTTAAAGATGATTAAAGACTGTGAATTCCTAATCCATTACCACCTTGGGAAATTGAACAAGGTGGTAGAAGATCTAAGTATAAATGACCCAACAATTCTATCGTTGATGATAATTGAAAAGGATAAAATCTTCATAAATTTGATGAAGATAGATATGGGTTTCATAAATAAGGGAATATAATCAAGCCTTTCAAGAATGATTGCTCAGCCGTCTCATTTGGAAAGTTTAAAATATGCTCAAAAGGATAATGTGGGAATTTAGAAGAATGTGGAAAATATCATAAAAGATAAATCTTTATAGTCTACTGTTAATGAAGAAGGAATTGTGATATTTAATACTAGGCTATGTGTTCCATAAAATCCGAAGTTAAAGAAAGAACTTTTGGATGGTGCATATTGTTCTAATTTATCCATTAACCTAAGAAACATAAAGATGTATTGAGATATCTAAGAACAATATAGGTGGTTTTACATGAAGAAGGAGATCACTGATTATAAATCAATGTTCTGACAATGTTAGAATGTGAAGGGTGAGAAGAATAAGTCTAAGGGGATAATACTACCATTACCCATAACAACATGGAAATGGGAGATCATCACCATGTAATTTGTCACTGGACTTCTAAATACATCCAAATTAAATAAAGCTATTTTGGTTGTTGTGGATCATCTTTCAAATACTGCACACATCACTGAAGTTTTGGAGGATTTCAAATTGGATCAACTAGAATAGATATACATCAAAAAGTGGTAAGGCAATATGGAGTACCACTATCGATTGTAACCAATCGAGAACTATGATTCACCTATATGTTTTGTAAGAGTCTCCAACACACTCTAAATAATAATCTGAACTTCATTATGGATTATCAACCTCATACTGACGTCCAATTTGAGTGGAATACTTAGAAACTTTAGGACACATTGAGAAAATGATCAGTAGATTTCAATAGAGGATAGAATCAATCTATTTCTCTGGATGAGTTATCTTAGAAGAACAGATTCCACTCAATAATAAAAATGGCTTCTTAGGAATCCCTTTATGGGAAGAGGTGTAGAACACCAACATGCTGGGATGATATTTGGGAGTGAAAATTATTATGTCTATAAAAGGTTGAGAAAATATTGGATAAGGTTAAGACCATCTATCATTACATTAAATCTCCTCACATTTGAATAAAGAGTTATGCTGATAATCGTTAACGAGACATAGAATATGATGTTGGAGACATGGTATTCCTCTGCATATAACCATGGAATGGAGTTATGAGATTTAGAAATAAGGGAAATCTTAGTCCAAGGTACATCGGCCCTTTTGAGATCCTTGATCGCATTGGAGCAGTGGTCTATCGACTAGAACTCCCACCGAACCTATCTTAAGAACATTATGTATTCCATGTGTCACTATTGAGGAATTACATACCAATCCCATCGCATATACTCAATCCAGGGGTGGTACCATTGGAGAATGACCTCTCCTAAAATTTAAAGCTGGTGAAGATCTATGATCGTAGATAAAAAGTTCCATAAAATAAAAAAATCACTCTCATCAAGGTGTGGTAGAGAAAAATATTTTGAAGTAGCAACATGGGAATCATAGGATGTGATGCGGTGAAGTTACCATAATATTTTTTAGTGTTGGAAATGGAAATTTCATGGGTGAAATTTCTTAAGGGGGAATATTGTAATGACCCAAACATTTATTAATGAAAATTCTTCATGATATAATTAAATGACATATTATTTAAATGGTTATATAACATATTCAGTTCCTTAGTTTAATGTTTTTGGATTTTAAAATACCATTATGAAATATTACCATTGCTAATATATCAATTGATCAGTGATTACATGGTTATTATAATGATAGTGCATTAAAAAAAATCCAATTTACTCTGACAAAGGATGTGATGGCCTCATCTTGTAGAATTGCTCCATATGAAGACCTTTTGTCAGAGCTCATAAAGAAGTGATGGCCTTACCCTTAGGTTTTATGAGGGTGTTATAAAGGTTTTTTAAATAAGACCCCAGAACTATGATTATGTGCATTATTTCATGTATAAAATAAAGAGTATACAATCATTTCATTATTGTTACTTTGAAGACAAATAATATTTTTTAGTGAATGTTTAAATTAAATTTAAAAATCTATTTGGATGAATTATAGATTTTTGAATTAAATAATATTTTAATAAAATAATATTACTGAATTAATTATTATTAAATATAAAATAACATATAATCTTTATGAATACAATTGTAATTTATATTATTGTTTGAAAGATTTTTTTTCAGAACACATAAATTTTCGATAAATGTCAATTTTTATTTTAAAAGTAAAAATTCACATATTTAGAAAATTACATAGATAAAATGAATATTATTTTTGGATTTAGGACATCAAAATTATCTAACTATTATTTTTTCATAATTTTCTAATACAATCAAATTTGTTGGTAAAAATTAAATACCATTTTAATATATAATGTGTTTTATGACATCATAATGACCTAAATAATTAATAATTACCTCTTTTTTCCTACATAAACCCACTCAATCTCCCATTCCTCATCACTCAAACCATTTGGATCTTGAACAACCCCTTCCCTCCCCTATATAAAATCCTACAAAGGTGTCTGATGCTCACAAAAAGCCTCTCTCAAGCCTCTCCGAAGCCTTTGGGATCACACGTCCAAGTAAGGGATCCTCACAATCCTTACCTTATCATTTTTGTACATGTTTCATTATATTTTAATTCCCTTTTATTTTCAATTTAAAATTTTGGGGTATGATTTAAAACCTCTCATATCCTTACCTATTTATTTTTTAATGATTATTTACCCCTTTATCTCCCATTAATGCCTTTCATGTACACTAGTTACCATCCCAAAATTCAATAAGGTATCCTCACCTTATTTCCTTCCTTATTTATGTACAAGTATATTAATCTTGTTATTACTTTTTTATTTTCAATTAAAAATTATGGGGTATAATTTAACACATCCCCTATACTTACCTACTTATGTTTTAATGATGATATAACCATTTCTATTTCATTAATGCCTCCCATGTATGCCCATTATAATGCCAAAATACTGCAAGGGATTCTCTCTCCTTATTTAGATTAAATAAATTCTTGTATATTATGCATCTAAATTCAATTACATATCTTGGGATATTAGGTTCCATGAACCCCTTATGGTACATTAAATTTATAAATTTTGAGATACCACTTTATCTCTCATCAACCCATTTTTCGATTTCTATTTGACGTCGTTATACTGCCGAAGTTACACAAAAATTCCCAATGCCAAAATCATCGTGTTAGTGAATACCATACCCATTTCCCTATCAAGGGTATTCCCGTTTATACACATGTACTTATTGATTAATGACTTACATTTATGTATTCTAAATCCCTTATTTGTGGAATAAATTATGATATTTAATGATTCCATGTTGTATGATCCATGTGGAACACTTTTGCATGAAATGAAACGTTTATAAAGGTTGCACCCTAATAGTGCGGTAATGAATTGGGTAAAGATTAGTATCATGATCCGTAAATCGAAATGTGGTTTTACCCAACCTAATTCAAGTGAAATGAGGGTTTACTCATGCTAATTCAAGTGCAGTGAGGGTTTACTCATGCTCCATTTGTAATGACCCTTAGCACATACTAATATCATGTTAGATGTTGTTTCCACATTTCTATGTTACGATAATCATGCTATATCATGCCTTTATGTTTAAGTTTAACTTGTGGTCTATTGATATGACAATTTCCAATCATGTATTATATTATTCATGTTATACAATGTTTACACTTTTAGTAGGTTTTATAGATCACCCTTTTTTTAATTCATTTCCTCATGTTATCCCATGCATTATTAAGTATGAAGGATTGTTGTGGTCATGTAAAAGATGTTTTCAGTAAAGATGTTGTATTTTATTTTCTAAGTTGTTATGTAATATTCCTAATTTACCAAAATACTAGACATCTTGATCCTCATGGTTTTTTAGTGAATTTTTATTTATTAAATCATGTTTAAAGTGTAATTAAGAGAAGGGTTGTTATAGTGAATATCCACTAAAAATGAATTAAATTCAGTATTAAATATAATAAAATTTATCATTAAAAATAGAGAAATTTACGGAAAAAATTTGATAGCACAAAAATATAAAACATGGATAAAAGGTAGTGAATAAAGAGTGGAATAATAAGTCTCCAAATGAAAAAAAACAGTTTAGTAAAACATGTTTGATTAATAAGTGTTTGGAAAACAATTTAATTAAATATTTATTTCTGTACCAAAAATTAGGTAATCAAATGATAAGTAGAAGAGGATAATTCATTTAACATGACATTTCTCTTCCTATAACTTTATAATAATACCTTAGTACCATGAGTGGAAATTGGAGGGACTATTTTTGAGGTAAAATAACAATAACTTTGGGTTTTATTAATTTTTAATATAGATAAATTGGGAATAGGTTCTATTTATACTCATGGAGGGGTGGATTTTAAGTGATTTAATATTAGTTATTTTATTATATAAGCTTACTAGGAGTGGGGTAAATGGATTCCGAAAAAAACATTCAGGCTTATTACTAAGTGGGTGACATTTTTTAGAAATTAAAATCCATACCAAATTTAAATTTTTTCTTCTAAATGATGCATTTAATTAATATAAATCCAATGAATATATATTTAAAAATTCTAATTTTTGGATAAAAAAGATATTTATATATTTTTAAAATAAAATATTTCTTTAAATCATTTTTATACTTATTAAATGTAATTTTTATTGAATAATATGTTCCAATACTTTTAATCTTGATAACATACTAATGATTTCATAATATTATAGTCCTTATAAAGGATTATATTTCTATTTTCTCCATAAAATCAAAAAAAATTAGAGAATTCCAAAAATAATCGTAATGTAATTTTGATGTACGGAGTAAAAAATTGAAAATTAATTTATTAAAATAATTATCTAAGTATGATAATTTAAAAAATTTAATTAACATAATTATTTATTGAAAATTTACAAGCTTTTATATCATAGTAAACATTATGACTATTATAAAAATTATATAGTGATTTGTTAAAGTATAAAATAATTTAAAAAGTGTTTTAGAAGATTATTTAATGAAATATATTTTATTTAAAACTTATTTATTTATCAAAAAACACATTATTAAAATAATATATATTTTATATAAAAATAAAATTGAATTATTATTATAAAATCATATCAATGATCACTTAAATGTGTCCACTCAACCAATATTAATAAACACAAACATTTTTATAGACTAATGATTATAATGTTGATGGACCATAATAGATAAAAACACAAGAGAATTCGACAATGTATGCCTATATGTACATCCAATTTTTTTCACTTCATCTTTCACTTTCATTCTAACAAGGATCAATATAATTTCCAAAAAAGAATATTGCAAGTGTAACTCTCTATTTCTCTATTAAGGTGTTGTTCATGGGTGATATGATTATATGGGATTGAGGTGAACCAAATTAATTTATTTTAATTTATTTAACGTCTATTAGCCATTCCATTTTAATATTTGTTATTATATTGAGAATAATTGTAGACCGAATGTCAAGTTCTTAAATAATTAAATAGGGTTGTTGGATTCTATTATTATACTACATCACTCACAACTTCATTTAAAAAGGATATTACACAGCATAAGATAATTTCTATTATTTATTTAATAGTTATTAAAAAATTGAAAATTACATTTAGGTGATTCTATTATGAAAAATCATAAATATTTATTGACAGGGAAGAGTTCCTTTATTAAAAGAAAAACACTTTTGTGTTGTTACAATTTGTGACCATATAATAATAATTATATTTGATGATGTTTCTTTAATTTATTAATTATTTAACATATTCTATATTCAATGATTTTATTTATGGAATAAATATAATTTTAGTATCTTGGAATCATATATATTTTCATGTGAGGTTATATTATGATTAATGGATACCATAATGGGTTTATATCTTTTTGTTTGATCGTAATTAGAAAGGATTAAACACTCTAATTTTGTGGATTTAAGTGATTTGATTTTTAAAATATTAATGATATTCAAAGTGATTTTTACTCGGTTTAGGTATATGAAACACTTAGGGTTAACAAAAATGATTATTTCAGAAGAATACTATTACATTTTCAGGGATGTAATCTGAAATATATAAGATGTATTTTAAGGCTCAAAGAGTCTAGAATGTTGAAGTTATTGAGGAAAATTACTATATTTGGTTTTTTATCATATAATGAATTAAGTTGAAGTGTAGGTGTTATTAGTAAAATATTTAGAAAAAATGCCATATTTTTTCAGTGGATGGATTTTAGTTTTTTAAATATTATCTTACCTTATGTTATCCATTTTATTTTTTGTTAAAATTTAAAGATAGGAGGAATATATTGTTAACTTTTTTAGGGTAATGTGATATATTAATAGTTTATTTTATTACTTTAATAATAAAAAATTCATATTTGATACTCAATATTTAGAGAAAGGATGAGACAATATGGGAAGATGATTAAGGGATGAAAATCTATTTTTTGGTAAGTATATTTTCCTATATTCTTAGTCTAAATGTTAATTTTTTTGTAACTCTAACAAAAGATCTTGAAACAAAAAATTGTCCTATTAACCTTATTTTCAATGAATATATAGCATTTTCACCCATGAAATATTTATCAATTTGTGTTTGTTAACTTTCATATAAACATAATCTATATCAAAATCTAATAGTAATTGGGTGATATTTTTCTCTTCCCATATCATATTTTCACATTCTTTCTAGCGTTTTTCTATTTGGAAACCTAGTATTATATAATTCTAAATGACCTTCATATTTACCATCCCCAATTTTGAGAGGAATTTTTATTATCCTATTTTTCAATGTGGGTTTTCCACAAAAGGATTTTATAATAAAAAACCTTTATTGATGAGAACATGTTAAAATTACAAGGTTGAAATTTATAAAATTTATGAGAATGTAACACTAATAGATTTTATAATAATAAGAATATGTTCTATAACATAAACAACAGCCAACACCATTATTAATCAAACCATGGAATATTAATATTTAAATATAGTAGCTACAACTAAGACATTGAGTTATAGGTATTGGATATTATTAAACTTATTATGAAATATATTTAAAGTACATGCTGAATTCAAATGTGTTTTTTTAAAGGATTGAGGCGCAAAGGCCTCTTTATTGAATGAAAAAAGAAACCAGGAGAGGTAAAACAAAGAACCAAAAAGAATAGAAATAACCAGAACCAGTGGCCCTAACTCATTCTAGCACAGGAACTCATACTTTGATGGGGTGCTATAAATAGGAACCATTCCTTCGCCAATAGCAGAAAAAATTTCAAACCTCAACAGCATTTGTGAAACATCCTCCATACAAGAACGGCCGCATTCTAGTTATAAGAGTCCCGCCTGAGTCCAGTCATTTATGTTCTTGTATTGTACTTTTCATCTTTCTCCAGCACTTGTTTATTAGGTTGTACATCATCCGCCTTATTTTTTGGGACATCTGATCTCTACAGTGAACTCCAGGGGGAATTTCAGCAGTGTGGTGATAACCACTAGACCTAAGTGTAATGGCCGCCTGTTTGAAATGGGGCTGCATTTGAGTATCATGCACACCACATGACGATGGAATAACTCAAATGAATTATAAATATAGAAGGTGAGAAGTATAGTTAACAGAACATCACTGGTCAGATAATGAAGAATCAAGATGAGATCAATAATACAGGCCAAGAAGACTATAAATTCCCAAATCTGACATCTAGTATAAATTAACTCAAACATAAAACCAAATTGTATAGTGCAGAGCTTGAGAGTGCTTCAAACATTATTTAGAAAAGCACTATATAAAGAAATTATCCTAAAAATAGGAGATCTGTCCAAATACCTTTTCAAAAGGGGTAAAAAAACATCAGGAAGCATGTCATGCCAAATGAAGACATCACCTTCATCTCCTTTGTTAGCCAATCCATTTGCAACAGAATTATCATCCATGTGGACATGAGTAATAATATGATTCATAGAGTAAAGGGAATCTAAACAATTGATCCATCGATTTTGAAGCTTCCAGGAGAGGTTACATGAACCATCCCTAATAGCAGAGACAATCCTAGTCGAATCACTCTCTAGCCAGATATTATTCCAGCCATATTTGTTGACCTGCTCCACTGCAACGATTATTCCCATCACCTCAGCTTCAATTGAAGAAAAAATACCACCAGAACCATGAAAACAACCAACCACCATTCCCTTATGATCTCTAAACACATCACCATATCCAGAAGGACTAGGATTCCCTTTCGATGCACCATCCGAATTAACTTTCAACCAACCAACAATAGGCTATATCCATAGAACATCAAAAGTTCCAACTAGAGGTTTGAAATTTCCTTTTATACCAATTCGGTCAATAATTGTGAACTCATGAATGGAATTCTCACAATAATGCTTCTTAGGTAGGCCAATCGTACGTATCTTAGCAAGTACGCGTGAGAGAGTAGAGGTTACAGAGAAGGATTTATTCTCAAGGAGAATTTGATTCCTAGAGAACCAGAAATAATTAAACAATTCAGAATCTGCAACTCGAAATAAATCCAGAAGTTGTGAGGAGAGACTAAGATAGTTCCATCCTTGAATAAAGTCCACAATAGGGGACATCCTAGGAAGTGAAATCTCAAAGATATCTGCTAAATCCTTCCATATTGAGGCCGCAGTTGCACAATAGAGGAATAAATGACCAGCATCCTCTCTGTGTTGGTGACAGAAAACACAAGAAGAACATAAAGATATAACACAATGTTGACGATAATAATCAGTTGGAATATTACAATGAGCAATTATCCAAACCAAATTGGAGCGAGATGGTCTAATAAAATTTTTATGCAAGTTCCCCATCTATTTATTGTCAATGTTGGGGTTGAAGGAGAACTCATAAAAAAACTTTGATGTGAGAATTCCATTAGCCGCAGGCTCCCAATCCCAAAAATCCTTATTGTTTGAGAAAAAATAATTGCTGACAATGTTGATAATGTTACGTGGAAGTCCTTCCAAGTCTTAAAGCTGATCCGTGATTGTAATATCTAGATCAGTGTTTGTGTTATCCATCACCCACTCTATAAGGGGATCATCATTCCATTTGGTTTTCCAGAAATTAAGAGATGAGTCCTTTGAGAATAACCATCTAGAATGAGAATCAATTGAGGAAAATATGTATTTGAAAGAAGGCTAGACAGAGGAATCAATATGATTAAAAGACCACATATTTAGCCTGTTATCAAATTTTCCCCGAAGGAAGTGTGAACTATCAGAACTGCTGTTAAAAATCCTCCACAAGAATGAAGCCTGTAATGAATCATTAAATAGAACCAGATTTTTTATACCTAAACCCCCAGTATCATATGGCTTGCAACAATCGGACCAAGGAACGGTGTCCAGCTTTTTTTGAAGATACTACCACTCCAAATAATGTTTCTAAGAGAGGTATTGACACTTTTTATAAGCGAAATAGACCATCTGTAAACCATAAAAGAGTATACCAACTTTGAGATAATGACTGATTTCACTAAAAAAACCCGCCAACCATGGAGAGGGACTTTCATTTCCAGGTAGAGAGACTCCTTCTAATATTACTAACAATCTCTGTGGAATACCAAGTTTTTGGCTTCCCCCAAAAACAAGGGAACCCCCAGATAATTGAAGGGAGGAGCTCCTTCCTTATCATTAAGCTCATTGACAATAAATTTTTTCTTTTTCTCACTTATGTTCTTACCAAAGTAAAGAGAAGATTTCTCCCAGCTGATAACATGACCAGAGACAGACGCATAGTGTGAAAGAGCTCTTTTGATATTCTTTATATTTCTCTTATCACCCAAAGTGAACATGATGATATCATTAGAATATAAAAGGTGAGTGGGAGCAATGATACCTCTTCTAGAATTAATAGACATTATATTCCCATTCCCAGCCATGATAGAAAGGAGTCTACTCAAATAATCCTCTTCTATAGAAGAAATAATTGCAGAAAGGGGATCACCTTGTCTAACCCCTCTAGAGCAATCAAAGAAACCACGAGTGGATCCATTAATAAGAATTGAAATCCAAGAAGAGAAAAATATGGTCTTGATCCAAGCAATGAAATCTTCATTAAACCCAAACATAAGAAGAACATTGCATATAAAACCCCAATTCATAGTATCAAAGGCCTTTATGACATCAAGCGTGAGGGAAATATTACAACCTCATGTAGGTTTCTTAAGAAAATTAACACATTTTGAAGAAGTAATGAGACAATCCTGAATAGATCATCCCCTGATAAAACCAAATTGATTATGGTAAACAATCTTACTAGAAATTGCTGTGAGTCTTGTGGAAAGGATTTTACAGATGATTTTATAAATGGTGTTGACTAAAGCCATAGGTCTGAACAAATGCATTTCATTAGCATTATCAGTTTTTGGTATAATAAAAAGTAACTGAGAATTTATTCCAGAAGGGAGGTCTCTACCATTGATGAAATGAATTTCAAGATTACATTCATCATATTTAATGATGTCACAATAAGTTTGGAAAATGAAGTTACAAAAACCATCTGTACATGGGGAGATTTCGGATTTGAGACTAAAAACAGCCTCTTTAATTTCAATGCTCAAAGGAATATAAGTGTGATTATTATTATCCTGATAAGTGACCAATTTGGGGATAATACCCTCCAATGGCTCATTCATTGAAGTAGAGCCATTAAATAGATCCTTGAAGTAAGAAATGACATGTTATGAATGATCCATATCATTTTCAATAACTTGGTCCCATTCTTGATCATCGAAAGAGGTTTAGAAATCTTCTTGATTCATTGTAGGGAATTGAAGAATTTTGTGTTCCTGTCACCATCCTTTAACCATTTATCCTTAAGGATTTCCCTTTGCAGAGTATATTTCATAATCAAATGGTTATTAATCTTTGAAATAATCTAATAATTATCTTGGAGCCCATTAGAAAAGTTATTCAAAGTATTATAAACTTGCAAATACTGATGCGAATATTCAAGAGATGTGATATCCTGGTCAATAATGCTAAATTTCTCTTTGCTCTATGTTCTCAAAGATTTTTTAAGGGATTTTAGTTTTTCAATGAAAAAAACACATTATGACTTGAGCTGATAGAATTCCAGGTGTTTTAAACTATAGAAGCACAGTCAAGATGATTAACCCAGGCTTTGTTGAATCTGAAGGGCAAAGGAGGTCTAGATTCCTTTCCTCACAGATTAACAAGTATTGGATGATGATCATAATTAATCTTAGAAAGAGTTATGTAGGAGATGGATCCCTAGTAATCAAGGGAAACTTCATTAATAAATTCTATGTCAATTCTACTAGCAACAACTCTATTAAAAAATATCTTGTACAAGGTGATTTTTTCCCCAACCAAATTAATTTCATTCAAATCATTGGAATATATGCAATTCTTAAAATCCCTAGTGGAGATGATATTAAACACTACAAATACCTTTTAATCTGGATGAATAATAGAATTAAAGTCCCCAATAATAATCCAAGGATCAGAAATGATAGATCTAAGTACACCAATATCCATCCATAGTCTCCTACGATCCTGATAAATGGTATTGGCATAAACAAAAGAGCAATAATGCTGAAGAACAGAGACTTTGAAGGAACATGTCACATGTTTTCCACCATTATCAATTAATGACATGTCAGAAAAAGATGAATGATCCAAGAACCAGAGACTTTTGACTTCAGAAAAGAAAATATTATAGTCCACTAAGTAAAAACCAAGACAGTTCAAACTAGCAATGTTTGGGGAGAAAATCCTCTTGGGTTAAGAAATACCAATAAGAAGAGGTATGTGCATTATAACATTGGATTTTAGGGATCTCATAGTGTTTGAATTGGCCAATCCCTAAAAGTTCCAGTATAGGATCTTCATTTAAACTTAATGCCAGGTTTGGAACCCCCTTATTTTGGGACATTCTCTTTGATTTTGATTTCCATAGAGGGTATTCCTACTTTCCTTTTGGGAATTTCTGTAACTTTAACAACTTAAAGAAGATCATCAATATTTGAAACCTTGAGATTATCTTTTTCTTGAGATTCAGGGGATATTCTATCATAAAAACTTTTATTCTACTCACTTGATTACCGACAGAAGTTAAATTAGAGACATAGTTTTTTTCATTACTAGAAGTAGATAGGGAGATAACAGATTCATGTAATAACTGACTAGAAGTATCTTTAACATCCATTTTATTAGAAGGAATCAATGATTTAAAAAAAGTATCTAAACAAGACTGAACAACAACATGCTGATCAGCAGAGTGTGCCTCTAAACATGCAGCGCTTTCTAAAAGATTCTCAGCTAAAGTAGGAGCTGTAAAAAATCCAAAGCAATGCATATCATGGGAGACATGACTGTCATGTCGGACTTAGGGACGCACGAATCAGGTTTAAATTGAGTGGATCCTAACGCACTTAAAGAAGAATCTGGATCAGCAGTGTGTTCCTGCTTACCAGAGTTATGGTTTCCAGTCTCCTTACTATTCTTTAAGGATACAACAAAATCAGAAATGCCCTTATAATAGTCTAGAAATATTTAGTTCTCCTCCTCTTCCTTATGTGAGGCCGCAACAATTTTATGAACCTCATTGAATAGTTCAGTAAAAATTTCCATATCATCTTCACAGAACCATTCTAAATTCGGCTCTTCCTCCTCAATAATGTCAGACCAAGAAACCTTGTGTGAAGATGAAGAAACAGATTGATTTGAATCAGAAACATTGGAAGTATTTGTATCAGGTAGTTTTTGAACATGAGGGACCAGTGGATTTTTTAGAATCCATTTTTTCTCTACAAAGACTGACTTGTTCTTTTTGTTCCTATAAACCTCAGTCCAATCTGAGGTTTTGATTGGAATACTATGATACCTCCGGATCATCCTACAATTACAGACCGTGTGCCCTACAATTTTTCATACGTCACAAAAATAAGAATCATTTTCATATTCCAATCTGATATCAGTTTTGAAATCATTAGCATTAAAAATAATTCTACTAGGTCTTTTAGCTTCCAGATTTATGTCTACAAGAATTCTTGCAAAGAATCCAATTGCACCATCTAATGTACATTGATCCAACCAAATTGGGGTGCCTAGACATGATGTAGTGTCATTATGAATTCTCATATGCCAATATACCAAGTTTAAACCATGCAGTCTCACCCAGATTTGTGCATTCGATTATTTAAAAGTAAAAGCATTGAAATTAACATCCCAATCAGATAGTCTTAAAATTCCAGACATAAGTTTAAAATTACCCAGATTCCCGGAAAAATTAAAAGATTCAGATGAATTGAAAATAATATGAAAATAACCCTTACCAATTGAGATTAATCGTCAATCCCTTTTGCCCCAGCAATGTGAAATTATGCTCTTAAGACCAGCTTGAGACCAAGGTTTGTCTCCTTTTGAATATATCAAACGACCGAGTAAAGAAAATTTTCATAGATGTAACTTTTGTTGCAATGCATCCTGGTCTACCATAACCGAGAATCCACCATTCTCTAATCTAATGATATTTGAGGGTTTAGGCGACAGCTCCGTTACCCGATTTGTAGAACCCGAAAAAACTTCTGCGAAGGACGAGTTTCTTCCTTGAAGATTTGAGGAATCTTGATATCCCAAGGACTTAACATCTTCATTCGAGACATGTCGATTGTCCGTATGGAACACTTCTCACTCCGGATTGAACGAATCCATAGAAAGACTCAGAAAAGAAGAACAGAAAGCTGTAAATCGCCATTGACGGGAAGAGGAAATAGGGTTTCACTCTTCATCGCACTCTCCAGCTGGCCCCATAATGACTACAAATGTATTCTTTACTTCTTATTAAATAAGTATTCAATTTTTAGTAATGCAATTCTATTATGAAAAATTACATTATCATTAAAAATAATTTTATAGGATTTTAATACAGAATTTTATAATGTATTTATTTAAAATATAGAAATACTATTTTGTAAAAAGGATATTATTTTCATAAATAATGATTCAATATTATCTTAAACAAAATTTTATAGATTTTTTTAGAAATAATTGATTTCCTAGTGATTAGTAGAAAAAAAAAATTTTATATTATAAACTATATTTTTATTGAAATTATTTAAAAATATATATTTTGTTATTAAATATTTTTAAAGTAAAATTAGTTCTCAAATATTATGAATAATCAAATTATGTTTATTTGAACAAAATTTGTAATAGAAATTATCAAAAATATATTTTTAAACTTTAAAATAAATTTTTAATAAAATTAATTTTGATTGAGTTCCTTGATTTTATCATAAATTATTTTCTACCACTTATAGAAATTTAATCATAAAAATTGACAACTTATTTCAAATCAATATTTAAATATTTTGTAAATATTACCCTTTTAAATTTGGCGAATATGAATAGTAACCACAATAAATTTGTATTACCAAGGTACTTATAAGATGAGCTCTTTATGGTTGAAACTAATGTGATATGATCTCAAAATAATAATAAAAATGAATTTATTTCATTTGGTTGGATAAAATTAACCCTAGTCTCCCTAGATTAGAGTATATTCCATTTTGGATCTATTTTGCATTTCTAATTACATTTAGATAATATTCTGTAATGAAAATACCACAATGACTTTATCTTGAAATTAATATCTCCAATGTATTATCATATGGTTAAAAAGAGTTATTTTTCAGTTATTAATATTTATTTGAGATGTTATTTAATTTTATTTATATATTAACTAAATTATAAATTTTAATGATTAAATAATTAACAAAAATTCTTATGATTCACTGATATAATTATTATTATACGAATAGAAAAATATAATATTGTAAGTCGAAATATATTATTTTTCGAATGGGTTATATTGAATCATAAATTTTACAGATATATATGACATATTATATATGTTTCAAATTTCTATATTATAATTACTCATTTTTTTATGTCTTTCAAGTGAAATTAAATGAATAGTATAATCATAACATATTTGATATTTTATGAATATGTTAATTATTTAATATATTAAAATATCATAAAAAATTTTAGAGAGGAAAATGTTGACAATATATTTTCTAAAATATCATCCCTTCCACATTTATGGTCCAATATTTACCTTATATGTAAAAATATAACCTCACAAGAGTAAAAAGTGTGTTATTGTGGTTATGGTTGAAATATGATAACTAAGGGGTTAAATTGAAATATAAGTTCTAGAATACCATAAAAACTTATCTAAATTTTATTTTTTTATCATATTAAAACTTTATCATAAAATATTATTTAATATACTTCTATTCAGAAAATTAAATTTTTAGAATTTTCTTATTATATTTTTAATCTTTTATGAAATTCCAAGAGTGATAGTCTCATACCTTATAAATAGACATCCATTTTCTCAATTGGTTACACTAAATTGAGAAACATATATTAGATGAGGCATATATATTTCAATTATATATATATTTATAAACATTATATATGTGTAGGTCACCCATTGATACCAACCCCAGAGAACTTAAGAGCATATCTAAAGGAGTTATTTGAAAGAATAAGTAATCAACTTAACATGTCCCTTTAATTTTTACTTATTATTTTACTTATATATATAATTAATTAATTATAAAATAATCAAATTTGTAACCTAATTATAATAGAATATAATTTTTATTATTAATCCACCTTAATCTTCCCTCATCTCTATAGAATGGTGACTGAAATTATTTCTTGTGTGAATGTGTTACATACCATCTCCACATAAGGGCAAAATTAATTTCATTTCAAAAATATTTATAAATGTTTATTATGATGAATTTAGTCATTATATATTATAACTGTGGAAGAAATATTTTTTTAATTATAATATCATAATTACCTTCTTACCTTCTAATCTGTGGGAAAATGATGACACTGCTTTTGTGCATGGGTGGATTACTGCCTTTATGAATAGATATGAGTTATTTTCAATTCTGGTTTACATGGATTTTAAAAAAGAGATATTTAACTTAAATATTTGAAATATATGATTTAATAATTATTATATGAATTTGAATTAATATTTACCTTAATTTTGTTTCATCAATAATAATGTGAAAACAATATTTACGTGTATGTATAACATACCGTATCTGTGAATGGTGTCATTCATTTTTCTACCTAATCAGTTTATAGAATAATATAAATACATATATAATAAATGTATATGATATTTATATAATTATGGAAATTATTTACATGATGAAACCATGATGCAAGAATAATGACTGAAACTGCCGAACGAAGAAAATACCTGAAAAATGAAGCATTTATCACCCAATACCGCGAATTTAACATAGAATAGTTAATAAATGAGTGATAAAATATTATAAGTAAATCATAATTTGTGTGAAAAAATCTTTCTACAGTTCTAAAATATATTTCTAATAAATATATATATATATTATAGAGGAGTTTCGATCATGTAAAAATGAAGTCAGACATGATGTAAGGGTTCTTCATTGCAAATTGTCTTATTTGGGACATATGCTATATTATTATAATATATTTTTTTATTATATATATATATAATACTCGTTGAAAATTATATATCATGAATCTATTTTTATATAAGGTATTTAATTTTTTATATTAATGTACATATTTGATGGGTTTATGATTCAAATTATATCCAAAGTGTTAAGGGTTTATTTACCAACATCATAATTATTCAAGATTATTTATTTTTAAGTATTCACTGGGTGAATTACATGATCATTCTATCTTCAAATATTATATGTTACTCATTTATGTTTATTTCAAAATTTTATATGTTTTTCTCTAATTTTCTTTAATTATGTACTCAAAATAATGAAATAATGTTTTTAAGGAATACTGAATTTTTTCTTCCATTCAATCACAAATCGTTTTCTCCCATGCCCTTAATTTTCAAAAATGTTTTAATAAATATTCTTTATATAATAAAATGATTTTATAATGAAATATTTACACATGTTTTACTTTTAAAAAACTGGGTTAAATTGAATCATATTTTCTTTTTTTGAATAAGGACCAATTTAACATTTTTTAAAAAAGTGTAAAGAAATATTTTTAATTAATACGACATGAAAAAACTTTACCACACTCCAGACATGTCTATTATGTTATTATTTATTTAAAATTATATAATTTTTAATGAAATTTTTTTTTTTAATATTATATATATTTTTAGAATTTATATTAGTGATTTCAGTAAAGAAAGGTTATTTTCTTCATAAAATCTTTTAGTGAACATTTGAATGTATTTTCATCCATTTCAACATCATTTATTAAATTTTTTTTTCAGATTGTATAATTTAATAATACAGTTCAAAATTTTAACTTGTATAGTTTATTATCAATTTAATTGGGAAAAGTATTGGCATTCCATATATTATTTCTTATAATACAAACAATTAATGAATGCTTAAGGAATGTTGATTACGTTTTATTATTTATTAATAACATTAATTCAATAGAGTTAATAAGTGATAGGTGGGGACATGACATACATAACCCCTAAATACATTGGTTATTGTTCCGAGAAAAAATATATTAGTCATTTGTTCCAGACCTTACCAATAATTGTAATATGTCTTGGTATGAGTCATTGTTAGTATGTTTTAGATATTTTGTCAAAAGGACTTGACTGTATGTTTCAGATGTCTAACATTATCCATTCAATAACTCATAAATTAGTTCTTGATGGCTATGAGTTTATTTAAATATTTGGTGGATCCATTAACATGTTTCAATCTTATGGGTTTATTTTTAAGGAATAATTTTATTATCTATTATTTATTCCATTTATTTTATGCTTATTAGATTCCCCTATATGCACACCCATACTGAGAATATGATCTAACCCATTTATTATGTTTCCCTTCTCATGTATTCAAGGAATATTATTTTGGTTTATACGAATGGATATACTAAAAGGGAATAATGGTGGTTTTAATTAAAATATGCAGATGAATTTTATGTTTTAAAATGTCTATGGGATTTCAAGTATGCATCTATCTTATCAAGACAACAAAACTATTTTTTCATCTGGGATGTGATTACTAGTATATAGTTCCAATGTAATAATCTATGAAATGGTTCTAGGATAATAGGTTTGGGGTATTTACGTGATACGCCCTATAATACATACTCTTTAGAACCCAAGGTCATTGTTGGTTGTGTCACAATGAAAATTGGTGAGATTCTTATGGGACAATACTCATGATGAAATATATCTTCAATAACATGATATGATACTTTGTAAATTTTTAACCACTAATAGGTGGAGTGTTTCATATTAATGGTATAAATATTTTAAAATTTTATTATAACTGAAATGAACCTTTGTTATCAACTAAGAATCAATGAAATCAAGCAGCTATTTTAAACATTACCAAAAGAAATTAAAATTACTTAGAATAAACGAAAATATATTTTTAAAATTTTTAGACCATGTGTGAGAACCTATTTATTTATTTTTATGGTTTTGATAATAGTATAAGTGTAATTCCCTGACCATAGAAGCCCTGAGACCGTGTGTTATTGTATTACATTGGTATTAAAACAAGGAAACAAATTCCAAAGTACTGTCCAGTTTAGTCATCTTGAAGAAACTATATATATATATAACTCATATAACTACGTACAATACTACTCAAAAAGTGTTATCCACTTCATAACATGTCTAAGGTAAAAAAATTAAAAGGGAAAGATCAAATGCTAAGTAAGGGTTACAAATAACAAAAGAAGGAAAACCCCATAATTAAATCAGAATCAAATTGTTATAGTCAATATGGCTTGGTGATTAAATGAAAAACGCTTTCCATTAATGAACTGAGAATGAAACTGCATCCATAAATTTTGACATAGTGAAAACCTCATGAATAAAAATAACTTAAAATGAATAAAGATAATTCTTATTAATTGGACATCATGTATATGGAATATGATACCACTATACCATTGATATAGTATATTTCTATGGGTAGAAACCCATCTAATTTTAGAAACAATTTTAAAGGATTTTTCACCATGTTATTTGTCTAAATAAACCCGTCGATGCATCGAGGGGCTGTTGTGGGCCCCACCCATGGCAGCAAGTCTAAATCATTCTTTATACATAGATCTAATTCAAGTAAAATTTTCCTTCTGAATACTCTTATAGAGTATAGGATACATATTCATAAAAGGATATTTTATATAAACAATGATACTTTTAAATGATACCATTGAATTTGTTTTGAGGAAATAACCCTTAAACCTTCCAAAGTGTCTCATACACCCTTGAAATATTAAAAACATAATCCCATATAATTTCATGATAATAAAGAGACTCTCGATATGATGTACCAAATAATAGTACATACCCCACAATTAAGAGATATGTTATGAACATGGAATATATCTTAGAAAAGATAAAGTGAGATGATAAATATCCTTTTTTACATTGGAGAGATGAGTTCTTTGGGAAAATCATTTTTAATTTTCATGAAATTAGAAATTAATCATGTATATCCTCAAAAATAAAAGGGAAGGTCCTTGAAATTATATTTCAGGCTTCAATAAAATCTCATTATGGTGAAATAATTTAATATGAGTTTTTAATGAAGCGTTATAAATATAACATTTTAGTGTGGTTTAAGGAATTCATTAAAGGGATTTTAAAGTGGAAAGTCATGTTTTAATTCATAAAACAAAAAATAAACTAGAATAGATTTTTAACAAAAAATTATGTGGTTATTAAATGATAAATATGGTTTAAAAATTACAATAATGTAAACGTCAAAATAGGAAAGAATTTGAAATGTTTCTTGTATCTGTCATGCATTTCAGATGATTTTTGAACGATTATTTTAAAATGCACGACACCCCAAAAAATAATAAAGTATTCTGATGGGTAAACATATATATAACATTCAAAAAGAATTTATGGGTATTATATAAGAATAATGAATAACTTCATTAATGTGAGTAGAGAATAAGAGCAACCCAAATGAAAATAGAGGTTCAGGTAGAAAATAAGTACAACTTTGTAATGAATTGAATCATGTAACCAATAATTAATAATAAATATATTATACATTATAGATAATGAAAATAAAGATATTCATTATTTGAAACATCAATGTTCAGAAAACATACACCATACCCAAGTAGTAGTGAATACAGAATATCTCCCCAAAATGGAAGTGAGATGAAGAAACCCCTTTTCTTAAGTCTGATGGTGTTCTTCCCATGATCTTGGAGTCATGGATATAAGGAATCAATGCTATAATATTACATAAAAATTAATTTTACCCAAAAAAATTCATTATTACACATTGAGTATCTTTTCAATATTAGAGTTTTAAAAAATTAGGTTATCATACAAATATGGCATAAAACATTCATACAGAGGATATTACTAAAACATTATCCATTTTTAAAAAAATATAAAACATTAAAACCAAAAACATGATTTCCTTAACAAAAATCCATATCAAACATCAATACAGCCTTATTTCTCTTACCCGTCCTAATATACATTGAAAAATATTTTAAAATCATCAGCTGACTATAAAACTCAATAAGGGATATAACGAATAAAAGTTTTAGTACAATGATATCATAAATACCAATAAAACCCATAATCAAAAAAACTCATATCCATAGAAAAATCATGTAGTTTCATTGGGAAATATTTACCATATCATTGTTAAATTCACCCTCAAACATGGAATAACATTTTGGTCAACTTCAATATTTGGAGTACCCAATACATTGGAGAGCTATAATTGGCCTCACCTGTCAGATCTAGATCTATAAAGGGATCAACCCAACATATCTTGAGCTATAATGGGATGAACCAAAATTTAATTATTTTTAATGAACATATAATGGTAATAAAGTATCATGAAAATAAAAATAAACCACTAATTCCATATATATATATAATACAATCCTTTTGAAATTTATTAATGTGAGTTTTGAAAGGATTTTAAAAACAATGTCCCTTAAATTATAATTGGAGTGAGAATGTATAGAATGGAAATGATATGTTTATACACTGTAAATACATATATCACAACATGATATAAAAAAAATAATCACAACACTAATCATAATACCAAATAATGTATAAAGAAAAAGGTTCACATAAAGAATGGAAATTGGGTTAAGAATTCTATTAACTTGGGGTCTTCATACAACAAAAGTGTTTAAAACTCAAGAATAATGGTTAAAAAGGGTTATTAATATCTTACTAAAACATATTCAGGTTTATAACACCTTATATGATAATTTTACAACATTGATCAATACATTTATTAGTAGTATTTTGTTATTTACATTGTGTGAGGTGCATTCTTTACATGGTCTCCATGATTTGTTCATTATGGATATTATAGTCGATTGGAAGTGAAACTCTATAATTGTAATCGAATTGTATTGAAATATTTCGATAACAATAAATTATACGATTTATAATTTATAATTATTAAATGAGTACGATTTATAAGTTATAACATTATTGATATTTGTTTAGGTCATTTTGGCGATTCGTCGATCGTAATGAAATAATTTTAAATTATAAATTAATCACATGTTTACCAAATCATTCCAGAAATGTATATAAGATATAATACATAAATTATAATCTAGATCAAACATAAAAATTTGTTTCATTACCGGACATGAAAGATGTAAAATAAATTTAAATCACATCATCCATGATGTCGGAAAATCGACACATCACAGACGATGTTTTAATTTCATGAATAGGTTGGAGAGGAAAAGACAGGTAATGATAAGTATTCCATAACCATGATGAAATATAGAATATCTAATATACTAGATCATTTATGATATTTTGATAAGGGGAGGTGAGGAAAGTACAAAAAAACTAAAGGAATCTCAAAATAAAAGAAAATATAAGAAATCCCTTACGAAAATTTGGCAGCCTAACAGTGTAGCTTAAAATTTCATAAAATATTTTGATGAGTGAAAATGGTCCTCTAATAATTATTACATAATATAGGATGTAAGGGGGATATCAAATGAAATATATCAATATAATATAATGGAAATTAAAAATAAAAACATAAAATGAAATAAAAGAATGAAAACAAAAGAGGATGGTTACCTCTGGATCTCTTCTTCTTAAGATCATTCTTAAGGACTTTGGTTTTGGCCTTTTGGTGAGACCAGTAGCTCTAGGATGTAGGGAAGAGTATTGTGAGTTGTATTAGGATTAAAATAGGTATAGATCATGTTTTTATTGATGTTGGAGGATGAATGTAAATTGGGTGGTATTTATAGTGGAGGAGAGGAGGTATTTTACATTTTCTAAATCATTATTATAATATATTTTCTCAATACTATCAATAGTATCAATTCATGGGACCCAAAATAATAATAATAGAATTTGAGTTTGAAACAATTTATGTTACATCACTTATGATGTCATAAATATTTTATTTTAATTATAACTTAATATATGGTATCTTACCGTATTTCAATATTCATAAGAAATTTAAGAATTTCAGAAAAATACCAAAAATTAACCCTAACCATTTATTTAAATGTAGAATAAAAAAATAAACTCCATATTTTGAAAATTATTTTTTGAATATTAATAATTTAATTTTTATATAAAATCATACGAAATTCCAAAATTAAAAATTTTAAATCTATAAGTACTTCTAAATCACATAGAAAAAGTAACCAAGATGACAATATCTAAAAGCCTTATGAAAATAAAATAATAATAAAATTTACTATTCATGAAGGTCATATTAGTTTTCATATTACTATTGATAAGGATATGTTAATATTCACCAAACAAACATGTTGGTTCCATCAAACTCCAAATAACTTACTGAACACAATTGTAGATGATTTTTTTTATAAAATTAAAATCATAAAAGCAGAAACATTTTGTTTAAAGGCTAGTTAGAAATATCTAATTAAACAATCCTTCATGAATTTCATTTATTTTTTTAATACTTGGGGTGTTTCATTATCCCAAACTTGTACAAATTATGTTTACTCAATTTTATTTACCCATACAACAAGTGTGGGAACCAATCTCTCATAGCACTCTCACATTCCATTGTTACTTATTCAACCATGTGGTTTCTCCAAAAAAAACTTTAATCTGGTGGATTACCTTATTTTGTAATACAAGTTCCCTTTGATCAAGAATCTGAACTGGTTTCTCTTCATAAGAATGGTTCTCTTCTAACTGAAATGCTTTTGAGCTCAATACAGTTGATGAATCAAGCACATACATTCTCAACATCAAAACATAAAAAACAATATGTATCTAAGATAAACATAGAGGTAGAGATACTTGGAATGAAACTGGTCCAACATTTTCCATGATTTCATAATGACCGATGAATCGAATACTAATATTTCTATTTATACCAAAATGCATTACACTTTTCCATGGAGATATTTTAAGGAAAATAAAGTCACCTGCATCAAAAGATATGTCTCTTATTCTATTATCTTCATAACTTTTCTTCCTTCTCTAATTTATTAACATGTAATTGTGGATCATCTTTACTTTCTAAACCCCTTTGTTTACTAATTTTATTCCCATCAACTTCCTTTCCCCGAATTCATCCCAAAAAGATAGAGTTAGACACCACTTCCAAGAAAATGCCTCAAAATGATTCATCTGTATACTATAATGAAAATTGTTATTATAATATTACTTATATAAAGAAAGATGTCTATCCCAAATTCCCTAGTAGTCCACTGAGAAAGTTCGAGGAAAATCCTCTAAAGTCTGAATTATTCGTCAAGACTGCCCATCTTATTGACGATGAAAATCTGTACCGAAATTTAATTATGTGCCCAATAACTTCTAAAACCCATATTAAACATTATATGTGAACCTAGGATATCGATCAGATACAATTGAAAGAGTAAATCAATGTAACCAGAAAATCACTTTGAGGTATAGTTGAGAAAGTTGATCTAACGACATTGTATCTCGAATAGAAAGGAAATGTTCATATTTTTTCATCCAATGCACAATAACCCAAATTTCATTTTTACCTCAAGAAGAATTAGGTAGTACTACCACATTGTCCATGGATATATTTTCCCATTTGGACACTGGATCTTGAAAATGTTGATGTATTCCCTTCTATAACTGTGACAATGCTTTAACCTGTTGACATGTCAAACATTCCACAGTAAATTCTGCAATATCCCATTTCATTCCATCCCACCAGTAATTATCATAGAGTTCTTTGTACATTTTATAAATTCTAGGATGTACTAAGAATGGATAACTATGAGATTCACACAAAAAATCATTCCTTAACTTGTAATCACAAGGCACAAACAACCTTTTTCTAAATCATAGAACACAATCTTTATCAAGGATAAATTCTAGAAACATTCCCATTTTAATAAATTCAACATTTTTTTGTAGATCACAGTATTCCTTCTACAATTTCTTATTTCTGTATGATAATGATGAATATAAAGAAACCTGAATCAAAATAGATATATTCTAGGCATCGACAACTTCTATTCCAAAATTCATCAAATCGTTAATCTAGGTATCATGTTCCAAAAGTTATGTGGTTTATGATGCTTGATGTTTTTGACTTAAGAAATCCACCACTTTTTTTCTTTTCCTATATGGCATTTGATCATGAAATCATAATCCTTTATCAATTCAATCCATCTTCAATTCCTCATTTTTAATTTCTCTTGAGTGAATATACACATCGGACTTTTTGGTCAATATATATTTTACATTTTTCTACATATAAATGATGCCTCCAAATTTTCAAAGAAAAAACCAATAATTCCTATTCCAAATCAAGTTTGGGATAATTTAATTGATGAGGTTTTTTTTTCTTGAAGCATAAGAAAGTACTTGATCATTTTTCATCATAACACAACCGAGTTACTTCAAAGAAGCATTAGTGATGATAAAAAACTCATCATTTCTAGATGTCAAGGCCAAAACTAGAGAATTCACCAATCTCTTCTCCAGTTCCTAAAAATAAACATCACATTCTTCTGTCCAAACATATTTAACCCCTTTTTGTGATAACTTATTTAGTGGTATCCAAAACCATGAAATGTTTTTAACATGCCAGCTGTAATAACATAATAATCCAAGAAAACTACTAATATCTATAACATTTGTATGTCTTGGCCATTCATCAACCACATTTGTTTTTAAATGATCAATTATTATTCTATCCGTTTTTACAATGTTCCGATGATAAGGAATTTCTTGTAACTAAAAATGAAACTTGATGAATTTTCCATTCAATTTCTTTTCTTTTATGGTTTTCTAAACAACCTTTAGATGGTTTTCATTCACATAGTTACTTCTAGAATATTCCAGAATGTCATTAATAAATACAATCACAAACATATCCAAGATATCATGAAATATAAAATTCATAAGATTAATTAATACAATAGGATCATTAGTTAACACAAAAGTCATAACTAAAAAAATATAATGACCATATCTTGTATAGAATGTAGTCTTCGAGATGTCTTCATCCTTGACTTTCGACTGATGGTACCCCGACCTAAGGTCAACCTTCCAAAAATATTGTTCTTTCTGGATCCATTCAAAAATAAATTAACAATATGATTTAAATGTAACTTTTTATATATGTAATGTTATTAAAGGCTCTATAATCGATGAAAAGTCTCAATAAACCATATTTTTTCTTAATAAACATGATAGGGGTTCCCCATGGTGAAGTGCTAGGTGGGATGAAGCCTATATATAATTATTCTTGATACTGACTTTTTAATTCCAGATGTTCTATTTGGGCCTTCGATAAGGGAGTCTAGAAATTGGCTTACCATCAGGAACTAAGTCGATAGTAAACACAACCTCCGACTGGGAATGACAGTATGAAAATCATCAGAAAAAACATCCATGTATTAATTTACCATTGTCACATCATTAATCTGGAAAGTTCACATATCATCAATAATATGAGAAATATAACTTTGATTTCTACCCATTATCTGTTTCATATCTTCTTGATATGTTATTAATCCTATGGGTTTATTCTTATAAACAAACTAATATTATATCTGAAAAAGAACTGCTTTTTCTCTGCAATCATTCTTATCATGATCAATATAAATCCATTTCATACTCAGAATAACATCAAACTCTACTAGAGGAAAAACATTGTCTTTTGTTAAAAACATTCTATATAAATGGATAGTCAGATTTTAATAATTTATTTTTTTCAAAATATTTCCTACAGGTGTTTTTCCTTTGAGATCTGGTTTTTTTCATTAGATTGAATTCCAAATTTCTCTGGAAATTTATCCGAAATGAAGTAATGTGTAGACCCCAAATAAAAAAAACTTTAGAAAAAATATGTAAAATTAATAAATGTACCTGATACCACCTCATTTGACGGCTCAACATCTTCTAAATTGGTTTAAAATGATTTTAACAAACCCATCTACTTGTAATATTGCTGATTCCTTTCTTGAGTAACTAAATTCAGACAAAAATTAGAAAAATGACCCAATTACTTACAGTTAAAGCATCTCACCACTACCTTCTCATTACTTTTCAGATCATTTTTTTCACTCACGATACATGTGTCCAAAATTTCTACATAGGTTGCATTTCCCAAAATTTATAAGACATTCAAAATGATTCCTTTTACCACACTTTTCATACGAAGGGAAATTCATTTTCTTACTTACAGACTTCTTGGATGAGTTCTTACCCATTTCCTTCCATACAAAACATTTCTTATTCTTGTCATCATGAGGCACGTATTTAGAAGAAAACTCCATCTCAACCTTTTTATTACAAAGAAAAAGCTTCCCATATCATTTAAACTCTAGTGAATACAAATCATTTTTCAAAACTGGTTTCTAACTAGAGTAAAATATTTTAATTTTACCTTTAAAATCCAGAGTAAAATATAGTACGTACCAAGACGGTATTGTAAAATTTTATTCATATATTTCAACAGGGTCATCATCATTATAATTTAGTTCTAATTATTTTTTCTCTATTTTTAGTCAAATAGTTTTTGGAAAATATTTTTCCAAAAAATACACCGAAAATCATCCCATTCCAGTCTGTCTAGATCATCTTTTACTCTCATATTCTTAATTAGAGTCCATCAATGATAGACTTCACCTTCTAAACAAAAAATGGCTAGTATTTCCTTTTGTCAATATGAACATCCCATGATATCAAATATATTTTCTAGAGTAACAATTCATCCTTCAGCTATCAATACATCTGTGGTTCCACTAAATAATTGAAGATGTTGCAGCATAAAATGATCCAAAAAAGACATGTTTCATTGTGGTGGATCATCTTCCTCTCTATCATGGGTACCACACCCATTTATTTATTGAGTCAACTGAGCTATTTTGGTCACAAACTACTCATTTCTTATTCCCACCATTTCGGGATGCAAATTCATATAGATATTATCCCCTTAATTCCTTCTAACATCATCTTCCCTATATCTTTTGTGAAAACCCATTCTACAAAAACATAATTTATGTGAAGAAACATGGTAATACTTAAATGATATAACATTTCAAATTACCATAGAGAAAAAATTAGTTATGATATTCTTTAAATACCATCCCAACCTATAATGTTATCTAAACAATCCTATGATACCAACTATAAGGGACCGATCATAAAACATTACTTAATCAAGAATTTTAGACAAGACCATATATCATTACACAATGAGGATATTTTCGGGTTTAGAGCTTTAAAGAATTATTATATCTTACATACATGACATACCACATTGATGCAATAGGATTCTACTAAAACAATATCCTTTGTTATTCAAAATATAAAACATTATTTCTTTATCAACACTACACATCAAACATCACGACTAAATTATTTATTCCACCCATCCATATATCATATGAATTTTTTTAAACTTTGGATGAGTATAAAACTGAGTAAGTTATATAAAGAGAGAAATAACTAGTTAAGTGATACCATTAATACCAATAAAACCAATAATCATAAACACTCATATGCATAGAAATATCATGTAGTTTCATTGGGACATATTTACCATATCACTGATAAATTCCCCCTTACTCAAGGAAGACCCTTTTTCTCAAAATTCATCTACGGTGTACCCATTTCATTGCAGAGATATAATGGTGCTCACTCGTCATATCTTGAGCTATAATGGGCTCAACCCAACATATCTTGAGATATAATCAGATCAAACTGAACTAAATAATGTTCAAGGAACATATCATGGTAATAAAGTATCTTGAAAATTAGAATAAACTATTCATTCCATATACATATAAAAAACACTTTTGAAGTTTATTAAAGGGAGTTTTGAAAGTATTTTAAAATGAAAGTCCCATAAAATATAATTGGAGTGATAAATTATTGAATGGAATGGATATGTGTTTTCTATAAATACACATAGTTCAACATAATATGAATAAAAAATAATCACACCAATAATATTAATACCACATAATGAAAAAAGGAAAAGGTTAACCCAAAGAATGTAAATTGGATTAAGAATTCACTTAACTTGGGTTTTTATTACATAAAATGTTTTTAATCCTCTAGTATAATAGTTAAAAGAGTTCTATTAATATCTTAATGAAAAATATTAATGTTTATAACACCATATAGGACCATTTTTCAACATCATTCAACACATTTATTAGTAATATTTTTTTATTTACATTAAGTCAGGTGCGTTATTAACATAGTTTCCATGATTGGTCCATGATTAGTATTGTAGTCGATTGGATGTGAAACTCCAAATTTGGAATTGAATGGTATTTTTATATTTATAGAACCATAAATTAATCCATTTATCAAATTGAATTATGAAATGAGGATGATTTATATGATAAAACATTATTGATATTTGTTTAGGTTATTTTGGCGATTCATCGATCGTAATGAACTCGTTTTGTATTATAAATTAATCACATGGGAAGAAATCATTCCAGAACCATAAATAATATATAATATAGAAATTATAATCTGGTCAACCATATAAAATGGTTTCATAGCCATCCTTTAAACAAGTAAAAGAAATTGAAATCACATCATCCACGATGTTGGTAAATCGTTACATCACGGATGGTGTATTAATTTGTTGAATATGTGAAAGATGAGAAGAAATGTAATGATTAGTATTCCATAAACATTATAAAATATATAATATGTAACATAATCGATCATTAATTTTTATTAGATAAGCAGAGTTATGGAATGAAAAGGAAAAAATGTAATCTAGAAATAAAAAAATGTTGAGAAATCCCTTGAGAAATTTTGGCACCCTAATGGTGTCGCATAATATTTCATAAAATATTTTGATGGAAGAAATGTGGTCAGGCATAATCATTAAATAATATTGGAATTAATGGAGATATGGAATGAAATATTTCTATACAATACCAATTAAATTAAAAAAACATAAAATGAATGAAAAGAATGAAAACAAAAGGGGATGTTTACATGTTGATCTCTTCTCTTTCAGATCCTTCTAAAGGCCCACAATTTTGGACTTTTAGTGAGACCAAAAGATATAGGATGTGGGGAAATGTATTTTTAGGATTAATGTAAATAACATAGTTTTGGCTGAAGGCTTTATTGGTGTCTGAGGAAGAGTGGAATGAGGGTGATGTTTATAGTGGATGAGAGGATATATTTTATATTAGTTTAATCATTTTTATAATATTTCTTCTCAAGACTATGAATATTTTTTGTTAATGTGCCCTCAAATAGTAATAATGTCACTTTTTTTTAAATAAGTGGCCTTACATTACTTATGATTTCATAAATAGTGTATTTTACTAATAATTTGAATATACGGTATGTTACTATATTTCACTATTCATCAAAAAATCAATAATTATAGAAAAATATAAAAAATTCCCTCAAACCTTTTTTCAAAATGTAGAATTAAAATATAAACCCCATTTTTAGAAATTAAATTTCAAATATTATAAATTTAACTTTTAAAAAAATCACACTTAATTCAAAAATAAGAATTTTAATTTTTGACTGCTTATAAATCACATTGAATAATTAACCTAGAATTCATTATCATAAAGCCATATGAAAATAAAATAATAATAAAATTTAATATTCATTAGGGTTATATTACTATTCCTACTAGTATGTTACTATTCTCCAAAAAAGATTCTTCCATCTGACCCCAAATAACACACTGAACACAATTGTAGATGACCATTTTTTAAATTCAAAACCTTGAAGCATCAAAATTATGTTTCAATAATAGTTATAAATATCTAAATAAAAAAAATTTCATGAGTTTCGTTTATTTTTTTAAAAACTTAGGGTGTTACACTGGACGACGAAATTAAATTCACTATTTAATATTTCTAAAACCTCTTTTTAGGAAATTTATTTATTATAACCTTATTAGGTTAATTATTTTCCATTTTGATGCGTTTAAGAGGATCAATTATATTGTTTTAGAAGAATTTTTTCGGTGGTTTTCATGATTGGTTATCTTTTAATCATGAATGAAAGTTCATTTTAAAAGTTTTCAAACATCCAGAATTGTTAATATATATTTTTAGTTACATGATAGGGATAGAAATGATCATATAATTAATTTGTTTATATACAAGGAAGAAGACATTTTTGATAACATATAATGACAAAATCTTGGAATAAACAATCATGAACATAATTTAAAATACATATATTCTGATCTAGTTCACCATAAAAATTGTTTCCTGACTATAATTGATGATGGTAGTATAAATTGATAACTTGTCATCCTTGAATGTGATAAATTAACACATATCAGATGATGTTTTCATTTTTAGTATAAGTGAAAGGGGAAAGAGATAAGATGATGATATATTCAATTAGAATAATAAAATTAAAATTAATCTCTGATACTAGAATTATCATATCATTTGGATAATTGGATATGAAAAAAATAAAAGAAAGGAACTCGATATAAAAGAAAAGTTGAGAAAACCCTCACAAAAATTCGGCAGCCTAACAGTGTCGCTTAATATTTTATAAAATATTTTTGATGAGATAAAAATGGAAACTCATAATTCATACATAATATGGACTGTAAGAGGGATATGGAAGGATATATCCCAGTATAAACCTATTTAAATTAAAAGATAGCAACATAATAAGAGTGCTTGAAAAAAAGAGAGATTTTGAGACAAAAATTTGTCAGCATAACGACTATGCAACATAGTTTTAGGGAAAATTAAAAATTGAGGGTATAGGGGTAACCCATTAATAAAAGACTCATAAAATATTATATGGGTATAATAATATTAAAATAAGAACGTGGTATGGAAACTTGAAGTACATACCACATAAATATAACTTAGATAGAAAAGAGATGTTGAGAATTCCATTACCTTGTAGAGTAACTTATAAGACATGATGGTTGGGACCTTGGGTGCATGGGGACACCTTGGTAGGACTAATAGGGAGGTAACAATATGAGATAATCGTGGATGATGAATTTGGAATGAATGAAAATGAAGTAATGAGTGGGTATTTATAGAAAATAAGAGGGTGTTTTTTACTAATTTAAAGAGACACCTCATTGGTGGTTTTTGAAAAACTATGGGATTTTGAACAGTATTTTCCCATGGTATTAGCCACTACGAAAACCTCACATCATATTTTAGTGTACACATATCGACCATCCTTTTATATCAATTATTATATCATTATGATGTTAGTAAACATACCGAAAACTCAAAGCTGTATTTTTACAATTCATAAAAATTCAATTATTTTACAAAAATAAAAAAACATAACCCCAGCCATTTATTGATGTGTATAACTAAAAAATAAAATACATTTTTTGAAAATAATTTTCTAAATATTTTTAATTTAATTATATAATTAAATCATAATTTATTCTAAAAAATAACATTAAAAGTAAAACTCATTTTATAACACCTTGAAAAAATAATCATGTTCCCTTAAAATATTCTTATAACCGTAAGACAATAAAGTATGTATTTTTCATAAAATTATTTGGAAACAAATTTACAATTTAAATCATTAAATTAATTATAAAATTTTAATTAAAAAAATTAATGACATAAAAATACCAATACTTTTACTATGATCGTTTTTTCACTTTTAAGATGTCTAAATTGTATTTATATATTCATGGGTGAATTTTCTATTTTATTGCCAATATAAAATTAATTACTACTCATAAGGGTATGTTACTATTCATAAAAAATTATCCATGTCTTATTAGAATCTAAATATGTTGCTGGATAGAACCGTGTTTGTCAGTTTTTCAAAATTCATATTATATAAGGGGAAAAATTAAGTTTATTGGTCAAGTTATAAAAAAGTGTTTTATTGTAGAAAATCAGTGTTTTATGAATTTTATATTAAATATATTTGTTAATTTTTGGGGTTTTACATTATTCTCCTATAGATATAATTTCTTCATCACAATTACAAATTGCAGTTTGATAGTAAAAGGTTGAATCTTGAAAATTACCTTGTGGAAAACCCACTTCAGAAATAGGGTTAACAAAATATCCACATAAAATGGGGATAAGGGAAATGAGGTGGACACCACCAAAATTAAGATTTTTAATGGGTTGACATTTGTTGTAAGTAAAAACTAGGACATGGAAGAAAAATGTTACTATGACGTCCTGAAGGAACATGATAGAGAATATTTTTAGATGAAATATGATTACTACCAAACTATAAACTAATATAAAAAATCATCGATATAACCAATAATTATGTTAACAGAAAAACATTTTATCTATGCCAATTTTATTTGAGTTGAGGAATTATTCCACTCTATTAGAGTATAAATATACATTTCTATTTACAAATTCATCCTTTTCAACTAGAAAAATCTATACATAATCCCTTAGCATAGGTTACACCATATGGTTATGTGATACATTAAACTATAAAATATCCTACAATGATGAACTTAAACCATTTAGAAAATGGATAAATATTCCAAAATATAATGATTCAACATTTTAGAATGAAGGTATCTGAAATACCAAGTTGTAGTTTTGATTAACCCTTAATCAAAATGAATCAACTCTAAATTTTTAAAATTAAAACCTATGAATAACATCATCTTGTATCTTCTTGAAATATTGTAATAACATGAATTTCCATAAAAACGATATTGGAAACTTTTATTCTTATATATTCCTTACGTAAGATACATGTAATGAAAAACATTCCTTATAAAAAAGTGTTGTAAACTCTATCTATTTAAAAATAGAAAACTTCTCGACAAGTCATTAATCAGTTATCAGGTAGTTAATAATTATTTGAAACAATAATATCTTCCTCATTATATGTACATCAGATATATTTTTTATGGTTATCATTCCCTCAATCATGTGTTTTCCAAATTTTTTTACTTCTACTGAATATTTTTTCTTGGTACCATTAAAATTATGGTTTCATATACTTAATGAATAAGTATTGATATAAAATCTCATAAACTCCATAGTTCTTATAACAAGTATATTTCTGAAAAAATATTCATATGACATGATTCTTTATTAGGCATATTGATTATTGGACTTCATCTTCAACAACATCATAATGTGATCATTATCTATAATAATAATATGGTTTATATTTATTTTACGCTTGGGAACTTGATTCGCATAGTGTCTCATCTCTTTTTAGTTGAACCACTGTTCATTGGAAACCATTTCCTTACCCTTTCTATCATGAACTTCGTATCCTTTTTTCTCTCCACTTATAACAAACACATATTCCCTTCAAGCGTTTACCAAGGTGATTATTTCCACAGTTATCTAATATGGGAAAACCCTTATTCCCCTTCTTCCTTTAATACATGTTTTTCTCTTCCATTCTATTCATCATTTTCTTCCACTTAAAGCCATCAGGCTCGTAGAATGTTTTATATAACTTTTTTACACATGATACTATTTCTTCATATGATGAGGAAACATGGGAGGCAATATTCTGTTGAAAAGATTTCTTAAGACCATTAGAGATATGATCTAACTTACTCTTCACATAACATGAATTCGTGAATTTCTCATTTCTTCTTCTATGTGAAATTTCGAAAAAATTATATATTATAAATTAGCTCATAAAATTATGACCTCTTTATAACCCTAAACATGGTATAACACATAGCATAAATTTATGCATCGCAAATCCTAGGACCATATTCTTTGGTTACTTTGGGGGAATACATCCTTCATAATTGTGGGTAAATAAAATGTTAATTATCTTAAGAAAATCCCCCAAGAGTTTCAAACCAGGTATGCAGTAACACCCATTATCGTGTACCAAGATTCCCTAGGTCAAGATCGAATCTCCTCTTTAGAGTTTTTACACCTACGTACATTTGTTCCAAAACCATGTAAACATGTAATATCCATACATGGATATATTTTCTAGGAATATTTAAATAATCTATTCCATACCAAAATTCTTGGATGTTCATGTATGTTTATCCTCAAATCCTATCTTAGGGTTTTTTCTCTGATCTATGTTTTCTATAACTAGTTTCTGTGCTTCCTACTAAAATTTATCTGATACCAACTATAATGACCTGACCCCAGAAGCCCGAATATGGTTCATTGATGTATTAAATTAAAATGAATACAATGAAACAAATATCTAAGGACATATAGGTTTTATTAATGTTTAAGAAACTAGATAGATATATGTAGCTCGTATTACATTGGGAAAGGTAAAAAACTAAATACATAACAAAAACTAATAAACTACATACATGCTAATTCAAAAAAAGGTCTCCTCTTCATAACCTATTGAAGGCGAACAAATAAAAGGGGTGAGATAAATTTCTTAGTAATGTTTAAAAATATTGGAATCACGAAAGAAAAATAATTGAATCATCATCAAACGGGAATATTCAATATGGCATGGTGAATAAATAAAAACACTCACCATTAATAAACTGAGAATAAATATACATCCATTGATTTTGTCATAGTAAAAATCTCATAGATAGTAATAAGTAAAAAATGAAAAAATAGAATGTTTATTAATTGGATGTTATGTATCTAGAACATTATTCCACTATAACGTAGACATGGTTGGAGTCTATGGGTAAAAACCCTTTTGGTTTTTGGAAATAAACACAATGGGGTTTTTGCAAACTAATTGGTGTCATGAGAACGACAGATGCATCGAGGGGTTGTAGCAGGCCCCACCCTTCCCTGAAAGTCCAAAAAATTCATTATACAAAGATATAATAAATGTAAAATATTATTCTCTATACTAATATAATGTAGAGTATATAGATTCTTCAAAGGATGTTTATCATAACTAAAGATAATTTTTAAATGAGACCATTGAAAAAATATTCTTGAAATAATCCCTAAACATTCCATAGTGTTCCATACCACCTTGAATCATTCAAATCATAATCCCTTAGAATAACATAAGAATAAGGAGAGTCTTGATATGATATAACAAAGAGATGTATATACACCACAATTATGAGATATGTTGGGAACATGGAATATATCTCATAAAATAGACTGTGAGATGAGAAAAAAACCTTTTTTTCTTTGGAAAAAACAGTTATTTCAGAAAATCAATGGCGATTTCCCTGAAATCATATTGAAAACATGTATATACATGAAAATAAAAGTTAAGGTCATTGAAATTATATATAAGTCTTAAATAAAATCTTATTGATTTGAAATCATTTACAAATAGTTTTTAAAGAATATTTATAAATAGAACATTTTAGTGCAGTTTAATGAATTCATTAAAGAGATATAAAAGAAAAAAGTCATGTTTTCTTTTTTTAAACAAGAAATGAACCAGAATCGTTTTTATCATTTAAAATATCTTATTTTTGAAAGATAAATTCTGATTAAAATATATTATAGAGTGAACGTCCTAATAGGTATGAATTTGAGATGTTCCTTAAATCAGGCTTTCATTTTAGAAGAATTTTTGTAAGATTCTTTTAAAACGAAAAACAAACCATTAAATAAAAACGTATTATGATTGGTAAAATTATATAGAACATTAATATAAAATTTATGATTATTACTAAAGAATGAAAAATAACTTCATTATAGTGAGTAGAGAATAAGAGAAATCGAAATGAAAATGGAGGTTTGGGTAGAAAATACTTCAACTTTGTAACCAATTGAATCATATTCCCTGAAATTAATAATCATTCAATGATACCGTGGGTATCATGAAAATAAATATATTCATGATTTGAAATATAAATTGGTATTATTCATAAACTATAAACATTTAGTAGTAGTGAATATAGAATATCTCACAAAAATATAAGTGAGATGAAGAAACCCCTTACCTAAATCTGATGATGTTCTTCAATTGATTTTGGTGTCCTAGATAACCAAATTGACCTCATTAATTAATATTTCTAGAATAGAGTATATAATTAATTTATTTATTATAAGCTTATTAGGTAAATTTATTTCATTTTTGATGGGTTTAAGAGGTTCAATGTTATTGTTTTGGATACATTTTCTTCCTTGGTTTTCATGATCGGATTACTTGTATTAATGAATGGATTTTTATTAGAATTGTAGAAAGACATCCAAAATTGTTAATATATATTATTATAAAAATTATATTTATTTAAATTATAAAATTCTGAATTTGGTTATATACCATGAGGATTACTTGTTTGATAAAATAAAATGATAAATTCTTTGATTATCTTGGTAGTTTTGTGCATAATTAACATGGATTGAATAATTATTTTATATTATGAGGCTGTAAGTATTATAGATCATTAAATAAGATAAAATACATATATTATAATCTCTTACAACCATAAAAAATGGTTTCATTACAGGAATTGAAGATAGTAATTAATTTTGAGATGTCTTCGTCCAATAATGTGACAATTTAACACATCTTAGATGGTGTTTTCATTTTTAGTATAATAGGAAGGAAAAAAGAGAGATAATGATGAAATATTACATTATCATTATAAAAATACCATTCATTTAAGGTAATTTAATTATCATATAATTTGGAATATTGGACATCAAAAATTATAACAAAGGAACTCATAATAAATGAAACATTAAGAAATCCATTACGAAAATTCAGCATCATAAAGACGTTGATTAATATTTCATAAAATATTTTGATGATAGAAAAAGGGTATATCATAAATTATAAATAATATGTACAATATGGTAGATATGTAATGAAATATCCCCGCATAATGTAATTCAAATTAATTGATAAAAACATAATAACAGTGCTTGAAAAAGAAAGAGATTTTGAGACGAAACATCTACAACATAACTTCAATGCAACATGATTTTTTGAAAAAGTAAAAATATAGGGGACATGGGTCACCCATTCATAAAATACTCATAATATTTTATAGGGAAATAATAATATGGAAATAAAAACATGGTATGATAACTTGAAGTATATAAAACATAAACGAGAACTTATATGTAAAAGCGATGTTGAGAATTATCTTACCTTGTAGAGTAACTCCTAATACTTGATGGTTGTGACCTTGGGGGCTTGAGGACACCATGGGAGGATTAATAGGGAGGTAAAAATACAAGATCAATGAGGATTATGTGTTTGTAATGAAAGAAAATGAATAAATTAATGGGTATTTATATTAACTGGGAGGGAGATTATTTATTAATTTAGAGGGACACCTCGTTAGTAGTTTCTACAAAACCATGAGATTTCCTATGGTATTTGCCTCTAGGGAGACCTCAAATAATATTTTACTATAAAAAATTATACTATAATTTTATATTTATTATTACATTACTATGATGACATTAAACAAATTGATCTCCGAACTGTACTTTTACAATTCACAAAAATTTCTTGTATTTTAGAAAAATCCAAAAAATCTCCCTCAACCATTATTTATGTCTAGTATTTAAAAAGGAAATCCATTTTTTGAAAAAACTTTTTTAAATATTTTTAATTTAATTTTTAATTGAAATCAAAATTTATTCTAAAAAACAACATTAAAACTATAAATAATTTTATAACACCTTGGAAAATTAATCAAGGTCCCATAAAATTATCTTATAACCATAAGAAAACAATGTATCAATTTATTAAAAAATTAAATGAAAAAACATTTCATTTCATTTTATTAAATTAATCATAAAATTAAAATTAAAATATTTCTCGCATACAAAAATACGAATACTTATACTATGATAATTTTTTAACTTTTATGATTTCTAAATTATAAATATACATTCATGGGAAAATTTTCTATTTTTTGGAAAATTTATTATTCATTAGTATTAATTACTATTAATAAGGGTATGTTAAAATTCATAAGTGTATGTTACAATTCATCAAAATTTACTTTTGTCTTATCAAACTCTTAATATCTTACTAGATAAAACCGTTTATGTCAAATTTTCAAAATTCAAATTATATAAGTGGAAAGATTATGTTTATATGTTAGGTTATAATAATGGGTTTTTTTGTAAGGAATTATTGTTTCATACATTCTATATTAAATATATTTGTAAATTTTTGGGGTGTAAAATTATTCCCCTCTAGAAAGAATTGTGTCTTCCCAATTTGAAATTGCACTTTCAATGTTAAAGGTTGATGCTTGAAAATTTCCTTGTGGGAAACCCAATTCATAAATAGGGTTACAAAATATTCACTTAAAAAGTGTTTAAAAGAAATGAGGTGGTCAACAAGAAAATTACGCTTTTGAAAGGGGTGACATTAGTTGGAAAAAAACCTTGCCATGGAAGAAAAATATAACTATGAATTTATGATAAATGATGATAGATAACCTTATAATATTAATGTTGATTTCCAAAAAACTATAAACTAATGTTAAAATAATTCATCGATATTATCAATTATTATGGTAAAATGAATTTTTTTTATCTAGGTATCTTTTATTGATAGTGACGAATTATTCCACTCTATAAGAGTATAAACATGCATTTATATTTACAAACTCATCCTTTTCAACTCGAACTATGTATAAATCATTACATTGAAAAGGTTACGCCATATGGTGATTTAATACATTAACCTATAAAATCTCATACAATGATGAACTTAATCAATTCCTCAAATGGTTAAACATTCCAAAATATAGTTATGCAACACTTTAGAAAGATGGCCTTGAATTTCCAAGATGATATTATAATTAAACCTTAATCAACATGAATCATCTCTAAATTTTCTTATTTCAAACATGTGAATAACATCATCATGTATTGTTTTAAAATATGGTAATAACTTGAATTACCATTATAAACCATATCAGAAAAAATAATACTTCTATATTTCATAACTAAGATACATGTAATTGGATATATTCCTTAAATCCAAATGTTTTCTAAACTCCGTCGATGATAAAATAGAAAACTTCTTGACAATTCATTAATTCATTCAGAGGTAGTAAATACTTATTCAAAACAATAATTTCATCATCAGTATCATGACATCAGATATACATTAAGGATTTTCCTTCCATAAATAATATGTTTTCCAAAAAAATTTACTTCAATTGAATATCTTTTCTTTTTACCATTCAATTTATTGTTTTAAATCTTTAATGAAATTGTATTGAAGTTAAATCCTCATATAATCCATAATCCTTATAACCAGGGAGTTTCTGACAAAATATTCAAATGCTACAATTATTGAATAGGCATATTAATCAATATAATTCTTCTTTGGCATCATCACAACATTATCATTATCTATAATCCCTAATTGGGGTATATTCCATTCATTATTGTGAGACTGATTTTCATAATGTCCTAACACCTTGTGGTTGAAGAATTGTACATTGGAAAGAATTTTCTTACCCTTCAAATCATGAAAATGGTGTCCCTTTTCTCCACACACATATCAAACACTCATTCCATTCAAGAAATTACCCAGGTGATTCTTTCCACAGTTATCACAAGTGCAAAAACCCTTATTTCCCTTCTTCCCTTTATCCCTATATTTATCTACCATCCTCTTCTTCTTTTTCTTCCCTTTAAATCCATATGACCCAAATAATTTTTTACATACCTTATTAACACATGATATTGTTTCCTCATATGATGTGGATACGTGGGTGACAATCTTCCATTGAAAATATTTCTTAAGATGATTAGATATATGATCTTTTTTACTCTTCACATGACATGCATTAGTGAAGTTATCATTCATTATGATAGGAACCATTTCAAATCCATTCCATATTATATATTAGCTCGTAAAATTATGAACACTCTATAACTCTAATCATGGTATAGCACATACCATAAATTTATGCATCGCAAATCCAAGAACCATATACTTTGTTTACTTTGGGGGCATAAATCCTTCACAATGGTGCGTAAATAAAATGTGAATTCCCTTAAGAATAACCCCCAGGATTGTAAAAATAGGTGTGTTGTAACACCCTTTTTCGGGAACCAGGATACCCAGGTCAAGACTGAAACTCCTTGTTAGATTTTTTACTCATCGGTACATATGTTCCAGAACCACGTCCACTTGTAGTATCCATACATGGATGTATTTGATAAAAATATTACCATATTATAATTTATACCAAAATTTGAGGACATTGTTTTATGTTTATAATCAAAATATACCAAACTCCTTGTTAGATTTTTTACTCATCGGTACATATGTTCCAGAACCACGTCCACTTGTAGTATCCATACATGGATGTATTTGATAAAAATATTACCATATTATAATTTATACCAAAATTTGAGGACATTGTTTTATGTTTATAATAAAAATATATTTGAGGGTTCTATTATCTAATCTACATTTTCTAAAACTAGTTTCCATGTTTCCTACTAAAGTTCCTCAAATACCAACTATAATTTCCCTACCACAGAAATCCGGAGTCGGTGCATTACTTTTTTAAATTGAAATAAATACAATGAAACAAACATTAAAGGATCAGTTATATTATAATTCTTTAGGATACTAGATACATACATGTAACCGATATTACATTGGGAAATGTAAAAAAATACTATACATAGAAAAAAAATATGCATCTATGAGAACTCAAAACAATTGTTCACCTCTTTATTACATGTTGACGGTAAACAAATGAAAGGGGTGAGATCAAATTCTTAGTAAGGGTTAAAAATAGTAGAATAAAAAATAAATAATAATGGAATCATAACCAAATTTTCATAGCCAATATGAAATGGTGAATAAATGAAAAAGACACACTATTATTAAACTACGAATGAAATTGCATCCATAGAATTTTTCATAGTGAAAAACTCATGGATATGAAACTAAAAAATGAATAAAGAGAATGATGATTAATTGTACGTCATGTATCTAGATAATTATACCAATATAACATCAAAATGGTTTAAGTCTATTGGTAGAAAACAATCTGGTTTTTTGAAACAAACTCCAAGGGTTTGTCGCCAGCAGATTTGTCTCATGAGACATGTTGATGCATCCAGGGGTTGTAGCAGGTCCCACCTATTTCTGAAAGTCTGAACATTCTTTATACATAGATCTAATACAAGTAAAATACTGATTCTCAATACCATTATATAGTAGAATATATAGATTCATAAAACAATGTTGACTTAAATAATGATACATTTAAATGAGGCTATGGAAAAATTCTTGAGGAAATAATCCTTAAACATTCCAAACTGTCCCATTACACCTTGAAAAATTCACATCATATTCTCTTAGAATAAAACAAGAATAAGTAGAATCTTGATATGACATTCCAAAGTGTAGTACCTACACCACTAGTACGATATGTGTTGTGAACATGGAATATATCTCATAAAAGATAAAGTGATAAGAGAAAAAATCCTTTTTTTACTTTGGAAAGAAGAGTTCTTTTGGAAAATCATATGTAATTTCTATGAAATAAGATTTTGAACATGTATATCCCAGAAAATAAAAGGGATGATCATTGAAATTATATTCGAGTCTTAAAAAAATTCTTATTCCTGGGATATCATTTAAAAATAGTTTTTCAAAGTAGATTTATAAATAGAACATTTTAGAGCGGTTTAAGGAATTATTTAAGGAAATTTTAAAGTGCAAAGTCATGTTTCATTTCATTAAGCTATAAATGATCCAGAATAAATTTGTGACATTAAATTTTTTTATTTTTTAATTATAAATATGTCTTAAAACATATTATATAGTGAACTTAAAAAAAGAATAATTTGGGAAATTCTTTAAATCTGGATTGCATTTTGGATGAATTTTTGAAAGATTATATTAAAAAACATAACGCCCCATAAAATTAAGAAGGATTCTAATTGGTAAAAATATATAGAACATTAAAACCGAATTAACGAGTAGTAAATATGAATATATAATAATATCATTGAGGAGAGTAGAGAATAAGTGAAACCCAAATGAAAATGGACGTCCGGGTAGAAAATACTTACAACTTTGTGATCAATTGAATCGTATGTCCCAAAATTAATTTCATTAAATGAAAAATTTAATATCATGAAAATAATGATATTAATGATTTGAAAAATAAATGGACAATATATATACCCCATAAACAAGTAGTAGTACTGAGTACAAAATTTCTCAAAATAATGGAATTGAGATGAAGAAACCCCTTACAATAAGTTTGACGGTGTTTTTCAGTTGATATTTCTGTTTTTAAAAACCTATTTAAATTCATTAACTAATATTCCTATAACCCCTTGTTTCTTTATTTCATTTATTATAACCATATTATTTTAATTCATTTATTTCCTTTTTTATAGGTTTAAGAGGTTCAATTTTATTGTTTTGGAAGCATTTTCTACCTTGGATTTCATGATTGGTTTATTTGTATTCATGAATGGAAGTTCATTTGAAATGTGGGCATACATCCAGAATTATAAAAATATATTACTAGTAAAATAATAATGATATAAATGATCTTATAATTATTTTTTTATATACCATGAGGATGACATGTTGGATAAAATATAATGATGAATTCTTGTTTTAACAAGGAGGTTTTGTTCATAACATATTTATTTTGAATTATTATTTCATATTATGTGGGTGTACGGATTATAGATCACTAAATAAGATTAAATACATATAATATTATCTGGATCAACCATAAAAATTGTGTCATTACCTGAATTGAAGATGACAATAAAAATTGAGAAGCTTTTGTCCTTGAATGTGATAAATTAACAAATCTCAGGCAGTTTTTTCATTTTCAGTATTAGAGGAAGGGACGAAACATATGATGATGAAATATTAAATTAGAATAATAAAATTATTGTTCATGTAAGGTACTAGAATTATCATAGAATATGTATGAGCGGCGATGAAAAAATAAAATAAAGGAACTCAAAATAAATGAAATGTTGAGAAATACCTCACGAAAATTCTGCAGCATAATGACGTCGCTTAATATTTTATAAAATATTTGGACAAGAGAAAAAGTGTATGTAATCATTAATAAATAATATAGATATTAAGGGAAATATTTAATGAAATATCCTAACATGAAACAATTTAAAATAAATGATAATAACATAATAAGTGTACTTGAAAAAAGAGATATTTTGGGACGAAAATTATTCAGAATAACGGTTATGAAACTTGGTTTTAGAAATAATTAAAAAAAGAGTGGACAGTGGTCACCCATTTATAAAATAATCCTAAAATAGTATAGGGATAAAATAATATGGAAATAAGAACATGTCATGAAAACTTGGATTACATAGCATATAAAAGAGAACTTAGATGGAAAAGAGAAGTTGAGAATTCTCTTACCTTATAGGGTAACTCCAAAGACATAATGTTTGGGACCTTGTAGGCCTAAGGACACCTTGAGGGGATTAATATAGAAGTAAAAATAGAAGATATTTTTGTATTTTGAGTTTTAAATGAATGAAAACAAATGAATGAGTGGGTATTTATAGTAAATGAGAGGGAGTTTTTAATTAATTTGATGGGACTCCTTAATAGAGGTTTCAAACAAACCATGGGATTTCCCATGGTATTATGCCATGGTATTATCCAATAGGGAAATATAACATCATATTATACTATAAACAAGTCGGAAATCACTTTATATTAATATTAGCATTATTATGATCTCATTAAACAAACCGAATACTGAAATCTGTATTTTTACTATTAACCAAAATTCAAGTAGTTTAGAAAAATCACCAAAATTCATCGAAGAAATTTATCAACATGTAGAATTATACAATGAAAACCATTTTTGGAAAATAATTTTTTAATTATTTTTAATTTATTTTTGAAATAAAATCTAAATTTATTCTAAAAAACATTAAAACTATAACTCATTTTATAACACCTTGGGATATTAATCAAGGTTTGATAAAATTATATTAAAAACATAAGAAAAAAATGATTCTAATTTTTAGAAAATTATATGAAAACAAATATTCATTTTCATTTTTCTAATTATTCATAAAATTGTAATTAAAATATTTATGAGATACAAAAATACCAATAATTATACTATAACTGTTTTTTCACTTTTAAGATATTTAAATTGTATGTATACATTCATGGGTGAAGTTTCTAATTTTTGGCCAATTTACTAGTAATTATTATTCATTACTATTTGTAACGGTATGTTACTTTTCATAATGTTATGTCACTATTTATTAGAACTTAATATTGTCTTACCAGACTTTAAATATCATACTGGACGCAACCATGTATGTCAGTTTTTAAAAATTAAAATTATATAAGTGGAAAAATTATGTTTATTGGTTAGGTTGTAATAAAAATTTGTTTTCTAGAGAATCAGAGATCCATGCATTCTATATTAAATTTATATGTAATTTTTTGAGGTGTTACAATAAGGATTTCCCAAGTTAATATTATGAAAAATTATAAGTTGGTTATCAAGGTAACATATTATAAACAACTTCTTCCCTACAATACACAGTGTCTCACTAAAAAATAAAAGAAACTTCCCATAAAAAATAACTCCAATATATGTGATAAATATTACCATAGATATCATATTATAGAAACAACTATTGATAATATTTCTCTTAATTTATTCATGTTAATCTGATTGCAATATGTTTAATTTTTAATAATTTTAACCATTGAAAATATAGGTAAAATCAGATCAGTCCATATACTCCCCTCATGTAGTATTAATTGATGATATACTTATTCATCTATGAATAATTTTTTTCGTGAGGTATGTATATCTATATTATTTCATGTATTCTGCCTCTATTTATTATTTTCTCCTAACTTACAGTTATCTCTCCATAATAATTGTTTTTTTCCAATAGATCCCCTTAATATGTATTTTTTAAAAAAATTAATTAAATTAACTCTAAAAATAATTTCTTTCTCATATTTTACAGATTTAATACAACCAAACTATAAAATGAAATCCTTTGCGCATTTCAATAATCAATCCACATGTTATTATACTCATATTATATCGATATACTATAATCATCATAAAATTATTTCTCTTCTTTGATATCCCATATTTTCATTCTTCTCATTTTACCTCATAAATAAAATTCATAGTAATTTATTCAAAAGTGATCACCATTTAAAAAAATTGAAAAATATATTGAATTGGTAATTCTAGATCATTCTTGCAGCTGTATCTTCCCTTTATTCCATGATAATTTATTTTGTAGATATCTCATATTTAATATGAGGCATGAAACATATTATGATGGAGAACTACTTTTAATACTCATCTCGAATCATAAATTATTAATTTTCATGTGTTTAATGAACATGAAATTAGTATAACATAGTCCCATTTTATTTCTATAATATTTATATTCATTTAAACATTTTATTTTATCAAAAAACCCATCTTTCATCACCATTATTGTTTTTAAAAAATTATATTTAAATAACATTAATATAATCATTTACTAAACACGATCTTAATTCTAATTATAACCAGTTGGATCACAGGTTTATTTCTTGTTACTAATTTATTAAAAAAATTCTTTAGTATCGTCATATTTAAATTCCTATAAAATATTTCTAGAATTATCTAATTATTCATTCCTTAAAATATACAAAATTTGATAATTTATATAAACCAAAAAAAATCATTGTGTTAAGCTTACAATACTGATCCTTAGAAACATTCAATAAATCTTATGGAGTTATTAAAATTATAATATTCAAAACCATATGAGATCTCAGAGAACCTTATGATATTTTTGGAACAACAAAATGATATCTAGACTCAACCACAAAAACATAGAAATGAAATTTATAAACATCTAAATAAAGCTTACCTGGTTAATAACTTTTTCAAATTATCAATACACTATACACTATTAACCCTATGAAATCCCAAAAGGTGCGTTATAATGATTTTCATTTCACATTTGTAACATTGAAACAACATTGAAATAATAATTCTTTAACATTATAATGTTCATAAATTTTTCAATTTTAAATACTCTATATATGGTCAAAATTATGATGGTATAACCATACAATGTTTAGAAATGAACCTTATAATGTTCATTAATTTTTCATTTTTTCCAATTATATTGAAATAGAATATTAAAAATATCACACATAATCTATATTATGTTCATTATGTTTTAAATATTCAATACCCTAGACAGGTTCAACCTTATAAAGGATTTACCATGAAAATATTATAAATAAACCTTATGATGTTCATTCATATTCTATTTTCCCCAATAAGATCAGCTTACATAACTAATACAGAAATTTACAAAGAATTATATAAACTACTCAAATACATTAAATAAAACTATAATACCTCGAAAACATCCCCAATAACCTTTAGAAATTATGATTCGTGGATAAAAATTTATATTCTATTATTTAATAATTTCAAAGGCTTGTCTAATCTCACCCTTTTGATATTTTTCTAATCTCACTAAACATTAACTCCATGAAATAATATGATGCTTTATTTACCACATCAACAAAATCCATTAAAGAAATAAAAGATTCTCTTTAAAAAATAATAAATCAGAGCCCTTCTCTGACGTGATGTTTCTTAAAACACACTATTATAAAATTTAATTTATTTTATAGAATTACATATTTTTCGTGACAATTATTTTTTAGACAAGTGACCTTGGTACACTCCCACTCAATCCATTACTCATTTAAAATGTGTTCCCTTATTTATAATATTTTCTTCATTAGATTGATTAAAATGAAATAGTTATACCTCTCCGAAGATGATAAATAAAATTACACTATCTGTCACACTATGAAAACATAATTCAAATATCTATAGATTATATTACCATACTTCTCAAGTGAGAGGGGAAGGACAAACATGTATTTTCGACACCAATTTATAAAGCCACTATCTTGAAATTTCCTTTTTGAATAGATATATAGTATGTTATTTTTTTAATCTATTTATGTTTGACATAACAGTATTGAAACCTTTGATAAAATTATTTATAATGTAAATTTATTTTATCTAGAGTGATTCATTATTTTATTTTATTGATAAAACAAGTATTATTATTAAAATTAATTGTTTTACCTCTCAACATATAATTTATAATATACTAGTAATCATTATACCCATATCATATTTATACTATAATGCATTACTATAGAAAATTATACCCAAGTTGTTCTCAATGAAATTGAAGTATTCTTATTCCTCAACCAACTTGCAAAACTCTCACCAAGGAAGAAATTTTCACTTGATATAGACATTATATCATTATAATTTCATTCGCAGTGTATATATATGTATCAATGTAAATTTAGTTTTCATATATTTCTATGTATTAGGTCATTCTTCAGATTACCTTTTACATATTTCGAAATAATTTTGGCTCCCAAAATATGGGACTAGTTTGGATCTCTCAAAAATCAAGAACAAAGAGTAACTATAAATTCTATATTTGGTCTTGAATATGTTAGGTAATGTATTATTACAATGAATTTTGTATTCATTTTGATTAAAAATTCTTATTGAATCATCATTTCTCAACTTATTTCTAATTGATATAGGTGTTGAAACTTTTTTTATTCTTCCAACGCATAAAATGTCAATAAATATCTGGCCTATTTCACATAGGAAAGGAAAATATAACCATATCACTTTGAAATCATGAATCCCCAAAAATGTTTCATTTATCCTAGAATTTACATCTCAAAATTTCACTTTATATTTTTATAAATCTCCCAACAAATTGTCTCTTTATCAGATGTAAATATAATTTCCATAACATTAAATATGAAAATATGATTTTCTATAATTATGAAGGATTTTAAAATTTAAATTATCCTTTTCAACTAATATTTGAAAAATTAAGGAATCTATTTATAGAAAATAGATGATTTCTTATATTTTGTACCATCATTAAATATATCCATTCAGTTTTAGTAGATCATTATGAATGATAAATGTTGATAATATTTTTATTATTCTATTACAATTAAAATTACTATATTAAGGATTATGATAAAATTCAGTTTACACCAATGTAAAAAAGTTGTGGCCTCAAATAGTAGGAATTTACCCTATGAATCCCCTTTATTAGAGATTCCAAGGGAGATGGATACACTAGGCATTTCTCTTTACCATTCATGTGTCGATATTTTGCTACTAAATCATGATGGAAACTATTTACAAGCGATGATTGATCTTATTGAGACCATGAGATAAAACATGTTAACTAAGCCACCACTATCACAATCCATACCCTTAGAGAACATGCTGGTGTAATTAGAACAAATGTTCCAAGATCCTAACAGTATGAATTATTTCTATTTTCATTTTATATATAATTAAAATTACATATATTCCATTTTTTATTTTGACATTATATATATATATATATGATTTAATATTAAGTTTATAAAGAGTATATTTTGAAAATAAAATTCTCAAATTGTATTATTGGGACATAAATAATTTCAATTAAGTCAATATTTTTGGTAAATTTAAATTTTTTGAAAGCAATTTTATTTTAATAAAAAATTATTTTTTATTATTAATTACTAAAATAAGAATTATAATATAAATTAATGTAGTTTAATGTTGGTTTTATATGGTACATGAATTTATTAGTGTTCTAAAAATTAGTGTTTCCTAGTGAATAACAATTTTTAATTAAAATTGAAAATTCTCAAATTTAGAAAATTATTTTAGAAAAATAAATAATTTTTTTTGAAATCAGACTTCCCAAATTAGAAAGCAGTTTATTGTTCATAGTTTGATGAGGTAGTTTAATTTTTGGACACAAGTTAAATAGGTTATAAATATACAATCAATAAAATTACTTCTTGAGGGCTTAAAAGTGATTCAAAAAAGTATATAGATGGTCTAAAAGACTAATTATATATTTATCCTTAAAAATATATTTTTTAAGTTATTTAATTAATTATATAAATAATTAATGAACCCCACAAAACACATTTCATATTTCATGGATTTAAAATCCAATTTTTATAAAAAATATTCATATTTACCACACTAATGGTATTATAATGATTTCTTCAATTCCCTTCCATAATAATATTTAAATACAATTCTATTTAGTAGAAAGCTTTGGATAAAACCATGGGATATATTGTGTTTTTTATTATTTTATAATATTGATTAACAAACCATTTTTAAAAAATAATAAATAACAACGCTCTATTTTTCTATAACTAATCACTCATTCACTCACTCCATAGCACTAGGAACCAATTGATCCTAATGTTATTCTCCTGATCTATATGGATCCGAACCCGAGGTACTAGACTCATTCCTTATAAATGATGTGTACTTTTTTTAATAAATGATCATAAACTAATTCAAAACATTTATTACAACAGATGACCTTTTACAGGTCTAGGTTCTGGATAATTAGATTCAGGACATACATTTCAAAAAATAAAAAATAAAGAAAATTAAATAAATAATGATTCTTCAGCACACTATAAGCACAAAAGAAATTCATCACAATGAGTTTTCTAAACCTGTATAAGTTTTTATAATATGTAGGGTGAGTATAAAATTCCCAATAAGGGGTTTTAAAACAACTAATAAATTCCTTAAAACATTTCTTGACAAAAATATATTTAAATTACATTTTCAAAAATATTTTAATATATATAGAAAAATAGTATTTCACAAAATAATTATTCGTGAAAAGACATTAGGAATTAACTATTGAAAATATTAAATTTCTATCAGTCGTTAATAATATACGACAGACCATATTAAAAACCATTAATATGTCCAATAGTCATCAATAATATTTATGGTTTCACTCCCTATAATGTCGCATATTTTACTAGTTCCAATTATTGAATACATTTTCCCATGGACCGACCTTTATTAATTTTTATCCAAAGTCATTTCAAAAAACATACATAATATTATTTCATTCGAAAGAAAAAAATCCTTCTCATGACATCACTAATTCATTGAAATGATTTAAAATTATTTTTGGGAGCATCTCATGCTTTGAAAAACCAACTATTATTGAAAAACTAAAATTTAATGAAACAAGGATTTAATTGTGTGGAATATCACATAATATTTGGGATGTCACATATGAGCTAAATTATGGTTGTACCTATTCATGCATGTCATTCTAGAAGATGCTGATGAAATTTCACACATAAAATAATAACTTGACTAATAATTTTACATAAAAGTATAATAATTATAAAATGAAACTATGTAACTAAGGTGGATATACAAATTTAATCATTCGTAAATCATTAAACACTAGTTTAGTGGTTGATAAATACTCTTTATAGCTTATAAATGAATGAAAAATAATAACTATACTTTAGGCGTTCATATTTATATGTGTATATATGTGTATATATATACGTGCATATATACATATAGATACACCTATATGTTTATGTTTATGTGATTTGAAAACATGAAACTCTTGCATCTATATGTTTTAGAAACTATGCTTTGAAAATAAAAACCCTCTTATATGTACTTATATTGAAATTTGTTGAGATATATGTGTATATTCAAATGTATACACACAGACACACACATATAAATATATAAATATATACATCACCCTTATATCATGAATTTGAAAACTAAGACTTTCCCATATTTATATAAGTTTTTGAAATAAGGTTTAAGAGAATAGAATCTCATAATATATATATATATATATATATGTGAAAATATTAATATAAATATGTGCATATTCCCATGTATATACACATATATATGAAAATATTTACAAAAGGAGAAAAACGTTACACCCTTATAATGATATGATTTTATAAAACAGATCATTTTAATCACAAAAATCTATCATATATACAATTTGAATTACAAAGATACGAACTGACATAATTATATATATATATCACTCTGTGTGTGTGTGTATATTTTCAAACTATATAATAAAAATAGAACCCTTATAAAATCAATTGAAAATAATAAAATCTCTTAATATTTAGAGGAATCTGAATTGTGGTGAAAACTTCTACCTTCTTATGAACATGAACAAAAGAGAGGTTTTAGTTCAAGTCTTCTATCCATGGAGGTAGGTTCTCCCTTAATATTATATTTTAATAAAAAACCTATGTGTCATAATCTTCTCAAAGAAGATGATTTTTTTAATTGATAAAAAAATTTAATAAAAAATTAGATAAATACCCTCAATCACGAGTCAAAAATTTTTTCCTCCTGTTTTCATTTATCACACCACTCAAATTAATTTATAAAATCATTTTATTTAATATCTTATTTAATTGATTTTTTTTGAGTTTCATGTTTTCCACCAAATATCACATTACACTTTTCATCTTTTGAATTTTGTTCTAATATTTTAGGCCTCACTCTTCCCAATGAATTCATCATTTCAATCATTTCATTTGTTATAAAATTTTTAAACAATTTTTTTTCATTTTATTTTATCATTTTATTTTGTATTTTCATCATATTAAAATAACCATTTTTTATCAAATCATGTATCTTATATATATATATATATTGTTTTTTATTTTTTATTAAATATATATAATCAAAATATATAAATTATATATATATATTTACAAAAAAAATTTAAACACATATATGGATGTGTGTTTTTGTGGTAATAAAATAATTATATGTATTTATAATTTAAAATTTTCATAAAAATAAAACATTATATATTTTAATTTAATTATAGAATATATTTTCACAACAAAAAAAACAACAACAAAAATAACAATAGTTTTCATATAAAAATATAATACCCTTAATTATTATAAAATATTTTAAACAAATTATAATTTTCATTGTTTATTATTTCAAACTAGTGGTAAAATGTTAATAAATACTCAAATAAAATAAATTTATATTTTAATTTAATTGGGTGTTACACAAATCCCTATCAAAATACGACACATTATATTCCAATACTCTAAATAAACTCCTCCAAACCTTTTATATGCGCCCTCCAAAGGTAATGAACTCTATCATCTTCATTTATTTCAAGTAAATTATTTTTGTTAACGAATTTTTATTTAAAATTACCCCTATTATAATTCATTTTTAAACTTCCACTTTATTCTTTTTACGATTCCCATGTAATAATAAGACACGTTACAATTTCATTAATCCCTCCAATGAACCTTTACATACACTTGTTATGATTCAAAACTTATAATTTGATTTTCATGAAAAACATTTATATGCTAAATTCCCATCTTTATTTTCACTCAAGGTTATTTACTTAGATGAAAATACCATTAATTTATTCATTAATTCTATTTATATAACCCATAATACATAATCATTTGACTAAAATTGATGAAATATGTTCTTATGTTTTATAATTAGCATGGCAGACAATGTTTTATACATGATATGAATGTTTTGGGAAGACCAAAAATTATATATATTTACAATACATTGGGAAATATTTTTACCTACTTAGATACCATATACATTGAAAAAGAGGTTATACTAAGAACAATATGTTATGCTGTGTTAGCAGTTTGCATTGACATATTCTTATGATGTCATGTTTTACCTTTGTAAAACATTCTTGTGTTTCCTAATAATATTACCATGTAGAATGTTTTGATGAACATATTTATAATTATCACTCTTTAATTTCTACTTGATATACCTATTTACTCTCACATTTTAATTTCATCATGTTATGATTTTTTTATTCCTTTATTGGTTTTTGAAACTCACCTATTTCTTTGGTACATCCTCATGTTATTAGTTGTAGTATTATAAGATCAAGGTAATATATATATACATGTTATAGTGTTTTAAAATAGTTCCATTGTATCTCTACATCAGGTTATTGAGGCTTGTATCTATGTAACCAAATACATGATACCTTTGGATATTTTGGGATTTTATTTGGGGTGTATTTATGTAATATATCAAGTAATAAAAATTCATAAACGTTATGGCTTTTCATAGTTGGTATAAGAGAAATATCTAGTTATTTTTTGGGGATTCTGGTTAGTAAAACATACATAATGTCATATGATAGGGAAAAAAGGAAAATATCCTAAAATATTTGTAATATAAAAAGTTTGTGGTTTATATGAAACAAAATACTAGTTTTAATGGTTGAAGTTGATATGGATTTGGAAAAGTTATACCTAGGGGTAATAACACTAAAAATTCATAATTAGGTATCAACATAATTTTCACCTAGTGAAAGTAAATGTAGTCATGCAATATAACTAGTTTGACATGCCTCGAGGATATTATTTTTTAAATTCACAAGATCATTATGAACCTTTATAAAAGGAAAAAAAATTAAAATTTAGTTCTATATTAAGAAATAGACCACGTAATACATAGATTGAATCCTAAAAATTCATAGGTTTGGGAATGTATAGAATTTAGATGATATCCATAAAATACTAATAGTTTCTCTTCAATGTGTTTATTATTTTCAAAAATATCATCCATTATATACTATTTATTTTATTAAATAGATAAAAATAAGAGTAACAGAGATAAAAAAATATGGAATGAGAAATTTTATTACTACCCAAATGAGATGCTCAACCTAGTCAGACGAATAGTCATGAAATTTATATCAATACTTATTCATTTAACACCAGTTTTTTAGAAACATGAATCAAGGTAAAAACCCACACTCCTACCATGAATGTTTAATTTGAAATTAATATATTTATTTGGAAAAGGAATTTGAATTTTATAGTATAGTATAATCCCTTAATTTTTGAACAACATATCATCTATGTTGAAGAGATCGTATTTTCCCTTTAACACTCTGAGAAAAAAATGCTCATACTAGTTGTTTATTCAATGGGTGTAAGCTGGTCAATGGTGGATGTTGATAAAACACAATTCCAAAATAATTATATTGAAAAAATGTTATGGAAGTAATTCATGAAAAAAATATGATAAGTATGTTCGTCATGCCCAATGGTAAAAAATGGAGAGAGATTTCCATAGACATCAAAAAGGGATAATGAATCCACTGAGGCATATGAGGGAAAAAACCCCAAACATTCATCATATTCCTACGACTTTTTCAATGAACATGAAACTATATTTGACACCTTATTTAGTATTTAATGATGAATATATAAAGGTATTTAGGGATTATAGACTTTTTTATAATTGAGAAAATTGTCTGATGATCCCTTAAACATGAAATGAAGGTTAGTGAATCCCATGGGTCGAGAGATTGGATGTAGATAATGGATATAAATTAAGTGGAGAAAAGGATAAATATAATGGGTTTATAAAAATGAAACATAGAAATTTTAAAGAGTGTGGGAAAATGAATCCTATTAATTTACAAAATGAGATATATAAATGATTTGGGTGATAAAAAAAGGGATCCTAGATAGAAAATTATGATGGGTGAATCCCAGCAATGTAATATAATATTGAAATCCTCAAGTTAACTATTGTCTTTCTGTCCCACATTTCAAATGTATTGAATTACAATACTATAAATGTAAATTCACTAACAAAAGGGTTGTTGATGATAACCAACAATGATAATATCTATGTCCACGAAAGAATGTGCATGCTTATTCCATCATAACTTCTTTGTTGGATCCTCATAATGATGTGGTCATAAGAATGATATATATGTTTTCAATGAATGAAGTTGAACTATTCGACTTTTTTTCTATGCATTTTTTTATATCATGAAAATTTAGTTTAATTATTCTAACACAACCATAAATCATGGAACATGAACTATTAGTGAAAATTGTAAATGAGGAAATTAAAGCATTCTAAGTATATAAATTCTATATTGTTCATATTTATCTTATGAATTTACCAGTGAATCTTTTGATAATAAAATTATTGTAATATTATGATATTATAATTATGGATTGGATTTTATTATATTTATGAATCATAAATATTTTATGGGAGTAAATATCCCTCCTATACATGATTCACCATATAATTCACAAATAGTTCAAGGAGGGGGATGAATCTATTTTGGAATAATCATCTAAAAATGGATATTATTTTATCATGATAAATATTTTCTTCTAAAATGGTTCTTAATAATATAAAGGTAATCTATAAAGACCTTCCCATTATGATAGAATACACCAACATGTGTAATAAAGAATTATCTACTCTTTCTCCATGAATAAAAGATATGTTCTCAATAAAACTTTTACCTGGATCTTTTCTAATATCCCAGAATTTGTATATATTAATCACCATTTACCTTGAGTATCTGAAAAATAAAATATATGATAATATATATAGAGGGGGTATACCCCCATGAGCTTCACTATGGGGTGAATTGAGCCTTTTCATTAAGAAGTATGAGTCAATGTGTCTCTAAATTTATTATCGAAAGGTTAATAAGAACATGATAATGAACAAGTATTACCTGTAATGGATTTATGAATTTATAGATCAATTGTGTGGATACTAGTACATATCAATGTTAATTCCATGGTTATGATATTATTAGGGGAATATAAATAAGGAGGATATCCACATGACTGATTTTCATACAATATATGAGCACTATGAGTTCTTTGTGATTCAATTTTAACTCTCTAATTATATATTTATCTTCATGGAACTAATGAATAAATTCTTAAGGTATTTACATGAATAGTTTGTGATAGTATTTATGGAATATATTCATATCTACTCCAAAAGAATGGAGTTACATGAGGATTATATGAATATTTCACTAAAGAACTTGTGAAAAGAATTTATAAATTCTTTGTTTAGTAAATGAGTGTTTTGGATATATCAAGTACCATTACTAATTCAAGTAATCACCCCAAAAAGGGAAATATATGGATCTATTAATGATATAGTCAATTTAATGATGTCATAAACCAATATCTATTATAGAGATATATAGTTTCCTTGAATTATATGGTCACTATCAACATTTTTTTGAAATATCCTAGGATTAAAGATATCTCTAACCAAGAAAATATGGATGGAAGTAATGATTTTCTTGATGGATGAATGTGTTGAGAGATTAAAAGAGTTAAACAAGGGGATAACCACTATACATTTACTCTATTTACCCACCAATGGATAATTTTTTGTGATCTAAAATAAAGCATAAAAATGGAATAGATTTCATACTAATTAAATATTATAAAGTGATATACTATGAATCCAAAAAATTAGATATTCATTAGTAAAACTGCCCAACCCATGATCTATAATTTCTTGCAGTCTTCATCGCATTATGGATTTCATGAAATTATTGTTGTGACGAAAAGGAAGTCATATATAGAGAATAAAAAATACACACATATATATATTCACATGAATAGAACTCAATATAAACCAATGAAGGTGGATATAGATGATTAGGGATTATGTTTTTTTATCAATTACCATCCTAAAATGGAAAGAAAAGTGGTATATTCTTTAACTAGAAAGGATCTATCAACCATATCTGTGATTATGATTTAAATAAATCTAATTTTATTGGACCTGAAAATGAAGGACATATGAAAAATAAAAGGATCACTATCTAATATTTCTTGAATAAATACTCATCCACTCATTCATTATAAGTTCAATCCAACCCATAATGATATAGAGGAGATATAGAAAATGGTAGTCAATATTCCAAAGTTCAACTTTTATAAAGATATAGTTTTATAGTTTTGAACCTTAATACATATCCCATCTAAAAAAGATATTTAGAGTGAACATATAGAGGATTAACATATATCATCTTCTCAAAGTATAACAAAATAATTATAACGAACAATATTTTGAAGAAAAATCTCTTGTGGGATAACATAAATAAATATTTTCTCTAATTTTAATCTCAATGCTAGGTTAGAAAACAAGTTAAGAAATAGTGACATAATTATAAGGTTTTGATGCATAAATTTTCCATAAAACTAAAAAGATTAGTAAAAATAATAATAGATTTCATCATATGATTCCCAATGACATGTATAAGAATAAACATTATCTTTGGGGTATATAGTCACCATTAAAACATAGTTCATTTAATTACCATTTTGGATAATTTATATATTGACCAACTCAACATGATATATATAAGGGAAGCATTAAAAGTTCAGGGAGTACCAAAATTCATTGAATCTAATCAAGTACTAAGGTTTACCTCAATGATTAAGAGATTCCTTTAGTATTCATTGGAAACATGGTTGAGTTTCAGTACTACATATCACCCTTAGATGGATGATCGGTGATAGAGTACAATTCAAACTCTAGAGTACATGATGAGATCATTTTAATGAATTTATAATGATTTTGGGATCAATAGTTTCCCGAAGTGGAGTTTTCTTTTAATACCAGTTTCCATTCTAGTATTGAAATTGAAACTTATAAGGCATTTCATGGGATGAGGTTTTAGACTCCAACATAATTGGATGACTTTAGTGAGACAATGCGTATGATACATGATATTATCTAATAGATAATAGAATTATCATACCATTAAATGTTATATTAAAAATTCAACATGTAGATAGAAAATAAATGCACTAAATTGTTAATGATAAATAGTTTTTAAGGTTAATGATAATATTTTCCTTCATATATCACCATATAAAAAATTCATGATCTTTTGCGAAGAAGGAAGAACTTTCTTCACAATATATCAGCCTCTTTGAGATCATTTTTCTCATCAAATATATTAATTATCAACTAGAACTCCCACAAAACCTATCTCAAGCACATTATGCATTCCAAGTATCTATCATTTGGGAAGTACATACCATACCCATCAAATGTAATGAATCCATTGGTAGTACTATTGGAAAAGGATTTTTCATATGTGGGAATACATTGAATATAATAGATTGTATGAATAATGTTTGTGAAACAATACAACTCACCTTGTAACAGTGTTGTAAAAGAACCAAATGTTTTAGAAAGAATATTGGGAACCAGAAGAGGAAATGAAATATAAGTACCAAAATCTATATCAGTGTATGAAATAAAATTTAAGGGTGAAATTTTATAAGGGGGAAGACTGTAATATACATAAATTTTATAAATGAAATTCCATTTTTAAATATTTATACAACTTAATAGTTAATTTAGTGGTATAAAATACTTGCACTACTTTGTTAATTTTGGCCCTTTATAAAATATTTCTTATCATATTTGAAGTACCATTAAGAATAATAACCGTAGATAATATATCAATTTTATAGTGAATATTAATATTATTATATTAAGGGTTATAGTATAATACAATTGATATGAAATGTTGAAATTATTACCAAGACTAGGAGGATCATACACTATGAACACCATTTATCCTAGATTCCATTAGAGATAATAGAAATGGTGTATTCTCCTGAAAAGGAAAAAGTACAAATTTAACTACTCAGGGTGAAAAAAACATTTCATGTGAGAGGTTTAGGCTTAATAAGATCATTACATAATCCTTTTTCACCATCCCACTAAAATAAATCACCAACATGAAACTCCTAACACTTAGATAGCATGCTAGTGTAATGAGGGGTCTTTATCTAGACATTAGTAGTATGAATTTTTATATTTTATATTGTTAAAATGTAATGATTATTTTTATCCTTTTTCATTGATAACTTATATATATTACATTAAATAATGAGTTTGTGAAAATTTATATTATGATATGATGAAAATAAAATTTTATTTTTGGGAAATATTTTTTTAAATAAGTCAAAAAATTTGATAAATTCAACGATTATAAAAATAATGTTTATTTTAATAAATATTATTATTTAACTATATTTATTTGAATATATAGTATAATATAATTTAATGAAATACAATGAAATTTTTATAATGTTTCGAAATATGTTAGTGCTATGAAACTTGTATTTTCCAGTAAATATGGAATTTTTTTTAAATGTGTGAATTTTCATATTTATAAAATTGTTTTGATATAATAAATATTATTTTTTCAAAACAATCACATTGTAATTAGCCAATGGTTAATTTTTTATAGTTTTTAAAGACAATATATTTTTTGGGTAAAATTAAATATGGTATTAATATATGGTATGCATTATGAAATCCTAATATAAAAAAGTGATGAAATAAAAGATATAAAAGGAATACATGAAACAATAAATATTTGAATTTAAAATTATATTTTTAATGTTATTTTATTTATTTTATACAAAATTAATGAAAATTTAAAAACATATTTATATTATAATCTTTTAAAATAAATAATTTATGAACATGACTCACATCCAAATCACAAATTTTATTATTTTAATTTTTCAATTATTTGATATATAAAGTATCAAAAAAAATTTACATGATATATTCTATGGTAAAAACCATGAATATTCATATGATTTTGATTATTTTATGTTATAGATTCCAAAATCAATGTTTTTGAAATTTATAATGAATTCTTATTTCTTTTTCAATATATACTAACACATCCTCCTATTTCTATTAAATAATAATCCATGGACTAAAAAAATACTCTCTAAACCCCTCTAAAAATCCATCCCAAGTTGTTTCCATTCTCTCATGAAGTTCCACCAAAGCTTTTAGATGCACCCTCTCAAGGTAATGTACTACCAACTCTTCTAATATTTTATGTACTTTCATTACAGTAATCCATTTTGATATCCAAATTTTCATATTGTAATTGTTTTTTAAATATCCCCATTAATATACTTATTATTTCCTTCTAATTTTATAACTCCTTTGACTCTCATTAATCCATTATGCTATCCTTTATGTACAGATGTTATGATACCAAAATTACATTATTATTTTCCTTTCCAAACTTTTGTATTTTGAAATCTCTTCCCCATTTCCACTCAGGGTTTTCAAATAAAGGTACTAATGATTTATTAATTGAAGAATTCCATTTATTTAACCAAAACTCATTTTTCATGGGAATAGAAGTGATAAATTTTTTCCTTAAGTTTTATTATTTATGTGGAAGACAAATGAATGTACTTTAAATGAATGTGATAGTTGGACCTAGAATTATATAGTCTTTAAATAAACTGGGTAATGTATTATTCCCATGAGCCACCTTTTACAGTGTATTAGAGGTTTACTAAGAAAAATATGTTATTATTTTTTTGGGATAACCTTAAATTATAATTATCATTTATTGTTTTAGATTGTTTCTACATTCCTTTATTTTCCTAATGTTTCCCTATTATATGATTATTTGATATTCATGTCTATGATTATCACCATTTTATATCAAATTTATATTCCTTTTGATTAGCTTTTTGTACTTTAGTCATGTTGTTATTTTATTATTACCTTATTGGCTTTATAGAACACTCATTTCTTATGTATGTACCTAGTTTATCCCATTTAGTATTAGAGGGTAATTGGAAATTAGGGGCATCAAAATGTTTTTTTAAATAACATCACTATATCCTTGTTTCGTGTTATTATCCTATATTCCTAATTGAAAGAGTACTCAAGGAATTATTATATTTTGGGATTTTATTATATGTGTATATATTTTATAAATAATGAAATAATGTACATAAAATAATATTTTCTATGGACTATTTTTACACAGAAAGGTTCATATCATCCTTTCCATTATTGAATTTATTTGTTTAATGAATCCTTCTAATTTAGTATACTATGATTTGAGTTCCTATTTTAATCAATAAAAAATCATTTTTAGACTATATACCATAATTCCATCTTTATCCAAAATGAATCCATTATGCTATTCAATACACATTCTTTTTTATATATATCGATATACAATTTTTGATTAAACATTTATTTGATATAATTTAAAATTTTTATCAGTGTCCATTAAATGAATTTTTTGGATATTTTCCATGAGAATAAGAAAACATAGTTACCCTAAAAACTAGTACACAATTAAAATTTCGACATACCCGATGGGTATTCTTAATCCTCATAGGATTTTGACTAGCACCCGACCATCAAAAAAAATCTAAGTGAATTATTTCTCCCATCCCAAGGAAAAACAAGAATATATACATATAAAAAAGAGACAAGTAGATTAAGAGACAAACATATTCTATAACTAGAAGAAGATAAAAAAAATTATACCACTCCAATGTTGTAAGAACATTCCAAAGTACATGTAAAATATCAAAGTATAACATAAACAAAAAACCAATTAATCCATGATATAGCATGGGAAACCCCAACCGTCACACAACTAACTTCCCATACTAGTCTGTCAGAAACCTCACCACGTCAATTTTGTTCATTGCATTTGCCTACATGGAAATATACACATTGTTCTACACACTGCCTAATGGGTGAACGAGGTGTGAGAAAAGTAGGCTCATTATGATCCCACCTAGTTGTTCTATAACAAGTGACCATCATATAATTTGAACGTGCTAAAATTTAAATAAAATATTAAATGATAAAAGGTTATATAGTTTTTATATTAAAATAATGGAAAATAATTAATTCTATCCTTTTCTCAATTTCCAAAGTAAGTTGTGTAAAATAGTGTTAAAGCATTTCTTGTACATCAACGAAATAAAATCAAAACAATGCATGAATCACATCGAATATCAAATCTATAGAAGTATAGACTAAACGAATGCATGTGATAACTAAAGGCTAGTATAGTAATGAAACTTGTACATAATAAATTTATAATAGAATGTATAATGTCTCCAGAAATATGATTCAAATATGTGGTGTAGAGTAACACCCCATAATGTGAACCTCCTAATAATATTATCATGTCCCTAGATCAATGAACCTACGGATAAGAGGAATACCAAATGAATGAATCCCTTGACACTGTCAACATGTGTTGGATATTAATATGCCTTCCAAATAAGATTTGGAGTCTTCCCACATGATCTATTAACCAAACCATTTCAATAAAACCATTATTTCAAAACCCTTTTAGAAACACATTTCATAATTCTATAAAAATACATTTTATTTTACCCGAACAAGGGGAAAAATTATTTTCTCAAAAAACCATTTCCCACAAACCAAAATTTATCATCGAATTTTATTTATAAAATATATATAAAACCTTATAGATATTATATGTCCAACATTGGCTAGAGATATAACCAACTAACTCAAACATGGGTCACACATTCTAGCAATGAGATCCACCATTCAAAAAGTATCACACAGTCAAAAATTGAGGCAATCAAAGAACATGTACCCACAAATAAACCAAAAAGGGATATCCCCATTATTATAAACCACAACATATCCATGAAGTATTACGTTGATTATCAACATAGATTAATGGTTCCAATAAATAAACAGAATAGTTATAACACAATTGAATGAAATAAATAAGTAGATGTATTACTCACCTGAAGAAATGTTCCTAAACTATAATAGGGTTAATACAATGAAATAAAGAAATCATGTAGGGTAAGAGGTCCAAAAATTCACATAAGATTGTTCTATGGTCGATAGGGAAGAGTCCTGATGTCTAATAGAAAAATCATACATTCAACACCTTATAGGGGAAACCCATCATGAATTACATTATATGAAACTCCATTTCCCATTATGTAATTTAAAAAACAAAAAAAAATTAAAATGTGAAACCTCAGATTAAAAATATTTATTTTAACCAATCATTATTTTCATTATGGTAAATACTTTTAAACCCACCACACCTTAGACGGGTTTCCAACAACTTTTTAACATTCCAAACATGACGTGAAACAATTTTAGGACATGTAATCTTCTCAAAGTCTGTAATATTTTCGAGTAGTATACCCAACTCATGAAATATTCCTAGTGACTAATACAGAACATGAGGACATTACAGGAAATGTGAAGTATTCATGACCTTAAATCATTACACAATTTGAAATTTCTAAATAGATAGTAAAAAAATCAAATATTCTAATTAATAAAAAAAACATTAGTTTTCCTTAAACTTGTGGAGAACCCAGATAATACATGAACACATTTAAATAGGGACTCAATTTATTAAAACAAACACACAAAATCAATATTTATTTCCAAAAAATCTCCCTATAATAAGATGTTCCAAAAAACACACAATAATTAAAAGGAAAATTAAAATAGAGAAGATACATATGAGAAAAATATAACACGATGTTAAAAAATTCCCACCATAACAGTTTCACTTTCTAGGTAGCCATGTAAAAGAATGATGTCTAAAAAAAGGTGATCCCACTTCTCCCTCATCATTGACTCGCACTTTTAATTCAAATGTGAATCCAATTATTTTCTCCATAAAACTTTTTCTAATGGACATAATTTACCATAAATTAATTTCAATTGAGATACAAAAACCACTATTATGTGATCCAAAAAAATTCTAGGTCTTACTCAATTTTTTCCAAACTCAATACATGAGATGGATCTGGATGCTACTACAAGATTTGTGACAAGTGGATCACTTCAAGAATGAGAATCAACTAAACTAGAAGTGGAATCTAACACACATCTATTCAATGATTCATATAACCTCATATAGTCCAACATATCTCAGAGCCAACATTACCTATTTTATATTCCTTAAATGACCTAATTGAGGGGAAACATTAAAAAAAATAGTCGCCAAGGGAAAACTAAAAAGAAAAATGCCTCTTATCCTCATACAATTTCTATTGACTCTGATCTATAAATAGATATCGATTTATTTCATGAATACCCACAAACATATTCTAATTGAACCTTGGTCCCACAAAATAGGCCTCACACACCTCTACCCAACAATTTTGTGATCTTAACATGAGACTATAAAAATACAAAATGGATTCCATTCTAATTAAATTTTGATAATTTTTTTCATAAGAAAACTCAACTATTCCGATATTGATATACGAAGATCCACCAAAACCCATAATGTTGGAATGAATCATATTCTCTAGGATTTTAATTGCGTGCTTCGTATGATCATCTATCAATTGATGATAATATATATCTAACATGAAATGAGTCCCTAGCATATATTAGAGACTCTTCTATAACCACAAAGGAAACCTATGTTCCTCATATGAAACAATTTTAGTGGGATCCTCATGTAACCTCATAATATCATGTACACATAGCTCACCAGGGCTATAAATTTTGTGGTTTCCTTATTCCAAATAAAATGATATAACTTTGTTATAGAATAAATCAGTAATCATTTTGAATTTCTCCCTTAGGTAGTCCATGGTAACCCAAAAATAATGTCCAGGGAAATCACATATTATTTTTAATTAGGAACTGAAATAGGTTGGGTACAACCAAATGGTTTTAGATGCTATTTCTTTTTATGCTGGAAGGTATTATAAAAAGACAAATCATACCGAGCCCGAATAATCAACATATTATGTAATATTATATCTTCATAGTTCTTTGTTTAATAGTACGTGATGAACTATGAAAAATAAAAAAAATATACTCCCAAAATATGTAATAAAACCTAATCTAAAAATAGATAATACCATATGATGAGAGATACCAACCAGAAACTGTCTCCCCATCATAATGTAATTTTTTAATTCATTTGAAATAATCATCATGACACTGAATCTTCACAATAGACACAAGGATAGATGACAAAAATTGAACAATATTCATATTTATTCCCGAAACCTCCTCCTAATTATCTAGTTAAGACATAAAAAAGGGTACAATAATGTTCCCCTCTTCATTCAATTCTAGAACAACTCGCAATGGTTCTTTGAAATTGAGAGAATTTGTAGTTACATTACCCTTCCCTAGAACCAAACACAAATATTTTTCATGCTCATTCTATAATCTAGGATAAACCAATATATCATTCATTGACACTACAAAAAATGCATTGATAAACTCATGGAATATCTAATTCACAAAATCCAGGAAAACTACAAGATATTTATTCAGAGCAATTGGAATCATTGTATATTTAAAAGGTATATACATACTCTTGAAAGTTATCTCTAATATACCAAACTCCTGGACATTGGGCTAATGATAACCTGACCGATGATCTATCTTAAAACAACTTTCCCCCTATAACTAGTCAAAAAAATCATCCACATGTGGAAACATATACATAATGTTAACTATTATCTGGTTTACTATCTGATAGTCTACACATAATCATGTTAAAGCATATAAATTATTATAAATTGGAATAAGGTATTATAAGGTGAAACACTTGGGAGAAAAAAATACTTCTCTATTATATCATTTAAATGAATATTGGGCTCTTTCATATTTATTGCAATCATACGATAATATGTTATTGAAATTGGTTGCGTACCTAGTTCATAATCAATCAAAAACTGTAACTACCTATCTAGATGAATTCTAGAGATGTAATCTGGGAAAACATCAAAAAAAATTTGAACAATAGTGGGAAGATCATAAATTTATGAAAATTCATTAGGATCAAATTATATAGAAAATAAAACACGCTTGATCTCTGGGTGGGAAGGTCATAGATGACCAAACATCGGATCCCACAATTCCTAAAACACTCAAGAGTTCCCCTCAGTAATAAATAACATAACATGCAGATGATAAAAAAAGATATCATCTTGGTGAGAAATAATGTAATCTATCATAAATACGTTGTTAAAAATATTGATATTGAGAATGAGGAAATACCTGATTAAATATTCACTAACTCTCAAAAATGTTAAAAAATGATTAAACCCCCTCGCTTTTATCTTTCCAAGCAATTTCACAAAATCCATAATAGAGGAAATGAGCTCCATTGTATGATTAAGAATATCAATAAAATACCTAGATTAAAACTAGTCGGAATCAACAGTATCAAATAAAACAATCACTACTAATGATACAATATATATGGAAACTCTCACTATCAATGGGCCCAAATATTCCTCTGCTAAAAACACATATAAAAAATGATCATGCTTTATCCTTACAGCCTATGTATGGATATATATAGTCATTGATGAATTTTGACAACAACTTAGTAGCACATAGATTTGATGATGCTTGACTATAAAGAGGCTTAGACAGAGCTTGGTAAAAATTATACATATGACCATAGTATGCACAACAATTACACATCATCACAGGTGTAGAATAAAAATTATAGGTGTGTTGAACCATGAAACACATATAGCAGGTTAGGGTCACACTGTTACCTATTACATAAGGTGAAGGGAACGCTACAAATGAGAAAAAAACCATCACTCTTGATATAGTCTTTCCACTTCCTCATTTTCCCTTATGTTCCATTAAATCTTCTAATATGTGGAAGGGAAGGGGTATAATATTAAAAAATTCTAATCAAAATTATATCTACCAGCATTTCATTTTATATAGTAGATGTATAAGTTTAAATCATCACTAGAAATACCTATTATCTGATATCCAGTCGAAACCTAGATAGGAACTTATGATCCGTTCACTAGTCATTCTTCAATACCTCTAGAGATAACCAAACTAGCTTAGAAAAATAATTTGTTTACGCCAACCTCAAACTCTCTACATACTACACATAGATGAAATAAGGAGACTTCTCCATCATTATTGACTTTGGATAAGAGCATATAAAGAGTTGAGCCATGAAAAAAATCTAGTCCAAGAACACATGCCTATCTGTATTTTCAAGGGAATCCTACCATCTATTGATTGGACCCTCATGTTTGAACACTACACAATTCACCGTGATGCACTTAGGTGTATCAAGGAATTCAAAGAACTTGTTGATCTTGTCAAACTAATCCTTTGCATCTTGAGTTTCATTATTACTCCAAATGGATGGTGGCTTTAAATGTATGAAATACCATGATTGATCACATTCTCCTCTAGCTATTGGTAATATCAAAAATCAATGTTTTAAACTGGAAGTACATTTTGGTCTAGATCACAAAATTTCTCACAATAACCATGATAAGAAGGTAATATAGTACTGGATTACCTTAAGTATAATCCACTAAACCCTCTTGAGGAACCCATGAAAGATATCTCAAAGTCATATTACAACACAAAAAAACAATAGAAACAACTATAAAAAAAGATAATATCATTTAAAAATAGAAAACAATATTAAAAAATATAGAATAAGATCAAGAACCCAACACAGGAGACACACATCCCAACATCCCCTTGTAATTTTATTCTCACCACAAAAAAGAGATAGCTTGGAACTCACCACAACCAACCTATCATGTATAGAAAATACTATGTCCATACTAGTAGATGACCTATGATAAGGAATCATGAGAATAAACATCCCATTAATAACAAAATATGGTGAAGCCAAACAAAATACAAACTTAAACTTCCACCTGAACAGAATTTACAAATATCTAAATGGTGTTCTTCATCCTGAATGGTTGGTGATTGACACCCTAGATTCAAACAACTTCCATAGAGAATTATTTCACCCAAATTGAAGTAAAAAAATGGCATATACACAAACACACACACACACACAGACAAAACAATGAGAAATTATTAATGAGATAAAAATATTCGATAACTTAATGATTATAGAAGAAAGGATGAAACAAAAAAGTAGTAAAAATCCCAAATATTTATCCAATTTCTAAAAAATATTTATACTCCATATTATTTTATTGAAAACTCCCACCATTTCACCACCATCTACCAAGAGTAGGTTAAGAAAAGACTCACCACCTCTCTATTGGTCCTTTACATTAGTTGAATGGAAATACATAAAATTATTTATGCACCACCAAAGTGGGTTGAAGGACATTAACTAAACCATCCCAATTGGATCCCATCTAGGTGTTCCATTACATTCCTCTATACCATAATTTGTAATTTATAACATTTAATGGAAAAAGGAAACGATAAACGTTTAAACTGTTTTTATATCAAAATCTGGGTAAAACATTTAATTCCTACATTTTACACATTTAGAAAATTATCTTGGTAAACTAGTTTCAATTTATTTAATATAAATCAATGTTGTAAAATTGAATAAAAGGAGGAATCAAATATAATATAAAATTCTTGGGTGTACAAACTAATATATTATAAACCAAAGAACATGTAAAATCACAGAAAGTATCACTATAGGCTAGACAATCTAGGAAACTTATACCCAAGACCTGAAAAATATCACATATCAAGACTATTGTCGTATAAGTTAAATATAGATAGAAAAGGAACTCCCATGAAAGTGATCCTACTAATTATACTATCATGTGCCTAGATCAAAATTCCTGGGGTGTAGTGGAACACCCTATGAGTGAACACCATCGATCATATTAATAGATAAAGACTATTAAAACACCTTCCACTATAGTACCCAAGTCATCCTATGTGGTTTATTTTCAAAACAATTCCACCAAAACCATTCATTTTTTCCATTTTACAAATCAATTTAACAATGAATTAATAATAACTTTTCATTTTTGGATACATGTGGAAAAATATCTTCTCTCAAAAACTCATTTACAAATGCACAAATAAATAATGTTGATTCATTTATAAAACAATTTATAAAAATAAATAAATAATATTTATCCAAAATAGGATAAATAGAGAACCGCATACCTCAAATTTGGGTAGCAAAAATTTTCATTTTGATCCACTAACTAGAATAAAATAGAAGGTAAAAAAATAGGGGCCCTCAGAGAAAGCACACACGTTGTACCACTACAAACAATGGTTCTTCCCCCATAATAAGTTCACCGAGTGGATCTAGGAAGTATCAAGATTAATATCATCATAGAACAATATATCCAAAAACACTAAAAAATAGTGATACCAGGAATAATGGAAATTGAGAATTATATGGATTACTCACTTAGAGAAGCACCTCTTAACTGACGTAGATATCAATAAAAAACATATCAATCTAGAATTATAGGAGTTCCACAAAATCACCATAGAGACCTCATAGGTCTAGAGGGAAGAGTCCATTAGTGGAATAAAAAACAAATGTGTAGCATCCTAAATGGAAAATGTTGTGAGGATTACCTGGTGTTAAATCCATTTCATGGTTTGTAATCAAATTAACACATTGAAAATGAATAAAACAACACCAAATATTAAAAACATGTATTTTTACCTTTTTAATAAGCCTAATACTTTTTGAGTGTGTAAAACCTTCATGCATTATACGGATTAATGATATCTATCCATGAATGAATACATGGTGTAAAGGATATTCATGATATGTAAACATCTCTCATTTTTTAATATTTTTATTCCTTGAAACTAACTCATGTAAATTTCCAGGATACCAATATAAGGATTGTAAAATGTTTAACAGCCAAAACCAAAAATGGCTTCCTATAACCTCCGGTAGAATCCTACAAATCATTTAACATATTTATACCTAATATTCATTAATTCAAAAATACATACATCTGTAAATTTTAGGTCATTTTTCTAAAAAAATTCTTTCCACCTTCAGGAGTCCCAAAAAACACCCAAGAACAAGATTGAAATACAAATATATTAAAAAATATATAAAAGAAGGTAACATTATATTACATTCAAACATACATCTAGTATAAAATTATATTCAAAACCAATAACTTAAACTAATTAAAAACATTTTTATACCATCCATTCCTTATTTCTAGAAAGGTAACGTTTACTATACACATTTTCTCTAAAAATGACTTTGTTACAATCAAATTTTCATTTTATGGTCCTTGAATAAGCTCCTAAGTGGAATTATTATCAAATTTTTCAAGTTATTCATTCACCAATGAAATATTTAAAAATTGTTTGGTAAAGGGGATGGGAGTTTAGGATCACTACATTATTTTTCTTGTGATTATTTCCTTCCCCAAGGCACTATTATAAATTTAATATATGTTCATGAAATTTACCATGTAATGTTAATAATGGTGCTAGTCACATTAATGAACAATGGTCGATTAATTACCGAATTATTTTTCAGTTTTAAACCATGTTTTCATGAAAATATTAAATTTAATGAATTTCTAGAAGATTTTTTTTAAATATTATTAGTATTTAGCATATTAAATTAGTTTCATAGGTAACCCTATGTATGGAATTAGGTACCAAATATTTTTATTCCACATAATCAGACACATTATATATTTTAAATTCATATGATGTGGACTAATCTATTATCTTTAACATTATACAGTAACAAATACTAGGTGAAAGGTTCCATGAAATGCTTGGTGTGGAAATTTTTCATGTGAACCCTTTTATAGGGTTCTTAATGGGTTATATATCATATTAGAAAAATGGGGGAAACCTATTATGAAATGGAATATTAAGAAAAATTATGATCACATTAGGGATAAGAATAAATGAAATAAATAAGATTACACATGGATGGGATGTGGTTCCCAGGATTGGGAAATGATTTAATCAAGAGTATGGATTACAACAGAATATGAAAATTCTATGAGTGGGTCCCAATGGTGGAACATATGATGTAATCAAGATATGTGTATACTGGGTGTGATCCTTAAAAATTTATCATACTTACCCTATCAATTTAAGGAGTCTGATCCTACTTACTACAAGTAACATATTTTATGGTCATATAAAAGAACCAAATATTTTAGTTTAATGTTATAAAGAAAGAATGTTGTTGTAATTTGGAGAATCACATAACTTGGATGTTCACCACATAGTTAAATTTTGTGATGCAAGGACATACGTGTAGAGAATGTTATAGTAACATATGATAGAGTGAGCATTATGCATTAGAAGATCCATAAAAGATAAATTTGGGCTTACAACTAGATAGAGTCCCTTGTGAGAGAAATTTTAATCATGATAATGGTACATTCATTGGAATTTTAAAATACCACATGATTCATACTCACTGTGAGAATGGAGTTATATGAAAAGTTTAAACATATCACAAAACCGTATTCAGATGAGAAATGAACATGAAATTGAAGCCTGATATTGACCATACTACCATATCCACTAATAGGTATAGGAGGGGATGTGGGAAACAAGAGGAATATAGTGTTCAATAGGCAAGGCTAAATGATTTCTCTAAGAGGGATGCCTAATAGGAGTCAACTCCCAATCTGTTGATGGAAGAGGAATGGACTATGAAGGTGTAAACTAAAATAAATATTTTGGGATTACTTTATGAGATATTCTAATTATCATATTACTTATTATTTCTAAATTAAAAATTGGTTTTATGAATTTTTTTATAGGAAAACCAAAGGAAAAAATGATTCCAAATTCACTACAAATTTTAAGAAGTATAAAAGGTGTACGTGTTGCTACCAAAAATAAGTTGACTCCAACCACTACCTACCTTATTGGGGTCATATCTATGTAGTGTATGGAATATTTTGAATATCCTGAAAAACACATCTATTAGGGTGTTTATGTTGTGTAAATCTTTAACCCTAAGTATTTATGATTGAAATGAGGAACATTGTTATGCCATATATCTTGATCATGTGGAACATGGGGACATGGAGGATGACTTGATTTTGACTATTTAGATATTTGACTTTCGTGAATGAATCCCATGAGGGTTTAGAAGACCCATGGATGGAGAGGATGCATTATTTTAAAAGTGGATCGTGCTAAGGGTTTCCGAAAAATTGGTTCATCGAAAGGATTAGCCATGAAAGGTTGTGAAATCACATACTGACATGATGCATTCATGTATCATCCATGAAACTATAACTAGTTAATGTTGTATAACTCTCAAGGGATGGATCTCATTTTATAGGTCGTATTGGGATATATCACACCATAGTTTCATGTGGGATTATTATTTTTTCATACATAAATGTTTTATCTATAGAATTATATATTTTTCCTACCAGTTTATCCCAAATTATTGGTTTTTCTCTTGCATAATGTGTATTTATATGAAATACTTGAGGAAGTGACTTATCTCCCAGTGAAATATATGGTTGTAAACTAGAAAATCTAGTTATCTTAATAGTTTGAAAGACCATTTTGAGGTCTTGTAGCAGATCAACAAAATGTAAATCATTATTTATAGACTCATGAGTGGACCACCTCAGAACCACCAAATGAGTGATGAAGGCTATGATTGACCAAATCATGCAACATGGAATTGGATTCACTCTATATAATGGGAGGGATGTTTTTAGTTCATAAGAATGGTTATGAGAAACCAAGTTTTTCCTTTCTTCAAAGTTGATTATCCTTGGGGATGATTTCCCATGAAGTTTTCTGTGGAAAATTTATTTAAACACTTACCTTCTTGGTTGATAATATTTTGGAAAATAAGGTGTTGAAAAATTCCCTATACATATTGGGTGTTATTGGAATTAAAATAATAATTTAATAACTTGTTTAAAGACTATATGATGTTCTTGAGGTCCTAGGATTTTTGGCCACGATAAATTTCCTAAAAAGGGGGTCCTCATAATCTCTTCTGGATTATTGAAATATATAAACTTCAGATGTTTCTATTTTAGATCCATTAAAAATTTACATTATAAAATTGAGCCACATGAGCTAAACTTGTGTGAGAAATCACTTGGAAGGGACTCTATAATCAGAACCATGTATCTATTAACACAAAATATGAACCACATAATTGAAAAATTTTATTTTGATAAATCTCTTGAGTTGAATTTCATATCCACAACGATTAATATGAATTATAGTCACTTCGATCACAAAAATAATTATGTGGTGATTTATACATTTCCATTTTTATATTTAAAATATATTCCCCTATTTGTGTTTAATGGATTCGAAAAATAAAGGGATTGTGGTATTGATAATATGGATGGATATAGGAAAAGGAACATCCTCTTTTCAACAAAAACATTTTCAATCGATACACACCTATCATTTATACCTTATAGGGATAAATATTGAAGATTATCCATTATCAGACTAACTTCCCCTATATAGTTTTAGAATTCTAAAAAACACCTTTATCATAGTGGCTTCAGAAGAAAACTAACACCCCATTTGGATCATCAGGAATCACTAAGAGATCCATATAATTATATCCCTAGTAGAAGGATTCATCAGTGAAGATGGGTACACAAAGCAATTTTTATTTGAGTATACTCCACTGAATTTTGAATGAATATTTCAAGCAATAATACTAGTTCTCTATTATTATACATTTATCATATTATAATAATACACTTATCAGAAGTATTTCTCATCACCAGAATAGTATTTTTGGTTAGGAGGATCATTTTTCATGGATTGTGGATAACCATTCTATGTCTGTTATACATTCCAGGAATTTTAGAAAAAAATAATTGTTGAGGACCTTTATGAAGAAATCTAGGTTTCATAGACTCTCACATATCAAAATTCATATCATGTCCCCTATTTGAGGAATATCAAGATGTATTTTCTGTGATCCATGCACTATAGGGATCTGTTTATCCAAATAGGCTGACTCTAGTGGTATAAAGGTGGTATTTATGAATATACATATCCATGATACACACATAGAAGGATGTATTTTATCCTAATAGATCAAAAATGTAACATCCCACGATTTTTGTGATTTTTTTAAAATGAATTGAATATTTTTTATATTTTCTGTTACACACAACACCTAGTTAAGATTGTGCTACACACAATATTAGATTAGATTAAGTTATAGGCAATACAGAGTTTTAGTAATGCCATGGTATATCATTTATATAGTTATTTAAATGAGACTATTATAATATAGCCATTAAACATAGTGACATAAATTGTAATAAATAATATTTCTTTTATTAGGTGTAGTGTTTTTTATAAATAAAACATATTGATAAAAAATTAACTAATTTTTTGTAATTTCATTATATTCTTCCAAAAAATATTAAAAAAAAACAATTTCTATGTTTTTTGTGAAAATAATAAAATTAATTTTGTGGAACTTTTTCTAAAAAATAATTTGATAAAATAAAATTAATTGATGAATTAATAATATAAAAATTTGCTCAGTTGTTTTATAATTTTTATAAAAATAATTCTTTTTGATGATTAGTAATAAAATATGAAATTTAAATTGAAAAATTCATTTTCAATTTTATTTATTTTTAATTTTAAAAAATATTTTAAATCTGATTTAAAGTATATTTAGTTCTATTATACATCTATTAACAAAAATATATTTCATTGGAATGAATCTTATATTTACTTTGGGGTTAAAATCATTTTAAACATTTGAGCATCTTCTATTGGAAAACTTGCGTTCTCATCACGTCTGTTAAATTATTTTTTAATTATTTTTTTCTACTTATTAAAACTGAATATGGAGAACTGGATTCATATTTGGAATCAAACTGATATTTAATTTCTAATACAATAAATATTCTTTTTTTGTTTTCCCAAAATCAAATGTGAAGGAAGAAAAACATAATTACTACTGTAAAAGTGAAAAGGAGTTAACATGATGTTAAAATGAAATAATAAAATATATAATGACCTAAAATATTATCTTAATTTTGTTTTATGAATTAGTTTTTTCATTAGACATAAATTTATAAGAAATATGGAAATTTATTCTCACTTTCCATTCAATGTGACAAATATAATAAATTCAGGAAAGAAAAAGTTGACAAAATAATTTTCTTAGTTTTAATTCATATAATTCTTTGGGAATTTGAAAAAACAACATTGGATTAGTTATAAATTTTACTTTCAATTATAAATAATTTTATTATATCTTGATGATTTATTTTTTATTTTTTATATATTAATCAATTATATTAAGTTCTTAATAAACACCAACACAATAATTATTTATGTAATATTTATATATAAAAATGATTCAAAGAAATATTAAAATTGATGTAAATTGAATGAATTATTATCTCTAAATATTTTTTATATAAATATATCAATTTATGTAGGTTTTATAATAATATATTCTAAATATATAGTTGTCTTCATATTATTTAAATTCTTATTTAATAAATAATTCCAAAATTGAGATTAAAGTTATTTTATAAAAAATGATTATTTATTAAACAATTTAAATGTATTAAACAAATTGTTATCATTTATGTGTGACTTAAATGTAAATAAAAATTAAATATTTTTCATTAATGGACATATTAATAATTTTAATGAATATATTTATTATTACATAGTAAATACTCAATTAGTGTGGTTAATTTTAAAGTGGAATTTTTGAAAATTAAATGAATTTATGTTAAATTTAATTCCCAACACACATGGAATTTTAATTTTATAAATTATAAATCATATTTTGAAAAAATGGGTTTAAATTATATAATATTTTTCACTCTAATGTATTCTTAAAGGTTTAATTATATATGCTATAAAACTAGTTACGGTAGTGAGACCCCAAAATGAAATAAAGAGGGTAATTAGATGTTAAGGGATGAAATGTTCAGAATGTCTGTTTCAATGTGTGTTGGAGGTGTGTCTCAAACAAATCCTCTACAAAAACATTTTATTTCTATATTTGGATCCACATGAGGTAAGATTGACCTCCCAATAGTGAATACATTTCTATATTTAAATGAATTTCACTCCTCCTCGACTATTAAAGGGAAATAATCCTCCACACATATTCACAGATATCAAGAGATTTGGAATAGCCATGATTGACCAAATAACTTACAAATTTTTATCCCATATTCCAAGAAGCATTTTGTTTATTAAATCCCACTAAAAAATGTTTTATAAAATCCAATGTGGGATACCTGGAAAAGTGGTCATGTTCATTAACTAGTGTTTTCTTTTTCATTCTCCCTCCACCCCTTCAACTATTATTATAACAATATTATTTAATAAATTTATTATCCTATATATAATAATATGTTTTAATGTTAATTTAATGACCTAAAATAACATAAAATTTAATCAAATTTGTTATTAAATTTACCTTCATGTGCATGACATATTACGCCTTGCGAATTGATGTCATTCATTTTTCCTCTTCCACCCTTCATGGTTTGGAATAATGACATATTTATAGATAATATGATATATATAGTATTTTTTATTTAATAAATCTTTTTTAATTATTATATCACACCTACAATCACAGGATTCATTTTATTGGTATAAAATAATGTCATTTGTATGTATAACAGACTATCTCCTCATGAAGCAAAGTAAATTATTCAGAAAATATAGGGAATGTATTAATGTTGTGTTGAATAAAAGTATTTGAAATATATGAATAACTATTCAACATTATCGATAATATATATATCATATAATTTTTTTTTCCTTATGATACTAAAATGTAAAAATCATTCTTACGTACATATGACCTACCATCCACATGAATTGGGTACTTAATTTCATATAACTAAATATTATGGATTAATATAAAAAATATATGATTAATATAAATTATTTGTATATAATTTTTATCATTCTAGAAATTATTTATTCATGATTTAATTATGATGACCAAAATTAAAAAGTCAATACAAATATAAAAAATAAAGTGGCTATTAAACTAAAATGTTATTTTAATAGTAAATTGTTCATAAATAGGTCATAAATGATCAAAATATATAGTATATGGTATGATAAAGAATAATAAATTCCATTATTTTAGTTATAATGAAATAAAACTTGTTATATAGATATTTTTAATGAGTACTATAGGATTCAAGACATAAGGTATGAGGTTCAATATCGATTTTTACATTTCTGAGATATATATCTTATTGACTCCCTAATTCTTTTATTTGGGATATATAGTACCCTTGAATGTATATTATGAATTTTCTCATTAAAAATATTTGTGGTCTAGAAATCCATTTATGAATCTCTACTCAGAGGGGTTACCATGAATAATTTAACAAATTGGTTAGGGTTTTTTGTCTTAATTTTCCTTGTTTGATCCACATGTTTGGTTATGAACATATATTATTTAATAAGGTGTACATAATGCCACATTGTTAAGAATTTAAGGAATTAATTTATCCACATGATCCATTAATTGTTTTCATATTATTCAATCATTAAAATTGTAAATCATATTTAAAAATGTCATAAGAGTTTCATGTTACAATCTCTCCATTTATTGGGACTGCTTTGGATTTTGTCTCTAATATTGAAACATCATGTTATATGTCTCAATAATACACCGGATTTTTATTATCCTCTTATTATTATTGATATATAGAATTAAAGATTATATTTTCCTCTCTTTTTTAAATAAAATAATTATAAAATATATTTTAATAAAATCCAATGTTATTTTTCACTTTGGTCGGAAATCTGTGCTCTTTAAAACAATGTTTTCTTAAAATATTTTATGACAATCATTTAATTTCCTAGATTAAGAAATGTATAATTTTTATGATATTATGGAACAAATTAATATGGGTTTTATTACATGATGGGTGAGACCTATATATCTCTATGATGCAATATGCAAGGATTTATATCTATTTAATTAAAAATGTTGAAAAAGTAGATAATTGTGATCCATTATAGGAAATAGGTGGGTCCTGACCCACTATGGGAAATAGTTTTGTCCTCATTCACAATGGGAAATAGTTATGTCCTTATCTACAATGTTAAATAGGTGAATATAGAGGATCAATGGGAAACAAGTGTGTCCTAATCCACTATGTTGATTGTCTTGGAAGTTAAACATGAAATGTGAAATGGGTTTTTATACTTTTGATTATACCACACTTTTATGAAATAATATTATTCTTCATGACTAAATTATGAATATTTTTCACTATTATGGACCATGTTTCTTGAAATGAAAGGATTTTATTTCATGACACATTTTTACGATTTATGAAATATTAGGTATAAACATCACATGTTATGATACTTATCTTTAAACGTTATACTTATATGATGATTTCATGTGATCATATATTTATATCTCCAATGTTTAACCCTACTCAGTATCTAAGGTCAAAATTTTAATGTTTTATTTCCCCTTGTTATGAAGAAATATTTTATGTAGGGTATGTATCTGATGAGTACTATATGGAATCATATTTTTGGAAAAAATTTATTATCTTTTACCATATTGGAAGACCTTGTTTCTAGGTTTTCAAATTAACTAGAATATTATGGTTTATGGTCTTCTGTTTGTGTAATGTAATGAATATTCATAAAATAATATGTAATATCCTTGAATAATAAGTTTGGTTCATTATAGTCGGTATCAAAGGAAAGTTTTAGTCATCCTTTGTAACTAAGAAGGTAAAACATTAGTGGGATACCTATGTTATTTATAAGGATATGTATTGCGCTATATCTAAGGATAAAAACATGAATGAGTCAATTTTTAGGAAAATTTACTATAAATATTTTAAATTATTGAGGGAGTGGGTTATAATAAATAAAATCCATGTACGGATACAATATGTTTTTGTGGATCTGGAAGAAATATATATAGGGTAAATAACATAGAAAAGACTATATTGAGATACAACTGATCAGGAAATGGGGCATGATAATGAATCTCACTATAAGGATGGTTTGACACTTATTGGGGATATGATTTGGAAATTAATTAAATCATTATGAACCATGATGCAGGATTTAAATATTTGGTGATCATGGATGTCCTAGGATAATATATAGGGGTTCAAGATATAAAATACAAAATCATGATATACACATCCTATAAGTTATTTTTTATGAATTTGTGGTTTAAATATTTGATAACTATTCTTCAAAATGAGATTTATACTTGTATGAAATCACGATAACTAAAAGTATCTAGAAAAAAAATGAATGTGATGGAAAATTTTACAATGTTTAGTCAAATGGGATGAAGAATTGATTAAAGGATGGTGTGATTATGCCCAAGCAGATTTAATGGATATTGAGAAACAAAATTTATGTTAACAAAATCTCAAACTCACCAATTAATAGAAGTAAATAGTTCCCTAAGATTTTAGATAGTGAATATAATGAAGAAAATAAAATTGAGTCTCTTAGGTGTTGAGAATGAGGTAAGAAACAACCAGGTTGGTGTCTTAGAGAAAGATGTTTTGGCCGTGGAAAAGATGGGAAAAAAAGTAACAACAATGGAAAAAAGTAAAGAGTTAATTTAACATAATAGATACTCATATTTGTCTCCCTACTATATAATTAATGGATGAATTATTTAATTGTTGGAATTATAAGAATTATGAAAATCAATGTCCAAGGGGGATTGTTTTTGAAGAGAATCCACAAGTTGGTATGAGTAATTATTATATTGTTGATGACTGAGTGACTGTAAATTAAAGGTGAAAAGAATGAAGTGTTATGTAAAATGATGATGAATCCTAGTAAAATATTTTAGAAGGAAGTGAGATGATTTATGTATATATTGGCAAGGTGAAATTACTGGAAAGCACACAAAAAGGGAAATATGAACTGTAATATGATCTTGATGTAGAAATAGTGATTTCAAGACAATGATATGGTTTATTTTGAGAAATATATTTAATATTGTTGATGAAATCATAATTGATAAATGATTTATTGAAAATTTAGTTAATGTAGTCATTGAGGAATTTAATGAATGTTATGGTTATAATAATTGGAACATTCCAACCCGAACTACCAAGTCTAAGTTGTTACAAATAGTATCATAGGATTAGGACACACTAACATGTTTCTTCTCTAATGTAATGTTAGGATAGGTTAAATATGAGATAAGAAATTGGGAATTGGGTAGGGGAAATATGACAGTGCATGGACCACACACTATAGTCCCCCCCCCCCCCCCCGAGTTTCTATAAAGTGGAAAATTTATGTTTTTTTGTAACTATTGATTCTCCTTGAGAAACATACAAGATTTTATATACGAGTTATGAGAATTTGTGTCTGTTCAGGAATCATGAATAGGCACATAGTTTCACATGAAAAATATATACCTGTTTTTGTGATTCATATAAGATCATTAATTAAATTCATCTATTTTTTCTATCTTTTTAGTGATAGTTTATCTATATTATATATTTCTATTTAACTGATTAGTTGAACAGAGGATGATGCACTGTTAGTATAAATATGATGACTGTTATTAACATTCTTGGATGGAGTCATGGGTTTTTTCTAGGAGGTGTATGACTTGGGAGAATGATATTATCCTTGTAAAAACGTTTTACCCCCATAGACTAGTCTAGAGGAACATTGTGTTATCCCATAAACTGGTTAAGCTATATTCATATTCCTAATGTTATTTCTTTTTCTAAAGTGGATGCCTTAGATATTTATGATAGAACCACTAACTATGGAACCCCATGATGCTCCTTTTCCACCACCATTGGTACAGAGCAATGTACCATAGAATTCTACCAAACAAACACAAGAAATTCTGGTTAGAGAGCTCATTAAGCCAAGACTTTTTTGGATAGTGCATGTCTAGGGTGGACCCACTCAAAGGACAACAAATTACCATGCTCAAGATTTCCATCTCCAACATCATCTATAATTATATGGTACTGGTGTCCCACATGATGCAGAGTACTGGATATAATGTATTGAGATTATCTTTGAGCTGGTCGAGACTCTTGAAGAAGGAAACATGATCTTGAATACCTTCATGTTTTAGGGTCTTTCCGGGAGACAGTAGACTACAGTGAGCCAATCTTAGAGAAGAAAGGGTCTTACATAGAGACCTTCGAGGAGATAATTCCTGATAAGTATTTTCTAGACACGATGAAACCTGACCATGCCTATGAATGTATGGAATTATGACAGGATTCCATGATAGTCACTATATATTCTTCCCGATTTACAGAGTTACTCTTCATTTCTCCTTTTTTTGATGGGAGTGAAGCACAAAAACCATTAAATAAAGAGATATTTATACGAACAGAGCTCAAACATTAGGTAAATGTATTTTTCCTAATGACATACACACAGGTTGTTAGGAAGGCTTAGATGTTTGAGAAGGGCCAAGAGGAGGATAGGGAAAAATTCATACTCCCGACCCATTGCAAACTAGAGACTGCTCTTTCCATCACTAATATATGAGTTTATTTTTGTAGTAGGAAGAGAAAGAACATAGTTGAGTAAAAAAGTAGGGGGAAATTTTTAGAGTAGAATATAGATCCTTTTTTCCCTTATGGTGGTGGTCCCCAGTTCTTCAACTATGATATGGTCAGACACTACAATATGATATGCACAACAACCTCAGACCAATGCCCACAATGTGACAAGGTACGACATCTTCTATAGTTTTGAGCTAGATAATCAATGCTAAGGTTCCATAGGGGTTATGGACTATATAGAGCATCGGGCCAGAGATCTAGCCAATTTTATCAAATGAAAAACTAGATGATGATTCAAAATTGTCACCTGTGTTAGGGACATGGTCACAGTACTGAGGTAGGTTGTGTGTATGTTGTGGATCAAACACTGGTAGATAGTGGTGAAGTACCAAATATTTTTTTACCATAGTGATTCGATTTGTCCATGAAATACAATTATATATAATTATTAAGTACGAGAAGTCGATAGAGAGGGAGAAATATAACATCATATTTTCTTAAATTAACAATAAAGTCATATTTTGATATATTATTAATACCTTAAGTAGAAAAACTGATTTATTAGTGAAAAAAATTGAAATATGTAAAATGAATCACTAAAGGGTAAAATGGACCAATTAACACATAAGAGTATTCAATGGAATTTTTTCAGAGTTATAAACATAGTTAGTGAGATCTTTTGAGACCCTAAAAGTCCTACTAAATATGGAAAAAAATTATATTATTTTATGCGTAATAAATTTATTGAAATTAATTGAATAACTAAAAAAATAGTTTATCATATGATAAAATTGATACCACTTTTGGGGCTCTAACATGTGGTTTACCCTAGGAAGGGTATAACATTAGATGTTAGTGGGTGTTTAGATACACCTCTCACATGTTAAAGTTAGAAAATAATATTAAATGTATTATTTTATTGAAAATAAATAAATATCTCCCAATGAGTGCATCATTTATGAAATATGAGACCATTAATAGGTCTAGTATTTGGTGTTTACCCTAGGTGGGACAAAACATTTATAGGCATTGGATGTTACAACACCTGAAAAGTAAAAAAAACCCATTTTATGACCAAATAATTTTTTTTTGAATATTAAATAATTAATATCTCTCAAAAATTGTGCCTTATGATAAATATGAGACAATCACTATGTCCAAAATGGGAGGTATACTCTAGATTGGGTATAGCGGTTATTCACAACGAGATTTTTTATCAATTATTTTTTGGTTAAAATTATTTAATATATTAAAAAATTTAAAAATTGAATATATTATTCCACAACCCCCAAAATTAAGTTTCCACCAATTTTGGAAACCCACAAGTTTCAAAAACTCTGATTTTTCATGTTTTACCAATTAAAATAGGAAAGACATTAATATGGTGTTTTAAAACATCATGTATTAACTTTCTTATGGTTTAATGGTTTTGAAGCAGATTATTAAATTTTTGAAAGGATGAAACACGTTCTGCATCCTATAAAGAAATGGGTATTTTCTATTCCTAGGAATCACACTAATGAGTGGAGAATAAAAATTCAGTGAACCATTAGATCAATTCTAATGTGTTTTGGGAAAGAGAAAAACATGAGATGGTTGTTTAGGAAGGGGGTCACGCACACCAGTAGGTGTCCTCTTCTCCCTTGCGTAGAACCTTGAGGTAAGGTTATTACCTCTTTTTAATTTTTTTATTCTATTTCATTGAACAAATTTATTAAAATTTCTAATATTTCACAATTTAATTTCAAATCAAAATTTTAGTTTTCGGAAAAAATATTGTATTTAAATTTTATAATATAAACCTATAAAGAACAAGGGTTTAATAAAACAATGAGAATATTTTATTTTAGAAAAATGATAAACTTTTATGAAATTATGGCATAATAATAATGACATGTCATAAATTTAATGATAATGTGACGATTATTAAGGAGGGAGAATGAAATATCACCTTTGATGTTTTATTTCATTGAACCAAAATAAATGTTATGATTGTAGAAAAACCAATGACTTACCTTGATCATCGTTGTTCCAACTGCTAGTGACAATGATGTATAACCCTCTCATTATAAAAACTACATGAGGTTTTCTGAATGTTACGTTAGGAAGTTCTTTATCTCTTGGGATCTCATTTATACATTTTTTCAAAATTTGATTTATGTGTTTTATTTGTTGAGATTATACATGATTGTGATCGCATGTGGGTGTGTGGGTGTGTATCGCGCAAGACCTGTTGTGATTCCAAGAGTGATATTAGTGTAACATTTTCCATGATTAGTTATTATTGCATAATGTTATTATTACATGATGTTATGTTTGCTAATTTATTTTAGCATTATGATAAATTATGATATGCTAGTCATTGAAGGGTATATATTTTATGTATGTTGCCATCATTTAGAGGAACTATTTTTAGTTCTCTAAATAGGTGGACTATCATGACATGTTTACCCCTTAAAAAAGGGTTATTTTAAACATTAATTGTTTTGTAATTATGAACCAAGAACAGGGTAGAGATAAAATGAAATTTCACGTGGAAGCACTAATTGATGCATAATTATTAGATTGATCTAGGACTAGTTGATTTTCAAGGATCACACTTGATGCATGTTTGATTTTCAAGAAACGTACTCAATGCCCAGTTGATTTTTGAGTGATTAACTTGATGGAAAGTTGATTTAAGAGTAGTATTCCATAATTGAGGTCAATGAAATGATAACTATGGAGTAGTGTTGAAGATGCACTCAGGGAACTTGAATCCAATTATATGTTTTCTCAATTTCTAGTTTATTTCTGAGTAGTCCCCACGATGATTAGTTAATCTATGAGCAGTAAACATGATGGCTATTTTATTTTCTAGTGGAAAAATTGATGCCTAAATGTTGAACAACATGATATACTTGTGGCCTTTGGTTAACTGGGTTGCATGTGCACCCAATATCATAGAGTTGTCAAGAAAGAATTTATTAGTCTGGTTACTAGTTTGGTTAATATAGACCTTTACTATAGATATATTTCAAGCACTAGGAGCTATTCCATTTAGAGTTGGATTTTGGGCACCATGAGCTTTTCATTGCTCCATGTAAAAAATCCATAATTATTTTTTGGTAGGGAGATAAAGAAGTTTTGGTTAGAGGTTTGTGGAAGCTTGGTTAGACCACCACTAAAAAATTTTGATTTGTATGTTTATATTTTTATTAGACAATGATTATTATTATGGAAAACACTTGTCTACTTGAGAAAACCAGGTAATGATTCATAGGTAGTTTCCTACTCAGTCTAGTACTCAAATCCTACAAGTTCATTTCAGTGCACGAGTAAATTTTATGACCAGATATCTACTGAATGGAAAAGTCCATCTGGTAGAAAATTGAGTAGTGGAGCATGGAGCTGGAGTCGGCTAGGATCAACACCGGAGTACCCCATAATTATTTATTAACTTCCCTTTTATTTACCTGATGCCAACACTCTAGACATGCTTACCACTTTGGGAGATACTTTTATATGTATTTCATTATTCTATTTCTGCATTTACTCTTATTTATTATTATTATTATTAATCCTTTGACATTATTGATACCGTATAGTTCACCCCAATATTTTACATGGGACCCTCGCTGCTAGTCAGTAACCTCTAGCATGAGGAGAGGAGCACACGAGATAATGAAAAATTCCCACTTGTACTGGTAGTTCAGTTTGGGATGTTACAGAAATATTTCAAATAATCTTTGTCATATGTTAGGAATGAGTAAGCATTAATGTTTTCAATATTTTTTATGATAATTTGGGTAATGTCCATGTTTTAATAGAATAAATGACGAAGGTATCCACATGATTAGTATAATACAATCAAGGGCTAATTTATGATTTATTAAGGATTAATGATAGGCTAATTTTGAGAAATTCAATAATTTTATTTATATTTATTTATTTATTGTGTTTCATAAGGTTAAAAATATAAAAAATAGTTTATCTTTATCTTTGGATGATGTTTTATATAATAATGTGTCACTTTACTAAATAAATATTTGTTTGTATTAAATTACCCATTCTAACCATTTTTTCATGGAAACTAATGTTAAAGAGAATCATGAATCATTATATTTATGGATCATACGATTCATTAGTCCCTCATAAAAAAATTCACCATTATTTCGTAGAGTAGGATATGAATTGAAAATTGATCAAGGAACAACAAAATTAAGAGATCGTGTAAATGAAATTGCATTAAATCATGTAATTATATTTTCTCATGATAATTAATCAACATTAGGGAAATGTTCTGTAGAAAAGAAAAAGTTTATTGTAGTACCTTCATTTACAATTAATCAAATACTCTGAGAAATCAATATTGATTTTTGGTTTTGTTTTCTATAAATGTCTCTATGGCAATAACAGTTTTGTGATCAACATTCTCTATATCTCTCTATCCCTATTTGGGTGTTAGTTATCTATTCCATGTACATGTATTCACTCTCCACCCATGTTGTACCATGTGCAAAGCTACATTCGATTTTCTTTGGGTAATTTTTATGTTTTGATGATTTTTTAAATCAAGTTGTACAATTCATTTGTTTGATATGGTTTTTTATGAAGGAAATTTTTAAAAGGTTAAACATTTGATTTCTGAGAAGAATTTCAATGGGGAAATTTATTTTAATAGTGGTATAATTTAATAACTTGAGATTGTTTGAAATTTTTTTAAAATATTAATTAAGTCATTTTGATATTTTTTTCTCACATGAAAAACCAATGTTATGTTTTATCTATATGCAACACTAGCTTAGATTGATTAACACACAACACTAAGCTTTAACAAAACCATGATATATTATTAATATAGTTATTTAAACATGACAGTTATCATGTAACCATTAATAATTGTTATATGAATAGTAATAATTACCTTTTAAAATTTATGTGTAGTAATTTTATATATCTATATATTAAAAATTATTTATAAAATTCTTAAATTTTTTTTAATGTCTTTATATGTTTCAAAAATGAAATTTTTTCAAAAAATTATGTTTAGTTAGTTTTTGTAAAAAATAATAAAAATAATTTTTTGACACTTTTAGATAATAAATTTGATAAAATAAAATTACGTTTTTAATTAAAAATGTAAAAATTATTTTTTGGTGATTCTTAATGATTTTTCTAAAAGAATATTTTTTTATGAATTGTAAAAAAATTAATTCTTATTTGAAAATTTCCATTTCAACTAATATATTTATGAAGGTAAATTAATTTTAATTTTTCTTCAGAATAGTTTGTACAATTATAAATTTATTAACTAAATTTAGTTTATTTTAATAAATTTATAATTTTGATTTTGATATAAAAACATTTTTAACTTTTGAATGTTTTTACATTAAAAATATACTTTCTCATTATATCTCTGATATTATTTTCAAATTATTTTTTTCAACATATGTGACATGAATTTGTTAAAAAAAGAGTTCTCATTTATAATTATAATACATTATAATTTCTAATATGGTAAACTCAATTTTTTACCAAAATGAATAGTGAATGTATAAAAAGATAACTATCACTTTTAATGAAACAATTATTTTGTCATGAGGTTAAGTTAAAATTTAATAAGATAAAATCACCCCAAATATTATAAAAATCAAATTATATTAATTTATTTCGACAATTGACATCAATTAATTGGAAGTAATTAAATTTATTACCTTTTTATTATGAATATTAACTATATAAAAAGGTATGTAAAGAAAATTATGAAAATGTTACTTTTATTACTTTTAATTTGTATAATTATATGGGATATTGACAAAAAGATATAGGTTCATATTTGAATATTACTTTTAAAGATAAATTATTTTTTTCTTTTGTGTTAATTTATTTTAATCATGTATATCTAAGTTAATTACACTGATAGATTAAGAAACACCAACACAATAATTATTTAGTTAATAGTTAACTAAAATAAATTATAATAAAAAATATTATATGATTTAGAAGTAATAAAAATGAATATTTCCAAAATTTAAAATGGGTTGAAAATAATAAATTACATCCCATCATTTTATTGAAATTTTTTAAATTAAATTTAAATAAATAATTCCAAAATTTACAATAATGATATTTTATAAAAAATGATATTTTATTAAATGATTTCAAAGTACAAAAAATAATATATTCATTAAAGTGAGTTTTAAATATTGATTAATATCCAATATTTTTCATTCATGGATCCATTTTCATTTTTAATGATTATTTATACCACTGAATAGAAAATACCCAGTTACCATGATTATGTATGATGTGGTCTTTTGTATATTACATGTGATGTTGTTAAAATTAATTTCTGATTCACATAGGATTAATATGTTATAAATTATTTATAATTTTAAAAATAATTGGGTTCAAATAATATAACAATGCTATATTTATTTTATTATTATAGGATACATTACCATGTATAAAAAAATAGTTATAGTTTTGAACCAAAATGGTATAAAATGGATAATTAAGGGTTAATGAATGAAATATTTAAAAAATGTTTTTAAAAACGTTTTGTAGGTGTTGGTAAAATATATCATTCATCCACACCTTTTTTATCATATTTTGAGCCACATGAGGTAATATTGGAAACCCAAAAGTGAATAATATAATGTATTGATCAGAATACCAGTCATCCTCAACTACAATTGGAACAAACTATACCCACTCCATCACACCTTTAAATACATTTGGATAAACAAATATCTACTCAAATATCATCCCAACATCCATACCCTCATCATAAAATCCTTATTTTATAAATAAATCCCACAAAACAATTCTGTAGTGAAAACATTAGGGGGATACATGGAGAAGAGGTATCATTCATCAACGAGCATTTTGGGTTTCTTTCTTCCCCCAAACATTTCAATTGCTATAAACCTTACTATCTTAAATATAATTATATGTTTTTAATTTTATGGTATTACATAAAATCACAAACCCTTCCATAAAATGGGTAAGGAAATCATCATTTTTGTGTACGATAGTCTACTTTATCGTGAACCGATGACTTTACTTTTTCCATTACCACATTTAATGGTTAGAAATATTGACATATTTCTAGTTTATTTATGATATATATTATATTTATGATGTTATTATGATTCTATAAATATTATTTCATATATACATTATTGCTTTCCATTTTTTGAAAATATGATAACTTAGTTCATGTGTACATCGGACTACCGTCACATGAGGCAATGTTATTAATTAAAACATTAAAAAGAATATATTAAGTATAATATTAATAATAATATGTGATATTTATGAAATAAAAATCATAATTTAATTAATATATATATATATCATTTACATTTCATTCATTTTGATAAGAAAACAAAAACATTGTTCATGTATGCGTATAACCTATCATCTCCAGGAACAATGTATTTCATTTCCTACCAGTAAATAATATGGATCAATAAAAATAAATATATAATAAATATATATTATATTTATATAATTTTTATCTTTCTTTAAATAATTAAATCGGGATTGAATAATGATGGCCAAAAATAACAAGTCAAAATATATTTAATAAATAAATCTTTTATTAACAAAAACATTATATTAATATAGAGATATTAATAAAAGGGTAATAAATTAAAAAATATTATATTTTATGATATATATTTGAATATGGTTCTATAATATATGTATAATCAACTTATACTTACTATATAATATTTTTGAATGAGTATAATTGGAGTTAAGACATAATGTAATCGATTTTCAACTCCCTATTAACTTCTGTGAGAAACATGTCATATTCACCACCTATTTCATTTATAAGGTGTATATATTTTTGATGAATGTATATTATAAAGATTCTATTGATAATATTTTATCTATATATCTATTATTGGATCACTCTTTCATTGTGTTTACAACTCAACAGTTAATGAATATTCATGTGATATTGTCTTAATTTTCATTCTTTGAGAAACATGTTTTGGTATGCACCTATTATAAGGCCCCAGCCTTAAACCTTACTTAATATTGTATTAAATGAGTAATTCACATTGAGTATCTTTTCAGGTTTAGAGTTTTAGAGAATTAGGACATAACAACTTGCATTACATTCCACATTTAAACAAAGTGGTTACATAAAAGACAATATTCATTCTTCCCATCAATGGAAACCTATTTAAAATAAAACACGAATTCTTTCTTGACACATCCTTGACACTATAGTCACATTATGTACCTTTCCCTTGACCTGTGAAAAGCATTTCTAAAACTTGGGATGAGCATAAAAAGCTCAGTAAGGGTTATAAAAATATGGAAAGGAAACATGAGTTCATATATACATAAGAATGAAATCATACTTTACCCATAAAACATATGCATATCAAATCATGAATAAATGATAGAAAACATAAGACATAAAGGTAACTTGAGGCATTCATAACATTCTTACGTAGGGAGTAACCCTCTTGGTTACGTTTGGAATACCCATCACAGTATATTCCGTAAATCTCTTCGTAGAAACCTTAACGTTTCACTCCTTCGCGTTACCCAATGCATTGGAGAGCTATATCGGGCCCACCCACCCTTAGTTTATCATGGAACCACCCGTTCGTCATAACAATGCCCAAGAACCATAACATAATCGTATCACATAAACATGAATAACATTTCCACATTTCAATCACAATATAACATTTTAGGATATTGAAATAATGAATCCATTCAAAAAAAACCATTTCCAAAACCATTTAAAACATTTAATAAAGAGATTTTTGAATCGAAGTGTCCCATACCACCTTGGAGCTTTTAACATTTTAAACCATTAATATCCATATAAATAAATCCTTAAAACCATTTTTAAAACATTGATATTAAAAAGAATAAATAATTAAAACATTTAAAACGATATTTTGGTTAAAGGGGTTTTACCAAAATTAGAGACACTTGAATACAATAATCGAGGAATAACATTTAGTCAGAACTTTATAATATCATGAGAATAAAAGGATTCATGATATAATACTCCAAAGGATAGTATATACACCATATAAGAGAGAATTGGTGCCTAACAACAATGAACCCTCAGTAGAAATGTCAAATGTGATGAAATCCATTAAAGAAGGTATCCTTAAAATAAGGACAAATAAATCTCAAAAATATGTGTGACAAATATATATACACCCAATATAAGTGGATATTAAGTGTAAAACAATAAAATGTCAATCACACATATTCTATGGATGACATATTCAATGACTACAAGTTGAACCCAAAGAAATCGAAATTGGGTTAAAAAGTTCCCTTGACAGCCTAACGACATCACATCAAAATGAGTTGATGAGAGATAAAAAGTGTATATCATCAATTGGACAAAAAATTTACATCAATAAGGATGTATGAGAACATATCCCAACATAAAAATATGTAAATTAAAAGACCCAATAAAATAAGTCTTTTAAAAAAGAGGAGGGTGAAAGGTTCCCTTACTGACTTGGGTATCTTTCAAAACATACACCCCATGGAAGAAAGACAATAGGTCATTGATGTAAATACTCATAAACGAAAGTATATTACACAAAGAGTAGAATAATGGGCAGTACATACACCACTCAATGGAATTTGTGGCGAATGTAGCATAAATCTCACGGGAATAAAAGTGAGATGAAAAATCCCTTACGAAAACTCGGCAGCCTAACGACGCCACATAAAACATCCGAATATGGATTGATGAGATCAAAAAGAGTATCCCATCATATTACAATAGAATTTACAGCAAGAGGAATATAAAAGAACATCCCCAACATTACAAAGAAGAGATTAAAATAAGTGACACAAAGGAGAGTACTTAAAAAGAAAGAGAGAGGTTAGATCTCTTACGAAAATTCGGCAGCCTAACGGCGCCACTCAAAACTTCCAAAATGGATTGATGAGAGATAATAGGGTCTCTCATCACATGAACATAAAAATTACAGTAGTATTAATATAAAATAACATCCCAATCATAAGAAATATGAGCTTAAAAGAAATTACATAAAAGAGTGTAATTATAAAGAAAGAGAGTTGTAGGATCCCTTACCTCGGGTCCGACTTGACTCGATCATTCTTTAATCTCCTGAATAATAAACTTGAGTTAATTTATACTTCATTAAGAACCCATTTCAATTTCATTATTCATTTTATATCACTTATTACTATGTTATAAACATTATGTAATCATTTAAGTTAATAATATTTGTTTTGTCGATATTTGGTTCTTAAGTCGAAAGTGGACTTCTTACAATTACATGTTTTTCATGTGGAAAAATGATTATTATATCCAGAATTGTATTCATGATGTAGATATAATATATGTCATATATATATCCATTACATTCATGCATTTATAACATTACATAATCATTTAGAGGTATGAAATGAAATGCACCGTTCATGGAGACGGTAAGCCGTACGTACGCATGAACGCTACTTTCATTTCTATTTCGTATTTTATAGAAGGGAATAATAATTATATAAAGGTATATTATAATTCCAGCATAATATCATATATAATATCATAGTTCCATCCTTTATACGTCCCACATATGGTATTTAACGAATCAAATCACTTTGAGGGGGCGGTAGTCCGCACTTCCTTAAATGAAGATATCGCGTTTACCCATAATGGAAACCATAAAGGTACGCCCAAAATGAAAAAAACAGAAGCTTAAGGAAAACATAAACATATTATATATCATATATAAAAATAGTGGCATCATAATGGCCACCTTTGAAGGTGTTAAATGAGTATTGAACAATCATCGTTTCGGGAGGCAGAATTTCGCCATACACGGAAACCGTATGTTCTTTAACCATTTCATGTAGTTGTGTGAGAGTGTAGCTCTAATAAATCTTATAACAACATCCTAGTATATTTAAGATACTGGTGTTGTTACAAAAGAAATAAATAAAAAGAGTTTAGGGGGTTGGAGAAGCAAAATAAAACAAATGAACATGAGAGAATGAATTACCTTTAAAAGTGTAACTCTTTTTGATTTGAGCCTAAAGGCTTAATTTGAAAGGGTTATGCCCAAAGGGAATAATCTAGGATGTGGAGAGGGATGTGGAGAGAGTAAATGGGCAGGGGTTTGCCGAGCCAAAGGCTTGAGGAGTGTGTGAAATGAGGTAGAGGTGGGGGCCTTTTATAAGAGGAGAGGAGGGGCACTTTTGGAAAGTAAGAAATATTACTTTATTTGAAAATGTGTTTCGGTTTTAAAAGGTCCCACATTGATATAATTAGTGGATAAGGTGATAAGGCTTCGAAATCCACTCATCAAATTGGTTTTGGACATGTGTAGTTCATAGATTTTACATTATCTTTCCATTTTATTTAAATCGTCAAATAATGATGTCATCGCTGCATCATTATTATGTCATAAATAATTTAATTTATTTAATGTCTAAAAATTAAGATAAAACTATGATGTAGGAAATCTTTTTAGCTTTCCAATGAATATTTATAATCAAAAGTATGACTTGTATAACCCCACTTAAAAATTTATTTATTAAAACATATCATGTTTGTGTCAATTTTACTTTTACATTAAATAAAATGTTATTTATGTCATTTCCCAACCAAAGTGGATCCATGGGGTCCCCAAGTTTACCCATGGCTTGTCTTGGTCGGCCATGATACAACCAATGAGGGTAAGACATGTGTCAAGCTCATCTCATTTAATTAAAGCATTATTTTTACCTTAAACAACACTAATTACCACTAATCGCGATTAAAAACTTAATAAGTTACTATTCACCAAAAAATTATTTTAATCTCATTGAACCACATTTTACTTCTTAATGACAACCATTTATGTCGGATTTTTGAAAATCAAAACAAAATGATGGAAAAATTTCATTTAAATGGAAAAATCTGTTTTTATAAGTACCACTTAGTGGTTTCACTATTCATCAAAAATTGAAGTTTTTCAGAAAAATCCCAAAAATTCACCCTGAGCTATATTTGATATTCTGAATTCAAAAATGAATTCCGTTTTACAAAATTCAAAACATATAAGTTACATTAATTAATTTAATAATTAATTCCCTTTGTCATGACAAATAGCGTGTTTTATGAAACAATAAGTATCAAAAGATTGACACCAGTTTAAGTCTGATTTCAAAGTGAAATTGATTCCAACGACCACTATTGGATTTAATGGTAAAAATATTTTCTAATTTCACTTTAAAACCAATTAAAAATATAATCTAATCATATAAATAAATTAGATTAAAAATTGGTTTTGAATTAAAATACAACATTTTACACTATTCATTAAAAAAATGAACTTTATCGGAAAGATACCAAAAAATTACACAAAGTAAATTTTGATGTCCCAATTCTTAATAAGAGTTTTATTTGGTCCAAAAGAATGTTTAAGGGTGAACAAAACTATATTTAATGACGGTTCTCCATCAAAAGGTGATAAGTGAACCTTTAGTGAAAACTAGGGCATATACGCCTAAAATTGAATTCTTTCCGTATTTTATGCCTTTATCTTTTATTGTATAAATGTAAAAATATTTAAGAACATATATAATCATATTTTAGTTATTTATATCCATTCCCGCCATTACAACGGCTACATGTTAACTACCATTTAAATTAATATTATTTTATTATTAGAGTGCAACGTAAAATTCCCCAGAAACTCGTTGTTGCGTGTTTGGTATGCCATCGAGCATAGCGTCCCCTTTAAAGTCATATTAATATTTTATTCACAAATATGGATAAATATGAAAATTTCATATTCCTTATTTACCTGGGGTGTTACATCCTTCCCCCCTTTTGGGAATTGCGTCCTCGCAATTTTAAAATTGCGCTTGGAAACATCCTTGAACATCCCACATCAGAACAAGAGTCTGTAAAACAATCACTTTAAAATAAAGAAAGATAAGCACAGAGGTCACCCGAGTTAACCCATACTAGGATTCTAAGTATGAAAATATGGACATGGAGGAGAAAACATAGGGTCATGTTCCGATGGAGTGTGATAGAAAACATGTTTAGGAGAAAGTTAACAATAAGAAAATCACAAACTTGTGATGGGTTAAACGGTGTTGGGTTCCCCAGTAGGAAAAGTTAATAGACAACATTTTCGTTTTAAGTTACTTTTTATTGAGGAATTTATTCATAAGGAAACATAATCACTTATCATGTTGAATTTCAACTTTTATTAGATTCCTTAATCAAACTCATATTTTCTCCAGAAGGCGAGTATTTAAGAAGACTTGTTCACATTAAGAGTACTATAATCAACTTTTAGAAAATCAACTAATCCACAAAAGAGAACTATATACTTCCCATGTCATTAGACTTTAACCAAAACCAAAACCAATAAGGTTAGTACAAGATCAGATAATCCAGAAAAGGATAACCCTTTATAAAAGAAAATCTATTCTTAACCTCCAAGATTTGTCAAACAAAACCCAAAGTTCAACGAGGACCATTCTGTAAAAAAATTTGTCCATAAATATTCCTCAAAGTAAACCAATATAAGATTGAAACCCAAATATTTGAAGGATTTAGTCGCATAGTCTTCCAAGATAAATCATAACATTTATCTCCAAACAATATCAGTTGCTCCTAAAGTCTCGTTTTGAAAAGTAATTATCCTAATCACATATCCTCCATGATAGGTTAATCATTTTCATAAATAACCCAAAATCAAATTACTCTTAATTCATAAAATCATATAACTAGAATGAATCAGTCAAACTAACCAGGGACTTCACGTAGTCCAGTGGTAGGCGATAAATACCAGTCGCACTTTGGTTGTGGGTTCGATTCCAGCAGAATTGTCCGATGCGACGGGTTGTCACACGGTCTGCGTGTTGTCCTTTTATCAAAACTATATAATTCTTAAAACATTCCACAAAATGAGATAAAATCTTCAAGAATAATCATAACATATTTTAACCTCAAGTTTATCTCATTCCATTCATTTTCCATCATATCATAGTGTAACCCATAATTACCTAAAAATTAATTATCATATAAACCCTAACGGTTACCTTAATAATTATTACCTGAATTTCCACATCGAGTTGGCCATCTCGTAAATGATGCATTAGAGAACTCACCAAGGTTGAAGTGGTTGATCATGACTCCTTGATATTTGGTTTAGAACAACCACGAGTTTCCTCATTGAATCCTCCATTTTATCTAGTATCATAATCAGAGAACCACCACAGTTTCCTTCAAACCTGTTGTCTCTTTGGTGCCTGCTAGATCCATCCATTCACTAAAAATAGAAATGTCAGTGTGATTATATCAACAAAACCATCATGTACTAATGAGGAAGGTAAACACTAAGATACACTTACTCATTCACTTTATCTAAAACTAGGACTCTTTCTGAAATCCTAACCATTATGGTAATGTCACTTATGCTTAAAGAATACCCAAACCTCTAAAGTTATCTAAACCAACCTTTGATACCAACTATAAGGCCCCAACCTTAAACCTTACTTAATATTGAATTAAATGAGTAATTCACATTGAGGATTTTCTCAGGTTTAGAGTTTTAGAGAATTAGGACATAACAACTTGCATTACATTCCACATTTAAACAAAGTAGTTACATAAAAGACAATATTCATTCTTCCCATAAATGGAAACCTATTTAAAATAAAACACGGATTCTTTCTTGACACATCCTTGACACTATCGTCACATCATGTAACATTCCCTTGACCTGTGAAAAGCATTTCTAAAACTTGGGATGAGCATAAAAAGCTCAGTAAGGGTTATAAAAATATGGAAAGGAAACATGAGTTCATATATACATAAGAATGAAATCTTACTTTACCCATAAAACATAGGCATATCAAATCATGAATAAATCATAGAAAACATAAGACATAAAGGTAACTTGAGGCATTCATAACATTCTTACGTAGGGAGTAACCCTCTTGGTTACGTTTGGAATACCCATCTCAGTATTTTCCCTAAATCTCTTCGGAGAAACCTTAACGTTTCACTCCTTCGCGTTACCCAATGCATTGGAGAGCAATATCGGGCTCACCCACCCTTAGTTTATCACGGAACCACCCGTTCTTCATAACAATGCCCAAGAACCATAACATAATCGTATCACATAAACATGAATAACATTTCCACATTTCAATCACAATATAACATTTTAGGATATTGAAATAATGAATCCATTCAAAAAGAAACATTTCCAAAACCATTTAAAACATTTAATAAAGTGATTTTTGAATCGAAGCGTCCCATACCACCTTGAAGCTTTTAACATTTTAAACCATTAATATCCATATAAATAAATCCATAAAACCATTTTGAAAACATGGATATTAATAAGAATAAATAATTAAAATATTTAAAACGATATTTTGGTTAAAGGGGTTTTACCAAAATTAGAGACACTTGAATACAATAATCGAGGAATAACATTTAGTCAGAACTTTATAATATCATGAGAATAAAAGGATTCATGATATAATACTCCAAAGGACAGTATATACACCATATAAGAGAGAATTGGTGCATAACAACAATGAACCCTCAGTAGAAATGTCAAATGTGATGAAATCCTTTAAAGAAGGTATCCTTAAATTAAGGACAAATAAATCTCAAAAATATGTGTGACAAATATATATACACCCAATATAAGTGGATATTAAGTTTAAAACAATAAAAGGTCAATCACACATATTCAATGGATGACATATTCAATGAATACAAGTTGAACCCAAAGAAATCGAAATTGGGTTAAAAAGTTCCCTTGACAGCCTTACGGCATCACATCAAAATGAGTTGATGAGAGATAAAAAGTGTATCTCATCACTTGGACAAAAAATTTACATCAATTAGGATGTATGAGAACATATCCCAACATAAAAATATGTAAATTAAAAGACCCAATAAAATAAGTCTTTTACAAAAGAGGAGGGTGAAAGGTTCCCTTACTGACTTGGGTATCTTTCAAAACATACACCCCATGGAAGAAAGACAATAGGTCATTGATGTAAATACTCATAAACAAAAGTATATTACACAAAGAGTAGAATAATGGGCAGTACATACACCACTCAATGGAATTTGTGGCGAATGTAGCATAAATCTCACGGGAATAAAACTGAGATGAAAAATCCCTTACGAAAACTCGGCAGCCTAACGACGCCACATAAAACATCCGAATATGGATTGATGAGATCAAAAAGAGTATCCCATCATATTAAAATAGAATTTACAGCAATAGGAATATAAAATAACATCCCCCAACATTACAAAGAAGAGCTTAAAAGAAGTGACACAAAGGAGAGTACTTAAAAAGAAAGAGAGAGGTTAGATCTCTTATGAAAATTCGGCAGCCTAACGGCGCCACTCAAAACTTCCAAAATGGATTGATGAGAGATAATAGGGTCTCTCATCACATGAAAATAAAAATTACAGTAGGATTAATATAAAATAACATCCCAATCATAAGAAATATGAGCTTAAAAGAAATTACATAAAAGAGTGTACTTATAAAGAAAGAGAGTTGTAGGATCCCTTACCTCGGGCCCGACTTGACTCGATCGTTCTTTAATCTCCTGAATAAGAAACTTGAGTTAATTTCTAATTCATTAATAACCCTTTTAAAGTTCATTATTCATTTTATATCACTTATTACCATGTCATAAACATTATGTAATCATTTAAGTTAATAATATTTGTTTTGCCGATATTTGGTTCTTAAGTCGAAAGTGGACTTCTTAAAATTACATGTTGTTCATGTGGAAAATTTTTTATTATATCCATAATTGTATTCATGATGTATATATAATATATGTCATATATATATCCATTACATGCATGCATTTATAACATTACATAATCATTTAGAGGTAAGAAATGAAATGCACCGTTCATGGAGACGGTAAGCCGTACGTACGCATGAACGCTACTTTCATTTCTATTTCGTATTTTATAGAATGGAATAATAATTATATAAAGGTATATTACAATTCCAGTATAATATAATATATAATATCAATGTTCCATCCTTTATACGTCCCACATATGGTATTTAACGAATCAAATCACTTTGAGGGGGCGGTAGTCCACACTTCCTTAAATGAAGATATCGCGTTTACCCATAATGGAAACCATAAAGGTATGACCAAAATGAAAAAAACATAAGCTTAAGGAAAACATAAACATATTATATATCATATATAAAAATAGTGGCATCATAATGTCCACCTTTGAAGGTGTTAAATGAGTATTGAACAATCATCGTTTCGGGAGGCAGAATTTCGCCATCCACGGAAACCGTATGTTCTTTAACAATTTGATGTAGTTGTGTGAGAGTGTAGCTCGAATAAATCTTATAACAACATCCTAGTATATTTAATATACTGGTGTTTTTACAAAAGAAATAAATAAAAAGAGTTTAGGGGGTTGGAGAAGCAAAATAAAACAAATGAACATGAGAGAATGAAATACCTTTAAAAGTGTAACTCCTTTTGATTTGAGCCTAAAGGCTTACTTTGAAAGGATTCTGCCCAAAGGGAATAATCTAGGATGGGGAGAGGGATGTGGAGAGAGTAAATGGGCAGGGGTTGGCCGAGCCAAAGGCTTGAGGAGTGTGTGAAATGAGGTAGAGGTGGGGGCCTTTTATAAGAGGAGAGGAGGGGCACTTTTGGAAAGTAAGAAATATTACTTTATTTGAAAATGTGTTTCGGTTTTAAAAGGTCCCACATTGATATAATTCGTGGATAAGGTGATAAGGCTTCGAAATCCACTCATCCAATTGGTTTTGGACATGTGTAGTTCATAGATTCTACATTATCTTTCCATTTTATTTAAATCGTCAAATAATGATGTCATCGCTGCATCATTATTATGTCATAAATAATTTAATTTATTTAATGTCTAAAAATTATAAAAAAATATACTATGATGTTGGAACTCTTTTTATCTTTCCAATTAATATTTATAATCAAAATTATGACTTTTATAACCCCACTTAAAAATTGTTTTAGTAAAACATATCATGTTTGTGTCAATTTTACTTTTACATTAAATAAAATGTTATTTATGTCATTTCCCAACCAAAGTGGACCAATGGGGTCCCCAAGTTGACCCATGGCTTTTCTTGGTCGGCCATGATACAACCAATGAGGGTAAGACATGTTTCATGCTCATCTCATTTTATTAAAGCATTATTTTTACCTTAAACTACACTAATTAACACTAATCGCGATTAAAAACTTAATAAGTTACTATTCACCAAAAAATTATTTTAATCTCATTGAACCACATTTTACTTCTTAATGACAACCATGTATGTCGCATTTTTGAAAATCAAAACACAATGATGGCAAAATTTCATTTAAACGGAAAAATCAGTTTTTATAAGTACCACTTAGTGGTTTCACTATTCATCAAAAATTGAAGTTTTTCAGAAAAATCCCAAAAAATAACCCTAAGCTATATTTGATATTCTGAATTCAAAACTGAAGTCCGTTTTACAAAATTCAAAACATATAAGTCACATTAATTAATTTAATAATTAATTCCCGCTGTCATGACAAATAGCGTGTTTTATGAAACAATAAGTATCAAAAGATTGACACTAGTTTAAGTCTGATTTCAAAGTGAAATTGATTCCAACGACCACTATTGGATTTAATGGTAAAAATATTTTCTAATTTCACTTTAAAACCAATTCAAAATATAATCTAATCATATAAATAATTTAGATTAAAAATTGGTTTTGAATTAAAATACAACATTTTACACTATTCATTAAAAAAATGAACTTTATCGGAAAGAAACCAAAAATTTACAAAAATTAAATTTTGATGTCCCAATTCTTAATAAGAGTTTTATTTGGTCCAAAAGAATGTTTAAGAGTGAACAAAACTATATTTAAAGACGGTTCTCCATCAAAAGGTGATAAGTGAACCTTTAGTGAAAAATAGGGCATATACGCCTGAAATTGAATTCTTTCCGTATTCTAAGCCTTTATCTTTTATTGTATAAATGTAAAAATATTTAAGAACATATATAATCATATTTTAGTTATTTCTATCCATTCCCGCCATTACAACGGCTACATGTTAACTAACATTTAAAATAATATTATTTTATTATTAGAGTGCAACGTAAAATTCCCAAGAAACTCGTTGTTGCGTGTTGGGTACGCCATCGAGCATAGCGTCCCCTTTAAAGTCATATTAATATTTTATTGACAAATATGGATAAATATGAAAATGTCATATTCCTTATTTACCTGGGGTGTTACACCTATACTCTATCAAGAGGTGAATATAAAACCCATTTGACAATAATATCATGATATTATTAATCATAAAGATATTTTATGTTTCATTTTGTGTTATTAATTCAGGGTTTCTATTATTAAAGGATACCCAAGTATTAATAATTTTATGTCACAATATCACTATTTATCAATTTTGCATATGATTAAATCTCCAATATTGAAATATTGTTATATAACACTAAATTATTTTAATTAATTTAATTATCCACTTATTTTTTCATGATATATTCGTGTAGGGGTAACATTGATTCACTCTTTGTACATAAAATTATTAAAAAATATTTTTATGAAAATATGATTTATTTATCTTTTCTTTCAAAAATCTATGTTATTTCAAAATAATGTTTTCTAAAAATGTTTTCAAAATGGTTTGAAAAAATATTTTAAGATCATTTTTAAAGAAATGGTTTTTGAATTTTTTTCTATTTTAAAAATTATTTTAAACGATTTTCAAATAATCCTTTATATGTTTTCAAAATATTTTTCATTGAAAATAGTTTTCAAAATGTTTAATTATTTCAAAATGTGGTTTAAAAAGTGGAAAGGTTATTTTTCCTAAAAAATGATTTAAATTATCATTAAAAAAATTCATATAATATGGCGTCCATTTGTGATATCTATTCCTTAATGAATTTATTATTTAAGTACCCCTTTCATATCGTTTCTTTGAATTGTTTATGTTTTGATTGTATGATGTGTAATAAACCTATTTCTCATCCATGTGTTAAAACATGAAGAGTTTATTATGAATCCCTCTTCATTTCATGGGTTATTCTATGATAAAAGTATTACAAAACATGTATCTTTTCTATACTTAATGATATGTAGTTTATGATTTAGATTTTATATATTGGATTGGATTTGAATAATGTTTATGACCTTATGGAAAAAAAATTATGATTTTCCTTATGTAATGGGTGGGTTATATATCTCTATCCAATGAATTGGATGAATATTTTAATCTATTTATATAGAAATTGAAAAAAATCCTATAGGATTGATTAACTATGGAAAATATGTGTGTCCCGATCCACTATAGGAAATCAGTGTTCCCTATTCAAAAATGGGAAACATGTGTGTCCTTATCCAATTTGGGAAACATGTATATCCTAATACACTATGTTTATGGCCATGGTAGTTAGCAATGAAATAGGAAATGATTTTCTATATTTATTATGGTGCAAAACTTTTATGACATAATTTGATGTTTCATGATTTACTTGTAAAGATTTTTCAAAATTATGGTCCATGTTTAATGTAATTATTATGTTTTATTTCGGGATACATACTTTTCATATATGATAGGATGGGTATTCAACTCATATGTAATTTTTTTACCATGTACCCCTATGTTTATCATTGGATTTAATATGATCATATATTTATATCACTTGTTTTTAAACATACATTACATCTAAGAACACCCTTTCTTAGGTTTTCCTACCACCGGTTTTGAAGAAAGTTTTTTTGTAGGGAATCTCTATGAAAAGTACTAAATAGAAATATCTTTATGGGAAGAATTTATAATCCATTAAAAGATTGGAAGATTGTGTTTCCATGTTTCCATAGGCACTAAACTATTATGGTCCTCATGAATGTGTTTTTGTATTACATTGAATATTCATAAAAAATGATGTAATATCCATTCATAACAATGCTCATGTAACTATATAATTGTAAAACCTAAACCATTCTAGAGATTCCTCTCACATGATTAATGTACTCTTTTAATTTTTCTTGTTATATCTTGGTTCCGTTTTAATTTTTAGTAATTTCTAGTGAGATTAGGTAAATTTTAATGTCCAAGGTCTTATACGTATTTTGTGTATTGTTAGAGAAAACTATTGGGGTTTCCTAAGGAAACAGTGTTCCCTATTTTAGAGAGACAAGAGATGGCACACTATTGGTCACAGTTTTTCAAAACCATGTGTCCACAAACTCCAAACCATGTAAATTAAAATTGTTGGGATTTTAATATTTGTTTCATAGTTTTTCAAAATGTGTGCCACTTAAGAGAATCATGAAACTCACTTAGTAGATGGGTACGATTAAGGCACACCATTTGAAAATCCATGTTCTACTATTATGAAAACCACACATGCATGTGTTTAATCTCCCAAAAATTTATTTAAAATTATTGAACCATCAGTTTTAACCCCCATTCAGACTAATTCATCCCTACCCTAATTTTTATGATTTTTTTAGCCATCATGTGCATTCCAAGGCTCCTTGTGACCCTTTATCGATCTTAGGTAATGGTCCCAGATCATATGTTCAGATTTGATATTGATCATTCTCCATTAATTTGGGGACTTTAGTTTGGTGAATTTATTTTAATGCCCTTGATTGAAGTGGCCCGAATTTAATCTTACATTGGATTCGTTTTAATTTTGGGTATGTAAGTATTAAAATGAAATCACCATATAAATAAATTGTATCCTAATTTGAATTGAAGAATTGATATGACATTTGTTTATGAAATTGTTAATGATTTAATTATGTAATTATTTGGAATTGTTAATATGTAATTTAAAATGGTTTGATTAAATGTGGTTGATCAATTGTGTTTTAAAACTAGTATCCAGACATGGGGTGTTCCGATAAGATGAAAATAATGGTTTCTAATTTTCACATCTTGATAAAAGAAATTGTTGAATATTTTAATAACGAGTTATGATAATTGGTGACAAATAATTTGAAAAACGACACCATGTCCTGTAATATGTGTGAATATGTTTTCTAATAGAGACTAATGTTCCAATTACCCGTAGCGTTCCAAACTACCACTCTAGACCGCCAATATATTTATTTACACATGTTATCCCTGAGTTTTGGGAAGGGGCTATTTCTATAAATACCAATGGGGTTCTAGACTACATCCATAGGACCCTATTGTATCAATGAAATAAATTAAATGAATTTATTAATAAAATACGAGGATGTAATGAAATGTGTTATCCCTTTGGGGATGATTCCAACTTTGGAATGGGAAAATCAGGTATTTATGGTTAGGGTGTCGTCTTGAAGCTGATATTAAGTGGTTAAATAATTAATGATTTTGATGTGAATTTTTTTTTCTGTATTTTGGAATGTTTTTTTTATAAAAATTCATACACTTTTATAGAATGTATATTGATACATACATCATTTGTGACTGTCTTATGAATTGAACTCTGATCTTATAAGGTCTACGTGATATTTACCCGAATTGAAATCATGTTTGCATGACATGATAAGAGAAATATACCTATGTTAGATGGATATGTTTTTATGGATATAAGATGAGAGAACCTGGCATGATCTCGGGAAATGCTTTGATTTTTATTTCTTCCATATTTTGGTTTACCATGTGAAATGTGTCTATATTGTTTATGGTGTTATTTTGGTTACTATTTATGATATTTTGGAAAATGGTAATTTATTTACACTTTTGTGATGATTTAATAAAGAGGGTTTACACTCCCTACGATATATCTATTTTTCCCTCACTACTAGTAAAAAACGGATACCATACTAGGAGGCGTACCTTATGCCATCTTACCACCCATCTCGGGGCACTGACATGTGGTACACGGGTTTAGATGTTAGAAACGTATATCATCAATTGGTAAATATATTATATTGTTTTTTACTATTTTTGAATGGTAGAAAGGATAATTCGATGAGTTGAGACATGGTTATGAGTTTGTGTATTGGATTAGCTAACCCATGTATGGGGGAGAAACCAATACCCACAATTGGGTTGCTGTTATTCATGTTTGTTGTATCATGTTTATATGATTTGACCTTCAGTGTTACACTTTTTGTGTGATATTTTTGTTTCTAGGTTTTTTACTCATGGACTAGTATAGAATGACATTATTGTATATATTCTTCATTATAGGCATGTAAGAATTATTAATACATGCATCATTTTATGTTCATAGAGAAACGTTTGTTTTGGGTGATCTTTTAAATTAAATGATTTTCCTTGTTTCAAAAATTTTCAAAGAAATAGTGCCTAATAATGAAATTAAATGGTTATGTTGATATTAAATTGTTATAATTTTGAAGGGATATATGGGTTTCTAATAAGTACATTGATTTGTGAGAATTTGTTTCCATATGTTTACCGTGACCCAGGTGACAGATGGTTGAAGGTTGTCTCAGTACCTCGATTTTGACCATGTAGTGGGATATAGGGGATGAAATATTAGGGATTAATATGAATCCATATTACATAAATTTATCAATGATATGATATGTGTCTTAAGAGGTTTTTTGTTATTGTGGAGTTATTCCTCTATAAATATTCTTGATGATAAGATAGCCTGAGGATATTGTTGGAAATGATCCTCCAACAGTGGAACCCAATGCTCCGATTATTTTGGGAGAGGGATCTGGAGAGAAGTTCCATGATATATTTTTTATATTTATATAGTTTATAGAAGGAAATATAGTGTGATTTGTGAAGACTATGTCTAACTTGACATAGGTGTTCCAGTTGCAGCACCCACCAAAATTCTCCAAATAGGGTGGATCAGAGGTAGTTGAGTTTATAATAAAGTCTATCTAGATGACCCTTGACTATTTAAAGACTCCTGCTACTGAAACAGTCAAATTGGTATCTTATATGTTATGTTTTCAAAAATATAGTAGGTGTGATATCCATATATGGGATCAAAATTGGGAGAATACTTTGTGTAAGGGGACTCGAGAGAATTTCTTTGAGAACATTTATCCTGAAATTCATAGGGAAGAGAGGGTAGATGTGTTTACGAGGTGGACCTAGTCGAGTATATCTGTGAAGGAAATTTTTTCTAACATTACTAGTTTTCAACCAATTGTTTTAGGATTGAAATTAGATTACATACAATATATAATCATTTTCAATAAGGGATTATATTTAATAATATGTCCCAAAATTATATATTTTGGACGAAAAAGTTTTCTAATGTGGTCAATCATGATTTCATTTACATGGGTTACCTGAAGGAGGATCCTAGTTGGATACAACTTTTTTCTGCTAGATGACCAACACGTGAATATTCCAAGAATAGGAAGTGACACATTGAGAATGTCTACTAGGGATATAGATGGAAAAGTTTCCAAGGATATGAAATGGTCACTTAGAGAAGTGATCAAATATAATCCCACCATTGGGTTATGTTAGAACAAATTCAAAGGGAGTGTCCTCGACCACTAGTGAAGTTCCGAGTTTGTGGAAGGATGGTAAAATTGTAGAGGTATTGTACAAATGATTGTTTGATGAGAAATTATGGAGGCTCTAGGATTAGTTAGAACACAGGAAGGGGGTATTGTACACAAGATCATTGTGACAGTTGGAGTTCAACTGGCCAAAGTGGTTGATGTAGTGGACATGGTACTTTATATAAAGGTTTCCCATATCTACGGAGTGGTGCAGCTCATTGGACTCATAACTAATCATAAGGAATATGAATAAGATAGTTTCATGTAGTTTACCCAAAAATTATAGATAATGTGTAACACCCTGAGATTTTATGAATAATATTCTTTTAATTTCATTGATTTCTTGTGTTGAACGCTACACCAAGATTACCTTGTGCTATACGCAACACCGTATTAGCTTGTAGTATACGCAACACTATTCATGGATCATGTTACACACAATTTTGATAGTAGTTATTCTATGCAAATTTTAGTGTGTATATATTTATATTCAATGTATAAATGAAATATGGTTGGATTCTGTTATATGAAAAAATTAAGGAGTCTTTCACAACATGCAACCATAACTTCTCTTGAATTACATATAATCACGACCATCCTCAAAAGCGTGTGTTATAGGCAATATCAGGTTTCACTAAACAATGATATATTATTTTAATATTATTATGGACTAACCGTTATTAATATTATTAACTAAATTTTTAATTTTATAACATTATTATTCATCTTACATATTTTCTAGAACATAGTATGAGAACAAAATAATTTTTTTGGGTAAAATAAGTATTTTTCAAAAAAATGCAGTTTTTTCACCTTTTGATGGCGCACCCACATTAAATCTAGTTTTTGACATGTTTATAAGTTCAATTTGACAAAATAAGATTCTTCCTTGGAATCAGGATATATAAATTTAATTTGGATAATGTTTTCATATTATTCTGATAACTTTCATATTTTGATGAATAGTAAAAACAGGCTATATTTTAATTAAAATTTTTTTTTTCATCACAATAATTTATATGGATATATTATCATTTTTATTTATTTTAAAGTGTAATTATAATAAATTTTTACCATTTAATCCAATTTTGGTCATTGGAATTAATTTCACAATGAAAGTGGACATGAACAAGTCACGATCGTTTGATAGTTATTGTTTCTTAAAAACATGCTATATGTTTTAATAACTGGAATTAAATTAAAAATTAATTAATTCCACTTATATGTTTTGAATTTGGAAAAATAAACATCATTTTTTATTTCGGAATATCAAATATAGCTTATGCAGAATTTTTGGTATTTTTCTGAAAAACGTCAATTTTTTATGAATAGTGAAAACACTGAGTTTTTGGTTAAAACCGAATTTTTATTTAAATAATAATTTATCTGATTTAAATTTATTTTAGGTAAAAATAGCTACATAATACTTATATAAGTTCAATTAAATTCATTAGAGTCATTTTATAATAATTCTGGATTTATAAAAATTGTATTGAACTTTTCACCGTCTTTTACCAACCTCCTAGGAGCTTTTGCAATTGTTCATAAAACATTATTTCACCACTTTTGTGAGTTGAATTTCAAAAATCCAAGAGACACGGTTAATATCAAGGAGTAAAATGTGGTTCAATTAGATAAAAATAATTTTTGGTGAATAGTATCTTTTTACTTTTATTTAATGTGGTTAAAAGTAAATAGTGTAATTCAAGGTTAAAAGAATATTATAATAATTCAAAATTACCTTAACACTGGTCCAAACCTCATTGGATGAGTAATGGCGGACCATGGGAATCCTTTGGTCTATTTTGGGACCCCATGGAGCCACTTATGAAAGAAAATGACACATTAGATTAATTAATTTAATGTAAAGAAAAAATTGGAAATAACAAAAATCTTTTAGTTATTTATTTTTATAAGGGGTTATATAAATTATCCATTCAACTATAAATATTCATTGGTAACCTAAAAATATTTCCTATATTTTGGAATTTTTTTAATTTTTAGACATTATATAAGTTAAATTATATATGACACAATAATGATGCAGTATTTACCTCATTAAAAAATGATTTAAATAAATAAGATAATAATGATTAAAATATTACCCAAAACCTATCCAATATCTATTGGATGATTTTATTTTGAATATGAGTAATCTTATCTTTTACATTAATTATTTTGGACCTCATGAAACTGGAGATAATTTTGTAATAAAATAATGTTTTCACATGTTCCTAAAGATCCCCTCCTCTCCCTTATAAAAGAAGACCACTTCTATGAAATTTCTCACACCTCTAAAGCCTTTTGGCTCGTCCAAACTCTACCCAAATAATCTACCTACATCCCTCTCCTCCCCCTATAAGCTTTACACTAGGATGGAGGAAATTCAAGAAGTATTTTTGGGTCAAAACAAAGGAAGTTACCCAAATTAAAGGTAATAGTTTCTCTTAAGGTGTTTTCTTTTATTCTACTTCTCCAACCACTAAACTCTTTTAAATCATTTCTTTTGAAACAAAACCAGAATCCTAAATATACTAGGATTTTTTTATGATAAGTATTCAAACTACACTTAAACACAACTCCATCTAATATATGAGGAACATAATGTTTCTGTGATGGCAAACTATCGCCTCATGAAACAATGATTGTTCGATTTTCTTCTACCACCTCTCATGGTGGCCATTATGATGGAACTGTATTTATATATGATATATATTATTCTTATGATTTCCTTATGCTTATTTACTTCACAATTATATCCATACATTATGGTTTCCATAGTCAGTAAATATGATAATCTCATTTGAGGAAGTTCGGACTACCACCCCCTCAATGTGATGTGATTCATTAAAGACTTATGTGGAATGTATAAAGGATGGAGTTAATTATATTATATATGGTATTATATTGAAATTTTAAAATACCTATGTATCATTATTTTTTAATTTTATAAATATAATAAATATAAAAGAATGTAGCGTTCATGCGTACGTACGGCTTACCGTCTCCATGAACAGTGCATTTCATTTCTTACCTCCAAATGTTATGTACTGTTATAAATACATGTATATTATGGATATATAATGAATATATATGATATATATATCATGATTTACATCCTGGAAGTAAGTAAATCAGGATATATTTAATAATAACAACAATAACAACAAGTCCAAACACGTACGATAAATAAGACGATTTTACCCAAAACGTTGCTTTAACATGGGATTTACAAAATAACGGGTAATATAAAGTCATAAGTGAACCATATATGATATAATATCAATGAATATGATTCTATAATATGACAATGACATTATTTAAATCATTATACATGAGATTCAGATACGTACGAAGCATATCGGACCTATGGTAAGGGATAATTTTCCAAATTTCATTTTTATCCGAGATTGCTTATACGTAAGTATTTACTGGGGTTATTGTTATCATCCATGTCCATGTTTTCTAAATTTTAATTTATGTATATTTAATGTCCTTTTTACCCATTTTTACTTTTACTACATGGTATTTAAGGAATATTTCTTTTGTGTACGTTACAAGGTACTTTTTGTCTTTTCTGACAAAAGTAGAGGAGAATGTTTTTTTAACTTATACGGCATGAAAGTATTTTTACGGTTTCATAATGCCTTATTTTCATGAATATTCCTCCAAAATATTTCATGAATATTTTAATCAAAATCTTTTTCTTTTAAAATTTCATGACATTTTGTGAAAAGAAATTGATTTTGAAGAAGAAAGGATATTTTCTTCAAGAATTCATTTCAAGTGTCTCATCAAAACCATTTTTCCATCTATGATGAAATTATTTCATATGAGTATGTATCTTGTATAATTTCTCTATGATTTACATGGCTTCACTGTTCTTATGAACAAATGATATCCATTTGATTTATATGGATTATGTTATGATGGGATGATGTTTATGATACCTATTTTATTCTTTAGGTTATGATGAATGATATATGTTTATGTTGTGGAAAAATTAAGAATGATTTCATTATGAGATGGGTGTGACCTATATCTCTCTCCAATGCATTGGGTAAATATTTATATCTCATGAGATAGACATGGATGAAACGGAAAGTAAATCTGGTTCAGTAATACAGGGCTGGAACGGCAAGTAAACCTGGTTCAGTACGGGGCTTTGTCCACTAAGATGGTCTTGGAATCAATGCCTTGGATACTATCTAAATCATTACATGTGCTTAATGGATTCCACAATTACATGTTTTATTACCTTTCTAGTTTAACATTATTAATATTCTTTCATGATCTATGCCTTATGTACTGCCATGATTTATGTCATTGCCCATGATTTTGATGTTTAAAAATTATGTTCATGTTTTTAAGTTCAGATGTAAATGATTTGTTTTATTTTATTCATTCATACCCTTACTGATCATTTGAGATCACCATTTATATGATTTCTTCTCCCCAGGATTTATATAAAGGTTTTAGGTAAGAAAACCAAAAGGGGAAGATCTTTATGGGAGATGTTGAAGATCTTTCACCACGATTAGAAGATTGCGTTCCATGTTTGCAAAGACACTAAAATATTACGATCCTTATGTGTCTGTTTTTGTTATGTATTAAGTATTCCACAAAATTAATGTAATGTCTATGCACGTCAAGCTTTGGGTCTCTACATAATGTGGTTGGGACATCGATAGTAATAGGTATATTTTTTGTAGATTCTATGATTTCTAGTGCCTTATTTAATATAGGAGGCTATTATTATTTTATAAATTTACATATTGTGAATGGGTTGAGTCTGGCGGTGGAGTTTTCAAGTTGGGTTATAAATAATGATACACTATTGGGATTACAGTTAATTGTCATATTTTTATATTAGAGGTGTTCTCTCATGATTTGGGTGTATCATTTTCCTTGGGATCTATAAATTAAATACATGTCATGGTTCAACATGTTTTTGGGTATGGACTAGATTCTAGAATATCATAACCACATTGAAATTTTCTATATAATATATACCATTAAATCTCCTAAGGGGTACAATTATATTCATTGTGTAGCGTGAGATATCCAATCATTCTATGTAGGGACGGTTCATTGGAAACTGTGAGATCTTGTCACATAGGTTTCCAATTTTTTTATAGATTAAAGGGGTGTAAAGAATGATATATTTTCTCCTGTAGTGGACTCGTTGTTATATGTGATTCTGGTGGAATTATCAGGGGTACCACCTAAGAAGGATTTTGAATTTACAATGGATCATATGCGTGGAGTTGAGTCAGTTTCTCTTCCACCTTATAAAATGGAACAAATAATTCATCAAGGGCCTAATGCTAATCTATAAGAGATTATGGATACAGGACTTATCAATCCATGTATATCTTCTTCGGGTTCACAATTTCCTTTTTATTAGAAGCCTGATGAGACATTGTGTTTTTTTTATGATTAAAAGATGATAAATGAGATTATATTAAAGAACTTCTATTCCGTTTATCATACTGATTATCTCTTGGACCATTTGAGTGGAGATTATATTTTCAACAAGATTGAATTGATGTTAAGGTATCATCATATGAGATTTCGTTCTTCTAGTATTCCATATACAACATTCAGATGTCAATATAGCTATTAGGAGTTCATCGTGATTCCATTTGGGTAGAATAATTTTCTTGTAGTGTTTATGTCCATTATGAAATAAATCAACCACACATACCTAGATTAGTTTTTGGTTATGTTGTGGATGACCACTTTGTGTACTCCAAGAAACATGACGATCAGTACCAACATCCTCACAACATCCTCAGTACAATTTGAGAGTGTTGATTATACTCTATGATATCTAAGGCTCTATTTTGGAACAAATGTGTACATTTCATGGGAGACATAATCTTCAAGGAATGTGTGTCTATGCAGCTAGAGAAGGTCAAGGTAGTGGTTTCTTTAGATCATCCCAAGAATGTTTCTGATTTCCTAAATTTTTTGGGTAAATATGGATATTATTGGAAGTTCATTAAGGAAATTCAATAATTGGTGGAACAAATTATATGGTTTACCAAGAAGGGAAGTAAGTTTTAATGTTTTGTAGCATGTGACAATTCTTTCCCGGAGATAAAGAAGTAGTTGACTACCACACTGATTCTATTCATACTCGAGTCAAGTGAGGATTATATGGTGTTTTATGATGCATTATGGATTAAAAATAAAGTAGTGTTGATACAAGAGGATAAAGTTGTGGAATATCACTCATGGTAGTTGAGTCTACATGTATTTAATTACCCTAAACATGATCTAGAGTTAACTACTGTTATTTACACATGGATGTGTTGAACAAATTATCTTTTTGGTAAAACTTTTACTATATATACAGATCAAAAGAGTTTAAAATATGTATTTTCAATATGGTATATGAATATATGGTAGTGGAGAAGGGTTGCGTATAAGATGTTATTTGAGTTTGAGTTTTCCTATACACATGTGGAAAGAAATACTATTACTGGCACGTTGACCAGGAACACTCTGGCTCAATTAGTTAATCAGTCTATTTTTATATGATTGATGATGTGCTTACTAGATGAGATGAACATTGTGGTCTAAGAGAGAAAATAGAATATTAACCTCATATATGCATCCATAATTTATACAATGCTGATATGAATTAGATAGATGTAGTATGAGGATCTAGAGTGTAATTTGAGGATGGAAAGCCTTGAAGGTGGGATGCAATCATCCGATTGGAATATAGATTAAGATGAGATCTTCTACGTACTAAGTCATGCTGTTCTACATAAAATTAGAAGGGGGAGGCTGATGTGTGATTTTAATGCCTCCATGTTGGGGATACATCTTGGTTTTATTAAACTTTATGAAAACTACGTTGATAATATAGGTGGTTGGGAATGGAAAAGAAGATTGTAGGGTTTGTGACGTGTTGTGACACTTGTCCACATGTGAAGGGTGAGAATCAATAACCTTGTTATTTAATACAACCATTTATCATTCCATAATGGAAGTGTGATGATTTTACCATAAATTTTAAGTTAGGCCTTATGAGGACAACTAATAAGAATGACATTATATAGATAATTGTAGGATGATTGACGAATGTATCCCATTTATTTCCTATCAAATACAGTTTCTTAGTGGGTATGTTTGGTGAATTGTATGATCATGCGATAGTCAAACTGCATGGGTTTCTGCAGAAAATAGTTTCATACCCTAACAAGAGGTTAACATCATGATTGTAGAACATATTGTAGAAGGTTCTTAGAAATCATTTTTATTTTGAGTACGGATTTCTAAGCACAGATAGATGGGAATTCAAATTGTACCATACATATGTTGGAGTATATCTTATGGGTGTGTGTCTTAGACATTACTGGGTATTTAGAGAAAAACCTAGCACTCTTTGAGTTATACTATAACAACTTTTATCAGGAAACTATTCAGATGAAACCATATGTGGCTCATTATAGTAAGTAATGCAGATCACCTTCTTGATGAATAGAGGTGTGTGAGAAGGATTTGTTCAGATAAATCCTTATGTAGGATCCATCTGACTAGGTTCACCTTATTCAGAAATGTATGGCTACATATATGAGTTGGTTGAAGTCATATTATGATCCACATCAATGACCCCAAGAGTTTACAAATGGTGAAAATTTATTCCTTCAGCTTTGGAAAAGACTGGGATATTATTGGATACAATTAGAGGGTAGGTTTATTCCTAGGACTGTTGGAACTTGTATGGTTATGGATAGAATCAAGATAGAGGAATTTTATTTGGATCATCCACAAATTTTAGTGCTAATAACAATCTATTCATGTGTCACAAAATCAGAAGTTTTACCCCAATAATTCTTGTGGGACATATACTAAGCATATTGAGATTGAGGATGATGATTCCATCAAGGATCATCTGATTTGTGTTATGGATCATAGTGATAATGTGTTGTTGGGAAGTATTGTGTCGATGTTTTGAGTATTGTGGAAATAGAACCATGTACAATAGGGAACATATGAGAGATAATTAGACAAGAAGGATCAATGTCCTAATAATTTTACCGTAGATTCACAGAGATTCTTGGGATTACATATTGATGATGAGTTGTTATAAGTTGGGGATATTGTGAGATACCATCCTTTATAATGATACCTCATACATGTTTTGAGGTACACAACTACCGTTGTTTGGTTTTATATTGGTTGGTTTAATATTTGGGTTATTTTGGGTGAAATTAAAGATTTTTTGAATCTTAAGGTTCTCTGCATGGTTGGATCACCGTTAGTGAAAACTATGAGGCTTTCCCCTGGAACATGTGCATCCTATTATATATAGATAGGACATGGTTCCCAGTTAGTGCATCATTTTTCCAAACCATGCATCCACACTTTCAAAACCATGCAACCCAAAATACTGAGGGTTTATAATATTGGTGGACAATTTTTAAAATACTATTTCACTTTGAAGAATCTAGGATCCCCCAATGTAGAGGTGAATTATTAAGGCACCTAGTTTGGATGTCCATGACCCCTACACAAGAAAACATGGACATGGTATTTTAATAATAAAATTATTTAATATTCACAACCCCCCTAGTTTTAACACATAATTTCCCCCACAAGGACCTAACCTAATTCATATGATTTGGAAATCCACTAAATGGATTATAAGTCTTCTGGAACCCATTTTTTGATGAATCAACAATACGATTGAAGGATCATCTCATCTATGTTATGGAATTTTTCTCTTATTGGTTTTCTATCTCTCTTGTCTCTCCTTCCAGATGAAGAGAAATGTGTTTTCCTCTATTTGATATGGTTTGGATCTATGTTTTGATAGATATTAATGCTTTTGATCTCTATATTAGGTATCTACACTAAATCTTCTAGACTTTTATTTTCTAAATCATTCTATATTAATTTGTTGATTTTTTTTGGATATCGTCCGTCAAGGACCATGAGGTTTGTAGTGTAAATGTGAATAACCAAATTATCGGTTTTAATTTTATATATGTAATTGGAAAATTGTAACTTTCATGTTGGGAGATTGATTCCAAAATTGAATTGATCTATTGATTTAACAAATGATTGATTTTTTTTTTAAATTATGTGATAATTATTATTTTTTGAATTGTGATAATGAAATTTATGAATAGTGGGTTGATAAAATATTGTTGATCAATGGTACTGTGAATCTAGTAGACACCCTTAGGTTTTTCTAATAAGATGTAAATGACGAATAATAATTTTTTCTTCATGATAAAAGGAACTATGAACTGAATAAATAATTAATTAAGATAAATTATGATAAATGGTTTGAATTATGGAACAATGTGAGGTGATATCAAGGACTATGTTGTTGGATAGGGACTGCTTCTCCAAATATCTGCGGGTTTCCAAAATTTTCTATAGGCCCACAATATATTTATCTATACATGTGATCATTGAGATTTTTGAAAGGGTATACAATTCCAAATACCTACGGGGTTCCATTCTGCAACACTAGCACCCCAATGTATAAAGGGAATAATTTAACTAATTTGATTAATAGAAACCCATAATGCAATGACATGTCATTTCCCTGTGGGGATACATCAGAATCTGTAATGGGAGGACACTGGTTTGGATGGTTAGGGTGTCATCGTGAACCCATTTTTATGTTGCTAAAGTATGATTTTTTTTTGAAAATAGTTAACATTTTAATTTCATCTTATTATTTATACATCATCATAAACTGTTATAGATTGGATTGTATTTTAGATAGTGTTGGTGGTGGCCTACTGAGTTATACTCCCACCCTGCTTTAGCTGGCTGAACAAAACCTGAATAGATAGTGTGTTTATTGAATAGGATAATGGAAAGATACCTATATTAAATGGATGAGTTGGGACAGGGAATTGATGAGGTAAATAGTCATGAAGTCAGGACTTGATAGGGAGTGTTCATTGTGTCTTTTTTTTGGTTCAACAATTTACACTTCACACATAAATGACCTAAAATATTTACAACTTTGGTATGGTTATTGTTTTCTTATTTTTGATTACCATATGATACTGGTATATATTTTTTATGTAATTATTGTGGTTATATTTTATTATATATAGATATGTGTTATTTATTTATGATGTTTTTTTGTTGATATAGAGGGTATATTATCCCCACTATGTATTTAGTAGACCCATGCTGCTAGTTGAAATCCTCTTCTATATAGGGAGGTTCTCTTGAGGTCATATGAAAAATATGATCCAAGAACCAACAAGTGGCCCATGTGTTAATAATTTACAAAAATTTAGTGTTAGAATGATGATATTTCTTCCTACTACCATATGAGGCACATCATGGGGCAAATCATTCATCCCAGTGAAAACAATCTGTTGTTACATCGATCGAATTTATGCATATAATCATCCATGATTAATTACTAGGAGGATCCCCTTTTTAAAAATAGATCAACAGTAATGATATAGTGATGGTATTCATTCTTGTACCCATATGAGAGCCTCACATAAATATAATTCATTTTTGACTCATTTATTTGGGATCCACAATTGAATTTTTTTCTATTTCAAATTCAATATTCAGCTGGTTTCAATTTATTTTCGATGTTGACTCCTATGTTTTCAAATATTATTAGGAAATCACAATCATACTGATGGAAGAAGAAAATAATCAAGTATAAAAATGGTTTTGAATAATTGGTCAAAAAATATGTAGAATACCAACAATATGGACCCTCTCATGTACATTGTAGCTAGAAAATATCTAAAAATTCTATAATGGACACAAAAAAGTTTATCAAAATAATCATCCAAATATTGGTTAGAATTTCTAATGGGATACATAAGGTTAATTTCTTTGATAAAATCACTTTTGTTCAATGGACATGTTCACTCAGCATGAGTAGTTAGTTCTAGGATTCTTCATCCATAAATCTCAAGCCTAGTGTCTACTAATAGTTGATACGCCTTCACACTTTCCACACGATCCTCTTATTCCTACAGCATAATAGTAGTCATAACTACACAATCAGAAATCGATTATTCCACAGTAGTTAAATGATTAATCTCATTAGTGGAACCCTCTATATATTCTTCATTATGGTTAACATGCTCAAATATTAGTTGTTATAAATATTGTTCTTCCAATTCCCATTTGGAAGTGAGAAATTAATGGATAAGAGTGTAAATGTGAATGTAATTGAACATGACTATTCTGAATCTATAAAATAGTTAGTGAAGGAATTATAGTTTCTCAATAATTTCACCAAAAAAAGTATTTGAAATGATATCATGAACATGACACCAAACCCATTTTCTCACTACTCTATTTTTTGATAGATGTTTTGGGATCATGACTCTTTTTACTTGTTGTTATGTGTATATAATCTAGAATTTGGTTTTCCATTGAAAGACACAATTATGTTGAAAATACAGGTACTGAATAACCTTCAGTTTCTTCTTCAATATTCAATTTATGTACTGATTTGATAAGGGTGATAACCTCTAGTGTAACAATTTCTTTGAGTGTGACCATATCTTGGGTAGTAATACAATATAAAATCCTAGTTTGAAGTTCTATATCTCAATAGTGAAGTAGAATAAATTTTCATCCTATCCTTAGATATAAACACTCCATATGTTTTCTTCTCCTTAATAAAATCCTGTATGAATTATTTGAATAACACTTTAATGATTCAAAATTTATATTGAATTGAAATAATGTAAAGAAATTAATAATTTAAACATCATAGAATACTCTTAGCGACAACCCTTGAATCTTCCATAATATATTGTCCTTTTTTATCATCCTAACCCTCTTCCCTTTTTCATGTCTAGCCATGGGTTATAGGGGAACAACTCTAGATCTTGAAGACTCGGCTCTTAGTGTTTAAAAATTTTCAGCGCTTATTTGTTAATCCTATAACATTTAACCTTCCCAAAATATTGAATAATGGTATACGATTCTAGATTAGATCTCTTTATGAGATCTCCTTGATTTATATAAATTAAAATTAAGAAATAATTAACAATATCATTAATATAAAAACACTTCAACAATTTTACATTATGCATACCAAATATATTTCTTATCTTCTACTATCAAAAAATATCTTTCATGTGACTTCATCAAGAAATGGTTATATATCATAGGGATTATGATGCTTCCAATTCCCAATAATTAAATCAGATGTGAGGGTTGATTTGAAATATGTCCATATCCTAGCAACCATTTACAAACATTTATTCTTGAATCCACTAGTGTGAGGTATATCATATATAATTTGATATGAAGAATGAAAAAATATTACAATAAACAATTAAATATTAGTAAAACTATAAATAAATCATTCCAAAATTGTCAACTTCAATTTAATATGTATTACTTTTTTAACACATCTCCAATCATTAATAAAAAACCAAAATTTCTTTAATACTAAATTGATACAAAAATATTGAATTGTTATGCATTATGACCTCTTGGAAAAAAATTATCCTCAATTTCTACTAGTATCCTTTACTCTTTTATATGATAAACTTAATATTTTGTAAAATGTGTGCTTATATGTTTATCAACCTTAAAACTCTTCATTCGATATAAGGGAGAATTTGACTCTTATAAATAATGATGGGGACCATAAAAAGGCGCATCCTCACGTTCCTCCCAGTTGTATGAGTATTATCTTCTCCAGATGGATGTGGTTGGTCACTTGATTGATCTATCATTATCCAATAAAATAATTCTACAAAAAAACTAGTAAAAAAAATTAACTTGCAATACTATTGTAAAATATAAATGAAAAATTTTGAAATAGAAAAGCAAACTAAAACATAGCACATTATTTTTCATTTTCTTATAGTAAACTAAAATGATAAAAAAGTAATGATGTATAAAATATCCTGTAAATGAATGAAAAAAATCAAATAATGGTGTAAGAATATAAAAAATGGTCCAACCAAATATATCATTTTTATAGAAAAATGAATATTTTTTCGATACACTCTTATAAATTGTTTTTGTTTTTATTTAACATATAATATATATAATAATTTCATTTCCAAAAGAACAATAAATATATATGTTACATAAGGTAAATATGTTTAAAAATCACTAAAATAAAATAAAAAAACATTTTTAAATTAGTATTTTTACTATGTGTTTTAGTAAATAATGTCAAATCAACAAATCTTACATTTTATGAAATTTATAAAGGTAAATAAGAAAAAAATCTGTTACCTATAATATTTGGAATATATGAAAGGACTTTTTCTAAAATTGTTTTTTCATGATAATTCCTTTAGGAAAAAACCATGTCTACGATGTGGTCATAAATATTATATGTCAATCATTCCACGGAAGTTGGGATGTCACATAAATTTTTATCTTCATCAAGATGATCATCAATGACATGTTCTTTTTTCTTATAAAACAATAAATAGAAACAAATAATATTGATCAATAAAATATACATTTTTAACATGTTTCCTTTATAAAATGATCAGCTGTGTATTTTAATCTATTCCGATTAAAATGTGACATTACAAATTCGCCATGTTTTATGCTATTGTTACTGATTATATGATTTTATTTAAACACTGGAAGATTAAATTTAAATTAATCAGACTCTCATATTTATTAAGTGAATTAATAAAATTAACATTATGTATAAATTGATATTTTCCTTTAGAACTCTATAAATATATCTCTTTTGAGAGCACTAACACACCACCATTCTAAATTGCACTTATGTTGTCCAGAATATTCGTATGTAATGAATAGGATTCAATTTCATACCTGAACCACGTTATCACATTTATACTTTGTCCACCAAAAAACCATCATAATGTTTATAATGCATCTAATCTACCAAGCATGGTCATTTAATCCATGGAAAATATGTTTTTTTAGAATCCTTCAAAACCTACATATCTTTATTCATTGGATGACATTGTTTTAACATGTTAATATGAAATTTTATATTTTTTTGAGCATTATATATGTTATTAAATATGTACATTTTTATATTTTTTATTTTTTCACTTGATAAATATTTGACTTTTAATCCCTGAATCCTGTTTTCACCTAAATTAAATTTTACATGGAATGATACAGCCAATCCTATGTGATCCACCAGAAACAAGTAACTTGAACAATACATTGCAACCTCCTCAAAAATATACTTTTCATCAATGGATGATTCAGTTTTATATATATTATTAACACACGCCTTCATTATCATCATATACCATTCAAAAGGATCCATAAAACATAAATATAAGGGACCACAATGAATTATTTCCCAAACCAAATGTACTATTAAATGCACCATTATGTCAAAAAAAGTTGGTGGAAAATATATATTCAGTTGAAATAGTATAGAAATTTATATTCTTTTCAAAATATTCAATATATTCAAGTCATTAATCTTGTAAAAAATTGAATTGAAAAAATAACACACCATCATGATAGTCATTATGACCTAGATGAAAAATATTCCGTGCAATGAAACTGATTGATGTTGTTGCATCATGACATGAGAATCATTAGATTTCATACATTTCAACCTAAAATCCTGTGAAGGTACAATTTTTTTCATTTTAAGAATAATCCTGTGGAACTTTCATATCACAAAGACACTGGAAAAAGATAATTTGCACTATCATGGAAAATATATCACAATATGGGGGAAGAAATTTTCGCCTTTCATCATGAGTGGGATGTAACTCCAAACATATTCACAGTGACAGTAAATCTAATCTTTCATTCAGCCCATTTTAGCCTTTTCATTAATATTTAATAGTGTCCCAATGAAGATGTTAGAAATGTTCTTCTCTACGTGCCTGAAATCATTTTTATGTATCAACACATGATATCTTCATTATGATAGCACAAAAAATTTTTTATCGTTTCTTCAAATTAATCATATCATTACCAGATTTATGGGTCTTTCCTAACGTCATACCAAGGTTTTGAAAACTCTCAAAATACTAATAAGTGGATAATGGTTTTAAAGAAATATAAATTTCGTGTGAGAAATTGAATGGATTTTAATTTTTTTAAGAGTGGTCAATAGAGAAAAAAATTGATTACCCATGAATAATATTTTTCTCCCATGGTGTATTGGATAATAATAAATTAGTTGTTCTCAAATTGGTAATTCCTTATCACCCTTAACACTATATCCAGAAATATTTCAATTTGTTGTGAAGTCATTTACACTGAACATAATCATTACAGGAAGTTGAAAATGTTCTATATTATAAGAATCATATATCCTAATTCCATCCTCCCATAAGAGTTTAAAATCATTAACTAATGTTGAAAAGAGAACATCAATCTCATTTTTGGGTTGTTTTTGTCAATAGAACATTAAACTCAATGTGACATATATTCTCCTAAAATAAAATTATAAGTATAAGTTATAAATTACCAATAAATTACACCATGAACTATGTGTGCTACTAATGATTCAATATAGATTAATTCAAACAATACACAGACCAAGTCTCATATTTCTAAATTAATTTTTTAATGTAGGAAAATAGTGAAAAATTTAACTCGACAGTGGAAATTCAGTTGGACGATGTATTTTTCAATCACATATCTTCTCATCAGCATTATATATTAACCTTGTTGAATCATGTAAATTAGAAACTAAATGTATCAAATGATGAATTATAAAAATATTCCAAAATCTCCGGGTAGGGCTCTATGTAACCTCTAAATGAGCCTATGATATTTCTTTCATCTTATACCTTGATGTCCCACATTTAATACACTCTAGTTGAAATTCATAGTCCTTCATATATATAACACATTTCATTTAGGAAAAAATGTATTTTTTTCCTATAATATCATCAGGCACAATATTTTCTTCTCATTATAATGTTAATCTGATAAATCATTGTCTTTTGAAATAATATCTTTTAACAATTTTATAAAATCATAAAAACTTTTTTCAGTCCAACCATGTTTTTCTTTCAAATTAATCAATCATAACACTGATGATAAAATCATAAATTTCGTACAAAAATGATACAATGGTTTTCTAGCATCACCATATATATGCTTAATTTTCATTTCATTCTCTATTTCCTCTTCTTCAAAATAATAAATAATTTCTTCAATTTCATTAGATTTACAATTATGAAAATAATTATCCTCAATAGATTTAAAATTATGAATAGTTTCACTATGTCAAAACCAAGGGTTGTATCTAAAATTAATACCATGAAAAATTAAATGATCATTGAACTCTATACTATTCATCATCTAAATATTTAAATATTTTAGGCAAGGATAGAAAAACATGTAATTTTTTGGAACATTGAGTATTGAAAATTCCAAAAAGCATCAACACCTTACTCATATTCATCTCGAATTTGAAGTTCCATAATGCAAAATTGAATCATTATTACCTATAAAAATATCAAATATATATATATTTTCGTGATAATCCAATTTAATATTTATATTAAATATTCCATAATTTTCATGTACCACAATTTTTAAATATAAAATAAATTTATTCTTATTTGAAAAATATAATTATAAATTTTATACAACAATGAAAGATAAGTATAAATATAAAAGGTAAATCCTAAAAAGATATTCATGGAAATGACTTACAAAGGAAAATATAGGTAGAACATAAAATTTTTCATATAGTATATAGACTCATTGGGATATTATATAGGCACAACCATCAAGGTTGAAAGTTGTTTTTCGATGATAGATTTAGTATGGGAACCATACTGAATGAAATTGAAATTGTTTTGGGGATAGAAATATATTCTAATTAACATTCATTTAATGATATTTCCCAAACTAAAAAAAATATTTATAGGTAGTATCTAAAATAATAACCCATTATTTTTTTTTGATCAATTCATACACACAAATGGATTTTGATCTTTCCATATAATAATTTACAATGACGAAAAACCTGTAACTAGTCCATCAAAATTTTTATTTTCATGATCTATAAATATTACATTGTCAATATCAACAAGTGTAATGTTAATCCATTAGCTAATTTCCATCTATGATGCCATAATAATTCCCCCAACTCATACTATATTAAATAGTTATCATAACATTATGTGATACATTAACATATAAATTGTTAATATGGTTTCTAGATTAAAAACAATTTAAACTGTGGTACATATCATAGAAAAATATATATTCACAGGGAATAAACATGATCCCTTACATAATGAACATGAGTTCCTAAAACAAATTAATATTGGATTGATCGATCAACATGAAAATTCATGATTCGTACATTTATAAAAAAATAAAACATTAAAAATAAAACTAATCTCATGTCCAATACCCTCTCGTGAAATTTACCTTTTCGTGTTTATTAATGTTCCATGTAATAAAACAAAACATCCCATCGATGTTATAAGTCTATTAAAACATATTAAATACCAATGGGATAATAAAGGAGGGTATCACAAAATCAATTAAACCTTTTTATATGATATCAAATACTCCTTTGAATCCAAATTTAAAAACAATGTTACAACCATCCATTGAAAAACAAAAAGGGTTCAAAACATTAGAAACATAATATACCACACATATTAGTTAGTTCAAAACCAAAAAAATCTCTTTAATTAGAAAATTAACCATTGAAAATTTGGTTATATTCCTTAGAAATAAAAAAAGTTTCAATACCCTTCTTTTATTATCAAAATCATTAGATAATATACTCATATTAAATTTTAATGAAAAATAAGGCATTCATAATAAAAGGAGATGAACAATTATCATTAAAAATAATCCACCATGATGAAAGGAGATGCATAATTATCACTGGATGTAATGGGATTAATAATGATTGTAATGAGATAACATAATGTGAATACAAATTATCGTAATTTTATATTTTATTAAATGAAATTTTAAAATGGAGAGTTATTGAATCTTTAAAATTGAAGGACCCAAAGAAAAATGTATGAGGATAACTAGATAGTTGGGTGTAAATTATATATAATTAACTCAATAAAATATGATGAATGAAGGTAGAAAATGAAGTTGGAGGCCACTGGATCAAACAAAATATTATTGGGTTTCTGTGCCAGACAGAACCGAGACTTGCTTCACCTAATTAAAAAACAATGAAATTACTCAAAACGAGAATTCGTAAACTTTTTATTTATTTATAACATATGTTATTATATAAATGATGTGATAAAGAAAATTTAAGTATATTTATCACATTTTTTATATAGAAACCGACATGATAAATTGATTTACAATGCCAGCTATAAAATAACTAACATAATAAGGAAATGATATTTTATTTATCATAATGGTTATATAATAACAAAATGATAATGTTGGATACATAATTTATCACATAATTTATATAATAACCAATGATATAAATCAATATTCATGGAATTTCACATCAAATATAAATACAAGTAATACGGCCGATATAATAAATACTTCTTACACTACTGTTATGACCACTACCAATGAAAATAGAACCATAAAGTAAATATTTCCCATAATCATTAGAATTACATTATATAGGATTATTTATTTCAAATAATCGACATTGAAAATATGTCAGGAGAGGGAAATTGGGATACCAAAGATCATATTTTGCTATAATATTGGCTCACTTACTATTCCAATTTGTGTAATTATCATACCATTTGTTTACACCCCCATTACAGGTTGTTCGAATTACTAGTGGATGATAGTATAACCGACATGCCTTTATCCTCAAGAACAATCACCAACTAATATTGGAGAAGGATAGATGGACGTCTCTCCCTTTCATCCCTGGTATTAGTTAAAAACATTACCTATTGTAGACATCCAAAATTTCTTGAGAAACTATAAGTTCTGTAAGGATCAAAATTGATCAATCCATTTGTTTGAGATATCAAAAACACATATGATAATTTAATTATATTAGAATATTTTTCCTGGAAACATTGACTATTTTCAATTACTATTCCAGAAGGCAAGATATAAGTAACGAAGGAAAATTCAGAGGGATTATCAAACATTTGAATGGATCTTTTGATATCTATTGACATTGAAAAACACTATATAAATATTTAGAAACCTGTGGTGGGTTGAAAAATGAGTTTTTTTTTGATATTTTGATACTAATTTCATTGTAAATGTTCTTCTATACAAATATATTGAAGTTTTAATGGTCTGTTAATAAAATATTGATGTCTTTCTTCTTGTATATAAATCAAAAAAGTGATAAACCCAATCATGGATTGGTAATGATCTTTTAAATAACTATCTTGGTTTCAATGTATCCTCTATAATTAGGGTGTGGATCTAAAAACCCAAACGAGCTTCCCAAGCTTGGAAAAGACATCTACTCCAAAACATGGTAAATAACTCCGCATGCCAAAGATATACAGTCACATCCATCTATACATTGTAACTCCATATTGGGTACATTAATACATCATGGGTATCATAATATAATTGATCTATATATTGGTAATATTAAGTAGTATTGGTCCTTGTTATCTTGACATTTTCCCTTAAATAATTAGATTGAAAAATTATTTTCATCCCTTCATTGAATGTAATAATTTAATGGGTATGTTGTTTTTTCAAAATGATTTTTTTTCTCCATGATCAACATGTACCTCTTTATTGGTGGGATATTTTTTCAATCTCCCATATTTTAGATATGGAATGTAACAAATCTTACATCTCTAAATGGATTTTTATTAATCACTATTGACAAATATCCCAAAATCTAACCACGACCCTAATATATAAGAAGATTGAATGTATTGGTACTTGCACACCAAATATTGATCATGTTATGGAAAATATCATAAGGTTGATACATCATAAATTTATATGTACATAGTAAATGGTATAAATCTACTACCTCTAAATTCTCATGGAATTTTATGCAACTTTGATGTACCCAGAAATCCCATACCCACCCACTGAGAATATTTTGATCGATTCATAGGCCCCAATATGGCTCTTTCTTACATGAAAATTGATCAGTTAATTTTTAAAAAAAAAATTGGTCATCATTGGTGATTTGATATATGTATTCATCATAGACATAAAAGGTTAATAATGATATATTTTTGGAAAATAAAAGTCCATTACATGGATTTGGGACATTTTGACCCATGGGTGAAATATACACTTGGATACAATTTGTGGGGAACACAAACCTTTTAAACAATGAGATGAAGTCATCCCCTAATATCAGAGAAAAATTGTAAAACTTCTAAACATATAATGGTAGAATTTTAGATAGTGGGTAAATCTATTATTATAGTAGAATAATATTATTCAGGGTCTCATTTTTGGGAATAATAAATTATCGATGGGCAGCCTCTGTATTTCTATTAATGAAAACCCACATTTTAGTTGTAGTCATCAAATCAAATAATTACATTATTATTAAATCTGTTATCACTAAAATATCAAATAATTATTATTTTTTCAAAACTCAATTAACAGTGGGAAATTTAAAAATATTATAAATTCAAAAAATTAATAATAGTGTTAATGGTGCTACACAAATCCCATAGTTCCTTAATCACTAGGAAGTCTTCCATAAGGATATGTAAAGATATTAATTTTTTTATTTAGTTATTTGGAATGATACAATATATTTTCATGAAATTAATCATTTGAATAATTGGTTGACAATAAAGAAAGAATCATCTGAAAATATATTAACATTTAGGAAGTATTTATCTTATGTGGTCGTGTCACCATATTTGAATAGATCATGAAATAATTCATGCCCTACATGCCAATTGAACTCAATCATAACCCTTTATATAATGGTGGCCCATAATCCTAGTACACTAGTACACCATAAATAACCTTGGGAGGATATGTTTCTTCAATATTATTGAATACGCTTTATGCATATGAAACTATATTCTAGGGGAGGGGCGATGATTGTTTGTGGATTCTACATGGTTTCAAAGATTTTAATAATGTATTTTAATGAATTTCATTAACCAATATAAATTATAATTGGATGAAAAACTAGTATAATTTATAAAATTCATGTATTGAACATAGTGAATATATTTATTGGTTATGTAATAGGCCCTTTATGAGGCATTTATCCATATTAATCAGTAGTGGTAAAAAAGGGGATTCTCCAATATAAAATCATCATTTCCATGTTGAAGGAAACTTTTTGGTTACTCTAATGTGTGAGTGTTGGTTTAAAAATTTACAATATGAGGGAATTTTACTATTGTTTTGATCACATCATGAATATCAATTTACAATATATAATTTTCATTTATAATTGGAATGTATATTTTTATACCCTCTTGTGTTTGAGTTTTGGTTTCAATATTCTGTAATGGTAAAGTGGCACATAACATTTTGATCCTTCCAAAAATCACCAGTACTCTATATAAGTGAATTAATTTTGGTAAATTCCTAAATATTAAGACACCATATGTTAGAGAAACTCTACAAGGGGAATATTGCTCAATTTATTCTTTATCTCACTCACCAGATGTTTAGGAATTGAGGGTTCTGAAAAGAGAAGAATTTAGAACTCTATTGGGGTGAACAAATCAGGACACGCTTGAAATATTGTAAAAAATAGTTACCATGTTACTAATATTGTCTGGTTCTACTCCAAGAGTGCTAAACTAACAATTATTAGATCACAATGAAAGTGTACTATTACTTCAAGAGTATTTACACCAAGAACCAGTTGAAATGTCACTTTAAATACATTGTAGAGAATCTGATGTTTCCTCCTATTACAAGAGCTTTTAATGATCAAGTTCAATAATATAATGACTTAACACCTATTCATGAGAAGTTTTGGGAGAATAAGGATTATTTAGAAAAGGAAATTTAATATGGTTGAGATATAATCACAGATTTAATGAATATATAGAATCCATATCTGCTTGGTTAGTGTAAGGCTATAGCGGTTCAAGCCGTTGCACCTCTCAGACCACCTCTCACATCTTAGAATCTTGATCCCTCTAAAAATCTATAGTACTCTTATATAATTGAGTGTGTCTTAAAATACTATTTTACAGTATAATTTTGAAATCCCACAACCCAAAATATCATTAGTGAATGAATTGTTTCATGAAGCAAACTCATTTATGATTGAAACGCTTGACGGGGACCCCATTCCATAAAGAACCCCCTATAAGATATGGGGTGTACCTATAATATATGTTTCTAAAATATAAATTTATTCACCCTATATTGAATTTGGATTCCCCAAATCGACTTAAAAAATATTACAAATGATTCTCAAGTCAGTATCTTATTAGAATGAAGACCCTCAGAAGGAGAAATCTGGGCCTCTTTAAAAATCACTTGACTGAAATGTATAGTGAATTTTTATCAGTGTGAAACTCATTAAATAAAAATTTACCAGATGATTATGGTATCTATTAATATAAAAATATTTTGGTCACTCATACATGGACATAACTCATAGATTAATATCCTAGTCTTTTTATATTATTACATAATCCTTTTGACTTCTTGTTCTCTCCTAGCCTATAAATCGACTAGAATACCAGAGGGTGAGATTCTTATCTGGGTTTGAGATCCATGATAGTTTCCATTTATTGAATCATTATGGATTCATGGATCCTAATAGGGTCTTATCATTACGTATAATCCCTATATAATTTTAATTAGGAACCTTTATAAAATGTGTATGATCTTTTGTAACCTATTTTTTTCTGAAACCTAAAATGAATCATGTAGGGTTAGAGATATAAGTATACTTTCCCCTAAGAATTATTAAAATTGAAATAAAAATGGCCATCATAATAGGTTTATTCATTAATTATCTATTTTAGGGTAGCCCAATACGCATAATCCCCACTCCTTCCTCTATTGTCACACCATTCATGACATATACATCCATCAGATATGATATTAAAATACATGGAAAATATATGATCTAAATGATGTAAAACTACACAAAAATAACCTTATCGAATGTTATTAAATAGCATGGTATGATCCTATTACATGGACTAAAATTTAGTATCTGAACTACAAGGGATTTGATCTATATTTTGTCACGATATGTTGGAATTATTCAAAATATTACACCCATAATCACTAATCATTAATTATCAACTCATTGAGATCAACCAAAAATCATATACCCAACATCATTCATCCGTATGAAACCATATTACTCATGAGTTCATATACATATTTTCTTTTCATAGCTATATTAATTTTTTCCATAAATATCACTTTATATAGGTCTATATCAACTTGTAAACTTTTTTTATACATCTACATTCCAAATAAAATCATGCCCACATTCAATGTGAAAAATTACCGTTTTTGAATTACTATATCACCCTATATGTATGGTGCAAGACTTTTCACTGATGGAGATATAAAAATAAATTTATTTTTAACCTACGTTAAATTTTATAGTAGAAGCACAATCATATCCCTAGGGAAAGGTATTTTCAATCCAAACAGAAGGAAAAAACAAAATGAAAACTAAAAAATAGTGTCTTAATGGGAAATGATGTTTGTGTGAATTATGTCAAAATAGTGGAGGTGAAATAATGAAACAAGCTAATCTGAAATAGGATAAGTAATTGAATATATATTGTATTAGGTAAGTCATTAAATTTTGGTTGGATTTTTTTATAAAATTAATTATGTTAAACTTCTTAAAATCAAAATTATTCATGTTATTAAAATAATAGTGATTAAGAATAATGATTTCATATAAATGGTCTGTATATTCAATGATATCTATATAAAGATGAAGTTTCCATCAAATAAAATGTTGTGTTAGATTATTTATGGGAAAGTGAATTATAATTTTTTTTCAATTTCTTGTACATTGATTAATGTTCAATTTTATGAAATGCGTACTCAAGTCCCCTATTAGTTCATATAGAATTTGAATATTGATACTCATAATGAAAAAATTGGGATAATTGAATCAATACATTGTACTATTAAATATTACATTAAATATAGTGAAATATACTAAGGAAATCATTTCATTTAAATAAAATCTACTATATTTATTTACAAGTGCATATTTAAATAGGAAGAAAATAAATTTATTCAATTAAATTATCTTGGATATAGAAGAATAGGATGAAATGGATTACCAAATAGAAGATATTGTTGTTGAATTTGACTCTATTCCTTGAATCTAGATCCCCTGTTTAATTATTCAAACATGATCCCTATATCTCGATTATTTTTAAATATTCAATTTCCATGATTTTTAATATTATTATTTGGTAATTAAATTATACATATAAAATTTTCTAAAGTTGTTTTTTTCACCAGCTTTAATTCCTTAACCTCAATGTGTTAAATTTACTATTAGTCATCACTATCAAAGTCCACCTATCGCTGCCATGAAATATAGAATAGATATCCAGAAATATTCCAAATTTATAGTATTTTGTATCATATATCATATCTCAACATCAATTACCCAAATAGAGATTCAATATAAACACAAAAAATTAACTATAAAAAATATTCATCTAAAATATCGAAAACCCATATCACTCCACACAATGCTAATACCTATTCCATAATATTTGAGTTATTTTTTAGATAGTGTCTAGTGAAATTAACTCCAACCCTAATGTTACAATGCTGGATAACGTTAGGCCTCATCATTGTCTTTTATCTAACAAGAAAACAAAGAGAAAAAATTCAGTGAACATGATTATGAACTCAAAAACATCTATTAGCCTACGTAGTTGACAATGAACAAACCAAATTCTCCCTCTCATATTCCTTGAATTTTTGTGAGTTTTTCATCTTGTGTAAGTGTATTAATTTAGATTGATCTCAAATAAATAAATTCCGATACCTACAACTAATCTCCTGATCGTCAGTTTCAAAAAATTATCTTTATTAGGGTTCTCTAAATTGATTAAATGTCATCTTCAAACATAGGTTTGACCAAATCAATGACTGAAACATCACAAACTCAACCACATTCTACTATAGTTAATTAACATAAAAATTTTATGATAATTACTCAACCCAGCATCTCTTGATTGAATCTCCTTGGTCATAGATACCTCTTTCCATCTAGTATGGATTTTTCTTCTTCATGAATATTGATTTCTTCATTATGGTTTTGCATCGGGTCAATAGAATCCTAAAATCATGGTTTCTATTTCCTATAGAACTCAAATTAATCATGTTTATTTCCTCTTCAAAACATAAATTAGAATAATAGTAGTGGATTCAAATAATAAACACATATCGAACCTGATATACAACCATAAAGCTTTATTATTAGACCTTTATAGTCAAATAGATCCCAATATGGGTGCTTGTTTTTCATATGGCTTCATATAATTCAATATTCTTCATAATTAGTCAAATTTTAATTGAATATTATTCATTTGATGATTTGTGTTTGTCCTTGAAATTAGTTTCAACAATGATTTCTTAATCTCAAAAGATCATATTTCTATGATAATAGTGTGAATTTGGAGCCCCTAGTTCATATGTGCCAGAATATCCATGCAACTTGGCTTCACTGGTTCAATACCAATGCTCAAAGTCATTTGGATCTGTATATTGACGACCTCTAGGATATATATGAATACAGTTTGAATTGAATATGTGGTTGATTTATGAGTTATTCTACATTAATTGTTCAAATATTTCCAACAACGATTAAATATATACAAGAGGGAATTCTCTATTTTTTGGCTATGTGAATGGATAATAAAATAGAATCATTGAGCACATGGTATTATAGCTATTATAATTTGGAAAATTTTATATGATAAAATTTAAAAACATACCATTATGAAAATAAAACCCAATTTCATTTTCTAATTAATTATATAACATAACTTTTTAAAAAAATAAAAATTGAAACCAAAATTTTTTAAAAGAAATATAATATACTGAATTTTAAACCTGACCTGCATTTAAATTATTTAATTAAAATAATTTAAAAATTCAACATAATATTATTGTTTAATAGATTAATAAAAATTTAAAATGAGGTAAATAAATTAATAAATAGGCCCCATAAGTAAATAATAATCAATGTATTGATAAAATAAAGAATAATTAAACATTTATAATTTAAATAGACATTAAAAATATTGAAAAGAATGAAATTTTGATAGTTTTAAATAATAAGAAATAATCTTTATCTTAATTATGATTGACAAAAAAATAAAACAATAAATTAAACCTAATCCAAAAATATATCCATGGATTAAAAGTATTAGAAATAAATTTAAATAACTATTATAAGAAATTATGTGGAAAAACAATACAAATAGGGGCCACATGATGGACTATAATCCATGTGGGACCCATCTTCACTATTATATATTCATTGTAAAACCAACCTAATATCATCTACAAATATTCTATATCAGATCCATTAGTTATGGATACTCATTTAACAGTCACATACAAAATTATGCATGAATCCTTTCACATATACATCTTTTCTATATGATGTAAAAATGAATGTGTCGATCATTATCACATAGACATAAATGGAATGACATGTCCAAGAAATGTTCACTGAACTACATGGGTTTTGATTAAATTTATAAAGATATGTTGAAATCCCCTATCAGGGACCAAACACCATCAATATAAATATTTAAAAAATTTATGTATAACGATAATCATTAGAGTTCCCAATTATGTAGCTTTAATCTAGTACCCCAAAAAAGTAAGTATCACCATGTTATAATGCACGAAAATTAAGAAACATTGATCCATATATATGATCTTGGTTATAGTGAAACTATGATACATAAATACAATCTTGTCTATATAGAATGTAAAAAACTAGATTTTAAAAGAAAAAATTATTCAATAACGTATAAGACACGCAACATAGAGCCAAAATAAACAACAAAATATTATTATTTAAATATGAACTTCATAAACTATATGTTGAATTGAAGGGAATATATATTATTAAATAATCCTTGAAATAAAGTAACTAAATAATAATTATTCACTTATTAATTCTTTTGAAATAAGAACTCACATTTTTAGTAATGTGAATATAATCTTTATAAGTATTTTTTATCAAATATGTTATATATTTATTTTTATAAGAAAATATTATATATAATTAATTGAATTTATAGAATTTGTTTTAAAATAATTAATTTAATTTTTATAATCATCACATTAAAATTATTTTAATGGAATAAGTTTTATATTTTTCTGAAATTTTTTGATTTTCTAATGAATAATGGAAAACAAGGATTTTTATTGAATGTTGTAATTTTATTCCAAAAAATTAAAAAGTGCCATATTTTTTTAAAATGAATTGAAAGGATAATAAGATATATTATATAATTTTCAATATAACTATTCTTCTTTTAATCAATTAAATTACTTGATTTGGTACTGAAAACATTTATATACATAAAAGGTTATTTTTTAGAAAATATAGGCTTTGTAGCATTTTTTTGATTTTTAATTAATTACTATAACTTTTAGAAATTGAATCGTAAAAATTTTATTTCATATTTTTAATTGGTAGGTATTTTTTTTAAAATATTTTCCATAAATTGTGTCATTATATATAGTAACCATAATAAATAATTTTCACCACTATAAGGGTAAATTAGGTAATTATGGTTTAAAATAAAAAGATAAGGACTAGAAAATGACCCTAAAACATGAGTTAGAGTGATTTTTAAAGATTATTTCATCCATAATCATCCAATATTTGATTTTTTAATATTTTCTTGAATGTTTTCTATGATGGTTACCTTTATATTGTTTTATTTAATGAAAAGTTAAAAATAAAATTCTTGTTATTTTATTATATTTAAATGTTTACAAAACTATAATTATAGGAGAGTTCCATTATAAATATATATTTTAAAGATAAATAAATTAATTTATAATTTTAATTAATTTATATTTTTTATTGATGAAATAGCTTCCATAAATGATTGTAGAAAATTGAATAAAATTTATTCAACTAATAGATAAAATACCTAAGGGTTTTGAGAAATACAAAATGTTATATAATTTTAATTAATGAATGTATCCTAATAATTTTATAGATATATATGAAATTTTAGGGATGTGCAAAATTATTATTCTCTAATTCCCCATTATATTGATGTATTTAATGTCATATTGAATTTAGACATGGCATTAATAATATTTTATAATAAATAATTTTTTACTAAATGATATTAAATATATAAAAATATTTTATTAAGAAAAATAAATGGTGTATTTTCAAAAACCTCAGCCATAGTCCATTTATGAGTCATTTTTTATTTTAGGGTAATATTCTTCAGCCTTAATGTGTAGAAAGTTTATTATTAATGTAATTATCACGGGAGTAAACGAAGGGTAAAAACTAAATTATAAGGTTGAAAACACCATCAAATCTTATAATTATTTAATTTTATGTGTTTATTTTGAATTTAATTTTTTATATATTAAAAATATACATGTTTGGGTTCATTTTTCATTGAAAAATAATTTATATTAATTTTATACATTATTAATTGAAATGTGAACCACCCATCTCTTATAAAAGGGAACCCCCTATCCCCTTCTCTCAACACTTTAAAATATAGTTGTTTCATCTAATATTTTTCTAAATTTCTTCATAAAATAACTTCCAACATTACATAAGTCATATTTTTGTAATAATACGAACATTATTTGGATTAATGTATAAAGAGAATGAGTTTTCTTGAATAATAGGTAAAGATCTTAACCGATAATTTTCATTTTGTTTATTAACCTACCACCTTCACGTATGTTGTAATCATTCTGATATAATAAAATTAATATAATTCACAAATTGAGATGAAATTATGTTAATTAGATATCATATATCCATCTATTATTCTATCAAAACGAAAATGAAATTTTTATTAGTCTGTGTGGAGGAAAATGCCTTGTGAATTAATGCGACTTTTTTACCATCAGCACCTCTCACAGATGGTTAAAATGAATGATTTACTGTATATATGTGATATTAATGAAATGACTATTTCTCTAAAATGTAAATATATAATTAATTTACTTAACTTTCTAACTATTGAAAAAATATATCATCATTCATGGGTACCTTTGGACTACCACCTCTACTATGTAATGTGATTCATTTTCCATCCCCACATCACATGAATGATATATAAAAATTTATATTAATTTATAATTTTTTATTTATGATATTATATTAATTTATTAATCTTAAATTAATATTTATGTTCATTATATCATGATTTTTGGGAATGGAAATAATACCAATGCGTAGGTATGACTTACATTCTCTATAATTCTAACGTTGATAATTTTTCACAATAATTTTCATCGGTTAATTGAAAAATTATAATTTAAGTATAAAAATGATTTATTTCATTTTTATTATTATTTATATGACTGAATAATTGCCTCTTAGACCATAGTTAACTTTCCATAGTCATTATTGATATATGAGCATAATATTGTCAAAATGTCGAATGATAACATAATTAATTCGGTAATATTATATATCATGGTACAACAAATAAAATGAATAATAAACCTTAAAAATAATCTTAAAATAAGTATATAATTAAATTATTTTTTATTATTAGGGATGAAAAGGAACATATGTGTTCGGTCAAACTCAGGGTATTGAATTTCTTCAATCAATATCCAATCATTGCATTATACTTCCACTTCATGACTAAGTAATGCTAGGATTATATATGAAATGAGCTATGACTCTATTAGAATGAATTTCCAAATGTTCATTTTTTTGTGGATTTAAATTTATACACCTAATAAAATAATTGATTAATTTTCACCTGATCTAGTCAGCCACAATCCATGAAACACACTTCCTCATATTCCATATGTTGTTGAAAAAAAAGGGTCCAAAAGAAACATTTAAGAGAATATATAACATAGCCAGGGTGCAATAATATCACAGAATAACCAAACTTATACAAAATAAACAACAATATAGATAATAAGTTAGCTAAAACAAAAAAATTTATAATAAATATAATACAACATAAGAACTAATATTAAGAAAACAATCAACAAAAGGTGGCCCCATGGGAAATTAATATATTCAAAAAAGTAAATTCCAATGCCCTCTACTTATACTAGTATGAGATCCCACATTTTTGGTCTCTACGATGATCATGTTGTACCAACCTAATCCTAAGACTACATTGGTGACCCAACTAAATACACAAACTCTGTTCATCAACCCCAACCATTCTGCAACAAATGATTCATTTTAAATGTATACATCAAGTACACATGCACAATGAGGTGTAGATATAGGGGTGAGAAATAATTTTCAGAAGTAAATAGCAATGGGTTAACGTCAAAATATATTAACATATTAGTTTCATGCACATGTGATATATACATAATAAATGAAATCTAATTGTTTTTGGCATAAAATAAACAACTAAAAAACGGAAAAAAGGATAGAATCCAACTAGTAGGTTCTATATTGTCACCCAAGTTAAATCCACCACCACTGTGGCCCCTTACATAGGGTTTACATTATCTAGATAACTAATCATCATGAAAACTGGAATGTCTACCACATCTACACATTGTATCAAAGATTTTTGAATTATTTAGGAATCATGTCTGTCCATAGGGTGTAATTATAGGCATCATCGGGAAAACCAACATGTACCAGGAAAAATTACTTAAACTAAAAAATCTTAACTATGAAGAGGATCATCTATGCAATCCTTTGGAGAAGCTATCATTTTTAATGGAGTGGTAGAATGAATTTAAAACATGATATGGACCTGAATAAAATACCAAATGGGTACCAACATGGGCATGAACAAACGTTTCCATAGGCACCATTAATCTTGTAAAAATAAAGCATCACCTAGCTAGAAAGTGTAAAAAATACATGATACATAAAACCCAATACATGAGTGACCTAAGATGTCATGAGCCTAAATCCATAGAATTCATTGATAATAATCAACATTATTGGGGTTTTAATCATTTAGATCTAACATTATCTCCCTCTTCCCATGTAACAAAATCCATAAATAATGAAGAGATAACCGGATCACAGTCGAGATAATTCCAGAACAAATATATCCTATATGCATCCTCCTCAATGTATATCCCGGAGAAGAAACTACCTCAATCATTATAGGCAATGGAAAACCAAACATGGGAAAATTAACCCTCAAATCAACCATGGAAATAGTTAAATTAGGAGTGTTAATAAATTCTTTCCAAAAAATCATGGGGCCTCTCTGAACACCAATGGTCTTAGCATAAAAATGTAGCCGCCATAGGGTCTTTATGACCTATCTTAGTGTATAACCAAATAGAAGGATCCCATGGTCCCTGGGGGTACAAAATAAAGTTACATACACCATAAGACACCCATGATACCCCCAAACACTTAGGTCACACCCATTTAAACAATATCAACTGGCATAAAGTCCAAACAAATATTGGTCACCCAGTAAGGGGTTTCGTTAGATCATCCAAAATTATAAGACACACCCTATGCTGAAACATTAAAAACAACCATTAGCAGCCCCCAGTTGATCCTCGATCAACAACACACTAAAAGGGTAATAAAAGAGAACAAACCTATGAATAGGTTCATTTAAAATGGTCCTAAATACAACCTCAAATTAAGGATAACTTCCTCAAGGGCTACTCTACACATGAAAAAAAGTAATGACATACACGAATTATCAACATAGAACTATTGAAGTTGTTGATCACTTTAATAGAATTTTGAACAATATATAATCCTCAAGTGTCTCTATAAGTCATATAAGATGCATTATAACCCCTAAAAACCATCAACCAAATGCATTAACACAACCCAATTCATCCGTAGTTCTGATCCCCAAACCCCAGAGGTAAACCAAAATAACTCTAAACTCAATAAACTGGTCCCAACATATATAAATAAATTAACATCTTCCCATAGGTACTTTTCAATTATTCCATGTAAGATATTTCCAATATAAATGTGAACAAATTTTTCTTACATCCACATTCCATAGTCAACTAACAAGCTTACACCCTCACATGGGCCTTTCACATCTCAACCCAATGCTGAGGAGGAATATAGAACAACCACAATAAATCCTCCTACATAACTCTCATAATCTAAAAAACTATCCCAAATTCATATAAAAACTAAATTACATAACCATCATAATCTTTGTGAAAATGTTCAGAATGGACTACTCAAAAGTCCAATTATAACAGCAGGGTGAGAAACATGAAAAATGAACCATGGAAGATAAATTACATGGTGTGAAATCTAAGTGCATGTTGTGTACCTATAGAGGCCTTCCTTATCCATGTACCTCATTAAAATTAGCATGTACTTTTCTAAATTACATAGAGGTTCCAACTGGTATATGGATTGTTACCTTACATGGGTAGCATCCCATGTTTCTTAGCACCACTCAAATTTTACACTGCCAAACTACATGACATGTATATGTTGTATAAAATGTGTTCCCAACACATGGTCCAAATCCATTTAAATGACCATGTTCCATTTTGGAAAAACACGATACATGGACACTTGCTATGTTCCTCACCCAGGCATTGGCCAGGTAGCCAACACATTCGTGTGCCCCAAACACACCCCTAGACACATCTACACGTTGTTTACTAATGATACTTAAATTTTAGTCATAAAAATATAATATTACTTATATTAAAATAACACACAATGATTTTTCCTCTAAACTATGTGTCATGTACACTCTGTTTCTTGAATAAGAAACCGACAAATACCCTGAAACACTAATCTGGCCTGGCCCGAGGTCCGTGGTTGCACCTCCTTCTATAGATTTACCTATTGTTTCTAGATCCTCCTCTAAACCACGTAAAGGGAATCCCACTATGGAATACATGATAGGGTATGGAAAAATAAATAACAATAAAAGAAAAGAAATAGAAAATGAATAGGTGGCATGGGTCTATCATCAATTCCTCAAACATGGTTATTACACATTCAAGTAAAAAAATAATTTTAAAACTCAAAAACAAAGATAAAATATCAATCAACATTATGTTTAAAATATACAAAACAATAAAAAATAATGAATTAATAATATTTAATTAATTATATATTAAGGATTCCTCGAAAATTTGAGAGGATCAGATTTCCATGAAACTCATGTACTTTGGTAAGCATGCTATCAATGTACTAATGGACTGGACAGAAAAATTTTCCAAGATCACAATATAAGAGAAATAAAAATTTTACCTTGAACACTCTTATGAAAATCAATGTTCACATTTCCGATTATTTTGACCACCTATGATGAAAGAGGTCATCAAAACCTCCCCACCCCAAATGCTTCCAACCACTAAGAACCATCTATGGATACCCAATATACATGATCTACCAAAATCATTAGTGAAACTGATGATATCTTGACCATATTATGATTTGACTTACTACATCTTCAGCTCTATTTGCATATGAGAGACATTATATTATGTCCAATATGATTCTCCCCACCACATGGGTATCCTTATCATCACTCCAAAAAACAATAGAAAAAAACATGGACTATCTAATATCTATCATAGTTGAAATGGATATACATTTCCAAACATGTCACACCTGAGAACCAACAAGAAATGTAACAATAATAAAACTAAACAAACTAATTAAACTAGGATCATGACCTCTAACATCCTACAGTTGTCTCCCCACCATAAGGGGTTCCTTACTATAAACCTCAAGTAACCATCATAACTCATCCTCACATGGTCCATGACCTAATAAAACTATGAGAACAAAAAAATCATTGATAAACCTCCACCTATAGAACAGTTCAAGAAAAAAATATTACCCCCAACCCTACCCTTCATGAATGAAGAATCTACCTCAATCCACGATCTGCAAGCATTACAACCCTCCATATATTCATCGATCAATTACCACAAGCACTTAACCACTCTCTGACTATTCGTCCCATTGCACAAAAAAACGATAAGGATAGGGTCTAACTAAACCATCCCTATCAAGATATATATGAGAAATTTATCTCTACCAACACTCAAATTATAAAAAACTAGGAATACCATTTTCTAACCACATCTAGCTGATAGAAATCCTTAATAGCCCCACCAAATATGAACTACCTTTCCCACCCATGTCATTGGTGATATTAAGCACACAGGATCCACCGTATCCCTTGTAGAAAACACATGGAAAAAATAGTCCCCCCCCTCCATAAGGAACACAATCCTTGGACTTCAAGGGAACCACAATCATAGGGGAACTCATTCCAAATCCAATGATTCATCAGGAAACCTTCCCCTCATTGAGCTATAAATTATGTAAATAGAGCTGACACTGAACCACACATTTCATCATGCATCCCTCATCAAAGGGAATATGAATCTTTGATTAGGGAGCCTCTGTCCACTCAAAACACATGATCTATCATAAGAATAAAATATAAATCACTTCAAATATGAAAATTTCATGTGAATCATACAAGCCTATAATGATAAATGAATGTTGGCCTCTCACTCAAGGTCTGTGATCACACAAAATAATACATATATCCACAAACTAATGTGCACAACCTTACGTGAAATCCCATAATCATTAAGACATATACAATGAATATAAATATCATTCAGTAAGAACAAGTTGTTCCTATCAGTAATTGTTTCCATGAAACACAACTCTAATATCCATCAAAAGTGATGATACAGTCCAAGACCACCTATCCGTAATCTCCCAATATCATAAAACCAAATACCTTAGATACCATTTTTTAACAGACCAAATAGGGTCGTCTAGACACGTCACCCGATGTGGTATTCCATAAGGCCTCTAGAGTGCCTCCATAGACACTTGGGGATGCAAACAATCAGTTTGGTTCTAAAATTATTATGAGGAGAAAATACCCTATAGATAGAGTGAAATAATTGTTTGAAATAACCTATCTCATACAAAAGGATCGACATTATATTACACATAACAAATAAATGAAAATAAATCATACTGAAATAAATTGAATGTAGTATATAGAATAAAATCCAGATAAACATACAACATTTTGTGGCTAACAGCTCTAACTAAAGATTAAAAATAAAAAAAATTGAAAATCAAATACAATAGACCCCACATCAAACACTGATCCTACCGACATACCAATTCTCCCAGATTGTCGAGATATAACTACTCAATCCTTGGACTCAACATGCGTGAATCCACTCTATCCATAAACATTGGGACTTGTCCCCAACCATCATGCATCCTATGGTGCATCCTAAAATATTACATTTGGTTTTCATAAACACAGATGTGTACATATAGATGGTGATCAATAAATTTTAGTTGACCACCCATAATGTTTCAATTATAAATTTTCTATCATAACTAATGCACCTACATGTGATATTCCGTAACTATCCAATAACTAACAGTTTCTGGAATAATAGAAACAACATCACATAGGGGTTAAACCGAAGAAAGAAAATATCCAACTAGTGGGTTCAAACCTAACACTTGTGGTACAACTACCTTCTCTCTATCCCCTTCCAGAGTATTTACATCAGGTGCCTCACCTAGCCACAAAACAATTAGAACATCTTCCAGATTTACACAAGTGATATCTAGACACAACATGTATGATTCCAAATCCCAAAGCATAACCATAGATATCAATACAATAAATACAAATGACCCATGTACTCGGGAAATAACTCTAATTATCTCACCACAAAATCTTGGAGCACGTTTTTTAATATAGTATAATGGCATGATTACATGGAATGAAATACTAAAATATCAATCAATTTTACAGTTTTGGAAAAAAATACGTAAATAAAAACCATTTTATTTTGTGAATATAAAATAAAACATAATACATAGATAATTATAATAAAATTAATATTAGAAAACTCATTAAATGATCACTTATTCATAATATGGTTAAAAAAATTACGTTGAGATCAAATTCTTAATAAGGATTATGTATAGATGAATCAATAATGAATCAATGATAATAATCAATATGGAACGGTAAATAATTGATCAAAATGACCTCAAAAAACTGGATAGAGAATAGAAAATATATAATGAACAAAATATGATCAAATAATGACATATAAATAATCACATGAGCTAGAAACATGACCAAGTATATTTTAACTAATTAAATAATCACATGGAATAAGAATAATAATGGAATGTATAATGTTGTACATCAAAAATATAAAGATGTATCTTCAATATATTCACTATAAAAAAATATCCTAATTTTTTTTATGTTTATGGGTATAAGATCTTATAATTTTTGTCAAGACCTTTTACAGGACACTACTCCCATGATCTATCATCCCAATATTTTTAAAATGATTCAAAACAAATGTGATGGGATTTTTCCAATAGAATTAATCTTAGGGGATTTATGATGAATCAAGGGGATTTCAACAAATTTTCACCCCCCATATACTATATTTATACAACATGTCTCATATATTTAATAATCAATGAAAATTATAAAACACATTCCTTATCAAATACCCAAATTGATTAGTGGGTATAAATTTATCAATGCCTCCTAATAAATCCCCATAGATGAGATAATTAAAATTGAAACAATAATACCATGAAATTATAATTAATATTGATATTAAATATCAAATAAGAAGTATATACAAAACATAAAATTTAATTGGCACATAGTAACAAATATTTCTCAATAGAATGTAAATTGGGAAGAAATCCCTTACATTGAGTCTGAATTGATTTGTGTGTATTTATCTACATAAAAACTAAAGGTAATTGAATAATTTTTTGAATAACCTTCTTATTAATATTACTAATTTTATTTATCTTATTAATAATTTTTATACAGTTACTTAGGAAATTAATTTTATGTTGCATCTCTTGACCATATTTGGTTTTTTTGTCAAAACAACATTTGAAGTTCGACTGTTGTTAAAGGAGTCATTATTCTAAAAAAAATGTTACAATAATCATGAAATAATTATCCTTTGTATATAAATATATTACTTTAATTAGCTATCATGGATGTTAATTTTAAAAAATGTACTCATGTTACAATCATGGAGACGGTAGGCTGCACATACGCATGAGTATTTTTTCCATTTTTCAATGATCATCATAGAAATAATTTAAATGAATTTTATATTTAAATAATGATATGTATATCCTAAATAAATTTTTATTTAGTCATATCTACTTTTACATTTAATTATTTTAAATTAAAGGGATCACATATCTTTGAGGATGTGGTAGTCCACACGTCCATGAATGATGTTATCACTTATTTAGTTTGTGAAAGGGTAATAATGAAAATGATATAATATATAAACAGAAAGGTAATTATTCATTGAATATAATAATTATGTTATTTATATCATATATATTAATTAATATATTAATATATAAATTATATTAAGAGCATGAATGAATCACATTGATTTGAGGACGCGGTGGTCCAAACGTCCACAAACAATGTCATCGTCTTTCTAAAAAATAGAAAGCATAAAGGTATGTTTTATATAAGAATACCATATCATTAGAAAAATATAAGAAACATATATATAATATAAAGAATATAAATCCATCATTATTCACAACCATGAATGGTGGTAATTGATGAATGAACGACACTGGTTCTAGAGGTAGTAGTCTATCAAACACATACACAATGATTGTTTATCCCATTTTATGGAAGTGTGTGTCAATGTAAGTCAATACCATAAAATAAAAAAATCTCAGTATATTTTGTATAATTATATTATTGTACAATGAATACATAATAATAATTTTATGGGTTTAAAATGACATAAAACAAAAGTGTATGTTGAATAACATTACCTCTTATTTGGGTAACTCCATTTTGATTCCCAGAAAAATACAACCTTGGTTAGACACCTCCCCAAAGTTAATATTCTAGGATGAGTAGAGGTATTTTGGGAGTTAATTTTGGAATATTCTTTTCAACCCAAAAGTCTTTTGGGTGTGAAGAAGTGGGTGGGGGAAAGTTCCATTTTATATTGGAGGAATAGTGGGATTCTTGTAAATATAAAAAACCAAACAAAGTTTAGAGGTTTTCCTTACATCATGTTCCCAAAAATTGAAAAAAGGGTTTTTACTGATGTTATTATCGTCACTAACATTATATAAAAAAATATATCAAACATTATAATTTTGTTTCATAACATCCATGTTTCCCCACTTTTACCATTTTGGTTTTCATTAAGGTAACTTGTTTTCTATCCAATTTATATTATCAATTAAGGCTAAATGAAAAAGTAATTGATTAAACTATTCTACCTAATGATTTATAATAATATATATAATTTAGAAAATAAAAGACCAAGGATTTATTAAAATTAATGTTAACTCAAGCGTAACAAACATGAAAAAAACACTAAGTAAACTATAACCATGGTAGAAGACTTTTATTAATATATAATAGCCAATATAATCATTATATATAATAACTAAAAAAATAGAATTTTTTTTATATTTTATAAAATTTAAAAATCACATTAATTAAGGTAGTATTTTAAGGAATGTTAAATCAATTATTAAAATACCACTTATCATATAATTACATAAATTACAAATTTTACATTATTAATTTAATTTGAATTTATGAATATCAAGAAAATGATGGAATAAAAATATATTAATTTAAAATATATATAACATGATATATTAATCTAATAAAATTTTGGAGATCCAAAATTAACTCAATTTTCTTAACTTTTAATTTTTTAGTATAATATTCATAGTTGATTATTAACCAAATAGTTACTCTAGTAGCATTTTTAAAGCATTAAAAAAATAATTTCAACTCTAAAAAATAATGATAAATTTTTTTGATAAGAATAACTCATTTATGTTTCAAAATTGTATATATAACATAAAATTTGATGTATAATCCCTATCTCAATGCTTTATAAATTTTAAAGGTAAGTAAAGTTCATTTTTTTTCTTTTCTATTACATAACTTATTATATCAGTAAATTTCTTATTATATTTGACCAATAATTCATACAATTAAATAAAACAAGAGATATGGTATAAATATATGCATAAAATATATTTTTATAAGTGTATAGGTCATTTGGTCCCTTAAGATTAATTTTTAACAACTTTGTAAACTCATTTATAACTATAATCCCTATAATTAATTTAAATTGATTTCATTAAATGATTTGGGAAAAAAATGTTAATGCTATTAGAAATTATAATTTATTCTAATTCAAAATATTTAATCCATTTATTATATTCCAATTATAGTATTGGATGAAATTAATTGAATATTAATCCTACAAACGGGATGCTACAATGTGTTTTTAAGGTGAAAGTGTTAAACATATTGTTATGTTTTTATATACTATTTCAATATGAACATTATTTTAAGGATTTGAGATGTATTAATATATATATAATTTTTTTTATTTAATTTAAAACTAATTAATATTATAATTTCACATTATAAATTATTTAGAGAGAAAATACTTTTTTTAATTCAGTTTTTTTTGACATTCATCAAAAAATGAAACTTCACTGAAAAATACAAAAAATTAAATATAAGTTTATTTTGATGTTTATATTTGAATTTTTTTTCAAATAAAATTTATATTTTAAGAAAGTGTTCCATTAAATGTTATCCAAACATAATTTAGAAAAATACTACTTTTGTAGCTTAAAATCAGATTATTTCTTTTGTTGTGCCTACTAAATATATTGAATGAATGTAAAAAATAAATTAAATAATATATATAATTTATTAATATAATAAAATAGTACAATTAATTTAATATATTATGAAATAATTATATTTTTAATATCTTGGCGTGTTACATGCTCATCACCTTAGATAAATTGAGTCCTTGAAACTTAGACATGATAATGGTAATCGAGGGTTTGATATTTGAAAATAATATTGTGAAAAAACACACATCATAAATAGGATTAATAAAATATCTTTTTTATATGTGTAAAAGGAAGCGTCAATGTTTGAGAAATCTTGGCATTCGAATATGTGGACATCACATAAAATATGGACGTGGAAGAGAAATATATTTATCATGTTTTGATGGAAAGTGAGAGAGAACATTGATCACAAAAACCTAGGTGATCTAAATAATGTTAATGAAAAAAAGAACATATTTATAATAGGTGTAAATAAAGATATCATTTAAATCATAAAAATTATTATAATAAGGAAATAATTTTATATCAGGTCTATTTTTCTATAGTGGCAGAATTCTTTCACTCTCTATGAATATTTGAAAATGTAATTTTTTGATACATTTCTATTTCACATGAATTATATTAACCTTTGGTTTGCCTTTCAACTATCTCTAATTCATCTCTAACTAGAAGTTGTATCACATGGTAAAGTATAACATTAATATCTAAAACTTCATCCAAAGATCAAAATAAACCATTTCATAAATGATTAAATTTACACAAAGATTATGATCTACCTATTTCAAAATATGGCCATTATATTTTAAAAAATGAAATTATCATAAAACATGGAGTGGATATTAATCATCACTCTCTAAACATGTGAATAACATCATCATGCATTCTATTGAAATATTCTATTAACTTTAATTACCTTAAAAACATATTTAAAAAATCATTTATCTTTATTAAATACGTAAAACATGGATTATTAGATTTATTACATAAATGAATAGATGTTTTAAACTCGACTAATGATGGAATAAAACATTTTTCACCAAATAATTAATCAATTGCATGCTTGTTGTTACTAACTAATTTACATTATCAAAAATAATTATCTCTTAATTTCGAAATCATTATCTCAGTATTAGGAACATATTAATATTTATATTTCCCTAAACCATGTGTTTTTAAAATATTTCAGCATTCCACTGAATCACTTTTCATAGTACCATTAAACCCTTTTTCTCATATCCTTAATGAAACAACACTTAAAGGAAATAATTAAATATTTAAAAATTAATATAACATGTTCATTACTAAAAAAATAATCAAGTAAAATAACTCCTGAAACCAAACACAGGAATATTAATCAATCCTCTTCATATGTGGTTGTATCTAAGTCATGTATATGATCTGTTTGTCACTTTTGTGTTATATTCATTTTATGCTTGAGACATGGATTTTTTAGTGTCTTATCTTCTTGTAGTCTAAGAATTATACACTAGAAACTATTTTCTTACCGTTTCAATCACAAGTATTTTGTACATTCTCTTCACACTTATTGAAGAATCTCATTCCTTTAAATGACATACTTGGGTGTTTCTTTTCAAAATGATCACATGTGGGAAAATAATTATTCCTCTTCTCTCCTTTATCCAACTTTTTTCCCAATTTCATTTTGGTCACAGGACTCCCTATGAAGCCTTTTTACAAAGATAATTCTTTAAAATTATAGTTATCGCATGATATTATTTCCATTTACGATGAGAATTCATGGTGAATTATTAGTTTCAAAAATATTTTCTAAATAACATAAAAAATATGATCCTTTTTATTCTTTCGATCATGTGTATTAGTGTGGTTCACATTACATATACTGGGTTCTATTTCTAAAAGAAATAAATACACTAAATTAGATCATATTGTTAAGAAACATAATTTATAATCCCAAAATTGGTAAAATACTTCACATAAATTGAAAAAATTATGCGTAGCGAATCTCATAATCAAAAACATGGTTTCTTTGGGATGTTTTTACCTACTTATAATAAAATTCTCTCTTAGGGTTATGTTACTCTGTCTATTTTAGCATATATCTATTTTATATGGTTTATAATAATATTTATTTGATTCAAAAAATAACTTCCCAACCCTAGAATCTCATAGTTGATTCCCTACATTATTACATTTAAATGATTACAATGAATCAAAAGTCAAAGGACCGATCATATATTAGTTTTTGGATAATCTATACATACATGTAACCCATTTACCAGTGGGAATAAAATGGCTAATATATTGCATAAAAAACTAATAAAATATATCATTGAAAGCACATTCATAGATATCTTATTTATAATCCTAGAAAATGGAAGCAAAATAAGGGTGATATTAAATTTTCTGTAACGATTAAGTATATTAGAATAAATAATGAATAAGTGAGAATAATCAACATAAAATAGTAAATAACTGAGCACACATGCCATTAAATAACTGGATAGAGAATAATCATGATGGAAGGAATAAAATATAATCAAATAATTCCTTCTAAAATATCACATGGGATTCATAATTTTCCATGGATATTCTAACTAATCAAATAATAACATGGAAGGATAATAATTATAGAATTATTTTCGATGGATGTCTAATATATCAAGATCCATCCTCAAGATAGTTACTTTCATGATATATCCTTAGGACAATTTATGTATGTGGGTAAACAAATTTCAGTTTTATTTTATGTATGTAACAACCCTGACCCCAATATCCAAGAGTTTGTGGTTATTTTATTACAAATTAATATATATAAAAGATCACATCACTAAAGTTCGATCAGTTCTGTAGTCTTGAAGAATTAGATATACGAATTATTCCCATTTTACATTGGTATATAAAAATTGAACATAACAGTAGAAAAATAAACTTATTCCTTGAAACTTATTCTAATATTTCATCTTCATAACCTAGGGAAGGGAAACAAATAAAAGTGTGAGATCAAAATCTTAGTAATATTTACATTAATCCATAAAATTTAAAGAATCTATAGGGAATAATAAATGTGAAAAGGTAAATGACTAAAAAAAGTAACTATATAATCAATATATAGATAATGAAAACGAATCTATTTTTATTTATATGGTGTAAATAATCTGGATAATATTAAATAATTATTTAATTAAGTAAATGATTAATTATTCGATGTCATGTATCTGGCACATGAATCATTCTACCATTAAGAATGTCAAATTTAATGGGTAAAAAATTAATCCAATTATATTTGGAAACAAAAACAATGTGTTTCCTAGATTATTTTTTCTGATGATCCCTATCAATGCATTTAGACACTATCTATAATGGGGCCCTACACATAGGGTTTGTGTTAATTGGTCCCCAATTTTTACGACTTGCATTAATCGGTTTCCAAACCATGTCATACCAGTCCAAATAATTCCTCATATAAAAAATAATTTATTTAATTAATATATAATATTCCTTATCAAAATATATTCATATTAAATAAAAGAAACATATTTATCAATATTAGGATATATAATCAAACAATAATCAATAGTAATATGGTGAATGGTATTAAGATAATATATTCCAAGTGAAAATAATCATAATCCAATTTAATAGAATATGGTAGATGGTAACATAAGAGAACAATAAAAATTAATAATAAGATTCAATAGAGATTATTGAATTATATGATTGTACTTTAATAAATATATTAATAAATTCTTAATATAAATACACGTTTTCTTTAGAAGGAAGAGTTTTTTTTAAAATCATTTGTATTTTTCTTAAAAATCAAATTATAAAATTTTATATCCAAATAATAAAAGGAATGAAATTATATTTTAGTAATATTAAAATTATATTCATAAAATTTTTGTATCTTATGTAAATAAATTAAAAAGAGTTTTTTTAAAAAATTTAGAAAAGATCCACTTCAGTGTAGTTTAGAAGAAAATATAAGTGTATTTAAAGAGTATGAATGTGTAATTATTTGAAAAAAACATAAAAATAAACTAAAATAAATTTTCAGGATAAAATCCATCATTTTATAAAAATATTTCTGATTAAAATTTACTATAGTGTGTACTAGAAAATGGGTAAGAAATTGGGAAGTTCCATTTAATTTGGCTTTCTTGTCGAGAGGAGTTCAAAATGAACCTTATAAAACATGAAATTCCCCTTCAAATAATAAAAAATTGAACTCCATGTGTATCATTCAAACATAAACATATAATGAAAGAGGATTAAATAATAATAATTAATAATCTAATTGCGGTAAATAGGGAGAAATCATATCCTGAAGGAAAATAGAGGTCCAAGAAGAAACCCTTACTGCTTTACAAATAGTTGAACCATATTCCCCATAAAATAAATTTTGACAAAATAAGATATTAAATACCATAGATATAACTATATTAATGATATAATACAATAAAGGTTATTCTATATACACAACACATAAAAAGTAGTTGTTAAAAACTCATGTCTTGTAGAAATAAAAGTGAAATGAGAAAACTCATACCTTATGTCTAAAAGTGTTCAGAATGTGTACATAAGGTCCTCTATAATGAAATTGTATTCACTAATAATATAATTAACATCCTATTAAAAATTAATTTTACATATTATAATTTATTATGTTTATTTATCTGATTTTTGATAAGTTATGAGATTAAATTACATCTTTTGGGATTTTTTATTTCATTATTTTTCATGATTAGTTCACTTGTATAAAGGTACAAAAGATCATGTAAAATGGAAATAGTTATCCATAATTTGAATAATTTATAATTAATTAATATACAAGAGATATAATTTTATAATATATTATTTTTTTCTAGACATGATGACGATTGATTACATAAAGTGTCAATGATAATCATTTCAATTATTATTCTGTTTTTTCCATCATCACAAAATAGTTATGTCTATTGAATTTATATTATGTATATATAATGGTTCGAGAACATTAGAAAAGTTTATTACATATAATGATTTTTTTTAACCATCAAATTGGTTTTATGAAAGGTTTTGAAGGAAGAATTGAAAAACAAACAAGCATCGCCTCTGAAGCCTGTAAATTAGAACATTACAAAAGATGTTTTCATATTTAGAATGAAAATGGAAAGAGAAGTGAAATAAAGGATAACATAACATTAAAATAATGAAATTTAATTATTTAAAAGATAATGATGTTATCATGTAATTGTGGATTGGGGAGGTGAGGGAAGGATAAGAAAAAGAAAGAAATTTATTCAAAATTTAATGGAGAAAAGGGGATTTTACCTCTTGAAATCCTCTCCTTGAAAACCTCCTTATGGAACATTGATATGGTATTTTGGGTGGGACTGATGAGACCATAACATGGAGAGAAGTTTGGGAGAGGTATTGGTTAGTAATTTTAAAATATTCAATGCTTTTTATGTGTGAGGAGAAGAGGTGGGGAGAAGAGGTATTTATAGTTGAAGAGAGGGGTGTTTTTGTATTTTTTTATTGGTTTTTTATTTTGGCTCAAGAATATGAATTATATTGGGTCATGTTTCCAAATACAGTACATGGAGAATGTGATTTCATAAACTACTATGATTAGCATATATGTACACTATTCATGACTCAATAATTCATTTATTTGTCTTTAATGTTAAATACTATAAATTTTCTTATTTTACTATTCCCAAAAATTAATCTATTTCATAAAAATACCAAAAACTCACCCAATTATGTTTTTTAAGTGTGGAATTAATAAATATAATCCATTTTATATAATTAATTTTCTAAATATGTGAAATTTATTTCTTAAATAGTATCATCATTTACCCGAAAAATTCAGATATAAAAATTATAACTGTTTTTATTAAACATTGGAAAAAAATTAAGAATCATAAACTAATTTTATTATCATAAGAGAGAAAAACAAATTCTTAATCTATTTTTTGAAAATAAATTTTCATTTAAATCCTTATATTAATTATGACATTGTACATAAATATTTATATTTTACAGAAATACCAATAATTAATTTATCGATTTTAATATTTTTATTTCATTATTCCATGGAATAAATATTTTATATTTTCATTTATGAGATTTATAAATTTTTTTATTAATTTAATAGATGAAAAAAACCAATTATAAATATACTTTGAATATAAAAAAATGAATAATTTTATAAAAAATGGTATTTTCTCTATTCATTGAAAATTAAATATTTTCTAATTTTTTTTAGAATTTCACCCTAAGCTAATTTTTACTTTATTATTTTAAAAAGAAAATTCTTTTGTCCAATGGAATTTGTATTACTATCCAAATTTAATTTTTAAAAAACTGATCCATTAGAATGTGGTAAAACTCCCATTAGAAAAATATAGTCTTTTATGCATAAAATTTGATTTATTATTGTCTTACTCCTATAGAAATAATTTGGATGAATTTTAAAATATAAATTTCATAATATGGTTAGTAATATTCATTCCCTCAATTTTAATGAATAACTTATAATGGTCAGATTTTAAATATTATATCGTGGTTTCAAAGTCAGTGTTTCATGGAACATAATCTATCAAGGTTGATAAATTTAAAAAGAGATATAATATAAAATATTTGTGTGTTACCTTATCCCCTCCTCTAATAAATTAAACCCCATAAATTTATAATTTTACTCTGATAACCAATGTTTTATAAATGAAAACTACATTCTCGAAAACCCAAATTTTATATAGGATTAATTAATCATCCTTCTTATAAGAGGGAAAGGGTAATGTGATGTTCACCAAAAAATTAGGATTTTGAAAAGTAGAACATTAGAAGAAATTTGGAATATTATAATAGAAGAAATATCCATCTATTATGTTCTAAGAAAGAGCCCTAGAGGACATGGTTTTTAGAAAGATTATGATCATATGAACATAAATATGTGATTGGTTAAAAGACAATTGCTTTCTCAGAATGAAATGTAAATAAATGTTGTTTTTGTTTCAAAATACATTTTCAAATTTTGATATATTATTTTAGTATACAAATAGGAAATTGAGAAAACAAATTTACATGATTTATATCTATGTCCTATGCATAATTCCATCCATTTTTACGTTTTGATCTATTTCCACACCATTTCTTACACCAGGAGATGGATATTAAAGATGAATTTTTCATACCTGCAGCAATTCTAATGAATAATATAGTCTACAACAAATTCATTAAACCATTAAATTTTAATTGAAATCAATTGTTTTAAAACTAGTTATCCAATATAATCAATCAAACTTTAATCATAATTAATAATGTATTTGACTAATTCCATAATTAGTTAACCTCAAGAATCATCCAAAAAATTTGAGTCCAAATTCAAAAACACAAAAAATGTATTTTGAGTGAATATTAATAAATTTTAAAAATAAACCTAACATATTATTTCCTAAAATTATATAACTTATATTATCACATACCAAGTATATGGATACTTTAATGTCCTTTAAACCATTATAAATCATGCATGCTTCTATGAATAAAATGTTTTGTGGCCGAATATATTGATTAATTACAAAAATTTAATAATTCCACCATATCATTGAACAGAAAATCACTAAGGACCTTTATGGTCAACAGTACTGTCCCATTAATATCATTTTATCATTATATCAACATCCAACACAAATTTAGAGTCATCTTTCCAAGTCAAAAAAACAAATCATAAGCACTTCTGTTGATTACTAGTGATATTCATCATATTCATTAAATTCATTAAAGAATAAGTTTTATCGTAGAATACTTATATATCTCATGATTATTATAACCAAATAATTATTGAAAAAATATTAAAATAAAATATATTTTAATCCAAACATTGTAATATTAGTGATTCCTCTTCCTCTATGGTATTAACATTATCTTGACTCTGATCTTTTCATCTTTTTTTGGGGAATATTCTTTTGATACATGAAAAATTTATTTTTATAGTGTCGTATCTCGTTACAATTGAAGAAATACACATATAAATCATTTATATTAACCTATCAGTCAAAACAATAGCGTCCTTTCTCTTTAAATTTGTATAAAACTATCATTCTTTTTAGGTATATACCAAGGTGTTTATTTGTATAATTATCAAATGTGGGAAAATTCTTATTTATCTTATTTCCTTTATCAAAATTTTCATTAGTTGTACTATTTTTATCTTTCTTTCCTCTGAATCTATAATAAAATGATTATTATTTATTTGTATCATTAGCAAATGATTCTATGCCCTCATATAATCAGAATGTTTGGGAGAATTGTTCCCTTTGAAAATTGGTGTAAGACCATTAATTATTTGATCCTTATTACTATTTTTATCATGAGAATTGGTGTGGTCCTTATTCCATATGTGAGTTTAAAGATTTAAATGACATAATAAACTATATTATATCATATCATTATGAGTAATAACCTATAATCCCAATAATTTTAAAATTCGTAACATAAATTATAGAATTTATACGTAGATAATGTTATAAACATGGTTTTTTGGGATGTTATTATATATTTATCCTCAAAGATTATATAATGAATATGTTCCCTAATCTATGAAATACTAAATCTAGTTGCTATTGTCTCTACTGAACTAAGATTTATGAAAAACTGAAACAACCATGAACCCAGTAGCACAGTATTGTCAGTCTTTTCATTAAAATGGCATAGATTTAAGATATAACATCACCAATAATTGTTCATTTTAGTTGTATTGAAGATAATTATATATACATGGTTAGATTTTTAGACTGAAAATTAAACAATAAACATACGAAAGGAAGAATAAAATGCTTCCTTGAAACATATTTTAAGATTTTATCATCATAAAATGTAGAAATAAATACAAAAAAACTTTGAGCTAAGATGCACAATAAGGGTTACATGAATAAAAAATATGTAAAACCATTAAAATAAGGAATAATTAGTACAAAATAGAAATTAAATGAATAATACATTGTATATAATCAATAAAATGACTATGAAAACTTATTCCAAATATTTTGTTATAGTGAAAATGATTAGGATAATAGTAACTGATTATTCAATGATGGAAATTTTAAATTATTAGATGTATTGTGTCTTGAACATGAACAATTATACTGTTACGATAGTTTATGTATGTTTGTAAAAAACAAATCTGATTATTTTTAGAAACATACATAAATAGTTTGTTGTGAACGTTTTCATATCATGAGGCATTTCTACGCATCGAGGGGTGATCTATAACTAGACCCTGCCTAGAGGGATTACATAAACATGTCCCAACTTATAGGGATTGCATTAACTGGTCCCCAAACCATGTCATACCAGTCCAATCCTTTCATATTATATCAAATAATTAATTTAATTAATAACTGATATTTTTTATAATAAGATGTCCATATTAAATAAATGATACATAATTAGAAATATTTCCCCAAATAATCAGGTCACTATCAAGAGTAATATAGTGAATGGTATAAATATTGTACATCCCCAATCAATATAATGATAAAAATCCCACAAAATATGGTAGATGGTAACCTAATAGATAAATCTAAATTGCACATTGTCCTCATCCAGGTTGGTGAGGTCTCTTCAAGTGTATCTACAAAACCCAAGATTGAATCTGGGTGGAGGCATATTTCTGGGTTACTGTAGTAGGTATCATAGAAGGTATTTTATCAGATGAAACTATTCACCTTGGAGACACCAATTTGGTCCAAGAGTCTTTAAGGACTTCGAGCCACCCAAGCCTTCGGGTAAGTAAGCCTTTTTGGATACATTAATTCCTTCAGTCTACCTGAAGGATGTTAGGCTACCTCATGGTCATCAAGAAACATAATTTTTAGATATAGAGCAAAATTATTCTATAACTAATATGTTTTAAAGGATTATTTAGTGTAGGAGCATTCACCAAAGTATAGCTATAAGATTTGAAAAAATGAGAGGGAATGGAATTCTCCATCAAAACCTGGGCAGTGTATCTCTGCAGAAGATAGTAAGCAATACAACCATGAAAGGTTGGAGAGTTGATCATGATGTAGATGATGGGGGGACATTTTCATGTAGTCATAGTATGGGATAAATTCATTTAAGTCTATTGGTTCCTATAATGTCATGATGTATATAGGCCATGTAAGGATTCCCCTTCAACCCTTAAAAGGGGGATTATCAAAAAATGAATTAAAATTGAAGGCATCCAGTCCATTTAGTCAGCAAGAAGATCAATCTCAATCATCAATACGATTCATTATAGGGTATTGAAATATATGAAAATACATAAATAAAATCATTGTGAAACTCTTAATAAAATACCATTTTCCTTCAGAAAAAAGATTTATTTTAGAAAATAATTTTTATTTGTCATAAAAACAACATTATAAATATGTATATCCCAAAATTTAAGGGAATGAAATTATATTTTAAGAAAATTTAATGAAAATTTATTATAATATATTGAGACTGATATTAAAACATGTAAAAAGAGTATTTAAGAATCTTTAGAAATAATACACTTTAGTGCGGTTTAAGGGAAAACATAAAAGTGTCTTTAAAGAGGAAAAAGGCACAGTTTCTTTAATAACACTATAAATGAAAAAATTTATTTTTTCATGATAAAAAATATTGAATTTACAAAAAATATTTTGTTATTAAAATAGATAATGTATTGTATATGAAAATGGGTAAGAAATTGGAATATTCCCTTCAATTGGGATTTCTTATCAAGAGGAGTTGGAAATGAAACAATATAAATCAAATAATTCCTAGTAAATGAAATAATTATTAATGTAGATACATATTAATAAAGAATACACATATAATTTATGTAACACCCCGAGCATCCACGATACACTTCTCATTCAATAATGCAATAGCTTGCATTGTACGCAACTTCGAGTTCTAAAACACCGCGACTAATCAAAGTAGCTGTTGTGAATAGTAATAACCACTTTTTAAAATTATAGAAATTTTATTTATCAAAATGGACTTCATTTTTGGATTCGGAATATCTAAATTAGCCTATGTTGAATTTTTGGTATTTTTCTGAGAACTTACAATTTTTTATGAATAGTGAAAATTACTTAAAAACAACTTTTTTAATCAAAATTATTTATAGTGATAAATTATACTATTTAGTGGTTTTAAAGTATAATTAGAATATATTTTTACCATTTTATCCAAAGGTGGTCATTAGAATTAATTTAACATTGAAATTGGACATAAACAATTGCCAATCTTTTGATATAAATTGTTTCTTAAAAACACGCTATTTGTCGTAACAGCAGGAATTAATTATAAAATTAATTAATGCAACTTATATTTTTGGAATTTTTTAAAATAGACATCATTTTTGAATTCGTAATATCAATTATAGCTTAGGGTGAAATTTTGGCCTTGTTCTGAAAAACTTTAATTTTTGATGAATAGTGAAACCACTAAGTGGTAGTTAAATAACTGATTTTTCATTTAAATGAAATATTACCACTTCTGTGATTTTATTTTCAAAAATCCGACATACCTGGTTGTCATTAAGAAGTAAAATGTTGTTCAATGAGATTAAAATAATTTTTTGGTGAATAGTAACTTTTAAGTTCTTAATCGCGATTAGAGGTAATTAGTGTAGTTTAAGGTAAAAACAATGTTTTAATAATATGATATGAGCTTGACACTTGTCCTACTCCTATTGGATGAGTCATGGCCGACCCATACAACCCATGGGTCAACTTGGGGACCCCATGGAGCCACTTAGGTTGGAAAATGACATTAATATATATTTATTTAATGTTAAAATTAAATTGACCCAAACATGAGTTATTTTACTAAAACAGTTTTTAAGTGGGGTTACACAAGTCCAAATTTTGACTATAAGTATTCATTAGAAAGCTAAAAAGATTTACTACATCATAGTAGTTTTTTTAGAATTTTTAGACATTAAATAAAGTAAATTATTTTTGACATCATTATGATGCAGTGATGACCTCATTATTCAACGATTTAAATAAAATGAGAAGATAATGAACAATCCAAGGTTTACACTTGACCAAAGCCTATTGGATGAGGAGATTTCGAACCCTTATCACCTTATCCACGATTTATATAAGTGTGGGACCTTTAGAATCCGAAAATCATTGGGTAATAATGTAACATTCCAATCTTTCCAAAAGTGCCCCTCCTCTCCACTTATAAAAGGCCCCCACCTCTTCCACCTTATTCACACCTTCAAGCCATTTGGCTAGGCCAAACCCCTCCCAAATACTCTCCCAACTTCCCCCTCTTACTCCTAGAAGCCTCACTTTGGGCCGAACTCTTCCCAAGGAAGCCTTTGGCTCAAATCAAAAAGAGTTACCCGATTTTGAGGTAATGTTTTCTCTAATGTTGTTTTGTTTTATTTTTCTTCTCCAACCCCCTAAACTCTTTTTATTCATTTATTTTGTAACAACACCAGTATCCTCAATATACTAGGATGTTGTTATAAAATTATTCGAGCTAAACATACACACACCTACATATAATGGTTAAAGAACATACGGTTTCTGTGGATGGCGAATTTATGCCTCACGAAACGATGATTGTTCAACACTCATATAACACCTTCAAAGGTGGCCATTAAGATGTCAATATTTTTATATATGATATATAATATTTTTATGTTTTACTTATGCTTCTGTCTTTCTCATTTATGGCATACTTTATGATTTCCATTATGGGTAAAACGCGATAATTTCATTTTAGGAAGTGCGGACTACCGCCCCGTCAAAGTGATTTAAATCATTAATGCCATATGTGGGATGTATAAAGGATGGAGTAAATGGTATTATAGACTATATTATACTGGAATTATATTATACATTTATATCATTAGGATTTATTTCCATTGAATATGAAATTGAAATGAAAGTAGCGTTCATGCGTACGTACGGCTTACCGTCTCCATGAACGGTGCATTTCATTTCTTACCTCTAAATGTTACGTAATATTATAAATGAATGTATATACTGGATATATAAGATATATATGACATATAAATCATGAATATAATTCTGGAGATAATTTATATTCTACCACATAAACAACTTGTAATTATAATAAGTTTATTGTTGACTCAAGTACCAATGATCGACAAAACGACCGTTATTAACTTAAATAATTACATAATGTTCATATCATTGTAAAAAGTGATATAATAAGGATAATGAAATTGAAACTGGTTCTTAATAAGGTATATATTAACTCTAGTTTATTATTCAGGAGGTTAAAGAACGGTTGAGTCAAGTCAGACATGAGGTAAGGGAACTTCTTAACCCAACTTCCATTCTTTGGGTTAATCTCCTACTTTCAAATTATGTCATTATATTATTATGTCATATCTTGTATTTGTACTTTATTTATGTGTACTTATAGTGAATACACATAGTATATCTATTTTATTTTAAAAATGATCTTTGTATGGGACTTCGTCTCAATCTCCTTCCATTGAGGCATATTTTATTTTATACACAACTTTCTTTTATACGGTGTATAAACCCCTTTGACTTTTACGTTTATTCAAAAGGAATATTTTTATACGAAGCATTTTACTAAATGACAAGAAGGGAATGTTTTTCTTTCCGTACACATGCGGCGACAACGACTTCTCCGCCGCCGTGACCATTATTTGAGTTTCGGCTTCCTCTACAAGCCATTACTTTTTTTTAATGAAAAATAAATTCAATGTTTTAACATTCTTTTATGCTGGTATTGAAAATGGTTTTGAAAGCATTTTTACTATATCAATGTGTTGTATTGATATCTTGTGATTGAAATGTGGAAATGTTATGTTTCCTTTATGCATGTTTTATGTGATACGATTATGTTATGGTTTATGATATGTTTAAACCTATTCATATGAGGAATGCATTGGACTTAATAAGTGACGGGTGGAGCCCGCTATAGCTCCTCGATGCATCGGCAGGTCTCATGAGACAAACTAGTGTCTTGGCACGAGGCCTTGACAAAATCTTAAGTGTGGTCTTGACACGAGGCCTTGGCTACGTGGTTATGATAGTCTGGAATTATGCATTCCATCATTATGAAAGTGGTTATTGATATTGCATGTGATTATTCGACCAGTAGAATATCCATGTGAAGAAGTGAATGGCATTATCACATTTTACTTTTGCCATATTATGTTGAAGTTCAAGTTTAAAAGGCTTTTGTTTTAGTTATACATTGCCTTAAATGTTTATGTTTATTTATGAAGGCTTCCGCAATATTGTTATCCTTACTGAGCATCTGAGCTCACCCCTTTCAATGTTTTAATATTTTCCAGGATGTGAAGAAGTATTTTATGAATGACCTGCAGGGATAGTCAGAAGAGGATATGAGTGTAGACTATGAAGACTTTGTTATTATTTTTTCCCTTTATGATGTAATGTAACATTTATGAATGTATCTAGTGTTTCCAAGGCTACTAAACTAATCGGTATTTCGAGACTTGATCTTTTGTGATCATGCCAATGTTACGAAGTAATGCACCGACTCTGGGTAGCTGGGGTCGGGGCGTTACAGTTGGTATCAGAGGCAGTTTAGTACTAACCTTGGAAGCTAGATTTAGATAAACTCTGATTAGAGCACATAGCCCAAAGATAGACTTTGAGGATTAGTATAGAAGAACTTCCTAGATTTTTGTTATTGTAGAGATTTTGTGAGTTTTCCGAGAAATACATCCCTGTCTGTACACGAGCAGGTAGAGGCGGCTTTGGCACAGATGTACCTAGGTGTAAAACCCGAAAACAATGCTTTGAGCTAGACTCGAACGAAAACTGGTGCATGACAACGGCCTTGCTGCACTCTTGGTTACGACACTCCCGGGGGGTATGCTTAGGATAACTCTCATTTTCTTTAAAAATCATTATGAAGGGTTTATGAGTATATACTTCCTCAAAGAAAACATTTTTATGATTATGGATTATATCCATAAATAGTTCAATTTATGTTAAGTGTTTTATAAGTATGGGATTATGTATTTTGATTCATAAACTGATCTAGTTTATGCCATTGTTTAGAAATGGCGCCTAGTGGAAGAAATGGAAACCGTATCAATGCACGCACTCCATGTAGGTAATTCCCTCCTGCTCAAGATAATTATAGTGGGGCTGGTGATGCAACTGGTGCAGATCAGCTAATCACCATACTGGGAAAACTTACTTAGGTTATGAATAATAACCTTACCCGTATGGAGCACCCTGATCCACAGCGTGGAGGATCAATGTTAGATCGATTCATTAGGAAACAACCACCAACGTTCAATGGGAGTACAAATCGGTTAGTAGCTGAGCAATGGATAAACTCCTTAGATAAAATATTCCATGCCTTGGGGAGTAGCGAAAGGGAGAAGGTTGTCATGGCAGTTTACCGCCTCACTGGAGATGCCGATCAGTGGTGGTCGCTGATTCAAAACACAAAGGAAGATGATGACGTTTCAAATATGGAATGGAGGGAGTTCAAAGAGCTTTTCTTAGAAAAATACTTTCCTCGTGACCATCGAGCAGATATGGAAAGGCAATTTCTGAGTCTGAGGCAGAAGGAGGATGAGAATGTCGCAAAGTATGAGGCTAACTTTACAAGGTTAGCGAGGCATGCTGCCAATTATATACGTATCCCAAGGAGTAAGATTGATCGTTTCTTTGATGGGTTAAAACCATTTCTCCGTCGATCATTAGTATCACAATCCTTCTCATCATACGAAGATATTGTCTCATGTGCTATCAAGACAGAAAAGGAATTCTATAATTCTTATGACAACAAAGTAAAGCAAGAGAAGAAGAGAACGGTGGAACAAGAGACAGATAAAGGTAAAAAGGGAAAGAAGGATTTTCCATTATGTGATAATTGTGGGAAGAATCACCCTGGTACGTGCCTAAAAGGAATGGGAGTTTTTTATAAATGTGGAGAAAAGGGTCACCAGGCTCGTGATTGCAAGGGAAAGAAAGAGGCTATCAATGTTGAATGTTATAATTATAGAGAAATGGCTCATTATGAAAATGAATGTCCTAAGCGTCAGGGAAACATACCTCATAAAAGGCCAAGGGATCAAGGACATTCTTATGCTGTGACTACAGTTGAAGCGGAATAATTAATGTATTGGTGCTTTTGGACTCAAGGATTATATTCTGGTTATAAGAATAATGTGATATATATAAAGATTGTACGGCAGTACTTTTTTATTTCAGTAAGGTTTTAATATGATGAAGGTAATTATATTTTTAGTATGTGACAATAAGAGAAAATTTACTTTGTTTGGGGAATCTGATAATTGATTTTGGAATTAAGAGACCTTTTAGAGAAAGTCTGGACAGAGGTAATTTGGATAACTATAAAGGTTGGAGTGGATTAAGTTGATCTTTGGATAGTATTGTTTAGGGTTAAAAAAAATTTATGAAGATTATTTTTGGAATATTATAATACTATAGTTTTAGGAAAAGGACAACCTACAGGGTGGGGCATAACCCGTCGCATCGGACAAAGCTGCAGGAATCGAACCCACAATCATAGTGCGACAAGCCTTTATTTCCTACCACTAGCCTACAGGAAGTCCCTGGTTATTACAAAATAATTTTACTAATCTAAATGGTATGTGTTAACATTTGGAACCTTATACAATTAGGATAAGTATAATATTTTTGAGTTCTATTATCTTTTTGAGTGAAAGATGAGTTGAAGGTTGAAACTCTAATTGTCAAGCATAAAAATATATATACCCATCTCTTATTCAATGAATAAATTAATTCTTAAACTTTAGTAAAGGGATATTAAAACAAAAAAATGTGTTATCCTAATACCTTATGTCTTGTTGAACTGATGATATTTTAAATCAACATAGATTGAAGGCTTTGAGGCCCTCAATTTGACAGTTGATTGTGATTGATGACCTCAATCACTCCCTACAAATATTTACGTTTTTCCTCCAATTATATGTCTTTAATTGCAACCAATGTTCTCCTAATCGAGATCATAATTGGGTGGTGACTTTTTCATTTCCCTTTCCCTCTTATTAAGGCTAAATTTTATTAATCTTATTTCCGATGTGGGTTTTCCACAAAGGTATTTTCTCTTTTCAACCTTTTATTTTCAATGAAAAAAATTTCAAATTGCGAGAACGCAATTTATTGAAGGAGGGGAGAATGTAACACCCCGAGCTTCCATGATACGCTTCTCATTCAATAATGCAATAGCTTGCATTGTACGCAACTTCGAGTTCTAAAACACCGCGACTAATCAAAGTAGCCGTTATGAATAGTAATATCCACTTTTTAAAATTATAGAAATTTTATTTATCAAAATGGACTTCATTTTTGGATTCCGAATATCGAAATTAGCCTATGTTGAATTTTTGGTATTTTTCTGAGAACTTCCAATTTTTTATGAATAGTGAAAATTACTTAAAAACAAATTTTTTAATTAAAATAATTTATAGTGATAAATTATACTATTTAGTGGTTTTAAAGTATAATTAGAATATATTTTTACCATTTTATCCAAAGGTGGTCATTAGAATTAATTTAACATTGAAATTTGACATAAACAATTGCCAATCTTTTGATATAAATTGTTTCTTAAAAACACGCTATTTGTCGTAACAGCGGGAATTAATTATAAAATTAACTAATGCAACTTATATGTTTGGAATTTTGTAAAATAGACATCATTTTTGAATTCGGAATATCAATTATATCTTAGGGTGAAATTTTGGCCTTGTTCTGAAAAACTTCAATTTTTGATGAATAGTGAAACCACTAAGTGGTAGTTAAATAACTAATTTTTAGTTTAAATGAAATATTACCACTTCTGTGATTTGATTTTCAAAAATCTGACATACATGGTTGTCATTAAGAAGTAAAATGTGGTTCAATGAGATTAAAATAATTTTTTGGTGAATAGTAACTTTTAAGTTCTTAATCGCGATTAGAGGTAATTAGTGTAGTTTAAGGTAAAAACAATGTTTTAATAATATGATATGAGCTTAACACTTGTCCTACTCCTATTGGATGATTCATGGCCGACCCAGACAACCCATGGGTCAACTTGGGGACCCCATGGAGCCACTTTGGTTGGAAAATGACATTAATATATAATTATTTAATGTTAAAATTAAATTGACACAAACATGAGTTATTTTACTAAAACAGTTTTTAAGTGGGGTTACACAAGTCCATATTTTGACTATAAATATTCATTAGAAAGATAAAAAGATTTCCTACATCATAGTAGTTTTTTTAGAATTTTTAGACATTATATAAATTAAATTATTTATGACATAATTATGATGCAGCGATGACCTCATTATTCAACGATTTAAATAAAATGAGAAGATAATGAAAAATACAAGGCTTAAACTTGTCCAAAGCCTATTAGATGAAGATATTTCGAACCCTTATCACCTTAGCCACGACGTATATAAGTTTGGGCCTTTAGAATCCGAAAAGCATTGTGTAATAATGTAACATTACAATCTTTCCAAAAGTGCCCCTCCTCTCCACTTATAAAAGGCCCCCACCTCTTCCACCTTATTCACACCTTCAATCCATTTGGCTCGGCCAACCCCTGCCCAAATACTTTCCCAACTTCCCCATCTTACTCCTAGAAGCCTCAATTTTGGCAGAACTGTTCCCAAGGAAGCCTTTGGCTCAAATCAAAAAGAGTTACCCGATTTTGAGATAATGTCTTCTCTAATGTTGTTTTGTTTTATTTTTCTTCTCCAACCCCCTAAACTCTTTTTATTCATTTCTTTTGTAACAACACCATTATCCTCAATATACTAGGATGTTTTTATAAGAATTATTCGAGCTAATATTACACACACCTACATCTAATGGTTAAAGAACATACGGTTTCTGTGGATGGCGAATTTCTGCCTCACGAAACGATGATTGTTCAACACTCATATAACACCTTCAAAGGTGGCCATTAAGATGTAACTATTTTTATATATGATATATAATATGTTTATGTTTTACTTATTCTTCTGTCTTTCTCATTTATGGAATACTTTATGATTTCCATTATGGGTAAAACGTGATAATTTCATTTTAGGAAGTGCGGACTACCGCCCCCTCAAAGTGATTTGAATCGTTAATGCCATATGTAGGATGTATAAAGGATGGAGTAAATGGTATTATACACTATATTATACTGGAATTATATTATACATTTATATCATTAGGATTTCGTTCCATTAAATATGAAATTTAAATGAAAGTAGCGTTCATGCGTACGTACAGCTTACCGTCTCCATGAACGGTGCATTTCATTTCTTACCTCTAAATGTTACGTAATATTATAAATGAATGTATATACTGGATATATAAGATATATATGACATCTAAATCATGAATATAATTCTGGAGATAATTTATATTCTACCACATAAACAACTTGTAATTATAAGAAGTTTATTGTTGACTCAAGTACCAAAGATCGACAAAACGACCGTTATTAACTTAAATAATTACATAATGTTCATATCATTGTAAAAAGTGATATAATAAGGATAATGAAATTGAAAAGGGTTCTTAATAAGGTATATATTAACTCTAGTTTACTATTCAGGAGGATAAAGAACGGTTGAGTCAAGTCAGACACGAGGTAAGGAAACTTCTTAACCCAACATCCATTCTTTGGGTTAATCTCCTACTTTCAAATTATGTTATTATATTATTATGTTATATCTTGTATTTGTACTTTATTTATGTGTACTTATAGTGAATACACATAGTATATCTATTTTATTTTAAAAATGATCTTTTTATGGGACTTCATCTCAATCTCCTTTCATTGAGGCATATTTTATTTTATACACAACTTTCTTTTATACGGTGTATAAATCCCTTTGACTTTTACGTTTATTCAAGAGGAATCTTTTTATACGAAGCATTTTACTAAAAGACAAGAAGGGAATCTTTTTCTTTCTGTACACATGCGGCGACAACGACTTCTCCGCCGTCGTGACCATTATTTGAGTTTCGGCTTCCTCTACAATCCATTACTTTTTTTAATGAAAAATAAATTCAAAGTTTTAACATTCTTTTATGCTGGTATTGAAAATGGTTTTGAAAGCATTTTTAATATATCAATGTGTTGTATTGATATCATGTGATTGAAATGTGGAAATGTTATGTTTCCTTTATGCATGTTTTATGTGATACGATTATGTTATGGTTTATGATATGTTTAAACCTATTCATATGAGGAATGCATTGGACTTAATAAGTGACAGGTGGAGCCCGTTATAGCTCCTCGATGCATCGACAGGTCTCATGAGACAAACTAGTGTCTTGGAACGAGGCCTTAACAAAATATTATTTGTGGTCTTGGCACGAGGCCTTGGCTACGTGGTTATGATAGTCTGGCATTATGCATTCCATCATTATGAAAGTGGTTATTGATATTGCATGTGATTATTCGACTACTAGAATATCCATGTGAAGAAGTGAATGGAATTATCACATTTTACTTTTGCCATATTATGTTGAAGTTCAAGTTTAAAAGGCTTTTGTTTTAGTTATACATTGCCTTAAATGTTTATGTTTATTTATGAAGGCTTCCGCAATATTGTTATCCTTACTGAGCATCTGAGCTCACCACTTTCAATGTTTTAATATTTCCCAGGATGTGAAGAAGTATTTTATGAATGACCTACAGGGATAGTCAGAAGAGGATATGAGTGTGGAATATGAAGACTTTGTTATTAGTTTTTCACTTTATGATGTAATTTAACATTTATGAATGTATCTAGTGTTTCCAAGGCTACTAAACTAATCGGTCTTTCGAGACTTGATCTTTTGTGATCATGCCAATGTTACAAAGTAATACACCGACTCTGGGTAGCTGGGGTCGGGGCGTTACAATTAATGTGTATTAGATATGAATAATTAATAATCTCATTGGTGTAAAGAGGTAGAAAGTGTATCTCAAAGGATAATGGTGGTTAGAGAAGAAATCCTTACCACTTTACAAATTGTTGAATCACAGGAACCATAAAATTAATGATAATAAAATAAGACATTGAATACAATTAATATAAATATATTGATTTCATGATACATAAAAGGGTGGTATATTTACAACAAACACAAGAAATATTGGTGAATAAATCTTATCTCATAGATATTAAAGTGAGATGAGAAAACCCTTACCTTATATTGGAATGTGTTATGAACAAGTACATTATATCCTGGATAATGGAATTATATTCATTATTAGTATAATTAATGAACTATTAATCAATTATTTGATTTAAAATTGTTTTATTATGTTCATTTATAACCTTTTTATGATTTTAAGATTCAATTTTTTCATTCGTGAGTGTTTGTTTCTTTAGTTTTTGATGATTGTTTCACTTGTAAACAAGCACCACAGATCTTGTAAAATGAAAATTGTTATCCATTATTTAATTAATATGTTATTAACTAACTTATATGATATTTAATGTTATTACATATAAATTTTTTTATATATATTAGGGTGATTCATTAGATAAATCATTAATGATAACCATTTAGATTATTTTGGCATTTTCTCGATCACCACAAACTAGTTTTGTCTTCTGAATTAATATTATGTTTATAAAATAGTTCAAGAACATTAAATAAGATTTATCACATATAGAAAATTATTTTTTAACCATAAAATTGGATTTATAACTAGCCTTAAAAAGGAATCAAAAAACAAAAACTCATTGTCCATGAAGGCTGTAAATTTGCACCCCATGGAAGACGTTTTCATTTTTTGGAATAAGAAGGGGAAAGGAAGAGAAAATATGCTTCATATAACATTAAAAAAAATTAAATTATATAAATTATAAAATATTTATCATCTCACATTGGACAGGATATAAGAGAGAACTGTAAGAAAAGAAATGGAATTGAAAGAAATTTAAAATAATGAAAGGGTATTTTACATCTTCAATTTATCTCCTTGAGAACCTCCTTAAGAAACATTGAAATTTTCATTTGGGTTATAAAAGTAATACCAGAAAATGGGGGATAATATTAGGAGAAGTATTATGTATAAATTGGAAAATCCTGAAGGATTTTTTTATTTTTCAGAGTTGAGATGCTGATGTGTGGTATTTATAGTGGATGAGAGGGGTAACTTTTTTATTTTATTCATTTGTTTATTATTTTGTCTCATGAATATGATTAGTATTGATTCATGTGACTAAATACAACAAATAGACAATTTGAGTTCAAAGAAAAGAGTTCTTACCTTATATATAAATCATCTATGACAAAATACTTCATTTATTTACCTTTAATGTTAATAACCATAAATTATCATATTTCACCATTCACATAAAATTAACATATTTCATAAAAATATAAAAATAAAAATAAAATTTTTTGATGATTAAAATTTAAAAATGGAAACCATTTTATGAATAAAAGTTCCTAAATATTAGAAAACATATGTTTAGATAAAATCATCATTTACTAGAATAGTATAGATTTTTAAATTATTACTATTTTATGGCACATTAGAATATTTATTATGGTCTTACAGAACAATATTATAATTATAAGAAAATTATATATAAATTTATGAATAAATTTTTTGAAAATATATTTTCCCTTAAATCATAATATTAATTAGAACATTTTAAATAAAAATTTACCTTTCACAGAAATATCAATAATTACTTTAGATTTTTTAATATTTTTTATTACTTATTAAAAGAATTAAATATATAATATTTTAATTTGTTTTATTCATAAATTTTATTTATAGTTTCATATATGAGATGAAATAATATTCATAAATATGTGTTTAATATAATAAATTTTTCAATTTTGTAAAAAAATGTATTTTCACTATTCATTGGATAATAAATACTTTCAGACAAACAAAAAAATTTAACCCTATGAAAATTTTCACGTTCTTATTTTAAAAATGATGTCTATATTTTTCAATATAATTTATAAAATTTTATAAATTAATTTTATAATACGTGTTCTCTTCAAATTAGATAAAATTGTCTTCAGAAAAATATTGTCCATTATGTGAAAAAACTATTTTATTCTTATGTTATTCCTATAAAAATAATATTGATGAATTTCAAAACATAAATTTAAACATGAGTTTAATACTATTTATTCCCAACATTTTAATAGATAATTTTTAAATTTCACATTTTAAATAGTATATCGTGGTTTTAAACTGAATTTTATTTTTAATATAAGCTATCAAAATTGTTAAACATAAAAGATACATAATATAAAATATTTGGTTGGGTTAAAAAGACATTTCACGACTCACTATTATCAATATCTATCCTCTAGATAGTTTAACAATTCTTGTAAAAAATTTTATGTGTTTGTCTCCAACAAAATTTATCCCATGAGACTGCCATTGCTTCGAGGGGATTGAATTATCCAACCCCACCCCATATAATATACGTAAAATATATTCCATATTTATTTAATAATAAATTTAAATAATTATAAAATTTCCTTATCAATTATATCTATTGAGTAAAGGATAAAGATTTATAAATATTTCCCCGATAAATTATATAACATTCAATATAAATACTATATGTAGAGATGGTGTATGGTTTAGGAATTAATTATATCAATCATATATGAATGTGGGTATTAAAAAGAATATATTTTTCAATGATAACTCATTAAAACAAATTTATTTTTTCTCAAGAATGTTAGTAATGAAAAAATGAATTGAGATATTATGATAACATTTACTACTTGGTAATTCTATGAAAAAACGATTGGGATGAGATAATTCAAATTAAAACTCAAAATATGATTATTTATGAATAAATTGAGATATTACACGTCAAAGGGGATGTATATACACCATATAAAATTGAATTGGTATATAATAAAAAAATAAGTCACAATGGAATGGAAATTTAGATGAAATCTCTTAACATGAATCTAATATAGAATTTTTGACTTATATTCCTGAATAATAAAATTATATTAACTTTTTAATTATTTTAGAAAACATTTCTTTTATATTATTACTTATATTTCTTTTATTAACAAGTTATATACAATTAATCGATCGAGTATTATTTAGTTGGATGTCTTAAGGATATTTGGTTTATGTGTCAAAAATGGATTTAGTATGTTGACTATGGTGAAAGGGTAAATTATTTAAACGCATCCTAGATAATAATCATGAAATAATTATAATATATGTACATACATTATAATTTTTGTACCAATAATGGAGTAGTGTTATTGAAATGATATAATGTTAGAATCATGTAGACGGTAGGCCATTCGTATACAGGAGCAACGTTCTGATTTATTTAAATGATTATTATAGAATGAATTGAAGGGAATGATATATTTTTAGAATGATAAATATATCATAAAAATTGTGTTATTTACTCACATATCCTTTTATATATAAATATATTTTTGGAAAATGAATCACACAACTTTGAGGAGGCGGTAGTCAACAGATCTATGAATGAAATTATTAATTCATCTGTGTGTGAAATGAGAACAAAGAAAATGTTATATTATATTAATATAATTGTTATTATGTAATTAATATCATAATTATGTCATTTTTATCATATAAATTTATTTAATCCATCATTAATACATTTTATTTTAGTGTGAGATAGTAGGCTGCCATACACACGACTAATGATTATGTATCCCATATAATGGAGGTGTGTGTAAGAATAAGTTGTTCCCTTAAGATAAAAAAATCAAAATATATTGAGGATTATGAGGCTATTATATAATAATGATACATGAATAATTTAATTGGTGTGTATTTAAATAAAACAAAAAGATCATTGAAAAATGTTACCTCTTCTTCAAGAAAAATTATTTTGTTTTAACCAAAAGACATTTTTTGTTTCCCTTATGATCAAAGTAAGGATTCTAGGATGAGTTTAGGGATTTTCATATTTGATTATGGAAGGTTTTTTTATATAAAAATAAATTGTGAGATGTGAAGATGTTGGGGGATTGAGTGTCTTTTTCTTTGTTGTGCAAGGGATCAGAGGTTGTGCAGGTTCACTCTTTCTTGTTCTGCTTTTGTTTTCTAGTTTCTTTGTCTTTGGGTGGTCTGTTTTGATTGGTATCTTGTTTTCATGATGATTTTCAGTACGGTTCCAACTCCCCCACAAAGTGGGTTTTTCTTGAAAATAAAAAAGGTATTTGAGCATGGCCGACAAAAGCCTCCAACACAAAAAATGTGGATTTTTATAAATTTTTTAATTTTCTGTTTCTCCAATTTTATCATTATAGTCTTTATAAATATAATGATATTTCTAACCAATATTTTTTATACATTATGTCTAAAATAAAATTATCCTTGTTTTATAATTCCAAAATAGTTATTTTATAAAGTAAATAATATTTATAAAATAAAATAAAAGGTTTTTTAAATTAATTTTAACACAAGCGCAACGTGCAAAAACGTTGCATAAAATGTAACCGAGTAATCCTATTTTTTTAATATTTGTTGGTCAATATATACATCATAATAGAATAATTGGACCGTTAATATACCATATTTTATATTTAATAACCGTTTAAAATTAGATTTCATAATTTTGGATTTTTTAAATTTTAAATAATTTAATAAAATATCATTTATTATTAAATATTATTATGTCAATTTTAAAATTATTAATTAAATTTGAATTTAAAAATAAAACCAAAATTATGGAATTCAAATACATTAAGCACAAATATTCATAACATGATATATAAGAGTAAAAATTTATTGATCATAATATTTCATTTAAATTTATTCATTTTATATATTTTTAGTATCCTCTGTCAATTTTTATTATTATGTAAATAATTACAATGTTGTAATTTAAAAAGAATTAAAAATAGTTATATAATCACTAGAAATTAAATAATAATTAATTGGATATAAATAAATCATTTATAATTCAAAAGGATATGTATAATAAAAAATAAGATTTGTTTTCCATATCAAAAAGACTTATAAATGTTAAAGGTAAGGACTATTTCTTTTTTCCCTTTTTTACTTACTTAACTTATTATATTGGTCAACGTCATGTAATATTATCTATATGTTTTATAAACTTATAAAAAATATGGTATATGGTATAAATATGGATATAATTTTTGTCTTGTACAAGTTTTTTGGTCTTTCATCCCTTTAGGATTATAGATTGACCACATATAAAATCAGTTTCATCTTTATCGCAGAAACTCATTCTAATTGATTTCAGTTATATTTTTGTTCAAAAAATTTATTGAAACTATTAGATATTATAAGTTATATTAATTATAACTATGGAGTCCATTTTTTTAAATTAAAATTAAATAAGTGTTAGATAATAATTTGTGTTTAGTACATCCTATGCGAGGATACAAATGGATTTTAAAGTGAAAATATTCAAAAGTGTGTTTTGAATCTATATACTATTTCAATTTGAAATTGATTCCAATTATAAGGGCCCATACTTTAAAAACCTAGATATTAATTCAAATTTTTTATAATATTCCTGACAAACATAAAAAAACATGCCAGGACTGTATTAATTTTTTATTATTTATAATTTAGGAAACATAAACAACTACTTCATACCCGAATGGACCGAAGGCCTTTTTTTTCTTTATTTTGGTATGGATAATCCCCCTTTTAAGGATTTAAGTGGAACCCATACATTACCGGTAAGCCCAAGGAAAAAGGCCCGACTGATCCGCAATACATGACCTGAAGGCCTAGAGGCATACAATGCCCATTACACGACCCTTTAGGCCCAACTCACTATAACTGCCCCTACCTAGCATCTGCATCATTGATCACATAGCTCCCCACCTTTCATTTCTGATCAGATAGCATTACCCCATACATATTTGCATGATGCCTGGTCTCGGTGGAGTTTGACATACCCTCTGATTCTTCCAATCCAGTTTTCTTATCTTCTGGTGGCTTCTACTCTTGTTGTAACACCCCAAGATTTTATGAAAAATATTCTTTTAATTTCATTAATGTCTTGTGTTGTACGATACACCAAAAGGAGCTTTCACAACACACATACCTAACTTGGCTTGAATTACATGCAAGCACGACCTTCCACGATATCGTGTGTTGTACGCAATACCGAGTTTCGTTAAACAACGATATGCTATTAAAATATTATTAAAACTAGCCATTATGAATAGTAATACCCACTTTTTGATATTTTATAAATTTTATTTTTGAAAATTGACTTCATTTTTGGATTCTTAATATCGAAAGTAGCCTAGGGTGAAATTTTGGTATTTTTCTAAAAATTTCAATTTTTGAATGAATAGTGAAAACACTAGGTTACTATTTAAAAACCGAATTTTGGTTTAAATAATTATTTTTTTATATAAATTTATTTTAGGTAAAAATTGATATATAATACCTATATAAATTAAAAGTAATCCATTGGAGTCATTTTATAAAAATTTTAGATATATAAAAATTTTATTGAACTTTTCACCATCTTTTACCCACCTACAAGGAGAATTTGCAAATTTACATAAAACATAATTTTACTGCTTTTGTGAATGAAATTTCAAAAATCCGAGAGACACGGTTGATGTCCATATGTAAAATTTGGTTCAATGAGATGAAAATAATTTTTGGTAAATAGTAACTTTTTACTTTTATTTACCACAGTTACAAGTAAATAGGGTAATTAATGGTAAAAATGATATTATTATTACCCTAACATATGTCCTAATTCTATTGGATAAGTTTAATTCGACCAAAAACAACCTTAGTAATAACATATGACCATTTAGGCCCACTTGGATTAGATTTGGACCTTTAATATTAATTTATTTAAAGAAGGGTTAAAATAGTTAAAATCAAAGTTTAATAAGTAAATAATTTTTAATATAGAGTTATGAATACAATAAATTCGACTATAAATACTCATTATAAATATAATAATCTTTCCTACATAATGGTATTTTATTTGTAAATTTGAGACATTAAATAATTTAATTTATTTATGACACAATGATGATACAGTAATTATCCTATTAATGAAATATTGATATAATTAATGTTATAAGTACCCAAATAAATGTAATTTGAGACTTTTTATAAATTCCACTAATTTTTAGATTAATATGACATTTTATTATAGATTTAGTTAACTTTTTTCGAACTATTCATTCTGTTATGATTTTCACAAAAATCAATTACCAAATAGTGTCAAAATTGACATAAAATAGTTTTTAAAACATATATTATATTATTAATTGTTATTTTATTCCTAAAAATCTAAGGATAAGCCAAATGACATAGATAAGGTTATATATATTAATATTAAACAACTTCGGGTTATTTTGGCTTGTTATAGTATGTTTATTAACCTTATAGTTCAATAAAAACAAGAAGACACCGTAAAAGAAAAATTATTTAACTTAAAGTTAAATCTAAATCATAAGGTTACAATAGAACCATAAACTTGTCTAAATTCAATTGGATGAGAGTATCTCGACCCATACCTACCTTAGCTTCTATATAACTCAATTTGGATCAATTAAAAATCGAATATGACTTTATAATAAAATAATATTTTTAGTTTTTCCAAAGGTGCCCCTCTCCTCCCTTATAAAAGGGCACCTCCTCCCTCTCTTTCTCACACCACATTGAGCCTTCAAGCTAGGACAACCCCTACCAAATTATGTTCTACACTTCCCTAGAGACATCCTAGAGGTCCTGGTATTCTTCAAAGACCAATTCTAGTGCCCTAAGAGGAGGTCTCAAGGAAACGCTTCAAAGAAGAGGTAATGTCCGTTACCGATTCTTTCAACTTTATTTCTTCTTCCACTTATTCTTCTTTATTTGTTTCATTATGTAGTAATAACATCAGTATAACTCATATACTATTATGTTATTATAAGTATGAAACAACCCTATTTCACCATCTATCCATCATACGGAAAACGAAATCACCACGCGTGCGTACGTACGGAATACCGTCTCCACGCCGTGGTCTAATATATTTTCCACCACCACCTTACTTGGATTGGTATAATAGTGTAAATAATAACTATATATGATTATTTCAAAGTGATATTGATTCTGAAATATTATACATACACTTCAATACAATTCCACGATCATGGGAATGATATCATCGCTCGTGTGTACGTACGGACTGCCGTCTCCACGACGCGATGAGATTCATTCTCCATGTTGACCATTCATGTCTGATTATAAAGTATATACAATAATTATTCATGAAATATATGACATAATAATGATACTGGATTTATGTGTGTATATATTTATGTCATCTACTTAATTTCATTCAATTCAATAAGGAAACGAAAACAGCGTTCATGCGTATGTACGGCCTACCGTCTCCATGAACGGTGTATTTCATTCCTTTTATCAATCCATAATATATATGTATATGATGAATATATATTATATATAAATCATGTTTTACATTCTTGAATTATTTAAATCAGTATATAAGTAATAATATCATGAAAGACAAGTCAAAACACTTACAATAAATGAAAGGATTTTACCCAAAATGCTCTTTAACTTGGAATTTACAAAAGAACAGGTAATATAATGTCATAATTGAACCATATATGATATCATAAAAATGAATAAGATTCTATAATAAGTCAATGACATTATTTAAATCATTATACACAATGTTCGGATACATACGAAGCATATCCGACATAAGGTAAGGGATAATTTTGCAAATCTAATTTTTATCCGAGATTTCTTATTCGAAAGTATTTACTGGAGTTATTTATATCATCCATGTAAATGTTTTACAAAAGTGTTTTCATGAATTTTTAAAGTCATTTTTACCCATTTTTGACTTTTACTACATGGTATGTAAGGAATCTTTCTTTTTTTTACATTACGAGGTACTTTTTTGAGTTTTCCTGCAAAAGTACAAGAAGAATGTTTTTTTAACTTATACGGCATGAAAGGATTTTTATGGTTTTATAAAGCCTTATTTTCGTGAGGAATCCTCCAAAATATTTCATGACTATTTTCAATAAAATCCTTTTCTTTGAAAATTGAATGACGTTTTGTGAAAAGAAATTGATTTTGAAGAAGAAAGGATATTTTCCTCAAGAAGTCATTTCAAATGTTTTATCAAAACCATTTTCCATCTAAGATGAAATTATTTCATATGTGTATATTCAAGTTTAATGTCTCTATGATTTACATGGTTTCACATTTCTTATGATGAAATGTCAATTTGTTTTATATGGATTATGAAATGATGGGATGATGTTTATGACACCCATTTTATTCTTTGGGTTATGGTGAATGTTTTAAGTTTATTTTGTGGAACATGTAAGAATGATTTCATTATGAGATAGGTGGGACATATATCTACCTCCAATGAATTGGGTAAAGATTTATATCTCATGATATAGACATGGCTGTAACGGTATGTTAATCTGGTTCAGTGTTACAGGACTGAAACGAGGAGGGACCTCGATTCAGAGAGGGACTTTGTCCACTAAGATGGTCTTGGAAGCAATGCCTTGGATACTATGGAAATCATAACATGTTCTGAATGGTTTCCACAGTTACATGTTTTATTCCAATGCTATTTTATCGTGATTGATGTTCCTCTATGATATATTCCTTACATACTTGCACGATTTTGATGTTTAGATTTTATGTTCAAGTTTTTTCATTCAAATGTTTATGGATTGTTTTATGTTCTATATGTTTACCCTTATTGGGCATTTGAGCTCACCCCTTTTATGTTTTCTTTTCCCCATGATATAAACAAAGGTTTTATGTAAGAAAAAAAAGGAATATCTTTATTGGAGATGTTGATGATTTTTCACCACGATTAGAATATTTTATTCCGAGTTTCCAAAGACACTAAACTATTATGGTCCTTGTGTGTCTATTTTTGTGATGTACTAAGTATTCTAAAAAAATAATGTAATGTCCATGTATGTCAAGCTTCGGGTCTCTACAGTTGGTATCAAAGGAAAGGTTTAGTTAACCTTTGGAAACTCTGATGCGAAAACATTAGTGAGATCCTTAGAGATTTTTCTAAGATATGTCTAGGGATGTCCCTAAGGATAATTATACGTATAGGTTATAGTCCTAGAATTATGCTAATGATATTAGAATTTAACCTCGGATGCTAGATATTAAGGGTACTCCCCCTTTACTATGTTGTTTTCCCAAGAATGATTTTTAGCTCTCACACTATTCATTTTGGGTTTTAGAAGATGGCTGGAACCCGAAGGAACTGTGTTGATAAATGCAATGGAAAATGCAATGATTGTCATCCTGAACAAACAAATGTTATGGGAGATGCAGTGCAAAATATTATTGCTATACTTGAACAAGCTATGAATCATTATGGACTTCCAAATGAGCAGAGAAGGAAACAATATTCTATTGATTCCTTCAGGAGGCAACGTCCACCTTCTTTCAGTGGGTCTTCTGATCCACTTGTTGCTGAACAATGGATCAGTACCACTGAAAAGATATTTTTTGTTCTTCAATGTTCTGAACATGATAAAGTCATCTTAGCAGTATATTGTTTGGAAGGTGAAGATGATCAATGGTGTAATCTTATCAAGAATACGAGGCCAAGAGATGAAATTGAGTCCATGGAATGGGACGAGTTCAAGAAATTATTTTTTCAATAAGTACTTCACTTGTATTCTTCGAACAAATATAGAGAAGGAGTTTCTTGAAATAAAGAAAAAGGATGATGAATCTGTTTGTGTATACGAAGCGAATTTTACATGGATTTCAAGGTATGCATCTGGCTTTATCATCCAACCTTAATGTAAAGTTGATCGATTATTCAGTGGCTTAAAACCAAATCTTCGAAAGGCATTAGCTATAAGAGACATTAGTAGCTATGAAGAAATTGTCCGTTGTGCTATCAAGGTAGAAATGGAAGTTGGTGTTACTTATCCATCTCCTAGTTTTGACAAGAAACCAAAGATGGAGTTCAAGTAGAAATATCAGAATAATGGTGAAAAGAAGATTAATTTTTCCTTATGCTCAATGTTTGGAATAAAGCATGGTGGAGATTGTCTTAAAGGGACTAGAAAATGTTTTAAGTGTGGAAATGAAGGTAATGGAGTAGCTGAGTGTCAAAGTAATGTAAAAAGGGTTTCTAATAATGTGAATAAAGAAAAGACTGTAGAGAACGCACCACCAACACTTTAATTCTTCAAGTGCAAGGAAATGGGGTATTACGCTAATAAATTCCCTAATCCAAGGGTTAGTGATGATCGACATGAGCAACCACTTAAGGAAAAGGTCAAAGGGAATTCACATGCGATCACTATTGGCGATGTTGAATATGACAACGATGTGGTGGAATGATTATGTGTTTATGTAATGGGATTCCAAAATAATGTTGTATATAGTATCGTGGAATATTGGAATATTTATGTATTGTTCTATTGTAATTTTCAATAATTTTATGGTACCGGTAACCATGGAAAGTGATTGAGATATTTTTGGAAAAAAAATGATATGCGCATAATGAATGGATAAGGAGAAAATGAAATGTTTGACAGTATTCATGGGCTCATGACTGATATAAGGAAATAGTTATATCATGGTTTGAGTATATAGAATTTTGGGGTTTTGGTATGTGGAAAGAGTTAACTTTTGACGGCACTCATGTTTTCACTAAGATTCAATGGGTATTTATTTTTCAAGATAATACATGATTAGGGCCTTCGAATGATTGTAATGTGACCAGGATGACATATCTCATGATATATGGGGATCAACGATGGTATTAACATGCTTGTTATATGAACTCTTTGGTAATCATTTTCACTATAATATGAGATTGGAGAGTAGTATATTGGATAAGTCTAAAGATTGGAATGGATTATGTTTGAAAAAATTTAGTATTGTTTAAGGATAGAAGTGTTTTTAGATATTATTGATGGAATGTTACAGTAATGTAGTTTTAGAAAAAGGACAACCTGCAAGATGGGTGACAGCCCATTGCGTCAGACAAGGCTGTGGGAATCGAACCCACAACCAAATTGCTACTGGCCTTTGTCACCTACCACTGGCCTATAGGAAGTCGTTTTTTAGTAGAAACTAATTTTATTATATAAAGCGGTATGATATATTATGTATAAGTCCATTTTATGAACCATATATGATTAATCTCACTATAGATGGACTTATTTATTTTTTGATAACTATTCTAACATTTTGTTTGAGAAAGATGGAATGACCCATCATTCAATCACATGATCTGCTAACACTTCACGAATGAAAAATTCAACTTCATTTCTTTTGGAGATGAAGTGGAAATTTTCCAAATAATGACCAATGGTGAGACTGTACCAAAATAACAAAAGTATTTCTTATAATTCCAATTTTATCAACTTTAGGGAAATGATCTTGAAAACCAAAAATGTTGTCCTAGTGCTCTTATATCTGATGTATCAGATGGTACCTTAGATCGTCCCAAATTTATGGCTTTGTGATTGTTGACATTTTCATAGCCATGTTCTCTACCACTCTCTATCATAACTTAATGGTTAGTTTTTTCCTCCATATCCATATTTTCACCTATGTTCTTCTACGTGGAAACCGAGTGATGAGTTAATTTGGGTAACCGTTACGTTTCATAATTTAGTTTTTTAAGCTAAGTTTTTGTATTCCTTTTTACGATAAGGGTTTCTATTAAAGAAACTTTCGAGTAGTAAACCATTTATAACCCCGACGAATTTCGAGGGAGAAATTCATTTTAAGGGGGGTAGAATGTAACACCCCAAGATTTTATGAAAAAATTTTCTTTTAATTTCATTATTTTCTTGTGTTGTACGCTAAACCAAAAGGAGATTTCACAATATGAATTCCTGACTTGGCTTTCATTACACGCAAGCGCGACCTTCCACGATAGCGTGTGTTGTATGCAATACCGAGTTTCGTTAAACAATGATATGCTATTAAAATATTATTAAAACTAGTCATTATGAATAGTAATACCCACATTTTGATATTTTATAAATTTTATTTTTGAAAATTGACTTCATTTTTGGATTCGGAATATCGAAATTATCCTAGGGTGAAATTTTGGTATTTTTCTGAAAACATTCAATTTTTGATGAATAGTGAAATCACTGGGTTACTATTTAAAAACCGAATTTTTATTTCAATAATTATTTATTTTATTAAAATATATTTTAGGTGTAAAATGATACATAATACCTATATAAGTTCGAATTAATCCATTGGAGTCATTTTATAATAATTTTATATATCTAAAAATTTAATTGAACTTTTCACAGTCTTTTACCAACCTTCTAGGAGAATTTGAAAATTTACATAAAACTTAATTTTACCGCTTTTTTTAATGGAACATCAAAAATCCTAGAGACACGGTTGATGTCAGTAAGTAAAAGGTGGTCAATGAGATGAAAATAATTTTTGGTGAATAGTATCTTTATACTTTTATTTATCACGGTTAAAAGTAAATAGGGTAATTAATGCTAAAATGATATTATTATTACCTAACACATGTCCTAAATATATTGGATAAGTGTAATTAGACCATAAACAACCTTAGAAATAAAATATGACCATTTAGGTCCACTTGGATTAGATTAGGACATTTAATATTAATTTATTTAAAGAAGTGTTAAAATAGTTAAAATCAACGTTTAATAAGTAAATAATTTTTATTATTGAGTTATAAATAAGATAAATTCGACTATAAATAGTAATTATAAAGATAAAAATATTTCCTACATAATGGTATTTTATTTGTAATTTTTAGACATTAAATAATTTAATTTATTTATGACACAATGATAATGCATTAATTATCTTATTAATGAAATATTTACATAATTGATGTTATAAATACCCAAATAAATGTAATTTGAGACTTTTTATGAAATACACTAATTTTATAGGTTAATATTACGTTTTTTTATTGATTTAGTTAACTATTTTGGAACTAATATTTTTGTTATGAATTTCACAAAAATCAATTACCAAATAGTGTCAAAATTGACATAAAATAGGTTTTAAAACAAATAATATATTATTAATTGATATTTTATTCTTAAAAATATATGGATCGGCCAAATGACTTAGATAAGGTTATATATATTAATAATAAAAAATTTGGGGTTATTTTTCCTTTCTATAGTATGTTTATTAACCTTATAGTGTAAGCAAAAAAGAAGACACCGTAAAAGAAAAATTATTTAACTTAAAGTTAAATCTAAATGATAAGGTTAAAATAGAACCCTAAACTTGTTTAAATTCTATTGTATGGGAGGCTTTCGACCCATACCCACCTTATATTTTAAATAACTCAATTTGGATCTATTAAAAACCGAATATGACATTATAATAAAATAATATTTTTAGTTTTTCCAAAGGTTCCCCTCTCCTCTATTATAAAAGGGCACCTCCTCCCTCTCTTCCTCACACCACCTTTATCCTTCATGATCATCCAAACCCTGCCAAATTATCTTCTCCAATTTCCTAGAGACATAATAGAGGTCTTTGTATTTTTCAGAGGCCAATTCTATTTCCCTGAGAGGAGGTCTCAACGAGACACTTCAAAGAAGAGGTAATGTCCGTTACCGATTCTTTCAACTTTATTTCTTCTTCAAAATCATATTATATAGTTGTTTCATTATGAAGTAATAACATAAGTATCACTCATATACTGGTATGTTATTATATCTACGAAACAACCCTATTTCACCATCTATCCATCCTACAGAAAAGGAAATCACTGCGCGTGCGTACGTACGGAATACCACCTCCACGCCGTGGTGTAATCTATTTTCCACCACCACCTTACTTGGATGGGTATAATGGTGTAAATAATAACTTTATATTATTATTTCAAAGTGATATTCATTATGAAATATTATAAATAAACTTAAATACAATTCCACGATCATGTGAATGATATCATCGCTCATGCGTACGTACGGACTACCGTCTCCACGACGTGATGAGATTCATTTTCCATGTTAACCATTAATGAATGATTATAAAGTATATACAATAATTAATCATGAAATATATGAAATAATATTGATAATGGATTTATGAGTATATATATTTATGTCATCTACTTAATTTCATTCAATTCGATAAGGAAACGAAAACAGTGTTCATGCGTACGTACAGCCTACCGTCTCCATGAACGGTGTATTTCATTCCTTTTATCGATCTATAATATATATGAATATGATGAATATATATTATATATAAATCATGTTTTACATTCTGGAATTATGTAAATCAGTATATATGTAATAATATCAAGAACGACAAGTCGAAACACATGCGATAAATGGAACGATTTTACCCAAAACGCTCTTTAACATGGAATTTACAAAAGAACGGGTAATATAAAGTCATAAGTGAACCATATATGATATCATAACAATGAATATGATTATATAATAATTCAATGACATTATTTAAATCATTATAAAGGATGTTCGGATACATACGATGCATATCAGACATAAGGTAAGGGATAATTTTGTAAATCTCATTTTTATCTGAGATTTCTTAATCGTATGTATTTACTAGGGTTATTTATATCATCCATGTACATGTTTTATAAAAGTTTTTTCATGTATGTTTAAATTAATTTTTACCCATTTTTGACTTTTAATACATGGTATGTAAGGAATCATTCTTTTGTTTACGTTACGAGGTACTTTTTTGTCTTCTCCGACAAAAGTACGAGAAGAATTTTTTTTAAGTTATACGACATGAACGGATTGTTACGGTTTTATAAAGCCATATTTTAGTGAAGCTTCCTCCAAATTATTTCAAAACTATTTTCAATAAAATTCTTTTCTTTTAAAATTGAATGACATTTTGTGAAAAGAAATTGATTTTGAAGAAGAAAGGATATTTTCCTCAAGAATTCATTTCAAATGTTTTATCAAAACCATTTTCCATCTATGATGAAATTATTTCATATGTGTATGATTCATGTTTAATGTCCCTAGGATTTACATGGTTTCAATTTTATTATGATGAAATGTCAATTTGTTTTATATGGATTATGAAATGATGGGATGATGCTTATGAAACCCATTTTATTCTTTGGTTTATGGTGAATGCTTTATGTTTATTTTGTGCCACAAGTAAGAATGATTTCATTATGTGATGGGTGGGACCTATATCTCCCTCCAATGCATTGGGTAAAGAATTATATCTCATGAGATAGACATGGCTGGAACGGTATGTTAATTCGGTTCAGTGTTACAGGACTGAAACGAGGAGTGAACTTGATTCAGAAAGGGACTTTGTCCACTAAGATGGTCTTGGAAGCAATGCCTTGGATACTATAGAAATCATAACAACTACTGAATGGTTGCCACAATTACATGTTTTATTCCCAAGATATTTTATCTTGATTGATGTTCCTTTATGATATATTACTTATGTACTTCCAAGATTCATGTCTTTGCTAAAGATTTTTATGTTTAGATTTTATGTTCAAGATTTTGCATTCAAATGTTTATGGATTGTTTTATGTTCTCTATTTTTACCCTTACTGGGCATTTGAGCTCACCCCTTTTATGTTTTCTTTTCCCCCGGATATAAATAAAGGTTTTAGGTAAGAAAAAAAGGAAGATCTTTATAGGAGATGTTGAAGATCTTTCACCACGATTACAATATTTTATTCCGAGTTTCCAAAGACACTAAACTATTACGGTCCTTGTGTGTCTGTTTTTATTATGTACTAAGCATTCTGCAAAAATAATGTAATGTCCATGTACGTCAAGCTTCGGGTCTCTACAATTGTTTCTCTAATCCTCTTCTGGGACCTGTTCTGTGTGAACTGTGTTACTCCATGGTCTCTGAGGCCCAAAGTACCTATGGCCCAAAGGCCTTTGATGACCCAACGACCCTTCAGAACTGTAGGCCCAAATCGGTGGCTTGATGGCCCAAATCCGGTGAATAGTTCAAAATGCTACAGTACTGAACTATGACTACTACAGTACTGCTACAATACCAAAAATTCACCTCCACCCGGTTTTGAACCTGGGTCTCCAATATGCCAAGCAAGACCCCTTACCACTTGGGTTTGGGCTCATTGGCTAAACAACTAATTCATAAGAAATCTATATTGTCTCCCACTTATTTATTCATAAATAGAACCATTTTAGACATATCTTACATAATACCAATTCTAATTACATGGGGAAATGAAACATAATAAAGGGATAAATCATATGCTCATTAAGGGAAAATAAGTAAGATACCAATCATATCATAATAATTAGTTATAAAAGCATATCATTTGAAAGTATTATACTGCATACAGAATATCATGATATCATGTAATGGGATAAATCATAAAAGGTCATACGAATCAATGAATGTAATCCAAAAATTCATAAAATGAATCATGAAATTTTGTGGCATATAAATAATCATATGAAATAATTTTAGATTAGTCATGTCTCATTTCAAATACCATCAAAAAGGATAAATTCCATTACTGAATCAAGCTCACTCCTCATTCTAGCCTTGTATTACTAAATCGATATCATTTCCCATTCAATACCTATATATTCTAGAAGATATAAAACTTTATCCACTACATTATAGTTTGATATATGTCCCACCCATCTTATAATGAAATTATTTTACATGTTCCATAAAATCATAAATAATTCATCATAACCCTAGGAATAAATGTGTTTCTTTAAACATCATTCCACCATAACATTATCCATGTAAAACAAATGTATTTCATAAATATTATTCCATAATAAACACAATCAAACCATATGAAAAATACGGATAGTATACAAGAAACAAAACACTATTATATAATTCCATCTTATATGTAAAATAATTTTCATAGAACCATAGAAATTAATTTTTTAGAAAACGATACTTTATTCATAAAAATGACCCTTCCTCTCAAAATATTGCACGATTTTAAAAGAATTGATTTTTTTTAAAATAAAAAAAGAAATATTATAAAGGAAACTTCATGAAAATAAGGTGTTATGAAAATATAAAAATATTATCATGGTTTATGATATAAATGAAAACATACTTCTCATAGTTTTATCGTAATGTAAAAACAATATATAGAATCAAAAATGAAAGATGATTCCTTTCACAACATTTAATAAAAATAAAAAAAATGCAAAAAATTCAACTTTTTTAAAAAATAGAAGTACAGAAAGAATATTTTGGAATAAATATTTTGGAGACATGGACATTGATGAAAAATATACCCCAATAAATACATATGAATAAATAATGACGAATAACAATGAGGTTGAAAAATTATCCATTACCGGATGTATGATATCCATTGTATATATCTGAAGCTCATGTATAATTATTTAAATAATTTCACCGACCTATTAAAGAATTATAATAATTTTATGATATTATATAAGGTCATATTATCATATGTTTGTTAAAAACATTTCATTATTACTTGTCATTTAGATATTAATGGCCTCATTTTCGAATACATGTTTTGTCGATTAAGTTATGGTACTACCTATTTAGTAATATTAATATCATTAAAAAATTATATTTACATAATAAAAACCATATTCATTCATTAAATACATCAATATAAGCACACTTTAGTGGATATCATGGAGAATGAATTGCATCACATCATGGAGATGGTAGGTCGTACAGACGCTCAAGTGATGATATCATTCCCATAATTATAAAATTATATGGATGTAGATAGTATATAATTTTTTCTATAATAAATACAAATTTATAATAATGTATTTTAGTTATTATTTCCATAATTATACCCTTCCATGTAATTTGGTGCTAAAAAACAGATTACACCATGGCATAAAGACGGTAAGCCATATATATGCTCGTGTGGTGATTGTTTTTCATCATATGGATATAAGGATCAATATTGTTATTCCATAATAATAATAACATGTAAATATATAATTTATACTTGAGTTATTACCTTATAATTGAAGAAACTCATGAAGTGGATTTTGAAGAATAAAAAGGTTTGAATTAATCGGTAGAGAATATTACTTCTTCGACGATCTCCATCTAGATATATTCATAAAGCACTCGATATGGTATTTTGCGAGGACCATAACTTCTATAATCTTACTAGATATGTTGTGTAGTGAATTGTGAAGTTTATTGTTGAGCACGAAGGTCCAAAATGATGTTAATAGTTGGGGAAGGTGGCGCCCTCTTAAAATTGAGGTGAGGGGCACTTATGAAATCTAGGAAAATAATAATTTATAATAAAATCCCACCACATACATAAAACACAAAAATGTTATATTATAAATACTAGATGAGATAAGTTTGTAATATATTCAAAAAATAATTTTTTTAAATAAATTCTATCTAATTACACATTATATTTTTAATTTAATACTTAGTTATTATATTTAATTATAACCATAGTTACAAATATTTCAATATTAATAGGGTAAAATAATAACATATTTGATTTGAATTAGACTATTAAATAAACTCTAGAAAATTTTAGACAATATAATAATAATTATATATTTTTAAAAATGGTTTTTTTTTATTTTTAACTATTTTAATAATACATTATTTTGATAAACAATCAATCGGGTCAATTGTGAAACTATCCATGATTTTTAAAAATATGATGCTAACAAGTTAGCTTCGAACCAAATATTTTATTATATTTATATTAGAATGATGTCATTTATTAAATTAATTGGATAAATTAAATACCCCAAATTAAATTTATTGTAAAAATTTTAATAACCTTTATTTGTTAGATCCATTAATAAAATATTTACAACGTCCGTTTTTTGTAATTATTTATTATATATATTTAATTAAAAAATAATAATAAAATAAAATGATGAATATAATACTTCTATGTTTTAGGGGAATATTTATATTAGAATATATATTTTAGAAATTTTTATTGAAAACACTATATTTATTAAAATGTGAATGTGATAACTTTAACAACATATGAAATAAAATATTTTTAGCATCATAATAATATTCATATAGATAAAAAAGGTCAATAAATCATTCTAAGGATTATTATGGATGATATATTTGAACCCAATAAGATTTTGTCATGTTTTTTGGTCTTTTAATGGTTATTATCATTTCAATTAAAAAATTACTAATTTCTCATCAATTAAATAATTTATCCATTGTCAATGTATAAGAATTTAGGGTAATTATTTATTTCCTAAAAATAAAAAATAAATTAACATTATAAATAAAAAAATTAGATTAAAAAACTATATTTATAGAAGAATATTTCCCCTATATAAATCATTATTAAAATTGATATAGTCATTAAAATTTGAGTAAGGAAAAGTTAACTTTTATTGAAATAAGTATATTAAATGTCATAATCTCATCCAAGTGGCATAAAAAGAATAAAATTTAAACCCAATGATAATTCATGTTGAAGAAACTCATTCAAGGATATTAGAACTTGTGTTAGTGTAGTTTTAAAATTTAATTTTACCCTTAATTTCAATATTTACCCTTTTTCTATATTAATAAAAATTTATTAAAGTTACTATTATAAATACTCAAAAATAAAATAATGATGTTTAAGAAATATGAATCTACTAATTCCTAATATGTAATCCATTTTCAAATATTAAAAATTCAAATGTTTATTTTAATTAATTTAAAATAATCTCATTTTCAGAATGAGAAATCAGGTTTTAAATGTTAAAACAATACCAAATATTGAAATGTTTTTACATCTGAATTAAATGTAAAATAAATTTCAATGAACTAAATTAAATGAACAAGTAAATATAAAATATATTTATTCATTAAAAACATTAAATAATATTATTTAACCGTATAAATTATTTCTATGAAAGAAATATATCTTCAATTCGGATTTAGTATACTTTTAATGTTGATCAAAACATGAATGTTATCATAAAAAACAATCAAAAATCCATTAAAAGTAAATTTTTTTATCCCTCGTCCAAATAATGTGTGTATGGTTATATATAATAAAATTTAATTTGGGAAAATTTTAATTATAAATGGATTCTCTATTAAATGGATTTTAAATTACGCTTTTGAAAAATATAGGTTTTTATACATCAAATAGGGTTTATTTATAACAAATGACATAAATATATGTTTGATAATATAAAAAAAATTTCATTTAATATATAACATATATATTTTATTAATTTCATTTAATAATTGTAATTCATATAATTTAAAAAAAATAAATACATAATTGACATATATTTTTCATAAATAATTGGTTGCTAATGAATTCACCCTACATTTTTATATTTTAGTTATATTTATTCATGATAATCTAATGACTAGGTTTTAATGGTATTTTTATCCAAATTTAATCATGTAGTTAATTTAAACTAACAATTTTATGTAATGAATGATATTGAAGAATTATTATTATTTTAATAAAATATTTCATAAAAACATTTGGATGTAACAATCTACCACCATGAAATTTAAATTTTCCCTCAAAATTTATCACATGGGTAAAAATAAATGTTGATACCTCTTCCACATCACATTCTCAAGTTTACACATTGATTCCTCAAGTTGATGGATTTTTTCTAAAACATTAACCAAGAGAGTTGTCTTATTTTGCAAAAACATTTCTCTGTGATATATAATATCTATCTGTTGTTCTTCCTATGAAAGATCTTGCTCCAACTGTATGTCTTATAAGTTTAGTACATTTTAAGGATCAGGTAATTACATTCTCAAGAAAGATAAATGGAACACATCACGAACTTAATATATATTCGGTGGTAGCGCCAATTGATAAGAAACCTTCCCAACATGATCCAGAATTTCATCAGGATTGATATATAGAGGGATTTCCTTTCCCTTATTGTTGAATCTAATTACACTCTTACAAAGTGATATTCAAAGAAAAAAGTTTTCACCCACTTATAACAGTAAGATTTTTTTATTAGAGTTATAATTTTTTTTTCTACTATGATATTCTCTTACATGTTGTTGAATTGACATGACTTATCTTCCATTTTATCAACAATATCATGTTCTAACAACTTTCATTCCCCAATATCATCCAAGAAGGTTGGAGTTATTAATATATTTCCCTAAATTTATTTATGTAGATCCATCATAATATTATATTAAATTTTATTTTGGTAAAAAAAGTCTACAAATGGTAAGTGTTGATCCAACCCACCTTTGAAATCCATAGAGAAAGATCTCAACCTATCTTCTAGAGTTTCAATTTTCCTCCGAGACGGACCAACTATTTGAGGATGATTTGTAGTACTGAAACATAACTCTGTATCCACAGCCTACTGATGACTTCCCCATAACATAGAGGTAATCCTTAGATCATAATCAGATATAACAGAAATAGGTACTCCCTTAAATCATAGAAATTACTTTATTTATATCATGGTAATATGAGAAAAATAGAAATAAACTCTAAAATAAATAATGTGTGTCGACATTGTAAGGTTATCATCTATAATACAAATTAAAATATGGTCTTTATATGATTATGTATGTTCGAAAAAAAGACCATAGTGATGTTTTTTAATTTCTAATCTGGTATGGGTAATGATTGTAACATCCCCTTAGACTTCTATCTTTTAGCCTCAACTTTCTGAAAAGAAATAACCAAGATACATATTCAAGAACATGTCTTTTGATTCCATCTGACCAGAATCACTCTGTCGGGTGGAATAGAACTCCCACAACCCTTGATGATCCAACATAATGTAATTTCCACCAGAGGACTCCACTGCTACAACTAATCACTTTGAGAACTCTCTTGAAATAACCACAACCGGCCCAGAGTCCAAAAAATGTGAAAAAAATCCTAATAGGGGTTCCTCGATAGAATCCAAAAGCATAGGAAACTAATTTTACGGAAATATTCTAACAAACCCATATTAGCTTCCAAAAAAACCTGAGGAAAAAATTACAAGAAGTGGAATCCAAGAGAAGAACCCCACCAACATTTGAATTCACAGTGGTCCTCATGACCACTTAAAAAATAAGAGACCCTCTAAAAGGGATCCATAGCACAATCCAAATAGGAGACTCCATATATATATTATAAAAAGTCGACTGGGATTACCACTAATTAATATATTAGAATCTTTCTCCCAATGGTATCCAAAAGATCCCCTTAAAATTTTATCATATTTATAAAGACAACTAGATGAAACTACTAACCAATGGAATGAACACAGCCCAAGGCTCCAACAACTTATGTCCCTAAACCCATGACCTGAACCTCAACAACTCTATCTTCGATAAAATAGTCCCAACACAAATGGGAAAACAATATAACCGTAGAGATACTACTCAACCAAACCTTCTTGAATGATTCTGAAAGAACCGTAAGAAGAACTATACACCATCCCAAAGCCATGAACCACTAATGAGTACACACACTCACACAGGCCTTAGAGATCACATGCCAACCCACCGGAGGAATACTGAACAACCATAATAAATCCTCAAACTGAACTCTTATTGTAAAAAAACCAATCCAAATTGGAATATTAAAAACAAAATGATATCTCCATCATGATATGTAGAGAAAACAATCAAAATGGGTTACTCATAAGCATAATACTGAAAACATGGTTAATGTAAGAAAAATTAATCATGGTAGGGAAAGCACACCCTGTTCCCTATGGGAACATAGATTATACTCCCAAAAGTCATCCCTCGATATGTACATCATCCCACTTAGAATTTATTTCCCTAATGTGCATGGTATTTTTCTCCTGGTACATAGTGTGTATCTATACATGGGTACCTATCCTTGTAACCAATCCCCAATCGATGTTTATTAAATTGAAATAAATATATTGTATAACCTGTATATGGTGTGTTTCCCACATAAGTTCCCAAGATGTGTACCTATCCTTGTACCCACACACGAAGTCCTGTTATGAACCATACACATTAAGTGTTCATGTACCTCATTCAGGCTCTGGATGTGGCCCTATAATTCTATGTGACCTTAGCACACCACAATCCATAAAAATAAAAAAATGTACCCCTATATATGGTGTAAATTCACAAAAAAAATTATTAAAAAACTAGAATATCACACGAAATGTGTTCTTCTTAACTACACGATGTGTGCATGGTATCCCCAAATAGGAAACCCCCAAAATGGTCCAAAATGACTCTTTTTCATAGATACTCCCAGATCAACTCTGTTGGGGTCCCATGAATCCAAAAATGGGGTTAAAGCTTCATATAATTAATATTAAGTTATTTTGAGAAAAAAAAATAGTCCAATATATTGATGGATACAGTCAATCATGTTCACCGATCCTTAATCTCTATATTTGGAATTTTGATCCAGAAAAAACAACAGCCCATAGATGTGTCTCTACCATTCCATGACCCTCTTATCTCCTTATCCATCTTTGTAACACATGAAGTTAATCACCTCATGATTTATGAAAAAATAAAACTTAAAAAAGGATAAATAAAAAAGAAATAATAAGTAAAATAAAAATAAAATGTGGCCACAACCTGGTCCTAGTGCCCGACTCATGTTTATACCCTCTATAATAAAAGACCTGATTTTGGAATCAATTTTTGAGACATAATTTCGATTTGATTCCTTGTTTAAAAGATAAATCTGAATGAATAGGGGAGAATGAATTAAAATTTAATTAATTAAAAATTAAACATTCCATGAAATTTTAAACTAATTGCATTTAAACTAAACTCTTGTCCAAGGGTAAATGACCAATTTCACGGAAAAGAGACAAGACATAAGATTTTTTTTGATACCACCATATCTGAGAAATTACCATATTCACTAAACACTCATACTAACAAAAACGTTCAAATTTACCATGATTTTTACAAACCGTGATAATGCGAGTCACCACACATTAGAACAACCAAATAAAATAAGGATATAGTTTACATAGGACCTTGGTTTTGGAGAAAATAGAGTAAATTGAAAATAATTTCATTCATGTCCGAAATGTGGAAAGATAAACCTTGATGAATGACTCAAAGGATTGGGATAATGTTTTATGTGTGGAAAATAATGTAATAAGTCAATGAATTATCGATGAAAATGAAAAGTATGATTAAAGGGAATTAATTTCACTATAAAAAATAATTTTTTGTTTTAATTTATAATTAATGAGGAATGTGGAAATTATCTAAGTAAATTATAAAATCTAGGGGTTAACTACTAGACTTGGGAAATACATATTCAATATAATTCATTGAACTGTATGGATTAAAGTTTTTATGTATTGGTATTTTTGAATTATGTTATCAAATTATTGTATCAATGATAGTATATATATATATATTAATCATTAACATATATATAATTTTCCACAATTGTGTATATCTTTGGATTTGAAGACAAATGTCAAATGTACTAAAAACCATGTAAATTGAATTAATGATCATGTGAATTTTGTTTTAAAATTCAAGATTGAGGGATGGATATCCCAATAATATTTTTTTGATTTTGGGGTAAATGAAAAGTGTATTCAAATAACAATTCTATTGAATATCATAATTATAAAGGAATGGATACCCCTTTTAAGTCTTATGTTGTAGTATTTTAACATGATTAATTATATTTTTCATTACATTTATGGGAATAAAACCCTTTGGTTTAGTATATGTTTTAGAAAAAAGGTTAAATTAGAAATAATTATTTATAGAAATAATTTTAAATTTACTGATCACATTTATTTTTAATGTGATTTTTGAGGTTGAGGTAATTTTTGTTTATTGTGATAAAAGTGTTAATACATTTTCGAAATATATCATATTGAAATCCATAGGGCTAAAATTTATTTAATTAATATTGTTATATTTATGGATTTTCATCATATTTATGGAAATATAATAGTTTTAGAAAAATAACATCCTAAAATCCAGGAATCAACCTGTCATATCTATAATGTTGGTAAGGCATGAACCTATAACCGGAGTTTTATAAGGGTATAACTCCTACAATGGGACTACATGATGTTTTGGATAATATTAATTTTTACATAATAAATTTTATATATAAATATTGTGTTTATTTTGGGAATAAAATTATTAGATCATGTATTTGTAATTTTTTGAATTTTGAGGTGATGGAGGATATTTTGAGGGATGTTTTACTGGGTTAAGGTATATATAACCATTAGTTTTAATAAGAACGATTATATACGAATAAATTTATTACATTTTTTAATGGAATAATATAATATTTATGATATAGACCATGAGGTTAAAAAATTCATTAATGTTGATGTTATTGTGTTAATTTGGGGTGTACAGTTAGTTATTTACATTGAATTTTTTGTACTATTGAAAAGGAATAGAATATTAATGTTATATTTTATCAAATGGATTATTTTTCATTTTGGAAATCACCTTACAATATGATAAACAATTTTATTTTTCTTCAATGTGTAATGATAGAAGGAATATGTTGATACCCTTTTGTGATCTATTATATGTTGAACATAGTTCTGTAGGTAATAAAATTTCGTCTCAAATACTCATAATTTGGAGAAATAGATCGGATTTTGGAGGAAATTTATTAACAGATGAAATTATAATTTTTATGTGAGTATATTTCCATATTTTCTTGATCTAGTTGGTAATAGAATTAATAAAATATATGAAAGGATATTTGAAGAAAATTTTTTCTTATAACACTCATTTCACAGGATTTTTGGCCTTTTCAAACCTCTATATTATGGTTTTGTGATAGTTAACTTTCTTATGATCATTCAATTTCTTCTGATGATTTTTTTATATCCATCAAAATTTTTACATTAATGTCTTCCTATTTATGTATTTTTTTAAATCCCTTTGATTTATCTTATTTAGAAACCTAGTTTTGTATTATTCCAAATGACTATCATAATCCATTTTCCCTATTTTCAAGAGGTTGTTTAGTTAACCTTATCATGATGTGAGTTTTCCAAAAAAAAATTGTCAAATGTGAGACCCCTGATATCGGAACCTAATTTCAAATTGTGAAGTCACAATTTATTAAAGTGGGGACTGGGTAATGAACCAAAATTTTAAAAGGCCACCATGTTCAATTAGAGGCATGCCATACAACACCAAAGAAAAATGAACAATAAAATATCATTATTTAAATATGACTATTATAACCTAGATAGTGATTTATCTAGTAAAAATAGTAAAATATGAATTCTTAAATATATATATTATTGATATACTAAATAAAACATAATTTTTAATTCTTCATAAATAATTCCTCTTGTTTTCAAAAATGTTATTTTACATATCAGAGATACATTTTTTAAATGTTTTTTATTTTTTTTAGTAAATACTATATTTAATTTCAAGAAAATATATTAATTATATTTTATAAAAATTAAATTATTCTAAAAATAATCATATAAAAATAATCATATGATTAAATCATTGGATTTTCCAAAACTTATTGATAATCATGGGAATAATTAAAAATACATATTTTTTCTGACATTTTTCTTCTATAACTATTTTCAAGGATAAATTTTATTTCATAATGAATTAGAAGTAAAATATGTTTTATTTTATTATTCAAAATTAAATTAATTTTATTAGAATCAATTTATTAATTTATTATTTGATAAAAAAATTATAAATTAACATGCGATTTTTAGAAAAAAAAATTCTCTATTTCATTTTTTATTATTATTTTAAAATAATTACAACCTCTCATATAAATTTAATATTTAAAAATTGATTATATATTTTGTTTTATTGTTTAAAAAAAATCCCATTTCATTTTTGGTCATTATAAATATTAACCCTATTAAAAAAATTTCACCACGGTGTGTGTAAGTCATGTAATTATGGTAGAAAATAGTATGATAATGACGATAAAATGACCCTAAAACATGACATAATTTCATTGGATGAACCTATATCATATTTACTCATCCAATATTAAAATATAGGTTATTTGTTCCATTTTTATGTGATTTTAACCATTATATTATATTATTTTAAAAAGATAAAAATGTCATTCTCTTTGGTCTTTTATCATAAAATTTGTTAGATTTGGATAAACAGTGGATATGTTTAGCTATAAATAATACATTAAATTTTAATTAATTTTCTATTATTATAATTTATTTTAAATTTTTATTAATGATATAATTACCTTAAACTCCAACGAAACAATGAAAGAGTTTTTATTCAATTAAAAACAATATTTATAAAAATCTAAAAGGTGACATAATTTGAATGAATTAATGTATTTTAAAAATTTTAAAGAATAATATTTCATTTTAAGAAAGTGTTAAATTATTATATTTTAATTATACCATTGAGTAGACGTAATTAATGTGATATTGAATTAATAGTATCAAAATTTATATTAATTTTATTTTATAATAAATAATATTTTAAAAAATGAATAAAAATAACAAAATTATGAAATTGGGACAAGTGAATATGATATATAAAAAGCATAATCTCTGTTATATTTGTTGTAATTTTTTATCTTTATAGAATCATTTTTGACACTTAAACGGTATAAAATATTAACATTGCAACATTTTTCAAAAAGATTAATGAAGGGTTAAATTAAAAATATAAGAGTACAAGCATCATAAAACTTTTGAAAATTTTATTATATGAGTTTATATTGATTGATACTCGCCCATGATTTTAAATATATCATTTTCCTATATATTTAGATGGAAATTATATTATATTAATTTAATACTTTAAGAAAATTCAAAATTTCCCCACTTATATCTTACATAAGGGAACCCCAAGTATCATATTTCCTCACATCATGAACCATTTAAATTGGACCGGATTTTCTTAGATACCTCCCTAAAACAAATCCACCCAATCAAGAGTTATTATTTTTTGGATAAAACCATTATTAGAGTGATTAATGTGTTAATAAAAAAGAGGTTTTACGAAGAAGAGGTATATTTCTTAACAAAGAATTTTTTTTTTGTTTCTTTTTCTACAACTGTAAAATATTAGAAAATCATGATGTAATAATATAAATTATTATATTATTTATAATTTTATATTATTATGTTAATTAAAAAAGCTATATCCATCTCTTGTTCCATCAAATGGGAAATGAAAATGTCATTCATGTATATGGCAAACTATCACCTTGTGAACTGATGTGATTCATTTGCAATCAATGCCTTTCATGTATTGTTATAGTGATGAATATAATATTTATATTTTTTATATTTATGAAATTTTTTTAATTCTAAAAATTAAATATGTCTTATACTTTCTCACCATTTATCCATTGAAAAATGATAACATCGTTTATCCGTACATGTGGATTACTACATGCACATGGGGATTTCATTCATTTTCCAGCACTAGAGAACTTAAATAATATATATAAGTTTATCTAAATTAATAATAGGTTATTGATGACATAAATTTATGTTTTTAGGGTAAATTATTTAATATATTTTTTAATCATTTTTATTTATAATTGGAAGAATTACTCAATTTTATATATGACCTTCCATCTCCAGGATTGTAATGTAGTTCAATTTTCAAATCCATATTTAAGTGTTCTTAAGAATGAAATTTATTTATAAAAATTATAATTATTTCAATATTATTATTATATATATTATGTAATAATGACCTCTTTGACCATATTCAACATTCTAGAGTCATTTTGGTCATACGAACCAAATATTTTTAGAACATCTGATGTGAATGTAATTGATCATGAAAATGTATTTAACATGGTTATTAGTAAAGTGAAATCAATTTTACAATTTTAAAAGTTACCAAAGAATGTAAATAATTAATATATGTTTATTATTCGGGATAAAAAGGATCCCATGCGATGTGTAAGACTTGAGGTAAGGGGTTTCTCAATTTAATATCCAATCATTGTGTTATATATCTAATTTATTGACTGTTTTATACCGAGATTATGTGTAAAATAAAAATTAGTTATATTTTTTTTACACTTATTTTTTTTGAATTTTAAAATTTTAAACATAATCAATAAATGGATCAATTCCCCATTATGTGATACAATTTTTTTATAGTATTTCATTTCAATATCACCTCCATTGAAACGTATTTGGTATTATGAATCAATTAATTTTTTTATGTTATATATACCTCCCATTTTCAATTTTATATCATGATTATATATATTTTCATGATATTTAAATATTCAATCTATGATAATCTTTTATAGTGCTTAATATTGTAATGTTACACAAGAATAACAAGTTTATTTCATAAAGTCACCTTTATTCGATGTTATTTATGGTTACATATACAATGGGATAATTATTTAAAATATACTTATTTATACTAATAAATTTTATTATCCTCAAGTTATTAATGAAAATTATTAGTTTTTATTTCATTTTCCTCTTTTAAAAACAATAGTGACCAAAATTTGTTTTTTAATAAAACCCAACTTCTTTTCTACTTAGTTAGAAATAATTTCATTACATGTATATATTTATCTAAAAATGTTTTTAAAAAAGTTTTTAATATTATATAATTATTTTTTAGCACATTTTTACCCATTTTTGAAATATAAAATATTTAAAAGGGATTATTTTTCATTTTCTGAATGATATACTTTTTATATTTTCTTATAAAATTACAAAAGGAATGTTTTTGAACTGATTCTACATGGATGAAATTTTACACCATCATGATCTATCAATAATTAAATGATTCATTGACTAGTTTCAATGGTTATTATCAAATCAAGTATTTTTATAATATATTATTTTTTAAAAAATATTTTATTTTCAAAGTGAAATTTTCATTTTCTTTAATAATGAGTTTAATAATATCTTAATGGTAATTCAATCCATTGAATACGTTAAAACATTATTCATTATAAGCTTCATTTTTGATATGATGTTATTATACCGTATTCAATGTTACCTTGGATGTATTATGATTATGTAATATTTAATGATTGGTGAACATTTAACATTTCATATTCTAGTATTACATTATAAATGTTTTTTAATTGTGTTCACCACTTTTATATGATGAATGTATTGGAATGTGAAGGTGAAAATAATGACATGCTATAGAACCTCGTTGCATTGCTAGGTGTTAAGAGACAAACTAGTTTGGGTATTTGTCTGATATATTAACCACTTATATAAAATATCCTGGAATAAGTACATGAGAGTGTTTTTAGGATATCTTACATCACACATTATATCATTATGAAACTAGTTATATTTATCCATGTGATTATTTATTTATTCATGTTCTCCTTATATTTAGTTATCTTCTAATGGTATTATTTGTAATGAATTATTTTTTCATCACTCATTCCTTATTTATTATTCTTCATCCATAAGTTATCGATTAAATGGAATGTTTCTTTAGTTAGAAAAATTTATATATTTAATATAAATTATTTACATGATACATATTCCATTGTAAATGACACATAATGAGCATATATGTTCATCCTTATTTTCATACCATTATCTAGGATATGAAGATGAAATATTTGAATGATTTCAAGGATGTAGATTGTTTATAGTTACTATTATTTCATTCCAATATAATACAATATTCTACTATATATATAGTATACTAAGAATACTAAACTATTGGGTCCATTGGGATGTTATAAATTGTATCTAGTACAAATTTAATATAGTAACCACTAGATTTGGGCTAATGGATATGTGTTCTTTATGTAGAAACTCTGATGTATGTTAATATTCCCATTTATACATTAGAATGACCAAATATTAGAATAGGTTTAACCTATTCAACATTAGGATGTGGAAATGATTCATAAAAAACATTATAAATGGAAAACAACAAGATTTTCTAAACTACTGTTTTTCAAATAGATCTATTTTCATTAAGGTATGATATTTTACTAAGTCAGTGATTCCTTTCTCATCACACTAACATATCATGCGCTACATGACACCAATTTTTATTTCATTACAGGAAACACTAACATTTCATCAATTAATTGCAACACCAAGTGTAAAAAGGAATATACTAACCTGATATTTTACAATATATTTGTACTCCTAAATAAATATATTTTAACATATAGTCACTAAGATAGCTTGTGTTAAATGCATGAGAGACTTTATTTGATAGCTAACACCACATTTCATACTGAATATCACAAGACAATGGTACATTAATTAATCATTATTTTTTAATTTAATAAGATATATCGTAGACACCAAATCAGTAGTCATGAATAGTATAAACTAACATATGAAAATGTACATTTTATATAAATATAAAATGAATTAAAGGGTTATAAATTAATTATAAATGAAACTTTGAATGAAATTAATATAAAAAGTAATATAATTTTTATTTTCATTCTTCTAAATGATTATTTTCTAAATTAGATAAATTAATGCCAATTTGTGAGTTATTTTAAAGAAATATATATGTCACATAATATATAAAAAATTTTCTATATTTATTAATTTAGTTATATTGGAATGTGATACTAACAAACCCAATTTAACACCTAAAAATAAATAATTTTATTAATGAATATTTATCACCTTTAAATGTCAAACCCATATATATTTTAAATTGTCACATCCCGACCTGGCGCATTGTATTTTTTATTTTTTTCATTATAAAATTTTGGGATATTATTATTATTATTAGTTTGTATTTACATTGTTTTTATTTCGAAACCCTAATGGAGACCATCATCTTTTCCTCCCAATTACCCCATGAAACACCCTCTTCCTCCATTTCCACTATGTGCAGTCGACCCCCGCCCCTCCTGGTCATGCGAAGCACCTGCTAATGAGCTCCCCTCTCCACTACGCACCTCCTCTCAGAGCTCCCCTCTCCGCATCCTCCTCTCCCAACTCCCTAAAAAACCTGCATGGCACAACCCCATATCTGAGACCTCCTAGTTTCATGACCTTCCCCCTATGCCCTCATTTTATCTGGAGAAACTACCAAATCTACTCTGGTTTTCGGTTGTCCAATCATGGTGACCTTTCTCTTCTCTCCTCCAAATAATTTTGTTCGATTTTATCCTCCATATTTCCCCTATGAGGTTCGGTCGAACACCCTATGTTAGGGTTCAATCCATTTTTATTTTTTATTCATGTTCTAAGGAATCCAGTGCCTCTCACAGGACCCCTTTGTATGTGGTTTGACATACTCTAATGAAGGCGTAACATAATCACTTCATTTTGGTCCACTGTTGTATGTTTTAGGTAATGGATTATTCCACTATTATTTCACCCTCGAAATTAGGGTATTTCAAGGTTTTAAAGTTCGAATCATGTTTTCCATAGTGTATTGGATTTTTTGGTGAGGTTTCATGTTTCTTATCCATGGAAGAAACAATTAAGTGTTCATAAGTATGTAATTGTATTCATGCAGGTTACGAGTTATGTGTATAATTTTTTCATGGAATTAAATGTACATATATGTGGATAGGTGTGCCTATGTGTATATATAAACATGCATATGCAAGTGATTGGAGACTAGTATATGCGTATAAGAATACATGTTAGGATCCCCTTTCACTTAATAATGGGCCATGTGAATATATGAATAGAGACTATGTGTCCTTATATGTATGAGAAAGAGCATATTCTTAGGAGAGGAGCATCAAATTTTAGTTAGAATGTTCCAAGAGCCAATGTGGAGGGCCTAGTTCCACCATGAGGTAGGTTCCATATTCCCAGATCATTAATTAGTACAACAATAATTTCTTGTTATTCTGTTAAAAATGCAATTAATACTTTTACATGAAATGCATATGCAATATTTGTGTGCGTGTGTGTGTCTGTGTGTGTGTGTGTATGTAAATGGTTTTGGTTATTTAAAATCAATTTCATTGATGTTTTGAATATAAATATAGTATTTCCAAATATGTTTGTTCATTAGGCTATTTTTGCCGTAAATGTTTAATATTTTTTTTCAAAGTTGTTCCAAATATTATTTCTCAATGTTTTTTGGTGTAAAGTGAATGTTAAAGGACAGTTTGATTTTTATAAAAGTATTTTTTAATTTTTAAGTGTGGTTTTAAGCATGTAGTAAATATAATTTAACTTCATTGTTTAGTTAATCTTTAAAAGTAATTTGGAAACATAATAATGTGGGGTGATTATATTTCTAAAATGAAAAAAGATCAATATAAGCAATTAAAATCATTTAGCACTTTAAGAATAAAATATGAATAAGGAAAACACCTCTTAATTCATTCCTTCATTCATTAGAAAAATTATGTGTATGTTAAATTTATGAATTTTTATATATTCCTAGTGAATATGATTGTGCAATGATGTGTGTTTTTTAAAAAAGGGACGTGCTTAATTGGGTAGGTCTGTGGTAAAAACTGAAATGTTATTAGAAAAAGAATGTGATGTTTGTTTGATTACTTATTGATAAAACTCACCACTGTTTGAAATAGAGCACATTGGTCACCCTGGGTATATACGTCTGTGGACAAGGAATAGTATACTAGATGATACAGAAGTTGTTCATCCCGGGTTTTTCTATCAGGATAGACATTACAACAGTAACTAAACATTGGGATGATTGGAGACCACTAGGTTATTCGTGTGTTCTCAACTAGGATATTGTGCATGAGAACGTAGATTTTTTAGTTTATATAAAACATTTAACTAAGTTACATGGTCTCTAGGGTCCCACTTATACTAGTTACCTATAGGTATTTCCCAAGGTGCTCGTTTGCAACATGATGGTTTTGTTGTGATTTACATTTCAAATTTTTCATGATTTTTCCCCCTTCCATGAAAACCATATATTAATTTAAATTTATTCCCATTAATTTTGAAATTTTAATTAATTCATGTATTCTATTTTGAAAGTACAGTTGAGGAGAAATGTTTTATTAAAAATGAAAACATGTTACATGATTTTAAAAAGAATGGAAAATGATATTTTAATAGGTATTGCTTTCAAACTAGAATGTTTATATTTATTTTTAATGGTAACAGAATAGGGTGTTGTTATTTAATGGAATTCTAAATAAGTATCTCAGTGCTCACACATACTCTATTTTTTAGCTTTAGGATCCCTTAGTTCTAGTTCTCTCTTTGAGTGAGTGTGGTTCTTTATCCTGTGGTGATGCATGGGGTCACCTTAGGAATGTTTCATTTCAAAGTATATGTCTTCTTCTACTTCCTGTGTTTCTTTATTCTTATTAAATTATATTTATTCATATTCCTTTTATGTATGGTTCAAATAATTCCAAACTATCTCATTTTGATGCTCGACACTAGTTTCCCACCCATGGGGATCCATAATTCCCCTTAGGCAATGTCGTTGATTGGCTCAGGTGACTTGTTCAGGGTTGTCCCAGGTTGGTTCATGACAAAATTTTATCAGAGAAGTTTTATCCATTTTCTTTTGGGGATATCTGATTGTATGGAGTTAGGATTTTCAAAATCCAAGTGGTCAATTATAGTAGGTGCTTGATCCCCACCTATTTGAAATAACACACAAATTGGAAGGGTGGTCTGGGATGGTCTTTCCTCGATGTCTGTGTTTCGATATTATATTTTTAGATCATTAGTTCTGTTTCAGTGTTTTTTGGTTTCTCTTGAAATTGGGATGTCATTTTGGAGTGGATCATGGTTGCTGTACATGTCCTGGAAATCCATTTTCTGGCCTTTCAATTGCCTCTGATGAATTCCTATGTTCTCACCGAGTTGGTGCACAATTTTCCAAAACTATGTGACCAAACCGTGTACAGTTGTTGTTTCTTTGATAATTTGGAATCTTGATTCATTTAATTAATTGGTAGTTTTTGTATTTTTTTTTTAGAAATGGGATGTTATTATTGGAATTTTTATTACTCTGGAAACTCACATGTATGGGTGAATGTAATTGGATGTGGATGCTGGTTGTTTTGTGGGGATGGGTGCCTGAGTTCACATAGGAACATATGTATATATGGTTTCATTGAATAACAATGGTAGGTTCTCAACATTCGAGGCCTAATTTTTTTTTCAAAATCATGTTTTTATTAGTGATGTCCTGGGATGATTTTTTAATGAAATTTATTTAATATAAAGTTTGTTTTAAAAAGTGATTTTTAGAATTTAGATAGTTTTGAAATGGGATGGTCTTGAAAATGGTCATTTGTGATTGAGCAGTTTAGGTATGGATTGTGATGTTTCTTTTGTATTATTTCTATTGATATTTGATTTGGTTATAGTTTGGTTTAGTGTTGTATTAGCATATTTCGTCTATTCCTGTTTTTGAGCTTGTGTCTTAAGGATAAAGTAATGTTTTGAGTTTGAGTTATTGATTTATGGTTAAATGTGGAGGCTTGTCCTATTATATTCTTCAAGTTGTTTTTGTGATTATTTTTTAAAGTATTCTTCCCAAATATTTCTAAAGGTCCCCGATTGTAATTTTCATTTGTTAGTTTTACCCAGACCACAGTGGAGTGGGGTGGTTATTTTATTTTCATTGTTTCTTGTATTCCCTATGGTGACTGAGGATCGATAGGGGATGAGGTGTAACTTGGAGAAATTGATTTTTTTGTCTTTAGGAACATCATACATTGTGAAGGAAAAGTTTCTCTGGTTTTTTTAAAGGGACATTTTGGGATAAAGAAGGGTGATTTCTACTTTCTCCTCACATGTTGGGGTTACAATGAGTGAACTGTTGCAAATGGAAATCTTATTTTTTTTCAAGGTTATTGTGAAGGGTTCTCCATTAGGTGTAGAGGGTGAACCCGAGTCATATGTTTTTGGAATGAGTCTTTCATAAGTTCTTGTTTCTCATTCCTAATACTAGAATCTCAATTTTTCACAATTTTGTCGATTTGGTCACTCAAATCCATTCGTCATAATCCTTTGAAGGATTGTCAATAGTGTTTCTGTTTGGGTCACATAAGGAAGACTATTAGCAGTCTTTATAAAAGATAAAGCCTCATTTTGTGGTTTTCAATTCCTAAAAATGGTGTAGTAGAGGCTTTAAGACATTAGGACTCCATCAATAGGTCCCATAGTGAATCTTTTCATGCAGTCGGGAAATCTCTAGTTGAGGGGGGATGTGAAAACGACATTTTTCATCTGACATAAGTGATATGCTGATTTTATTATCCTTTATCATGGTTGTTATTTTTTTCCCTCGTTATGGAGGCCTTAGTGGCCCCTTCTATAGGAATTCAATTGTTGTTCCTTATTAGTGTAAGGTTTATTTTATTTTCTTTTCTTTGGACCAATTCCATCATTTGTGAGATGCTCGTTTTGATATGTATGTGGGTTATGGAACATAGGAATCATGGTTTTGATTGGAATTTGTCTAGTGTCCCAGTTGTCTGGATTCACCATAGACTGGGGGTTTCAGGTTGCTATGTGTTTTTTTTTTCTCCTTGTATTTGGGGTCAGCCCGTGTCAGTGAATTCATAATGGGAAATACAATCTGTAAGTTGAAAAAAAATTGAGAGTTCACATGTGGGTGCAATTATACTACATAGTACTAATATGGTGGGGAGACCCACTATGAGTCTCTGCAATGTCTTCCCTCTAGCTGGTCGGCCGCGACATAAGATGTTAGTGGGTTACACCAGCATTCTGGTCTTGATTGGTTTTCCGATTTGTTTCTATTTAGGAGAACCAATTTTTATCTAGAGTCCTAATATAGTGGGGGGACCAACATAAGGCATGTTTTTAGAGAACATAGTATTCAAGGTGATCATGTTAGGGAAACTCTTTACCCCTACATCTCCCAACCCTAATCAATGTAGATTTTTATACGAAATGATCGGCCATATAGAGAATGTTCATTGGATATCACGAGATGACTCTAGTGATTTTTATGTTTTGGGTCTGGGAGTTCCAAGTTATGGATGTGTTTTGAAATGTGAGTCCCATGTCATTGGTTCCTTCCCTTGGTAGTTGGTGTCTCAAGGTTTTAGGTATTGTCTTGAAATTGAGAGATCAATCCTCACGTGGTAGGGATTTCATTTTGAGAATCGATGAATCCTTGTTTCTAGCCTTGAATATCTAATTCGTTTGGGACTTTTGTTGGAAAAAAGTGTCAGGGTGGGGAGAATTGTCACCCCCCAGCTAGGCACATTATATTTTTTTAATTTATAACTTTTTTGGTCTAATAGTAATAATAATAATTAAAATAATAATAATTTTATTATTATGTTTAGTTTTTATATATATATTTTTGTTTGGAAACCTTAAAGGAGGCCTTCCTCTTCCCCTTACCCCACGTGACACCCCATCCTCCCTTTCCTCCCTATGCTCCTGACCCCCCTAATCATAAGAACACAATGAAAATTCTCCCAATCTCCCCTATCCATGAAAAACCTCTACTATGAAGTTTCCTCTCTTTGACATCCTCCCCTGGATCCCCCTAAAACTCACACAGAACACCCCATGGCCGATACCCTTAACCCCAGTTACCCTCCCCCTCTCCCATTAATTTCTCTAGAGAAACTACTATATCTCCTCTGGTTATGTTGTAGTACCATCTCGATGTGATTCCTATTATCGCATCCATCATATTTGGATTGATTTTCTCCTCTCTATTACTCCTCTTACTTTCACCTGAACACCCTAGGTGGGGGTTTGATCTGTTTTTGTTGATTGTTCCTATCCAAGCACATACAGTGCCTCTCCCAGCACCCCTTTATGTGAGGATAATTGTTCATTGTTGAAGGAAAATTAAATTCACTTCATATTGGTCCACCATTATTTATTTGAGGTAAGGTTTTATACTACTATTTTTTTACCATCTATAAATTAGGATTTTTTGGTTTTGAGGTTCGCATATCTAATTGTGAATTTGTTCTGTGTGCATTGGTATGAAAATATATAAATTTAAGCTCCCATGTTACATGTATATTAATCCATTTAATTTAATTTACATGTAATGAGATGATAATGCCTATGTGTATATATAAAAATTCATTTCCAGGTGAGTGGAGACTAGTATATGTGTGTAAGAATACTAGTAAGGATTCCCTTCCACATGTTCATGGGCCATGTGAATGTATGCATAGGTGATAGGTGTACTTGCAGGTATGTGAAGGACCATATTCTACGAGTGGGAGTAACTTCTTTTAGATAGAAAGAACCATGAGATAAATTTTATGGATTGGTTCCACCATGAGATAGGTTCCCTGTGCCCTGACCTTTAATTAAAATTTCATTAATTTCTTGGAATTCTATTAAAAATGCATATTTTTCTCCTACATGAAATTTATATGGACTATATATATATATGTATGTATGTATGTATGTATGTATGTTTGTGAATGGTTGTGGTTCTTGAAAAGTGATTTCATTGATGTTTTGAATGTAAAGCTTTCATTTTAAAAGACATGTGTTCTTTTAACTATTTTTTTTGTAAAAGTGAATTGGCATGTTTTTTCCAAATAAGTTCCAATGTGATATCAAAACTGGGATTTGGTGTGAACTCAAGGTTAAAGGGTAGTTTGATTTTTTAAAAGAATTATTTTATTATAAAGTGTGGTTTTAATATTGTATTAAATATATAGCACCATCATTTTTTAGTTTAGATTTCAAACTATTTTAGAAACATAAGAATGTTGGTTGATTGTGTTTCTAAAATTAAAAATGTTCCTTGTAAGTAATAAAACATGTTTGGAACTTTATCTATGATTTATGAAAAAGGAAAGCCCCTCTTAAGGATTCCCCTCTTCCTTCTGAAAAATGATATTTATGATTAATGTACAAATTGTTATATGTTCCTAGTGAGGAGGCTTGTGAAATGATTTGTGTTTTTGAAATAAAAAGGGGACACATTTAAGAGGGGAAGTTAGTGGGGGAAAACTGGAAATTTTTTAGATAAGTATGGTGATGTGTGTGTCATTACTTATTGATAAAACACACCAACATATGACATAGAGCACATTGGTCACCCCAGGTATCTAGGTGGGTGGACAAGAACTGGTATTCTAGATGATACAGAAGTGATTCGTCTCAGTTTCATCTAGAAGGATTGATGTTACAAAACTAACTATATATTTAGATAATTCGATACCACTAGGTTATTTGTGTGTTTCAAACTAGTGGCTCGAGCACGAGAGTGTATCTGGTTGTGGATGTTATATCATGTTTTACTGAGGTACGAGTTCTCTAGAGCCCCACCTATGCTAGTTACGTATAGGGATATCCTGTTGTTCTCATTTTTAGCATTATTCATCCTTTATGATTTTAATTTCATATTTTTCATGGTTATTCATTTTTTCGTAAAAAAATATATTTTAATTTAAATTTATTTCATTTATTTTTAAATGTTAATGAATGATTTTATTTTATTTTAAAAATGTAGTGGGAGGGAAAAGTTTCCTTAAAAATTTAAACATGTTAAATTATTTTGAAAAGAATTAAAAACAATATTTTAATTGTTCTTATTTTAATACTATAATTTTTGTGATTCTTTTTAATGGTAATGTAATAGGGTGCTGTTATTAATTAGATTTCATACTGAACATCTCAGTGGTCTCACCTACTCTATTTTTCAATTTTAGGCTTCTCTAGTCCATGTAATCTCCTTTATTGAGTGTGGTTCTTTATCATGTGGTGACTCATGAGGTCACTTATGGTATGTTTCATTAGTTAGTTTATTTCTTCCTCTACTAATAGTGTTTATTTATATTCTTCAATTTATATTTCATTTTATATCTATTATTTATGTGCCAAATAGTTCCCAACCATCTCATTTTTATGCTAGACACTTGTTTCTAGCATGTGGGGTTCATGAATTCTCCTCAGGCCATGTCGCATATCTGTTCAGTGTTGACCCAAGTTGGTTCGTGATAAAATGGTATCAGAGTAGGCTTAGGCCATGTATTTTGGGGATGGATGATAGTTTGAAGTGAGAATTATTTGAATCCATGTGGTCAACTATCAGTAGGTTCTTGGTCACCACCAATTCAGAATGACACTTGAATTGTCAGGGTGGTCTGGGATGGTCTTTCCTTGAAGTTCATGTATGGATCTCAATTTTTTTAGGTCCTTAGTCTGGTTTGGGTGTTTTTGTATAGTCTTTAAATTTGGTGGCCATTTTCGAGGTGTGTATGGTTGTTGTTAAAATCATGGAAATCCATGTGTAGACCATGCAATTGCCTCTAATGACTTGCTATGTGCTCACCTAGTTGGTGAACGACCTACCAAACTGTGTAAAAAGGCCATGTGTAACAGTTGTTTATTTGCGAATTTAGAATCTTGATTCGTTTAGTGAATTGGTTTTTTTGGGATGTTTTATTTTATAAATATGATGGTTTTGTTTTGATTTTGTATTCTTATGGACACCTATATGTATGGATGAATGTAATTGGATGTGGATGATTGTCTGTAATTGTATATGGGTGCCCAAGTTGGCATAAAAACGTATGTATGTGAGGTTTCATGGAATACCAATGGTGGGTTCTTGGATTTCAAGTCTTATTTTGTTTTCCAAAATCATGTTTTATTAGTGATGTGTAGGGATGATTATTGATTAATAAATTTTTAAAAATGGAATGTGGGTTTAAAAAATGTTTTTTATCTTTCTGATGATTTTAAAATTGGATGGTTTTGGAAATTGTCATTTTAGAAAGTGGAGTCTATGCCTCGTTGGTGATGTTTCTTTGGTATTATTTTTATTGATATTTGTCTTGGTTACAATTTCATTTTGTTATGTATAATTCAACGTTCTTAATTCTTGTTTTAGAGCTGATGTATGATATTTGAAATGTTGTTTTGAGTTCTAGTTAATGATTATATGGTTAAATGTGGAGGCTTGTTTTGAGATATGACTCAGGTTGGGTTTATTCTTCTTGTTTTTAGTATGCCACACAGAAATGTTCAAATGTTTCTGAGGGGTAATGTTTAGTAGTTAGATTAATCCATACCACAGTGGAGTGGTGGCATTATTTTCATTTCATTGTTTCATGTTTTTTCTATGGTGTTCGAGGTTTGATAGGGTTTGGGGTGTAACTAAAGGTAGTCGAGTGTTTCTTTAGGTCATTACGAAATCCAAATGTAGTTAATACGAATTTGTCTTGGTTTTGCTTTAAGGGTAATTTTTAGGATAATGAAGGTTGTTTTATACCTTCTCTTTGAAATTTGGGGACGTAGCGAGTGAATTGTGACAAATAGAAACCTTTTCTTTCAAGGAGATCATGAAGGATTCTCCATCCAGTGATGATGGTGAACCAGAGGAATATTTTATTGGCATGAATCTTTTTTATGTTCTTATTTCTCATTCATAATGCAGCACACTCATTTGTTTCCAATTTGGTTTATTCGGGAACTGAAATCTGTTCATGTAATCTTCTAAAGGCTTGTCAATGGTTTGGTTGTTTAGGTCACCTATGGAAGTTTTTAAGCAGTTGTTCCTAAAGATAAAGCCTATACTGGAGGTTATCAATTCCTCGATGTGGTGTAATATAGTCATCAAGACAAAAAGACTCCATCAATAAGTCCCAATGTGATTCTTTTCATGTAGTTGGGAAATATCTAAATGTGGGGGGATGTGAATCCAACAGTTTTCCTCCAACGGCAGAGATACATTGGTTAGATTTTTCTTTCTCGTGGTAGTTTGTGTTTGGGCACCTGTTTTTGAGTTCATGGTAGAATCTTCCAAAATATTTCAACGGATTTGTGTTATTACTGTAACATTTAAATGGTTGGTATTTATTTGGACCAATTCTAGATTCTACGTGATGATCATTTGGAGATGTATGCGGGTTATGGATGTTATGAATCATGGATTTCTTCGCATTAGACATGTGTATCTTTTGTTTTGATTCCTCTTTGTCTGGAGGGATTAGGATGGTCTATGAGGATTTTCTCCCCATGTTTGGGGCTAACCAATGTCGATGGTTAATGATGGGAATTTCAATCTAAAAGTTGAAACTGAATTTAGAGTTCCCATATGGGTTCTATTGTACTTCTTAATTTCAAATATGGTGGGGAGTCCCACTATGGGTCTTGCCAATGTCTCCCCACTAGATTGTCGGGTGAGACTCAACTTTTTAATGGGTCACACCGGCTTCAAGGGTCCTGATTGGTTTTCTAATTTGATTTCATTTGGAAAAGTCACTTTTCATCTATATTTTGAATTTGGTGGGGAGACCGGTATAAAACATGTTCACGAAGAAGTTAGTCATCAAGGTGTTCATTCTGGGAAACTCTTTACCTCTGTTTTTCCCAAACCTGGTCAATGTAGATGGTTATCCTAAATTATGGGTTGTATAGTGATTGTTCATTGTAGTTTTTGAGTTACACTGGTGATTTCTGAGATAGGGGTTGTGGTGTTCCAGGTTGTGGTTGTGTATGGAAATGTGATTCTCGTGTCGTTGGTTCTTTCAATTAGCAATCTGAGTCTCGAGGTTTCAGGTCCTTAGTGGAAATTTAGTGCTCAATTATCATGTTTTAGGGGTTTCGTTATGATAATATTTGTTTATTACTTTCGATCATTGAATAGCCGAGCCTTTCAGGACATTCTGAGGGCATACTGTTTCATGGTGGGGAGAATTGTCATTCCCTAACCTCATGAGTTTTATTTTTTATTTAATCATTATAACATTTTTGGGATAATTTAATTATTCATAATAATAATAATATTATCAATATTATTATTATTTTATATTTTATTTACGTTTTTTTAACCCCTAATGCAATCATTTATATTTTTCTCCCCCATACCCCACATGATACCCCTTCATACCTTTCATACCTGTGCACCTGACACCTCTGTTCCTCTTGGCTATGTGACACACCTACTTCTGAGATCCCATCTCTATAAATCACCTCTTATTATAATTCTATTATTTTAAGTCTCCTCTCCTAGAACCCCCTCATACCCATACATCACAACCCTATGGTCGAGACCCTACAACCATGTGACCCTCACCCTCTCCCTCTTGTTTTCTCTTGAAAAACCACTGGATATCCTATGATTTTTTCGTCATGCTATCTAGGTAAGAATCCTCTTCTCTCCTCCATCCTATTTTTTCAATTTTATCCTCCCCATCACACCTATTTGGTTTGTAAGATTCCCCTAGTTTAGGGTTTGGTCAGTTTTGTTGACTAATCTAGTGCTAGGACATGTAATGCCTCTCCTAGGACCCCTTCGTGATGTTCAACATTCGTCGTTAAAGGCGAAACAGCTTCACTTTATTTTAGTTTTCCATTGTTGATTTGAGGTAAGGGTTTGTCCATCTATTTTGTTTATGAACCTCTAAATTAGTAAATTTTCAATTTTTAAGGTCCATAACATGTTTTCGGTAGTGAAATGAAATTTTAAATATAAAACCATCAATAACACACATGAATTTTGAGGGGAAAATTCATTTTAAGGGATGTAGAATGTAACAACCTAAGGTTTTATGAACTAATTGTCAGGGAATAAATTATGTTTTATTGATATATTTTATTTCATTATGGAAAACATCCCATTAACAAGAAACCAACTTATCTGGTAGTACATAACACCAAGTTGGATGGTGTTACGCAGAACACCAACATAGAATCTATTACACGCAACCCGAAGTGTAAAAGTGAATATAATAACCTGATACTTTACTATACATTTACTATCTTATATAAATATAATATAATATATTTATTTTAAGAAAAATCTCACCTAGAGAGATTTTTTTACACACATGAGAGTCATTATTCAATAGGTTACACTACATGCAAGACTGAATATTACAGGACAATGATATATTATATAATATAATAATATATAACCTATAAATTAAATCCGTATTTATTTATAGTGTTGATAACTTATTTAAAAAATTATGTATAAATATAAAATGAATTCATGGGTTAACAATTAATTATAAATGTAACTAAGAAACAAATAAATAGAAATAGTAATATAATAATTATTTTCATGCTTCTAAAGGTGTTTTTTCCTTATAAAAAATTAATAACAATAATGTATTTATTTTAATGATATATAATGGTAAAATATTATGCCAAATATTTTTTATATTCATTCATTAGGTTTTATAGTTATATGATAATAAAAACCTCAATTTCACCCATAAAAACCAATATTTTTATGAAGAAAATTTTACCACATTTTAAAGAAGAACCCATTTAAAATTCAAATTTTTTCCATTTTTTACATTTAATATGTCAAAATAAACATTATATTTAGAATGGAAACATAAAAATTATTTTATTGTCATTTTTTTGTATTTTTCTGTGAAGATTCATTTTTCAATGAAATGTGAAAAATATTAAATGTTATTTCGAAACTTCCTTTTCATATAAATTAATTAAAAATATAAATTTGTTTTTATATTGGGTTTTATGAATAAATACATAATATTTTTACCAATTACTATAATTTAGGTAATTGTAAATAAAAAAATTTATATTAAATATAAAAACATATCACACATTCGAACATTTTTACTTTAAAACATGCATTGTCTTCCCGCATATAAGCTGGATTTTAAATTATTTTCTTCCACTAATATAGTTTTAGTTTAAAAAATTGGATTAAAAAGTTTAAATTATTATAATTTTTAATTTCTAATAATACCCCCAATATTTTTTACCAAAAATAATGTTGAAATTGATTAATATTATTTAAAACAATTAACGTTATATTAAGAATTATAAGGGACAAAAACATTATATTGAGACACTAAGAGACATATACACTTGTAAAAGATATATTTTATAGAAATGTATCTACCCTACACTCCATTGTAATAAATTTTGACCATCCTTTTATCCATATTCAATTTTAAAGTCATGTTTTCAATTTCTTTTTCAAAATATTACTCCAGTGCCACACCTCCTTCACCATAAAAGGAGAAAACTTATCCCACTTACTCACACCACTAAATCCATGTTGGTACATATAATATTATCCATAATAGCTTCCAAAAATCACCAACCTCGACCTTGAAGCACCATTTTGGAAGGAATCCTTCTATGTAATCCCTTTGGTACACACCAAAAGGAGTTTCATGGTTTTGAGGTAACGTTTTCCAACTATTTATTTTCTTTTATTTTATTATCCACTCCCTATACTCTTCTTATTTTATTATTACATAAAAATGTATAATACTTATAATAGTAATTTTTAGGTTATTATTTATTCATAAAATAACACACACCTCCATCTAATGGGTAATGAATATGCTGTTTTAGTGTATGGTAATCTACTATCACATGAAATGATGATTGTTCAATATTCCATTAGCACCTATCATGGTGGTAATTGTGATAGGAAGTTTTTTTATATTTGATATATATGATATTTATAATCTTTTTATGCTTCTATAATTTTTATTTAGAACATACATTTATCTTTATATCTTGTGTATATACGATAATTTAATTTGAGGACGTGTGCACTACCGCCCCCTCTAGGTGATTTGACTCAATCATGCCGAACATTGGATATAAGAAATGATGGTTTTAGTAAAATTATTTAACATATAAAACATAGAAATTATAATATAATTATAATATAAATATATCATTTAGTTTTTATAATTTTAATACCACAGCAAATTGAAAGTAGTATGCATTTATACGTACGACCTACCATCTCCATAAATGCTGCATTTCATTTAATATCTCAAATATTTATAGATTGTACGAAATAAAAATGTAAATAATATATAAGATAATTATGTCACGTCTAACATTATGTATATAATCAATTAATTAATTAATTAATATATGAATAAAATAACAATTCGAAATATACTTGGGAAAATAAGGCAATTAACACATGAAATTGTAAAAATAATGAATGATTGTTAACAAACAGGTAATAAGATATTATAAGAAGATAATATATAATAATATAAACATCATTATGGTTCTATTATAAGTTAGTAAAATATTTTAAACCACTATATATGAGGATAAATACCACAAAAAAATAACTTCTAGGTAATGGGATTTCATCATACCTTTAGTTATTCTGAGATACAGGCTTTATTCACCACTTAATTTTATTATGTGGTATATAAAATAAACTAGAGAAAGTCATATCATGAATATTATTATTTTAAAAATATTATCATATTTTTTATATTTTATTATATTACATGGGTATTATGATTCTATGTTTCCAAGTTATAAGACTGTATGGAAACAATCTCATCATTTATCGAGATTATTTATTATTATGCTTAAATTGATGACATATCAAGATCCATATCTCAATAAAAACCATGAAAACCCACCTTTATAGTTTTCCATGATATATTCATCTATTATTACCATTTTAACTCTTTTATACTTAGTGTAAATACTAATTTTTTTTAATGAAAATACAAAATAATTTCTCATTTCAGTCGGAAAACTATGTCCTTTGAAAACAATGATTTTTAAAATTATTTAAAAATGGATTACTTTTATCATATAATGGGAAGGGAATTTTCATATGTTTTACCTTCTATGATATTATATGGAATCATATTTTCATTTTGTATCATGGCATATTTCAAAACTTTTATTGGAAAAAAGGAATGATCTACGCATACAGACTTACCTCTATTGTGACTGTCATTTCCTAGAAGCATTATTTGTACATTTACATGTTTAATTTAGTGTAAAAATATTTTTTGAATATTCTAGAAATTTAATTTTTTTTATTTTTTATTTTGAATGAAAAATGTTTTCAAAAATAATTAATGGATTTTTCAATGCTTCAATTAAAATATTCTTAATAAATTTTCAAAAAAAAAGGTTTTAAATAATTTTTTTTTGTTTAAGAAATTTTTTAATCGTTTTAATTATTCTTTATATGTTTTTAATGAAAACAGATTCCCCAATTATTTCAAATAATTAATTATATGTTCTCAGTTTTATATTTATGAAAAAAAATTGAAAAGATTTTATGTTTTAATTATTTAATTTTTTAAAGAGGAAATGGTATTTTTTTCATGAACTTTTTTTAAATGATCTTTCCAAATTATTTTCCATAATAGATGAAATTCACTAGTGTTAATCATTCCTTTCAAGGGAAATGATTAAATTATTTTATTTATATTCTTTCTATGAATTTTTTATGTTTTTATGTCATGATGTTTATGAAATCCATTTCTATTTCATAGTTTATATTCTTTTGAATCCTGATTCCTTTCATGTGTGGAGATTATAAGTCCTACCACTTTTCCATAGGTAATGATATGATTAAATGTTCCTACTTCCTATCTCATATCATGAGTGGTGATAATATTATATTTATAATATTTTTTCACTCATAAGTATGTTTTTATTATTTCTTTATTTGGATCTGTATCTCCCTCAAATTGATTAGCTAACAATGGATAAATAATGTGTATATATATTATGAATGAACCTTATTTCATGTTCAAAATGATTTGTGTTAACCAGATTGCATGTTCAAAATGATATTCTTGGACATAGTTGCTTGTTCAAAATTCTATGTGTGAACCTAATTACATGTTCACAATGTTATTCCTTGACTTGGTTGCATGTATAAAATTTTATTTATGAACCTGATTACATGTTCACAATGTAATGCATGAACATGATTACATCTTAACAATGTTATGCATGGAATTGGTTTCATCTCCATATGGTTATGAATTAACGTGATTACACATTCACAATGTTATTCATTGACCTCCTTAGAAGTCCAATATTAGATGCAGGGTCCAAATTTTATATACTTTACAAAATTAGCAAACATATTTCTACATATACTTGTTTACAAAGTTATTAACTAATGTAAATACCACAAATTCCATGTCTCATTCTTATATAATGATTTCCTAACTTACTCTCATAATTATATTATAATCCATATATTATTAACCAACAATATTTATTATTTTCTCAAATGTAAATGGTATTACCTTCAAATGTTATGCTCATGTTCCATACCATTTTTTTATGTTATTCTTATGTATTTACTTTATTTACCCTTACTGATCATCTGACCTCATCCATTTCTTATTTTTCATTTCCCATGTTACGAAGAAAGTTTTTAGATTTAAGTATTAAAGGGGGACATTTTTATGGGATATGTTGAAGATCTTTCACCATTATAGATGATTTTGTTCCCACCATTCCAAAGTCAGTAAACTATTATGCTTCTTAGGCGTGTTTTTTTGTAATTAATATAATATTCCTCTAAAATGATGTTATATCAATTTATATTAGGACTGGTTATTTATAGTAAATCTATAAGAATTTTAAAGAGTTGTAATGAATATAAAAAAAATGTGTGATGAGCCCAATCTCTGAACATCTTAACCAACAAAAATTATGAAGCACTACTGACAAAGATACTCCAATGACAACTTGCTTTTGGAAATAAGGCCTACATTGATGTCTGTATCAAATCAGAATAGATACATGAGTTCATTGGTTTTTCTATTCATAAAAATACATCACCAATGAAAACTGACCAATGTAGATATATAGTTAGACACTCTAGTGTTTTCTGATGAAGCTATGATATCATCGATTGGTTTCATGGTGGGACTTAATCCTCTATGAAGGTACCTAAAGATTATTATACTAGATTATAGAATTATTAATGCATTAGGGGTCCATAGATGGTCATTGGACACATCCTCTACAAGCGTTCATGATATGGGTATCGGTATTTTTAAGAATACACCCCTATTTTCACTATGGTCAAAGGTATCTCATGTACTTGGGATAACGGTAATGGTCTAGTATATTTTTGGAGGATGATGATTTACTAGGTTTTTTATCATTTTTTTTATAGAAGGAAATGTTTATTTTAAATTTTATTTTAGTAAATGTTCAGCATGTACTGCCCAATGTTCCATTATTATATATTATGAATTTCATTTTATTTATATACCATTGTTTATCATTTTTATATGGATGGATCATATTAATATATTATTTCTTTGCATTCTAGTTTTTTGGTGAAAATGTTGTCATTTTATTTATATTTGTAGGTTTATGGGACGATCAATATAAAAATGGGTTATGCCAAATTATTGGTATATTTTTAAATGTACCATGGGTTGTTACTATAGAGGGGATATTCTAACAATAAATATTTTGTTGATAATAGTCTCCCCACATCTATCCTAAGCTCTATTCACTAGTTTAAAGACAATGGAATATTAGGAGGTTTTCTTGAGGTCATGTGGTGTCCCTTCTTGGGTTCTATTTTTCCATCTTTGGTTGGGGAATTATATATTAGGATCACATATTTTTTAGAATATAAAATTGTAAAATAGAACTGGAGATAAATTTTCATGACTCAAGTGGTAGATCAAACACATTCTTGGATATCATGTCAACAATTTAAACCCATGTTACAAGGGGTTATTGAGTTTTAGGGCTATGCAATCTTGTAAGAAATTGGTGTTTTTTTGAATTGAAAATTCTAATATGGGATAAGTGATACAAGGTATGAGTCATAGGTTATATATGGGACACAATATATTATCCATGAATTATGATATTTTCATAGTTAGTGAATGGTAAATTCATAAATTGGATGTATTTTTTGATATAACACATATTCAAAATCAATTATAAATTAATGAAAGTTACCTTATAAATTATATTTTCTCACATATATTATAAGAGGTGATTAGATAAAAAATATATTGTTGGGTCTTGTTTGGTTGAATTTGAATATTCTAATATTTTTCCACATTTTATAATGATTTAGTTTTTGGGAGAGTTGGTTTTTCAAGAAAACTCGGTTTTGAATGAAAACTCTTACGGTGGAATGATTTGTGAATAGAATTGTTTTATAATTCACTTATAATTAAAAAGTTTCTAGCATCCCATGATTTTGAAATTTTTTTGGATATTAAAATGCTATAAAAACTGGGGGAAAATGGTTTTTAGTAATGGATTTCAAATGGTTTTTAAAAGGTGATTTCTAATTTCTATTTTGAAAAAGAGTATAGTTTTCATAAAATGTACTAGTTAAATTTAGGGGTTTTGGTTATTTTAGTTCATAGTGAAAAACTCTTGGATCCAAATGGTGTTTTTGAATCATTGGGTGATTTTTGGTATGTTTGAATATATTGTGGAATATTTTTTAATTTTGGAAACCAATACCTATTTAGCTCAATATATTAGTTTTTTGTATACTCTTCTAGAGGAAAATTAATCTATCTCGTTTTCTTATATTCAATTGGGGGTGAACCCATATGTTTGATATTATCATTCCCTACTAGGTAAGAGCATTCTTCTAATAAATTTTTTCTCAACTATGGTATAATTCAATTATTGATTTTATGGTTGATTCATACATTGTGTGTTTATATAAACTTCCATTTTTGGTGGGTAGGTGAGTTTGACATGATTGATGTGGTAAAAAGTGGGAATCCAATTCTTATACAGGAAAATTTTCTATTTTTTCAAATGTTATTCAAGGGAATCTTGATTGCATAATTTGGATATTTTGTAGTTATTCCTTGGATATTTTGAGAAAATCATGAATTAGAATCTCCTAAGGTAAACATGTGACATTGGTATTGAGTAACCAGTTGTGATTTTTGGTGGTTTCTGTCATTGGGAGTAGATTAATTAAATTTTAGAAAGGAGATTCTTATATTAAAGAGTGACATAAGCCTCAGAATAATCCATAGTTGGGGATCCACTAATATGATCGGTGAGTGAAATTTGGAATTCTATTAGTATTTTGATATTGAATGTTTTGGTTCAGTGAGTTAACAATAAGTACACTACATTGTGAAGATCATCTTATCATCCATGAGTGTATGACCATTGTGTTGATATAATGACATGTTACGTAAAATTTATTTATGTATGGTTGTGTTTATTTTAAGATGTTTGTAAGAAGATATACCCAATTTGAGGAATTTGGTGTCATGTATGATGGACTTCCATGTGTGGATGATGGATTGGAATGAATTATTAGGGTATGTGTATGAGTCATATCAGATATGCATTGATTATCATGAGTGGTTTATGATGATGGTTTTATCAAATGGAGGATTTAGATATGGAATAATATTGAGTTTTAGTCTTGATATTTAGTGGGGATGTTTTAATGGTTTAGCGATGCCTCCTGATCTCATGGAGTTATATTAGGGAGAAACAGTGATGTGGTGACCCCTCACTCATGTGGCCATGATTTTTTAGTGATTATTGGATAGAGATCAAACAACCGATTTTTTTTGTGAAATTTTATGTAGTATATAGAAACCTTAATAGATGAATCATTTGATATTAAATGGATATTCTTAGAAGATCATAATTTAAATTTTTGAGGAAATTATGATGTAATTCTATTTTTTCATAGATTTTTGAATAATAAGAACATTCCATGTTTGTATAGGGATCACCTATGACTATTAGTGAATAAGATACTGGGATACTTCTCTCGAGCTATGATTGAAATAATTCTGAGGATTTTTTATGACAAAATTGATTATGGTGGAGGGGTTGTAAAAACAGTCATTTATGAGTTAGGATGATCATTGGAAATTATATTTTTTTGGAAATATTAGAGTAGGGGTCATTTTTTAAATCATTATCAAGACATTAATTTTGATATTTAAATTACCCGTGTTATTTTTTATGCATATGGATTGAGGCTTGGAATGACAATATGGTGATCAGGCAAGTATTAATTGTTTTAGGTTGAATTTTTGGTGATTTTATGAACTTTTTATGCTTCATAGTTTATTATGAAAGGTTTAAGGGAAACCTAAAAAATATTGAGTTTAAGGAGGAAGGTCATTCAGATATTATATCACATATTTATCACACATAGGTCACAAATGATCATGGAGAAATTAAGTGGGTCTTATAAAATCTGTGAGAGGTAGCCAAGACTTGAAAATCGTTACAAAACATTAGGTAAATAGTGTTAAAGGATTCATACCACAATATTGCCGAATAGAACAATTGGATCATGTTTTGGTAAACTCAAAGACCCAACCATGTTATGGGGGGGTTTATAGAAAATTTCAACCAGCCATTTGGTGCATGGTATATAAAACTATAGAGAAAACCATATGACCAATATATTTTCATTTAAATTAGGTTAATGAATATTATATCGTATAATAATTTTAGGTCACTCACCCATTCCTGCCACTTTGACTCACATGTGGACTACGGGACTTCTCTCTCAATTATAATTTTAGTCCCCATGATCTCATATTGATTTTCATGCGTTTCTTCATTGATTTATTGTATGATTCACTCTCTCTCCTTCCATTATTTCCACTTAGTTATCAATTTATTTGTAAAAATTTATTGGAAATGGTTGTTGAATATTTCAATTAGAAAATTGTGGAAATCATCCCACCACCTACGGTTTCATTTGTTCTCAAAGGTGTTTTCCTAGGAAAAGATGATAAACCAATCATTTATAATTTCACTTTATATATTAGATGTTTTAGATTTATTTTTCATTCTGTTTAAAAATTAAATTAAATTGTTTATAGAACCAATGCCTACTATAAGTTATTTTTCTCAAAATGGTTTCCTGATCATGTCTCTAACCTTCAACATGAGTTTAGTTACAATTTAATTTTAAAAAGGTCCATTGGGTGTGATTTTTGCCTTTGTTGGATTTAGTTTTTAATTTTTAATTTAGTTACAATGGTAATAATTATTTAAACAGAATTGGATAATTTTAATATAATGTTTTCAAATTAATTAATTATTTTATTATTTTTCAAGATTGATGTCTAATATTTTGGTGTTCTTGGGCTTATTTGGTTTGACATCATTTAAAAGGATGGAATCTCTAAGATTAAGGTGGGTGGACATCAAATTACAGTTTCTCTTGGTTATTTTAAATTTAATGTTATTATAACCCATTAGTATATCTATATTCATATTATATGAATTTTTATATCATCAATAATGGTAGGACTGGATCACTTTAGGATAATAATCATCATAGAAAATATCTCATGGTAATGATTTCCATGGCGGTTCCTTGGCGGTTGTAGTGTCGATTTCCCTCTATTTGGGTAGTATGGAGGTCTGTATTGGCTATAGAAAATTGATATAGTATTAATTTGTAAAATGTGTTTTAAAAATATGTTTTGAATTAATTTTAAATTCAATATATAAGTGATCATCTGTTAAATGGGCTGAAATAATCCTACAAATTGAAATCTGGTTTTTATAAATAGTGGTTGAAAAGACTAAACTAGCGGACACATTTTGAAAAAATGGTCAATAATTCTGGATTAAATCTATGTTTAAATTATGGTTTAGATTGAATTTTACGAAAATTAAAAATGGATAGGCTCAATTTGTTTCGGTCTATTTAATGTCATTATAAAAAGAGATATTTTATCTAATATATAATTTCTTTATTGTTATTCCCTTTTTAGTTTCTTATAGATTTCCCATAATTCATGATAATGAAAGTGGTGTTTATTGTTGTTTTAAAAAAAGGTGTTGCTTCCAATGATTTGGGTTGATCCCTATACACTGGAAAAAACCTTTGAGGGAAGAGATGGTTCTAAAGTACCTTGATAGTTGTTAGGAGATTTTATGCCAATAATTATGATGTAATGCTGATATATAGATGTTTTCTGACCATAGAGAGGATTTGTGTAATATGTGATTTTATAGACGATGTAAGGTTTCCCCCTTGAGATGAAAACCATTAGCATATGTGATGAGTTTAACATATGGAAAACCCCTAGTTATGTTTTATCAATTTTTATTGGAGGGAAAAAAATTAATTGATGACTGATAAGTAATAGATTTGTGACTATGGAATGAACTTTCAGCTAATCAATACTTAACTAAAAAACATTATATAATGGAATTCCCAAAAATTGTTTTGGGATTCAACTATTATTACTTATATAGAATTCCCTTTTGTAGTTTCTCTATTGAATCATTTGGAATACAGATAAGGGGTTCCATATGAAATTCCCACTTGGATTCATTATGTTTAATACTTATAAATCCATCGGGGCCTTCCCACCATGGATTAATTATGATATCTAATTTGAATTCATTAGAGGAGTTTCATATAATATTATAGATTACTAATAAAAAATACCTTTGGGTACCCTTTTAATTCATGGTTATTTCATACTAACAATTCCTCAGATAAATTTTCTAAATTCATATTACATATTTTTAGAATTCCATAGATGAGTTTCATGGATCTAAATGTTATTCTGTCTTGGTTTCCTGGGACATGCTTCAGGAAATATGGAATTATCCTTATTCTACTAAATTTCTTAGGGTCATCACTATAGGAATCGATCCTTGACCAAACTATGAGATTAGTTTAGGGAGATTTTTATCATTTTTATGATAATAACCCCTTGATAGGGACACAGTGGTACTGTACAAAGTTGATATGGATTAATTATTGGTTTCAGGTTTGGAATTGGTCCCTCTATGTGGTTTCATATGTTGAGATATACTCCTGCATTAGCTGATATTTTTATATTTATGTTATTTTATATGACATTTTTGGGTTTGTGTGTTTCATGGAAGACGAAATTACTAATTATTACGTAATATGTGTAAATAAAATTGATCACATTAGAATTCAACATTATGGAGGAATTTGGGGTTCATACTAGGACATCTGACCCAACACCTTTCTATGTGCACAACATGGGTTTTGATGAACATTTATAAACTTTCCTATTTTATATCAAAATTAATGTCTCATTTAGAGACAAAAACTTTTTTTAGGTCTATTAGACTGTATAAAAAAATGGGGTGATAGGTTGGATAACCAAGATCTTGTCCAATGGTTTGTTTTATTAATGTTATTATTTAGCATAAAGTATCCATTATTCCACTATTATATAAGATTAAGGTTTCTTCATTTATCAAATACTAAAGCTCTATTATGTATTAATGGACCATATAGGTATATTAATGCATTAAATTATGAATGGTTGGTCAATTTGTGGCTCCCTATTTTATTTCATAATGTTTTATAGTTGTCTGATATATAGAATGGTCATGTAAAATTTCCTATAGATTTGGAAATAACTCCAAGAGATTTCAACTATGAGATTTAATATTTTTATATCCTTGAGTATCACATGATATTTCATTACATTATCACCCACTTCACAAGATGATTTTGATTAGAATTCCAAAGTGTTGAGGCATTAATCCAAGAATTAACAAATATAGAGTTCTAATATCAATAAATAATTAATTCTTTTATTTTATTTATGGTTCAATTAATGCATGAAATCCATATTATACCCAAAAAATGTCACTGATCCATGGCAGTTCTTGTTTAACAGACACCATGTTAACCTTAAGAATATTTAACGACAAAATATCTTAATGACAAGAAATAACCAAATTATGAATCAAACAAATTGATTTTTAATTCAACCATTATGATGGTTCATAATCTATTTTATGACACCTATGATGATGATTAATAATGAAAATAAAATGAAAATGGAACGAAAATTGTTTTTCACTGAACACACAAACGGATCCTGAAGAAATCTTAACACACATTTTTCATCTAATGATATCACCAAATAAGATAATGATTTTTAATATTAATTAAAAAAGTTATAGAAAACTAAAATTAAAAAAGATATGGTGGATGGGAATTATAGATTATGTTGATGGAATATGAATTATTATTCATGTGAAATGAAAATGACCATAAAAGACTAAAAATTGAAATAACATGAAGTATATGAAAGGAAATCATTGAGGAATTTTATATCATGTAGAAACATGAGTCTGGTAGGTCATCCCAAGATTTTTTTAATGATATGGTCCTTCCATAATATCTTTATAATCTTTTTAATTTGAATAACATGCAAGGTAATGAGTGTGATGACTTTATAGCCCAAGTTTTTGGATTGTTTTCCTTCGAGAAACATCACCACAATTTTAATTGACCTATTGACCTTTTAGAATGATTAATCTAGAGATATATTGTTTTTAAATGTTCTATATATTATTTTCAAAGTATACACTATAAATTTGGAATCTATTGGAATTGTTTATCCAAATATTTGTAAATTTTACCAAACATTGTCCAGATGTCTATTTTTGAATCATGATTTTCCATCGTTGAAATGTGAATTCATTTATTTCTATAAAGAAGAAAAAAATATAAACCATTACAATAAAACGGTGGGATCTTACATCTCGAATGTTTGACCACTAAATTTTATCTCAATTGGTCGATTGGATAGGGGGAATGTTATGAATTGTGGGGTCTTTCAAATCTCATACACAATTACAGGATAGACATTTAGAAATAAAATGGGAACTTTTTGGTTGAGTTGGGACAAAACATTTTTATCCAATTTGTGATGTCATATCCTAGAAAATATTTTATATTTTTAGAAAATTTGGGTTTCTAGATTGTTACCAGATATTCAATCATCATGGCCTCTATAGTTTTCTCCATAGATTTGGTGGGTTTTATTGTGTTTTATATATGACCCTTTAGATCACCTAATTATATGAATATCTATTTGAATTATTGGTATTCAAATAAATTATGATACCTAAAAAATCACATAATTGTGATAATTAGTGAAAAAGTTGTAAATAAAATAGTGAACAAAATCAAATCTAGAATGATTTCAATAATGCTCAAAATTTATATTTAATATATAAAAATGACTATTCCACACCAATTATGATCATCTCCTTGAAAATAATTAGAAAGGAATAGATAAAAAGTTATGAATAAATGAAGAACATCAAATCCAACATGAATTTTTTGTGTGTATGTCCTCATGTACCAAAAATATAAAAATATAACTAAGACATTTTTACTGAACAAAAAATATTAATTTTTTTTCTCTAATCATGGTGTCTTGAATAATTCACTACTCAATAATTAATTCCACCACAAATATTTGAAGAAACAATGTACGAAAAATTTCATTTTTCATGATTAATTTTTTAAATTGAAAATATAATCACTCAAAAATCACTTCTCAAAAGATTATAAAAAATTTATTTATTAAGGTTCAGTCATTCATCAACCAAAAGTGAAAATATTTTATTTTTAAGGATCTCTTATATTCCATATCTTATTCTATTGTTCACAAGTAAAAGTGGTATTTTTAGGTGGTTTTCATGGGTTATGGGATGGTCAGAATATAACGAAAAAAAGATATAAAGAGGGGGGGGGGGGTGGTTAAAAAACACACATGTAAAAATAAATTAAAATTTTCTTTAAATGATACATAGAATAAAGTTGGTGATAATATTTATAAAGGAATTAATTTTTTATAAAATGAAATATGTGTACACCATTGGAAGGGGATGAGTTGATTAAATATGTATAAAAGACCAATCTTATCCCAAAAACCGAAGAAAATATAATTCAAGTATTATTTTTATAATTCTGTTTTTTATTTTCATTCAATTGTGGAATAAGAAAAAAATCTCACACTCATCTCTCAAAACATTTCTGATCTCCACAAGACACTAATTATAATCTGTATAACATGATAAAAGTTCAATGAATAGTGATATTTGGCTTACCCAAGACACAATCCAATATTTTTTACATTTTTCCCTTTTTGGTTAAATTATATTTGAGCACATTAAAATATAATTTTTACCAGATTTCATAATCATATATACATTCCCAAAAAACACACCAAATGGAAACAGTGAAGATCATGTAAATGGTAACCAAAATGAAATCCATTCCGCCACTCTAAAATTAAAATTATATATGTAATGAAAATATATGTATATGATGGTGGGACATGTTTTAACTTCGAAATGAGGCTATTAAAAAGGGGTTTTCATTGGATAAAAGGACCCTTCAAAATTAGGATAAATGTAACGGTAATAAGAGTCTATTTGTACATTGTAATTATTATGCGTTTAAGAAAATTCCTCTATCATATTAATGTATGCGAAAGTAGGAAATTATGATGAATGTTCCAAAAATAAAAGGCTCACCCTCATGGTTGAAAGGAAACATAATATGAATCTATGGTCATATGTGACCTGGAATGAAAGATAAAATTATTCCTCATTATAGGTGGGAATTTATCCAAATAAAAAAGTTAGCACACAAAATTTTTTATTCCTGGAAGAATATATTTATCCAAATATATGAAGAAATTAAAAAAACTATTGAGATTAAAAAAAGTCATTGGAATTATGAATAATGTTTGAAAAATATTGAATATTTAATACGGATTTATTATGAATCTTTTTTTCTCAATTCATTCAGATTTTTGGGGATTTTTTTTAAATACCATACCACATCCAAACGGAATGAGGAAAAAAATTTAATGAATAAAGTAATTAAAGAGATAAAATAATGATAACTATAGAGGAAGATGATTAGAGAGAGATGTTGGGAGAGAGAGAGAGGAAGATGAAGATGATACCGAGATGGAGTTAAAGGGAAAGAGGAGGCCCCATGGATAGCTTTGGTGGGTCATCATCTCAGTACAGTGGTGGGATAATGGAATTCGATGTGGTTCCTAGGTAATTTTTCCACTATGGTGACACTTTAAAAAATTTATATTACATATAGGGTAATAAATAAGAAACATCATTATTATTATAATGGAAAAAAAGATATTTAAATTTTCATAAATTTAAAAGAAAACATGGGTTTCATCATAAGAGGCACTGCATTTGATTTTTCTATAAATAGAATGTTATTGTGGGATACACATAGTTCAATGATGGCCAATATATTTTATCAACAGAAGCAATTTTATAGAAAAAATCCATTTTTGTATGCTCAATTATTAATTTGATAATTGTGTCCATTCCTTGTGGTTGTTTTTTCAATTAAATGGTGGTTATAATGAGAATTTGGGTATAGTACCATTGGTAATCAACTTTTGGAATTATTCATTACATTGAGTGTTGGTTTTCAATGCATGGATCTTCGGGAAGATGATTCAATTCTGAGGGTGCATATATGTTTGGATCAGTCAATATGAAATCGAATTATGTAATCTCTATTGTTTTTAACTAATTTTTTTCATTTATTTATAATGTGGTGTAATGAGAATAAAAGGAGACAAGAGACTAAATATATTTATCAAAATCCGTTAAATTTGTTTATTCCAAAGAATGTTCAATTTCAACCTCATTAGTGATCACATTCTTAATTAAAGAAAAAAATTCAAAATCATCACTCTAATTGGAAATAGAAAAGAAAATTTGAGCTGCGTTAACCTCACATATAATAAAATTATCAAAATCATGGATATGAATTAATGAATATTAGATAATATGATTTGAATCAACAAGTATGAAATCTAGTTCATTTTACCCATTCCCATCCAAGTTAGCGTAGTGGAGATTAGATTAATGTTGTGATTAAAAATATGATCCAATATCCTTCAGATTGATGGAGTTTACACATTAAATGTCAACATTAACATCCTCATTTATGACTAGTTTAATGATGATGTAAAATTTAAGAACTACTCTATCGTTCTAACCGAAAGTACATGATTGATTAGGGTTCAATAAAATGTCGTAGAGAATTTTTGAATCATTTATAATGAATACAATGTGATTATCTGATGGGTGTAACATGTCTTGAATAATATTTAACATATCCAATTGGTTACCAAATTCAATGGATAAGATTCCATCATCGACATCAATTTTGGTTATAGATTTCATGAAAAATATTTTTCTAGAATCAGAGGATATTGAAAATTTTTTGTCTCACCTTACATATCAAGGGGATAGAAATAAATTGGCGATATAAGATCATTGACCAAGACTATGATAGTTTCTATTATTCCCTATGTACCAGTAGTTATTCAACTAGATAACTGGATGAAAACACTCATTGGGTTCGAGGGACCAATACCATCTTTGGATAATATATATTTAGGAATGAAATTTTTTGACACTCGTAGGTCTATGAGTGAATCATCAATTTTGGAACTCACTATATGGAAAGGAACTGTAAACGTCCTGGGATCTCTGTACTTCATCGATATAAATTATGTGGTTGAAACATTATCGATGTTCCCAATTTTTCTTTTACGGGAGAAAAATTCCTTCACAAACATTTCATACTTAAAGATTTTTATTATGGAATATATTAGGGTAATTTTCAATTGAATACATATAAACATGTCATGAATTTCAGGATTAGAATCAATGAAATTTCTTGGCTTAGAGTTAGACTAGGGAAAATTTATTATGTTATATTGATGAATTAAAGGAGATGAGGGAGTAGATTAAGGTACCATTTCCCTATTTGTTTAAAATTTCTTTCTCCACCACGACCATTGAATGGGATTTAGTGGATTAATCACGAGGTGTATGAATTTTGATTCTATATTAATGTGGAATTTCACATTCATTACCCTTAGGTTTAGTTAATAGATGTGTTAGGAGTTGGAAATAAATGGATTATTATAGCTAACATAGGTGTTATGTAATTTTACCAATTTGATTTTTAATGTTTTAAAGGATAGAATAGGTGGAAGAGGAATGATATTTAAATATACTTTTCCATGGTATCATGAAAGAAAAGGCATGTCCTACATTAGGAGTGACTTGAAATCAGTTCTTGGGAATGTGATTTCACTTGGTTAGGGATTGAGAATTCTCACTAATATAGTGGATTCTAGAAGGGTAAGGAGGATTATTGAAATATTAACGATGAGGTAAAAAATGATAAGGTTGTTTAATGTTACCACCACTTTGTCCATGTTATAATTTCTTTTGTTTTGAGGATGGAACTGAGTGGGATGAGAAATGGGATTAAAATACCTCAAGAAGAGGTCATAGGAATAAGAGAAGAAATTTGAGTGTTCTTTGGTGGAGTTTTTAATATGCTCACCTTGTTGTTGGTTGATTGTGTTCCACTCAATATATGATACATTTAGATCCATTGGACTAGATTAATTTGATTGTTCATATTGAATTTTGGATGTGTGTTAGTTAGATGAGATAGTTATTTGTAGATTCCATAGTTTGTGATAGGTTCAAGGATTATCAATTGTGGATAAGATGATATTGGATATTTGCTTGCCAAAACTAGTGGATTCACAACACCTGAATGATTACTCATCCACTCAGTTTTCATTTTAGGATCTATGGATTTATTGTCTTTTTAATGACCAGACCATATTAAAGTGATATTTGTTTCTATAATAAATGTTTGTTACATATTATGTTACATCATACACATAAAAAAAAGATAAACAGACCAAATTTTATATCTTTAACCAATATAATTAGAATAGTAAGATATGAAACTAAATAAAAATATAAACATTGATTTCTTTTATGTTTTAAATAAAAAAAATTTCTAGAAAACTCTTAGGGAAAAAATATTTTTAAAAATGCACCTCAAAGGCGGCATCTTGGATGCCGCCTTTGCATTTCAGTGGCAAGGCAACATGTATCATACCGCCTTTGCGCTGTGGGTGAAAGGCGGCATCCGCGATGCCGGATTTCTCCTAAAAAATTCTTTTTTTTAAAAAATTTTTATTTTTATTTTGTGTTCTGTTTTGTTTATATATATATATGTACATATATATATGTGTATATATATATATACATATATATATATATAAACAAAACAAAAAATTTCAGCAGAATTTCTCTGCTATTAAAGATCCAGCACTACAGCCATTACAACAATCTGGATTCTGACAGAAACTCTCATCCATGCCTCCCTTTTATAAGAGAGCTTACCCTGGTAATCATTCCGCATTTCCGATGTGGGATTTTGGTTCTCCGTTTCCTGCACAGAACATTCTGCATTTCCGATGTGGGATTTTGTTTCAGGTACGTGACTTTGAAATACTATAAAATATAAACTATAAGGCCAGTATAAATGACACATAAAACATGGATTAAACATATACAAAATAGTTGAAAAGAAAAAGAATTTCCTCAAAAATGTTGATGAAAAATAATCTATAACCTTTCAAAACCGCTAACTTGAAACATAAAAATGTTTCAAGTACATGATTTTGAATGACTGTAAAATATAAACTATGAAACGAATATAATTGAAACTATAAACATTGATTAAACATATAATAAATAGTTTAAAACAAAAGAAATTTCCAAAAAATGTTGATGAAAAATAATTTATAAGCTTTCAAAACCGCCTACTTGAAACTTAAAATTTTTCAAGTGTATGAATTGGAAAGACCATAAAAAAAAATTGAAGACCAATATAAATGAAATGTTAAACATTGATTAAACATATAAGAAATAGTTAAAACAATAGAAATTTCCCAAAAACTTTTAATGAAAAAAACTTTATAAGCTTTCAAAACCACCTACTTGAATCTTAAAAATGTTTCAAGTACGTTACATTGAAAGATTATAAAATTATTACTAATTAACTAATTAATTATTATATAATTAATAGTTATATTAATAATTAACTAATTAACTATTACATAATTAATAATTAATGAGTAATAATTAATAATTAATAATTTAATAAATAGTTATAATTAATATTTATATTACTAATTAACTAATTAATAATTACTAATTACTTATTAATAATATTAATTACTAATTACTAATTATAATGAATAATTATAATAAATGTTTATATGACTAATTAACTAATTAATAATTACTAATTACTAATTACTAATTAATTAGTTATAATTATTAATTATATTTCTAATTAACTAAATATTTATTATATATGTAATAATTATATTACTAACTAATTATTATATAATTAATGATTATATTACTAATTAACTTATTCATTATGACATATTTAATTATTAATAATTACTAATTAATAATTATAATAATTATATTTAATAATAATATTACTAATTAACTAATTAACTATTATATAATTAATAATTATATTACTAATAAACTAATTAATTATTATATAATTAATAGTTATATTAATAATTAACAAAATAATTGTTGTATAAGTAATAATTAATAAGTAATAATTAAAAATTAAAAATTAATATTTATAATCAATATTTATAAATAATATTAACATTACTAATTAATAATTAATAATTACTAATTACTAATTACTAATTAATAATTAAAAATTATAATGAATAATTGTAATTAAAAATTATATTACTAATTTACTAATTAATTTTTATATAATTAATAATTATATAACTAACGACCTAAATAACTATTATATAATTAATGATTAATAATTAGTTATTAATAATTATAATGACTAATTATAATTAATATTTATATTAGTAATTAACTAATTAATTGTTAATAATTAATAATTACTCATTACTAATTACTAATTAATAAATAATAATTATAATGAATAATTGTAATTAAAAATTATATTACTATTTTAGTAATTTATTATTATATAATTAATAATAATATTACAAATAAACTAACTAATTTTTATATAATTAATTATTATTAATTACTAATTAATAATTATAATTCATAATTATAATTAATAATTATATTACTAATTAGTAATTAATAATTATAATGAATAATTATAATTAAAAATCATATTACAAATTTACTAATTAATTATTATATAATTAATAATAATATTACCAATTAACTAATTAATTCTTACATAATTATTTATTAATAATTACTAATTAATAATTATAATTACTTATTATAATTAATTCTCATATTTATAATTAACTAATTAATTACTAAATAATTATTAATGATATTACTAATTAAATAATTATTTATTATATAGATAATAATTATATAATTAATCATTATATTACTAATTATGTATTATATAAATAATAAATAATAATTAATAATTAATAATTAATAGTTATAATGAATAATTTTAATGAATAACTATATAATAATTTTTAATAAATACTAACTAATAGATAAAATGAAAAATTATATTTTATAATTATATTGCTAATTAACTAATTATAAAAAGGGTCTCGAATCAATCTATCTCAAAAAATTAACTAATAAACTATTATATAATTAATAATTATATTACTAATTAACTAATTAGTTATTATATAATTAATGATTAAGAAACATTAATTAATAAATTACAAATTATATAGTTAATAATTAAATTACTAATCAACTAATTAATTATTATAAAATTAATAATTATATTTCTAAGTAACTAATATATTATTGAATAATTAATAATTATATTTCTAAGTAACTAATTAATTATTAAATAATTAATAATTATATTATATATTTACTAATAATATTAGTAATTCACTAATTATTTATTATATATTTTACTATTAATAATTACTAATTAACTAACTAATTGTTATACAATTAATAGTTTTATAATAAATAATAATATTATTAATTAACAAATTAAAATTTATTTATTAATAATTAATAATTATAATTATTAAATATAATGAATAATTATAATTAGTAATTATAATTATTATTTATAATTAATAATTATAATGAATAATTATAATTTATAATTATATTACTAATTAACTAATTAACTATTATATAATAAAAAATTATATAACCAATTAACTAATTAACTATTATCTAATTAATTTTGAATAATTACTAATTATTAATTATAATGGATTAATATAATTTGTAATTATATTACAAATTTACTAATTAACTATTATATACTTAATAATTATATATCTAATTAATTAGTTAATTATTATATAATTAATTATTAATAATTTCTAATTAACTAATTAATTATTATATAATTAATTATTAACAATATTAATTTAATAATGAAATAATTTATTATATGTTTAATTCATGTTTTAACATTATATTATATCGGTCTTATAGTTTATATTCTAGACTTTCAAAACTGCATACCTTGATCATTTTAAGTTTCAAGTAGGTGGTTCTGAAAGCTTATAAATTATTTTTCATGAACATTTTTTATGAAATTATTTTTATTTTAGACTATCTGTTATATGTTTAATCCTTGTTTTATGTTTCATTTAAATCGGTCTTATAGTTTATATATTATAGGCTTTCAATGTCATGTGCTTGAATCATTTTTAAGTTTCATGTTGGTCGTTTTGAAAGCTTATAAATTATATTTCTTCAATATTTTTTACGAATTTTTTTTATTTTCAAAATTTTGTTTTATGTTTAATTCATGTATTAAGTTTCATTTATATTGGTCTTATAATTTATATTTTATAAGATTTCAAAATTACGTACTTGAAACTTCGTAAGTTTCAAGTAAGTTGTTTTGAACGCTTATAAATTATTTTTTATCATCATTTTTTATGAATTTTTGTTTTCAACTATTTTTTATATGTTTATTCCATGTTTTATGTTTCATTTATATTGGCCTTATAGTTTATATGTTATAGTCATTCAATGTCACGTACTTGAAACAGAATCCCACATCGAAAATGTAAAATGTTCTGTGCAGGAAATGGAGAACCAGAATCCCACATCAGAAATGCAGAATGATTTCCAGGGTAAGCTCTTTTATAAAAGGGAGGCATGGGTGAGAGCTTCTGTCAGAATCCAGATTGATGTAATGGTTGTAGCGCTGGATCTTTAATAGTAGAGAAATTCTGGTGAAATCTTTTGTAATGTTTACATATATGTATATATATATATATAAACAAAACAAAACAAAAAAAAATTAAATTTAAATTTAAAATTTCAATAAAAAGATTTTTTTAGGAGAAAGGGGGCATTGCAGATGCCGCCATTCACCCGTAGAGAAAAGGCGGCATCGTGGATGCCGCCTTGCCCCCAAAATGCAAAGGCAACTTCCGGGATTCCACCTTTGAGGTGCATTTTTTAAAATATTTTTTCCCTAAGCATTTTCGGGAATTCTTTTTTAAAAATGTAAAAAAAAAATCTGTACAAAATATATAAGATAAAACAACTAAAATGGGAATGTATGGATTTATAAAATCAGTTTGAATAATTTCCCCCATAAAAATGTTATAAAAATATAAAATATTTATAAAATTGATAAAAAACATATGAAAAATAAAAAACCTTATGATTAATTGTATAGAATTTTGAGTGAACAAATGAAGTGGTTTTTATAGGGTATAATGGGAAAAGTGATAATTGGGATTCAACCATTATATGACCATTGGATTAATATTTTATTTGTTCTATATGACCATTTTTTATACAGACTTTAGAAACTATACTCTTTGTTGAAAACATTATCAATATAGTTATTGTCTATTAGTAGTAAGGAAAAGGTTAATTGATACAAAAATGAGAATCGATGGTCTCAACTAGTAGAGTCATGTCATTTGAAGCCCATTGTTCAAATTTTTTGGCGATATGGCATTATAGGGGTTCATTGATTAGAAATCCCAAGACGAGCCTCAACAAGTTAATCTTGAATTAAATTTCCTATTATGGATGTTTAAATTAGTGAATATTACCTTTCGGTCGATGTTAGCTGAGCCACCCCATTAAACTATGACCATTTCACACCTAATGTTTAGGGTGTATGAAGGTGTAATATTAGATCATGTGTCCATAAAATAGTTACTTAATGTGAAAATAATTTATTCTAATTAAAAATTTTATTCCATCCATTCCTTTTAAGAATTATTTTTCATAATATAATACATGTTTAAAATAGATGAATTTGAAAATATGCTTTTGGGATGAAAAGAAAACGTAATTGTATTTTTATAGAAAATATATTCACTTTTTTATAAAATAAATTATTTTGAACAATATTTTTAAAATAATTTGTCCCTTAAATCAAGCTTGTCAAAATATAAATGATGAAAGGATTTTATAATGGCCTAAGAAATGTTTTATAGCTGTCCGAAATTTGATTGTGCCTTAAAATTATCATCTTTAATATTAATAATGATTTATATATTTAAAAGTTAAAATTATCTTATTTAAATAACATTCATGATAAAATAAAAAACTTATTTGGAATCATCATGTGTAAATTAGGTTAGGTTAAATTATGACACCTTGGTGAAAAAATGGGGATATTATTATTAATTTATCATTTAAATGTTTTAGGAACATCTCAATGGTATGCTACTTGTTCATTTTATTATGATATGACTAGTGATCTTTATTTCATACTATATTTGTAAGATTTTTTTTCATATTGATATTCCTTATGATCACATGTTAAATGATTCCCTTTCTTATTCCATTAATGGGCCTCATGATCACACCTTTTATTTTTTGTATTTTTATAGGTTATTATATTCAATAAATTTCCCTTAGGGGGAACCCATGAAGATGTATTTCAAGGGGATTTAGGGTAATGTTTTAATTTTTAATGTATTATGAACATTATTTCCAAATAACTAAACATTAAAAGACCATTTGTTTGTACTATGTAATGAAAAGTACTGTAATAAAGGGTTTGATACCATACTATTGGACTTTTTGTACATGAGCATGTACTAGAGTGTAGTTTTTTTTGTTTTTATCCATGTTTCTAATGATGTATCATAAAGTTTCATGAGTTTTTTAAAAATACCTAAGCAACCCTTGTAGCATCTATGAGAGTGTACTCTGTTGACAATAACCCTTCATATATGAATAGGATCATGTGTTGGCCAGATATTTGGTGGTGTGGGTAGGATTACATAAGATTTTTGAACATGTCCCGGGAGTGATTCATTGTGGGAATTTATGTATAGAAGTTATTTCCTTATGGAAAGAGGATGTTTGAGAGATATGGAAGAATTTATCTATGTAGTGTTTGTTCATTACATTTGATGTGGTTATTGAACTAGGGTTTAAATAATAGATCCGTGACATGGAGGAGTCATTTATGGAAAGAGTAATCCTATATGTTTTGTTTTTTCTTTAGAAATGTCTTGATGATTTAAGGTATAACACACCACTTGGAACACATTGGGGTGAATATGAGGATCATATCTCTCCACCACATGGAAATGAGGTAGAAGATGAATCCTAACCGATTTGAGTTTGAAATCATTTTCAATGTTTGAATATTGAATTACAATGTTTTGGTAATTAATATATGTGGAGGTATGTTATTTATGGATTTTTTCCCTAGGATTGGAAATATCTACTTAAATTAGATGGTTAGTGAATGGGCCATAGGTTATTTGATTAGCCCTAATGTGTCACCTAATAAGGTGAAGAGTTATCACAATTTGTAGAAAAAAATTCGATAGATTTTTTGGGAGGATTTTGATAATGAAGATATTTCTTGAAGTATTTTAAAGGTAGGTTTTTTTATTTGTCCTTATTTTTAAATCTATATGTGAAGGTGGGGTTTTCTTTTATTTTTTCATATTTTTTTGGTTGATTTTTTTGGATTATTTTATTTTAAAAATCTACCGACTTCTAGTTAATCCATCCTAAAAATAACACCTTTTGAATCAAGGAATAGTGTTTCCTACTGAATTTTCAATAGTTTGGTGCTCTACTAAAGTGAATAGCAACATTCGAGTCAAATCCTCTGTGATGGTACTTTTTATTGGAGTTCTTTATTTATATTTTGAATGGGGGGGGGGGGTTAAAATTAAAAATATTTTTTTAAAGATGATGTTTTCTTTATAAATTTGATAAATATTATGGTTATTTAAATATTGGTTATTTAAGCTTATGATATCCTGGATCTCATTATGAAAGTTTAATAAATTAACAACCACTTCATAATATGTTTTTGATTAAAATTCCCAAATGATTAGTCTTTAATACAAGAAATATCATAACCAGGGTTCTAATATCAATCAATAATTTTATATTTTAGTGTATTTTTGTTTCTAATAATAAATTTAATTTACATATTAATGAATACCTTTAATTAATCCATGTAATTTGAAGTCTAAATAGACATTATTTACATAAATAATATTTAATGATAAAATGAACCCAATAAATTAACATCTATAAATTATGACTCTACCTAATAGATGATTTATTAAACCATTTATATAATAATTAAGATGGTTTGTTATTCTTTTGGTGATGGGTTATAAATAAATGAAAAATAATGGGACTTGTAAGGACTTGTCCATCGAAAACACACACAAAACATGAAGAACATTTTACAAGTAATTTTCATTGAATGGAAATGAAAAAGAAGGGAATGATTTTAAACAAGATTTAAAAAAAACTAAAAACACTAATATTAAAAAAGATATGTTGGATTATAATTAAGTAATATTTTGAATAAACATGAATTATTATTTAATTGAAATGAAAATGAACTTACATGATTACAATTAAAAAAACATGAAGTACATGAAAATAAATAATGGAGTAATAGTATCTCAATTAGAAAGAATGGGTATATATGTTCCTAAAAAGAATTTTTCTAGGCTAAGGTCATTCCAACCAATCCTCATAAGCTCTAAAATTCCAATCACATTCATGGTGAAGAGGGGATGAATTTAGACCCTGAGGTGGTAGATCGTTGCCTTCCAAACTTATTCCTCATATTCTTCCAACCAATTGAAATTTTTAAAAGATGAATTTATATAAATACTCTACATTAAAATTTAAGATATGTATTTTGATGTTACAACCTATAAATTTTGTGTCCATTGGACTTTTGGGTAAAATTTTATGGCATTTTGTCAAACAATGTGTTTTTTTCTTGTTTTGAGTAGTGTTTTCCATGGTATAAATGTGAATTAAATTATATATATTAATATGTACTTAAATATAAACCATTTATTTAAAAAAGTTTTGAAACAATATATTGAATTTATCACCAAAATTTTTCCATAGAATTGGAGTATTTTATTGGAAGGAATGTCGATAATGGTGGTATGTTTGTAATTATCATCTATAATTTTGGGCTAGAAATTAATGACTAAACAGGGCCCCTATATGGTTGGTATGTTGCATAAAATTAATATCCAACAAGGGATATAATTTACTTGAACATATTTAAGAGACGAATCAAATTTAGTCATCCAGATTGTGCCCAAAAACTCAATTATCATGGCTAGACCTTTTTTATCGACAGATTTGGTGGGCCTTCTTTTGTGGTCTTTATAACCCCTTATCTAGATAATATAGCCAAATCAACATTTGAAATATTTGAATTACACTAGATTATGAACTCCAAAAAGACAATATTAACTCAATTTGGATATGTAGGATGATATTGATAAATGAAAAAGTATGCTGAATCGAATTAGAATTATTTCATATTGTTCTCAAAAAATATATTTACGATTAAAACATTGTTATTTAACACAACTTATGCACTTTTACATGAAAATAATACAAAAGGAATATATAAATCATTATAAATAAATGAATAAAATCACTATACTAGGACACCTACACTAGTCTATACCCTCTATCATACATGGTGGTATGATTGAGTTCCTTTGGTGTCATCACTCGGGAGACTTTATGCAACTTAGGTTGATCATTATATTTATCATTTGATTAATTATAGGAGAATATAGTACAATTCAATAATGTTTTGGAAGGGTTTCATAGTTTTTTCCCACCGATTTCATGACCCTAACCCTAGGTGTCAACTAGTGTTTAGGATTGAATTTTATTTGAGTGTTTCCCTAATTTTGATGGACCCTTATCAAATGTCACCATCCATTCTATGTGAGATATGGATTTTGATTGGTGGTCTAATGTATAATATTTCTATCAAACCAAAATTTTCATCTTGGGATGCCCCTATTTTATTTTCCAATAAGGTAGTTAGTGGTATATATATTTCTATAGACTGCCATTGAATATATCAATTAACATTCAAGAAGTATTACCATCTTACGAGGATCAAATAATTAATTTTCAACTTAAAGGTATCCAATTAGTTTTATAATGTAAATTTTTTTAAAGATACACCACATGGGCCTTGAGGATATGGATATCCTTAATTCTATTTACATATGTTGCAAGGAGAAAGTTTAATTTTTAGTTATTCCATTATATTTCATAAATTTCATAATTATTTTCATTAGTCTCGTGAACTCTATATTCTATGAGTACCTAGAACATTTTATGGTAGTGTTCATGAATGAAATTCACATATATTAAAGTTCAGAGAAGGAAAATTGTGAGAATATTATTAATATTATTTAGGTCCTTCAACATAACTATATTAATTAAATGTTATCTATGTGTGTGTTTTTAATGAATGAGTTTGAATTACTTTGGCTTGTTGGGTCCCAATGAGGAGTATAAGATGACCACTCAATGTTAAATGATTTTATTTGTTTGGAAGCATCGTAGAACATCATTAACATCTATAAATTCACTGGTATTATATCCTTTGATCAAAAGTTTATGTTTTATTTCTCACTGGTTTCATATCCATTGCAAACCCAAAATATAGAGGGCTAGGAAATTACTTTTATAGATCAATTAGTGTTGTATTAATCTACATGAAGAAGAGTTTGATTAGTGCGTTGTCATTCTATTTCGTAAAGAGGTAATGATGTTTATGTTATTCATAAATACCTCCCATCATGGTTTATGTTGCATCATGTTGTAGTAGAGAGAAGTGATTAGTTATGAGTATAGTAAGTTACATGAAACTGAGAATAACATTCAACCCATGATCTACATTTTTTGGTGAAATACTTATCCCCGAAGTAGAAGCGACATTAACTCATCAATGAATTCCTTCTGATCTTCACAAATCATAGGATCCTGGCGTATTTTTTCTCATATCAGTATCTGAATTTTCTATAATAAAGGATGATGGAGTATCTATATGACTAAGTTTTGGATTTCTAATTCAAATCAAGGTGCATTATGTAGGTGTCTAAGCACTGAGTATGATGTCACATGGGTATATTTTTCAACATTCTTGGAAATGTTGGAGGTTGATTTAAAAGATCTCAAGGATGTATATCTGTGGAGGTCAAGTTTTTAATAAAGTTTTTTATTCGAGATGATAGTCAATAAAAATTTATTTTATAAGGAAGAGTAGTCCTAGTTGGATTATTCAATGGGTTATGTGATTCATGATCATTTCATCCATGGGGAACCTATAGAGGGATTGTCACGAACTAGCACAGGTGGACACAAAACCGGTAACCCGATCTTGTCCACGGAATTTCACATGGGGTGTTTCCTACCCCTTGGGATGGAAACTCGTGGTAGGCTTAAAAATTAAATTGTTTAGAATGATTTGTAACATGAAGAAAGGATAAAAAGATAAATAAATACTGACGATAAAACTCCAAACTAGCAGCGAAAAGAAAACCAAACTACACATACCTCTAGGAGGCATTTTGGTAACCTCCAACCACTTATAACCTAGCACAACCATGGGCAGATGAAACATGAACCTTAACCAAGAAACTAAACTTACACCTGAAACGATAGTGTTAGCCTTAGAATTAAAATGCTCAGTAGATATGAAAAAAGTGAATCATAAAATTCAAGAATATCCTTTCCCAAAACAATCAGATAGAGTAAGTTTGAAATACTAATATAAAAGTAGTGTTATCACATTTTAAAATAAAAACATTTTCTCCATCTAAAATCTGAGACACACTACAAAAACATTCCAAAAACATTTTCCATTTTAGATACAAAACACAAAACAAAAGTTACCAAAGGTGGGATAATGTGGATTTGATAAAAAGTGTCGATGGAAATAAACTAGTACCAAATAAAGTCAACAAGAAATAAAAAAAATTATGTAACCATGGGTCATCTAATATATCAATAGAAGACCCCTACATGTACTTGGTTCGAAAGAACCTCTCAGTGTAGGGTGAAGCTCATAATCTATAACAAACTACCCTCCAGAAAACTGACCAAATCTAGTGGAAAAGACCACCTGGACTAATAAAAAATACAGGGGGTACCAACCAGTCTAATTAGGGTAGACTAGAAATATTCACATGATCATCTAAAAGACCCCTATGAACCCATGGTGGTTAGAATAATATTATGTATGTGGGATTCCCATGCACACATGACTCACATTACCTACTGCCACCACACTTTCCTACCCAAAACATGGACACTCTATATGATAACCCATAAAAGGATATCCCCCTATAAGGGTTCCCAATATATGTATACATACATAATTTTATCACATATTCACATCTTATAATCGAAGGTCCCAACAGATATATCATGCCACAGAAGCATCAAAACAATTTTTTGAAAAAAAATTTAAATCACCAACCAGACACTCACTTTTAGAAAAAAATATGTTTTCTATATTAAACACAAAAATCACTTTTAAAAAAACATTCTTACCAAAAAATCATTCCCACATTTTAGGAAAAACATGTGATGAAAAAATATGTCGAACGGAAATTCAGTTTTATACATCCAAAAACATTACCCAAAACATCACACAAATACAAATTTTATATTTTCAATTCCAAATGGGATGTTATGTTCCAAAAACACACCCAAATAATTAACAACTATATTAAGGACCATTAACGCATTTCAAAATCTCCCCAAACACGTTTGAAGGAAAAATGGTCCAAACAATGCGGATCACCTTTAAAACAATTCTTATATATCACACAATGGGACTCAACAGCATTTTGAAAATAAGAACTATTTTCACAATGTTACAATTCACATTCAAACCAAACCCAAATATACTCTAAAACAACATTCACACATGATTCTAATTTTAAAAGTCATTTAGTAAATCAAATAATAAACTAATAAAAAATTTCAAAATATGAAAACAAAGACTTACATCCCTATCTCAATAATTTCACCAGTGGATTCCACCTCAAAACTAATGTATATTCATTCAATTCAATATTACATTCATACCATTCAAAACATAAATCGCACCACTTTCATGACCAAATAATCCAATTTCACATTTCATGAAAACTAAATAATGTCCAAAAATAGGTTTTCACTGAAAACATAGTCTATATCATGTATATATGGCACCAAAAATAAATTGAAATCACTTCAGAATACATAAAAACTAAGTTCACACCCAACAATTTCATTCAAGAACATGCTAAATAAATTACACAATTTTTTTATCAAATGAATTTTAAGCACAAAAAAATCTACACACAATAATTAAATAGATTATAAATCCATTATTAACAACTCTAAATAACCCAAAAACAGTACTACAAATTTACTAGAGTAATTATGGTGGTGCGAAAGTAATTTAAAAATTAATTTAAAATAGGAATGTATCCATGGGTCATGCTGGATAAGAAACAGTCGAGAGCACCTACCCCTGATATGTGTCAATGTTATGATTCTTTGAAGAAGATAGAACAATACCTTGCAGACTAACTGTGCACCCTAAAAAATCAGAAAAACATATGAATCAAAACCTGGGGTGTTAGGGTTTTTCCAAATTCATGGAAAACCAAAAAAAAAGTAGAGGAAAAAAAATCATGGAGGATAATTGTTCCACAGAGAGGGAAATGACCAGATATGGTTCAAATGAAGGAGGTCCGATCGGGGGAGGGCCACCACACACCAGAGGAGGTGGGGGAAGCTATCTATAAAATTTTGTCGGACGAGAGGTTCATGAATACTGTACAGGAGGAGCAGTTTAACCGGAGGCATCCTGGGAAGTGGATGGCTTGTGTTGGAGCTCCATTGAGGGAGGATAGGCAGTGGCTAGTGCCCGCACACAGACAAGAACTAACCAGTGGGGTAGTGTGCGCATGGGATAAGAGTGTGGGGTTCTCTATATGGTAGGGGGTAGATTAGGGGTAGAAAATAAAAAGAAAAATAAAATGAAAATGAAATAATATTAATATTAATATCAATAAAAATAATAAATTGATAATGATTTTATTATTATGAAATATACATTTTAAATTTTTATTTTATTTTATTCTTAAATTATATTATTTTATTTTAGATTTCCATTTTCCTATGAAATTATATTACATATTTTAAAAGTATTGTTACTACACCATCCATGCGTGGCTATTTTCCTCTGAACGCACGATTTAGCAATTTGTTCTCAAATCATACCACCCAACACTGTTTGCTCATAGTGATGAGCAACACATTTTTTAAATAGCATAATAAATCATGAAATTTTTTTACTCCTCATCCCAACCCACTTGGGCACCTGTACAAGAACATCAGCCAACCGTAAAGTTACCGCTAACTGTGCGGTTACTGTGCACCTACTTGATGCTGACAAAAAACTTCAACCATCAAAAATTTCAAATGATCACTCAACCGGAACCATGATGAGGCTGACCAAACCCAATAAATAATAAAAATAATTTTAATTTTAATGTTGTGGTGTGACAATTATCCCATCCACAAAATCATTCTTCCCCTATAAAGTCTCTATGCCAATGGTTAACATAACTTTAATCTATTCCCATACAACACTAACAGAAACCAAGAGTCTTGTGGTGACCATTCCCAAGAAATTTCGAACCCAACCAATTCTTGAAAACCACTACCCATGATTTAGGGGATAACACATGAAGGTTCTTCCCAATACAAGAGGTCACTAACACATAAACATGAAACTAGAAAACAACACCTTGGGGGGGGTAATACAGGAACACCAAAACTGGACTCCTTTAATTTCTACATCTGGACTAGACCACACCATAGATAATTAAATGGAAAACTTTCTATGAAATAACACATCAAGATGTGGATAGGAAATTAACTAAACGCCTACCATACTATCCAAATTTAAAAACAATAGGGAAACCCCAATGATGATGTCAATTTTAATGGTGAACCCAAAACAATATACACCAACATCATAGAACACAAATGTCCTCAAATAAACAACACTGAACTAGAACCAACACCTCACCTTCAATGTACGAACAGTTCTTACGAAGAAAGTATGACTCAAAGAGCCCCATCCAAATGAACTAAAACTTTTACATCATGGAAGAATATTACAATTGCATCATCACACTGAAACAATGAACCCTCCCCTACATCGAAATAAAATCAAGGAAACATATGATATTTCTATCATGACACATAAAAAACTGAATTGGGGTCCCACATCCCTCGACAACTCTTGACTGTGTGTGAGATTCACCCTCAAGCCTAAGGCTGGTAAACTGATGGCTAAAGAATCTTATTCCACATAGTCAGTCACTAGAATCCCTTCATCATGATTCTTTCCCCAAATGATGCTTTAACATAACTTTTCCTAGAAACCTGAACAAACAAAATAATAAGAAAACATTGGAGGGATACGACCAACCGGCTTGGAATGAATAAACCATCAACAATGGTGGCACATAATTTTACATTCTAACAAACTGAATGTGTACACCAATGAATGAGATTTCTACAGGAACATGTTTCTTTGGCACACCCCAATCACCAGATGTGTAAACTTCATAAAATCATAACACCACCAATTACACATAAAACTCTAATAACAAAGAGTCATTTAACCTCCACTGATCCAAAACTGGACACAAAATTATAACTAAAATGACACTAATGTTAACAAACTCGGGAGTTCCCAATAACCCAAGGAAACACACAACTTCTAGAACTACACTATTTTCCCAATAAACCTCATTTACCATGATGAACTAGAAAAACATAAAAATAAATGGAATGGGGAATGACTCAATATATTTATTAGCATCCTTTCTAGGTGGAATACTATGAGAAAAAAAACACACCCCATAGAAACACCCTGATGCCAAGGGTAACAGGATCTTAAGCCAAATACCTAAAAACACATGAAAGAATCAATTTTTTTAAAAAATCTATTTCTATTAAATTTAAAAACAATCTTCTTCAAGGTCCAATCCCCTTATAACAAAACCCATTTTAAAGAATTTTTCTTTTCAGAAATTAAATTCTCATTGAAATTATTTATATAATAAAATCCAAGACTTAAATATCATTTCCCCACCCATGTCATCCTTTAAACTTCCACATAAGTATCCATCCATTTACAATCAAATCACCCAAATATATGTTCCAACATAGACTTCGTGTGCCTAAAAATAGTGATAGAGATGATCCTAAGAAATAATATGGGTTGCACTTTCTATTTCGTTAAAAAACCAAAACAAACTCCCAAAAATTCAAACCAAAATACTTCCTCATTTTAAACCCCATTTTCACCAATTTTAAAAAATACGAAAGAAAACACTTTTAATCGTTTTGAAGGTCATTAGAAAATGATCCCTTTCATTTCAAAAAACATTTACCTCTAAAAATAGTTAAATATTATCCTAAATAAAGACAAAGCACAACAAACAACAAACAACCAGGATGATGAATTAATGATTTTTCCCAACCCATAGACATGGTAGTAATCCACGCCCCATGTAAGATATTACACCAAGGGGACCCTAAATCGGGAACATGGGCTTCACATGGGTCAATACTCTATGTGGGGTCACAATATGACACCGAGTAACCTCTATTGTCTTCTATCAATCCAAAAAAAAGACAAAATACTCATTCCTAGACTACCCTTGGTAATTGAGGTCTTTTCACAAGTAGTGGTGATCCAACACCAACCCGTATCCTACATTATGAGCCACAAAATTCTTAATCTACAACTACCGTACACCCCAAATAATAAGGTCCTCCTCTGAAACAATTTTTCATGAACCAGACTGGTTCAACCCTGAACCGGTCAGTCAAGATGGTTTATGGCTTGTCAGGAGCGGCATTCCTGATCCCCCCGGTATGATAGCTACTGTTGGTAATCGAAATTTTACCATTGTGAAAAATTTGGGCCAGGAAGAAAAATATTATAAATAAATATTAACTATGAAACTAAACAATAGCAGTAGAAATAAAACAAAAGTTAACATACCTCAATGAGAACTATTGGTCTCCTAAAACCACTAACAACCTACCTCAACCATTGACAGATGAAACAAGAACATAAACCATGAAACTGAACTTGTATCAGAAAAGATATGACATGCATGAGCATTAAAACACTCAGTAGGGATGCCAAATGTGAAACACAGAATCCAAAAATCTCACTTCCTAAAACAATCCAATGAAACAAGTTATAAATATAAATATAAAAGAAGGGTTCTAAAATTTTATAATTAGAAATATATTTTCCCATTAAAAAATCCAACACACACAACATACCATTTCAAAAACAATTTTCTATTTTATATAAAAACCCAAAAAACATACAAAATCATGCAAAATGTATAATAAGTAGACACTTAAAGCTATAAATAAACTAGTTCAACTGCAAATAAAAAAGAAATAAAAATAATTATTTAACCATGGGTGATCCTAAAAATACCTATAAGACACTTGGACTTACATGGTTCGGAACTACCTGCTAGTGTATGGTGAAGCTCATATGACTGTAACCAACTAGTCGCCCCATAACTGAACAATCCAGTGGAAAATCCCACTTGTACAAACTGGAAACCAATGGCGTACCAACCTTTCTAATCATGGTGGATCAGAAATAGTCACTTGATCATCTAGAATATTCACATGAACCCATGGTGGATATAATTATACTAGCTGTGTGGGAGGCCCTCACACATGTGACTCACCTTATCTACCACCACTGCACATGCATACCCCAAACACAGACACTCTACATGATAAGTCAAAAATGGATATCCCCCTATATAGGTTCCGAATAAATGTATACATAGAAACTCATATCAGATATTCACATCATATCATCGAAGGTTCCAATAGACACATCTTGACACACATGCATAAAAACCATTTTTATTAAACATTTTCAAATCACAGAACAAGCACTCACGTTCTTAGAAACACATTTTTTTCTGTAATAAAGAAATAACACATTTTCCAAAACAAATTCTAACCAAAAAATAGTTCCATAATTTTAGAAAAAACTTGTGATGAATTGAATATTACAAATGAGAATTTAGTTTTCCACATCCAAAAACAATACCCAAAACATCCCACAAATAACCCTTATATTTTCAATGCCAAACATGACCTTATCTTCCAAACACAGACCCAAAGAATTCACAATGAAATGAATGGGCTTTACACAATTAGAAAATCATTCCAAAACATGCTTCATGGACAAATGGGAAAAACCTTGTGGAACTGCTTCAAAACCATTCCTAGAAATCACAAAAAGGGACCCAACAACATTTATAAAATAAAAAACCTTTTCAAAAAGTTACCATTAAATTTCAAACAAATCCCAAACCCAAACATACAATGAAAAAACTTGAACCCATCATATTAATTTTAAAAAATATTTAACAAATCATTTAATAGACTAATAAAACATTTAAAAATAACAAAACAAACATCCTGATATACCGAATTTCACATGAAATTTCCACTTTAAAACCAATTTCATAATCAACCACTTCAAAGATACTTTCACACCCTTAAAAACCTAACCCACACGACGTTCAAAATAAATTTAACCAATTTCAAATTTCATGAAAACATAAAAAATGTCACAAAATATGTTTTCACTAAATATGCACTCCAAGTCATGTAAATATGGTACCAAATAAATTAAATCATATCCAAATCCAATATAACTAAGTTCACACTAAAAAATTTCAGTAAAGAACATTATAAATCAATTAGACAAAGAAAATAATTTATCAAATAATTTTTGTACACAAAACCACATAATCATAATCAAATAATTGATTCCAAATCCATTTTAATCAATTTTAACAATCCCAAAAAACACTATAATAAATTAATTGAAATAATTATGGTGGTGAGAATGACATTTAAAAATTAATTTAAAACATGAATTGTCTATTTGTTATGTTTTAAAAAAAATAGTTGGAATCAACTACCTCTAATTTGTGTGAATTTGAAAAAGCATTGAAAGGATATAGAAAAATACCTCAGTGACTAACAACGTACCATAAAAATGAGAAAAAAGCATGAATCAGAAAACATGGTGTTAGGGTTTCTCTAAATTTAAGGATACCCAACAAAAATTAAGAGGCAAACAAACTGTGGAAGAGAAATGCGCCTACTAAAGAGGGAAAAACTAGAGATGGAACTGGAGAAGGAGGTCTATCTTGGGTAGGGCCATAGTGCACTGAAGGATATGGAGGAAGCCAGTTGGAGCAGGTTTCCAGAAAGAAGGTGCAGGTTTCCCAGATGGAAGGTGAGGGTTGGCTGGAGGCACACTGGGAAGGGGAGGTCATTCCCTAGAGATACTATGAGGGAGGAGATGTGGTGTCTGGTGTCCGCACATGGACAGAAAGATATCGGGAGGGCAGTAGATGCATGAGAGAAGAAGAGGGAGGTTGCTTCATAAAATATGGAGAGGGGGTTGATTAGGGTTATAAAAAATAAATATTAATTATATTATTAACCATAGTAACAATAATTACATAAAAATATCATTATTATAATCAAGAATTATTTAAAAAAATTTATTTCATATTATTTATCTTATTGTCGTTTCATTTTTTTTTAATTTTCCATTTCATTTTATTTTCCATTAAATTATATTACATATTTTAAAAACTGAGAAACTGTGTGGTTCGTGAATGGATATCTCTAGCTGAATGCATAATTGAGCAAGCTGAGCTCAACCAATGCCAACTGGCACTACCCGCTAATTGGGCTGAGCCACATGCTCGTTGCATGGCTTAATTAACCACACGAATGTTGCGTGTCTCAACCCATCACACTTGGGCACCTGCACGAGCACCTAGGCTGACTTCATGGTTGATGCTAACCATTCTGTGCTCGTGTACAATCCCAAAGCCCATGAAAAACATCAAACATCAAAAAATTTAAATCAACAAAGAACCTAAACATCCACGAGAATAACCAAATCCAAGAAATAAAAAAATAAAAAAAATTAACGATGGTGTGTGACAAGGATGATCAGAGGATGATCGATATCAAATATTTTCTTAGGGAAGGATGTGTATTCTGATATAATTTCATGATTAGTTTCTTCATAAGATTCTTATATCAGAACTAATAGATAATCCATATATATCTAAGGCACATCATATGTAGTGAGGGTCATATTTTTTTACTCTAATAATTTAGTGAAGGGTGGATTTCATGTAATGAAGGATGATATGTTAATAAGAGAAAAAAGTATCATGTTCATTGTAGGGTTTTTATCCATTACTTATCATTATGTGAAATTATTATTATTTATTGGTAAATTAATTACTTAATAACCATGTTCCTAGGTGGATGTAATTACATTTTGGTGATATAGGATTGTTAGAAGATGTTGTATCACATCAAAAATATGTAGAAGTTTTATTCTATGGAGGTTTTGGTGAGGTGGTATATGGTTGTGGTTGTTCTACATAATGGGGTAATAAGGGCCATCTTTTATAATCATGATCATCATTTCACCTCATGAGTTTTTGGATGTCTCTATAATTATTTTTATTCTCAACTACATTTTATCACCACATTACTCAGTTAGACAGATGGGTGGATGGATTAGACCATTTAGATGGTGGGGGATATGTTATGGTATTATATTCTAGATTTTAGTGGATCCATGGTGATGAAATTTTCCTTTCATTGAGTTTAATTGTAATATTAAATACCTATCTTCATTGCACATGGACCCATTTGAGGTGCATAATGGGCATAATTTTTTATATTATTTGTGTTGTAATGTTTTTCTATAGATAATAGTGCTTGGTCAAAATAGGGTTTATAATATGATAGAGATGGTTCCAATTAATTGAGAGATTATTAATGTGATGTAAGAATATAAAATGCCTTTATTAGATCAAAGGAGGATACATCTAAAGTTCATTGTCTATAATTATTTTTTTAGGAGCTTCCAATCATAAAGTGAAATGCATGATTGAATGAAGGAGTGTGTTATCTCCTTGATTTATCAATCCTTTTATGAAATATAAACATGTTGGAAATGAAGAATATTTTTTGTCACATAATTCACATATATAAAAGATTCTTGTTTTCATCTACATTTCATAGTTTCCTTGATATTTTTAGCATAACTACCACGTCATTGATAAAAGATATTTGTATACTAGTGATAAAATGATAACCAACGAGCTTCAAGTTGAGGCTTAGTATATATGAGACAAATAATTGTATCAGAATTTTCTCTATTTTGTTAGATTTTATTGGTACATGGTTGTATATAGTATAGTATAAGAGAATAAAAGTTGTAACTACACAATTAGTATCCTAAGATGGTTGAGTTTTGAATTTATTTGATCATGTAATTTTTGAATTACAATTTATTTAATTAATTTTCACATTTTCTATATTTTTATGTTCAGTTAATTACATTATCTCATTTTAGAGGAATATACCATGTAGTGATTGGATAGTGGTGTATGTGGGGATTCTTTCTAGGATTGGTGTTTCTTCTTAACTATAAGAATAATTTTGGACTTGTCAAATGTAATGTTTCTGGGTTGTTAGGGACCATTATTTTATGTTATTTTCTTTTTAGAAATTCCAAGCAGATGTTTAGAAGATGAATAATAAATTTTAAGATATGATTAATGTTGGGGGTTCATTCTTGTAGTGTGGGGCCTCATTTATACAATGGAAGGATTTTTTATTCTTGAAAAAACCGTGGTTGGTTTGGTTTCATCATGGGAATCTTGGGGGTCATAATTTGCGGTTCAACAATTTTCCTGGCCCCTACACCATAGTAATTTAAGGAACACTATTGTCTAGGTACTAGAGTTTATCTGGGTAGTGGGGAGGATGAGGACTCTGGGGTGGGTCTTCATAATGTGGTATTAATTCTCAATGGTTAATTTCCATTTTACTTTTATATTAATATACCCTACATCATAACAAATGTTATTCACCATAGTTTCAATTTAGAGTATAGATTTTATAGAAAATATATGATATTTAATCAATTATTTCCAGTAGTTTTATTGGATCTAGGAGTTGAATGTGGTAAGAATTTTAGGATTCATTAAACAAAACTCTATTATAGTGTGTCTATAACATTTATGTCTTGTTCTTATAATATACATGCATAGGTATAAATTTAGGTTCCCATTATAAAATCATTAATTCATATTTTTTTCTTATATTTAGGGATATGTATAGTTTTTTGTGAGATATTTCAATGATTTTTCATATAATTGATCCTTGGATTCGAGAGAACAATGGTTGGTTATTTGTGGTGAGTTATTTCTCCTTTATTCATAGATTCTCCCTTGTTCCTTTCCTATAGAATGATGTGGCCATGATAATGGTAATATTCGGTAATCTTTTTATAGTGATTTAAATAATATATTTATATGATCAATGTCTATTTGTTTTTTAGTCATATGGGTTTTGTACTTTAGTCATCTATCTCTCATCCCGCTCTTGGATAGTGATGATAAAGCTTTTGTTTATGTAGGGAACTCATGAAAACTATTATTTTATGTAGGAATTTTCAAGGTTTTAGTATCTTCTTTTCACTAGGAATATAATAAAGTCTATTATAATGAATATAAAAAATAATGACAATAAAATTAAATTTGACGGGAAAATTAACTTATCGAAATATTTTTTCACTTATATTTATTTGTAATAGATACCAATTGATGCTATTACTAAATTTTGTTGTTTATTATATGATTTATGAAACATAAATATCATTGAATGTTATAAATATACATAATTTTATTTAAAACAAAAAAATTATACAATGAACTGATTTGGTGGAAGAAATAAATTTATATGAATATATATATTGAAATGGAGAAGTGATTGGTACTAAAAACAGTTGATTTTTGTTGTTTTATTGAATGTTATTGTGTTTTTTAATTATTTAGGGGGTAGTTCTGTGGTAAATTTTTGATTTAATATTGGAATGAATTGGTTACGGAAATTATTATGTTTTGTGTAGCTGTGTCGTGGATGTCTTGCCATGGATTTCTTAGGAAACATTATTAGTTAGTGTGGAATGAATATGGGGTTGCTTTTATATAAGTGTGTAGTGATTAAATGTACCATGGGATGATACTAAGGTTTTTTTGGTGGTTGGTTGTGTGTTTTAGAGTATTTAAAAGTTTCACATTGGCAAGGTAATATTTTTTTAATAATGAAATGGAATAATAGGTAGTGTCTAGAATTATCAGGAAGATTGGATAAGAATGGTCTATCATTAAATATTGAATTACATTAGTTAATTAATTTAAAAATATTTAGGATATTATAAATATGTCATTAATTGATTAAATAAATAAATATTTGATTATGAATGATTTTTTATATGGTATTGTTGGTTGGTTTCTGGTGTTATGTTTGTTAGCAGTGGAAATGTGCTAGGATGGATGTGTTCAAAAAGTTTTCAGTTCTGATAGAGTTTTATTAATGTGATCCCTTTTGAATGGAATTATGTGTGACAATATATATATATTAAAATTTTTTATGACTTATTTTTTCATTCCATCTAATATAAATAAACTCAATAACACCCAAATGTTTTGTTTTCATAGTGGTTTCACCATTATCTTGGTTAATCGAATAAAATATCGATTACTAACCCATATTCCCCACTACATCTTATTGGTGTGGTGTAGTGGAATTTTTATCTGGATGATTAAGTGTAAATATGTGGGCTTAATTCATTCTAGGAGTATGATTCATGGTTAATATCTTTCATGTTTTAGATACCCAGCTTATATGGATATGTTGTTAGTTTTTGATGTGTAGTGGAGGTTTAGTTTTTCTATTTCAGTTGTCGGTATGATATAATTGAATAGTTGGACAAACTCAGATATCATACAACATAGGAGGTTCAGATAGATAGGTATAGGGCCTAACCCCCTTAAATATGACATCATTGATTTGGCGTGTGGTGGAATGAACATTTACGATGTCGAGGTACCTCATCTTTAACATTAGGGAATGATTGTAAAAAACCGGTGGGGAAGTGGTTGCGGGATACCCCCTTTTTAAATGATTTACACTATTTTATATAATTAGAGGTGTAATTTGGTGACTGTATGTTTCTGAGGTTGGGTAATAGTTTACCTATTAATTGTTCTTGGTATTCTTGTTTATTTAGGAAATAAATAACATGCATTTTCAAAATTGTTTAGAGTGATATCAAGCATAATCCTATAGATTATTCATGTTATGATCAACCCTATTTAAATAATCAAATTTTCTGGATTCTTATTATAGTTTAGATATTTTCTTATATAGTTCAATTTCAGATCTTGGTGTAGTGGTTCGTGTAATTTCATTGGAATTCTTTGGTCTTTTATTTATATTATTTAGTTTTTTCATATTCATTCAAAATGGGACTATTTTAGATCATGGTTTAATTTTTATCATGCCACATATTGGATATTTTTATAATATTTCATGGATATATTAGAGAAATGCCACCCATTAGTCTGTTTATACCATATGTGCAAGTAGATAACCTAGGTCCTTTTGGAGGAGAACCTCATAGGCCACTCTTGAATTTAATATAGTCCCAAGATGAGTTTTTTATGGGTCATGTTGGGAAAAATATTCCTAATTAACTCTATATTATCAAGTTTAATCTGATAGCATGAATAAAATAATATTTTTTAATTACCTATTGTAGTGATTTTTTTCATTTCAACAATTTATATCATATATTTACCTTTTGAATTTTCCACATCACCGTAAATCAATGAATGGATTTTTTATATTAATTTAAAATTAACAAATAAATAAAATTAGATATTTAAATCAATTTAAAAATTATACTCCAAAAGAATCCAATAATATAAATACAAAATAACATCATTTAAATTATAACATTCATGAATATTAAATAATTTATTTACATTATAAAATTAATGATAAAATGTTCTATGCAAATTCCCCCATAAGTAAATGTTATACTCATTAAAAAATATCATATACCCATCTCAAAGTCCATAAAGACTAAAACCGGAGGAAATTTTATAATATATTTAAAAAATATTTGGACAATTTAAATAAAGAAATTACATAAAATTTTATATTCTCAAATTAAAGTTTTCATACAAATAAATCCATCCATGAACAAATAAATACATACCTCATAATGAATATAATTTTCCTCTATACTAAATACAATTTTAAATATTTAGTTTTTACAATTCTTTATAAAAATGGATGTCACTATAAAAGTTTTTAAAAAATAAAATATACACCCCAAAAGACATAAAAATGTACCTAATCAAGAGGAATTTTTATAGTGACTTTTTTCTAGTGGTTTTTGGGAAAAAAGTTCTAAAATCAAGAATAAAAATAGTATATTGATCTCATGAATACAAATAATGATTATTAAACTGAAACTCTATAAAATTATCCAACCATTTCACCTTCAAAATGTGAATCTCATACTTCAATTTATTAAAATTTCACCGTGGTAAGACAATAAAACCAGTGAATGCTTTCTAACTTATTTTCCATTTTTCCTTATTATATGTAATTTCTCAAGTTGGATGAGATCCCTTATGAGTACAATGATTGATTGAATATTCATAACCGTTTATTTTTTGACAAAGGGTAATGATTCATAATGTTAGTATATTGAATAATTCATTATTATGTCCCTTTTCATATTCCCTTTCTATAACATGTTCTAATTTTTTGAAGAATATTAAGCAAATAATGAATTTAAATTTATGGAAATTACTCATGACAATTTCTCTTTATAAATTTCCTATATTGTTAACACAAACGTATCATATTTCCTATAATTTAATTGTTTCCCAAGGAAAACACATTATGAACCCTCACCCACCCCAAAACATAAAACAATCATTTAAATTTAGTAAGTTTCATTATTAGTATACACGAATTTTCTTGTAATGTGGAAAAAAAATATATGGAAGTTCAATTATTTATAATTTCTATTCAATGATTTAGGTAAAAGTTTGGTCTCCAGTGCAAAATGTTGCTCACCAAATATGTGCCTCATTTATATTAAAATCAATTTTTAAAATCCAATGCTTTGTAAAATAAATAATAAAAAGTTATATTTCACACAAAAAATAAATGATTTTATCAATAAATTAGGGGTATCAGGAATAATATATTTAAAATGTTTATAATACCTCTCATGATGGGTAAAATAATTTTATTTAGAGATTTTCATTCCTAGATTTCAAAAGACAGCCATACTCATTTATTTTTTTAATATCAAATAAATAGAATTATTAATCTATTAAAAATCATTTAAATATCAATTATTTAAAAAATATATGGAATAGAAAATTGAGTTAAAAATTTAAATTTTTTAAATTGTTATATTAAAAAAAATTATAAAATTTAAAATTAACCAGAATATCTTAAAATTTATTAACAATATCCCATATTTAAATGATACTTTTAATCTTGGAATTTTAAATGTTATTAATTCTATAAGTAAACTAAATAAGTTTTTTATTTACAACCCATTTTTTTCTACATCCAGTAAGTATATTTTATCTCAAAAATTCAACCTTATATAGCCTATAATAAATATATATTAGAAAATGACTAATCTTTTGATAGAAAAAGATAGGGATAAATGGTCCAATGATATAGATGTGACTCTACTTGGGTATAAAGTTTTTACTACCCCTATTCAGGAAGTACCAAATAGTATCAAAAAATTTATAGATATTTAGTTTAATAAATAAATTGACTCATACTTATCATTATATTGTGTATCACTTATCACATGTTGTAGAGACCCCCACTATAGGAGTATTATATATCTTCCCCTTTAGTATGTAATTATAACATTCATGGTCGGGGTGAAAATAAGTATATGTTACCTTACATGACATCCTTGTTCTCAAATTTTGTGGATTCTCCTATTACATCTAGGGCATGCAAAAACTGTGATGCATAGAAATTTTCATTAAAGGAAAAAAATAATTAAATTTAATATTTAATATATATAATCTAAGATGATTCAATATCAAAATTTTCATGTTCAATCATATCAACATGTTACATTGTTTCCTTATTCACAACTACTATAAATTCATTTTTTTTATATGATACCTCAATACAATATAAAATCCATTCATGGAGACCCACATGTTACCCAACATATGGATCTTTTCCTTCATCTTCCTGTGTTAGATAAGGATATTTTAGGGTGTGTTATTTTTATTTGATATTGTGAAGATCACATTTAATGTCTAAAATTATATGGTAAATCTATTTTTAATCTAATCATTATTGGTCTTATATATGTGTTCGTACTGGCCTGTTTGTTTCAGTGATCACTTTGGGAAGGGGTAATGTGGGGTTTTAGAGTCTATTATCTTGTTGTTCCTTTTTCTTATTACTTAGATTAACTAAAAAAATAGTGGGATGATCACTTCTTCTAATGGAACCAGTTCTTTTAAATTCTATTGAATTTTATTGTGTGATTGGAGGTATATAACAATCTGTGTTTTTTGTTAGCATATAGCCTAAATGTAATGTAACAACCCAATTTTCCAATGTTTTTCTTTTATAAATTTCATTATTAATGTGTAATTGTAAATTCTAAATAAATATTTTTATGTTCAATAATGTAAAGAAAAAAATATAGAAATATTAATCACATAGGTTTTTATTATATATTTTTCTAGTATAATGGAATTTTATTAAATTGTTTTATTTTAAAATGGCCATCTTGTACTTCATGAGACATCTTATACCATTTAGAGAGGTTATGGTGCTCCAACACATGACCGACGGGTGATAGGGTTTCATCCCTTACTACTAACCTACATATTTTCCTTGTTTTATATTCCATCTTTTATATATATATAAATAACACTTTTACAAAATTTATAATTCTTTTTTTATAAAATGATTTATAAAATGATTTATTTATTATTTTATATTCATTCCATCATAATAAATTTTCATTATATTTTAATGGTTAACATTGTATGATAAATGATATCAATGTCACAGTGTTTTATCATATTAAAAAAAATGTAATATTATATTTTGTGTGAATAATTTAATGAATAGTTAAATATAAGTATTAAAATAAAAGAATAGTTTGTCAGGACATTTTATTAACATTATAGTTCATTTAACTACAAAATGGTTTTCATCATTTTATTTATACTAATTATATTAATAATAAAATACAATATAAATTTATATTTAAAATTATTAAAATTAAAATAAATTTATAAAAAATTTATTATTTTAAATTAAAATATAATTCATTAAATATATAGTTCTATATTAAAAAATATGCTATAAATGTATGATTATTTATTTTTTATAAAATTAATATGTTCATTGGACTAGCAATGTAATCATAGTCAACATATTTTGTAACACTAAAAATGTTTTCGTTATTTTGTATGCTAATTCTAAAGTACACTTTATTAGAATATAAATTTCGAAAATAAAAACGTTTAAAGTTAAATGTTAATTACTTATGAACTATATAATAATTGGGTAACATTAAAAAATATATATGTGATCACTTACAAAAAATGAAATAGTATTTATTCTAAATAATTTTTTTCATGTATTATATAATTACATTTAAAAGATAAATTATGAAAAATATAATTTTAATTTTATAAAATATACCGAGTTTTTTATTACGAATTTCAAAATTAAATTCGGGTGAATTTTTTGATTTTTATTAAAAATATTATTTTTATATGAGTGATGAATATAATGTTTTTATAAAAAACTATAAAAATTATAAAATTCATAAGATACAGGAATAACATAATAATATATTAAATAATTTTTATGACTAAATCTGTATTTAAGAATTAAAATAAACCAGTTAACAATATTATATTTAATTTTGAAACCAATGTTTTACATTTTAAAACCTATGTTATGTTTTATTATAATAAAGGAACTACATTTGATCATTTTCAGTAATTTAATATTTAAAAGTATAAATATTTTTGGATTGAATCTAAATTAAAATAAATATCTTTCATTTAATAATAATCCAATTCATTTCCTGATAATAAAAAGTAAAAAATATTTTTGTTTCAATTCATACATAATTATAAAAATTAATATTTTTCTAAAAAATGTATTCCATTATAAATAAGAATTTATATTAAAATTAATTTTGGTTACCTCTAGAAATTTTATTTTCCAATCTTATTTCTATATTTTGAATCATTGTATTAAAATTATTGAATAATTTCCATTAAATAATTTTTATTTAAAATTATGTTTTCATAGTTAATATTATTTACCATAGTAATGGTTAAATGATTGAAAGGGAAAAAAGTATATGATAATATCTAAAAATAACTAAATCAACTATATAATTTGACAATATTATTGGAGTTCAACCTATTATATCTTATATTTTAATATTAATTACATTGGTTACATAATATATTAGGAAATACACTTATACAATAGTGCCACTACTCACACATATAAAATAGGTCCCACAACCCTCACTTTTGTACTCAATTTTTTCACTTGTGATAGACCATTATCTATAAAAAAAAGTTCTCATAACCCTTGTCCATGTCATTGGGTTTTGCTTTCACAAATATAACAACATAATAATAATTTAGGGGAGATCAAAAAGATGATATCCTTAGAAGAGGTAATCATGTGAACCCATTCATTTCAATATTTTTGTATTCTTTATCCTCCTCCAAATGATCCATCACTATTTTTATATAATAAAATTTGAATAATTATTATATATAAATTTCATTATTTTTCTGTAATAATCATTTTCTTCTATCCAAATATTCTATAAAAAATGAATATATTTCTCATGAATGCATGTAGACAACCAGCTCTATGCAGAAATTTATTTTGTTTTTCATTACCACATTAAATATATTGCTTTGATGATGTATATAATTAATTAATATAATATATATATGAAATAATTATGATGCTATACATATTTATATTTATTTTCCTGCATTCTCTTACATCTATTGAATGATGATAACATCGACCCTTTGTACCTAGAAATTACTGCTTCTAGGAATGAGGCATGTCATTTTCCATCACCAGAAATGGATGGTTTTTAAAATATGTTTAATAAATAATTATAATTATTATAATATGAAAATTATAATAGATTTTTATTATTTTTCTAATATTTACTATAAATATTTCTTATGTATTTCTCCCTAAAAAACTATCATACCAAGACAGTTCTCTTAATTTTATTAATATTTTCAAAGAATAAAATAAAGGAACACATTTTGCTACTATAAAGATAATATAATTATATCCCTACATTTTAAGAGATCATTAGAGTATTATATACTTATTATACGAATAGACAATTCATTTATTTAGTCGTTGAGTTATTAACCAAATTACACTAAGTGGTTTAAGAGTGAAATATATATATATATACAATTAACATATTATAATAAATGATCCTTGAAAAATGAAACATATGTGATATAGTATCTATATAAAGTATTTAAAAATATTAATATGATTATTCCGGATGTTATATACACACATAATATTAGTTTTTACTTGAGGTAAGGGTTTTATCAATCTAATTTTCTTTATTGAGCTATAAAATAACTTCCTTGACTGAGCTAATACAAGATTTTTTTATGCATCCATTCCAATATTATATATTATATTTTCTGAGTGAATTATTAAACCACAATAATTTTTGAATATTAAAATTATTTATTTATTTCTTCAATTAATATCTGTGACCATTTTTATTATCTATTGATTACTATGTGATTAAAATTTATTAGATGAATTTATTTTTTTCACTAAATGTTCTAAAATATCATTTTTTTCATTATTCATAACTAGTTCTAGAAGATTCTTATATTATTCTTAGGAAATATAATTTTTTTTGAACATAAAATATTAGTGTTTCGGGTTATTTTATTTTATCCAGATAACCTATTAATGGATCCAATTGTTCCACATAGGCCATTCATGTATCCATTTCTCTAAAGCAACTGATTAACATATTTGATTTTCTATATATAGATACTTTATTTATTCCAATAATAAAATTTTCTATTGAACTTATTAATACGTGATATTTTTAGAGTTGAAATATATCTAAACTATATACTTTTAAGAACAATAAATAAAAATCATAATTTATATTTATCATGTCCTGAATTTCTTTATAGGTCACTACATGTTTTTGGTCTAAATTATATAATTTTTTAGAGTAAATTTCATGCATTATTTTGATGAAAACCTAAGATATAAAATTAATATTGAGTAGATTCATGATTTTTTGGAAATAAATTGAAATTATATAATTACGTATACATTAGAGATAAAATTGATTCTTTTTTTAATGTTCTAGAGTCCCTTTAAAATTTTATATGTCAATCTCTCTATAAATGTCTAAAATCACTAATGTGAAATAGGGTATATAAATTGAATATGTAATTCTTGAATGTCAATCCCATATGTGAATACTATATATGGATTAACCAATTTGGTTACATGATATTATAAATTGTAATCTAAAACACCAAAATATTCTCAATTTTATGTAATAAATGACATTTCAATTTAATGTATGTTTATTGTAAATATCTCACGTGTTTTATATTGTCTAAAATTTCTTCTTTAAAATTTATAAGCTAGGATTTTTTTAAATTGTTTAATAATGAATAAATGGGATTTTCATTTGTCTTATCCTACATGGATATTCAGGATGAAATTTTGGAATTTGAGTAATTAAAATTAAACTTGAACGAAATATCAATAATTAATCTCAAATATAAGCAAGGTGTATTTATAGATTATTAATAATTATTACAAAATGATACCTTATATTTTATAAAAGGTTCCATTATATTTTTTTTACATAATATTGAGGTGAAATTTCATAAATGTGGTTTTTCATTTATAAATTACATATAAATATAATATCATCTACGAAAAAAGAATGTAATACTATGGTGTATGTCTTTAAAGCTATTTGAGAAAATAAAAGATTTAATTGTATTCATATTTTAATAATTATGTGAACAAGGAAACCATATTAATTTATTGATATGATTAAATAAGTGCATTAGGGTTACAATGGTTTTTGGATAATTTTAAAATATACTAATATTGAATTTTTCCTGTGATCATATATTGCTCCCATCTGAATTGAAATAGATTGGTCCTTTTTGTTTTGAGAAATTTCTGATTCCTCAACACTAAAACAAAGAATATTTCATTTAGTTTTGAGTATTTACTTATTTCTATACTTTTTCTATGTGCACAATATTAAATGGTTATACTACCCATTAAATGGCATGTCATTATGTTGTAACGCAAAATAAATTGATAGGCGTTGGGTTGTGCCTCAAGTGGAAAATGATAGAAGTTTGGGTTTATCATAAAGTTACAAAAAAGGTAGGTTATCATGGTATTAATCCAAGTTGGGAAAAAGGATTTATCATTGAGATACGACTCAAGGTGGACAAAGTTTCATTGTATGATTCCATTATAATGACTATAGTGGGTTCCCTCACTCTTAGTTCATGAGGGGGGTTAAGGATATAGTAGGATCATTTAGAATTGAATCAGTATAGAAATAGTTTTTTCTCTTTTTATTTTTTTAGTAATCAACATTAATAACTTTGATATATAATATAATTAATTCATTCATTTTTCAAAAGGATAATTCACCCTACAGTTATCTATTTCTCCATATCTTCTTCAAACCAAAAATTGGTATCCAAGCAAGACCCCATACTCGATTTATATTTTCTATATTTGTGATGAATGTATCCAAATGTAATAATCAATGAAAAAATATTTTTTCTGATGGATGGATCTCATTTTAATGATGGATGGATAACTTAAAACAAAATAATTTTTATGGTAATGATTATGGAAATTGGAAATATCCAATAGGATCATTCTTGAAGGGAGGAAGTATTGATCATTAAAAAATTATGTAAAATAACAACGCACTACTAAAAGGTGAAACATAATATGTAGCCAACAATAATGTATTAAATTATATTATTAAATGTGGTAATGTGTTCAATTAGTCACACAATAGTTAGAGTAATACAAATACTCTAACAATCACAATTGATTAAAACAAATACCTAACTAATACACCCCAAACACTTCAATTTTGCAATGAAAGTCATTTTTTAATTATCAAAATCAATTTTCCAAACCCAAAAATAATTTGGATCATAAGAGCAGCTAACATCCTTGACCAATTGATTATGGAAGATACTCTAGTATGACTATGGTTGAAGTTAAACTTGATGTTGTGAAATGTACACTTATTTTTAATTTTAGATTTTCAAATTTCTTATTTGATTCTTATTCTCATTATTCATTTATATCATGCAATTTTCAAAAGAAAATTAATTCACGCCAAAAATATTTTTATTTTTGAATAATTGATCACCAGACCCAGTGGTTTATTGATTTCATCCATATTAAACAACTCTTATTTTATATAGGATTATGGTTATGAACTTTTTAAAAATAAATTTTATTTTACTTTGATAAAAAAGGTTGTGATAATATACATGAACTGACTCTCCCTAAATAGTTCTCATATTATTTTACTAGATAATTAAATTTCATTTCACATCTTAGGTAATCCTGTTACAAATATCAAGAAAATTACGTCAATGAAATCCGTTTAGAAAATAATTTCCTAATATTTTTCATGAAACCCAATAAATTTATATATATAGATCATGTAGCTGAAATAGAAGTAAACATTAAAATAAATTACAAAATTTTTATTAGGAATGAAACACTATCTTATGTTCTTTTTTTATTGGATATTATTATGACCATATTAGATTAATAATTTCATTAGGGATATGAAATAATTTTTTTTAAAGGTCAGGGACGAAGACTTATATTATTATTAAAGCAAAGAAACAACCTCTTTTAAATGGGTAGTGGGAGACCTATTACATATCTTGAAATCCTTGTGGTCATCTATCCCATTACATGGCCCATATGCCCATTTTTTTGGCCCAAGGACTATTCTATGAATAATAATTCTACAATAACCTACCCTGCTGCAGTACCCCCAATAGTAAAATTGTCCTGCCACTACTACAGTACTCATTATTGCTAATGTTTCCTTCCATATCTACAGTTCCTATCAATCCACATTCTAAAATAAATAGTAATTTGGTAATTAAAATTAATGGGACAAATTCTTTTTAGGGGTTATAATGAAACCTCTCACATTTCCAAAGAATATGTTTTTAAAAATATCTATCATAAATTATAAATTTTACTCATAAATTAATTTAATTCAGTTTAATAATTTAAACAAAACATTTATACACGATAGGGGAATGACACTTACCATAATAATATGGGTTTTCCTATTTTGATCATCAATAATTTTTATATAAATACTTATATAACATATAATAATTTCACAATTGTTTTTAAACATATATGTATCTATAAATTCATTTTTTTATTTATTTTTTCATTTATTATTAGATTTTATATAATATAATTTAATCATTAACTTAGTATTATAAATGTTATCAATGCTACAAATATATGTAATATTTAATTCAAATTAATATAAAATGTTATTAAAAATATATGGTGAATGGTTAAATATTATATTTACCCTAAAATAATACTTTATCTTGAATTTTATTTTAAATTTTATATTATTTAATTTATAAATTTTGTTATCACATTTCATGTACTCATTTCATTAGTATACAATATTCTTTAAAAATAATAATTAACTTGTATAAAAATAAAATTATACATAGAAAAAATTTATTATTTTTATTTGAATTTTAAACTAATTATTGTATAGTGTCTTATATGTAATAAATTTTTTTAAAATAATGATATTATGGTTTTTTAGATATTATATTGATCATTAAACTAGTAATCATATTATATAAGTTTTTTTTCACTAAAACAAATTTCAAAATATAAAATTTTAAAGATAAAATACACTTAATTGGAATATTATTTTAATAAAATAAAGTTTTATTACATTCTTAGAAAATTAATTATTAAATTTATAGAAAATCCTGTAAAATAAAAAATATTAATGTAACACGTCGAAACAAATGTAGGGGATTCTAGTCTAAATGAATTGTTATTCTATGTATTATATGATTTTGGTTAAATATATTATTTATAAAATTTATAATTAAATTCGTATATAAAATAAATAATTTTTTAATTAATAATGATTATGTTAAATTATGGTGGTTTTCATGGAGATTTATTTACAATTATTGATATTATTTGAAGAGTAAAAATACAATTTTAACTAATATTATAACCTTTAAAAATCATTTTTATATGAAAATAAATTGTAAATTTATTTTAACCTTCTCTTAACCAAATATTAAATAGAATATTAAAATTAAACATTTTAAAATGTTACATTGAATTTAGATACAAATTTATGATATTTTAAACCCTATATTATGATTTATTATAACAAAAGAACTAATTTCAATACTTATATTTAATTTTATATTTAAAAGGATTCATTATTTTTTTGGATTTTTTTAAAATAAATATAAATACCCTTTTTAATAAAAACCCAATTAATTTTATGATAATCAACACTATGAATTATTTTGGTCTAAATATATTTTATTTCTAAAAAATCCATTTTTTTAAACACTAGTTTCATTTCATTTTTATGAATTTATATAAATTTTAATATTTCAAATCTAATAAAACTAAATATTTTAAAAAAATTCATATTTTGAACAATAGTATTCATTTTATTTAATATTTTCTATTTAATATTTAGTCCAAAAATTATGTTGCCATAGTAAAATTTAATTACCACACTAAGGGTTTGTTGTGTTAAAACGGGTTAAAACTAAGTGATAAGGTAATCATGATAACAAAATCATACATATAATTTGATATGATGAGTGTATTTGAAAATATAATGTCTTATATTCTTAATTGTGTTTTCCGGGTCTACATTACCTTTAGAATGACATTTATATTTTTTAATGTTGAGTGTATTCATATGGTTCCACTTCTCTCACTTGTAAAGAGGGTCCCCCTCACATAAATTCTCCACTCACATTGATCACCTTATCATATAAAGATATCCAAAAGAGGATATCCAATGAATACGTAATCATTCCAACCTAATGATTTTATGATTTATTTATTCTTCCACCTATGAAAATATATACTATAACTATACCAATATAATTAAATTTGTATCATTATTATACAAAAATTTAATTATATTAATGAAAAACTATTTTCTACTACCCATGCATCAATAAAAATTAAGGCGGTACATGTGAATGCATGAGAACTATCACTTCCATGAAGTAATGTGTTCAATTTTTCATCAACGCATCAAATGAATGGTTATAAATATGAATGTAATGAAAAATTATGATATCAAATATATAATTAGGATTTTGGAAATATAAATAATCATTTATATTCATTCCCTTCCGCCCATTGAAATATAATTATTTCTCCCATGTGTAAGCATAGAATACACCTCTATGAACGTGACGCGTCAATTTTCATCACCATACATGGTTGATTCTATATATAAATTTAATAAAAAAAATATTGTATTTATAAAATAACAATTATACTGACAGGATTATTTGTAAATAATAATAATTATTATTATAAATTTTACTTATGATTTTAACCACCTAGTAAATATCTCAATGAGACACTTATATTATCTTGAATATATATTTAATATCCTATTAAATTTAAAAAAATGGTAATATAATGATAAATAAATAAATATTTACTATAATAAGGAAGTTGAAACTCTTATATAATTATTTTTTCTGTGATCAATACACTTATGTAGTTTCACAGGAACCGACTGAAAAACCCAAAGCTGTAACGGAGAGAAAAAAACAATATAATTAACATATAATACACAATATAAAATAAAAATAATATATAGTTGAAAAATGTTCTAAAACAAGAATTTAATAAATTTAATTGTTTTTATTCAAGAAATTATATAAACTAACCCTATTATTCCGTAATAGAGGGGAGGGTTTTTTGTCTCTTTTTTTCATTGGGTCATACAATAATTTCACTAACTAAACACTATCATGTTTATGTTACGCTTCCATTTCTCTTTTATATATTGTAATTTATTTTTAAAACTTAAAATTTTATATTTTTCCATACTATATTCCTCTTGGATGAATTTCTTCTATAAAAAAATTATATATTATCAAGAATATTTTCCTTAATTTGTAATGGAAAATTTTATTCCTTCTGATATTTTTATTCATACAATGTTATCCTTTTATAATTAATAACCCAATATGGTTTACCACCTATTATATTTATATTTTAATTTTTATTCCATAATAATTTGTATTTATCCTTTTTAGTAATACTGATTTCAATATTTTATTTTAAAATTATAATAGGATGTTTTTTCACACATAAATTTTTATAATCCAATCAATATTTCATTTAATTAATTTCCATTTTTTCAATATTTACATAATATGATTTCTCGTAATATTATCTTCTTTAGTATCATAATTTTACCACTCCTAAAATGGTTTTATAAAATAAATTATGAATTTGTATGAAAATATTTCAAAATATTTACAAGAATCAATCCCTTTGATTCAATTCGTTTTTCTTATCTATGACCAAATTATCTATATAAAATTATATAATGTTCATTATCATCCATTAAATGATACTGTACTTCTTTTAAAATATTTTATTTAAACATACAACTGATGTAACCATGATTTTATATTATATGATTCCATTTTCATATGTGGTGAAACATATTATTATATTTAGTGGTTTTTCATGGAAATATCATTGATTATTTCAATGTTGTGTGAAAAAGTGTCTTATATAAATATATAATGTAAGGGGTGCTAGATCAACCTCCAATGCATTCGATTTTTATATCACATGATATAATTATTATGCATGGTAATGTTTTCATTTTTTCAAAAGAAAATATTTAGGTATGATTGGGTTTGGTAACATCATAAACCATGTACATTATTGGGTTTTTTCAATTTTAATTCATGTTCATGATTTTGATTTACTAGATTGTCATGATACACTATAATAAAAATAATCAACTTTTCCAATGATTTATTGCATTCCTAGAATATGTTTCCAAGGTTTATGTTTACTTTAGTATGTTCATAATACATGTTTCTTGTTCTTTATGACTACATTCCTATGTTCCTAATAAATATTAAATGTTTTATGAATCTAGGACATATGTTTTATCTCAATACATGATCCATGATGTTTTATCATTTCATACAATTACATTATATGAATCCATGTTTCTCTTTATCAGATATTTCTCTACTAATTTAGGTTTTCTCACATGTTTATGATCGAGCTTCTTGTGGATAATCTATATGTTTTCCTAATTGATAATTTGAGCTCACTACATACATTGTTTTATATTTTCAGGGAATTATATGCAGGAATATATATAGTAAGAAGTCATATATAGAGTTGATTGTAGGATATGACAAAATAATAATGTCTAATAATAAATTTATTATTTCCTATCAATAAATAAACTAAAACTTTTGGGTCATGGACTTTGAGATTACTTATGAGGTATAATGAAGAAATAATGGAAATAAAGAAATATTTATATTTTGGATATCTTTGGTTGACTTGGGTCCTCCAAAATCTCTCAAAAATCTGATTCCCAGAAAATTATAAATATTTCTTCTTTCACCTATGAGTGGATAGTCCATATATAATATAATTTTGTAAAAAAATTCCCATTGACATATCCACTATTTTGGAGTTTTTTTTATAATTTCATAGAAATACTCACAAAATATGAAAGAAATCATTAATGAATGATTTGATCCCTAAAAATGATTCGTAATTTTTAAACCCCTATCATGTGATTATAAACAATAATTCTTATATTTCTTATAAGAGTATTGTATTATTTATGACCATAGATTTTTTCTCAAAAGGAGTTTTACTTTTCAATCACATTGTATTTTAAATAATTTATTTTATTTTTAAATTTTTATAATATATATATGATAGGATTAATGAGTTGTTTTTTATGATGGGTGATAAAAAATAATGTAAATAAATATAAAACATAGAAGTTAATAAGAATTGAACTTGACCCCCTAAAAATATACGGATGCTTTAGTACATTTTCTATAACTATTTTCATTATTTTCATTTACTATATAAAAATAATTCATCACAAACCCCCATATATTTATATTTATTAATCATAATGGAATTAAAATATCTTAAAATAAATCATGACTCCAACAAGTACAATAGTTATTAGTAAATGAATCACCTCAATCAAGTGTGTTTAATTATCATAACTCACCCTCCATAATATTCTTATTCAAGTCCAAAATCATCCAAATCCATTATATGAATGATGGGATATGAAAAATGAATGAGATAATTTTTTATAATGGAAATGTGGATCCAGAGCTGTTTTAGAATAAGTCTATAATCACAAATTGTAGCACATAGAACATCACCGTTTTCCATTAAAACAATGATAATAGATAAAAATAAAGCATGTAAAAAGAATAACATCATACCACTACTAGAATTAAATCCATGATCTAGTTGTCATTCATAATGGTGTTAATGATGATTGTAGAGCTAGAAACATAATAATAGAGAGGTAATGAGTGATTGAAAGAAATGTGAATTCCTATTTATTCAAATACTGAATGAAGAATATTATTGGAAAGATAAAAACACTATTCTAAAAAAAATTGAGGGATTCATCATAAATCATAAAATATAACTATTATGGATGGATAGACTATAACAGTTTAAATAGTTGTAGTGGGATTGATAAATTATCCACCTTCATTAGATGATTCCACTTGGGAATCACTCAAGAAATAGAATATTTCCATGCATTGGGTTCTTGATTACAATCTGTTTATTTTTATTCCAAACAATCTCTTTAGCTTGTTTCATTATTATTTTTTTTATTGGGGCACAAAGTGAGATATTATTTCAAAAACATATTTTTTAAAATTACTTTGGGATTCATTCCATAAAAAAACTATTTGTTATTAATGGATTTAGTATTTTTATATAATATTTTAATCTAGTTGCAGAAAGGGATTTATATACATTAATAGTAAAACAAGTTTTTATATCTTTTATTTATACATAGTGAAAATTTATGTTTTATTAAATATTTCATATGACTCATGGGATGTGAGAAAAATGATTATTACATTACTCTACCAATGGTCATGTTATTCTTAAATAGTTTGTGTTATTTTCGTTTAATATGATACGACTAATTCTTACTCAGGGGTTTATTATTTTGGTTTAGACTTCAAGAATTCTCATTTACTAATACACAAAACATGATTAAAAAAATGAAGCTGGAATGTGACATGAATCAAAATTATATTATTTCTTGAAATATTTTATATTCATTTATTCTCACACATTATATTATTCACTGTTAATATAAATATAATAAAACTTTCAATTATGACTTGTGATTTGGATGAAACATAAACTAAAATTTATCTATTATTATATAGTGAATATAATTTATATTTGGATGCACAAAATACCACTATTAATTTGTATATTCATACATAACTATTCATTTTTTTCTTATTCATACATAATATATCAAAAACACCATTTAATCACAATCATTCTGAAGTATTTTCCTTTTAATATTATATTAAATGGTTTTAATATGAATATCATCCAAAATACAAGAAATAAATTCATGGATTTATTCAAATTATATGTAAATATAATAGAAATTAAAATCATAGATTTAATACATAAATCATTTAACCCCAGAACACATATATAAACTAACTATGGAATAATTTCCCATAAATTATAAAATCCATGGGGAATAAATCATTTAGTTGTAATGTAAAATTAATGAAAATATGTGTTTTTAAGTCACACTGTAACCTCCCAATTGAATACTAACACATATACTTTCCAATAAAATTCAATGAATATTTTCTCATGGGTTCATCAAAATAGTCATCAAAGCATTTAATGTGTTGAAAAAACATTAATTACACAATAAAGTAGATCTAGAGTCATCCATGGGTGAGTATTTCCTTTCACAGATGAATCGATAAATCTATATTCTTTTATGTAAACATAAAATATTTAACTCCATCATGAGTTTAAATTTTTCTCCAATATGGGCTCTATGTGATTCACCATAGTTCCCCATACCCACACTCCAAATTCAAATCATAAAAATTTCTCACAACATGGATTCATCACCAATTGATATAGAATAAAATATAAATATCATCATTCTACAAAATTTTATTAATTTAAAAACTAAATTTCAATATTATCATATAGTACAATGAATTTAGCACTTAGTGTCTTCGAGGAGCAGCTGCATAAGAGATTCATTTTATGATACTTTTGAATATTTTCCCACAATTGAGCCATATTATTCCACGTTTTTAAATTTTTTATATGTTATAATCTACTTAGTATGATTTTCAATATAATTTTAACAAAATATTATGGTTTATTAATAATGTTAATTATTTGGGATTCAGAACATGTTGGAATGAGGATAAACTAAGATAACAATGCATGTGGCATACAATGTGAAGATTTTCCCAATGAGTAACCAAATGTGATTGGGGTTAGAGAACAAAATACCATTGTTGTTCTCACCTAACATTATCAATCATTGAATTTGGGGAATGATTAAAAAGTAATATACATGTAATTGGATGTTCCTATAATGAATTTCTTTGAAGGAAATATTTTCTCGGATCTCATATCCCTTAAATAGGGAAATAATTTACTTATCGGAATAAAAATACTGATGAATTATTTATTTAATATAATAAATATTCATTAGAACATCATGGTTTTCCATTTATTATATTATTTACTATTAATGAATGACCGATCACATCATTAGTTTCATGAAACCTAGTCTTTGAGAAAATTTACTTGTATGATAATTTGATAGATACGAAAAAAATAAAATGATCACATTTGTTGGAAATAAGAAATAGAGACTATCATTATTCTAATAGATTATGTGATAATAAAATATTAGTGGGTTATCATTTATTATAAATTAATATTTATCAGTAAAGGAATAAAATTTTACACCCTAATGGATAATAATTTGAGTGTAAGAACACATGAAATTCCAAGAAGTGAATTGGAATATGATTCAGGTGTGAAAGGGTTACTCATCAATCTTAATATTATTAAAGATATATATGGAGTTTGATAGAAAAAATAGAGGAAAGTAAATTAAAAAATAATATATTTCATAAACATAAATACTTTAAATTTATGTAGTTTCAGAATTATAAAAATCAATTCCCCAATCCATGGGAAAAGGTGGTTTTTTGAAATCTACAATCTCTAATACCAATAGATAATGAATGTGACTATGAAATTATTACCAATGAAGTGGATTTTTAAAATAAAGTCTTTAATGGTACTCCTATTATCCTATCTAGATATTTGAATTTATTATATGACCCTACATTATCAAATTATTTCTAATATTTAAATTTTTTAAAGAATACATTTTTTTAGATAGACAATAATTCTAGATGGTATCAAAAAAAAATTATGAAAAATGTTTATTAAATGAAATTAAAAACATATTTCATCACCTTATTTCATGTGAAATTTTATTAATATAATTGGTGTTTGATATAGTGAATCAAACACCAATCATCTATAGATTTCTTTTCCTCTAAATGTCATTCATTAATAATATTCAAAATGAAAAATGGAAAAAAATTATTTCATGCTATTAGAAGATGGTGTTAAAAAAAATTAACTCATGAATGGAAAACAATCACACCCATTATTCAGTGATCCCAAAAATGTATTTAATAATAACATTAAAAGGGAGTTCTTAGAAAATAATCTTCTAATCAAATCTGGACATTTGAGATAAAGGGAATAAGAGATTCTAAATTGAAAATGTAATTCTTGTAAATAATATTATCAAGAGTGTAATATTTTATGTTATGAATCCCTTGAAAAAGTAATTTCTAACATGGTAAAGTGAAAACTTTTGAACAAATATTTACTTCTAAAAATAATTTTCAATATTGGATCCTTAAAAGAGACATAATGTTTTAAAACGATGAAGAAAAAAACAACTTGAAATCATTTTCTTCATTAAAAATAATTATCAATAATGGATCATTGAGAATGAAATAATGGTTTTAGAAAAGGAAATGTAAAATATTAAAAAAAAAATTACTTTTAATAGGAATATTCATTGATATATCTTTGAATATTTATAATTTTTACCAAATGAAATATGGAGTAGATGATACAAATTTTGATTTTGAATTGATGGACACATGTTTTATAATAATTAAAAATACCTATTTTGAAAACTAAAATCACAAAAATAATTAAAATAACTAATTTTGAAAACTTATAAGATAAACATAAAGGCCACACAGGATGAAACATAATTATGTTTCCAACTATAATGGAAAACATCTATTGTAATAGAAAATACAGACAGAGAGGGGGACACATCATTAAAGAGGATAAAAATTATTCGAACCAATGGAATATGTTTTGAGAAATGAATTTATCTTATAAAAAGAGTTTAATTAAATTTTTATTATATTAGGAGAGGAATATAAATTTCTATTAAATATAATCAAAAGGTGGAAACAACAGATCTTGGAAGAAATAATTACAAACTGAACAATATATCTCAATAAGGGTAGTTCAGTTAACAAAAACCCAATCAAATTTTGTATTAACTAAATGAAAATACATTTTTAGAAGTAGAATAAGATGTGTCTTTAATCCCTCTAAATTATTGGAATATGTTAAAAGACATTCATTAGGCTATAATCACATTATATAACATATTTCATGGTGAACAATATGAAATAAGTTTAATGAAATTTAAATAGAGATAAAGAACCACTAATGCTAAAATTAACATAAGTATCAAAAGAACATGACATAGATATAAAAAAATTTAAATTATAACATAATTAAATAAAAGATATAAATTATTCATGAATAAAATTAGGTAGTGAATACAATATATAAAATAAATGAGGGTGAAAAATATAAAACATGTCTTAGGTGTTTGAAATTTTCTCAATGTAACCACTACATTTTATTCCCACATAGTAAAATGCACTCCAACCTCATGTATAACAAACATAAAAATATATATTAAAAATTTTAGAATTATTATCATATATATATATACTACACTCATCAATCATAATCATTTTTCAATCATTAACAGCTTTTTTTGTTTATTTTCAGCTTTGAATGTTAGTTTTTCTAATTATAAAAGTTTGATTTGTAATTTCAATATTGAAAACCTTTATTTGATACTAATTAATCAATTAATATATCAATTATCATACTAAAATAAATTAATTTTAATTATTTGAAAACAATTTACATCATTTTATATGTGTAATAGTTATGTTCCATGAAAATAGAATAGGTGTGAGATAATTTTTTTTATTTTATTAATCAGAGATTTTATTTTATTAATAGGATTTATTCATAATAAAACATTTAAATAATGATAAAAAATTAATTTTTAAGTATTAAATTATAATAAATTCGGAAATTTTATTACAATTGAATTTTAGGATATAGTTTTATTGCAACATTCATGTTTTTGGTGAAAATGAGTGAAATTAGGTTGTGTTATAATTATTTATTAATTAAGAAATTGTTTTAAAAAAATGATAATATAATATTTAATTGATTAAAAAATGTCACAAATTTCATTTACCTAAATTAAATTCATTATCATAACCACCCATGAAGGGTGGTGATGAAAAGTGATATTTGTTGTTCATAGAGGCGGGAGTCTGGAAGTATGAATTTTTTATAAATGAAAATAATATCAATGAAAATATAACACAAATTATAATTAAACAATAATATTTTTTAAATATAAAACATATTAATTTGTAAAATACTTTAATTTTACAAATCATGACTGGTCATAATGAAAAATAAACAACTTTCGTATATGGAGACAGTAATGAATAAAAATGTATGATCAAGATTATTTTATATTTTCAATGTGGATGGGAAGTAATAAATTATTGTTGTAACATTAATATACTAATAGTTCATTATTGTAAAAATAACAAGGTAATAATATTTCAATGTTTTGGATAGGTTTGGACGGTAAATATTATTAATAAATATAAATCAAGTAAATAATACTCATCTTGGGACCTTGAACTTCCTTTGGAATGTCCCATTGTAAATGAATGGCAGAGTGTAACATATTAAGAAAATGGTATTTATTTCAAGAATTGGAATTATAGGATACAGAAATTATCCATGGGTTTGATGAAATTAATATGGAATCTATGTTTTATTAAGGAGTGCATGTTTTTCCCTTTTCTAAATGAATATAAGAGAAATTTTGTTAACACCCCTTTTTTTCCATAATGTCATGATTCAATTTAAGGGTCATTCTAACAAAAAATACGAAAAAATGTATTTTGGGGAGTTAAAAGGACAATAAATCCCTCAAAAATTATTTTAATAAGTTTTTCAACCATTCTTGATGCCTTTTATTAAATGATGGTTATATTATACCATTTTTTCTTTTACCTTATTAACTAGTTTTCTCCCAAGTAAATTATATTTTATTATAATTATAAGCTAAAAACGGATACCATATTTATGTTTGAGGAAAATAAATTTAATCACCATATAATATAATTAATCATATAAAAAAATGAATATTATATTTTATACTCAACAAATTTTTATATTGAAAAACTCTTTACTATAAAAATTATTTTTCATCAATAAGCATTCATAATATTATTTATTATGAGTTACCAATTAAATGAGTATTAAGATATTTCTATATTGGTTTTGAAATAATATTTAATATATTTATGAGAAGGTATTAATATATATTATTAGAAAAATGTTACACACTATTAACGAAAGAATGCATTAAAAATAATAGATTTACTACTATCATTGTCAATAACTCTTATTTTACTGATCATACCTTTATTCCTAACAATGAAATTCACGTTTTTAAATAGTACGACCTTTTTCATACAAAATAAGAAATCTATTTATTTATATTTTGTGTATATAAGTGATAAAATCATATTTTTAATATAAGATAATAAAATAAAGTCTTTACTATAAAATACTACATATGTTTCCAATAAAATGAAAAAAATATATAAATATAGTTTAGTATTTAAAAATGATTTATTTCTCTTTTTAAATATAATTTTTCATATAAAAATACATAAAAAAATAATTTGGTATATTATTATGATAATTTCATAAAAGGTATGATTTTAAGAATATTATATTTTTCTATTCATGTAAAAATCATTTATCATAGAAAAATATTAAAAATTTATCTTTGGAAAATTTGGGTATCTGAAATGTAAATATGAAGTTCACTATTGAAAATTTTATTTCAAAAATTTATAAGAATTTATTTTAAATGAGTATTTACTAGATATAAAAAGTAAATTATTATTGAAAATTTTCCTTTTCAATCATTAGTGTTTCTAAAACAATTTTGTATAAATTTAAAATATATTAATTTAATTATTTACTGGAGTTTTGAATTTTATTATATTTAATTAATAATATATATTTCAATGCTTGATTTAGTTATGTTTTGAGTGAGGAGAAAGTAATTAAATATATTACTTATTTAGATATATATATTAAGAAATATAAAGCTGTTATAAAGACACCCCTTTATAACACGTCAGTACATACTAAGGAGGAATTAGATGTGATATTGAGCATGTATTGTCTCTCCCTTAATGAAACTCATAAAAAGTGATGGGATAAAGAAATAGAAATTCATATCAAAAATAATTTTAAGATAAAATATCATTGTTATAATAGTGACAAAATCCATTTGGTAATATGGTTTTTGATAACCAATAATGAGGATACATTGATCTAATGGAATTAGATAACTACAAAATTGATGGTAAGGATGTTGTGTGAAAATATATTAATGTATTTTTTTAAAAATAAAATGATTTCTCCATAAAATAAGATGATATGTTTTGAATTGAACTCATACATTTCATTATTCCATGTTATAATTGTCCTCATAGAATTGGCCACATTTAATTAGAAGAATTGAATTCATATAAATAAGAGAAAATACAAAATGATTTTATATTTATATGTTCTTCACCAAAGGGTGAACCCGTTCCCTTTTTACAAAATATAGATGGGTCAATGATTCTTTTGATTTTATTATCATGAACATAATTTATTCATGATCATTAATAATATAATTTACCACAAATAATTTATTATTTTTGTCACTATTGAGGGGATAAATAATACTTGAAGGTGGATCATTGGTCTAGGGATAACAAATTAAAGGAAATTAGATGTGATATACCATGGAATCTTTTAAAAAATTATATAGACACTAAGTAATCATATTGATTCTATTTGGCCATAAACAATTATCTTCTATCTTCATATTTTACATGAATATTGACTTTAGATATTACATTAATAATTTTTTGGTATAATTTATTGATGATATTCTCTAATATTCTATAATCAAGGAACAAAATTAAGATATATTGAGGATTGATATGAAATATAATTAATGTAGGAACTATATACTAAGTTCCAAAATTATTAGTTATTTTTATTGAATGTATAAATTTTGGCTCATGAAATCACAAAAGATGGTATATCTATTGATGGTCCAAAGCGAGTTGTGATTGAAGAATGGACTAGGCCAACCACTATGATATAAATCCATTTTTTTCATGGATTTTCTAAATACTATAAATGTTTTGGAAGAATTTTCCCTTGATTTTAAAATTTATGATATATATTAATGGGGATTAGTGTTATGTTCCCCTATGATGAATAATGTGAAGATAGAAACATAGAGATTAAAAGGATAATTTTGATTCCACAAAAACTTATACTACCGAATTTTCTCTAAGGATTTTTTATATAAATTGAATGTTCATGAAAATATTAGTATGTTTCCATATGAAAAATAATAATTACATAACTTATTCCCCATTAAAAGTGATAGACCATGTAGAATTCCCCACACATTCTCTATAGAAAGTAGTAAAAACTTTGTCTTAATCCTTTTTAATTGTCTTTTAGATCATTTAGGGGGAAGAATAAATGATCCTCCAAACGACATAAGCATGTAGGGAACCATCTTTATTCCACTGTATGATGAGTTTATTTTTTATATGAAATATTGTGAGGCATGATGTATTTTGTGAGATTTGTGATATATATATTCACACAATATGTTTATAATTTATATAATATCACCAAAGGATTGAAATATGCAGTATGGAGGCAATTGGAGTTGATCAATGACCCTTGTTGCTTGATAAATTACAATAATGAAAATGACAACAAGAGTTTTGATGATTTATATAGAATAGACCATATTAGTTTATCCTTGATGATAAACATAAGAGACCTAATTTCATGGATATTAAATGAATGAATATGTAAATCAAAATGTGAAGGATATAATCCTAAATTACCTAGATTATTACTCAATAGTCCCCTATTTCATGATCAATGGTTTTTAAAATAATTACATGAATATCTAATAGTAGGTGGAAAATATTTTATATTTGAAGCATGATATATATAAGGATTAAAAAAATTTAGAACCCATATAGGCATTTTATTCATAAAATATTTGATAATGAAGATTTTATATGACACACATTTCTCATCCTTCTCTATTCATAATAGAATATAATATATTTATAAATTTTTTATGTGGGGAGTATAGTGGGAAAACCTGAATAATGATATTTCAGAGTATAAATCTTGATGCTTGTTTTGTCAATAAGTAATGGTTCAATGTTATAATTCTAAGGTGATGATAAAATAATTTCTAATAAAAATATTAAATTAGGTAATATAACTATGGAATTCAATATCAAACTTCTTAACATATTAATAGAAAATAATTTCATATAGGTTGTGGGGGTTGACCTAAAAAATTCACATTTTTTACCACTATATGAGACTATTTCTCACACAACCAAATTTAAAAGTAATATATAAAGTGGTAAGATTTCATGGACTACCACATCCAATTTTATCTATTCAACTTCCTTGTTTTAAAATGTGGTTCTATATGAATTTTTTTGAATGGTGCATCTTCAACATTGCCACTGGATGACGATGCCCAAGGAATTAATTCCAGTGCTTTCTGCTCCCACATCATCTTTGGACGAGGGATTCCCTTCCATTTTTCCCATCCTTTATTTGTAAATTCATTATTTTATCAAACCTTGGATCCCTTTGAAAGATACCCAAAATTACCCTCGAACCGAAGGCCCCAGATTTGTTTGAGGGCTCACCTCACATTCCTCTCTCACTTTCTCTGTTCTCTGATGCGTTGAGTCTCTTTAACCTAATACTGGTATCCTGATTTTGATAACTCCTTCCCTCAATCGATGAGTTTGATCATTTCATCTTCTACTAGTGGGGTTTAAACCACCGATCAGTCATTCGGATTCTCAATTCTAAAAACATTATAAATACTATTACTACTATGGAATATCATGTTACCTCAGGGTATAACTCCCCATGTTGTTTAAAAATATGATTCTTTTACATCATCCACTGGTCTATCAATTTTCACATGAATAGGGATGATCAATCATTTTTGATTGGGGTAAGGCTCCTAGAACTCCTCATTCCATTTGAAAACCATTTTATCATGAGGGTTATCAATATCCTTATTGGGTAGTTTTTGTGTTTTTATATTCAACAGAAGTATTCAACCACCCCATTTGTCCCAAAATATGCATTGAGATTGATGTTTCGAAGGTATAGTTGGATTGGTTATTGATTTCATTTTTTGATGAATTTAGGTTTATGTCATATGTCATCCATGAAATGTGGTATGATTATGGTTTCTCTTGTGTTCGGCTCGAGCATCAGACCCCTATATGTCCTAGTGGTACTTGAATTAGATTAATTCATTTGGGAAGGAGAGGAGTTACAGTGGTGAAGACCAAGGAGAAGTTCAGTTGGCTCATTCTAAAGAGGTACTTCATAAAGTTGTCCTCCAGTACTTTAATACTACTTATGAGACACCCTTGTAGCCTCTAAAATCATGATTTCTCTCCCTCATTGAAAATTTACTACTAAGTTCAATTATTTGGGTACAGGTGGCATTTCTTCTCATGTACAATAGAATGAGACCATGGGGAAGGAACATGGAATGAATACATCTCCATTTTTAATTCCTAGTTCTTTTGCTGAGGTCGTAAAATCAATTAGTAATTCACTATATGACAAAGAATCAGTGGACCATGGGGCTCAGTTGGAGGTAGTTCTACTGGGTAAAAAGGTGGTTAGAAGATTATTAATGTGGAAGGTTGAACCAAATTCTAGTGATTCATTCATGTGACCAAAGAAAAAATTGGGAGGTCTTTCTATTATTATGAGTCCTAATTATTTTCTTATTGTAGTAAAACCTATTAAAGATCTAATCCTGTTTGTTAATCGTGAGAATGATAGGATGAATACACAAGATCCAAGGTCACATTTCCTAGATAGGGAATTCCCAATTCAGAACATTACAATGAAAAATCACTTGGAATAATAATGTAATCTTGATGCATCAAGTTCTCTAGAGACCCACAACTGATTTATGTCGTTATCTAGAAGCAATCAAGGAGTTGAAGATCATGAAGGGTGGCCAAAGGTAATTCCAAAAAGGAAAAAAAATTAGGGAATCAATTTTTCTTGAAAAAAACCAAGATGTGTGATAGGGATTGTGTCTACCAACAATAGATAGTGTATGATGTGGAATCCATTGAGGATTTGAATGTTAGATGAAAACTGAGCAAGGGATAATAAGAATACTATAAATATAAGAATTTTCCAATTAAAAATGGATGGAATAAACCTAAACCATAATGGATTACACAGAACTCCACCAAAACAATTGTTACCAGATCTTCTAGTAAGTCTAAGAAAGAAGATGAAAAACATGAGCAACTGAAGTAGAAACCACTAAAATAAGGAGTAAAGTGGAGATCTAGGAAAAGAAATAGTAAAAGTGGAAGAAGATTAATAGGACCATTTGAAGCTCATACTTAATTAAATGTAATATATGGTTGAAATTTTATTTATGGGTAAATTCCTCCAAATAGTAGGTTAAACAATCAATGAATCATGGATATGGTTTAATACCAATGAGGAGAAAAAAGATTTGATAAAAAAAAAATAAAACCAAATAATTGCACGAGGCTTCAATCAAGGTAAAATAAACATAGAAAAATTCAAATAGATACTACATATATTTGATAATCTATTTCACGAGATACATAGTCAGAAAATCGATCTTCATGTTAGTTCACTTCATTGGGTGTTATATAGAATTTCAAATTCCAGAAATGTTAGATTGGATTTTATTCATTTTTCTATCACTTTAAGTATGTAGCAGTCTTCATCTATGTTAAATAAGGTTTCCCACTTCTCATTAAGGAGGACTTTTAATAAAAAGTTATACTTGGTGGTTTACATCATGTTTCCATAATAGAGTCCAATAAACATTATATATAAATATGTACATTAAAACAATTAATCATTCCCGAACTGATGGATAACTGGAAATGACCTTGCGGACCTTAAGAAGATACCTGAAGATATTCCTCAATAGATTTTAAAGGACTTTTCTATTAAAAACATCATATTTTTGAGTTCTTATATAATAGTATTTTTATCTCTACAATTCAAATTTAAATACATGTGGATATACATGAGAATAGATTTAAAAAAAATAGAAAATTGTGATGATGTTATATATAATAAGTCTTCTGAAAAAATATTGTTTATGAAATGATAGATATGATTAAAACCATTTATTGATATATCAAAGTATAATAGTATTTCTCTAAGATATATGATTATATTTATCAGAAATACCTAACATTTCAAGTATTTGAAAAATTATTCAATAAAATATCAACATTGAATAGGGTTCTGATATAGGATGAAATAGGAAATTTTATATATTGGTACACTCTCCCCATTTAGATTTGTTTTTCATATAAGGAATATATAATATCATTTAGTTCTTTAACCATACCTCTCTTATCAGTCTAATTTGTTCTACGCATTACTTTATGTAAATACTTGATCAATAACATTTACTAAACTTAGATGCGGTGAAATAAGAACATGGTCTCCCTTATGAGGAAAAACCATTGGAGATATTGAAATATATATATATATAGTGATGTAAAACATGACCACCCACAAGGCCAATGTTCTATAGAATGTTTATACATTTTTGTAAGATAAGTGGAAAAATTTTGGTTTAATTTTAGAAAAACTACTCTCATATATTTCACTTGGGTAACTATGTTTCAATTGAAAAATTATTTTAAGATGTAGAATATAACACCCCAAATTTGTTTCAACATATTTTCCACTGAATCTATGATATCTTATTTTACACACAACATCAAACTAAAATGAACCTTATTTTATTTCATTAAGGGTAAATTTAAAATATATAAAATTAAATATATTACATGATAGATAATTGAAATTTTATTACATAGTTATAAAATGGGAAAAACGACAATGAAAAAATAAAACAAGATTAAAATATTCGTTATATCGATATTCCTTAAGGATCATACATTCGATAACAACTGTGAAAAGAATAAAACATGTTTAAAAAATAATAAACATATTTAGAATAGAAATAAGAGGATGAAATGAATGAAAATCACAAAATCCATAGCAACATATATAAGATTTTAATATGACTATTAAATATAGGTTTATTCAATAAATAAAATCATTAGGATTATGAGCTTGTTTGACTAATTTGTCCATAGAAACCACTATTTCAAAAAAATAAATAAGAGGATAAAATAGATGTATTATTGAACTGAAATTTGATTGTTATAACATACACATTTAATTGTTGAGTATAAATAATAGTAAGTGGATTATGACTTCTATGTAAAGTAGGGAAACAATGTCATAAATTATTAGAATTCAACTATTTGAGGATCATTTTTCTAACATTCAAATAGATGTGAATTAGCTAGTTTTTAAATAGACTAAGTCCATGATGAACATCAGAAATTATGACTTAAGTGAAATCATATACAAGAGACATTCAAACTTGTGGAAATCACCATGAAATCCTTTTTAGTTAATGACCACTCATAAAGGCCCTAATTTATTATCATAACTTATGGTTTTATACAGATTTCATGAGGGTATTTTTATGTATATGTATGGATGATATTAACATGAAATTATTAATATATGAAATGATATTTTAAATTATATATTTATTTCATTTTTAAATTTATTTTACATAATTAAATTGTTTGTAAAATTAACTCTGAAATAATTATTTAAAAAAGATGATCTTTTTTAATAAAAATTTATAGATAAATTAAATTAATTTTCAGTTAAAAAATTATAAATTATAATGTAATATGAATAATAACATTTAATGATAAAAAGAGATAAAAAATTCAAAGATAATTTTTTATATATAACATATTTGTTAAATTAATCAACACATAAGAGACATTTTATGAATACTTATGTTTAATATATATTTATATATAACAATGTAAACGTTTATCTAAATATTATTAAGTTATAGGGAATAAGTAAATGTTATTTTTTATTATAACATTCCCAAACCCAAACACTATGAATATTATTCTTAAAGAATAATGATTATATTTATATAATTGATACTAATAAATGTAACCCAATTTAGACCATCTATAAAATACAACATCAAGATGAAATATTTGATCACTTAAATACCAATTGAAATAATAGGTTTATAAATTTATATAATTATGACAAAGTCATACATTGCAACTTTGAAGGACCCACAACAAGTTTATAAAAGTCTATATCATCTCTCACTGTGTTATTCATATGAAATAACCTTCTTAGGAAACGAATACATAATAATTTTTTTCACAATTTATTTTAATGGAACATTAATAAGTATTATCGCAAAATATTATTAAGGGTAAAAATTATCTTTTATAATTGAATTTCATCAGGGAGAATAAGAAGAGAATAAGGTTATAATGACATAATTAAAGTTCATTAGAATAACATAAGGGAGTTCATACCCATAAAAATTTGAATAATTAAACATTATACATTGAATATATAATTAACAAAAGACAAGAGTCATGTATGCCAAAAAACAGGGACATTTGAAAATAATTTGTAAAAAAAGAATCCATGAAGACATGATGAGATCATTAAGTATAAATTTTAGTAACATGCAATATTGTTTTCATATTACTTTGATAACTACAATAACAAATGTATTATCATTCCTTATAATTTATAAAAGTCTATTAAGATAACCATATAATCAGAAAACTCCTTCCCATTACCAAATTCCTTTGAGAGCTATATCAGGCTCACTATTCATTGGGATTTATATCAGGATAACCCATTATCATGAGTTACATCATTCCTTTATGGTAATTAAAAATGAAATTACATGGATTTATAAATTTCATAATTATATATTTGGTTGATTTACCTTTAGTTCATGTAAATCCTACATTTGTTTTCTAGTTTTTGACCCTCCTAAACTTGTTTTTAAAGGTCTTTTTACCTTTAAGATGTGTTTACCATGTTATTATGACCTCATTGAATGTCGTATTGATGGGTTTTCTACATTTACAAATAAAAAAAAGCCATTTTTGGTGATCAAATTATTTTATTTCAATATGATGTCATTTACTATTGTTTTGAAAATTCCTCACACATTTTAGTATTTTAAATCACTAAAACACATTTATGACCATTTAAGAATAAAATGAATTCAAAGTAACATGTGGTTAATTCCTACACATCATAAATGACATAAATATCATTTTCAAAAAGTATTATTAAAATATAAATACTTTTAATGTTTAGTAGTTCAGTTGTTCTTTTTATTAAAATGGATGTCAATATTAAATAATAAGATGCACATGGATCTATACTTGGACCATATTGTATCAGACTGATGTTTGGTAGATTCCTACATATCCTAAATGACTTATGGATCATTTTTATAACATATCAAAACAACTTGAATGTTTTTTCTCATTTTGGAGTAGGTTATTTTTTTAAATTAAAATTAATGTCTATTGTAAATAAAACGACACACATGGAGTCTTACCGGTCACATCGTTTGTCATATTTTGGTGAAGTTGATTATGACACATCTAAAATATATTATGAATCATTTTCTTAAAGTATCAACAAAAATATCAATGTATTTGATCTATTTTGAGTACATCACTAGTCCTTTCTACTAAATTTTAATTTTAAATTGGAATCGTGCACTTTGAATCATACAGATCACATTGTGTATGGGGTTTATATGAGACTGATTCTAACAAATCACAAATGATTTATGAATCGATTTCATAAAAAATCCAGATATTCATAATTCATTTTCATAGTTTTCACAGATTAACCATTTTTATCTAAAACATAGAATTTAAATTGATAATAGAAACATTGAATCATACCGTGAACATCGTGTATCAGATTTTTGTTTGACTAATTCACACAAATCTCAAATTATGTATAGATAATTATAATAAATTATCAAAATATTCAAAAAAATGTTTTCTCAGTTTTGAGTTTTTCTATTTTCTTTTTTACTAATGTTAAGCTTAATTTTAAATTGAAATAATCACTTTGAGTCATATCATTCATAGTGTGTGACAGATTGACGTGTAGTTGATTCAAACTTGTGCCAATGTATAAAAAAATCAATGTTTCCATGATTTACATTGTTTTTCATTGTGATGCTACCAACACTAAATATTGACTCAATGTTGTTAGCTAAAAAATCATTAATTTTGTTGAATGTAAAAAAGATCCTATAAATCTCATATGCCCATTTTATCATGATAATTCACCACAATGGGCACATTAACTTCCCCTACAGTTCTAAATATCAATAATGATAAAAAAATTTCAGCTAATAAAACTGAATAAATTTGCTATGTTGTCAGTTCGACAAAGAAAGGAAATGAAAATAGATATCATGGTAACAATGGAAGAAAGAAGCATTTTATATATACTTTTCCTTGTTGTATATATTTGAAAGAAAAATATGATTTCCAAAATGATATTTAAAAAAACTAAAAAAGTATTAGATAAAAATGAAAACGAAATGAACATATAAATAGTAGATAAAATGATGTGAAAATTAATTAAATAGGCAGTAGTAATTCACATTTCCATGATGATTATACGGATTCTTGGTATGTTTCTTTATTTCCAATAACTTATTTGTAGTCTTGATTTCTAATATCTCACAAGATAGAGAAACATTGAAAAAACCACCCCAACTCTAACAAAAGAATCCACCAGTATAAGAAAAATATTATTATATGAGTACTAATAAAAAATAAATTAAATATAAATATGAAACAATAAATTATAGAATAAAGGAAACCCCATAACATTAGAAAATATATCAAATATTTAGTCGTAAATTAATATTTTCAGGATTAAGTGTCTCTCTTTGTAATAATTAAATTAATGGTCTTATATATTTACTTTTTAAATTTTTTTATTTTACTGCAGTAAGATGCTTTTACCTATATAAATTATGTTTTAATTAACATATAAAATAATCCCTCTAAAAAATATTTTTGTGTTCATCCTCTATATTTAAGAATTTAATTTAATTAAATATATTATCATTATAAAACACACATTTAAAATACAATATTTTACACTTTGGAGAATTACTTTCTATAAGATAAAAGCATTTTTACTATTATTTTTTCTTGATATTATAATGATTTAATTAATAATAAAATGTTTCTTAATATAAAAATATATGTTTATAAAAATATTAATGTTTAATTATTATAAATAGATCAATATAATTTATTTGTTAAATGTTACAAAACAACAATGAAATAATTCGTCAAAGATAATTCTTTTATAATTATCATGGTCTTCAACATTAATCATATTAATTATACATTAAGTCCCAAATAAATATACTATTATTATTAAATAGTATGATAATATTGATATAAAATAAAATTTACATTTTATAGATATAATTTCAATAGGTGAAGACAAATTTTTTTTAATTTAATAGTCTAAATTAGTATTTTGATCAAAATATTACATATGTGTATGAAATTATATACTGCTATTTTGTATATACCAACAAATTATATTTGTTATTTATTATATATATATATTTATTTAAAACATAAAAATTCTTTATTAAAACTTAATCCATTCTTTGGTTTTAGTAACTAGTATTTCCCCCCATTCAATCGCACAAGATTTAATTTTTTTAAAATTTTAAACATAATCAGTCGAATTTAAATTAAATATAAATAAACAGAAAACATCGAATTAAAACAATATGATTCAAATAATAAATAGTAAACATGGAACGTAATAATGAGATGAGTGACTGAAAAATAAACAGTTAGTATATTTATGCATTTCGAATGCTAGAAAAAACATGAAATAATAATGTGGATTGTATATAAGAGTATAAAAATTAATGCTTTCCACAAAACATATCAATTTTGAATTATTTTCTTGGATTTCAAAAGAATATTAAAAATATATTCCTTCCATTAACCATAATTACATCACCTAAAATTTCATTTCAACATGAATAAAATTATACCTTAATTGTAAGATCCCCAATGAGGTAATAATAAGAACCCACAAAAGGCCCCCCGAAACATCTATTTTGTTTGAACTTTTAATTTTACATTGAATTATAGAATAAGAAATCCAAAAGAATGGGGGTTTCTAGGCACTACCTCTACAACACCAATATCCTATGTCTCAATCCAAAATAAAATTAATATCAATTAAAAAATTGTTACTCAAAAATGATTTTTTTATATCAATGATTATTTTCACATGTAATGATGAAATGAATTAAAGTATGAGGTATATAGATATATTAGTTCAAATAATTATTTTCTAATGGTTCAAATGAAAATGAAATTAATGTTTTGTAGTACTATTAAAACACAATTTGTATGGTGTTTTAAAGAGTTATATTACATCACAATATTTTCATCCCAATGTAAAGTGATGACAGTTTCAAAATTTAAATATATGTCATTGATGACCTAAAATAGTTTAATGAAACAAGAAAAATAACCCAAATTTCAAAATAATTAATCCAAATAATTCTCATTGAATAATTTTTATCTTATAATTTGAATATATAAATATATTTTTATTATCTAAGGGAAGTATAAGGTGTTTACGTATGAATTTAAACTTCATACATTATGATATTTCTTATATATATTTGAATTTAAATTATGAAATTACATATTTATTCTAAACATTGATATTTGTTACTGAAAATTAGAAATAGTTATAACTATGAAATATACCGCACAACCCACCTTAGGGGGTCAAAAATTATTCCCAAAACGGTGTGTTCAAGGATACAAATGGTAAATTGTTTTCATTTGGGATGGGCGAATAACATATAGTAGGATATCAAATGATGATTCAAAAATCATTAATTATTTTTAGTTGAATAGTATGTGACTTATTAAACATTATTTTCATAAAAATGAATGATGATAATTCATAGAAAGTGATGAGTTTCGTAAATTGATGATTTTTATCTTGTATTATCATATAAATGATGGTAACACTAGTTAAATAGTTTTATAACCTCATATATTCTCATATGAAATATTATCCTCTTTTAATATTGGTTTTATGCTTTCTCAAAGAAATACTTCATAATCAAGAAATAAACTACATAGAGATTACTAAAAAGTATATTAACTATAAATTTTAAAACCCAAAAGTAAAATATAGAGTAATTACATAATAAATAAATCATAAATTATAATCATATAACTTCAATAAACATTAATCGAATAAAATTATATATACTGAATTACTATTGTAATAAAAATACATATTTATGATGAAATAATGACAATGTGCTCAAACTAAAAAAATCAAAAAGCATTGATTATCAAATTAAAATTAGAAACTGTATAATAAAATGTATGATACATAGTTATTTAAAAATTATTAATTAATATATATGAATTAATCCTTCATGGGGTTTTTTGTTGCTGCTCGGGAGGGGATCTGATTTGAGGAGTGGGTGGTCAAAGGGTGGTATGGGTCACCGCTGAGGAAGAGAACCGACATGGGAGTTGGAGTTAAAAGTTGGGTTTTGCAACACCGGTGAGGTGGGGAACCGTGAGCTCAGGAGAGGGTTGTTGGGGGGGGTCATGGGTTAGGTTTGGAAGGGGTTATTACGGGGATCAGGTCCTCCACTAAGAAGGTTTGAGGTATGTTAGAGAGTGGGATGGAGGGGGTTGCGTGGTATGGGTCACTACCAAGAAATGGAGTGGCGGGTGTCGTGAGAGGGAGTGGTGGAAATGTGTTGGGGTCGCATAGTTGGAGTGGAACGACCCCATCACATTACAGAAAAAACAAATACCATGCCTTATTTTCATGGGTGATCCATATAAGGATAACGATAGGAACAACCTCATTACACCAAGGGGGACCAAGATTAACTAAACTACTCCAAATTTGTGATTTCTAAACTACGCACTAGCCTAACATCGAGACCTATGGATAATGCTCTAATGTTTGAACCATCTCATTCATCACATTTAGGTTTCAATAACCACAACATAGAGTATATATTACTTTCTTATAAAAAAGGGAACTCGAAATTCTCATAAGAGAAACATCACATTCATTTAAAATAGATGTTCAGCATAAGATCCCCAACATACCTTACATTTTAGAAACCAAGAAACCACTGGCACAGAAACCATAACAAAGTACCCAAACACTAGAAGGACAGTTAAAAATGGATCATGAAGAAATCCCACAATAACATATTATTAGTGAGGATTACCTTCACTATGCTTTCTAGAAACACCCCAATAGAATCACTGCATATGACATGTGTCCAGAAGAAGGGTATGTCTTAGAGACACCTGGACACATCAGTTTCTTATGACACTTCTCACCAAATTGGTATCATATAAAGTCCACCTTCCCATAATTCATTAATAGAAAATACTAGGTCCCATTGATTCTATGTTTTTCTCTATCAACTTACAAAATATAGTGGTGGTTTAATAAAACTACACTTATATTATATTTTATAAATAAGAGTTAATTGGTGGCAGTTACTAGAACTGCAGCTAAGATTTTTTTTATTAGATCATATTAATGTTTTGTATTGATTAAAATAAAATTTATTGGATCATTTTTAATGAAATTTAACTAATTAAATATTTAAAAAATACAGAAATTGATTTCTAATTTAAAAATATTTCAACAAAATCAATAAGAATTGGTATTTATGATTATTTATTTAATCATCATTTTTTCATAAAATTCTGAAAAAATATATCTTAGTATAGTTTTTAAATGAAAATTTAAAAAATAAGTTCTGTTTTACAAAATTAATAATATATATTTAAGAAATAAAAATAATAAATAAAATTATATAAGACATGAAATCCCAATTTGGATAAAAATAAATCCTTCTTCTTTTGACTGAAAAAACACCTAATATTCTAATAATTAATACAAATCAATAAAATCTAATTATTTAATATATATATATATATATATATGATATTATAATTATTTTTATGAAATTTCCTTGACTTTTTATAATCCTTCATATTTTATAAATTACAACCTCATCATTTTTTCACATTTTTGATTAAAAGGGATTAAATTATTATCAATAAAAAATTTGAGGAGTGGAAGATAAAATATATATAAATAAAAGAAAAACCATTTTATTTTTTTAAATTACCTTTGTTTGAATACCCATAATCAAAAAATGGAAAGTAAAACATTAATTATAAATGAGGGAAAGGGAAAGATAAATTTCATTAGGAATAACACATAAATACCCTTAGAAATAAGAAAACATTAGTGGAATGAAAAAATATAGACATGGATGAAAAATGTGATGTTTAAACAATGATGGAGAGTTATAGTGAGAATTTAACAAAATATTCTGAATGATCAAGGTAAATCCAATGACCAAAAAACAATAAATTAATAAGGTGTGAAAAATACAAATGATTCATCGTAAATGAAGGCATTGCGATACCATTTTTGTTTCATGATCATATTTATGGTGTTAATGAATTCATATAATGTCTATAATAGAAACAAAAAGAAATAAAATTTACATAAATATTTTAATCATTTAATTAGTTTCCTTAATAATCTCATTATTTTTTGAAAATAGTTTGTTTTAAAGATGAATTTTACATTCCAGAATTAATAAAATCAACTTTTAACATATCCAAAATTCCAAAAGATGATAACATGTCATTCCTCTTGTAATTTTTTTAATCGAACGAAGATCCTGCTACGAAAATAAAGATCCCTATATTATTAGAAATAAAACTTACACAAGTCCAAAAGAAGAATATTTACAAAGATCCTTCCTATAGAGGGGAAAGAGAACATCTGGCACATGATCCATCCAAAGATAATCATTACCCTTAATGCCCATATTAGCAAGCCCATCTGCCAACACATTTTCTTCCCTTGTAGATATGAGTAACAAAGTGGTCTTTTGAGTAGAGAGAATCTAGGAATCTAATCCAATGATTAGAAAGCTTCCAAGAAAGGTGCATGTACCCAGGTCGTAAAGCAAATACAATTGCCATGGAGTCACACTCAATCCAAATCTTGTCCCAACCCCACGCATTCGCTTGCTCCATAGCCACAATAACACCAAGCATCTCTGCTTCAAGAGTGGAGGAAATACAACAAGAGCCATGAAAACACCCAAGAGAATTCCACTGATAATCCCTAAAGGTATCACCGAAACTGGAGGGGCTCAGATTTCCTGTTGAAGCACCATAAGTGTTAAATTTAATCCACCCACAAAAACGTGTCAACCAGATGACTTCCATTGTCCCAAGAGGAGGCCAAAAATTACCTTTCATATTGATACAGTTCAACAAATATAAATCATGAATTGAATTATAGAAAGACAAACCTTTAAGTGTTTCCACCTCACGCACAGTAGTAAGGATAACTACAAGACCGGCACCAACCCGAAAAGGCTGTGACTCATGTCTGAATTTGTTCCTCGATGACCAGATGAAATGAATAGTTTCCTCCACCGAAATGTGAAAAAAATTCCAGATTTGCGGCGACAATTTCAGAAAAATTCAACTCTTTATGAATTCACATATTAATTTGGTTTGAGGAAAAACAACGTCTAAAATATATGCAAATTCCATCCACACCGTCGAAGTTGCTTCACAACTAAGGAAGAGATGATCCACATCATATCTATGCTGAGAGCATAAAGTGCAAGTAGAGAAAAGGGAAATTCCACAGACCTGCAAAAATTCATCAGTTGGTAATTTTTTATTAGCCAACCTCTATACTAGAATGAATCTGAATGGCCTTAGAAACCACTTGTGTAGATTTCCAATCCATTTCAATTCGGATGAGCTTCCAAAAGAGTGACTTTACAATCCTTTGGATGTTAGAATGCCATTGATAGCAGGTTCTCATGCCCAAAAATCACCTCTAGAAGACCAGAAATAATTTTCCACTAAAGGGATGATGGGATCCGGTAGGTTCTCCATGTTCTCAATCTGATCATTAATTGGAAAGTCAAAATCTAGATTTAACTTCTCCTCTAGAACCATGTAAATCAGATGATTCGTAGTACATTTACATTCCCAAAATGGAAGAGATGAATCCCTGGAAACCAACCACCAAGAATGAACATTAATTTTAGAGAGAATACCTTTGAAGGCAGACCACACAAAGGATTTGAAATAACTGAAGTTCCATGTTTTGATCCTGTGAGTAAATCTGGCTCGAAGAAAACTATGAGCCTTGGATTTCAAATTTATAAGCCTCCAAATAAATACAGCCTACAGAGAATCATTAAAGCCCACAAGATTTTTGATGCCCATGCCACCAGTATCATAAGTCTTTCAGATAGAATTCCATGGGACCGTTTCCAACCGCCTTTCCAAAATGCTACCACTCCAGATGAAATTTTTTATAGAGATGTTAATACTCATGATCAAAGAAATCGACCCTTTATACACCATAAAAGAGTACAACAATTTGGAAGTGATGATTGAAAACACTAAAAAACCCCACCGTCCATTGAGATAGATTTTCCCTTCCATTTGGAGAGTTGTCTTCTAATCATTCCAACAATGATAAAAAATTGACATACTTTTGGCCTTCCCCAAAACATTGGCACCCAATATTAAGTGAAGGGAAGATGCCCCTCATGAATACCCAATTCTCTAATGTTGTCATATTTTTATGGGGAGACAATCTTCTTCCAAAATAAACAAAAGAGTTTCTCCAACTAATCTCATGTCCAGAAACCATTTCATAGTGCAAAAGAGCTCTCTTTAAATTCTTGACATTACCTTTATCCCCTTGAGTGAAGGGGATAATGTCATCAGCATCAAGAATGTGGGAAGGAGAAACAATCCCCCACCCAGTATCAATAGACTTCAGTTTTCCATTTCCAGCCATGACAGAAATAATCCTACTAAGATAGTCCTCAGAAATGGAGAAAAGGATGGTAGATAAAGGATCACCAAGCCTAACACCTCTCGAACAATCAAAATATCCTTCAGGATATCCATTTATAAGGACTGAAATATGAGCAGAGGATAAAATGTCTTTGATCCAGTTAATGAAGACATCATCAAATCCATAAATAGAAAGGATCTTCCAGATGAAACCCCAATCCATTTTATCAAAAGCTTTCTTAACATCCAATTTGACGGCAATATTTCCACCTCTGGTAGATTTTTTGAGGATATTAACGCACTCTAAAGTAGTAATAAGACAATATTACAAGAAATGCATGAAATCATACTCGCAAGAATTTTACAAATTATTTTGTAAATGGTAGTAACCAATTCCACAGGACTAAAGAGATGAATTTCATTGGTATTATCCACTTTCGGAATAAGGGAAAGAAACTGGGAATTTAAACCTTTAGGAAGAGATCCACCTTTGAAGAAATTAATAACTAACCTGAAACCATATGGATGAATTAAGTCCCAGAAATTTTGATAGAAGATGTATCCAAATCCATCCGGACCAGGTGAGATCTCAGATTTGAGGCTCAATACAGCCTCCTTGATCTCTGGATGAAGACGCACAATAGAAATAATGGAGTTATCCTCTTGAGTAATGAATTTCGGGATCACCCCATCCAGAGGATCAATGCTAGAGTTGGAGAAATTAAACAGATCCTTAAAGTAAGATATGACATGCTCTGAGAGATCTGCTCTATTGTCAATGAGGCTATCCCCATTTTTGATCAAAGAAAGTGTCTTTGAATTTTTTTTGATTTTTTGAACAGTGGATGAACTCTAAATTCCTGTCACCATCTTTTAATCATTCTTCTTTAAAGGAACCCCTCTGCAAGTCATCTTTCAAGTTAAGAAGATTTTTCAATTTAAGGGATAACTCTGCTTCCACTGAAATCCCATAAAAAATCACTATTTTCAATGAGCTCCTGAGCCTTCTGAACAAAATCTTCATGGGAAGAAATATCAAAATAAAGGGAACTAAAAAAATTCTTACTCCACATTCTTAAATTCCTCTTAAGAATTTTGAGTTTGGAAATGCAGGTAAAGGCATCATCTCTACAATTCACAGAGCTCGAGGTGCTCTGAACAATGACTTTGCATTTTAGAGGAGAGACCCAAGACTTGTTGAACCTGAAAGGGAGGGGAGGTTTAGATTCCTTCTCACAAAGATCCATCAAGATGGGATGATGATCAGAGTTGAGTCTGGAGAGAGTTGAGCATGATATAGTACCCCAAGTTTCTAGAGAGGCCTCATTAAAAAAGTCCATGTCAATATTACTAGCCACAAATATAATCAAGAGCTTCTTAAACCAAGTGTATTTGGACCCCACCAAATTAACATCAATTAGGTCATTTTGGTCAATACAAAATATGAACTCCCTGGAGGAGATTCGGGTATTTTAAACTCCCATTTTCTCATCTGGATTCAAATTTGCATTGAAGTCCCCCAATAATAAACAAGGATTAGAGGTGACCGATTTTATAGATGCAATATCCATCCATAGATTTTTGCGATCCTGATACCTATTGAGAGCATAGATTAAAAAACATGTAAAATAGGAACCAATGTAATTAAAAGAACAAGTGACATGATGATCGCTTGACATCACCATGGTTGTGTTGCCAATAGAATGGTGAGCCAGCACCCACAGACTCCTGACATATGTTGAACACCTATTGGTGTCAATTATATGAAATCCCAAGTTCTCCATGTTAGAAATACTAGAGGAGAAGATTTTTTTAGGCTCAGACAGACCTATAAGAATAGGTTTGTGTTTCTGAATGAATAACCGAATGGATCTTCTTGTTTCCTTATTTCCCAGAAAATGGAAATTATAAAACATAATATTCATTTATAATTGAGGTCGGGGTTTAGACCCCTCAAATTTTTACCTTCAGGATTTTTAGGTGGCCTTCCAGCATTTTTGGGGATATGATACATCAAATCCTTTATATCAGCAGTGTTGGAAAAATAATCCTTCCCTTTGACAGATAGAGCATGACTAGACTTATCTATACGGGCTTGTTGATTCAAGATGTTACTGGAGGCATTCTGGCAATCCACAGAACAACTCCCCTGCAATTTATTTGTTGCAGCAGGTTTAATAATACTGGAGCAGATAGCATCCTGGTTATGGACTGTGATGGGTTGAACTTCCTGCATCTTAGAAGGGGTTTCTGGGCTATTGCAAGCATGTACCTCAGCTGTGTAGGGATTCATTTCAGAAGTCATCCCCTCTGGTGTTATTTTCACTTTCGAAGTAGAACTCATGTGAGTTTGTCCAGAAGGAGGAGAAGACCCGAAATGAGTGAAATTATCAACCAGATTTGAGGTTCTTTTTGGAGATGCAATTGAGGTGTCACCACCCATTAAAGACCAAACCAGATCCCTGATTTCATTAGAAAATTCTAAATAAAGGAAATCATCCTTCATTTTTTGTTGATGGCCAAGTTCCAGGTTGAAAAATTCATTAGAAAAGGCCAATCCCATATCAACATCCTCTTTGATTTCATGTTCAGAGGGGGAAATCAATGCATGTTCCACCCTAGAATGAAAAGTAGGTGGATTAGCATTTTCAGACTCTTCCTCCTCCACGATTTCTGCGTAGGTTTTTTTTTAGAGGATGTGCAAAGCTTCAACATAGAATAATTCTGATTTTTCTCAAGAACCAGTACCTGTTTAATGACCGGTTGAATCATATGGTGAGCCTTTTATGATCCAGCCTACTCCCTGATTCCTGATTTCCTTTCAAGAGGTACATTTTTGGATTTATTGCTCTTATTGACCTCAGTCCACTCCAAAACTTTAGGAGCATTAAGCTTATTTTTAAGAACTCTAAAATCAGATACTGAATGACCCACGATTTTTCATACCTCACAGAAGGAGGGAACATTCTCATACTCCACCCTTACTTTTGTTTGATTCCCATTAGCAAGTAAAGAGATAATCTTCGGCCTCTTATTTTTCAGGTTTACATCAACTATCATTCGGGCATAAAATCTTAATTCTCCTTCCATAGTCTGTTGATCCATTCTAATCGGTATACCAATGCTAGATGCTAGATAATTCAAGATTTTTGGGTGCCAATAAACCCAATTCAGACCGTGCAACCTCACCCATACCTGTGCATTCAACATCCTGAGGTTAAAGGGATTAAATTTAACGTCTCATTCAGAGATCCCAAGAAAACCAGGTTTCAACTGTAAATTCCCAATGTTCCACATATATTTCAAGGCATCCTTAGAATAAAGAATAATGTGAAAAAAACCTCATCCAACCAGGATCAACCTCCAATCACGATTACCCTAACAATGAGAGATTATGTTCATGATATCCGCATAAGACCAGGGCCTATCACCCTTTGAATAAATAACACATCCAAGGACATAAAACTTACATAAATTGATTCATTGTTGAAGAGCCTCCAAATCTATAACTATAGAGAAACCCATGTTTTCTAGTCTTTTTACATTATTGGATCTGTGTGATTCCTCCTTGATTGGATCTGCTGGACCAGAATGTGATTCTGCGAATGAAAGTCCCTTCCTCCTTAGATATGAGTGTTCTTGAGAACCGAAATCTTTGATCGAATTCATCAGGGGGTCGCTCCCATCCTAGAAGGCCAATTCCCATTCCAGATTAAACAAATCCATCAACGAAATTGAGGTCAAAGCCAATGAAGCAAGGATTCGCCATCGTCAGATTCAAAGAGAAGAGCTCACACCTTATTCGTCGTCTCTCTTGTAATTAGATATTAACAGAAAATGAAATATTTATAATAATTTAAGATAATATCCAAAATATATTATCCTTCATATGATGAAATAATATATTAATATCCAAATTAAAACAATAAATCTTTTAAATATTTAAATATTTAAAAACTATCACCATATCAAAATTTAAATAAGTTAACATAACATTGAATAATATTTTAAACTATAATGTTATCTCATACCCTTCATCTTAAATCTTTAAAAAATTAATATCATTTTTCTTATATAACCCCGCATGTTAAACTTAACGGTTTTATCTACCTATACAAAATAAAAGGTCTACCAAAATACCATTAATCACCTCAAAATTCCAACACATAAAACAGAAAAAGTGATATTTAGAGAATTTATACTTATGATAAAAAATTTAATTTCAAATCCTTGTTAGAATCCTTAAATCTTTAGAATAACTCAGAATAAAGAATCTTAATCTCCAATTTTAATTGAAACATACTTCTGATAACAACTATGACTTCCATGAACCCAAACTCTCAAAATCCATTGCTTAAATCATAATCTATAAATTTCAAGATTTTATACCAAAAAAATGTGTCCCTGATTCAACCACCAATAACATTCAACATCAAATTGAAATATTAGATCAATTATATACCCGATGACCTTTTAGGTTTTTTTTTAAATTTTGGTTTAGCTCATATATAAAAACTTGGATTCTTAAACAATAAGTTTATATAAATATACAACACCTCCAACTAGGTTCTCCACATATTGTAACCTTCATATGATTATCAGATTTGAAAAAATTTATTAAAATCCAGGTGAAAAGGAAACATAGGAATTGTGACCACCAATTATTAGTTAGGTTAGACATGATAACTCACAATTTATGGTTATTAGATATTACGAGAAGAGTTTATGGGTATGATGACATAATCCCACTGTATGATCATATATTAAGTGAATTAATTACAATAAAATAGAATATCATAAAACACGGGACCTAGAATATATATTTATTAGAATAAAAGATTCAAAGAATTCAAAAATCTTGAGCCAAGTGAAATATACCACTATGAAAAAGGATCAATTATATTTTGATCCAAACCTAAAGAAAACATATAGGTGGAATATAATTTTTATATCCCTATTACAATCAAAATTATAAATTTAATAACAGGCCTTGTAAATACTAATAATCATTCAGTAGACACTATACTTATATAACTCTTCCATTTACCCAATGCTTTAGGAGATCTATATTAGTATCACCCATCATTATGAGCTATATTCTTCTAAGACGACAACAAGAGATATATCAGACACATCCATCGACATAAAAATTTTATAAGAACTATAAAATATTCAAATTACATTAATACTTTCATTTTTTAATACAACAACAAATTTTTCTATTTCATAAATTGATTTACCATTGAAAACAAAAAAGGTTCATTTACAATCAAATTCAATGAATAAAAATATATAATGAGAAATAATTAGTAGTGTACCATCACAACTTATCCTAAGTGTAGAAAAATTAATATCTATGGGTTTTTCACTGATATATATAAATATAAAAAAAAAGTTAATGTATAAAATTCATTAGGATAATACCCTTTAAACATTTTAAATCATGTTTAAAGATTAAAAAATCACATAATTATGTAATAATATTATTAATTGAATGAATCCATGAATAAATATGAGCAAATCCTATAATTAAATTATAGAAATCATGGTAGGAAACCCCATTCAATTCATAAATATTAACAACAATATTCTTCCCAAAAATATTTAATAAAATTAGAATGTAACTCTTAAGGAAAACATAAAGAAATTTCTAATTAAAACCATTTAAAAGAAGGATAAATATATGTAACCATCCATAAACATCATATAATATAGTTTTCTTCTACTAGAATTCACTTTCTATCATTTTGTATATTATTTTAGTCATAGATTTTGAGATAATTATGTCATAACCCTTGTACATAAAAACCACATTCTATAAATTGGACACATCTAATCAGTATCCTTTTATCCCACAATATAAATTTTTTAAAATAAAACAAGATTTCTTTTTATGAAAAATATACATGAATTTCAACATGAATTATTCATTTTACATACCGATACATAATCCAATTGTTTTTAAAAAAAATATGGGTTTATCATTAAAGGATCAATAAGGAATATAAAAAGAAGAAATATATTATTTTAGTGAAATATAGTAAAACCAATTAAATTTCTTTTCTAAAAAAACAACTTTTTACCCATAAATAGAATCATCTTTTCTAAAACTATTATTATAATACATTTTTAATTAAAATGATTCCCATAAAAATAAATTATAATGAAAAAAAACTTCTTTTGGTGCCTCAGGACATCATCCCCATAGAACGCTTAAAAATATTATAATAATCCTTACAATTGGAATAATCATACAACTAGAATCCAATATAATTATCCAGAGGAAACAAAAATTACAAAATTGATCGGTGCATAATATGAGAACACCCATAATATAATCATTATCCAGATCACCCATAAACTATAATGGGGATCAACCCATCATAACAAATTTATACAATCATATAATGAATAAATAACTTGAAAAACTATTTTAAACACTTGTGATAAACTATTTCAGATATCAAAATAATATTTTATTTAAATACCCATTTTTACTTGAAAAATTGTGAGAAAAAAATAATAAATAAAGTTATTTGATGTATAATATTTGGAATCAACTAAACTAATACTAACTAAAAATAATGGTTTTGGCTATTAGAAAGTTTAGTATTACCATATATGTTAAATATAATCATTTATTTTGTTTTTTTTATTGAAAATTATAACATTCTATAAAAAAGTTTATTTTATTGAATTTTTTTGACTAAAAGTAACATAATATTTCATATATAGTTAATTTATATCCACAAGAAAAATTTCATATATTAATATTAAAAACATGGACATGGTAGAGATATATTTTGAAAAGAAATCATTAAATTGATTTTTTAATATAAAGTGTTTGTTACCTCGAGTCTGAGAAAACATTTATATTTTCTATCATACTAAAAAAAATAAGTTAATTATTTAATTTATTAATAAAATATTTTTATTGTTGGTGTTATTTCACATTATACTGTTTAATATATAGTTATATTATCAATTAATTACATGTCACTTGTTTTGATGATATGCATCTCATATGTCCAAAATTTATTTTGCACAATAGGTATATTTAAAAAGGTTATAATTACATCATATCCTAAATTATGAAGACATAATTACAATTTTCATAATTAATTATAACTTTAAAATCATCCATGAAACATGGTTATAAAAAATGAACTATGTTACAGTCATGGGGATGGTAAGCTGTATATATGCATGACTAAAACTTCCACTTTTCAACAATATTTATATAAAGAAGTAAATATTAGTATATATTATTTATATTTATAAGTATATAATAAATAAAATATTATTTCCTTAAATATACACACAAATATCATCTATCTGATGTGGTGATGAAACTGAATCCTGTTACATCATGGGGTGGCAGTAATTATGTTTGCACACATGATGTTATCATTTTTCTTTGAATGTAATGATATGAAATAGAATGATATAATATATTTTCATTATTATAATATGTAATTAATATAATTTTTAAAAAGTAATTTTATTATTTATAACTGACTGTGAGAGACAATTATTTAAAAATATTTCCATTAGTTCGTGAGGTGGTAGTTCTTTGTACACATGAATGACGGTTTTGTTACCCCCTACATAGAAGAGAAGATGTATATAGGTTGTGATATTAACATAAAACACCTAAATATTTATTATTCACTATTATTATAACAATGTAATGTTTTAATAATATTTTATGGTTTTATAAAATTAAATAAAAAACACTGGATTAAAAACTATAGCTCTTCTTCAAACAACCTCTTAATATTTATAACAAAATCTATTATAGATCATGATTCAGATAAAAAAAATATATATTAGGTTATTCAGGGGAATTTAAAAAAGGTATTTGGGTATATATTATCCAATCTAACTATTTCATTATGTGTGAGATAAAGAGTAGTGGGGGTGCCTTTTTAATGGAGAGGTGAGGGGTAATAATGGAAGTTTATAAATTATTAATTAAATATAAATTAATTTTCTAATAAAAAATGTTCCAAAAGAAATTATTTGAATCTAAGAGAAATGTGAATCTAAATAATTTTTTATAATAAAATTTGGACATTTATTACTATATTTTTATAATTCTCTTTTAGATTTAACCCTATGTCAACCCTTTTCACATTTATAAATTCAAAATTAATTTTTACACTTTTGGGGTTATGATTGATTCTATAAATTAAAAAACAAATTATAAATGGTACATGATTGATATTATAAACCAAATCTTTTTCATTTAGTTGATGATAATTCTTTTTGAAATTTTAAATCATTTAATAAGATACTATTTTCCCAAAATATCAAAAATTCTTATTTTAGATATATTTATTTACATTTTATTTAATAACATCACCAAAAAAAAATAAATTAGATTAAAAAATTTAAATATACCAAAAACATGTTATATTTATCCAATTTTTTTTATCACATTAATTATTTCAAATCATTTTCCTTTAATATTTTTAATATAACTTATTATATTTTATATTAATTGAATAATTACTCCCTCAATGTTTTTTAAGAACTTAATGTTATTATTTTTCAATAATAATTAAAAATAAAAAACCATGATGAATATAAAAAATTTATATTAAAACTTATATTTATAATCTACCACATAATTTGTTTAACCTCATATAAAATAAAATGTAGTTATGAGTAAAAATATTGTGAAATATTTAAACATTCATTACATAAAATATTATAACGATCACAATTTCATCCATGTGGAAAACACAAATAAATATTAATTATGGATAAATATGGTTTAAATGGATGAATTAAAAAAAATTATGAATGTTTTGGAGTCATTTATCAATCATTATCATATTATTTTTAACCGTTAATTCTCATATTTTCCATTAACGAAGTTTAAAATTACTATATTAACTATTCATATAGACCAAAAAATAAAAGGAAATTATCTACCAAATTTTAAAACCCAAATTCAAAGTATAGAATAATTTTTAAGGATTTCAAAAATATAATTGGATGAATTTAATATAAAATTATTGTAAAAAACACTAAGAAATATTGTTTTCTGAATTTTCTTTAAATAAAAAAATAATGCTATATTTATGTGTAAAAATCATTTAAAAATCCATAGTTAGATTAATTAAAATGAAAATATACTAGTAATATATAAAAACTATTCCAAAATATAATTTAACTTTGTAAATACCTAAAATAATAAAAAAAAAATTTAAAAACAATCGGAATTGTTTACTTTTCATTGAAAAATCAAACAGTCCAGAAAATTCTAAAAACATTACTATAAGATAGTTTTGATGTGATGATTTAAAAAATGATATGTTTATTTTACAATACCATTTCTAATATTTCCAAAAATTAATTATAATTTTCATTTATAAAAATCTTGAAAAAACAATCTTAAGAACATATTTTTGAAGAATAAATTGACTCTGTTAAGAATTTAGTGTTTATTTCCTAAACACTAATTAATTAAATATTAATGAATTTTAAAATTTTATAATTCATAATTCAGTAAATACTATTCATTCCCATGATTTTAATGTCTTTGTTATGAAAGTAAATTTTAAGTAATAAGATTTTTTCTTTTTTATATTAATGTTGCACATATTTTACTTTATCGAGCATTGCTTTTATTTTTCAAATAATGGAATATTACTTTCTACTAAACCCCCTTTTTAAAAACTACATCAACCGAATGTTAAATTGATATTTGTAATCAATGGTAGATATTTTAAAATATTATTCATAAAATATCACATCATAAAAAAAGGTTATTACAAAATTCTCTTGAAAAGAGGTAAAGGGAAGTATAAGAGTACTTTTGAATAACACATAGCAGTTTTCCAAAGAGGTGAAAATTGGTGGGAAGAATAAATATAGACATTGAACAAAAAATTAACATTCAAATTCTGCGGAATAGTTATAGAGAACATTTATCATATAAAAGTGAATGATTCTGAAAATGTTAAAAACCACAAAACTGTCACACGATGAGTTAGAAAAATACCACCCATTCCTCAAAACATAATTTTATTGGAAAAAAGGTTATTTTAAGTACATTATAAAAAATTTTAATAAATAAGTTATCCTATTATATATGAAATTGTGGAAATTTTCTCACAAGAATTTATAATTTCATCATTCAATCCACTTACACCTGAAACTCGTCTTCTGACAAAACAATATGAGTATTTCATATGATTTTTTCATTTCCTAAATAAATAAAATTATGTTCTAATGGATCAAATAATCCATAAGAGATTAAAAATAAGTTTTTACTATATTTAGATATTAAAAAAATAGTTATTATAATTTAATATAATTTCTCAAATGAATAAACCTTTAAACAAATAAAATCTAAATAAATGTAAAAAATTAAATAGTAATAACCAAATATCAACTTATATCATTTGATATATAATTATAACTAATATTCCTGAAAATATAATAGAGTAATACTAGAAGAAAAACATTGATTTCATATTATTTCAAGCTAAATTTATAATTTAACACCAAATAATGTCAATCACTCATAATGTCCCATACCAAAATAAATATTCCCAAATCATATAATCTTCGAAATATTCTATTCATTTCCATAAATAAATTTAATCACCGTAAGTACACAATAAAATAATATATTCTTCCAAAATATAATTAAACCTTAATTCCTAAATGAAAATCACACAATATTATAATAATATAATTATAATAATTTTCCCCAAAATTAAAGTGATCTTATTTCGAAATAACATTAATCTATTAATCAACATATAAATTTACATTCCCATATTTATCTATATTACTAAATATATATTCCTAAATTTTAAAACCCTTAATTACCTCAAAATTATAGATCATATAAAACCTCAAGGTTACCAATAACTTTATACTTATGTCCATAAAAAATAAAGGCATTGTTCTGAAAATACCCATTTTCCTATGTTGAAATTAAGGGCTATATATATCAAAAATATCAATAAATGTTTTGAAAAAAATTCCACATTTTAAATTTACAAATTTTCAAAGGTATCAATTATATCAAACATATGATTCCAAATTATCAGAACAAAACCAACTATATAATATTCCTTAGATAATTAATTATTATAATAATTTATAATATACTTGTATATCATAATTCCAAAAACCCTTTATATAAACAAATCAGTAAACCACTAACCATGTTCTTTTATCTTATTCCATACTACAATATTCTAATAAATAAAAGATACTGAATATGTAATTAAAATTATTATATATAAACTCAAATATATTGCATACTTATAAAAGAATGGAATAGTTCATACATTAAATCCATACATTATGTTGTTAATTTTTTCTTTTGTTATCCTCTTTATCATCCCGCATGAAATCGATATCACATTAAATGTAATAGTAAAGTATTTTATTGTATTTTCATGCCAAAAAACATGGATTAAGTGAGATCTTGAAATCAAAAAATAGTTTCACCCTGATTTATAAAAATATTAGTGAAATTAAAACGTGTTAGATATTTCAAATAGAATATTTCAAGTGATTTGGATGTTCATAATTCTTTCAAAAATAGTTTTAACATGCTTTTTCCCATGATAGAGAAAATTAAATCATTTAAAAGAGTTAACAAGGTTGGGTGATATCCATTACCACTAACTTGAATGGAAAATATTTAATCAACATTAAAGAACATCATTTTAAAATAAAATAAATCATTTCATGTTAAAATGAGAAAGGTCCTTTTAAAGACAATACCATTATATACTTCATTATAGTTTAAACTTCAAATCCATTATACCAAAGTCGATTACCCCTGATAAATCCAATCTCTCAAAATATAATTAATCACTAAAAATCCATCACATAAAACATTGAATGGAATGTATTATACTTTTAACATATGATCAATGTTGAACATATAAATAAGTGATGATATCCATAACACTTAAGTAATCCCCACATGAAAATATAATAATCACGAATGATGTCCAAACCCTTGTCTAATACCAACTTTATGGATCCAAAATCAAAGAATATATAATCTTCCATATCAAGATTATAATAAATTTTGTTTAATTACCAAATATCATTTGGGGTTAGATACTTAACGAATATGACATAACTATTACAAATCAAAACTATGTTTTACAATGTTTATACTTCTAATCAATATCCATTTTCTAAAAATATAAAACATTGAAAATAAACAATTATATTTTATATGAAAAATATACATGGCTTTAAACATGAATTCATTTTTTTCCTAACCCTTTTTTAAACCCTACGAAAAACATTTAAAACATGGGGTTAGAACAAAATTCTCAATAGAGGAAATAATATGTAGAAATCCATTAACCATGTGAAAAAAAATTAAACCCATGAAAAAGAAATTATTTGAAACACAAATTTTTACATAGATAAGAATCATATTTTTTATAAAATATCATTAACATAAAATTTTAAATCAAATTATTTTCTCAGATATTCATTTTAAAACATATAGAAGTCATCTAGATTATTTGGGATACCATCTTCATATATCCCTTACAACACCCATGCAATTGGAATATCCATAGTACTGAATTCAATTATAATTCATTAGATAATAATATTATTACTAAAATAATTGGAGTTCTAACTCAGATCACCAATCATTAAAACTATATTGGGTTCACCAATGTTTTATAATGGGGAACAACCCATCATAAATAATGTCCAAATACATTATCATAAATAGATCCCTAAAATACTACTTTTCCAATTTATTTAATAAAACATTTTAAATACCAAAATAAATATTAAACGGTAATTATAGTTTTTATTTGAATAAAAAATGGATTCTATTAAAGAAATTAAAATATAAAATAATGGATATGTTGGTGGGAAATGTCGTTGTCATCTTGTATGTTTAATTTTTTTAAAAAAAATTATAGAGAGTGTGAAAACATATATTCTTTATCTTCATGAATAATAGATTTTTTTTTAAAAATAATCCTTTAAGTAATGTTTCTAGTGAATTTTCTCCTTACCTAGAATATATATCCTAACATATATTCTTTATCTTCATGAATAATAGACAGATATTAATTATTTACTATATTAGGATGGTTTTATAGGTTTATTTGTTATTTTAATTCACTTATTACCTAGTAAATTATAATTACTTATTCAATTATGTTCACATTAGATGTTTTTATGATATATATCTCATAGTCCAGAACAACATCAAAAGGATCACTATTGTCTTGACTTTTTTTGTTTCATTGTCTCTAAAATAATAATCCTGAAAATTTTATAATTTTTATATATAAATTATACTTTGGAAGCCTTCCATTAAAAATATTTTCCATTAATGAAATAGATTACATTTTTCGAGATGGTTTGTCAAACGTATGCAAGAGTAAGATTTCCTTTTTACAACGATCATTATGGAAATAAGATAAGTATTATTTATAATTCCATAATTATAATTTTATCTTAAATAACATAATATTTATTTAAAAATACATATATATACCATCAAAATGATTTTTCATTGAAAAACATATCACATAACTTTATGGGGGTGGTAGTACATACGTACGCATGAATGATGACATAATTTCTATGAAAATTGATTGGTAAGAATGTAAGTGTAATATAATATTAAATTAAATATTAGTATGTCTTGATTTTCGTATATAAATTTTAATTTCAGCATTATAACCAATAACAAGAAGTTGTGATAGGAAATAAATGGCATTGGTTAATGAGGCGACAGTCCGCCGTACATATGAATGCTGATTTCATTCACCATTTGATGAAAGAGGAGATTATTATAGTTTTATATATTAAAATAAAAATAATTATATTGATGGAAATGATATTATTAATTTTTCATGGTTTAATAGTATTTTAATATGGTAGATTAAAAAAATATTAAAAAATTGTTGGTTAAGAAATATACCTCTTCTTTGGAAAAGATCTTATGGATCACACCAAGATGTTTTAAAGGTTCATTTTATGATAAAAAAGAATATATGTTTTGAGTATGAATTTAAATAATGTATTTGGGCATGTCTTAGGTAATGAATTTTAACATTTATATATATAATTTCCCTTTAATTTTAATTAAATTCATTATTATATATTATTAATATAGAAATAAAATGCACTTATTTGATTTTATTATAACTTATTTAAAAGATAGTAATGTATCATTTTTATTTATAACATACCCATTTAATGTAGATTATATTGTTAGTTAGAATATTGGTTTTTAAAAATCTAATTAAAAAAGGAAAAGGAAGTGATGGCCTCAACTAGTAGGATCATACCCATTGAAGCCCAATTTTGATAGATTATAAGGGAGATAAAATAACATGGATTTTTCCATGACCATTATGATGGTGATATCAAAAAATATAAGCATGAGTGAAACCATTTACAATATAATTTCATGCTCATCAAGATCACAACCTACACCTTGTACGATGAACCACTCCATGAAAGTCCCATCACCATACACCTTACTCCTATTGCGTTTTCTAGTTTATTAAAGGGATATGAATCAATACCACGATAATATTAATTTTCATATTCTATACAATAATGAATATATTTTAATTTCATTAGTCATACAATATATAATATTTTGATTCAGATATAATTAAACACAAATTTTATTTTTTTTATAATATTCATATTCAAATAAAGAATTTATATTGATGAAATAATGAATTTGTGAAATAAATAGTATATTAAAATACTAATATTATTAAATATTTTTTAAAATATTAATTATAATACAAATTCGTGGTTATTAAATGTAATTTATAGAAGGGTTTGAAAAAACTTTATTGTAAAAAACCCATTATTTCTCTATAAATTTTCATTAATATTCTAAATGTGAAAATTAACATATTTATAAAGTAATTTGGTTAAAATAAATATTGTCTTTTTAATCAAAATATCAAAATTTTCCAATGGAGATTTTTTTAATAATTTTTAAACATTATAAAATTTTTATGTAAAAATTAAATACCATATAAATATACAGTGTGTATTGTAACATAATGATAACCCATAAATGATGTATTAAATAATATAAAGGTTATCGGTAAACAATAAAATATTTTTCTTTCAAAAAATGAAATATTATGTTTATTTGATTAATTTCATAAATACTATATGAGTCCAAAAAACTTATAATTTATTTTAATGATACAAAATAATTTCATTATAAGTAGAACATACGTCCACACTAGAAAGAGTATTATTTAACAGGTTCCTCTATTGGCCTAATAAAATAATGAAAACAAACAATTTTCTGAAGAAACAATCGGATATTTCAATAATAATTTTTTTGGTTTTGGTTATTTTATAATATAGAGTCCAAAACCTACATTTGAGAAATGATAAAGATTTCGCCCCAAATTTCATAAAAACTCCAACCCACTACTGTCATTCCAATGTGCACACAAACACTCAAGAAGCTCCTCCAAATCATTTTGAATCCCGCTCTCATTGTAGGGGATCCTCTTCTTTTCCTTTTTATTCAATTATATATTTTATCTTTTGTATTTTAGCATCATTAACTAATATAGTGATATGTTCATCCATATAGCCCTTACAATACTTTTTTTTCTAAATTATAAGTCTTCCCAATGAGTCTTACCGGGCCCATCCATGAATATTTATATGCCGCCATTATCCTACTCAAATTTCACTGTGATTTTCCATAAAAAACAATTGTGTAGTGAATACCTGTACCCATTTTCTATCAAGCGATTTTCACCATTATTAACATACACATATTTGTTGGGGAGGTAAATTTTTTAATGACACACTCTTTGATAAGGAAATAAATTATGATGATAAATGATTCCATTTTTCATAATCCATGTAGTACACTTAAGAAGGGTAATGAAATGAATGTGATGGGTGTAACTGAAACTATATTGGGATCTATTGAATTGGGTAATGTTTTAGTCTCATGATTCTTTATTAATAGGATTCAAGAGTGAACCCAATCCATAATGGGACATTATCTATCATGATATATTATATTTTATCCTTCACCAATGATTGTGGTGTCCTATTTGGAGTTTTTTCCACATTTCCCATGTCGCCATTATGATTATCATGTTATGTCATGCCTCACATTTAATTTTAATGATTATCAAAACTTTTATGGATCCTTGGTATACCTATTCTCTAAATGTATTACATTCTTCATATTATTCCTTCTTAATGCCCCTATTTGGATTTATAGGTCACTTTTTCATATGTAAGTCCCAGATTATCACATGTAGTTTTATGTTTAAAGGAATATTTTTATCATTTTAAGGATTTCTTCAAAAATAGTGATGCATTTCATATATTACTTTGTTTTATATTGTATCTAATTCGTCAAGAAAATACACTTATCAATCTTCTGTGTTTTATTTTATGTAATCTTATGTAATAATTCCTTTATTATCGTTTAATTAAGAGAACGTTTTCCATAGTTTGTATCAAAGAAAAAGTACTGTTAATTTTGCTATTATGATTAGAATACCACTATAAAATACAAAAGGATAAAACTAAGTATATGAAAACATTAAAAACATTTAGTAAAATATAGAGTATGTGGTTTATCAAGAAAATACAGAACAATCTAGATACTACAAGTGGATGTGTCTCTAACATAGATGTACATAGGGGAAAAACTAAAAACAATGCGTTGAGTTGTACTCAACAAAGAAATGTTGCATAACAACATACCTTACTGGACAGGTGGTTTTACACTAGTGGGGGATATTATTGAGAAAATTCACAAACAAATTATAAACTATTATAAAAAACCATTTATGATTATATGTCATGAAATATATCATGGATAGTGTACATTGTAGCCTATAAGTTCATACATTAAGGAAATACATGTAAGTTATAAGTTATCCCATTAATTTTATTGAATTCCCATTTATGTGATTAATATTTTAAAAATAATCATCCCTAATTTATCACTTTGTTGTATCTAATAGAAAAAAAAAGATGAAATTGTGTAAATAACCAATGTTAAGTTAAAAGAGATGGTTTCCCAAAAGAGATGCCTAATATTATGGGAGCTCAAGTGCGACATCTTTCCATTATACAAAAAAATAAATCCAAAATTAAAATTTGCAACTGTAACATTATAAAATTCCTAAATACATTAAGGAAAATAAATACTGAATCTCAAATAAGTACATCTAATAAAGGTGAATAGGGAAATATGGTCTAATTTTCTTTTTGAAAAAATGTGTTGAAAGATGCAACAAACTAAATTACACAAAAAATGTGAGATGATTCATGTCGGGAAATATACAGAAAAGGTATCTGATTTCTATGAGAAAATAGATCATGGGAAGTATTTCAACAAGGTTAAATCTATTGTACAATATAATTTTCTATTTCCCTTGTGTTATGAATTCATCAATTATCCAGGAAAATTCTTTATATTGATGTTAGAAAATCATTATGAGCATTAATAGTTACCAAGATCTTGGGAACACAGAGAGTCCTATGTTAAGATGAATCATGATGATGTAAGTACATATAACTTCTACTCACAAGTAGTGTATGTAATGTTGTATTTTAATTCATAACCTATTACCATATCCTATAATTATTTCATAAACATCCTATAACAACGTGAAATGGATTTTAATTATCAAGGAAAACTTATATGATTATTGAATCACTTGTTGAAGTTTGTGGTAATTAACTTCTTAAAAATCTTATAATTATACCTTTTTAGGAATGTTATTTTTTCGTAGTCACAGAATGATTTTATTTTATAAATACATCATCAATTTATTGAATAGGTAATTAATCCTCTATACCATGAATTTTCCCACAATTCTATAAGAAAATAAAACCAAATCTCAAATTAACTCGATAATCATGACATAGAAAAATGTTCTAATCCTAAATGATATCTCATACCCTTATTCTTAAATAAATAATAATTTAATACCATTTTCCACCAATAAACCATCATCACATAAAATAACCCACAATCATAGAATTCAATGCTTACAACATAATCTTTACAATTCAAGATTTGATAAAAAAAGTAGACCGAACAGTTGTACCTTCCCATGACCGAACTACCTATGTATATGAACCATCAAAAGGAGTCATGGGAACTCCCTCAAGCTACAATTTTACTTCCACACTATAATTAGAAATTTAATATCTAGAAATTAACTCACCTGATCCCTCTACATCACCTTGAATCCTCACTCAATATATTTAACTTCCCACATCGAAGTCATGATTCAACCTAATAGTAACTCTTGTAGTGTGGTAAAATGAAGCCTCTGCATCACCCAGAATCACCAATACACTTGAATGAGCATCCTCAAAATATGAGGCACTATAAGGTCTTTCCTCCTCTATATACCCCTCTTACCCCAAATAAGTAGGAAACAGAGTCTAAAGAATTCCCAGATTTTTTCTTAAATCTACTAAAGTCATTGGTCATATGTAGATTCCCACCATATAAACTACACTCCATACCCATTGGGATGTAATATGAAAAGATTGACATAACATGAAATTCTGATTACATAACAATTCCCTTACACCTCTTCATTTCAGGAAGCTAAGACCCCACATCTATAGTTACCCATTGTGTGTTCAAAACTATTACAGACAAAAAATCATGTTTAGAATACAAAATTTAACAAAATTTTTTGATAATATATTTCTTTTAAAGTATCCTTTAAAACCTATAAATGAATCATAAAACTAAATTATTATTAGGATGGAATGAATACTAGTTCAATTCATCAATTTTAAAATTAAACATTCTTATTAAAAATTATAAATTAAATTTAAAAATAAACACTAAAGCAAAACACTGAGAAATTGCCTTTAAAAAACGTTTGAAATAAGGATAAATGTAATTAACCATCATTAAACATCACATAATCTATTGTTATTAGAGTATAATTACCATTATTTCATATCAAAATATTTTTTTGGATTATATTTTTAGATAATTAGTCCATATGTCTTAAATATTACATATAAAAACATACTATACAATGTGGACACATATGATCAATATCATTTTCCCACAATATAGAAATATAACAAACCTTATTTACGTTTGTGAAAAATCTCCATGAACTTCAACATGAATGATTCTTTTAACATACCCAACAATATACCCTTTTAATCCTTTTTAATAAAGTGTTCGGAGCATAAAAGGGATGCTAATGTATATAAGAAGAATAAAACTATTAGTCTAGTAAAATAAATGAAATCCCTTAGAAAATATTTTAATAAAAACATTTTTTCCCCTGAGGGGGTAAAATATTTTAAAAATAATAATTTTTTTCAATTTTAAAGAAAATTATTTCTATTAAATGTCATTAGAAAGAATAAAAATACCATTTGTTACCTTGGGAAATTATTTTCATAGAACCAATAAATAACACATGGAATGATAATAACCATATAAATTACTTCTGACATAATACTATAGAGAATGAAATTATTACCGAATACATGGGATCCCAATTTAAGAACACCAATCATATGAACTATATCATGATCTATAATTTGCTATAATTAATGTAAACTCTTCAGAATCAATATCTAAATATCATATCACAAATAAAACACTAGAAAAACTTTATTAGACTCATGTTTTAAAAAAAATTAGATATCAAATTGGAATTTTATTTTAAAAAATATTTTCACTAAAAATGAATAGAAATAAGAAAAATTGTTCTTTTATTTGAATAAAACAAGAAATCAAGAAATGGAATCCTAACATAAAATTATGGTTGTGGTAGTGGGAAAAGTATTTTTTCCCCATTTATGGAAAAAATAACATTCTTTTAGTCTTTTTTAATGTAATTAAATACCATCTCTAAAAAAAATTTAAAATAATTGAGTGAATATTAAAAAAAATTTCCTTTTAAAATTGATTTATATCATAATATATATATATATTCCTAATTTATTTTTTAATACATGGACATGGATGAGAAATATTTTGAATATAAATCATTAAAATGTTGTTTTAAATTAAAGTGTATATTACCTTAAGTCCGAGTCAACATATATTCATTATCCTATTGAATAACAATCTTATGTTAGTTTTCTACTTTATTTAGGATCATTTTCATGTTTATTAGTACTTTAATTTCTTTTGAGACTACATTATATAAAATTACATAATTAATTAAGTTGAGGACATTTTTTGACTATATTAAGCTTATATATCAAAAACAGATTTGGTAGGATAATTATACTCAAAGAGGTAATTACTATATCATCTTTAGATTAATGATGAAATAATTATCTTTTTTATTTGTAAATTATTAAATTAAAATTGGCCACAAAATATGGTAATGAAAAATGAATTGTATTGAAATCGTGGAGATGGTCGGTCGTATGTATGCATGAGTAACGTTTCCACTTTTTAATGATCATAATGGAAAGTTGGTAATTATTAATTTATCATTTAGGAATTATAAATATATAATAAATTAAATATAATTTCTTAAAATATATTTGTATATATATATCATCTATGTGATGTGGTGATGAAAACAAATCACATTGCTTCATGGAGGTGGTAGTCCACATGTATGAATGAATGAGTCATCATTTTCATTGAATAAAATGGTAAAAAATTAAATTATATAAATTTTTTTCAAACATATAAATAATTAATTAATATAATATATAAAAATAAATCCATTATTATAACTAGTTCTGATAGGCAATAATGGAAAATGAATGACAACGGTTCAGAAAAAAGTAGTCTGCTATACACATGAATAACAGTTCTATTTTCCATTGGATGAAAGAGGATATTTATATAGGTTTTTATATTTCCACAAAGACACATAATTATATGAAATTTAATATTTATAATTCTTAATCATTGAATAATAAGATTTTATGTTTTTACATTAAGAAATAAAAAATGATAAGTTAAGAACTATAAAACTTGTTCAAACTTTCTGTTAAGGATTGCACTAAATTCATTGATAGAGAGGGTTTCAAATAAATCATATCTTCTAGGATGGGGTTAGGAATGTACATAAGGTATTTGGGTAGATATTATTGTAACCAAATGGTTTTATTTGTGTGAATTAATGGGGATAGGATTTTCCCATTTGTAAGATATGTGAGGGGAACTCTTGGAATTTAAAATAGTATTAAATTAATATATATTAATTTTCAAATAAAAATTGAACCAAATTGATAATATTGTAGTATATGTTGCGTATGAATCGAAAGAAAATTATAAAAAAAATTGGACATGTTTTGACTATGTTCTTAGACATATCTTTTGGGTTTAACCCACATTAGCCCTTCTCACATTTACCCTCACTATAATCATTTTTTCTTTGAATGGTTGGATAGTTACTATAAATGGAGAAACCCATGAATCAAAAAAGATTTATATTATAAACTATATCATGTTCACCATGATGATGATATTATTTTTTGGATTTTTTAATCCATTAGTAAAATATTATATTTATAAAATATCAATAATTCCAATTTTAGATTTATTCATTTACATTGGATTTAATAACATTAAGAAAAAAATAATATTATAATACTATTTCATAATACATCCCAATGATGTTATATTTATATTATTTTTTAATCAATTAAATTATTAAAAACAATATTAATTTAAATATCTCTAGTACCCCATATTATATTTTTTTATTAATTTAATAATTTCTACATCAGTATTTGGTAAGAATTTATGGTAATTATTTTAATAAAAATAAATTAAAAAAACATGGTGAATAAAAATAATTTATTTTTAAAACTAATATTTAAAACATATCATATACTTTTTTATCCATATTTTAAAAATATTATAGTTACCATAAATAAGAGTTTGAGATTTTTACACATTAATTAAGTAAAATATTATGAAGGTCATAATCACATCCCAATGGAAAAAAACATATAACTATATCTTGGATGTTTATGTTATAAATGGAAGAATATATTAAAATTATGAAATGTTTGGGCATCATTTTCTTATCCTTATCCATCTATTTTTAATCCTTAATAAACTGATTTACCATTTGTAATGGTGAAAAAAATATTGTGGTTACTATATATATCGAAAAAAATCAAAGAAAAATATTTTAAAATTATGAAACCCTTTTTAAAAATGTATAATAAATTTTAAATGATTAAAAACATATAATTTATAGAATTTAATTTATAATTAATCTTACCAAATACGATGAAATAATATTTTCTGAATATTATTTTCCAAAATAAAATTTTAAATATGAAATTCAAAAATTACCCTCATTTTAAAAACCATATTTGTATTAATTTCAAATAAACTAAACTAATTAAATTTTAAATATATACAAAAATATAATTTATCATCGTAAATACTTTAAAAAATTAATCAATTTTCAATAAACGTTATTATTTATCAATATTCATTGAAATATAAATTTTTCGAAAAAATTATCCACTGTTTACTATAAGATAATTTTGATATGTAGATTTCAAAAATGATATAAATTTTATAGAATAAAAATTATATAATTTTAAAAACTAATGATAATATTAAATTATAAAAATAATGATAAATAATTTTAGAAGAAGCCATATTTTTCAAGAATAAAATGACTTTACAAAAAATATAGTGCTTATTTCCAAAAAAATTCGACAATCCTTTTTTTGTATTATTTAAAAAACCACTTTATGGTATGTGGTAAACATACAGACCATACATTAATATTGTGCTTATTTCCAAACAAATCCTAGTATACTATAATCCATTGATATTTAATGTAAGGTTTGTATGTTTACCACATACCCAAAAATATAGTGCTTATTTCCAAACAAAACCTACTATACTATAATCTATTGATATTTAATGATTCTCATAATTGATAAAACACCATTATATCATAATTATAAAACCTATATACATAAACACATCATTAAACCACTAACTATGTTTATTTTTATCAATCCATACTACATTATTCATTTAAATCAAACATATAAAACATGTACTTACGATTTGTCAATAAAAAATAACTCATATTTCATACATATCATCGAAGAAAATAATTCATACAATAAATCCACACATTAGGGTATTTTATTTTACTTTTGATTTCCCCATTAGCTTTCAGCATGAAATCCATTTCATCAAAATATAAAAAATCATGTACTTAGTGATATTTACCTTGAAAAATGAGATGGATGAAGTGAGATTTTGAAGTCATGAAATATTTTCACAAGGATCCATAGAAATTTTTGAGAAATTAAATAATTTTTGATATATGATATAGTCTTTTTCATTTGATTTGGATGTCTAAAATGATATTAAAATCATTTGAACAAGGTTTTTTTTCATGATAATTCTGATTAAATCATCTAAAATGGATAAGAAGTTTGTGTGATATACATTTCCATTAACCTTAATGAAAAATATTTTATCCACATTATATAATAACATTAAAACATGAGATGAATTAATTCATGTTAAAATTAAAAAGGCCCCTGTATAGAAAACTCCCACAGAAACTTGATACTATATTAACAATCAAATCCTTTATTCCAATGTCGAATAACCTTATAAAAAATCATGAAAAATAACATTACTCACATAAAAATCCATCACATAAGAAAATAATTGGGATGTCTATGATTTTGAACAAATGATAAACATTGACCTTATAAATTGATGGTCATATCCATAGCTCTTAAGGGAATCATACATGAATGAAATATAATCTCTAATGATGTGTAAAACCTTCTCTGATACCAATCTTAAGGGTCATACCTCAAACATAACATAATATAACATTTTTAGACTATAATTAACTTTCTTTGTTTACAAGATATCTTTATGTTTTAGATATTTAGATAATTAGTTCATAAATCTTACATATGAAACTTATGTTTTACAAATTGAACACTTATTATCAGTATCGATTTTCCCATTATATAATTTTTTTAAAATAACAAACAAAAAAATTTATGAAAATTATACAAGGATTTTAAAATGAGTTCTTATTTCCCTTACACACCCTTAAACCCTATGAATGAAATTTTACAAATATTGGGTGAGAATAAAACTCACAGTTAGGAATAAAAGATGAATAAATCCATTGGTAAAGTGAAAAACAAGAAAACACATTAAAATATTTTATTGGAAAAATAAAGTTTTACCTAGAAAGGGAATTATATTTTTTTTTAATTATCATTATCATAAATTTGTAGATCAAATAATTTCTATGTAAATTCATCAGAAGGAATAGAAAATAAATCATGGTTTCTTAGGACATCACCTATATAGAGCCCATATAGAACCCATAAATGAACCCCTATAATTATAATGATAATAAGATTGACTTCCAATATAAATATAGAGAGTAAAAAATCATTACACAATATATTGGAATTCAAAATGGGAGAACCCATCATATAGGATATAATAGGATCACCTGTGAGTTATAATAGGTCTCAACCCTTTATAAATAATGTTCGAGGACAATATCTTGAATGAAATCCTAATAAATCCCTTCAATTGTATAGAAAAATCCATTATAAATAAATAAATAACTAAAAAATGTAAAATGATTCTTATGTGAGAAAAATATGTAATATTTTAATGTAATAAAAACTTCAACTAATGGTTGTCCTGGTGGGAAATGTAATTGTCACATTATAAATTAAGAAATAATCTTTTTTCCATTTTATTAGGAGATTAAAAAAATTCCAAAAAAGGATTATTTTTTTAACCAATGAAGAAATGAAGCATAAAACTTCTTCTATAATTTATTATGTTCATAAAACTATATTCATAAAAAAATTCAAAAAAACAAGGAACTAGTAGAGAAAGCTTCTTAAAAATACTCTTTTAAATGACATTTTTTTGTTAATGTGTCACTCACCTCATGTTTTACTCCTCAAATTTGTTCTTTATCTACATAAATATCAAACATATATTGATTATTTTACCTATTAATAACATTTTTGGTTTTTTTATTCCTATTACTTCACTTATTACCATGTTATATAGATACATAATCAACTATGTTCATGTTAGATATTTTCATGATATTCGGATTATATGTAAAAAATTTCTTCAATAGGCTGGCTAAAATATAATGGGTTATTACTAAAATATCTCCAAAATAAATAAAATGTAGAAGTTATAATATTTACATAACATTTATACTTCTAAAATTGTATAGGAAAAATTATTTTCAATGATGAACTACATTACATTATTTGAGATGGTAGGTCATATGTATGCATTCGTAACATATCCATTTTTCAATGATTATTATAGAAATAAGGTAATAATTATTTCACATTAAATAATAGCAATTTTTTCGTTAATACAATATAATTTCTTTGAAAATACATATATATATCATATATGTGATGTGGTGATGAAAAATGAATCACATCACTCCATGTTAGTAGAAGTCCATAAGTACACATGAATGAAGTTTTCATATTAATGTTAATGGAGTGGTACGAAATTATATAATATATAATACTTTATGGATGTTTAATATGTACATAACCTCAAATATAAAAAATAATTTCATCATTATACTAGTAGTGAGAGTTGGTGATGGAAAGATAATGACATTTGTTTAAGAGGTGGTAGTCTACCATACACATGAACGACAATTTTGTTTCTCATTTGTTGAATGAAGAGATGGATATAGGTCATGGTAATAACATAAAAACACAATATAATATTAATCTAAATTTTATTATTATTTAATCAGGGTTAAATAATATATGATGATTATAGAATATGAAATAACAAAAATAGGCTTGGTTAAGAACTAAACCTCTTTATCGGATAAGCTCTTACAGTTCACCAAAAAATGTTTGATGGCGGTTTTTTTATTATTAAAATATCATCTTTTTTGTGAGTATGAATTTAAATAATGTATTTGTTCATGTCTTTTGTAATAACATCGAATTTTATAAATAAAATTCTTCATGTGATTTAATTAAATGAATTATTATATATTATGGATATATAAAACTCATGAACATATTTTTTTATTATTTTAGATTTAAAATACCAATATGTATCATTACCACTAACAAATATAGCTATTTTATAGATATCATTTTAATGGTATAAATATATGGTTTTAAAAATACCAATTGACACCAACAAAGGAAGTGGAGTCCTTAACTAGTAGGTTTGTACACAATTAATGAAATAATACAAAGCATAAAAGGGAGATAGAATCACTAGTATTTTTCCTATATCAACCCGAAGCTCAGATAAAACATCTTAAGCATGGTTGAAACCATTTACGCAAGATGTTCAAGCTTATCGAGATCACTGCCCACACCATGTGCATCAAACCTACCCCCAAAAGGCTCACTCTTTCACACCATACTCTGAAGGTATTTGATGATGTATTTATGGGATATGTTTAATAATCATAATAAAATTAATATGTATATTTTATAGATTAAATAACATATATTTATATTATTATTTTTAAAAAATAAAATATTATTATTTTTATAGAATAAAAAAAATTATTTTTGGGTAATACTCAAATTCAAGTATGGAATTTTTTTTGATGAATTAAATGAATTTATTAATATAAATAATTATTGAGATATTTAAAAATAATTATTATTATAAATTATAATAGATCATATAATTTCATGATGTAAAATGTAATTTTTATAACTTTTTTAAAAAACTATTATTGTTAAAAAACCAAGCATTTATTAATCAATTTTATTTGTAATTTTATAAGTGGTAATCCAAACATTTAGAAAATTATTTGGATAAAAAATATTATTTTATCAATTAGAATGTAAAAATTACCACCATGTTATTTTATTATAATTTATCGAGACAGTCAAATTTTGGGTAAAAATAAATATGGTATAAATATATATTGTAACGCCTCGACCTCAGTTACCTAGAGTCGGTATATTATTACATAACATTGTCATGATCACAAAAGATCATGTCTTGAAAGGACAATTAGTTTAGTAGCCTTGGAAACACTAGATACATTCATAAGTCTTAAATTACATGATAAAGTGATAAACTACAACAACACAATCTCTGAAGTCCATACCCATATCCCCTCAGACTATCTAAGTAGGTCAGTCACAAAATACTTCTTCACATCCTAGGAAAAATAAAACATAGAAATGGGTGAGCTCAAATGCTCAGTAAGGATAACAATATAGCTGAAACTTTCATAAATATGCATAAACATTTAAGGCAATGTATAGCTAAAACAGAAGACTTTTAAAATTTAACTTTAGCATAATATGGAAAAAATAAAATGAAATAATGCCATTTATTTAATCACATGGATATTCTACTAGTCGAATAATCACATGCAATATCAATATCCACTTTCTTAATGATGGAATGCATAATGTCATACATTCATAACCGCATAGTCAAGGCCTTGTCCCAATACAAAAATTAATATTTTTTCGAGGACATATGACAAGACTCTATCTTGTCTCCTGAGACCAACCGATGTATCGAGGAGCTATAGCGGGCTCCAGCCATCAGTTTCTAAGTCCAATGCATTCCTCATATGAAAAGTTTTAAACATAACATAAAAATTAGTATTATGTATAGCATATTAAATGTCAATAATTTATCCATAAACCATGAATGGTATAAAATAACACATCCACATTCAAACATATCACAAAACCTTCAATACAATATGGAAGTTTTGTATCAAAATAAATCAACTTCAAACAAACTAAAAATCCATCAAACGATGTTGATATAGATGAAATAAAAAATATTTGAGAGAAATATCTCTTTTTGAAATAATTTAAAAGTCACATAATTATAAAAAAATACATTTACTTTAAAAATATTCTTATATTAATATAAGGAATCTTAGACAATTTTATAACATTGGAAAATAGCCACACCCACCATATAAGTTCAAAAAGACATTGTTACCTTAATTTTTTTGAAAAGGTTAAAAAGCAACTTGTTTGGAAAACAACAGAATGATTCCTTTATAAAAATATTATAAAAAGTAAAAAAAGGGTATAAATTAATTTAATCCATAGTCTATTAAATTGGAATAATGTTTTGAAATACATTTTTATGAATCATGGATGTGGATGATAAATAGATCCTAGTAGATAATTACATATAAAAAACCTCGGATAATGAAGAGATTGTAGAATTATTTCACACCTTGAACTTTTCTTTGATCAAGGGTAGGTTAACCTCCTGTATAATAGTTAAATAATTTCTATTAAATTATACAAGAATCATATATATTAATATGATATCATATATGATCTTTTAACATTGCTTTGTTAATAATATCCTAGTATTATCGTCGTCTCGTGTGTTAACTAATTCCTTTTCCTTTTTATGCTTTGTTATGTGAGTCATATTTTTTATTGATAGGATGTATCTTATTAATATAAATAATTATATATAGACTTTTACATTATTTTTAATCATAAAATGAAAATTATTCTGGAATGGATACAATGGGGAATGAATCTCATCACGTTCGTGGAGACGGTAATCCGTACATACGCACGAGCGATAATATCATTCTTCTGATATTAAAATATTATATAATTGGATGGTATATCATATATAATGAATAGTTATCATGTTAGATTTATTATTCACATCAATTATACAAAATTATTATACCCATCCAAATAATAATGTATTTAATAACAACTACACCACAACTTGGAGACGTTATGACGTATGTACGCACGTATGGTGGCATGTCATTCAAAGGATGGATAGAATAATGAATATGGTTGTACCATATTTATAATAACATCAATGTATATAAAAAATACTAGAGTTATTATTTTATATTGTAGAAAAAAATTAAAGATGAATTGGAAAAATAAAGGAACATGAAAGATGTGATGAAATATTTACTTCTTCTTCAGGTTCTTCCATTTGATTTGATCAAAAGATCTCCTTAAGTTGGTTTTCTGACTAAAGTAAGACCTCTTAGATGAATTGAAGGATGTTGAAAGGATATATTTGTAGGGTTTTTCCCATAAAAATGGATTTGGAGGTGTGAATTTGAGAGAAGGGATGGTTCTATTTTATAAGAGGGGTGAGGGGCACCTTAGGAAAAGCTAGAAATATTATTTTATAACAGAATAATTTTCGTTTTATAATGGCTCAAAAATGGATTATTTAATGTATATGGTGGGTATGGTTATAAAACCACTAAAAAATAGGTTTTAGATAGCTTTGGGTCATTATATTAACCTTATCTTTTATATTTAACTCTTAGTTAAATAGTTTCTTATTTACCTTGTCTCTTTGTATTTTTTTATTATAGGGTTAATAAGCATATTAAATACTTCCAAGCGAACCCCAAGTGGTTAATTAATAATAAAAATATAATTATATAAGTCTTTTGGATGAAGCATATATTTTTAGGAATAGAATATCAATTAATAATATAATATTTGTTTTAAAAACTCTTTTTTTGTCAATTTTGACACTATTTGGTATTTTATTTTTTCTAAATTCATAACAGCATTATTACTTCAAAAAAATCATCTATCCAACCCTAATATGTCAATTTAACCTATAAAATTACTATAATTCAAAAAAAGTAAAAAATTACATTTATTTAGATATTTATAATATCAATTATTTTAATATTTCATTAATTATGTAATTAATGCATCATCATTGTGTCATCAATAAATTAAATTTTTTAATTTGTACGAAATATAAATAAAAAACCATTATGTATGAAATCCGTTTATATTTATAATTAATATTTGTAGTTGAATTTATCTTATCTGTATCCCCATATTAAAAATGATTTAGTTATTAAACTTTGATTTTAACTCTTTCAGCTCTTCTTTAAATAATATAATAATAAATGTCCTAATCTAATCCATGTGGGCCATAGAGGTTTATATTTTATATCTAGGGTTTTTTTGGTCGAATTATACTTATCCAATAGAATTAGGACATGTTCTATCAGAATAATAATATCATTTTTACCCTTAGTTACCCTCTTTACTTTAACCGTGGTAAATAATAGTAAAAAGTTACTATTCAACAAAAAATTATTTTCATCTTATTAAAACACATTTTACATATTGATATCAACTCTGTCACTCGGATTTTTAAAATTCAACTCTCAGAAGTGGTAAAATTAATTTTTATGTAAATTTTCAAATGCTCATTGGAGGTGGGTAAAAGACGGTAAAAAGTTCAATAAAAATTTTATATATCAAAACATATTATAAAATGGCTCCAATGAATAAAATTGAACATATATAGGTAATATATATATATATTTACATAAAATAAATTTAAATTAAATAAATAATTATTTAAATAAAAAGTCGGTTCTAACCAATAACTCAGTGTTTTTCACTATTCATCAAAAATGTAATGTTTTCAGAAATGTACCAAAATTTCACCCAAAGTTAATTTTGATATTATGAATTCAAAAATTAATTCTATTTCACAAAAATCAAAACATAGAAGTTTTTGTTATTAATTTTAAATTTATTCTCATTGTCAAAAGAAAAAAAGTGTATTTTTGAGAAATAATAACTAACAAAAGATTGATACTTGTTCATGTTCAATTTCAAAGTAAAATTACATATAATGACAATAATTGGATTATATGGTAAAATTATAATCTAATTATATTTATAAACCATTAAAATTTATAATTCAATACTATAAATTATTTTGATTAAAAAAAAATTTCAGTTAAGATATAGAATTTTTCACTATTCACCAATATATGAATGTTATCAGAAAAACACCAAAAATTTATTGAAACTAAATTGTTATGTCACGATTCTAAAGAAGAAGTTTATTTTTTCAAATTGAATATATATGAAGTTTCATATATTGGATTTATAAACTGTTCTCCATTAAATGGCAGTAAAATTGAATTTTTTTAAAATACTTCTTTTATCTGAAAAAAAAATGAATTTGTTCATACATTATGTCGAAGTAACTTATAATATGAATTATAAAACTATAAGTATTATATAATGTTAAAAATTCAGTTAATACTATTTATAGCCACTTTTAAACGGCTAGTGTGGTAAGTCATGGTGCGCTTGAACTATGTGTTGTGTGTAGAGCAAGTTATTGAATTACACTGAAAAAATAATGTATTATGAAATATTGGGGTGTTACATATATTTTGTATTATGACATATTTATGACATAGAAATGATGTAAAAAATACAATAAAGGTTATACAAGACCAAAAATATGTTTTTAATTTAACATAATTTAATATGTAGTTTAACTAATTAATTCGATAAATTCTTCATGAATTCTCCAAAACCTATAATATATTTTAATGTTTTAAAATCGTTTGTTTATATATATTACATAATTTCACATTATAAAGGGTATACATTTTATAGGTTCAACCCATGGCCTAATAAAATAATTATAGCTGCCTCTCTTTGGATAAAACTTGGGGAAAAATGCATTTAAAGATTTTTGGAGCTAGCTATTTTATTATATAGATTCCAAAACCTATGTTTGAGAAATTATAAAGAAATACCCACACTTTCCAAATTTAATTCCAACCATCTGTAAAAAACCGATATTTTATGATAATTATTCTTATTAATTTCATTAATTTCTTGTGTTGTACGTTACACCAAGATTATCTTGCGCTATATGCAACACCATATTATCTTGTAGTACACACAACACTATTCTTGGCTCGTGTTACACAAAATTTCAAGTTTGTTATGTAGAAATTATTCTAAGAAACATTAAGTATAGAAATTTGTTTAATTTATAAATTAAATATGGTGTTATTTTGGAGTCCTTCACTATATGACACCCTGACTTGGTTTGTGTTACACGCAATCGCGACCTTCCTCGATAGCGTGTGCAGTACACAATACGAGGTTTCACTAAACAACGATATATTGTTATAATATTATTATGGACTATCCGTTATGAATAGTATTAACTACATTTTTAATTTTATAACATTATTATTCATCTTACATATATTCTAGAACATGGTATGAGAATAAAATAAATTTTTCGGGTAAAATAAGTATTTTTCAAAAAATGAAGTTTTGCCGCCTTTTGATGGAGCGCGCACATTAAATCTAGTTTAGAAATGTTTATAAGTTAAATTTGATAAAATAAAATTATTCCATGGAATCAGGATATAAAAATATAATTTGGATAAAATTTTCATATTATTCTGATAACTTTCATATATTTATTAACAGTAAAAACACGCTATATTTTAATTAAAAACAACTTTTTTCATCAAAATAATTAATATAGTAATATTATCTTTTTAATTGGTTTTAATGTGTAATTAGAATATATTTTTACTATTTAATCCAATGTTGTTCATTGGAATTAATTTCACATTGAATTTGGACATAAACAAATGTCGATCTTTTGATAGTTATTGTTTCTTAAAAACACGCTATTTGTTTTGATAACAGGAATAGATTTTAAAATTAATAAATTCCAATTCTATGTTTTGAATATGGAAAAATGGAAATAATTTTTTAATTTGTAATATCAAATATATCTTAGGCTAAATTGTTTGTTTTTTTTTCTGAAAAACATCAATTTTTTATGAATAGTGAAAACACTGAGTTTTTAGTTAAAACCGACTTTTTATTTAAATAATCATTTATTTTATTTAAATTTATTTTAGGTCAAAATAGGTAAAAAAATACTTATATAAGTTAAATTAAATTCATTGGAATCATTTTATAATAATTTTAGATTTATAAAAATTGTATTGAACTTTTCACCGTATTTTACCCACCTCCTAGGAGCTTTTTCAATTGTTCATAAAACTTAATTTTACCGCTTCTGTGAGTTGAATTTAGAAAATCCGAGAGACATGGTTAATATCAAGGAGTAAAATGTGATTCAATTAGATATAAATAATTTTTGATGAATAGTAACTTTTTACTTTTATTTACCACAGTTAAAAGTAATTAGGGTAATTCAAGGTAAAAAGAATATTATAATAATTAAAAATTACCTTAACACTTTTCCAAACATTATTTGATTAGTAATGGCTTACCATTGGAATCCATGGGTCAATTTTGAGACCCCATGGAGCCACTTATGAAAGAAAATGACACATTTGATTAATTAATATAATGTAAAGGAAAAATTGGCATTAACAAAAATCCTTTTGTAATTAATTTTTATAAGGGGCTATATAAATAAAAGATACTAAATATGTACTTAATATTTTTATATATAAACTAAACGATATTTAATACTTATAAAATAATAGAATAGTTCATACATTAAATACATACATCAAGTTGTCAATTTTTACTTTTGTTAGCCTCTTTATCATCCCGCATGAAATCCATATCACAAGAAATGAATTAGTCAATAATTTTATTGTATTTTCCATGCCAAAAAATATGGATGAAGTGATATTTTGAAATCAAAAAATAGTTTCATCCTGATCTATAAAAAAAATTAGTGAAATGAAAATGTGTTAGATATATCAAATAGAATATTTCAGGTGATTTGGATGTTCAGAATTCATTCAAAAACTGTTTCAACATGTTTTTCCCGTGATAGAGAAGATTAAATAATTTAAAAGATATAACAAGGTTGGGTGATATCCATTACAACTCACTTGAATGGAAAATATTTAATAAACATTAGAGAAGATCATTTTTAAATAAAATAAATTATTTCATGTTAAAATGATAAAGGTCCTTTTAAAGAAACTACCATTATATACTTCATTATAGTTTAAACTTAAAATCCATTATTCCAAAGTCGATTAGCCTAATAAATCCAATCGCTCAAAATATCATTAATCACTAAAAAATCAATCACATAAAACATTGAATGGCATGTATAGGACTTTTAACATATGATCAATGTTGAACATATAAATAACCGATGGTATCCATAACTCTTAAGTAATCCTCACATGAAAATGTAATAATCTCGAATGTTATCAAAACCCTTGTCTAATACCAAATTTATGGATCCAAAATCAAACAATATATAATCTTCTATATTGAGATAATAATAAATTTAGTTTAATTACCATGTATCATTTGGGTTTAGTTAATTAACGAATTAGGACATAACTATTACACACCAAAACTATGTTTTATACTTTTTATACATCTAATCAGGATCCATTTTCTAAAAATATAAAACATTGAAAATAAAAAATTATATTTTATATGAAAAATATACATGGCTTTAAAAATGACTTCATTTTTTTCTAGACCCATTTTTAAACCATATGAAAAACAATTAAAAACATGGTGTTAGAACAAAATTCTAAATAGAGGAAATAAGATGAAGAAATACATTAATCATGTGAAAAAATTAAAACCATCAAAAATATATTATTTGAAACACAAATTTTTACCTAGATAATCATCATTTTTTTATAAAATATCATTAAACTAACATTTTAATTGAATTTATTTTCTCAGATATTCATTATAAAATATATAAAAGTCATCTAGGTTCCTTGGGACACCATCTTCATAGATCCCTTACAACACCCTTGAAATTTGAATATACATAGGATTGAATTCAATTATAATTCATTAGATAATAATATTATTACCAAAATAATTGGATTTATAACTGGGATCACCCATCATTTAAACTATATTGGGTTCACCAATGAGTTATAATGGAGAACAACCCATCATAAGTAATGTCCAAATAAATTACCATGAATAAATCCCTAAAATACTTGTAACTCCCTGACCCCAGATACCCAGAGTCGGTACATTATTACATAAAATTGGCATGACCACAAGAAAGATCAAATCTCTAAATACTGATTGGTTTAGTATCCTTGGAAACACTACATATATTCGTAAAGTTTTACATTATAGCATAAAGTGAAAAAATACTAAAACAACATATTGTCTCCATATTCCACACTATTATCCCCTCATAATATCCCTGCAGGTCATTTATAATTTACTTCTTCACATCCTAGGAAAAATAAAACATAGAAAAGGGGTGAGCTCAAATGACCAGTAAGGATAACAATATAGTAGAAACTTTCATAAATAAGAATAATCATTTAAGGAAATGTATAACTAAAACAAAAACTTTTTAAACTTGAACTTCAACATAGTATGGAAAAAATAAAATGAAATAATTCCATTTATATATTCACATGGATATTCTACTAATCGAATAATCACATGCAATATCAATGACCACTTTTATAATGTTGGAACGCATAATGCCAGACTATCATCACCGCATAGCCAAGAACTCGTGTCAAGAATACAAATAAGATTTTTCCAAGTCCATGTTCTAAGACACTAGTTTGTCTCATGAGACCAACTGATGCATCGAGGAGCTATAGCGAGCTCCACCCGTCACATATTAAGTCCAATGCATTCCCATATCAAAAGGTTAAAACATAACATAATAATTCGTTTTAAAACTATCATAATAAATGTAAATAATTCATCCATAAAATATGAATGGTATAAAAATAACACATCCACATTCAAACATATCACAAAATCTTCAATAAAATACAGAAGTTTTGTATCATAATAAATAAACATCAAATAAGCGTAAAATCCCTTTAAGGATGTTGACATAGATGAAATCAAAACTCTTTTTTTTAGAGAAATATCTCTTTATCTTTTGAAATCATTTAATATTAATATATTTTTAAAATAAAACATTTTCTATGAAAATATTCTTATAAGCTTGTAAAAAAGCTTGGATGATTTTATAACAGCAGAAAATAGCCCCACCCGCTGTTAAAAAACATTCTTACCTTAATTCTGTCGAAAAGGTTAAAAGCACATTGTTTGGAAAACGACGGAAAGATTCCTTTATAAACCACATATAAAAAGTCAAAAAAGGGTATAAATGAATTTAACCCATATTCTTGTAAATAGTAAAAAATGTTTTGAAATACATTTTTAAGAAACATGGATGTGGATGATAAAGAGATCCCAGTAGATTATTACGTATAAACAATATCGGATAATGAAGAGATTGCGAAATAAACCCTTACCTTGTACTTTTCCTTGGTTTGGGGTAGGTTAACCTTCTTTATAATGATGATATAATTGTTATTAAATTAATAAATAATAATATACATTAATATTATATCATATATGATCTTTTAACATTGCATTGTTAATAATATCTTAGAATTATTGTCGTTTTGGGTGTTAACTTACTCGTTTTATTTTATATATTTTGTTACATAAGCCGTGTTTGTTATGGATAGTATGTATATTATTCATATACAGAATGATATCAAGTCCATAAATACTATTATTAATCATCAAATGATAATTATACTTGAATGGATACAATTGAGAATGAATCTCATCGCGTTCGTGGAGATGGTAGTCTGTACGTACGCACGAGCGATAATATCATTATTTTTATATTAAAATAATATATAATTGGATGTTATATATTATATATAGAATCATTATAATGTTATATTTATTATTTATATGAATTACACATCATTATTATACCCATCCAAATAATAATATATTAAAAAACAATTACACCACGACGTGGAGACGGTAAGCCGTACATACGCACGTATGGTGACATGTTATTCAAAGGATGGATAGAATACTAAATATGGTTGTACCATATTTATAATAACATCATAGTATATATAAGATACTGGAGTTATTATTTTAGAATGGTAATAACAAAGAATGATGATGTGGAAGAAGAAAGAAACTTGGAAAAAGGGTGGTGAAATCATTACCTCTTCTTCGGGTTCTTCCTTTTGATTTGATCTAAAGGCCTCTTAGGATGGCTTTCTGGCTAAAGGATGGCCTCTAGGAGGAAGTGAGGGAAGTTTAGAGAGTATTTGGGAAGAGTTTTTCCGAACCAAAAGGCATTTATGATGTGATTTAATGAGAAGGGAGAGTGCCCCTTTATAAGAGGGGTGAGGGGCACCTTTGGAAAAGCTTGAAATATTTTTTTATAATAAATTAATATTCGGTTTTTAATGGATAAAAAGTGTATTATTTAAGGTTTAAGGTGGGTATGTGTCTAAAAACACTCAACCAATAGGATTTAGACAGGTTTGGGTCGTTATATTAACTTTATCTTTTGGTTTTAACACTTAGTTAATTAGTTTGACACTTACCATGTCACTTTGTATTTTTATATTATATAGTTAATAAACATACTATATACAACCATGAGACCCCCAAGTGGTCCTTTAATGATTCAACTATCATGATATAAGTCTCTTGGCCGAACATTATATTTTTAGGAATTTAATATCAATTAATAATATAATATTATGTTTTAAAAAACTCTTTTATGTCAATTTTGACAATATTCAATAATTGATTTTTGTAAAAATAATAAAAGAGTGATTACTTCGAAAAAAGTTACTTACATCATTCATAACATTTAATATTAACCTATAAAATTAGTTTAATTCATAAAAAGTATCAAATTATATTTATTTGGGTATCTACAATATCAATCATTTTAATTTTTCACTAAAATGGTAATTACTGCATCACCATTGTGTCATATATAAATTAAATTATTTAATGTCTAAAAATTATAAATAAAATAATATTTTTTATGAAATGTTTCTAGATTTCTAATGAATATTTATAGTATAACATACCTTATATATAACCCTATGCAAAAAAACTTTTCTATAAGATATATGCTTGTGTCATTTTTGTATTCATTTTAACTTAAATAAAATAATGTGTCTCTTTCACTTACAAGTGGCACCATGGGGTCCAAAAATCGACCCAAAGATGCCCATGGTCGAACATGTATCAACCAATAAGATTAGAACACATTTTATGGTAATTTATTATTATTATAAAATTATTTTTTAACCCATATTTACCATATTTTCCCTTTAACCATGGTAAATAAAATATTTACCAAAATAATTGTTCAAAATATCTAAAAATAAAAGTTACCTATTTACACAATTTGAAAATCCTGATTCCAAATATTGAATCCATTTTTCCAAATTCAAAACACAGAAGTAGAAGAAATTAATTTAAAAATTAATCCCCGCTGTCAAAATAAAAAGCGTGTTTATAAGATATAATAACTATCAAAATTTTGATACTTGTTTATATTGGGTTTAATTGTGAAATTATGTCCATTGACCAAAATTTTATTAAATTGTAAATATATATTCTAAATATACATTAAAACCACTCAAATTCATAATTTATCACTATTAATTATTTTGATTAAAAAAGTGTTTTTAATTAAAATTTAGTAATTTTCACTGTTCATCAAAATATTAAAGTTATCTGAAAATTACCAAATTTTCACCTTAGGCTATATTAAATACTCTGAATCCAAAAATGAAGTCCATTTTGAGAGATAAAATTTCTAAAATATTAAAAATTAGGTATTACTACTCAAAACGGCTTGTTTGATTGGTTGTGGTGTGTTAGAACTCGATGTTTCGTACAACACATGTTATCGCATTATTCAAAATGAAGTGTACCGTAGAAGCATGGGGTGTTACAATACTACTTTTCCAATTTATTTAATAAAAAAGTTTAAATACCAAAAGTCATATTAAAAGGGAAATTCATTTTTTATTTGAATAAAAAATGGATTCTATTAAAGAAATTCAAATATCATATAATGGATATGGTGGTGGGAAAAGTCATTGTCTTCTTGTACATTTAATTTTTTTTTAAAAATTTATAGAAAGAGTCCAAACATTCTATAAAAAGATTTTTTTTATATAAATGATGTAATAAAAACTAAAATTTAATTTAAAATGATTTTATGTTCATAAAAATATATTTATAGAAAAATTTGAAAAAGATTTAAATTGAAGAGAATTTTTTTAAAAATAATCCTGAAAATAATGTTTCTAGTGAAACTTCTCCTTACCTAGAATCTATATCCTAACAAATATTATTTATCATTATGAATAATATACATATGTTAATTATTTACTATATTAGGATTCTTTTATAGGTTTATTAGTTATTTTGATTCACTTATTACCTAATAAATTATAATTACTTTTTCAATTATGTTCACATTTGATGTTTTGATGATATGTAGCTCATAGTCCAAAACGACATCAAAAGGTTCAATATTTTCTGAACTTTTATTGTTTTATTGTCTCTAAAATAATAAGCATGGAAAATTTATAATTTTTATATATAAATTATACTTTGTAATCCATTCATTAAAAATATTTTTCATTAATGAACTTGATTAGATTTTTGGAGATGGTTTATCATACGTATGCAAGAGTAAGATTTCCTTTTTACAACGATCATTATAGAAATAAGATAATCATTATTTATCATTCCATAATTAAAATTTTATCTTAAATAACATAATATTTATTTAAAAATACTATTATGTATCATCAAAATGATTTTTCATTGAAAAAAATATCACATAACTTTATGGAGGTGGTAGTACTTATGTACGCATGAATGATGACATGATTTCTATGAAAATTGATTGGTAAGAATGTACATGTAATACAATATTAAATTAATGATTAATATGTCTTGATTTTCATATATAAATTTTAATTTCATCATTATAACCAATAGCAAGATATTTTGATGGGAAATAAATGGCATTGGTTAATGAGGCGGTAGTCCGCTGTACGTTTGATTGTGGATTTCATTCCCCATTTGATGGAAGATGAGATTGTTATAGCTTGTTATATTAAAATAAAAATAATTATATTCATGGAAATGATATTATTATTTTTTCATGGATTAATATTATTTTAATATGGTCGATTAAAAAATATTAAAAAATACTTGGTTAAGAAATATTGCTCTTATTTGGACAAGATATTAAGGTTCACACCAAGATGTTTTAAATGTGTGTTTTATGATAAAAAATAATCTATGTTGTGAAGATGAATTTAAATAATGTATTTTGGCATGTCTTATATAATGACTTTTAACATTTATATATATAATTCCCCTTTTAGTTAAATTAAATTCATTATTATATATTATTAATATAGAAAGAAAATGCACTTATTTGATTTTATTATAACATATTTAAAAGATAGTAAAGTATCTTTTTTATTTATAACATACCCATTGAATGTATGATCATATTGTTAGTTTCAATATTGGTTTTTAAAAATCTAATTAAAAAAGGAAAAGGATTTGATGGCCTCAACTAGTAGGATAATACCCTTTGAATCCCATTTATGATATCTTATAAGGGAGATAAAATCTCATCGATTTTTCCATGACCATTATGACGGTGATATTAAAAAATATAAGCATGAGTGAAACAATTTACATAACAATTTCATGCTCATCAAGATTAGAGCCTACACCTTGTACGATGAACCACTCCATGAAAGTCACATCGTCGTGCACCTTACTCCTATTGCATTTTCTAGTGTATTTAAGGGATATGAATCAAGACCATTATAATATTAATATGCATATTATATATAATAATGACTATATTTTCATTTTATTATTCATACAATATAAATTATTTTGATTCTGATATAATTAACCCCAAATTTTATTTTTTTTTCTAATATTCATATTAAACTAATGAATTTATTTTGATTAAAGAATGAATTTTTGAAATAAATAGTATTTTAAAAAACTAATATTAGTAAATATTTTTTTAAATATTAATTATAATACAATATTTAGGTAATTAAATGTAATTTTTATAGGGGTTTGAAAGCAATTTATTGTAAAAATCCAAATATTTCCCAATAAATTTTCATTACTATTCTAATTGTGAAAATGAACATATTATAAATTAATTTGGTTAAAATAATTATTTTCTTTTTAGTCAAAATATCAAAATTTTCCAATGGTGATTTTTTAATAATTTTCAAACATAGGCAAATTTTCTTGTAAAAATTAAATTACGTATTAATATACAATGTATATTATAACATCATGATTACCCAAAAATGATGTACTAAGTAATATAAATGTTACGGGTAAACAATAAAATATTTTTCTTTCCAAAAATGTAATATTATGTATATTTGATTAATTTCATAAATATGTTATGAATCCAAAAAAACCTATAATTTATTTGAATGTTACAAATTCATTTCATTATAAGCATAAATTACGTTCACACTAGAAAGGGTATTATTTGAATAGGTTATGCAATTGGCCCAATAAAATAATGAAAACGAACAATTTTTTAAAGAAATAATGGGATATTTCAATGATAATTTTTTTTGGTTTTGGGTATTTTATAATATAGAGTCTAAAACCTATGTTTGAGAAATGATAAAGATTTCTCCCCAAATTTCTTTTAAAATCCAACACACTATTTTCATTCCAATGTGAAAACAAGCACACAAGAAGCTCCTCCAAATCATTTTTAATCCCCCTCTCATTGTAGGGGATCCTCTTCTTTTCGTTTTTATTCAATTGTATATTTTATCTTTTGTATTTCATCATCATTACCTAATATAGTGATATGTTCTTCCATAGAGCCCTTACTATACATATTATTTCTAAATTATAAGTGTTACCTAGGATTATTACCGGGCCCTTCCATGAATATTTATATGCCCCCATTATGCTACAGAAATTTCACCTTGATTTTCAATGACAAACAATTGTGTAGTGAATACCTATACCCATTTTCTATCAAGAGATTTTCACCATTAGTAACATATACATATTTGTTCGGGAGATAAATTTTTTTATCCCACACTCTTTGATATGGATATAATTTATTATGATAAATGATTCCATTTTTTATAATCCATGTAGTACACTTAAGCAGGGTAATGAAATGAATTTGATGGGTGTAACTGAAACTATATTGGGCACTATTGAATTAGGTAATGTTTTAGTCTTGTGATTCATCATTAATAGGATTCAAGAGTGAATCTACATAATGGGACTTTATTTATCATGATATATAGTATTTTATCCTTCACCAATGTTTGTGGTGTGCTATTTTAAGTTGTTTCCACATTTAACATGTCGCCATTATGATTATCATGTTATTCCATGCCTCACTTTACATTTTAATGATTATTAAAACTTTTATGGATCATTGGTATACTTATTCTCTAAATGTATTAAATTTTTCATATTATTCCTTTCTAATACCCGTATTTGGATTTATAGGTCACTTTATTATTATGTATTTCCCAGTTGAAGGAATATTATTATCATTTTAAGGATGTTTTTAATAATAGTGACTAATTTCATATATTAATTTCTTGTATATTGTATCTAATTTGTAAATAAAATAAACTTATCAATATTCTATGTTTTATTTTGTGTAATATTATGTAATAATTCCTTTATTAATGTTTAATAAAGAGAACAATTTCCATAGTTTTTATCAAAGAAAACGTATTTTTAATTTTAGTATTATGATTAGAATACCACTATAAATTACTTAATGATAAAACTAAGTATATAAAAACATTCAAAACATTTAGTAAAATATAGAGTATGTGGTTTATCAAAAAAATACAGTACAATCTAGATTCTACAAGTGGATGTGGCTCTAACATATATTTACATTGGGGAAAAACTAATAACACTGCGTTGAGCTATACTCAACCAGGAACTGTTGCATAACAACATACCTTACTGGACAGGTGGTTTTACACTCGTGGGAGATATTATTGAGAAAATTCAAAAACACATTATAAACTATTATATATATAAATAAATCTTGTATGATTATATGTTATGAAATATATCATGGATATTGTACATTGTAGCTTATATGATCATACGTTAAGGAAATACAAGTAAGCTATAAGTTATCCCATTAATTTTATTGAATTCCCATTTATGTGATTAATATTTTAAGAATAATAATCCCTAATTTCACACTTTATTGTCTCTAATAGAAAAAAATAGATGAAATTGGGTAAATAACCAATGTGAAGTTAAATTTGATGGTTTCCCAAATGAGATGCCTTATATTATGGGATCTCAAGTGTGACATCTTGCGATTAGAGAAAAAAATCAATCCAAAATTAAAATTTTAAACTATAACTTTATTAAATTCCTAAATACATTAAGGAAAATAAATATTGAATATCAAATAAGTACATCTAATAAAGGTGAATAGGGAAATATGGTCTAATTTTATTTTTGAAAGAAAGTGTTGAAAGATGCAATAATCTAAATTACACAAACAAATGTGAGATGATTCATGTCGGGAAACATACAGAAAAGGTATCCAATTTCCATGAAGAAATGGATCATGGGAAGGATTTCAACAAGGTTCAATCTATGGTACAACATAAAGTTCTATTTCCTATGTGTTTCGAATTCATGCATTATCCAGAAAAAATTTTTATGTTGATGTTAGAAAAGCATGATGAGCATCAACAGTTACCAATATCTTGGGAAAACAGAGAGTCCTATCTTGAGATGAATCATGATGATTTAAGTACATATAACTTCTACGCAAAATTATTGTATGTCATGTTGTATTTCAATTCATAACCTATTACCATATCTTATAATTATTTAATTAACATCCTATCACAACCTGAAATGGGTTTTTATTATCAGGGAAAACATATATGATTATTGAATCGCATGTTGATGTTTATGGTAATTAACATCATAAAAATTTTATAATTCTCCCTCTGTAGGAAAGTTATTTTTTCCAATTGATGGAATGATTTTATTTTAAAAATACATAATCAATTTATGAAATAAGGAATGAATCCTCTATACCATGAATTATCCCCCAATTATATAAGAAAATATATCCAAATCCAAAATTAACTCGATAATCATGACATAGAATAATGTATTAATCCCAAATTATGTCTTATACCCTTCTTCTGAAATAAATAATAATTTAATACCATTTACCTCTAATAAACCATCATAATATAAAAGAACCAACAATCATAGAATAATGTGATTACTAAATAATCATTACCTTTCAAGATTTGATACAAAAAATGTTGATCGAACAGTGGTACCTTCCCCTGACCGAACTACCTATGTATATGAACCATCAACAGGAGTCATGGGAACTCCCTCAACCAACAATTTTACTTCCACATTATAATTATAAATATAATCTCTAGAAATTCTCTCACCTGATCCCTCTACATCACCTTGAATCCTCACTCAACATATTTAACTCCCCGTATCCAAATAATTATTCAACCTAATAGTAACTCTTGTAGTGTGGTAACCTGAAGCCTCTGCATCACCCCAAATCTCCAATACACATGAATGAGTATCCTCAACATATGAGCTACTAGAATGTCTTTCCTCCACTATATACCCCTCTAACCCTAAATAAGTAGGAAGCATAGTCTGACGAATGCCCATATATTTCCGCAATCTACTAAAGTCATCGGCCGTATGTAGATTCCCACCATATAAACTACACTCCATACCCATTTGAATCTAATATGGAAAGAGTAACTCAACATGAAATTCCGATTACTTAAAAATTCCCTTACAACTCTTCATTTCAAGAAGCTCAGACCCAACATCTATAGTTAGCCATAGAGTGCTCCAAATTATTACAGACAAAAAATCTTGTTTAGAATCCAAAAAGTACCAAATTATTTTGAGAATATATTTCTATGAAAGTATCCTTTAAAACCCATAAATGAATCATAAAAGTAAATTATTATTAGGATGGATGAATACTAGTTTAATTTATAAATTTTAAAATTCAACATTATTGTTAAAAATTAAAAATTAATTTTAAAAACTAAACACTAAAGGAAAACACTGATAAATTTCCTTTTAAAAACGTTTGAATGATGGTTAAATGTATGTAACCATCATTAAACATCACATAATCTATTGTTATTAGAGTATAATTACCATTATTTAATTTCAAAATATTTTTTAGCATTATATTTATAGATAATTAGGCCATAAGTCTTAAATATTACATATAAAAAACATATTATACAATGTATACACATATAATCAATATCATTTTCCCACAATATAGAAATATAAAAAACCATATTTAATTTTGTAAAAAATCTGCATGAACTTCAACATAAATTATTCATTTAACATAGCCAACAATATACCCTTTGAATCATTTTTAAAAAAATGGTAAGAGCATAAAAGGGATGCTAATGTATATAAGAAGAATAAAACTGTTAGTCTAGTAAAATAAATGAAAGCCCTTAGAAAATATTTTAATAAAAAACATTTTTTTCTATGAGAGGGAAATATATATTATAAAAATTAATTTTTTTTTAATTTTAAATAAAATTATTTCAATTTAAAGACATTAGAAAGAATAAAAATACCATTAGTTACCTTGGTAAATCATTTTTATAGACCCCATAAATAATACATGGAATGGTAATAACCATATAAATTACATTCGACATAATAATATAGAGAATGAAATTATTAAAAAATACATGGAATCACAATCTAAGAACAATGATCATATAAACTATATCAAGATCTATAATTTGATATAATGAGTGTAAACCCTTCAGAAACAATATCTAAAGATCATATCACAAATAAAACAATATAAAATCATTTTTAGACTCATTTTTTAAAAAAATTAGATATCAAAATGAAATTCTATTTTAAAAATTATTTTCACTAATAATGAATAGAAACAAGAAAAATTGTTCTTTTCATTGCATAAAACATACAATAAAGAAATTGAATTCTAACATAAAATTATGGTTGTGGTAGTGGGAAAATTATTTTGACCATTTATGGAAAAAAGAACATTCTTTTAGTCTTTTTTAATGTAATTAAATACCATCTCTAAAAAACAGTTTTCTTGAAAATCATTGAGTGGATATTAAAAAAAATTTCCTTTTATATTTCATTTATTTCATAAAATATATATATACATAATTTAATTTTTCATACACGGACATGGATGAGAAGTAGTTTGAATATAAATCATTAAAATGTTTTTTTAAATTAATGTGTATAATACCTTAAGTCTGAGTGAACATATATTATTTATCATCTAGAATAACAATATTATGTTAGTTTTATACTTTATTGAGAATTGTTTTCATGTTTATTAGTACTTTAATTTCATTTCAGACTATATTATATAAAATTAAATAATTAATTAAGTTGAGGACATTTTTTGACTATATTCCGCATATATATCAAAAACTAATTTTGTATGATAATTATGGACTAAGAGATAATTACTATATCATCATTAGATTAATGTTGAAATAATTATAAATTTATTTATAAATTATAACATTAAAATTGGCCACAAAATATGGTAATGAAAAATGAATTGTGTCGCAATCGTGGAGATGGTCGGTCGTATGTATGCATGAGTAAGGTTTCCACTTTTCAATGATCATAATGGAAAGTTGGTAATTATTAATTCATCCTTTATGAATTATAAATATATAATAAATAAAATACTATTTCTTAAAATATATGTGTATATATATATATCATCTATATGATGCGGTTATGAAAAAAAATCACATTGCTTCATGTAGGTGATAGTCCACATGTATGAATGAATGAGTCATCATTTTCATTGAATAAAATGGTAAGAAATTAAATTATATAACATATTTTCAAATATATAAATATTTGATTAATATAATATATAAAAATAATTCCATTATGATAACTAGTTCTGATAGGCAATAATGGAAAATGAATGACATCAGTTCAGAAGGATGTAGTTTTCTATACACACGAATAACAGTTCTATTTTAAATTGGATGAAAGAGGATATTTATATAGGTTTTTATATTTCCATAAAGACACATAATTATATGAAATTTAATATTTATAATTTTTAATCATTGAATAATAAGATTTTATGGTTTTAAATTAAGAAATAAAAATTGATAAGTTAAGAACTATACAACTTCTTCAAACTACCATTTAAGGATTTCACTAAATTCATTGATATAGAGGGTTTAAAATAAATCATATCTTCTTGTATGGGGTTAGGAATGTACATATGGTATTTGGGTAGACATAATTGTAACAAAATGGTTTTATTTGTGTGAATTAATGGGGATAGGATCATCCCATTTGTATGATTTGTGAGGGGAACTCTTGGAATTTTAAATAGTATTAAATGAATATATATTAATTTTCAATTCAAAATTGAACCAAATTGATAATATTTGAGTATATGTTGTGGATGAATCAAAAGCAAATTATAAAATAAAATATGGACATGTTTTGACTATGTTCTTATACTTATCTTTTGGGATTAACCCACATTATCCCTTCTCACATATACCCTCACTATAATTGTTTTTTCTATGAAGGGCAGGATAGTCACTATAAATGGAAAAAACCATAAATGGAAAAAGTATTATATTATCAATGATATCACTTTCACCAAGATGATGATATTATTTTTTTTATTTTTAAATCCATTAGTAAAATATTATTTTCTTAAAGTATCAATAATTCAAATATTAGATTTATTTATTAACATTGGATTTAATAACATTAAGAAAAAAATAATTTTAGAATACTATTTCATAATATATCCCAAACATGTTATATTTTTATTATTTTTTAATCAATTTAATGATTTAAAATAATATTACTTTTAATATCTCTAATACCCCTTATTATATTTTTTTTATTGATTTAATAATTTATACACCAGTATTTGGTAAGAAATTATGGTAATTTTTTTTATAAATAAAAATAAAAAAAACATGGTGAATGAAAATAATTTATTTTTTAAAAATAATGTTTAAAAAATATCATATACTTTTTTATCCCAATTTTAAAAATATTATTATTACAATAAATAAGAGTTTGACATTTTTACACATTAATTACGTAAAATATTATGAAGGTCATAATCACATCCCAATGGAAAAAAACATATAACTAAATCTTGGATATTTATGTTATAAATGGAATAGTATATTAAAATTATGTAATGTATGGGCATAATTTTCTTGTCCTTATCTATTTATTTTTAATCATTAATAACCTGATTTACCATTTGTAGTGGTGAAAAAAATATTGTGGCTACTATATATATTGAAAAAAATAAAATAAAAATATTTTATAATTATGAATCCCTTTTTCAAAATGTATAATAAATTTTAAATGATTCAAAACATATAATTTAGATAATTTAATTTATAATTAATCTTACCAAATACGATGAAAAAATATTTTCTGAATATTCCTTTCCAAAATTAAATTTTTTATATGAAATTCAAAAATCACACTCATTTTAAAGACCAAATTTGTATTAGTTTCAAATAAAATAAACAAATTAAATTTTAATTATATATAAAAATATAATTTATCTTCATAAATACATGAAAATATTATACAATTTTCAACAAAATTTATTATTTATCAATATTCATTGAAAGATAAATTTTTCTAAAAAATTAACCACTGTTTACTATAATATAATTTTGATATGTAGATTTCAAAAATGAAGTAAATTTTTTAGAATAAAAATTATATAATTTTAAAAACTAATTATAAGATTCACTTTTAAAAATAATGAAAAATAATTTTATAAGAAGCCATATTTTTCAAGAATAAAATGACTTTACCAAAAAATATAGTGCTTATTTCCAAAAAACATCCTCAATCCTTTTTTTGTATTATTTAAAAATCACTTTATGGGTATGTGGTAAACATAAAAACCATAAATTAATATAGTTCTTATTTCTAAACAATACCTAGTATATTATAATCCATTGATATTTAATGAATGGTTTGTATGTTTACAACATAACCAAAAATATACTGCTTATTTCCAATCAAAACCTAATATACTATAATCTATTGATATTTAATGATTATAATAATTGATAAAACACCAATACATCATAATTATAAAACCTATAAACATAAACACGTCATTAAACCACTAACCATGTTTATTTTTCTCAATCCATACTACATTATTCATATAAATCAAAGATATAAAACATGTACTTATGATTTTTCAATAAAAAATCACTCATATTTCATACCTAGCATCGAAGAAAATAATTCATACAATAAATACACACATTAGGGTATTTTATTTTCTTTTGATTTCTTCATTAGCTTTCAGCATGAAATCCATTTCATCAAAATATAAATAGTAAAGTCCTTAGTGATATTTACCTTCAAAAATGAGATGGATGAAGTTTGATTTTGAAGTCATGAAATATTCTCACAAGGATTCATATAAATTTTTTGGAAATTATATAATTTTGGATTTATCATATAGTCTTTTGCAGTTAATTTACATTCCTAAAATGATATTAAAATCATTTGAACAAGTTTTTTTAATGATACTTCCGATTAAATAATCTAAAATGGATAAGAAGTATCTGTGATATACATTTCCATTAACCTTAATGACCAATATTTTATCCACATTATATAATAACATTAATACATGAAATGAATTAATTCATATTAAAATTAAAAGGCCCTTGTATATAAAACCCCCACAGAAACTTCATACTATATTAATAATCAAATCCTTTTTTCCAACGTTGAATAACCTTATAAAAAATCATGAAAAATAACATAAATCACATAAAAATCCATCGCATAAGAAAAAATTGGGATGTCTATGATTTTGAACAAACGATAAACATTGACCTTATAAATTTATGGTCATATCCATAGCTCTTAAGGGAATCATACATGAATACAATATTATCTCGAATGTTGTGTAAACACTTCTCTGATACCAATTTTAAGGTTCATACCTCAAACATAACATAATATAACATTTTTAGACTATAATTCACTTTTTTTAATTACAAGATATCATTTTGTTTTAGATATTTAGATAATTCGTTCATTACTCTTACATATGAAAATTATGTTTTACAAATTGAACACTTATTATCAGTATCGATTTTCCCATTATATATTTTTTTTAAAATAGCACACAATTCTTTTTTGAAAATTATACAAGGATTTTAAAATGAATTCTTATTTCCCATACCCACCCACAAACCCTATGAATGACATTTTACAAATATTGGGTGAGAATAAAACTCATAGTGAGGAATATAAGATGAAGAGATCTGTTAGTAAAGTGAAAAAAAAGAAAACATATTATAAATATTTTATTGGAAACATAAAATTTTTCCTAGAAAGGGAATTATATATTTTTTTAAATATCATTATCTTAAATTTGTAGATCAAATAATTAACATGTAAATTCATCAGAAGGAATAGAAAATAAATCATGGTTTCTTAGGGCATCACCTATATAGAGCCCATATAGAACCCATAAATGAACCCCTATAATTATGATGATAATAAGATTGACTTCCAATATAATTATAGAGAGTAAATATCATTACATATTATATTGGACATCAAAATGGGATAACCCATCGTATAGGATATAACAGGATCACCTGTAAGTTATAATAGGTCTCAACCCATTATAAATAATGTTCGAGGACTATATCTTGAAAGAAATCCTAATAAATCCTTTAAATTGTATATAAAATTAAATTATAAATAAAAAAATAACTAAAAAAAGGAAAATGTTTCCCATGTGAGAAAAATATGTAAAATTTTAATGGAATAAAAACTTCAAGTAATGGTTGTCACGGTCAGAAATGTAATTGTCACATTATAAATTAAGAAATAATCTTTTTTATATTTTATAGAGAGATTAAAAAAATTCCATAAAAGGATTATTTTTTTGAAAGCAATGAAGAAATGAAGCATACAACTTCCTTTAAAATTTATTATGTTCATAAAACTTTATTCATAAAAAGATTAAAAAAACAAGGTAATAGTATAGGAAGATTCTTAAAACTACTCTTTTAAAAGACATTTTTTTTGTTAATGTGTCACTCACCTCATGTTTGACTCCTCAAATGTGTTCTTTATCATCATAAATATCAACCATATTTTGATTATTTTACCTATTAATAACATTTTTAGTGTTTTTATTCCTATTACTTCACTTATTACCATGTTATATAGTTACATAATAAACTATGTTCATGTTAGATATTTTCATGATATTTGGATGATATGTAAAAAAAAATCTTCAATAGGATGGCTAAAATATAATGGGTTATTACTAAATTATCTCCAAAATAAAAAACATTTATCAATAATAATATTTAAAAAACATTTATACTTCTAAAATTATCTATGAAAAATTATTTTCAATGATGAACTACATTACATTATTTGATATGGTAGGTCATATGTATGCATTAGTAACATATCCAATTTTCAATGATTATTATAGAAATAAGGTAATAATTATTTTAAATTAAATAATGGTAATTTTTTCATTAATAAAATATTATTTCTTTGAAAATACATATATATATCATATATGTGACGTGGTTATGAAAAATGAATCACATCACTACATGTTAGTGGAAATCCATACGTACGCCTAAATGAAGTTGTCATGTTTATGATAATGGAATGGTAAGAAATTATATAATATATAATATTTTATGAATGATTAATAAGTACATAACATTAAATATAAAAAATAATTTCATCATTATACTAGTAGTGAGAGGTGGTGATGGAAAGATAATGACATTTGTTTGCGAGGTGGTAGTCTACCATACACATGAACGACAATTTTTTTTCTCATTTGATGGATGAAGAGATGGATATTGGTCATGGTATTAACATAAAAACACAATATAATATTGATGAAAATTTTATTATTATTTCATCAGGGTTAAATAATATATGATGATCATATAATATGAAATAATAAAAATAGTCATGGTTAAGAACTAAACGTCTTCTTCGGAAAAGCTCTTACTGTTCACCAGAAAAAGTTTGATGGGGTTTTTTATGATTAAAATATCATCTTTTATTGTGAGTATGAATTCAAATAATGTATTTTTTCGTGTCTTTTGTAATAACCTTGAATTTTATAAATATAATTATTCATGTGATTTAATTAAATGCATTATTATATATTATAGATATATAAAACTCATGAACATATATTTTTTATTATTTTAGATTTAAAATACAAATATATATCATTACCATTGACAATATAGCTATTTGATAGATATCATTTTAATGGAATAAATATAAGGTTTTAAAAATACCAATTGACACCAACAAAGGAAGTGGAGTCCTTAACTAGTAGGTTTATACACAATTAATCCAATACTGCAAAGCATAAAAGGGAGATAGAATCACTAGTATTTTTCCTATATCAAACCCAAGCTCATATAAAACATGATAAGCATGGTTGAAACCATTTACTCAAGATGTTCAAGATTATCGAGATCACTGCCCACACCATGTGCATTAATCCATCCCCCGAAAGCCTCACTATTTCACACCATACTCTGAAGGTATTTGATGATATATTTATGGGATATGTATATTAACCATAATAATATTAATATGTATATTGTATAGATTAAATAACATATATTCTTATTTTTTTTTTACAAAATAAATTATTTTTATTTTTATAGAATAAAAAATTGTGTAATACTCAATTTCAAGTATGGAATTTTTTTTGATTAATTAAATGAAATTTTTAATATAAACAATTATTGAGATATTTAAACAAAATAATTATTATATATTATAACAGATCATATAATTTCATGATATCAAATGTAATTTTTATAAATTTTTTAAAAAACTATTATTGTTAAAAAAACCAAGCATTTATTAATAAATTTCCTTTGAAATTTTATAAGTGGTAATCCAAACATTTAGAAAATTATTTGGATAAAAAATCTTATTTTGTCAATTAGAATGTAAAAATTACCACCATGTTATTTTTTTATAATTTACCGAGACAGTCGAATTTTGGGTAAAATATAAATATGGTATAAATATATATTGTAACGCCCCGACCCCAGTTACCCAGAGTCGGTTCATTATTACATAACATTGGCATGATCACGAAAGATCATGTATCGAAAGGCCGATTAGTTTAGTAGCCATGGAAACACTAGATACATTCATATGTTTTAAATTACATGATAAAGTGATAAACTACGACAACACAGTCTCTGTAGTCCATACCCAAATCCCCTCACACTATCCCAGCAGGTCAGTCACAAAATACTTCTTCACATCATGGGAAAAATAAAACATATAAATGGGTGAGCTCAAATGCTCAGGAAGGATAACAATATAGCTGAAACTTTCATAAATATGCATAAACAACTAAGGCAATGTATAACTGAAACAAAAGACTTTTAAACATGAACATTAGCATAATATGGAAAAAAATGAAATAATTCCATTTATTTATTCACATGGATATTCTACTAGTCGAATAATCACATGCAATATCAATAGCCAATTTCATACTGATGGAATGCATAATGTCATACATTCATAACCGCATAGTCAAGGCCTTGTCCCAAGACAACAAGTAATATTTTTTCAAGTACTTATGACAAGACTCTATCTTGTCTCTTGGGAACTACCGATGTATCGAAGAGCTATATTGGGCTCCACCCATCACTTTCTAAGTCCAATGCATTCCTCATATGAAAAGTTTTAAACATAACATAAACATTTGTATTAAAACTAGTATACGAAATGTCAATAATTTATCCATAAACCATGAATGATATGAAATAACACATCCATATTCAAACATATCACAAAACATTCAATAAAATATGGAATTTTTGTATCAAAATAAATCAACTTCAAACAAACTAAAAATCCATCAAAGGATGTTGATATAGATGAAATCAAAACTATTTGAGATAAATATCTCATTTTGAAATAATTTAAAATTCACATAATTATAAAATTATACATTTACTTTAAAAATATTCTTATAATCTTATAAGGTAATCTTAGACGATTTTATAACAGTGGAAAATAGCCATACCCGCCGTATATGTTAAAAAATACATTCTTACCTTAATTTTTTCGAAAAGGTTAACAAGGACATTGTTTGGAAAACAACGGAATGATTCCTTTATAAAAATATTATAAAAAGTAAAAAAAGGGTATAAATTAATTTAATATATAATATATAATATGGTCATAATTTTTTTAAATACATTTCTAAGAATCATGGATGTGGATGATAAATAGGTCCTAGTAGATAATTACATATAAAAAACCCTGGATAATGAAGAGATTGTCGAATTATTTCATACCTTGCACTTTTATTTGATCAAGGGTAGGTTAACCTACTGCATAACAGTTAAGTAATTTTTATTAAATTATACAAGAATCATATATATTAATATGATATCATATATGATCTTGTAACATTTCTTTGTTAATAATATTTTAGTATTATTGTCGTTTCGTGTGTTAACTAATTCATTTTCCTTTTTATGATTTGTTATGTGAGTCATATTTTTTATTAATGGGATGTATCTTATTAATATACATAATGATATAAAGTCATTAAAAATTATTATTAATCATTAAATGAAAATTATTCTTGAATGGATACGATGGGGAATGAATCTCATCGCATTCGGGGAGACAGTAATCCGTACGTACGCACGAGCGACAATATCATTCTTTTGAAATTAAAATATTATATAATTGGATGGTATATCATATATAAAGAATAATTAACCTGTTATATTTATTATTCACATCAATTATACATAATTATTATACACATCCAAATAATAATGTATTGAATAAAAACTACACCACAACGTAAAGACGTTATTCCATATGTACGCATGTATGGTGACATTTCATTCAGAGGATAGATAGAATAATGAATATGGTTGTAACATATTTAGAATAACATCAAAGTATGTTTAAAATACTAGATTTATTATTTTATAATGTAAAAAACAATTAAAGATGAAGTGGAAAAAGAAAGGAACATGAAAGAGGTGATGAAATATTTACCTCTTCTTCGGGTTGTTCCTTTTGATTTGATCAAAAGTGCTCCTTAAAATGGCTTTTTGACTAAATTAAGGCCTCTTAGTTGAATTTAGGGATGTAGGAAAGATATTTTTTCAGGTTTTGGCCAATCAAAATGGCTTTGGAGGTGTGAATTTGAGAGAAGGGATGGTTCCCTTTTATAAGAGGGGTGATGGGCACCTTAGGAAAAGCTAGAAATATTATTTTATAATAAAATCATTTTCGGTTTATAATGGATCCAAAATAAATTATGTAAAGTCTAAAGTGGGTATGGTTCTAAATCCACTAACAAATTTGTTTTATACAGGTTTGGGTCATTATATTAACCTTATCTTTTAGATATAAATCTTAGTTAAATAGCTGTTTATTTACCTTGTCTTTTTGTATTTTTATATTATTGGGTTAATAAACAGACTAAATACTTCCAAGCGAACACCATGTGGTTCATTAATAATAAAACTAAAATTATATATGTCTTTTGGATGAGGCACATATTTTTATAAATATAATATCAATTTATAATATAATATTTGTTTTAAAAACTATTTTTTGTCAATTTTGACACCATTTTGTATTTTATTTTTGCTAAATTCATAACAGAATTATTAATTCTAAAAAAATTCATCTAACCAACCCTAATATATCAATTTAACCTATAAAATTAGTATAATTCATAAAAAATCTCAAATTACATTTATTTCGATATTTATAATATGAATTATTTTAATATTTCATTAATTATGTAATTACTGCTTCATCATTGTTTCATCAATAAATTAAATTATTTAATGTGTAAGAAATTTAAATAAAAAACCTTTATGTATGAAATCCTTTTATATTTATAATTAATATTTATATTCGAATTTATCTTATGTGTATCCCCATATTAAAAATGTATTAGTTATTAAACATTGAATTTAACTCTTTCAACTCTTCTTTAAATAATATAATAATAATTTTCTTATTCTAATCCATGTGGATCAAAGAGGTTCATCTTCTATTCCTAAGGTTTTTTTTGGTCAAATTATACTTATCCAATAGATTTAGGACATTTTCTATTGTAATAATAATATCATTTTTACCCTTAATTACCCTATTTACTTTAACCGTGGTAAATAAAATTAAAAAGTTACTATTCACAAAAAATTATTTTCATCTTATTAAACAACATTTTACATACTGATATCAACTGTGTTTCTCGGATTTTTGAAATTCAACTCACAGAAGCGGCAAAATTATGTTTTATGTAAATTTTCAAATGCTCATTGGAGGTGGGTAAAAGACGGTAAAACGTTCAATAAAATTTTTATATATCAAAACTTATTATAAAATGGATCCAATGAATAACATTGAACATATATAGGTTTTATGTATCTATTTTGACCTAATATTAATTTTAATAAAATAAATAATTATTTAAATAAAAATTCAGTTTTAACCAATAACTCAGTGTTTTTCAGTATTCATCAAAAATTTAATGTTTTCAGAAAAATTCCAAAATTTCACCCTAAGCTAATTTTGATATTCTAAATTCAAAAATTATGTATATTTCACCAATTTAAATACATAGATGTTATTGTTATTAATTTAAAATAAATTCCCGTTGTCAAAACGAAAATGCGTGTTTTTAACAAATAATAACTAACAAAAAATTTATACTTGTTTCTGTTCAATTTCAAAGTGAAATTACATACAATGACAATCATTCGATTATGTGGTAAAAATATAATCTAATTATAATTCCAAACCATTAAAATTTATAATTCAATACTATAAATTATGTTTATTAAAAATAAATTCACTTAAAATATAGAATTTTTCACTATTCACCAAAATATGAATGTTATCAGAAAAACACCAAATGTTTATTTAAACTAAATTGTTATGTCCCGATTATAAAGAAGAATTTTATTTCTTCAAATATAATATATAGAAGTTTAAAATATTGGACTTATAAACAGTTCTCTATTAAAAAGTAGTAAAATTACATTTTTTTAAAAATACTTCTTTTATCTGAAAAAATTGTTTTTGTTTTTACATTATGTCTAAAAAACTCATAATATGGATTATAAAACTATAAGTATTATATAATGTTCAAAATTCAGTTAATACTATTTATAACCGCTTTTGAATGGGTAGTTTGGTAAGTCATGGTGCGCTTGAACTCTGTGTTACGTGTTGTGCAAGTTATTGAATTACACTGAAAAAATAACCTACTATGAAATCTTGGGGTGTTTAATATATTGTGTATTATGAAATCTTTATGACATAGAAATGACTTGAAAAATAAAATAAAGGGTATCCAAGAACAAAAATATGTTTTTAATTTAACATAATTTAATATGTAGTTTAACTAATTAATTCGATAAATTCTTCATGAATCCTCCAAAAACTATAATATATTTTAATGTTTTAAAATCGTTTTTTATACATATTACATAATTTCACATTATAAAGGGTATTATTTTTATAGGTTCAAACCATGGCCTAATAAAATAATGATACCTGCCTCTCATTGGATGAAACTAGTGGAAAAATGCATTTGAAGGTTTTTGGTGCTGACTATTTTATTATATAGATTCCAAAACCTATGTTTGAGAAATGATAAAGAAATACCCACACATTCAAAATTTAATTCCTACCATTCTATAAAAACTAGAGATTTTATGAGAATTATTCTTTTTAATTTTATTTATGTCTTGTGTTGTACTCTACACCACGATTATCTTGCACTATACGCAACACCATATTAGCTTGCAGTATACACAACACTATTCTTGGCACGTGTTACACCCAATTTCAAGTTCATTTTGTAGATATTATTCTACGCAACATTATGAATTGACATTGTTTAATGTATAAATGAAATGTGGTGGTATTTTGGAGTCTTTCACTACATGCCACCCTAACTTGGTTTGCGTTACAAGCTATCGCGACCTTCCTCGATAGCGTGTGCAGTACGCAATACCTGGTTTCACTAAACAATGATATATTGTTATAATATTATTATGGACTATCTATTATGAATATTATTAACTACATTTTTATTTTTATTACATTATTATTCATCTTACATATATTCTAGAACATGGTATGAGAATAAAAAAAAATTCGTGTAAAATAAGTATTTTTAAAAAAATGCAGTTTTGCCGACTTTTGATGGCGCGCCCACTTTAAATATAGTTTTTGACATGTTTATAAGTTCAATTTGACAAAATAAAATTATTACTTGGAATCAGGATATAAAAAATTATTTTTGGATAAAATTTTTATATTATTCTCATAACTTTCATATTTTGATGAATAGTAAAACCACGCTATATTTTAATTAAAAACAACTTTTTTCATCGCAATAATTTATATTGTTATATAATATTTTTAATTGGTTTTGATGTCTAATTAGAATATATTTTTACCATTTATTACAATTTTGTTCATTGGAATTAATTTAACTTTGAATTTGGACATAAACAAATGTCGATCTTTTGATAATTATTATTTCTTAGATACACGCTATTTGTTTTGATAACAAGAATTGATTTTAAAATTAATTAATTCCACTTCTTAATTTCGAATATGAAAAATGGACATCATTTTTGAATTCGAAATATCAAATATATCTTAGGCTTAATTTTTGGTATTTTTCTGATAAACTTCTATTTTTGATGAATAGTGAAAACACTGAGTTTTTGGTTAAAAACGACTTTTTATTTAAATAATCATTTATTTTATTTAAATTTATTTTAGGTCAAAATATATACATAATAATTATATAATTTCAATGAAATTCATTGGAATCATTTTATAATAATTTTATATTTATAAAAAATGTATTGAACTTTTCGCCGTCTTTAACCCACCTCCTAGGTGCTTTTGCAATTGTTCATAAAACTTAATTTTACCGCTTCTGTGAGTTGAATTTCGAAAATCCAAGAGACAAGGTTAATATCAAGGAGTAAAATTTCATTCAAATAGATAAAAATTATTTTTGATGAATAGTAACTTTTTACTTTTATTTACCATGGTTAAAAGTAAATAGGGAAATTCAAGTTTCAAAGATTATTATGGTAATTAAAAATTACTTTAACACTTGTCAAAACATTTTTGGATGAGCAATGGTCGACTATGGGCATCCTTGGGTCAATTTTGGGACCCCATTGAGCCACTTATGAAAGACAATGACACATTAGATTCATTAATTTAATGTAAAGACAAAATTGGCATTAACCAAAATCCTTCAGTAATTAATTTTTATAAGGGGATATATAAATTATCATTTCGACTATAAATATTCATTGTAAATCTAAAATGATTTCATACATTTTGGTCTTTTTTTTATAATTTTTAGACATCAAATAAATTAAATTATTTATGACACAATAATGATGCAGTATTTATCTCATTAATAAATATTCCTATTGGAAGATTTTATTTAGAATATGATTCATCGTATCTTCTAAATTAATGTGTTTTGGACCTCTTGAAACCGAAGATAAGTTTATAATAAAATAATGTTTTCACACTTTCCTAAAGAGCCCCTTCTCTCCCTTATAAAAGAATACCACTTCTATGAAATTCCTCAAATCTCTAAAGCCTTTTAGATCATCCAAACTCCACCCAAATAAGCTCTCTAAATCCATATCCTCCCCCTAGAAGCCTTACATTAGGCAGAAGGCACTTCAAGATGTCCTTTTGGTTCAAACCAAAGGAAGTTACCCAAATTAAAGGTAATAGTTTCTCTTATGTTGTTTTCTTTTCTTCTTCTTCTCCGACCCCTAAACTCTTTTTAATCCTTTATTTTATAACAACACTAGTATCCTCAAAATACTAGGATGTTGTTATGATAAGGATTAGAACTACTCTTACACACACCTCCATTTAATGGATGATGAACATAATGTTTCTGTGGATGGAAAACTAACGCCTCACGAAACGATGATTGTTCGATTTTCTCCTACCACCTCTCATGGTGGCCATTATGATAGAACTATATTTATTTATGATATATATTATGTTTATGATTTCCTTATGATCCTTTACTTCCCAATTATATCAAGCCTTTATGGTATCCATAGTCGATAAATATGAAAATCTCATTTGAGGAAGTGCGGACTACCGCCCCCTCAAAGTGATGTGATTCATTAATGCCTTATGTGTAATTTATAAAGGATAGAGTTAATGATATTATATATTATATTATTCTGGAATTATAATATATCATTTCCATTAAAATAATAAATAGAAATGAAAGTAGTGTTCATGCGTACGTACAGTTTACTGTCTCCATAAACGGGGCATTTCATTTCATACCTCCATATGTTATGTACTATTATAAATACATGTATATGCTGGATGTATAATGAATATCTATGATATATAAATCATGATTTACATTCAGGAATAAATTAAATCATTATATAAGTAATAATCACATAATGAACAATAAGTCCAAACACGTACGATAAATAAAATGATTCTACCCAAAACGCTGCTTTAACATGATATTTACAAAATAACAAGTAATATAAAGTCATAAGTGAACCAAATATGAGATCATAACAATAAATATGATTCTTTAATAAGTCAATGACATTATTTAAATCATTATACAGGAGTTTTGGATTTTTACAAAGCTTATCGGACCTAAGGTAAGGGATATCTATTCCAATCTCATTTTTATCCGAGATTGTTTATTCATAAGTATTTATTGGGTTTATTGTTATCATCCATGTCCATGTTTTCTAGAAATTTTTTCATGTATGTTTAATGTCCTTTTTACCCATTTTTTTCTTTTACTACATGGTATGTAAGGAATCTTTTTTTGTTTACGTTACGAAGTACTTTTTTTACTTTTCCGGCAAAAGTACTAGAAGAATGTTATTTTAACTTATACGACATGAAAGGATTATTACAGTTTTATAAAGACTTATTTTTGGAAGCTTCCTCCACAATATTTCATAACTATTTTCAACAAAATCTCTTTCTTTTAAAATTCCATGACTTTTTGTGAAAAGAAATTGATTTTAAAGAAGAATGGATATTTTCCTCAAGAATTCTTTTCAAGTGTTTTATCAAAACCATTTTTTCATCTAAGATGACATTATTTCATATGTTTATGTTTCATGTATAGTGTCTCTATGATTTACATGGTTTCACTTTTCTAATTATGAAATGATATACATTTATTTTATATGGATTATGTGATGATGGGATGATGTTTATGAAACCCATTTTATTCATTAGGTTATTATGAATGATGCATGTTTATTTTGTGGCACAAGTAAGAATGATTTAAATATGAGATGGGTGGGACCTTTATCTCCCTTAAATGCATTGGTTAATGATTTATATCTCATGATATAGACATGGCTGGAATGAAAAGTAAATCTGGTTTAGGAATACAGGGCTAGAACGGCAAGTAAACCTGTTTCAGAAAGGGAATTTGTCCACTAAGATTGTCTTGGGAGCAGTGCCTTGGCTACTATAGAAATAATATCATGTTCATAATGTTTCTCAACAATTACATGTTTTATTCCCATGCTATTTTATCATGATTTATTTTTCTTTATGATCTATGCCTTATGTACTGCCATGATTCATGTCATTGCTCAAGATTTTGATGTTTAAAATTATGTTCATGTTTTTAAGTTCAAATGTATATGATTTGTTTTATTTTATCCCTTACTGAGAATTTGAGCTCACCCTTTATATGATTTATTTTCCCCAGTATATGAAGAATGGATTTAGGTAAGAATACAAAAGGGGAATATATTTATGGGAGATGTTGAAGATCTTTCACCACGATTAGAAGATTAAATTCTGAATTTCCAAAGACACTAAACTATTACGACCCTTGTCTGTCTGTGTTTATTATGTATAAAGTATTCCGAAAAAGTAATTTAATGTCCATGTACATCAATCTTCGAGCCTCTAATGTTGGTATCAGAGGAAAATGAGTTAGGAATGAATCCGATCCTTGGGAACTCCCACATGTGAACATTGGATGAAGCATGGTTCTCCGCTGAAGGGCTTCATGAGGAAATGGCTGCCACTGGGGATGGTGGTCTGTGCCACCCAGGGGGTGAAGCTGCCCATGGAGTGCCCTAATAGGTATCAATTATAGTCCACTAGAGGTAATTCCAGACCACTATAGTTGGTATCAGAGGAAATGTTCAGTTAACCTTTGAAAACTTGGATGCGAAAACTTTAGTGAGATCCCTAGAGATATTTCTAAGGTTTGTCAAGGGATGTCCCTAAGGATAAGTATAAGTATAGGTTATAGTCCTAGAATTATGATAAAGATCATAGAATTAAACCTAATATGTTAGATATTTAACTTACTCCCCCTTTATTATGTTGTTTTACCTATCATGATTTTTGCCTCTCACAGAATTCTTTTTGTGTTTTAATCAATGGAGGGAACTAGAAGAAATTCAGTTAACATTGAATCGAATGGAAAAATTGGGGACTGTGAGCAACGAAATTCCGTAATGCCTAGATATAATGATGTCGTGATTATGCTGAATCAGTCATCACGATATATGATTAACAAGGTGAAATATAGTGTTATTCTTAATTCATCAAATAAGAGGAAGATATACTTTTTTGCATGTTCTCATGTTGAGGAGCATAAAGAAAGGAATACTGAAATTTATAAAGAAGGGAAGAAGAACCTTGAGTAATAGCTCAAATGGAGGGGAAGATGTTATCTGTGTGGGTAGAAGGGTCATAGAGTGACAGACTGTTATGGAGTTCATTGTCTTATCTGTGGAGAACATGGGCATTACCCAACTCAATGCCTTGACCTAAGAGGTTACTTCTAAATCAATGAAGGACTTAGTTCATGAAAATCATTAAAGAGGATGGATTGAAGTTTTTATTTATTAGTATTAAGGAATAATGTTGTTGAGGTACTTTTATGGTATATTGGAATATCTATGTATTGGTCAATTGTGATTTTCAATAAGAATATGGTACTGGTAACTATGAGAAGTGATTGAAATATTTTTGGAAAGCAGATTAAATGCGCATAATGAAGGGATAAAGAGAAAATAATATGTTTGGGAGTATTCATGGGCTCATGAATAATATAAGGACAATGTGATATAATGGTTTGAGTATATATAAATTTGGGGATATTGGTCTGGGAAAAGATTTAACTTTTTACAACATTCATGTTTTCACTAAGGTTCAATGGGTATTCATTTTTCAAGAGAATACATGATTATGGTATTCACATGATTGGAATGTGATCAACAAGATATATCTGGGATAAATGATGGTATTCACATGCTCGATATATGACATTTCTGGTAATTTTTTCCTTTATACTATAATCTTGGACAAATGTATTTTGAATAAGCCCTAAGATTGGAATAAATTTAGTTAGACATAAGATATTATTGTTTAAGGCTTGAATTTTTTTCGATATTATTGATGGAATGTTATAATAGTGTAGTTTATGAAAAGGGACAACATGCAGAATGGGAAACAACCTGTCGCGTTAGACAAGGCTGTGGGAATCGAACCCACAACCGAAGTGATACATGCCTTCATCACCTACAACTGGCCTACAGGAATTCCCTGGTTATTATAAATTAGATTTATTTTATTAATCAGTATGATAGTTGAAGTATAAGTCCAATTTTTGGAACCATATATGATTAATCTCACAATATATGGAGTTATATATATCTTTTTCTCACCTTAAGTTTGAGATAGATGGAATGGCCTATCATTCTATCGCATGATCTGCTAACACTTCATAGAAAACAAATTCAACTTCATTTCATTAAGAGATTAAGTGGAAATTGTTAAAGACATGAACAACAATGAGATTGTACCAAAATCAAGTAAGAATTTCTTTTAATTCAAAAATTCTTCAAAATTTGGGAAATGATCTTGAAAACCAAAAATTTTGTCCTAGTGCCCTCATATCTGATTAATCAGATGGTACCTTTGATCATCACAAATTTATGGCTTTGTGATTGATGGATTTTTCATCACCTTGATCTCTACCACTCTCCATCAGAACATGATAGTTAGATTTCTCCTCGATGTCCATATTTTCACCTATCATATCCTATGTGAAAACCTAGTGATGAGTTAATTTGGGTAACCGTTATTTTTCATACATCACTTTTTAAAATCATGTTTTAGAATTCCTTTTAATGATGTGGCTTTCTATGAAAAAAATTCTCATGTAACAAACCATTTATAACCCTTACGAATTTCGAGGGAGAAATTCATTTTATGGGGGGTTGAATGTAAAAACCCGAAATATTATGAGAATTATTCTTTTTAATTTTATTTATGTCTTGTGTTGTACGCTACACCAACATTATCTTGGCTATACCCAACACCGTATTAGCTTGCAGTATACGCAACAATATTCTTGGCTTGTGTTACACACAATTTCAATTTCGTTTTGTAGAAATTATTCTACACAACATTAAGTATAGACATTGTTTAATGTATAAATGAAATATGGTGGTATTTTGGATTCTTGAACTATAGGCCACCCTGACTTGTCTTGCGTTACACGCAATCACGACTTTCCTCGATAGCGTGTGTAGTACGCAATACCACGTTTCACTAAACAATGATATATTATTATAATATTGTTATGGACTAGATATTATTAATAGTATTAACTACATTTTTAATTTTATAACATTACTATTCATCTTATATATATTCTAGAACATTGTATGAGAATAAAATAAATATTTTCGTGTAAAATAAGTATTTTGATAAAAATGCAGTTTTTCCATATTTTGATGGTGCACCCACTTTAAATATAGTTTTTGAAATGTTTATAAGTTAAATTTGAAAAAATAAAATTATTCATTGGAATAAGTATATAAAAATTTAATATGGATAAATTTTTCATATTATTCTGATAACATTCATATTTTGATGAATAGTAAAAACACGCTATATTTTAATTTAAAAAAAACATTTTTCCTCACAATAATTTATATGGTTAAATTATCTTATTAATTTTTTTTAAAGTGAAATTAGAATTTATTTTTACCACTTAATCCAATGTTGTTAATTGGAATTAATTTCACTTTGAATTAGGACATAAACAAATGTCGATTTTTGATAGTTATTGTTTCTTAAAAACACGATATTTTTTTAGATAACGGGAATTGATTTTAAAATTAATTAATTCCACTTCTATGTTTTGAATTTTTAAAAATGGAAATCATTTTTAAATTCTGAATATCAAATATAGCTTAGGCAGAATTTTTTTTATTTTTCTAAAAAACATCAATTTTTGCTGAATAGTGAAAACACTGAGTTTTTTATTAAAAACGACTTTTAATTTAAATAATAATTTATTTTATTTAAATATATTTTAGATCAAAATATATCCAAAATACATATATAAGTTCAATTAAATTCATTGGAATCATTTTATAATAACTTTAGATTTATAAAAATGTTATTGAAATTTTCACCTTCTTTTACCCACCTCCTAGGATCTTTTGCAATTGTTCATAGAACATAATTTTCCACTTCTGTGAGTTCAATTTCAAAAATTCATGAAACATCATTAATATGAAGGAGTAAAATGGGGTTCAATTAGATAAAAATAATTTTTGGTGAATAGTACCTTTTGACTTTTATTTACCATGGTTAAAAGTAAATAGGGTAATTCAAGGTTAAATGAATATTATAATCATTCAAAATTACCTTAACACTTGTCCAAACATTATTTGATGAGGAATTTCCAACCATGGGCATAATTGGGTCATTTTTGGTACCCCATGGATCCAGTTATGAAAGACAATGACACATTAGATTAATTAATTTAATGTAAAAAAATGGCATTAACAAAAATCATTTAGTAATTAATTTTTATAAGGGGCTATATAAGTTATAATTTCGACTATAAATATTCATTGGAAAGCTAAAAATATTTCATACATGTTTGTATTTTTTTATAATATTTATACATTAAATAAATTAAATTATTTATGACACAATATTCATGCAGTATTTACCTCATTAATAAATGATTTAAATAAATAAGATTATAATGATTAAAATATTATCCAAAACCTGTAAAATTCCAATTGGATGATTTTATTTCAAATATGAGTCATTCTAGATTCGACATTAATGTGTTTTGGACCTCTTCCAAATGAAGATAAGTTTATAATAATATAATATTTTCGCACATTCCTAAAGAGCCCCTCCTCTTTCTTATAAAAGGAGACCACTTCTATGAAATTCCTCACATCTCTCAAGACTTTTGGCTCACCCAAACACTGCCCAACTAAGCTCTCTACATCCCTCGCCCACCTATAAGCCTTACATTAGGCAGAAGTCACATCAAGTATTCTTTTTTGTTTAAACCAAAGGAAGTTACCCAAATTAAAGGTAATAGTTACTCTTAAGTTTTTTTCTTTTATTCTACTTCTCCAACCCCTAAACACTTTTTAATCCATTATTTTGTAATAACACTAGTATCCTCAAACTACTATTATTTTTTTATGAGAAGGATTAGAACTACACTTACACACACCACCGTCTAATGGATGAAGAACATAATGTTTCTGTGGATGGCAAACTAACTCCTCACGAAACGACGATTGTTCGATTTTCTCCTACCGCCTCTCATGGTGGCCATTATGATGGAACTGTATTTATATATGATATATATTATATTTTTGATTTCCTTATGCTTCTTTAATTCCCAATTATATCAATCCTTTATGGTTTCCATAGTCGGTAAATACGATAATCTCATTTGAGTAAGTGCGGACCACCGCCCCCTCAAAGTGATGTGATTCATTAATGCCTTATGTGTAATGTATAAATGATGGAGTTAATGATATTATATATGATATTATACTTGAATTATGATATACCTATTCCATTAAAATAAAAAATATAAATTAAAGTAGCGTTCATGTGTACGTACGGTTTTCTGTCTCCATGAACGGTGCATTTCATTTCTTACCTTCATATGTTATGTACTATTATAAATACATGTATATGATGATATATAATGAATATATATTATATATAAATCATGATTTAAATTCTGAAAGTAATTAAATCATGATATATGTAATAATAACATCAAGAACCACAAGTCCAAACACGTACGATAAATAAAACGATTTTACACAAAACGCTACTTTAACATGAGATTTACAAAAGAACGGGTAATATAAAGTCATAAGTGAACCATATATGATATAATAACAATGAATATGATTCTTTAATAAGTCAATTACATTATTTAAATCATTATACAGGAGGTTCGGATATGTATGAATCATATCGGACCTAAGGTAAGGGATATCTTTTCCAATATCATTTTTATCCGAGATTTTTTATTCGTAAGTATTTGCTGGGGTTATTATTATCATCCATGTCCATGTTTTCTAGAAATTTTTTCATGTATGTTTAATGTCCTTTTTACCCATTTTTTAATTTTCATTCATAGTATGTAAGGAATCTATTTTTGTTTACGTTACGAGGTACGTTTTTGACTATAACGAGAAAAGTATAAGAAGAATATTTTTTTAACTTATACGACATGAAAGGATTTTTACAATTTATATAAAGCCTTATTTTCATGAAGCTTCCTCCAAAATATTTCATGACTATTTTCAACAAAATATCTTTCTTTTAAAATTGCATGACTTTTTGTGAAAAGTAATTTATTTTGAAGAAGAAAGGATATTTTCCTCATTAATTCATTTCAAGTGTTTTATGAAAACCATTTTTCCATCTACGATGACATTATTTCATATATTTATGTTTCAAGTATAATGTCTCTATGATTTACATGGTTTCACTTTTCTTATTATGAAATGATATCCATTTCTTTTATATAGATTATGTGATGATGGGATGATATTTATGAAACCCATTTTATTCACTGGGATTTTATGAACGATGTATGTTTATTTTGTTGCATAAGTAAGAACGATTTTAATATGAGATGGGTGGGACCTATATCTCCCTCCAATGAATTGGGTAAAGATTTATATCACATTAGATAGACATGGCTGGAACGACAAGTAAATATGGTTCAGTAATACAGGGCTGAATGACATGTAAACTCGTTTCAGTAGGGGAATTTGTCCACTAAGATGGTCTTGGTAGCAATGCCCTGGCTACGATGGAAGTCATATCATGTGATTAATGTTTTTCCACAATTACATGTTTTATTCACATGCTATTTTATCATGATTAATGTTTCTTTATGATCTATGCCTTATGTACTCCCATGTTTTATGTCATTGCTCAATATTTTGATGTTTAAACATTATGTTCATGATTTTAAGTTCAAATGTATATGATTTGTTTTATTTTAACCATGCTTACCCTTACTGAGAATTTGATCTCACCCTTTATATGTTTTCTTTTCCCCAGGATATAAATAAAGGTTTTACCTAAGAAAACAAAATGGGAAGATATTTATGGGAGATGTTAAAGATCTTTCACAATGATAAGAAGATTAAATTCCGAGTTTCCAAAGACACTAAAATATTACGGTCCATGTTTGGCTGTGTTTTTTATGTATAAAGTATTCCACAAAATTAATGTAATTTCCATGTACGTCAAGCTTCGGGCCTCTACACATTCCCAAATTTCTCTTCACTAAAAAACCTTAGAGAATATCTTTACTCTTCCCTTACTTCTCTATTTTCCTCCCAATGTTTCCTCAAACTCCCAAGAAGATGCTCCCAATCATTTTGAATCGCACTATCAAAGTAATAAATCTTCTTCTTCTACTCTTTATTAAAGTATATTCTTTATCTTATGTATTTTATATTCATTACCTAATTTTGGTTTGTATTATTACATATCCCCATACATTCTATATTATGTATTAATGATGAGTTTCCCCTATGTCTATCATCAATCCATTCCATAAAAATTAACACGCCCTCATTATACTGCTAAAATTTTAAAATGATTTTCCATGAAAAACAATTATGATGTGAATACCCGTACCAATTTCCTATCAAAGGCGTTCACCATTATGCACTGATACATTGTTTATAAAGGATGTAAATGTATTTCTTCCACACTCCACAATCATGGAATAAATTGTGATGATAAATGATTCCTTGTTGTATGATCTATGTGGAACAATTAAGCATGATAATAAAAGAAAGGTTATAAGCACACTCATAATTATGTAGACCTATATAAAATTAAGGATTATTTTTTTCTCTCAAGACTTTATAGAAGGGATTATGGAGTGAACCTAGTCTATTATATGAATTTATCCATCATGATATCTTGGTATTTACCCTTGACCAATGATTATGATGTAGTATTTTAAGTAGAAAAAACATTTCCCTTGTTTCCATTATTATTATGATGATATATCAGCATCATTTTTCATGTAAATGATTCTCAACACATTATATATTGTTGGTATACCAATTATATAAGATTAATTAGTTTATTTATGATTTTTCATATTTATTACCTTGATGTTCCTTATAGGTCACCCCATTCTTATGTATGTACCCAATTGATGCCATTCAGTTTTATGTTTGATGGAATATTATTACCATGTTATGGAAGTTTTCAATAATGGTTATTTATTTCATATTTTATGTTTACATGTATTGTAACAAAATCATAAAAACACTATACATATCGATCATCCAATTTATGTTATGTTTAATCTTTTTAAATAAAAATGGATTAATCTATAATAAAGTGAGTTGTTTTCATATTTGGAATTAAACTAACAGTTTAGATTTTAGGGGATTATGATTATGGAACTCTAGATAGATCCTTAGTCATAAAACTAAGAATAAGAAAAATCCTTAAATTTTTTTAATGAATTGATTAAGTTGTTTGTCAATAAAATATATCCATTTTTAGATAATATAATTGGATTTGGATCTGTGAGAGATGCATATAGGGGAAAAACATTAAAACCCCACATTATGCTAGACTTGACTAGAAATTGGTGCCAGATAGTGGGCCTTGGAGAAAATCTTGGTTGACACTCTCAAGGTATATGAATAGATAATTTCCCATGTTCATTATGATATATTGTTAAGGGATTAAAAATTCACATATGAGTATATGTTATGAAATGGATCTTGGAAAAAATAGATAGATGGATAGAAATTTATATGATAAAGAAATAAAATTCATTTATAAGTTAACACATTAATTTTATTATATTATCGATTATGTGATTCATAATTTAAAAATAATCATCCATAGTTTTCTCCATTGTGGTAGAAAATGGATGTAACACCCCAAGCTTCCTCGGTATGTTTCCTTTCGAATAATGCAATGACGTGCATTGTACGCAACTTCGAGATTTTAACACACCACAACCCATCAAACTAGCCGTTATGAATAGTAACACCTACTTTTTGAAATTATATATATTTTATATTTCAAAATGGACTTCATTTTTGGATTCGGAATATCGAATTTAGCCTAAGGTGAAATTTTGGTACTTTTCGGATAACTTTCATATTTTGATGAATAGTGAATATTACTAAATTTTAATTAAAAACAACTTTTTTAATCAAAATAATTAATAGTGATAAATTGTGAATTTGAGTGGTTTTAAAGTATATTTAGAATATATTTTTACCATTTAATATAATGTTGGTCATTGGACATAATTTTACAATTAAACCGAACATAAACAAGTGTCAATCTTTTGATAGTTATTATCTCTTAAAAACACGCTTTTTGTTTTGATAGCGGGAATTAATTTTAAATTAATTTCTGCCACTTCTGTGTTTTGAATTTAGAAAAATGGATTCCATATTTGGAATAAGTATGTCCAAATTGTGTAAATAGGTAACTTTTATTTTTAGACATTTTGAATAATTACTGCGGTAAATATTTTATTTACCATGGTTAAGGATAAATCCGGTAAATAAGGGTTAAAAAATAATATTATAATAATACTAAATTACCCTAAAATGTGTCTTAACCCTATTGGTTGATACATGGTCGACCATGGGCATCTTTGGGTAAATTTGGGGACCCCATGGATCCACTTGTAAGTGATAATGACACTTTATATTAATTAAGTTAAAATGAATACAAAAATGACACAAGCATATATCTTTTAGGAAAACAATTGTTACATAGGGTTATATATGTTGGATTTTAGATTATAAATATTAATTAGAAAGATAAAAAGATTTCCTACATAATTATATTTTATTTATAATTTTTTGACGTTAAATAATTTATTTTATTTATGACACAATGATGATGCAGTAATTACTAAAATAGTAAAAAATTAACATAATTGATATTATAAATACCCAAATAATTATAATATGAAACTTTTAATGAATTAAAAAAATTTTCTAGGATAATATGATATATTAGTATTGATTTATTTGACTTTGTTCGAAGTAATCAATCTGTTGTGAGTTTCACAAAAATCAACTAGTGAATAGTGTCAAAATTGACATAAAAGAGTTCTTAAAACAAATATTATATTATTAATTGATATTAAATTCCTAAAAATCTACGGTTCGGCCAGGAGACTTATATCATGATAGGTGCATCATTAATGGACCACTTGTGGGTCGCTTGGATGTATATAGTATGTTTATTAACCATATTATATAAAAATACAAAGAGACATTGTAAAAGTGAAACTAATTAACTTAGAGTTAATACTTAAAGATAAGGTTAATATAACTACCCAAACCTGTCTAAATTCTATTGGTTGAGTTGTTTTCTACCCAAACCCACCTTATCCTTTGAATAGTAAACTTTGGAGCCATTAGAAACCGAATATGAATTTATTATAAATTAATATTTCTAGCTTTTCCAAAGGTACCCCTCACCCCTCTTATAAAAAGGCACTCCTCCTTCTCATTTCTTCACACCTCTAAAGCCTTTTAGTTCAGCCAAACTCGGCCCAAATACTCTCCCAACATACCTCAATACAACCTAGAGTCCTTAGTTTGATCAGAAAGCCAACCTAAGGAGCCCTTTTGATCAAATCAAAAGGAAGAACCCGAAGAAGAGGTAATGTTTTCACCACCCTTTTCCAAGTTCATTTCTTCTTCCACTTCTTCTTCCTTTGTTTTTACCATTCTAAAATAATAAATCCAGTATAATTTATATACTGTGATATTATTATAAATATGGTACAACCATATTCAGTATTTTATCCACCCTTTGAATAACATGTCACCATACGTGCGTACGTACGGCTTACCGTCTCCACGTCGTGGTGTAATTGTTATTCAATATAATATTATTTGGATGGGTATAATAATGATGTGTAACTCATGTAAATAATAAATATAACATGTTAATGATTCTGTATATATGATATACCATCCATTTATATATTATTTTAATATCAAAAGAATGATATTGTCGCTCGTGCGTATGTACGGACTACCGTCTCCACGAACGCGATGAGATTCATTGTCCATCATATCCATTCAAGTATAATTATAATTTGATGATTTAAAAATAGTATATAAGGACTTGATATCATTCTGGATATGAATAATATACATTCCATTAATAATGAATATGGCTCACATAACAAAGAATATAAAGTAAAATGAACTCGTTAACACGCTAAATGACGATAATTCTAAGATATTATTAACAAATCAATGATAAAAGATCATATATGATATCATATTAAAGTAAATGATTATTGTATTATTCAATAACAATTATTTCACCATTATAAAGGAGTTAAACCTACCATCGACCAAGAAAAAAGTACAAAGTAAGGGATTCTCTTATCTCACTTTCAATTCCGTGAGATTTCCATTATTCGCCACTAAATTATTGAAAGTGGTGTATTATGTATGGCCATTTGATATATATTATCATGATTCTCTTTATATTCATGTTATTCTGTAAATCATTTGGTGGTTATTATCTTTTGGCCATACGACTCAGTCGATTAACGTGGTAAGGGATTTTCTAATCTCCCCTTTAATTTCGTGAGAATTTCATTGTTCACCACTTAATTATTGCATGTGGTGTATGTGTACTGCCCATGATTGTATTCATTGTGTAATATACTTTATATTATGGGTATTTACATCATCATGGTATGATCTTTATTTCATGGGTTTTAGTTTCGTAAGTTACCTAATCGATAAGGGAATTTGAGATTTCAATTTCCACTCTTTTGGCTTTACGCATATTTCATTGATTATACTACCCCAATATTATGTGTGGAATCACTATTCATTTGATTATATCATAATTTCCACTCCCCTTCCTGTGGATATAAGTTTGATACACATAATCACTCATTTGTAATTCTCAAGTCATTGATATTATTTTGATAAGAGTAATTTTAACTCATTCACCATTTGTTAAGTTAAACATCCAATTCGTTGGTGTTGTTTTTACAAGAATATGTGTGAATAACCTTTGATTGTTTTACAATGAATATCCAATCATATTTAGTGTATTTATATTTGTCACACATAATTATGTCGTTGATTTATCCTTAACCTAAGGATACAACCTTAATGAGAGATTTCATCTCAATTTACATTCTATTGAGACTTCTTTGATGATATACACCAAATCACTTTTATGTGGTGTATATAATGTACTTTGACATAGTATATCATGAATTCCTTTATTCTCATGATATTACAATGTTTTTATTAACTCAATTATTTGTATTCAAGTGTCTCTCTTTTGGTTAGAAACTCTAACCAAAATACCATTTTAAAATGTTTTAAAGAATTATTCTTCTAAATCATGCTCATTAATGTCCATATTTTAAAAATGGTTTTAAGGATTTATTTATATGGACATTAATGTTTTAAAATTAAAAATCCTTTTAAAAGATTCAAAGTGGTATGGGACACTTTGATTCAAAAATCTATTTTTGAATGTCTTCTTGATAAATAGTGTGACTTTTAAAAGTTTTCAAGAAAAGGGGGATATTTCTCTCATATAGTTATGATGATTATTTTCATCTATGTAAACATCCTTCATTATTCATGATTGAGGTTAATGTGATTTAATACAATCTTCCATATTGTATCAAATGAGTTATGTTTGACTGTGGATGTTCTATTTTTATACCATTCATGGTTTGTGGTTAAAGTATTGATATTTCGTATGCTAGTTTTAATACGAATGTTTATTTTATGTTTAAACCTATTCATATGAGGAATGCATTGGACTTAATAAGTGACGGGTGGAGCCCGCTATAGCTCCTCGATGCATCGGTAGGTCTCATGAGACAAACTAGTGTCTTGGCACAAGGCCTTGGCAAAATCTTATTTGTAGTCTTGGCACGAGGCCTTGCTATGTGGTTATGATAGTCTGGCATTATGCATTCTATCATTATGAATGTGGTTATTGATATTGCATGTGATCGTTCGACTAGTAGAATATCCATGTGAGTAAGTAAATGGCATTATTTCATTTTACCTTCGCCATTTTATACTGAAGTTCAAATTTAAAAGGCTTTTGTTTTAGTTATAAATTGCCTTAAGTGTTTATGCTTATTTATGAAAGCTTCTGCTATAATGTTATCCTTACTGAGCATCCGAGCTCACCCCTTTCAATGTTTTATTTTTCCCAGGATTATGAAGAAGTAATTTATGAATGACCTGCAGGGATAATATGAGGGGATATGAAGACAAGATGTTTTTTTATGATGTAATGTAAAAAAATTTATGGATGTATCTGGTTATTCCCAGGCTACTAAACTAATCGGTCTTTCGAGACTTGATCTTTCTCATGATCATGCCAATGTTATGTAATAATGCACCGACTCTAGGTAATTAGGGTCGAGGCGTTACAGTTGGTATCAGAGGAAGTTTAGTACAAACCTTGGTAGCTAGATTTAGATAAATTCTGATTAGAGCACGTAGACCTAAGATGAACTTTGAGGATTAGTATAAAAGAACTTCCTAGAATTTTGGTATTGTAGAGATTTTGTGAGTTTTCCGAGAAATACATCCCTGTCTGGATACGAGCAGGTAGAGGCGGCTCTGGCACAGATGTACCTAGGGGTAAAACCCGAAAACATCGCTTTGAGCTAGACTCGAACGGGAACTGGTGCACGACAACGGGCCTTGCTACACTCTTGGTTACGACACTCCCGGGGGATATGCTTAGGATGATTTACATTTTCTTTACAAACCGATTTAAGTAATATATATATAAGATGAGAGTAAATGACCTTGGTTAATCCTAATATGTTTCAAATTGAGAATATGGTGACATTTTAATCTCTAAATGATTTTACGACTACTATTACTCACACAATGCTTTATGGTTTTAGTCAATGGATGGATTCCAAGGAAGTTATAGTGACTTTGAGAATGATGTACAAGGTGGGAACGGTGGTGGCAATGAGCAACAAAATGGAATGTTGATAGGCGTAAAAGATATCGTCTTTATGCCAAATCAGTTTTCCAAAAATATGATCAACAACATATATATTAACCAACTCCCAGACTCAACAAGGAAGAGAAAGGTGATAAATGATAAGAGCTCCAGCAATGGAGACCATGGAGAAAAGAACCCTCAATTTTCATCATGCAGGAAATGTGGAAAGAGACACCCAGGAAAGTGTCTCAATGGGACAACAAAATGTTTTACCTGCGGGAAGGAAGGACATAAAGTAAAGAATTGCCGAAGAAAAATGAAGAGTACTATGGAAAAAGATAAAAATGGTCCCAAGAGTCCATTTACAGTCATTTGCCATAAATGTAGGGGACCTGGCCATTACCCGAGTGAATGTCCTATTCTATAGGATATTTTCTTGGTCAAAGAAGAAGCTATGTGGGAATAAATGGTTGGAGAAATGTTTAAAAAGTATTAGCACTCCTTGTTGATGGGTTTACTATGGAATAATTTTCTCTTGTATTTGTAACCCCGCAGTTTTCCATGTGAGAATGATATTTGAGGTAGAATTGTCTCTTCTCTTGTGGATATAGGTATAAATAACCATTTGGATTTATATGATCATTGGGGTTTGAGAGAATTATAAGTTATTCTAATTTGGGATGAAGATTCAAGGTATGATATAACATTTGTGGTTAAATTTATGATATAGTATTTTGAGGAATTTATCTCATTTTGGCAATATTATAAAATATAGTTTTTGAAAAAGGACAACACGTAGACCGTGTGACAACCCGTCGCGTCGGACAAAGCTATGGGAATCAAACCCACAACCAAAGTGCGATTGGGATTTATCGCCTACCACTGGACTACGTGAAGTCCCTGGTTAGTGTGACTTTTTTTTAGTTAAATGATTTTATTGATCAATAATAAGTTGATTTGGGTTCTTATTTCATATCAAAAGAATACCCTTGGTATAGGAAAATGATTTGGTGATTAAGTGATAAATGTTATTTTGGAAGATGTTCACTTTTTTGGGAACACTATATGCCCAAGGGAAATAGAATACTATGGGGTTTCATTTGTGGAGTAATGATAGATTTTTATCTACGTTTTTATTGTGGATTTATAGTGATTTGGGTTATTTATGGAAATGATTAACCTATAATAGAGAATATGTGATTAGGTTAATTACTTTTGAGTATGTGACTTTAAGAGTATCTGATGTCATTTGGAGATACAATTTAACATGGGAGACTACATAATCAAATTCTTCTATGTTTTGGGTTTCAATATTAGTTTGGATTATATTAATGGATTTTAAGGACAATTGGTTATTGAATGGTATCTATTTAACTTTGGGGTATTGTTGGTTTAATTTTAGAAATTAAGATTAGTGCATATTTATCTCAGTGAATATCCTTTTAGGGGATCATTAGATCATTCACTGACCATTTTGGTTTTGATTAATCTTCAAAGACAATGTAAATATATGGTTTATCCTTCATGGATCATGTGATTCTATAGAAGTTTATTCTATCTCTTCCAGTGTGACCAAGTCTTCTTGAATACTCATCGTTTAAAAAAATTGAGTTAGTGGTGGAAATTTATTAAAGAATGAAAATTTACTTAAAATGTAAGTATATCTCATAATGTTCTTAGTCAATATCATAAATGAATTCCTCTTCCTTATGTAATGTAACTTAAAAAAAATGTTGTCCGTTTACTTTCCTACTAGGAGACTAATGGTCGTTTGTCCCAACACAAGTTTGTGGTTTTCTCATTGTTAACTTTCTTCTGATCATGATTTCTATCCCTCTCCATCAGAACTTGACACTTAGTTTATCATCCATATCCATGTTTTCTTACATGGAATCCTAGTATGGGTTATCTTGGATGACCCTTATATCTCTCTTTCTTTCTTTTAAAGTGATAGTTTTATTGACTCTTTTTCCGATGTGGGACTTTCCATTATATTACCAAGCAAAATTTTAAAAATTTCAAGGACGCAATTTATTGAAGTAGGGGAGAATGTAACACCCCAAGCTTCCTCGGTATGTTTCCTTTCGAATAATGCAATGACGTGCATTGTACGCAACTTCGAGATTTTAACACACCACAACCAATCAAACTAGCCGTTATGAATAGTAATACCTACTTTTTGAAATTATATATATTTTATATTTCAAAATTGACTTCATTTTTGGATTCGGAATATCGAATTTAGCCTAAGGTGAAATTTTGGTACTTTTCGGATAACTTTCATATTTTGATGAATAGTGAAAATTACTAAATTTTAATTAAAAACAACTTTTTTAATCAAAATAATTAATAGTGATAAATTGTGAATTTGAGTGGTTTTAAAGTATATTTAGAATATATTTTTACCATTTAATATAATTTTGGTCATTGGACATAATTTTACAATTAAACCGAACATAAACAAGTGTCAATCTTTTGATAGTTATTATCTCTTAAAAACACGCTTTTTGTTTTGATAGCGGGAATTAATTTTAAATTAATTTCTGCCACTTCTGTGTTTTGAATTTAGAAAAATGGATTCCATATTTGGAATCAGTATGTCCAAATTGTGTAAATAGGTAACTTTTATTTTTAGACATTTTGAATAATTACTGCGGTAAATATTTTATTTACCATGGTTAAGGATAAATCCTGTAAATAAGGGTTAAAAAATAATATTATAATAATACTAAATTACCCCAAAATGTGTCTTAACCCTATTGGTTGATACATGGTCGACCATGGGCATCTTTGGGTCAATTTGGGGACCCCATGGATCCACTTGTAAGTGATAATGACACTTTATATTAATTAAGTTAAAATGAATACAAAAATGACACAAGCATATATCTTTTAGAAAAACAATTGTTACATAGGGTTATATATGTTGGATTTTACATTATAAATATTCATTAGAAATATAAAAAGATTTCCTACATAATTATATTTTATTTATAATTTTTTGACATTAAATAATTTATTTTATTTATGACACAATGATGATGCAGTAATTACTAAAATAGTAAAAAATTAACATAATTGATATTATAAATACCCAAATAATTATAATATGAAACTTTTAATGAATTAAACAAATTTTCTAGGATAATATGATATATTAGGATTGATTTATTTGACTTTTTTCGAAGTAATAAATCTGTTATGAGTTTCACAAAAATCAACTATTGAATAGTGTCAAAATTGACATAAAAGAGTTCTTAAAACAAATATTATATTATTAATTGATATTAAATTCCTAAAAATCTAAGGTTCGGCCAAGAGACTTATATCATGATAGGTGCATCATTAATGGACCACTTGGGGGTCGCTTGGATGTATATAGTAAGTTTATTAACCATATTATATAAAAATACAAAGAGACATTGTAAAAGTGAAACTAATTAACTTAGAGTTAATACTTAAAGATAAGGTTAATATAAGTACCCAAACCTGTCTAAATTATATTGTTTGAGTTGTTTTCGACCCAACCCCACCTTATCCTTTGAATAGTCAACTTTGGAGCCATTATAAACCGAATATGAATTTATTATAAATTAATATTTCTAGCTTTTCCAAAGGTACCCCTCACCCCTCTTATAAAAAGGCACTCCTCCTTCTCATTTCTTCACACCTCTAAAGCCTTTTGGTTCGGCCAAACTCTGCCCAAATACTCTCCCAACATACCTCAATACAACCTAGAGGCATTAGTTTGATCATAAAGCCAACCTAAGGAGCCCTTTTGATCAAATCAAAAGGAAGAACCCGGAGAAGAGGTAATGTTTTCACCACCCTTTTCCAAGTTCATTTCTTCTTCCACTTCATCTTCCTTTGTTGTTACCATTATAAAATAATAACTCCAGTATCATTTATATACTGTGATGTTATTATAAATATGGTACAACCATATTCAGTATTTTATCCACCCTTTGAATAACATGTCACCATACATGCGTACGTACGGCTTACTGTCTCCATGTCGTGGTGTAATTGTTATTCAATATAATATTATTTGGATGGGTATAATAATGATGTGTAACTCATGTAAATAATAAATATAACATGTTAATTATTCTGTATATATGATATACCATCCATTTATATATTATTTTAATATCAAGAGAATGATATTGTCGCTCGTGCGTATGTACGGACTACCGTCTCCACGAACGCGATGAGATTCATTGTCCATCATATCCATTCAAGTATAATTATAATTTGATGATTTAAAAATAGTATATAAAGACTTGATATCATTCTGGATATGAATAATATACATTCCATTAATAATGATTATGGCTCACATAACAAAGAATATAAAGTAAAATGAACACGTTAACACGCTAAATGACGATAATTCTAAGATATTATTAACAAATCAATGTTAAAAGATCATATATGATATCATATTAAAGTAAATGATTATTTTATTATTCAATAACAATTATTTCACCATTATACAGGAGGTAAACCTACCATCGACCAAGGAAAAAGTACAAAGTAAGGGATTCTCTTTATCTCACTTTCAATTCCGTGAGATTTCCATTATTCGCCACTAAATTATTGAAAGTGGTGTATTATGTATGGCCATTTGATATATATTATCATGATTCTCTTTATATTCATGTTATTCTGTAAATCATTTGGTGGTTATTAACTTTTGGCCATACGACTCAGTCGATTAACGTGGTAAGGGATTTTCTAATCTCCCCTTTAATTTCGTGAGAATTCCATTGTTCACCACTTAATTATTGCATGTGGTGTATGTGTACTGCCCATGATTGTATTCATTGTGTAATATACTTTATTTTATGGGTATTTACATCATCATGGTATGATCTTTCTTTCATGGGTTTTAGTTTCGTATGTTACCTAATCGATAAGGGAATTTGAGATTTCAATTTCCACTCTTTTGGCTTTATGCATATTTCATTGATTATACTACCCCAAGATTATCTGTGGAATCACTATTCATTTGATTATGTCATAATTTACACTCCCCTTCCTGTGGATATAAGTTTGATACACATAATCACTCATTTGTAATTCTCAAGTCATTGATATTAATTTGATAAGAGTAATTTTAACTCATTCACCATTTGTTGAGTTAAACATCCAATTCGTTGGTGTTGTTTTTACAAGAATATGTGTGAATATACTTTGATTGTTTTACACTGAATATCCAATCATATTTAGTGTATTTATATTTGTCACACATAATTATGTCGTTGATTTATCCTTAACCTAATGATACAACCTTTATGAGAGATTTCATCTCAATTTACATTCTATTGAGACTTCTTTGATGATATACACCAAATCACTTTTATGTGGTGTATATAATGTACTTTGACATAGTATATCATGAATTCCTTTATTCTCATGATATTACAATGTTTTTATTACCTCAATTATTTGTATTCAAGTGTCTCTCTTTTGGTTAGAAACTCTAACCAAAATACCATTTTAAAATGTTTTAAAGAATTATTCTTCTAAATCATGCTCATTAATGTCCATATTTTAAAAATGGTTTTAAGGATTTATTTATATGGACATTAAAGTTTTAAAATTAAAAATCCTTTTAAAAGATTCAAAGTGGTATGTGACACTTTGATTGAAAAATCTATTTTTGAATGTCTTCTTGATAAATAGTGTGACTTTTAAAAGTTTTCAAGAAAAGGGGGATATTTCTCTCATATAGTTATGATGATTATTTTCATCTATGTAAAAATCCTTCATTATTCATGATTGAGGTTAATGTGATACAATACAATCTTCCATATTGTATCAAATGAGTTATGTTTGACTGTGGATGTTCTATTTTTATACCATTCATGGTTTGTGGTTAAAGTATTGACATTTCGTATGATAGTTTTAATACGAATGTTTATTTTATGTTTAAACCTATTCATATGAGGAATGCATTGGACTTAATAAGTGACGGGTGGAGCCCGCTATAGCTCCTCGATGCATCGGTAGGTCTCATGAGACAAACTAGTGTCTTGGCACAAGGCCTTAGGCCTTGGCAAAATCTTATTTGTAGTCTTGGCACGAGGCCTTGGCTATGTGGTTATGATAGTCTGGCATTATGCATTCCATCATTATGAAAGTGGTTATTGATATTGCATGTGATCGTTCGACTAGTAGAATATCCATGTGAGTAAGTAAATGGCATTATTTCATTTTACCTTCGCCATTTTATGCTGAAGTTCAAATTTAAAAGGCTTTTGTTTTAGTTATAAATTGCCTTAAGTGTTTATGCTTATTTATGAAAGCTTCTGCTATAATGTTATCCTTAATGAGCATCTGAGCTCACCCCTTTCAATGTTTTATTTTTCCCAGGATTATGAAAAAGTAATTTATGAATGACCTGCAGGGATAGTATGAGGGGATATGAAGACAAGATGTTTTTTTATGATGTAATGTAAAAAAATTTATGGATGTATCTGGTTATTCCAAGGCTACTAAACTAATCGGACTTTCGAGACTTGATCTTTCTCATGATCATGCCAATGTTATGTAATAATGCACCGACTCTAGGTAATTAGGGTCGGGGTGTTACAATGGATATAAATATAAGGAATGAAATAAACAACCGAAATGAAGGGAAATATGATGGCCACCCAAATGATATTCCAAACATTATAGGAACTCCAATAAAGTTATCAACATACATAGTTAACAACTTGGGAACTATTTTATTCCCAATGAAATCAAGAATATAAAGACACCATATAATTAAAGTTCATCTAATGATGTCTATAAGGGAAAAAGGCCCAATTTAATTAGTGGCTAAATTATGGAAATATGCATCAATGGAAATTAGACAAAGGAAATTATAGATGTTTCATGTTTCGAATGATATGGAATAATGTATCCAATTTCTATGAAAAAATTGATACTGTGATGGATATAAATAATGTTCAATCAAAGGTACCATATATAGTTCTATATCATAAATGTGGATATGTCTAGAATTATACATGATAATTCCCTATGCCAAAGGCTGACGAACATGATGAGAATCAACAATCTCCATGATTGAGGGAATAAGGAAATTCATATGTTGAGATGGATCAGGAAAATTTATGAATATATCACTTATACTGTAGTGTATTTTATGCCATTTTTTATCTTAATACATTACTTATTATCATATCTTGTAGGTTTTATAAGAAAATAATGTCACAACCTGAATTGATTTTATATCATCGGGGAAAAAATCAATTATTATTTTACCCCATGATGAACTTTATTGGAATGTTCTTCTCAATAATATTATTAGTTTCCCTTTAGTTTATTTTTATATTATCCTATTCATGGAACAATTTTCCGTTTTAAAGACAACATAAATTTCAAGGAGAATAAATCCACCCTATAGACTATGACTCGTCCATTGATTCTATACAAGTTGAAAAATGAGGATGATTCATCTGTATCACCAACATATCTAGAGTGGTTATTATTTCCCTTTTAGTAAGAATATCTAGCTCAAATAACCGTGTCTAAGTAATAGATCATCCTTAAAGACATGACCATTTTGAGTGAGTAAGATAATTTATTTCCTAAATAATTTCCTGGTCTTCTACATAGCTGAGAGGTTGGAATTTCAATCGATATTATACCTAGGAAGTTTCCATTATCCATGACTATATATATAATGGATATCGTGGAACACGATTAGCTAAATAAAAATCAACCAACGAATCTTGATAAAGTGTTCATATTACCAATTGCTTCACCCTGGGGTGCACTAATCCTCTTTGTCAAGAAGAAGGATGAGTCAATGTGGAATTTCATTGATTTTCATGATTTTTAAAAGATCATGATAAAGAAAAAGTACCCAATAATAAATAGTTATGTATTTTTCCATTATCTATGTAGAGAACCACACTCTCCAAAGCTAAATCTTTGATCATGATATTATCATATAAGTTTAAAGAAGAAAGATATCGTTAAGACCACTTTCTATTCAAGGAACAAGAACTATGAATTCATATTAATTCAATTGAGACTCCGAAATGATCTACAAATATTCTTGTTCATGATTAATAGAGTCATTAAATATTACCTAGAAAATTATTTTTTATTCTTTGAAGAAATTATTATAATATACTTCAAAATAAAGGAGGGGTATGAAGATCATCTAAGAATCATGATAAAAACTTACGAAATGATATGATTTATGATATGTACATAAAATGTGAGTTATTATTGATAGAATTATCATTATTGGGGATTATATCACAAAAAAGGGATATCTATGACCCTTAAAAATAGAACCATTTGAAGGATGCTCGAGGTCAACATCTATAAAAATATCTGCTGTTTTTGTGGATTAGATGGGTACTACCATCGATTTGAGAACAATTTAAAAAGGCTATCAAACCCTATAATGAAGCTAATTCTGAATGTATTCACATTTTTTTGGAATGATTAATTTGAATAGAGATTCAGAGAGTTAAAAAAATTCCTATCAATGGACCTATACTTGCACAACACTAGTGGATATATTTTAGTGGTATATAGAGACTCTTTGATGAAGAGATGGTATTGTGTGATAATGTATAATGGAAAAGTGATAGCTTAAGATTTAATTAATTTGTTTTTTCAGTAATATAACTATCCAAAACATGATCTATGGTTGTCTATAGTGTTCTTCATATTGAAAATATAGCAATATTATCAAATTAGTGAGAAGTGTGACATATACATGGATCCCAAAACCTTGTAATATATATTCAAACATAATGAACTAATTATAAACCATTAAAGATAGTTAGAGATGATCATGGGATATAATTGATGAATCCATTACAATACCGAGGAGGAAAATAATTTTTTAGACAATTTATGTAGAAAAGATTCAACAATTTTATCATTGATGACAACTGAGAAGGATCTGATCATCTTATGTTAGAAAATGATGGACCTAAGATTCATAATTGATGGAAAATCATCAATCCTTTAAAGAATTATTTCTCAATTTACCTTAGAGAGAGAATAAATGATTCTCAAAGAGATGATATTGGTATTCAGAAGAAATTGATATATATAAGAAAAGGGAAATCCTCAGAGATCAATTTTTATAATGAAGGACTTTTTATAATTTTTCACACCTATATGTACCATCAAATCTTATACTAAAGAAGAATATGTTGGATGATGCACATTGATTTACATTCTACATCCATGCAGAAATCATATTGATGTATTCAGATTTTTTAGATAACTATTGGTGGAAAAAAAATGAAGAAGGAAATCATATAATATACAAAAAGATATATTTCATTCCAACAAGTAAAAGTGGAAATGAAATAATACAAGTGAATTATTCAATAGTTAACCATACCAATATGTTAATGGGAAACAATCGCTGTATAATTTTATACAAGACTTTTTAAGATATCGGGAAGAAATAATTATATATATGTTGTTTTCAATTGTCTTAAAAATTAGACTCACATAATTGAAATTCTTCAGTACTTATCAAAATATAAACTTTCAAGGATATACATTAGAGATGTGGTGTGTCTACATGGAAAACAACTATCAATTGTATCTCATTGAGACCCCAAATTTTCATTCACATTCTAGAATAGTGTCCAAAATTCTATATCTAATGACTTGACATTTGTATGACTTATCATTCATAATCTAATGGCTAATCTGACCATATTATCCAAACAATCGAATACAATTTGACAGCATGATTAACCAAATTAAAAGTATCATGTGATCAACATCTTCCTCAAGTAATATTCTCATAAAATAATTTCTTCCACTCAATTATCCAAATGTATCCATACGAATCCCTTTAAGAAAATAGTTATATAACCCATGCATGCTAAGATAAAGGTGTTGAATTGAAACTGGAAGGTCTTGAAATGGCTGAGGACATGGTGGAAAAGATCTAGACCATAAGAAGCACATCAAGTATTATCAGAGTCGACAAAAAATCTTTGATGATAATTTTCAATGAGACCTAGATTTCGGGGTTAGAGAAAAGGCATTATTCTTCATATATCCATTGAATAAATACATTATATTTTTAAATACATGAAATCTTAGTCAAAGATACATCGGCAAATTTACAATCCATGATCGCATTGCAGTGGTGTCCAATCGGGTAGAACTCACACATTTACTATCACGACTCGCCTTCACCAAGATTAGAGAAGGGACAGTAGATTTCCCAACCCTTCCTTCATCATTTTTAAGGAGAGATAATGACCCCCGAGACCCGTCGTCAATAGGTCCCGGAGTGGCGACTAGCACCAAGGGTATAGAATCACATAAAAGATGGAAGGATTACCCTTTTTCTTTAACAGCATCGGGAGATAAGATAGAAAATCCAAAAACACCAAGACATGGGGTAAAAAGTAAGCCAAATAAAACCATTCCCCTATGCTTGTTATAAATGTAAGTTCCGCAAAGTACAAATAGAATAAAAAGGTAAAGTACCAATGAAAGAATAATAGCAACTGCAAATATCCCAATGCCCGAGCTAGTACAACCCTACACGATCCCTGAAGTCCTCCTGGAAACGTGAAAACAGTTTTATATACATAGGGTGAGCATACAAGTATACTCAGTAGGGAAAACCAAAGACTCTCATGCACAAGTGGGGAGGTATTCTAATTCCCTGTGAGAAAAGAGATAACCAAAGCACCTAGAAAGGGAAACTATCCACCCAATCCTCACCAAGTCTCACTCCCCAAATAACACATGTCAAGTAACGTATAGTAATAGCACATCGATATTTGGGTACCCCATGCCACTTTCCCACTAGTTATTGAAGACATCCTACTCATCGAACCACTCCCTCCATTCTCACTATAGTCCCACTGCCACCCCCCTCCCACACACACCTGGGCCACAACCACGCATCCCACCCACAAACACCTAGGCCACAACATCCACGCGTAACCATGACTGCAAACACCTAGGCCAAAACAACTACTTCCATGCCCGAAGACACCTGAGCCTCATCCCGAAGACTCTTGGGAAACAACCTGCCTGTACACAACTGGGGTAACCACCGCAACTACCCTGCCTGAAGAATCATGGGCTATAATGGACCTCCGGCTATCACAGCCTGCTCGAAGAGTCTTGGCCTATTCGGGAAAGAGAGCAGAAAAGTATCTAATAACCAACCACTCATAAGAGTGTTGGGAAACACGCCCTCCCCTATGAAATGGGGGTGTTCGACACTAAGTGCTCAACCTGGGGTCGGGCACAAATACAAAAAATAAGAACTACAATTATATGTATAGGTAACAAGAACACATCCCAACCTAGGGTTTCAAAATACAACCTAATCACAAACACCCTTTTTACTATTTATTCATAAAATAAAGGCACAACAATCAAAACTAAGTCACAACTAATTTCAAAAACCAACTCCCCATTTAATTTATTATTTATTTCATGTTCAAGTGATCCCATTTAGGTGAATTCTACACTACTAGGAAACATAAAATGCATAACCACATGCCAGAGGAAGAGAAACATCTAAACATCAATTTAAGCATTCACACCCGGTTCTCTTGTGAAGTCACAACAACCAAAGGGATTAGTGAGATCCCTCAAAGTACTAAAACCAAACCAAGACTCGAGATATATCCCCCCACAACTTTAGATTAATAACCAACAACAATTCCACAATAGAGGATCCCATCCTCATCCACATCACCCCATATTCATCATGCAGAACAAAACACCTACTACCAAAACAGAGTAGGGAAACTTCCATGTTCAAAAAAATCATTCATTAGGATCATATTTCTGTTGGTTAACTGGGGTGACAACACCAGGATTTATGTCCACTGGGCATCCATTTAATCAACCGAGTTTAGGCGATTATCCAATTTCCTTGTTATAGTCATTTAATCATCACATAAGACATGGGTTAATTAGTGCGCATGGAAAGGACCACTAAGGACCATGATTTTCCGAGATCATAAGCCCATACAGTTCACAAAATATTGCAATTACAAAAGAGTACAACAAAATTGTCAAACTTACCCCATCATTCATTAACAGTCTATTTATTATCTTTGTTATGGTTTGGTTTCATCCATTCCCACAGAAACAGTAGTGTACCCACCCCACATGATACACAGTAAGGAGAGATAAACTAAAATCCCTACATGGTTGACCGATGATCGATGTTCTTCTCCACGCACCAAGAACTGGGGATGCGTGACTTCCAGGGGAGGGAACATCAAGGACTCCAAGGGTGAGCAGCAGGATCTGGCACAGGCGCACCACTTTCCTCGGGAAGGGGTACTCCAAATTCTCTAGGAATAAAAAGGAGGACATCTAAGAGGAATAAAAAGAAGGAATTCTGTGCGATAAAAGGATGAGATCCCATTGTTACAGGATATGGAAATTCGAACAGCTTTAATGTCGGATCGTGGTTCCCCACGCGGTTGGGCAGTTACGCATGATGGAATTATTTTCCATTTAACAATTCTCCTCAAAGGGGTGGTCATAATCGCTATGTGTTAAACAGTTTTCTTTAATCATAAGGAAACATGTAACAGGGGCGGAACTGGATGGTACGGGGAAGGGTGTTCCACCGAGAATAAACCACACGTTTTGGTGTGTTAAGAGTTGCCTGACTCTTGGGGGATTTTAGATATTATTTATGATATTTAAATGACTTGAAAGAGGTCATTAAATAATATTAATGTAAAAAGAAATGTTGTGGGAGAGAAAAGGTCAGAAACTAGAAGGTGAGGACACGGTGCCACCGTCACGGTGTCACCCTCACAGTGCTACTGTGACCAGTGTACGACCGTCACATTGTCACTATAACTAGTGCCACCATCACGGTGCCACCGTGACCATTGTCATCATTTTGGTGGAGCTGTTTTTTCGAAATGTAATGGACCAGGATGGACCGTGCCATTACATCAGATACCTATCAAACTATTCTCGGCCATGAGAATAAAAACTAGACCCGAAGAAAAGAGGGGTTTCGAACAACCACCTCAAAAGATACCACTCTGGAGTGAACCTCATAGACATCTAGGAACACCTCTTCTTCAAGTAACCAGGAAACACTTGAGGATCAACCTGTCCAGTCCTGTGGGTTAGGGAGTTTCTTCCTCCTTTTCAAGATACTATCTGCTTTGGGTGGCACTGACTTTCCCACACCGGTTTAATCGCATCCACCTTAATGCAGCTTAATAAGGGATTAGGTCCTCCCTTACCCATATTTATGACTCTTCACGCACATCCACATAATAATGAAAACTACACGTTCGATAGTTAACAAGGTAAAATGTTCCATCCCAAACAAGTAAAAAAACAGAACAAAACTCAAAATAGCTCTGGGTACTGGGTGCGCATCTGTGTCTCTCATTCCCAGGTACTTTTTTTGAGCCCTCCATGCCTCCACAACACACGAACCAAAGGAATGGTACATCCATGGATCACCTTCTCCTCAAAATCCTTGATCCTCACTGATATTTCCCAAAAATTCACTTCATCCTCGATATCCAACTTTCCCTAGTCGAGTACATGTGAATTATCGTGTAGATATCATCGGAGCTGAGACACATGGAAGACATCGTGATGTCTCAGCAGCGGCGGTGGTAGCGCTAGCTGATAAGCCACTACACTGACCAACCGCAGTACTTAGAATGGTACGGATAACCATGGAGAAAGCTTACTCCCCTTTTCGAACCTTCGTTGCCCACGCTGAGGGGAGTCCTACAAGAACACATGGTCCCCGACATCGAACTCCAAGGGTCTCCTCCTATTATCAGCATATGACTTTCACTGGTCCTGTGCTGCCTTCATTGTAACACCCTGATATTTTATGAGAAGTATATTTTTTTAATTTCTTATGTTATATGCTACATCTAAGTAATATTTCACTACACACAACAGCAGCTTGGCTTTCATTATACGCAATAACATCCTTCCTCAATAGCATGTGTTGTACGCAATATTGACTTTCACTAAACAAAGATATGTTATTAAAATTTATTTAAAGTAGGCGTTATAAATAGTATTAAAAAAGTTTTGAATTTTATATAACATTATAATTAATTTTACATATGATATGAGAAAAATCAATTTTCTGGATAAAAGAATTTTTTTTTTCAAAAATGAAGTTCTCCACCTTTTGATGGCACACCCATTTAAAACTAATTTTTGACAATTTATAAGTTCAATTTTACAAAATTTAAATATTCCATTGAATCAAGATATAGAAATTTACATTGGATAAAATTTTGATACATTTCTGATAACTTTCATATTTTGGTGAATAATAAAAATATACAAATTTTTAATTGAAAACAACTTTTTTCATAAAAATAATTTATATGGTTAAAATATATTATTGAATGGTTTTAAAGTATAAATAGAATGTATTTTTACCATTTAATATAATTTATTTTATTATAATTAATTTTAAATTGAATTCACAGGTAAAAACATTTCAATATTTGGAAATGTTTTATCTTTTAAAACCAGTTTTCTTAACAACATGACTAATTTTAAATTAAATACTGCAACTTATGTGTTTTCAATTTTGAAAAATGGATTCCATATTTGAATTCAGTGGGTCAAAATTATGTTAATTGGTTATATTTTTTAATTATGAATACTAACTATGGTAATTTTTATTTACTACAGTTAAAGGTAAATCAGGTAATTAAGGGTAAAAATAAGATTGTAAAATTACCCTAACACTTTCCAAAATTCTGTTGGATGAATATAAGTCGACCCATATCACCTAATTGTCGTAATAGATTCATTTCATGAACCTTTTACCATGAAAATGATGTAATTATTATTATAACTAATAAAAGTGACAACATGTCACTCTCCTAAATCTTTTAAGTATAATAATTTTAATTTCGTGATAAACTTCATTAAAAATCAAAAATTAATTGTCTCCATAAATATAATAAAATTATCTACAACATGTGAATTTATATATAATTTTTAGGGATAAAATAGTTATCATTAAATGTGACACAATGGTGATGTTGAAATTATTTTATTGTTTGAAATATCAAATAAATTGTCTCAAAAATACTATAATAAATATTATATGAAATATTTAATGTGCTCCATTAATTTTATAGATAAATATGACTTGTTATGAATATATTAAATCTGTTATTTCTAATATATTCTATATTTATATTTTATTTAAATTTAAATAAATGAATAGTGTCAAAATTGACACTATTGTTAGTTTATAAAAATAACATATTATAAAATTTTAAAAAATTCCAATTTTTTTTATAAATTATAAATTTAAAAAGATATGGGCTATAATTTCATAAAGTATCTAATTATGGATAATTCAATTCACATAAGTACATATTTAAATCAATTTAAAATTTAGAATATTATTACCACAAATAAAATTAAATAGATTAAATAAGGATAAATCAAGTTGATAATGTTAAAAATAAATTCCCAACGTGTCTAAATTTTATTGGTTGATGATATTTCAACCATACATCATATAATCAGAGATTTTGAGTAATTTTTGATGTTTTTATGTGGGGTTTAAATTTATTATAAATTAATATTTTTAGATTTCCAAAGGTACCCCTCTCCTCCCATATAAAATGGAACCTCCTCCCTCTCATCATCACACAATTTTGAGCCATAAATCTTGGCAAAACCCTGCCCATTTCCCTTCTAAAATTCCCTAGTAACATACAATAGGTTATAGTCTTCATCAGAGACCAATCTTACTGCCCTAAGAGGACGTTTCAAAGAGGCATGTTGAAGAAGAGGTAATATCTGTTACCAATTCTTTCAAATGAATTTCTTCTTATACTTCCTCTTATTTAGTTGTTTCATTATGAAGTAATAACATCAGAGTCACCCATATACTAATATGTTATTATCAATATGAAACAACCCTAATTCACCTTATATCCATCCTACGGAAAATGAAATCACCGTGCGTGCGTATGTACGGAATACCTTCTCCACGCCATGTTGTAATCCGTTTTCCACCACCACCTTACTTGGATGAGTATAATGGTGTAAATTAAAACTATATACAATTATTATAAAATGATACTAATTCTGAGAAATTCCATCTTCCACTCCATCCTAATTCAATTGTTATGGGAATGATATCATCGCTCGTGCGTGCGTAAGGTCTACCGTCTCCACAATGTGATGTGACTCGATCTATATGATCTTCATTGAATAATGATTATATAAATAAATTGAATGAACAAATATGATATATATTACACTAATACCATTTTGTAAATAAGGTATCTGTAACCTATAAAGAGGAATAAGAATTTATTCGACAAGACATGCATAAAAACATAAAGCAATGATCTCCCAAATAACAAGTAGAAATGAAAGATTACTAATACGAAGATAATAATAAGACCATGTATGATATCATAACAATAAATATGATTCTTTAATAAGTAAATGACATTATTTAAATCATTATACATGAGGTTCAGATACGTATAAAGAAAATCATACCTAAGGTAAGGGGAAATCTCACAATCTCATTTTTATCAGAGATTGTTTATAGTTTAGAATTTACTGGGGAATATTTATCATCCATGTACTTGTTTCCTCAATATGTAATATTATTTCTATCCTGATAAAATTTTTGAAATCTAATTTTACCTATTATTGAATTTTTAGTAAAAGATATGACAGGAATCTTTTGTCGTTTTCAGTATGAGATACTTTTTGACTTTTCCGGCCAACATACGAGAAGAATGTTTTTTAACTTATACGGCATGAATTAATTTTTATGATTTCATAGAACATTATTTCCATGAATATTCCTTTACATGTTTTCAAGTTTATTTTTAAATAACTTCTTTTAAATTTGTATGACATGTTAAGAAAGGAAAAATGTTTTTTGATGTTAAAAGGATATTTTCCTCAAGAATGGAGTTCTAGTGTTTTATCAAAATTAGTTTCCATCTAAGAAAATATAGGGTTCTATTTCTATCACTATTGTTATATTGATTTGATTATGTTATGATGGAATTATTTTTATTAATTCCTTTAACTTATATGAATTTTTTATGATGTGACAATGTTTAAGAATCCCATTTTTATTACATGGGTTATGCTTTGATAATTGATTTATGATTTTGTGGAACACATAAGAATGGTTTCATTATGAGATGGGTGGGGCCTATTTCTCCCTCCAATGTATTGGGTAATGATTTATATCTAATGAGATAGACATGGCGGCAATGGAAAGTTAATCTGGTTCAGTGATACAGGACTGGAACGAGGATTGAACTCGGTTCAGAAATGGAATTTTTTCTTCTATGATGGTCTTGGAAAAGAGCCTTGACTAATACGAAATTATTTTCTATGATTATGTGTGTATGCCACAATGTTTCATGTTTTATGTTATTATTATTGGGATTACATTTTAACACTATGATTTATCCCATGTTCTGATATTCTGATCTCTTTTGCTGGTTATGATTTTCAAAATGATATGTTCTTATGTATAAGACATTATTGATATTTCTTTTGTTTACGCTTACTGAGCATTTGAGGTCAACCTTTTTTATGTTTTATTTTCCCCAGGTTAGTAAGAATGGTATTAAGTAGAATATTCCAAAAGGGACTCTAGATATGATAAAATAAACAGGAGACAATGTTGATGATTTATGAACCAGTTGTTTATGTTTCCCAGTTTCTAATGACACTATATCTATACGGTCCTATCATGTTATTGTTATATGTTGTAATAATTTTTCTTCAATTCTGATGTAATAACCATGTTTGTAATGTATGGGTCATTATAATTGGAATCAGAGGAAAGGTACAGTCATCCTTTAGAAAATAAGATGTTAAAGCCTTAGTAAGAACTCTAAGCATTTGTATGAATATAGAACACAATATTAGTGTTTTTTAAATGTCAATGAACAACCTATGATAAGACCTAATGTGTGAAATTTTATTCTTGATTACATGGTTTTCCTATTATGATTAGTGTTTCTCACACTATGCTTACTGGTTTTAGTCATTTGCTGGAACCCGAAGTAACCATGTTAATGATGAATGTGACGGCCAATGAAATGATTGTCCCCCTGAGAAACCAAACTTTATGATACTTGGAATGAAAAATCTTGTAGCCATGCTCACACAACTTTCTCAAGATATGAATCATGCAGGACTTACAAACAAGAAATGGAAGGAGTAAAATTCTATTGAATTTTTAATGAGGCAGCGTCTAACTTCATTCAGCAGGTCTTCCGATCCATTAGTGGCTGAAAATTGGATTAGTACCACTGAAAATATATTTTCAGTCCTTCAATGTTCTGAACATGATAATGTCATCTTAGAAGTATATCATTAGGATGGTGAAGCTGATCAATGGTGGAATATTATTTAGAATACAAGGCAAAGGGGTGAAATTGAGTCCATGTAATGGGACGAGTTAATGAACTTCTTTTTCAATAATTACTTCCCTCGTATTCTTCGAACAATGATGGAGAAGGCGTTTTTTTAACTGAAGCAAAAGGATGATGATTCAGTTGGTAGCTATGAAGAAAATTTTACAAGACAACCAAGGTACACTTCTGGAATTATTATCCAACCTGAGAGTAAGATAAATCGAATCATTAATGACTTAAAACCAAGTCTTCGAAGGGCGTTAGCCATAAGGGACATCAATAGATATGAAGAAATTGTTTGATGTGATCTCAAGGTTGAGATGGAGATTAGAGTAAGCCATCAGTCATATGGGTTTGATAAGAAGAGGAAAATGGAATTCAAAGGGAAATCTAAAGATCACACTGAAAAGAAGATGAGTTTTCCCTTATTCTCAAAGCGTGGAAATAAACATGGAGGGAATTCTCTTAAAGGTACAAGTAAATGTTTTAAGTGTGGAAAATAAGGTTATCGGGAAGTTGAATGTCAGAATAATGGGAAGAATATGTCTAATGATGTGAATAAAGAAATGGATACACAAAATGCAACTACTACACTTCAGTGTTTCAAGTGCAAGGAAATGGGGCATTATTCCAATCAATTCCCATGTCTAGGGGTTGTTGATGATTATCGACGTCAACAATCTATTAAGTACAAAGACAAAGGAAAGTCACATGCAATTTCTATCGGCGATGTGGAGTACAATAACGAAGTGGTGAAAGGTACACTTACCATCCAATCTAAAGTATCAAATTTTTTATTTGATTCTGGATCCACCTACTCTTTTATTTCTGAAGAATTTTGTATGGGTATCTTCGTACTACCACAACAATTAGATGTTGAGTTAGCTGTGACAAGTCCTAATGGCACAACCGTCGCTTCAAAGGTTTATAATTCTTCTCCAATTGAAGTTTGTGGGAAATTGATTCCTAAAAATCTTGTTATCCTTCCTATAGTGGAATTTTATGTGATTCTTCGAATGGATTGGCTTTATTTATATGGAGCTCATATCAATTTCCAAAGAAGGGAAATCGCATTTAATATTCCCAATGAATATACTTTCATCTATCGATGCAAGGATGAATATAACCTTCCAGTGGAAATTTATTCTATCTTATGGGTCTTGATTCCAATAAATGAAGGTCATTTATCTCAAATGGATTGAGAGAAACTTACGATTTTTAATATTCCCATTTCACGGGAGTTTGATTATGTCTTTTCGGAGGAATTTCCAGGTCTTCCACCAAATCGTGATGTCGAGTTTTCAATAGAACTCATATCGGGTGCTATGCCCATTTCAATGACACCTTATAGAATGAACCCAATTGAGTTTTCAGAATTGTAGAAGAAACTCCAAGAGAATCGTGATAAAGGATTCATACGCCCTACTGCATCACCTCGGGGAGCAGATGTTCTGTTTGTTGTGAAGGAAGATGGATCAATGAGAATCTGCATTGATTATTGAGAACTTAACAAGATCACTATTAAGAACAAATATCCTCTCCCATGCATTGATGACTTATTTTAACAACTACACGGAGCTCAATACTTGTCCATGATTAATCATCGTTGATGGTATCATCAATTAACATTCCAAAAAGAGGATATACCAAAGACGTATTTTTGTACAAGGTATGGAAACTATGAATTTATAGTGATTCCATTTGGTCTTACTAATTCCCCTGCTTACTTCATGGATCTAATGAATTGTGTCTTTAGAGACTATCTTGATCAGTTTGTGGTAGTCTTTATAGACGATATTCTTGTCTATTCAAAGAGAAAGGAAGAACATGAATATCACATGAGAATTGTATTAAATACCCTATGAAATGTGAAGATTTATGCAAAATTTATCAAGTGTGAATTTTGTCTTAAAAAATTTTCATTTTTGGGTCACATAATCTCAAAAGAGGGGATATCTGTGGATCCATCAAAAACAGAGGTTATCAAAAGATAATAGAGACCAACAATAGTAATTGAGATCTGAAGTATTCTTGGTTTGGCTGGATATTATTGACGTTTTGTGAATGATTTCTCACAATTATCTAATACACTCACTAGGATGACTCAAAATGGAGTTAAGTTCGTGTGGACGTAGGAGTGTGAAGAGAATTCCAAGGAGTTGAAAAGAAGGTTATCCAGTGCAACTGTGATCACACTACCTTATAGTGGAGAAAGGTTTCAGATCTGTAGTGATGCATCCGATTAGGGATTGGTGTGTATAATCATGCAAAACGATATGGTGATAGCTTATGCCTCATTAAAGTTGAAAATCCAAGTGAAAAATTACCTAACTCGTGATTTGGAGTTAGCTACGGTAATCTTTGCATTAATGATTTAGAGGAATTATCTTTATGGTAAAAGTTGTGATATTTATACTGATCATATGAGCTTAAATTATATTTTCACACAAAAGGAGCTTAATATGAACAAAAGAAGATTGTTGGAGATGATTAAGGATTACAACTGCTCAATTCATTACCACCATGTGAAAGCAAACAAGGTGGAAAATGCATTAAGTCAACAAGACCATGCTAGCTTATCCATGATGAGGATCACAAAAGATTAAATATTAATGGATTTACAAAGGATGTATCTTGGAATTATAATGGTAGGGGAAAACTTTATCTTTCTCAAATGAATGTTAAACCATATATACATGTGAAGATTAAAGAGGCAGAAAAAAAGATGTAGAGTTACAAAAGATAGAGAGAAATGTTCCTAAATTTAACCTTGATTGTTATGGGACAATAAGGTTCAGGAATCAGGTTTTTGTTCCTCCCATCCCAGAATTAAAGAAGGAGCTGCTGGATGAGGCTCATAGTTCTTCAATCTCTATTCATCCTGGAAGCACGAAGTTGTATAGGGATATGAAAAATTACTTCTAGTGGGATGGCATGAAAAGAGATGTTTCTGAATATGCCTCTCGATGCTTGGTTTGTCAGCAAGTTAAAGCTGATAGATAGAAGTATAAGGGGATGTTACAACCATTACCCATACTAGAATGGAAATGGGAAAACATCACTATGGACTTTGTCACTGGACTTACTAAAACATCCAAAGGAAATAATTCTATCTGGGTTATAGTTGATCATCTTACGAAGTCGGCACACTTCATTTCTATTAGATAATATTTCTATCTGGATCATATTTCCAGGATATATGTGAAAGAAGTGTTTAGATTGCATGTAGTACAACTTCCCATTATATCTGATTGGGATCCGAGGTTTACCTCAAAGTTCTTATGAAGTCTCCAACATACTCTAGATACCGGGTTGAGTTTCAGCACTGATTATCATCCTTAGATACAAGGTCAGTCAGAGAGAACAATTCAAACTCTAGAACATATTTTAAGATCTTTCTCTATAGATTTTAAAGGTGTTTGGGATCAACACCTACCTTTTTTGGAATTTTCTTATAATAATATCTTTAACTTGAGTATTCCGATGGATCCTTATGAATCTATCTATGGAAAGAAATGTAGGCCTCCAACTTGCTAGGATGAAGTTGGGGAAGGATAGATATTAGGCCCTGATCTTGATGATGAGATAGAAAAAAAGGTCAGATCTATTCAACAACACATAAGAGCATCTCAGAGTTGATAAAGAAGTTATGCCAACAACTGATGAAAAGACCAGGAGTTTGAAGTGGGTGATAAAGCGTTCTTACGAATATCTCCTTGGAAGAGATTAATGAGATTTCGAAAGAAGGGAAAGATGAGCCCTATGTATATCGGTCCATTCGAAATACTGGATCGTTTTGGGAAGGTAGATTACCGATTGGAGCTTCCACCGAATCTCTCTCAAGTTCACGATGTGTTCCATGTATCTCTCCTGGAAAGTACATACTCGATCCTTCACATGTACTAAGCTCAAAAGTTGTACCGCTGGAGAAAGATCTTTCTAATGAAGAAAACCCGATAAAAATTCTAGATCATTGTAAAAAAGTTTACAGAACAAGACCACTCGCTTGGTGAATGTTTAATGGAGGAACCACCAATTAGATGAAGCTACATGGGAGCTTGAGGATATGATGAGGGAGAGATATCCTCATCTGTTTGTTACGAAGTTACAAATTTTGAGGGAGAAATTCATTTTAAGGGGGGTAGAATATAACACCCTGATATTTTATGGGAATAATGTTTTTTTGTCTTATGTTATACGCAACATCAAAGGAATCATTCACTACACACAACACTAGCTTGGATTGCGTTATATGCAAGAGAAACCTTCCTCGATAGCATGTGTTGTTCGCAATATCGAGTTTCACTGAACAACGATATGTTACTAAAATATTATGTAAAGTATACATTATAAATAGTATTAAAAAAAATTTAAATTTTATAAAACATTACAATTCATTCTACATATGATACAAGAAAAAATCAAATATTTAGATAAAGGACTTTTTTTTCAAAAATGCAGTTTTTCGCCTTTTGATAGAGCACCCCATTTAAAGATAATTTTTTAAAAGTTTATAAGTTCAATTTTAAAAAATAAAATTATTCCATTTCATCAAGATATAAAAATTTACATTGGATAAATTTTTGATACTTTTCTAATAACATTCATATTTTGATGACTAGTAAAAATACGCGAATTTTTAATTGAAAACAAAATTTTTCAATGAAAATAATTTATATGGTTAAAATATATTAATGAATTGTTTTAAAGTATAAATATAATATATTTTTACAATTTATTTTCATGTATTTCATTATCATTAATTTTACATTCAATTCATAGGTAAAAACATTTCAATCTTTTGAAATGTTTTAACTTTTAAAACATGTTTGCCTAACAATGAGATTAATTTTAAATTAATTACTACACCTTCTTTGTTTTAAATTTTGAAAAATGGATTCCATATTTGGATTAATTGGGTCCAAATTATGTTAACATGTTACTTTTTTTATTATGAATAGTTAATAAGGTAATTTTTATTTGTTATAGTTAATGGTAAATCTGATAATTAAGGGTAAACATATTATTATAAAATTACCATAACACTTTCAAAAATTATATTGGATAAATAAAAGTCTACCCATATCAAAAAAGGGTCGGAATAGATTCATTTCATGGACCATTGACCATGAAAATGAAGTAATTATTATTATAACTAAAGAAAGTGACAACATGTCACTCTCTTAAATATTATAAGTATAATAATTTTAATTTGGTGATAAACATCATTAAACTTCGAAAATTAATAGTATCTAGAAAGAAAATAAAATTATATACATCATGTGAATTTATTTAGAATTTTTAGGTAATAAATAATTATCATTAAAGGTGACACAATAGTGATGTTGAAATTATTTTATTGATTGAAATATCAAATAAATGGATTCAAAAATATTAAAATAAATATTATATGAACTATTTAATGTCATCCACTAATTTTCTAAATAAATATGACTTTTTATAAATATATTAAATCTTTTATTTCGAATATATCCTCTATTTATATTTTATTTAAATTCAAATCAATGAATAGTTTCAAAATTGACACTATTGTTAGATTATAAAAATAACATGTTATAAAATTATTTAAAAAACACAAAAATATTTATATATTATATATTTAAATTTATATGTTCTACGATGTAATAAAGTATATAATTATGGATAATTAACTGCACATAAGTAATTATTTATATCAATTTAAAATTTAGAATATTATTACCACAAATAAAATTAAATAGATTAAATAAGGATAAATCAAGTTTATAATGTTTCAAATAAATTCCCAACATGTATCCATTTTATTGGTTGATGATATTTCAACCCAATATTATATAATATTAGAATTTGAGTAATTTTGGACGTTTTTATGTGGGGTTTGAATTTATTATAAATTAATATTTTTAGATTTCCAAAGGTACCCCTCTCCACCCATATAAAATAGAACCTCCTTTCTCTCCTCCGCAAACAATTTTGAGCTTTAATGCTCGGCCAAACCCTACCCATTTCCCTTCCCAACATTCCTAGAAACATACTAGAGGTCATAGTCTTCATCAGAGACCAATTGTAGTGCCCTAAGAGGAGGTTTCAAAGAGACGTGTCGAAGAAGAGGTAATATCCATTACTGATTCTTTCAAATTTATTTCTTCTTATACTTCATCTTATTTAGTTGTTTTATTATGAAGTAATAACATCTGTATCACTCATATACTGATATTTTATTAGAAATTTGAAACAACCCTATTTCACCTTCATTCCATCCTATGGAATATGAAATCGTCCCGCATGCGTATGTATGGAATATCATCTCCACGTCGTGGTGTAATATGTTTTCCACCACCACCTAACATAGATGGGTATAATGGTGTAAAGAATAACTATATATGATTATTATAACAAGATACTAATTATGAGACATTCCATCATCCAATCCAATATCATTCAATAGTGTTGGGAACGATATCATCGCTCGTGCGTACGTACGGCCTACCGTCTCCACAATGTGATGCAACTCGATCTACATGATATTCATTGAATAATGATTATATAAATGAATTAAATGAATAAATATGATATATATTACACTAATAAAAATATTTAAATAAGGTATATATATCCTAAAAAGAGGAATATGAATTTATTTGACAAGACATGTATAAGAACATAAAGCAATGAACACCCAAATAACAAGTAGAAATGAAATATTACTGATCAGAAGATAAGAATATGACCATGTATGATATAATAACAATGAATATGATTATTTAATAAGTCAATGACATTATTTAAATCATTATACATGACTTTTGGTTACGTACAAAGCAAATCGGACCTAAGGTAAGGAAAAATCTCACAATCTCATTTTAAATACAATTTCACACATTGGTGAATTTTTAGTAAAAGATATGAAAGGAATCTTTTGATGTTTTCAGTATGAGATACTTTTTGACTTTTCCAGACAATGTACGAGAAGATTTTTTTTAACTTATATGGCATGAATGGATTTTTATTATTTCATAGAACATTATTTCCATGTAGAATCTTTTACATGTTTTCAAGTTTATTTTTATTTAATTTATTTTAAAATTGTATGACATGTTAAGAAAGGAAAAATGTTTTTTGAAGTAGAAAGGATATTTTCCTCAAGAATGGAGTTTAAGTGTTTTAGCAAAATTATTTTACATATAGTAAAATATAGGTTTATGTTTCTATCCCTATTGTGACATTGATTTGATTATGTTGTGATGGCATTAATTTTATGAAGTCAAGTATCTTATATGAATTGTTTTTATGATGTCACGATGTTGAAGAATCCCATTTTTATTAAATGGGTTATGGTATGATGTATGTTTTATGATTTTGTGGAACACATAAGAATGGTTTCATTATGAGATTGTTGGGACCTATATCTCCCTCAAATGCATTGGGTAAATATTTATATATCATGAGATAGACATGGTCGGAATGAAAAGTTAATTCCGGTCAGTGATACAGGACTGGAATGAGGAGTGAACTCAGTTAAGTAATGGACTTTGTCTGCTATGATGGTCTTGGAAAAGAGCCTTGACTAATATGAAATGATTTTCTATGATTATTTGTGTATGACACAAAGTTTCAGGTTTTAAGTTATGATTATTTGGATTACATGTCACTAATAGGATTTATCCCATGTTCGGGTGTTATGAACTATTTTTAAAGTTATGATTTTCAAAATGTTATGTTCTTATGAATATGATATGATTGATATTTCTTTTTTTACACTTACTAAGCATTTGAGCTCACCATTTTGAATGTTTTATTTTCCCCAGATCAGGAAGAAGAGTATTATGTAGGATATGCCAAAAGGGACTCTAGATATGATGAAATAAACGGGAGAAAATGTAGACGATTTAGGAACCAGTTGTTTATGTTTCCCAGTTTCTAAAGACACTATACCTATACATTCCTATCATGGTTTTTTAATATGTTGTAATAAGTATGCTTAAATTCTGAAGTAATAACCATGTATGTAAATTCTGGGTCGTTATATTCATCCTCTCCCATATAAGCTGAACCTTCTCAGTCGTGCTATACACCACCCCCTGGCCAAGAACACCTGCCTTCTGGAGCTATGTCTAGCACACGGGTGAGCGACACAGCCTCCCGTACAAAGAATCGAACCGAGCAATGCCAATGGTAGATTGATATCTATTGTTATAGGAAAAATCCACCAGAGGAAAGTGTCGTTCCCACGATCCCCTAGAGTCCTAAATACATGCCTGTATGATGTCCTCCATTGTCTGGATGGTGCGCTCTATCTGTCCATCTGTCTGGGGGTAGAATGTAGTGACAAGACGTAGCTGAGTGCCAAAAGCATGCTGCAATCCCTTCCAGACTCGTGAGGTAAACCATGCATCTCTATCCAAGACTATGGATCTTGGGACTCTGTTCAACCACACCACCTCATCCATGTACCTCTGTTCTAGGGAATCCACCGTACGTGACTCCATGATTGCCAGGAAGTGGTCCGATTTCGTCAGTCGGTCCACCACTACCCAGATATCATTGCAACCCCCTTGAAATCTAGGTATTCCCATGAAAAAATCCATCGAGATGTCATCCCATTTACACTCGAGAACATCTAAATGGTGTAACAGTCTTCCTAGATCATGGTGTTTAGCCTTCACCTACTGACACACTAGGCACCTGGCCACAAACTCCACCACTGCCCGCTTTAGCCCGAGCCACCAAATCTGACTCCTCAGACCCTGGTACATCTTGGAAACTCTCGGGTGCACTGTTAGGGGTGAGTTGTGGAACTCACCAAGAACCCTCTCGTGCATCGCTTCTAGAACAAACAACTTCTTTAGGAAAAGCATCTGATTCTGAATATCCTCTTTCCACCATTCCGGATCATTGCCTTGGTTAACCCGATCATGCATCACTTCACATTCTGAGTCTTCCCATTGAGACTCCTCTACATACCGAAAATGAAAATACTGAACTTTCATCTGATATAGGAAACCCCTACCACCATCCATCCTCGCATCCAGGTGTAGGGAAGCCAACTCCTCCATCGCCTTCCAAGCATCTGCTGACTCTCAAACCACATCCTTCTGATACTTCTTGCTCAAGGCATTGGCCACCACATTCCCTTTACCTGAGGTGTAGGAAATATCGAATTCTTAGTCATGAAGGAACTCCATCTATATTCGCTTTCGTATGTTCAGGTCCCGCTGGGAGAAGATATACTTCAAGATTTGGTGATCCGTGAAGACCACAAAGCGCTCCCTGATGAGGTAATGCCACCACAATTTTAGTGCGAACACGACCGCTACAAGATCTAGATCATGGGTGACATAATTATTCTCATGAGGACATAATTTTCTAAAACCATAAAAGATCACCCCTTGTCCTTGAAACGAAACACACCCAATGCCTTGTCTGGAAGCATCACATAAAACCTCAGACACTGCCCCTTCTTCTGACAACCTCATCACTAGGGAATTTAACAACTTCTCCTTAAGATTGTCGAAAGCTGCCTCACACTTCCCATTCCACACGAATTACTTGTCCTTCATGGTCAAAGCTGTCAAAGATGCTACAACTCGGGAGATGTTGGGAACGAACCTCCGATAGTAGCATGCTAGTCCAGGGAAACTATAAACTTCTGCCACATTCTTTGGCATTGCCCAAGAAAAAACCGCTTCAACCATTGACGGCTCCACCTCTATTCCCTACTAGGACCCCATGTTCCCAAGGTAGTGCACATCTAGCATCCATAACTTGCACTTCGACAATTTATAATAGATTTGGTGTTGTCAGAGAACCTCTAAAACCGTTCGTAGGTGCTCAAAATGATCCTCCTCTAATCTTGAGTAGATCAGGATGTCGTCAATAAACACGACCACGAACTGATCTAGGTAATCCTAGAAGTAGGAGTTAATGAGTCCCTTGAACATAGTTGGTGCATTTTTAACGACGAACAGCATGAACACAAACTCAATGTGTCCATATTTGAACCCGAAGGCAGTCTTCGAGACGCCAACCTCCTTCACTCGCAACTGGTGATATCCATACTTCATATTGATCTTAGAGCACCAACCTTCTCCCCTCAGCTGGTCAAAGAGATTGTCAATCCTTGGGAGGGGGTAACGGTTATTAACGGTTACCTGGTTCAGTCTCCTGTAGTCTACGCATAGCCTGAGACCACCATTTTCCTTCTTTGCGAACAAGAATAGAGCACCCCATGGTGACACACTTTTTCAAACAAAACCATTCTTCATAAGATTGTCAATATGAATACGCAACTTCTGCAACTCTGAAGGTGCCATCCAGTAGGGAGCCATCGAAATGGGGCAGGCACCAGGTTTGCAAGTCTATCCCGAACTCAACATCACGTCGAGGGGGTAGAGTTTCAACCTCCTTAGGGAAGGCATCCATAAATTCACAGATGATTCTTGGGACTTACACAATTTCTACATCCACTAACTCCACTAACAGTTCAGCCAAAAGGGAAAGAAGGGGCCCATCTCGCCTGCTTATTTTCTGGAAACCCCGATCGCTGATGAAAGTTACACGTTGGCCGCCCAAATCTGAAAACATGACCCTTCCTCAAAATCAGTCAATGAAGGAACACAAATAGAACAACTAGTCAATGACTAGAATGACATTGTATGGTTGTATTCGCAACAGTAGATGATCCATGATCGACTGATGTGGCCCTATAATCAGTCTACACCCTAGGCAAACATAAAACAAGTTGGTCTGCCCCCCGACTAGAATGCTCAACACCAGGGGCACTAGAAGTCTCTCAGCATGTAAACCCAGATCACGGGAAACACTGGGTGTAACAATGGAGTTCGAAGCTCCTGTATCAAACAAGGCATGGGCAAGAGTACTAAACAAGAAGATTGTATCTCGAACGACTTCTGGCCCAACTAGAACCGCTGCCTCGGCGGCGTGTAACTGTCCATGCCCAGTTCCCATGCCCCTCGGCTGTCGGCAGCCTCCCCGAACTCACCCCGGTCGAGGTCCCTGAGGAGAACCATGAATTCATCCCCCTCCTACAATGACTTCCCTCGGATGAGTGGGAACATGCTTCCCCTGCTGGTGCTGCTGAAAGGGCCTAGCTGGAAACTACTGCTGTTGAGGTGGGCATTGAGCCTGCCCACCCCCACCATACGATACTCTGTCCATCCACTGATTCCGAAGGTCCCCATGGCTTCCATAGATAAAGCATCATGTCCCTCGACCCGAAAGAAATGTGTGAGGGATGGGAGATCGGAACTGGAACTGCTGAGGCATGCTTCCTACTAGTCGAAACTTAGAGGGCCCTAATGCTGGAGGCCTACTGCTGACTCCCTTCCCCTTCGAAGAGCCCAACTGGATTCCCTCTCCTGATACACCTCCATGCATGTGTATCCTCTCTACTACATCATCCTTCTTATGTAACTCTATGTACATTGGTAGGGTGAAGGGAGTAACAACATACTGAATAGAAGGTCGATGTGCCTCCTCCAAACGTCTCGCCCGAGACTCCTCATCCGGAAAGAGGTTGGGAGCAAAGTGATGGAGATACTTGAACTTTATCACCAACTCTCTTACTGACATACTCTCCTGCTGGTGGGCGAGTAGCTCCTACCTCTTCTCATCCTTCATCATAGAAGAGATGAATTCCACCTGGAATTCCTTCTCGAAGTTAGTAAACATCACCTCAACCTCCCTCTCCTCCAAATGATAATGCATCCACCACTGACGTACTGCTCCACGCATCTGGATTACAGCCAGAGGAACCCAATACTCTATCGGAGCCTGGATCATGCTGAAAGCTTTCACCAGCTCCTCTATCTAACATTCTGTATCCATGTCTGAGGTGATGCCCTCGTACTTCCCAAGGGTCTGTCTCTCAAAGGCATGAAGAATCCTCTGTCACTAATCATCCTACTCCTCTCGGTTATTCCTCTTCTGATCGACCATGTCATCCTCTTGGGCCTCAATCGCCCACACTACTCGTGGTCCTCCCCCATGTGCCATAGATGCAAGGTAAACAAGGAATGACTAAGCACTAGTAGTGTAGAATATTGTTATTAAATTTTCATAGACTTGTTTCTCATTTTAAATCCCCAAAATACCCATGAAACATAAGAACTCAAGTCATTATGATGCATATACCTTCTCTAGGGTCTCTACCCTGAAATCAGTGTAGCCTCACTTGGTCTTTCGGTAGGCCCAGAGTCCTTTCTTCGGATCATGAGGGGCCCTAAAATCCAATGTCTTAGACGGTCTTCCCTGGCCTATTTCATTCACCAGGATCACCAAACATTATTTCCCTACCATCCCATTCAATCCTCACTATGCCTAAACCTAGACTCCATCCTATCTCTCAACCTCCCTCTGATACCATTCTGTCACGACTCACCTTCACCAAGATGAGAGAAGGGACATCAGATTGCCAGACCCTTCCTTCTTCATGTTGAAGGAGAGATAATGACCCCTCAAGACCTGACTTCAATAGATCAAGCAGTGGCGACTAGCACTAAGGATATAGAATCACGCACAAGATAGAAGGAATTTCCCTTTTTCATTAACAGGATTGGGAGATAAGATAACAAATACCAACAACACTAAGACTTTCGGTAAAGAGTAAGCCATTGAAGACCATTCCCATATGCATGTTACAAAAGTAAGTTCCACAACGTACAAGAAGACTACAAAGGTAATGTACCAAAGAAATAGAAACAGAAACTGCAACTGTCCCAACGCCCGAGCTAGTACGGCCCTACACAATCCCTGATGTCTTCCTGGAAACCTGAATGTAGTTTTATATATGTAGGGTGAGCATACAAGTACACTAAGTAGGGAAAACCAAAGACTCTCGTGCACATGTGGGGAGGCATTCTATTACCCTGTGAGAAAAGATATAACCAAAGAACCTATCAAGGAAAACTATCCACCTAAGCCTCACCAAGGAAACCTCCCCAAATAATGCAAGTCAAGTAATGTATAGTAATAGAACATCCAAATGTGGGTACCCTGTGCCACTTTCCCACTGGTTATTGAAGACATCCTATGCATCGAACCTCTCCTGCCATTCTCACTGCAGTCCCACTACCACACCACGCCCGCACACACATGGGCCACAACCACGCATCCCACCCACAAACATCTGGGCCACAACCACAACGCATAACCACACCCACAAACACCCGGGCCAGAACAACTACTGCCATGCCCGAAGACACCTGGGCCTCATCCCGAAGACTCTTGGGAAACAACCTTCCCACACACACCTGGGCCAACCACAAAAACTACCATGTCCAAATAATATTGGGATATAATGGACCTCAGGCCGTCACAGTCGGCCCGAAGAGTATTGGGTTATTCGGGAAAGGGAGTAGAAAATGTGAAAATAACCAGCCACTCAAAAAAGTGTTGGGAAAAACACCCACCCCATGAAATAGGGGTGTTCTGTACTAAGTTCTCAACTTGGGGTGATGCGCGAATAAGAAACATATGAACTACAATTATATATATAGGTAACAGTAACTCATCCCAACCTAGGGCTTCCAAATCAAAACTAAGCACAAACAAACTCGTTACTATTCATTCAAATAAAAATGGCACATCACTCATGACCATGTTACAACGCATTACCAAAACCAACTCCCCATTTAACTCATTCATGATTTCATGTTAAAGTGATCCTATTTCGGTAAATTCTTCACTACTGGGAAACTAAAAGGCATAACAACAAGCCAGAGAAAGACAAACAGCCAAAAAAAATTTAAGCATTCACACCCGGTTCCCTTTTGAAGTCACAACAGAAAAGGGATCAGTGATATCCTTCAAAGTACTAGAACCAAACAAAGCCTTGAGATATAGCCCCACAGAGCTTCATATTCATAACCAACAACCATGCCATAACAGAGGATCCCATCCTCATCCACATCACCCCATAAGCATCAAGTAGAACAACACATATACTACCAAAACAGAGTAGGGAAACATCCTGCTTAAAGAACATCATTCATTATGCTCCTCTTTATATTGACTAACCGGGGTGACAACACAAGGATTTATGTTCACTGGGAATCCATTTTACCAACTGAGTTTAGGTTATTAAACAATTTCTATGTTATAGTCATTTAATAATCACAGAAGACCAGAGTTCATTAGTGCGCATGGAAAGACCACCAACGACCATGATTTTCCGAGAGCATAAGACCATACAGTTCACAACATATAGCAATTACAAAAGAGTATAGCGGAAATGTTAAACACATGCCATCATTCTTTAACAGTCTGTTTATTATCTTTGTTAAGGTTTGGTTAAATACGTTCCCACAGAAACAGTAGTGTACACACCCCACATGATACACAATAAGGAGAGACGAAGGAAAATCTCTACTTGGTTGATCAAGGATTGAAGTTCTTCTACACGCGCCAAGAACTTGGGAAGCGTGACTTGCAAGGGAGGAACGTCAGAGACTCCAAGGGTGAGCAGGAAGGCTCTTGCACAGGCACACCACTTGGCTCGGGAAGGGGAAATCCAAACGCTCTCGGAAGAAAAAGGAGGCCAACCAAGAGGAAGAAAAAGAAGGAAATCCATGCCATATAAGGATGAGATCCCATTGTTACGAGATATGGAAATTTGAACGGCGTTAACGTCGGATCATGGTTCCCCACGTGGTTGGGAAGTTACGTACGATGGAATTAATTTTCATTCAAGAATTATCCTCAGAGGTTTGTCATAACAGCTATGCATTAACCATTTTTATTTAATCACAAGGAAACATGTAACATGGGAATAACTGGAAGGTACGGGGAAGAGCGTGCCACTGAGGTAGAAACACATGTTTTGATAAGTTAATGGTTGCTTGACTGTTGGGGGATTTTAGATATTATTTATGGTCTTTAAATAGATTGCAAGAGGGCATTAAATAATCATTATGTCAAAAGATATTCTGCGAGAGAGGAAAGGTCAGAAACTAGAAGGTGAAGACACAGTACCACTGTCATGGTGCCACCATGACCGGTGGGTGACTGTGACCGGTGCCATCGTTTCGGTGGAGCCGCGTTTTAGAAAATTAATGGACCAAGTGGACCCAGGCCATTACATAAACTCTCTCAAGTACATAATTTTTTTCTATATCACTCTTAATAAAGTACATACCAGACCACTCACATGTACTCAATTCAGAGGTGGTACTATTAGAGAATGATCATTCCTATGAGGAGTATCTGGTTAAGAGCCTTCATCATAGAGGCAAAGTTCTATAGAATAAGATAATGAACCTAGTCAAAGTGTTGTGGAGAAACACTATGTATGAAGAAGCAATGTGGGAATTAGAGGAAGTGATGAAAATGAGTTTCCCTTGACTATTTTATTCTGCGAAATGTTCATTTTGAGGGAAAAATTCTTATTGGTGTTAATATTTCCATGACTCAATCTTTAGAAATGAAATTGACTTTCTTGTTTAGTTAAATACATTAATATATATTATATAAATAAAAAACACATGTATTTATTTGGTTTTATTAAATCAAATTTCAAAGGCCCTTTTGTATCATTATCATTAACAATATATCCATTTAATGGGGATGATTCAATTTCTATATATGTATAGGGTTTTAAAAAATTCAATTTACACAGACAAAGGAATTGATAGCCTCAACCAGTATGATCATACCCTATGATAACCATTTATCATAGATTCGTAGAGATATAGAATTTATGGGATATTCCATTCACCAATCTGATTCTGAGTTCGAACAAACTAAGCATAAGATAAAATCTTTACAAGAGAAGTTCAATTTCATCGAGATCATTACCCAAACCATGTGTGTTGAACCATCCTTTGAAATTCTTACTCCTGCACACCTACTCTTAGGGTGTTCTCTATTTTATTAAAAATATTTGTATCGAGAACCTAATAATATGAATATGTATATATTATAATGATTTAATTTTCCTATTATTGTTATATTAAAAATGATTCTTATTTTGATACAATAAAACACTAATTCATATTTGGTAATATTGAAATTAAACAAAGGAATTTATTTTTATGAAATATTTTATTTTTTATATAGAAATTATTTTATTGAAATATTATTATTATACATTTATATATATATAAAATCATATAATTTTTATAAGGGTACGAAAGACAATAATTTTCAAGAAAACTATGCATTTTCAAATACATTTCCATTATTATATTAAATGTAAAAATTCTATTTTTAAGAAAATTATTTGGATAAACCAAATATTATATTTATAATCATAACATTAAAATTATGAAAAGGTAAATTTTCCTAATTTTATAAGAAAGTTGAATTTTTAGGTAAAAATTTAGTACGGTGTAAATAGTCAGACAATATTATAACATAATAATGACCAAAAAATGATGTAATAAATACTACAAATGGTAAAAAATATTATTTTACATTAATATAATTAATTATTTTTTTTTTGATTATTTTTATAAAGTATTTATAAATCCTCCAAATCCAATAAAATATTTTATGGTTTTGAAGTCATTTATTTATAAACATAGAACACATCCACATCACCAAATGTATTATTTTTTTAATTTCAAAATTTTGACTGATCAATTATTTATAAATTCCTTTATTTAGTAGAAATAATATTCAAAAACCATGTAAATTCTACTAGGTTTGGTTATTTTATTATATAGAGTACAAAACAAATGTATGAGAAATGAAAAATAATTCCCCACCCATTTCCTATTTAAACCCATATAAGATCTCATATATTTTCACTCAAAAACCATGGCTCACAACCTTAATTTTCACTACCCTCTTTGGCTCCCCCCTATGTTTCCGCAAAGCTCTCTATAAGCTCCTACCAATAATTTTGAATCACCCTCTGAGGGTAATGGATCCTCTTCTCATCTTTATTCAAGTATATCTTTATCTTATGAACTTTATATTCATTTCCAAATGATGGGATATTATATTCCATATTCCAAATACAAATAATTTTATATATAAATTATTATTTTCCCATATTATTCTCTTCACGATCATCTATGAATATTTATTCACCCCATTTTGCTGCCAAAATATCACATTGATTCTCAATGCCAAACGGTATATAGTGAATACTCGTACCAATTTCCTATCGAGGGTGTTTACAATTATTAACTTATCCATATTTTTTTCGGAACAAAATGTATATATTCCACCATATATGATCATGAAATACATTTTAATGATATATGATTCCATGTTCTATGATCTATGTTGGAAACATAATCATAATAATTAAATAAAAGTGGAAGGTGTGACCAAAAATATATAGTAATATAATGAATTTGGTAATATTTTAGTCTCATGATATATCATGAAATAGATTAGGTTGCGAACCTAGTCCATCATTGAAATTTTACCATCAATATTTCTTGTTAGTTATTCTTAACCTATGTTTATACGGTATTGTTTTATATTGTTTTCACATTTATCGTGTTTGATTTATGATTATCATGATATATCATTCTTCATTATTAGTATTTATTAATGTCACCCCTTTTATGTATCTTTGGTATTACTATTATCTATCATATATTAGTTTCTTCATGTTATTACATATTTATCCGCATAATAGGATTTATAGCTCACTCATTTCTTTTGTATGTCCCAGAGTTTCACATGTAGTTTTATGTTCACTGGGATATTATGATAATGTTAAGGGAGTTACAATAATTGAGATATATTTCCTATTTTATGTTGATATATAATGTACATAATTCACAAAGAAAGCTGACTTATCGATTTTCTAGGTTATGTTTTTTATAATCTTCTATAATAAATCATGAATTATTTTATAATTAATTTCAAGGTAGTCATGTATATTCCAAACCAAATTTTTCATTAAGAGTGAAGTAAAGAGTTGAGTAGCTTCCCCTTAATAGGGGATAAGAGAGTCACTATGGAACTTCATAAAATATTAAATTAATATAAATTTATTTTCAATTGTAAATTGCTCAATGCATACTATATTAAAATATAATATGACAAGGAGTCAAATTATTCTCATCCAATAAATTTGGGATATATTTGTACAATTTTTTTACCCTTAGTGTTTGGATTTAACACCATATTAATGCTTATTACAAATTCCATGACAAAAATGTTTTATAATATTTCATTGTCTATATAGTTACTATAAAAAACCAATAAATGGACTACAGTTTAGATTATCATCTATATCCTTCTAACCAGAAGAATGATAATATTTTCTGAATTTTTATATCAGTTAATAAAATATTCATTACATAAAATATCATTAAGTTCATTTTTAGAAACGTTTATTTATATTGGATTTAATAACATCATAAAAAATGGAAAAATTCAAATAAAATCGTTTAATACATCTCGAAAATGTTATTTTTATTTATAAAGTTCATGTATCAAATTATTTATTCCAAATTATTCTATATTAATTATTTTCAATGTCATTTATTTTTTCCCATTAAAGAAAATTTTTTTACATCATCACAGTGTAAAAATTTAGGGTTGTTACTAATGAACTAAAAAATTAAAAAAAAATAACATGAACAATATTAAACAATAATATCTCAAAATAATATTTATAATTAAACATATCCACTAATTATCCCCATATTAAAAATAATATAGTTATTAAAAACAAGAATATGATAATTTTTTTCTATACAAAAAATATTATAATGTTCATAATCACATCAAAAAGAAAAAAAGTCAAATAAATATATGTTTTACAAGTTTGGAAAAAATGAACACATAAATTATAATTAAATAAATTGCTATGATCATTTTAAATTCCTTATCATGTTATTATTAACCCTCAATTACTTGATTTACACTTTACCGTGGTAAAACAATTTCCACAGTAACTATTAATATTTAAAAAAACTAAAAGGTAAATATACACTAAATTTGGACCTAGGATTTAATATTTTGAATCCATTTTCAATGATTAAAAATAATGAAGTGGCAGAATTTAATATAATATTAAACTATAATAACAAGACATACAATACGTAAGAAAAAATTTTATTTTTAAATATATATTTTTTAAATTAATTTAACGTATATAAAAAAATTTAATACATAATTGGATTGTTTTTATACAAAATATACTAATTAAGTTTTAATACTGGTCCAAAATTGAATTTAAATTTATAAATATTGGAATAGAAAATAAAACATTAAATAAAACATTCATATTTTCAGTACTCATTAAAAGAATTCATATTTTGTGAAAATTGAATAAAAACTAATTTGTGATAATTTTGATATTATGGTTTGAAAAATTAAATATTTTTTTATAAAATACCATTTCGAAATGTTCCTAAAATTAATAATAATATAAAATCTGAGAAAAAATTCTTTTTGAACAACATGTATTTTTTAAGAATATTAATGACATTACTAAAAATATTATCCATATTTCATATAATGCAATTAATAAATTAGTAAAAAATATTGTAATTATATATTTTAAAATAAATTTAATATTATTTATTCAATCCCATCTAACATCTATGATATATTAGTCACATTTAAATTATAATATTTAATTATTCAGTTAAGCTTGGTGCTGTGTATCTTGTATGCTATCGTACATAGTATTTATTTTTAAATATCAGGGAATTAAATTAAATAAAATTGAAAATAAAATTATGAATTATGTTATGTTTATAAAATATAATTCTAGAGATAATTCTATATTAAATGGATATATAAGAGTACAATTCCCGATTTAAAAGAAGAGACAAGGTGAGTATCACTTACAAATGTTTTCTTCATGTTTCAAAAATCAATAAGTGAGGGAAGAAATAGAAATTTAAAACACACTAATAATTATTGGATAATAAAAGAGTTATATTTATATAAAATAAGATCTTATGATTTCATCAAAAGGAACCTTGGACTTAAATAATCCCATAAAAAATGAGATTGTAACATAAAGCATTTACTATTTTGTTAAATTTCAAAATAAAAATTCCTTGAAAGAAATAATATGATATGAATATCTAAAAACACTAAATTAAATTAATTAATATATCGAAATTTATACATTAGGTATTAATAAACTCATAAGATAAAATCACAATGCATGACATGACACACATCTAAAGAAAATGATATATATACTATGAAAACCCCTGAAATGATCATAACATTTGATGTGATTAATAATCGATGAATTTATTATGTTAAATTTTTTGAATCTACATAGAATACATTAAAATTAATATTAAATCATTTATTTTTTACTTCAAACATAAGGATATGGTTAAATGAAGAAGACCAAAATAGTACCTTTTTCTAGGAATGCTTGAAGGAGAATATTAGTATGAGACTAAATTTCAGTCTTCAAAATGGGACCTATACGTCTGATAGGGATTTAGTTGTTAAATTGGTGATAGATAATTTTTATGTACTCATGGTATGGGTGGTTCCTTATATAAATGATGAGTCCTTATCAGCTAAGGGATATGATTCCTTTTTAGGGATTCTTACAACACTGGTGGAGAGGTCCGATAGTGATAATCTAATGGATATTCCAAATGAGAAGTAGATTAAGGACACCATTATAAATATGAATCATAATAGAACCTCTATCGTATATGGGTTTTTATTTCTTATTATTTTGTAGCATGGGAATTTCTAGGATATCATGTAGTTGATTTTATTCAAGACGTATTTCATGGTGGTGCTCTTAATAGAAGGGTATAAACTTTTATATTGGTTCTTATACCAAATATAAACAATGCTACATTCCTCAATCATTACATACCCATTTTTTGATGAAATATTTCATTAAAAACATTTCAACCCATATTATAATAATATTCAATGGTCTCATCCCACAGATTGTTTCAAGAGAACAACATGTGTTGGTATAAGGTTGGAGCATCCAAGGGTTGATTTGAATCACCAATGAACTGGTGGATGATATTAATGAAAGATCAATTGTCTCAATTGTCATTAATTATATTTATATAGAAAAGGTTTATGAAAAAATAAAATGAAATTTTTTTATTCTGGTTATGGGGATATTTGGTTTCCAAGAATGGTTTTTGTGACCATTTTATCAGGTGTTATTTTTCCCCATGGCTCTCAATTTTTAAATGTGGAAAGGTTTTTTGGATTTATCAAAAGTGTTGAAAGAATCGATCAAGGATAAATATTTTCACCCAAGATCATCAATTTTTCACAGTATTCTCTCTCCCAAAATCTCTAAAGAAGCATAAAGAGATTATGGATGATTCTATACCAAAATTGAATTAGAATGGGTATCATATCACATATCATGTTGGTTGATGATGTTTTGATTTTTATTAATTTATGGTGTATATATCTACATATATTCATGGAGGTTATGAATTTATATAGAATATTAAGTGGGAAATATTCAAACCCAATGAAAATTTATGTTTTTATCTATAACATTTGTTCAGGTAGATTAAGGGAGTACATCAATAATATATTGGGTTTCCAAAGGAAGCAGTTTCTAATGATTTATCTTGGAACACTAATCTCCTAAAGCTATAACAATAAATCCTTCTTCTATGACACTATTAATAAAATTATATGTGGAATTTATAATAAGGGAAAATAAATTTTTATCATTTTGAGGGAGATTAACCTTCATAAACTGTGTGTTAAAATCCATCCTGAAGCAAATCTTGTGGATCATTAAACTTACAAAAGATAATATTACCAATATTGGGAAAATTATAATATAATTCTATTAGGGTGCTAATCATATTGGCCATTTCCATTAAGAATTCATGAAATGATATGTGAATCAAGTTAAATGGGGTTTTGTGGGTATACAAAATATCATTGAATCCTTGTATGGCTTGCAATTTTGACTTTGAAGGTATATCATTTATGGGTGTTCCCTTTGGTCATCCTTTTTCAGAATCAGATTTGTGATCAATGGGAGGATTCGGAAAATCATTGAATAAGACTCTCCTACCTAGGTAGGTGCATGCTTAGTGAATTGGAAGACCTACATGATGTAACAATATGTATTTTAGGGAAAAGAGATATTAACTTTTGTAAAATAACTAATCTGGTGAGTGTTTTTTCATTCTAGTATGTCCTTCCCCCAATATCTCCTTCAAAAACATGAGAGGCCACCCTACTCTGATTCATTTGATTCTTAACCAGGAACAGTTTGAGTTATTCGATGGTATTTCCATGAATGATTCATTTTATGGGTACTACTTTGTGGGATTGTGTTTGGTAAATTTACTGCTTGATGTTTAAAAAGGTTTTACCATTTATTGAACGAGGGTGATTATTGCGCCACTACGTTATGTTGCAATGACCTTATAACAAAAATAAATTTTCTTATCTAGAGACTAAGAAACTAGATGATACCAATGGATGAGAAGATCCAATGAAAGGTAATATCTATGGTTTCATGTTTATTTTACTAAGATAGACCAAAAAAAGAATCAACAACAAATCTCATTATTCCAGTAGAATTGGAGACAAACCTCTGGTCCTTCGTTAGGCATCATACACATTTAAATTATGATCGATAATCATTGCATGTATTTATTACCAAATGGTTTTTTGGTTCCGAACATAGTGAAATGGAAGTCAAGGTGTGTGTTTTTATATTCACATCCATGTGATGGACCCATTGGGATCCATTGAACCATCCTAGGTTGGGTACCCATTGCACAATTCATTACCTTCCAATGAGGATGAAGGCCTTGATTATTGAACTAAGATCCATACTGAAAGGGGGTCAGAATTCGTATATTCTCTTGAATTATCATAACATTACATTTGTGAATTCTAGATCTAATGGACTATGGATCATATGGATACCCACCATCAATGGTATAATTCCCAATGTGGACAGTTCTTATATGAATGGGCATATGAGAGGTGGAGGACTTTATTGGGACTCAATAGGTTCAATTTTCTCATGGTTCAATTATTTTTATGGTTCAAGTATCTCCATGGGTATGGAGGAAAATGTGCTTCACACTAGAATCAAGATATGAATGAGGTACCCCCTTTAGGTGACTAAGAATATGTCAGACTCCAAGGTGCTGGTGATAACTATTCTGGGGGAATGTGAACCGCCCTAATATTTGATTTGCCTTATCAAACGCTACTCAATAGATACCATCCATGGTCATACCGCACACCATATTTTTAGAGAATGTAAATTCCCGGTGGATGTGCTTGCTCATGTTGGGATGATTGATGATAATCATGAAATTTATGATATTTTTGGTTCTATTCCAACTGAATGTAACACATTCATACAAAGGGGAATCCCTTGGTCTTTATCACGTTAGGTCCCCAGGAGGTATATTTTTGTTTCTCATAGTGGGTGTATTTTCTCACCTTATAGATTAATAAAATATAAACATTTAGTCATGTATGGAATAAAAATTTTAATAATGTAGAATTACAACCAAATAAATGGAAATTGGGTTATGAAATATCTTAACAATTGGTAACATTCACTTAAAATCCCCAAGGATTAAATCATTTCAATTTTAATTTAAAATACCATTAATTATTGTGGATTCATTATAAAAAATATAAACAGGGAGTATATAGACTATATAAAACAAATTGGGTGTGAAGCATTAAAACCTAACCCAATGAAGGGAAACTGAGAGAGAAACTCATACCATGAGTCTGGACATGATATATATGTCCTTTAACACTATCAAAATAAACTTATTCCAGTTATTTTATTTCTCAATAACCTTTTATAGTTTTAATAATATCATATTAAAATATTCATTTGATTTATTTTAATGACATATTTAATTACCGATATGGTTATGTCCACTTTTCAATGTTTTGAGATTTTATAGTTCATAATTCCAAAATTAATATGGTATTTTGACCAAGGTTAAAAAGTTCAGTATTCATTAATATAAATAATAATAATAATTAATTAATTAATTATAGTTTTTCTACATTAATTAGTTTTTTAAAACCAATAATTAAATTTGGTTATGAAAATTAAAGTAAACTACATTCATAGAGATAACAAATTGAACATATATGAGTAACAATTTCAATTTTGAAATTGAATGTTCTAAAGAAGGTAAGTTCCATTTTAAAATTACATAATAATTATAATATCCTAAATATAATTTTCTCTCTTCAACTGATCTTATACATACCATCCATTTCATGTGGTAATTAAAAATGAATTTCACCTCTTTATAGAGGTGGTAATCCAGACAAATGCAGAAACGACTTTATAAATTTGTAATGGATGAAAAAGTAAGAAAAAAGTTTATGTATTGTCTTCATGTAATTGAAATTATGTCATGAATATCATATATATATATATATATATTATCATTTTATCCATAATGAGAGGAAATTATGGAAAATGATATAAATTAATTCACAACGTAGTAGTCTATCATACACATGAATGATGGTTTAGTTTCCCATTCGATTGAAGTGCTGATGGATATTGGTCATTCCATTAAAAATTAAAAATTTATATATGGAATATAATAATTTTATAATTTCATTATATATGAAGAACATGAGAATGATGTAGAAGATGAAATTAAATTAAAATTCTCTTTTATGAACTATACCATTTCTCTGACAACCACTGTATGTTTTTATATAAATCATTCGTATGTTGGGTTTATAATATTAAATAGTCTGTTATGGAATATGTATTTATTTTATGAAGAATTTTTTATATATTTGAGGAAATGAAGGTCTTTTTAAGTGTGTAGAGTAGAGAGTGGGTTCCCTTTTATCGTTAGGTGAGAGAACACAAATGAAATTTATGAACATATTAAAATATTTTAGTGACTTAGATTAAAAAGATGTATAAAAACAGATAATTTAAGATTATTAAATAATATCGGGTTTAAATATTTTCGTGAAATATGTTTTAAGGATGTTTTTAGATCAATTTAACCATTATCTATTTACTTTAACTACTGGTAACCGGTTTCAACCATAGTTGTGGAAACCAATTTTCATTGTTTCTATAATTCATTATAAAAAAATTATGTGGATCATATGACATAATTTTAAATATGATTATTCAAAATATATAAACCACTTTATAAATTGTAATTAAAAAATATGGAATAATTTAATTTCAAATTAATCCCAAAAAATGTGATGAAAATGATTTTCATTAGAAACATTTATCACAAATTCATGTTTTATTTTGAGTAAAAATAATTATATGTATTAGGTTTCATCATATTTAACTAATAAAATTTATTAATTTATCAAAAATATAATTTTTATTTTTAAAACCATAAAATAAAAAAGATATTGTTGAATTAAGAGAAATATTTTTTCACTATCAATTATCAAATTAAAATTAATATATTTTTTTCAAAATTCATCCTAAGATAATTTTGAAACTATAATTGTAAAAATGATTTCTATTTATTTAATATAAATTAAATAATTTCAAGATCAATATTTAAATTAAACCATATAGTACATTAAAACCCAATTTGGATAGAGACGATGCCTTTCCATTTTCACTATGAAATTGGATAATATTAATGTAATGAATATAACTATATAAAATATAGATTTTGAATATGAATAATACATGATAATTATTTATCATCATATTAACTAGGATGTTTCATTTTCTTTCCTTGGAAATTCATATGTGTAAAAATAATGACTTTTTGTTATAAATTCTTATACTAAAATTAATACTTATCACTTTTAGAAATTTAATCCTATAAAAGAGATGGATTAATTTTAAGCAACAGTTCTAAAGGTGGAAATAAGTTCAATATCAATTTAAAAAATAAAAATAAATAATAATGTTAAAAATTTAGTTCATTGGTAAATGTAAAATTAGGTCACTCCAAAAATTTCATAAAAAATTATCTCAAAATGTGAATATAATAGAATGATCGACCCCATGTTATCATAATTCAATTATTCATTCACTTGGGATACACAATGAATGATAAATTTTAGTCATTATTCCATAAGGAATGGGAAGCTTTTATAATTTCACACAAACCCTCATATTATGTAGGATTCTATAATTTTCTAGTATAGAATCGTATAAGATTTTAGGCAATTTTCTTCCCTCTATTGAGTAATTTTCATTGGATTTTACTTTGGGTGTTATTGGGTGGATATTAAGAAAAATGAATTAAAAAAGCCATTGTCCATAGTTATAAAACTGTTTGAGTAAACAATGCACCCTAATGCATGAAATCCATATCACCCTAGATATTAGAGGATTACATTGATGTAGTATCATTTTTCATACCATGTTACCCAAAAAGATAAATTGTGAAACCAAACAATATTAGGTGTACTATTGGCGCATGATTAGGGAAAACAGTGAACACCTATATAGGAAAACATGAGAAATATTTTAAATGTCCTTAAAATTAGTTTTTAATTCACTCAAACCCACAACAATTCCCCCAATCGACCCAAACATAGACAAAACTTAGTTTTTTATGATTTCTGTGCTTTATAAAGTGATTCCAAGTTCATATGACCTCCATTCTATGTGATTTGAAGCCATAATCAATGATCTACATCCCTTGTGGTATATTGATATTTCACCATTGCATTTTAGTTCATCCTCTATTGTTCTATTTTTCATTTAGTGGAAGGTATCTCCTCTTTTTGCAAGATATTGGTCTAGATATTAAGAATCTAGATCAAGGTTTATAGATATACATCTAGATCTAAGAGATCTTAAATTTTTTCAATCTTTAGTTGGGGTTATATATCTTGATCATGTTCTACATCATTGTTTTGCTCAATTTTTGGGAATTCCATTGAGCTATACCTCATCAACAAATTTATGTCTGTAGTATAATATTGAAATATCATAGTCAGGATTTTTATTATTTTTATTATATTTGTAAAATTTTTCGGGTTGTCTAGAAATTGATGTTTGAGAATAAATTAATTAATTCAGGTAAATTAATTAATAAGACGGTAGTGAAATTATTGGATTTGTGAATAATTAATCGGTAAATTAATTATGTGATATTGATGTTATGAATATCAAAATCAATAGGGGAATTCATTATGTTATATTGGTATTATGAATTGAATAATTGATTAATGAATTAACTTTTGGATATTGTGATTCAGAATTATACAATTAATTATGGAAATAAATATGAGATATTATAATTGTTTAATTTGATTTTATTAATTTTTTAATTAATTAATAGAGTTGACGAGATTAATTAATTGGAGAATTAGTAAATTATATGAGTGTAAATAATTTATTTTTAGATTAATTAATGAGAATTATTGTAATAATAGGATTGATATTTATTACTCTGGTTGATTTGATTTATTGATTTATTGATATATATTCAAATCTATTATATATATAAATGTATGGTAAATGAGAGTGGGGCATGGTATGATGTTTCGAAAGACCATATGAGTGAGACATAATGTATTGTTTCCATGTTGGTGTGATGAAATAATTGATGAACAAAAGTGGGATGCAGTCTTTTGTTTCTAAACCCCATGAGAGAAGGACTTGGTTTTCTGTTGCCAAATCGTGTAACGATAAACCTGAGTGAGAAATAGTCTATTATTACCAAATCCCATTGGTTCTTATGAATGATGACCTATACCAATTTTTTTTAATTAGACTATAGTTCTAATTAGCAATTTTAATAATTTTAAATGAAATGGGTAACTAAATCCCCATAGTTTATTAAATTGATATTTGAGAATGTGACATAGTTCAGACCCTAGCATGGTAAGAAGTAGGTATTGAGGTATATGTGTTATTAGAAAGTTGGGGGTTAATGTGTTTAAATAAAGAACATTTTATAATGTGATAACCGTTCAATTAAAAAATTAGTAATTTATTTATACAGCTGTATAAACTATTTTAGACAAGATTTTTTTAGACATCATTGGTGGTGTACTACTTAGTTGTACTCACACCATACTCAGGATGCCTGGTAAGTACCTGAATAGACATTATTATTTCAGAATAAGGTAATGGAAAAATACTTGGGTTATATTGTTGATTTTTGAATGAATATTGGATTTAAAAACCTAATGTTGTTTTGGACCCTATTAGGTGTATTTAGTTTCTATATTTTATGAGTTTTTTAGACACATGACCCTTACCATAGTGTGTCATGTTTTCTATTTCAGTTGGACGTGTATTTCCTAATTTTTTATCTCAAGATATTGTTATTGATATTATTATATAATCTTACGTTATTGTTTAATTACTTCCACTAGTGTTTTACTCCGATAAAAAAGGATATTGTCTCCCTATGATTGACTTACCAGACCCTGACTACTAGTTAGTGGCCTATAACATATGGGGGAGACACATTTTTGGTCATGTGTCTTACCGACTTGGGGAATCAGTGTGCGGAACCCGGTTCGGTAGGTTTAAAGGTGGTATCATAGGCTAGATATCATTTATTTTTCTATTTTGTTACTATTTGGTAAAAGTAGATAGGATACCTTGAATATTCAGGCTTTGGTTATGAGCTCATGCGTGGGAGTTGCTAACCTCTGTATGGGGTAGAACCCAAGTACCTGATGTGGTAATCCAGGTTATTACTATTTTTCTTCATAGTTGAATATTATTCTAACCTGGGTGATGAACTTGTGGTGTGATGTAAATATTCATTCATTGATTTTTGATATTGGAATCATGGTCTATTATGGAACAAACTTTGAGTTTAAATTCATCATTCTATGAACATATGATTATTGATACATGAACCATTTTAGGTATGCATGGAACATTAGTTATGGGAATATTTTTAAACATCAACTACATTCTTTTAATGTAAAATTAAATTGAATATTGTGCATAATATGAATTAGAGAATGGTAAAATGATGCAAAATTTTAATAAATTGGTTTCTAGTGAAATTTGAATATTCATAACATATTTACCCTAATAACCAATAACTAGCTATAAGATGATTAAGGATAGTGGAAACACCTTAGTTTTGACCACATGGTGTGACTAATGGAAAATACTTCTTGTTACTAATTGTGATTTTTCATTTTCAAAAATGTGATTATATTTTAAAATGTGTCCTATGATGCATTTTTGGTGTTGTAGATTTATGCCTCCACGTGATACTTGTTGAGAGGTTGACTTCCGTACATGGTAGTGGATTATTCTCCAACGGTGGGACATACAACATAAATAGTTCATGGTGGGGAATAAGGGTACATGTTCTGAGAGAACATAGCTCGATTCATAAAATTCATGGAATAACGCACCAAGAGGGTTAATTAGAGCATTTTTTATCAGACAAGGGAGTTTTAGTGGTAGCACCCACAAAAAATTACAGGATAAAGTGTAACTGAGGGAGATGAGTTCTGGGTTGAGTCCATCGAGACAATACATGACCACATGGAAACGTCTGCTAAGAAAAAGATCATGTTCTCCACTTATATGCTACATGGATCAATGGAGCACTAGTGGAACATTCTAGCATGGACTAGAAAGGTTGGGGGTATGCTATGGAAGGAAATTTTCAATGTCTTCTTGGAGTACTTCATCCCAAAGACTCTGAGATGGGAGAAACCATTTGAGTTCATGATATTGACTCTGGGCAGAATGTTTTTGATGAACTATGTCAGAAACTTCACATATTTTCAAGGGTTTTCTCCACCAATGGATGAGGATGAGGTATATATGGTGAGATGCATTCAGGATTGACTTAACATTGATATTAAGACTGAAGATAACCTTTTTAGATTAAAGATGTTTTATGAGGTTGTGGATCCATCTCTCAAAGCTGACGGGATCCTCCGGTAGGCTTCTAGTGTATGACAAGTGGTTACATCTTCATTAATAAGGGATATTAATTTTAAGTGAATGAAGAAATACTATGACAACATTATCAAGAGTAGTGGGTAGCAGAATACATAGGAAGGGGGATCAGTTATATAGGAACATCTGCCTAAGTTTTTTCACCAGTGTGGTTAGATAAAAATATTTTTGAAACATTGTCCACGACACCAATGGAATTTTGAGGCAACGGAATGATAGGACATCGACATTGGTTCTGCTGGAACATAATGACGAATATTAGTGATGAAGGATATAGGCCCAACCATGGTGATGGAATTGGATCATTTATGCTATATCAGTGTAGCAGTTAGATTTATATTGGACAAGGAGGTAGATGAAGTGGACCTCGTGCTTCTGGGAAAGAGATATTGTAATAGTAGAGTAGTGAATCCTTTGGAGTCAGATAAAAACAAAAGTAATATGGGTAGGAATGTGGCATGTGGTGTAGCCTATAATTGTGGATAACCTGGATGTACCATAGATAGTGAGAGGCAAAAATCTTATCGGTTATTCATTAGATAAATCCTTATTTGATAATATTGCCTTCCATTCCTTTATATCTATAACACATGTTAATGGTTTGAGCCAAGTGGTGGAATTTGTCATCAGGGTTATAACTATAGATACACCATTGAGTGAGCTGTCCATAGAAATCTATATACATAATGTATTTACTCTTGATATTGGGGATTATCATTTTCTCTAGGACCTCTATATTCTTAACATGTAGGGTTTTGTCCATATCTTGGGTACGGACTGACTAGTCGCATACTGAGTCCACAATGATAGTTACCAGAGGAGAGTCAGTTTTACATATACTATTTGTGACAACTATATTCACCAAGAAGATTAGGATATCCAAGTAGGATGGGAAAGGAAAATTACATAGAAAATGGGAGAGCTCACAGCCCATGTTTCTAGTTTATAACTAGATGATAAATATGTTACACAATATGTCCTTCGACTAGTAGTGGAACTATTTACAGATGTTTTTTCTAGAGGCTTTTCAGAGAATCCACCTGAGAGAGATGTGGAATTCAGTATTGAGATAATTCTAGGGACTGATCTAGTATCTATTTCATGATAAATAATGGAACCAATAGATCATCATGATCTCAAGACTCATATAGAGGATTTGGAGAATAAGGGATTTATCCCCATGAATACGTTGCCTTCGGGTCCACCGATGTTGTTTTCAAAGAAGGCGGAGGAGATTTTTTGCTTTTGTGTCGATTATAGGATATCAAACAAGATTAATACAATGAAATAGTATACTCTTCAAAATATTAATGATCTATTTGACTAGTTAAAGGGAGTTTTTCAATTCTCAAATATTGAAATTAGATTTGGGTATCATCAACTGAGTGTTCAAACCTCTGACATACCGCGGATTTCTTTCAAAAGTATAAATGGAATCTATGAGTTATTCATAATGAATTTTTTATAAATAATTCACCATTAGTGTTTATGGACTTTTTGAATAGGATATTCAATCTGTACTTGGATCATTTTCTAGTGGTGTTTGAGGAAGACATCTTGGTGTTCTCCCAGATGCATGACGATCAGGCACAACATCACAACATTATCATGAATACACTAAGTGAGCATTGTATATCCTCCATCCTATATAATTATAATATTTTAATAGATCATGTACTCTTTTTGTTACACATAATTTAGGAGGAAGGTGTGTTATTTTTCCTATATAATTTCCCTAAAATTCTGTCTTCAGAGTATCCCAAGAATGTTTTTCATATCTGATTCTTTCTGGGTTTGTTTGGATATTATCAAGGATTAATCTAAGAATTTTCCTCTTTGGAAGCTCCACTTTGAGGCTTGAACAAAAAGGGAATAATTTTTTGTTTTTAATGTGAATATTATAATAACTTGAAGGATTTGAAGATGTGTTTTAATTTTGCATTGATATGATCCTACTTGAGTTAGGTGGGGCGTGTACATTTTATTGTAACACTTATGGGATTGGACTCAGGGTTGTGTTGATGCAAGGATATTGATTTCGGTTATAAGGGTCTGAAAAGTTAATTTCAAATAAACTGAACAACCTTATGCATGACCATGAGTTAGATGTAGTGTCTTGTGTTGTAATTTTCTGGTAGCATTATATTTTGCGCGAAATAATTACAGTCTATGTGGATTAAAATATGTTAAGGTACATAATTTTCAAATGATAATTTAATCTCTAGTAATGGTGATGGGTGGAGTATATGAAATCATTCATTTTTGATCTAGCATATATTCATAGAAATGAGAATAATGTTACTGATTCATTGAGTAGGAAAACATAGACTCATGAAGGTTCATGAATAAAGTGTTGAGTGGCTAATGATTAAATTTCATGATGACATGCACATTGATTTTCATGATATTCATGTGTATATGAATCTCATATTATTTTATCTGAATTATTAACATTTGATATGGATTAGGGATAGATGTTATGAGGATCCAAAGTGTTTGAACATAAGGGAAATACTTTAAGGGGTGAGACACCTTCAGACATAAGGGTAGATGAGGACAATATCATATATGTGATGAATCAAGTTATTATGCCAATGATAATGTGATAACAGATAATATAAGAATTTCATTCATCAAAGAGGTTAGTAAATATAGGTGTGTCCAAAATTATCCATGAACTAAAATAAGAGTTTTGGGGGTCAGACATGAAAAAGGAGAATAAGGGGTTCCTAACACGAGGCCACACTTGTCAACAGTTGAAGGCAGATCATCTTTAACATAGAGGTTTTATTACCCATTCCAGAGTAGGAGCGGGATGAAGTAACCATGGTCATTTTGGTTGGTCTCCCAAAGAAACAAAGGAATAATGAAGCTATTTGGTTTATTGTGGATCAACTAGAGAATGTATCAAATTTTTACTTATATAAAACACTTTCACTGTGGAGAAGTAATCTGATTTTTATGTTTGGTAGATAATCCATATACATTGGGTGAAACATATGATAGTTTCATATCATTACTCATCCTTTAATTCCAGCTTCGGGATAAGCATGCTGAAGGTGCATGGAATGAAAGTATTATTGAGTATAGCCTTTCAACCATGTAAATACGGGATTTCAGAGTATACTATTCAATTGTTTTAGGATATGATGTGGGAATGTGTTATTGAATTTGGTGGGTCTTAGAAGAATCACCTGTATTTATTGGATTTTTCTAATAACTATAGTTATCAGGAAACTATAAATGTAGAACCATACGAGGCTCTTTATTGTTGGAAAAAAGGTCCCAATTATGCTGGATGGAGGATAGTGATTCATGGTTTTTGTGGTTGAGTCTCTTGCATGATATTTCATAGAGGTTGCAGTTGATTAGAAAAAATATAGCTACAAATGAGAGTTGGATTAATTTTTATGGTGGATGATGGAGTTGATCCCTATAGTTTACCATGGGTGACCGCCTATTCCTATCAGATGTTTCCTTGGATTGGTCACTATAGCATACAAATATATGGAAAGTTGGTTCCCAAATTTTTTGGAAAGTTTGAGGTCATTGAGAGAATTGGGCCAATGGAATATTGATTGTGTCATATATAGAAGTACAACACTATGTATGATGTTTTAATAGGTTCAAAACTATGAAATTATTTGTCTAAACCTCCTCATGTGATCGATGTGGATGAAATTGATCTTGAGATAGAGGCATCATTTTATAAGAATTGATATGTGTGTTGGATAGAAGTGATAAAGTGTTTCAGGGAAAGACTATTTCAACAGTTAATGTATTGTGCCTCATGGGCCTCTGTAAGGGGAGACATGGGAGATGGAAATAGATATGAGGGAACAATGGATCAATATTTTTTTTGATAATCTTTATAATAATTAAAAGTGCTACTTTAGGAAAATCTATTACAATGTGGTGAGATTGTAAGATACCAACCATTTCTGGAGTTGAATCGAATGAAATTTTAGGTACATTTTCTGTTGTTTTTAGTAATTTTCATTAGCTTTAACATTGGGGTGTGTTATGGGGAAATTCATAAAAATGGATGAAAATGAGGTTTTGGATTGTTGGCCCACAGTTATAAAAATTGTGTTCCCCCTTCTAGGAAGTTGTGAAACCCTAAAAAGTGGGCGTTCACATGGATGAAACATTGTTTTTCAAAGCATTCGCTCTAAAAAGAGAAACTGTGCACCCCAAAAATATAGGGTGCAAGGTTGGAACACTATCAGGGAAAACCATGCACCCCATCCCAGGAAACCAAGCATGATATATTAAATGGCCCGAGAATTAGTTTTTAATCTACCCGAACACTTGAAACTCCTCCTATTCAAACCAAACATATACCAACATGGTATTTTATGATTTTTGAGCTTTCTGGAGGGATTCCTATTTCATATAACCTCTATTATTTCTAATTCTAATCCCAGATCAAATATTTGAATCACTTTTGATAACTAGATATTTCCTCATTGCTTTCACATTGATCCCCCATTGTTCTATCTTTTGTTTGTTGGCTGTTATCGTATATTTTTGGTAGATCTGTATTTGGATTTATACAATCTATATATAGGATCATGGATCTACTTATAGATCTAATTGAACATGAAATTTTTAATATTGAAATATGGTTATGTATATGAATCCCATTTTACGTCGTTCTGACACTCAATTTTATGGATTTCAATTGGGAAATCCTTCATTTAATAATTTTGGTAGGTGATCTAATATTTAAATCTCCTGGTAGTTATTTTGATTATATATATGAATAATTTAGGATTTTTAGGGTTGTATAGAAATTGATAATCTTTCTTAAAATCATTAGTTTAGGAAAATTAAATAATAAATTAAGGGTGGAATTGTCAGATTTGGGAATAATTTATGAGTCATTTAATTATGTGATATTGAGGTACTTTTTTTTGATATATTTAATTGATGAATTAATTAGGAGATATTGATGTTATTTAGTGAATAATTAGTTATTGAATTAATTATTTCATATTTATTTTATGAATTGAATAATTAATTGGTGAATTAATTATGTGATATTGATGTTGTGAATTTAATAATTATTTGATTAATTAATTATGAGATATTGAGATTGAGGATTAGATAATTAATCATGGAATTAATTATAAGATATTTTAATTGATTATTTGTATTTTTTAATTATTGAATTAATTTATTTAATGGATGTTATTAATTATTTATATAAATAATTAATGGTATGACTATGATTAATTGATTGTCAGATTAATTAATGGGAATTATTATAATAATATGATTAATCTTGATTAACCTTGATTGATATGTTATAGTGATATTTGTGATATTGGTGGTATATATATATATATATATAACTTATTATGTGTTATATATATATATATGTGAATATTTGATAAACACGAGTGGCTTATGATCTTTTATTTTTAAAACCCACACGAGAGGGACACATTCGTCTATTTTAGTAGCCTGAAGTGATAAATTGATTAGTGAATGAGAGTGGGACATGTTCTACTATTTCCAAAGACCATGATAGCATGACATGGTATTCTATTTTTTAATATCGTAGTGATAAAAATGTGTGGGACATGTTCGGCAAATTCCGAAGCGCGCAGGTTCCTATGCTTGACGACATAGACTGAAATTTGTGCATTTGGAATATTTTTTCCATTATTCATTTTAATAAGTATAATTGAAAATGGATAATAAATTCCCATTTGTTTATTGAATTGTGATTCAAAAAATGTGACATGATTTAAAATCTAGCATGGGCTGAAGATGGTATAAAGGTATGGGTGTTCATGGATACTCGAGGGCTTATAATGTTAAACAATGAATAATGGATAATGTGAAAAATGTGTAATTAATGTTTGTACATATTATTTTATACAGATGAAAACACTATATAATACTAATGATGTTTTTGACACCATTTGTGGTGGCATACTGATTTGAACTCACAATGTACTCGGGTTTCATGATAGGTTCCTGAATAGAAATTATTATAGTAGGGTAGGTTAAGGGAAAAAGACCTCAGTATGATTTCAAATTTTGGAATCGAGCTTGAATGAGGGAACCATATGTGGTTTGGGACCCTCTTAGGAGTCATCAATGTCTTTATTTTATGTTTTCATTTTATACTCTTAACACTTACTTTAACATGGATTGTTTTCTGTATCAGTTGGCTATTGTATTTCCTTTTCTGTTTATCATGAGATATTGCTATTATAAAGATTCTATAATACTCTACAATTTTTTATTTATTTAATATGGCATATTACTCTGAGAAAATAGGGTATATTCTACACATTATCAACTTATCGAACCCTCTTTGTTTGTCGGAAACCTCTAGTATATCGGGAGGAGTGATTGAGGTGCTATGATAAATTGTCTTGCGACAATGTTGGGTGGTACTCAGGTTAGTAAGTTATATATAAAATGTTTCATCTTTTACCCACATAAAATTACTAATTTACTTCAATTTTAATACAAAAGAAAATTCTCTATCAAAGAGTCCTCTATTATATTTTTTCAACTATAGTCACATGAATGATCCCCAAATCCTTCATTTCAAAAAATATCTCTATAATGTGTTTCATTTCTCTTGAGTAACTATTATCTTCTCCCTAATAAGTTTTCATTACCTTTTTCATTCATTTAATAACAAATTTAATTCTAAACTAAAATATATGATTACAAAATAATTATTATTCAGTAAAGGATATTTTATAGATATACATTAGAATATTCTTATTTATTAAATCATTAACATACATTGACTTTTATCTAACCTACCAATTACATGTATTATATTGTAATGGTTATAACATGAGTGATTATCAAAACATAAATATTGTTAATATAATATTATACTAATGAAATTCAAATATTTATAAAATTTTTGAATAGTAATATATATGTTTATTCATTAATAAAATCATCTCAATTAATTGAATCAAGATTCATAAAATGGGAAATTTTTATTTTCCATTACTAACAGTCACCACAAATTCTCTATAATCATTATTTTATTTCATAAATATATCAAATAAGCCTATCTAACTTCCATTTACATTATTATTTTGATAAAATCATGGTAAAATATCATGTAATGGAACCTTCAGTCTGAATTTAGCATAAAATAAATTAGATTTTTAACACATGCATAATAATGTTAATAAAGAATGATTAATGAATGAATTTTATATTTTTTTTAAATGAATAGATTAAATTAGAATAAAAACATTTATATATTGAATACATTAATAATAAAACTAAATTTAATTTATAGATTGTTTGGAATGTTTTAGCGAATCGAAATCCATGGTATGTTTTTTTGTATCAATCTATCTTTATTGAGACATGATTCATCTTATCATCATATATTAACTTACATTTAACATATGATGAAAATTTGACTTATTTATCATCATTATCTATTAATTCCCTATATTTTTATGTTTCATTTCATGTTAAATTTTTTACTAATTTTCTTTTTCTTTATGAAAGCTGTAAGTATTTCCTTAATTCAATTTTAATTTAATTTGATCATATTATTATATCCATGAATTTTTTAATATAAATTTTTTATACCATATAATTTGACTATTTCATATGTAGTTTCTCATTTTAAAAAATTAAAATTAATTTTCTATTTCAAAATATTCTTCATTGATGGATTAATTTATTTATAAAATTTACCATTTTTAAGATTAATTTTCATCCACTCCATTAGAAATTTCAAATCCATTTCCATATATGGTATGATAATAATAATTTTATTATATTATATTGATTGAAAAATATATATTCCCTTTTTTACCTTTGATAGTTATTTTCATCTTTGAAGTTCCATTGGGTTGATGATTTCATTTTTTATTATATTTTCATCTTTCCATTATCAATGTAATTACGAAATAGTGATGCTATTAGTGATGGTTTTGAGTATCCCCCATTTAAGAAGAATCATGGTGAAATAATGTTTATGGTGATTAAAGAAATATTACCCATAAATTAGGTAATGAGATAATAAATTGGATGTATTTGAATACATAATTTTATAGATTCATATGGGAATCCCAAATAAAATCAAACAATTATCATGATGATCTTCATGGTATAACATGATAGGTGTTGATAGAGGGGTTCCATTACTATCATCAATAGTTTTGGAATGAAAGATAAATTGAATACATTGTAAACCATAATGGGGTTATAATTATCCATGTTAAAATATATATTGATTGGATATAAATACCCCATTAGCTAGGATAAGTCCATCCTTGTATGATTTTGTATATGGATGCTTAAAACAACAATACAAAACAATGATTAAGGATGAAATGTATATTTTTTTAAACTGAAATATTATGTGTAGAATAAGACATTAAATAACTCAAAATATAATGTTTTGATATTCATAAAAAGTTTTCTGAATCATTTTAATGGGTTTAGTAAGATTAATAAATTTCAAAAGGTTATTTTAAGTGTGAATGTATGACTATGCTTGGCCAAAGGAAAGGGATATGAGCACTAATTTTGACATAAATTCTATAGATTTAATGTTCCATATATGTGACTTCCAACATAAACAAACTCCAACATTTCTGATTCCATATATCAAAAGTCAATAAGCATGAAAAAAATCACATATGTGAAGATTCACATAGAATAACTCATCTTCATAAAAAAATGACTCTCATAAGGTATTTGACAAAGAAAAATTTCTCTACATATCCATGTATTGAAATATATTTCCCAATGATGCCTCACGTTATTGAATCTAGAAGTGAAGATGAATTTCACATGCATTTTTGTTCTTTAGCATTATTAAAATTTAGATTAGCCCATATTTTTTGGAATTTCAATTAAGAACCACATACCTAAATTCAGGTCAAGATACCTGAATGTTGTGTATATGAATCAACACATTTCAATTAAGATAGTGTAAGGGATTTCAATGTAGATAAGAAGATCTAAACATAACAAAAATTCAAATATTTGAATTCTACATAGGTAGTTTACTTAAGTACTTTTGTAAATGCATTGCGTGAATATTTCATCAAATTCATAGATTTTATATTCATAAGATGAAAATTGAATTAAATGATGATGAAGCTATTACATTCTGATATAAACATCTGAAGACCCTTGAATGATGTGTGATGTAATATTTAGGGGAAAGTGAAGATAATATTCATCCATTTTTATGTATTGTTAATATTTAATGAAATTATGGAGTGTTTTGAATCATTCAATTTATGTGGAAATAAATTACGATGATGTTGATACTAATCCAACATGTTCAATACATCATGAATCTATAAATTACAATAATTAAATCTTAGGATAAAACAATAATTCATGTTGTTCTACTTCTAAATTATTATGATCATTGTAGCGTATAAACTGTTATTCAATGATTTTCTCAAGCTATACGAATATAATATCGGAAACATGATTAAATTGGTATAATCATTATATGGATATGAATATTTATGTGTATTTATTTTGTACATAATACTAACAAAACCAAGAATGTTCAGTCTTACATTGAAGAACCCAAAATAATAGTGGTTCTATAAAATGTTATTTTTACTCTATATTTTAAAGAAGAAATTGAGCATGTTTTAATAAGAATTAAAATAATTATTTACTACGAACAACTGTTTCTTGTTACTAAAATTGATTTTTATAAAATTAAATGTCTCTATTAGTTGTATGATTTATAATCATTGATTTTATATGTTTATGATTTGGAAATTTATGAGTATATAATTAGATGAGATCTCCTGGTTTCTAGAAAAATATAAAATATTAGAGACATTCAAATGATATAATGAAGAAATAAAAGGAAAGTTATCTCTTTTAGATGTAAATGACACATCAATTCAAGTGGATGAAAGAATATTGAGTTCATGGGTACGCCCCATGTAGAAAAAAGGTGTTGAGATCAAACATGAATACCTGATATGATAAATCTAAAAATTAAATGAGGATCTATGCATAAATATAATTGATATAGATATTATTTATTGAAAAATTGTTAATCATATTTCTCTATAGCCTAAATGTAAAATAAAAATTTTATGAAGGGAATAATAATTCTAAAACTAGGGAGATGGGAGTTGTGGTTCTGTAGTGTGATATCCGAAGATAAACTCTAAAACATTAATAAGAAGTACCTAATGAATGTTAATGAAAAGATGAAAATCAGTTGGGGTCTATCAATCTAAGAAAATTATGTGAGAGATGATGGTACTGAGTAGAGGGGAATCCATGTGTGATGCTATTTTAAACAAATATGAAACTTTTATTTTTGGTAGATTTAGTTGTATGAAATATCTCTTGAATACATGAGGAAATTAAAAAATTATACAGTAGGTTGAAGTAGATATATCTTATTGATGCAAAAGAATCATATTCACTAAAACTGATCTAATCCACATGAATTAATTAAATTTCATTCCTTAATATATATGGTGTGAGTCTATAGAACATTCATGACATGGGTTATATAGTGACATAACTGTGTATTCTTGTGTCAATAGTTTGTATCTATTTTTAGAAGATAAGGGGTGATTCAAAAAAGATGAATTCTTATGAGATACAGGGAGGTGTTGGTATAGGAAGAACCAAACAAATTGTGATTTTTGGATTATTATATTTTAGAATTGATGATTGGGGGAATAACCAATCATAATAAAGAGTATATCCATTAATAAACCTTATAAAATTATTGTGTGCGTCATTAGAGGTTTACATGCATCCATACAATTGAGTGGCTCTAGGTATAATATTAATATGTCAAATAACACAAACCAAAGGTAGAGTTTTAGTTACAATATTGGTTAATGAATCAAAGAAGAATTTCTAACTGGTAAATATATGGAAACACTTGATTCACCCCCATTTGTCTGCACCAGTCCACTTGGAACATCAATATCTACATATATTTCAATTCTTCGGGGTTTTCATTAAAATTGATTCAAAAATAATAATAAGTTATTAAATTTAAATTATTTATAATTTTCTTTTTTACACTACATTAATTCTAAATTACCATTATTGTTTTTAATGATCCATTATTGGATCTTACTTGTAAAAAAAATTTTATAAATGTGTTCTTATAAACTTTTTTAAAATTTATTTTGAATGTTATTCATTACATTATTTTTGTAGAAAAATTCTAAAAACATTTGAGAAATTATTTTTATTAATTAGCTTCTATTGTCATATATTAATACTAAATATCTATCTCAAATATAGTTATTTTTAATGAATTATCATCAATATTCTATTATAACCTACTTATTTGGGGTGATAAAATTGTTTGTGTCAATCAATATAATTCTTGATTTCATTTTAAAGATGCCATTTGATTTTTTTGTAACCCACTTTCCATCAATTGGTTTTTGTTGATAAGATATGTAATCGATTTCATGTGGATCAAATATATATGTCTTTCATTTAGAGACATGTGGGTGTAATATACACCTTCAATAAATTAAATAAAACATTATATCTCCTGATATAATGTTGTGTTTCAGGAAATTGATTTTAGTTGATTACGTTAGATGACATTTCTATAGGCATGATTGAAGTAAAATATGTTTACACCTCATTTCATGTAAATTATTTTGTTTATTTATGTTCACAACTATGTGTTTATACATGATTTTGATCAACTATGTTACCAAAGATATGATTTTCTTAAACATGTGTTTATTCCACATTCCTATGTTATTCCATATGAATCCTGAATATTACTCCATGTTTCAATATTCTTATACTAGGTCATATGTTTTTCTTTCATTATTATCCATTTGAGTATTTATATATCTATATTTTTTTTATAGAAAAATATTTTTATTCTATGTTCTTTTTCATTGGATATTTCTCTCAATTTTAATTTTTCACATGCTTATCATCTAACCTTTGATGAATCCATGATAATATTACCATTACCATGTGTTTCATCTCAATCCTTCCTTTGTTTCCCACTTTTTTAAATAATTACATATTGTAATACATTTAATATTTAGTCATGTGTGGGGAATTTTGTGAGTGATATTGACGAAATAATGTGCAATAATATGTGTTGGTACCTAATCTCAAAAATAACTAAAACATTTGTATTTTTATTATGTTATTTATTTTTAAGATTAAAAAATAAATTTAAAAAAAATGTATGTAATGTATATGCAAGTTATAATTGGATTGTCTTAGTGATTACTTATATTAATGATAAAAAAGGGAAGTTAAAAATTATATATTTAAAGAATGACATGTTATAATATGGATAATAAACACAATAGTAGGGTTACAATAATGACCCAAATGTGTAATACATATTTATTACATCTTGTCAAGTAAATATTTCTTATATTAAAAACACCAAATTATCACAATACTTTAGTAAATTCGAAGACTAGGTTAAAAATATTCTTCTTCAGTGAAAGATCATCAACATAAACCATATGTATCTCCCCCTTTTTACTCTAAATAACTATAAGCAACCTAAATCCTTTATTTTTAAGTTAGTAATGGAAACATAAAAATGGGTGAGATAATATTCTCAATAATGGAAAAAATGGAAAATATGAAAATATAACATTATCATAATTGTATTATAATAGTAGAATAACATAGGAAAACCATACCCTTAATATCCAAAATCATAATATCATGTAATGATATAATTAACTATAGTTCATAAGACATGAATCATAATGTAATCAAATAACATTATCTATGAGAGTGTAACATTGGAATAATATATAGATTTTTGGTACAACCATTAGCATAGATATCCAATTCTTTTAATAGTAAAGGCTCATTTTTTGTGACTATCATTGTAAAATAGGTATACTAAACAAACAATCGTAGTATTCATGGATATATCGCTATATTATCACGGTTTATTGATTTCCATAATGTAATCAGTTAAATCCCAAATCAACTCTGGTATATCTCAGGAGGCATCCATCATTACCCAATTCATTGGTGGGAGAAATAGGTCACAACATCTTGGTTATAATGTATAGATTTTTCATAGTCATAACATAACCACCTTTACATAATTAAACTCATACATATGTGTACCACAAGATCATAAAACATTAATCACATCAATTCAATGAATATAGATGGATTTTCTAAACATTTTACCTAATATAACATATATAAAAGAAACATGCTTCATAATAATTTCTTCATTTCATCAAAGGATGACCCATGTCGAAGTAATAGGTTTCATAAGAATTTTATCATTAGAGAACCCATTCACAAGAAACATTTTTCATAAACTTATATTCACCATAAACATAACAATTTCATAAAAATAATGATAATGATATCCTTGTATTATCATCTTAGTAAATGTTTATTGACTGCGAAGGATATTTTATTAAATGGAATATTATTCTAAAAGATAACTTGAATCATTTATTGTGAAAAATATACTTTAAAATTAAAATAAATTTTTAAAACATAAAACATTTTCAAATCCATTTATATTATAAAATGTTTTGAAACAAATAAAGGATGTGTTAAAATTCATTGAAAACATTTCTTAATGAAAATACAATGTACATTGGGAAAAAAATTAATAAAAAACATAACAAATAAATTATTTATAAGTCAATTTATTTTTGAAATAAATAATATAAATATTATGAGAAGCTAAAAATGATTTAGTGGTCATTATAGTGATAAATGCAGTTTATACCCTACATAATAAAATAAGAATTCCTTTAAGATTTTTTGTAATAGACAAACATGTCTTTTCTGGAAAAAAACATGAATTTTATATTTATTTTTTTTATAATTATAAAAATGGTAAAATTTCATTTATTAAATCACTATGATAATGCTAAAAACATTTTTGAAACCATTTTTATAAAACATGGTTTGGAAATTAAAATGGTTTCTGACAAAAGGGAGAAATAAAGATGATTTTTGTTAAAAACAATTGGTTGAACTCTTGAGTTCAAAAAGAGAGAAAAATGAAGGTAATTTGTTTTTTTCATGAAATAACAAGAGGATAATAAAATTAATTACTTAATGTATGGATAAATCATAGTATTTCATCATTTTCATCTTAATAAAAAACAATCCTAATAAATGATGAGATTGTAACACAAAACCATTACAACATTGGTAACATGATTCTTAAGTACCATGATATAGAGATGATAAAATTTATATGTATATCACAATATTTTGTTGTGATGAATCTTAAAATAAATTCATGGGAATTATGTACATCAGATAAAAGAAATTGGTGGAAAAAATTGAATGTGTCAGATATAAGTAAAAATTACAATGGAAATAACATATTGTATGTATTTATTTCTTCAATACACAATTAGATATACAAAATAATAAATATTACTCAATTTTATATCTATTATAAAAACATTATTATATATATTAAAAAATATATTATTTACTTATGACCTTTTATTACCCATTTATTTACAATTCTAGTTAAATTCAGGCTTTGTGCAATAACTGCTTTTATTTTTCAGGTATGTTTTCATATTTCATATGCAATATTACAAATTTCATCGAGGTCCCAAAAACTCCTTAATATTAATAAGAATAAAAATACAATATATATTTATTATATATGTTTTTTCGGAGTCTGTAAAATTAGATAATGAAAATGAAGTTGATCGTTCTTATATACGGTAGGACGTGCGTACACATGAACATTATTTCCATTTTTCAATGATTTATAATAAATAATGGAAAATAATACGTTGAAATTAATAAATATTTTTTATATTGTATATATCAAATATGTTCTTTAACCCAAATCACATCGCTTCTTGATGTGGTAGTCCAACGTACACACAAAAGATGTTGTTCTAATCCAATAGAATATAAATTAATATTTCATATGTGTTATAATGATTTTAAAATCAAAGTAATATAATAAATATCATATATAAAATATAAATATATCATTATATTCTATTAGGAGATGGTTTTTAAGAAAACACATAACATCGATTTGTGAGGTGGTAGTAGGTCATACATATAAAAGATGATTAGGTGTCACGTTTGATAGAAGAGGATAATTATTTATGTTATTACATTGGAAAAATAACATATAAGTATATATAATATACTTATTTTACTATACAATATCAGTTTAACAATATTTGGAGGTGGTGTATGAAGAAAAAAATAAAATACTCAAATAAGGGTGTTGTCTCTTCTTAAGAAAACTTCTTTTGGGTTGCACTAAAAGGGATCATAAGTTAGCTCTAAGACCAAAGTAAAGAATCCAGAATGAAAGGATGGAATTAATAGAGTTATATGGATACGTATCTTCTGATATAATTTTTTATGGATGTCTAAAGATGAGAGGTGATGGGTGGCCTATTATAATTGTGGTGAGTGGGACAGATTTAATTTTTTGAAAAAAGAATTGTTTATGCTCTTTTTTCACATGTCTAAAGGATTCAAAATGGGAAATTATAGATTATATAAGATATAATGTATAAAAATTTCATGATAAATTTTTTTGGACATAATTTGAGTCATTTTCATCCCATGTATTCTCTATTTAACCCCCATGGTATAACCATTTTTACCATAATTTAGGAAAATATGTTTTAATGTTTTCAGTATTTTCTACGGTAAAATTTATTTTCAATATATTAGATAATATGAAATATTATGATTAAAAATATGGAGTAAATTTATACAAAGTGAACTCACATTAATAGAAATTTTAAATTGAAAATATATCATGCATATATGATGAAAACTTGGTTTCCAAATAGAATATATTGAAAAGTTTAAAATATTTTTAAATCAAAATTACATATGAAATTGAATCCAAGGAAATAAATTATATTATTAAAAATATAATTGAATAAATTTTACTTTTAAAAAAATATTAACAAAATTTCATAGTTTTGAATGTTTTATAATAATTGATAGTTTATATTAAAAACTACTATTCCCACTATTCATTAAAAAAATTAACTTATCCTAAAATTTCAAAACATTTACCCAAAGATAATTATTAAAAAATAATTTCATAAAATAATTATATTATATCATATATACTTTATAAGAGTGTAAAAATTAAATTTTCAATCAGTGCACAAAATGATTCAAAACTACTTTTTTGAAAAAGAGAGTTGCGTAAAAGTGGCTTTATTTTATCTCATTCCAAAAAACCACATAATATTAATGTTAAATATTTTATTGGATATATAATATATATAATTCTTAAAAAATCCCTTAAATTTTAAATTTTAAATTTATTAAGGTAAAATGTGCTTGTATTTAGAGAAACAGTTTGTTAGAAAAATATTTTTTCTTATTTTCAATTAGTTTTCATTTTAATTTCTAATTAATTAGGAACTCATGAATCAATTTTATATAATTTTTAAAACACTTATTTTTATTGTTTATTTAATCATATTCATTCCCTCTATTATAATTTTTAGGTGACAAATATCATATTAAAGAATAATAATTATAAGGAATGTCATATTTATTTTAGACTCAGTGCTTTTTGTAAAGAAAGATAAACTCATTATTACATGTAAAATAATCTACAGTTAGTATCTCACATAATTAAAGTGATTGAAAAAATTTATTACATTTAAAAAAACATATATTTCAATACAGTTTGGGTGTTATATTCTTCCCCCTTAAAAATAGTTTTTAAACTCAAAATTCATCATATTGGTAGTAACAACTAAGGACATTTCTACCTCATTACATCCTCAGGTTCCCACATAGCTTTCTCACATGGGTCGGTTTTCCATAATATTTTTAATATTTGAGTGGACTAATTTCAAATAACCATGTCTATATGATCCAAAATCCCTCTTGGTTGTTGTTCATAATAAATATATATCTCCATCAGTATAACCTATTAGTAATGTATATGTGATGTATCATATATGTAATTACTTAGGAGAGCCACATGGAATGCATTGTGTTTCTCAGAGATGTTGGGTGTAATCACTAATATATAGGCTAACAACTAGATATAATTAACTGTTTCAAAGGGATTTATATAACTAGATCATTGCTTTCCTAGATATCATCATCTCAATTGAATACTTTGGTTGTTCATTAAAAAATTTCAATTTCATCTCTTACTCCAATAAATGAATAAAAAAATTATTCCCAAATCACTAATTGATCACAAGATCCCTAAAAATGATAATTCATTTCATCAATCTATAGTTAGTAAATAATTATTAGCATCAATTATCCAATATGGATAAATCTTCCTATAGTGAAGTAATACATTTATATCAAAAACCAAATATGAATTTTAACTTATAGTATTCCATTAATGTCCAACCTTATGAACCTACCAAAAGTTTAAGATCTGAAACATTATAAAGAAGGTCACAAAATTTATAAAAATGGTCTTATCATTATTTTACTAAACCAAATTAATTATCACAAATTCAAAATACATTTTTAATGGTACTATAAATTTTCTTCTTCAGTACAAAAAAGATAATACTAACTAAAAGATATTAAAAGTCTGTAAATTTTTTTTCAAATAGATAAAGTATTGGTAAAAGAATAATTTCTCATTGCTTCCAAAAAGTGATAATAAATTACTCATTTATTAGTGAGTTTTTGAATAACTATTAAAGGTTATTTTTATCATAAATTTTCATTTATCTTTAATAAATTGTACCTTCAAAATTGATAGATGAATCACTGATAAATGATATTTCAATTGAAACACAATTATATCCCTATAATAACCATGTTGGAGACTAGAAAAATCAATCCCATACAAAAATAATATTTTACTAAAATATAAATAAAGTACAAGATCAAAAAAAATTATAACTGAAATTTTATTTGTAACACAAATACATGAAAAAAATTATATTACAGATATTTTAAACATTTTTTTAAAATTACATGAATTATTACAAATTATCACAGAAATAAAAAACTCAATGTTCCATTTCATTTTTCCCTTACCCCCAATCATGTAATTATTTTGTCCCATTTCATGAAAAATTATATACATATATAAGATAATGAATCATATCTTATTTATACTATTACAAATTATATTAAACCCAATGTGTCAATTTTAAAATAAAAACATATACTTTGATCCATATCATGCATACCATGTATTATATGGAGGTTATTCTGATTCCAACATGTCACCAATGACTTATGGATCTTCTTCTTAAAGTATTTAAATAAACCATATTATGTGACATGACCCCAGAACTCTAGAGATGTTTTCTTGCTACCATTACATTATCATAAGATACAGGTAAATCACATCCCAAATGACAAAATAGTTTAGTATTTTTGGTAAACTGGATACATACACGTGTTTTATTTTACAAAATAATCCAATAATTAGAACACATTTTTTGTTTCTTGATAAAAAACATTATTCAATTTAGTGTAACATTTCATATATATTTTTTTACTCATCATGTAATTTTGGGGAGAGGAAAAAAAATAAGGGTGATCTTAAATGTTCAGTGAGGGTAAATTATAGTGAATGTAATAATGATTCAATGAGAATATTCAATATGGAAAGGTAATAACTAAATACACATTCTATGTAATTATAAAACTAATAAAAAAGTGGATAAAATTATAAAATGATAAATAATTTAGAAGACATACAATTTAAATGATTATATAGGGAATAATAAATATGGTAAGGTAAGAAAATGAAAATACATTCCATTAAATAAGTAATCTGAGAATAAAATTCATTTATAGATTCTATCATATGAAAATTTCATTGATAACAACAATTATAAAATACATAGATATAATAAAAATTCTTAATAATTAGACATAATTTCTAAGGCACATGAAAACCTATACCGTCTCGACCGTTCATAAGATGTTTTAAAACTATATGTAGAAACCCATTTAATTTGGCCAACATATATGGCTCTTTAGAACTGCTTAATGCAACGAGTGGTTATATAATGTCTGGGCCCCACTCGGCACTTCCTGTCCAAAGGATTTATCATATTGAATAACATATTTAATCAATAAGTAATATTATTTACCCAATATTATTATTTAATAAAAGATACATATTTATCAATATTTCCTCAGGAGAGGATAAATAACAATAAGGTTTTTTTAACATTGATGAATTTCAATACCATTGAAATATCATTGAAACATTATTAAGTAAAATAAGATTTAAACACTCTAAAATATCTCATACAACCTTGAAACATTTAAATGAAAACCCCCACGAACGAATAAAATTAAATGAAAATTATAATATTATCATAACAAAAATATTCATGATATAACATTTCAAAGGTAATTCTATACACCAAATAATAGTGAATTGGTGAATAAAAATAAATAAGTGTCAATGGAATATAAATTGAAATTTAATGCCTTACCTTGAGTCTGACTAGCCAAATTTTCATTTATCATCTTGAATAATAAACATATGATAATTATTCACTTGATTCAAGAAAATTTAATTTTTATAATTTATAATTTTAAAACCAATCATTAAAAATGGTTATGATAAATGAAACAACATTATAATCATAGAGACTGTAGGTCGTACGTATGCATGATCGATGTTGCCATTTTTTTATGATTATTATGGAAACAATGTAAGTGACACTATTACTCTCTAAAATGATAATTATATCATAGATAAAATTTTATTAAATATTAAATACTTATAGATATAATTCTTCTTATGTATATGGAATCACATCATATTTAGGAGGCAGTAGTCTACATGTCCATGAATGACGTTATCACTTTTTATTATGTCAAAAGGGTAATAAAGAATATTTTATTTTATATTTGAATAAATTATATTATTTGATGAATATTTATTTCATTTATTTACCATATTTTTAATTAAAACCATCATTTATTCATTACATGTATAACTTGATAATGAATCACAACTTTTTGAAGAGGCGATGGTCCACACATCGACAAACGATGTTATCGTATTCCGTAAAAATGGGATGCAAAAATGTATATTATATATAAAAATTACAAATGAGTAAATATATTAAAAATATAGTATATATTATATAAACAGTTTGTACATCATAAAACCCATCAATGAAATGTTGTAAAGGAAAAAATAAACAATTTCATTTCGTGAGGTGGAAGTTCACCATATAGAAGAAAAAAAATTTTGTTATCCATTTGATGGATGTGTGTGTCAGTGTAAATAGAACCCTTAATAAAAAAACCAGATACTATATTGATGATCATGGTTTTTTATATAATCATTGAATAATGAAATTTTAAGGAGTGTACAAAGAGATAAAACTAAAGAGCACGAGGAAGGATGTTACACCTTATTGAGGTAACTCCTTTTGGTTTCCACAAAAGGGATTATTTTGATGGAGTTCTTCCAAATGAAAGGATTCAAGGATGAGGGTAAAATTTTTATTATAAATTTTGTAAGATATTTGTCAATACATAGGTTTTTAAGAGGTGTATGGAAGTCTGAGTGGTGAGTGCGTTTTTATAATGGAGGAAGAGTGATATTCTTGTAGATTTTTTAAGAGGAAATTCACCCCATGTTTTTCTTATGTAAAGTGGCAATGATATTGGACCAAATTAGATAAAATGGAGTATATGCTGTAAATTTGGATACCAAATTGGTTTTTTACAAGTTTTAATGTCATTTTAGAAATTATTCTTAAGTTGTATTCTCTTGTTAAGATGACTTTTCTCTTAGTCATTGTAATTAATTTTATTTACCTTCACTAATCTTTTTTTCCAAAAAGAAAATTAAACTTATTAAAAATTATAAATTATTATGATTCCAAATGTGGAATTAATTTTTCCAAAATAAAATTACATTAGTGCTACAAATTAATTTAAATTTATTATCGTATAAAGGATTACAAAGTGAGTTTTTAATGTAAAAAATGATCAAACATTGGGTTGGTTTTTATATTATATTTCAAATTAAATTTTATTACAATGAAATAAATTGGATTAAATTAGGTATAATTTATTTAACTTAACATTAAAATAAATTGAGAATATAATTTTACCCTTTAAATAAATTGGATGAAAACTCAATTTTAAATATAAATCTGTATTTTTCACCATTAATCAAAAATGAAACTTCACAGAATAATAAAAAAACATAAACCTAACATACTTTTTTATTTCTATATAAAAAATATTTTTTTGATTAATTTTTATATTGATAAAATTTAAGAAAATTTAATTTAAAAAAAATTCTCCAATAAAATATGGAAAAATACATTAAGAAAAATATTGATTTTTTATGAGAAATATTTGGTTTTCTATTATTTTATGACTATCGAATATTTTGGATAAACATATTTTTTTTTTGATTTAATATATATTATAAATATATATTGAATTAATATTACTCACATTTTGTCAATAATTAAATTTATTATGATAAAATATCATTTTAGGAATAACAATAGTTTTCAATAAAAACATTATACTTATATTTAATTGGTTGTTATATTAATTTCTAATAAGCTTCAAAAAAATAAATTTATTTTATATTTGTGTAAACCATATATTTTCATAACATAGTTTATACTATTCATAACCTATAATTCAAATTTATAGGTAATATCATATTATAAATAAAAATATTTTTAATAATATATCTGTGCACGATTAAACATAGTTTTTCCTATAGCATAAGCAATAAAAGAAATTCCTTATTACGTGTAATGCAAGAAAACCCATTATAGCATGAATTTAAAGATATATATTAAATTTATTTAAAATATTAATTATATTTTAATGTTTCAGGATATAATATTCCCTTACGTGCTTGGTTTTTCATGTCATACATATCATCATGTACAATGCTCCTACATTAGAGTGTCATGGTGTTACATTCTCCTCACAATAATTACATTTTGTCCTCGCAATTTCATCATGACCTTAGAAATAATTTTTTTAACACCTTCTAGGTTTAAATCCCAAATCATTATAAGGTTTTGTAACACATCCTCCAAAAATGAGAGAATGCTAAGTAAAAAAGGTCACATGGTCTAACATATAACCATGTCTCCAAGTATGAGAACATTAGTGGAATATAGAGATACAAACATATTAGAAAAGTGAAAATATTTCTAGAGACCGATTGTGGTAATCAATCATAAATAAATGAATGACCAATGGAAATTTTATGGTCTTAATGTCTTAAATAATTTATGTTATTGAAAACCAGTAGATTAATCAAAATTATGGTAGTTGAAAAAATAATAATTTTTTGAAATTATTTTCCTCATGTTGGGTAATTATTTTATTGAACAAGAGTATAACTAAATATAATTACATAACATGTTTCATAATTTTTATCCATTTTTTCATTAAAAAATTACTAATTCATCTATAACTTCATACAATGGATATCCAAAAAATTACATTGATTCATGAAAAAATATAATAATATTATAATGGATTTTATGGCCCATAAAATAGTGACTAGTATAACAATTTATATGTAACTGTTCTCCATGTCCAAAATGGTTTATACATAAATCTCCAAACCTAAAAATTAACCCTACTTGTTCATCCTTAAAAATTATTCATTGGATTGTTTTACAAAAAATAATGAAATATTAAGAAGGACATTGTGTAGGTCATTGGATAGTGTTAAACCCTTATTAACCTTCGGTCATAGGTTCATGACCTATGGCCTTGCTGGATTTGATGGGTTCTCACCCATCATATATTTTATCTTTTTCAAACACTATATTAACATAATTTTTAAAATTGATATACTTCAATACAAAATAATTCATCCATTTATTAAAATATATTTACTTGGTCTTGTGTTTATCCTTTAGAAGAGGAAATTTAGTAAACAATAAACCATATTGTGAAAATCAAATATCATATATAAAAAACCGTATAATCATTTTTATGTTGTCTAAATCATGATACTTAATTTTAAATCTAAAATATCTTAGGTTTAACCTAACTATTTCATTTTAATTATCTATTCAAATCCATAATAATGGTATAAAATGAAAATGTGAGCATCCTAAGCATATACACCAAGACTGTCAACCCTGTTAATGGTAACTCATGTTTTCATGTACTAAGTTACGTAGATTTAGGCCCGATGCATGTTGTTAGGGTTTTGACCCATAGGTATATCTGTTCTAGAATCAACTCCACTTATAGTATCCATATAAGGATGTATTTCTTGGAAGACCAAAATAATATATAGAATACCAAAATTCTAGGATTATACTCCAAATTTGTCATCAAATTATTAATTAGGGATATGTTATCTAATCTATGTTATCCTAAATTTAGTTCCCAAGGTTGTTATTAAAATTTCTTGGATTCAAACTATAACACCCTGACCTAGAAGGCCTAGAGTCTGTGTCATGCTACCATTATAATGGAATAAAAATCATGTATATCACATCCCCAAGGACAAAATACTTTATTAGTATTTTTAAACTATATACATACATAAAACATTTTTTAAAATATAATATCCTAATTTTTTCATAATTATTTTTTTTCATATATAAAAAAATTATTTCATTTAGTGTATCCTTGTATATCTCTCTTGGTAAACATCAGGGAATCTTAGGAATGGAAAAAATAAGGTCGAGCTCTAATGATTAGTAATGAAAATATAAAGTGGAATCAATAATTAATAAATTATAATAGTCAGTGTGGAAAGATAATAATTGAAGACACATGCCATGTAAACAATAAACTCAGAGGAAAGTGTATAATAAATATGGAAAAGTAAATGAATAAGAACATGTGGATTTAAAATAATTATATAATGAATAATCAATATGATAAGGTAATAAATTGAAAACTCATTCCATTAAATCAATAAAATATGATTTAATTTAAACCATATATTTTATCATATGAAAATATAGTGGATAATAATAATAATTACAAAAATATATATAAAATAAATACTTAATTTTTAGATATTCATCTTAGTCTCATGATAAAATATTATTTAAAGACCTTTCAAAATGTGGATTAAAACTACAGGTAGAAACACATTTTATTTTTCCAACTTATTTGTCTCATGATAGTCGGTTGATACATCAAGGGGATATATAAAGTCTTGGCCACTACCATGACTATTTTTTTAAATCGTTCCTTATTTAAAATAATTGATTTAATAAATAAATAATATTCTTTATCAAATCATATTATTGAATAATAGATACATATTACTAAATATTTACTCATCGGAGTATTAGTAACAAAAATTGTTTTTGATGTTGATGAATGGAAATACCATTAAAATATCATTAAAACATCTTGGTGGAAAATAATCCTTCAACACTCCAAAGTGTCACATACCACTATAAAACATTTGAATCGTAATCCTTAAGAAGGAATAACATTAAATAAAACATATAATGTCATGATAATAAAGATATTAATCATATAACCTACTAATAGGATGTATATGCATCATATAAAATTGAATTGGTTCATAACAAAAAATAAGGCTCAATAGAATATAAATTGATATGAAATCCGCTACTTTTGGCCTGCCTTGAAATGTGTGTCTTTATCATCCTAAATAATAATATAATTTTTATTATTTTCTTGATTCATAAAAATTTCCATGTATATTATCACTTTTACTTAACTTATTACAACGTTTTTTGCAACTACATAAACCATTAAGTTTATATCAATTATTTTGACCAAATTTAGTTCATGCATTAAAAATTTCATTGGTAGTTTGACTATGGTCCAAAGGGTCCCTACATAAAAATATATAGGAAAATTATAATGACTAAATTATAATATTGATACATGAATTTTACTATTAAATCCAATCATGAAATATGGGTATGGAAAATGAACCAATGTAATAATCATGGAGATTGTAGGTTGTATGTATGCATGAGTAACGTTACTATTTTTCAATGATCAATATAGAAACAATTTAAGTAACATTACATCTTTCCAAATGATAATACCTATAGATCAATAAAATACATTTTATACTCTTAGCATGATCACATCCCTGATACTGTTCTGAACGTCATTGAAAACTACTATTTCTCTCACACTAATGATCTCTTAACATGGGAACATTCTCATATTTGTAGTATTACCTAAAAAAAATTATACAATAACTATTTCAGTAACTCTGAGTGAAATCACATTAGGTTAAAACATTTCAACGATCCTTGGATAAAACCTACGAGATTCAATCTCATCTAGCACCTTCCTCACAACAGGGTTCCCATAAAAATTATCCTTCAATACTCTATCATCAGGATCGACTCTAAATGAAAAATAAATAACCAACATAGAGAATATGCTAAACATTTCATTCCCTATTTCGATACAGATTTTTCTCTTTGGAACTATATTCTTGAAATTTTTCACTACAGATGGTTTATACATGATTCCTTCAAATCTCATTGTAAAAAATGTGTAGAAATGGAAGGCTCTTAGAAGATTAGTAACATCATCATTGTTGCAATTGTGGAGCCCCACCTTGTGATCTATTTTGATCGGAATCCCATTACTCATAATGACTACCCATTTCAACCAAAATTAGGTCAGATAAAGATCCTCGTTTTTATACATGATGCAACATTGATTCAAAAGGTACATTGCCAGAACAATGAGTATGACTTTTGGATCCTAAAGCATCTAAGGATTAAAGCCAATTTCTGTCAGCTACATCGCGTTTTAGAAGTGTCTTGGAGACCCACTTACTTGGATGGAGAAAAAATCAATATTAGTGGAGTCTATAATATAAATTCGAGAACTACTGGGCACGGTGTTGTATTTAGGAATAACCTCGGTCAGATACATGGGTGCTTCCTAGGTAAATGTGGCATTACCAAATCCCTTGAAACACAGATTCCGAGTTTCATACATCTTTTTGTGTTTTCCTGGATATTTTTTAGGAACAACCTTTTGATTTCATGTGACATGACGACTATCATTCAAGCGATTTAAATGGCATAACTCATCTTGCTCAGCCAATTACGACTTTCTAAACCGAATGTACTCATTCAGGTATCAATATTAACTATATCATCACACTTGTTTATCAAGAAGTAAACACAGTTGTAGGTGGTATGGAAAACATGAGAGTAAATAAAGACATTACCTCGTTCAATGGCCTTCATACTTCTCTTATTTATATTCATGAAAATGAATGTAATATGATCCCATATTTTATACTCTTGTAATCTTTCTTTAAATAATATTTGAGCTTTCGTTGTTCTGGTCCAAGGTATCAACTTTTATAAAAATTATATATTTCCATAATTATAATTATGTTTTATATAACATTTTATATAATCACATATAAATATATATTTATATATTTATATATAAATAATTGTTTTCATGTAAAAGGAATCATGTCATGTTGAGGAGGTAGTATTCCATAAGTCCATGACGTACATTATAACATTTTAGTGTGTGAAAAGAGAAATAATGAGAAGGATATAGTATATTTACAGAAAGGTAATTATTTAATTAATATAAATGACATTAACGTGATAGATTTTTAATTAATCCCATCCTTTATTCATTCCATGTATCATGTGAATGAATCACATTGCTTTGGAGAGGTAGTAATCTACACATCCACTAATGATGTTATCGTATTCGCACAAAATTGAAAGAATAAAGGTATGTTATATATCAAAATTGAAGAAACATAATGAAATTTAAAATATCATATATATTATATATAAATACAGGGTCAATTATAATTCCCAACCCTAAATGTTGGTAAAAAAATTTAACTAGTTCATTTCGTGAGGCGGATGTTCACTTTACACAAGAACTGTAAGATTTTTACCCAATAGATGGATGGTATTATAAGTGTAGTTATAAAAAATAACATAACAACATATAAATATATATAAGATAAGGGTATTTCTATAAAATCATATAAGAAGAATAAATTTAGTAGTGGATAATTCAATAAAACTAAAGAGATTAAGGAAGGATGTTACATATTATTCAGGTAACTTCTTTTTGTTTCAAAAAAAAAGGCTTCCTTGGAAGGATTTATTTCTAAGGTGAGGGTAATATGTTGAGGGTAGGTATGTTGTGGAGATATTTTGAAAAATCCTGGTTCAGTAACTATGGATTGAGAGGGGTAAAAAAGTGGTAGGGGTGAATTTATTTTGATAGTGGACGAGGAGTGGCATTCTAATATCTTTTTGCAGAGGGAATTCCACCCATGTTTTTATTATATAATGTAAGAACATAGGTTTTCACTCAGTTGTGGATCTTTAATTATTAGTATAAATATTTACTTTGGACACAATATGGATTCATAATGAGTTATTAAAGGTTCTGATGGTGTATGGGGATTGTTTGGATCCCAGAACCCATCTTTTCTAGGAAAAATGGTTCGGCGCACGGTTTAGAGTAAACCATACAAGAATTGCGCACTATTTTTCTAACTATACGGATGATATTTTTTCGAGTAGATCCATCTCACATAGTTTGTGCATTGTTGTGCAAACTAAATTTGTGAACACCCATTTTTCATCCATACTTGTGCATAGATTGCACACTGTTTGATCAAACCGTGCAAAGGATGTTTTTCAGGTAGAACAATCTCACACGGTTTGAAAACTATTTGATCAAATCAGTGATGATCTTTCATGAGCTAGGTGTTTTAGGGATGGAATCTTGTATTCCATTTGAACTCTGGAGAATGTCGTTCCCCTTAATACATTTTATGAAATATTTGATCTGATCCTTTTGAATAAATATAAGCTAAGGGACAGTACGAGTACTAGTTTTGAAGGATCAGTGTTGCATTTGATCAATAGTTTGTCCAGAGGTAAGTAATGTTACAATGAGGATTGCCGTTAGGTTTATGGTAGCCAGAGTATGCAAATTGATAGCTCTGTGGTGTGTCATCAGTGTTGAAGACCAGGGAATAAGACACCCTAATGTGATAGATACCCTATAGAGTGTCGGGATTGAGACTGTATGGGACATATTATTCATTTCTACAAGAACTATCCACTAGTTTCATGTAGAAAATGATCAGAATATTCTCCACCTATATGAGTGAGTTCCATTGTTCTAGATCAGTTGGGGAGTTGGAATAGCCCTGGCTATTTTGGCTGAGGAGGAGGTCGTGGTCCTGGAAGTCTGACCCCTGATCACCAGCTATGCCAGTAGGGAAATCATGATCGTAGTAAACCATATATTGCATGGGGTCATGGATCATGTCAGTTGCATGCTTTAGAGCCGATACTCGATGATCACGTTACATGAACATCTACAGTATGCGGTACTATTCTAGTATCCTTTTTTTGTTGTCCTTACATTGTTTGATACACGTTCTTCAAACACTTTGATTTCTATATCTACTATATAAAGTATCATACTGGAGATACATTATCAATAGTGTGTAATGACCCTCGACACATTATAGGAATATGGAAGGAGGGAATACTCTAGTGCACAAATTTTCCCCTTATGGTTGGTAGTTACCATTTCTTATAGAATCTATTTGTTCTCGAGATGATGGGATTTGATGTCATTCTCTATATGGACTTGTTAGTCCACTATCACGCCTTTGTAGATTGCAATCTCTGTAGGGTCTTTTTTACATCACTGGAAGGAAGCAGTTATATTTTCAAAGCTGATTGGGATGTCGAGGTTGTGAGACCATGACTAAAACATGATGTTCTAGTTGATGTGACTTTCCATATTGAAAATATATTCATGGAGAATTAGGGTCTTCTTAAAAATGGTTTTCCACTTATATTTGATTATTTTAGGGAAGCCTTTCCAAATGAATTGTCCAGATTGAATACTAATAGAGAGGTTGAGATTACAATATACCTTGTTCTAGGATCACCTATAGTATCCATTCCTCTTTATAGAATGGAACCTACTATTCATCATGGGCTCAACTATCAGATAGAGGACCTAGAGACCTATGACATTATTTGGCTTCACACAAACTCTTGGGATTCGCCCGTGCTTTTTTCTAAGAATGTGAATGGAACCTTATTTCTATGAATGGATTAAATAATGTTGAACCAGATTAAAATCAATAATTGGTATCCACTTCATCGAAAGGATGATCTCTATGACCAGATTTGAGGAGAAAAGGTGTTCTCTAGGGTCAACATGCGATCAGGTAATCATTAGGTGTGATTTAGACCATCATACATGCCTCGTACAACTTCTTGAAGTAGGTATGGTCTATATGAGAATGTTTTTATGAAATTTAGTCTTCTGAACACACCTACAGTCATCATGGGTTTGATTAATAAGGGTTTCCACCCCTATTTAGATTATTTTGGCATGGTCTTTGTGGAAAAAATCTAGATGCATTCTATCACTTGTAACAACCTTGCCAAACTTCTGGAGATCGTTCTATGTACACTAAATGTCATAAGCTTTAGGAAAAGATTGGTAAGAAAGACAAATGGGTCAACAAGGTCCAGTTCTTTGGTCATATTTTTTTAAAAACAAGTGTATATGTTTACCTTGAAATGGATAGTTCTGTAGTTTCTAGGGAGTAGCTCAAAAATTAGATTGAAATAAAGAATTTATTAGGGCTCACTAGATATTATAAGAATTTTATACAGGACTTCTTGAATATTTCATCACCTCTTGTTGGAATTACAAAGAAGTGTGTTAATCTCATGTGGTCAGAAGCCTGTGAGTAAGCCTCTTAGGAACTGAAATGGCGGTTTGTCCCAGTACTAATTCTGATTCTTCCAAAACAAGGTAAGGGATATATAGTATTATGCGATGAATCTAGAATTATTCTAGGAGCAGTTTTGATGCATGAATACAAAGCCATTTCATACATATTTTTTCATTTGAGTTTCTATATGAAATTTACCTAACGAATGACCACGAGCTAGTAGCATTTGTCCATGAATTACATTACTGGAGATATTTTCTATTCGGTGAGCACTTTGTGGTGTATACAGATCACAAGAGCTTCAACTATATCTCATCTCAGCATTACTTGAACATCATATAGTTGAGATGGGTTTAATATCTAAAATCATTTAATTTTTTTTATTTCCTATATGCTAGGAAGGAGAAATGTGGTCATAGATGAATTGAGTCGGAAAACACAAAGGCATGACATTTAGGAATCCAGTGATGAATGGAAGTTAATGGAATTCTTTTCTAAATATCATCTAATGTTTCTTGATAGTCACGATAGGTCTTACTTATCAGCCTTAATAGATACCACTTCCATCATTTAGAAGGTGAAGAGTAGGCACTATTCAAATCCCGACGGTTCGATTCTCCATGAGATTATATCAGGAGATTACCCACCTCTGGATTGTCTTATAGACAAAGATGACATCCAGTGTCTATGTGGACATATTTGGGTTCCTATAGATATGAGAGAGGAGCTGATGAATGTGCCCCATGCTTCTTAGTGGATAGTTTATCCTGGAATCTCAAAGATTTATCAAGATATATGATTCCAATATTGTTGGTCGGGAATGAAATGTCCAATTTTATGCTTCATCACTAGGTGTTCCACTAATAATTAGGTGAAGGAGGATAAAAAGATACGTTTAGGTTTTTTTCAACCACTTCTAGTACCAAAATAGAAATGGGAATATGTTTCTATAGATTTCATAGTCAGCATACCTAGGTCACTGAGGGGTAGAAATGCTATCTGGGTAGTCATTGATCGACTATAAAATCATCCCACTTCATTCATATAAAAGAGACTTTCTTATTAGTTGAGTTGGTATGGCTTTATGTCTATGAGATCATATGCCAACATTGGGGTCCATGTGATATCATTTCATATAGGGATTCTCATTTCACTTCAAGGTTTGGGAAAGGTTTGTAAAAAGATATGGGGACTTAGGTGCTTTTAAGAACACCTTTTCACCCTCATACTAATGTACAATTGGAACAAAAAATGCAGGTTTAATGGGATATTCTCCAAGCTTGTGTCCATGATTTTGGTGGTTCTTGAGAGAAGTATATCCATGTTGCTGAGTTCACATAAAATATCAGTTTTTAGAAGATGATTTGGATGGCTACTTTTGAGGCCCTATATGGTAGACCATCTGTCCACCCATGTTCTATCTTGAGGATGGTGGCACATCCCTAATAGGTCCTCATATCATTCTGGAGACATCAGAATATGTTCATCTGATTAGGAAGTGTATGACTACTACTCAGTCTAGACAGAAATTTTATTTCGATCACCCTCAAATACCTCTTGAGTTTGAGGTTGGGGATCATGATTTCTTTTAGGTATCTCCCAGGATACGGCATATATGGTTATGGAAGAAGGGAAAGCTTACACCTCATTATGTTGGGACGTTTGAAATTCTAGAGAGTGTTGGGATGGTTACATGGTAGTTTCTGCTACCTCAGATATACCATGCCATGCACGACATCTTTCACGCCTCACAAATTCAACAATATCATACTGACCCATCTCATAACGTTGATCCCAATGAAGTTGAGTTAGATTTTGATGTTACCTTTGAGGTATATCTAGTACAAATCGTTGACCAAACCATGAAGATTATACTGGGAATGTATTTCTCACTTCTATGAGTGCTATGGTAGCATGACCAAGTATATAATGAGACATGAGAGATGGAAATCGACACACATGTGCAGTTTCAAGAGTTATTCTCAGACAGTGTTTCTTTACCCTTGGAAGGAAAACATGGGGGAAAGATCTTTTAAGGGGGGAAGAATTTATGAACCCGGGTTTTCACTCAGGTATGGATCCTTTATGTTTTAGACTAAATCTTTTCTCAAGACCTAATATAGATTCCTAATGAGTTAGTAAATTTTAAGAGGGTGTTTGAGGATTGTTCAGAGCCCGAAGCCCATCTTTTTGGGTAAAACTAGATTAGCGCACGGTTTAGAGTAAATTGGGATGGAATTCCGCATATTTTGCTGAACCATGAGGATGGTGTTTCTTCAAAAAGAGTCATATCACAAAGTTAGAGCATGGTTGTGTGGCAAAAACATGAGAATTTCTCTTTTTCCTATATACCCATGCATTTCTTATGCATAGTTTGATCAAACCATTGAAGGGATGTTTTTTTGGGAAGAACCGTCTCTCACAGTTTGTTCACGTCTTGCCAAACCATGTGGACAAACCGTGCATAGGATAAAATTCAAAGAAAAATTTTCAATTTTTTAATTAATGATATATTTACCCCTATTCATCCCTAATTTAAGAATCAGTATGATTAATCCATTTTTTATGATTTCGGTTCTTTTTTAATTTTGAGCCTTGGGAACAAGAGATCTCCTTCAACTGGCATCTGATAGAGCATACATTTGTCTCATTGGATGTGTAACGGTATGTACTCGAGTCCCCTTTAGACACTATTCGTCTCTCTTTCTCTCAGCCTAGACATCGTCAATTGAGAGTTTTTCTTTTTTTTATGGATCTACTCTTATCCAAGATAAATCATGGGATGATAACGGAGGAGGAGAGTTTTACAATCTTAAGGTGGGTGGCCTATAACTCAACCCTAATGTTCCTTGATTTTGGAATATTCGTGTTGTGCGCACCAATTTCATTAACGGACATTTCTCAAATTCACATGTCTTGTTTATAATTTTTAGAATAGTATGGTTATTGTATTTTTTAAATATGTAATTAGTTGTTAGCAGTTACATGCACATCTCAATCCACCCATGTTGAAGGTAATTCCATAGTTGAGTTGTAGTGTTTTAACACATTTGATCCATCATTCGGGTGTTCCCTCACTTGATCATTCTAATGCTGATTCTTCTTATAATAAATGGCTTGTTATTAATGAGAATTTCATAATGGAATGTAGCATGTATTCCCCTAACTTGACCCACCTAATTTAACTGATTCAAAATGATTATTATTTGTGAAATGTGAAGTGGAAAATATACCATGTATATAACCGTGATTTATTAAATGAGATTCAATAAAGGTTACATGTTCTTTGCACCTCCTTCCATATTGATGGAAGGTTGCAGAGTGAAGCCCAATAATTAAATAACCCATAATGGTTAATTATGTCTTGATTAAATGTATGCGACATTATTTTCCCAATACACACAAATGAAAGGCAAGTCTTGAACATAATTAATGATTACGGGATTACAATATCAAATAGGCAAAGATTAACTTGCACTCACCTTGGATTCTGAGAAGAGAATACCTTGGGACTCGTGAAAACCATTATGATTCAAGGATGTTGTTTTCTTAAGTTTATACCCACCTTGACTTTGGTTCTATCCTATTCCTTAGATTCCCTTTAAACTACAATTGGATCCATTAAATCATTACATGATACCTCAGATACCTTCCATGAATCTAGCATTGACTAGTATGAGCCACGGTGAAATACCATAGGGCCCTGTCTTGGCTTTGATCTATTTTACCTTGGTCGATCAACATGGACTCGGTAGGTTCCTTGTCGTGGAATGACTTGGATTTTGATCCATATATTACACTCTTACCACATAGCTTGACATAGATAATACTGACTTAGGATGTCGGGAGAACTACGTTACGTTGGTTTTTACCATGGAACACCCTTACTGGAAATCATTTTCATGTTTCCTTGTTACATCGTGGGACCTTCACTACATATACTATCACAAGGTGATGTCAGTGATGGATATTCTTAACATGACCTATTAACATTAAATGGGTATTACATTATTAAAATGAACTAGAAACATGTTCATACACCAATTGAGGATTCATTTTGGTACTTGGGTATTGTTTTAAATTGTACTACAAGATTTACATTATATATTCATGAATTCACACTACTACATTGCATTACAAGGGTCTGATGTTATAGATACTATTGGTGGTGGCCCACTTAGTTTATCTCACACCCTCTCTAGGAACTGTTTTGTACCCATAATAGATTACATGGTTGTATGTGTTGATAAAGGGAAGCATATGACTCCAAAACCATAATTACTTGCTGCTTATAAAAAAGATTGATAGTAGAGTACCAAGTAAGATATTAGGATGTATAGAGCTTTCTTTGTTTCCTTTTACTTTTTGGAACAGGTTATTCCAATTATATTGTATCAATGATTTCTATTTTTCTATTGACATGAAATTACATCATCATTGTTCCAGTTTATGTAGTTATTATTGTTTTTGTTTATCTATTTCATAATTTTTCTTCCGCTGTTTATTTATATTGATTCCATTTTTACTACTATTTATATCCTTCCACTATGATACACTCTGCTAATGAGGTAATAATCCACCCATGGACACAGGCTTGGGCCTCACTACTAGTAGATAGCCTCTGACACTTGGGGAGATGCGGTTGAGGCCATATAACCCACCAGACATGGGGAACCTGTTATGTGGCATCCGGGTCCGGGATGTCACATGTGATATTTCTCCAATAATATAAAAAATTCAATAAAATGGATGATATAGTATAAACATGTTTAGAAAATAGATTTATCAAAATTTTCTAGGCCATTTTGGCCTTTAATGTTAAGGATTAGTCCGTTGTTTAGAAAATTTTTCTCTTAATCACTGTAGTTAATTTTAATTATCTTCAAAAATATGTATGGTAAAAAAAATTCTCACATAAAGAGAAACTATAAATTTTGATGATTAAAAATATGGAATCCATTTTAAATTATAATCACATAATCAGTAAAAATTAATTGAAATTTAATCTCACATATGGAATGAAGAAATGGGTTTTTAATTAATAATGTTCGAAAGATTGGTATGTTTTATATTCAATTTCAAATAAAAATTGACTCCAATAACCGAAACTGTATTAATTTATGTATAGTTGATATAATTTGGGTTTAAAACCAATCAATAATGTAATTTAACCCAATAAATAAATTATATGAAGTGTATGTTTTGAATTAAAATTCATTATTTTACAATATACATAAAAAATAAAACAGCACGGTAAAATACCAAAAGATCACCCTAACATAATTTTGATTTTTCTGTTTCAAAATTATGTTTATTGTTAAATATTAAATATTTATAAGATAAAAAAAATTATTTAAAATAGGTTCTCTATTACAACGTTGTAAAATGTATTCAGAAAAATTTGATTTTTATATGAAATATTGTGTTTGCTTTAATCTAATGACTATTGAATCTATTGGATAAATGTAAAGGATATTTGATTAAATGTATAATATATTTTTATACCTATTGAATTAGTGTAACTAGATATTTATAAATAATTAAATTCTTTAAGATTAGATAGATTTGTGGGAATAAATCTTTTTTCTATCAAAATATTCCCTTTATATTCAATTGGTTCTTATGTTGACTTCTAATTGATTTTTAACCAGTGAATATATTTTATAATGGTATAAACCATATATTTTATTAATTTTTTCATACTATACATCAAATATAATTTAATGGATCTGTTATATTTTATTTTTAGTAAAATTTATTTTTGATAATATATTTTATCTTAGTGAAACATGGTCTAGAATGTAACACAATCAATCGACGAAAGTGCATATAGGCTGTACGACAAGATAACTCGTCATTTCATGCATTTCAATTCATATATTGAATTTATTTAAAATAATAATTATATTGTAATGTATAAGGAAATTATATTCCCTTAGGAACATGGATTTTCGTTTCATACTTGTTATCGAATAAAATTTTCTTACTTTATAATATTATGGCATCACAATGAATGTGTTTTCTCATTTTTGGGTGTGTTGCTTCACTTTTTTTTAAATGTGAATTTTACAAAAAAAAACACTTAGAATCCTACTAGTCACACTCTGGGTTTTATTGTGGTGAGTATGATTCCTACACTACAATAATGACTTATGAATCATTTTCCTAATGTATGAAAACAATCTGAATATGTTTTTTTGGTTTTGAGTGTCAATTGGGTTTGTTATGAAATTTCCATTTTAAACTAAATACAAACACATTGATTAATACAGGTCAAATAAGGGGCCAAATTTACATGAAATTTATTCATACAAGTAAAAATTTACTTATGAACCCTCTTCCTAAATTATCAAGACAATTTCAGAATGTTTTCATAGTTTTTAGAGCGTAAGATATGTTTTGAACTAAAATGTCAATTTTGTACTGATAACAGGAACTTTGAGTCGTAACATGAACATAATTTACTATATTTAGGTTAAGATAAATCTTATAAATAAAAAATAAATATGAATTTATTTCCCTGAGCGTCATATAAATCCATAGGTGTTTTATCTGTTTTTGATTTTTTTAGTTGTTTTTTAAGTGGAAATTAATGTCATTTTTAAATAAAAAGACACCCAGGGAGTCATATAGACCACATAATTAATTTTAAGGATGTAAGTTTGATTTTTAATATCAAAAATAATGTTTGGACCGTTTTACTAATTTATGAAAACAATTAAAAAAAATTCTAGTTTTTTAGTATGAAACTATTTATTACTAAAATACTATTTTAAATTGGAAATAGACACTTTGAGTCATAACAGTCATATAAAGTGTCAATTTGATAAGATACAGATTATGAAACATCAATAATGAATTATTAATCAGTTTCATAAATTATCATAACAATGTGGAATGTTATCTAAGTTTTCATTAAGTGACACACGTTTTGAATTAAAATATAGACTTAAAACTGATAATAAAAAATTTTAGTCACACTAGGTACATCATGTATCAATTTAATGATATGATGATTCATACACATAAAAGGTTTCTAATGGATACTTTTTCAAAAAAAATTAAAACAATTTGAATGAGTTTTCTAGGTTTTTAGTATGTCACATAAGTTATTTACTAAAATGGAATTTCAAACTAAATACACGTAGTTTGTGTCATACCAGTCATATAATGTGTCAGTTTGATGTGATACTTATTCGTACATGGAAAATTTGACTTATTAATAATTTTCCAAAATTTTGAACAAAATTGGTGTTTCTTTTCTCTATTTTCATATAGTGACACATGTCTTTAACTAAAATTCCCATTTTGAATTGATGACAGACTCATTAAGTCATACTAGTCTCATTGTATGTCGGTTTTATGTGTGACTAATTCATATATGTTAAAAATTAATTTTTAACCATTATAATATATATTAACACAATCGATGTGTTTTTCTAGGTTTTAAGTGAGTGACACATGTTTTGAACTAAAATATAAATTTTAAACTAATATCATATACATTGATTTATATGAGGAACATCGAGTATATAATTGAGTTTCAAATAATTCCTACATGTAATTAATGAATCAGGGTTTTCTTAACAAAATTATAGAAACAATAAGAATTTTTTTCATGGGATTGAGTATGTCACATATGTTTTTTACTAAAATGAATGTAAATTTTAAATAAAAATATACATTTGGAGTCATAATAGTGACATCATGCATTGGGTCATGGTGAGGATCATTCCAGTAGAATAATCCTTTTGTAAGGGTTATTATGAAAATGTATCAAATCAATTTTTATGTCTTTTATTGATTTTAGTAAAACATTTTTTTTCTGAAATTTCATTTTAAACCGGAAATAGGTACATTGAGACATATTATCCACATTGTGTGTCAGTTTTATAAAAGATTTTTTCATACACATAAAAAAATGAATTATGAACCACTAATGAAAATGGTCGGGGAAATACTATTTAGTGTTATTAGTTATCAATGAGTGAAACTTTTTTATTAAAAAATATAATTTTATACTAATAATGAACACTTTGAGTCATACCAAGCACACTATGTTTCAGATTGAGCTATGACTGATTCCAATAAATAGAAAATGGCTTATGTATAACTATTTTAATGTATCAAAACAACGTGAATGTTTTTTCTTAGTTTTGAGTATGTCAATTTTTTTTACGAATGTTAATTTTAATTTTATATAAAAAGATACACTTTGAGTCATATCAATAGAATTTGGTTTCATATTTACATGCCTTCAATTAATACACATCAAAATGAGTTATACATTATTATTTCAATGTTTGAAAACAATATGTTCTTATTATCAATGTTTTGAACTTGTGATGGGTGTTTTCAAAAAATGTGTAAATTTTAAAAAATAAACATTAGACATAATTGATAATGAAATTAACTATAAAAATTATATATAATATAGTGTAAATTAACTAAAAAAGTATTAGGGAGTCAACTATTCGTGACATTTGTATACATTCTCATACTATATAATCTTCCAAATTGATTATAAATAAAATAATTTTCCCTATTATAATTTTCCATGAGAATAATATCATAAATAATACATAATAATTTTGCTAAAAATGATTCACATTGAAAATATATTTCTATGTAACATCACATAATAGATCATAAATAATGTAGTTAATCACAAAATTTGATGTTTGAAACCATTCCGACACTATGTACACATCCCACTCATTTCATAAAAAATATTATTCTTTTTTTGAGAATGTAGACTATCAGAAACATGGTATTAATTAGAAAATATATTCCAAAATACAATTAATAAAAAATTTATTGATATTATTATTACTATTATAAATTACATATTTCGAAATTCTTCTATTTTTTTGTACAAGATATGTTTCATAAATTTTAAAACCTAATATCCACAATCATTATGGCTAACTGGCAGAAATCACTAAAGGAACACTAAAAAAATGAGTACTTTTTATAAATATGTTTTGATAGGTAAACATTTATATATATACCATAATGTGTTTCTATTTGAAGTAATCTATAGTCTTATTATATGAAGTCACAATATTCATTCCATAATTTATCATATATTTAGTGACCTCCAAATCATTATCAAAATTCTTTTTAAAATAATACTAAAACATATAATTTTAAATTTATCTATAATATTTTGATTATAGTGCATTAAAATTATCATTAGACATTATGTATAATATTTTTGTGTGTACACCCATGCATTGGATCCAAAAAAAATTATTTGTGGTATCCCGATGGATTACAATTAGAATTTTGTACTTCATAAAAAACCAAATCAAATCAGTAATGAAAATAATAATAATATATTTTATATGATTGTATTGATGAGTTTTACCCCTGCATTGTAAGAATTAAAAACTGGATGATATATTTTATTTTATTCAATAACTCCTTATTTAGAAAATCACATTTTCTTATCAATTTAGTTTGACTCAAATTTCAAATTTTGAGGTTCAAAATAATGATGTTTTAAAAATACATCCTTCTATGAATATTTTAACTAAACTGAGTGTGTGAATTCTTAAGAAATGGGTCACCCAAAACTTTTTTTAATGTGATAACCATAAAATTTCCCATAATAAATAAATTCATTTAGAATCCCAAAAAATCTAGACCTCAATGTGAATTATTCACTTTTATGACATTATATATTCTAATAGATGCATCACAAAATAATTTCAATTCTTTCATCAACGATTATATACATATATAAACAACATTACCAGGTTGATTGGTCTAGTTATGAGCATAGACAACATAATTATTTACTCTTCATGAATAAGCATGGTAGAAAATTATAATTTAACAACATTATAGTCCATGTACAATGAGTACTAATATAAACACAAAAATAACTTATTATTTATGTAGATAATACCAGATAGTAGTTTCTCAGGTCATTTACTAATTCAGGATACTCGTAATAAATATTCTTCTATTTGCGGGAGTTTATTAGATGATGTAGTTTACCATCATTAATTCTTGTATTAGTAATCCATTTTTTGTGGTCTCCTCACATCAATATAGTCTTCTAAACTATTGAATGATAATAATTTACTATAAAATTTCAAAGGATATGATTCATTTTTCTTGTATTAATCCATGCCATAAGTATGCAATTTTATGAGTGATTCATTGTCTATAAAAAACAATATGAAATAATTTGGACTAGAAAATATTTTTTAAACATCATTTCCAATTAACATATAATTCATTTAGAATCCTGTAATGGAAAATGATGTTCATTTTATTCTGAAATCATATCATTTAGAAGACCAAGTACATCATTAAAGCGGGTATCGCTCCATCTGATGCCGGATTTAAAATTTCAAACTTCAATGCACTGGAAAAAGTTGTGTATATAGTACAACCAGAATAGAATAGTCTCTTATCATATGTATTTAACATTTAAAACAAAATGGATTATTATTAAGGTAATCTTATAATTAAATTTTCATTTCTTCTACATGATCTCTACCATAATATACACTTTTATTTATTTCAAATGATCTATAAGTTATAATAACTTCCCGATTGGTGTTCACTTTTTTTCCATTGTTTGCCAAAAATTTTTATCTTTGATATATTATATGAAAAATAATATTTTCATTCAACTCTTCCACACTAATTTTTGTTGAAAAGAAACAATGTAAAATTAAAAAATGATTTGAGATGGTTCTTATGAATTATCTATTGGAAATATGATTAACTAATAAACTACATCTTCATATTCTTTTTCATATAGTTAGAATGCATCTTTTTTTTGTTTATATCTATCCTATTAGGTTTATAAAAATTTTATTTTATTAAAAAAATGAATTAATATAAATAAGATATTTATAATGAAAGGAAATTTTTTAGATATTTCTAAAGGAGGGAACTCAACATTTAATTATTTCACATAATTTTGATTTTATTTGATGGAAATGTGTAATTCAATTTAATAAAATATGTACTCCACTTGTGGTAAGATTTATCCTATAAATTCATCCAAAATTTATTTTGGCACCTATTATGGTATGACTAATACTCAAATTAGTTCAATAAATAAAGAGGAATTTCCAAAATAGATGCGGGATGAGTCTCATGAAATAATTGAAATAATAAATATTTAAGAGATAAAGTTGATAGGGATGAAATTTATCTCATAAAATCAAAATGCTATTAATATGTGAGGTGGTGATGCACTGGACCACATTTCATTGTTTTTTTTCATAAATATGAAAAGAAAAGAAAAAACAATAAAATCCCTATAAATGGATCCGTGATTAATGTTACCATAAAAAGGCTTTCCTGGATGGTTTTATACATACTTTTACTGAGGCAGCCATTTTAGTTTCAACATTTAAATAATGATTTCAATTACTCTATAAAAGTAAAATTCTTTTGGTTTAATAACTGATTTTCAAAATTTCCTAGCTTATTGTGACAAAAAATTGGTAATTATACTTGGATTCTATAACTTTTCTATGTGGGAGTCTAATAAGTGGGACAAGTATATGTATATTAATTTTTTCATAATGTTTGTAATGGGCTAGGTGTTGTTTCATTGATTGAATGATTGGAGTATTAAATGAGTGCTAATTTTCATCTAATCGTAAAATGCTAGTGGAAATATATTACATGGGATTAATTTAAAGATCTTGTAGAAAAAATTGAAATCCTTCAAGACATTTTACCACTAATAAGTATAAATCAACTATTTATACTTATTTTTATAAATTATGAAATCTTACCAATGATAGGTGTCCACTTAAAGCATATATGTTTCCTCTCTAATGATTTTTCTTTTATAATGTCTTGATAAGCTTTAAATCATAAATCAGGGTCTTTCAAATCATTACTTCACGTATAATTATGTTTTGGGATTATTATTTTTATAATTCTGGTTATTTTGGTATATATTTTTATTTTTTTATTCCAAAAATTGGTTTTTTCATTATTATATTCTTTAAAAATTGTCTTTTTCTTTTTCAATGTATTTTTAGTGGTAAAATCAATTTAGTTTTTTATTATATGGATAATATTTTGATAAAAATTATTATAATATTTATTCAATGAAAATATATATTTCTGATTATTAATTTTTTTGAGATTAAGGGTTAGGATTATTAAATTTATTGTCTTTATAATAATTATTCGAGTGTATGTTATTCTGAAATTTAATATTTCATTGTTAATTAAAATTCATAAAATATATTTCCATTTTAAAAAAAATAGATTATAAATTGATATATTTCTCTAATCATAAATTTTATCATTCCCTTTATTTTAAAATATTTTTTCAATATATTTTATAAATAATTATAATTGACTATTTGATGGACATTTTTATATTAAAGTATAGAAAAATATATAATATATGTTAGTTGGAATAATGGTGAATGAAATTTTCACTTTGATAGAAATTGAGAGAGAATTGTTTTTTTAAAAGTATTTAGATCATGGGTAATTAGTAGATTGGTTACTGGAACATACAACATTCATCATTATGATAGATGTTTCCAAGTTATGTTAATCTTCATGAAATTATTTGTTAGTTCCTTCTTACATTAAACCATTTTATTTATTCTATATGTGAATTTATAATCACTTTTTAACCTCAATATAATTCTCCTTATCATTAAATTATTATAAATTTTAATCAATGATATTAATAATACATAGAGAAGTTAAAAATGGCCATTCATATAGTATCCCTGACTTTAATACCCATATGAACCTTGATTCCCACCCACTACTACACATCGAGTTATCCTTGGTCCCCAAAAAATGGTGGCCATTATTGTGGGACTCATGTTATAGAAGGGAAGTTATTTTCCCATTTACAAATAGATATATGGCTTGTTTAATGTTAAAATAAAATTCTGAATGAATCATTCATATGTCTAGACTTCCATTAATAATATAATAACAATAACAGCTATATGAGTAATACAAATGAATGTGAAACACCCATAACACCCTGCACAAATTCAAACACAACTAATAACACGATACTCATAGTGTAACGTAATTACATAATAGAATTATAACCAAATTCATCCTAATGCTAATTAAAAAACATAGATGAATTAGAGAAGATTTAAACATGATCACAGATAACATTCAATATCCCTTACTCCAATGGCATAACTGATCTCTCATATGTAACAAACATAAATGAACCTCTTAGGTGTTCCTACAGTTACTATTATCCCTATATACATTGAAATTATTAGAAGGGATGTTTCTTGTCCCATGAGGATTTTATGTGGGGTTTCAGTAAGAAATAAATAGTATGAAACCACTAATAGTGTCTCCACATAGTAGAGAAAAAGTATTTTGGAAGAAAAATATCTACTAACTTACAAAGATATAGAGTAAAATATTTTTAACATTTAACAAATAATCAATAATAGTAAATCGTAGTGAAATTATCTATACAATAATCCAAGTGTGGTTTGTTGAATGTTATCTTTTTCATGTTTATGTAGGAATAACATAATCATATTATTGAATGTGTTTGATGTTAAAAGGAGTCCACTCTAGTTATATGAAAATTAACCAAGGTGAAAAGTCTAATGGAGGTCCTTTGCAAGATATTTTCTATAAAATATAATGATGTAAAAAACATACACATGGGTTCTATTTATGCCAAATCATATGTGAAGGGAAAGTGTGTGACATATTAAGAGTTTGAGATTGTGTGACAAGTTCTAATATAGGGAACTAGAATTGAATTACACGAAATATTCTCACAAATTATGATATATGTTTTTAGGGGATCACAAAAGTTGAATTTATAAAGAAAGTCACTACTACAAATATGGCTGTTATCAGTGCTAAAAATGGCCTTTATCAGTGCTAGAAAAGTACTGATAAATCCGGGGAAGATAAAAGGGGTCACCTTTATCAGCGCTAAAACAAAGCACTGATAAAAGAGTCCTTTATCAGCGCTTTGTTTAAGCACTGATAAAAGACCCCTATATTAGCGCTTCCTTTATCAGCGCTTTCATTTTAGTGTTGATAAAGGACCCCTTTTATCAGCACTGATAAAAGATAAAAAAAATTAAAAAAAATTAAAAAATTAAAAAATTACTGCCTATCGGGGGGGCTTCTATTGCGCTTGATCCCCCTTTTACAGTTCTTTTCTACCTCTGTACAACACCCCATGCACCCCCTTCACCCGTTAATAGCGTTGGGTCCCATATTCCCCCATGCATGCGCGCCCCTGCCTCCACCGGGATTTGAACTCGAGACCTCCCCCCTACGCTTCTAAACCTTTACCACTACTCTATTTTGATTTGTCTTTCATTTCTTGATATCTCTCTCTATATATATTTATATATTTAGTTATATTTATTCGTATAGTAATATATATTTATATATATATAAAGTTATATTATAATATATATATAGTTATATTAATATATATATATAGTTATATTAATATATATATATTGTTATATCTATTCCTATAGTAATATATATTTATATTTATATTTATATATATAGTTATGTTAACATATATAGAGTTATAGTAATATATATATATGTAGTTATATTAATGTATTTATTTATAGTAATACTAATATATATATATGTGTGTAGTTATATTAATATATATATTATTATTAGATTAATATATATAGCTTGATTAAAATATATATAGTTAGATTAATATATAGGTATATAAATTTTCATATATTTTTATTTTAAAGAAAATGGGTGTTAGTTATTATTTAGATAAATCTAATATATTTTATATGTAAATATATTTTATTATTTATATTTATAGTTAAATTTATAGGTGTGAATATATTAAAAAATATGTATATATTGTTATATATTTGATTATAAATAGCAGTTCATTATAAAAAAGGAAGAAATTTAAAAGGCATAATATCAATATTAATGTAATACCTTGGAATAAATTCATAACCCACCAAAATAATCCAATAATACCCCCTTAAACGAGGCCGAAAATCCACAAATTGTTAAAAAATCGGTGTACCCCGACTAAAAACTCAGTTTTGGAGGCCTTTTGGGCCTCTTTTGGCCTCAAAAAACCTTTAACAGGGGTATCCTCCTATGTCATATCAACGTAGAACTAATCACAGGCTTCTATTTGATATGTGGTAGAGCTCAAACGGACACCCGGATCAAAAGTTATGGCAGTTGGAGTTTGAGTTGTGTTTTCAACATATTTTGGATCTTTTTTGAATTTATTTAATTTTTTTAGTCTTCAAATTTTTATTAAATGACTATTACTTTATAATAATTAGAAAATTATTAAGTAAAAATATATTTTTTAATTTTTTAAGAAGCCATTTTCACTAAATAAATTATATATTAAGTATATTAAGTGTAAATGTACATTTATAATTATCTAACATATATTTAAAAATTATATATTATATTTATATCAATATAACTATATTTATATATTAATATATTAATATATTATTTAATTTTTTTTTAATGTCGACCCTTTATCAGTGCTACTAAACAAGCACTGATAAAGGGGGTCTCTTTATCCGCGCTTATTCGTTAACGCTGATAAAGGTGGGGCGCTGTGAAAAACTGTTTTTGTGGTAGTGATTTTAACCCAAAATAAGAATGTTGGATTGGTGATCTCTATATAGAATCATGTATATCCATTGAATAAATTTTTCCATTAATATACAAATATAATTTGAAACCTTCCATTAATATTTTATAAATATTATATATGTTTCATTAAATATTTCGAAAATAAATGGAAAACGTGTTTTAGGAAAAGCATGAGAATAAAATTGTGAGTTACGAACATAAAAATTATTAATAAAGATACTTTATAACTCTAAAGGATCATCAGAACCCCTTAGAAGAATGGAAAATCAATTTCTTAACAATATAAACAAAATTAAAAAAAACTATGGTTGGTGATAAAAAATACCATTTGAACTGTATAATAGACATCTAAATTCAATACATAAGATCTTAAAGGATGAATAATGAAGAAAAACATGGAATAACTATTATAACCTCAAAATCATATGAATTATCACCCCTGATAATTTTGATGAGATATTTCTATTAATTTAAACAACCACTACATTTAAAATCAATATACTGATGAACATACTAAACCATTGACACACATTCACATCGATCACTTATAACAAAATACAACTACTCTAGAATCCCAAATGATCACCAATGACCATATTTAAAATACATAACTAAAAAACACACCCTGATTTATACAACAAATCATTCATCATATTTATAATTCATAACCCCCAAAACTAAGATAAATCAATGAATACCACAAAATTTGGACGACCATTACTATCACCTTAAAATGAAACCTATTTCCAAAATATATAATAATAAAACAACATTAAATAATGATAACTAAAATACATACTGATAACAAGTAATAAAACGTATCAACAAATGGAAACTAAAAACACTATAAATGAAGACATTAAAAATTCAGGTCAGGAACCAAAATAGGGTTTTGAAATTACCATGATGTATTGAGGGATGAGAAAGATGAAATTTGATGTATGATAAAATAAAGGACATGGAATCCACATAAAACATGTGAGTACTGAACCGAGAAAACACTATAATAACGCACACCGCGGAACCCAACTAAGAAAAAAATGAAAGAGGGGGAGAAAAAATTACATACCACATATTAAAGTGTTGATATATTCGGTATAAGGTTCATAAAGAGTGATGATAGTAGTTGGGTTATGTGAGAAGATGAGAGGTATAACTGAAATCGGTGTGGTTAGGGTTTTCTAAAAAATGAGGGAGGGGTTTATTAACACTAACAAAAAATGAAGATAAATAGGGGTTTTAACATCATGAAATTAATCATTTCTAATAACAGACCTCTTTATCAACGACAAAACATTAACCCTCAAAATGATAGATTTTCATTAATGAATTATAATGATATATATAAATAATTAAATTAGTAAATATATTTATAAATACTTTTATATAATTATAAATATATTTATAAAAATATAAATATTTATATTTATGTAATTTTATATGCATTTAATAAATATACATAAATATTTATATAATTATATTAAATATATTCATTATTTAAATATATTTTTTATTGGTTTATAATTATTCTAATATGAAATTATTTATTTATAACAATGTAAATATTTTTTAAATATTATGTTTAAGTATTTATATATATAAATATATTATTTCATAAATATAAAAAATATACATATGTAAATATATTTATGAATAAAAACTGAAAATTTATTAATAATTTATTATTTATATTTATAAGAATATTTATATAATTATATATATATAGTAAATAATATAAATATAATTATAGTGAATATATTCCTCATTTTAATATATTTATTATACTTTTATAATTAATAATGTATTTATATCTTTTTATATTTATATAATTATATATATTTAGGAAGTACAAATCTATATATAATAAACATATTCAGTTTTTCACTATTTCTATTATATTTTTAAAATTATTTAAATATATAATTCTTTATAATTATATATATTGTTTTTTAAAAAAATATATTGATTTATTTATAGTTATAAATATATAAGTTTATGAATATAATTAATATAAATTTATAATTATATTAATGTATGAATACTTATTAACAAATATAGTTTAAACATCGTTAATTAATATATAAATCATGAATGCAAGAATGTTATAAATGAGTGAAATGGAGAAGTTAAAATGAGTAGACTTTAAAAATATTAAAAAATTAATATGTTTTATTAATTATAATAATTATTTAAAAGATATGGATATGTGTTTAAATGAAAATTGATACATATAGAAAATCTAAAAACACGGTAAATAAATACGTATAATTTGTACAGAATGGTGATATTCCAAAAAAAATAATGAAACCACACAATATTAAAAATGAATATATAATACTAACTATACTTATACTAAAATTAATTAAATATAATTTACTAATTAAAAAATATATTAAATATTTTAGTTTTCTAAATGAAAATCATAAATTAATATTATAATTTGAATAACTTCATAAAAATTAGGTGCATGTGTTTCTTGTATGATTACATAAATTATATTGATAAATTAAAAATGAAAAAAATTAATATTTGTATATGTTAATTATATAAAATAAAACCATATTAAAAAAATTTCAATATAAATGATTAAACATTTATAAATATGTATTGTAAATGGAAAAAATTCCAAACACATTGAACAATGTAATGTTGAAAATTAATAAATTAAAAAAATATTATAAATACAGTGGATATTATTAATGAGTAAATAATATAAAAAATAATTAAATTTGTAAAATAATAAAAATTAATGAATGGCATATATTGAATTAAAATATAAAAAATGATAAAATTTACCAATTAAAAACATATTAAATCTTATATATATTATTTTAAAAGATATAATTTTAAAAGGAATATTTTAAATAGCATAATTTAATGAAATTTTATGTGTGTATGTATTGTATTCAAAAATGAATTATTTACAAATGTGCATGTGTAAAATGAATGTAACACATGTTTGATATATGTTACATTGAAAAATCACATGAAATTCAATTAAATGTTGATTACTTGATACAATTAGAAAATATTCTTAATTCATATTGTTTCTGAGTTATAAACTAGTTTTCACCAAATATATTACTTATTTAATGTAGGCATATATATTTTCTATAATATAAATCATATTTTATTGAATAATATATATATGAACATTTTTCTAAAATAAAAATAGTGATTATATTAATGAATAATTATGTACACAAACCATTAAAAGTGAATAACACATTATTATGTAATTAACAATTAAATTTTTTGTCACCCTTATGTTTATGTTCAATATATATCATTATTTAATATTTCCAATATATATATATATATTCATTTTTTCATTTTTATTAATAATTTTATCTTTAATAATTTTTTATAATTTGGTAATTTTTTCTTTTTAAATTTTTTTATTAACTTTTAAAATTTAGTCATTTTATATATCTATATTTAGTATATAATATTTATTGATATTTATAATATATATGTATATGTATATTATATTTTTTAAATTTTTATTTATAATTATTTAAATCATAAAATCTTTATTTTTTTAATTTACACATTTTTAACTTTTATTTTTTTAGCTATTTAAATTTATTATTTTTATATATATATATTTAATATATGATGTTTCTTAATATTTATCATATATATATATATTAACATTATTAATAAATATTTAATTAATACAGTTTTTTCATTTAATATATATTCTTTTTTAATTTCAATAAATCTAATTATTTTATTTTAAATTTTTTTTATAATTTTAATTTTTTATTTAAATCTAATCATTTTATATATTATATTTATTAATAATTTTAATATATATTTATATTAATGTTGTTAATCATTATTAAATTAATAAAGTGTGTAATATTTTTTTAAATCATGGATTATCCAAAGGCCCATACGAGACCATTGTCCCGTTGACTGTGTGTATATGATATGGGGGAGCTCATCGTCATGGGGGGATTTTGAGCGTAGTTATCAGAAAAATATTGTATAAAGAAGACACCAGACATCTTATATTTTCATGCAAAACTTGCACACACAATTAAGAACATTATTAGTGCCAAAAAATGCACTGATAAAGGTAGAATTTATCATTGCTATAAAGAAATCACTAACAAATTTGTGATTTATTTGTGCTTTATTCTAGTGTTGTTAATGTCTAACACTATATATACAAAATTTTGAACTAGTGTAACTCATAATTAGAAAATTCCAAACATGTGAATACCTTCGTCATATATTCTCTCAAATCATTGTAATAAGATGATTTACTATAATACATAATTAAAAACATTACTTCTTCCATATTCCAGAAATAAAACACAAATTATTGGATATATATCATAAATCCAAAGATACTATAAATTCCATCAATGATATCATATACCAGTTTTTCATCAAATCATTAATTAGTTCCATAGTAATCAATACTATATAATTTATATTATCCCTATTAGTCATCTATTTTTCTCAGCATCATTATCTCAATTATCAGAACATTATATTGTCTATCTTTCCCTTAATTGCTTATTTTTCAAAAATTATCACCTATCCATTAAATATATTTTCATGGTCATTAACAGGTTTTAATATATTCTCACAAATACCTAATAAAAAACACATACATAAAAATAATAATATATTTAATAATTCTTTAATTTCAATACATAAACACTTCAATCATCATTCTTCATTCTTAAACCATTTACTAGGCTTAATATTCTTATTCCTTAATAACTCTTTCCTTTATATTTCATTAATAGTCACTTCATCATCAACAACCAAAACATCACTTATAACACCTTTATAACCCTCTTCATTAACTTTCCCCCCATGTTCAATGACATGTATTATGGCCATTAATACCATATTTACAACATTTAATCATTGATGATGCATTCGGAAGACCATTATTCTCCATGATTATGTTAACAAAAAATTTTATTTTTCATCAATAGTGTATTACTCTATGTCCTTATCCACTCATAAAACATCTTGTCATTCCATTTAGTTATTCTCTAGAGATATTCTTCCCTCATTCGTGAAATATAGGAAACTCAGTCTTCTTTCTCACGGGATATCCACTAGCCAGGCTCTAAATGAAATGTATCCTTCTCTTATTTGGTGAGTCCAACTGTTTTTTTTAAGGATCGTGTTATTAATCACATATCATGATTACTAATTAGTAATAATAAAAATATTCTTCACTCTATTAATCATCCCATTCGGTTTCCCATCAACATTTTCCCTATCACATTTAATGTTAATCCAATTATTTATGGTTCATAACATTGACTAAAACCCCAGAGTATAGTGTTATTAACAATAATAATATTAGGGAACCACATAATCATTAAAATTTATTTTTTTATATCAAATCATGACACAATTTTTGATCTATGACACATTAGTATTAACATAGATCATTCATGTTAATTATCTATTTAAATCCATTATGATTTCTCGTAAAGAAATTGTGAATTTCAAAAGAATATACCTATGGATTTTGAAACTAGGTGTTTTCAAAGGCCCACTATTTTTCACAAAGTAAACATTTAATCGTGGTAAATTATTTCTTTTCTAAGATATTATCTCTAGGTACATCTATTATATAGCCACATATAATTATAGTTTCTTGAAAGGGAAGTAATTATTTGGAAACCACTAGTTCAATCATTGACCAAAATTCTGGGACACTTTACTATACTTTGAATCATCCATAAAATTATCCTTAGATATATACATAGACATATCATTAATAATATCTCTAGAAATATCACTAATTTTTTATCATTCAATTTTTTACTGGATAAAAAAAATTCCTCTAATACCAACTGTAAAGACCCAAAAATAATACATTGATATTATATTTTTTGAGATTAATTTTGATTACATTACATAAACAGAACCCTAATTATGGTTATTTTCATTACTTTTATGGACTAGGTATGCATTCTTCTTATTCAATGAAAAATATTCAACATCTCCCATAAGGATCTTCCCTTTTTTAACTAACCATAATCATTCCCTATATAAATAATTTATTCATATCTTGGGATGGAAAACATAAGAAACATTTATCTCAGATTCTCAGTAATGGTTAACATGGGAAATTTAGAAACATAATGTGAGATTAAAGGTATGAGAACATGATCATTACAAATAAATAAATACCCTCCATATCAAAGATCAAAATAATTTGTCATGGAATAAAGATTGTTCACTGAAAAGTTATTAATAATAATGGAATAAATGAACATGATCCATGGGAACATAACATTATCATAATATAGAGATATGTCTAGTAAACATAAGTATATAAAATCATTTCCTTATTATTTTTTAGATCATTTCCCATTATATCATAGTGGAATGAGTTCACTGGATAAATAATCATACTAGTTATAGTTCACTCACAATATATCATAATGGGTGTAGTCCCTTACTAAACTGGGTTTAGTCACCATTGCAGTTATATTTACAACATGATTTAATAATATTTACCTAATGAATTAGTGTAAGAGAAAGGTCACTCATATAATTTTTATAAATCAATCATTTTCCCTCATTAAAACAAAACTACGATCACATATTGAAAATCTAACATATGTATTCCATAAGATCATAAAACATCAATCACACCGGAACCCATGAAAAGGAATGTTTTTTCATAAATTATTAATAATTTCATAAACAATGGAAAAAATAGGTTTCAAAATAATTTCATCATTTCAGCAAATAATAACCCAGGGAAAATGAAGTGGGGTTCCTAAGAATTTTATTAATGTATAACCCATTAAATAGAAATAGCTTTCATAAATGTTGTATGAACAGAAACATAAACCATTTAGAGAAATAATAAGAATGGTATCATTAAATAATATCCCCAGTGAGAATAAGTAACATCATAGGATGTCATCATAGATGTAAAATTATATTGAATGATCACATCAAACATTTATTGAGAAAAATTGATTTTCAACTATAAAAAATAGGTTTTAAGATATAAAAAACATTTAACATCCTTTTCATGGAAAATAACATTACCAAAATATAATGGATTCTTTAAAAATAATTTAAATCTCTTGATGATGAAAATATAATATCTTTTTTGAAAAAGAAATTATTATGAAATTAATAAATTTCAATTCCTTTTGAAAATATGTGAGGGAATATTGAAATCATCAATTTGTCATTAAAATGGGAAATATTTTTCATGTTGACTATATTAAAACAAAAATTATTTTAAAATTTTCAGTAAATGAGTAATGGGTATTGTTTAGTAAAAAAACAATAATATTATATTAAATTTTTTAAATAAAATATAAATATCGGATAAAGTGACATTAATATATAATTTTATAATGTTAAAAAAAATATTTTTAGAAGACATAGGTTGGGAATAATTGTTTTCAAATGAACAAAGATATATAAGAGACATAACAAAACATTTATATGAAATCTTGAGAAAATAAAGAGAGGTAAATTCAGAAAAAACATGTATTATCATGACATAATGATAAGATCAAAAAATCCAAGATATGATTATATTGTTGATAATAAGATTTAATCATCGAAGAGTAATAATAAATAGTCCAGATAAGGGTTGATATTGTAATATAAAAATTATATATCATTGGTTACATGAATCATAATCCCCACAAAAGATAGGTAATCAAATGGATATATATAAATCAAAATAATTATCATGTGAATCATTATAAAATAAAATCCTAGGTAGTATATACACCCTATTAAAGAAATAGTTATTGAATCGGGGATGTCAGTCACAAAAGTGAAAACATAGTTGGAAATCCCTTATTGTATGCCAAAACTTAGTTTTTGCTTGTTTAAAACTAAATTAAAATAATTAAAGTGTATTATAATTATATTAAATTAATATAATTATATATACCATGCCATATATTATTTATTTATGACTTTTTATTTACTATTTATTAATTGTTCCTTGTTAATGTAACTGTTTAAGAAATAACTACTTTGTTTTTTAATATACATTTTTAATTTTTATATTATTTGTTATTGAATTGATCATGGTTACAGAATATCATGAATTTCAACCAGGGAATAAAAATTATATATATTCATTATATATAAATTTTGTTGTCCAAATAATTTAGAGATAGAAAATGAAACAAAACGTTAATGGAGATGGTGGGTCGTGCATACACATGAATGATGTTTCAATTTTCTAATAAGATTAAAAAAATTATGTTAATTAATAGATTAATATTATATAATTATTTTAATTTCCTATATATGGCATATTTTCTTTAAAACAATACTTATTACTATCCTGGTAAAGTGTGAACGAACTATATCACATCTTACAACAATAGTCCACCATACACACAAATGACGTTATCACATTACCATGGAATATAAATTAAGAATTAATATGTCATATCATGATTAAATAAGAATAATAATATTATAAATTAATTATGTAAATAAATACATCATTATATTCATCAATTAGATGTGTTCATGGAAAACGAATAACATCAGTACACAAGTATGTTGTCTACCATTCACATGAATGATGAGTTCATGATCCATTTTTTGTAATTAGAGAATGATTTAGTTTTACCCACTAAAATATAAAACATTAATTATATTGATTATATTCTGGTTGTCATATAAGTATTGTATAATATTAAGTGAATGAGTTGGAGGATGAAATTAAATAAAATTCTCATTTAGGGGCATTACTTCTTCTTCAAGAATCCCCATATAGTTTCACCAAAAGGATAAATAGTTGGGATTAATGACCAAAATAAGGCTTATTGGATGATATAATTTAAATAGAGATTTTATTTTGTCTAGAATTTTTTGAACCAATTGGTTTGGGAAATATTAATAGGAGAGGTAATGGGGTGGCCTTTTATAAGTGAGGCGAGTGGGACACTTATAATATTTGAAATGAAAAATGTGTAACCAGGTTTTTCACGTTCTATAAGGATAAAAATAGAAAATCATAGATACATGATTATATGAGGTATATATATGGCCGACCTAGATGGTTTTTGGACATTCTTTGAGACAATGTTACAACTTATCTTTTTTAATTTTACCCCTTGTAATCCAATTTTTACCATAATTCTGATGAATAATTTTTATCAGTTTTCATTCATTATAGTATATACATAATTTGACCTAATTCTATAAATAACTTATTCTCATTGAAAAAATAGAATCCTTTTTCAAAATTTTACACATTGAAGTTTAAAATTTTAATTTTCAATTGAACCCACAGACGTGATCAAAAAATGGTTTTCTAAAGAGAAAATCTACAAAAATTTAAATATTTTCATATGAAAATTCAATATGTAAATAGTTCCAATGCACTAAATTGTATATATATATATCTATTAAATTTAGTTTTAAAACCATCTTAAATAAATTTCAATTTATAAGGGTTTATCATTAACATTAAAAATGAGAATGAAAATAGAATGTAAGGAAGTGGTAAAAGCATATAATAATATTTATTATATAAAATTGATGAAAAAAGTATTGTTTAATCAATGGTTATGATAAAAAAATCAAATATCTACCTTGCACAATATATTTTAATAACTTAAATGATCCAAATAATGTATTTTTTTGAATATGATATTTTACACTATGTTTGTAACATCAATGTAAAATAGGTATTTAAGAAAGACGAAGACCAATATTAGTAGAAGATCACATATGAGTTTGTTATTTCAATATAATGGTTTTATATATGTATTTCTAAGAATAAAATAATTTGGGAATATTGTTTAAATGGTTATATTATGCTAGCATCAAAAATATGCTCATAACCAAATTTTATTGGTCAATGTATTATTTTCCATGTTTTGAAAAAAAAATATTCATTATATATTACCTATTATGCATGAATGAAGACCATTTTTTCATATCATTCAATCCACAATTTAACATTAATGAAATATGATGATTTTTTACACCAATATTTTGAGGATTAGTGGAATATACATGATGAGAAATGATTTATTAACCCATTATTTTACGTTTAGTCGAAGAGGTGTGGTGGGAGATTATTCTGATTCATTTAATTTGAGTCACTGAAGAATATTACTTTCATCAAATTATATCCATGTACATAACTAGAGGCACCAAAAAATAAGAATTACATAAATCTCATTCTATAATATGAAAAATTCCACACACATGCCTAGGACATACATGTGTAAATTATTTTTCCATTACCTTTTCTATTTTTTCTTTGTGCATGTGGATTTTTCTTATTAGTGCCCCTCCAATAACACATTTTTAGGAATTCAATAATTTATTTATCAAGAAACACAAAAATGACCATAACTTGCTACTTACACACATAGAATTCCATGAAGATCACCTATGATAACCTTAAAACATAAATCATCTCTCAAAAAGTACATTAATACCCAAAAAACTAAATGAATATTTTACACTAATTTCATAGAGTCCATTGAAACATAGAATTTATAATCTGGCCCTCCCATACATATGGGGAAATTTTGAAATTATTCTAGAGATAACCTTACAAATGTATAAATGGACTTAATCCCACCCCACACCATTTATTATTATATGGCTATAAATATATGAATTGCCAGGAAATAATCTTGTTCACCATACATAGGTTCCAATTCATGAAAAAACATAGCATATTCATAATGTTTCAATCATTAATATGGTCTATTTATATAAATTATAAACATGAATGGATGTCCGTTCATAATTGCTAAAATAATCTATTTCCCAGATTATTTTTCATAATGATCCTATTTATATAAGAATAAAATTTAAATACATTATGGATCATTATTCTAATGCCATAAATGGAAGAACTTCAAAAGTCAATGTTGTTTGACCATATATTGTAAGACACAATGCACATTAATGCACAACCACAATAGGACCATGTATATTGCTACATGGAAAACCATAAAAGGAAAAAAAATAGTCATTATCCCATGAACATAAAAGTCATGACATTATTTTATGAATGGATTTCAAATATGACATTAAAATGGGTTGGTGTTTTTAAACCTCATAAGATATGAATGAGTCCACTTTTATGGGACTACTCGCATTATTTTGGTGACTCTGGACTCATCACAGGTTATCCAAACTCCTTAGAGATCATAAACGAGGGATTAAACATTTCTCTTATTATACTATATTAAACTCCTGTGTACCCTTACTATGAAAAATTTAATTGAATGGATTCAACTCATTCATTATTTTTTTATTTTCCATTTGGTTTTTTAAATGATATAAAAAATGAAAAAAAAAATTTAGTGATGGTATAAAAAGATATTGATAATCCATTAAATCCATAAACCTATTAGTGATTATCCATCTTGATGTTGATGATCCCTTAGAATCATTTTTTTCTACGGTTGAATAAGTAAACCATTGAATATAATTGTAAAGAGAAAATATGTTCATAAAAATATTTTTGATGAAACTGTATTTAAGTAAAAATCATTTTTTTACTAAAAATACATGTGACGTGCTTGTAAATAAAATCACCTGATGATGGTGATCCAATAAATCATAAACATTTTCCGGGATATAATTGTAACTCCTCAAATCCATTTTTGATGATATAATCTATTGGTGAAAAGAAAATAGATCCCAAAAATCACCACTGATGATCCATTAGAAACATAAATCCATATGTTATGATCCAAAATAACATTAAATCCACCATTTATGTGAAATTAAATCCCCAAACCCATTTGTGACGTTCCAGCCTATGAGTACAAAAATCTAATGGATCATTAAAAAATTGCATTGATTAATTAGTAGATCCATAAAAATAATTTTGATGATCTAGTAATTCATTAAATACATTAGATATGATCTAATAAACCAACAATCCAATTTTTGTTATTCCATTCCATTGGTGTTTATCCAAAAACTTCCAAAACATGTCAGCGATGATACAACCCTTTACATATAATATTGATGATTGATGATTCCTGTATATTATAACTATACATTAGCATTCCTTTATTGCTATATTTCTTCAATGGGTGACAAAATACCTTCCAAGATAGAAACAATCTCTAATTAAACCATCATGTATAAATGAGTTTTGTTAAATTTCAACAAAACCAAAACTCTCTTTACCTCACAATGTGATCTAGATATCAAAAACCATTGTGAATTTTTTTCAAGAGCATTTAATTTCATTATTCCTTCCTATATTACAGTAAATTCCATAGTTACCTTAAATATTTACTTAAACTATATAACATCCATGTGTGCATAAATCTCTATGAAATAAGAATGGTGCAACTATAAGGCCCCAGCCTTAAACCTTACTTAAAATTGAATTAAATGAATAATTCACATTGAGGATCTTTTCAGGTTTAGAGTTTTAGAGAATTAGGACATAACTATTACATCTCAAAAGATTACAAAGTAGTCTCTTCTACTAAATTTCGATAAAATAAAAACTCTTAAAAAGAAACACGTCCAGTTTTAGGTAGCATGACTTTCTCTTGATCCCATCCTTGACCCTATTCCACGCTAAGTCCTGTGAAAAACATTTCAAAAACTTGGGATGAGCATAAAAACTCAGTAAGGGATACACAAAAAAACTGTTAGTTTATCAAAACATAAAGTAAACCATGTATACTTTATCAAGGTAATACTTTTCACCTTTATGAAGTATTAAAAACTCTTCACTGAATAAAATATCATTACTTACCTTTTTGTAACAAAAGGATTACCATAAAAGCCATATAAAGAACACATAACATATATAAAGGTAACTTGGGACATAAACATACTTAAGTGGAATAAACATACGGTCGACTTCCACACATATCACTTAATGGAATAGCCATATGGCCAATTTCCATACATACTTAATTGAATAGCCATACGGCCGACTTCCATACCCAATGCATTGGAGGTTATATCGTAACCACCCATCCTGGTATTCACGGCACCACCCGTCTTATGGTTTATAACGTAACCACCCGTTAAAATGTCCAAGTACCAATATAAAATTATATAACATAAAACCAATATAAAGGAATGATAACATTTCCACATCACAATATATCATAATAGAATCCTTTATCAAAACCATTTTCAAAAATATTTAAAACATTTAATAAAGAGATTTTTGAATCAAAGTGTCCCATAACACCTTGAAGCTTAAAATTTTAAACCATTAATATCCATATAAATAAATCCTTAAAACCATTTTCAAAACATGGATATTAATAAGAACAAATAATTAAAACATTTAAAATGACATTTTGGTTAAAGGGGTTTTACCAAAATTAGAGACACTTGAATACTATAATTGAGGAATAACATTTAGTCAGAACTTCATAATATCATGAGAATAAATGGATTCATGATATAGTACTCCAAAGGACAGTATATACACCATATAAGAGTGAATTGGTGCATAACAACAATGAACCCTCAATAGAGATGTCAAATGTGATGAAATCCCTTATAAAGAAGGTATCCTTAAATTAAGGACAAATCAATATCAAAAATAAGTGTGACAAATATAAATACACCCAATATAAGTGGATATTAATTGTAAAACAATAAATGTTCATTCACACATATTCAATGGATGACATATTCAATGACCACATGTTGGACCCAAAGAAATCAAAATTTGGTTAAAAAGTTCCCTTGACAGCCTAACGGCATCACATCAAAATGAGTTGATGAGAGATAAAAAGTGTATCTCATCACTTGGACTTAAAATTTACATCAATAAGTATATATGAGAACATATCCCAACATAACAATATGTAAATTAAAAGAACCAACAAAAGAAGTCTTTTAAAAAAGAGGAGGGTGAAAGGTTCCCTTACCGACTTGGGTATCTTACAAAACATACACCCCATGAAAGAAGGACAATAGATCATTGATTTAAATACTCATAAAAGAAAGTATATTATGCAAATAGTAGAATAATGGGCAGTACATACACCACTCAATGGAATTTGTGGCAAATGTAGCATAAATCTCACGGGAATAAAAGTGAGATGAAAAATCCCTTACGAAAACTCGGCAGCCTAACGGCGCCACATAAAACTTCCGAATATAGATTGATGAGATCAAATAGGGTATCTCATCACATTACAATAAAATTTACAGAAAGATTAATATAAAATAACATCCCCAACATTACAAAGAGGATCCTAAAAGAAGTGACATAAAGGAGAGTACTTAAAAAGAAAGAGAGAGGTTAGATCTCATACGAAAGTTCGGCAGCCTAACGGCACCACTCAAAACTTCCAAAATGGATTGATGAGAGAGAATAGGGTCTCTCATCACATGAACATAAAAATTACAGTAGGAGTAATATAAAAGAACATCCCAATCATTAGAAAGATGAGCTTAAAAGAAATGGCATAAAAGAGTGTACTTAAAAAGAAAGAGAGTTGTAGGATCCCTTACCTTGGGTCCGACTTGACTCGATCGTTCTTTAACGTCCTGAATAATAAACTTGAGTTAATTTCTACTTCCTTAAGAACCTTTTTCAAGTTACTTATTCCTTTTATATCACTTATTACCATGTCATAAACATTATGTAATCACTTAAGTTAATAATATTTGTTTTGCCGATATTTGGTTCTTAAGTCAAATGTGGACTTCTTACAATTACATGTTGTTTGTGTGGCCAAAATTTTATTATATCCAGAATTGTAATAATGATTTAGATATCATATATGTCATATATATCCAGTACATGCATGCATTTATAACATTACATAATCATTTAGAGGTAAGAAATGAAATGCACCGTTCATGGAGATGGTAAGCTGTACGTACGCATGAACGCTACTTTCATTTCTATTTCATATTTTATAGAATGGAATCATAATGATATAAAGTTATATGATAATTCCAGTATAATATCATATTTAATATCATAGTTCCATCCTTTATACGTCCCACATATGGTATTTAACGAATCAAATCACTTTGAGGGGGCGGTAGTCCACACTTCCTTAAATGAAGATATTGCGTATACCCATAATGGAAGCCATAAAGGTAAGACACAAATGAAAAATACAGAAGAATAAGTAAAATATAAACATATTATATATCATATATAAAAATAGTGACATCATAATGGCCACCTTTGATGGTGTTAAATGAGTATTGAACAATCATTGTTTCGGGAGGCAGAATTTCTCCATCCACGGAAACCGTATGTTCTTTAACAATTTCATGTAGTTGTGTGAGAGTGTGTAGCTCAAATAAATCATATAATAAAATCCTAGTATATTGAAGATACTGGTTTTGTTACAAAAGAAGTAAATAAAAAGATTTTAGGGGGTTGGAGAAGCAAAATAAAACAAATGAACATGAGAGAAAGAATTACCTTTAAAAGTGTAACTCCTTTTGATTTGAGCCTAAAGTCTTCCTCTGAAAGGATTCTGCTCGAAGGAAATCCTCTAGGATAAGGATAGGGATGTGGATAAAGTAAATGGTCAGGGGCTGGCCGAGCCAAAGGCTTGAGGAGTGTGTGAAATGAGGTAGAGGTGGGGGCCTTTTATAAGAGGAGAGGAGGGGCACTTTTGGAAAGTAAAGAAATATTACTTTATTTGAAAATGTTTTTCGGTTTTAAAATGTCCCACATTGATATAATTCGTGGATAAGGTGATAAGGGTTCGAAATACACTCATCCAATTGGTTATGGACATGTTTAGTTCAATGATTTTACATTATCTTTCCATTTTATTTAAATCGTCAAATAATGATGTCATCACTGCATCATTATTATGAAATAAAGAATTTAATTTATTTAATGACTAAAAAATATTAAAAAAAATACTATGATGTATTAAATCTTTTTATCTTTCCAATGACTATTTAAAATCAAAAATCTGATCATTATAACCCCATGTAAAAATTGTTTTCGTAAAACATATGAGGTTTGTGTCATTTTTACTTTTACATTAAATAAAAGTTTTTTATGTCATTTCCCAACCAAAGTGGCTCCATGGGGTCCCCAAGTTGACCCATGGCTTGTCTTGGTCGGCCATGACACAACCAATGAGGGTAGGACATGTGTCAAGCTCATATTATTTTATTAAAATATTATTTTTACCTTAAACTACACTAATTACCACTGATCGCGATTAAGAACTTAATAAGTTACTATTCACCAAAAAATTATTATAATCTCATTGAACCACATTTTACTTCTTAATGACAACCATTTATGTCGGATTTTTGAAATTCAAAACATAATGATGGCAAAATTTCATTTAAACGGAAAATTAGTCTTTATAAGTACCACTTAGTGGTTTCACTATTCATCAAAAATTGAAGTTTTTCAGAAAATTACCAAAAATTCACCCTAAGCTATATTTGATATTCCGAATTAAAAAATGAAGTATATTTTAGGAAATTCAAAATATATATGTCACATTAATTAATTTAATAATTAATTCCCGTTGTCATAGCAAATAGCGTGTTTTTATGAAACAATAAGTATCAAAAGATTGAGACTAGTTTAAGTCCGATTTCAAAGTGAAATTAATTCCAACGACCACTATTGGATTCAATGGTAAAAATATTTTCTAATTTCACTTAAAATCCAATTCAAAAGATAATCTAATCATATAAATAAATTAGATTAAAAAGAGGTTTTGAATTAAAAAACAACATTTTACACTATTCATTAAAAAAAATGAACTTTATCAGAAAGATACCAAAAATTTACACAAAGTAAATTTTGATGTCCCGATTCTTAATAAGAGTTTTATTTGGTCCAATATAATTTATAAGAGTGAACAAAACTATATTTAATGACGGTTCGCCATCAAAAGGTGATAAGTGAACCTTTAGTGAAAACTAGGGCATATACGCCTAAAATTGAATTCTTTCCGTATTTTAAGCCATTATATTTTATTGGATAAATGTAAAAACATTTAAAAACATATATAATCAAATTTTAGTTATTTCTATCCATTCCCGCCAACACAACGGCTACATGTTAACTACCATTTAAAATAATATTATTTTATTATTAGAGTGCAACGTAAGATTCCCAAGATACTCGTTGTTGTGTATTGGGTACGCCATCGAGCATAGCATCCCCTTTAATGTAATATTAATATTTGAATCACAAATATGGATAAATATAAAGATGTCATATTCTTTATTTACCTGGGGTGTTACATCCTTCCCCCCTTTTGGGAATTGCGTCCTCGCAATTTTAAAATTGGGCTTGGAAACATCCTTGAAAGTCCCACATCGGAGAAGAGTTGGTAAAATAATCACTTTAAAATAAAGAAAGATAAGTACAAAGGTCACCCGAGTTAACCCATACTAGGATTCCAAGTATGAAAACATGGACATGGAGGAGAACACATAGGGTCATGTTCTGATGGAGAGTGATAGAAAACATGTTTAGGAGAAAGTTAACCATGAGAAAATAACAAACTTGTGATGGGTTAAACGGTATTCGATTCCACAGTAGGAAAAGTTAATAGACAACATTTTTGTTTTAAGTTACTTTTTATTGAGGAATTTATTCATAAGGAAACATAATCACTTATCATGTTGACTCTCAACTTTTATTAGATTCCTTACACAAACTCATATTTTCTCCAAAAGGTGAGTATTTAGGAAGACTTGTTCACATTAAGAGTACTATAATCAACTTCTAGAGAATCACCTAATCCATAAAAGAGAACTATATGCATCCCATGTCTTTAGGCTTTAACCAAAACCAAAACCATAAAGGTTAGTAAAGGTCAGATAATCCAGAAAAGGATAACCCTTTATAAAAAGAAAATCTATTCTTAATCTCCAAAATTTGTCCAAAGAAAACCTAAAGTTCAACGAGGATAATCCGATAAAAAATTTGTCCATAAAATTATTCAAAGTAAACCAATCTAAGATTGAAACCCAAAAATTTGAAGGATTTAGTCACATAGTCTTCCAAGTTAAATCGTAACATTTATCTCCAAACAAAATCAGTTGCTCTTAAAGTCTCACATTGAAAAGTAATTATCCTAATCACATATCCTCCATGATAGGTTAATCATTTTCATAAATAACCCAAAATCAACTTACTCTTAAAAAAAAGAATCAGTCAAACTATCCAGGGACTTCACGTAGTCCAGTGGTAGGCGATAAATACCAGTCGCACTTTGGTTGTGGGTTCGATTCCCGCAGCTTTGTCCGATGCGAAGGGATGTCACACGGTCTGCGTGCTGTCCTTTTTCCAAAACTATATAATTCTTAAAATATTCCCCAAAATGAGATAAAATCTTCAAGAATAATCATAACATATTTTAACCTCAATTTTATCTCATTCCTTTCATTTTCCATCATTTCATAGAGTAACCCATAATTACCTAAAAAGTAAGTATCATATAAACCCTAATGGTTACCTTAATAATTATTACCTGAATTTCCACATCGAGGTGGCCATCTCATACATGATGCATTAGAGAACTCACAAAGGTTGAAGTGGTTGATCATGACTCCTTAATAGTTGGTTTAGAACAACTATGAGATTCCTCATTGAATCCCCCATCTCATCCAGTATCTTAATCAGAGAACCACCACAGTTTCCTTGAAACCCATTATCACTTTGGTGCCTGCTAGATCCAGCAATTTACTAAAACCAAAAAGGTCAGTGTGAGTATATCAACAAAACCATCATGTACTAATGAGTAAGGTAAACACTAAGATGCACTTACTCGTTTACTTTATCTAAAACTAGGACTCTTTCTGAAATCCTAACCATTATGGTAATGTCACTTATGCTTAAAGAATACCCTAACCTCTAAAGTTATCTAAACCGACCTTTGATACCAACTATGAGGCCCCAGCCTTAAACCTTACTTAAAATTGAATTAAATGAATAATTAACATTGAGGATATTTTCAGGTTTAGAGTTTTAGAGAATTAGGACATAACTATTAAATCTCAAAAGATTATAAAGTAGTCTCTTCTACTAAATTTCGATAAAATAAAAACTCTTAAAAAGAAACATGTCTAGTTTTAGGTAGCATGACTTTCTCTTGATCCCATCCTTGACCCTATTCCACGCTAAGTCCTGTGAAAAACATTTCCAAAACTTGGGATGAGCATAAAAATTCAGTAAGGGAAACACAAAAAAACTGTTAGTTTATCAAAACATAAAGTAAACCATTTATACTTTATCAAGGTAATACATTTCACCTTTATGAAGTAGTAAAAACTCTTCACTGAATAAAATATAATTACTTACCTTTTTGTAACAAAAGGATTACCATAAAATCCATATAAAGAACACATAACATATATAAAGGTAACTTGGGACATAAACATACTTAAGTGGAATAACCATACGGTCGACTTCCCCACATATCACTTAATGGAATAGCCATACGGCCAATTTCCATACATACTTAATGGAATAGACATACGGCCGACATCCATACCCAATGCATTGGAGGTTATATCGTAACCACCCGTCCTGGTATTCACGGCACCACCCATCATATGGTTTATAACGTAACCACCCGTTAAAATGTCCATGTACCAATATAAAATTATAAAACATAAAACCAATATAAAGGAATGATAACATTTCCACATCACAATATATCATAATAGAATCCTTTATCAAAACCATTATCAAAACCATTTAAAACATTTAATAAATAGATTTTTGAATCAAAGTGTCCCATACCACCTTGAAGCTTAAAATTTTAAACCATTAATATCCATATAAATAAATCCTTAAAACCATTTTCAAAACATGGATATTAATAAGAAAAAATAATTAAAACATTTAAAATGACATTTTGGTTAAAGGGGTTTTACCAAAATTAGAGACACTTGAATACTATAATTGAGGAATAACATTTAGTCAGAACATCATAATATCATGAGAATAAATGGATTCATGATATAATACTCCAAATGACAGTATATACACCATATAAGAGTGAATTGGTGCATAACAACAATGAACCCTCAATAGAAATGTCAAATATGATGAAATCCCTTATAAAGAAGGTATCCTTAAATTAAGGACAAATAAATCTCAAAAATATGTGTGACAAATATAAATACACCCAATATAAGTGGATATTAAGTGTAAAACAATAAAAGGTCATTCACACATATTCAATGGATGACATATTCAATGACCACATGTTGAACCCAAAGAAATCGAAATTTGGTTAAAAAGTTCCCTTGACAGCCTAACGGCATCACATCAAAATGAGTTGTTGAGAGAAAAAAAGTGTATCTCATCACTTGGACTAAAAATTTACATCAATAAGGATATATGAGAACATATCCCAACATAACAATATGTAAATTAAAAGATCCAACAAAAGAAGTCTTTTAAAAAAGAGGAGGGTGAAAGGTTCCCTTACCGACTTGGGTATCTTTCCAAACATACACCCCATGAAAGAAGGACAATAGATCATTGATGTAAATACTCATAAAAGAAATTATATTACGCAAATAGTATAATAATGGGCAGTACATACACCACTCAATGGAATTTGTGGCAAATGTAGCATAAATCTCACGGGAATAAAAGTGAGATGAAAAATCCCTTAGCAAAACTCGGTAGCCTAACGGCGCCACCTAAAACATCCGAATATAGATTGATGAGATCAAATAGGGTATCTCATCACATTACAATAAAATTTACAGCAAGATTAATATAAAATAACATCCCCAACATTACAAAGAGGAGCCTAAAAGAAGTGACATAAAGGAGAGTACTTAAAAAGCAAGAGAGAGGTTAGATCTCTTACGAAAGTTCGGCAGCCTAACGGCGCCACTCAAAACTTCAAAAATGGATTGATGAGAGAGAATAGGGCCTCTCATCACATGAACATAAAAATTACAGTAGGATTAATATATAGGAATATCCCATTCATAAGAAAGATGAGCTTAAAATAAATGGCATAAAAGAGTGTACTTAAAAAGAAAGAGAGTTGTAGGATCCCTTACCTTGGGTCCGACTTGACTCGATCGTTCTTTAACGTCCTGAATAATAAACTTGAGTTAATTTCTACTTCCTTAAGAACCTTTTTCAAGTTCCTTATTCCTTTTATATCACTTATTACCATGTCATAAACATTATGTAATCACTTAAGTTAATAATATTTGTTTTGCCGATATTTGGTTCTTAAGTCAAAAGTGGACTTCTTACAATTACATATTGTTTGTGTGACCAAAAGTTTATTATATCCAGAATTGTATTAATGATTTAGATATCATATATGTCATATATATCCAGTACATTCATGCATTTCTAACATTACATAATCATTTAGAGGTAAGAATTGAAATGCACCGTTCATGGAGACGGTAAGCCGTACGTACGCATGAACGCTACTTTCATTTCTATTTAGTATTTTATAGAATGGAATCATAATGATATAAAGGTATATTATAATTCCAGTATAATATCATATTTAATATCATAGTTCCATCCTTTATATGTCCCACATATGGTATTTAACGAATCAAATCACTTTGAGGGGGCGGTAGTCCGCACTTTCTTAAATGAAGATATTGCGTATACCCATAATGGAAGCCATAAAGGTAAGACACAAATGAAAAATACAGAAGCATAAGTAAAATATAAACATATTATATATCATATATAAAAATAGTGACATCATAATGGCCACCTTTGAAGGTGTTAAATGAGTATTGAACAATCATCGTTTCGGGAGGCAGAATTTCGCCATCCACGGAAACCGTATGTTCTTTAACCATTTGATGTAGTTGTGTGAGAGTGTGTAGCTCAAATAAATAATATAACAACATCCTAGTATATTGAAGATACTGGTGGTGTTACAAAAGAAGTAAATAAAAATAGTTTAGGGGGTTGGAGAAGCAAAATAAAACAAATGAACATGAGAGAAATAATTACCTTTAAAAGTGTAACTCCTTTTGATTTGAGCCTAAAGGATTCCTTTGAAAGGCTTCTGCTCGAAGTGAATCCTCTAGGATGAGGATAGGTATGTGGAGAGAGTACATGGGCAGGTTTTGGTCGAGCCAAAGGCTTGAGGAGTGTGTGAAATGAGGTAGAGGTGGGGGCCTTTTATAAGAGGAGAGGAGGGGCACTTTTGGAAAGTAAAGAAATATTACTTTATTTGAAAATGTGTTTCGGTTTTAAAAGGTCCCACATTGATATAATTCGTGGATAAGGTGATAAGGGTTCTAAATCCACTCATCCAATTGGTTTTGGACATGTGTAGTTCATAGATTTTACATTATCTTTCCATTTTATTTAAATCGTCAAATAATGATGTCATCACTGCATCATTATTATGTAATAAATAATTTAATTTATTTAATGTCTAAAAATTATTAAAAAAAATACTATGATGTAGTAAATCTTTTTATCTTTCCAATGACTATTTACAATCAAAAATCTGATCATTATAACCCCATGTAAAAATTGTTTTCGTAAAACATATGAGGTTTGTGTCATTTTTACTTTTACATTAAATAAAAGTTATTTATGTCATTTCCCAACCAAAGTGGCTCCATGGGGTCCCCAAGTTGACCCATGGCTTGTATTGGTCGGCCATGACACAACCAATGAGGGTAGGACATGTGTCAAGCTCATATTATTTTATTAAAGCATTATTTTTACCTTAAACTACACTAATTACCACTAATCGCGATTAAGAACTTAATAAGTTACTATTCACCAAAAAATTATTATAATCTCATTGAACCACATTTTACTTCTTAATGACAACCATGTATGTCGGATTTTTGAAATTCAAAACACAATGATGGAAAAATTTCATTTAAACGGAAAATCAGTCTTTATAAGAACCACTTAGTGGTTTCACTTTTCATCAAAAATTGAAGTTTTTCAGAAAATTACCAAAAATTCACCCTAAGCTATATTTGATATTCCGAATTCAAAAATGAAGTCTATTTTACAAAATTCAAAATATGTAAGTCACATTAATTAATTTAATAATTAATTCCCGCTGTCAGAGCAAATAGCGTGTTTTTATGAAACAATAAGTATCAAAAGATTGACACTAGTTTAAGTCCGATTTCAAAGTGAAATTAATTCCAACGACCACTATTGGATTCAATGGTAAAAATATTTTCTAATTTCACTTTAAATCCAATTCAAAAGATAATCTAATCATATAAATAAATTATATTAAAAAGAGGTTTTGAATTAAAAACCAACATTTTACACTATTCATTAAAAAAAATGAACTTTATCAGAAAGATACCAAAAATTTACACAAAGTAAATTTTGATGTCCTGATTCTTAATAAGAGTTTTATTTGGTTCAATAGAATTTATAAGAGTGAACAAAACTATATTTAATGATGGTTCGCCATCAAAAGGTGATAAGTGAACCTTTAGTGAAAACTAGGGCATATACGCCTAAAATTGAATTATTTCCGTATTTTAAGCCATTATATTTTATTGGATAAATGTAAAAACATTTAAAAACATATATAATCAAATTTTAGTTATTTCTATCCATTCCCGCCAACAGAACGACTACATGTTAACTACCATTTAAAATAATATTATTTTATTATTAGAGTGCAACGTAAGATTCCCAAGAAACTCATTGTTGCGTATTGGGTACGCCATCGAGCCTAGCATCCCCTTTAAAGTAATATTAATATTTGATTCACAAATATGGATAAATATAAAGATGTCATATTCTTTATTTACCTGGGGTGTTACAGCAACTCATGACATGAGTTTAAATAAAATTATTTTAATGAGTATTTTTAATTTATGTCTTTGTCTATTGACCCTATTTAGAATTGTAATTTTCTATATTATGGTAGTATGATACTTACAATTAACATAATTTGTTTCATGAATAATTTCAGAATTATTAATTAAATCCATAATATTTCATCAAACTACAAAATAACCTCCATGTTATGGATGATTCAACCTCTCACTCTCTAATATTTGATAGTAATTTCATAAATGAAATCAAAACCAAACGATAAAACACCTATGATGACAATTTTAGAATTTAAAATGGGAAACCATACATGGATATCATGGTGCCAAAACCGTAAATAGATTTTGAAAAAAACCAAAATCCATTGGCGGATCTAGGATCCATTGTATCCCCCACCATAATCCCTCATACAAACATTTCCACTAATGTAAATTCAACATATACTTCTATAAAACATCACCCAGTATCTCCCACCCACTCTCTCTATCAATAAATGGTTTATGAACTGGTGAAATAGAATATATAAAATGAACCCATCCAAACATACTAAATGGAATTACTAAAACATGAGGATATGTTGTCTTAGAAAATAATATATAAACCGGGTATATGTATTGGATTGGAATCCCCCATTATCACATCCATCCTCTTTGAGTTCCCCACTTACTCCTTGAATTTGAAAACCACATATTTTCATGTTTAAAAAGAGGCTAATGGGGATGTAACATACATTAAACCAAATACATGATAATTTCTATAGAGATATCTCCCTCACTACAGAAAAAATTGTATCTTTTGAACCCTGATTTCCAAATACAACTCAGAAGGAAACTGCCCATGTTATTCTAGAATCATGCATCTATGATGAGGTATTGATGAAGGCATGAAAACCCCATACCTATAGTGGATTTAAAAAAACATGATGATTGATTTTTCACACTTGTGGTCTGCCCCTCATTAAAATATCGTCTCAATGGACAATTACTATAATATTTTCTAGGATGCCCCAATAACATATAGTCATACTCTTGTATCCCTAGTAAAAAAACTCTTCTGCATCATGGGAGTTCATACAACATAAATATATAATGTATTAATGTATCCAAAATATTATTTGAAGGATTATAAATACCAGAAAATACAATCCCATATATTTCCCACCTCTCATATAAACACTAGATAACACATAGTTCTACCTTGTATTGAAAAATGACTGGTCCCAAGTGGAGACAACCATGAAAACATTAAATTTATTTACATGTTTCATGAAACTACACATAGTATGAGAATATATAAAACATTTCATAGAAAACACTGAGTTATCAGGATAAACTCTTGATTCTAGAGATACATTACTTAGATATCACATCATTAGATAGTGATTTTATAGTTCCATTTATTTAAATGAAAAGGAAATAATTTCCATACGTCACATCAATTGATAATCTAACCATCGTTGTGACGAAATGGTCCCAAAAAAGATGAACCCCAATAAAAAAATATATTTAAAAGAAAACCTTATTATTAAATAGTTGTATAAACTATCCATTCAATATGAATTCAATCTTCATGAAATATTTAAAAAGTGTATTAAAATAAGATGGAAATTTTGAATTAGCTTCTCACCACCCACAAAAAAAATCATTCCTGCATAGATAATGATGGGAAACGTGCTCAATCTTTATCACAAGTTGTCGGTGATGACTAACTTCTTCAACAATTTATGTTTTCCTTGTATTTTATATTACCATAAAATCAATATATATTTTTATATAGATAATTAGGTTCAATTTTTTATCCTTTCAATAAAACATATTCCAAATTATGAAATTAAACGTGAGTACCTCTAATGTGATTGTCTATAAATTCTTAAAAAATTAATGATTAATTTAGGATAATTTCCTATATATATATATATATTTATTGAAAATATATTATCCCTCAAATATTTACCCACTAAAATTACAACATGATGTCCCATATAGCCTAACCTCATCTCCATCAGTATGAAAATTATAAGTGGAGGCTTTCAAAGTTGCAACATTCTATATTACCTTGAACATGGCAAATGAAACTAGTTAGTATTTTCCACAACACCATCTTATATATATTGTATAATAGTTATGTCGTAAATGTATATTTTTAGTCAATATTTTCATAAAACAATAAATATGATGATAGGTCTAAGTATAATAATAAAAACCCAATTAATACCTGACATGCTCCAAAAATATTTTCCCCCTCAGTGAACATTTATTTTTCATTGGATACATTATAAAATGATCCATATCCTTTCAAACAAGATTATGAGAATAAGTGATGATAATATCTATAGATTTATTTTTAACATAAATTTCCCAAGGGTTGTCCCAAATTAAATTTTTAGAATCATTGTTATTTCAACCACAATCACTCACACCACCAACCAATATAATTGTGTGTTTCGGGGTTGTGGTTCCTCCTATGAAAATATAAATATTTTCATAAATTACGGTTCCTTAAATGTTAATTTATTACTAAACATCTCATTTTTTCCTTCAAACTAAAAATAAATAGGAATTATCCCAAAATCACATGTCATGTTTACTCCTTTACCTGATCACGAAATTCCCACACTTTTCAATTGGAAAAACATTATAAGGTATATAATTTCATAAGTCCCAATAAACAATTGTTCAGTATGATAGATTAAGATGATTTATATGATGTGTGTTTTACACAAGGGGAAACACCATTATTTACAAACACTAAGTATGAACCCATTCTTATATTGTATGATTTAGTGGGCATCATCGATAATAATATTTCTATGGTTTCTAGGTATGACTCTTGTAATGAATCATTTGGAGATAACCCTAACATTTAAACGGAAATTATCAAAAAATTGTTACAATATTATATATTACTAAATATCATTTTTCAAATAAATTTTATTTCTTCGATTACTTATGTTACACACAACACCGTGTAAACACACCAAGATAGACCATTAAAATATAATTATTTAATGTGATAGTTATCCCCTAGCTCTTGGAATAGAGAGTATGGATATAATTAACAAAATTCATAAAATTTATGGTTTTAACATATCAAAATTTAAATCATTAGTGTTAAATATAATTGAAATAAAAAACTAAAAATCCTTTCAATGACCAAGAAATATTTTTTCATAAACTTTTTTTCTTTCACATTATGTTATTCTATATTAATAAATTAAATTAATCAGCAGTGGTGAATGATATTAATGAAATTTATGTGTTATATATTCATTAATATTTTTTATCATTAATCTTGAAATTTTTCTTTAACATTATATAGGAATAATCCTAGTTTTGGGCTTTAAACATGTATTTTTTATAAAAAAAATAATTCTTCACATTTTTTGCAAGTGTCATTTAAATTAGTATACTGAAATATTAAAAAATGTTTGTGGGAAAAATAAAATCTATTTTTAAATAATCATTTCAATGTTTTATTAATGTAATTTATTTAAAATTTAATTCAAATGATATTTTTTCATGAAATGTCAAAAAATTCAATTTTTTTAGAAATATTCCTTTTAACTTGATGATTTTTAAAGTATTTTTTTTAATTTTTTCAAATAAAGAAATATTTTATTTTATTAACAATGCAATTTATCCCATTATAATATATTATATGTCAAATTTTCATATACAATTTTTTGATTACTTTAGAACAAATTTTCAATTGAAAACTATCTTTCATCACATGTATAGGTTTAATTTTAAATTAAATTCTCCCAGTTATATGAACATAATTATATAAAATTGATTCCATATTTTGAATCATAATAATAATTATTAGTTAATAATTTAGTCTTAACTTATTCGAAATGAGTAGTAATGATGGTAAAAATAATAATTATTATAGTTAATGTTAAGAAGGAATTATGTACATTAAATTCACATGTGTTAATTTTTTTCCCACACGTGTTGGATTTTTCTTATAAAATTGATTTCTTATTTTAAGTACTTTTGTACATATTTTTTAATAGGTCCCATTTAATTTATTTCTTAATGAATAAATTACCTATGTAAATAAATAAAAAACTAGTTACCATGGTGAAAACTAAAATTGTTAAAAGTAATTAAACTCATATGGAAATGAATAAAAATGTTTAAAAAATATTAGAGGTGTAGATCGACCATATATTTAATATAATCTATATATTTTCATTTTTTAAGGCACATGGATTAAGTGTGAACTCCCATTATTGAATAGTTATGGCTATTTACAAAAAATGCATCTCCTCCTCAATTATAAAAGTGAAATTCTTCCCCTATCTTCATGAATACTTTTAATCCATTGGGATAAAACAAAATCTACCAAAATATCTCCAAAAAATACATAGACACATTTTATAGCTATTGGGATTCCAAAAACACTATCTGCATGGTCCTTAATACGATATCCAAAGGAAGATTTTCCTTGTGAAGATAACTATCTTCACCAAGATGTTCCTTTTTCTACATTTCTTGACACCTGCATTCATGAATTAATAATTAAAATATGGTAACACTATTATATTCCATATAATAAAATTTTATTCTAAAATATATCTATATCCTCTTCTACAAAATAGGGAATTAATGTTTTCATATTGTGTCTGATAGACTATCTCCTTTTGAACTGGTATAATTCTTTTTTCCATATCTTCCTCTCACAACTAGAGATAATGGTGGATTTAATATGATATTAATAACGTATTTTTACTCATGAAATTGTAATATCACATATAACGTCATACATATTTTTCTATTAGAAAATGATAATGTCACTCATGTGAATGTGTGGACTACCTCCTCCACAAAATGATTTCAATCATATTTAATTTTATGTTTAATTTTTATGGTAATTTGGATACATATATTGAAAATATATGAAATATATGATAGAAAAATAATTCTAGAATTTTTTGTATTTTCATCCTCTCTTACATTTCATCTGAAAAAATGGAAAAAAACGTTCAAGTATATGTATGCCTGACCATCTACTTAAAAGATTCGATAACTTTTATGGAAGAATATAAAGATGTATATAAATAGTGGAAAATATATTTATGTTATTTTAAACATTATGGGGATGATGGAACCATAATCAATTTAAAATAATGATAATTACAAACCAAGACATCCATGACAAATAATATAGTTATTACATGAAACATCGTTTTAACAAGGAATTTTGAAAAAATGAGTAATAAAAGGACATGAGTAAAAATGATATGATAGGATATATATGAGTATGGTTATATAATATATGTATAATAAAATTGTATTTTATATACATGGGGTTTGACTGTTTAAAATGAATGTCAATACTTAAGCTGAGGAATTTCTAGTGTGTCTTTTATTTCTGTGAGACATATGTTATATTAGCCACCTGTTTCTTTCATATATTTTATATAATGACTCATTAACATGATATAAAATGAATATTACTATTTCAATTGTATTTAATTTTATATTTTATGTTATAAATTAATAGTTCATATGATTAAAAAGCTTCCAATATAGAAAGGGATTTTCAGCACACTTTTATTTGTGTGGGACACATTCTATATTCACCACTTGTTTCTTTTGTGTGGAACATTTACTACCCATGAATATATTTAATGAATAATATCTAAAAATTATGGGATATAAATGTAAATTTAATTTTATTTCATTCATGGTCTTTATGATTAAAAAGATGAAAAATTGGTAAAGTATTTATGTCACAATCTCATTATTTATTGGAATATATTGTTAAGATGTTTATCGTGATGAAATCTTATGATCTGACTATCATAAAACTCATGCATATTATTATACTCTGGCTATTTCATGAAAATACATTTTTTCTTTTAATTTTTCTCTCTTTATGAATTCAATATTAAAAAATATGTTTTATAAGAAACCGAAAATACATCTTTCTTCAGTTGAATTTTTTTTTAATTAAGATCCATATTTTTTAAATAAAAATCATGAACACTTTTAATATTATAAAATTATTGTTTGAATTCAATTTTAAACCATATTTTCTTTAGAAAAAATGGATTAAAAATTAATCATCTTATCATTTCCAAAATAATCCCTTCTGGATTTTATCAAAAATGTGAAAGAATATTTGTTTAAAAGTATAAAACATTAATGTTATTTCCTAAAGTCATGACTACCTAATGATTTAATTATTTTCTTTTAAGTATCCAATTTCTATTCAAATAAAAATTTTATTTAGATTTTGGAATGTTTTTGGATTTTAAATATGTGATTTTAAATGAAAAAAAAACTATTTTCATCAAGAATGTTTTAATTATAGTTTTCTAGAAATTTCTATTCACAAATGACAATAACCTTTGGTGACTATTATTTTTTATAAGGTATATAATACACTGGTACCATCCTTATTATTTCTCATGATGTTTTATGTTTATGACTAAGATGCTGAGATGTTTTTGAACCCTATTTGATGAATTTATGAATTTATTATGAAACACGTTCGTTTTCCATCTGTTATGATTACGATGAAAATACTTGTGAAATATATAAGAAAGAATTGTTATTATTTTAAAGGTGGAACCTATATCCCCTACATCATTTTGGTTAAGGATAGATGACACATGAATTAATATTGTTATGCATCAAACTTATTACATGTTCATAATGTTTTTTGTATGATTGTTTTCATATCCATAATGTTATGAATAAACTTATTTTTATGACCCCAATGTTATGAAAATAAATAATTGTATTTCCATATGGTTATGTGTGGATCTTCGTTAACATTCATACAGTTATGTATGTAAATTATTTCATGTCTATAAGGTTATAAATGGCTATGGTTCCACACACAAAAGTTTATGTTTGGGAATAATTTAATATACATTCTTAAATGAGTGGACCTATTTCTATTTATACATGTTCACCATTTTATGAGATTTTATTCTTTTTCACATTCTGATGCCAATGATTGTTCTGTCATCTATTATTCATTTTACTCCATTAGTATTCTAGTCTTATGAAGTACCAATATTAATCTCATGATTCAAGATTATGATCTAGGATATGAATCATATTATTTTCAAATATTTTTCTCATGTTATCATATTATTTATCTCATGTTATGTTTATGTTATTATTGATATCCCTACTGGTTACCCTTATTGATAATATTTTCTCACCCTATCTTATGTTTCTTTTCCATGTTTCATGAATAAAGGGTTTAATTATGGAATCTAAATTATGAGTTTTAAACGGGGTGATATTTGTTAGAAATGTCGAATATATTTGATGAAATAATAACATTATGTATCTAGTCTACAAATACACAACACCATTATGTTCTTTAAGAAATTATTTGGGAAAGGAATTGAATATTAACATAGATACGTGATATTTCTATATAGAAATGTTGGGATGTTATAGTTGGTATCAGAAGAGATCTTTAGTAAACATTTAGATATGGGGGTTGGAAAGTATTGTAGAAAACCGATCATAAAATATTATCTGTATGGTATCATCCATGTCTATTTTAAATTAATAGAAATTTGGTTTTCAAGAAATTATATACAATTCAAGATACTTTTAGTGGATAGAAATCTAACTTACTAGTACCTAGGGATAATAACTCTAAAAATGGAACATTTGGCCTGATTATATCAGCACCTAGTGTAATATAACATCCCTTTATGTAAACCTAGTTTGACACATCAAAGGGTTATGCATTGATTAAATCATATTTTTTATGAACCATTATTAATATTATGAATAGAATATGAACTCAAATTACTTAGGGTAAACCTAAGGTCTTATAGATTGAAGATAGGGTGTCATGATTTATACATCCTATAAATTTCATTTTTTATTATGGGATTTCCAACTATGATTAGTTTAGGTCAAACCAAGATTTTTTTAATAGTTAATGGATGGAAGATGAAAGAAGCATGTTAATGATAAATTTAATTGAAAAAAATATTTTATACCATAGAATCCAAATTGTATGTGATCAATAATAAAAAAAAAATTCAGTATGCTCACAAAAAATTCATTATACATGAATTCTACTGAGACTACTCCTGATCAAAGTTGGGAACATAGTTGTGTTGAATCCTTTATGAGGAAATAACTGTATTATCTTTATGGGTCGACTAATCCACTACTTTCTAGTAAATGGATCAATACCATTGAAAATATATTTTCAATTTTCAATAATTCATAAAATGAAACAAAATATTTTTTAAAATTATCAATTTGATGTCATATAGGATGAATGGTTTACTCTTATTATGAATACAAGTAAACGATCAAAAAGTATATACTCCGTATATTGGGATGAGTTTAGGAGTTTATTTTTCAATAAGAACTGTCTTAGTATTCATCGTACCAAATAATGGATAATGAATTACTCGAGCATAAGTAAAAGGATGATGATATTTTTGGAACCTATGAGGAAACTTTTACAATACATGTGTGGTACCATTATTGTATTTTAATCCAAAATGAATGTAAGGTTGACCGATTCTTCATCACCTTAATATAAAACATTAAATGAAAGTTATAAAAAGGGGAAATTAGAATTAATGATGAAATCATTTGATGTGATGTCTATGTGGAAATGGAAGATTGAACCCTCATGGATTAAGTGACAAGAAAATGAATAAGGGGTCACATGGAAGCTCTGATGATATTACATAATTAAAAAATTAAAATTTTTAACCTTCATCCTATACAAAACATGGGAAGGAGAACTCTAGTAAGTTCATGAAAGGAAAAGGATAGTGTTTCATGTATGGGAATCCTGAAAAATGAGAAAAATAATATTGATGTGATGTTAAGATGATAGAAAATGAAATTAATAGAGCGAGAGATCAACAAAATTTACCACACAAACAACATTTTTTCAAATGAAATGGATTTGGTAATTATGTTAATATATGGCCAAATCTAATAGATAGTGAGGATAATTAACCATAGAGACCTATGAAGAAAAAGGAAAATGATATAGATCATATAATAACAATAAATTAAGATATTCATGATAATTTTGGAACACTTATCCATTGACATATACATAAGAATTTGATTCCAATGAAAATGTTATTATTCATCATTTAATAAAATTTGATGAAATTATGAGAATTTGATCTTTTTTTCTTTGTAGAATATGGAATTATGATATCATATTTTTTATTTTTAATCAATATACTATCATTTATTAGTGCATGGAATTTAATCATGTTGAGGTTGAGAGGGAAATGTTATACCCATCACCCATACCAGAATGGAAATAGGAAAACATCAGAAATAATTTTTTCTTTGGACTCACAAAAACATCAAAAAAATCCTAAATTGTTAATAGTAGATCGAATTTCAAATTCCGTAAACATCCTTTTTCTCAACACTAATTTACTCTCTTATAAAATATGTAAGATGTCTTATTACATGGTGTACAAATCTCAATCATATCTAATTAGGATCTGAGGTCCAACACAATGTTCTAGAGAATCCATAAATAAGATGTGGATTCATAGTTAAATTTTATTATATAGTATCACACTCATACATATAGTTATTTCTAGAGGACCATTAAAACATCATAAAAAATATTGAGTGATTTTTATATATATTTCCAAGGTGGTTGGGATAATCCCCTTCCTTTGGTTTATTTTTTATATAACAATTGATTTCACCTGAGAATTCTTCTTTCTCTTTATGAATCCATCTATACAATGAAGTGTGAAACTCCAATGTCAGGGTATGATGCTATAAAAAAACTGTTCGGACCTTAGTTAACAAATTAAATGGTTGGTAATGTTAAATCAATTCAATAACACCTCATGTCAGTTCATATTTGAAAAACAAATTTGTACAGACAATCATCAGTGAGATATGGATATTGAATTTAGTGAAAAGGTATTCTTTAAAACATATCATTTTGAGAAGGTAATGATGAATAAAAGGAAGTAAATGTTTGTTTCTTGATATATCAGTCCTTTTGAGATTCTTGATCATACCGGGATAGTATTTTCTTACACGAAACATCCACCAATATCATTCTATGGTCAATCTATCACTCATTAGGAAGTAGATACTTGACACTTCACATGTAATGAACTTGGTGGTTATACATATAGAGTAATATTTTTCATAGAAATAAAAAATAGTGGATACTATGGATCCTAAAAATGAATTTCTATGAAACAAGACCACTAACTTGGTCAATTTTTAATATTTAAACCACTAATTCAGGGAAGATACATGGGAACTAAAAGATGAAATGATCAATAAGTATTCTTAATAGTTTATAAAATATTGATGGATTTTTTAGAGAAATTTCATTATAAGGGGGTAGATTTTAAAAACCAAATATTTATAGAAAATATTTTTTCAAATATATTTAGTTTCATTGATAGCTTGTGCTATATAAAACACCGAGATCAAATGAAGGGAGATATACTACACAAATAATATAATTTTATATAACAATTTCTTCCTAGTTGTTGGAATCAAACATAAAAACATTTTTAAAAATAAATAATTTAAATGGTATATACATATATAAAATTAATTTATTATTGTTCAATTAATTCTAATTGAAGGAAAAATTTCATTTGAAGGTAAATGAATTATTTTTTTGGGAAACTTTTTATTGCATAATATGTGCTTACATCTTAATATATTAAAATTTTAAGTATTAGTGAATTATATTAATGAAAATTATTTATTATATATTTGACAAAAACAATTTCATTTTTCGAATATTTTTTATTGGAATTGGATATAAATAAACCCAGTTTTGGGCATCAAATGTTATTCTTCTAAAAATTAGCTTCACCAGGTTTGGTGATTTTATTATTAAATTAAAATTTTAAAACATTTTCAATGTGTTTCTATATAAATATCTTAATTTTTAATATCACCATGTAAATATTATCCTTGCATTATTTTGGGATAATTTTATAAAAATATTTATTTTTTGATGAATATTGAAAAATACTGATTATTATTGAAAATTGAGTTTTCATTTGAAGAATTTACATAGGTTCATTTTTTTAAATGTTATTAAAATTACATTTATTCAATAATATCTTTAACAATGAAATGATTCTTATTATAATTTATTTTATGTTGAATTTATATATTAAAAAACGTTAGATAAACATATCTTTGGAAAACTATCTTATATCACGTCTATGGGTTTGATTTTGAAATAAATTATTCCACTTATTTGAGTTGAAATTGAAAAAATGAATTCCATATTTAAAAAATTATTATTATTTAATATGGTAAAGCTAAAATCTAGTCACAATGAATATTATATATAGTGAAAAAATAACTACCACAATTAAGGTGAAAACGAAGTATTATGAGTAAAATAAAAAAGTGTTAAAATTAATTACCCCAAAACATTGGTTATTAATTTGATAAAATAAAATTATTATTTATAATAATATAATACACATTATATATTAAGTCACATTTATTTTAAGGCTGAAAAGATAAATTACGTTGGTAAATAAATAAAAAGCAACTCACCATGGTGAAAAATAAATTACTAAAAGAAAGTAAATGAAGATTGTTACTTTCACCAACTAGAGCAGGTAACCTAGTAACCCGATAACTGACTCAGCCCTAAAATAGCACGAACAAAATTATCAATCCTGATAATCCATCTATTAGCATCTGGAATCATCTTATTAAATGTGGGAATGATTTTTCTACAAGCATTGTAGAAGAAAAAAAGAGACAAGTCAGTGTGCATAATAAAAGAAACTCCACTGTGAGTAAATTACCAAAAGAGAACAAAAATGAACAAGCCCAATGTATTATATCCCAAGTACTAAAATATAGGGAAACGATCCAATACCATAAGCAAAAAAATCACCATTTTGATGATATCAACAGTTGGATCCACCTCTATGAGATCATTTCCCATTGCTTGAACTGAGAAGGATAAAAATTACAAATATCTGAAGGAACAAGCATGGTATGATCTAAAAATCATAGTAGAGTTTCACCAAGGATTCCATAATATATTCCAATAATTTATTTGGGAAACAAATTCTTTCAATTTTTAAATAAACATGTTTGGTATTTTCAATGAATATTTAAACAATCATGTTGTATAGATCAAATGATTTAAAATCCATTTTCCAAATACCTTACAAGTTATGGATTATTTATAAAATTATGGATTAGATTAAATTGTTATATAAAATAGTTTATGTAATTCTTATGTAATTAATAGAAATTTTACAACATTGTTATCTATTTATATCTCAAATATAAAATAATTGAGCAGTGTGGTAAACATCAAAAAAGGTATGAATGTTCTAGGCTATGGCAATCCACAGTCTCTACATTATATGAAAAAAATGTGTATACACACATCCACTTAACTATGTACAAAGGATACTTTTCACCATCTCATGGGGAATGTGACCAACTGAATGTATGTTTTATAACATTGTAATAGTGTAGAGTATGCCCAAATTACATAAAACTACCTATGTATTACATCTGGTCATCCAAAAAAAATGATGAGAAAATTATATTAAGAATTCTTAAAATATAATTAAATCTCATTCTTCAATTTTAATGAAAATTTTAAATCTAAAACCAAAAAAAGTTTTTAAAAAACATGGCTCATTAACAATTTAAATCCACTAGGTTTTTATCAAAACATTTTAATCCATTTTTACATGTTTTAAATCTACTAAAAACAAATTCTATAAATTTCACAATTAATTTTAAAAAATATATCAAAAATATTAATTGAAATGATTTCCTCAAAAACTCTAATAAAAATTAACCAATTTCCATAAATGCACCCTAATTCAATGGAATTGGGGGATTTCTCAATTCGTATGAAAAACCCATTTCAAATCACCATATTCAAATGAGTTTTATTTTATTAAATCAGTTGAAATAAATTTTTCCAAATTAAATTTAAATCATTAATTTAAATAAATATAGATATTTGAAGTTAATAAATGTTTCTAAATAGAACGGGATCCCCGTCCTTTTTCATGAAATGTAACACTTGCAATGGCACCGTTCAATGAGAAAGAAGTTTTAGAAGGCCTGAAAACTCAGCCTATAAATAAGATCCCACATCACAGAGGATAGATCCATTAATTTTTTCATTATCTATTGAAATCCCAAAGGAGGATAAAGAGGAAAATAAAAAGATTATTAAGAAATTCTTACCTGGGAATCACACTTTAATAACAGAGATAATTGAACATCAATAAAAAATATCTGTAAGGGTTGGATGAATCAAGATCATATAAGGTGTAACGCTCCGACCCCAGTTACCTTGAGTCAGTGCTTTATTTTAATACATTGGCATGACTACATGAAATCAAGTACCGATGGACCGATCTGTTTAGCAGCCTTGGAAAATAGATTACATACATGAACGTCACATTACATTATAAAATGAAAAACATATACAAGATTTTCTCCATTAACGACATTCATATCCCTTAGACTATCCCGGAAGTTCAGTCATAATATAATAATTTTCTTCCTAGGAAATATAAAACATAGAAAGGGGTTTTCTCAGATGCTCAGTAAGGATAACAATATAGCGGAAAATTTCAAAAATAAGCAAAAACATTTAATATAAGGCCCCATCCTTAAACCTTACTTAATCTTGTGTTAATACAAGATTACACATTGAGGATCTTTTCAGGTTTAGAGTTTTAGAGAATTATATCATAAAACTTGCATTACATTCCACATTTAAAAAAATGGTTACATAAAAGACATTATTCATTCTTCCCATCAAAGGAAACATATTGAAAATAAAACATGGATTCTTTCTTGACACATCCTTGACACTATCATCACATCACGTACCTTTCCATTAACCTGTGATAAACATTTCAAAAACTTGGGATGAGCATAAAAAGCTCAGTAAGGGATATAAAAATATGGAAAGGAAACATGAGTTCATATATACATAATAATGAAATCATAATTTACCCATAAAACATAGGCACTTTAACCTACCTCATCAAATCATGAATAAATCATAGAAATCAGAAGACATAAAGGTAACTTGAGGCATTCATAACATTCTTACGTAGGGAGTAACCCTCTTGGTTAAATTTGGAATACCCATCACAGTATATTCCCTAAATCTCTTCTTATAAACCTTAACGTTTCACTCCTTCGCATTACCCAATGCATTGGAGAGCTATATCGGGCTCACCCGCCCTTAGTTTATCACAGAACCAACCATTTTCATAACAATGACCAAGAACCATAACATAAACATATCACATAAAAAATGCATAGAGGAAACAAAACATTTCCACATTTCTATCACAATATAACATTTTATTATTTTAGAAATAATGAATCCATACAAAAAGAAACCATTTCCAAAACCATTTAAAACATTTAATAAAGAGATTTTTGAATCAAATTTTCCCATACCACCTTGAAGCTTAAAATTTTAAACCATTAATATCCATATAAATAAATCCTTAAAACCATTTTGAAAACATGTATATTAATAAGAACAAATAATTAAAACATTTAAAAAGATATTTTGGTTAAAGGGGTTTTACCAAAATTAGAGACACTTGAATACAAATAATTGCAGAATAACATTTAATCCGAACTTTATAATATCATGAGAATAAATGGATTCATGATATAATATGTCAAAGGACAGTATACACACCATATAAGAGTGAATTGTTGCATAACAACAATGAAGTCTCAAAAGAAATGTAAAATGAGATGAAATCCATTATAAAGAAGGTATCCTTAAATTAAAGATAATTCAATCTCATAATTATGTTTGACAAATATAGATACACCCAATATAAGTGGATATTAAGTGTAAAACAATCAAAGGTCATTCACACATATTCAAAGGATGACATATTCAATAACTACATGTTGAACCCAAAGAAATCGAAATTGGGTTAAGAAGTTCCCTTGGTATAATTCGACAGCCTAACGGCATCACATAAAATTTTACAAAAAGGGTTGATGAGAGAGATAAAGGGGATCTCATCACATGGACATAAAATTTACATAAATAAGGATATATAAGAACATATCCCAACATAATAGTATGTGAATTAAAAGACATAACAAATTAAGTCTTTTAAAATGAGGAGGGTGAAAGGTTCCCTTAACGATTTGGGTAACTTTTGAAAAGTACACCCCATTGAAAAAGTGTCATAAAATGAATATTTAAATACCCATAAATGGAATTATATTAAAAAGGAGTGTAATAATGGGCAGTACATAAACCACTCAAATGAAATTCTGGAAAATGTAGCATAAATATCACGGGAATAAAAGTGAGATGAAAAATCTCTAACGAAAACTCGGCAGCCTAACGGCGCCACATAAAACATACAAAATGGATTGATGAGAGTAAATAGGGTCTCTAATCATATAAACATAAAGTTTACAGAAAGATGAATAAAAAAGAACATCCCCCAATATAAAAAAGGAACTTAGAAGAAGTGACATAAAGGAGAGTACTTAAAATGAAAGAGATAGGATAGATCTCTTACGAAAACTCGGCAGCCTAACGGTGCCACTCAAAACATCCAAAATGGATTGATGAGAGGAAAATATGGTATTTCATAATATGAAAATAATTATTATAGTATGAGTAATATAAAATAACATCCAAATCATAAGAAAGATGAGCTTAAAAGGAATGACATAAAAGAGTGTACTTAAAAAGAAAGAGAGGTGTAGGATCCCTTACCTCGGGTCCGAATTGACTCGATCGTTCTTTAATCTCCTGAATAATAAACTTTAGTTAATTTCTACTTGATTAAGAACCTTTTTAAATCTTATTATTCCTTTTATATCACTTATTTCCATGTTATAAACATTATTTAATCATGAAGTTAATAATGATTGTTTTGTCGATGTTTGGTTCTTAAGTCGAAAGTGGACTTCTTACAATTACATGTTGTTCATGTGGTCAAAGGTTCTTTATATCCAGAATGAAATTACTGATTTTTATATCATATATATCATATATATACATCATATACATGTATTTATAATATTACATAATCATCTAGAGGTAAGAAATGAAATGCACCGTTCATGGAGACGGTAAGCCGTACGTACGCATGAACGCTACTTTCATTTCTTTCTCATATTAATGGAATTAAAATTAAATGAGAGGTATGTATATTTTAATTCCAGAATTATATTCATCATTTATATGTATCATTAATTATATATATCCATTATATACATGTACATTTAATAGTACATTACATTTGGGGATAAGAAATGAAATGCACCGTTCATGGAGACGGTAAGCCGTACGTACGCATGAATGCTACTTTCATTTCTATCTCATACTTTAATGGAAAGAAATAATAATGATATAGAGTTATATAATAGTTCCAGTATAACATCATATATAATAACATTAAATCCATTCTTTATACGTCCCACGTATGGAATTAACGAATCACATCACTTTGAGGGGGCGGTAGTCCGCACTTCCTAAAATGAAGATATCGCGTATACCCATAATGGAATCCATAAAGGTAAGACACAAATAAAAAATACATAAGCTTAAGTAAGGAATAAACATATTACATATCATATATAAAAATAGTGACATCATAATGGCCACCTTTGAAGGTGTTAAATGAGTATTGAACAATCATCGTTTCAGGAGGCAGAATTTCGCCATCCACGGAAATCGTATGTTCATTAACCATTTGATGTAGTTGTGGGAGAGTTTAGCTCTAATAAATCTTATATAAACATCCTAGTATATTGAAGATACTGTTGTTGTTATAAAAGAAGTAAATAAAAAGTGTTTAGGGGGTTGGAGAAGCAAAATAAAACAAATGAACATGAGAGAATGAATTACCTTTAAAAGTGTAACTCCTTTTGATTTGAGCCTAAAGGCTTCCTTTGAAAAGATTCTTCCCAAAGGGAATCCTCTATTATGAGTAGAGGGATGTTAAGAGAGTAAATTGGAATGGTTTGGACGAGCCAAAGGCTTGAGGAGTGTGTGAAATGAGGTAGAGGTGGGGGCCTTTTATAAGAGGAGAGGAGGGGCACTTTTGGAAAGTAAGAAATATTACTTTATTTGAAAATGTGTTTCGGTTTTAAAAGGTACCACATTGATTTAATTCGTGGATAAGGTGATAAGGGTTCTAAATCCACCCATATAATAAGTTTTGGACATGTGTAGGTCATAGAGTTTACATTATCTTCTCATTTTATTTAAATCGTCAGATAATGATGTCATCACTGCATCATTATGATGTCATAAATAATTTAATTTATTTAATGTCTAAAAATTATAAAAAAATTACTATGATGTAGGAAATATTCTTATCTTTCCAATTGATATTTATAATAAACAATATGACTTGTATAACCCCACTTAAATTTTTTTTTAGTAAAACATATTATGTTTCTGTCATTTTTACTTTTACATAAAATAAAAGGTTATTTATGTCATTTCCCAACCAAAGTGGCTCCATGGGGTCCCCAAGTTGACCCATGGCTTTTCATGGTCGGAAATTACACATCCAATGAGGTTAGGACATGTTTCAAGTTCATTTAATATTATTAAAACATTATTTTTACCTTAAACTACACTAATTACCTCTAATCGTGATTAAAAACATAATAAGTTACTATTCACCAAAAAATTATTTTTATCCCATTGAACGACATTTTACTTCTTAATGAAAACCATGTATGTCGGGTTTTTGAAATTCCAAACACAAAGATGGCAAAATTACATTTAAACGGAAAAATCAGTTTTTATAAGTACCACTTAGTGGTGTCACTATTCATCAAAAATTGATGTTTTTCAGAAAAATCCCAAATATTCACCCTGAGCTATATTTGATTTTCCGAATTCAAAAATGAAGACTATTTTACAAAATTCAAAACATATAAGTCACATTAATTAATTTAATAATTAATTCCCGCAGTCAGAGAAAATAGCGTGTTTTTATGAAACAATAAGTATCAAAAGATTGACATTGGTTTAAGTCGATTTCAAAGTTAAATTAATTCCAACGACCACTATTGGATTTAATGGTAAAAATATTTTCTAATTTCACTTTAAAACCAATTCAAAATATTATCTAATCATATAAATAAATTAGATTAAAAAGAGGTTTTGAATTAAATTACAACATTTTAAACTATTCATTAAAAAAATGAACTTTATCGGAAAGATACCAAAAATTTACACAAAGTAAATTTTGATGTCCCAATTATTAAGAAGAGTTATATTTGGTCCAATAGAATGTATAAGAGTGAACAAAACTATATTTAATGATGGTTCAACATCAAAAGGTGATAAGTGAACCTTTAGTGAAAACTAGGGCATATACGCCTAAAATTGAATTCTTTCCGTATTTTAAGCCTCTATCCTCTATTGGAAAAATGTAAAAACATTTAAAAACATATATAATCATATTTTAGTTATTTCTATCAATTCCCGCCAATACAACGGCTACATGTTAACTACCATTTAAAATAATATTATTTTATTATTAGAGTGCAATGTAAGATTCCCAAGAAACTCGTTGTTGCGTGTTGGGTACGCCATCGAGCATAGCGTCCCCTTTAAAGTCATATTAATATTTTATTCACAAATATGGATAAATATGAAAATGTCATATTTTTATTTACCTGGGGTGTTACGTCTTTCCCCCCTTTTGGGAATTGCGTCCTCGCAATTTTAAAATTGCACTTGGAAACATCCTTGAAAGTCCCACATTGGAACAAGAGTCGGTAAAACAATCACTTTAAAATAAAGAAAGATAAGTACAGAGGTCACCCGAGTTAACCCATACTAGGACTCCATGTAGGAAAACATGGACATGGAGGAGAAAACATTGGGCGATGTTCTGATGGAGAGTGATAGAAAACATGTTTTGGAGAAAGTTAACAATAAGAAAATCACAAACTTGTGATGGGTTAAACGGTGTTGGGTTCCCCAGTAGGAAAAGTTTATAGACAACATTTTTGTTTTAAGTTACTTTTTATTGAATAATTTATTCATAAGGAAACATAATCACTTATCATGTTGACTTTCAACTTTTACTAGATTCCTTAATCAAACTCATATTTTTTCCAAAAGACGAGTATTTAGGGAGACTTGTTCGAATTAATAGTACTATAATCAACTTCTAGAGAATCACCTAATCCAAAAAAGAGAACTATATACATCCCATGGCTTTAGGCTTTAACCAAAACCAAAACCAAAAAGGTTAGTACAAGGTCAGATAATCCAGAAAAGGATAACCCATTAAAAAGAAAATTCATGCTTAATCTCCAAAATTTGTCCAACAAAATCCAAAGTTCAACGAGGACCATCCGATAAAAAATTTTCCATAAAATCCTTTAATATAAACCAAAATAATATTGAAACCCAAATATTTAAAGGATTTAGTCACATAGTCTTCTGATTTAAATCGTAACATTTATCTCCAAACAATATCAGTTGCTCCTAAAGTCTCGTATTGAAAAGTAATTAACCTAATCACATATCCTCCATGATAGGTTAATCATTTTCATAAATAACCCAAAATCAACTTACTCTTAATTCATAAAATCATATAACTAAAAAGAATAGGTCAAACTAACCAGGGACTTCACGTAGTCCAGTGGTAGGCGATAAATACCAGTTTCACTTTGGTTGTGGTTTCGATTCTCGTAGCTTTGTCCGACGCGACGGGTAGTCACACGGTCTACGTGTTGTCCCATTTACAAAACTATATAATTCTTAAATCATTCCCCAAAAAGAGATAAAATCATCAAAAATGATCATAACATATTTTAACCTCAAGTTTATATCATGCCTTTCATTTTCCAGCATATCATATAATAACCCATAATTACCTCAAAAGTAAGGATCATATAAACTCTAATGGTTACCTTTATAATTATTACCTGAACTTCCACATGGATTGGTCATCTTGTACATGATGCATTAAAGATCATACCAAAGTTCAAGTGGTTGATCATGACTCCGTGATATTTGTTTTATAACAACCATGAGTTTCCTCATTGAATCCTCCATTTTATCTAGTATCTTAATCAGAGAACCACCACAGTTTCCTTCAAACATGTTGTCTATTTGGTGCCTGCTAGATCCATCCATTCACTAAAAATAGAAATGCCAGTGTGAGTATATCCACAAAACCATCATGTACTAATGAGGAAGGTAAACACTAAGATACACTTACTAAATCACTTTATCTAAAACTAGGACTTTTCTGAAATCCTAACCATTATGGTAATGTCACTTATGCTTAGAGAATACCCTAACCTCTAAAGTTATCTAAACCGACCTCTGATACCAACTATAAGGCCCCAGCCTTAAACCTTAAATAATCTTGGGTTAATACAAGATTACACATTGAGGATCTTTTCATGTTTAGAGTTTTAGAGAATTAGATCATAAAACGTGCATTACATTCCACATTTAAAAAAATGGTTACATAAAAGACATTATTCATTCTTCCCATCAAAGGAAACATATTGAAAATAAAACATGGATTCTTTATTGACACATCCTTGACACTATCATCACATCACATACCTTTCCCTTAACCTGTGAAAAAAATTTCAAAAACATGGGATGAGCATAAAAAGCTCAGTAAGGGATATAAAAATATAGAAAGGAAACATGAGTTCATATATACATAAGAATGAAATCATAATTTACCCATAAAACATAGGTACTTTAACCTACATCAACAAATCATGAATAAATCATAGAAATCATAAGACATAAAGGTAACTTGAGGCATTCATAACATTCTTACGTAGAGAGTAACCCTCTTGGTTACGTTTGGAATACCCATCACAGTATATTCCCTAAATCTCTTCGGAGAAACCTTAATGTTTCACTCCTTCGCGTTACCCAATGCATTGGAGAGCTATATCGGGCTCACCCGCCCTTAGTTTATCACGGAACCACCCGTTTTCATAATGATGCCCAAGAACCATAACATAAATGTATCACATAAAACATGCATAAAGGAAACAAAACATTTCCACATTTCTATCACAATATAACATTTTAGTATTTTGGAAATAATGAATCCATACAAAAAGAAACCATTTCCAAAACCACTTAAAACATTTAATAAAGAGATTTTTGAATCAAAGTGTCCCATACCACCTTGAAGCTTAAAATTTTATACCATTAATATCCATATAAATAAATCCTTAAAACCATTTTGAAAACATGGATATTAATAAGAACAAATAATTAAAACATTTAAAACGATATTTTGGTTAAAGGGGTTTTACCAAAATTAGAGACACTTGAATACAAATAATTGCAGAAAAACATTTAATCCGAACTTTATAATATCATGAGAATAAAGGGATTCATGGTATAATATGTCAAAGGACCGAATACACACCATATAAGAGTGAATTGGTGCATAACAACAATGAAGTCTCAAATGAAATGTAAAATGAGATGAAATCCATTATAAAGAAGGTATCCTTAAATTAAGGATAATTCAATCTCATAATTATGTCTGAAAAATATAAATACACCCAATATAAGTGGATATTAAGTGTAAAACAATCAAAGGTCATTCACAAATATTCAAAGGATGACATATTCAATAACTACATGTTGAACCCAATGAAATTGAAATTGGGTTAAGAAGTTCCCTTGGTAAAATTCGACAGCCTAACGGCGTCACATAATATTTTACAAAAAGGGTTGATGATAGAGATAAAGGGGATCTCATCACTTGGACATAAAATTTATATAAATAAGGATATATAAGAACATATCCCAACATAATAGTATGTGAATTAAAATACATAACAAATGAAGTCTTTTAAAATGAGGAGGGTGAAAGGTTCCCTTACCGACTTGGGTAACTTTCGAAAAGTACACCCCATTGAAAAAGTGTAATACAATGAATATTTAAATACCCATAAATGGAATTATATTACAAAAGGAGTGTAATAATGGGATTTACATAAACAAATCAAAGGAAATTGTGGCAAATGTAGCATAAATCTCACGGGAATAAAAGTGAGATGAAAAATCTCTTACGAAAACTCGGCAGCCTAACGGCGCCACATAAAACATCCAAAATGGATTGATGAGAGGAAATAGGGTCTCTCATCATATCAACATAATGTTTACAGAAAGATGAATACAAAAGAACATCCCCCAATATAACAAAAAGGAGCTTAGAAGAAGTGACATAAAGGAGAGTACTTAAAATGAAATAGAGAGGATAGATCTCTTACGAAAACTCGGCAGCCTAACGGCGCCACTCAAAACATCCAAAATGGATTGATGAGAGGAAAATATGGTATCTCATCATATGAACATAAAAATTATATTAGGAGTAATATAAAAGAACATCCAAATCATACGAAAGATGAGCTTAAAAGGAATGACATAAAAGAGTGTACTTAAAAAGAAAGAGAGGTGTAGGATCCCTTACCTCGGGTCCGACTTGACTCAATCGTTCTTTAATCTCATGAATAATAAACTTGCGTTAATTTCTACTTGATAAAGAACCTTTTTCAATCTTATTATACCTTTTATATAACTTATTTCTATGTTATAAACATTATGTAATCATTAAGTTAATAATGATTGTTTTGTCGATATTTGGTTCTTAAGTCGAAAGTGGACTTCTTACAATTACATGTTGTTCGTGTGGTCAAAGGTTCTTTATATCCAGAATGAAATTCCTAATTTGGATATAATATATATCATATATATCCAGCATATACATGTATTTATAAAATTACATAATCATCTAGATGTAATAAATGAAATGCACCGTTCATGGAGACGGTAAGCCGTACGTACGCATGAACGCTACTTTCATTTCATTCTCATATTAATGGAATTAAAATTAAATGAGAGGTATGTATATTTTAATTCCAGAATTATATTCATCATTTAGATGTATCATTCATTATATATATCCATTATATACATGTACTTTTAATAGTACATTACATTTGGGGATAAGAAATGAAATGCACCGTTCATGGAGACGGTAAGCCGTACGTACGCATGAACGCTACTTTCATTTCTATCTCATACTTTAATGGAAAGAAATAATAATGATATAGAGTTATATAATAGTTCCAGTATAACATCATATATAATAACATTAAATCAATCCTTTATACGTCCCACGTATGGCATTAACGAATCACATCACTTTGAAGGGGCGGTAGTCCGCACTTACTAAAATAAAGATATCGCGTATACCCATAATAGAAGCCATAAAGGTAAGCCAAAAATAAAAAATACAGAATCTTAAGTAAAGAATAAACATATTATATATCATATATAAAAATAGTGACATCATAATGGCCACCTTTGAAGGTGTTAAATGAGTATTGAACAATCATCGTTTCGGGAGGCGGAATTTCGCCATCCAGGGAAACCGTATGTTCTTTAACCATTTTATGTAGTTGTGTGAGAGTGTAGGTCGAAAAAATCTTATAAAAACATACTAGTATATTGAAGATACTGGTGTTGTTACAAAAGAAGTAAATAAAAAGAGTTTAGGTGTAACACCCTGAGATTATATGAAAAATATTCTTTTTCAATTTCATTAATGTCTTGTGTTATACGCTACACCAAAAGGAGCTTTCACAACACATATATCTGACCTGGCTTGAATTACACGCAATCGCGACCTTCCACGATAGCATGTGTTGTACGCAACACCATGTTTCGCTAAACAACGATATGCTATTAAAATATTATTAAAACTAGCCGTTATGAATTGTAATAACCACTTTTTGAAATTTTGTAAATTTTATTTTTCAAAATGGAATTCATTTTTGGATTCGTAATATCGAAATTAGCTTAGGGTGAAATTTTGGTGATTTTCGGATAAATTTCATATTTTGATGAATAGTGAAAATTACTAAATTTTAATTAAAAAACTTTTTCAATCGAAATAATTAATAGTGATAAGTTTTTAATTTTAGTGGTTTTAAATTATATTTAGAATATATTTTTACAATTTAATACAATTATGGTCGTTGGATGTAATTTCACATTTAAACCAGTCATAAACAAGTGTCAATCTTTTGATAGATATTGTTTCTTAAAAACATGCTATTTGTTTTAACAGCGGGATTTAATTATAAAATTAATTAATGCAACTTCTATGATATGAATTTGGTAAAATAGACTTCATTTTTGAATTCAGAATATGAAATATAGCTTAGGATGAAATTTTGGCATTGTTCTGAAAAACATCAATTTTTGATGAATAGTGAAACTACTAAGTGGTAGTTAAAAAAACTGAATTTTTCATAAAACATAATTTTACCGCTTCTGTGAATGGAATTTCAAAAATCCGAGAGACACGGTTGATGTCAGTAAGTAAAATGTGGTTCAATGAGATGAAAATAATTTTCGGTGAATAGTAACTTTTTTCTTTTATTTACCACGGTTAAAGGTAAATAGGGTAATTAAGGGTAAAAAGGATATTAATATTACCCTAACACATGTCCTAATCCTACTGGACAAGTTTATTTCGACCAAAATCAAACTTAGGAATAAAATATGACCATTTAGGTCCACTTGGGTTAGATTAGGACATTTATTATTAATTTATATAAAGAAGGGTTAAAATAGTTAAAATCAAAGTTTAATAAGTAAATCATTTTTAATATGGGGTTATACATAAGATAAATCCGACTATGAATATTCATTAGAAAGCTAAAAAGATTCCCTATATAATGGTATTTTATTTGTAATTTTTAGACATTAAATAATTTAATTTATTTATGACACAATGATGATGCAGTAATTATCTTATTAATGAAATATTGACATAATTGATGTTATAAACACCAAAATAAATGTAATTTGAGAGTTTTTATGAATTCCACTAATTTTCTAGGTTACTATGATATATTAGTGTTGATTTAATCAACTTGGTTCGAACATATAATTCTGTTATGACTTTCACAAAAATCATATATCAAATAGTGTCAAAATTGACACAAAATAGTTTTTAAATCTAATATTATATTATTAATTGTTATTTTATTCCTAAAAATATAAGGTTCGGCCAAATGACTTAGATAAGGATATATATATTAATAATAAACAATTTGGGGTTTGTTTGGCATGTTATAGTAAGTGTATTAACCATATAGTGTAAGAAAACAAAAAGACACGGTAAAAGATAAATTATTTAACTTAGAGTTAAATCTAATTGATAAGGTTAAAATAATACCCTAAACTTGTCTAAATACTATTGGTTGATAGTATTTCGACCCATACCCTCTTTAGATTCTAAATAAGACCCTTTGGAACCATTATAAACCGATTTTGACTTTAATATAAAATAATATTTTGAGATATTCCTAAGGTGCCCCTCTCCTCCCTTATAAAAGGACACCTCCTCCCCCTCCTCCTCACACATATTTGAGCACTCAAGCTCGGCCAACCCCTGAAAAAATCTCTTCTCCACTTACCTAGAAACATCCTAGAGGTTCTGGTCTTCCTCAAAGACCAATTTTAGTGCCCTAAGAGGAGGTCTCAAAGAGGCGCTTCAAAGAAGAGGTAATTACCGTTACCAATTCTTTCATCTTTATTTCTTATTCCACTTCTTCTTCTTAGTTTGTTTCATTATGAAGTAATAACATAAGTATCACTCATATACTGATATGTTATTATAAGTATGAAACAACCCTATTTCACCATCTATCCATCCTACGGAAAAAGAAATCACCGCGCGTGCGTACGTACGGAATACCGTATCCACGTCGTGGTGTAATCTATTTTCCACCACCACCTTACATGGACGGGTATAATGGTGTAAATAATAACTATACATAGTTATTAAAACATCATATTTATTCTGATATATTGTATAATCCACTCCAATTCAATTCAATATTTATGGAAATGATATCATCGCTCGTGCGTACGTATGGACTACCGTCTCCACGACGCGATGAGATTCATTCTCCATGTTAACCATTTAAGAATGATTATAAAGTATATATAAGAAATAATAATGAAATATATGACATTATAAATCTACTGGATTTATGTATATATATATATGTCATCTACTTACTTCCATTCAAGACAATAAGGAAAGGAAAACAGCATTCATGTGTACGTACGGACTACCATCTCCATGAACGGTGTTTTTCATTTCATTTATCTATATATTATGTATATATATACTGAATATATATGATATATAAATCATATTTTATATTCTGGAAGTAAGTAAATCATGATATAAGTAATAATAATGTCAAGAACAACAAGTCAAAACATCTACGATAAATGAAATGATTTTACCCAAAACGCTTCTTTAACATGGAATTTACAAAAGAACGGGTAATATAATGTCATAAGTGAACCATATATGATATAATAACAAGGAATATGATTCTGTAATAAGTCAATGACATTATTTAAATCATTATACAGGACGTTCGGACACATACGAAGCAAATCAGACCTAAGGTAAGGGAAATATCACAATCTCATTTTTATCCGAGATTGTTTATTCATAAGTATTTATTGGGGTGTATTTTATCATCCACATCCATGTCCCATCAATATGTAATATTGTTTCCATCCACTTAAACTAGTTTAAATCCAATTTTACCCTTCTGTGAGTTTTTAGTAAAGAATATGAAAGGAATCTTTTGTCGTTTTTTTTCGTACGAGGTACTTTTTGACTTTTCCGACAAAAGTACGAAGAATGTTTTTTTTAACTTATACGGCATGAATGGATTTTTAAAACATTATTTACAAGAAGCTTCCTTTACAAGTTTTCAAGTTTATTTTTAATCAACTTATTTTATTTTAAAGTCGTATGACATGTTATGAAAGGAAAAATGTTTTTGAAGAAGAAAGGATATTTTCCTCAAGAATGGAGTTCAAGTGTTTTATCAAAATTATTTTTCCATCTAAGATAATAAAGGGTTCTGTTTTTATCCCTATTATTAATTTAATTTGATCATGTTGTAATGGAATTATTTTTATGAATTCCTTTATCTTATATGAATTGATTTTTGATGTCATGATGTTTCAAGAATCCCATTTTTCTTACATGTGTTATGTGATGATGTATGTTTTATGATTATGTGGCACACATAAGAAAGGATTCATTATAAGATGGGTGGGACCTATATCTCCCTCCAATTCATTGGGTAAAGATTTTATATCTCATGAGATAGACAGGGCTGGAATGGTAGGTTATACCGGTTCAGTGAAACACGACTGAAACGAGGGTTACTCGATTCAGAAAGGGAATTTGTCCACTAAGATAGTCTTGGAAATGAGTCTTGACTAACAAGAAATGATTCTCTATGAATATCTGTGAATGCCACAAAGTTTCATGTTTTAAGTTATGATTATTGTGATTACATTTCACTTCCATGATTTACCCCATGTTATGAAATTATGATCTCTTTTGCAGGTTAAGATTTCCAAAAGTTATGTGCTTATGTATATGATGTGATTGATATTTCTTTTGTTTACCCTTACTGAGCATTTGAGCTCACCCTTTTATGTTTTCTTTTCCCCAGGATATAAAGAATGGTTTTAGGTATAATAAAAAGGATTATCTTTATGGGAGATGTTTAAGATCTTTCACCACGATTAGAGGATTATATTCCGAGTTTCCAAAGACACTAAACTATTACAGTACTTGTGTGTGTGTTTTTGTAATTTACTAAGTATTCCGCAAAAGTTATGTAGTGTCCATGTAAGTCAAGCTTCGGGTCTCTACAGTTGGTATCAGAGCAAAGGTTTAGTCAACCTTTGGAAACTAGGATGCGAAAACGTTAGTGAGATCCCTAGAGATATTTCTACGGTATGTCTAGGGATGTCCCTAAGGTTAAGTATACATATAGGTTATAGTACTAGAACTACGCTAACGATCATAGAATTAAACCTAAGATGTTATATATTAAGGGTACTCCCCCTTTACAATGTTGTTTTCCCTAGCATGATTTTTGCCTCTCACACTATTCGTTTTGGGTTTTAGACGATGGCTGGAACCCGAAGGAACCGTGTTGATCAATGCAATGGACAATGCAATGATTGTCCTCCTGAACAAAAAAATGTTATGGGAGATGGAGTGCGAAATTTTATTGCTATACTTACACAAGCTATGAATCATTCTGGACTTCCAAATGAGCAGTGAAGGGAACAATATTCTATTGAGTCCTTCATGAGGCAACGTCCACCTTCTTTCAATAGGTCTTCCGATCCATTTGTTGTTGAACAGTGGATCAGTACCACTGAAAAGATATTTTCAGTTCTTCAATGTTCTGAACATGATAAAGTCATCTTAGCAGTATATTGTTTGGAAGGTGAAGCTGATCAATGGTGGAATCTTTTCAAGAATACGAGGCCAAGAGATGAAATTGAGTCCATGGAATGGGACGAGTTCAAGAACTTGTTTTTCAGTAAGTACTTCCCTCGTATTCTTCGAACAAATATGGAAAAGGAGTTTCTTGAGCTGAAGTAGAAGGATGATGAATCTGTTGGTATATACGAAGCGAATTTTACAAGACTTGCATGGTATGCATCTGGCATTATCATCCAACCTGAAAGTAAAGTTGATCGATTTTTCAGTGGCTTAAAACCAAGTCTTCGACGGGCATTAGCTATAAGAGACTTTAGTAGCTATGAAGAAATTGTGCGTTGTGCTATCAAGGTAGAAATGGAAGTTGGTGTTACATATCCATCTCAGGGTTTTGACAAGAAACGAAAGATGGAGTTCATGGAGAAATCTCAGAATAATGGTGAAAAGAAGATGAATGTTTCCTTATGCACAAAGTGTGGAAAGAAGCATGGTGGAGATTGTCTAAAAGGGACTAGAAAATGTTTTAAGGGTGGAAAAGAAGGTCATCGAGCAGCTGAGTGTCGAAGTAATGGAAAAAGGGTTTCTAATGATGTGAATAAAGCAAACACTGCAGAGAACGCACCACCAACACTTCAATGCTTCAAGTGCAAGGAAATGGGGCATGATGCTAATAAATGCCCTAATCCAAGGGTTAGTGATGATCTACATGAGCAACCGCTTAAGGAAAAGGATAAAGGGAAGTCACATGCGATCACTATTGGCGATGTTGAATATGACAACGATGTGGTGGAATGATTAAGTTTTTATGTAATGGGATTCCAAAATAATGTTGTATCATGGAGTATTGGAATATTTATGTATTGGTCTAATGTGGTATTCAAAGTGATTGAGATATTTTTGGAAATAAGACGATATACGCATAATGAAGGGAAAATGAGAAAATGAAATGTTTAACAGTATTCATGAGCTCATGATTGATATAAGGACTAAGTGATATCATGGTTTGATTATAAAGAATTTTGAGGATTTTGGTATGTGGACAGTGTTAACGTTTAACTGCATTCATGTTTTCACTACGGTTCAGTGGGTATTCAAGAGAATACATGATTAAGGCCTTTGAATGTTTGGAATGTGACCAACAAGACATATCTTATGATATATGGGGATTAACGACAGTATTAAATCTCTGGTAATCGTTTTCACTATATTATGAGAGTGGACTGTAGTATCATGGATAAGCCTAAAGTATAGAATGGATTACATTGGACATAAGTTAGTATTGTTTAAGGATAGAAGATTTTCGATATTATTGATGGGATGTTATAGTAATGTAGTTTTAGAAAAAGGACAACCTGCAGAACGGGCGACAGCCCATCGCGTCGGACAAGTTTGTGGGAATCGAACCCACAACCGAAGTGCGACTGGCCTTTATCGCCTACCACTGGCCTACAAAAAGTCCCTGTTTAGTAGAAACTAGTTTTATTTTATTAAGAGGTATGATATATGAAGTATAAGTTCATTTTTGGAACCATATACGATTAATCTAACCATAAGATGAACTTATAACTTTTCAAACCTTTTGTTTGAGAGAGATGGAATGACCCATCATTCTATTACATGATCTGCTAACACATCACGAATGACAAATTCAACTTCATTTCTTTAAGAGATGAAGTGTAAATTGTCCAAAGAACGACCAACGGTGATACTATACCGAAATCACGAAAGTATTTATTCTAATTCCAATTTCATCAACTTTAGGGAAATGATCTTGAAAACCAAAAATGTCGTCCTAGTCCTCTTATATCTGATTAATCAGATGGTACCTTAGATCGTCACAAATTTATGCATTTGTGATTGTTGGCTTTTCCATAGCCATGTTCTCTACCACTCTCTATCAGAACATGATGGTTAGATTTTTCTTCCATATCCATATTTTCACCTATGTGGAAACCCAGTGATTAGTTTATTTGGGTAATCGTTACATTTCATAATTTAGTTTTTAAAGCCATGTTTTGGTATTCCTTTTTACAATGTGGGTTTATCAAAAAAAAAATTTGAATAGTAAACCATTTATAACCCCGACGAATTTCGAGGGCGAAATTCATTTTAAGGGGGGTAGAATGTAACACCCTGAGATTTTATGAAAAATATTATTTTTAATTTCATTAATGTCTTGTGTTATACGCTACTCCAAAAGAGGCTTTCACAACACACATATCTGACCTGGCTTGAATTACACGCAATCGCGACCTTCCACGATAGCATGTGTTGTACGCAACACTAAGTTTCGCTAAACAACGATATGCTATTAAAATATTATTAAAACTAGCCGTTATGAATAGTAATAAGCACTTTTTGAAATTTTGTAAATTTTATTTTTCAAAATGGAATTCATTTTTGGATTCGTAATATCGAAATTAGCTTATGGTGAAATTTTGGTGATTTTCGGATAACTTTCATATTTTGATGAATAGTGAAAATTAGTAAATTTTAATTAAAAAACAACTTTTTCAATCGAAATAATTAATAGTGATAAGTTTTTAATTTTAGTGGTTTTAAAGTATATTTAGAATATATTTTTACAATTTAATACAATTATGGTCGTTGGATGTAATTTCACATTTAAACCAGTCATAAACAAGTGTCAATCTTTTGATAGATATTGTTTCTTAAAAACACGCTATTTGTTTTAACAGCGGGATTTAATTATAAAATTAATTAATGCAACTTCTATGTTATGAATTTGGTAAAATAGACTTCATTTTTGAATTCAGAATATGAAATATATCTTAGGATGAAATTTTGGCATTGTTCTGAAAAACATCAATTTTTGATGAATAGTGAAACTACTAAGTGGTAGTTAAAAAAACTGAATTTTTCATAAAACATAATTTTACCACTTCTGTGAATGGAATTTCAAAAATCAAAGAGACACGGTTGATGTCAGTAAGTAAAATGTGGTTCAATGAGATGAAAATAATTTTCGGTGAATAGTAACTTTTTACTTTTATTTACCACGGTTAAAGGTAAATAGGGTAATTAAGGGTAAAAAGGATATTAATATTACCCTAACACATTTCCTAATCCTACTGGACAAGTGTATTTCGACCAAAAACAAACTTAGGAATAAAATATGACCATTTAGGCCCACTTCGGTTAGATTAGGACATTTATTATTAATTTATTTAAAGAAGGGTTAAAATAGTTAAAATCAATGTTTAATAAGTAAATCATTTTTAATATGGGGTTATACATAAGATAAATCCGACTATGAATATTTATTAGAATGCTAAAAAGATTTCCTATATAATGGTATTTTATTTGAAATTTTTAGACATTAAATAATTTAATTTATTTTTGACACAATGATGATGCAGTAGTTATCTTATTAATGAAATATTGACATAATTGATGTTATAAACACCAAAATAAATGTAATTTGAGACTTTTTATGAATTACACTAATTTTCTAGGTTACTATGATATATTAGTGTTGATTTAATCAACTTGGTTCGAACATATAATTCTGTTATGACTTTTAGAAAAATCATATATCAAATAGTGTCAAAATTGACACAAAATAGTTTTTAAATCTAATATTATATTATTAATTGTTATTTTATTCCTAAAAATATAAGGTTCGTCCAAATGACTTAGATAAGGATATATATATTAATAATAAACAATTTGGGGTTTGTTTGGCATGTTATAGTAAGTGTATTAACCATATAGTGTAAGAAAACAAAAAGACACGGTAAAAGTTAAATTATTTAACTTAGAGTTAAATCTAATTGATAAGGTTAAAATAATACCCTAAACTTGTCTAAATACTATTGGTTGATAGTATTTCGACCCATAACCTCTTTATCTTTTAAATAAGACCCTTTGGAACCATTATAAACCGATTTTGACTTTAATATAAAATAATATTTTGAGATATTCCTAAGGTGCCCCTCTCCTCCCTTATAAAAGGACACCTCCTCCCCCTCCTCCTCACACCAATTTGAGCACTCAAGCTCTGCCAACCCCTGACAAAATATCTTCTCCACGTCCCTAGAAACACTATAGAGGTTCTGGTCTTCCTCAAAGACCAATTTTAGTGCCCTAAGAGGAGGTCTCAAAGAGGCGCTTCAAAGAAGAGGTAATTACCGTTACCAATTCTTTCATATTTATTTCTTATTCCACTTCTTCTTCTTAGGTTGTTTCATTATGAAGTAATAACATCAGTATCACTCATATACTGATATGTTATTATAAGTATGAAACAACCCTATTTCACCATCTATCCATCCTACGGAAAAAGAAATCACCGCGCGTGCGTACGTACGGAATACCGTCTCCACGCCGTGGTGTAATCTATTTTCCACCCCCACCTTACATGGATGGGTATAATGGTGTAAATAATAACTATACATAGTTATTACAACATCATATTTATTCTGATATATTGTATAATCCACTCCAATTCAATTCAATATTTATGGAAATGATATCATCGCTCGTGCATACGTATGGACTACCGTCTCCACGACGCGATGAGATTCATTCTCCATGTTAACCATTTAAGAATGATTATAAAGTATATATAAGAAATAATAATGAAATATATGACATTATAAATCTACTGGATTTATTTACATATATATATGTCATCTACTTACTTCCATTCAAGACAATAAGGAAAGGAAAACAGCGTTCATGTGTACGTACGGACTACCGTCTCCATGAACGGTGTTTTTCATTTCATTTATCTATATATTATGTATATATATATACTGAATATATATGATATATAAATCATATTTTATATTCTGGAAGTAAGTAAATCATGATATAAGTAATAATAATGTCAAGAACAACAAGTCAAAACATCTACGATAAATGAAACGATTTTACCCAAAACGCTTCTTTAACATGGAATTTACAAAAGAACGGGTAATATAATGTCATAAGTGAACCATATATGATATAATAACAAGGAATATGATTCTGTAATAAGTCAATGACATTATTTAAATCATTATACAGGATGTTCGGACACATACGAAGCAAATCGGACCTAAGGTAAGGGAAATATCACAATCTCATTTTTATCCGAGATTGTTTATTCGTAAGTATTTATTGGGGTGTATTTTATCATCCACATCCATGTTACATCAATATGTAATATTGTTTCCATACACTTACACTAGTTTAAATCCAATTTTACCCTTCGGTGAGTTTTTAGTAAAGAATATGAAAGGAATCTTTTGTCGTTTTTTTTCGTACGAATTACTTTTTGACTTTTCCGACAAAAGTACGAAGAATGTTTTTTTAACTTATACGGCATGAATGGATTTTTAAAACATTATTTACAAGAATCTTACTTTACAAGTTTTCAAGTTTATTTTTAATCAACTTCTTTTATTTTAAAGTTGTATGACATTTTATGAAAGGAAAAATGTTTTTGAAGAAGAAAGGATATTTTCCTCAAGAATGGAGTTCAAGTGTTTTATCAAAATTATTTTTCCATCTAAGATAATAAAAGGTTCTGTTTTTATCCCTATTATTAATTTGATTTGATCATGTTGTAATGGAATTATTTTTATGAATTCCTTTATCATATATGAATTGATTTATGATGTCATGATGTTTCAAGAATCCCATTTTTGTTACATGTGTTATGCGATGATGTATATTTTATGATTATGTGGCACACATAAGAAAGGATTCATTATAAGATGGGTGGGACCTATATCTCCCTCCAATGCATTGGGTAAAGATTTTATATCTCATGAGATAGACAGGGCTGGAACGGTAGGTTATACCGGTTCAGTGAAACAGGACTGAAACGAGGGTTACTCAATTCAGAAAGGGACTTTGTCCACTAAGATAGTCTTGGCAATGAGTCTTGACTAACAAGAAATGATTCTCTATGATTATGTGTGAATGCCACAAAGTTTCATGTTTTAAGTTATGATTATTATGATTACATTTCACTTCCATGATTTACCCCATGTTATGAAATTATGATCTCTTTTACAGGTTACGATTTCCAAAAGTTATGTGCTTATGTATATGATGTGATTGATATTTCTTTTGTTTACCCTTACTGAGCATTTGAGCTCACCCTTTTATGTTTTCTTTTCCCCAGGATATAAAGAAAGGTTTTAGGTATAATAAAAAGGATTATCTTTATGGGAGATGTTGAAGATCTTTCACCACGATTAGAGGATTATATTCCGAGTTTCCAAAGACACTAAACTATTACGGTCCTTGTGTGTGTGTTTTTGTAATGTACTAAGTATTCCGAAAATGTAATGTAATGTCCATGTAAGTCATGCTTCGGGTCTCTACATTAGGGGTTTGGAGAAGCAAAATTAAACAAATGAACATGAGTGAATGAATTACCTTTAAAAGTGTAACTCCTTTTGATTTGAGCCTAAAGGCTTCCTTTGAAATGATTCTTCCCAAAGGGAATCCTCTAGGATTAGGAGAGGGATGTGGAGAGAGTAAATGGGCAGGGGTTGGCCGAGCCAAAGTCTTGAGGAGTGTGTGAAATGAGGTAGAGGTGGGGGCTTTTTATAAGAGGAGAGGAGGGGCACTTTTGGAAAGTAAGAAATATTACATTATTTGAAAATGTGTTTCGGTTTTAAAAGGCCCCACATTGATTTAATTCGTGGATAAGGTGATAAGGGTTCGAAATCCACCCATCCAATAAGTTTTGGACATGTGTAGGTCATAGATTTTACATTATCTTCTCATTTTATTTAAATCGTCAGATAATGATGTCATCGTTGCATCATTATGATGTCATAAATAATTTAATTTATTAAATTTATAAAAATTATAAAAAAAATTCTATGATGTAGGAAATATTTTTATCTTTCCAATGGATATTTATAATAATCAATATAACTTGTATAAACCCACTTAAAAATTGTTTTAGTAAAACATATCATGTTTGTGTCATTTTTACTTTTACATTAAATAAATAGTTATTTAAGTCATTTCCCAACCAAAGTGGCTCCATATGGTCCCCAAGTTGACCCATGGATTGTATTGGTCGGACATTAAACATCTAATGAGGTTAGGACATGTTTCATGTTAATTCATATTATTAAAACATTATTTTTACCTTAAACTACACTAATTACCGATAAATCGCGATTAAAAACTTAATAAGTTACTATTCACCCAAAAATTATTTTTATCCCATTGAACCACATTTTACTTCTTAATGAAAACCATGTATGTTGGATTTTTTAAATTCCAAACACAAAGATGGCAAAATTTCATTTAAACGGAAAAATCAGTTTTTATAAGTACCACTTAGTGGTGTCACTATTCATCAAAAATTGATGTTTTTCAGAAAAATCCCAAAAATTCACCCTGAGCTATATTTGATTTTACGAATTCAAAAATGAAGTCTATTTTACAAAATTCAAAAAATATAAGTAACATTAATTAATTTAATAATTAATTCCCGCTGTCCGAGCAAATAGCGTGTTTTTATGAAACAATAAGTATCAAAAGATTGACACTGGTTTAAGTCTGATTTCAAAGTGAAATTAATTCCAACGACCACTATTGGATTTAATGGTAAAAATATTTTCTAATTTAACTTTAAAACCAATTCAAAATATCATCTAATCATATAAATAAATTATATTAAAAAGAGGTTTTGAATTAAATTACAACATTTTACACTATTCATTAAAAAATGAACTTTATCGGAAAGATACCAAAAATTGACACAAAGTAAATTTTGATGTCACAATTCTTAAGAAGAGTTCTATTTGGTCGAATAGAATGTATAAGAGTGAACAAAACTATATTTAATGATGGTTCAACATCAAAAGGTGATAAGTGAACCTTTAGTGAAAACTAGGGCATATACGCCTAAAATTGATTTCTTTCCATATTTTAATCCTCTATCCTCTATTGGATAAATGTAAAAACATTTAAAAACATATATAATCATATTTTAGTTATTTCTATCCATTCCCACCAATACAACGACAACATGTTAACTACCATTTAAAATAATATTATTTTATTATTAGAGTGCAACGTAAGATTCCCAAGAAACTCGTTGTTGCGTGTTGGGTACGCCATCGAGCATAGCATCCCCTTTAAAGTCATATTAATATTTTATTCACAAATATGGATAAATATTAAAATGTCATATTTTTATATACCTGTGGTGTTACATTTAAGGCAATGTATAAAACTAAAACAAAATAATTTAAACATAAACTTATGAATAATATAGAAAAGATAAATATCATATTTCCATTTACTTATTCACCTGGATATTCTGTTAGTAAAATAGTCACAAGTAATATAAATAGCTAATTTCATAATGATGGAATGCATAATGTCGGACATCATAACCATAGAGTTAGTGACTCATGCCAAGACTACAAAGAAGATTTTGTCAAGGCTTTGTGCCAAGACACTAGTTTGTCTCATGAGACCTGCCAATTCATCGAGCAGCTATAACAAGATCCCACTATCACTTAAAAAGTCCAATACATTCCTCATATGAAAAGGTTAAACATAATATAAACATTCGTATCAAAACTAGCATAAAAAATGAAAATAATTTATCCATAAACCATGAATGGTATAAATATAAAACATGCATAGACAAAAATATCAAAAAACCATCAATACGATATGGATGATTTTTATCATAATAAATCATCCTAGATCTAGAATAATATCCCATAAATGATGTTTTCATAGTTGAAAATGATAAATAAAAATCTTTGACAGAAATATCCTTTTTTCATGAAATAATTTAACACTCAAACAATTTAGAAAGCAAGACATTTAAATACATTTTAGAATCAAATATTTCAATACCAATTTGAAACATTTGAACATAATTATCATTTTAAAATAATTTATTCACTTATAAATAAATCCCTAAGAACAATTTGGGAAACATAGACATTAATGAGAATGACATAGAAGAATAAAAATCTAAATCATTTAAAATCTTAATATAGTTAAAGGGTTTCTTTCATAAAATATAAAATATTCCATTCAAAAATATTATAATGAAACACATAGGTGGATGATAAATATGTCCTAATAGATACTTATGTAAAAACAACCTCGGATAATAATGTAATTGTGGAATTAACCCTTAACTTGAACTTTCCTTTGGTCGCGGGTATGTTTAAACATATGTATAATAACCACAAGATGTTATTAAATTATACCAATACCATATTCATGTTTATAATATCATACATGATTCATTTATGACTTTATAATACCCATTTAATAATTATTTCCATGTTAAATTAACATTTTGGGTAATAATCACTTTGTTTATCGTACGTTTTTTAACTTTTTATTATTGATCATATCATATAGATCATGATTTAAATACATCCTTAATATAAACCTTGATTTATATATATCATATATATTTATAATATAAATATTTATAATAGATAGATATATTAAATGGAAGGCACCGTTTATGGAGATGGTAGGCCGTACGTACGCATAAACGTGGTTTCTGTTTTCATGTCGTATTTAAAATAATTAAGTGAATATGATATATGTATGTACATAAAAACATAAATACATACATAAATATATAAAGTATCATTATTATGTCATATATTACATACTTATAAATAATATATATTTTTATAATCATCTTTGAATGGTGATCGTGGGAATGAATCTCATCGCGTCGTGAAGACGGTAATCGGTACGCACACCCGAGCGAAAATATCACTATATATATGGTGAAATAGTATCTAATTAGATGATACATCATATATATACAGAATAATTAACATTTTATATTAATTAGTTACATTATTTATAATCATTATTATACCCATTCAAATAATGAAGTGTTAGAATAACAAATTACACCACGACGTATAGACGGTAAGCCGAACATATGCACCTATGGATATATTGTCATTTATAGGATGGATATAATAACTAATATGCTTTTATAATATTTATAACAACATTAAAGTATGAAGGAGTTACTATAGTTGTTATTTTGGGATGTTAAAAAAAATAAAGAGGAAGTGAAAGAAGAAAAGAACATGAAAGAGGGTGGTGGAATTATTACCTCTTGTTCAGGTGTTTCCTTTTGAGTTGATCAACATAAGATGCATTTTTTATAAAAGATAGGAATCTAGGTTGATTTGAGGGAAGATGGGAGGATATTTTGGTAGGGTTTTTCCAAGCCAAATGGATTTGGAGGTGTGATTTTGGTAGAAGGGGAAGTGCCCTTTTATAAGAGGGGTGAGGGTCACTATAAAGAATGATTAAAATATTAATTTATTATACAATCATATTCGGTTTATAATGGTTTCAAATGAAAATATTTTGAAAAATAGGTTTTTATGGGTCTAAATTCTTTTGACCAACTGGTTTTAGACAATTTTAGGTTACCAATTTAACCACATCTTTTATATTCATCTCTTAATTAAATTGTTTAACTTTTACTGCATCTTCTTGTATTCTTACACTATATAGTTGGTAAACTTACTCTGAAGATCCAACAGAACCCCAAGTGGATAATTAATGACATATATAAACATTTTTAAGATCTTTTTTGAACCTTAGATTTTTGGGAATATTATATCAACCAATAATATAGTATTTATTCTAAAAACAAATTTATGTCAATTTTGACAATATTTGGAGTTTTATTTTTGTGAAAGTCATGAATACCTTATTACATGGAAAAAAATTAATCTAATCAACCATAACATGTCATATTAACCTATAATATTTTTTTATGGAATCAAAAAATTTAAATTCTATTTATATTAATATTTATAATATAAACTATTTTAAAATTTCATTAAGAAGGTAATTACGACATAGTCATTTTTTCATAAATAAATTTAGTTAATTAATATATAAAAATTATAAATAAAATACAATTATGTAGGAAATATTTTTTTCCTTATAATAAAAATATATAGTTGAATGTATTTTATATATAACCCTATATTAAAAATGGTTTAGTTAATAATCATTGAATTTAACATTTTTAACTCTTCTTTAAATAAAATAATAATAAATGTCGTGATCTAATTCAAGTGGACCTAAAGAATAATATATTATTACTATGGATTTTTTTGAATTAAACTTATCCAATAGAATTAGGACATGTTTTAGGGTAATTATAATATCATTTTACCGTTAATTACCCTATTTACATTTGATCATGGTAAATAAAAGTCAAAAGTTACTATTCAACAAAACATATTTTTATATTATTGAATCACATTTTAATTATTGATGTAAATAGTGTCTCTCATATTATTTATATTCAACTCACCAAACTGGTAAAATTATGTTTTATGAAAATTTGCTAACGTGCCTAGAAGATGGGTAAAAGAGGTTAAAAATTTCAATAAAATTTTACACATCTAATTTCATTATAAAATGACTCTAAATAATAACATTGAACTTATAATAGTATTATATATATATTTGAATAAAAATAAATTAAATTAAAATAAATATTTATTTAAATAAAAAGTCTATTTTAAATAATAACAAAGTGTTTTGCACTATTAATCAAAAAATAAAATGTTTTCATAAAAATACCAAAAAATAATTCTAACTAATTTTCAAATTTTGAATTAAAAAATGAGTTATATTTTTCCAAATTAAAAACATAGAAGTTTCATTTATTAATTTAAAATTTATTCTGTTGTTAAAACCATGGGTTTTTAAAAAGTAAAAACTATCAATAGATTGACATGTGTTTATGTGAAATTTATATGTGAAATTACTTTTGACAACATAAATTATATTAAATGATAAAAATATAATCTCATAATACTTCAAAAACCATTCAATTGAATAATTTTACATTATAAATTATTTTGATTAAAAAAGTTGGTTTCAATTAAAACATAGTATTTTTCACTATTCATAAAAAATATGAAAGTTATCAGAAAAGTACCAAAAATTTATCCAAACAATATTATTATGTACCGTTTATAAAGAATAATTTAATTTCATTAAATTTAATATATAAAAGTGTCAGATATTTGTTAAAAAAGTTTCTCCACTAAAAGACTGTAAAATTTCATTTTCTGAAAAACACTTCTTTTATCTTAAAAAATGAATTTTTTTTATATTATGTCATTTAAACACATAATATAGATGTTAAAATTATATAAAGTATATATATTATTCAAAATGAAATTATTACTAGTCTTAACCGCTTTTTGAGCAGCTAGTTTGGTAAGTTGTAGTGCGCTCGAACACAGTTTTTCGTGTAGCGCAGGCTATTGAATTACATTAATGAGATAATGTACAATGAAATCCTGGGGTGTTACATTATCCCTCCTTTAATAAATTTCATCCTCACAATTTTTCTATTTTCCTTTGAAAATAAAATGTTAAAAATAGAAAAATACCTTTGTGTAAAACCCATATCAAAAATTGGATTAATAAAATCTTGTCTTAATAAGAGGGGAAAAGAATGAAAAAGTCACCACCAAATTATGATCGTGATTAAGAGAAAGTTAGTGTAAAATAAAGGCACATAATTCGAATAAAAATATAAATATTTATAGTAATTGATTGAGGTCATCAATCACAAACAAATGTAAAATTGATGGCCTCAAATCCATCAATCTATGATGATTTAAAATATCATCGGTTGAAAAAAACATTATTTATTAGGATAACACATTTTTGGTTTTAAGTTCACTTACATAAAGTTTAATAATTAATATATTCATAGTATACGAGGAAAAAATATATACGTGAAATGTAGAGTTTTATCCCTCAACTAATTCTACCACAAACTCATGTTCTCATCCAAAAGAAAATAGAATTAAAAAATATTATATTTACCCAAATCGTATAGGGTTACAAAAATAATGAATTTATAAATAATTTGTTAGAATATTAAAAAAAACTACATTATACAAACTAGGACATCACATAAGAAATTGGTAGGTGATTACCCTTGTCGCCCTTTGGTTGCAGGTTCAATTCTTGTGACTTTGCCGGATGCGATGGGTTATCGCCTGACCACTAGGTTATACTTTTCATAACAATCCAAAAATAATCTTATCAAATGATTTAATGTTATCAATAGTATTCAATGTCAAACATAACCCATTCCAACCGTTAGAATTATCCAAAATAATTCTGTCCAAACTCACACTTCAAAATTTATAATGAATGTAAACACAATGAAGATATTTTTTCCACGTATTAACATGTGAATACCTTCATCATGTATTCTTTTAGAACAAGGTAACACCCTCAATTACCATAAATCCATATTTATTACATTCATTCTACCTTATTCCTTATAAAATACTGTATATACTCCTTATATCCAAAAATGTTGTAAACTCCAACAATGATGGAATAAACAAATCATCAATCAGTTCCAAGGATGTCAACAATATCCAATTTAATTTATCCAAATCAATCATCTCTTATTCTAAAATCATTCCACAGAATCAGGATCATATTTATGTTTTATATTTCCTTCAACCATGTATTTTACAAAATGTTTAACTTGAAATTTATTCACTTTTCTAGGTACCACAAAATCTCAAATCCTAAATGAAATAGTATTGTAGTACAATCATTATATACTCCATAATTATTATAACCAGTACATCATTGGTACAAGACTCAAATGACATAATTCTTTAATATCAACATATGAACACTAGTCATTAATCTTCATCTATAGTAATATCATAGCTTGATTATTATCCAACAGCATCATTTGTCGTATACTATGATGATTTGGACATTGATTCGCGTTGTGTCCCAACTCCATGTAGATGAAGTTTTGTACATATGAAACATTTTTCTTACCCTTGCAATCACGTACGCTGTTTCCTTTTTCTCTAAACTTTTAACAAAATTTCATTCCCTTCAATCATTTACCAAGGTGATTCTTTCCACAGTTATCACATATGTGAAAATCCTTCTTTCCCTTGTTCCCTTTATCCATCATTCTCTCTACCATCCTTTTTTTCTCTGGCATCCCTTCAAATCCATAGGACATAGAAAATTCTATACATATCTAATTAACATATGAAACTTTTTCTTCATATGATGATAATATGTGGGAGACTATTTCATTTATAAATGTCGTCATAATACCATGAAAAAGAGGATTTTTCTTACCCTTGGATCATGCGTATTGTTAGAGTTCTCATTCCATCTACTGGCCGCCATTTCTAAACAATGGTATACACTAGGTTAGTTTTAGGAATCACAATGCATAATTCCAAACTAGTAAAATACCTAATTTAAATTGAAAATATTATGCATATAATTTATAATCATAAAAAAAATTTCTTTATGGAATTATTTAATCCTAAATCTTTCATAATGTCTTGTAAAGAAAATGTGAATTATCCCAAGCATATCCCTCAGGAGTGTCATAAAAAAATGTTCTTCAAGGCCCGTTGTTGTGTACCAGGATACCCCTGGTCAAGCCCGAAACTCCTTGTCAGATTTTTCACTCTTAGGTATATATTTCCAGAGCCGCCTCTACCTGCTCGTATCTAGGCAAGGATGTATTGCATGGAAAATTCACAAAATATCTACATTACCAAAATTATAGGATATTCTTCTATTCTAATCATCAAGGCCTATCTTAGGATAATGTTCTCTATTCATAATTTTTTCTAAATATAGTTTAAAAGGTTATTGATAAACTTATATGACAAAAACTGTAACTCCCTGTCCCCAGTTACCCAAAGTCAGTGCATTATTTTAATAAATTGGCATGATAACAAAGAATCATGTCCCGAAGGACCAATCAGTTTAGTTGTCTTGGAAAATAGATTACATACACGACAATTAAATTAAATTTTAAAATGAAAAACAACAACAACATTGTCTCTATTGACCAAATGCATATCTCTTAGAATATCCCTTTAGGTCAGTCGTAATATTCTACTTAGAATTTTAGGAAAAATAAAACATAGAAAGGGGTGAGCTCAGATGCTCAGTAAGGATAACAATATAGTAGAAACATTCATAAATAATCATAAACATTTAAGGCAATGTATAAAACTAAAACAAATGACTTTAAAACTTAAACATCAAAATAATATGGCAACAATAAATAAAATAATTCCATTTACTTATTCACATGGTTCTTCTACTAGTCAAATAATCACATGTAATATCAATAACTCATTTAATAATTATGGAATGCCTAATGTCGGATATCATAACCACATGGTCAAGGCCTCATGCCAAAACTACAAATAATATTTTTTCAAGGCCTTATGAAAAGAAACTAGTTTTTATAATAATACCTATCGATGCATCGAGGAGCAATAGCGAGCTCCACCAATTACTTACTAAGTCAAATGAATTCCTCATATGAAATTTTTTAAACATAATATATGTATTTATATTAAAACTAGCATACGAAATGTAAATATTTTATCCATAAACCATGAATGGTATAAAAATAAAACATCCATTGTCAATCATATCACAAAGACTTCAATTTTATATGGAATATTTTTATCAAAATAAATGAACGTAGATCAAGAATAATATCCAGTAGTGGATGTTGACATAGTGGAAAATGATCTGTAAAAATCTTTGAGAGAAATATTCTTTTTTTATGAAATCATTTAAAAGTCACACTATTTAGAAAGGAAGACATTTAAAGTCATTTTTTTGAATGTGTCTCATACCAATTTGTAACTTTTTAATAGAATTAGGATTTTAAAAACATTCATTCCCATATAAATGAATCCTTAAAACCACTTTGAAAACATAGACATTAATGAGAATGATTTAGAAGAATAAATATTTAAACCATTTAAAATGAGGATATAGTTAAAGTTTCCCTTCCATAAAACAGTAAAATATTCCTTTTGAAAATATTTTTATAAAATGCAGATGCGGATGATAAAGCGGTCTCAGTAGATAATTACGTAAAAACAACCTCGAATAATAAAGAGATTGTGGAATTAACCATTACCTTGCACTTTACATTATTTGAGAGTACATTTAACCTCTTATATAATGACCATTTTATGTTATTAAATTTACCAGAACCATATTCATATTTTTTATATCATACATGATTCATTTATGACTTTATACTACCCATTCAATAAGGATTTTCAACGTTAAATTATCATATTGGGTAATGATCGCTTTCTTTTTATTAGGTGTTTTAACACGTTATTATTGATCATATCATATAGATCATGATTAAAATACTTAAATAATATAAACCTTGATTTATCTGTATAATATATATTTAGAATATAAATATATATAGTAGATAGTTATATAAAATCGATGACACCATTTTTGGAGACAGTAGGCCATACGTACGCATAAATGTTGTTTTGGTTTTCATATTGTATTGAACGGAGTTAAGTAAATAAGATATATATTGGTATATATATATATATCCAGTAGCATTATTATTTCATATATCACATACTTATTAATAATATATATTTTTATAATCATTGTTGAATGGTGAAACATGGGAATGAATCTCATCGCGTTGTGGAGATGGTAATCCGTACGTACGAACGACCACAATATCATTATACTAATGGTGAAATCGTATATAATTGGAATGTATAACATATATACCTAATATTTAACATGTTATTTTTATTGTTTAAATCAGTTATACTCATATTTATATACATCCAAAAAATGATGTGTTTTAATAACAAACTACACCATGACGTGGAGACGGTAAATCATACGTACACACATATGGTGGCCTTTTCATTTATTGGAAGGATAAAATAATGAATATTGTTCTACCATATTTATAATAACATCACTATATATAGGAGGTATGTAACACCCGGAGATTTTATGAAAACTATTCTTTTAATTTCATTGATTTCTTATGTTGTACGCTACACCAAGATTCCCTTGTGCTATACGCAACACTGTATTAGCTTGCAGTATACACAACACTATTCTTGGATCATGTTACACAGAATTTTGATAGTAGTTATTATACACATCATTGAGTGTATATATATATATATTAAATGTATAAATGAAATATGTTTGGATTCTGTTATATGAAACAACGAAGGAGTCTTGCACAACACACAACCTTGAATTGGCTTGCATTACAGTCAATCGTGACCTTCCTCGATAGCGTGTGTTGTACGCATATCAGGTTTCACTAAAAAATGATATATTGTTATAATATTATTATTGACTAGACGTTATAAATAGTATTAACTAAATTTTTAATTCTATAACAATATTATTCATCTTATATATTTTCTAGAACATGGTATGAGAACAAAATAAATTTTTCGGGTAAAATAAGTATTTTTCAAAAAAATGCAGTTCTGCCGCCTTTTGATGGCGCACCCACATTAAATATAGTTTATGACTTGTTTATAAGTTCAATTTCAAAATATAAAATTATTCATTGGAATCAGGATATAGAAATTTACTTTGGATAAATTTTTCATATTATTCTGATAACTTTCATCTTTTGATGAATAGTAAAAACACGCTATATTTTAATAAAAAACATTTTTCATCACAAAAAATATATATGGCTAGATTATATTTTTAATTTGTTTTAATGTGTAATTAGAATATATTTTTACAATTTAATCCAATGTTTTTCATTGAAATAATTTTTAATTTGAAATTGGACATGAACATGTTATGATCTTTTGATAGTTATTGTTTCTTAAAAACCCTCTATTTTTTTGATATGGGGAATTAATTTTAAAATTAATTAATGCCACTTATATGTTTTGAATTTGGAAAAATAGAAATCATTTTTGAATTTGTAATATCAAATATATCTTCTGGTGAATTTTTTGTATTTTTTTTGAAAAACTTCAATTTTTGATGAATAGTGAAAACATTGAGTTTTTGGTTAAAACCGACTTTTTATTTAAATAATAATTTATTTGATTTAAATTTATTATAGTTCAAAATATGTACATAATACTTATATAAGTTCAAATAAAATTCATTGGAGTCATTTTATAATAATTTCTGATTTATAAAAATTGTATGAACTTTTCACCGTCTTTTACCCACCTCATAGGAGCTTTTTCAATTGTTCATAAAACTTAATTTTACCGCTTCTGTGAGTTGAATTCTGAAAATCCGAGAGACACAGTTAATATCAAGGATTAAAATGTGGTTCAATTAGATAAACGTAATTTTTGGTGAATAGTAACTTTCTACTTTTATTTACCACAGTTAAAAGTAAATAGGGTAATTCAAGGTTAAAAGAATATTATAATAATTCCAAATTACCTTAACGCTTTTCCAAACCTTATTGGATGAGTAATGTCCAACCATTTGCATCCTTAGTTCTATTTTGGTACCCCATGAAGACACTTATAAAAGACAATGATGCATTAGATTAATTAATTTAATGTAAAGACAAAATTAGCATTAACAAAAATCCTTTAGTAATTAATTTTTATAAGGGGCAATATAATTAATAATTTCGACTATAAATATTCATTGGAAAGATAAAAAGATTTCCTACATTTTGGTATTTTGTTTATAATTTTTATACATCAAATAAATTAAATAATTTATGACACAATAATGATGCAGTATTTACCTAATTAATAAATGATTTAAATAAATAAGATTATAATGATTAAAATATTATCCAAAACATGTCCAATTCCAATTGGATTATTTTATTTTGAATATGAGTCATCTTATATTCGACATTAATGTGTTTTGGAACTCTTTAAACTGAAGTTATGTTTATAATAAAATAATGTTTTCACACAATCCTAAAGAGCCCCACCTCTCCCTTATAAAAGGAGACCACTTCTATGCAATTCCTCAAACCTCTCACGCTTTTTGGCTCGTCCAAAATCTTCCCAAATAAGCTACCTACATTCCTCTACTCCCCCCTATAATCCTTACATTATGACGAAGGCAATTCAAGAAGTCCTTTTGGTTCACACCAAAGGAAGTTATCCAAATTAAAGGTAATAGTTTCTCTTAGGTTATTTTATTTTATTCTACATCTCAACCCCCTAAAATCTTTTTAATTATTTATTTTGTAACAACAAAAGTATCATAAATATACTAGGATGTTTTTATGAGATGTATTCTAACTACACTTACACACACCTCTATCTAATGGATGAATAACATAATGTTTCTGTGATGGAAAACTAACGCCTCACGAAACGATGATTGTTTGATTTTCTCCTACCTCCACTCATGGTGGAAATTATGATGGAACTGTATTTATATATGATATATATTATGTATATGATATCCTTATGCTTCTTTAATTCCCAATTATATCAATCCTTTATGGTTTCCATAGTCAGTAAATACGATAATCTCATTTTAGGAAGTGCGGACTACCGCCCCCTCAAAGTAATGTGATTCTTTAATGCCTTATATAGTATGTATAAAGGATGGAGTTAATGATATTATATATGATATTATACTGTAAATATAATATAATTATTTATCATTATGTTTTAATTACATTAAAATAATAAATATAAATAGAAGTAGCGTTCATACGTATGTACGGCTTACCGTCTCCATGAACAGTGCATTTCATTTCTTACCTCCATATGTAATGTACTATTATAAATACATATATATTCTGGATATATAATGAATATATATGATATATAAATCATGATTTAAATTCTGGAAGTAAGTAAATCATGATATACATAATAATAACATCAAGAACAACAAGTCCAAACATGTACAATAATTAAGATGATTTTACCCTAAACATTGCTTTAACATGGGATTTACAAAAGAACGGGTAATATAAACTCATAAGTTAACCATATATGATATATTAACAATGAATATGATTCTGTAATTAATCAATGATATTATTTAAATAATTATATATGAGGTTCAGATACATATGAAGCATATCGGACCTAAGGTAAGGGAAAATTTTGCAAATTTCATTTTTATCCGAGATTGATTATACGTAAGTATTTAATGGGGTTATTGTTATCATCCATTTCCATGTTTTATAAAAGTGTTTTTATGTATGTTTAATGTCCTTTTTACCCATTTTTACTTTTAATACATGGTATGTATGGAATCTTTCCTTTGATTACGTTACGAGGTACTTTTTGACTTTTCCGAAAAAAGTACGAGGAAAATATTTTTTTAACTTATACAGCATGAAAGGATTTTTACGGTTTTATAAAGCCTTATTTTCATGAAGCTTCCTCTAAAATATTTCATAAATATTTTAAACAAAATCTATTTCTTTTGAAATTTCATGATGTTTCGTGAAAGGAAATTGATTTTGAAGAAGAAAGGATATTTCCCTCAAGAATTCATTTCATGTTTTTTATCAAAACCATTTTTCCATCTAAGATGACATTATATAATATGTTTATGTTTCAAGTATAATTTCTCTATGATTTACTTGGTTTCACTATTCTTATGATGAAATTATATCTATTTGTTTTATATGGATTATGTTATGATGGGATGATGTTTATGATACCCATTTTATTCTTTGGGTTATGATGAATGATTTATGTTTATGTTGTACCACAAGTAAGAATGATTTCATTATGAGATTGGTGGGACCTATATCTCCCTCCAATGCATTGGGTAAAGATTTATATCTCATGAGATAGACATTGCTGAAACAGAAAGTAAATCTGGTTCAGTAATACAGGGCTGGAATAGCATGTAACCCCGGTTCAGTAAGGGACTTCGTCCACTAAGATGGTCTTGGCAGTAATGCCTTGGCTAATTTGGAAATCATTACATGTGATTAATGGATGCCACAATTAAAAGTTTTATTCCCATTATAGTTTATCATGATTAATGTTCCTTTATGATCTATGACTTATGTACTGCAATGTTTTATGTCATTGCCCAAGATTTTAATGTTTAAACATTATATTCATGTTTTTAAGTTCAAATGTATATGATTTGTTTTATTTTATCCATTCTTACCCATACTGATAATTTTATCTCACCCTTTATATGTTTTCTTTTACCCAAGATTTAAAGAAAGGTTTTAGGTAAGAAAACCAAAAGGGGAATATTTTTATGGGGGATGTTGAAGATCTTTCACTATGATTAGAAGATTACGTTCCGAGTTTCCAAAGACACTAAACTATTATGATCCTTGTGTGTCTATTTTTGTTATGTATTATGTATTCCACATAAGTAAAGTAATGTCTTTGTAAATCATGATTTGGGTCTCTATAGTTGGTATCAGAGGAAAAGGAGGTAGTATTGAATCTGATCATTGGGAACTCTCACATGTGAGCTTTGGACGAAGCATGGCTCTCCACCCAAGGGATTAATGAGGATATGGCTGCCACTAGGGATGGTGGTGTGTCCCGCCTAGGGGGGTGTAGCCGCCCATGGAGTTCCCTGATAGTTATCAACTATAGTCCACTTGAAGTAATTCCATACCTCTACAGTTGGTATCAGAGGAATGGTTTTTTTAACCTTTGAAAACTAGGATGCGAAAACAATAGTGAGATCCCTAGAGATATTTCTAAGGTATGTCTAGGGATGTCCCTAAGGATAAGAATAAGTATAGGTTATAGTCATATAAGTATGGTAACGATCATAGAATTAAACCTAAGATGTTAGATATTGATGTTACTCCGCATTTATTATGTTGTTTTACCTATCATGATTTTTGCCTCTCACATAATTCTTTTTGTGTTTTAGACAATGGAGTGAACCAAAAGGAATTCGGTTAATATTGAAACGAATGGAAAAATAGGTGACTATGAGCAACGAAAAGTCGTAATTCCTAGAGATAATGATATTGTGATTATGCTGAATCAGTCATTGCGATATATGATTAACTAGGTGAAATTTAGTGGTATTCCTAATTCATCAAATAAGAGGAAGATAGACTATTATGCATGTTCACATGTTGAGACGCATAATGAAAGGAAGATTGAGATTTATAAATAAGGGAAGAATAACCTTGAGGTATGCCTCAAATGGAGGGGAAGATGTTTTCTGTGTGGAGAGAAGGGTCAAAGAGTGACAGACTATTATGGAGTTCACTGCCTTATCTCTAGAGAACATGGGCATTACCCAACTCAATGCCCTGTCTTAGAAGGTTACTTCTAAATCAAGGAAGGAATTATTCCATGACAATCATTGAAGATGATGATTTTAAGTGTTTATGTATTGGAATTCGAGAATAATGTTGTTGAGGTACTTTTATGGTATATTGGAATATCTATGTATTGGTCCATTGTGGTTTTCCATAAGAATATGGCATCGATAACCATGAAAAGTGATTGAAATATTTTTGGAAAGAAGATGATATGTGCATAATGTAGGGATAAAGATAAACTAATATGTTTCATAGTATTTATGAGCTCATGTATAATATAAAGAAAAGGTGATATCATGGTTTGAGTATATATAATTTTTGGATTTTGGTATGTGGAAAGAGTTAAATTTTAACTACATTCATGTTTTCATTAAGGTTCAATGGGTATTAATTTTTCAATAAAATACATGATTAAGGCCTTCGAAGGTTTCGAATGTGACCAACAAGACATGTCTTATGATATATGGGGATAAATCTTGGTATTCACATGCTTATTATATGACCTCTATGGTAATATTTTTCACTATAACATGAGATTAGACAAATATACTTTGGATAATCCTAAAGATTAGAATGGATTATGTTGGACATAAGATATTATTAGTTAACAATGGAACTTGTTTTTTGATATTATTTCTAGAATGATTTAATAGTATATTTTTAGAAAATCGACAACCCATTGGACGAGCGACAACCCATCCTATCGGACAAGGATATGGGAATCAAACCCACAACCGAAGTGCAACAGACCTTTATCGCCTACCACTGGCCTACATGATGTCCCTGGTTAGTAGAAACTAGTTTTATTTTATTAAGTGGTATGATAGATGAAGTATAAGTTCATTTTTTGAATCGTATACGATTAAACTCACCATAGATTGACTTATGTATATTCGATAACTTTTTCTAACCTTTTGTTTGAAACAGATGGAATGACTGATAATTCTATCACATAATCTGCTAACACTTCATGAATATCAAATTCAACTTTATTTCTTTAAGAGATAAAGTGGAAATTGTTCAAGGCATGAACAACAATGAGATTGTACCAACATCAAGTAAGAATTCCTTTTAATTCAAAAATACTTCAGCATTAGGGAATTTATCTTGAAAGCCAAAAATGTTGTCCTAGTACACTTATATCTGAGGAATCAGATTGTACCTTAGATCATCACAAATATATGGCTTTGTGAATGTTGCCTTTTTCATAGCCCTGTTCTCTACCACTCTTTATTATAACTTGATGGTTAGATTTTTCTTCCATATCCATATTTTCAAATATGTTATTTTATGTGGAAACCTAGTGATTAGATAATTTGGGTAATAGTTACATTTCATACTTTAGTTTTTAATGATAGGTTTTGGTATTCCCTTTTTACGATGTGAGTTTCTTTTAAAGAAACTTTCAAATATTAAACCATCTATAACCCCGACGAATTTCATGGGTGAAATTAATTTTATGAGGGGTATAATGTAACAACCCATGATTTTATGAAAAATATTCTTTTAATTTCATTGATGTCTTTTGTTTTACGCTACACCGAGATTACCTTGCGCTTTATGCAACACTGTATTAGCTTGCAGTATACACAACACTATTCTTGGATCATATTACACATAATTTTTATAGTAGTTATTATATGAAACATTGAGTATATATATATATATATATATATATTCAATGTATAAATTAAATATGGTTGGATTCTGTTATATGAAACAACGAAGGAGTCTTTCACAACATGCAACCCTAACTTGGATTGCATTACACACAATCACGACCTTCCTCGATAGCGTGTGTTGTATGCAATATCAGGTTTCACTAAACAATGATATATTTTTATAATATTATTATGGACTAGCCTTTATTAATAGTATTAACTATATTTTTAATTTTATAACATTATTATTCATCTTACATATTTTCTAGAACATGGTATGAGAGAAAAATAAAATTTTCAGGTAAAATAAATATTTTTCAAAAAAAAATAAATTTTTGCAACCTTTTGATGGTGCACCCACATTAAAACTAGTTTTTGATATGTTTATAAGTTCAATATGAAAAAATAAAATTCTTCCCTGGAATCAGGATATTTAAATTTAATTTGGATAAATTTTTCATATTATTTTGATAACATTCATATTTTGAGGAATAGTAAAAACACGCTATATTTTAATTAAAAACAACTTTTTTCATTGCAATAATTTATATGGATAGAATATATTTCTAATTTGTTTTAAATGTCATTAGAATATATTTTTAGAATTTAATTCAATGTTGGTCATTGGAATTAATTTCACTTTGAAAATGGACATGAACAAGTGATGATCTTTTGATAGTTATTGTTTCTTAAAAACACACTATTTATTTTGATAACGGGAATTACATTTAAAATTATTTAATTCCACTTATATGTTTTGAATTTGAAAACATATACATCATTTTTGAATTTGTAATATCAAATATATCTTATGATAAATTTTTGTTATTTTTCTGAAAAACTTCAATTTTTATGAATAGTGAAAACACTGTGTTTTTGGATAGAACCGACTTTTATTTAAACAATAATTTATTTGATTTAAATTTATTTTAGGTCAAAATAGGTGCATAATACTTATATATGTTCAATGAAATTCATTGGTGTCATTTTATAATAATTTTAGATTTATAAAAATTGTATTGAACTTTCCACCGTCTTTTACCCACCTCCTAGGAGCTTTTGCAATTGTTCATAATACATAATTTTAACACTTCTATGAGTTGAATTTAGAAAAACCAAGAGACATGGTTAATATTAATGAGTAAAATTTGGTTCAATTAGATAAAAATAATATTTGGTGAATAGTAACTTCTTACTTTTATTTACCGCAGTTAAAAGTAAATAAGGTAATTCAAGTTTAAAAGAATATTATAATAATTCAAAATTACCTTAACACTTGTCCAAACCTTATTTAATGAGTAATTTTGAACCATGGGAATCCTTGGGTCGATTTTGGTACCCCATGGAGCCACTTATGAAAGACAATGACACATTAGATTAATTAATTTAATGTAAAGACAAAATTGGCATTAACAAAAATCCATTAGTAATTAATTTTTATAAGGGTATATATAAATTATCATTTTGACTATAAATATTCATTGGAAAGATAAAAATATTTAATACAAGTTGGTATTTTTTTTAAATTTTTAGACATCAAATAAATTAAATTATTTATGACACAATAATGATCCAGTATTTACCTCATTAATAAATAATTTAAATAAATAAGATTATAATGATTAAAATATTATCCAAAACCTGTCCAATTTCTTTTGGATGATTTTATTTCTAATATTAGTCATATTATCTTTGACATTAATTTGTTTTTGACTTCTTGAAACCGAAGATAAGTTTATAATAAAATAAGGTTTTCACACATTCCTAAAGAGCCCCTCCTCTCCCTTATAAAAGAAGACCACTTCTATGAAATTCCGCACACCTATCAGGCCTTTTGGCTCATCCCAACTCTACCAAACTAAGCTCCCTACATCCCTCTACACCCCCTAGAAGACTTGAATTAGGATGAAAATACTTCAAAAAGTCTTTTTGGTTCAAACCAAAGGAATTTACCCAAATTAAAGGTAATAGTTCCTCTTAAGTTATTTTCTTTTATTCTACTTCTCCAACCCATAAACTCTTTTTAATACTTTATTTTGTAACAAAACCAGTATCATAAATATACTAGGATTATTTATGATATTAATTCTAACTACACTAACACACACCTCAATCTAATAAATGAAGAACATAATGTTTCTGTGATGGAAAACTAACGCCTCACGAAGCGATGATTGTTCGATTTTCTCTTACCGCATCTCATGGTGGCCATTATGATGTCACTGTATTTATATTTTATATATATTATGTTTATTATTTCCTTATTCTTCTTTAATTCCAAATTATATCAAGCCTTTATGGTTTCCATAGTCGTTAAATACGATAATCTCATTTGAGGAAGTGCGGACTACCGCCCCCTCGAAGTGATGTGATTCGTTAATTCCCTATGTGGAATGTATAAAGGATGGAGTTAATGATATTATATATGATATTATACTGGAATTATAATATAACTATGTATCATTATGTTTTAATTCCATTAATATAATAAATAGAAATAAAAGTAGTGTTCATGCGTACGTACGGCTTACCGTCTCCATGAACGGTGCATTTCATTTCTTACCTCCATATGTTATGTACTGTTATAAATATATGTATATTCTGGATATATAATTAATTTTATATAATATATAAATCCTGATTTACATTCTGGAAGTTAGTAAATCAGGATATAAGTAATAAAAACATCAATAACAACAAGTCCAAACCCTTACGATAAATAAGATGATTTCACCCAAAACGTTGTTTTAACAATGGATTTACAAAAGAACGGGTGATATAAGGTCATAAGTGAACCATATATGATAACATAACAATGAATAGTATTCTATAATAAGTTAATTTCATTATGTAAATCATTATACAGGAGGTTAGGATATGTACGAAGCATATCAGACCTATGGTAAGTGATAATTTTGCAAATCTCATTTTTATCTGAGATTGCTTATATGTAATTATTTACTGGGTTTATTTTTATCATCCATGTCCATGTTTTATAAAATTGTTTTTATGTATTTTTAATGTCCTTTTTATCCATTTTGACTTTTACTACATTGTATTTAAGGAATCTTTCTTTTGTTTACGTTACGAGGTACATTTTTCCTTTCGAAAAAAGTATGAGGAGAATGTTTTTTTAACTTATACAGCATGAAAGGATTTTAACTGTTTTATAAAGCCTTGTTTTCATGAATCTTCCTACAAAAGATTTCATGAATATTTAAAATAAAACTTTTTCTTTTAAAATTTCATGACGTTTTGTGAAATGAAATTGATTTTGAAGAAGAAAGGATATTTTTCTCAAGAATTCATTTCATGTGTTTTATCAAAACCATTTTCCGTATAAGATGAAATTATTTCATATATGTATGTTTCAAGTATAATGTCTCTATTATTTAAATGGTTTCACTATTCTTATGATGAAATGATATCCATTTTTCTATACGGATTATGTTATGATGGGATGATGTTTATGATACCCATTTTATTCTTTGGGTTATGATGAATGATTTATGTTTTTGTTGTGGCACAAGTAAGAATTATTTTATTATGAGATGGGTGGGACCTATATATCCCTTCAATTCATTGGGTAAAGATTTATATTTCATGATATAGATATGGCTTATACGGAAAGTAAATCATGTTCCGTAATACAGGGCTGGAACAGCAAGTATACCAGGTTCAGTAAGGGACTTTGTCCACTAATATGGTCTTTGCAGCAATTCATTGGCTACTATGGAAATCATTACATGTGTTTAATGGATTCCACAGTTACATGTTTTATTCCAATTCTAGTTTATCATGATTAATGTTCCTTTATGATTTATGCCTTATGTACTGCCATGTTTTATGTCATTGCCCAGGATTTTGATGTTTAAACATTATGTTCATGTTTTTAAGTTCAAATGTATATGATTTGTTTTATTTTATCCATGATTACCCTTACTGAGCATTTTATCTCACCCTTTATATGTTTTCTTTTCCCCAGGATTTAAAGAAAGGTTTTAGGTAAGAAAACCAAAAGGGGAAGATCTTTGTGGGAGATGTTGAAGATCATTCACCACGATTAGAAGATTATGTTTTGAGTTTCCAAAGACAATAAACTATTACGATCCTTGTGTGTATGTTTTTGTTATGTATTAAGTATTCCAAAAAATTAATTTAATGTCTATTTACGTCAAACTTTTGGTCTCTACAAGTTACTAGATTTATTGTTATTTTTTGTAAGAAAAAAATAAAGATGAAGTGGATGAAGAAAAGGACTTGAAAGAGGGTGGTGAAATTATTACCTCTTCTTCGGGTGTTTTCTTTTGATTTGATCAAAAGGGATCCATAGGTTGTCTTTTGGATCAAATTAAGGAAATGTGGTTGATGTGAGGGAAGTCTGGAGGATCTTTGGGATGTGGTTGGCTGTGCCAAATGGCTCTAGAGGTGTGATTATGAGAGGGTGGGAAGTTCCCTTTTATATGAGGGTGAGGGTCACTTTAGGAAAAGATTACTATATTAATTTATTATACAAGTATATTATGTTTTTAATGGTTAAAAATGAATTTATTGAAATAATTAGGTGGTTATAGGTATAAATCCTCTCAACCAATAGGTTTTAGATAAGTTTAGGTTACCATTTTAACAATATATTTTAGATTTAACACTTAGTTAAATAGTTTTACCTTTACTGTGTCTTCTTGTATTCTTACACTATATGGTTAATAAACATACTTTAAAATTCCAAGAGAAATTAAAGTGGTTATTTAATGACATATATAATATTATTTAATCCCTTTTTTAATCCTTAGATTTTTTCAAATATTATATCAACCAATAATATAGTATTTATTTTAAAAACTAATTTATGTCAATTTTGACACTATTTGGTATTTTGTTTTTCTGAAGGTCATAAAAATATTATCACTTCAAGAAAAATTATCTAATCAACCATAACATTAAATATTAATCTAGAAATTTCGTGGATGGAATAAAAAAATTTAAATACTATTTATTTTAATATTTATAATATAAACTATATTAATATTTCATTAAGAAGGTTATTATTTGATCATCGTTGTGTCATAAATAAATTTAATTATTTAATATCTATAAATTATAAATAAAATACCATTTTTTAAGAAATAATTTTATATTTATAATTAATATTTATAGTTGAATTTATCTTATTTATAATCCTATATTAAAAATGGTTTAGTTAATAAACATCGAATTAATCACCCTTTAACTCTTCTTTATAAAAAATAATAATAAATGTTCTAATCTAATCCTAGTGGAACTAAAGGATCATATTTTATTTCTAAGGTATTTTTGGTCAAATTACACATATCTAATAGAATTAGGATATGTGTTAGGGTAATTATAATATCATTTTTACCTTCAATTACCCAATTTAGTTTTAACTGTGGTCAATAAAAGTCAAAATTAGTGGATCTCCAAAATTATTATCAACTTATTAAAAAAAATTTAATTACTTATATCAACTTTGTTTCTCGAATGTTTGAAATTCAACTCACAGAAGCGTTAAAATTAGTATTTATGCAAATTTGACAACGTGCCTAGAAGGTGGGCAAAAGAGGTTAAAAAGTTCAATAAAAGTTTATACAAATAATTTTATTATAAAATGTCTCCATTGAATTACATTGAACTTATATAGGTATTATATATATATTTTTACTTAAAATAAATCTAAATGAAATAAGTAATTATATAAATAAAAAGTTGGTTTTAAAAATAACGCAGTGTTTTTCACTATTCATAAACAATTAAAAGTTTTCAAAAAAAATCCAAAAGTTCTACCTAAGATAATTTTGATATCATGAATTCAAAAATGAATTCTATTTTACCAAATTTAAAACATAGAAGTTACATTTATTTATTTAAAAATAATTCTTGTTTTCAAAACCAAAAACCGGGTTTTCACAAAGTATGTTTGTGTCAAATTTAAATTTGAAATTACTTATAATGACATATATTGTATTAAATGATAAAAATATAATCTAATTATACATAAAAACCTTTCAAATTCATAATTTTACACTATAAATTATTTCTATTAAAAAATTTGTTTTCAATTAAAATATAGTATTTTTCAATATTCGCCCAAATATGAATGTTATCAGAAAAGTACCAAAAATTTATCTAAAATAAATTTTTATTTCCCAAATCTAAATAATAATTTAATTTAATTAAATTGAATATATAAAAGTGTCAAATAGTTCATTTAAATAGGGTTCTCCATTACAAGGTGGTAAAATTTCATTTTTTTTAAAATACTTCTTTTATTTGAAAAAATAAATTTTTTCTTATATTATCTCTAAGAAAAATTTAATATGGATGTTAAATTTATATAGAGCATATAAGATTAAAATTGAAGTTAATAATATTCATAACCGCTTTTTAAACAGCTAGATTGGTCAGTTTTGATGCGCTCGAACTCGATGTTGCGCATAGCGCAAACTATTGAATTTCATTAATGAAATAACATACTATGAAATCTTTGGTTGTTAGAAGGGTAAGTATTTGTATTGAGGGAGATAAAACTTTATTAGTGCTGAAAAGGGAATCCCATCCACACTACATTTGTAAAAACCGAATTTGGGGAATTACATGATGTGTAATACCAATACAAGTCGTGAAACCACTAATTTCTGTAGCCACCAAAAAATAAATCGCCTCAAATAAAAAACAGACACTCAGATTTATGAATTGATCTATAAATCAATCATGATGTGTAATGTATCTTCATAATGTGTACCCTTCATATCATGAATCCTTTATTGATATACAGCTGGAAACCATTACATGACATGTAACTGAGTTACATGGTGTGTCTCTATCTAGAATCATTTCAAATTGGTAATAGGATCTTAAAACCACCCCAACAACAAATTATATCCCCAAAAAGCCTATAAATAAGCTTCCTTGCCAAAGATACGAGTCCATTCCTCTCTAATCAGTGCCTCACATTCCCATATATCATGATAATGAGGACCATGCTTCCATAGCACATGAACCAAAGGTATTAAACTTCTATGAGGTTCCTTGGTCTTAGAATCAACTATCTAGACTGATTGTTCAATCCAAGATAAATTATGTTCAATATCAAGATCAGTATAGCTCAAACCATGATATGGATGTGATAACCACTTTATTAGGAGAGATACGTGGAATATGTTATGGATAGAAATAATCTATGATAGAAGTGGTAAATCATATGTAACTTCCCCCACATTCTCAACAATAATGAAAGGTCCAAAAAATGAGGAGAAAATTTCCCTTTCATCCCAAGTCATTAATGAACCAATTTGGGTGAAACGTTCATGAACACAGAGCCAGTGATTAAAAACATCAAAGATCTATGTTGAAGATTAGTATAATAATTATATTAGATATGTTCTATCTTTAATATCATATCTTGCACCAAGCATGGCCCAACCAGAGAACATTAACCAATATCCATACAAAAAAACATTGATTTATAAATCCAACCACACAAGTCCACAAAAGGTTCTATAATGATCATGGGTTGGTTAATATTGTCATAAGAAAACACAACCAGACCTAAGTGATCATCTCAATCCCCACCAATGTTGATAACACAAGAACAAGGCATATCCTCAATAATTTTTATTTCTCTATCTGATTGTCCATATGATTATGAATGGTAGCCCATTCTCAAGCATACCTGAGATCCTAGTTCCTTCTAAAGGACTCTCAAAAATCAAGAACAAAAACAAGGATCCCTATATGAGACTATAGAAAATGGAACTCATTGTAGTGGGATAATCTCTTTCACATAGTTATTTCTAGACTCATCAACTTTTGAGGTATCAAAAATGGGTATGAAGTGAGAAAACATGGTGAGAGTGTCGAACATAACCCATATCACATTCATCTTCCTTTAGGTTTGATGAATCCCAACCACAATGTCCCTATAGATTTCATCCCACTTCTAAGTAGGGACTGCAAGTGGCTGTTGTTAAACCTATGGTTTCTTATGTACTGCCTTCAACTACAACTCATTTAGCATCACAAGACAAACTCAGCAATGCCTCATCTCATACCTAGTCCTTAGAATATCCACCTCATGTTATATAACATCTTAGTGGTTCTTGGGTGCACAACCTAAAAATAATTATGAAAATCCAGCATCACAACCTCTGTTGCTGCTAGTGGAATAATGAAGCAATTCTGAGCGCATATAACACCCTATTTATAGAAAGACCATAGAGAAACTATATCAACTCAAAAAATAGAGTCTAATATTCTATATAATTCCTCATCAAGCTCTTGATCCTGCATAAATATATTGGGAAGAGTGGAAGTTAACATAATTCTAGATAATTAAATTTCATCCCTTTTCTCCTAAACACCAACATGCGTTTTTTCAAATAGAGATATAAAGTTCCACTCTTTATAAGATTCTTTCACAACCCAGGTTGGATGTTTCCGGTTGAACATATCTGCAATGACATTACCTTACCATGAGGTGTAGGTTATGTCAAATTTATAAGATTTTAGGTACTCCACTCAACGCCTCTACGGGAGATGAAAATATTCTTGAGAGAAGGTATAACAAATGAATTTATGGTCTAAATACACAGTAAAGAGTTCTAGGAAAAGGTAAAATCACCAACACTTATGAGTGTGCATCATAGCTCCATGTACATGGTCATGGGTAGGATAATTATTCTCATGTGACCTAATATATTGAGATCCATATGCCACTACCTAATCCCCCTAAATAAGAACATAGCCTAATACTAAACTCAATGCTTCATAGAAGACCAAATAACCATGCTTGGCCTCTAGATGAGTCACCACCTATACAGTAGTCAAAAGATATTTATGTCCAACAAAATAACACTGAAACTTCTCAATACAAGATAAGGTCACCCCTTTTGAGTTAGAGATATCATTGTAGAATCCAACTTCAAGAAGTCCTTTGTGAACTGAGGATAATATCCAACTAGGACTAATAATCATTGAATCTTGAAGATATTTTGTGGATTATCCAAAGTCATAAGAGCCTTCCCATTCATAGATAAACTAATATACCCTATTTTGACTCCACGTGACCCAATAATTTCACTTCCCGAATCCAGAAATCACTATTTGAAAACATGAAATAAGGTCAGTGATTTCTAAGCAAACTCAAACTATTGTCAGATGTTACCGATGATCATCCTCACACATGTAGTAAATGATGTTCTCATCTACCAAGACTACCACAATGGTATCTAGATACTCTTGTAAAACTCCATTCATTATAGCCATGAAATGTGATGGACCATTATTTAGACTAAAGTGAATGTGCCCAGTTAGAATATTGTGTCACCGAGAGGGGGAGGGGTGAATCATTGATACCCTTTTTCTCTTATGTTTTTTTCAATTGAATGAAACTTCTCTTCCTATTAGATATTTAAATTATAATGGGAAAACAAACTCAACACACATCCACTGGAAAAAAAATATTTATAATGTTCACTATTCAATAAGAATAGTTATCTCCTTGGTATGGTTTGGAAATGATCTAATGCCATACAATCCACTAAGAAAACAATTATTGGAATAGAATGAGATGGAATTACCCTAATAATCATTTAGAGCTATGAAACAATCCCATAAGTGCATGTTCACCCACTAAGCACAACAGTTTAATACAAATGTTTTGTAATAACTCATGTTACCAGTGCTTGATTTCAATTAAAACGATGTATTCAATTGAATTGAAATTCATCAATTACTTACCTATATGAAAATTATAAACCACCAAGAATTTGTTATGAAACACTGAGTCTGATCTTTTCTGAGTTCATTTCGTCCATGTATGATTCATAAAAAATAATACTCCAAGTCTGATTTTCAGGTAGAAGTTAATCAAAATGAATCATCACCACTTCAATCCCTGAGTATGATGAAACTCAGTATGATATGTCCTTAGTCTGGAAATATTCAATATGATGACACACAGTGTGGATAATCTCATTCTAATTAATTCATCATGATACATAATATAGCTGAATACAATCCTCATTGAAACATATTAAATAAAAATTCATTATCACTTTCTCTTAATGATTACATAAAGCTTCTCTCTCTTTTGTGGTGAATAGTACACCTCAGGGAAAATTACAATGTACGTGTTTCCCTTTTATAGGTGACCCACAAAATGTTTAGGCAGGAATCCCAAATCACATTCCCACTCACATAAATTCACCCAAATCTAAATTTCTCATGAAATATCTGTGTAATTATCACTTAATGAACACTTCTCAATTCGTCTCTAAACTTCCCCAATATTCACCTCTTCTTCTTTAGACATCCATTTCAATTGATGAGACAGATTTCAGTTGTCATGAATACAAGTGTCTGATCAAACGAGTTGGATTCCTCATTCCAATTGCTGAATATGACTCTCAAAACTAATTTGTATCCAAATATTGTATTTTAAACATCATCTCCCCCTTTAAAATAATTCACCAATATCTTACTATTTTCTATTCTCTAGAACCACTTGAGAAATAATACTTCATTCAGAAACAAAGCATGTATCATGACTACATTCATGAATTTGAAATCCTTGAGGATCAAATTTTACATCGTTTAATTTCGATTAGAATTTATTATAACATTCCAATAATTCCAATGAACTCGTTTCTTTACAAAACTATTGATCCACATAAAATTTAAAATTATAAATCCTCTCTTCTATTGATGGAACTTGGACCCACTGAAATTTAATTTCCAGAGGACACAAAACAATTCAATGATTAACCCACTTGATGAAGTCATTTTAAAACAAACTAGAGTATGTTCCTTTGTGGATATGTTCATTTTTTGTTACAATAATTTTTTTATGAATATTCTGTATATGATTGATGGTTAAAATTGTTGGGTATGATCATTTCTTAATGTGATCACTTGGTATGATAAAATAAGATCTAAAAACAATGAACTTTTCGGATATGATATAATATAATCTGAATTAGATGATATACCTAGATATGATACATTACAATGTCAAAATAATACCTTCATGATCAGAACCACCTATTTTCTTTTGTTCTATGCGAATATGATCAATTATATTCAAAATAAAATTCATTTTTAGTGTTATCACGTCTTCTCTTTCACCCAGATTCAATCAATTAAAATCTGATAATGATGATATATGATTGGTACCATGTCAATTCTTCTACTTTCACCCAGATACAATCATTTTGAAAAATGATCAGCACTATATCATACTTATTTATCAGCATGCCTTTGAAATCAGAACCATGCTTCAAGAAACACCACTTTCAATCAGTACTACCTTTAACCAACACCACCATTAATCGAAACCACTATTCATCAACACCACTTCTTTTAATTTCACCCATAATGCAATTATTTTGAAAGAAAATGAATAATGTATCTTTATCTTCTAATTAGTACAACTTCTTTAGTTGAAACCACCTCTTCTAACTACATACGATTGTATTGAAAAACAATCGGTACCACTTCTTTCTCCCTACCATCCAGATATGATAAAGATGAATTTGATTATTTTCCAAGTGGTGGCATCTCATTCACTCCTCATTTATTCTTTCAAGATTGCATCACATGTTCTCACATCAACTCATGATTTATATGATATAAAAATTATCAAAGCATCATCACAATTTATAACACATGTTTCAAATTAGTTCTAGTGTAAAACCATTGACAATTCACCTCCAACAAGATACATTCTAAGTGTATGCGAAATCGATACAATCACTTTCTCTTCATAATTGTACAACTCTCTCTTTTAAGAAATATGTTTATAAAATAGTACAATTATCTCATTGAAAATATAATCCATAGGTGAGAATTGAGTGGGTAAGAAAACATACCTTATCTTGGAAGATAAAGACGTTGGACACCAATGTTTAACCCCAATTTTGAGAATGATATCTTTGGTAATGGTTTTTTTAAAAATTCCAGCCACTTGTTCTGATATTGGAACATAATATAAAATTAAATAATTATTCTCCACATGCTCTTTGATGAAATCAAATTTGATATCATTATGGTTCGAATGAGAGTGTAGAACTGAAGTCCTGGTCAGATAGACTTTTATTTGATTATCGCAACCCAAGATCATGGGTAACATCACTTCAAAAAGTAAATCACTGAACTGTGTTTTCATACATATAAGTGGATTTGAGGCTCGAGTGAAATAAATCTACTCAGATTCAGATGTACTGAGAGTTACTATAATTTGTTTATGTGAATGCCAGCAAAAACAATTCTTCCCTTAAAGAATACTGCACTAGATCTGGATCCTGTATCATTAAAATTTCTTGCACAATATACACCTGAATCCCCAAATAAATCAATACTATCTGATCTACAATAATTGATTCTGAATTCAATTATTCCATTTATATATCTGATAATTCTTTTCCCTCAATAAGATGTGATTCTCTTGGAGCACTCTGAAATCTTTCACATTGGGTACCAACAGGAACAATTTTGGGTCTTGAGGTAGTCAAATACAATAGACATCCAATCAACTATCAATAATCTATCTGATCTAATTATTTTCTATCTCCATCATTACCCATATTTTCCACTAAAATTGATCTATAAATGGGTTTTGATTTTCCCATGTCAAATGTCTTAGAATGAACCTTATTATAATTTTCTTGAGAGTGAAAAATATTTTGTTTCTGTTATACAATATATAAACCAAGGAAGTATTTCATTTCCCTAGCATGGAAATTTCCAATACCTTATTCATTTCCTTATAAAATCATTCACAACATCATCCATAATTCCCAAAAAATATAATATAATCAACATAAATCATCAGAATGAGGGAAGCCTCTTAAATTTTTTCTAATATAAAATTTTTGATCCACTCTTACATTCTTAAATATTATATTTCTTAAGAAAGTATCAAATTTGAAATACCATGCCCTCATATCTTGTTTTAAACTATGCAATGATATATTATATCTACATACATAATTCTCATCTTTGACAATAACAAAGTTGCAAGGTTGTTCAATATAAACCTTTTCTTCAAAATCACTATTTAGAAATGCTGATTTGACATCCATTTGAAAGATCTTGTAGCCTCGTTGTTCTATAATAGCAAGAAAGATTCAAATTATTTCCAATCTAGCCACTGAAGAAATGGTTTCATCTAAATCAATTCCTTCGATCTATGAATACCCTTTGTAAACTAATCATACTTTATTTCTTATAACCTCACCCTATTTATTCAGCTTGTTTCTGAAAACCCCTTTCTTGCAAATGATGTTTTTGTTTTCAGGAATGAGAGCGAGTTCTCATGTATTTTTTTTCAATTTAATCCAATTCAACATTGTTGACTTGAAACAATTCAGGATACTCAAAATCTTATTTCATATCATTGGGCTATACTTTTGAATACAAATAATTATGAATAATTATATTTTTATTTCTTCTTATTTGAACTATTTGATGTTTATCACCAATTATATTATGAGATTCCACTTGTTTCCTCATATTGGGATGATTTTTTTTGTGTCAACATAATCACATGAAAAAGCAAAGTCCTACTATTCTTCTTTAGAAGTAATAAAATTGTTAGAATCTTTATCAGAGTTGTTTTCTTCATCTTTCTCAACTTCATTGTATTCCTGAACATGTTTCTCTTTCTCAGACACTTCAATCACATTGGCATCAACTGAATCAACAATTATTGTTTTTCATTGTTGTAGCATCCATATAATCTTTCTTAAAGAGAGTATATGAAAAAGATTTCATCCTCACCTTTCGGCTCAAACTTACCATACTTTACACCTTTCTTGTTTATAATTCATGAACTCCTGAAAACTCTATAGTTCATCAAACATGTAGTTTAGAAAGAAACAATTCATAGAGGGTAATACCAGAGTGAGTCCTATAGAAAATATAGTTTGTAATATGAATATTACTACTAATGTCTTTCCTCCCAACGACATGTGAAATTCCACGCTCAAGTAAAATGGTTCTTCCAATTTTCACTAGGCATATATTATTTCTTTTAGCAACCCCATTTTGTTGGGGAGTGTGTGGAGAGCTATACTCATGTTGTATTCTTTGATTATCAATATATTCATCAAACTCTTCACTTATTTATTCATCACTATTATTAATTCTCAACTTCTTCATTGAATACTCACATTCTTTCTCAGACTTTCTTCTAAACCTTTTAAACATTTTAAAATCATCTGATTTTTGATTCATGTACATTACATAAGTAATGCGAGTAAAATCATCATTGAATGTAAGGAATTACTTATCTCTATGTGTTTATTTTATTTTCATTGGTATATATATATTAGAATGGATCAGCTATAGAGGTTTTTCTGAACAAATATCAACATTCTTTTTTACATAAATTGTAATCTTTCCTTTCTGAAAAATAGTGCAACACCAATCTCTTCTCCTTGGAAAAATTGAAATGTCTTGGACACAGTCTATTTTGAATATCTTTCTCTTGTTTCTCTAACATATATGTCTATGCCTTATATGCCATAATCGATTCTCTTGTACCATACTCATAAAACAAGAGTTTTCTGAATCACCCACCAAAATCAAATTTCTTTTCATACATTGGCCTCTTGTAATAATATTTCTATATTATTCACTCATTAAAACAAATATATATTTCTTGAAGATAACCTTGTTACCCTCACCAAACAATTTTCAGACCCTTGGAAGGTTTTGTTTCATCCCATCAACATTCAATATATTTTTAGATTTCATATTTTCTATTCCAATAATGGAGGATCCAACACCTTTTATTTTAAATGATTCATCACTATCAAATGTAACTATTCCTTCTTTAAAATCATTCACATCCTTTAATAATTTCATGTCTCTAGTCATGTGGGAGGAACAAAAACTATCAAGTATTTAGGGTAGTTCTACTTTTGTGGCTTTCAATGAAGTTTCAGCAACAATAACCATTTCTACTTTATTTTCTTTCATCACCTTTAGATTCTGAGGAATGATAATCTTTTTCTAAGATGGAAACAAAACATGACATCTATTTTCATGGTTTCTCGGTTGATCACATCTCTCACAAATAGTTTCCTTAGGTTGGAACCTATTTTGATTAATTAATTCATTCTTTTAATATTTCTTCATGAAAAAATTCACATTCATCCTTATTTTAGGATATTGAATCCCCCTCAATCTCTGAATTTCATAACCTATGAGATAATAGTAATTTTTTTTATTAAACCAACACATACATTTTATGTGCATGAATCCCTCACAATACCAACTATACCCATAGAAAGCATATTTTCCTTTGAAACCTCTATACTGATCCGAATTTTGAATACATTTTCAACCATATTATTTTCACTTTAAATTGGATTATTCTTCTTCTTTTCCCACTTGATATGATTAGAAGTATTTGAATGTTTTTGGAATCTTGATAAAACCTTTTTAGACACTAATTTTTTTTGACTTCTGAATTCTTCACATTGAAGACATACATAACATTAACCTCATTCTTCTTTCAAACACAATTCCATTATTCTTATCACCCTTTAAAGGTATCTTTCATTGACCCTTTTCATATTTCACATTACGAGAGAATTCCCCAACATTAGTGATAGAGTTTTTTCATCTTAGATTTTTATTTTCAGCTTTAGATAGTTTTAGTTGAAAAAAATGAAACTCTTCTTATTTTTCTTTTAGTTTCACTTCCAAATTTTCTTTAAAATTATTTTCATCGTAAAAATAATTTTACAAATCGTCAATATTATTAACTAGATTTCCATTCTTACTAGAAAAACATTATTGTTTTCTTGAGAGTTTATCTTTTATCAATATTTTTCTTTTAATGTCTTCTAATCTTCCTTATACATTTATTCAACTCTTATTTAAAACACATTTCAAGTTGAGATTCATCTTCATCAGAACTACTGCTTCAAAATTGTCCATAATTAACCATTAAAATGAAGGTATTTTCATTACTATACTCAACTAAATATTCAGATTCAGCATCGCTCTCTACTTATTCTTCATCAATGGACAAGAATCTTCTTCTTTTTTATTTAAAGAATTTTTTTTTCCTTTCCCTTATCTCCCTTTTTATTCCTTGATCTTCTGTATTTTCTTTCATCATCATCACTATCCTCTTCATTCTTCATTTGAGTTAAATTATCTGCAAAGTGAATAATGACTACACATTCAGAGCATTTCAAGGGATGTTTCCTTTATATTTCCCTATACCTTGTTCATAGGAAAAATCATTGAGATTTTTACAAACCTCATTTTATGAATTGGGATCACCATCTTCATCTTAAATAATAATTTCCATCGAATTATCTTTCATTATAGACTTGAATGTACTTTCATTGTCCACTTTTGTATTTCTCTTCATATTTTAATCTATTTTCATTTCATACATAATAAGAGTGTTATGGAAGTCATCAAGAGATAATTTCTCAAGATCTATGTCTTATAATGATGAAAATATTTCATCGAATTTTTGTGGTATCACTCTCAAAATATTCTCAAAAACTATAGAGTCATATAACGTTTCTCTAAGTAATATGATAGTACTCACTATATAATTTACCATGGTAAATAAATCTCCAACATATTCATGCTCACCCATCTTCCAGTCTTCATACTTCAATCTCCAGATTTGAAGATTTTCATTATTGATGTTTCTATTTCCTTTGTATTTGTTTTTCAATTTGTCCCATATACCCTTGGCATTAGAAATTCCTTTTAATCTCAAAAATTCATATTCAAAAATAGATGATAATATCGAATTTGTGTCCCTTCCATTGTTCTCAAGAATCCACTTTTCAATAGCTATAAGTGGAGCATTATCATCATTGGGAGGAAACCCAACTATTGTAGCTTCAAGAACATTATAGGTGACAGACATATGATATGGAAGAACTCTATCATTTTATGTATTTTTCCATCAAATACTAGAATACATTAATTATTCATATAGGTCACGTATTCCATTAACAATTAATATAAAATAGAACCTCACTCTAATACCACTGGAAATTTTCCATTTAGAGTAAAGTATCACTGAGAGGGAGGGGTGAATCAGTGATACTATATTTCTTTTGGATTATTTTCAAATGAAAAAACCTTCACCTATTATTAAATATTTCAATTCCTTACTAAAAACAAACACAAAACACATCCTCACGAACACAAAGATTTACAAAGTTCGCTATTTAATAAGAATAGGTATGTCCTTGGTTTAGTTTGGAAATGATATAATACCATAAAATCAACTAAGAAATCAATCCATGGATTATAACCAATAGGAATTACCCTTACACTCGTATAGAACTATGAAAGAATCCCACTAGTGTGTGTGTGTACCCTCTTAGCACAATAGGGTAATAAAATTGTTTTTTAATAACTCATATTACCTATGATTCTTTTATATTCAACAAATTTATTAAATTTAAAATACAATTCATCAATTCCATACACATAGGAAAGGAAAGAACCGCCTGTATTTTTTTATAAAACATTGAGTTTGATCTTTTCTGAGTCTTCTTTTTTTTGTGTCCTATTATTACAAATAAATACTCCCAGTTCGACTATCTGATAGAATACAATGGAAATGAGTCGACAAAACTTCAATCCCTAGTTATGATGAAACTCAGTATGATACTTCCTATATCTAGAAATTTTCAATATTGTTATACCTAGTATGTAAAATTCTATTAGAATTAATTCAACCTGATACTAAACCCTGCCAAATACAATAGCCATCGAAATGTATTCCATACAAAACCAAACAATGTCATTTTCTCTCATTGAAAACATGGAAATTCTATCTATTATGTTGTTAACATTAAACCTCATCAGAAAGTAAAATGTACATGTTTCACTATTATAGGTTACCCCAAACATATTTAGCCAGGAATACCAAAACACTTTCATGCTCACATAAAATCAACAAAATCATAATTTCTCTGAAAAGATATGAGCAATTATGACTTCTTCAAAGCTTCATGATTATTCTTGAAACATCTAAAATATTCACGTCTTCTTATTTAAACTCTCATTTCATTTTCTGAGACCGATTTCAATTGTTATGAATTCATTGGTCTAATCAACATTGTCTGATTCCTCATGCCAATTATTGAATATGACTCTAAAAACCAATTTCAATCAAAATCATGTATTTTAATGATCTTCTCCCCATGGAAAAGTCATTCAAAAATCACTTTCAATTTTCTTTTCTATTGACCCACTTGAGAAACCATACTTCATTCAAAAATAGTTCTTGCCACATGAATACCTTCGTGAAAATGAAATCATTTTGGATCAGCATTAGCATCATTTGATTATTATTATAAAGTATTATAAATTTCCATTAATTGCAACAAAATATTTTATTCACACATCTTTTGATCCACTTGAAATAAAAACATCTTCTTCTCCTCTTCTATTGATAACACCTACCCCCACTGAAATTTCATATGAATAGAACACAAAACAATTAGACTCATACTCCACTCTATGAAGTCATTTAAAATCAAACCAGAGTATGATCCTATCTGGATAAGACCATTTCTGTTTAAGTTCATTTCTTGTTAAGGTTATTAAAGATACAATTTCTGATTATATTGTTGGGTATGATCATTTCTTTGTGTGCTCAATTGGTACGATCAAATACAGTATAAAATAATGATCTCCTCCGATATGATATAATATAATCTGATGACGATGTACTTCCCAAATATAATAAAATATATTCTAAAAACAAGTATTTCTTGATCAGAGTTGTCTCTTTTCTTTCCTTCTAACAAGAAATGATCAATTTCATTCTTAATAGGATTCATTTTTTATTAGTATCACCTCTTCTGTTTCACCTAGATCCGATCAATTACAATCTGATAATGATGATCTTTGATCAGTACCATGTCTATTCTTTCACTTTCACTTAGATACGATCCTTTTGAAAAATAACCATTTCTACATATTACTATTATATCAACACCCCTTCTAAATTAGTGCCACTTTTCAATTGACACCACTTTTAAATCAGCACCACATCCATCGACACCACCTTTGATTGACCCTGTGTTTCATCAGTAACAATTCTTTTACATTCATCCCAAATCCAATTATTTTGAAGGAAAATCGATAATATCTCTTTATATTATTATCTGTACAACTTCTTCAAATGACATCACCTCTACAAATAAGACATGATTGTTTTGAAAAACAATCATTACCACTTCTTTATCATTTCTATCATGATACGTTAAATCAGAATGTGATTATTTTCCAATTAAATGCATCTCTTTAACTCCCCATTTCTTCTATCACGTTTTCAGCAAAAGTTCTCAGATAAAATCATGATTAATATTAAATATTAATCGAAAAAGCATTGTCAAAATTCAAAACACATGTTTTACATTTGTTTTAGTGTGAACCCGATGAAAATTACCTTCTATAAAGATATATCTTAAATAAAATGAATTCTTTCATTCATGAAATTGATCAATTCCTTATTACAATGGACAGATTGAGTACGATAGATTATTTTGAAAGCACGAGTCAAATACTTTGGAAATCAATTCCCAAAAGAATTGTTTCCCAAAAACAATGTTATATAATTTTCTTTCATAAAAAAAACCTAGAAAACACAGGGAAAAACATGAAAACAGATCTCCTTTATCATCAACATTTTCCTAACACAATGGGAATTACAAGGTACTCATAATTTTCATACCTCTTCCAAAAGGAATTTTTTTAAATGCGAGATTATTTTATCTTCAATTGATGGTAATCAGATTGATTTTCAATCATTGAAAACCACGTATCCCCTTTAAACTGGTTGAACGGATTATCAATATGTGGAAAAAGATACTTGTTATTCACCATAACACAATTTTTCTTTACCTACTAAACACACAAATAAATAAAAAAATAATTTTATTAGCAAAGAGAACCAGTACTGCCCAGGTTAAAATAAACAGGAAAATAAAGACATTATCAAGAAGTTTATCCAAATATGACTTCATATCCTTCATTTATGATGGATCCATATAGTAAGATATAATATAGAGTAGTGGAGTTCTAGATATTATTTCAATGGAAAACTCAAACTCCCATATTAATGGAAAACCATAAAAGTCATAAGAAAATATGTCATGAATCATGGAGAGAGTTGGTGGGATATTACAAATAAAATATTCTCATCCCAAATAAAAAGTAAATTTAGATATTACATTCCCTAACCCTGGATAAGAAATTTTATCTCTACTCAACCTTGGGTTATAATTTCCTTGTTTGATAAGACACACACCACTGGGTGTAATAGAGTATACCCACTGAAGATAAAAATTAATATATGATTTATTGGAAATGAGCTAATCCATCCTGAATATATAGTCATGATATTTTAGAACGAGGATAGGAAAACTCAAATATAGATCATCTTTGGAAGGAGATAAGACACATAATCGACTATGGATACCCTTATCTCTCATTTTACTAAGGGGTGTAGTAATATCCATTGAAAAATATATCAATAGAATGTTTATGGATATTAACAATATATGTTGAAATACACAAATAAAATTCTACAGTCTCTAATTGAGTACTCAATAATGATGAAGCTATAGTAATGGTACCTCTCATAGTTGTTGGACACATTTCTACTTTCTATGGAGAAACCTTTACTACGTGAATTAGCTTTGTTCCAGATACCTATGGCTATAAACATTTTATAAAATAAGCATCTGATTTCCCTTAGATTTTGGGGGATCTTATGATCATGTTTCACTACAATGTGTACAAAATTTATGGAATAATCTCTATAAAAATCATGAAAATCCATAAAATCTTCAGTTCTTGAGTGACTCAATGAAAACCCACATAGAATTTCCCAACATGCCCCACATATAAAAAATCAAAGAACATCCTCCTGGAAATATTGGAGGTTGGTATGACCCAGCCATAAGGAACAGCTAAGATAATCATCATGCATCAATTTTCATATAAAGGAACTGATTCTACCACTAGGAGAAAAATGAACTACTGTAAAACATGACTTTCCATCTAGGTTCATGTCCACCATAATTTCCCTATCGATCACATCAATAAAAGTGGTAAAATTTAGTAATAAAACAAATGAAGATATATATAAAGAAATTACCAAATCTAAATTCATTCCTCATCCTTCCATTAAAAACAATCTCTGTCTCAAATAGAACCGGCTTAGTAAAGCGATTTTAATACTCAATCACAGTTCTGTCATCCAGATCAAGATTGAAAAACTCCATAGCCTTAGAAAACACCATTAAATTTTAAAAGAACTAATTGGTGAAAATAACCTTGAAGTATTTCCCCTATATTCCCACATGTTTCTTTTCCATCAGTATCGTGTCCCGCCATCTTTTACTCAGCCCTTCCACCATGAAGACGACACATTTTACCTTGATCTTTTTCGATGTCTCTAAGAACTCAAACAGATGTTTTATCTTGCCCAACCATTCCTCATAATTTTTAGGATTAGTGGAGCCTTTGAGAATTTGGTGTATTCTGGTGAAGGAACTCATGAAAATTATTTAGAATAAAATACCCCTAAGGACCCACAGCTAGAGCCTGCATAGGGATAGGAGGTAGTGCATTTCTTAGAGCTTCGACAGTGTGCACAATCACCTCATCTAAGTTTGGCGCATCTTGAGGATTCACTCACTATAATTCGACTATAGATTTATACTGGATCTAATTTGCACATATCTTGTTAGGCATGTTTCTAGACAACATCAGTAGATGATGAAGAATAAATTAGACTAACACTCAAATTTAGTAAAAAAGGAAATCATTCCCAACAGACAGAACAAACAATGATTTCGATTCCACTCTATCCGAATATCTATAGGGAAAACACTACAACTAATTGACATGGTTTCCTTCCCTAACAATACCAAGAATATTAAGGTTCATTATGGTGATACCTATCTCGGAACTCAATCACAAATACTTCCAAAGTCTTGACATGATTTTAAAATGCACACTTACATCACGAAAAAATATTAATAGATTCTAATGATACCATTTTGTCATGAAAAATCTGAGGAACCCTAGTAAACCGATAACCGAGCCCACCCTAACATAGAATAAAGGGTGTTCACAATCCCCATGGGTTGGTGAATATCACCTAGAATCAAAAAATTGAACGTGGGAATGATTTTTATACAGGAATTGAAGAAGTACATAAGAGACACGTCAGTGTTCATTACAAAATAAACTCCACTATGAGTAAAGTATCATAAGATAACAAAGATTAAACAAGAACAATGTAGTAAAACCCTGGTACCAAAACAAAGATAAACAAACCAAGACCCTAAGGACAAAAATCATCACATCCAAATTTTAATATCTAGATCCAAATCTAAGAGATCACTTCCCCTTGCTCAAACATGGAATGTGAAAATATACACACACCTGAATATACAAGTAGAGTGTGAGATACAAACTCCAATAGGGTCTAACCAATGATTCAAAACAATATTCCAATCATAGATTAAGTAAAGAAATGATTTCAACTTTAAAATAAATAGGTTGTGGAATTTTCAAATCACATTTAAACAATCATTCTATACAGTTCAAATAATGTAAAATAATTTACGAAAAGGATTTAAAAGTGGTGGAATATTTCTAAAATAATGGATTAGACGAAATTTTCACATAAAATAGTTCATGAAATTATAACGTCTTGAAAATCATTTATACTACATTGTCATATATTTATACCCCAAATATAAAACAAGAGAGGAAGATGGTCATCTACAAAATAGGTACGTTTGTTCCATGATATAGTCCTCTTAACTTTATAAGAGATCTTAGTAACATGTGTATATATACATCCCCCTAAAACTGGCCAAAGATGGTGCTTCACTATCCCATCGAAAATATGACCCACTACAAGTATATTTTAGAATTTTTTTAATACTGTAGAGTGTCTCCAAATAACATACAATCTACATAAGGATTTCGTGTGTTCTTACTCAATCAATCACAGACAATTTATTTTAAGACCACATAAAATAAAATTAAATCTCATTCTTCCATTGGAATTATAAATTATCAATTAAAACCAAAATTGGTTTTAATCAAATACATTCCTCCCTAACAAAATAAAACCACATGGTTTCTTTAAAAAAATATAATCCATTTTCAACAATTAAAATACATTCAAAACCAATTTTATCAATTTCTAAATTCATTTCAACAATTTAATTCCAATATTAATTTGAAATCATTTATATCAAAACACTTCCTTAAATTAACCCATTTCTAGAAATTCACCACATTTCAATGGAATTGAGGGGTTTTCCAATTTTTATATGAAAACCATGTCAAATAACCTAATTAACTATATATAAATTTTATAAAATCAATTGAATTTTTTTTAATACTTTATTTTAAATAAAAATTTTTTATAAATAATGTAATTAAATTATATTAAATTTGGATAAAAAAACGGAATATCATACCCTTTTCCCAAAACTCAACACTCGCAATGCCACCATTCAATGAGAACAAAGGTGTAGAAGACCTAGAAATGTAACCTATAAATGATATCCAACATCACATAGAGAAGATACATCATGTTCACTATGATCTATGGAAATCATAAATTTTGAATTAGTGATAAAGATGAAGAATGAAGTATAATGCTTACCATGGAATCACACTGCAAGTGAAATGACAATTGAATGTCAAAAGAATGGTTTTGGAAGGGTTGGAGAGATTCAAGATCACATGGGGATGGAATCGGCTCAAGGTAGATAAAACATGAGTGGAGGAGAAAATTGAATCTCAGCTACACATCCTTTTTAATAACTATAGTCAGGGTATTAGATGACATATAATTCTAATCCAAGATGTAAAACCGTTAATTTTTGTAACCACCTTAAAACACATTTCCTCAAATTATAAATTGATTATTTTATTAAAAAACTCATCTATCGATCATTCATGATCTGTTAATAATCATTGTGATGTGTACCATTCCTAGCATAAATCATTTCACGACATGCATCGAAAAACCATTTCACAAATTTTAACCCTCCAACATTGTTTCTAATTGTTACAGAGATATTATTGGAATGATAAAAAATTTAGGATATTGTGTTTTTATATAGAATTGGATTGACCATATTGCCCATCCAATCCATGATTTTTTAATTTTTTAGTAACATGGATTCCGAGTAACTTCCCATTATTTAATAGTTTTGGGTATTTAAGAAAAATTCAGTCCTTTTTAGTTACAAAAAGGTACCTACTCTCCATAACATATTTTTACCACTTAATCCATTTATCTTAAACAAAACAATCCACCATTTCTCTTAAAAAAATAATATCCATATTATAGAGAGACATGTATTCCCAAAAGTCTAAACTTTTGGTCTTTAATAAGATCTTCCAAGATGTTTGTTCGATGTGAAGGTAATTACCTTCACAATGGTCATTCCTTTTACTACTTATCATTGAACCTTAATTTGTATCATAATTATTCCAATGTAACTTCAGAATTATCTGCCATATAATAAATGTTATTATAACCTTATCCATCTCCCCTTTCACAAAATATAAATGAATCCATTGAATTTTTGTACAGTGAAATTTCACCTTTAAAATTGATGTAATTCATGTTCCATCACTGCCACCCATAATTGGGAAAAACGATTGATTTAATATCATATTTATGAGATATTTATTATCTTATAATTATAATATCACATCTAAATTCTATCTTTCATATCCACTAAAAAAGATATTGTTTCTCGTGCATACCAGTGGACTACTACTTCTACAAAATGATTTTATTCTTTCTTAATCTTATTTTGACATCGATGAGAAAAAATATCTCGATAATATATATGATATATTTTAAATAAAAATAATTCTATAAAGGTAATATATTATTTTTCTTTCTTGTTTTCCATGTATTAGGAAAATTGAAACAACATTCATGTATACATTCGGCCCACCATCTCCATGAACATTGTAATTCATTTGTTAGCTATATATTTTATGGGTGACTATAAATATGAATATTTGGAATTTATTATAAATTTTTTAATTTGGATAAAATTATGTAGGTTGTGTAATCGTGATAAAAGTAAAAGGAAAAGGAACATAAAATCATGTCATACCTAAAAAATGAATCAGTTTTTACCTAATGCATAATTTTAGCAAGGAATTTTTAATAAATGGTTAATATAAGGTCATAATAAAATCATATATGGAATGATATATATGATATTAGTTCATTAATATTATTATAATAATACAATATTTATTATAAATTATTTTTTAATGAGTATGAATAAATATAGGACATGAGGTAAGGGATTTCTAGTCTCTATTTTATTTCTGGGTGACATATTCAATATTCACCACTTATTTCTTTTGTGTGGTGTATATTTTTTACTATTAACATTTAATATCAAGGATATAATTATTTAAATGATATTTTATTTTCCATTTGATATTTTTCTTTAAATTGGATTATGTTTTTGAATTTTTAAATTTTTTATAGGATTTTCATCTCACATTTAATTCAGTGGAACAAATATTATATTCACCAATTGTTTCTTAGGTGTGGAGTGTATATTACCCATGAATATATTTTATTCTTACTCTCATGAAATCATATGATATACATTCAAATATAATTATATTTCATTCATGGGGATTATGATTCAAAAGATATTAATGTGTTTAGTGTTTTATGTTACAATCTCAATATTTTTCAGGATTGTAAATGATTAAATTTACAATGATGAAATTTAATGATCTATATCTCAAAATTCTTGGTAATTTTACTATACTTTGGTTATATGATTCTAGTAAATTTATTACATAAATTATTCTCTCTTTTTGTACTTGATATTCAAAAAAAATTATTACGGAAAACCAATATTTATTCTCTCTTCGTTTAAACTCTTTTTTATATATCTATATCTTCTAAAAATGCTTTTATGATTTTTTTAGTATTCTAATATGATAGTTTAAGTTCAATATTAACAATGTTTCAATTTTTTAAAAAAAAATAAAAAAAATCTTGATGTTGTTTCAAAACAAGTCTACTTTGAAATTTAATGTAAATGTGAATTGAATATTTGTTTTAAAATGTATGAAATGAATGAAATTTTCTTCCATTATTAACTAATTATTGATATATATGTTTATTTAAAACATTCCATTTTTTTCAAATATAATTTTTTATTGAATATTTTTTTATTTTTCATATTATAAAGAAGATATTTCAAAGTGTAAAAGTTATTTTTCTCAAGCATGCTTTAATGACCTCTTTTGAGAATTTCAATTCATCAATGACAAAATCATGTGGGGTTGCTTATGTTTTAATAGGGATATAATTAAATGGTAAAATACTTATTTTTTCTTTGGTTGGATTATGTTTAATATTACGTCAAAGAGATTTTTATAAAAATAGTTTATCATTCACAGGTTATGATATTATGAATTGGTGAATTTTTAAAATATAATTCCCTTTCCATATGATATGATTATAATGAATTTTTAGTGTTATTTTTTGTGAAATTATTATGATTATGTATGGGGTGGGACAGATACCTCATTCAAATTCATTTGGAAAAAATGAATGACTCATTTTTAAAAAATGTCATGCGTGAACCTGATTTCATGTTCAAATGTTTTTGTGGACCTTGTTTCATATCAATAATGTTTTTAATAAACATAATTTCCAGTACAAAATGTTATTCAAGAACTGATATTCATGTTCATGAAGTTATGTGTGGGCCTAATTTTATGTCCATATGGTTATTTGTGGACCAGATTTTATATCCAATATGTTATGCATAGACTTAATTTCATGTCTACAAGGTCATGTGGGGAACTTGTTTCATGTCATAAAGTTGATAAAAGGTACAATTTTCCATTCCTTAACTTAAGGAATGAGCCTATTTATATTTATAAATATTTAAAATGTTATAAGATAAATATTTATCCACATTACTATGTCCTTGATTATTCTCTCATGAATTATATTCATTGTTTATCAACTCTGCAATGAAACTAAATATTTTTGGTCCTTCATCGTTAATTTGTGAAGTGTATTTAATATTCATCTAAAAGAGATATTATTTCTCTATGGAATACCTGAGTCACTATAAAAGTTATTGAATATGAATTACTTACCAATCACAGAGTAATTCATAAGATTTAATTTTTTCTCCCTAGATTAAGCTTTTAGCTTCTACACATATATTCAATAAATATAAAGGAAATGGTATTATTACATACTCAACCCACCCACCACCAGAGATGGCTAAAACCTTCTTTATTTAAGAAGTATGTGTCAAAGAAATTAAGGAATTAAAATACTAATTAATATAAATGTTATGATATGATGAGAAAATACACCTAACCAATAATATATTAAATAAGTGAATTATACTACTTTGATCGAATTGTATAAATAGAAGGGATACCAGAATCTAAAAATAATGGGTCTTTCCAACTAAGAACCCGACAAATTTAACCAACTATTTAAGTTAAATACATCCCCAATGGAGAGTTTCTAATTTCATTCCTCGAATTACTATCAAAATATATTTTAGGAAGGCCACTAAGGAATAAAAAAACATAAGGAATATCATAATAAGACAAAATACTTGATGCTATTTTTTCCTAGTTAGAAGAAACTTCCTCAAAGTGCTTAGGGATAAAGTCTAGAAAGGTGCCATATCTGGAGTGGGATGATTAATCACTTCCACCACTAAGTTTTTGAAATAATATGTTCTCATCCAAAGGGGTATAGGATACACATATACACTTATCACTCGTTGCACTTACTAGTGTGGAAAAATGCATGGGGGGAAGCAGAAAAAGTGTTAGACAAAGTGAGATTGTTTTTATAAACATTGTAAGATCCCAAAAATCACTATAATAGTAATATACTCTTCAGATGAATCACTATTATAGAAGAAATTTTTTAATAGTTCTTATACCATTTTTATTTTACAATGATAGATAATAGAATATGTGACCTATATAATTTAAAACAATGATAAAATTACAATTTCTATGTGTTGATCACCATACAAAAGGGATTGACTTATTTGGTTGAGATAAAATTTCCCACCAAACAACTCCAATATATCTACATTAGGAACATATAGGATGAGTTAGTTACAATGATGAACCTATATAAATACCCTGGAGAGTTATGGTGGTTATTAAATATAGATTATATCTTATAGAATGTATTTCAATAAATAAAAGTAAAATGTTTTTTGGATCCACTACTACAAATAAAAAAATATATGGAAGATGAAAATGGTTATTGTTACTCTAAAGCTCACACATCGAAACTAATTATACTTAAAGTAGAACTCTTGAATATAAATTAACCTAAAAATCCATAATATATGTGCTCTTTTCTCAATTATAATGATATATAAAGGGATAATATACACCGTAAATTTGAAAATAAGGAGTAATATATATATTCCATCCCTCTAAAATGAGTCTTTAAGTACATTTTTGATCCTGGGAGTACAATATTATCATAACAACATAGATTGGGAATACCAGTTAGGCAGTTATTGATTATTTCAACAACTAATTCCCATAATACCAAATTTGTGAAACATTATTCCCAATTTTCTTATCTTTATTTATCAGATCTAGAATATGGTGGATTTTAGGGAAGTAAATTTTGATAGTCCCAATGAATATAAAACCAATTTGGATGTTTCCCTTTAAAAAAAGATTGACAATGTAGAGACCCGAAGCTTAACCTACATGAACATTACATTACTTTTGTCGAATACTTAGTACATAACAAAAACACACACACAAGGATCGTAATAGTTTAGTGTCTTTGGAAACTCGGAATAAAATCTTCTAATCGTGGTGAAAGATCTTCAACATCTCCCATAAAGATCTTCCTTTTTTTACCTAAAATCTTTCTTTATATCCTGGGGAAAAGAAAACATAAAAGGGTGAGCTCAAATGCTCAGTAAGGGTAAAAAAAAGAAATATCAATCACATCGTATACACAAGCACATAACTTTTGGAAATCTTAACTTGAAAAAGTGATCATAATTACATAACATGGGATAAATCATGGAAGTGAAATGTAATCACAATAATCATAACATAAAACATGAAACTTTGTGGCATTCACACATAATCATAGAGAATCATTTCTTGTTAGTCAAGACTCATTGTCAAGACTATCTTAGTGTACAAAGTCCCTTTCTGAATCGAGTAACCCTCGTTTCAGTCCTGTTTCACTGAACCGGTATAACCTACCATTCCAGCCATGTCTATCTCATGAGATATAAAATCTTTACCCAATGCATTGGAGGGTGATATAGGTCCCACCCATCTTATAATGAATCCTTTCTTATGTGTTCCACATAATCATAAACCATACATCATAGCGTAACCCATGTAATAAAAATGGAATTCTTAAACAACATGACATCATAAAACAATTCATATAAGATAAAGGAATTCATAAAAATATTTCCATCACAACATAATCAAATCCATGTTATAATAGGGATAAAAATAGAACCCTTTTATTATCTTAGATGGAAAATTATTTTGATAAAATACTTGAACTCCATTCTTGAGGAAAATATCCTTTCTACTTCAAAAACATTTTTCCTTTCATAACATGTCATAAGAATTTAAAACAAAAGAAGATGATTAAAAATAAACTTGAAAACTTGTAAAGGAAGATTCTTGGAAATAATGTTTTAAAAATCCATTCATGCCGTATAAGTTTAAAAAACATTCTTCATACTTTTTTCGGAAAAGTCAAAAAGTACCTCGTACGAAAAACGACAAAAGATTCCTTCCATACATATTACTGAAAACTCACCGAAGGGTAAAAATGTATTTAAATAATTTTAGGTGGATGGAAATAATATTACATATTGATGAAACATGGATGTGGATGATAAAATACACCCCAGTAAATACTTACGAACAAACAATCTCGGATAAAAATGAGATTGTGATATTTTCCCTTACCTTAGGTCCGATTTGCTTTGTAAGTGTCTGAACCTCCTGTATAATGATTTAAATAATGACATTGACTTATTACAGAATCATATTCATTGTTATTATATCATATATGGTTCACTTATGAATTTATATTACCCATTCTTTTGTAAATTCATGTTAAAGTAGCGTTTTGGGTAAAATCGTCTCATTTGTCGTTCGTGTTTTAACTTGTAATTATTCATATGATTACTTAGATCATGATTACTTAATTCCAGAATATAAAACATGATTTATATATATATATATATTCATAATATACATATATATAATAAATCATTAAATGGAAAGAAATACACCGTTCATGGAGACGGTAGTCTGTACGTACACATGAACGCTGTTTTCGTTTCCTTATTAAATTGAATGGAATTAATTAGATATCATAAATATAAATATAAATAAATCCAGTATCATTATTATGTCATATATTTCATTAGTACTTATTATATATACTTTATAATCATTCATGAATGGTTAATCATTGAGAATGAATCTCATCGCGTCGTGGAGACGGTAGTCCGTACGTACGCACGAGCGATGATATCGTTCCCATGGTCATGGAATTGTGTTGAAGTGTTTGTATACTATTTCAGTATCAATATCACTTTATAATAATCATATATAGTTACTCATTACACCATTATAACCATCCAATTAAGGTGGTGGCGGAAAATAGATTACACCACGGCGTGGAGACGGTATTCCGTACGTACGCACGCGCGGTGATTTCCTTTTTCCGTAGGATGGATAGAAGGTTAATTAGAGTTGTTTCATATTTATAATAACATATCAGTATATAAGAAATACTGATGTTCTTACTTTATCATGAAACAACTAAAGAAGAAGAAGTTGAAGAAGAAAGAAGTTGAAAAGATCGGTAATGGATATTACCTCTTCTTTGAAACGCCTCTTTGAATCCTCCACTTAGGGAACTAAGATTAGTCTTTGAAGGGGACCAGGACCTCTAGGATTATTCTAGGGAAGTGGATAAGGGATTTTGGCAGGGGTTGGCCGAGTTTGAGTGCTCAATTTGGTGTGAGGAGGAGGGGGAGGAGGTGCCCTTTTATAAGGGAGGAGAGGGGAACCTTTGGAATAACTAAAAATATTATTTTATTATAATGTCAAGTTCGGTTTTAAATAGATCCAAATTGATTTATTTCGAGGATAAGGTGGGGATGGGTCTAAATCCTTTCATACAATAGGATTTAGACAAGTTTAGTTTATTATTTTACCCTTATCAATTAGATTTAACTCTAAGTTAAATAATTTAACTTTTACCGTGTCATTTTGTTTTCTTACACTATATGGTTAATAAACTTCCTATATCAAGCCCAAAGAACCCCAAGTTGTTTATTATTAATATATATAATCTTATCTAAGTCATTTGGCCGAACCTTAGATTTTTAGGAATAAAATAACAATTATTAATATAATATTTATTTTAAAAACTATTTTATGTCAATTTTGACACTATTTGGTATATGATTTTTATGAAATTTATAACAGAATGATAAGTTCGAACCAAGTTACTTAAATTAACAATAACATGTCAAATTAACCTAGAAAATTAGTGTATGTCATAAAAAGTCTCAGATTACATTTATTTGGGCATTTATAACATCAATTATGTCAATATTTCATTAATAAGACAATTACTACATCATCTATGTGTCATAATAAATGATAATTATTTAATCCCTAAAAATTCTAAATAAATTCCTATGATGTAGATAATTGTATTAGATTTCTGGAGATGATTTATGTTCGAAGTTTCATGAAGTTTATCACTAGATTAAAGTAATTATACTTATAATATTTAAGAAAGTGACATGTTGTCACATTCTTTGGTTTTAATAATAATTAAATTATTTTCATTGAAAAAATTTAATTATATGAATCTAATCCGACCCTTAGGTGGTATGGGTGGACTTTTAGTCATCCAATAGGATTTTGACATTTGTTAGGGTAATTTTAAAATATTATATTTACCCTTAATTACCCGATTTACCTTTAACTATGGTAAATAAAATTTACCGTAGTTACTATTCATAATTCCCAAAAATAAAAAATTTCCTAGTAACATAATTTGGACCCACTGATTCCAAATATGGAATCCATTTTTAAAAATTCAATACACAAAAGTTGCCTAAATTAAATTAAAATTAATCACGTTGTCGAATAAAAACGGGTTTTTGTTTAAAACATTGCAAAAGATTGAATTGATTTAACCTACGAATTCAAGGTAAAATCAATGCTAATTACATACATTATGTTAAATGGTAAAAATATATTCTATTTATAATTTAAAACCATTCAATATTATAATTTAACCACATAAGATATTACGATGAAAAAGTTTGTTTTTAATTAAAATATAGCGTGTTTTTACTATTCATTAAAATGTAAAAGTTACCAGAATAATATGAAAAATTTATCCAAAGTAAATTTTTATTTCTTGATTCCAAAGAATAATTTTATTTTGTCAAATTGAACTTATAAACATGTCAAAAACCAGATTTAAAGTGGGTGCTCCATCAAAAGGTGACAAAACTGTATTTTTTGAAAAATACTTATTTTACCCGAAAAAATTTATTTTGTTCTTATACCATGTTCTAGAAATGTGTAAGATGAATAATAATGTTATAAAATTCAAAATTTAGTTAATACTATTCATAACGGCTAGTTCATGACAATATTATAATAATATAACATTGTTTATTAAAACCCGGTATTGCGTACAACACACGCTATCGAGGAAGGTCGTGATTGCGTGTAATGCAAGCCATGTCAGGGTTGCGTGTTGTGAAAGAATCCTTGGTTGTTTCGTATAACAGAATCCAACCATATTTCATTTATACATTTAATATATATATATATATATATATACTCAATGTTGCGTAGAATAACTATTATCAAAATTGTGTGTAACACGGTCCAAGAATAGTGTTGCGTATACTGCAAGCTAATACGGTGTTGTGTATAGCGCAAGGTAATCTTGGTGTAGAATACAACATAATACATTAATGAAATTAAAATAATATTTTTCATAAAATATCGGGGTGTTACATTCTACCCCCCTTAAAATGAATTTCGCCCTCAAAATTCGTCGGGGTTATAAATGGTTTACTATTTGAAAGTTTCTTTGACAGAAACCCACATCGTAAAAAGGAATACCAAAACTTATCTTTAAAAACTAAAGTATAAAACGTAATGGTTACCCAAGTTAACTAATCACTGGGTATCCACATAGGTGAAAATATGGATATGGAAGAGAAATCTAACCATCATGTTCTGATGGAGAGTGATAGAGAACATGGCTATGGAAAATCCAGCAATCACAAAGCCATAAATTTGTGACGATCTAGGGTACCATTTGATTCATCGGATATAAGGTCACTAGGACAACATTTTTGGTTTTCAAGATCATTTCCCTAAAGTTGATGAAATAGGAATTAGAAGAAATACTTTCGTGATTTTGGTATAGTCTCACTATTTGTCATTCTTTGGACAATTTCTACTTCATCTCTTAAAGAAATGAAGTTGAATTTGTCATTCGTGATGTGTTAGCAGATCATGTGATAGAATGATGGGTCATTCCATCTGTCTCAAACAAAAGGTTAGAAAAGTTATCAAAAAATACATAAGTCCATTTATAGTGATATTAATCATATATGGTTCCTAAAATGGACTTATACATCACATATCATACTGCTTAATATAATAAAACTAGTTTCTACTAAACAGGGACTTCATGTAGGTCAGTGGTAGGCGATAAAGGCCAGTCTCACTTCGGTTGTGGGTTCGATTCCCACAGCCTTGTCCGAAGCGATGGGCTGTCGCCCATCCTGTAGGTTTTCCTTTTTCTAAAACTATATTACTATTACATCCCATCAATAATATCGAAAAAACATTTATCCTTAAACAATACTAACTTATGTCCAACATAATCCATTCCAATCTTTAGGCTTATCCATAATACTGTAGTCCACTCTCATAACATAGTGAAAACGTTTACCAGAAATTTAATACCATCGTTGATCCCCATATATCATAAGATATATCTTGTCGGTCACATTCCAAACATTCAAAGGCCTTAATCTTGTACTCTCTTGAATACCCATTGAATGTTATTGAAAACATGAATTCTATTAAAAGTTAACTCTTTCCACATACCAAAATCCTCAAAATTCTATATACTCAAACCATGATATCACTTAGTCCTTATATCAATCATGAGCTCATGAATACTGTTAAACATTTCATTTTCTCATTTTCCCTTCATTATGCGCATATCATCTTATTTCCAAAAAATATCTCAATCACTTTGAATACCACATCAATAAATATTGCAATACTCAATGATACAACATTATTTTGGAATCCCATTACATAAACACTTAATCATTCTACCACATCGTTGTCATATTCAACATTGCCAATAGTGATCGCATGTGACTTCCCTTTGTCCTTTGCCTTCAGTGGTTGCTCATGTTGATCATCACTAACCCTTGGATTAGGGCATTTATTAGCATAATTCCCCATTTCCTTGCACTTGAAGCATTGAAGTGTTGGTGGTGCGTTCTCTACAGTGTTTGCTTTATTCACATCATTAGAAACCTTTTTTCCATTACTTCGACACTCAGCTGCTCGATGACCTTCTTTTCCACACCTAAAACATTTTCTAGTCCCTTTAAGACAATCTCCACCATGCTTATTTCCACACTTTGTGCATAAGGAAACATTTATCTTCTTTGCACCATTATTCGGAGATTTCTCCTTGAACTCCATCTTTCGTTTCTTGTCAAAACCATGAGATGGATATGTAACACCAACTTCCATTTCTACCTTGATAGCAGAACGCACAATTTCTTCATAGCTATTGAAGTCTCTTATAGCTAATGCCCTTCGAAGACTTGGTTTTAAGCCACTGAAAAATCGATCAACTTTACTTTCAGGTTGGATGATAATGCCAGATGCATACCTTGCAAGTCTTGTAAAATTCGCTTCGTATATCCCAACAGATTCATCATCCTTTTGCTTTAGTTCAAGAAACTCCTTCTCCATCTTTGTTCGAAGAATACGAGGGAAGTACTTATTGAAAAATAAGTTCTTGAACTCGTCCCATTCCATGGACTCAATTTCATCTCTTTCCCTTGTATTCTTGATAAGATTCCACCGTTGATCAGCTTCACCGTCCAAACGATATACTGCTAAGATGACTTTATCATGTTCAGAACATTGATGAACTGAAAATATCTTTTCAGTGGTACTGATACATTGTTCAGCAACAAGTGGATCAGAAGACCCACTGAAAGAAGGTGGAAGTTGCCTCATGAAGGACTCAATAGAATATTGTTCCCTTCTCTGCTCATTTGGAAGTCCAGAATGATTCATAGCTTGTGTAAGGATAGCAATAAGATTTTTCACTCCATCTCCCATAACATTTGTTTGTTCAGGAGGGCAATCATTGCATTGTCCATTGCATTGATCAACACGGTTCCTTCGGGTTCCAGCCATCGTCTAAAACCCAAAAAGAATAGTGTGAGAGGCAAAAATCATGCTAGGGAAAACAACATAATAAAGGGGGAGTACCATCAATATCTAACATCTTAGGTTTAATTCTATGATCGTTAGCGTAATTCTAGTACTATAACCTATACGTATACTTAACCTTAGGGACATCCCTAGACATAACTTAGAAATATCTCTAGGGATCTCACTAACGTTTTCGCATCCTAGTTTCCAAAGGTTGACTAAATCATTCCTCTGATACCAACTGTAGAGACCCAAAGATTAACGTACATGAACATTTCATTACTTTTGCGGAATACTTAGTACATAACAAAAACACACACACAAGGATCGTAATAGTTTAGTGTCTTTGGAAACTCGGAATAAAATCTTCTAATCGTGGTGAAAGATCTTCAACATCTCCCATAAAGATCTTCCTTTTTTTTACCTAAAAAATTTCTTTATATCATGGGGAAAAGAAAACATAAAAGGGTGAGCTCAAATTCTCATTAAGGGTAAACAAAAGAAATATCAATCACATCGTATACACAAGCACATAACTTTTGGAAATCTTAACTTGAAAAAGTGATCATAATTACAGAACATGGGATAAATCATGGCAGTGAAATGTAATCACAATAATCATAACGTAAAACATGAAACTTTGTGGCATTCACACATAATCATAGAGAATCATTTCTTGTTAGTCAAGACTCATTGTCAAGACTATCTCAGTGGACAAAGTCCCTTTCTGAATCGAGTAACCCTCGTTTCAGTCCTGTTTCACTGAACCGGTATAACCTACCATTCCAGCCATGTCTATCTCATGAGATATAAAATCTTTACCCAAAGCATTGGAGGGATATATAGGTCCCACCCATCTTATAATGAATCCTTTCTTATGTGTGCCACATAATCATAAACCATACATCATAGCGTAACCCATGTAATAAAAATGGAATTCTTAAACAACATAACATCATATAACAATTCATATAAGATAAAGGAATTCATAAAAATATTTCCATCACAAAATAATCAACTCCATGTTATAATAGGGATAAAAATAGAACCCTTTTATTATCTTAGATGGAAAATTATTTTGATAAAATACTTGAACTCCATTCTTGAGGAAAATATCCTTTCTACTTCAAAAACATTTTTCCTTTCATAACATGTCATACGAATTTAAAACAAAAGAAGATGATTAAAAATAAACTTGAAAACTTGTAAAGGAAGCTTCTTGGAAATAATGTTTTAAAAATCCATTCATGCCGTATAAGTTTAAAAAAAATTCTTCGTACTTTTGTCGGAAAAGTCAAAAAGTACCTCGTACGAAAAACGACAAAAGATTCCTCCCATACATATTACTAAAAACTCACCGAAGGGTAAAAATGGATTTAAATAATTTTATGAGGATGGAAATAATATTACATATTGATGAAACATGGATGTGGGTGATAAAATACACACCAGTAAATAATTACGAATAAACAATCTCGGATAAAAATGAGATTGTGATATTTTCCCTTACCTTAGGTCTGATTTGCTTCGTAATTGTCCGAACCTCCTGTATAATGATTTAAATAATGTCATTGACTTATTAAAGAATCATATTCATTGTTATTATATCATATATGATTCACTTATGACTTTATATTACCCATTCTTTTGTAAATTCATGTTAAAGTAGCGTTTTGGGTAAAATCGTCTCATTTGTCGATCGTGTTTTTACTTGTAATTATTCATATGATTACTTAGATCATTATTACTTAATTCCAGAATATAAAACATGATTTATATATATATATATATATTCATAATATACATATATATAATAAATCATTAAATGGAAATAAATACACCGTTCATGGAGACGGTAGTCCGTACGTACGCATGAACGCTGTTTTCGTTTCCTTATTGAATTGAATGGAATTAATTAGATGTCATAAATATAAATATAAATAAATCCAGTATCATTATTATGTCATATATTTCATTAGTACTTATTATATATACTTTATAATCATTCATGAATGGTTAATCATTGAGAATGAATCTCATCACGTCGTGGAGACGGTAGTCCGTACGTACGCACGAGCGATGATATCGTTCCCATGGTCGTGGAATTTTGTTGAAGTGTTTGTATACTATTTCAGTATCAATATCACTTTATAATAATCATATATAGTTACTCATTACACCATTATAACCATCCAATTAAGGTGGTGGCGGAAAATAGATTACACCACGGCGTGGAGACGGTATTCCGTACGTACGCACGCGCGGTGATTTCCTTTTTCCGTAGGATGGATAGAAGGTTAATTAGAGTTGTTTCATATTTATAATAACATATCAGTATATAAGAAATACTGATGTTCTTACTTTATCATGAAACAACTAAAGAAGAAGATGTTGAAGAAGAAAGAAGTTGAAAAGATCGGTAATGGATATTACCTCTTCTTTGAAACGCCTCTTTGAATCCTCCACTTAGGGAACTATGATTCGTCTTTGAAGGAGACGAGGACCTCTAGGATTATTCTAGGGAAGTGTATAAGGGATTTTGGCAGGGGTTGGAAGAGTTTGAGTGCTCAATTTGGTGTGAGGAGGAGGGGGAGGAGGTGCCCTTTTATAAGGGAGGAGAGGGGCACCTTTGGAATAACTAAAAATATTATTTTATTATAATGTCAAGTTCGGTTTTAAATAGATCCAAATTGATTTATTTCTAGGATAAGGTGGGGATGGGTCTAAATCCTCTCATACAATAGGATTTAGACAAGTTTAGGTTATTATTTTACCCTTATCAATTAGATTTAACTCTAAGTTAAATAATTTAACTTTTACCGTGTCATTTTGTTTTCTTACACTATATGGTTAATAAACTTCCTATATCAAGCCCAAAGAACCCCAAGTTGTTTATTATTAATATATATAATCTTATCTAGGTCATTTGGCCGAACCTTAGATTTTTAGGAATAAAATAACAATTATTAATTTAATATTTATTTTAAAAACTATTTTATGTCAATTTTGACACTATTTGGTATATGATTTTTATTAAATTCATAACAGAATGATAAGTTCGAACCAAGTTACTTAAATTAACAATAACATGTCAAATTAACCTAAAACATTAGTTTAAGTCATAAAAAGTCTCAAATTACATTTATTTGGGCATTTATAACATCAATTATGTCAATATTTCATTAATAAGACAATTACTGCATCATCTATGTGTCATAATAAATGATAATTATTTAATCCCTAAAAATTATAAATAAATTCCTATAATGTAGATAATTGTATTATATTTCTGGATACTATTTATGTTCGAAGTTTCATGAATTTTATCACTAGATTAAAATTATTATACTTATAATATTTAAGAAAGTGACATGTTGTCACATTCTTTGGTTTTAATAATAATTAAATTATTTTCATTGACAAAATTTAATTAAATGAATCTAATCCGACCCTTAGGTGATATGGGTCGTCTTTTAGTCATCCAATAGGATTTTGACATTTTTTAGGGTAATTTTAAAATATTATATTTACCCTTAATTACCTGATTTACCTTTAACTATGGTAAATAAAATTTACCGTAGTTACTATTCATAATTACCAAAAATAAAAAGTAGCCTATTAACATAATTTGGACCCACTTATTCCAAATATGGAATCCATTTTTTAAAATTCAATACAAATAAGTTGCAGAAATTAAATTAAAATTAATCCCGTTGTCGAATAAAAACGGGTTTTTGTTTAAAACATTGCAAAAGATTGAATTGATTTAACCTACGAATTCAAGGTAAAATCAATGCTAATGACATAAATTATATTAAATGGTAAAAATATATTCTATTTATAATTTAAAACCATTAAATATTATAATTTAACCACATAAGATATTACGATGAAAAAAGTTGTTTTTAATTAAAATATAGCGTGTTTTTACTATTCATTAAAATGTGAAAGTTACCAGAATAATATGAAAAATTTATCCAAAGTAAATTTTTATTACTTGATTCCAAAGAATAATTTTATTTTGTCAAATTTAACTTATAAAAATTTAAAAAACCAGATTTAATGTGGGTGCGCCATCAAAAGGCGGCAAAACTGCATTTTTTGAAAAATACTTATTTTACCCGAAAAAATTTATTTTGTTCTTATACCATGTTCTAGAAATGTGTTTAATGAATAATAATGTTATAAAATTGAAAATTTAGTTAATACTATTCATAACGTCTTGTTCATGACAATATTATAATAATATAACATTGTTTATTAAAACCCGGTATTGCGTACAACACACGCTATCGAGGAAGGTCGCGATTGCGTGTAATGCAAGCCAAGTCAGGGTTGCGTATTGTGAAAGAATCCTTGGTTGTTTCGTATAACAGAATCCAACCATATTTCATTTATACATTTAATATATATATATATATATACTCAATGTTGCGTAGAATAACTATTATCAAAATTGTGTGTAACACGGTCCAAGAATAGTGTTGCGTATACTGCAAGCTAATACTGTGTTGTGTATAGCGCAAGGTAATCTTGGTGTAGAATACAACATAATAAATTAATGAAATTAAAATAATATTTTTCATAAAATCTCGGGGTGTTACAGATAATGAAGGTAAACGATAATAAAAAATTGGAAAATGTTTGGTAATAATATTTCTTGAATGTCAGTCAACCATACTCAATCCATTATTATAAAATAACGGAGTCGATAATTATTGATTCCAATTACCTATAAAACCCTAGTAATTTCATCTTTGGCCTTTAAAAATTCTCAAAACATGCCAACATCTATCATTACTCCATGAAATGGGAGGAAAAACCCATGAAGGTTCCTATACTATTATAAACCCTCATGGAATTTATACCATTAACACATGGTTGATGAGAACCATGAATAAAAAAATTCTAAATTAGAATTATTGTTTTCTTACAGCAGTTTTATTCAATTTATAAATTTTTACATATCTGAAGAATAGTTTTGCAGGAAACATTTCTCCAAAAACAATATTGGGGACACCCCAATAGTAGAGTATGTGAAACCCATTAATAATGTCAGTTCCATAAATTCCTTCCAAATAACATCCTTGATGACACTAAAACTAGTATAATAGTGATTAAATATTATAAATATAATGAAATAGTTGATATAGGGCCATCTCAATCCTTCCCCACTAGAATATAGTTTTTTGATCATTTAACTGAATAAGAAACCTAAGGAAAAACTATGAATTCCAAGGTATATATGTAATCAAACTCAATTATATTAAATGAAATGGAACCCAAAACATTCGTGTTTTATACATATTGATGACATAGGGTTGGATTACCTCATTCTCATGAACAACTCCATGATAGAATTTCTATTACCTCAGATATGAAATATTGTGTTATAACAAACCTATTTATTCATAAAGTGTGACTCTAAATTTTGAAATCTATTTGATAATCTAAATATATCATAGAAGAAATCATTAAAACCTTTAATACTCTAAAATACATTATGAATATGGTTTTAAAAATATAAGTGAACCATGTTAATAATGTTTTTTTATCAAAAATTGTAATTAAAATTTTGTAGAAATAATAGTGAGTGATGAAGCTATATATCATTAGGATCCTCTATATAACTAAATATATTAATGATATTGAAATATATATTTTTTAGGGGAATACTGGTACCCTGATCAATATAATGTTATCTTTGACCCTTCAATATCTTAGATTTTTTGAAGGTGTTTTAATGTTGTTTAATTTAAAAATCAATTATTTGATAAGAGTGAATAAAAATAATTTATAATGTAAAAAGAAAACATAATTTGGAAATATTCCCTCTAAAAATGAATTCACGGATTTTAATAAGCATACAATTTTAAAAACCATTTATGGAAGTATTTGAATATAAATTAAATATGAGATGCTAAATAATATCACAAATATATGAGATACACTTTTATTCTGCTATTGGGAGTATTTTCTAACAAAAAATCACTCTTTGACTCAGGAAAATTGCAATACATTACTATTGGGATTCAAAATTAGGAACGACATCTATATCAAATCAAGGGAAAAACCGAAGAAGTATATATAAATGGATTGAAAACCACCTATTCTAATCCAATGAATTCCATAAAATAATCTTAATGCTAACATTTTATTGAACTAAAAATCAAATATTTATTGTTAATCCATCATATATTATCATTAAAAATGATTCAACCACTGAATAACCTATTTTTCTATAGATTATAGCAAGTTAAATTAATCAAAACTCCCACATAAATATTAGATAATATGGATTATTCATTAATATATAATATATTGGCCCCTATATGTAATATATATTAAAAAACATTAATTTGAATAATGAAAAATCAACACATCCTATGAAAATTGATGGTATAAAGTAGCATCACATGTGAATGTTGCATGGATTTTCAGTTTTTTCAACCATATGTATGACTTTAATAACTAATAAATAATCTATAGATACAATTGAAAAAAATAAAAAGAAAATGGGAATGATGCTATTTATATTTCTAGTTCTGAAAAGACACATATTAAATGCATTCCCCTTAATCAGAGTGTGGTGTAACTAAATGAAGATCCAACCACCATTAAAAAGGGAATCTCTAAATTTTTTAATGATCATAAAAAAGTGAATCTAAATATCTAAGAAATCCAATGATTGATGTTAATTATAGAATCCATCATACTTATGGATAAAGAGTAAAACATTACATTCCATATAAAGAACAGTGATATTTCTCAAAATATTGTAAGGAAATTCCTTATATAGATTTCATGGTTATTTTCTAGCACTTCATCCATCCATACAATCATTGTGGTAATAAGAAAAATAGAATGATGATGTATCCATATTGAATTTTGTTTGTGGAGGTTGGTGTGGTAAAATATATTTGTCCTTATTTCATTCACAAGGATTGTTATCCCAAATGGATTGTCAATATTATTATCATTTTGAAGAAAAGAAAAAAAATAGTCCATATCGTCTCTGGGGACTTCTTTCAGAACATCCAAAATGATATTTTTTACATCTGAAAGGTGGAGTTTTTGATAGATTAAATACTTCTATTTAAATTACATTCCATTATAGTTGGATGTTATTTTCATAATAAAATCATGATAGATTATTATTGTGAAATGTTTACTAATTTTATTACACCTAATAGATTGTATTATTAATATTTTTCACATTTGATATTAATAATGCTACATAACTTTTTCAATAATTCATAAAAACATTTTTTATCCTATTCCATGGAATATAGTCTTATTCTATATTGAAAAATAACGTTTTCAACCAGTTTTTTGTTGTCATAATTTCATTTTCATGAGGTTTTTTAACTATACAATAGAAATAAAACATAAAAATCATCCAATTGATGTTTTAATTTAGATTTAACATATATAATATATCTATAATTTATTTTCATAAGAGATTAAAATATGTCATTCTAAAATACACTATGAAAATCCCTTATATTCTACTTCAATGGAATATTTGGTAGTTCAGAGGCCCTTATGGGTGATTCAACTATATTAGGAAACATATTATTAACCTCACAAGAAAACTCTTTCAGATCAAAATACTGACGAAGAAAGGTGTTAATTTACAAAGGTATTATTATTTTCAATTAATATTTTATAACTTGATACAATAACTCACACAACGTCTAGTTTTGATGAAATCCATATATATATATATATAATGTATTTCTATCTATATGAATGCTCGATAGCGGTGTCTCAATGCACTATTTTCGCACCAAAATTGATAAGGGTGGAGGAAAAATCATCTATTAAGATGTATTCAAAATTATACAAGATAAGGTTATATATTAAAATATTGATAAGAAATTTCCCACCATTATTTTGATAATAAAAATTAAAATAATATATAAGTCATTATAAATTCTACCTCCTCCATTGTATCAACTCATTGTTGTATATTCTTAACATATGAATTTTTATCAGTTTCTCTGTGGTATTTTTTATCAATATTTAACAACTAAAAATTCCATTTATCATTCAAATTGAAACCATAATATTATCTCATAATAATTTTATACATAATCATCCAATTAGGGATGCATTTATCTTAGATATATATCTACCCAAGGAGAAAAAAATCTCCATCTTTGAATCCCATCAAACATGGAAAATATATTTTGATGATTCACCCCAAAGTCCAACTTATATGAATTTTTATGACCCAAAATTCATCAAGGATGGAATTGGGATAATTTTCCTCTCCCCTAAATGGGAAATAATTCTATAAAGATATCTCATCTTGGTGGGTTGAACAAATAATGAGGTAGAATACCAAGAATCAATCACTAATCTATAATTGTATTTGGAAATCCAGATTACAAAGATCAATGAAATAGATGATATTGATTTTTTTGAAAAGATTAAAAAATTGAGAGTCTAATATTAATAAAGTAATGTTAAAACCCATACACAATCATATTTTATAATTTAAGGAATAATTTATTCTAAATTTTTTTATTTCATATGACTTGTATGTTCAAAATACCTTAGAAGACGTGTTGAGAAATTTAATTTGGACCCATCCCATCTTGGATCATGATTAAATTTTTATATCGGTGGAACATTTGAGGTTAATTTCCGTTATATTTAACCAAGAAAGAAATTATATTATTTAAATCATTAAAAACCCTCCCTTAAATGAATATGTACCCCCTTATGTTATTCATGAATAATATTGTATTTATTCAATAGTGAAAAATATCAAAATGGGGAACTCATAGAAGACCAAGATTACAAGAAGTATATTTTATAATGGGAGATGATATTTATCCTCCACAACAGTCTATATTGTACAAAAAAAATTTATAAATGGGTTCCTAATTAGGTGAATTAAATAAATAGATCCTTTTTTGGTTGTGAAAGATTCTAAAAAAATGTATTTCCCATAAAATGTGGACTAAACTATCAAACCAAATCAAGTATAATTATTTTTTCAAACATTTTATAATGTGTGACTGTGTGGAATTTATAATGAAATTACACACATGAAATGTTCATGCTGATTTCATCCATTTTACCAATGAATTATTTCACAAAACCAAATAATTATGTCCATTTTCCACATAGACCCTTTATGATCCATAAAAATTAGTGATTGTTAAAATGTAAAATCTCATCCTCACAAAAACTAACTTATTTTATAATTTTCCTAATATACATTCCATAATGTAAAATAGATTAAATATCTTGATAATATATATAAAATAGAATATAATTAGTATATTTAGTGATCCACATAATGGATAGTTAAATATATTTCTAGGCATATTATTTGAAAGCACATTACTCAATGTGAAATATACATTCTGACTGCTCTTACAACAATCACACACATACTAATAGAAAAATATAGTCTTTAATAAATCCCAATAGAATAATCTATTAAATATAGAGGATGTGGAAAAAAGAAACTGAATAAGAAATAAAATAAATTGTGGTCTTATCATATCACTAAATGCTCCTCTATATAGGCAGCCCCTTGTTTCATAGTTCATGGGGAAATTTATTTATATCTTATTATATTTTAACTACCATAACATTTAAATTATATTAATAATGAATATACTAACCATAAATGATATGAAATTTTATTAGATGTGTTTTAAAAAATAGATAAAAATTACTTCAATCTGTTCATAATATCAAGGTCTATAAAATAGAATGTCCCATATATTTAACATGTACCCATCGGTAATTTGACTAGGGAGTTTTGGTTTTATCCCTTAAGTCCCCAATGATACCCAAGAAAAAGTATACTTAATTATAATCAATGTAGTAGTGGTATTATATCATACATAGTATTTATACCCGAAGACCACATTCCTATATCAAAATAGAAGGAGAGTGTGTTACATCTTCTACAATTTTGAGGATTCTTAAGAAGTACATCGCATAAATCAATTCCTCATTTAATATTACTTGATGAATGAACCATAAATATGAGATTCATGGTCAAACAAAAAAAATTAAAACATTATAGAATCATATATTAAAAATCTAGCTTCTATATTATGTTCACTTGGATATTACTATATATGTCTCTAAACTTCACCTGAGAGACAAAACTGTGTTTGGGTGTCACATGACACAATAACAGATATATTAACAATATTAATATATAACAAAGTACTTATGTGGATTCTTTTAGAATATATGGTTTTTCCATTGATTATTACCTTATATGTGAAGCTTGATAATGTAGTTGTTTTCAAAATATTGTACATTCACTATGTAAGACTTAAATTTGTCTGCATCATAATTTACATGAAAGGAAATTAATGGAAAGAAGGTTAAGTTAATTAAAAAAATTATATTAATTCATTTCATCACGTGAAAGGAAATATCCATTATTAAATATGATATCTTTGTAAAAAAACTATAGGGTTAGCTGCATATCTTTTTAAGATTAGAGATAATACGAAGGAGAGATTTGTTGGCATTGATTACCTTGGAACATGGATAAAAAATAAAGGATTGAGGAAAACTGGGAAAGGAATAAAAAATGTAGTGGGATCATCAAATTCATATCTAGTAAATGATTTCTTGACCAAGGATTGTTTCTTTCTAGAGGTATAGTTTTCAATGTCATTGATCTCATTATATTTTATTTTATGATATGGATTTGTTATTTTTTATGGTTTATATTTTATTTACAGACATCACATTAGGTAAATTTTAAATAGTGTTCTTGAACCAGTTTATTTATATATAATATGAATATTAAATCAACCTTATTTCCACTGAATGTATCATTGGTTCATATCACATCGGCTAAAAATTATTTTAACTTCATTCTTTTGATCTTACAACCACTTTTCTTTAATTTCATTATCATTTGTTTTCCAGGATCAGGATTCAACATTTTTGGGTTGGATTTGATCATGATTAAACCACATGATTCATGGTGGATTCATGAATTTTATATAGATCAGTTTTTATGGGTTGATCAAGGAAAATTACATGTTTTGGGTGGTGGATTTGAGGAACGGGAAACCAAACATCGGTGGACGACACCAATGTTACTGATTGGATAATAATAATCGCATTTTTTTCTTCACCATAGGTCATGAGATGAATATAGTAGATTAAATAATTAGTTTTCAATAGTTTTAGGTGACTCAAATAGTGGAAAAAGTATTATAGATGGAATACTTGGTCTCTTCATGAAGAAAGGACACTCTATTAGTGTAAATTCTAATTACAAGATGTGTTAACTAGAGGAACACACACCATATATTCTGAGTTATCACGATGTCTAGTGTAACAACATGAGATTTTATAATTATATAAAATTTAAATTTATTTCTTTTATAGTTTAGTTTACATGAAACACTAAGTATAAACAAAAAACAATATACTATTGAAAGGATATTGTTTAATGTGACAATTATCACCTAGCTGTAAGAATTTTTGTATATAAAAAGGCCAAAAAATATTAAACATTTATGGTTTACACATTTATAATATTAATTAATTTGTTGTAAATTTATTATATATTAAAATAAAAACCAATTGAAATTAAAAGTTATATTTTTTATAAAAAAACTCTATTTCTGTGTGAAATGTGTTTTTATATTAATAAATTAAAGTAATCACTATTGGATAATGATTTTAATTATATATATATATTATATATCTTATTAAACATTTAACATTCATCTATTTCTTTTTCTCACTATTGCATAATAATAACCAGTCTTTTATTCTTGAAATTGTAAATTTAAAAAAAAAAGTTCACTTCACATTCTGTGAACATAATTTAAAAATTATTTCAGTCGCTTATAGAAACTGAAACATGAAAAATGTATACTATATTTAGAAATAGTTGGTTCAAATTTTGAAAATAGGCCAGTTATTTAATAAATTGTATCCTAGTTAAATATTTACACATTTTTAAGGGTAAAATGGGTAAAATAGTGTTAAAACATTGGAATAAGGATTTATATATTCACTCATACATTACATAATTCTATTGGAAGGTTTGGGATTGTCTATTCCCATAGAAGTCTCAAATATATAGTCATTTAGTTCCATTTTTCCTTTATTAGGACCTTTATATTGATTAAATAAAATAATAAATTCAAAATGTCAATCACTTGAATTTCATAAATATAGATTTTTATTATAAAATTAATAATAGGTTATTTACGGTTATAAATTTCTATTTTAAATATGTGAATTTTGTTTTCATCATAGTAACTTATATACAAAGTTGTGTAAGGTGGAAAATGAGACAATGGTTCATGTGAAGGTAATCCATATGGTGGGTAACATCTTCAACCTGTTTAGGATTAAGTTGGGTGATCCTCAACCATCAATCCAAACATAACTGGTGGAAATTAGTTCTACGGTGGAGAAAACTAATGTTGTTTTGGCCAGTCCTCTTTAGGGTCCGTATGGTAGAAGTGGGAATTAATCTAATTTGGAACTGAAAATGGAGGATGGGGGAGGTCCCAAGACTCTCATGGGTTCTTTATATGCTTAAGTGGTGTTCATGAGGATTTTCATTAGTGATAGAGGCCGGGAAAATGTTCCCATGTAACCCAGGGTGGGTATTCCATTAGATTTCACCATTTTGGACCATATTGTAGGGGCTGAGGCATTGATCAATAAAATTCCTAGAAAAAGGGGTGGTGAGTATTTTTCTCGGAAACCTTTTATAATGATTGACCAATAATGATATGGTTCAGGTGTTTGAAAACACTACAGTAAAAACCTTCATGGAAGAGAATAAGGTACATAAGAATAAGTCCAGTGATGAGAGTTATTAACACTTTTCTGGTGATACTGAGGATGATGTTCATTGTTATAGGAATCTATGACTATAGAGAGGAAATATTCATAAGATAAACCGTAACCATATATAGGATAAGTCATATTTAACACTACCAATTGATACTATATCCATGTAGAAGTTGAAATAGAAGCAGGTGTACATCGACTCCCACCTCTCCTCCAAGGCTGCTTTTCATTAGCAGATATTTGTTGTTATTCATGAAAAATCATTTGAATAGATTTTGATATCAGAAGAGGAAATGGTAAAGTCTATTCTTTCAATTAATATTGATGATGAAGAGGCTAACAGATTGATGGGAAGGGTATTAAAGGTGACCCGTAATGAGGATAACTGCTCCTGAATTGACAAGAAGGACATGATTTTAATAAAGGGACTCAAAAATCCATAGATCATTATATAGGATTACATCGTGTTTTGGGGAAATTTTGATTTTGAGTTCAAATACATTCTGAAGAATGAATCAGTCACTTAGGTAAACACTATCACATGGAAATTATTTAAGGAGATTAAATCTGGTAGGATAAAATTGTATTTAATGGCATGGTTATTTACTTTTGTTCTTCAACTAATGGTTTCTCACTTTTTCATAAAATGATTTTTATGATAAAAATTTAATTTAATTTTATTAATATGTCATGATAATGATTTTTATATTTTGATATTTTTATAAATTCCATGTGTGCCATTTCTCTTCCATATAAAATCTCACCAATTATCTCTGTTAGTCACAACACATTGAGATTTATAAAATTAACAAACCCATCCCAAATCCATCAATAAAATATTTAGAAAAATTATAGAGGTTTTTCCCTTCCAAAAATACCGTCCCTAGGGTCCTTAATGAATTATATAAAGGAGTTCATTCAAGGAAGATGCAATTCCCTTAACTGATCACTTTATATTTACTTATTATTTTATCACTTGTAAATGGTAGGTATTTATCATATGATAATAAATTAATTCTAATAATTATTAAAAATAATTTATTATTAAACCATAATTGTATATCTTTTTTCAATCTTTTGTAAAATGATAATGTTAATTAAGTTTACATAAAAAATACCACCCCCACAGATCGATGTGATTCATTTTTTAGTTCCACTATATATGCATGATAATAAGGTTAGATGTGATTAATATATAATATATATATTTCACACAAATTATTATATAATGATGTTTTATTATTTATCATTATTTCTATATATTTGTTAAAAAGTGAGAATATTATTCAAGTGTACGTATGACATACCTTCTCATCGAATAGTGTAATTACTTATTATATATCTATATTGTATAAGTGATCCTAAATATATATATAATAAATATATCTAATTTTTATATAATTATTTAAATTATTTAGATGATAGAATAATGATCAATTTTCCAGGGGAAATAAACTAATGAACAAAAAAAATATGGAAAACATATCATGTATCACCCTAAATAGTGATTTTATTAATGAATTGTTAATACATATATGATATAATGTTTTAAATAAATAAATATTGTTACATAAATATTATTATACTTATATAATATATTTATGATAATTAAATATTTATTATATGTCATTTTTTAACACATATAAAGAAACTCGAACATAAGGTAAGGGTTTATTATAAAATTCCATTGTCGTTCTATATTGTTTTTCATGTTTTTTATATTGTTATTTTTTCATATTTTATAATTAAATTAAATTAAATATATTTTCTTCTAATATGGTTATCTTAAAAAAATTACATGTTTTGAATTCATTTTTCTATTTTCACGTACTGAAGATACAGTAATAATTACATAAGGAAATCCTATGTTTGGTTTATACTCGAAGGTTTACCTTTTTTTACATGTCCATATTTTCCTTAAAATGTTATTAATTATTTTATCAATACTTTAGTATGATTTAATAATGAAATATTTATCCAGGTTTAACTATAAAAAATATATTTAAATAATCTTACTTTTATCTTATGAAAGATGTAATTTTGAATATTTTATATAAATTTGTAAGGAATATTTGGTTTAGGGTATATGGAATGAAGTAAATTTTCCACCATCACGAATTCATTATGAATTTAAGATTACATTATAATATTTTTTTCATTTAAATAAAAAAATTTCCTTACTTTTTGTGTATTTGTTTTGTTTTAAATTAGTGATTTTATAGTTAAAAGGTTATTTTCTTCAAGATGTTTTCCTATGATATTTTGAATGTTTTTTCATATATTTCAACATAATTTATTAAATTTTATGAGGTATTCAATAAATAATCTAATGATACCATCCAACATATTTCTTATTATGGTTTCTGATTAGTTTAAAGATATTTATTGATTAATTTTTTACGCTGGTTATTATAATATAGATAATTATTGATTTTAATACATATTGATTATGTTTAATTTTTCATTAAAATGATGAATACATTGGAATTATTATTTAAATAATAATGACTAGAATTATATAGTTAGTTGATCCATATGTAGGTCTCATGTGAAAAAACATGATGGGTATTTAGCCAAGGCCTTACCCATTTATGTATATTCCTTGCCTAATGCCTCGACGGTATGTTCACAATGTCTAATATTATGCATTACAACATTATAATCATTTATTGATGTCCATATGAATCTTAAAATAGTAATGATATATATGGATATGTTTCAAGATCAATTAATTCTTTATTTGGAATTATTTTTAGATCATTTGACTCCTACACAACAATTAATTCTTTTTTTATTTCATGTTAGATTTTATAGCATGTATACCATTATTGAAAATATAATCGTAGAAGATTGTTATATTTCTATTACCATGTATAACAATAAGTTTATTATAATTTATTTTGAGGCATATTCTAAAGGAAATAATGGGGTTCTCCAAGAAAATATTATATAGTATTTATTGATTTAAAATGTAATGTCAAATATAAGTATGCATCATGGTTTAAGACACACTAAAATTTCCTGTTTTTTTTGTTATTGTCATTTGTATATATTTCCAATTTAATAAAGTATCCTACAGCTTTTGGATATAAAATTCAGTATCTATAAATCTTTAATTATAGGAATCTTAGTATAATCCATATGGATTATATTTTGGAAGACATAAATTAGGTAACATAACCCAATGATTTAATTTTAGACTAAAACTATATATATGTTAATATATTAAAGTAAATATTATGTGGTTTTTCATGAAATACTTCCATTTCTAGATAATAAATATGATGTGGTTTTTACATATATTCATCATTGGGTAATAATCCCAATCAATGTCGGTTGATTTTATCTGAGTTATTCTTTGGGTGCACTGTGAGTGTGCCGCTACTGCACACATCCTTTGACACTCTTGAGGATTATTTTTGGGCTAATTCACATATATTTAAAACCATTATGAAATAATTTAAATTATTTTTATCAAAGGATAATATTCCTAAAGAAACTTAATTTATTATTATGTGATTATTTTTTATGAAAGTTTCAAATTATGTTAAGTGTTTCACTAGTTTTTAAATTAAACATTATTATTTTTAATGTTATTATCTAATATTTTGTATACACATTTTTAAATTCAGTTCATATAAAATAGAATAAAAACTATATCAATTCATGTAATTTATGTAGGGAATAGACTTCTTGAATAAATAATGAATCGATAGATCATTATAGATATGGAAATGAAAAAATTATAACTATATTGGGGTATTTGAATCCTAATATGACCAATATCATTTCCCCTATGGAGATGGCTACTAAAACAACAACATGTTGTAACTAAAATATTTTTTTTCATGAATTAGAAACCACCATCATTAAATGGGGCTAACAATCCATTTGTAGGTGAGTAATGTATAAGCCTTTAAAAAAATATTTCTTACATTGGAAAGTAATGAATGGGATAATGATTTCATGCCAGTTTATGACATCTAAGGTGATGTGGATCAATCATAGACACATATTAAAAAACTAAAGATGATGAGTAAATTACAATCCAGGTGTTTAAGTATTCAAAGATACACTTCTTGGAAAAATATTATCTTTTGAAAAAAAGAAAATATTGATAGAAAATTTATATATATAATAAATAAGAAGTGGTAAGTGTATATATTTATGAAGATAACTCTATAAGGTAAACATGGTATTTTAAGCAATACGTTTTTCATCAAATCTGTAAGAATAACTACTTATTTTATGGGATTTGAAAAATCTTTTAAAGGTAACAAATCTCCCAAAAAAATTTCATATAGGATATAGTATCATGTGACATAAAGATAGATAAATAATTATCTATATCATATCATTAATGTAAATGAAGAGATGAAGTGTAGAATTGGGAAAAATGTATAAGGGGAATACGAGAAATGGGAATTTTCTAACATCTGGTACTCATGGAAGGAAACACCTTGTCACATAATTAAATGGAAAATTATATTTTTCATTAATTATGGATATAAATACATTATTCTCATGAATTTATTAGTAAGAAATAGTCCATAAATTTAATTTTTTAACTATATGTTGATGGGGAACTATTTTAACTAATTCCCTAAATGTAATCAAAACAGACTACAAAATAATATAAGAAAATAAGAACAAGGTCAAGAAATTACTATATATGAAGTAGATGTTCCTAGATACATGGTGAAGTGTGAACTTATCATCTACTATGGGATTGTAAAAGTTTTATTTGATTCTACTCTTTAAACTCTTTTATATCTGAATAATTTTCTTTGGGAATCACATCAACACCTTGATGATTAGATATTGAGATGGTAGTGAAAAATATTAATGGTTGGATGACCAAATATCATTTCTATATCTCCTCTATGATATTAATTTATTGGTATATTCTTCCCATGTATATTTTTATTCTCCTTAATAATTTATTTGATTTATTTTTTAGTATGGATTGGATCTATTAGTATGAAGACCATATCAATTTTCTTGGAAGTGAAGTTACATTAAATATTCTAAATCAACCTTCAATTCTATATTAGTTTTATGTTGAACCTGAAAACCTAGTGGGAGTTACTACTGTAATATGGGGTTTTCTACATATTCATGATGGATATTTATCTCAAATGGTTGGGGAGGAATTCAACAATTAATGTTTTCATATTGTTTGAGGATTTTTTATTGTATTTCATGAGGGATTTACTTGTATTTCATTGAATTAGGTTGTTACATTTTCTATAGAACTCGTACACCAAGATATACCTATTTAAAGTACTCTATAGTGAATGGATCTGATTTTTCTTTAGGGATTAAATAAGAAACTTTAATAGAATATAGATAATGGATTTATTTAGCCTAGTACATCAGGAAGGGATGAACGTATTCTTTTTAAATTGGAAAGGTGGTACAATGTGTATTTATATTGACTATGATGAAAATAATATGATCACTATTAATCAAATGTATCATCTACCCCATATCAATGATTTGTTTGACAAAATATGTGTTGATATATATTTTATTAATATATATATTTGATCATGATATCATCGACTCTGGATTGAGAATCAGGATATAACATTGATGAAATTTATTATGCGTTATGGTCAATATGATTTAATAGTAATTAAATTTGGATTTAAAAATTACCCATCTATAATAATTGATTTAATTAATATAGAATTTAGATATTGTTTTGTTTATTTTTTGGTAGCCTCTGTTGATGATATTTAGATATATTCATAGAGAAAGGAAGAGAATCGAGAAAATTTGGGAATTATATTGAAAACCCTAAGGAAGGGGATGTTATAAACCAAATTTTAAACATTTGAAATTTGGTATTAGAATGCTTCATTCTTGGGTAATATAATCTCATGTTAAGGTATATCAGTGGTTCCTTTAATGATAATTATTTTTAATAAATAGTCATAACCAACCATTAAAACTATGATTTATAGTTTTATTCTGTTAACATGGCACTAAAAATAATTTTTGAGTGATTTTTGAAGAATATATATTCCACTGACAATGTTTCCGTGGAATGGGGTTATATTCTTAAAGATAGTTGAATGTGGAGAGAGTATAAAAATATTTAAGAGATATTTGGCCAATGTGCATGTTCTTGTTATACTCTACAGGGGAGAGGGGTTTGGGATATATTTTAATGAATAAAATAAGGGTCTAGGATAAATCCTCATGAATGTGGACATGGTGATATAATATGCCTCTGTCAAATTTATAAAATCATGTGAAAAATTACCTAACTCATGATTTTAAGTTGGATGTGGTGATTTTTATTTCATGATTTGTTGTAATTATATGTATTGTGATGGGTGTGACATATATACAATTCATAATATATTGTAGTATATATTTAAAAATAAAGTGATCAATATGTTCCAAAAATATGGTTAGATTTGGTTAAAGAATATAATTTCTCCATACATTATCCTCCGAGGATGGTAAACAAGTTGGTTGATTGTCTAAGAAGAAGATACCATGATAATTTTTCCATAATGAGGACTGATAGAGACCCAATAGTTATGGATTTTTAGAATATGGATATTGAAATAATTTGTAAAGGTGGAAGATCATATCATTCTCTAAGGGTTGCATAATCATTCATCCAAGAGAAGACTAAGAAATAACTAAAGGAGAAAAGTTAGAATTAGAGAAGAAGGTGAGAAATATTATTCTATTCAACTATGAATATAAATGAATGATATGTTTCAGTAACTAAGTATGTGTCTCATCAGTACCAGACCTAAAGAGGGATATTTTGGAGGAAACTCATAGTTTATCATTCTCTTTTCGAGTATTCAGATAGCTCCATATGAAACCCCATATGGTAAGAAGTGTAGAAACCCAATGTGATGGAATAACGGTAAATTAAGAGTGATATTGGGACCTGATCTTACTGAGTAATGACATATATGAATAAATCCATTAAATAACACATAAAAGAATCAATGTGTCACTAAATATTTATGATTATATCATATAATAAATATAGATTTTGATGTTGCTGAGGAAATATTATTAAAAATCTATCAATGGATTTATATAAATCCCCAGACTATTCATACATATAATTTACGTGTTTCTATATTAATAATAAATAAAATTCAAGAACTACTAATTGAGGACTATAATAGTATTGTTCCTTTGGAGACTAGCTACAAAATATTCTAATTTTGGGAAGGATCTTCACCATATCCCAAAAATATATTCTTATGTTTTACTATTCAACAACACACCCAACCTGAAACATTTATCCATTTCCTTCAAAAAGTAAATGTAATAAAGGGTGATCTTAGATACTTGGTGAGGGTAGAAAAGGGAGATATTTAAGAATTACATGACAATATGGGTACAAGAACATGAAAATAAAATTTGAAAACCATAACCTACATATCTAATATCAAAATCAAGAGTCATTGAATAATGATTTACAACTAATTAGTTATGAATCATAATTAAATAAAATAACATAATCCCTTAGATCATATCATCATATGGAGAAATATATTTGTGGCATACAGATATGTACATAAAATATTATGTGAGGGAAACCTAAAATGAAATTCATAACTTGTTAAGATAGGGGTAAACACCTATGTACCCGATTTAGGCTTGGGATATCCTCATCTGTACCATATTTGATGCTTAATATAACCTCACTTATACATTTTTAACTCATATTATATTAATCATTTCTCAATTAATTAGAGCAAGATATTAGTCCCACATGTCCAATAATGAAATCATATCAATTATTTCTATAATATAATAAAACATTCATTATATCAAAACCCATGAAATTAAATGGATTTGATAAATATTTCAGCAAATAATAACCTATGGAAAAGTGACTTGTTTCATAATCATTTCATAAATTCATCATTTCATAACCTATGGTGAAAGAAATTAGTCTCCCAATAATTTTATCAAGGTATAACTTAAAAAATAGAACATTGTTTTGTAAATAGGTTTTCATCATAAACCTTTTTTGATAATGAATTATAATGGTTTCCTTAGTCCATATCCTCCTAAAATAATAAGATACGTAAATAGATGTCATCTTAGATAGATAATGAATTTTAAATAACACTTGGAATATTTATTGTGGAAAATTACATTCCATTGGAAGTCACGTTATAAAAAAACATTTATTAAAAACATTTAAAATACATATTTTTAGAAAAATAAATTTGATATATTATATTGTATTCTTTATTTAAAATAATTTTCATGATGGATGAAAATTACATTCTTGTTTTATATGTTAAATCAAATATTCCATTCAAATTTTCAGTAAATCCAAAAAAATTTGGAAAATGATATGAAGATTTATTAAATAACACTTTGTAAAAATAATTAAGGGAAAAAATTCCTTCAATAAATCATTTTAAAAAATTAATATTTTTTTAATACAATGTTAAAAAACATGTTTTGGATTAAAAATTCATTTTCAACTATAGAGACAATTGATAGGTGTATTTTTCATAAATAAAATCTTTTGAAATCCTGAGTACATAAATGGAGAAAAATGATGTGAAAATATTAATTATTATTAAATAACATGTGGAGAATAAAATACAATATTTGTTTAGAGATATTTCTTAATATATCATCATCACAAGTATTATCATAATCAATCCAGATATATAATGAGATTGTACCATAAAACCCCTACCACATTTGAAAATACAAATTGTATATCCCATTAATTATAGTTAATAAAATGGATATGAAAATATAATTAATTCTCAATATAACAATCATAAAATACTTTACCTAGTAGAATAAACACCACATTCATGAATTATGTGGTGAATATGGCATGTGTCTCATAAAGGTAAAAAGTGATCAAGAAATCCATCACAAATTTAGTAATATTTTAAAACATAAGACAAAAAAAAGATAATATCAAAATAATTTTTAAATATCATTAAAAGGGTTATATTAATTATATAATATTTCAAAAGATATTATATAGTTCACAAAAAATAAATAAGTGGTGAATTTGCATATGTCTTCTAGAAATAAAAGAGAGAGTATAAATCCCTTACCTTTTTCCATGAATTATTTCCTACACATTAGAACCAAAATTATTATAAAAAAATTATATATTGATTATTCAATCATGATTATATTTATTAAATCATATATTATATAATAAATTCTGTTAATTACCTTCTCGTTTCAATTTACTTGTTAAAATCATGTTTCGGGTAAGAATAAATTTTTTTATATGTTTGGATTTGTTATTTTCAGCCCTCTTATATTGATAAAAATTACACCATACCCAAAATATTAATAACAAAACAAATATAATATTTTTAAATTAACCATTTTAAAATATCAATCATGAATGACGGTTTTTAGAAATGATGTATGTTACTATCATAGAGATGGTAGACCGTACACACTCATGAGTAAAATTTCAATTTTTAAATGATCACTATAGAATGGTATTTTGTAATATATTATCACAAATTAATGATTAAAAAAATCATAAATACTATATTATAACATTATATATACATATAAATACCATCCATGTATTGTGGTGTTGAAATTAGGCAGTCACATAAGTTTATGAAGGCAACCATCCACAATTTCATGAACGACGTTATCATCTTGTAGTGAGCGAATGGGAAAAAAATGATACAAAAAATATTTAAGAATTATAAATATTTCATTAACTTAATAATAATTAATTTATATCTCATAAAAAATTAAATTTTTCATTATTATATTCCTTGTAAAGCATTAGTGAAAAATGAATAACATCACTTCGTGAGGTGGTAGTCTGATGTGCACATGAGAAAATGTTTCATATCCCATACATAATAAAAATAAAAAAATTATATATGCTATAATGAATATAGATATATAATTATGTCAAATATATTATATATATAATTTTTATCTATCATTATAATAATCCTTGAGTTTTGGTAATGGAATGATGAATAACATTGGTCTGCGAGAAGATAGGCTGCCATACACATAAAGGATGATTTCATAACCCATTTGACGGAATTGGGAATGGTTTAAGGTAATTAACATAATTTTAAATAATATTACTATATTAAATATAATTGGTTTCATATATCATAAATTTTATTAATAAATAAAGGAGTTTGTGTTTAAATAAAATAAAATTCCAATTGAAGAATGTTACTTCTTCTTCGAGTAACCACGTTATGATTAAAAAAAGTACATCCAAAGATAGATTTTTGACTAAAATATGGGTTATATCATCAGATGATGGATGTTGGGAAGATATTGATATAGGTCTGTTCTAATCCAAAATGGTTGAATGGTATGTAAAAGAGATGATAGTACTAGCATTTTATTTGTGAGGTGAGTGGCACACTTGTAAGTATTTTAAGATAAAATGGTGTACCCCCATTTTTATCAAACCGAAATCCTCCAAAATATATTATTAAATAAAATTTAAAATTATTGGTTATATATATGGCCAATATGGCTAATTTAAAAAAATTGTTCATTTTAACCCTTATTATTTTATTTTATCCCCTAGTAAAACAATTTTGAACCTAACTCTGGGAATTAGGTATTACTATTTTCAATATTCATTGTGGTCAAATATCATGTTGAACATATTAGAAAATATAATATATTAGGATTCTAAATAACGATTACATATTTATAATATCAATTCCCATAATGGGATAATTTTAATATATTTTAATCACGAATATGTGATTAGAAAATGCGTTTTCAACAAGAAGATGTTGAACAGTATAAGAATTTTTATATCCAATTTAAATATGAAAATTATGAAAATTTCCTAAATTATATATATATATAATTGAAAAAATTATAATTTAATAATAATTGAAAATATAATTTAACATTATAAAAAATTTAATGAAAGTAATGTTTTTAAATAAAATTCATTATTTTTCAATATTCATTGAAAAATAACATCTTTGAAAATTATAAACAATTACCCCTAATGTAATTATTACTTTACAATTTATAAAATTAAATTTAAATTTTCAAATAAATATTTTAGAATGTATAAAATATTAAATTTAAAAGAAAACACGTAAGTGTAATGAAAAAGAAGTTTTTCAAGAAGTGTATTTTTCTAGTACAAGTTGACATTATATCAACTCTATGTCTAGTAATATTCATATTATGTATATAAATTATTATTTTAAATATATAACATATAAATTTTATTTTAAAATATCCTTATTATATATTATTTTAACTAACTAAAATAAAGAAAAAAATTCCACTTTAATGCAGTTTTATTAAAAACTAAAATAAACATATAAAAAAATAAAAAATATAGTTAATTAAATGTAATTAAGTGGATTAAATATAACTAAAAATAATTTTCCTATTTTAAAAACCAATTGGTAATTTATATTAAATAATTTATTGAAATATGATTATCGTTTTTTCCAAAATCTCTAATTAAGTTATTCACTGAAAAGTCAATATTTTCTGAAAAATCCCAAAATTTAACCATGAGATAATTTTTATATAATTATTTAAAAATTGAATTCAATTTTATTAAAAACAATTATAAAAAATATCTATAAACTTATAATAATATATTCTCATTAAATTTAATAATAATCATTTTTTTATGAAAACATATTTTTGATGAATATAATTACATTACTAATAATAGATTAATTATTTACAATGAATTTATAAATAAATTTATATTTATATGTATATAAAGTAGTTAATACTATTCATACCATCCTGTTTAAATGATATATTGTTTTTTCTTGTTAAACAAAATTCCATGGTCTGTTGAAGCTTTGTGTCACGTGTTATGAATGCTATCATAAAAATCAATGTTCTGTGTAACAAAAACTAAAATTTTTATTGTGTATAATGTAATCCGCCTAAAAAATTAATTTCTCTTGAAAAAATATATTTCATAAAACATTATGATGATGTATTCTACCCCCCCCCATTAAATTAATTTCAACATCAAATGTCATATCTGTTTCAAAGGACTTACATTTGAAAATTACATAATAGAAACCCCCATTGTACAAATGAATAAAAAATACCACTATAAATTGAATGTTTTAAACAATGAGTTTACCTAAAGTAACTCTTAATTAAGTTTACAAGTATTATAACATTAGTGGAAAGTGAAACATGGATATAATAGAAAAAACTAACACCCAAATAATGATGGATATTGATAGATAACAGGGTCTATAAAAAGTTAATGACCATAAATCCATAAATAGTAGAGGTGTAAAATGGTCATTCATATTATAAAGAATAATTATAACTGGAGAAGACATTATTTTATTATTATTTACCTAATTTTTGTGGAATTTTAATTATTATATATACATACATGATTTTATTCCACATCAAAAGTAAAATGTCACCCTTTTGTTGTAACTTGATAAATTCACTCCTTATAACATAAACTAAGAGAAGAATTTTTTTAACAACTAATGCACTAAATAAGATCTTAAAGTAATGATATATCATTACTTTTTTCTATTTTTATTAAAATAAAAAATATGGTTAAATGAAGTAATGCAAAAATCATCATTTAGTGAAATAGTAAATTAAACTCGAAATCCTCATATAAATGTTAACTTTATCCATTTGACAAATTTTTAACCTTATAACCCTTAAAAATTTTAAATTAAAAAAATTAGTTCACAAATATTTTAAAAGTAAAATCAAAATTAATCCCCTTTTTTATGAAGTTTTAGTTTGTTGACACATACTAAATGTGTTAATACCCAAGTCATGTATTTTCATGAATCTTGATAATGACCAGAATTAACATAAAACATTATGAAAGCATATATAATCCCTTATTACATTAATAAGAGTACTGATTATTGAATATAATCTATAAATATAATACTTTTGTAGAGTCCATCAATGATAAATTAAATCACCTTTTCCAAAAAAATATTAATGAGTTCCAAGGTCATTAATATTATCTAATTTACTTTATTCATATCAATAATCACTTTATCCAATATAGAAACTATATTATCAACATCAGAAACATATTATGTTTTATCTTACCTTAATCAAAATATAAATTTTTTGTTATATTTCATTCCTATGTCATCAACACCATTCAACATATTTAAAAAATCCTTAACAAATAACATATATAGAAAATTTCTTATATAATTCATTATTCATATAATATAATTCTAGAATTCAAATAAATAAATGCTTAAATCATCCCAATGCACTCTCAAAAAATTAACTTGGCTTCCTCATCTTATTACTTAATATCTCTTTCTATTAATATTTCATACATAGTCTCTTCATCATAACCATTAATCATACTACATTTCATATTTTCTTCTTGAGATTTACACCTAGCACATTGATCAGCAAAAATCCCTAGAATTCCACATTTAATACATTAATAAAATGATTATACATTATATTGAACAATATTAAAATCCATTTCAATAAAAAAACTTATCCTTTTTACTTTGAAATTACTTTCTTAGTGTCCTTTTCCACACACAAAACATCTTCGTGTTCCACTAATATATTCACTTGGGTTATTCTTCCAACCTTATCAACATATATGATTTGGATTTTTCTTTCCTCCCTTTTTCCATTACACAATATCTATATGAACTCTAAAATTGTCTTCTTTTGTGAGTTTGATATTTGTTCATGGTGTAATTTTTTAATCATATATAAGGATATCTAATTATGCATAATCACAACATCATTTTCTATAGTCATAATTCCATTTGGAATCCCATGAGAAAATATTCCATCAAATTAAATGTAAACCATGTTACTGTTAGTTCCCACCATTTTCTAAAACAAATAATCATATTTTGAGAAAGATTATTCATATTGGGAAACCATGTAATCCTAAAAAAATCAAATATAGGATATCTAAATTATGACATAATATTTTTTATCTATAACACCTTAATATTAATCCAGGTCATTCATGATCCTTATCTATTTAAATCCATCATGTTATTTCATATAGAGTTAGTGAATTTCCAAATAATATAACTAAAGTGAGTCAAACCAAGTGTGAAATAAGGCATGTTGTCTTGCACAAGGTGATGATCAAGTCCAACTCAACTAACCCTTTTCAATGTTATTACACATAATTATCCCTATTATCAATCAGAATCAACATTTTGTTTCCAGATAGGGATGTAAATTCATAGAAACCACAATACCAACACATGAAAAATTCTATTTCATATTCATATAAATTTACTAATCACTAGTCTTATCTTTAGAGACATTCCTATACATATTTATTGAAATATCCCTTGGTGTCTCACATGTTTTTTCATCATAGGTTCTAATGGTTAAATATACCTCTTCTATTTTACCAAATACTACATACTAAATTTTCATACATAACTATTAAGTTTATTCAGATGAATTTTTATTAAAATATAAAAACACATGTTTGGGGTACGTAATAGTTTAGTGTCTTCAGATACTTGGCACCAAATACTCAAATTTGTTGACTGATCTTCAAAATATAAAATAAATGTATTCCACTTTTGAACTCTTTTCAAATATACCCTCAATGAAAACATTTTTAAAATACAAGGTAAATGAAATACAATAAATGATGATTTTAGATTCTCATTATGGTTAAAAATGGAGATATTTAATCATTTCACGAGAATATGGTTGTGAGAACATGGAAATAATATGTCCAAACCATATGATACATGTCAATTATCATAATCATGAGTCATGGGATAAATATTTTAAATTCATAAGTATAAATCTTAAGTAATTCAAATAAATTGATCCATTATAGTATAACATAGGAATATGACATAGATTTATGGAAAATATTATTTCAAGGATACCCACCAACACATTAATTACATGTTAAGGTTGATATAAAAATGATTTTAAGAATATTAAATGTAATAAAATTTTCCTGAATCATATTGATCCTATAATTTTATATAGTAATATAACATATTAGGGATGATTTAATGGTTTATATTGTGATCAAAACTTTTTCGTGATGTCTTTAATGTCAAATTGAATAAATACTTTCAAAAATGACAAAAGTGATATTTTATGAAACTAAATATTTTATTAAATTAAATAAAAATAATAAAAAGTATTTCATGAGTAAAATTAGGATAATAATTGTTCAAAACTTTCATTGACTAAAAATTTATTATCTAATAGTTAACTTATAAGTGGAATAAAACCCATTTAATATTATGAGGTCATTTTCATTTTTTAGATTAAAATTTTTATCCTAGATTTTTTAAAAAAAATGATAAAGATTAAAATGAAACCAATACCGATATGAATTTATTTGGTTGATTGTATTTTTACCATTACTAATTTTCATAAAATATATGGACATTTTTAATAAATATTTTTCAGAATGCCTATTATAATTTATTTTATTTTTAAAATAGATGTATGTCATTTTCCATCCATATAAAAGATAACTCCTTATCTATTTTCCTCAAACCACATTTATATATACATATTGATAAATACTTATATTAATCCCTCACCAAAATTATTTAACACATTCTTGAGGTGATGGGAATCTCAAAATATAAACCCTACTATCATTAAGAGAAGATATAATGATGTTATTGAAAGAAATAGGCAACTGCCTCAAAGAATCACATTCTTTTTTTTACTACATCTTCAATATCCTATAAAATAATCGTAATTTTCATAAAATAAATTATTCATTATCCTAAAAAAAATAAAATTTATTGTTTTTATGAAACCACCATTATCCAGAATCTTCCAATATTTTGGAGCATGAAAACGTCACACATGCGTACAAGTGGGATACAACCTCCATGAAGTGATCTAAAAAAATTTCATTTCATCAATACATGGATGATAACAATGATGGATTTATATATTATATAATATATATATATATGATATAAAAATTATCATATAAATGTGATTTATTATTTACCTTTCTATGAATCCATATATCGAAATATGTAAACATTATTCATGTTTATGTACAACCTACCTTCTCCACAAACGGTCTATTTTATTTTTATATCTCCATATTATTCAGATGTTACTAAATATTTATATAATGAATATAAATGATTCTTACAATATTATTAACATTATTCAAATTATGGAAAAAAATTTAGGTTTAAGTAAAAAATACAATTGTCCCCAAACAAATATGAAAAAACATACAGTTATCAAATTAAAAAATGATTTTAATAAATAATTGAAAATAATTTCCTGAAAAAGGTGATAATTAAGTCATACAAGGTATGATATATATGATAAAATTATACAACATATTTATAATAAATCTATATTTATTATATAATATATTCTTATACATACGAAGGAACTCTGACACGATGTAAGGATTTATTTCATGGTGTCAACATTATTCAGGATTATTTGTCTTCAAGTTTTAATTAGAGTAATAATTTAATATTTAAACCATAAAACCAATATATTTTCTTCCCTATTATATATTAATATAAAATAAATATTTTTACTTTCATTTTCTATTCTTTATGTCATCTAGATAAAATAATAATGTTTTTGTAGAAAACTAAAATTTCCTCTACTCCATTGGGAATGTTTTTCTTATATATCTTTATTTTGTTTAAAATATTTAACATAGTGTTTTTACTATTATAAAATGATTTATTGATAAAATTTTAAAAATATTAATTTATATAAATGGATTAGAAGGAATCGTCTTTTTTTCTGAAGGAGGTACTTTTAACCATTTTGTGAAAATATTAAAGAAGTCATTGTTTTATCATAAATGGCATGAACATAATTTCCCCAAATCCTAACCACTAAATTATATGAAAATTTTCGTTGAGTCTCCTATTAAATATTTCAATTTTTTCTGTGTAATAAAGTTATTTACAAAATATTATTGAATTTTATAAATTTTAAATAATTAATTTTATAGTGAAAATATTATTTTAATTAAGTTATTTTTCAATGATCTTGTGAATGTATTTTAATATTTTTCCACACCCACCATTGAATAATATTATTTAATGAAAAAATAAACTAATTATTCCATATAAAATATTCATCTTGATGTTTTATGACCATTTTTACTAGGGATAGTACTAAGATTTCTTATGCCAGTTCTTATAATACAAATATTTATTCATTTTTAAGGAATATTGAGTGAGTTGTTTTATTTAGTCATATCATGGATTAATTGAAAATATTAACTGGTGGATGAGTTTCATATTTATATATTCCCTTGAATAATTAGTTTCCTACTGAGAAAAAATAGGTTGGGGACCTAGACATTTATATAGATGTCTTGGTCATCTCTTTAACAATAGGGTTTTCATGTCCGATATATTTAATAACATAATTATTAAATAAATTATTTATCTCAATGTAATTATTTTAATATTTATGATTATACATGGTTTTTTTCAAGATCATGTGGTTATTTATATGGAATTTATAAATCATAATTTTATCATTTTCATACTTTTCATTCTTAATTTATTCCATATTATCTTCTGTAGTATGCATTCCCTACTGAGAATATGAGCTAGCCCATTTCTTATGTTTTACTTCCAAAGGAATCAATGATGTTTATTATGATTTATTTTTAAGATATATTATATGTATTAATGGTTTCTCTAAGAAAATATGATGTCTTTTTTTATGTTTCAGTTGTAATATCAAATTTAATTATGTATCATGTCTTCGGAGACTATGAAAATATCCAGTCCTATGGGATATGATAGTTCGTATTTATAAATAATGTAACAACGTGAAAACTAGATCAAGTATACTATGGTCAGGTTCATTATGTTCAGGACTCCTACCATAGGGAAAAATCATACGTAGTGTGGTCGGTTCCACATGTCATCCGATACTACTTAGGCAAGCCACCCATATGCCACTAGAATATTCCAAAAACCTTTGTAATTTAGGAACTCCATGTATCATAAGGTACTTTATTTTTATATATACATGAATAAAATGTTATTGTATCTTGTGTAAATGCCCAGGAACCTAGGTGAAGATACACACTATGTCACCACATATACATATAGTTTAGTGTCACATATCCCTCCAAGACAAGTCTATATGAGTATTATACAAGGTTTCTTGGTTGAGTAACATGCCCTTTTCTAAAATGTACATTCCTATTTAATTTTTCAGAAACATATACCATGTATATCTCTTTCTATGGGACTCAAATTTTTTCTCATTTCTAGCCAATCAAGGGTAGTTTTCACATAGGACATGATTGTGACCTTCATTTTTTACATTACATGCACAAAGAGAGGTGATGTAAGTGGGATGACTTTTACAGTGATGATTAGAAGGTGGAAATAATAAGCTGTTATAGTCATAAATTTATAATGGATTTCCCCCAACTATTCATCATGGTAATGGATCCCCCATATTCTTGGGATAGGTATATATGGAACTCCCCCACATTATAGAGGGAATGGGTCCTCTAGTAGGGACTAGATTTCTCATGTTTAATAATCATGTCTCTACTTGTGGAAATACCCCAAAATTATTTGTATAGTTCGAGAAATTACTCTCTAAAATTATATATGGGGAAAATCTCTATCTATCGAATGGGATTCCTTTCATTTATCTATGGTGGTGTGAAGGTCCTATATTAATGTAGTTCTCCCCCAACTGTGAAATAGAGTATAGAGTTGTGGCTCCTCCATACCCATTATCAAAAGGTTAGTTGTGATAAATATCATGTATATGGAACCATTGAATGTATAATAATTATATTTTTTATATGGTTATGAAAATGGAGATCCACTTGGTCTCATAACTATATTTTTCATTGATTACATATGATATTAGGTTTTCATACAATAATTTATTTATGTATCGATCTATCTGTATGATTTGAATTCTTCCCCTTCTTGTTTATTGAGGCTTTCAACTATATATATATATATTTATATATATATTCATCCCTACAAGGGTTATTCCCACACATTTTGTGTCATATAGAGATGATAGGAAATCAATTATTACATTAGTGGACCTAGTAATAGAGGAGCAAAAGAAAGTAGAGGGAGTTACTGACTGTGTTTAAATTGGGATATTATGATCTATAATCACTTATATTTTTTAGTTTCCTTGTATTTATCTGGTTGTGACTACATTTGTAGAAATTATGATGTTTTTTTCATTATAACATTTTGTTTCCAATTATTTACATTAACTTATTTCCTAAATATTATTACATGAATTGATTATACTCTAGATGGTTTGTTTTTTTATTATATGTCTTAATTATTGTGTTCTGTTTGTTTTCTACATGAATACATGTATATTAATATATTTCCTCCTATATCAGTGTATTTACTACTTAGTACTTGTCTCCTAACCCAATCATATTGGTGGAAATACTGGGGTTTCACTCTTAGAATACAATCACCATAGGAGGGGACCTAATGGGTTGGGCAGTGATAGATTAGTAACAAAGGTGGCATGTCCTTTATTTTGTTTTTAGAGTATAGAATATCTATATGATTGGTTTTGAAACTTTTGGAAATGATGTTGCGGTGTCTTGGTGTGAATATCATGCTAGGGAACGAAGTTCTAGTACATAGGTTTATGTATCAACACACATAAGCACTAAATAAATTCTTATCAAATCGGCAACATGAATCATCAAATTTAAAAAACCACTAGTACATACATCATAGAGAATATTTTATTTTTTACTTTCATATCCTTCTTAAGTCATCTACCAAGATATGCTTGTCAAATTTTTGTATGTATTTTTAAATTAAATTATGCCTCCATGATTAAATCTATTTTGGATACTAATATACGGTTGTGATTATGACTAGTTGATACATTATTACTCTTTTCATGATAACTACCAATGGGTCGTTTCTGTAGACATGTGAAGATAATTATTTCCACATGATGGACATCACAAAGATCCACCTCTAATGGAACGAGTAGAGTATTAGTTGTTTTTTGTGAATCTAATATCCACAAATTATTTAGATGATGATTGATGTTGGATTATAAAATTACATGAGTAAAATTAATAGATAACACTTATGTTTCATTGTTCCCTATACCCTCAGGGAGTGGAGTATTGGATCAATGTTGTTTTTTGAGTTTTATATAACGTAGAAACCTTGACCTATGAGATGGTCACACTTGGGACCCATATTCCCCATTCAGCAGTAGAGTTATGGTGGTTCCAAATCACTTAGTCCCATGATGTGGAGACGCTCTCATGGTAAACCATTCCATAGTTATTCACATTGTCTATTACCCTTCAAGCTTAGGATCTATGCAGATCCAAGATCTTCATGGGATACAATATGGTGATATATCAACAACTAATTACACATTAGATGTTTACTGGTGTCGTACACTACTCTTTCAATATTGTGTGGGGTGGATACTTTTGGGCCTAGAATCTTTATTATGGACTTCTTATAGAAACAAATTCAAGTTCGATCTCCTTTTACAATCATACTTTTGAAAAAGTGATGGAGAATTTTTGGTTACCGAGAACATTCTTGCAAAAGGACATTAGGAAGTGAAGGCATCTAGTGGACATCATGGAGATCAATAATCTATAGTTCCATGTAGGAATTCTTCATCAGGGTCTCAATGTAGAACCAATACTCATTCTCTAAATGAATAACATGAATGTACAAGACATGGATCACACAGGTGTTCCAGTCATCCAAAAGAGGGATGTTGTGATGCGTGTAATGGGTAACATCACTAGCCTTGTGATTTCTTGACTAGAAAAAATTATGTTAGTGGATATTTTTTGAAAAAAACACTTAATTTAGAAATTATTTCCTTATAAATAAAATCAATTTATTTTATCTCATGGAATTCCAGAAATGCCATTTTTAAATTACAATTTTCAATTAAATCACATTATTTATATGACCATATTATCATAACTATTATGTTGGTGGGTATGAATATAATTATATATATATATATATATATTTAACAAATATAAAAATTAAACTAAATACATATCTATTTATTATATATTATATAATAGTCATTTTATTGAAGATGAAATGTTTTCTAAGTAACTATTTTAAAAAAACGGCTTCATCACTTCTTGCACATTTATGATAGAATTTATTTTTAAAAATTTAATAAAATATATTATTTAAAATGAATATAATATTTTAAATAAGAATATAAAAATTAATTAGGTGTTAATTTTTGAGACATTTTTGAAAATATTCTTTTCTCATTAAATAGTAAGAAATTCATATTTTTATTTGAAAACAACCTTTTCATTTGAATTATTTACTATGTTAAAATTTATTTAAAAATTTGTTATATTAAAACTATTTAAATGATATTGTGATGAAATAAATTTATTTCATCGTAAGTTATTTAATTTAGAATTTTTAAATTTAAACCTTGCATACTGGTGAAAAATTCTTCATTGAAAACCTGCCTTTTTGTTACGTCTATAGGTATAGTTATAAATTTTTTTTTCTTCCAATTTTATTAATTAATTTCGAATAATTAGATTAGATATTTTTAAATTATAATAGTATATATTATAATATAAGTCTAAAAGAATAACATCAAAAGGAAAAGTGAAATTAGTAAAAATTAATTACAATGTTTGGGTAAATATTAGTTTATCTCTGTATTAATCAAATATGATGTAGGTTTAAAATGATTCACTAACATGTCAAAATATTATTTAAAGAGAAAATTTTTGTTGTTGAATACCCCAAATTCTGAACAAATGTAATATGGATGCTTTTTTCATGTGAATTAAACTACAATTTTGGATTCTTTTTGGAAAATTTCATGTAATTTCCATGGTGGACCCCTTTCCCTACATATAAAAGGTCACTCCCACCGCACAAATATTGATATCTCCCAATACCAATGGGATAATACAACCCCTCAAACAAATATCGTCAAAATCCTTATACATATTATATATTTTTTCTCCAAAAATTAACCCCTAGTGTTCTTAAGAAGAGATATAAAATTGGGTTCTCTTATAGAAGGTAATTGTCTTGTAAAAGCTCTTTCATGCTATTAATTATTTTTTCACATGAAATTTATTATTAAAAATCCAATATAATAACAAAATTCTATAAAATATACCGATAATTTATGGTGTTTATTTAATAAAATTTAACCATATCCACTTGTATCAAATGGAAAATGAAATTGTTTATAATGTGTATGGAGGACCACCACCTCACGAACTGATGTAACTCATTTTAAAAAAACACCTCTCACCAGTGGATATAATGATTGAATTAATATTTATATAAATTAATTAAGATATTAATATTATTAATAAATTATAATATCACATATAACTTCTATATTTATAATCTGTTTAAAACATGATATCATCACACCTGTATGGGGAGAATGACAGCCTCAGGAAGTGATAATAATCAATTTTCACTTATTATTTACATTGAATGTAATAAGTTTAAAATAAAGGAATATATGTCGTATATATGAGATGATATTTATTTTTTAAATTTATTATATCTCACACATACATTCCTTTGCACCAGTTAATGGAATGATATCGACGCTCATGCAAACCTACGACCTACTATCTCCATTAAGCGATACGAATCATTTCTTATGCCAAAATTTTCAGATTGGTTATAAAAATGTATATAATAAGTAAATATTATATTTATACAATTATTTTAATATATATATGAACTAATTATATCTTTATTAAATTGATCATAAAATTCATTACAAAATAAGGATGACAAAACAAGGAAATTTACAACTGAAACAATAAAATCAACGAATTATTACTAAAAAATTGGTATAAAAAGTGTATAAAAGGATACGAATCGATATTATAAACATAAGTATGGTTATAGGATAAATTAATTACATTATAAGAACCATTATACATGAGGTTAATTAATATTCAACTAAATTAAAGCATAAGGTGAGCAGCACCATCTCAATTTCACTTCATTCAGTCATATTGTAATTTTATGAACCTAATTTATTTAATATGGTGAATATAATTTCCATTTGACATACAATATAAATATTCCATAAAAAATGGTATTTTATTTATCAATTTTAATTATTTAATCCAACGGAGTTGTGAAATAATTTTACCAATTAGTAATTAATTTCACAACTCATTTTTTTATATTGTGTTACATTACCTATTCATTTTACATCGATATTATTAAATTATGTGCATAATAAATTTTAATTATATTTTTTTAAATTTATACTTTTTATATGAGGATTTACATTTCATACACAAAATAAATTCATTTATTGATTCTCACTTCAATATTACGATCATTGTAAGAGACATCATATAAATTTCCTTTCATTGAGCCATATTTTATTATTGTAAAAATATTCATTCATATGGTGTAAGTATTTTCCATTTTAAATGTAATATCATGAATAATTAATAATTTATTTTATTTAATGATTCGATTTTAATTACTTCATCCAAGTTGATTTTACCTGAATATAACAAAGTTGTAAGGGAATTTTCCTCAACATCGATTTCCTTGAGGCATTTTTCTTAATATATAACTATTCACTTATATACTATGTATATAATTACAATTTGATATGTAGAAAATAAATACCTATAAATTATTGAGGATTAATTTTTTTCATTCATCTTTATTATTTAATAAGATATTATTTTAATTTTAATAAAGGTGTAAAAAATATTTTGTATTGTAAAATTCATTTTTTATTCTTAAATTTATCTTAAAATAGTTAATTAATTGCCACCATTATTATTTGGAAATTAAATTTATCGTAAATGTGAATATTATATAAATCATATATAATTAATCTCTAATCTATTATAATTTTTTAGATACCATTTTTAATTTGAATGATATTTGATTAAATGAGGAAATACTGATGAATCCAAATTGATTACACAATATGAATATTTTTCATATGAAATATGTACTAATGAACTAAATATATTATTCTATAGGTAAGGAATTATTTATACATGAATTTATTTGTGTATAAAATTTATAGATATCCCCTTGATGAATTATCATTTCTCATTAAGAAAATTAGTTGTCGAAATTAGATGGTTTTTTACCTAATTATTTAAAACGGCCTTGTGAAAGAACTTAAGGGTATATGTAGCATGATACTAGGGATCATGATGTACAGTAATTAATAATTTAATTAATTTATAATTTATTTATTATTATTATATATTATATTTTCACATTTATATTATATCTATATTTTTTCATTCTCTGTTTATTAAAAAAATGCATGTGTTTTTATTTATTTACCTTACCATATCGATTATTCCTTATCCAATTATGACAATATAGTTTTTAATTAAATGTAATTCATGTTCATTTATTTACATTTCCATCATAATTATTCTTTATTGATTCATGAATGTATCCACTGTATTTCACCCTTAGTGACAATTTGAGAATACCATTATTTTGAATTTGTTCCCCATGAAATAATAATAAATACATTGAATTACATTCATGGATAATGATAATTTTATTCTTGTGCATTTTATTTTATTTTTCTTATGTAAATTGGGTATCATGTTTGTATATATTTATCCAGATATGTTGAACAGATCAGGTCTTCAGGATTTTAGCCCTTGTATATATGGAAACGTAATAATGTTGTCATCAACTCTAGGTTATTGGGGTCAAGGTAATTATAGTTGGTATAAAAGTATTTTTAATATAACCCTTTGGATGAATTTTAATGTAAACATAGATTATGTAATATAACCCTATGGTATAAATTTATAATAAGTATATAGGAACATCCTAATGAAGTTTTTTGGCATAGATTTTGGGGTTTCCCTACTAATATATCTATTTATGGATACTAAATATTGATGTGGTTTTGGTAAAAATGAACCTAGGGTTTATAAATATGAATATGGATCATTGGGAATGACTTTATAATCACATAGGTCTTGAAAATGGGACATACTATGAACCTCATTTAAAACTACAAGGGGATATTCCTATGATAATTGATATTTTATTGGCAAAATAATATGAATTATTTTTAAATAAATTTATAATTAAAGAAACCTTTTTTATGATTTGTAGATTAAAAATGCATAAAGCTTATATTATTTAAATTTTTACACCATATTATGAATTATAAATTATTATTTAAAATTAATTATTTTATGATTTAGTTCTATTTACTCTATGTTTTGGAAATGGTTCCTATAAAGAGAATGTTTATAAAAACTCATGGATGATGTAGTGATTTTCATTATCAATGAATCCAATATAACTTATATTGGAACTGAGAAAAATATGGCAATATTAACAAAAATTAATCATGTTATGAAGAATGAAATTTCTGTGATTGAGAAGCTTATTCCATTTTGAGATTCTCCCATGTTGGATCACATTGGGTAATATAATCCCACATCATTTGTGGTATTACTAATATAGTAGTAGATAATAAATGGATTATCTCTTTGGCGAAGATATTTACAGACATGGTTTGTAATTAAAGGTAAAACATTTCACTTTAAGTGTATTATATAAGTAGAGATGCTTATCAATGGTGGTCATTGATCAATAATATTTGGGGGAAGAGGAAATATAAGTGATGAAATGGAAATTTTTTAAGGATACATTCATCGAAAAATATTTACCCCATGGGGGGAAATAAAAATGAAGAGAATATTTCTCATATTAAATTAAAAGGATGAGAAAATAGTTTCTTAGTATGTAGCTACCATTACGAAGATATCTATGTATGTTATAGATTACACACACCACAAAAATTGATTGATTGGCTATTTCATTGAATTTATCAATCCAATTCATCAAAGGGTGATGGTCTCACAATATTTTTTGTCATATGATGATATATTTTGATGTTCCCTACAATTGGATAATTAATTATCTAGATATTACATTTTGATGGAAAATTTAGGAAATAAGAGGTTTAATGCACACTCAGTAAATGAGAATGCATTGAAGAAGAAGATAATGAAGCAATTTACCCATTGTGTGAACTGTGGAATGAATCATTCTATAAAATTATTGATGGTATTGGGAGATTTTTATACATTTGGAGATAAGGTTCATTAGGATATAGAATGAAATGGGAGGAATTAATTGACTATTATTCAGTGGTTCAACTGTAGGCAGATGGATAATTATGAAAATTAATTCTCCATGAATCATGGGAATCTAACACAGAAGAGGTCATCGAGAGAAGGGTATGATTATTCAATCAATAGAGTTGAGGTGTACGTACCCAATGATGTGGTGACATGTAATTTAATCACATCATTGAATTGATAAAATTCATTATTTTATTCTGGATCTTTCTACACATTAATATTTTCCATCTTTTCCATGAAAATATATATATTTACCTATAACTTTAGTAAGGGAGTTTTTTGTTAAAAAAATGTTGATGTATCAACATAGTAAGTATGTGTCATTATATCACCATTATGACTGATAATAATGATTTTTTATCTTATATTATTATCATATCTATAGTTGAACCTGACATAATCCTTCATATAGTATTTCTTTGAAAATATGGAAAATTTATTTTCATGAATAATGAAATTATTGTTCACTCTAAAGATATAGACTTCCTTATCATTAGAGTAGAGAAATCTTCATTGGAGATAATTATAAATCCACCCCCAATATCTATACTAAATGAATTTCTAGGGGAACAATCTAAAATAAATTCTCGATATAGACAAGTTAATCTTCAAATTGAGTATGTGACTATTGTATATGAATACATTTACACATTTCCTGAAGAATTTCCTAGATATCCCACAAAGAGTGTACTTTATTATTTCATTGTCTTAATCCCTAAACCAAATACAATATCAAAGAATCCTTATAGAATGAATACTACTAAAGTAGTTTAATTGAATAAATAACTAGATAAGTTGTGTGATATAGTATTTATTCGCCATAGTGTTTCTCCATGAGGTTTCAATATCACCTTTTTAAAGAAGAATGATATATCCATGAGACCGTGCTTGGATAATAGAGAATCCAATGTTAATATTATAATGAAAAATTATCATATGCCTTATCTAAATGACTTATTCAAAATACTTAATAGATATAAATATTTTAAAAATATTGACCACCATCTAGGTTATCATCAGTTGTGAGTAATGATGGAAGTAATTCTAAATAATTATTTACAAAAAATTTATATAAATTAATATTTTCGATTATTTCCGTTTGGATTCACTAATAGACACTTTAGTTTTTTAGATCTACTGAAAATATTTTCCATGGAATCTCTTGATGTTTTTTATGTGGAATTAGTTGATGATATTTTGGAGTATTCTAAAATATCTAAGGATAATGAGATTCACAAGGGGATCATTCTTAAGTATCTTAGTATGAATCTTTAATATAGGGAACATTGTAACTGTAATTTATATTTTCAATAAGATCCATTTCAATACTTTATTATCATTATGTATATAATTTTAGTTGATTATTTGATGATAAAGGTAGTCATTGAGTGGCCTACTCCAATGAACATAACTGATAAGTTCAGTTTTACTGGTTTGGTAGGTTAATATATATGATTCATGCCGAATTTTTCCAAATTATATAAGTCCTTAAACATGATTAAATATAATGGGGTAAGTATTTTTTTTATATAGTAATGTAAATATTTTATTGGTGATCTAAAAAATATTTTGGTCAATTCTCTGATACTGAGTCTTCAATTAAGAAATGATGGGTTTATGATTTATAGTGATGCACCAAATGAGGTACATTAATTTTTCCTAATGAAAAAAAAATTATTTCATAGGCATAATATAAATTAAATAATATCAAACAGAACTATTCAACACATGATATTGAGATGAATGATATAATAATTACATTAAAGATATGGGAGAATTATATGTATAGTAAAATATGTGAGATATAAAGTGATCCAAAAAAACTAAAATACCTTTTTTTACAAAAATATATCAATATAAGAAAATTTTGATAGATTGCGCTACTCAAGGATTATGATTTCCCAATACTCTATTATCGAGGGAATGAAAACGAGCTAACTGATGCATTGAGTAAGAATGATCATGGATTTATGAACCAAATGTTTTTATAAATAGATTATATGTTTATGGATCTAGTAAATATAAATATGGGAGATAATATTAATTAGTGACATAACTCATTTTTCGAATCATTGAAAAATAATAAATATTAGAACAGATAAAAAGTTCTTAATTTGGTGTTGAGAACATAGAAAAGAAAATTAAAATTATAAATGCTGCAAAATTAGAAGACATATTTTGTGAAGATGGTGTTCTAGAATTTGGGATGATATTATGATTCCCATTGATACCTTATCAAAAATGTTAATTATTGGGTGACTGACATAGCTATAATTTGTACATAAACCATGGTAGTACAATGATGTATAGGTATGTGATATAATATTTTTATAGGTAACATTAAGTAGGAAATTGATGAAAATAAGTCCAGATGTTTGCATTTACATCATGTTAAAGATACGAGAAAACATAAAAGAGTAGACATGATACTTCATATTGTTTTTGTGTTGAAATGGGATCACGTATCTATATAATTTGTTATAGGACTACAAATTAATCCTTGAAATAATGATAGAATATGGGTTATTATTGATCCCAAAAAAAAATATATATTTATTCCATATAATAGGTGACTTACCTCTTGCGTTACTCATATTTATATAATTTAATTAAAGTTAATTTCATAACAGGGAAACTATTTTGTTAATGTTTGCTCGTGATCCCCATTTTATTTTAAAATTCTAGAGAGGCTCTACATGGGTCTTGATACTGACATTTATTGAAGTACTATCTACCATCCTCAAATAAATGGACAGTATGAAGATACTATTCAAAACATAAAATAAATGTAATGGCCATGAAAAGTTGACTTTCAGGGTATATGGGTTCAATATTTATCTTTGGTGGAGTTTTCCTATAAAAATAGTTTCCATTCAACTATTCATATAGAGTCCTTCGATGAATCTTATGGCAAGATATATCATACTATCACTTTTTGAAATGATGTTAGGGGAAGGAGACATTTAGTAACATACCATATTGAAGATATAATAACAAATGTAAAGGATCTTCAGGCCCACACAAAATCATCTCATGTTATGAAAAAGTGTTCGTCTAATAATTAGTGAAATATTTGAAATTAAAAATGGGAGATCCTGTTTTCTTTAAGTATCTCCATGGAAGGGTAATATAATGATAAACAAGAATGGAAATATTATCTCAAAGTACATTATAAAATATTAAATAAAATAAGAAATATGATAAGTTTCTTATCATTTTAAAATTTCACCAATTCTCTCAAATGTACCTGATGTCATTCATAAATCATTTCAAGGGATGTATAAGATAAACTCAACGCATGTTCTTTCCTCCAATGAAACAAAAATTAAATCTATTCTATCTTAATAGGAGGATCCAATTATGATTTATGATAAAAGAGGAAACATATTAAGGAATAAAAATACATGAATCATAATGACATTTTAGGGAAAACCCAAAATAGAGAAAGGAATGTGGGAACCACGTGTTGTTATAAAGGATAACTACCATCATTTGTTTAGAAAGTAATACCAACAAAATTTCAAGGAATATTTTTCATTATAGAATAAAGTAACACCCTAAGATATTTTATCTTAATACCTTTCAACTAAATTTAATCTCCTTGAGAGATTATTATGCAAACAATATTCGGTTTAAATGAAAATACTCAATAAAAATAATATTTAATCATGACCACTATAACCTAGACAATATGATGGTGGCTATGAATTTTAATAATTAAATTATGAAAATTATACGATTTATAGATGTGTAAAATAAATTCAATGGATATCTGTATATAAGATTTAAAATAACAATCAATTGGTAGAAAAAAATTGGTTTTAGAAAATTATTTTCTTAATAAAAATGATTTGATCAATTCTTGTGCACTTAGAAAAAAATATTTTTTTGTCACTTTTAAAATTTTATTTGATAAAATGAACTTCTTTTTGAAAATAATCTTATCAAAATTATCGTTGGGTGAATTGTTTAAATTTGTATAAATGGTTTAATTTTTTTATGATGAGTTAAAAATAATATTTATTATTTGAAAAAATCCATTTCATTTAAATTATTCACAAATATAAATTTTATTTTATTTTTTTAAATAATTTATATTAGTTAATTTATACAATAATTACTACAATCTTTTAAATTGGAATAAATTTCACATTGAATCACCATAAAAATGGAATCCATACATATGGGAGTTTTCTCTTTGAAACCCAACATTTTCATTATGTTTATGGGTGTAATTTTAAATTGGATTTTTACACTTTTATGAATTGATTTTTTAAAAATGGATTCTATATTTATGAACAACATATTTTATATTATCGAATAATTTCATTATAATATAATTCCAAAATGAAAACTGAAAATTTTAATTATTAATTACCCTATTTATGGTAAAAATGGGTTTAGTGGGGGGTGTTAAACTGTGATGATAAGGGCTAAAAATGATCTCCAAACATTTCAAAATTCTTGTTTTATGTACAAATTTCCACATTATCTCATCTGAAAATGGATCCTAAGGTGATTTATGACCATTTGGAATGTTAATAACTTTATAATTTAGGATTATTTTGTGAAAATTACATGTAATTTTACAGGATTTAACCTTACCAACATATAAAGGGGAATTATTTATGCTAACAACTTCACACCTCTAAAACCCATCTCACTCAACCAAACCCTAAAAAAATCTCTCCCAAACATCCTTACACATATTATATAGCTAGTGTTCCTCCTAAAACATCACAATTTTGGTCCTTAATTGGAGGTCCAAATGTGGTTTGTCATAGAGAAGGATATTTTCATGAAAACCCACATTCATTTTATTTCTTATTTTTCTGCCTTCAATTATGTCTTAATACGTACAATATACTAACAGCAGTATGAAAAATATATTACATGTTATTATGTTTAGGGAATAATATTATTCTATATCTACTTCCAAAAAATGTGAAATGAAATCATTGATCATTTGTACGGAGGACTACCTATTCACAAAATGATGTATAATATGACATATACCTTCTTACTTTACCTAAAAATTACAATTTTTATTTGTACACTAGACAACATCCTCACGAAGGGATATAAATTTTTTATCACTAAAAATTATCAGTGAATGTAATAAGGGTAACATTGTTGAATATATGTGATATATATGAGAATATATTGATTTATTAAACTAAATATATCACTAACTTCCTTAAAAATTCATCATTTTACGGAATAATACCATCTCTCAGTCATGTGTATGACCTACCATTTCCGTGAAGTGATGTGATTCATTTTCCATGCCCATATTTTAAGAGTTGTTATAATAATTTATATACTTTGTAAATATGAAATCTATAACATTATTATAATAATAGAGATGATTTAATTTTATCTTTTTTAAAATAAAAGTTTCATTTATTATAAAATATGCATGATAGAACAATACAATTAACACATTCAATAAAAAAATAATGATATATTATAAAAAATATGGTTGTAAAATATTATAAGGGGATCATGTATTATATTTAAAATATGATTACTATTATGTTATAAATTAACAACACTATTAAAACAATTATACATGTTCTGAAATAATTTTTAACTAAATCAAAGTGTGAGGTAAGGTAATCAATCTCAATTTTTCTTCATTGAGGCATATTGTAATTTTATACACCTAATTTCTTTCGTATGGTGTATATATTGCACTTTTTACATGAAATATCATGATTACATAATAAAAAATGTATTTTTAAAATTGAATTTGAGTTACATAATCCAATGGTTTTTTACAAGAATTCTACCAAGTGGTAAATAATTTCATAACACAATTAATTTTTATTGGTTTCTATTGGATCTTCCATTTCCATTGATATTCTTATATTATGTGTATAATAAATTTATATTATATTATATTATATTTTAAATTAAACTATGTGGATTTATATTTGATTCAAATAATATAATCATTGATTAATCTTCACTTTGTTATAATCATTCTAATAGTCTTCCTATAATTTTCCATTTATTATGGTATATTTTATTATTATGAACCAAATTTATTTTACATGTTGCACATAATTCCCATTTTACATGTAATATCATTAATCTTCCATAATTCATGTTATTTTAAATTATAGTCTGAATTATTTCATCCAAGGGGATGTTACAAGAATATTACTATATGGGATGGTATTTGATGTCAATTATCTTTTCATTGAATTGTTTTTTGTAAATATGTGCATATTCAATTATATATGGTTTATATACTTCACCATAAATATGTTTAATTTGAATAAATATTTAATAATGATGATAACTATTTTTATTCTTTCTTCTTCAAGGTGTTTATAATTTAAAAATTACCTAATATGTAAACATTATTGTTCATTATCCCATTAATTTTTTATTGTTAATTTTCTATTGATGAAATTACATTATTATGGGAATTTTTCATGACACATTATATTCATATTGAAGATCCACATTATTTGTATCATGTTTATGATTATTTCATAAAAATTATACCATTTGTACTTATGGTATATACATTAAATGTTATTTATTTCACATGGTAAATATTGATAAATCCTAATTCTATACTCAATACTGATAGTTTATGGTAAAGAATATTGATTAATGAACTAAATAAATTATTATATACATGGTGAAATAGTTAAAATTAAATTTATTGGTGGGCCCTGAATATATATACCACATGATGAGTTGATATTACTAATGATAGAAATTTATTATCCAAAAAAATGGGTTTTTACCTTGTAGTTTTAAACAACCTTGTAAAAGAATATTCTCGTAGACGTATCATGATGCCTGAGATAATAACGTCTAAAAATTAATCATTTCCATCATTGGGAATTTAGTTATATAATTATCAATTTGTTTTTATGATAATTTTTTCTTTGGATTCAATTAAATACTAGTATATTGATTAAATAAAAAGAATTTAAGTTATTTAGATTTCTATAATAATTAGGCCATATCCATTTATGATAGTCATTTTATGGATTAAATGGAATATATTTTTAGTTATTTATCATTATTGATTGACAATAATTTGTTGATTCATAATATCCTACATTGTATGTGACACATAATACGAAGTTTATCCCACCCATAATTTTTTTTCCTTTCCTTAGGTTTTTAAGCTGAATACATTGAACGGTTTTCAATGATGATATGAATTTTTTTTATGGTTTAAATTCCTATTTTAAAATGGGTATCATGTATGTATAATAATATCAATAAATGATAAATGCTCAGTTATTATTTATTGACCCCATGTACCTACACCTATGTAACAAAGTAGGAACTAGGTTTGGGTTACACGAATCAGGGATGTTATTGGTGTTGGATGGACCACCTTTGTAGAGAGAGAATCATGACCATGGATCTCCCATGATTTTTTTGGTTGTTTCCATGGGATGTGGTTCTGATAGGAATAGTTAGAGATTTATAGGGAGGATATTCAAGTGGATGATTACAATACAATCTTATTCCACCACCACTCATAGGTGGCCCATGTCAAGCTTAGAGGGATGATGGTCGAGGGTGTGGGTAGTTATAAAAATAGAGGGATATGATTAGGATTATCATGTGGAGATTCATTGTATGATCTAGGAAATATATACCATAGTACGAATACTTATAATTATATACACAATTCATTAAATTATCTACATACCCCTTGTGGGAGAGATAGATATTCGATTAGATTATTTGTCTCATCTTTTATGGTTAGATGTTTATACATGTAGAGATACTTCTATATAGCATGTCCTTTGAAAGTGGAAGTTGGCGCTCAATTTAGAGAATTTATTATGGGACCTTTTGGTCATTATAATGAATTTTTTTGACATCATCCTAGGTATATATTTTTATCAATGGTATGTGTTAAGATAAAAAAATCATTGAAGATGAATTAGATAAATTCATACATATGAGAGTTGATTATCATTAATGGGAGAGATATATATTATTCTATAGAAAGTGGAGTTAACGATAAAGAATATAAAACCTATCACACCTTAGTGCTTGAGTTTATATTTTGGTGGAGTGAGTTATTCAGGAATCCATCTTATATTGGTTTTAGAGGAAAATATTGGTTTCATTCCTAATGATGTTTTGTGACTACCTCTATACTGGTACATTTTCTTCTATATCAACTTCCACCACACTATTAAATAAATATCATCTATAGTATATCATATGATACCCACATGGATTGGGGAATTATAAATTCTATTGGATGGCCTTTCCAAGAAGAGTTTTATCAGAACCAGGGTGTCCCCTAAGGTGGCTACTATTTTTTTCATAAATAAAAGTGATGGTTGTTGGTAAATATTCATTGAGAATTAACCTCTTAAGAAGTTAATGATAATGAATAAGTTATCATTTCTTAATATTTCTGAACTTTTCAAATAGGTGAAATCTGTGAGTTTGTTTTCAAATATTGATCTATAATCCAACAACAATCAGTTGAGGGTTTGTGAGGTTGATATATAATATATGAAATTCCTCTATCACTGCTGACACTATGAGTTCACTATGATTCAATTAAATATGTATAATTCCATGATTGTTTCATTAAAATTCTGAACTATTTTATCCATCCATACTTGGGTCTATTAATATTTTTCATTTTAAAATACATTACCATACAATCTATGCTAGATAAGGAAAATGTAAAAAAAATTAGGATTCTAAAGACTTATTCTGGTACTCCCATCATTATGGTAATCATTACAAGTATCATTTTTTGATTACAGAGGTTCACATTCTGTGTCATTTCATCTATGATTTTTTTTCTATGGATTCAAAAAATATTGATGTAGTTATTTTACTGCAGTCTATAAGGAGTGTGTTAATTTTATGTAGTGTTCTTGGTTATTTAGGGTACTATCAAAGTTTCCTTGTATAATTATCAAGAAAATTTTCTCATTGTAATTCTTTTATTTGAAAAGTACATCCATTTTCATCTACTGAGTGGTGTTAGTGTTTCTTAAACCAGTGAAGGTATAGGCTGAATAGTTATCCTATTTTGAACCTATATGAAGAGGGAATTGAGTACCTCGTGATTTGAGATTCAACTTAGGATGGGCACAGATGTGTTTTTATGTTGAGTTGGGAAATGATTTCTCATGGGTTGAACTAGTTGAGACCCCATGAGAAAAACCACACGAAAGAGAACCTAGATTTGTTATAAGTAGTATTTACCCAAAATATGTAAATAAATTAACTTATATGAAAGTGTTTCCTTGTTTACAAATAAAACTATAGTCTTACATTCATCTTCACCCAAATCAATCTCAATATGAGATATAAAAAATGTTTTTAGTTCTTATAGCACTATGTCTTCAAAAAGTTCTATACTCCATGTAAGGGAAATATTTTAGTTGATTCCCTTAGTAGGAAATCTTATAATCTCTTGGTGGAGGAGGATTCAATAAATTTACCCTCATTATAGCTAAAAATTATAGTGGTGATGGTTAAAAAATTCTTTAAATTGATGGTTGTTAGTCAAATAATTATACAACATGTTAGAGAGTATTAATTATGAGATGAACACCATGAGATTCAATGAGTCTATATATACATAATGGATGCACTATATCGGTTCTCTAGTGGGGGGAACACATAACCATTTTCTAGGTAAGGACAACAGTTCAAGTCATGTTGTGGGTGGAGGTTTTGTGGGAGTTATACACCTTACCAATTGTTATAAATCATAGTGTGGAAACTATGTACATGGAATATTGATTATAGTATTGGTGGGTTATATTGTAGTGGATATTAGAAGAGTTTGAATCTCTGGGTCTCAAGTGTTAGTAAGTAAACACTGAACATAATCATCTAGCCGATTTGGCATAACCACTTGAGATCTAGAAATAAATGTGCGATTTCATATAGAAGGATATTGCGGGGGCTATTTTATGGATATTTTTTCGGACATAATTCAATTTAATCGATTGAAAAACTATGTTAACATGCTTTAATGCCATTTATAAGCATGGTTATATTGATATTTTGGGGTGGTTGTATTTATTTAAGATCATTTAGCTTAATGGGGTACCCTCAATGATAATATTTAACTATGAAACCTAATCTAAAAAAAATTATTATTGAAAAGATTACAAATGAAATTTTAATACTTACCTCATTCAATATGGATTATGATAATTCATCTAGAGAAAAATAGTGAATGATAATAAAATTACACCTCGCTAGCCACAATGATCATAAACTATATAAAGATATAATTATGAGATCATCAATTAAACACATACTCAATGAATCATAAATGAAATAGAGGGTTTATGTGAGTAATAAATATAAATACCATGAAAAGGAATTGATTATTTTGATGAAAATAACAATTTTATTCTGAAAATGATCTTTATAAATGGGAAAAAAGTTTTCTAAAATGCAATTAATTGAGTTTTTTTAAAATATTTAAAATATTTACTAAAACATATACTAGTCATGATAGTTTAAAATTCGTATCAAGTTATAATTGTTAAAACAATGATTCATTTCAATTTTTCAGTAAAAAATATGTATTTTTTTGAAACAAATATAAATATTTTGTTATAGTAATTTTTTATAATGTAAAAAGGGTAAATATTCCTTTTATAAATCATTTTTAATTTTTAAAAAAATTGAATGTATTTTTGAAAAAAAATTGTTGGATAAAAAAGGAATTTCGACAGAGGAAAAAAATAGGATCTGATTTTCAAAAAAGTATTTTCTTTTTAATTTTAAGTACCAAAAAAATGGGAAATGGTAAAATTATATTAAAAATTCATTAATAAATATATGTAGAAAAAACTTTATATTTTTAAGATATAAATATCAAATAATTCCATTAAGGGATATGTAAATATTATCAATTTCAAATAATGACGTATTGTGAGAAAAACCCTTACCACTTTAGTAACTTATAAACTATTAAAACCCTAAAATAAATAACATAAAATGAATAATTAAAAACCATGAATATAAATATATTCATGATATAAAATATAAAATTTTAATTACAAAAAAAGTGAAATTTTTTGGGAATATTACATATCTCTCGTGGAACTAAATGTGTGTTGAGAAACTTTTAACTCAGGTGTGATTTACATTATATTTGTGTAAACATCCTATATAATGGTTTTAATGATGTAATTAATTTAAAATAGATCCATTATGATATAAATAATATGATAAATTATTTGATTATAACATTTTACCACCCTTTATTAATAATATTTCATTATTTTCATTATTACGGGTGTAAATTTCAATATTTTCCCATGCAGATTTTATCATTAATGTTTTAGTTATTATGAATAGGATATATATATATATATATAATATTATTATATATATCATTTTTACTCATTTTATATATTTATAGAAATAATTATAAATTTGTGATATATAACATTGATCAAAGCAGTTCATGGAGATAGTAGAGCGTACCTACGCACAAGAGAAAATATAATTACTTTACAAAGTAAAAGGGTAAGGAAGTGTGTGATATATAAATTTTCAATAACCAATATCTTCTCATTTATATTAAATATATTCATTAATTTTACCATTATTACACTGCATGTAAATTTCATGTAAAAAATGATTCACATCACTTAATGGGGGTGCAGTTCACTGTACACACGAGCCACATTATCATATTTAAAACAGAATGGAATATAAAAAGGTATGAATGATATTAAAATATAATAAAAATAATAGTATTATATATATCATATACTTTTTTCAAATCCATAACTATATCCATCATTGAATCGTGGTGATGGAAATTTAACTACATTCGTTCGTAAGGTGGTTGTCCAACTGGCACAAAATTGATGATTTTGTTTCTAATTTGTAGGAAGTGGATATGGATAAATAATATTCAATAATCATGACAAAATAAATGTATATTTTAGATAATCTTGCTATTATAGTATATGTCTCAAATCATAATTTCTGGAGGACAGAAAGAAAGAAATTGAAAGTTCATGTTTACGATAATTACCTCCTCTAAGAGAAATCTCTTTTGGATGCTACTTAAGGACACTAGGGATGTTATTTTTGATGTTCCATAAGATATAAAATATTTATAATGATTTTGGGGAGAGATTTTGGTATGGTTATTTTAATATAACTGTATTTATGGGTGTGAATATGTGAGGGGAGAATGTTCCATTATATAAGTGGGGTAAGGAACCCTCTATGAAATTACATAATAATTTCTGAAAAGAAAAAACCAAAATAAAAAGGACATTTAAATGAAAAATGCATTAAAATAACCATATAATCAATATATGTATATTTCAAGGTATAAATACATTCATCCAAATATATTTTTAGAGTATGTTAGGTCATAATAACCCTTATCTTCTTAGTTTAAACTCATAATAAACCCATTTCTACCTTAACCACAATTATTAAAGTTTCCAGTTTTATCTATTCATTTGGATTAAAAATTAATTATACCTTATTATATAATGTAAATTATTCTAATTCAAAATATTTAATCTATTTTTTCCAATTTCAATTTACAAAAGTGGCAGAATTCATTTTAAAATTATGCCCACAGTCAAAATAAAAAAGTGTGTTTTAAGAGGAAAAATTCTCATAAGTATAGATGGTTCTAATATAATAATTCAATATGAAATTTTTTATAATGACCAAAATTAGTTAAATATAATTCCATTAAAACTAATTTTATTTAAATAAAAATGAAAATATAATTTAACTTCATAAACAATTTAAAAAATATCATTTTTTAGTAAAAATAAAAAAAAATCAATATTAATTATAAAAATGAAACATTTCAGAAAATTACAAAAACTAAATATAAGATAATTTAAATATGATTTATGTTCAAAAATAATTTTTTTAAACTTTTAAAAATTAAATATATTTTTTTCACAATGAATGATTAATTGGCCTTTTAAAAAATTCACATTTTTTCAAAAACATTTATCAAACTTTAAATTTATTTATTCATAGTCATACCCTCAAAATTAATGACTTGGTTATAATGGTCATGCTTAAATAATAATATTTTAATATTTTATCGTGTTTTTTCAAAAACGAATGTTTCATGCATCAGAGGTTGTCCAATAGATTGAATTTATTTAAAAAAATTATCATAAAATATAGGTATGTTATATTATCTTATATTTTTGTTTGTCATACATTTTACTATAGATGATGTTCTTATTTTATAGGTCTTGTGATGTTATATTATCCCCCCTTAAATAAATTATTTCCTCATAATTGGATCTTTATATTAATAATCAGGGTTCTAACATTTGAAAATACATTCTTCGAAAACACACATAATAAAAAGGGTTTATAAAACATTTTATAAATGAGATAAAATGGGAAGTAATATATTATTATTCAATAACAACTACATAGGTTTCTAGGTAGGATGAAATTTGTGTAACGTGAAGATATCAACATTGTATAAATAGAACTAACAATTATAGAGAGTAATAGAGGTCACTGATAATATGAAATTGAATAATAAATGTAAATTTAGGGGCCTCAAAAAAATAAATTTGTGATGATTAAAAAGGAACTATATTAAAGAAATGTAAAGGTATCAAAAAATCATTTTTTCAATATCTCTTTTCTAGAGTTGATGAATTTTATTACCAAATAAACTGAGAATATATGAAAATATACTTACTATATATCTTTCTTTTTCATAGTAATATTTCCAATTTTTGTTATTATTTTATCATTATACACATCATTTCTATTGTTACCCAGGATTTTAATACGCTGAAATTACATATTTTTTAATGGAAAATTCAATACATCACAAAAAAATATTCTTAAGGACAATAATATTATAGTTACTTTAAAAACATGGATGAAAATATTGTTAACACATGATATATTTTAAAAGTCTCCAACAAATGTCTTACTGTTTATTTTTATTTAAAAACATATACTACTAAAACCATTATTCATAGAATTGGGAGTTTAAACTTTAGAAAGTGTGAACTAAAATTCTCAGTAAGGGTAAAAAAGTAAGATACATAAGCATACTATGTGTATAAGGGTTTTAGAACATAATTAAATCATTTGAAAAATGAACCCTCTGTATCAAAGATAACAATATTTATTCATGTAATAGTTATTTAAATTTCATAAAATATAAATAATAATTGACACCATGGAAAATCATACATGGGATTATAAGGTTTTCATAGTACATATATTTGTGGTGTTAACATCGAATAATAACATTATGGTCATGTATAAATAGATATTTCTTCCCTTATTATGGTAATGACATGAAATTAGGCCCTCCCAAAAACATATGCACACAAAACGTCAATACATAACATTATGGACATGAAAGACAAGTCCATGAATAACACTGTGAACATATAATGAGGTTCATGTATAAAATTTTGAATATGAAATCTAGTTCACACATAACATCAGGAACATGTAATTAGGATTACATATAAAATTGTAAAAATGTAATATGGTTCAAAAATAGCATTATGAACATTTATAATGTTCACACATAACATATTTACTCATGATTTACCAAACTTTATCTAATTTTTTAGAGAAATTTATTGTTCCCACACATATCATTATGAAAACCATATTTATGTTTTCCAAAAGGTTATTAAAAATTAATCACAACGTAATCTATGAAATGAAATTAATTTCATAAAAATTTCATCATATCATAATCAATATGAAACATAAAAGCTTCATAATTATTTCAACATAACATAACCCATGAAAAAATAGGTTTCAAGAGAATACTATAATGTTATAACCCATAAATGATTTAAGGGTCTCCTAAACATCCTTCCATCAAAACATAAAACATTTATAGAATAAATGAGAATAGTATCCTAGAACTATATCCCCTATTAGGAATAGTTAACATCAATAGGTGTCATCATATATGGAAAATGATTTTGATTGATCATTTAAAACATTTCATAAGAAAACATCCATTCTTCTTCAAAAAAATGATTTAAAAAAATGAAAACAAAATTAAAGAATATTTGAAAATAAACACGAATAATATAAAGGATTCTTCAAATAAAATAATTATTTTGATAATGGGAAGGTTCATTCATTTCGTACATGTTAAATGAATGATTCATTTCACATTTTTTGTAAAATCTAATCCAGAATTGTATGCAAGATTTCATCAATATTTCGTTAAAAATATTATTGTAATGATTAAAACATGTGTAAAAATTTATTTTCAAAATCACTGTATAATAATAATAAAAATTTAATTTTTTTTAAAACATGATTCTAAAAAAATATATTTCCAAACACAATGATGACTTTTTTAAAAAAGTAGGTTATAAAAATGAGTACATAAAGAGAGGATAATATATAAAAAAATCTATTCTCACAAAATAACGTATGTATAAAAAATTCATGATTTTTTCTATAGGTGGATCATAGTATTTGATAATTAGAATCATAATAATGGATAATCATGATAAATGATGAGATTGTGATATAAAACAATTTCAACATTGTAAATATTGAATTATAAGACCTGAGAAATAATAGAACTAAATGAAACATAAAATATCATAAAAAAATTATATTCTTGTTATAAAATAAAAAATTGTAATTATATTCACATCATTAAGGAATAAATTTGTACAACCCAGTGTATATCTCAATAAAGGAAAATTGTGAAAAAAAATATTCCAACACTGCTTTTGTATCCTTTGAATCGTAAACCCCATGAAAGAAAGATATTCAAAGAGATATATAATTAAAAAGAATTTTCAGGATATGATTCATAAAATAAATTCATTAGCAATATATACACCATATAAAATAAATATATGGTGATTATGGCGTGTGTCTCATTGAAAATAAAAATTTAGATGAAAATATCTTACCTTAAATCTCGACTTCCATCATACTTGTTAAAAAGTAAAGTATAATAAATATAAAATTAAAAAATATTTATATATTTAATACCATACATTATTTTCTTATGACCTTTTATTACCCATTTATTGAAAATTCCTTGTAAAATTTACCTTATAGGTAATGAATGGTCATTTTTTCATATATGATTATATTTTTTATATTTTTATTCCAGTAACATAGATCATTGTTCAATAATATATAGAATAATTACCATTTCATAAATATTGAATATTTTCAGTATATTTTTATTTACATTATTCCATAATATTTGGTGATAGAAAATTAAATACATCGTTTATGGATATAGTAGGTCGTACGTATGCAGGAACTCTTCTTTCATTTCCATGTTGGAATGAAATAAAAAAATTAATGATATATTAAAATTAAATAATAATTTTTATTTCATATATATTTTATATTTTCATTAAAAAATCCTTACTACATTCTTTGAATTGTGTGAATTAATCGCATCGCTTCACAAGGGGGCTGCTTATCGTACACACGAGTGATGTTATGTTATTCGCAAAAAATGGATAGAGTTAAGGTATGTGTGATATAATAATTAAAAAATAATATTAATATCATAAATATCATACATAAATAATAAATATATCATTATTTTTAGCATTGATATGTGGTAATCGACAAATGAACAACATCAATCCATGGGGTAGTAGTCCTCCATTTATACAGATGATGATTTCACAATAGATTTGATTGAAGTGGAGACGGTCTTATTTCATTACTGTAATATAAATAATATATTTTTATTAAATATAATTAGTTTAATAAGTTATAATTTTATGGTTATAATTAATTAAGGTGGAGGTATAAAAAACAAAAAACACTCGTTTCTGAATGTTAACTCTTCTCCTGGTACCACCATTTGATTCCACTAAAATAATTTCTTTGTAAGATTTATGTAAAAAATAATTACTATAGGATAATAAGATGAATTTTATTTAGTTATTATCATTGGTATTGGATGAAAAAATATATATTTTATGTTGTGAAGCTGAGAAGAGTAGGGGTGTCCATTTATAAGTGAGGTGAGTGGCATACTTTTAGTTTTTTGAAAGAGAGGATTATAACAATGTTTTTCAATTTTATAAGGCCCCAATAATAGGGTTATCTCGATAATGTAAGGGTTAATGCCAAAATATGGAAAAATGTGTGTTTATAATATTTGGGTCATTTTTTATGCATATATTTTTGGTTTATCTCCAATTAAAACCATTTCTACCTTTACCATGATAAATAATGTTTACTTATTCACTATTAATTCCTATAAAAAATTTAATATGAACTTATTAGACAATATTAATTATAATAATTCCAAATATGAAACTCATTTTTTTAAATTCCATTCACTGAATTGGAAAATATTAATTTACTATTAATTTGTAGATGTGAAGATAATTTCAACATTTAAAGAGAAAATGTTCAAATGTATAAAAATGATTCATATCCAAATTCAAAATAAAATTAATTATAATGAAATAAATTGTATTAATTGTTTTTTATTATAACTAATATTACTTTTCACAAATTTTTAATATAATTTAACTTGAAAAATATAATAATTCAAAAGGAAATTTTTAATTAAGATTCATTATTTTTCGATGTATATCATAAAATAAAACATATAATTAAAATACCAAAAAAATTAACCTAGGATTATTTTTTCAATATTATTTAAAAAATTAAATTCATATTATTTTATTAATTTTCTAAAATTGGGGAAAAATATTTTTAAAATAATTGTACCATACTAGACAGAATTTTTCTTTTAGAAAAATGATGTTTAAAAGTATAAATTTAGATTTATTATTATCATTTATATATAAGAAAAATAATATTAATATTAAGCATAATATTTAGTAACAATATATATACATATATATAATATAATTCAATAAAAAGTTTTTTTCATAATTTATTCAAGTAAAACACATTTATGTGTATAATAAAGATTTTTGAAAGAAGATTTCTATTATTTTAAATGGTTTTGTAAAATTTAATTACTAATTAATAGGTCTAAAAAGTATCTATTTTAAATACATATTACAATCATATATATTAATAATATAATTATTCTAATTCATAACCTCTATTAAAATGGATATGATATAACTATAATATTAAATAACTATATTTAAATGGTATGTGATATTTTGTTGAAACTTTGTGTTTTGTGAAATGTACTCCAAAATCAATGTTTTGTGTAATTATATAAGAAATAATTGATTCATTTAACAAAAATTAAAAATCATTTTTGGAAGTTATATAAAATATTTAAAATATTATATACATCTAAAAAACATATTTCATAAAATCTAGGGGTGTTAAATTCTACATCGTTAAAATGAATTCTGTGCTGAAATTTTTTCTACGTCATCAAAGGTTTTAAATTTAAAAATTCTTTCCTAGAAAACCACATCATAATATTTTATAATAAAACATCCCTCAGAATTGAAATTTTGAAGCATAAGGGTTACCTAATGTAACTCATAAATAAGTTTCCATATAGTATAATATATGTGGGAAGTGAATATTTGGACAGGAAAGAAAAGTTTAAATTGTTATAGAGAGTGTTAGAGGTTATTGATCACAAGAATGTGAATGATAAATTGAATGATAAGGTTGTAAAAACATAAATATTTGATGATTTGAAGACCATAAATTGAACAATAATTAAGGGATTATCAAAACATTTTTATTAAATATATTTTTCCTACAGTTGAGTAATTCTTTTACTATCTAAATATTTAAGATGATTTATCCGCATGATATGTTTCTATTTTATAAGCCCAATTTTATCATGTTATTCGATAAACTTCCAATTTATCTCTTACTATAACAAATGAATATAATGATTATTTTTTATTCCTAAAATATTAAAATTCACTTTTAATTGATCATAAGAATCATAATATAACGAGAAGAAATTCCTTTAATATTAAATTATTAACAACATAAAATGGAAATAAAAACTTATGCATAAATCTTAATATTATGAAATAATAACTTATCCTATAAAACATCAACCAATATTGAACTTCGTCTATTCAAAAAAATTTAACCTTATAACCCTTCCAATATTCCAAATTTATAAACAATTTCACTAAATATCTATAAATTAAATTATCATTGATCCCCAATACAATGTATATCCAGATTATCACATAAACAAATTTGAATAATATCATCATGTATTCTCTAGAGCCATATTTATTATCTTAATTTAAGTAAAACCTTGTTGAATACACACATACGTCCTCACTCTTTTTATAAAATAGTAGATTATTTAATATAATCGATAAATCCACTAATTATTTAAACTCCATTATTGATAAAATAAATAATTTTTCCCAGAAATCATTAATCAATTCATAGGTCATAAATACTATCCAATTTACAGTTTATATGTCTATCGTCTATTTATCCTTACATAAATATATAAATATTAGGAACATATTAAAGTCTATAACTCCCATAATCATCTGTATTTAATAAAATATTTCATTTTAATTAAATTGATTTTCTTTTCCATCAGACCCATTAAACATATTCTTGAAAATTATTAATGAAAAACTTATTCAGAATATTCCTTTTATAATAATTTAATTCCATTAGATGACCATTTTAATCATTCCACTTACTTATCAAACCATTAAGATGGATTCAAATCCTTATTCCTTAAAAATTAATTCCATTAATATGTCAGTTGTAGTCTATTTATCGTTAGTATAAATAACATTATCCCTTAAACCTTGCCGATTCTCATTACAATCATTCACCAAGGATATTATTTTTCATATTCCTAGAAATTCCACATTTACAATATTCATCTGTGGAGACCAATATTCCCATCCATTATGTTAACTAAACTTTTCCTTTTTCTATGAAAATTAATTTATTATGTATTTATCTTTCATAGTCAAAACCTCTTCCAATACCTCTATAGAAATACCTTAATCTATACTTCCAAAATTATTTACATATAGGATACTTTATATTCTATCCTCCGTCTCTAATACCCGATCACTCAACAAAAACAATCTCTATCTTTTTTAATGATTTAATGATTTGGTGAAATGTGTGAATTTTTTATAATACATCATGATACTTGATTATCATAACCAGAATATCATTCTTTATTGTCATATTCCATTTTTGTTACTCGTCAAAAAAAATTAATCTCATTAAATTTTAACCCAATTCATTCTGGTCCCCACCATTGACTAAAACCTAAAATCATAGTGTGATGAGCACTTGTAACAGTGGAAATCCACATAATCATGAAAAATAACTTATAGGATATCTAAATGAAGTAACAAACATTTCAATCTATGACAACATAGGCATAACCTCTGTTATTCATAATCATTATGTATTTAAATACATTATGATGATTTAAAAAGTGTTTATTCATTTCTAAGTCATATCCATAGGGAGTGTTATACAAGATGTGAATCAAGGGCCGCTCTCATTCAACAGGTGACAATATTGTATAGATAAATGATTCCTTTTTATAGTTATTATCCCAAGGTACATATTTTACAATCCCACGTCCACTTATTGTACACAAATAAGTTACAAATTGTTATGAAATCACTCACTCAATCTTTTCTAAAATTCCAAGACATTTTCTTATACTATGACTAAAAATCAGAATTATGATTTGAGACATCACTATAAATATATTTATAAATATCCATAGGGATCTCACTATTTTCTTCACATCTTTTTTTTAAAGGCTCATAAACATTTAATCTATTAACATATGAAAAGATTTAGGATTTTAGTACATTGATATTATATCTTTTTACTTGAATATTAAATACAATAGACAAACACTTGCTGGAGGACTATAATAGTTTAGTGCATTTGGAAGTATAGAAAAAAAATATTCATAACGCATGAAGGTTTATAAATTTATTCCATAGAGATATTACCCTTTATTAATTTTCACAAACATATACTACATAAACATTTCTTCATAACCTAAGGAGGGGAAACATATAAAATGGTGAGATAAAATTTATAGTTAGGGTAAAAAAGGTAGATACTTTCGAAAATCACGAGAATAATGGTTTGATAACACGATCCCACCATTTGAAAACCACACACTACATATGAGTGATAATAATCTTGATTCCTGTAATTAATATTTCTAGTTCATAATACATGAATCATAAGGTAAATAAAAGAACATGGTCCATGAGAGAATAATATTTGTATAAAAATATATTTTTGGAATAAAGATCATATTATAACACTGTGAAAATTTATATGTACATAAATGTTCACTCATTAGTTTATGGGAAAAAATCCTGACCTCATATAATATTTTGGACATACAACCTTGTCTATGAAAAGAATTATTGACATGGAAGACATGTCCACACATAACACCAGGAACATGTAATCATGTTCAATCATAACATTGTGAACATGTAATCAGGTTTATGCATAACCTTGTGAATATAATATCAGAATCATGAATAACATTGTGATGATGTAATTCGATTCATAAAAAACATTTTGAACATGTAATCAGGTTCACACATAACTTATTTAATCATGAGTTATCCATCATTACCTAATGCATTGAAGGAAGATATCATCCCACCCATCTCATAATGAAAACCATATTTATATGTTCTAAAATATTATAAAACAACCATAATATCATAACCCATGAAATGAAATGGGCCTCATAAAAAATTATCATATCATAGACAACATAAGTGAGACATGATTCAGAACCATTTCATCAATTCAACATAGAATAACTTGTTGAAAAAGATGTTTTTTTCAAAAGAATTATACCTTGTTGTTATCCATGGAAGAGAAAGGGGTGTCAAAAACATCATTCTAACATAAATATGAACTATTCAAATGAAGAATAAAAAGGAAATCCATGGATCATATCCCTAGTAATAAATATGTGACAACAACGAGTGTAATCATTGATGGAAAATTACATTGTTCGATTATTTAAAACAATTCATAATGAAAATAAAATTTCCTCAATGGGAAACATATTTTTAAATATAATGTTTTTTGTAAAAAAATTAATTTAAAAAAAATACATGATAAATATTAAAGGAGGATTCAATGAAAATAATTTTTATAAAAAAAATATTGTTTTTTCATGTTGTAGACTTTAAAACAAAAATTACCTACATAATTTCTGAAAGTCCAAATGGGAAATATGTCTAAAAAATATAATGATTCCTTTATAATTTTATTAAAATAGTGAAAAATATTATAAAATACATTGTATAATAATAATAAAGTTTAATTATTTTTAGAAAATATGGATTTGGATGAAATATGATTTCTGACCGAAAATGCATTTTTCTTAAAAACAATTATTTTAAACTCATGAGTACATAAAAAGTTCAAAATGAAGGGAAACGTTTTATTCAACCAAAATAAACATATATAAGAAATTAGTTATCTTCTCATAGTATGGGTCTAAATATTTAATTATTGTAATAATAATAATAAATAATCTTGATAAATGGTGATATTTTAACAAAACAATCATACAACTTCAGAAACATTGAATCCACAGACACCTAAAAGAATAAAATTAAATGAAACTAAAAAAAGCATAAATAAAATGATATTAAATAAATAAAATTTTTAAGGGGAAGTATATATTCTTTGTGAAATAATATAGGTGCATAACATAACATATGTCTAAAAGAAGATAAATTGAGGCAAAATACTCTGGCGGATTTGGTAACTTTTTTACTGTATACACCATGAATGAGGTATCATAAAATGTTTATTCAAAATTAAATAATATATTAGGACAGTCATGGTAAAATATATTCATTGTAATTATATATACCACATAAAAGAAACATGTGTTGAATATGGATCTTTTCTCTTAGAAAATAAAAAGTGCGATGAAAATCATTTATATTAACTATTTATTTCTATCATACACATTAAAATGTCCTATATAAGAAATTTAAATTAAATATAAACATATTAAATTAATATAATTATACATATAATACCATATATTAAATTATTATAACCTTCTATTACTCATTTATTATCATTCCCATGTAAAGTTCTGTTTTAGGTAATAACCATATTGTTTTTCTTATATGTTTTCATTTGTTATATTTATCATCCTCTTAATTTGATCATATTTTAGTATGATATATAATAATAACCAAGTCATAAATATACTATATACTCAATATATAAAAATTTATATGAATCCATAAAATTTAATTATATAAAATGAAATACACAATTCACGGATTTAGTAAGTCATAGTTACTCATGAACGCTCCATGTATTTTCGTTTTGGATTGAAAGAAATAATTAGAAATGATATACATTAATTATATATGTTTTTTATTTTTTATATATCTATTTTTCTCAGTAAACTCATACTTAATACATTCAATGTAATGTATAGATGAATCACACCACTTCGTTATGAGAGAGTCTGTCATGTAGACGAGCTATATTACTAAATTCCAAAAAAAATAGAACGAATAAAGTTTTGTACGATATAGTGGTAAAATTAGAATTATATTATAATAAATATCATATATAAATAATAAATATATTATTATATCTGACCATCATATGTGGTAATGGAAAAACGAATGACATTAGTTCGTGCGGCTGTAGTCCGCCAAATACACGAATGATGACATCGAAATACATTAAATTGAAGTAGATATGGTTTTAGATCACTTACATAATATAATAACATATATTTTTATTTAATATACTTATTATATCATATTATCATCTCATAATTAGGATTACAATAGGAGGTGAAATAAATAAAATAAAAAGACTTATTGGTGGATTTTACCTCTAATTTGGGTGCCCTCTTGATGTTTGAACAAAAAGAATTCCATAAGTAGATTAATGTCAAAACCAATGATTTTTAGATTACTAGATTTATTTTAGGAATTTATTTTTGTAGGTATTTCTAAAACCACAATATTTTGAATTTTGAATATTAGAGTCAATGTGGTGGGAATTTATAACTAATGTGAGTAGCATTCTTATAATTTTTTTTAAAAGAGATAATCTGATCCATTTTTATTCACATAAAAACGATACAGTAATAGAAATATCTTTTTAAAAAATGTGTTATGGTCTAACTGTTTCATTAAAATTGTTTTTGGACATTTTTGGGGTAATTATTTACCCTTAACGTTTTTTTCAGCAACCATAAAAACCATTTTCACCTTAACCACGGTAAATATTTTTTTTTGAATCTTTTTTAATTTATTTTAATAAGAAATTAATTTTAACATATTTTATAATATAAATTATAATTATTACTAATATAGAGCTATTTATCCCAAATTCAATTGAAATAAGTGGATTTTTTATAAATTCAATCCACAGACACGATGAGAATTCATGTTTGAAAATAGAACATGTTCAAAATTTTATAATGTTTTCCTATCAAAATTTGATATGAAATTGTTTATAATGACATAAACTAAATTAATGGGTATATAATTGAGTTAATCTTAATATAATATAAATTAAAATATAATTTAACTTTATTATTAATTTAAAATATAAATCGATTATTCAATTATAATTGTGTATTTTTCACAATTCATCATAAAAATAAACCTTTCAAAAAACTCCCTAATCATATCTGTAATATAACATTGAAATATTTATTTTAAAATTAATCTTTATTTCGAAATATAAATAATATTATACTGATTGAAAATGTTTTAAAATAACTTCTCCAAACGTGAAAAATATTATTTTTTGAAATATATATTTTTATACGTAATTTAGGATTTTTTATTTTGTGTTATATAGAAAAAATATAAGATTAATTTTTAAAATTAGATTGAATATATAATATAATAATTTAATTAAAATAATTTATGAATATGTAATTTTCATTTTATTGACATAAAATAATTTTATGTGCATAAAAATATTTTTTATGAAAATGATTTATTTTATTTTGAATTTTTTTTATTTCTAATTAATTAGAAGCCAAACAATTAATTATATATATATATATATATATCTGTGTGTGTGTGTGTGAAACATATATTTTCATAACATATTTGATCATATTCATACCCACCATTTTAATGGTTATGTGATATCTATCATATTAAATAACAATATTTTAATATTATGTTATGTTTCGTTTATACTTGGTGTTGCATGCAGCACTATCTAATCTAAGTTCTACGTGTAATGTTATAAAAACTCAGTTTTGTCTATAATTTTTGTCAAATTAATTTCATTGTGTAAATAAAAATATCAAAATTAATAAATGTGATTGAATTTTTTAAAAAAATCTCAGTGTGTTACAATTTCTTACAACAGAAAATGAATTTCCAAGATCAATTTTTATTCCTGAAGCACTACAAATAAATTTTAATTAATAATAAGTGATATAAAAGAGTGAAATTTTTTTACATCTATTTATAAACATTTTAAAAACCCAATATGTTTATAAAAAATATAATAAATTAATATATGAACAAAAATAGTAACATTATTAGTTAAACAATAATATTTATCCTTCAAGTCATTTAACTAAATATAATGAAAAACTAACCAGGACATAATGTAGGTTACTGATAGGCATTAAACTCTTATCATCCTTCAGTTTTTGGTTTAATATCTATATCATTTTTACATGTGATGGGTTGTCACATGATATGCAAGTTGACCTTTTTCTAATACCATATTAATATAATTCCTATAATTTCACAAACTTTAAATAGCATATAACTACATCGATATCACTTATTAGATAAACATAAAAGGTTATGAATACAATTATAAAAAAATTATCTTCATTATCTCAACATTATAAAAATATTAAGTATTATCCTACCTTAATCATGTGTTTTCTAATATGCACAACTTTTCACTAAATTGGTTTTCTTGGTACCATTCAACACATGGTTTCATATCCTTAATTTAATAAAAATACAATAAAATCCAAATACATTTTATAATTCGAATAACAATAATAACATTGATTAATATACTCTAGTAACATATTTATTGAATCAAAATAGAAGAATATTAATCATTCCACTTGTTCTATAGTAATATCATAATCTTGACCATGATCCCCTAGCTTATTTTTAGGTATATTCCTTTAAAAATTTTGGAATTCATTTGTTTAGTTCCCCATATACATACAATGGAGGCACTGCATTTTCGAAGATTATTTATTTCCCTTACAATCATGATCATGGTGCCCATTTCCTCTACACATAAATCAAATTAATTTTACTTTTAAAAATTTACCAAGGTGATTCCTTCCTCAAGTATAACATGTTGGAAAATCATTCTTTACATTCTTCCATTTATCCATCATTTTCTCTATCATCTAATTATTCTCTTTCATCACTTATAAGTCACACGTATTGGATAATTATTTCTCTATCTTGATATCACATAATACTCTAACCACTTATGATTAGAATGTTTGGGAGGCTAGTTTACTTTGGAGGGTTTTCATAATCCCATAAAATTAATAGTTAATATTACTCTATACATTACATTTGTAGTCTAAAAAACTATTTTGTATCCTTTTAATGATAGATTCATATATTTCAACATTTTCCACCTTTTTCTATCTCAGACTCAAGAATATTATTTTCAAAGCCTCTCATTTGTCAAAGGGAAATTTTTTTCCTTGAGGAGTATCTTGAAATCCTTTCACACTATTATTATTATTTCAAATTCATTATTAGTTTTTAACATTAATTAAAATCATTTATCCATATCTTCTTAAGGATTATAATCAATTGCTAAAATATTCTCCCTTAAATTTCATCCATGAGAAAGAAATATCATCTTTAATGAACTTATCAATTTCTCAATTAAAATGGATTTATATATCCATAAAAGGATGGATTTTTTAAAGAATTATGTGTTCAAAAATTGCAACATCACATGGGGGATTATCAAGATTATCTATATAAGAATGGTTATTATTCATAACCTATGTTGGATTACCAAATATAGTAGTAATTTGATCAATTCTTCCTCTAATTCAATCTCCAGCTTCATTACCTTTCCCTATGGGAAAATCCCAACATGTTTTAAGTTCCTATCAATGGTTCGCATTCATTAAACTATGTTAAATTTATAAATAATATCATAAACTTTATTATCTCATAAAATTATAAAACCTAATATATACTACCAAAATTGGTGAAACACTTAACATAAATTGAAATTTTTATACAAATATTATATCATAAGAATAAGAATGGTTTGTTTGGAAATATATTTATTTTAAACTCCATTATAATGTATTATAAACAAAATGTGATTCATCTTATGTATATACCAAGGGAGTGTGAAACTAGTTTTGTAGTAATGTTGGTTTTCACTCACTAGGTGATGATGTGGTCGATCCTAATGTACCCTTTTCAGAGTCATTTCCCCTTGATACATCTATTCCAGAACCACATCTAATTGTAGTATCTGGATATAGTTTTATTTCTTAGAAAATCCATATACATTATTTATAACCAAAACATTATAAAGTTCTTCTATACATTAACTCAAATTTTATCATAGGTTTATATTCACCAATATATGTTTTACAAAAAATATTTCACATGGTTTCTACTAAAAGTTTTCATATTATAACTCTTGTGACCTCAACCCTAGTAGCCATGAGCCGGTGTTAACTTTATTATAATGGAATATGTTGTAAGAAATTATATCCCATGGTACCAAATAGTTTATTAGACTTGTTATAATTTATACACACACTTGAAATTCCCATTACATTTTAAATTTAAAAAAGAACAATGTTATTTTTTTCATAACACAATTACCCCCCTTAGTGTATCCCATTATTTTAATCCAAAAGGATTACTTGTATCCAAAGAAAAATTAATCATAATAAATAGGTCAACTCAGATTATTAGTAAGATTTTTCTTATATTGAAATCTATCAAAAAATAAGGAATAGTAAATATGTAATGGTAAATAACTAAAAAATCATTTAATAAATAACATGTGAATAATATAGGTGGAATAAATGATGATAAATTAATTGTTTATAAATAATCATATAATCTTGAAAATAAAACCATGTATATTATAAATAATTAAATAATGAAACTCTATATCAATAACTGAATTTATAATGATGGAATTTATAATGCTAGACATCTATAACATATCTTAAAGGGAATGTTCCAAGACATCTAAATAAATTTGTAAAGCCTTAGCTGAAACCCAATATAGTTTGTCTCTTTAGTCATACTCATGCATTGTAGTGCTATAATGGGACTCTCCTATCACATATAAAGTCCAATGCATTCCTCATATGAATAGGCTGAATCATAATCAATATAAACATTCTTATTCAAAGGATAACATATGATATTTTAATACATACCCTTGTAAATGAACCTAATTATAAACCATCTTGAGTAATATGGTGAATGGTAATAAAATTACTTCTCTAATCAAACTGATCATAAACCATATGGATAAACAAAAAATTGGAAATAAATCAACAAATCCTTAGGGAATTGTATTTAAATTTGATGTTTCATTTCATTTATTAATATAAATACCATTGAAATATAATTGAAAATATTTTTGTGAAAAATAACCTTTTGATTTGGAAAGTCACCTTTTAAAAGAAATTGATAAAAAAATATTTTCAAAATAATTTTCATTTAAAAAACCACCTAAAATTTTAAAATATTTCTTAATATATTTATTGGCCAGGAGGTTAGAAGTTTCTAATCATATTGTAACTAATAAAAAATATTCCCTTTACAAATTTGAAAAAAGGAAAACATGTATTATTTTGAAAATGATATAAATTTTCCAATCAAAATATTTTTTATAGAGTAAATATAGACAGCCAAGCTTTATGTACATTGAAATTACATTAGTTTTGGGTAATAATTAATAAATAACAAAAACAGACACCCAAGGATTGTAGTTATTTAGTGTCTTTTGAAACTCAGAACAAAATCTTCTAATCATGGTGAATGATCTTAAACATCTCCCATAAAGATTTCGCCTTTTGTTTTCTTACCTAAAAACTTTATTTGTAAAATGGAGAAAAGAAAAAATATAAAGGGTGAGCTCAAATGATGAGTAAGGGTATCATTGAGAAAATACAACAAACCATATATATTTGAACATAAAAACATAAACATAAATTTTAAACATCAAAATCTTGAGTTGTGAAATAAATATTGGCAGTACGAAAGGCATAGATCATAAAGGAACATCAATCATGATAAAATAAAAAGGGAATAAATCATGTAATTATGGAAAACCATTAAGAACATTTTATGATTTCCATAGTAGCCAAGGCATTGCTTCCAAGACCATCATAGTGGAAAAAGTCCATTACTGAAACGAGTTTAATTCCATTCTAGCCCTGTATTAATAAATGAGATTTACAGTTAATTCTAGCCATGTATATATCATGAGATATAAATCATTACCCAATGCATTGGATGGAGATATAGATCCCAACCATCTCATAATGAAATTATTCTTATGTGTGCCACAAAATAAACATAAATCATTTATCATTACCCAACAAATAAAATGGGTTTCATAAACATCGTCCTGTCACGACATAATCCATATTAAATAAATGGATATCATTTCATCATTAAAAAAATAAAAACATGTAAATAAAAGGGACATTATAATTTAAACATAAACATATTAAATAATGTCATATTAGATGGAAAATAGTTTTGATAAAACACTTGAAATGAATTCTAAAATAAAATATCCTTTATTTTTTAAAATCATTTTCTATTATTTATATTTTAAAATAAAATAATTTTTTGAAAATAACCATGAAATATTTTAGAGTAATCTTCATGAAAATAAGTAGTAATGAAACCATAAATATCCATTCACACCGAATAAGTTAAAAAAACATTCTCCTCGTACTTTTTCCGAAAAAGTCAAAAAGTACCTCGCATGGTAAAAAAGAAAGATTCCTTCCAAACCTTGTGGTAAAATTAAAAAAATGGTAAAAATGACAATAACCATACATGTAATAACAGTAAACATTTTATGAAAACATTTTTAGAACACATGTATATGGATAATAAAAATAACCTCAGTAAATACTTACGAATAAACAATCCTGGATAAGAACGAGATTTGAATAATTGTCCCTTACCTTATGTAAAATTTCTTCTATATGTGTCAGATACTCTTTTATAGTGGGTTAAAAAATATAATTAACTTATAAAAGAACCATAATCATATTTTTGATATCATATGTGATTCACTTACGACTTTATATTACCCTCTCATTTGTCAATTCCTTATTAAAGTAGCGTTTAGGGTAAAATCGTTTCATTTATCATACTTGATTTGATTTGTAATTATTCATAAGATTATTCAGATCATGATTACTTATTTCTAGAATTTAAAACATGATTTATATATAATATATATTCAGAATATACATATATATAATAAATCGATAAATGGAATGAAATACACCGTTCATAGAGACGGTAGGTCATACGTACGCAAGAACGCAGTTTTTATTTACTGAATACATTTAATAGAAGTATGTAAATAACATATACATAAATAAATTATCATTATTATGTCATATATTTCATTATTATTTAATATATATACTTTATAATTATTCTACAATGGTTAACATAGAGAATGAATCTCATCTTGTCGTGGAGACGGTAATCCGTACGTATGAACGAGTGGTGATATAATTACCATAATAATTGAATGGAATTGGATTAGATGATATAATAACTAATAATTAGAATCATGTTATAATAATCGTATATGGGTATTATTTACACCATTATACCCATCCAAGTAAGGTGGTGGTGGAAAAATAGATTACACCACAACGTGGAGATGGTATTCTGTACGTACACATGCACGGTGATTTTGTTTTTCGTAGGATGGATAGAAGGTGAAATAGATCGGCAAATCGTTTTTTTCATTTTATCAAAAGCAGGATTGTGGGTTGTCGGTACCCCTATAGTCGAAACCCAGACACCAAATCTCAATTCAAACTGAAATTTCAAATTTCAAACCACTGCCTTATTGCCTCGAGCCGTGAGCCTGCACAGCCTCAAGCGCCGAGCCGCCATCAGATCTGACACGCCATGTTCCATGTACTTCAGCCATATCCACATCACCGGATTGTCAGTGAGTGTCTCCGGCGTCCATCGTCACATCGCCCCCATGACACCGCCAGGGGTTTAACAAACATCATCCATGCAGTTGCCTATGTGTTCCCTCCCCTCATTACCATCACAGGATGACCAGTGAGCTTCGCCGGCGTCCACCGTCATCATCGTCGCCCCATGATAGAGGATACAACAAAACATCGAACGAAAAACAAAAATCAACAGAACAATCATCCATGAAGATGTCTCCTAAAACAAATCATCGTCATCGCTCCATCTCGACAGCACTCTCACCGAGAGATTCACCACAACACAACGAAAGAAAACAAAAACCAAAGAACAGAATATCTCGCCTCCACCAGACAAAAACAACCGCATAAGACACCCGAAACCCTAACGTGCTCACCTGAGAATATGAAGAACCCCACAAACCACCGACTCATGAGCGCAACCCCCAAACGTTAAAAAGATCACCACATGGCAATAGCGAGTTGCCGAGATCAGAACCACGAGCGCTCTGAAGAGTGTGTCGTCAACAAGAACCGGTCTTGCACCTGTGGCTCCTTTAAACATACCCGTTGGGCACTAAATATGGTTTTTCGACCATATAAATTTCAATTTTAATTTTTAAATATTTTTGAAAATTTTAAACTATTTAATAATAAGTTATTTTTTTAAAATATCAATACTGTCAATTTTTACACTATTCATTTATTTGAATTTAAATAAAATCCACACTGAAGATATGTTCAAAAAAATATTTAATAGATTCATAACATGTCATTTTTTCTATAAAATTCTTGGAGAACATTAATTAGTTATATAATTTTTATTTTAATATTTTTAAAACCATTGATTTGATATTTCTCTTAATAAAATAATTTCTACATCACTACTGTGTCGTCATTAATGATAATGATTTAATCAGTAAAAAATATAAATAAATTCACATGATGTAGATACTTTTATTATCATTCTTTTGAAAAATTGGTTTTCAGGTTTTATGTAGTTTATCACTAAATTAAAATAATACACTTATAAAATATAAGAGAGTGACATGTTGTCGCTTTCATTAGTTTTAATAATAATTATATCATTTTCATGGTACAAAGTCCATGAAATGAATATATTCAGACACTTAGGTGATATGGTTCTACTTTTATTCATTCAATATAATTTTGGAAGAAGTTAGGATAATTCTATAATCTTATTTTTACCCTTAATTACACGATTTACCTTGAACTATAGTAAATAATATTTACCGTAGTTACTATCATAATTTCTAAAAATAAAAATTTCCCTATAAACATAATTTGAACCTACTGATTACAAATATGGAATCCAGTTTTCCTAATTCAAAACACAGAAGTTGCAGTATTTCATTAAAAATTAATCTCGCTGTTTATAGAACAGGTTTTAAAATTTAAAACATTGAAAAAGATTGAAATGTTTTTACCTATTAATTCAATGTAAAATTAATGATAATGGATTGAATTATATTAAATATTAAAAATATATTCTATTTATACTTTAAAACCATTAAATATTATAATTTAACCATATAAATTATCTTGATGAAAAAAAATTGTTTTTAATTAAAATTTAGCGTATTTTTACTAAAATATAAAAGTTAAGAGAAAAATGGTAAAAAATTATCCAAAGTAATGTTTTACATACTTATTGGATTGAATAAGTTTTTATGTCAAATTAAATTCTTAAATTTGTCAAAAACTATATTTAAAGTGGGTTCTCTATCAAAAGGCGGCAAAATTTCATTTTTTTGAAAATTACTTATTTTATCCAAAAAAATTATTTTATTCTAATACCATGTTCTAGAATATGTGTATGACTAATGATAATATTATAAAATTCCAAATGTGGTCAATACTATTCGTAATGTCTAGTTCATTACAATATTATACCAATATATCATTGTTTAGTGAAAAACTCGGTATTGCGTACAACACATGCTATTGAGAAGGTCTCTCTTGTGTGCAACACAAGGCAAGAATACTGTTTATATATACTACAATCTAATATGGTGTTTCTTACAGCATAAGGTAATCTTGGTGTATTGTACAACCCAATACATCAATTAAATTAAAAAGATTATTTCTCATAAAATCTTGGTGTGTTACATTCTACCCCCCTTAAAATGAATTTTGCCTTCGACATTCATTGGGGTTATAAATTGCTTACTACTTGGAAGTTTCTTTCATAGAAATACACATCGTAAAAAGGAATACTAAAACTTAATTTTAAAAAGTAATGTAAGAAACATAACGGTTACCCAAATTAACTCATCACTGGGTTTCCACATTAATGAAAATAGGTGAAAACATGGATATGTAAGAGATATCTTACCATCAAGTTCTAATAGATAGTGGTAGATAACATGGCTATAAAAAATTCAAAAATCACAAATCCATAAAATTGTGATGATGTAAGGTACCATCTGATTCATCGGATATGAGGGTAATTAGACAACATTTTTGGTTTTCAATATCATTTCCCTAATGTTGAAAAATTTTGAATTAGGATAAATACTTACTTCATTTAGGTACAATCTAACTTTTAGTCATTCCTTGAACAATTTCCACTTCATATGATAAAGATATGAAGTTGAATTTTTAATTCATGAAGTGTTAGAAGATCATGTGATAGAATTATGGGTCATTCTATCTATCTCAAATGAAAGGTTTGAAAAAGTTATCAAATATAAATAAGTCAATATATAGTGAAATTAATCATATATGGTTTCAAAAATGGACATATACTTCAACAAAAATACTTATTAATAAAATAAAACAAATTTCTACTAATTAGGTACTTCCTGTAGGCCAATGGTAAAGTCTGTCGCTCTTCGGTTGTGGGTTTGATTCCAAAATCATTTTCCAACACGACGGGTTTTCACCCGTCCTATGGGTTGTCCTTTTTCTAAAAATATACTATTATAACATTTAGAAAATAATATCGTAAAAAATCTTCTAGCCTTAAACAATACTAGCTGATTTCCAACATAATCGATTCCAACCTTTAGTGTTATCTAGAATACTTCTACCCAAACTCACAGTATAAAGAAAATGATTACTTGAAAGGTCATATAACAAGCATGTGAATACCATAATTTATCACTCATATAACGTAACATATATCTTGTTGGTCACATTCAAAAAATGTGAATACCTTAATGATGTATTCTTGAAACATAAATTACCATAGAACCTTAGTAAAAACATGAATGTTGTCAAAAGTTAAATCTTTCCACATACCGAAATCCCAAAAATTATATATAATCAAATCATGATATCACTTTCTACTTATATTAGTCATGGGCTCATTATAAATATCCAATATATTAGTTTCTTCTTATCCCATCATTATGAGCATATCATCTACTTTACAAAAATATTTGAATAACCTTTCCGGGTTACCAGTACCATTCAACATATACTTTTAAATACATTAAGAAAATCAATGGTGTAACAATCCTTAGATGTTTCTTTATTACATAGTACCATTAAATTACCTATAAAAAATTACTCTTGATAAAAATAAAATCATTCCACTACCTTATTAAACCATTGACCAAGGTTCATCATTTTTTTCCTCAACAATTCTTTCATATCGTATATCATTTTTAGTCTCTTCATCATCAAAAACATAAATACTACTCATACAACCATGTTGGTTCTCTTCATGATATTTTCCCTTGGCATTGGTTTTTATAAAGCTTGTACATTCCACATTTAATGCATTTAGCCTTTTCTGATGCCTTTGCAATACCATTATCTTTGTCCATTGTGTTAACTGAACCTTTTCTTCTACAATTACTAGCTTTATGCCCTTCTTTTTTACACCCAAAACATCTTCCAGTTCCTTTGAAAGATTCTCCCTAATGCCTCTTACCACATGATTTACATGATGGAAATTGAAAAATCTTTCCTCTATGATCATCATTAAACTCCATCTTTATCTTATTATCTGAGTCAAGAATCATTCCAAAGATGAGATTATTGATCATATTATGAGATTTCTAATTAAGTATAGTAACAATGTTTGGACTTCCAGATAATGTTTCATTTTTCCCATGAAGAATATCATTCCATTTTTCATCATATCTCCCATTATCATGAATCTTTCGGTTTCCATCCATTTTCTAAAACCCAAGAAGAATAGTTTGAGAGGCATAAATCATACTAGGAAACCAAAATAATCAAGGGGGAGTACGTTCAATCTCTAACATCTTATGTTTAATCCTAGGTTATTTATGATCGTTATCTTAATTCTAGTATTGTAACTTATACTTTATACTTAACCTTATGGACATCCCTAGACATACCTTAGAAATATCTCTAAGGATCTGACTAAAGTTTTCGCATCCTAGTTTCTGAAGGTTAAATAAAAATCCCTCTTATACCAACTTTAGATACCCAAGCTTGATGTACATGGAAATTACATTACTTCTTTGGAATAATTAATACATAAAAAAAATAGAGACCCATGGATCGTAGTAGTATAGTGTATTAGGAAACTCAGAACAAAATCATCAAATCATGGTGAATGTTTGTCAACATCTCCCACAAAGATCTTCCACTTTTTCTTTCATACCTAAAACCATTCTTTATATCTTGGGGATAATAAAATATACAAAGGTTGAGATCAAATTCTCAGTAAGGGTAAGAATGGATAAAATAAAGGAAACCATATACATTTGAAATTTAAAACATCAAAATAAATTTTAAACATCAAAATCTATAGTTGTAAAATAAATCTTGGCATTATGAAATACATAAATCATAAAGGAACATCAATCGTGATAAAATATAATGGGAATAAAATGTGTAATTTTGTAAAACCATTAAGAACATGTTATGATTTCTATAGTAGCCAAGACATTTCTTCCAAGACCATCATAGTGGAAAAAGTCCATTACTGAACCGGGTTTACATTCTGTTCCATCCTTGTATTACTGAACCGGATTTAATTTTCATTCCAGCCATGTCTATCTCATGAGATATAAGTCATTAACCAATTCACTGGAGGTAGATATAGTTCCCACCCATCTCATATTTAAATCATTCTTATGTGTGCCACAAAATAAACATAAATCATTTATCTTAACCCAACGAATAAAATGGGTTTCATAAACATCATCCCATCATGACATAGTCCATACAAAATAAATTGATATAATTTCTTCATAAAAAAATCAATGCTTGTAAATAATAGGGACATTATAATTGAAAAAAAACCATATTAAATAATTTCATATTAGATGGAAAATAGTTTTGATAAAACACTTGAAATAAATTCTTGAAGAAAATATCCTTTCTTTTTCAAAATCATTTTCTATTCACAAAATTTCATTCAATTGTAAAACAAAATAGTTTTTTTTTGAAAATAACCATGAAATTTTTTATATTATGCTTTATGAAAATAATGAGTAATGAAACTGTAAATATAAGGCCCCAGCCTTAAACCTTACTTAATCTTGAGTTATTACAAGGTTACACATTGAGGATCTTTTCTGGTTTAGAGTTTTAGAGAATTAGATCATGAAACTTGCATTACATTCCACATTTAAGCAAAGTGGTTACATAAAATACAGTATTCATTCTACCCATCAACGGAAACATATTTAAAATATAACACAGATTCTTTCTTGAAACATCCTTGACACTATCATCACATCATGTACCTTTCCATTGACCTGTGAAAAACATTTCAAAAACTTGGGATGAGCATAAAAAGCTCAGTAAGAGTTATAAAAATATGGAAAGGAAACATGAGTACATGTATACATAAGAATGAAATCATACTTTACCCATAAAACATAAGCACCATAACATACCTCATAAAATCATAGAAATCATATGACATAAAGGAAACTTGAGGCATTCATAACATTCTTACGTAGGGAGTAACCATCTTGGTTACGTTTGGAATACCCATCACAGTATATTCCCTAAATCTCTTCGGAGAAACCTTAACGTTTCACTCCTTCGCGTTACCCAATGCATTGGAGAGCTATATCGGGCTCACCCGCCCTTAGTTTATCACGGAACCACCCATTTTCATAACAATTCCCAAGAACCATAACATAAATTTATCACACAAAACATGTATAAAGGAAACAAAAAATTTCCACATTTCAATCACAATATAACATTTTAGTATATTGAAATAATGAATCCATTCGAAAAGAAACCATTTCCAAAACCATTTAAAACATTTAATAAAGAGATTTTGGAATAAAAGTGTCCCATACCAATTTGAAGCTTATAAAATTTTAAACCATTAATATCCATATAAACAAATCCTTAAAACCATTTTGAAACATGGATATTAATAAGAATAAATATTTAAAACATTTAAAGTGATATTTTGGTTAAAGGGGTTTTACAAAAATTAGAGACACTTGAATAAACAATTGAGGAATAACATTTAGTCAGAACTTTATAATATCATGAGAATAAATGGATTCATGATATAATACTCCAAAGGACAGTATATACACCATATAAGAGTGAATTGGTGCATAACAACAAAGAATTCTCAATAGAAATGTCAAATGTGATGAAATCCCTTAAAAAGAAGGTATCCTTAAATTAAGGATAAATCAATCTCCAAATTATGTGTGAAAAATATAAATACACCCAATATAAGTGTATATTAAGTGTAAAACAATAAAATGTCATTCACACATATTCAAAGGATGACATATTCAATAACTACATGTTGAACCCAAAGAAATCGAAATTGGGTCAAGAAGTTCCCTTGACAGCCTAACGGCGTCACATCAAAATGAGTTGATGAGAGATAAAAGTGTATCTCATCACTTGGGCATAAAATTTACATCAATAAGGATATATGAAAACATATCCCAACATAAAAATATGTAAATGAAAAGACCAAATAAAAGAAGTCTTTTAAAAAAAGAGGAGGGTGAAAGGTTCCCTTACCGACTTGGGTATCTTTCAAAACAAACACCCCATGAAAGAAGGACAATAGATCATTGATTTAAATACTCATAAACGAAAGTATATTACACAAAGATTAGAATAATGGTCAGTACATACACCACTCAATGTAATTTGTGGCAAATGTAGCATAAATCTCACGGGAATAAAAGTTAGATGAAAAATCCCTTATGAAAACTCGGCAGCCTAACGGCGCCACTTAAAACATCCAAAATGGATTGATGAGAGGAAATAGGGTCTCTAATCACATAAACATAATGTTTACAGAAATATTAATATAAAATAACATCCCCCACCATTACAAAGAGGAGCTTAAAAGAAGTGACATAAAGGATAGTTCTTAAAAAGAAAGAGAGAGGTTAGATCTCTTACGAAAATTCGGCAGCCTAACGACACCACTCAAAACTCCCAAAATGGCTTGATGAGAGAGAATAGGATCTCTCATCACATTAACATAAATATTAAATTAATTGTAATATTAAATATCATCCCAATAACAAGAAAGATGAGCTTTAAAAGAAATGACATAAAAGTGTGTACTTAAAAAGAAAGAGAGGAGTAGAATCCCTTACCTCAGGTCCGACTTGACTCTATCGTTCTTTAATCTCCTGAATAATAAACTTGAGTTAATTTCTACTTCATTAAGAACCTTTTTCAAGTTCATTATTCCATCTATATCACTTATTACCATGTTATAAACATTATTTAATCATTTAAGTTAATTATGTTTGTTTTGTCGATATTTGGTTCTTAAGTCGAAAGTGGACTTCTTACAATTACATGTTGTTCGTGTGGTCAAAGGTTCATTATATCCAGAATGACATTCATGATTTGGATATCATATATATCATATATATCCAGAATATACATGTATTTATAATATTACATAATTATTTAGAGGTAAGAAATGAAATGCACCGTTCATGGAGACGGTAAGCCGTACGTACGCATGAACGCTACTTTCATTTCTTTGTCATATTAATGGAATTAAAACTAAATGAGATGTATGTATATTTTAATTACATAATTATATTCATCATTTAGATGTATCATTCATCATATATATCCATTATATACATGTACTTATAATAGTACATTACATTTGGGGATAAGAAATGAAATGCACCGTTCATGGAGACGGTAAGCCGTGCGTACGCATTAACGCTACTTTCATTTCTATCTCATACTATAATGGAAAGAAATAATAATTATATAGAGGTATATAATAATTCCAGTATAAAATCATATATAATAACATTAAATCCATCCTTTATACGTCCCATGTATGGCATTAATGAATCACATCACTTTGAGGGGGCGGTAGTCCGCACTTCCTAAAATGAAGATATTGCGTATACCCATAATGGAAGCCATAAAGGTAAGAAACAAATGAAAAATACAGAAGCATAAGTAAAACATAAACATATTATATATCATATATAAAAATAGTGACATCATAATGTCCACCTTTGAAGGTGTTAAATGAGTATTGAACAATCATCGTTTCGGGAGGCAGAATTTCGCCATCCACGGAAACCGTATGTTCTTTAACCATTTGATGTAGTTTTGTGAGAGTTTAGCTCGAATAAATCTTATAAAAATATCATAGTATATTTAATATACTGGTGTTGTTACAAAATAAGTAAATACAAAGAGTTTAGGGGGTTGGAGAAGCAAAAAAAACAAATGAACATGAGTGAATGAATTACCTTTAAAAGTGTAACTCCTTTTGATTTGAGCCTAAAGACTTCCTTTGAAATGATTCTGCCCAAAGGGAATCCTCTAGGATGAGGAGAGGGATGTGGAGAGAGTAAATGGTCAGGTTTTGGCCGAGCCAAAGGCTTGAGGAGTGTGTGAAAGGTGGTAGAGGTGGGGGCCTTTTATAAGAGGAGAGGAGGGGCACTTTTGGAAAGTAAGAAATATTACTTTATTTGAAAATGTGTTTCGGTTTTAAAGGGTCCCAAATTGATATAATTCGTTTCTAAGGTGATAAGGGTTCTAAATCCACCCATCCAATAAGTTTTTTACATGTTTAGGTCATAGAGTTTACATTATCTTCCCATTTTATTTAAATCGTCAGATAATGATGTCATCGCTGCATCATTATGATGTCATAAATAATTTAATTTATTTAATGTATAAAAATTATAAAAAATTTTCTATGATGTAGGAAATCTTTTTATATTTCCAATTAATATTTATAATAAAAATTCTGACTTGTATAACCCCACTTAAAAATTGTTTTAGTAAAACATATCATGTTTGTGTCATTTTTACTTTTACATTAAATAAAAAGTTATTTGTGTCATTTCCCAACCAAAGTGGCTCCATGGGGTCCCCAAGTTGACACATGTCTTTTCATGGTCTTCCATTAGACATAAAATAAGGTTAGGACATTTTTCAAGTTCATTTCATGTTATTAAAACATTGTTTTTACCTTAAACTACACTAATTACCACTAATCGCGATTAAAAACTTAATAAGTTACTATTCACCAAAAAATTATTTTTATCCCATTGAACCACATTTTACTTCTTAATGAAAACCATGTATGTCGGATTTTTTAAATTCCAAACACAAATATGGCAAAATTTCATTTAAATGGAAAAATCAGTTTTTATAAGTACCACTTAGTGGTTTCACTATTCCTCAAAAATTGAAGTTTTTCAGAAAATTCCCAAAAATTCACCCTAATATATATTTCATATTATGAATTCAAAAATGAAGTCTATTTTACAAAATTCAAAACATATAAGTCAAATTAATTAATTTAATAAATAATTCCCACTGTCAAAGCAAATAGCATGTTTTTATGAAACAATAAGTATCAAAAGATTGACACTAGTTTAAGTCTGATTTCAAAGTGAAATTAATTTCAATGACCACTATTGGATTTAATGGTAAAAATATATTCTAATTTCATTTTAAAACCAATTCAAAAGATAATATAATCATTTAAATATGTTAGATTAAAAAGATGTTTTGAATTAAAATACAACATTTTACACTATTCATTAAAAAAATGAACATTATCGGAAAGATACCAAAAATTTACACAAAGTAAATTTTGATGTCCCGATTCTTAAGAAGAGTTTTATTTGGTCCAATAGAATTTATAAGAGTGAACAAAACTATATTTAATGATGGTTCAACATCAAAAGGTGATAAGTGATCCTTTAGTGAAAACTAGGGCATATACGCCTAAAATTGAATTCTTTCCGTATTTTAAGCCTCTATCCTTTATTGGATAAATGTAAAAAAATTTAAAAACATATATAATAATATTTTAGTTATTTCTATCCATTCCCACCATTACAACGGCTACATGTTAACTACTATTTAAAATAATATTATTTTATTATTAGAGTGCAACGTAAGATTCCCAAGAAACTCGTTGTTGCGTGTTGGGTACGCCATCGAGCATTGCATCCCCTTTAGAGTAATATTAATATTTTATTCACAAATATGGATAAATATGAAAATTTCATATTCTTTATTTACCTGGGGTGTTACATCCTTCCCCCCTTTTTGGAATTGCGTCCTCGCAATTTTTAAAATTGAGCTTGGAAACATACTTGAAAGTCCCACATCGGAACAAGAGTCGGTGAAACAATCACTTTAAAATAAAGAAAGATAAGTACAGAGGTCACCTGAGTTAACCCATACTAGGACTCCATGTAAGAAAACATGGACATGGAGGAGAAAACATAGGGTCATGTTCTGATGGAGAGTGATAGAAAACATGTTTAGGAGAAAGTTAACAATAAGAAAATCACAAACTTGTGATGGGTTAAATGGTGTTGGGTTCCCCAGTAGGAAAAGTTAATAGACAACATTTTTGTTTTAAGTTACTTTTTATTGAGGAATTTATTCATAAGGAAACATAATCACTTTTCATGTTGACTTTCAACTTTTACTAGATTCCTTAATCAAACTCATATTTTTTCCAAAAGACGAGTATTTAGGGAGACTTGTTCGCATTAGGAGTACTATATTCAACTTCTAGAGAATCACCTAATCCACAATAGAGAACTATATACATCCCATGTCTTTAGGCTTTAACCAAAAACAAAACCAAAAAGGTTAGTACAAGGTCATATAATCCAGAAAAGGATAACCCATTAAAAAGAAAATCCTTTCTTAATCTCTAAAATTTGTCCAACAAAACCCAAAGTTCAACGAGGACCATCTGATAAACAATTTGTCCATAAAATTCTTAAAAGTAAACCAATATAAGATTGAAACCCAAATATTTTAAGGATTTAGTCGCATAGTATTCCAAGATAAATCATAACATTTATCTCCAAACAATATCAGTTTCTCCTAAAGTCTGGTATTGAAAAGTAATTAACCTAATCACATATCCTCCATGATAGGTTAATAATTTTCATAAAAAACCCAAAATCAACTTACTCTTAATTCATAAGATTATATAACTAAAAATAATCAGTCAAAATAACCAGGGACTTCACGTAGTCCAGTGGTAGGTGATAAATACCAGTCGCACTTTGGTTGTGGGTTCGATTCCCGCAGCTTTGTCCGACGCGAAGGGTTGTCACACGGTCTGTGTGTTGTCCTTTTTCCAAAACTATATAATTCTTAAATCATTCCCCAAAAAGAGATAAAATCGTCAAAAATGATCTTAACATATTTTAACCTCAAGTTTATCTCATGCCTTTCATTTTCCAGCATATCATATAATAACCCATAATTACCTCAAAAGTAAGGATCATATAAACTCTAATGGTTACCTTTATAATTATTACCTGAACTTCCACATGGATTGGTCATCTTGTACATGATGCATTAAAGATCATACCAATGTTCAAGTGGTTGATCATGACTCCTTGATAGTTGGTTTAGAACATCCACGAGTTTCCTCATTGAGTACCCCATTTCATCGAGTCTCTTAATCAGAGAACCACCACAGTTTCCTTCAAACCTGTTGTCTCTTTGGTGCCTCCTAGGTCCATCCATTCACTAAAAATAGAAATGTTAGTGTGAGTATATCAACAAAACCATCATGTACTAATGAGGAAGGTAAACACTAAGATACACTTACTCATTCACTTTATCTAAAACTAGGACTCTTTCTGAAATCCCAACCATTGTGGTAATGTCACTTATGCTTAAAGAATACCCTAACCTCTAAAATTATCTAAACCGACCTTTGATACCAACTATAAGGCCCCAGCCATAAACCTTACTTAATCTTGAGTTATTACAAGATTACACATTGAGGATCTTTTCAGGTTTACAGTTTTAGAGAATTAGATCATGAAACTTTCATTACATTCCACATTTACGCAAAGTGGTTACATAAAAGACAGTATTCATTCTTGCCATCAATGGAAACATATTTAAAATATAACACGGATTCTTTCTTGACACATCCTTGACACTATCATCACATCATGTACCTTTCCATTGACCTGTGAAAAACATTTCAAAAACTTGGGATGAGCATAAAAAGCTCAGTAAGAGTTATAAAAAAATGGAAAGGAAACATGAGTACATGTATACATAAGAATGAAATCATACTTTACCCATAAAACATAAGCACCTTAACATACCACATAAAATCATAGAAATCATATTACATAAAGGAAACTTGAGGCATTCATAACATTCTTACGTAGGGAGTAACCCTCTTGGTTACGTTTGGAATACCCATCACAGTATATTCCCTAAATCTCTTCGGAGAAACCTTAACGTTTCACTCCTTCGCGTTACCCAATGCATTGGAGAGCTATATCGGGCTCACCCGCCCTTAGTTTATCACGGAACCACCCGTTTTCATAACAATTCCCAAGAACCATAACATAAATGTATCACACAAAACATGCATAAAGGAAACATAACATTTCCACATTTCAATCACAATTTAACATTTTAGTATATTGAAATAATGAATCCATTCGAAAAAAAACCATTTCCAAAACCATTTAAAAAATTTAATAAAGAGATTTTGGAATCAAAGTTTCTCATACCACCTTGAAGATTTTAAAATTTTAAACCATTAATATCCATATAAACAAATCCTTAAAACCATTTTGAAACATGGATATTAATAAGAATAAATATTTAATACATTTAAAGTTATATTTTGGTTAAATGGGTTTTACCAAAATTAGAGACACTTGAATACAATAATTGAGGAATAACGTTTAGTCAGCACTTTATAATATCATGAGAATAAATGTATTCATGATATAATACTCCAAAGGACAGTATATAAACCATATAAGAGTGAATTGGTGCATAACAACAAAGAAGTCTCAATAGAAATGTCAAATGTGATGAAATCCCTTAAAAAGAAGGTATCCTTAAATTAAGGATAAATCAATCTCAAAATTATGTGTGAAAAATATAAATACACCCAATATAAGTGTATATTAAGTTTAAAACAATAAAAGGTCATTCACACATATTCAAATGATGACATATTCAATAACTACATGTTGAACCCAAAGAAATCGAAATCGGGTTAAGAAGTTCCCTTGACAGCCTAACGGCGTCACATCAAAATGAGTTGATGAGAGATAAAAGTGTATCTCATCACTTGGTAATAAAATTTAAATCAATAAGTATATATGAAAACATATCCCAACATAAAAATATGTAAATTAAAAGACCCAATAAAAGAAGTCTTTTAAAAAAAGAGGAGGGTGAAAGGTTCCCTTACCGACTTGGGTATCTTTAAAAACATACACCCCATGAAAAAAGGACAATAGATCATCGATGTAAATACTCATAAATGAAAGTATATTACAAAAAGAGTAGAATAATGGGCAGTACATACACCACTCAATGTAATTTGTGGAAAATGTAGCATAAATCTCACGGGAATAAAAGTGAGATGAAAAATCCCTTATGAAAACTCGGCAGCCTAACGGCGCCACTTAAAACATCCAAAATGGATTGATGAGAGGAAATAGGGTCTCTCATCACATAAACATAAAGTTTATAGAAAGATGAATATAAAAGAACATCCCCCAACATTACAAAGAGGAGCTTAAAAGAAGTGACATAAAGGAGAGTACTTAAAAAGAAAGAGAGAGGTTAGATCTCTTACGAAAATTCGGCCGCCTAACGGCGCCACTCAAAACTCCCAAAATGGATTTATGAGAGATAATAGGGTCTCTCATAACATTAACATAAAAATTACAGTAAGTTTAATATAAAATATCATCCTAATAACAAGAAATATGAGCTTTAAAAGGAATGACATAAAAGTGTGTACTTAAAAAGAAAGAGACAAGTAGGATCCCTTACCTCGGGTCCGACTTGACTCGATCGTTCTTTAATCTCCTGAATAATAAACTTGAGTAAATTTCTACTCCCATAAGAACCTTTTTCAAGTTCATTATTCCTTTTATATCACTTATTACCATGTTATAAACATTATTTAATCATTTAAGTTAATCATGTTTGTTTTGTCGATATTTGGTTCTTTAAGTCGAAAGTGGATTTCTTACAATTACATGTTGTTCGTGTGGTCAAAGGTTCATTATATCCAGAATGACATTTCTGATTTGGATATCATATATATCATATATATCCAGAATATACATGTATTTATAATATTACATAATCATTTAGAGGTAAGAAATGAAATGCACCGTTCATGGAGACATTAAGCCGTACGTACGCATGAACGCTACATTCATTTCTTTGTCATATTAATGGAATTAAAACTAAATGAGAGGTATGTATATTTTAATTACAGAATTATATTCATCATTTATATGTATCATTAATCATATATATCCATTATATACATGTACTTATAATAGTACATTACATTTGGGGATAAGAAATGAAATGCACCGTTCATGGAGACGGTAAGCCGTACGTACGCGTGAACGCTACTTTCATTTCTATCTCATACTTTAATGGAATGAAATAATAATGATATAGATGTATATAATAATTCTAGTATAACATCATATATAATAACATTAAATCCATCCTTTATACGTCCCACGTATGGCATTAACGAATCACATCACTTTGAGGGGGCAGTAGTCTGCACTTCCTAAAATGAAGATATCGCGTATACCCATAAAGGAAGCCATAAAGGTAAGACACAAATGAAAAATACAGAAGCATAAGAAAAACATAAACATATTATATATCATATATAAAAATAGTGACATCATAATGGCCACCTTTGAATGTGTTAAATGAGTATTGAACAATCATCGTTTCGGGAGGCAGAATTTCGCCATCCACGGAAACCGTATGGTCTTTAACCATTTGATGTAGTTTTGTGATTGTGTAGCTCGAATAAATCTTATAACAACATCATAGTATATTGAATATACCGGTGTTGTTACAAAATAAGTAAATAAAAAGAGTATAGGGGGTTGGTGAAGCAAAATAAAACAAATGAACATGAGAGAATGAATTACCTTTAAAAGTGTAACTCATTTTTATTTGAGCCTAAAGACTTCCTTTGAAAGGATTATTCCCAAAGGGAATCCTATAGGATGAGTAGAGGGATGTGGAGAGAGTAAATGGTCAGGGTTTGGCCGAGCCAAAGGCTTGAGGAGTGTGTGAAAGTTGGTAGAGGTGGGGGCCTTTTATAAGATGAGAGGAGGGGCACTTTTGGAATGTAAGAAATATAACTTTATTTGAAAATGTGTTTCGGTTTTAAAAGGTCCCACCTTGATATAATTCGTGGATAAGGTGATAAGGGTTAGAAATCAACCCATCCAATAAGTTTTTGACATGTGTAGGGCATAGAGTTTACATTATCTTCTCATTTTATTTAAATCGTCAGAAAATGATGTCATCGCTGCATCATTATGATGTCATAAATAATTTGATTTATTTAATGTCTAAAAATTATAAAAAATTTACTATGATGTATGAAATATTTTTAGATTTCCAATGACTATTTATAATAAAAATTATGACTTGTATAACCCCACTTAAAAATTGTTTTAGTAAAACATATCATGTTTGTGTCATTTTTACTTTTACATTAAATAAAAAGTTATTTGTTTCATTTCCCAACCAAAGTGGCACCATGGGGTCCCCAAGTTGACCCATGGCTTTTCTTGTTCGGCCATTACACATACAATAAGGTTAGGAAATGTGTCAAGTTCATTTCATATTATTAAAACATTATTTTTACCTTAAACTACACTAATTACCACTAATCGTGATTAAAAACTTAATAAGTTACTATTCACCAAAAAATTATTTTTATCTCATTGAACCACATTTAACTTCTTAATGACAACCATGTATGTCGGATTTTTGAAATTCCAAACAAAAATATGGAAAAATTTCATTTAAATGGGAAAATCAGTTTTTATAAGTACCACTTAGTGGTTTCACTATTCATCAAAAATTGAAGTTTTTCAGAAAATTCCCAAAAATTCACCCTAAGATATATTTCATATTCTGAATTCAAAAATGAAGTCTATTTTAAAAAATTCAAAACATATAAGTCACATTAATTAATTTAATAATTAATTCCCGTTGTCAAAGCAAATAGCGTGTTTTTATGAAACAATAAGTATCAAAAGATTGACACTAGTTTAAGTCTGATTTCAATGTGAAATTAATTCCAATGACCACTATTGGATTTAATGGTAAAAATATATTCTAATTTCACTTTAAAACCAATTCAAAATATAATCTAATCATATAAATAAATTAGATTAAAAAGAGGTTTTGAATTAAAATACAACATTTTACACTATTCATTAAAAAAAATGAACATTATCGGAAAGATACCAAAAATTTACACAAAGTAAATTTTGATGTCCCGATTCTTAAGAAGAGTATTATTTGGTCCAGTAGAATTTATAAGGGTTAACAAAACTATATTTAATGATGGTTCAACATCAAAAGGTGATAAGTGAACCTTTAGTGAAAACTAGGGCATATATGCCTAAAATTGAATTCTTTCCGTATTTTAATCCTCTATCCTTTATTGGATAAATGTAAAAACATTTAAAAACATATATAATAATATTTTAGTTATTTCTATCCATTCCTGCCATTACAACGGCTACATGTTAACTACCATTTAAAATAATATTATTTTATTATTAGAGTGCAACGTAAGATTCCCAAGAAACTCGTTGTTGCGTGTTGGGTACACCATCGAGCATTGCATCCCCTTTAAAGTAATATTAATATTTTATTCACAAATATGGATAAATATGAAAATTTCATATTCTTTATTTACCTGGGGTGTTACAGTAAATATCCATTCATGCTGAATATTTTAAAAAACATTCTCCTCGTACATTTTCTAGAAAAGTAAAAAAGTACCTCGCATGGTAAAAAAAGATAGATTCCTTCCATACCTTGTGGTAAAAGAAGAAAAATGGTAAAAATGACTTTAAAAAAACATGGAATATAAGTAAACATTTTATGAAAACATTTTGAGAAATCATGGATATGGATAATAAACATAACCTCAGTAAGTACTTACGAATAAACAATCCCGGATAAGAATGAGATTGGAATAATTATCCCTTACCTTATATCCAATATTGTCTGTATGTGTTTGAGAATACTTTAGGGCGGGTTTATAAAATTTATTAACACATAAATAACCATAATAATATTTATGATATCATATATGATTCACTTATAACATTATATTACACTTTCATCTGTCAATTCCATGTTAAAGCAGCATTTTGGGTAAAATCGTTTCATTTATCGTACGTGTTTTGACTTTTAATTATTCATATGATTACCTAGATCATGATTACTTGCATATATAATGAAAAATATGACTTAAATATAATATATATTCAGAATATACATATATATAATAGATTGATTAATGGAATGAAATACATCGTTCGTGGAGACGGTAGGTCGTACGTACGCATGAATGTTGTTTTTATTTTCTTATTAAATTTAATAGAAGTAAGTAAATAACATATATATAAATAAATTATAATTATTATGTATTATATTTGATGATTATTTATTATATATATGTTATAATCATTCTGGAACGGTTAACAAGTAGAATGAATCTCATCGCGTCGTGGAGACGGTAATCCGTACGTACGTACGAGCGATGATATCATTCCCATAATTATTGAATGGAATTGGAGTGGATGATATAATATCTCATAATTAGAATCATTTTATAATAATCATATATAGTTATTATTTCCACCATTATACCCATATAAGTAAGGTGGTGGTGGAAAAATAGATTACACCACCGCGTGGAGACAGTAATCCGTACGTACGCACGTGCGGTGATTTTATTTTTCATAGAATGGGTAGAAGGTGAAATAGGGTTGTTTTATATTTATAATAACATATCAGTATATGAGTTATTATAATTTTATTAATTTATATTTAAAAAAATAATTAAGAGGAAGTAGAAGAAGAAATGAATTTTAAAGTATAGGTAGAAGATATTACCTCTTCCTTGAAGTGCCTCCTACAAACTTCCTCTTAGGTCGCTAGAGATGTTCTTTTGAGAAGACCACCACCTCTGTAATGTAACTAGAGTGGTTTAAAAGAGGAATTGGCTTAGTTTTTCTGATCATGAGGGCTCAAAATTCAATGAATATGAGAGGGAAGGTGGTTCCCTTATATAGGAGAGTAGAGGGACACTTTTGGAATCCTAAAAAATATTAATTTATAATAAACACAAACCCCACATAAAAACTCAAAAGAGAATAAAATTAGGATATGAGATAATATATTTATGTAATATAATCAACCAATCAAATTTATATATTTTTTGATTTTATTGCAAACCTTATCATTTTGATTTATTCTTGTTTAATATATTTAAATTTATTTGTTGTAATATAATTCTAAATTTTAAATTGTTATAAATATTTACTTATGTGTTGTTAATTTTCCATATATAGATACTTTATGACATTTTAGACCATATAAATTCCAATTTTTAATTTTTAATTATTTATGTGATTTTTAAACCATTTAATAATTTGTTATTTTTATAAAATATCAATAGTGTCAATTTTGACACTATTAATTTATTTGAATTTAAATAAAATCCACACAAAATATATATTCCAACCAAAATATTTAATAGATTCATAACATTTTATATTTTTTTATAAAATTCGTGGACCAAATTAATTAGTTTATATAATATTTAATTTAATATTTTTAAAACAATTTATTTGATATTTTACTTAATAAAATAATTTCTACATTACTATTGTGTAGAAATTTATGGTAATTATTTAATCCCTAAAAATTATAAATAAATTCACATGATGTAGATAATTATATTATCTTTCTGTTGAATATTTGGTTTCTATGTTTTATGAATTTTATCACTAAATTAAAATTATTACACTTATAAGATATAAGAGTGACATGTTGTCACATTCTTTGGTTTTAATAATAATTACATCATTTTCATTGTAAAAAGTTCCTGAAATGATTCTATGCCAACCCTTAGGTGATATGGGTCAACTTTTATTCATCCAATAGAATTTTGACCGGTGTAAGGAAATTTTTATAATCTTATTTTTACCCTTAATTACCCGATTTACATTTAACTGTAGTAAATAAAATTTACCTTAGTTAATATTCATAATGTCTAATAATAAGAAGTAGTAAATTAAAATAATTTGGACCTTCTGATTTCAGATATGGAATCCTTTTTTCCTAATTCAAAACATACAATTTGCAGTATTTAATTTATAATTAATCCAACTATTGAGAAAATGGGTTTTAAAAGTTAAATCATTGCAAAAGAATGAAATGTTTTTACCTATGGATTCAATGTAAAATTAATGATAATGACTTGAATTATATTCAATGGTAAAAATATATTATATTTATACTTTAAAACCATTCAATATTATAATTTAACTATATAAATTATCTTTAAGAAAAAAGTTATTTTTTATTAAAATTTAGCGTATTTTTACTATTCATCAAAATATGAAATTTAGAAGAAAAATATTAAAAAATTATCCAAAGTAAAATTTTATATAATTATTACAATTAATAAGATTATTATGTCAAATTGTGCTCATAAACGTATCAAAACTAGATTTAATGTGGGTGCTCCATCAAAATATGACAAAATTGCATTTTTTTTAAAAATACTTATTTTACCCAAAAAAATTATTTTTTTATCATACCATGTTCTAGAATATTTTTAAGATGGATGATAATGATATAAAATTCAAAATGTGGTTAATTCTATTCCTAATGTCTAGTTCATAAAAATATTATAACAATATATCGTTGTTAGTGAAACTCGATATTGCATACAACGCAAGTTATTGAGGAAGTTCCCTCTTGCATAAAACACATGCCAAGAATAGTTTTTGGTTATACTACAAGCTAATACGGTGTTGCTTATAGTGCAAGAAAATCTTGGTGAAGCATAAAACACAAGGCATCGAAAAAAATAAAAAACAATATTTCTCATAAAATCTCGGGGTGTTAAAGTAAAAATATATAAAAAAAATAAAGAAATAATTTTTTGAATTTTAACATCATTGTTGAAATTTTATTCGAAATCATGGGTTTTTATTAAATACGATTTTAAATTTTAGAGTTAAATATGGATGAGTTTCGTTAAATTCATTTTCACATTAATTTGTAGTACCAAATTGTGGAAAAATGTAGTATTATTTTAAAAAGATCACGAATAACCATTTTTGGTTAATGTATATTTATTTTATGATATAAATATTAAATAATCCCCCTATATTAGATACAAAAAATAAATAATCCCGAATAATGATGATATTTTTGAAATAATCATTACCACTTTGCTAAAATTGATATTGTAATCTCTATAACATAAAGGACATTAAATTAAAATTAAAATCCATAAATATAAATATATTCATGTTATAAAATATTAATAGGGTATTATATAAAGCACATTAATGAAATAACTAGTTAATATGGAATTTGTCTTACATAATTAAATGTGTGATGAGAAACCCTTACCTCTGGTCCAACATCCTTCTTACATGTATGAACCTCCTATTTAATGGTTTCATCCATGTTATTAATTTATAAAAAACCATAATCATATTTATAATATCATATGTGATACTAATATAAAATTTTACCACAAAGTTGATAATATTTTTTCATTATGTTCACTACTTTTCGTGTTAATTTCCTTTTCCCATGTTTGTAAAAAACGTAAGAAAACCCTATTTCATAAAAAATGCATTTTAACCACTGAACTGAATTCAATTACATTCCATTACATTAAAAAAATCAAATGAATTTAAACATATTCTATTGAATATATAATATATTTATTTCACTAAAACTTTTAATAAATATAGTCTAATTTAATTTATTAATATAAAAACATAGAATGGGTATAAAGTAATTTGAAGGAAAATTGTGTTTTTAAGAACAAAATTTTTTTTATACCTAAACCTATACAACGATAATTACAATTTAATTAATTATATTTTTTCAAATTAAATGATAGTTTTTTTACTTTAATATAAAATTTAAATCATTATGGGATCTTTAAATTTATTTAATTAATGGAATTCTATTATACTTTAAAAAAAATCAATATTTCCAACTTGCTACTGAAAAATAAATCCTTGTAGAAAAATAAAAAAAATCCTCCTGAGATAATTATGACATGATGATTTAAAAAATTATATTCATTCCCAAAAATGAAATTTCAAAAAAATAATCTTATTTAACTATCATTCCGACATTAAAAATGCAATGAAATATATTTATGAACAAATGAATTTTTAAAGCATATAATGATATAAAAAAAATTCTATAATTATTTATCATAAATTAATAAATATATTTAAATTACTAAAAAGCATTATAGATATTTTCAATAATCTGGTTGTTCCTATTCATACATACCAATATAACATTTATGTTGTAAGTGATTACTATCTCATGATTCATCTAGAATAAAGGTGTCTTATAATAAAATAAATCGAATACCTCATGTATATATATTAGGAAATTAAAATAAAATATTCTAGTTTTAATCATAAAAAAATAATATGAATTATTATATTTAATAAAAAATATTCATAAAACTCAGTTAACTGATACTCAAATATAAAAATGGATGATCCATTTTTGATACGTTCATGAATCGTTGGAATAAATAGAAAATTTTTCATGGTCGTTCATATAATTTCTTCTTGGTGGATTGAAATGTGCATAGTGACAATATCTTGATGTACCTATAAATCCCTTGAAAATACCAACCATTACCCACACAAAGAACATGTTTTTAATTTATTTTTTCCTTTAAAATCATTATATTACAAATTAAATGAACATTGAATTGTGATGATGGAATATAAACCCTATATATGCCTTCACCAATACCAAACAAAAAGAAAACCATCAAGATTGAGTAGAACCCCTTTTCAATCATCATCAAATTGATCAAACATGGTATATAGAGGAGGAATATACCCATATTATGAGTTAATATCAAACTAGGTAGAAATATATGGGGGAAAATATAATTTTTATCATTTATGTTTCAAAATGTTCTCAATGTTTGTTGATCAAACACACACCCCATAAATGGCCCACATATACCGATCTATTTTAGTAATTCTAAAATATAATTTATCTTCACAATTATTCCTTTAGATAAGTTTATTAAGTCTTTTTTACAAAACATGTCTTTCATCATGTTCATCTTCATTTTGTTAACACATATATTCCCCCTTGTGAATCTACGTAGGCAGTAATGGTAAATTCTTCTATAAAATATTGAAGTAATTTCTTATTAAAATGGAATTAAAGGGTTGATGTATTATTCCATTCCAAATCATTTATTATCTCACAATATCTAATGAAAATCAAGTAGAACAAATGAATTACTGTACCAAGTAAAATTTAAAAGGATTGTTCATAATTTAGAAACATATTTCTTAATTTTTTACATAATATTGTTTATTGAACACGAGATATATGTTAAAAGGAAATTTTATTATCTAAATAATTCTACAAATATAATTTCTTTTCCATTCTAATTAAACTATTTTAGTATCCCTATGATCTAGGTATCCTATAATTATATTAGAGAATGAAATTATTTTATCATTATAAATAGCTACAATTATTTCTTTTATATGTTGTCTATCTTTGTGATCACCTTGGTGGGAAATTTCCATGAATATTCTGACTATAACTAGATTTGAGCCACCTTATTTGTTTACTCAAGGAAAATACTTCATAGAATATATTCATCCCCCACCAACCACATGTGTACATTTTTAACATTATCCAAAAAATCAATAGATATAAATTACGGAAAAATGGTTAAGGAAACCATTTTAGAGAAACATGCAACCAATGGTGTATGAGATATTGGAAGATGTGCGATCTATGCATAGTTTTATTAATCATGCAATAAAATAGTATGAACATCCCAATTTGGCTTATTTTTATAATTTTCAAATCTTTTTAATTAGGGATTCATCCTTAATAATCCACCATTTTAACCCCATGTCCAAAACACCTCCCCAATGGTTCTCCCTCTTTAGTCAAGTTCCTTGTGGTTGATTTGGAGTGGATCCAAGAGTTATGAACTTCTCCTATATTCCTATATTGATTTATATATTCTTCTCTTTGTTCTACTAACCCATTATGGAAATTCTTAACTAATTGTTTTTTATTATGTATTTATAAATTCAACCTTTTGGTTTGGGGATGTTGTTATCCATCCAAGGTGTTCCTTTTTGGTGGATTTCATGGAAGATGACACGATTTAACCCAATTATGTAGGTTTTTTTGTTTTATTGTATTTTATTTAACATTTACATTGATTATTGGAATTTCAAATTTATTTATAAACAAGATAATTATAATTTGGGTTATATAGGTTTCATTTTTTATTGATATACCTTAACTTTTTTGGGGTTTTACACGAAAGATTAGTATGATTTTATAACTTCAAGGGATCCTGGGTGTAAATTGTATTTACATGCATCATAAATTATTTATATAATTATTATAATGGTATTACATTATAAAATCACTTTTCCATTGGGTTTTAAGATAAATGTGATTTTAAAGGGTGGTTCCCCATTTTAGTTTACGTTATCTATTTTTTTAAATGGATGGTGTTATTTTATAATATGAAATAATGGTCCATTTTGGTTGTTCATTTTTGATTGTGGATAATCATGTTTTCTTTTGTAATTGTGTTGCATTAAAAAAATCAATAAGATATTTCCAAGTGTATGTGTCAAATTTATTAATTGGAAGGACATGTTTTCACACTTTGTTGTGATTTTGATTGGTTGGTTTGTTGTACCCAATTTGACATCCTTCCATTGTGATAGTGATTTTGTTTATATATGGGGTAGATGTTTTATATGGGATTAATATTTTTCTTATATGTCTGGGCTCTTAATATGGTTTCATCTAAGGTGTAAAGGATATTTTTTGGTTACCCATTGGGGATTGTTATTATCATGTGATGTCTTTTGTTTGTTAGTGGCCCACCAAATTTTATAATTCTATGATGAACTCTGGGTTACAATGTTTGATGTAGTGGGATGTTTCTAGTCTGGTGGAGGATTATACACAGAGTGACCCCCTAATTTTTTGTAATAATCATATATTAGGATTGTTACGAAGAGGACTAGTTTAACTGATTTTTTTGATAGATATGTGACGGTTAACCATTATACAGTAGGTCCACATTGTGTGTGTTGTGTTTTCCCGTTAGTCCTTGTTTCATTGCCTCATGTAATGTGTCATAAATTATAACTTCTATCATATATATTGGAATGTATTTTATTATGGTTTTTATATACATGATTACATGTCTTGTTTCTCCCATGATTTAGTATTTATTTTTTATTATATTTTTCTATATATTTATTATCATATTACTCGTTATAATGACGTAATTTTTATTAAATAAAAGTTGAGAGATTAGAAAGACAAAGACCACATGGATAAGCAAGAGGGGGGAGGAGAGTTTGGGGACTGAAATGGTGGGAGTTGGGGAATATCGTCTATTTATATTTACACATTTTGGATTCAAACTATTCGGGTCATGGAAGAATAAAAACTCCATACCCATGATTTCCATTGATGCAATGTAGTCTTCAACCTTGTTACCCTCCATTTAGGTATGATAAACATTGATATCATCACCAATGATGACCCAAGAGTTTATAATGATATAAGATATTGACTGAGGAACTATATCTTGTCCATGTAGGGCATTATGTAGCTGAAAAGCGGCAATTTTTACATCTGTGAGTTCCAAATTCCTCTACATGCAAATATTCAGCCCTATAAACACGGCCATAGCCTCTACCTGGAGTGTATTACCCTGACCTAGCCTGATAAAAATTTCCATAATGACTGATATAAAACATTCAATGATGACACCTATTCCATTAATCAAGTTGGAGACATACAATCTGTCACTATTGAGTTTTAGGCCCCTTGATGGGGGGTTCCAGCAAACCTAGTTTCCTTGATGATGATTACTATCTTTCAAGGAAGTACGGTGTCCTAGAATGAACCTCTGTAAGGATGACACCTCCCATCAGTTTCCCATAGCCGTTGGAATATTAATGAGCCTATTTTTTATCCTGCATATAATGACTTGTCCTATCAAGTCCATTCCCCCATAAATCCCCATATTTATCACCTACCACAAGCACCGAAAACTAACATGATGTATCATAGAATAGTATACTCTTTCAATGCCACCAATTCTTAAGCCATGGACCCAAATTTCAATGAAGGAATGAAATTACATTGATGGAGAGGATATTGATGTGAACTCCCCAAAATAACCCCAACGTTCTTAACCCCAGTCGCTATCAAAGAAAAGGTGGTTTGAGCTTTCTTCTTCAATCCAATTACAGAATACACATCTGAAAACAACAAAAATCCTACACATTTTAACAATTTCATAAATATGAACATCTCCATTTTAGATCCTCAAGCATAAGAATTTATACATCATTGGAATATCCTTAATTGAGAGGGTATTATTCTAGGCATTCACTGGATCCCTCATGGAAAGGGTTTAGATTCCTTGTTGTGATGGAGCCAAATTGTGAAGAGGTAAGGATAAACTTATCCAAATATGAGGAACTATCGATGATGTTGATGAGATAATTTTGTTTCATATCAAATACTAGATTAGAAAAAGCAGGGTGCTGTTGGGTTTCCTCGAATGATATATTAGGCATTTTACATCGTAGGTACACGATAATCGCCCTACACCATTTGTGATACCAGAACATGACATCCCCCTTTCATATGAACCAGTGAGATTGGGGACTATGGGTATCAACAATAGATCGAATACCCATCATAAAAGGGTAGGAATAGTTGTCTAGTGAAGTCATATTTCCCACACAGTTTCCTTTCATTGTTCATCCCCATAATTTTCGACATTCCAGAACCTTCCATTCCATCTTTTCATGAATACAAATTAGAGTTTCATCGAGTATATGGACACTAATCCCACCTTTAGGTAGTGGATGATCAATCCTACCCCCTAACACCCAATGTCACTTACCCAATTCCTTAGGACCCCATATCATGTTTTCAATAATTCTTTCAATATATTTTATCACCCCATTTGGGACATTACCGTATAAAGGGCATAAAATGGGGTGGACATAAGAACGCTATTAACCAGTGTTATTCTTCCTCTAAATGATAGGTTGTTATTTTTTCAGTTTAGAATTCGCACCAAGATCCTACTAAATAGGGGGTTGAAGTCACAACTTCGAAGTCTCATAGATGATATCAAAGCCCCAAGATAATCCATGGGGAATATACTTATCTAAATGAACAAGATATGTCCCACAGAAGATAGTGGATCTGAAGTACAATATCTAGAGATATAGAAGAAACATTCAATCTTATTAATCATCTGACCACTCCAATGACAATATTCATTCAATACCCCATTCAAGTTTCCTTGAGTTCTAATCATAGAATTTATAAAAATAATATTTTCATCAGAGAAAATGAGATGAAACACTAAAGTGGACCCCATATTACATCGATACGATTGAATACCACCACTATTGAAGCTTATCTGTATAAGTCATCTCAGTACTTCTTGGAAAATGATAAGCATTATCGGGGATAAAGGATCCTCTGTCAAAGACCTCAGGTTGCCTTAAAGAAACCAAAGGTAATTCCCATAAAGTCCACTACCAACCAAGAAGAATAAGGGAATTGAAAAATATTACCAGTGTTCTAAGGAGAAAATCCCATACTTTCTAAGACTTCATTGGTGAAACTCCATTCCACACGGTCTTAGGCTTTATTCATGTCAATATTAATGGCTGCATTAAAACCCCAGTTTCTGAGGCTGACATCCCTGAACATTTCCCGATCCAAGGCTATAGCCCATGGATAGTACAACCCTTTAGAAACCAATGTTTGTCCATAGAGATCCACCGCAGGAGGTGAATAGACAGACATCAATTGATGATACTGTCAACGAACCTATAAGGAATATTATACATACTTGTAGGATAGAAATGGAGGATCGATGTGGGTTCCTGTATTTGGTAATGAGCACCACAATGGTTGTGCAAGCAACTTGATGGAGTTTTCCGCCCCGAAAAAAGTTATGAAACGCCCTAATTGTTTCACCCATAATAACCTCTTACAATGATCTATAGTAAGGGATGATGAAACTATCTAGTCTAGTTGCACTCTCTTGATTAATCATCCTCATAGAATGAATGATCTCTTTCTCCTGAAGAAGAGTCTCCAATCAACATTGTCACAGGTGGAAATGCATTTTGATATTACATCAAAATGATCAATGGTTTTCTTGGATACCTACAAAGAAAATGGGCATTGTAGCTATCTAGATGTTCTCTAAGGTGAAATTTTGGAGGGCACTAATAATATCCCTATCATCTATAAGAGAACCTTATTCAATAATATAATTGGTAGGATAAGTATTTTCCTCTTCTTAATGAAATCATGGAAGTACGCTATATTACTATTGCCCTCCTAAAACCACATGACTCACACATTTTCCCTAGATTTATGTTCCTCTTTAAGAAACATATCCGCCAAGAACAGTTTTTTACAGGAAAAATCCTCAAATATCTGGGTATACCAATCAACCTCCAGAATCCATTGAAGGTGATCAACATCTTTCATTGTATCCTGTAAATCTCTTTTTGGGGGAGGGAGATTATTTGATGACACCTAGAGTCAAAATTTGAGCCATCTATGGTTATTATAAACCATTTTCAATGAGTGACACTTGGAGGTTTCATCCCAAGACTCTCTAACCAATTCATGGAAATTCGGATCATAATCCCAATACTGATAATTCCTGAACATCTCGTAATTATCACTCTTGAGAAATAAAGTGATCAAAAGAAGAGAATGATCAAGAATCCTCTTAACCAAGTAGACCACCTTAGTGTAAGCATACGATGGAATTACATGAATATTACAAAAAAATCTATCAACGTGACTCCGTAATCTATGATCACCCCAATGATTGTTGCACCAAACAAATTTATCACCAGAATATCCAAAGAATCCCATTTCCAACCATGAATTGAGTAATGTCTATGTTTTCCCACCCGGTGGAAGGACCTCCCACCTTCACCTAGTTTGGGTCAACAATAACACTAAAATCGCATCTATTAAACAATGGATCTTCTCTAGGATCTATATTTTCCCATGATTCCTTGTTTACTATTGAGCTATTGTAAAAATTATTTTAATGGATAAAGGGTAAGGTGTTTTTAAAATGTGTGTTTTTTGAAAAATCTATAAATATTTATTTAAATCATGTGTGGTTTTACATTAAAACATTAGTTTCTTTAAATATAAATTTTTATAATTGGGAACAACATTGTTTTTATCAATTTTATACAATATTTTAATGAATAAAGGGAATAGATTCTTGAAAATGTGTGTTTTTTGTAAAATCTATTGAATTTTTTTATCCCATGTGTGGGTTTACATTCAAATGTTGGTTGATTTCAATAGAAATGTTTTGCATTGGGAACAATTTTTTTGATAAAACCTATTTCAGGAATATTTCATAAAATATATACATTGAGAATGTGCATGTATAATGTTTGGTTTATTTATATAATATATAAATCTGAAATAGAAACCAATTTTATTACTTTATTTTTAAACAAGGAGTTTTGGAAAAATTTATTTAACAATAAACATTGGACTGATTGTGGTATCCTCCAGGAATTTTCTTATACCCTACACACTCTTGATGGTTGGTGTGTAGTATTTTAATCTTGTGTAGATTTATCCTAAACATTGATTTTGGGAGGGATTTGGTGACATATTCCAGGGGAATTAAATGGTTTCAAGCATCATGTTGGTGGCTTGAGATTACAATTGAGATAATGATCAATCATTTAGATTCCAAAAACAATTGTCTTGAGTGTAGGATTATCATATTTTGGATTCCATTAGTTTTTTCCCCTTAACATTCATTTCACCTTTTAAATAATTATTTTAGAAGTTTATTTATATTATATTCTTACTGACATGTATCTTTATATCTTTTATCGTTATACCTGATTTATATTTTTAATTAGTTTTTATGAGGGTAAAGCTATCCCCAACAGCTATATGGACACCCTAGATTCTTATCATCATCCTGGTGGAGTGAGTTTAGGGACAATCCTTGGGTATATGTCTAGATATGTTTGTCATCCATCAAATGGAAGGCTTGGGGTGGATCATTTGAAAATGGTATTAGATACCAGGTTTCCAAAAATGTTTCTATGTTTTATAGATTCACTTTCTAATTAATTGGGAGTTAGTTTATGAAAGGAGATATGACCATTGGGACTCATGTGGTAGGTCTGGAGAAGCAGTTGGCCCTCCTTTCATTATGTAAGTTCTCATGTTTCCATGGTTGGTCTGAAGCCTTAAATTGAATTTTTTGATATGTGGTGGAATTTTATTAGGTTATATTGGTGTGATGTGATGATACTATGAGCTGTAGGGTGATTTAGGGTGAAATCTCAAGAAATTTGTCATTTTAGAGTGGAATATAAATGTTTTAAGGTCGTACATGGTTATGGTGTGTAGTCTATCAAAATATGTATAGGTTGTTCGTGCTATTATAGATAAGTTATAGTGGAACTATCATAGTTGGTTACTATTAAAAAAATACTATATACATTTGATAATTTTTGGGATTCTTATGGTTTCCGTATTTTGTTTATTTTTTTATTTTTCTTTCCTTTATAGGTTTTTTATTCCCATAGATGTTCAGATTAGTGGTTGTAATGTTTTTCAAATCATTTATTAAAAATAAATGTTTCATTATTTAGTGGTAGGTATTCTATAAGACCCCTTTTTATCTCTTTCTATAAAAAAATTTAAACCTCAGTCCAAGTGGTTAGAGAAAAATAAAGAGATTTTCAAGTTTTTTAGTGTCAAGATGCCTTGGTTGTGGGGTTAATTATTTTAAGGATTTGGGTAATGTATTGAAATGTCAGTTTTGATATCAATTTGTCTTATTTTATATTTTTCCCACGTATATTAATGTTTTTATAAATTTTTTATTCTTTTTTGGATTATTTTTGTTATCCCCCTTACATTGAAATTTAATGTGTTTTATACAGTTTATCGTTTTATTCCTTTATAGTGAGACCCATAGGAAAAAAACTTTTTTAAAAAAAGGGAATTAATTGAGAAGTTTTCATAGTGAACCTGAATTTTTCTTTCCATCCTATAACTCTTCCTAGACCCACAATTGAGTGGAAATTGCATATTCCTCCCAATAGGAAGATCAGGAATGTTTTTTCAAGAAAAAATTCCTCTAATCCTTTAAGGTGATTAAATATTCAATTATGTAATGGAGTATCTTGTTGAGGTTGAATTGTTTTTTTGCATTTTGTAAACTTCTGAATCCTATAGATTGATGTTCACAACACAATTGTTCTAAAGAATGCGGTTGGAGTGGGGGAATATTATTATTCATTAATAACTATTTGAGTCTCCCTATCGGTGTTAATTCAAGGCCTCATTAATTCAAAAGTTTTATCATTTATAAGTGTGGATTGATAAAGAGATGAAGATTTTAGGTGGTCTCTTGGGTGACTAATCAATGAATGACTATGTTGAAATTTTAATAGGATTATAACTCTTCTCTATAGAGTTGGCTACAAACTTTGAAAAAAAGTGTTATTCTCTACAAGAGAAATTTTTGTAAAATAACATTCGCCAGTGATTAATTTGGGAATTAAAACCTATGTGGAATCATGTTATAAAGGAATAGTTGTCATGATTTTTTAATAGTGTAGACCTATGTTGAGAGGTTCTTTGATTTCTACTAGAGATATTATGGTCAATCAAGATAGTGATAAGGGGAAGCAAGAAGGTTATGGTGAGGGAAATCCATCTTCAAAAACTACCATCTAACTCTTAGTAAACAATAATATATTGTTTTCTTAAAAGTGTGGGATGAAAATAAAAGTTATGATTTTATTTCCATCATCTCTACAAACTTATCATTTCTTGGGAGGTTCATGTCACATTCATATGTTTTGTGAGATTGTTGGGATTCAAAAGAACTGGTCTCAGACCCAGTGCATCTCTAGACTATATTATATGATGTTGATTCTTATTTGAGAGTTGGAAGTTGAGAATTGGCTTAAGAGTATCCTCTTTGGTAATTTTTATTTTCTTTATTACATTCCATATATTTTTTGTATAAAGATCATTTATGTATAATGGTTGGAAAGTCTTTGACAATATTTTTTAATCTTTTGGGATGTTCATGCCTTAATGATTATTGATTCTTGTTAAATTATATACATAACTTAGAACATGTTTTGAGGTTTGTTTGATTATTGACATGGGGTAGCATTGGGTGTGGGATAATGTAATAAAGATGCTATGATGGAATTTGGGTGGATTGGGAGAACTAATAGATCCTGATTTTCTTTTGGATCAATAGCAAATGGGTACCAATTATTTTTCAATAATTTCAATTTTTATAGATTCACTATCTGAGTTTAAAACCCTACCATTTCATGTTTTGGAATGCACATATTTGGAGGTTGCTCATTTTTCTAAGAGTGTGTTCTGTTCATGATCGGGTCTAGTGTCCTTTTGGTTGTTCTTTAGGATGTGATCTCCTGCTGTATTTTAATCTAGTTGAAAATGATTATAGAACCATATCTCATTGGTGGTGATCTTATTTTTGGGTATTCTTATCTATGATTTCAACATTATTAAGAAATTAAAACAAGTTGGAAGACTATTGTCATCTCTATTTGCTTGTCTCATTCTTATGGAGTGCTCATTTATAATGCCTTTGGTTGGGATGTGTTTTCATTTGGATCTTGTAACCATGGATATTTGATAATTATTGATTATAAATTATCTTATAACCTGAATTGAGATTTTAGGGGATCATAAGAGAATTTGTGGAAAGATTTATATTCTTTATGTTAAAGGGGGTCATACGAGTGTATTTTCCCCATGTCATCATTTTTGGTCTCTTCACATCCATTCGATGAGGACTCTTCTTCTTATGACTCTTAGGGCATTATTGTTTGGTGAATCCATAATTTTCCAGCACTTATTATCACAAGGAATGTTTTCCTTGGGTTATGAGCTCTTGGTTTCTTGGTTTGGGATGTTTTTTTTTTGAATTATGTTCTCATTAGAGGAATAGTAGTCTTGGAATTCCCACATTCACTAAGATACTGAGTAAATTTGGGGGTAAGAATGTATCATGTTAAAGATCTTGTGATATATAGAGCTATTATTTTCATGGTGATAATCATATTGATGTTTATCCCCTTCGATATGGGTGTTCCAGGTTGAAATTTTTTATTTTTTTTGGAGATTTATTGGGGTGGATGTTTTTGACAAATTTTTTGGAAAAGATGAATTATAAATTATGAATCTCGTATAGAAGTAGTGAGAGTAACTATTAATGTATATAATAACTGATGGAAAATCTTCCAGAAAAATATAAGGTCCATGAGGTTTGTGATAGGGTAAAATTTATGGTATGTATGTGGTTTCATTAACTAATAGAGAAAACCATGAATCCTACCTTATTTCAAATGTTTTCATGTTTTCCTTTTCATTTTATGTTGGATTTATACACCAAGCCTCCACCCATTTAAACCCCATAACACAAAAACACTCCAAGTGTTATCCCTATTTTAATAATCTCATTCGTGATGATTTGGAGTGGAAATTTGGTGGTGCTTCGTCTAGATCAAGGGGAGTGAGTTTTCCCACTCATCCTTTCAAGATTTATAACTTTCTTTAGATGTATATCTACACAATGTATTCATGATTAACCAATTTTCATGATTAGGGATGTTAAAAGTATGGTTTATTTTAGGTTGTGAGTCATAATAGGAATTTATTTCTTCTGGACTTCATTGAGTGTGACGTGATTTTACCCCTAGAGGTAGGTTTTTAGAATTCATTATATTTTATTTATTATTTACATTGAGGTATGATCTTCAAATTTGATTTAAATCCTATATAATTAATGTTTGGATTATCTAGTTGTTATTTTTTAATAGTTTACCTCATCTTCATTGGGTTTTCATATGGCATGTGTGTGGAATTTTATAATTGGATGGTTTTTTGGGGTAAATGGGATTTACATCCATTATATATGTTTAAATAAATTTCTATAATGGGTTTCCATAAGAGAATAACTTATCAATTATGTTCTAAAAATCTTTTATTTTCAATGTGGGTTTCTCATTTTGGTTTTAGAGATTTTATGTTTTAAAAATGGGTTTTGTTGTTTTCTAAAATTAATTGGAGTTTTGTTAATGTTGTTGGTTTTGGATTATTGATATTCATGACTTCTATTATGATTTTTTGGGATTCAAAATTTCTTTAAAATGGGGTTCATATATGTATATATTATAATTAGTAATAAGAAATCAAGGTTCTCACATTGTGCAATAATTTTTATTGGTGGGGTTATGATACACTTGTTGAGCCCCTGAATATGTAATCATATATGTGTGCATCCCAGAGAAGGATTTTTGATATGTGATTCTTGTTGTTCTTATGTGATGTGGATCATTCCAAGGGTATTATATGAGGTGATTTGGACTTTAATTCTCTTTTATCCCTTCTGGTGTTTTATTGTCATGTGATAACATTTGACTGTTTGTGGACCACATACTTTTTTAATTTCATGGGGAAAATGGGGTTACTAAGTGGGATATTGTGGGATATTTCTTTGATAGTTTAGATTTATGAATCAGGTAGACACTCTAATTGTATGAAACACCTAGCTTCTATGATGGTAACTAAACACACTAGTTAGTGTGATCCTGTTGATCAATATTGGAATATTAACATATCATTCTAGTCCATGAAGTTTTTATTCATGCTTTGTATCAAATGTTATGAATTTCATCATATATATAAGAAAGTATGTTCTTGTGGTCTAGATGAAAATGCTTTGATTCCTAATTTATCTCACTATTTAGTCTTGTTGTTTTCTAGTTTTTTTCCAACTATTTATTTTCTTATTTGTTTATTTATTTTCCCCCTTATTTCATAGATTAATATTAAGTTCATATATATATTATTTTAATGGAATAGGGGAATAATGTATGAAAATTATAGTTTTGTTGAAATATCATTGGAATCATGTTTTAAATAATTTGTGGGTTGAATATCCCAATTAGATTGTTTTAAATGAAAATGATCAGAAATGATAACAAATTTTTTTGGCATAAAACCTCAATATCAAATTTTTTATTAAAAACATTCTTTGAGAAACTACATGTTTGATATTTTAGTTATTTCAATATTATATAAAATGGGAAATTGAACCAAATTTTTTACGTTATTTTTAAACTATTTCCTTTTGTTTCTCTTATAAAAGAAATAAATTGTGATCATTGTGGTATCTTACTGGATCCTACATTCACTTAAGATACCCATGATGATGGATTTTTATTATTCATGTATTGTATAGGTTTATATATATCATGTCTATCTGGTTGGATCAGATGTTGAATTCTTCAAGAAGTGGACGGTTGACAATAGCATGGTGGTGACGCGTGAGTCGCATGGACATTTTCATCATTCCATCATTTTTATAAACTGGTTGGCTTTATTTTTTTCTCAACCCCTTTTTCCATTACTTATGTTTTTCTATATATTTTCTTATCAATTTTTTATATTTGTGTTACATGTTTGTTTATATTATGTTTCTGTTGATATTTATCATTGCCTCCTTTAAATTTATTCCCACTACGTATGTTTTATTATTTGTATTGAGTATAAAACCATCTCTAATTGTTATTATGATACCTAGGACTCGATTCATCATCCCGAGGGATCAGGGATTCTACTCAGGTATGTGTTGATCCAAATCAAACATCTATCTGATGAATGATATTAGTTGGCTCTTTATTTAGTGTATTATCCTATACAACATAGTAAATTGAAATGTTATTTTGATAAAATACATCAAATCTATTGTGGTTTTCAATTAAATTATGAATACCTATTACTAGATGATGTTTTGAAGTAGTATTACCCATAACTTCCCCATATGTAAATGGAGTCTATATCAATGAGGCTTTACTAGAAAAGAGTATCGATTTGTCAATCCATCATAATCTCACCTTACTATCATTTCTATGAAATTTCGTTACCATCATCAAAGAGGTCTAAAATTGTGTAAAAACAAAACCTGTAGTCTAAATTAATACATAAGGAGGCCTATATACATCTAAGTGATCAATTCATCCAGATAGTAAGTCCTATAGGATCATGCCTTAAAAATTGAACATGATACTTTTTCTTTTTTCTAAACGTTGGGGATGAAGCCTCATTTATTATTAAATCAAGGCAAAGAACTCTTTTAACTTGGTAGAGGGAGACCCATTACAATAATTTCATAAAGGCAATGATCAAGATTGTTATTTCTAAGTTAAATATGTTCGAAAACATACCATGATTAAAACCCTCATTGAGTATAAAGAGGTATTAATAATTGGATTCTTCTATATTTCATGTGAATTTGAAATTTTATCCTTAGAAAAATATAAGAATAAAATTGATAAAATATTAGTGAATTATAGACCTACCAAATAAAAATAATAGGATAAAATCTATTTTACTCCATTAAATAATCTCCCACATTTGTCTAAACTCTATAGTGGTTTTCTTCCTTGGGAAAACTACATGATTTCTCGAACATGTAGAGGATGATTTACCTCAATGGATTATTGATACCAGTTTTGTAACTTCTCTTTCATTTTTAGAATAGTATATTAGAACGTACTACTAGATAATTCATGTCTTCATAAATATTTGATATCTGAATAATGTATTATACTTTGGGGTAATAAACCATTGAATACCATGTATGTATATTAAATTTTAAAGGAGAAAACAATTCTCCCTATGTATATAATTTCTTCGTATTGGGGTTCATTTAGCTCAATCCTCTTCGTTTATAACATCTATGGCAATATCAATTTGGACTGAAGGATTGATTAACTTTTTTTGATTCCAAATATTCTTAAAAGATCGATCTTATTATACCATATATGACCTTAATCATGGATTAATCCATAAACCCACCAGTCGATGGTCCCACCTCATAAGATATCTTAGGATACATGGGACGATTTTCACTCCGATGAAATCTATTCTGATGTAATATGTTTCATTGGAACACAAACCCATTGATAAAGTCTGATTAACATAGGATTATCAAACTCCTCTTTCATACCCTTCTTATTAAAATATTTTTAGTTGATTGTAATGATAGATAGAGTACTCACTTAGGGATTGAGCTCCAAAAAATGGAATTTCGATATGATTTTTCCTTCATTTGGGAATAATCTAGAAGAAACAAAAATATCGTCATAAATAGGAGGTTGAAAAATAATTTTCAAAATTTTTTATTCTAATATCTAATATAATAGGATAAAAACATTTTCATTTTTTTATATTTAAAAAAAATTGATGGTGCATTGAGTTCATAAATAATTTCCCCATTAATACAAATTGTTAACACCCTGTCATGAAAGGACAGAAAATAAAAGAATTTTCCTTGAATGATAAATCCATTATTTATCATCCACTATATTAGTACATCAATGGGGGTTATAAAAATCTTGTAATAGTAAAACCAATATATTTTTACATACCTCACTATCTAGATACTATGGTATAACTTTTGTATTATATGGTATGATTGACCTAAACTGATAATGAGGAATAGATATTTTGTTTTTACGTTTATAGACCATAAAATATATTATTACAAGTACATCGAGAAACCAAAAATATGAACCTAACTCTGTTCGAAGCACATCATTATTGATATAATAAGGTTCTTGGATGACCCAGATATATTTGGTATCACTAGATCAATCTAGAAACCATGCATCATTTAGGTGTCTATGGAAAAAGTAATATGCAAAATATTTTTATGGGAATATATAAATGGAAATAGCTAATTAATAAAAATTTATATGAATCATAATAACCTCATGTATGTTGTTAATCCTTCCTTAAACCATAATCCACACTCGGGGTACTGGGATGAATCCAATTGTTTCTTGTATATTCCTCCATTCCCATAAGTGGAGTAGGCTTATTCTATTTTCAATATTGCCACCTTATTTTTTCCCTTACATGTTTCTAGGAATATTTTTATTCAATTTGAAAATCGGATATCAAGATTTAATTAAATTTTTTTCCATATGAATTTCATTTTCACCACCAAAAAACATTTTACATAAGATTTTTTTTTATCCATATATGTTCCAATGTTATATTGGTAGAAGAAATATCTCATAGCTTACTCAGTATTGGTATTCTTCCTTTGTTATATATTTATATTAGACTGATTCCAACTTCTCTCTATAGCAATTGGAAACTATTGGTTTTAGAACACAAATAAATGATATGTATATGTAATATCCCGAGTTTGAGATAAAATAATTATTTATTTTGTTAGTATTTTTATTAATTCAATGTTAATTTTAATTTAATAAAACTAATTTTTACATAAATTTTAAACTATTCTGATGACAAGTTATGTATATAAGTTTTGATTAAATACTAATTTTCTAAACTAGATTTTACTTTGAGAATATGAAATTATTATTAATAAATATATATATTGTAATTAAACAAAAATATGTTTTAATAAAATATCTTATGAAATGATTTTTAAACAATGTTTATAAATTAAAATATAAACATTTTAAAAACATATTTTATTTTTGGAAAGTACTATTTTCAATTTAACAAAATTATTAAACTAATATATATTTTGTTTTGAAGACTATAAATAATTTTTTTAATGTTTAATAATAAAATAGATTAATAAATTGAATAATTTATAAAGGATACTTTTATAAAGAACGTTTATTTAAAATAATATATTATTATTTGAAGTTAAATATTTATCTGAAAGAATTTGTGAACTATCACATTAAAATAAATAGAAATAATATATTATTTTTGAAATTAAAATAATTAATAATATAAATTAATGTATATATTTTAAATATAGAAATTATAAATTAATGTTCTGAAATTTTGTTAACCTTGAAAACCATTACAAAAAAAATAATATAAAAAACTGAATATTGACCTGTTATATATATATAAATATATTAATATATACATAATGAAATAATATATATATTAAGATAATTTATTTATTTAAAAATAAATAAACATAAACATAAATCGATTAAATAAAATAAAAATAAATTCATTTAAAACAAACAAAACAGTGTTTTGATGCGGGGTTAGGTCTTGGGGAGAGGCGAGTCGAAGCAAAAAAGAAACCGAGGTTTCAATCTGGGAGATGAAGGTTGAGCACATCATCGAGAGAAGCCACGAATCAAGGGTTTGAGATGTCTTTGATGATGGATTCTTGGTCAATCGAAGGTTTTGAGTCAATTCATGCATTGGTCGAAGCCAATCAGAAGTCTGGATCTGAGATCGAGTGCGTAATATTAATTTTTGAGGCAATATTAGGGATCGAACACAATCGATCTGCGATGAATTGATATCTCTGAATGAGATTAATGGAAAAAGAATCTCGGTTTGGTAATTTGCTCAATTTTTCCAGTTAGTATTTTTTTATTGGTGTTTTGTATATTTGAATCTTATCAAGATCTGATAAAAATTGATCTGGTTTTCCGTATATCTTCTTCGGTCTTTTTCAATCCATTTACATTCCCATTTTTCTTTAATATATTCTTCATATCATTATTTTTGAATTTTTCATGTTTCAATGGAGGTTCATGATGAATCTTCATCCAACCAATTCATATCTGATTCATGTTATGCGCATTAGAAAATAGATTTAATTAATTGATCATTTTCATTTGTGAAATCATTTTGGAATGGTTGTAGGAAAACAGTTTGAAGACTACAATTTATTTAGGTGCATGCCCTTCTCAACAAGCCCGTAATCTTTCATCTGGTGCCTTATATTATTAAAAATTCTGTTTGATTTAGAATATTATAATTTTTTTGTAATCAATATGTTATCCAATTCAGTTTCGGGTCATTTTTTTGAGAACTGTTTTATGAATTTGATGATTTTCATTCATTGAATCCTTTGTCTCGATTGGGAATCATTTGTGGTTCTTTTGTGAAAATTGGACATTTAAATATATATATCTATATGTCTATATATCAACTTGCAGCAACTCAATTAGTGCCTTTTAATTCAGCTATAATAATTTATATATTATATTTATATCCAATCAATAAACTATCCTCACAAATTGAAATAATATAATAAATTATATTATAATGTTGGGTGTATAAATAAAGGGGTGTGTAGTGGTTGTCTTAGAAGAATTTGGAGTAAGTGGTTTTTCTCTTTTTTGGGTTTTGAGACTTTGAGTGGCAAGCATCTTTGGGAAGGATAAGAAGTAAGAATTCATCTACGCATATAACAGGTAAGGGATTTTAATTTTAATTTTATCAAATTACTTTCTTTCTTTAATGTTTACCTATGGTTTCATCAAAACAAAATCAACATTTTTATTTTCTAAATTAGAGGTTGTTTCAAGTAAAAAAATTATATATTTGTTTTAAAATATATATGATATGGATTTTATTTTTATTCAAATTATTTTTAAAGGTGTTGAATGAATTTATATGGCTTCATGTTGCTAAATTTTATTTATGCAAAAACCCATGTATATATTTTTATGTATACACGGTTATATTCCTAGTCTTTTTTTAGTTTTCCCAAGATGTATATAAATCATTAATTAATATTCTAGATGTGCACAAACTTTGCAAGAGTTTATTTTGCTTTAATTTTGATATACAAAATCCGTTTATATAATCTTGTTTATTTGTGATTTTTTAATTCAATCATAAATTATTTAGGTTTTTTAAAAATAGTAATTATCAATATATAACTGATGTTTTTATGAGAAACATACTCACAAATTATAAAATCATAGATATACTATTATATGTTTAATCAATATGATTCATTTATGTTTTAAGAAAATTATTTTTTGAAAACTATGTTCACATGTTCATATATATATTATACATATTAATATGTGATTCATTTAATTAATTCATGAATGACATTTATAATATAAGTAGTGGCCATTATTTAAATCAATGACATGTCGCGAACATCAGTTTTATTAATCACATGTGTAAGTTCTAGGGATAATATATTTACTTGTTTTATTCACAATATATATATATATATATAAATGTGGTATGGGTAAATTGTTATTATGCATGAATGATTCTTAAAATAATGATTCGTAACAGGGAAAAATATATACGGAAAATCATGCAATGATATGTCGATGCGTAAATTGACTACTTCAGAACAAGTAGATATAATCCTATGAATATATATATATAGGGACTTGCCATAAAAGTATTGGTAGTAACCAAACATTCAAATTATGAAATGTAAATTATATATATATATATATGAGTATGGATGTTTATTTTAATACATTGATGAATTTAAAAGTAAAAACTTTGGTGACAAATACTAGTATATATATATGTATATAAATAAAACATTAAACGTTTTCGAAAAAAAATATTGGCTCTACTTCATTGTAAAAATAGAAGGTCATTGGGTAGTGGACCCATCCATCGCAAAGTGGGTAGGCCCAAGACAGCCTTCGATTAATTAAGTTGCCTCAAAATGATTTTTTGTTTTCATAAAGTTTGATTAATATATTCCAAAGAAAATCACTGGATTAGTTTTAAAGTGTTTTCAAAGTATAATTATTTTTCAAAATCATTCAATATTTTTTAAAGGTTGTTGATTTTTTTAAAATGTATTATCGAAAGGATATTTTTTTAGAGATTTATCTGATGTTTTCAAAACCCCTTACTGGGCATCATTTGTGCTCACCCTATGTTTTTGAAATATCTTTCCCAAGTATCTTAGGATATTATCATAGATGTTTTCACTTATGGAGTTGCGAGAGGAAGCATAGTGTAAATTTTTTTTTTTTAACTCTGATAAATGTAATTTTTTTTCTAATCCTCCATATCCTAGACCGGAAAAAGATCCTCTTTTCTTTAAAGTGATGTGTAATTATTTTATCACTTTTATAAAAAAAATTAAATTACACACCATTTTGAGGTGTTGAGTCCAAAAAAGCGGGCTTGGGGCATTATAATTGGTATCAGAGGAACTGTCTAGTCATCTTTGGAGATTAGATGTTGTATTTTGAGGAAAATAAAATCTACGTGATAGAGTTTTTCTTTAAGCAGTTAATTCCCCTTAAAATCATTTAATTCTAAAGATTAAAATGCATAATTTTCGTAAGTCTGATGAAATATTTGTGAGGACACAATTAATTTAAGGGGGGGGGGAGAATGTAATATCCTGAGTTTGAGATAAAATAATTATTTATTTGATTACTATTTTTATTAATTCAATGTTAATTTAAATTTAATAAAACTAATTTGTACATAAATGTTAAACTATTATAATGACAAGTTATGTATATAAGTTTTGATTAAATACTAATTTTCTAAACCAGATTTTACTTTGAGAATATGAAATTATTATTAATAAATATAAATATTATAATTAAATAAAAATATGTTTTTATAAAATCTCTTATTAAATGATTTTTAAACAATATTTATAAATTGACATATAAACATTTTAAAAACATATTTTAGTTTTGAAAATTATTATTTTCAATCTAAGAAAATTAAAACATTAATATGAACTTTGTTTTGAAGAATATAAATAATTTTTTTAATATTTAATAATAATATAGAGTAATAAATTGAATAATTTATAAATGATACTTTTATAAACAATGTTTATTTAAAATAATATTTTATTATTTGAAGTTAACTATTTATCTGAAAGAATTGTAAACTACTACATTAAAATAAATTGAAATAGTAAATCATTTTTGAAATTAAAATAATTAATAATATAAATTAATGTATATATTTTAAAAATGATAATTATGAATTAATGTTGTGAAATTATGTTAATTTTGAAAACCATTACAACAAAAATAATATACAAAAAAACTGAATATTGACCTGTTATATATATATAAATATATTAATATATATATAAAGAAATAATATATATATTAAGATAATTGATTTATTTAAAAATAAATAATCATAAACATAAAATGATTAAATAAAATAAAAATATTATTTCAAAAAAATGAAACGGTGTTTTGATGCGGGGTTAGGACTTTGGGAGAGTTGATTCGAAGCAAAATAGGGAACCAGGGCTTCAATCTGGGAGATGAAGGTTGATCATTTCATCGAACGAAGCCACGGATCAATGGTTCGAGAAGTCTTTGGAGATGGAGTCTTGGTCTACTGAAGGTGTTGAGTAGATTCATGCAATGTTCAAAGCCAATCGGAAGTCTAGATTTGAGATCGAGTGTGTAATACGAATTTTCGAGGCACTGTTAGGGTTCAACCACTATCGATCTATGATGCTTTGATATCTATGAACGAGATTAATGGAAAATGACTTTCGGTTTGGTAATTTCCTCAATTTTTCTGCATAGAATTTATTTATTAGTGTTTTGTATATATGAATCTTATCAAGATCTGATAAACATTGATCTGGTTTTCTATACTTCTTCTTCGGTCATTTTCAATCCAGTGACATACCCATTTTCCTTCAATATATTCTTCTTATCATTATTTCTGAATTTGTCATGTTTCAATGGAGGTTTATGATGAATCTCCATCCAACCGATTCATATCTGATTCATGTTCTGCACATTAGAAAATAGATTTAATTAATTGATCTTTTTCGTTTGTGAAATCTATTTGGAATGGTTGTATGAAAACTGTTTGAGACTGTAATTTATTTAGGTGCAAGTCCTTCTCAATAAGCATGGAATCTTTCATCTTCTGCCTTATCTTACAAAAAATTCCTTTTTATTTAGATTATTATATTTTTTTGTAATCAATATGTTATCCAACTCAGTTTCAGGTCATTTTCTGAGAACTGTTTTAAGAATTTGATGTTTTTCATTCATTGAATCATTTGTCTCGATTAGGAATCATTTTTGTTTCTTTTGTGATAGTCGGACATTTAAATATATATATCTATATGTATGTATATCGACTTGTAGCAACTCAATTAGTGATTTTAATTCAGCTATAATATTTTATATATTATATTTATATCCAATCAATAAACTATCCTCAAAAATTGAAATAATATAATCAATTATATTATAATGTTGGGTGTATATATAAAGTGGTGTGTATTGGTTTTCTTAGAAGAAGTTGGAGTATGTGGTTTTTCTCTTTTTGGGTTTTGAGACTTTGAGTGGAAAGCATCTTTGGGAAGGATAAGAAGTAAGAATTCATCTGCGCGTAAAACAGGTAAGGGATTTAAATTTTTATTTTATCAAATTACTTTCCTCTTCAATGATTACTTATGGTTTCATCAAAACAAAATCAACATTTTTATTTGAGTAATTAAAGGTTGTTTCAAGTAAGGAGAATTATATATTTGTCTTAAAATATATATGGTATGGATTCTATTTTTATTCAAATTAGTTTTAAAGGTGTTGATTGAGTTTATATGGGTTTATGTTGCTAAATTTTCTTTATGAAAAAACCCATGTATATATTTTTATGTATACACAGTTATATTTCTAGTCTATTTTGATTTTTTCAAAGATGTATATAAATCATTAATTAATATTTTGGATGCGAACAAATTTTACAAGAGTTTATTTTACTTTAATTTTGATATACAAAATCCTTTTATATAATTTTGTGTATATATCATTTTATAATTCAACCTAAAATTAGTTTTGACTTTCAAAAAGGGTAATTATCAATATATAACCGATGTTTTTGATGCAAAACATACTCAAAAATTGTAAAATCAAAGATATATGATTATATTTTTCATCCATATGGTTCATTTATGTTTTAAGGAAATTGTGATTTGAAAACAATTTTTACATATTCATATATATATTATACATATTCATATGTGATTCATTTAATTAATTCATGAATTTTATTTATAATATAAGTAGTGGCCATTATTTAAATCAATGACATGTCGCGCGCATCAGTTTTATTAATCACGTGTTTAAGTTCTAGGGATAATATTTTTTCTTGTTGTATTCACAATATATATATAAATGTTGTATGGGTAAATTTTTATTATGTATGACTGATTCTTAAAAGAATGATTTGTAATAGGGAAAATTATGTACGAAAATTCATGCAATGATATGTCGATGCATAAATCGACTACTTCAAGACAAGCAGATATAATCCAATTAATATATATATATATATATGGTCTAGCCATAAACTTATTGGTAGTAACCAAACATGAAAATGATGAAAGAGAAATCTTATATATATATATATGAGTATGGATGTGTATTTTAATACATTGATGTATTTAATAGTAAAATCTCCAGTGACCAACACTAGTATATATATATGTATGTAAAGAAAACTGTAAACGTTTTTGAAAAAAATATCGGTGCTTGTTCGTTGTAAAAATAGAAGGTCATTGGGGAGCGAACCCATCCTTCACTAAGTGGGAAGGCCCAAGACAGCCTTCGACGAAATAATTTGCCTCAAAATGATGTTTTGTTTTCATAATTTTTGATTAATATTTTCCAAGTAAAATCACTAGATTAGTTTAAAATTGTTTTCAGAGTATAATTATTTTTCAAAAACAATTCATTATTTTGTAATGGTTGTTGATTTTTTTTAAATTTATTATTGAAAGGATATTTTTTAGCGATTTATCTGATGTTTTAAAAATCCCTTACTGGGCATCTTTTGTGATAACCGTACGTTTTTGAAATTTTTATCACAGGTATCTTAGGATATTATCATATATGTCATCAATTATGGAGTTGCAGAGCTGAATCATATTGTAAAATTTTACTATTATTGTTTACAACTCTGATAAATGAAAGGTTTTGTCTAATCTTCAAGAACCTATACCAGTAAAAGATCCGCTTTTCTTTAAAGTGATGTGTAATTATTTTATCACTATTATAAATAAAATTAACTTACACATCATTTTGAAGTGATGAGTCCGGAAAAGAGGGCTCGGGGCGTTATAGTATAATATCCCAAAATATTAAGAAATATCTTCTTTTACATTAATTTAAGTTATTTAGTATCATGATTTACATGAAATTCCAAGTTTTGATTGTTTCATATTCAAAAATATGTTTATCATGCATTGAAAAAACATAATGTCTCTTCAATAACATTTGTTACATACAAGACTAAGTTTTATGGAACTCAACTAAAATATTAATATTTAATATGATTGTTACCACCAAGCCATTGTAATGGTGGGAATGAATATGATTAAAAATATTATTATTATATGGTGTACCCGTGCTTATATAATTATTATTTTGGTTACTATTTAATTATGAAGGAAAATAAAGACAATTTGAAAAAATATTATGTGTTTTTATGAAAAATTATTTTTCATGACTAGAATTATGTTCTTTCTTAATAAATTGAATTATCTGATATTAGTGAAAGATATTAATGAAATTTATATTTCATATATTCAATATAGTATTTTTCAATTCATCCAACAAGTTTCGTATGCATAAAATATGTATTAATCAAGTTTTATGCACAAAAGATGCATTTATCTAAAAGGTTTGTTTCCACCATTTAATTGTTTACATGGTCTAAAAATATTAAATTTCTTATAAAATTTATTTTAAAAAAAACATTATTTGATAATTCTTAATATCATTATTTACTTTTAGTTAATTTTTCTCTAGGTTTTTTCATATTTTGAGGAATAATAAATTACACTGAATTTTAATTTAAATTTACTTTTTTATAAATATTTTAATATGTTAAATTAAAATTATAAATGTTTTAAAAGTAAAAATAGATAAATGTTATTAAATTTGAACAAATATAGTTTAATTGAATTAATTTTACATTGACATTATATGTAAAAAAACATTAAAAACATTTATTCATTTTCTGTGAAAAACTCACTGTCTTGTCCCATCTGTAGGATTAATTTAAAATTATATATTTCACTTTAATGATTGTACTTCCGAAAAATGGATTCCATGTTTTTAATAATAATTATTTTTAATTTCATGTATGTAAACCATATCTTTTTACCAAAATTATTAGTTATGTTAATTGAAATTAATTACATTAATTAAGGAAAAAATGTGCCTAATTGATGATTATATTTAGAATATATAGTGTGAAAAACGACCTTAAATGTGTCTAAAAATTATTAAGTGGTAATTATTCGACCATATAACAAAATTTCATGATTTATTTTGTTATTTAGGATACATTATGTAAGGAAGACCACCCAATAGTGTTTACCATTTATATTAACAAGAATGTCACTCGCTATCCACTATAAAAATTCACTCACCCTACAAAATTTTTTACACCACTATATCCTTTTGTCTCATAAAAAACATAACATAATGAGCCCAAAAAATCCCATATATAATCCTATAATCATCACCTATGGAATTAATTAAACCATTTAATTCATTTGGTTCAAACCAAAATAATTTTCTTAATAAATGGGTAACATTATTCAATGAGCACTTTTGTTTTAATTCTTTCTCAACCCATTCTATAATTATTATTAAATTATTGTATAATAACCTATGAATTATAAATATAATGATATGTTTTTAGATTTTTTTATACTTAAACCTTCACACACTCCCATTAAATGGGATATACATTAATCATCTTTGTGCACGGCGGACTACCGTCTCTTGAATTAATATCTTTTGTTCTTCCATTATTACCATTCAATGTATGTAATAATGATGGAATTATTAATTTTATTTTATTTTTATGATTTTTATAATTTCTTAATACTTAATTAATTTTTATATGACACATAACTTCACTATTTCCATTTTTTAATACGATATCACCATTTTTGGACATGTGGTGTACTGCCTCCTCAAAGAGATATGATACTTTCACCCTTTACATGTAATGTATTTAGTATGGTTTTAATAAAAAAATATTATATAAATAAAATACATAGTATATTAATTACATAATTATATATTGGGATATATAAAATATCACTTCCTTCTTTCCATTTCACACACTAAAAATGTGATAACATCGTTCGTGGATGTGTGGACTTCGACCTCTCCAAAGCGATATGATTATTATTTTTTAATCACCACATCACATGATTTATATATATAATTATATATAATTCAATAATAATGTATTTATGATATAATGGTCATTCTAAAATGATAAATTTTACTTACCTTCTTTCTATAATGATATATAAAAAATGGGAATGTTACTCATGTATACGTACGTCCTACCGTCTACATGACCATATTGTTGGTTTTTTTTTCAAAAATATGTTTCATATATGATTTTAAAATAAAAATTGATGCAAAAATGTGGTATTTATTTTCATTATAATTATTCTGGAGAAGTTTAAATAATTACCTAACTTACCTGAGTCCACCTATCGATGTCAATTTTGACACGTAAGTCGATTATAGTGAAAACATCTAACTTATACATTATTGATAAAGTAATATAATATAACATATTTTTGTGTGAAATAAATGTTATAAAAACATATAAATGATATTAAAATAGTTAAATAATTAACAGAAGTTTTTCATTCATGAAGATTGTGGACAAGAATCTTTATATTGACTCAAGGTAAGGGGTTTCATAACTCAATTTATATTCATTAGGTTAAAATTCTTTGTCATTGGTAATAATATTCCATGAATATGTATGAAATGACATCTTATTACATTATTATGAATTTCAATTTTTATTTTTTTGATTTAAATTTTTCACATGTCAATATTTCAATGTTTTATTATGAATATAATGACATGATCTCTATATGGGTTTTTTCTCATATCAATTCTATTTCTGTGAGATATATTACATATTCACCATTTATTATTATTATTTGAAATATTGAATTCTAATAAATGTAATTTATGAATCTTATCCATAAATTTTTGGGGTTTTAGATGTTCTTTTTATTACCTCTATTTTATGTGGATTATGATTTTAATGTTACCATAGAATTAATTGATTGTTGTCAAAATTTTCCATCCTTAAGACGTTTTTTATGGTATACACATATCATATTTTATGTGTTTTATAAACTACTACTTTTACATGTTATACCATGAATCTAATTATCCTCATAATATTATATGTTTCATTTAATTTTATTCATTCATGTGTATTATTATTCAAATTTTTTCAATTTGGAATATGATTCATTTGAAATGATTTAATATTATTTTCCTCAAGAATGTTTGAATTGGTCTTATACTAGTATTTCCATTCATAAACATCATAAAAAACTTATTGTTACATATCCTACACTATTGATTTTATTTGATACCATTCTCATTATTGTGTGGATGTATTGCGATAGTTTCAACGATATTGTGAAGAAACCCATTTATTTCCAATGTATTAATCATGTTTTCAAAGATATTATATTAAAACCCATTTATTTTCCACATGTTAATCATATTTCAAATATATTTTTAGGAATCCATTTCTTTTCTAAGTGTTAATCATGTTTTAAAATATTTTTTTGGAACCTAATTCTTTTACATGGGTTAATTATTTTATAAAGAGATTGTTTTGGGACACATTGATTTTCCAAGGGTAAATAATATATCAAAGAGATTATTTTAGGGCCCCTTTATTTTAGGCGGGTCATTCATGCTTCATGTATATTGTTATGGGACCCATTTATTTACATTGTCTAAACATGGGTCGATGAGATTGTTAGGGAACCCATTTCATTTCCATGTGTTTACCATGGTTCAATGTTATTTTAAATGAATTAATTGCCTTTAAATGGTTTAATTATGTTCTTGATTGAAAAATTTTTTTTTCAATGAGTTTTGTTGAATTCTATATGTATTACGATTTTGAAAATTATAAATTATGGTTGATCCCAGATAGCATTGGGTGAGACTATTATTGATTATACAATGGGTGCACCATGATTGTGTTCTGATGAATTGGGTACATTGGATATGGAATTCAACCATATTAGTTATTCCATTTATAAAGGGTTTTGTAAGGATTCTATAAGGGTTTTGAATGGTTTTAATGAGATAATTTCCATGGTTACAAACTATATTTCAATATTATTTAAATTTTTAATGTTTTTATACTGATCAGTGTTAATTTCTAATGTCTCATGATTTCTTATTCATATGAATATTACATTTTTTAATGCCTTATTAAATGTTTTCATTTTTGGTGATCTAGTTGTTGAAGGGACTGGATATTATTATTTTATACTCATGCACTTTGGTTAGTAAATAATATTCTTATGCTCGCCTTATGATAATTGATGGTGTTTATCTGTAAATTCTTATGTTTTACCTTACTAAGTATTTGATCTCATAATTATTTTTCTTCATTTTTCCATGGTGTTATTTAATAATGTCGAACAGGTTATTTATAGGATAATTTTAGTATAATGATGTGGATGGCCTACTATAAAAAAAAGAAATGTTGGGTTAAATTTGAGAAATATTCTCTTGATGACTAGTGAATTGTTTATGTTGGTGTCTTTTCTAATTATCTAAAAAATTAAACCTAAAATTTCCTCTAAGATGTAATCCATCCACGTTTTTCTTTTGAAAATTTACGTTTTTATGGGAAAAATATGTTCAAAATTATCAACATCAAATATATAAATGTAAAGTTATGGATTTCAGCATAGGATCTAGGATTGTGGTTATAAGGCTTCTATACATTGTATCAATGGCCATTATAAATAAATTTAATGACAATTATGTTTTATTATCAGGTTACCATAAGAGTTTCAAATATCGTCAAAGAACTATAACCTTAAGGTTGATCATAATATCAAATTCATAAGACACCCCACATGAAGTTTTTATGTTGTAAAAAATTTGAGGTTATTAATAATATTTTTTTAGATTTTTTTGGGTGTGGAATTTTAAGCTCTTAAGATCAAAATGATGTGTTTTTTAGAGGATTTATTTTTCACGATTAATAAGAAAATGTACAACCCGAAGGATGGGTGATAACTCACCGCATCTAGGAAGTCCGTGAGGGTTTAACCCACAACTGAAAGACGATAATGGTGTAGTTTCAACCCTTTTCCTACGTGATTCCTAGGTCAGTATAAAAATTATTTCAGTTTAAAATTATATTTTTTTATAAACATGTTTAATTTTAATTAAGTAAATGTGGTGTATTTATCTTGGAAGAGTATACGATCAAATACATCTAATATTTTTGTTTCATATCTACTCAAGAAAATGTTTGATGAATTTTATGATTAGTTATTTATTGAATAATATAGTTTGGTATTTCAGTTTTTCTATTTAATTTTGAATATTATTTTGTCATTTTTATGGTTTACTCATACTAAGAATTATTATACCATGTTCTTACAATTTTAGTTTTGGTTAATGTCTATGGATATATATAATATCTTTTTTAATCATTTTATAGTTATGTTGTATTCAGAAGTGGATTTTGGTTCTTCAAGAATTCATATGCCACTTGAATACTCATTATTTGGAGAAAGATGTGAAATTTCGGTGGAATTTGACAAAATCATCAAATTATACTTTTCAAGTCTGTGTATTTCGTTATATTTTTATTCTAGATAGTGAAATAAATTTATCAAAAGTAGAAAAAATATATTGAAATAAAATTTATCTGATTAACAAGTTTTCTGATTATATCACCAAATTTTTAAGCACCAATTTATTTTGGTTTTTTCATTATATTTATCTTGAACAAATTCTATATCACTCTCTATTATTCATTGGGAATTAGCTTTCCCTTCCAAATAAATCTTTCCATTTCCCACCAATGTTCTCTATATGAGGAATCCAAGTTATCCAAATATTCTTGTAAACATTATGATTTTAAATTTTCATTTTAAATATGATTTTTAAACCCTTTTTATGATAAGTGTTTTAATGAAGGAATCCTAAAAATGTTAATCCATTGATAAAAAAGTTAAATTTAGATGGGGAAATTCATTTTAAGGGGGTAAGATTTATCATCCTAATATTTTAAGTAATATATTATTTAAACATAATTTAAATTCTTTGATATAATTTGTTACACGAAATTAACATTTTATCTTTTGTTATACATAACACCATGTTTATATTGAGATACATGCAACTTTGAATCTCTTCGAAAACGTGTGTTATATGAAATATTGACTTTAATGGAAAAAATATAATTCTAATATTCAAGATAATAGTTATAACCTAGTTGTTGGAATTTTGGTAGTAAATATGATTAAATATATTATAAATATATGGTTTTAATTGGATTATATAATGATTCCATTAGTTAAAAATTAATTATAAATGAAAATAGATACCAGTTGAATATAAAGAATGTGTTTTTATAAAAAAACTGTTTTTCTAACCAGAATGGTGTTTTATTTTAAAAAAATAAATAAATAAATAAATTTATATTATATAAATATATTATAAACATATACTTGTTATATATTCAACCATTTATATTCAATTCATCCAATATTTTTTATTGTAATAAAATATGAAAAAAATCCAATTTTAGGCATATGAAGATTTACTTTTCAAAATTGCAGATTTTCCACCGTTTAATAAGGGACTTGTTTTAATAAATTGGTTTTAAACTTTTATAAATTTTCCTAAAAAAATAAATTTTCAATTTTAAAAGCGGAATATTAATATTTTCTTTGGGTTAATTTTTTTTATTTTTCTAAAAACGTTCATATTTTAATGAAAAGTGAATGACCTAGAATTTTAAGTGAAAAAGAAATTTTCATTTAAATAATTTATATTGTTATATTATATTATTAATTAGTTTAAAACTATATTTAGATATATTTTATTTTATTTGAACCAATTTCTTCCACTCTAATTAATTTCACATTTAAATTGGATATAAATACATTTTAAAATATTAAACATTTCTTTTGAAAAACATGTGGTTTCATCCCATATACGAGATTAATTTTAAATTGATTTTTTTTCACTTATATTATTGTAATTATGAAATATGCATTATATATTTTTATTAAGGATAATTTATAATTTTTAGTATTTTTACATTATTTTCAGACAAGAAATATTAGTGAATGAAATAAAAATTAATTACACAGATTCTGGTAAAATAAAGCCTAATTAATGATTAATCATTGAATAATATGTGTAAAAATGAGCCTATGTGGATTAAAATTATTTATTGGAAATTATTAGACCATATACCCACTTGTATCAAAATAGGATAATTATTGGCGGAAAATTATGTATTAGAGACCTCCTAATGGTGTTCACCTTTTTATATTTACATGAATGCCACTCCCTCTCCACTAAAAAACTGTACTCATCCTACCCACTTTTTCAAACATATAAATAAATTTTTCTCATCCAAAATCAGAAGAAATAATCTCCCAATATTAGTACACTAATCCTGGAATCCACACATTCTGTAGAAATAAAACCATTTGTGTCCTCTAGTAAAAATTAAAAGGGGTTTCCTAAAAAAGAGGTGATAATCTTCCATGAGGACTTTTCTATTTTTTTATTCTAATATCATTAAATTATTATTATTACTTGATTATATATTATTCTCATTAACCTAAATATAATTATATATTTATATTTTATGTCTTTTACCTATTCCATTACACACATCCATTAAATGGGATATGAAATCATTGTTTGTGTGTACGGTGGACTACCACCATGTGAACCGATGTCGTTTGTTCTTCCATTAATGACTCTAAATGTTGGGAATAATGACGTTAATAAAATTTTTATTTGATATATATATTTAACAATTATATAACTCTTACTATAAGGCCCCAGCCTTGAACCTTACTTAATCTTGAGTTATTACAAGATTACACATTAAGTATCTTTTCAGGTTTAGAGTTTTAGAGAATTAGATCATAAAACATGCATTACATTCCACATTTAAACAAAGTGGTTACATAAAAGATAGTATTCATTTTTCCCATCAACAGAAACATATTTAAAATAAAACATGGATTCTTTCTTGACACTTCCTTGACACTATCATCATATCATGTACCATTCCCTTGACCTTTGAAAAAAATTTCAAAAACTTTGGATGAGTATAAAAAGCTTAGTAAGGGTTATAAAGTAAAGAAAGGAAACATGTGTACATATATACATATTAATGAAATCATACTTTCCCCATAAAGCATAATCACTTTAACATACCTCATAAAATCCTGAATAAATCATAGAAATCATAAGTCATAAAGGTAACGTGAGGCATTCATGACATTCTTACGTAGGGAGTAACCGTCTTGGTTATGTTTGGAATACCCATCCAAGTATATTCCCTAAATCTCTTTGGAGAAACCTTAACCTTTAACTCCTTCGCGTTACCCAATGCATTGGAGATCTATATCGGGCTCACCCGCCCTTAGTTTATCACAGAACCACCCATCTTCATAAACAATGATCAAGAACCATAACATAATCATAGCACATAACTTAAGTATAAAGGAAAGATAACTTTCCCACATTCCAATAATAATATAACATTTTAAGATATTGAATCCATTCTAAAAAAACATTTTCAAAACCATTTAAAACATTTAATAAAGAGATTTTTTAATAAAAGTGTCCCATACCACTTTGAAGATTTTAAAATTTTACACCATTAATATCCATATAAATAAATCCTTGAAACCATTTTGAAAACATGGATATTAATGAGAAATATTTATAAGAATAAATCATTAAAACATTTAAAATGATATTTTAGTTAAAGGGTTTTTATCAAAATGAGAGACAGTTGAATACAAAATTGAGGAATAAAATTTAATCAGAACATTATAATATCATAAGAATAAAGGTATTCATGATATAATATTCCAAAGGAAAGTATATACACCATATAAGAGTTACTTTGTGCATAACAACTATGAAGTCTCAATAGAAATGTAAAATGAGATAAAATCCCTTATAAAGAAGGTATCCTTAAATTAAGTATGAATCAATCTCATAATTATGTGTGACAAACATAAATACACCCAATATAAGAGTATATTAAGTGTAAAACAATAAAAGGTCATTCACACTTATTAAAAAGATAACATATTCAATAACTATATGTTGAACCCAAGGAAATTGAAATTGGGTTAAGAAGTTCCCTTGGTAAAATTCCACAGCCTAACGATGTCACTTTAAAATTCATAAAATTAGTTGATGAGAGAGAAAATGGTATCTCATTACTTGGAAATTAAATTTACATCAATAAGAATATAGAAGAACATATCCCTACATAAAAAGATGTAAATTAAATGACATAACAAAATAATTCTTTTTAAAAGAGGAGTGTGAAAGGTTCCCTTACCGATTTGGGCAACATTCAAAACGTACACCCCATGAAAGAAGGGTCATACAATGAAGATGTAACTACCCATAAATGAGAGTATATTATACTAATATTAAAATAATGGGCAGTACATACACCACACAATAAGGAAATAGTGGCCAATGTAGCATGAATCTCACGGGAACAAAAAGTGAGATGAAAATCCCCTTATGAAAATCTGGCAGCCTAACGGCGCCACAGAAAACATCCAAAAATGGATTGATGAGATAAAATACGGTCTCTCATCACATGAATATAAAAAGTACAGAAATAGGAATATAAAATAACATCCTCTACATAATAACATGGAGCATAAAATAAATGACATAAAAGAGGGTACTTGCAATGAAAGAGAGAGGTAGGATTCCCTTACCTCATGTCCGACATGACTCGATCGTTCTTTAATATCCTAAATAATTAAATTTGGAAAATTTTTAATTGATTAAGGACCTCCATTAATTATTATTATTCAGTTCATATCACATATTATAATTTTATAATAATTGGTTAATAAAGTGAGTTCATATCAGACGTTTTTGTTGATGTTCAGTACATGAGTAAAAATTGAACTTGATGGAAAATAATTTTCCATGTAGTTATAGGTAAATAATCTCCAGAATAGTATTGATGTTTTTAATATAATATATATCAAGTATATATTCATTTTATACTTATTCCATATCATTTGGAGATACAAAATTAAAATCACCGTTCATGGAGACGGTAGGCCGTACGTACGCATGAACGCTACATTCATTTTTTGTCACATTAATGGAATTAAAACAAAATGAGATATATATATTATAATTCCAGAATTATATACATAATTTTGAAGTAATATATTACATATAGATCCATTATATATATGTACTTATAATAGTACATAACATTTGGAGATAAGAAATGAAATGTACCATTCACGGAGACGGTAAGCCGTTCGTACGCATGAACGCTACTTTCATTTCTTTTGTTGTATTAAATGGAATGAAATAATAATGATATAAAGGTGTATTATAATTTCAGTAAGATAAAATGTGTAATACCATTAATTCCATCCTTTATACGTCCCACATATGGCATTAACGAATCAAATCACTTTGAGGGGGTGGTAGTCCGCACTTCCTAAAATGAAGATATCGCGTTTACCCATAATGGAAAACCATAAAGGTATACCATAAATGAAAAATACAGAATCTTAAGGAAAACATAAACATAATATATATCATATATAAATATAGTTACATCTTAATGGATACCTTTAAAGGTGTTAAATGAATATTGAACAATCATCGTTTCGTAAGGCAGTAATTTTCCATCCACAGAAATAGTATATTCTTTAACCATTAGACTAAGGTGTGTGTAAGTGTAGCTCTAATACTTAACATAACAACATCATAGTATATTGTAGATACTGTTGTGGTTATAAAATAAAATAATAAAAAGAGTTTATGGGGTGGATAAGCAAAATAAAACAAAAGAACACAAGGGAAGACATTACCTTTAAATCTGGTAACTCTCTCTGATTTGAGCTCAATGACTTCCATGGAAAGGATTCTGCCCAACGTGAGTATTCAATGATGAAGAGAGGGATTTGGAGAGATTAAATGGGTAGGGTTTGTCCAATCCAATGTCTTGAGAGGTGTGTGTAAGGTGGTAGAGGTGGGGTCCTTTTATCAGAGGAGAGGAGGGGCACTCTTGGAAAGTTATAAAATATTACTTTATTATAAAATGATTTTCGGATTTAAAAGTTCCCAAAATGATATATTTCTAGGATAAGGTGATAAGGTTTCGAAATAATCCCATAAAATAGGTTTGTGACAAGTGTATGTTATATTTTTAACATTATCTTTTCATTTTATTTAAATCCCTTATTAATGAGGTAATCATTGCATCATAATGATGTCATAAATAATTTAATTTATTTAATGTCTAAAAATTATAAAACAAATATCATGATGTAGGAAATATTTTTCATCTTTCTACTGAATATTTATAGTCCAATATATGACTTGTATAACCCCATTTAAAAATTGTTTTAGTAAAAAAACTCATGTTTGAGACATTTTAATTTTAACATTAAATAAAACGGTATTTTTGTCATTTTCAAACCAAAGTGGCTCTATTGGGTCCCCAAGATGACCCATGGATTGTCTTGGTCGGCCATGACTCATCCAATTATGGTAGGACATGTTTCTAGGTCATTTCATATTATTAAAACATTATTTTTACCTTAAACTGCACTAATTACCTCTAATCACGATTAAAACTTAAATGTTACTATTCACCTAAAAATTATTTTAATCCCATTGAACCACATTTTACTTCTTAATGAAAACCATGTATGTCGGATTTTTGAAATTCAAAACCCAGAGGTGGTAAAATTTCATTTAAACGAAATATCAGTTTTTTTAAGTACAACTTAGTGGTTTCAGTATTCATCAAAAATTGAAGTTTTCCAGAAAAATACCAAAAATTTACCCAAAGCTATATTTGATATTCCGAATTCAAAAATTATGCCTATTTTAAAAAATTCAATACATATAAGATACATTAGTTAATTTAATTATTAATTCCCACTTTCAGAGCAAATAACGTGTTTTTATGAAACAATACGTATCAAAAGACTCACACTAGTTTAAGTCCAATTTCAAGATGAAATTAATTCCAACGACCACTATTGGATTAAATGGTAAAAATATATTCTAATTTAACTTTAAAATAAATTCAAAAGATAATATAATCATATAAATAAATTATATTAAAAAGAGGTTTTGAATTAAAATACAACATTTTTCACTATTCATTAAAAATGAACTTTATCTGAAAAATAACAAAAATTTACACAAATTAAATTTTGATATCCCGATTATAAAGAATAATTTTATTTTGTCAAATATAACTCATAAAATTTTCAAAAAGTGGACTTAAAAGAGGTTCGCCATCAAAAGGCACTTAATCGACCTTTTAATGAATATTAGAATGTTTACGCTTAAAATTGGATTCATTCACATTTTTAATCCTCTAACATTTATTGTAAAAAGTAAAAATATTTGACAAACATATATAATCATTTTTTGGTTAGTTATGTTCATTCCCACCATTACAACATCTAGGCATTAACTACCATTTAAAATAATATTATTTTATTATTAGAATGCAACGTAAGATTTCAAAGGAACTCGTTGTCGCGTATTGGGTACGCCATCGACCATAGCCTTCCCTTTAAAGTAAAATTAATATTTTTTTCACAAATAGGGATAAATATAGAAATTTCATATTCTTTATTTACCTGGGGTGTCACATCCTTCCCCCCTTATGGGAATTGCATCCTCGCAATTTCAAAATTGGGCTTGGAAACTCCATTGAAAGTCCCACATCAGAAAAAGAGTCAGTATAACAATCACTTTAAAATAAAGAAAGAGAAGTACAGAGGTCACCCGAGGTAACCCATACTAGGATTCCATGTAAGAAAACATGGGCATGGAGGAGAAAATATAGGGTCATGTTCTGATGGAGAGTGATAGAAAACATGTTTAGGAGAAAGTTAACCATAAGAAAATCACAAACTTGTGATGGGTTAAACGGTATTGGATTCACCATTAGGAAAAGTTAACAGAAAACATTTTTGTTTTAAGTTACTCTTAATTGAGGAATTTATTTTTGAGCTTAACTAAAACATAATGAAACATACTTATTTGTCATCTTGACTTTCAACTTTTACTAGATTTCTTATAGGAACTCATATTTTCTCCAAAAGATGAGTATTTAGGATGACTTTTTTACATTATGAGAGCTATATTCAACTTCTAGAAAATCACCTAATCCACAACAGAGAACTATATACATCCCATGTATTAAGACTTTAACCAAAACCAAAACCAAAAATGTTAGTACAAGATTAGATAATCCGGAAAAGGATAACCCTTTATAAAAATAAAATCTATTCTTAATCTCCAAAATTTGTCCAACAAAACCCAAAGTTCAATGAAGACCATTCGATAAACAATTTTTCCATAAAATTATTCAAAGTAAACCAAACTAAGATTGAAACAAAAATATTTGAAGGATTTAATCACATAGTCTTCCAAGGTACAAATTAACTTTTATCTCCAAATAACATCAGTTTCTCTTAAATTATCATATTGAAAAGTAATTAACCTAATCACATATCCTCCATGATAGGTTAATAATTTCCATAGATAACCCAAAATAAACTTACACTTGATTTCTAAAATCATATAACTAAAAATAATTAGTCAAACTATCGAGGGACTTCACGTAGTCCAGTGGTAGGCGATAAATACCAGTCGCACTTTGGTTGTGGGTTTGATACTCGCAGCTTTGTCCGACGTGACGGGTTGTCACACGGTCTGCATGTTGTCCTTTTTCCAAAACTATATAATTCTTAAAACATTCCCCAAAATGAGATAAAATATTCAAAAATAATAATAACATATTTTATCCTAATGTTTATCTCATGCCTTTCATTTCTCATCATAACATATAATAACCCATAATTACCTCAAAAGTAAGGAACATATAAAACCTAATGGATACCTTTATAATTATTACCTGAACTTCCACATCGATTGGTCATCTCGTACATGATGCATTAAAGAACATACCAAGGTTCAAGTGGTAGATCATGACAACTTGATAGTTGGTTTAGAACAACCACGAGTTTCCTCATTGAATCCCCCATTTCATACAGTCTCTTAATCAGAGAACCACCATAGTTTCCTTCAAACATATTTTCACTTTGGTGCCTACTAGATCCATCCATTAACTAAAAACAGAAATGTCTGAGTGAGTATATCAAAAAAACCATCATATACTAATGAGGAAGATATAATTACTCATTCACTTTATCTAAAAACTATGACTCTTTCTGAAATCCTAACCATTATGGTAATGTCACTTATGCTTATAGAATACCCAAACCTCTAAAGTTATCTAAACTGACCTCTGATACCAACTATAAGGCCCCAGCCTTAAACCTTACTTAATCTTGAGTTATTACAAGATTACACATTGAGGATCTTTTCAGGTTTATAGTTTTAGAGAATTAGATCATAAAACTTGCATTACATTCCACATTTAAACAAAGTGGTTACATAAAAGATAGTATTCATTTTTACCATCAACACAAACATATTTAAAATAAAACATGGATTCTTTCTTTACACTTCCTTGACACTATCATCATATCATGTACCATTCCCTTGACCTGTGAAAAACATTTCAAAAACATGGGATGAGCATAAAAAGCTCAGTAAGGGTTATAAAAAGTATGGAAAGGAAACGTGAGTACATATATACATAAGAATGAAATCATACTTTACCCATAAAGCATAATAACTTTAACATACCTCATAAAATCATGAATAAATCATAGAAATCATAAGACATAAAGGTAACTTGAGGCATTCATAACATTCTTACGTAGGGAGTAACCCTCTTGGTTACGTTTGGAATACCCATCACAGTATATTCCGTAAATCTCTTCAGAGAAACCTTAAAGTTTAACTCCTTCGTGTTACCCAATGCATTGGAGAGCTATATCGGGCTCACCCGCCCTGATTTTATCACGAAACCACCCGTCTTCATAAACAATTCCCAAGAACCATAACATAATCATAGCACATAACTTAAGCATAAAGGAAAGATAACGTTCCCACATTTCAATAACAATATAACATTTTAAGATATTGAATCCATTCTAAAAAATATATTTTCAAAACCATTTAAAACATTTAATAAAGAGATTTTTAATCAATGTGTCCCATACCAATTTAAAGCTTTTAACATTTTACACCATTAATATCCAAATAAATAAATCCTTGAAACTATTTTGAAAACATGGATATTAATGAGAAATATTTATAATAATAAATCATTAAAACATTTAAAACGATATTTTAGTTAAAGGGTTTTTATCAAAATGAGAGACACTTGAATAAAAAATTGAGGAATAACATTTAATCAGAACTTTATAATATCATGAGAATAATGTGATTCATGATATAATATTCCAAAGGACAGTATATACACCATATAAGAGTAAATTAGTGCATAACAACAATTAAGTCTCAATAAAAATGTAAAATGAGAAGAAATCCCTTATAAAGAAGGTGTCCTTAAATTAAAGATGAATCAATCTCATAATTATGTGTGAAAAACATAAATAAACCAAATAAAAGTGTATATTAAGTGTAATAAATTAAAAGGTCATTCACACATATTAAAATGATAACATATTCAATAACTATATGTTGAACCCAAGGAAATCAAAATTGCTTTAAGAAGTTCCCTTGGTAAAAATCGACAGCCTAACGACGTCACTTTAATATTCATAAAATTAGTTGATGAGAGAGAAAATGGTATCTCATCACGTGGACATAAAATTTACATCAATAAGGATATAGAAGAACATATCCCTACGTAAAAAGATGTAAATTAAAAGACATAACAAAATAAGTCTTTTGAAAAGAGGAGTTTGAAAGGTTCCCTTACCGATTTGGGCAACTTTCAAAACGTACACCCCATGAAATAAGGGTCATACAATGAAGATTTAAATACCCATAAATGAGATTATATTATAATAATTGTAAAATAATGGGAGGTACATACACCAAACAAAAAGGAAATAGTGTCCAATGTAGCATGAATCTCACGGGAACAAAAAGTGAGATAAAAATCCCCTTATGAAAATTCGGCAGCCTAACGGCGCCACATAAAACATCCAAAAATGGATTGATGAGATAAAATAGGGTCTCTCATCACATGAACATAAAAATTACAGAAATAGGAATATAAAATAACATCCTCTAACATAATAACATGGAGCATAAAAGAAATGACATAAAAGAGAGTACTTACAAAGAAAGAGAGAGGTAGGATTCCCTTACCTCGTGTCCGACATGACTCGATAATTCTTTAATCTACCGAATAATAAAATTTGGTCAATTTATAATTGCTTAAGGACCTCCATTAAATATTATTATTCAATTCATATCACATATTATAATGTTATAATAATTGGTTAATAAAGTGAGTTCATATCAGACGTTTCTGTCGATGTTCAGTACATGAGTTAAAATTGAACTTGTTGGAAAAGAATTTTCCATGTAGTTATAGGTAAATCATCTAGAGAATATTGTTGATGTTTTAAATATCATATATATCCAGTATATATTCATTTTATACTTATTCCACAACATTTTGAGACAAAAAATTAAAAGCATCGTTCATGGAGACGGTAGGTCGTACGTACCCATGAACACTACTTTCATTTTTTGTCATATTAATGGAATTAAAACAAAATGAGAGATATATATATTATAATTCTATAATTATATCCATTATTTATATGTAATGTATTACATATATATCCATTATATATATGTACTTATAATAGTACATAACATCTGGAGATAAGAAATGAAATGTACCGTTCATGGAGATGGTAAACCGTACGTACGCATGAACGCTACCTTGATTTCTTTTTTTTGTATTCAATGGAATGAAATAATAATGATATAAAGGTGTATAATAATTCCAGTCGGATAACATATGTAATACCATTAATTCTATCCTTTATACGTCCCACATATGGCATTAACGAATCAAATCACTTTGAGGAGGCGGTAGTCCGCACTTCCTAAAATTAAGATATCGCGTTTACCCATAATGGAAACCATAAAGATATGCCATAAAGGAAAAATACAGAAGCTTAAGGAAAACATAAACATATTATATATCATATATAAATATAGTGACATCTTAATGGCCACCTTTAAAGGTGTTAAAAAAATATTGAACAATCATCGTTTCATGAGGCAGTAATTTTCCATCCACAGAAACAGTATCTTCTTTAACCATTAGACTAAGGTGTGTGTAAGTGTAGCTCGAATACTTCACATAAAAACATCATAATATATTGAAGATACTAGTTTTGTTATAAAATAAAATAATAAAAAGAGTTTAGGGTGGTGGAGAAGCAAAATAAAACAAAAGAACACAAGGGAAGACATTACCTTTAAATCGGGTAACTCTCTATGATATGAGCTCAAAGGCTTACATGGAAAGGATTATTACCAAAGTGAGGCTTCAATGATTAATATAGAGATGTGGAGAGATGAAATTGGAAGGGTTTGGCCGAGCCAAAGGCTTGATAGTTGTGTGTAAGGTGGTAGAGTTGGGGGCCTTTTATAAGAGGAGAAGAGTGGCACTCTTGGAAAGTTATAAAATATTACTTTATTATAAAATGATTTTTGGATTTAAAAGGTCCGAAAAGGATTTATTTAGAGGATAAGGTGATAAGGATTCGAAATACCCACATCCAATATGTTTGTGACAAGTGTAAGTTATAGTTTTAACATTATCTTTTCATATTATTCAAATCCCTTATTAATGAGGTAATCGATGCATCATCATGATGTCATAAATAATTTAATTTATTTAATGTCTAAAAATTATAAAACAAATATCATGATGTAGGAAATATTTTTATATTTCTAATGAATATTTATAGTCAAAAATATTACTTGTATAACCCCATTTAAAAATTGTTTTATTAAAAAAACTCATGTTTGTGACATATTAATTTTATGATTAAATAAAAAGGTATTTATGTCATTTTCTAACCAAAGTGGCTCTATGGGTTCCCCATGTTGACCCATGGATTTTCTTAGTCGACCATGACTCATCAAAAGAGGGTAGGACATGGGTCTAGGTCATTTCATATTATTAAAACATTATTTTTACCTCAAACTACACTAATTACCTCTAATTGCGATTAAAACTTAAAAGTTACTATTCACCAAAAAATTATTTTAATCCCATTGAACCACATTTTACTTCTTAATGACAACCATGTATGTCGGAATTTTGAAATTCAAAACACAGAGGTGGTAAAATTTCATTTAAACAAAAAATCAATTTTTTTAAGTACCACTTAGTGGTTTCACTATTCATCAAAAATTGAAGTTTTCTAGAAAAATACCAAAAATTCACCATAATCTATATTTGATATTCCGAATTCAAAAATTATGTCTATTTTTTAAAATTCAAAACATATAAGTTACATTAATTAATTTAATAATTAATTCCCACTGTCAGAGCAAGTAGTGTGTTTTTATGAAACAATACGTATCAAAAGACTGACACTAGTTTAAGTCCAATTTCAGATGAAATTAATTCCAACGACCACTATTGTATTAAATGGTAAAAATATATTTTAATTTCACTTTAAACCCAATTCAAAATATAATCTAATCATATATATAAATTATATTAAAAAGTGATTTTGAATTAAAATACAACATTTTTCACTATTCATTAATAAATGAACTTTATCGAAAAAATACCAAAAAATTACACAAAGTAAATTTTGATGTCCTGATTCTAAAGAAGAATTTTATTTTTTCAAATATAACACATAAAATTTTCAAAAACTGGACTTAAAAGAGGTTCTCCATCAAAAGGCGGTTAATCGACCTTTTTATTAATATTAGAATGTTTACGCTTAAAATTGGATTCATTCGCATTTTTAATCCTCTAACATTTATTGTAAAAAGTAAAAATATTTCACAAACATATATAATTATTTTGTAGTTAGTTCTGTTCATTTCCGCCATTACAACAGCTATGTGTTAACTACCATTTAAAATAATATAATTTTATTATTAGAGTGCAACGAAAGATTTCAAAGGAACTCGTTGTCACGTATTGGGTACTCCATCGAGCATAACGTTCCCTTTAAAGTAATATTAATATTTTTTCACAAATAGGGATAAATATAAAAATTTCATATTCTTTATTTACCTGGGGTGTCACACTTACCTTCATGTTATCAATTTTTTTGGATATGATAACATCATTTGAGGATGTGTGGGCTATCGCATCCTCAAAGGGATGTGATCGGTTCATCATTTATATGGAATGTATTGAGGACAAGTTTAATAAATATATATGATATAGATGAAATATTTAGGATTTACGTGAAATAATTTTCTATCTATACATATAACATACAATTTTCTTCTATCCATTTCACAAATCGAAAAAGTGATAACATTTCTCATGGACACGTGGATTACTCCCTCCAATAAGGCATATGTTTTTTACATTTTAATCACCACAACACATGAATAATAATTATAAATACATATAATAAATAATATTTTTTATATATAATGGTAATTATATAAGGATAAACCTCACTTACCTTCTTTTTATTTTGATCAATGAAATATTGGAAAGTTGTTCATTCATACGTACAACCTACCATCTCCATGATCATACCATTGGATCACATTTCATATCCATATTTAATGTATGATTTTAAAATAATAATTTATTTAAAAATGTGATAATTATTTCATTATTATTTTTATTTTTTATGTTTAAATAATGACTTTATTGACCATAGTGGGCCAATCAATGTCATTTTTGACACCTAATCCAATTATAATCAATCCTCTGACTAAAATATTATTTATTAGGTAATTATATATAACTTGTTTATAATTGAAATAAAAGTTGTATTAAAATTTTAAAAATGTAATTAAGAAATTAAATAATTATCATGTGTTTATTATTCAATAACAAAGAGTAAAATCGTGCCAAATCATAATCAATGTAACAAATTTATAAAACCAATTTCTATTCCTTGGGATAAAATTCTATGTCATTGTTTATGTTATTCCATGAATATGTGTTAAATTATATATGATTATATTATTTTTTGATCCATATTTTATTTTTTTATTTAGATTTTTCACACATAATTATTTCATTTATTTATTCTCACTCCAATGATATGATCTTTGTAAGGGGTTTTTCTTATCTCAGTTTTATTTCTGCGAGGTCAATTCTATATTTACCACATATTTTTTGGCAGTGTAAATACATAAAATTTGTGTATTTAATGATTATTATCATTAAACACATTTTTTGTTTCATATACTTTTGATTATCTCACATTTATGTGTTTTATTGGGTCAATGTTTATATAATAGTAATTGATTATTGTCATAGATTTCCTTCATTATGAGGTTTGTTATGTCATACACCTATATTCCTCTATGAGGAGTATATACTACTCCTTTGACTTGTTATATCATGAATATACTTATTCTCATGATATTGTAAGTTTCATTTATTTTTATTCCTTCATGGGGATTATGATTCAAATTCTTCAAATGGGGGTAGGATTCATTCCAACAATTAAAGATTATTTCCCATAATAATCTTTTCAATTGTTTGCTAATTGGATTTTATTACATTAATGTTAACACAAAAATTTACACTTACAATCCACTAAGGATATTTGTTATTGATAACATCCTAATTCGTTATTTGGATGGATTATGATTTACTCAATGATATTATTATGGAATCCTTTTCCATTCCTTGTGTTAATCATGTTTTCAAAGAAATTTTTTTGAAACTCATTTCTTTTTCATTGGTCAACCATGTTTTGAAGACATTATTTTGGAACCCATTTCTTTTATATGGGTTTTTCATTGTTCAATGATATTTTTTTGGGACCCATTTATTTTCCATTATTTAATCATGTTTCATTGTGATTATTTGGGGATCCATTTCTTTTCCATGGGTTAATCATGTTTCAGAGAGATTGTTTTGGGAACCATTTCTTATATAAGTGTTATTTATCTATCAAAGATATTTTTTTGTAACCAATTTTATTTTCTATGGTTTAACCATGATTTAATGTGTTTTTTTGTGGAACTTATTTAATTTTCATGTCATAATCATGTTATAAAGAGAATAGATATTTTTTTAATGAGTTTGGATGAATTGTCTATGTATTTACTTTTTGGAAATTATTAATTATTATTTTTCCTAGGTAGATATCTAATGCATTGGGTACACTGGAGATGGAGGTTAACTATATTGGTTCCATTTTTATCAGTTTTATAAGAGTTATGTAAGGGTTATATATATGATGTTCTAATATAACAACATGTTTTATATATTCTTCCATTTTGATTATGATGTTTATTTTTATCTGTATTGATATCAGATAGCCCATGATTATTCATTATTATGACTAATTCCTTTTTAAATCCTTATTCCACATTTTCATGTTTTATGATCTTGGTATTCATGGGTATGAATATTCTTAATTTATACCATGGCCTTTGGTTATGTCATCATACTCTTATACTTTTCTTATGATCATTGATGAAATTAATTTGTTAATTATAATGTTTTCCCTTACTACGTATTTCAGAGTATTCTTATTGTTTTTCCTTTCTTCTAGGTTTTAAATAATGTTTTTCTAGAAGTTATTTCAGAAGGATAATGTTAACATCTTATTATATAAAAATAAAATTGTGGTTAAATGGAAGGTATGTATTTTTGATAACTATTTTATTGTTCATATCACAGTTTTTTTGAATAATAAAATACTTTAAACCTAAGAGGTCCTATAGGATATAAGTGATACATATTTTCCATTTTTATTTTTTATTTTTTATTGAATGGAATAGGGTCACAATTATCTGCATCAAAGATGAAAATGTAGTGTTATGGACTTCAGAATATGATCTAAGGGTGTGGTTTATGGGATATTATAAGATTATGTACAACCATATCACCACTATAGTTAAATTTTTAAACCCACATTACAACAATGGAACATATTTCTTTTAAATTCACATTTAATTATATATATCTTTAATTGCTATAAATATCCCATGTCCAATCACTCATGAACTTTCCAACATGATATATGTCAGAGTATGATCTCTTACCATTCCTATGATTAACAAAAATAGATATGAAAATTTTTAAAAGGTTTGAAAAACTTATTTCTTAATTTTTATTATCTTATGAAACTAAATTGGAATTTTACTTGATACATTATTCAAGGGAAATGTGACAACATGGAATGATGTTTACATAACAATGACTATAAGAATATTTGAACCATAATGTCACGTGGTATCTTCTAAATAATATGATTGATGAATTATCTAATATGTTAGAACCATAATATGGTAGCATTTTAGATCATGTGTAACACCTTAGACCATACCCTATAATATTTTTTCCCATTTTATTTGATAGATGATTAGTACTATATCATTATCATGGAATAATACTAGCCATTTCATAAAGCCTCTCATTAAAACATTATTGAATGAGTATGGATTAACATTAATGAATTTTATGTATATAATAACGATACATTGGTGAGAATTAATAACAATTTGATATCCATGCTAATAAATAAGATAAATTTTTAAAATAGTGAAGTTGTTCGATAACAGAATGATTCAACACTGTCTATTTTTATACATAGAAATTTAGATTGGTTTGTGTTTGAAATGGGAGGATTTATATTCCCATAATTCAAGTTTCTATAGGACAATAATTTTTTGAGGACATTTTCTCACCCATCATCTAAGAAACTATATAATATTTATGATGTGAGATGATTTATCTGATCATCATTAAAAACATGTGGAAATAGTTTAACCAAAAATAATTTTCATGCTCATAAATAAAGGTGTCATGGAACATTGAAGGTGTGAGAACGGTTCCACTAGCCTATAAATCGTGAACCTATTCCTAGAACATTCATGATCATTATTTTTTCAATACCAAGAAAATAAATTCCATGATCATGATTATATTTTCAATATAAACCCCACAAATTTGTCATTTTAGGGATATTTTAATTTTTTTTAATAATGAAATAATCTAAATGTGTAAAACTCACAACTATTGTGAAAAAACATTCTTGCACATATCTTTAGTGAATTGGAAAAAAAAAATCATACATCGTAGGTGTATAATTCACCCAATAACAAAGGACAATTTCACACAATATTGTATGATGAGTCTTTGTACCAAACATTCATAGCACCTATATCATATGTTTAAATTTCATAAATATGATCGTGTTTCATAATGACCCAAGGATTAAGGGACACACCCCACACCATGTAATTTTATAAGCATCCAAACAAGTTACTTCCAAAAAAACTCATGAACACCATTCAAAATCTCCACCTATTAAGAAAAAACTAACATTAAAGGTTTCTATAATAAATAATGACAATATAAAAATTTGATATTCATCAATAAATGATCATTCATAAATCCAACAAAAAATCCATGATATGAAACATTTTGATAAAGATGTCAACCATACGACATTAAATTATATAACATCAAAGCTTCAAATTGTATGACCATGAACTAAAATCATAAATGGTCCTTATCATTTTACTTTAAACTAAAGGAAACAAAAATGTTTGATAAATAATCTTAAAAGTAACATCAATGGTCCTACATGGATAGTAATAAATAGAACAACTTTAGCCCATTTCCTATTGCCATAAATGTTTTGGAATAAAATTTCACATCACTTTGAGAAATGATGTTTAACTATTCTTTTCTATTAATCTTATAAGGACACAAATGAAGACCCTTTAATGGACCCAATACCAAAATCATGGAATATCCCACTTCATCTAATGAATTGTTTCATCCTAGTGGAACATACACCTGACATAAATCTTAAAAATTTTAGGATTGAAAAAATATCCACTATACACAAACTATTAATTGTTATTTTATATAAATACCCACCCTTTAATAAACATTTTTTCATATGAGAAAACATGATTTGGACGAGATAATACATCCATAAATTCTTTTTCGATGAGTTAACATTATGGTGATGAGCCTTTAAATATATAATCTCATTAGTAAAGATCCATCCAAAACATGATGATCAAATAGATACATAAGTTCATTATATAAGATGAAATACTTTCTCAATTTTTTATAATGATCCAACAAACTATTGATAATGAAGTATATCCCTAAAAAAATTACTGATGTGATTGTTCATACTTAAATATACTAGTGATAATCCAATAAACCATTCTGTTTAGTAGTGATGATCATGTAAACCTATAAACACACTAATGCTGAGACAACCTATCGGTGAAAATATAATAGATACCTTACCCCTATAGTGATAAACCATAAGAAAAATAAACCAATGGGTGATGATCTAATAAAATATTAAATTTACTACTATCTATTTATGAATACATGAAACCTATGAATAGTACCTTAATTTTTAGGAAATATGGCCTATCTATGGTATCTCTAAATCATTCTAGCAGAAATAAAATCCATAACAATTTAAATTTCATTCATTTCATTTTAAATTTTATCCACACATGGTAAAATACAATAGCTTCAATCTCTATCCAACAATTTGTGTCTATATGATGAACTAAAAGAAAACATGATCCTATTTATCACAAAAAACTCTGCTTCTATTCACAACCTAATTTGTTTCTCATCTTGCATGATGGATTATTTAATAGTAATCCTCTTTCTGGATTCCTAGTCATTCATAATAATTGATGAAAATAAAACAGCCTGTTGTATAAAGTCATGTCTCCAAGGTTATTTTACTTAAATAATGTTACTTATAAATTCAATAATGCTCTTAGCCATTAGGTCAGTGTTTAACATCCATTTAAAAAAATCAGCTCCCCTATGATGATACATCCTAGGTAAGTTATATTAAATCCATAAACCTACTACTAATGAGCCCAAAAATCCTTGAAATAACTATTGATAAACTATTAAACCCATAAATACACTAGTGATGATCTAGTAAATCTTTAAACACTTTGGTCAAAAGATGGCCCATTTGTGAAGACACAATAAATTCATAAAAATGATAGCGATGAGCTAAAACAATATTAATGATCCATAAATAGGACATTTGAGAAAATGATATAATAAATTATCACTCTACTCTTGAAACATTTTCATAAATGATGCATCCTCACAATAATTGATGGAAAATAATTATAGTGTAATCCTCAAGTCTTCCCTGATGACCCTAAATTCCAACATAACCCATACTCGTTATCAAGTGATGTGACCACTAACCAAAACACATGTACATGATGACAGTACATTCTAAAACCATACATTCCTCCACAGGTGGTGTTAAATTCTTGGATGGACTCCAAAATTTGATTAAAATATGGGGTGACACTACATATATTATTCAGTTTTCATAATCCTCCTCTTCCATGGATTATTTAGTAATGTGGATTTACATTAATTGAATATCCATTTAAATGTTATGTTGAATAAAACCCATTTATAATGAGTTTTCTCCCCTTAAAGGTGATAATTAATGTAAAATAAAATGGTATTGTTTTTTAGAATGATTTTAGAAATGTGATGTAAATCAATAATTGAGTCTCAAAACTGGAGAACAATCTATAATTATATGTTGATCTGACATTTGAAACACTCATTTTGAACATTTATTCCCTATATAGAATCCAAAAAATACCAAAATGGGCCTATAAAAAAATATTAGAAATTGTTTCTCCAGATAATAAATTACTAAAGTCTAATTGATGAATTTTATACACTATATTACTCAATAGAATGACATTGGGTTGTCCTATAGAGAATTTAGTAATCAGTGGACCAATAATAATTAATTATTATCTACTGATTGATTGTGGTTTGTGTTAATAAATAACATAATAATGTTTTAAAAGTTAGGGAGAGTCACATAAGTAAAAAAAATTAAGATTAGATATATATGAAAAACCTAGTAAGAGTTTTTTATAATAAAATTTTGATATTATTATTTTTTATCAAATTTCATATACATATTCATTTTTTAAATAATCATACATGAATTATAATCGGATTCCTCTCTAATTTTAGACTATGAAATAAAAAATATGAAAAATATATATTTCTATTTTAAATTGTATGGATTATTTTCAAGATAAAGCATCTAAATATTTATATTTTTTGTGAAATGAGCTAATAATGGAATATGTTGATAACCAAATACAAAGTGTAAATTTATTATATGATATGTATATTGTTACTATTATACATATTATAAATAAGTAATGATGGAGAAAAAAAATTGGTGAGTATCAATGTGTTTAATCATTAATATAGTAATGGGGATATTAAAGGCATGATTGACTAATAGTCTAAAATATTATTGGAAACTCAGATTTTACAGATCACAGAAACACACTTCGGACCATATTAATTATTTCATTAAATTCAAATTTGTATTCTTGGATATTGATTAAGGACATTTAGGTGTGGTGTAAGTTAATCTATCTTGTGATTAGTATGAGGGCATGAGACTTGCATGAAAAACATACTATGCTTCATTGATACATGGAATAAATGGTTATAAGAGTAAATCTAAATAATGATTATGTTAAATGTATTTTTATATAATAATTAATTTCATTAAGTATTTATATATATTATTTCAAGAACATTACTGATGTAATGATTATTTATGAATATAAAGACATATTTTGGACACATCAAAATATATGGTATACTCATATCGCATCCATGGATATGGGTTGATTTAAAGAAAATAAGATACATGATCTACCTCATGTCCATATATATTATGATATTTCAATAAATTTTAGGGATTACTGATAGAAATATTATCTATTATAATCCATGATAGGGTGAAAGTAATGTTTTTATTTTGTTTTTAATAGGTAATAAAATTAACTTAATGGAATGGCATCAAATTATGAAGAAGATTCAAATTAAATGGGTAGATATATTGCATAAAATAATCCATAATAGGTATTATATTATGTTATAGATCAATATCTCATTTTTGTAAATACATTAATTGATTTACTATTCCTTATTAAGGAAATATCAAACATAATAATTTGGTTGTACTATCTAGATTGAAACATTGAATTGTTTGGTTATATTTTTATTCCAATGTGAATTTATGTTAGCTCATGCATCTTTTTTAGGAAGACATAAGGTAATAACATAGAAGAAATAATGTATAAATTTAATATAACAATAGAGTGAATAAATAATAAATGAGTAAGTTAATATCTTGGATATAAAATGAGGTCTTTACATATGGATAATAGGTTTTAAACTGCATGATAATAGTATTGTTGAAGAATGACATTAATCATTGGATATATAACACAATGATATACGGTGATTTGTTTCACGACCTATAAATAATGATATTGAACTATAAAAATAAATGATATAAAAGTGTGATGGGATATTATGCTAGAGGAATATTTGATTTATCTCAGTTTAAAATATGAGGTATTTAAAAGAAGTCATTTATTAGATATAGTGATATAATTTAATGAAAGAGGTGATCAATTCAAATATTTTACCAAGAATCGAATAAATGTGATGATATGCACATAGATTACATAAATGATAGTGACATGAGGAGTTTATAACCTACTATCCATTTCTAATTATACAAAATGATATATTAAAAATTAATATGTATTACATAATATTGAGTGGTTTAATTAAATAAATGATATAACAGTTAAATATATATGGAAACATTACATTTTAAAGTCACTGAATGTTTAAAATATGATGACAACTATTAAACACTAAAATAACATATTAAATGTGTGGGTAGCTCACTAATAAAAATTAAATAAACATAATGTTTTCAAAAACACTCCATATTCGATTTGATATGTCATAGTAGATCATGAATAAATATAATGATATAAAGATTCGTTATAAACAAAATAACATATATCTCTTAGTTTTCATAACAAATATGTATAATTCATACATATAGAGAATATCATACCTGTTAAATATGTGTAATATAATTTAACAACATTGATATATTATATTCATACTATATGAAACATTATTTTCTGATATTCACTAGGATATTTGTAAAATAAGATAACATTTTGAAGAATCATTGTCCATTGAGATAATAATTAATGAAGTTTTTAGAGAAGTAAGATGAGATAGATTAGAATATATTTTTTAATAATTCACTAGAATTTGTAAAATAATCAATTAGAATGATAATTTGGAAAATAATAATTGAGTGATCATATAACTCTATGTAAAAATGATAAAGAATTTTTTATAGACATATAAATTGAAAATAATGAATGCTAAATGAAGGGAGCATGGAATTATTATATATCCATGATATGTAAACAAATTTTTATCACTCATGGATATTAAATATTCACTATTATGAGAAATATTACAATAAGATAGAATTTATGAGTCATTTATGGGATAAAAATTGATAATCCATTATAAATAATACATTATAGAGTACATTCTCAATGGTAGAAGAAATAGTGGAAATTTTTCATATTAAATAGTGATCCGGGAAATTTATAGTTGTGTATTTTACTAAGGGTCACTTATTTCCTATACTAATTAAAATTTATACAAGATTATGATAGACAATGAATTTTTTTTGTGAAATTGAAAGTATTATCTTATGAAAGAGAAACACATTTATCACATGTTTTTAAGAAAATATGATTAATATTTTTATGTCACTTTTCATTTTTAAATTTGAAAATACACTTAATATTAATATATTTATTCATTTTATAATGTTTTGGTTATTATTTTAATGTTCCTAAATTTGAATTAAAAATATTGTTATTTGATTTTAAAATTTATAATGTACATTAAATAATTAAAATTATGCATTGTTGTATTATGGGAGGTTATATATTGTTTCTTAACAAATTATATATGCCCCAATCAACTAGGAATCACTTAGATTCAACCATGTATGAAAAATTTCAACTAAACATGTATCTTTAAAATTAAATGTATTGGTTGATTATATAGAAGACTCAAAATAAACATGAATAAAAAGGTTTAATAATTCATTCCATTGAAACTACTTTGATGTACAATAGAATCTTCTATGACTTATGAAAGTTTTTCAAATCTATTTTTGTAAACCTATTACCCCTCACATGTTAAATTATTAATATTCTATCATGTGAGATCTACTAATAAAGATGAAATGATGTAATAATCATAAATAATCATACACAAAATAAATATAATGGTATTCTTAGAGAAAATATGTTAAAAAATAAAAATTTAATGAATGTTTGACATATATGGAATTGTGATTGTTTAAATGGACATAAATAGAATTAGTGGTAGTATATGATTCTGATTAGGTACATGATCCCTGGTATATTTTAATTTTATCTAAAGGACATTCAATAGGCAATGTGGTTTTATTTTATGTACTTAAAATAATTCTAGAATCATCAAAGGGAAATATGGATGTTAATGTTTTAATGGCAATAATTATTTATACTTATTTAAATTTGAAAGGGATATAATATATAATGGGGGTTTAATGTGTTATTTTTAGTTTTTAAATGTTCTATAATACGAATAAATATTCCAGGGAATATTACTTTTTTATTGAATATGAAAAAAAATTCAACTAAATTATTTCCCTTAATATCTCGCAGGGCCAATGAGAATGTTAGAATGCCTCTATTGGTATAATTTTATTTGTTCTGTATGGGTATCTCATTTTTTCCATGGGTTATTTAATTGAAGACACGTGTTGTATAAGGGTAGTATGGGGATTTTATATTCTATATAATGCAAAATCCTTATGTATATACACTTCCATATGGTAAATCCCTTGGTATTTTCATGGTGTATGGGATCATAAAGTGCTTAGTATGTGTAGTACTACTCTCTATAAGGATAAATTGAGCACATCATAAGGGTAAGAAATGATCTTTAAAGGATGTGTGGTGGTACCTTCAATGTCGTGTAAGGGAAATCCCTATTTTCTAATGGCTTTAAAAGGGAAACCTGCCATTGTGTATAGGTTACCTGAATTTCCTAAAGGGCATGTAAGGGTAAAGTGGAACTATATAAAGATTATTTCTACACCACATATGGGTAACACCTAAATTATAAGGGTTTCATAATGGTAACCCATTGTTTATATATGGTTTTTAAGGGTATGTACATACCCTTATATGTCACATTAGAAATGTTATGGTAAAAACCCTGCTACCCTTACCCATCATCCTTTTCTGGTGAAATATTTTGAAAACCATCATTTTTACTCCTTATTCAATAAATATAACCTACAATATGTTCCAGTGTTTTTAATGCCTAAATTCATGGAGTTAAATTCATTTAAGTTTTTCCCTTAATAAAAATGTTTATGAATAATTAAACATACAACTAATAATGAATATTTGAAATAAAAATTAAATTGTTAATTGAACTTGTTTCTTTAACTATATAGATCCGAACATGGTATTGTTCATTAAAAAATAGTCAAACCCCTAGTCACAATTATTTTGGGTTTATCCTTTATGTATAATAATTATATTATCATATCTTTTTAAAATTCCTAAATCCTTCATAGATCAAACTATGTTTTTCTTTGTGTTTTCTAGGAATGGAAAAATCTTATCCTCTCTCATTATTTCTTGGAACAATATTCAAAGGGAGAAATATCATTGTATTTTTTATGTGAATTTCTAAAATAGTTTTTTTTAAATTATATATATTATGAATAAATAATAATTATCAAATTTTATTTAATCATTTTTAATCTCTTTTTAGTGAATTTATAAATAATTTTGTAAATAATAATAACAAAAAATTAAAGTAAATAATAACAGTGCTTATCCCTTGTTTATATCATATTTTACAAGGGTGAGGGATTATAATCACATATAAAATTTTCTTCCTTCCCTATAAATAATCCTCATTCATCAATAAGAATAATTTAGAAACATCATGTTTATTCAGGATTTTTTAGGATAGATAGTTGATTATCACAAGTGAAATTTTATTTCTTTTTTTAAAAAAATTGTTGAATTCATTTTTAGTAATACTTAGAGAAAATTGTGATATGGTGAGTATCTGAAAGAGGCTTGTGATAAATTTCCCAAATGAACCTTGAATTTATTCACCAAAAACAATGATGTAGATAGTGCATTAAATTTTTAGCGCACCAGTCTAAATTTTTTCTATTATATAATCTTTTTGTTTGAAATGTTTTTAGTCATTCTTGATTAATATTTCATGTGGGTGAGTCTTCATTAAGTGATGGTGTTCTAAGATACTTGTATCAATTATTATGTTAATATATTATTGCTAAAGTTTGATTTTTATCCCTTGTATTATATGTTTCTACCTTATTAATGATTATATTATGTGTTTTATTATCTGTTATATCCTTTTATCTATTCCTTTGGAGGTACTATTTTTGGTTCCCAATGTCGGTGGACCTTTGTGATATGTTTATCAATTATAGGGGGAGTGACCATGACTTTTGAGGATGTTGATGATAGACCTAAAACCATGGTAGAGACATGAATAATACTTGTGAAATTCATGTGTTACACTCGATGCACGGCATATCCCACAGAACATGTTGCTTGAGGCATAGTGGATGTTGAGTATCATGATAGTTCGATGCCTAATGGATACTTAGAACATGACTCACTTGATTCCAAGTGGATCCAAAGTATTAAGTGCACAAAATTTTTGTTACCATGATTACTACACTCATATAAAGATCATTATTACACCTTCTATGTTAACATTACATCCTATATTGATCCAAATCAGTAATTTTTGGGGATCACAGTGTATTGGTTGGAACATGAGTGCTCAATTTTTCATTATTGTGTTTGTTGTGCATTAATATTTTATTTACATAAAACAATTTTTTATATGATAAACTCAATTAAGGATTAATTATTTGTGTCCTAATATGTTTTATTATTCACACCATGCAAGGGAATTCTAATGCACTTAAATAATTAATTTATAGGGACCCTAGTAAGGGAAAGGAGAATGTGGATAATGGTTACTTTGTGGAGATTGGAGATGGTGGTAGACCAGAAGACACTATTGTGGACTCCATAATTTATTAATTTATTTCTCTACCAAATATTTATTCTAGTTTTGTTTACCACAATGATATACAATTTTTAATTTATTATATTACATTGATTCATCTTCTTACCAACAGGTTACTTTGATTATTTATTATATTTTTTATATATTACTTATGTTATTATATAATATTGATGGTATGGTCTCCTTGTGGATATATATAAACCCTTACATCTTTTCAACATCATCTTTTGTATAGTATGGAACACATGAGGTCCGGCGGAGTTCTAACCTAGACCTTTAGGTAGAATTTTTTTTATATTACAAAGTGATATCATATAAATGTATTGTAATTTTATTTTTACAGTAACCTTGTTCATGGTTGAAAGAATATAGTTTTCTAGGACATGGTTGGAGGTTTTCCATGTTCTTGGCCAAATAATGTGTAACATGACTCTGAGTTTCTAGGGATGTGACTATTTTTATTATTTTTATGAAATTTGAAGTCAGTTATTGCATATCTATTCTACATATAGGATAGCATTCCATATATATATATATATATATATATATATGATTTGTTTGTTGTGATTTAGTTCACTACGTAAATGACTTAAATTGTGTTGCCTATTTGGGATAGATGGTTTTATGTTTGATATATCTATTTTTACTTATGATTATGATATATATCTATTTCTATTGATTTGAAGAACTGAGAACAATGTTATGATTTAGTATATACATGTGGACTATGAAAAATGTGTTCGAATGAAACCATGGTTTGTTCATTGATGGTTGTACCTTGGGTATTGGGTAGACTTCTAGGAAAAACTTTTTTGATTCTATGGACTGTTTAGGGTTTATCGTAAGGGATTTTTTTATGATGTATTTACTTTGTGTTATATAACATGGTTCCTCGACATAGTCTTATGGGAATATATTGGAAGTGTTTATGGAATGAATCCATGGAGAAGGATTTCCGACTCTACCATTTTTTTATATAGTGTGCAGTTGTGAATTTTACCACACTAACTCTTTGGTTTATGTAGTGGGCCGCTTATACCCAAATTCTTTCACTTAGTTCCTGTCTAGAGGGACGGATTTCAGAAAAATATTAAAATATGTAAGAAACATTACTCAAATATTCTTCACAATTCTAGGAAATTAAGGTACCTTTGGATGGTGATGAATGGTTTGAAATGAATTTTTTAATCAATGAATTATTATAGAACCTAAAGGTCCATTAGTTTATGCTATTATATTTCTTGCTATAAGTGGTATCCCCTTGAATTTTCATTCAGTAATGGATCTCTATCAATATATCTTTTCAAACAGATTCACAATAATTCCTCTTGACTTAGGATTTCACGTTGAGATAGAGCTCAGGCTAAATGTTAAACCAATTGTGATAACCCATTTTCATCTTAAACCTTCCAAGATTAAAGATTTCAAGGTAAAGCGTGATGACTTGCAGAGGAATGGATGTATCTAGTCAATCACATAACTATGTTGTGCACTTGTTTTGTCCTCTAAAAAGACATATAATAATATTTGAATCTTCATTGATTCCCCAAAGCTCAAATATGCTATGGTTAAGAAAATATATCCTCTTCCTTGGATCGACGCTCATTGTGATTTGTTATGGATAGTGCTAGTATTTCTCCAATATCAACCATCAATTAGGATACCGCCAGCTACATACTAGAGAGGAGGGTATCCAAATGATGGTGTTTTTGACTAATTATCATTTTTATAGGTACATACTAATGTTTTTTAGACTAATTAATGAACTATCAATGTTCATGTATCCCATGAAAAATATATTCCATCCTTACATGGACTTGTTCATCATGGTGTTTGTGGATTATGTCCTCATCTACTCACTAAAAACAGTCCAGAATGAAATACATATTAAGTTAGTCTTGAGTATAATTCAATAATATTTTCTAAAATAAACTTTAGAAGTGTAACTTATGGATTTATAAGGTAAATTTATTTGGGCATGTGGTCACTATGAATAGTAAATCCATGGACCCCAAAAAGTAGAGGCAATGATGTCCTAGACACATCCACAAAACATGTTTGAGAATAGGAACTTCATCAGATTATTTGGAATGTATTTTTATTTTTCCTATAGATTCCCCTAATAATCATCATCTATGAATATACATATGAAGAAGGGATTAATATTCTTGTGGCTAGACCCCTGTGAAGAGGAGGTCCTAGATCAGAAGATGGGGTTTATTATAGATTAGATATATATGCTTCATGAGCCCTGGAATAGTTATACATTACACTATGATGAATTAGATATTTTTATAGTGTTACTAATAAATTGGAATATGTGATTTATTAGGGTTAACATACGCTATAACCCCTTCAAGAAGAATAACCCTACATAGGATTTTGAGCTAGAATACATGGTTCAATCTCTAATGTATTGGAAATATTATCTCTTTTAGGAGAGGTTTATTTTCTACAGTAAAAAATTTTCTATTATATCCTGATATATCTAGATTGAAACCTAAGTCAAAAGTAATGGATAGATTATCTTGAAAATATTAACTTTGAGATTTTTTATACACTATGTAAAGGTAAAATCTTGAGAGATTATATTAGGTGTATGAAAAAGGTTGAGTATAAGACAAATGAGAAATCTTTATACGTGTAGTGTTTCTTGATTAGATTACCAGTTGACTGAAGGATCAATGCTTCTTGGGATCATAGAATGATGGTATTTTCTATACTAATGGTTATGCATTCTCTAGAATACAAGTTAGTGTCTGTAAATGATTTATACATGGAGTGAGTTGTTATTCGGTAATAACTAGTTAGAGGGGACCTGATACCTTAGATGTTATTGGGTGGTGGAGAAAGGATCCTTCTTCATGAGAGAGTATATGTCGTTGATTCGATCAGAGTGGATGTGATGAGTTTATTTTATACCTCTAGATGGGTGATATATCATAGCATGACAAATATGTACCATGACTTCATATGATAGTTTTAGTGATATGGAATGAAAAGGGACATTGCTGGGTTTAATTCGTGATGGCTTAATTACTAGATGGTAAAGGTAAAACATCGACACCCAAGTGGTTTTCTCTTTCCATATCCAATTCCCATGTATAAGTGGGAGGACATCATGATTTACATCATAATTGGGAAATGTAGTACCACGATCATCCATGATGTTGTTTATATGATTGTTTATCAAATAAAAGGGGATGGTCACTTCTCAATTTATTTAGAATCTAACTATGTGGATGAGATTTGAATGTTTTATATCTAAGAGATAGTATACTTTAATGGGATTCCCATGATAATTGAATAAAATAGAAGAGAATTTTTAATTTCATGATTATGGAAGGGCATGTGGAACCCCCATGGGACTAAACTAAGAATGATCATATCATACCATACATCAATAGATGGATGATTAGTGCAAATAATTCCCATACTGGGGGATATGAATTGAGAATTTTTTTTGACATCGTTGGATTTTGGGATGATCACCAATTATTGTTTTTTATCAAATTCAAAAAAAAATTAACAGATCTTGGTTATGTTAGAACCATACAAGGCACTTTTAGGGAGATCCTGTCGTTCATCTCTCTATTGGCATGTGGTAGGTGAGGTAGTAATTATGGGATCCAATTTTTTTTAGGATACTTGAAACTAATTCATAAGTGGTTTATTACCACTTTTTAACAAGTAGATACCATAATAATATCATAGGAGGATACATTTGAAGTTCGGTTTTTGTCATCCAGTTTTCTTGAGAGTGACTCCATTGTTATGTAAATGACGTCGAAAGACAAAATGAAAGATAAAAATGTGTAATGTTGGACACTTTGAGTTGTTATAATGGGATGGGATTATGTAATACCATATATTCCTTCCACCACATTATTTAGGAATACTTTATGTTTTTTTTGTTACTCAACCTAAGATGTACACACCTGATCCTTACAATGTTAAAGACTACGAAAAAATTGAGTTAGATTAAAATTCAACTAATATTGAGTTTCTATTGATGATTATAGACTAGAGAAAGAAATTAGATCGAGGGGATATGGTACAACTAGTATTTGTTCAATGGTAGCATCGAAGGATCTAAGAGTACCACTTTTGTTATAAGAAATTACCACTTTTTGTTTGAAATTAAAAAAAATAATCTCAGTTTCTAGCCTTACATATTCCCTAAGACCAACAAAATATTAAAAAGGAATCTACCCTTACACATGATGTTTGTTTAGAAGTTGTATAAGGGTAAATCAAAAATTTCCAAGTGTTACATAAGTGTACACATGTAATGTGTAAGTGTAGGATGAAGATTATATACACTATTTAAAGGTAAATCCAAATTCTTATAAAATATTTAAGGTTAAATTGATGGTTTTATTCTATGTGTATGGGTGAATAAGGTGTGTATTAAGAGTCATAATTCATTGAACAAGGCTAACCAAATCAATGTGTAAGGGTAATCCATGATTTCTAAAGGATGCATAAGGGTACTTCTGAAATTGTGTCACGGTAAGCCCAGTGTTCACAAGGCACTGTAAGGTAATCCTACTGATTACTAAGGGTGACTTGCATTTCCGAAATAATGTATATGGGTAAAGAAGATCTTAAAAAGTGTATTTCCTACTTAACATAAGGGTGACGTCTAAAATTTACGATTAATATAATGGTGACCCAGAGCATACATAGGATTTTTAATGATAATTCCTTACCCATATAAGAAAACATAGAGCTATATAATTATAAAAACAATGTTCTAATTACACATCTTTCTTTTGGATAATTATGTTTTAAAACCACCCTTTTATACCCATTTATCCGTAAAGCAATCCTAAAATTCATTTTGACAATTTAAAATCCACAAAATACTGGAATTCAATTTTATCATTATTTTCCCCTTATGTAGAATGTTTAATAAGACTAAAATTATTCTCTATTAAGGAATAGTTAAATGAAAAATTAAATTATTAAATAATCTCCTTCCTTTCATGAAACAACTTCATATGCAGAATATTTATTTATAAAATAGACAAAAACAAGTTACCATCATTTTTTGTTGATCATTTATGTTTGAAATTTTTTTAATTTCCACTCTTCATAATTAGTGAAGCCTACAAGGATCAAACTATGTTCCTTTTATCATTTTATATGTACATAAAAACTCAACCCCTCTCCTCTTTTCTGGGTAAAATGTTTTAATGGTTAAAATATTCTGGTGTTTATTTCATTTTAATTTATAAACCCAACATTTTTAAAGATTTTAAAAATCATGGATAATTACTTCTTATCATATGTTATTTATTATTTCCCAATCATTTTGTAGCAATGTTAAATAATTCATTAATCAGGAATAACAAATAATTATGGAAAATAATAATAGAAATTATTCTTAGTTTATCTTATATTCTTCTACGGAGATGTATTATCACCATATTTGTAATTTTCCACTATCTATATGAAATAATATCAATTTTTTATGAATGATAACATGTAAATATAAATATTATTCTATATTTTCTTGGACATATAATTGATTATCGTGTGTTCTATTTTATTTCATTAAGAATAAAATAGATATATTTGGTGGAAAGAATCGTTTTTGGGAGTTTTGAGTAGAAGAGTATGTGTATGTAACTTCGGATATGCTTCCTTGAAGAATATTTATGTTCTTCATCAATAGATATTTGGTATTATATTCCATACATTTATGGGTAATTGTTCTACACGTGTTTCAATTATACAATCTTTATATTTTAAATCACGATTATTCTTTTTCTTGATGATTACATGTGGGTGTATGTCAAACTCATGTGTATATTACATGTTACCTTTTTTTATGAGTGCAGTTGACCACCCTGGAATGTTTATCCCTTAGTGGAGGAGTGTGTATCTCTTTCAGTGTTACAAATGATAGAGAAAAGGTTATTTGTAACAACCCGAGATTTTATGAAAAATATTCTTTTTAATTTTATTAATGTCTTGTGTTGTACGCTACACCAAAAGGAGCTTTCACAACACGCAGCCTTGACTTGCCTTGCAATCGCGACCTTCCTTGATAGCGTGTGTAATACGCAATACCGAGTTTCACTAAACAACGATATGCTATTAAAATATTATTAAAACTAGCAGTTATGAATAGTAATAACCACTTTTTAAAATTCTGTAAATCTTACTTTTCAAAATGAACTTCATTTTTGGATTTGGAGTATCGAATTTAGCCTAAGGTGAAATTTTGGTACTTTTTGGATAACTTTCATATTCTAATGAATAGTGAAAATTACTAAATTATAATTAAAAACAACTTTTTTAATCAAAATAATTAATAGTGATAAATTATTAATTTGAGTGGTTTTAAAGTATATTTAGAATATATTTTTACAATTTAATACAATGCTGGTCATTGGATGTAATTTCACATTTAAACCAGACATAAACAAGTGTCAATCTTTTGATAGATATTGTTTCTTAAAAACACGCTATTTGTTTTAACAGTGGGATTTAATTATAAAATTAATTAATGCAACTTCTATGTTATGAATTTGGTAAAATATACTTCATTTCTGAAATCGGAATATGAAATATAGCTTAGGATGAAATTTTGGCATTGTTCTGAAAAACATCAATTTTTGATGAATAGTGAAACTACTAAGTGGTAGTTAAAAAACTGAATTTTTCCATAAAACTTAATTTTACCACTTCTGTGAATGGAATTTCAAAAATCCGAGAGACACGGTTGATGTCAGTAAGTAAAATGTAGTTCAATGAGATGAAAATAATTTTTTGGTGAATAGTAACTTTTTACTTTTATCTACCACAGTTAATAGTAAATAGGGTAACTAAGGGTAAATATGATATTAATATTACCCTAACACATGTCCTAATTCTATTGGACAAGTTTAATTCGACCAAAAACAAACTTAGGAATAAAATATGACCATTTAGGCCCACTTGGATTAGATTAGGACATTTATTATTAATTTATTTAAAGAAGGGTTAAAATAGTTAAAATCAAAGTTTAATAAGTAAATCATTTTTAATATGGGGTTATACATAAGATAAATTCGATTGTAAATATTCATTAGAAAGCTAAAAAGATTTCATACATGATGGTAGTTTATTTGTAATTTTTAGACATCAAATAATTTAATTATGACACAAAGATGATGCAGTAATTATCTTATTAATGAATTATTGACATAATTGATAATATAAATACCAAAATAAATGTAATTTAAGACTTTTTATGAATTCCAATAATTTTATAGGTTACTATGATATATTAGTGTTTATTTAATCAACTTTTTTCGAACATATAATTCTGTTATGACTTTCACAAAAATCATATATCAAATAGTGTCAAAATTGGCACAAAATAGTTTTTAAATCAATTATTATATTATTAATTGTTATTTTGTTCCTAAAAATCTAAGGTTCGGCCAAATGACTTAGATAAGGATATATTTATTAATAATATACAATTTGGGGATCGTTTGGCATGTTATAGTAAGTGTATTAACCATATAGTGAAAGAAAACAAAAAGACACGGTAAAAGTAAATTATTTAACTTAGAGTTAAATCTAATTGATAAGGTTAAAATAATACCCTAAACTTGTCTAAATCTTATTGGTTGATAGGATTTCGACCCCTCCCCACTTTATCTTCTAAATAAGACCCTTTGGAACCATTATAAACCGATTTTGACTTTAATATAAAATAATATTTTGAGATATTCCTAAGGTGCCCCTCTCCTCCCTTATAAAAGGACACCTCCTCCCCCTCCTCCTCACACCAATTTGAGCACTCAACCTCGGCCAACCCCTGCCAAAATCTCTTCTACACTTCCATAGAAACATCCTAGAGGTTCTGGTATTCCTCAAAGACCAATTTTAGTGCCCTAAGAGGAGGTCTCAAAGAGGCGCTTCAAAGAAGATGTAATTACCGTTACCAATTCTTTCATCTTTATTTCTTCTTCCACTTCTTCTTCTTAGGTTGTTTCATTATGAAGTAATAACATCAGTATCACTCATATACTGATATGTTATTATAAGTATGAAACAACCCTATTTCACCATCTATCCATCCTACGGAAAAAGAAATCACCGCGCGTGCGTACGTACGGAATACCATCTCCCGCCGTGGTGTAATCTATTTTCCACCACCACCTTACATGGATGTGTATAATGGTGTAAAGAATGACTATACATAGCTATTACAACATCATATTGATTCTGATATATTGTATAATCCACTCCAATTCAATTCAATATTTATGGAAATGATATCATCGCTCGTGCGTACGTACGGACTACCGTCTCCACGACGCGATGAGATTCATTCTCCATGTTAACCATTCAAGAATGATTATAAAGTATATATAAGAAATAATAATGAAATATATGACATTATAAAGCTACTGGATTTATGTATATATATATATATATGTATGTCATCTACTTACTTCCATTTCAAGACAATAAGGAATGGAAAACAGCGTTCATGCGTACGTACGGACTACCGTCTCCATGAACGGTGTTTTTCATTTTATTTATCTATCTATTATATATATATATACTGAATATATATGATATATAAATCATATTTTATATTCTGGAAGTAATTAAATCATGATATAAGTAATAATAATGTCAATAACAACAAGTCAAAACACCTACGATAAATGAAACAATTTTACCCAAAACGCTTCTTTAACATGGAATTTACAAAAGAACGGGTAATATAATGTCATAAGTGAACCATATATGATATCATAACAATGAATATGATTCTGTAATAAGTCAATGACATTATTTATATCATTATACAGGAGGTTCGGACACATACGAAGCAAATCGGACCTAAGGTAAGGGAAATATCACAATCTCATTTTTATCCGAGATTGTTTATTCATAAGTATTTACTGGGGTGTATTTTATCATCCACATCCATGTTTTATCAATATGTAATATTATTTCCATCCACCTACAATTTTTTAAATCCATTTTTACCCTTCGGTGAGTTTTTAGTAATATGTATGAAAGGAATCTTTTGTCGTTTTTCGTATGAGGTACTTTTTGACTTTTCCGACAAAAGTACGAAGAATGTTTTTTTTTAACTTATACGGCATGAATGGATTTTTAAAATATTATTTCCAAGAAGCTTCCTTTACAAGTTTTCAAGTTTATTTTTAATCAACTTCTTTTATTTTAATGTTGTATGACATGTTATGAATGGAAAAATGTTTTTGAAGAAGAAAGGATATTTTCCTCAAGAATGGAGTTCAAGTGTTTTATCAAAATTATTTTCCATCTAAGATAATAAAGGGTTCTGTTTTATCCCTATTATTACATTGATTTGATCATGTTGTGATGGAATTATTTTTATGAATTCCTTTATCTTATATGAATTGATTTATGATGTCATGATGTTCCAAGAATCCCATTTTTGTTACATGTGTTATGCGATGATGTATGTTTTATGATTATGTGGCACACATAAGAAAGGATTCATTATAAGATGGGTGGGACCTATATCTCCCTCCAATGCATTGGGTAAAGATTTTTTATCTCATGAGATAGACATGGATGAAATGGCAGGTTATACCGGTTCAGTGAAACAGGACTGAAACGAGGGTTACTCGATTCAGAAAGGGACATTGTCCACTAAGATAGTCTTGGCATTGAGTCTTGACTAACAAGAAATTATTCTCTATGATTATGTGTGTATGCCACAAAGTTTCATGTTTTAGGTTATGATTATTGGGATTACATTTCACTTCTATATCCCATGTTATGATATTATGAGTTTTTTTTTTTGCAGGTTAAGATTTCCAAAAGCTATGTTCTTATATATATGATGTGATTGATATTTCTTTTGTTTACCCTTAATGAGCATTTGAGCTCACCCTTTTATGTTTTCTTTTCCCCAGGATATAAAGAAAGGTTTTAGGTAAAAAAAAGGAATGACCTTTATGGGAGATATTGAAGAACTTTCACCACGATTAGAAGATTACGTTCCGATTTTCCAAAGACACTAAACTATTACGATCCATGTGTGTGTGTTTTTGTTATGTACTAAGTATTCCGCAAAAGTAATGTAATGTCCATGTACGATAAGGTTAGGGTATTTACAGTTGGTATCAGAGGAAAGGTTTAGTCAACCTTTGGAAACTAGGATGCGAAAACGTTAGTGAGATCCCTAGAGATATTTCTAAGGTATGTCTAGGGATGTCCCTAGGGATAAGTATACGTATAGGTTATAGTAATAGAATTACGCTAACGATCATAGAATTAAGCCTAAGATGTTGGATATTGAAGGTACTCCCCCTTTATTATGTTGTTTTCCCTAGCATGATTTTTGCCTCTCACACTATTCTTTTTGGGTTTTAGAAAATGGCTGGAGACAAGATGATTCACAATAATGGAGGATATGATGGACAATGGAATGATATTCTTCATAATGAAATGGGATTTGGAAGTCCAAACATCATTATTATGCTGAATCAGCAATCTCATAATATGATCAATAAAGTAAAATTTGGTAAGTTTCCTGACTCGGCTAATAAGAGAAAGATGGAGTTTCATGATGATCATAGAGGAAAGAAAGTTCCATTTCCCCTATGTAAATCATGTGGGAAGAGGCATCAAGGAGAATGTTTCAAAGGAACTAGAAGATGCTATGGGTGTGGAAAAGAAGGACACAAAGCAAGTAAGTGAAAAGGAAAAGTTTCAGTTAACACCATGGATGAGGATAATGGTATTGCTACGACATCAACAATGGTTAAATGCTTTAAATGTGGAATGTACGGGCATTATGCAAACCAATGCCCTAAGGGAAAGTCTCATGAAGAGAATCAGTATGGTCGTATGGGAAGTATTTATGTTGACAATGATGAAGAAACTAAAAATGATATGTGAGATGAAAGAAATGTTGAAGCTCGGTCAATGGTCTAAGAATGTAGTGGAATGATTACATGTTTATCATGTGTAATGTTGTATAAGTAATCTCATGGAATAAGGAGACATCTAAGGATTGTTACACTGTTGTCTTTCCTTAAGTGTATGATGAATGTTACCAGTAACAATGAAAGGTTATTCAGATACTTTTGGAAAGTGGATGATAAGTGCATAATGAAAGGATAAGAATATAATTAGATGTTTGATTGTATTCATGAGCTCATGATTGATATAAGGACTAAGTGATATCATGGTTTGAGTATATAGAATTTTGAGGATTTCGGTATGTGGAAAGTGTTAACTTTTAACTGCATTCATGTTTTCACTAAGGTATTCAAGAGAATACACGATTAAGGACTTTGAATGTTTGGAATGTGACCAACAAAACATATCTTATGATATATGGGGATCGGCGATGGTGTTAAATCTCTGGTAATCATTTTCACTATATTATGAGAGTCGACTGCAGTATTATGGATAAGCCTAAAGATTGGAATGGATTATGTTGGACATAAGTTAGTATTGTTTGTTTTTTTCGATATTATTGATGGGATGTTATAGTAATATAGTTTTGGAAAAAGGACAACCTGCAAGACGGGCGACATCCCATCGCTTCGGACAAGGCTGTGGGAATCGAACCCACAACCGAAGTGCCACTGGCCTTCATCGCCTACCACTGGCCTACAGGAAGTCCCTGTTTAGTAGAAACTAGTTTTATTATATTAAACAGTATGATATATGAAGTATAAGTCCATTTAAGGAACCATATATGATTAATCTCACTATAGATCGACTTATGCATATAATTTTTGCTAACCTTTTGTTTGAGACAGATGGAATGACCCGTCATTCTATCACATGATCTGCTAACACTTCAATAATAACAAATTCAACTTCATTTATTTAATAGATGAAGTGGAAATTGTTCAAGGCACGAACAATAGTGAGATTTTACCAAAATAAAGTAAGTATTTATTCTAATTCAAATTTTCAACTTTAGGGAAATGATCTTGAAAACCAAAAATGTTGTCCTAGTGATCTTATACCTGATGAATTAGATGGTACCTTATATCATCACAAATCTATGGATTTGTGATTACTGGCTTTTCCATAGCCATGTTCTCTACCACTCTCCATCAGAACATGATGGTTAGATTTCTCTTCCATATCCATATTTTCACCTATGTGGAAGCCCAGTGATTAGTTTATTTGGGTAACCGTTACGTTTCATACTTTTGTTTTTAAAGATTCGTTTTGATATTCCTTTTTACGATGTGGGTTTCTATTAAAGAAACTTTCGAATAGTAAACCATTTATAACCCCGACGAATTTCGAGGGCGAAATTCATTTTAAGGGGGGTAGAATGTAACAACCCGAGATTTTATGAAAAATATTATTTTTAATTTTATTAATGTCTTGTGTTGTACGCTACACCAAAAGGAGCTTGCACAACACGCATCCTTGACTTTCCTTGCAATCGTGACCTTCCTTGATAGCGTGTGTAATACGCAATACCGAGTTTCACTAAACAACGATATGCTATTAAAATATTATTAAAACTAGCAGTTATGAATAGTAATAACCACTTTTTAAAATTCTGTAAATCTTACTTTTCAAAATGAACTTCATTTTTGGATTTGGAGTATCGAATTTAGCCTAAGGTGAAATTTTGGTACTTTTTGGATAACTTTCATATTCTAATGAATAGTGAAAATTACAAAATTATAATTAAAAACAACTTTTTTAATCAAAATAATTAATAGTGATAAATTATTAATTTGAGTGGTTTTAAAGTATATTTAGAATATATTTTTACAATTTAATACAATGCTGGTCATTGGATGTAATTTCACATTTAAACCAGACATAAACAAGTGTCAATCTTTTGATAGATATTGTTTCTTAAAAACACGCTATTTGTTTTAACAGTGGGATTTAATTATAAAATTAATTAATGCAACTTCTATGTTATGAATTTGGTAAAATAGACTTCATTTCTGAATTCGGAATATGAAATATAGCTTAGGATGAAATTTTGGCATTGTTCTGAAAAACATCAATTTTTTATGAATAGTGAAACTACTAAGTGGTAGTTAAAAAACTGAATTTTTCCATAAAACTTAATTTTACCGCATCTGTGAATGGAATTTCAAAAATCCGAGAGACACGGTTGATGTCAGTAAGTAAAATGTAGTTCAATGAGATGAAAATAATTTTTGGTGAATAGTAACTTTTTACTTTTATTTACCACAGTTAATAGTAAATAGGGTAACTAAGGGTAAATATGATATTGATATTACCCTAACACATGTCCTAATTCTATTGGACAAGTGTAATTCGACCAAAAACAAACTTAGGAATAAAATATGACCATTTAGTCCCACTTGGATTAGATTAGGACATTTGTTATTAATTTATTTAAAGAAGGGTTAAAATAGTTAAAATCAAAGATTAATAAGTAAATCATTTTTAATATGGGGTTATACATAAGATAAATTCGATTGTAAATATTCATTAGAAAGCTAAAAAGATTTCCTACATGACGGTAGTTTATTTGTAATTTTTAGACATCAAATAATTTAATTATGACACAAAGATGATGCAGTAATTATCTTATTAATGAATTATTGACATAATTGATAATATAAATACCAAAATAAATGTAATTTAAGACTTTTTATGAATTCCACTAATTTTCTAGGTTACTATGATATATTAGTGTTTATTTAATCAACTTTTTTCGAACATATAATTCTGTTATGACTTTCACAAAAATCATATATCAAATAGTGTCAAAATTGACACAAAATAGTTTTTAAATCAAATATTATAATATTAATTGTTATTTTATTCCTAAAAATCTAAGGTTCGGCCAAATGACTTAGATAAGGATATATTTATTAATAATATACAATTTGGGGTTCGTTTAGCATGTTATAGTAAGTGTATTAACCATATAGTGAAAGAAAACAAAAAGACACGGTAAAAGTTAAATTATTTAACTTAGAGTTAAATCTAATTGATAAGGTTAAAATAATACCCTAAACTTGTCTAAATCTTATTGGTTGATAGGATTTCGACCCCTCCCCACTTTATCTTCTAAATAAGACCCTTTGGAACCATTATAAACCGATTTTGACTTTAATATAAAATAATATTTTGAGATATTCCTAAGGTGCCCCTCTCCTCCCTTATAAAAGGACACCTCCTCCCCCTCCTCCTCACACCAATTTGAGCACTCAAGCTCGGCCAACCCCTGCCAAAATCTCTTCTACACTTCCCTAGAAACATCCTAGAGGTTCTGGTCTTCCTCAAAGTCCAATTTTAGTGCCCTAAGAGGAGGTCTCAAAGAGGCGCTTCAAAGAAGAGGTAATTACCGTTACCAATTCTTTCATCTTTATTTCTTCTTCCACTTCTTCTTCTTAGGTTGTTTCATTATGAAGTAATAACATCAGTATCACTCATATACTGATATGTTATTATAAGTATGAAACAACCCTATTTCACCATCTATCCATCCTACGGAAAAAGAAATCACCGTGCGTGCGTACGTACGGAATACCGTCTCCACGCCGTGGTGTAATCTATTTTCCACCACCACCTTACATGGATGGGTATAATGGTGTAATGAATAACTATACATAGTTATTACAACATCATATTGATTCTTATATATTGTATAATCCACTCCAATTCAATTCAATATTTATGGAAATGATATCATCGCTCGTGCGTACGTACGGACTACCGTCTCCACGACGCGATGAGATTCATTCTCCATGTTAACCATTTAAGAATGATTATAAAGTATATATAAGAAATAATAATGAAATATATGACATTATAAAGCTACTGGATTTATGTATATATATATATATGTATGTCATCTACTTACTTCCATTTCAAGACAATAAGGAATGGAAAACAGCGTTCATGCGTACGTACGGACTACCGTCTCCATGAACGGTGTTTTTCATTTTATTTATCTATCTATTATATATATATATATACTGAATATATATGATACATAAATCATATATTATATTCTGGAAGTAAGTAAATCATGATATAAGTAATAATAATGTCAAGAACAACAAGTCAAAACACCTACGATAAATGAAACGATTTTACCCAAAACGCTTCTTTAACATGGAATTTACAAAAGAACGGGTAATATAATGTCATAAGTGAACCATATATGATATCATAACAATGAATATGATTCTTTAATAAGTCAATGACATTATTTATATCATTATACAGGAGGTTCGGACACATACGAAGCAAATCGGACCTAAGGTAAGGGAAATATCACAATCTCATTTTTATCCGAGATTGTTTATTCATAACTATTTACTGGGGTGTATTTTATCATCCACATCCATGTTTCATCAATATGTAATAATATTTCCATCCACCTACAATTTTTTAAATCCATTTTTACCCTTCGGTGAGTTTTTAGTAATACGTATGAAAGGAATCTTTTGTCGTTTTTCGTACGAGGTACTTTTTGACTTTTCCGACAAAAGTACGAAGAATGTTTTTTTTAACTTATACGGCATGAATGGATTTTTAAAACATTATTTCCAAGAAGATTCCTTTACAAGTTTTCAAGTTTATTTTTAATCAACTTCTTTTATTTTAATGTTGTATGACATGTTATGAATGGAAAAATGTTTTTGAAGAAGAAATGATATTTTCCTCAATAATGGAGTTCAAGTGTTTTATCAAAATTATTTTCCATCTAAGATAATAAAGGGTTCTGTTTTTATCCCTATTATTACATTGATTTGATCATGTTGTGATGGAATTATTTTTATGAATTCCTTTATCTTATATGAATTGATTTATGATGTCATGATGTTCCAAGAATCCCATTTTTGTTACATGTGTTATGCGATGATGTATGTTTTATGATTATGTGGCACACATAAGAAAGGATTCATTATAAGATGGGTGGGACCTATATCTCCCTCCAATGCATTGGGTAAAGATTTTATATCTCATGAGATAGACATGGCTGAAATGGCAGGTTATACCGGTTCAGTGAAACAGGACTGAAACGAGGGTTACTCGATTCAGAAAGGGACATTGTCCACTAAGATAGTCTTGGCATTGAGTCTTGACTAACAAGAAATTATTCTCTATGATTATGTGTGTATGCCACAGAGTTTCATGTTTTAAGTTATGATTATTGGGATTACATTTCACTTCTATATCCCATGTTATGATATTATGAGTTTTTTTTTGTAGGTTAAGATTTCCAAAAGCTATGTTCTTATATATATGATGTGATTGATATTTCTTTTGTTTACCCTTACTGAGCATTTGTGCTCACCCTTTTATGTTTTCTTTTCCCCAGGATATAAAGAAAGGTTTTAGGTAAAAAAAAGGAATGACCTTTATGGGAGATATTGAAGAACTTTCACCACGATTAGAAGATTACGTTCCGATTTTCCAAAGACACTAAACTATTACGATCCTTGTGTGTGTGTTTTTGTTATGTACTAAGTATTCCGCAAAAGTAATGTAATGTCCATGTACGATAAGCTTAGGGTCTTTACAGTTGGTATCAGAGGAAAGGTTTAGTCAACCTTTGGAAACTAGGATGCGAAAACGTTAGTGAGATCCCTAGAGATATTTCTAAGGTATGTCTAGGGATGTCCCTAGGGATAAGTATACGTATAGGTTATAGTAATAGAATTACGCTAACGATCATAGAATTAAGCCTATGATGTTGGATATTGAAGGTACTCCCCCTTTATTATGTTGTTTTCCCTAGCATGATTTTTGCCTCTCACACTATTCTTTCTGGGTTTTAGAAAATGGCTGGAGACAAGATTATTCACAATAATGGAGGATATGATGGACAATGGAATGATATTCTTCATAATGAAATGGGATTTGGAAGTCCAATCATCATTATTATGCCGAATCAGCAATCTCATAATATGATCAATAAAGTAAAATTTGGTAAGTTTTCTGACTCGGCTAATAAGAGAAAGATGGAGTTTCATGATGATCATAGAGGAAAGAAAGTTCAATTTCCCCTATGTAAATCATGTGGGAAGAGGCATCAAGGAGAATGTTTCAAAGGAACTGGAAGATGCTTTGGGTGTGGAAAAGAAGGACACAAAGCAAGTAAGTGCAAAGGAAAAGTTTCAGTTAACACCATGGATGAGGATAATGGTATTGCTACGACATCAACAATGGTTAAATGCTTTAAATGTGGAATGTACGGGCATTATGCAAACCAATGCCCTAAGGGAAAGTCTCATGAAGAGAATCAGTATGGTCGTATGGGAAGTATTTATGTTGACAATGATGAAGAAACTAAAAATGATATGTGAGATGAAAGAAATGTTGAAGCTCGGTCAATGGTCTAAGAATGTAGTGGAATGATTACATGTTTATCATGTGTAATGTTGTATAAGTAATCTCATGGAATAAGGAGACATCTAAGGATTGTTACACTGTTGTCTTTCCTTAAGTGTATGATGAATGGTACCAGTAACAATGAAAGGTTATTCAGATACTTTTGGAAAGTGAATGATAAGTGCATAATGAAAGGATAAGAATATAATTAGATGTTTGATTGTATTCATGAGCTCATGATTGATATAAGGACTAAGTGATATCATGGTTTGAGTATATAGAATTTTTAGGATTTCGGTATGTGGAAAGTGTTAACTTTTAACTGCATTCATGTTTTCACTAAGGTATTCAAGAGAATACACGATTAAGGACTTTGAATGTTTGGAATGTGACCAACAAAACATATCTTATGATATATGGGGATCGGCGATGGTGTTAAATCTCTGGTAATCATTTTCACTATATTATGAGAGTCGACTGCAGTATTATGGATAAGCCTAAAGATTGGAATGGATTATGTTGGACATAAGTTAGTATTGTTTGTTTTTTTCGATATTATTGATGGGATGTTATAGTAATATAGTTTTGGAAAAAGGACAACCTGCAAGACGGGCGACAGCCCATCGCTTCGGACAAGGCTGTGGGAATCGAACCCACAACCGAAGTGCCACTGGCCTTCATCGCCTACCACTGGCCTACAGGAAGTCCCTGTTTAGTAGAAACTAGTTTTATTATATTAAACAGTATGATATATGAAGTATAAGTCCATTTAAGGAACCATATATGATTAATCTCACTATAGATCGACTTATGCATATAATTTTTGATAACCTTTTGTTTGAGACAGATGGAATGACCCGTCATTCTATCACATGATCTGCTAACACTTCAATAATAACAAATTCAACTTCATTTATTTAATAGATGAAGTGGAAATTGTTCAAGGCACGAACAATAGTGAGATTTTACCAAAATAAAGTAAGTATTTATTCTAATTCAAATTTTCAACTTTAGGGAAATGATCTTGAAAACCAAAAATGTTGTCCTAGTGATCTTATACCTGATGAATCAGATGGTACCTTATATCATCACAAATCTATGGATTTGTGATTACTGGCTTTTCCATAGCCATGTTCTCTACCACTCTCCATCAGAACATGATGGTTAGATTTCTCTTCCATATCCATATTTTCACCTATGTGGAAGCCCAGTGATTAGTTTATTTGGGTAACCGTTACGTTAATACTTTTGTTTTTAAAGATTCGTTTTGATATTCCTTTTTACGATGTGGGTTTCTATTAAAGAAACTTTCGAATAGTAAACCATTTATAACCCCGACGAATTTCGAGGGCGAAATTCATTTTAAGGGGGGTAGAATGTAACAACCCGAGATTTTATGAAAAATATTATTTTTAATTTTATTAATGTCTTGTGTTGTACGCTACACCAAAAGGAGCTTGCACAACACGCATCCTTGTCTTGCCTTGCAATCGTGACCTTCCTTGATAGCGTGTGTAATACGCAATACCGAGTTTCACTAAACAACGATATGCTATTAAAATATTATTAAAACTAGCAGTTATGAATAGTAATAACCACTTTTTAAAATTCTGTAAATCTTACTTTTCAAAATGAACTTCATTTTTGGATTTGGAGTATCGAATTTAGCCTAAGGTGAAATTTTGGTACTTTTTGGATAACTTTCATATTCTAATGAATAGTGAAAATTACTAAATTATAATTAAAAACAACTTTTTTAATCAAAATAATTAATAGTGATAAATTATTAATTTGAGTGGTTTTAAAGTATATTTAGAATATATTTTTACAATTTAATACAATGCTGGTCATTGGATGTAATTTCACATTTAAACCAAACATAAACAAGTGTCAATCTTTTGATAGATATTGTTTCTTAAAAACACGCTATTTGTTTTAACAGTGGGATTTAATTATAAAATTAATTAATGCAACTTCTATGTTATGAATTTGGTAAAATAGACTTCATTTCTGAATTCAGAATATGAAATATAGCTTAGGATGAAATTTTGGCATTGTTCTGAAAAACATAAATTTTTTATGAATAGTGAAACTACTAAGTGGTAGTTAAAAAACTGAATTTTTCCATAAAACTTAATTTTACCGCTTCTGTGAATGGAATTTCAAAAATCCGAGAGACACGGTTGATGTCAGTAAGTAAAATGTAGTTCAATGAGATGAAAATAATTTTTGGTGAATAGTAACTTTTTACTTTTATTTACCACAGTTAATAGTAAATAGGGTAACTAAGGGTAAATATGATATTAATATTACCCTTACACATGTCCTAATTCTATTGGACAAGTGTAATTCGACCAAAAACAAACTTATCAATAAAATATGACCATTTAGGCCCACTTGGATTAGATTAGGACATTTATTGTTAATTTATTTAAAGAAGGGTTAAAATAGTTAAAATCAAAGTTTAATAAGTAAATCATTTTTAATATGGGGTTATACATAAGATAAATTCGATTGTTAATATTCATTAGAAAGCTAAAAAGATTTCCTACATGATGGTAGTTTATTTGTAATTTTTAGACATCAAATAATTTAATTATGACACTAAGATGATGCAGTAATTATCTTATTAATGAAATATTGACATAATTGATAATATAAATACCAAAATAAATGTAATTTAAGACTTTTTATGAATTCCACTAATTTTCTAGGTTACTATGATATATTAGTGTTGATTTAATCAACTTGTTTCCAACATATAATTCTGTTATGACTTTCACAAAAATCATATATCAAATAGTGTCAAAATTGACACAATATAGTTTTTAAATCAAATATTATATTATTAATTGTTATTTTATTCCTAAAAATCTAAGGTTCGGCCAAATGACTTAGATAAGGATATATTTATTAATAATATACAATTTGGGGTTCGTTTGGCATGTTATAGTAAGTGTATTAACCATATAGTTAAAGAAAACAAAAAGACACGGTAAAAGTTAAATTATTTAACTTAGAGTTAAATCTAATTGATAAGGTTAAAATAATACCCTAAACTTGTCTAAATCTTATTGGTTGATAGGATTTCGACTCCTCCCCACTTTATCTTCTAAATAAGACCCTTTGGAACCATTATAAACCGATTTTGACTTTAATATAAAAAAATATTTTGAGATATTCCTAAGGTGCCCCTCTCCTCCCTTATAAAAGGACACCTCCTCCCCCTCCTCCTCACACCAATTTGAGCACTCAAGCTCGGCCAACCCCTGCCAAAATCTCTTCTACACTTCCCTAGAAACATCCTAGAGGTTCTGGTCTTCCTCAAAGACCAATTTTAGTGCCCTAAGAGTAGGTCTCAAAGAGGCGCTTCAAAGAGGAGGTAATTACCGTTACCAATTCTTTCATCTTTATTTCTTCTTCCACTTCTTCTTCTTAGGTTGTTTCATTATGAAGTAATAACATCAGTATCACTAATATACTGATATGTTATTATAAGTATGAAACAACCCTATTTCACCATCTATCCATCCTACGGAAAAAGAAATCACCGCGCGTGCGTACGTACAGAATACCGTCTCCACGCCGTGGTGTAATCTATTTTCCACCACCACCTTACATGGATGGGTATAATGGTGTAAAGAATAACTATACATAGTTATTACAACATCATATTGATTCTGATATATTGTATAATCCACTCCAATTCAATTCAATATTTATGGAAATGATATCATCGCTCGTGCGTACGTACGGACTACCGTCTCCACGACGCGATGAGATTCATTCTCCATGTTAACCATTTAAGAATGATTATAAAGTATATATAAGAAATAATAATGAAATATATGACATTATAAAGCTACTGGATTTATTTATATATATATATATGTATGTCATCTACTTACTTCCATTTCAAGACAATAAGGAATGGAAAACAGCGTTCATGCGTACGTACGGACTACCGTCTCCATGAACGGTGTTTTTAATTTTATTTATCTATCTATTATATATATATATATATATACTGAATATATATGATATATAAATCATATTTTATATTCTGGAAGTAAGTAAATCATGATATAAGTAATAATAATGTCAACAACAACAAGTCAAAACACCTACGATAAATGAAACGATTTTACCCAAAACGCTTCTTTAACATGGAATTTACAAAAGAATGGGTAATATAATGTCATAAGTGAACCATATATGATATCATAAAAATGAATATGATACTGTAATAAGTCAATGACATTATTTAGATCATTATACAGGAGGTTCGGACACATATGAAGCAAATCGGACCTAAGGTAAGAGAAATATCACAATCTCATTTTTATCCGAGATTGTTTATTCATAAGTATTTACTGGGGTGTATTTTATCATCCACATCCATGTTTCATCAATATGTAATATTATTTCCATCCACCTACAATTTTTTAAATCAATTTTTACCCTTCGGTGAGTTTTTAGTAATATGTATGAAAGGAATCTTTTGTTGTTTTTCGTACGAGGTACTTTTTGACTTTTCCGACAAAAGTACGAAGAATGTTTTTTTAAACTTATACGGCATGAATGGATTTTTAAAACATTATTTCCAAGAAGCATCCTTTACAAGTTTTCAAGTTTATTTTTAATCAACTTATTTTATTTTAATGTTGTATGACATGTTATGAATGGAAAAATGTTTTTGAAGAAGAAAGGATATTTTCCTCAAGAATGGAGTTCAAGTGTTTTATCAAAATTATTTTCCATCTAAGATAATAAAGGGTTCTGTTTTTATCCCTATTATTACATTGATTTGATCATGTTGTGATGGAATTATTTTTATGAATTCATTTATCTTATATGAATTGATTTATGATGTCATGATGTTCCAAGAATCCCATTTTTGTTACATGTGTTATGCGATGATGTATGTTTTATGATTATGTGGCACACATAAGAAAGGATTAATTATAAGATGGGTGGGACCTATATCTCCCTCCAATGCATTGGGTAAAGATTTTATATCTCATGAGATAGACATGGCTGAAATGGAAGGTTATACCGGTTCAGTGAAACAGGACTGAAACGAGGGTTACTCGATTCAGAAAGGGACATTGTCCACTAAGATAGTCTTGGCATTGAGTCTTGACTAACAAGAAATGATTCTCTATGATTATGTGTGTATGCCACAAAGTTTCATGTTTTAAGTTATGATTATTGGGATTACATTTCACTTCTATATCCCATGTTATGATATTATGAGTTTTTTTTGCAGGTTAAGATTTCCAAAAGCTATGTTCTTATATATATGATGTGATTGATATTTCTTTTGTTTACCCTTATTGAGCATTTGAGCTCACCCTTTTATGTTTTCTTTTCCCCAGGATATAAAGAAAGGTTTTAGGTAAAAAAAAGGGATGACCTTTATGGGAGATATTGAAGAACTTTCACCACGATTAGATGTAACGCCCCGACCCCAGCTACCCAGAGTCGGTGCATTACTTCATAACATTGGCATGATCACAAGAAAGATCAAATCTCGAAAGACCGATTGGTTTAGTAGCCTTGGAAACACTAGATATTTTCATAAGTTTTACATTACATCATAAAATGAAAATTTTTTTGTCTTCATATCCCCTCATAAAATCCCGGCAGGTCATTCATAACTTACTTCTTCACATCCTGGGAAAAATAAAACATAGAAAAGGGGTGAGCTCAAATGCCCAGTAAGGATAACAATATAGCGGAAACTTTCATAAATAAGAATAAACATTTAAGGCAATTCATTACTAAAACAAAAGCCTTTTAAACTTTAACTTCAACATGGTATGGCAAAAGTAAAATGAAATAATGCCATTTACTTATTCACATGGATATTCTACTAATCGAATAATCACATGCAAAAATCAATAACCACTTTCATAATGTTGGAATGCATAATGCCAGACTATCATAACCACATAGCCAAGGCCTCGTGCCAAGACTACAAATAAGATTTTGTCAAGGACTTGTGCCAAGACACTAGTTTGTCTCATGAGACCTACCGATGCATCGAGGAGCTATAGCGGGCTCCACCCGTCACTTATTAAGTCCAATGCATTCCCATATGAAAAGGATTAAACATAACATAAACATTCGTATTAAAACTAGCATACGAAATGTCAATAATGTCACCATAAACTATGAATGGTATAAAAATAGCACATCCACAGTCAAACATATCACAAAACCTTAAATACAATATATAATTTTTGTATCATAATAAATCAACTTCAAATAATCTTAAAATCCATCAAAGGATGTTGACATAGATGAAATCAAAATTCTTTTTAAAGAAGTATCTCCTTTTATTTTGAAATCATGTAAGATCCATATAAAATAAAACATTTTCTTTTGAAAATTTTCTTATAAGCTTGTATGGAAAGCTTCGATGATTTTATAACGGCGGAAAATAACCGCACCCGCCGTATAAGTTAAAAAAAACATTCTTACCTCAATTCTGTCGAAAAGGTTAAAAAGGACCTTGTTTTGAAAACGACGGAAAGATTCCATTATAAACCTCTTATAAAAAGTCAAACAAGGGTATAAATGACTTTAACCCATATTCTTGTAAATAGTAAAATGTTTTGAAATACATTTCGAAGAAACATGGATGTGGATGATAAAGAGATCCCAGTAGATTATTACGTATAATACAACCTCGGATAATGAAGAGATTGTGAAATAACCCTTACCTTGTACTTTTCCTTGGTTGGGGTAGGTTAACCTCCTGTATAATAGTGAAATAATTGTTACTAAATTATACAAGAATCATATACATTAATATGATATCATATATGATCTTTTAATATTGATTTGATAATAATATCTTAGTATTATCGCCGTTTCGGGTGTTAACTTACTCATTTTATTTATATGTTTTGTTACATAAGTCATGTTTGTTGTATCTTATTCATATCCAGAATGATATAAAGTCCTTAAACATCATTTTTAAATCATTAAATGATAATTATACTTGAATGGATACGATGGAGAATGAATCTCATCGCGTTCGTGGAGACGGTAGTCCGTACGTACGCACGAACGCTATTTCCATTTAATTTTTATTTTAAAAGAATCGAATCCAAATGATACATAGGTATATTACAATTCCAGTATAATATAATATTTTATATATGTTACTTAAGTTAATTAACACCATCATTTATACGTTCCATGTGGGGTATGAACGAGTCATATCATTTTAAGGGGGCGGTAGTCCGCACTTCCTCAAATGAAATTATCGTATGTATATACAACATGAAACGAATAATGGTATGAAATAAAATGGAATTACAGAAGCTTATATATAAAATATATATCATTAATATCATATTTAAATACAGTTCCATCATAATGGCCACCATGAGAGGCGGTAAGATGTATTTGAACAATCATCGTTTCGTGAGGCGTTAGTTTGCCATCCATAGAAACATTATGTTCATCATCCATTAGATGGAGTTGTGTGTATGTGTAGTTTGAATACTTCTTATAACAACATCCTAGTATATTGAGGATACTGGTGTTGTTACAAAAGAAAGGAAACAAAAAGAGTTTGGGGGTTGAAGAAGCAAAATAAATGAAAATAATTTAAGAGAAATCGTTACCTTTAATTTAGGTAACTCACTTTGGTTGGAACCAAAGGACTTGTTGAAATGCTTTATGCCTAAGGGGAAGCTTCAAGGAGGAGGAGAGGGATGTGGGGAGCTTAGTTGGGCAGAGTTTGGACGAGCCAAGTGGCTTGAGAGGTGTGAGGAATGAGTAGAAGTGGTCTCCTTTTATAAGGGAGAGGACGGGCTCTTTAGGAAAGAGTGAAAGTATTACTTTATAATATAATTATATTCGGTTTATAATGGTCCAAAAATCATTGAGGTCGAAGATACGATGACTCATATTCTAAATAACATCAACCAATAAGAATTGGACAGGTTTTAGATAATATTTTAATCATTATAATATTATTTATTTCAATGATTTATTAATGAGGTAAACATTCCATCATTATTATGTCATTAATAATTTAACTTATTTGATGTCTAAAAATTATAAATAAAATATCATCATGTAGGAAATCGTTTTATCTTTCTAATGAATATTTATAATCGAAAATCCAACATGTATAACCCTATGTACAAATTGTTCTTCTAAAAGATGTAAGCTTATGCCATTTTTATTTTTATTTTAACTTTATTAATATAATGTGTCCCTACCACATACAAGTGGCTCCAAGGGGTCCCCAAATTGACCCAAGGATGACCATGGTCGGGTATGTGTCCACCAATAAGGTTAGGACACGTTTTAGGGTAATTTTGTATTATTATAATATTATTTTTTAATCCTTATTTACCGGATTTACCCTTTAACCATTGTAAATAAAATATTTACCACAGTAACTATTCAAAATGTCTAAAAATAAAAGTTACCTATTTACACAATTTGAACATCCTGATTCCAAATATGGAATCCATTTTCCTAAATTCAAAACACAGAAGTGGCAGAAATTAATTTAAAATTAATTCCCGCTGTCAAAACAAAAAGCGTGTTTTTAAGAGATAATAACTATCAAAAGATTGACACTTGTTTATGTTCGGTTTAATTGTAAAATTATGTCCAATGACCAACATTATATTAAATGGTAAAAATATATTCTAAATATACTTTAAAACTACTAAAATTCATAATTTATCACTATTAATTATTTTGATTAAAAAAGTTGTTTTTAATTAAAATTTAGTAATTTTCACTATTCATCAAAATATGAAAGTTATTCGAAAAGTACCAAAATTTCACCTTAGGCTAAATTCGATATTCCGAATCCAAAAATGAAGTCCATTTTAAAATATAAAATATATATAATTTCAAAATTTAGGTATTACTATTCATAACGGCTAGTTTGATTGGTTGTGGCGTGTGTTAAAACTCAAGGTTGCGTACAACGCACGCTACTATTTTATTCAAAGGAAAGCGTATCGTGGAAGCTTGGGATGTTTCATTTTAAATTTTTTATGTCCCCATTTAGTCAAAAAGTTTAAAATATTGTATTTAAAAGGGTTTCACTATCAAAAGTTGATAAAAGTGCAATACTGAAAATGAATCTTTTCTTGCATTATGACTAAGAAACTCATAATATGGATTCTAAAATTATAAGGATTGTATAAAGTTAAAAATGTAGTTAATGCTATTCATGACCTCTTTTAATGGATTTTTTTTTGGTAAGTCATGGTGCAATTGAACTCGGTTTTGCGTGTAGTGCAAGTTATTGAATTATTTTGAAGAAATAACACACTATGAAATCTTGGGGTGTTACATTCTCCCCTCCTTCAATAAATTGCGTCCTCACAATTTGAAATTGTTCTTCGAAAATAAAAGGTTGAAAATAGATAATATATTTGTGGGAAAACCCACATCGGAAATTTGGTTACTAAAATTTAGTCTTAATATGAGGAAAAGAGAAATGAAAGGGTCACCACCAAATTATGATCTCGATTAGGAGAACATTGGTGGCAATTAGAGACATATAATTGGAGGAAAAACATAAATATTTATAGGTAGTGATTGAGGTCATCAATCACAAACAAGTATGAAATTTAGGTCCTTAAATTCGTCAATCTATGATGATTTGAAATACCATCGGTTCAACAAAACATAGGGTATTAGGATAACACATTTTTGACGTTTCAAAATATCTTAGTTGAAATCCCACATCGAAAAATGAATTAATGAGGCCTCTATTTAAAATAAAGAGTGGAAAGTATGAAGATTACCGAAAATAACACATACTAGGGTTCCATGTAGGAAAATATGGATATGGAAGATAAATCTAACCATCAATTATCTGATGGAGAGTGGTTGAGAACATGGCTATGAAAAGGCCAATAATCCCAAAGCCATAAATTAGTGATGATTTAAGGTACCATCTAGGACAACATTTTTGTTCTAAGTTCCTTTTCTTAATGTTGAGGAATTTATTTATGAGATTGGCTAAGATCATAAGGAGATATACTTACTTAATAAATTTCAACCACAAACTCATCTTTTACTCATAAAAAAAATTCTATTTATACTATTCGTACAGGGTTCCAAAATAAACAAATTTATAATTCATCTACCAGATCTTTTAAAAAAACTACATTATTTAATCCAGGACATCTCTTGGGCCTGTGGTAGGTGATACACCCTTGTCGCCCTTCGGTTGCAGGTTCAAGTCTCGCGGCCTTGCCGGACGTGACGGGTTGCCGCCCGACCTCCGAGTTGTCCTTTTATGGAAATCCAAAACAATCCAAACTAGAACTATCCAAAATACTTCTATCCAAACTCACAGTCCAACATTTATAAGGAAGGTAAACATAATATAGATCCTTTTTACCCCGTAATAGCATATGAATACCTTCATCATGTATTACCATATTCCTTATTGATTACATTCATGTTCCCTTATTCCATATAGAATGCTGGATATACTTCATTAATCCAAAAATGTTTTAAACCCCAAAAATGATGGAATATACAAATCATTAATCAGATTCAAGGTAGTCAATAATATCCAATATAATTTATCCAAATCAATCATGTATTATTCTAAAATCACCACCTCGGTATCTGAACCATATTATGGTTTATCTTTCTCTCAACCATATATTTTCCAAACATTTAACCTGCTACTGAGTCACTTTTCTTTGTTCCACACCATCTCAAGTCCTTAATGAAATAGTACTGCAGTACAATCCTTATATACTCCATGATTATTGTAACAAGTACATTGTTGATACAACACTCAATTGACATAATCAACATAAGAACTCTAATCATTCCTCTTCATCTGTGGTAGTATCATAACATGATTATTATCCAATAACATCATTTGCGGCATAGTCTGATGACTGGGACATAGGTTCGCGTAGTGTCCAAACTCCTTGCAAATGAAGCATTGTACATTTGAAACCATTTTCTTACCCTTGCAGTCACGTACTTTGTGCCCTTTTCCTCCACACTTATAACAAACTCCCATTCCTTTCAGGCAAGTTCCAGGGTGTTTCTTTCCACAGTTACCACATATGGGAAAATTCTTCTTTTCCCTCTTCCCTTTATCCATCTTTCTCTCTTCCATCCTTTTCTTCTCTTGCTTCCCTTCAAAGCCAAAGGACTCAGTAAAATCTTTACTTATCTTATCAACACATGATATTATTTCTTCATATGATGATAATACATGGGAGACTATTTCTCTTAAAAATTCTAGCTTAAGACCATGAAAGATATGATCCTTCCTTCTCTTTGGATCATGTGCATTTCTGGAGTTCTCATTCCTTCTACTGGGCGCCATTTCTAAACAATGGCATAAACTAGATCAGTTTATGAATCAAAATACATAATCTCATACTTATAAAACACTTAACATAAATTGAACTATTTATGGATATAATCCATAATCATAAAAATGTCTCATTTGAGGATGTATATACTCATAAACCCTTCATAATGGTTTGTAAAGAAAATGAGAATTATCTTAAGCATATCCCCCGGGAGTGTCGTAACCAAGAGTGCAGCAAGGCCCGTTGTCGTGCACCAGTTCCCGTTCGAGTCTAGCTCAAAGCGGTGTTTTCGGGTTTTACCCCTAGGTACATCTGTGCCAGAGCCGCCTCTACCTGCTCGTATCCAGACAGGGATGTATTGCTCGAAAAACTCACAAAATCTCTACAATACCAAAATTCTAGGAAGTTCTTCTATACTAATCCTCAAAGTTCATCTTAGGTCTACGTGCTCTAATCAGAGTTTATCTAAATCTAGCTTCCAAGGTTTGTACTAAACTTCCTCTGATACCAACTGTAACGCCCCGACCCCAGCTACCCAGAGTCGGTGCATTACTTCATAACATTGGCATGATCACAAGAAAGATCAAATCTCGAAAGACCGATTGGTTTAGTAGCCTTGGAAACACTAGATATATTCATAAGTTTTACATTACATCATAAAATGAAAAACATTTTGTCTTCATATCCCCTCATAAAATCCCTGCAGGTCATTCATAACTTACTTCTTCACATCCTGGAAAAAATAAAACATAGTAAAGGGGTGAGCTCAAATGCCCAGTAAGGATAACAATATAGCGGAAACTTTCATAAATAAGAATAAACATTTAAGGCAATTCATTACTAAAACAAAAGCCTTTTAAACTTTAACTTCAACATGGTATGACAAAAGTAAAATGAAATAATGCCATTTACTTATTCACATGGATATTCTACTAATCGAATAATCACATGCAAAAATCAATAACCACTTTCATAATGTTGGAATGCATAATGCCAGACTATCATAACCACATATCCAAGGCCTCGTGCCAAGACTACAAATAAGATTTTGTCAAGGCCTTGTGCCAAGACACTAGTTTGTCTCATGAGACCTACCGATGCATCGAGGAGCTATAGCGGGCTCCACCCGTCACTTATTAAGTCCAATGCATTCCCATATGAAAAGGTTTAAACATAACATAAACATTCGTATTAAAACTAGCATACGAAATGTCAATAATTTCACCATAAACTATGAATGGTATAAAAATAGCACATCCACAGTCAAACATATCACAAAACCTTCAATACAATATAGAATATTTGTATCATAATAAATCAACTTCAAATAATCTTAAAATCCATCAAAGGATGTTGACATAGATGAAATCAAAATTCTTTTTAAAGAAGTATCTCCTTTTATTTTGAAATCATGTAAGATCCATATAAAATAAAACATTTTCTTTTGAAAATTTTCTTATAAGCTTGTATGGAAAGCTTCGACGATTTTATAACGGCGGAAAATAACCGCACCCGCCGTATAAGTTAAAAAAAACATTCTTACCTCAATTCTGTCGAAAAGGTTAAAAAGGACCTTGTTTTGAAAACGACGGAAAGATTCCTTTATAAACCTCTTATAAAAAGTCAAACAAGGGTATAAATGAATTTAACCCATATTCTTGTAAATAGTAAAATGTTTTGAAATACATTTCGAAGAAACATGGATGTGGATGATAAAGAGATCCCATTAGATTATTACGTATAATACAACCTCGGATAATGAAGAGATTGTGAAATAACCCTTACCTTGTACTTTTCCTTGGTTGGGGTAGGTTAACCTCCTGTATAATAGTGAAATAATTGTTACTAAATTATACAAGAATCATATACATTAATATGATATCATATATGATCTTTTAGTATTGATTTGATAATAATATCTTAGTATTATCGCCGTTTCGGGTGTTAACTTACTCATTTTCTTTATATGTTTTGTTACATAAGTCATGTTTGTTGTATCTTATTCATATCCAGAATGATATAAAGTCCTTAAACATCATTTTTAAATCATTAAATGATAATTATACTTGAATGGATACGATGGAGAATGAATCTCATCGCGTTCGTGGAGACGGTAGTCCGTACGTACGCGCGAACGCTATTTCCATTTAATTTTTATTTTAAAAGAATCGAATCCAAATGATACATAGGTATATTACTATTCCAGTATAATATAATATTTTATATATGTTACTTAAGTTCATTAACACCATCATTTATACGTTCCATGTGTGGTATGAACGAGTCATATCATTTTAAGGGGGCGGTAGTCCGCACTTCCTCAAATGAAATTATCGTATGTATATACAACATGAAACGAATAATGGTATGAAATAAAATGGAATTACAGAAGCTTATATATAAAATATATATCATTAATATCATATTTAATTACAGTTCCATCATAATGGCCACCATGAGAGGCGGTAAGATGTATTTGAACAATCATCGTTTCGTGAGGCGTTAGTTTGCCATCCACAGAAACATTATGTTCATCATCCATTAGATGGAGTTGTGTGTATGTGTAGTTTGAATCCTTCTTATAACAACATCCTAGTATATTGAGGATACTGGTGTTGTTACAAAAGAAAGGAAACAAAAAGAGTTTGGGGGTTGAAGAAGCAAAATAAATGAAAATAATTTAAGAGAAATCGTTACCTTTAATTTAGGTAACTCACTTTGGTTGGAACCAAAGGACTTGTTGAAATGCTTTCTGCCTAAGGGGAAGCTTCAAGGAGGAGGAGAGGGATGTGGGGAGCTTAGTTGGGCATAGTTTGGACGAGCCAAGTGGCTTGAGAGGTGTGAGGAATGAGTAGAAGTGGTCTCCTTTTATAAGGGAGAGGAGGGGCTCTTTAGGAAAGAGTGAAAGTATTACTTTATAATATAATTATATTCGGTTTATAATGGTCCAAAAATCATTGAGGTAGAAGATAAGATGACTCATATTCTAAATAACATCAACCAATAAGAATTGGACAGGTTTTAGATAATATTTTAATCATTATAATATTATTTATTTCAATGATTTATTAATCAGGTAAACATTGCATCATTATTGTGTCATTAATAATTTAACTTATTTGATGTCTAAAAATTATAAATAAAATATCATCATGTAGGAAATCTTTTTAGCTTTCTAGTGAATATTTATAATCGAAAATCCAACATGTATAACCCTATGTAAAAATTGTTCTTCTAAAAGATGTAAGCTTATGCCATTTTTATTTTTATTTTAACTTTATTAATATAATGTGTCCCTACCACATACAAGTGGCTCCAAGGGGTCCCCAAATTGACCCAAGGATGACCATGGTCGGGTATTTGTCCACCAATAAGGTTAGGACACGTTTTAGGGTAATTTTGTATTATTATAATATTATTTTTTAACCCTTATTTACCGGATTTACCCTTTAACCATGGTAAATAAAATATTTACCACAGTAACTATTCAAAATGTCTAAAAATAAAAGTTACCTATTTACACAATTTGAACATCCTGATTCCAAATATGGAATCCATTTTCCTAAATTCAAAACACATAAGTGGCAGAAATTAATTTAAAATTAATTCCCGCTGTCAAAACAAAAAGCGTGTTTTTAAGAGATAATAACAATCAAAAGATTGACACTTGTTTATGTTCGGTTTAATTGTAAAATTATGTCCAATGACCAACATTATATTAAATGGTAAAAATATATTCTAAATATACTTTAAAACTACTAAAATTCATAATTTATCACTGTTAATTATTTTGATTAAAAAAGTTGTTTTTAATTAAAATTTAGTAATTTTCACTATTCATCAAAATATGAAAGTTATTCGAAAAGTACCAAAATTTCACCTTAGGCTAAATTCGATATTCCGAATCCAAAAATGAAGTCCATTTTAAAATATAAAATATATATAATTTCAAAATTTAGGTATTACTATTCATAACGGCTAGTTTGATTGGTTGTGGCGTGTGTTAAAACTCAAGGTTGCGTACAACGCACGCTACTATTTTATTCAAAGGAAAGCGTATCGTGGAAGCTTGGGATGTTTCATTTTAAATTTTTTATGTCCCCATTTAGTCAAAAAGTTTAAAATATTGTATTTAAAAGGGTTTCACTATCAAAAGTTGATAAAAGTGCAATACTGAAAATGAATCTTTTCTTGCATTATGACTAAGAAACTCATAATATGGATTCTAAAATTATAAGGATTGTATAAAGTTAAAAATGTAGTTAATGCTATTCATGACCTCTTTTAATGGATTTTTTTTTGGTAAGTCATGGTGCAATTGAACTCGGTTTTGCGTGTAGTGCAAGTTATTGAATTATTTTGAAGAAATAACACACTATGAAATCTTGGGGTGTTACATTCTCCCCTCCTTCAATAAATTGCGTCCTCACAATTTGAAATTGTTCTTCGAAAATAAAAGGTTGAAAATAGATAATATATTTGTGGGAAAACCCACATCGGAAATTTGGTTACTAAAATTTAGTCTTAATATGAGGAAAAGAGAAATGAAAGGGTCACCACCAAATTATGATCTCGATTAGGAGAACATTGGTGGCAATTAGAGACATATAATTGGAGGAAAAACATAAATATTTATAGGTAGTGATTGAGGTCATCAATCACAAACAAGTATGAAATTTAGGTCCTTAAATTCGTCAATCTATGATGATTTGAAATACCATCGGTTCAACAAAACATAGGGTATTAGGATAACACATTTTTGACGTTTCAAAATATCTTAGTTGAAATCCCACATCGAAAAATGAATTAATGAGGCCTCTATTTAAAATAAAGAGTGGAAAGTATGAAGATTACCGAAAATAACACATACTAGGGTTCCATGTAGGAAAATATGGATATGGAAGATAAATCTAACCATCAATTATCTGATGGAGAGTGGTTGAGAACATGGCTATGAAAAGGCCAATAATCCCAAAGCCATAAATTAGTGATGATTTAAGGTACCATCTAGGACAACATTTTTGTTCTAAGTTCCTTTTCTTAATGTTGAGGAATTTATTTATGAGATTGGCTAAGATCATAAGGAGATATACTTACTTAATAAATTTCAACCACAAACTCATCTTTTACTCATAAAAAAAAATTCTATTTATACTATTCGTACAGGGTTCCAAAATAAACAAATTTATAATTCATCTACCAGATCTTTTAAAAAAACTACATTATTTAATCCAGGACATCTCTTGGGCCTGTGGTAGGTGATACACCCTTGTCGCCCTTCGGTTGCAGGTTCAAGTCTCGCGGCCTTGCCGGACGTGACGGGTTGCCGCCCGACCTCCGAGTTGTCCTTTTATGGAAATCCAAAACAATCCAAACTAGAACTATCCAAAATACTTCTATCCAAACTCACAGTCCAACATTTATAAGGAAGGTAAACATAATATAGATCCTTTTTACCCCGTAATAGCATATGAATACCTTCATCATGTATTACCATATTCCTTATTGATTACATTCATGTTCCCTTATTCCATATAGAATGCTGGATATACTTCATTAATCCAAAAATGTTTTAAACCCCAAAAATGATGGAATATACAAATCATTAATCAGATTCAAGGTAGTCAATAATATCCAATATAATTTATCCAAATCAATCATGTATTATTCTAAAATCACCACCTCGGTATCTGAACCATATTATGGTTTATCTTTCTCTCAACCATATATTTTCCAAACATTTAACCTGCTACTGAGTCACTTTTCTTTGTTCCACACCATCTCAAGTCCTTAATGAAATAGTACTGCAGTACAATCCTTATATACTCCATGATTATTGTAACAAGTACATTGTTGATACAACACTCAATTGACATAATCAACATAAGAACTCTAATCATTCCTCTTCATCTGTGGTAGTATCATAACATGATTATTATCCAATAACATCATTTGCGGCATAGTCTGATGACTGGGACATAGGTTCGCGTAGTGTCCAAACTCCTTGCAAATGAAGCATTGTACATTTGAAACCATTTTCTTACCCTTGCAGTCACGTACTTTGTGCCCTTTTCCTCCACACTTATAACAAACTCCCATTCCTTTCAGGCAAGTTCCAGGGTGTTTCTTTCCACAGTTACCACATATGGGAAAATTCTTCTTTTCCCTCTTCCCTTTATCCATCTTTCTCTCTTCCATCCTTTTCTTCTCTTGCTTCCCTTCAAAGCCATAGGACTCAGTAAAATCTTTACTTATCTTATCAACACATGATATTATTTCTTCATATGATGATAATACATGGGAGACTATTTCTCTTAAAAATTCTAGCTTAAGACCATGAAAGATATGATCCTTCCTTCTCTTTGGATCATGTGCATTTCTGGAGTTCTCATTCCTTCTACTGGGCGCCATTTCTAAACAATGGCATAAACTAGATCAGTTTATGAATCAAAATACATAATCTCATACTTATAAAACACTTAACATAAATTGAACTATTTATGGATATAATCCATAATCATAAAAATGTCTCATTTGAGGATGTATATACTCATAAACCCTTCATAATGGTTTGTAAAGAAAATGAGAATTATCTTAAGCATATCCCCCGGGAGTGTCGTAACCAAGAGTGCAGCAAGGCCCGTTGTCGTGCACCAGTTCCCGTTCGAGTCTAGCTCAAAGCGGTGTTTTCGGGTTTTACCCCTAGGTACATCTGTGCCAGAGCCGCCTCTACCTGCTCGTATCCAGACAGGGATGTATTGCTCGAAAAACTCACAAAATCTCTACAATACCAAAATTCTAGGAAGTTCTTCTATACTAATCCTCAAAGTTCATCTTAGGTCTACGTGCTCTAATCAGAGTTTATCTAAATCTAGCTTCCAAGGTTTGTACTAAACTTCCTCTGATACCAACTGTAACGCCCCGACCCCAGCTACCCAGAGTCGGTGCATTACTTCATAACATTGGCATGATCACAAGAAAGATCAAATCTCGAAAGACCGATTGGTTTAGTAGCCTTGGAAACACTAGATATATTCATAAGTTTTACATTACATCATAAAATGAAAAACATTTTGTCTTCATATCCCCTCATAAAATCCCTGCAGGTCATTCATAACTTACTTCTTCACATCCTGGAAAAAATAAAACATAGTAAAGGGGTGAGCTCAAATGCCCAGTAAGGATAACAATATAGCGGAAACTTTCATAAATAAGAATAAACATTTAAGGCAATTCATTACTAAAACAAAAGCCTTTTAAACTTTAACTTCAACATGGTATGACAAAAGTAAAATGAAATAATGCCATTTACTTATTCACATGGATATTCTACTAATCGAATAATCACATGCAAAAATCAATAACCACTTTCATAATGTTGGAATGCATAATGCCAGACTATCATAACCACATATCCAAGGCCTCGTGCCAAGACTACAAATAAGATTTTGTCAAGGCCTTGTGCCAAGACACTAGTTTGTCTCATGAGACCTACCGATGCATCGAGGAGCTATAGCGGGCTCCACCCGTCACTTATTAAGTCCAATGCATTCCCATATGAAAAGGTTTAAACATAACATAAACATTCGTATTAAAACTAGCATACGAAATGTCAATAATTTCACCATAAACTATGAATGGTATAAAAATAGCACATCCACAGTCAAACATATCACAAAACCTTCAATACAATATAGAATATTTGTATCATAATAAATCAACTTCAAATAATCTTAAAATCCATCAAAGGATGTTGACATAGATGAAATCAAAATTCTTTTTAAAGAAGTATCTCCTTTTATTTTGAAATCATGTAAGATCCATATAAAATAAAACATTTTCTTTTGAAAATTTTCTTATAAGCTTGTATGGAAAGCTTCGACGATTTTATAACGGCGGAAAATAACCGCACCCGCCGTATAAGTTAAAAAAAACATTCTTACCTCAATTCTGTCGAAAAGGTTAAAAAGGACCTTGTTTTGAAAACGACGGAAAGATTCCTTTATAAACCTCTTATAAAAAGTCAAACAAGGGTATAAATGAATTTAACCCATATTCTTGTAAATAGTAAAATGTTTTGAAATACATTTCGAAGAAACATGGATGTGGATGATAAAGAGATCCCATTAGATTATTACGTATAATACAACCTCGGATAATGAAGAGATTGTGAAATAACCCTTACCTTGTACTTTTCCTTGGTTGGGGTAGGTTAACCTCCTGTATAATAGTGAAATAATTGTTACTAAATTATACAAGAATCATATACATTAATATGATATCATATATGATCTTTTAGTATTGATTTGATAATAATATCTTAGTATTATCGCCGTTTCGGGTGTTAACTTACTCATTTTCTTTATATGTTTTGTTACATAAGTCATGTTTGTTGTATCTTATTCATATCCAGAATGATATAAAGTCCTTAAACATCATTTTTAAATCATTAAATGATAATTATACTTGAATGGATACGATGGAGAATGAATCTCATCGCGTTCGTGGAGACGGTAGTCCGTACGTACGCGCGAACGCTATTTCCATTTAATTTTTATTTTAAAAGAATCGAATCCAAATGATACATAGGTATATTACTATTCCAGTATAATATAATATTTTATATATGTTACTTAAGTTCATTAACACCATCATTTATACGTTCCATGTGTGGTATGAACGAGTCATATCATTTTAAGGGGGCGGTAGTCCGCACTTCCTCAAATGAAATTATCGTATGTATATACAACATGAAACGAATAATGGTATGAAATAAAATGGAATTACAGAAGCTTATATATAAAATATATATCATTAATATCATATTTAATTACAGTTCCATCATAATGGCCACCATGAGAGGCGGTAAGATGTATTTGAACAATCATCGTTTCGTGAGGCGTTAGTTTGCCATCCACAGAAACATTATGTTCATCATCCATTAGATGGAGTTGTGTGTATGTGTAGTTTGAATCCTTCTTATAACAACATCCTAGTATATTGAGGATACTGGTGTTGTTACAAAAGAAAGGAAACAAAAAGAGTTTGGGGGTTGAAGAAGCAAAATAAATGAAAATAATTTAAGAGAAATCGTTACCTTTAATTTAGGTAACTCACTTTGGTTGGAACCAAAGGACTTGTTGAAATGCTTTCTGCCTAAGGGGAAGCTTCAAGGAGGAGGAGAGGGATGTGGGGAGCTTAGTTGGGCATAGTTTGGACGAGCCAAGTGGCTTGAGAGGTGTGAGGAATGAGTAGAAGTGGTCTCCTTTTATAAGGGAGAGGAGGGGCTCTTTAGGAAAGAGTGAAAGTATTACTTTATAATATAATTATATTCGGTTTATAATGGTCCAAAAATCATTGAGGTAGAAGATAAGATGACTCATATTCTAAATAACATCAACCAATAAGAATTGGACAGGTTTTAGATAATATTTTAATCATTATAATATTATTTATTTCAATGATTTATTAATCAGGTAAACATTGCATCATTATTGTGTCATTAATAATTTAACTTATTTTATGTCTAAAAATTATAAATAAAATATCATCATGTAGGAAATCTTTTTAGCTTTCTAGTGAATATTTATAATCGAAAATCCAACATGTATAACCCTATGTAAAAATTGTTCTTCTAAAAGATGTAAGCTTATGCCATTTTTATTTTTATTTTAACTTTATTAATATAATGTGTCCCTACCACATACAAGTGGCTCCAAGGGGTCCCCAAATTGACCCAAGGATGACCATGGTCGGGTATTTGTCCACCAATAAGGTTAGGACACGTTTTAGGGTAATTTTGTATTATTATAATATTATTTTTTAACCCTTATTTACCGGATTTACCCTTTAACCATGGTAAATAAAATATTTACCACAGTAACTATTCAAAATGTCTAAAAATAAAAGTTACCTATTTACACAATTTGAACATCCTGATTCCAAATATGGAATCCATTTTCCTAAATTCAAAACACATAAGTGGCAGAAATTAATTTAAAATTAATTCCCGCTGTCAAAACAAAAAGCGTGTTTTTAAGAGATAATAACAATCAAAAGATTGACACTTGTTTATGTTCGGTTTAATTGTAAAATTATGTCCAATGACCAACATTATATTAAATGGTAAAAATATATTCTAAATATACTTTAAAACTACTAAAATTCATAATTTATCACTGTTAATTATTTTGATTAAAAAAGTTGTTTTTAATTAAAATTTAGTAATTTTCACTATTCATCAAAATATGAAAGTTATTCGAAAAGTACCAAAATTTCACCTTAGGCTAAATTCGATATTCCGAATCCAAAAATGAAGTCCATTTTAAAATATAAAATATATATAATTTCAAAATTTAGGTATTACTATTCATAACGGCTAGTTTGATTGGTTGTGGCGTGTGTTAAAACTCAAGGTTGCGTACAACGCACGCTACTATTTTATTCAAAGGAAAGCGTATCGTGGAAGCTTGGGATGTTTCATTTTAAATTTTTTATGTCCCCATTTAGTCAAAAAGTTTAAAATATTGTATTTAAAAGGGTTTCACTATCAAAAGTTGATAAAAGTGCAATTCTGAAAATGAATCTTTTCTTGCATTATGACTAAGAAACTCATAATATGGATTCTAAAATTATAAGGATTGTATAAAGTTAAAAATGTAGTTAATTCTATTCATGACCTCTTTTAATGGATTTTTTTTTGGTAAGTCATGGTGCAATTGAACTCGGTTTTGCGTGTAGTGCAAGTTATTGAATTATTTTGAAGAAATAACACACTATGAAATCTTGGGGTGTTACATTCTCCCCTCCTTCAATAAATTGCGTCCTCACAATTTGAAATTGTTCTTCGAAAATAAAAGGTTGAAAATAGATAATATATTTGTGGGAAAACCCACATCGGAAATTTGGTTACTAAAATTTAGTCTTAATATGAGGAAAAGAGAAATGAAAGGGTCACCACCAAATTATGATCTCGATTAGGAGAACATTGGTGGCAATTAGAGACATATAATTGGAGGAAAAACATAAATATTTATAGGTAGTGATTGAGGTCATCAATCACAAACAAGTATGAAATTTAGGTCCTTAAATTCGTCAATCTATGATGATTTGAAATACCATCGGTTCAACAAAACATAGGGTATTAGGATAACACATTTTTGACGTTTCAAAATATCTTAGTTGAAATCCCACATCGAAAAATGAATTAATGAGGCCTCTATTTAAAATAAAGAGTGGAAAGTATGAAGATTACCGAAAATAACACATACTAGGGTTCCATGTAGGAAAATATGGATATGGAAGATAAATCTAACCATCAATTATCTGATGGAGAGTGGTTGAGAACATGGCTATGAAAAGGCCAATAATCCCAAAGCCATAAATTAGTGATGATTTAAGGTACCATCTAGGACAACATTTTTGTTCTAAGTTACTTTTCTTAATGTTGAGGAATTTATTTATGAGATTGGCTAAGATCATAAGGAGATATACTTACTTAATAAATTTCAACCACAAACTCATCTTTTACTCATAAAAAAAATTCTATTTATACTATTCGTACAGGGTTCCAAAATAAACAAATTTATAATTCATCTACCAGATCTTTTAAAAAAACTACATTATTTAATCCAGGACATCTCTTGGGCCTGTGGTAGGTGATACACCCTTGTCGCCCTTCGGTTGCAGGTTCAAGTCTCGCGGCCTTGCCGGACGTGACGGGTTGCCGCCCGACCTCCGAGTTGTCCTTTTATGGAAATCCAAAACAATCCAAACTAGAACTATCCAAAATACTTCTATCCAAACTCACAGTCCAACATTTATAAGGAAGGTAAACATAATATAGATCCTTTTTACCCCGTAATAGCATATGAATACCTTCATCATGTATTACCATATTCCTTATTGATTACATTCATGTTCCCTTATTCCATATAGAATGCTGGATATACTTCATTAATCCAAAAATGTTTTAAACCCCAAAAATGATGGAATATACAAATCATTAATCAGATTCAAGGTAGTCAATAATATCCAATATAATTTATCCAAATCAATCATGTATTATTCTAAAATCACCACCTCGGTATCTGAACCATATTATGGTTTATCTTTCTCTCAACCATATATTTTCCAAACATTTAACCTGCTACTGAGTCACTTTTCTTTGTTCCACACCATCTCAAGTCCTTAATGAAATAGTACTGCAGTACAATCCTTATATACTCCAAGATTATTGTAACAAGTACATTGTTGATACAACACTCAATTGACATAATCAACATAAGAACTCTAATCATTCCTCTTCATCTGTGGTAGTATCATAACATGATTATTATCCAATAACATCATTTGCGGCATAGTCTGATGACTGGGACATAGGTTCGCGTAGTGTCCAAACTCCTTGCAAATGAAGCATTGTACATTTGAAACCATTTTCTTACCCTTGCAGTCACGTACTTTGTGCCCTTTTCCTCCACGCTTATAACAAACTCCCATTCCTTTCAGGCAAGTTCCAGGGTGTTTCTTTCCACAGTTACCACATATGGGAAAATTCTTCTTTTCCCTCTTCCCTTTATCCATCTTTCTCTCTTCCATCCTTTTCTTCTCTTGCTTCCCTTCAAAGCCATAGGACTCAGTAAAATCTTTACTTATCTTATCAACACATGATATTATTTCTTCATATGATGATAATACATGGGAGACTATTTCTCTTAAAAATTCTAGCTTAAGACCATGAAAGATATGATCCTTCCTTCTCTTTGGATCATGTGCATTTCTGGAGTTCTCATTCCTTCTACTGGGCGCCATTTCTAAACAATGGCATAAACTAGATCAGTTTATGAATCAAAATACATAATCTCATACTTATAAAACACTTAACATAAATTGAACTATTTATGGATATAATCCATAATCATAAAAATGTCTCATTTGAGGATGTATATACTCATAAACCCTTCATAATGGTTTGTAAAGAAAATGAGAATTATCTTAAGCATATCCCCCGGGAGTGTCGTAACCAAGAGTGCAGCAAGGCCCGTTGTCGTGCACCAGTTCCCGTTCGAGTCTAGCTCAAAGCGGTGTTTTCGGGTTTTACCCCTAGGTACATCTGTGCCAGAGCCGCCTCTACCTGCTCGTATCCAGACAGGGATGTATTGCTCGAAAAACTCACAAAATCTCTACAATACCAAAATTCTAGGAAGTTCTTCTATACTAATCCTCAAAGTTCATCTTAGGTCTACGTGCTCTAATCAGAGTTTATCTAAATCTAGCTTCCAAGGTTTGTACTAAACTTCCTCTGATACCAACTGTAACGCCCCGACCCCAGCTACCCAGAGTCGGTGCATTACTTCATAACATTGGCATGATCACAAGAAAGATCAAATCTCGAAAGACCGATTGGTTTAGTAGCCTTGGAAACACTAGATATATTCATAAGTTTTACATTACATCATAAAATGAAAAACATTTTGTCTTCATATCCCCTCATAAAATCCCTGCAGGTCATTCATAACTTACTTCTTCACATCCTGGAAAAAATAAAACATAGTAAAGGGGTGAGCTCAAATGCCCAGTAAGGATAACAATATAGCGGAAACTTTCATAAATAAGAATAAACATTTAAGGCAATTCATTACTAAAACAAAAGCCTTTTAAACTTTAACTTCAACATGGTATGACAAAAGTAAAATGAAATAATGCCATTTACTTATTCACATGGATATTCTACTAATCGAATAATCACATGCAAAAATCAATAACCACTTTCATAATGTTGGAATGCATAATGCCAGACTATCATAACCACATATCCAAGGCCTCGTGCCAAGACTACAAATAAGATTTTGTCAAGGCCTTGTGCCAAGACACTAGTTTGTCTCATGAGACCTACCGATGCATCGAGGAGCTATAGCGGGCTCCACCCGTCACTTATTAAGTCCAATGCATTCCCATATGAAAAGGTTTAAACATAACATAAACATTCGTATTAAAACTAGCATACGAAATGTCAATAATTTCACCATAAACTATGAATGGTATAAAAATAGCACATCCACAGTCAAACATATCACAAAACCTTCAATACAATATAGAATATTTGTATCATAATAAATCAACTTCAAATAATCTTAAAATCCATCAAAGGATGTTGACATAGATGAAATCAAAATTCTTTTTAAAGAAGTATCTCCTTTTATTTTGAAATCATGTAAGATCCATATAAAATAAAACATTTTCTTTTGAAAATTTTCTTATAAGCTTGTATGGAAAGCTTCGACGATTTTATAACGGCGGAAAATAACCGCACCCACCGTATAAGTTAAAAAAAACATTCTTACCTCAATTCTGTCGAAAAGGTTAAAAAGGACCTTGTTTTGAAAACGACGGAAAGATTCCTTTATAAACCTCTTATAAAAAGTCAAACAAGGGTATAAATGACTTTAACCCATATTCTTGTAAATAGTAAAATGTTTTGAAATACATTTCGAAGAAACATGGATGTGGATGATAAAGAGATCCCATTAGATTATTACGTATAATACAACCTCGGATAATGAAGAGATTGTGAAATAACCCTTACCTTGTACTTTTCCTTGGTTGGGGTAGGTTAACCTCCTGTATAGCAGTGAAATAATTGTTACTAAATTATACAAGAATCATATACATTAATATGATATCATATATGATCTTTTAGTATTGATTTGATAATAATATCTTAGTATTATCGCCGTTTCGGGTGTTAACTTACTCATTTTCTTTATATGTTTTGTTACATAAGTCATGTTTGTTGTATCTTATTCATATCCAGAATGATATAAAGTCCTTAAACATCATTTTTAAATAATTAAATGATAATTATACTTGAATGGATACGATGGAGAATGAATCTCATCGCGTTCGTGGAGACGGTAGTCCGTACGTACGCGCGAACGCTATTTCCATTTAATTTTTATTTTAAAAGAATCGAATCCAAATGATACATAGGTATATTACTATTCCAGTATAATATAATATTTTATATATGTTACTTAAGTTCATTAACACCATCATTTATACGTTCCATGTGTGGTATGAACGAGTCATATCATTTTAAGGGGGCGGTAGTCCGCACTTCCTCAAATGAAATTATCGTATGTATATACAACATGAAACGAATAATGGTATGAAATAAAATGGAATTACAGAAGCTTATATATAAAATATATATCATTAATATCATATTTAATTACAGTTCCATCATAATGGCCACCATGAGAGGCGGTAAGATGTATTTGAACAATCATCGTTTCGTGAGGCGTTAGTTTGCCATCCACAGAAACATTATGTTCATCATCCATTAGATGGAGTTGTGTGTATGTGTAGTTTGAATCCTTCTTATAACAACATCCTAGTATATTGAGGATACTGGTGTTGTTACAAAAGAAAGGAAACAAAAAGAGTTTGGGGGTTGAAGAAGCAAAATAAATGAAAATAATTTAAGAGAAATCGTTACCTTTAATTTAGGTAACTCACTTTGGTTGGAACCAAAGGACTTGTTGAAATGCTTTCTGCCTAAGGGGAAGCTTCAAGGAGGAGGAGAGGGATGTGGGGAGCTTAGTTGGGCATAGTTTGGACGAGCCAAGTGGCTTGAGAGGTGTGAGGAATGAGTAGAAGTGGTCTCCTTTTATAAGGGAGAGGAGGGGCTCTTTAGGAAAGAGTGAAAGTATTACTTTATAATATAATTATATTCGGTTTATAATGGTCCAAAAATCATTGAGGTAGAAGATAAGATGACTCATATTCTAAATAACATTAACCAATAAGAATTGGACAGGTTTTAGATAATATTTTAATCATTATAATATTATTTATTTCAATGATTTATTAATCAGGTAAACATTGCATCATTATTGTGTCATTAATAATTTAACTTATTTGATGTCTAAAAATTATAAATAAAATATCATCATGTAGGAAATCTTTTTAGCTTTCTAGTGAATATTTATAATCGAAAATCCAACATGTATAACCCTATGTAAAAATTGTTCTTCTAAAAGATGTAAGCTTATGCCATTTTTATTTTTATTTTAACTTTATTAATATAATGTGTCCCTACCACATACAAGTGGCTCCAAGGGGTCCCCAAATTGACCCAAGGATGACCATGGTCGGGTATTTGTCCACCAATAAGGTTAGGACACGTTTTAGGGTAATTTTGTATTATTATAATATTATTTTTTAACCCTTATTTACCGGATTTACCCTTTAACCATGGTAAATAAAATATTTACCACAGTAACTATTCAAAATGTCTAAAAATAAAAGTTACCTATTTACACAATTTGAACATCCTGATTCCAAATATGGAATCCATTTTCCTAAATTCAAAACACATAAGTGGCAGAAATTAATTTAAAATTAATTCCCGCTGTCAAAACAAAAAGCGTGTTTTTAAGAGATAATAACAATCAAAAGATTGACACTTGTTTATGTTCGGTTTAATTGTAAAATTATGTCCAATGACCAACATTATATTAAATGGTAAAAATATATTCTAAATATACTTTAAAACTACTAAAATTCATAATTTATCACTGTTAATTATTTTGATTAAAAAAGTTGTTTTTAATTAAAATTTAGTAATTTTCACTATTCATCAAAATATGAAAGTTATTCGAAAAGTACCAAAATTTCACCTTAGGCTAAATTCGATATTCCGAATCCAAAAATGAAGTCCATTTTAAAATATAAAATATATATAATTTCAAAATTTAGGTATTACTATTTATAACGGCTAGTTTGATTGGTTGTGGCGTGTGTTAAAACTCAAGGTTGCGTACAACGCACGCTACTATTTTATTCAAAGGAAAGCGTATCGTGGAAGCTTGGGATGTTTCATTTTAAATTTTTTATGTCCCCATTTAGTCAAAAAGTTTAAAATATTGTATTTAAAAGGGTTTCACTATCAAAAGTTGATAAAAGTGCAATTCTGAAAATGAATCTTTTCTTGCATTATGACTAAGAAACTCATAATATGGATTCTAAAATTATAAGGATTGTATAAAGTTAAAAATGTAGTTAATTCTATTCATGACCTCTTTTAATGGATTTTTTTTTGGTAAGTCATGGTGCAATTGAACTCGGTTTTGCGTGTAGTGCAAGTTATTGAATTATTTTGAAGAAATAACACACTATGAAATCTTGGGGTGTTACATTAGAAGATTACGTTCCGAGTTTCCAAAGACACTAAACTATTACGATCCTTGTGTGTGTGTTTTTGTTATGTACTAAGTATTCCGCAAAAGTAATGTAATGTCCATGTACGATAAGCTTAGGGTCTTTACATTATTGCTGGGATATGCCGATCCCAGTTGGATGACTTGTATAAATCATTATTACTAAAGGTTTCTTATGAGTTTTCACTTGATTATTATTAGATGTTGAGTATAACGATCAATTTTATTGCTAGTGGATGTTGAGATCAAGACTCACTAGATGTCTAGATAAGGTCGAGTAATACATACACATGATATTGAGTAGCTGGTTTACTTCCCCTATTGATTTTTCTTAATCTTGACAGTAATTCTTACATTGAGATGGTATTATGTGCCTAGGGCTCTAAGTGGATTGTTTAGAACATGGGTGCTCCATTTTGGATTGATTTATTGAATGAAAATAAATTATTTATTTATAGAGGATTCTTTTTAACATGAGAAAATTAGTTAGGAATGTATTTATGGTTTCATTATAGGCTTTAATACTAACACACTACAGAGGCATCCTGATGTGCATGATGACTACATATATCTGGATTCGAGTAATGAAAAATTACCTATGGAAAATGGATAAGTATGAGATCTTGGATCATGTGGTTGGTCATAATAGGATTTCGGGTACTCCATAACTTAGCTAAATGTTTATCTACTATATTGTTATTCTAGTTTGGGTTACCACCTTAGAAGATTGTTGTTTATTTATTATATAACATATATGCCATATTATTTTTTGTATATTACTTTGATTATTTATTATATCATTCATTCATAATTTTTTTTATGATAAGATACTGAGGGAATAGTATCCTCATTGGATATCTTCGATACTCATTGTTATTTGGAAGACTCTTGCATATGAGGTGGCATGCTTGATGTCTTGTAGAACACTAGTAGGTAACTTATGGTCTAGGTTGGAGTGTTATATTCACACCAGATTTTTTTGAAGTGAATTACCTAGAATTCAAAATTATAGAATCAAGGGAGCAAGAGATGTCAAACTATGTTAAAGGGGATATTATATAGAGAGTGAAACGATGTTGGAGAGACTCTAATGAATATTGGGATATTATTTTTTATGGATCAACTAAATAATTATTTGATAAAATAGTATCACTTATTTCTATTTCAACATTATATTTTTGTTTATATTTCCACACATAATTAAAATATTTAAGGTGGTGTTGAGTTTGATTATGTCATATCTTGTCAAAATGGTTGACACTAAAATTGGGTGATGATTATTCTTCTTAATAAATAATAATTGATTTATTTATAATCATTTTGATGATATGTGGTAGAGGTTGATGTATCAGTTTCGAAATCCCCTACTACCCACTAGGATTTAGAACACAAACATCTTTGAAATAATAATTACAATAGAGATCTTATGGATGAAGAAATGTTAATGAATAAAAAACCATTTCCAAAAGTGTGAATTTTATGAAATATAATAAGAATATATATATATATATATTAATTATTATGTCTTCCAAATGAATATATTCAGGTTTTAAGAGAATGAGTTTTGTACATATCAATCATGGCATATGTTACTGTTAGGTTTAGGTTCATGACTATAATTTCAAAATACGCTAACATATTAGAATCATTCTATTAAAAAATTATCCATGTCTATTGAAATAATTTGTCTAATATTTGATTATATCACCTTTCCCAAACTATGACAGTGTGATTTGATATGTTACACTATAATAAATATTTTCTCTACATCCATATAAATAAATAAAAAGAAATTATAACCCAAAACCAATACATATGTATTAAATAATATACACACTAGTTATTTTGTGATAAAATGAATCCCATAATCTTTTGAGGGGAAATATAGACCAATTAAATTTTTTAAAACATTATCTAGGACATATTACTGAGGTCTTATTATCATGTAAATATGAAAATTAAAATTATAGAGAATAAAAATCATTATTTAATTTTTCATTGCAATAATTAGTATAGTATTTTACACCATTAATGGGGAAATTTATATTTGGTAGTAACAGTTTTAGAAAACATAATTAAAATTAAAGTAATTTTTTATTAGAAAAATGATGAAGAATTTAAAAAATAACAATAGAAATATTTATTTGAATTTAATTATTTATTTAATATTATTCTTCAAATTAGTTGAAAATTTATTTTTGATAGTATTTTTTAAGATTATAATATATATATATATATACAATTATGCTATACTCCACCCATACTTTATTTTAATTCACTATTTATTTTTTGTAGGAAATAGAATATTTTTGGGGTTGAAGTGATCAATTAGATGAATTTGGTTCAGTTTTTCGTTGGCCTGAAAATACTACCATTCAATGTGGATATAATAACAAAATTAACCAATTTACTATAAATGTATTGACGTTTACATAAAAAATTAATCTAATTAAACATAATAGAAACCAAATGAAATTAAATATGATTATGTTAGGAGTTATGGAAAACTGAAAAAATATCCCCAATGGATACATGCATATTTTTTAAGGATTTTACCAAAAAAAGAAAAACATTATCAAGAGACATAAGAGTTCATCCATATAAATATGAACCAAATTCAGATACTTTTTCTTTTAGTGAATGAGATATAATATTAAATATAAGAAAACCCCATGGATTCAATGCTTTCAAATAATTAAAAATGAATCTATTTATATTTACATAAAAAATTCAAGGATATTAGGATATATTTGGAAGAAGAATTTATTCTTTCTAAACCTCTTATAATTTTCCTTAATAAAATAACAAAATTTAAAAGGAACCAAGGGGTGAATTATTTTTAAATGATAAAATAAGTAATAATAAATTCATGTTTTCTTTTTCATAAGAAAATATAGAATTAAAACTTCCTAGTATTTAAATAGAGTAATCATTTAACTTTTTGAAAAATCAATATGGTAAAGAGGACACAGTGGACATGATATATATTGATGATCACAACACACTAAAAGAGGATTCCTACATCCTACTTCTTTCAATACTAGAATTAAATTAAGTTAATGATATAAATTATAATGTGTTTACATTATTTCTTCTCTTTAAAATGATATTCTAAAATGTTTTATTCCTTCTATTGAGCTAATTGGATTCTTTTATAGAGGATCATCATCACCTGATGGGATTTTCGTAAATAAAGTTCAAAGAATTGTCCAAATGATGTGTTTTCAATTAAAAATTTTGAACCTATAATTCGACAATTCATATATATTTATAGGGAATAAATAGATAAAGAATATAAATTTTGTGATTCTTTAATGCAAACCCATGATTTAAGGAAATTTATAAAATTTTATTTATTTATTTTAATTAATGAAATATGTAATATTTTTTAAAAGTATATTTTTTTAGAATAATACCCCACTTATTTGATCAGTTATCTCCCCAATTTTTAATAAAAATCAATTGTGATCTACAGGAGAAGAACACCCAACCCACCAAACTAGAGTTATGGATACTTCACTCAATCAGAGTCTATTATTTCAAAATTTATTTTACTCAATATTTTATATACTATAAATGAAAAATATTTATTATATTATTTTTTCTCAGTTAAAATATTAGGGTCACATATTGATATTTTTGTGGGAGGGAATCACATGTACATTTCTCTTTGGTCATAATTATATTTTTCTAGCCAAGTGTCATGTTTTACATTGGATTAATATAATATTATGTTATAAAATATTATGTATCATGTATTAATTTTAAAGAGTATCCTAGTATTATTTCAAAACATTATACATGTGACTAAAAAGTATTAGATAGGTAAAATGATGAGTATCTTTAAGTGAAATGTTTATTATTTCATTTAGAATGTTAAAAATATATGATTTTCATAGAGTAGTTAGTGCGTGTGATGAACTAGATATTAATTGTTTAATACAATTCAGGAATATGTGTGTATAAATAAATTTAAATAAAAACATAATATTATAATTGAGATTACATATTTAATATTTCTTTCATACCATGATTATAACACATAATATATTTGTGCTTATTGCTGAATAATTAAGTTCATTTTATTTATAAATATATTTTGGAATGTAAAATTATCACTTCAACCCTCCATTTTATGACATCACTAAGACACATTATATGTGAGGAATTTATATTGGGACTCACGGGTTGTGATACTTTGTATTCCATAGGATGAAGACATGTATATAAAAAATATAAATATGAAGAAACTTTATATATATAATAAAATGTATGTGGTGAGTGTAAACCTAACTAATTTTGATAATGGACTGTGAATGCAAAACGTTTTTCACATGAATAACCATCAATCATTATATTGGATAAATATTTTTTGTAGAGTTTTAGTATATACTAGCTTTTAGGTACATTATTTACATTATTTTTAGAGTTCTGGATGAAAAGTAATCTATTAATATTTTCACAAAAATTTATAAAAAATGTAGTTTTTAATATTTATGGAAACTTTATACTTTATACTTCCATGATATGATATCATTCAGGAATAATTATATAGTTTTTTACATAAGGCTAAAAAAAGCCAAAAATGTGAGGGTTTATGGTCATATGGAATTTGTGATTTTTTTATTTTTAATTATGTTTTCAATAAAAATCAAAACACCACCTAAAATTATTTTTTTTATTCATGGTATAATGGTTTTTTGTATCACAGTTATTTTTCTAAAAATAAATGTTTTTTAAAAAACCATTTATTATTTTACAATTAAAAATTATTAATAAATACTTAAAGAGTTCTTTATCGTATTATAATTGGCCAGAGATAGATTCTAGATTTTATTAAAGTTTCTAATCCGAGTCAGGAAAAAATGTAACACCTATGGAAATTTTAATAAATGTTTGTCTACATTGATATTATGTATGGTAGCCTTCCCTAGATGAAACAAAAAACTAAAATTATCAACCACATATTATATAAACATTATTCAAAAAATCATAAGAATAAAAACCTACTAGTGAATAAAAATATAATATTTAACTAAAATTTATTATATTTTAAAGATAAATAAGTAATGTGAGTTAATATTAAAATGGATTATTAATTCTCAAATTAATTTTTTTAGAAGTTTTTTATATTTTATTTTAAAAAATTATATTTTATCTATTAAAAAATTAATATATATGATCAAATATATTAATATTATTTAAATTATAAATTGATATGAAATAAAATTGATAAAACATAATGCATAAAAAGACATTTTTTAATAATTGTTTTTCATTTTAATTTTTATATTCATCTAGAAGATAATTTTTATAATTCTAAAATGTTAATTTGTTAAAATAAACATTCTTTTTTTGAATCCATCTTCTCAAAATTATATAAGTCTGATGTTTTGTGTTTTTTCTAAAATAATTGATTCTATAGTGAATACTAAAAAATGTTTTTTCACTAAAACAATAATGTTTATGCCTATATGAAGAAATATGTATAATTAAAAACTAATTAAATAATTTTCATTCTCTAAAATGTATTAGTAACATCCTGTTACCTTGATCAGGTATGTTTTTCTCTTTCTCTATGTTCTCTTTTGGTCCAAAGTCCTTAAAATCTATTTTTTTGATTTTTTACAGGTTGTAGAGTAGGTACACATCATGTACCATTGGTACACATTGTGTACTAGTTGTTATATACATGTCATCAAAGGGTATTTCATGTTGTCAACTGGTACATGATGTGAAGGGTGGTTACACATCGTGTAGGGTTTAAATAATGAATTTTTAATATGAGGAATTAGGTTTTTTGGTGCACTTACCCATCACAGATTTCACAGTGTGAACTGGGGTTACACATCGTGACCTATCCCACTCCTAGGTTTATGTCCCATGCTTGGAAGTTTTTCTCGATCCCATATTTTCAGAATATGTCTCTCATGACCATAGATTCTTCATAAATTATTTTCATAGGATCCTCTCCTTTCAGATCATTCTAATCGGCTTTAGATATTTTTTATGTTTGTAGTGTGTCTCTCTAGGTAGGTGTTCTTTTTAGTTATTCATTGTGATTGATTGTGAAATGACACTAGCTTTGTGGTACCATATCTATTGATCTATGTTGGATGCTTCTTCTCATTTTCATCTACATTGATGCCTTTACCTTTATTTTTTTGGTACAACGACCATTCATCGTCGAGGTATGTTAGTTTCCTCTCTTTCTCCAACCACTTGTGTAGAAATTTGAAATAATCCTAAGATATCTATGTTCAATTCCGGGACGATATTTATTATTTTTTGATTGCATATTTAGGGGGTTCCATTGTGAGCATGTGTGACCCAAGCTTTGAGGTTGGTGGTTATGTCTCTAGCATGTGATAATAAACCTTGTTTATTTTATAAACTGATATATTAAATCAGTATTATAGTTTGTGTGTGTTGAAAAGGGTTTTAAAAGAGAAATGAGTCTTCCATGGTTTTTGATAAATGGATTTGGAAATGGATTTGAATTGTTTTCAAATAATTAAAATTTGTTTGTGAAATTGAACACATGGTTTACCTTATTTAAATAGGTGGATGGTTTAGCTTTAGGCTATCATCCATTGATTATTTATTATAAAGGTGGTTTATTTGGGGATTTCGGCAATTTCCTAGCAATGTTTTTTATGTAACCAATATTAACATTTTGGGGGGTTTACTCATGGGGTATTATTCTTATTCCTATGATTGTGTTATAGGATCCATTTTTATACACTTGAGTATTGTGGTACGAGTATTCTATGCCCAGGACCTATAATACATTTTTTTGTGATCCCTTTGATTCTATTTTGTACTTCTGGGATTTTTTAGTTAGCCTTGATATACATTTTTATGCTTCTGCAAAATGATATGGAAAATATGTTCTGAAACTGATATACCTGATATTGTTTTTAACTATGGAGGAGAAAAATGTTTACTATGTTTTATATAAAATTTATTTAATTATTATCATGAAATTTATTATTTTAAAATGATGATAAATGATTTTTTATATATAGACTTATTATGGAACACCTAGTTGGGATCATACTGAGCCTGTTAGGTCACACCCTGCGCACCTCTTTGGTGGTTTATAGACCATTGTGTGTCTTCCAGTGTAGTGAATGGAATAGTGCTGCAGTGAGGTGGAGTGGTCTTTTTCAACTTGGATGGGTAGCTGGTGGTGAGATGGTAGGGGTTTTTCCATGCCATTACTTGGAGAATCCGTTTTTTGTAGTTCATTGTAGTTGTACATAAAATTTAGGGTTTTTTTACTTTTACAGTTATTCTATTTCCATTTTTTTTTCTATATTTATTCAACATATATTGTTAGTATTCTGTTGTTTCTCTATTTATAAATATTTATTTATTTATTTATTCCATGTGGTTGTTCAGGTTGGGTGAAATTGTTACCTCGATTTTTTCATATGTTACCTGGGTACTTGTCGTCAACCCATGGGGATTGGGAATTCCCTTCAGAGATATGATGGATCATGTCAGGTGTCGGGATTCAAGGAAACAATGGTAGGTTCATTACATTTTTGTATCAAAGGTTATTTGTCCTCAAGAATCATTTTCCTATGAAATCTGTTTGATTAGAGATATGATTTTCAGGACTTGAGAGCTATGTTGTAATGAGTGTCTGGCTAGATCTTGTCTTAATGAGACTCAACATACCATGGGATGTTCAGATATGTGTCTCTAGTGTTGTTCTTTTATTTTAATATCTTATTTTTTTCATATGTGTTTTCCAGTTTGAACTGAGATTTGTTATGTGTCTGTTAGTTTTTATGTTTCAGTGTTGAGGAGTATGCCTCCAGGAGGCCTTCAGCACGTTCCTCAGGAATGTGCAGCTAATTGTCCTCAATAAAACCCACATATAGAATATAATCTCATCAATACAATCATATGAGATGTTTTTCATATCTATCATGATGTGCCAAAGGTTCAGAATTTAGTGGATGAAGTACAACTAGGAGATGGAGTGGACAAAGATCGATATGTAGAGTTCTTGCATGAGATGCCACCATAATTTAATTGAAGGATTAAACATCAAGATGTATATGATTGTATGGACATGATCAATAAAATATTAAACTTCTTAGAGACACCTAAATATATCAGGGTAAAGTTTGTTGTGTTCATGATTGAGGGTTCTTGCAATAAATGGTGGGGTTCGATGGTCATGGAAAATAGACATGTGGCTTGGATTGGAAGGGTTTTACAAACTTGTTCTTTTATTTTTCTTTTTCTAAACTCTCTATTTCTATAAAAGTCTCTATAATTATTTATGTTACTATACGGATAATGTTTTCTGTTTGGTTACACCATCCAGTTTGCTGATCTTGTCTATTTTTCATCATATGTTGTAAATAATGTCCAGTGAAAGTTTCAGAAATACATGTCAGGTTTGCAACCGGATATCAGATCACAAGTGTTCTTGTTCAAGCTTTCTACCTATGAGGATATGCTAGATAGCGCTATTATTATAGAGATAATCATTGAAGAAAATTTTGGTGTTGTCACATATTCTCTTCCATCTGGTGAAAACATCAGTGGCATGCATTGGAAGAAGTGGAAGTGGTAGGATCATCGTAAAAGTGGTGGAGGGGGGTCTCAACAGGGAGCCTCCGATTCACCATTTATTACAGTTAGTAGAGTGCCTCTGAATTTATATTAGTGTGGAAAGGGAGGTCACAATAGATGTTCATTCCCTATGCCCGAGAAGACATGAAATAGTTGTGGATGTGTTGGTCACTTGAATAATTTCGGTGTAGATATGAATACACTGCATAATGGTTTGGTTTCATTAGATCCAATGTATAATATGGTGAAATCATAAGATTCATGGACTATATGGATCTTTTCATTGTCCTCATGAGTCAATCATTTACACGTTTTACATGAGGGCCCAATGTAATTAAATGCATGTCCAACAATAGTGAGTGGTATTATTCATATTGCATCTTAAGTAGAAATTTATTTATTTTATAGTGGTTCCTACCATGTATTTTTATCATCATGAATTGTTGACATTCTTAGACTTCCAATGGAACTTATTACCTATACAATAGAGTTAGTGACACCTCTTGAAAGCGGAAATAGAATGGGTTTTTGTGTCTTGTTCATTAAAAATATTTGATGTAGAGTTGGTCTGGTATTTTCTCTTTTTGGATCTGGATCTGTTTGACAGCATCGTCGGAATGGATTGCATTGTCTCTCATCCAGATGTGGTTGATTGTTATAATTGGTAGGTATCTTTTCATACTATTGATGTGATCTCTAATGTGTTTCAAGGGGAGTGGGACCTGAGGCCTGGTCATTTAGCACTGTCTCGCCCAGAGTTTAGAAGTTTGTTGGTTACTGTGGTGTTTGAGCCTGATGATGATTCATTTTTTTATGATCTTCCAATAGTTTATTGAGTCATTACTAGTTTTTTCTTAGATGTTTTCTCTAGAATTTTTCCAGTGAGAGTGGAGGAGTTTATAATTTACCTAGTTCTGGTTATGTATCTGATATTGATGTCTTCCTTTCGGATGCCACTAGAAGAGATAAATAACTCAAGATTCGATAGGACAACCTGTCAGAGAATTGTTTCATTTATCCAGGTGTTTCTCATTGGGTGGCCCCTCTTCTCTTTTATAAGAAATCATATGGTTCACATTGGTAGTGTGTGGACTATCGGAAGTAGAACCAGGTAACATTTAAGAACAAATATCATTTTCCACATGTGCATGATTTTTTTAATCAGTTGAAGGGGAAAAGTGCTTCTCAGATATTTATCTTTTGTCGGATATCATAAGCTTAAATTTAGTGAGTATTATATAACAAATAAATCCTTTAAGAGTATTTATATCCATTATAAAAATCATTTGATGCCTTTTGGTCGGAATAATTTTCATGTAGTTTTTTTAGCCATGATGAATATGATATTTCAACAATATATTGACACTTTTGTTGTATTATTCAGGGATAACATTATGGATTATTTGAAATATGAGCGTGAGCATGAGAAACATCTAATTTTTATTTTTTAAATTCTAATAAATCACAATCTATATTGATATATTTTTTAATGTTTATTCTATATTCGATAAGTGAAGTTCTTGGGGACTTAATTATTGAGTGTAGATTAACAGTTGATCTAGAGAAGGTAAAGGTTTCTTTTCTTGGAACGAAAAACTAAACATCATTAAAATTTGAAACATCTTGGTATTTCTTGTTACTACTGTTAATTCGTTAAGGATTTCTCCAAGATGGAATCACCATTGACTACTCATACTTGGAAAGCGGATAAATTCACATGGGATAAGAACATGTTAATTTTCTCGTGGTGAACTGAAACAAATTCTAACCTCATCTCATATTCTAATTTTACTTGATTCTGATAAGGGGTATGTGGTGTTTTGTGACGCATCTGGTGCCGGTTTGGTAAGTGTGCTAATGTAGGATGATCATGAGTTATCTTACGACTCTCTTAATCTCTGAACACATGAGAAGAACTACCCACTAATTATTTAGAGCATGCTACCATTATACATGTGCTTAAATGATTAAATCACTATCTCTTTAGGGATATGTTCATGATATTTTATGATCATAAGAGTCTGAGCTATAACATCTCTCAGAATGTCTTGAATAACAGACTATGACAATGGATAGAATACCTTTAGACAATTGAATTTGACATCGCCTATACCCCAGGGAAGGGAATGATGTTGTAGACTCTCTTAGTAGGAAGGTACTGTCGCATATTATTTTGGATTTGAATGAAGAGTATAATATTATTGGGATTTTCACTCAGTTTCACATGGACACATAGGGGGATGTTTCTGTTATGGATTTGACCAGTGCTAATTTATCTTAATCTATCTAAGAGTTTTTTAATGTCAGTATTAGGATGGTGAGTTTCTGAAGACTTAGAAAAGCCTTTATGGTGGGGATGCTATTTCAAGTTGGTCTCTTTCTTCATATAGAATACATCACATCAGAAATAAATTTGACATCCTAGTACACGTGAAATGTTTTGTCTTGTATTATTTTCTTAACTCTTCATCGGTAATTAGTATTGGTGCTATGAAGATGTATTATGACATGAGAAGAAGATTCTAGTGGATGGGAATGAAATGTGACATTGCAGATTATGTGTCTCACTATTACACATGCCAATGAATAATGGAAGGGAACATGAATCTTTTGGGAATACTCCACCCTCTTCTAGTTCATGTTTTTAAATGGGTTGAGGTATCCATGGATTTTTTATTGGGATTCCATGGAATCCCCAATGGAAAATTCTATCATGGTGTTTGTTTATTGGTTAATGTAGTCTTCTCATTTAAATTTATCCAAGAACACCACAAAGGATGAATATCTAGGTAAGATGTATGTATAAGATATTTCAAGTTCACTTGGGAGTCCTTATACTGATGTTTCATACATGGATCCTAGGTTTACCTATATGTTCTATAGAATTCATCGAGAGGCCATGGAAAATCAGATCAAGTTTATCACAACATACCATCCACAGATAGATCGTAAAATTAAACATGTAATTTAGATCGTATAAGATATGATTCATTCATACATCTTTGGTTTTGGTAGATCATGGGATAGACTTCTGGTAATGGTTGAGTTTGTTTACAACAACAGTTATCATTTGTCAACAATAATGGTTCCCATTAAAGTGTTTTATGGTCACCCATGCAGATCACATCCTTGTTGGGAAGAGGATGGTGAAGTAGCATTAATTGGACTAGATTTTGTTTAGGTGATGTCTATGAAGACTCATTATGTGAGATGACGACTAGATACACCCTAGACTCAACAAAAAGCATATGCAGATCGGATGTGTCATATTTTAGAGTTTTACATAGGTGTATCAATTTTCTAGAATGTTTATCCCCATTTTGGTCACAATCGACTTGGAAAATAGGGGATGTTTTCTCCGAGATATGTTGTACCATTTGTGATCATTGAACAGTTTGTATTTGTTTCTTCATGGATAGATATTATAATTTATTTGATGGGAATCCATGATGTTTTCCACATATTTCAGTTGAAGAAGTATCACCCTGATCCTTCTTGCATTCTCAATTGGGAATAAATTGAGTGAGACCCAGATTCATCTATTTCTTAAAAACCATGTGAGATCATCGACTCTCAGATGAAATTCATTTGTGACAAATATTTTTTGTTGGGCATAATTATATAGAAAAATATATCATATTCTCATAAGACATTGTAATTCAAGTAAAATATGAGGTAGTCATGGCCTCACAATTTTCCAGGAGTTACATCTTCCACATGACTTCTCAGGGATGTAATTTCTATTTGGGGAGAGTTTGCAACATAATATTACCTTGATCAGGTAATTATATACCTCTCTGTAAATTCTCTATTGGTTCAATGTCTTTAGGATCCATTTTCTAAATTTTCTGCAAGCTGTAGAGTATGCACACATCGTGTACCAACTATTGTGCACATGTCATCAAAGTAGAGATCGTGATTTGAACTAGAATTTTTTTGAATGGTGGTCACAAGACATTAAGGGTTTAAATAGTGGATTTTTAATCTAAGAAGATTGTGTTTTATTGAATTATTTTCCATTATGTCCTTTGCGATGTGACCGGGGGTAACATATCAGGACCCAGCCTGCGCCTTGGTTTAAGTCACAGGTTCACTGGTTTTACTCAATCCTTTCTTTCCAGAATCTATTTCCCTTGATCCAAGAATCTTTATAAGTGATTTTTAGAGGATCTAATCCTTACAGATCAATCTGATTAGTTATGGATTTTTTTTTGCGGTGCGTCTTTCCAGGTATGTGTTCCTTCCTGATCTTCAGTGTGTTTTATCACGATAGAACCCTATATTTGTGATACCAAATCTTTTGATCTATGTTTGATTCTTCTTTTTGGTTTCTTCTAGATCTGCTATGACATCTCATTTCAAAGGCCTTCTCCGTCATTGGTTGTGCTACAGTAGGAATACATCATCGATGTATGTGGGTTTCTTCTCATCCTCCAACCTCTTGTGTTTATATTCGAATCAATCCAAATATGTTTGTGTTCAATTATAGGTCCTTCACTATCGTTGTTTGATTCTGTTGGTTGTGGATTCTATTGTGGGAAAGTATGACCTGTTCTTTTAGGTAGGTCGCTATGTCTCAAGCCTATGATAATAGAACGTCTTGTATTTCTTTATAAAATTATTTATTAAACCAGCATGATGTTTTGTGTTAGTTGAAAAGGGGTTTTAAAAGCGAAATGGGTTTCCCAAGTTTATATTTTGAAATGGTTTCAAATATTTTTCCAAATATTGAAATTTGTTTGTGAATTGAGCATGTGGGTTTCCTTTTGTACTGTGGTAGAGGGTTTATCTTGAGGTCATTATTTAATATTTTGTTATTATCAAAGAGGTTTGGATTAGGGATATCCTCTATTTCATAGGCCTGGTTTCTAGGGGATAGATATTGAGAGTTTAGGGGGTTCACTCATTGGGTATTCCTCTACTTCCTAGACCTATGTTCTAGGATCAGTTTTTTTCACTTTATTATTATTGTAAAATTATTTTGTCACCTAGACTTGTAGTATTTATTTTTTTTGTTATACATGGGCTTCTGTTTCATACATCCTGGGTTTTTTATTTATCCTTAATATGCATGTTTATTCTTGTGAAAAATGACCGGGACAATATTATGTGAAACAGATATACCTACTTTTGTTTATAACTGTGGAAAAACAAAATGTTTACCAGGTTTTCTATAAAAAATATTTTCATCTTATCATGACATGTTTTATTTTAAAATGCGAACACAAAATTTTCTATATAGAGAATTGTTCTATAACACCTTGGGAGGATCTTACTAATCCTGTTAGCTCACACCCTTTTAACCTCTTCGGTGGTGCATAGACCTTTGTTTCTCTTATATTATAGGGAAAGTCAAGGTCATACATTGAGGTGGTGAGGATTGAGTTAGTTGGGATGGTAGCTGGTGGTTACATAGTGGGGGATTTTCCATGTCATCCCTTGAAGATGTTGTTTTTTGTATTCCTTTTCATTTGGACTGGTATTTTAGAGTTTTTATACTTTTACACTTGTTCGGTTCTCATTTTTTTCCATATTAAAATGAAATATATATTTTTTAGACTTGTACTCATTTTTTCTATCTATATATATATATTTATTTATTTATTCCTTTTCCTTATTCAAGTTGGGTGAAATTGTTCCCTCTATTTTATCATTTGATGCTTGGGTTCTTGTCGCCAGCCTATGTGGATCAGGAATGCCTTTCGGGTATGTGATGGATCAAGGTGCGTGTTGAGTTCGAGGTACACCCGGGTCAAATCATTACATTATTTATGGATTTAAATTATAAATATAAAAAAATACTATCATTAATTTATAAATCCCCTATAAATTTTTTAAAAAATTCATAAATATTTTTTGAATAATATTTTTTTTCTTTCTATTTTAATTATATTTTTTTGTTGGTGATTTTTTGGTTTTGGACTCATTTTAATGTCTTGAAACTCTCCTTCAAAAAAAAATTAATAAACCAATTAACATTTTAAAAACCCAATTAATTTCATCAGTAAAAAATTATATAATTTTATGAGAAATATAACATTTATTCTAAAAAAATTATACGTTTTAAAAATGATTTTTACCTAGTAAATTCTGTAATGTTGAAGTTAATATTCATAAAAATATAAATTAGATTTTATAAAATGGAATTTACTTTTAAAAACGTTTTTTATTTTTTAACTAATAACCTTTCTGTAAAAGAATGTTTTTGTTCTTCAGGATCAAACCTGTTTTATTGGAATAATTTTTTTTAATATAGATGAAATTTTAATGATGTTTGAATCCAAACACAAAGGGGGATAAAAAATTCCTCACTGAGAATTTTGTTTTTTGAAAATATTATTTTTATATAATATTTTCCATATAAAGAAGGTGTAAGGAATATGAAATCTAGAATTTTTATAAATAGTTTTATTATACAAAACATCAAACACAGATCCATCGGTATATTATTCAAGATTCATTGGACATGTTGTAGGTTTAATAGTCAAAATGTGAGGAGTGATGAAGTCAAAATGATGCTGAAGAGGTTGAAGGAACACAATGATGTTAAAAGTAAAAAAGTTATTAAACATTCTAAACTAAAGTATAATGATGCTTTTCCAATCTTGAAGACCGCATAAATCAAGAAAACTCCAACAATAAAATCTTTTAATTAAATTCGAGAATCAAAAAGATTACATCAGTTCCAGGAATCAGGATAAATTTTTCATCATATCTAGAAGTACCAAAAAATATTGTTTTCAAAAAAATAAATGATTTAAATCTGATGAGGATTGAATAATTTCTAACTTTATTAGTGTATTTTACATCATAATGAGAATTCAAGAGTTTTAATGATTACATAAGAATTGTGCAAAAATGGAATGTTAATTGGACTGACTCTAAGAAATAATGTTAATCATAATAACTCTAAGAAAGAAATTCAATCATAAAATATTAGATGAGTAATTTCAATCAGACTATCTGAGGGAAGGAATATTAATCAGTCTAAATGTATGAAGAAAATTCAATCAAACTAACTCTGATGATGAAATTCAATTCGGAATGTGCTGAAGAAGTTCAATCATAATGAGAATAAGAATATAGCTAAATTGTAATAAGAATATAATGATAGTTTGATCCTAATGAGTTAAGTAACATATTCAAATCATAAAAATCATCGGAATATAGTCATATAATAATGATAAGATGACTAATGTTAGATTTCATTGAGCAGAGAAAGTTAGTCATGTCAATTCAATGTTGAGGATGTTAAACTGACATAAGATGAGGAGCTTAATTGAACTGAATTGAGGAAGTTACATCAAACTGAATAAAAGATAGAGTTTTTGAGAAGACTATTTTTGGAAAAATAATGATAAGGATTGAAGCAATCAAATATGAATTTTAAATGTGAATGATTTTTAGAGATTTTAAATTTGATTATGTGGGAATTGTTTTTCTATCTTCACATTTTATTTTATGTGATTCCCATTAATATAAGCATAATAAATTATGACATTGCATCTTTTTCTTTTTTAGAGAATAATGATCACTACAGAGGATGATATAGAGTTTGAATCTATGTTCTTTTCGAAAATATATGTTGTTATAATATCATACAGTTGAAATTTTTCATATTTGATAGATGAATATTGGACTAAGGAAGATCAGAGTGAGGATTATCAGTCTAGGACGATCAGACTGAGCAGTTTATTAGATTTTGAGAAGTGATGTTTGAGAAAAGGTTCCATCATAATTATTCTATCATAATGAGATAAATGGATTAATGAAATCAGACTTAGTTTCATCCAAATATGGTTCCAGATATAGAATTGTGGAGAAATTTTTTTTGACCTTTTATTTTTTTTTCTCAAAAGGAGTGTAAGACAACCTTATACTATGACTAGAGTTAGAATAATCATTCTTATTGGGAGATATATGTTTTATAATGGGATATCTCACAACATATTTTCACATCATCATTATATTAAATTTATATAGACCCAAGGGACTGGGTATGCTTAGGATGTCTGTTCTCACACTGATGGAGAACCTTATAAATATTATGATCTTTACATGCTTTCCAAATTTTTCATGCATGAGTATTTACTAAAATATGATAAATAATTGAAAAATAACATGTTTCAAGGGTTTTGATTATAAAATTATTAAATTTAATATAGATTAACAACTATTTCAACCCCCTCCCCACATCATAGTTGTTATTCTGTCCTTTGAAACTTCAATTTTTATATGTTACAGGTCTCCCTTGTTGAATCCTTGTCATGGATAACATTATTCATTTAAATTGTAGTGGAATTCCTACATTGGAAGGAAATTATTATTATTCATAGAAAAATCAAGTAATTCTTTAACTAATATTTCTTGGCCTGGAAGTTGGAGATGCTTCTACAATTGGGGTTCCACCTATTAAGAAGGGTTCCCAAATGAATTTTTCTGATAAGAGAAATGTTTATTTTCATGGGAAATATAGAAATGTTATCCTTATATCCTTATTAGTAAATTATTCCATAATAATGATGGGTCTCAAAACATCAAATAGTATATGGGACAAGCATGAAACTATTTTATAAGGGCATAAAAAATTAATGGTAGAAACTCTAAAAATATGATTTACTATGTATGATGACATAATAATGAGAGATAATGAAACTATTTATGAAAAATTCACTATATAAAATGATATTTTTTGAAGCATCAATGGACTCAGTGATGTCCTAAAAGATTCTAAAGCTGTAAAGAAACATGTTAGATGATTTATATAAATGATTCATTGTAAAATTTCTTCTCTATAAGACAAGGGTAGTTTAACTCTTAATGAATTGAATAAACTTATGGTTTCTTATAAAAGTAGGAAATATCCAATGTAAAAAAAATATGAATGATGAGAAAAATTTAAACTCAAAATGTTGAATATGTAGATCCTTGTGACTCCAATGATAAAAAGAATGAGGATTCAAAAATAAAAAATCATGCATATTTTATATAAAAAACTATCAAAGAGGAAGAGTAATTTACAGTGTAATAATTACAATCAATTGTTTTGGGAGAGTAAGAATTAGGAACATTGCTATGAATATCACCGAAAATAATGTTTGTTATTATCAAGATGATTTTGATGAAACACCTTAATGGAAGAAGTGGAAAAAAATTTAAAGACATAAATTCATCAAATAACAAAATACTAACATTACTATAAACAAATTAAGATTGATGATAAATAAATTTGGATCAAACTCAATTGATAAATATTTTTCGGAAGAGGAATGTTCCTTAAAAATAAAAACCATCATTGAAAATGTTCAGAAGAAAATGATTCATTGGATAGTAAAGAAGGAAATGAAGAGTCTCCTAGAAAGTTTCATCTCACTGTAAAACTTATTGCAAGTGTTGAGAAAAAAATATCAAGAACGAAATTAGAGTAACAGTAAAATATTGTGAAGAAGTTACTGAAGGAATAAATAGGTCATCGAGTGAGATTAATAATACATTCAAGAGAACTTAAGTTAGAAACATATATTTGGTAAATAGTAAATGATTCTTGAAGATCTCAGTAAGAAGATTGTAACCTAAGGAAGAAGAAGATAATATGCTTCAATAAAACCTTTTTAATTCATAAATTACCCTGAGGAAGATAAATGAAATGTTCAAAAAATAATTGGATGAAAAATTGGAGGCTTTTGAGATTCATGAGAATGTTAAAATCCAAAATCAGGTAAAATCTACCCCTCCAAAAATAATGTTTCATCTAATTTTTATAACATTTCAGGATATAATAAAATTTTTGGGAATTTTTGGGAGAAAAATGATGTGAGAAACATATAACATATATAAAAGTTGATAAATAACCCAGAAGGAATTATGGTCTATTCCCAGAGTATGTTAGAATTTAAATAACTCTTTAACCACAACAAAGTTTTGGTAGAGAAAAATAATATTTCAATAGGGAACAATTTTTTATGGATATTTCTGGTTATTATTAATCTATGTGAACAATTTTTTTAATTTTTCTATATCTAATAATTTCACAAAATATGTATTTAACTAAAATAAATAAATGTATAAACAATAATGAGTAACATCCATAATACACATGAAGATAGAAAAGAAAATTCTCAAGATGTGGCTAACATTCAAATGAAAAATCAATTTGATTTTCTTAAAGAAGAATGTGTAATATGTGATCATGGTGGTCACCAAGAAAAAAATATGTATAAAAATCCTTGTGGAACAAGGTTCCTATATCCTAAATTTAAAACGTTGTTTGAAATAATAAATTTGAAGAAAGATATTTTTTTGTTGAGGCAGCTATGAAAGATAGTGAAAAAGAAAAAACCATATATATATGACAGTGGTTGTTCATCACACTTGATAAGTGATTTAAAATTCATTAAACTTGTTGAAGATAATTATATAGGTTTCATTACCTTTGTCAATGAGAGTTATTCAAAAATAAATAGAATTGGAATGGCTATGATCAAAGCTGAAATATTGAAATCTAAGAATGTTTTATTTATTAATGGGTGAAAACCTAGCCAACATAGTGTGAGTCAGCATTTTGAGGATGGAAATCCAATGATCTTCAAAAAATATTCTTTTATATTCATGATTGTGAATGATTCAAAAATTATTAAAAATGTGGAAATAGATGGTGGGAATATCTTCCAGATTTGAGAACATAAAAACTCATATTATCTAAGGGATAAAGATGAGAATAAGCTATTGAACCAGAGTCTTTTCCACCCAGGTTATAAATGGATAAATAATCTCTCTAAATTTTATGATGGAAAAAGTTTTCATCATTGTAAATAAAAGAATATAATGATTTTTCACATTTTTCAAAATGATAATGTGAATAAAAAAAGTCCTAATTTTTTTTTATTAATTCTACCATACATTTTGAAAGTATTCATTATGATTTATATGGGCATTTGAGACATCAATAAAAAAGGAGATTTATAATTTATCACCCTTATTTATTATTTCACTCAGATGAAAAACAAAATTTTTATGAAACTCGACTCATAGGGTATAAATTTTTTTGAGTTTCATAGAAAATAAGTTTTGAAATAAATGGGGTCTATATAAATAAGTTGATGACAGATAATGGTACCAAATTCACAAGAAATACTTTTGATACAAATCTAATAAATAAAGGTTTTAAACATATTTATAGTTCTCCCTAAACACCATAACAATATTTAGTAGCATAATGAATTAATAAAAGTTTCATAGAAATAGGGTGAAGTATGTTAGTATAATAATATTCTTTAAATTTATACTGGGGATAAGCTATTAGTATAATTGTATTTATTCATAACAGTGGTTTGTTATGTCTGAAATCTAACTTGACTTCTTTAAATTTTTTTATATCGAAATCTTCAGTGAATTACTTCAATGTTTTTGTAAATACCTGATTACATAAAATTAAAAATCTGGATCATAAGAATTTTTATGATAATGTTGATGTGGGAACATTTATGGGATATTCACTAAATGGATGGGGATAAAAAGTTTGGAAGAAATGTTTTCAAAATTTTTGGACTCATATGATGGTAATTTAATTAAAAATATAACTTCTATAACAAAATTTGTTGGGAACGATGATTAATAAAAATTGAAATTTTCAAATGAAAATGAATGTTAAAAAGTAATGTGCATGAGGATTCAGATGAATCTTGAGATGAGGAAAGTGATTTTTTAAGATAAACACTAAAATTTCGTACTTCAGAAAAAAATTATGATCATAAATATAAATAGGAATTATATGTCTATGGTTCAGACAAGATGTAAGCTGAGATTAAAAAATCAAACTTCACTCATTTAAAAAGTGGAGCGAAAATATGTTTCATAAGCTATTCCACATATATTATGGGTGAATGTTATGAATTAAAAGTTGGATCAAATTAGGAAAAAATAAACATGGGAATATTTTAAATAGTGTAAAGGTAAAAATGTTATCAGAAAAAAGTGTATTTATTTAAAAAAGTTGAATGAGCATAGAGAATTTTTAAGAAAAAAAACAATGAATCATTTTAAAGCTTATGTATAGTTGGACTATATTGATTTTTATGAAAAAATTACCCTCATTTCAAGGTTAGAAACTATTAAAATTTTACTCCTTGTGGAATCCAACCAAATTTAAAACGTTTATTAGATGGATGTAATGTCATCATTTATTAATGGATACATTGAATAAAATGTTTATATCAAACAATCTTGTGGGTTTCTACTTGATGAGGATTAAAATGATGTTTGTAGATTGAAGAAATATTTATATGTGATAAAACAAGATCCATGTGCATGGTATTCCATGTTGTATTTTTAAAGAATGTTTATTTTTTAAAAGAAATTTTGATAGCATCATATATGTGAAACATATTGACTCTAAAACTCTAATTTAAATTGTTTGTGTGTGTGAAATAATTATTTTTATTGATAGAGAGGATTTTTGTAAAATATTAATCATTGAGATGTTACTATTAGATTAATTAACATCTTTCCTTGAATGTCCAACAAAAAAAATACATTTTCTTGTCTCAAGAATATTATTACGTAGAATTCTTAAAAAAATATCGAATGGAATAATCCAAATAGGTTTCCAATACCATATTAGCAGTGAAGAAGTTGAAAAAAGATGAGTCAAGAAATAGTGTGAATAAAATACACTTTTGTAGGATTATAGGATGTATACATTATCTTACAGCCTCAAGGCCTAGTATTCTTTATTCTGAAGCATTTTTTCCATGTATTAATGTAAGCCAAAATAATCACATATGTTGGAAGAATTTTTTTTATGTTTATCAAATGAAAAAATTCACATGGTTTTTTATAAAAAAAATATGGTATGAAGATTCAATTTTATACTAATGCTAATTGGGATAGAGATTGTTATGATATAAAATAATCCTCTAGAGTAATATCATTCTTTAGTGAATCTTCTTTAATTTAGATTTATAAGAAACAAATATCAATAAAATTGATCTCAAAAGAATCAGAATATATTGTAGCTACCTGGGCCTATACATTGATGATGTGGATTAATGTTCAGATGGGATATTTTAATAAAAAAATTATAAACCATTAAGGACACATTGTGATAATTTGAGTGAAATTGACATTTATAAATATGATATCCAACATTCACGATCGAAACACATTTATAAAAATATTCACTTTATAAAATACAAATCGGTAGTTGTGGATGTTTTTCAAGAGTATATATTAATTCTGTATAACATTGTTGATATCTTTATAAAGTCGAAGTTAAAAGAAATGTTTTATGACTTGAGGAAGAAACATCATGTTCAGCCACCTCTAATAAATTACAAAATATCAAAAGTAATATCCCAACCATGCTTTAGATTATTTATACAATGGGGGAGTGAAAGTAAAAAAAACATTCTACTCTTTAATAATTTTTTACTTATCTTTCATTTATCAACCTTAAAATGTGATTACCATATAATATGGGTGATAAAAATCAAAGGGGAGAGAAAAAAATGTAAGGCAATATAAAAGTAAGGAGGAGTTTATCTTTACATGGACATAAAATATTCATGTCACTAAGTTATATATTTCCTTCAAAAAAATTACTTTTTCTATTATTGTGGTATCATGACATCCTCTTTTATGAATAATTGTGTCCTAATAAAATATTAAAACATTTATTAATTTCAAAATGGGGTTTTTTATAAATTTCTAAAAGTTCAAAATATTTGATTAAGAGGGTTTTCAAGATATCCAAATGGGTGATTAAAGATCCATTGGAATGTATGGTTTTAAATAATGTTTATTAATTGATGAAAACTAACCTTTCTAAAAAAGAATGTTTTTGTTCTTCAGGATCTGACCCAGTTCATTGAAATGTGTTTTTTAAGAAATATGAAATTATTGGATTGTTTGATTCCAAACACAGAGGGGTCTAAATGTTTTTGACCTTGAGAATGTTGTTTTATAGACCTAAATATTTAGAATGAGAAGTATCAGGGTGGATGGTGTAAGGAATATGGAAGATGCACATTCTATAAAATTCTTTCTAAGACCCACCAACTCAGATCCATCTACACAATGTTCAAGATTAATCTGATGTGGAATTTATTAAAAATTTAGAATATTCAAATTGATGAATTTAGAATGGTATTGAAGTTATTGAATGAATATAGTGATTTATGTATTGAGAATGTTATTATAATTTATAACTCCAATTCAGATGATACTTTTCCACAATGATGTTATCAGAATTCATGAAACTCTCATGATACAAACTTTTAATGAAATGGTGGAATCGTAAACAGTATATTAGTTTCGTGATTCATGAAAATGTTTCATTAGATCTTAATGTAACGAACACATAAGTTTTCATAAGTCTGAATGAGTAATAGTTGATGAGTCTTTATTAATTTTAAATTTTTAGAGTGGATTTTCAATTTTAATGAGAATTACATAATTATAATAACTCCATTAATCTAACACTGAGAAGGAAAAATAATCATACTAGCAATAATGAGGAATTTTAATCACACTAACTCTGAGGAAGAACATTAAGTTGACTAAATCTAAAGAGAAATTTCAATCGGACTGAACTTGAGTATTAATTTTAATCTACTTGACATTGTGAAGGAAAATCAATCAAACTAACTTTAATAAGGATTCTAAATTCGGAATGAGTTGAGGAAGTTCCACTATAATGATAAGAGGAAAATATACAAATTGAAATAAGAAGAGGAAAATAGTCAGATCATAATCAACAGAGAAATTGATATATATTTATAATAAGTAAATGAAGGTAGTAATATTGTAACAAATAGAGGAAGAAAGTAAAATTTTAATGAGTATAAGAAGTTAGTTGAATTAGATTAAATATGAAGAAGTTATTTATAATGAAACAATAGAATTTAATCAAACAAAATATATGGAAGTTATATAAAACTAATGAAAATATAGTGTGATCAAGAAATCCAATTTCAATTAAATCTATAGAAGGTTTTAAGTACTCAAATTTGATGTTTAAATGTGATTAATTTTTGAAAATTTGAAATTTGAGTAATAGGGAGAAGTTTTTCTATTTCATGCCTTTTCTATTATTAGGTTACTATAAATAGAAGCACAATACATTCATACTTTTCAGCTTATTATTGTGTGGAAAAGGAGGAGTGATACAGAGGTTGAGATGGAGTTTGAATCTGAGTTCTTTCCAAATATAGATCTTATTACAATATCATAATGATGATTGTTTTATATTGGACTGATGATGATCATACTAAGGAAGATTGAAATGATGAAGATGATACTGAGAATTGTCAGAAGGAGTAATTGAGAAGAGTTTGAGAAATGGGTACATTGTAATGACTCCATTGTAATGAGATAATCAGATTGGGGTAATCAGGCCCATGTTCAACATATTGAGGTTTCAGATAGAGTTTTTTGAAGAAAAAATATTGGTGGTGTTGTATTTTGTGCATCAATTTTTTTGTAATAAAACTTTGTAAACTAATGGGAGTGATTATAATCATTATTATAGATATATATAAGGTTTCTAATGGAATTTTACCTAGTTTTATTCACTCATTCATTATAGTGAATTTTCCTATACCCAATATAGTTGCTATACTAGGGTTGTAGGTTCTCACGATGTGGTTGAACCTTGTAAATATAGTGTGATTTACTAGAATTAATACTTTTTCGTGCATAAGTATTTACTCAAATTTGATAAGGAAATGAACTTTGAAAATTTGTAGAGTATAATATTCTAAAATTAATGAAACTTTTAAAAAATTAAAATTCTAATTCAACCCCCTCCAGATGAGCCCGTAAGGGGATCTGTGAATCTTGGTCTTCCCTCATCATCGCCTTCTTACTCCATGGAGGGTTTGTCCGTGACCTTTATATACCGAATTTCTTCAGTTTGATCTTGGCATGGGGGTTTGTTAATGTGGTTCTTTAGGTTTGGATGTCTGGCATTGCGGTGATGGAGATATTTTGTCATGGGTTGTCTTCGGTCCTGGTCGTCATGCGTCATGGCGACTGTGAGGCTTGAGATCTTGACTTCAGTGGTAGGGCAGTCACATTTTTGGTCAGCCATGGCATGATTTTCGGGCTCCTGGGATTTTGCGGCAGTGCAACGTGGTCGTTTGGGCTCGGCTGTCCAGCATCACGATGATGGGAGTGGTCGCGCGGTCTCGAGATTCAGCTGCAGGACTGGTGTTCATTCACTGTGGTGAAAGAGTTTGTCCCGACCTTCTACTACAGGGAAGTTGAGTTTCGTCTTTCTCGATGACTTCAGCTTGGTGGTATGTCTTTGAGTCTTCTGTGGTGGTTCCCATGCCTCGGGTCCGATAATGGTCAGTCTGATCGGGTCCCTCCCCTGCGACGGGATTCTGGTCCTTTCCAATGTTGGGTTCTGACCTCGTCTTCGGTGGTGTTTGGGATCTTGGTCTACGGTGCTGTATTATTCTCATCTATTCTTCCGCGTCAATTTTGAGATCTTTCGCTTCATGCTTTGGCAGGTTGAGTGCTCTGGGTATCTTGTTGGAGCACCCATGTGTGGTTTGGATGGCGGCGATGGGATTTTAGGTGAATTGTGTCCTGAATGCTGTTTTTCTTGTTGTTAATTTTCTGAATGGCTTATGTGTTCTTCACCTCGATGTGATTATGTTGGGGTACTTAGACAATCTAAAAAGTTTTTCTTCAGATGTGGATAGAGTGGTGGTCATCTCTGTGCATGACTTTTCAGATTTGAATGATTTAGAGTGTATAGCGTAGCCATCGGTACCGTGCCCATGCATTTCTGCATGGGACTGCATGCTGATCAGCCATGCTTTGGTGGAGGTGTGCCTTAATGATGTTGTTTTAGGGTAGAGGCACTGCTGTGTAGTCTTGTTCCAGGTTTCAACCCCTTGCTTTTTAAATTCTGTTAATGTCTCGATGTCTGTGAAGTCTTGCTCCCCCCCATTACCCTTAAAAGTGGGCTTATCTAAAATCAATAAAAATTTCAGCCTTTTGGCCATTCACTAATTTCAAACCCCTCCCCCATCATAGTTTTTACCACATTCTTTGTAACTTCAAGTATCATCATAGTTTTACCCAAGGTAGAACATCCAAAGGGAGGGGTAATGTTATAAATTGAGCACTCTAAATTATTTTCTTATACTACTCCCAAAAAAATTATATCCATTAATATATAATTACATAATGATGTTTTTTATACTAATTAAATATCCATTTACCACATTCCTCTAAAACCATTATAAAAATTATGATGTCATCATGTGTATATCTTGACATCCAACAACATAGATTATGTGTTTGATTTTTAATAAACCCATTATCTAGATGGTTATAAATGTATATTTAATAGAATAATAATGTATTAATAAAATTATTGATATTCCAAAATAAGAAGTCATTCATTATCATACTAAGAATAAATAGAAAATTAATGTGTCATTTGTGTGTGCGTGTGGAATGTCACCCCTACAAAATTAATGTACTTTCTTTTTAAACTATTATTTTATTCATTATCCCAAACACTTAAAAACTGATTCACCACATTAAGTACATGTAAATAATATCATCATTCTTCTATACCAATGATATTATTCCAATGTAATAACCATCTTATCCAAACTCACTAATAGATTATACCTCATTTTTTCTTTGGTCGATTTAACCATTCACTGGAATAATGCTATAAAATTCTTTTGTCAATGACTACATAAAAATAACACCTTTTGTTATTTGAAATTGATGACAAAATAATTTTTGATTAATTTTTTTCAGAGGGTTATATCAGTATTTTACTTAATATTAACATACAATAATTTTTTCTTAAAAATCAATCAAACCAGCGATTCACTAATGTCATCATCGTGAATCATAATAAAAATACATATAAAATGAAATTATAACAATAAATTTTTTTAATAAACATCTACCTTATTGAGCATAAGGGTATATTATTGATTAGTATTGGATCTATAAAAGATAATCTACACTACTATTGTGAAACTATTATAGAACAATAAATCGATGAATAAACCATATGATAAATAAAATAAAATATAACTACCATAGTTATAATAATTGATTGTAAATTAAGTTAATAAAAGTTTATAGGAAAGAGTAAAGTTTTTAAATATATTATTATGATAATTTTTTTGTTTATATGAGTTTATAGAATGATATATTTAGAGATATTTAAGGATAAGGTTGTTTTTATTAACTCAAACTCCCTTTATATGGGTTACAATGGTTTATATTGAACATCTTACTCCTATGATTTATTTATACCAACATAATATTTTATATTTCATATTATAAATATCTAATGTTAAATAACACCTTCAATTATAATCATCCACCTTGATGAATTTTTTCTCTATAGAAGTATGATGTTTTTTAGAAAAATTTTAACTCTCTAAAACAATGATTTTTCTACAATGCCCATATTTTCCATTCCTACCAATATTCTCATTTACATTTAGTATAATAATTTTCTTTATATTTTTTGAATTACATATTTCACTAATCCCCTTTTCAAAATGAATTTTTATTATAATTTTTTATGTTATGGGTTTTAAATAATGTTATTTTATAATATTAATATGGATCATTGTTAATGATTATATACATTATCTTCCATTTCACATTTCCTCAACATAAGAATTATTTATTATTCGAGGATCTATTATTGAATATTTTTATTTAATGGAACTTATTTCTAAAAAAATTAAATTCACTTTCATTAAAAAATTATGTCTTTTTCAATGAGTGACTAATAAATATTCTTTTTAAAATAACATATTTTTAAATTCATTTCACATCACATTTTTGATAATTTTATCTCTATTTCAAGGTTCCATTATTGAATATCCTTTTCAAAATTAAATTATTTCAAAAATAATCACATCTCATTTTAAATAACGTTCTTTCAATTTCAATTATTCCTTTGTGAGAATCATTCCAAAAATAATTATTTTGAATGTCCATTTTTTCGGATTTATCAAAAATGATCTTTTAAAAGGTGATGTATAATATATTTTTTTATAATAATGTTTATAAATGATTTATAATGAATATTTTATGTCTTGATTATATTTTCCTATTTACATTAATTAATTTTTATTCAGTGGGATTTTGTGGAATTATTTACCCTTTAGATTCATATATAAAATACTTCTTTTAAGTAATTGAATATTTTTTATATCAATGTATCTAATTTTTATGTAATGTTATGAAATACCATGTTAAAATGAAATTAATTCCATTTTTAATCATTGGGTTTTCCATATATGATGTGTGGTTGATATCTTGTGGTATACATGTGTGTGTTTAATGAATGGTTGGGTCCAATAAAACCCTAAAATGAAATGGATAAAGACTTATTTATCATGAGAAAAATATAAAATTCACAGAAATGTTTTTTAAAAAATTATGTATAGATCTTTTTTTAATTACTTCATAATGATTCAAAGTTTGTTTCACAGCAAGAATAATTGATTAATAATTTCTTAAAAATGTTTTAATTTCTCAATTATTATGTTTTCTCTATAATTTTGTATTGTATTATGTTTTCAAGTAATTCAAAATATTTTTTCTCATGAACAAGAGCCATAGATTATGTTTCATTTCCCACACCATTATTATGTGGTACATGTTTTTAATTTGATATTTTATGCCTTTGTGTCATGAATAAAGTAAATTTCATGTTTATTGATTCTTTTTAATAAGATACATCCCCCATGCTAATGATTTCACACATTATTATGATTTTACACTCATGGAAATGTTGATATGTTTTCCCTTACATGTTGTTTGACCTCTCCCTTCTAATGTCTCTTATTAATATTGTATTTCATTAGTTTATAATAAGTCAATAATTGTTGGTAGATGATGTTTTGATTCATTGAAAATTGTTATAGATTCACTAGATAGAATTGGAATATTTTTTTTGGTGGATGAAAAATTGATTCATAGAAATTTTTTAAGGATTTACATGATGGAATTAGATATCATTATAATTTAATTTTACAGGTTAATTATTATGATCATTAATGTTTCCCTTAATTATTAAATAAATTTGAAGAAGATTAAATTCAAAATATATAAAACAATGTTAGGCCATAAAAATATTTATTTGAATGAATAGAAGAATAATGAATGTTGTCTTGCAAAAAAAATTATTTTTCATGAAGGTATTTGGTAAAATCTTTGTATTTAATATAAACATAGATATTTTTATGTTTTATTATTAATTTATGGAATTATTAAAAAAAATATAGGATAAACCACTATCGACCCTTGGGAAATATCAACAATTTAATTATGGGACTATGAGGTTAACAATTTTCATGGGAACCACATCCTAGGCTAGGCCATGGGTAGTAGAGGAGCATAGGAAGGAATGTTGCCCAGATGTTGCATGTGATCTAATGTATAATTCCTATATATAGTTCACGTGTAGGTGAATAGTTTGGGAAAAATATTTCTCGGCCCCAAATCATGGTATTTGAAAGTGTTATGGGTGTTTATCCCTCATCACCAGATCGAGAGTAATGAAAACCAAGATCACTAATAAAGAAAAACTGAAAAATATTGGGATTTCGATGTGGGATAGCCGAAGTGTGTAGTATTAGTCCTAAATTTTAAAATATATGAAATTTTATATGTCTATAAAATATGATGTTATCCTAATATCCCATATCCTCAATATAGTAACTATCATCTTCCATTTGTTTGCTATGTACTCAAAAGACCTTCCCAACATTCCCAGTTCATGCTACAAGATACCCTCAGTAATAAGGGAATCATTGGACATTGATATTATTATATGAATTGATATCTCTCAATAATCACAAACTCATTCACACAATATACATTATATAATCATGTGGATATAAAATTACATAACTTGTGTATATGAAAATTTAAGTTGTAGAATCCCATTTGATAAGTGAAGAAGTTTGACATTAAGAGATTAAGAGCTTTCGATTAATTGCTCATGAAGATGCAGTGATCGTGAAATATCATGTAACATAAGATTCCATGATTATCAGTGAATATTTAATTAAACATAAATGACTCAAGAGATATAAGATTTATTAGAACAGAACATGAAAAATGAAGATCCAATGTACCTTTATTATCAAAGCCCAAGGTAGTGGAATATGTCTAAAAATATACAATAGCCATGACTAAATAAATTTATTCCATTATTTATTTGTTATATCTTTTGAAATAGAGTCACTGCGTTTACTTTTACAATGATAAGGTCATAGAATCCCTAGAAAATGTAGATTTCACAAGGGATAATACCAAATAAATTCATCTTTTCAAATAAACCAGTAAAATCATCATGAGGAACAATCTTATGTGAATATTTTGGGTAGAATGATACCATCACAATTACTCCTCCTAGTTTTCATAAAGTTATAAGTACCATCACATCCCTAACTTGTGTCAAAAAAGATGAGATATTCTGAAGAAACCATTTTGTTATGTGATGCCACTTGAAGAGGAATTGTTAAAACAAATCATTTCATTTAATTATCTTCTGTGAACTAAGTTTAATTCTATATAATATTTCTGATCTTCCTCACCATGAAGCATGATAGATGTAGTGATATCATGATATAACTTCAAAAGAAGGAATGAGTAAGTTACACTAAACCCATGAATCCCATGCATGCATATATGAAGAAGAAATCATTAATAAAAAAGGGGGCAATGTACATTCAAATGTGAAATAAATGTGTGCATAATCTATTGATAAAATTATAAAAAAAGATGCAATAACATACATGTGATCATCAAAAGACATGCATGTGAATGGATACCAGAAACATAATTTAGAAGCACATAATAATGAAAATCATAAATGAATGTGTGAAGGATTCAGGGACTAAGAAATTTAGGAATCAAGTTTACATAAATTTAGATTTAAATAATATAATGAATAAGGTTGTGTAAAAATGGATCTTGAATAATATATTCAAGATATGTTTTTGTAAAAATACCCACATTCATGTGAGGTTATGAATTCATCATCTGAATGAGGTGTAGCCTAATATATTATTCATTGATGAAAATGGCCAAATATCGGCAATCAAAGAATAATGATTAAGAACATTAATCAACAATAGTTCTTCATATGTACACGAGAAACTATGATCTAAAAATATATTGGATAAAGATAAACATATCATTGTATAGTCGATCAAAAACTATTAAAGGATGATGTATATTAATTAGAGCATGGAGTAGGATAAGTATCTTGAGTGATTCAGGAGTAGAAGTCTCAAGGGTGGGATTTTGTAGTAGGCCAATACAGATTCTGGTAACACTATGGGATAGAGAATAAAGAACCTTGTGTGTGGATTTATAAGAGACAATGTGTGACTCTATATTTGACTTTTAATTTTAATATGATTATAGTGGTGAATATGTGTTGGGGATAATAATAATCACAACAAGGAGTATGAATTTTTATCAGACCATGTAAATCCTTATTTCCTATACCTTTTTGTTTATTAAATTATTTTATGTAAGGATAGAAGACACAAGAAGAGTGTATTGAGGATAAGACCGGCTAGAGATGAGTAAATTAAAAGAAACAATTTCTAAAAATAAAATGGGATCACTAATTTACCCCTACCCTTCTTTGTGATCTCACACTGATATGGTAATAATAATTGGAATCAGAGGTAAGGTCACCTCTAAAAAATCTAGTACAATTTAGCAGATAGAGAATATGAATTAAATAAATAGATAGTGTATTCCCATTTTCAATAGTGGAAAATGTGATATTTGGAGATATAAGATTATATTGTGTTTCCTATCACTAGGGGAAGAAGTTATAGATGACATCACATTGGGATATCCACCCTACATTGAGAATTATCTTATGACTATTTAAGATAATTGGAACATAGATATGGGTGGAAATGATCAATATGAAATCTTTATGGATTTATTATAAAAGTTATACACCAATATAATAGTTTTCCCAAAAACTGAGGAAATCTAAAGTAAACTGAGAACCAGTTCTATAATAATTCATAAATTAAATGAAGATAAGTTTCAAATTTCAAGAAGTATATTTTAAGATATAAAATTTGGTGAAGATGAAATTATTGATGTGTAATTTACTAGAGAAAATGAAATTTTTAGAAATTTGAGGTTTTAATGAAATTTAGGATGACACAAAAATAGGAAAATGGTTGTTGAGAAACATTCTAGATAGATTTGATACCTATTTTTCTTCACTAAAACACTTATAAGAAAACTATCTAAATTAATTTTATAAAATTCAAAGGGAATATTAAATGAAAAAATACTAGCATTTTATAAGAAAGAAAAATATGATATGGACTTTAAATCCATGATAATAGGTAAATATAATGCTTAGGTGGAACTAAAATCACCTGATTAATGGGATTATGATGTGTAATATGACTACAATAAAATTAGGGCCTTGTTTGTGAGGATGTATACAACAGATAGATGAGAAAAAAAAATAAACCACTAATGTTCTTCAACATTCATGGGTTTGGAAATTTTTTATATGATTTTCAAATGAGAAAATACAATGTCATTGAGTGTAAAGAATAAGAATAATGATTCAAGGGAAATGATAACAAATAAAAATTTTAGACTATGAGAGGAAAATTACAAAGTCACCCAAGAAAAATAGAAGAAGTTTGATGAGTGTGGAAATAGGTGAATCGTCATCATCTCACAGTGGAAAGAAGATGAACACCATTCTAGAAATTATTTTCTCATCATGGGGAAAACCAAAATAGCTAACAAAACATTTGAAGGTATATAAGGTAAATATATAACTGATCAAGAATGGTATATGAAAGATATTGGTGAAGATACTCTTGAAAATAAAAATAACCTCAAGAAGTAAGAAAACATGATAAAGGGAAATGAAGAACATGAAAACAAAGAATAGAAAAATCTTAATGTGATAAGGGTCTATGTGAATAATTTATTGAAGTTAGAATTTAAATTGAATGATTATGAAGAAAATTAACCATAAAGAAAAAAAATATAAAAATGGAGAAACTTTTTTCAATAAACAGAAAAAATAGGTTGATGATATATGAACCTAAAATGATGTTTAAAGAACTTTATGAATGAATTACTGAGAAATATCTAGAATTATTGGAGGAATAAACTATGTTTCTTTTATACTAAAGTGACTAGAATAAGATTAAATAATATTACACCAAATTAGTAGAGCTTATGGTTGAATTTTATAAAGATACTAAGAAGAAGGAAAAACATAATAGGTTTTTTTACAATCTTAATAAAACACAGTGTATATATTCTACTTTTGATAACAAATTACCATGAGAAAAGACTATATTTGAGTGGTTCAAAAGAAAAAATGAGAAAAAATATTAAAAAAAGTAGGAGTGGACAAATTTATCTGGAATCATTCCTCCTAAGAAAAAATGACCAATTTTTTTAAAAAAAATATTGAAATAAAAATCATTAGAGATGGAATATTATAATCTGATAAGTGCAAGGTTTAAAGGAAATAACTAGTGTTGTGGATTGTTTGGTTAAAAATTGAATTCATGGTAGCATAACATTCCAAATCCACGAATGAGGCAGGAATTTTGGGGTGAAATGCTATATAGATGCAATTAGATTACACAAAAGAGAATTGTGTGACCAATACATCATACAAACTATCGATTCATAAAACAAATTTAATGAATTATACAGATAATTTGGTCAAAAAAGTAAAAAATATGAATATAAGTAGTGGGATCACCAAGTAAAATATCTCACAATATAAATGTGAAGATAATATATATTGAGATGGAAGAAATCATCATTAGTTTATTATGTGAGAAACATAAAAAATATAAGAGCATCAACAAAAAAATCTGATAAATTTAGACTAACCAACTAGAAATGTCTAATAAAATAGAGTAATATAAAAAAAATCTATGGAAAAGTAAATAATATGTTGATAGTTAAAAAAGATAATTTTAAGAAGAATTCCTATATGTATGATGATAGAAAAATCTTGATTTTTTAAAGTTGATAACAAACTGGGAATGAATAAGATATTTTATGACATTTTTACCAGACTAAGAATAAATAATGAATAAGATGTGGGAAGTAAAAATAAAATTTATCTGATAATGAAATGGAAAGAACGTGATATTTAGAAGTTTAAACTTATAAGGAATGATCAATCACACTTTATATGGAATCTGAGAGGAATTCCATAAAAATAGTAAACTCATAGTTTTAATTCTATTACTGTGAAACCAAGTTGTCTCTCATTATTCACTTTCATGTGAATTATTTGGAACAAAAATAAAAGGAATTTAAAGAGATGGATGTTGTAACATCCCCAAATGATAAAGGGTTAAATGACTAAATGGTATGACTCATGTCAACAAAGTTCACCTTCCTTTTCAAGAGCCTGCCAGATTAGAACTCCATAGTTAAGCGTGCTTGGCCTGGAGTGGTGATCAGGATGGGTGACCTTCTAGGAAGTATCCCAGGGTGTGTGTGAGTGAGGACAAAGCACACTGAAAAGGACATGTGTTGGCCTGTGGGGACAATAATTAGTCAAATGACCCGTGCAGGCATGTTGATGCACCCTGGTGTGGGCCCCACGTGTCTGCGGGGCAACTGGTGGTACCTGGTGGGCTAGTACCCGACGTCCATGTTAAGGCGGGGTGGTTGTGCTGTCATCGGGGCCCAGTTGTCACATTTGGTATCAAAGGATGGGTTCAGATAACTCTGGAAAACCAGGTAGTATGAATATAAGACTATGATTGATTAAATAATTATGTTTAAACATTCAGATGGCTGATGCAAATGTATCTACCGATTTACTGTCACATCCCACTGAGGCTCTAGAGAACATTATATCTCTAGCTTGCCGTGAGAACTTTCTAAATTACGCCCAAATTTTCATGTCATGTAAGCACCTGTATGACCTGTCAAATTCGCCTAGGGTTCTTAGTCTACACCAGGGGTTGGGAATGGACTATCTCTTAATGATGACAACCCAATTCCCCTCTTATGCACGTCAGGGAAGGTACCACGAGGGACTATTCCGAGTGTTCATGACTGGTCCCAGTTATCACCAGGGCCCAGTTGTCACATTTGGTATCAAAGGATGGGTTCAGGTAACTCTTGAAAACCAAATAGTATTAATATACAACGATTATTGACAAAATAATTATGTTGAAACCTTCAGATGGCTGATGGAAATGTATCTACCGATTTACTGTCACTTCCCACAGAGGCTCTAGAGAAAATTATATCTCTAGCTAGCCGTGAGATATTTCTAAATTATGCCCGAATTTTCATTTCATGTAAGCACCTGTATGGCGTGTCAAATTCTCCTAGGGTGCTTAGTCTACACCAGGGGATGGAAATGGAATCTATCCTAATGATGAAAACCTAATTCCCCTCTAATGCACGTCGGGGAAGGTACAACGAGGGACTCTTCTGAGTGTTCACGACTAGAGAAGAAGTTGGCACGATGCTCGATAACCCCTTTCGAGAAGCTGCTACTGCCGGAGACCTGTGAGCGACTTACCTATGCCTGATTTTGCACTACAGCTTCTGGAGCCAGTTGATAGACTTTGGGGTGTTGGAAGATGAGCCCACCTGATTGTCTCTTAGTAAAGAGGTGTATAATGATGTTTCCCAAATCCATACCCCTCATCCTAAACTCAGGAGGCTTCATAAATGTTCCCATTATTTTAACCCTGTCTGTTCAGCTTGTGTGTGGTTTGAAGAGTTATGGAGTTTTGCCTCTCTTTGTGGTGTTCATTTAGTAAACTCTGGCTTTGATATGTAAACTTTTGTGTAAATGAAAGTTTCATGTTTCCTTTCCTGCCTCTACCTTATTGGTGTTGTTAAGTGTTTCCTTTCGAATGTTTTTTTTTCAGATGTCTGGTCAAACAAACATCTCATCACTACCTGATGAGTTAGTAGAGGTTATTATGATCAGGACATGCGTGGTGGATTATCCAACTTTTATCCACTTTCGAGGGTCTTTCCAACGTCTGCTCGATTTAGAGAACAGTCCTGATATTCTTCATTTGTGTCAAGGGGATGACCGTGTTTTTCATCTCATTTCCACTACCCAACTCCCCAGCTATAGGCGAAGGGGAAGATACCACGAAGGCTTCTTCCAGTGTTTTAATCTGGCACAAACTTTCTCTAATAGAGTGTGGTTCCTCATAGCCTCTCAAGATGGCCACCTTAGTACAGCCATTATGTTCCAGGTCTTAAATATCAGTCTCCTCAACCGCATCATCCCTATCGATTACCTCGAGCGTGATATAGTTTGGAGAGTTATCAAGGAATTTGTACACTCGGATTCTTCTGAGATTTTCAATGCCCGAGCCTCCCTTTGGAAGCCTGTGTGCAGTACACATGAGCAAGAGTTCAATACATACTGCTCCAAGTTTATCTGGGCTAGGGAAATGGAAGAACTGTGTGCCAACATGGGTATTCCATTAACCAAGTTGGTTCTCCTATTTTGGTAGATTTGTACGACTAAGGTTTCTGTTTTTCTTTTTATGAATAGAATTGCGAGGACCAAATTCTTTGAAGGGGGAAATAATGTAACGACCCATGAAACGGTTTTTTGAATATTGGCATGTTTATCCATTAATCGAACAAACAATCATCTAATAAAAATAATAATAATAATAATAATAATAATAATAATAATAATAACAATAAAATAGAGAAAACACATCAAAATGAATGAAATGATCTTTTATGCAAATGAGGAACAACTTGGTGACTACAAATCTATGATAAAATAGGAATATTAGTTAACCAATGATTCCAACTAAAAACCCGATTAAAATTATAGGAAAACCGCCCAGAACCACAAGAACCCCGAGAAGGAGGTAAGGGTCTTTGGCATCCATAAAATTAAACATATGAATGGCTGAAGCCACCACAGTCGTACTGAGAACAAAAGGAATAACTCGAACCATCTCCTCCTTTTTCTCCTTCAGTCACCTTGAGTGTGGGATACCCCGAGACCATGATTTTTGTTGAACACATATCCAACCATTAGACACTAACGACTATAAATATAGTCGTTGGCGCCCCCATGATCCACATATCCTCTAATGTTTTAATTTTCAATTAGAACATTGAAGTTACGAATTGAATACCCCCAAAAGGTTCAAAAATATTTATTATGTAATTTGACTTAATGTTTAATTAAAAAAACAACTATATCAATGATAATATAGCTAATTTAATTGTTTGTTTTCCGAAAATGTGAATTATATGAGAATGCTATTTTTTATGTAATGAAAAATAGTGGGAATTAATATTATTATTTTCCACTATTTATTATACACATTTTATCTTCAGCAAGTAAATATTTATTTTATGAATAACTATATTGAATCTGGGGGGATTTATTTTTTATTATTTTTTTTATTCTATAAAAATCTGTGTGCAAACTCTTGGGTATACATATACATATACATATATATATATATGTTACATCAAAATTTATTTTAAATTTATTATACATACCCCTAAATTTAAAATAAGTAATAATAATATTAAAAATGTTTATTTTACCTTTTAATAATTAACAGTTTTGAAATGATGTCAAATTATGGTTTCTTTTACAAATTTTGTTTCACAATGTTAATATCAATGCACTCTTAATTTTGGAATTTGAAAATAATTATTATTGATATTATGTTTATTAACAGCATTAATGTAAGTGGATATTTAATTTTAAGGAGATATTGAGAAAAATATGTTGATACTAGTCAATAAAGAAAAAATAATAGTATATTATAGATACGGATAAATAATTTAATGTGTATTAAATTACCATTAACTCACCTAAAATTAATAAAAAGTTGTTTAATAATTGTATGTAATAATAATAAAACCATTTTTTATAATTATAATAAGTGTAATAAAAAATTATTGATTTTTTTAAGAAAATAAGAAAACGCAGGGGGAAGACCCGCGTTTTTTTAGGCATCGTATCACCCCGTCCATCCGATCCAGTTCCCTCCCATCGCGACCATTCGTTTTTTTATGTCGCACCACACCTGGGCCATCCTATCACTCCCGGATTGATCTTATCCATTGATTTTTTTGGATCTTTGTTACTAGCACGTCTTCTTCCTCGCGCGCGATAACAAAAAGTGTAGGTCGTCGTTTTTCTTCTCTATGCCTTTGAGTGGACCTGGTTTCTGCCCCTCCGTTCCACAATGTTGGCACCGCCTCAGCCCCAGATACCCACTCCGCGTCTCAACGCAATAAGAGTTCTCTATTTTTTTTAAACCTTGGTTTGCACTGAAGGCAAGGAGAGTTTTTGCACCGAGTTTCCTTGAACCTTCGACCACCGATCTGGCGTCGTCTCCTGCTTCTACCTCGCCTCCTCTCCAAGCGAAGGTAAGGGGAAATTTATCTTGTTTTTCTTTCTCCAATTTTTATGCACTTTTTTTTCACTCTACGTATATATGTGTATATATATATAAATACATAATCGTAAGAACTGTATTTCACCTGTTTCACTCTTCCTGTTTTGAAAGTCGAACGAAGGTAAGGGAGATCCTCTCGTTCAATTGTCATCTATTTTGGTGAATACACACTATTATATACACTTTATGCATATGTGTATATATAAGTATAAAAGGGCCTTAAGAACCATTCACAACTGCTCTCATCTTCTAGAATTCAACTAGGATAAAGGATGTTTTTGGGCTTTTTTAAATTCGGTTTTAATGTTTTCATTTACCTATATACACTTTTTGTGTAAATATATATGTATTCATAAATATATAAGATGTTATGTGCATATGTACACATTTCTTTTACATGAATATAACCCTTGTTTTACCATGACTTATGAAAATGGGTGTTTCGGGTAATTTTTATGAACATGAAAAATTGTATAGGTATATGTATTATTTATGTGTATACATGGATGTATATGCACAACTATGTGTGAAAATAATGGACGAGCTCGTTTATTTGTTTTAAAATTTATCGCTATATAACCTGAAGATTTATTAAAATTATATTTACTCATAAAGAGTATTATTTCAAGAATAATACCAAAATTATTTATATACATGTTTATGTATATGATGGAGTTTGAGGATAAGTTTAATATAAAAATAGTTCTTCCAATTGAAAAGTTCATTTATCAGTATTTTTTACAATTCCTGCTTTTTTTCTGAAAATGTGGTACATGAACCCCTTAAGCATTTACATGTGGTCAGGTGAATGTGTATTTATAAATTCAGTTTTCCAAAACCCTGTTTCAATTAATAATTTTCAGGACTTAGTTTATATTTTGACCAATTTTAGATTCTAATAATTTGTAATGGATAATAAGATGATATGTATGTTGCACTAGTGGACTGGCTTAACCTGCAATGTTATGTACCCTCAATGTATTTTATACTTTTAAAGAATGAGTTTCTTCATGTTTTAAAGAGATGAACTATGAATTTATGGGTTTTATTTAATAGAAATGATGTAATTTTACATGAAAACCCATTATTTTCAGTGTTATTATAATTATTGCATGTACAAGAGTATGTTGATTTAGTTTACTTACATCACTGTTTAATCTGAAGCCAAAAGTCTAGTTCTTTTTACATTTATGACATGATCAATTTCAAGTTATTAATATGTATGTAAAAGGTGGTTTGATTAAGAATGTATGAATGAAACCCTATGAATGTAAGACCATGTCAAGATATGTGAGGGATGTATTGGACTTAAATTATTATGTACGGGTGCGACCGTAATTATACAGTTCTCCAATGCATTGGGTAAAGGAAGAGTCTCATGAGACATTATGGGCCATGTTCTTGGTGATTAGCCTTGGCTTGTGCTACCATGGAAACGGGCTGGGCGATTAGCCTTCACCCATATTAAGTATGTTTTATGGTCTTGAAGTAAGGTCTTGACAAAGTCCGGCATTATACATTCCCTCCACATGTGATGATAAATGGTCAACCAGGGGTTAGTCCAAATAACAGGACATCCCCTAGTTGGAAATTCCCTTGACTGTGAAAATGAATTTATGAGATACGAACTGTAACACATGTGATATGTTGTTATAACAACTCTATGTTCTAATGAATCATGATATGAATGTTTTCCCCGCTTATATACAACCTTTTAGAACTGACGTAATTTGGTTGATTATGCATCATTTATTCTCCTTCATGCTTGCGCTCTCTGATTCATGTGTTCTTTGATGTCTAATTTAAGTACATACTTCTTTTCTGTGCAAGTGGTTTTCAAGAATTTACATGTTTAAATAAAAAGATAACACCCAGTTTTAATTTTGTGTTTTATTGTTTTCAATACGACTACTTTAAGAAAGAATGTTCTTTAAACATTTTAAAACCCCTTACTATGAAAAATTTTCTCACCCTACGTTTTTGTTTTAAAATATTTCAGGCATGGATTTGTACTAAGGACGTTTTTCAGAAGCAGCTGGTTTCCCAGAATCCTGAGCCTCGCGATCTTCTATAGTAATGGTACATGATGCATTATTGTAACTATTTGTAATAAATTTTTAGTACATCATGCCCCATGGGCACCCATGAATCGGGGTCCCTACAGTTGGTATCAGAGGAGGAACCCAGCCATAAGTGCACGGTGCACTGCCTGGGTTGAGATATGTGGCCCACAACGAGGGTGTTGTGCTCTAAATGGGGGGTGATTTTAACATCCCAAAATGATAAGGGGTTAAATGAATAAATGATATGACTCATGTCAACAAGGTGCACCTTCCTTTTCAAGTGCCTGTCTGATTAGAACTCCACAGTTAAGCGTGCTTGGCCTGGAGTAGTGATCAGGATGGGTGACCTTCTAGGAAGTTTCCCAAGGTGTGTGTCAGTGAGGACAAAGCACACTAGAAAGGACATGTGTTGGCCTGTGGGGACAATCATTAGTCATATGACCCGTGAAGGCATGTGGGTGGACCCTGGGGTGGGCCCCACATGTCTACGGGGCAAATGGTTGTACCTGGTGGGCCAAGACCCGACGTCCATGTTAAGGCGGGGTGGATGTGCTGTCACCGAGGCCCATATGTCACATATGCATCCCTTGATGATGATAATTGATGATATGAAGCGGTAAAATATTTACAACATAGTAAATGTGGAACATATAAACATATTTATAAATTGTATGGATGAGGTATACTGATCAATATTCCATTCCACATTCTTAATTTTATTAATCAAATAAATTTATAGTGTGTGCATCAATTATGAAAATATGAAACAGGGGTCCTATATCTTTTCTACTAGAACATTTTAATGTTTTTGTAGAACTATTTTCCAAATTTTTCATTTCATTCATAAATTTAATTTTTTTCAATCACATTAATTTTAATTGATAAATTCTAAGAGTGACATTACATGAATTTTATTTTATTTATATCTTACATCCTTTTGTATCAAACAATTTTACTACATCAGGTTATCCCACATAGATATAGAGTTGACTCCATAACATATTTTTTCTAAGAAAACGATGACTTAAAATTCATGTCCTATATGTAATATTTAAATTTTTATATGAGGGATATGTTATTCTTTTGAGAAGAAATATTTGTTGAGAAGATCACATTTACCCTTTTTATATTTATTATTAATAAGGCGGAGAATTTCACCACATATTTAATTGAATAATATATATCAATGTTGAAAACCCAATACAAAGGGGGCTCTTTTTAATCCCCTTTTCATTTGATGTCAATATGTCAATATGTTTTGATGTATGAAGGCATGTGGGTTGACCCTGGGGTGGGCCCCACATGTCTACGGGGCAACTGGTTGTTCCTGGTGGGCCAAGATCCGACGTCCATGTTAAGGAGGGGTGGATGTGCTGTCACCGGGTCCCAGTTGTCACAGATGCATCCCTTGATGATGATAATTGATGATATAAAGCGGTAAAATTTTTACAACATAGTAAATGTGGAACATATAAACAAATTTATAAAATGTATGGATGAGGTATACTGATCAAAATTCTATTCCACATTCTTAATTTTATTAATCAAATCAATTAATAGTGTGTGCATCAATTATGGAAATATGAGACAGGGGGGCCTATATCTTTTCTACTAGAACATTCTAATGTTTTTGTAGAACTATTTTCCAAATTTTTTATTTCATTCATAAATTTAACTTTTTTCAATCCCTTTAATTTTAATTGATAAATTCTAAGAGTGAATTTACATGAATTTTATTTTATGGATATCTTACATCCTTTTGTATCAAACAATTTTACAACATCAGGTTATCCCACATAGACATAGAATTGACTCCCTAACATATTTTTTCTAAGAAAACAATGTATTAAAATTCATGTATTATATGTAATAATTAAATTTTTATATGAGGGATATGTTTTTCTTTTGAGAAGAAATATTTGTTGAGAACATCACATTTACCATTTTTATATTTATTATCAATAAGGCGGAGAATTTCACCACATATTTAATTGAATAATATATGTCAATATTGAAAACCCAATACAAAGGGGGATCTTTTTAATCCTCTTTTCATTTGATGTCAATATGTCAATATGTTTTGATGGATGAAGTGGTGATTCTTGGAAAAATGATATGGATTAACTTGATGGAATTGGAATATGAAATGTTGGATGAAGTGGTGATGGTTGGAAAATTGTTGCAGATTCAATTAAATTTTTTTTTAATATCTGAGAGCGAAGGAGGTATTGATGCTTGGAAACTTATTATAGATTCACCTGATGGAGTTGGATTTCATGATCAAGAAATTTCCCATGTTAGTTATGATGATTTTTAATGTTGTTTATCATTTTCAATGTCATGTGAAAAAGGGAAATTCAGAATGAATACAACAATATTAGAACATGAAAATATTTTTTATCAGGGAGAGAAGAAGAATTGTAGTTGGACATGTAAATAATAATTTCATTTTTCATAAATACATTTTATAATGAAAATTTATTTTCATTATTCATAAATAATTATATGTATTATTATTATTTGGTGACCTTATTAATAAAATGGTAAACCTACTATAATTCTTAGGGAAGGGGCTACCTTTTCTTTTTTAGACCAAGCGGTCAACCACACTCAATCGATCTATATCCTAGGCTAGACATGGTAATTAATTGTTCCATCATCGTATGGGGGAGACCATAAATATGGCTCACATAGAGAATTCCCATAATCTGAATAGGTATGAAGACAATCCCTCTGTGTTGTGTCCCTTGGTCTGTGAATGTGTTTTGAGTGATGATCTACCATTTCCATCTTGAGAACTATGTAGAAGGGGATTTAAACTAAAGTGTGGCCCCAATATCTGTATATTTTGACATGAAATGGTTGAAGAAAGTTATAATATTCTCACATATTGTAAGATAAATAAATTTCCATTTCTATATGATTGGATGTGATCTGATCTTCCTACGACCACCAAATTGCCATCGTCAACTTTTGTTCATCTGGTTCATTAGTGGAATTCACAACATTTATAGTCAGATGCTTCAAATTACAGTTGACATCAATAGCATTATTAAGGGTAAACAACAATCTATAAATGAGGCTCAATCAGGAATCCCAATCTCACGCATAAAATCTCGTACAAGTATAAAAAGGTATTATATGATATGACATGGATGAATGAAAAATTTAGCTGCAGAAGACTGTTTAGATAATTGAAGGAGTTATCTATTAAAAGATGAAGAAAATTCAATTATATTTCAATTCATTTAACATTTTAATGAACAATAATTTAACATAATACGCTATAATTCCCAGAATATGTTGAATTATATTGGAATGTATGGGGCAATATAATATATGTCATTAAATGAAATGAAAATTATATATCCAAAGTTGCTTTATTCTCAGAGGTATAGGTGGTGGAATCCATCTATAAATAAAAAATAACCACGAAGATATATGGTATTATCATTCTTCATTTGTGGGAGACCATGAAATAGATTCTCTCCACCCACTTCCAGTGTGCAAAGATAACATGATCTATAAATATTTAGGCTTGCATGAAGGTGGATTATGTGGATGTTAAACATGTTCAAAGAACTCATGAATCACATAAATTATATTTGAATTCAATGAATCTTTATGATATAATTATACCCATATATGTACTTAACTTGGTTTGCATTAAGAACAATGAAATGTGTTTTCCGGACATGTATGAAGAAATAAATGATCTCATGATTTACTCTTTTTCCTATTCACTGGAACTTGAGAAGACACCATGTACTACACCTCTATTCATGTGATTATCGTGTGTGAAGGGAGTGTGATTCTATGGGGACAGTTTGTGTGATCCAAACCTGGTCAAGTGAAGGAGGTATTGAGATTTTAATATACATTCACATGAAGGAAGGAGTAAGTTGGATGTATCCCATGCATGCATATGTAATGAATAATTATTTTAGAAATAAAATTGGATAGTTTTAATTATTACATGAAATAAAATTCCTAACAAATTTATAAGATAGTTCAAATATAATTAATCACATGTATATGAACATCAATTCACATGTGCATGAAAAGATACATAGAATTTAACTAATAATCATAATGTATTTATGATCATAAATATATTTGATAAGGTTTCACATGACTTGTAATCCATGCATTAAATATACTTAATTCCAGATTTAAAGAAAGAAATGAATTGAGTTTTGAAAGTATTAATATGGTATAAAATATTGAAGAAAATACGTTCACAACATTCACACATTCAAATAAGCTAAAGAATTTAATTTCAAAAAGAAGCATATTCATTTTATATTTTCAATCAGGTAAGTGATCAAATACAGGTGACAAATGATTTGCGGGAAAGAACAACAAGATTAAAGGGTCCATGATGTGTGAATGAGAAATTTTCATATATTATACTCATGGTAGTAATACAATAGATCATCCCATAGTGGATGAAACCTTGAATAAAGGAGTATGTCTCTCATTTATATTTGGGAGATGGAGAAGTCTCCTGTTTGATTTAGGAGCTGCTCTCCCTAGAGAAAATTCTAGAGCAGGCCAGGTGGATTCAGGTAAAACTATGGGAGGCAGTATAAATAACCTCTTATGTTGATAAATGTTAGATACATTATGACTCTATATTTTCTATTTCAATTTATAATAAGATTATAGTGGATAATTTGTGTTGAGTAGAATAAAGAACATGTAAAATATTAGGTCTATGTATCAAACCATGTAAATCCTTTTGTTTTATGCCTTCATATTGATAGATTTTTTGAGGTAATTCCAAGATATGCAATAAGGGTTTATTGATCCTTTAAATAGGAATATAGTTTTAAATGAATCAAAAAATTATAATAAGAAATTGGGAACGCTAATTCCCCCCTCCCCATCTCAATGTTGTCACTTGGATCCTTCCATTATAATAGAATTCATTAATATTTCCAATAAACCTTAACATTTACATAGGCTTTTTTATTTTCAGTTATATTATACTTATAAACACAATACTAATAAAAAACTAAACCCCTATCTTATTCCACCTGAGATAACATGAGTTTAACATGCATATATTTCACCTCATTTTCATAATTTAAACATTAAATCTCACAATTAAAAATACTCAATCAAGAAACCTAAAAAATCATTTGAGATCAGATACGTAAATGTATTATTTAGAATTATTTATTTATTGTCCACTTTAATATTTCATACACAAGGCTTCCTCCTAAACATATTAATCCCTGTAATTTTTAGGGGAAATAGGAAACAAAAGAACGAATGTGATCAAATTCCCAGCAATGGAAATTCTAATTTACAATTTATAAAGTTTTATATCATTAAAATGTTAATAAAAAAGACCATGTGAGAAATTACATTTAAAAAATTTAATCCTAATATTTTTACTCATAATTCATGATCCTTGGAGATAGAAATTCAAAAGGATCATCATTAAAGCATACCATATATCATGGAATAATAATTTAGAGACATTAAATAATAATAATGGCATATGGTGAATAACATAAATATATGGAATATAAACCAGAATAAGGAAACCATATATTTTTTAACATAACTAACCACGATAATTAATTTTCACATTTTTTTAAAAATAGAGTCAAAAAATCACACCCACACAAAAATATTTAATAATAAATAATCACAATCATTTCCATACAAAAATATTATGAACAAACCTTACTTGGACCATGTCCATTAACAATATCATTATCTCAGGGAATATAAATCAAAAAATAATGCATGGTTAGGATATATTAGATAAACCAATAACCTAATGATTTACTATACATAAAAAACAAATATGAAATCTATAATACATCTAATCATGTAAATTAAAAGAAATAAAATTGGTTACATTATATTTTAAAATGGTATCTCATAAAATTAAAACCATAATTGGATTGATTGATACAAAAAATTTAGTTACATAATAGTATATATTAATAGAAATTCGAGGATAGTTCATGAAATATAAGAATATATAATATATATTTTTTAGAGTAAGAGAATAAAATTTTTGATAAATCAAAAAAAAAATTATATTCTTTTAACATTGTCTTAAAATGAATATACAAGTAAATTTTAAAATTAATTTAAAGATGTTGAAAATAATACATTTTGAAAAAAAAATATAGAAATAATAACAAATAATGGAAACTTGATAATAACAAATGTAAATTTATATGTAATATAAATTTGAGGATAATAATATATTTAAGAGGAATTAAATGCCTTTTAAATATTCCAATGCAACATTAAAGAAACTCCATATTGATAAAAGCATTATAAAATTGGACATGGGTAGTTATAAACAAAAAATGAATCTTATAAAAGAGAAAACATAGTTATATTTTAATAGAGTTAATTAAAAACATTATGCTATGTAATTATATTGACATGATAGAGGATGTAATGATATAGGGGATTTGAAATTTTTTTATCAATATCCGATTTCATAAAGAAAACAATCTATCAAAGAAATATATTTATAATTGGAAATGTACCTACACAAAAGATATAGAGAATATATAACATAAAATATTGAAATGGAAAAATAAAAATAACATAGAATAAAATAATCAAGGATCTATTATTCTATCCTAATGAAATCAAAATTGAGTTAATAAAAACTATTATGGCTATTGTAGTGAATATGGAAATCACAATTAAAATAATTAACATTATAAAAATTAAATTATAATAAAAATATGATAAAATATTTTAAATAAGTATTATATACACTATATAAATGAATGTATGTTCATAATAAAAAAATAATTCTCAATGAATGGATATTGGGATGTAAACAAACTTACTTTAGATTCCTGCTCGATCAGACACACTCGAACCTCCTATAAAATATATTTAGTTTTATTACTAATCATTATAATAACCACATATATTTATTTATGTTTACTTGTATATTTAATTTATAAGTTTATTTTATGTAATTTTTAATCATTATTTATCAAGATTAATATTCTGTTTTTAACAATCTCTTTTTTTTCTTTGTTGACTTTGGTATGGCAGTTCTAGTCCTTGATCACTTATCATTCTTTAATCATATCAATAAGTTACACATACGTAAAGATATTTTTCAGATATTTTTTATGTACAATGATCATTTAATAGATTTTATGGTGGTTATTTGTAAAGAGTTGAGAAATATTAATTTTTACTGATTTTGATTCAATTAAAAGGGTTGATTTTAATAATCAAAATAATTTTGTATATTAACATTCAAAATTATTTAAAAGTAATAAAGTCATCATTATTACTTAATATTAATAGTGTTTAATTTTTCTTAATAATTAATTATATAACCCTTATATCATCTTTCAGGTTGGTGGTTGACCAGCTTTAATATGAACATGTTATAACTAATAAATGAATAAAAATGTGACAATGTAAAGTTATAATATGACCATTATAGAATAAAAATGATTTATAAATGATTTTTTTAATATGAAAAAATATTTTTAATTATAGGTTTATAAAAAATATAAATGAAAGTAACTATGGGAAGGAAAACAGTGATGTTGATGACTTGAATCATGTCCAAGAGAGACTCATGGAAATGATAGATTCCAGACTCATTCTAATATATAAATTATTAAAAATTATATAGTATTTTAAATGATATAATTTGGAAATAAATTAAATATTAAAACAATGTAAATGAGTTCCTTTATTTGGGTATATGAGAGGTCTATTTATATTAGATCTTGAGTTTCATTTAAAAAAATATCACATTCTTAATGATTAATGATGGTAATTTCTCAGCGAATATAGATTTAAAGTGGGACAATAATTTGCATAAGATAAGGGGTTATCAAGAAGGATATTTTAAACAAATTTATAGATCACTACTTAAACCCCTTATAATGATACACACTTTTCAAACATGAAAAAATGAGCCCCATAAGAATGTATATTACATAATGCAATTTATTTCATTCTATAGAGATTTTATATTGATAGTAAATCTATTCATTCCTGTTAATTAAAATACTATGTTATAATGGTATTACTTCTTTGAAATAATGCATCTAATTAATATAATTAATAATTATTATGTCTAATGATGGTTTCAATGGATATATAATCCCAAAGAAAGCATAATAACAATTTATATATAAGCCCAATGATATTATATATAATAGTAATGTCAAATTTTTATATATAACCAGGAATACATAATTAAAATAATTCATCTCATCCCAATTTTTCCACTTTATTATGTTCCTAATTTTGTAATATTTTCTATTCTTTACATTGTTATTATCAATGGTATGATCCTAATGAAATATTGAGATGATCAATAATTCAATCAAGACATATTTTTATTTATTTTTAGTTTTATTGCATTTTTAATTTTTCTAATAATTTTTAATTTAGATATATTGTGATTTATTTTATTATTTATTACATCCTTCTACATCATTAAAATAAATCAATGTATGTTTTAATCCCATGTTATGTGTTCAATATGTTATCCTGGTTTTGATTGAAATATTTTCACTATAAATTTAGGTTGTTACAATGAGGTCCTCTTAATTTCATCCAAGAATCTATCATGCTTCTTCTCTTCACATTATATTTTCAAAATCATATCAAAATTAAAAAAAATTCATTAGTTTCTCATTTGACTAATTGTTATCTTCATTAAATTTATTTTTTTTGTTTCTCTTGAGAATTCATTCCCACATAACACAATTATAAGATCCTCTATTCTCTGGTTCTAGACATTTTATATAAGAATATCATACATCATATCCCTTGTATTAACAAAAAAAATATAATTAAAAATATATACATGACACATATTTATATTTTTGTTGATGAAATTATTGGACGTCCATTTTGGTATTTATTTTCTTTAAACAATTTAAATACATTGTTTAATAATATGTTTTATGTATATATTTTTTTTATAAGGGTAATATCCCACCAAATATTCATTTTTTATTTTATAAATAATTATTTTTTAAATAATAATTTAAAAATAATAATTTAAAAATAATAATTTTTTATGAATATATAAATATATTTGTAATAAAAAACATGATTAACATGCATATAACTTTTTATATGTGAATGACACCTATTTTATTGTAAAATTAAAGAAAAAAAATCAAAAAAATAATTCTCATGTTCATAACCATAGATAAAATTCCTAAAACCATGAATATGAATTAAGTGTATATACATGCATGTAAAAATAATAACACATATATTTACATGTTCTCATATTATTTCAGTAATTTGTATTAATATTAATATTCTTGTTAAATAATATACATTAATATACAGCCTTCAACTTTTTAAACTATTCCTTTAAAAAATCCCTATAATTTTCATGTATTACCTTTTTGGATTTAATAACAAGGACCTTTTTCATTTAAAAAAGAAAATCATTAAATAATATAGTCTTGTACATTTAATTTAGCCTACAAACTTTCATAAACTACTTTAACTTTATTTTTAAATCAAGAACCTCAAATGAGTCATCGTTTTAAATAAAATGTATCATCTTACTTTATTCAATGTATTTTTCCTTCAACTATGTATCAATATTCATTATATTCACTATATTATTTTATTCTTAAAATACAGATACTTTTTCTCCAAATATTCTCTTTAGGGGATAAATAATTTATTTATGGTTTTCTATATATTTATTTAAATTCTTGTCATTTATTTCAATTTGGAATTCATAAATGTAATGGATGATTTTTTTATAAATTAAAATCATGTTTAAAATTGAATTGTCTTAACATTAAATCATGAAAAAGAATCCAAAATTTCATAAGATCAACGTGGATGAAAAATTAGATATCTATAGCTTCAACAAAAGTGATCTGCTTTAATTTCAAATGTATAATTCTAAGTCATGAAAATATTTCCAAATCACTATAAAACATAAAATGGTGAGATATGTTATCCACCAACATATTTAATTCTCTTGAGGTGTGACTTATCATAGTACACCCTTCTACCATGGAGGCGCAATCCCACATTTGATATTTGATTTACTAGAGGGTTTGTATCTAGGACTTTAAGAATTTTAATAACTATCACTGCATCATGTTTAATAATCATATATATGATTTTACTCTCTTCGAATAGATTCATGTTAATGAGGAGACTCTTTTCCAGGGATAATATAGAAGTTCCATGTTCAAAGTGGGTCATATAGCCTAGGCATATGGAATGTTGGTGGTCTCACACTGAGCATCCCCAAACATATAATTATTGCATGCTAAACTATATTCATTTATTTTTTACCCATAGAATGGCTTCTACCAACAAAAAAATATTAATTTTCAAATACACTTTATTTTATGCCCTATTTGAAGGATATCCATCCAAAATTGGTGAAGAATGTTTTCTAAAACATCATCATTAATATCATGCACCATGATCCAATCCAATTCATGGTATTAATTATGAAATATGGAAACTAATAAATTATTATCACCAAGAGACCCTTCATTTCACCCCAAATAAATCCTCCATCATATCGATAAAACTACACAAAAATCAATAGAATTTATTTATGATTTTTCCTATCGATGAGCCATAAATCCAACATTGTCTCAATGGGATATAACTTGACATGAACATACATTATGTTGTTGAAGTAATACTACATACTTGTTGTAACATCCCTGTTAAATAAGGATATCATATTTTCATGTTTATTAATATTTGTGAATTAAATAATAATTTTACTTTAAATTTTATGCAATGTTTGATGGCTTACCCGATACACAACAATGGGTTTCTTTGAAATCATACATTACACACAATGTTCAGTTATACTGAAAAAAATTAATATAATATTATTATTCTAAATGGTAGTTCAGACATAGTTGTTGTATTACAGGGAATTAAAATAACTAACTACACTATGATTATACATATTTCTTAAATTTTTTACATTTATCCAAAAAATTAGAGGCTTAAAATGAGAATGAATCTGATTTTAAGCATTAAAAAGTATAATATTTTTAAAAGGTGGTTTTATTTTGTTTTTGATACAGAACCCTTTTTAAATCTAGTTTTTGTCACTTTTTATGTTTTATATGACAAAATAATAATCTTATTTTGAAACTGGACATCAAAATTTACTTTGGATGAAATTTGGGTATTTTTTTGATAAAGTTAGTTCTTTAATGAATAATGAAAATACTACTTTTTCAATTCAAAACTCCATTTTAATATAATTTATTTATATAGTTAGATTGTTCTTTTTACTGGTTTTAAAGTTTAATTGTATTATATTTTTTTCAATTTAATACAATTTGGTGAATTGAATGTAATTTCACTCTTAAATTGGACATAAACAAAGGTTAATATTTGGATAGGTATTATTTCAAAAAAACATGCTTTTGTGTTTTAACATCAGGAAATAATTTTAAATTAATTTCCACGACTTATTTGTCTTGAATTTGGAAAAATTTATACCATATTTGGAATTAGGAGGTCCAAATTCTATAAATATGTATCTTTTACTTTTAGACATTATGAATATTTACATCAGTAAATATTTTATTTACCATGGTTAAAGGGTAAATATGGTAAATAAGGTTATAAAATTATATTATAATAATAGTAAAATGACCTAACACATTTCAAAATCCTACTAAATGAGATATTTTCGACCAAGGGAAACCTTCGGTCAATTTTGGGGCCCCATAGAGCCACTTGAGAGTGATAATGACACTTTATATTAATTAATTTAAAGTAAATATAAAAATTACATAAACATATATCTTTTAGTAAATAAATTTTTAAATGGGGTTATATATGTTATCACTTAGATTATAAATATTAATATGAAATATAAAAATATTTCCAACATCATGCAATTTTATTTATAAATTTTAGGGATAAAATAAATAAAATTATTTATGACACAATGATGATGCACTGATTTCCTTGTTAATGAATGATTTAAATATATGAGATTATAAAATTTAAACAAATATCCAAAACCTATCCAATTATCATTGGATGATTTTATTTCAAACAATAATCATCATATATTTCAAATTTAATTAGTTTTGGACCTTTTGAAACTGAAAATCATTTTATAATAAAATAATACTTTCAAGATTTCTTAAAGATCCCCTCCTCTAAATTATAAAAAGCCATCACATATAACCCTTATTCACACCTCTAAAACCCATTGGCTCATCCATCCTCTTCACATTAAGCTCCCAACATTTCTATATTCCTCCAAAAAGCCTTACTTTTGGTAGAAGGCACTTCAAGAAAGCCTTCTGGTTCAAACTAAAGGGAGTTACTCGATTTAAAGGTAATTTATTCCCTCAAGTTCTGTTATTTTATTTTACTTATCCACTCCCAATGCAATTCTTATACATTTTTTACATAACAAAACCATTATACTCAATATACAAGGGTTTTTGTATGATAAGGAATATAACTACACTTCAATAAACCTCCATCTAATTGATACGAACATACTGTTTCTGTGGACGGTAAACTACTGACTCATGAAGATATGATTATTCAATCTTCTCCTACAACCTATTATGGTGGAAATTAAGATGGATATGTATTTATATGTGATATATATTATATTTATATTTTTTGTATACTTCTGTATTATTCAATTATATCATACCTTTATGGTTTCCATAATTGTTAAATATGCTAATTTCATTTGAGCAAGTGCGGACTACCGCCCCCTTAAAATGATACGACTCATTCATTACATAGGTGGGATATATAAAGAATGGATTTAATGAAATTATATATGATATTATACTACATTTTTAATAAAACTTTTTATCATTATGTTTTCATTCCATTAAATACAAAATAGAAATGATAGTAGCATTCATTCGTACGTATGGCTTACTGTCTTCATGAACAGTGCATTTCATTTATTATCTGTAAATGTTATGTTATGTTATAAATAAATATATATAATTGATATATAGGATATATATGATATCTAAATCATTAATATCATTCTATAGATAATTTAATTTTGACCGCATGGACAACTTGTCATTATAAGAAGTTAATTTTTGACCCAAGTACCAAATATCGACAAAACGACCATTATTGAATTAAATTATAATATAATGTTTATAACATGGTAATAAGTGATATAAAAGAAACAATAAAACTAAAAATGTTATGAAGAAAGTATAAATTTACTTTAGTTTATTATTCAAGATATTAAAGAACTAAGAAGTCATGTCTGACAGGAAGTAAGGGACTTTGTCCTAATCTCCATTCATTGAGGCATACATTGATTTATACATAATATTACATTATACGGTTTATAAGACCCTTTGAATTTAAATTTCATTGAAATGGATTCTTTTTTCTAGGAATAATTTTACTAAACGAAAAAAAAATATTTTCAACTAATGTGACCACAACGACATTTCCGTCATTGCGAGTATTATTTGATATTTAGCATTCTTATGAAGACATAATGTTTTTAAAAGTAAAATATATACCATATTCCATTTTTATGTATTTTGGAATTGAAAATCATTTTGAGAAGTTATTTATTATTTCAATATATTTAAATGTTAAATTATGATTGGAATGTGGAAATGTTATCTTTCTATTATGCTTGTTTTATGTGTTATGAATATGTCATGTTTATTGGGAATTTTTTATGTATACGGGTTGTTCCGTGATAAACCTAGGGTGGGTGAGTTCGAGATAGCTCTCCAATGCATTGTGTAATGTGATGGAGAAAAATATTAATATTTCTCCTAAGAGATTTAGGAAATATACGGTGATGGGTATTCCAAATGCAACTCCCTACGTATTTGTGAAAGTTATAATGTAAGTATGTTAAGGATGTAACAAATTACCTTTATGATTTATGATTTCTATGAGTTATTCATAAATCATATGATTTCATGAGGTATGTTAAAGAGATTATTCTTGGTATGAATTGGTGGACTAATGTTTTCATTCATTATTTTATAATCGTTATTGAGCTTTTTATGATCATACCATGTTTTTGAAATGTTTTTCACAGGACATAAATATGAATCCAGTCAAGGATGGGATTAAGGAAAAGTCTTGATGTCTAAAACATGGAACTAGAAATGAATATATTTTTTTCAAGAGTTTTTATTTTATGAAAAAAATGGATATTGAATACAAGTGTATAATATGTAATATTTGAGTTGTAATGTATTATCTATAGCCTAATTCTCTAAAACACTAAACATGAAAATATCGTCAATGTGATTTATAAACATAATTCAAGATTATGTAATGTTTAAAGATAGGTACGTATAGTTGGTATCAGAGGTCGGTTTAGAAAACATTAGATGTTATGATATTGTTAAATTAGTATACAGAAATTATATTTACTTGATGGTAAGATTGAAATGATATAGAATTCATATATTACCATGTTGCTTCATCTATGATGTTTCTGTGTTCAGAATGGTTTTTCATAGAGAAAACATGGAAGCTATGATGGGATGATACAAGGAGAATACAACCTTTAAAATCAAAAACCTGAGATAGTCAAAATTGGAACTGAATAGTTTTTTTGTAGTGATGGAACATTTGATGTCATGGGGTGTTCAGAACGTGAAAAGGTTATTCTTTCTGATTACCAGTATGAAGGTGATGCTGATCAGTGGTGGTCGATGGTGAAAAATATCTTGTATAGTGAGGAGATTGATGCTCTTTATAGGTTAAATTCAAAGGTATGTTTTTGGAGATATATTTTCCTAATGTGGGTTTTCGTAGGATGGAAAAATAGTTCTTTGAATTGAGGTTGGAGGATGACTCAGTGCCTTCTTATGAAACAAAATTCACTTGATTTGAATGGTATTCTAGAAATTTTATATGATATCTTGGTAGTAAAATCAATTTTTTTACTCTAGATTAAAGCCAAAACATCCAAGGGCTTTAGCTTCTCTAGAGTTGAAAAGTTATGAACAAGTTGTTTGATGTATGGAGAAGGATTAAATGGATTATTCTAATGATAATGTGTTCTTTGAAAAATAATAGAATAAGAGGTTGAGGTGGGATATGAAAGGGAAAAACTCTTCAAAAAATTCTAATGGTAAGAAACATAAGTTTATAGTTTCTGAATATTGTGGTAAAAAATATGATGGGGGATTTCATTAGAGTTCTGTTAAGTGCTACTGATGTGGTAAAATGGGGCATAAGGATCATAATTGCACTAAAAAAGATCAGGGTAATGGTAAGACATAATATGATTTACCTTCAGTGAGATGTTTTAAGTGAAATTAAATGGGTCAATTTGCAAAAAGTGTGTCTAACTAAGAACTAAATTGAGGGAAATCAGCCTGACTACAAGCAGAAATGTGTAGTTAAATCCTTTGAAACTACTTCAGTTGATGTTAGACCATCGAATGAAGTAGTATCTGGTACACTTTTTGTTTATTCAGATTATGTCAACATTTTTTTTCATTCATGGTCTACACATTCGTTTATTTCTGAGAAATTTTCTAGTAAATTGGAATTTCCATCTCAAGATATGAATCATGTACTTATGGAAAAAACTCTGAGAGGAAATGCTGTGAAAAAAAGAAATTATAAGAACCATCATGTACAAGTGTTAGAAAAGAACCTAACTGAAATAATTATTGTTTTTTATTTTTTAGAGTTTGATATTATTTTGGGTATGTATTCACTTTCTGTATATCTTTCTATGGTTGACTGCACATCTAAAGAGGTTTCTTTTGAGAAATAATTTTTGTTTGTGTACAAACAGGAACCCATACTTTGGATAACATATCATGAAGTTGTGAAATTAGTAAAATATGGAAATAAATGTTACCTTGCACATATTATAGAAAACAAAGACGTTGTTCATATTATTGATGTCCTGTTTGTAAATGATTGTCATTAGATTTTTCAAAATGGGTTTACTGGTATAATACTTGATCGAGAAGTCGAATTTTCTATTTACTTAGTACCCGATGGTAAGCCAATTTCTAAACCCCTTATCAAATGGATCAAATTTGAACTTTTAGAGTTAAAGAATCAATTTCTGGAGTTATTAGATAAAGGTTTCATTTGACCTAGCACATCCTCATGGGGTTCTCCTGTCTTGTTTGTTAAAAAGAAATATGGTTCAACAATAATTTTCATTGATTATAGAGCTTTTAATAACATCAATTCTAAGAATAAGAATATTTTTCCTCATATCGATGATTTATTAGATCATCTCCATAGATCTCAGAATTTTCTGAATATTTATTTGAGTTCAGGGTATCATCAGTTGAAATTAAAGGAAGCATACATTCTGAATACCGAATTTCGAACTAGATATGGCCCTAATGAATTTTTAGTTGTGCCATTTGGGTTAATCAATGCACCTATTGTATTCATGGATCTTATGAATAGAATATTCTATGAGTTCGTGGATATGTTTGTTGCTATTTTTATTGACGATATTTGGTTTTTTTTTCAAAACTAATGAGAAACATGAAATTCATTTAAGGGTTGTATTGAAAATAATAAAATTAATGAAACTGTATGGGAAATTCAGAAAACGTGAGTTTTGTTTGCATTAAATTTCTTTCCTTGTTCACATTATCTCAAAAAATGGAATAACTTTTGATCCTTTTAAAACAAAAGTTTTCAATGAATGGAGAAGACCCACAAATTTAACCGAGATCCATAGTTTTGTGGTTTAGAAGGTTATTACTAAAGTTTTCTTGAACCTTTTACATGGTTATCCATCCCACTGAGTAAACTAACTTGAAAAGGTTTTAAGTTTATCTAGACAAAAGAATATGATGATTGTTTTCAAAAATTTATAATAAGATTAGTGAATGCTTCAATGTTGGAATGGACATCCATAGATAATGAATTTTTTTCTAGAGTGATGTTTCCTTGAAAGGAAATGGTTGTGTCTTTATATAGAATTCTCAAGTAATAGCTTATTCTTCATGTCAATTAAAATCTCATGATTAAAATTACACAATATATGATTTGAAATTAACTAATCTTATTTTTTCTTTCAAAATTTGGAGGTATTATTTGTATGGTGTAAAGTGTGAAATATATACTGATCAAAAAAGATTAAAGTATATATTCACTCAAAAAGAATTAAACATGAGACAGTGGAGATGGATTTAATTAATCAAGTATTATGATTTCATGTTCCATTACTATCCATGAAAGGAAAATAAAGTGGCTGATGTTTTGAGTCATAAATTTAATGGTTCATTAACCATGTTTTGTTTATAATAAGATGCTTCGATTAAATATTTTATAAAAGTTTGAATAGATGTTTTTGGTGTAGGATATTCCCCTTTTTTCAGATGTTATTGAAATTATCTCTATTATACAGAATTAATCAGGTGTAGAAGGAAGACAGTGGGTTGAAAAAAAAGTCAGGGTTGGTTCAGAAGGGTAAGTTTCATGATTTAAACATTGATACTGATTGTATTTTGAGAGTTGGAATGAGATTATGTGTGTCTTATGATTCACAGCTAAATAATGAGTTATTATGTGAAGCTCATAGGTCTTCGTTTTTAGTTCATTATGGTAGCACTAAGATGTATATATATCTTCGGGAGTATTACTAGTGGGATGGAATGAATAGAGATATTGATGAATTTATAGTGAAATGTTTGACTTGTCAACCTATTAATTAGAGCGGAAATTTCCGAAAGGAATGCATCAGTCATTACCAGTGCCAGAATGGAAGTGGGAAGATATATCCAGGGACTTCATTGTGGGATTACCAAATACATCTTGATATAATAATTCAATTTGGGTTATTGTTAATAAGTGGATTAAATCTTCTCATTTCCTTTCTATTCGACATACGTTGTCTCTAGATCAACTTTCTCGATTTTAATTTAAAGGAATAGTCTGGTTGCATGGAGTTCCCCTCTCCATTGTATCTTATTGTAATCCCATGATTACTTTTAACTTTTCTAAAGGCCATCATAAGTCATTTTTTACTAAATTAAAATTTTCTACATCTTTTCATCCTCAATCAGATGGGAAATCGAAACCAAAAATTCAGACTTTTTAATAAATGCTACGTTTTTTCTCAATGAATTAATAGGGAAGTTGAGACCAACATCTATATTTGGTTGAATATTCTTAAAATAGCAGTTTTTATTATAGTATACAGATTGATTAATTTGAGAGATTATATGGAAAACAGTGTCAAACTCCAGCATTTTGGGATGAAGTAGGTTAAAGAAATATGATGTGACTAGAATTTGGTAGAAGAGATGGAAGAAAAGGTTCAGTTGATTTAGAAGCACATGAGAGAAGCTCCGAGCAGGCAGAAATGTTATGTCGAAACCAAAGGAAGAATATTTCTTTCAAGGTTGTTCATCATATCTTTCTTAAATTTTGTCTATGAAAAAGTGTGATGGGTTTTGGTAATAATGGAAAGCTGAGTACGAGGTTCATTGGACCCTCTGAACTCTTGAGGAAAGTTGGATCAGTTGCCTAAAGAGTGGATTTAACAACATGTTTATCATTCATTTAAGGAACAATTGGTCAAGATTCTTAACCGAAGAGAGAAAGTATTGCGGAATAAGGTAATTTATCAAGTTAAAGTTTTGTGGAAAAACCATTTGGTTGAAGAGGAAACATGAGATTTTGAAAATTCCATGAGAGATAAATACCACCCATTTATTTTACAAGTGAACAAAATTCTGAGGACACAATTTTCTAGGGGGGATTAAGTAACATCCCAGGTAAATAAAGAATATGATATTTTCATATTTATTAATATTTTTGAATTAAATATTAATTTTACTTTAAATGGGATGCTATGTTTGATGGTGTACCCGATATGATACAATGGGTTTCTTTGAAATCTTACGTTGAACACAAAGATTAGTTATACTGAAAAATAGTAATATAATATTATTAATTTAAATGGTAGTTAATGCATAGCTATTATATTGGCGGTAATGAATATAACTAACTACAATATGATTATACATGTTTAATAAATGTTTTCACATTTATCCAATAAAATTTGGTGGCATAAAATGAGAATCAATCTGTTTTTAAGCATGAATAACTCTAATATTTTTAAAAGGTCATTTTACCTCATTTTGATGAGGATTAGTTTTAAATCTAATTTTTTTAAATTTTATATGTTCTATTTGAAAAAAATAATATTCGTTTTTAGAATCAGGATATCAAAATTTTCTTGGGATGATATTTTGGTATTTTTCGGATAAAGTTCATTTTTTATTGAATAGTAAAAAATAATTCTTTTTAATTAAAAGCTTCCTTTTAATATAATATATTTATATGGTTAGATTTTTTTTATTGGTTTTAAAGTTTAATTGGATTATATTTTTTCCATTTAATCAAATTTTGGTCATTGGATTTAATTTCACTCATAAATTGGACATAAAATATGGAAAATCTTTTGATAGATATTATTTCATAAAAACACTCTTTTTGGTTTTGACATCAAGAATTAATTTTAAATTAAATTATACCACTTATATGTATTGAATTTGGAAAAATGGATTTGATATTTGAAATGAGGAGGTCTAAATTTTGTAAATAGGTAACCTTTATTTTTAGATATTATAAATATTTACTTCGGTAAATATTGTAATTATCATGGTTAAAGGAAAAATATTGTAAATATGGGTAAAAATTAATATTATAATAATAGTAAATTACCATAACACTTATCCTAACACTATTAGATAATATATTTCTGATAAAGTTCATCCTGAGGTTGATTTCGGGACCCCATGGAGCCAATTGGGAGTGATAATGACCCTTTATATTAGTTAATTTAAAGTAAAGACAAAAATTGCATAAACATATATCTTTTAGTAAATCAATTTTTACATAGTTATATATAAGTTATATCTCTGACTATAAATATTAATTTGAAATATAAAATTAATTGATACATCATTGTATTTTATTTATAATTTTTATACATCAAATAAATAAAATTATTTATGGCACAATGATGATGCAATGGTTACTTTATTAATGAATGATTTTAATAAATGAGATTATAAAATGTAAAAACAATATCCAAAACCTATCCAATTATCATGGTATGATTTTATTTTGAACAAGAGTCATCATATTTTTGAATTTAATTTGATTTGGACTTTTTGAAACTGAAAATCATTTTATAATAGAATAATACTTTCAAATTTTCATAAAGAGCCCCCCCCCCCTTATAAAAAGTCATCACCTATAACCCCTAATCACACATATCAAGCCTCATGGATTATCCATCCTCTGCCCAAATATGTTCCCAGCATCTCTATCTTCTTCGTAGATGCCTTAACTTAAACAGAAAGCTCTTCAACAAAGCCTTTTTGTTCAAACCAAAGAGAGTTACCTGATTTAAAGGTAATGAATTCCCTCGTGTTCTCTTGTTTTATTTTTCTTCTTCACTCCCTATGCTATTATTATTCATTGTTTACATAACAACACCAGTATCCTCCATATACTATGATTTTTTTATGATAAGAATTAGAACTACACTTCCTCACACCTCCATATAATGGATATTAACATACTATTTCTGTGGATGGTGAACTAGTGTATCACAAAAAGATGATTGTTCAATCTTCTCCCACCACTTCTTATGGTGGTCATTATCATGGGACTGTATTTATATGTGATATATATTATATTTATATTATCTATATATTTCATTATTTTTCATTTACAGCATTCCTTTATGGTTTCCATAATGGGTAAATACGATAATTTTATTTGACAAAGTGCATACTACCGCCCCTCAAAGTGATATGACTCGTCTATGAACAGTGAATTTCATTTATTAACAAAAAATTTTATGTACTATTATACATATGTATATATATTGGATATATATTATATATATGATATCTAAATCAGGAATATCATTCTGGAGATAATGTAATTTTGACCACATGTACAACTTGAAATTATAAGAAGTTCCTTTTTGACTCAAGTACCAAATATCGAAAAAATGATTGTTATTAACATAAATAATTATATAATGTTTATAAAATTTTAATAAGTTAAATAAAAGGAATAAAACCTGAAACGTTTATGAAGAAATTATAAATTAACTATAGTTTATTATTTAGGAGATTAAATAGTGAACGGGTCAAGTCAGACATGAGGTAAGGGACTTCATCTCAATCTCCTTTTATTGATTCATACTTTGATTTATAAACAAATTTCCTTTATAAGATGTATAAAACCATATGAATTTTAATTTTATTTAAAGGAAATCTTTTTTATATGAATAATTTTACTAAATGACAAAAATAATTTTTTTCTTTTTAACATATGTGACGACAATGACCTTTCCATCACCGTGAGTATTATTTGATATTTGGCTTCCATAACAAGTCATAATGTTTTTAAAAGGAAAATAAATACCATATACCCTTTTTACATATTTTAGTATTGAAAATGGTTTGAGAAAGTATTGATTTTGTCAATATCTTGAAATTTTATATTGTGGTTAAAATGTGGAAAAGTTATCTTTACTTTATGCTTGTTTTCTATGTTCTGAATATGTTATGGTTCATGAGAATTGATTATCTATGTGGGTGGATCCATGATAAACCTAGGGCAGGTGAGCCCGAGATATCTCTCCAATGCAGTGGGTAACATGATAGAGGTAAATTTTAATGTTTCTCCAATGATATTTAGGGAATATATTGTGATGGTTATTCCGAAAATTACTCCCTATATAACTGTGAAAGCTAAAATGTAAGTATGTTATAGATTCCACAAGTTACATTTATGATTTATGATTTCTATTTGTTATTAATAAATCTTATGATTTCATAAGGTATGATAAAGAGAATATGTTTGGTATGTATTGATGGACTAATGTTTTCTTTCTTTATTTTATAATCCTTATAGAGCTTTTAATGATCATCCCAGGTTTTGTAAATGTTTTTCCCGGGACATAAAGATGAATAGGTTCAACGATGGGATCATGGAAAATTCATGTTGTCTAAAACATAGAACTGGACATGACACTTTCTTTCAAGAGTTTTTTTATGAAAAAATGGATACTGAGTAGAGGTTTCTACATTGTAATATTTGAGATGTAATGTAATATTTATAGCCAAATTCTCAAAAACTATAAACCTGAAAAGATCCCCAATTTTAATTATTAACATAATTCAAGATTATGTATTGTTTAAGGTTGGGTCCTTATGCTTTTTTACCATATTATTTTTGGTAGAAAATGGACTAAATCTTACACTTTTGATGGTATATTACAATTGAATTTAGAGTAAATGAAAACACCTCTAATTTCTTCCCAACATCACATTATACCATATTTATTTTGAACCATTAAATGGGGAATGTAATACTCATTGAGTAATAGATATGTTTTATTTAAATATTTATTTTCCTTTCATTTGGTTCTAATGTTTTTATAAATGTCTTGGATAATTCCCAGCATCATAAAGTAAAATTTAGTTGTTTTTTGGTACACCTAATCAAGGAGCATGCCATTATGTAAAATATTTAATGCCTAGAACGGTAATGTGTGACATGATAAAAACAAACACACTAATATTTGGGTGTGGTCTCTGGAATGGGACACTGGGGGTCTTCCTTTGGACAATGACAAGAATGGGCACAACCATTCCATATAGGTGGGTGAAGTGGGTCCAAGATTGAAATGGGATTTACAAAACATGATGGAGGGTCACCATTTGAGGGTATCTAGGAATTGTGTTGTCTTTAACACCATAACCATGGTGGGAATCACCCCACCATTGTAGTAGTTCATTATAATTTTAAAACAGTAATTTCGAAAAAAAAATTGGGTAAGTTACATATCATAATAAAGATACTTGTGATTATTAAGAGGGAATTTTTAATGTGTTATTATCATGATTTCCCCTATATTATGTTATTCAACATTCTATTATTTCTAGGTTTTCCGATCTAGTTTATCCTAGGAATAATTTTTTAGACATTATTCATTCATCAATGATTGGGTAAGGGTGACACCTTCCATCTCATGTTTGTTATTATTTATCTAGACTTATTGGGATCTCATCCTTCTCTTATATAGTAATTATTTTTTAAGGGGACTAGGATTCCTCTACTATAGATTTTTTTGTCTTTATATAATGGTTAATTCTCAAGGAATAGGTTTTTTTCATCAATTTTTCTTTGGGTTCTCTATTGAAAACAGGTGATTTAACATCAATATGGGATGTTTTTTATAACTCTATATTTGGTGGTATGTAAATAATATTTAAATTTATTTTCCCTTTAAAATAGTATTATGCATATCATTTGTTTGGTGAAATGCTTCAAAGGTGGTTTTCAATCTAAAATTTATTTTCATGCATGTGAGTGGTAAATATTTTATTATGGGAAATCTTTCATTAAAATTTCTATCATGGTTTAATTTAGTGTATTGAAAAAATATATCACATGGGAATCTTATGTGCATTTGGTTATGGACATATACCAATATAATTAGTGTAGAATCACTAGGGGATATGGCTGTGATATAAATTTTCTATGGAATGAATATGTATCGTTAGGATTCTCATTTTACTCACTATTCTTTATTTTATGACCTAGTTATGTATCCCCATAGGCTAGAGTGAAATTGTTTAAACTTTTATTCATGATGTTGATATTTAATGAATGGATTCCCACCCATTATAAATTCATGATGGTATCCTGCAAAGAAATTTTCTCCCACCCAGTATATGAATTTAGGCTTCTAAAAATTAGATTATTCACAATAAAGTTAAGAGGAAGGGTATCTTGTTGGGTAGATACTTTTGTTGGTTAATTTAATCAGCATGGTGGTCAAGGGAATTTGTTACAGATGGTCCCATAGAGACTTTGCATTAGTTTATTTCTGATTTCATCCTTTTATAATGGGTTTTTTGTCTCACGAATGTGTAAATATTATTCCATGATATAGAATTATTTTATACATTTTATTTTCATATAGTAAACAAGTTTTGTTAGGATATCACTGTGTAATAATTCCCTTGGATAGGTTACTTGATACCCATATATTTTTAGCTAACACGTAGTAGTCAGGAGCACATATATGGAATTGTGGAGAGAAATAATTTTTCAACTATCGAATTGACCAAGGATGGTCCATTAAAAAATAGATTCATAAGAAAATTGTTTTCTATGGGTGGTTAGTAGACATGTAATAGGACTATCACAAATTTGGGTTTCTTTGAAAAAGGGTGACTGACCAACTCACCTTTGTATCTGACAACGATTTTCCATTTGTATTCAGATATTTTTCAACAAGATTTGAGGTAGATTTTTTGTTTTTTTATAATAAATTGTTCATGTTTTTCTATTATTTTTTAATTTTTTTAATATATTTTCTTGATATTTATATTTCAATATGATGATTTATTTCTATGAAATTTATGTGTTGCCTCTTTTTTAAAATAGTTAAATCCTTCTTGAAATATCTCATCATATTAGAGGGAAAATCTAGTGAGATAAGTCTGATAGTAAAAACCACCAATCAACCTTGGTTCAATGGAAATTGTAATCCATACTATTTAATGCACGTGTCAAGTTGTGTTTGGAAACTAATCATGAAAAGTGGATTATTAATTATAGTTTACCTAAGAACATTGACTAATCATTTATGGTGAAAAGAATAACCCATGAACTCAATGAATGGATTAATTTAATAGAAATTATATTTTATATATTTTGGACTCCACCAGACTCTATGGGGGAAATTTTTACATATATTATTGATTTAACTAGAAGGAAATTGTGTTATTTCATCATATAAGAAAAATTACATGGGAGCCTCACATGAAAAAAATTCATGAATTTATTTAATTATATGTTATAACCCAATATGTTGTGTGTAATGAAGGGTCAAGGGTACTTGATCATGGATCAAGGAGACCATTATGTGATGGTGTATAATACTTATTTCTATATGTTTGTTCATATATCTCTAGAACTTTTCAATAATTACTATATTGAAGATATACTATTTAATATGGGTCATATGTTTGAGATCATATAGATTCTAATTCTAATACATCTATAGACCTTTTTGAGGTTTTTGATAGATATTTTATGGCTATAGTAGACATATCATGGATGATAGGTCATAGTGGAGCTTTTATAGTGGCAGGAGGTAGTAAAGGTGTGTATTCTAGAATGAAAAGGAAGCATAATAATAGTGATAACATTACTTCATGATTTATTACATGGGAATATTGGAGACAACACTGGTTGGATTTCATTAAATGTGGGAAACATGTCTATAATAATCGATAAAATATGATATCACCCATGAGTGTATATTGTAGTAATCAATCCTGAATTTGTAAGAATTTTTATAGAAAATTCATCGATGGTAGTACAGTTATATCATTATTAATAATTAATCCCATGTATGGTCAGACATATTGAATGTGATTTATATATCTCATGAAAAAGAGGATACTCCTACATTTAGAAAGGTCTGTGGAGGGGTTGAGTCCAAACCTATTTACATATTTGAGTATGAACTAGAGAAATATAATGTGGGGGGAGATGCGGTGAAGGATACAATGATTTTTTATTCCTTGATGGTCCTAGATTTATTTTATAGTGGTGATATTCATGCTATTATATCATTTAATATAATTTATGTATTGATATTATGATCATACCTTATTTAGTTTTTGATGGATCATCCCATTTTTTTGGGAATGATGAAGGAACATGGTTTTAACTATTCAGAGTGTAGGTTTTTGATCACTATCAGTGAGTTCATATGGAATTTGTTATTTCTTAATATTGTTATCTTTACCCTCACAATTGTCCTGGATTGGTTGGCTAGTATTATGGACAAGGACAATTGTTATTGAAATCGAATTCATTTTCAATCTCCTGGTGGTGTGATTCATTTCATTCTAGGTAAGTTGCACTCATGATCCAGGAGAAGGGATTATTTTTTCTTTAGGCCATAATGATCTCATGACAATTATTGGGGTTTTTTCTTGACCCTATTGACCAATTTTTATGTAATAGTCATTCTCCTATAGTGAATGACTAACTTAGGGATTTTCATAATGACGTTTCTTAGGTACCACCCAAATGATAGGTAGAGTTTATAATTGAACAAATTCTAAGTATTTGTCACATATTATTTTTATATTATCATATACAACGCACTGAGTTGGAGATATTTTTTTCATAAGGATGTAATGGATATTGGAATTATTTATTTTAGTGTGTCACTTTGGGCTTCACCTATTCTGTTCAAGAAGAAGCAGGATGGAAGCTGTTGTAACACCCCAAGCTTCCTCGGTATGTTTCCTTTCGAATAATGCAATGACGTGCATTGTACGCAACTTCGAGATTTTAACACACCACAACCAATCAAACTAGCCGTTATGAATAGTAATACCTACTTTTTGAAATTATATATATTTTATATTTCAAAATGGACTTCATTTTTGGATTCGGAATATCGAATTTAGCCTAAGGTGAAATTTTGGTACTTTTCGGATAACTTTCATATTTTGATGAATAGTGAAAATTACTAAATTTTAATTAAAAACATCTTTTTTAATCAAAATAATTAATAGTGATAAATTGTGAATTTGAGTGGTTTTAAAGTATATTTAGAATATATTTTTACCATTTAATATAATGTTTGTCATTGGACATAATTTTACAATTAAACCGAACATAAACAAGTGTCAATCTTTTGATAGTTATTATCTCTTAAAAACACGCTTTTTTGTTTTGATAGCGGGAATTAATTTTAAATTAATTTCTGCCACTTCTGTGTTTTGAATTTAGAAAAATGGATTCCATATTTGGAATCAGTATGTACAAATTGTGTAAATAGGTAACTTTTATTTTTAGACATTTTGAATAATTACTGCGGTAAATATTTTATTTACCATGGTTAAGGGTAAATCCGGTAAATAAGGGTTAAAAAATAATATTATAATATTAATAAATTACCCTAAAATGTGTCTTAACCCTATTGGTTGATACATGGTCGACCATGGGCATCTCTGGGTCAATTTGGGGACCCCATGGATCCACTTGTAAGTGATAATGACACTTTATATTAATTAAGTTAAAATGAATACAAAAATGACACAAGCATATATCTTTTAGAAAAACAATTGTTACATAGGGTTATATATGTTGGATTTTAGATTATAAATATTAATTAGAAATATAAAAAGATTTCCTACATAATTATATTTTATTTATAATTTTTTGACATTAAATAATTTATTTTATTTATGACACAATGATGATGCAGTAATTACTAAAATAGTAAAAAATTAACATAATTGATATTATAAATACCCAAATAATTATAATATGAAACTTTTAATGAATTAAAAAAAATTTCAAGGATAATATGATATATTAGGATTGATTTATTTGACTTTTTTCGAAGTAATAAATCTGTTATGAGTTTCACAAAAATCAACTAGTGAATAGTGTCAAAATTGACATAAAAGAGTTCTTAAAACAAATATTATATTATTAATTGATATTAAATTTCTAAAAATCTATGGTTCGGCCAAGAGACTTATATCATGATAGTTGCATCATTAATGGACCACTTGGGGGTCGCTTGGATGTATATAGTAAGTTTATTAACCATATTATATAAAAATACAAAGAGACATTGTAAAAGTGAAACTAATTAACTTAGAGTTAATACTTAAAGATAAGGTTAATATAAGTACCTAAACCTGTCTAAATTCTATTGGTTGAGTTTTTTTCGACCCAACCCCACCTTATCCTTTGAATAGTCAACTTTGGAGCCATTAGAAACCGAATATGAATTTATTATAAATTAATATTTCTAGCTTTTCCAAAGGTACCCCTCACCCCTCTTATAAAAAGGCACTCCTCCTTCTCATTTCTTCACACCTCTAAAGCCTTTTGGTTCGGCCAAACTCTGCCCAAATACTCTCCCAACATACCTCAATACAACCTAGAGGCCGTAGTTTGATCAGAAAGCCAACCTAAGGAGCCCTTTTGATCAAATCAAAAGGAAGAACCCGAAGAAGAGGTAATGTTTTCACCACCCTTTTCCAAGTTCATTTCTTCTTCCACTTCTTCTTCCTTTGTTGTTACCATTCTAAAATAATAACTCCAGTATCATTTATATACTGTGATGTTATTATAAATATGGTACAACCATATTCAGTATTTTATCCACCCTTTGAATAACATGTCACCATAAGTGCGTACGTACGGCTTACCGTCTCCACGTCGTGGTGTAATTGTTATTCAATATAATATTATTTGGATGGGTATAATAATGATGTGTAAATCATGTAAATAATAAATATAACATGTTAATGATTCTGTATATATGATATACCATCCATTTATATATTATTTTAATATCAAAAGAATGGTATTGTCGCTCGTGCGTATGTACGGACTACCGTCTCCACGAACGCGATGAGATTCATTGTCCGTCATATCCATTCAAGTATAATTATAATTTGATGATTTAAAAATAGTATATAAGGACTTGATATCATTCTGGATATGAATAATATACATCCCATTAATAATGAATATGGCTCACATAACAAAGAATATAAAGTAAAATGAACCCGTTAACACGCTAAATGACGATAATTCTAAGATATTATTAATAAATCAATGTTAAAAGATCATATATGATTTCATATTAAAGTAAATGATTATTGTATTATTCAATAACAATTATTTCACCATTATACAGGAGGTAAACCTACCATCGACCAAGGAAAAAGTACAAAGTAAGGGATTTTCTTATCTCACTTTCAATTCCGTGAGATTTCCATTTTTCGCCACTAAATTATTGAAAGTGGTGTATTGTGTACTGCCATTTGATATATATTCATGATTCTATTTATATTCATGTTATTATGTAAATCATTTTGTGGTTATTAACTTTTGGCCATACGACTCAGTTGATTAACGTGGTAAGGGGTTTTCATCTCACTCCTTATTCCCGTGAGATTGATGCCATATTGCCACCATCACCTTTTGTGTGGTGTATATACTGCCCATAATTATATTCTTTGTGTAATACACTCTAATTTATGTGTATTTACATATTAATTGTATGATACCTCTTTCATGGGTTGTATGTTTCATAAGTTACCATATCGGTAAGGGATTTTCTTATCTCACTTTCAATTCCGTGAGATTTCCATTTTTCGCCACTAAATTATTGAAAGTGGTGTACTGTGTACTGCCATTTGATATATATTCATGATTCTATTTATATTCATGTTATTCTGTAAACCATTTAGTTGTTATTAACTTTTGGCCATACGACTCAGTTGATTAATGTGGTAAGGGATTTTCTTATCTCACTTTTAATTTCGTGAGATTTCCATTGATCACCACTTAATTATTGCATGTGTTGTATGTGTACTGCCCATGATTGTATTCATTGTGTAATATACTTTAATTTATGGGTATTTACATCATCATGGTATGATACTTATTTCATGGGTGTATGTTTCGTATGTTACCTAATTGGTAAGGGAATTTGAGATTTCAATTCCCACTCATTTGGCTTTACGCATATTTCATTGATTATATTACTCCATGATTATGTGTGGAATCACTATTCATTTGATTATGTCATAATTTCCACTCCCCTTCCTGTGGATATAAGTTTGATACACATAACCACTCATTTGTAATTCTCAAGTCATTGATATTAATTTGATAAGAGTAATTTTAACTCATTCACCATTTGTTGAGTTAAACATCCAATTCGTTGGTGTTGTTTTTACAAGAATATGTGTGAATATCCTTTGATTGTTTTACACTGAATATCCAATCATATTTAGTGTATTTATATTTGTCACACATAATTATGTCGTTGATTTATCCTTAACCTAAGGATACAACCTTTATGAGAGATTTCATCTCAATTTACATTCTATTGAGACTTCTTTGATGATATACACCAAATCACTTTTATGTGGTGTATATAATGTACTTTGACATAGTATATCATGAATTCCATTATTCTCATGATCTTACAATATTTTTATTACCTCAATTATTTGTATTCAAGTGTCTCTCTTTTGGTTAGAAACTCTAACCAAAATACCATTTTAAAATGTTTTAAAGAATTATTCTTCTAAATCATGCTCATTAATGTCCATATTTTAAAAATGGTTTTAAGGATTTATTTATATGGACATTAAAGTTTTAAAATTAAAAATCTTTTTAAAAGATTCAAAGTGGTATGGGACACTTTGATTCAAAAATCTATTTTTGAATGTCTTCTTGATAAATAGTGTGACTTTTAGAAGTTTTCAAGAAAAGGGGGATATTTCTCTCATATAGTTATGATGATTATTTTCATCTATGTAAACATCCTTCATTATTCATGATTTAGGTTAATGTGATACAATACAATCTTCCATATTGTATCAAATGAGTTATGTTTGACTGTGGATGTTCTATTTTTATAGCATTCATGGTTTGTGGTTAAAGTATTGACATTTCGTATGCTAGTTTTAATACGAATGTTTATTTTATGTTTAAAACTATTCATATGAGGAATGCATTGGACTTAATAAGTGACGGGTGGAGCCCGCTATAGCTCTTCGATGCATCGGTAGGTCTCATGAGACAAACTAGTGTCTTGGCACAAGGCCTTGGCAAAATCTTATTTGTAGTCTTGGCACGAGGCCTTGGCTATGTGGTTATGATAGTCTGGCATTATGCATTCCATCATTATGAAAGTGGTTATTGATATTGCATGTGATCATTCGACTAGTAGAATATCCATGTGAGTAAGTAAATGGAATTATTTCATTTTACCTTCGCCATTTTATGCTGAAGTTCAAATTTAAAAGACTTTTGTTTTAGTTATAAATTTCCTTAAGTGTTTATGCTTATTTATGAAAGCTTCTGCTATAATGTTATCCTTACTGAGCATCCGAGCTCACCCCTTTCAATGTTTTATTTTTCCAGGATTATGAAGAAGTAATTTATGAATGACCTGCAGAGATAGTATGAGGGGATATGAAGACAAGATGTTTTTTTATGATGTAATGTAAAAAAATTTATGGATGTATCTGGTTATTCCAAGGCTACTAAACTAATCGGTCTTTCGAGACTTGATCTTTCTCTTGATCATGCCAATGTTATGTAATAATGCACCGACTCTAGGTAATTAGGGTCGGAGCGTTACAGTTGGTATCAGAGGAAGTTTAGTACAAACCTTGGTAGCTAGATTTAGATAAACTCTGATTAGAGCACGTAGACCTAAGATGAACTTTGAGGATTAGTATAAAAGAACTTCCTAGAATTTTGGTATTGTAGAGATTTTTTGAGTTTTCCGAGCAATACATCCCTGTCTGGATACGAGCAGGTAGAGGCGGCTCTGGCACAGATGTACCTAGGGGTAATACCCGAAAACACCGCTTTGAGCTAGACTCGAACGGCAACTGGTGCACGACAACGGGCCTTGCTGCACTCTTGGTTACGACACTCCCGGGGGATATGCTTAGGATGATTTACATTTTCTTTACAAACCGATTTAAGTAATATATATATAAGATGAGAGTAAATGACCTTGGTTAATCCTAATATGTTTCAAATTGAGAATATGGTGACATTTTAATCTCTAAATGATTTTACGACTACTATTACTCACACAATGCTTTATGGTTTTAGTCAATGGCTGGATTCCAAGGAAGTCATAGTGACTTTGAGAATGATGTACAAGGTGGGAACGGTGGTGGCAATGAGCAACAAAATGGAATGTTGATAGGCATAAAAGATATCGTCTTTATGCCAAATCAGTTTTACAAAAATATGATCAACAACATATATATTAACCAACACCCAGACTCAACAAGGAAGTGAATGGTGATAAATGATAAGAGCTCCAGCAATGGAGACCATGGAGAAAAGAACCCGCAATTTTCATCATGCAGGAAATGTGGAAAGAGACACCCAGGAAAGTGTCTCAATGGGACAACGAAATGTTTTACGTGAGGGAAGGAAGGACATAATGTAAAGAATTGCCGAAGAAAAATGAAGAGTACTATGGAAGAAGATAAAAATGGTCCCAAGAGTCCATTTACAGTCATTTGCCATAAATGTAGGGGACCTGGCCATTACCCGAGTTAATGTCCTATTCTATAGGATATTTTCTTGGTCAAAGAAGAAGCTATGTGGGAATAAATGGTTGGAGAAATGTTTAAAAAGTATTAGCACTCCTTGTTGATGGGTTTACTATGGAATAATTTTCTCTTGTATTTGTAACCCCGCAGTTTGCCATGTGAGAATGATATTTGAGGTAGAATTGTCTCTTCTCTTGTGGATATAGGTATAAATAACCATTTGGATTTATATGATCATTGGGGTTTGAGAGAATTATAAGTTATTCTAATTTGGGATGAAGATTCAAGGTATGATATAACATTTGTGGTTAAATTTATGATATAGTATTTTGAGGAATTTATCTCATTTTGGCAATATTATAAAATATAGTTTTTGAAAAAGGACAACACGTAGACCGTGTGACAACCCGTCGCGTCGGACAAAGCTATGGGAATCGAACCCACAACCAAAGTGTGATTGGGATTTATCGCCTACCACTGGACTACGTGAAGTCCCTGGTTAGTGTGACTTTTTTTTAGTTAAATGATTTTATTGATCAATAATAAGTTGATTTGGGTTCTTATTTCATATCAAAAGAATACCCTTGGTATAGGAAAATGATTTGGTGATTAAGTGATAAATGTTATTTTGGAAGATGTTCACTTTGTTGGGAACACTATATGCCCAAGGAAAATAGAATACTATGGGGTTTCATTTGTGGAGTAATGATAGATTTTTATCTACGTTTTTATTGTGGATTTATAGTGATTTGGGTTATTTATGGAAATGATTAACCTATAATAGAGAATATGTGATTAGGTTAATTACTTTTGAGTATGTGACTTTAAGAGTATCTGATGTCATTTGGAGATACAATTTAACATGGGAGACTACATAATCAAATTCTTCTATGTTTTGGGTTTCAATATTAGTTTGGATTATATTAAAGTATTTTAAGGACAATTGGTTATTGAATGGTATCTATTTAACTTTGGGGTATTGTTGGTTTAATTTTAGAAATCAAGATTAGTGCATATTTATCTCAGTGAATATCCTTTTGGGGGATCATTAGATCATTCACTAACCATTTTGGTTTTGATTAATCTTCAAAGACAATGTAAATATATGGTTTATCCTTCATGGATCATGTGATTCTATAGAAGTTTATTCTATCTCTTCCAGTGTGACCAAGTATTCTTGAATACTCATCGTTTAAAAAAAATTGAGTTAGTGGTGGAAATTTATTAAAGAATGAAAATCTACTTAAAATGTAAGTATATCTCATAATGTTCTTAGTCAATATCATAAATGAATTCCTCTTCCTTATGTAATGTAACTTAAAAAAAATGTTGTCCGTTTACTTTCCTACTAGGAGACTAATGGTCGTTTGTCCAAACACAAGTTTGTGGTTTTCTCATTGTTAACTTTCTCCTGATCATGATTTCTATCCATCTCCATCAGAACATGACACTTAGTTTATCATCCATATCCATGTTTTCTTACATGGAATCCTAGTATGGGTTATCTTGGATGACCCTTATACCTCTCTTTCTTTCTTTTAAAGTGATAGTTTTATTGACTCTTTTTCCGATGTGGGACTTTACATTATATTCCAAAGAAAAATTTTAAAAATTGCGAGGACGCAATTTATTGAAGTTGGGGAGATTGTAACACCCCAAGCTTCCTCGGTATGTTTCCTTTCGAATAATGCAATGACGTGCATTGTACGCAACTTCGAGATTTTAACACACCACAACCAATCAAACTAGCCGTTATGAATAGTAATACCTACTTTTTGAAATTATATATATTTTATATTTCAAAATGGACTTCATTTTTGGATTCATAATATCGAATTTAGCCTAAGGTGAAATTTTGGTACTTTTCGGATAACTTTCATATTTTGATGAATAGTGAAAATTACTCAATTTTAATTAAAAACAACTTTTTTAATCAAAATAATTAATAGTGATAAATTGTGAATTTGAGTGGTTTTAAAGTATATTTAGAATATATTTTTACCATTTAATATAATGTTGGTCATTGGACATAATTTTACAATTAAACCGAACATAAACAAGTGTCAATCTTCTGAAAGTTATTATCTCTTAAAAACACGCTTTTTGTTTTGATAGCAGGAATTAATTTTAAATTAATTTCTGCCACTTCTGTGTTTTGAATTTAGAAAAATGGATTCCATATTTGGAATCAGTATGTCCAAATTGTTTAAATAGGTAACTTTTATTTTTAGACATTTTGAATAATTACTGCGGTAAATATTTTATTTACCATGGTTAAGGGTAAATCCGGTAAATAAGGGTTAAAAAATAATATTATAATAATATTAAATTACCCTAAAATGTGTCTTAACCATATTGGTTGATACATGGTCGACCATGGGCATCTTTGGGTCAATTTGGGGACCCCATGGATCCACTTGTAAGTGATAATGACACTTTATATTAATTAAGTTAAAATGAATACAAAAATGACACAAGCATATATCTTTTAGAAAACCAATTTTTACATAGGGTTATATATGTTGGATTTTAGATTCTAAATATTCATTAGAAAGATAAAACGATTTCATACATAATTATATTTTATTTATAATTTTTTGACATTAAATAATTTATTTTATTTATGACACAATGATGATGCAGTAATTACTAAAATAGTAAATAATTAACATAATTGATATTATAAATACCCAAATAATTATAATATGAAACTATTAATGAATTAAATAAATTTTATAGGATAATATGACATATTAGGATTGATTTATTTGACTTTTCTCGAAGTAATTAATCTGTTATGAGTTTCACAAAAATCAACTAGTGAATAGTGTCAAAATTGACATAAAAGAGTTCTTAAAACAATATTATATTATTAATTGATATTAAATTCCTAAAAAACTAAGGTTCGGCCAAGAGACTTATATCATGATAGGTGCATCATTAATGGACCACTTGGGGGTCTCTTGGATGTATATAGTATGTTTATTAACCATATTATATAAAAATACAAAGAGACATTGTAAAAGTGAAACTAATTAACTTAGAGTTAATACTTAATGATAAGGTTAATATAAGTACCCAAACCTGTCTAAATTCTATTGGTTGAGTGGTTTGCAACCCAACCCCACCTTAGACTTTGAATAGTCAACTTTGGAGCCATTAGAAACCGAATATTAATTTATTATAAATTAATATTTCTAGCTTTTCCAAAGGTACCCCTCACCCCTCTTATAAAAAGGCACTCCTCCTTCTCATTTCTTCACACCTCTAAAGCCTTTTTGTTCGGCCAAACTCTGCCCAAATACTCTCCCAACATACCTCAATACAACCTAGAGGCCTTATTTTGATCAGAAAGCCAACCTAAGGAGCCCTTTTGATCAAATCAAAAGGAAGAACCCGAAGAAGAGGTAATGTTTTCACCACCCTTTTCCAAGTTCATTTCTTCTTCCACTTCTTCTTCCTTTGTTGTTACCATTATAAAATAATAACTCCAGTATCATTTATATACTGTGATGTTATTATAAATATTGTACAACCATATTCAGTATTTTATCCACCCTTTGAATAACATGTCACCATACGTGCGTACATACGTCTTACCGTCTCCACGTCGTGGTGTAATTGTTATTCAATATAATATTATTTGGATGGGTATAATAATGATGTGTAACTCATGTAAATAATAAATATAACATGTTAATGATTCTGTATATATGATATACCATCCATTTATATATTATTTTAATATCAAAAGAATGATATTGTCGCTCGTGCGTATGTACGGACTACAGTCTCCACGAACGCGATGAGATTCATTGTCCATCATATCCATTCAAGTATAATTATAATTTTATGATTTAAAAATAGTATATAAGGACTTGATATCATTCTGGATATGAATAATATACATCCCATTAATAATGAATATGGCTCACATAACAAAGAATATAAAGAAAAATGAACCCATTAACACGCTAAATGACGATAATTCTAAGATATTATTAACAAATCAATGTTAAAAGATAATATATGATATCATATTAAAGTAAATGATTATTGTATTATTCAATAACAATTATTTCACCATTATACAGGAGGTAAACCTACCATGGACCAAGGAAAAAGTACAAAGTAAGGGATTTTCTTATCTCACTTTCAATTCCGTGAGATTTCCATTTTTCGCCACTAAATTATTGAAAGTGGTGTATTGTGTACTGCCATTTGATATATATTCATGAATATATTTATATTAATGTTATTCTGTAAATCATTTGGTGGTTATTAAATTTTGGCCATACGACTCAGTTGATTAACGTGGTAAGGGGTTTTCATCTCACTCCTTATTCCCGTGAGATTCATGCCATATTGCCACCATCACCTTTTGTGTGGTGTATATACTGCCCATAATTATATTCTTTGTGTAATACACTCTAATTTATGTGTATTTACATATTCATTGTATGATACCTCTTTCATGGGTTGTATGTTTCATAAGTTACCAAATCGGTAAGGGATTTTCTTATCTCACTTTCAATTCCGTGAGATTTCCATTTTTCGCCACTAAATTATTGAAAGTGGTGTATTGTGTACTGCCATTTGATATATATTCATGATTCTATCTATATTCATGTTATTCTGTAAATCATTTATTGGTTATTAACTTTTGGCCATACGACTCAGTTGATTAACGTGGTAAGGGATTTTCTTATCTCACTTTTAATTTCGTGAGATTTCCATTGATCACCACTTAATTATTGCATGTGGTGTATGTGTACTGCCCATGATTGTATTCATTGTGTAATATACTTTAATTTATGGGTATTTACATCATCATGGTATGATACTTCTTTCATGGGTGTATGTTTCGTATGTTACCTAATCGGTAAGGGAATTTGAGATTTCAATTCCCACTCATTTGGCTTTACGCATATTTCATTAATTATATTACTCCCTGATTATGTGTGGAATCACTATTCATTTGATTATGTCATAATTTCCACTCCCCTTCCTGTGGATATAAGTTTGATACACATAATCACTCATTTGTAATTCTCAAGTCATTGATATTAATTTGATAAGAGTAATTTTAACTCATTCACCATTTGTTGAGTTAAACATCCAATTCGTTGGTGTTGTTTTTACAAGAATATGTGTGAATATCCTTTGATTGTTTTACACTGAATATCCAATCATATTTAGTGTATTTATATTTGTCACACATAATTATGTCGTTGATTTATCCTTAACCTAAGGATACAACCTTTATGAGAGATTTCATCTCAATTTACATTCTATTGAGACTTCTTTGATGATATACACCAAATCACTTTTATGTGGTGTATATAATGTACTTTGACATAGTATATCATGAATTCCTTTATTCTCATGATATTACAATGTTTTTATTACCTCAATTATTTGTATTCAAGTGTCTCTCTTTTGGTTAGAAACTCTAACCAAAATACCATTTTAAAACGTTTAAAGAATTATTCTTCTAAATCATGCTCATTAATGTCCATATTATAAAAATGGTTTTAAGGATTTATTTATATGGACATTAAAGTTTTAAAATTAAAAATCTTTTTAAAAGATTCAAAGTGGTATGGGACACTTTGATTCAAAAATCTATTTTTGAATGTCTTCTTGATAAATAGTGTGACTTTTAAAAGTTTTCAAGAAAAGGGGGATATTTCTCTCATATAGTTATGATGATTATTTTCATCTATGTAAACATCCTTCATTATTCATGATTGAGGTTAATGTGATACAATACAATCTTCCATATTGTATCAAATGAGTTATGTTTGACTGTGGATGTTCTATTTTTATACCATTCATGGTTTGTGGTTAAAGTATTGACATTTCGTATGCTAGTTTTAATACGAATGTTTATTTTATGTTTAAACCTATTCATATGAGGAATGCATTGGACTTAATAAGTGACGGGTGGAGCCCGCTATAGCTCCTCGATGCATCGGTAGGTCTCATGAGACAAACTAGTGTCTTGGCACAAGGCCTTGGCAAAATCTTATTTGTAGTCTTGGCACGAGGCCTTGGCTATGTGGTTATGATAGTCTGGCATTATGCATTCCATCATTATGAAAGTGGTTATTGATATTGCATGTGATCGTTCGACTAGTAGAATATCCATGTGAGTAAGTAAATGGCATTATTTCATTTTACCTTCGCCATTTTATGCTGAAGTTCAAATTTAAAAGACTTTTGTTTTAATTATAAATTGCCTTAAGTGTTTATGCTTATTTATGAAAGCTACTGCTATAATGTTATCCTTACTGAGCATCCGAGCTCACCCCTTTAAATGTTTTATTTTTTCCAGGATTATGAAGAAGTAATTTATGAATGACCTGCAGGGATAGTATGAGGGGATATGAAGACAAGATGTTTTTTTATGATGTAATGTAAAAAAATTTATGGATGTATCTGGTTATTCCAAGGCTACTAAACTAATCGGTCTTTCGAGACTTGATCTTTCTCATGATCATGCCAATGTTATGTAATAATGCACCGACTCTAGGTAATTAGGGTCGGGGCGTTACAGCTTTAGTACCCTTGGTTTGATGTATGTGGCCTTTTATGGATTATTTATTTTTTTAAAGTGCATGATATGATTTGGGAAGAGGTTGGGAGAGCTTGGAATGGTTTTGAATGAGTTTTAAGGATATTCATAGGGAGCACAGTTTGAGCATAGTTATGGGAAACCATGTGGATGCTCTAGGAAACCATGCAGGGGGAGACAGTAGGCTTCACACGGCCTATGCATGGTTTTCCAAACCATGCGAGGCAACCATGCAGACCCCTGCTCTCGAGGTAGTAGCACGTGCACGGTTAGCGCATGGTTTGCGAAACCGTGTGGCCTCTTAAAATACGGTTTTTAAACCCAAGTTCACTCAGGATTGCCTCATTCCTCCCCAAATCCTCTCCCACTCGATCCTCATTCAGTATTTTGGGTCCTCAGGGGTTGAAGGTGATAATTCACTATTTCTTGAAGTGATTCCAAGGGGTTTCATGGTGGTTTGAAGGTGGTTTCTCCCGGGTAAGTCTCTCCTCTTGGTATTCTTGTGGGTTCCTCTAGATCGACATCTCCCTCTTTATTGGTTTTCTACATCTACACTTGTTGTGTGTAGATCTTGGGTTTTGGTTGCCTTGGATGATTATTTTAGGTATTGTGATGGTTATGGAAGGGGATCTAGAGAGGTTTTGGTGGTGCGTTTTCCGTATTTGAGGTTAGGGTGCTTGTGGGTCGATTTCTTGGGAACCCTAAATGTAGGTGGCTTATCTCTCGACTCCTCTGGGTTAGAAATAGTGGTGTTTGTTTACAATTAATTTTTTGTACTTTAAATTAATTGTGATTGTTGTGCCAAATTGGTTGGAAATCTATTTGGTGATGTTTTGGTGATTGTTGGGGAAAAAGTGGGTTTTATAGGGAAATGCTATTGTTGTGAATTTTAAAATAGAGATTTTAAAATGGGTTGTTGAGATTGATTTGGGAAAATGGTTTATGGAAAATGGTTTTCAATAAAGATGTTATTTTTATTGAAATGTGGTTTGGCATGGAAATTGTTTTTCAATAAATGGAAGATTTATTGAAGTGGATTGGTATGCGATTGAATTGGTTGATTGTATGTTTTTGTGACCTTGGTGGGTCATATTCTTGTTTATGGATTGATGGGAATGTTGTGTGGAATTAGTGAGAAGTACCACTATGAAAAGGGGATGGATAGTGGACGGAAGGGGCACCATGAAAAGATATGTGGAATAGAAGAGCCACTAGTAGAGAATGGGTGAATGTGTTGGGCGGAAGTTCCACAATTTGGTTGTCGTCAGGAAGTACCAGTAGGTGTGAATGTGTGAACGAGTTGGATGGAAGCTCCACCATTTGGTTGTTTTGGTTGTTTGTTGTGCATTTCATTGCAAGTTGGAAACTATTGTACTAGTTTGTGAATGATGAAACGGCTTGTGGCATGTTTGGTTGGATATCCCTTGGTTGATCGGTTTTGGTGTGATGGCTTGGTAAGGGCATGTTTGTCTTATGTAAATGGTTATACTTGTGATTATTTTATATAAATTATTTTATATAAATGTGCTAACGGTTTAATCCTAGTGGTGTGTGTAGGGAAGTCATTTAGGGAAAACCTACTGGGTTTTTGTACTCACCCCCTGCTTTGGCACGTTGGTGTCTTTGTAGATGTTGTGTACCATAAGTGGGAAATGTTAATGCATCACCCTCCTTTAGTGGTGCATCGTGATTTCTTGGTGGAGCTTGGAGCGTGGTGTTGAGATGTGGTGGTATCATGGCACGTGGGGCTTTGTTGTTTGGCCTTCCACGTAGTACACTATTATTGTGTTGTTTATTTTGTTTTTGGAAAGTATTGTGGAACATTTGGTTGTCTTTTTGGAATTCATGTTGGAATTTTTTATTGAAACACATCATATAGTGGTCGTTAATGGATGGTTTGGTTGGTTATGCCTTAAGGGAAAATCATTCACCAATTTTATCTTGAATCCCTTGGTATTTATTACTAGCCATTGGCGTCTTAGGAATGTCACTTAAGGCCAAGTATCCCTCACCGCCTCCTCAAGCCAATGAGGTAGGGGTGGGGTTTTACAAGAGGTATCAGTTTGTTCGGTCTTTAGCATTCAAGTGAGAGCAGTTGTTCGGTTTCTTTTTCACCTTCGTTTTAGAGTTGACATTAGTTGTGTTATATTCGTTGAGTTGGGATGGTATCAAGGCATAAGACTGTCCGAACTTGTAATGTATATAATAAAAGGATTGAGCTAACCCCCTTATGCTAAAATTAAATTTACGAAGGAGTTGGGTACATAGAAGTTTTTGAGACATTTATAGGCATTGGAAATCTCATTGTTGTGTGTGCAGCCAATGAGATGTGCATGGCATATAAGGTAGAAATGACTTCCCTCTAGGATGTATATTTCATTGGGGTATAATGATTTATGGTCTAATATGAATGTGTGAAATTGAAATGTGAATAAATTGGTATTTTGAAAATGGTTTGGTTTTCAAAATGGTAAAACCTAGAAAATGTGATCTTGTGGAAGGCCTTGTGCGATAGTGTTGTGTAATGTGATTAGATATGGGAATTCTTAATGCCTACGGAAGTGAGACTCATTGTTGTTTGTTTTCTGTTGATAGAAATGGCACTGGGTAGGCATTGTAAAGACCAACCGGAGGTGGCTGCAGAGAATGTGGTAGCACCTGAGCCTCAGGAGAACCAATAGCTAGGGAATAGCATAGTGATGGGTTTCCTATCTGTGGAAAGTGAAAATAAAATGGATGAACCAAGGCATGTTTATCATGCAGTTAAGTTTCCAAAGCCGAATGCACCCATCATTAGGGGTGATTAATAGTTGAATATGGTAGAATCATGGTTGAATAGAATGAACATGATTTTCAAGTTCTTGGTAACACCTGTTTAGTTATAAGTGAAGTCCACCATGTATATATGGGAAAATCTTTCCCTTCAGTGGTGGAAGTTAGTAGTCCAGGTGGGGATGGACCATGGTGTGACATGTGAAGGCTTTGAGGAATTGTTTAATAAACAATTCTACCCACATACATTCAAAATTCAGCGTATGACTGATTTATTCAGTTTGAAGAAAAATCTTATGTCTGTGACGAAGTATGCAGCTAAGTTTATTAACATAGTGAGGTTTGCACCCGAGGTGGCGGGTAGCACGTCATTAAAGGAAATGATATTTGAAGTGTGTTAGAGGAAAGAAATCCATTCAAAGATAGAAGTACTATGTATATATGATTACACAGAGATGGTGAATAGAGCCTCAGTGGCGGAGCGGGATCTGTTCGGCGCTCCAGGTGGAGGAAGCATCGTGGTACTCATGGGGTATAGTGGTATCTCTAACGTTGGGTTCATGCGGAGAAGGGAAACATATTCCCAGGGCTGGAGTATGGCATATAATCTGATGGTAGGATCGGCGAATCTTCCTCTGAAGCCCAGAGCAGACAATGATGTTTTCAGTGTGGTTTGACGAGCCACATCAAGAGAGATTGTACGGAACAACCTCGAGCATGTCATAATTGTAAGCAGATTGGACATCTGCAGAGTTATTTTTGGAATGATCTGAGGTCGGTTGCATGTGATATTTCACAGGGATCGCAGACATTGTATGCTTCGACGGGACAGGGAAAGCAGCACACCCCTCGTCAGTGGAGTAATGTGGGTCATGGTGATTCTCAGAATTCCACGACGCCTCATCCAGTCAATAAAGAAGAGAGCTTGGAAAGAAAACATGTGTTTGGAGGTGAGAAGTTTTTAGTGGATGATCAGTAAGGAATATCCACAGTGTGAGGTACTATTCTTTTAAATTCTACATTGATGCAAGTGTTGTTTGATACGGGTGCTTCACACTCTTTTATTGCTACACGTGTTGTTGATTTTCTAGGTTTAAGGGTAGAAATTATGCCTGAAGTTTTAAAACATCAAACACCTCTGGGTCGAAGAGAGTATCGAGCCTTATTGTGTAGATCATGTTGTATTTTTGTGAGCGAGGTTGAGATTATGTGGAATTTCTCAATGCTTGAGATGGATGGGTATGATGTAATCATGGGAATGGATTGACTGGTGGATTTTCATTCCCACATCGACTACGATGAGTGAATAGTGGATTTTACGACACATGATTGTGTTAGACATATATTTAGATAAGATTGGCATGAAAGGCAAGGTGCAATAGGTTTATTGGCACTAGTAGTAGGCATGTTATCATATTAATTGACGGTGTTGTCGTTGGAATCGGTAATGGGTTTTTGGTCGAGTGTTCTTCCGGGAGTGGTGGTTTGGTTGATGGATGTTTTTTCTGAAGAATTCTCTAGGTTACCTCCCATAAGAGATATGGAGTTTATGATTGATCTTCTTCCAGGGACCAGTCCTATCTCACTTCCATCTTATCAGATGAGCCCTTCTGAATTGCGTGAATTGGATGTCCAGTTGGAAGAGTAAGAAAACAAAGGGTATATCTGGACTAGCACGTCCCAGTGGGCATCGCCAATGTTTTTTGTGAAAAAGGTGGATGAAACTCTAAGTCTTTGTGTTGATTATCATAGACTTAACCAGGTTATAATAAATAATAGATATCCACTTCCATGAATTGATGATTTGTTCCACCAGTTGAGTGGAGCCCAGTGGTTCTCCAAGATCGACCTGAGGTTGGTATATCATCAATTGTGGGGTGAGGGAGGAAAATATTCCTAAAATAGATTTTAGAAGTAGACATGGCCATTATGAATATGTGGTTATGACCTTTGGTCTAATGAATGCGCCAGTGGTGTTTATGGCATTGATGAATCAGATATTTCAGAGATATCTGGACTTATTTATGGTGGTGTTTATAGATGATATTCGGGTGTATTCAATGATATGGTCGGAGCATGAGCAGCACATGGAGAGTGTTCTAGGGATCTTGATGGATCATCGGCTGTATGAAAAATTGTGAAAGTGTGTCTTTTAGATACATGTAGTTTATTTTCATTGTCGTGTGATTAATGAAACGGTTGTTTCAGTGGATCCAGAAAGGATAAAGCTATTATCTCGAGTCTACCTCCAAAGAATGTGTTTGAGATACGGAGTTCCTTGGTCTAGCTAGGTATTATCCGTGTTTTGTTTGTGATTTTTCACGTTTGGCTTCGTCTATGATAGCTATGATAATAATGAATGTTCCATTCTAGTGGAATGAATAGTGTCAATAGTTTTTCAAAGAGCTAAAGGGTCGCCTTACATCAGCACCAATCTTGGTTTTTCCAAAACTAGGAAAATGGTACGTTGTGTATTGTGATGCTTCGGGATCAGGGTTGGGGTGCGTTCTCATGAAATGGAATCATGTGGTTTCATATGGATCATGGTAGTTGAGAGTGAATGAGAAGAACTACCCAACTCATGATTTGGAATTGGCATCATGGTTGCATTCTTTGAATGTGTCGCATAATTATCTCTTCAGTGAGAAATTCACGGTATATACAGATCATAAGAACATAAAGCACCTTTTCTCACAAATGGATTTGAACTTGATGAAAAGGAGATGGAAGGAATATTTATAGATGTTGTATTTTCACTTAATTTACACACCAGGTATGGGAAAGTTGGTGGCGGATGCATTAAGTAGAAAATCATATGCTCAGATGGTGAAAGAGTAACTGAACCAGTGGCAGCTGATGTTGGTTTAGCTGATATATGGTTGGAATGTGAGCACAAGGGAGATAGAGCGGTCTTCTCTCTCGTTTTGTTGATTCCTGACTTTGTTTATAACACCCCAAGTATTCACGGTATTCTTCTCTTTGAATAATGCAATAGCTTGCATTGTACGCTACTTCAAGTTCTAACACACACCACAACCAATCAAACTAGCCATTATGAATAGTAATACCCAATTTTTAAACTTTTATAAATTTTATCGTTCAAAATGGACTTTATTTTTGGATTTGGAATATCGATATTAGCTTAGGGTGAATTTTTTGTATTTTTTTCGAAAACATTCAATTTTTTATGAATAGTGAAAAAACACTAAGTTATAGTTTAAAACAAAAATTTTTATTTAAAAAACTATTTATTTTATTTAAATATAATTAAGGTCAATATAGATACATAATACCTATATATGTTCAATGTAATTCATTGGAGTTATTTTAGAATAATTTTAGATATTTAAAAAACTTATTGAACTTTTCACTGTCTTTTACTAACCTTCAAGGAGAATTTGGAAATTCACATAAAACATAATTTTACCGCTTTTGTGAGTGGAATTTCAAAAATCCGAGTGACAGGGATAATATCAAGGTGTAAAATGTGGTTCAACAAGATAAAAATAAATTTTGGTGAATAGTAACTTTTTACTTTCATTTGCCACGGTTAAAAGTAAATATGGTAAATAACGGTAAAAATGATATTAATATTACAATAACACATGTCCTAATGCTATTGAAAAAATTTATCTCGACCAAAAAATATCTTAGGAATAAAATATTATCTTTTAGGTCCACTTGGATTAGATTAGGACATTTATTATTATTTAAATCAAAGAAGAGTTAAAAGAGTTAAAATAAAAGTTTAATAACTAAATCATTTTTAATATAGGTTTACACATAAGATAAATTCGATTATAAATATAAATTAGAACGATAAAAATATTTCATAAATAATGGTATTTTATTTATAATTTTTAGACACTAAATATTTTAATTTATTTATGACAAAATGGTGATGCAGTAATTACCTAATTAATGATATACTAAAATAATTGATATTATAAATATCAAAATAAATGTAATTTGAGACTTTTTATGAATTAAAATAATTTTCTAGGTTAATATGACATATTAGGACTGATTATATATATATATATTGAAGTAATAATGCTGTTATGAAATTATCAAAAACAAAATACCAAATAGTTTCAAAATTGACATAAAAGAGTTTTTAAAACAAATATTATATTATTAATTTATATTCTATGCCTAAAAATCTTGGTTTTGGCAAAGAGACTTATATAATTATAGTTGTATAATTAATGTACTACTTTGGGGTCTCTTGGAAGTATATAGTTTGTTTATTAACTATATAATATAAAAATACAAAGAGACATGGTAAGTTTCAAACTAATTAACTAAGAGTTAAAACTAAACGATAAGGTTAATAAAGTGACCCAAACCTGTCTAAAACCTATTGGTTGAGTGGTTTTAGACCTATCCCCATATTAACATTTAAATAATCTACTTTGGATCCATTAAAAACAGAATATGAATTTATTATCAAATAATATTTCTAGTTTTTCCTAAGGTGCCCCTCACCCCACTTATAAAAGGTCACTACCCCTTCTCTCAAATTCAGACCTTAAAAGCCTTTGGGCTTGGCCAAACTCTATCAAAATATCCTCTCAAATATCCTCCCTTCATTCTAGAGGCCTTCCTTTAGTCATAAATCCATCCTATAGAGCCCTTTTGATCAAATCAAAGGGAAGGACCTGAAGAAGAGGTAATGTTTTCACCACCCTCTTTCAAGTTCCTTTCTTCTTCAACTTCTTCTTTCTTTGTTATTTCCATTCTAAAATAATAACTACAGTATATTCTATATATTGTGATGTTATTATAAATATGGTACAACCATATTAATTATTCTATCCATCCATTGAATGACATGTAACCATACGTGCGTACGTACGGCTTACCGTCTCCACGTCGTGGTGCAATTGTTATTCAAAACATTATTATTTGGATGGGTATAATAATGATGTGTAATTCATGTAAATAATAAATATATCATGATAATGATTCTGTATATATGATATAACATCCAATTATATATTATTTTAATATCAAAAGAATGATATTGTCGCTCATGCGTACGTACGGACTACCGTCTCCACGAATGCGATGAGATTCATTTCCCATCATATCCATTCAAGACTAATTCTCATATTATGATTAAAATAAATGTTTAAGAACTTTATATCATTATAGATATGAATAAGATACAACCTATCCATAAAAAACATGACTTATTTAACAAAACATATAAAATAAAATGAGTATGTTACACCCGAAACGATGATAATACTAAAATATTACTAACAAATCATTATTAGAAGATCATATTTGATTTCATTATTTTGTATATGGTTCTGGTATAATTTAATCTCAATGTTTTAACTATTATACAGGAGTTTAACATGTCGTTGACTACGGAAAAGTACAAGGTAATGGTTTATTTCACAATCTCTTCATTATCCGAGGTTGTTTACACATAATTATCTACTTGGACCACTTTAGCATCCAAATCCATGTTTCTCAAAAATGTTTTTCAAATAATTTTTATAGTTTTATAGACTGTGGGTTAATGTGATTTATACCCTTATTGACTTTTAAAAGGAATTTTATAAAGGAATCATTCTGTCTTTTTTCAAACAAGGTCATTTTTAACCTTTTCGACCGAATTAATGTAAGAATGTCTTTTTTAACTTATACGGTGGGTGTGTCTATTTTCTGCCATTATAAAATCGTTGAAGCTTCCCTTACAATCTTATAAGAATATTTTCAAATTAAATGTTTTATTTTATAGTTATGTGACTGTTAAATGATTTCAAAAAAATAGATATTTCTCTCAATTAGTTTTGATTTCATTTATGTCAACATCCATTGATGGATTTAAGCTTATTTTAAGTTTATTATTATGATACAAAACATCCATATTTTATTGAAGTTTTTGTGATATGTTTGACTTTGGATGTGTTATTTTTATACCATTCATGGTTTATGGAGAATTTATTGACAGTTCATATGATAGTTTTAATACCAAGGTTTATGTTATGTTTAAACCTGTTCATATGAGGAATGAATTAGACATAATATGTGACGGGTGGAGCCCGCTATAGCTCCTCAATGCATTGGTTGGTCTCATGAGACAAACTAGTGTCTTGGAATAAGGCCTTGAAAAAATCTTATTTTTAGTCTTGGCACGAGGCCTTGATTATGTGGTTATGATAGTCTGGCATTGTGCATTCCATCATTACGAAAGTGGTTATTGATATTGCATGTGATTATTCGACTAGACGAATATCCATGTGAATAAGTAAATGGAATTATTTAATTTTATCTTTGCCATATTATGTGTAATTTCAAGTTTAAAAGGCTTTTGTTCTAGTTATACTTTTCCTTAAATCTTTATGCCTATTTATGAATGTTTCCTCTATATTCTTATCCTTACTGAACATATGTTCTCTCCCCTTTCAATGTTTTATTTTTCCCAAGATGTGAAGAAGTAATTTATTAATGACCTACATGGATAGTATTAGGAGATACGAGGAAAAGATTTAGTTTTAGTAGTTTTCACTTTATGATGTAATTTAAACATTATGAATGTATATGTTCTTCGATGGATACTAAACTAATCGGTTTTTTGAGACATGATCTTTCGTGATCATGCCAATGTTATGTAATAATGTACTAACTCTGGGTAACTATGGTCAGGGCATTATAATTGGTATCATAGGAAGTTTACTACAAACTTTAGAAGCTATATTTATATAAACTCTGATAAGAGCACATAGAACTAAGATAGACTTTGAGGATTAGTATAAAAGAACTTCCTAGAATTTTGGTCTTGTAGAGATTTTGTGAGTTTTTAGAGAAATACATCCCTATCTGGATACGAGCAAGTAGAGGCATCTCTAGCATAAATGTTCCTATGGGTAAAACCTGGAAACACCGCTTTGAGCTAGACTCAAACGGGAGCTGGTGCACAACAACGGGCATTGATACACTCTTGGTTATGACACTCCTGGGGGATATGCTTAGGATAATTCTCATTTTATTTACAAAACATTATGAAGGGTTTATGATTATATACTTCCTCAAAGAAAACATTTTTAGGATTATGTATTATGTGCATAAATAGTTCAATTTATGTTAAGTGTTTTACAAGTATGGAATTATGTATTTTTATTCATAAACTGATCTAGTTTATGCCATATTTTAGAAATTGTGCCTAGTGGAAGAAATGGAAACTGTATCAATGCACAAAATCCATATAGGGATTTCTCTTCTACTCAATATAATTATAGTGGATCTGGTGATGCAGCTGGTGTTGATCATCTAATCAGCGTACTAGGAAAACTCACTCAGGTTATGAATAATAACCTTACCCTTATGGAGCACACCGATCTGCAATGTGGAGGATCAAAGTTAGATCGCTTCATGAAGCAACAACCACCAACATTCAATGGGAGTAAAAATCCCTTAGTATTTGAGCAATTGATAAATTCCCTAGAGAAAACATTTCAGGGTTTGGGAATACTGAAAGGGAAAAGGTTATCATTGTAGATTATCGCCTCACTGGAGATGCTGATCAATAGTGGTCATTGATTCAAAACACAAATGAATATGATGACGTATAAAATATGGAATGGAGGGAGATCAAAGAGCTTTATTTAGAAAAATACTTTCCATGTGACCATCTAGCAGATATGGAAAGGCAATTTCTGAGTTTGAGACAAAAGGAGGATGAGAATTTCACAAAGTATGAGGATAACTTTACAAGGCTATAAAGGTATGCTAGATATTATATACGTAACCCAAGAAGTAAGATTGATCGTTTCATTGATGGGTTAAAACCATTTCTTCTTTGAGCATTAGTCACACTATCCTTCTCGTCGTATGAATATATTGTCTCATGTTCTATCAAGACAGAAAATAATTCTCTAAGTCTTATGACTTTAAAGAAAAGTAAGAGAAGAAGAGATCTGTTGATCACTCTGGAAATGGAAATAATGGGAAGAGGGGAAAAGTTAAATATCCATCCTATCGTAAATGTGGAATGAAACACACAGATACTATCTTAAAAAGAATGGGATTCTGTTACAAGTGTCATGAAAAAGGCCACCAAGATCATGATTTTTAGGGGAAGAAGGAAGCTACCGATGTCCAATGGCACAACTGCAGGGAGATGGGTCATTATGAAAATTAATGTCCTAAGTGTCAAGGAAACTTACCTCGGAAAAGACCAAGGGATCAAGGCCAAGCTTATGATATCACTACTGCTGAGGTAGAATCTCCTAAAGACGTGGTGGCATGTAATTTAATGGTTTCCTCATGCTTAAGAAATTCATTATTTGATTCTGGATCTTCGCATTGATACATATCTTCCCATTTTGCTAAAAAAATTATATATTTCCAATTTGATTTAACAAGGGAGTTTTCAGTTAAAACTCCTAAGGGAAGTATCACTGCTACAAAGTTCTGTGGAACCGTCCCCATTAGAGAACATAAATTTTAATTATCCGCTGATCTCATCGTCATAACAATGATTGAGTTTGATATAATCCTTGGTATGGATTGGCTTTCAGACAATGATGCGAAGATTTATTGTAAGAAGGAGGAGGTAATTATTTTTGATGATGATGATAAGGAACACCTTTTCTTTAGAGCAGAATCTTCACCACATAATTCTTATCTAGATCCACACCCATTAGCTCAACTAAATTCAATTATTGGGGAGGAATAAAATGAAATATTTGTGGGTAAGTAAAGGAATGCTCAAATAGAGGATGTGCCAATTGTGAAAAAATATGTAGATGTGTTTCTGGAAGAATTACTTGGACATCCTCCAAAATGAGAAATTGAGTTTTCCATTGATTTCATTCCTGGTTCAAGACCTATATCAAAGATCCATTACAGAATAGCCACTATGGAATTATTTGATCTAAAGAAACACATAGAGGAATTGAGTAATAAGGGATTTATTCTCCCTAGTTTTTCACCATGGGGAGCCCCTGTCCTTTTTGTTAAGAAGAAATATGGATCAATGAGGTTATGTATTGACTATAAGGAAATCAATGCTATAATAATAAAGAACAAGTATCCCCTACCTCGACTTGATGATTTATTTGACCAAATTCATGGAGCTCAATAATTTTCTAAGATTGACCTTCGATCTGGATATCATCAATTGTGTTTGAATGAGGAACACATTCCAAAGACTACATTTTGAACTAAGTACAGGCATTACAAGTTTACAGTAATTCCTTTTGGGATGACTAATGCACCCTCTATATTCATGGATCTAATGAATATATATTTTCAAGGAATATCTCGATTAATTTGTGGTGGTATTTATGGATGATATCTTGGTACACTCCAAAAGCTATGAAGATCATGAAAATCACTTGCGCATTATCCTGAAGACTCTTAGAAGACATGAATTATATGGGAAGTTTAGAAAGTCTGAATTCTATCTTTAGGAGATCTATTTTCATGGCCATATTATCTCTAAGGATGGAATCTCTGTTGATCCATCTAAGACTATGGAAATCCAAGAATGGCATGCACCTACGATTATAACTAAGGTACGTAGTTTTATTGGTTTATCAGGTTATTATTGGCGTTTCGTCAAGAATTTTGCATGATTGGCTAACCCATTAATGAATCTCACATGTAAAGGGGTTATATTTTTTTGGAAAAAAGTGTGTGAATAATGTTTTTGAAAAACTTAATAGAAGATTAGTCAATGATCATATATTGACTCTACCATTGGGGAATGATGGGTTCATTATTTATAGTGATACATGAAAGAAAGGACTTGGTTGTGTCCTTATGCAGAATGATAGGGTTATTGCCAATGCATCATGACAGCTAAAAATTCATGAGAAAAAATATCCTACTAATGATATTGAGTTAGATTTTGTAATCATTGGTTTTAAGATATAGAGACATTATCTCTATGGTGAAAAATGTGAGATATATACCGATCACAAGAGTTTGAAGTACATTTTCTCACAGAAAGAGCTGAACTTGAGGCAAAGGCGATGGATTCAACTAATAAAGGATTATTATTGCCCGATACACTACCAACTGGGGAAGGCAAATAAAGTGGAAAATGCTTTGAGCAGAAAAGATCATGGAGTTTTGAACAAGGTGAGTGTTGAAAGGGATCCTATTTTAAAGTATTTAGTAAATATGGATATGGGAATCACCATGGAAGGTGAAACATCAATGCTTTTTTAAATGGTTGTCAAACCATATTTACTAGAAAGGATAAAGAGTTCTCAGGCCAATGATGAAGAGTTTAAAAAAAATATTAGAGCTGTGAATGAGGGGAGATTGAGTGACATTGTGTGTGAATATTGAATTTTGAAATTTGGAAAGAGACTTTTTGTTCCAAATATACCTGATCTAAAAAGGGAATTGTTGGATGATTCTCATAGTTCCAATTTATCTATACACCTTGGGACCACCAAAATTTATAGAGATTTGAAGGAACATTTTTGGTGGGACAACAGGAAGAGGAAGATTTCTGATTTTGTGTCAAGATGTGTGGTTTTTCAATAAGTGAAAGCTAGAAGGCAACAGCCTGGAGGAGTCATGCAACCTCTTCCAATACCTAAGTTGAAATGGGATGATATCACGATGGAATTTTTCATAACGACTACCAATGATTCCTAGAAGAAACGATGCAATATGGGTCATTGTTGATCGTCTTACCAAGTCAGCACATTTTCTTGCTATAAGGGAAGATTTACCACATGAACATCTAGCAAGGATATATATTAATGAAGTTGTGAGACTTAATGGAGTACCCCTTGTTTATAATCATGATCCTCATTTTACTTCATGATTCTAGAAAAGTATTCAGATATCCCTGGATACTGAACTTCATTTGAGCACTGCCTACCACCCTCAAAGCAGATGGACAATCAGAATATACTATTCAAACCTTAGAAGACATGTTGAGATCATGCTCACTTGACTTTCAGGGTATGTGGGATCAATATTTACCACTGGTGTAATTTTCCTATAACAATAGCTTCCAATCAAGTATTCAGATGGCACTATATGAAGCGTTGTATGGAAATATATTTCGCACACCAACCTGTTTTGATGATGTTGGTGAATGAAAACTCGTAGGCCCAAAAATGGTCGAGGAAACGATGTAAAAGGTGAAGTTAATCCAAAACCACATCAAAGAAACTCAAAATAGGTAGAAGGGCTATGCTATTAACTGAAGGAAGGATTTGGAATTTCAGGTAGGAGATCATGTTTTCTTGAAGGTATCTCCATGGAAAGGGAGTTATATGTTTCGATAAGAAGGGTAAATTGAGTCCTAGGTACATCGGACCTTTCGAAATTCTAGAACAAATTGGGGTTGTAGCTTACCGTTGGGTAATGTCGTCAAGTCTCTCTTAAGTTCACGATGTGCTCCACATATAACTGCTGAGAAAATACATGTCTAACCCAACGCATGTACTCACTTATGAGGAATTAGAACTAGAACCTGATCTGTCTTATTGTGAAGAGCCCATCAGGATTCTTGATACAAGAGAACAGGTGCTGAGAATCTGGACGACTCGTCTGGTAAAACTTCTATGGAAAAACCATAAAATGGAAGAGGCAACGTGGGAACCTGAGGAACATATGATGAATAATCACCCGAGTCTTTTCATGCAGTATTATTTTAGGAATTTTGAGGCTGAAATTATTTTAAGGAGGGGAGAATGTAAGACCCCATGCTTCCATCATATGCTTCTCTTTGAATAATGCAATAGATTTCATTGTACGCAACTTCAAGTTCTAACACACAGCAGAACCTATAAAACTATACATTATGAATAGTAATACCCACTTTTTGAAGTTTTATAAATTTTATCATTCAAAATGGACTTCATTTTTTGGATTCGGAATATCGAAATTAACTTAGGGTAAAGTTTTGGTATTTTTCTGAAAACATTCAATTTTTGATAAATTGTGAAAAAACACTGAGTTATAGTTTAAAACAGAATTTTTATTTAAATAATTATTAATGTTATTTAAATTTAATTAAGGTCAAAATAGATAGATAATACCTATATAAGTTCAATGTAATTCATTGGATTTAGATTAAAATAATTTTAGATATATAAAAATTTTATTGAACTTTTCACCGTCTTTTACCCACCTCCTGGGAGAATTTTGAAATTCACATAAAACTATATTTTACCGCTTCTGTGAGTGGAATTTCAAAAATCCTAGAGACACGGTTAATATCAAGGAGTAAAATGTGGTTCAATATGATAAAAATAATTTTTGGTGAATAGTAACGATTTACTTTTATTTACCACGGTTAAATGTAAATAGGGTAATTAAGGGTCAAAATGATATTAATATTACCCTAACACATGTCCTAATTCTATTGGACAAGCTTATCTTGACCAAAAACAACATTAGGATTAAAATATTATCATTTAGGTCCACTTGTATTAGATTAGGACATTTATTATTATTTAATTCAAAGAAGTGTTAAAAGAGTTAAATTCAAAGTTTAATAACTAAAACATTTTTAATATAGGGTTATACAAAAGATAAATTATATTATAAATATTAATTAGAAATTGAAAAATATTTCCTACATAATATTATTTTATTTATAATTTTTAGACACTAAATTAGTTAATTTATTAATGACACAATGGTGATGCAGTAATTAACTAATTAAAAAAATATTAAAATAATTGATATTATAAATATCAAAATAAATGTAATTTGTGACTTTTTATGAATTAAACTAATTTTATCGGTTAATATTACATATTAGGACTGATTATAGAAAGTGTTTTTGAATAAATAATGCTCTTATGAAATTATCAAAAACAAAATACCCAATTGTGTCCAAACTGACATAAAAGAGTTTTTAAAACAAATATTATATTATTAATTTATATGCTATTCATAAAAATATAAGGATAGTCCAAGAGACTTATATAATGATACTTGTATCATTAATGTACCTTTTGGGGGTCTTTTGGATGTATATAGTAAGTTTATTGACTATATAATATAAAAATACAAAGAGACATGGTAAGTGTCAAACTAATTAACTAAGAGTTAAAACTAAAAGATAAGGTTAATAAAGTGATACAAACCTTTCTAAAACATATTGTTTGAGTGGTTTGCGACATATACCCACCTTAAAATTTAAATAATCCACTTTGGAACCATTAAAAACAGAATATGAATTTATTATAAAATAATATTACAAGCATTTCCGAGGGTGCCCCTCACCCCTCTTTTAAAAGGGAACTCCCCCTTCTCTCACATTCATACCTTCATAGCCTTTGGGATCGGCCAACCTCTACCCAAATCCCCTCTCAAATATCCTCCTTTCATCCTACAGGCCTTTCATTAGTCATAAATCCAACATTAGGTGCCTTTTTGATCAAATCAAAAGGAAGAACCTGAAGAAGAGGTAATGTTTTCACCACCCTCTTTCAAGTTCCTTTCTTCTTCAACTTCATCATTATTTGTTAATTACATTATAAAATAATAAATCCAGTATATTCTATATAATGTGATGTTATTATAAATATGATACAACCATATTCAGTATTTTACCCATCTTTTGAATGACATGTCACCATACATGCGTATGTACGGCTTACCGTCTCCACGTCGTGGTGTAATTGTAATTCCAAACATTATTATTTGGATGGGTATAATAATGATTTGAAATTCATCTAAATAATAAATATAACATGATAATGATTATGTATACACTATATAACATCCAATTATATATTATTTTAATATCAAATGAATGATATTGTCGCTCGGGCGTACATACGGACTACCGTGCCCACGAACGCGATGAGATTCATTCCCCATCGAATCCATTCAATAATAATTCTCATTTGATGATTAAAATAAATGTTTGAGAACATTATATAATTTTGTGTATGAATATGATACAACCTACCCATAACAAAAAAGACTTATGTAACAAAACATATGAAAGAAAACGGGTAAGTTAACACCTGAAATGACGATAATACTAAAATATTATTAACAATGCATTATTAGAAGATCATATATGATATAATAATAATGTATATGGTTCTTTTAAAATTAAGTAACAATGTTTTAACTATTATAAAGGAGTTTAACGTGCCATCGACTGAAAAAAGTACAAGGTAAGGTCTTATTTCCAACCTCTTCATTATCCAAGGTTGTTTATACGTAATTATCTATTGGGACCTCTTTATCATCCACATCCATGCTTCGTAAAAATATATTTCAAATAATTATTAAAATTTTACAGTCTATGGGTTAAAGTCATGTATACCCCTATTGACTTTTTATAAGAAGTTTATAAAGGAATCTTTCTGTCGTTTTCCAAATGTGGTCCTTTTAACCTTTTCGACAGAATTAAGGTAAGAATGTATTTTTTAACTTATATGGAGGGTGTGGCTATTTTCCACCATTATAAAATCATCAAAGCTTCCCTTACAAGATTATAAGAATATTTTTGAATTAAATGTTTTATTTTATAATTATTTGAAATTTAAATGATTACAAACAAAGAGATATTTCCCTCAAATAGATTTGATTTTATCTAGGTCAACATCCTTTGATGGATTTAAGATTATTTGAAGTTTATTATTGTGATACAAAACATCCATATTGTGTTGAAGGTTTTGTGATATGTTTTACTATGGATGCGATATTTTTTACCATTCGTGGTTTATGGAGAAAGTATTAACATTTCGTGTTCTAGTGTTAATAAGAATGTTTTTGTTATGTTTAAACATGTTCATATGAGGAATGCATTGGACTTTATATGTGACGGGTGGAGCCCGCTATAGGTCCTCGATGAATCGGTTGGTCTCATGAGAAAAACTAGTGTCTTGTCAGAAGGACTTGACCAAATATTATTTGTAGTCTTGGCACGAGGCCTTGACTATGGGGTTATGATAGTCTGGCATTTTGAATTCCATCATTATGAAAGTGGTTAATATTATTGCATGTGATTATTCGACTAGTAGAATATACTTTTGAATAAGTAAATGGAATTATTTCATTTTATCGTTTCTATATTATGCTAAAGCTCAAGTTTAAAAGGCTTTTGTTTTAGTTATACATTGCCTTAAATGTTTATGCTTGTTTATTAAATTTTCTGCTATATTGTTTTCCTTACTGAGCATCAGAGATCACCCCTTTAAATGTTTTATTTTTTCCAGGATGTGAAGAAGTAATTTATTAATGACTTCAATGGATAGTATTAGGGGCTATGAAGACATGATGTTGTTGTATTAGTTTTCACTTTATGATTTAATGTAAAATTTATGAATATATCTAGTTATTCCAAGTCTACTAAACTAATCGGTCTTTCGAGACTCAATCTTTTATGATCATGACAATGTTATGTAATAATGCACCGACTCTGGGTAACTAGGGTTGGGGAATTACATGGTTGGCTTAGTTAAAGAGGAATATATATATCTGATTCAGAGTGTGTAACCATGGGGTCGAGAATCAATAGTGGGGAGAACACTGAGGGTTGGAAACTAAATGGAGATTCAATTTTGTGTTTTTGAAATTATATGGTTGTACCAGTTGCTTTTCAGAAGGTTCTTCTCAGTGTGTATCATTATTCCAGGTGGGTTTTTCATCCTGGAATTCAGAAAATGTATAAAGCATTGAAAGTGCAGTTCTGGTGGGCTGGTATGAAGAGAAGGGTGGCTGAGTATGTTTCGAGATGCTTGACTTGTCAGCGGGTCAAGGCAGAGCAACATAGGCCAGTAGGAATGTTGTAGTCTTTACCAATCCCAATTTGGAAGTGGGATAAAATGAAGATTGATTTTGTCACAGGTCACCCAAGAACGGTCAGAAAGCACGATGCCATTTGGGTGATAGTGGATCGGCTAAAGAAGTCAGCCTATTTTATTCCAATTCATGCATCCTATACGGTGGAGTATCTATCAAAAATCTATATCTGAGAGGTGGTAAAGAGGCATGGTGTTCCAGTTTCGATTGTATCTGATATAGAACCGAGGTTTACATCTCATTTATGGAAATCCTTACTGCAAGCCCTTGGAACTAAGTTGACCATGAGTACAATGTATCACCCTCAGACAGATGGTCAAACTGAGAGGATGATACAAACTATAGAGGATATGTTACGGGATTTTGTTATGAATTTTGGTGGCTCGTGGGAGGAGAAAATTTCATTAGTTGAGTTCTCATAAAATAATAGTTATTAGGAATCCATACATATGGCTTCGTTTGAAGCATTGTATGGGTCGTCGTGTCGTTCTCCACTGTAATGGATAGAAACAGGTGAGTCCTCGATTTTTAGACCGAGCCTTCTCCAGGAGACTATGGAGAAGAACATTTTGATCAGGAAGATAATGGAGATGGCTCAGAGTCAATGGAAATTTTATGCAGATCATCATCAATGGTCGTTGTCATTTGAGGTGAGTGATCCTGTTTTCTTGAGGATCTCTCCTAGGTTGGCACATCGTCAGTTTGGGAAGTAGGGAAAGTTATCTCCAAGGTATATTAGACCATTTTAGATTAATAAGCGTATTTTTGAGTTGTATTATCATTTGTCTTCACCACCTAGTTTCAGTGCAGTACAAAATGTGTTTCATGTGTTCAAGTTGAAAAGTATCAGTCAGATCGTGACCATGTGATTCGATGGGATCATGTTGAACTTGAACTGGATGCTTAGTTGGTGCACGTGCCAGTGCGGGTTGGGGATTGGCAAGAGAAATTCATGTATGGTAAAATCATTGGTTTAGTTCGTGTTTGCAGTAGCATGGTCAGATTCAAGAGGAGACTTGGGTGTGGGAGAAAGAGATGGTCAAGCAGTGGCCCGGGCTCTTTCGGCAAAGTGAAGGTTCACTACTTTCTGAGGAAGGAAATTCCAATGGTGGGGAGAATGTAGTTCCCCAAGTTTGAGGTATTTGGCCTTTTGTTATGCATTTTTTATGTGTTTAAAGTGCATGGGATGTGTTGGGATGAGTTTGGGAGATTTTGGAATGGTTTTGAATGAGTTTGGAGGCTTTTCATAGAGAGCACTGTTTGAGCACAGTTAGGGGAAACCGTGCGGATGCTCCATGAAACTGTGTAAGGGGAGATAGTAGGCTTCGCATGGCCTATGCACGGTTTTCTAAACCATGCGAGGAAACTATACAAACCCTTTCTCTCAAGGCAGTAGAGTGCTCATGGTTAACGCACGGTTTTCCAGACCGTGCGGGCTAACCGTGCAACCACATAAAATAGGGTTTTAAAACCCGAGTTCACTTGGGATTGCCTCCTTCATCTCCAAATCCTCTCCCACTCGATCCTCAATCGGTATTTTGTTTCCTCATGTGTTGAAGGTAATCTTACACTATTTCTTGAAGCAATTCAAAGTGGTTTTGTGGTGTATTGAAGGTGGTTTATACCGGGTAAGTCTATCCTCTAGGTTTTCTTGTGGGTTCCTCTAGATCCACATCTCCCTATTTCACGGTTTTCTAGATCTACACTTGTTGTGTGTAGATCTAGGGTTTTGGATGCCTTGGATGATTATTTTAAGTCGTGTGATGGTTAGGGAAGGGGGACTAGAGATGTTTCGGTCGTGCGTTCGCCTAATTTGAGGTGCGGGTTCTTGTGGGTCAATTTCTCGGGAACCTTAAAGGTAGGTGGCTTCTCTCTCGACTACACTAGGTTAGAACTATTGGTGTTTGATTACAATTAATTTTTTTCTCTTCATATTAATTGTGACTGTTGTGCCAAATTGTTTGTGATTTTTATAGGTGTTGTTTTGGTTATTTTTGGGGAAAAGGGGGGTTTTATGGTGAAAAGCTATTGTTGTGGATTTTAAAATAGATATTTTGAAATGGGTTGTTGAGATTGATTTGGGAAAATGGTTGATGGAAAATGGTTTTAAATAAAGATGTTTTTTATTGAAATGTGGTTTGGTAAGGAAATTTGTTTTCAATAAATGCAGGATTTATAGAAGTGGATTGGTATGCGATGGAATTAGTTGATTTCATGTTTTTGTGACCTTGGTGGGTCATATGCTTGTTTATGGCTTGATGGGAATGTTTTGTGGAAGTGGTTAGAATAACCACTATAAAAAGGGGATTGATAGTGGAAGGAAGGGCCACTATCAAATGATAAGTGGACGGGAAGAGCAACTAATTGTGAATTGCTGAACGGGTTGGACAGAAGCTCCACAGTTTGATTTTTTTGGTTGTTTTTCATGCATTACTTTGCAAGTTGGAAGTAGTTGTTCTAGTGTGTGAACGGTGAAATGGCTTCTGGGATGTTTGGTTGGAATTCCCTTGTTTGCTAGGTTTGGATGTGATGTCTTAGTAAGGGATTTGTTGTCTTATGGAAATGGTTGTACTTGTGATTATTTTATATATATTGTTTTATATAATTGTGCAAACAGTTTTATCCTAGTGGCATGTATAGGGAAGTCATTCAGGGAAAACCTACTGTGTTTTAGTACTCATCCCCTTATTTGGAACGTTTGTGTATTTTCCAATGTTGTATACCATGACATGGGAAAAGGTACTGAATCACACCGATTTAGTGGTGTATTGTGATGTCTAGGTGGATCTTGGAACTTGGGGAATGGTGTAGAGATGTGGTGGTATCATGGCATGTGGTTCTTTGTTGTTTTTTCTTCCGCATAGTACTCTAATATTGTGTTGTTGGTTTTGGTTTTGGGATGTATTGTGGAACATTTGGTTGTCTTTTGGGAATTCAGGTTGTAATGTTTTATTGACACGCATCATATAGTGATGGTTAATGGAATGTTTGGTTCGTTTTTTCTTAATGGAAATCGTTCCCCATTTGATCTAGAAGACCCCTTCATTTATATCCATCCATTGGTGTCATGGGAACATCGCTTAAGGCCAAGTATCCCTCACTGAGTCTTCAATCCAATGAGGTAGGGGCAGGGTGTAACATAGGCCTTCGAATTTTTTTTATTACAAAAATATAAATCATGTGAATATTAAGAAAAACTATCATTTCCCTTAGATTAATAATATCTTTGATCAACTCAGGTTATCTTGACAGTTTTATAAGAATTATTTTTTATTAGGGTATAGTCTACGAATAATAGTAGAGGTAGATATTCCTATGAAAACATTCATGAGTATGTGTAAACATTTTTATTATTTTTACATGCTTAGATTTATTACTAAATCATAAATAATTTTTATGGATTTTCTGAATAGTATTATTTATTGGATCATAGAATATGTTGTGGATTTATAATTTTTTTATATTCCAATAAGGATGAAGATAACATGGATCATCTATATTTTGTTCTAAGAACATTGAATGAACATAAAATAAATGTAAATCATTCTAAAGATTATTTTTGAACAACAAATTAAATTTTTGGGAAATGTTATGTCTGGAAGATTCATCTTAGTGGATCTTTAAGATATTTAGCTGGATCGTTTTTTGAAGAAACATATTAATGTGTTTTAGATTTAATTCTTATAGGTAGTGGCCAGTTATTATATGTATTTTCTTTTGGATTATTATATAATTTAAACTCTTATAGAATATATGTTAAATATGTTTTGTCTATTAAAATTTAATGATATGTTTCAAATATAATATAAGTAAATGACATTAAGGTTGAATTCTGTTTTATTTCTAATTATTATGAATATGGGATAAGGTTATAGAGTTTTTTTTATTCATCAAGTATGAGATAAGGGTGTTATCTAATTATTGGGAAATTGGTGTCGGGATATTCTTATCACTAAATATGTTCACATTAGATGAATAATCCTATCCATGATATCTTATGAGTATATATTATATGATGCTCTTGGATATGTGAGTAGCCAATAGGTTATTATATTAACCTTGTGTGGAGGATAATTTTTCATTAGATAATTAGATTCAGTTTTTGCAAGAAATAGGCAAGTATTTTTGTTTTATAGCGATTTTTTTGGGTGACTTTGGGTGATTGGTCTCAATCTCTTAATGGTGTTTTCACATATGGGAAATATTGGTCATTTTGAAATCTATGAGCCAAGAGTTTATGGATATATAAAATTAGATGGTCCATGAACACTGGGACTATAAATATGTATCACGATTTTTTATGTCGGTATTGGTTGCTGAGGATGATATGGTTTATCTAAAACATTTTTTCGTGATTCCTTAAAAAATAGATGATTAATATGGAGGAGTAGAAGACTTTAAGATTTTTATATATCTTTTCCATTTAGAATTGGAAGTCACATAATATATCAATTGAACTCATTATCAGTTCACTATTGTCTCATAGTTGGAAGGTTGTGATTTTGGTGGTCAATGATTGGCACCAAAAAATAAACTCATTTTATTCCTATTAAGGATATTATAAAAGTAGATGATCTCAATCACTTGTATATTAAATATATTATCATACACTCTAGAGTTCCCCTAATGTTGTTTCTAATTGAGATATAGGAATTAAAAACAAGTTATAAATTTTTTTTAATGTTTTTATGGATATATATATGATTTTAAACTTGACATATCAACCTCGTAAGGATGTAACAAATTGGTGATCCATCCAAATTCATAAGGATATGCTTTAGGAATGCACTTTTTGTTTCACTGGTTCATTGGAAATAAATTTTCCATGGTTAATATTACCTTTAATAAGAGTTATCAGGATTAAAAAAAGGTTCTTCTTGAAGAGTTATTTTGGGAAGTCATATATATCTCTCTTATGTTGGGAAGATTTGGGAGAGTGGTCTTTGGTAGGGGTGATCCTTTTCCATGAAATGATATAAAATGTGACATTTATCTGGAAGAGGTTGGAGATAGCTTCGAGTCATCAAAAAACAAATTATTATCTTCATCACCACCGTTGAAAGTTTGTAGATAATGATCTGATTTTTCTTTGGTTTTCACCTCATTTTTAACATTATTTTTGAAGAAGAAAGGGATTGTGTAATATTTTGTTTTTTATCCTTTTTTAGTTCACCAGATATCTTGAAATGTTAAAACTGTAGTTTTACATTACACCTTTCCTATCATAGATTCATGAATTGTTTCATGTTTCCCATCTTAAGAGGTATCAACTGGACCATTATCATTTATCGAAACATGAAGATGTTAATCTTTTCCAAACAACTCAGTGGTTGAGAAATTAATTTTGGCTAATGGAATAACGAATATGGTAAAACATGGTAAAATAACTCCATTGGTTTTTTTACTATAGTGGTGTGTATGGGATATCCATGACACATGATTTCATGAATTTATAATGAAAAAAACAAGGGCTTATATTTTTACAATTCCAAAATCCTACATACATTATGAGGATATAATTTGGCATGGTGTAGAGAATATTGACACCCTCTATATCAAAAGGATTTTTTATCTTATTTTGTCTTTATTGTGTCTATAATAATTTTTAGAATGACATGGATGGTACTCAATGTCATTGGTTGAATTTTAAGAATGTTTAGGTACACAATAAATATTATTACACTATAGTGTGGATCATTTCTTACTAAAAATAAAATATTTGTCTTGGGAAAGACTAGCATGCCTATAGTGGGGCATGGTCTCAGATGTTGGACACTGGTGGGGGATTACTACGGAAATTGGAAAGAATAGACACCATTACACCATGGTATAGGGTTATGTGAGTTCATTAAAACTATTTCATTTTTTCCATGTCATGGAGGGTCACTATGTTGTGATAATTGGTATTGGTTTCTTCTACGCCACCTTGACTATGGTACGAATCACAATAGCATGGTGAGTGCTGTTTAAGAATTTTAAATAGACAATTGGATAACTAGTCTTCATGGGGTTTTTATGCCACTAAATTAAGACGCATGTAAGTAATATGAGATGATACATAATTTTATATTAACAGAATTTCCCCTCTGTTAATAAATTACTCCACCTCCACTTTATAGGGATGTTGATCTAATTAGTTGTGGGAGAGGTTATATAAGTTCTCTGTTCATTAAGCGGGGACTTGGGGTGGTCACTTCCTTCTTGGGATTTTTATTCTTAGTTTAGTATCATGGATATTTCAACCTCTTCCTCTCTAGTAACCATTTTCAAAGGAATATAATATTCCTCTATTTTAGAGGTTGTTATCTTTATACAATGGTTCATTCTCGTGGAATACCTTTTTGATTGATATTTCCTTCGGTTTGGTATATGAAAATGGTTGATTCGATATCTATGAGAACTTTTTTTTTGTAACTGCATCACATGTAGCATGGAAAATGGATTTAAAGGGGTTTACATTTTAATACCAGTTTTATATACATCATGTGTTCTTGAAACTTCCAAATGATTTTTTTATTATAAAATGGTTCTTCGTGAATAGTAATATTAATGGTTGACATGTTGAAATGTTTTATTAAAATTGTTTTCATGGTTTATTTGTTTTTTTTTGTGGAAACATTACATATCAGAAACATGTGTGCAATGTGTTATGGCCATATAAAAATGTTAACAAGTGTGGAACCACTATGGGTTAGGGTTGTGATACTAATTATGGTGGTAGGATTTATTGTACTTTGGATTCATTTTTTCATATGATAGAATTCCTTGTACATCTTAGTTATTTATTCCCATGGTCTATATCCTATTTTGTCTTGTTTTTATTTATAATGTTGATATTTCATGATTTTATGCTACCATATTTATCTTATTACATTTTACAATTGTATTTTATCTTCTTCCTCAATGTTTCATTAATTCACATTTCTGATTTGATTGGTTTATTTGAATATGGCACATTTTAAAGGAACTCAGAGGATATTGCATGAAAAATATTTTCAATTTTTGTTTCCTCGTGAAACAAGATTATTATTAATGTTGTAAGTAATAGATTCATTTTGATATACATTATACCGATTCACAGTGGAATACTACTTGTAATTTTCTAAACACCCTATATATGCATTTGGGAAGGTAAAATTTTAATTTATTATGATACATGTAATTGTATGGGTTTCTTATTATCTTGGTGAATTATATTAGTAAATGTCCCCTACATGGTGTTTTGGGACAATGGTGTTGGATAGTCACTTTGAGAAAAAAAAATTTTAGTTTTGCCTTTTGGAATATTTTTTTAATGTCTCATGATTATGAACATCTTATTCATTGTTGTTCTCTGATGGTTTATCATATCTTTTTTTACCTAATTATTGTTTTTTACTTTTGGGTGAAATCATTTCTATTATAATGTCTTTAATTCCCACATTCTTTCATTGTGGGTTTGGAAAATGATTCAAGCCTTATGAAAAGCCATATTTGGTGCCAGGTCATGTTGACCCAAGTTAGATCATTATAATGAATCTCATTTTGATGGGGATTAACTTCTTCAATATGTTGTTTCCCAACTAGATCATAGGCTTTGGGATACAGTTATGTAAGAAAAATGTATATGGAGAATTTTTACCACTTAATCATGTAATATAACCTTTCCAATTATAAGGAATTTTCATAACAATTTCATTTGTGAGTGATGCACCCAATTTTTGTTTGCATTTTCATACACTTTATTAAAAATAAAAACAATTTTTCACCAACTACCTACTATTTATAGGAAAAATACTTTGATTTTGGTGACCTTGTCTATTTTCAAGAGATTTATATCTAAATACAAAAATCAAGGGAAGTCTGTGAAAATTTTGCAACTACACGACGTGTGCTTCTATACACGCCATGTACATTCAAACAGGGACACAGATCAAAGGGGAGATTACACTCCCAAGTCACAAGACAAACACTACACACCATGTGGGGCGGCGATACATTCCGTTTATGACATTCTAGAAGCGTTTGGTGGCCGAGAAGAGTCTACACGCCCATGTGGTCGCTGAAGGAGACACTCCATGTTATATTTCTACATGTCGTGTCTTCTATTATAAAAGGTTTTGGTGGCCAAATTTTGATACTACACGTCGTGTATGGCGGCGCTACATGCTGTGTACACTCACCTACTAGGAAGCGCCGTTTTCAATGTCAAATACGGCTTGTTAGGCCGCCTACTAGTGGAGAAAAGGAATCCAAAAGAGCGTTGACAAAAGTACACGATCTGTACTTTCAATACACGCCATGTACTTATTTTTCCTATAAAAAGAGGCATTGACCTCCGAACCAAGTGTTGAGAAGTTGAGATTGAGGTGTGGTGTGGAGAATAAGGTATGAAGTTCTGAAAGAGAGACGCTCTACAATCGTAATATCGTCTTTCTTCTACTGAAGAATCATTTCTACCTCAAGATTCCAAGCATGATTTCATCAGTCATTAATAATTTTGTGTTTGTCATTTTCAATATGTGTAACTAAACACCCAGTGTGTTGGGGTTGTGGATACTGATGAGTTGTAATTTGAATTAAGTTGATGTTAATTTGTTTGTTTTTACAATATCTTCGTATTCTTCTTAAATCACTTCATATTATCACTGAATATTATGTACCGGACCAAGGGAAGAATCTTCAACGATTCAAAATAAGAATAACGATGAATAATTTCATGACTATTGAAAGGCTTTTTCGGCTCAAAATGGACTAATCGAAATAATGATCTATTAAAAACTAACTACCGGACCAAGGAGTTGGTTGCTTGAGCTCTTAATATTAAGTGATCCGGACCAAGGAAACTTAATAAAAAATTTCAATCTAGAGTATTGGATTATCATGAACAACACAACCTCATAAGCAATTTTTTTTAATAATCAACTTATCACAAATCCATAACCCAAACACATTCTTATTCTTATTTGAATCAAAACCAATTTTCCCATCTTTTCTTTCATTCTAGAAATTACTTTGTTAAAATAAACTTAAAAACCAAATGTATTTTTTGTACCTAAAAACTACAAAATAAAATCGACTCTAAAATTCAGTAGCCTTCACTAAAAAAATATATAAACAAAGTTGAAACAAGATAAGAGTAACCTCTTAAAGTTCCCTATGGATCAACCCCTACTGGTGCTATACTTGTTAGGGTAATTATAATTTGAGACACCAATAACATAAATTTGGTGGAATGACTCGTCAAATTTTGGTGTCGTTGCCGAGGAACTCTAAAGTTATTTTATTATTGTTTTAATTCAATTTGTATTACATTTTAGTGAAAATAAAAATAAAAAATGCACAAAAATATGATTTACAATCATATTTCCTTTTATCCTTCTTTTTCCTCTTTTACGCGTGGTAGTTTGTTTTGTTTTGTGCAGGTCTATAAGTGTATGAGCTTCCACCTCACACGTTCCAAGACCACTGAGTCATCAGGGCTTTTCCCAACTGACCCGAAGATCAAACGGACGTTCATGAGGTGCCAACAAACACTCATGGATGAACAAAATCAAAAAAAACCCATGGAACAGAATGAGGAAGGAAATCCAGCTGTTGTCCAAGGAGCTGGACATCAGTTAGGTCCGGATGACAACCAGAACCAGAAAGCTCCTCTTGCACCACCATATGGCCTGTTGCAGCTCCAACAACTCAACCCAGAGGGGATTCCATATTTCAACCAACGTTAGGGGCCATACTAAGCCCCTTAAGACCAACATTACCTGATGATTATCCCTCCTCAACAGCCACATCCACGGCGTACTCTCATGGAGTACGGATTCCCATCGATCCACGGAGATGATACGAGCATCATTCATCCTCTGGTTCAAGCCCAGCACATCGAGATCAAGCCTTCTATCATGCAGCTGATCCAGAACACTGTACAATTCAGCAGCCTTCCCAATGAAGACCCAAACACCCATATCTCCAATTTTTTAGATCTGCGAAACATTCAGGTACCATGGCGTTTCTGAGGACGCCATCTGTCTTCGCATGTTCCCTTTTCTCTATGGGACAAGGTGAAAGACTAGATCAAAGGGATGCCACAAATATATATTCTCACCTGGGAGGAGTTAGCCCAGGCGTTCCTGTCCAAATTCTTCCCACCTTCGAGGATGGTAACCCTAAGAAACGTGATCCAAAACATTCAGTAGAACGACTCAAAGTCATTGTACGATTCATGGGAGCCCTTCAATGAGATTTTACGTAAATGACCACACCACGAACTTCATCTTTGGATGAAAGTCCAAACCTTCTATGACGGGTTGACGACTAATACCATGTTTGTGGTGGATGTTGCTGTTGGAGGTATGGTGATGCGAAAAATCCCATGAAGAACTGTTTGAACTACTGGAAGATATGTCTGCCAACATCTTCCAGTGGCATTCCGAGTGGGGGACCCAAAAACGAGGTATGAATAGTATTGATTCTTCTATAATGATTTCTGCCCAGTTGGATGTAGTATCTAAAAATATCGATGCATTAAATCTCAGGGGCGCACCTCAAATCCATGCGTCGAACCATCCAGCATGCGGTGATTGTGGTAACAACCACATCTTGGGAGAATGCCCGGGACCTTCAGTCGACCCTTAGATGAGTGAAGTGAGCTATGTTGCTCAAAACAGAGGGTCAACCCAGTATCAACAATACCAAAACCCGGCATGGCGAGATAACTAGAACATAGGCTGGGGACAATAGTAGTAGAATCCTTTGCCTTAGTGACCGCCCGGCTACAGTCAGCCACCATATCAGAACCAGTACCAGCAGCAGCAGCAGCCCCAACAGGGCCCTTACCAGCAGCAAGGGTATCAAAACCCTCGCCCGCAACAGCCAAGGCAGCAACCACTTCCACCAGCTGCATAGCCACCTTAGCAGGAGAATACCTCTAGGTTAGAGGATCTTCTGATGAAAATCATCTCTACTGCTGATAACCGATTTCAGAACCAGGAGGCTTCTATTCGAGGCCTCGAGAACCAAATCATCTCTCAGGGAGGCATCATGGTAAACTACCAGGAAACACTGAGAAGAACCTGAAGGAGGAGGCCCATGCCATAACACTGCGAAGTAGAAAGAATATACACCAGAAGGAACCAGCACAGTCAACTGCACCTATACTCTTTGCTGAGAATAAAGGTAAAGTTTCAGACCCCTCTTCATCCGAAAATCCACCACCAAAGGCTCAACCAGGAAAAGGAAAGGAGGACATCAAACCATTAAATCCTTCATTACCTTTTCGAGAGAGGATGAAGCAAAGGATGATGGATCACCAGTTTGGAAAATTCATGGATGTATTCAGAAAACTACACATCAAAATTCTATTTTTAGAGGCTCTAACTGAAATTCCCATGTATGAAAAATTCATGAAGGAAATCCTCTTGAATAAGAGGAATATGGAGGATTTGGGCACCATAGCACTAAAAAAGGAGTTCTCCGCAGTCGTACAACATTCCATTCCAACGAAACTCTAGGATCCAGGTATCTTTACTATCCCTTGTACAATTGGACCCTGTGAATTTGGAAAATCACTATGCGACTTAAGAGCCAGTGTCAACCTCGTGCCATTCTGAGTTTTCCAAAATCTCGGACTCCACGATCTGAAGCCTACCCGATTCGCCCTTCAACTTGCTGACAGATCCATTAAATATCCAAAAGGGATATTGGAGGATGTTCTCATGAAGGTGGGATGATTGATCATCCCAGTATATTTTATTATCCTAGACATGGAGGAGGATCAAGAGGCACCTATTATATTGGGGAGACCTTTCCTGGCCACCGGGAATGTCTTGATTGGTGTGCACCAGGGGGAATTGATTTTACGGGTAGGGGATGAATGAGTCTCCTACAATGTTCTAAAGGTCGTCAAACAATCATCGTTACCCGAACATGAAGGCTGCTACGCAGTGACTACCATGGATGAACGAATGAAAAGACAAGAAGATGATCTGGTATGTTATTCCATTTCAGATGATATGATTTTTCCAGACATACCTACTGATGAAGCGCCAGAGGACCTGAAATTCATCAAAGGCCAGGGCGGCAACTACTGGCAACGAGTTGTCATTCCATACATCCTAGAGAGGGAAGACGTACAACCACTGGTACCTTCAGTTCTCAAGTAACCTGAACTAGATTTGAAGCCTCTCCCACCTTCCTTAAAGTACAGGTATTTGGGGGATCATCATACTTTTCATATTATACTTAGTGCAGTACTATCACAGGACTAGGAGGATGTACTTCTTCAAGTTTTGAAGCGGAGAAAGCAGGCAATTGGATGGACTGTTTCATATTTTAAGGGTATTATCCCTACTATTTGCACCCACAAGGTGATACTCGAAGAAGGAGCAAAGCCATCTAGACAACCCCAACAGCATCTAAACCCTCCCACGAAGGAAGTTGTAAAGAAAAAGGTAATCAAGCTTTTAGATGCAGGATTCATTTACCCTATATCAGATAGCCCATGGGTGAGTCCCTTGCAAGTAGTCCCTAAGAATGGAGGAATCACTGTGGTATCAAATGACAAGAATGAAAATATCCCCACTCGCACAGTCACAGGTTGGAGAGTCTCTGTAGATTACAGGATGCTGAACGACGCAGCAAGGAAAGATATTTCTCCCCTTCCCTTCATGGATCAGATGCAAGAAAGGCTAGCAGGGCATGAATATTACAGCTTCCTTGATGGAAAATCTAGCTATAATTAGATCTCCATTTCCCCAGAAGATCAAGAGAAGAGCACTTTCACCTTCCCACACGAAACATTTTCCTACTGCAGGATGTCTTTCGATATGTGCAACACTGCCTCCACATTCCAGCGATGCATGCTGGACATTTTTTACAACATGGTGGAACAAATCCTGGAGGTCTTCATGGATTATTTTTCCGTTTACAGGAATTCATTCACGACCTATTTGTGTCACCTAGAACATGTTCTAGAGTGATGCGAAAACACTAACCTATGTTTTAACTAGGAAAAGTGTGATTTTATGGTGCAATGTGGCATAGTTCTAGGCAACAAAAATTCAGTAAAGGGAATAGAGGTGGATCCGGAAAAAATAGAAGACATTTCACGACTTCCCATTCCAACTTCTGTTAGAGCCATCCGTATCTTCCAAGGCCATGTAGGATTTTAGAGGCAGTTTTTCCGCGACTTCTCAAAGATAGCCCGACCTCTCACCAATCTCCTGACAAAGGGTGCCATTTTCGAATTCATTGAGGCATGCACCTCATCTTTTAAGCATCTAAAGAAACGCATGGTCAAAGCTCCAGTGATGATTGCCCCAAATTGGGAGGCAAAATTTGAATTGTTGTGTGATGCCAGCGACTATGGGGGGGGAGCTATCCTGGGTTAGCGGCTAGACTGTATCTTCCAACCCATCTACTATGCCAGCAGGACACTCAATGAGTCATAACTGAACAACACCACTACAGAGGAAGAGATACTGGCAGTAGTATTCGCCTTTGATAGGTTTCATTCTTACCTTTTGTTGTCTAAAGTTATTGTTTACTGACCATGCAACACTTAATTACCTTTTAAACAAGAAGTATGCAAAGCCTCGATTGATCCGATGGGTCCTCCTCTAAGAATAATTTGATTTAGAGATCCGATATAAGAAGGGGCGTGAGAACATGGTTGCTGATCATCTATCCTTTCTGGAGCTGCCATACACGGAGATAAAGGAGGATCGAGAGATAAGGGATTATTTTCCTGATAAGCTTCTCTTTTCTATTATTGAGTCCCCTAGGCCCTAGTTTGCTGATATTTCTAACTATTTAGTTACATGTGCCATCCATCCCGACTTCTCCTTCTAGGAGAAGAAAAGGTTCCACTCTGATGTTAAGTGATACTTATGGGAATACACACACCTATTCTTGTCATGTGGAGACGGGGTGATCGGATGGTGCATCCTAGAGATGGAGGTCCAAGGGGTCCTGGAATTATATCATGCCTCACCCGTTAGGGGACATCGTGGACCGGATCGTACCATAGAAATGATTCAACAATCTCGGTTTTTCGGGCCCACCATGCATAATGATGCTCGAACCTTCATTGCTCGTTGTGATCCATTCCATCGTACAGGTAATATGGGATGAAGATCTGAGATGCCTCAACACCCCATCCCGGAGGTCAATATATTTGATGTGTGGGGCATCGACTTCATGGGACCATTTACCCCTTCTTTCGGACATACCTACATCCTGGTCTGCATTGATTACGTCTCTAAATGGGTAGAATCCACTGCAACGGCCAATGACACTGCTAAGGTAGTCATGACCTTTCTAAAAACCACATTTTCAGCAGGTTTGGCATTCCTCGTGTGCTGATTAGCAATAGAGGGACTCACATTGACAACGCTTTAATGAAGGTATTGCTGTCGAAATATGGGGTGAATCATCACATGGGTACACCATACCGTCCCAAATCAAGTGGATAAGTGGAGCTCTCTAACCGTGATCTCAAACAAATTCTGGGGAAAACAATGAATACCTCATGGAAGGACTGGTCCAACAATCTTGGAGACGCTTTGTGGGCCTATCGCACCGCTTTTATGACACCACTGGTGATGTCACCATTTCGTCTCGTCTATGGAAAACCATGCCATCTTACTGTGGAGTTGGAACACAAATAATATTGGGACGTCAAATCCCTAAATTTTTATCTGAAGACAGCCGTAGAGAGACGTAATTTCCATCTATCGGAAGTTGATGAAATCAGAAGAGAGGCATGTGAGAACGCTAAATTGTATAAAGAGGGGAAAAAATCCATTCACGACCGAATGATTTCTCGAAAAAAAAAATTCAACCCGGTGATTATGTACTCCTCTTCAACTCTCATCTTCGTCTATTCCCAGGAAACCTCAAATCAAGGTGGTTGGGACTATTCCATATCATACAAGTATTCCCTCACAGAGTGGTGGAAATTTCTACGGAGGAAGGTCAACTGTTCAAGGTGAACATACAATGCCTAAAGATTTACCATCCCATGGAGGATACAGTGGGAGCGATCTCCACCACAACTCTCGGGTATGTCAAGGTAAGAAGGTCGAGCCAACGACCTAAAACAAAGGCGCTTCCTGGGAGGCAACCCAGAGGTTACACACTGTGTCCCACTTATACACACGGTGTGGACTTATCTTTTTAATTTATATTATTAATAGTATAAATCTATAGAATAACTAATCAATTACCAGGGATGATGCTGGTGCCGATGGTTAAGTCACTGGAGTTTATCCAGGCCATCCCTGGTTTGAATCCTCCCGACCTACCATCAGCACGGGGTTCCTCCTTTTCTTACACGGTGTATGTAGTAATTTCTATATATATAAATATATATATATATTCTTATAAGAAAAACCATGGTGGGGATGGATCGGTGGGCCATGATTGTAACCCGGTTCCAAAAGACCCGGGTTCGAATCCTATCAACCACCCCATTTCCATAATTTCCCCTTTTAATAAAACCACACAGCGTATATTTCGATATACGTCATGTGTTCCATGATTTCCCTTACTAATTTAAAAAAAATCATATAAAATAAATTCATGCAAATGAAGTTGGCAGATTGGTAAAGTCTCGGCCTTGGATCCAAAAGACCCAGGTTCGAACTCAGCTAATCTCCCTGCTCTATCCCCTTCTTATATAATTAAGAACCACACGCCGTGCTTTTCATTCTTCCCATATGTATAGGCCATATAGAATAATTATATATATATAATAAATATGGGCAGCAGTACAACCTTTGCTCCAGTGGTTGAGGGATTCCGTTTCGAACGACCGATCGCTAGTTCGAACCTCGACCAGAGCACCGGAACATAGGTTGTACTTCTCCTTTTACAATTTTTAAACACACGACGTGTATTTTCCCACTACATTACGTGTTTAATTTTACTTTCTTTTAATTCTGTATATACATATATATACTTATTTTACTTTTATTTTAATTAATTAATATTAATTATTATATTGTATATATTATTATTCTTTTAATAAATAAATAAATAATAATAATATTTGGATACACTACATGTAGTCCATACGTACATGCCATGTACAATGGCAATATAAGCCGCAGGCCACCCGGCTTGAGCCCGTGTTGCGCGGATCCCCATTTCTTCCCCTTTCTTCCCATTTCGTCTCCTGAACGAAACCTGATCCCCCATTTACCAGATCTGTCATTCTGGTTCGTTTCAAGCACTGCTTTCTCTTGCATTATGATACTTGGACATAGTACGCCCTTCTACAAACTCTATTTCAAAATTTTAGACTCGTTAAGGGTGATTTTCGGATCTGCCGACCGTTCGACTTCCGCGATACACGACCACCACATGAAGAACACATTTCATGTAGTTCTATACACGGGCACACATGAAATACATCGAAATTAGAATATACACAGTGTTAATGTAAGGTATACACTGTGTACTTTTCTCCATCCTGCCCGAGTACCCCTTTGCACACGGCCTCACACACCATTTTCACGTACACGATGTGTGTGTGTTTGGTACACGCTGTGTATATCATTTCCCTTGGCCCATCTGTGTGTAGCACATAACACGACGTCTCAACCCATATTCTTGTACAAGGCGTGTATGTTTTGTACACGCGGTGTAGCCTATTTATTTCGGTCATCCCGTGTCTCGCCCCCACATGGCCATGTTCCTCGAGTAAGGAGCACGCCGTGTTTGTTTGTTACAAAGAGAGTCCTTTATTCTTTGAACTGATTAAAACATGGCCCTATCGTTTGTAATACATGACCACATGCACTTTTTATACACACAGCGTGTATGTTCGGTATATGTCATGTATCTTTACATGGTCTATCTTCTGCTCCCTCTGCATGTTTATCCAGAGAACAAGGATTATTGCTCCGCTTTCACTACATGCCATTTACATTGGTTGTACACACCGTGTATTTTTATTTTTCTTATTTCTCACATTTTCTATGTTTTATTTTTTTTCTTTTCTATTTTTTTTTCTTTTTTTCCTAGGATATGGCAGATCACGATCCTTCTCGGGGGAAGAGACTGGCCTCCGCAACTGAGTGTGAGGGACCCATTTATCGGCAGATTCGACTCCGACCTCCGACACAGCCAGACCCAGACGCACCGGTCTACGAGCTCCCTCCATTAGCCATTATTCCACCACTGACTGCCCCAGTAGAGGTCGGGCCGAGCATGGATGTACCTCCATCTACCTACAGAGCACTTCCAATTACCTCTATTTATGCTCAACCAGTTTCCATTCTACCTGCGCCATCCTCCTCAGTAGATTGTCTCACATCTATCACTTCATCTACTAATCCTTCACCTCCTACAGCTGATCCGCCCATAGAGCCAGCTCCTACTGCTGCACCTGCACCTGGATCGGGACCTACAGGTTTTCCTTACCAATGAATGGTCTTCCCGGTCACCGATTTGGCACATGAGAGGGTCCGACGGTTCTCTCTCCAGCAGATACCGTTGAGTGGCTGATACCTCGACAGCAGCATTCTGAAGCAGCTCGATATTTGGGAGGACTTAGAGGAGCTCCTTGGACACACTCCACTACTCGCTATTTTCCAGGTTATCACTCCTATCATTCACGGTTTTTTTGGAGTTTGTGGCCTCTTTCGAGTTTGATGGAGTTGAGTACCGGGAGACACCTGTTGATGTGGTACCCTTGGTTCGATTCTGGCTGGGCGGCCGACGATTCTACCTCACCATGACTGGGTTTGGCCGAATGTGTGGCTTCTACCCCGATCCTATCACCCCACCCCCATGTTTCATCCTTTACCCGACCTGAGCATTCTTAGTTCATTACCGTGTGGTAGGAGATCGCTGGGCCTGCCAACCGGTATTCCCCCACTTCCCAGAAGAGCACCCTTATCACTGAACCCATCCTTCGCTTCGCCCTCCATTTTTTCAATTCCATACTTTTCCCCCACCATGGGGATTTGGGTGTTGTGACCGGTCATGACATGGAGATCCATACCTGTGTCATCCGGCACGACTACCCGGACCACCCCTATCTAGTCACCTCTTATTCCACTCTATTTTTACAGGCCATCAAGGAAACCTGAACAGCGGGTTTTACGCCACTATCCTCACCCACAACCTTGGGGTTTTCAAGCCTTCTTTACCCCATGACTTGTTATGTTCTCTCCAGTGGATGGACTATCTCATGCTTATTCGCATGGTATTGGTCCGGAAGAAGGGGTGCCTACATCCTTTCTCAGGCTCATCCCCTGCCACCCGCTGACTCTCCTACCCCTGCCGATGCCCCTACTCATACTTCCCCACCCCCTCCATCTTCTCCACCTCACCCACATCCTACTAACCCCACTTCTTTTGGACTTCCTTGTTCAGTCCCACCACCATCACCACCTACCCCTACACTGTCGGCTGATCTCGCCTTTTCTATCTTCCTAGCCGTGATAGAGCAGCAGTTGGTTCATCTCTTCGGCCGCCTGGAAAGTATTATGGAGCATTTGGTTCTTATAGACAGCCGCGACGACCACATGGAGCAGTTGTTGGGCCTTATGGTTCAGCATTTGGGTATTCCTTTTCCACCACTACCTACCTAGGTCCCTGACCCTTCTACTGCTTCTCCACCGCCTTTCACAGCACTGGCCATGGATTCTATTCTGCTATTTACTATGGTCCTTGCAACTACTTCTCCTACGGCCACCACTGCTGCCGGTCTGGGGGGAATGCTGAGCTTCACATCCCACCGCCGAGTTCGAGCCTCAATCTTCCACAGCTCCTGCGTCGTCTCTTCTAGCCGATTCTATATTAAATGATGCCTCTTCTGAGGCGACCCCATGACTGGTTTTGGGATATATGATTTTCATTGTATATATATTTTTTTGCTATCTCATCCTTGTGTCTTCTTTGTATGCTTGCCTTGTTTCCTTTCTCCCACCATCATAGGTACCCTGACACGTTTTGGACTTCTCTTTTCCACCACCTACCATTTCTCTTTCCCTAGACACGAGGGGAGTTTTATTTTTCCATTATTTTCTTTTCTTTATTGATATTACTACTTTTGTTACTTCCCCTCGGTCTGGTCCACTATTGTATCCCCACCTTACCTTGTTCCTCTTTTTGGGAACTTGGTGGACCACGTGCACTCTTTAGTATGGGGGGGGGGAATATATCTCAACCGCTTAAGTCTTATCCCTTATCATAAATCTAGGAGACATCATTGTTAGAAAATATATTTTTAAAATGTGAAGATATTTTGGTTAATTATTTTTTAAAATAATAAAACTGAAGGTGAAACAAATTTCAAAAATTTGCATGATTATTTTAATTCTTAAGTGTTTTAAAATGGTTTCTGATATAATTTAAATTACAACTTGTAATCTGTGGATAATTACATTGAATAAACTAATCAATTTTTTTCATGTCATGACCTGATTGTCTATTATTTTTTTCCAACTCATGATAGATATTCTAAACCCTTTTTTTATATTCTTCCTAATACCCTCTTTCTTGAGAGATTCATAGAATATACATAACTACCAGAATTTTCATGTTTTTCTTTTCAAAACATGAAGAATTTTTTAATTACATTAAAATAGTTGAGGCATAAGATTTTTAACCCCTTTATCTTGAGCCTACCTACATCTGATCATCGTAAAGCCCATAGAATCCACAAATAGACTTAATAGGAAGCCATATTACAAGCTTATTTTCCTTCCTACCCTAATTCTTTTATGATTTTTCATGATTATTCATTCGATCTTAAAATAAGGGATTGAAAAAACATGGCACAAATTTGTCAATTTTCAATAAATTAAGTATGGGGGAGTGCCTCTTGATCATTTGGGGAGAAAAGAAAAGAGTTACAAACCTCTATTTTGGAAATTCAGAAGGGTTCCTTTTGTGCAAAAAATGGAACAAACGAAGGGACCTTATACACACTTTCTGGTTTGCAGCTCCGACTTAGCTAAAGGAGATAGTGGTGATGAGATCATTTGATTAATCTTATTGAGGACATTTTTACATTGAGTTTAATTTTGAATATCATGCATTTTTATTAAAGAATTTATCCTCCTTTTTTCATGCCTCAGAATTATTTTTCACATCTTTCCCTACCAACCTTTAGGCACAGAAACATATAATCCTATTTGGAAAGCCATCATTATTTTTATAAGTTAAATTTTTCAAAGTGGAAAACTAATAATTATAGAAAACCTTTAGATACAATGTATATTTCTTTTATTGAGAAAAACTTATTATTTAATAATTATAAAGTGTTGAGTTCTTTATTGGTGAGGTAGATCATCAAGTGGATTGCTTGTTTTTGAATTGTTGAAACATGTGTTAGAAGTGAATGAAAATAGTTAATTGAATTATATATGAGGCACGATTAGAATATATTCATAATTAAAACTGTTGTGTATTCTTTTTGGAATTTTCTCCTATAACTTATTATTTACAATTATGATTCACTGAAGTCTTTCCTTTTAAATTATAGACTCTGATAATTTGATGTTGATATTTTCTTGAGGGAAAGCGAAGGACTAAGTATGGGGGAGTTTCATGCACACAATTTGTGTATGAATTTTAATACACTTTATTAACAATAAAAAAATTTCACCAAATAACTACTTCTTAGAGGAAAAATACTTCGATTTTGGTGACATTGTCTATTTTCGGAAGTTTTATATCCAAATACACAAATCAAGGGAAGTCTGTGAAAATTTTCCACCAACACGGCATGTACTTTTATACACGCCGTGTACATTCAGACAGGGACACAGATCAAAGGGGGGAGTACATGCCCAAGTCACTATCCAGACACTAAACACCATGTGGGGCGGTGTTATAGGTCGTGTACAACATTCTAGAAGCTGTTGGTGGCCAAGAAGAGTCTACATGCCCATGTGGTCGCTGAAGGAGACACGCTGTGTTCCATTTATACACACCGTTTTTGCTATTCTAGAAGCGGTTTGTGGCCAAATTTTGGTACAACATGCCATGTATGGAGGCTCTACATGCCGTGTACACTCACCTACCAGGAAATTTCATGTTCAACGTCAAAGATAGCGTTTTAGGCCGCCTACCAGCAGAGAAAAGGATGCCAAAAGCACGTTGACAAAAGTACACAGCGGGTACTTTCTATACACATCGTGTACTTATTTTTCCTATAAAAAGTGGCCATTGCCTCTAGACCAAGGGTTGAGAAGTGGATATTGAGGTGTGGTGTGGAGAACAAGGGATTAAATTTAAAAAGAGAGACGCTCTACCGTCATAATACCGTCATTCTTCTACTAAAGAATCATTTCTACCTCAAAATTCCAAGCATGATTTCATCTGGTATTAATAATTTTGTGTTTTTCATTTTCAATATGTGTAACTAAACACCCAGTGTGTTGGTTTTGTGGAGACTAATGATTTTTAACTTGAATTAAGTTGTTGTGAATGTGTTTGTTTTAACAATCTCTTCGTATTCTTCTTAAATCCCTCCATATTATCATAGAAAATTTTGCACTGGACCAAGGGTAGAATCTTGAGGGATTTAGAAGAAGAATAACTGCTAAAAATGTCATGGCCATTGAAAGGATTCGTCGGCTCAAAATGGACTCAGCCAAATAACGATCTGTTAAAAACTAACTACCAGACCAAGGAGTTGGTTACATTATCTCTTAATATTAAGTGATCTGGACCAAGGAAACTTAATTAGAAATTGTAATCCAGGGTGTTGGATTATCATTAACAACACAGCCTCATAAGCAATTTTATTTAATAATCAACATATCACAAATCCCTAACCCATACGCATTCTTATTCTTATTTCCATCGAACCCAATTTTCACATATTTTCTTTCATTCTAGAAATTACTTTGTTAAAAGAAACTTAAAAACCCATTGTTCTTTTTTGTACCTAAAAACAACCAAAAAAATATTACTCCAAAAATCAGTAGCCTTCACTAAAATAAATATACAAACAAAGTCGAAAAAAGATAATAGTAAACTCTTAACGTTCCCTGTGGATTGACCCCTACTGGTGCTATACTTGTTAGGGTAATTATAATTTGAGACACTGATAACATTTCTTCGGTGGAAGGACTCGTCAGTGAGTGATAATTTCTCTTTATAAAAAACCACATTAAGTAAGCCCATATCAACCGTTACCTCCATAATAGTTATTTTATAAACATGACATCCTAAAATATATTGTTTTGTTCCAACACAGTAATCATTCCAAATAATTATACCCCAATTAACAATAACCCACATTAACTATTCAAGAATGGATCAAATTATGGATTCATGTTGGCTCCAAATACTCTAGTTCAAACCACCTACATTCCATACCATCACATATATGGAATTAAAAAACATAAATCAAGTGTATCACACCTATAATGATGATCCATCAAGATTATACAACACCATTTAGCAAAACGAGCATTCATATTTTCTTTTGTTCCATGAATATTGTGACCTAAATAAAATATTTGGTGTATTGAGGTTGTCTAGTAAACCAAGTGGAATCATTTATATCCACCAATTTTTCATTATATCTTTGATACCATCATCTCTAATCATTTAAGGACCACATTAGACACTGTCTTCGAAGATAGACCATAGATTGTTATAAATAATAATAAATTTTTATCAATTTAATATTTATTAATAAATATAATAATTTTTTATCATTATATTTTAATTTATATTTTCTAATTTAGACACAAATATATAAAATTTTTAATTTGTCACATAACTAATGATAATTGGAGTACATAGTCAAAATTGAAAATGTTGTTATTGATTATCATCCATCTCCCTGGATGTTCCTCTTTTTTTATAAGATTTTTATCTAAGACCAAAAATCATATATTATAATTATAAATATTTTCCCAATATATTACAAATTTCTTTTAATGTCCCCATATTTTGGCCAAAAAATTATGTTATCCATTTAATAATACTAGAACATCATCATCAAATATGAGGTAAAATTTTATGTGTGTCCCAAACATCAATATATACTAACCCACTCTTCACTCATCCATATATTCATTCAAGTTTCTAAATTTATCACCCTATGAAATTATAAAAATAGTCAATGATAAAATATTCCCTTGATGAAGTTCGAAAAATGATTTACAAAATTAAATATTCTTTCTAAAGGATAAATTGACATCCATGGTGAGGAAAAACACTCAAACAATAAAACAAATTTATAATTTTAGAAGACCACATTCTTCAAATAGACACATTGAATTCCAATTCCATTTTATCAACAATATTCTCCATGAAAATTTTTAATCATCACATTACATCCCAAGAATTTTTTATTTAGCTCCACCTTCATTTTTTCCCTAGAAAAAAAAGCAACAATATATATATGCTTTTTAATGACATGTTACTTTTCATAAATAATAGAATTCATATGTGGAATTGACTTATCACTCACCCTATTATCAATGACATCGTATTATAAAATATATAAGAAGATTGGATAAAAGGGTTTGGAAGATTTTCAAGTGTTTTATCATGGGAAAAAAGACTGGAGTAGGGGATTCTATAAAAATTTTGATGAATACACACATGAAAAAATCTCTTATAGAACTTATGATTTCCCCCTTGATGATTTCCTTTGAAATCAAGTAAACATATCTACTAAAAACAACATGTTTATGAAAACATTTCTTTCTAATACCAGCTATAGAATTAGATATCCTTTTTCCTTATAAAATAAAATCAATGTTGGAATTATAATACTCATAAACAATTTTTATCTTATATGACTCATTCTCTAATAAATTATTTTTCATTAATTAATTTCCCAAATAATAAAATGTAAATCCATGACAACTAGGTTTTAATTAATCCCATGATTCATCACTGACATATTTAATATTCTTTTTTCATTAAGTATCTCTTAATTGAAGATTTTCATTAAACTCATGGAGTCCATGTAAAGAATATCCCTGTGTTTTTACCAATATATGATTATAAATATTTTTTTTTCATATATGGATTTTATATATGTATTTCAATAAATTTTATTATTCCTTTACATTTTTATTTTAATCCTTTGAGAAATTTGCCTTCAGATATTAAATCTCCCCGTCCATTAAACAACTCTTCTTCAACTTGTTTTACTTTTTCAGAACATGTTAAGGAGGAAAATATTCCTTCTATAGGAATTCTATATAAAATTATTTAGAATAACCAACATATAATATCAAAATTTATTGTTAATAACTATTTATAAATTCATTTATCTCAAGTAATCATTTAAAAATTTCTTGGATTTTTCAATTAATATATGAAATATAAAATATAACTTATTGTTCATACTTACAATTATATTCTTTATTAAAACTACATTCACAATAATCCTATATGATAATTAATTAGTATGTAACATATGGATTTTGGAAATCATATATTTATATTGAACAACCCATATGGAACACCTGAGATCAATTTTCCTTGATAATAATTACAAGGTCCATTGTGATACTATGAGTCATCCAATGATGGGGTAAATTATAGTGAGACTGAATTATATTAATTTTTAACATATTTTAAAATATTATTAATGTATAATATATAAAAATCTAGAACTATTATAGTTGGGGTTCATTTTTTTGGTCATCATATTAATGAGATACATATAATGACTTTCAAGAATCTAATCATTAAATCATAAACAATTAAAGAGATATAAAATGGGGAACAAGATTTATATAATTCAACTTATATAAGATCTATCCACTGTTTTTGGGAGATCATTACAAAGCTAATTATTACTAAAAAATCACAATTTTTTTCTCTATTTTCAAGGAATTATTCTAAGTAACACATAATGATAAATGTGTATGTAACATTATCTATGGAGCACAAAAACAATCAGTTGATAGGATCATTAGATTCTATTGTCATATATAATTATAAGAATCCATTTTATTTAAGTTACACTTATAATAGATTTCCCCTATATCCTCTTGGGACACCTCTCACACAAAGATAACTATATCACATTATTTTGTGTCGATAGGGTAATTTTGAAAGGAAATATCACTTTTTCATATTCACTTACCTAATTGGAAGCTAATCTCTAGCCATATCATCTTATAATTATATTGTTTATAGTATATCAAAATTATTTAGGATAACTTCATTAGGGTTTATTAATTTTGGGTCAACTTTTATTATTCTTGTAAAAGGATGTTCCATTCGTCATCAGCCTGTAGGAGTGGGTCTAGACAGCATGATTGTCATAACCCATCCCATAGGGCCCATGTTGTTACTACCCCAAACCCACCCTCCACAGGCCAAGGGGTGGCGACTAGCACCAGAAAGGCATATCTGATACACGAGAAGGTATTTCCTTTAAACTTGTACCAACACACAAAGTAGAATGCAATTGGATGCAACCATGAAGTAAATTGCAGTAATAAAGAGTGTTGAATGTGAAGGGGGACGAAATACAAGCCCAACAAGAAAAAGTAAATATAAAAAAGTACAAAACAACTAAAAAGTGAAAGGAAAACCCTAGATCTTCCACCACATATTTTACGTGAAGGGTAGTTATAACTCCCTATTAGTAGTCCCTACTTCACGCATAGCCAAATGGTCCACCTTTGAGCACCATCCAGTCCTGGATCGCTCAGCCTTGATCAGTAATGTTCGTCATCTGCACAAGACACAATAAGGTACGACCTTATCCCATGTAGGGGTGAGTATAAAGATTCTCATTAGGTACCCCAAAACCTCTGTAGGTATCCTAAGGTTCCACAATGTAAATACCACAAATAAAGTCTTCAACTATACTTAGTTATATTCCCATACATATACCAATGTTATCAAGATATACTAATCTCATACATGAGGGAATAATTCCACCAAGGTAAAACAACGAAGGTAGAAATACCCCACAGTTAACACCACAAAGATATATGTACCACACAGGTAAAAGACTTAGTTCAATTAGAGTCTTAGATAAAACTATGTATTAGTGAATTAAATAAGTACATATGATTAGTTTTGAAGTTAGATCAACTTATTCTATCAAGAGACAGTGCTTCTGACCAAACAGGGTATGACCCACATAGGATCAATATGTAACTAAGCCCCACTGACCCACACAAGATCTGACCCACAAAGGATTGATAGGTAAATAACCACCACAGTGACCCACACATGATCTGACCCACAAAGTCTCGATAGGTATCGAACCCTTGGAATGACTGTTTTGCGCGGAATCCGGGGATGACCTCCCGGACGGGAGATTCAAACGTTCCGATCGGTTTCTAACGGGTTTGTTCGTAGAACCGAAAACATCCAATGATTCCACATCCGTTTGGACCTACTTTCCAAAGGCAGGCGCTCATTAACTTGTGGGCTAATGAGGCTTAGGAATTTGCATTGGTCGAGAGGATGGGAGGTCGGACTCATCACGCCTTTTTGAGGTGAATTATTGTCTACTCCGGGACTCTCTTTATAGATTTAAGTTATGTTCGTGAATCTTTATTATATTACCAAGTATAAAATGAGTTTTCCTTTAATTTTAACAATCAATGATCAAGTGTGCAAGAAATTTAGAGAATCTTTTAAATGTATTCGAGGTTCTTCATCAATAGAGAATCATCTATATTTGTTTAGAGATTCTTGGTCAATGGTATCCTTCAAAACATTTATATAAAAGTCTCTTGGTCATTATGATGACCAAGCTGGTTTTAAAGCCACTCAGTGGGGCACTTGAAGTTTATCGTCATTCAGAAGGATAGAGATTATTTCAAAGTTGGGATCGAACCCATAAATGGGCTACCTACGTATCCTTTGTTTTGGAAAAGGAATCAGAACCCACGTAGTTCGAGAAATGGATGATGTTTATGATTGATGGCTCAAAGATGAATTTCATAATTACTTTTACACTCTAAGCTCACGTGAGTCATGCTCGGTGTGAGAAACAAGAGGTATTGGTAAAAATTAGACAATTGTGCCATGAAGGATGCAATCATAAGAATTTGTTTGGGGCTTGTGTATGGATGACTGCCCAGATAGATGAAGGTTTAGGATTTACTTTTAGGGAGAAAATCCATGAACAGGGTCCACAAAGTTATATTTGCTTCATGGAGATTTGAATACTCTAATCTTGGGGCTTACTCCTAAGGAGGATGCCCAAGTTAGGAGGGGACTTATGATTGGGTTTTTATCCCTGAAAAGGAAACCCAAATCAAAGGTAATTTATGACTGGTTAAGAGAATTTTTAAGAGACTTGGGGCTTACTCCTAAGAAGGATGCCCAAGATTTATGACTAGGACTTATTCCTGAGAAGGAAGCCTAGGTTAAGGGACTTGGGGCTTACTCCTGAAAAGGAAGCCCAAGGTTATGACTGAGTCTTATTCCTGAAAAGGAGACCCAGGTTAGGGATTAAGGTTTGGGGCTTACTCTTGAGGAGGATGCCCAAGATTAAAGGACTTTGATTGGGGCTTATTCTTAAGAAAGATGCCCAAATCAAAGGTTTTATAACTGGGGATTATTCATGAAAAGGAGACCCAGGTTAGGATTCTCTCATCTTAAAGGATGAGGTTGAATGAATGAACTCTCAATCTTTGGTGACATAAATATGTTTAAATCACTAGGTTTTGAGAGATATTTCACAGAATTCCTTTCAGATAAGGATGTCAAATCAAGAAATCATGCCATAAATGGCTTTGAAGAGTATCTTGAAGACTGAATCTTGAATAGGAAAGGTGAAATGGCTTAAGAGGGGTAAAATGGGTAAGATGGGCACCCCAAAAAGATAGGGGCGCGCAAGTCTTGAAAGGCGCGCAAGTCCTGCGGTGGCGCGCAAGTATTGGTCGCGCAAGTATACTTGCGCGACATGAGGGATACTTGCGCGATTTTCAACCAGAGTTGAATTACTTGAGCGACTCTTTAGAAAACCCTTTATAATCCTCTTGAGGTTCTTCCAGTGAAGGGACGCGCAAGTTATATTTAAGGATTTAAGTTGGAGCGCAAGTGTTTGATAAGTTTCAACACTTGGGCCTTCCTTCTTCCCTTTTGATCTTCCATTCTAGGTAAGAGATTACCTTAGAAGTGTTCCGGAAGCTTTGAGAAGAGACTTGGGCGTCGGGAGCTTTGATCCGAGTTTCTGGAAAGAGATCCTCTCGAATGGGGGGCCCACAGGGTCTATTTATAGGCAAAAGAAGACCCCGGGCGGTTACTGGGCGGTTACCAGATATGTCGCGCAAGTCCCTTGCACGACCATGATGGGTCGCGCAAGTGTTGAGGCGGCGCGCAAGTGTACTTGCGCGACCAAGAGGGAACTTGCGCGACCTATGGGAAATCTTCTCCTTTTCCATCCCTTTGTCGATTTTTGATGTTTCTTCAAAGGATTTAATCACTTTGAGCTCAGATATTCCCTTTTCCGATCTTTAGATTCTGTGAAGAAAGGAGCGTCAACAAAAGTCCCCCCTCAGAGTTGGATCCGGAGGAAAATGAGGATGTGACTCTGAGGAAATCGAATCCCTCTAAAGGAAAAGGGCGGCGCGCAAGTCTCCAGTGCACAGAAGTCGGCGCGCAAGTCTTCGTCGCGCAGGCATTGAGCGCTCTGGGTGCGGCGCGCAGATAGGCCCCCGGGCCTATAAATATGCCGCTTCCGGCCGTAGATGGTATCTGACTTTCCGGATTTCTCGAGCTCTCGCCGCGCAAGTCTTAGTCGCCGCGCAAGTCTCCTGTTTTCACTGTTTCCTCGCTGCCGCGCTACTCTCAAGGTAATAAGGCTTGCGCGGCACATACTTGCGCGACAAATACTTGCGCGGCATATGTACCACTTGCGCGAAATCTCCATACTTGCGCGCCTTAATGCCTTAGCCATTTTTTCAAAAATTCTTTCACAAATTTTATGAAAAAAATAAACCCACTTAAGAGTTTAATTTATTCAACTCCTGTGAAGATTCAATGGCTCTTAGACCTGGATTAATTGACGAACTGGCTAGCAAGCGGATAGATGATATGATGAATATCATTGGCCCTGATTACTATACTGTCAAAAACAGTACTCTTCTAGATTTGGCTAAGTATCTGAAGAAATATCATCGCGACTTTCCTCACTGCACTTATCTACCTTTGTATGGTCATGGTCATCTGCAAGAAGTCATTATTCCAGAAGTAAAGAATTATCTTCCATTTTCTTGGTTTCAGAATTATACCAATTTTGCTTCAACAAATATCTCAGGCGGAGGAGTATTTCAAACTGCTGGAACAGTGGAGAAGGCTTATGTGATGTATCATAGCCCTTGCACACCAGATCTGAAAAAACATACACCTGAGCTTCAACCACATTGTCATCCTTCAATCTTCCGAGATGCTCAGATGGATCAGTCCAAAGGCTGGAAGAAAAGTTGGGATTTCCGCCCTGGGGGAAGTGTGAAGCCAACATGGATGTGGGCATACTGGGTGCGACAAACTTGCGCAGAGTTTATTGATGATCTGAAGAGAGCTGCAATATATGAGGCTGTTTGGGTTGGGCAAACATATATTTACTGACATGATATCTTTGTGCCGGAGATACTCAGCAACTGGAGTCCAGCGACTAATTCTTTCCACTTGACTCATGGAGAAGAAGGTATCAGTTTGTGGGATGTCCACAAGATTTCAGGAGCTCCAATCTTGGGCGATATGTATGATGAATTCATTCCTCCCAAGGTGACTTGGAATGATCCAGAGAAGACTCCTGCTTTGGCTCGAGAATTATTCAAAATCTTTCACAAGCTCAAGAGTTCAGAGACCTCATTAACTCATTTCAGAAAAGATATCCATCCGGAAGAATGGATGAAGGTATTTCTTACTGAGAAGAAAGGGATGGAGCCAAAGGAAAAAGGATCCAAGAAAAAGAAATCCAAGGATACCCGGCCCAGACGTCCTACCACTTGCCCAAAACCTGAGAAGAGAGGAGCTCCTGGCACATTCTGGCCAACTCTAGAAGCAGGAGAGTTTGAAAAATGGGGCTATGAAGTGAATCAAAGAATTCCAAAGAAAACTCGTCTGGCGGGTTTCTTGGCAATGCGGCTCAGTATTTATCTCTTGTCGGTCAGGGATTCGAAGGGAGGCGTTAGGCCAGGGACCTTCGTTATTGCGGCCAAGTTGGCTGAGGGAAAAATGGTTGGGTTAGCTACCCCCATTTTAGCAAAGATTCACAGGAGTTTACTTCATGTCTTCCAGGGTAAATCTCCTTTAAGAATAGTGGGACCATTCCAGGTTTTGTGGGGATGGATCGCCACTCACTTCAGGACTTACAATGTACAGAATGGGTTACAAATTCCTGACAGCTCTTTCAGACCGTCAGTGCAAGCATTCTCTGGAATTGCTCCATTAGATGTCAATGGTTATGACATAAAAGTAAGACTAAGAATGTATAAGGAATTCAACTTCTTTCCTTATGGAAGTCCGCCATCTGGGCGTTTTGTTGATGATGGGAAAGCCCCTTTGGATTTGAGGGCATACATGCTAGCTTGCAGGGATGGCGTGTTAGTAGCCAGGATTGATGGAGAAATCATATGCGAGGCCTATGCTCCATATAGATTTGCACGCCAATTCAAATGTTTGCAACAGATTGTTGTATCCCCTCCAGTACATGTCAGGTTAGAGCAACATCCGATGGTTGCTCGACAACTATGGTTGCTGACATCAAGAGAGAAGACTGGGGCAGTATTTGATCTACCAGTTGAAAAAGCGGCACATTATCTGACTACATTTTATTCCAAACACTGGATAGCATCATACCCTAAAGGGATATTGAATCACCCTGTATATCAAGTGGGAAAGAGGAAGAGGACTGTAGAGAAAGAAACTCTTCCTCATGAAGGTGCTGCTTCTCCTCCTGAAATAGGTTCAACAGACTCCTCCTCTAGAACTGATTCCTCGGATTATCATGATGGGGATGATGAGGCACAACCGGCAGCAAAGCGGTTTCGTGCCCGATATAATCCTCCGGCAAGAGTTAAAAGACCCACTCCATCAGCTCCTGGTGAGTTATTTGATTGTAATAACTTCAATCACTGCTACTTTATAAAGTAATAAGTCTCACTTTCTTATTCTCTCTCTGTAGTTGCAGGAGTTGGGAAGAAATTAAAATCAAAAATTGTAGGACCTTCCTCACAACCTTTATATCTAAGACCAGAGGCTGTTCAGCTATGGCAGAGCTTATACTGTGATACTGAAACCGCCTGGCTGGATTTGTGTGAGGGCCTACAACTTCCTGGGATAGGATATCTTCTAGCTTCCAAAGACCTTCAATACGGAGATAACCCCAATGAAGTGCGGGCTTACATCAGAGAGCTGGAAATGCTCATATATGCCACCGATAATTCAGCTCCTATCACCAGGCGGGTGAAGGAAATGATTGATCGTGGCACCACTGAGGGGGCTGGTGGTTCTGGAGATGAGGAGTGGCAAGAGTACGTGGCTCCTGAAGATGTAAGTTTTCCTTCCTTATTTTCTTTGCAACTTGATTTCAGTTGAAGCTTTGTTACTTAAGGAAGTTATTTTCTTCATCTTGCAGCTTGCAAAGAAAGGGACCGGGGTTCCTTCACCACAATATAGCCCTGGTGGTACCGCTGTTGGGGCTGCTGCTGATTCTCCTCGTGAACCAGGCGAGATATCTCCAGGCCAGCAGGCCATGAATGAGGCACTGGACATAGCCTTTCATTCGCCAATCCAAGTGCCAATAAAGGAGACAGCTGAAACTCCAAAAAAGCAAAATAAGCCAAGGCAACGAAGGAGGAAATCCTTAGCTAAACGTTTCATTAGCAGTGGTAAGTCCTTCGAAGAATCATGATTTTATACCCATAATCATATGGTTACTCATATTTCTGAGGATTGCAGGGGCTTCTTCAATTTCCCCCTTGAGGGAAGGGACTGATCCTTCTTCAAAGTCCGTGGAGGGTGCTGTAGAACAACCACAGACTCAAGCTGACTTGGTAGCTCCTGGAGAAGAGCTACCATCCATTCCCAGTATCCCTCCCACTACTGAAGATGCTGTCCACGGTCAGGGGTTGCAGGACATAAGTCTGCAAGAAGACATAGCAAATGCTCCCACTGGTGAGACTAACCAAGATTCTGAAGTATCATTGGATGAAATGATGAATCAAGGAATGACTTTTGAAGAATTTTATGATCATGCTAGATTGTCATGTGATTTAGAAGACCTTGGGCGTGAGTGTTACCCTTCGCCCAAATTTTTCTTTTAAAAGAAAATATTTCTAACCATGATGTAAAATAATATGCAGTTTCTTCCGTAGAAGCTGCTGAACTGCCAATGCCTGAAGAGGGTGTGGACACTGATGTCAACCCTATCATTGCAGAAACATTAGCTCAAGTAGAGCTAAATCCAATAAACTCTCCTGAGACCCATCTTGAAAATCCTGTTGAAACCGGGAAAGATGGGGAGAAGTCTTCTCATGTTGCTGAACCACCATTGGGTAAGGGATAACAATATTTGTGATTGTACTTTATTTTCAAGACAATTCATTCTTTTGTTATCCTTTAAGATTCAACTAAAATCTTTCAATTAATCATGCAGGACCATCAACTGGAATGAATAGACCCGAAGATGAGGCCTCAGCCTCTGTCCCAACGGGAATTGAAAGTGAAGAAGCACAAGTCAGGGGGGAAAGAGCAGAACGAGGCACTTCCTTAAGCATGTTAATTCCAGATTACATACCCCCTTCTGACGAAGATGTTGAATCAGATCCAGAGATGCTCAAAGCATTCAGCTTTTCACGACGTAAGGCGTGGAACAATATATGGAACATCATATCGGGGGTGCCCTTAGAAGAGCTACCATCAAAAATTTCCCGATTGTCATCCCAATTTGTTATAATGGGACTTGGTGGTTTTGGGTATGAAAAGATCCATGCTGCAGTGAAACAGATTATCTTCAGGAGGGAGCAAATGTAGACAAGTCGCGAAGATTTGACCAGAGTGAAATTGTCAGTCAACATAGGCGAATTTGAGGCTGCGATATCCCAGGCTGAAGCTGATTATGTTGTCAAGATGAAGGATCTGAAGCAAAAAATCAAAGAAAAGGTCGTCCAGCAGGTGCAACTCCAGCAACAGTTAGATGCTGTTTCTGGGGAACTTGATCAGCTTAATGAATCATTGGATGAAACTCATATAAATGGCATGAAAGCCATTGCAGATGCTAAGAAGGCATTTCAGCAAGCTGAAAAGAGTGAAGCTGGTCAAGTGCACGAGCTTCAAGCAACTGTTGATAAGGCTCAGGATGCTATACATCAAATGAAGACTTTTGTTGACAATCTCTTGTAATTTCTTGAAAAAGAGAAGAGATTCCAATCTGTGGATGTCCTTCTAACTCTTGTGTATTAATGAAAAACACTTTTGTCTTCAATCATTTGTACTTGCATTCTTCCATTACCTGCTTCAAATTTACTTAAGCCAATGGGCTTAGTAAGCATAGTTTTATTTTTACTAGGATTATTACAAATAACCCTACAAACTTTGAATCTTTTAACTGCTCAATATTACCTAAATCATACAAAAAATGTATATTTAGTGAGCTGGAACTTGACTTTTATTCATAGTTCCTCTGTCTTTTGTGTGGGCAGTTTAAAGTCATTCAAGCCGGACATAAAGGGGCTAATGTTTAAGGTCGAAATAGCTTTGACCGAAAAAAGGATTAAAATGGATTCAATTCCTTGATAATTTATCTGAAAATAAATTACCATACTCAAGTATGAGAGAAAATATGTAAACTATGGCTTTAAGAATATTTGAATCTGAGGAATGATATGAAAAAGAGCTAGAAGGCATTAGAAAAAGTAGTTTCAAAGAATGAAGTTACTATTATTTAACAAAACCCGTTAGGGGGTTGAAATATGCAGGGCCACCTATGGGCATTGGCTGCATAGTCAAATAAAATAGCATCTTTTGGCTGACAAGTCTGTTATGTGGACTGTTTATGCAAGGCCACCGATGGGCACGTGCTGCCTAGTCAGGCAAAAGAACTCTCAGAAATTTACTTTCCTAGTGCTAAAAGCCAGTGAAAGTTTATGGAGATTCAAATTTTCTAAAGCATAGAGTTTGTTGTATGGAAATAGGTACTTGAATATGGAAAGGATATTTCCGAACAAGAATATCGAAGAACTGGATGAATATCACTTCTACGAAGGTCTGACCCAAACGTAGGGAAGAAGAATAAACCATAGACTTGAATACTTTCAGATCATGAAAAAGGATATGGGATAAATATGTTAAGGATGGCTATTTTTGCGGATCCCTACATACTGTCGTTTAAGACAAATAAGAACAAAAGAGGCATTCTTCCCAAGAATGAAGTTACTATTATTTAACAAACCCGTTAGGGGGTTGAAAACATGCAGGGCCACCTATGGGCATTGGCTGCATGGTCAAATAAAATAGCATCTCTTGGCTGACAAGTCTTTTATGTGGACTGTTTATGCAAGGCCACCTATGGGCACGTGCTGCATAGTCAGGAAAAAGAATTCTCAGAAGTTTGACATTTTTGTGAATAGAAGTCATGAAAAGGGTTATGAAGATCTGAAAATATTTTAAAGTTAGGATTATAACACATAAATATGGGTGTTGTCCAATGTATGTAGAGATACATAGGTCAATGATAACCATAATCATGTTGTGGCTGGGTCCTGAATTGAAATTTTGGACTTCACTACGTATCTTATAAGAATGAGAATCAAGCCATACGTAGTTCTTGAAATGCAGTTTAACGTCATGCAGGACGAAAGGATGAGTGATCTTAGTTTAGGGTCATAGAATTTGGACCATAATAATGAATACACAGTGTGTGTTTTCATGAGGACTTTTCAGCCAAGGGACTGAAAGTGAAATTTGGGGTTAGGCCCAAAAGACTTGGGACTGGATTCGAGGGACACTCGAATGTTCCTACGTATCCCATAAGGATGGGAATCAAGTCCACGTAGTTCTAGAATTACCCTTTGTAAAAATTTGGTTCGTACATGTGAAGGGTGAAAGGGGACTTTAGTGCAATGATGGTTTAACCTAAGATAAAAAGTTCAGGCATTACCATGTATGCACGTAGTCTTTTAAAAAATGAAAAACTATGATTGAAAAATCAATGTCAATAATAGTTCTCTCTCAAATGAGGAAATCAAAGAATATTGTAGTTTATTGTCGTGCCGGACAAAAGTGTTGTATAGTTTAACGTCGTATAACAAGGACGAAAATGAATCAATGTAAAGATATTGATTCCAGGGGCGGTTTCACAAATCAACATCATATGAGATGGTGGTGAACCGATGTGAAGAAATTGTTTTTGGGCTTGAACCTTGGGAGGTTGCCTACATACCTAGCCTGGAGGGCAAGGATCAAAGTCTGTGTAGTTCAATTAAAGAATGAATTAATGATCAAATTGTTTTTGGGGACAATGATCTAATAAAAAAAATGTTGTTGGGACTTACACATGGTTAGTGGCCCAAAGGGAGTGTTATGGTTGATGTTCGCTCTAAGCTCACGTGAGTCATACTCGGTGTGAGAAACAAGAGGTAATAACAACCTTAACGATGTACAGTTTAATGTCATGTAGGACATAAAAAAGGGACTTTCTGTACAGTTTTAGCGTCATGTAGTTAAGACGATGGGGACAATATAGTTTAACGTCATATTGGACGGAAAAGGGGGACTGTGCAGTTTAATGTCATGCAGTAAGGACAAAAGAGTGTACCATTTTAACATCATGTTGGACGAAAGTGCGAATAGTTTAAGGTCATATTCATGGACCGTGAATGGTGCAGTTTAATGTCATACTGGACTTTTGAGATTATATAGTTTAACGTCTTTCCGGACGTGAGGGAATTTTATACAGTTTAGCGTCATGTAGTTAGGACGTCACAGTTTAACGTCTTGCTGGACATAAGGGATTTGCAAAATAGTTTATGGTCATATACATGGACCAGGGATGGTGCAGTTTAAGGTCATGCTGGACGGTTTATGGAACGTTTTCACAGTTTAATGTCGTGCGGGACGAAGTTACAGTTTTAAAGTCATACTGGACCATTGCTGTATAGTTTAACGTCATATAGCAAGGACGATCTGGTGCTGTACAGTTTAAAGTCATGTAGCTAAGACTAAGGTGAATCAATATGAGGATATCAGTTCTGATCTTTTTACAGTTTTATCGTCATGTTGGACGTTGGAAGTGCCACACAGTTTAATGTCATGTTGCTAGGACACAATATAGTTTAATGTCATCTCGGACAGAATACAGTTTAGTGTCATGTAGGACAATAAGGGACTTAACACAGTTTAACGTCATGCTGGACGATGAAAGTGCCACACAGTTTAATGTCATGTCGCTAGGACAAAATATAGTTTAATGTCATCTCGGACAAAATATAGGAACTTCTATACAATTTATTGTCATGTAGGACAAAATCAGGGACTATGCAGTTTAAAGTCTTGCAGTTACGACTATTGGTGCTGCACAGTTTAATGTCATGTTGCAGGGACAAAATTTAATTTAAATGTCATCTCGGACATTGAAGGTGACACAGTTTAACGTCATGTTGGACGAAGTTGTAGTTTAAGGTCATACTGGACCATTACTGTATGAACCAAATGTAAGAGTCTTGGTTTTGGGAACAATATTTTGTGTTTATACAAAATACTTCTTCAGAAATCTGGCATTAGTTGGAGTCGTGATGTGTTCTCCATCCATTGAGATTAGAGAATACGCTCCATTGGAGTAGACCTTATGTATTGAATAAGGTCCTTCCCATTTTGGTTCAAGCTTGGGAGGTTTCTTTCCTGGTATCATTGGTGCTTTAAGAACCAATACCAATTCTCCCTGAATGAATGAACGAAGACGAAATTTTTTGTTAAACGCTCGTGCTATCCGATTCTGATAGATTTCCAAGTGGTGCAAAGTGCACAATCTCTTCTCATCTAACTGTTCCAATTCATTCAAACGCTTTTGGGATTGCTCATCTGTCGATAACTGATCACAAATGGCCATTCTGAGTGAGGGCAATTGAACTTCAATTGGCAAGACTGCTTCTGTTCCATATACCAATGAATATGGAGTTGACCGCGTTGCATTGCGAGTGGTAGTCCGATAAGCCCATAAATCATGAAAGCGTTTATCAGGCCATGACCTCTTATCTTTATCCACCATCTTTTGCAGTATATTTGAAAGAGTCTTGTTGAAGGCCTCTATCTGGCCATTAGCCGCTGCATGATATCGAGATGAATGGTTAGACTTAATGTTGTATTCTTGATACAATCTCTTTACCTCAGCAGAACAGAAGTTGGTGCCGTTGTCCGTCAATATGGTATGAGGGACACCAAATCTAGTAATGATGTTAGACTTGATGAAGCTAACAATGCATTTAGAACTGACTTCTTTGAGAGGTACTGCCTCTGCCCATTTGGAAAAGAAATCAGTATCAGTAAGAATGTACTTAAACTGCTTGGCCGTGGCTGAAGGGTAAGGTCCCACCACATCCATTCCCCATGTGGCAAATGGCCATGAGTATTTAGCTGTATGAAGCAACTCTGGAGGTTGATTAATGAAGTTGGCATATACTTGGCATGAATGACACTTCTTTGTGAAATTAACACAATCTTGTATCATTGAAGGCCAAAAGTATCCAAGCCTTCGAATTTGATCAGACAGTCTATGTCCAGACTGGTGGGCCCCACAGACTCCTGCATGCACTTCTTTTATGACAGCCATTGTTTCTTCACCATCAATACATCTGAAGAGAACTCCATCAAAACCACGTTTGTAGAGAATTTTCTCGAGGTGGTTTGGACTATCATAAAGAGTAAAATTGACCACACGTCGCCGAATTTGTTCTTTCTCAGCTCTATCAGGTGGAAGTGTTCCATTTTGAAGGTATTCCCTGATAGGTGACATCCATCCTATAGTATGACCATACGTTTCAGGAATGGGACTAATTTCATTAATTTCCTCTGTTCTGACTTGAACATAAGGTGAAATTTCACGACGGTGGGCAATACAGATGGTTGTCTCGTCCCGATTTGGATCTGCTAAAGCTGTGGCTATATTAGCCAGTGCATCTGCTTGAGCATTTTGTGATCTTGGGACATAAGAAAATGTCGGTTCTGAAGAGAATTCCGACATTAACTCTCTGACGTAATCATACAAAGGGATTAATTCTTCTTTTCTGATGGCATAATCCCCATTGACTTGTTTGATTACCAGGTCTGAATCGCCTTTTACCTTTAAGTGATTCACTTGTGCTTGAAGTGCTAACTCCAAGCCTGTAATGAGAGCTTGGTATTCAGCTTCATTATTGGTACCACCTTCCCATAACAAAAAGGAATAAGGTAACACTGCCTTATCTGGAGAAATGAGCACAATTCCTAAACCAACTTTGTTGAATTTAGGATTTTCCATTTTCTTCCCTGTTGGACTTCTAGAAGCACCATCAAAATACATTTCCCATGTTTGAGGACTCTCTAGAATAGAGAAAACTTCCTCATCAGGGAGTTCGATATCTGAATACGTGTCTTCCACTGAAGGATGTTCAGCCAGGAAATCAGCCAGAGCTTGGCCCTTAATTGCCTTTTGAGACACATACTGGATGTCGAACTGCTGTAGAATAACCGCCCACCTTGCCAGACGTCCTGTAAGCATTGGACGACTAAGGATGAATTTGAGTGGATTATTACGAGATACCAATTGGACCTCGTGATGTTGCAGGTAGTGTCTCAGTTTCTGAACTGCAAAGATTAATGCCAGGCAACACTTTTCAATACTTGAATACCGGGTTTCTGCTTCATGCATAGTTCTACTGAGATAGTAGAGACTATTTTCATTCCCAGCATCATTCTTTTGAGCAAGAAAGGCACCCAATGATCGCTCTAAAGCTGTCACATAGAGGATAAGAGGCCTACCCTCAACAGGTGGCATGAGTACTGGTGGACTCAAGAGATATTTCTTGAGAACATCAAATGCTTCTTGACATTCTTCAGTCCAGTGGTAAGTAACTCCTTTCTTCAATAATTTGGTAAAAGGTAAACTTTTGCCTGCCAAATTGGCTATGAAACGCCGAATATAGGCTAAGTGTCCTTGAAGTCCTCTTAATTCTTTCAAATTCTGAGGAGGTGACATACCAAGGATTGATTTGGTCTTCTCAGGATCGACATCAATACCACGATGGCGTACAACAAAGCCGAGGAATTTTCCTGAGGTTACCCAAAAAGCACATTTTAAGGGGTTCATCTTCAAATTATGTTGTCGAAGCTTGTGGAATACGACTTCCAAATCAGCAAAGTGATCAAAACGTTGTTTGGATTTAACCACAAAATCATCTACATAGCATTCAACAAACTTCCCTAGAAAATGTTTGAATATACGATGCATGGCGCGTTGATATGTTGCACCTGCATTCTTTAAACCAAAGGGCATCACTCGGTAACAAAACACACCTTGAGGATCTCTGAAGGCTGTATATTCCTCATCTTCTGGGGCCATTCGGATCTGATTATATCCAGAATATCCATCCATGAAAGAAAGTACTTCATAGCCAGCCGTAACATCAATTAAGAGTTCTGTAATCGGAACTGGGAAATCATCTTTAGGACAATACCGATTAAGATCTCTGAAATCGATGCAAACCCTAATTTGTCCATTCTTCTTCTTTACAGGGACAATATTAGCCAACCACTTGGGATATTGAACTTCTCTGACGAAGTTAGCTTTGATAAGCTTATCCACTTCAGCCTCAATTTTGGAAGCATAGGTCGGGTGTGTTCTTCCCGCGGCTTGCTTGAATCCTCGATGTTCTTTTGGCAAACCCAAATGATGGGTGGCAACATCAGGATCAAGGCCAGGCATCTCTGTATAATTCCAAGCAAAAATATCTTTATTTTTCTTTAGAAAAGAAATATACATCTCTTGTTCTTCAAGGTTCATGGACGCACTAATTAAAGTGGGGCGTGGATCTTTCTCTGTACCCAGATTTACTTCTCTGAGTTCATCCACAGTGGTAGAGATACCCTCTTCAAATGCTGGAGGAGCATCTCTAAGATCTTCCTCTTCCTCTTCATCATGTGTTATTTCTTCTGTTTCTACTTGCAAAGTAGATGAAAAAATGAAATTCTCATGATCATAAAAGATGTCAAAATTTTCACATTTTGAAGAAGAAGCTTCCATTTCCGACCCTATTGATGATAAAAGGTCTTCTTTGGGAATCAAAGAGGAGATGATGGATTGAGAATCGACATCAATATTCACCTCTGGTGTTGCTATAACTTCTTCTGGCCTGATTAGCGAAGTATAGACTTGCTGGATTTCAGCAGACGAAATGAAAACGTCACCACTTATGCCTTCATCACTGCTTGGTAAGTTACCATTTTCTCCCATGTTGTCTGGCTCGATTGCCGTAATTGACATTATGGATCTTTCCATAAGAGTATTTTGATTTGGACCTATTTTGTCAATTTGACTGATAGGTAACACATAATCTGTACTCACATGTGAAAATGGATTTATTGGAATTTTTTCCAGACCATATGGAGCATTAACTTTGGTAATTTCCTTCATTGTAGATTTTTCTCTTCCCTTCATGTGATAAAATTCCGCCTCAATGTATTGAGACTCACATGTCTTGAACGGGGCCTTATCACCATACAATGTTCCAACTTGACCATCGAAACAGTATTTGAGACATTGATGGTATGACGATGGAATAGCTGCATGCTGATGTAGCCAGGGTCTTCCAAGCAAAATATTGAAAGCTGAGTCTTGATCAACAATCATGAAATCTGAATTGGAAACAAGATCTCCAAATTGAGTTCTGAGCGTAACTTCTCCCAGTGGTTCTTGTTCATTTTTATCATATCCTTGCAACATCATGGTAGAAGGAGATAAATCAGATTCTGTGAGGCCCAATCGACGAAGTGTGCGAATGGGCATGAGGTTGACTCCTGAACCATTGTCAATGAAAGCTCTTCGAACATCTATACCATTGACTTTGCCAGATAAGTACAAAGGTTTTATGTGCCCATGCACAACATCATCCTCATCTTTATCAGTAAAAGATATCACTGCATGGCATTCTGCAGGATTATTCTCTATGTGATAAATTTCAGCTGCAGCAATCTCAGCTTCAAACTCTTGAGGATTTGACAAAGCATCGATGAGTGCTTCCCGAAGATCTCTTGATAGATTCAAAGCATCCAAAATTGATAATTTGGCTGGTACATGGGCCAAGTGTTTCAATATATCATACTTTTGATCTAGAGGCCTGCGTTTCCCAATAGGAATATGCGGTTTAGCAGGTACCTTGGAAGCAGATGCTTTGGAAGCTGATGCATCTTGTATTGAAGTTGGCAACATCCTTGGTTTTGGAAAATTAGACTGATTAGATCCATTTGCTTGCTGAGATAAAGAAGATGGAACATTTAGTCGGTCTTCCAAAATAACTGTGCCGAAGCTGAGTTGGCCATTGGCAGAAGAACTTGCTTGTTCATTTTGAGCTCGCTGAAGGGCTCTACCACGAGTTTCTGCTGCATATACAGTGCTAGCAGGGGTAGAATTAGAGTAGTGGCTTCGGAAAGATCCACGTCTTCCCCTATATCCTGAACCTCTAGAACTTCCTCGGGTTCCTTTATTTGATACAGGGAATTCAGGCTCATCAAGACTGGAATATGAATCTGTTAATTGAATCATATTAACAGAACCAAAGATCAATTCTTCGTCTGATAAAGACTCTGCCTGGTTGGCCTGTTTAGGCTGTGCCGTTTGGTGGGACGGTGCCCGTTGCTTTGAAGTAGATGGCATGAAATCTGCCAGAGTCAAAGACAATTTAGGCTTTGATACATACTAATCTTCTTCTGGTTCCTCTTTCTTCTTTGAATTGCTCTGCCCTTTTGAGGATTTATCCTTTGATGGAGGCTTTACTGCAGCTTTTGTAGGAGACACAATTGGCTTCTTCAATTGTGTTCGCAAAATGGAATGGGTCCGATTTATTGTATTTCTGACCATCCAATCATCATATTTTTTCGCAGTTTTGCTTTTGACTTCCTGCCACTCGCCTCCTTCCTCTGGATCTGTAGCGGTAATACACGCTACATGGGCTGAAGAACCCTTCAATTTGACTTGTCCCAAGTCGACCATATTTTGCAGGAGGTCTTTAAAGACAAAACACTCCTGGATGGGATGCCCCAACATTTGATGAAAGGGACAATAATTGGGACGGTCTTCATCTCCTTCCTTGTTTGGTCTCTTCGGCACTGGTAATTGAACCAAATTATTTTCCAGAGCTGAAATGAAGTAACCAGGAACTTGCTCACTTCGGAAAGAGTATGTTTTACTCTTCATATCCTCAAATTGTTTTCGTCGTTTATCTTTTTGATCATTTGGACGAAACAGCCTTTGTTGTTGGCGTTCAGGAGGTGGAGCCCTTCGAGAAGATGAAGGTTTTGAAGTAGAAATAGATACAGGTGCCTGTTTAAGCATAACTGTAGCAGTTTCTGCTTTACCCATTCTTCTTCCTAGAGCTGATGGAATTACACGAGATTTAACCTTAGCCTGTATAAGGGAATCATCAATCTGTTGAGCGATTGAAGTAAGGTCTCGAAACCCTCCTGTGTATTTCACAGGGATCAATGGCGTGTGTAATTCGTCACGCAAATTTGCCACACAGATTGGCAATAATTCCTCCTAAGGGAGTGATAAACTCAAGGAATACGTTAATCCCTTCCAACGAGCAATGAAATCAGAGACTCTTTCATTCTCCCTTTGCTTGCAGTTTGTAAGATCGAAAACTGTCGTTTTTGGCAAAGTTGAGCTGAACTGAAGAAGGAATTTTTGACGAAGATCCTCCCATCCGATGACTGACCGGGATTGTAAGCTTGTATACCAGACAAAAGCTGGTCCTTGCAAGGTTCGCACGAAGCATCTGAGTTTCACTGCTTCTTGTTGTTCTGGAGTTCCCATCATAGGATCACAACAAGACACTTAATGCGTCAAATGTTGTTCAGGATCGCCTGATCCATTGAAAGTAGGGAAAATAGGGTTTCCAAAAATGGATGGAGGAGAAATTGAATCTACCCATTCACGGTAAACTTTCTTTTCAGGTTGAACTTGCGCCCGTTTCTCTTCCATAGTTTCTAACCGAGCTGTTAATGACTCAATAGTAGTTATTAACTTTTGAGAAATGTCAGGTTGAACTTGGTTTTGGGTAGGTGCAATGAATGGAGCTTGGACAGCCGTGGAGGTTGGTGCTGCAACTAATGGTAGTGCTGCCAACCGTTGTTGCGTTTGACCCGTAGGATTAGACCCTTGTGGGTGTACTGACAAAGGAGGATATTCCTGATTCATCTCAGTAGTTACAACGAATTCTTTCGGCTGTTGGACTTCAGCATTCTTAAGAAGAAGACTATTCTGAAGTAGCTCTGCATTCAACCTTCTTAATTCTTTCATTTCTTCCTCCTGTTGTGCAAGCCTTTTCTCTAATGAGAGCGATTGACCTCCTTCAGAGGAAGGGTGAGAAGTAACCTGATTCTTTCCTTTCCCCTTATTGGATCCTTTTCGGAGAGGGGGAAGTGGGTTACTTGAAGGAATACCCAGATTTTGGGTAAGCCTTTGATTACGTGTGTGCACACCTTCTTCATTTAGGTCTGTGTGCGCAACTTCTTGAGCAGGAACCTCTTCGTCTGATCCCTCTGATTGAGCCTCATCTGGTGAATCAGCAGCAACAGCAGTGATGACATTAATGGATGCATATTTCATAAAATCCTTTCTATCAACATTTCTGTGATATTGTCTTCTTCCATGTCCATGATGAAACATGGAATTCCGTTGACTTGATCTCTCATGAATTTCTTTGTGAACCGTCACTTGGAGAGAATCTCCTGATAGCTTGGCTCTTCGTTCCTCTTGAGGCTTCTTCCCTAATCGAGAGAATACTGACTTTCTATGAGGGAGGGATTGAGGATTTGAAAAAGTCCCCAGTCCGGTGGACTGGGGATGTTCCTGCTGCTTCCGCTCAACTCCTCGAATCCCATTTGTTGATTCTGAGGGTTGGGTTAGAGAAGTCCCCAGTCTGGCAAGCTGGGGTGTCTCTTGACATGCTATGTCTGAGATCTTCTTGAAATCTCTATTGATCTTGCGAATCTTAGTTCGGAAATTAGCTGGATGCATTAACCTGTATCCACTTTTATCACCTGGTTCAACAGACCGTTGGATGATTTCCGAAACTTCTGTCATTTGATGACGTGTTTGCTCCAGACGAGAGGCTTGTGCAATATTCTCGCCTGCTTGATGTAGGATCAATTCAACAACCTGTTCTCTATATACTTGATTTTGAGAGGAACTAGTTGAAGCTTGATCTCGAGCAAGATTTTGATTACGAATAAAGCCCATTGACTGTGGCCGGCCATGGGCAATAACATTGCATGAGACTATTTTCGGCAGGCTTTGCTGACCAGAAAGCACTGTGAAATGTAGTGCTCCGTGAACACCCCATCCTCTGATATGAACATTAGATGGAGCATTGGAAATTAACTGACGCAATTTTCTCAGCGCGCCAAGGCATGAACGTTGAAGGGTTCTCTGTTGCTTTTCAGCCTTCGGATACCGAGAGACTGATAGAGATGCCAAATCAATCTGGCGTTGTAACCCTTCTATTATCTTAAGATGATTTTCATATTCATCGTAAGATCATACCTTCTTCTTTAATTGACAAAGAGTCTTCCATATGTTGAGACGAATGTCATGGATTCCATCATCCGTCAACATCTTTGGAATGTCATACTGTGAATCAGCCAAAGGCCAAAACATGACTGGTACTTCACCTATTGCCAGTTTTTTTCTCATGTTCAGCATTTCCTCTTTATCATTAAATGAAGATTTTTCTACCTGTTTGGACCAGAGTTGGTGTTTTCTTGTTGCTTCATCGGATTCAACAAGATTGGTAGAGGAATCACTATTCATGCTGGAAGATGAATGACCCAGGGAAGGTTCGGAGAATAACCTGAACCCCAAGCTATCTTCTGATGGAGAAAGAGTTTCACCTGCCGATAGTAAAACTTCAGACATGACTGGTTTTACGTTTGCAAGTGCCTCGAGATAGGAGGTCTTTCTCGTCACTACATTGCCTTCTGAAGAATTTTCGAGACAACGTGAATCACTACTGCGGAGAGGACTTTCGCAGTGAAGTTCATCACTATGAGGAGGACCTTCATGATGGGTTACAGCAAAAGATGAAATCTCTTGCTCCTTGGCCTTCTAACCACACAGAGGGTTCCTGTGGTTCTCATCTGAAGAAGAAACTTCAAGATTGACCGAATTTTCATGAAGCAAGTCTTCATGAGGAAGTGTCTGTTGAAGACCTTCGGGATTAATGATCCTGTTATTGGGAACTGAGGGAGTAGAATCTTGAATTCCGATAGATAAATGTCTGAGGGCTTCAAGAACTCCAGCATCGAGCAAGGCTTGGTTGCAGATTGGCCTTTGATCTCCTGACTGTGCTGAGCGGATCTTTTTCTTAGATGCCTTATTACTCGCTTTAGAAACCACTTGATGACGAAAGTGATTGCTCTGAGCAGGTGTATGTGCCTGATCAGGAAAGATGGTCAGGTTAGGCTGACAATCATCGCTCAAATCAGGTGTATGTGCCTGACTTGGTTGTCCATATGATATGGGGGAGTAGGCCCCATAACCCTCTTGGACTGGAACAGATGTGTGTGTCTATTCCGGAGTGAATTGTTGATGTGTCACTCCAATGCTAGGGATAGATTTATGTGTCTGTCCCTGAGATAATGCTGAAGATGTTATGATATCCTGGCAAGCATCCAGAATATGAGCAGGAATTTGCTTCTGCTCTTTCACCATTGATAAAATATGCTTGGTGACTTCAGCCGCCGGAACAGGGATATACGTCCATTCCGGGCTTGGAGAAGGTGTATGTGCCTGCTCCTGTCCTCCTTTTCCTATCAGTGAATCCTGACAGTACTCAAGTGTGGAGGCAGAGAGTTTAGTCTGCCTCCTGTTTGTCGTCGGGACTTTCCGACTGACTTCTCCGTGCGCTACCAAACGAGACTGTTGGTAGACCTGATTAGTATGAGCAGGTGTATGTGCATGCTGATTACACTTCGTCAAACGCGGTTGACGAGATCCATCATATGTAGTCAGACGAGCCTGCTGACTAACTGCTGATGTATAAGCAGGTGTATGTTCCTGCCTATGGTACTCCGCCGGAATTGCCTGGCGGGATCGGCTTGATGCTGCCAGACGAGTCTGCTGGACAGCGGGATTAAAACGAACAGGTGTGTATGCCTGCTCGTTATTTGCCACCAAGTTAGGTTGGTGGACTTCTCCGGAGATGGCAGGGATGACAACCTGCCTATTGTTAACCGGATTCCGTCTCTGGTGATTCATCTTGCCTGCTCGGGTTCGAGGAACCTGAGCTGAATGCCTGGAGCCGGTACCCTCATCATGTTGAGGGCGCACTACCGCACGAGTCTGGCGGCGATTGTTGATGGGAGCCCTTGAGAAGGACTCCTGCCTTTTTGAATTAACGTCCTGCGGGACCTGCTCATTCACTTCCTCGGAGTAAGGGAGTGAGTGGAAACTGCGTTCCGGGGATAACGACCCGAAACGGTTAGAGACGGTAGTCAGCACCGCCTGCTTCTTGATTGCTGGCCGCCGTTGTCCGGACGACCAGGTAGAATTGTTAACTTGGAGGGCTTGACGAGCGGCCTCCAGAGTTGGGATAGTACCGTTCTGACGGTATTCCTTAACCAGTGCATTTGAAACACAGCGTTGAAGACGCTGAGTTGGTGATGTCATCCTCAAAGCGGATGACGTTCCAGCAGGAGTAGAAGCATTGGTTTTCATAGCGGCATACCTCACAGTAGAGGTGTTCCCAGCAGCAGAATTCACAGGGGTGAATTTAAGGAAAGCCATTTTTGTAGAAGATCTTGAAAAAAGAGTGCCAGTTCCATGTAACAGACATAATCAAGATGAATCCGGCTACTGCATCTTTTGGATGATCATATGTCAATGATTGCCTTGTTGGCCCAAAGGGCCTAACAGATAAGAAGAACATCACTTTAACTTGGTTAAGGATTCACGTCGGGTTCACCATTTTTGTTTTGCGCGGAATCCGGGGATGACCTCCCGGAAGGGAGATTCAAACGTTCCGATCGGTTTCTAACGGGTTTGTTCATAGAACCGAAAACATCCAATGATTCCACATCCGTTTGGACCTACTTTCCAAAGGCAGGTGCTCATTAACTTGTGGGCTAATGAGGCTTAGGAATTTGCATTGGTCGAGAGGATGGGAGGTCGGACTCATCACGCCTTTTTGAGGGGAATTATTGTCTACTCCGGGACTCTCTTTATAGATTTAAGTTATGTTCGTGAATCCTTATTATATTACCAAGTATAAAATGAGTTTTCCTTTAATTTTAACAATCAATGATCAAGTATGCAAGAAATTTAGAGAATCTTTTATATGTATTCGAGGTTCTTCATCAATAGAGAATCATCTATATTTGTTTAGAGATTCTTGGTCAATGGTATCCTTCAAAACATTTATATAAAAGTCTCTTGGTCATTATGATGACCAAGCTGGTTTTAAAGCCACTCAGTGGGGCACTTGAAGTTTATCGTCATTCAGAAGGACAGAGATTATTTCAAAGTTGGGATCGAACCCATAAATGGGCTACCTACGTATCCTTTGTTTTGGAAAAGGAATCAGAACCCACGTAGTTCGAGAAATGGATGATGTTTATGATTGATGGCTCAAAGATGAATTTCATAATTACTTTTACACTCTAAGCTCACGTGAGTCATGCTCGGTGTGAGAAACAAGAGGTATTGGTAAAAATTAGACAATTGTGCCATGAAGGATGAAATCATAAGAATTTGTTTGGGGCTTATGTATGGATGACTGCCCAGATAGATGAAGGTTTAGGATTTACTTTTAGGGAGAAAATCCATGAACAGGGTCCACAAAGTTATATTTGCTTCATGGAGATTTGAATACTCTAATCTTGGGGCTTACTCCTAAGGAGGATGCCCAAGTTAGGAGGGGACTTATGATTGGGTTTTTATCCCTGAAAAGGAAACCCAAATCAAAGGTAATTTATGACTGGTTAAGAGAAATTTTAAGAGACTTGGGGCTTACTCCTAAGAAGGATGCCCAAGATTTATGTCTAGGACTTATTCCTGAGAAGGAAGCCTAGGTTAAGGGACTTGGGGCTTACTCCTGAAAAGGAAGCCCAAGGTTATGACTGAGTCTTATTCCTGAAAAGGAGACCCAGGTTAGGGATTAAGGTTTGGGGCTTACTCCTGAGGAGGATGCCCAAGATTAAAGGACTTTGATTGGGGCTTATTCTTAAGAAAGATGCCCAAATCAAAGGTTTTATAACTGGGGATTATTCCTGAAAAGGAGACCCAGGTTAGGATTCTCTCATCTTAAAGGATGAGGTTGAATGAATGAACTCTCAATCTTTGGTGACATAAAGATGTTTAAATCACTAGGTTTTGAGAGATATTTCACAGAATTCCTTTCAGATAAGGATGTCAAATCAAGAAATCATGCCATAAATGGCTTTGAAGAGTATCTTGAAGACTGAATCTTGAATAGGAAAGGTGAAATGGCTTAAGAGGGGTAAAATGGGTAATATGGGCACCCCAAAAAGATAGGGGCGCACAAGTCCTGCGGTGGCGCGCAAGTATTGGTCGCGCAAGTATACTTGCGCGACATGAGGGATACTTGCGCGATTTTCAACCAGAGTTGAATTACTTGAGAGACTCTTTAGAAAACCCTTTATAATCCTCTTGAGGTTCTTCCAGAGAAGGGACGCGCAAGTTATATTTAAGGATTTAAGTTGGCGCGCAAGTGTTTGATAAGTTTCAACACTTGGGCCTTCCTTCTTCCCTTTTGATCTTCCATTCTAGGTAAGAGATTACCTTAGAAGTGTTCCGGAAGCTTTGAGAAGAGACTTGGGCGTCGGGAGCTTTGATCTGAGTTTCTGGAAAGAGATCCTCTCGAATGGGGGGCCCACAGGGTCTATTTATAGGCAAAAGAAGACCCCGGGCGGTTACTGGGCGGTTACCAGATATGTCGCGCAAGTCCCTTGCACGACCATGATGGGTCGCGCAAGTGTTGAGGCGGCGCGCAAGTGTACTTGCGCGACCAAGAGGGAACTTGCGCGACCTATGGGCAATCTTCTCCTTTTCCATCCCTTTGTCGATTTTTGATGTTTCTTCAAAGGATTTAATCACTTTGAGCTCAGATATTCCCTTTTCCGATCTTTAGATTCTGTGACGAAAGGAGCGTCATCAATGACCCACAAATGTTAAGTATGTGCGGTCCCACATAGGATCGTTGAATGCTGACCCACACAAGATCTAACCCATACAATATCGGTATGTGTCGACCCACATAGGATCGCGGAGCACAGACCCGTAAAATATCGGTGCTGACCCAAACAGTATTTCTTAGTATTAACCTCCATATGATTTGTCTCAAACCTCTGCCTCACTGCCAGCCATGGGATTCATCACACCCAATGTTCTTGAGTTCCATAGTATCTACACCTTGAGATATCTTCTATAACTAAACCTCCACTAATCCACACAAAGATGTAACCCAAAGGGCCTCCATGTTGTAAGGGTTTTAACATGATAGACAGTTCGTCAATCGAATGCCCAATCTATGAGTTATAAGCATTTTAGCTCTAGGGGCCTGGTTGGATTCGGGTCAGATCCCACGCAGTCATACTCCAACTCTTTATAAAACTCAAGTCAAGTATACCAAAAGGACCATCTCGATCCAAAAATTCCAATTCAATAGATAGTTCATCCAATGGATGTGTGGATATCAAGATATGGCCCTTTAATTGATCCTAGTCCCGGTTGGGCCCAGGTCTGGTCCGACTCTGCCCAACCCAGTCTGGGCTGGGCTACAGTGGGCAAGGGTTGCAGCGGGATCGGCCTACTGGGTGGAGGTCTGGCCCGACCCACAAGGGGGGAGGCCCGCAAAGGGCGGCCCGACTAATATAAAGCGGCCCGTAAAGGGTGACGCGCAAAGGAAGGCCCGACTACATGAGTTGCGTCTTGGCCACATAAGGAGGGGCCCAGAAGGGGGGTGTCCGCATAGGGTGCGGCCTGCAAGGGGAGTCTCGGCCACGTAGGGTTTGGCCCGTAAGGGGCGTCCCGACCATGAAGGTCGCCGCCCATAAGTGTCGCGGCTCGCCAGCATAGGGTGCATCCCGCAATGGGGAGGCCCAACTGTTGTCCGCCCGAGATTGAAAGGGGTGGGGGTGTTTTCCCTAGTATCCTGAATGGCCCAGAGGCCATTTGGTTTTGTGAAATCTCATTGCCATGTGGTCGTCGCCCGGTCATTGCGGAACCTGCTCTGCGCGTTCCTTCTCCGTCACGGCTTCAACCGTGACTTCTGCTCGCTGAAGGCATGCTGCCTCTCTTGGTCGCCAGGGGAATGCAGCCTCTCATACTCATCAGCGGTGTTCTGGTCTCATTGCCTCCCTTTTCGCGGCCTACTGATGTGCTGGCAGCCTGCTTCTCCCACCGCGGCTGACAAACCACGACCCCCTGCTCGCCGACGGCACGCGCCGGTGTGCTGCACTTCTTTTGCGGTAGGCTAGTTCTGGTGGCTTTGATGACCTCTGTAGCTTTGTTCCATGACTTCTTCTTGTGGCGGGCATTTGCGTTCTTCCTCCTTCAAAGTTGGTCGGTGCTTCGATGATGGAATGTTTCCACGTAGTGTGCAAGGGTAGCTATGTAGCGGAGGGTTTGGGCTGGCGTCGTTACACCCACTCCCTCTATGTTAGCTCACAAACGAGAGGGAGGATAAAGGGGATCAACAATCATTTGAAAAAAAACAAGAATCAAACCCCTACCTGAGCTTCTTGGAAATCCATTGTGCATCATGGTGGCTCAGTGATCATCATTCCCACCACATGCTTCCAACGACACTGCTTTCACGCCATACATCGGTTTGGTATTTCGGTGTCCCCTATCACCACTCACCTGAACCGGCTCTATCCTCCAAGGGTTTTTTTTGTCTCGGAAGTCTTTCAACACTTCGTTGCTTGGTGAAGATGTGTCGACACATCACCACAAGCTCTATATAAATAAGAGAGGGGGAGGGTGTCTAACGGTGTTGGGAATTAATAGGGCTCATTAATTAGGATGCTTCCAAATTCTCCAACGATATTGTTACATAGGAATGAAAGGTCAACCCTTTAAATGGCATGACACAACGTTCGCCCCACACTCCTTTTGTCTATTGGAGGATGTGAAAAAAAAAATTAATTTATTATATTTATTTTAAAATTCACCGAACATAATATTTTCTCCAGACCTACTACGGTCAAAGTAAATTCCCCCTGAAGTGAATCCCAATGATGCAGATTCAACGGTTCCCTCATATTTTTAATCTGAGAACTAGTTCAAAAGATAGAAAACACTTCTCTCACATGTTTAGTGAATTTACATTAAATAATTTTAGATATTTATTCATGGCACTTCGGGGCTCAGAATCATGCAACTTCAGTTTTGAAAGACTTTTAATAAATTATTATAATTAAAAAAATTACATGAAAATTCAGGTCCTTACATTATCACCACCTTAGGAAATTTCATTCCCAAAATTCGTATCATAGACAAATAAATAAATGGGGATACTAAGCTTGAATCTTAGCCTTCTGCTCCATTGTGACCTCTGGGAGGTTCTTGGGCTGCAAATGAATGCATATCAGAGGTATCAATCACCCATGAATGACTAGCTCCTGTCGATCCTCAATCTCTACTGAATCCTCCGAAAACATCACCCCATAATCCATGTCCAGCTCTTCATGGTTGATGATGTGAGATGGGTTGGGCACATATTTCCCCAACTGGGATACGTGGAAGGCTTCGTGAACCCCCTGCAACTGTGGTGAAAGTGCCAAATGTTATGCCACCTCTCCAATCCACCAAAGTATCAGAAATGGTCTGATAAACCTCGGTGATAAATTTCAAGGTCAGCTAAATCTCCATATTCCCCAGCGAGGAGTGACTCATAAGAAAACTTGGTCCCACTCCTATAACTCCAAAGGTCTCTATATCTTGTCAGTATAAGACTTCTGTTTGCTCTGTGTAGTCTTCATCTGCTCCTGGATGATCTTCACTTTCTTAGTGGAAGCACATACAATCTCTAGACCCATAAGTGCTGACTCCCCTGGTTCTATGTAGCGTAGAGGAGATCTGCAAGGTCCACCATAAAAGGACTTGAATGGTGACATCCTGATGGTGGAGTGATCGCTGTTTTTTTGAAAACTCTACCAAAGGAAAGTGATCCTTCCAACTATGGATAAAATATAGGACATAAGCACGGAGCATGTCTTCTTGTGTCTGAATGGTCTGCTCTGCCTGACCATCTGTCTAAGGATGAAAGGCGATGCTCAAATGTAGTTGATTCCCAAACAAATCTTATAATCTCTTCCACAATCTGAATGTGAAATGTGTCTCACAGTCAAAGATGATCATCGATCGAACCCTATGAGTTCATGCAATCTCTTGTATGTAGAGGCGTCCCTAGCCCTATACAGATCCCTACTCTCAGATAGTTAGAAAGTGGGAAAACATGGTGAGTTGGTCTATGATCACCCTAATAGAATCATATCCCCTGGACATTCGTGGAAGTTCTATCACAATGTCTATGGAGATTCCATCACACTTCTACTCCAGAACCTCTAGTGGTTGTGCAAAGCTCGCTGGAACCGGATTCTCGACCTTCACTAGCTAACTAGTGAGGAATCGAGAGAAAACTCTTCCACTACTTTCATCATCCCTTGCCACCAGTGATGATGCTGGAGGTCCTGGTACATCTTCGCCACACCAGGATGTACTACCAGATGGGGCATATGGAATTCCCTCAACACATTCTCCCATAGGGCCACCAGTACCATGGCGAGTCCTCTGAAGAGAATGAAATGCTCCCCAACTTTATAAAATCCCCCATGTACCTATCTAGAAGAAATATGAGCATGTCGAGACTCATAGTCAATGTCCCCAATCTATGCCTCCTGAACTCACTGAAGAAGTGGGGGAGTGACTATCCTAGAATAGAGGTAAGCTGATCTATCTCTATCCATGAAGGACATTAGCATCACGACTAGCTACTCTACTGCATCACTCAACAACTACAGACCAGACCTCTTATTGAGTGAATATTCTTCCACTTCCCCCTTCCCAAGAGTATAGACAATCTCAAAGTCATAGACCTAGAGGAAATTTATCCATTGCCCTTGTCTCAAGATCAAGTCCTTCTGGGGGAAGATATACCTAGGACTTTTGTAATTAGAGTAGATTGTAAAACATTCACCCATTAAGTAATGCCTGCATATCTTCAAGGTAAAGACCACTGCTAATAACTCCAGGTCATTAGAATTGTAGTTCTTCTCATGTTATCTCAGCTGTCGTGAACCATAAGTGATCACTGCTCTCTCCTGCATCAGGACACATCCATGTCTGGTCATTAATGCGTCACAGTAGACTACATACTTAATTTTCTCTTCTAGTAGCCTCAAGATGGGGACACATGTCAGTCTATTACATATCTTCTAAAAACACTATTGTCACTTCTATATCCATATGAAGGGATTTCCCTTCTTAATCAATGGTGACATGGGTGACATAACTATGGAAAAGGCAGGCATGAATCACTAGTAGTATCCATCCAACCCCAGGAAACTCATCACCTCAGTCACACTCCTTGGTGGCTCCCAAGAATGCACCGCCTCTATCTTCGCTGGATCCACAGCAACTCCAGTGTCTGAGATAACTTGCCCCAGAAAATGGACCTCTCATACCTATAACTAACACTTTGAGACCTTACCATAAAGCTGGTGCACTTGATGTTTATCCTGAACTATCTGAAGATGATAGGCATGCACCTCCTCCGTTACAGAGTATATCAAGATATCGTCAATGAAGACCACCACAAAGTAGTTGAGGTATGGCCTAAAGATCCTGTTAATGAGTCTCATGAACACTGTTGGGGCATTGGATATACCAAATAGCATAACTAAGAACTCATAGTGGCCATACCAACATATAAAGGTTGTTTTCTTGCACATCACCATCTTGTACTCTGAGCTAATGATAGCTTGATCTAAGGTCTATCTTCAAAAACCAATGAGATCCCTTTAGCTGATCAAATAGATCATCAGTCCTTGGAATTGGATACTTGTTCTTCACAATCGCCTGGTTCAGGCACCGATAGTCCAGACAGAGTCTTAAACTCCCATCTTCCTTGTTAGAGAACAAAATATGTGCTACCCAAGGACAAACACTAGCCCTTATGAACCCCTTTATCTATGTCCTCCAACTATACTCACAGCTCATGAAGCTCTATGAGATCCATCCGATATGATGGTGTAGATATCAGTGTCGTCCTGGGGTATAGGTCGAAGTAAAATTCTACCCTTATGAGAGGAGGTAGTACCAGAATATCATCAGGAATGACATCGACATATAGGTCCACCACTACCAGATAGTTTAGACACTCTACATCTACTACTCTAAGGGTAATGCTACCCAACTGATGTGCGATCAGCTTCACCCTACTTTGGGAAATTCCATCATGTGCTTCAAAGGTTACCTTCTCACTAGTGAAGGAAAACCTTGTCGCATTTGTGCAGACACACCACACTTTGTGCCTAATACTGTCAATCTGAGAATGGACTATGGATAACCATTCCATACCGAAGATGATGTCGTAAGGCCTCGATGCTACTTCTAAGAGATCCAGGCGAAGCTCACACAAACTAGAGTAATATCGTACTACCTACACCAGTGCGTACTCTTTGAATCTGCTCTCGTAGGAGTCTCTAGCCATAAGGATCGAGCTAACCGCTCCACCGGAATCTCTGAGCTCCAAACGGGGTTTGTGGAAATAAAAAAATGACTGACACCTGTGTCTATATGTATGACAGCTATGGTGTAGTAGACACAGATTGTACCTTTGATCATCTCCAGAGCACCATGGTCAAAGGCCTCAGCTACAGAGAGTTGAGCTCATCCCTTTCCACAAGCTCCCTATTGTCGATGTGGAAAAGCTGGAGGTGGTAGCGGTAAACCTTGAATCGCCTCCCACATCCTAGTACAAGAACATTTTCTTTACTATGTTTACCTGCCTCATGTGGACCTCCCCAATCGAATCTCTGCCTCTGCCTTGGCGGTCCCTCAACCGTCTTCTGGTTATCCGTACAACGGGTTGGGCATTCGCGAGCCATGTAAACCTACCCTCCACACTTGTAGCATTGCATGTCCCTCGCCGAACATCTATGCCTCTTGATACCCACACCTTTGACCCTACATCCCGAGGTCATCCAACAAAAGGTCTGGTCTGGTTGGACCTCTGTGTCATCTGCCTAAAACCAACTGCATATGACTCTACTACGTGTCACCCAGTGGTGGGTCTCACTGTCAGTGTCTGCTCAGCTAGGATGCTCCGCCCAAAATTTCTCACTCTAGTACCCCCACTTGTGTCATTATGTTGAGATATATCATCAACTATCTTATTTTAACATACTAGGATTTCATATTACATTATCTCATTAATGTACTTTAATATCTTGCGCTACACGCAACACCGAGTTCTAGAGCACTACAACTTACCAAACAAGCCATTCAAAAAGTGGTTACGAATAGTATTGAATTAATTTTGAATCTTATATATTCCATATAATTTTAACATCCATATTATTGATTACTTAGAAATAATATAAGAACTAATTCAAATTTTTAGACAAAAGGAGTATTTTTCAAAAAATAAAATTTTACCACCTATTAATTGTGAACACTTTTTAAATGCATTATTTGACACTTTTAAATTAAATTTGGAAATATATACTTCCTATTTATAAGTGGTACATAAAAATTTAGTTTGGATAAATTTTTTGTGTATTTCTGATAACTTTCAAATTTTGATGAATAGAGAAAGATGCCAAATTTTAATTAAAAATAACATTTTTAATCAAAATAATTTATCATGTTAAATTATACATTTTAATGGTTTTAAAGTATAATTATATTATATTTTAATCATTTAATACAATTTATGTCATTATAAGTAATTTCACATTTAAATTGGACATAAAAAGATGTCAATCTTTTGATAGTTTTTACTTTTTTAAAAAAACCCGCTTTTTGGTTTTGACAACGAGAATTAATTTTAAATTAATAAATGAAACTTATATGTTTTGAATTTGGTAAAATAGACTTCATTTTTGAATTAAGAATATAAAAATTAACTTAGGGTGAATTTGTGATATTTTTCTAAAAACATTCAATTTTTTATGTATAGTGAAAAAACAGTGCGTTATTATTTAAAACTCACTTATTATATAAATAATTATTTATTTTATTTAAATTTCTTTTAAGTAAAAATAGATACATAAAAAATATATAATATCAATGTAATTAATTTGATCCATTTTATAATAAGATTAGATGTATAAAATTTTTATGAATATTTTACCATCTTTTACTCACCTTCTAGGCACATTTGTAAATTTACATAAAACGAAATTCTGCCACTTCTGTGAATTAAAATTCAAAAGTCTGAGAGACATAGTTGACATTATTATGTAAAATGTGGTTCAATATGATGAAAATAATTTTTGATGAATAGTAATTTTGAATTTTATTTACCAGAGTTAAAAGTAAATAGGGTAATTAAAGGTAAAAATTATATTATAATTACCCTAACACATGTCCTAACTCAATTGGATAAGTGTATTTTTTCCAAAATAAAACATTATAATAAGATATGATACTTTTTTATCCACTTTGATTAGATTAGGACCTTTATTATGAATTTATTTAAAGAAGAGTTAAAAGTGTTAAATTAAAATTTAAATAACAAAAACATTTTTAATATAGGGTTAAACATAGAATAATTTCATCTATAAATATTAATTAGAAATATAAATAGATTTCATACATCATGGTATTTTATTTATAATATTTAGACATCAAATATATAAATTTGTTAATGACTCAAAGATGATATAGTAATTACCTTATCAATGGAAGATAAAAATAATTGATATTATAAATATTAAAATAAATGTAAATCAAGACTTTTGATGACTTAAAAGAATTATCTAGGTTAATATGACATATTATGGTTGATTAAATCAAATTTTTTTAAGTAATAAAGTTTTTTGGACTTTAAAAAAAATCAATTAGTAAATAGTTCCTAAATTGACATAATAGAGTTTTTAAAACAAATACTATTTTATTAAATTATATAATACTCCTTAAGATCTATGGTTCTGCAAAAAGACTAAAATAATGATAGATATATAATTAATGAACCACTTGCTATTATCAGGACTTTTTATAGTATGTTTATTAACTATATAGTTTAAGAATATAGGAAGACCTGGTAAAAGTTAAACTATTTCACAAAGAGTTAAAAATAAAAGATAAGGTTAATTTGGTGACCTAAACTAGCCAAAAACCTATTGGTTGAATGTATTTAGACCCAGACACACGTAATACTTGAAATAAATCATTTTGGATCCATTATAAAGAGAATATTATGGTATAATAAACTAATATTTTATGCTTTTCCTAAAGTGACCCTCACCTCTCTTCTAAAATGGTACTTCCCCTTCTCTCAAAACCACACCTCCAAATCCATTTGGCTTGGAAAAAAACTACGAAAATATCCTACCAAATTTACTAACTTCAAACTATATGGCTTCCCTTAAGAATAAATCCAACCTATGAATCCTTTTTCTTTCAAATCTAAAGTAAACACCTGAAGAAGATGTAATTATTTTATCACCCCTTTCAATGTCCTTTTCTTCTTCCACATTCTCTTTCTTTGTTATTTCCATTACAAAATAACAAATCCAGTACCTTCTACAAACTAAAATGTCATTATAAATACGGAAAAATGATATTGATCATTCTATCCATCCTATTAATTATAAAGTCACCATGCGTGCGTACGTACAGCTAACCGTCTCCACATCATGGTGTAATTTGTTATTCAACAAAATGTTATTTGGATGGATTTAATGATGAGTAATATGAATATAAATAATTAAAATAAATTTTAATTTTTTCCTTATAATTATTAAACCATCCAATTCCATACCTTTTAATCATTAAATAAATGATATCGTTTCTCGTGTGTACGTACGGCTTATTGTCTCCATGACACGATGATATTCATTTCCATGTTCATCATTAAATGATGATTATAAAAATAAATATTATTAATAAATATGTAATATATGAATTAATAATTTTACTGGAAATAAATAAATATATATATATATATATGTATGTAGTTACATTTATCTCTTTCACATTCTTCAATTCAATATGATATGGAAACAGAAACAGCGTTTATTCGTGCATATAGCCTACCGTCTCCATAAATGGTGGTTTCCATTTCATATATCAATCAATAATACATATTTATATTCTGAATATATATGATATATAAATAATTTTTTATATTCTGGAAGAAATTTAATCATGATACAAGTGATACGATCAAGAATATCAAGTTAAAACACTTACGATAATGAAAGCAATTATTACACAAAATATTACTTTAGGAAATAATTTTTAAATGGGTAGTATAAATTCATAAATTAATCATGTATTATATCATAAATATTAATATGGTTCTGGTATAATTTAAAAAAATATTATGGTCATTATACAGAAGGTTAAAAGTACTCTCAACTAATGAAAAGTAAAATGTAAGTGTTATTTATTCAATCTCATTATTACCTGAGATTGATTATTTGTAAGCATATACTAGGAAATTGTTATTATCCATGTGCATTTTTTATTACAATGTTTTTAAAATTATTGTTTTATGATTTTATGTAATTTACTCTTTAACAAGATCTTCATTTTATGTTTTTTTAATATTTATTTTTTAAAATCTTATTAATTAATGTCCACGTTTTCTAAATGATTTTAAGGATTTATTTACATGGACATGATTATTTTAAAGTGTTAATTTCATTAAAAATATTCAATGTGGAATGGGACAATTTGATTCAAAAATCTCTTTTAAATGGATTCGTTTATAAATTGTGTGACTTTTAAAAGATTTCATGACAATTGTTATGTCTCTCAAAAAGTTTTATTAATTATTTTCAACTATGTAAACATCCTTTATTGGATATTATTCTGGATTGGAGTTGGTTTACTATAATAGAATATTTCATTTTGTATTAAATTATTTATGATATGTTTGATTTTGGATGTTATATTCTTATATCATTCATGGTTTATGGATAAAGTACTGACATTTCATATGCTAGTTTTAGCACTAATGTTTATGTTACGTTCCACACTATTTTCATATGAGGAATGTTGTGGACTTAGTAAGTTACAGGTGGGTCCCGTTATATCCCTTTGATGCATCGGTAGGTTTTATAAGACAAACTAGTGTCTTGGCATAAGGACATGACACAATTTTTATTTGTATCCTTGTAACGAGTCCTTGACTATGTGGTTATGATGTATTGCATTAGGTATTCCCTATTTATGAAATTTGTTAATACATGTAATTCTTCGACTAGTATAATTCCCATGATCACGATTATATGGTAATTATTGGTTTATTTATTCCATATTATGTTCATGTATACATTTAAAAAGGATGAAGTTTGTATTACACAACTTGCCTTAAATGTTTATAAATTCCACTAAATTATTTTCCCTTAATGAGCATCTATGATCACCCCATTCTTATGTTTTGTTTTCCCAAGATTCCAAGAAGTGTATTATGATTGATATGATGGTTTAAACTATGGGAATAATGGTGTTCTCAAAAGATTATTTATGTTTTGTTTTATGTTTTAATGTGTAATGTAACGTTCTGGTATGTAATCTATTTACCTGACTTCTAAACTGCTCAGTCCTTTATGAATTGATTCCTTGTAATCATGACAATGTATTAAAATAATGAAATGGCTCTAGAAATATATGGTCAGGGCGTTATACTGATCTCTCATCGGGGACCCTTCTCAAAGGTCCATTCCCTAAAGAAAGGGTCTTGTACCATGTCGATGGAGCAGCGGGAGTGATCAGTGAACCTCACCGAGAACTGGGCCACAATCATGTTGCCCTGCTGTAATTGTAGTAGCTCTTGAATATGAATAGAGAGTAAGGTCATTGGGATGAACTCTTCCCTAAAAAGGATCTTGAAGTATTCCCAGGTTAGGGTCATTTCATAGTGTACCTGGAGCATCAAGATCCACCATCTCCATACTGCTGCCTAAAAATGACTGGTTGCTAGGATCACCATAAGATCATTTAGTGTACCAACCAAGTGGAAAACTCTGATTATAGCCTCCAGTCGGTCCTCAGCTGTCTTCGGGTCTATATCACCTCAGAAGCTCGGAGGCCTGTCCCGCTAGAACTCATGCAACATTCACAGTCAGCGGGCACCCAATGCTGGTGGGGCTAGTGGGAATTGCTTCCCAATAGGTAGTGGTGCTACTGGTACACCACCTAAAGGAGATAACACCGTAAGAGGGCCCTACAACGAGGCATAATCACTTTGTGGGTCGTCATCACATACTCTCTCGAGAATCCTGCATGGGTTTCTATGTGGAAGAAACCTAAATAAAAATAGGTGTGACACAGTCAATAAGTTATACCTTGTGAGCTGACTCAAGAGTTCAAAAAGAAAACGTTTCAATACACACGCAATCATTTTTTTCATGCACTATGTTGGAAATTATGATTTAGGTTTCCAGTGAATGGATATGTCGTCCATCACACCAACACTCGATTCCCCAAACTGAAAACCACACTAATAACACTTAACACTATTTCACAATATAAAATCTCAGAGTCCATGTTCTTCGATATAAATGAACTCCTCTGATACCACTTTTTCATGAATCGCCTCCTGGGGCTCAGGCTGTGACTACCCCAAGCCGACCTTCTATAGGCCAGAATCTGGCGACTAGCCCTAGAAAGGAATATCCATAAATTGGGAAGAAAATTCCTTCAAACTAGTACAAACACACATATTAGAACACAAAAATATGAAACCAAAAAGTAAATTGTTGTAATAAAGAGTGATGAAAGTGTAGGGGCTAGAATACCAGCCCAATAGGAAAAAGTAAAAGTAAAAAAGTACAAAATTGCTAAAAATTGAAAGGCGGCTCCTGGATCATCCACCATGGATCCAACCTGAAGCGTAGGTACAGCTCACTATCAGTAGTCCCATGGTCACACAACACCAAATGTTCCATCTCTGAGCGCCTTCTAGTCCTGGCTCCCTTATACTCGATTTGTGTTATTCATCACATGCACCAGACACAACAAGTTATAGAGGTTGCTAGTGCAGGGGTGAGAATAACGATTTTCAGTAGGTACCCTGAGACCTATGTAGGTCTCCTAAGGTTACTCAAAAGAAATACAACAAAGTAAGACTACAAGTGTCCATAGTTATATACCCATACATATAGCTAAGTTATCAAGATATACTCATCTCATACATGAGGGAAGAATACCACAAAGGTAACACCACAAAGATAGAAATACCACACAGGTAACATCATGTTGATATAAGTACCACACATGTAAATGAATTTGTTCAAATAGTGTCTCAACTCAAACCAGATATTAGTGAAGTAAAGAAGTACATATTATTAGTCGTGATGCTAGATCATCTTATTCTATCAAGAGGCACTACTTCAGAACATAATGAGTATGACCCACACATGATTGATATGTAACTAACCCTATCAAATACCCACTCAAGTTATGACCCACACATCATCGATATGTTATTATCCCTCGCAATGGACCACACGGGATCATACCCACACAAGATCAGTATGAACTGATCTACACAGGATCGCTGAGCGCTGATAGACACAGGATATGACCCACAGAGGATCGATAAGCACTGGCCCATTAAATATTGATTAGTGATGACCCACATAAAATCGTTTTTGACCCACACTAGATCACATAGTACTAAATTCCATATGATCTGTCTCCAACCTCTGCCTCACTATCAGCCACTAGATTCCTCACACCCGGTGCACTCAAGTTACATAGTATCTTCCCCTAGAGATATCAGTCATACCAAAACCACCATTAAGTTCAAAAAATGAGTAACCCAAATGTTCACTATGTCTTAAGGGTTCCAATGTGATAGACGGTGCATCAATCAGACGCCCGTTCTGTGAGTTATAAGCATTTTAGCTCCGGGGGCTCGGTTGGATATGGGTATGACCCCTCCTTTCCATGTCCCAATTATCTCCAAAACTCATGTGTATTATATAAAAATTATTTCGTCGATCCAAGGATCCCAACTTCGTAGACGGTTTGTCAAACAGACGTCTGGTTCTCAAGATATGGCCCTTTAAGTGTTGTTGGCCCTGGTTGGGCCTTTGTCCGGTCTGACCCGGTCTGACCGACCCAGACTGACCCAGTCTGAGATGGGCATAGGTCCATCCCAGCCTAAAAAGGGAATCCCGCAAGGGAAACTTGGCCTATATAAGGCATCCTGGAAAGGGTGAACCACAAAGGGCAGACCGACCGCATGGGGCACAACCCGTAAGAGGGGTGGCCCGGCCGCAAAGGGTGCAACCCTCAAGGGCCAGCCTAGCCACATAGGTCACGGCCCACAAGGGGATTCCCCATGGTGTAGGGAACATCCTGCAAGGGGAGCAGCCCGACCGCATAGGAAGAGGCCCGCAAGGGGGCGGCCCGACCATTTTCCTCTCGAGATGGAGAGGGGAGGGAGTGTTTCCCCTCGGTATCATGAATGGACCGAAGGCCATTTGGTTTTGTGAAATGGCGGTGCCACGTGAGCGCCACCTAGTCACTTCGGAACCCGCACGACAGGTTCCTCCTCCACCGCAGCTTCGGCTCGTCAGTGGCAAGCTAGTTGCACCTCCTCTCCCGCTTGCCACTGGCACGCTAGTCGCGCCACCACTCCTTCCGCGGTCGACCAATGTGTCGGCCGCCTCCTCAGTCTGCCATGGCTGACGTGTCAGGGGCCCATGCTCAAAGGTGGTGCACGATGGTGTGCCACACTTCCTTCATGGACAGTCGGTGTCTGCCACTCCAATTAAATTTCTGTCTTTGTGTCACAAACTCATCTTGTAGTGTGCATTGGCGTGCCTACTACTTCTAAGCAGGTCGGTGTATCCATGATGTCGTTCTTCCACGTAGGTCCCAAGGGTAGAAAATTAGTAGAGGGGTTGGGCTGGGTTCGTTAGGCTCTAACCCTCTATGTTAGCTAATAAACAAGAGGTATAATAATGGGGTTCAACAATCATTTGAAAAAAAACCAAACCCCTACCTGAGGTAGTGGGAGAGCCTCCGCAGTTGAAGGTGGATCGGTGATTTTCATTTCGACAATAGGATTCCAATGATGCTTCTTTCACATCATCATTTGGTTCGGGATTTCAGTGTCTCCTATCACCGCTCCCCAGAACCGGCTCTATCCTCCAATGGTTTGGTATCTCGACTCTCCTTCAGCACTTTTTTTATTGGTGAATCTGTGCCGACACCTCTTCCCAAGCTTCATATAAATAGAAGAGGGAGAGCATGTCTAACACTATTGGGAATTAATGGGGCTCATTAATTAGGAATATTTCCAATTCACTAATGATATTGTGACAAAGGATTGAAAGGTCAAACTTTTTAATAGCATGACACATCACTGGTCCCACACTCCAATTGTTCGTTGGAGGATATGAATGAAAAATAAAATAAAAAAATTATTTTATTCAATTTATTAAAAAAGATAAAAAAAATATAAATTTTTCTCCAGACCTACTATGGTCAAAATAAACTCCCCCTTAAGAGAATCCCAGCACAGCAGATTCAACGGTGCCCTCATATTTTTAATCTGAGAACCAGTTCAATAGCTAGAAAATTCCTTTCATGCATTTAATGAATTAATCTGAAACAATGTTAAGAAATAAATTCCAGGCACTCTGGGCCCTAGAATAACATGCCATCAATTTTCGTTGACTTGTAATAAATCTATATAATTAAAAAAATTACATGGAAATTTGGGTATTTACAATGATAACTAGAAGGTTGTGGGAATTTTTGATAGTAAGGATCCTCTATCCAGTATCACATATGGTTTCCAGAGGCAACTGAGTGTGGAGACTATAGAAAATGGAATGACAAGTCAAAAGTAGGATTGAACTCCTTTGGTGGTAGATATCATCCATCATTTGAGAAAATAAATTGAGAATACGTAATTTTTTTGGGAAGTTCCTTTGGAGAATTGAATTTTGGGGTAGGAGTAGGATACTGGACTTGTGAATCATACTTTTCTTGAGGTTCCTCAAGTTGGAAGTGGGAAAAAAGACATATCAGTTCCTCAAAATAAGGAAGGTCCTAATGTTCCCATGGGTTCTTCATATGATGAGGTGGTGTGTCCAAGGAGTTTCACTAGTGATAAAGGACGGGAATAAGTTGATAAGGAAATCAGGGAGGATAATCCTATAGGTTACAATGTTTTTATACAAGCTTCATGGGTGATTCTTCATTCGAGTGAAGTCCTAGAAGAGAGGTTACAGGTATCATGTTGGGTATCCACTTATAATTATATCTAATTATGGTCTGGTTCATGAGATTGATGAATATTTAGGGAGAACTTCTATGTATGGGTAGAAGGATTCTGTATTTGAAGCCAGTGATGACTACTATAGCATTTCTGCAGGTGATACAGAGGATGAAGTACAATTTTCTAGGCTCCCAATCCCAAGGAGAAACAAGATATTAAGGGGTAATCATAAAGAGAGGAAGGATTAAAATTATTTTCCACTACCAATGGATACTAGATTAGTAAAGATGTTGAAAGATAAAAATATGGAAAATGATTCCCATCTATCCTCTAGAGACACATGCCAACATAGGAATGGAGGTGGCGTGCTTTATCAATACATGGAACATCTTACGAGCATGGATAAATAAATTGTTGAATAAATTATATTATGTAGTTATACTGATGGATAATAAGACACGATGTTGGTATGGTCTTTGAGAATGGTTCCCAATATTGAGCAGTGTTCCCAAATTGACAAGTAGGACCTGATTTTAGTAAGGGGATTCAACAATGGGAAGAACAATTAAAATTCATACATCCATTCCTTAGATGACTTGGAATTTTAATTTAACGATCACTTAATGAATGATCCATAAACCTAGGTAAGTAATGCCTCTTGGAAATTATTTTGGGAGGTTATATCTTGGTAGCTTAAACTATATTTTAATGGATCTGTTATTTCACTATGTCATTGAACCCATGGTTTCTCAAATTTTCCTTAAATTTTTTTCAAAAATAAAAATATAATTTTCAGTCAGTCATTCAGTAACCCAGTCTTAATTACCTCCTAATTAACTAAATTAATGTAAAAACTCAATATACCAAACCAATTAAATATTATCCAAAAATGTAAAAATTTTCAAGAAAACACATGTAAGTTGTATGTCCTAGGATCGAAAAATATTTTATCAGTGACTAACTATTAATTGTAGCACTTCTAAATATATTATAAATTCTCTATATGTAATGCCTATGTAACTTATTTATCTTAACTATAATCTCAATGTTTATTTTTTACATTATATGTGTCATTAAAATTTTCAAAATTTTGATCACCCTAATTTTGTTATTTTACATTAAATAGTCACCTTAAGGGATGTGAAAACCCTAATTACATTAAAATTAAAAAAATTATGAAAAAATAAGACACAAAAATGTCTTCAATATGAATATCATAGGTTATCATCACAAAATAGAATTCAAGTTACACCTTATGTTTGTATGTAATAGAAATTATTCATTCATGTTCTAATGATAGACCATATTAAATGTTCTATATCCAATTTATATCCTTAATTTAATTTATCTTTTCATATTCCATATGCACCAACTCACCATCCACTTCCTTATCAGACACAACAAATTTATTAAGAGACTAAAATTCAGAGTCATTGATTTCACCGTAAAGATATACCACTGGATTGAAGATACCTAGTTCCACCACCATACCTTTTAGATTAATAACTAATGTATGTATTAAAATATACTATATAGAGTAAAATACCACAACTAAATTATTAATTATAGTTAAATTTTGAATATCAACAGGGAAAGTGGATGTATATGATTCGGGACTACCTCAAATAGTCTAATGTTGTCAATCTCTAGTGGTTGAGAATCATGGGTGTTATTGTTGACTCAATTTCCTCCTCATAGAAAACACTAAATGAAATAACCCTATGAAATCTCACCCTATTCCTAGAAATGACTCACTATACGATGGGGTTAGTTAACTCTAATCATTTCCCCTTATTGGGTCCCAGAAATTTATATTTACTTCTTTCCTTGTTCTTATATTATCATTTATATTAATAAATGTTTCTATGTATAATTGTATATTTTCATGAAGAACATAAATCGCATACTCCCAAACCAATATTGACTGTTTTTCAATATAATGAGATTCTTTCAAATGAGGATCCTCACTATCCATTACTGGTTCAAAATCTTTTTTAACTGGACCATTTGTTAAATCTTATCAACCAACCCTAGCTCCTAATAGTTTTAATTGAATTTAGTGTCCATAGAAGGTATATATGTAAAATTAATTCCTTCCAAACAATAGAAAATCATTACTATATGTTTAGAACTATTAGATCAGAGTAATGTGAACAAGTTACATTGTATAATTCATTATTCAATTTAATATTTTGAATTCCCCTCATTACTCCCTTGATGTTCCTGGACATCAAAATCCCTCTCTATAGGAATCTATTCTATTCTATTTTCAAATTTCTCAACAATAATACTTCCTAGAATCATGAACATATAATTTGAATATGGGATGAAGAAGAAAGAATTAATTCAACCATTAATATCTTTTACCTTGGTATCCTCCATCCCCATTTAGAAATCTTCACCCTAAATTAGGAAAGGGTATAAAGATTTTTAAAAGTATCATGACAATTGCATGCATTTAAACAATGGACAAGATAATTGAAAAAATAATAGTAACTCGCATAAAATCAAACAAACCACTTTATTATACCTGTAATCATTGAATATTTAAATCTAAATGGGCTCTTAGGGAAGCTTTACTATACCATTTTCTGCCTATATATAAGAAAAAATTAATTTCCCAAGATATTTGGTGTGGAAAACTATATATAAAAACCACCTAGTGGAATAACCTAAAATCTATAAAATTTATGGGTTTCGTAAATTTAAAATAATTATAGGGAATCATATAATAAATTATATGACCTATGAATGCCATGTATATAATTTTATTCATTTCATTAATTATAAACTAAATATCATAAATAAAAAATTTGTAAACCAAATTTTGTTTGTTTATTCCTATTTTAAATATAAAAATGTTATTTAATAATATAATATAAATTTATTATAAATGCATTTTCATATATAATTCTCTTATGGATATATTAGGCCTATAAATATTCTTCATAAACCATATAAAAGGAAAAATTTGGAAAAGTGTGAGAAAAATTTCTTAGTAAATGGAAAATCATATTAATCTATCCCTAGAGAACATGTAATTAAATTAAAAACTCTACAAGAGTATCAATGTAAGATGTAATAAATAATTAAAGGAATAATATCATGGGATAATAAGAAGTGATTATAAGGAATTATTAAATAAGAATAGATCATATCAGATGAATGTATACCCATGAAATTATCATCATGAAATCACATAACATACCATTACATAGGAATGTGAATCCTAAAATAAAATTATGATCCAAGGAGACACATTTTTGGATTTTGGAAAAATTATAACAATATAAATTCAAATCATATGACATGGTCTACTACCAATTAATTCATATTTTATTGGGCTATAATAACCACAATTTTCCCTTGATATATTACACCAGGTTAAACACAATGTATCATAACATTGTCAACTGGACTGACAACCCTTTCCACATAACATAGTAACATCATGAGATATAAATATTTACCCAATACAATGACAAGATATAGATATCTAGTCTAACCTATCACAAGAATGATAAAAATTCATATATATTTCACATTATACCAATCATAAATCATAGTCATATTAACCAATAGAAAAAGTGTTATATTAATCATTTTCTTGACTATTCTCATTAGAAGAAATTAAGAATTGGATAGGATGATTCTGAAATTTAAATTACAAAAAACAAATATATGATGATATCACTTATTGGTTCATACAATAGTGTAATAAAATATTCTTAAATAATGGATCATTTGGTGAGGGAAGCGAAATTATATCAAACATCTCGATTGAGTTTTCCTAAAATTTTGGTAACATTATTTTTTAAAAAGGTACATTTTACTTTATAAATCCTTTTAAAAAGGTGGTAAAAGAATTCAAAAAAATTATTTTCAAAATATTCTATCCAATAATGGAACCATGAAAATAAATATATTTGTATTTGATGATTTTTTGAGTAAAATATAAAATTTTTTCTATAATTTAAAAGGTATTATTTGTAATAATTTTATATTTTTTGTAAGATATATAAATATAAGGGATATTAAAGTTCACTTTTAATAAAGATAGAGAGAAATATTAATTGTATAATATATATTACATATATAAGATTTAAAAAAATGAAATAATGATTTGAGTAATTAAATAACATATAAATGGTAGAAAAATACTCAATATTGATAGTGAAAATTATCCTTTCAAATAAATTATTGTTTGGGAGTAATAAATAATTTAAAAAGGATATTATGATAATAAAATATAATTTCCTTAGAAATAAATTGGCAATATAGTATGAGATAGAGAAGATATGGAATATACCAAACATAGAATAGTTTAATTAAAAATGAAAGAGTATAACTCAAGGAAAGGAAATTGAGTTAATAATAACCCTCATGTCTATGGTAATGTATGTAACAATATAAAACAGAAGAGATAAAATGAAATTAAATTTAAAATACCAAGAATCATATGGTAGTTAAATAAAATATGTAAATGAGGGATTATATAGACCACATAAAGTTAAATATATGTATAATGTTATAAATGCCTCAAATAGACCCATACCTAAGATTCTTACTTTCTCAAACATTATCTATCTCCGTGTATTATAAATTTCTGTTTATTATCCATCATTATTAAAATATTATTTTCATTTATATTACTTAATCTTCTTAATTTTCATTTTTTATCACCAATGTATTAATCACTCATTATTAATGTTAATTATTGAGTGAGGCAAATAGAATTTGTTTACATTTTTTTAGAATTTTTAACATTGTTTTGAGTAGCATGATTAATGATTTATAGTGTACTATTTTATTTTCAATGTGTTTTAGTAATTTTAATTTTTTTACAAAATTAGTTGATTATATATTAACATTAGTAATTATATTTATTATAAGTGCATATAAATTGTATTGAATATTTTATATGATATAAAAAATAATATATTTTTATTAATAAATTTATTACATTCATAATCATTTCATCAAAATCTTAACTCATGAAAATAATAAGGTTTCAATAGCACATAAATTGTGAAATTTAATAATGTTCCATAAACATAATTTCATCAAAACATAAAACATACAGAGGATTTAAATGTATGTAAATGTTGAATTATTTCCCCAAAAAGTCATCAATAGCACCAATATATGTCATCATATATGATAATTATTTTTTAAGTTATTTTAGATACAATTCTTGATGAAAATATTCTTTCTACATTGAAAAAAAACTTTTTAAAACATACTTAAATTTTAAAACAGATTTTTCTTGGGAAATATTTTTTAAAACATATAAATTATGCTTTAAAAACCATAAAATATTTTTTAAATACCATTTCCTGGAAATTCATCTTCAAATTTCATTTTAAAACATTTTTTGAACACATGGTTTTTGAAATATACAGATTTTTTATGGAAGATAGAAATACGATTAGATTTTTTTCAAAATCATTTAATTAAGTATATTAAGATAATATGAGTGGTAAACGATACTAATATATAGATACATATTGAATAAACTTATGATAATATGTATCATAATATTTTATCAATGTTTTCATAATCGTAAATAATCTAAAAACGATGAGATTATTTCGATAAACACTTCCAAAATGGAAACATCTGATCACACATTATATGAAATAAAATTAAATTAAATGAAGTTTATAATATTATGAAAATAATTAAATTCATGCTATAATTTTCCAAATGTATGCATATACACCTTAGAAAATAATGATGGTGTGTAACAAAACATGTGTCATAAAGATGGAAATTTGAGAAAAATATCTCACTAATTTCTTATCTTTTTAAACATTAACCCCTTGAAAGAAATATCATAGAATAGATATTATAATACCTTTAAATTTAATAATAAAATCATATAAAAAATTTATGGGTAGTATATACACCACATAAAATAAAAGAGTGGTGAACATAGAATGTGTCTCATGGATATAAAATATGAGATGAAATTACCTTACATTGTGTCTTGACTTTCATCATAATCATACAAACCTCTTGTCTAATAATTATAATTTTATTGTATATATATAACAGAAACATATTCAAATATATAATACTATATATTTTATTATTATGACTTTATATTACCCATTTATTAATAATACCTTATTCAAGTAATTTTTTGGGTAATAACTACTTTCATTATCATATCTGTTTTGAATTTTCATTATTAATCCACTTACCTAAACAATGATTCACATATATAAATAATGTAAATTAATGACTTATATATCATATATAATAAGTATATAATTATTTATAATAATATATAAAATATATATATATGAAATGGAGTACATTGTTCATGGAGATGATAGGTCGTACGTACGTATTAACGTTGTTTCCATTTTTAATGAAATATCGATAAAAAGAAAATATATATATATGTATATAATAACATTAAAGTATAATTATTACGTAATATATATCAGTTAATGTTACTAAACTCACCATAGAACATTCCAGATAATGTCTGAATGAATCGTATCACTTTGAAGCGGCTGTAATCCACACGTCAACAAATGAAGTTATCGTATTTAGAAAAAATGGAAAACATTAAGTTAAGATTTATATAATAAAAACATACGTATAAATACATCATATATATCAACTATATAATATATATAAATGTATTTTATATCATAATGACATGTCATAATAGGCTCTAAAAGTAAACCGAACTACATCATTTCGTGAGGCGGTAGTTCAAAGTACACAAGAATGGTAAGTTCATTACCCATTATATGGAAGTGTGTATAAGTTCACATAGAACCCTTAAAATAATAATATATAATAATATTTTGTATATTTAGTCTATTATGTGTGCATGGAATAAAAATATGTCAGGTTATGTAAAAATAAAAAAATAAAGAAGCTTGAGGAAGGATGTAACCTCTTCTTTCGGAAACTCCTTTTTAAAATTCGCCAAAGGGATTCCTTGGAAGGATTTATTCCGAAAGGTAGGGTTCAAGGAGTAGGGGATGTTTGTGGTTTTATTGGTAATATATTTTACAAACCTATGTCTTTTGATAGGTGTGAATAAGAGGGATTGGTGGGGGGTTTTATAGGGAATGTAGGGGACACAATTGGAATTTTTTAAAACAAGTTAGGTGTTCCAAAATTTTTGTACCTAACATAATTCATAAAAACCCCAAAAAATGAATTTATGGTTTATGTAAGAAATATTTAAATAAAATGGGGTTTGGATAAATTTTTAGTTCATTTGGTTCATTATGTTTATGGTTTCCTCCCTTGTTATGCTTAATTTTACCTTAGTAACTACAATTGATCTTAATCACTTTAACAAATTTTTTGGTAAAAAATTAATTTAAATTTATTAGACGAGAAAAATAATATTGATTATAGTACTGTGTATATATTTTTCAATTCTCAATTCATATAATTTGAATGATTATGTTTAATTAATATCTCATAGATGTGGTGAGAAAGCGGGTCTTTAAAGTTAGAATGTTCAAAAGTTCATTAAGATTTTATATCAAAATTTAATATAAAAATATTCCCGTGAACAACATTGTATTAATATATCTATAATTAATAGAAAACGACTTAAAATCCAACATAAAATATAATTTAAATATATAAATATATTTGATGAAAAAATAGTTCTGAATTGATATTCTGTATTTTTAATTATTCATCCAAATATAATGTTTCTCAAAAAAACCCAAAAATTAAAATTAAGATAATTTGGACATTATAAATTAACAAAATGAAGTTTATTTTACCAAATTAAATATCTAAACATGTATCAAATTAATTTTATTGTTTTCATAGAAGGAGATGAAAATATGTTCATTTGAAAAAAAAAATTAAACATATAAACAGTCTACCAAAAATTATATTTTTCAACAAAATATGTTCTAATTATATAAACCCATTATGAACAATATCTGAAAAGTAGTTATTACTATTAATATTACTAAAAATAATGGATATTTTATAACTATATCATTTAAATAATAATACCAATAAAAATATGTTTCATAGAAACTCAGTGTTGCATGTAACGCACACCAAGTCGATATTGTATATAGCGCACACCGACTTGGTGTCATATAAAAATAATTTTTAACTTAGTTTAAAGAAATAAATCAATGAAAACTAATTTTTTCGAAAAAAAAGCTTCATAAAAACATCTATTGTTACAAATTATCACATGGAATGAAAATTGATAATATCACAATGAGGGTATTCATAATTTCAAACATCACAAACACATTGTTAAGGATTTCTCCAAGAAACCATATGAAAAATTTCTAAAAACTAGTCTAGTTTATCTCAGGAGACCTATCGATCCCTCGAGAGACTATAGTCGGCCACTCCATTTACATAATATGTCTAATGAATTTCTCATTTAAAATAAATGAAACATAATCAATATATAAATTCATATTGAAACAATAATATGAAATTTTTATAACCTTCCCCAAAAAATAAACGTAATCATAAACTATAAGTAATATGGAAAATGGTGTCAAGATAGTATATCCTTAATCAAAATAATCTTAAACCATTCACTAAAATATAGTTGATGGTATCATAAGAGGTCATTTTTAATATATAATATAACTTGATTGTGGGTGTTGAAATATATTAAAATACTAAAATAAAATCATTGAGGAAATCTAGAGATAATTCCTTTTTTTTACTTTTAGATGGAAGAATTCCCATTGGAAATTATTTTATAATCTTCATAAAATCAGATTATGAAAGAGAGTTTATGGAAGACAAAGGATTAATCTTATACATAAAACTAGAATATAGATAATATTGTGTTTTATGATAAAAAATGTTATTTTAGAAATATATTTCAAACAACCCATACTTTACATATAGTTATTACTTCAAAATTGAAGAATAATAATTACATAACAAAAACCACACCAGGACTGTATAGGTTTAGTGTCATTAGAAACTAAGAAACATAAACAACTGGTTCAAAAAATATCCACATTGTCTCCCACTTATTTCATCATAAATATACTCCCTTTTGATATATCATACTTAATACCATTATTCATGACCATGGGAAAAGAAAAATAATAAACAGTGAGCTCAAATTCTCATTAAGTTTAAACAAGGGAAATATCAATCATATCATAATCATAAGAACATAACATTTTAAAATCTCATATTATAAACAAAGTATCATATAATCATGTCATGCGATAAATCCTAAAAGTATAATGAAATCAAAATATTCATACCATAATACATGAAATTTCATGGTATGTAATCATAAGCATAGAAAGCCATTTCATATTAGTCAAGGCTCATTTATGAGACCATCATAGTGGAAAAAGTCTGTTACTAAACTGAGTTCACTCATCATTACAACCGTATATAACTTAACAAAATTTTCAATTAGTTTCAATCGTGTCTATATCATGAGATATAAATCATTAAACAATGAATTTGTGGGTATTTTAGGTTCCATCCATCTTATAACAATACCATTATTATGTGTTCCACAAAAACATAAAAAAATTCACCATATCACAACCCTTAAAATAATGTGGGTTTATTAAACATAATGACATCATTAATTATATAAAAGTAATGTATTTCCAAAACAGCAAACAATAAAATCATAATAATAACTAGGTTAGAAATATAACGATATTTAAAGAGTATCATCATATTTTTAATATAATTTTAATAAAACACTTGAAATAAATTCTTGAGGAAAAAATCCTTTCTTCTTCCAAAACGTTTCCTTTACTAAAAATGCCTCAAAATTTTGGAATAAATAATTGAATGTGAAGATATCCTTATAATAATTTAGGTTAATCTTAATGTAAATAAGGCATTATGAAAGCATAAAAATCTTATAATTCCAAACAATTTAAAAAATAATTCTTCTCGTACTTTTGTCAGGAAATGTCAAAAGGTACATCGTACCAAAAACAACAAAAGATTCCATTCATATCTTTTAGTAAAAAATCAACAATGGGTAATATTATAAATTTATGTAAAGAATATTTTGAAATAAATATTTATAGAACATGCATGTGGATGGTAAACATATCCCAGTATATATTTACAAATAAACAATCTGAGATAAAAATAAGATTTTCAAAATTTTCGGTTACCTTTGGTTCGATATGATTCGAAAGTATCTAAACATTATGTATAATGAATTAAATAATGTAATTGAATTATTACATAATAATAATCATTTTTTTGATAACATTTATTATCCTATTTTCATTCGTTTGTTAGTAACATTTCATTTTTAGTCGTTATTTGGATATTACCTGCTTTATGTTCTTTTGCATGTTTTGTCAGATAAGTTCATATTACACTTCTTATTTTATAGATAGATCATTTATAGAATGGTATTACTATAATATATATCATATTTATTCATTAAATTCTTTTTTATTGTCATTCATTAATAAATATTACGTAGAACTAATCACATCGCACCGTGTAGAGAGTAATCCATACGTACGAACGAGCGACGATATCATTCCAATAATTGTAGAATGTTATTGAAGTGGATAGTGTATAGAATATCATATTCAATATAATTTTAAATTTATCATATATATATATATATATATTAATTTTATCATTATACACATCCATGTGAGGTTGTGGCGAAAAACGGATAACACCATGATGTGGAGACGGTAAGTCGTGCGTATGCAAGCGTTGTGATTTCATTTTTTATAAGATGGGTAGAAGGTGGAAAATTGTTATTTAATAATCATAATAACCTCTCTATATATAATTACAACTAGCATTATTACTTTATAATGAAACAACTCAGGAGGTGGAAGTAGATGAATAGAGAAGTTTGAAAGAATCGGTAAATGATATTACCTCTTCTTCAACATGCCTCTGGTAAAAATCCACTTAGAGAAATAGATTAGGTCATTGAAGAATAAAAAGACCTATATAATGTTTCGAGGGAATTTTATAAGGTAAATGGGTAGGTTATGGTCGATCTTGAAGTCTCAAAATAAAGTGAACAGTCGAGGGAGTAAGTTCCCTTTTATAATTGAGTTGAGGGACTCTTTTGGAAACCTCAAAAATATTAATTTTTAATAAAACCAAACCCAACGTAAAAACATCCAAGATGTCTCAATTTAAAATAAAATATAGGATAGGGTTGTAATGTTATCAACCATTAAATTTATACATGTTTTTATTTCAATTTAATCATAGTCATATTGATTAATACTTAGTTATTCTATTTAATTAACAAATATTTCAATATTTAAATGGTGAAATGTTTACTTATTTGAAGTAAATTAGACCATAAATTAATAATTTAGAACATTTTATACCATTTTATAATGATTCTATATTTTTTAAAATGTTTTATGATTTTTAAATAATTTAAGAAAAATATATTTTGACAAAATATCAATAGTATCAATATTGAAATTTTTTATTTCACGGGTTTTTTAAAATATAAAAATAAGATATGAACAATGATACAAATATTTTATTATATCCTTGAGGGGTCAATGAGATCTAGAAAATTAATTTTACATAATAATTATCCCAAATTATACTTATTAAAGTATTTTCAATAACATTTATTTGATCACTTCATTAATAAAATTATTACTACCCCAATTTTCTGTAATAATTTAATATACTTATTTGTTGAAAATTTTTAAATATAAAATAATATAATGAATATAATATTTTAAATAAGTTTCTTTGTTGATTTCTTTTCAATTAATTAATTTCACATCATGCATGTATATATCATTAAGTTAATTATTTATTTCCTAAAATTAAAAATAAATTTTTATGATAAAAAAAATTATAATTCAAATTAGTATTTATAATCTTATTTATTTTCTCTATAACCTTATATTAAAAATATTTTGACTATCCATGTTTGAGTGAAATATATTTCACTTTTCATAAAATAAAATTAATTAAAAGTATTAATCTCATCCAAGTGGGTTCTAATGCTTAAAATTTCAACCCAATTATGTTTTAGGGATAATTATAATCATCCTATTATATTTAGACAATTGTTATGGTAATTTTATAATATTATTTTACCCTTAATTACCTGATTTACCCTTTTACCAGGTTAATAACATTTATCAAAGTTACAATTCATATTGCCCAAAATTAAAATAATGTTATTTAAATAATATGGATCTTATGATTAAAAATATGGAATCCATTTTTCAAAATTCAAAACATTTAAGCTGTAGTAATTAATTTAATTTTAATCACATTTAAATGAGAAAAAGAGTTTTAAAAGATAAAATACTGCAAAGATTGAAATGTTGGTACTTATGAATTTAATGTAAAATTAATTATAATTTCTTAAATTATATTAAATGGTAAAAATATATTCTGTTTATACATTGAAACGATTCAATAATATAATTTTACAATATAAATTATTTCAACGAAAAAAATTATTTTCTATTAAAATTTTGTGTATTTTTAATATTCATAATAACATGAAAGTTGTTATAAAAACAACAGAAATCCAAGAAAAGTAAATTTTTATATTCCTAATCAATATAACATGTTGATTATGTCATATCAATATTACTAATGTGTCAAAATATTAATTTAAAAGGGGTTATCGATTCAAAGGTGTAAAATTAAAAAATAGGTTTTTATACCTCAAATAAGTTTTTATTCATACCCTATAACTAAAATATACCATGGATGAATATAAAAAATATTTTATTCAGTATATAACACCTATATATCTGAATAGTGTCATTAGAAAAAGTAATTCATTCAAATATAAAATTATCAAATTGACGTATATTTTTCATAAATAATTGATTACCAATGAATTCACAATGCATTTTCATAAGTTAGTTATAATTATTCCCAATAACCTAATGTCTAGGCTATAATGGTAATTTTATAATAAGGGTGTCGCATGATTTTTTAAAAATCACGATAGTGTAAAAAAACTACTAAATAATAAAAATAATTTAAAGAAAATATTTCATAATAACAATCAGGTGTTACATTCTAACACCCTTAAAATGATTTTCCCCCTCAAAATTCAACACATGGAAACAAATAAATGATGATACCTCTCCATCATCATAACCTCAAGTTCTCAGGTAGCTTCTTCAAATTGGTGGTTTATCTATAAAACATTAATCGAGCAAGTGGTATTATCTTGTAGAAATATTTCGCGACGATGCATAATCTCTATCGGTTGTTCTTCATAAAAAATTATAATCCTAGAGCATGAATTCTAAGATTAGTACATGTGAAGGATCAGGAATGTACTTTCTAAGGAGAGACACATTGTAACATCCCAAGTAATTAATGAATAATAGATATTTTTATCTATGTCTATTAATGATTAAGATAGTGTTTTAGAGGCTTAAAATGAAAATAAATCCAATCTTAAGCATGGAATACACTAATATTCTTAAAAGATTGTTTTAGTGCCTTTTGATGGAAAACCATTTTTGAATCTATATTTTGGCAATTTTATAAACTATGTTTGTCAAAATAAACTTATCCTTTATGATTGGGACATCAAAATTTACATTGTGTGAATATTTTGTATTTTTCTGACAATGTTCATTTTTTAATGAATAGTGAAAAATACTGCATTTTACATCAAAACTGCTTTTTAATCTAATTTATTTATATGATTATATTATGTTTTGAATTGGTTTTGAAGTGAAATTATAATATATTTTTACCATTTAATCCAATGGTGGTCATTGGAATCAATTTCACTTTGAAATTAGACTTAAACTGGTGTCAATCTTTTGATACTTATTGTTTCATAAAAACACGCTATTTGCTCTGGCAGCGGGAATTAATTATTGAATTAATTGATGTGACTTATATGATTTGAATTTTGTAAAATGGACTTCATTTTTGAATTCAGAATATCAAATATAGCTTAGGGTTAATTTTTGGTAATTTTCTGAAAAACGTCAATTTTTGATGAATAGTGAAACCACTAAGTGGTAATCAAGCAAACTGGTTTTTCAGTTAAATGAAAGTTTACCGCTAATGTGTACTGAATTTTGAAAATCCGACATACATGGTTGTCATTAAGAAGTAAAATGTGGTTCAATGAGATTATAATAATTTTTTGGTGAATAGTAACTTATTAAGTTCTTAATCACGATTAGTGGTAATTAGGGTAGTTTAAGGTATAAATAATACTTTAATAAAATGAAATGACCTAGACACATGTCCCAACCTTATTGGTTGTGTCATGGCCGACCAAGACAAGCCATGGGTCAATTTGGGGACCCCATGGATCCACTTTTGTTGGGAAATGACAAAAATAATTTTTATTTAATGTTAAAGTGAAAATGACACAAACATAATATGTTTTGCGAAAACAATTTTTAAGTGGGGTTATACAAGTCCAAATTTTGATTATAAATAGTAATTGGAAAGCTAAAAAGATTTCCTATATCATAGTAGTTTGTTTATAATTTTTAGACATTAAATAAATTTAATTATTTATGACATAATAATGATGCAGCGATGACATCATTATTTGACGATTTAAATAAAATAGAAAGATAATGTAACATCTATGAACTACACATGTCCAAAACCAATTGGATGAGTGTATTTCGAACCCTTATCACCTTATCCACGAATTCTATCAATGTGGGACCTTTTAAAACCGAAAAACATTTTCAAATAAAGTAATGTTTCTTTACTTTCCAAAAGTGCCCCTCCTCTCCCCTTATAAAAGGCCCCCACCTCTACCTCATTTCACACACTCCTCAAGCCTTTGGCTCGGCCAACCCCTGCCCATTTGCTCTCTCCACATCCCTCTCCTCAACCTAGGGGATTCCCTTTGGGAAGAATCCTTTCAAAGGAAGCCTTTAGGCTCAACTCAAAAGGAGTTACACTTTTAAAGGTAATTCATTCTCTCATGTTCATTTGTTTTATTTTGCTTCTCCAACCCCCTAAACTCTTTTTATTTACTTCTTTTGTAACAACACTAGTATCTTCAATATACTAGGATGTTTTTATAAGATTTATTTGACCTACACTCTCACAAAACTACATCAAATGGTTAAATAACATACGGTTTCCGTGGATGGCGAAATTCTGCCTCCCGAAACGATGATTGTTCAACACTCATTTAACACCTTCAAAGTTGGCCATTATGATGTCACTATTTTTATATATGATATATAATATGTTTATGTTTTCCTTAAGCTTCTGTTTTTTTCATTTTGGGCATACCTTTATGGTTTCCATTATGGGTAAAAGACGATATCTTCATTTTAGGAAGTGCGGACTACCGCCCCCTAAAAGTGATTTGATTCGTTAATACCATATGTGAGATTTGTAAAGGATAAAGTTAATGATATTATATATGTTATTATACTAGAATTATAATATACTCTTATATCATTATAATTCCATTCCAGAAAATATGAAATAGAAATGGAAGTAGCGTTCATGCGTACGTACGACTTACCGTCTCCATGAACAGTGCATTTCATTTCTTACCTCTAAATGTGATGTAATATTATAAATGAATGTATGTACTGGATAGATATGACATATATGATATCTACATCATGAATACCATTCTGGATATAATGAACCTTTGACCAAATTAACAACATGTAAGTGTAAGAAGCCTATTTTCGACTTAAGAACCAAATACCGACAAAACGAACATTATTAACTTAAATGATTACATGATTTTCATAACATGGTATAAAAGGAATAATGAACTTGAAAAAGATTCATAATCAAGTAGAGATTAACTCAAGTTTATTATTCAGGAGATTAAAGAACGGTCGGGTCAAGTCGGATACGAGGTATGGGACTTCGTCTCAATCTCCTTTCGTTGAGGCATATTTTATTTTATACACAACTTTCTTTTATACGGTGTATAAACCCCTTTTACTTTTACGTTTATTCAAAATGAATCTTTTTTATACGAAGCGTTTACTAAACGACAAAAGGGAATGTTTTTGTCGTACGTATGCGGCGACAACGACTTCTCCACCGTCGTAACCGTTATTTGAGTTTCAGCTTCCCCTACAAGCCATACCTTCTTTTTAAAAGAAATATAAATACCATGTTTTACTTTTCTTTTATTTTAGTATTGAAAATGGTTTTCATAATGTTTTTATATCAATGTGTTGTATTGATATCTCGTGATTGAAATGTGGAAATTTTTTGTTTCCTTTATGCATGTTTTATGTGATATGAATATGTTATGGTTCTTGGGCATTATTATGAAGACGGGTGGTTCCGTGATAAACTAAGGGCGGGTGAGCCCAATATAGCTCTCCAATGCATTGGGTAACGCGAAGGAGTGAAACGTTAAGGTTTATCCGAAGAGATTTTAGGGAATATACTGTGATGGGTATTCCAAACGCAACCAAGAGGGTTACTCCCTACGTAAGAATGTTATGAATGCCTCAAGTTACCTTTATGTCTTATGATTTCTATGATTTATTCATGATTTTAGGAGGTATTTTAAAGTGCCTATGTTTTATGGGTAATGTATGATTTCATTCATATGTATATATGAACTCATGTTTCATTTCCATGTTTTTTTTATATAACCCATACTGAGTTTTTATGCTCATCCCAAGTTTTTGAAATGTTTTTCACTGGTCAAGGGAAAGGTACATGATAAGATGATAGAGTCAAGGATGTGTCAAGAAATAATCCATGTTTTATTTTAAATGTGTTTCCATTGATGGGAATGAATAATACTACCTTTATGTAACCACTTTGTTTATATGTGGAATGTAATGCAAGTTTTATGATCTAATTCTCTAAAACTCTAAACCTGAAAAGATCCTCAACGTGTAATCTTGTAATAACTCAAGATTAAGTATGGTTTAAGGCTGGGGCCTTATAGTTGGTATCAAAGGTCGGTTTAGACAACTTTAGGAGCTAGAAAAGTGTTAAATTATAATATGATTGAAATGATATAGCATTTACAGATTACCATGTTGCTTCGCCTAAGATATTTCTGTGTTCAGAATGGTTTTCCGTGAAGACACAAAGCAGCTATGTTGGGACGACATCAGGAGGAAGATAACCTTCCAAATCAGCAACCTGAGATGGTCGGAATTGGAACTGAACAGTTTGTTGCAGTGATGGCACAGTTGACTCAGGCTATAAATGGTGGTGGTATCCATGCACGAGATCAGCCAGATCAACCGCAGAGGAACATGTCAGTGGTGGAACATTTCATGAGGCAACATCCACCATCATTCAGAGGATCATCTGACCCTGTGCAAGCTGAAGGGTGGATTAAAGCACTGGAGAAGATTTTCGATGTCATGGGGTGTTTAGACAATCAAAAGGTTAGTCTTGCTATTTACCGTTTGGAGGGTGAAGCAGATCAGTGGTGGTCTATGGTTAAAAATATCAGGGATGCCGATGAGATTGATGCTCTTGACTGGGATGAATTCAAAGGAATGTTTCTTGAGAAGTATTTTCCTAAGGCTGTTCGACTTAGGATGGAAAATCAATTCTTGGAATTGAGGCAAGAAGAGGATTCAGTGGCTGCCTATGAAGAAAGGTTCACTCGATTGGCAAGGTATGCTCCAAATTTTATCCGGGACCTTGATAGTAAAATCAATCGTTTTTACTCAGGATTAAAGCCAATGTATCGAAGGGCATTAGCTTCTCGTGAGTTTAAAAGTTATGAAAAGCTTGTTCGATGTGCTGAGAAGGTGGAAATGGAGTTTGCTGATGACCAAGTTTTCTATAACAACCACCAGAAGAAGAGACTGAGGTGGCAGGAGAAAGGTAAGAATTCTTCAAAAAAGTCTGATGGTAAGAAAACTAATTTTCCAGTTTGTGATAAATGTGGCAAAAGGCATGTTGGGGAATGTCTTCTGAATTCTGGAAAGTTCTACCGATGTGGTAAGATGGGACATAAGGCTCGTGATTGCACTGAAAAGGATCAAGATGAAGGTAAGAACAAATTTTATTTACAGTTAGTGAAGTGTTATAAGTGCAATGAGATGGGTCACTATGCAAATGAGTGTCCGAAAAAGAGCTTGAGTGATGGGAAGCAGTTAGACTACAAGCAGAAAGGGGTGGTGAAATCCTTTGCAACAACTTCAGCAGATGTTGGGCCATCGAATGAAGTGGTATCAGCTCCAGGGAGCTCAGTATTTTTCGAAGATTGACTTGAGGTCGGGGTACCATCAGTTGAAAGTAAAAGAAGCAGACGTTCCGAAGACTATGTTCCGTACTAGATATGTCCATTATGAATTTGTAGTTATGCCTTTTGGGTTAACCAATGCACCTTCTATATTCATGGACCTTATGAATAAAATTTTCCATGAGTTCTTGGATAAGTTTGTGTTTGTGTTTTGAGGTTTGGGAAGAGGTTGTGAGTGCCTTGTGATTCACAGTTGAAGAGAGAGTTGTTATGTGAAGTTCATAGTTCTCCATTTTCAGTTCATCCGGGCAGTACTAATATGTATAGAGATCTGCGGGAGTATTACTGGTGGGATGGAATGAAAAGAGATATTGCTGATTTTACTGTGAAGTTTTTGACATGTCAACAGGTTAAAGCAGAGCGGCAGTTACCGAAAGGGATGCTTCAGCCTTTACCAGTGCCAGAGTGGAAATGGGAGAATATATCCATGGACTTTGTTGTGGGATTACCGAAGACATCTCGAGGTAATAATGCAATCTGGGTTATTGTTGATCACTTGACCAAATCTGCTCATTTCCTTGCTATACGAGATACTTTCTCTCTTGATCAAATTTCCCGTTTGTATCTTAAAGAGATAGTCAGGTTACATGGAGTTCCTCTCTCCATTGTATCGGATCGTGATCCCAGGTTTACTTCTAACTTTTGGAAAGGCCTTCAGAAGTCGTTGGGTACTGAATTAAATTTTAGTATAGCTTTTCATCCTCAATCAGATGGGCAGTCATAACGAACAATTCAGACATTGGAGGATATGCTACGAGCTTGTTCTATGGATTATCAGGGAAGTTGGGACCAACATCTTTCTTTGGTTGAGTTTTCATATAATAACAGTTTTCATTCCAGTATACAGATGGCACCATTTCAGGAATTATATGGGAAGCGGTGTCGAACTCCATCTTTCTGGGATGAAGTGGATGAAAGGAAGTTGATGGGACAAGAATTGGTAGAAGAAATGGCAGAAAAAGTTCAGCCGATTCAGAAACACATGAGAACAGCTCAGAGCAGGCAGAAGAGTTATGCGGATAACTGGAGGAAGGATCTATCTTTCGAGGTAGGTGATCATGTTTTTCTCAAGGTTTCTCCTTGGAAAAGTGTGATGAGATTTGGTAAGAAAGGAAAGCTAAGTCCAAGGTTCATTGGACCATACGAAATTCTAGAGAGAGTTGGATCAGTTGCATACCGAGTGGCTTTACCTCCGAGTTTATCTCAGGTACACAATGTTTTTCACGTTTCGATGTTGTGAAAGTATATGCCAGATCCATCTCATGTTTTGAGTCCAGAGGTAGTTCAGCTGGAAGAGAACCTATCTTATGAGGAACAACCGGTCCAGATTCTTGACCACAGGGAGCAAGTGTTACGGAATAAGGTGATTAAGCAGGTAAAGGTTTTGTGGAAAAAACCACATGATTGAAGAGGCAACATGGGAATCTGAAAATGCAATGAGGGATAAGTACCCCCATTTATTTGATAAGTAAATAAATTGCGAGGATGCAATTTTCAAAAGGGGGGAAGGATGTAACATCCCAAGTAAGTAATGAATAATAGATATTTTTATCTATGTCTATTAATGATTAAGATAGTGTTTTAGAGGCTAAAAATGAAAATAAATCCAATCTTAAACATGGAATACACTAATATTCTTAAAAGATTGTTTTAGTGCCTTTTGATGGAAAACCATTTTTGAATCTATATTTTGACAATTTTATAAACTATGTTTGTCAAAATGAACTTATCCTTTATGATTGGGACATCAAAATTTACATTGTCTGAATTTTTGGTATTTTTCTGACAATGTTCATTTTTTAATGAATAGTGAAAAATACTGCATTTTACATCAAAACTGCTTTTTAATCTAATTTATTTATATGATTAGATTATGTTTTGAATTGGTTTTGAAGTGAAATTAGAATATATTTTTACCATTTAATCCAATGGTGGTCATTGGAATCAATTTCACTTTGAAATTAGACTTAAACTGCTGTCAATCTTTTGATACTTATTGTTTCATAAAAACACGCTATTTGCTCTGGCAGTGGAAATTAATTATTGAATTAATTTATGTGACTTATATGATTTGAATTTTGTAAAATGGACTTCATTTTTGAATTCAGAATATCAAATATAGCTTAGGGTGAATTTTTGGTAATTTTCTGAAAAACTTCAATTTTTGATGAATAGTGAAACCACTAAGTGGTAATCAAGCAAACTGATTTTTCAGTTAAATGAAAGTTTACCACTAATGTGTACTGAATTTTGAAAATCCGACATAAATGGTTGTCATTAATAAGTAAAATGTGGTTCAATGAGATTATAATAATTTTTTGGTGAATAGTAACTTATTAAGTTCTTAATCACGATTAGTGGTAATTAGGGTAGTTTAAGGTATAAAAAATACTTTAATAAAATGAAATGACCTAGACACATGTCCCAACCTTATTGGTTGTGTCATGGCCGACCAAGACAAGCCATGGGTCAATTTGGGGACCCCATGGATCCACTTTTGTTGGGAAATGACATAAATTACTTTTTATTTAATGTTAAAGTGAAAATGACACAAACATAATATGTTTTGCGAAAACAATTTTTAAGTGGGGTTATACAAGTCCAAATTTTGATTATAAATAGTCATTAGAAATATAAAAAGATTTCATATATTATATTATTTTTTTTATAATTTTTAGACATTAAATAAATTTAATTATTTATGACATAATAATAATGCAGCGATGACATCATTATTTGACGATTTAAATAAAATAGAAAGATAATGTAAAATCTATGAACTACACATGTCCAAAACCAATTGGATGAGTGTATTTCGAACCCTTATCACCTTATCCACGAATTATATAAATGTGGGACCTTTTAAAACCGAAACACATTTTCAAATAATGTAATGTTTCTTTACTTTCCAAAAGTGCCCCTCCTCTCCCCTTATAAAAGGCCCCCACCTCTACCTCATTTCACACACTCCTCAAGCCTTTGGCTCGGCCAACCCCTGCCCATTTTATCTCTCCACATCCCTCTACTCAACCTAGAGTATTCCCTTTTGGCAGAATCCTTTCAAAGGAAGCCTTTAGGCTCAACTCAAAAGGAGTTACACTTTTAAAGGTAATTTATTCTCTCATGTTCATTTGTTTTATTTTGCTTCTCCAACCCCCTAAAATCTTTTTATTTACTTCTTTTGTAACAACACCAGTATCTTCAATATACTAGGATGTTGTTATAAGATTTATTTGAGCTACACTCTCACACAACTACATCAAATGGTTAAAGAACATACGGTTTCCGTGGATGGCGAAATTCTGCCTCCCGAAACGATGATTGTTCAACACTCATTTAACACCTTCAAAGGTGGCCATTATGATGTCACTATTTTTATATATGATATATAATATGTTTATGGTTTCCTTAAGCTTCTGTTTTTTTAATTTTGGGCATACCTTTATGGTTTCCATTATGGGTAAAACACGATATCTTCATTTTAGGAAGTGCGGACTATCGCCCCCTAAAAGTGATTTGATTCGTTAATACCATATGTGGGATGTGTAAAGGATAAAGTTAATGATATTATATATGTTATTATACTGGAATTATAATATACTCTTATATCATTATGATTCCATTCCAGAAAATATGAAATAGAAATGGAAGTAGCGTTCATGCGTACGTACGACTTACCGTCTCCATGAACGGTGCATTTCATTTCTTACCTCTAAATGTGATGTAATATTATAAATGAATGTACGTACTGGATATATATTACATATATGATATCTACATCATGAATACCATTCTGGATATAATGAACCTTTGACCAAATTAACAACATGTAAGTGTAAGAAGCCTATTTTCGACTTAAGAACCAAATACCGACAAAATGAACATTATTAACTTAAATGATTACATGATGTTCATAACATGGTATAAAAGGAATAATGAACTTGAAAAAGATTCATAATCAAGTAGAGATTAACTCAAGTTTATTATTCAGGAGATTAAAGAACGGTCGGGTCAAGTCAGATACGAGGTATGGGACTTCGTCTCAATCTCCTTTCGTTGAGGCATATTTTATTTTATACACAACTTTCTTTTATACGGTGTATAAACCCCTTTGACTTTTACGTTTATTCAAAATGAATCTTTTTTATATGAAGCATTTACTAAACGACAAAAGGGAATGTTTTTGTCGTACGTATGTGGCGACAACGACTTCTCCACCTTCGTAACCGTTATTTGAGTTTCGGCTTCCCCTACAAGCCATACCTTCTTTTTAAAAGAAAAATAAATACCATGTTTTACTTTTCTTTTATTTTAGTATTGAAAATGGTTTTCATAATGTTTTTATATCAATGTGTTGTATTGATATCTCGTTATTGAAATGTGGAAATTTTATGTTTCCTTTATGCATGTTTTATGTGATACGAATATGTTATGGTTCTTGGGCATTATTATGAAGACGGGTGGTTCCGTGATAAACTAAGGGCGGGTGAGCCCGATATAGCTCTCCAATGCATTGGGTAACGCAAAGGAGTGAAACGTTAAGGTTTCTCCGAAGAGATTTTAGGGAATATACTGTGATGGGTATTCCAAACGTAACCAAGAGGGTTACTCCCTACGTAAGAATGTTATGAATGCCTCAAGTTACCTTTATGTCTTATGATTTATATGATTTATTCATGATTTTAGGAGGTATTTTAAAGTGCCTATGTTTTATGGGTAAAGTATGATTTCATTCATATGTATATATGAACTCATGTTTCCTTTCCATGTTTTTTTTATATAACCCATACTGAGTTTTTATGGTCATCCCAAGTTGTTGAAATGTTTATCACAGGTCAAGGGAAAGGTACATGATAAGATGATAGAGTCAAGGATGTGTCAAGAAATAATCCATGTTTTATTTTAAATGTGTTTCCATTGATGGTAATGAAGAATACTACCTTTATGTAACCACTTTGTTTATATGTGGAATGTAATGCAAGTTTTATGATCTAATTCCCTAAAACTCTAAACCTGGATAGATCCTCAACGTGTAATCTTGTAATAACTCAAGATTAAGTATGGTTTAAGGCTGGGGCCTTATACACATCATGATCTTGAGTGAGATTTGGTGGAAGTACTAATCATTAAGATACCTTCTCAACATGATCCATAATTTCAAAAGGACCAATATACCTAGGGATTGTATTTCCCTTCTTTCCAAATATAAATTCCCTTTTCAAAGGAGATATTCATAAGACCACTATATCACCCACTTCAAAGTCAAGTTCTTTTCTTGTGTTGTCAGCACAACCTTTTTGTCGATTCTGAGATGCACTTATTTTTTTTTGAATAGATCTGATAGTTTCTTCCATTTCATCAACAAGATCAGTTCCTAATAACATTCCTCTACAAACTTCATCCCAACAAGATGGATTTAAGAACTTCTTTACATAAAGAGATTCATTAGGATCCATCTAAATACTGGAGTGAAAGCTATTTTTGTAAGAAAAAACCAAACAAGTTATGTGTTTATCCCAACCACCTTTGAAAATCCAAGATCAATCTCTCAAATTTTATTACAAATATTGAATTGTCCTCTAAAATTGACCATTTTTCTGAGGATGATAAACAGTGTTGATACTTAACTCTATATCTAATGTCTGAAAAAGAATTCTTCCAGAGAGCATGGTAAACCTCAGATCCTAAAAGGATATAATGGAAAGTAGTACTACAAGAAATCTTACCAATTACTTTACATATGTCCTAGATATATAATCAAGATAGAAAACCTCTATAATTGTAATGAAGTGTTCTAACTTTGTAAGAAGATCAATTGTAACCCTTATATCATTATGACCTTTAGATGTTTTGGGAAGTCTGACAACAAAGTCCGTACTGATGTTTTCCAATTTTCATTCTCTAATGGGTAATGGTTGTGACATCCCCGCATACATCTGTCTCTCAGCATTAACATGCCGAAAACAAAGCACCGAGAGACATGTTTGGAAAAATCTCTTTTCATGACGTTCCACCAGAAATATGGTTTCAGGTCCCGGTACAACATTGTGATTCCAGGATGACTATGGAATGAAGAAATATGATCCTCATACAATAAATCCTTCTTAAATTCATTTATTGGAGGAATAAAAATGTTGTTCTTAAACCTTATTATTCCCTCACAATCCAGGTTGAATTCAGGAACTTATCACAAATTCTTTTGTAACTCTATACCTTCCTTCTACACATCATAAATCTTAACTTATATAGATGGTTGACCACTCATTTTAGAAAGATAATATTTCTCCCTTTCTATTAAAATTTCCTAAATCATCCTTTTCAAATCCATAAATATTGGATATTTTTTTATCCTTATCTTGGATGAGATGGCATGGTATTTTAGACTCAAAGCCTCTCCCACCTAGTTCTCTTTCCAAGGGTGGTTATGTATTGAGTAGTCATAATCATTAATCAAAATACAACCATATTCTTTGGCACATATTTAGATCCTTTTTAGTGAAAATATACAAAAACATTTTAAGATCAGTATAAATATCACACCATTCACCATAAATATAATTCATCTATATCTTTAATGAAAAAGTAACTGCCACTATCACTAAATCATGAGTTGGGTAATTTTTCTATTGAATATTTTATTTCCATAAGGAATAAGCTATCACCAAATAATTTTTCCTGAGAACACTTTTACACCCTGAGATTTTATGAAAAATATTATTTTTAATTTTATTGATGTCTTGTGTTGTACGCTACAACAACGGAGTATTTCACAACACGCAACCCTAACTTGGCTGCATTACACGCAATCGCTACCTTCCTAGATAGCGTGTGTTGTACGCAATACCGAGTTTCACTAAACAACGATATGCTATTAAAATATTATTAAAACTAGCCATTATGAATAGTAATAACCACTTTTTGAAATTTTTTAAATTTCATCTTTCAAAATGGGCTTCATTTTTGGATTCAGAATATCGAAATTATCCTAGGGTGAAATTTTGGTATTTTTCTAAAAACATTCAATTTTTAATGAATAGTGAAAACACTGGGTTACTATTTAAAAACCGACTTTTTATTTAAATAATTATTTAAATTTATTTTAGGTCAAAATTGATACATAATACCTATATAAGTTCAATGTAATTCATTGGAGTCATTTTTTAATAATTTGAGATATATAAAAATTTTATTGATCTTTTGACCGTCTTTTACCCACCTCCTAGGAAAATTTGCAAATTTACATAAAACTTAATTTTACCACTATTGTGAAGGGAAGTTCAAAAATCCGAGAAACACGGTTGATGTTAGTTATTAAAATTTGGTTCAATGAGATGAAAATAATTTTTGGTGAATAGTAACTTTTTACTTTTATTTACCACGGTTAAAAGTAAATAGGGTAATTAAGGGTAAAAATGATATTATTTTTACCCTAAAACATTTCTTAATTCTATCGGATAAGTTTAATTAGACCAAAAACAACCTTAGGAATAAAATATGACCATTTAGGCCCACATGGATTAGATTAGGACATTTATTATTAATTTATTTAAAGAAGGGTTAAAATAGTTAAAATCAAAGTTTAATAAGTAAATAATTTTTAACATATGGTTATACATAAGATAAATTCTACTATAAATATTCATTATAAAGATAAAAAGATTTTCTACAGAATGATATTTTATTTTGTAATTTTTAGACATTAAATAATTTAATTTATTTATGACACAATGATGATGCAGTAATTATCTTATTAATGAAATATTGACATAATTGATGTTATAAATACCCAAATAAATGTAATTTGAGACTTTTTATGAATTCAAATAATTTTCTATGTTAATATGACATGATAGTGTTGATTTAATTAACTGGTTTCGAACTAATAATTCTCTTATGATTTTCACAAAAATCAATTATCTTTTAGTGTCAAAATTGACTTAAAATAGTTTTTTAAAAAAATATTATATTATAAATTACTATTATATTCCTAAGAATCTAAGGATCGGCCAAATGACTTAGATAAGGTCGTATATATTAATAATAAACACATTGGGGTTTTTTTGTCTTGTTATAGTAAGTTTATTAACCTTATAGTGTAAGAACACAAAAAGACACGGTAAAAGTAAATTTATCTAACTTAAAGTAAAATCTAAATGATAAGGTTAAAATAAAAACCTAAACTGGTCTAAATTCTATTGGATGAGAGGATTTCGACCCATCCCCACCTTATCTTCGAAATAACTCAATTTGGATCTACTAAAATCCGAATATGACTTTATAATAAAATAATATTTGTAGTTATTCCAAAGGTGCCCCTCTCCTCCCTTATAAAAGGGAACCTCCTCCCTCTCTTCCTCACACCACATTGTGCCTTCAAGCTCGTCCAACCCCTGAAAAATTCTCTTCTCCACTTCTATATAAACATCCAAGAGGTTCTGGTCTTCTTCAAAGTCCAATTTTAGTTCCCTAAGAGGAGGTCTCAAAGAGGCGCTTCAAAGAATAGGTAATGTCCGTTACCGATTCTTTCAAATTAATTTCTTCTTCCACTTCTTCTTCTTTAGTTGTTTCATTATGAAGTAATAAAATCAATATCACTCATATACTGATATTTTATTATAATTATGAAACAACCATACTTCACCATCTATCCATCCTACGGAAAACGAAACCACCGCGCGTGCGTATGTACGGAATACCTTCTCCACGCCGGGGTGTAATCTATTTTCCGCCACCACCTTACTTTGATGGGTATAATGGTGTAAATAATAACAATATATGATTATTTTAATGTCATATTGATTCTGAAATATTATACATACACTTTAATATAATTACACGATCATGGAAATGATATCATCGCCCGTGCGTACGTACGGAATACCGTCTCCACGACGCGATGAGATTCATTCTCCATGTTAACCATTCATGAATGATTACACAGTATATATAATAAGTAATCATGAAATTTATGAAATAATAATGATACCTTATTTATGTGTATATATATGTATTCCATCTAAATAATTTCATTCAATTCAATAAGGAAACGAAAACAGCATTCATGCGTACGTACGGCCTACCGTCTCCATGAACGGTGTATTTCATTTCATTTAATCGATCTATCATATATATATGTATATACTAAAAAATATATTATATTTAAATCAAGATTTACATTCTAGAATTATTTAAATCAGGATATAAGTAATAATATCAAGAACAACAAGTCCAAACACGTACAATAAATAAAACCATATAACATAAAACGCTGCTTTAACAAGGAACTTACAAAAGAACGGGTAATATAATGTCATAAGTGAACCATATATGATATCATAACAATTAATATGATTCTGTAATAAGTCAATGACATTATTTAAATCATTATACAGGAGGTTTGGAAACATACGAAGCATATCAGGCCTAAGGTAAGGGATAATTTTTCAAATCTCATTTTTATCCGAGATTGTTTATTCGTATGTATTTACTGGGGTTATTTCTATTATCCATGTCCATGTTTTATAAAAGTGCTTTCATGTATATTTAAAGTTATTTTTACCCATTTTTGACTTTTACAACATGGTATATAAGTAATCAATCTTTTATTTAAATTATGAGGTACTTTTTTAACTTTTCTGGCAAAAGTACGAGAAGAATGTTTTTTAACATATACGTCATGAAAGGATTTTTACAGTTTTATAAATCCTTATTTTCATGAAGCTTCCTCCAAAATATTTCATTACTATTTTCAACAAAAATATCTTTCTTTTATAATTTCATGACGTTTTGTGAAAAGAAATTGATTTTGAAGAACAAAGGATATTTTCCTCAAGAATTCATTTCAAGTTTTTTATCAAAACCAATTTTCCATCTCAGATGACATTATTTCATATGTGTATGTTTCAAGTATAATGTCTCTATGATTTACATGGTTTCACTTTTCTTATGATGAAATATCCATTTCTTTTATATGGATTTTGTGATGATGGGATGATGTTTATGAAACCCATTTTATTCATTGAGTTATTATGAATGATGTATGTTTATTTTGTGGCACAAGTAAGAATGATTTCATTATGAGATGGGTGGGACCTTTATCTCCCTCCAATGCATTGGGTAACTATATATATCTCATGAGATAGACATGGCTGGAATGGTAAGTTAATCCGGTTCAGTGTTACAGGACTGAAACGAGGAGTGAACTCGATTCAGAAAGGGACATTGTCCACTAAGATGGTCTTGGCAGCAATGCCTTGGATACTATGTAACTCATGACATGTGTTGAATAGTTTACAAAATTACATTTTTTATTCCCATTTTATCATGGTTGATGTTTTATTATGATATATGCCTTACGCACTTCCACGATTTATGTCTTTCCTCAAGATTTTGATGTTTAAATTTCATGTTCAAGTTTTTATTTCCAAATTTTTATGGATTGTTTTATGTTATCTATGTTTTCCCTTACTGAGCATTTAAGCTCACCCTTTTTATGTTTTATTTGCCCCAGGAAGTAAAGAAAGGTTTTAGGTAAGGAAACAAAAAGATTAAGATCGTTAAGGGTGTTGTTGAAGATCTTTCATCACGATTAGAATATTTTATTCCGAGTTTCCAAAGACACTAAACTATTATGGTCCTTGTGTGTCTGTTATTGTTATGTTTTTAGTATTCCGCAAAAGTAATGTATTGTCCATGTATGTCAAGCTTCGGGTCTCTACAGTTGGTATCAGAGGAAAGGTTTAGTCAACCTTTTGAAACTAGGATGCAAAAACGTTAGTGAGATCCCTAGAGATATTTCTAAGGTATGTCTAGGGATGTTCCTAAGGATAAGTTTACGTATAGGATATAGTCCTAGATCTACGGTAATGATCCTATAATTTAACCTAATATATTAGATATTGAAGTTACTCCCCCTTTATTGTGTTTTTTTCCCTATCATGATTTTTGCCTCTCACACTATTATTTTTGGGTTTTAGACGATGGCTGGAACCCGAAGGAATCATGTTGATCAATGTAATGGACAATCCAATGATTGTCCTCCTGAACAAACAAATTTTATGGGAGATGGAGTGAAAAATCTTGTTTCTATACTTACATAATCTATGAATCATTCTGGACTTCCAAATGATTAGAGGAGGGAACAATATTCTATTGAGTACTTCATGAGGCAACGTCCACCTTCTTTTAGTGGGTCTTCTGATCCACTTGTTGCTGAACAATGGATTCGTACCACTGAAAAGATATTTTCTGTTCATCAATGTTCTGAACATGATAAAGTCATCTTAGAAGTATATCGTTTGGAAGGTGAAGTTGATCAATGGTGGAATATTATCAAGAATACGAGGCTAAGAGATGAAATTGAGTCCATGGAATGGGACGAGTTCAAGAACATATTTTTCAATATGTACTTCCCTCGTATTCTTTGAACAAAGATGGAGAATGAGTTTCTTGAACTAAATCAAAAGGATGATGAATCTGTTGGTATATACGAAGCGAATTTTAAAAGTCTTGCAATGTATGAATCTGGCTTTATCATCCAACCAGAAAGTAAAATTGATCGATTATTTAGTGGCTTAAAACCAAATATTCGAAGGGCATTAGCTATAAGAGACTTCTGTAGATATGAAGAAATTGTGCATTGTTCTATCAAGGTATAATTGGAAGTTTGTGTTACATATCCAACTCATGGTTTTGACAAGAAATGAAAGATGGAGTTCAAGGAGAAATCTCAGAATAACGGTGAAAAGAATATGACTGTTTCCTTATGCTCAAAGTGTGGAAAGAGGCATGGTGGATATTGTCTTAAAGGGACTAGAAAATGTTTTTTAAGTGTGGAAAAGAAGGTCATCGAGCAGCTGAGTTTCGAAGTAATGGAAAAAGTGTTGTTAATGGTGTGAATAAAGAAAAGACTGCAGAGAATACACCGACAACACTTCAATGCTTCAAGTGCAATGAAATAGGGAATTATGCTAATCAATTCCCTAATCCAAGTGTTAATGGTGATCGACATGAGAAACCACTTAAGGAAAAGGACAAAGGGAAGTCACATGCGATCACTATTTTCGATGTTGATTATGACAAATATGTGGTAGAATGATTAAGTGTTTATGTAATTTTATTCCAAAATAATGTTGTATATAGTATCGTGGAATATTGGAATATTTATGTATTGGTCCATTGTGGATTTCCATAATTTTATGGTACCGGAATCCATGGAAAGTGATTGAGATATTTTTGAAAAATAGATGATAAGCACATAATAAAGGGATAAGTAGAAAATGAAATGTTTGACAGTATTCATGAGCTCATGACCAATATAAGGAAATAGTTATATCATGGTTTTAGGTTTTGGTATGTGAAAAGAGTTAACTTTTGACATCACTCATGTCTTCACTAAGATTCAATGGGTATTCATTTTTCAAGAGAAAACATGATTAAGGCTTTCGAATGTTTGGAATGTGACCAACAAGACATATCTCATGATATATGGGGATCAATGATGGTATTAACATGCTTCTTATATGAACTCTTTGGTAATCGTTTTCACTATAATATGAGATTGGACAACAGTATTTTGGATAAGGCTAAAGATTTGAAATGATAATGTTGGACATAAGTTAGTATTTTTTAAGGATAGAACTTTTTTCAATATTATTGCTGGGATGTTATAGTAATGTGGTTTTAGAAAAAGGGCAACCTGCAGGACGAGCGACAACCCATCGTGTCGGACAAGGCTGTGGGAATCGAACCCACAACAGAAGTGCGACTGGCCTTTATCGCCTACCACTGGCCTATAGGAAGTCCCTCGTTTGTAGAAACTAGTTTAATACGTGGTATAATATATGAATTATAAGTTCATTTTTGGAATCGTATACGATTAACCTCACCATAGATGAACTTATGTATATTTGATAAATTTTTCTAACCTTTTGTTTGAAACAGATGGAATGACCCATCATTCTATCACATGATCTGTTAACACTACACGAATAACAAATTCAACTTCATTTCCTTAAGAGATAAATTGGAAATTGATCAAAGCACTAACAATAGTGATATTGTACCAAAATAAAGTAAGTATTTATTCTATTTCAAATTCTTCAACTTTAGGGAAATGATCTTGAAAACGAAAAATGTTGTCCTAGTTCCCTTATATATGATGAATCAGATGGTACCTTAGATCATCACAAATATATGGCTTTGTGATTGTTGGATTTTTCAAAGCCATGTTCTCTACCACTCTCCATCAAAACATGATGGTTAGGTTTCTCTTCCATATCTATATTTTCACCTATGTTCTCCTATGTGTAAACCCAGTGATTAGTTAATTTGGGTAACCGTTATGTTTCATAATTTAGTTTTTAAATATTGGTTTTGGTATTTCTTTTTACGATGTAGGTTTCTATTAATGAAACTTTCTAGTAGTAAGCCATTTATAACCTTGATGAATTTCGAGGGAGAAATTCATTTTAAGGGGGGTAGAATGTAACACCCTGAGATTTTATGAAAAATATTCTTTTTAATTTTATTGATGTATTGTGTTGTATGCTACAACAAAGGAGTATTTCACAACACGCAACCCTAACTTGGCTACATTACACGCAATCACGACCTTCCTCGATAGCGTGTGTTGAACGCAATACCGAGTTTCACTAAACAATGATATGCTTTTAAAATATTATTAAAACTAGCCGTTATGAATAGTAATTACCACTTTTTGAAATTTTGTAAATTTCATCTTTCAAAATAGACTTCATTTTTGGATTCGGAATATCAAAATTAGCCTAGGGAGTATTTTTGGTATTTTTCTGAAAACATTCAATTTTTGATGAATAGTAAAAACACTGGGTTACTATTTAAAAACCGACTTTTTATTTAAATAATTATTTAAATTTATTTTAGGTCAAAATTGATACATAATACCTATATAAGTTCAATGTAATTCATTGAGGTCATTTTTTAATAATTGTAGATATATAAAAATTTTATTGAACTTTTGACCGTCTTTTACCCACCTCCTAGGAGAATTTACAAATTTACATAAAACTTAATTTTACTGCTTTTTTGAATGGAATTTCAAAAATCCGAGAGACACGGTTGATTTTAGTAAGTAAAATGTCGTCCAATGAGATGAAAATAATTTTTGGTGAATAGTAACTTCTTACTTTTATTTACCACGGTTAAAAGTAAATTGGGTAATTAAGGGTAACAATGATATTATTATTACCCTAACACATGCCATAATTCTATTGGATAAGTGTAATTAGACCAAAAACAATCTTAGGAATAAAATATTATCATTTAGGCCCACTTGGATTAGATTAGTACATTTATTGTTAATTTATTTAAAGAAGGGTTAAAATAGGGAAAATCAATGTTTAATAAGTAAATCATTTTTAATATAGGGTTATAAATAATATAAATTCGACTATAAATATTCATTATAAAGCTAAAAAGATTTCCTACATAATGATATTTTATTTTTAATTTTTATACTTTCAATAATTTAATTTATTTAGCACACAATTATGATGCAGTAATAATCTTATTAATGAAATATTGACATAATTAATGTTATAAATACCCAAATAAATGTAATTTGAGACATTTTATGAATTAAAATAAATTTATATGTTAATATGACATGTTAGTGTTGATTTAATTAACTTCTTTAGAAATAATCATTCTGTTATGATTTTCACAAAAATCAATTACCAAATAGTGTCAAAATTGACAAAAAATAGTTTTAAAAAAAAATTATATTATTAATTATTATTATATTTTTTAAAATCTAAGGTTCTTCCTAATGAATTAGATAACGTTATATATATTAATAGTAAACAAATTGGGGTTCGTTTGGCTTGTTATAGAATGTTTATTAACCTTAAAGTGTATGAATGCAAAAAGACACGGTAAAAGTAAAATTATCTAACTTAATGTTAAATCTAAATGTTAAGGTTAAAATAGTAACCTAAACTTGTCTAAATTCTATTGGATGAGAGGATTTCGACCCATCCCCACCTTATCTTCAAATTAAATCAATTTTGGCCTATTAATAACCGAATATGACTTTATAATAAAATAATATTTTTAGTTATTCCAAAGGTGCCCCTCTCCTCCCTTATAAAAGGGCACCTCCTCCCTCTCTTCCTCACACCACATTGAGTCTTCATGCTCGGCAAAACCCTGAAAAATTCTCTTCTCCACTTCCATAGAAACATCCTATAGGTTCTTGTCTTCTTCAAAGACCAATTTTAGTTCCCTAAGAGGAGGTCTCAAAGTGCCGCTTCAAAGAAGAGGTAATTTCCATTACCGATTCATTCAAATTTATTTCTTCTTCCACTTCTTCTTCTTTAGTTGTTTCATTATGAAGTAATAACATAATTATCACTCATATACTGATATTTTATTATAAGTATGAAACAACCATATCTCACCATCTATCCATCCTACAGAAAACGAAATCACCGCGCGTGCGTATGTACGGAATACCGTCTCCACGCCGGGGTGTAATCTATTTTCCGCCACCACCTTACTTGGATGGGTATAATGGTGTAAATAATAACTATATATGATTATTTTAAAGTGATAATTATTCTGAAATATTATACATACACTTCAATACAATTACACGATCATGGGAATGATATTATCGCTCGTGCGTACGTACGGAATACCGTCTCCACGACGCGATGAGATTCGTTCTCCACGTTAAACATTCATGAATGATTACAAAGTATATATAATAAGTAATCATTAAATATATGAAATAATAATGAAACTGGATTTATGTGTATATATATGTATGTAATCTACTTAATTTCATTCAATTCAATAATGAAACGAAAATAGCGTTCATGCGTACGTACGACCTACCGTCTCCATGAACAGTGTATTTCATTTCATTTAATCAATCTATAATATATATATATATATACTAAAATATATATTATACGTAAATCATTTTTAACATTCTGGAATTAAGTAAATCAGGATATATGTAATAATATCAAGACCAACAAGTCCAAACACGTACGATAAATAAAAAAGATTAACCCAAAATGCTGCTTTAACATGGAACTTACAAAAGAACGGGTAATATAAAGTCATAAATCAACCATATATGATATCATAACAATTAATATGATTCTGTAATAAGTCAATTACATTATTTAAATCATTATACAGGATGTTCGGAAACGTACGAAACATATCGGACCTAAGGTAAGGGATAATTTTTCAAATCTCATTTTTATCCGAGATTGTTATTCGTAAGTATTTTCTGGGGTTATTTCTATTATCCATGTCCATATTTTATAAAAGTGTTTTCATGTATTTTTAAAGTCCTTTTTACCCATTTTTTGTCTTTTACTAAATGGTATGTAAGGAATCTATCTTTTGTTTACATTACGAGGTACTTTTTTGAGTTTTCTGTCAAAAGTACGAGAAGAATGTTTTTTAACGTATACAGCATGAAAGGATTTTTATGGTTTTATAAAGCCTTATTTTCATGAAGCTTCCTCCAAAATATTTCATGACTATTTTCAACAAAATATCTTACTTTTAAAATTTCATGACGTTTTGTGAAAAGAAATTGATTTTGAAGAAGAAAGGATATTTTCCTCAAGAATTCATTTCAAGTGTTTTATCAAAACCATTTTTCCATCTAAGATGTCATTATTTCATATATGTATGTTTCAAGTATAATTTATCTATGATTTACATGGTTTAACTTTTCTTATGATGAAATATCCATTTCTTTTATATGGATTACGTGATGATGGGATGATGTTTATGAAACCCATTTTATTCATTGAGTTATTATGAATGATGTATGTTTATTCTGTGGCATAAGTAAGAATGATTTCATTATGAGAAGGGTGGGACCTATATCTCCCTCCAATGAATTGGGTAAAGATTTATATCTCATGAGATAGACATGGCTGGAATGGTAAGTTAATCTGGTTCAGTGTTACAGGACTGAAACGAGGAGTGAACTCGATTCAGAAAGGGACTTTGTCCACTAAGATGGTCTTTACAGCAATGCCTTGGCTACTATAGAAATCATGACATGTTGGGAATGGTTGCCACAATTATATGTTTTATTCCCATTTTATCATTGTTGATGTTCTATTATGATATATTCCTTACGTACTTCCACGATTTATGTCTTTGTTCAAGATTTTGATGTTTAAATTTCATGTTCAAGTTTTTTCTTCCAAATGTTTATGGATTGTTTTATGTTATCTATGTTTTCCCTTACTAAGCATTTGAGCTCATCCTTTTTATGTTTTATTTTACCCTGTAAGAAAATAAAGGTTCTAGGTAAAGAAATAAAAATGGGAAGATCGTTATGGGAGTTGTTGAAGATCTTTCATCACGATTAGAATATTTTATTCCGAGTTTCCAAAGACACTAAACTATTACGGTCCTTGTGTGTCTGTTTTTGTTATGTATTAAGTATTCCGCAAAAGTAATGTATTTTACATGTACGTCAATCTTCGGGTCTCTACAAACACATCCCAACCCCTTCTTGGATGCATCATTGTAGAACAGAAACCATTCTCCACTACGAGGTAGTGTGAGAACATGTGCAATAGCTAACCTTTTTATTAGCTATTTGAAATTTTCTTCACATTCCTCCATCAAAGTGAACTTAAATCCTTTTCGAGTAAACATGGTGACTGTATTAGATAATCATGAAAAATATTTCACCAAAAATTGATAATATCCAACCAAACCAAGAGAACTTTGTATCTCAATTATTGTTGTTAGTCTCGACCAACTTTCAATAACCTCTATTATTGATGGATCCACAGATATCCACTCTCTGAGATTATGTAACAAAAAATGAAACATTCTGATTCCAAAATTCATGCTTGGTAAATTTTGAATAAATCTTCTCCTTTCCCATGGTCTTCATCACTAATATCTAGTGATATTATGGTTTTTCTTGCTCTTTGAATAGAAAATAATATCACTATAAAGGCTACCAAAAAATAATCATGATAATCTCTAAAACTCTACTCATTAATCCAGGACGATAATATGGGCACTATTAAGGCCAAAAGGGATCACTATAAAATCATAGTGTACAAACCATGTATGGATTGCCTTCTTTGGTATATCCCCCTTTTTACCCTTAATTTATGATATCCTAAACGATGATCAAGCTTTGAAAAGTATTGAGCTCCGTGTACATGGTCAAATAAATCATTAATGTGGGGAAGAAGTAATTGTTTCTTAAAAGTGATCTGTTCATGTTCTCGATAATCAATATAGAGTCTCATTGATCCATATTTCTTCTAAAAAATATAATAAGTGTTCCCCAAGGTGGCGCACTAGGGTATATTAATCACTTCCCAAGATTCTCTTGTAGTTGCTTCTTAAATTTATGAAACTCAATTGGGGCCATTCTATAAGGTGTATTTGAAATAGGCATAGCACTTGGTACGCGTTCTATTAAAAACTCAATAACAAAATTTGGTGGAAGACCAAGAAATTCGTCTTAAAATACATCATAAAACTCTCTTACAAGGGTGTATTCTTAATTTTGAGTTTCTCCCCAAACATTTGAGATAAGTAACATTAATTTATAAGAATAAAGACTCATATGATGGAAGAAATTTCTAGTGGAAGGTTATATTAATCGTTTCATTGATAGATGATCATAGATTGATCTGGAATATGAAATGTGACTACCCTTCCTTGGAAATTGATATGATCTCTTTATAGAGAAATATTATGCACTCCATGAATAACATAAAATTAAACTATATAAATGGTCACGAGATTTGATGGAAGCACTTTCCCACAAACATCAATAGGAGAAGAATTATAAACTTTTGATGTGACTATTGTGCCATTAAGAGATTTCACAGCAAAATCAACATCTAATTGCTTTTGTAATACAAAAAACCCCTTATAAAATTCATCATAAATAAATGAATGGGTGGATCCAAAATCAAATAATATACTTTCATCTTTAGATTGGATGGTAAGTTTACCTTTCACTACTTCATTATCATACTCCACATTGCCTATAGTGATTGCATGGGAATTTCCTTCATCTTTAGCCTTAAGAGTTTGTCTACTTCCATCATCATCAACCCCTTTGGATTAAGGTATTTATTGTCATAATTCCCCATTTCCTTGCACTTGTAACATTGAAATGTTGGAGGTGTATTCTTTGTAGCCTTTTCTTTATTCGTATCAGTAGACATATTTTTTCCATCACATCGACATTCAACTACCCGATGACCTTTTTTCCACATTTACAACATTTAATAGTCCCAGTAAGATTATTCCGTCCATTTTTATTTACAAACATTGAGCATAAGTAATCACTCATCTTTTTTTAGTGTGGTCTTTATATATTCCTTTGAATTGAATTTTTCTCTTCTTGTCAAACACATATGAATGATGGGTTACTCTAATCTCCATCTCAACTATGAGAGCACATAAAAACATTTCCTCATAGCTATTAGAGTCCCTTAGGGAAAATTCTTTTGAGAAACTATGTTTTAAGCCACTAAAGAATCGGTCAATTTTACTCTTAGGTTGGATAATAATTCCAAAAGTGTACCTTTCATGTCTTGTAAAATTTTCTTCGTGGATACCAATGGATTCATCAGAATTTATCTTAAGTTCAAGGAACTCCATCTACATATTTGTTCAAAGAATATGAGGAATGCAATTATTGAAAAAAAATGTTGAAGTCTTCCCATTCCATTGACTCAATATCATTTATTTTCCTCATAGTCCTGATAATATTCTACCATTGATTAGCTTCACCTTCCAAATGATAAAACTATTAAGATGAATTTATCATGTTTATAACATTTTAGAACTGAAACTATATTTTCAGTGATACTAATCCATTGTTCAGCCACTAATGGATCAGAAGACCCACTAAATGAAGGTAGATACTACCTCAAAAAGGATTCAACAAAAATTTTCTCCCTCTTATTCTCGTCTAGAATTCTAGGAGGATTCATCACATGAAAAAGTTGTGTGAGTATAGATACAAGATTTTTTTATTCCATTTCCCATATTATTTGGTTGTTCAAGGGTACAATAACTATTTCTTCCATCACATTCATCATTAATTTGGTTCTTTCAGGTTTCATCCATTGACAAAATTTTCTAAGCATAGTGTGAGAAACAATAATAATAATGGGAAAACAACATATTTCATGAATAAAATCTCAGTTTAAGAAACTTTAGGTTTTATCTTTGGTTATTCAGGAACATCTCTAAAACACCTATGTAAGATTGTAACCTAAACTTATATATATCATTAGTGTTCTTATTGAGGTTCTCTCATCCTATATTCTAAAGGTTATCTATAAATTTCTTCTAATAGAAACTATAACAAACCATACATTGCATATATATATTACTTCAACATTGAAGAATATTTATTACAAAACAAAAACCATGCTAGGACTTAATATGTTTAGTCTCTTTAAAAACTGGGAAACATAAACAACTGGTTCATAAACCCTACCCATTGTATCTTGCTTATTTCTTCATAACTAGACATGTTTTTGATATATCTAACTTAATAACTATATTCACGACCTGTGGAAAAGAAAAATATTAAAGGGTTATCTCAAATACTTATTAAGGGTATATAAGGTAAATATCAATCATATCATAATCATAAACATAGAAAATTTGAAAATTTTATCCTGTATATAAAAGATGATAATAACATGTCATGGGAGAAATCATAAAAGTGAAATGTAATCCCAATAGCCATAAAATAAGACCGAAAAATTTATTAATTACATACATGATCATTGAATATAATTTTATATTATTCAAGGATCATTTCTAGGAACCATTATAGTGGACAAAGTATAATAATGAATCGAGTTCACTCCTCATTCCATCCCAATATTATTAAATCGGATTTACTTGTCATTATTTTCGTGTATATCTAATGGAATATAAATCATTACCCACTGAATTGGAGGGAGATATTGGTCCCACCCATCTCATAATGAAACCATTCTTATGTATTCCACAAAAACATAAATACATTCACCAAAGCATAACCCATGAAATAAAATGGGTTATTAATCCTTATTCCATCATAATTGATATAAAACCAATGAATTTCCTAAATAACACACAATAAAATCATAGTAACAATAGGGTTATAAATATAACCCTATTTCAACTGTGTCATCTTAGATGGAAAATAATATTAACGAAACACTTGAAATTAAAATCTGATGAAAATATCATTTCTTCTTCAAAAATACTTTCCTTCCTCAAAATTCCACACAATTTTAGAAGGAATAATTTTACTTGAAAATAAAATTTTCTTGTTGTAGGGTTATATTCAATGAAATTAGTCATTATGAATGCGTAAAAATATGTCCATTCTATACAAATTATAAAAACATTCTTCTCGTAATTTTTTCAGGAAAGTAAAAAAAGTAATTCGTATCGAAAACTACAAAAGATTAGATTCATACAATTTAGTAAAAAATCATCAATAGGAAAAATTTAAGAGGGATATAATGAATATTTATAAATACATCATTAGAAAACATTGATATGGAATAAAAATATACCCTATTAAATACTTATGAATAATCAATCTCAGATAAAAACAATATTTGCAAAGTTATCTATTACCTTATGTCGGATGTGCTTCGTATTTGTCTGAACATACTATATGATGATTTAAATAATTTTAATAAATTATTACAGTATAATAATCATTTGTATGATAAAATTTATGATCATATTTTGATTTGTTTGTTAGTAAGATTTCATTATTTCTCATTATTCAGGTATTAACAGGTTTATGTTCTTATATGTGTTTTGTTGGAGAAGCTCTTATTATTTTTTTGGTTATAGTTATGTAATTTAAATCATGGTATTAGTATAATATATAACACAATTATTCATTTGATTAATTTATATAATCATTCTTTAAGGAAGATTATGTATAATGAATCACATCGTACTACAGAGAAAGTAAGTTGTACGTACCCACGAGCAATGATATTGTTCCCATAATTTTTAAATGGTATTAAATTAGATTATGTATAGTATATCGTAATCAATATAAATTTATATTAATCATATATATATATTAATCCCTTAATTATATTCATTCATGTATGGTTGTGGTGAAAAATGGATCACACCACGACGTGAAGATGATGAGTCGTATATATGCACGTTTGGTGATTTCATTTTTCATATTATGGGTAGAAGGTGGAATATGGTTGTTTTATAATCATAAAAATCTCTAATTATATAATTACTACATTATTTATTACCTTATAATTAAATAACACATGAGGTGGATGTAGAATATGAAAGAAGTTTGACAGAATCAGTAAATGATATTACCTCTTCTTCGGCATACCTCCTCTAAAAGTGCACTTAGAGATAAGTAATTAGTCTTTGTATAAGTACATGTGGTCTATAATTTTTATAGGGATGTTTATAAGGAAATGGGTAGGTTATGGTCGATCTTGATGGATGAAAATGAAGTGAATATTTGAGGTAGGACGTTCCCTTTAATAATTGAGGTGATGGGTACTTTTGTAAACCTCAAAAATATTAATTTATAATAAAACCAATCCCCACTTAAAAACATAAAATTTTTCCCAATTTAAAAATGAGATTAGATAGTGTTGTAATCTCATATTCCAATAAATTGTATACAAGTGTTTATGTCAATTTAGGAATTATCATTTTAATTAATACATAGTAATTTTATTTAATTAAAAAATATTTAAATATTAAATTAGTAAAATATTTACTTATTTGAAGTAAATCATACCATAAATGAATAATTTACAATATTTTAAACCATAAATGTGAAAAATTTGTCTTCGCATTAAATAATATAATATAATTGTCATTATCTCTTCTATAAGCCTCCAAATGGTCAATAGGTTGAACCTTGGATTTTTATGGTCGATATATACTCAACCAATAATGATTAGTCAAGTTTTTGGGACTTTTGATGGTTATTAATGTTTTAATAAACATTGTTTTATTGATTTATCATCAATAAAATAATTTGTTCATCATCCAAGTGTATGTCATTGCGACAATTATTTATTTTCTAGAAGTTAAAAATAAATCGTTATGATAAAGAAATAAATTTAACTTCCTAATTAGTATTTATAATCATATTTATCATCTTTATATCCTTATATTAAAAATAATTTTATTATTAATGGTTTATTGAAACATATTTCACATTTCATTAAAAACAATTAAGTGTCCTAATCTCATACAAGTGGGTTACAGTGAATACTATTTCTACCCAAGTATGTTTTATAGAAACTTATAATCATCCAGTTATATTAAGATAATTTTTAGGTTAACTTTATAATATTATTTTTACCATTAATTAACTGATTTACCCTTTTACTATGTGAATAAAATTTACCGAAGGTACTATTCATATTTCCCAAAAATAAGTAAATAAATTTAAATAATTTGGACCTAATGATTAAAAATATGGAATCTATTTTTTAAAATTCAAAACAAAAAATTTTCAGTAATTAATTTAAATTTAAACTCATTGTTGAAATAAGAAAATAGTGTTTCAAAGTTAAAATATTGTAAATTATTGAAATGTTTTTAAATCTAAATTTAATGTAAAATTAATTACAATGACCAACATTATATTAAATGGTAAAAATATACTCTATTTATACATTGAGACCATTCAATGATTTAATTTAACAATAAAAATTATTTTAATTAAAATAGTAATTTTCAATTAAAATTTGGCATATTTTTACTATCCATCAAAACATGGACGTTATTAGAAAAATATAAAAAATAAATCCAAAGTAAATTTTTATATCTTTCTTCAAAATAAAATCTTCATCTTATCATGTAAAAAATCATAATGTGTCAAAATCCTAATTTAAAAGGGTTTTTCCATTCAATGGTGTAAAATTAAAAAAAAAATAGGTTTTTATACATTAAATAGGGTTTCTTTCAAACCCTATGACTAAAATATCCATTGGATGAATATCAAAAATATTTTGTAAAGTATATAACACATATATATCTCATAAATTTAATTACAAAATGTTATTCACAAAAAAATTAAAATATCTTATAGATTTTTAATTTTCATAAATAATTGAGAGCCAATGATTTCACAATGCATTTTCATAGGTTTTTTATAATTATTATTTCTAACCTAATGACTAGGATATAATAGTAATTTTGTAATAAGGGTGTATCGAGGTTCTTTTAAACTCACAATTGCATGCAAAAAAATCTACTCAAGAATAAAAATTATTTAAGGAATATATTTCATAAAAAACAACATCGTGTTAAAATATTGGCATCTTTTAATGGATTATGGAGTTTACTTGAAAAGGGGCATGAAATTGGGAAGTCTTGTTTAATCGGGATTCCTTCTTGGGTGGAAATGAATAAGTGAACCTTATAAAACTAGTACTTCTACGTAAAATAATGATGAAATAATCTAGAAACATGATTTTGTAAATTATTAAAATAATTTAAAAGAACTATATAAAACTAAAAAAAAATTATGTTGGTGAAAATAAAGATAAGTCACAACCAGAATGAAAAATAGAGGTTTGGGATGAAATACTTACTATATGTCTGAAAGAATTTTTCACTTGTACTTGATATCCTGGATAAAAAAATTAGATTCATTAATAATTTAATAAATGATCTATTAAAAACATGTGATATTTATTATAATTTATTTATGTTCATTTATATTATCTTCTTATGAGTATTAGGATTCAATTTCATCTTTTAGAAGTGTTTGTTTCCTTGGCTTTCATGATTGGTTCATATATATACATGTAAGAAATATCATGTGAAATGTGAATATTTATCCATAATTGAAGTTATATGTTATTAATGAAAATAAAAAATAATTAATGGCCATATATATTATTTGATTCCATATCTAAATAGTATTAATTAGATGAAACAATAATTAAAATTGTTTGGATTATTGTATCATGTTTTCAATCATCACACTAGTTTTGTTTGATTAATTAATATTATGTATATATACCATATATAGAACACTAAATAAGTTATAATATAAATATTATAATCATTCATAATTATAACGGTGTTTATATGTCTAGAATTGAAGGATTTATTATAAAATCAAAGATTCATCATCCACGAAGGTGTTGAATTGACACCACACAGATGGTGTTTTCATTTTTTTAAAAAAAGGAAGAGAAAAAATGATGTTGGATATCCCATTATCATATTAAAATTTTACTATATATAAGAAACTATAGTTGTCATACATGTTTAGATAGATGAGTTTAGGAAAAAATAAGACAAAAAAATAAATTGAAAGAAAATTAAATGAAAAAACGGGAATTTTAGCTCTGGAATTCTTATCCTTGATAACATACTTAAATAACATTGAAATGGTATCTCTGTGAGACCTATAAGGCCAAAACATGGGGATAGGTTTTGGAGAGGTACTGGATAGATTTTGGACAATATTAATGGCTTTGGATATGTGAGGTTAATTGGCGGTGAGTGTGGTATTTTTAACAGAGACGGGTATTTTTGGATTTGTTTATTCTTTAGTTTATTATTTTGGCTGAATACTATTAGTAGTTTGAACCATATCACAAAATTTATTAAAATGAATATAGAATGTTAGATATTATTATCTTACATTAGCAACATATCATCATTGACTCAATAATTCAGGTATTTTTTAAACACTATAAACTATCTTATTTCACTATTCTCAAATAATTTGACAGTTTTAGAGAAATCTAAAAAATTCACACTAACCATTTTTCAACAATAAAATTCAAAAATGATCATTATTTTGGTAAAATAATTTTGTAAATAATTAAATTTTAGTTTTAATGTAATTTCATCATTTACTCAATAATATAATTATTTTAATTTTATAATGGATTTTTTATACTTTAAAAACATTATTAATGTCTCCCAAAATTATCTTATAATTATAAGACATCAAAATATTAATTTATAAATCCATTTTATGAAAATAATTTTTCTATTAAATAATTATATTAATTATAAAATTATAAATAAACACATATGTTCTACAAAAATACCAACACATAATTTATCATTTTTAAAACATTTATTTACTTATTCCATGATACAAATATATCATATTTTTATTTATAAGTTACCAAAATTTTATTAATACTTTTATAGGAGAAGTTTTCATTCTATAGGTCATATTACTATTAAGAATTTCTATTCCAACAGTCATCTTTATGATTATATTACACTTTTAAATACGATGATTTATAAAGAATAATCTATCAAAGATGTAAAATTTTAAAAGAGACATACCATAAAACATGGGTTTTTACAAGAAAGGTGTCACACCATCTACAATTCATGGTATTATTCCAGTATCCTATACTATATTGTATTCTTTATTTGATATAGGTTCATTGTATTCCTTTATTTATATGGATATTGTGGAAAGACTTGGACATGATATAGAGTATTTTTGTGGCATGATGACACTTGGTACTGCATAGGGGATTCGATTTCAGAGTGTACACAAATGAAAGGAATCCCCCATTGAGTTAGGTAGCTATCACTTCCTATAAAACATCTTCATCATTGAGATAAAAAAATGTATTTCAATATTGAGATAAATCTTTTTGTCCCATATCAAGGTTATGTGGACCTCAATCACAACATGATATCATTTACATCACCAAATGGTGGTAGTTACCTACCAAATAGAGAATGGGATGGCAAGGAAAGTAGATCCGGAATAGACCAACATTGGTTGGGTGCGGTGACAAGCCAAATTGCTAGACTGTATATGGAGGATCGGGGAATGCATCAGGAAGTTTTTCTTCAAGAGTAGATCATTTTAAGAATGAATTCCCTAAATATTTTTCTAGTTTATCTCCTATGTTAGAGGTGGATTTTTCAATTTAGTTAGATTCAGAAGTAGCACCAATTTCCAATCCTTCTTACCAGATAGATACTAATAATTTTAAATAGCTCAAGATATATCTAGAGTACTTAAAAGAATGATATTTTATACGACCTAGTATATATAACTGGGTTAAATTGTACTTTCCATCAAGAAGGTAGGTAGAACCCTCATGTTTTATGTGGATTATTGGATTTTGAATAAGATTATTATGAAGAACTGGTATCCTTTGCCTCATATTTAGGACCTCTTTGACCGGATTTAAGGAGAGTGGGTTTTCTCAAAGATTTTTTTGATTTCATGTTATCAACATGTATGTGGGAGACCATCATACATACCTCATACAATGTTCTATAATAGTTGTGGTATTTATGTGTATCTTTTTATGACGTTCATCCTTAAAACCATACCTGTTGTTTTCATGGAAATAATTAATTTTCTTTTCCACACCTATTTTAATTCCTTCATTATATTTTTTTTGGAAAACATCTTGGTATATTATCATACTCAATATACCAAGAAAAAAATATAAAGATAATAATGAATACACTGGGAGATAATAATGTATATGCTAAACTAAGAAAATTTAAATTTTGGATTGATCAAGTGTTCTACATTGGTCATATTATTTCATAGTCTGGAGTGTTTATTGACATGTAGAAGTTGAGTATTATATTCATAGTAGAGTATATCAAGAACATTATTTACATGCATAGTTTCTTTGGGATGGATAGCTATTAAAGTTATTTCACAAAGTAATTTTCATTCTTAGTAGTTACGGTTCACACCTTGCATTGTTGCAATAATGACCTATGGAGAGATCATTTTTTCAAGATCATGGTCCACAAAATCTTTAGGTTTATTTTCACATAGTGTGACTATAATAGTAAGAAGATAAGGTCATTTGAGTAACTCTAATCATTTTATTTTGATGTTGTCTATTTTACTGGTAAAGGCGATGTTGTCGCGTATTCTCTCAGGTGGAGAACTCAAACATAAGTAGTTTTAATTTCCAATGATGATTGGAATATTGAAACCAAATTTTCATAGATTCACTTAGAGGTTTAATACTATCATGGATATTCTATAATTGCATCATTTTGAGTGGCCCCTTAACTTCTACAGATATTGAATGTGGGTCAGTTATCTAATCCATTGTTCATAGTTCTAGGGGAGATTGTTTCAATCAATGAATTTCCTTCTACTTGTGGAATCGATTATGATGATATGATAACCAATAATAGATGTTTTTGGGTTTATATAGACATCCAATAGGAGTTTATTTAATATTCTCATGACTATTCATATTTAGTACACCATGGTCTTACAAAGATGTTTCTTTATCTACATCACCAAAATTGATGACCTTGATAGAAAAGATAGTTAGCTGGTTTTGTTACTTGGTGTTCTACACGTCATCAGGTGAAGACTGAGAACTAGTGGGAAGTATGGATTTTACATTTTTATCCCATTCATGAGTGTAAATTTGATGATGTCATAATGGATTTTGGGACTAGCTTGCTGATATCCTATCAAGGCAGTCATTGAGTATGGGTGATCATTGATGGGCTCAGGGAGGTCATTAATTTATTACTTATTATAGTGACCTAATCATTAGATGATCATTGAAGGTTGTATTCCCCTAATTTAATTCACACACAAGTGTTTTCTCACACTATTGTTTCAGATAGATAAACTCATTTCATATTGCGTTCCTTTAAGGGATTAACATGATCTTGGGGTAGGTAGCCACATCTGAACACAACCATTCACCCAAAAAAAATGTTCAAATAGAATGAATTATATATCTTATAGAATAAATGATCCAAACATTTATCTATAATTTTGGAGATTATTGGGAGAAACATATACCTATTTTCACGTTCTCCTACAATAATAGATTTTATAAGATGATATAGATGGCCCCTATGATTATTTTATGGTAGGTATTTGTTTTAAAATTTGTTCAAGTTACAGGTAGTTGAGGAAATATTACATGTACCTAATCTCATTATGGATACATAATATCTAATTTAGTATATCATGAAGTGGATGTCTATATTTTCTTCTTGGGAGGAGTAATATTCTAATGATCATCATAAATAACTAGAATTCGAGTTCAGGGACTGGGTATTCTTACTTGTTTCAACTAAACTATGGAATAGATTGTTCATAAAGAGGGGAAATATTTCACCTCATGTCATTGGAAATTTTTTATGAATATTCCATGTTTTAGAGCTCCCAAATATTATTCTAATCTACTACATATCACACTGCATGATGACGTTTAGTTGGTAGAATAATCTTCCTTTGAGTTGAATCATATCGTTATTGTGGACCGGTGACTAATGCTCTCTGATGCAGATCAATTCCTTTTTATGGTTTTCATGGAAGCACAGAAGATGTTAGGGAAAGATATGGGAGAAGAAGGCTGAAGTATGTTCTCAGAGGCTATAGTAATTCTCAGATGATTCTTTATTACCCTTGGAAGGGAAATTTGGGGATGAGTTATATTAAGTGGGAAAGTCAATAATATATCATCTTTTCATGAAAGGTATGTATTATATAGTTCCTTTTAATAATTATTGTAGTTATCATTTAAATTAAATCAATAAATCGTGCCCGAAGGCCAATTTTTTGTCTTTTAAATGATGGTTGTGTGGGGGTGGAACCTTTTGGTGGGAAAAATAGTTGGCTTGTTTTAAATACACAATGCGTATTGGTATTGGAATAACCCCTTCATGATCTATAATGGTATTTACCATGAAGGATAAATCCAAGAATTAAATAGAATATAAAGTTTAAATGAAATATAAATTCCATGTATCTATTTTTTAAAAAGGATGGAGGTATCTTATTTATTTAGTAGAAGGAATATCTTCTATCATTAATAGAAGGAGGTCTGTCATATGATCTCCTTCATCCTAAATCTTGGATTTGATCCAATATATCCTTTATGAATCCAATTTGATATTAATTTATCACATTGGATATACATCATTATATTCTCCCCTCCTTTACCTCCTATCCTTGTTTATCTTCCTATCAATGACTCTATTTTGGAGTGATCTCGTATTCCCTTTTTTTATGGTGTTTCTCAGTTTTTTTCCTCTCGATGTGAAAGAAAATTGTGGATGGTAATATGTGAGTGTTATTATATAGGAATAAGGTTGGTGGTATTGTAATTATCCCTCAAGTAATTCTATTTTAAATTATTTTTTATGTTTCCACAAACAGGGCATTCAGGGTATATCCATAAAAAAATAAAATTACCAATCTTTTAAATTGATTTCCTTGATAGATTAGCTTAGTGTCTCTATCTTAATGTTATAATAGGTTCTTGTTTATCATATCCACTTCATGAGGTGTACCTATGGAATAATACTACATTCTAAAACACAACTACGGAGTCAGAATCTCATTATGATGCTCCATTAAAAAGACAACACCACCGGAAACTGCCCAAATAATTTTATATATGACTGATTAAACATTAAATATTCCACCAAATCTATAATTTTTTGAGATTCCACCAAAATCCAATCCTAGAGTAAACACCCTATTTTTATTCCAATGGGGTTCCTATAAAAGTAATCTGAGACCCTTTTATAATGTGAAATGGCCAATGTATGCCTCTTAAGAACATAAGAATAAAAGTTCAAATTTCTGGTCAAATTTCTATTCAAATTTTAAAATACCAACAAATGGTGTCTCTGCAACCTCCCCACCATAAACCTTCTTGTCCTGGATAAGCCATATTGTTCTTCCAACCACGCACATTGACCCACTATGTTAATAAAATATAACACAACTCATTATATTAGACCCAATGATTCCAAGCAATTTTCTCTACATGACACCAAATACTAGGTTTATAGACCATCAAACATCAAGGAACCACTTACCACCTTTAAAAATGCACTAGGATAGAGCCTCACTGCACCTATCCACTCCAAAATTTCATGGAATCCTTTAATACGTTTCACCAAACTCATGATACTTTCACTATAAAAATATACATAGTGTTTCCCTCAAACCGAGAAACTTTTCCACAGCCCATTCTCAAAACACAAACAAACCTCATAACATGATATGACCATCTCACACCCACAAGCGAAAAAACAAAACATCAATATTTTTTAATGCCTTGCAACTGAAAACAGCACAATGGTATTCTTCGATATGTAATCTTCCTCAGAGACCTCACCCATAGAATGTAGTTGGTGTGCTCCCTACCACACATCTCCACAAATATAACACTATGGGTGTAAACTCCTAGTAGGCCCCTTATCGACACAAGAAAACATTTATTCAGCGTTGAATAAAGTAGGTACTCTCTTAGTGTACTCAAAATGATGTAAAGATATTGGGCATGATTATCTCAAATCAAAGAGTATACATATATTTCATTGATGATTACCACCACAACCACATCCATTGATGAACATCACATTTTTATCCGATGGGGATAGTGTCACCATTAAAGTGAGCCTGTCATCCCAAATGTGATGATTGTCAACCCACTCAATACTGCCTTCCCAAATCAAGCACCACAAACATACACCCTTGTAATTATTGATGCATAAACCAAATTATACATTACATCCCCAGTGCTTGTATCTCCAGCAATCATCTATCACTCACCAGTTTCATGCCCTTGGGTAGCCCAATTGAAATACTTGCTTGGGATCCAGTGAGTCACAACTCGTGAAGTCCCGATTTGAAATCCTAAACTATGAAAACTCATGGACTTCATGTTCTCTTTATCAAAACCTAAAACACCTGGATCAAGTCGCCTACACATCCCTTTCCTAGAATGGGAACCTAAATTAACCTTCCCCTCTTGAAACTAATCACAAGGTGGAAACACTGGAACACAAGTTAACCATCTCAAAAAAAAGTCATCCAAAAATCCTCATCCTCAAAATCAAATACACCCTTCATTCACTATTATCACAAGTACAAAAACATCCATATATGAATTTTAAACCCAATGGTATACATAAATCAATCGACCTCTTTCACGGGTCACCATAGAAAGTCAATCATATCTAACTCCCTACACATAAGTCATGTCGAAACGGAAACCAGGATCTCCCACCAATACCTACTAATCATGTCTAATGTCATGTAAATAGTAAAAAACACCCAATTATATGCCAACTCATAAAAGGACACAACTCATGGGGCATAACATATACCAATACTATCGTCGCATGAAAAAATTAAGAAAAAATAGTTATCACTAGCGTCACACACCATAATGAAATTATATACCGATTCACTTCCCACAAAAAGGGATATCATCCTCTCTGAGAATCTGCACATTAGACAGCTTCATATAGGACCATTACATAAAACCCAACTAAAAAAAATCCACCCAGAAGGGGATCAAATGATCATATATCTTCGCCATTCTGAAATACTAGGGTCAATGTACCAACGATGAAAGAGAGACACACCTACATCCTCATCGATGAACACCTCATTGTTGATCCACCCAACCTTCCATTAGAAGGAAATCCATAAAATCACACACTAGAAGAACTATAACATGTTGATCCTACATGCCTACCATGATGAATTAGACAACTTATACTTCTAAAATAAAGTATTAAAAACTAAATATTAGGCCTCTTTTCAAAATTCTATGTAAATTAAACCCATTATAAACCATCAAATATAAAATCATATGTTTCTCAAAGGGAAAATCATATACAATAGTAACATTAAAAATCCTAAACAACCATCCTAGTCCTGGGTAACCTGGACATCATACTGGATCATGTTATCTTAATGCATTATTCAGACATCCATCAAATGATTAAACACATTACTATACCTCCTAAATACTAAACCCACTACCACAAAAACAGTTTTTCGCAACGCCCCCGTATCAGTGCGTGTTCAGTAGCACAGATAAAGGGGGTCCATTTTCAGCATTTTTTTTAAAAGCGCTGATAAAGGGTCGACTTCAAAAAAAATTAAAAAATATTTTTTAATATATTAATAAATAAATATTTATATATTGATATAAATATAATATATAATTTTTAAATATATTTTAGATATGTATAAATGTACATTTACACTTATAATATACTTAATATATAAGATATTTAGTAAAAATGGCTTATAAAAAATTATAAAAATATTTTTAATTAATTATTTGATAATTATTATGGAGTAATAGTCATTTAATAACAATTTGAACACTAAAAAAATTAAAAAATTAAAAAAAGATCCAAAATATTTTGAAAACGCAACTCAAACTTCAAACGGCCATAACTTTTTATCCGAGTGTCCGTTTGAGCTCCACCACATATCAAATCGAAGCCTGCGACGAGCTCTACGTCGTTATGATGGGGGTGGACCTTGTTTAAGGGATTTTTGATGCCAAAAGAGACCCATAAAGCCTCCAAAGCTGAGTTTTTTGTCGGGGTACCCCGATTTTATAACATTTTGTGGATTTTCAGCCTCATTTAAGGGGTTATTATTAATTTTTTTGGGTGGGGAATGAATTTATTCCAAGGTATTACATTCATATTGATATTATTTAGTTGAAATTTCATCATTTTTTATAATGAACTGCTATTTATAACCAAATATATAACAATATATACATATTTTTTTATATATTCACACCTAAAAATTTAATTATAAATATAAATAAAAAAATATATTTACATATAAAATATATAAGCTTTATCTAAATAATAAATAACATCAATTTTATTTAAAATAAAAATATATATATATTTATATACCTATATATTAATCTAACTATATATATATATTAATCTACTTATATATATTAATCTAATAACTATATATATATTAATATAACTATATATATATATATATTAGTATTACTATAAATATATATATTAATATCACTATAAATATATATATTAATATCACTATAAATATATATATTAATATCACTATATATATATTAATATAACTATATGTATATATATATTCATATAACTATATATATATATATCTTCATATAACTATATATATGTTAATATAACTATATATATTAAAATAAATATATAGAGCAATACGAATAAATATAACTATATATATATATTTAGTGATATATATTAATATAACTATAAATATATATTAATATAGCTATAAATATATATTAATATAACTATATATATATATTAAAATATAACTATATATATATTTTAATATAAATATATAGTACTATACGAATAAATATAACTATATATATATATATATATATAACTATATATATACAAATATAACTATATATTTATATTAATATAACTATATATATATTAAAATATAACTATATATATATTAATATAAATATATATTACTATACGAATAAATATAACTAAATATATAAATATATAGAGATATCATGAATTGAAAGACAAATCAAAATAGAGTAGTGGTAAAGGCTTAGGCTTGCAGGAAGGAGGTCTCGAGTTCAAATCCTGGTGGAGGCAGGGGCGCGCACGCATGGGAGAATATGGGAACAAGCGTTGTTAAAGGGTGAAGGGGGTGCGTGGGGCGCTGTACAGGGGCAAAAAAGTGCTGTAAAAGGGGGGGACCAAGTGCTATAAAAGTCCCCCCCCCCAATTGGAAGTATTTTTTATATTTTTTTCACTTTTTTTGAAATTTTTTTAACCTTTTATCAGCGCTAAAATGAAAGCGCTGATAAAGGAATCACTCATATAGGGGTATTTTATCAGCTCTAAAACAAAGCGCTGATAAAGGACCCTTTTAACAGCGCTTTGTTTTAGCACTGATAAATGACCCCTTTTATCCGCGCTTTTTTAGCACTAATAAAAGTGGTCTTTATCAATGCTTTTCGGAGAACTGATAAAGGGGACCCCCCCCCCCCCCTTAGCTTCACTGGCTTTATCTGTGCTTTTTCTAGCACTGATAAAGTCCATTTTTAGCACTGATAAAAGCTGTATTTGTAGTAGTGACCCCAAATAGTGAAATAACTGGAAGGTAACATCTTTAATACCACTATGTATTGTCAGATTCTGGTAGCCACTAAACCGGTGCTCCATGCCAGTTCACCATAAGACCCCAAGTTCTCCTCATTTTCCAAAGGATACTGACTAGAATCAGGGGTCTAAATTGGATATGTGGGAACACTATACCCCCATATTAGAGTTCACACCTAAAATTTAATATCTAAAAAACATACACAATAGAGAATGTGGAAGATAGAATAACCTAAAAATTAATATTCTATAATAAAATGATAATATGATAAAGGCCCGAACAACCATGTCAAACGAACATCCATGATCACCCACTGGGATGATCACATGTAAAAATTTAATAATAGAAAGGTAAATAAAACATGACCTACTTCCAAAACCAATCCATAAAACATACTCGATCTTCGTTACCCTATCATGATACTCCAACTCAACCAATTGACACCACACAAGAATCTTACACAACCATTCCATTTGTGTCCTTGGCCAGATCCATCGTTCATCTGTGATCAAATATAAGGTATAAAAAAGGTATTTACACAAACAAAAGTGCATGTAAAGTGTGTGTGAAATAAACATTAGTAGGCCACCCCAATGGTAAAATGATAAATTCCTCCCATAAGTGCATGATCATGAAATAAACTAACTACCTTCAACACAAATTAGAATAGAAATTCAAATAATATAACTATCGATATATAGGTTTGAGACCCTGATTGAGCTTACCTATTTTGGCCAATGTTATTACACCTCTTTTCACTTCCCAATGACAATGTATCACTATTACAATATAGACCATTAACTGCTCTAAAAATATCATTTTCACTACTATAGAAGTAGTTACTATTGGAAGGAGATTAAAAGACCGAGTCATTTATCAATGATAAAAAACTACTAATAAAGGGATCCTTTAGCATCTCTTATTGAAGCATTGATAAAGGAATCCATTATTAGTGCTTCTATACGAGATGGTAAAAGTCAACTTTTTGAGCACCTTATAAAGTGTCGATAAAAGGGAATATAGTAGTGTGTTGTTACAACATATTACCCCACCATTGAAGTGTTCTATAATAGCACATCATTGTACCAAAAACACCAATAAATAAGAAAAATAAAGTATGAATATATTATTTAAATGAAGATAAAACAATCTGGTCTCGTCTTCTCAGTTTGAGCAATGTGATGTTTGTGTAAAACTAAAATGATACATATATATTGAAAAATGCACTCGGAGTCATTATGATCACACTATGAAACATATTTGGGTATGGATGATTATTATATATCTCAAATGACATAAGTATCATTTTTATAAAGTGTTAAAATAATCCAAATGTGTTTTCTAGGTTTTGAGAATGTCGCTTTTCTTTTTTACTGAAATATCATTTTAAATTGGAAACATGCACTTTGGCCAATACCAATCATATCATGTATTGGTTTGACATGATACTAATTCCTACAAATAAAAAAGAACTTATATATTGATTTCCTAAATTATCATCCAATTCCTAGTGTGCTATATTTTTTTAAGTGATTGAAATATTTTGAACAAAATGTCGATTTTAAACTGATAACAGACAGATTGAGTCATAGTGGTCACACCATGCATCAAATTTAGGTTCGGATGATTCCTACATTTCTCAAATGATTTATGGACCATTTCAATAAATATAAAAACAATAATAATATGTTTTCTCAGTTTTCAGTATGTCAATTTTACTTTTTACAAAAATCAAAGTCAATTTTAAATAAAAAGATGCACTTGGAGTCTTATCAGTCCCACCGTAATTCGTATTGAGGTACATATAATTACCACAAATCTCAAATTACTTCTGGATTATTTTCCTATATTATAAAATCAATAGTAATGTGTTTCCTTGTTTTTGATTATGTCACTTTTTTTACTAAAATGTAATTTTAAAATGGAAACATGCACTTTGACTTATACTAATCACATCATGTATTAGATTGAAGTGAGAATGATTTTAACACATTACAATGGATATATAAATTGATTTCTTAAATTATCAAGAAAAATTGAGTGTATTTTCTTTTTCTATTGAGTGGAATTTATTAAAATAAACTATCAATTTTAAATTGATATTAGTCACATTATATTAAATAGGTCACATCGTGCGTCAAATTGAAGTGAAGATAATTCATAATCATCTCTCGTGACTTATGGATCATTTACCTAATGTATCAAAACAATTAGAATATGTTTTCTTAGTTTTGAGTAATTTAGTTGAAATTTTTACTAAAATTAATTTCAATTTTAAATAAAAAAAGCACATAGAGTCATACCGGGCACACTGTGTGTCATATAGATGTTTTGATGATTTATAAATGTCCCAAAGTCTAAAAAATCCTAACTTCCAATGTTACCATGCTTATATATTTTTTATTTTTGAACTCCCAAAATTTCATATTGACTCAATGTTCTTATCTGGAAAACAATTCTTGTTGTTGAATTTCATAAGAGTAGAAACTTTCTAAAAAGGAGAATGGTTTATAATCTACTATTATCGAATCAATATGCATTGTTGGTAGTTTGACAAGAAAATTAAAAGAAAATATAAATCATAGAAACATTGGAAGAAATAATAAAATTATATTTTTTGTGGCTTGTTACAAATAGTTGAATGCAAAATATGCTTTTCAAAAATATATGTGAAAAACAAAGCATTAGATAAGAATGGTAAATAAATTATCATAAAAATAGTTGATTAAATTATGAAAAAATTAATTTAATAAGTAGATTGAATTTACCTTCTTTTGATGCTTGTATGCATTCATGAGGCATTTTCTTGTTGTCATTGCCTCAGTTTTAAGCTGGAACAACAGAATGCACTAGTAAAAGAAAATAATTAATACATTCATAATAATGAAAATAATTAAATTAAACATAAATATGAAATAATACATTGAATCTATGGATAATTATTTTACTATGAAAACATTTTTGACCATATTGATATGCTGACGGTAAAGAAAGATTGATGTTAAAAACACAGATAGATCTCACTAAACAATCAATCACTGAGTGAGGAGGGTGAGGATAATTTATCAATATTGTTCAATGTTATCCTCTTAATTCATTCAATGGTGAGTTTTATAGACATCTTTCATCCACATCTGCTCATCTCCCGAACATTTATCATTGAATTTGTTTTTTTATGCACATCCTCCATCTATTGTGGACATGAACCTATGTTTCCTAAATTACACTAAGAAGGATTCATCCATGGGATGACTACTACTCAATGTAGTACAAGAAACATAGAATATTTGGAAGATGAGTCTGAATGTAATAAAAGGAAATAATAACTGTTTGGAAGATGAAGCTACTGAAGATGACTATTGAACTTCATCATGTTCTCTAAAAGGGGAAATGCCTCTCATTTGTGATAATTAGACCATTAGCATAAGTCATAAACTTGAAACGTCCATTTTCACCAGCTGCTTCCTGAGAAAATATTCACACAACTAAAAAATGATAGTGTTAAGGTAGATAAATAAATGGAGAGGGTGGAGAGAGAGAAATTAGAATATTCAACTATAGTGCTACAAAGCTCCGGAAGAGTTAATGGTGAATTGCTTTCATTTTTATCTTAGAATTTATCCACAAGAATCCAAATAAAACAGTAATTAAATAATTGGTTAAGGATTTTTTATAAAACAATTTCATTAAAACATATTTTTTTAATAGGAATTATTTTATTAAAAATTAAATTGTTTTATAATATTTTAAAAAGAGGTCGATGGAAATGTGTACTTCGTACACACGTACCTTGATAGGAAATAAATCTGAACGAGGTTCAAGCATTCCATCGTCGAAAACTATAAAATGAATTTCACACCTCATTTGATACGTAGATTAATAAAGTGAATAAACCTAAATATTATTTATATATGTTATATATATATATATTATATTTGTATCTTAAATTGAATATAATTATATATATATATATCTGTATATTATTTATCATATCTAAATATATTTAAGTATTTAATATATTATTCAATATATATATATATTATTATTTTCTTATGAAACAAAAAAATGCAATTAATAAAAAAATTTAAATTATATTAATTATAAATAAATATTATTCAAGGTAATTTCATATAAAATATAACTATTTAAATTTTAGAAAGTTCAATTATTATAAAAAATGTATATATAGTAACATAACTTTATTATTTTAAAATTAACATGAATTTAAAATTATTTTTTAGTGATTTCAGTATACTTTATATTACTATTATTTAAATGTATATAGACCTAGATTATTATATTGACCTAAAATGATGACCACATTAAAATAATTTTAATATATTGAAATTGATAACATCCACTCTATTTTTTGGAATAATTGTTATAGAAATGATTCTAGAGAGTCCATTTAATTTTCATTGAACCATCCTTGAAATTTTAGGGAGTTCTATAAAGAAGTTGTCATAAAGCAGTAATACACGTCAATAATATATATCGCAATGGAGAAAAACACACCGGCCCTTACAATGTATATACCATACACATTTAAACACATATATATATATATATATCATGGAATTTATAATTGACAAAATTGAAAAAAAATCCACATTAAAACATAATTTTTAATGAAAATAAATATAACCCCTTAGTTATTTAGAAATACATAATCATAATTTGTGAATAAATAATTATAAAATCGCCCTTACATTATATGTTTTCAAAACACATATAAATATTACAAATATATATATATGTATATACAGATATATATATATATCTTTATAAAGTAATACTTAAATTGATAAAAATATATATAAAAATTACATCATAACATCACAAAGTAGTAAAATAAATACAACTCCATACTAATTTTGAAAATAGAGAACAATTAAAAATAAATTAATATTCTATCACCCTAACTAAGATTTCTCTTTAAATAAAATAACACAATTATGATCAAATAAATTTTTAGGGAAAACCGTTACACTAGAATATTAAAACCAAATTTAAATACATAAATTTTCTAATAGGAATTTAAAAAAAAATTACTTATATTGCAGCTTCTCACCATCTTCAGACTGAGAATTTCATTTCTAAATCAATGTACTCCTTTTTTCATGGTTTTAATATCTAAAACCTCCACTATTTATAAAGTTTTATAAATATTTATTTAATTGGAATATTTGTGGACCAGAGGTGATTCACTAGGATTTGAAAACAACATCAAAATTAATCTTGTAAAGAATTTTGGGGTATAGATGTATATAGTGAAGGAAACTGATTCAAAACAACAATTTAAAAAGACCAAAATAGGATATCCAAAATAGTATTCAAGCAAACAAAATATCATAAACACATGAAAAACTGTATAAAACAATCGGAGAATATGTACAAAATGAAAATCGGAACATACAATGGAAAATCAGAAACCCTCAGATCCAGATCATGAAATGGAAAATTTAGAAAGAAAATGAGAACCTATAATGGAAAACAGATCCTAAGTACCTATGATGAAGAAAATATGAGAATACAAAATCCATATCTCGATGTTTTCATCGGAAATCCAAACTGCAATCACACACTGGATGCTAGATGATGTTCGAGCAACTGGAGGGAGTGGGTTTGTGTGATTAGAGCTTCGATTCACCAATGAGGAGCACCGAAAAAGGGTGGCATCTGTGGAATGATTATGGTATCACAAAGGGTTCGTAATAGGTTATATTTTTTTAATTAGATCTTGACAATTTTATCAATGATTTTTTAGCGTTGATAAATGTAGGTCTTTATTAGTGCTAAAAAAGTGTTGATAAAATCCATATTTATCAGTGATAAATTTTTATCACTGATATATATTACTGTTTTAGTGCATTTTTTAGCACTAAAAAAGACACATCATTATCAGCCATATAAAAAGTGTTAATAGAGGTTTATTTTATCTCTTCATATAACTTAAGCACTGGTAATGGATTTAAAATAATATTTATAAAAAAAATTGAAATATATATACTTATTCAATATAAATAAATATAAATATAATAAATATATTCCTTATTTAAATATATCTATTATAATTTGATAATTATTAAAATATATTTATTTATTTATTTATAATTACATAAATATTTCCAAAAAATAATATTTATATTATTAAATATAATTATATAATTATACATATATATTTAATATATACATATAAATAAAAATATAGTAAATATATTTGTTATTTAATTAAACTTATTATAAATTTAATAATTATTTCCATATTTACAATTATTTATTTATAATTATACATATACTTTTAAAAAATATTAATTTAATTATAATTATAAATATATAATTTTATTAATATAGTATGTAAAATTTTAAATATTTTTAATAAAAAAAAATTTTACAACATTTTTTATAATATTATTAATGAATATCTAATTTCAAGTGCATGATTATTTGAAGTGAGTGAAATTGAATAAATTAACAATAAGTATAATATTATAATCTTGAAAAAATGGATATGTTTTGTGTCGATTCATATTATATAAAAAATGAATAAATTAAATATATGTGAAGTCAATATAACACACATTTGACCTATGAAAAATGGAAAAATAATATGACATTAAATTATGTGTCTGTTACTCTATGTAATTAGTCTTTATTTTTAATTCATATCAATTTTTTATAGTTAAAATTATTTTCTAAATATTGTGCATAAATATTTTGTAATATATAAATCATATTTGTATACATTATTATATATCTATATATTTAATATATACAATTTATTAACATTATCAAGAATCAACAAATTAATAAAAAGTTTAATATTTTTTTGAAGTTACTTATTTATAATTTTTATTTGTTTAATTTTCATTTTATATATCTATATATAAAATACATAATATTTATTAGTATTTATAATTTATATATATTGTAATTCATTTATTCATTTTATCAATATTTATTTAATTAATAATTTTTTTAATATTATTATAATAAACTGATTTTTAATTTTTTTTATTTATTTCATTATTTCATTTTACTTATTCATACCTTTATCAGTTCTGAAAATAACATGATAAATGAATCCTTGGTGAGCTCTAAAAATATAGCACTGATAAAGGGTATCCTTTTCGAGCACTAATGAAGTGAAGATAAAGGGTTAAATTTATGGGCACTTTCTATAGCGATGATAAAGATGTCATTTATCAGTGCTTTTTTCTAGAAATGAAAAATAACCATGCTATTAAATGCCAATTTTTTTGTAGTGTACCCCAAAAACCCTATGGGATCCATATCCTAGAATCCACAATCAATCCTAACAAAAACAAGGAACCATCCTACAATAGTTCTATCATTTGGTGTTTGAAATATGTCATCTTACACCATTTCTTCATTACTAAAACATTATATCATACATGGTTCCTTAATACAACTTTCCCAAAATACCATGTAAAGGTGCAAAAAATCCTAGACCATCTGTCTGACATATCACTCATGTATCAAATAAATGATTCCAGGAGCCTCAATCCAAACAACTACCATATATAAAATTAACCATTCTTGGAGTATCCATTAGAAATATATACCATAAATGCAGAGCATCAGTCCACCATCTATCCATGCTGGTATACCATCAAATATCGAATTATTTGTGCGGCACGTGTAAAAAATGTATATTATATGTGTCTAGAGCATCATTTTGACTCTAAATCTTTAGTATACATTTATGCCTGAAACCTCAGTCCAGCAACCATTTATATATAACATCAGTGGTTCCCAAAGAATCAGTTTGGTCCAACCCAATGAGAAAGAGAATCATTTCAAACTTTTTATTTCATATGGAATGGCATCATTTCCTAGAGCCTCAGTATCGTGCACTATCCATGAAGTATACTATCAATTTCTAGAGACTAACTTTGACACCATCTTAGTTGTATAATTCATTTTTTCAGAGCATCAGTCCAACTCCAACCCACAAACATGTGAAGTCACATCACTATACTCATCAATATCAAACAATGTTCCCAGATCATCTTCCCATCACTGAAACCACAAAAACAATGGTATCGACAAGGAAAAATATACCAACATTCTCAATCATGGATATTCAAAACATCACATGTGGATCATCTGTCACGATCTCACAACCATCACAACCCTTTCTAAAAAACAATGTTTCAAAAACTGGAAACCCAACCATATCAAACCCAACCCTGGGTATAATCAAATTCTCAACCTCATCCATAGAAACATAATTTGTTTTGGCTACACATACATATTGGTCAGCAACACTTGTCCCCCAATGTCTCATATATCATCACGATTCCCAAGGGAACAAACATAATGAGCCTAATATATCACATGCAACTATTCAATGTTTCCCTAACAAATGAGCCCATACTAGGAACTCTAAATCCACAAATAATATAATCATATCTCTCAATCCTCCTAACTAAGAAACATGCTGGAACACCCCCTACCAATACATGGATACAACCAAAATCTCAGCTCAATCTCTATAATATAAAATACCATCAAATGAACTTTAGTTGCCTCCAACTAATCCTTGATCAACTACATGCCGATTTGAAAATCAAAAAGAAACTTATGCCACATGATAATTCTCAATAGCCAACCTTGACTTCCAACGATCACTTCATCAGAACCCTGCCCACTAGGGAATCATCATGACTCCCTTAGACTCAACTCAACACCAAAAATTAACCCATCCATAACTATCATCCAATGATGTCAACCAATCTAAAAGGCTACAACCACCCTAATCCTCAGGCAAAGGTTCCACACCTCAACAAATCTATCCTTGAGAAATATGTCCAAATATGTAGGGACAAACCAATTTCTCTCTAGAGATAATACGAAGTCCCACCTTCTGGGATCCATCAATGGAACCTCAAACCCCTCAATAGGGCACACATAGGCTAGTACAATTCAAAAAATCTCACAACCCAAACACGAGACTCCAAGATCACAACCCTACCCAGTAGAATATTTTGAACCTAACTCTCAATGAATTACTCATAATAATAAATCATGGTCCTAGACACCATCCAATCAACCATTATATGCCAAAAAGATCTCACAATTTCAATGTACAAAAAAACACTCAAAATAAATTACTCTTAAGTCCAAATTAGACTTCCTGGGTAAAAAACACCCAAAACCATCAAGCTATAAAATGTACATGGCATGTATTTCTTAGTAAATAGCATGTACAGTAAACTCTCCACCTAGACATGTACTTTTACATGTAAAAAAACACGGGTTCTTGATGTTTATACATACAAGGTGTTTACCCAAAGAAAATGGTGTCTACATTCCAAAACATCATCTGCCCATGAACATTTTCACCTGGACAGACACATGGCCATGTAAAATTTTATGGCCTATACATAGAGTAAAAATATATACTTTTAAAAATTACATCATCTCTGAATGGGATTAACATATAGATTGTTTTCATAGAACCACACACAGGTTAGTTGGGGTTTCCAAACAGGACCACTACAAACCTCCCAAAATTGTTATTTTAAAAAAAATCATAGTTTGACCCCCATGGGGTCATTAGAAACAATTATAAATCTATAAAACAAATAATTCTACTAGGATTGAGGAATAAAACAAAAAATAACCCAGACTGCCTCATGGATTAAATTCCAAAGTATCGGGTCCAAATAAAATCCTAGAAGTTGTTTCACCTTGATTGAGTCTCAATTTAATCCATGGAAAAACTCCAATAGTATATCCTTAACCTTATATTCTTGGTCTAACCATTGCACATAGGTAAGATCCCCTCCACCCCTATTTTTTGTTGGAACTACAAAAAAGAGGATATATCATCTTTTATTTAAATATTTAATTAATTAATTTCCCACATTATTAACCTTCTTGAGTCTTAGAACCTGAGGCGATCTTATACCACACCTAATAAAATATACCTATTTGGGAATCAACAATGGAGTAATAATCTCAATACAAATCCATATTAAAATGACCCAGCTACCCCAAAATGTAAGAAAATTTTAATATTTAATTAATTAACTGTTAAATAATCCACAAAAACTATAACATCTTAAAATTCCACCAAAACCATGTCCTAGTGTAGACACCCTATTCTTAGACCACAAGAGTGGTCATGAAAACTATCCAAGAAATTTTTTTATGGTAAAATTCAAATTTCACACCTCTTGAGCACTTGAGAACAAAAATTTGAATTTCTTCTCAAATGTTAAAATTCCAAAAACCTGAGTATCTAAAATCAACATCGGTTACTAAGAAACATTTCACTGAAACACCACCATGCATGCATAACCCTTCATCAAAGGATATCTTTTTTGGTCACTACTAGTTTTTTGATTGGATTTTTTTTTTTTTGAGAATCTAGGGAACTCAAAAAATAAAAATATTCAATTTTACACAATTCAATTGATTTTTTTTTTCAAAGGACCCCATTTCAATAGAAGTTCACTCATAGTAGTTTCATCCCACTTCTAGACCCATTGTGGATTCATTACACATTCATTACAACTTTGGTCCCAATTATTATCTGTTTCTATTTATTTTTATTTTTACCTTCTTATTTTCCCCCTCCTGCACCCATTTTCATTGTTTTTCTTTGGGCCATCATCCAAAAATGTGATGATTTTAAATTTGGATTATTTAAAATACTAATATTAAATTTTTATTATTTTTTATGAATCATGAGAACCCCAAATAGAGACATCTATTTTTTTGGATTTTAATTCAAATTTTTATTCAAATGTTTGGTTCTCAATACCATGTGATCATGCTCAGTAAATGTCCTCATCATCTAACAAAACATCATAGACTTTAGATCTTAATGAACGTCTCACTGAAACACCACCTATCCTATATAAGAATTATTTAATTTTAATCTAGTTTGTTTTCCCTGCTGAGATGTGCATTGACATTGATATCTTACACCAATATCTAGAGAACTAATACACTTAAATATTAATACTAAATCAAATCACCTAAATGCTCATTTAAAATACCCCAAGTTTTTTAATTTTTCACTCATAGTAGTTTCATACCCTTTCGAACACCATTAAGGACATCTTCCACCGACATCATTCTTCTCTTATTATCTTAGACGAATAGCTTAATTTATCTTAATTGATTCTTTTTAAGTTTTCTAATACACATTCCATCTTTTGGGGAACTTATAACCCTTCACCCTCTATAAGTATTCTCTTTTCATGTTACCCTAGTGTAAAATGATATCTCGTTCTAAATAATCATCAATAATATTTTAATGTCATGTTAAAATTATTAGAAGTATCTATAACATCCTCTCTTGATTATGACTACCTTATGTGTAGTTATTTTCTATTATATGAAATGAATATTCTTTTAACATAATAGGGTTGATATTGATCAATAATTGATGGATTCTAATCTTTTGATAAAAGAATATGATTTTGCAGTAAAATAATTCGTCAATATTTAAATAGATCATGCATACGAACCCACTCAAGTCATTTTCATTATTTTAATTGTTCTTATTTATGAAATAATAATCCATAAAACTTAGAAGAACATATTAATTTTTATGGAATATATAAAAGATATAAATATTCAATTAAACACAAGGGTAAACTGAATAAAAATACTGATTAGGATGATAATATGATTTCATATTCAATATATATGAATACTAGTATAAATTAAGACAGATATATAATAGAATAAATGACAATGGAAATATAATATAGCCATAATGATTGTAAAATGTTTTTTGATATGTTAAATAGTTATCCATAGAGGACATTGTATACCAATTTTAATAATTATAAAACATTTTCAAAATTTATTGAATTTATATAATTTAAAAGCAAGTAGTGGATAGGGAAGAAAAACCATTTCTGAAATACTTGGTTTATTGAATGAAATATTACTAGATTACAATTGGATTTATTGGAAAATATATAACAACAAACTCATGCGATGTTCAATGGGTATGATCTTCAAAAATATATATTATTGTATGAATTATTGAAAATTGTTTCTCAATGACTATAAATCACTTAGAAAATATGCTATGTATGGAAAAATCAATATCAAAAAGTCGATTCATTTATTTTTAATTTTTTATTGTACCTACCTATATTCGAAGTTTTAGAAGACTATAGAGAAGAAGAAAAACCTATAAAAATTGGAATGGAATCCAGATACATGAATTAAAGATGTCAAATTATGTCACCCAACAGGCTCTCCCAAGTAAAATAAGATTGATTATCAGTATACTAAATTTAGAAACGAACAATAAAACCTATATATTGATTTATCTATTTATATAATAGATTATTTTGATTTATATAGTAGTACTCATAATAAATGGCCAATTTTAATTGAAAATTTTCACCTGGCATCATGGTTATGCATGAATAAAAAATAGATTATATTGTCTCTTTTTATATCTAGTGGAAAATTATCTAATAATTATATTGATGAATTTTTTATCAATTAATCATATATTTAAAATTTATTTTCTATACACTTGTTATATTTTATGTTTCTCATATAAGTGGAGAATTCACAATGATATGCATGTTTCATGTGATAATAAATGTCTTTCCCTCTTATTGAAATTTGTTCGACTAAAGAATACAAGGAATATTTGGGTGTCCCTTTTTTGATTAATTCACACACTCAATTAGTTTGAAAAATCCTAAAAGATTTAATTTTTATGAAATTAAAAATATTAACCTCCATGAAATAAAGACAAACCTTGGATGAAATTATTCGATAGAAGTACATAAAAAATTTCAATAACCTCTACTCTAATGGGTGATCAAGAGTTTAGTATTTTAATAGATTTTGAAACTATTTTTAGTTAATATATTTTGAAAAATCATATAAAATCTAGTTGGAAATAGGTATTAGTTTTCATTTAAGTATTATAATTTAATTATTTTTACATTAGAAATTTTTTGATGTTATGCATGTAGAAAACATGTACATGAAATTTTTATTAACATGTCAATAAATGTACCACAAAAAATAGAAATCAAGAAGTAGTTAGATATGATTGAAATAACGATAATGTAGGATTTAGCACCAGTGAAGGGTTAATGTTGACCTTTTCTTCATCTAGTATCTTACACTCTTTCTAAATAAGGAAATTTTCAATTTTATAACTTCTTTATTAGTGTAAAATAAATATAGGGTTATTAATGAAATATCAATAATTTCATTTCAATTACTAAATTTGATGTTGTAGGGTCAAAAATAATAGTAATATCAAGTTTGGATTCAAGATTTGATTCCCACACTTTCACAATGCATTCACCCTAAAATTGTATTCTATACATTAACAAAACGTTTATCTTTTTCGAATATATATTCAGTAAAAATATAGACCCTAAAAGATCCAAATCCTTAATAAAGAGATTTTAATCAAATTTTGTGAATTGGAGATGTTATTCCTACCTTCATTATTTAATATAATGGTCCACGTAATGGATAACATTCTTAAAAATACCCGACTATGTGTTCATGGCCATTAAATATGGATATATCCCATTGAATGGTATACAAATTTTTAGAAAGGGTATTTAAAGAGTAGAAGTGGACAAGAAGTATTAAATGTAGAGTAATATTTTGTTCAAGATACTATTGAATTTTTTACTGAATACATATCAGATGTTGATTACATCAGTCTCCCAAAATATCATCACAGTGGATGCCTTATGGGAAATGGAATTTTGATAATATAAATTTTTACAATGATAATTACAAAGAGATAGAAATTTAACCCTTACATTTTTCATAATAATGAAGAGGTTTGTATGGAATATTAATTTATTTCTAATATATTCAACATAATGAATGTTATGATGATCTCATATACCATTCATAATTTACTGGTGATATTTTTAGTAAATATTTTCATATGTTTTTATCTATATTTTATGTGTGTCATCTATTAAAATACACAATCCTAGAATTCAACACACTTTGGGTAATCTTTTCTTATGTATGGAATAATCATTTATGTAAAGAATTTGGATATGAAGAAAAAAATTGCTACTTGATCATTTGACTTTATAAATTGAATATGTGAAGGATTTACCTATGTAAATTAGTTACATCATAGAATTGATAACATGATATTTTCCAACGTTGTTCAATTGACTATGTTAAAAATCAGGTCCATAGTTCAACTAGTTATATGAATTAGTTTTGTTGAGTAATCAGTGACATGAATTGGATACCATGTGAAATTGACTATGGGGATTCTTTCAGCTCTTTCCATTTTGATTACATGCGTAAACATCATTTTTCAATATATTCAGATACATTATTTTGGCTATATTGAAATTTTGTTATATAAGGAAAACTCAATACATGGATCAAATTAACGGTGTAAATTCAATTGATGAATTCACAAATGTGATGATCTTCAATTGGCTATGTCATGTGGAAACCGGTATTTATTACTATTAATGTACTTGAGAGATATTTTAATGCATCTGTGAAATCATTATATGATGGATTAACTTTTTAGGATAAATCAATTATACTTAGAGGTCAGTACTATGAAATGAAGTAAGTGAAATAATATATTTTTAACATTACCACTACTGAGGTATTTTATAGAAAATGATATATATCTTATCCGAGATTTTATGGATCATTCTTGGTTTATTTAAGTGCGAGGATTTTTTATGAATTTATTAGAATAATGTATCGTGAAATCCCAAATGAAAATGAGATATATATTTAACAAAATATGTTTTTGTTCAATATACAAAATTTATTACTTTATCAATGTTAATGTACACTACACTATTTTACTCGAGAATAAGAAGGGATTTTTGATCATCATATGTGCATTATTTATCATCATAAATAGGTTTACAAGACTCTCCTTGAGATGAGCTTCATTATTTGTCTTTCTCCAAAATATATATTTTCATCAATTAGTTATTTATTATAATTTTGAACCAAATATATAAAAATGTTAATTTACTTTTAATTCATTACAAATGGTTCTAGGAAAAATAACCAGAAGAATGTGATCTTTAAATCCTTACTGGAGTCCATTTGAAATCTCTTAAGTGGAGACTACATGAAACAGTTCATTCATTTCATGGAAAGTAGACTATAAGTCCCTGAAAGAAATACTGGTCTAGTAGAAATCACTATACTCATGGGGAAGCGGGTTGGTAGAGTGTACTAGGGGAGTTATTCCCCTTGAACCACTATAAATATTAATTTCAAATTATTTTCACTTCTATAATTTTATTTCCACTAAGTATTATTTTTTAAATATTAGATGTTAGTCATATCTAAAATAGAATGGTTTTCTGAGAAAATAAAATTTCTAAAACACAAATCACCACCCCCCCCCCTCTTGAGGGTTTTCATCACCTTTGGGAAAAACATGGTATCAGAGTTCATTATTCTTGAGTTATTAGCTATCAACGGTTGAAATCTATAGATAATTTTGAAAATGGATATAAATAAAGATAACATATAAGGGATATTTATTGTAAGATCTTCTTACTTTAATGGTGATAATTATGGTAGATAGAAGGCACTTATGATCATTTCACAAATAAATTCTAGTCCAAAGGTATATCTTAAATCCATAAATCCTTATGAAATTCCGAAACACAATAGAAAACATTGTATTCTGACATAGATTATAGTTATGATTTAAATTGAAAATTAATGAATGATGTTATTTGGGGACAAGGCCTATATGAGTTCAACTGCGTCTACCAATTCCAAAAAACCAATAAAATAAAAACTACTATAACAGTTACTTATAAAAGTACATATAATATATATGCTCTCATTTATAATATATAAAAACTAAAGTATCATATTTTCATAATGATAGAGGGAGAGTGTTTCTTATAGTTTAATAGAAGACTTAGTAAAGTGGAAAACAATGTTTCTCCTTTAATAACACCTATTTAATATCTTTATCAAGCATTTAAAATTATCATAATTATACCAAGTATATTGGGTGTGATCTCAAATGGTATTAGAAAAAATATATAGTTCAAGAATATTAATATTAAGGATATCATTGTAACTATGATAATTTATGACTAAGTGGTGGTAGATAAATATATCGAGAACATATTAGTTAAGAAGGAAAATACAACATTAAAAGTATTAACTTTAAATGATGACATGAAATGTAATTAAATTCGAATATCATAACTATATGATGAATTTATGTCAATTAATTATTAATTATACATTGATATTTCTCACTTTTTAAGGAAATTGAAAAAAATTATATATTTAGAGAATTTCTTTTAGGAAACAATTCTAGATGTTAAAAAATTATGACAATTATTATGAAGAAATAAGTCTATATCAATGCATAAATCTTGGAGACATCAAAATAGATTGTCCATATCTAAAATAAATCAAGAAGATGGAAACAATGTATTTTTGAAAGGTTTGTTTCAAAAATATTTCCAAGAGGAACATGAAAGAAACAATCTATGCTTTATAGGATAGAAGTGATGTCACATCTTCACAATCTGATGTTTTATATTATATTTAAAAGTATAACATTTTGTTTTCGGAATACTAAAACTAGGTACATTAATATTATTCTTCTAATCATGAGTCTGAATCATAAAATCATAATTTCTCATATGAGGAATACAATTGATATTGTACATTGATTAAAACCAAGTGTTAAACCATTAAAAAGAAACCCAAATCTATTTAAAATTACAATAATGATATTGTAATTGAAAATGAGGGCTTAAAAAAAATTTGAGTGTCGAAAACTAAGACAAAAAATTCTAATATATATTTTATTGAAATTTTAAATAATATAGACAAGTTTCAAAATGATGTTCATGATTTCAAATACACTTATAGTGTTTTTAGAAAATTTTTAAAACTATTTAAATAAAATCCATAAAAAACATTAATTACGTTTTGAATAATAAGCTAGTGTGGGAATCAAAAATTTTATATAATCTATAATATACCTATTTCTAAGAACGAAGATCTTTTTAAAATAACTTTTTTCATTTTAGAGAGTTAGTACATTATGATAAAATTTTAGTTTAATAAACTCAAAAAAATTATAGTCAAACAAGTTGATCTTAATTTCTTTTCAAAATTTATTGATGGAATTTCTAGACAACAAAAAAATATTTAGGGTCCTAAGTATTTTGTTTCTAAAATTTTTAGAACAAAAAACAATGGGGGAAAATCAATTTATTGTTTGATTTTTATTTGTTTGGAAACAATTATAAAGATATTATTCAAAAATGGTACAAGGTAAATGTATTTTCTAGGAATTTAATTGAATAATTCTCTAATTTATTATCCTTATTAAATATTAATGGATTAGTTTTCATTTTTATGACCATACTAAAAGAAAAAATGGGAGTTTTATAAGTTGGTAATCCATGCTCAGTCCATATAAATAAATTTATTTATTTGGAAGGATTTAATAATAATTTAATAAGTATTTTACAACTTTGTGATGAAGGTTATTGTGTTTTTTTAAATAATTCCTATTTAGTATTTAAAGATATTTTCTTAAATTTAGGGCACCTATAAAAGAGAATTTCTATAATCTTAATACAAATTATTTTAATTACAATGTATTGAAATTTTAAAATAACAAACAAGTGAATAGTGGATATGTCATATATTATTGGGATATTTTAATTATTTATCTTTGATAAATTCTTTAAAAATAAATTTATTTTCATAGTTACCTTCTATTAAATTAAAAAAAATAAGTAATGTGATGCGTACAGAATCATCAACAAAACCAAGACATCCTTTAAAATAATTAAAGAGGTTGGTAGTTCTAGATTACAAGAACTTATTCATATGTATTTTTTACGCCATATAAAATTGAAATCCTAAAGGAAAAATTTTATTGTTTATGTTTTAGTTGATAATTTTTCATGTTTTACAAAGACTTTAACTATAAGTGTTAAGAGTGAATCTTTTTATAATATTTTATGTTTTTTGGACTTATTCAAAAATTAAATGGTGGAAAGTTCGGAAAAGTTATATTTTAAGAAGTCGTCTCAATTAATAATTTGAAAACAATTATTTCAATTCCTATTGTTCAAAACAAGATATCAAAAATAATTATTCTTACCGGAGACACCTCAATTGATTTGTGTTAACGAAATGAGGAATAATACTTTAAAATAAGTTTTTAGAACTATGTTATATGAATATGACTTTCCTACACATTTTTTGACTGAATATTTGAGTACCACATATTATGTACTGACTAGGGTTTTGTTGGAAAAAATCCCTAAAGGCAAAACTATATCATTTTTTTTGGGGATTTTCTTTGTTGAAAAAGATGGTTGGTTTGATTACAAAGCATGTTTCCATGGTGAGTTTTAGAGTTCAAGATATATTGTTCACAACCTATGTTGAAAAATAACGATGAAAATGGAATGTGGTTCTTGTGGGGAAGGAATGTTTTGGGAGTAGAAGGTTGAAAAATGGAAAATGCATGAAGTTCGTGAAAGATTTGAAAATGGGCATGAAAGATGAGGTTGCGTGAAAGAAACGTGCACGCCGAATGTGACGTCAAATTGTGGTTTGTGTGCTCGAAGAGGAACTTTTGTGACCAAAGTTGAATCTTCTATGCAGGGGTCAGTGAAACCTATAAATAAGAGGTGACCCCTTTCATTAGGTGTATCTCCACACATAGAGCGAATTTGAGCTCTAGATCTCATTATATTTTTAAGAAAAGGGAGTTATGCTGAGGATTTTATGTTGTGTGCAAGCTATGAAAGTTGCGTATAATATTTGAGTTTCTCGTAAGATTGAAGTTGCGTAAAAGGGGTGTTTCATGAAAAAAGTTGAATCTTACACTCAAGGAATTAAAGTTGTGTGTAAGATGCAATAAGGGTTGTGTGAAATGTTGGAAGCTAACTAGTATTATTTAGGTATTGTGGTTTTCATCATTAGAGGAAAATTGGACTTCAATAGAGCATCTATATACAGTGGAGGATGATTTCATTTGTTAGAAAAATGTGACTTACAAGTCTTTAAACTGTGATTGCACCTTCTGAATAAGTAGTGATCACACTTCAGTTGAGAGGGGAGTGATCATTAATTTTTTGAGTGGTTGTAAACTAGGTGGGATAGTGAGTCTGCTCCGAACATTGTAAACAGCAGTGCAATTTTAGTGGATTTGGTACATCGGCACATCACTGGTGTAGTCTCCTTAGATATAGCCCAGTGAGAGTGAACAATATAAAATTGTTTTGTCCAGTTCTTTCTTTAATATTTGTTCATTTTCTTTAACAGGAAGGAAATGAAAATATTTTTTTCTAAAAATGAAAAAAGATCAATATGGGTAGTAGTTTTTATCTATCATACCCTGACTCACCCCCCCCCTCCCCCCACTAAGGGTATCTAACCTAGTGGACCTAACATTTTTAAATGACACATATTATAAATAAATTACCCTATGAGATATATAATAATAGAAAGCTAAAATTTGGTTATATTACTGTATTTAGATGTATGGTTTATATTATAAACACCAAGAAAAATCTTGTTAAATTTTATCTGAAGGCATATAATAGAATCCTTAAACGAAAATTTTGATATGTTAAATGAATTTTGATTTTTTCAAAAAAAACAAATATTTATAAAGAATAAAATCATGAATAATTTTATGAAAGTGTTATTTTTTACACACAAAAATACTCATGTTGATGAGCTGTGTGATTCCCTTGAAAACATGGGGCATGGAAACCCCCTTTAAATTAAACAAGGATGAGGAGATAGAACATAAATTTCTAGATCCTTATCCTAAAATTATGGATATGATAAAAGCAATAAATGTATTTCCTAGAAAACCTATAACCCTTGTGAACCAGACATTAGAAATGGTTTCTATAAGCATAGATGAATTTATTGGTTCTAGAATTCATTTAGTAAACCTTATAAGGATCTATTTATTTCTCTCTCAACTAGAACCTATGACTATAGAAAAATCCTTGGTAGATGAGTGTTTGGTTGTAGCACTATAATTAGACTTAAACTAGTTAAATAGGAATAAGGTTTGGGAATTTTTTGATGGACCCTTTAACTATCTTATTATAATATCAATTTGGTTTTTAAAGAATATAAATTATGATCATGTCATGGTCACAAGGAATAACTCTATAATTATAGTTAATATTTACAATCGGGGAGAATGTACAGATTATAAACAGTACTTATCACCTGTAGATAGACTAGAATGTATTTGGAAAATCCTAGATTATACATCACATATTTATTCAAAATTGTATAATATGGACATAAAGTCAAATTTTCTAAATGTTTTTCTTATGAAAGATTTTCTTTTTTAACAACCTATTGCCTTTGAAAATCATCTTTTTTCTGAATTTAGTTTTTCAAACTACCAAAGATATCCATGGGCTTAAACAAGCTCCTAGAACCTGGTATAAACTCTTAAGATGTTTTCTTTTATCAAATGTGATTTTAGGGGGTGTGAAAGAGCCCACATTATTTAATAGAATTTCTCCTTCAGATGTTTTTTTAGACTAAATTAATTTTGATAATGTGATTTGGTTTATAAAAATAAATAATTGTGAAATGGATTTTGAAATCTCCAGCAAATTGTTTTTGGAATGATCATGATGGGTGAGTTTAAATTTTTTCTAGGTTTTAAAATTTATAAAAAAGTCTTTGGGAATGTGTTTAATCATAGAAAATACATAATTTAAATACAAAAAAGGTTTGGACCTAAAAGTGGTAAAGTACGCACCACTCTTATGACCAATGAAATGTGTGAATAGGTTGAACCTAGGAAGCCAATTGAAAAGTATGTTTATTGAGGAATAATTGGGAGAAAATTTTATCTAACAACTAGAATATGAAATATTATTCTTTCATTATTTACTTGTTCTATATTTCAATAAATTCATTAGGAATATCATTTAAAATCACCAAAAAAATTAATGTATTTAAAAGAATCAATTTCAAGTTTTTTAAATTTTCAAAAAAATATTTTAATTTAAATTCATATTCATATTCTGAATTTTGTAGTTCTAGAGTAGATTGTAATAATACATTAGGAATATCTTATTTTTTAGGTAAACTCGTGATATCCACATCATGTATGAACCAACACTCTATCGCACTATCTACCATAGAAGTAGAATGTACTGCCACTAGCTATTATTATTCCTAATTATTGTAGATGAAACATTTGAGTAATTTTTTAAGGGATCATTCTCAAAATGAAAATATTACTCTCAAGATTATTTCTACTAAATATCAATTATTAGATATTTTTATTAATTCCCTTTCTTATGAAAGTTGTAATTTTATTAAATTTGAATTTGGTTTATTTTATTTAAACTAATTTTAATTTATATTATGTTGTTAAATTTTAATTTTAAAATTTTATTTATTAATGTTTTATTAAAATTAATTCAGTGTAATTCCAATTTTAATTATTCAATTTATTTTAAATAGAATTTATTTATTTTTTTGTTTTGTTTTATATTTATTTTCTCAAATTGACAATAAAACCATTCGAGTATGTAATCATTTTGGGATTCACATATATGTCCTAATTCTTATTTGGAAATCAACCCCTTTTTTCTGTATAAGTATATTCATCACGGAGTTAAAACATCACCTCAAACCTCTAAATCCTTGATTAAACTCAAATTAATAGTATCTTCAATTGCAAATTTGAAATGAAGTGATGATGGTTGTTCATGTTCCTTTAATAAATCCAAATGTAGCATTGTACAATGATTTTTAATTGGTAAATTCAACGATATAGTGTGGATGAATATTACATACATGCTTTTAAAGAAAGTGATTCAGTTTTAATCTTGGGATTTCATATTTTATGAGAAGAAATATGGTATCATAATTGTAGAATAAGTAAATGAGTCTATGGGGAAAACTGAGTTCATGTTCAATAAAACAAAGTATTTTATCAATTCAAACAAAAATGGTAAACCTACATTGTTTTTATTTACTGATTTGGATGTGTTTCTTCATTTAAACTATGTGGGGGAGTATTATTTTAGTAAAACCATGGTGTTTACAAGATTATTTTGATTAAAGGATATATTTAAATTATTGGTTGATACCACATCCTTGAGAATAATCCTATAAAGGATTTACTAGTACATTTTAATGTGTTGTGTAACTTTTTGTAGGTTGGGATAGCTCAGACAACTAGTGAAATTGAGAAAGTTACGGTTTATGAAATTTAGATATTGTATGTTTTGATTAATAATATAAATCTCAATTTTCCTAGGTACAAGATAATTTTTTACATCATTTCTGTAAAAGAAATTGTAATATTAACTATTATCCTAATCATCAGTTTTCATTTTTATTCAAGAAAACAAGGGAACTAGGAAAGGGGAAAAGGGTCTAGGTAGTCCTAATATAATGAAGACTAAGGGAATCCCCTATAATCAGGTTTACCCCATCCGTTTTCAAGGAGGAATCATTAATTAATCACTTGATGTTAGCACCTTATTCGACTAGACATGTCAGGGGGTCTGATATTTTATTCCCCCCGGGCCAGGTGTAGATAAACATGACATTATTCATAAGGATTGTCCTGCATTTCATGTTGATGTAAGATATGGACCAAGGAGTGTGTCCATTGCCTTGGAGGGCAATGTAAATAACTGTTGAGTTAGTTTCATCCTTAGAAGGGTGGATGTTTACTTAATCTCAAAGACTTAGGCCTATATGAACCACCTTTTCCCATGCCATTATGAGGTTCCATTTCTATAAAATGTTGTAATGGTCAACACCATTCTACCCTTGATGTCCCGAATGAGTCTTCCACCTTCCATGCTTCCAGAGATGCATGATCTATCTATCATCAACTTCAAGATAACGAAAGGGGGGACCCACTGAACCCAATGACCCGAAAGCCTAAGGGCGAGGGAATAAACTGTAGGGGAAGAGACCATAATCCCCTGAGGGTAAAGATATTATGGAAAATTTGTAATCATTGTCACCATATCATCCCGGATACTCCCGGTCCTCATGATGATATACCTCTCATTGGAAGAACCCCCCTCATAACATGCTCTATTGCAGGCTTTCCATAAACACCAACACCCAGCATTGATGAACATTGTTCTTGTAGTCTCTTCTTGACTCGCATACTCAGTTACATTATACCATCAATCCAAGATGGGGGTTTCCCTCTAGTTTCTATGTGAGAAAGTTTTTTTGTCACTGAAATCCCTCCAAACGTCATGCGACCAATCACCAGCAAAGAAAATGTAGCTCAAAGTCTCCCCCACCTATTTTTGTGGTAGAGGAAATAGGAATCCATGCTAATTCCCATTCATTTGATGTTATCATCTGAAGTTATAACTTTGTTCTTGATCCATCAAAGGAGAAAATTAAACTTCATTGAAATATTATTTCATCAACCAGAACATTCCATCGATCATGTTTATCAAGAGGAATAGATGAACGACATACTTCTTTATAATTGAACCTCCCTGAGATGGAGGGATTGAAGACATATCTATCCAATTAAGATTTTATGATAATTAGATCAAAGGCATCCCTTTGGTATGGGCCCATAAATGAAATATAGAAATAAGGGTGAAGACCTTCCTCCATGTAGGAGATGTTGGGAGCTGGGTATCCCGGATAACCTATGGCGTTGTCTGCCCAGTTTTGCATCTAGAAAATGATCTTTACCTCCCCAAAAATCCATCAAGAGTCTAATTTGAGACTCTAAATGAGGTATAGTCTCTCTGATGCATGTTTAGAGTTGTTCCTGATTACATTATCCACATTTCCTCCTCAAACATAGGACATAGTCTTCCCCCACATCATTCTACCCTCGATGATTTCACACACAAGTAGTGCATGCATGTAGTGTATTATGACTATGAGAATATTGACATTAACCCCCCATAGTGAATGGGCCTCGCTATTTTATCTCAATAAACCTAGTGTCATTTCCCCTCTGATAAATAATCCTAGTTAAAACCTGCATGGAAATTTTCAAGAGCATTGATAACGGCCTTCGAGACAGAGGTGGAGTCCAGGACGTGCACCGGCAAAGCTGCCAGTATGCTGTTAACTAGGGAAATCCATCCCCCAACAGAAATAAGGTGGTTCTTCTAGTTGAGGATGTGTCTTGTGATCTTGATAACCATATTATGAAGTTGTGTATACTGAGTCTACCTGAGGAAACTAGGGAGCCAAGATACTCTAGATGGAAAGAACATAAATGCATGCCCAACCTAAGACTTAGATGCAAATCTCTATTTTTAGCACAACTCATTGGTATAAAGAAGTTTCTCTTATCCAAATTGATCACATGTCCTCTCTAGTGGAAATACCTCTATAGGATCCTATTGATACTGCTTAGAGATCTTCTGCCCTTATTAGAGAAAATTATAGTGTCATCAGTAAACATCAAATGGGAAATAGAGGGGTGGTTCTATTTCCTATGATAAGAATGATATCACCATTACCCATTGTTCTATTGATCACGTGACCAAGGGTGTCCTCCATGATAATGAAAATACTAGGGGAAAGGGGATCACTTTGTTGTATCCCTCTAGATGCTTTGAAGAAACCACGAGTGTGTCCCATAAAGGACACTGCCAACCAAGGAGAACTAAAGAATATAAGGAGAAGGTCGCACGCCTAGGGATAGAACCCACTTTTTTTATAACGCTATTGATGAATAACCACTCTACCCTGTCATATGACTTGTGGGAATCCAATTTTATGGCCACATTGGAGCCATGTGACTTAGTGTTTATGTCAAGCAACATCACCATATATAGATCAATCACAACTAGGATTGAGCGACCCTTGACAATACGATGTTGTTTGAGGGATATCCATTGGGGAAGATGCAGTGATAATCTTTCATTAATAATGATAGCTAAGATTTTTTAAAAAAAATAGCACAAACTCACTAGACGATAATGGTGATTTGAGGAGGGATATTTGATTTTTGGGATGAGAACTAGAGAAGTAGCACATGCAAGACATAGAAAACATCCCCCTCAAAAGAAGACCTACATAGCTGTGATGATATTACTCTTAATCACCATCTAGGATCCCATATAAAATGTTGTAGGAAATCAATATACACCTAGTTTCCTCTCAATATATAGACTCATCACAGTCGCTTTGATCTAACCCTCCTCTAGTATCCCTTCCAACAAACTATTATCATGGGATGAAACCATGTAGGGGATCACATCCCAAATATCCTCTCCCCCCAGGTATCCATTAGTCCATTTCAATTTCGTTCATGCTAGAAAGTCTTTGAAGAAAGAATGATTCATGCCCCCACCACCTTTCTATCATCAATGAATGTTCCATCCATCATGGTAATGTTCTGTTTCACCAGGTGACGCTTCTCCGTAATGCATTCATGAAAGAAAGTGGTGTTCTTGTCCCCTTTACGAAGCTATTTTATCTGAGAATTTTTTCTAGTCATCCTTTCCTGAGTGAGAACAAGCTCTATTTTTGTTCACTTATTATCTAATAAAGAACCAAAATAACATCATCCCATGTGACCTTCAAGCTAGCTTCCAACCTCTCAATGTCACGATTGAGCACCTCAATATTCTGATCAGCCGGAGGAAGATACCTGGCCCAGCTTTGGAGGCCCTATTTGAAACTTCTAATCTTGTTGTGGAGGATCACCCATGTGTGTCCCTAAGAGAGCTCACTCGAAACCTCGCTAACCAACCACCAATAACCCAGGTCACTAGTCCATTGAGCCTCAAACATGAAATTCACATGGAAAACTTGTCTAGGAGACAAAGAGAAAAATAAAAAATAGTGGTCCGATATGCCACAAGGTAGATGGCTAACCATGGAATTTGGGAAAGTTTAAAGAGCGTAGATATATACTAGGAATCTATCTATATGGATCCATCAACTCCTACTCCCCTTTTGGTTGTTGCACCATCTAAAACGATCCCTTGTACATCCGGTGTCCATAATACCCTTTCTAGTCATGAATTGGACATACTCCATGTTGGACATGCGAGGAAACACCCTTATTCCCTTTTTCACTGTAGGCTCAGTTATGATGTTGAAATCTCCCCCCCAGAACCCATGGCGTTCCTCCAATATTTAACCAATTTATATCATGCCATAGATCTTCATTTATTTGTGATTCACATCTTCCATACACAAAGGTCAGGAAAAGAGAGCATTCACAAGTGTGGACTTTGGTCATGATATACTGGTCACCATCCTAAATCGAGTCGACCGAGATTTCCTTTAACCATAAGATTCATATGGGTTTATCGATAGGGTCTACATGTATAGATGCATGCATCTTGAGCTTTCACATACACTCTTTTATCCATGTTGGTGCCTGTTTGTTTTCAAAAATAACCGCTACCCGGGCCTTGTGTTTTTTAGACTCTGAGACAATGAAATCCATTTTAACCCATGCCCCAATCCCATGGGAGTCGCATTAGAGGATGGGTATCATTGATAAAATGAAGGACCAACTTGGTCCCCAGACATCCAGGTCACTCTCGGATGATCGGTGGAGTACTCCCGAGATTGAAGTTACCGCGAACAGAACCTTGTGCACACGCCCGAGATCATGTCTAGATTATATGATGTTTGTGGATGGATATGACATTGGGTTTTGGATATATTCTCGCTCGCAGTGCTTATCGCAGACTGGGCAACAAGGCTGCTCTTCCCTAATTGCCATACTATGATAGCATCGAGGTAACTACCCAGGAGATCTGCATGAGCCTTTAGTAGGTACACACTAGAAACCATTAGGGGAAGTAATACTCTTGAAGGTCGACCTTCAGGGGAAGCTCCACATTACGAGGGCCTATGGGAAACTCCAGCAGGGGGTTTCGGGAGATGGAGCCCAAGAAGCTTGATTGGGTACATGAATAATGTGTCACTCTCCGAGGGATGATGGAAAGATCATAGGATCCAATAAAAGAGTTTGAAGGGAAAAAACCGAGGGGGGGGGGATTCGCAAAATGGGTGAGAGCCCAACCGGGTGGCTCTGGTCGAGGATCAGAAGAATTCAAGCGGAGGCCACCCATTGGGGAAACAATCTAGCTGGGGAGATCAGCTCTACTTATTTAGGGGATCGAGGCTTAGCCTAAGGGACCACCATGCATAGTCCCTCCCTCAGGAGCCGGTGGGAGAGGGGGGAACCCCATGAGGTATATCCATTAACTTGGTGTCGACCTCCTTGGATGTGCTTCCTACACTCCTACAAGAATTGTCCCTAGAAGACACAAGAATATCAAAACCTAGGGGAAATTGGGTAGACGATGTCTTGATACCACTCAAAAGAGTCCTACACCTTCATAGTTATCATCTCTGGGTAATTATTGGAGTCTACATCAATTTCCATGAAACCAATTAGGATGAAAAGAGTTTCTTTAGGGGATTCATCACAAACCTCACAACATAGGGATGAAAATTCCAATTATTTGGTGTCTATTTGGAAAATAGAGAAGAAAGTGCCTTATGGAACTGATCTGGAAATTCATGGAGTAATACTTGAAGTATAAGAGGCTGATTAGAGAATAGCTACTAATTTTAGTTAGTATGCCATTATAGTTGTTGGGAAAACATTTTTAGTTCCTGAAGAGAGGCCAGTTGGTAGTGTGCATATGGTTTTTGATGCTCCAAGAAGATTTTAGGATGATGCTAATGATCATATAGAATATCTAATTCTTATTAGAACATCAGTTGTTAGATCTAGAGGTGTGGATGTGTTTATTAATACTATTGATCATTAAAACACATCATATGTTCCATCACAACCACTTTCTGGGCATGTTAGGTGTACTGTGTTATTATGAGCTCATATTTATTAGGAAATAAAACATTTTCTTTTGATGTAATGATCTATTTTTTTAACTACAAAAAATATTACAATGATTTTTAGTTGGATATTATTTCTAGTAATGATAAGGAAATAGAAATCAATGAGTACTCTATTTCCATGACTGATTTTGATAAGTTCGTTGGGTTATTGGATACCCAAAAAAGGATGATAAAGCAATTTGATTAGTATCTTATATTTTTTAAGACGGTTCTATGATAATTAATATGTAATTTAAAAAAAATTAATGTTCTGTTAAGAGAAACATAATATTTTTACTCTTCCAATTCTGAATTTTTTATAATGGAGTTATGGTTTCATCTGAAAGAAGATTTATCCAAAATATTTTAATGAATCGATTAATTATATCTTATGAATTCCATGATTATTTGAAATATTTTAGGACTAAAATGACGGATATACGGAAACACTAGACGATGTTCTGTGATAATTTAATTTTAATTCCTTGAGAAATTTTTTACTTCTACATATACTCCCTCAGAACTCCAATATTATCATAATTTCATAGTGGAGTTTATTATGTTCTAATAGAATTGAATTTCATGTATTCTCAAATCTTATGTATTTACTGTGATTTGATAACATGAGTTTAGTTGTAAGAGATCAAGAAAAATATGATAGGTGAGTTTCAGGACAACAAAGAAGATTAAAAGAAGCTTATTATTGGGACATACATGTTCTTAAATGATAATTTTGGTCAAAATAAATAATAACATAGTATAATGTTAGAAGAAGTCTTTGAATTATCTATGTATCAAAAGGATATAGTTTCATGCTCTATTTGAACAGTTGATGAGAACACTCAATATTTTTTCAGGAGACTAAAGGTGATATAACTAGTAGTTATGGATTTATATTCTGAATCATCATAATAGGAATAATGTTCATATTTTTAAGTCGATTTAGATTTTTCAATTTATCCTATTTGCAATGTGTTGGTTGTCTACAAGCCTACAAAAATTATTCTTTCTTTGGCATCAAAAAGATCTATCTTCTCTATACATGTTCTACCACTTTTATTCCTCTGATTCTATAATCTTCTATCATCTATGTTAAGGAAGTGGATATATTTTTTTAGTTTATGTCGAAAGCATTTATATAAAGCTTTAGAATATTATTGGATGAATAATAATTCTATTGAGTTCAGTGGTAACAAATTTGAAGAAGTAATTAGTGGGAATTTCATCACATCTATTGAAATTTCTTTGTTGCTCTTTCATCTAATAATCATTTCTCCTTCAACTTTATTATCAAGATAGATTGAATCCTTCAATGGAATTCTTAGAAGTTGTTTATAATTTTTTACTCAAATGAATAAATAATACAATATCATTTATTATAAATTATACATGTCAAACATTTTTCCTAGGATTTAGATGTGTGATGAATATTTATTTAATATTACCAGAAAAATAAGACGTCTTGGTCCTGATACTCCTATTAATTATGTAGGTACAAGATTGAAAATTAAAGATATTTGTGATCTATAATTAATCTATCAGAAGGATAAATCCGAGGTTGATTAATCCTAAAATTTAAACATTCTCAGGAATTACCCTCATCCATTGAATGTCTATAGATTATAACTTTTCAATCCCATAGAACCAATGAATTTATTGTATGTTAATTTGATCGTGAAAATAATCTTAGTGTTCTTACCCAATACCCACAAGTCAATTTTTCTCTTTGATTAGCAATTGGTGATACTGAAATTCCAAACAAGGAAGTGTTTGCATTGTAAATGGAGACACTTACCACATCTCAAACTGAACATTATTTCAAAATACATCCAACCGAACCACCTTTTTTGATAAAATTGATACATAAGAATACTTATTCTGAGTGATATATTGTATTTTTGTTAATGGGTGTGGAGTGAATAATTTTTTATATACTTTTTACAATTAATAAAAAAATAATTAATTATTTTCTAATGTTTATCTTATGTATTGTTTTTATTTAATATTATTCAATTCATATCTTTTTCTTAAGTATTTTTTTCATTTAAAGGTTTTATTTTTTTAATTTGGTTAACTGAATTTAACTCATTCCAAAATTTCATACTCTTTTCCGCATAATAATTAAAAAGTTCATTACAATAAGTGCGACATTAAAATTTCTTTTTCACTTTACTCATCATTTTTAATGAGATGTAAATAGGGATATTTTAGAAATTCCTATACTTGGGTTAATAAAAATGGGGTAATTGAAAAATTAATACAAAGGTATGAAGTGTCAAATTAATGGATACATATACTACATTTCAAAACTAATATATATAATACAGTTTTGTGAAACAATACTATTAAACCTTTTCATATTTTACTGTTTAATTTTCTTATGGGTTTTGTGATCATCAAAAAAGTCGGAGATCATTGGAATACTATGTTTTTAACATATTAATTGTACTTTACATTTTGATGATCTCAAATACAGTTCATAATTTTCAGATGAATTTGTTCCAATGTTTTTCAACCGGTTTAATATATATTTTAAATTTTTTAGCTGTTAAAAACAAAATTCTACAATTCTGTTAACTTTGGTTCAATAAATCTTAATTCTTGAAAAATCGGCTACATAAGGCATTTATATACATGAGAATTTAGCTATATAAATAACCTATGTAAAGGATTAAACTATATAAATTGTATGTATATCAGAACTATCAACAAGAAATTCACCTTCATTATTCAACTAACTACATGATAAATTGATTTCATAGTTCAATTTGGTACATGAATCATCATGTGGAGTAATTGGATACGTGAATTAGATACATGGTGAAAATAGTATTGTTGTTCTATTTGGTTTTTTTAGATTTTGTTACATGATTAAAAATCATATATGATTTGATTTTACTATATGAATTCAGAATCATGGAAAAATGATCTATGTGAAAAAAATCAATTATTTGATGAAGGACTATGTGAATTTGGAAACATGAATCAAATCATCTAGGTAAATTCGAACGAAGAATTCATATACATAATGATATTCAATTATCTACATCATGTTGCATCCTATTTATTACCATTGAATCACTTTATTTATATTTTAATGTTATCATGAAATATATAATTTTTGTATATACTTTTTATAAGAAACAAATTATAATAAGTGTAATGTTCTGAGAAAGGATTAAGTGTAAGGATAATTTATTTGACTTTATTGTTGCTGAGGAATTTCTATGAAAAGGATGTGTCTCTGATCCTAGATTTGATGGATCATGTTTTGTGTATTTAATTGAGAATATGTTTAATTCATTTTCAAGAATAATATACCATAAAATATCAATGTTAGAAAATGGATATATTGATAAGAAGATAAAAGTATTTCCAATATAAAATAATTCTTTCTTTCCAGAAGCACCTATAAATTGATCTATTTTACTCGAGATGAATAAAAAGATATATGATCTTTATTTGTGCATTATCTACCACCATTTAAATTTTTAGAAGAGTCTTCTCATGATGAAATAAATTATTTTCGGCTTCTCTGAGAGATATCTTCTCAAATATCATTTGTGTCTTAGAACTATGAACCAAAATTTTTAACACTTTATATTTTATAACTTTATTTGTAAAAGTTTCCATAAATAATAATCTTGAAGGGTATTATTTATAAATACTTTTTTAAGACCATTGAAATATATGTTATGATTGTTACATGAATTAACTTATTTCCATCAAACATGTAGTCTCTGGAAAAAGCCCTAGTGGTCCCCTAAAAAATATTCCAGTGGAAATAATTAAACTAGTACAGAAGGTAGTTAATTGAGTGGACCAGGGTACTTCTATTCCCTAATCCACAATATATCTCTATGTCAGATTCATTTCATTTCTATGAGAATATTTTCACTACTAATTTTATATAACAAAATGTTATAAGTAAGTTATGTCCTAAAGATGGTGGTTTTCTGAGAAATGAAAATTTCAATAACCCAATTACACCCCCCCTTCCACATGAGTTTTTTCAAACCTTTTTGGATAATAACTGTTCTATATTTTGAATCCCGCAATTTAATTCTTAGAGACTTGAAACATTCATAGGCCAAATAACGAATATCAAATAACTATAATAAACAATTTATAAGATTGTCATTTGATCATGTCTATATTGAGTTAAATATAAATCCAATTTCAATTGTTGAAAGACTTCAAAAACTACCCAAGGGACCAATTTTAAATATTATATCTAATAATGGTTTTATAATTAATGGTTAAATATTATATAAAAGGATCAATATTAACATAGTATGATGTAAAATAATGGATTTTTGCATGTGGTGGAAGCGATGCATGTATCTCATTCCAATCATAGAATTATAACCTATCAAAATATGTCATATTTCTAAATATAATCAAACACATATATGAGTTGGATTGTACAATATTTCATGTTTCAATTTTTTTTGTAAATGTGTTGACAATATGAAGGGTATTTAAATTGAAATAAATGGTTTTTATGTTGGTGAATTTCTATACAAAAATGTATAAGGGTGATATTTTCATAATGGAATCACAATTTCATTATGTATTTTATATCCTAAATACAATAAATTTCAATTCTTAAATTATACTATTTGTGAATAGAAAACTATAGGTTCTTATAAAAACTCCATTGTGGATAATGCATTCATTGGGATATCATAATTATTTTATGATATTACCAATCTAGACAATGTATTATTTGTTAGAGGGGGCACAATGAATGGGATTTGGATACTCGATAGGGGATTCAAATCCCTTTAACCAATAATTAAAAATATATAGTTTACTATTTAGGTTACATTTTTTAATATAATAACCTTTTATACAAAATTTTATTTTCTCTCCAATGTTTTTATATAGTATAAATTAAATGTTTAACTACTCATGTAGATTATGACTTCTTCGTAGGATGATATTCTTAATCCTGAAGAAGAACATAATTTTGACACTAAAATTATAAATGTTTTGGGGGATCAAAAACATATAGTTGAAAAAATAAATAATTATGTAACATAAAAATGTTTATTCAAACATTCAAAATGAGAAAAGGTAAATAAATTTTCATTTGGATAGAATAAAAAAATATCATATTGACAACAACAATTCAATTTAAACTAGTAATATTTGGTTCATAATGGAAAATCACATTCCAATTTATATAGATTGGTTGAGAAATCTTGTGTCTACATTGAAGTAAACCATCTAAGAAAGATATTTGGTTGATGTTATGATTTTCTTTATCTCATTTTCCAAAAAAATATATAATGAAACAATGTTTTACTTTTCATTATTTTTTATATTGTTTATTTAGGTTGGACGATTTCCTAGAGAAATATATCTGATTTTTTCAGCATAAAAGATCATTGAGGCATCTATACACATATTATAAAGAATTACTTTATGGAATCTAAGGGGAATATAAAACTGAAACCATAATCTATTTATGAATATATTATATCCAATTAAAAATTGAAATAATTCATTAGTCACCATGATGATAAATCATTTTAGATGCATTTAAATAGATAATATTTTATGAAAAACAATTTTTTATCCAATTTGATTCAGAAACATTAATTTATTTTGAGATAATGGAGTTACGAAAATAAGCAATATGCATTGAAACCCATGTATCCCTGTAATAAACTAATAATAGAAGTCACCTCATTTTTCAAGAGTGTGTTTTTTATTTTAAATACACAATTAATTTTGTTTTGAGATTAGATGAAACATATATTCCATTTTTATATATAGAATGAAGAATCATAAACGAAAATCAATTCTATCCCACATAATGTGCTATAAAAGGAGGATCATGTAAATAATGGGCCAAAACTACTAAATGAAAACACACAATTAATAAGATAATTATGTGTATTTATGAAATTATAATATATTTTTATACTTTATAGATGTATTACATAAAAATATTCATTTATCTTCATATATTTTTTATATGGTTTATACCCTTGAATAAAAATATACTATACCAAATGAAAAACTACTTTTAGTTTATTTTTTATATCCATAACAACAAGGATGTGATAAAGGAATAGGTTTTTCTGTGTCACCATGAACATATTTCATAAAGAAAAAGGTGTAAAGAAATATATATTAGATGATGAAATGAAAATAGGTGCTAATAAATTATTTTGGAGGTATTGTTTTTTATATGGTTTTGTAGACCTATCAATGTGAAATGATAATATATAACTTGTAGTGTAACAACAATCAGTACATAAAGATCCACATTACCCCACTAGCTTGAAGGCTATACATTCCCATCATCATCTTTTGATACCCAAGGTAATTTATTTTTTTATAAAATTTATCTTAAATTTGATGAAAAAACATCAGATAATAATATATTAGTAAAATTTTATAAGGTGAATTTTTATGTATTTTATGTATATAAAAACCCACACATCACCTTGTTGTTAGGGGTATGGTTTACAATGTTGTAGGACATAAGATACACAATAAACTAGCTCCCCAAAGAATATACGAGAGTGGGTATTGAAGTTTCTATTGCGTTGAGCATAGAGTTTCCTATTTCGCTCAATGATCAAGATATTACAATGGATGATATTTCTATTGGTTGCTTCATAGCATGGTCATTGAGTCTTATAAATATACATGAGGCATGACATAAAATTTTTTATAAAATTAAAACAGTTAACAGTTGATGAAAAATGGTTTTTGTTGATATATAATATTATATAGACAAAACAAAGGTGAAACCACTATTTGGTTTACTACAATTCAATGGATCAGACAAGAAATCAAAAGGACCATCTAAGAGTACCTTTACCCCACCAGTTCCATGTCTATAAACATTAACATTATAATTTCATGAACATAAAACATTCAAAGATAGAGATATGTCATACATTTGAAATTTAGAAGAAATATTTTGATAGTTCCTTACATACACAATTTTCTAGAGAGTATAAATTTTATTATCATGTTAGAATGGTTAGGAGTTTCTATTTTGAATACCAAAATTAGTCACATTTTCAGAATCAATCCATACAACAAAATTGATCTATTATGTTCATTATTATTAATAAATATTAATATTTTATATAGTATTATATATTACCACTTTATAAATAGAAAACCCTATATGGAAGGATTTGAACTAATTAATCCACCATCATTTCTAAAAAAAAATTTGGAAATGGATGAAATTGAAAAGAAAAAAAGAAAAAAAGATAGGAATTTCAAAAGAAAATAATTTATGATAGTGTCATGATAATTCTTACAATATAGCATTAAAACCCTATAATATAATCAAATAAATTATAATTTCATTCATTCATTACTTATTTGTTGTTTTTTGGAGGAATTATATGGTCATCATAATCAATTTGGTACCTAAAATGTTTATATTTTCAGACCTATTCATAGATTTCTGTCAAAACATACTTAAATGATGTCTATTATAAATTTATAATTCACAAATATGAATTTTTGATAGATAAACATCAAGTTATATGGTTTGTTTTTTCATTTAACTATAATTGTTTTATACAAGGGTGATTTATAAATATCTTCTAAATCATCTTATCATGTTAGTTACTAAACACAAGAAGCATTATAATTTATTCAAATGGAAATAGATTAAGGTATATAATGTATGATTTATTATTGAAAGGAATTTCAAAATAATATATTTATTTTGGTCAATGTTTCAGCTATGTCCAAAGTAAAACAATGAAAAAATTGTAGATGATATGATTATAAATATATTAAATATATCATATACAATAAAAACTAGAAATCACAAATAATTATTTCTAATGGTAATTTAAATTTCATTTAAAATATCCATTAATAAAATTTATGTCTATGTTTTCTCATTATTACAGAAAATACAAACATTCTACTTACTCAAAAGAAGATGTGAATTTTTTATAGATTATTGTAAAAACCACATGGTGTCGTAATTTTGGTTGGGATCAAGTTGGGGTGATTATATATTATGTTTTTTAATTTAGTATAGGCTATGACCTTAGAGAATTTTTTTTATATTCATGATTTAAGAAAAAATTCTTATTTCATTTGTGATGTGTATAAATCGACTTTACATCAATCTAAAACATGATGTGGTCATTATGACTCGATGTTCTTGTATTAAATATATAAGTCTAATAATACTCCAAAATACATGTCACATATTTAAAACTAATAAAAAATAATTAATTGTTTTCAACCCTTTGTAAAGTGACCCATAATTCATAATTAATGTATTGGAATCATATGCACATCAATCTAACACACTATGTGGTTGATATGACTGAAAGTGTGTGTTTGAAATATAAACATTTCAGTTTTGTTTAAAAGATTAATCACATTTCATAAAATAAGAAAATGAGATCATACTATTTTCAAACACTTGAAATTATCCACAATTCATTTTTAATATATAAAAATCAACCACACATCAATCTAATACACGATGTGGTTGGTGTAACAAAAAGTGAGTGTTTTAAATATGAGTGTCACTTTTTCAAAATCAATCTAACATGCATGGATTATTTTTAAAAATTATGATAGCATTCTAGAATTACTTTTTGATATATAATAATTTACAACAATTCATTCCACTAGATTATGTGATTATTATGGATCGAGTAGCTTGTCTTAAATATAAAAGTGTCATTTTAATTAAAAAACATGTCCCACAACAAAAACCTGCCAAAAAATATTGGGTTTCTTTTGAAAATTACAAAAACAATCCATAATTCATTTAAGAAATGAACTAATTGACCAACTATTAATCAAACACATGGTTTAGTTGTAATGGATTAATGTGCATATTTTCAATATAAAGTTTTCATTTTAGTTTATAGCGCACATAAAATTTTCAAAATAGATAAAATGAGCTCTAATTGATTTTTTGAATTAGTTTAATGATCCATAATTAAGTTTTTAATATTTATTAATTGAAAATATCTTTATTAAACACATGATGTGGGTGATATGACTTGAAATGTATGTTTTTGATATAAGTGTAATGTACATTATAACCCATATCCCAGAGTAAAAAATGATCAAATGATTTTATATTAAATTCAAAAATCAATACAATGATCCATAACTCATTTATTATTTGTATTAATTGACTGCACATAAATCTGATATATGATGTGGTTGATGTGACTTGATGTGTGTGTTTTCAATATAAATGTGTCCGTTTTTTTAAAAAATAGGTCATGTTCTCAAAAATCATAAAAAATATCAAAAAAAATTCAAGAATTAGTAAAATGATCCATGATTCATTTTTTATGTATATTAATTGATATCAAATCAATCTAACATACTATGTGGTTGTTAGGACTCAAAGTGAATGTTTTCAACATAAAAGGGTCATTTTAGTTTAAAACTCATGTCACATAGACAAAACAAAGATAAAAAATTATTATTTTTATCAAACATTGGTAAAATGATCCATAAATAATTTTTGAAGTGTAAAAATCAACCAAGCATCAATCGGACTCACGATGTAGTCGATATGACTTAAAGAATGAGTTTTCAAAATAAAAGTATCAATTTTTTCTAAAATATAAAAAACTCAGACAAAACTGAGAAAAGAATATCATATTATCTTCAATCATTATCAAAATCACTCGTAATTCATTTTTTGATATATAGGAATTGATGCACATCAATCCAACACACGACATTGTCAGTATGTCTTAAAGTATGTGTTATGAATAAAAAAGTGTAATTATAGTTTAACGATATAATTATTATTAACAATTTAACCAATTAAGATAATCAATAAATACCAAAATCATTAATTTATTTAGTAGTTCACTATATAATTTATATATATTATTAATTTGGAACATGATTAATAATTCCTGATAGAGTTATTAATTAATAGTATTATTTCTAAATAATGTAAAATTAACAATATAATTTATCATATATAGATTATATAAAATTATAATTAAAATATAATTATTTCTTATGTAGTATTAATAAAATAAAAATCTGTTTCATTATAGGGTCATACATATAGAGGATTTATATTTTAAAAATATAATAAAGGGTTTGATTTTGTATAATGGTTTGATTTTTTTATTAATTGTATATATGAAATCACTGTGAATTTTTTGTCTGTAAATTTTGAATATGAAATTATGGTTAAATGTAATATTTGAAGTCCAATTTATTTTTTTTATATTTTCATTCTAATCGATATGTTTTTCATTTGTCGATTTTTTATAATATTATTGAAGTACTGCATCAGTACAACATTTTCTATGTCTTTTATTAGTGCTATCTAAGCAATAATAATGGTGAACATTATTAGAGATATAGAATAACTAATAAAGTGCATGTTAATTTAATGTCTCAAAGATTAAAAGTGATTTGATCACTAAAAAACAGTTTATATCCCTAGTAAAGGTCTTTTGTATAGGAGTGTTTTCCACTAAAGTCATAGTAATCTTGATTATTTATGGAAATCACTAAGTAATTTTTTTTGTTTTATTTAATCTCATGGACCCACTGATAGAACAATGATTTTTAAAAATTGTATCCCATAATCATTTTAGGATGATCATAATAATAGATTCCATTCCCTATCCATATAATGAATATTTCATGATGATGTTCATTATAAGTATAATGGTGGATGTTATTCATGGTCATAGTTGATAGAGGGATAATTAGTCATTTCATAAACATGGATATAACTTATCATATCAATTTTTTATGTGTATCTGTTAATAAAATCTCTAGTCATTTATATTAATTTTTTTGGTAATATAAATTATGTTTATCGTAATAAATAATAAATTCTTGGTAATTATCAGACATCCCCGAGTAAAGGGACACCTATAAAAGTGATAACTCAATACTTCAAGACAAGAAATATCATTATACAAATTTATTTCCAATATATTATTTAGTGAATGTGCTAATATTTTACATTTTTAGTGGTATTTATTTCATATATATATTAAATTGAGTTTTGGATTTGTTACTCAGACGTTTATTTTTTCATTATATTGAAGTAAGTTATTCCCCCCATGTTCGTTTTCATCATATTGATGTAATAATTTTCATAGAGATAAAAAATAACATTATTTTGGGGGAATGAGATATTTATGGACTCATTTTAATTAATACATATCAATCATTAATTTAATTATTTATCCTTAATTTCCCCCAAAAATGACAAATTCGTATTTATAACTGAAGTTTTCACTGCCTTATGGAATGTTAAAACATATTGTGAAGTACTACATATTATTGTATTACTTTTATTTATCCTGGGGATGTTTTATTAATGGTATGAATATGTTAATAAATTATTTTTTTATAAGAGATCATAACATTGATCTTAAATTGTATTGAGGCATTTGAGTGAGGGGAAGGTAGGTTACATGACGTATGATTGTAGATACTATTTGGAAAATAATGAAAGTGGAGGAATTTTTTTTCAAATATTATTTTATAAAAAGTATGATATTTTATGGGTAAAAGACTATAAAAATCTTAACTGTTAATATTTTCATTAATGTTTGAAAAAATTGTGCATTTGTGTATAGTTTTCTAATAGTTTGTCTTTTAGTGAATAAGCTGTGGAATACACAGCTCTTGTGAAGAATATTTGGTAACTACATGCATGTTTCCTTGTGTAGTAGTTGTTAAATCTATATTATCCTCACCTATACACAATAATCACTACATGGAATGTTTTTATTGACTATAAATCTCTCCAATATGTGAATACCATGAAAACGATGTAGTGTGTATCTTTAAATTAGTGGAAAATAAACACTGAAACATGGGATATTATACCACTATCACAACATCAAAATCTATCACACTAAGAGAATATATGAAGATTTTTAGCGGCTTTATTTCATTCTCATTTTGAATTAGTTGTGATAATTACCTCAACCGATCAATTTTTGTTTTCTAATAAACTTGTTAAGTGATTTAGATTTAGTATGTCAAAGTTTGTATTTTATATAAGAATCGATAGTGATTGGATTCTTATGATTTTATTCCATTGTAAAGATATGAAGAATATCTTTATTTCATCTATTTATGTCAAAATCAAATTTAATATTTTTTATGGTGAAAAATTCAAAAAACCTGTTACAAGCTTGCGAAATTATATAGATTTGCTGAACTGTAAATAAATTCATAATTATAATTTAATATCAATATACATTGAATAGATTCCTGGGAGAATTAAATTTTTGGATACCTAATGGAATTATCTAAACTTCATTAGTTTATGTGGAAGTATGAAAAGTATGTTTTGATAATCTAAAAAATCACTAATGTCTCTAAAGTAGTTTTTCAACTGTACATCGAACAGATTTGAAAACCTATATTATTTGTTTTGATGAAAGTTATAAATATGTCATCATATCTCAAAAACTAATGACATGGAAATAAAATAAGATTATATGGATTTCATCAGTATACATTGATGGATAAACATGTGGTTTTAAGGATCAATAAATTCCCCGAATATTGGGAATTTTGTTTCCTCCATTTTTCAATAATTTTATTACTTCAATTATTTGAATATATCTGGAGATGTTGAAATTAGATTGATTCATTTCTTAAAACATTGGAATGATCTTGAGATTTTATATTAATAAGTATTGTGGGATTAAGACTAATCTGGTGTTAAAGGGATCAATAAATTCAGTGAAGTCGGAAGTTATGATGTTCACATTTTCTGGAAACATTATTCAGGTCATACCTTGTTAATCATAAAGTTAGGAATGAACCCTATGTTCGATAAATGCATGTATGGATTAACAAATCTATGCTGAATAATTTACATTTGAATTTGAAACCCTATGTTCAGTGAATGAAAAATGTAAGTAATATCCACCCTACATTGGAGTCTGCAATTATTTTTCATACCCTACATTCAAATATTGAACATATAGATTATCAATGATACATTTGGAATCAACCTTATAATAGAAGGATGAATGTATGGATCATCATCCCTATGTCAATTTTGTTCCTTATGTTACATGTAGATGAATGTATGGTTCAGGAAACATACATTGGTAGGAAAACTACACCATAAAATGAAACAATATGCTATGCAAAGGATCCATACAATACTTAGTTGAACCCTATATTTGGTATTTTGTTGTTACATGATAGAGCCCTAAATTTGACTTTTCAAAAAAATACATGATATTTGGTGATATTTCTATAACAGTCTTTTCAGTATTATAGATCATTATAAAGATATTTTGTGGATAATTCAATGTCCCCCATCTAGAAGATAAAATCATTCATATTAATTATAGATGTTTTGAATCTATTTGAATGATTTTATTTCAAAAATATTAATAATTAATTTTTCTTTTAGTTATGAGGAACTGTTTCGACTTTATCTTAGGATTTTTGAATGGTTTTAAATCATAGTTTTATATTTTTTAACGTTTCTATTATTATGGAGATTTTACTAGAGGATTTATCCAAATTAATTTGAATTCATTTATCAGATATTAATTCACCAGGATTAAAGAATAAATAGTTCTATGCTATTCTTCTGATATTTATGAAGGTTGTTGACTCTATTTATTTTTTGTATCAAAAGAAATTTGAATTCTGTTACAACTTCTGGATATTTATTCAATATATATATCTCTCCCGAACTGGAAAATAATATACACAACAAAGAAAATTATAGACATGAATACTCGATTAAAATGAAGGAGTTGAAAATATTCATATTAAAGCTCGACACGTTTGAAGAGAGAATTGAAATTATTTTTTCATTATTATTCTCCCACTATGTAAAGATGATTAGATCCTATGCATACATTATTTAATCAATTTGATGATTTTTAAAGAAGAAGAAGTCTTCTTGACATTGATGACTGGTTTTTTGTTTCTATTGTGCTATATTGAAAATCAGATTTCATCTGTCAGTTATTTATCAAACTATGATGATCAGCCTATGCAAACAAAAATAATCATTATTTATTGATTTTGAAGGGTATCAAAAGTTCACACTCAGTCATGCTGGAGTGTCAGCTTCTCAAACTATGTTGTGGATATATCGTTTCCTATAAATGAACCATAGGGCACTTTAAAATCCTTATAAGGTGCCAAATATCTACACTCAATTTTGGATTTAAATTTCTAGAGATTAGAGGACCCACTAGTGAAAATCACTAAGCTCGTGGAGTAGAGCATTGGGGGAGAGGACAATGGGATTTATGTTCCTCTAACAATTATACATATTTGTGTTATTTTCCTTTAATATTTCTTCAACTTTATAAAATTTAATAAAAAATTAAAATATCGCTTCATGTCAAGAGGTATATATTAATATTTTTATGATTTTAAAAGGACACAATTACCCCCTCTCCCTTATTGTGTCTTCATCATAGCCATTATGGTCTAATGATCGGTATTAATGTTATATATCTACAAATTTCTATTGAATATAACAAGCCCATGTTATTGATTCAGTCAAAGAAAAATCTCGATGGAAAATTTTCAGAGAAGGTATATCAATTATTAAAGCGTCTAATTTTAATGGTGAATATAATGGATGCTAGAAATCTTTCATGATTTTATATTTAAAAAATAATTCATGTAATATTTATATGAATATTGTAAACCCTTATGAAATTCAAAGAGAAACAGAAAATTGGTATGGTGCTATGGATGTAGAGTATGATATTAATTCAAAATCCAAAAGTCCAATTATATATGGTCATGTTTTGGATGAATTTGATAATGTTTCTCAATGTGATACTACCTATGATATGTGTTAGGCTGTTACAATTGCATATGGAGGAAATGAAAATTTTATAAAACTAAGGTAAAATAATTATAAACATAAATTGTCACATTCTAGATCTAGGTATATGAGAGTATCACTTAGATGAATTGAAGATTAACATAAGCGGTTAATGATGTTGCATCCTTGGGAACTCCAATTACTAAACCAGAGTAGGCGTTAAATGTACTTATTGTTTTTCCTTCTAATTGGAATGTAATATTAGATGCTATTTTAAAATACACACAAGATAAAGATTTAAAGATGGAAGAATTTTTCAGAACCTTGATAATGTAAATTTTAGAGATGCAATATGAACATGAAAATCGTATTTCTATCAAAAAGGAAACAGTTACACTCAATGTTTCGATGGATGAATTTTATGATACAGATTCAGTTCATTCAGATTCCATTTATGGGCTACCACATCTTATTATAGAATTTGGTAATATTTATAAAAGGAGAAAAGAGAAATTGAATTTGAAAAAAGAGAAGGAAGTTAGATGCTACATGTGTAAAAAGAAAGTCCATTTGAGACATGATTGTCCTTTGCTTAAAACTAAAAGGAAATATGAATATAAAAGAAAAGGAAAGAAAGTTATGAAGGAAACTAGTAATGTATATGATGATTCAAGTGATAATTCCCCCCACAAACTTACAATATAAGAATGATAATCAAAAGGTTAATCTATGTTTTATGGCTCATGCTGATGAGGTACAATCTTTCTACTCTGAATGTTCTAATTATAAAAGTTTTTCTTTTGATGAACTTAATAATATTGGTTTTATGATTCAAGTAATATTTTATTATTTAAATAATGATAATAAATATCTTATAAAATATTATGTTGCTATTTCATTTGATAATGAATGCTTGTCAAAACAGATTGTTGATTTACGATCAAATTATTCCTAATTTCATGTGATCAATGTGAAACTAAAATTAAAAAAATTGGATGAAGTTGATGATTTAAATTAAGTTTCTAGTATTCTTATCAAGGGAGTGAATTATTTTATTCATATTCTTGGTAAAATATTTACAAATGAAATCATGGTATTGGTAGTAGTGCAGAAAAATGAAAATTATATAAGAATTATTTTGCTCCAGGTTCAAATAGAAAAAAGCATTTCTACTACTAAATTCATTATTGTGGTATTAATGGACAATATTCTAATGAAGTTTTTTTAGAAAACCTCAATTTTTTGGATTCATGCATGTTTATTATTTGAAATAATTATCTTTATTTAATTATAAAATTTTATATTAAAATAGACATATTTGGTTACTTAAATCATTAATATTTTACACTACTGGACATAAAAGTATATGGGTATTAAAAGATAGTTTCATTTGATACATTATAGGTTTGTGCCACTAAACATCTTCATTTTATCATAAAATGGTTTGTTGAAAATTATGGGGATTTATTATATTCTTATTTCTTATTCTGTTAAGTAAAATCTTTATTAGAGCTAGAATGGTTAATCCAGGAAGTATTTTATTTCCAATTTTAATATTCAATTTAAATTCATTATATGTTTTATATAGGGGGATAATTTTCTTTCAATGTTTTATCTTCTCTTCCACTACATTTAATTATTCTTATTCTTCTACTATTAAATATCTTAATGTTATTATTTAATCAAATAAATTAATTCATTGATTTATTTTATTAATCAATGATCATAAAATTTTAATTAAAATTTTATATAAATAGTTATATTGCCTGTAATAAATTGTTTAATGTTTGACTATTTAATTTAATTGTCTCAATAAAATTATTCTCTTACTATTTGTGATAATTATTCTTTTATTAGATTAAAATGATTGGTTCTTTATAGAAAATGTTATATTTTAATTAAATTTTTCGAAACTCCATTATTATTATTATTATTATTATTTTGTTATTTTTTTTAAATATTTTATTTAAATTCCTAGAAAATAGTTTATTTTCATTGAATATCATAAATATTTATTCTTAGTCATATGGGGATTAATATTAAATATTTATCATGGGTTTAAATTTTTTCTATTATGGAATTAATTAAATGGTTCAACATATTTGTTTTAAGCCCTTTCTATTCGTTAAATAATATTTTATATGTTTTCATGGCTCATTGATTATATCTTATCATTTTTTCAAGTAAGCATTAATTTAGGAGGATTGTATATTTGTGTATATATGTATAATATATTTTAAAATAAATAATATTAAAAAAATTCCACATTTTGATGTATTTAAAAAAATATTATTATTCACATTTTAAATATTTGAAACGGGGATAGAAAATAATAAAATTTTGTCTCTCAAATTTTATATATTTATTCATGGAAAGACAATTTTTTAAAAAAAAATTATGAATTCTATTACAACTACATAATATTTCAAATTCCAATTATTTATTAAAAATGGTAAATATATTGTATTATTTAATATACTATAGAACACATCTTTTTTATCCTCAAAAAAAGTGGAGAAAATTTTATAAAAAGTTAGGGTTTTGTAATTATCAAAATGGAGGATATTTTTTAGTGGATCGTTTTCATTCTCATTTTAATTTTTTTTTATTTTCTTTAACCCATTAATTTTTGTTTTATAAATTTTTTTAAGTGTTGTAGATTTAGTACGTTAAAGTATTTATTTTATATCTGAAGTTATAGTGATCAGATTCTTATGTTGTTTATTCATTTTGAATTATGTGTATATTATATTCAACTCATTTTTTATGTCGAAAGACAATTCAATTGTTTCGATAGTGCCAAATTCACTAAACTTGTTATAACAATTCAATTGATATTGTAGTTTTTACTGTAAATTCAATTTGGAATTATAATGATATAAAAAGAAACAATAAACCATTTATGTTTTGCATTATACTATTGGATAGATAAATTAATTATCAAAACATTATTATTTTATATGGAACTCTAAAAAGGATGTTTCTATACTCTAAAAAATCACAGAAGTTTCTAATGTTGTTTTGCAATTGTACAACAAAGAGATTTTAAAACCTATAGTATTTATTTTTCCTCAACTTCTAAAGATGTTATAATTTCTCCAAACATATTGCGATGTAAAGGAAATAAGGTTATATAGATTTAATCAGTCTACATTGAAGTCTAAAAAGTATTTTGGATTATTAATAAATACAACGATGTTTTGGAATATAGTTTCCTGCTTTTTTTCAAAATGTTAATGCTTTAGTTTTCGATGATATCAGAAGATGTTGAATTCGTATTAATTTGTTTATCAAAATATTGAAAATATCATGAGATTTCATACAAATAAGTCTTCTGGGATTAAGGTTGAATCTAATAGTAAAGGGATCTGAATATTCAATGAAATGTGAAGTAAATATGTTAACATTTTTTGGAAACATTATTCATAGCCAAAAGTGGTAAGCGTAATGTAATGAATGAACCCTACTTTTGATAAATTCATGTATGTATTATCAACAATATTCTGAATGGTTTTGGAATGAATCAGAAATCCAATGTCTGGTTAATGATAACTGTATAGAATATAAACCCTCCATTGGAGTAAGTTTTTATTGTTCATACCAAACGTTCGGAGATTGAACGTATGGATAACCAAGGGTACATTTGGAACCAACTATATGTTGGAAGGATGAGTGTATGTATCATAATCCCTATGTTAATTTTTCCCGACTTTACATGAATATTAATGTATTTTTCAGAAATGATATGTTTCTAGGAACCCTATGCTATGAAAAGGAACCATACACTACATAGTTGAACCCAAAATTTGGTATTTTCTCATTACATGATAGAACCATATGGTTGAATTTTCAACAACATTATTTTAAATTTGTGATATTTTTCACTATTTATGCAATGGTCTTTTTTTTATTAATGATCATTATAATTCTCTTTGCGGCAATTTCCACATCTCACATGAAATGAATTAAATCATTCTTATTTATAAGGTATTTTTGAATCTCATTGAATTATTTGATTTGAAATATTCATCAATAATTGTGATGATATTTTTGAAGAACGATTCCAACTATATTTAAGGATGTTTGAATGGATTTAAAAACGAGTTTTAAATTTTTCATCACTACTATTATTATGGACATTTTTTGGAGGAGTTATTCAAATTACATTGAATGAATTTATTTGAGATTTATTGTATTGGAATAAAGAGGGAACAGTTATACTCTATTCATGGGATATTTATGAAGGATATTGACTCTATTTATTCTGGGTATCCTATGTAAGAGAAATGTGGTTATAACTGCTGGATATTTATTCTCTGTATATATATCTTTGGTAAGAAAATAATATACACAACGAATAAAACTATATACATGAATAATCAATTAATAATAGGGCACATAAAATATTCACATTGAAACATGATGCTTTGGAATAGATAAGTTAAATTATATGTTCATTATTATTATCTCATGGTGTATAAAAGAAGGAATCCTATGAAAAAATTGTTTAATCAATTTTTTGTTGTTTAAAGACAAAGAAGAAGGCTCTAAATTCAAGATTATTTTTCTATTGATGTTGTGCTATATTAAAGATCTGATTTCATCTATTAGTTTCTAATTCAACTCTGATGTTCAACTTTTACCATAAAAAATCAATATCTATTGATTTGGTGGAGTATCGGAAGATAAGACTTGGTTGTGGTGGATTGTCAGTTTCTCAGACTAAGCTTTTGATATACAGTACCTTGTAAAAGAACTATAAGGACATATAAAAACATTGTAAGGTGTCAACATCTTCCACTAAATTGTGGATTGAAAGGTGTTGTGATAAGGGGAGAAACTAGGGAAAATAACCAAGATCATGGTGTATAGACCTGTTGGAGTAGACTAGGGGAATTCTATTCCACAAACCACTATACATCCTTGAATTATTTTCCTTTATTTATTTTTTCTTCTCACTTGAATTTAAGATAGAAGGAAATGATCACTTCAATTCAAGGGGGGCATTTTAATATTTTCACAATTTTTAAAAGGGCACAATTCACCCCCCCCCCCTATTCTGTCTTCTTCATATCCATTATGACCTAGCAAGAATTAGTATAAAATACATTAGTTACCTTTGGAAGAATAACCAGTGGATATGTTTATGGTTATTCCTATAAACTAGAATGTGTCTCTTCATATGGTTTTGGTTGTGGATGAGGAATGTATTGAATAAGAATTAGGGGAGAAAATGGATTATCATGATGAATTTTCAACTCTTATTCCACATCATCATGTGCTACATTAATAATAGGCTCACCACCCTATGGAACATCTATATCTAGATCATCAACCTCAACATATCCTAAAATGTCAAATAAAATCACATATAAATACCATCCATGGGAATAAATAGATCATTTAGTGTAATGTAAAAATATGTCTGGCCAAATGATCCTCCCTCTGTGGGATTAGATATGTGGATTAGGTGTGTGAAATTTGAATATAACAAAAAAACTGTAAAATTAAAATAAACAATATTTCAAAAGTGGAAGGAATAATTCTTATTAAATGATAAAATATTCATCTGTTTCTCATTAGATATATCAATTCGTACATATGGTATCAGAGCCCGTAATCTAACAGATCTGATAGAAGCATTTGTATTGTGTTTGCCACTTATAATTGAGACATAAGATATTTTCCCCCTTCTCATTCAAGAAGGTATGATATCAACTATAGTAAAAGTATTCTATCATCTTTTAGGAGTATAGTGAATTTAACTGACAAGATAGTGTGGGAATGAGCTAATAGAAGCCTATCAACCTCAAAATATCATCTACATGATGTCACTCAATAGTAAGAAATGAATAATAGGTTTGATTCATGACCTTATATAATTAATCACCTTACGATAATGTGGGATACATTATATGATATTATTAATATATGGAATCCTTGAAACCAAATATAAAAATAATAATTGAAAATTAAATTTAAAAATTAAATCATGAATAATAAAAAATAATAATTTGGAAACATAATTAACAATTACCAATTTCATTTGGATGAATACTATCCAACATAAGTTTGTATGTTTGGACATCATGTCTAGTGGTATCTAAATATCCATGTGATAGAATCTACCTACATAATACTATTTTATACTTATATTTCATAGTACAAATGAATATATTTTATCTTCTTATAATAAGGAAAGAAAAACATATAATTTTCTACATGGGGACTCCCATAAAATATTTCTAATAAATTGAATATATGAAAGTGGATCTAAGTAACCAATAAACTCTTATATCCACATATTTATAAGAATAAAAAATCATGTAATCTATATATAAGTGATGTGACATGGGAGTCATAGTAATCTGTATGAATAAGAAAGTTATTCAAATAACCATTTATACCACTCCTCCTATCCCAAGTCCCCTTGTAAGTTTTAATAAATCAAGTGAAAAAATGTAGCAGAATGATCGATGTAGATTGTTCTTACAATATAACTCAGAATTTATGCATATTAAAATCTCATTATGGTGATATTGCCAAAATCATTACTTAGATTGTTTAAGTTCTCATTTATCCAAGGAATTCAAAATTAACTCATAAAGATGAACATTACATTGTCTGAGACCTCAATTCATTATAGTCTATGAACTAAATAAAACAAATCCACACCATCTTGGACCGTCATAAATACACCCTTAATGGAGAGGCCCAATATATAGAATACATTCTCCAGAGTAATAGTCAGCACTCTCTCTATAAAATAATGGTGTAATCACACATATCTAATCCAAAGAAGTGTTTATATGATTTACATATTGAAGGAGATTAAAATATATTATTGAATACGATATGACTTGATATATTCAACTAACCATGCCAATATGTAATTTGAAATTATATCCATAAACAACTTTTTAAGAATCAATGATACTCTATTTTCTCAAGAAAATCTAAACATTATTTAAATGATTCTAGAGTCCATAAAATGTGATTTCAAAAATGGATTAAAGAAAAGTTTTTTTTAGGTTGAGCCACTTGATATTCATAATCATTTTTTGTTTAATTAATTAATATTTAAAATATTAAAAAATTTATTCTAATTTAAACCTGAAATTAAATCATCCTTAAAAGAAACAATCTTGAAATATAAAAATTCAAAAATAAAACCATATTAAAATGAAGAATCTATTAACTAAGATGACTAAATACAAAAAAAACATATAATTAATGATAAAATATACAAACTTGATTAAATATTCTATGAAGTGGATCCCCAACCTGCCACATTGGGAAATTATTTTGGGTATTCCATTTTATGTGAAAAATATTACATTATTGTACCACTCCCCACTATTGGGGATAGTCAATCTCATTTCTGATATGAGTAGGATTTGGACATCAATAAGGTAATAGTCTAGTAATATTAGGGACTATATTGGACTAATCGGTAAACATGGTATATTTTTTAAAATCACAAACATGTATTTAAGGTGAACTATAATGATCAAATAGAGTGCCAATGCGACACATCAGGCCAACATAGTGTTTCCTAGATATGGTCACTGATTTATAACAAACAATGACATGTGCACAAGGATATCTCAATGCCTAGAAGGAACCACAATAGTAGTACTTACATTCTAGTAAGACCACCAACACTTTACTACTATTTCCGTTAATTGGTTCTTGGATGTTTGTTACCTAAAAGTGTATCCCTACTCAATCAAAGGTTCAAACAAGAAATTATAATGTGCTTTATAGTAACTTATCAATGAATCCATTGAAATTATGACAAAAATGTAATTCCATGTTTCATCCTCTGATAGTCCTCCTAGTACCATTCAACAAAGTACTAAAAACATCTATAAAATGTATCATATATCAACCCATTGGTTATCAGTTTATCAATACACTTGAGTAAACCAATTTTTTCTCCATAATATTAGTGGTCATATGAACATATCTCCTTCAACAATTATATGATAATAATGAATTATAATTTCACCAATGCAATATATAATCACATAAATCAGGATTTTTAATTTTAATATCATCATCTCGTTGATTAAACATTACTTTATTGGGATTTTATATAGAAACTAGATGAAAACAGGGTAATTTAATATATATTACAATTTTTTCCCAATATATATTTTTAATAGAACAATGAAAACTTGAACAACTCTTTCATTTTTTCCTCATCTTTAAAATTATTATACACATTACTAGATTATGACTAATGAAATATTAATAATATTCATTTAGTTATTTCTATAAAAACTATCACTATTAATGACCACTATAATTACTCAATCAAGATCAGCTATCAGACATTCTCCATGTATTTGTGTTACATGAATGACTATACAAGAAAAGAACTCTATTATTATAAATTATCAATTTACAAAATAGAAAATTTTAGTAGGATAGGTTAATTAGTACTACCCCGTGTAGTATAAATATGTAGAAAGTATGTACACATTATTTAAAGAAAATATCTATCAAATTGACTGTATTTCTTGTAATAGTGAACATCAATGATAAATAGAATGAATTCTAAAAAATCATATGGATAGTCTCATTTTTTTTATCAAATAAATGATTTAGAGGGAAAAATTCAAAAGTTTATAGATTATAAATATCCTGATTGTACATATACTATAATCCCATTACCCATGGAAACACGACATATTATTCATCCAAATCACTATGGACTTTCAAGAGAGAAATTTTTATTGAATTATAATCTTATCTATATGATGAATTATATGTGACCAATTATTGTATTCATTCCTTGACATGGGACACAAGAACATGCTAACATATTCTTATAATCACCATAATAGTAGTTGATATAAAATCTACATTAAGTAAATAGTGATCCTATTAAAATAATGGATGTACAAAAGTATGTGAGCCTTCCAATATAGTATATTTTAAAATGAAAAAAAACTTCATCATTGCATGCATTTGACATTTAAATTTCGTGCCATATTCATCAAACTAATTAAGGTATTTTTCCTTCTTTTACTCTGCAATAAAATATAAAAAATATTTCAATATGTAGTATTTATTTACCATGTATTTGATGAACTTTTCATTTGAACCACATTTTCTATATATATGGTGTTATCCGTTGACTCATATGTCTTTCCAATAGTTTTATGGAAATATGTAGTTGGTGTAATGATTGCATAATCAAAATATTATGCTTGTGATATTTCATCAACTTAGGATGTCAATCTTGTAGGATGATTACCACAAACTAGTTTCTACCCATCTATCGATGGAACCTCTAATGGTTCATTACCTACTTAATCCTCACCTAAATCATCACTAATTGCATCATCATATACATCCTCATCAAATAAAATTTCAATCCTTAAATCAACTGTATCAATTGGGATATCCCCTCAAGTCCTGTCTATATTATAATAATATTCGTCACAATAAATTTCATTAAACAAATACTATTTAGAATAAAATGAATGATAATTCTTTGAAGGACCTACTTCAATAGATCTCCAATAATATGTTTATGTAGAATTGGGTCTCACCTCATCAATAATAGAAATATACACATATAATTCCCTTAATCTAGTATTTCATTGTTGAATGAAAAATTATGATTCCTCCAACCAATCCTAATCATCGTGCAATGGACACTCAATGTTCTATAGATAATCAATGCATTGAGTAATTAAATATTAAATTAAAGAAATCACTTAAACATCCCTTAGTTTTAAGAGACTATGACCCTTCCTAAAAACTTTATCCAATGTCACAAATTCATGATGATTTTCCACTCTTGTATTTATAAAACTATATATAAAACTTTGACAACCATAAATTACGAAACCGTTTCAGTATATTGATTTCTAAATGGTTACCAATTTTTTTTATTAGAAACATATATATCTATACTACATCAACAAATTTTTTACATATTTTATCTAGTTATATTTAATTAACCACGACTTGGTATTGATTCTTTTATGACGGATTAGTTTATCATTACAAAAAATCCCTAACAAAACCTATAGAATACACATAGTGCTTCTATTATCATAGAATTATAAAACTACAATTCTCTTCTTAGTCATGCAGTAAAAAATATGCATAAAATGACATACCCTATTATCAAGCACTCTTTTTTTATAATGTAACACGAATTCCAATGAGGGGTTCTATGGGTTTGGGATACATAAATTTTTTTTCCTGACAAGTACGTAATTTTTTACTTAGAGATTGGAAGGATACATAAGGCCATAAGTAAGTAATAGAATGTGAAAGGATTAAAAATTATATAACTAAATAAAAAAATACACCATGAAATTTCAATCATACATTGGTCCGTAATCTCAAGATCAGTTATCAAACAAAAATCTTAACTTGTGTTTTTTATTCTAATTATTTTTTACATTTTAAAAAATTTCCTTTACCAATATGTAATGAATAATAAATATTAATTCACATATAAATCTACTTATATTCTGACATTATAAAATATTTTCCACAATTGTAGGTGTGAAACTGTATTTAGAACCCCGATTTATATAAATACCACCCTGATTTATATTGACATAGACATGACTACCTGGACTGAAAATTTAATAATATGTTATGTATTTTTATACTAATTCCTAAAAAATTTAACATGTCTTAACTAATCAATATTAAATAATTACATCTTGATCATAACACTTTTTCTATGGATTGGTTTATCCCTATCTGATATACCAAGCAAAAATTATTTGGTGAACTTATGGTGCCACTACTACCTCTGATTTCAGTAACCATGATTCCCCTTTCAGTCATTGAGTAAAAATCCAACATCAAGCAACAATACCTCTTATTGAATTCCCTTTTATTTCAATTTTACTCACATGCATGTTCGGGAATATAGGGGTATATAATTAAAAATATTATTACAAAAACATGCTTGTATTTACATATTTAGATATATAGGTCACAGAAATGTCATATATGGGGAAGAGAAAATAACATTTTAAAAAAAATTAAATTACCATACATAAAAAATAGAAAATGATATTTTAGTCATAAATTGGTTGCCCATCTCAAGGTCAGTTATCACATAATAATAATAACATATTTTTAGGATACTTATTATTTAATATATTTTTTTAATTTTACAATAATTATATCTAATAAATAATATATATACATATATTTATACTAATTTTTTAAATATCAATATATATATTTATATGTATTTATGTATTTAATGATATCAGTTAAATATTCCTATTATAAATTTTGGAATATAAAATTAAAATATTATATTCAAATAATATAACATATATTATTCATGTAATAATATAAGCTATTTCATTTGATTTAAGATATACATGTTTCCATGTAAAAATATTATTTCCTTTAGTGGTTGGGGCAACGCCCCCTTTTATTTACAAAAGGAATCCCACTTTTTCAGAAGTTATATAGGTAACCCTTACATATCTCTAAGGAAAAGTGGATCTAAGGAACATTAAAATATAATGGAACTAGTTTCATCTTACCCAAATTCCCAACTTTAGCAGCCAAACATCACATCATGATCCTAGTCTTATCGTTTTGATTCTCCCCTACTATAATTTGTAGTATCGCACATCCCCACCATGAAGACATGGAAGTTAAACCATTATTAAGCTATGATTTTTGTAGAGGAATATATGATAGGTTCTAGAACACCCATTTATCTTTCGATCAACCCACCCAATAATGTAGGCATTTCTCTATGCCATGATTCATACCAAGTTTGGTCTCTTTTCCTATCTGGTCAACTTCATTCACACAATGCATCACCCTCTCTTCTTAAACGGCATAGAATTATTCTAACCATAAAATTTTCATATAATATTTCCCCTTAGTTTCAAGATATTTGAGTGTCATTTGAATGGTGTAAAAGCACATATCACTCTTTTTAGTGGGCCACTTGAGAAAGTCACCTGAAGCTATGATATAATGCATACATGAAGTGTTGTATCGTTCGACTAGACACTCGGCCTCACCAGATACTCTTATGTGAACCAAAACCCCATTTTCCTGAAGGCCAATGGTGGATAAAAGGACCTATGGTCAAACGTCCCAATTATGTGGCATGTAGCCTAAAATTGGGAGAATATTTCTATTGCTACCGCAACTACTATAATAACATTACCAATAACTCATAAATCCACTCCTTTTATGATTTTGAATATATCCAAATAAATTTAATAATACTCTAAAATATATTTCTATATTTTTTTAAACAATAGTAAAAAAATAAGTAATTAAATAAAAATAATTTAATATGCAATAAAATATCACAATCCTTTATTACTCTGAATATAATTAAACAAATAGACTTCCAAAAAATATTCTTTTATAAGTGTTTAATAAAAATATTTTTAATTTTTGGCAATTTTATTAAATAATATATTTCTGTAATTATATAAATATTTTTATGTTTATTAAATAAAAAAATTTCTTTTACAAGTAATTATCGAAGATAATATTAATATTAAATATTGATAAATTATATAAAAAAAATAATTTTAATTTACACTTAAATATATAATAAAATAACATATAATTTTGGTACTTTGAATATAATTAAATTAGGTAAGTATATATATATTTATTTCTTCAATTAAACAATCTAAAATTTTAATAATTAATTGTTCTAAAAATATTTTGAGAATAAAAATTATTTATTGATAATATAATTTAAAAAATTATTAATAGTAAATTTTATATGTTTTATTCACAACAATAATACTATATATATATATATAATTATATATTGTATAATTAAATAAATTTAATGTTGAATGTTAATATAAAAAATATATTTTTTTATTTAAGTAATGTCAATATTATTTTTATAAGAAAATATGAAAAATATATCTTTTATAAAATTTGATGGTAGATTAAAATTATTTATCTATGAATCGAATATTACATTTTAATGTTATTTTAGTTTAAATATACTATATAATATATTATATACATGTAAATATATTAAAATAAAATTATTAATAACTTAAATATTAAATATATATAATTTTTTAAAAATTTATATTACCATAAATAAAAATTAAATAATTTTATTCATAAAATATAAATTCATCAAAAAAAACATATTTAAATTTTCTAAATCATTTAATATAAATTAAATAATACAAAGATTATTAATTCATACATTTATACTACTATTTAATTAAAATTAATATATTAAAAAACAAAATAAATAATGGAATTAGAAAACTAGAATTTTTAATTAAAAATTTTACCCTCTAAAAATTCTAAGAATTAATTTTTTAAGAAAGAGATTTATTAGTGATTCGATGAAAATTATTAGTAATGTATAAAGAAAATTCATAAGAGCCACCATTTATTTTTTTTATAGTAGGCATGGATCCCATTCATGCCAATAGGGTATTCATTACAGTGTAAGCTTGAACAAGGTTCACACTTCCCTCCTTAACACCATGAAATCATGAATAGTTTTCAAGCTTCCTATCACCTCAACATGGAAGTGTGAACCCAAATCACACTTCTTGGAAAATAGGTTATGATTTAATGGGGTTCAATCCTTCCTTAAACCATGTTTCAAAATATGTACAATCTTATACCATTTTAGTTATAAAATATTTCATATTATAAAAACTCACTTTCTGTTGATAGTTTGAGTGTATGGAATGCATTAGTGTGTTCTTTTTTGTGGGTTGTATTTCTCTTATGTTTACCAGTGTCTAGTCTTCATTGAAAAAACACATATTGATTCAAATTATAATTTTATATTTGACAAAAAACATAGGGTTCATATGCCATTAATTATTATCCATAATTGATTTCCATTTTCTGAAAAAAAGTACCTCGACCAAAAAGAAGAGGAATTTATTTATAAAAGAAAAAAAGAAAAGTTACAAGAGGCATAAACATGGAAACTTTTTACAATTGACCTCATAAATGGGAAACAAATCCACTGGGAGAGTATCAGACTTGGTATGTGGCACACCAACTCCAATGTTCGCATTCTCATTCGGATCCATGATCACCTTCTAATAAACATGTGTGATGATGATGTTGTGGCTCCTTAGAGTCTTCATACATTCCATCCATTTTTTTGCAAGCCACCAAGAAATATGCAATTCACTATTTCTGATGTCCTGCAAAAGGGAAGTAGAATTACTTTTCAACTAGATGTTAATCAAACCTCTCATTTTAGTAAACGTGATAACATGAATGATCCTAAGAATCTTTGCCTCAAAGGAACTACACATGCCCCATGTTCCATAGAAACATCCCTTAATAGAATCATCATGGGCCCGGAAAATTGCCCCACACCCTGAGGGTCTATGGTTTCCTTTAGAATCACCATCAGTATTCAACTTAATCTATGTTATTGTCCCACTTCCACATACATTCAATGCACAAGTCCATTATAGAAAAAATCTAATGATTCCCATTTGAATTTTATTCAGTTTGATTTATTTATCAAAATATATCTATGTTTTATTTTTATTTTTGTGGGATTTTTTCATAGGATTTGGTTCTCATTCATCATATACATAACATTTAATCATAGATGGGTAGAAATTAAAGAATTTATTTATTCATAATTTCATCACATGAAGGATGAAACAAAATTTTGTACAAGAGTGAATTCAAAATGAATTTATACATTAATTAAAAAAACTCTTTAGTATTATTTCTCTAAAACAATAAAAAGTGATATCTAAAATATATCATATATGGGTGAACCTGATATAGATATAGAACAAACATTATGAGAAAGATGTATTGTTATTTCAATAAGTTACTTCACACTAGGACAATTCAAAGATAGTTAATAAACATGAGAATGAAATATTGTATAATATGTTAGTAAAAGTAATATACTACCAAACATCCATGAACTAAACATGATGGTCTATTAATTAAATTAATATTTAGTTATTAGTAGATAAATAAAAATTCTTTATGTGTGATTAAAATAATTAGAAACATATGAACCTCAATAGAAGTGACAATTTGGATTATATAACAATAATCTACCTAACTTTGGATAATTTTGTTCATTTTATTTAGCTTTTGTGTTCTCTATATATCAGAGAATTTGTTACATTTAAAAATTCACCTATACGATCATTCATTGAATAGTATATTACATGTTCTTACACACATTCTCTTTTCGGGTTTGACCCTACCACAACTAATATAGTAGTATCAGGTTAGTAAATATCAAAATTCATTATGACAATATAGTGAAAACATAATTTATGGAGCCATTATAATGGATAATTTTTGAACTAATATGCTCCCAAATGAGATTCATTTAGGTTATCAAAAGAATCATACTTTCATTAATTTTGTTTTTTGGTGAATTATAAATCCTTATATGCATGGAATTTCATGGTGAAGACTACATTATTACAACCAATACTCACACTACCCACCCACATTGTACGGTATAAGCGATTTTTTACAAAACCCATGACTTCTTTAGGTAATTAGTTTTATTTTAATGATATTATTCATTTCAATGTAATAAAATGTTATATAATGCTTCACCCTATAAAAATAATTTTTTATTCCCATTATTTTATTATTCTCATAGTCAGGATATTGTAAAAAACATCTCAACAAATGAATCATGGACTCTCTCAAGGATGTGAGATGCAATAAATAAATTTATAAACAATTATTAATAATATTAAAATTAAATAGAACATAAAGGACCCCACACCCTATAGGAATATAATAAATTTTACCAATCTGTGTGTGAGACAAAAACATCATAATTATAGAGAAAAATTTTATAGAGACTACTAAGTTAAACATATTGTTTGAACCACGAGATTAATATAATGAAAAGTTGGTTTCCTAAATAAAAAATTCATAAAATTAAAATAATTAAACTTTCAAATTAACATCTTCACAACCTATTGAAATAAAAAAAAAGAATATTTTTTATCAGTATAGTGTATCTAACAGTTCCGTATGAACAATATCTATTTCATGAATATGATGATGAGTATTCTTTGATAGAACCTTTTACCTTACATGCCTTAGATGACTCCTCTTGACCAAAAAATGTCATCTCAATTCCTATTACATTTATAAATCCTATTATACACTATTATTAATGAAATAATCCAAAAAACAATGTTATTTATTGTCACAATCATAAAGGTTCACAACCCTTATCTCCAAAGTGAGAATGGATGACTTTATCAACAGCAACATATTTTATATGTAAATTCTTTTGGGATGGAGGAGGACATTAAGTTGGGACCCTTATTCAGTATCATTGAGTAATAATTTACCGAATATAACATATATTTAAATATACCAAAGTAAATCACATTTAATAACCTCAACATACTTTATTCAGATAATATTTATGATTGTAAAATTTTTATAAAATTTATAAATATGAAATAGTTCAAGAGTCAAACAATTAGTACATGGTGGTGGTTGGAAATAGTCAAATCATTCTAAAAATAGTTTAATAATGGAAACACTTGGATGATTCTATTCTATTGGTATCACATGTGATAACAGTGAAGTGTAATGATAGAAATATTGATGACACACACGGATATTAATATCATTCATGATACAATGGATTCTCCTACTCCATGTGATCGTTTCCCACTTACTCGAAACAAAGAGTTTAACACCACTTCAATATAACTACATATTTATTCAGATAATTATTTTCATGTATGACCATTAAAAGAAATTGTAGAGAGTTAATTGAGTTGTAAACTAGTATATTTCACTGTTTTGGAAGTCAATGGGGAATATTTGGATACAACATAAATTGTACAGTGTATTTGAGGTTTTGATAGATATAATTTTATCATTAAGGTATTCTTGTATGGAATTTTTTTTCTTATTCACATTAATGTAGGTTTTATATTTAATCTTCATGTTTATTTCCTTGTTAATTCTTACAAGTATTTAGTGAGTTTATCTACATATTAAATTTACTCACCTCCTTTTTTGTTGGGCTATTTTTTTTCTAAACATCATTTTTTAAACTAGTTTATATTGAGATATATTATTTCATATAGGATAATTACCTTATCAATGGATGAGCGAAACAATTTTACTAATGATGAAGTAGATACATGTTATAAATTTCCATTCAATGATGGTGATGTGTCATCAACTTATGGTTGGTCAATTGGAAGGAAAGGTATTTAAGGGAAGAAAACCCAACATTTTTTTTAATATCACTAAATTTAGATCAATTTTAATGATTGTTATCTAATAAAGTGTTTTAAAATTTGAAAAAACTATTTTTATCCCTTAAATACTGTTTCTTTTAATTCATTATACAAATTGTTAACATAAAGATTCTTTTATAATAATTTCAGTTCATTCTTATGTTGTGGATATGTATTGTTAATGTGAAAATTTTGGCATATCATTGATGGAGATTTATTTGATATAACGAGAATAATAATGTTTATTTTCACTTACTCAAGGAAATATTATGATGTCCTTTATAATTTTTTACACTACAAAAACACGATGTAAATTAAGTAAATTTAAGAAATTATTTAAAAAAAGACTAATAATTGATTCAATTGTTTAACCCACATGAAGGATAATATATTTATATAGTAACATTGTCTTATACATAATAGTTTTATCTCTTGTAATTTTGATCATGATATTCCTAATCCAAATGATTTGATTCCATTTCATGTTTTATATTATTAGTTATTTAATTCCATGATTTGATAATGTCCTTGTAAAATATTTTTATTTTTGAGACATGTTTTTTCACTAAACATTATACATGGTATCCCACATTATATTTTGACACCTATAAGGTATCTATCACCACTTTATAACACAATTTACTTATCATTTTTATGAAAGGAATTTCTCCAATGGTATGAATTCTAGAACATGTCATGTTTATCTATTGAAGCAATATGAATTTCCAATGTTTCAGTAAAATGATCATGAAATTGTTTTGTTCTACTCATACCCATTGACCAATGAAGACTCCCTCTCACTATCACTATTTTATAGCCCTTAGAATTCTTGTATAATATTTTTTACGATTATCCCAACAACTCCTACACTTCCATACCCATATCATGGATATTTTGAAGATGATTTTTAATTTATATGTGGGAGAGTGAGTTAATCATAGAAATGGACAATAGTGGGGAACAAATTTATTTGATATATAGGGAAAGGAATTGTCATTAAATGTTAAATTTGTTTCATTTATATATGTTCCCATACATTTCATATATATTTATATGAGAATATATATTATTTTTTTCAAAAATGAGTATATTTGTGGTTGTTATATAGTAACCATCACCTTAACAGATGCCTATAAAAGTCATAAGTAATTTACATATGTAAAAGGAGTGTTTTATAGGACTAACATTAATGGGGAATCTTTATAGTATGTGAAAAATGTATACTATTTCAATGGTATTTTTCCTCAATCAATTTCATTGTATTTTGATGTTGATACTCAGATGTTTATTTTCCCATTATATTTGAGTGAGTCTTGTAAACTTATGATTTTTTCAAATAGATAGAATAATTATACTTCTTAATGGAAATTTTTTATGTGTGAGCGAGAGAAATTTTTATTGGGATATTTGGAATGGAATTTATTAGGAATTTATTTCAAAATTCAGACAACATTTTCTTCTAAGAATAGTTTTTCTATGACCTATTGTAACATATATTTTGAGATAATATGAACATAATACAATGTCCTCAATATTAGTAAAATTTTTATATTTTAATTGGGGATATATGATTTTTATGCAAACAATACTTTAATCATTCTTGTGTACTAGATTTTATCATATATTTGGACATTAATTACTTTAAGCACTAAGATTGATGTTGAAGATGGTCAAATTATATTGGAGTGTATATTCTTGTTATCAAACTAATTTAACCATAATAGAATTTGTTTTAAAAATTCATATTTTAAACAATTCCTGATATTTATTTGTTAAAGGATTTCAAAATGTGGAGTTTTTAATTTTTTTTTGTAGTGGATTGAGAAATGGATAATTTTTTTGTTATGTTCTATATGTTTTTCTTTGGAGTGAACAAGGGTATGTATGGGGGATTTTGTAAAAATGGATTTTATAAAATTTTCTATAACAATGTAAAATACTATTAATTATGTACCTTAATAATTTTTATTAATTTATTTTTTATTTTTTGTATTATTTTTCGGTTTTTTAAAAATTTTGTCTAATTATGTACTAACATTAATTATTATTACTATTATTAGTATATATTAATTGCAATTAATTTTTTTATTTTATTATTATTTATTAATTTGAATAATATTATTTCTATTATTTTTATTTGATTATCAAAAGTGTTAGTATAATAATTATTATTATTTTACTTCTAAATTTTATAACATTTATTCTTCTTACTGATGTATATATTTAATTCTATGTGTATAATTTTTATAATAAAAATAATAAGAATAATTTTTATTATTAGTAGTTTAGATAATAAGTCATTTTAAATTTTAAATTTAAAAATATGTTTTGAAAGAAGAACAAGCTCGTGTGGGAGTAAAAACCCATAGTACTGGGTAGCCCCTCATTACTATTATAAGACTATGAAATCCACTACTGAAAAACCCAAATAGTGATCCACTAGGCCATCCTCATTCCACATAGCCACAACATCTTGAGCCCAACCTCAAACACTATTAGACCCCAAACACCACCTAGTTCTTTTTATCAACTCGAGATTCTTATACATCAAAACATATAGAAATATAAATCCCAAAGTGACCTACAAATGTTTCTTCCATCACATCTTCATCACCATCCTCCTATAAATCTTTCACTCATAGACCTAGGTTCAGGCCACCAATGTTTGACCAATCTTGGATGTGGAACCCACCTATGGTTGGTGTTGAATTTGTTCCCAATAAATATTGATCAACTGATTGAGTTGAGATAAGGAATATGGAGTTGTTTGAGATTGATTCAATAAGGTGAGAATCGACTTCATTATATATTACATGTGATGTTCATAAATTATATATTTAAGAAGTTCAAAATTTATTTTGTTAATTTTGAAAATTGAAAACTGTACGAGTTATCCTAGTTCTTTGTGTGATAATTATGAAAGGGAAGCTACTTTTTATAAATGTAACGAAAATTTTCTAAAGTTGTTTAATATTTGGTTAAAAATCATAAAATATATAGAAATTTTCAATGTTTTGAGCATGTAAGAGTCATTTAATGCATTTCAGAAGACACTTAGAGAAAACATAAGTCACTTTGAGATTTTGTATGTCTCTTGGAGATCATGTATGAAATTATCTGAGAAACATAAGACATATTTGGCATCATTTAAGAGTCATCATATATTACTAAATTGCGAAAGGTAGAAAACATGATATTATTATTGAAAAACATAAGACATATCCTTAATGTTAAATAATTAAGATGATATTTATTAGGGTCAATATGAATTTTTAATAGAAATAATTTAACATTAAGTAAGTTTTAAATGAATTGTATAAGTTTCATTGGCTTTTTTTAATTTCAATCAGCTATTATATAATGGTCATTTACCCTTACAAAGACTTTTTGAAATAAAGGTAAAGGGAGGAGTGAAATGTGGCATGAAAGGGTGATATGATATTTCATAAGACTGCTTCAATCCACTAAAAAAAGCATTTGAATTTAAATATGACAAATGGAACAAGATATTATATAGATAACCATTGATTTGAAATGGATATTTGGAAATTTTCTATAAAACTTTTATTTTGTTTCATTAGATTCATTTAAAATACTATAAGAGAAATTTATACATTTAAAAACTAAAATTTTCTAAAATTGAAAATGAATGGGCTTGTGAGGAATATTTTAATCATATATTTTGATAAACCCATATTAAAATACATGATATTTTCAAAAAATATGAGGACTCATTTCATGAAATCATGTTCAAAATATCACACTACTTTTATTGCCTTATTATTCAAGAAATGGTTTAAATGAATATTGAAATAAATGATCAAGGGGTGATATTTTAGGGATTTCAATTGGTATTTTGTGAATTAATTATAGTAATAAATGTAAGAGGATTTTTTGAAAAAATTACTAATTTTATTAAAAATAAAAATGAGGAGTCTAAAAGACTAATATTTATGTAATATTATATTTTAAATGATATAAATTATCATTTAGTAATTATGTGGTAAGGATTTATATTTTAGATAAAATTAAACTTGAGGGTTACTAAAGAGACTGATATTATGTGAAAGAGTTTAAGAACTACTATATCAATGGAATGAGATGAAGAACAGTATTAATTAAAGATGAATAAATAGATGTCTAAAGTTAGGAATTGAGTTATAATGGAAGAATATCACATCCTCATGGCACCTATGAGAAAGATTTTCAGTGGTTAAATTTGTCCAATGATTCATTATTATGATTATGTTTTTGACTTGGTGATTATATGAATTTTTAGTTAGTTTTAGTTATTATACATATTCATTGTTGTACACATTCCTTTGTCCACTCATGATAATAAAAGGATAATAGTGTGAGTGTAGTTTAGAAATCATCAAACATTGAGGACTTAATGATCTTTGATGGAGGAGAAAAAACATTAATCAATATGTTTAATTTTCCATTTATTTATTTACCAAATTGAGTTAAAGGAATATTTTTGTTGAAGATGTAGGAGAGTGATTATGATTGGAATGAAAAATTCCAAACACTTATTTTCTTATATAACTATTTAACTCATTCAGTGTGGCCCCAATAAATTGGTATTATAACCCTAATTTACATTCATACATCTCTCTAAAAAATTTCTATGTGTCTATTAAATATAGACAATAAAAAAGCACAAAAATTGATCAAAAAAGGACTCTATATTTGTATGTGAAAATGTTACCATACCTTCTATCTCTGTGACTTGATGATCTTGACTTTATCTGACAAAGTTCCATAGTTCTAGGCGAGATATAATCATGGTGTCTTATAGATAATCAGAATATTTAGAGTGAAGAGAATAAATTAAATTTCGTAATGTCTTCCCTATTTTAAAATAATCAAAATAAAGTCTTGTTTATAATAACTATATATGTTATTTCAAGAAACTTCATATAATTTCAAAATGGGACAAAAAGGAGAAGTAATCTTGAAAATATGTTAGTAGAAAATATTTTTAAGATGATAGTAAACCTATATATGATGAAATTGATATGTATTTTTACTAGATTAAATATGGTTGTAGGTTTTATTCAATAATTTAAATAATATCTTGAAACATTACTCTAGTGAATAAGATTATGAAAATTTCCTAGACATGTTTCATTCTTCAATCTATATATTATAATATAGATAGCATGATTATTTCATAATTGATAATATTCAGAGAATTCTAATAAATCTTGTTATGTAAAGAGTATTAATCCCCAAGAAAAACGTCATGAAATAAATAGTGGATGCCTTTAAATTTAATGAATTTTTCAAATATTGGTAAAGGTATAGGTAAATTAATGAGGAAAATATGGAGGACATTTTTTTAACTATTTATTTGATGATAGTATTTTTTCCCATCGAAACAATGTGTATAGAGTTAATAATTTTCTAAAATGTTTATATTAGGTAGAATTTGTAATTTTTTATACCAAATTTTCCACAAAAATAAATTGATGGAGTAAACATTACAAATAAAATGAGATGTTAAGTAATAAGTTAAGTTCACATAAGTGAATATATCTAAAACGAAATAATAAAATTTCAGATAAGCTATTTAGAATAAATTTTCTATGAGTTGAAGTGGGAATATTTGATAGTTTGGTAAGTGGTTATTTTTAATATATTTATCATAATAATATAAAATGTTTCTCATGGATAAATAAGATGAAAAGGTGATTTATTTGAAGATGAATCAGAATTCAACAATCGGTTTGTAGTAGTGGAAGGGGGATCTGCAAAGAACTATGTTAGCGATGGGAAATTAAAAATTTTCTAAAGGAAAAATGATGGTATAGAGGTTGGGATAATCATATAAAATAAAACAGAGATATGAAAATTCATCTCTCTATTAATAAAGATAATTTATTTGATTAAATTAAAAAAATGAATCTTTATGTTTCTGAGAAATTCAACTCAATGAAGATAAGACATCAATAATCATTCTCAAGTATATATAATATAAAAGATTAATGGTCATTTATTCAGGAACTAAAAAAATAAAAATCCATTTGTGACCCCAATATAAAATATACAAAGAATGGATAATGGTAAAAATAAACATGCATCAAGTATAACTTGTTTACATTGTGTAAGCTAGGGAATGGAGATTTATACTAAAGAATCACCTCATAAGAAAAAAAATCTTCTTAAAGAATCTAATTTCAAATTTCAATTTGAATCATCAAATATTTAAGGTTAATGTATAATTTACTCATATGTTGATGGATAAACAATTTTTGTGATTTATCCATACCATTTCCAAAGAACCAAAATCGTCATAAAAAAGAATTGGTTAAAAAAATTCCATTGAAGATAAATAAAGGGTTTAGATAGAAACCCCTATAAAAATATAATTTTATCATAGAAGTATATTTCAGAGTTACATATGGTGTTGTGGTATTTTTGAAAAAAAAGGCATATAATTTTATGGTATAATTTTCCTCCTCTATAAATTTAAAGGGATAGTGGATTAAAGTGGACATGGTAGTGGTCGGTGAGTATTCAAAAAAAGTTATAACATATGAATAATAATATTAAATTCAGAAACATTTTTGGAGTTTTCAAGATTTGTTTTGGTTTTCATATCATGTAGAAAAATTTTCACATAAAGATGTTGCATTAATCAAATCAAAACTACACGATTTTAAGAAAATTGGGATTCATTAGAGTATGATCTAGTTCTAGAATCAAGAAAATATAGTTAAATATTCCTTTATATCAAGTAGATTTTAGAAGCCTAGGATTTTTTCTAGTGGATATACTTTACATATCACTAGTAATTTAAATATTTTTAAAATTTAAAAATATATGATGTGGGATAATTCATGATTGTTCATGCTCACTAATTAAAAATTAATTGATGTTGAAATTCCAATTTTAGAAAGAATTAGATTAGGTCATACAATATCTTATTTGTTGATGGAATAAAACATTACTTTTCAAGTGTATCCCATCTATGTGATGATTTCAATGAATTGATATTAACATATAATGAATTTTTTTTGGAGACATTACGATATAAATTAGTCATAAAAATGGTTTAGAATCTCAAGTATTATATTTTCTATATGACAAGAGAGTGTGGGTCTATATTTGATCTTGTAAGATGAAAATAATTTGTATAATGAAAGGACTGGTCATATTAGAAAAAATGATTATGTAAATTTTTATATTTTATTAGGCTATGAGATGTTTCCTAGTTTTAAATTAAGTCATTATTACAATCTATAAAGCATGTTAGAAGGAAAAAATGATGAATAAGGGCCACAAGAGACTTGAAATTATGGAAATAAACATTTGAGCTAGTACACATTGATGTTTACAAACCTATAAGGAAAAAAAATAGAGGTGAATATTTTTCACATTAATTATTATTTTCACTTGAATAACATTTATCATTTTAATGTTACAAACAACTTAATACATATCCATATTCCAAATCTTATGAAGTATTGTTAAAAAGTCTATATATTTTTCCATGATGAGGTTGATATATGATAATGTTACTGAATAAGATAATAAATAATTACCAAAATATTTTTGATAATAATGTCATTAGGTAGGATTCTATTTCTATATACACTCCCCAGTAAAATGATTTCATTGAAATAAAAAAAAAGCCGCTTCGATATTGACAGGACTATGATTATTGATCCTGAAACATCATGACTTTTCTTCACACATGTAGTAATAATTTCTATAATTATACAAATTTAATTCTTTTTAAGAGGAAATTTAGAGATGAAACATTATGATATCTGGTTAATTAAGAATTCATATTTAGAAAACTTCATTGTCTTTGGGATCCCATGCCTGATCAAAAGAAATGGTGGTAGTGTTGGGTTGTTTGATAATAAGAATACAAAAGGAATATTTCTAGGTTACACAGTAAATGGAAATTTTTAAAGATTCTAGAAAAATGTTTGTGAGTATTTTTGATCATGAATGCGCAAAAATGATATAAAATTAAGAAAATATCAATATGAATATCATGGAAGAAAATATTATATTGGAAATTCTGAGCACATTGAATATATTGAAGAAAATATATTGATTCTAGGAGAAGATAAAGACCCTGATTACTCTAGTGATGATGTTGGTGAGATGAAATCAACAAGAATATATGAAATATTATTGAACCAAGTTTATTTTTAAATTATTATTGGCTATCAAAGTCATGTGGTTTAGAAAATAAGAAAATTCATAAAAACTAGTCTCAATAGTACAATACCAATGAATGATCCTCAAACTATTGAAAAATCTTATTAGTATAATGAAAGGATTCAAGGTATGAATGGGGATATATATAAATAATAAATTAATGAAAATTATTATCATGTTTAAAGGCCCTTGGGAAATATATTATTAGTTGAAAATGGGTTTTCAAGAATAAAATAGTTGATAAAGGTAATGTTTTAATAAAAAACGTTGATGGTATACAAGTGGTATTCATATATTGTGTGTGTCAACTTTGTGGAATCCAATTATCCTATTTATATATTTTTAATAATGAAAATATATATTTAAATAATATGATAGTGATACATTGATTTTTATAAAATGGTAATAAAATCAACTTTTCTAAATGGTGTTCTTGATAATGAAGTTCACATTGATCATACCGAGGCATATATATGCTTCAATTAGATGGTAGAAAAGTATGAAAGTTGAATAATGAAATTTATGTATCAAAACAAGATCTAAGAACTTTGAACTAAAAGTTACATTAATATCTAAAGATAGTTGAATTTATATAATGGTAGGGGGTTAAAAATGTATTGGTAAAGAAGACTGAGATAAAATTACATTATCTGTTTGTTTATTTTAATTAGATTTTTCATTTGTAGTAATAAAGGTAAATTGTGAGAAGATATTTCATATTAGATTAAAATAAATTTTGATATGTCAATACCTAGTGCAATGAAATTTTTTATGGGTTCTATAACCCGACACAATGAGGACCATACTATGAAAGCCCCATGCCCGTCTCCCAAAGGCCAGGGGCTGGAGACTATATTTGAGTATGAATATCACAAACATGGGGGGATTAGACAAATTTAACTATTCGCGCACACACACACACACATCTCCAATACCACACAATGCCATAATGGAAAACATCCAACAAAAATGCATGAATACATCTCAAATCCCACTATCGGAGTACCACAATAAGAACTAGAAAGAAAGGGAGAAAATAAAATCCCACTAAATGAATTGAAAACAAGGAAACAATTAAAGAAAGAGGGAAATGATGTAAAGAAACAACCAAAAAACAACTCAGACTATTTATATCACTAATCGCTTCTTTTTCATGGTCCCTTTAATACTCCGTAAAAAGTTAAGTTATCCTCATAAGACATGAAATATGTGGGAAAAGACCATGCATGGGTGAGTATAACAACAGCCAGCAAGACACCCAAAACTCACTACATATATAGAATCAAGAATATTATTTATCTCATAATTAGTAAATATAAATTAAATATATAACAATAACATCAATATATACACATGGAAGATATATAGTCTCATGGTAAGCTCACAATTGAATTTCCATTCAAGGATTCATGATCGAAAATTTCACATATCACCCTTGGGAGAACGCACTCGATGAGCCAGATAGCACTTATGGAATACATAAAACCTATAATGAACTTTTTGTCTCACCATAATAAGTACACCCTGGATGTTTGAAGTTTATTATATATATATATATATTCCTTTCACACCCAATTCCATGGGTTATACCAACAACCCAATCTTGATTATCATACTATTTTGGGGAATGACTCCTTTATAGTGTTGGTCAAAAAGATACTAAGAAATACACCTAAGGGTACTAATGATGATGATGATGATGATGATGAAGGATCTCACTCTAGGCCTCATGACGGGATTACCATAACTCTATTCATTAATGAAGTTACTCATAGGGGATCACAATCCTATTCATATGATATGAAGCCATACTAAACCCAAAAGGAATGGATCAAGGGGATACACCCAAATGAAAATTTTTGAAGTAGAAGAGAACAAGGGATCCAAGACATTACTGAAGGAGTACATGATGTTTACTTTAATTTCATGGAATTTCCTTTTGGAACCGATTTCTATCCATGTTAAACTACTCATGCCCATGTCTATGTCTATGTACTCAGTGTGTCTGACCCCGTGTACACCAGATCATTCTCATATAAGGGTGAAAGTCTCCATGTTTTTCTAGTCATTTCCATGTCAGTGTACCACCCCAAGTACAATTTGATCCACCAATAAATTGTTACACACCATTTCATAGCTTTCACAAGACATATCAAATTTTTTCTATCAAAAACCCATGATATGAACTAGGGTTCCCATATAGCTTTTATATCCCGATTACAAGTCATGTAACTAGGTATTTCATAGAACCCACAAGTTCTTCCTCTACGTATGACTACACCACCCTCTCTTCTAGTTATGAATCTATAATAATTCATATATTTCATACCTTATATGACCAATCCTCTCTTTCACCTTCTTGAGAGATATTGTTCCTTGATCTTCTATTTAATCTCTTGTCTAGTTTATATATCATTTCACACTGAATATATGAAGAACGAGTATCCCTAATTCCATTATAAATCCAACATAAATCTTTTTTGTGAGATAATTTCATTCAAAATAACATTGATATAAGGTATAAATCTGTTTTTCTATGAAATGGGTTTGAAATTATTAGTTTCTTATGTATTCATCGAACCATCGGTCAAACAAAACACTACTGATGTACACAAGAAGAGTGGTGGGATAAAATCATCAAACATAAAAGAGTGAAAAAAAATTCCCCAAGTTCACTTTGACTTAAATCTATTTCTATTATAATAATGATCAATGATCCAAGAAAAAAAATTCTCCCAAATTACAGAAAAATACACCCATACAAGCAATACTATCAATCTGTCAATCAATATGATAGTCGATTGATTCACATTCATCATAGGATTAAAAGTGGTGATAATGTAACATAAAATAAACAAAATAACTCATGATGGATTTATCACTAATAAAAAATGAATATATATCATTTTTCTTGGTTATATCCTCATATTCCAATGGGTCGGTGCTACTCATTCTTGATACAATCTGTTGTCATCCACCCATGACACTCCCCTCCAACAGTCCCCTAGGTTTCCAAGGATAATCCAGAAACCCTATGAAATCCTCATAACCATGTATTTATATAAAAAATAGGTTTCTACATAAATATAATTAAATAATTAAATAATTTTATTAATTTTATTAAATATCCCATGACTTCAATCAACCCAAACGTCTAATGTGATCCAAGGTTAAGTTGTTCCTATGGTAAAACTAATTCTATAAACTCTAGGATAGCCTCATATTTATGATCTGATTCTCCTTTGATGATTTATTCTACTATCTTAGGAAAATAGTTCATAGGTGATATTTAATATATTTAATATATTTGGAAAACTAATTCTGGGCTCATCAGACCTCGGAATCTCATATCATCTCATTTCTAAGATATGAAAATAATCCAAATAATATTTTAATATAATTCATGGTATAAGTTAGAGTCTTTAAATTATTCCCCATGTGGGGATTTACTTTTTAAAAATACAAAACAAATGGCTACATAATGATATGTGGGTACTAAACATGCATTTGGCTCCCTCACTCACAGTTACTCTTCTTAAGTTTCATGTACTTCCACCATACAGGCACAAAAGGAATCTCTGACCCCTAGAGGATCCTCTACTTTTAATCATCAATGTCCTCATCATCGATGTCTTGAACACCCTATTTTATAACAAAAAATATGTCATGCACAAACCTCCTCAGTTATGAAACATTTAAGATGCCACATACCCATTCCAATTGTGGCAGTACATCTAAGTGGTACACCACCTACACAAATCTACACAGTATCTATAAAGGGACAATGAATATAAGAGATAACTTATTTCCTCATCCAAATATTCATAACCCTTATCAAGGTGAGACCTGTAGGAACATATGCTCTCCCACATTGAACTTTCAATTCCCCCATCATCTTTTTTTATAAAACATATGATTCCTCTGTGTAGTCCTCATCCAATCATGGATGATCTTCACCTTTCCTATAGTAGATCAGAACAACTATAGATCAATAATCACTTACTATCTTGTGTCCTTCTAGCATATTGGTATATTTTATTATACACAAACTCCACCATTGGTCAATGATCATACTAACTATCATTAAAGTCTAATATCCAAGCCCAAATAATTGCCCCTAAAACATGAATGCTTTTCTCATTTGGTATATTAGTTTGTGGGTGAAATGAAATTATCAAATGAAACTAAGACCCAAAGTACTCCCACAATTCCTTCCATATCCAAGATTTGAAATGAGGGTCACAATTTAAAATGATCATCGAGAGAACTCCAGGGAGAAGGATTATCTCTTAAACATAAAGGCATCCTAATATTTTTACTCCATTATTCTATTGAATAGATAAGAATTGGGACAACATGGTGATTTAGTCTATGATCACCCAAATGGAATTGTTTCCCATAGACATATGTGGTAATTCCATCATGAAGACCTTGTATATTCCATCACACTAATACTCTACAACATCAATGGGTTGATCAAAAACTGCTAGAACCCGGTGCCCATCCTTCACTTGATAACATGTAATACATCAAAAGAAAAACATTGAAACGCCTTTCTTCATCCCTATACACAAAAACTGACATAATATCTCCTTGTATATCTTTTCCACGCTAATATTTACCTCCAAGGAAATTTATAAAACACCCTTTTACCATCCTCTTGAAGCACCCAAGGTACCATCATCCGTCCACTGAAAATAAAACATGCAACCCAAATTTAGAAAACCCTATTTTGAGAATATCCAATTTATATTTCTGTATGTAGGGTCTCATAATTGGCATCCTCATGTTGTGCCTCCCCAGCTCGCTATAAAAGTGGAGGGTTAACAACCATCCAGTGGAGGTAAGATTCTCCATCCTGATCCACAAAGGATAACTATAATGAGACCAATTGTTCTAAAACCACTCTCAAAAAATATGAACAAGATCTCTTATAGAGATAATATGCTACCATGTCACCCTTTCCTGGAGTAAAGACAATATTGAATTCATAATCCTAGAGGAAAGGTATCCATAACCTCTTCATCAAGATATGATACATTTTAGGAGAAGATATACATGATACTCTTATGGTTAGAATAAATGTAAAATTTCCTATCCATAATGTAGTTTCACCACATCATTAGTGAGAAGACTACCCCAACTAACTCAATGTCATGGGTTGCATAGTTATACTCATGTGGTGTCCACGTATGTGAACCAACAAAATCACCAACCGAATCACCATTATAACATTACTAAATACATTCCTAGATGCATCATAGATCACAATGTACTCGACACCCTTGACTGAAAACCTCAATATAGGATAACTCATCAGTTTTTGTATCAAATCCTGGAAACAATTCTCAAACCTCTCGAAACACCCAAAAGGAAACCCATTTCGGTCCAAATATTTCGATGGAGTTGATATCCTGGAGAAAGCAGGTACAAATATCCTATTGTATCTTATTAACCCAAGGAAGCTCTACAACTCCATTACACTCTTGGGTGGAGTCCAAGATAATACTTCCCTGACCTCTCCTGGGGGACTACTACATTGTCTATAGAAAAAATATGTCCCAAAAAGTGGACCACCTAAATCTGAAATTAAAAATTCCAAAGATTCCAATAGATATGGTTCTCTTGGAGTACGTACAGTATCATCTTCATGTGCCTTGTGAGCTCCTCCTCAAACCCTGATTACACAAAAATATCATCGATGAAGACTATTACAAACTAGTCTATGAAAGGATGAAATATGTTGTTCATGAAACCCATGAACATTGTTGGGGAATTAATCAATCCATAGGGAATCAGAAATACTCATAGTGACCGTGGAGACATATGAATTTTATCTTCATTAAATCCTTATACCATACTTACAACTGGTGACATCCTTATCTGAGGTCAATCATTACAAACCATATCACCCCTCTCAACTAATATAAGAGGTCATCGATCCTCAATAGTAGATAATTGTTCATTAAAGTAGACCAGTTTAGTGGATCTTATTCCACAAAAAATATCAGGCTACTATCCACGTTCTTGGTGAACTATATTGGGGTTGCCCAGGTCGAAACACTGGTTTTGGAAAATGACATATTCCTTAAGTCCTCCAACTACACCCGAAGAAAATGAATCCCTCTGGGAGCCATCTGTTAAGACAGTGCATATATAGATATTTTCCTGGGGTTTATATCAATGCATATGTCTATATATTGGTGGGTAGGTAGTTCGGGAACACCCTAAAAGAAGACTCACTCATACTCCCCCACTAAAGATGAAAACTGAGAACTCATGCAATCCACTACACCATGGGTCAGTCTAGATTATTGGTATGTAATCACCTATGTCATCCTATGCATTAGCCCAAATTACTATTCCTGGTTATCTTTTTCACCCACAATGTAAGACCTTATCCCATGACTAAAGAATCACTACATCCTCTAACTGAAACATTATGTCAAGGCATGAACTACAGACAATCATTTAATGCATATAATGACATAGTAAGGCCTCATAATTTATAAAAAGAGATCATAAAATAAACCCTTTCTTCCAAGAGTCAAGTCAAACTATTGGTAAATTTATTTTATGGTTGAGTGACCTATAATAGGATTTGCTATGAGTAATGGTCGATCCAATGGCATAATCGGATTTTCTGAGTCTCAAACTAGATTGGTGGTCATAAATGTATGAATCACACCTATGATTATTAGTACTACATATATGGTACAATGGATGTAGATATTAAATATTTTCATCACTGTATACTCGGAGTCCTAAACCTCAACCACCTACATCTTCACTCACCCTAAACCATAATATCTCTAAGCATGGTGGGCACCACCTAATGGTAGTGGTGGTAACATTTCATAATGTCTACCACCTCCATAAACTCTCCAAACAACTCTAGAATTTTCACCTCCCTACGGACCTACCTACTCCTACCACATATTCTACATAAGAGGCCCATCCACTATCTCTCTACCAGTTACACCTAAGGTTGGAAAATCTCATGTGTGATGTCTCAGACCATCACAACAGTAGCATTACCTCTCTCTAGCCTAAGTTGATCCATCCTGTAAACCCTGAACCCTAGAACCACTTTCTTGGGATCTCCTAATGAATTTTATCACACATCTATGTCTCTCTGTATATATTTGGTGCCCATCCACTAAAGTCTCACCTCCTATGTTTCCACTACTAGCATAAATAATCTATATTTGGTTAGAGAGGAAATTCTTCACTAACAATGAATGATCTATAACCACGACATATATAATAATTCCAAGAGGGTTATTACTGAATTAGATATCTCTTCATAGCCCTCGATCAAATAAATGAGACTTAATTAATTGATCAATTACCATATCCATTGTGTATTGAGAGAGGTTGGTGAACCGCGATGAATACTCAACCAAATCATACTGTCTTAAGGAAGCGGTTGAAGCTCCAGGATGCAAACATCCATCAATGTAGACAGAGAAAACTATTATATTAAAATGGAAATAAACTCTAACCATTATAGAGTCTCCTAAACATATGACTACATTGCTAAGCCCCGCCACCATATTTTAGAGCCATGGACAAGGCTCCCTGCCAGCACCACCATCTATTATGTAGGTGTATTTAAAATAATGTGGAATCATGTTACCAAATCAAGCCGAACCTTATCCACCTATGTGTTTTGGTCACCTCAAAATATGTTGGTACATAATCAGTGGAACTAGAGAAGAAAAGTTATCTTTTGATCCTTGATCGCTAATACTTCTAGTACAATGAGATACTCAACATGTGGGGGTAACACTTATTCACCACCAGGTGGTAGAACATACTGCATAGGCCCATGTATAGGAGACTAATTTTGGAGGGGTTCATCCTTGTGATCCTTCTACTAAATACTATCTAGAAAACATAATGGATACATCATGTAATGTTTAAAAGATATACCATAGTTAAAGATAATATTTATAGATTTCATTAGATAATGACCTCGAAACAAAAATAATGCTCTTAAACTAGGTTCCATGGACCCAACTAAATAGTATTTTTCACTTTCAATTTAATATATATAGGTATATATTCATGTTTTACACTTAAAATAATAATGTTAACATTTGTGTGTCTATTATTTAATGGTAATGTCCATAGATTAATTTTCATATCATAATTTTATAATAGAACCGAGTCTATACTGAGAACCTTGATATAATATGGAATTAATAATAGATTTATTTATTAAGGAATAGATTAATAAAACTATCTAGACATAGTATATGTATAGATATCTGGTGCTGGGGTCTCACAATCCTTGAGGAATACTCTCATTATGTTCACACTTGATAATCTATGGTAGGTGAGATCGTGAAGATAGATCCACCAATACAAACACCACATGTTTTGGGTTTCATTGGTAGTTTTTATCTATGATCATGTGTATTCATATTTAGACTTTATATCATTAACAATGTTTTCCATTTGATCATTTACTATGATGCAAGAAAAAATCATTATAATGAAATCTTGGAGACGTATCTTGTGTTTTTGGCATCACTAGTGGAGTGGCATTAGTTTAGGGGACAAGATAGATTTTTTCTCTTTTATGTTGAGGAAGTAATATCATAAACCATGTTTTTCAGGATGGTAGTACCTTCATATGTCCTTCACCATGATAGTAAAATTTAATTAATTCTGGTTTGATCAAAAAACAACATAGTATGGATGGATTATGACATAAGTGTATATCCTGCACTATAATATATCTTATAGAAAAAAGATTATATTACACAATGTTTGTTTAATGGTTCGTAGTCGTTTCTATGATTATTCCTTGATCCTTTAGAGGCCATAAAGGGTTTTTAGACAAAACTCATAGTATATAACTAATATTCAATACCTTAAAGATATGTTCATAGAGGGTCGCACACAATATAGAATTCAATAATCTACACTATTATGGTGAATATGTATATAGAAAAATTTGGGATCCAACATGGATTCTGAGAGTTTACCATCATTTATCGATCATCAATAAATAAATACATTTATTATTATTTTAGTTTAAAATAATTAGGCCAAATTTATTTATTAAAATTATATAACACAGTTTATGTAAATACATGGAAAAAAATTATTAGGATGAATATTTTTTTAATATTTAATGTACTTTTAATATTTGAGAGAATTATAGATCAAGTTATTGACTTTGTTCAATCACATAATATATTTATTGAAAGAATGTGATGATATTTAAAATATATTTATGACAATTTATTGTAGTAATAATATGTCATTTATGGTATTTTTTGTGGGTAATAAATATTTGAGGCACAAAGATCCTTTTTTGGGTAGTTTCCTAACAAAATATATATAGGAGGTGGGAGGATCTTGGATAACAATAATTAATTTCAATCCCTTGAGTGATTTTCTCTCCTCTCCTAATTTCTAGATAGAAAACCTATCAATCGAAGTGATTAAAGAGTGCTCTCCATAAAACATCACAAGAACATCGATATTGTGATCATTAGGACAACAAAGGAGTCATTGGCTCTCCATGCTAGCACCCAAAATATTAAGGCTGATTCACCCATAAATTTTATATGTGTTTGTAAAAGATCCAGAGGTATTTAAAGTTAGATTCATCAAACAGTGATCACTGAAGATGATCGGGTGATGAACGCATGACTTGATATTAAACCAGGTATTTTTTGGTATATTTTTTTATTAAACATCATCACATGGGATCCTTGAGCTTAAACCAGGGTATTGATTTTTCAGTGATGATGTAGTTGTGTTATTTTCCATTGAAATTTTTTAAATCATTATCCCACTGACATTCATTTCATACTCGGATACCTTCTATTGGTTCTAGAGTGATTCATGAAGATTTTATTTCATTGGTAAAATTAAACATGGATTAATTTTTTAATAGGGTGTCATTACGTTCACAACGCGACAGACAACATTCCAATCTAACACCAAATAACCAGTGTGTATACACATAATGTTTTATTTATATTTATAAAAATTTAATTTTTCACATAAATATGTAGAACATATATTTACATGTGTAAATTTTTTCCACTGTGAATTGGTGGATTTCAATTATTATTAACACCACAATTCTTAGCTAAGTTGGTGGATAAATTTTTTTTTTATCGAAATTAAATTCCACCAGTCATGGGATTTATTATAATTTTAAAACTAATTTTTAAAATCCTGATGTATCATTCTCTAGAATGTTGAGAACAAAATTTTCAAATGAGTATAGTGGGACAATTATGAAAATAAGTAAAAGGTGTGATTCTTTGTCACAAGGCTAATGGGTTAGCATTTTAGAAAATGTCAAATGAAATAGGGCCCTAGTGACTTTTAAAATAATATTAATTAGAAAATATATACATTAATGGATATTCAGGTACAAAGATAACCCCCCCATCATTCGCCACCTCCACTATTGAAGTCGTCCTGATCTCCCACCACTACAAATTTGTCAGATTGGCCTCCTCTTATAGGTGGTGCTGGTATAACAACCCATACTTTACATACATTGTTAATACTTAAAAATTGAAGCACACTTATTACAACATATGACAAAACCACAAAGGACTGTATAGGTATAGTGTCTTTAGAAACTGGGAAACATAAACAACTGGTTCATAAGTTTTCTACAGTGTCTCCCATTTATTTCATCATATCTAGGGTCCCTTTTAGCATATTCTACTTAATATCCATCTTCCTAACCTGGGGAAAAGAAAACATACAAAAAAGGGTGAGCTCAAATTCTCAGCAAGGGAAAATAAAGGAAATAAAAATCATATCATATCTTTTTGAAAATCATAACCTGCAAAAGAGACCATAATATTTTAACATGGAATAAATCATAGAAGTGAAAATGAGATCCCCATAATCATAAAATAAAACATGAAACTTTGTGGAATGCACACATAATCATGGAAAATCATTTCTTGTTAGTCATGACTCATTTCCAAGACTATCTTAGTGGACAAAGTCCCTTTCTGAACCGAGTCACCCTCGTTCCAGTCCTGTTTCACTGAACCGGAATAACCTACCGTTCCAGCCCTGTCTATCTCATGAGATATAAAATCTTTACCCAATGCATTGGAGGTAGATATAGGTCCCACCCATCTTATAATGAATCCTTTCTTATGTGTGCCACATAACCATAAATCATACATCATCGCATAACACATGTAACAAAAATGGGATTCTTGAAACATCATGACATCATAAAACAAATCATATAAGGTAAATGACTTCATAAAAATAATTCCCTCACAACATAATCCAATCAATGTAATAATAGGGATAAAAACAGAACCCTATATTATCTTAGATGGAAAATAATTTTGATAAAACATTTGAACTTCATTCTTGAGGAAAATATCCTTTCTACTTCAAAAACACTTTTCTTTTCTTAACATGTCATACAATTATAAACTAAAAGAAGTTGATTAAAAATAAACTTGATAACTTATAAAGGAAGATTCTTGGAAATAATGTTTTAAAAATCCATTCTTTCTGTATAAGTTAAAAAAACATTCTTCATACTTTTGTCGGAAAAGTAAAAAAGTACCTCGTACGAAAAACGACAAAAGAATCCTTTCATATCCTTTACTAAAAACTCACCGAAGGGTAAAATTGGATTTAAACAATTGTAGGTGAATGGAAATAATATTACATATTGAGGAAACATGGATTTGGATGATAAAATACACCCCAGTAAATGCAAAAGTAAAAACAATCTCGGATAAAAATGAGATTGTGATATTTTCCTTACCTTAGGTCCGACTTTCTTTGTAAATGTCCGAACCTCCTGTATAATGATTTAAATAATGTTATTTACTTATTCCAGAATCATACATATTGATATGATATCATATATGGTCATATTCTTAGCTTCTTATTACTAATATTTCATTGTTACTTGTTACTCGGGTCTTTATTGCCTTTTGTTCTTATGCATGTTTTGCCAAATAAATTCTTATTCTTCTTTTAAGGTTATAGATAACTTATATCCAGAATTGTATTAGTGTAACATATATCATATTTATTCATTGAATTAATTTATATAATTACTATGTAATGATGATCATGTAGAACGAGTCGCGTCACATCTTGGAGACGGTATTCCGTACGTACGCACGAGTGATGATATCGTTCCTATGATCGTGGAATTGTATTGGAGTGTATGTATACTATTTCAGAATCAATATCACTTTTTAATAGTCATATATAGTCATTATTTACACCATTATACCCATCCAAGTAAGGTGGTGGTGGAAAATAGATTACACCACGGCGTGGAGACGGTATTCCGTACGTACGCACGCGCGGTGATTTCATTTTTCCGTAGGATGGATAGAAGGTGAATTAGGGTTGTTTCATATTTATAATAATATATCAGTATGTAAGTAATACTGATGTTATTACTTTATCCTGAAACAACTAAAGAAGAAGAACTTGAAGAAGAAAGAAATTGAAAAGATCGGTAATGGATATTACCTCTTCTTTGAAACGCCTCTTTGAATCCTCCACTTAGGGAACTAAGATTGGTATTTGAAGAAGACCAGGACCTCTAGGATTATTCTAGGGAAGTGGAGAAGGGATTTTGGTAGGGGTTGGCTGAGCTTGAGTGCTCAAATTGGTGTGAGGAGGAGGGGGAGGAGGTGCCCTCTTATAAGGGAGGAGAGGGGCACCTTAGGAATATCTCAAAATATTATTTTATATTAAAGTCAAAATTGGTTTATAATGGTTCCAAAGGGTCTTCTTTCGAAGCTAAAGTAAGGATGGGTCGAAATCATATCAATCAATTGGATTTAGACAAGTTTAGGTTATTATTTTAACCTTATCAATTTGATTTAACTCTAAGTTAAATAATTTAACTTTTACCGTGTCTTTTTGTTTTCTTACACTATATGGTTAATACACTTACTATAACATGCCAAACGAACCCCAAGTTGTTTATTATTAATATATATATCGTTATCTAAGTCATTTGGCCGAACCTTATATTTTTAGGAATAAAATAACAATTAATAATGTTTTATTTTATTTAAAAACTATTTTGTGTCAATTTTGAAACTATTTGATATATGATTTTTGTGAAAGTCATAACAGAATTATATGTTCGAACCAAGTTGATTAAATCAACACTAATATATCATAGTAATCTATAAAATTATTGAAATTCATAAAAAGTCTCAAATTACCTTTATTTGGGCATTTATAACATCAATTATGTTAACATTTCCTTAAAAGAGTAATTACTGCATCATCATTGTGTCATAAATAAATTTATTTATTTAAAGTCAAAAAATTATTATAAATAAAATATCATTATTTAGGAAATATTTTTATCTTTCGAATGAATATTTATAATCAAAATTATCTTACGTATAAACCCATATTAAAAATGTTTTAGTTATTAAACTTTTATTTTAACTATTTTAACTATTCATTAAATAAAATAATATTAAATGTCATAATCTAATCCAAGTGGACCTAAATGGTCATATTATATTCATAATGTTGTTTTTGGTCAAATTACACTTATCCAATAGAATTAGGACATGTGTTAGGGTAATATTAATATCATATTTACCCTTAGTTACCCTATTTACTATTAACCGTGGTAAAAAAAAGTGAAAAGTTACTATTCACCAAAAAATTATTTTTATCTCATTGAACCACATTTTACATACTGGTATCAACCGTGTCTATCGGATTTTCGAAATTCCATTCACAGAAGCGGTAAAATTAAGTTTTATGAAAAATTCAGTTTTTAACCTACCACTTAGTGGTTTCACTATTCATCAAAAATTGAAAGTTTTCAGAAAAAAACCAAAATTTCACCCTAGGCTAATTTCGGTATTCCGAATCCAAGAATGAAGTCCATTTTGAAAGATTAAATTTCAAAAAGTGGTTATTACTATTCATAACGGCTATTTTAAATAATATTTTAATAGCATATCGCCGTTTAGTGAAACTCGGTATTGCGTACAACGCAAGCTATCGAGGAAGGTCGCGATTGCGTGTAAAGCAAGCCAAGAAAGTGTTGTGTAGAAAAATATTCCTTTGATGATTTATATAACATAAAATTCTCTAGTGTTACAGCTGGTGCCTCTATCCATTCAGCTGACCTACCATTGAGAGCTTCATCTTCTACTTCCCTTTATTGAGATTCCATTCTACCATTTTCACCGCTTGCAAACCCCATCGTCATGTTCCTTAAATACCACAACCCCAACCCATCGATCTCGGCCCAATCCGACACAATCCAATTAGAACCCACATCGACACACCCTCCCAACTGAGTTTCTGTCACCACTGCAACCTCCTAGAACCAATCCTCATCAACTAAGATGACCCACTACCCTTGGCCACAAAATATCTATTTAGGTGCATGGTTAGAATAAGATAAGGTATGGCCCTTCCCCATGTGTCCAGTATTGTTTTTTGTTTAGAGGGTCACTATCGGTTTACCACCTGTGGTTGTCACACACTGTCAGAGTGACCCCTTCAATCTGACTGGTGCCTCACTTCTCAGAACCCTCAGACTGAAAACCTTCACACAAGTTAGCCCCTACTGATTGAGCTTCTTTCAGAAATGTTTTGTCACCCTTATCCATTATAAGTCCTACTTCAGTCTCCCATACCAAATTTTCAATATCCACCATGATAACTATGAACATGTATGAGGAAACGTGCCATAACTTTTTCCACCACCCCTACCTGAAGCGGGATAAACTGGTGTTTCCTGATTTGACTCATGTTTTGGAATCTCTTTCTGGACCCATGATTCATTGGGGCAGGTACAGCCTGACCCACCTTACCCTATGAAGGTTTTCACCTAGCCATAATTATATTTACAGTTTCATATATATAGATATACACATATATAGTTTAAATATAATTAATTTAAAAGGTAATATTAAAAATTATGATAAATTTCTAAATATATTAAAATTAATTAGTGGGATCGAATGATGTAAATTTACAATTAAAAATAAGATTAAATTTTTAATTCAATAAAAGGTAGTTAAAATTAATTTATTTATTGTTTTATATTTTATTATGTAGTAAATTTTTATATGTGATTTTAATTAATATAAACTAATCATGATCCATAGACTTAAAAAAACATGTCTAGTAGTTATCTATTTAATTAACTATTCCAATGTATGTTTTTAATAATTATTTTAATAAATAAGAAATGGCAAGTTGTCCTTATATCATTATTTGTAAAGTGGCTTATACGCCTGGAAAAATGTTTTAATCTATATTCCACATTTCCAAGACCCCCTCATCTGTATTTGAGTATTTTAATATAATGAAGAGGACGAGTAGTGAGATACTTCACATTGAGGTATGGTGACACACCAGATAGAAGTTTCACCCATTGGATGGGTGAGTGCTGCAACTTGAGTCGCAAGCAACATGGCTTATGGAGTTACTCCTAGGGTCTACATTGATCCATTATTCACTCAATGGATAAACCAATAGTATCGAACCATGATCACATCATAAAATTTTATTTATGCATGGTTTATTATAATATATTTGTGTAATATTTATGTGATATATAATAAAATGAAAATCAAGAATGAACATGGGACACGATGAATGTTTTATATTTATTTCATGATTATTTGTCTGTTGATACTCATTGTACGTTCTTATTAGATAGAAAATTAGTTCATTTAATCTTGTAATAATAAAACCCACAAATAACTATTAAGTCTCAAATTCCTTCAATTAATTTAATTTGAGCAAATCAAGGTGTTTAGGGTGCTCTTTATCCAATTTTGAGTGTGCCTTTCAATATAAGGGAGTTCTTATGAGGATGATGGGTTATGTTAGAATAATAGATCAAGGATCCATGAGTTAATTTGGTTTGGTAATCAAACATGTACCTTGAACTATCTGAGTAATAGTGTATCCATAACATGTGGACTATGAGGGGAAGTTCAAGGATATGTAACCCTAGAATAAACTAGTGATCAAGTATTATAGTTACCATATTGAGGGTTTCTATAATTCAATAAAATATGATGAAAATTTTAATGATTTAAAGAATCTATAATGGATAATCACTAATCAATATAAAATTACTAATCTGGTATATTTTTTTATTTAAAAAATGGAATGTAATACCAGAAGTCATAATATGATATTTGTTGGGCAAAGAACAATTTCTATACAGTATGATTTACCAATGATTATTACAGTAGCTTGTTCACAATACAAGGGCATTAGAAATTTATTGTGATGGTGTCCCAAATTTCTGTCTAGCTACATCAATAAGCGAGGGATTTAAAAATGATTACAGAATACTCATGTATGATGAATATGTTTTTTAATAATGTTATCATCAATTTTCAATTTGAGTTTTATTAGAAATTTATTGGGCGGTTTATTCTAATATCTTTATCACCTAATTTCTCAAGATTAAATTAATATAAAAAACTAATAGTATAGGTTAAACTCTTCATTTTCATTAAGGTTGTAAAGACCCGTAAATTCCAAGGAAATTTTTTTTTTTAATTTTCTTTGGAATTTTACAAGAACGCAGTTTCTGACGAAACCTGATTCCGAGGCCCGGTGTGCCCGGAATCATTTTCTGAAGTTTGGCTCGGGTACGTTCAGTGAACGGATGAGCGGGTTTTTCTAACTTTTGAACCGGTTCCCGGAATTGAATTCTGAGGGCACCGATGAAATCGCAGCGCCGGTATTCGCTTAGAAACGCCTCTTCCGGAGTTGCGTTTTCTCGGGTGTGGTTTTTAATTTTTGGGCTTAAAGTTAAGAAATAAAATAATTTTACGACAACTTTATTTTATTTCACTTAAGCCACTTGGAAGCCACTTGAAGCCACTTAAAAGAATCTTAAACTGAGTTGAACCGGATAGGGTACTATCCAGAAATATCCTACCCTCTTGGTAGGATATTTGTGAGGTGGGGCCCGCACGAGCCCTGCCGTTTCTTTACGCTAAGTAACGCACCCGCGAAAACCCGTCATTTTGAAAGTCAACTGACGCGTTTTCTTATATTCTTAACAGACCATTTAATTGGGCGGTTTATTTCGTAAATTAAATAAGCTGTTTCTTTCGTTGAATTAATTCTACGAATTAATGGTTCGTTTCTTATCTTTTGAAATTCAAATGTTTAGTTGTGTAAATAAAATAAGGCTTAAGCTTATTTTATTTTGGGTTGGTCTCCTTTGCCACCTTGAGAGATTTTGAGAAGCTCTCTCCATCTTCTTCAACCTTGACGAAGAACAAGAAGAACACTTAAGCTCCGACGAAGAACGCCGCTTCTCTTCTTCGTAGCCGGTGTGTTTCTGAAGATCGACGACGCCGCTTCTTCGATCTTCTTCCTGTGTCAATGAAAGGAGACGCCATTTCCTCCTCGGACTATCTCTGTCAGCTTACGAAGCTTCTTCAGCGACGTACCTCTTCGGACGCACCTTGACGTCAACGGAAACAACGTTCGATTTCCACGACGCCCGACCTCCGCGACGCTAGTCTTCTGTGGCTTGATTGGCGTGCTCCGCACTTGAATCCGAGGTAGGGGATTGTTGATATTTTATTTATTTATTTTCCATTCTTGATTCTAGAATGTCGAACTTCGAGGATAAAGGATTAAATGTTATTGTCTAATGAGAGGGGGGCCCGAACCGCACCAACAAGGCCGAAACCCCCTCCTATGTTCATAATTGTTTCCTTGCGGATGGAACGGGATGGAGTGGTGTCGTCGCACCATGCGGGAATTGCACGGAAATTATTGCGCGGCACCGTCGCGCCGCGTCGTGGAAAGAAATCCAAGAACGCGACACCGTCACGTCGCGTCGAAGAAAGTCAAAGGCGCCGCGGATCGAGCGGGGCCGCGGCGGAGGGAAGCGATGTCGTCGCATCGCGCCGGACGGCATAGGCCGTGGCCGGTTCCGGGCGGCGGTGGAGCAAGATGACCGACGGCCGGCACCGGGCTGCCAGTGTCGGCGAAGGAAGGACCGGCCGTCGCCGGTCCTTGCTGGCGAAACCGGCCGGCCAGTGTGGGTCGGCCGGACAGTGGTGACGAGGGGAATTAATTTCCCCCAGCCGGGTCTCAAAAGCGGCCCCAATTAAGGGGCCGCGGTTCTCAAAGGTGGGCTTTGCCCCCCCCCCCTCCCCGCGCGGCACCCGAACGGCGCCCAGGCCGCACCGCCGTGTCGGTCCGTGCCGTAGCGCCGGACCGCGCTGCCGCACCAGCCTGCGCCACCGCGCCGTCGGCCGGGCTGGGTTTTTCGAGCCGGGCCGGGTCGCCGCCCAGGGCGGGTCGACCCGGTTCGGCCGACCCAGGGGGGGTCGGGCCGGGTTAGCCCGGGCCCAGACTCCCCAGTTTCGGACCACTTTCGATCAAATGCCCGTATCTTGGGCTACGGGCCTCCAAACGACTCGCCGTCAGCGGCAACACGATCCATGGATCGAGATGGTCGTTTCGGTATACTATACTGAAGGTGCACCTTCCTTTTCGAGAGCCTACGTGATTAAAACTCCATAGTTAAGCGTGCTTGGCCTAGAGTAGTGATCAGGATGGGTGACCTCCTAGGAAGTTTCCCAGGGTGGGTGTGAGACGGAAAAAAGCCAATAACTCTCAGACCGGGCGTCTGATTGACGCGTCGTCTATTGCGTTGAGTTCCTGTTGACGATACAGAACCTTTGGCATCCTCTGCCCGAGAATTGGATGCAGATGGATAGTGGCTGGGTTGGATCGCACCGAAATCCAACCGGGCCCCTGGAACGGAAAAACTGATATCTTTCAGACCAGACGTCCGTTTGAAGAACCGTCAGCGGCGTTGGTGATCACGTTGAGTAATGGTCCCAATGAGTATACCCTATGGGAGTTCGGGGTACAGTTGAGATATGGCCGGGTTGGTTCACTCACGAAACCAACCGGGCCCCTGGGACAAAAAGGCTAATAACTCACAGACCGGGCGTCCGATTGACGCGTCGTCTGTTGCGTTGAGACCCCTATGACGAGACGGTCCTTTGAGATACTTCTTCGTGGGACTTTGAGATACTTGGAGTATCTACTTGTAGCTCGTGGAGCGGACCCTCCCGGAGACGAGCGTACGTAGTACAGAGACCGTGTAGCCGGTAAAGACATGAAGACTGCTTGTCTAATTCGATTCGGAGTGACTTACGTAGCCCAGTGGGGAGCACTACTTTGTGAGGTGGAAGACCCACAGCGGAGGAGCACTACTATGTGAGGTGGCAGACCTGTGGTACTTGACAGGAGGAGTACTTCTGTAGGCTATGAGGGGGGAGCACTACTGTGTTTGAGTGGCAGACCCCGGTGGGAAGCAATACTGTGTGATGTGGCAGACCCGCGGTACTTGACAGGAGGAGTACCTCAGCAGTCTTAGGTTAGTGAGCAGTACCTCGGAGTCGTGACAGGACCACTGTACACTCCAGAGACGGAGCTCTTCAGCAGTTACAGTTTCGATAAATTAAAATCCTGGTTTGAGCTGAGACTTTTGACCTTTGATACCAATTAGTCACGGCACGGGCCCCCGGGTCATGACAAATTGGTATCAGAGGAGTTCGGTTCTACCGCAGAACATATAACTCTGATGTTTATTTCTGTGAAGCAATAGTGTTAAGAGTACCAAGTGTTGTTTTTAGTTCAGGGAGTCCAGTGTTGATGTGGGCGGCCGACGTATCCATACACCAGGACCCTGACAACTGATTTCTGACTTTGTGCACGAAAACACTGATTGCGTGTGTGTTTTCCAGAAGTTTTATTTAAATGTCAGCTCAAACCAGGTCAGCTCACCAGGTATAATCTTTTGACCATGTCATGTTGTTTCTTTCCGGATGCCTCCCCGTGGACGACCAGCTAGAGCCCTGAGAGTGGTGCGTACTGACAGCCCGCCGAGCGACGAGGCCTCAGTACAGGGCCCTACCCCAGTTGAGGCACCAGCGGAGGAACCAGCGGTACTACTACCCGTTGGGCCACCGATGCCACCAGCCCGAGCAGCAGAGGATGCACGTCGCTTGAGCGCACTGCATGAGTTCCAGCGCCAAAGGCCACCCAGGTTTTAGGGAGGGACAGACCCGCAGGCGGCTGAGGATTGGCTAGAGGCTGTGGTGAGAGTCTTCAGGCTAGTGGGGACACCGACAGATTTCATGGTGATCCTTGCTGCCAGCCTTCTTCAGGCAGCAGTAGGTAGATGGTGGAGCCTGATGCTTCAGATGCATGACGAGGCGACACTTCTATGGGCAGACTTCGAGAGCTTGTTCCGGGCAGAGCTTGTACCAGCCACCCTTCGAGCGGTGCATATACATGAGTTACTTCAGCTGCGGCAGGGCAGCATGTCAGTGGCGCAGTACTCAGAGATATTCACGGACCTCTCGCGCTACTCCACAGAAATGGTACGGGACCCGTTTTTCAGGGCCCTAACCTTCGAGCATGGGCTCAGGTGGGAGATCAGAGCATCAGTTGTATCGTAAAACATTCTGACGCAGACAAGAGTTTTGGAGCGAGCCCTCTTAGTGGAGAGTTTCCTTGCTGAGCAGTCTCCAGCAACAGGACCCACCACTATCCGGCATGCGGCAGAGTCTTCTGTAGCGGGCAGTAGACAGATGACGCAGGGGTCCAAGAGGACCAGACCTACAGGTGGTCGACCGCGTGACTCAGGGTCGGTATTGCGAGGCACCAAGTGAAGTGATAGAGCCAGACCTGCCATGAAGTGTTACTCCTACGGCGGAATTGGTCACATAGCATGTGACTGTCTGACCCGCCATGCAGATGACCATCAGTTAAATGAAGAACCTCCGAGGCAGAGGCAGAGGTTCGATCAGGGCGGACCGCAAGGAGCAGGCGGCCATGGCAGTGGAGCTGGCCATGCATCTGGAGGTGGACGACGCTTCGGGATGTTTCCACCACCACCAGGAGGCCCGACCCGACCACAGGGGACAGGAGGACATGGGAGAGCTCAGCTGCAGGCAGCTGAGGCCTATGGTCTTGGAGCTCCGGAAGCAGATGGACATGAGCGGGACTAGCTTCCGACCTGGAGGCTATTGATCCTATTTCTTCTGGTTTTTTTGATGTTTGTCTGTAGTTTCTTTGTGTCTTGTACTATGAGTTGCAATAATAAAAAGACACTTTTCTTTGTTTGGTTGATACTGATTGGTCCCGGCTAAGACTGTTGACTTGACCCTCACTTTCGAGTTTTCTACTGAAGGAGACCTAGTAACCACACACTGATTCCGATAGGGTGACTCGACCCTTGGAGGAGAGAGTGACAGTTGGATATCTTAGTAGTTACGTCGAGGCCTTACGACGTCATCCATGGCATGAATGCATCCTTCATGTTAGGATTGACTGTATTAGGCAATGGACGTGGTTCATCCAGAGAGGGGATGAGACCAGGTTTGTCTTTTCGGCAAGGGAGAAATTTTTGCAGCTCTTCCAGATTGTATGCAAAGGAGGTGCAGTTCATCCAGGAGTGGATGAAGACTGCACAGTGCAGTAAAAAACAGGAAATCGGTGCTAGTCTTAGAGACTCAGGTGTGTTAAATGTTTCAAGAAGAGGAAGCTTAAAGGAGAGATGAGTCTACAAAGCAGCAGACGTGGAGGCAGAGCTAGGAGAGTAGCATGAGGTGGTGTACATCCTAACATGGTACAACCACCCGCCTTAGTTATTCCCGCCAGGCTTAGGGAGCTGGAGGGCGGTGGAAGAATGCGGCTGCATGCGGTCAAGGAGTGTGACCAAATGGCTCTAGAAATGATTCATGGGACAGTCTGTGTCCACTACTAGCTGCTGTAGTAACAGACGTCGATATGAATCATTCCTCGATTTCACAAATCTTGTTCCAGACCTAGAGTTTCCGGTAAGCCGTGGACTTGACCCTCACGTCTGGAGATACCTTGGGAGGAGACTCGATAATCACACTTACGTCGACAGTGTGGTCAGACCCTCGAGGCGAGAGTTCTGGTTGGAATCTCTTGGTGGCAGCATCGAGGCCTTACGACGTTAGTTTGAGAATGGAATGGGAAATAACTGTTCATACTCAAATTGACAGTTTTAGGCAAACGTCGGGATGGGTTTTCCTTGGTTGGCGGAAAAGGAAACCCCAGGTAGCGCAGGGTAACTCTTGCATAGGAGGGTGTGACCCATCACTCTTGAGTCGGTCAACCTTACCCTCGTGGCAGTAGTCGTTTTGAGTTCCAGTTCTAACAGGAAATGGAGACCCCTGGAGTTCGAGGATGACGATCACGTCCTTATACGGGTCTCACCTCGACGAGGTTTACGGAGATGTGGAAAAGGCGTAAAGTTATCTCTGAGGTTCAACGGACCTTTCTAGGTCCTCAGCTGGGTAGGTGGGGTGGTTTACTGCTTGACCCATCCAGCTCAGTTGCACCAGGTGCACGACGACTTCCACATATCTCAACTAAGTAGATACATGCTCGACCCTTCGCATATCATCGACCATGAGAAGCTGGACGATGGCGATTAGGTGTTTTTCATGGAGGTTCCAGTGGGGATCGAGGATCGACAGGAGCAGATCCTACGAGGATGATCGATTCCTCGGGTTCGCTTTCTTTGGCAGTACGGAACCTCCAGGTGAGCACATGGGAGCGGAAGGCTCAGATGCGTGCTCAGTACCGCCTTTGTATCCCTAAGTTTGTGGTGAAGCTTTACGGGGATGTAAAGCCCTGTGGTGGGAGTAATGTAAAGACCCGTAAATTCCAAGGAAATTTTATTTTTCTTAATTTTCATTGGAATTTTACAAGAACGCATTTTCTGATGGCACCTGATTCCGAGGCCCGGTGTGCCTGGAATCATTTTCCGAATTTTGGCTCGGGTACGTTCAGTGAACGGACAAGCGGGTTTTTCTAACTTTTGAACTGGTGCCCGGAATCGAATTCTGAGGGCACCGATGAAATCGCAGCGCCGGTATTCGCTTAGAAACGCCTTTTCCGGAGTTGCGTTTTCTCGGGTGTGGTTTTTAATTTTTGGGCATAAAGTTAAGAAATAAAATAATTTTACGGAAACTTTATTTTATTTCACTTAAGCCACTTGGAAGCCACATGAATCCACTTAAAAGCGGCTTAAACTGAGTTGAACCGGATAGGGTAATATCCAGAAATATCCTACCCTCTTGGTAGGATATTTGTGAGGTGAGCCCCGCATGAGCCTCGCCGTTTCTTTCCGCTAAGTAACGCACCCGCGAAGACCCTTCATTATGAAAGTCAACTGACGTGTTTTCTTAAATTCTTAACAGACCATTTAATTGGGCGGTTTATTTCGTAAATTAAATGATCTGTTTCTTTCGTTGAATTAATTCTACGAATTAATGGTTCGTTTCTTATCTTTTGAAATTCAAATGTTTAGTTGTGTAAATAAAATAAGGCTTAAGCTTATTTTATTTTGGGTTGGTCTCCTTTGCCACCTTCAGAGATTTTGAGAATCTCTCTCCATCTTCTTCAACCTTGACGAAGAACACGAAGAACACTTAAGCTCCGACGAAGAACGCCGCTTCCCTTCTTCGTAGCCGGTGTGTTTCCGAAGATCGACAACGCCGCTTCTTCGATCTTCTTCCCGTGTCAACGAAAGGAGACACCATTTCCTCCTCGGACTATCTCCATCAGCTTACGAAGCTTCTCCAGCGACGTACCTCTTCGGACGCACCTCGACGTCAATGGAAACGACGTTCGATTTCCGCGACGCCCGACCTCCGCGACGCTAGTCTTCTGCGGCTTGATTGGCGTGCTCCGCACTTGAATCCGAGGTAGGGGATTGTTGATATTTTATTTATTTATTTTCCATTCTTGATTCTAGAATGTCGAACTTCGAGGATAAAGGATTAAATGTCATTGTCTAACGAGAGGGGGGGCCGGACCGCACCAACACGGCCGAAACCCCCTCCTATGTTCATAATTATTTCCTTGCGGATGGAACGGGATGGAGTGGTGCCGTCGCACCACGCGGGAATCACACGACAATTATTTCACGGCTCCGTCGCACCACGCCGTGGAAAAAAATCCAAGAACGCGACGCCGTCGCGTCGCGTCAAAGAAAGTCAAAGGCGACGCGGCCGGAGCGGGGCCGCGGCGGAGGGAATCGATGTCGTCGCATCACGCCGGACGGCATAGGCCGCGGCCGGTTCCGGGCCGCGGCGGAGCAAGATGACCGGCGGCCGGCACCGGGCCACCGGTGTCAGTGAAGGAAGGACAGGTCGTCGCCGGTCCTTGCTGGCGAAACTGGCCGGCCAGTGCGGGCCGGCCGGACAGTGGTGACCGGGGGAATTAATTTCCCCCGGCCGGGTCTCAAAAGCGGCCCCAATTAAGGGGCTGCGGTTCTCAAAGGGGGGCTTTGCCCCCCCCCCCCCCCGCGCAGAACCCGAACGGCGCCCAGGCCGCGCCGCCGTGCCGGTTCGTGCCGCCGCGCCGGACCGCGCTGCCTCACCAGCCCGCGCCGCAGCGCCGCCGCGCCGCCGGCCGGGCCGGTTTTTCCGAGCCGGGCCGGGTCGCTGCCCAGGGCGGGTCGACCCGGTTCGGCCGACCCAGGGGGGTCGGGCCAGGTCGGCCCGGGCCCAGACTCCCTAGTTTCGGACCACATTTGGTCAAATGCCCGTATCTAGGGCTACGGGCCTCCAAACGACTCGCCGTCAGCGGCAACACAATCCTTGGATCGAGACGGTCGTTTCGGTATACTATACTCAAGGTGCACCTTCCTTATCGGGAGCCTAAGTGGTTAAAACTACATAGTTAAGTGTTCTTGGCCTAGAGTAGTGATCAGGATGGGTGACCTCCTAGGATGTTTCCCAGGGTGGGTGTGAGACGGAAAAAAGCCAATAACTCTCAGACCAGGCGTCCGATTGACGCGCCGTCTATTGTGTTGAGTTCCTGTTGACGATACGGATCTTTTGGCATCCTCCACCCGAGAATTGGATTCAGATGGATAGTGGCCGGGTTGGATCGCACCGAAATCCAACCGGGCCCCTGGAACAGAAAAACTAATATCTTTCAGACCAGACGTCTGTTTGACGAACCGTCAGTGGCGTTGGTGATCACGTTGAGTAACGGTCCCAATGAATATACCCTATGGGAGTTCGGGGTACAGTTGAGATACGGCCGGGATGGTTCACTCACGAAACCAACCGGGCCCCTCGGACGAAAAGGCTAATAACTCACAGACCGGGTGTCCGATTGACGCGTCGTCTGTTGCATTGAGACCCCTATGACGAGGCGGTCCTTTGAGATACTTCTTCGTGGGACTTTGAGATACTTATAGTATCGACTTGTAGCTCGTGGAGAGGACCCTCCCGGAGACGAGCATACGGAGTACGGAGACCGTGTAGCCGACAGAGACCTGAAGACTGCTTATCCGATTCGATTCGGAGTAAATTACGTAGCCCAGTGGGGAGCACTACTTTGTGAGGTGGCAGACCCACAGCGGAGGAGCACTACTATGTGAGGTGGTAGACCCGCGGTACTTGACAGGAGGAGTACCTCTGTAGGCTATGAGGGGGGAGCACTACTGTGTTTGAGTGGCAGACCCCGGCGGGAAGCACTACTGTGTGAGGTGGCAGGCCCGCGGTACTCGATAGGAGGAGTACCTCAGAAGTCTTAGGTAAGTGAGCAGTACCTCGGAGTCGTGACCGGACCACTGTACACTCCAGAGACAGAGCTCTTCAGTAGTTACGGTTTCGATAAATGAAAATCCTAGTTTGTGCTGAGACTTTTAACCTTTGATACCAATTAGTTACGGCACGGGCCCCGAGGACGAGCCGTGACAAAGGTAAGGTTCTCCGAGAAATAAAAATATTAAATAAATATTAATCTTTTGTTTTTATGGTGAATATTTTGAAATACCAGGTGAAAAGGGACAATTGATAGTGTTACATCAAAAGACCATTTGAAATTTTCTTTATAGAATGTGGTATTAATCATGAGTTTATATTCTGTATAATTTCTTAAATAAATCATTGAAATCAAAAATATAATGAACTGAATCCGAGAAGAATGTATTCCTATTTTATTTTGGTATATTCATCAATATAAGATGTATTTTTTTTGATATACTTCTTGGGAATTAATTACAATGTGATTGTAAAAAATGTGTATCGAAATAAAGTAACCATGAATGTAATATAAATGTTTCAATAAGTATGATATATATTATCTGAGAAGCTATGAAAGGTTGGTTTCTATGTCAACATTCAGATACACACAACATTTATATTTCCTTGATTATTAATTTCAGATACACATTTTGGAGTATCACCAAAAAAATCATATATCATTTGGAAAAAAGGACACATTATCCAAATTTTGGAATGAATGTTTTTTGTGGTTTTTAATACTCAACTAATAGTTCAGGGATTCTTGAATAATTGGAAATACTTGATGAATATAAAAATTTAATACTTATATACAAAGTTGTAAAAAGAAAATAATTTTTTAGGAAGAACTACGTAGCCTTCAAGGATATAATCTTTGTGGTTTTAGACTCTTTATAGTTAAAGACATTCAGTATTATTGAAAAACAATTTACTATGTTTTGGAAAAATAAACCTTCATAAATAATGGTACCTTACAAAGCATTCAGAATTATTTTGGGTTGAGATCATGAACTATTCCAAGGGTAAGATATTTTTAAGTATAATTCACAAGATTCATTTAGTGTTTAAGGAAGGTGAAAGTGATTTAGGGTATATTTATTTTCAGGTGATATGTGATTCTTTGAACTAGTATTCCAAAGAAAATCTTGTCTGAGAAAACATCGATCAGTATAATATAGAATAGAGTAATTCCTAAATAAACATTACCTTATCTGAATAAAAGATATGATTCTAATGAGGAGTATATTTAATCAGTCTTACTCATTAAAATTTATCATAAAAATATTTTGTGGAGTTATTCCTAATTTTACATTTACATATAAACTTATGAGTCATGATGTATGTAAAAAAGCTTCAATGTTAAAACTCATTCATTTAGATACTTCCATAATTAAATACATTCTTCATGAATAGTTGTTTTATCCCATAACCATATGCCAACTAAAATGAAAAATGTATATCATAGTAGTTATAGTATAATGGAAATACATTATTCCATAAGAATATTTGTTTAGATGAAGTTAGTTTCTCGAGGATATAGTAAAGTACGCATCAATAAAAACAAAATTTTCATCTAATGTAATTATAATAAAAGATTCATAGGATATTAAATAAATACATATGATGGTAATATTTTAGTGATGTAATATAATATATTTTAATAAAAGGGTTCACATCTATACTTTAGATAGAGGGATAATTATTAACATGGTTTCAGTCAATGCTAGCGATGAATAATAATATGGCATAGGAATGAGTTCCACAAGATTTTTGGAGGATAAATGTTCCAAGGACACGAACTATGTAGGAGGGATAAAACAATTTTTATGGTTTTAGATTAACCTTTTACAATGGGACATTATTCATTGATAATAATAATTCCTACCAGTATGCAGTATATGAAAATTAGCTAAAATTGACAAGATAAACTAAAAAACAATATTTATTCCATGTATCAAATTATATGGGGGTTTTATTATGAATATTGTGGGGGGTATTCAAGTGATAATATACATGGATTGTACAATCATGGTACCAATAAGGATCAATTAATAATTTTAAGTAATTATGCCAAAAATAAAAAGAATATTACTTGTCATAGCTACTTTCTATGATCATATTATTGATCATTGGTTGTAAGGAGCACCAATTATGGAATGTGTCTATAAGACACCGCAAAAAAGGTGTGATGACACCATAAGAATCTAATAAGGGTTGAAAGATACTAAAATCCAGTTTTGGATTAAATTAATCCACATTATTATAGTATATTAATTTAGAATGAATCATTTCCGTGTGTCTACAAATGTTTAATGGGAGTTACATTGTTTTCTGATAAAATAAGATTGATAACATATATAAGACTGAAATTGGATGTATAGTTAGTTAATATGATAATGAAATTAACTCTTTAAAAATTGAATTAATGTAACAATTGATGTTCTAGAGAACATCACCGACTGGAGTTGATCTAAAATTTCCTGGATGAAGACAATAGTGTATATATACTAAAAATATTTTGAAAAATAGAAGTAGGAACAACTCAAGAGATAATTATTACCAATTTCACAGGGAATAAATCTCTACAAATGTACATGTATGGGATAATGAACAAGATTAATGTGGTGAGATTAATTACATATGATTTTTCTATAGATCAACCATGTATTCCATGATATGTAAACGGTATGATATTTCCAATATATACATTACAGTATAAAAATATCAATTATATCTAGGATAACTAAATAAGAATAATTATGAATTATTGTAGTATACTTGAATAAGTATGGAGGATATATAGATAATATATGGATAGGAATGGATACCAGTTATAAGGGGATATGAACTATTCTTCCTTGAGTTAATATGGCCTTATATCATAGCTAGGATAAGGTAATGAAGAGATAAGATCAATCAATCCCATGGTAGCCATATCTATAAATACTGAGTGTGTAATGGCCTTTGAGGATTCTAATAAGTAATGTAAAATATGAAACAATTTTTACCAAATATTATAATTTCACCTAGTTAATGTAGTATTATCATTATGTATTCTATGGTACTCATGATATAGACTATTTCATGTTTTGATAGTTTAAAAAAGGGTATTATCTTGGAGATATCATCTATTGAGATGTCTAACTCATAGTGTTGTGGTCACACATAGCAGAATAGCCACGCATTGTACATATGGTAGACCAAGAACCTAAATCCTTGAATCATCATAGTCATGATCATAATCATGTGATAGCTAAAAGGGTTGTTTAGAAATATGTCTCTAGTGAAAGTGGGAGTGTTGTTAAAGTGGGTTCCATAGACCTAAACAAACAATAATTTTTTATATTCATTTCTAGATTATAGTGAGATATGCATGATGTAAAATTACCCTTATAGTGTCTAAATTTAATCTTCCATTGGTGAATAGTAATTTCAAAACATTAATTATATTATAAAAATGTTATAGTAGAACCCATGATAAAATGGGAACCTGGAGTTACTGTGGAACTATTCTTATGTATGATTCCTATGGCCTAGATAGATCTTAATATCTAGAAATTGTAGATATCTAACAATCATGTGTATAGGGATTTTAATAAATGACACTTATTCTAATAAAGTTTTAACATTCTGTTCAATAGTAGGTGAGATCTTGAGGATGATACATCTATTATGAACACCGAATGTTCTGAGTGTCATTTGAAGTTTATGTCTAAACATATCTTTATTGGTATCCAAAAATGAGATCATTAGCAATGTTTTAATTTATCATGTACATTGATCCAAGAAATAAATATTGATATTGAATCATGAAGTGGTACCCTATGTTGGGACTGTCATTGGTGGTATGGCATTGGTTGAACGGTCTGGATAGAATTTGTTACCTCCAAGTTGATGAGTTAATATATTGATCTAGGTTGATCAGTATGGTATTACCTTCAAAATTCCATGTTCACGGTAGTCAAAGGTATGTCCATCCAGTTTTATCAACAAATAATAAAGCATGGAAGGATGATGGCATAAGTCTGCATCCTTCTTTATAAATATCACATAACAAAGATATTATATTAAACAGTGTGTGTTAGTATGTTGGTTGTCATTACAATGACTATTTCTTATCTCTTTAGGGTCCTTGATTGGTTTCTAGATATCACTCTTTTCCAATTAATAATATTCATTTCTATCAAGATAAGGTCCTAGAACGTCACACACAACAGCACATTTGTGAATCTATCCTATTTAGGCGAGTATGTATATATGACATGGGGGACCCCTCAAAGGTGTCTGAGAGTTGTCCATGATTTATTGTTCACTGATAAATATATAAATTCATATTTAATCAGGTTTAAAATGATTGGTATGAATTTATTTATCAAAATTATCTAAAAGTTTTTATGTATATATAAGGAATAATATTATATGAACAAATATTATTTTAATATTTAATGTTTGGTTAATATTAGATGGAATTACGAGTAGATTGAATAAATCTAATTTATCACTTAATATTAGTTTCAAGAATGTGATTAAATATAAATTATATTTTTGACTTATTATATTATTAATAGTAAATATTTATGCTTTCTTTAGAGAGTAAGAATGATTTGTGAGTCAGGTAGCCTTTTCTGGGTAATTTCATAACTCCCTATATATAGGAGGAAAGATGATCTCTCATAAAGACTATCCACTGCGAGCTCTTAAGATATTCTCTCTCATATACCAAATTCTAGAGGATAAAGATCTAAATCCATGTAAATTAGATTGACCTATCCAACACACATCATAATAATATCGATGTAGTTATTTTTTCAATGTCTACGGAATATTCAGATCTTTGTGGTAGAACCCAAAATTTAGTGATTAACAGTCCCCATATTTATGAACCACATGTGGAAAATCTGATGGGATTCGATTTTTTATTATTTGATCATTGATAATCAAATATGATTGGATTATGAATATATTAATTTAAATAGATCTAGGGTTTTTTGGTTTATTTTTTTACTTAAAACTCTCCAAACATGATCTGTGAACATAAACTGGGGAAATGATTTGTCAGCGATGATATAGTTTTGTTCATAACTAGTTAAGGTTTTTGAATCCCAAGCCCACAAGACTCCATTTTGTTCTCTGGTTCCTTTTTACCCACTCATATATTATTCATGTACCAATGTTTTTATAGAAAATAATATCATCATGTACCAAGTTTAAAGGTAGGATTTCAATGTCATCATGTATGGATACGTTGATCGCCTCACCAACACCACAGTCCCTAGCCCTAAATCTAAACTTGATACACAAAACACATTAACCCCAAACCAATCTCAAATATTATTTACCTAAGGTATAATTGATCTCCTTTGATACCCCTTTATCATGACCTAGCTCAGTAGGTCTCATACTGCGACTACCCCAAGCTGGACTTCAATTGGATAGGGGCTTATGACTAGTGTCGGGTAGGCATATCACACACATAGGATGTCGTTACCTATTATACATGTAAAATTGCACACATCTCCAAGCCCATACAATGTTAAAATATAAAACCACCAATAACCATGAATGAAAACATATAAAACCCCACCACAATAGTGCGATAACAAGTTCTAGAAAGAACATGGCCAAATTCATGCCCAATAAAAGGACATAAAAAAGTACAACCTACATTATAAGATAGGAATACTATAATGAAATCACTAAAAAAGCCTCATTAATTATGCCTCAGTAATCTCTTATATTTGATGGACACTCTAGGACACTATAAAATGGTTAGTCATCTTTATAAGACATGACAAGTGTAAGAAAATCTCATGTTGGTGTGAGTATTATGATACCCAATAGGACACCCCAAAATCACAAAGTGTATAAAATCAAAAATAATAGTCAACTCATTGCAAGTTTATTCCAAAGACATATATAACTATAACCTATAGATATAATCATATTAGACACAGTTTCTCTAGGTATGGTCACAACCAAATTTCTAGCCTAGGATTCATGCTTGAAGGATCCACATAGCACTCATCCTAGAGGACACACTATATGATTCAATTAACTTTGATGGGATCCATATGATATGTAATGATCGTTAGCTCTCTCCATAAAAATTAGAAGATGGAGGTATAAATATATTTATAAAAATATGGGGATCACATGCAATGTCTTGGGGTATACCAACAACCAAATCTATATTATTCTACTGAGTAAGGGATTGACACCCACATCGTACTGGTCTTGATGATACCAGGAACTCAAGATAGATAAACTGATGATGATTAAATAGGATCTACTTCAATCCTCGTGAAGGGACTCCAACATCTCTATCCAAGATAGTGGTTCCTTAGAGGGTATCTATGTCCTATGAATGGGTGATGAATCTATAAAAAAATCTCAGAGGATAAATCAACGAAATTTAGATTAATGAAACTAATACAATATTAAGAGGAAAAAGGATCCAGGACATTCTTGATGGAGTACACTAGTTTTACTATAATTACAAAGTTCTTCCCTTTGGAATTAGGTTCTACCCTTGTAATATGACCTCTACCTATGATCATGTTTGAGTACACTATGTTTCCAAGAATAAATACTTCATACTATGTTCATGAATGGATGGTTGTATCCATGTATGTCTAGTTGTGTTTCATTCTATTTACCTCCCATAGTACAATATAATATGCTAGTTAAGATTCACATGCCATGTGATATTTGTATTCCCATGGAAGCACTACCACCACATCAGGGGCCCTAGATAGAGAGTATATTTGGATTACACTCCATGTAACCCAACATTTCATAGATCTTGTGGGTTATTCTTCTATGGATTACTATGCTACTATCACTTCTTGTTTAGTAATTATCATCGCCCAAAAATCATGTATTGAATCTGACCGAGCCTTACAGTCACCTGCTCTCTAGATATTGTGCCACGATCCACTCAAAAATCTCTTTTAAAAACCCAACATCATCACACAATGAAAATATAAAGAAAATATATGCATAAGTACCATCTCGGTTGATCATACATCATCGTATCTAGATCTCTTCATCCAACTAAACTTAAATATGTGGAATAATTCCATTATGAAAAGAAATGTGTGGATGATGATTGATTTCTTTAGTATTCACGAACCACAAGTCAAATGAAACATTAGAGATGAACATATGAATAATGGGGACATAAAACCAAGAAAACTTGTAGAGGAATAAATCTTATTTGCTCTCAAGATATCATTAATTTCATTCCCTTATAATGATAAATGAAGATTCAAAACTAATAAACAATTTCTCTCAAATTCTCGGAAAATAATCTTGTGCCCGAATTACAATCAAATCATGAATCAATACATTGGTCGATTGATTAATGTTCATCATAGGAAAAAAAATGGGGTTAATCCCAAACAAAAAACCTTCTACCATTATCTAGATTGATCACTAATAAATAATTAATACACATCTTTTTCATTTGATAAATCCTTGAATTACAATGTTATGATGATTCTCGATGTCAAAATGTTATGATGTTATCCATCAAGAACAATCTCCTTCAATAGTCCCCCAGGAGTCTGAGGTTAATCGGCCAACCCTAATATTTATTCATAACCATTTATTTATAGAGTAAAATTAGTTACTGGTTCTACATAATAAAATAATTGATTTCGTAAACTAATTATATTAATTCTCAAATGATTCTAATCAATAAAAATTTCTAACTCACTCTACTACGTAGTCACACCTAGGGTAAAACCCAGACACTAAACTTAAATGAGGCTACATATTTATTATATGAGCCACCATTTAAGAGTTATTACAATTTTTAAGTAAAGAAATGCATGTTTCAAATTTAATAAATTTAATCAATTACAAAAATTAATTTGGGACTCCCTGGTTCATAGAATCTCATGGTGTCTTAGTCACTAGATTTAAAAATAATTCATATAATGATATAAAAATGAGAAATAAATGAATGAAATTCACAAACAAAATGATAAGTAAATTTTAAATACGTTTGGTATGGAGAATTATAGAGGCATGTCTCCACAAATTCCAATGGGAATAATGAATTGTAATGATAATTATTGAAAATAAATTTATAAAATTGAATTTACAATATTAATTAATAGTATTTTTTTCTGATTGATTTAATACCTGAAGTAGTATGTGTAACTAATCTTACTAATACATATCAATCCAACCCCAAAGAATGATATTTTTTGAATAAAATAAAATTCAGATATATAACTCAAATATATTTATTTATTAATTGGTATACATTAAGAAAGGATTTGTGGATTAGAAAAAGTTTACATCTGCTGATTGGTCAAGTGGATTTTATGATATAATTTCCACATTTAGTTTGAAGTATTCTTCATTTATAAAACTTATTTTATAAGGAATGCAAATAAATATCCTTTAGTTTTCTTTATCTCTACTAGATATTACTATCTATCTATAATACATGTATCAATATAAATTGTCTATATGAAGAATCAACATAGGGATGTGGAGGTTATTACAAAATATCCATTAGTTATTGGTATTGATAACCAAAGTTCTCTATACCATTCTATGAATTTACAAAAACATTAAATTTCCATACATATAGATATTACATATTATTTTCTAAAAGAGAATGTGGAAGAATGAATTTTGAGACCGATATTAAATCCAAAGAAAAAATTACCCATACCCTCACTAAGACACTTAAAATTGAGTCTTTTAAGAGGCTGAGGCTCAAAATAGAAGTGAATTCCACTTCATGATACTAATGTATGCTATGTTTTGTGTTTACTCTACCCATTTACTATGTTTAAATATATAAAAAAGGGTACAATTGATTTATATGGAGAGTCGCCTTTTTATTCATGAATTTTTTTAATGTGTTTGTTGAGTGAGTTTAGGATTGTTTCTAATATTAGTTTTTCTCTTGCCTTTGAAATTTGAGTATGTATCTATAATTGAGTTTCTCAAGGAAAAAATTATTGTTAGATCCGAATAATATTTCTTTCCATATTGGGCCATATAAATTAGACAAAATATGTATTGATTTATGATTTATTATCTATGACAATTTAATACCACCTCCTTCACATTCTCTTTTTCTCTCTTTATCATGATTGGGGGAAAATGAACTATCTTAATTATAAATTTACAAATATTAATTGGAATTATAATTCATATTCCACAATAAATTGAAATATGTGTTATTGGTATATAGAAAAACAAAAGATAGAGATTCCTAAACCCACACATGGATGATATTTTTCCTTTAAATACATGTTGATATGATGATTTTGTTGAGTTAAAAAATATTTAGCTTTTTTAATATTCATAAAAAATTTGAAAGGCATTTTATATTTGTACAAGTTTCATCAATGAGTGATAAATTTAAGAATTCAGGTTCTTGTAAGATTTTTCAGGTGCATGTAACAAAAATATGGAGAAAATATAATATTATTTAAGATACTAAAACATTCAATATGATTGTGTTAGTCTTGGTTGAAAAATGTTATGAATTATTTGGAATCAAATGTAACGCCCCGACCCTAATTACCTAGAGTCGGTGCATTATTACATAACATTGGCATGATCATGAGAAAGATCAAGTCTCGAAAGACCGATTAGTTTAGTAGCCTTGGAATAACCAGATACATCCATAAATTTTTTTACATTACATCATAAAAAAACATCTTGTCTTCATATCCCCTCATACTATCCCTGCAGGTCATTCATAAATTACTTCTTCATAATCCTGGGAAAAAATAAAACATTGAAAGGGGTGAGCTCGGATGCTCGGTAAGGATAACATTATAGCAGATGCTTTCATAAATAAACATAAACACTTAAGGCAATTTATAACTAAAACAAAAGCCTTTTAAATTTGAACTTCAGCATAAAATGGCGAAGGTAAAATGAAATAATTCCATTTACTTACTCACATGGATATTCTACTAGTCGAACGATCACATGCAATATCAATAACCACTTTCATAATGATGGAATGCATAATGCCAGACTATCATAACCACATAGCCAAGGCCTCGTGCCAAGACTACAAATAAGATTTTGCCAAGGCCTTGTGCCAAGACACTAGTTTGTCTCAAGAGACCTACCGATGCATCGAGGAGCTATAGCGGGCTCCACCCGTCACTTATTAAGTCCAATGCATTCCTCATATGAATAGGTTTAAACATAAAATAAACATTCGTATTAAAACTAGCATACGAAATGTCAATACTTTAACCACAAACCATGAATGGTATAAAAATAAAACATCCACAGTCAAACATAACTCATTTGATACAATATGGAAGATTGTATTGTATCACATTAACCTCAATCATGAATAATGAAGGATGTTTACATAGATGAAAATAATCATCATAACTATATGAGAGAAATATCCCCCTTTTCTTGAAAACTTTTAAAAGTCACACTATTTATCAAGAAGACATTCAAAAATAGATTTTTGAATCAAAGTGTCCCATACCACTTTGAATCTTTTAAAAGGATTTTTAATTTTAAAACTTTAATGTCCATATAAATAAATCCTTAAAACCATTTTTAAAATATGGACATTAATGAGCATGATTTAGAAGAATAATTCTTTAAAACATTTTAAAATGGTATTTTGGTTAGAGTTTCTAACCAAAAGAGAGACACTTGAATACAAATAATTGAGGTAATAAAAACATTGTAATATCATGAGAATAAAGGAATTCATGATATACTATGTCAAAGTACATTATATACACCACATAAAAGTGATTTGGTGTATATCATCAAAGAAGTCTCAATAGAATGTAAATTGAGATGAAATCTCTCATAAAGGTTGTATCCTTAGGTTAAGGATAAATCAACGACATAATTATGTGTGACAAATATAAATACACTAAATATGATTTGATATTCAGTGTAAAACAATCAAAGGATATTCACACATATTCTTGTAAAAACAACACCAACGAATTGGATGTTTAACTCAACAAATGGTGAATGAGTTAAAATTACTCTTATCAAATTAATATCAATGACTTGAGAATTACAAATGAGTGATTATGTGTATCAAACTTATATCCACAGGAAGGGGAGTGGAAATTATGACATAATCAAATGAATAGTGATTCCACACATAATCTTGGGGTAGTATAATCCATGAAATATGCGTAAAGCCAAAAGAGTGGAAATTGAAATCTCAAATTCCCTTATCGATTAGGTAACTTACGAAACTAAAACCCATGAAAGAAAGATCATACCATGATGATGTAAATACCCATAAAATAAAGTATAATACACAATGAATACAATCATGGGCAGTACACATACACCACATGCAATAATTAAGTGGTGAACAATGGAATTCTCACGAAATTAAAGGGGAGATTAGAAAATCCCTTACCACGTTAATCGACTGAGTCGTATGTCCAAAAGTTAATAACCACCAAATGATTTACAGAATAACATGAATATAAAGAGAATCATGATAATATATATCAAATGGCCATACATAATACACCACTTTCAATAATTTAGTGGCGAATAATGGAAATCTCACGGAATTGAAAGTGAGATAAGAGAATCCCTTACTTTGTACTTTTTCCTTGGTCGATGGTAGGTTTACCTCCTGTATAATGGTGAAATAATTGTTATTGAATAATACAATAATCATTTACTTTAATATGATATCATATATGATCTTTTAACATTGATTTGTTAATAATATCTTAGAATTATCGTCATTTAGCGTGTTAACGGGTTCATTTTACTTTATATTCTTTGTTATGTGAGCCATATTCATTATTAATGGGATGTATATTATTCATATCAAGAATGATATCAAGTCCTTATATACTATTTTTAAATCATCAAATTATAATTATACTTGAATGGATATGATGGAAAATGAATCTCATCACGTTCGTGGAGACGGTAGTCCGTACATACGCACGAGCGACAATATCATTCTTTTGATATTAAAATAATATATAAATGGATGGTATATCATATATACGGAATCATTAACATGTTATATTTATTATTTACATGAGTTACACATCATTATTATACCCATCCAAATAATATTATATTGAATAACAATTACACCACGACGTGGAGACGGTAAGCCGTACGTACGCACGTATGGTGACATGTTATTCAAAGGGTGGATAAAATACTGAATATGGTTGTACCATATTTATAATAACATCACAGTATATAAATGATACTGGAGTTATTATTTTAGAATGGTAACAACAAAGGAAGAAGAAGTGGAAGAAGAAATGAACTTGGAAAAGGGTGGTGAAAACATTACCTCTTCTTCGGGTTCTTCCTTTTGATTTGATCAAAAGGGCTCCTTAGGTTGGCTTTCTGATCAAACTAAGGCCTCTAGGTTGTATTGAGGTATGTTGGGAGAGTATTTGGGCAGAGTTTGGCCGAACCAAAAGGCTTTAGAGGTGTGAATAAATGAGAAGGAGGAGTGCCTTTTTATAAGAGGGGTGAGGGGTACCTTTGGAAAAGCTAGAAATATTAATTTATAATAAATTCATATTCGGTTTCTAATGGCTCCAAAGTTGACTCTTCAAAGGCTAAGGTGGGTTTGGGTCGCAAACAACTCAACCAATAGAATTTAGACAGGTTTGGGTACTTATATTAACCTTATCTTTAAGTATTAACACTAAGTTAATTAGTTTCACTTTAACGATGTCTCTTTGTATTTTTATATAATATGGTTAATAAACTTACTATATACATCCAAGCGACCCCCAAGTGGTCCATTAATGATGCACCTATCATGATATAAGTCTCTTGGCCGAACATTAGATTTTTAGGAAATTAATATCAATTAATAATATAATATTTGTTTTAAGAACTCTTTTATGTCAATTTTGACACTATTCAATAGTTGATTTTTGTGAAACTCATAACAGATTGATTACTTCGAAAAAAGTCAAATACATCAATCCTAATATATCATATTATCCTAGAAAATTTGTTTAATTCATTAAAAGTTTCATATTATAATTATTTGGGTATTTATAATATCAATTATGTTAATTTTTTACTATTTTAGTAATTACTGCATCATCATTGTGTCATAAATAAAATAAATTATTTAATGTCAAAAAATTATAAATAAATTATAATTATGTAGGAAATATTTTTATCTTTCTAATGAATATTTATAATCTAAAATCCATCATATATAACCCTATGTAACAATTGTTTTTATAAAAGATATATGCTTGTGTCATTTTTGTATTCATTTTAACTTAATTAATATAAAGTGTCATTATCACTTACAAGTGGATCCATGGGGTCCCCAAATTGACCCAAAGATGCCCATGGTCGACCATGTATCAACCAATAGGGTTAAGACACATTTTAGGGTAATTTAGTATTATTATAATATTATTGTTTAACCCTTATTTACCGGATTTACCCTTAACCATGGTAAATAAAATATTTACCGCAGTAATTATTCAAAATGTCTAAAAATAAAAGTTACCTATTTACACAATTTGGACATACTGATTCCAAATATGGAATCCATTTTTCTAAATTCAAAACACAGAATTGGCAGAAATTAATTTAAAATTAACTCCCGCTATAAAAACAAAAAGCGTGTTTTTAAGAGATAATAACTATCAAAAGATTGACACTTGTTTATGTTCGTTTTAATTGTAAAATTATTACCAATGACCAACATTATATTAAATGGTAAAAATATATTCTAAATATACTTTAAAACCACTCAAATTCACAATTTATCACTATTAATTATTTTGATTAAAAAAGTTGTTTTTAATTAAAATTTAGTAATTTTCACTATTCATCAAAATATGAAAGTTGTCCGAAAAGTACCAAAATTTCACCTTAGGCTAAATTCGATATTCCGAATCCAAAAATGAAGTCCATTTTGAAATATAAAATATATATAATTTCAAAAAGTAGGTATTACTATTCATAACGGCTAGTTTGATTGGTTGTGGTGTGTTAAAATCTCGAAGTTGCGTACAATGCACGTCATTGCATTATTCGAAAGGAAACATGCCGAGGAAGCTTGGGGTGTTACATTCTCCCCTCCTTCAATAAATTGCTTCCTCGCAATTTTTAAAATTTTGCTTCGGAATATAATGGAAAGTCCCACATCGGAAAAAGAGTCAATAAAACTATCACTTTAAAAGAAAGAAAGAGAGGTATAAGGGTCATCCAAGATAACCCATACTAGGATTCCATGTAAGAAAACATGGATATGGATGATAAACTAAGTGTCAAGTTCTGATGGAGAGGGATAGAAATCATGATCAGGAGAAAGTTAACAATGAGAAAACCACAAACTTGTGTTGGGACAAACGACCATTAGTCTCCTATTAGGAAAGTAAACGGACAACATTTTTTTTAAGTTACATTACATAAGGAAGAGGAATTCATTTATGATATTGACTAAGAACATTATGAGATATACTTAAATTTTAAGTAGATTTTCATTCTTTAATAAATTTCCACCAATAACTCAATTTGTTTTTAAACGATGAGTATTCAAGAAGACTTGGTCACACAGGAAGAGATAGAATAAACTTCTATAGAATCACATGATCCATGAAGGATAAACCATATATTTACATTGTCTTTGAAGATTAATCAAAACCAAAATGGTCAGTGAATGATCTAATGATCCCCCAAAAGGATATTCACTGAGATAAATATGCACTAATCTTAATTTCTAAAATTAAACCAACAATACCCCAAAGTTAAATAGATACCATTCAATAACCAATTGTCCTTAAAAACCTTTAATATAATCCAAACTAATATTGAAACCCAAAACATAGAAGAATTTGATTATGTAGTCTCCCATGTTAAATTGTATCTCCAAATGACATCAGATACTCTTAAAGTCACATACTCAAAAGTAATTAACCTAATCACATATTCTCTATTATAGGTTAATCATTTCCATAAATAACCAAAATCACTATAAATCCACAATAAAAACGTAGATAAAAATCTATCATTACTCCACAAATGAAACCCCATAGTATTATATTTTCCTTGGGCATATAGTGTTCCCAACAAAGTGAACATCTTCCAAAATAACATTTATCACTTAATCACCAAATCATTTTCCTATACCAAGGGTATTCTTTTGATATGAAATAAGAACCCAAATCAACTTATTATTGATCAATAAAATCATTTAACTAAAAAAAAGTCACACTAACCAGGGACTTCACGTAGTCCAGTGGTAGGCGATAAATCCCAATCGCACTTTGGTTGTGGGTTCGATTCCCATAGCTTTGTCCGACGCGACGGGTTGTCACACGGTCTACGTGTTGTCCTTTTTCAAAAACTATATTTTATAATATTGCCAAAATGAGATAAATTCCTCAAAATACTATATCATAAATTTAACCACAAATGTTATATCATACCTTGAATCTTCATCCCAAATTAGAATAACTTATAATTCTCTCAAACCCCAATGATCATATAAATCCAAATGGTTATTTATACCTATATCCACAAGTGAAGAGACAATTCTACCTCAAATATCATTCTCACATGGCAAACTGCGGGGTTACAAATACAAGAGAAAATTATTCCATAGTAAACCCATCAACAAGGAGTGCTAATACTTTTTAAACATTTCTCCAACCATTTATTCCCACATAGCTTCTTCGTTGACCAAGAAAATATCCTATAGTATAGGACATTCACTCGGGTAATGGCCAGGTCCCCTACATTTATGGCAAATGACTGTAAATGGACTCTTGGGACCATTTTTATCTTCTTCCATAGTACTCTTCATTTTTCTTCGGCAATTCTTTACTTTATGTCCTTCCTTCCCGCACGTAAAACATTTCGTTGTCCCATTGAGACACTTTCCTGGGTGTCTCTTTCCACATTTCCTGCATGATGAAAATTGAGGGTTCTTTTCTCCATGGTCTCCATTGCTGGAGCTCTTATCATTTATCACCTTTCTCTTCCTTGTTGAGTCTGGGAGTTGGTTAATATATATGTTGTTGATCATATTTTTGGAAAACTGATTTGGCATAAAGACGATATCTTTTACGCCTATCAACATTCCATTTTGTTGCTCATTGCCACCACCGTTCCCACCTTGTACATCATTCTCAAAGTCACTATGACTTCCTTGGAATCCAGCCATTGACTAAAACCATAAAGCATTGTGTGAGTAATAGTAGTCGTAAAATCATTTAGAGATTAAAATGTCACCATATTCTCAATTTGAAACATATTAGGATTAACCAAGGTCATTTACTCTCATCTTATATATATATTACTTAAATCGGTTTGTAAAGAAAATGTAAATCATCCTAAGCATATCCCCCAGGAGTGTCGTAACCAAGAGTGCAGCAAGGCCCGTTGTCGTGCACCAGTTCCCATTCGAGTCTAGCTCAAAGCGGTGTTTTCGGGTTTTACCCCTAGGTTATCTGTGCCAGAGCCGCCTCTACCTGCTCGTATCCAGACAGGGATGTATTGCTCGGAAAACTCACAAAATCTCTACAATACCAAAATACTAGGAAGTTCTTTTATACTAATCCTCAAAGTTCATCTTAGGTCTACGTGCTCTAATCAGAGTTTATCTAAATCTAGCTACCAAGGTTTGTACTAAACTTCCTCTGATACCAACTGTAACGCCCCGACCCTAATTACCTAGAGTCGGTGCATTATTACATAACATTGGCATGATCATGAGAAAGATCAAGTCTCGAAAGACCGATTAGTTTAGTAGCCTTGGAATAACCAGATACATCCATAAATTTTTTTACATTACATCATAAAAAAACAACTTGTCTTCATATCCCCTCATACTATCCCTGCAGGTCATTCATAAATTACTTCTTCATAATCCTGGGAAAAAATAAAACATTGAAAGGGGTGAGCTCGGATGCTCAGTAAGGATAACATTATAGCAGAAGCTTTCATAAATAAGCATAAACACTTAAGGCAATTTATAACTAAAACAAAAGCCTTTTAAATTTGAACTTCAGCATAAAATGGTGAAGGTAAAATGAAATAATGCCATTTACTTACTCACATGGATATTCTACTAGTCGAACGATCACATGCAATATCAATAACCACTTTCATAATGATGGAATGCATAATGCCAGACAATCATAACCACATAGCCAAGGCCTCGTGCCAAGACTACAAATAAGATTTTGCCAAGGCCTTGTGCCAAGACACTAGTTTGTCTCATGAGACCTACCGATTCATCGAGGAGCTATAGCGGGCTCCACCCGTCACTTATTAAGTCCAATGCATTCCTCATATGAATAGGTTTAAACATAAAATAAACATTCGTATTAAAACTAGCATACGAAATGTCAATACTTTAACCACAAACCATGAATGGTATAAAAATAGAACATCCACAGTCAAACATAACTCATTTGATACAATATGGAAGATTGTATTGTATCACATTAACCTCAATCATGAATAATGAAGGATGTTTACATAGATGAAAATAATCATCATAACTATATGAGAGAAATATCCCCCTTTTCTTGAAAACTTTTAAAAGTCACACTATTTATCAAGAAGACATTCAAAAATAGATTTTTGAATCAAAGTGTCCCATACCACTTTGAATCTTTTAAAAGGATTTTTAATTTTAAAACTTTAATGTCCATATAAATAAATCCTTAAAACCATTTTTAAAATATGGACATTAATGAGCATGATTTAGAAGAATAATTCTTTAAAACATTTTAAAATGGTATTTTGGTTAGAGTTTATAACCAAAAGAGAGACACTTTAATTCGAATAATTGAGGTAATAAAAACATTGTAATATCATGAGAATAAAGGAATTCATGATATACTATGTCAAAGTACATTATATACACCACATAAAAGTGATTTGGTGTATATCATCAAAGAAGTCTCAATAGAATGTAAATTGAGATGAAATCTCTCATAAAGGTTGTATCCTTAGGTTAAGGATAAATCAACGACATAATTATGTGTGACAAATATAAATACACTAAATATGATTGGATATTCAGTGTAAAACAATCAAAGGATATTCACACATATTCTTGTAAAAACAACACCAACGAATTGGATGTTTAACTCAACAAATGGTGAATGAGTTAAAATTACTCTTATCAAATTAATATCAATGACTTGAGAATTACAAATGAGTGATTATGTGTATCAAACTTATATCCACAGGAAGGGGAGTGGAAATTATGACATAATCAAATGAATAGTGATTCCACACATAATCTTGGGGTAGTATAATCCATGAAATATGCGTAAAGCCAAAAGAGTGGAAATTGAAATCTCAAATTCCCTTATCGATTAGGTAACTTACGAAACTAAAACCCATGAAAGAAAGATCATACCATGATGATGTAAATACCCATAAAATAAATTATATTACTCAATGAATACAATCATGGGCAGTACACATACACCACATGCAATAATTAAGTGGTGAACAATGGAATTCTCACGAAATTAAAGGGGAGATTAGAAAATCCCTTACCACGTTAATCGACTGAGTCGTATGGCCAAAAGTTAATAACCACCAAATGATTTACAGAATAACATGAATATAAAGAGAATCGTGATAATATATATCAAATGGCCATACATAATACACCACTTTCAATAATTTAGTGGCGAATAATGGAAATCTCACGGAATTGAAAGTGAGATAAGAGAATCCCTTACTTTGTACTTTTTCCTTGGTCGATGGTAGGTTTACATCATGTATAATGGTGAAATAATTGTTATTGAATAATACAATAATAATTTACTTTAATATGATATCATATATGATATTTTAACATTGATTTGTTAATAATATCTTAAAATTATCGTCATTTAGCGTGTTAACGGGTTCATTTTACTTTATATTCTTTGTTATGTGAGCCATATTCATTATTAATGGGATGTATATTATTCATATCCAGAATGATATCAAGTCCTTATATACTATTTTTAAATCATCAAATTATAATTATACTTGAATGGATATGATGGACAATGAATCTCATCGCGTTCGTGGAGACGGTAGTCCGTACATACGCACGAGCGACAATATCATTCTTTTGATATTAAAATAATATATAAATGGATGGTATATCATATATACAGAATCATTAACATGTTATATTTATTATTTACATGTGTTACACATCATTATTATACCCATCCAAATAATATTATATTGAATAACAATTACACCACGACGTGGAGACGGTAAGCCGTACGTACGCACGTATGGTGACATGTTATTCAAAGGGTGGATAAAATACTGAATATGGTTGTACCATATTTATAATAACATCACAGTATATAAATGATACTGGAGTTATTATTTTAGAATGGTAACAACAAAGGAAGAAGAAGTGGAAGAAGAAATGAACTTTGAAAAGGGTGGTGAAAACATTACCTCTTCTTCGGGTTCTTCCTTTTGATTTGATCAAACGGGCTCCTTAGGTTGGCTTTCTGATCAAACTGAGGCCTCTAGGTTGTATTTAGGTATGTTGGGAGAGTATTTGGGCAGATTTTGGCCGAACCAAAAGGCTTTAGAGGTGTGAAGAAATGAGAAGGAGGAGTGCCTTTTTATAAGAGGGGTGAGGGGTACCTTTGGAAAAGCTAGAAATATTAATTTATAATAAATTCATATTCGGTTTCTAATGGCTCCAAAGTTGACTATTCAAAGGATAAGGTGGGGTTGGGTCGAAAACAACTCAACCAATAGAATTTAGACAGGTTTGGGTACTTATATTAACCTTATCTTTAAGTATTAACTCTAAGTTAATTAGTTTCACTTTTACAATGTCTCTTTGTATTTTTATATAATATGGTTAATAAACTTACTATATACATCCAAGAGACCCCCAAGTGGTCCATTAATGATGCACCTATCATGATATAAGTCTCTTGGCCGAACCTTAGATTTTTAAGAATTTAATATCAATTAATAATATAATATTTGTTTTAAGAACTCTTTTATGTCAATTTTGACACTATTCACTAGTTGATTTTTGTGAAACTCATAAAAGATTGATTACTTCGAACAAAGTCAAATAAATCAATACTAATATATCATATTATCCTAGAAAATTTGTTTAATTCATTAAAAGTTTCATATTATAATTATTTGGGTATTTATAATATCAATTATGTTAATTTTTTACTATTTTAGTAATTACTGCATCATCATTGTGTCATAAATAAAATAAATTATTTAATGTAAAAAAATTATAAATAAAATATAATTATGTAGGAAATCGTTTTATCTTTCTAATGAATATTTATAATCTAAAATCCAACATATATAATTCTATGTAACAATTGTTTTTCTAAAAGATATATGCTTGTGTCATTTTTGTATTCATTTTAACTTAATTAATATAAAGTGTCATTATCACTTACAAGTGGATCCATGGGGTCCCCAAATTGACCCAAAGATACCCATGGTCGACCATGTATCAACCAATATGGTTAAGACACATTTTAGGGTAATTTAGTATTATTATAATATTATTTTTTAACCCTTATTTACCGGATTTACCCTTAACCATGGTAAATAAAATATTTACCGCAGTAATTATTCAAAATGTCTAAAAATAAAAGTTACCTATTTACACAATTTGGACATACTGATTCCAAATATGGAATCCATTTTTCTAAATTCAAAACACAGAAGTGTCAGAAATTAATTTAAAATTAATTCCCGCTATCAAAACAAAAAGCGTGTTTTTAAGAGATAATAACTATCAAAAGATTGACACTTGTTTATGTTCGGTTTAATTGTAAAATTATGTCCAATGACCAACATTATATTAAATGGTAAAAATATATTCTATATATACTTTAAAACCACTCAAATTCACAATTTATCACTATTAATTATTTTGATTAAAAAAGTTGTTTTTAATTAAAATTTAGTAATTTTCACTATTCATCAAAATATGAAAGTTATCCGAAAAGCACCAAAATTTCACCTTAGGCTAAATTCGATATTCCGAATCCAAAAATGAAGTCCATTTTGAAATATAAAATATATATAATTTCAAAAAGTAGGTATTACTATTCATAACGGCTAGTTTGATTGGTTGTGGTGTGTTAAAATCTCGAAGTTGCGTACAATGCACGTCATTGCATTATTCGAAAGGAAACATACCGAGGAAGATTGGGGTGTTACATCAAATATGAGTTAACTGATTTCTATACGTTTCATTAGTACTATTTGATAAGATCAATATGATATTTCATAAGATTAAATTGAATTATAAATTAGTAAATGACCTTTTTATGGTTGACCAATGATATTTACGAATCATTTACCCAAATTATGAGATAATAAACTAGAATATTATTAAAGGTTGGGGGCTCACTAAGGCATGTTTTGGTAATCTATGAATTCGAAAAAAATACAGTCTCTTAGAAAAATGGAAGGAGAGATTAAATTTAATTATGTTTTAAAGATTTCATAAGGGTAACTCTATAGTAAAATGGATTATTTTTTAAGTCCACTAAGATCTCACAAAATTATACATTATAGTAATTTAATATCCATAAGTGTCATTTACTCTTATGAAAAGATGTTTTTTCCCAAAAATAAAAAAATTATCCACCTTTTAAGATGATGGTAATAATAGATTACGATATACACATATCATATGATATTATGTGCTTACAAAATCCATTAATTCTATACTGGACTACATGATTGAAAATTCATGCACCGAATATTTCATTGTGATTCATATTGTGGTTTTAATGAAATTTAAAATTTATATTCATGGAGATCTATTTTTTGAAATTTAAAATGGGATATTTAAATTCAATAACATGAAGAAATTTGAATTATTATAATGAAAATACTGACCAATTTGAATAAAAAAATAATTAGGAGGGAACAAACAAGAAATATCAAGATGTTTATATGATAAAATTTAGAGTTTTTTGGGTTATTGTGTGTGAAAAAACCCATATTATAAAATAGGAAACATGAGGGGTATATAAAAATTCAGTACTCAGTAAACTATTTTGAGAAGTATTATATGTATGTAAGGATATGAAGTAGTTTATCGATGAAAAAAGAATTAAGAGATGGTATATGTTTTCTTATGAGTCATGAAAATGGAGATAATATCATCTTCACCCTATAGAAAGATGGATTTATCATTGATAGTTATTCAAATTTTATTCTTTTAATTTAGTAGTTTGTTGGTGCATACATGAATTTTCGGTTGGTGCTGTCATCTATATAGGTATAATGTTTTAACCTTTCTAGTGTTCTTTACTGATAATAAAAGAAGAATAGAGTGTCTATGAGATATATAGAACCACACAAAAGTAAAGTATTCATACGTTATATAATTCAAAATAACTAACAAATTTATTGTGTTTTTCATTATATTCCACTAGATTTTGTTAAAATAGAAACATGAAGAAGAAGTGAGAGAGTGCTTGTGATTTTAATAAAAAAATAGAAACATGGATTCACCCCCTCAATGTATTTATCTCAATATGTGTGACCCTATACCAGGTGAGCTTCAATACCTTATATATTATATTTATATAATTTTCATTGTGTATTCCAATATTATGTTCAATATCGACATCCATACTGATATAGTATGAAAGGTCCGGATTTGGAATCCACTGAATAGTTCCCCAAACTGATGGGTCACATGGCCTCAAACACACTTCCCCATACACCAGATGATGCCAACTGTCATCAAGTGTATAAGGTTGTATAGTGGGGATACTATAACCTCATTATAAGAGTCACAGATCCATGTAATAAATAATAGTATAAACATTACTAGCATAATATAGACTAAAAGTAAAAGTTCAACATCTTAATTATAATTATAAATAAGGCATCAATAGTTACATCCACTATAATATAAAATATGATTTACAATCATGTATATAAACCAAATAGAAATGGATATCCACTTGATTACTCACAAAAAAATATATGTATATCAAAAGAATAATAAATCTAAAAGTTTATCTCTAGACAGCATCATGCACTATTGCTCGGTCCTATACTCCCACCATAACCTTACTATAGCTAATAAATAATCATTAACAAATGAGAAATTTCCCATGTCCCTAATTGCTTCTATATATCCTGCCTAGGTATTATTAGTGACCCAGATTGGGACTGAGATAAAATCAGTATGTCCCCACCAATGGTGTCTATAACAAACCCATCATGAGTAAATAACCTACAAATGTGAGAAATTATTGGATGTATGATATAAAAGTATAGTCTATGATACATGTCCTCAAGAATAATCTATAATAATATCAATAAATAATAGGTGACCATGAATATTTAAGGTTCCAACATTTTGTAATAACTAACTCAACATAAGCCATATGTGATAAGAGTAACAAACCTACATGGGACAAGTCCCAAGGCTTAAAACCATGGTGACCTAAATCTGTAGAAGTAAATGTATAAAGGATTCAGATTTTTTGTACCATCATCTTTCATGATGGTTTCATACTGTAATAATCATAGGTTATGTATCTTCAAAATCACATGTTCAATACCTAAATTAATTTTCAGTTCCATACCACTAACTGATAGGTTCCATAACATTATTAATAATTGGTGTCATATGAACACACAATTGGCTCACAACATTATGAATAGTTAGTACCATACCATCATTCAAAAGGTTTAATACCTTCAATAAAATCCATGGGTATACTATCATTGAATAGGTACCATAAAATTAATAATAATTAGTATCATATTATCATTCAATATGTTCTTCCCTTTGATAATAGTTGGAGACATGACTAAATATTAATTAAATAATTAATTTAATGAATTTAATATAATTTAATATCATGGAAAATGAGGGATGATCCTATCCTTACCAATATTTTAAATTTAATAAGGCTCCCCTTAAAAAGGTAATATCTCAAACAACCAATGTGGTGGTTTCATCAAGGACAGATATAAGAACACACTTCAAGGGTGGTTCAGGTTAGGATGAAAACATACATCCATTAAAAAATTCGATAAAGGAAAATCATAATGGTGAAAAAAATTAATTTATATCTTATCAATAAATTCATGGGTATTATTTGTAATGTTTGGTATGCTCTATAATGAAAAATAATTAATAAACCATAAAACCTATGGCCAAAGGTATAGTCCACCTGTCGTAATCATGTGGTATAACACTCATCTAGTACCGACAATTAAATTGGACTAGATCTGAAGAAAATATTAAAAATAAAATATCCTTGAAAATATGGAATAATAGATCATACTAAAATAATTCGAAAAGAAGGCGTGATAAACCAAGGAAATAAGAAAAAAAGACTAAAGATCTTACCGTTTATGATCCAACATTAATGACATTGTCAAAAATATGGATGGGATGGATGAACAGAATCAAAGCCTGGTTTTTAAAAAAAAATATTAACTTGTTTTGTGGACCTCTTATATATTATAGAAAAGGGTTCTACCCCTCTAAAATAGATTCACAAAATCTAAACATAGTTTAAATGATCAACATGCCACATAATGCTTGGGATTTACCTTCTAAAGAAATTCCATTACATGTTGTAAATTGTCCTATCCCGACAACTAAACATTGTGAATTGAATTCATGCTATGTATTCTAAATACACACTATGTTTCTTCCATGAAACCATCCTTCAACCCCATTATTCCATATTTACAAAAACATACAGCTAGCCTAAGGGATCAACTTCTGGATCTATGGAAAAAAGTCAGTTCAAATAAAGGATTACCCATAATTTAAAGGAATATGTACCTCATAAGAAAAACTAGTATTTTATAATCTTACACGCTTAAAGTAAATATTATATGAGAGTACCTTCCAATGGTGGTAAAGAAATATAAGAGAATAAATCTGGTCATTGAGCATCTATATTTACCTCCCCTTCTTCTGTCTTATCCTTAATGCATCCATGCTTCCATAGCACCCATACTAATAGAACTGACTTGCCTTAGAGAGACTTTTTGTTTGGGTCAACAATATAATTAGGGTTCTCTTAAAAGGATACATCATCATCTAACTCATCCTCATTCATAAAAATGATATGATATGTATTGGTATAGTATCATAAAGTCTATGAACAATGGGTGATGTCTGGAATATAATTACACAAATAAGGTAATTGCAACTGATTGGCTATTGTCATGAAACTATAAACAACCAAAAAATCTCTAAAAACCTAGGAAAATTATTTCCCTATCATCTAAACCAACGATTACCCAGTCTAGTCGAATCCCATAAAAATACCCAATACCAAACCTCAAACTCTATTATTCGTCATCAATGATCTGCATATGACTTCTCTATACACTATGTTATACTTGTTTTCTTTCTGTTCGACTATACCTACTCTGAAATCTTCGGAATGATATGATTTCAAAATACTGTTTATTCACCTACCTCTATCCAAAATAATAATGAATAACATGGACTATCATATAAAGGCTCATTGGTAACCATTTATATCATCTCTTGAAAACTATTACTATAACTGAATTCAATGTGAGATATATGTTTCTCCCAATTTCCTTCAAAATAAAGGATGGATTCTAAGAGCATGTCCTATAAAACCCTTGTCATCCATTATAAATTATCTTCAGTCTGATCATGAAAGGAAATGATCAAAAGTACCTGTATACCGAATGCTTTGTGTAACCCCGACCAAAAAACTCAGTGTGAAATAAGAATCCCTACCATAAAATTAATAATGAAGGACCGTGGGTAGTCATACAATCTAACATAAATACAATCTCCAAAGATAATAAACTGATAAAGTTACTTTAATAAGTTAGAAATAAAAAACCCTTATGAGCCTTTTGATGATCACCCACACATAATCAATTACTTCAGGGGATCTCAGTAAACCAGTTTCAAAATAAATCTTAATATCATCCCCTTTCCACATAGGAATGCGAGAGAGATATATAATCCATGCTATTCGTCAGTGATTTGCTTTCACCCCTGAAAGGTAGAACCCTAAGTAACAACACCATCAATATCATTTTTCATACCAGGCCTCCAATACTGGTGACATTGATCATAATATATCTTTGTGAGACTAGTATGGACTTCCCATGTAGAGGCATGATACTATCACATTAATTCCTCCCAGTTGTCTCTATGAAACTATACATGTTCATGAATGTGCATGGCCTCATATTCATTAATGATATAGCACTATAGTAAATACTCACCTAAAACAATCTCCATTTATAATCACCTCTTAAGATCATAAAGGTGCCTCAAATTGTCTCTCTCTAAATTTGAAGAAGTCATTGATGATGATGCAAGTGACGAATTCCCATGATGGTCCTAGTCCTCTTTATGAATCTAAAAAAAATAGATTCATAAGCATACACTCACTACTAGACTATATAACTATATCTATCTGAGTCCTTCATCTTAGAGAATCCTCTACAACATTACATTTACCAAGTTTGTTCATATGACCAAAATAAATAGATTTTTGTTATTCAACCAACCTTCTATGTGTAAGGTTTAAGTTACACTTTTGAAAATGAACCTAATATATTTGGGGTTCGTGACCACCAAAAAATTATCTCCTAGATGTTAATGCATCCAACAACAAAATACATGCACTACGAATGAAAACTCATGATCACGAGTTAGGTAGTTCCACTCATGTTCCCTTAACTATCATGACCTGTATGGAATGTCTCGATCTTCCAATATTAGAACATATCATTAACTGACACCTAATTCACCACAATATACATTATTAATTTTTACCATCTATGGAAGAATCCAAATCATCACTAAATTCAGTCTCCCTTTCATCTCTAGAAAATCTTTCTCAGAGGCTTCTAGCCAACCAAACATCACACCCTTCTTATTCAATCATGTAAGTGGTTATTCTTTACATGAAAATTCTTGTATAAAGTTACCATATTATCAATCCATCCCTAAAAAACTACATATGTCAATAAAATTCTTGGGCTACTCTTAGGGAACTATGGCTCTCACCTTCTCATGGTTAGATAAAATGTTAGCCTCTGTGATAATATAACTCAAGAATTGCTCTTTAACAATCTATAATGGCATTTAGTGATCATAGCATAAATCTGGTTCTATATTACTGTACTCAAATTTATCTTAATAAGTTTGTAATTTTCATGTCGAGTACAAGAATACACTGATATTTCATATATGAAGACTATAACAGATGAATCCAAATATGGGGGAAACCCAATTCATTAATGCCATAAAAATGAAAATAAATTTTCTAAGACCGAACGAAATAACTAGAAACTCATAATTACCACACCTGCTATGTATAGATGTACTGGGTATTCCTGTAGTTAGAACACAAATGTGGTTATAACCTAGCCTCAATTCAATCTTTGAGAACACTCTATCTCCTCAAGGCTGATCAAATAAGTCATATATACTTGGAATGGGACATCAGTTCTTCATAGTAAGATGATTTAACTTCTTTTAATCATGAATATCATATGGGATACATCTACCTTTTTGTCATAAAGGTCTTGTCAACCCCATGTAGAAGTACTGAGTTATAAAAAAACATTATGCATCTATGTCCACCATATATCTCTTGAGCCCCTTCAACTCGAAGAGGCCATCCTTTAGGGTGGAATGGAAACTAGTGAAGCTCCTAGAACCTTCTCAAATGTGAACTCCACCAATATATCAAAATATAAAATGGATTATTCTTTGGGAAAACATCCCTAACACAATTTACTAAATAACGGAATTAATCATGTAATATTCCATGATACTCAATATAGAGGCTAGAAATTTAGCTGGCCACACCACTCAACTGATGATGATCGGATCTAGATGTACCTATCTAGGCATACCACTCACCATTGTGTATATTTATACCACCCTATAGTGTTGTAAATGACACCCTTCTACAACCAAAACCCATATAGACATGGTAAGGAACTATCCCATTTTTCATATGAATAATTTTGAAATCATACATCTCAAGGACAATGAATTTTCATATTAAACAGTTGCCACATATCTCTAGGGGCACTCCATACATTGGAATAAAATTTCAAAATGGTTACCCAATGGAGTTTAAAGGGTCATCACTATACATAAGTTCTGAATCTTGTGTGAATGACTTTCCATAATAGCCACGGATATAAATAATTTGAATCCCCAGTATCAAAAAAAATAATATGCCAAGGTAGATTCTCATTGAATAATAACTCTTCCTATAGAAGGTCTGATATAATTCTCCCTTAGAATATATGTTACCATATGAATCAGGATTATTCCTCGACTGTGATATGAAATATGATTTCCTTTAGTAGGTAAACTTTGTTGAACCTATGAAACTAGTGTCCAGATACCCTGGCCATGACCACGTCCTTGGCTTAACATAATGGTAGGAGTCCCACTCTACAGCTAGGGTAGAGCTGAAAATCACACTCCATGACGCAGAGATGGTGTTGATCTTATATCACTAGATATTGGATGGATGAAATTGAAAAATAACTATAAAATGATCCATACTCTCATAGTATTGGCACTCAAATGAACCCCTATTACACTAAGGTTTCAAATGACCCCACTTCCCACAAAAATTGTACTCTTCAAAATTTCCAGTATGTGCTCTCTGACTAGTAAAACCCTCATTATTGGTATTCAAGAGATTCTTCTCCCACTATATTTTGTGCATCGTGGTTTAAAAGTTGATATACATAGATCAAGGCCTCCATATTACTTCAAATTTATTTCAATTACAAGAGCCTAGACTTCAATATCATACATGGTATTCGACTAGAAAAAATTCGCATGAGAAAGAATATAATTCCTGATCATATCCTCAAATTTTCAAACATTTATTATCTCATGAGTGACATATATGGGTTAAATGTGATAAAGATCCATAAAATGACTTGTGTAATCCCAAACATACATAGAACCCTACTTTAGGATCATAAAATCCCTGGAACAATCATCCCTCCTATTCCTATGTAAGAAATAGTCATACAATATGGATATGAAATCCCTCAAAATAACTTCTTAGTACTAACATTAATGACTCATAAAATACCTCCAATTAATAAGGGAACCTAGATGAATATATGCATATAGATTCACTATCCTCTAAGCTGGTGTCTTCTAATGATTGAAAATAGATAATATAGTCTATGTCCATAACTCTATATCTAGGGGGAACATCCTACTAAAATGTTAATGGATGGTGCTACTGAGACTCCCATGTCAACTCTTCCATTAAAAGGGCATGTAATAGATCTTCTTGTATAGTTCAAATAAAACAAAATATTTCCACTCAGCACTAGACATCATCTTCCACAACAAGTGTAAAGGGAGGTTCCATAGGTGTCACTATAGGTGGTAACATGGTGGCTCAAGGCCCACCACCTCTAAAGTGTGGTCATCACCACCATCCAGGTGAATTAAATAAGGACATATTGGTATCATATCTCTAAAATTGAAAAGATAAAACCCCAGATATTGTTTGATGACATCATAAGTATCACATATACAGAATTAGATAGTTTCTAGCCTTCCTATAAAAAATTTACACCCATATTTCTACTCCAAAATTTATCTCTACCAAATGATAATGATCATAAAAAACATGAGAGACACATCCTACTTCCCACTACTATGGTCGGGTCTAGTTTAATCTCTTTGTTTCACTATAAGGGTATCTATATATGGACATTCATTTGAATGAAATAAAGGAAAATAGTCTTTAATTTTTAATTTAAAAACCCATTTAATAAAGATGATTTTTTAATATAAAATATTTCAATTCTAGCATTTAGATAATAGACCATTTATCCAAAATACTATTCAAAATTTATAAAAGGACATGATTTATAAATTGAAATTGGTAGTTCATATAAATCCATCCAAAATATTAATTAAATAGAACAATGTAACTACTATTATATGATTATTTAACAAAATGAATCATCATTCAAAAAATTTATAGGTATATACACTCATTAAATTAAAATTTCTTTCATATATTTCAAATCAATAAACATTTCGGTTCGTGCAACTTCTTTTATGTAAATTAGACAAGTGAAAATTGGTTCGTTATGGTTTCTTCATCATCCTTTATGGAAAACACCATTTAGGTTGGTGAAAAAAATTAATAACTAAAATCTATTATCAGTTTTCTGTAGAAACATTAGTTTCATAAAAAATATCACTCAAGGAACATACAACAAGTATAATGAAGTCATGAAATGCAACCTCCATTTCATGGAATAATATTTCCCATATTAATCCCATTAGGTTCCTAAAATATTGCAATATTACATATTTCATTTCATATTGATCCAAAGATAAAATATAATTATCATTAAAAATAATAATAACATTACATATCATTTTCATCCCCCAATGGTAGAATCAAATAAACTGTAAGATTTTAATCAAAAAACAATAATACCCATACCTGGTAATTTGGATTTTATTTATACATGGGTTAGTTTCTCCTAAGAATATATTCATTACCAAACTCTTCCATATCCAAATATCCATTCTACCTTTAAAAATTATTAATGTAGTAAAAAAACATTGATAACAATTTGTAACATCATTATTGAGAATCCACTAAATATTTCCCCAAACAGATGGGTCACATGACCTCAAGTGTAGCTCCACATAATCGAAAGCATTCTGACATGCATGGAGGGTCTTAGGTATACATTGGGAAGACTATACCCTTATAATCGTAGTCATACATTGGTGTAATAAATGAAAATACAAACATTGGAAGCATAATATAAACTAACAGTGGAAGTAAAAAATCTACATGATAATCCCAAGTAATCTATCAATAGTAATATCACTATGATTTAAAATATAATGAAATTTCATTTCTCTAAACCCAAAATGAAATTGGTATTCATGGAAGCAGGAACACATACATACATATATATTAAAAGAATTAGCAGACCAATAGTCTATCTTCAAATAGAATCATGAGCCATAGCTAGGTTTTGTGCTCCCCCACTCCCATTATTTAACCAATCAATCATCATCAAAAACATGTATATTTCCCATGACCCTTCCTTAATCCGTATAATATTCCTAGGAAACATTAACTTCCTGGATTGGGTGTTCGATAAACTCTGTAGGCTACCACTAATAGTTTTTATAAAAAATCCAGCATATGTAAATAAAATATATTGAGGTGCATATATAATAGGTAAGATATAAAAGGATAGAAGATAGGACTTTCCCTCAAGAATAAGCTATAATAAGACTGAGTTATAACTAGTGATAATTAGTAAATAAATTTCCAAAAATAGGTATTAACCAACTCAGTATAAGACATATGTGATAATAGTAATGGAACCACATGGGTCAGGTTCAAAGGAATATAACCATAGAAACCTATATTAGAATATGTAAATGTACATGGAATTCCTAGGTTTCATACCTTGATCCTCCATGATAGTTCCATACCCAAATTATCATAGGTTTCATACCTTAAAAATCATAGGTTCCATACCTTATATAATATTCATTTCCATACCATAAATCAATAGGTGCAATACCTTCATTAATAGTCAGTTACATACCATCACTCAATAGGTTCCATGACTCTACTAATATTAGGCATCTTTTCATCTTTCAATTGGTTCCATACCTTTTATAATAGCCAGTTCCATACCTTTATTCAGTTGGTTCCTTAAATAAAATAATAATTGGTACCATAACATCTTTCAATAGGTTTTCATACATTTAATAATAGTAGGTTCCATACATAAATATTCATTAAATAATATATTTAATCATTTTAACATCATTTAAAAACATGTAAAATGATGCATGGTTATCTCCAAAAAATTATTTTAATTTAATAATAATCCCACTAATTGTTGGTGATATCACACATCAAAAGGGGTGGTTTCATCAAGGGAAGTTAGTACACACCTCAAGGGTGGATTAGGGTGTGGTTGAAAATATCCATACATTAATATATATATCAATAGAAACACTTCAATGTGAAAAAAAATAATTTAAATATTAAAAATTAATTTAGAGTCAATGTTCGTATGGTCTGGAATGTAGAACATGGATGAATAATAAATTGACCTAAAAACATTATTGAAAAGGTATATACCACCTAACATAAGAATGTGGTAGAACATTCATCTAGTATCTATCTTTGATTTATTCCATATCAAAATAAAATGGAAACATAAAAAACTACTTGGAAATAGGGCATAATATCTCAAAAAAATAAAGAAAATATAGAGAGATAAATCATGGAAAAAATGCATCATACTAAAAATATTATAGATTGTGATACTATGTGATTGATGAAATAAAAAACATAGGCCAGATAGATGGGAATTATTGGTTTAAGTTAAAGGATGATCTCCAATGATGGACCTCCAATTTGTGGAAGAAAATAGGATGAATAAGGGGATGAGGAAAAAAGAAAAGGGTTTTGTGACTTTAAAATATATTCACAGAATTTACACAGCATGTAAATTCTTTAAACATCACATAATTCATAGGATTTATCTTCTTCGGAGTGTCTATTTCATGCCATTAATTATACTTCCCAACCCATTACATGTCATCTATTGAATACATGTAGTCTATTCTAAACACATGTATTGTACTTGGTTTTTGTCCATCCTTCACCCCCATTCATCCTTAATTCCAAAATCATACCAACTGGCCTAAGGGACCTTCCACCATATCTAATACAAATTTTTTTTTTCACAAGGGTTTAAAAAAAATTTAAAAGAATCTATATGACACATAAAAATTCAGGATGGTACAGAGTGAGTATAAACCAGCCATCCTTCAATTAGAGTGTTAATCCATACCACCAAGCCTATTACATCGATTGGAAGTGCCATACAATTCCTTGCCTATTAACACCACTATACCCAAATCTCTTGATATTCTTTTTAATACTCAAAAATCTATCATCCACACTACCATCCTGTAATGCATGTGTAACATTCATGTGATGTGGGTGTTGTTGGCATGAAACATTGTTTTTATACTCACTTATTGAAATATGGTGTGGGACATGGCTTATTTTTTCTTCATATTAATGGGTTAAATTTTCATGTTCATTATATTACATGTAATTTATTTCACATTTAATGGTGCTTCATGAATATCGATAGTTATCACACTAATTATCATTGGTATTGAGAGACCCGAAGCTTGACGTACATGGATATTATATTAATTTTGCGGAATACTTAATACATAACAAAAACAGACACACAAGGACCGTAATAGTTTAGTGTCTTTGGAAACATGGAACGTAATCTTCTAATCGTTGTGAAAGATCTTCAACATCTCCCATAAAGATCATCCACTTTTTTTTCCTTACCAAAAACCTTTCACTTAATCCTGGGGGAAAATAAAACATAAAAAGGGTGAACTCAAATGATCATTAAGGTTATGCATGGATAAAATAAAACATACCATACACATTTGAACTTAAAAACAGAACATAATGTTTAAACATCAAAATCTTGAGCAACGACATAAAACATCGAAGTACATAATGCATAGATCATAATGGAACATAAATCATGATAAAATAGCATGGGAATAAAACATGTAATTGTGGAATCCATTAAGAACATGTATTGATTTCCATAGTAGCCAAGGCATTGCTGCCAAGACCATCTTAGTGGACAAAGTCCCTTTCTGAATCGAGTTCACTCCTCGTTTCAGTCCTGTTTTACTGAACCGATTTAACCTGTCGTTCCAGCCATGTCTATATCAATAGATATAAATCTTTACCCAATGCATTGGAGGGAGATATTGGTCTTACACATCTCATAATGAAATCAGTCTTACTTGTTCCACAAAATAAACTTAAAACATTCATCATAACCCAAAGAATAAAATGGGTTTCATAAACATTTTCCCATCATTTCATAATCCATATAAAACAAATGGACATTTCATCATAAAAATGTGAACCATGTAATTAATAGAGACATTAAACTTGACACATACACATATCAAATAATGTCATCTTATATGGAAAATGGTTTTGATAAAAAATTTGAAATGAATTCTTAAGGAAAATATCCTTTCTTCGTCAAAAACATTTTATTTTCAAAAAATGCCATGAAATTTTAAAATAAAAGTGTTTTCTTGAAAATTTTCATAAAATCATGTAGATTATGCTTCATGAAAATGAGGCATTATGAAACCGTAAAAATACGTTCACGCCGTATAAGTTAAAAATAAGATTCTCCTCGTACTTTTGTCGGAAAAGTCAAAAAAGTACCTCGTTACGTAAACAAAAGAAAGATTCCTTACATACCATGTAGTAAAAGTCAAAAATGGTTAAAAAGGACTTTAAACCTCCATGAAAACACTTTTATAAAACATGGACATGGATGATATAAATAACCCTAGTAAACACTTACGAATTAGAAATCTCGGATAAAAATGAGATTTGAAAAATTATCCATTAACTTAGGTCTGATATGGTTTGTACGTATCTGAACCTCCTGTATAATGATTTAAATAATTTCATTGACTTATTACAGAATCATATTAATTGTTATGATATCATAAATGTTTCACTTATGACTTTATTTTACCCGTTCTTTTGTAAATTCCTTGTTAAAACAGCGTTTTGGGTAAAATCATTTCATTTATCGTATGTGTTTCGACTTGTCGTTCTTGATATTATTACTTATATCCTGATTTACATAATTCCATAATGTAAAACATGATTTATATATAATATATATTCATCATATACATATATATTATATATTGATAAAATTAATGAAATACACCGTTCATGGAGACGGTAGGTCGTACGTATGCATGAACGCTGTTTTCGTTTCCCTTTTGAATTGAATGGAACTAAATAAATTACATACATACATATATATACATAAATCCAATATCATTATTATGTCATATATTTCATTATTGTTCATTATATATAATTTATAATCATTCATGAATGGTTAACATGGAGAATGAATCTCATCGCATTGTGGAGACAGTATTCCGTACGTACGCACGAGCGATGATATCATTCCCATGATCGTGGAATTTTATTGGAGTGTATGTATACTATTACAGAATCAATATCACTTTAAAATAATCATATATAGTTATTATTTACACCATTATACCCATCCAAGTAAGGTGGTGGTGGAAAATAGATTACATCAAGGCGTGGAGACGGTATTCCGTACGTACGCACACGTGATGATTTCGTTTTCTATAAGATGGATAGATGGTGAAATACGGTTGTTTAATACTTATAATAACATATCAGTATATGAGTGACACTGATGTTATTACTTAATAATGAAACAACCTAATAAGAATAAGTGGAACCAGAAATAAAGATGAAAGAATCAGTAACGGACATTAACTCTTCTTTGAAGCGCCTCTTTGAGACGTCCCCTTAGGGCACTAAATTTGGTCTTTGAAGAAGACCATGACTTCTAAGATGTTTCTAGGTAAGTGTATAAGATAATTCGGCAGGTTTTGGCCATGATTGAAGGCTCAAATTGGTGTGAGGAGGAGACGGATGGGATGCCCTTTTATAAGGGAGGAGAGGGGCACCTTTGGAATTCTTAAAAATATTAATTTATAATAAATATAACCCCACTTAAAAACCTCAAAAAATGACTCATTTTAAAATATTATATTATATAGGGTTGTAATCTCATCATAAAATAAAATTAGCCATATTAGGAATTTATTTTAAACATTATCTACTTGATTTATCCTTATTTAATTAATTTAATTTTATTTGTGGTAATAAAATTATAAATTTTAAATAGTTATAAATAATAACTTATGTGCTGTTAATTTTACATAATTGGATAATTTATGAACTTTAAGACTATATAAATTTCAATTTATAATTTTTAAATATTTTTGTGATTTTTAAACAATTTAATAATATGTTATTTTTATAAAATAACACTAGTGTCAATTTTGACACTATTCATTTATTTGAATTTAAATAAAATCTAAACAGAGGATATATTCAAACTAAAATATTTAATAGATTACTAAAAGGCCTTATTTATCTATAAAATTATTGTATCACATTAAATAGTTCATATAATATTATTTTATTATTTTTAAAACCATTTATTTTGTTTATCTCTTAATAAAATAAATAATACAAAATATTTGTATAATTATTTAATATACTTATTTGTTTCATAAAAATTAAAAATAAAATCCTATGATGAAGATAACTCTATTAAAATTCCTAAAAATAATTTTAATCTAATTTATCATCACAAAATCACAATATTTAAATTGTTATATTTATTAAATTATGAAGGTTACGACTTTGGCATCATTTAAAATAAAATAATATAAGTGTCATAATCGCTTTTATAAGGCTCCAAATGGTCAAACATTCAACCATTGTATTATTATGGTTGAAATTCACATTACCAATAAGTTTTGGTTAGGGGTTTGGGCATTTTATGGTCACTATTAGTTTAATAAAAACTATATTCTTGATTTTTCACTAGATAAACAATTTCTGCAACACTATTGTGTCATAATTAATGATAATTATTTAATCCCTAAAAATTATAAATAAATTCATATGATGTAGATAATTTTATTATATTTCTTTATACTACTCATTTTTGACGTTTCATGAAGTTTATCACTAAATTAAAAATATTATACTTATAAGATTTAAGAGAGTGACATGTTGTCACTTTCTTTGGTTTTAATAATAATTAAATTCTTTTCATGGAAAAAGGTACATTAAATGAATATAATCCTACCCTTATGTGATATGGGTCGTCTTTTAGTCATCCAATAGAATTTTGGAATGTGTTAGGGTAATTTTATAATATTATATTTACCCTTAATTACCAGATTTACATTTAACTATGGTAAATAAAATTTACCGTAGTTACTATTCATAATTTCCAAAAATAAAAAGTAGCCTATTACCATAATTTGGACCCACTGAATCCAAATATGGAATCCATTTTTCGAAATTCAATACACAAAAGTATCATAAATTAAATTAAAATTAATCTCGTTGTCGAAAGAAAATGGGTTTTTGTTTAAAACATTTCAAAAGATTGAATTGATTTAACCTACGAATTCAAGGTAAAATAAATTATAATGACATAAATTATATTAAATGGTAAAAATATATTCTACATATACTTTAAAACAATTCAATATTATAATTTAACCATATAAATTATTACGATGAAAAAAGTTGTTTTTAATTAAAATATAGTGTGTTTTTACTATTCATTAAAATATGAAAGTTATCATAATAATATGAAATATTTATCCAAAGAAAATTTTTATATCCTGATTCCAAAGAAGAATTTTATTTTGTCAAATTTAACTTATAAACATGTCAAAAACTATATTTAATTTGGGTGCGCCATCAAAAGGCTGCAAAACTGCATTTTTTGAAAAATACTAATTTTACCCGAAAAATTTATTTTGTTCTCATACCTTGTTCTAAAAAATATGTAAGATGAATAATAATGTTAATAAATTCAAAATTGAGTTAATAATATTCATAACGGCTAGTTAATAATAATATGATAACCATATATCATTGTTTAGTGAAACCCGATATTGCATACAACACACGCTAATGAAGAAGGTCGTGATTGCGTGTAATTCAAGACAAGTTAGGCTTGCGTGTATTGAAAGACTCCATTTTTGTTTCATATAACATAATCCAACCATATTGTATTTATACATTGAATATATATATATATATATATATATACTCAATGTTGCGTAGAATAACTTCTATCAAACGAACTTGAAATTGTGTGTAACACGAGCCAAGAATAGTGTTGCCTATTCTACAAGCTAATACGTTGTTGCGTATAGTACAAGATGAACTTGGTGTGGTTTATAATAGAAGACATCAATGAAATTAAAATAATATATTTCATAAAATCTCGGGGTGTTACAGGTATAGTAGTCATTGATAACATGGTGGTTAAGATTTGGAAATAATTAGAAGTAACATGATATGATATTTTCCTATGAATAAATAGAATGATTTATATTCATCAATTTTGATTTCATATTTGTGATATGGCTAGATAATTCCATCATGATGGGGTTTTTACAAATTTGATGGGGTGTGAATTACATTAATTATTTTCCATAATTGATTTCCATTTGAATTATTTTTTTGTTGGATTAAGTATTGATAAGTTTATGTATATATTTTTTTAATTTGTATCAACCTGATATTTTATGAGAAGCATATTTTTTTTATGTCTTATGTTATATGCAACATCAACGGAATCATTCACTACACACAACACTACCTTGTCTTGTGTTATACGCAAGAGCAACCTTCCTTGATAGCATGTGTTTTAAGCAATATCGAGTTTCACTAAAAAAGGATATGTTATTAAAATATTATATAACATAGCCATTATAAATAGTATTAACTACATTTTAAATTTTATATAACATTAGAATCCATTTTACATATGATACGTGAAAAAAGTCAGTTTTTCAGATAAAAGAATTTTTTTTTCAAAAATGCAGCTTTCCGCCTTTTGATGGCGCACCCATTTTAAAGCTAATTTTTGACAAGTTTATAAGTTCAATTTTACAAAACAAATTACTCATTTGAATCATGATATAAAAATTTACATTGGATAAATTTTTGATACTTTTCTGATAACTTTAATATTTTGATGAATAGTAAAAATACCCAAAATTTTAATTGAAAAATTTTTTTTCATCAAAATAATTTTTATGGTTAAAATATATTATTTAATGTTTTTAAAGTATAAATAGAATATATTTTTACTATTTAATATAATTTACATCATTATCATTAATTTTACATAAATTCATAGGTAAAAACATTTCCATCATTGGCAATGTTTTAACTTTTAAAACTCATTTGCTTAACAACGGGATTAATTTTAAATTAAATAATAAAACTTATGTGATTTGAATTTTGAAAAATGGATTTAATATTTGGATTTATTGGGTCAAAAATATGTTAATATATTACTTTTATTTTTTTTAATTTTATGAATAGTAACTACAGTAATTTTTATTTACTACAGTTAAAGGTGAATCGGGTAATTAAGGTTAAAAATAAGATTGTAAAAATTACTCTAACACTTTCAAAAATTCTATTAGATGAATAAACGTATACCCATATCACCTAAGGGTCGTAATAGATTCATTTCATAGACCTTTGACCATGAAAATGATGTAATTATTATTATAACTAAAGAAAGTGACAACATGTCACTCTCTTAAATATTATAAGTATAATAATTTTAATTTAGTGATAAACTTCATGGAACATCAAAAATTAATAGTATCCAAAAATATAATAAAATTATCTACATCATGTGAATTTATTTATAATTTTTATCTATTAAATAATTATCATTAAAGGTGACATAATAGTGCCATTGAAATTATTTTATTGATTGAAATATCAAATAAATGGTTTTAAAAATATTAAAATAAATATTATATAAACTATTTAATGTGTTCCAATACATTTCTAGACAAATATTAATTTTTATTAATCTATTAAATCTTTTAGTTTGAATATATCCTATATTTAGATTTTATTTAAATTCAAAAAAATGAATTGCGTCAAAATTGTCACTATTGTTATTTTCTAAAAATAACATATTATAAAAAAATTTAAAAATCACAAAAATATTTATAAATTATAAATTTAAATTTATATAGTCTAAAATTTCATAAATTAACTAATTTTGGATAATTTACAGCACATAAGTAATTATTTATATTAATTTTAAATTTTTAATATTCTTACCACAAATAAAAATAAATACATTAAATAAGGATAAATCAAGTTTATAATGTTTATAATAAATTCCCAACATTTCTAAATTTTATTGGTTGATTATATTACAATCCAATATCTTTTAAGCTTTGAATTTGAGTAATTTTGTAAGTTTTTATGTGGGGTTTGAATTTATTATAAATTAATATTTTCAGATTACCAAAGGTACCCCTCTCCTCCCTTATAAAAGGGCACCTTCTCCATATCCTCCTAACACAATATTGAGCCATAAATATCAGAAACACCCTTCCCATTACCCTTCTAAACTTGCCTATAAACATACTAGAGGTCCTAGTTTTTTTCAAAGACCAATTTTAGTGCCCTAAGAGGAGGTTTCAAAGAGGCGCGCCAAAGAAGAGGTAATATCTGTTACCGATTATTTCAACTTTATTTCTTCTTCTACTTCTTCTTCTTTATTTTTTTCATTATGAAGTGATAACAATAGTATCACTCAAATAATTATATGTTATTATAAATATTAAACAACCATATCTCACCTTCTATCCATCCTACGAAAAAGGAAATCATCGCGCGTGCGTACTTACGGAATATCGTCTCCACGCCGTGGTGTAATCTTTTTTCGACCACCACTTTACTTGGATGGGTATTATGATGTAAATAACAACTATATATGATTATTATAAGATGATAATAATTATTATACATTCCATCTTCCACTCCAATATCATTTAATAGTTATGGTAACGATATCATCGCGTGTGCGTACGTACGGCCTACCGTCTCCACGATGTGATGCGACTTGTTCTACCTGATCTTCATTGAATAATGATTATATAAATGAATTGAATGAATAAATATGATATATATTACACTAATACCATTCTGTAAATAATTTATATATAACCTAAAAATAGGAATAATAATTTATTCGAGAAGACATGCATAAGAACATAAAACAATGAACTCCTGAATAACATGTATCAATGAAATATTACTAATAATAAGATAATAATATGACCATGTATGATATCATAACAATGAATATGATTATCTAACAATTCAATGATATTATTTAAATAATTATACAAGACGTTCCTATACGTACGAATCATATCGGACATAAGGTAAGGGAAAATCTCACAATCTCAATATTATTAGAGATTGTTTATACTTCAGAATTTAATGGGGAATATTTATCTTCCACATCCATGTTTCCTCAATATGTAATATTATTTCTATACTCATAGAAAATTTTAAATCCAATTTTACCTATTGGTTAATTTTTAGTCAAAGATATGAAAGTAATATTTTGTCATTTTTAGTATGAGATACATTTTCACTTTTCCGGCCAAAGTATGAGAAGAATGTTTTTTAACATATACGGAATGAATGGATTTTTATGATTTCATAGAATATTATTTCCATGAAGCATACATTACATTTTTTCAAGTTTATTTTTAATTAACTTCTTTGAAAATTGATTGACATGTTAAGAAAATAAAAATGTTATTTTGAAGTAGAAAAGATATTTTCCTAAAGAATGGTGTTCAAATGTTTTATCAAAATTATTTTCCATCTAAGAAAATATAGGGTTCTGTTTCTATCCATATTGTTACATTGATTTTATTATGTTGTGATGGAATTATTTTTATGATGTCCTTTATCTTATATGATTGTTTTATGATGTCATGATGTTTAAGAATCCCATTTTTATTACATGGGTTATGATATGATGTATGATGTATGATTTTGTGGAACACATAAGAATGGTTTCATTATGAGATGGGCAGGACCTATATCTCCTTCCAATGCATTGGTTAAATATTTATATCTCATGAAATAGACATGGCTGGAATGGAAAGTTAATCTTGTTCAATGATACAGTACTGGAACGCGGAGTGAACTTGGTTCAGTAATGGACTTTGTCAGCTATGATGGTCTTGGAAAAGATCCTTGACTAATATTAATTGATTTTCTATGATGATGTGTGTATGCCACAAATTTTCCTGTTTTATGTTATCATTATTGGGATTACGTCTCACTACTATGATTTATCCCATGTTCTGATATTACGATCTCTTTTGCTGTTTATGATTTTCAAAATGTTATGTTCTTATGAATATGATATGATTGATATTTCTTTTTTTTACTGTTAAAGAGCATTTGAGCTCACCCTTTTGTATGTTTTATTTTCTCTAGGTCAGGAATAAGGTTATTTAGTAGGATATGCCAAAATGGACTCTAGATATGATGAAATAAAAGGGAGACAATGTAGATGATTTATGAACTATTTGTTTATGTTTCCCAGCTTCTAAAGACACTATACCAATACGGTCCTATCATGGTTTTGTTATATGTTGTAATAAGTATGCTTCAATTCTGATGTAATAACCATGTATGTAAAGTATGTGTCATTATAGTTGGTACCATAGGAAATGCGTAGTCAACCTTTAGAAACTAGGATGTGAAAGCCTTAGAAAGAACTCTAAGGATATTTCTAAACATATAACACAATATTAGTGTTATAGAAATGTCCATGAACAACCTATGATATGTCCTAAAGTGTGAAATTTTATTCTTGATTATGTGGTTTTCCTATAATTATTAGTGTTTCTCACACTATGTTTATTGGTTTTAGTCAATGGTTGGAACCCTAAGGAACAGTGTTAATGCTGAATGTGATGGCAATGCAATGATTGTCCCCCTGAGAAACCAAATGTTATGAGAGCTGGAATTTAAAATCTTGTTGCCATTCTCACACAACATTTTTAAGATATGAATCATGCAGGTCTTCCAAATGAGAAAAATAAGGAGAAACATTCTGTTGAATCCTTCATGAGGCAGCTTCTACCTTCATTCAGCGGGTCTTCTGATCCATTAGTGTCTGAACAATGGATTAGTACCACTGAAAAGATATTTTTAGTCCTGCAATGTTCTGAATATGATTAAGTCATATTAGCAGTATATCGTTTGGAAGGTGAAGATGATCACTGGTGGAATCTTATTAAGAATACGAGGCAAAGGGATGAAAGTGAGTCCATGGAATAGGATGAGTTCAAGAACCTATTTTTCAATTAGTACATTCCTCGTATTCTTTGAACAAATATAGAGAAGGGGTTTCATTAACTAAAGAAAATGGATGATGAATCGGTTGGTACGTATGAAGCACATTTTACAAGACTTCCAAGGTATGCTTCCAGGATTATTATCTAACCTAAGAGTAAGATCGATCGATTCATTAGTGGATTAAAACCAAGTCATCGAAGGGCATTAGCCATAAGAGACTTCAATAGCTATGAGGAACTTATTCGATGTGCTCTCAAGGTTGAGATGGATATTGGAGTAAGCCCTCAGTCATATGGGTTTGATAAGAAGAGAAAATGGAATTCAAAGGGAAATATAAAGACCACAATGAAGAGATGATGAGTTTTCCATTATGCTCAATGTGTGGAAAGAAACTTGAAGGGAATTGTCTTAAAGGGACAAGTAAATGTTTTAAGTGTGGAAAATAATTTCATTAGGAAGTTGAATGTTGATATAATGGGAAGAAGATGTCTAATAATGCGAACAAAGAAAGGGATACACAGAATGCACCTCCTACACTTCAATGTTTCAAGTGCAAGGAAATTAGGAATTATGCCAATCAATGCCCTAATAAAAGGGTTGTTGATGATGATCGACGTCAACAAACTATTAAGGGCAAAGAAAAATGTAAAGTCAAATGAAATTTCTATCAGCGATGTTGAGTATAATAAAGATGTGGTGAAAGGTACACTTACCATCCACTCTAAAGTAGAAAAGGTTTTATTTGATTCAGGATCCACCCACTCTTTTATTTCTGAAGAATTTTCTAAGGCTATCATCATACTACCTCAACAATTAGATGTTGAGTTAGCTATGACAACACCTAATGGAACAACGGTAACATAAAAAGTTTATAACTCTTCTCCAATTGAAGTTTGTGTTAAAGTGCTTCCTGTAAATCTTGTGATCCTTCCTATAGTGGAATTTGATGTGATTAATGGCATGGATTGGATTTCTTTATATGGATCTCATATAAATTTCCAAAGAAGTGAAATCACATTTAATATTCCCTATCAATCTACTATCATCTATCGATGCAAGGATGAATATAACCTTCCAGTAGAAATTTCTTCCATATTATGGGTCTGGATTCCAATAAATAAAGGTTATTTATCTCAAATGGTTGGAGAGAAACTCATGATTAAGAATATTCCCTTTGTACGAGAGTTAGATTATGTCTTTCCGGAAGAATTTCCAGGTCTTCCACCAAATCGTGAATTTGAGTTTTCAATAGAACTCATAACGGGTGCTATGACCATTTCAAGGACACCTTATAGAATAGCACCAATTGAGTATTAGGAATTGAAGAAGCAACTCCAAGAGAATTTTGATAAGGGATTCATATGCCCTAGTGCATCACCTTGGGGAGCACCTGTTCTGTTTTTTAAGAAGAAAGATGGATCAATGAGACTCTACATTGGTTATCAAGAAATTAACAAGATCACTATCAAGAAACAATATCCTCTCCCAATCATTGATAACTTATTTTACAAACTACGTGGAGTTCAATAATTTTCCAAGATTGTTCTTCTTTCAAGTTATCATCAATTAAAGGTCAAAAAAGAGGATATACCAAAGATAGCTTTTCGTACAAGGTATGGACACTATGAATTTATAGTGATTCCATTTGGTCTTACTAATTCCCCTTCTATCTTCATGTATCTAATGAATATAGTCTTTAGAGACTATCTTGATCAGTTTTTGGTAGTCTTTATAGATGATATTCTTGTCTATTCAAATAGAAAAGAAGAACATGAAGATCACTTCAGAATTTTATTAAATACTCTAAGAAATGAGAATCTTTATTCCAAATTTACCATGTGTGAATTTTGGCTTTAAAAAGTTTAATTTTTTGTTCACATAATCTCAAAAGAGGGGAAATCTATGGATCCAAAAAAATAGAGGTTATTGAAAGATGGTCGATACCAACAACAGTAACTGAGATCTGATGTTTTCTTGGTTTGGATGGATATTATCAACATTTTGTGAAAGATTTTTCACGATTATCTAATCCACACACCAGGTTGACTCAAAAAGGAGTTATGTTCGTGTAGACGGAGGAGTGTGAAGAGAATTTCAAGGAGTTGAAAGGAATGTTATCCATTGAACCTGTGCTCACACATCCTTTTAGTGGAGAAAGGTTTGTGAGGTACAGTGATGCATCCAAGAAGGGATTGGGGTGTGTTCTCATGAAAAATGATATGGTGATAGCTTATGCCTCATGACAGTTGAAAATCCATGAGCAAAATTACCCAACTTATGATTTGGATTTATCTGCGGTAATCTTTTCATTAAATATTTGGAGGCATTATCATCATGGCGAAAGGTGTGATATTTATACTAATCATAAAAGTTTAAAGTATATTTTCACACAAAAGGAGCTGAATATGCGCCGAAAGAAGATGGATGGGGCTGATTAAGGATTATAACTACTCAATTCATTACCATCCTAGGAAAGCAGACAAGGTGGCTGATAAATTAAGTCGACAAGACCATGCCAGGTTATCCATGATGAGGATCACAAAAGATCAAATATTTATGGATTTACAAAGGATGGATCTTGGAATTATAATGGAAGGGGAAAATCTTGTCTTCTTCAAATGAATTTTCAACCATCTATACATGTGAAGATTAAAGAGGCACAAAAAGAATATGTATAGTTACAATAGAAGGTGAGAAATGTTCCTAAATTCAACCTTGATTTTTATGGGACAATAAGGTTCACGAATCGGGTTTGTTTTCCTCCCATCCCAGAACTGAAGAATGATCTACTATATGATGCTCATAGTTCGTCATTCTCTATTCATCTTGGAAGCACGAAGATGTATAGGGACCTGAAAGAGTAATTATGGTGGGATGGCATAAAAAGAGATGTTGCTGAATATGCCTCTCGATTATTGGTTTGTCAACAAGCTAATTCTGAGAGACAGATGTCTAAGGGGTTGTTACAACAATTACCCATACCAGAATGGAAACAGGAAAACATCACTATGGACTTTGTCATTGGAATTCCTTAAAATCCAAAAGAAATAATGCTATATAGGTTGTAGTTGACCATCTTATGAAGTCGGCACACTTCATTGCTATTATAGAAGATTGAAAAGGTGTTTGGTATCACCACCTACCTTTGGTGGAATTTTCTTATAATATTAGCTTTCACTCCAGTATTCAGATGGATCCTCATGAAGCTCTCTATGGAATGAAATGCAGGACTCCAACTTTCTGGGATGAAGTTGGGGAAAGAAAGCTATTAGGACCTAATATTGTTGATAAGATGGAAGAAAAGTTCAGATCTATTCAACAGAACATAAGAGCATCTCAGATTTGACAAAAACAATCTGTCGACAACTGAAGAAAAGACCTAGAGTTTGTAGTGGGTGATAATGTGTTCTTAAAAATATCTCCTTGGAAGAGAGTAATGAGATTTGGAAAGAAGGTAAAGTTGAGCCCTAGGTATATCGGTCCTTTCAAAATACTGGATCATGTTGGGATGGTATCTTACCAATTTGCACTTCCACCAAATCTCTCTCAAGTTCCCGATGTGTTCCATGTATCTCTGCTGAGAAAGTACATACATGATCCTTCACATGTACTAATCTCAGAAGTTGTACTACTAGAGCAAGATATTTCTTATGAAGAACAGCTGATAGAGATTCTAGATTGTAGAAAAAAAGCTCTACGGAACCAAACCACTCACTTGGTGAAATTTTTATGGAGGAACCATAAATTAGAAGAAGCTACATTGGAGCTTGAGGATATGATGAGGGAGAGTTATCCTCATCTGTTTATTACGAAGTGACAAATTTTAAGGGGGAAATTCATTTTAAGGGTGTATAATGTAACACCCTGATATTTTATGAGAAGTATTTTTTATGTCTTATTTTATACGCAACATAAAAGGAATCTTTCACTACACACAACACCAGCTTGGCTTGCGTTATACGCAAGAGAAACTTTCCTCAATAGTGTGTGTTGTACGCAATATCGAGTTTCACTAAAAATTGATATGTTATTAAAATATTATATAAATTATCCATTATAAATATTATTAAAAAAGTTTTTAATTTTAAATAACATTATTATTCATTTTACATATGATAAGAGAAAAAAAAATCAATTTTTCGGATAAAAGAATTTTTTTTTCAAAAATGCAGTTTTCCGCCATTTGATGGTGAACCAATTTTGAAGCTAATTTTTGAAAAGTTTATAAGTTCAATTTTAAAAAAATAAAATTATTCCTTTGAATCAAGTTATAAAAATGTACATTGGATAAATTTTTGATACATTTCTGATAACTTTCATATTTTTATGAATAATAAAACTATGCAAAATTTTCATTGAAAGAAACTTTTTTCACAAAAATAATTTATATGGTTAAAATATATTATTTAATGGTTTTAAAGTATAAATATAATATATTTTTACTAATTAATATAATGTATTTCATTAGCATTAATTTTACATTGAATTCATAGGTAAAAACATTTTAATCTTTTTCAATGTTTTAACTTTTAAAACCCATTTTCTTAACAACGGGATTAATTTTAAATTAATTACTGCAACTTATGTGTTTTTAATTTTGAAAAATGGATTCCATGTCTGTATTAAGTGGTTACAAATTATGTTAATAGGTTAATTTAATTTTTTTTATTATTAATAGTAACTACGGTAATTTTTATTTACTACAGTTAAAGGTAAATCGGGTAATTAAGGGTAAAAATAAGATTTTAAAATTACCCTAACACTTTCCAAAATTATATTGGATGAATAAAAGTTGACCCATATCGCCTAAGGGTCTTAATAGATTCATTTCATGTACCTTTGACCATGAAAATAATGTAATTATTATTATAACTAAAGAAAGTGACAAGATGTCACTCTCTTAAATCTTATAAGGATAATAATTTTAATTTAGTGATAAACATCATGAGACTTCGCACATGAATAGTCACTAGTAATCTAATAAAATTATCTACATCATGTGAATTTATTTATAATTTTTAGGTATTAAATACGTTTCATTAAAGGTGATACAATAGTGATGTTGAAATTATTTTATTGATTGAAATATCAAATAAATGGTTTTAAAAATATTAAAATAAATAATATATGAACTATTTAATGTGCTCTAATACTTTTCTAGATAAATATGAGTTTTTATGAATCTATTAAAGATTTTATTTCAAATATATCCTCTATTTAGATTTTATTCAAATTCAAATAAATTAATAGTGTCAAAATTGACACTATTGTTATTTTATAAAAATAACATATTATAAAATTGATTAAAAATCAAAAAAAATATTTATAAATTATAAATTGTAATTTATATGGTCTAAAATTTCAGAAACTATCTAATTATAGATAATTTAAATAAAATAAGTAATTATTTATATCAATTTATAATTTTGCATTTTATTACCAAAAATAAAATTAAATAGATTAAATAAGGATAAATCTAGTTGATAATGTTTAAAATAAATTCCCAACATGTATAAATTTTATTGGATGATGATATTACAACACTATATCATTTATTATTCTATTTTGAGTAATTTTGGAATTTTTTATGAGGGGTCTGAATTTATTATAAATTATTATATTTTTATATTTCCAAAGGTACCCCTCTCCTCCCTTATAAAAGGGAACCTCCTCCCTCTCCTCCTCACACAATTTTGAGCCTTAAATCTCGGCAAAACCCTTCCCATTTCCATTATAAACTACCCTAGAAACATACTACAGGTCCTGGTCTTCTTCAAAGACAAAGTTTAGTGCCCTAAGATGAGGTTTCAAAGAGGTATGTTGAAGAAGAGGTAATATCCGTTACCGATTCTTTCAAATTTATTTCTTCTTCTAATTACTCTTATTTAGTTGTCTCATTATGAAGTAATAACATCAATATCACTCATATACTGATATGTTATTATAAATATGAAACAACCCTATTTCACCTTATATCCATCCTACATAAAATGAAATCACCAAGTGTGCGTACGTACGGAATACCATCTCCACACCGTGGTGTAATCTGTTTTCCACCACCACATTATATGGATGGGTATAATGGTGTAAATAATAACTATATATGATTATTATAACATGATACTAATTCTAATACATTCCATCTTCCACTCCAATACCATTCAATAGTTATGGGAATGATATCATCGCTCGTGCGTACGTACGGCCTACTGTCTACACGATTTGATGCGACTCGTTCTACATGATCCTCATTTAATAATGATTATATAAATGAATTGAATGAATAAATATGATATATATTAAACTAATAACATTATCTTAATAAGGTATCCATAACCTAAAAATATGAATAAGAATTTATTCGACAAGACATGCATAAGAACATAAAGTATTGAACTCACGAATAACAAGTAACAATGAAATATTACTATTAAGAAGATAAGAATATGACCATGCATGATATCAGAACAATGAATATGATTCTTTAATAAGTAAATGACAATATTTAAATCATTATAAAGATCATTCAGATATGTAGGAAGCAAATCGGACATAAGGTAAGGGAAAATCTCACAATCTCATTTTTATGAGAGATTGTTTATACTTCAGAATTTACTAGGGAATATTTATCATCCACATCCATGTTTCCCCAATATGTAATATTATTTATATCCTCATAAAAAAAATTTAATCGAATTTTAGATATTGGATATTTTTTGTAAAATATATAAAAGTAATCTTTTTTCGTTTTTAGTACGAGATACTTTTTGACTTTTCCATCCAAAGTACAAGAAGAATGTTTTTTAACTTATACGGCATGAATGGATTTTTATGATTTCATAGAAAACTATTTCAATGAAGCTTCTTTTATAGGTTTTCAAGTTTATTTTTAATTAAATTCTTTTGCAGGTTATGATTTTCAAAATGTTATGTTCTTATGAATATGATATTATTGATATTTCATTTGTTTACCCTTATTGAGCATTTGAGCTCACCCTTTTGTATGATTTATTTTCCCCAGTTCATGAAGATGGGTATTAAGTTGGATATGCCAAAAGGGACTCTAGATATGATGAAATAAACATGAGACAATGTAGATAATTTATGAACTATTTGTTTATGTTTCCATGATTATAAAGACCCTATACTATTTAAATTTCACTTCTATAGGATAATTGTAATTTTATGTAAATATTATTAAATTTTTAAATATTATTCAAGAAGAGGTGAAGATAAAAGATAAATAAAATAATTAATGAAAAAGGTAAAACTCACATTTAAGGATCAAATGATTCCTTAAGGGTTTCCTAATGAATTTGGGATTCCAGTTTTATTATTTTGACCAAAATATCCCAAGTGTGAGATATGAGTGTTAAGAATACAACTTTGTTGATATTTGAGTGTAAACTAGTTAGCGGAATGGTTTCTTGTTGTTTAATGAGGGGTCCATAGGTAAATTTGATTGATATATTTGAATATAAATATTCCATAATAGATAATAATTTAATTTTGAATCCAATCTAATATGAAAGGTTTAAAATATTGTAAGATAACTCATTATAATTATGTTATAATAAATTATATGAAAGGGGTTTTGTGATATATTATTACATTGAAAATCATTTTATCCCATTAAATAATTTTATTCTTTAACATAGAAACTCAAAATTTACCACAAAAAATATTTATTTTTCTAAAAAATAATATTAACCATATTACCTAATTTTAAAATTCTTATTTCCAAATATAAAATCTATTTTATAAGACACAAATTTTAAAAGTGACCAAAATTTTATTTTTAATCATAAATTCATAACATAAAAATTAAATTTCTAGAAAATGTAATTTAATTTTTTGGTTAAATGTAATCTAATTTAATACAAATTATAAATCAATATAATAATTTTAATTCACCTTTTTATATTAAAAACACATTTCATTAAATTTTATCATTAAATATGATAAATTGAATTGTTAAATAAAAAACAATTGATGTACAATAAAACCAATGTTTTCAAATAAATGGAAATTTTATAAATATAAATAATTAAAAATTTATCCTTTAAAATTACCTAAAAATTATTTATTATTATGTATGTAGTTTTTTAATAATTATTGAATTTTGTTAGTTAATTTTTTTTAGAATCATTCTTTAGATGTAATATTTTTAAATATAATTTAAATATTTAAATGTAATAAGGATAATGATATATTTTTAAAATATTATAAAATACATGAACAATTACATGTTTTTATAACCCTAACTCTTACTTGAAAACTAAAAAAAAGACCTCAACATAATATATAAGGGTGAAATAAGAAATTATGGTAGTTGTGAGTGATGACTTTGCAAGTATGAATTTCATTGTGATTTCTATGAGCATGAACATATCCTGTAGGTATTTACATTTAATCCATACTCATTGAAGTTTATATAAGACTTTTTTAATGGGAAACCCTCATGATGTTTCCTTTTTTACATGATTTGACAATTAATTTTCATAAATATCATTTAGATTACTTAATTTTCTTTCTTATCACCTCTTACATATGTTTCGTAACATTATTACAAGTATTTCTAAATAATGCATCGTTGAATTTTATAACAGTCACAACTCATGATTATTTTAATTGATTTTTTAATATTATTTACACTAAACATATAATAACATAATATATCTCTTTAATAAATCAAATATTAAATTAGTCTAATAACTATATATGCACACTAGTCATATATTCCCAATTACTATATGTGCTCAGTGACCGTATAATGACCACATTACCCCTTTAAATTAAAATATATTTCCACATATAAATCCATAATATAATAAATCCAATTACCACTAAATATATTTAATATATATTTCATTCTTTCCATTATTTCTACAGTTTTTACTATCAATATTATCTATATGGGAGATCATGGTGATAAATATGTCAAACTACTAGAATTTTTATATACTTGTGGATTTATTATTTTTTTAGTTTTTTTAGTTATGTTTATTTTTGAAAAATTATAATATATCATTTTATAGAATATTTATATGATCAATTTAGATTTATGATTTTTCAAAAACATGTTACATAATTTATTAAAGGAAAAATCATACAAATATAAGGAATATTATAGAAATAAATAACAATTGAAGATATTTATGAACTTGGAAACAAAAAAACCCATATAAAAATGACGAAATAGAATGAATCATATATATAGGATACACTGAGACAATATGTTTCCAATACATACTCTCTATAAATATTAACCAATATGTGGTGTTCATAAAGAATTTTAAACACCATCTGTTGAAAAATTATCTAATCTATATTGACATTATCTTCAAAATAATAATGTGAAGGTGATAATTTCTAAAAATAAGCACCTATAATAAAAAAATTGTGAAGATTCCCCCTTAAACTATAGCACTAAAATATCTACAACTGGATTTCCATTGGAAAACCTTGGAAAATTTTTACCCAGGTGGATACAATGCTCTATCAATAATAAATATATGTGTGGTGCTTTATGACGATCTATAAACTTGTTGTCCCTAATTTGTGGATAAAACATCAGGTTCCAACACTATCTTTGATACAAAGTGAGATGAACTAATCTATATTTTACACCACTTCCATAAGTTAAGCATTATATCTCCTAAATAATCACCAAATACCAAGTGTGTTTTTTAATTTCATTAGGGGTCAGCTATATAAGAAAAATATTTTCAGCCCTTATGAACATTTATTCATAATTGATCCCTAGAATAATTCCTTCTCTACATTATAAATATTATACCTATCCACAAAACCTTTGGAAGGAAATCATATGTTAGGGATAATATAATCTCTTTTTAAGTGGAAAATATTCCACATCTCATCCAGGGTTAGATAAGAATCATATTAAAAAACTTGATAAATAAAAAAATATTTTTAAAAAGAACGTGGAATAATAATATTTTTTAATAAGTCAAGATAGAAGGTTTTTTAATATGAAATGAAAAAAATATAATAATAAAAAGTGTGTTGAATCATGAGATAATAGGCATGATATATAGAGAATAATTATAGTCACATGGTATGGAAATATAAATTTGTGTGAAAATATTAGAAAAAATAACTATAAAATAAACATAAGAATGATATAGCATTACCTTTATTATCCATTACACACACTCATGCCTTTTTAATCCAAAAACCCTACTCAATATTTCTCGTTAAAAATATTTCATACATTTATAAATGTCTCATGAGATATACTCTTCTAACAAATTCATTGGAGGGTGATATACGATTCCACCGATAAACCATCTAAACATATGTAAACCACATGAAATAAATCATTCATCATATCATAAACAACCCTTCTAAATACAATCGGTTTTATTCATTGTATTATAAAGCATCCATGGAAAGAAAGTGGCTTTCATATCATTTCCAAACAGTATAACAAAATATGACAATAGTGATTAAATTCATTTATATAAATATTCAATCACTCAAAAGGACTATTTCAAGAGAAATTTGTAAGATTTTATATAAAACCTTACCCCATTGTATTTAGATATTTTAAATATGAAAATTCAAGTGAAACCGTGAAAAAATAATTTAGAAAATAATCTATATCATTAACGTAAAGGGACAAAATTTTGAATCAATTTCTTGAAAAATAATTTCTAAATGGAAACATGAAAACATTTTTTGAACACTATATTAAAAGAAATCCAAATAATGGATCTTTGAAAAAGGTAATGGTTTTAGTTAAAAAAAATTAGTTGAAGATGAATATATAAGAATAAAATAGTAATAATTTATAATAATTTAAAAATATATTTTCTAAAATCAATATCAAAAAGAGAGTGAAAAATATGTCAATAGAAAAGAGATAAAGGTAAATTCAAATAATACCATGAATAAACCATAAATTTATTTTCAAATAATAAATTATAACATTAGTGGGAAGATAGATTTGGGATATTGGTGAAAAAAAGATTATTTGGAAAGAATGTGAACTATTCTTAACGCCGTCAAATTTTATGTTAAAAAGGTTTCATTAATGTAATTCTCAATAAAGGAAGAAAATACATTAATATATCAACATATAATATAAGATAGAATATTGTAATAAACACACTCAAAATTAATCATTATTTCTCAATAAAGAAATTTGAGTCAAGAAAAATGGTACTTTATATCTTGTTTAGCCAAATGTTCTTTAATATTATGTATAACAGAAGTCACACAAATAATAATCTATTTCTAAACATTATTAATAAATATAACATTTAAAAACATAATTTAATATTATTTTTATTAAATATATTATTATGTAGTAATTTATTTTATCCATCAGATGTTAATAGATTTGACTGTTTGTTTAGTACTAGTTTCCTAATGTAAGTGTATACTCATCTTTATAGATTAAAATTTTTTCATTATGTGATCATTACAAGTGCCGAAATAGATATATTATAATTATTTATAATTTAATATCATAATTATTTTTATTATGATTCTGGAAGAAAAAGTCAATGACAATATTGTTTTTGTAATTTTAACGAACCAAGAGTGGTACCTTAATAACAAGATAAATATTACTATTAACATTCCAAAAATATAATAAAATGTATTATTTACTAAATATTTTACTATATAAAAAATTAGGTATTTTTATCAGTCTGTGATAGAAAGTAATAGCATTTTTTTAGTTGGTCAAACGGACACAATTAATAACATGTTATAATTAATTGATAAGTAAAAGAAGGGGTTTATTTAGTTATAATATCATTATTAAATATGTATATTGATATTATTTAATTGAATTTCAATTAGTGAATCCAGATAGATTTTTTTTTGATATACAATAAATTACTATATAAAAAAAATACACCACATTTGTGGAGTTGTTAGTCCATATGTACACGTAGATGATATGTTCATATATAACAAATATGATGAAGATAAGGAATTGGATTACATATTAATAATCTTAATGAAGATTTAAATACCCAAATTATTCACCTAATTTCCCTTTTTACCCATAAATGCATAGAAAATATAAAAAATTGATCTCATTGAATATGGAGGTAGTAGTCTGCATGTAACACACACAACATTCCCATTATTTCAATGGTTGGGAGGTAGGTAAAAATTGGGTATCCTATAATTATATAAAAAATTAAATTTACTTAATATATTGATCAAATTATTTCAATATGGTAGAATAAATTTGTAAGAGAATAATAATAAGGAGAAGGAAAAGATACAAGGATTAATTGATAGTGTTATCTTACTCTTTGGAAGGGATAAAATGAATAACCGATTAAGTATTTGAGAGGTAGTCTTTTGAAAATAATAGAAAATATATGATGAGAATATGAGTGTTGGGATGTAATTTTTAATACATTGGATGAATCTAAAAAGTATTTTATTTGAATAGAAGATGGGTGGTGGTCACATCATTTGTAATAGAAAAGAGTGATATTATTATAATAATGTGAATGTTTCAGTCACTATTCAATAGTGAAGTGGACCGAATAATAGACAATAATTTGGTGGGGGAGAGGTGAGGTCATGATATCTTCCACCATGCGTTTCCACACCAAATTTTACATTTTTTAAGCCTTTTACTCTAATATATTCACTTATACCATTTTTATCTTTTATCATGGTAACTAATTATTAACTAAGTTATTTAGGTGTAATGAAAAAAATGGTCCATATTAAATAATTCCTACCTAATGATTCAAAAAATGAAATTAATTTTATTGTAAAGACCTAGAAAATTCCATGTAAATTTTTTAGTTATTTGGGATTATTTTGATACCATGAAATCTGACAGCGCGTATTTCTGAGGCCCAGAGTGCTCGAAATGATCCATCAAAAAATGATAAGTTTAAAATAGCTTGTGTGAATAGTTTTCATGAAAAATAATAATAACTCTTAAATGGGTGCCTAGATCAGAAATATGATAGAACTGTTACATTCAGGATGATAGGTTTACCCTCGGAGGGACATACCTTTAGTCTGTGAAAGACTCTAGTGAGAAAACCTGAAAATGACATAACCGTAAATAAAATTATTAAATAAAATTATTTTAATGTTCAAATTATTAAAAATCGCAAATTATGACATAGATTTAGAATTAGAGACCACCACTGAACTCGTGAGGGTATGCTTTCCTTAGGCAGACCCTAACATTGGCCAGTGCGGGTCAACAATTGAAGTTATTTTTTGGCCGTAAATAAAATAATTAAGAAACAGTTATTTTGTTGTTGGATTCTCTAACTTCTAAACCTTAACTCAGATCGAAAGTCCAAGAGTATTGTTGGATTCATGGGGAAGTTTTTCCTTTATGAGTATCTTAACCTCAAATGGTGCAGGTTGAGAGTAACTGTTAATAATTTTTTGAAGTTTTTTTAAGGTACGTTAAGTAAACGCTTTGGTGAAATTTTCAATATTTTGAACCGGTGCTCGGATTAATAATATAAGTGTACCATTGAATCTGTAATGCCAGGATTCTTTTAAGGGAGGATTCACTTTGACAGTAATAATCCAAGGGAAAACATAAAATTATGGTCTTTATAGAAAAACAATAAAATCATTTAACATGTTATTTTTATTTCTTTTTCTCGGGTAGATTAGCGGTGGTGGTGGATCGAAGGGTTTTAAATCCAATTAATGTATTGATCCTAAATATTTGTAACCTCAACATTGCAGCATTAATTTTTGTTCATAAATATACATCATTAATAACTTGCAAAAAAGGTGGATTCCCCTTCTATTTAAATGGAGCTTGGATTGGGGTTTTGACACGGCTTCATCAAATGAAGAACCTCAGGCGAAGTCTTGCAACGACTTCCACCAACTGAGGATGGAATATTGGGAGGTGATGATCTGAGATCGACGAACAATGATTCCCTCACTCTGACAAGGACTCTCCTCCTGCCAGAAACCACGATACCTTTTATGTTTCAGGAGGTATGCGGGTTTATTATTGAAGTTTTCTTTGATGAATTAAAATTCCTCCTGCTTGTTATCATGTTAACGCGGAGGGTTCGGGCCAAACAAACAAATCCCGAAACTTCTTCTGCTTTGTTATAATTGTGTTCTATAGGGAACAATTTTTCAACATGTTGGAATATAGAATCTAGGAACCAAACAGTGACAGTGTCATCCCGAGGATCCCATAAGAGAAAGCAGATGTCAAAACAGATCTCTAGAGCGTTGTCAAAGCCTTGTGGAAGAAGAGTCAGCGCGGCGGTGCCAGCGACTGGCGCGGTGGCACCAGCGACCAATGTCGGTGCACAAGGGAAGATGCTGGAAACCTCTGGCCATAGTGGAATATAGGATCCGCTCGGTGCCGTAGTGGTCAGACAGGCAGCCGGCAGTGTCTGGTCGCAAAGGTGGTTGAGGTGCACTGTCGCGCTCCGCGCTGAAGGGAGACGTAGATTGAAACTGTGACGATGCAGGGGAACCACTCTCCGTAGGTCATGTGAGTGAAGATGTGGTGCCACCAGGTACCTCCTGGTGCCTCCAATAAAAGATTCGAATGAATCCTTTGAGTTGTTCGGTTGCAGCGGACCACGCCACCCCGCGTGGATCCAGCCAGCCGGCTGGCCGAGCTGCCGTGACCCAGCCTAGTTGGGCTAGGCCAAGATGATCTGAGGCCCAGCGGTCCAAGCCTCTTGCAGCCTAACCCATATGGTCCTATCCGGGTCGGGCCGACTTGATCCGTGTTGGACCAGACACAGATCGCTCCCGGACCCAAATATGCTTAAAAGGTTGTATCTTGCAAACCTGAAGTTCATTTGACAAACCGCCTATAGCGCTGGGATCCATGGATCTAGATGGTCTTTTTGAGAGACTTCATGTGACTTTCATAGAAAGCTGAATTTTGGCTGGGTTGGATCGTACTGGAATCCTATCGGGCCCTTGGAACTAAATTGCATATAGCTTACAAACTGGATGTCTGGTTGACCCACCATCTATGGAATTGGAACCTTGATGACATGATAGATCATTGGGTTACTTCATTGTGGAAATTCGTGGTAGTTGAGATATGATTGATAGCCGGAGGAGCGGAACTAGGGTGATTCTTATACTGAGAGTTAGGATGACTACTCCATTGATGAATCAAGGCATGGGTATTCTTTACTCCTTCACTCCGGTAGATATGGGATTCCCCATGTCATGAGTATGGGTTTGTTTCCATCTGATTGGTTTTTTTATCCTTGGAGTCGGTACTTCCCTCTTGGACTACGGTGCGGGTCCTCTATACTTAACTCACAGAGAGTCATGTACTCCCATTTCAGGTAGGGTGCAGATCCTGTATGTTATAAGTAGGTACTCCCCTTTCCACCCAGGGTGCAGTTCCTTCTTATGAAGTGCTACAATAGAGTTGGTACTCCCCTTCAATGTCAGGGTTACGGTCCTCTAGTCTGGGTTCGACACTCCCTTGACATACTATGGAACGGGTCCCCCACAGCGAACAAACTACTAGGGTTGGACTCCCCTATCAGGTAGGGTGAAGGTTCTCACATATAGAGTTGGTACTCCCCTGTCCTGCCAGGGTGAGGGTCCTCTAGCTAGGGTTAGTACTCCCCAGATGTACTAGGGCGTGTGTCCCCCATAGTAAACAAACTACCATAGTCGTACTCCCCAACCAGTTTGGGTGGTGTCCTCAAATATGGAGTTGTACTCCAACATCTCTGAGTAGCGACGGGGAGTGGGTCCTTCAGGGGAGTTGGATCTACATAAACTATAGGAAATAGTGTTGAAAAGTGGGCCTCCTCACTTTTTTTCCCTTGGTTTTCCTCGGGTGCAAGACTTTGACTGTGAAACCTCTAGTGTCAGGCACTAGAGGCAGTTCTAACAGAATGTTCCCAATAGAGCACGTCATTTCGGACGTTACATTAAGAATGGTTTAGTTGTATCTAATAGAGTACATCTCTCATATAGGTGCCATCAGGGATGGCCAGTTCATGGAGTTGTACTTCTGATCCTTTATTTATGCTTTGATCCTTCTTTAGAAATCCTGAAAATGACACGTGGTCAGAGGCTTATGATTCTTTCTGGATGAGAAGAGTATATCTGGTTTGTGCTGAGTCTTTTTCTATGTGTCAGTGATCGAGATCATGTATTTTTGTTTTCCTTTTTGGAATTTTGAGAGACCATCGGGGGACTCGGGTTCCCTACTAGGTATTTTTATACTCACCCATGCACGGGCTTTGCTCGCACCATGTTGTGTCTTGTCCAGATGACGGACAAACTTGACTGAGAATTGGGGATCCAAGACTTGATGTGGACAGAGGTGACTGGTTGATGAGGAGAGCTGCACGATGATCTGTACCTACCCATCAGGTAGGATCCTTGGTGAATGATCATAGGAGATGTTTTTTATTTTTTGTTTTAGTTGAACTTTTTTAGTTCATCTTGTATTCTGGCCACCTCTACTCATTTTACACACTTTTACAACTGAAATTTTACTTTCTGGTTTCATCTTATTGTGTTCTTGGACTGTGTGATTATACAGGTTTAAATGAAAATCCATCATGTTTTACTGATATGTCATTTTGGTGCTAGTTTCCAACCCCTGGCTTATAGAAGGAGGGATTGGGGTATTCATGGCATAGGCCCCAGGGGACGGGTTGTGACAAATTATTATCTGAAGAGTCGGTTCTTCCAAAGAACTAGGACTCTAATACTTCCAATATAGAAATAGTTTTAATTATTTTGAGTGGGGTTTTCCATTCGGGGAGTCCAGTGTAGGTGTGGAAACTGACGAATTCATACACCAGGACCCTGAATTCTGATTTCTGACTCAGAGCACGGAAACGTTGATTGCGTTTTTTTTGGAAATTTTATACTTTTGATCTTTTTTGAGTCATCTCACCAGATATAACTTATTGGCCTCGGTTCATCTTGATTATATTTCAAGATTCCTCTACACAAACAGAAAACTAAGATTTCAATGCCTGACCATGAGGATGGTCCACGGTGTGATGAGGCTTAGGTATAGGGATAGTTGTCGAGATGGTACCATTTGATGGTGTCCCAACGATACTGCTACTTATTGTCCAGTAGTTACTACTGGCGCTAACAGTAGTGAACACATGTAGGCTCAGTTCCTTACATGTGTTTTAGTCAATGATACCCCTTAGTTTCTAAGGCGGGCATGACTCACAGGCAGCTAAGGACTGGCCTGAGGTGGTGACGGAGTTTCCATCTAGCCAGGTCACCATACAATCTGATGGCAGACCTGGTAGGGATCATTTTATGCGGCTCAACATGGTGATGGAAGGTTTTATATTACCCCTATCTAACAATGAGGTGACTTTTTTATGGAGAGAGCTTGAGAACCTTCCTCAGAGAAGAGGTTCTCTTGCCAAAAAAAGATAAGGGGTTAGTGTTTCCAAGAGCATCTACAGTTTCAACAGGATGAAATGTCGATAACTGAGTAATCATCGAGGCATACCAACCATTCCAAGAACTCGATGAATATGATATGACTAGTGATCCAGGGCTCGGACCTCAGATCAAGATATTTTTAGAGACATCCGAGCTATAACTATTACTATGTGCATTCCTACTTATGTTATTGTGCTAGAGAGAATCTTTGTGGTTGAAAATTCATCGGCTGAGTAGATGCAGCCAGTGAATATCGGTAGGGGATGGGATTAGCTGCATGCAGTCAAGGAGTGTGACCAAAGGGCTCCAAGAATTATTCGAGGTAAGATATGTGTCTACTACTTGAAGTTGTATTAATAGACATTGGTACAAATCATTCCTTCTTGCCACAAAACTTGTTCAAGAACTAGAGTTTCTGGTCAAACCATTAACATGACCCTTACTTCTAGAGATATATTTTGGAAGAGACTCGATAATCACACTTATGTCGATGGTGTGATCTGACCCTTGAGGTATGTTTTTTTGTTGGAACCTATCAGTAGTAGCATTGAGGCTTTAAAACATTATTTTGGGTATGGAATGGACATCCAGAGTTCATACTCAGAATAAATATTTTAGGGAAAATGATGTGGTATATCTAAAATGTTGTAATAGGTTTTTCCTGGGTTAATGAAAAAGGAATCCCAGGTATCATGAGAAAAACACATGCATAGGAGGATGTAGTCGATCTCTCTTGAGTCGACCAGCCTTACCCTCGTGGAAACAAGAGTTTTTAGTTTTTAGTTCCCAATAGTAGTTATAGAGTGCGGGAACATATTTTCCAAATATTTTTCTAGGATTACCTCTTTGAAGGGAGATGAAATTTTTCATTGGCTTGTAACCAGTAATGATACCGATATCTACAACTCTATGTTGGTAGTCTCCCATAGTGCTCCGGGAGTTGAGAATTTAGAATGGGGATGTGGTGTAAGATGCACTAAGTAGAAGGTTTGTATTATAGATATTGAGTGAGGAATTAGAGTCACAATACATGTTATAGAAACCCTTCATGTATAGTGATAGAGTAGATTACCTCCAGTATATAAAAGTCACTCACCCACACCATCAACGAGTTTGGAAGGCATAGCTTGGGGACGCGAACTATGAGGCCCAACATGCTCAGATATCTTAAATACAGGATCCTAAAGGATTTTATGAAGGTGGGTATCTCATCATCCTTTTCATAAGATGCACTATGGTACTAGTGATGCGACCAAAGGAGATGTTGAGAGAATTCCACACATCCCCTTTAGAGGTACATCTTGGTATGGAGAGAATGTATTAGGACCTTCAGCATCATTACTAGTGGCTAGGGATGAAGACTTTATGGAGCCTACAGAAGTCTTATGCCGACAGGAGGCGAAGACCATTGGAGTTCGAGTAGGGAGACCATATCTTCCTATGGGTCTCACGCCGACAGGGATTTTAGATATTTGGATAGGGAGGCAAGCTATCTCTTAGGTTCATCGGACCTCTCCAGATTCCCACATGAGTGGGCCGGATGGCATACCGTCTGGCTATTACCCCATAGACGCACTAGGTGCATAATGTATTGTACCTGTCCCAGCTAAATAGATACGTGGATGGACCATAATTTGATATCGACTAGGGTAAAATGGATAACGATGATGGGGTGACATTTGAGGAGTTCCCGATGGAGATGGGGGATCAAAAGGAATGGGTCTTTCGTGGGCATTAAATTCCTCTAGTGCAAGTTCGTTGGTAGCACAGAACCTCCAGGAGAGCACATGATAGTGGGAGGCTCAAAAACGTGCTCAGAACCCCCATTTTTTCCAAAAGATTTATTGAAGCTTTTGGGGAAGAAAATCCATGAGGTGGGGAGAATATAAATACCCTGAAAATTCCATGTAATTTTTTTAATTATTAGGGATTATTTCGAAACCTCAAAATCTGACGGTTCATAATTCTGAGCTCGGAGTGCCTGGAATGATCTGTCAAAAAATGGTATGTTTAAAATAGTGTGTGTTAGTGGTTTTCCTAAAAATTTGTAATAACACTTAATTGAGCGCCAAGATCCGAAATACAACGACACTGTTGTGTTGAGGAAGGTGGGTTTACCCTTGGTACAACTATGTTTTTGTCGGCATAGGCCTCCAGTAAGAAAACCTGAAAATGTCATAACCATAAGAGACATAATTAAATAAAAATATTTTATTATTCAAATGCATATAACTCACGGACGGTGACTTCAATTAAAAACATGAGACCACCACTAGAATCATGAGGGTATTCTTTCCTTACGTAGACCCTAAAATTTTCCTCTGTGGGCCAATAGTGGAAGTTAGTTTTCGGCCATAAATAAAATAATTTAGCAACAATTATTTTCTTGTTAAATTCTATAACTTCTAAACCATAACTTGGATCGAAAATCTGAGAGCACTGTTGAATTCTTGTTGAAATGTTTCCCTTATGAGAAGCCTAACCTCGACTGATGCGGGTTAAGGGTTACAGTAAATATGTTTTGAACTTTTTTAAGGTACTTTCCGAAAATAGGCGAGCGGTTTTCAATCTTTTTAACTGGTGCTCAGATTAAAAATTTGAGGGCACTGCTGAATCCTTAGTGATAAGATTTGCTTAAGAGAGGCTTCAATTTGACTGCATTAGGTCAGGATAAATTGTTAGATTTTGGACTATACATAAAAATAATAAATTAATTTAACATGTTATTTTTATTTATTTTTCTTCAGCGGATGAGAAGTGGTGGTGGACCGAATGGTTTTCAAGCCAATTAATGGCTCGCCCTACAATTTTTTAACATCAACATTGCAGCATTAATTGCAATTCTTAAATGAACTACATTAATAACATGAAACAATGGTGTTTTGGTGTTTTTACCTTTTATTTAAATGGAACTCAGGGTGGGGTTTCGGCATGGCTTTGTCAAGCAAGGAACCTCTAGAAAAGACTTGCAGCGACTTCCACCTACGGAGGATGGAAGCTTGGGTGGCAAAAATCTGGGAATGATGAATTCGGAAACCTCACTATGACGAGGAATCTCCTCTCGCCAATGAATGTGATACCTATAGCGGTTCACGAGGTAGTGGGTTTATTTTTAAAGATTTCTTTGATGAATTAAAATTCCTCCCACTTGTTATCATGTTAATGCGGATGGAGAGTGCCAAACAAACAAATCCTAGACCCTATGAGTCTTCGTTCTTGTTACATTCATCTGGGCACAATTCTTCAACTGATCAGAATCTGGAATCTGGAAGTGGAGCAGTGGCAGAGGCATCACGGGGAGCCTGTAAAAGAAAGCAGAAGTGAAAATAGGGCTCCATAGTGTTTTCAGAGCACTGCAGAATAAGCACCAGCATGACACCATCGCAGCGGCACTAGAAACCAGTGGAGTGGCACTAGCGACTGGCACGGAGGATGAGGGAAGAGATCGGAAAACACTAGTTGTGGTGGTCGGACAGGCGGCCAGCAGTGGCTGACGATGGAGGTGGAGGTTGCATGCTATCGCACGCTGCGCTGAAGGGAGATGTAGCTCAAGGTTGATAGGATGCAAGGGACTTTCTCCCTATAGGTCCCATCAGTGATGAAGCGGAACCACCTGGACCCTCCAATAAAGTGGTCGAATGGCTCATTTTAACCATTCGGGTGCAGCAGACTGCATCACCCTATGTGAGTCGTGCCAGCTGGCGAGTTGAGCCACTATGGTCCAGCCCATTCGGGGCAGGTTAGGTCGGTTCGTGTCCCAGTAGTTTGAGCCCACTGTGGCCCTACCCAACTGGTTTGGGCTAGGTTGGACCTGGGATGGGTCATGTCAACCAAAACCAGTTCAGGTCGGCCCATGTCAGGTCGGGCGAGACCTAGACCCCTCTATGGGACAGATACGCTTAAAAGGTTGTATCGTACAAACCAGGCGTTAGTTTGTTGAAACTTATGTGGAACTGGGATACATGGAGTCATACGGTCCTTTTGATATACTCCACATGACTTTTGGATAATTTTGGAGTCTGTATGGGTTGGATCGTACCTGAATCCAACCGGGGCCTCGACACTAAAATTCCAATAGCTTACAGATTGAGTGTCTCGTTGACAAACCATCTGTTTCTTTGGAACCCTTATGAAATGAAGGATCATCATGTTACTTTCTTGTGGAACTTCTATGTTAATGAGGTATGACTGATAACCAGAGGAACAAAACCATGGTGTTTCTGGTAGTGAGAGTTTAGATGACTGCTACCTTGATGTCTCAAGGCGCGGGTACTCCTTACTCTTCTACTCCAGTAGAGACGGGACTCCCCACATCATGAGTACAGGTACATTTCCCTCTGATTTTTTTTGCTATATTTATAGTTGGTACTCCCCTATTGGACTAGGTCATGGGTGCTTCTTACTTAACTCACATAGAGTAGGGAACTCCCCTATTGTGTCAGAAACGTGTCCTATATGTTAGGAGATGGTACTCCCCTGTCATCCAAGGGGTGATTCCTACTTATGAAGTTCTACAGAATAGTCGATACTCTCCTTCCATGACAGGGTGTGGGTCCTCTAGTCTGGGGTCGGCACTCCCATGATGTACTACAGCGTAGGTCCCCCACAGTGAAAAAACTACCAAATATTTACTCCCCTACCAGGTAGGGTGCGGGTCCTCACATATAGAGATGGAAATCCCTTGTCATTCTATGGTGTGGGTCCTCTAGCCTAGGGTTGGTACTCCCATGACGTACTAGGGTGTGGGTCCCCCATGACAAACAAACTACCAGATTTGTACTCCCTTACCGGTTAGGGTGCTAGTCCTCACATATGGAGTAATAATCCACCATCTTTGAGTAGTGAACCAGAGCGAGTCCTTCAATGGTCTAGGGCTCCCTCTAATACAAGACACAGTGTCGAGCAGTATCCCTCTTAAATTGGTTTTCCTTGTTCTTACCTCGGGGGAGAGACTGTGACTGTGAGACCTCTAGTGATGGGAACTAGAGGTAGTTCTAGCAGAATGTTCATGATAGAGCACGTCCTTTCAGACGTTCCATTTGGAATGGTTGTGTTTTACCTAATGGACTATGTCTCTCAGATGGGTTCTATTGGGGATGGATAATTCAGGGAGCGTGTACTCATGATCTGTGAGTTAAGCTTTGAGAATTCTTTGGAAGTCCTGGAAATGGCATGAGGTTGGAGCCTTATGTTTCTTTGTGGTTGGGACGAGTATATTTGGTTTGATTTGAGTCTTTTGATTTGTGATTGTGATCGAGATCATGTTTTTTTTGTTTTTCCCTTGTGGAATTTTGATAGACCTTCGAGGGTCTCGAGGAACCTACAGGGTATTTTTATACTCACCCCTACATGAGCTTTGCCTTCACCCAGTTGTGTCGTGTGCAGACGACATGTAGTCTTGACTGAGACTTTGGGAGCCAGGAATTGATGTGAATGGAGGTGACCAATGGATGAGGAGATCCATTTGAAGATATGTACCTACCCTTCAAGTAGGATCCTTGGTGGATGGTTGCAGTACCTTTTATTCAGTTGTAGTTGTACCTTTTCAGTTGGGCATGTATTCTGGCCCCCCTCTACTTTTTGTAGACACATTTACAGCTTTTTTTTTACTTTGTGGTTGCATCATGTTGTATTCTGGGACTATGTGATTGTATTGGTTTAAAGATAAGGCCATTCCATTTTAGGGATACTCCTTTCTTGTGATAGTCTCCAACTCTTGGCCAATGGAATAAGGGATTGAGGTAGTCACGGCATGGGCCCTGGGGGATGGGTCGTGACAAATTGGTATTAGTTGAGTCAGTTCTACCAAAGAACCAAGATTTTGATCTTTCCAATTAGGAAATAGTGTTAAGTGTTTTGAGTGTGTTTTTTAGTTCGGGGAGTCCAATGTTGGTGCGGAAGCCGACGTATCTATACACCAAGACCCTGAATTCTGATTTCTGACTCAGAGCATGAAGACTCTTATTCCGTGTGTTTTAGAAATGTTTTTATTTTGGTCACTTTTGATTCAGTTCACCAGGTATAACTTATTAATCATCATTCATCTTGGTTCTATTTCAAGATCCCTCTATGAAAACACCCAACCAGAATTCCAATACTTGATAATGAGGATGGTCAACAGTGTGATGAGGCTTTAGTACAAGGACTGTTGTCGATATGGTACCTTTGGGTGGTGTCCCCATGGTACTTCTACCCATTGGTCAGCAGTTAATACCATCGCTAAAAGTAGAGAAATCATGTTAAATAAGTTCCTTATTAGAGTTTCAGTAAATGATACCCCTCAGTTTCTAAGGAGATCTTGACTCACAGGCGAAAAAGTGATGGCCTGTGGTTGTGACCAACTTTCCATCTAGCCAGAGCACCATATAATCAGATGGAAGACCATGCATGGAGAATTCTATGTGGATCATATGGGAAATGTTAGGGTTTATATTACCCCTTTCTTACAATGAGGTTACTTTTTCATGGAATGTGCTTGAGAACCTTCCTTATAAATGGCAGTATCTTACCCAAACAAAATCTAAGGTGTTTTTGTTCTCAATAGATTCTTCAGTTTCGAAAGGATGCCATGTCGGTAACTGAGTATTCATCATGGTGTATCAACCATTCCAAGTACTCAATGAATAAGATATGAATATTTCTTCAGGGCTCGGACCTCAGAGTGATATGTTTTAGGGACATCTGATTTATCACTATTCCTATGTGAATTATTACTTATGTTAGATTTCTAGAGAAAATTTTATGGTTAAAAAATATTTGGCTGAGTAAATACAGCTAGTGAATATCAGTAGGGGATGAGAGTAGCTGCATGCGGTCAAGGAGTGTGACCCAAGAGATCTAGGAGTGATTCGAGGTACAATCGGTGTCTATTACTATTGGTTGTATTAATAGAAATATGTACTAATAATTTTTTCATTCCATGAATCTTGTTCAAGACCTAGAGTTTTTTTTTAACCACTGACCTGACCCTTACGTCTGGAGATACCTTTTGTAGGAGACTTGATAATCATACTTATGTCGATGATGTGATCTGACCCTTGAGGTGAGAGTTTCATTTGGAACCTCTTTTATGGTTGCGTCGAGGCCTTATGACATTAGTTTGGGTATGGATTGGGCATCCACAGTTCATACAAAGATTGACTATTTTAGTCAAAATGATGTGGTATATCAACAATGTTGGAATGGGGTTTTCCTTGGATGAGGAAAAAGGAAACCAAAGCAACACAGGATAAACTATTTCATAGGATGGGGTAACCAATCACTCTTGAGTCAGCTATCCTTACCCTCATGGCAGCAGGAGTTTTCAGTTTTTAGTTCCCAACAGCAGTGGTAGAGTGCAGGAACATATTTTCAAAAAAAATCCTTGATTTCCTCCCCAAAGGTAGATGGACTTTTTCATTGGCTTTTAACCAGCAAAAACATAGATATCTACAACTCTATATCAGATCGCTCCCGCAGATCTCTGAGAGTGGGTAGTTTAAAATGGGGAAATATTGACATATGCACTCAACAGGAGGTCTGTTTTATAGCTACTGAGTTAGGTGACAGAGAATCTTACCATGTTACAGAAACCCTTCATGGATAGTGATATAGTAGCTTACCTAAGGTTTGTGACCGTCACTCCCCCACAACATCAGCGAGTTTGAAAGGCACGTCTTGGGGACGTGGACTGCAAGGCCCAACTTTCTCAGATATCCTTATGATTGGATCCTAGAGGATTTTTTGAAGGTGGGGATCATGTCATATTTTTTATAGGATGCACTATGGTACCAGTGATGCTACTTTAGGAGGTGTGGAGGGATTTACACAAATCCCCTTTGGGGGTACATCCTTTTGTGGTGAAGATGTACTAGGACCTTCAGTGTCGGTACTAGTGGCTAGGGATGAAGGCTACACAGAGCCATGAGAAGTCCTATGCTGACAAGAGATGGAGACCCTTAGAGTTCGAAGAGAGAGACCATGTCTTATTAAGGGTGTCACCCTGATGAGGATTGTATATATTTGTTCGGGGAAGCAAGCTATCTCTGAGTTTTATCAGACCTCTCCGAATTCTCAGCAGAGATGGAAAGGTGGCCTACCGTCAGGCTCTTCTCCCATAGATGCACCCAGTGCACAGTGTATTCCATGTGATGTAGCTTAGTAGATACATGCATGACCCATCCCACGTTATCGACTGGGGAGAGAAGGACATTGACAACGGGTAAATGTTGGCGGAGTTCCCGGTAGATAAAGAGGGTCGACAAGAGAAGGTCCTTAATTGGTGATTGATTCCTCTGGTGTAAATATGTTGGTAGCATGGGAACCTCCAAGAAAACACATGGGAGAAGGAGGCTCAGATACATGCTCAGTACACCCATTTTCCCCTAGTTTTTTATAGCTTTTTGGGAAAAAAATCCCTCTGCTGGGGAGAATGTAAAGACCCAAAAAATTCCATGTAATTTATTATTATTATTTAGTATTATTTCTAGAGCGCAAAATCTGAAGGCTCGTAATTCTGAGGCCCGCAGTGCCTAAAATGATACGTCGAAAAATGTAATGTTTAAAATAGCATGCAAGGGTGGTTTTCCGGAAATAGTGTAAAAAATTTTAAATTGATCCCGAATTAGAAATTTGAGATCAATGTTGCATTGAGGATGGTCGGTTTACCCTAGGCGTGGCAAAAGTTGTATTGGTGCAGGCCTCCAATGAGAAAACCTAAAAATGACATAACTATTAATAAAATAATTTAATAAAAGTATTTTATTTTTCAAATTCTTATAAATCATAGACGGTGACATAGATTAAAAATATGAGAACACCACTGAACTTGTGAGGGTAATATTTCCTTAGTCAGACCCTAAAATTGGCAAGCGCAGGACAATAGTGAAAGTTAGTTTTTGCCTATAAATAAAATAATTAAGTAACAATAATTTTATTATTAAAATCTCTAACTTCTAAACCATAAATCGGATCATAACTCTGAGAGTAACATTGGATTTGTGGGGACATTTTTCCCTTAGGCAGATCCTAACCTCGACCCGCGGGGGTTGAGGGTGACAGTAAATAATTTTTGAACTTTTTTATGGTGTGTTTTTTAAACGTGTGGCTAGAATTTTCTATCTTTTGAAAAGATTCTCAGATTAAAAATTTGAGGGTACAGTTGAATCCATAGTGTCAGGATTCACTTAAGGGAGGCTTCACTTTGACCGCAGAAAGTTGATAGAAAAAAAATTAGATTTTGGACTTTACAAAGAAATAATTAAATTACTCAACAATTTATTTTTATTTCTTTTTCACCACTGGATGAGAAGCGGTGGTGGACCGAAGGGTCCTCGAGCCAATTAATTTATTGACCCTCTATATTTATAACCTCAACGTGGAATCATTGATTTTAGTTCATAAATGGAACCCATTAATGACCTACAACATAGCTGGTTCTCCCTTATATTTAAATGGATCTCAGGGAGGTGTTTTGAAACGACTTGATCAAGAAAGGAACATCCAGAGAAGTCTTGCAGTGACTTCCACCAAAGGAGGATGGAAGCTAGGGTGGTGGTGATCCGGGATCCACAAACTCCGACGACCTCACTCTGGCAAGGACTCTTTTCCCACCAATCATTGTGATAGCTCTAACAGTTCACGAGGTAGGGGGATTATTGTTGAATTTGTCTATGATGAATTGAAATTTCTCCCACATGTTATCTTGTTAATTTGGAGGGTGTAAGCCAAACAAACAATGCCCGGACCTTCCACTGCATCGTTCTTGTTGAGTTATTTGGGGGACAATTCTTCAACTCGTTTGAATCAAGAATTCAGGAGCTTCGCAGTGAAGACGACATCCCAAGGAGCCCGTAGGTGCAAGAGAAAATGAAAATAGAGCTCCAAAACGTTGTCAGAGCCCCAGGGAAGAAGCGCCTTCATGGCACCAGCGAGGAATGCCTATAGATGAGGGTGGCGGCTAGCAACCACCTGCTGCGGTTGAAGAGCAGTTCCACTCACTGCCGCAGTGGTCAGACAGGCGGCCGACAGTGGTCGGTCATGGATGTAAAGGTGGTGCGTTGTCACACGCCTTGTGGAAAGGATCCTCAACTCGAAGTCGTAGTGATTCATAGGATTCATTCCCTATGGGTCCCATGGGTGATGAGGAGGCGCCACCTAGCTCCGCCACTAAAGGAGTCGTAAAACACTTTTGAGTCATTCGGGTGCAGCAAACTGCAAGACCCCACATTGTTCCCGCCAGCCAGAGGACCGAGCCGCCGCAACCCAGCCCAGCCAGGTTTGGTCAGTCTGGTTCGTGGCCTACCAAGCCGAGCCCACTACAGCTTAGCCCAATTGGTCTTGCCCGAGTCAGCCCAGTCCCTGACCCCTCTTCGGCCCAGATACACTTAAAAGGTTGTATCTTGCGAACCGGATATCCTATTGAAAACTTGTCTATGATGATGGGATCTACGGAGCCAGGAGGTCCTTTTTAGACACCCCATGTAAAATATAGAGAACGTTGGATTTTGGCCGGGTTGGATCGTACCCGAATCCAACCAGGCACTGGGCACTAAAATTCTGATAGCTTCAAGACCGGGTGTCTGGTTGACGCGCCGTCTATTGAACTGGAACTCTTATGACATGAAGGATCATCGGGTAACTACCATGTGGAACTTCGTGGTAGTTGATATTTGACCGATAACCAGAGGAGCAGAACCATAGTGTTTCTTCTAGTGAGAGTTAAGATGAATACACTATTAATGACTCAAGGCATGAGTACCCCAAATGGTAGGGTGCATGTCCTCAATGATAGGTGAAGGTACTCCCCTATTAACCCAAGGTGTGGGTCCTACTAATGCAATGCTGCAAAAGATTCGGTACTCCCCTTCCGTTCTAGGGTGGGCATCCTCTAGTCTGGGGTCTGTACTCCCCCGATGTACAAGGGCGTGGGTCCCCGACAATGAACAGTTTACCATACTTTTACTACCCTACCGGGTAGGGTGCGAGTCCTATCATAGATATTCGGTACTCCCCAGTCATGCCAATGTGTGGTTCCACTATCCTGGGGTCGGTACTCCCCCGACGTACTAGGGCGCGGGTCCCCCATAGCAAACAAACTCCCAAAGTTGTACTCCCCTACCGGGTAGGGTACGGGTCTTCACACATGGAGTATTACTCCCCCATCTCCAATTAGCAATGTGTAGAAGGCCATTGAGGGGGTTATATCTCCATCTATTGCAAGACACAATGTCAAGGAGTGGGCCTCTTCACCTGGTTTTTCATACTCTTTCCTCAGGCGCAAGACTATAACTGTGAGACCTCTAGTGTCGGGCACCAGATCCAATTCTAGCAGAAAATGTCCCGATGGAGCACATCTTTCAGAAGTTCCATTAGTAAGGGTTGAGTTTTAACTCATGTAGTACATCTCTTAGATGGGTGCCATTAGCGATGGTCAGTTCATGGAGCATGTACTCCTAAACCTGGAGTTACACTTTGATCCTTCTTTGGAAATCCTAGAAAAGGCTTGAGGTTGGGGACTTATGTTTCTTTTTGGATGAGATGAGTATATATGGTTTGAGTTGAGTCTTTTGATTTGTCCTTGTGACTGAGATCATGTTCGGTGGTTTTCCTTTGTAGAATTCTGAGAGACCTTCGGGGGTCTCGAGGTCCCTACTAGGTATTTTTATACTCACCCCTGCATGGGCTTCACCTGCACCTTGTTGTGTCTTGTGCAGATGACGGGTAGCCTTGACTGAGACTTGGGGAGCCAAAACTTGATGTGGATGGAGGTGACCAGTGGATGTGAAGAGCCTCTTGATGAGCTTTACCAACCCTTCGGGTAGGATCCTTGGTGGACAATCGCAGGAGCTATTTTTTGTTTTCAGTTGTAGTTGTTCCTTTTCAGTTGAGCTTGTATTGCGGCCCCCTCAACTTTTAGTACACACTTTTACTACTGTAGCTTACTCCGTGGTTGCATCTGGTTGTGTTCTTGGACTATGTGATTGTACAGGTTTAAAGGCAAAGCCTTCCCGTTTTTGGGATACGCCTTTCTGGTGTTAGTCCCTAATCCCTTGCCTCTGGAAGGTAGGCTTGGGGTATTCGCGGTACGAGCCCCAGGGGACGAGTCATGACATTTATCAAATAAAATTTTCATTAATAATAAAAAATAATTATAACATTAGCACAAAAAACACCTAAAGACCCATTTTTAGAAAAAAAATATTTTTTAGAATACATTTTTTGTTTATTAAAAAAATATATATTTTGGATTTTCATGAAATTAATTTTTTGAATTATTGGCCAAAATAATTTATGTTCCCTTAAAATAAATCCAAAACCTAATATATCCTAGAGAAAACCTAATTAAAAGATAAAGAAAAAAATTTGTGTTTTATAGAAATATATTGATATATATATTTAAAATGTCAAAAACAAAATTCTCTAGTAAACATTGTATTGATAAAATAATAATTGCACGCCATAAATAGATTTTCATCTTGAAAAAATTTATGTTCTACTAACTTCTTGATATAGTCATAAATGCATCAGTTTTAGTAAAAAATTTATTTTTCATTATTTGATTAAAAATCAATTATTTTAGAAAAATAACAAAAACACCCTTTTATTATTTTGACATCATGGCTTCAAAAGAGAATTTTATTTTTTCATTTTCATTTTCAAAAATTTAAAAATTTATCTTGAAATTTAAATTATAAAATATAATGAAAATCATATTTTGTTGAATAAAGATGTTTTTAAACATACACTGTTGTCAATATTACTTCATATCAATTTATAATTTAGCTGTTGGTAATATATTTACTTATTATAATAATATTCTAAAATCCGTAAATTTAGATTATTAGGATAGAATATATAACATTTTAAAAAAATCATTCTAAAAAATAATTTCTAATATTCAATCATATAATTTATTTTTCCACTAAAATTATGAAATGTTAGTTTAGTAATATATATTTTAGTAAATTGTTGTATTATAATTATTATAATTCCCATCATAATATAAATCTTATATATCACAACTCATTTTATTTTGGTGTTGCATGTGGATCAAGTAATTGAATAAATTAAATTTATTTAATGGGAATATATATTGTACGAAATTGAGAATTACATTCTCCAACATTAAATTAATCCCTTCCCAAAAATTTTCATTTTCACTCACTAATGACATAAGATATGGGATCCATATAAAATTCATGATTTATTTTCTACTATGATATCTACTTCACAGTCTCAGATATTGTGTGGCTTATCATTTTCTATATGAGATTAATGCCTATATATTTTCCATTATATCAAAAATTTATAACCAATATGACTCCTTAGTCAGTTATATGGGTTTCTATGGTCATACTTTTCACAAATTTATTTTCACAATTTTTTTAACAAAATAATAAAATTAAAATGGTTATGACAATATCCCATAAAATTAGTATTTATGGACATAAGAAAACATTTTACTATAATATATTATCTAATGAATCCATCATTTCAAACTATGTTACGTTTTTTTCAACTATAACTTAGTTGGATCAAGCTATAACTCCTTCATTTTAACCTAGGTTTCCCATGGACATCATCCAATTTGGTTTTACAACCTAACTTTATACTTGTTAGATTACAAAATTCAATTTAAATTATTCATAAGGGATCATAGTTAGTATACTATCAAAAAAGATCCATTCAGAGTGTCTATCTAGGCGTGTAGTCTTAGGCCCACTCATAATTCACTGAGAAAATATCTTGTCCATACTGAACCAGTAATTTTCAATGTGGTTTCCCCAGGGTGAATCTATTCCATAACAACATCCGCATTCCAGTATCTAGACATAGATATAAATACTATGAAACCAACATATTGTAATATTTACCAAAATTAAAGGATATTATCCTATATTTGGAGTTCTCCTTAGAGTTTTAATTAATTTTATCATATCATAATCGTTAAAAAACTCTAATATATTTTAAAAATAACAAATACTTTCTTAGATACTAACTTAGGAACCCTAGACCCTCACTACCACATCTAGTGGTAAAAACCCTAGTTCTTATAAAAACATAGATGAACCTATATTTATTATTATATCAAATTCATATGATAAACATTGCATCTCAAAAATGGTCATACAATCCCAATAATGGAAGGTTTGTTTTCTATGAGAATCAAAAATAGAAGAAACTTATTTCAATATACCTTAGAAAATTTCAACTAAATTTATTCAAACTAGACTTTGATATAGATTTCTCATTAACTATACTCATATTTATAACATAGGGTATTGAAACATAATAAATGGGTGAGCTTCAACCCTAGGAAAGGGAAAACTTATCAACATGTCATTAGTGGTTTGATCATAGGAATATGAGAAAACTCGAGAAGGGGATAATTTTTTTAATAAAAATAATAAGGAATAATAAACGTTTTCTATTTTTCATGATAAATGGACATGTCACCTCAAAGGAACAAACATATGACATGGAAAAAAGTGCACAATAATAAGATAATAAACACAAAACATGATGCATTAAAATTGTAATATATCCTAGAAATGCAACATGACCTTGAAACATATCATAATAGTGAATGTTGGAACAAATATAATCATAGTTTCTTATCAACTTATTGAGTCCATTTTCTTACACATGAATTTGTGGGTCACTTCTCACACTCACTTCAGGCCAGAATACATAATTTCTCCCACGTATGAATACTAATGATACAAAAACTTCTAACCAAGTAATTTGAAGGTGATATATGACATCGATTATTAATCATCCATACATATGTGGTGTAACATAGAATCTATAATTCAATAAATCATAACTAAACAGTGGAAATAAAATGGTTTTCATTCACCGTATCAATATTCACCCATATAATGAAAATTGATTTAAAATCACATAAAAATGGTTTTATATAAAGTTTAGGATTTATATCAATTGGTCTACAAATTTAATCACATAAACGTGATTTTCAAAGAGGAATTTATAGGTTGATTCCTAAAACAAAACTGTAATTTAATTTGATTTTTTAAAGGGAAAAGTGGAATTAAAACCACTAAAATTGAATTTATAATACATTTCTTAACACTATCATATAGAGATAAAATTATAAATAAAATTTAAAAATAATAATTTCAATAGGGTAACATGGAAATATTTTGGAAAACCAACTTTAAATTAAATTTAAAAACTGAATCTATGATAAACATAATGGTTTTCCATATGAAATGTTTGGTGGAAGATAAAAAATATGAAAATGAAAGGGAAACTATTTTTTATATTTTTAAAATAAAATTATTGAAACCCACATCATAATAGAAGTGGAGAATAATTCATTTGAAAAAGAGTTAAATATAATTATTACGATCCGCAAAAATAAAACATATTTTTATTTCAAAATAATAATGGATAATATTACCTAGAATAATTAATATGGTTAATGATGGAAAAGATCTTTTGGAGAAAATGTTATTTTTCATAATATTATTAAATTTTAATAAAAAAAAAGATCTAAAATTTAATTAATTATATAATAGGGCTAATATTCGTTATAATATATTTATATAATAGTATAAAACATATTGTAAAAACCGTATTCAAAAGGAGTCAATATGACTTATGAAAAGAGGTTGGTTCAAGAAAAAACCCTTTACCATAAATCCCACACAGACCAACATTATATAAAATAATGTGTTATGAAAATAACTATTTTAGTCACCTATTTTTAAATATTATTCATACCTATAACCATTTATTAACATAATTTATAACAAATTATTAATATATTTTAGTAAGTTATATTTTATTTTTCTGATGATATGTTTTTAACTTTGATTATTTTTGTATTAATTTCATATTGATGGTATTAATTATTGAATCGTATTTAAATATTCATCATTACTATATCATTATAGGTAATATAATATATTTTTTTAAATAATTTATAATATTTTAATTTCATTTCATATGTATTTTAGTTATTATTTGAGATGGTGAAGTTTGCGATGAATTTGTTTCGTTAATTTTAATAAACAAGTGGTGGTGTCTTAATAATAGGATAGATATTACCATAATAATCACAAAACAAATAAAAATAATTATATATATATTAATGACTAATATCATAAGTAATTAAGTTTCCTTAGTAATGTATGATTGGAATTTTAGAACTATTCAGGTATGTGGTTGAACAGAACCAAACAATAATACACTATAAATAATGGATAAATATGATTATACGATGATTTAGTTACAATATAAATATTTTAAAAGTATTTTGATATTATTTATATTAATTGAAGGTGGTGTTTCATGTTATATGGTATTTTAAAAATAAAAAATATTCTTTTAAAATAATTTAATTTGTCACTTTCGTAGAGGCAGTTGTCTGTACATGTTCATATAGAACACATACATTTTAAATAGATAAAAGGATGATAAAAAATTGGTTTATTTTATTCATATTCTTAGTAATGTCTTAAATATAATATTTATTATATATATTACCTCGATGAAACATCATGTGTGGAATTTATAAAAAAATATATCATGTCGATTATGGATGTGGTAGCCCGCATTTAACCGATGCGACATTTTCATTTTTCAAATGGTTGGGAGGATGGTAAAACATGGTTATCCCATAAAAATATTAACTTTTTATCATAATTATTATGTTTATGTAATTATGAAAATATAGGTATATAATATTTAGATGAGGTGTAAAAATAAATAAAGGAAAATGAATAAAAAAAGTTTTTGGGAATGTTACCCTACTCTATGGAATTACCCCCTTTGAAAAAGGGATTAACGATTAGAGTGTTGATATTTTGAGTATAAAATGTCATTTTCAAAGTGGATAAAATGATTGGTTATTTATTCAAGTTGATATTTTCTAAATCTAATAGGCTTGCGGTGTGAGGATAAGTGTGGTGTTGGTTTCTCATTTTATATGGGAGAAAAGTTTAATTTTTGTAAAAATATAAATGGTAAAGTCTCTATTAACAAGTCATGTAGAAAGGATAATGGAAAATAGTAGATAATATTAATGTAAATGGATATGAAATTTCAGTAAATCCTTAAACATACATTTTCACAAATTTTTTATGTTTTCTATGTGTTTTACTCACATATTTCTTAATTTTACCAATTTGGTTTTTACCATGGAAAATAATTTTTAATTAAGAAATTATAATTTAATGAATAAAAATAAAATGTTCCATATTTAATAATTTATAAATAATTATTCTAAATATGAAACCCACTTTAGAAAATAAATTTTATATTTTTAATATAAAATAATTTTATCATTAGCACATGTAACACGTAAAAACCTATTTTTTAAAAACGTGTATTTCATTACATAATCGTTAGGTTTAGAAAAAAAATTATAAATGATATTGATTTTCTATGAAGTTAATTCTTTTATTGTTAATAAAATTATAGACAATTGACCATAAAATAATTAAATAAAGTAGTGTCACTTTTAAAAAAACATAATTAATGGAGATATGATGATAATTGTTTCTACTAGAAAAATATTGTACAATTTTCAAACTATTAGACATGAATTTTATGATTTAAAATTAGTGTTTTCAAATGAATAATTTCACACCATAAAAATAATTTTATAATTAAACAATTTTCATATGTTTTTTAATTACACTTCTTAATATGTTGACAGACACTACTGTTTCAGTAAACAATCCATTTTTCACAGTTAACCTAGAAATCAATTATTACCCCAACATTAAAAAAAATAACTCCAAAATAATTTTGACATTCTAAATCAAAAAATAATTTAGTTTTTTAAAATTTTAATTCTAAATTTTTTTAAATTTATCTATTAAATGAAAAAAATAATTAAAGAAACACCACATTTATAAAAAAAGATATCCTAATATTATAAATGTTATTAATATTTCTTCATGTCAATTTATTATTAATTATTGTTAATATGTTATGTCCTTTTAATAAAATTATAATATTATAAATTTTTAAATTATATTAATTATATTTAAATACACAACATTTTTAAAAAGAAATTATTTGATAAATAACAACTCTTTTTAATATTAAATCATTTTAATTTTTTATCCATAAATTGTAAGAAATTTTTATTATGTAATATCATTTTTATTTAAAAATATTTTTTTATTCCCCTTATTTTTTAGTAATATCTATATAATATTTCATTACTCATTTTAGATCATTTTTTCATGTTGATAAATGAACAAAATACTGTTGATTTATTTAAAATAAAGATATATTAAAAAATTGGGGTGTTACACTTCTGAGTGTGTAGAAAGATGATAATTAACTCATTTCTCAATGAGAGGGGTGGAGGGAAATTTCGTTCAAGGAGTTATAATCATAGAATTAATTCTTCAGATAAATCCCTTGATCATTTCTAGGCACCTAACACAAATGATTGGGTCGACTCCTTCTCAATAAAATGCTTAAAAATAAAATTAATATGATCGAACATAAAACAAGAAACATTTTATCAAATATTGAGTCATTTGGATGAATTCATATATTTTAATATTCATCCAAAATATACATATATTATTATATATGATATTTAAGTCTTCATTAGATTTTTTAACCATTTACCCAAATAAATATTCTTTAAAAACAACTTTGAGGTTATATAGAATGATATAACAAACTACTAAGCCATGAAAATCACATTGAAATTAAAGAATAAATTAGTATCATATTTGGAATGGGGTATCATTAATTCCATGATAAGAATATTTTATCACTTTGGGGATACACTTGGAGGCTGGATTCAATAATATATTTATTCACATTTGTTTCTATCGCGACTGATGAGAGGACATGTCACAATCTAGGATATAAATTAATCCTAATTACAAATGTATATAGTGTATTATATTTTGTTAAAACTATTTTTAATATCTCATTGTCTTTTATTTTTACTAAATTATTGATTTAAAGGACTTCATTGAACTATTTTTGATATAATCCTTATGCAATTCATAACTTCTGTTACTCTCCTGTCACTATTCATGATTCAGTTGTTTATTTTGTAATATTTTATAGATTTAAGGGACAAAAAAATCTTCTATGTCTCATCCTTTGATACCTTCTACCATACAACATAGAAATCCAAAAGCGTTATATAAAAATAATATAGTGTTGTTAGATATATGATGATTACCCAAATAATTTTTTTCTATATTAACCATTTATTACAATAATTATTTTCTCTTTAATTCCGTGAATTGAGGTATTTTCATACAATTATTTTTAGATGATTTTAATTCTTTTTATAACCACTATTTGGATCCGTTATTTGGGTGTATCCTTTGATTAAACATATCTTTTGGTGTTATATGTACTAAATTAAATTTCATGGTACACATGAATATTTATTCCAATAAAAAACTAATGTTTTGTGAGTGATAACCCTATTGTATATCCAAAAGAATCATTGATTGGTATCATACAAAAATGTAACCATGATTCCTTCATAAAGTGGCCATGAAAACGTTTACAATGTGTAACTCTATGTGATATCCATGTGTTATCCTATAAAACCCTTGGCCAACCCAATATCAATTCACATATGAATACCCAATGATTCTAAATAGGGAATTGTGATACTATATCAAATATGGTTTACAAATTATATGTTATATTCCCTTAATTTATAAACCCCCTTCATTATTTTTTATTAATAAATAAAATATAGAATGATGGATGAATGGTGTACCATTTTTCGTTTAATTTATGAATTATCACTATTATAGACATTAAATTCTTCTACAATATGTATTATTTCAATTATAAATTTCCCTCATGAAATTCTATGAGAAAAATTATTAGATATATTATTTCAATAACATGGATTCTAGAAGAATATATTTCTCCAAATCATCCACAACACGTACTGAGATATATTTTTATTCCTTATGTGATTTATATTGTATAGTTCATTTTCAGTACAACCACCCTTATATTATAAAGTGATATAAATATATCTCATATTCTAATACTCTTATAGTGCATGTCGTATGTTTCTTGGATGATATATTCTTTTTGAAAATATTCTAATAAACTCGATAAAACTTTTAATATTGTTCTTGGGGCTTTCACATCAACTATTTGCCTTTTAACACCTATTTTAAAATATTTTGTAGTCGTTGTGATGAACTAACAATTATTTTAATTTTATATATAGTTTTAGATAATGTGGCTTAATATAATACCATGAAGTTACTTATTACCTATTATGAGATTCTCTCATAGATTTAAGATCTATTCATGAAATCCTTCCCATGACCAATATAAGATACCCGTATCCAGAAAAAAAACATGTTGACAATATATATCCACATAAAAATCTATAGAGATTAGAGCTTCTACATATGTACATATGAAAATCCCTCCATATTCCCCCCATCTATTTTTTATACTGTGTATTAAATTCACATAACTAGGAGCTCAATAATTTTTCACCATATAATGAGGTGATAGGTGCTTTTTGAATTTAATTTCTTCCCATGAGATGGTATAGCTATATATCCCTATGAATGAAATATGTATACATGTCGCTTTATTCAATTCAATGAGGCACATTAATCCTTTTACAATTATATTATATGTTCCAATGTGGTTCTTTTTAAGGTCATACATTTATGATTGATGTAGTAATTTTTAAGCTCATATGTCATAGAACAATGAAGTAAAGTTTTATGATTTTCTGTCTTGGACCAAAGAAGTTTGTTTTAGGTTTATGTGTCTAGAATCATTATTTATTTTAGATTAAGGTCACATGACTATGACCTATTCAAAGTAATTTAATTTAATACTAAATAGACTATCAGGTTGAAGAAACCAATAAATTGGTTTCATGGATGTTATGAATGAGAATCCCTTTTTTTATCTCATTTTCATTAGAAACTAGAGATATAAATATGTCAATACACATGAGTGATGTGAACCAATGAAGAATGTATTGGTTTTATACAATATCAGCATCTTTTTTTATTGTTCATGGCTCTGTAATTGTACTAGGAAAATGGGTTATATATTTAAGACATATGGGGTCTTGTTCAGAGTGTCCATAATGATTTTTTGGGGTCAATAAGATTCTCAATAATGTACTATGAGTTAGAATTAACATTAGGAAGGTAATAATTGATTGATCATACCATGAGGACCTTATAATATATATAGAAAAATTATATTCCATATTATTTAAATCATTTAGTCCATATTATCAAAGGAATACATGAGTTATGGGACTACCTGAAAGGATATTATAAACTAATAATGTGAATCATATTAAGTTATAGGATTTTGTTATGTAATAGTACAAGTTAATAATGTGTCGATTTGTTTTTTTAACTATTATGGTGGAGGTATTGAGTTCAAACAAGGTAAGTGGCCATGGTGAATTAAATATCCAAATGTTTCATGGAAATATGTGTGTAAAACTGTTCAAAAGTGTCTTGAGTTCAAAAACATTATAAAAAATAAAGGATATTTTTTAAAGGAGTGTAACCCTTGGTCAATGTTTTAATGGATATGGTCAATTTTAAATAAAAATAATTACTTATGGAATACATTGAACTACAAAATTTTTAATTTACTTTGATTTCATGGATCTATAGGTGAATGAGGAGTATAATGATATTATACCAAATAAAATATATGTGATTATATTCCTCTAGAAATAATGAATATGGGGAGTTTAAGATTGGAAAACATCAAATGGTTTTTAATAAATAATTCAAACAATCTGGACTATAAAATATTTTTTGTCGAGGAGTATGTAAGGTTTTAATGAAGAGGGAACATTTCCACAAACAAAACAATATAGTTACACCCAAAATTCCTTAGACATGGATTTTATATCCACCTAATTGAATTTCTATTGAGTTTTCCTTGAGAATTTATTTTTCAAATGATTTGATTATTCATCATCTCAGTTCTATGGAATCTCCATGATTCCTAAGATTCATGTAGGAGGGGTATTTTTTATGAAAATTTTGTAACTACTTCCATGTGGTATAGGATGTACTAAGATATAAAAACACTTAGGGTAGCATATAATTAGTTCTTTAGTGTTGAAATGAATGACAATAAGGAATACTTGAAACAAAATGAGATTACTCCACAACTCATTAAAATGAAACACCATGTTATCAAAAATTTCATGAATATAGAGGAATGACATATTCTAGATAAAATGATACATTTTAATGGATAGTACTTATATATTCCTCAATATTCCTTTTTAAAAACCATTTTATTTTATACTAAATAGTAATTGTTTCTCTATCACCATATGATATTCATCCATATGTGTCTATGAATTTTTAAAGTTCCCAAAAAACACCCCACATATAATTGGATTAGATTGATAAAGTGGATTGTCTTATTAACATTAATTGTATATTACACATAAAATTCATGCAGTTTGTATAAAAAAATTGAAAGGTTTCTACTAGCCCTATATATCATGTAGAAAGGAACCATCTTCTCTAACTTTGAAGATACATATAATAATTCTTAAGAATTAAATTATTCAATAGAAAATTTTAGCTATTCCACTAGATAAATAATGTTCATAAAAAAATTTATAACCCACTAGGAAACTATATTGAAACAGAAGAGACAATTCCTTAACCCTGAAAACTCTTCATGATGACATATAAAACATATACAGTGCACCCACCAATTATGTTTTTTTATAATTCCCTTAAAAAATTATAATGATTTTCTTCTTCTCAAATACCTTTTTATGAAAACATATCCTCTAGGATCTATAATATATAATCATATATAGATGGATCTAAAATAAGGTATTTGATGTTATGCGATGAGAAATATTGATATATCCAACACTATTTATGGTAATAAAACAAACACATTAATGAAATAAAATTATATCATTCAATGTTAATGATACTAATTATAAAGAGTTAACTAGTACTGAAGAGGATTTCGCTTTACAGATTTGGGTTTCTCACTGAGGAACCCCTCCTAAGACGTCACCCGGATTAAAATAGCAAGTACACTGGATCAAACACCATCATAAAATAACTCAATCCATTGTTTATATTTCATGATGCTTTATCAAATATGACAATAATATAGATGATTTAATCCTTGGATATTCTACACTAACTATAGAGGACAGACCTCACATCCTCAAACCATATATTTGTATCTAGTAAATCGTTCTCTAGAGAGGTATTGTAAACGAAAAAAATTCATGGAATATAATCTGAGACCATATTCTAGGAATTATTCATTAAATTGATGTGGGATGTGCCAAATTGGTATTCTATATCAATTTTAATTTTTTATAATGGTTGAAATATTTTTGGATATAGGATATGGTTTGAAAACTATGCTAATAATCACACCACAACAAGAATTTGATTGAGGCTTGAAACCAATGTTTTCTTAATGATTAATAGAGAGGAAATAATTAGACTTCAAGGAATAATAATTATTATCAGTGATCTTATCCATATAGAGATTTATTATCAGCATACCCCTCCCACCCTTACATGGGTTAAAATGGTAAAGACCCCCTTTCTAATAGGGGAGTAATTGAAATTTTAGAAAAATGTTACATAGAAAGAACTTCATCATTACATTAACATTACCTTTAGGGAATTGGTAGTAATTTTCATTAAATGAATAGCTTAAGGGCCCAAGAAAATGTTTCTATTAAGTATACCAACAATTAAAACTCATGGGAATCTAATTATATATTTTCAATCTTTGGATAAAGGTCTTTTAAAAAAGTTGATTGGGGAACTCAACCCCAGAATAAATCCGATAGCATTCTCGATAGCATGCATTATAATATATTTTAGTGGATATATTATTATTATCCACGAAAAAGAACGTGGAATTCAAGAAAAAAAATTTAATATATTAAAAAAATTGGAAAGTGGTAACCATAACAGGTTTTTCCTATTAATATTTTCTATGTTTTACTAGTGTCTCATATTTACCCCACGGTAGAATGCCGTTTACAATATAGTAAGACCCTTCTAGATTCTATATCTCTAAAATAATTTTCACTAGTAGGGCCACGAGTTTATCAATTATGGTACCATCCCTAGTGCATGATCCAATCAATATATTAATATCATGTTTGGGCTGCAGCTTCAATCTCAAGATTACCCCGATGTGACACTACTAGAGAAATACACTATACCTACAGTTTGAAACCATTGGTATAGGCTTCCAAACCTTTGGTATATCCTATACCAAAGTTTTGGAGAACCTTTGTCAAGTAATCTGTGTGGATAAGTCTATAACAATGGTTCTCTAAAACCTTTGGTATATATATTTCAAAAAAAGAAGTATTCTATCAGTTTTGATCCCATTACCTCCAGTTCATGATTGAACGACCTAACCACTATCCTAACTGGACTCTTGTTAACATAATTTAATAAATATATATGTGTATTATCATAAATATTTTAAATATTTGTTTATTTAATGTTCTATGTAGTATGATTCTATAAAAGATACATGTAACAATACCAAAGCTTCTCAAAACCGGTGGTATGGACCTATACCAATGGTTTCGAGAACTTTTGGAATAGAATCCTTGATTTTGGGACCTATACCAATAGTTGTGGATAAACCGTAAGTATGGGGGCCTATACCAATAGTTTGGGGAAAACTGTTGGTATAGGTTCTCTATTATGGTCATATTCCAACTGTTTGGCCAAAAATATTGGTATAGGTCCATATAAGTGACATATACCATCGATTTTGGACAAACCATTAGAATAGGTCCCCCTATAACAATGGTTTGTCCAAGACCGTTGGTATATGTCCAAATTAGTGTCCTATAATAACTGTTTTAGCCGAACCGTTGGTATAGGTCCATATAAGTGAACTATACCAACAGTATTTCCTAAACCATTGGAATAGATATTATTTCCAGTAGTGTGATCAGCATATTAAATTACAATAATCTATTTGTCATTATACCCTAAAAATATCCAAACCAAACCATTAATGAAAAAAATAACTAGAATTAATGAGTAGAAATCATTTGTTATGTCAATAAATGATGATTTGAAGGTTGTTATAATCAATATATAGACCCTAGTCAAATCCAATATCCCATTAATATTCAGTTATGGATTATATTTTTTTCATTAGATGTTCCATTATCCACCCAAAAAGATTTAAACTAAGCGAAAACTAATTTCCAAGCATCAATGTTGATGGATACACACAAGGGACGAAACTAACATGCGGCTCACAATTCCACCAAATGAAACAAAAATATATCTATTAATAGATTTTGTTGAAACCTAAATTAGCTCATATAATGATGGTATACTCATTGAATTAGTTTCATAAGTCAAATTTCTAATAATAACTGAAGGTTAAGAATAGTGGGAGAAGTTATTAGAGAAATGACCACATTAATAACCTGTGATGAGAAAACCAGTAACTAGTCAGATGGACGGTTGGTGGAAATTGAACATGGATCTATCTCTTATAATATGAATACTAGTTACAAAACCAATAATTCTAATTAATTCTCATATTTTGGATTCATGAATCAAGAGGGGTTAATTGAGGAGAAATTCTTCAGCGAATGAGATTTGGGAAGCTATCCATATAGAGGATGTCATAAAGAAATATCATAGGTAGATCAATGTATGATTCGACAACTCTTTAGTCTCTTCACCTAAAGAGGATTATGTTTATAACATGGAGTTTGATACCCGAAATTATTTTTGATCAATGGTGAAGAATTTTATTTAAATTGAGTGCTCTGATTTATGGGGATTGAGATGGGTAATGATGACAGAATTAAGGATAAAGACAGTGATGATAATGATAACTTCGTGGAAATAGAAAAAAATGTTTTTGAGGTTAATAAAATCTCTAAATGGGAGGTAGTAATAACCATTTTCAATCATAATCAGTATATTTTTATTGATATCAACATTGATCATCCATTCATCTTTTAGATAAATTTTGGTAGGAAAAATCTTTTATCATGTTTGTATAGTATTTTCTTTTAGAGATGATTTATCGGGTGAGGTCTTACTCAAGAAATTGCATTGAAGTTGAATATTCATCTTTTTTCACGGTTTCTTTAAGTGACAATTTTTTTAAAATCAAATAGGTATTCAAAATTCCATCCTTATTAACCCCACACACATGTCATACCTTTTGGTGGGATAATAGAGTGATACTTGATCTCTAACTATAAACAAGATTAGAACGTAAATTCTGATTCTATATATATATATATATATATATTGAGTCTCTTTAACCAATCCATATAACATTTTGGTTTTCAAGGTTGTTGGTGTAGGTTCCCTTGGTTTGGGGGAACTATGCACCCAAGAACCTTAATCCTCATATATCAAGGGTAGACTTTAACAAGGATAGGGACTCTTGGATCATATAAGGGATCAAAGTGAGTCAAGGATTTTTATTTGATAGTTGACACATTGACCTTCTCAAACTCTATGACCCCAGGATGGATTTTGAATACTTTATTGGAATATATTGTTAACTGTTTCTACATGTAGTGTATATTTATAGGAAGGTATTTTTCATTTAAATGAATTCTATTTTTATCTTCTACACTAATGAATGTCCATTAATTATGCATACTCATTCATGGGATCGATCACGGAACATTTAGATGGGAAATGGGATCTGATTACATATCACTACAAAATGGTAATGTTTTCATTGAAAAGTATGTGACATCAATAGATCTCATACATGGGCACTAGAATGAGACCACCAAATTATGAAAACTAATTGTGTGGTGTCACTAAATAATAAGGTTTTTACCATAGGAATTGAATTGAAAATTATAATACGAGGATATATTCTTATTATTCTATCAAAAATAAAAAAAATGGTGGGAAATTATTGTGCTTTATCTCATGTAGGTGTATATTTCTAACACTTTCTTTTTATTCCACAATTTTCTAACTAATTTTTTTACCTTATATATCATCGGTATTAGTGCTCCGAAAAATAATAAATGGAAAATATCATGAAGCTTAAATTCACGAAAATAAGCTACAGAAGTACTTTTGAGGTCGATCTATTTGATATTCTGTAAACATGGTTACTAGTGAGCATCCGGCTCCCATAATGAATTATGTTCATGAGTTTATTTCACTCCTCCTTAGAAAATCAATGTTTGACCTTAGGTCTATTTCTTTATAATGGAAGTCGTGGAGCAATTTATATAAAGATATATGTCAATTGGACAACAGAAATACCTCGGGGGTTTATATAAAATAAGTACATAGAATTTTCCATATGTTAACCACCTTAGGATATAATGGTTTTGACTACTGTATCATCCACATTGTGGAGAAGGATATAATTTGTTAGAAATAGAAAGATAATGCATTCTGACTGATTCTATACAATGTAATTTAATCAGGTTATTATGATAACAATAGGTTTATGAAAAATCATTTAAAAATCCCACCATACAAAGCTAGTGGTTGGAAAAAAAATTATCCTATGAAGAAGAAACTTTGGTTTAACATATTAATTAAGAACCAGTTGTATCTTACCGAAAAATGATAGATTCTAAAAAGATTCTTGATTACGATAAAAGTGTATATGAATATTTTTCTTCAAATTGATAGTGGTAACACCCTACAAAGAAATATGGTTTTATAGAGTCAATTGAACATTAAATTAATATCCATTATTCTAGTTGATATTTAGATCAACATCTTACATTTATCATGGAAAACATGTAACATATGGAAATATGTACGTTCATTACTTTGTATATGGTCTCGGAGAGACTCTAAATAATGTATTACATAATATTTTCCTAATAAAAAATATTTATCTCAAATTATTTTTTAACTCTCTAACTTTTTATTTCATCTTCAATGGATCCTTTATGATACATGAAGCATTAAAATTTTAATCATTATAATAATTTAGTATAGATAATAAGTAAATATATATGGGTTTTTATAATCATATTCATAAAATAATTTAATCAAATAATTAATTGTGAATCAATTGTTCATATTTAATTCATGTTCTCCTGTACTGATATAAGAAACATGGACACACACCATGTATAGATGATCGCAACAGTCTGAGGTTAACATATTCTAAAAATGATTGAAAACTATGATTTCATAACAACTATGTTCTCATGATCATATATTGGTGTACTAGATATGATATATATTTACTATCACTGTAAACCAATGTTAGTCCATTTAAAAATGAGGAAGTGAATGAGTTGATAAAATTAAAATCATGATTGAATATTTTCAAGGAAGAATCAATGCTTAAGAGGGTTCAATTTCTACGAAATTACAGTCTTATTAAGTCTGTATAGATCATTTTATTAAAAATATTTATAAGGACACAAAAATTGTTTTTTCCCTAGAAATGTAGTCTGAATAATAATGGAATTACTTTTATTGGGCTCAGATGGTTATCCCCATAATCCTTTTTATTTTTTTATCACTATATTTGTTTTATGTTGTGAGGTGGATTAAATTAGTGAAAAAACATGAATTTTTATTGGCCCCCATTTTTTATCAAGATATCCATTATTCCATTTTCCACTTTAAAACACTGTTTTTTAAAGATGATGCATGAAGCATACCTTGTGTGCAGAGACTTGATTTTTTACCAATTTTAAAGATTCATTTTTTATTGATGATAACCATGACTCTTATTTTTGGAAGTTAGAGTATTTTAAGCTAGAAGAGTGACTAATGTTAATGTTCAAACATCTCTAACCAAAATAAGGTCAATGTTTTTTGTCATACAACTATTACGAGAAAAATATTGATGTTTGAGTTCATATAGATTTGAACAAATGACGTGGTAGCCTTTATTATGAGGAGGGAGAGGTAAACTAGACATGTTTAGAGATCATAATACTATAAAATATATAATTAGTAAATATTAATGTATATACGGTAATAATTATTGCATTGGTATGGGATGTGCAATAACATTAATGAGGTTTTTGAGTGACTAAATCATTTCAACACCTTTGAGCTCTGGGATAGAGTGATGTAAAATTTAAATTGAGTAATTAGAATTAGAGAATAATGAATTGATAAGGGATAAGAATGTAAAACTACTATATCAATTTGATTTGAATTTCCATTACCTTACTATTAAAAAAATATAAGGATGATCGTGGAAAATATTTGTACGTCGGGTTCCACCATAATGTTTTCGATGGAATTTTTGAGATAGAAAATCTTTTACTAATGATAAAGACATTCCTTTTTTTGGTAATATAATGGGAAACTATGTATTATATATATATATATCCTATAATATAAGGGGTTTAAAATTTTATGTACTCATTATCTTTATCCATGAACGATTTTTGGAGATTTATATAATCAATGTGCAAATTATGTTACATGTAAAGAGAATATATAAGTGATAATTTGAATTCTCCATTTAAAAAATAACTAAGACTAGGTCGTTATAGATTGATAGAGGGGAGTTGAAGGATTTGAATATTTTTAGTGAGGTCGATGATATTTAGTTCAATCAATTCTCTATATCATGTTAAAATTAAAAACAATCCCCATGCTATTTTTTAGAAATGGTAATAAAATTTTGATACTAACAAATGGTTTATGATTGAAAATATTGTGTGAATTGGTAAATCCAAGTTCTCATGTGGTGGGGGTAAAATGAGATTAAAATATAATTCTTGGATGGGTCCAAGATAAGTAATCTTGATTTCAATACGTATCATATAATTAAATGAATTAAACCAATAATAGTTTTGGAATAAATGGGATTCATGCATATATGACCTATATATTACAGGTGAAATGAAAAAAATAAATATGTTCCCTGATGAGAGAAGAAAGTTTGAAACATATTGTGAATCAGTTATAAAAACCTATATGGAATGGGGAATTGGATTAAAGTATGTCTATATTTTTCCAAAGGTAAATAACGTAGGAATCAAACATATGCTAAAATAATAGGAACCAAGCAACATCTATTTCTTAGAAGGGGTTTCTACATTGATTTTACACAATCCAAAGGGAGACATAATTATTTAACCTTAGTGTGAAGAAATTAATGGAAAATGAATGTGAAAGGGTAGGTATTGAGTAATAATATCATTTCATGGACTAAATTGGATTAGATCTTAAGATAGGTTAGAGACAGGTTTTTAAGAGGTAGTTATTTATAATGGAATAATAAAATTAAAATTACATGTAGTTATTAAAAAAAATAAGTTATTTCACTACAACTATATGTATGTAAGAATATAAAACATGAATTCAAAAGGCCATGGTCTATGATTCTGGGGAAGATAAATAGATATGGAATTTCATGATTCATTTAAATTCAAATGATTCTGATTCCACTACATTTCCTCTAATTATAGGAATCAAGACAAACATAGTTTTATGAAAATGGGCTCTCTATTGATAATTCACAAACATAGGAGGAAATGGTTTTAAATTATTTTAGATTTTTTGGAAGATACATGAGGATATTGATGAGTCATATACATAATAAAAGAGATGAAAATTACGGTATTTGATATTTGTGGATAGTAAAATAGTAGTAAATATTGGACTCACCAAGAATGATTAATATACAAGAATCTTCCCACACATAGTTATAGGATGTAATGTAAAATTTTTAATCTTATCGTAGGATTATGGGTATAAAAATCCTAATTTTGGGAATCTTATATTCATAGAAATATATTGTATGTAAATAAAGTTTTACAATGAATAACATTGTTAATAGATTAAGCATTATATGAGATAGATGATTGCATCATGTAATTTAATATCATATGTCATGAACAATATAACAATAAGATTGATTTCATCAATTTAGGACATGATGAAAAAAAATGAAGTTATAATTTTTATTTTTTATGAAATAAAACATTTAAGTCTTATCTTATAGTCTCTTTATCCATTTTGATTATGAAATATGATCTATTGGAGTAGACAATGTATATGATTTGAGGTTCTTTTAATATGTGTTCCACCTTTAGGGGTTTGTCACTATGTATCTTTGGCATTAAAATGTCAATACCATCTCCCCTTGTAAATATTATTAGAGTTTTACCTTCATGATGAACACTTGTGGGACTCTATTGTTATAAAATTCGAGGTTTTTCCTTACTCAAAATTTTTTATGATTTAGTTTTTCACACTTTGTAAGAAAATTTAAATTTTTTTATTATTATATATTTGATGGTAAATGGAAATAAGATTTGAGGGTAACTAAATATAGGTGGAAATTTTACTCTTGTCTTTCATACTATAGAGTAGAGGGTTTTCTATGTAGTAGTATGAGTCATGTTTGTAAAAACCCGCAAAGCATTCAACAGTTCATCCAACTAAGAATTATTATTTTTATGTATCATTTTTTGAAGAATAATTGTTAGATACTTGTTGAAAATATTTATCATCAAATTATAGATTTTATTATTGTATAAAGGATGATTTTATTGAATATTATACGATAGGTATATCATTTTCATCATAGGGGTATTATATTTGTTTTCATTTTCTATCAAAATTGCATAAGGGACTCCAAATCTAGAAATGATAGTGGTCTTTATGAAATTGATTACATCATTTTCATGACTTCCTTTAGTGTTATATAATTGCAGAACATTTAAAATATCTTTATAGTAGTTATAGAGAACATATATAACTTAAATTTGGAATGAGGTTATGAACCTATGGAATATATCCCCATATAGAGTAAATAAATAATATTATTTAATAGTGTAATAACTTTAGTCAATTATAAATAATGTTCATATGTTTTTTACATGAAATATATTTCTCTATAAATTTTGTGTAATATTACATTATAAATGAATATAATTATCCAAGTTACAAAATTTTTTGGAAGATATTGGTCCCTCACCAATGAGAACCCTAGGTATTGGCATGGAACTCTTGTGAGATATTTAGGGCCTTTTCGCCTTTAATGAACCTGATAGTGGCATCATAAAATACTTTTCTAGAATAAATATGGGTAATTTAAGTAATTTAAAAGTAAAAAGTTTTCTATCCACTAATATAATTTTTCATTATTTTTTCAAACTTTATATACGGACCGATTTTGATGATAATTCATTATGGGAGACATCCAACTCCCTATGGTGTTTCTCAGTGAGGGTGATTATTCTATTTGATCATTGGTTTAATTAACATCATTGATCTCCTACATATCTTTTCTGAAAATATTTAATGTCCCATTGTGGTGTGAAATACAAATCTATGCCTCATCATTATATGAATCTTGGTTAGAACATAGTTTTCTTTTTAAGGAACAGTTTCTTTTATTATTTTTCCTGTAGTTGTTATTTTGAAAAAAAGGGAAATATTGAAAAGTATAGGAATCACACTTTCACATGGGCTAATTTAGGGTTAAACGCCTTGTAATTATATGTACACACCATTTAGTGTGACCGTGTATGATGGGAATACATGGAATGTGGGAATGTCAGCATGGAATGAAGGAAAAACCAACTATACTTCTTGTACTTCTCAGTACACACCTTGTAGTCATGTCGGCAGGCCCAGGAATGTATGTAGGTATAAGTCAACCAACAAATGAAATGTAAAATGATATACATTCCATGTATATGTACTAACATTCCATGTATTTGTGTTTTTCTCTTAAAACGGGTATTATCCTATCCATTCTATAGTTTGGACAGTGGGCTCAAGGAGGTGAAGAACAAGCCCCGCCAGAACTTCAACCTTCTCCTAAATCTTCATTCAGACTCTGATTTAATCATCATTGGTTGCATTTGAACTGTATCTATAATCTATAGATTTCACTTTAGTCATTCTTCCTAATTCCTATTCTAGAGGAAGTTATTTAAGTATTAGTTATTATCCTTATTTCTTATATCTATGTCGTTCTGCCTAGAATTAGAGCTTGATGTTAGATGAGGAGAGTCGTACTATGACGAGGTAATTGGTGTCGTGCTAATTTTTTAATTTCATGTTGTTTATATGTGTAATTGTGTCTCACTCCCATGTTTAGGGTGTCCTTTGATTGAGAACATGACCCATATTGATACATAATGACATTTGGTTATTGAATAATTAATTGAAGTGTGTTTAGACTTAACTAGTTTGATTAAGGGCCACCCCATGGGTGAGTTTTCCCCCAGAAGACCATTGTCTAGCCGTTTGGCCCATTATGCGGATGGGATTTCCATTGTTTCCCTTTATAAGGGTGGTTTTAGAATAAAATTGGTTAAATGAATGTTTCCATGTGAATATAATTTTCAAATCATTGTGATAGTTTAATTCACATTTTAGTCTTGTTATATAATTTTTCCCACATGAGTTGATTATTGAAAACCATGTAATAGTGTAATTCACATGTGTTGTTTATGATTATGAAATGATGATACATCGATCTTGTCCCTAATTTAAATATTCTGAAATGATGATACATTGGGTATTTCCCTGATATAAATATCTTTAAATTCTTATACATCGTACATCTCCCTGAGGCATATTGAAATGTAATGAATGACGAAGCATATGATAAGACAAAGCTCATGCTTGGATTCGGTCTACACGTCTTTTTTGGATAGCCTGTTAATCTATCAGTTCTGTTTACTTTATATAGAATATTGAAAGGCATAGTACAAATCACAATACTTATTTAATTCAATGAATTTGACTTTATTAAAGTACATTAAATGAATTTAAATTAGTTCTAGTACAAGTTGAATTGTTTATCTTGAGTAAAAACTAGTCTACTTCTTCTACTATTGTAAACTATTGTTTCATATAATCACTAAAAGATTTACACCGACCATTGGTGGTTACAATGTATAATTTATTCCTCAGAACCAGTTTCGGTTATGTATTTTGGCCCAAATAGAATATATTGATGTAGGGGTCGATAGGATAAATGCACCCTATACCGGTACTTGATTGCTTCTTAGGAGTATGAGAGCATGGGAACAAGACATGGCTTAGGATATTGTTGAGTTTAATTATGTTTTACAACACCTTGGTATTTTATTGTAGATGATTTCAGGGTATCCTATTTTTTCTTTTTTCTTAGAACAAGTGACATATTGTATCATTTTAATATTATATTCCATATAGTTATCTTATCTTTTAGTCTTTAGTTGTTTACTTTAGTTACATGCTTCTTGTTGCTTCCTATAGTATTATTATTTATTCCATTATGTTACACTTTTCCATTGAGGGCATTGTTTCCCCAATATCACACCATAGGCCCCCACTGCTAGTCGGTAACCTCTGGCATTTGGGGAAAGGTGCTTGAATCCATGTGGCCAACAAGGTACAAGGCACTAGTTGAGTGGCTTCTGAACCTAAGATGTTACAAAGTGGTATTCAACGAGGTTTCATTTTTATTTTTTCTAATTTTCTGGCGATAATATAAAGGATATGGAATTTGGTAATTAGATTTTCTTGAGAGTAACAACTCCATATATAGGGAAAATCCAAATTACCACAAATAAAATTGTGTTTTTGGATTTTTATCTATCACCATTGATTTAGTTTCATGGTATGGTGATGCACTTGCTCTCTACTATAATTATTGATGCATTTGTAGGTTCTATTTCAGTTGAAACCTAATGAGATAATGGTGTACCATCTCATGCATCATATAATGACTTATTGTAATCACATTCCTTGAATTGTTGCATTTCTTATAATACACATTAGATATTTCATGTTTTTTTGATTGATATCAAGCTAGAGATTCCAGTTGTCATGATATTACCTTGATAGATATGTTTGTTGTTGTGATAGGTGTATTGGTTCATCATATGGTTAAAATTGAATGGACACCAAACATTGATCTCTGAGGTGTATGGGCTCTCTTGGATTGGAATTTGGTGGATCATGATTCAGCCTGTTATATAGAATTTTTTTGAGATATGTAATTCTTTGGTGTCAAAATTTGATTTGCAGGGAGTATGGGCCCTCACGGGTTTTTTTTCTACTAAACATGGGTTTTTTGAGAAATCTAGAGTTTCTACCCTAAAAACCCCAGCATACACAGTGTGTAGTTTCACCTAACATGTTATGTGTTCTTCATATTCGGGGAATAATGTGTACCCATTTTTAAATATGTACACATCGTGTACCATATGTACATGTCCTATAATAGCTGACCATGTAATAGACCATGAGAAGGTAAAAATAGGATGTTTATTTTTTACCAGAACACATCGTGTAGCCTACCCAAGAAGAACTGGTGTGGACTTGGTTGTGTAAGTGTACATAGACAGGAGGATAGCCTGGTTTACAAACTGTGTACTCATGGAACACACTATATACTTGGGGTTAATACATGAAAAGCTAGACGTAGAACATGACCATGTAATAGCCTAGGGTTCACGCCATGTATTCTTTTTACAAGCCATATTGTCCTTTTTTCCAAACATTGAGGTTCTTTTTCTATTTTTTCGTCACACCTGATTGGAAAAAAATAACGATGAGCTTGAACTAAGACATGTTATTGACCTTGTAGAGTTATTCCACAATGATGACAACGAGTTTTATGCAAATAGAGTGGATATGATCACACTTCAGAAATGGTAAGCCATCAGCTACTGATGGATCCTCCAATTATGCCAACTATGGCATCAACTGTCATATCGGACAGCTGTGCAGATACACAGTACCAGGAAGTTTTTGTGAGGTTCATGAAAACCTTTCAGGGAGCACCACAGGTTTCCACATATCTGTAATAGCGGACATGTATATTCCTGTAGCAGAAACCCCAACTTTATCTATGGATGGGGGACCACAGGCTATGGAATCATGGTTGAAATCAATGATGATTATCTTCAAGGATATGAAGATGCCTCTCGAGAGGAGCATCAACATCGCAACATATATTCTAAATGATTCTTTCAAGAGATGGTGGGATATTTTCACTCAGCCAAGGCGTCATTGAGATATGACATGGGAATATTTTCAGGTAGCCTTCTATAATTATTATTTTCCTGAGATGTTGTTGGCCAACCGAGCCTGAGAGTTCATGCAACTAGAGCACGACACACTCTCAGTTATCGAATATTCAACCAGGTTTATAGAGCTTCAACAATTCACACCTATTCGTATGGTTGATGACATATCAAATACTAGATGATTTAAGCATGGTCTAAGTGTTGACATATAATCACAGGTTAATGTCTTTAGATTGCCTTTGATCTCTGTTATTGTGAATCAGGCACTGATTATTGAGTGTAACCAATGGGAATATGGGGGTGTGAGCCATGGCGATTTAGCACTAAGATCTGGTACTGTCTCAACAGGAAGAAAGAAGCATCGTATAGATATTTCTTGTAGGGATACAAAAAGTCAAAACCCTTCTTTGGTAGTCAGGTGAGGTGCTACCTATGTTGAAGGATTGAGGATACTAAACCCCAGTGCCCGAAGGACCCGGTCAAGTGTCGATATTGTGGAAAGATGGACTTTTTACATTGGTTCTAATGGACATTTTCACCAGAATCAAATGAGAGAGGGTATGTACTAACTCCACATCTAGGAGTGGAGTCAAAAACAACTCATGAGTTTGGGAATTAGAATACATCAGGATGTTCAGGCAGAGGAGTTGGTCACGGCCATCTTAGCCAGACCCCAAGATCTCAGTGATAGTAGAGTGGTTCATCTCAGGGTATCCAGGCAGTGTCTTAGGATTACATTACAGGTCATACTTATGCAGTGCAACAGACCCAGTAGGAGCAGGATCCCAGACCTTTTGTAGTCAAATGTACTATTCTAGTTGCCTATATTTGATCTTCTTCACTTTTTGATACTGGTGATAAACATATTTTTATATCTATGGATGTTTTTGAAAGACATGGGATCTATTATTATTCTAATTTTAAAGTTATGATTCTAGATACTCTGATAGTGATTAGAACTCCCCCTTGAGATTGGTGGGTGTCAATTTCTATTGAACCTAAATTTCCAAGGGATGATGGGTTGTGATTTCATTCTCAGAATGAACTATTTGGTCTCTTTTGGTGCCTGTGTTTATTGCAATCGTCGCAAGGTGAGTTTTGCATCACTAGAGGGTGGAGTGTTTTTACATAAGGGTGAATTGGATGTCTAGGTGAGTATAGTTAGACCCGAGCATCATGGGCCTGGTGGGATGATAGCCCAGATTGAGATTTTATATCTAGATGATCAAGGAACATGTCTGGCATATTTCTCTTCAGTGGTTGATCATTTCTGGGATGTTTTCCTGGATGAATTTTCAGTCTTGCCTCCAGTCAGAGAGGTGGATTTCACTATATCGATAGTACCAGGATCGACACTTGTATCAATTCCTCCTTATATCATGGATACAATGGGGTTTCAAGAGCTCAACATTAATTTGAAAGTTCTGAAGGCTAAGGGTTTTATCCGACCTAGTAATTCTTCTTAGGGGTCACCAGTCATTTTTGAGTATAAGGAAGACGATACCCATATGCTATGCATGGACAATTGTAAAATAAACCAGTTGGTGGTTAAAAAACTAATATCCCATGCCACATATTGATGATCTGTTTGATAATCTTCAAGGATCTGAAGTGTTCTTGATGGTTAGATTTAGGTTAGGATATCAACGGGTACTTGTTCTACCTACAGACATACTTCGTACAGCCTTTCATAGTGTAACATCCCAAGTAAGTAATGAATAATAGATATTTTTATCTATGTCTATTAATGATTAAGATAGTGTTGTAGAGGCTTAAAATGAAAATAAATACAATCTTATGCATGGAATACACTAATATTCTTAAAAGATTGTTTTACTGCCTTTTGATGGCAAACCATTTTTGAATCTATATTTTGACAATTTTATAAACTATATTTGTCAAAATAAACTTATTCTTTATGATTGGGACATCAAAATTTACCTTGTGTGAATTTTTGGTATTTTTCTGACAATATTCATTTTTTAATGAATAGTGAAAAATACTGCATTTTACATCAAAACTGTTTTTTAATCTAATTTATTTATATGATTATATTATCTTTTGAATTGGTCTTAATGTGTAATATGAATATATTTTTACCATTTAATCCAATGGTGGTAATTGGAAACAATTTCACTTTGAAATTAGACTAAAACTGGTGTCAATCTTTTGATACTTATTGTTTTGTAAAAACACGCTATTTGCTCTGGCAGCGGGAATTAATTATTAAATTAATTAATGTGACTTATATGATTTGAATTTTTTAAAATAGACTTCATTTTTGAATTCTGAATATCAAATATAGATTAGGGTGAATTTTTGGTAATTTTCTGAAAAACTTCAATTTTTGATGAATAGTGAAACCACTAAGTGGTAAACAAGAAAACTGATTTTTTATTTAAATGAAAGTTTACCACTAATGTGTATTGAATTTTGAAAATCTGACATACATGGTTGTCATTAAGAAGTAAAATGTGGTTCAATGAGATTAAAATAATTTTTTTGGTGAATAGTAACTTATTATGTTTTTAATCGCGATTAGTGGTAATTAGGGTAGTTTAAGGTATAAATAATACTTTAATAAAATGAAATGACCTAGACACATGTCCCAACCTTATTGGTTGTGTCATGGCCGACCAAGACAAGCCATGGGTCAACTTGGGGACCCCATGGAGACACTTTGGTTTGGAAATGACATAAATAACTTTTTATTAAATGTTAAAGTAAAAATGACACAAACAAGAGATGTTTTACGAAAACAATTTTTACATGGGGTTATCAAGATCATATTTTTTATTATAAATAGTCATTGGAAAGATAAAAATATTTTCTATATCATAGTATTTTTTTTATAATTTTTAGACTTTAAATAAATTAAATTATTTATGACATAATAATGATGCAGCGATGACATCATTATTTGAAGATTTAAATAAAATGGAAAGATAATGTAAAATCTAAGAACTACACATGGCCAAAAAAAATAGGATGAGTGGATTTCGAACCTTTATCACCTTATCCACGAATTATATCAATGTGGGAACTTTTAAAACCGAAACACATTTTCAAATAAAGTAATGTTTCTTTACTTTCCAAAAGTGCCCCTCCTCTCCTCTTATAAAAGGCCCCCACCTCTACCTCATTTCACACACTCTAAAAGCCTTTGGCTCGGCCATCCCCTGCCCATTTGCTCTCTTAAAATACCTCTCCTAATCCTAGAGGATTTCCTTTGGGCAGAATCCTTTCAAAGGAAGCCTTTAGACTCAAATCAAAAGGAGTTACACTTTTAAAGGTAATTCATTCTCTCATGTTCATTTGTTTTATTTTGCTTCTCCAACCCCCTAAACTCCTTTTATTTACTTATTTTGTAACAACACCAGTATCTTCAATATACTAGGATGTTGTTATAAGATATATTTTAGCTACACGCTCACACAACTACATCAAATGGTTAAAGAACATACGGTTTCTGTGGATGGCGAAATTTTGCCTCCCGAAACGATGATTGTTCAAAACTCATTTAAGACCTTCAAAGGTGGCCATTATGATGTCACTATTTTTATATATGATATATAATATGTTTATGTTTTCCTTAAGCTTATGGTTTCTTCATTTTGGGCATACCTTTATGGTTTCCATTATGGGTAAACACGATATCTTCATTTTAGGAAGTGCGGACTATCGCCCCCTCAAAGTGATTTGATTCGTTAAATACCATATGTGGGACATATAAAGGATGGAACTATGATATTATATATGATATTATACTGGAATTATAATATACCTTTATATCATTATGATTCCATTCTATAAAATACGAAATAGAAATGAAAGTAGCATTCATGCGTACGTACGGCTTACCGTCTCAATGAACGGTGCATTTCATTTCTTACCTCTAAATGATTATGTAATATTATAAATGCATGTATGTACTGGATATATATGAAATATATGATATCTACATAATGAATACCATTCTGGATATAATGAACCTTTGACCAAATTAACAACATGTAAGTGTAATAAGTCAATTTTTGACTTAAGAACCAAATACCGACAAAATGAACATTATTAACTTAACTGATTACATGATGTTCATAACATGGTATAAAAGGAATTATGAACATGAAAAAGATTCATAAGCAAGTAGAGATTAACTCAAGTTTATTATTCAGGAGATTAAAGAACGGTCGGGTCAAGTCGGATACGAGGTATGGGACTTCGTCTCAATCTCCTTTCGTTGAGGCATATTTTATTTTATACACAACTTTCTTTTATACGGTGTATAAACCCCTTTGACTTTTACGTTTATTCAAAAGGAATCTTTTTTTATACGAAGCGTTTACTAAACGACAAAAGGGAATGTTTTTGTCATACATATGTGGCGACAACGACTTCTCCGCCGTCGTGACCGTTATTTGAGTTTCGGCTTCCTCTACAAGCCATACCTACTTTTTAAAAGAAAAATAAATACCATGTTTTACTTTTCTTTTATTTTAGTATTGAAAATGGTTTTTATAATGTTTTTATATCAATGTGTTGTATTGATATCTCGTGATTGAAATGTGGAAATTTTATGTTTCCTTTATACATGTTTTATGTGATATGATTATGTTATGGTTCTTGGGAATTATTATGAAGACGGGTGGTTCCGTGATAAACTAAGGGAGGGTGAGCCCGTTATAGCTCTCCAATGCATTGGGTAACGCGAAGGAGTGAAACGTTAAGGTTTCTCCGAAGAGATTTTAGGGAATATAATGTGATGGGTATTCCAAATGTAACCAAGAGGGTTACTCCCTACATAAGAATGTTATGAATGCCTCAAGTTACCTTTATGTCTTATGATTTCTATGATTTATTCATGATTTTATGAGGTATGTTAAAGTGCCTATGTTTTATGGGTAAAGTATGATTTCATTCTTATGTATATATGAACTCATGTTTCATTTCCATGTTTTTTTTATTATAACCCATACTGAGTTTTTATGCTCATCCCAAGTTTTTGAAATTTTTTGCACAGGTCAAGGGAAAGGTACATGATAAGATGATAGAGTCAAGGATGTGTCAAGAAATAATCCATGTTTTATTTTAAATGTGTTTCCATTGATGGGAATTAAAAATACTATCTTTATGTAACCACTTTGTTTATATGTGGAATGTAATGCAAGTTTTATGATCTAATTCTCTAAAACTCTAAACCCGAAAAGATCCTCAATGTGTAATCTTGTAATAACTCAATATTAAGTAAGGTTTAAGGCTCGGGCCTTATAGTTGGTATCAAAGGTCGGTTTAGATAACTTTAGGAGTTATAATTATATTAAATTATTATCCAATTTTTTTTTTGAAATGATATAGCATTTACGTATTACCATGTTGATTCATCTAAGACATGTTTGTTCAGAATGGTTTTCCACAGAGGAAACAGGGAAGCAGTGCTAGGAAGGCATACAGAAGGAAATAACCTTCCGAATCAGCATCTAGAAATGGTCGGAATTGGAACTGAACAGTTTGTTGCAGTAATGGCGTAGTTGACTCAAGCGATAAATGGCGGTGGTATCCATGCACGAGATCAGCCAGATCAATCGCAGAGGAACATGTCAGTGGTGGAACATTTCATGAGGCAACATCCCCCATCATTCAGAGGATCATCTGACCCTGTGCTAGCTGAAGGGTGGATTAAAGCACTAGAGAAGATTTTTGATGTCATGGGGTGTTCAGACAATCAAAAGGTTAGTCTTTCTATTTACCGTTTGGAGGGTGAAGCAGATCAGTGGTGGTCTATGGTTAAAAATATCAGGGACGCCGATGAGATTGATGCTCTTGACTGGGATGAATTCAAAGGTATGTTTCTTGAGAAGTATTTTCCTAAGGCTGTTCGACTTAGGATGGAAAAGCAATTCTTGGAATTGAGGCAAGAGGAAGACTCAGTGGCTGCCTATGAAGAAAGGTTCACTCGATTGGCAAGGTATGCTCCAAATTTTATCCGAGACCTTGATAGTAAAATCAATCGTTTTTACTCAGGATTAAAGCCAAAATATCGAAGGGCATTAGCTTCTCGTGAGTTTAAAAGTTATGAAAAGCTTGTTCAATGTGCTGAGAAGGTGGAAATGGAGTTTTGCTGATGACCAAGTGTTCTATAACAACCAGCAGAAGAAGAGACCGAGGTGGCAGGAGAAAGGTAAGAATTCTTCAAAAAAGTCTGATGGTAAGAGAACTAATTTTTCAGTTTGTGATAAATGTGGAAAAAGGCATGCTGGGGAATGTCTTCTGAATTCTGGGAAGTGCTACCGATGTGGTAAGATGGGACATAAGGCTCGTGATTGCAATGAAAAGGATCAAGGTGAAGGTAAGAACAAATTTGATTTACAGTTAGTGAAATGTTATAAGTGCAATGAGATGGGTCACAATGCAAATGAGTGTCCGACAAAGAGCTTGAGTGATGGGAAGCAGTTAGAATACAAGCAGAAAGGGGTGGTGAAATCCTTTGCAACTACTTCAGCAGATGTCAGGCCATCAAATGAAGTTGTATCAGGTACTTTGTTTGTTTTTTCAGATTATGCCAGTGTATTGTTTGATTCGGGGTCTACACATTCTTTCATCTCTGAAACCTTTTCTAGTAAAATGGGAATACCATCTCAAGAAATGACTCCTGAACTTTTGGTAAAAACACCTGGGGGAAGTGTTGAGGCAAAAAGAATTTATAAGAATCTTCATATCCTTATCTGTGGAAAGAACCTACTTGCAAACCTTATTGTTCTACATCTAGTAGAGTTTGATGTTGTCGTGGGTATGGATTGGCTCTCTATTTACCATGCTAAGATTGACTGTAGAGCTAAAGAAGTTTCTTTTCAGAAAGACTTTCAGTTTGTTTACAAGAATGAACCCTTACATTTGATAACATATCAAGAGGCCGAGAAAATTGTGAAAGATGGAAATGAATGTTACCTTGCACACGTCGTTGAAAAAAAAGGAACTGTTCAGATTAATGATGTGCCAGTGGTAAATGAGTATCCTGATGTTTTTCCTGATGAGTTGCCTGGAATAATACCAGATCGGGAAGTTGAGTTTACTGTTGACTTAGTTCCTGATGCTAAGCCAATTTCAAAACCCCCTTATCGAATGACACAAATTGAACTTTGAGAGTTGAAGGAGCAATTGCAAGATCTATTAGAGAAAGGTTTCATTAGACCTAGCACATCACCATGGGGTGCTCTTGTTTTATTTCTTAAAAAGAAAGATGGTTCTATGAGACTTTGCATTGATTATAGAGCCTTGAATAATATCACTGTTAAGAACAAATATCCTTTGCCTCATTTCGATGATTTGTTTGATCAGCTCCAGGGAGCTCAGTTTTTTTCAAAGATTTACTTGAGATCGGGGTACCATCAGCTGAAGGTAAAGGAGGCAGATATTCCGAAGACCGCGTTCCGTACGAGATATGGCCATTATGAATTTGTAGTAATGCCTTTTGGGCTAACCAATGCACGTGCTGTATTCATGGACTTAATGAATAGAATTTTCCATGAGTTCTTGGATAAGTTTGTGGTGGTTTTCATTAATGATATTTTGGTGTTTTCTAAAAGTAAAGAGGAGCATGAGAAACATTTAAGGGTTATCTTGCAAACCTTAAAAGAAAATAAATTGTATGGGAAATTCAGCAAGTGTGAGTTTTGGTTGCAACAAATTTCTTTCCTTGGTCACATTGTTTCTAAAGATGGAATAATTGTTGATCCTGCAAAAACAAAAGTTGTGGAAGAATGGCCAAGACCCACAAATGTAACCGAGATTCGTAGCTTCCTTGGTTTGGCGGGCTATTACCGAAGGTTTGTTAGAAATTTTTCACGGTTATCTAGTCCAATGACTAAGCTAACTCGGAAGGGTGTTAAGTTTATCTGGAAAAAAGAATGTGATGATTGTTTTCAGGAATTGAAAAGAAGATTGGTGAATGCTCCAGTTTTGGCACTACCTTCCAGGAATGGTGAGTTTGTTATATATAGTGATGCTTCATTGAAAGGACTTGGTTGCGTCCTAATGCAGAATGATCGGGTAATTGCTTATGCTTCACGACAGTTGAAAACTCATGAGGTAAATTACCCTACACATGATTTGGAATTAGCTGCTGTTGTTTTTGCTTTAAAAATTTGGAGGCATCATTTGTATGGAGTAAAGTGTGAAATATATACCGATCACAAAAGTTTAGAGTATATATTCACTCAGAAAGAGTTAAACATGAGACAAAGGAGATGGCTGGAATTAATCAAGGATTATGATTGTACAATTCATTACCATCCGGGAAAAGCAAAAAAAGTGGCTGATGCTTTGAGTCGAAAAAGTAATGCTTCATTAACAATGTTGCGGTTGGAACAAGATCCTTTGGTTAAGGATTTGATGAAATTTGTCATAGAAGTTGTTGGTGCAGGAAGTCCTTCTGTTTTGTTTCAGGTATCAGTGAGATCATCCCTATCAGATAGAATCAAGCAAGCACAGAAGCAAGACAGTGAGTTGCAGAAAAAGGTAGAGTTGGTTCATAAAGGTAAGTTGCCTGAATTCAACATTGATAATGATTGCGTTTTGAGATTTGGGAAGAGATTGTGTGTGCCTTGTGATTCACAGTTGAAGAGAGAGTTGTTATGTGAAGCTCATAGTTCTCCGTTTTCAGTTCATCCGGGCAGCACTAAGATGTATAATGATCAGCGGGAGTATTACTGGTGGGATGGAATGAAAAGAGATATTGCTGATTTTACTGTGAAGTTTTTGACATGTCAACAGGTTAAAGCAGAGCGGCAGTTACCGAAAGGGATGCTTCAGCCTTTACCAGTGCCAGAGTGGAAATGGGAGAATATATCCATGGACTTTGTTGTTGGATTACCGAAGACATCTCGAGGTAATAATGCAATCTGGGTTATTGTTGATCGCTTGACCAAGTCTGCTCATTTCCTTGCTATACGAGATACTTTCTCTCTTGATCAACTTTCCCGTTTGTATCTTAAAGAGATAGTCAGGTTACATGGAGTTCCTCTCTCCATTGTATCGGATCGTGATCCCAGGTTTACTTCTAACTTTTGGAAAGGCCTTCAGAAGTCGTTGGGTACTGAATTAAATTTTAGTACAGCTTTTCATCCTCAATCAGATGGGCAGTCAGAACGAACAATTCAGACATTGGAGGATATGCTACGAGCTTGTTCGATGTATTATCAGGGAAGTTGGGACCAACATCGTTCTTTGGTTGAGTTTTCATATAATAACAGTTTTCATTCCAGAATACAGAGGGCACCATTTCAGTCATTATATGGGAAGCGGTGTCGAACTCCAGCTTTCTGGGATGAAGTGGGTGAAAGGAAGTTGATGGGACCAGAATTGGTAGAAGAGATGGTAGAAAAAGCTCAGCTGATTCAGAAGCACATGAGAACAGCTCAGAGTAGGCAGAAGAGTTATGCGGATAACCGGAGGAAGGATCTATCTTTCAAGGTTGGTGATCATGTTTTTCTCAAGGTTTCTCCTTGGAAAAGTGTGATGAGATTTGGTAAGAAAGGAAAGTTGAGTCCAAGGTTCATTGGACCATACGAAATTCTGGAAAGAGTTGGATCAGTTTCATACCGAGTGGCTTTACCTCCGAGTTTATCTCAGGTACACAATGTTTTTCACGTTTCGATGTTGAGAAAGTATATGACAGGTCCATCTCATGTTTTGAGTCCAGAGGTAGTTCAGCTGGAAGAGAACCTATCTTATGAGGAACAACCGGTCCAGATTTTTGACCACAGGGAGCAAGTGTTACGAAATAAGGTGATTAAGCAGGTAAAGGTTTTGTGGAAAAACCACATGATTGAAGAGGCAACATGGGAATCTGAAAATGCAATGAGGGATAAGTACCCCCATTTATTCGATAAGTAAATAAATTGTGGGGACGCAATTTTCTAAAGGGGCGAAGGATGTAACATCCCAAGTAAGTAATGAATAATAGATATTTTTATCTATGTCTATTAATGATTAAGATAGTGTTTTAGAGGCTTAAAATGAAAATAAATACAATCTTATGCATGGAATACACTAATATTCTTAAAAGATTGTTTTACTGCCTTTGAATGGAAAACCATTTTTGAATCTATATTTTGACAATTTTATAAACTATGTTTGTCAAAATAAACTTATTCTTTATGATTGGGACATCAAAATTTACCTTGTGTGAATTTTTGGTATTTTTCTGACAATATTCATTTTTTAATGAACAGTGAAAAATACTGCATTTTACATCAAAACTGCTTTTTAATCTAATTTATCTATATGATTATATTATCTTTTGAATTGTTCTTAATGTGTAATATGAATATATTTTTACCATTTAATCCAATGGTGGTCATTGGAAACAATTTCACTTTGAAATTAGACTTAAACTGGTGTCAATCTTTTGATACTTATTGTTTTGTAAAAACACGCTATTTGCTCTGGCAGCGAGAATTAATTATTAAATTAATTAATGTGACTTATATGATTTGAATTTTGTAAAATAGACTTCATTTTTGAATTCGGAATATCAAATATAGCTTAGGGTGAATTTTTGGTAATTTTCTGAAAAACTTCAATTTTTGATGAATAGTGAAACCACTAAGTGGTAATCAAGAAAACTAATTTTTCAATTAAATGAAAGTTTACCACTAATGTGTATTGAATTTTGAAAATCTGACATACATGGTTGTCATTATGAAGTAAAATGTGGTTCAATGAGATTAAAATAATTTTTTTGGTGAATAATAACTTATTATGTTTTTAATCGCGATTAGTGGTAATTAGGGTAGTTTAAGGTATAAATAATACTTTAATAAAATGAAATAACCTAGACACATGTCCCAACCTTATTTGTTGTGTCATGTCAGAAAAAGACAAGCCATGTGTTAACTTGGGGACCCCATGGAGACACTTTGGTTTGGAAATGACATAAATAACTTTTTATTAAATGTTAAAGTAAAAATGACACAAACAAGAGATGTTTTACGAAAAAACTTTTTACATGGGGTTATAAAGATCCGAGTTTTGATTATAAATAGTCATTGGAAAGCTAAAAATATTTCCTATATCATAGTATTTTTTTTATAATTTTTAGACTTTAAATAAATTAAATTATTTATGACATAATAATGATGCAGAGATGACATCATTATTTGACGATTTAAATAAAATGGAAAGATAATGTAAAATCTATGAACTACACATGGCCAAAAAAAATTGGATTAGTGGATTTCGAACCCCTATCACCTTATCCACGAATTATATCAATGTGGGACCTTTTAAAACCGAAAAAAATTTCAAATAAAGTAATGTTTCTTTACTTTCCAAAAGTGCCCCTCCTCTCCTCTTATAAAAGGCCCCCACCTCTACCTCATTTCACACACTCTTCAAGCCTTTGGCTCGGCCAAACCCTGCCCATTTTCTCTCTTCACATCCCTATCCTCATCCTAGAGGATTACCTTTGGGAATAACCCTTTCAAAGGAAGCCTTTAGACTCAAATCAAAAGGAGTTACACTTTTAAAGGTAATTCATTCTCTCATGTTCATTTGTTTTATTTTGCTTCTCCAACCCCCTAAACTCCTTTTATTTACTTCTTTTGTAACAACACCAGTATATTCAATATACTAGGATGTTGTTATAAGATATATTTTAGCTACACACTCACACAACTACATCAAATGGTTAAAGAACATACGGTTTCTGTGGATGGCGAAATTCTGCCTCCCGAAACGATGATTGTTCAAAACTCATTTAACACCTTCAAAGGTGGCCATTATGATGTAACTATTTTTATATATGATATATAATATGTTTATGTTTTCCTTAAGCTTCTGGTTTTTTCATTTTGGGCATACCTTTATGGTTTCCATTATGGGTAAACACGATATCTTCATTTTAGGAAGTGCGGACTACCGCCCCCTCAAAGTGATTTGATTCGTTAAATACCATATGTGGGACATATAAAGGATGGAACTATGATATTATATATGATATTATACTGGAATTATAATATACCTTTATATCATTATGATTCAATTCTATAAAATACGAAATAGAAATGAAAGTAGCGTTCATGCGTACGTACGGCTTACCGTCTCCATGAACGGTGCATTTCATTTCTTACCTCTAAATGATTATGTAATATTATAAATGCATGTATATACTGGATATATATGAAATATATGATATCTACATCATGAATACCATTCTGGATATAATGAACCTTTGACCAAATTAAAAACATGTAAGTGTAATAAGTCTATTTTTGACTTAAGAACCAAATACCGACAAAATGAACATTATTAACTTAACTGATTACATGATGTTCATAACATGGTATAAAAGGAATAATGAACATGAAAAAGATTCATAAGCAAGTAGAGATTAACTCAAGTTTATTATTCAGGAGATTAAAGAATGGTCAGGTCAAGTCGGATACGAGGTATGGGACTTCGTCTCAATCTCCTTTTGTTGAGGCATATTTTATTTTATACACAACTTTCTTTTATACGGTGTATAAACCCCTTTGACTTTTACGTTTATTCAAAAGGAATCTTTTTTTATACGAAGCGTTTACTAAACGACAAAAGGGAATGTTTTTGTCGTACGTATGTGGCGACAACGACTTCTCCGCCGTCGTGGCCGTTATTTGAGTTTCGGCTTCCTCTAGAAGCCATACCTTCTTTTTAAAAGAAAAATAAATACCATGGTTTACTTTTCTTTTATTTTAGTATTGAAAATGGTTTTCATAATGTTTTTATATCAATGTGTTGTATTGATATCTCGTGATTGAAATGTGGAAATTTTATGTTTCCTTTATACATGTTTTATGTGATATGATTATGTTATGGTTCTTCGGCATTATTATGAAGACGGGTAGTTCCGTGATAAACTAAGGGCGGGTGAGCCCGTTATAGCTCTCCAATGCATTGGGTAACGCGAAGGAGTGAAACATTAAGGTTTCTCTGAAGATATTTTAGGGAATATACTGTGATGGGTATTCCAAACGTAACTAAGAGGGTTACTCCCTACGTAAGAATGTTATGAATGCCTCAAGTTACCTTTATGTCTTCTGATTTCTATGATTTATTCATGATTTTATGAGGTATGTTAAAGTGCCTATGTTTTATGGGTAAAGTATGATTTCATTATTATGTATATATGAACTCATGTTTCCTTTCCATGTTTTTTTTATTATAACCCATACTGAGTTTTTATGCTCATCCCATGTTTTTGAAATGTTTTTCACAGGTCAAGGGAAAGGTACATGATAAGATGATAGAGTCAAGGATGTGTCAAGAAATAATCCATGTTTTATTTTAAATGTGTTTCCATTGATGGGAATGAAGAATACTATCTTTATGTAACCACTTTGTTTATATGTGGAATGTAATGCAAGTTTTATGATCTAATTCTCTAAAACTCTAAACCCGAAAAGATCCTCAATGTGTAATCTTGTAATAACTCAAGATTAAGTAAGGTTTAAGGCTGGGGCCTTATACATAGTATTTATGGCCTATATGAGTACCCGGTTATGTTGTTTGGTCTCACAAATTGACCAACAGTTTTCATGGTGCTGATGAACTGAGTCTTCCATATTTACCTAGATTATTTTTGGGTGGTTTTCATGGATGATATCTTGTTGTATTCTCATAATCAACATGACCATTCCAAACTACTTGAGATCATTTTTAATACACTTAGAGAGAAATAGTAATATTCAAACCTCACTAAATAATACCATTGGATAGACCAGAATCACTTCTTGAGTCCTGTAATATCAAAGATAGGAGTATCGGTAAAACCATAGAATGTGACAGAAGTAGTTTCTTGGGAGCATTCAAAGAATGTTTTTGATGTACTGAGCTTTTTTGGGGCTGGCTGGTTACTAGAGGTTCTTTATTAAAGACTTTTCATGCTTATAAGTTCCACTAAAGGACCAGACTAAGAAGGTTACGAAGTACCTGTGGATATATTCTTTTGATTTCTACTTTCGGGAGATGAAATAGAGATTGAATTAAGAAATAATACAAATTTTTCCAGAGTCGGGAATGAGTAACACCATTTACTGTGATGCATCCAATATTGGGCTAGAAGTAGTTCTCATTCATGGGGATAAAGTCCTTACATATGGTTCTTGGTAGGTGAGGTCACATGAGAAGAACTACCTGATACACACTCTCAAGTTAGCTGAATTTTTGCATGCTTTACATTGTGGAATACATTATCTTTTGGGAAATAATTTTGTGGTATACACTGAAAAAAAAAGTCCCATGTGTATCATTACTCATTGTGATATGAATTTGAGATAGAGAAGGTGGGTTGAGTACCTTATGTCTTTTGATTTTGATATTCGCTATATGCAAGGAAAAGGTGATGCTGAGGTTGACTCACTAAGTAGGAGGACGCAGATACAGGAAGTGCAAGAGTCCAGTGGTAAGTGGAAGCTTATGGATTTGTTCACTTAGATGAATTTAGAGGTGTAAGACTGTCAGGGATAGAGTTATCATTCATCTTTTTATGTTACATCTACCCTAATGGATAGAGTGAGGATTAGGAATCTATCAAATTCTGAAGGCCTTGTTCTACGGGAGAGTGTGGTAGGTGATGACCCTCTGTCTAGATTGATGATATATGAGGATAAAGTTGGAAGTATCCATGTACCTGTGAGGGTTTCATGGGGTATACAAAAGGAGATAATGTGGTAGTTTCATGATTCATCTTGGATAGTGCATCTTGGAGTCACCGATATGTACAGTGACGTACACTGTCATTATTGGTGGCTAGCTATGAAATAAGAAGTAGTTGGTTTTGTTAAGAAGTGTTCCACATGTTAGTTGGTGAGGGTGGAAAATTAGTGGATGGTTGGGATTTTATAGTAGTTACTCATTCCTAAGTGTAAGTGGGATGATTCCGTGATGGATTCTATGATAGGGTTTTCAAGATCGCCTAGAGGCAACGATGTTGTGTGGGTTGTGGTTGATAGGCTTACGAACGTCGCTCACATCATGCCGATCAAGGAGACCTTCAGTGTTGAGGAGATTAGAAATATTTATATCTGAGAGTTGGTCTGACTTCATGGGGTCCCATAATCTATCCTTTCAGATATTGACTCCAACTTTATGTCTCTTTTTTGGTAGATTTTTCATAGGGCACTGGTTTCACAGGTGCTTATGAGCATAACATACCACCCTTAGACTAATGTCCAGTCATAGAGTACAATATAAGTACTAGAGGAAATGTTATGTGAAAGTGTCCTAGACTTTGGGGATCTTGGGAGAATCATATACCCCTAGTTGAGTTAGCCTATAATAATATCATCCAGAATACTATTTAGATGGCTCCATATGAGGCTTTTTACAGGAGTCCATGATGATCACCCCGGTATTGGATGGAGGCAGGTGAGGAAACTATGTTGGGACCTTGTCTTGTCTAGGAAAATAGTGATCAAGTATACTTGAATCAAAATCTGATGGCAACTGTGTAGTCTTGTCAGAAATCATATGCTGATCCCCATAGGTGAACTTTGGAGTTTGAGGTCAGGGATTGAGTTTTCCAATGTGTCACATCGACGTTGGGACACAAGAGGATCTAGAGATAGGGTGAAATTTCACTGAGATATGTCAGAACATTTCAGATTCTAAAGCGAGTCGGGTTGGTTGACTATCAGTTATAGTTACCTAAGAGGTACCAAGCCATACATGATGCCTTCCATATATCTCAGCTATGCCTCTATCACTCTGACACATCTCATGTTTCTTATCATAAGGAGGTTGAGCTTTAGGTGGATTCATCCTTTGAGGAGAATCTGATTCATATAGTTGATAGGAAAACGAAGGTTCTCTAAGGCCATTCATTCCCTCTCTTACAGGTTCCATGGAAGTATAACCAAGAACAGGACTATACTTGGGAGAGGGAGGCCAACGTACGTTCTTAGTGTCCAGAGTTATTCTCAGATATACCGTCCCCACCCTTAGAAGGGAAATTCAGGGATGATTTATTTTAGGGGAGAAGTTTGTATGAACCCAGTTCTTCTTTTTGAGGTACAGTTTCCTTTATTCTTTTTCCTTGATTTGTTCTTGATAAAGAAAGGAAATATAGACATGTACTGAAATCACACTATCACATGGACTGATTCAGGGTTACATGTCATGTAATTTTAACTACACGCTACGTGGTTTGGCCATGTATGATATAAATACCTGGTGTGTGGTCATTTCATCAAGAAAATGAGGGAAACCCAACTACACGTCTTGTACTTCTCAGTACACGCCGTGTAGTCAAGTCGGCAGGCCCTAGAAAGTAAGTCGTTAGAATTTAACCACCAAATGAATAGTAAAATGATATACACACTGTGTATATGTACATACATGCTGTGTATATGTGTTTTATTCTGAAAATGGTAATTAGCCTCTCCATTCTGTAGTTTGGATAGTGGGATTGTAAGGTTAAGGAACATGCACTAACGATACAACAACTTTTTCCCATATCTTCTTTGGGACTCTGATTTGATAGTCGTCAGTTGCGTCGGAACTATATCAGTATAATCTCAATAAAAATTGAGTCATTCTTCCTAATTCTAGTTATAGAGGATGTTATTTAATGTTTAGTTCATATTATTGTATCCTAGATATACATCATTCTACCTCTAATTGGATCTCGATGTTGGATGAGGAGAGTCATACTATGAAGATGTTGGTGGTCTCGTGTTAATTGTTAAGTGTAAAGTTGTTTATCTTTTTCATTGTGTCACGTGCCCATGTTTTGGGTGTCGATTGATAGAGAATTTGACCCATGTTGATAAATAATGACATTAGGTAATAGAATAATTAATTAAATCATGTTTAGCCTTAATTGGTTGGATTAAGGGCCACCCCGTCGGTTATTTTTCCCTCAGATGACCATTGTTTATCCATTTGTCCTAGGATGCCGATGGGATTTCGTTTTTTTGCCTTTTTAAGAGTAGTTTTAGAATTAAATTGGTTAAATAAATTTTTTCATGTGAATATGATTATTATAGCTTTGTGATAGTTTAATTCACATATTATTATTGTTATATAATTTTTCCCACATGAGTTGATTTTCAAAAACCATGTAATATTTTAATTCACATGTGTTATATACTATACTAAAATTTGGATACATTGGGAATGTTCTAGATTTAAATTTGTCGAAATAGTGACACACTGGTCTTGTCTCTGATTTAAATATGGTGAAATTCTTATAAATCGAGCTTGGCCCTAAGACATATGGAAATGGAATGAATGATGACACGTCTTCCAATCCAAAAATACAAACTTGGATTTGGTTTACACTTCTTTGTTTAGATGGCCTGCTGAGGTATCTGTTTTGTTGACTTTATAGAAGGGATTGATTGCCATAGGCAAGATTTGGAGACTTATATAATTCAATGAATTTTAATTTGTTAAATAACCTGACATGAATGTAAATTAATGTCAGTACATGTTGGATTGTTTACTTTTGAGTATCTCCTAGTTATAGCTTCTACTATTGTACACTACTATTTCATATACTCACTGATAGATTGGCACCGACCATTGGTGGATGACTACTGGGATTTATTTCTCACACCCTATTTTGGTAATGTTTTGGGGCCCAAACAGACTATATTACTGCATGGGTCAATAGGGGAAAGGATCCCTATACTTGTACCTGATTACTGCATAGGAATTGACGAGCACAATACCAATCCAAGGCTTGTGATGATACTGAGTTTCATTTTTTTTACAAAACATTGGTATTTTATTGTAATTGATTTTAGTGTAACATGTTTTTGATGTTTTCTAAGAACATTTGACATGCTGCATCATTTTGATATTATACGCCTTCTAGTTATCTTATCTTTCAGTCTTTAGTTGTTTACTTCAGTTGTATTCTTCTTAATGCTTCCGCTAGCTCTATTATATATTCTGATGTGTTATACTCTTCCAATGAGGGAATTAATTACCCACTATCACACCATTAGCAATTATTACTAGTCAGCAGCCTCTTGATTTTGGGGTTATGCGCTTGAGGCCATGTGGCGAACCGGGTATGGGGCACCAGTTGAGTGGATTCCGAACCTGGGATGTTACAATCATCCTGGGAGGAATATTTATTTTACAATTAATCAAATTGATTATTTTACTATAATATAATTTTGGAAAACACTTGCTTCAAATGAAACCAGGACCTCAATTCCCATTCATATCAGGGAGTGGTATCATTTCTTATTTATTAATAGTATAGTATATATTTCTTCATGGTTTTCACCTCAATATTACCTTTTATATTTAACCAAGTAATCTATATCTATAAGGCCATTTCCAAACCGTGGATTGGGTATATATATTCTAACTTCATTTGGAAAACCCCCTCAAACCTAAAGAAATATTTGGGCATGATTGCAAGTTTTAGGGAAAAGACATAGTTTCAAAGATAACTCTACGATTATCATATCTCCCTTCCTTTTCCCAGTTAAACTATTAGTTTTATAGTGGGATTTAGAGTTTTATATCACTTTATGTATATTATATGGTTTTCAAGGGGGTGTATATATTTTCAATTATTTAGAGTTATTAGAATTCTAAATATTCTTTGGATTTTTTCTATGTTTTCAATGTTTCGTGCATAGTGAAAATTGTAAATTTTAGAAGACAATTTCAAGTATTGATTCCTCCATTGTTGGGTGTATTGAAATGAAATCAAATAATGGTTTTTTAAAAGCATATAATGATCCTTCATAGTGGAAATAATCCCACATAACATATATTCCACCATTAAGAATAAAATAAGTAAGGAATATAAATAAATTGAATCCCTATAAAGCTGTTTTAGTGGCCTCTATCATATTATTTAATGATTTTTGGTTTAATATTGATCCGAAGATAAGTAAGCATAGGATTTATACCATCAAAAGATTACAACATATATAGGATTAAATAATATTTTTTGAATATTTTAATATATTTTAAATGGGTGTTAGAATTTTCTTCAAGTTATAAATGGAATGAAATTTCAATTATATTCTCTTCCACATTCATACCACAATATTGGTTGATCACATTAATATATGGCTTGTCTGACGCTTCTTATTTAATGAACCACATAAATCAAGAAATGTTTATTAGGTAAACTCATAAATTAAAAACCCTTAAGTTTTTTAATCACTGAACATATCAATGACGCAACAGAATGCTATAAATCATCCTCCTTTTGGAGTAACTTAGAAACAAATTTTTGAGGAGTTGATATGGAAAATGCATGTATCTCATTCACGTGTTTAATAAATCCTGTCATATTATAAAACATAGGATATAAAAGCCACAAATTATTTTTTAAATATAAACATATCATAATGTTAGATATACATATCATTGATGTCAAAAAATATAATCCATGGTGTCATATAATACAAGGGAAATTGTTTGATATCCACCCAATATACTCATATCTCAAAATTATATATGCACCTCAGCATGAATCACATACTTTTTATTTATACCTACATAATCCATATTCCCATGATATCGAGTAACCACTGGAGAGGGAACAAGCTCAATCAAGTATGGGCCATAACAATGTTCTTGATTCTCAAAAAATGGCTTCCCATGTCACAGAATACATTAGAGTTCATTCATCAAGAGGATGAGAAAATTACTTAACTCTCATCAAAATGACTAAACACATCTCATGTTACGCAACTAACAATTTCCATGAATTTTATCAATATAATTAAGTTGTGGGACATATTTATTTTCTTATAATATGAGTGAAAAAATATCTTCATGGTCATTTTCCAACTAAGGATGTGATTGAAAACATACCTAACCACCCATTAATTAACTATGATACGGTGAATCAAATAAAAATGTTATCAATGTACATGATTTACCTCTTAGTTTTCAACAAAAGTTAGGTAATAAATATTTATTATAAGAATATAACCCTATATATATTGATGAATGTATGAAATTCCTTGATATATAAATGGTGGTATATTTGAAATATTAAGTCTTCACATATTATATAATAAGTTCACTACTATCACTAATCTTGAATTTTCATCACAACCCACGCTACTATGATATTTTCATCTATTAGGAAAAACCCAATGATATACATTAAGGATATATTATAATTCATCCATTAATGTAAAGTAGATTTAATCCTAAAAAAATAATTATAATTAAAATCAAATTTGTTTCAAATAATAAGATTAATTAGGACACCATTACATAAATATCGTTAATATCTTATGCCAAGATAATCTACATGAACATGATGATAATTATATGATATATTTTTTGAATAGATCCATTAAATTATCTTTATTAGCCATCCTATTGATACCAAGAACTCCATGGTAAATGATTACTTATATAATATGGTATTTCTTATGGATGTGTTTGGTCCTTTAGTGAGAAATGGGGTCATTTTATTAATAAACAACCCCATTACTGTCATAGTAATACTCAACTGATCCCTTCATATACGAAATTTTTTATCCAAAAAATATTCTTTGTATCATCTTGTATAGTTATGTACTCTTCCTCTATTTTCAGGACCTCTGTGATGGAATTTTTCAATCCCCTCCAATATTTTTCTCCACCATTGAGGGAAAAAAATTAAACATGATTAAGATTTCATATAATCTTTATCGAATTTAAAACATTCATACATGTAACACTTCAAAGATAATGGATCCTCTCCCACAAATATCATGAACATATCCTTATTCATTTTCATGTATTTAACAATTTTCATAATAGTACTCCGATTACTCTCACCAATATTGGATTAGAATCATTATGTATGGTGAAGAGAAGTAGTGAAATCATATTGAGGGAACGACATGTCATACATGATAGAAGCTATTAGGGATCCATAATGAATTTTATCCATACTTAACTCTATATAAGGATCTCTAATAATCCTTTTATTTGTATCATGAAATAACGGTGGTGTCTTATTTTCTGATTTCTCTATGATAAACCTCTTTAACACTTCAACAATGTATGATTCATAACATATACCAAGAAACATATTAGAAATATATTAATGGATTCCTATACCCAGTCTGTAAGCTTATCCACCAATTTAATGTCCCATAATTTTATATATTAAAGTCCCATTTTCTATTAATTTACATAATATAAAGTAAAACATGGGAACTAGAAAATTTGTAATGGCCTAAAAATTATTTCTTTATAAAATAATTTTTGTTAAAAATGTTTTTTTATTATGGAATCACTTAAAATTACTATTACATTCCATAAGAACATTACACACCACATTATAATATTTGATAATACAATAAATATTAATATAGGGAGACAAATGAAAGAGAATAATTCTCACACTAATTTAAATTCCATATTACCTAATTCGACCATGATGATTTATTCTTCCATAAAGACTAAAAAGAAATAGAATCATAATTAATATGAAAGACATTATAAAGGTATTTATGAATTGTTTTTATGTGATGTACTGACTATTGAGGAATGAGAATGGTGGAATATATATAAGGTTTAATATGTATTAAGACTGTTCGGGTATGGCCATTACGAGACCATTTTAATGTGGTCGTCGTATAACCATTTCAATAATAATAATACCCAATAAAATATTAAAATATTATTTTAAATGTATTTTCAAAAGTATTATAAAAAATAATAAAATTTATATCAATATATACGACAATACAAAAAAATTATTTCTTTGGGGTAAATAAATAATTTGTTTATTATTCGAATGAAAAATTAATTTTGTAGACAATATGTAATTTTTATTTAAAATAATAATATCTGATACATGGGATTTTATTTTTAGAAAATAAAAAATATTTATTTAAATAAATCATTAAAATTAGGCTAGGTTAAAATTTTGATAATTTTCTAAAATACATTATTCTTCAGTGAATAGTAAAAAATAATGTTTTTTGTATTCTATATGTTTTATGGAGATGAAATACATAATAATAATTAATAATTAATCTAATATAACCAACAAAAAAATATTTAATTTTATTAATATAAATTTATTTAATGAATTAAAATATTTTAAAAACCTATAAATAACATTCTAAATCCAAAAAGAAAAATTTTGATTTTTTAAACAATATTTGGGGGAAATAATACTATCTCATCCCAAAAATAATTTTTAAATTTTTTTTATATTTTTTCATGGATAAAAATAAAATAATATTCCTTAAATGTTCAAAACAATGATCTAAAACCTTGTTTAATCCAATGGTTTTCCATTTTCCATAACCAATATTTCCAAGGACATTTCATAGAAATTAGAAAACAATTATCCTCGTTTTTCTTTAAATATCATCATATCCACTACATTTTATTCACTCCCAATATTTTTATCAAATTTTTCACTATATTAGTCTCTCAGTTTTTTATTTTTTTAAGCCTTGAATCTCAAATGGAATCATCCCTCTAAGATTTAAATGTGGTATTTACGGCAAGGGTTTTCTCCCTCCTATTTATAACATGTGAACTGAAATTTTTATAAAAATTATTATTTAAAAGTGGTTATGTTATCATATGTTAATAATAATCCAATACTTACCATATTATTATATATTACTAAGTTAATACCCATCTCTCTAAATAATCTCTTTTAGGAACTTCTTTGTACTCGTTTTATAATTAAATCATTATCCCTCGATTTTTTATTCCCTTCCATTATGTTATGAATACCCAATCCTATTTTAATTCAATGGTATTCAACTAGATATAACTATCCATCATTTATTTAGTAACTCCAGGTATAATCCCACATTCATTACTCGTGGTATTGAAATTAAGAAACACATTCTTATGTTATATAATTGACACACAGAAATTAATGTTATACAATATAAATAGTGCACCCCCAGGGTACTCCAATATATTATAAAATGTATACATTTCATGATATTCCATGTATGTAACATGGGTGGTTATCCTAAACACACTATTTTTTGATTTATTTATGGTTATCCTCATTTTTCCATTATGATGTAACATTTTATGTTTATTTTTCACTTTCATGTGATACAAGTATTTAATGATATCATTTTGTCATTCCATTCCCCAATGTGAGTATGAATGATTCTAACCTCTTTATGTTATCATGACATCACATTTTAATCATATGTGTTATTTAACATAATTCTATGATTTTCATTATTCCCTTATATGGATTTATAGGTTACCCCTTCATTTTATATAACCATGGGTTTTCTGAATTATTAATAGTTCAAAGGTAACTTTATGAACATTAAGGAGTTTTAAATAATTATTTTGTATATTGTTTTATGATCATGTTTTATGTATTTAATTTTCCAAAAAATTAGGCCTCTCTATCATCTAGGATTATATTGTATGTATCTTTCTTTTATAGACCAAGATATAAAATGTATTGAAATTTTGGGTTATTATAGTCCTTATCAAAGGGGGATATAGCTATTTATGAATATTAAAAATATAGAACAATTTTAAAAACAATTATGTAATTTATAAATATTAAAAATCCAAAATTTTAGTAAAGGTATGGGGTAATTTGTTTTATTATCAATTACCCCTATCTAGATACAAACAAGTGGATCTATTCTATGATAGCAAATAACATATGGGTAATGAACCATGAAATGAGAGATTGGGTAATAACATGATTGTTACCTAGTATATAAAAATCATATTAACTATACACCAGGATAGATGATAGGTAGTGATATGATTCATATAATTCATATGATCATTAAAAATAAATAAAATGGATTTAAATAGAATAGTAGGTTAAATAACATAACACTAAATATAACGTGGATAAAAAATTATGAAACTTAGATAATTATACATTAGAGAATATTTTTTATTCTTTAAAAGATATTTATTTTTCATTTATATGATTATTTAATCATATATCAACATCCAAAAGTTTTATTTATTGTATAAAATTTCTAGAATTATGATGAATCAATTGAACAACATATGTGATGGGCAATAAGACTATTTATCTAATTAAATTTATAATATAATGGGAGAATAAGTTTATAAATCCATGGTAGTACTTACAAAACTAACTCAAGTTATGAGAAATAACAATAGTTACATTGACTTGCCACTATCAAATAAGAAATAGGAATTTGTAGTGAGTTTTTTGTGCAAAAAAACAAATCATTTTTTTGTCTTTTACTATTCTATAATTTTAGAGCAATAGATTAACTCTATTGAGAATATATTAACTATCCTATAATACTCTAAATAAGAGAAATTATAACATAATATTTATCGTCTTAATGGAGAAGTATATCCATAGTGGATAGTAATCAATAACACAAATCCCAATAAAGGAATTAAATCTATATAATGAGAAGAATTTATGAAAATATTCTTCCCTCAATATTTTCCTCACACTCTCTATATTAAAATTTAGATGGATTTCCTTGAATTATAGGAAAAGAGGTAACAATATTATTAGGGTTATGAAGAAAACATCACAAGGATTTCATGATATAGATATTAATTTTTAATGGACACCAAATTTAATGTGGACCAATTATTTAATGAACTGAAGATAATTCTTCAGGAAGATTTTATAATTCCAGAGATTGATAGTTATGAGGAAATATTCTATTGTGGACTCATAGTATGGCTGAAAATTATTTATTCTCAGTATTCCTACGGTACCAAAGAGAAGAAGAAAAAATAGATATTAACACTAGAGGATCAGCATACAATATTTTTGGAGACACAGAAATCTAACTACCCATGTGCCATAACTACAGGAAGAAGCATCCTAGAAAATGTTTCAGAGGGAATAAGAAATGTTTCAAGAGTAAAAGGGAATTTAATAAAGTTATTAAACTATAAAAGGAGAAGAATAATACCCTTAATTCCAAAGAAAATAATATGGTTCTCATCAACTCTCAACCCATGATCTAATAATTCAACTATTTAGAATAAAGAAAATATGAAAACCATTTCTTGAAGCAGTGTATTGTCATTGATAAATGATGAAAACATCCTTCAGTGCCACGGGATAAATGAAGAGAACATTATACTACTAACACTGATGTGGATTCTGATAAGGAGCTGGTGATCAATATACTACTAATTATTTTAAGAGTATTAAATTTTTTTTATTATTTAAGTTATATATATTAATTAATGTTGTAAATTTTTTTACTTTACCTATTTATACAACACCTCAAAATATATATGGGGAGTTATTAATGGAAACATAAAATGGGAAAATTATTGCATCAGATGAATATAACTCTTCCACAATAAATATTTTGTGGCTAAATCACTTAATAAACCTTATAATTCTTCATTCACTAGAATTATATGTTATAAAGGACATGTATTGGTATTCATTATATATATCCCATATTAACCATCATAAAAACTAAATAATTCTCCCAACCTCAAATCATCTTATGATTCTATTAATGTGCAAAGAGGGGGATTATTTTCTATTAGAAAATTATCCTCAATATTTGATAATATTTCATTTTGAATAATCATATCTAACTCTAATAATTAAAGAAATTTAAGGTAAAACTATTATAGGAATGACCATTATAAATGAATATGTTGGTGTATACCCAAGAGAGGTCCATATTTTTCCTCTAAACTATGAGCTTTAGTTCTTGATAGGAAAAATACCCTAAGCTCTATCGATATCCAATAATACACATATAATATCAACCATAAAACTAGAATAACAAAATAATATTATATAAGACAATGTGGAAATGTGTTCTGTATTCCAAAGTCCATCACTATGGGGAGAATTGGTGCTCTTTTTCAAGAATAAGGATAGTTTTATGTGTCCCTATATTGATTATTGTGATCTCAATGAAGTAAAGATAAACAAAATGTATCCCATTTTGGGGTTTTATGAGTTGAATGATAGGTCCATGGTGTGATGTAATTATCTAAAACTGACCATAGGCTAGGAATTCATAAAAAAGGTGTAAATGGGTTATATTCACATGATTGTATTTTTTACAGGGTACATACACTCTGGGTCTATTGTAATTCTATTGAGACTCTCTAACTATCCATAAATTTTTATATACATGATGAAGAGAGTCTTTCAATATTACCTTCAATTTTTTTGGAAGTATTTATAGATGATATTATCAAATAATATTAAAGTAATAAGGAATATTAGGATAATTTCTGTACTATTCAAAATACATTGAGATAGGTGAAATTATAATTGATGTTTAGTAAGTGTGATTTGTTTTATATAAAAGTATCCATATTTGGTCACATAATCATATGTGTGGGTATATATATATGAATACTCTAATGATAAGGGTAGTCTATGAATGTTCCAAACTAAAATATGTAATAAAAATCCATACATTACTTGTATAATATTGGTATAATCAGTTATTTGTGAGAAATAATTAAATATTTTCAATCCCACTAACCATGCTAACTCAAAAACGGGTCATGTTTCTATGGACCACTGAATTTGAATATAACCTCAATGATTTTAGGAAGAGGAATATAAATACACATATAATCAAAATACCCACCAATAGGGAAATATTTTTTATCTATAGTGATTCGTTAAATGAGGGGTTACACTCTCCCCTCATACAAAATGATAAGGTGATAGACTAAGCATCTTGATGGTTTAAGGTACATGAGTAAAATTATAAAATTCATAATTTATAGTTGAAAGATCTAATCATTGAACTGAAGATTAGGAATAATAATCTATATGGACACAAGTATGACATATAGATGGATTATTAAAGGCTCAAGTATATATTCAAATAAAAAGTTATCAATATGTGATAATGATGGTGGTTAAAGTTGATCAATTATAATGATTTCTCATTCCACTACTATACTTGGAATGATAATAATTTATCAAGTTCATTAATTATAGATTGTTCTATATTCTTATCAATAATAAGGATTGAAAATTATCTAATCATCTTATAATTTAAATGTGTCGATATTATAATCACACAATAAAGAGCCTCATGATGCCTTTATCAAATGATTTCTCAACACTAAATAAATGAAAAGATTAAGAATTCCTAAAGGAATGATATAAAGATACAATAGCGGGTAGTTGATATTTGGATATAGGAACACATAGAGATCAATATTGATGAAAAATTAGTAGTATGATTTGGTTCAAAACTATGCATACCATTAGGCACTAATATAAGGAATGGGCTATTGAGTGATTGTAATAACTCAACATTCTCTATCCCCCTGGGAATTAAAAATATATATGGAGACCTACAAGAGACATATTGGTGGTAAAAAAAATATTGAGGTTATAGTATATACATCAACGTGTTAGGTATGTCAGTAATTTATGGAAGGAATGATCCCAAAGGGATTTTATAAACATTACCCATACCATTATAGAAATGGGAGAACATCACCATGAAATTTGACATGAATCTTCCAGTGATAACCAAGGCAACAAATCTATATGTTTTTTCTAGTATTTAAATAAAATTCAACTCATTTTATTGAATCTGTCATGAATCATCAACTAATAAACATATGTTTATATACATTAATGATTTATAGAGACTGTATGGAACCCCATTATCAATTTTATCATATAAGTATTTGAGATTCACATTGAAATTTTATAAAAGTTTTTGTCACACTCTAATAATTGATTTGATATTTTGTATTCATTATCACCATAAAATTGATGGATAATCTAAGAGAACAATATATACACATAAATATCTATTGAGAATGTTCAAGATCTAGTTTAATAGAGGTTGGGATCAATATATTCTCTTGGAAATAATGTCATGCCACTAAATATTCGACATAAAAACTCACATGGATCCATAAGAATCCATCTATAGAAAGAAATGGATAACTCAATCATGATATGAAGAAGATAGAGAAAAACATTATTGGGGCTAGAACTTGGAGAAACATTGACTGAGACCATCAAGACCATTCAACCACACATAAAAGATTTAGATCCAAAAAAAGATATAAGGCAATAACAATAGGTAGGAGCTTGATTTTGAGGATAGAGATAAAGTGTCCCTTCTAATACCTCCCTATAATAAAGTCTTGTGGTTTGAGATGAAGGTAAAGTAACATCCAAGGTATATCTTCTCTTTTTCAATTCTAGATCTCATCAGAGATATAACTTATCGACCTACACTTCCATTGAATTTGTCTCAATTTCCTGGCTTCTTAAAATTATCTCCCTTGAGAATATACATTCCAGATCACTCAAATATATTAAATATATAGGTCCTGAAGTTATAGAATTATCTCTAAAATAAAGATAATACATTGAAGATATTGGGCTGCAAGGACAAAGTTATATACAATAATACAACTCAGTACATCGTTTTCCTTTTATAGAACTTTGAATTTGATGAGGCAACATGAGGAAAAGAAGTTGTTAAAAAAAATCCATCATTAAATTCAAGAAAAGTGTATGAAATGAGTTTTTTGGGTGAAATATATTACTATGTAAAGAATATAATTTCCCAAAATATTATATATGAAATTCTACTTTTTAATTAATTTTTATAATATTTTGTAAAATGTATGCACTAGATAATACACAATAGTCTGAAAATTATTTCCATGTAAAATAAATCATGTCATGAAATAATTATTTTATTTATAAATCACATAGAATGAATATTAAATTTCATAGGAAAAAATAACATAATGTAATAATGTTTTCAATGATAGAAAACAGTAAAATATAAAGATAAGAAAAAAAATTCACACACTAATGTAAAGTCTATAGGCCCAAATTCCACGAAGATAATTACTCATGTCATAAAGACTATAAAAATACTAAAAGGTAATGATAATTTGATATAAATTATCAAAGGATATTTAGAACCCTTATATGTGATGTAATGAACGATATGTAATGAGAATGATGGATTATATATATGGTGTAAAGGGAAATACGGTTATTAGGATCTGACTCTTACCCAAACATTGTAGCGTGGTCGTCATATAACAATTCGAAAAGTGATAATACCCATTATAATTATAATATAACAATTTAAATGTATTTCAAAATTTATTATATAAAATAATGAAGTATAAATAAATATGTACGCTATTATAAAAAATTATAAATCTATACGTTGAATAATTAATGTGTTTATCTTTTAAAAAATGGATAAAAAATAATTAATTTCTATCTACACTTGTTATTTTTCATATTTAATAGTTCATTTTGACACAATACAAATACAGTCTAAACTAGCATGTTGAAATTAGGTTAGGGTGAAATTTTGAGAATTTTTTTAAAAACCCTATTTTCCAATGACAAGTGAAAAATACACGTATTTTTTTATTTAGGATTTATAACATAATAAATTTGTTATATTTATGTAATAGTTCAAATTATATAATCCAAGAATAATTATTTTTTATTTTAATAATATAATTTAGATGAATTAATTAAAATGATATATGAAACATATAAATAACATACCGAAGTACAAAATGTATATTAAATTTGTTAATAGAATATTTTTTTGAAATATTATAGTCCCATTACTAAAGTAATATAAAACTTGTATTTCAATTCTCTCAATGATTAAATGAAAATTTCATGCCCTAAAAGTATAAAACCATGATCTAAAACCATGTGTAAGTAAACAGTTTTCTGTTTTCAATAACCAATATTTTTGAGTCCTATATAGAGTAGATAATAAAAAATTATCCGCTTTTTTCTAATAATTTCCAATTACCCTTCCCATTTTCTTTAATCTCATTGTTATTTAGTACATCAAACACACTCTTATTCTCCCATAAAGTTCTTTGGTAAATCCTTTAATATTTCAATGGAATAACCTTCCATAATTAATAGGTTATATTTAAGGTAAGGGTTATATTTATCCTATTTTAAATTCAGGAACATTTTTTATTAGATGACTATTTGGTTCTATGTGGTTCTGTTCTCATGTGTTAAAAATAATTCATTTTAATCCAAATTATTTACTAATAATGATATACTACCATTTACTTTTATTAATCTCTTCCAAAAAAAATTAATATACATTAATTATGAAATAAAAATTATCCCATGATTTTCCATGCCATAACATTGTGATGTAAATACCCTATCCTCTATACATTTAAGAGTGTTCACATAGAAATAACTATAAATAATTGTTTTCATACCTTTATGTACGAAATAAACATTACTTTAACCTACGAATAAAATTAAAAAACATGTTCTCATCTTATATGATCGATGTGGCACACATTTTGTTAGACTATATGAAGGGATTTCCTTGATATTGATCCAATTCGATGTGTAATGTTTCAATCTCATAAGATATCATGTGTGGTGTATGATTTATTATACTAAACACACTATGTTATGATGTCATGGTGGTTATATCTGACTTGTTCTTATGATTTATTGTTTTATATTTTTTCCACATTTCTATGATACTATGTCTTTTTATTTCATTTTCTCTTGTTATGCTCCCATGTGAGTATTTATGATTCTTAACTCATCATTTTATCATGATATTTCTCTTGAATCACAGGTATTATTATTATCAATATATGATTTCATTGTTCCCATATAGGACTTTATAGCACACACATTCATTTTATACAACCCTAGGTTATCCTATGTAGTATATATAGTTCAACGGAATGTAGGAGCACAATATAGATTTTTAAATAATGATGTTGAATTTTATTTTATGTTAATGGTTTGTGTATATATATTCACAAAGACACTAGGAATATCTATCTTCAGGTAATTTAATATAGGGATCATTTTGTCAAAAATCATAAAATAAAATATATTATACATCTTTTTTTATATAACCAATGTCTTAAATCAACAATGACTTAGTCATACAATTTTAAAAATTGTATATTTTTTAAATAGAAATTCTTATAAGTATTATTTCATCCAGATAATATATTACAAATACCACTATTCTTCCGCTCTCTCTTTTGCGCAGTAGAATAATCCATGTTTTTTATAAAACAAACCATATTCATTGTAGATTCAAACATGAAATTTCAACTCCATGAATCCCAGTTTGACCCATAAGGGAACTATTATACCTTATATAACATAGTAGTCTCATTTGGAATATTAAAAACATTAGTTTTTATTATATTTATGTCCCTTACTAAATTTCTATGAAAACAATTTGTAGTGAAATCCATTTGATATTTATAATAAATAATATTTTTTCTGGAATGTATTATATGAATTGGATTTATCATCACTATAGTCATATAGGTTTCTCAATTTCTAATATCATGAATTTTCATATATATTTTTTCCATTATGAATCATTTTTTGGTTGGAACTCTAACATCCGTGGAATTTTTCTTATGGAATCCCACTTACAGCTAGTGGGTATAATCCATTAACAAGAATCAACTAAGTTTCAAAAATTATTATTGTGCATGGATTTTTATTTTATATTAACTTAATTATACCATTTCTATTAATCAAGACCCTCTATGGCCTCTTGGCATGTCATAAGTTCATCTCCAGTAAACATGATCACATTATCATTCTCTACTGGAAATTGATATCTTACTAACTCTAAATGAATCCGACAATACTTTTGAGGTTCTTGTGTAACATGAGATTATTCTTCATCGACAACTCTTTATATAACCAAATCAACCTCCACCATATAAACATTTCTTATTTTTTTGTATTGAACATCTCTAAAAATTATATTCCTTCTATTGAATCCAGAAATTATAATTTCATTCTCTAGGAAAACACTATATTGAACTCTGAATACATTATGTTACATGGGATTATAAAAATAATGTCCCATAGTTTCCTTAGGACCAAAAAATAAACATTTTAATGATTTAATGTTAGTATAGTCAGAATAATAACATCATATGAATGCTTCCTAATCCAAAAATATTTATAGAAGAAAAACTGAGATACTTCCCATATCATATATCATACAGTGTCTCTGTGTGTAATTTTGATGGAATGTGATTTTTTTGGAATATTGAAGTCTCCAAAGAATACTCCTTGAATAAAAAAGGATCACCACACTAACTCACCACTCATTTAAGAATGTCTGACAAGAAAAAATTCAACCTTTCATATATTCCCTTCCATTGCAGTGCTATAATATGTTTGAGTTGTGAAACAATTCCAAAATCCCATTAATTTAAAATAAATTCATATCCCATTTATTAAAAAAACTAATACTATTACAGGTTATAAATATTCCTACACAGTGGGTTATATATTTTGTTATGAAACATTTTAATCTTTTCAAAATTTACATACTTTTGATTCAACAAGAACACATATCTATATTTACTAAATCCATAAATAAAGGTTATAGAGTAATGAAAAATACCACATTCTTTAGTAATCATTGTCCTACATATACAACTAGGTGTGAAACCAAATATTCCACTAGCTCTTTTTTTTACTAAAACGATTTCACTTATTCATATTTCGTAATAAAAAATATTCTTAATTTTGAAACTATAAATAATTATAGGGTTCTAATAATATATCTATATGAAATCCATAGATGTATTTATATTTTTATTCTAAAGGAAACAATATCCATGATAGGTAGTATTATAATTAATCCCAATATTCTTTTATGGAATTTTCACTACTGAAAAAATATGATTTAACATATAGTTTTTTCTATTTAGACGTCTATTTTTAACCGCCGTCTATACAGGTGACATAAAAATATGGTTTTCAGTGTCGGTTTTTAGAAACTATCATTAAAAATGATAGTTTTATTACTATTCAGCTTCGGTTTATACATAAAATGATGCTGAAAACTATTTTCAGATTTTTTTTTTTGCGTCGGGTTTTTTAAGAAAACGGCAGTGAAAACCATTTTGGTTTATTTTAATGATTCAATGTCAATTTCTCTAAAAACTGATTCTGAATGTTAAAAAAATAGAAATATTTGAATATTACATCCTCATAATAATCAAAATCTCTATAATAAAAAATTATTGTATGGTAATCAAACATCATGTAACATTGTTTAAAATTATAAAAAAGTACATACTTTTATCAAGTTAATCAAAAAATTATCTACACATTTGTGTTATACAGTAGCGAATTAAGAAATACATATTGAAAATTTAAAATTTGATGCTTTTTGGTTATTATTGATGAATTCATTTTATTTCATCACATTCAAACAAAAATTATAAAAATAATAATTATTTGTTTCTTTAACATATGTATTTAGGAAAATGTAATAGTAATCAAAAACATAAGAATATACATACCTTAAAACCTAATCATATTAAACAAGTAGTTCAAAAACAAAGAACAATGATTGTTAAGATCATCTTTTATGTACTAATCAACATCATTGACTGTATACAATGATATTGAATGATATAATATTAAAAAAATATTATAAAAGAAAATGTAAAATAATTAATATGACTAACCTCACCATACTTAGTTGTTACCCTAGTTGGGATTTTCTCAAAAATGAATCATAAAACATAATAAGCACATTCGACATATCCTTGTTTGATGATGACACAGAAGTCAATAAAAAAATTAACTTGATAATAAAAACCAATATATATGCATATAAATATATAACCAAAAAACAAAATAATATCCAATATAAAAAAATTACCTTTACTTTCACATATATGATTAGTTTTGGCTTCTGTATAGACAAGTCATATTTGTTAAAAATTTCCCATGAACTACATTTTTATACAAAAAAACTAATAATACATGTATAAACAATGATAATTTAACATAATGATCATATAAAAAATAAAAAACTCACTTGTCTTACTAAGTGGAAATTGTTTTACGAACCCCACCTAATAAATATCAAAACCAATATAATGTGTTTTCACTTCGGAAGAATACACCTAACATCCAGTTTCCCTAACAATACAAAAATACCATTTTAATGAAATTCCAATGAATATTAGTTTATAATTATGTTTCTAATCTTACCCATTAAGAAATGGCATATAACATCACCCAATATTCATTATGGACAACCTATCGCATATATATGTCACTTAATTTTCCTTTGAAACATATTGTACATTAATTGAAATATATTCTAGATATATGAAACCCTAGACACATGTGTTGTCATTTTGAACTATTATCATGTGTAGTAACCAAATTAAATAGTAATATAGTCATTCAATTTAAATCATATTTAATTGAAAAAATAAAAACTGAAAGGTCAATTAACTTACATGGAAAAGAACTGCAACACATTCATAGAGATCACTTTAAACTCAATTAGATCCATAATATCTTTTCAGAGTATTCTCTATGGATAGTCTCTTATACATATATATGATAAAATCAGAAACTCTTGGATATTATCCGAGGAAGAAAAAACATGAGATGGTCTTTCTATCTAATCAGAAATATATGAAGTATCTACCATTGTTTGTTCCTGAACATTTTTTTCTTTATTCCATTTGTTTTGATTTCATATTCTCCTATATGTGTTATATTTCAGAAAACATTATAATTAAATTTCATTCATATGTAATTAATATTTAGAAAAACACATACCTCATATGAAATATAGTGAAGAAGGTTAGATGGAAAAATTAAAAAAATACAAATACAATCTCCAAATATGGTAATATCCATAATAGGGAATCGTATAAGAGTAGTAGGATCAATAATATCATGTATCGACACTCTAACATTACCCATCTGAACAGCCTAGTGATGTACATAATCACCCAAAAAATGTACAAATAAAAATTATACAATATGTATATTAGGATCTCCTATGTACTACTCATAGAATAAGGTTGAGTCCGAGTGAGGAGGTGGAGGATATGAGTAGGTAGGTTGGGAAGCCTGGGAAGGTCGGGCGAGCTGGGAAGGCTACACAAACTGTGACTATCTGGATATTTGTTCTAACATATCATACTACACAACTACTAGAATTTGATCAGATATGGACTCTTTCAAATATTTCAACTGAGCTGTAAAGGATTCAATTTATCGGTTTTTCTATTGTTTACTATGATGGAAAAACACATTCAAAATACTAACACCCACCTTATATCCTATTATGAAACCAGGGTGTCATGGATTTGCTAATGTAGTAGCTAGGATGTCAATCATACCCTAAGAGATAAAAGTGCCATGTGTCTATTTCTCTAGAAGTTCATCTTGAAATGGAAAATGAAAAAGTAATAATACTATTGTTAATTTATAAATTACCAAAATTATGAAAAATAATAATTAATTAATTATAATTGTTTTATCTACTTCTTTATATTTCTCTATAAGATCATTTTCAATTTCTATTATTATTTCTCTTTTCCATTTTTCAGGGTGGGTGGGAGGAGATGGAGGACCGAATTAGCCCTCATTAGAACCACTAGTGCAGTGAGCTCTTAGTGATTCAAACTTTTCCTCAATCACTTTTTCCCCAATAGACGATATCATCTACATGATAAATAATGAGGTTAACGATTCTGAAACCGAATGTATTGATGGGGTTTTCTAGAGTCCTATTACATAAAATAGAAACTAACAAGTAATTGGGTACATATATAAGAAATTTTATAATAAAATATAATATAATTATCGTACCAAAAATGTTTCATCATGTTGGGTGAAACAAATTTCATCCATTTATCTTTATCAAAAAAATTATATACTTGAGGAATGGGCTTCCATTTCATCTCTTTCTCTACACATAAATTTTTTAACATCATTTTGAAATCCCTCCATCAAACCACCACTAAAGAATGTCATTTTTCTAAAAAAAAATTGTTCCTTCCAAATTGAATTTCATCTCTACTTGCATAAAATAAATATTAGTGATTTAAAATATATCATATTTGGAAAATGATATTAAACAAATCAATTGATATATTTTATCTTCATGGACTCCCAAATTTGTTCTATCACCTTCTTGTCGATAGACTTCCAATTAGGTTATAAAATGATTATCCTATAATGTATTTGCATTCTGATATAGATAATAAATTTCATTTCATTTGGGCCATTTTCATTTTTATTAACATCAAAACGAATATATAATCACTCTTCTCCATGAGAAAGTGAAAGATTTGGTATATGTGTAATTCCTCATTTACTAACTTCTGGATTTTATTTCCAAATACTAAATGCAGAAGACTACCCAGCTGAAGTCTCTTCAGTAGGGCTGTAATGGTTTTTTTGTAAATTAAAATTTATCTTTAATTAGTTAATTATATTACTATGTATTTAATAATAGGAAAAAAATACATCGGTATATGTTCATCTATCTTTTTATCTATATTTTTCATTGTAATAGGAAAATGTAGTGAAATTATTGTGTACATAAATATTATTAGACAAGTCAGTAATTAGAAAACATGAAAATATAAACATGTATGTAAAAAAACTGGCACATGTGTATAAGTTTTTAAAAAATAGGGTTATGGTTATTAAAAAAAATATGTAACGTGAACTATTAAATATAAACATTAATTCTAAAAAGACATAAACAATTAAAACTATAAATATCAGAGTTTGAAAAGTTGTTCTAATATGAACAAACTAATCCATAATATAATAATGTACATCATGTTTTTCAATGAAAAACATTTTTACCATAACCTAGGAACATCACAATTTAACAAAGAAAAAATAAAATCTATATAATGAAATATCCAATAATTATTAAATAATACATTTTGTACACATGTAAATTTTTAAAAATAAATATAAAGTAAATAATTTCCAGATTAATTTGGAGAGTACAATATTATTTTTCCATATCCCTTTAGTATTATCATTTTTTATGGCATACACTATGTTTGTGTTATAGTCACTGTTATACAGATATTGTGTAACAGACAAAGAATCCTGATATATATCAATAACATCATCATCCTCCTCATCTACCAAATGGATTCATTTCCCATGAAAAATGATCAGCCCCTAGTCATTCTATGGATTGATTACACAACATATTCACATTACATGTGTGTCCATGATAAATAGTTCCTCATTATATCTAAATCATTTCAAATATACCTGTTGAAACCCATATTCATAATTTTTAACACCACTATTACTTGAAACCCAATTACACATAAACACGATGACTCAAAATTTAATATATTGAATTTCTCATATGTCTTTAGGAACTCCAAAATATGGAGTTGATGTAGAAATTGGATTTTTATCTTTTTCACTCAAAAAATGAAGCACTTCAACGGTGACCATTACAACGCTTTTTTAATGGTACTATTATCATCAATCTTATATGTGTAACATGTGTACCAATCAATATCAAAACCAAACCCTATGAACACATTAAGAGATAGTCCCTCTGCCAACCATTTCAATGTGTCTGATGATGATATATTTGTGATGACTTTTACTTTAAACCATGAAACAAATGTCTTTTTATGCTCAATAATCAACCATTTTTCATTTCTTTTCAGATATTGTAACTATAATTCTACAATATGTGATGGTATATACGATTAAACTTCATATAGATTGTTCAAAATGTATAAATGTCCTTGAATCACTTCATCACATGGAATGATCATTACTTTTAATCCTAAAATCCATATACCTTCACTATAAACTATCATATGTTGAGATATAGGGAGACCAATAAGCTTCAATTTATATAAATAATTAGTAAAGAACTCAATCACCTCTTCTGATACATATTTATAAACAATAGGGGCCTCTGTTGGATAATAATTTTTAATATATCCCTTCAAAATGTTAATATATATATTTCTAAAGGAAACTTCCATTGTAAATAAATAGTCCGACATATTCTTCTCTCACACACTAAATGAATCACTTGATGAACCATTATATAAAAAATGTTGGTAGGAAATATATTTATAGTTGAAAAAGATTAATAGAACTTTTATTCTCAAACCCATTAAACAAATTTGGATCCATGAATATGCTACAAATATATTTGAAAAAATTACATAACCTGATGATATTCTTTCTGATATATGTCAGCAATATACCACACAGTGCGACTGGTAGAATTTGTTTCATCAATACATGAAAATAATGAGATTTTATACCTGTTAATTTATAATCCCACAATAAAACCAAATTCCTCATATTTTTAGAATAATTATTAGGTTCTTTAATACCATGAATATAGGGGAAAAAATTTATCTTCTCAAACATTATTAATTTTTTACAAGATGGATTTAAATATGTTATGTTTCCTTCTATAGTGGGAGATAAATCCAAATGTATTATCATTGATATCAAGTCAAGTATAGCTTGTAATCTATATTTTTTCTTTCAATTTATGTCAAAAAAAGTACCAAAAAAACTATCACATATGTTTTTCTCAATATACATAACATCGATGTTATGTTTTACCTCTAAATATCACCAATAAGGTAGTTCTAAAAGAATAGATTGTTCCTTATAGATATTGTTTTGAAGACCAAGACATATTTTCTTTTATAATGTAAATTAAATATTTTTCACACTTTCATAATATTCTTCAACTGAAAATGGTCAAGGGGGAATCTTGTATTCTTGTAAATTGTTGGATCATTTTTTCAATCTATGATAAGTATGATTAATTTTAAAAAATATTCCATGTCCATATGCATTGAATTTATTCAATTATAAAACTGATAATAAAAAGTCACTTCTTCACAAATTATATATAATTTAGGTCTATTTACACTGTATCCAGTTAAGTTTCCATAATAAAGAAAATCATTTATAGTGAATATTATCATAGCACGCAAAAGAAAGTACTCTTTCTTATATAAATCAAAAACTATAACACTTATCTCCCATAGCAGTTTCAAATCATCAATCAATGGTGAAATATACACATCAATATAATTTACTGGTTTTTTTTTGTCTAGGAATCATCAATCTCATCATAACATATTTTGTATTCATACATAGATGTGGGGAAAAGTTTAAAACTACTAACAAAATTGGCCATGAACTATGTTGGCTACTTAGAAAAAAAAGTCATGTGCTTTTGGATTAGGCTAAAATAAAAAAAAGTTTTTTCAATTTTTAGTTTACTACATGGTTTGATTATAAAACCATGATTCAGAAATAAGTTTTGGGAGTTGGGTTCTTTTAATTTTTTGATAATGGGACTGGATAAAGGCTTGAGGAGTTTCTCGGATGGTAAGATGGGTTTCGGGAGAATGAGACTAGGAATTGATGTTCGGATAGGCTGTGCACAGTTATTCAAAACCATGCGGGTTAGCCATTTATAATAAACAAGGTGTCCAATTGTAGAAACACGATATACGCATAGTCTATCATACCATGAAAGTAAAACCATTTTGACTACCTGGTTTTGGGTTAAATTAATTTATTTAAAATTATGGTTGAAATTTTTTTAATTAAATGAGATGTCGGTGGTTTCTTTTAATGAAATTACTGTTGGGAGAATTTAATTATATGACATTGATATGGAGATGTATTTAATTAAATTGTGGGGAAAAAATTAAATTTATTTTAAATGATGATGAGTTGTTTTCGTTTTATTACTAAATTGATATGAGAGGAATTTAATTAAATGGCTGGTAAATGAGGATTTGGGGTTTCATTTAACTAAATTCAAGGAAAAGAAGAATATAATTAGTTAATGTGAAATAGAGGTTTTATTTAATTAAATTCAAGGTTATGAATAATATAATTATTCATTGTGAAATGGGGGATTATTATTTAATTAAATTGAGGTTGAGATAATTTTACCAAATAATAATGATGAGTTCAATTTTCTAACATATTTAAATTCTTCTCAGAAAATATAATTATATATCATAAATTAGAGAAATAATTTTATTAAATTCAGTTGGAACGAATTTAATTAAATGATGATTAATAAGGTGTCAGGATTTTTTAATTAAATTATGTTAAGATAATATAATTAAATAATAAGGAGTTGGAAAATTTAATTAATTAAATTTGATTGGAAACAAATTTAATTAAATGATGTGTTAAATTTTTAGTTATGGGTTTATCTAAATAAATTGAAGGTTAATATGAATTTAATTATTTGATGAAAAATGAGTGTTTTATTTAGTTAAATTTTATTGAGAAAATTTAATTAAATAATTATGTGCTAGGGAATTTATTAAATGAAAATTATTGAGAAGAAATGAATTAAATGATTTTTAAATGGGTAGTTTTGGGTTTTATCAAAAAATCATTTTACTAAATGATAATAATAATAATTTTTATTATCATAGTTGTTTTATTTAATTAAATTGAGGTTGAGAGATTTAATTAAACGAGGTGAGATGAAGAGTTTTATTGAATTAAATTGAGTAAAATGGAATTTAAATAGATCATGTAAAATTGGGGTTTTTTATTTAAAATCAAGTTAAAGAATAATTTAATTAATTGATGTAAAAAGGTTGTTTTAATTTAATTGAATTGAATGTTGAGAGAATTAAATTAAATTGCATGAGTTGGAGAGTTTATTTAATTAAATTTGGTAGTGGATAATTTAATAAAATAATGTGTAAATGTGAGTTTGCAGTTTATCAAAGGGGTATAATATTAAAGGGTAATAATAATAATATGATGGTTATTATTATTATTATTACTATTATTATTATTATTCTATTAAATCTTATATTTTTTAATTTTAATTTTAATTTAATTAAGGGAGAGAAGAAGAGGGAGGTGAACCTTTCTATTACCCTACATTAGGTGTGACACACCCATGGTGCAACACTCATGGGTGGCACACTACCCTCCTCTCCTGGGTGACTCTATGTATGCCAGATCATGGTGGTTCCTTCATGGAATTTTTCGTCTCGTCGAGGTAAGTCCTTCTCTGTATGTTTCATCCTACACATCGGCTGTCTCATTTCTCCCTCTCCCAATCTTTGTTAGGCGGAAACCCAATATTCTAGTAAAATTCGATTTATTGTTTTCTACTGATTCTAGATGGTGTTGAAGATTTCACAGGACACATTGGTTCGTATTCTAATGATTTCCACTGAATGTAAATTGAATCGGCTTGATACAGTTCACTACTATCATTTTTGAGTAAGCCTATATACCTAGTAATTGGTTTCGTACGCAATTAATTTGATACTTATGGTTGTTTAGTGATGCTGTTAATGTTTTGGGTGTGCGTTGGTCTTTTCCACACTAATTATGTGTGCTGGTTAACAGTTGTTATGTGAGATAATAAATTTTGAGTGCGTGTGCACATTTGTTGAGGTGCGTGTATACGAGTGGGTCACGATTTGAGTAAGGAATCATTAGCTCAGTCAAATTCATTGAGGTAGGGTTATAAACATTGGATAATAAATAAAATGTAGTTTTTTTGATTTATTGATTTTGATATAGATGGCTGCAATGTTGGATTAAATTGTTTATTGGGGGTGTGAGATAATTAATTATGAATCAATTATATTCTTTGAGGTTGTAAAAATAATAATTAATTGGGTGATTAATTATGAGTAATTAATTTAGTTATGTTTATATAATTAATTATGAATTAATTATGTTCTTTGAGATGATAATTAATAAAGGGATTAATTATGGGTAATTAATTTGGTTAAGATGAGATAATTATTTGTGAATTAATTATGTTCTTTGAGATGATAATTAATTAAGGGATTAATTATGGGTAATTAATTTGGTTAAGTTGAGATAATTAATTTTGAATTAATTATAAGCTTTGTGATGATAATTAATTAAGGAATTAATTATGTGATATTAATTTGGTGAAGTGGAAAAAATTATTTATGAATTAATTATGTGGTTTGAAATAATAATTAATCAAGTAATTAATTATGAGATATTAATTTTGTTAAGTAGAAATAATAAATTATGAATTAATTATGTACTTTTTGAAGATAATTAATTGGAATATTTATTATGAGTTATTAATTCGGTTGAGTTGAAATAATTAATTAGGAATTTAGTATGTCATTTGAGATGATAATTAATCGGGGGATTAATTATGAGATATTTTACTGGTTAATTTGGGATAGTTAATTGTAAATTAATTATGTGTTATGAGATTATAATATAAATAATTAATTGGGGATTTAATTATGAGATATTGATTTCGGATTAGATTAGAGAATTAATTATGTTATATTGAAATGGTTACCTTGAGATAATTAATTTGTGAATTACATATGTGATTTTGAAATGGTTTCTTCAGAGATAATTAATATGTCAATTAATTATGTGATTTTGGTATGGTTTCCCAAAGATAATTATTTATTGAATTAACTATGTAATATTGAGATAGTGGTCATGTGATAATTAATTAAAGAATTAATTATGTGATACTGACATGGTTTCTATTTGATTAGTTAATTGTTAAATCTACTAGAGAATTTGATGAGATTAATTAATGGTAAAATTAATTAATGTTATAGTTATGATTAGTTAATTACTGAGTTAAATAATGCAATTTATATTTTTCACTAATTATTGAGTTATTAGATAATGTGATGTTTTTAATTAGTTATTTAATTAATTAAAAAAACTCAATTAACAAATTTATGAATTAATTAATGGAAAGGATCTTGGGGTGCTAGACATGACATTATAAATATGATATATATATATATATATATATATATGTATGTATATTTGATAAAGAGCTTGACAAACAAGGACTAATCCTCCAAATACTCACAGGGTCCTAGATATAACATTCTACACCCATGATATGAATATATGTATATATGATTGATAAACAAATTATGTGACAGGGACTGATGCTCCCAATACTCATGGGGTGCTAGACATGGAATTATACACCAAGAAAGCATCAAAAGTTTCTTTTATGGGACAAGGAATGATGCTCCAAATACCCATGGGTTATGAGATATAGACAGATTCTCCAAATACTCAGAAAGGTGCTAGACATGATGTTGTACACCCATTAACTGACATGGAACTGTGGGCCCAGTTAGTCGTACATGACTTGAATTAAAAGGCTAATGAAAGCTGATGTGAAGTAATGATTTGTGAATTGAATATCAGAAATGTTTCAAACTTCGACATAGCTGAGTCAGGTATTGAGATACGGGTGTCATGGGGAACCTGAGGATTTTTTCGGTTGAATAAATAATATCAAATAATTTGTTAAATAATTTATTTATGAATTATGTATATATATAATAATTATTTATAGTCATATATTTCACTATGAGACAAAGCATGTATCTCTGTTATGTTTCCCTTATAAACATGGATGGGTTGCAGTTTACTTATTGAATTCAATTATTAGTTCATTATACCTGCATACTTTTTAATTATATTGAATAGTCTAGATTATTCTTGAAACTAGTGGTCCTAGCCTATTGAGATTTATATCTCACTCCCAACTTGGGATACCATTGCATTGGGTACTTGAGTAGACTCTAATTGATTGCAGGACCATAGATATTTCTTTTATTGTTTTCTTATATATGGGAGTTAGAAGCAAATGACTGGGTGGGAGCTTAGGATTCTCATAGAGATCTCCCTTGGGGTTTTCAGTGTTTTCTGTATTTATGTACTGAGATTTAAAGCAAGATGTTTTGTTTGCATCTTTCAAATATGTATCACAATGATATGAATTCATTTTGTAGACTGGTTTTGGCCACTTTCTTTATTCAGTAGACTATTTATTTATATCTTATTTTAGTTATTTTCTGAGTTTATTATCTATTTCTGATGAGCACTCTAAATATGAGGGTATAGTCTCCTCACTGACTATCCTTAGAACCTTTCTACTAGTCCACCACCTCTAGCATATAGGGAGATGCGCTTAAGGTCATGTGGAAGTTGGTCTGGCTAAAGGTTCATGGTTAAGCTGGGATGGGATGTTACAATGTGGTATCCGAGCTTTTGGTTGTCCTTATTTGTTTCCTTTGTCTTTATATTTTGGGATGGCCGACAGGAGACTATGAAAGACTTAGCACTTGGTTAATATTTGTTCCTAGGACTGATCACCCCACTTATGGGAAATGATCAAGTGTCCAAGGTTGGGATTTTATGTTTATACTATTTTCAGTTACAGTTTATATGATTTCACCTTGTGTGGCAGGTGTACTTTTCACAGCTTATCGATTTTAAGAATTTTTAAAATTTTACTAGGTTTGTTTCAGAAACAAAGTTGACTGAAATGAATCATGTTAGGCACATAGATATTTACATGCAATATATATTACATTCCATGTTGATTCATTAGTATACTTCAACCTAATTTTTATTGTGTGCCTTGGATGAAATAACATGTTTTTATTTTCTTTATCATGCCCCTTAAAATAGCATGTTTTGGTGATAGATATAACATTCTTGGGTGTTTATATGTCATGATGCCTATTATTTATCATCTTTTTCTACTATTCCAAGCTTCTGTGTTATAACATGTTATTGTATAGCTACTTATGAAAACATTCTAGAGATGTTTCGAGATGCAAATGGTTGTATGAGTGGAACACTGATTAGTTGTGTTTATAACAGGACCCAGTTTCATTTGTAATGTATATGGGTGACTTATAATTGGGAAAAGGGTAACTTCTGTTTTTAAATAGTTGAAAAAAGGGCTTATAAGGTTAAAATGTTAAATGGGTGCCAAATGTTAGCAGTAAGGTGTATGGGCACCTTAAAGGTGTGTTGGGAATTTGGGAACATAACATAATCATTCAAAAGGGACTTCTTGACCATGGTGGGTCGACTAGTGTTCTAGTAGATCTTGATGGATTCACTAGGATGATATTTTTTGAAGGTGGGTAAATTATAAAGTCCTATATTTTTAGACTGGGCTAAAATATGAATGTTTTTGAACTTTTAAATTTACTACACGGTTTGTTTTTAAAATCAAGCTTTGGAATGAATTTTTCCGAATTGGGTTCTTTTAAACTGTTGATAATGTGCTTGGGTGAATAGTTGAAGAGTTTCTCAAATGGAAGGATGGGTTTTAGGGGAAACGGACAAGCTAATGATGTTCGTACAGGCTATGCACGGTTAGTCAAAACCGTACGGGTCATTCGTACATGATAAAGAAGGTATCCAGTAGTGGATGAACGGTCTACGTAGAGTTTATCAGACCATGTAAGTCAAATGATTCTGTCTACATATTTTTAAATTTTTGGTCAAATTAATTTAATTAAATTTTTGGTTGGAAGGAATTTAATTTAATGAGTTGTTGGGGGTTCCTTTTAATTAAATTAATGTTGAGAGAATTTAATTAAATTTCATTGAGATGTATAAGTATTTAATTAAATCGAGATAAAAAGAATTAAATTTATTTTAAATGATTATAAGCTAGTTTCTTTCTTTAATTAAATTCATATGAGAGTAATTTAATTAAATGAATAGTAAATGAGGAGTTGGGGTTTCATTTAATTAAATTTAAGGCAAAAAGGAAAATATTTAATTAATACGAAATGGAGAATATATTTAATTAAATTCTTGGTTAAGAATATTTTTATTAGTATTTATGAAATGGGGGATTTTTTTTAATTAAATTGAAAATGATAGAATTTAACTAAAAAATGTTGATGATTTAGAGTTTTTAATTTAATAAGTTTGTGTTCAGATAATTTAATTAAATAACATGAACTGGAGAAATCATTAAATTAAATTTTGTTGGAATGAATTTAATTAAATGATGATTAAGGAGGTAGAGGGGTTTTTAATTAAATTATGGTGAGATAATTTAATTAAATAATAATTAGTTAGAAAATTTAATTCATTAAATTTGTTTCGAAAAGGATTTAATTAACGGTTGCGTTGAATTTGGAGTAGGTTTTTACCTAATTAAATTCAATGTTAAGATGAATTTAATTATTTGATGAAAAATTGGGGTTTTATTTTATTATATTTTATTGAGGGAGTCTAATTTAATAATTATGTGTTTGGGAATTTATTTGATTAAACTTTTTGAGAATAATTTAATTAAATGATGTTTAAATGAAGAGTTTCAGGTTTTATCAAAGAAGTGTTTTATTAAATGATAATAATATTAATGGTTATTATTATGGATATTTTATTTAATTAAAATGAGGTTGAGGAATTTAATTAAATGAGGATAGATGGATATTTTTACTTTATTAAATTGATTTAAATGGAATTTAATTAAATGATGTGAAATTGAGGTTTTTTTAATTAAATTCAAGGTTAAGAGAAATTTTATTAGTTGATGGGAAACATGGTTTCTGATTTAATTAAATTGAATGTTGAGAGAATTTAATTAAATTCCATGAGTAGGATAGTTATTTTATTAAATTCGTATGGGAAGAATTTAATTAAATAATGTGTAAAAGAGAGTTTAGAGTATATCAAAAGGGTATAATATTAAAGGGTAGTAATAATAATATGGTGGTTATTATTATTATTATATTAATTATTATGTTTTTAAATTATAATTTTAATATTTTTTAAGGGAGAAAAGAATACTGAGGTGCACCTGTCGGTCATCCTATATGAGGCATGACACACCCATGTAGAAGCACCCATGGGTGGCGCACCACCCTCCTCTCCTAACTCCCTTTCTCTATTCCAGATCGTGGTGGATCCTTCATAAAATTTTTCTGTCTCATCGAGGTAATTCCTTCTCTACATGTTGCATTCTTTTCATCAGACATATTTTCTCTCCTTTTCCTAGACTTTGTTAGGATGAAACCCTATATTCTGTTTTAATTCTATTTGTTCTATTCTACCGATTCTAGTTGTTGCAGATAATGTCTTAGGACCCATTGGTCTGTATTCCAATGACTTCCACCAAACATAAAGCATTTCATCTCGATATGGTTCACCACCAACAATTTTGGGTATGGATATATACCTGATAATTGGTTCATCACCCCTTTAATATGATGCTTATGGTTGTTTAGTGTTGTGGTTAATTTTTTCGGTGTATATTGGTCCATACCACACAAATTATTGATATCGGTTTGTGGTTGTTAGGTGAAACAACCAATTTTGAGTGTGAAAATACTTTTGTTGAGGTGCTTGTATGCTAGCAGGTCCTGGTTTGAGTTAGGAGTCTATGGCTTGGAAAAATTTGTTGAGGTAGGGTTCCAAACGTTGCCTAATTAATAAAATGTAGTTTTTTTATTTACTACTTTTGTTAATGTTTAATATAAGGTTAAATTAACGTGTTTTTCAGAGAATGACATAATTAATGATGAATCAATTATTTTTTGAGGTTGTAAAATCGGTAATAAAGTTGGCCATTAATTATGACTAATTAATTTGTTTTATTTAAGATAATTAATTATAAATTAATTATCTACATTGAGATGATAATTAATCAAGGGAATAATTATGAGTAATTAATTTGAGTAATTTGATATAATTAATTTCGAATTAATTATGTTCTTTGATATAAAAATTAATTGACATCTTAATTATGAGTAATTAATTTGGTTAAGTTGAGATAATTAATTATAAATTATTTATGTACTTTGTGGTGATAATTAATCACAGAATTAATTATGAGATATTAATTTGGTTAAGTTGAAATAATAAATTATGTTATTTAAGATGATAATTAATCAAGGAAGTAATTATTAGATATTAATTTGGTCAAGTAGAAATAATTAATTATGAATTTTTTTTGTGCTTTGTGATGATTATTAATCAGTGGATTAATTATGGGATATTAATTTGGTAAATTTGAAATAATTATTTTTGAATAAAGCATGTTTTTTGAGATGATAATTAATCAGGGTATTAATTATGAGATTTTAAACTAATTAATTTGACATAATTAATTGAGAATTAATAATGTGTTATTAGATTGTAATATATATAATTAATTTGGGGTTAATTATGAGATATTGATTTGGGCTAAATTGAGATAATTTATTTGTGAATGAATTATATTATATTGAAACAGATACCTTGAGATAATTAATTTTTGAATTAATTATGTGATATTGAAATGGTTCCTTTAGAGATAATTAATTTTTGAATTAATTATGTTATTCTAGGATGGTTTCCTTGAGGTAATTAATTTGTGAATTAATTCTAATGTATTGAGATTGTTGTCATGTGGTAATTAACTTTAGAATTAACTATGTGATATTTACATAGTTGCCATTTGATTTGTTAAATTAAGTAGATAAATTGATGAGATTAATTAATATTTGAAGTAATTAATGTTATAGTTATGATTAGTTAATTGTTGATTTAACCATTGGAATTGCTATGTTTAATTAACTGTGGACTTAGTAGTGAATGAAATGTTGTTAATTAGTTGTTGAATTTATTAACAAACTCCATTAATTAATTTGTGAATTAATTAGTGGATGGGATCTTGGGGTGCTTGAAATGACGTTCTATACATGGTAAATATATATATATATATCTTTATCAAATGGATTGTGAGACAAGGATTTATGCTCCAAATACTCACGAGGTTCTAGATATGACATTCTACACCCATGATATATGTGTGTGTGTGTGTGTGTGTGTTTTTGATTGATTGATAAATGGGTTGTGAGACAAGGATTGACACTCCAAATACTCACTGGATTCTAGACATAGTGTTCTACTCCCAGAATACATGAAAATTTTCTTTTATGAGATAAGGAATGATTCTCCAAATACCCATGGGTTGTGAGATAAGGGCTCATTCTCCAAATACTCATGAGGGTTCTAGACAGGATGTTCTACACCCATTAATTGACAAGAAACTATGGGTCTAATGGGTCATACATGAATTGAATTAAATGGTTAATGAAAGCTGATGTAAATTAAGGATTTTTTAATTAAATATGAGAAATGGTTTAGGCTCCATCCCATCTGAGACATATATTGAGATAAAGGTGTCCAGAGGAACTCAGAGCTTTTTTCGGTTAAATAAAAATATCAAATAATTTCTTAAACTGTTTATTAATGCAATATATATATAGTTCCGGTTCAGACTCATATTTCAGGTTATGAGTTGAACCAATTATCTCCATCACGTGTCCCTCTAAAAACTAAATGGTTGTTTGTTTACCTACTCAATTCTGTTATTCATTAATTATACCTGCACAAAATTCAATTATATTAAATTTTATTGATTTATATAGAAATCCTTGGTCTTGAACTACCGTGATTTGTATCTCACACCCAACATGGGATTCAATTGCATTGGGTACCCGAGTAGACTCTACTTGATTACATGACCTTGGATCTTAGTGGATGATGTTTTCATGTACTTGGGATTTAGGATCAATGGATAGAGCCGGAGCTTGGTATTCTTGGGAAGATCACCCTTGTAGATTTGAGCATTTTCCTTATTTATGTAGTGGGATTTAAACAATGTTTTTTTGTTTGCTCCTTTCTGATGTGTATCACCATGACATACATGCATTGTATAAACTATCATTGGTCCCTTTCTTTATTATGTTTACTATTTCTTTATATATGCTTCTACTTCTATCTGACTTTATTTTATATTTCTGTTGTGCACTCTAAATTTGAGGGTATAGTCTCCCCGCTGACTATCCTTAGACCCTTATGACTAGTTGGAAGACCCTAGTGTATGAGGAGACACGCTTGAGTTCATGTGGATGCCAGTCTGGATACCTATTCAAGAGTAATTTAGGTCGAGACATTACATATACTGTGATATGGATTCATTTCATCAGTACAAAATCCCATTTGGATATTTCTAACTTCACTTCCTAAAATCAAGTAAGTTTTATCAAATATCTTATGTTGTGGTGAATCAACAGGGTTATGCATTTCACCATCATAGATGCAGTCATTTGAATGCTATCTCAAACTTTTGGTATCAATTTAATTTGAAAAAACTTGCTTCAAATGAAGAATTATTGAGAGGCACAAAATTTATTTAGCTGGATAAGTGATTCTAGTACCTAATAAATAATAAAAGATAAATTATCTAAATTTTGTGAAAGTATTATAGGATAATATCAATATAAAGTAGAAAAATGATTTTTCATGAGGTTATATGTCAGTGCATGAGAACGAATTTGAGTTGACATTTTCATCCAACTTATATTGTCATGTTCCACATGTAGGATAGCTTGATAAATATTCATATTAATTTTTATACAACAAACAATAATGGGGGAAATCAGGTATCTTTTTATAACCCAAAACCATTGGTCATAATATTTTCTTCTCCTTGTTATGGGAATATGAATTCTTTTTGCAATCTGGATGTTTCTCTTTTAAAATATCATTTTAGTTGGAGATACATTTATCACTCCATCTATTTCTTTCTTTCAAGTTAAAAAATCTCAAAACTGTTGATAACACTGTATATTTACTAAAACCTAGGAATAATGGTTACTCATAATTCCCATATAATATTTCAACTATAGATGTTTTTTAATGGTTTCAACACCAAAATCATGAATCAATTTTTCAATTCATTCTTATTCCAATTTATGAATATTTTTATTATCATTGGATGTTGAATTTTCAGTTCATTCACCATACCAGATCAAATGTGTATAATTAAGGATAAAACCAAAAAAAATGAGTTGATCCTTGATTTCTTTGGAGATAAACTATTTCATATTCTAGTATTTAAAACATGGACATAAAATCAAATCAATTTATTAAATATTTTCTTTAGAAAATTCCAAGAATTCATCAACTCCATTTTCATATTCACTAGTGTTTCTTCGTTAAGTTATCCAATTAAGATTAATTTAATAACTAATATAACAATATAATAGGTGAATATATTAAAACCTATATACATTTAAATATATATATATATATATATATACAGACAAATTTTAAACAGAAAAACATTTAATAAAAAGTAATGATAATCAGATAGGAAACATCATAAATGAAACACATTTACAAATAGTAAAATTTTTATTTACATATTATATACAAGTGTTTTATTTATATTATAATTTATTTATTTTCAATCATATAAAATTTATTGGTTCATTTTACATAGTTTTTATATTAGTTCATTGTTAAGTGTGTCAAAAGCATTGAAGATTGCATTAATTAAACGAGTATAAAATATGGATTCATTGCATGTCATAACCATTTTATTAATTAATGATGACATCATATATAATTGTTCATTCTATAATATCATGATCATTTGATAATTTCAACAAATAATTTTTTTATCAAAATAAATAAACTTTACAACAACATTTATAAATCACAATAAACTACAAACTACTAATTAAAACAACTCAAAAATATAATTTAATGATAAATAATTTATCTTAAAAATTAAATAAAACATACAAAATTAAAAGTTAAATAATGAAAATTGGTCGTTAATTCAATATTTTCTCACATGAATGTGTTGGAAGAATAAACACTGCAACATCTACACAAATTTATTGTAAAAATAAACAATATAGATGAACAAAAATATAAAATCAAACCATGATTGAATGCATGCCGGAAATAGGCTTCTAAACAAAGAATAATTCAGTGGATGATGAAACAATTTTTATGATGAATAATGGAGATAGTAGATTGTAAAAATTGAAAAACAATCAACCAAAACGGCCATTGGGGATCTCCAAGACACCTTTGAAGTTTCCATCAGTAAGGAGGGAGTGGTCGCGATTCGAGAGAGAGAGTTTATGTAGATCCAAAAAAATGATGGTTTCCCAATCCAAAATAATTCTAAAAGGTTTTTTGCGTTTTTTATTACAAAAACCAACACCAAAGAGTATGAATGTAAAGTTTTTTGTGTCTGTTTTCACAAAAACGAACACCAATTGATTTTTATTATTTATAGATTTTTTTTAAATAAATTCCATAAATAATGTTATGACCTATTTTTGGCAATTGGTTTTTTGTAAAACCAACTCCAAAAACAATATATATAAATTCTTCAATGTTGGTTTTTAGTAAAACCAATGCTAACAACCTCCTGCACAATCTTTTTACATATGATAATAAAAAACGACATCATTTCTAAAACATTAAAACCTCTATTTCCACTAATTTTTATAAATCGGATTATACATATATATAATTTGTAAAAAATTTACCATGTTACAAATTTGCTAATACATCTCATTCATATATATAGAGGGAGCTCAGTTATTTATTTTTAATGATAATCCATTGTTTCTCAAACTGGACATATAAATTAAATTTCTATTTATAGAAGGTATATAAAAATCGTTCTCAAACAATTATATTAATCCAATTGGTAAAATCAAATCATATGTTCTAAGCTCAAATGATGTATCTCTTACCCCAGTATATACATGAATATATACTTCACTCATTTTCAATTACATATTATCTCAATTATTTTATTTTTGAGTATAAATGTGAGATAGAAAAATGATATTCGATTCCCACTATTTAAGGTTAGTGAAATTGACTTCTATATCATTAAATTTTTTATTCTCTAACCTCTTAACTTCATGAACAGTTATTTTCCATAGATACTAGTCTATAATTATTTATAAGGTCTTACCTATGAGTGATCTCAATATGAGTTCCAAAAATAGAAACATTTCCTATAATAAAAACATATCTTTTGGTGAGTATCATGTATTATATATTATCATCAAGGTATATAAATGTGTATACTCCCACTAAAAATAATAACCCTATAAATAACATATATTTTTTGATCCAAAACGATATTCTAACAAGACATGAATGGATTTTTGAAAGTAAATATTCCATGTCTAAATATGGTAGAGGAATATATTATCATACATATCATATATTATTCATCGATAGTTGAGTGGATATAAATGATATCCAAATAAATATTATGGATTCACTTGACTCTATTTCTTTGGTATCCAAATAGATATATTTTTCCATCTTGGGTAACCCAAAGAAAATGATAAGAAAATAGAATATATCATTATGTTTAATTTATTATTTCCCTTCCTTATATAACCCAATTAAAGGGTACTTAACCATTAGGGTCCCCTTCACTAAATGATGGACGTCTTGACAATATCCACTTTGGAAATAATATAACACTTATAATTTAAAAAATATTCATAAAATTATCACCATATTAAAATAACTCTCATTCATTTTAGGATATTTTCAATCAATAAAACTTCATTACCAAATTCTTTATTACTTTATGTATGAATTATTTATATTACTTAGTTTTGGAAACCTACCCCATCAACAAAATTAATGTGTTAACACCACTTTAAGGAATAACTATTTATAGAAATTAAATGTTTCAGTTACTTAAAAATAGATTCTAGATATATTCCTCAAAATCCAAATTCATCTTATAAAAATGGTAACTAAACGTTTCATGTAAATAAAAATAGTTATGTGAGATTGAAGATACCAACTTGAGTAATCTAAAAAAATAGTGATAACCCCTCAACTTTATCAAAAAAACGCATAAGCCTCCAGGTTATTGTGTATTATAAACCCATGTATATCTCCCTAAGAATACATTAATAAAGTGAGAATTCACACCATCAAATATATAAAACTTAATATTCACAAAATTTATTCAAAAAATATCTTTAATCTTATAATGCTAAAAAACTAAGGAAAAGTGAATATAAAGGATAAATATTACAGAGTTTCACATAAAAAGTAAGAAACTTTTCTTTCTCCTAGAGTAAATTTATCATATAATTAATGCATACCCATAATTAATATTAAATAAAAAATATTTAAACATGCATAATAAAACTAATATATTAATATATTAATAGTTTAAATTTTCTCACAATCATGAGAAATAAATATGAAAATTTTAATATTCTTTACCCATGAGAAATGCCATATTATAATTACTAATAGTTATAATTTAGAAAAAAATTAAAACCTATAAGTGATTTGATCAAAATATATTTGTTATTTTTTTTAAGAATCTAATATTTTGTTATTGACTATCAGTCATAAAATAAAAATGAAATTAGAGATAGGGTGATCTACCTAGAATCATATTCTATACATCTGATGTAATCTTTTTATTTATTTAAAAGAAAGTACAAGAACAAATCAGTCCAACAGCCAACATCAAATCCCAAAAGGAAAATCAAGGAGGTCTGAAAAAGTGAAGACCAATAAAATTCCTGATAGAAATTTCCACACCACCCGGAGGAAAGGATCTAAGGAAATTTAAAACCAGAAGAGGAGGGTCAAAATCACCCTAGAGGTCAAAAAGTCAGAAATCAGGTTACCCTCACGCCACGTGTGATGAATCCTGGTGTCATGTGAGAGAAGGGTCCTACATTTTTAGATGAGGTAATTAATTTACCAAGGGGGGATTTTTCTCCATTAAGGTAGTTCTAAATTATTTTCGAATCTGTCTCCACTATAGGAAAAGGGAGATCCCTTAGAATAAAATATCTAAGATGTTGTGCATGGCCTTGGCCTCCACCACTATAGGGTCACCAGCACTATAATAGGCATTGAAATCATTGAAAACTAAGTCAGTCATGTCCCGAATATCCCCTCATACCCTCATTCCCCCTAGTCGTAGGCCCCATCAATGTTGAGTTTGAGCCTACAAGAGGGAGGGTGACATCTTACCCAAGAGTGAGGCATCATAGGGAGTGAAGGTCCTAGAGAGTGTAAATTGTTTGAGTAACAACAAATGGACGGCTCTATAAAATTATTCTTTTGGAGAAAAGCTTGTTTTGCGATAAGGATCCTAGTCTAGAGAAGCAAACTATGGGAAGAGGGGCAAGACCCATGCTATCTTGCATGCTTGCGAGCCTACAAAATTCACCAAAAACCGACAGTGAGGAGAATTGATCGACTATCCTACTCATGTTTGGTGGAGTCTACTCTATACCATTTCTAATTTAACTCAACAAGAGTGGAAATCATCCACGAAATAGACATAAACTCCCCTAGATCTTTCCATAATTGGATAGCCGAGTAACCTTGGTAAAATTGGTGGATCGATGTATCCTATTTGGGAGATGAAAAATAGTGGAATCTTGAGTTAAGAGGAATTCATTTGGCCTTGATAGCCATATCTGTTGGGATATAATTAGATCAGACTCTCCAGATAAGAAAATTGAACTTGGCTAAGAGGTAATTGCTCAAAAGGACACTACCCCATGGCCCACTACCCGCCTTCCTAAGAAGGTCTTTCCTGTAGTCCCTTATTGAGAACCTTCCTGAAATAGAACCCTTGATGATTCACTTATAAATACACTCATCCAGACATATTTCATCAAAATGAGCCTCTTGGGAGGCGATGAGGACATCCTTGAGAAAGGATGGATATAGGGATGCCTCTTTAATAAAGAGGTTGAGAGTCGAACAACATGGGAATCTGAGGAATCAACTACCCTAGTTGCACTCCCAGATGATGGGGACTCCCTGCCCGATGGTCCATTAGGATTTTTCTTGTTGATGGGAAACTTTGATGTAGAGAGAGCTTCAGAATGGGGAGGGCTTCCTGCCATTCTCATTGAGCCCCAGGCCATAATTTTCCCTAATGAAACAACTCCACAATGATCAGGCCTCAATAACATCCAAGGCTGAATTACCTTGCAAGAAGAACGTGGAATCACTCGTGCTTCTCACATTACTGTCTCCATGCTCCAAAGGCTTTGCCAATATGATCCAAGAGGCCTATCTTTATCAACATTTACCATGAGCATCCTAATGGAATGAATTTAATATGGACTTTGGCCATTTAATGATAGACTTGGGAACCTTAAGAAAAAATAGGATAGGTATGGGGATAGAAGACAACAAATTTTTAAGGAGAGTAATCCTCCCCCCCCCCCCCCAAGAAATGAATTTGTTATTTTATATGTTGATGTGGTTTATGACCCTATTAGGAAAATCCTAAAAGTGGTGAACTAGGATCCTCTTAGGACCAATAGGATCCCCCAAATTGGACATGGTAAAATGATCTTTATGGATTCCAATGATGCTTTTATAATTCCACTACATCTTCTCAGGTATTCTGAAGGAATAAAAACACCACTCTTTTCCGGGTTGGTATGTTATCCACTCCATTGATCATATTCATCCATAATCATCAAAAAGATCCTGGGAGAGGGACTCCACTGATAAAAAATTAACATCAGGTTATCCACAAATAAGAGGTGGAAAAAACTGGGTTCCTAGGACCCATAATGGAAAGAGCAAAAAGTGCAACGTAGCATGTCCAAAAATAAGTATCTATTAAGAGCATCTTGGGACAGAATAAAAAAATCAGGGAGAGGGGGTCTCCTTGATATATGCTTCTAATAGAATTGATAAACCCACATTATTTACCGACAAAGATGATGTTATACCTAGTGGATATGTAATAATAGAAAATTATATCAATGATAGTTTCCGAGAAACTCATGCCTCTCATGGTATGAATGATGAAATTACACTCTATGAGGTCATAGGATTTATTCGTATACATATTAATAACCAAACTTCATCCCACAACCTTTGTATTAATATCCCAAACCATATCATGGGAAGCCCCAACAACCTTGGGGATTTATCTCCCTTGAATGAAGGCATTCTGCTCATTTAAAATATATTGTTGGGTGAAGGCACTGAGCATGGTGTTAATGATGGTATCCAGGACCTTATTGGAGAAGTTACATAGACTGATGGAATGATATTGAGACATAGAGAAGGGGGATTAGACCTTTAGGTTCAATATCATGGTTGTACCACTTGACATGTGTGGTATATAACTGCCTATAAATAAATCTTGGATGGCCTTAAAGAGATCTTTTTTGGATTATGATCCAAGAAAGGGTATAGAAGGAACCTGAGAAGATGTTCGGACTAGGTATGCTGTCAAGGTTGAGATATTTCACTTCCTCCCAAATTTCATTCTCATTAGGTTCACTACTAAGTATAACACTTCCAAGGATAGAAACTCTTCAAGGGATAGAATTAAAAATCTCCTCTTGTTTATATGGGTAACCATATTGGAAACAAGGATTAGGATCACCTAACATTGCTCTGAAATAAGAAAAACCAAAATGCAAATTGGCTCCGAATCACTATAAAAAGTCCCTTACTCAAGCCTATATATTGGGAGCATGAACCTGCTAAATCTTCTTCAGGGATGTTTTATTGAAAGATGTATTACGATCCCCATCTCTAATCTAAGAAATGGGGGTACATTCCTGAAGGTGTCACTCCTGTTCCAGAATAACATCATTTAACCGTTTTTTTAATACAAACGGATTAAAAAACATCATCAAATCACCAATCATGAAATGAAAATTCAGTTATCTCAATTTCTCTAATAATATCATCCATGACCAGATGATCAGGTTCATAGAAAGTTGACCAGACCAAGAGACACTATTTCAAGTGCTAAAGATTAACGTGGAAGCTGACCCAACTACATTTTTAGTAAGAAGAATTCCATGATTCTTCCATAGACTCTAGAAACCCACGTTCTGGTGACCATAACATAGGGAAGAGGAATCGTCAAAAATAAGGGGAGCTCGATCTTATGTGAATAAGGAGGGGAGAGTGGTCAGACACAGCCCGGTCCAAATGAGAGACGTCCAGATTCTAAAAGGATGAGATTACATGGAGGTTACCAAGCCAACGATCATTTCTACACTAGGTTCTCATATTACCCTTCTGGTTATTACACCACGTAAAGTCGTTGAGTATAAATTCAAGGTCTAGAATCCCCTCTTTTGCATCTAAGGAGGAGAAATCCAACCTTTCATTGGGAGGAAAATAAATACCACCTTTCATTTCAGAAGGGTGCATGATAGTTTTGAAGTCGCAACCCATAATCCAAGGCTCCTCTCCTGGGGAAAAGGACATGAGTTATGTCCATAGTTGATCCCATAATTTAGCTTTTCACTTAGCATTAACAAATTAAAATAAGAAAAATTGATTCCCATCCATTACATTGACCGAGAGTTGTTGGTCTGACGATGCGAACAAGTCAATCTTCAAACAAGAACTCTAGAAAATCCCAAAATGATGGTTCTCTAGCTCACCATGAATGAAATAATGCAAACCGATTCACTTATAAATATACCCAATTTTTGAATAAAATTTCTTGGTCTCCAAGACCACAATAATTGAAACCTTATAATGAGACACCTTAGATAAATGAAAATCTCTCTCCACCCTGGCTATAAGGCTCTATCCTTAAACATTTCTTAATCTTGTGTTAAGTCATGAATTCATATTGCGTATCTTTTCAAGTTTAGATTTTTAGATAATTAGGATATAATTATTACTTCTCAAAAATTACCAAGTAGACACTTATACTAAAATTAAATTTTTTTATAAAATAAAAACTCTTAAAAAATAAACACGTCTAGTTCCATGTTTTAGACAACATGACTTTTCCATGAGCCTATCCTTGACCCTATTCATATTTAAGTCATGAGAAAGAAATTTAAAAACATGGGGTGAGCATTAAAATATCAGTAAGGGTTATAAAATAAAGAAAGAAAACAGTATCCCATCAATAAAAACAAATCAATGAAACCATACTTCCAATAATAACATACCTCATGAAATCGTAAGATTTATTAATAACACAAATTAATAATAAATCATAAAGGTAACTTATGGAATACATAACATACTTACATCGTAGCTTTCACAGCTATGTAGGGAGTTACATTTGGAATACCCATCAAAGTATATTCCCTAAATATCTTAGGATAAACACAAAGTTAACCTCTGTCACGTTACCCAATGCATTAGAGAGCTATCTCGGGCTCACCGACCCTAGGTTTTTCATGGGACCACCTGTATTCGTAAAAAATTACCAAGAACCATAACTTATTCATAACACATAAAACAATAATAAAGGAAAGATAAAATTTCCACATTACAATCATAATGTATCATTTCAAGATATGGATATAATCATTCCTTTATCAACCCATTTTCCAAACCATTTAAAACAATTAAAAAAGAGTTTTTTGAATCAATATTTACCACACCACTTTGAAACATTTAATTAAAGTAACATTTTAAAAAATTAATGTCGAAATAAATAAAACCTAAAAAACATTTTGAAAACATGGAAATTAATGAGAATTATTTAGAATAATAATTCTTTCAAACATATAAAATTATGTTTTAGTTAAAGAGACCCTTACCACTTGATAAAATACTTTAATAAAAATATTTACATAATAACATTAAAAAAAGATTATAATATCATGAGACTAAAGAGATTAATGATATAATATTTAAAAGGGTATTATATACACCATAAAGGATAATAAAGGAGAAAAATATCTAGATATTCCTCAAATGAAAGAAGATTGAGACATAGTACCTTACAAAAATTCAGCAGCCAAAAGGCGTCACATTGAAATTTAAAAAATGATATGATGATGGAGAAAATGTTCTCTCATCACTTTTACATAAAATGTATCTCAATAAGGATATATAATAACATATCTCAAAATAAGATTATGGGAATTGTAAGACATAACATAAAAGATGTTTTTGACAAAAAGAGGAGAGTGAAATCTTCTCATACAAAGAACATATCATTAAATTAAGGATAATTCAATGACTAAAATATGTGTGAAAAAACTAAATTCAACTAATATAATTGGTTATAAGGTGTAAAACAATCAGATTTAATTCACACATATTCATATAATGACATAATTAATAAGTAGAATTTTAACCCAAAGAATGGAAATTGAGTTAAGAAGTCCCCTTACCTCAAGTCTGGTTTGTCTTGTATGTTCCATGTTCTTCCAGAATAATAAACAAAATATAATTTCTAATTTATTAAAAAACATTATAATGTTTTATATTTCTTTTATACCACTTATTACCTTGCTATAACAATTAGCTAATTACTTGAGTTCATATCAGACATTTTTTTGATGTTTGTAACATGAGTCAAAAATGAAATTGTTATAATTACAAATAGTCTAAGTGGTCAAAAGTACATTATATCCAGAATTATATTGATGATTTAGATATCATATATATCAGATATATCCTATATATATGTACTTAGAAGATACCATAACATTTGGAAATAAGAAATGAAATGCACTATTCAAGAAGATGGTAAGTCGTACGTACACATGAATGCTACATTCATTTATTTTAAATTTTTAATGGAATTAGAACTAAATGATAAATTGGTATATTATATTTAAACTATAATATATATTTTATATATGTTACATATTTTCATAAATTCCTTACTTGATATGTTCCATATATAGAATGAATGAGTCATATCACTTTGAGGGGGGCGGTAGTCTGCACTTCCTCAGATAAAATAATCGTATTTATACAACATAAAAAGAATAAATGTATGTTATAAATGAGAATTAGATAAGAATAAAGATAAAATAAATAAAATTTATATAATATATAATTACAGTTCCAACATAATTTCCACCATAAGAGATTGTAGGAGAAGATTGAACAATCATCATTTTGTGAGGCAATAGTTCATCATCCACAGAAAAAATATGTTCTTTACCCATTAGACGGAGGTGTGTGTAAGTGTAGTTTGAATACCTCTCATTAAAACATCCTAGTGTATTTAAGATAATGGTGTTGTTATATAAAAAATAATAAGGAGATAATTGGGAGTGAACAAGTAAAATAATAGAAAATAAATTGAGAGAAGATGTCACGTTTATATTGGGTAACTCCCTTTTGTTTGAATCAAAAGGCCTTTTTGAAGTGCCATATTCCTAAAGTAAGGATTCTAGAATGAATATAGAGATGTTGGGAGATTCTTGGAGCAAATTGTGGATGATATAAGAGTTTTTAGAGGGGTGTTTAATGGGATAGAGGTGCTGTCCTTTAATAAGATAGAGGATGGGCTCTTTAGGAAAGTTTGAAAGTATTATTTTATTATAAAATTATTTTTACTTTCAAAAGGTCCAAAACTCATTAAATTATAATATAAGATGAATCTCGATTGACATAAAATCATAAAAAAATAATGGTATAGGTTTTGGATATTTTTTTAATTTTTATAATCTCATTTATTTAATATTATTATAATAATATTTTTTTACCCTTATTTACCAGATTTACCAATTAACCATGGTAAATAAAATATTTACACAAGTAAATATTTATAATTTCTAAAAATAAAATATTCCAATTTACATAATTTGGACCTCTGGAGTCCAAATATGGAATATATTTTTCAAAATTCAAAACACCGAAGTGGCAGAAATTAATTTAAAATTAATTTCCTCAGTCAAAACTGAAAATCCTGTTTTTAAGAAACAATAACTATCAAAAGATTGACATCTGTTTATATCCAATTTCAAAGTGAAATTACTTCAAATGTATGTAATTGGAATGAATGGTAAAAATATAATCCATTTACACTTTAAAACATTTTAAAATAATAATCTAACTATGCAAATAATTTATATGAAAAGGAACTTTTGAATTAAAATGCGGTATTTTCACTATTCATTAAAAAATTAAATTTTTCAGAAAAATACCAAATATTTACCCAAAATAAATTGTGATGTCCCGATTATAAAGGATAATTTTATTTTTTCAAATAGAACATATAAAAATGACAAAAACTAGATTTAAAAAGGGTTCCCCATCAAAAGGCAGTAAAACAACCTTTTAATGAATATTATAGTATTACATGCTTAATATTAGATTCATTCTCGTTTTTAGCATCAAAATTTTATTGGATAAAAGTAAATACATATAAAAACATGTATAATCATATTTTAGTTTGTTCTATTCATTCATTCTAATACAACGGCTAGGCATTAACTACCATTTAAAATAATAAAAATATTATTTTATTTTTCGGTATAACTCAATGTTTTGTGAAACCAAATATTTCCAAGAAACACATTGTTCTAAGTTGAGTACGCTATCTGACATTGCATCCTCTTTACAAAAAAAATTAATATTTAATTCAAAAATATTAAAAAATATGAAAATGTCATATTCTTTATTTACCTGGGATGTTACATCCTTCCCCCTTTTGTTAATTGCATCCTCTCAATATTAAAATTGGGCTCAAAAAATTCATTAAAAGTCCATCATAGGAAAAGATTCAACAAATATATCACATTAAAAGAAATAAATAGAAGTAAAAAAGTTCACCTGAGATAACACACACTAGGATTCCATGTAGGAAAACATGGATATGGATGAGAAACTAACCATTATGTTCTAATGGAGAGTGATAAAAAACATGATCTAGATAAAGTTAACAATATGAAAACCATGAACTTGTAATGGGTTAAAAGGTCTTTGATTCCCCAGTAGTAAAAGATAATGGACAATGTTTTTTTACGTTACCTTTCATAATGTTGAGGAATTAATTTATGAGATTGACTACGAACATAAGGAAATATTCTTATCTTTCAAGTAGAGTTTCATCCCTTAATAAATTTTTTCCACAAACTCATCTTTTCCCCCAATTGATGAGTATTCATGATGATATTGTCACACCTGAAGCCCTAGAATCAACTTCTAGAAAATCACATTATCCACAAAAGAAGAAATATATATTTCACTTACTTTTATACATTAACCAAAACCAACAATGGTTGGTATGAGATCAGATAATCCCCAAAAAGGATAATCCTTTATAAAAATAAATACTACTCTTAATATCCAAAATTTAGGAAAAATACACAAAGTTCAAGAAAAACCATTCAATACACAATTGTTTTTAAAAATATTCAAAATAATCCAAACTAATTTTGAGACACAAAATTCAGAAGGATTTGATCACATAGTCTTCCATGATAAATCATAACATTTACCTCAAAATAATGTTGACTACTCCCAAAGTCTCATACTGAAGTGTAATTAACCTAATCACATATTCTCTATGATTGGTTAATTGTTTCCATAAATAACCCAAATCTTTATATTTTCAAAATAAAAACATAGATTCTTCCAAAATTAAATTTCCACCATTACTCCACAAATGAGATCCCATAGTATTCTATTTCACTTAAGAATATAATGTTCTAAAACAGCAAACAAAAATGACCATTATCAATTAATCACAAAATCATTTTCCTTTATTAAGGATATCCATTTGATAAAACATAATTTCTTAAAATCATCTTATTATTGATCCATAAAATCATTTAACTAAAATTAATAAGTCATACTAACTAGGTACTTCACGTAGGCCAGTTGTAGGGGATGTGCCCGTGTCATCTTTCAGTTTTTGGTTCAATTCCTATGGCCCTACCAGACGTCACGATTTTTCACCCATCTTATGGGATGTCCTTTTTATAAAAATCAAAAATAACCCTAACATATTTTATCCTAAAAGGTTTTCTTATAACTTTCATTTTCATCCCAAAACATCAAGACCTCAACATCTTATGTATTTTCATTTCTTTCACCTCCATATGATAAAATAAAAACTATTAATAATAGAAATAACACCATACCTTCATCATGGATTCCATATGGTTTCATTTCCATCTTGTTCAAGAAGGTATATGGTCCATGATTTGAAACAATGATTTATAAATCCTTCAAAATAATTTACTTCTTCATCCAAATAAACCTTGTACAACTTGAGTCATAGGGGTGTTCGCAGAAAAATTGTTTTGGAAAATAATCACGTATGACACATAATTTCAAAACATCTGATAAAACTTGATTTTTATAAAATAGTTAGATGAAATTTGAGTTAAAAATTTCAATCAATGGTCCTTTTAAAATACCATAAGTATGTACTAAGGGACTATATTTTAAAAGAAAATATAAATTTTTTGTGCAAGGGTATTTTTCTTTAATACCTTTTTTAAAATCATAATATGCTTCAAAAACATTGTGATAAGGTGAAATATTTGAATATTACTTGATTGCATTTACCTTTCTTAAAAATAATATAATATTGTTAAAATAGGATTTTATTAAATACAAGCCATGATCCACAATAATATCAAGGTATATTTGAGGTGTTTGATATCTCAAAAAATTACTGGAAAGTGAGTTGTATGTTATAAAAAGTTTCACAATCATCTAAATATGACTTTTCAATAATCATTTCTAGCATGTCATTAGGAATATATTGGAATGTTTTTTGAGATCCCCCTCCTTCCATCTGTAACTGAATTTCCTTGATATAAAAAAGTTATAAAACAAGTATTTAACTGACATAATGGGCTTTGGGACTAACCATGTGTTTAACAAAAATTTCTAATCTATAATGTTTTATAAACAGACCTCTGATACCAACAATAAATACCCAACATTAAATATTACTTAATCTTGAGTTGAGTCGAGTATTCACATTGAGGGCCTTTTCCGGTTTAGAGTTTTAGATAATTAGGCCATAACTATTACTTCTAAAAAATTACAAAGTAGACACTTCTACTCAGTTTCCATTTTTTCATAAAATAAAAACTCTTAAAAAAATAAGCATTTCTAGTTCCATGTTTTAGGTAGCATGACTTTTTGTTGATCCCATTTTTGACCCTATTCATCATTATTTCATGTGAAAAACAATTTCAAAACATGGGATGAGTATAAAAATCTATGTAGGTGTTATAAAATAATGAAATAAAACATTATCCCATCAGTAAATACAAATCAATGAAACCAGACTTTCCAATCATAATATACCTCATTAAATCATAAAATTTATGAATAACACACAGAAATAATAAAAAATAAAGGTAAATTTTAGCATACATAACATAATTACATTGTAGATTTACAGCTATGCAGGGAGTTATGTTTGGAATACCCTTCACAGTATATTCCCTAATTATCTTAGGGTAAACATTAATGTTTACCTCTGTCACATTATCTAATGAATTAGAGAGCTATCTTGGGCTCACCTACCCTAGGATTATTTCAAAACCACTCGTATACGTAAAAAATAACCGAGAACCATAACATATTAATAAAACATAAAATAATCATAAAAGAAGGATAAAATTTCCACATTACAATCACAATATATCATTTCAAGATATCGACATAATCAACGCTTCATCAAACCATTTAAAACATTTAATAAAGAAATTTTTAATCAAAGTGTCTCATACCACTTTGAAAATTTTAAATTAATTAACAATTTAACACATTAATTTCAATTTAAATAAATCTTAAAAACCATTTCGAAAACATGGACATTAATGAGAAGGATTTAGAACAATAATTTTTTATATTATTTAAAACATTGATTTTGTTAAAGAGTCCCTTATAACATGATAAAATACTTGATTAAAATAATTACATAATAACATTATACAAAGCTTATAATATCATGAGAGTAAATATATTCATGATATAATATATAAAAGTTCTGTATATACACCCTATAGGATAATAAATGTGCACAAGATCCAGATATTCCTCAAATGAAAGGAGATTGAGACATAGTCCCTTGCGAATATTCGGTAGCCTAAAGGCGTCACTATAAAATTTAAAAATTGGGATAATGAGAGAGAAAAGGGTCTCTAATCACTTTTTATTAATATTGAAATCAAAAATGATATTTAATAACATATCCCAACATAATATAATGGTAATTAAAATACATAACATAAAATAAGTCTTTGACTAAAAGAGGTGGGTGAAAGTTTCCCATACAAAGAACATATCATTACATTGAGGATAAATCAATGGCATAACTATGTGTGAGAATCATAAATACACCCAATATAAGTGGATATCAAGTGTTATGCCATCATATTTCATTAAAACATATTCATAGAATGACATAATTAATAACAAGAATTTTAACCCAAATAATAGAAATTGGGTTAAGAAGTCCACTTACCTCTAGTCCAACATGTCTTGTATGTTCCTTGTTCTTCTTGAATAATAAAATTAAGTTAATTAATAAATTTTTAAGAACCTTTTTTAAGTTTATAATTCCTTTTATATCACTTATTACCTTTCTATGATAATTAGTTAATTACATGAGTTCATATTGGGCATTTTTTTGATATTCTGAACTTGACGCAAAATGAACTTGTTATAGTTACAAATTGTCCTTGTGGTCAAAATTAAATTATCTCCATAAATATATTCATGATTTTGATATCATATATATCATATATATACATTATATATGTATTTAAAATTGACCATAACATTTGGACATAATAAATCAAATGCATCATTCATGAAGACAGTCAGTCATACGTACGCATGAACGCTACGTTCATTTCCTTTTCATTATTAATGGAATGAAAATTAAATGATACATAGGTATGTTATAATTAAATTATAATATATATTTTATATATGTTACATAGGTTCACAAATTCCATCCTTGATATGTTCCAAATATAGGATGAACGAGCCATATCAATTTAAGGTGGCGGTAGTCCAAACTTCCTAAAATTAAATTGTCGTATTTATACAACATGAAAAGCACAAAGGTATGTTCTAAATGAGAATTACAGAAGCATAAAGATAAAATAAAATAAAATATATATCATATATAATTAAATTTACACAATAATGTCCACCATAAGTGTAACACCCTAGGTAAATAAAGAATATGAAATTTTCAAATTTATCCATATTTGTGAATAAAATATTAATATTACTTTAACGAGAACGCTATGCTCGATGGTGTACCCAATAAGCAACAATAAGTTTCTTTGAAATCTTACATTGTACTCTAATAATAAAATAATATTATTTTAAATGTAGTTAACGCCTAGCCGTTGTAATGGAGGGAATGAATGGAAATAACTACAAAATGATTATATATGTTTTTCAAATATTTTTACTTTTATCCAATAAATATTAGAGGCTTAAAATGAAAAGGAATCCAATTTTAAGCATTAATCATCTAATATTATATAAAAGGTCAATTAACCACCTTTTGATGGTGAACCCCTCTTAAATCCTTTTTTTTTTGACAATTTTATATGTTATATTTGAAAAAATAAAATTCTTTTAAGAATCGGGACAGCAAAATTTATTTTTTATAAATTATTGGTATTTTTCCGATAAAGTTCATTTTTTAATGAATAGTGTAAAATGGTGTATTTTAATTCAAAACATCCTTTTAATATAATTTATTTATATGATTAGATCATCTTTTTAATTGGTTTTAAAGAGAAATTTTAATATATTTTTACCATTTAATCCAGTGGTGGTTATTGGAATTAAGTTCACTTTGAAATTGGACTTAAACTAGTGTCAATCTTTTAATAGATATTCTTTCTCAAAAACACGCTATTTGTTTTGACAGAAGGAATGAATTATTAAATTAATTAATGAAACATATATATTTTTAATTTTTTTAAAATAGAAATCATTTTTTTAATTCAGAATATAAAATATATCTTAGGGTGAATTTTTTGTATTTTTCTGAAAAAACATCAATTTTTGATGAATAGTGAAACCACTAAGTGGTAGTTAAAGAAACTGATTTTTCGTTTAAATAAAACTTTTCCACTTCTGTGATTTGATTTTCAAAAATCCTACATAAATGGTTTTCATTGAGAAGTAAAATTTGGTTCAATGAGATTAAAATAATTTTTTGTGAATAGTAACTTTTAAGTTTTATTAATCGCGATTAAACGTAATTAGTGTAATTTAAGGTAAAAATAATGTTTTAATAATATTAAATGACCTAGAAACATGTCCTACCCTCATTGTATGTGTCATGGCCGACCATTAAAATCCATGAGTCAACTTGGGGACCCCATGGATCCACTCTGGTAGGAAAATGACATAAATAACATTTTATTTAGAGTTAAAATAAAAATGTCACAAACATGAGTTGTTTTACTAAAACAATATTTAAATTGGGATATAAAAGTCATATTTTTGAGTATAAATATCGATTAGAAATATAAAAAGAATTCATACATCATGATATTTTTTTATAATTTTTAGACATTAAATAAAGTAAATTATTTATGACACCATGATGATTCAGCGATTACCTCATTATTTAACGATTTAAATAAGATGAAAAGATAATGTAAAATCTAAGACATAAACATGTCAAAAACCTATTTTATGGGTGTATTTCAAACTCTTATCACCTTATCCTTGAAATATATAATTTTGGGACCTTTAAAATCCGAAAATAATTTTATCATAAAGTAACCTTTTATAACTATCCAAGAGTGCCCCTCTTCTCCTCTTATAAAAGGCCCCCACCTCTACCACCTTAACCACACCTCTCAAGCCTTTGGATCAGAAAAACCCTGCCCATTTTGTCTCTCCAAATCCCTCTCTTACTTCTAGAAGCCTCACTTTTGGCAGAAGTCTTCCCAAGGAAGCCTTTGAGCTCAAATCAAAAAGAGTTACCTGTTTTAAAGGTAATGTATTCCCTACTGTTCTTTTGTTTTATTTTGCTTCTCCAACCCCCCTAAACTCTAATTATTTATTTCTTTTGTATCAACACAAGAAACTTCAATATACTAGGATGTTTTTATGTGGAGTATTTGAGCTATAATAACACACACCTCCGTCTAATGGTTAATTAACATACTGTTTCTGTGGATGGTGAATTACTGCCTCACGAAACGATGATTGTTCTATCTTCTCATACCACCTCTCATGGTGGCCATTATGATGGAACTATATTTATTTATGATATATATTATATTTATTTCCTCTCTATGCTTCTGTATTTTATATTTAAAACATACCTTTATGCTTTTCATGTTGGAAAATGCGATAATTTCATTTGAGGAAGTGTTGACTACCGCCCCCTCAACTGATATGACTCGTTCAAGCAATACATGGAATGTATAAAGAATGAAATTGATGTACTTATGTGATATATATAACATATATATTATACTGTAATTATAATATATATATATATATATATCTCATGTATTTTTAATTCCATTAATGTGCCAACGAAATAAAGGTAGCGTTCATGCGTACGTACGGCTTACCGTCTCCATGAACGGTACATTTCATTTCTTATCTCTACATGTTATGGACTATTATAAGTACATATATATAATGGATATATATGTCATATATTACATCTAAATGATGGATATCATCGTGGAATTATAATATATATATCTCTTTTTTATCTTTAATTACATTAATATTACAAAAAAATTAAAGTAGCGTTCATGCGTACATACGGCCTACCGTCTCCATGAATAGGGATTTTAATTTTTTTTATCTCAAAATTTTATGGAATAGTACAGCATGAATATATACTGGATATATATGATATTTAAAACATTAATACTATTCTACAGATGATGTACCTATAACTTCATGGAAAATTCTTTTCCAACAAGTTCAATTTTTACTCATGTACTGAATATCGACAAAAACGTCGGATATGAACTCACTTTATTAATCAATTATTATAACATTATAATATGTGACATGAACTGAATAATAATATTTAATAGAGGTCCTTAATCAATTATAAATTGACCAAATTTTATTATTCAGGAGATTAAAGAACAATCAAGTCATGTCGGACACAAGGTAAGGGATTCAACCTCTCTCTTTCTTTTTAAGTACTTTCTTTTTAAGTACTCTCTTTTATGTCATTTATTTTAAGCTCATATTTATTATGTTTTGAGATGTTATTTTATATTAATCATACTTTAATTTTTATGTTCATATTATGAGAGACCCTATTTTATCTCATAGATCCATTTTTGGATGTTTTAATTGGCGTCGTTAGGCTGCCGAGTTTTCATAAGGGATTTTTCGTCTCACTTTTATTCCCGTGGCATTTATGCTAGGTTTGCCACTATTTCCGTTGATTGGTTTATGTACTTCCCGTTATTATACACTTTATGTAGTATAATTTCATTTATGGGTATTTACATCTTCATTGTATGACCCTTCTTCGATGGGGTGTACGTTTCGAATGTTACCCAACTCGGTAAGGGGACCTTTCACCCTCCTCTTTTTAAAAGACTTATTTTGTTATGTCTTTAAATTCACAAACTATTATGTTGGGATATGTTCTTATATATCCTTATTTATTTAAATTTTATGTCTAGTTGATGAGATACCATTTTCTCTCTCATCAACTCATTTTCTGAATTTTAAAGTGATGTTGTTTGGCTGTCGGATTTCTGTAAGGGAACTTCTTAACCCACTTTAAACTCTTTGGGTTAAACCTGTAATTATTGAATTTATTATTCCAAGATTATGTGTGTAATCTCTAGTTTGTAATTTCCACAAACCTTTGTGTGGATGTACTATTTATACAAAAAATCATCTCATTGATAAATTCTTAAGAACTTTTATGGGACATCATAACTCAATCTCATTTTATTGAGTTAAATATCTATGTCATTGGTTTTGTTTTTCCAAGATTATGTGTGAATGACCACTGATTTTTTCACACATAATATCCACTTATATTTCTCACACATAATTATGTGATAGATTTATCCTTAATTTAAGGATACCATCTTTATAATGGACTTCATCTCAATTTACATTTCCATTGAAACTTTATTGTTGTTATGAACCAATTCACTCTTATATGGTGTGTATACTGTCCTTTGACATATTATATCATGAATCCCTTTATTCTCATGATATTATAAAGTTTAGATTAAATGTTATTCCTCAATTATTTGTATTCAAGAGCCTCTCATTTTGTTAAAAACTCATTAACAAAAATTTCATTTTAAATGTTCTAAAGACTCATTATTCTAAATCTTTATATTTAATTTCCATGATTTCAAAATGGTTTTCAGTATTTATTTATATGGAAATTAATGTTTTAAAATTATAATTCCATTAAAATCTTCGAAGTTGTATGGGACACTTTGATTTAAAAATCTCTTTTAAATGATTTTTTGAAAATGGATTGATTAATTCAATATCTTGGAATTACTTATTGTGATTGAAAATGAAATGTTGTTATTTAAATGTTTATATTTTTAATATTTTATGTCTAATGATGGTACTTGGACATTTTACGAGTGGTTACGTGATAAACCATATGATGGTTGGTGTCGTGAATACCAGGACGGGTGGTTACGTAATAACTTCCAATGGATTGGGCATGTAAGTCGGACGTATAGCTATTTCATTAAGTGATATATGTGGAAGTCGATCGTATGGTTATTCCATTTACGTATGTTTATGTCCCAAGTTAACTTTATATGTTATGTGTTCTTTATATGGGTTTTTATGGTAATCTTTTTGTTACAAAACGGGTAAGTAATAATCTTTTATTCAGTGAAGAGTTTTTTTTACTACTTCATAAAGGTGAAAAGTATTACTTTGATAAATTATTTGTGGTTTACTTGTTGTTTTGAAAAACTAACAGTTTTCCTTCTTTGTGTATCCTTTACTGGGATTTTTATGCTCATCCCATGTTTTTGAAATTTTTTCCAAAGGACTTAAAGATTAATAGGGTCAAGGATGGGATCAAGGAAAGACATGTTATCTAAAGCATGGAACTGGACATGTTTGTTTTTAAGAGTTTTTATTTTATGGAAAATTAGTAGAAGTGTATACTTTGTAATCTTTGAGATGTAATAGTAATGTCCAAATTCTCTAAAACACTAATCCTGAAAAGATCCTCAATGTGAATTAGTCATTTAATTCAATAATAAGTAATGTTTAAGGTCGGGGCCTTATAGTTGGTATAAAATATTGGTTTAGATAACTTTAGAGGTTAGGGTATTCTATAAGCATAAGTGACATTACCATAATGGCTAGGATTTTAGAAAGAGTCATAGTTTTTAGGTAAAGTGATTGAGTAAGTGTATCTTAGTGTTTATCTTCCTCATTAGTACATGATGAATTTGTTGATATACACACACTGAAATTTCTGTTTTTAGTAAATGGATGGATCTAGCAGGCACCAAAGTGACAATGGGTTTCATAGAAACTATGGTTGTTCTCTGATTAAGAGACTGGATGAAATGGGGGACTCAATGGGGAATCTCATGGTTGTGCTAAACCAGCTATCATGTAGTCATGATCAACCACATGATCCTTGGTGAGTTATCTAATGAATCATGTACGAGATAACCAACTCAATGTGGATGTTCAGGTAATAATTATAAAGGTAACCATTAGGGTTTAAATGATCCTTACTTTTTAGGTAATTATGGGTTACTCTATGATATGATAGAAAATGAAAGGCATGAGATAAACATGAGGTTAAAATATGTTATCATCATTTTTTAATATTTTTTCTTGTTTTGGGGATTGTTTTAAGAATTATGTAGTTTTGGAAAAAGGACAACATGTAGACCGTGTGACAACCCGTCGTGTCGGACAAAGCTGTAGGAATTGAACCCACAACCAAAGTGTGGCTGGTATTTATCGCCTACCATGGGACTACATGGAGTCCCTGGTTATTTTGACTAATTATTTTTAGTTAGATATTTTTAGGAATCAAGAGTAAGTTTATTTTGGGTGATCTATGGAAATTATTAACCTATCATGGAGGATATGTGATTAGGTTAATTACTTTTCAATATGAGACTTTAAGAGAAACTAATGTTATTTGGAGATAAATGTTAATGTTTTACCTTGGAAGACTATGTTATTAAATCCTTCAAATATTTGTGTTTTAATCTTAGTTTGGTTTAGTTTGAATAATTTTATGGACAAATTGTTTATTGAATGGTCTTTGTTGAACTTTGTGTATTGTTTGACAAATTTTGGAGATTAAGAATAGATTTTATTTATAAAGGATTATCCTTTTTGGGTATTATCTGATCTCATACTATCCTTTTTGGTTTTAGTTTTGGATAAGGTCCAAGGACATGGTAATTATATAGTTCTCTTTTGAGGATTAGGTGATTCTATAGAAGTTGATTATATCTCTCTTAATGTAAACAAGTCATCCTAAATACTCATCTTTTTGAGAAACTATGAGTTCGTGTAAGAAATCTAGTAAAAGATGAAAGTCAGCATGACAAGTAAGTATGTTTCCTTATGTCTTAGTTATGCTCATAAATAAATTCCTCAATGAAAAGTAACTTAAAAAGAAAAATGTTGTCTGTTAACATTTCCTAGTGTGGAATCAAATACCATTTAACAAATCACCGGTCTGTGATTTTCTGGTGGTCAACTTTCTTCTAAACATGTTTTCTATCACTCACCCTCAGAAAATGACCCTTTGTTTTTTTCCTCTATATCGGTGTTTTCCTAAATGTAATCCTAGTATGGGTTAAATAGGGTGACCTTTGAACTTCTCTTTTTTTTTAAGTGATAGTTTTACTGACTGTTGTTCCGATGTGGGATTTTCAATGAAGTTTCCAAACCCAATTTTAAAATTGCGAGGACGCAATTCCCAAAAGGGGGGAAGGATGTAACACCCCAGTTAAATAATGAATATGACATTTTCATATTTATCCATAATTGTGAATAAAATATTAATATTACTTTAAATGGAATTCTATGCTCGATGGTGTACCCAATACGCAACAACGAGTTTCTTTGAAATCTTACGTTGCACTCTAATAATAAAATAATATTATTTTAAATGGTACTTAACGCCTAGTCGTTGTAATGGCGGGAATAAATGGAACTAACTACAAAATGATTATATATGTTTTTCAAATATTTTTACTTTTATCCAACAAATTTTATAGGCTTCAAATGCAAATGAATCCAATTTTAAGCATTAATCTTCAAATATTATTTAAAAGGTCGATTAACCACCTTTTGATGGTGAACCCCTCTTAAATCCTTTTTTTTTTAAATTTTATATGTTATATTTGACAAAATAAAATTCTTTTTATAATCAGGACATCAAGATTTACTTTGTATAGATTTTTGGTATTTTTCCGATAAAGTTCATTTTTTTTAATGAATTGTGTAAAATGCTGTATTTTAATTCAAAACCTCCTTTTAATATAATTTATTTATATGATTAGATCATCTTTTGAATTGGTTTTAAAATGAAATTAGAATATATTTTTACCATTTAATCCAATGGTGGTAATTGGAATTAAGTTCACTTTGAAATTGGACTTAAACTAGTGTCAATCTTTTAATTGATACTGTTTCTTAAAAACAGGTTATTTGTTTTGACAGCGGGAATGAATTATTAAATTAATTAATGAAACATATATATTTTTTATTTTTTAAAATATACATCATTTTTTGAATTCGAAATATCAAATATATCTTAGGGTGAATTTTTGGTATTTTACTAAAAAATTTCAATTTTTGATGAATAGTGAAACCACTAAGTGGTAGTTAAAGAAACTGATTTTTTGTTTAAATGAAAATTTTCCACTTATGTGATTTGATTTTCAAAAATTTGACATACATGTTTGTCATTAAGAAGTAAAATGTGGTTCAATGAGATTAAAATAATTTTTGGTGAATAGTATGTTTTAAGTTTTATTAATCGCGATTAAAGGTAATTAGTGTACTTTGAGGTAAAAATAATGTTTTAATAATATGAAATGACCTAGAAACATGTCCTACCCTCATTGGATGTGTCAAGGCCGACCAATACAATCCATGGGTCAACTTGGGGACCCCATGGAGCCACTTTGGTAGGAAAACAACATAAATAACTTTTTATTTAATGTTAAAATAAAAATGTCACAAACATGAGTTGTTTTAATAAAACAATTTTTAAATGGGTTTATAGAAGTCATATTTTTTACTATAAATATCCATTATAAATATAAATAGATTTACTACATCATGATATTTCTTTTATAATTTTTATACATTAAATAAATTAAATTATTTATGACACCATGATGATGCAGCGATTACCTCATTATTTAACAATTTAAATAAAATGAAAAGATAATGTAAAATCTAAGACCTACACATGTCAGAAACCTATTGGATGGGTTTATTTAGAACTCTTATCACAATATCCTTGAAATATATAATTTTGGGAGCTTTAAAATCTGAAAATAATTTTATCATAATGTAACCTTTTATAACATTCCATGAGTGCCCCTCTTCTCCTATTATAAAAGGCCCCCACCTCTACCACCTTACCCACACCTCCCAAGACTTTGGCTCGGCAAACCCCTGCCCATTTTGTCTCTCTGAATCCCTCTCTTACTCTTAGAAGCCTCACTTTGGGAAGAAGTCTTCCCAAGGAGGCCCTTGAGCTCAAATCAAAAAGAGTTGCTCGTTTTAAAGGTAATGTCTTCCCTAGTGTTCTTTTGTTTTATTTTGCTTCTCCAACCCCCATAAACACTTTTTATTTATTTCTTTTGTAAAAAAACCAGTATCATAAATATAATAGTATGTTTTTATGAGGATTATTAGAGCTACACTAACACACACCTCCATCTAATGGTTAATGAACATACTGTTTCTGTGGATGGCAAATTACTGCCTTACGAAACGATGATTGTTCTATCTTCTCATACCACCTCTCATGGTGGCCATTTTGATGGAACTATATTTATTTATGATATATATTATATTTATTTCCTTTATATCCTTCTGTATTTTATATTTAATACATACCTTTATGCTTTTCATGTTGTGAAAATGCGATAATTTCATTTGAAGAAGTGTGGACTACCGCCCCCTCAAGTGATGTGAATCGTTCATGCAATACATGGAATGTATAAAGAATGAAATTGATGTACTTATGTGATATATATAACATATATATTATACTGTAATTATAATATATATATATATATCTCTCTCATCTATTTTTAATTCCATTAATGTGCCAAAGAAATAATAGTAGCGTTCATGCGTACGTACGGCTTACCGTCTCCATGAACGGTACATTTCATTTCTTATCTCCAAATGTTATGTACTATTATATGTACCTATATATAATGGATATATATGTCATATATTAAATCTAAATGATGGATATAATTATATAATTATAATATATATATCTCTTTTTTAACTTTAATTCCATTAATATTACAAAAAAAAAAAGAAAGTAGTGTTCATGCGTGTGTACGGCCTACCGTCTCCATGAACAGTGCTTTAAATTTTTTTATCTCCAAATTTTATGGAATAGTAAAAAATGAATATATACTGGATATATATGATATTTAAAACATTAATACTATTCTTTAGATGATGTACCTATAACTACATGGAAAATTCTTTTCCAACAAGTTCAATTTTTACTCATGTACCGAACATTGACAAAAACGTCTGATATGAACTCACTTTATTAACCAATTATTATAACATTATAATATGTGACATGAAATGAATAAAAATATTTAGAGGATGTCCTTATTCAATTATAAATTGACCAATTTTATTATTCAGGAGATTAAAGAATGATCGAGTCATGTCGGACACGAGGTAAGGGATTCAATCTCTCTCTTTCTTTTTAAGTACTCTCTTTTATGACATTTCTTTTAATCTCATCTTTCTTATGTTTGGGGATGTTATTTTGTATTACTCATACTGTAATTTTTATGTTCTTATTATGAGAGACCCTATTTGATCTCATAAATCCATTTTTGGAAGTTTTAAGTGGTGCCGTTAGGCTGCCGAGTTTTCATAAGGTATTTTTCATCTCACTTTTATTCTTGTGACATTTACGCTACATTTTCCACTATTTCCATTCAGTGATTTATGTAATTCCAATTATTATAAATTTTGTGTAGTATAATTTCATTTATGGGTATTTACATCTTCATTTTATGACCCTTCTTCCATGGGGTGTACGTTTTGAATGTTACCCAACTCGGTAAGGGGACCTTTCACCCTCCTCTTTTTAAAAGACTTCTTTTGTTATGTCTTTAAATTCACAAAATATTATGTTGGGATATGTTCTTATATATCCTTATTTATGTAAATTTTATTTCCAAGTGTTGAGATACCATTTTCTCTCTCATCAACTCATTTTCTGAATTTTAAAGTGACGCTGTTAGGCTATCAGATTTCTGTAAGGGAACTTCTTAACTCACTTTCAATTATATGGGTTAAACCTATACTTCTTGATTTTATTATTCCAAGATTATGTGTGTAATCTCTAGGTTTTAATTAACACAAACCTTTGTGTGGATATACTATTTCTACACAAAATCATCTCATTGATAAATTCTTACGAACTTGTATGGGAAATCATAACTCAATCTCATTTCGTTGAGTTAAATATCTATGTCATTGGTTTTGTTTTTCCAATATTATGTGTGAATAACCTCTAATTATTTCACACTTAATATCCACTTATATTGGGTGTATTTATATTTCTCACACATAATTATGTGATACATTTATCCATAATTTAAGGATACCATCTTTATAATTGATTTCATCTCAATTTACATTTCCATTGAGACTTCATTGTTGTTATGCACCAATTCACTCTTATATGGTGTGTATACTGTCCTTTGACATAATATATCATGAATCCCTTTATTCTCATGATATTATAAAGTTAGTATTAAATGTTATTCCGCAATTATTTTTATTCAAGAGTCTCTCATTTTGTTAAAAACTCTTTAATAAAAATATCATTTTAAATGTTTTAAAGATTCATTATTCTAAATCGTTATCTTTAATGTCCATGTTTTCAAAATGGATTTCAGTATTTATTTATATGGACATTAATGTTTTAAAATTATAATTCCATTAAAATCTTCAAAATGGTATGGGACACTTTGATTAAAAAATCTCTTTTAAATGATTTTTTGAAAATGGATTGATTAATTCAATATCTTGGAATTACTTATTGTGATTGAAAATGAAATGTTGTAATTGAAATGCTTATATTTTCAATATTTTATGTGAAATGATGGTACTTGGACATTTTACGGGTGGTTACGTGATAAACCATGTGACAGGTGGTGTCGTGAATACAAGGACGGGTGGTTACGTTATTACCTCCAATGCATTGGGTATGGATGTCGGTCGTATGGTTATTCCATTAAGTGATATGTGTGGAAGTCGACCGTATTGTTATTCCATTTATGTATGTTTATGTCCCAAGTTACCATTATATGTTATTTTTTCTTTATATGGGTTTTTATGATAATCTTTTGGTTACAAAACGGGTAAGTAATGATCTTTTATTTAGTGAAGAGTTTTTTTACTACTTTATAAAGGTTAAAAGTATTACTTTGATAAAGTATTATTGGTTTACTTGTTGTTTTGAAAACCTAACAGTTTTCCTTATTTGTGTATCCTTTAATGTGCTGTTTATGATCATCCTAAGTTTTTTAAATTTTTTCCATAGGACTTAAAGATGAATAGTGTCAAGGATGGGATCAAGGAAAGACATGCTATCTAAAGCATGGAACTAAACATGTTTCTATTTAAGATTTTTTATTTCATGGAAAATTATAGAAGCGTATACTTTTTAATCTTTGAGATGTAATTGTTATGTACTAATTCTCTAAATCTCTAAACCTTAAAATATCCTCAATTTGAATTATTCATTTAATTCAATAATAAGTAATGTTTAATGTCAGGGCCTTATAATAAGAGGTGGTATGAGAATATTGAACTATCTTCATTTCATGAGGCAGTAGTTCGTCGTCCATAGAAACAATATATTTTGTACCCATTAGATGGAGCTGTGTGTAAGTGTAGTTAGAATAAATCTCATAAATAAAACCTAGTATATTGAGGAATCTATTTTTTTTGTAAACAAAGAATAATGAGATCAAACGGAGTGAATAATTAAAAGAAATGAAAAGAACTTGAGAGAAGGTGTTACCTTTAAATTGGGCAACGCCCTTTGGATTGAACCAAAATACTTTTTTGAAGTGCATTATGCCTAAGCTAATGCTTCTAGGAGGAAGAGAAGGATGTTTTTAGCTTCATTAAAAATATTTTAGATGAACCAAGATACTTGATAGGTGTTTTTAATGGGTTATAGGTGGTGTCATTTTATAAGAGGGAGGAGGGGATTTTTGGAAATTTTGAAAGTATTATTTTATTATAAGATGATTTTTGATTTCAAAAGGTCCAAAACTCATTAAATTAAATTATAATATGACACTTGTTATAAATAAGATCATACCATAATAATTGTATGAGTTTTGGATATTTTTTTAAATTTTATAATCTCATTTATTTAAATAATTAATTAATAAGGTAATCACTACATCATCATTGTGTCAAAATAATTTTATTTATATGATGTCTAAAAATTTTAAATAAAATACCATGATGTAGGAAATAATTTTATCCTTCAAATTAATATTTATAGTTGAAGATATTACTTATATTACCATATATAAAAATTTTTTTACTAAAAGATATATGTTTATGTTACTTTTGTCTTTACTTTAAATTAATCAATATAAAGTGTCATTATCATTCCCAAGTGGCTCTGTGGGGTCCCAAAATTGACTTAACCATGCCCTTAGTCGGAAATACTTCATCCAATAGGGTTAGTACAACTGTAAGGGAAATTTAATATTATTTTAATATTACCTTTTCACCCTTATTTACCACATTTACCCTTTAACCATGGTAAATAAAATATTTACTGAAGTAAATATTTATAATGTCAAAAAAAGTCAACTATTTACAAAATTTGAACCTCCTAATTCAAAATATGGAATCCATTTTTCAAAATTCAAAACACATAAGTGGTATAAATTAATTTAAAATTAATTCTCGTTGTCAAAACTGAAAAGCGTGTTTTTAGAAAACAATAACTATCAAAAGATTGACATTTTTTTAGGTCCAATTTCAAAGTGAATTTTCATCCAATGACCAAAATTATATTAAATGGTAAAAATATAATCCAATGACACTTTCAAACCATTTAAATAAATAATGTAACTATATAAATAAATTATATGAAAAGGCGGTTTTGAATTAAAATGCGGTATTCTTCACTATTAATTAAAATATTTACTTTATCCAAAAAATACAAAAAATTTACCCAAAGTAAATTTGGATGACCCGATTATAAAGAAGAATTTTATTTTTTCAAATAGAACATATAAAATTGAAAAAAATTTGATTTAAAATGGGCTCACCATCAAAAGGCAGTAAAATGACCTTTTAAAGAATATTAGAGTATTTCATGCTTAATATTGGAATAATCCACATTTTAAGCCTCTAAAATTTATTGGATAAAAGTTAAGAAATTGAAAAAACATGTATGTTCATTCCCTCTAATACAGAGGCTAGGTGTTAACTACTATTTAAAATAATATTATTATTATATTATTTTTTGGTATAACTCAACATTTTGTGCAACATAAGATTTCAAAAAAACCTTTTGTTTCGAGTTTATTAGAAATTATAAATAGCTTCACCTTTAAATTTAATTTAATTTTTAATTCAAAAATATTAATAATCATGAAAATTACATATTCTTTATTTACTTGGAAAGTTACATTATCCCCAAGACCACGGACGTTCCATATAATGAACGAGATCATTGGAACAACGTGCTCCTAGAACTGGACCCAGTAGACGAAGCCAGTTAGCAAAGCTCCATTAAAGTAGTCATAGAAACTCTAGTTTTTGATCCGGTAACTATCTTATTCAATTAATATCTATGCGAATATAGAGATATAAAAGAACCTTCTAAGCCAAAATGGGTGGGCCGCCCTCTCCTTTTGGCAGGCGATTAGTGGGACGAATGTTCCTTCATAAAAGATAATGTATCAAAGGAGTTGATAGATTTAATTGGGGATCACACCTGGATAGGGTCATTTATCCTGGATGAGGATATGGGATATCCAAGATGGAGGAGCCAGATGAATGAGAGACCAATGCCAAGTAGTGGTGGAGGGTTGGGGGAGGGGAGGGGGAGAGAAGGGCCAGGGGAATATTCTATATAGTAATTTATATATAGGATTATCATACACTATTTTAGATCAAAATAGATTACTTCCACATATAGTTTTATATGATAAAAATATAGATTATATATGGTACATATATATTAGAAAAAATATTAACTAATACTTGAATAACCCATTAAGAATAAGGATTTGATACCACTGAGGGGTTTCCGGGAACAATCTAATGATCTTTGATAGTAAAGAATATCCTTAAAATGGTTGATATCTCTTGAAGAATCAAATATATAATAAATATTTATTAATTTATTTCCTATAAATATATTATAAGGACTTCAATATTCTTCTTTAATGGGGGTGGTTTTAGGATGATCACAAGAGTAATAAATTGAATAATTCTATTACCGAGGGATTACACTAGAAAACGTATCCTTGAATTCATGTTGAGGACTCCAGCATGTTGAAAGGTGTTAATGAACATTATTTTAAAGATAAATAAAACTATGTGTGTTAGAGTTTTCTAGATGCGTGTGCATTGAAACATGAACCCTGATTTTAATTGATCTAATCCATTTATAGACAATCATGACAATCTTTATTTAATAATGATCATAATCCATGAAAAGAATATCACATTCCAACTAATAAGATAAAATACATTGTGGATATCTTCAATGTAAGACAAAATAATAGTTCTAGAAACCATATATTATAAATTACATTTATCAAATTTTATGAAAATCAAGCAAGTGATGAGGTGGAGAATGTATTTATCTCATAGATGCATTTAATGAAACTCATTATACTATTAAACATATGTAGTGAAATAATCATAAGTTTTGATTATAATATACACATATCATAAGGTATGATTTTAATCTAATGCATATTTCACAATAGGATTCATGAAACCCAATAATATAACCCAACAAAATTTATGTGAATATCCATCAACCAGGTGAAATTCAAGATACAATAGGTAATTATGAAGATTTTATGACCTATAGGTCATTACTGAGAATTTATTTTCCATATATATGTGTAAATATTCATCCTATAACTATATTTTATTAATTAAATAAATGATATTATCATTAAATGAATAATTTATCTAGTAGAGAATTGATCAAAGAGAGTGATCCATTATTACAACATATAGGGTATTTTTATTTCCTTCTATTTGTGTAAAAAACTGGTGGGTGAAAAAGATATGTCTTACGGTCATCAATGTAATTATGAAAATCTATATCCCAATTTTAATTTTATACTTTAATCATAATTTTTTTAAAATGTAAAACACTTTCATGATAGGATTGAGATGAAGTGAAATATGGATAAATTATTCTCTATAAGCCCTCTCTACAATTAGAGGATTCATAGAGGGGATATATTAATTGATTCTAAGTATTTCCAATGTCGACTTATATAAAATTATAAAATATTACAACTATTATTAATTTCTATAATTTCACCTTAAATATTTATTTTAACTTCTCTATTTTCTTAATATGTTATCAGAATTTATTGAGCACTACCTTGAGTTCTAAATGGATATCATGAAACTAAATAGATTTTTCTACCATATCATCCAATAATTATTCCACTTTTTTCATTAAAGGAGTAGAATATATGGTTCATAAAAATTGGTAATTAGCCTAAAAATGTCAAGAAAAATGGAATTATAATATAAAATATTGCCATTGTGGCACCCTAATGACATTGGATTCTCCATCCATTAGATCCATTTTAGATGGAGTTGTAATTAGAATAAAAATCTATAATTCAAAGGGCCCAAAAACTAGTTATCACATAAATCAATGAATAAATAACCAAGAATAAGAAATAATCTTTTTGGAAGTGGTGATTCATGTCTCTGAATTTGATAAATACCAGAATTGTTTTATTCTTCTTCATAAGAAGAGATATGTTGGAATGATATTTAGGGTATTATGAATCTTTATTAAAGTCATACTTGTTTATATTACCAGTAGAAGTTACCACCTTGGTGGTATGAGTTAGATACATTATATATACCATATATATATAAACACATGTGTTGTTAGGTAAATTTAGGTGATCAGTTTCTACCTAGGGATGTAATCCTATAATCATGAAGTAATTATACATGAAATAAATTTTACTTTAATTTAAGAAATTATGTGGTTTTTTTCATTTTGGGGTTTACAGATAAAATAATTAAAAAAGATCATGCATCCTCCCTAATACCTAGATACATCTATAAAAAGTTGTTGGAGTGGTTTATCGGTGGTGGTTGAGACAAATTCCTGAAATATTGGAAAGAAATCCTTAATTTCTTCATTTTGTTTACCATAAATTGTGGAAAATAAAATTAAATTAGAATATCTTGATTATGGGGAAATATTTTCTTCAAAAAAATTATAATATATCCATATAAAGAGATTTAGGGTTCTTTTAAGTTGACTAGCACCATATGAGTGGAGAATAATGTTATTAAACCTCATGTTCTTGTCTAAGGATTAACAGCCTCCCAATAGTTGTGCCTTTATTTCTTTGATCAAATTTCAGTCAAAACCACATTTAGAAAAAGACACTCAGAGGACCTATTTATTTTGAAATACTACATAGGAGTAACTTTCTATATTTTGGAAGGATAGATAATTGAATCATCTAAACAACCATTATAGTGGAGGAAGGATATTGTAGGATCCATTTTTATGGATAACAAAAACATTTTTCTCCCATATCTTGAACTATTTCACCTATATGGTTGATGGAAAATAGATAATTTTCACTAATTTTAATCTACGAATTTATTATAGATGTTTCCAAGCCATTATGGGAAGTTATTAATGTGATTTAATTCCCCAATTACTCTTTCCCATCATTTTTGAAATAACCATCACTAATGTTTTAATATTCATAGGATTTAAAATGTGATATATAACTATAAGGAATCCCTACGTTATTGTTAATAACATATTTTGGAATTGATGGTATGAATATGGAACTAATACATCAACCAAAAGCCACAATATTTCTAATAAGGCAATAAAATTTATGTTCTATAAAGGTACCATAATTATTTAGTCACATATGTGGTATCAGAATATATTCCAATGATGGGAACATCCAAGGGGATTATTCAACCTATTGTTTGACCCTAGATCGATAGAATGAAATGAAATAGTTTAGATCAACTATAGTCATTATTATATGGTTCCCGTATAAGGATAAGGTTAACCTAAAACTGCATTAAATATATATCAATGAATATAGACATCCTAGATTGTTTAAGAAATATATTAATACTTCTAGTGACCAATCATTGTAGATTAAAAGTTTTGGCCAATAAGTAGATAACAATTTGACACTTAGTGGAACACACCTTCCAATGATTCTTCTTAACTATATCATCTTCCCTATAAAACTCTAAAGGGATATAAAGAGCATCAAAAAGTTTATTTATGATTCCTTAGAGAGATTTATTAATTACATAACTGAATATATGATAGAGATGACCAATGTTTCTTATAAGAAATTTAAATTTTGAGTCAGGTGCCTTTATATATTTCCATGTTTCTATTTTTGAGCATGGGAGTATGGTATGAACTTTATCATGAAAATAACTTCCTCCCTTGGTCACTATTTTGTAGAATATTTCATGTTATTTGGTAGGACTAAGTTGCACCTCCTATTTCTTGAGGTTAAATGACTAACTATTATCTTTCTAATTGATCTAGTATGAATATTAGATCAGGATGATCCCATGAATTATAAGTATTTGGTTTAAATTCTTATTATTTATTATAGATCTTGAATTATAATATTTACTATATGTATAATCTCATCATGAATGAAACCTCAATGTTGAGGTCCATCACATCCTCACATTAATCAGACTGGATTTCCTCTTCCATAATTACCTATAGAGAACATTTATTTATAATATCTTTATTCCTTAGTGAATTGGTCTATTATTTGGATCACATTATTCAAACCATATTATGGATCCACATCATATTTAAATTAATTTTTCTTGGGAGGTATCCTTTCTTGATGTGATTGATGAAGGATGTCCAATAAGGACTAAACTGTATTAGGTTATTATAGGGGATAATCTTTCTATGGTTCAATCAATTTACATAATTTAAATTATCATTTTTAATATTAAGAAGTTTATGTTTTTTTCTAATGTTGATAAAGGAATTTGGGTCATGAATAATTTTTTCATTCATTCATTTATGATGTAATATCTGCATTTGTATTATTTTTTATTCACCAAATTATTCAATTTCTTTAAATTTATATGTGATATTTAATATTGTTATCTTTTGTCTTATCATGGAGCTGTATAATCATGATAAACATTATTTTTAGGATTTGAAAACTCTATTTTTCTATTTTTTTTATAATTTTTTGGAGTATGTATTAGTAAAAACCCATCTTAGATATTGTGTCATATCATATGTTTGTATGTTTTGTAATTAGAGAAATCATTTAACCCCACTTCATTCGGCCTATTGATTTCTTAAAATGGGGAAAAGTTTTTTTATAATATAGAAATGAAATACCTGGGGACGTAATCATTTAAGAAGAAGAAAATATTGTTCTATATATCCAAAAAATCTAATTAACTTTGTTACCTTTCTGTCTTCTATAGAAGCAGTTCTTAATTTTTTTTAAAGAGGAGGCACTACATTATAGTAAACAGGTTTAGGGTTTAGGGATAGAAGAAACATTGATTTATGGGTGATATTATTGGTTTATTCCGAACAATGATTATTTTTCTAGATTAATTATTCTAGATACTAGTTGGACTTGGAATTCTAATGTGGATCATCTAACCATTGTGCCACTGTGAAGATTTAATAGAATTGACCGAGATACTTTAACAGGATAATCTATAATTATACCAAATATAATAAATTATTTATATAGATCTCAAATAACAATTCTTATGGGAGTTCCATGAACAAGGAATTTTCCAAACCATTCCACCAAAACATGATGTCAAAAACCATCACATATTTGGTTTGTTTTGAATTTTAGAGGTCCAAAATGTCCATAATCCTCAATTTTGAACAATATATGTTTAGGATTAATTATGAAGATCATCAGAATTGATTATGGATATTGAAACATTGTAAATATAATAGTCAAACAAGGAACGATCCAATGTATGGAAAAGCATTTGTGTTTCACAACTTTTTACAACCCTAACATTCTAATCATTAGTAAACTTTATGACTTGACTTGTGAAAGAAATAGTTTCAAGAATTTACTCTATTTAATGTTGTGTATTTTTTATTTAAAAAATTATGAGTAGTATTAAAATACACACACTTGGGATGTTATTTCCTTACTGGTTACCCAAGGGTTCATAAACCTTCCAATACCTCCATCTGCTAAATAAGAGATTAAAAAGATTCAAGAGAACCATTTAGTAACAATCCCAGAAAATAAATATTAGTGGGTATAGATGGTAGAGAATAATTTTGTCAACATATTAATTGCTATGGTTGATAACTAGATTAGATTTTCCTAGGATAACTCTCATTGATTTGTTCCGGCATCTTATCAACTGTATGAAATTCCAATTAATCTACCCATGATAAAGTAAAGTTAACAAATTTATCTAATCTTAATTGAGTTAGATGTCATTAATATACCCTTTCTCATTGACCAATATATTATTGTTTAATAGGGTTGGATGGGAGAGGTAAGAACTATTTATCTTGATAGTCATGCTTCATAGGCATATTTCCTCGGAGAAATTATTCATTGAGCTATGAAATATATTCAAACTAAGTTAAATACTGGGAAATATCTTCCTAGGTATAAATATATTAAACTAATTTTGTTGGTAGGTGGGAAATTGACATATCTATACCCTTCCCATTTTCATGGGGAGATGATCATCAAGTGGGTGATAGTCAAAAGATAATTGGATCTCCCAAATCATGAGTATGAATTTTAATATAAGTAACCGAACCATTTTATCAACCTTTAGTGAAGATCATATTTTGAATAGATTCCACATAATCATGTTTCACTACATCAGTGTCATGCTCCACATTATCTAGTAGTTTTATATCAAAAAAATTTACCTATGTCAATTATGAGACATGTTCCAAATACTCATCTAAACAAGAATAGTAAGTAGACTCATCGTATTCCATGTATCATTTAATATATAAATCATAATCTCCCCTTGAAATTTTTTGGATGGAATATTTCATGTGCTTTTTACCCCATTGATGTTATAATTCAATCCCCTTTCACTCATGTTGAGATAATGTAATAAATATTTCCTGTAATTTTTTTGTCATTGAATATATAATGATTCATACTAAACATAGCATCAATGTAGAGTATGTGCCATTAAATTTTAACAGAGTTAACAGCTGAGCCTCTTTTAGTGGCGGTGTTATCAATCCAGATAAGTTTTATTTTCTTATAAGAGGGGAATGTAAAAATTCTATTTTCCATGTGTGATGTGGTAGAACTTATTATAGAGTGGTTTTTATAAAAATCCATTAAATAATTTATAGTTATTGGAGAATTGCATCTAAAAATATCCCCATCCTAATGGTTTTGGGTTACCATCATGTTACCATTATAGTTTTTACTACATCTCTGTTAACACTTTAGGTTCACAATCACACATGATTCAGTTGGAAAGTGAATTTTTATATCTTTTTCATAACATTTCTTAGTCATCTAAAGTGGTTAAAAATTCAAGGAACATACTTTTCAAAAATATTCCACCAACATCACCTTTCTATAAAGTTATACATAAGTCTATCATTGGGTTATTGAGCTGATATAGACCCACACTCTTCAGTGTAGTGCTAAAAACACTTATTTTAAACATATGGTCAGATACCATATTTGGTGAACTAAGATAAAAATATCTTTTTTTAACAAAATTCTTGTATTTAAACCATTAAATGACCGAAATAATATCATTATCCCAGAACCCAAAGGATAAATGTCCTTGGAGACTATAAACATAATCAATGTATTTTAAAATACATGTTAACATTTATCCATAATATATCAACACTATATTCCCTTCATAAAGAATCATAAATTACACTCATCTTCATGACCTTGTTAATTGTAAATATAATACCACGGTTGAGCTCAAACTATCAGTTTGGGTTATCATATGTGGTAAATTTTAAATATCATAAATGATAATGACAGGGGAATATGGTTTTAATTAAGGTACATAGAAATTATATAAGATAATCATACCAAATAAATATTAGATGAAAAAACATTAGTCGTAGAATAATTTTGGCATAACATAAGACAATAATAAAATGAGTGTGGAAACATTAGTCAATAAACACTATCCATGAGAGAAAAATATTAAGATAACATATGAATGTGAAAAAAATATTTGGATAAAGAAACATCATAATCCTGAACACACAAGAGCCCATGATTGTGAGAAAATTTAATTTGAATTTCTTATTCATATATCATGAGATTTTAATTTTTGATCAATGCATTGAAGGTAGATATAATAACCCACCAATCATAATCAATACATATTTGTTCAATTTTAAATAAATAAATAACCATATCATAAAGAAACCACAGGAATAAAATGGTTTATGTATTCTTTTTAAATGGAATCAAATAATGAAATCGTTTATATTTCCACAAATATTCATTTCAAGATAAATATATGGAAAATAAATCAATATCCAAAGACATTCAGTAAATTTCTATGTAAATTACCTTCATTTCATATAATGAGGTATATTATATTTACACATATAAATAAAAAATATATTCTTTATTATATAATTACACCCATCAATTGATAAATTTGTATTTATGTAAAAACCATTAAACTAAAGAAACGTAATATAGGGAATTTACATAGGAATGCAATTAGAAGAAAATAATTTCTATCAATGTTGTTTCATTAGATAAGAAAATTAGAGTGATGGATTATGCTTCTAAAAAATTATAAGACATCCTATGGAAAAATTTGGATTTTATCATTTAAAAATTTCTATTTTAAGTGTAAAATATGTAAAAATATATAGACTAAGATACAAACAACTTTCAAGTATTTTTTTGAAAATTTGTTTGGACATAAAAAATATTCTAAACCATTTGATTTATTTTACAAAAAATAAATATTTTATAAATTAAAGAGGAAGATATTCTCATTTTTAACCTATATAATGTATAGAGGATATTTCTTATAAAAATGACCAGAAGATGTGTTCACGCATAGATATTTAAAATATATTTATTTAAAACTTTATCAAACATGATGCATAATAAATTTTTTAATTTTTTTTCTAAAATCATTATAAATACATTAAAAAATTATTACCTTAATAAATAATTTAATAATAAGTAGGAAAATTTATTCAAGAATATAGTGAATATGGACTTGGAAGAGAAAGACACCACGTTGAAAATAAATGGTTGTTCTAGTTTCTCTTATTAATGTTAAAATATTAGATAAGAAGAAACTAAAATCGTGGGAGGAAATATAAAACTAAAATCATTAAAATAGGATAATAATATTATTTGGGGGTTTATAAACAAAACCATAAAAATTCCAAAGATGAATTATTTTTTTCAATTCAATATTGATTTGTAAATTGAAATCAACAAGAAAAATTTACAACTTTAGTAAATTTTAATTAGAAACCCATTAAAGGGAGGTCATAAAATTGATCTTAAAATAATTTGAATGAAATATAATTCATGATATAATATAAAAAATGTTTATTTTATACACCATATAAATGGAAACATGGTTCACAATATCAAACATGCCATATGGATTAGAAAATTGAGAAAACTAAACCCTCACATCATTGTTATCTTTCGAATTTTTAAACCATGCAAGTTAAAACAAGTTATGGATTTATAAATCACATATATTACATGAGAAATTATTATAAAATACATCCATGAAATAATATCTAATTCATAAAGTATATTGGTGTTGAATACAAGTCATATCTTATTGAAGAAAAATATGATGCCAAAAATGTTACCTTAATTCCTCTATTTCATGAAAGATATTTATTGTTCTATATGAAAATAACAATATTATCACCTATTTCAGAAAACTATTAAAATATATAACATTTTATAATATTAATTTAAAATCATTTATTACAAATATATATTTCACTTATATTATATTTTCATAATCTGATGTTATTATTTTTGATAGTTCAATTTAGTAATAATTTCATAATTACATTGTCGATTCTAGTTAAAATATTAAAATTTAATAATTTAGACAACATGAAAGGGAATATAATAGATTATTTTAACATTTTTTATATAGTTTTAAATTCATTTAACAAGTATTTTATATATAATTTTTCCTAACAATGTTTTTGATAATCTTCTTTAGTAATTTTCACGAACCAATTGTGGTATCTAAATAATAGGTTATATAATTCTTTTACCATTAAATGTTGAAAATAAATAGTTATTCTATTTTTATATTCAAATAAAACTAATAATTAGGTTTCTCTATTTATCCATTATATAAATTTATATCATTTTAAATGTCAGTGGTTAAATCTATAGAAATAAGAAAAATCTATAATATATGGGTGAGTATGGTAAAGAAAGTGATTACTTTGTGATAATATAATATTTAAAGAAACATAATGATTTAAATTATATGTTATTATTTTTGGAAAATATTTTATGATATATTTGGATAAATAATAAAATACAAGAGTCAAAAATTAAATATGTAACTTTTATAGAGGCGGTAGTACACACATATGAATGGGAAACACAGTTATTCTCCATATATCAGAAAGAGGAAAGAGAATGGTTTATAATTTCAGAATCATAATAATGTTTTAAATATAATTCTAATATATTAAAAATAATTTTATTTCCATTAATATAACATCTTCATTCAGGGAGTCGGTAGTCCATACATATGCTTGACATTGTCTTTGTTTTTCAAATGGTTATAGGGGATGGTTTAAAATCAATATTATAATAGAATAATTAAATTTTTTAATATTAATAATACATATTATATAATAATTTTTGAGATATAATAGGATTTATGGATAAAAAAAAGGAAATAATTATGAGATCTGGGTTGAGAACATTACCTCTCCCTTTGAATGTCCTCCCTTGGGTACCACCTAAAGGATCATTAAAATAGTAAACATAGCATATTGAATAGGACAATGCTATCAGGACATGGGGAGAGTGTTGAGGAGACAATAGGTAAGTGTTTTGGTCTTTATATTAAATTATAAGGAGTGGATAAATGGGGTGTAGATGGTATCATTTTATTGGTGAAGGGAATGACATTTTTGTAAAAAAAATTCCTAATATAATGAGGGAACATGATTCCCATGGAAGGTGGAGATAATGTTGAAAATAATGGATATAGGGGTGAGTTATATTCTATAATCCATAAATCATTCATTTGAACATGTGTTTTAATCATGTTTTATTATTTTACTCTCTGTTTTTTTTACTTTTACAATATTTGGTTTTATTATTGTAAACAATTTTTAGGTAGTTAATTATATTTAATGGAAAAAAATAAAATTGGTTCTATTAAATAATTTATACTTGTTGACTCTAGATATTAAATTTTATTTAAAAATAATGTTTATATGGGTAATAGAAATTTATTTTAACATTAACTGATATAACGTGTAAAAATATGTATTTAGGAAAAGTGTACTTTTAAGTATAAATGTATTGATTTTTGAAAAAATTATCAGTATTGTTGAATTAAATAAAATTAATGGTTTCCTTATTATATAAGGGAGATTTAAGTAATTTTAAAATTAATCCAAAAAAATAATTTCACCTAGAAAAAAGATAATAAAATGAAAAGGGATAAAAATATTTTTTATGAGAAAAGTATTTCTTTTAATTTTCAAAATGTGAAACAAGGGTTTTATAAATTTGAAATACTGTTTTTAGATGAATAGTTCAACTTCATAAATGTATTTCTGAACATAAATGTTTTTATAAGTTTTAGAAAATATATTTACGTATTTATACAGTCACAAACACTACAGTATTAGTCAAAAATGTATTTTTTACTATTAACATAAAAATAAATTATTCTAAAAAATCCCAAAAAATTCACCCGAAGATAATTTTAACTTGAATATCTCATAAATAAGATTCATTTAATAAAATTAAAAAATAAATATTTTTATAAATAATTCTTAAAGTATTAAAAAAAATACTTTTATTGAAAAAATATGTTTTAAGTGTTCTTATAATAGACCTAATCCCACATTCTTGGATATGGTTCTAAAAACATAAATCATTAAATTTTCATATTTCATACCATTTAGGTTGGGCCAATTTTCTCCATCCAAATCATAAAATACCAAATAATAAATATTGGATCACTTATATTCTTAATGACATAGCGTGTTTAGAGTTTCTAATAATTATAAAAAACTCATTACATCATGGATTCATAAACAACTAGTTCATAAATATTTATATAATATCCCACTACATCAAAATTTTCATATTCCACATTAGTTCATCATCACCATCCACATTAAACCCTTTTAGACATAATTCCTTCAACCATAGTCATTATAACGGGGGGAAAATTAAGAAATGTAAAGGGTGAGTTCAAATCCTTACTAAGGGTAAATATGAGCATTAACAATTGAATATCATCAAGGATCACAAGAAGAGCATAAGGGTATTATGACATAATCAATGTACATGATTATTATATAATAATAAGCATAACCATCAATACCATGATCATCCAACATGAAAACATCCCACAAGATTTTAATAAAGTCAAAAGTCATTAAAATTTATAATCAAGAGCCATTTGATAAAAATCATGATGATATGAAACATTATAAACTCATATAAATATAAGTTAAAACTTATTTGATTCTTGGAACATTATCTTCTCATAACTTCTTACAAGTTGAATAACCAATATTAGTAACATTCATCTTTGGAGTAACCAATGCGTTAGAGGGCTATAACAGACCCACCCATCCTTGGTTAATCAAGAAACCACCCATCCTTATTAAATAAAATTTCCGCCCACTCTTGGTTTATAAAGGAACCATGAATCCATGGATTATAATGGAACCACCTATATTATAAAAAAAATTCCAAAAAATGTCTTAGGAATAAATTACATATGGAATGTATTTCATCATAAACCCATTTTAATTATCATTATTATTTTATGAACATGATTATCCAATATAAAATAAATGTATTCCATATAAATCTCCTTGAAACATGATTTAACAATTAAAAATAAATAGGTTTCATAATAATTTCATTGAAACTTGATTAAACTATAGAAAAGAAATGGGTATTATAATAATCTTTTTCAATCATGATTAACCTGTAGAAAAGAAATAATCACATAATGATGTATTTGAAACATTATTTTCTAAAATAAAATAGATAGGTTCTATTAAAAATAATCTACAAGCCATTATAATGTATCCAAATAAATAATGGAATGTTTTTTTAATTCAACATATACATATTGTATCAAAACTAAGAGCATTGAATGCTGAAGTTGATGAGTGGAAATGTCATTAAAAGAATATTAAAAACAATAATGAAGAAAATAACCTTTTCATCTTGAAAATAAATTTTCAACACTAAAAAACCAGAAAATATTGTATAAAACATTTCTTTGAAAACATCATACAAAAACATATAAATAAAGGTTCAATGAAAATAATGATTATGATGGAATGAAAATTTGTTCACATAATAGATGTTAAAAATAAATATTATTTTTAACCCTTTTATAAAAGGTAGTCTTAAGTGACTCATTATGATAATTTTGAAAAACTTCCATTAAAATTATTTTAAAATATGTTAAAATACCTTTTAAAATACCTTTATCACATATTTTATTTTCATAATGAACATTTTCTAAAATATTTTAGAAAACATAGACATCTAAGTGGTGGATTCCTAATCAAAAATAAAATACAAGATCGATGTCACTTAATAACAAATTTCTTGTTTTTTATTTAACAAATAAGAAAGTAAATGTTAATTAAACAAGTGAACTAAAATGATATATCTATGAGAATAAAATATATATAGTTTTAAAAAATTATATATAATTATTTCTTCTAAGAGAAACAAGAACATAAATAATCTTTAATGAAAGGAGAATAGAACATAAACCCTTTTCCATTTTAGTAAATTATCAATCATAAGAACCATGAAATAATAACATCAAATGAATAATAAAACATCAAAAAAATAATTATATTCATGTTATAACATTTGAAAAGGGTAGTAGATATAATTCAAAAAAATAATTTTAGTGTGTAAAATCATAATATGCCCAAATGAAGGGAAATTGAGATAAAGTCTCGTATGACTTTAGTAATCTATAGATCAAAACCACATGAAATTTCGATCATCATAAGGAATCATAAATTATAATATTTTCATTTAATTAATCATATAACACATTTAAGTGAATTATATACAAAACAAATACAAATAAGTGGTGGGAATTGAATATGTCTCACAGAAGTTCAAGCAAGATGAGAGAAACCATTACCTAGAGCCTAGAGTTTCATTTTATGTCCTTTAACGCCAGTATAATAATATTTCATAAATTATTTTTTTTATAATTATTTTTACAGGTTTATTACCTTAAAATTAAATCTTTTTTTATTTTTTATAATGACCTGTTTGAATACTTAATTAGTTAAGTCCTCGTCAAGTGTTTTGAGGATTTTTTCTTCATTGATTCCAAATGGCCTTGAGGTATTGACTGTTATCAAGTATTTAATAAATGAAACATATCTATAATAATAATAATAATAAATTAGTAATCATAATTATTCATAAATTATATTTTTAATATCAATAATAAAAAATGTTTCTTAAAAATAATCTATGAAAAGATCATGGAGGCGGAAGGTCGTACGTACTCCTATATAACTTTTCAATTTCTCAAATATTATTATGAAAATAAGGTATTTATTTTTTAATCATTCCAAAATGATTATAATATCATAAATAAAATATTATTTATTTAAATGATATTATATATATAATTTATGTGGAGTGGTTATGAAAAAATAATCACATCACTTCATGGAAGTGGTAGTCCACGCGTATACAAACGAAGTTATCATTTTTTAATGTATGAATGAAAATCATATATTATCTTTCCAAAAATATAAATATTTCATGAATATAATTTTGATTTCATGTATATCAAATATTTTTATTAATGATATCTACTTTATCATACATCAAAAGTGTTAGCAAAAAATGAATTATATCACTCTATAAGGAAGTAGTTTGTTATACACATAGTGTAGATATAGTTTCCCCAATAGAATGTATACTAAAAAAGGTATATATGATATATTAACTCCAAAATTATAAATATTTTTCGAAAATAGTATATATAGTATAAATCAATCATTATAATAATCCATGAGAAGCGATTATGGAAAACGAACAATATCAGTTTGGGAGGCGGTAGTCCTCCAGACATAGGAATGATGATTTTTTATCCCATTTAATGGAAAAGGATATGTATTTCCATTATAAAATTAATATAATAAAACTTAAATATATAATTTATATTTTTTATCATATTATCATATTTGAATAATATTTGATGGTGGTGGAATAAGAAATAAATCAAAAAAATGCATACCTAAGAATTTTAATCTCTTCTTAGACCGCCTCTTTGAGATTATACATAATGTATTCATATAATGGATTAATGAAAGAAAATCCTTCTAGAATGAGTTTATGTAATTTTTTAATATATTTTTTTAGGTATTGGCCAATCAAAAATGGTTTTAATGTGATAACACTAGAGGATAGTGTGTCGACTTTAATAAGTGAAGAGCGTGGTGAAATTGTATTTTTATAAAATAAAAGGGTAAACCAATATTTTTCACATTCCAAAAAATTATAAAATTGGTGTATTATTGATACATAGACATTATAAGGGTGATTTATTTCAATAAAATTCTTCTTAGAACTGTTTTTAATCCATTTGGAAACTAATATTTTTAGATTAACCACCCTGCCAATAATATAAGGCCCCAACCTTAAACATGAGTTAAGAAAATAATTTTCCTTTATTTCATATTGATGTTCCTTTAAAGTTTAGAGAAATAGACAATTAGGCCATAACTAATACATAAAAAAACTATAGAAATAATAAGTGGACACTTCTAACAGTAACTATTTCTTTCATAAAAGAAAATATTTTAAAATCCAACATGGTTTGTTTTCATATTTAGCCAACATAACATTTTGTGGATCCCATCCCAGACTCTATTCTTCATTACATCCAATAAAAATTGAAAAACATAAGATGAGAATGAATAAATAAGTAAGGGTTACATAAATATGGAAAACTATTAGTCTTTTAAAATCATGTAAAACATGACTACTTTATCATAAGGTAATATTTTTTCCCTCAAAAAAGTAGTATATATTTTACATTAAAAAAATTATTACCCTTTTGGTAAAAACAATATTACCATAAAACCCCTATCAATAATATATAACACATAAATATAACTTTTCACATAATCATACTTAAATGGAATAACCATGCGTTCAATTTTCATACATATCACACTTACAAAAAAATAGCCATACGGCCGACTTCTATAACCAATCCATTAGAGGTTAACATGTAACCACCCATCCTTAATATATCATATAACCAACTTTATTTTGTTTATCATGTAATCACTCATAAAATTTCCACTTACCATTATACAATCATAAAAAATAAATTATTGTAATTATCAACACATCTCTCATAAAATTTCATTTGCAATCAAAATAAATAATTTCGCAATATTGGACTAATCATTCCATTTTTAAAAACATTTTCAATACCAAATTACCCATAAAAATGGAATAAGTTGGTTATTGTTTTTAAAATAAATATTCCTTGTATATTAATCTAATTATAAAATTGTGTTTATGATAGCTGAGACGTTTTTGTCACCGTATACGTTAAAAAGAACATTCCTTTTGTTGTTTATCAAAATGTTACATTTAAAACATGTAAAAATAATCCATTTTATAACATTTTAATTAAATTAAAAATTATTTAAAAAAATTGTTAAAATCCTTTTATATCCATATAATAAATATGAAAATTTAGGTCATGTAGAAAAAGATTTGATAATTAAATCTTTAAAAGTTCACGGTGTCACATACCACTTCGAACATTCAAATAATAATACCCATGAATTAATACATTTAAAAAAACATAAAATAACATTATTATATATAACAAAATGTATATAAAATGTCTTAATGGATTTATATACACCTTATAAAAGATTAAAGGTGCATATTATCAAGAAATGCCTCAATGAAAGCAGATTGAGATAAAGTCCTTAGATCAAGTCAGATTCATCTCATGCATTATTTAGCATCCAAAATAATTAAACTAGGTTAATTAATAATTTATTTAGAGCCTTTTTCATGTTCATTATTCCTTTTATATCACAATTTAATATTTTATAACAATTAAAAAATTATTTAAGATCTTATCAGATGTTTTGACGATATTTGGTACTTGATTCAAAAATGATCATAGTATTATGCCAATAGTCCATGTGTTCATAAGTCCGTAATATTTAGATTAATTTTAATGAAATTTTAATCACATTTATATATCAATTATACCTTTAAATACATTCATTAAATATGTACATTAAAAATGAACAATGTTATTATCATGGAGATGGTTGTTCATACGTACGCATGAGTAACGTTTCAATTTTTATTTGATCATTATCAAAATAAAGAAATTATTATTTTTTTTCTTTATATAAATATCATTGTATTATTAAAGTCATATAAATAATTGAAATACTCTATTAAAAATAAAACAAGTGATGTGGTTAATTGTAACGAATCACATCGCTTTGTCGAGGTGCTAATTCAAACGTGCGCACGAACGATGTTATAATTTTTATGTGCATGTAAAGTAAAAAAGTGATTGAAATATAAATTTCATATAATGAATAAGATTTCATAAATATCACATTTTAATATTAATTGTGTCATTATAACCATTCATGACAGACGGTTATGGAACACAAATTATATCACTTCGTGGAGTCGATAGTTCACATATACGCTTCCACTGTTAATTTCTTTCCCATTTGATGGAAGTGGAGATGGATTTAGGTTGGGTTATTAACATAATAAAATTATAGTATATTTAGTATATATAATTTATTATATCATCAAGGATATATAATATTTCAATTAAGTGGAATAATAAATAAAATAGAAACAATTAAATAAAAACATCACCTTTCCTTCAGATGATCACCTTTCCTAACACCTTAACACCTCTAAGATGGGTGGTTTTCCTCAAATAATTCCTCATGAATGTGGAGAGGTATTATTGTAAGGGTTTTGGTTATATCTTGTCCAAACCAAATGCTTTTCAAATTGTGAGTAATAGAGCAGGATGGGTGCCCTTTTATAGGAGTGAGGAGGGGAACTCTTGGAATTACAAAAAGTATTAAATTAATATAAATTTATTTTATTTTACAAATCATCGAAAAATGATTTATTTAGAATATATGATAATTTTTGGTCAAATACCCATCATAAAATTAAAATTAGACAAGTTTTGTATATTTTTTAATCCTTATCAATTTTTACTTATTTTAACTCTTATTGTTATATAAAATAATTCACACTTTGAGAATTAAAATAATTACTATAACATGCCAAACCAAAATTTAATGACTAATTAATGACATTTGGAGACATACCTAAACTATTTGTCCTAATATTATATTTTTATATAATTTATATCATTTAATTAAATATTTTATATTTTAAGATATGAATTGTTGAAATATTGACACTATTCAATACATGATTTGTTTAAAAAATCATAACTTGATTTATTATAAAAACCTACTATAATACATCCCTATCTTTTCAAATTCATCCATAAAATTATTTTATATCATAAAATAGTTCAAATTTTTATAATTTTAATATTATTAATATCATTTATTTAATTCTTTATTTAATAAATCTATTATTCCATCATCATTATGTCATAATTAAATTTAAATATTTAAAGTTAAACAATTGTAAATAAATTACCATGATTTATGTAATATTATTATATTTCTAATGACTATTTACAGTCTAAGTTATCCCTTATATAGGACCATATTGAAAAATATTTACTTATTGAAAATATGAGTATGAAATTTTTAAATTATCAATAAAAAAAATATAATAAATGTCATTTTCTTACCCAATTGGGTTAAACATATTATAATTTCTACATAAGGATTATTTTTTTCAAACCCCTCATACAATTAAATTTGGACAAGTGTGAGTAATTTTATATTATTATAATATCATATTTAACTTTAATTTCCCTTTTTACCTTTAACCATGGTAAATAATACACTAAAGTTAATATTTACCAAAAATTATTTTGATCCAATTGGAACACATTTTTCATACAGATTACAATAGTGTATGTCCATTTTTTTAAATTCAATTCACAAAAGCAGTAAAATTATGTTTAATGCTAATCCCATATATGTGCCTAAAAGGCGGAAAAAAGAGGCGTTCAATAGATCAAAAAAATTAATCTAATTACAATATAATAATTATCACAATGGACTAAATTGGATTAATAAATTTATTATTGATCTATTATGACAATAAAAATCAATCTAATTTATAATAACTATTTAAATGAAAAATTAGTTTTTAACTATAATGCAGAATTTTTCACTATTCATAAAAACATAAAACATTTCATTAAAATACCAAAAATTTAAAAAATATAAATATTGAGGACCCTTTTTTAAAGAAGAATATTATTCTATCAAATAGAACATATAAAATTATCAAAAAAATATATTTTAAATGGTTTCTCTATTGAAAGATGGTAAAACTGTATTTGTTTTTATATAATATCTAAAATGCAAATAAGTTGAATTTTAAACAGTATATTGAATTATTATTTCATTAATATATTCCAAAATTTGTGATTTTATTATTTTTTAAAAACAATTATTAATATTCAAATAGTTTTTCATAAAAACACATCCTTTATATTCAATTTGTTTTTATTTCCATTTTTAATTAATTTGGTGACCGATGAATCATTATATAAACATGTGTAAACCATAATTTAATAATTCAGTTAACATTTTTCATATCCTTTGTTCTAATAATTATGAGATAACTACCATTTTATAAAACAATATTTAGTTGTTCATTTAAGCTCGGTGTGGGGTATTATATATGTTAACGATCATTTTGTTTCCTTTTAAAAATTCAAGATGTTACATTACTCCCCCTTTTGGAAATTTTGTATGAGTAATTTGAATTTGGGTTCAGTAATTAAGGTGTAAATTTTCAAAATATCTTTATTTCAATCCCACATTGGAAAAAACGATTAATAAAACTTCTAATTTAAAAGAAATAACGGGAAATAGTTGGTCACCTGAGATAACTCAAACTAGGTTTCCAAGAAAGAAAAAATACACATGGATTATAAAACTAAAATCAAAGACTAATAGAGAGTGATAGAGAACATAATCATCAGAAATTAATCCATCAAAAAAACATAAATAACTGATGGTTTAAAAGATCATTGATAAAAGTAAATAGGTAACTTTTTTTTCTCAAAATCCTTTTCATTTTGTTGAGGAATTAACTTTCTTCCTAAACTAATAACATAAATAAATATACTTAATTGAAAAGTATAGTTCTATCGTTTAAAAATTTCTACTACAAAATTAATTTTTTCTCCATATTATGTGAATTCAAGATGAATTTTTCACACATGATGCACTTGAATTACTTTCTAGAGAATCATATAATCCAAAAAATATTAACTATATATTTTCATTGTATTTAAACATTTACCAAAATCCAAATGGTTATGGTAATATAAAAAAACTCCCCAAAAAATAAAAATCCTTTATAAGATGAAATACTACTTCTAATCTCCAAAATTCAACACAGACCATTCATAAAATAACAATCCATAAAATACCGTATAAATAATCCCAACTATGTTTGAAACCCAAAATTATGAAAGATTTTATCACATAACCATCCAAGATAAATTTTAACATTTGTCTCCAAATAACATCAACCACTCTTGATGTCTCATGCAAAAAATTAATTAACCTAATAATACATTCTTTAGGATATGTTAATTATTTCCATAAATAACCAAATTATAAATAAATCCACAGTTAAAAATCATAGATTCTTTTAAATATATAGTTAAACCATTACTCTTTAATTAGAATCCCATATTAATCTAATTATCTTAATTATACAAAGTTCCCAAAATATTGAATATCCTATAAAATAACATTTACCAAATAATCACTAAATAATTTTACACTACTACGATTAATTATTTGGAAACACATGGGTTCCCAACTCAACTTATTATTATTCCATAAACTCATTTAAAAAAATCATACTAACTCGGGACATCACATATGTCAGTGTTGGGTAATTCACCCATGTCTCTCTTCGGTTGTGGGTTTGATTCTAGTGACCTTTCTAGAAATGATGGTTGTCACACGATCTACAAGTTATCCTTTTTAAAAAATTATATAATTATTATAAAATTAAAAAATGAGATAATGTCTTCAAAAATAACCATAACATGTTTTAACCTCAATTTATATCTCACACCTTTCATCTTTCATCCAAAAAAATTAAAAACCCATAATTAACTCAAAAAAAATTCTCCAAAAAAGATATTAATCACCTTAAAATTTCATAACTTAAACACTCAAAAAAGGCTTTTAAGATAATGAAATTATGGTCAGCCAAATAATTATAATTTTTTATGATATCTATAACTCTTAATAAAACATCCCAATATCCAAAGTTGTATTAACCTTTCCTTTAAAAAATAACTATATGGCCCCAAACTTAAACAATACGTAATCTTTCCTTAATTAAAGTATTTTTCGTTATTTCACATTGAGTATCTTTTAAATTTTATAGCTTTTGAGAATTATGCCACAACTCATAAATAAAAAAACAATATAAATGCAATGTGAACACTTCAAATAGTATCTATTTCATTCATAAAACAAACACTTTTAAAATGAATCATGGTTTCGTTTCATGATTAATCATCATATATTTTCCTTTATCACGTCCTTGGATCTATTCTCCATTATATCCTACGAAAAACATTTCAAAACATGGGATTAGACCCAAAATCTCAGTAAGGGATACACAAAAAAGTAAATCTATTAGTCTTATGAAAATATATAAAACATGAATACTTTGTCCTAATGTAATATTTCACACCTCTAAGAAGTAGTAAATAACTTCATTAAAAAACATGTATTAACCTTTTTTTAATCATTATATTTCCAGAAAACCAATAGAAATCATATATAACACATAATTATAACTTTTTACATAATCATACTTAAATTGAATAATCATGTGGTCAACTTCCATACATATCACTCTTACAAATGAAATAGTTGTATAGTCGACTTCTATACCCCATGCATTGGAGGTTATAATGTAACTACCCTTCCTTGTTTTATAATGGTGTCAGCTATCTTTGGTTTATCATGTAACCAACCTTCTAATGTCCATGTACCATTATACAATCATAACACATAAAATATTTCAACTATCAATATTTCACACATAAAATTTAAGTTGAAATGAAAATAAATCACTTGAAGATATTGATATAATCATTCCATATTCAAAAACTTTTTCAATACTAAATTAACCAAAAAGTTAATAATTGATTTATTTTTATTTTAAAAACATTAAATCTGGTCAAGGAATCAAAATATCAAATAATGGTCATGGCGGCGAAGAAGTTGGTGTCATCATATACGTTAAAAAGAACATTCATTTTTTCATATGTCAAAAAGTTCTGTATAAGACACATAAAAAAATTCCCTTTCAAAAAAATTTAATTAATTTAAAAATGAATGAAAACAATTCTTTAAAATCATTTTATATCCATATAATAAATATATAAATTAATATCATGAAGAAAAATATGTCATAATTATATCATTAAACATTCAAGGAGTCTCATACCTCTTTGAACATTTAATTCTTCATCTCCACAAATTAAAACATTTAAAAAAACTATAAAATCAATTATAGATAAAATATGGATAGGAAATGTCATCGTGGCTATAAATACACCATATAAAATAATAAAGGTTTTTATTATCAAGAAATACCTCGATAAAAGGAGTTTGAGATGAAGCCCCTTACATTGAGTCTGATTCATCTCATACATTCTTTATATTCCTGAGTAATAAACTTAGGTAAATTTATACATTATTGATAGATTTTTCATGTTTATTATTCCTTTTATATAACTTATTACCATGATATAACAATTACATAATGATTTAAGTTCTTATTGGATGTTTTTTAATTATTTGGTACATGAGTCGAAAATGAACATGGTAGGATGTCAATAGTCCACATGTTCATAAGTACATCATCTATAAAATAATATTAGTTAAATAATTATCAATTTTATGTATCAATTATAAATTTAAATCTATTCATTAAATGCATATTTGAAAAATGAAAAATTTTACAATCATGGTGATGGTAAGTCGTACAAACGCATGAGTAACATTTGTATTTTTCATTGATCATTATGGAAATAAGGTAATTATTATTTTATCATTATATAGTTATCATTATATTTTTATCATCATATTAACCATTTAAATATGCTTACATAAATCAGATAAGTGATGTGGTGAAGAACAATGAATCACATTGCTTCGTGTAAGTGATAGTTCATACTTACGCCCGAACGACATTATCATTTTTATGTGAATGGAAAGTTAGAACATAGTTGATATTTCAAAATATTATAATGACTAATATTTCATAAATATCACATGTAAGCATTAGTTAAATCATTATTACTATTCAATAAAGACAATTATGGAAAACTAATCATATCCCTTCGTGGAGGTGACAGTTCACACGTACGCGTGAATGATTAAATCATTTCCCATTAAATAGATTGGAGATGGATTTAGGTGATGATATTAAAATAATAACACATATATATATATTGAGGATACTTGAGTTATTATTTCACCATGGATAAATAAAATTTAAATGAATTTGAAGAAGAAATAAAATAGAAACGTATAAATAAAAACATTGCCCTTCCTTTAGATGATCACATTTCTTAACACCTTAGCACCTCTAAGTATGGTGTTATGCCTCAATTAAGGCTTCAAAAATGTTTGGTGTTTTTATAGTAATGGTTTTCAGAAGGTTCAGTCTAAAATAAATGGTTTTTAAAGTTTCATTAATAGAGTGGAATGAGTTCCCTTTTATAGAATAGGGGAGGGGAACTCTTGGAATTATCAAAAGTATTAAATTAATATAAATCCATTTTCAATTCAAAATGATCCCAAAATAATTTATTTCGAATATATGATTAGTTGAGTCAAATAAACATCATACAATAAAAATTATAAATGTTTTGAATATTTTTAAATTCTTATCATTTTATTTTTAAACATTTTAACGTTTACTATTTTATCAAGTAATTTACACTTTGAGAGTTAAATTAATTTCCATAACATTATAAATTACCAATGAATGAGTACTCATGAAAATTTAAAGACTTACCTAGACTAATTTTCCTAATATTATATTTTTATAAATTTAATATAATTTAATTAAATATTTTTTTAAGATGTTATTTATGTCAAATTCGATACTATTCATTACAGGACTTTTTCAAAAATGACAACAACTTGATAACATTGAAAATACTACTTTAACACATCCCTAACATGTAAAATTAATGTGTATAATTTTTTATGACATAAAATAGTTACAATTTTATTTATTTTATTATTTTTCATATCATTTATTTGATTTTTCTTTTAATAAATCTATTATTCCACCACCATTGTGTCACAATTAAATTGAATTATTAAAAGTCAAAAACATATTAATAAATTACCATGATTTAGTTAATATTTTTAGATTTATAAGGAATATATATATTTCAAGCTATCACTTACATAACCACATATTAAAAATGACATACTTATTAAAAATATGAGAATGACATGTTTTACTTATCATTAAATAAAATATAATAAATATCATTTTCTTACACATGTTGATTAAAAAGGTTATATTTTAAAATTAAGATTTATTATGGTCTAAAGCACCTCATCCAATTAAATGAGTATAATTATTAATGTAATTTTATATTATTATAATATTAATATTTCCATTAATTACTCTATTTACCTTTAACAATGTTAAATAAAATACTAAATTTACTATTCATCGAAAATTATTTTGATCTTATTGGACGAAATTTTTCATACAAATTAAAAACAAGTATTTAAATTTTTTAAAATTTAATTTTCAGAAGTTCTAAAATTATGTTTAATGTTATTCCTGCATATGTGGCTAGAAAGAGGTTAAAAGAGACGTTCAAAAGATCAATATATTTTTTAATCTAATTTCAAATAAAATATTTATCCCAACAAACTAAATTGGATTAATATATTTATTATTGATCTATTATGACATTAAAAATCAGTTTAATGTATAATAATTATTTAAATGAAAAATAGTTTTTTAACTATAATGTACTGTTTTTTATAATTGATCATAAAATAAAACTTTTCAGAAATAATCCAAAAATTTGCCGAATATAAATATTGAGGTCCTCCTTCCGCAGGATAACTTTATTTTATAACATATAACTTATAAAATTTTAAAAAACAAAATTTAAAATTGGTTCACCATCAAAAGATAGTAAATCTAATTTTTAGAAAAAACACTCATTTTATCTATAAAATTATATTGTTTTCTTATATAATGTCTAGATAACACGTAAGAAGAATTTTAAACATTATATTGAATAAAAATTTCATTCATATAAACCAAAAAGTGTGATTTGATTATTTTATAAACATAATTATTCTCATTTAAATATTTTTTCATAAAAACACATATTTTATATTAAATTGGTTTTTCATTCTATTTCTAATTAATTTGGTAACCAATGAATCATTATGAAAACACGTGTAAACCCTATTTTCATAATTCAAATAACACTATTCATTTCTTCCATTATAATAGATAGGAGAAAACAACCATATTAAATAAAAAAATTTATTTTTTGTCTCAAGCTCTATGTGGAATATCATGTATGATATCGATCATTTTGTATCCTTTTAGAAACATAGGATGTTGGGAATAACCACTTTTTTACCTTAACTGCGGAAATTATTTTTGTTTCTGTTTTCCCTATTCATTATTAGTACAAATTAATTTTTCATTATTAGACAATATAAATTATTTTAATTTAAAATATTTAATCCATTTTCACAATTTAAATTTACATAATGAAAATTTTAAATATAAATCTAAACCTGGAGATACGATGAAAAGGAGGGTTTTATGGAACTGTATTTTTCAAAGAAAATATGATTTTATGTTAACTTTATAAATGATAATGATTATTTTTTGAATAAAAATAATATATATTTATATATAATCTATAAATTAAATTTAAATAACCAATCATTAGGGGTTTTCTTAATAAATTAAAAAAGATAAACATTATGGTCATTAAAACAGTTTTCTGAGAAATAATGTTTTTAAACCTAAAGACCAAATTAAAATAAAATACAATAAAAATTTGATTAAAAAAATTTAGTAAATATGAAAAAAAAATACATTTGTTACATTAAATCATATTCAATACATAATAGGACTTTTAAATATATTAATTTATGGAAAATATATAACATTTTTACAAAAAATCGGTATATTTCACTATTCACTAAAAATTATTATTTTTTAAAAAAATTCCAAAATGTCACACAAAGTTAATTTTTATACGCAAATTTAGAAAATTCATTTCATTTTATCAAATAAATTTTCTAAAATTTTGAAAAAAAAATTATAATATTTTTTCATGAAAATAAATTAAAAACATTTATGAATAACACATATTTTTGAAAAAAAATGCATTACTAAAAATTTATTTACAATGTACTAATTTTTTTAAAATTTTTATATTGAGTAGGTCATATATATATATATCATAAACTAGGTAATTATATCCATACCCACTAGGTAAACGGCTAAGATAAAATAGTTATATATATTACTCGTCATTTAATCTCAGTATTGATTATCGAATATACTATCAAACATATTACGCCATTCTCAAATCTCATGGTGTTACATCCTTCCCCCCTTTTTCAAATTATATCCTCATAATTTTAAATTTTACTCATTAATAAAATTTGGGATATCTTAAAATACTTTTCTTACAAATCTACTTCATGAAAAAGGTTAATAAAACATCCTCTTGAAAAAAGAGAAAGGGGAGTACCAAGGTCATCAGGAATAACACATAATAGGTTTCCATACCAAGGTCAAATGGAATAACACATAGTAGGTTTCCAAATAGGAGAAAATTACTCAGAAGTATAGATTTATAGATTGAAAAAGGTGTTAATAATTATTTAGAGTGATATAGATACTTGTTTATATAAAAGTGATTGTTCAATAGAGGTTTAAGGACCTCTAAGACATAAATATATTATGAGGTAAAAGAACATTTATTCATCAAAAATGATGCTACTAAGAAAAACTTTTCTTTCAAAATTTTCTTCCTAGAGTTGGGGAATTATTTTACCACATTGACTGATATTTTTGTAAAATATACTTACATTAGAAATAGATTTTCATCCTTTAAGCAATTTCCATCACGATCACATTTGTATACCAATGATGAGTATTCAAGATGAATATTTCATTCCTAAGAAACTAAAATTAACTTTTGAATGAAAAAATTAGTATAAAATGGATAATAAAGATATTTCAACTATATTTAGACATTAACAAAATCCAAAATAGTTAGCACATTGTATAATTATTACAAAAATGAGTAAACCATAATATAATTAAATAATATATTAATAACTAAATTCAATAGTAATACCCAATGTTTAAACTAAAAAATTCATAAATAACCTAAACATGAAAGATTGTTTTGAACTCATATTTTATCTAATACCATTCATATTTCAAGACCAAAAATATGGTGATCTATTTTCTATATAACATTAATTATTTATTCACTAAATCAATTTTCAATCACAATTTTTTTACATGATAAAACATTTTATCCCGTAATCACAAAAAAAATAAAAGATAATATAATCCCTAAGGGTTATAAATACCTTAAAACATATTTCCATAAATTTTAAATTCATACCTCATATTTAAAAAACATTACTTATACATCAACAAAATAAAATATATCTTAAAATATCATTAATCAATTTATGATCTCATCACATAAATCCTCATAGGGGTTTCTAAAAATTAGAAAATATGATCATCCTTAATCATATACACATAAGAATGTACCCATAACTATTATTATAACCTCACATAAAAATACCATAATTTACAAAGCTATTTAATCCTATAATATAATACCAACTCTAATATCCCTGAAACCTGCACTATCAGATCTAATGAAAAAAAAATATAAACAATACATTTTTGAATTTGATACTGATGAAGGTGATCCAGTTTTTTCCATAAAAAATATAAAATATCAATTGGATCTATTGGATCACTTAAATTCTCAAAAACATTTTATGTGTATAGTTTTAGATAATTGGGACAAAGTCTTGTCATCTTGGATTCATAAGAAACTAGTTCACAATGAAGAGAATCATCTTCGACTATACCCATATTTTAATATTCCACATTAGGTCATCATAATCATACATATAAAACATTTCTAGAAATAATTAGTTCATCCTCAATCACTAAAACTATGAAAATTTACCATATTAAGGGTGAGCTAAAATCTCAATATGGTTAAATATAATAATTTACAATTGAATGTCACATATGACTATAAGAAGAGAATATCGGTATGAAGAAATAATCAAAGTGAATAAGTATAGGATAATAATTTCCAAAAACATAAATAAAAAGATTATCAAACATGAAATCATGCCATAAGTATTTAACATGGGAAAGTGTCATCATAATCAATAACAAAGATCCATTTGATATCAATCTGGATCATAATAAACATTATAAACCTTTCACAAGAATAGATATAACTTATTGGTGTATTGGAATATTATCATCAAATCACATCTTACAAATATAATGAGCAATATTTCTACCTTCCTTATTCAGAGTACCCATGGAATTGGAGAGCTATAACAAACCCACATGTCCTTGGTTCATCATGGAACTTCTTTTCTATATTTAATAATGCGACCACCCATCCTTGGTATATAACTAAACCCCCAGAACATGGTATATAATAGAAACAAACATCATTATAAATAATTTAAATGAACTATAATTTGAATAATGTACATATATCATTCATTTAATCATTAACTCTTTGAGATAACCAATATAATTTTTAGAACATGATTAACCTATGGAAAATAATCAGTTTCTATAAAAATATCATTAAAACATGACTAAACCATGAAAAAGAAACAGTTTTCATAAAAATATCTCTAAAACATGATTAACATTTGGAGAATAAATGTGTATGATGATAATCTAATTGAAATGTGATGAACCTATTGAAACAAAATAGGCTATATACTAATCAATTTAAAACATGATTAACCCACATAAAAATCATATTCCATGAATTTTTTTTGAAAAAAAACATAATCCATCCTTATAAATAATTATAATGGTATCTTTTAAAAATATTCGTAATATAATATGAAACCCCAAGGGTTTTTTGAAGTTTAGGAAATTAAATACCATTAAAATATCATTAAAAACGTTTTTGAGGAAAATATCCTTTTCATCTTGAAAATAAATTTTAAGAAATAAACATTCACAACATATTGTGAAAAATATGTTTCATTAAATGAATACTTGTATATATATAATGTATATTTACATGTAAATAATGGTCATTATGGTTGGAAAATAGGTTCATGTTGTAAATGTTAATAATAAACATTCATTTCAAAATATTTTGTAAAACAGATTCAAAAGTTTATGATTTGGAAAATATTAATAAATTAACATTGAAAACATTTTAAAATCATTTCAATGACCTTGTTAAATATATTTATTGAATAATTTATTTTTAGAAAGAATATTTTTTAAAAAAAATAGAAAACACATAAAATTAAGATAAAAATATCATCTATCCAAATCTTATTCTCTTTTAAAAGAGGAAGTTTGACACGAAAGAACAAAGTTAGGGGGGCCTAAAATACTGCAACCTAAGATAATACTGTAACACCCGAGACTTTTATGAGAAATTTTTTGTTTTTATGTTATATAAATCATTAAATTAATATTTCACTACACACAACACTAGCTTGGCTTGCATTACACGCAACAGTGGCCTTCCTCGATAGCTTGCGTTGTACGCAATAACCAAGTTTCACAAAACAATGATATATTATAATATTAGTCGTTATTAATATTATTAACTGAATTTTGAATTTTATAACATTTTAATTCATCTTATACATTTTATAGAATGAGGTATGAAAAGAAAATCATTTTTTTGGATAAAAGAAGTATTTTTCAAAAAATGCAGTTTTACCGCCTTTTGATGGCGCACCTACATTAAATCTAGTTTTTTACAAGTTTATAAGTTCAATTTGAAAAAATAATATTCTTCTTTAGAATCATGATATAAAAATTTACTTTTGATAAATTTTCCATATTATTCTAAAAACTTTCATATTTTAATGAATAGTAAAAACACTATATTTTAATTAAAAACAAATTTTTTCATCGCAATACTTTATATGGTTAAATTATAATATTTAATGTTTTTAAAGTATAAATAGAATATATTTTTACCATTTAATATAATTTATGTCATTATCATTAATTTTACATTGAATTCATAGGTAAAAACATTTCATTCTTTGGCAATGTTTTAATTTTTAAAACCCGTTTGCTTAACAATGGGGTTAATTTAAAATTAATTACTACAACTTCTGTGTTTTCAATTTTGAAAAATGGATTCCATATTTGGAATCAGTGGGTCCAAATTATGTTAGTAGGTTACTTTAATTTTTTTGATATTATGAATAGTAACTACATTAATTTTTTTAATTTACTACGGTTAAAGGTAAATAGCGTAATTCATGGTTAAAAGAATATTATAATAATTCCAAATTACCTTGACACTTGTACTAACCTTATTGGATGAGTATTGGCCGACCATGGGCATCCTTGGGTCGATTTTGGGACCCCATTGAGCCACTTGGTAGTGAAAATGTCAATTTGGATTAATTAATTTAATGTAAAGACAAAATTGACATTAACAAAAATCTTTTAGTAATTAAATTTTATAAGGGGTTATATAAATTATATTTTCGACTATAAATATTTATTGTAAAGCTAAAAATATTTAATACATAATTATATTTTTTTATAATTTTTAGACACCAAATAAATTAAATTATTCATGACACAATAATGATGAAGTATTTTCCTCATTAACAAATTATTTAAATAAATATGATTATAATGATTAAAATATTTTCCAAAACATGTCCAATTCTGATTGGATGATTTTATTTAGACCATGAGTCATCGTATCTTCATATTTAATGATTTTTTGACCTTTTGAAACTGAAGATAAGTTTATAATAAAATAATATTACCACACATTCCAAAGGTGGCCCTCTCCTCCCTTATAAAAGGGCACCTCCTCCCTCTCTTCCTCACACCAATTTGAGCCTTCAATATCGTCCAAACCCTACCCATTTCGCTTTCCCACTTCCTTAGAAACGTACTAGAGGTATTGGTCTTCTCAAAAGACCAACTCTAGTGCCTTAAGAGAAAGTTTAAAGGAGGCACTTCGAGAAAGAGGTAATACCTTCTACCATTTTCTTCAAGTTCCATTATTCTTCTACTCCCTCTTCTTTAGTTGTTTCATTATGAGGTAATAACATTAGTATCCCTCATATACTGATATTTTATTTTAAATATGAAACAACCCTATTTCACCTCTTATCCATCCTATGGAAAACAAAATCACCGCGTGTGCGTACGTACGGAATACCGTATCCACGTCGTGGTGTAATCTATTTTCCACCACCACCATACGTGGATGGGTATAATGGTGTAAATAATAACTATATATATGATTATTGTAAAGTGATATTGATTATAAAATAGTATACATACACTCTAATACAATTTCATGATCATGGGAACGATATCATCGCTCGTGCGTACGTACAGAATACCGTCTCCATGATGTTATGTGACTCGTTCTACATGATCTTCATTGCATAATGATTATATAAATGAATTGAAAGAATTAATATGATATATATTACACTAATACCATTCTGGAAATGAGGTAACTATAACCTAAAGAGAAGAATAAGAATTTATTCGACAAAACACGCATAACAACAAAAAGTAATAAACACCCGAATAACAAGTAGCAATGAAATATTACTAATAAGAAGCTAAGAATATGACCACATATGATATCATAACAATACTTATGATTCTGGAATAAGTCAGTAACATTATATAAATCATTATACAGGAGGTTCGGACACGTATAAAGCATATCGGACCTAAGGTAAAGGAAAATAACACAATCTCATTTTTATCTGAGATTGTTTATACTTTGGTATTTACTAGGGTGTATTTTATCATCCAAATCCATGTTTCCTCAATATGTAATATTATTTCCATCCACCTACAATTTTTTGAATCCAATTTTACCCTTCGTTGAGTTTTTAGTAAAAGATATGAAAGGAATCTTTTGTCGTTTTTTGTACGAGGTACTTTTTGACTTTTCCAACAAAAGTACGAGAAGAATGTTTTTTTAACTTATACGGCATGAATGTATTTTTAAAACATTATTTCCAAGAATCTTCCTTTACAAGTGTTCATTTTTATTTTTAATCAACTTCTTTTAGATTAAAATTGTATGACATGTTAAGAAAGGAAAAATGTTTTTGAAGTAGAAAGGAAATTTTCCTCAAGAATGGAGTTCAAGTGTTTTATCAAAATTATTTTCCATCTAAGATAATATAGGGTTCTGTTTATATCCCTATTATTACATTGATATGATTATGTTGTGATGGAAATATTTTTATGAATTCCTTGAACTTATATGAATTGTTTTATGATTTCATGATGTTTAAAATTCCCATTTTTATTACATGGGTTATGCTATGATGTATGGTTTATGATTTTGTGGAACACATAAGAATGGTATCATTATGAGATGGGTGGGACCTATATCTCCCTCCAATTCATTGGGTAAAGATTTTATATCTCATGAGATAGACATGTCTGGAATGGAAGGTTAAACCGGTTCAGTGAAACAGGACTGAAACGAGGAGTGAACTCGGTTCAGAAATGGAATTTGTCCACTAAGATAGTCTTGGCAATGAGTCTTGACTAATAAGAAATTATTCTCTATGATTATGTGTGTATGAAAAAAAGTTTCATGTTTTAAGTTATGATTATTGGGATTACATTTCGCTACCATGATTTATCCCATGTTATGAAATTATGATCTCTTTCACAGGTTAAGATTTAAAAATGTTATATTCTTAGGAATATGATGTGATTGATATTTGATTTGTTTACCCTTAATTAGCATTTGAGCTCACCCTTTTTTGTGTTATCTTTCCCCAGGTCAGGAAGAAGGTTATTGAGTAAGATATGCCAAAAAGGGACTATAGAGATGATGCAATAAATGGGAGATAGTGTAGATGCTTTATGAACTAGTTGTTTATGTTTCCCTATTTCTAAACACACTATACCTATACGGTCCTTTCATGGTTTTGTTATATGTTTTAATAAGTATGCTTTTATTTTGAAGTATTAACCATGTTTGTAAAGTATGGGTCGTTATAGTTGGTATCAGAGGAAAGGTATAATCAACCTTTGGAAACTAGGATGTGAAATCCTTAGTAAAAAAACTAAGGATATTTCTAAGAATAGAACACAATAATAGTGTTTTAGAAATTTCAATGAACAACCTGTGATAAGACCTTAGGTGTAAAATTTTGTTCTTGATTATGTTGTTTTATTTTTATAATTAGTGTTTCTCACACTATTCTTCTTGGTTTTAGTCAATGGTTGGAACCCGAAGGAACCGTGTTAATGCGGAATGTGATGGGAAATGTACTGATTTTCCCCCTGAGCAACCAAACGATATGGGAGCTGGAATGGAAAACCTTGTAGCCATGCTCACACAACTTTCTCAAGCTATGAATCATGCAGGACTTCCAAATGAGCAAAGGAAGGAGCAACATTCTGTTTAATCCTTCATGAGGCAGCGTCCACCTTCATTCAGCAGGTCTTCTAATCCATTAGTGGCTGAACAATGGATTAGTACCACTGAAAATATATTTTCAGTTCTTCAATGTTCTGAACATGATAAAGTCATCTTAGTAGTGTATCATTTGGAAGGTGATGTTGATCAATGGTGGAATCGTATCAAGAAGACGGGGCAAAGAGATGAAATTGGGTCCATGGAATGGGATGAGTTCAAGAACTTATTTTTCAAAAATTAATTCCCTCATATTCTTCGAACAAAGATGGAGAACGAGTTTCTTGAACTAAATCAAAAGGATGATGAATCTGTTGGTACCTATAAAGAAAATTTTACAAGACTTTCAAGGTATGCTTCTGGTATTATTATCCAACCTGAGAGTAAGATCTATCGATTCTTTAGTGGCTTAAAACCAAGTCTTAGAAGGGCGTTAGCCATAAGGGACTTCAATAGCTACGAGTAAATTATTCAATGTGCTCTCAAGGTTGAGATGGAGATTGGTGTAACCCATCAGTCACATGGGTTTGATAAGAAGAGTAAAATGGAATTCAAAGGAAAATCTAAAGACCACACTGAAAAGAAGATGAGTTTTACCTTATGCTCAAAGTGTGGAAGAAACATAGAGGAAATTGTCTTAAGGGGACAAGAAAATGTTATAAGTGTGGAAAATAAGGTCATCGGGCAATTGAATGTCGAAATAATGGGAAGAAGATGTCTAATGATGCAAACAAAGGAAGGTATACAAAGAATGAACCTACTACACTTCAATGTTTCAAGTGCAAGGAGATGGGGAATTATGAAAATCAATGCCCAAATCCAAGGGTTGATTATGATGATCGATGTCAACAAACTCTTACGGCCAAAGACAAAGGAATGTCACATGCAATTACTATCGGCGATGTGGAGTACCACAACGAAGTGGTGAGAGGTACACTTACCGTCCACTCTAAAGTAGCAAAGGTTTTATTTGATTCTGGATCCACCCACTCTTTTATTTATGAATAATTTTCTAAGGTTATCGTTGTATTACCTCAGCAATTAGATGTTGAGTTGGTTGTGACAACTCCTAATGGCACAACAGTTGCATCAAAAGTTTACAATTATTCTCCGATTGAAGTTTGTGGGAAAGTGCTTCTTGGAAATCTTGTGATCCTTACTATAGTGGAATTTTATGTGATTCTTGGCATGGATTGGATATCTTTATATGGATCTCATATCAATTACCAAAGAAGGAAATTCACATTTCATATTCCAGATCAATCTATGATCTCCTATCGATGAAAGGATGAACATAACATTCCAGTGTAAATTTCTTCTATATTATGGGTCTTGATTCCACTAAATAAAGTTTATTTATCTCAAATAGTTGGAGAGAAACTCACGATTAATAATATGCCCATTGTACAGGAATTTGATGATGTCTTTCCGGAGAAATTTCCAGGTCTTCCACCAAATTGTGATGTTGAGTTTTCAATAGAACGCGTACTGAGTGCTTTGCCTATTTCAAAGACTCCTTATATAATGGCCACAATTGAGTTGGAGGAATTGAAGAAGCAACTCCAAGAGAATCTTGGTAAAGGATTCATATGCCCTAGTGTGTCACCTTGGGGAGCACATGTTCTGTTTGTTAAGAAGAAAGATGGATCAATGAGACTCTGCATTGATTATCGAGAACTTAACAAGATCACTATCAAGAACAAATATCCTCTCCCATGCATTGAAGGCATATTTGACCAACTACGGGGAGTTCAATACTTTTCCAAGATTGATCTCCATTCAGGGTATCATCAATTAAGGGTCAAAAGGGAGGATATACCAAAGAAGGATTTCCGTACAAGGTATGGACACTATGAATTTATAGTGATGCCATTTGGTCTTACTAATTCCCCTGATATCTTCATGGATCTGATGAATAGAGTCTTTAGAGACTATCTTGATCAGTTTGTGGTAGTATTTATAGATGATATTCTTGTCTATTAAAAGGGAAAGGAAGAACATGAAGATCACTTTAGAATTGTATTAAAGACCCTGAGAAAGGAGAAGCTTTAGGCCAAATTTACCAAGTGTGAATTTTGGCTTCAAAAAGTTGCATTTTTGGGTCACATAATCTCAAAAGAGGGGATATCTATGGATCCAGCAAAAACAGAGGTTTTCGAAAGATGGTCGAGACCAATAATAGTAACTGATATTCGAAGTTTTCTTGGTTTGGCTGGATATTATCGATGTTTTGTGAAATATTTTTCACGATTATCTAATCCACACACAAAGTTGACTCAGAAAGGAGTTATGTTTGTTTTGAGAGAGGAATGTGAAGATAATTTCAAGGAGTTGAAAAGAAGGTTATCCAGTGCACATGTGCTCACACTGCCTTGTAGTAGAGAAAGGTTTGTGATCTATAGTGATGCATCCAAGAAGGGATTGGGGTGTGTTCTTATGCAAAACGATATGGTGATAGCTTATGCCTCACGACAGTTGAAAATCCCTGAGAAAAATTACCCAAATCATGATTTGGAGTTAGCTGCGGTAATCATTAAATTAATGATTTAGAGGCATTATCTTTATAAAGAAAGTGTGACATTTACACTGATCATAAAAGTTTAAAGTATATTTTCACACAAGAGGAGCTGAATATGCGCCAAAGAAGATGGTTGGAGATGATTAGGGATTACGACTCCTCAATTCATTACCACCCTGGGAAAGCAAAAAAGGTGGCAGATTCATTATGTCGACAAGACCATGCTAACTTATCCATGATGAGGATCACAAAAGATCCAATATTTTTGGATTTACAAAGGATTGATCTTTGAATTATAATTGAAGGGGAAAAGGCATATCTTTCTCAAATGAATGTTTAACCATCTATACATGTAAAGATTAAAGAGGCACAGAAAGAAGATGTCAAGTTACAAAAGAAGGTGAGAAATGTTCATGAATTCAACCTTGATTGGGATTGGATAACAAAGTTTAGGAATCGGGTTTGTGTTCCTCCCATCCCAGAATTAAAGGAGCTGATGGATGAGGCTCATAGTTCTTCATTCTCTATTCATCCAGGAAGAACGAAGATGTATAGAGACCTGAAAGAGTATTTCTGGTGGGATGGCATGAAAAGAGATGTTTCTTAATATGTCTCTCGATGCTTGGTTTATCAGCAAGTTAAAGATGAGAGACAGAAGTCTAAGGGGATGTTACAACCATTACCCATACCTGAATGGAAATGGGAAAACATCACTATGGACTTTGTCACTGGAATTCCTAAAACATCCAAAGGAAATAATGCTATCTGGGTTATAGTTGATCGTATTACGAAGTCGGCACACTTCATTGTTATTAGAGAAGATTTTTATCTTGATCAGCTTGCCAGGAAATATGTAAAGGAAGTGGTAAGATTTCATGGAGTACCACTTTCCATTATATCTAATCGGGATACGAGGTGTACCTCAAAGTTCTGGCAAAGTCTTCAGTATACTCTGGATACAGAGTTGAGTTTCAGCACTTCTTATCATCCTCAGACAGATGGTCAGTCTGAGAGAACAATTCAAACTCTAGAAGATATGTTGAGAGCTTTCTCTATGGACTTAAAAGGTGGTTGGGATCAACACCTACCTTTGGTGGAATTTTCTTATAATAATAGCTTTCACTCCAGTATTCAGATGGATCCTTATGAAGCTCTCTATGAAAAGAAATGCAGGACTCCAACTTGCTGGGATGAAGTTGGGTAAAGAAATATATTAGGACCTGATCTTGTTGATGAGATGGCAGAAACGGTCATATCTATTTAACAACACATAATAACAGCTCAGAGTCAACAAAAAAGTTATGTCAATAACCGAAGAAAAGACCTAGAGTTTGAAGTGGGTGATAAAGTGTTCTTACGAATATCTCCTTGGGAAAGAGTAATGAGATTTGGAAAGAAGGGAAAGTTGAGCCCTAGATATATCGGTCCTTTTAAAATTTTAGATCGTGTTGGGAAGGTAGCTTACCGATTGGCTCTTCCACCGAATCTCTCTCAAGTTCACAATGTGTTCCATGTATCTCTCCTGAGAAAGTACATACCTGATCCTTCACATTTACTCAGCTCAAAAGTTGTACCACTGGAACAAAATCTTTCTTATGAAGAACAGCCGATAGAGATTCTGGATCATAGCGAAAAAGTCCTACAGAACAAGACCACTCACCTGGTGAAAGTTTTATGGAGGAACCACCAATTAGAAGAAGCTACATGGGAACTTGAGGATATGATGTGGGAGAGGAATCCTCATCTGTTTGTTACAAAGTGACGAATTTCAAGGGAGAAATTCATTGTAAGGGGGGTAGAATGTAACACCCGAGAATTTTATGAGAAATATTTTGTTTTTATCTTATATAAATCATCAAAGGAATCTTTCACTACACACACCACTAGCTTGGCTTTCTTTACATGCAACTGTGGCCTTCCTCGATAGCTTGTGTCGTACGCAATAACCGAGTTTTATTAAACAACGATATATTATAATATTAGCCGTTATGAATAGTATTAACTGATTTTTGAATTTAATAACATCTTAATTCATCTTATACATTTTCTAGAATGAGTTATGAAAACAAAATCAGTTTTTTGGATAAAAGAAGTATTTTTCAAAAAATGCAGTTTTACTACCTTTTGATGGTGCACCCACATTAAATATAGTTTTTGACAAGTTTATAAATTAAATTTGACGAAATAAAATTCTTCTTTAGAATCAGGGTATAAAAATTTACTTTGGATAAATTTTTCATATTATTCTGATAACTTTCATATTTTAATGAATAATAAAAATACGCTATATTTTAATTAAAAACAACTTTTTTCATCGCAATACTTTATATGGTTAAATTATAATATTGAATGTTTTTAAAGTGTAAATAGAATATATTTTTACCATTTAATATAATTTATGTCATTATCATTAATTTTACATTGAATTCATAGGTAAAAACATATCAATCTTTGGCAATGTTTTAACTTTTAAAACCCGTTTACTTAACAATGGGATTAATTTTAAATTAATTACTGCAACTTCTCTATCTTGAATTTTGAAAAATATATTCCATATTTGGAAGCAGTGGGTCCAAATTATGTTAATAGGTTACTTTTATTTTTTTTATATTATGAATAGTAACTATGGTAATTTTTTTTATTTACTATGGTTAAAGGTAAATAGGGTAATTCAAGGTTAAAAGAATATTATAATAATTCAAAATTACCTTGACACTTTTCCTAACCTTATTTGATGAGTATTGGCCGACCATGGGCATCATTGGGTCAATTTTGGGACCCCATTGAGCCACTTGGTAGTGACAATGACAATTTGGATTAATTAATTTAATGTAAAGACAAAATTTACATTAACAAAAATCTTTTAGTAATTAATTTGTATAAGGGGTTATATAAATTATATTTCCGACTATAAATATTTATTGGAAAGCTAAAAATATTTACTACATAATGATATTTTTTTATAATTTTTAGACACCAAAAAAATTAAATTATTTATGACACAATAATGATGAAGTATTTACCTCATTAATAAATGATTTAAATAAATAAGATTATAATGATTAAAATATTTTCCAAAACATGTCCAATTATGATTGGATGATTTTATTTCGATCATGAGTCATCTTATCTTCATCTTTTATGATTTTTCGACCTTTTGAAACCGAAGATATGTTTATAATAAAATAATATTTCCACACTTTCCAATGATACACCTCTCCTCCCTTATAAAAGGGAACCTCCTCCCTCTCTTCCTCACACCAATTTGAGCCTTCAAGCTCGGCCAACCCCTGACCATTTCACTTCCCCACTTCCTTAGAGACCTACTAGAGGTACTGGTCTTCACAAAAGACCAACTCTAGTGCCTTGAGAAAAATTTTAAAGGAGGAACTTCGAGAAAGAGGTAATACCTTCTACCATTTTCTTCAAGTTCCATTCTTCTTCTACACCCTCTTCTTTAGTTGTTTCATTATGAGATAATAACATCAGTATCCCTCATATAATAATATGTTATTATAAATATGAAACAACCATATTTCACCTCTTATCCATCCTATGGAAAACAAAATTATCGCGCGTGCGTACGTACGGAATACCATCTCCACGCCGTGGTGTAATCTATTTTCCACCACCACCATACTTGGATGGGTATAATGGTGTAAATAATAACTATATATATTATTATTGTAAATTGATATTGATTTTTAAATAGTATGCATACACTCCAATACAATTCCATGATCATGGGAACGATATCATCGCTCGTGCGTACTTACGAAATACCGTCTCCACGATGTGATGCGACTCGTTCTACATGATCTTCATTGCATAATGATTATATAAATGAATTTAATGAATTAATATGATAGATATTACACTAATACCATTCTGGAAATGAGGTATCTATATCCTAAAGAGAAGAATAAGAATTTATTCGACAAAACACGCATAAGAACAAAAAGTAATAAACACCCGAATAACAAGTAGCAATGAAATATTACTAATAAGAAGCTAAGAATATGACCATATATGATATCATAACAATAATTATGATTCTGGAATAATTCAATAACATTATTTAAATCATTATACAGGAGGTTTGGACACATACAAAGCATATCGGACCTAAGGTAAGGGAAAATATCCCAATATCATTTTTATCTGAAATTTTTTATACTTTGGTATTTACTGGGATGTATTTTATCATCCACATCCATGTTTCCTCAATATGTAATATTATTTCCATCCACCTATAATTTTTTAAATCCAATTTTACCCTTTGTTGAGTTTTTAGTAAAAGATATGAAAGGAATCTTTTGTCGTTTTTCATACGAGGTACTTTTTGACATTTCCGACAAAAGTACGAGAAGAATGTTTTTTTAATTATACGGCATGAATGGATTTTTAAAACATTATTTCCAAGAATATTCCTTTACAAGTTTTCAGGTTTATTTTTAATCAACTTCTTTTTGATTAAAATTTTATGACATTATAAGAAAGGAAAAAACAAATTGAAGTAGAAAGGATATTTTCCTCAAGAATGGAGTTCAAGTGTTTTATCAAAATTATTTTCCATATAAGATAATATAGGGTTATGTTTATATCCATATTATTACATTTATATGATTATGTTGTGATGGAAATATTTTTATGAATTCGTTTATCTTATATGAATTGTTTTAGGATGTCATGATGTTTAAGATTCCCATTTTTATACATGGGTTATGGTATGATGTATGGTTTATGATTTTGTGCCACACATAAGAATGGTATCATTATGAGATGGGTGGGAACTATATCTCCCTCCAAATCATTGGGTAAAGATTTTATATCTCATGATATAGACATGGATGGACCGTCAGGTTAAATCGGTTCAGTGAAACTGGACTGAAACGAGGAGTGAACTGGGTTCAGAAATGGACTTTGTCCAGTAAGATAGTCTTGGCAATGAGTCTTGACTAATAAGAAATTATTCTCTATGATTATGTGTGTATGACACAAATTTTCATGTTTTATGTTATGATTATTGGGATTACATTTCCCTGCCATGATTTATCCCATGTTATGAAATTATTATCTCTTTTGCAGGTTAAGATTTCAAAAATGTTATGTTCTTATGAATATGATGTGATTGATATTTCTTTTGTTTACCCTTACTGAGCATTTGAGCTCACCCTTTTTAATGTTATCTTTCCCCAGGTCAGGAAGAAGGTTATTCAGTAAGATATTCCAAAAAGGGACTATAGATATGATGAAATAAATGGGAGACAGTGTAGATGCTTTATGAACCAGTTGTTTATGTTTCCAAGTTTCTAAAGACACTATACCTATACGGTCCTTTCATGGTTTTGTTATATGTTGTAATAAGTATGCTTCAATTTTGAAGTATTAACCATGTATGTAAAGTATGGTTCTTTATAAATACCCTCTAAAAAAATTAACTCCCTCTGGCTTAAAGCTGATAGGATTGAGGAGAAAAGTGTGGATGTAAATATGGTCCTCCAATGAAGCTTGGTAATCTGAAACTTTGTTCCCTTCGTTCCACGTATGGATCACTTTGATTCTATTGCCGAGGATGGATATACATTGCATGAATATATAGGAAATGGACCAAGGGGTGGAGCCTTTACCATACAGGGAGTCATAAATGATCAACGATCCAGTCTCCACCTGAGAAATGTCGATATTCTATTGTGTACATAAAGTAAGCCTAGTTATCATGGCTTTGGACTCTTCCATAAGAGAGTTACCATTGCCATAAGATGAAGTGAACGCAAGGAACACACTACCCCCTGCACCAGAAACCACTCCCCCTCTTCTCATTTTTCTCAGAAAGTAGGACCCATCAGTATGCAACTTGTATCCTGTATCTGGATGGAACCAACAAGCCAATCTCCCTAGCGATCTATCTAGGGGTTTGGGTTGAGAGGTTATTGACCTACAGAATGAATTGTGATGGAGCGTCTGACCAGTCTCAGACAATTTGAGCAAAGTCTATTAGTAGAAAATGGGTTCCCAAGATGGTGGAGCTTTCTATGGGAAGTGAACCCTCGAACCTAGCCTTGTTTTTTCATACAATAGGAACCAGCACCCTACATTTAGAATCGTCACCCTAGACAATATTTTTATATTGGAGCCTCTAGTTCCATGGAACCACCTATCAAAAAATACACACGCCTCAATTTTTGAGAAGGGAATGTTGTGAAGCCACCAAATAATTTCCACACTACAAGAACCCATTCTCATTCAAAGAATAGGTGATTAGTGCTTTCCTGCATCTTGGTATTGCAACAATGGCACCTCAAGGAAAAACTTATACCCAAATTCTAGACGTTATCATTTATAGCTATAGTAGAGTTCCTGATGCACCAAGTAAGAAAGTTGTATTTTCCTGGGATCCAGTTGCACCACACAACATTGTTCCAGTTATCTTGCGGATCCTGAGGAGAGAAAAGCCTGCGGAAATCACTCGTAGTGAAGGAACCTAAGGAACACAGTGTGAACACACACCTATCAGGTCCTAAGTTAATCATAAAGGACTTGAGAAGACCCTATTTTTCCATGTCCATAACAGCCTCAGTAAACCAAGGACAACTCCATGCTTCTTTAAGGGTAATCGTTGGAGTAGGGAAACTAGGAAATCAGATCAATGGTCCCCCCTGGTTATTAAACTAGAAAATGATATTTCTTTCACCTAAAATCCAGTGAGCGTTCTGCTGAAGGACATGAATGAGAGGGAATATTTTTTACTAGAGTTGAGGAACATACCTGTGCACAAGCTCCTCAATACATCCATTGATGTGCAAAATTGTCTTACCGCACAAATTTCACTCTTCAAGAACTTCCCATTCAATCTTTTCATTATTGTAGGGGATTGTACTCTGGATACTTCTTACATTAATCCCTCCATCATGAACGAGTCTCGCCAGCCTTTCCCATGAGGCCCATTGATTATCCACTAAATGAGGATAATATTAATTGTTAATATATATAATATTCATTTTCTTTATTATTCATAAACACCATTTTAGTGCATTTTACACTTTGAACAACATTTCACATTATGATTGTAATACCTTCTTAAAATGCACTATTATGTGGTACATTTTTTAACATCATTTGAAGAACCCAATTATTCATATGATTATACATATTTTAATTTGATATTTATTGGAATTTATCTACACTTCAATATGAACATTTTTGATTCAGGGATCAATGGATAATTCATTGAATAATATGGGGATATTTTTTGATGAATGGAAACAATTCTGGAGAAGTCGGATTGGACACCAGGCCATTGATGAGACTTTGAGTCCCAATATACAGGCCCAATGAATCCCATATTTCTTGGGATTCTAGAAGAAATGTATAGGAATAAATCACTCTTCATTATCCAATGCTAATTCGTCCTCCATAATTTTTATTTAGGCGGCCCAAATTGTATATCAAAATCTAGGCCAGAATCCGCGGCCCAAAAAAACATCCCACCAATTAAACCATATCTCGAAAACCATGACTCCTTTTGGGCTTAGATCTTATAGGATGTTAGGGGACATCCAGATCCTAATTTAAGTCTACTATGTCCCACCCATATTTGGCCATCTAGAAGGTGTTTCATGCGCCTCTGTTTGGTGGAAGCAAGATGGATGCCTTTTCGGGTCAAAGGTGGAAAGTCTTCTTTCCACAAAATTTCCACCACCCTATGGCCTACCAAAATTAATTGAGAAGACTTTGAATATTGGAGGCTCGACCCAAGGCTTAAAAAATGCTTATTTAAGGCAGTGGTAGTGGAGGAGTTGATAACCTTGGTGCATGGATTCATTGTAGTGTTATACTGCCGCTTTGTGTTTGTAATCGCTTTTCTTTCTCATGTAAGTTGTTCAATTCACCTTAGTTTCGTAATAAAAGTTCTTCCGTTACTCTTCTTATATTATTATACTTATAATTTTGATACCATTGGTTCAAGGTGTGAATTTATTCACACCATACTTTGTGATATTTATCACAAATCGGAGGAGTGATCAATTTTTGTTGTGGTTTTTACTTCTTCAATTCCACCCTCGTAAGTTTACTTCCCGCTTCCGTTGAAGACATGTCATCAATGGAGGGATACCTATTTCATGGGTTGATACAAGGGAGTATCAAGGGTATGGATTGGATGTTATTTATCACTCCATTAATGGATAATCACTTCTATTAAATGAGATTTTTATTTGATGATTTTAAAACCTCTTCATCCTTATTGAATTTAAGGTCACACATTTCAAGTGATAATAAGAACCTCTACCTTGGAGTTCTCAAAACATTGATCCTTCAAGTGTATAGGAGATTAGTATTAGGTTTTTTAGGCATTAAACCAGTAAGTGATGATTTCGTTTGATCTTCTTAAATGAATCCATCTCAATTATAAGAAATTGAAATCATTAAAAAAGTAATTCATCCAATCCACCCCGAGCGATAAACCAGGATCAACTCAATACCTTAATTTGAATTAACTTAAATCTGTTATTAATCTTTTAAAACCATCCTAAATCAACCTAAGTTGGACACTTCATATCCAAAAACAATCCATAGAATGCATGTGTCTGTAGGTACTTCTTAGGTCTCTGAGGATTCAACAACCCAAACTAGACTACAAGGACCGTCCTACCTTCTTCTTTTGGGTAAATTTGAGCGTGAAACAAATTTTGGAGTTGTTTCTGGGGACCCAACTAAGTCATCTAAACACACATTCTATTCTCCCCCATTTCTTATTTTCTCATCCAAAATCTCTTATCTTGTCCCTTTCTCGTTTATTTTCTTTTGGTGCGTGTCCGCCTACACCCGTGATCAATCAAAACGTTTAGTTATGGTGGATGGTCCTGGGGTTGGGAAGTCAAGTACACCAAGTGAACTCTTTCCATTAGATCCTAATATTCTTAATACTACAGAGTGAAAAATTGAGCCTATTTTAATGGATTGTCTTCAAAGAAACCAACTCATAAACTCGGGTGGGAACCAAAATGGAAACCCAAATGAGGCAGCCCCAAACTTGGGGAATGCGGTCGATCAAACCATGAATGACTACCTCACACCTTCCTGGACCAATGACCCCTCATGCATTATATAGAATTCCCTAGGAGATGAAAACTACATATTTAAACCTCGTGTACTAAACCACCTTCCCACATTCCATGGAATGGAGTCCGAGATGCCCTACCTTCACATTAAGGAATTCAATGACATTGTAAACTGTGTGTCCCCCACATCAACTAGAATCTGCTAATATGAGGCTATTTTCGTTTTCATTAAAGGATCGATCTAAAAATTGACTAAACAATTTGAGACCATCATCCATAAACTCTTGGTACCAACTACAAATAGAATTCTACAAAAAATACTTTCCCCACCACAAAATAATTGCACTTAAAAAGAGTATCCAAAACTTTTTTGAAAAAGAGGGAGAGTCATTCTATGAAACATGGGAGAGGTTAAAAGACACTCTAAACATGGTTCCGCACCATGGTTTTTCTATACATGAACAAGTGAGAATTTTCTATGAAGGGTTGGGTCTGGGGAACAAACAATTCATTGACATGATGTGTAATGGAACCTTTAAAAACAAAGACCCAAATAATGATTATGAGTATCTAGAAAGCCTTTCTGAACAAAACCAAACATGGGGAACTTCACCTTATTCTGAAAAGACACAAAGAACCACTGGAATTCATACACTTAGAGAAGAGGAATGTCATAGGGCTAAACTCACTGCACTCTCTATGAAGGTTGAAGAGATAGACCTTAGGAAAGTCCATGAAATCCAAACTATAGACCTTGTTTGCACAATTTGTGACAAACATGACCATAAAACAAACAACTGCCCAACCATTCCATCCATTAATGATGTTCGTTGAGGAGGACCCCCAGAGGAAGTAAATTCCTTGACCTTTCAAAAGCCTCAATACCAAAACAACTTCAACCCAAGGTATAATGACCACCCAGGCTTCCGCTGGAAAGATAACCAACAACCTAGCCAACCACAGGGACAAAATCCTTAACCCCATCAAAACTACCAAACCAGCAACCAGTTCCAAACCCAACCTATCCAATACCGACAGCCACCGGTCTATTTTCAACAAACCATCCCACCTCCAAAATATCCCCTTGGGATAAACCAAAATACTCAACCACCAACCCAAACTGTTCCACAAAGCCTACTAGAACAACTTTACAAACAAATGGAGAGGATGAACTCAAAAGTCTGTTCCCTGAAATAAGAAATTCAAACCATCAAAACTGTAAAGGCACCCATGCCTACTCAGGTGTTTCCATCCTCAACTTCAAGGGGAGAGTCAAGTTTTACTCCAACAACTCATGAACAACTAAAGGTTGTGACTATTTTAAGAAGTGGTAAATCAATTTAAAAACATGAACAACTAATTTAAAACCCACCTAAAGATTCAAACTTGGATGAAAATTCAAATGAACCACAAGATCAAACTGAGGAAGATGATAACAATGTGAAAGAAGCAACTCTTCAACAAACAACCCCGCAACCTGCACCATTTCCTCAACACATGAGGGGGAAACCCAAGCCTGAACTGAGTCAAACATTGAGGGAAATCTTCTCAAAAGTCAAGTTGAACATTCCCCTTCTCGATGCCATCCAAAAAATACCTGCCTACTCAAAGTTCATTAAGGACATTGGAGCTTTTAAAAGAAAATTTTCACATAAAAACCCAGTCTTTTTTGCTGCTAATGTGAGTACCACCATTAAAGGGACCATTCCTCCTAAGTTGAAAGACCCATGTTTCCCTTACATCATTGTTGAACTAGGAGAAAGAAAAGTTTTCAAGGCCTTGTGTGATCTAGGTGCTAGTGTCAATATCATCCCCTATGCCGTGTACTATCAGTTAGGCCTAGAAGAACTCCAACCCACATCTGTCACACTTCAACTTGCAGATCATATCATTAGGGTTCCAAAGGAGATTTTAATGGAAATTCTGGTAAAGGATGAAAACATCATCTACCCTGCTGAATTCATTGTCCTTGACAACCATCCAAACATAGGAAATAAGGAACAAACCCCAATCATCCTTGGTCGTCCTTTTCTTGCAATAATCAACTCTGTTATCCGAGTCCAAAATGGGAGCATGACCATCACCTTTGGAAACATGAGTGTAGATTTGAACATCTATAATGAAAGCTCAAAAATATGGGATGAAGAGGACATTCATGAAGTAAACATGATAGGAAGCATTGATAATGAATCCATAGAACATCAAGGAATATTTGATTAATGTTTAAGCCAATATGATATTGATTTCCTTTCTTCACATGAAGGAAGTTTATCTCCTTGGCTTGAATCATTTTCAAATTTATCTTATAATGAAGTCTTATGTACAACAATTAGTGAAACCTTTTAGGAAATCACTTTCATGGAGACCACTCCAACATCCTTCCATAAATCAGATCAAGACAATCTAGTAGATGAAACTTCTACATGTGAGGAATCAATCCAATCTAAAACTTTAGGAAATAAAATTGATCGTGATCCAATGTCCCAATCTTCTGCTAAAATTCTGAACCAACCTAATCTTAAATTGAAGGAACTTCATGCTACCCTCAAGTATGCCTTCCTAGGGGACAATAAAACACATCCTATTGTCATTTCTTCTTCTCTTGAAGCCAATCATGAGAGGATTCTTCTAGATGTTATTAGGAAACATAAGAAAGCCACTGGTTGGACCTTGTTTGATATTCCTGGGATTATCCCACTCATCAGGACTCATAGTATTGTTATGGAATCTGATTCAAAGTCATGTCTTCATCCTCAATGGCGACTCAATCCTAATATCATGGAGGTAGTAAGGAAAGAACTTTTGAAATTGTTAAAAGCTGGTATCATATATCCCATATCTGGGAGTGAATGGGTGAGCCCATTCCAAGTGGTTCCAAAAAAGTCTGGAATCACAGTGATAACCAATGAGGATGGAGATATTCTTCCAACAAGGGTGAGTAGTGGATGGAGGGTCTGCATTGACTATTGGAAGCTAAACTCATTCACCAAGAAGGACCATTTCCCCTTACCATTCATTGACCAAGTCCTTGAGAAAGTGGCAGGTCATGCCTTCTACTGTTTCTTAGATGGGTACTCAGGGGATAATCAAATTGGGGTCTCCCTAGAGGATCAAGGGAGGACTACATTCACATGTCTATTTGGAACCTTTTCCTTCAAAAGCATGCCCTTCGGGTTATGCAATGCCCTTGGACCCTTCCAGCGGTGCATGATGGGAATCTTCGCAGACATGGAAGGGGATTTTATAGAGGTCTTCATGGATGACTTCTCTATGTTTGGGGATACATTTGAGGGATGTCTGAACAATGTGGAGAGAGTCTTTTCAAGATGTGAAGAAAATAATCTGGTCCTAGACTGGGAAAAATGTCATTTCATGCTTAAAGAGGGACTATTTCTAGGCCATCTGGTCTCGGGTAGGGGGATTGAACTTGATAAAGCCAAGGTTGACATCATTCGTCATCTTCCATAGCCCAAAACTATGAAGGAAGTGAGGTCTTTCTTAGGACATGTTGGTTTCTATAGAAGATTCATTAAGGACTTTAGTTCAATATCCCATCCCCTTTGTGCTCTGCTAGTAAAGGATGCTCCATTTGTTTGGACAGAAAGATGTGAGGGTTCATTCTCAACCCTCAAATCCTCTCTCACCTCTCCCCCCATCATGAAATCTCCAAATTGGAACCTTCCTTCCAAAATTATGTGTGATGCCAGTGACTTTGCTTTAGGAGCTGTGTTAGGCCAACGTTGTGATAAAACTCCTTATGTCATTGCTTATACAAGTAAATCCTTAAATGATGCCCAAATCAACTACACCACCACTGAAAATGAGTTACTTTCTATTGTGTTTTCCTTAGAGAAGTTTAGGTCCCACCTCTGAGGATCCCCCATCACTATGTTCACTTACCATTCTGCATTAAAATACCTCATACAAAAACAAGACGCTAAGGCTAGACTGATTAGGTGGGTCCTTATCTTACAATAATTTGACCTCACAATCAAGGATAAAAAGGGAGTTGAAAATTTTGTAGCTGATCACCTCTCTAGGATGGAATTAAAAGATAACACAAATCACCTTTCTATGTCTGATTCATTTCCTGATGAACATCTATACTCTATGAGTGACTACCCTTGGTATGCTGACATAGAAAATTTCTTAGTTACAGGAGTCATTACAAAATTCTTAGGGACTCGTGCTCAAAGAAAATTCCTTTCTGATTTTAGACACTATGTGTTTGATGATCCATACCTCTATAAGTTATGCCCTGACCAAGTCATTAGGAGGTGTGTTCCAGAATCTGAACAAGAGTCCATCCTTAAATTCTGACATAGTGAGGCATGTGGAGGTCACTTTTCCTCTAAGAAAACATCTGCTAAGATTATTCAATGTGGTATATTCTGGCCCACCCTCTCAATGGACTCCTACACATTTTGTCAAAGCTGTCCTAGGTGTCAACAAGTAGGGTCCATCACAAAAAGGAATCAAATTCCACTCACTCCCATCTTAGTGGTTGAAATCTTTGACTGTTGGGGAATTGATTTCAGGGGTCCATTCCCAAACTCTAGGGGATCTCTTTACATTATCTTAGTTATCAATTATGTCTCAAAATGGGTTGAGGCAATTCCCACTAAGTCCAATGATCATCAAGTTGTGATTTGATTTTTGAAAAAGAACATATTTTCTCGATTTGGAATTCCTAGGGCTATAATCAGTGATCAAGGAACCCATTTCTACAACCGCCCAATCTCTTCACTCATTTCTAAGTATGTTATTTCTCATAAAGTGTCCACTACATACCATCCTCAAACAAATGGTCAAGTTGAGTTAGCGAATAGGGAGATTAAGCAAATTCTTGAAAAAACGGTCAACCCCTCTAGGAAGGATTGGTCTGAGAAACTCTTGGATACTCTTTGGGCTTATCATACAGCATACAAAACCATCCTAGTAATTTCACCATATAGGTTGGTTTATGGAAAAGCATGCCATTTACCTGTTGAAATTGAGCATAAGCCCTTTTGGGAAATTTTGAAAATGGATTATGACCTCTCATTGGCCGGAACAAAAAGGAAATTAGATCTCAATGAACTGGTGGAACTAAGGATGGAGGCTTATCAAAATTCAAGGATCAATAAAGCTAGAGTTCAAGCCTACCAATCTTGGAATATCAAGGTCAAAAATTTTGAACTGGGAAAACTTGTGCTCTTGTATAGCCCAAAAATTCATTTACACCCAAGAAAGTTAAGGTCTAGATGGGTAGGTCCTTTCACAGTGCATTATGTGTACCCCCATGGGTCACTAGAGATTCAAGATCCCACAAGTGGTTACATTTTCAAGGTTAATGTTCAATGGTTAAAATAATTCATTGAATCATTCAATAAACAGGAAATAGAGGTTGAGTTAACTGAGCCAACCTATGAACCACGAAAAAATTGATAGATTTAGGATACATGTCGGGATAACGACATTAAACAAAGTGTTGCATGGGAGGAAACCCATGGTTTTCAAGTTTCCAATATTTATTTTGTTTTAATCAACTTTATATTTTAAATAGGATTAATTAATCATTTTAATATTTAATAAAAAGATTATTCTATTGACCTGTTCTTCTTTATGAGTATGGATGGGTATGAAAGGGGAGCATCGTATTCATCCGTGTCACGCGGTGTGATCCCTGAGTAATACCATAGCCAAAAATTTAAAATAAGACAATGTATCATTAGTCTGATTTAAAAAAAACAAAAAAAAAACACAGGGAAACCCATAAAAATGATGATACTTGGAATTCAAGAAGTCATTTTGTTGTTTGTTTTGTCTGGTTTGTTCTTCTTTGTATGGTTCAGGGACTATTTTGGGTGATACATGTTCAATCAAGGAGGTTTCTACATTCCCTAAGAGATCAAAGGACTACTTTGGAGCAGCAAGAATTTCAACTTCAACCACTAGGTGACTTCATTCTCTGATCCTCATTTTCAATTTCCTTTTTGAACATTCATTATCTACCTCTACCCCCTTCAAAATTTTATTTTTTTAAAACATAGGGGGCAGTGTTATTTTACGTTGGGGGGAGATATAATAAAAAATGCTTTTGTGTCAAAAAAAATGATTTGAAAAAAAGTGTAAATGGAATGAAAAAATCCTTTAACTTTGAACATGGTAATACACATTGCACACTTTGAAACTGAATATCAAATAATTTATCATGCCTTGATTCTGATATTAATCCTTGTATAATTTCATGATACTAGATTTTGGAAAGTGTGGCTGCCCAATGTGATATTTCATCGTTTATATTTTCTTCCAAATAAAAAAATCACAATTCACGTCCTTTGGATAGTGGGGTATTAGTTTGAGTTAATGGGGTCCACCAAATAAATAGCATAGTTTTGGTGATCATTTTAGTTTTAATATGAGTATTTAATAAAAACAAATTAAAGAAAAATAAATAAATTTGCGCGTAGAGCAATGAAATGACCTAATGCGTGGCTTTCGGCACTTGGGGATCATGACTCCATAGTTGTCTGGCCCAGAGTTAGTAATTTTATCTCTATTTTTGGTAATTTGAATTTGTTTTTGATTGAGCTAACTCGAGATGATTCCCGAGTATTTGGGCTTCACTTGGTGCCCTAAGGTCTTTGAGCCTGGGAGTTATCGGCAAAGTCTCACTACAGGGGTTGACTCTTTTGAGTACAATTTCAATTACCATGGCAAAATTGCAAAAAAAAACAAAAAAACAAAAAAACAAAAAAAAAAGATAAAAAAATTGAATACTCATCTTAATATTTAAATTTGATTCCACCTATCTCTTTCGTCATTTCCCCCTTGAATAAAGATGAACCCCCATGTATATTGTGATGCACAACACTTCTTCATACTTAATTGATATTGGATGAAATATGAAAATGAATTTGAACAAAAGAACGGGCTTGGTATTGGGATATGCTTATGAAACAATATTGTATTAAAATATTTTGATGGGTTTCATGATTGTTTGGTATAAGGGTTTCTAGTGATCATTGTGTGTTAAAGTGTTTTTGGAAAAGGGAATTCGAATTTCATATTGTTGAGATATATTTTTCTTGGGACTAGAAAAACTAAAGATTGGGGGTGTGATTAGGCACTAAATGAGGCTAATATTCATTGATAATATATATAATATTCATGTTCTGTATTATTCATAAACACCATTTCAGTGCATTTTACACTTTGAACAACATTTCACATTATGATTGTAATACCCTCTTAAAATACACTATTATGTGGTACATTTTTTAACATCATTTGAAGTACCCGATGATTCATATTATTATACATATTTTAATTTTATATTTTTTTCAATTGATCTACACTTCAATATGAACATTTTTTATTCAGGGATCAATGGAGAATTCATTGAAGAAGATGGGGATATTTTTTGATGAAAGGAAACAAGTCTGGAGAAGTCAGATTGGACACCAGGGCATTGATGAGACTGTGTGGCCCAACATACAAGCCCAATGAATACCATATATCGTGGGATGCTAGAAGACATGTAGAGGAACAAATCACTCTGCAGTATCCAATTCTAATTCTTCCTCCATGATTGTTATTTAAGGGGCCCAAATAGTATATCAAAATCTGGTCCAGAATCTTCGGCCCAGAATAACATCCCACGAATTAAACCATATAACGAAAATCATAACTCTCTTTGGGCTTATATTTTAAAGACTATTAGGGGAAATCAAGAGATTAATTTAAGTATTATATGGCCCACCCATATTCTTCAATCTAGAAGGTGTTTCATGCACCTCTATTTTCTGGATGCAAGCTAGATGTCTTTTCGGGTCAAGGGTGGAAAGTCTTCTTTCCACAAACTTTCCACTACCCAATGGCATACCACAATTAATTGAGAAGACTTGGAATATTGGAATCTCGACCAAAGGCTTAAAAAATTCCTATTTAACGTAGTGGTGGTGGAGGATTTGATAATCTTTGGTTCTTGGTTTCATTGTAGTGTTGTGTTGCTGCTTTGTGTTTGTAATCGCATTTCTTTTTCATGTAAGTTGTTTAATTCACCTTAGTTTCTTAATAAAAGTTCTTCCTTTACTCTTATTATCTTATTCTACTTATCAAGTTGATACTTTTGGTTCAAGGTGTGAATTTATTCACACCATACTTTGTGATATTTATCACACAACGGAGGATTGATCAATTTTTTTTGTTGTTTTTACTTCTTCAATTCCACCCTCATAAGTTTACTTCCCGCTTTTGTTGAAGACATGTCATCAATGGATGGATAACTCTTTTATGGGTTGATCCAAGGGAGTATCAAGGGTCTGTATTGGATGTTATTTATCACTCCATTAATGCATAATCACTTCATTTAAAAGATATTTTTATTTGATGATTTTTAAACCACTTCATCCTTATTTAATTTAAGGTCACACATTTCAAGTGTTAAAACGAACCTCTACCTTGGAGTGCTCAAAACATTGATCCTTCAAGTGTATAGGATATTATTATTAGGGTGTGTAAGCAATAAACTAGTAAGTGAGGATTTCGTTTGATCTTCTTAAATGAATCCATCTCAATTATAATAAATTAAAATCATTAAAAAAGGAATTCATTCAATCCACCCCGAGCGATAACCTAGGATCAACTAATTACCTTAATTTGAATTAACTTAAATATGTTAGTGATCCTTTAAAAACATCTTAAATCAACCTATGTAGGCCACTTCATATCCAAAAACAATCCATATAATGAACGTGTTTGTAGGTACTTCTTAGGTCTCTAAGGATTCGACAACCCAAACTAGACTACAAGGACCGCCCTACCTTCTTCTTTTGGGTAAATTTGAGTGTGAATCACCCAGTGTCGTTTTCAATCATACAGAGCATCCCAGGTAAAACCACCTAGAACCTTGTCAATGGTGTTGATGACACCATGTAAGACATTGTTGGAGGCTAAAGCATGAATCTGTATGGATGATAAGACACTATTTACAAGTGCAATATGACCCCCAAAAGATAAGTAGAAGTTCTTCTAGTTAAGGACACGACTGGAAATCCTTTTGACAACAAGGTCAAAGTAACATACCTGAAGCCTCCCAAATGAAATTGAAATTCCAAGATATTCTATTGGGAAAGATCTTTATTGCATGTCTAGGTGGGTAAAAAGGGAGATGAATCGACTGGGAGCACTATTAGAATTAAAGAAGATATTACTATTGTAATCACTGATCACCTTCCCACTCTAATAACAATACTCGTTGAGGATTTTCATGATTCTACGAACAGATCCCCTACCACTGTTAATAAATATGATTGTATCATCCTTGAACATTAGGTGAGAGATTATGGAATGGTTTTTCTTCCTCCATTATGGGATAACTATTCCAATAGGAAGATCTTGATTGAGAAGGCAGCTGAGAGTGTCCTGGGCTAGGATAAATTTTATCAAAGAAATTTCCTCCCCCTGCCAAAGACCCCTATTATCCTTGAAGAAGCCATGATACAAACCCATAAATGAGAAATCTATCCAAGATGAGCAGAATTAATGGAAGAGAAGATCCACATATTCAAATGGGAAACCCATAGCTATAAGAACTATAATTATAATGCTCTAATAGATCCTATCATATGCCTTGTTCACGATGAGATTGATTGCTAAGTTAAAACTGTGGGTTTTCATGTTGATGCCCAGAACCACCTACTGCTCCAAATAAATAACTACCTGAATGGAACATCCACTAAAAAACAATACTGCTCGATCGAGATCTATCGGGCTAGACATCTATACAATCTATGGTTTATAACACTTTCACGAATCCAATATGAGAAATTACATAAGATAACTACCCTATAATATGAGAGCGAAGAGGGATCCTTTACCTTTGGTATGAGAACAAGGGCAGTAGAAAAAGAAACCTGAAGGAGGTTCCCTCCATAAAAATAGTATTGGATGGCTCAAATAATGTCATCCTTTACCACATCCCATGCACCCTATAAAACTTTCCTGGAATACTGTCGGGATTGGGTGTGCTCTCGAGGTTAAGATGCAACATATCCCGATTGATCTATTCCTCATTGGGCATCTCATCTAAGCATTCATTCTCTTGGATAGACACATAGATGAGGATAACCTCCCATATATCTTCATTTCCTCTTGGGTATCCTCTGATCATCCTCGATTTTGGACAATAAAGGAGATCCTTGAAGAACTTGTTCCCCTTGCTTCCTAGTGCGCCTCTATCATTACTGTATGTGTCGTCTTCAAGTAAAATATTAGGTTGGATAAAACATCTTATTTCTCTAATAATATCATGGAAGAACAACGTGTTTCTATCTCCCTCCTTCAACCATTTCACATGGAGTGATCTCTCTCCATTCATTCCTATTTTAGAAGCATCTCTGACCACCAATTCATCAAGTTCATCAACTCCTCAAACCTCATATCACTCCAATTCTCCTCCAACTATGATTCTTGGTTGGTGATTCCCTATTTCAAGTCCCCTTTGTTCTGTTCAATGAGAGTTATGTTCCTATCCCACTCATGAATCTCCTACTTTAAACTCCAATGCTTTTTTTGAAAAGACATTCATATATACCCCAGTTTCAGTCCTTCCCACAGATCACAAACAACACTCCGGTAGCAATGAGAGTCAGCCCACTAATGTTAGAACCTAAAATGATCCTAAAAATCCTGATGAGGAATTAAAGAAACAAGAATTATAGAATGATCAGAGATACCACATTCATGATGTTCTAATTTGGAATTTGGAAATGAGTTGATAGAATTTCTATTAGTCATACACCGGTTGAGGTGGCTCTAGCACTACCTGCCTCCTCGCTAGTTGTTTCTCCATTTGTAGTGTCTCCAGTATACCCCATATCTAGAAGTCCCTTTCTCTCTATGAGATGGCTATAGTCCAAGCTATCCTGATGTAGTAAATCTCATCTTCCTTTCTTCTCATCTAGATCAAAGACAACATTGAAATCCCCTACTACAAACTACAAGAGGTACTTCGGATAGAAGGAGCCAAGCTCTTACCTTAGGTGCTTCCTAACTTGAGTGTTGAAACTCCCATAAACAGAGGAAACCAATAATATATTCAAGACAATAGATACTTTCGTAGTAATAAATAGGTCACCATCCAAAATTAAATCCAATAAAAACTCCCTATTCTAAAAAATTAATATGTATCGGTTTATCAGGTCCGCTTGAAGAAATCCATGCATCTTTAATTTAAATAAAAAATATTTGATTTTAACCAGTTTCTATTTGTGCTCTAGGACTTCCAGAATTGAATCTTTTTCTTCTAACTTGTGAGGTAATGAAGTAGGTTGTAACCCATTCCCCTAGGCCATGGGGGTTCTATATAAGCATATTTAACATTAAACTAGAAGGGGACCGATTTTGACCCCAGGCATTTTGTTCTTGTTGCTAGGGAGGAGGAGGCTTCTTTTAGTAGTTTAGATCTTGCACCCATACACACTCCAAGACTCAGAAAAATACAAATTTTAACTAAGGGTGACTAAATTAAGGGGGGATTAGCAAAAACACCTCATATCACCTTTTAAAAAGATTCATATTGGGTATTTTCCCCTTTATATCATTAGGATTTGAACTATCTGGATCTGCCAATACCTTTCGAAAACCATATTTCAATCCAACATCCTTAGTATTGGAATAATTGTGCTCAAAATATACAACTATCAACTCTTTGGACCCAGCCATAAGGGGCTCTAATGAGAGAAATAGAAGCACTATGTTATCCTTTGTGGGAAGGAGGGAAGACTTGAGCCTCTCTAGTAGAATTCATGCTAAAAGAAGATAATGAGGACTAAACAGATAATCTGCAAGGCCATCAATCTGTGAGAGAATATCCTCTGATCTATGCAGAACTATGCCCTTATTGAGGAAAAAATCATGATCAGGGGGAGAAGAGATCTGGGGAAGGGGAGTTGGAGCCTCTAGATGAATTTGAACAACTACTAGCTGTGTAACTTCCACCTGAGAAGGTGTGGGCACCGAACCACCATTCCTGGTTGGAGGAAAGTCCTCGAGTAAGTGATTCCTGTGAATCCATCTAGATCCTCTAGACCTTCACCTTCTACAAACCTTCCTAGAGTGTCCCTAATGTCAAAATGAGTAATAGAATCTAGGAACACTAGGTAGGAAATTTCTTGTTCCCAAGCCATAGCATCCTACACCATCAATCAGATCTTATCTAGAATAATTAGAGAATGATCCAGGTCTATAAACATGTGAGGAACCATAATATCTTCCTAGGAAAGGGTACGATCCTCTACACAAAGGTAACCCCCAATCGAATCTCTATTGTCTTTGAGGAATGTTCCATTTTAGAAAGGTAGAGGAAGGTCAGTAAGGCCAACTGAGACCGTAGATCAGGAATACTCCTTCCCCTTGTGAGTCTCCAGAGACTAGAGCACCAAACTAAAGCACCGTCGGCCAAAAAAAACTCAATGATTTCACAATGCTACTAAGAAATCCACCTCTAAATCCATCACCATGTATAAGGAATAGTGTGGAATCGAATAAATTTTCACTACGCCAAGAAAACCCCTTAAGTCCAAGAAGCACTTGAAGATCATCAGGGACAACTACTTGGCTTCAAAAAGATCCACAAGGGTACAGCTAAGTCAAGCCACCACCTATGATAACTCCTATGGTAAAAACTCCAAGGAAATGCATGAACCATCTTGTGACACCATCGGATTGACCAGACACACAGACGGGAAGAAGATCTAGTGATATCTGTTGGATGAGCTATACAAAGCATCAATAAATGATATCACAGAATGGAGAGCCTAAGAAGGAGAGTAGGTGATCTATTGAGATCATTTAGGCTTAGTAGAGGCTGGAACACTGGGGTCAATGGTCATCAGAGCGGGGATCACTACCTGAAAACAGCCCTCTAGAGAAGCAAACATAGAAAAAAAATTGAAAATCATTGCACGTGTGGGGTGAAGTCTTTTGAGAACTGGGAACTACTCTTTCTTCACTCATAACTATATCCCTAAGATAAATATACAAAATCTAAAAGAAAATTGATGATTAGTGCCACTGACAAACATCCTTCATGATGTTTATTGAATCAATTAATAATGAAATGGAAATTAAACATGGGAAACACATTTATAAATAGACGAAAACAAACATGATGTGGTTAAATAAAATAATATCACATTATTTCATCCAAAACAAATATAAACATAAATAATCCCAAAGGAAACAAGATCATGACATAAATCCTTTACAATTTTCTTAGAATTTCAATCATAAACCCCATGAAATAATAACATCAGATGAGACATTTAAAATCTGGAACATAATTATATTCATGATATAACTTTTTAAAGGGGTATTATATATACCTTATAAAAGAATATAGTTTTTTTTAATTACAATATTCCACAATGTAGAAAAATTGAGATAAAGGCCCTTTCAGGGTTCATAATTTCTCTCTCAAAACCACATGAAGGAGAGAAAATCATATAGATTCAGAAGTCCCTATAATTTTCATTTAATGAATCATTAATTAAATTAGTGGTATGTATATAAACCATACAATAATCTTTTTTAAATGTAAAATGTCTCACATTAGTAAAATCGATAAGAGAAAACCCCCTACAAAGTGTACATACATTCCTTGTATTTCCTATAACATATATATAATAATATTAAATAAATTATTTTATTAAGTAGTTAACTTTAAATAGATTAATAATTTATATATAAATCATTGATTTTATTTTCTTATAGTGAAATATTTTAATTCTTAATTATTTAAATCTTCATCGACTGTTTTGAGGACATTCGGTTCACTGTTCAAAGATGGAATCAGTGTCTTGCTCGTGGTCTAAGTGATCCTTATTTAAACATATACCGAAATATTATCATGGAATAATTATAATATTTATTAATCAATTATTATTTTAAAAATATAAATGAAAATTAATTTTGAAAAATGAACTATGTTATGATCATGTAGATGGTAGGCAGTATGTACAAATGATAAAAATTTCTATATTTCCATGATCATTATAGAAAGATGGTTTGTATTATTGTAAAAATACAATTGATAATAGTATCAAAAATACCATATTATTTCTTTATATTTACTAATATATATATATATATATCATTTTTATGATGTGGTGATGAAAAAATAATCACATCACATCATAGAGGAGGTAGTCCACATGTACATGAATGAAGATCTCATTTTCCAGTGTATTAAGTAGAAAGAAATATTGTCTTTTAAGAAAGATAAAAAATTTATTAACATAATTATTATTTCTTGTATATAAAATTTATTAATTAACATTATCCTTACTTCCTTCTATGTAAATAATTACTGAGAAATGAATCACATCACTTCATGAGACGATTGTCCACCGTACACAGGGGTGACATTATCGTGTTACTTATATAATGAAAAGTAAAAAAGGTATATATGATATGATAACATTTTAAATAGAAATATTCTAGAAATACCATATATATAATTTAAATACATCATTACAACATGTTCTGATAGGTGATGATGAAAATTGAAAGACATCGGTTCGCGAGGCAGTAATCCATCGTACACACGAATAATATTTTTGTATCCTATTTGATGGAAGTAAGGACATATTTTTGTTTTAAAAATAATATAATGACATATAATTATATAATATATTTTTTGTATACTATGATAATATTTGAAAAATACTTGATGGATGGGGAAGAATAAGTAAAACAAAATTTCTTTGTTAGTAATGTTGCCTATACTCGGAGCACCTCATTAGGATTATACCAATTGTATTCCTAGAATCAATTTATAACCAAACCAAGGATTCTAGTATAAGTTTATAGAATTTGGTAAGTTATTTGTATATGTATTTACTGAACCAAAATGGTTCTATGGTTTGGAGAAAAGAGGATAACGGTTTTCTTTTATGAGTGAGGTGAGTAGCATACATGTAATTTTTGAAAAGAAAATGGGGTACCCATTTTTTCACATTAAATAAGGTTAGAAAAAAGAGTATTATTGAGTATTATAAATTATAAGGTTGATATATATTCATAAAATATATTTTATACACTTTTTTATATAATCTTACCCTTATATATTTAATTTAACCCTAGATAAACCCATTTTTAACTTAATCGTGGAAAATAATTTTTACTATTTTTAGAACTCATTTTGGTAAAAAAACTTATGTTTTACTTATTATTAAATATAAATTATTCTGATAAAAAAATTTAAAAAAAATTTAAAATTCAATTCATAAAAGTGCAAAAATTAATTTTAAAATTAATATTGTAGAAAAGAAAAAAAAAAGTGGTTTTTTAAAAATTTATTTTTTCAAGAAAGAGAAGATATTATACTAACTATAAGAATAATATTCTTATTTTATGAATTTAAATTAATATTTATTCTTATATAATATATAAATTTCATTAAAATCATTCCTTATTTGTGGTTGTTCATATTAATTAAAAGGTATAAAAGTTAGGCACTTTATTACAATTTTTAGAGAAATATGATTTTAAAACTAAAGAAAAACTTATACGAAAATACAACATAGATTTGATTAAAAAAAATAAGTTGAATAAATATAAATACATAATAATTTGTATACTTGAAATCATATTGAAAATATAATGGTAATTTAATGTTTCTTAATTTATTGAAAAGAAATGGAATTTAAAAAAAATACGTGTTTTACACTATTATATGAAAAAATCAATATTTTAGGAAAATGAAAACATTTATCCCAAATTAAATTTTCATATTCCAAATTCATTAATGAAATTAATTTTATCAAATACACTATATAATATTTCATTTAATTATTAATCATATTTTTTCATGAAAATATAAAAAAAAATATTGAAGAAAGCATATTTTTGAAGAATAAACATACTTTACTAAAAATTGGTTGATTTTTCAATAAACATATATTAATAATTAATATTGAGTAGTAAATATAGGTAATATTATTTCAAACCTCCGATTTAATGGTTAGGTTATAATAGTTATATATATCAAGGGTTAGTTAGGCACTATATTATATGTTAAATATGCTATCAAAAATTGTTTTCCTTTCTAATATCTTGAGTTGTTAATGTTATAAATTTTTATTAATATAAATTTATTATTTAAATAATTTTAATATATTATTTTAAAAAGGCATAATAAAATTTATTCTTATAAACTATGAATCTCTTTTAAAAATAGATATTTTAGAATAAATAATTCTTTTAAATAATAAATTATAAATATTATTTATCCTCAAAGTGTATTTTTTTCTTCTTTAGTATTATATTTTTTTAATTACCAGAGTTTTTATAATTCAAATATTTTTTATATAAATATTCATTTAATTTATTTTAGATCATTTTATTTTGGTGTTTCATATAGGGAAAGCAATCAAACACATAATAATTATTTAAATAAATGATTTATAGTAAAATATTGATGCTTCACATTATACCCTCTTATACAAATTGTGTCTTTTCAATTTTAATTACCTCACAATAATGAAAATAGTTATGGGTATATAAAATATATTCGTGGATTAATGAAACCTTATAAACATAAGGAGTATATGTTTTCCATTATAATTGGGTTATTAAAGATAATGATTTTTTTTCTAACCATTTGATCTAAATAGATTCATGATTTGGTATCATGACTACTCTAATATTATTATTTTTTCTGAAGAGATCATACTAAACCATTTATTTAATGACTTAATGTTTTATCAATAGATATTTCCTTTTTATATTAATTTCATATAATCAAATAAAATCATAACAAAATGAACTACTAAGTAATATGTGACCTTTAAACATAATATTGTCACCTCTATGTTTTGAAATTTTAAAATATGACATACACGGTAGCAATCAGTAAGATGTTTGGAGTTTGATAAGAAAAACATAATTTTTTTTGTGAATAGTATCATACCCCTATGAATAGAAACATACCCTTATGAATAGTAATTTTATCCTTCTGAAAGGTGTTCATAAATTAAAAAATTTATGTCTTTTTGTTTTAAGATAATTTTATAACACCTTATAAAATTTTTGAAAGCATTATAAACTGAGTCGTAGTTTTAAAATCTGTATTTTCCAAGTAAATTTGGATTTTAATTAAAAATTAAATTAAATTTATTTAGAAAATTATTTTTGATATATGGAGTTCATTTTTGGATTCAAAACTTTTATAAATGGTTAAGGGGATTTTTAGGTATTTTTCTAAAATAATTGAACTTTTGATAAATAGTAAAATACTATATTTCACGATAAATGAAAAACCCTGATTTTCTGCATCATGCTTGAGTCATGGATGATGTAAATGGCCATTCATTCATACTCACACTCATATATTACAGTTTTTTATCACAAGAATCATTATCATGGCTTGTCTTATGGAAAAATAATAAAATAATGTTTAAAATATTAAGAAGATCCTCCTCCCCTCCACGATAAAAACCACCCACACTCTCCTCGTCTCTTCACTCCTCTAAACCTTGTTCCTTCCATAAATTGTCCCCAAATATCTCTATAAGTTCCTCCTAAGTTTCTTTTATCCCTTGGTCTCCTCAAAAAGAAAAATCCTCTCTCTTTAAGAGGCTCTCAAGGAAGATTAAATCAAGAGGTAAATTCATCTCTTCTTTTCATTCATTTTCTTCTCGTGTTCCTTTGTTCTATTTTCATTCCTCACCTCCCCTCATTAAAATTTTAGGAAAAATATAGTACCATAAATATACTGGAATTTTATTATAAAAATCTTATAATTCATTATCATCCCTACTTTCTCCTTTTATATGAAAAAAAACGAAAACTCCATTAGAGATGTGTTAATTTATCACATTCAATTTTGATGGGTTTTCAATTTTTTTTACCATATTCAATTATTTTCATGAAAATATTTATATGGTTGAACCATACTGTTAAATATGTATTATATTTTATGTCATATTGGGGAATCTGTTTTCACACATGATGTAAAATAATAATACAAAACAAGTTAATTATGGGAAAAAGTTTCAAATTAATCCATGTGTTTATCATTAATGTTTTATATAATCATTCACCTTCACTAAAAACAACCAAATGAATTCTATAACCATGTAATTTTTTTTATGATCACTTATTTCATATAACATGAATTCTATAAATCCACTCTCATCATACATGTGTGTCTGAACATGAATATAAGTCAACCGATCATTAAAACCAAGGAAGCAAACAGACTTGAACAATAAAATTGAACCTTATAACCAATCAAAAAGGTTATGAATGAACTAAAAAAGGTTATAATAAATAATTTAAAAGTAAAATAGGTTCTTTAATTATAAATTAATTAAACTAATTTGATTACTCATTTCATTAATATCATGTGGAGAATACCATTGGACTTATGGTAAGGGATTCTCTCTTGTCCACTTTTATTCAAGAATTTCCTCTATGTTATGCCCTTTTATGAGTAATCCCTGATGATGGGGTACAATTTTGTAGCACTTCCACATTTCCATCATGATTTATAAGTGATGATAGACCCTTTTCTCTCACATTAATCCATCTTAAATACACATGATGCCATGTCGATAATCACTAAGGGATTCTACCTGAACCACCTTTATTCCGTTGGGTTGCCTTATCATCCTTTTGCCAAAATGATTTTATCTTATATTTTTATGTGAATATCATAAACGATTTGTATATATAAACAAATCATTTATCTATACCATTTTATCATTCTCTTTTATGGATATACATGTTTTTATGTGATTACATCCTAAATACTTCCTGATAGGAAAACCAATTTTGAGGGAAATTACAAAATTCTTGCCTTATTTTAAGTGCACTATATATTTTTTTATCCACCATTGTATTTATAAAAGTATTATTTTTATTATTAAGACCAAATTTGGTCACATATGGTTTTATATAATGGATTTTCCCCATTTCTATTTTAAAGGCTCTATAGTATTTTCCTTTAATCGTAAAAAAATATTTTAATGCTAAAATTTCATAAAAAATTTTCTTATATGTTGTCACTTATACTTTAAATCACTTAACATGATACATTCCTCTTTTACCTTGTTAATTTTAGTGTATATTATAGTTTCTTTCTTCTATGGACACTTTTATGACACGCCCATTTGTTATGCTTTATAAGATTATTGTGGTACCCAATTCTCTCCATTGGTAACCCATATGTTAATGTAAGATTGATTATGTATGAATATTTATGTGGAAAAAATATTCATGAAAATATAAGATTGGTGCGCCTAGATAGGTATCCATTTCATTTGGTAAAGTTGAATCTCATGAGACATTACATGTGACTGTATTAACAGTTATCCTTGGCTTGTGCTACCATGTGTGACGATCTTAGTAGTTAGCCTTGGATTGTGATACGATGTGCCATGGTCTTGGTGGTTATCCTTGACTTGTTCTAAATTTATGTTTTATATTGTTTCTACACTACTTTGACTCCATGTTTATATGATTCCATGTTTATATGTTAGGATTTCATATGTTAAATGGCTTTTTATATCATCATGCCATGCCTTTTATTTTTTGTGCTAATGCTTTGTTCTTAGGGTTATTCCCTTACTAGGTTATTCATCTCATCCATTTGTTCATGTTTTTTCAATGGTACCCTGTGTAGATGTTAGAGAAAAAAGGAAGTTAGGATCTTAAATTCAAGATTAAATAAATAAATGTTTTTTGAGTTCCATGTTTTCAGTTTTATGTACCAAGCCTTCCAAGACACTAGAATTTATGATTCTTAGATTGTACTCTGATGTATAATTATGATTAAAATCATGTAATGTTATATATAAAATTCTAGGGTCACTTTAGTTGGTATCAGAAGATGGGCTAGTTATTTTTGGAGATTAGGAATAGAGATATTTCATAAGAACCTTAAGGATGAGACTAAGTATAAGAATAAACCCCTAAATATTTCTAAGTATAGAGTAAGTGGTTTATCAAGAAAATACATCCCTATCTGTATAAAAATAGATAAAGGTGGCTCTTGCAGAGTTGTATCTAGGGGAAAACCCGAAAACCCTAGTTTGTGATAGACTCTAAATGGAACTGGTGCATGAAATGGGCCTTGCTCCACTCTTGGTTTGACACTCTTGGGGGATGTGCTTCGTTAAATTCATGAGAATAGTTCAAACCATTATTAACGGAATATAAAATACCATAAGAATATAATTTATTAAATTGATAAAGGATAACCAAGATTTAAACATATAAAATCACAATTTAGGATATACTTCTCCTTTACAATTTTATCCTCTTATGTTTAATGTTTCATTTTTTATGCTCAATAGCTATGTTTTCAATCCCTATAATTATATGAAATTTTTAATACATATTGGAGGTAAATTGAAAAACATGGTATAAAAATCAATGTCATATGGAATGTAAAGATTTCCCTAATGATATGCCTAATATGAGGGGAATGGGTGCAAAAAACTTCATGACAGTACCTTCTCAACTAGCTCAAGTTATGAATAATAACATGAATCATGTGGAACACCATCCTCCTACAAGGAAAGTGAATGTTGATGTAGAATCCTTCATGATTCAAAGGCCTCCCATGTTTAGTTGATATTCTGATCCCCTCCTCATAGAACAGTTGATTAACTCCATTGAAAATATATTTTATGAACTCCAGTTCTCAGAAGAAGAGAAATTTGTACCGGAAGTCTATCATTTTGATGGGGAAGCAGATCAGTGGTGGAAACTGATCATGAATCGAAAGTCCCAATAGAAAATTGATTCCATGGAATGTGTGGAATACTAGAAATTGTTTTTCAAATAATACGTTACCCTAACCCTCCATCTCAATATAAAAAAAGAGTTCCCCAGACTCAAGAATGAGGAATATGAGTCCATCGGGGCATATGAAGAAAACTTCACAAGGCTTGCAAGGTAAGCCTCTGTATTTGTCCTCAACACTGAAAGCAAGGTGTATCACTTCTTTAGAAGACTAAAGCCTAGTTTATTAAAATTTATGGAGATTAAAGTCTCTGACAGTTATGGGGATATTGTATGTTGTGCCCTAAAGGTAGAAATAGACATCAGAGACTCTCAGGGGCCTTATGGGCCTGGTGACAAGAAGAGGAAAATGGAATCTAATGTGGGTGGTCCTGAAAAAAAATTACATGAATGAAAGAAGTCTGATCATCCCATGTGTAAAAATTTTGGGAAGAAGCATCCAACAAATTGTATAAAGGGAACTAAGAGCGGTTTCAAATTTGGAAAGTGGGGACTTCTTGCTAAAAACTGCCAATGGGATATGAAGAATCACAACAATGTGGAAGAAGAAAGGAAGGATCATATCAACACTCAGCCAATAGTGTAGTGTTACAACTATAAAAATCATGGGATTATGTGAACAATTTCCCTAAAATGTGTGTTTTCAGAGCCAATAAACAACTTCTAAGGAAACAAGGAAGGTATTATTCTATCACTACTACTAAGGTGGATCCAGATAATGATGTGGTGACACTTACGCCTGTTATTCATTAATGAATAGTGATCATACTATTTTATTCTAGTTCTATTCATTCTATAATATCTAGAAAGTTTAGTAGATATATTCAAACCCCCCCTCAAAATTTGGAGGATAAGTTGTCTGTGAGAATAGAGAATGGGGAAATTATTACATCCATGGATTATAAATCCTCTTTGGTTAATGTTGGTTGACTGAACCTCCCATAAAATCTCATCATACTTCCTTTAGTGGATTTTGATGCTATCTTGGGAATGGATTGGAAATCTCTATACAAATGAAACATCAACTGTTGGGGTATGGAGATCCCTCTTCACATCCCAAAGCACCCTCTATATATTTAGAAGTATAAGGATTAAGATGAATCTACTTTAGAATCGTTTTCTCGAGTGTGGATATTAATTCCTTATGAGAAATCATGTATAGATCAAATGATTGAGACAAAGAATAGAATCTTTCTTGAATACACGCCCATCATTAGAGATTACACTAATGTATTCCATGAAGTGTTTTCTGGTCTTCCTCTAGATCATGATTTTGAGTTCTCAATTGAACTTATTCCTAGATCTATACCTATAATAAAGGCACATTATAGAATCTCCACTATAGAGGTGTAGAAGCTGGAGAAGTAGTTACAGGAGAATCTAGAGAAGGGTTTTATACGCTCGAGTGCTTCACCATGGGGTTTTCTAGTCCTCTTCATCATGAATAAGGATAGGCCAATGAACCTCTATATTGATTATAGTGAGCTCAATAAAATCGTGATAAAGAACAAGTATCCCCTACCATAGATTGATGACTTGTTCAATCAGCTTCGTGGGGCCAGTTATTTCTCTAAGGTGGACATTCGGTTGGGATATCACTAATTAAAAGTGATGAAGGAGAATAGTACCAAGACTTCCATTAGAACGATATGTGGACATTATGAGCTCATAGTGATACCCTTCAGAATCAATAATGATCAAGCAATTTTCATAGATTTAATTAATAGAGTCTTTAGATATTACCTCAACAAATTTTTGGTAGTCTTTATTGATGATATTATGATATACACTAATAGAAAGGAGGAACATTAGTGGAATTTGAATATTGTTTTAAAGACATGGTGAAGAGAGAAGATGTATGAAATGTACAATAAATGTATGTTTTGGTTGGAGAAATTATCATTATTGGGGCATGTTATCACAAGAAAAGGGATATATTTGGACCCTTCCATGAAAAAGGTGATTAAAGAGTAGCCCAAGCAAACATATGTAATGAATATCCATATATTTTTGGGTCGATACATGTATTACCGATGATTTTTGAAAAAAAACACAATTTTAAAACTCAATGACCAAGCTGAAATTGATGGGAGTACAGTTTATTGGACTCAGGAATGTGAAGACCGTATTAAAGAGATTATAAAAAGGCCAGTCACCATGTCGGTACTCACACTACCAAAAAAAGTTGATAAATATTTGTATATATGGTGATTAATCAAAGAAGTTATTTTTATTTTTTCTGATTAAAAAAGATAAAGTGATAGCCTTCGCCTCATGGAAGTTGAAAATGCAAGAGAAAAACAACCCTACACAAGATTTCGTGTTGGCGGCTGTCATATTTGCGTAAAATAATCTGGACGCATTATCTATCTGGGGAGAAGTGTGAGATATATACTGATCTCAAGGGTCTCAAATATATATTAACCCAAAAAGATATTACTATAAGCCATGAAATAGTGATAGAGCTCATCGGGGATTATGTATGCTCAATCCACTACAATACTGATAGGGAAAATAAGTTGGTGGATTCTATGAGTTGAATGGATCATTAATCTCTATCAATGAGGATAATTGAAAAGGATCTGATCTTCCTAGATTCACATAGTATGAACATGGGAATCCTTATGGTAGTAATATCATCAATCCTTTCTCAAATTATTTCTCAACCATCCCTCATGGAGAAAATAGTGTATTCTCAAAGAAAAGATATGGAAATTCAGAAAAGTGTGGAAACCATTAAAATTGGAAAATCCTCTGAGTTTAAGATTGATGATGGAGGATTTGTAATATTTGTGCCAAGATTATGTGTACTATCTGATCTAGAGATAAATAATGTTCTTTTGAATGACACACATAGCTCAACCTTCTCTATTCACCTAAGGAGCACCAAGAAGTATTGAGATCTCCAAGAGAACTTTTTTTGGGACAATATGAAGAAGGAGATTGATGAGTATACATCAAAGTTTCAGGTATGTCCACAAGTGAAGCCTAAAAGACAATAGTATAAAGGTATTATTCAACCACTACCCATACCAACAAGTAAGTGGGAAACATCCACATGGACATTGTCACTAGACTTCCACATATATCTAGAGGAAATGATGCTTTATTGGCCATTGTAGATGGTCTTACAAAGACATCTCACTTTATCAAATTCGGGAGGACTTCCCAGTGGATAAACTTGAACAAATGTATATCAAAGAAGTTATAAGGATACTTGGGGTACCACTATCTATTTTATCTAATGGTGATCTGAGATTCACCTTGAAGTTCTGCAAAAGACTCCAACATGCTATAAGAAATGAAATGAACTTCAATATGGCCTATCATCCTCAAAATGATGGCCAATCTGAGTGAAATATTCAAACACTAGAAGATATACAGAGAGAATGTTTTATGGACTTCAAAGGATGATGGAAAAAACATCTTCCACTGGTTTAATTCTCCTACAAAATCATTTTCCACTCAAGAATTCGAATGGAACCATATGAAGACCTTTAATGGAAAAGGAGGAGAACATCATCATGTTAGGATGATATCAGTTAGCGTAAGCTGTTAAGACCATAAATGGTTGATGAAATGGTAGAGAAGGTGAAAACCATTCAACATCACATCAAGGTAGCCCAAATTCAATAAAATAGTTATGCAAATAATCATCAATAAGACCATGAGTTCAATGTTAGAGACAAGGTATTTTTCCGCATATCTCCATAGAAGAAGGTCATGAGATTTGGGAATAAAGGAAAGATAAGTCCCAAGTATATCGGACCCTTCTAGATCCCTGATCGAGTAAGAGTTATGGCCTATTGACTAGTACTTCCACCTAATTGTTCTAAATTAAATGATGTATTCCACATATCCCTCTAAAGAAATTATATAACATCTCCTTCACATGTAATCTCTTCAGAGGTGGTGTAGTTGGAGGATGAAATTTTTTATTAGGAGAATCCAGTGAAGATATTGGATCATAGAGATAACGTTCTACGTAACAAGTCTACTCACCTGGTCAAAGAACTATGGCAGAACCATAAGTATGAAGAGGCAACATGGGAACTATAGGAGGAAAAGAAGAGATATTATGTGCACCTATTTATGGTATATATTTTAAAATGGAATTTTGAGTTCAAAATTTTATAAGGGGGGAATAATGTAACGACCCAATGTTTTATCAAAAGAAATTACCTTCTTATAATTATGTCATATAATCACATGAAATCACAACATAGTATTAATTATTATGTGACCTTTAAACATAATATTGTCACCTATATGATTTTAATTTCACAAATTTGACATACACGGTTGCGATCAGTAAGATGTTTGGAGTCGGATAAGACAAACAAAATTTTATAATGAATAGTAACTTACCCTTATGAATAGTAACCTACATTTATGAATAGTGATATAACCCTTATGAATATTAAATCATAAAAAAGAATAGTAACCTCACCCTTGAAGGTATAAATATAATTCAGGCATATTATATGTGAAAAATGACCATAGTAAAAGTATTGGTATTTTTGTATGTCATAAATAATTAATTACAACTAATTAATTAATTTAAATGAAAATTTATTTTTCTAAAATGTGTTCATAAATTAAAAATTTTATGTCTTCTAATTTTAAGATAATTTTATAAGACCTTAAATAAGTTTTCAAAGCATTATAAAATCAGGTAATGATTTAAAATCTGTATTTATAAAGTAAATGGTGATTTAAAATTAAAATTAAATTAATCATATTTAGAATTTTTTATTGATAAATGGAGTTAATTTTTGAATTATACATGTTTCTAAATGGTTAGGGTGAATTTTTGGGATTTTTTAAAAATACATGAATTTTTCATGAATAGTAAAATACGATAATTCACAATAAATGCTAAAACCTAAATTTATGCCTCATGCTTGAGTCATAGATGATTTAAATGGACTTTTTTTAAAATAAAATGCAAATATTACTATTTTGGGTCACAATAATCATTAATAATGCTTATCTTATGGGAAAATAATAAACTAATGATTAAAATATTAAGAAAACCCTCCTCCTCTACACTATAAATACCACCCATGCTCTCCTCTTCTGTTTAGTCTTCTAGAGCCTTGTGAATTTTCTAAATTCTAAGAAAATATCTCCCCAAGATCCTCCTATAAGTCCAGAATCACTTGGTATCCTCAAAATAGTAAATCCTCTCCCCTTAATAGGCTCTCAAAGAAGATTAAATCAATAGGTAAATTCCTCTCTTCTTTCCGTTAATTTTCTTTTCATGTTCATGTGTTCTCTTTTCTTTCCTAACCACTCCTAATACAAAAGGTATGAAAAATACCGTACAATATATGTAATAGAATTTTTTTATGAAAATGTGGTAATTCATTATTATCTTTCCTTTCCCCTTCTTTTATACGAAAGAAATGAAAACACCACCCGAGATGTGTAAATTTATACCATCCAATGATAACGTGTTATCAATTTCTTTTACCATCTTAAATTCTGGTCATGAAACCATTTTTATATTGTACTAGACTATTAAATATGTATTTAATATTATGTTATTTTCTGTAATCCTTTTGTACACATGATGTAAAATAATATTACAAAACATGTTAATTATGAGAAAAAACGCCAAATTAATCCAAGTCTTTATCAATTATGTTTTATATAATGATTCACATTCACTCCAAATAACCAAATAAATATTATAAACATGTAATATTCTTTAAGTTAAATAATTTCATATAAATTTTATTCTATACAACCACTCTTATCATACATGTGTGTCTGAACATGAATACAAGGGAACTGATAATTAAAACCAATACAGAAAAAGAACCCGAACAATGAAATCGAACCTCATAACCAATCAGAAGGATTATGAATGAAATAAAAAAGAATATAAAAGATCATTTACATGAAAAATAGGTTCTATAATTATTAATTAATAAGACTAATTTTATTACTCAATTCATTAATATCATATTTAGAACATCATCCGACTTAAGGTAATAGATTAGGTCTTTTTCACTTTTATTCAACAATGTACTTTATATTATTCCCTTTTATATGTAAACCCTATTGATGGGGTATGATTTCACACCTCCCCCATACTACCCTCTTTATTTATAAGGTATTTTAAACCTCTTTCTCACTCATTATTCCCTCTTAAGTACACCCAATACCATGCCGATAATTTGTAAGGGATTCTACCCGAACCTCCATTGTTCCATTGGGTTTCCTTATATTTCATTAAAATAAATGAAAGTAACTTATATTTTTTATGTTAATCTTATAAATTCTATTTAGATGTATCAAATTCATTTATCAATACCCTTTCAACATTCCCTTTCAATGATATACATGTTTTTAAGTGATTCACTCCTCAATACTTCCCGATAAGCAAACATGTTTTAAGAGAACTTCCTGAATTATTACCCGATTTAAATGCCACTATATCTTCTATTTTAAGATACTATTGTCTTTATAAAATTAATATTTTTATTATTAAAACATTATTGGTTCTATTATTTTTTTATATAAATGATTTTTCTCTTTTCTATTTTAAAGGCACCATAGTTTTTCCTTAAAACCGCACAAAAATTTTTTAATACTAAACTTTATTAAATACTTTTCATACATGTTATCACTTATACTTAACATCATGTAACATGATACATTCCTATTTTCCCTTTTCAATTCCCATGTATATTTTAGTTCTTTTATTTCATGGAAATTTTTATGATACACCCATTTTTATGCTTTATGATATTATTGTGGTACCCAATTCTATCCATGGGTAACCCTTATGTTTATGTAAGATTGATTATGTATGATTTTATATGTCGAAAACGTATTCGTGTAATGTAAATATGGGTGCACCCAGTCAGAGATCCGATTTATTGGGTAAAGTTGAGTCATGTGAGTCATTATGTGCGACGGTCCTGGCAGTTAGCCTTGGCTTGTGCTACCATGTGAGACGGTATTGGCAGTGAGCTTTGGCTAGTGCTACCATGTGAAACAGTCTTGGATGTTAGCCTTGACTCATGATAAAGACTTGTCTTATTTTTCTACCACATTAATATGACTCCATGCTTATATGACACCATGTTTATATGTTATGATTCCATATGTTATATGCTTTTTTATATCTTCATGCCATGCCTTCTATCCCATTTGTTAATGCATTGTTCTTATGGTTATTCCCTTACTAGGTCATTTACTCATCACTTTATTCATGTGTTACCTAGGGTACCCATTACAAATGTTTGAGAATAATGGTATTTAGGAGCTCAATTTGAATATTAAATAAATAAATGTTTTACTTTGTTCAAGGTTTTCAGTTTTGTGTACCTAGTCTTCCAAGACACTAGACTTTATGATCCTTAGCATGTACTCTAACGTATAAATATGCTTAAAATCAAGTAATGTTATATTTAAAAGGATTTGTTCACTATAATATATTTATATATAATCCTTGGTTGGTTTTAAATGAGAAATATTATTTCACTATTTTGGAATTCAATATGGTGTTTATGTGGAGATAACCAAAAAACACTAGAAATCACATCAAATTCATCTAAAGGAAGGCCAAAAAGACTTTCATGAAACATAATCCCAAACAAATATAAAATATCCATATAATATGGAAAAAATAATGAAACCACATGTATTTTTTACTTATAACTAAATATATAAGAGTTGGTTAAAACAAAAATGAAAAAAGACATCTATTAATATATATTGAATAATTTCCAAAAATCGCATAATTATAAATATCATGTTGAATAGTAGTTTTCTAAAATTCTTTTACTTGTTTTCATTATATAGGCTGTTTTTTCCATTTTAAGAGTTTTAAATTTATCTATAAATATTTTCAGGGTTATGTTCTAAGACGATGTTTAATTCCAGGACCTAGTGCCAAGATTTAATTGTACAAATTTATTAAATATATTATTTATCATGCATTCATATTTATTTAGTAAAAATGATAACACTTATATGGAATATTTTTGCAGAAATCTATGACCAGGATTGAATCCAAGGTGATGAAATTTCTGTAGGCGCTACCTAAAGTTGGCCAGTATTGAAATTTCTGATAAAGCATCCATTTTCTAGTCTGTTCATTAGATTAATTAATTAAAAAAATTTTTATTTTACTAAATGACCTAATATCTTATTTCCTCTATAATTTTTTCCTTATATAATATTAACTGGTTTAACTCCATAACCATTGGACCATTCAGAGAAGATTCACAATTCTTCAATGTCATATCAATATTGGGTGACGATCAATAATCAAATCAAGATGAATCGAGGTTCAGCGAAGGAAATGGATCTTCCTCCTACATTACCTGCTACATTCTTCATAATAAAATTGTAAAATATGGAGTTAGAACTAATTATTCGTGGGTTAGACCATTTTTAATAAATGATTTAGCAAGATCATTCTTATTTCATTCATATGTTTCAAATATAAGTCTATGAATTTTTCCATGTATCAGATTTTTTTATTTATTTTATTAATAACTTTTTCCCATGTTTCTCAACCCAGGTAACCATGATCTATGTTATTTGTCCAAGAGGACTTGTCCGATGTTTGTTTCACATATGTTTACATTACTTTCACACCATCATTATTTAATATCTTCACTGACTGCAAGACAAGGGGTTGTTTCAACATTTTAATGTTGGTCAAATGGGTTAAAACCATGGAATATGATTCATATTCTTGTGTGATGAATTAATTGATGACTTGAAGATGAATCGGGATGTTTTTAGGATGTGGGTGATGATAATTGTGGATCTTGGATTAGTAATTGAGTTTGAAGTAGTATGGGAGGATCCACACACTATTAAAACGTTCGTACATGTGAAATGGATTCTATTTTCTATCCAATTAATAGCTTGAGACAATTACCACCAATTTCAGGTTGTCAAGGAGTGGGATTTGTGGTGGTAATAACTAATCTTGAATATGTGTCATAGATCTAACTTTTTGAAAAAAAAAACCTCCTACATGACTTCTCAGTTAAATAACACATGTTGTGTGGATCACTGGCTGTAGCAGCTAGTGTTTCTTGGTGAGTTAGAAATCACATGTTTTATGGGACACCACAAAAGCCTTGTGACCCAATATTGGTGACATGGAGTGTTCTCTAGGATTACGTAGACATTGGAATAGCTAAGAACATGTTGTGTATTGGAAAGCAGGTAGAGAGAATATAAATGACCCAAAAGACACAGGTTGGACCCCATGTTGGTGGAAATTCCGTATATGAGAGTACACAAGAATAGGAAAGATTACAGAGGAATGGATATGAGGGCACAGCTCGGCCCCTAGTTGTTGATACAGGTCATTTAGTCCCATTACATTTTGTATAAGGATACATGTCTAGTGAACCATGTATATTAAAGGACATGTCCAGGGAGTAGGGCGGGACAACAAGCCTTGTGGGTCAACTTACAAATTGTGTACCCTCATTTTTAAGAAAATTATACCTATTTTATATCCTTCAATTGAACTGATATTTTGGATTGCAGGTAGCTTATCCTAAGTGTCATTCCATATATATTGTGATTGTTTCTGTCATTGTTGATTTTGGGATACGATGAGAGATGTTCTTGGAGTGACGCTTCTTTAAGCGATGATCGATGACACCAGTTATCTGATAAGATCATCATAGAGATTATAGTAGAGTAATCTTACTACTTTGATAGGGAATTGTTCCCATACCTATCCATTAGAGTTCCACCCTTCTGGGGGAATAGTACATGGGTACTCTAAATATCAAATCGAATTGGAACTCTTCTACTAGGACATGTCATGGGTACTATACCTATACAATTGAGTGGAATCCTAATACTGAGATATGGAATGGGTCCTTTACTTATCCATTAGAGTGGAACACTCCTACTAGAATAGAGCATGGGTCCTATAACTTTTTCTCAGAGTGAAACCCTTCTAGTGGGACAGAACATCGGTCATCTACCTATCCATTATATAGTCACCCTCTAGTGGAGTCAAGGCATGGGACCTCAACCATTAGAGTGTAAACCACCTTCTGGGATAGGGAATCTGTCCTTTATCGATAAATAGGAACCCTTCGGTGGAGTCAGGAAATGGGTTTTTGACTCTTAGAGTGGAACACTCCTACTGAGATAAATCATGGGTCATCTATCTTCCATTTATGTGTAACCATCTAGTTCTACCAGGGAACGGGTCTTCTACCAATATATTATGGCCAATCAATTGAATGGCATAGTGGCGAGGTGTTGCTCGACATGTTTCCTTCTACTAGAAAGACTCATGAGATGTTGTAAATCGTTTATAGACCTTTGGAAATGATGGAAGACTCTATTCCTAAGCTGGGCTGTGAGATAGACATATCCTTTCTCTCTCGTCTGACTTTCTTTTATAACCTTTTATATACCATTTTTTGGATTTCATGACTCTCAAGATATGGTTTGATCTATCTATTTCTAGAGTGTATCTTAATTATTCCCCCTCAGTTTTTAGGGATCATCCTAGGTATTTATATAATCACCCTTGCAGGAAATTTCCAACATATTTCATGTCTTAGGAAAATTATAGATAGGTCAACATAAATCATATAGGAGCATAAAAACACCCCGGTGAATTTGACAACTTATACTGGTTGGGGCTTAGAGAAATTGAGTCGAGCTCTATCATTATTTACATTTCCAGTATTTTCAGTTTGGGACATCTTTTTTCTTAGTTGTGTATTTTTTCCCTTTTAACTTTTCAGACAATGTTTTTGTACTATTGTATTCCCTATAGGTTGTTACATACATATTAATTGGTCTATATATTAATGTCTTTTGGTTTATTTCAATTCATTTATTAATGAATATGGTACTATATATGCATACAGGTACTGAGGTAAATCATGTGATATTAGTTGTTCTATTTTGGACATGTTTCTTACCCTTTGATTTCATACGCGGTCTTTGGGTAGTTATAGTAAAAGCCTCATTGGGTTGGGTCATGGCAGATCAGTATCAGAGTAGTTCATTCATTGGGTTAGTGTTTTCACTTTTCCCCATGCAAGTATTTGGTCAGGATTTAGTAAAATAGTGTAAAAATGTCTTGAGAGTTGATATTAGGATAGAAAACTCAATGTTGGTGTGGTGGTTGAGGAATCTATACATCATGACTCTGACTACCTACTTTTCGACTGGGAAAACTAATAATTTGGTTATAGTAAACATTGGTACTTGAAAATAATAGTATTGGGTGTTTTTAGTATCCATATTGATTTAAATCTCCAAATATAAATGATTATATAATTGTGGTATGTATTGATTAAATTTTTAGGATTCCTCTATGAATAAAACCATCTAGGTTATCTATTCTATAACACGAAGATGGTATAATTTGTGATGAGGGATCAGTTCATGGGAAATCATGTGTGATGGTTCCTCCATCTAAATAGGTATGAGAACCCCCTTCTATTGAGAAGAAAATTATACTAGTTGTGTAGAATAAGGATGTGTGTAGGATTATCATGTTTTATGAGTTTCAATTCTAGAGGCCACTGAGGTTCTGCGGTGATCCTGATCCCTAACACACCAAGGATTGTATAGACTTATTGATCCATGTTTTCAGGCATATCCAGGCACCAACTGATCATGTGGTTTTTCTAGAAACCAGCCATTTCTGGTGAGCAGCTTGGAATTGGTGGAGTCTATTCATGCATATGAATAATGAGTCAACACACTCATGGACCAACATTCAGTAGCAATTTTTTGAGGAGTACAACACCTCATTCTTGCACTCTATTTGAATTTAGGATATTCTAGACCTAAAACATGGAGTTATAACATTTAATGACGATGTTAAAAGGTTTAATAACCTTACACAATGTTCTCTCAATATAAAGGAGAATGGATACTTTCAATCATGAATTTTTTTTTAGGGTCTTCTTTGAGACATTTGTGATAGTTTCGACCCTGATGCATTCTCACTTATACCAGAGTGTTTGAAAAGACACAAATCTTGAAATACATGGATATTACATTAATTTTTCACAATACTTTATACATAATAAAAACAGACACCCAATGACCGTAATAGTTTAGTGTATTTGGAAACTTGGAACATAATCTTCAAATCATGGTGAAAGATCATCAAAATCTCCCATAAAGATATTCCCCTTTATCTTTCTTACCTAAAACCTTTATTTATATCCTAGGGAAGAGAAAACATATAAAGGGTGAGCTCAAATGCTCAGTAAGGGTAATCATGGACAAAATAAAACAAAACATATACATTTGAACTTAATAAAATTTGAACATAAATTTTAAACATCAAAATCATGAGTTGTGAAATAAATCTTGGCAGTACGTAAGGTATAGATAATAAAGGGATATAAATCATGATAAAATATCATGGGAATAAAACACGTAATTTTGTAAAACCATTAAGCACATAATATGATTTCCATTGTAGCCAAGGTGTTGCTGCCAAGACCATCATAGTGGACAAAGTTCATTACGGAACCGGGTTTACTTGTTGTTCTAGCCCTGTAATATTGAACCCGATTTACTTGTCATTCCTTCCATGTCTATATCATGAGATATAAATCTTTACCCAATGCATTGGATAGAGGTATAGGTCCCACCCATCTCATAATGAAATCATTCTTTTGTGTGCCACAAAATAAATATAAATCATTCATCATGACCCAATGAATTAAATGGGTTTCATATATGTCATCACATCCTAACATAATCCATATAAAACAATGAATATAATTTCATCATAAATAAAATAAATCCATATAAATAATAGGGAAAATATAAATGAAGCATATCTATATTAAATAATGACATCTTAGATGGAAAATTGTTTGGATAAAACCCTTGAAATGATTTCTTGAGGAAAATATCCTTTCTTCTTCAAAATCATTTTATTTTCTCAAAATGTCGTGCGATTTTAAAATAAAAGAATTTTTTTGAAAATAATTGTGATACCATGTAGAGGAAGATTCATGGAAATAAGGAGTTATGAAACAGTAAAAATCCATTCACATCATATAAGTTAAAAAATATTCTTCTTGTACTTTTGAAAAGTCAAAAAGTACCTCGTATGGTAAACAAAATAAAGATTCCTTCCATACTACATAGTAAAAGTCAAAAGGGGGTAAACATGACTTTAAACATAAATAGAAGAAAAGAAAACACTTTATGAAATCATTTTTATAAAACACGGATATGTATGATAAATATAACCCCAATAAATAATTACGAATAAACAATCTCGGATAAGAATGAGATTGGAATAATTATCCCTTACCTTAGGTCCAATTTCATCTTTACGTGTCTGAAACTCCTTTTCTTCAACTAACCTCTTCTAAATCTCCTCTTAGGTAGTTAAATTTGGTCTTTTAAGAAGACCAAGACCTCTATAATGTTTCCAGGGAAGTTTAGAAGATAAATGGATAGGTTTTGGTAGAGTTTGAAGGCACAAAATGTTTTGAAATGGAGAGGTAGGAGGTGCTATTTTATAAGATATGAGAGGGGAAATTTTGGAAACCTCTAAAATATGAATTTATAATAAACATAAACCCCACCTAAAAACCTCTAAAATGACTAAAATTATTAGATGAGATGAGATAGGTTTTTAATCTCATCAGCCAAAAAAATTTAGACATGTTGGTAATTTAGTTTAAACCTTATCAACTTGATTTATCCTTATTTAATCTATTAAATTTTATTTGTGGTAATAATATTCTAAATATTAAATTTTTATAGATAAACACATATGTGTCGATAATCATATAAATTTGAATTTAAAATTTTTAAATAATTTAGTGATTTTTAAACGATTTAATAATGTGTTATTTTTATAATATAACAATAGTGTCAATTTTGTCACTATTCATTTATATGAATTTAAATATAATCTACACAGAGAATATATTCAAACCAAAATATTTAATAGATTCTTAACATGTTATATTTTTATAAAACATTCGTGGAGAACAATAAATAGTTCATATAATATTTATTTCAATATTTTTAAACCCACTTATTTGATATTTCAATAAATAAAATAATTTTTACATCACTATTGTGTCATCATTAATGATAAATATTTAATCTATAAAAATTATAAATAAATTCACATGATGTAGATAATTTTATTTTATTTCTCGAAACTATTTATGTTCAATGTTTTATGAAGTCTATCACTAAATTAAAATTATTACACTTATAAGATATAAGAGAGTGACATGTTGTCACTTTCTTTGGTTTTAATAATAATTACATCATTTTCATGTTCAAAAGGCCATGAAATGAATCTATTCCTACCCTTATATTATATGATTCAACATTAAGTCATCAAATAGATTTTCGGTAGGTGTTAGGGTAATTTTATAATATTATTTGTACCCTTAATTGTCTGGTTTACCTTTAACTCTGATAAATAAAATTTATCATTGTTACAATTCATAATGCCTAAAAAATAAAATTATCCAATTAACATAATTTGGACCTACTAATTCAAAATATAGAATCAATTTTATGAATTCAAAACATAGAAGATGCAATATTTAATTTAAAATTAATCTTGTTGTCGAAATAAACGGTTCTTTGTTTAAAACATTGCAAAAGATTGAAATGCTTTTACCTCTGAATTCAACGTAAAATTAATGATAATGACATAAATTATACTAAATGGTAAAAATATATTTGATTTATACTTTAAAACCATTTAATATAATAATTTAACCATACAAATTTTTGTTATGAAAAAAGTTGTTTTTAATTAAAATTTAGCGTATTTTTACTATTCATCAATATATGAAAGTTAACAGATAAATATAAAAAAAATATTGAAAGTAAATTTTTATATCCTTATTAAAATTAATAAGTTTATTTTGTCTTATTTAACTTATAAAAATTTCAAAAACTAGATTTAACGTGGGTGTGATATCAAAAGACGGCAAAATAGCATTTTTTGAAAAATACGTATTTTACCCGAACAATTTATTTTTCTTCTCATACCATATTCTAGGATATGATAAATATGAATGATATTGTTATAAAATTCAAAATTTTGTTAATACTATTCATAATTCCTAGTTCATAACAATATATCGTTGTTTAATGAAACTTGGTATTGCGTACAACACATGTTATCGAGGAAAGTCATTCTTGTGTGTAATGCAAGCCAAGTCAGGGTTGCGTGTAGTGAAATATTCCTTTACTGTTGTGTATAACATAATAAATACATACTTCATTTGTATATTGATCAAAATCTATACTCGGTGTTGTGTAAAATGATTTTTATTTGAAAAAACATGGAATTGTGTGCAACACAAGCCAAGAATAGTGTTGTGTATAGTACAAGCTAATACGGTGTTGTGTATAGAGAAAGATAATCTTCGTGAAGCGTACAACATAATACATAAAATAAATTAAAAACAATATGTCTCGTAAAATCTCGAGGTGTTACCTTTTACCCCCCTTAAAATGAATTTCGCCCTCGAAATTCGGCGGGGTTATAAATGGTTTACTACTTGAAAGTTTCTTTCATAGAAACCCACATCATAAAAAGGAATACTAAAACATAATTTTAAAAACTAAAGTATTCAACATAACAGTTACCCAAATTAACACATCACTAGGTTTCCACATAGGAGAACATAGGTGAAATTTTGGATATGGAAGATAAATATGACCATCAAGTTCTGATGGAGATTGGTAGAGAACATGTCTATGAAAAACCCAACAATCACAATGCCATAAATTTGTGATGACCTAGGGTACCATCCGATTCATTGGATATGAGGGTACAATGAAAACATTTTTTTTCAATATAATTTCCCTAAAGTTGATAAATGTTTTCATAAGGAGAAATAATAACTTGATTTCAGTGTAATATCATCATTGTTCATTCCATGAACAATTTCCACTTCATCTATTATTTCAAGAAACGAAGATGAATTTTTCATTCTTCAAGTGTTAGCAGATCATGTGATGGAATGATTGGTCATTCCATCTGTCTCAAACAAAGGGTTATAAAAAGTTATTAAAAATACATAAGTCCATCTATGGTATGATTAACTATATATAGTTCGAAAAATGGATTTATACTTTAATTATCATACTGCATAATAAAATAAAACTGATTTCTTCTATCCAAGTACTTCCTGTAGGCCAGTGATAGGTTATAAAGGCTTGTCGCACTTTGGTTATGGGTTTGATTCCCACAACCATGTTCAACGCAAAGGATTATTTCCAGTCCTACGGGTTGTCTTTTTCTAAAACTATACTTTTATAACATTTCATAATATCCAAAAGTTCTAGCCTTAAACAATACTATCTGATGTCTAACTTAATCCATTATAATCTTTAGGATTATCTAAAATAATTCTGTCCAATCTCATAGTATAATGAACAAGATTACTAGAGAGTTCATTCTACCAAGCATGTAAATACCATCTCTTATCCCCCATATATCCTATGATATATCTTGTTGGTCACATTCCAAACAAGTGAATACCTTAATCATGTATTCTCTTAAAACATGAATTAACATAGAACCTTAGTGAAAACATGAATGCTGAAAAAAGTTAATTATTTACACACACCAAAATCACAAAATTTCTATATACTCAAACCATGATGTCACTTTTACCTTATATCCATCATGAGCTCATTAATAATATTACTTTCTCGGTATCCCCTCATTATGCACATATCATCTTCTTTACAAAAATATTTCAATCACTTTTCAGGGTTACCGGTACCTTAAAATTATTGAAAACCAATACATAGATATTCCAATATTCCATAATACTATAAATGAGATTCCAAAACACTATATTGGAATCCCATTACATATACACTTAATCATTCCACCACTTCGTTGTCATATTTAAAATCACCAATAGTGATCGCATGTGACTTCCCTTTGTCCTTTTCTATAAGATTTTGTTGAGGTCAATCATCATTAACCCTTGGATTTGTTCATTGGTTAGTATAATTCCCCATTTCCTTGCACTTGTATCATTGAAGTGTCGGCGGTGCGTTCTCTGTAGTCTTTTCCTTATTCACATAATTAGCTACCTGAATCCCATTACATTGACAATCATCTCCTTGATGGCCTTATTTTCCACACTTAAAACATTATCTAGTCCCTTTAAGACAATCTCCACCATGCTTCTTTCCACACTTTGAGCATAAAAAAACATTCGTCTTCCTTCCACCATTGTTTTGAGATTTTTCCTTGAACTCCATCTTTCATTTCTTTTCAAAACCATGAGATGGATATGTTACACCAACTTCCAGTTCTACCTTGATAGCACAACACACAATTTATTCATAGCTAATGAAGTCTTTTATAGCTAATGACCATCGAAGACTTGGTTTTAAGCCACTGAAGAATCGATCAACTTTACTTTTTGGTTGGATGATAAAGCCAGATCCATACCGTTAAAGCCTTGTAAACTTTTCCTTGTATATACCAACAGATTCATCATTCTTTTGATTAATCTCAAAGAACTCCTTTTACATATTTGTTTGAATAATACAAGGGGAGTACTTATTGAAAAACAAATTCTGTAACTCCTCCCATTCCATGGATTGAATTTCATATCCGGGCCTTGTATTTTTAATTAGAGTCTACCACTAGTCTGATTCACCTTCTAAATGGTAAATAGACAGAATGACTTTTTCATATTCCAAATAGTGAAGTATGGAAAATATCTTTTCAATGGTATTGATCCATTGTTTAGCAACAAGTGGATCAGAAGACCCACAGAAAGAATGTGGACGTTGCCTCATGAAGGACTCAATAGAATATTGTTCCCTTCTCTGCTCATTTGGAAGTCCAGAATGATTCATAGCTTGTGTTAGTATAGAAATAATTTTTTCACTCTATATCCCATAAAATTGGTTTGTTCAGGAGGACAGTCATTGAATTTTCCATTATATTTATCAACATGGTTCCTTTAGGTTCCAGCCATCATCTAAAACCCAAAAAGAATAGTGTGAGACGCAAAAATCATCCTTGGAAAAAAAACATAATAAAGGGGGAGTACCTTCAATATATAACATCTTAGGTTTAATTATAAGTTCGTTAACATAATTATAGGACTATAAACTATACTTATACTTAACCATAGGGACATCCCTAGACAAACCATAGAAATATATCTAGTGATCTCACTAAATTTTTCACATCCTAGTTTTCAAAGGTTGACAAAACCTCCCTCGGATACCAACTATAGAGACCCAAAGCTTGACATACATGGAAATTACATTAATTTTTGAGGAATACTTAATACATAACAAAAATATACAACCAAAGACTATAATAGTTTAGTGTCTTTGAAAACAAGGAACATAATCTTTTAGTCATGGTGACAGATCTTCAATATATCCCATAAAGATATTCCCCTTCTGTTTTCTTACCTAAAACCTTTCTTTATATCCAGGTGAAAAGAAAAAATATAAAGGGTGAGCTCAAAAGCTCAGTAAGGGTAATCATGGAGAAAATAAAACAAACCATATACATTTGAACTTAAAAAAACATAATCAGAAAGTTTAAACATCAAAATCTTGGGTTGTGAAATACATCTTGGCAGTACGTAAGGCATATATCATAAAGAAACATCAATCATGATAAAATTGCATGGGAGTAAAACATATAATTGTGGAAAACCATTAAGCACAAGATATGAGTTCCTTTGTAGCCAATGAATTGCTGCCAAGACCATCATAGTGGAAAAAGTCCATTATTGAACCGGGTTTACTTTCTGTTCCAGCCCTATATTACTGAACTGGGTTTACTTGTCATTCCAGCCATGTCTATATCATGAGATATAAATCTTTACCAAATTAATAGAGGGAGATATAGGTATTACCAATCTCATAATGAAATCATTATTTTGTGTGCAACAAAATAAACATAAATCATTCATCATAACCCAATGAATAAAATGGGTTTCTTATACGTCATCCCATCATAACATATTGCATATAAAGCAATGGATATAATTTCATCATAAAAAAAATAAAACCATGTAAATAATAATGACATTTTACATGAAGCATATCCATATTAAAGAATTTCATATTATATGGAAAATAGTTTGAATAAAAAACATGAAATGAAATATTGAGTAAAATATCTTTTCTTCATCAAAATCATTTTCATTTCTCAAAATGTCATGCAATTTTAAAAGAAAAAATTGTTGAAAATAATCATGAAATCTTGTAGAGGAAGCTTCATGGGAAAAAGCATTATGAAACTGTAAAAATCAATTCACGACATATAAGTTAAAAATACATTCTCTTTGTACTTTTGAAAAGTCAAAAAGTACCTCATATGGAAAACAAAAGAAAGATTCCTTCCATACTACGTAATAAAAGTCAAAAAGGGGTAAACATGAATTTAAACATACATGGAAGAATAGTAAACACTTTATGAAAACATTTTAATAAAAAATGAACATGGATGATAAATATAACCCTAGTAAATACTTATGAATAAACAATCTCAGATAAGAATGAGATTGGAATAATTAACCATTACCATAGGTCCAATTTCTTCCGTACATGTCTGAAACTCCTCTTTTTCGACACGCCTCTTCTAAACCTCCACTTAGGGAACTAAAGTTGGTCTTTGAAGAAGACCAGGCCTTCTAGAATGTTTCTAGGTAAGTGGAGAAGAGAAGTGGATAGGGTTTGGCTGAGCTTGAAGGCTCAAAATGTTGTGAAGGGGAGAGGGATGAGGTGCTCTTTTATAATAGAGGAGAGGGGAACTTTTGGAAACCTTTAGAATATAAATTTATAATAAAATAAAAACCCACCTAAAAACCTCCAAAATGACTCAAATGAAAAGATGAGATGAGATAGGGTTTTAATATCATCAGAAAATAAATTTTAGACATGTTTGGAATTTTTTTTAAACTATATCAACTTGATTTATACTTATTTAATCTATTTAATTTTTTTTGTAATAATATTCTAAATATTAAATTTTTATAAATAATTATTTATGTGTTGTAAATTATCCATAATTGGATATTTTATGACATTCTAAACCATATAAACTTCAATTTATAATTTTTAAATATTTTTTTTATTTTTAAACAATTTAATAATATGTTATTTTTGTAAAATAACAATAGTGTCAATATTTTCACTATTAATTTATTTGAATTTAAATAAAATACACACCTAAGATATATTCAAACTAAAATATTTAATAGATTCATAACATGTCATATTTTTCTATAAAATTCGTGGAGCACATTAAATAGTTATTATAATATTTATTTTAATATTTTTAAAACCATTTATTTGATATTTCCATCAATAAAATAATTTATACATCACTATTGTGTCATCATTGATGATAATTATTTAATCCCAGAAAATTCTAAATAAATTAAAATTATTTAGATAATTTTATTATATTTCTGAAGACTATTTATGTTCAATGTCTTATGAAGTTTATCACTAAATTAAAATTATTACACTTATAAGATATAAGAGAGTGACATGTTGTCACTTTCTTTGGTTTTAAAAATAATTACATCATTTTCATGGTAAAAAGTCCATTAAATGAATCTATTCTGACCCTTAGGTGATATTGGTCGACTTTTATTCATCTAATAAAATTTTGGCAGGTGTTAGGGTAATTTAATAATATTATTTTTACCCTTAATTTCCTAATTTACCTTTAATTGAGGTAAATAAAATTTACCGTTGTTATTATTCATACTACATAAAAAATAAAAATAGCCAATTAACATAATTAAGACTTCTTGATCCCAAATATGGAATCTGTTTTTAAAAATTTTAAATATAGAAGATATATTAATTAATTTAAAAGTAATCATGTTGTCGAAAAAAATGGGTCTTTGTTTAAGACATTGCGAAAGATTGAAATGATTTTTCCTGGGAATTAAATGTAAAATTAATGATAATGACATAAATTATATTAAATGGTAAAATTATATTCTATTTATACTTTAAAACCAATCAACATTATAATTTATCCATATAAATTATCTCTAAGAAAAAGTTGTTTTTAATTAAAAGTTTCTGTATTTTTCCTGTTCATCAAAATATGAAAGTTAACAGAAAAATATAAAAAAATTATCCAATGTAAATTTTTATATCCTTACTGCAATAAATAAGTTTATTTTTTTTAATTGAACATATAAACATGTCAAAAACTTAATTTAAAGTGGGTTCTCCATCAAAAGGCGGCAAAACAACATTTTTTGAAAAATACGTATTTTACCCGAAAATTTTATTTTTTTCTCATACCATGTTCTAGGATATGTGTAATATGAATGATAGTGTTATAAAATTATAAATATTGTTAATAATATTCATAACGGCTAGTTAATAAGAATATATCGTTGTTTTTTGAAGCCCGGTATTGCGTACAACACACGCCATCGAGGAAGGTCACTCTTGCGTGTAATGCAATCCAAGTGAGTGTGGCGTGTAGTAAAAGATTCCTTTGGTGTTGCATATAACATAATCAAAACATAGTTTATTTATACACTGATCAAAATATATACTCTTTGTTGTGTAAAATGAATTTTATTTGAAAAAACTTGAAATTTTGTGTAACACAAGCCAATAATAGTGTTGCGTATACTACAAGAAAATATGGTGTTGCGTATAGAGAAAGATAATCTTAGTGAAGTTTACAACACAAGACATCAAAGAAATTAAAAATAATATTTCTCTTAAAATTTCTAGGTGTTATAGTGTTGGAGAGGCTTCTGGGAATATAGATTATCCTATCAAAGGTATTCCGGGAAGTCGGAGCTAGAAGTGGATGTTATAGTGTTGAGACATCTGCATGAGCTAGAATGTGTCAGTCGACGGGATTTCAGCACAGGAGGTCCTCTAAGGACTAGACTCGGGCATGTGGTCAGGAAGCCTATGGATTTTGAACAGAACTAAGGAATCCAATATAGGGTAATTTTTATGCATGTGATAAGAGAGGTCATATGGAACATGATTTCAAGACTAAGCGTACTAAGAAGGGAATGAATATAACGGATTGAACACCACATCCGGGGTAGTACTGTTATCATGGATCTCCTAGGTGAGGGTAGGATTCCCGAGGGAGGTGGAGCTGGAAGAGGATTTGGTGGGACTCTATAAGGTGATGTGGTTGATGGATGATAGTATGAGCTCTATCAACCACCACCATCAGCCAACCCATGTTAGGAATATGGAGTAGAAATTCAGTGCTATGGGCAGTTATATGCTATGGAGGAGTATGAACCAATAGCTAGTGAGATGATTAGATATTTGAATTGTGTTTATTAAACAATTAATTTAGTAAAAGTATACAATGGTTCGAGTCATTCCTTTTTTATATTCACACTTAGTCTGATAACTGGAGAACCTAGTTGAGATTTTTTCCCAGCAGATTCCCATTGAAGTTCTTATGAGGAATATTTCATTGATCTTTTATATTTAATAGGAGTGTGAGATAACACAAGTTGGAGAGAGTTTAAAGTGTGAAATTTTGGTCATCACGATAAAAAATTATGACATCATCTTCATTACAAATTGGATCTCCATGGTCTAACCCTAGAATAACTTTCACCACAAGCAAGTCAAATACTGTTGCACTGATGGGAAAAAGTTCTCCTTTATGGTTGAGAGAGATCTCATGTCAAGAATTTTTGGTTTTATCATAAATAGGATTCAACCCATAACCCATTAGTTTAAAATTGTATCACTTTTCATAGAAGGGTCTTTATTAGTTAGTATTATTTCATTAGTGAAGGATTTTATGTTATTCATTCTCAAAGATGTTTTGTGACTACCTCTCGGTTGGGAGATGGATTTTTCATTAACTTTCATCCTGAGACTATTCTGATAACTTATTATTAATATATTATGGCCTCTAATGATATTTAAGATCTGAGGTTGTAGTTGGATGGACTTCAAAAAAAGGATTTTATTAGTCCTAATGTGTCCCCCTAGGTTGTGTTGCTGTATTTCATGAAAAATATAGATGGGATTTTGTGACTCTATGTGCATTATCATCACTTGAACTTGGTCAAAATAATAAAAAATTAACCCTTTATTAGGATTTATGACATCTATCCATTGTGAGGTGTGATATGGTTCTCGAAGATTGGTCTCATGTACGGCCACCAGTAGTTAAGAATTCACAAGGATGATATTTAACAATTTTAATTCTGATATCGTTGTAGAAACTATGATATCTTGGTGATGACTTTTGGTCTGAAAAATTCCCCCATTTCTTTTCTGTATTTAATTTAACCAATCATCCATCCATAATTAGAACAATTTTTTGTTTTATTTTTTGAAGACATACTCATATACTCGGTGTTAGTGGAGGAGCATTAATAGAACTTGAGGATGGTTCTAGATTTTCTTAGGGAGCACCGTCTTTATATTAAGATATTGAAGATACATTTCTAGATTCAAAGGATTCAATTATTAGAGAATTTCATTTTTAATAATGGATTATCTATAGACCTAGTGAAGATTTATGTAGTGCTTTCTTGGGATATTCTTAGGAGAGTGGTGGAGGTGTAGAGTTTTCTTGGCCTGGTGTGGTACTATTAGAGGTTCGTGGTATATTTCTCTAGGGTTGTAACCCATTTTACCATCCTAATGTGGAAATAGAATCCTTTTACATGGACTAATAATTTCCATGGATCCTTTGAGGAGTTTAGGATAAGGATTATGAGTTATTCAATTTTGATACTACTAATGGGGAAAATGGAGTATGAAGTACATTATAATTCCTATGGAGCTGGGATCAGTTGTGTGTTGATATAGACATAGGAAGTGATCGCATATAGGTTGAGGTAGTTTATTCCCAAAGAAAGAACGATGTGATTGATGAAGTAGATGTGTAATAAGTAGTCTTTACTTTGAGAATGTGTAAGCACAACATTCTAAAAGAGTGCTTTGTGGTTTACTCAGACCATCAAAGTCTCGGGTATTTCTTTATAGATGTAGACTTGAACCTCAGATAGAGGAACAGGTTAGAGTTCTTGTAGGGATATGAGTTTCAGTTATTCTATAATCCTTGTAAGGGAAATGTTATGGTATATACACTTAGTAGGAAGACCGAGGATTTCTTGGAGTATGTGGTGTTTGGGCAGTCTGCTTCCTTATAGTTTACCCTACTACAGTAGGAGGAAGAAACTCTTATTAAATTTATGGTGTTCAATCCTATGCTTCTACATCATGTGAGAGTGTCCTGGTAGGGATACATCAACTATGAGGTCTTACATGACCATATATACTCTGGAGATTCAACATATATATTTTTTGAATGATGGAATCATGTCATCCTTTATTAGGAAATATGGCAGTCCTGATCATGATGCGAGTAGATGTGATGAGGGAGATTCACACAGCTCCTTTTGGATATACATCCAAGTGTGGGGAAGAAGAAAAGTGACCATTAGTTATAGTTTTCGTGGGACGGTATGCGATGGAACATTTCTAAGTTCATCACTCAGTATCTCAATTGTCTGTAGGTAAAGTGTAACCACAAGGTGTCTGTAGGTTTACTGATCATTTTGAGATACAAAAGTGGGATATATCTATTGAATTTTCTATAGGGATACCATGGAAAATGAGAGGCCATGAATCCATCTTGGCGATAGCTGACTAACTTATGAAAATGGAATACTTCCTATATATTTGAGAGTAGAGTCAAATGAATGGTTTAGGTAGCTGTACTAATGGGAGATCAATCTCCTTCAAAGGGTACCCTCAATGATTGTGTCCAACCATGATGTGTGGTTCTCCTCACAATTGTGAAGAGTATTATAAGAGGAATTATGGATCCATATGAAGATGATTACATCCATCTACACCCATACATATGGGAAACTCGATCACACAATCCAAGTGATGAAGGATATATTGAGGGAATGTGTGTTTGACTTCCTCCAAAATTGGGATTATTACTGTCCATTCGTATAGATTTCATGTAATAATATCCACCACCCTACTATCATCGTGGGACCATTCAAGGTTTTGTATGTGAGACCCTTCATGAAACCCTTATGTTTTCAATGGTCTATGATTCATCACATCTTAGTCCAAAGATGGTGAAAGTGATGATTTAGAAGGTCATGGTTATCTCTGGTTGGATGAGTACATCCCCTAAAATATATAAATCTTACACAAATCAACATCGTAGGCCCATAAAGATCAATCAAGGAGACCAAAATTTTCTGAGAGTTTCCCAATGATGAGGATTGAAAAAAAAAATCTACTGAGACATGTTATCTTTGATGTTCATTGGGTTATTTGAGATCTTGTAGTTTTTTGGATAGTATTCCTACTACCTCTACTTTCCACTACATTTAGAGCGAGTACAGGACATCTTCCACATGTCACAAATAAAGAGATACATGCATGACCCTAGGAACATTATTGAATGGAGGAGAAGTAAATTGAATACGGATCCACTTTCATGGAGCCCCCACTAGAGATTGATGATCTAAAAAATATGATCTAGTATGGATGGACCATCCCTTTGGTTCATGTATTCTTGAAGCACAAGGTAATTCAAGATATCTCGTAGTAGTGAGAAATCCAAATGCAGGCTATGCATCACAAAAAAATTATTTTTTTCTTTTCATGAAAAAAAAACTTGAAGGAGCGAACAATGTAGAGGCCCTTTTTAAGACTTAGGAATATATTTAAGAATATTATCAAATCCAGGAACTGATACATCATTCTATTTATAGATTTGGGGTTCTTAGAATTTAATTTTTAAAATATTTTATATATTTTATATTACACACACAATTTTTTAGGAAAGATGGGATAAATCATAAATAAAATCTCATAATGAAAATAAGAGGCCATAGTTGAATATGTAGCATGTGATTTACTCTATTCATGACCTAATGTTTCTCAGTGCAGGATATTTTAATAAAATGGTTTTTTCTGGGTGATTTTAGTGGAATAATTGTTTAAATATTTAATAAAAAAATGAAATGGCCTAAAACATAATTCCCTCTATAAATAAATATTTACATTGGACCACTAGGGCTAGCTTCATAAACTTAGGACAATTGAGAAGAGGTTCCACTATTCTTTTTTAGTGGATTGAGTCTAGGCAATGATCAAAAATCCGATCAAGATGAATCATGGCATATTGAACATAATGGCTCTTCCTCTTCAATTGGAAGCATCATTCTTCATCTGTAAATGATCCAATATCAATGTAGAACTATTAATTTTATTTCCCATATTATTAAATTATTGAGAATCATCATTCTTATTTCTTTGATCTTCATCAAATTTGAGAATTTTTATGAACACACATATCAAATTTATTTTTTTTATTCTATTAATCCCAATTGTTCCATTTTTATCACCCCAGATATCCCTGATCTATGTTCATTGGCCAATAATTCTTAGTAAATGATTGTTTAAAATATATTTCATCTGATTTACCCCCACATTCCTTCCCAACATGCAATTATTATCTTATAGAGTCTCAAATTGACATTATCGGGAATGATTAAGTGTGATTGGACCTTCGGATTCAAGGTAAATTCACGTGAAGAAAATAGCTTGATGATCAGAGTATGGATAGAGATGACTATGGGATATAGGTGATGATACTAATGAATATAGGATCTTGGATCAAGATTGAATTGGTGTAGGTACCACCATAATAAATCAGTGGTGAACAAAGGGTTCGTACGGGTGAGATGGATTCTGTTTCCTGCCCAAAAAAAGTTGAAAATAATGGCCTAAGGAAATTGACACTGATTTTCGGTGGTAAAATGGTGCGAATTTTTGGGGTGGTTTTGGATAATGAATGCATGAAGAAGATATAATTTTATATGAAAAACCCAACTACACATAACGCAGGCTAATGAACACATGTTGTGTGGTCCCCTGGCTAAAGTGGTTTGGGTTTCTAGGTGAGTTAAATATCACAAGTGTGGGACCAAACACATGCCATGTGACTCGGTGTTGGTGACCCAGTGTGTACTCCAAGAGTACATGGACACGGGTATGGACAATCATACTCTATGTAATGTCACATGGTAATAGTACCCATACATGACCTGAAGAACATGGGTAAGACCCTATACGGTAGGACATGGCTCCTCCCTATCTGCTTGAGATAGATAATTTAGTCTCATTAAACTCCTTGTAGGGATACATGACCAGTGACCCTTGTACTTGGAAGGATATGGTCAAGAATTTGGGTGAGACCATAAGCTGTGTGGGTCCACTTACACATCATGAACCCTTATTTTTTAGGGTGTTTTAACATATCATACCCCCTTTATTTGGAATAATATTTTTGGACCATGAGTTGAATAAAATGATTTCTTTAATATATAATGTGATGTTGTCCTTCAGGGTGTATTTTTAAAATATGATGTGAGTTGTTTCATGCAAGAATATTCTTTAGGCGGTGCTCAATGATAAAAGTGATTGGGTAAGATATTCAGAGAGATTAGAGTGGAACCATCCTACTAGGATAGGTCATGGATCCTCTACCTATCCATTATAGTTACACAACCCTACTAAAATAGATCATGGATCATCTACCTATAAATTATATTGGAAAACTCATAAACAGATTGGTGTGAGTCTTCTAGTAATCCATTAGATTAGAACCCACCTACAGGGATAAATCAAGGGTCTTGTACCTATCAATTAGAGTGGCGTACTCCGGTTGGGATAGGGTACAAGTCCTCTACCAATCTATTATATTGGAGCCCTACTACTGGGATTGGGAATGTTTCCTCTTTCTATACATTTGATTAGAACCCTTATATAGATTTATGTCATGGGTTCCTGTCAATTAGAGTGGAACCCTCATACCGGGATATAGTGTGGGTCCACTATCTACAGAGTGGAACCCTCTTACAGAGTCTGGTCATTATTCCTCAACCATTAGAGTGGAAACCTCCTACTTTGACAAAGAATGGGTCATCTATATAACTTTTCAGTTGTTCCATCCTATTTTACCATGGAATGGGTCCATTACATAGATATTACGACCCCTCAACTAGGTCTAACAGCGGAGAGGTTGGATCAATATGGAGGATTTCAGTAAATAGACACAAGAGATCTTGAGCATCATTGCTGGATTATTGGAACTCATGGGAAACTATTTTACTAGGCTGGAATATGTGATAGAGATCACCTTTCTATATCTTATGGGTTTCTTTTATGAGAATATATATTTATACATATTATATGATTTCATTACTCTATTTTTATGGGTTGAACTATCTATTTCTATTATGTCTCTTACTAACCCCCCCCCCCCCACAACTTTTAGGGAATCATACTTGTTATGTATATACTCACCACTCCATTAGATTTTCCCATATCTTTCACATCTTATATAGATGACAGACATGTCGGTGGTGACTAAATAGGAGCCTAAGGATACCCAGATGAATTTTAATACATACAGTGGTTGGGGATTTAAGATATGAAGTCAAGTTCACTCAGTATTTATTTTCTAGTTTTTCAATTGGAAAAAATTTTTAGATAGGTGTGTATTTTTTCCCTTTTTTATTTTTAGACTACACCATCATACTCTTGTATTCCATTGAGGTTGTTATATACATATTTTTTACTCCAAATATTATTGTCATTTATTTTTCTCCTTTATTATTCTGCATAGAGATGGTTGTGTTTCTCTATATAGGTACTTAGGAAAATCCACTTGTATTATATAGGATTTTCAGTTATTTTCACCATCCCCTAGCCTGTGAGGGTAGGATTTGTGTATTTTTTTCTTAAGCTCTATTTTGATAGGTCAGGAAATCCATGGTCTTGGATAAATCTAGTTTCCATCATTCTTATTAGACCTTTGATTAGGGAATTGTCAGGAATAATTTTCAATTTTCCCACATTTAATACATTAAACTATTAGTGGTACATTGTGCAGTACAATATCCCCCTCCATTCTATTAAATGAACTATTTTAGTGACCTTGATAGGTTTTTACTTGATGCCTTTCTTACCACTGATAAAATAAATTATAATTATATTCGTAAATTCCCATAGTTTCTTCTTCCCAAATTTTTGAAACATAAAAAATTAAATCTTCTTTCCTTTATCATCTTCATAACTTGAAAATTCATTATACACCATCCTTATATTATTTGGTTTCTCTAGAAAATAAACTAAGTTCACATTATTGATAATAATTTTTGGTGTATGATTAGGAATGACTAAAATATTTATCACTCAAGATTTTATTATGTTTGGTTTCTTAATAAAAAGTATACTCATTATCCATAAAATTCATAGTTATATTTTATTCTTTGTGATTCAACATATAAAAAAAATAAAAATTTCTTATGTGAGTGATGGAAAATTAATATCACATGATGATTATCATAAATTATTTCTTCAAAAATGAAACCTCTAAATGTCTTACTCTTTCTAATCAAAACATTATATTTTAGATCAACCTAAACAACTCTCAGCCTCATATAGATTTATTTATCTTGGTTGATATCATAATATTTAAACCAATTAAATAAATAAATTAATCCATTATAGTGTCTCATAAAAAAAATATTATTGACCAAAGTGTATCTCTTAAGAATGTCTAGCCATGTGTGCAGTAATATGACCACCCATTGAGCATAGAGTTAAGACTGAATTGATACTCAAATATAATTTTTTGGGTGATTATCCCTAGGTGGCTAAGTTACAATGATACACATTACAATATCTACGATGGTATGAAATTTATTATGAATAAAAAAATATTTAACTTACCAAAACTTTGAGTTAGTTTTCTATAAATAGTCTTTTCACCAGGGTACTCACTAAAGTTTACTTATCCCAATCTCCAAAAATTACTAAACTGATCCCCCAAAAATCCAACAAATACATAATAAAACTAATATGAAAAAATAATTAATCCATTATATGATACCAATTATGATACCCCAACCCACAATCATTGGTTTAATGAAAGAAAAATGAAATTTAGGCATTGGATTTGATACAAAGTGAAGTGACCAAAGATAAACCCATAATAATTTTACCACATTCCCAGAAGTTAAACATTAAATTACCCATATAATTTCACAATCTCAGAACCCTATGTTTTCATTTAATCGGGGTTTATCTAGATAAAAAACATATTTTAGAATACTTTTGAAAATTTCACCACAATTGTTCCACAATAAATTTTATTCTAGAATTTTCTTAAATTAAAATCATATTAATAACAAAGGGTAAATAGAAATATAAGAATAGGGGTGATTTTAAATGCTCATAATTGGTAAACATATGTGGTAACAGTTGAAGTTCAAAAATAAAAATAATATGAGAACTTTGGTTGAATCAAAATGTACAGACTTAACATAAGATATTCATACCCAATAAATAATAGATCACAAATAATGAGTCCTAGACTACATAATTTCATAACATAATATATGATTCAAATTTTAGGAGAAATGTTAATAAATTAACATGATCCATGATATTATAACATCAAGATACCAAAGAAATATGGAAAAAGATCCTCATAGGTAATCTTCACCTACATTACCTATGCACATGGACTCATTCCTTTGATAAAATTTAATTTTACCTATATATACATATATCATGATATTTAAAAGAAAGAATAATGAATTAAATGGAGGTATATGACTCCATCTATCATCGTCTGTGTATATGATTACTTATTAGAATAAATCACTCAACATATCATAATGATATCATAGGAATAAAATTAGTTTCATATACTTTTCAAATTAAATTACTTAAATAAATCATTAATAATTATATTAATTATCATAACATTATAAACCCATGGAAATGAGAGTGGTATATTAAGATATAAGTAACATTCTATGTCAATACCCTTTAATTAAGATGTTGAGGTATATGGAAATTATATCATATAGATAAAATATATTTTATTTATTAAATAATTTCCGAAATCAATGGATATATAAATATACATGGAAAAAATCTTCAAATAATAAAATTAAATATTTTTTTTTCTCATAGGAATTTAATTTGAATAAAAAAATTTCTATAAATGTGTGTTTATTATGAATTAAAAAGGATGTTTTATATCATAAATTTAATAAAATTCAACATTTAAGACCCAATACTATTTAATAATATGGATGTTATCATTTAAAGAATATTCCAAGTCATGCATGCAATTATAAAAAATATTTATACATATAAGATAAAACACCTTTTTGCAGCATTTCACAAATTTATTTTTATATAAAAAATAAACCTAAAATTTTGAGAAAAAATAATTAAAATATAAATTTGTATAACGTTAGGAGAATATGATTATCTTTTCAAAAAATGAAAAATTATGGGGAATTTTTAATGAAAATGATAAAATGGTGGAAACATATGTTTGCAAAAAAATGTTTAAAAGAGATTATCTTTACAATTTTTCACAGAAAATACAATAAAAAAGTGATAAATATTTATTTAAAACAATTTTATATAATTTTAAAATAGTTTAAAATGACATTAATCAATATTTGAAAAATAAATAAGGTCCTCTGGAAAATCATCCATTGAATTTGGACAAGGAATAGAATTATACTGAGAAGAAAAGAAGTAATGGGGCAGTTTTTGTTATAATGGGTAAACTATGAGGCATAAAGAAAATGAAATAGCGATAAGACTATTAAAATACCAAAAATTACTATAATATAATAAAATTATAGTTTTTTTACTAAGAATATAGTGAAAATTCTCCATAAATTTTTTCTTTAAAGTAAAATATCGATTTAAAAATAAGATTGGGAACGAAACCATTAAGGAATGAGTATATTTTAATTTGAAAAATGTTAAAGGAGACCATAAAATAGATATTAAAAAACCTTTAAATAAATTAAATTAATATCATAAAATATAAAACATGTAGTGTACAGCCTATATAAAGTAAATATAGTGCACAATATCAATCATGTCTAATGGAATTGAAAATTGAGACAAAGAAACCTTACTTAATTGATGGATTTTGAATAAAAACCCCTTAAATTATAGAACATTATATTGATTTATAAACCCATTATATTTTATGAGGAATTATAAAAAATACATGGCCAATTAATTCACCACTAAATTCAAAGATGTGGTAAACATACATCATATCTCAATGAATTAAAATTAAGATGAAAAAAACCTTACCCTAATTTAAGAAAATCATTAAATAACTTTAACAACATATATAAAAATGAAATATCATAATCAATTTTTAGAAAATATATTATAAGTTGGGTAATTTTCTAATTTTCTTTTACAATAATTTAATCGAAATATTGTAGTTGATTATTTATTTTTTTCATCATCAGAAGTTTCTAGTTTCGATTGTTTTGTTTATAACTAGTTATATAATGGCAGTGTCAATTATTATTCAAAGATTAAAATTTCATTTTTTTATATGAATAAAGGTACATAAATATATTTTATATAATTAATTATATAGGTTTAATTTCATTTCATAAGTTATTTATATTTTATTCATGATGTAGAAGTCAACGAAATTCTTGTTTTTGGTAATCATTAAGAATGAGTTGTGATATATTAATAAAGGCTTAGATATTTCCATTACCAATAGTTAAAAATTTTATTTACTTATTATTTTTCAATATAACATGTAATTCATTTTCCATACTTACCATTGATATAAATTTTTACCATTAGTTATATAGGTTGATAAAACGACCCAAACAAGAAGAAGTTACTATCTATATTGGAGTGAGTTTAAGAAGGTGATTCCATTGGCCTAAAATAATAAATAAGGAATAATAATTATATTATTTAGATGTTTTTATGGTGTTGAATAAGGAGTTGGGTAAAGATTAGTATAACTGATAGAGAGAAAAATTCATCACTTTTGTGGTGTTGTGTGGTTGTATGCATGCACATGTGATGCATTAGTTTTCTAAATATTATGAAGACTATTGGTAATATATTATAATTTAATAATCATAATAATGTAATAAATATTATAATAATACTTAAAATACAATTTTGTAACAACCTATATAAGGTAGTGAGGAAAAATTAAACATGTTGTCCTTTGAGGTTGTAGTCAGTGTGTACTCGTAGAAACATCTTTGTTTTTTGAATTGTTTTAGAGGAAGGAAGAAAATGGATTTTAAATTTGTATACTAAAATTTAATTGTATTAATAACATTGATATTATAATATTTTATTCTATATATTTGGTTTTATGTGGTTATATAATGATATAATTAAGTGAGGTCAATTTAGAACATCACTTTTCCCATGGGATAATATTTTTTGGGTAACATTTTAAGACTCTATAGATTTTTCTATTGGAAAGAAAACTGATTTTAGAAAATATAGATGAAATTTAGGAGAGAATATGTTAGATTTTTGGTTGACATAATTCAATAAAATGGGTGGATAAATGGGTTGTTGGTGGGATTCTTTTATATGTGAGGGAAATGGAGTTTTCATAAATATAACTTCTCAATTTTAGGAGATAACATGTTTAACATATAATGTGTATCTAAATTGGAAAATAATTTAGAGGTGATTGATTTAATTTCAATAATACATAAATAATTCACTTTAACAGTAGTTTTAAACACATTTAAATGTATTTAAATCAATAAATTATAAATTTTACTATTTTTGGTTTTTACAATGGTAATTTATTTTTTCCAAAATAATTAATTTTTGATTCAAAAAAATAAAAAATTTATTATTACATACCTTGGATCTATTATTTAAAGATATGAAAGAAATTTTATAAAATAAAATTTTTATGTGTAATAAAAATTAATTTTGATATTAGCACATATAAAGTGAAAAAACTATTTTTTAGAAAAACAATTATGTAATAATAATTATTATGTTTAGTAAACAATTATCCATGTTATTTATTTTAATGAAAATAATTGGTTTATTATTATCCAAAGTAGATTTATGTGATATTAAATTAATTCAAAAACAAAATTTTATATAGATAAAACATAATTAATAGATAAACAACAAAAAAATATAAGAATAATATTTCTTAATTTTTGAAATCATTGAAATATGTTTTATAAATAAATAGTTGTTTTTAAATGAATAATTTATCATCATATATACATTATTGATTGTGAATGTTTTCTATATACTTTATGTTATATTTATATTTTTATATAATCATAAATGTTACAATTTTAGTAAGGTTGTATTTTTCATTATTCACCTAAAAATCAATTATTTTAAAAATATCCCAAATATTAATAGTAAGATAATTTTATATTTATTAATCAAAAAATTAAGTTTATTTTAAAATATTAAAAACTTGAAAAGTGTAGAGTTAGTTTTTTTTAAATAAAAAAAATATGTGTAAAATTTCTTATGTTGAATAATCATGTTTTATGTTTTGTTAATATTATTTCAAATAATTTTATAATTAAATAATGTTAATATATAATTTTATATATAATAATATTTTAAAATGGTTAATTAGATTTATTTTTAATAAATATAAACCACTAAAAAATAGTTATTTTAGAAAGAACAATCCTTTTTATTATTAAATCATATTAATTTGGTATCATTTAAATATAATAATTTTTGGTTTTGTATTATATTTTTATTTACAATAGTTTCTATATTTATTATATTTTTATTGTTAATATTCATCTAATATTTCATTTCTCAACTTGGTTTGGTGTTTTGTGTGGGGAAATCTATTGAACACATTATATTTACATAAATAAAAGATATATAATAAAAGGCTTAGGTGTTAGAATAATTTCGGTTAAGTTGTGTCTTTATGGTCAAGGGAGGGAGGATTCTATTGGTCTAAAAATATGGAATATCCAAATCTACGGATTAATACATGTCCTCAAAAAATGAAACTCTAATATTCATTGCTAGATGAACCTTTGTAGCATATATATTGAGTGAAGAGTATAGCTCAAAATTTGTTCCATTATATTGGGCATATGTTGGATGTGGTTTCTTGAATTATATAATGGATTGTATCTATACAAATAGGACTGCATTGTTTAAGACAATGACACATACATAGAGATTTTGTATTTAAGACCACTAAAATGGAAGCCAATTCCACATAGTAACACTGACCATCTAATTATATGATATGATTATCATATTCTCCACCTAGAAGGTTATTATATTTTCTTTAGTGGAATTTCTCATAGATGTTTCAAAGAAGATTAGGGTCACATTTCATTTCCATGTTATATAGTATATGAAATAAGGGAGTTAAAATATGCCATAATACGTCTTGAATTTTACATTCAATCATTTCTCTTCACATGATACTCTAATTTTCAACATCTTCTCTGAGTAGTTACTTGATGTTGCCTAATGGAAGAGGTTATTTTTCAATGATTATTTTAAGATGTGGGAGAGCATTTTTTCTGTTTTTAACTACTACTATGGATTCTTTTCCATGTGGAGGGACTTAATATTCCAATTTCCTTGGTTTTCATATCGATGGGGTCCAAACATCGTTAATTGATTATAGAATAGCTAGTGAAACCAACTTATGAATTTCCAAAGCCTTTCTTTATGATGGAAGCTTTGGATCCCTCATGACATTGGGAGATGTGAATATTGAGGAGATACATCATTTTGAGTAGGAACATTCTAAAGAGAAACATGTGGAGGACCTCCATTGTTTTGGTTCTTAGATTCTCCATCATAATGATGATATCTACAATGTATGTTTACATATTCACCATGTGGAGAAACTTTATGGTTTTAATATTTTTTATTTCATTCATGGTGAGAAACTCCTTGTTGGTTTTTTATTTTAACATGAGGAGGACCAACATATTAAGCACCATAGTAATAACCTTTATAATTATTTTCATGATTCTCACAATTAAGGCCTCTATGGTTACTTCTGTTCTTACCACTAGCATGGGGTTGGCCTATATTTGAAAAGTCACTTATTATATAAACTAATAATTCTAATATCTATATATATATAATCCAAATACTTCAGATTTATTAAAAATGTAGATAAAATACTTATGCCTTATCAAATATTACTTTTATGTCCCCAAATTGGACTTCTCCAGTACTGTAAAAGCAATGCGTCATTAATCAAAATGATTTTTCATATTTATCATGAAATAAATTTGAATTTATATGTTTTTAATTATTTAAATATGATATTTTTATTATGTATCGATAAATTAATCATTTCATATTTTTATTGTATTTTTATATCATAATTATTTCTTACTAATGTCATAAAATATACTGTATTTCATAAAACCAATATTTTTTACTATTCACAAAAAAATTAAATATCTCATAAAAATATAAAAATTCATAGTTAGATAAATTTGAAATATTTAATAGAAAAACAAATTCCATTTAAAAAATTCAATTCATATAAGTGATATGAATTAATTTTATTATAAATACATAAAACTAATTAAAAATAGTTATTAGAAAATATGGGTTTTTAAAAACAAAATGAATATATACCCAAATCAAGTAAAATATTGATTAAAATTTAATTCATTAGATTAAATATCATTAAATAAAGCTTATATTAATTTAATATCATACTTAATTCATAAAATGTATTTTTAGTGAAAAAAATGACTGATTTGAATATATAGGTAATTTTATTATTCCCTAAAAAGTAAATCTTTTTAGAAAAATAAAAAAATTTAATTATAAGATAATTTCAATATACTAATTTAACATATGGTAAACATTTTATGAATTACCATTTCAAATAATTTAATTAATTAAGTATATTAAATGCTCATGAAAATAAATAAAATAAATTTTTGAAGGAAACGTATTCTTGAAGTATAAAAAGACTACTGAAAATTTAGTGATTATTTCATAATAATTAATAAGTACATTTGTATTGAGTAATTATTTTATATATATTTCATATTTTATTAAATACTATCTAGAATCGATAATTTAATGGCTAGTTTATAACAGTGATATATAAATATTAATATTTCATTGGAAATTTATGCTTGGTGTTGAGTGTCATAATCACTAACGAATGTAGTCTTCATTATAAATCCTCAGGTTGTTACATTCTCCCTTGTTTAATAAATTTAGTCCTCTTAATATGACTATGATCTGAGTAATAATTTTATGGATATTTAAAAATACCTTTTTATATACCCCATATCATAAAAATGGATAATAAAACATCCTCTTAAAAAGAGGGGAAATAAAATATGATGGTTATTGGAATAACACATACTATTTTTCCAAATAAGAAAAAAATAGTGGGAAGATAAAATATGGATATAGAAATTTTAATTTCCAAATAATTTTGGATGGTGATAGATAACATTTATCCCAATAAATTAAATGATTAAGATAAATATAAATACCACATATCAATAAACTAGCAGTTACTTAGAAGACCATCAATTCATCTGAAATAAAGGTAATAGGATAATAAATTTATTTCAAACTATTTTTACAATATATGAGGAATTACATTACCATATAAAATCAGAATATAACAAAATATACATAATTTATATATATATAATTTTATTCTTTAATTAATTTCCACAACAATAAAATCTTTTTGTCTATATGGTGAGTATTCATGATAAATTTTTCTTTCAAGAACCACTAAAATCAACTTCTAGTGGATCACATAATCTATAAAAATATAGTAAGATGTTCCACTTATATTTAGACATTAAGAAAAACCTAAATTGTTAGCACAACATAATATAATTTCCAAAATGAATAAAACTACATATTAATAAATACAAAATTAATTTCCAAAGTGTGAATAAAACACCCAAATTTAAACATAGATCATTTGATAAATATCATCACTAAAAATTCTTAAAAATATTCTCAATATACACTGAAACCAAAAAATCATAAGTACTAGATCACTTATTCTTCTTATATGAATTTAATATTTATCCAAAATAATAATAAGACACTCATAAAGTCATATAAAAAAAGAATGTATATTCCACAATCATATAATCTACAAAACATGCTAATTACTTCCATAAATATCCTAAATCGCCATAAATAATATTTATGATTATATATGTTTCTAAAATTTAATTCAAATTTTATTCCTCAAATAATTTCCAATATTATAAAAAAAATCCATTTACATTAACCATATAAGGTTCTAAAAATTTGAAAATTATTCTAAATAACATTAATCAATTAATCCTCAAATCAATTTATGAATCTCATGGTTATCTATGTGATAAAACATATGTTTCAAAATTATGATAACCCATAATTACCTTAACGTAAAATACTCTATAAATAGTAATGTTTATAATTAAATTTATACTTATGTATCAAAAATATATAAAGTTATTTTTCCTCAAATAACATTTTCACTAAAACCCATACTAAATCCCAGGTTTATATTATATTAAAAGTCCCACAAAATATAGTTAATCACATTGAACACCGATCATAAAAAAACTATAAAGTGGATTATAGGCCTTTAAAATAATTATTAACATTATAATTATAAACCAATCATGGGTTCTATAACTCATATATTTTCCTCACATGTAAATATATTAATCACTATAGTTATATGAACATTTCATATAATACCAACTATAGAGACACCACATTAATCAATATACAAATAGAATATTTAGATAATAAATCACATTCATACATTATTAGAATATTTTTATAATTTTAATTATTTTATAATTATTTTATAAATCTTAAAAAAAAAGAATATAAAATAAATGTTGGAAACATACTCTTAGTATACATTTTTCCACTCTAGAAACAATAAAGATAAATATGACTTATATTTAAGAAAAATATTTATGAAATTCAACTTAAATTCTTATTTTTTTCTAATAATCCTTATAAAACTTAAAAAAACATCAAAAATGTTGGGTAAGCACAAAAATACCAATTTAAGAATATAAAAAGAAATAAATATATTCCTTTAGTTCAAGAATACTTAGGGAAATTTTTCTTTTTTCAAAATAAACCATCCACACAAAATAAATAGTTTCTTAACCAAGAAATCTACTTCCCTGGACAAATAATTTTTTAAAGAATTTCATAATAAATGTTAAAGTAAAACAATTAAAACTCATAAAGGCCTATTTTAAATCATGAAAACTCTTAATAAATTCTTTAAAAGGTTATACATTTCACACTTAAGAAGTGGGTTATATATGTTATTTTAAACATAATATCATTATAATACCTTATAAAAGCATAATATTTCTATAAATAACATAGGAATCCCAAATTCATATTACAGTAAAATAGGAAATAATCCTCTATATCACTCTTTTGAATGGAATAACCAATACAGTCAAATCACCTCATAATTCCTAGGATAACATATTCATTGACGAATGGTTTTGAGGGATATAATAGACCCATCCATCTTTGGATTATAACATAACCATAGGTAGTTGTTTTATAATGGAACCACCCATATATAATTTATAACAAAACTATTATTCCTCAAAAACACTTCCCAATAACCATTACATAATTGTAATATATAAAGTCATGTGTTTCAATCACCATATAAATAAAAATGTCCATTCCATCTATAAGAAACAAATTTATGATAATGAAATATCAATTCCATTTAAAACCCTTTTTAACAATTCAAAGAAAATAAGAAAGGTGGGAATTTCATTATAGAAAAGAAATAAATTTTTAAAACACATCCAAATACAAAAAAAATATTTATGGTGGTAGGAAAAACCATCGATTCCATATATGTTAGAATAAAACATTCCTCTTGGATTTTTTTTCAAAACATTCAAAATCAAATATATAAAATAATACTTTTATAAACTATTAAATAAAAGTAAAAACAGTGACATAAAATTCAATTTATAATTCATTTATTTCCGTATAAATATAATCATAAATTAATATAAATAATAAAAAATGGGAGAAAAATTTATAAAATTATTCTTTAAAAATTTTAAAAAGATGTTTTAAAAGTAAAGGGTCTCAAACCATCATTGTGACTCATCAAATACATTCTATATAATAAATATTTATTAAATTATTTTAATTATTTACTTTTTTAAGAAGCATTTTAAATTCTATTTTTCCTTTTACTACCACATTATAGTCAATTACATAAGAGATTAAATTCACATTCAAATTTTTCAGGATATTTGGATCATATGACCAATATAAATTTTTTAGCATAATTGTAGTCAAAGGGGTAATTTTTATGTCATAAAAAGAATAATTATAATGAAACTATTGTTATTATTATATATAAATTATAATTTTAAACCCAATAATTAATTACCCTTATGAAAATCGACATATATTATAGTTAAATAGATGTTAGGTCATATGTAAGCATGGGTGATGTTTTCATTTTTTAATTATCATGATATAAATAAGATAACTATTAAATTATCATTATATAATGGTAATTTACCATTAATAAAATATTTTTTCAATAAATACAGTTATATATTCAAACCATATGGTGTGGTTATGAAAAAGGAATCGCATCATTTTGTGGTGGTGGTGATCCACATGTATGCAAGCATGTCGATATCAAATTTCAATGAATGAAAGGGAAATAAAATATATGATGTATTAATGTTTTAAAATTATAAATACAACATTACTATCATATATATACATTAAATCCATTATTATAACAAGCCATGGTAGGTGGTTATGGAAAATAGATTACATCGGTTCGAGAAGAGGTAGTCTACCGTACACACAAATGATGTTTCATTTCCCATTTTATTGAATAGAATATGTATATAGGTTCTTCCATTAGCATAATAATATCTAATAATATGGAACTTGTTTTTTTATTTCATCATGTTTAAATAATATTTTATTGAATTAGAAGAAGAAAAAGAACTAAAACATTTGGTTGAAAGCTATACCTCTTCTTTGGAAAACATACTTTTCTTTACACCATATTCCCTATAAGGATTTTATTATACACAAACTAATAGATCTATAATGAGTGAAGGGATGTTTTTAAGGTTCTTTTGGAAAAAAATTTCTCCTAAAGTGTATATATATGAGTGTAGTGGGTACCCTTTTAAAATGTGGGGAGGGGTACTTCCGCAATTACAAAAAGTATTAAATTAATATAAATAACCCATCATTAAAAAATAGATCCAAAATGATATAATAAGAATTTACAATTATTATGAGTGGAAAACATTTATACAATAGAATTTTTACATATTTATGTGATATTTTCACACTTATAATTTGGGATTAACCCCTCATTAACCCTTTTGTCTTTTACCATGATATCAAAATTTCCTATACCAAATGAGTCATGAAAATAATTATAAAATAAAATCACCCATAAATAGACCATGTTTGATATTATAATTTTTATCACATTCAATTTTATTAAGTTATTTTTTTTAGGAATATAAATTCATTTAATAAAACATTATTCATTATGAAATATCATTAATTTCATTTTTGAAACTATTCATTTAATTTGAATTTTTAAACATCATGAAAGAATAGGAATTAAAATATAATCCCTAAAAACAATTATAATTTGTTATATTAATCTAAATAATTCATGGGACACTTTAAATCATACACACAATAATTCATGTTCTCTTTTAAAAATCTATCACTTTATTTTTCTACAGCATTCATAAGTTCTCTATCTATGTTGTGTAAATCATTTAATGTAATTATATCATTTATAAAAATTAGAAATATATTACCATAATAAAAATAAATTAATTAAGTTCAATATAAACTTTTATATTCATTAAATATTTATATTTAAACATATATTTTTTTATGAAAACTCTTTTAATATTTTGTTTAGAATTTATTTTCCAAACACATGCATTGTATACGAATTTGTATAATTTACTTTTCATCTATCTAAAAAATAGACTATTTCCAAAAAAACAATCAATAATAATTCATATTTATTAACAAATCTAGATAAATAATTCTACTTTCTTAAATATTATCTTTAGGACACCAAATTTTACTTTTCTGGTGTTGCGCAAGCACTATATCAACATTGAAAATGATTTTTCAAATTTATCATGAAATAAATTAAAATTTACATTATTTGAATTATTTTTATGAAGTTCTTATTATATTATAAAACATTATACAATTAAAAAATTTATCAAATTTAATATATAATATTTATTCCATAGAAATATCATAAAATATACCACATTTCATAAATATTGAGTTTTTTAACTTTTCCCCAAAAATTTAACTTCCTTGGAACAAACACAAAATATGACACTAAGATAAATTTTTATTAATGAATCCAAAAAATAAATTCCATTTAATTCAATTAAATTCATATATGTTACCAAAATCTCTTTTAATATAAATTCATAAAACGCATTAAAAACTCTTTTTGGAAGAAATGTATCTTTACTCCCAAATAGAGATTATACCAAAATAAAGTATAAATACGATTGAAATGAAATAAATTATATTATATATAATTAAAAAATATTAATGTCACTTTAATATATAATAAAAAACATTGATGAACTTATTAAGGAAATGAAATGATAGATTTTCAAAAAATGTTATTTTACATTATTAAATGAAAAATCAAAATATTATGAAAAATCCAAAAAATTCATCCTAAGGTAATTTGGATATAACCATTTAAAAAATTATAAACTTTTTAAAAAATAAAATTTCTAACATTTTAATAAATTAATTATATTCTCTAATCACAAAAAACACTAACAAATTTTGATTAGAAAAGTATATTTTTGAAGTATAATATGACTTCACTAAAAATCAAGAGCTTATTTTCTAAGAATTAATAAATACACTTATATTGAGTAATAGAATTATATATATTTAATAATTTAGTTAATCAAATCTAAAACCATGAGTTTTATGGATATGTTACAAATATTGTATTTAAATATTAATAATTTATGGTTCATTTAATCTTGTTGTCATGTGTTGTATATACTATCAAGCATAGTATCCATTTTATAATATAGGGGGTTATATGATCAATGAGGGTTAAGAATATTGTGGATATCACAACCCATATCCAGGATAGGAATGGTGACATTTTGGTTGTATTCCTAAATAATGGAATTTCCTAACGAACATTGGAGAATCTTGGTAGGTGATGATATTTTTCATAGAATCAAAGTGTCAAAACTCATTATAAAAGTTTCATATAATTTAGGTGCCATATATTAGAGACTAATATGTTCATGTTTTATCGAACTAATCCCAACTCTGGTCAGTATATTTGATGCATGGCAGTGTGTAAATTCAATCTTCTATTTGGAAGTGTTCGGTATTTGAAGTGAGAAACAAAATACATTGAAACTATTAGGGAATAATCATGGATAAATATAAATAATAACCCTTTCAACATTATAGGAAAATAATTTCATGTATAGTTTACCATTTTTTATTCCATTTACATTTATGTACACTATTTTATACTTCGTAAACCCACTTTTAAATAGTGTGATTTTGTTGAAATAAACTAAAATTTCTTCAAATTATGCCTCAATATCAAGTGTATGGGAGGTTGGATGCTTACCTAAATGGTCATATTTCATTATTCCAACACTTTCATTAATATTTAATATGTATTAATATTATCTTTTTAGTAAATATATATGATGAAATTTTGGAATACAGCCAATCAACATGATGTATTGATGTTAATATCAATATTTATCATAGAATATTAATATATATTAATGAGGGGTTCCTTATTTACACCCATTGTATTGTTACATAATTTTTTAATACTCATAGTTGTGAACTCAAAATGTTTTCACCATCCAGGGAAGTTCTATGTTTTATAGAATACGATTTATACCCTTTATAAATGTTAAATTTCTATCCCTCTATAGGGAATAAAAAACCATGTAGTTTTGTCTCGTTTAATAAGGCCCGTAAAACCTTTTATAATGATTTTATAATGTCCATTGTGATATTTTTTTGGTTATTTATTCATGGTAAATGAACTACTTATTAAGTATATGAATCTAATTTTAACTATCATCCTTTTAATCTTATACATCCTAGAACAATTATTCATTTTTTAGGTTCATGTGTTTATTATCATAATTTTTTTGACCTTATGTCCAGAGAACTATGACCTATTTACGGTTATTTACATTCATATAGAGTAGAATAATTGTCTAAATAAAAAAATTATGTAGCATTTACACTTTAGTGAACCTTTTGGGTTCTCTAATGTCTATTGGTACTATACATTGATGGATGGAAGGATGCAATGGCTATGTGAACCATTGATGAAATAATGGGTCTTGTAAATGATTGGAAAACAATGGGGTTATTCAAGGCTCATTGATATGGATACATATATTTACTGGATTTAAAATATCAATGGGAATTGGTTTGAGGTAGCTTGGATTGGTTTTTTTGGCTAAGAAGATACTCACTAATTATGTAATGAAATGGGTCCTCATTATCAATAGAATAAATGATTGAAATTACAAAGATTACTTTATCATTTTGGGAAGAAAGTAAGATAAAGTATTTAAAAATGTGTCTAATTATAATTATAAATAAAATATAATAATGAAATAACTTCTTGTAATTTATTTTTGACCCAATCATGTGTATCAAGAGAATTTTTAGGAGGACTTAGTGGTTTAGGATTATTTGGGTTTTTTCATTTGTGATAGTGATATGATTAAGTCTTTTGATCTATTACGGTGAAATGATAAAATTATTCTAATGTTGGAAAATAAGAAGAATAAGGTGTCAAATTTTAATATAAAATATTTGGAAAGAAATTATTCATAAAAGGTTCATGGGACATTATATTAGTCCCTAAAATGAAATATTTCCATGGAGATTACTGTTTGAAAAAGTTTATGTGAAGATGGTCCATTTTAAAGGGGGAAACAAACTCATTAGATCAACCATTAACTATATAATATTAAATTTATGTGTAATGGTATTATCCAAATGTTAATCTTGTGACTAAATAATATTTAAAATTAAATATTTTTTGAATAACGATCTACTATAGAAAATCCATGTTTTTAAATAGAGGACCCAAAAGAACTATGTAGTGTGACATTAGATATTAATGTAGTATAACTTATAGAAGATTTTTTTAAGAGGATACTATAATTTTTTTATATATAGAGAATGATTCCCTAAAATATTTATATACATACCACTAAAACCATCATTGAGATGACCCAGATATTTCATACATAAATATTACTTATTATTAGAATAGTAATTATTACATATCAATAAAATACCCTTCATAACCACAATGGTTTTCAATATTTGGAAACATGGAAACAAGAAAGACAACTATATAAATAATTTACATCATATCCAAAAACGTTATTCACAATATAGACCCTTTATTGATGTGTCATACATAAAACCTTTGGGAAACTATTTGGGAAAAGAAAGGAGATAAATGGTTAGTTGATATTATCAATAAATGTAAATAAGGTAAATGTCAATGGATGATGATTTTTATGAATTTCATGAGAATAAGGGTGTGACAACATGATATAGTACTTATAAAATCATACCCCAAAATTCATAGGTCATAATATTGATTCATGGAATAAAGAATTTAATTTAATAAGAACTAAATCATAATGAAATCAAAGATCATTATCTAATATATATTAACATTAGAATAATATTATTTAAAAAAATAGTTTCATATACTATGACAAAGTAATAATATTAGAAATATTACATAGAAGCTACTAACCAAGACATTTTTCACATGTTAGGCATGGGATAATGACATATGTACGTGCTTCTTGCTTAGGATAACCTCAAGTGTGTCCTATTTTTTGATTGTGAAAACCTCTCATGTAACCTTTCATCATTGAAAACTATAATATTTTTTTAGTTTTTTATGTTCCCTATTATCGAATAATCATAATACATTCTCTAATATACCACAAGATGATGAAAACATTTATCATTTCATCGTTGTATAACCTGTGGAATATAAAACATGTTTAATCGATATTTAAACATCATAATCATAACAATTTTAAATAATTATTAATGATAATATAATAGGATCATATACCAAGTAACATTAAAAGTTTTTATCATAGATAAAAATTCCTTTAAAATATCACTAAATCATTTCCTGAGGACAATAATCATTTAATTACTAAATCAATTATTTAAGAATTTAAAATTTTAAAAATTTTAGGGAAAAAAATTTATTTGAAAATAATAATGGAAAATTGAACTTTATGTTTCAAATAATTTATTGTTATTTATTATGAGAAATTATATACATGTTGAGTATGATAAAATAAGGTAACCTTTCAAAAAATTTATAAAAATTCAAGAGTATATTGTTGGAAAAATGATAAGAAGAATCCTTTAAATGTCTTAAGGAATTTAAAAAAAGTTTAAAATGAATTTAAAACATCCGTATAGAATATCCAAAATATTATAGAAATTTTTTTAAATAAAACTTGGACAAGGAATAAAAAAATTGACCTCAGAAATAAATAAATTCAATTTTCATAATAACATTTTTTTAGAGTATTTTTATACATGATGAGGTAAAATGAATGTAATAATTTTAACATCCATATATAACAATAGGATTATAAAATTCATGATATTATTTTTTGATATATCACATAACTTCACCATCATAAATTTAATCACAAAAAATCTTGTTAAAAATGGGATTTTCACTTCAAATCCTTACAAAATATGTAAATTTTGATTCATTAACCCCATGAAAGAAATAAAATTAAATGAAACCATAAATACCATGAATCTAAATTGATTCATGATATAACATACCTAACAATAAATATATATACTCTATCAACAAAACAATTTCATAATATATCATATGTCCAATAGAAGAAAAAGTGAGATGATAAATCCTTAGAACTCAAGTAATCCTTGATTCATGAAGCCATTGGATGAAGGAAAATAACATGATATGTTAAAAAAATCATGAAATATTATATGATGAAAAATTCATTGTTCATTGTGTATATCATATAAAATAAAACTTTGGGAATAACATGAATTGTGTCTCAATGAATTGAAATTGATACCATGAAAACCATTGAAATGTTTATAACTTATAAATAAACATCTCACGAAATAGGGAATATGAAATGAAATATCAGTATCCTTATAAAGATTTAATTCATTATATTTTTTCTCAACAATCATTATATATTCATTATAAAATGTATTAGTTTCATAAAACAAGACATCCAACAAATAAATAGAATTGCGATGACTTGTCCTTATAAGATCATATCATTAATGTTAAAATTAATTAATATAGTGATTGTGTATAACAAAACTAAAATAAAAAAAATTGGGAACAAATAATTAAACAATAACATTTCAATTAAAACCTAATAATATAATAATTAATCCAATGAAGAAGTTTCATAACCCAATAAAAGTAAATTGAGTTAATAATCCCCTTACCCTATGTCCATATTTCTTTTTAAGCCCTCTATCCAGATTTATAATAAATTTAAATTTATTATAATTATATATAAAAACAATTTATATATATGTATAATACATTATATTGTCTAGTTGTAACATTTCTACACCAATATATTAGAAATTTGTTATTAAAATATTCATTTATGGGTGTTAATTACCTGATTCTTCATGTATGTTTTAGTTCAGATGTCATGGTCCTTGCACTATTATAATGGTTAAATCATATATATAAATCTTAATAATGTTATAAATATTATATTTAATCATTATATATATATTTATATCCATTCATATAAGGAATTGGGGAAAAATAAATTACATCACTTCATGGAGATGCTAGTCCATAGGTACCCATTAGTGATGTTTCCACTTTTCAATGATTGGAATGAAAAGAAACATTAATAATAATTCCACTTTAAAAAATACTTATTATACTATTAATATAATATATATATATATATATATGAAATCTATTATAATAATAAACCATAAAATACGGTGATGGAATTTGAATTATGATGATATATGGTCATCATAGTGAACCTGTATGCGTGAGCGATACTTTCAATTCACATTTGTTGAAATGATGGTGGAAAATGGTTACTCTATAATAATAATAAAATTGAATTATATTTATGATACGGTATTAAATATTTTATTATGTATTAAATATGATTATGGAAGGTGGATGAATAAATAAAATTGAAAGAGGTATGTTAACAATTTTACTTTTTTCTCAAACAACCTCTTTAGGTTTATAACTAAAGTCTATCTAGAATGGTAATATAATCAAAATGGTATTTTTATAAAGTGTGTAATTATCTTTGGAATTTATTTGTCTAGGTATTTTATTATCCAATAGGTTATTGTATTGACTATAATAGAGGATTCGGTGTATCCTTTTATTAATGAGGGAGAGGACACACGTGAAAGCTTTCAAAACATTAAAATATATTAAAGTATTATTCAATCCAAATGGCTCCAAAAAAGACCTATAATTGAATATTATATGATATATGTTCTAAATATCATGATAAAATAAAAATTATCTATGTTTATTGTGGCATTCATAGCCTTATCTCTTAGTATAACCCCCAATGAACATATTTCAACCATGACCTTGGTTACATATATTTATAATTTGTATTATTGATTATGCCCAAAAATGAAAATGGATTCACTAATATATTTTGATTAAATTATTATAATATTTTAAACTTTTATAAAATTAGTTTTTTATCAATTTTATAACTTTATTTTAAAGTAATTTCACAAAATGAAATCAATCCCATTTTTAGAAAAATCCATTTTAATTTTTAAATCCAAATTTACCTTCACTCCATGCCTAGTAAAAAATAAAAAACTGATGTTAAAAATTTTATTGAATATATAAAATATAAATATAATTTAATAATTAATCAATTGTTATATATTAAAAAAATTAGATAAAAATAAATTGTTCATATAAAAACTATTTTTAGATAAAGGTTTTTTTACCATAAAACACAATCTTATAAAAAACATAATTAATGTTGATTGTTGTGTAATTAATTAAATTTTATATAATTAAATAAGAAATGTGTTACTTTAATTCTAATTTTTAAATATAATATTACTTTTTAATTTACTTTATTTAATGAAAATAAATAAAAGTCTTACAAAAAAATGTTTTCACTATACACTGAAAAGCAATTTTTTTTTGAAATTCCAAAAAAAAATCATGATAATATAATATTGAAATTATGAATTCTAAAACTATATAATTTAAATCAATTGAAATATCTATAATTTTTTTCAATATATTATAATTTCTTCATCAAAAATAAACAATTAAAATTGATGATATTTTTTAAGAATAAAATAATTTACTAAAAATTAGGTACATATTTATTATTAATAAATAAATACAAATATATTTTAAATATAAATTATATATATTTTTCATAATTTGGTTATTAATATTAATACCATTCAATTTAATGTCTAATTCAAAACAATTACATTTAAATAATAACAGTCTTATAGTATATCCCAACTTTCAAAGATCTTAGTGTTATACTATAATAAAACTATTGAGAATAATATTATTTTTAAAAAAAATGGGTTTCACACACTAAATTTTATTTGAAATTCATGTGATGGAATTTTTTCGGAAATCATATTTTGATAAGATGATATTTTAAAATGAGGAGATTCGTTTTTAACTTAGTGGTCTCAAATATCTTCATGTCCATGTGGGGAGTTGGGGAGTATTTATAGATAAAACTAGGTGATATATATCATAGTGTTTGTGAAGGTGGTATCATATAAAAATAATCACAAACATATATAAAAAATTCATAGACAGCATAATAAATAATTAAAAATTGGATTAATACTATGTGAGTTTACTGCTACACTCTGGTAAACGGTTCACTGGGATACCAAAAGTCTCACAACCATAAAAGATGGCTACCTAGAAAAATAAAAAATAATTGGTCAGGTTGTTCTTATATGTTATTATTTTTTTTATTATATGTATCCATATTTATTTATTCTAAACTATATATATTTATTCAACTGTAATTTAATATTTACCCAAATTTGAAATTAATTTTTTCAAGAACAAACAAATATATTAACTGGAAAACAAACACTTTTAAAACACACTCCATGATTTTATTCATGCCTTGATGCTTCCATTCATACGCATTTAAATTTTAGATATTTTCTAGTAAAATATCAATACAATTATACTTATACTTTAATAAAATACCCCTCATCAATACTTTGTTTCTATAAATTATATCCACTAATTTTAATAATTTTAAAATAAATTATTAATCACATGTGAAATTTGCCTTGATGATTTGTACAACCACTACATTAAACCATCTTATGGATGTCCACTTATTTAGTATATTTAGTTAATTAATATAATTTTAAGGGATGAAACACAATATTTTTTTCTGGTTTATCTATTCCCAGTCACTGGTTGATAAAAAATACAACAATATTTATTTTTATGTGGTTAAACGCAACTAGATATGATCTTCACCAAAAAAATGAATATAAAATCCAAAACATATTGACTACACACTTTTTACTATAATATAATTATAATGACCCTGACCAACCATGCTTTAGAATATTTATATAGACACCACTTAAATAAAAATAATAACCTCTAAAATGATAATATTATATAATAATTATTATAATGTATAGAAATTTCGCTATGAAATTATAAAAATGATATATAGTTCATTAATCAAATATCCATTGATAATATACTCAAAACCCCAATAGTCTCATTAAATATTAATATATTTCCTCATATAACATGTGAACAAAAATTATTAGTTATAATTTCCAATTTTAAATCAAAAAACAACGTGAATCTTGGATAAACATTTTACTGTGAAACCATCACTGACGACATACACTAAAAACATCTCACCCTTGTGAGTCCACATAGATCTTGATCAAAAACTAAATATAAAAAATACCCTACCCCTACCATTTTAATCCTTTATATATTTCATAGGGTTAAATATACATATAACATCAATATAAATCATCCCCATATACAGGGCATCACTTGATAGTAAATTTGAAATATTTAACCCCAGAAATATTTTCCAATTTTTAAATTCAATATTCATGAAAAAACACCTTGCAAAATTTATTCATTTATATCCATATTCAATTTCATCTGAAATAAATTCAATTAGAGAATATTTAAAATGGATTTTCATAGATTTTTACAATATAATACAATAAGGGAAACAACCTTTAATACAATTTAACTCACATTTTATATAATAGTAGAGGGTTTTGGTCAAAAAATATTTTTTCATGACACCCACCCAATTGTTTCATGAATTGAAGCCATTTATGGACAAAAAATAAGTACAAAAACCATTTTTATCAATACTTGTATATCTTTAAAATCCATATAATATAGAAAAACCCCTATGTTAGTCCATATATCATTCATTAAAGGGATTAATAAAATAAAAAAAATCTATTAAAATGTAATATAACACATGTTATTTATTAAGTATCGTCATGTTAAGATATAGAACAAAATAATTAACATTAAAAAATAAAAAAAATGATTTAATTTTTTTTCATCATATAGATATTACTTTCTACTATATATGTTGAATTATCTTCTATTAAATTATTGAATGGTAAAATTTTATCTTAAATTCACATATTATATATTTACAAGCTAAATATTATTTAAAAATATTAAAAACATATCCTCTTCTTCTAGATACTAGTAAGAAATATTTTTTATTTAATCAACTATGTTATTATAATCCTAATTACCAAGTTCCTCAAATTTTCATGTCATAGTCTCATATCAATTTTATTATAAAAAAATTCATTATATACTTAGAAGGATTAATAAAATAAGACTCTATATTTATGTATACAATATATATTTATGAATCACCACATCTTTATTCACCATTCATTATTTATATTTCTTTACGCACTTACTTATACAGAGAATGGAACCAAAGGGGAGGAGAAAAAAATTATATTATTTTTGATAAATGAGATAGCCAACACTACTTTTTTATTTACGTAAATATCATCCTTTACCATCAATTACACTAATTTATATAAATAACTCCACTATACATTGTACCGTTGACATTAAAAAATAAATCCTATTTAATCCCATTATATAATTTCATTGACCCACATATATCGAGTTATGAATTTGATTTTTTTAATTTATGTGTATTTTTTAAGACTTGGAAAGATTGAGTGGGTTGTAGTGGCTAGTGATGAAAAAGTATTTAATTAAGTTACATTGTAAAAATATACCAAAAAAGAGGTTCCAAATATAATAATATTGGGGGTTATTGGAATTCACATGGATTTGGTAGTGGAAAATTCCTCTACCATGAGGGGTAAATTGGTGAGAACATGAGATATTGTGACTAAAAAGAAGCTTAGTAATGGATATTCGTATTCCATTGAGACACCCAACCCTTGAAAAAAAATTATTAGGGGAATATTTTTTATTTTTTTCTTTTATTCACCTCTTTTAATACACCCATTTGACTCTTTATTGTAAAATATAAAATTAATCTACCCTCTTTCTATTTCTTGATTAATTTGGTTGTTCCTTCATTAATTCATGTTTGAATTTTGTTTCATCAATTTTAATGACCAAAATTCAAAAATGATAACCTTGAAGGACCTCTAATAAGAAAATTTTCTCACCAAATTCTTATTATTCAATATAATTTCAAAAATTAGAGGTAATTTTTACCATTTCTATTTCCATATATTGATTTAATTTCTTCCAAAAGTAATTGATGAGGAGCTGTCAATATCTATGTGGTAAGTGTTACCTAGGTTTCCCCTACTTTTATATAAGTTATTAAAACATTTTATATATGAATGTTAGTTATTTAGTGTGAATATAATGAAATTATTCTTAAATACGTTTTTTATACATTTTAAGACTCGGGTTAAGTTTACTCAGGAAGTTGAAGCTCCCCAGCATTCCTCTTTTTGATCATGTGACCATAAATTGTCATATTCAACATATAATTTTGTGATAACACAAAGAATTGGAATTGATAAGGATTTATATTGGTGAGAATTGAGTTTCAAAGGACATGATAATAAACCTAGAGTGTTATTCAACAAAGGGAAATCATGTGGGTAATGAAGGATAATAGTGAGTATACCTTGTAAGGATGACATTAGTAGAAGTGACTAAAAGTTATTTTTGGGTTTTTTTTCAACCATTTTTCTTTTACTGTATTTTAGTTTGTTATTATTACAAAAAAATTTCTCTTTCTATGTATTTTTATTGGGATTTATTTTAACCATGTCTCTTTCCTTATATTCTAGTTGTCCATGATGCTATCCATTTTCATTTCTTGGTATTTTTTATAACAGTGATGCCAACCAAGTAACTTTCTTGATATAGAGGTTGAGAATGATTTCACCTATTAATTTTATTTCATATTAATGTTCAGATCAATTTTGAACAATGATATATATTTTTTTATGTTGTGCATGGTAATAAACAAGTTTTTTTCATGGTATTGAGTATAGGTGAAATACGAACAAAGCCCCTTTGTTTGTGTGTGGGATTTGGTACAATGCCAACCCATTTCATAAAATTATTTACTTATTGGAAATGGTCCCATATTAGCGATCATTCATAGTGTAATGGTTGTTAATTTTTTGAATTGAGTATTGTAAGGCATAAAAAGTTGAGATGTTTGGATGTATTATAATTATTTATAAATTTGTATGTATATAAATTGTTTTGGAGTTTTGTCAACTTAGATTATTCGGTTACTGTATTATATAATTATGGTTTTGTTCTTCACTATCCCCCAATGATTATTTGTGATATAATAATATTTGACACCAGTTGTAGGTGAAGAAGTTAGGTTCTAACATTCAAGTGGAATATGAGAATTTAATAGTAGGAAAAAAAAATTAATTTAGCATTATTTTATTTAAATTTAAAATTATTCTAGAATATATATATATACTTATATATATACAAGATTCATATTGGGTCATCATTGGTGGTGTAATACTAAGTATAATTTTAACATTGTTTATGTATACTTTAATGGAGATGTAAACTTCTTGGTTGATGATCTATGTAAGAGTAACTAATAAATGAGGGGTGTAATACAGTGGGATGGTTTGAATTTAGAGACTAAATAGGGTAAGCCCTTTGGACATTAATTTTTATATGTGTCTATTATTTAATATCTTTTCAATTATTTCTTGAACATAATAAACCCATTGGAAGATACATTGTCTTGATGATAAACTTGTAAAAAATAGTAGGTTCAAAATTTATTATAGCATAAAATGTATTTTTATGGTCATATAATTAATATAATTTCTATATTTCTTTATATTTTCAAATATACTTTATATTATTAAAAATATTATTTATTTTTCTATAATTGTGGTTATATTATCCCCATGTTATTCAAAAGACCCCCACTTCTAGTTGGTATCCATTGATGTAAAATTAGGGGTTCCAAATTCCATATAGTGTCCTAACATGACATTGTTTGGGTTGATGGTCTAGGGATGAAAAAATCCAGCATTAAGGATTTAATTTTTTTTTCAATTTTTGGTATGGTAATTATTGATTGGATTGTTCAAGACTTAGTACATATCCTATACTTTTTCTAATAAAATATGTTAATGATAAGTTTTTGGGATATAGATGGGTGGGATTATGACTCTTGGATGTTATGTATTACAATAATTTTATTTCAAGGAATATGTGGTGTGATTTTGGGATTATTATCATACTCATAGACTCAGGTGGAAAGTGAATTTACATTCATACATAATATTCTACATATAGGATTCATATGATATAGGAATGCCTCTATGTGATTTATAACTTATATATGAATAAGTATTTTTTATTTGAAGTGTCAATAATAAGTAATATTGTTTTTTATTTATATGTTATTTTTAGAACCATACTTAACTAAAAAATGGGTAATTAGTTCTCTCCTATTATTATTTATTAATTATAAATTCTGTATATTATATAAATATATATATTTATATAATGTTGAAAAAAATATATTAAGTATATTATTCTTAAGGATTATTGAGTTCTCTTGACACAAATGTGATTATCTTTTATATAGAGTAACAATGCATATTTCTTATTAAAAATTTTCCTAAACAGTGATATCATAAATTTTAATCGATTTTTCTTAGTCATGAATTTTCTAACATTGTGTAATTGCATCATAATTAATCTTAATAGTGTGTAAGTAGGGTTTGGGAAATCAGTCTTCAAATATGGTGGCATTAAATCCTCCTATACACTAGCAGTTTTGAGAGTGTTGTCGATTTCTTATGAAATTGATAGACTATAGGGAAACATGTGGGGATTAATCTATGATCAATCAAAATAATGAGTTCTTTATTTTTTACCCAATATAATTTTTGTGTGAGACAGGTCAAAAGGACTCAAAGTTTTATATTTGGTATCTTTAGAGTATAATTCATTGGAATGAGACCTCCACTAGTTATATGGTGAAGATGAAGAAATAAATATCACATGGACCAACCATTCAAATGTGGTATTTAAATGTCTATGTAGAACTGTGTGAGAGGAATCCTTTGAAATACTTTCAGATTAGTTCTATTGATTAATTTCCCAATTAAACCATGACCAAATTGAGATATCTGGAGTTTATACACCTCATTCAGGGGGTCTGTCAATGATAGACTATGAAACACATTTTGAAATGTTTCTCCATTTTACACTGATATTGGATAGTTATGATATTGGTTGGATTTTTCACATTAATGATAGTTTGAGGTAATCATTATAGATTCAAGAAAAAATATTTCATTTGACTTATTTTTGGGAGTGGTTAAACCTACTTAACATCCTGATATTTAAGGAAATATATTTTTTTCAAATTAATTTAAATTTATAGATATCTTCTATAACACTCAAAATTGAGTTTTTCCATTAGCATGCATGACATGTGACACCAATTTTTAGTGTTCCAGGAAATAATAACATTTTAAATATGACCAATATAACATTTCTATTAAATAGGCTAGTATGAATAATATTAATTAATTTAAGAAATATTCATATAAATTTACTAATGAATATAAATTTATATATATATATATTAGTTGCTTAGGGATATAATTCCATTAAATACATTCACCACAAACACACGATGGAAAGGAAGACCATATCCCCCTAAGACATAGTCCACTCAACAAGCCTTATTTATTTTGTACATACCTAGAATCCACAGTGGGCATGAAGCCCATTACATGGCCCAAAGGCCCACAAATTGGCTTGTACACCTAGTTCAGTGTCATGCTTTCATCATCCTTATGTCACCATCTCTCTATGTCATGCCTTCACCACTGCATGCCTGCGTCATACATACGTCACCATCTGCATGCGTCATGCTTGTGTCACTGCCTACGAGTCGAAATTAACTCCCACCCTAATTTGAACCTAGTTCTGATACTGGATTATGGAGAGCCTTTACCAATCATTCAAAATTCCTGCTACATGTAATTTTATTTATAAATTCTTAGCAACTAATCAATAAAATTTTTGTAATGTAATTATTTTCATCAAAAACATTTTTTATTAAAAAATTTGTTTTATTTATTTTCGTGAGAAAATATTAAAGAAAATTTACAGAGATTTAAAAAATTTATTTAAAAAAATGGATTTTGGTTCAAATCATCATATTTAAATTAACTTATAGTGAAATTTTGGAACTTTTAAAAAATATTTATATTTCCATGAATAGTGAAAATACATATTTTATAAAACTATGTTTTATTTTAAATAAATTAACTGATTTAAATTACCATATTTTGTTTTAAGTAACATAAGTATTATTATTTTAAATTTTTTCTGGTTATTTAGTTTTTAATCTTCATTATATTTTATTTTAGGATAAGTTTATTTTTGTGTTTAAAAAGGGATTATTTTCTCTAAAAACTGTTTTAAAGTAAAAAAAATTCTCCATTGTAATTACTTAATATAATCCCTAATGATGAGTTATTTAAATGATATATATATTTATATATTATAACAGTATATTTTAATTGATATTCATAGATAAATTATTATCAACCATATAGTTAATGTAAAATCATGTTGTACTTGAAAAATACACATCTCAAAAACCTTCTTTTTCATCATGTATGTGGGTTTTGTTTTAAATATAATTTTTTTTTCAATTTGAAAAAATTTATTTCTAAGAAAAATTAATTTCTTAAATAATATTTTCAAAAATATTTTAGAGCTAATAATTAACAATTTTCTAAAAAATAATTTTGATAAAGAATGAAAAATACTGAGTTTTAATTGAAAACTTCAATTTCATTTAATTTATTAATAAAGATAGATTATATTTTGAATTGGTTTTAAGGTAAAATTAGTTCAATTATTGGTATATTATTCTAATTTATATTAGTGGAATCAATTAAATATTGAAATTGGATATAAATTTTTTATACTTTTGAACATTTTCTATATAAAACCCATCATTATGATCGCGTTTGTGGGATTAATTTTAAATTAAAATTTTCCAATTTTTTGAATTTAATTTACAAAAATGGATCCCATATTTGAAATAATAAAACCAAATATTATATAAAAATTCCATATTTATTTTTTCTAAAATGAATTACCAAAATAGTAAAAAATAATTACTGAAGTTAAGGAAAAAATAGGTTTACCAAGGGTTAAACTAGAAGTTCAAGGGTTAAAATGGCATAAAATTGTATAAATTATTTTTCATGTAAATATTTACAACCTATAATGTATAATTACTAATAATAATTCATTTGGTATAATTTTTAATGAAAAAATGTGTGTACATAATTTTCTCTTTAATAATTATAAGTTTTCCACTCACCTCACTTATAAAAGGCCACCCCTATCCTCTTATATTCACACCATAAAACCATTTTTTCTCAAAAAATACCTACTTAAATCACTTATGAAAGTCCCTACTATAATATTGGAAACCTTATTCTAGGAAAGAATCTAACATAAGATTTATTTCGGTGTAAACCTAAGGATGTTACTTGAAGAAAAAGAAATGTTATTTAATAGGTACTTTTATTTTATTTCTTCCACCACATAACTCAGTTAAAATTAAACAATTACGATATGATAAGACCATTATATTATATATAATAAAATTTTTATATTTTTATTTAATTAACAAAACCAATCCACACTTCCATCAGATGGGTTATGAAATCATTGTCCGTGTGTAAGGGGACTACAGCCTCACGAACCAATGTCATTCGTTTTACACTAACACCTCTCTTGGTTGGAATGATTATAGAAAAAATTTTTGTATATGATATTTATAAAATAAAAATACCTCTTGATTAATTATATCATATATACTTTATTAATTTTAATTACATAGGGTATATAATATCATCGCTTGTGTGTACGGTGGACTATCGGCTCCTAAAGCTATGTGAATATGTTTTTTCTAACTCTTTACATATAAGATGATAAGGATAAAAATAATGAATATATGTGATATAAATTAAATAATTATTATATTAATGAAATATTTATCATTATTAAAGGATAATATTTCATTTTATTTTTACCTTTTCACTCACTACGAGATGATAACGTCGTTCATGTACATGTGAACTACCACCTTCCTGAAGCGATGTGACTCTATTTTTATCACCACAGCAAATGGATGATATCTATAAATATATTCAAAAAAATTGTTTTATTTATTATATTATTGTCATTATTTAAATTTAATATTTTATTTACCTCATTTAAGTAATGATCTTTGAAAAATGAAAATGTAACTCATGTGTATGTGTGATCTATGAATTACATGGTCATAACACACTTCACTTCACAAAACCATATTTCATGAATGTTATTAAAATTATAATTGATGTGTAAAAATGATAATTATTTAATTATTATTATTATTTATATTATGTAAACTGATAAATTTATGAGGATCAAAAATAACAATTCAAAAACATATAAGAAAAATAAAGTGGTTATTATTTGAAAAGAGATATTAACATGGAATCGTTAATAAATGGATAACAAAAAGAAATTATAAAATAATAAATGGTATTATAAGTATAATTATTCTTTTATAATTGATTTATAATAAATTTATTTTTATTTTAAAGGCTTTTTGGATGAGTGGGAAGGAATTCGAGATTTAGGGTAAGTAAACTCCATCCTACTTTTTACTTTTACGAAACGCATTCCATATTCACCAAGCATTTATTTTCTATGGTGTATATAATTCCCCTAAATATATTTTATGATTATTATCTTGAATTTTTTTTGTATATATATCCTTTATGACATTTAATGTCATGAATTTATTTATACAAGTGATATTTTAGGTTTTATTTAATGATATTCCTTCATGGGTCTTACATTTCATAGTTACGAGTGTGGTAAATATTTTATGTCTCAAAATTATAGTTTATTGGGATTTATGATGATTATATATGCAATGGGGATATTTTACAATCCTCCTATCAAGAAACTCATCAATATTTTTCTTCTATTTTTATTTACTCAGAATATTTTTTTACCTTCATTTTCTTCTCTCTATATACTTATCAGTTTTAAATATTGTTTTTATTAAATTTTCCTTATTTATCTATTTGGTTGGAAAAACCATTTTCTTCCAAACCCATGATTTCTAAAAAAAATAATATTTTTTTTCAAATGACTTAATGAATGAATTTTTAACATTTTTTGTACTATAAAAAATGTTTTCTATGGAATTTTCACATCATTTCCCAAAAATTTCAAATTATCCTTTTACTAAAAATATAAAAAGATTCATTATTTTTATCAAGTGAAACGAGAATAATATTTCCTAATATCCTAATCATTCAATGATTACAAAATTCCTATACATATCTTCAATGTTATTCTCATTCAAAATTTTGTCCTGAATATTTGAAAAAAAAAGACTCTAAATAATTGATTTTAAAATGAATAGGATTTTAAAAAAATTTAATCTTTTATAAAGTTTTAATCCAAGTTGAAAGGATATTTTCCTCAAGAATCATTTTAAATTATTTATAAATATTCCTTAATAAGATCAAAAAGTTTATTTTTCAATAAAATTATTTTTAAAATATTTTTTAATACTTATTTTTAAAAATTTATTTTAAAATAATTATTATTTTCATCAGGATGCATTCCAAGTAATCATTATTTAAAAATCATTCTCCATATAAGATGGAATCCAATGACATAAAAATGATTTAATATGGATATTACCAATGGATACCGTAGTTATTCTATCTTTTGATAGTTTATTTTTATGATTACATGATTTTTATGAAACCCGTTTAATTTTTCATAAGTTATACCATGATAGTATTTTTTTGAAAAGCATATATTTTTCCCTTGTTTATAATATTATGATTTAATAAAATGATAATGAAACCTATCTCATTTATGTAGGTTATGAAATGATGAAATTCTTTTGAAACCCATTTCATTTCATGGGTTATGATATGACAAATGATTTATGATCTTGTAGGAAATATACATATGATTTTCATTATGTGATGGGTAGGACCTATATTTACCTCAATTTTATTGGGTAAATATTTATATATCATGAGACAGATATAATTAAAAAAGAGTTTTTAACCTATTTTATTAAGTGACACTTTCCACTATCATGGTCTAGGTAATGAACCATGACTAAAATAATGGTATACAAAGTAAACCCACTCCACTATGATATCTCTAGCAATAAGCCGTGACTAATTTGTAAATAATTCTTATTCTTATGTGTATTCTAAAATACTATTACACATTCCAATGTTATGGTTTCATGGATCATCTTCTTTGTTTCCCTTATGTTTTATGTCTTATGAACATCCAATATTTATTCAATAACTCATGATTATGATCTTTTAAATTTAGGTTATTATTCATAAAAATATCCTCATATTCTCACACCCTTATGCTCATGTTATCCATAAATATCTCACTTTTTTTACCCCTACATATCATTTGAGATCACTATTTTTTGTAACTCTATTCCTAAAATTATAAATTATTTTTTTGTATAAGTACTAAAGGGGGAGTGTTTTATTTAAGAAATTGAATATATTTAATGAACTAAGAATATTATAATCCACATTTCGGAATTCTCTAAAACGTTAAATCCCCTAGTAATGTGTTCATGTGATATAATCAATATTGATCTAAAAATAAGTAATATCTGTGTAAGAAAATCCTTGGCTGTTATAGTTTTATCAAAGTAAGGTCTTATTTAACTATTGGAAACTATGATGAGAAAACATTAGTGATATCACATGAGATATTTGTAATGATATTACTAGTAATACCTCTAAGAATAATTCTATGTATGAGTCAATTTTTAGTAAAACATAATGGAATTTTAGTAAAGGATATAGAAAGTGGTTTCCAAGAAATCAAATCCTTTTCTGGAAAATAAATCTGTACATAAGTTTGGAACAAAGTTTACTAGGGGTAATAACACTGAAAATGGTGCATTGAGATGGATTAAATCATCGCATAATGCATGAAAATGGGACTAACTAAACACCTAGTTTTGGACACACATGGAATATGCTTTGAAAATCGACAAAGTCATTATAAAACAGGATGAAGGATTCAAGTATATAGAGACAATAAATGACCGAGGAAAGATAAAATGTGTCATATATTAGAAATAATGTGTCAAGATTTAGGCATTTTTTAAGTGATTTAGATAATTATTTGGTTTCCCAATATAATTTGTTTTTATCACACTATTATTTTTGGTATTAGTCAATGGAATGAACTATAATAAACTAAGATAACATTGAATGTGACAAACAATGTTCTGATGAGAAGAATAATTGGATGACAGATAGAGTGAGGGATATTTTGATTATTTCTAATTAGTTATCACATTTTGTTAATTAACAATTTGAAACATAACTAACTCTCAGACTCACCAAATAAAAGAGTGATAGAGTTCGTTATGAGATTAAGTAATTGAAACAATTTAGGAAATAAGATACATTCTCATATATGTTGAGAATGTCAGAATAATAAAATAAGTGAATGTCTCAAATGGATGAGAAGATGTTTTGGTTGTGGAAAAGAAAGACCCAAAGTATATAACTACAATGGGAAAAATGAAAAGTTTCGTTAATTTAATGGATGACAAAACAGTCTCCCTTTGTTTTCATAAATAGCTAAAAGTTTTAAATTTGGAAAGTGTGATAATTATGAATATCTATTTCCTATGTAGAAGACTCATTAAGAAAATAAGAATGGTTATACAAGTATTTGTTTAAATATTGATTATTAAGAGACTTCAAATGACATTTGAAAGGAAAAAGGTATTAAGAAATAAGATTATGAATCTTAGTGAATGTTTTGAGAAGTAAGTGTGACGATTGAAGTGTAAATTTATTAGAATTTATTGATTATGTTATATGAGTCGTGAAATATATAATGATTTTTCAGTATACATTTTTCATAAATGATTTTAAAAAATAGGTTATATGGTATTGATGGACAAGAAAAATTATTTAATTCTGAGGTGATATTTTTTATTAAAGTAATATACCCATTAATATTTTTTAGACGTTGATATATTAATGTTGGTAGAAATAGATGTTGGATAACATCATGTAAATAAGGTAGTACTTATTACCTTGGAATAGATTAATTATTTGTGGACAAAATGGTTTATTATATAATAGATGGAGTTGATATAATTTTTGAATTTATGGAATATATCAAATAATATATATTTTAGTAAAGAGTGAGGAATCATGTATTATTTTAATAGGTTTTATGGTAATTTATGTTGTTAAGATGATTAAATTGAATTCATGAAGAATTTATTCATGTGTTTTGTATGTGTCAACAAAAATCGACCTTATGATATATGGTGGATTAATGTTAGTTTGATTTTGAGAAATTTCTTGATCTTATTTGTAAATTTTGAATTTTTGATGGGTTAAAAAGTCAACTATTTTTTAATGGTTCAAGTTGAAATTTTTATTTGGATTTAGATATTAATGTATTACTTCAATATTTGAACAATATGAATATTGGAAAAACTATGATAAAAAATTTTAAATCTTAAGATTGAAGGATGGACTTATTATTCAATTTTTAGATATTATGATCTGTTAATACTTTCGGAATAAGAAATTCAACTTAATTTCTTTGAGTAAATTATGAATAATAAATTGATCAAGGAAAAACCAAAGGGTGAAATTGTGCTTATGAAATTGAATGAAATCATATAACTATATCTTCTTAGTAAAATTCTTAAAAATATGGAAAAGGATATTGAAATAAATTTTTTCTTAGTATAATCATTTTTGCTGATATTAATGACCTTTTTCATGACTCAATAGTTTATGGATTTGTGGTTATTAACTTTCTCTGGATTACTAAATTTACTATGATCACAGATATACCTCACTCTCTATTATTATTTACCTCTTTATTTTATGTCCAGATTATCACATCCTAGAAATTTATTTCTATGTGGAAACCTATTTATGAGTTTCATTACATAACCTTTATGTTTCAATATTTCCATTTTTTAGATATTTTTTCATATAAATTTGTATTATGTCAATTTCAATGAAGTAATTTTAAAATTTTTAGACTTTTATGGTAGAGAAAAATTCAAAGAGTGAAAATTATTTATAGGGGGTTAGAATGTTATATCATGATATTATATGGAATATTTATATTTTATCAAAATAATTTAATTTTTTAGATAGATTTGGTTACATGAAACAATGAGTTTATTTTTTTTCATGCATTCCATGTGACATTGAATTTAAATAAACTATGAAATTAGAGAATTTTAAATATGACCACTATAACCTAGTTTTGAAAAAGTTTGGTATAAAAACTATTATATATATTATTAAATATTTATATAAATTCAATTCTAAATATAAATTTATTTATAAATCCTATGTAACCAATGTATTAACTATTAGAAAACTAATTATTTTAATCAAAAACATATTTCCTTTAAAAAATATTTTTTTTTATTTTCAAAAAAATATCACTAATAATTTATAGAGATTTTAAAAAAAATTATATGATAAAATGAACATAAATATTGAAATCATCATATAAAATTAATATATGCTTAAATCATATAATTTTTCAGAAAGTATAAATTGTTAAGTAAATTGTGAAAAATAATGATTTTGGTAAAACTATCATTTATTTTGAAAAATTTTTGAAAATTAAATTCTAAATTATGGTTTAATGTAACATAGGTATTATTTATTTATATTTAATACACATTAATTCCTTTTAATCAAATTTATATTTGATTTTAGTATATGTTTATTTTTGGGATTAAAAGAGGTTTTTTTTAATATTTTAAAGAGCATAATGTTTCTACAATTTAATTAATCAAAATACTTTATAATGGGGAAATTTTTAATGTTTTTTTTAGATTTCAAATCAATAAAATAATTTTTATTCATAAAATTATTATTATTGGACATAGAGTTAATAAAAAAATTATCTTGTATTTTAAAAATATAGTTCTTGAAAACACACTTTTTCTTTATGTCTGTGGGTTTTTTGAAAAAATCAATTTCAGAAAAAAATTGAAAAAAAACTCGCTTTGAAGTCATCATGTAAAATATACATTAGGGTGATATTTTGAGAATTTTCTGAAAAGCCATATTTTTTTTAAATTTTAAAAAAATTGCAGAAATTTAATTGAAACCCACCTTTTCAATTAAATTATTTATAATAAATAATTATACTTAAAATTTATTTTAAACTAAAATTAGATCAATTATAAAACTATTAATCCAATTTATGTCATTTAAATAAATTTCATATTGAAATTGGATATAAAAATTAATAGTATTTTGAACATTTTATTATAGAAAATTGGCATTCTAATTGCATCATTGTGATTAATTTTAAATTTAAATTTGAAAATTATCTGAACAGAATTTGGAACAATGGACTGGATATTTGGTATTATAATAATTTAATTTATCTAATAAGGTTAACCTAATTTTTTGTAACAACTAAAAAATTCTAAAAAATAACATTTTTTTCCATAGTTTGCATGACAAGCAACACAAAGTGTAAAAATTAATATTACATATCAACACATTATGATATATTTACAATTTTAAATAAATTCACTATATTCTATATATTTCAAACCATGAAATTCTGAGTTTTATTGTATCAAATGTAACATCGAGTTTCATCAATAGCTTGGCTTACACATAAGACCGAGTTTTAACAAATACTATTAATATCAATATTTAAAATGAAAATTGTCTACTATCTATTAATGTTTCTATAATAAATAGGATTAAATAAAAAAAATATGTGGTTCAACTCATTAGTTAAAAATTAATTATAAATAAATATAAAAACCAGTTGAATATAAAGGAATTATTTATATAAAAAATTAATCAATGTGAAAAAAGATGTTTTATATTAATGATTAAATTAATTATGATTATTGGAATATATATATAGAATTTATATATTATATATTAAATAAAATTATTTTACATGCATACAATATATTTCAAAATGATAATATAATAAAAATATCTAATTGTATGCATAAAAATATTTATTTTTCTAAAGGTAGTTTTTTCACCTTTTAATGGTCTGGTTATTTTATAACTAAATTTGGAAAGTTTCAAAAAAATTATTTTATAAAAAAAATCATTTTTAAACATTTTAATGGGAAAATTATCTTAGGGTGAGTTTATGGTATTATTCTAAGAATTTTAATCTTTTCCATGAATAGTGAAAAATCCAAATTTTAATTGAAAACTAATATTTCTTATAAATAAATTATAATGTTAAATTATATTTTGAATTGGTTCTATAGTCAAAATAGTTAAATTATACATATATTAATATAGTTTAATTAATTTTAATTTATTTATTTTTTTAATTGGATATAAAAAATTATAAACATTTAAACATTTTCATTTTATAAACCCACCTTCTCGTTCTGTTTGAAGAATTAAGTTTTATTCAAAATTTTCCAATAATGTGGTATTAATTTGGGAAAAATTTATTCCATATTTTTAATTAAAATAAATTATAATTTATTATGATTTTAATATAATTTTTTACGAAATTGATTAGTGAATGTGGTTAAAATTAATTACAGCGATTAATAGAAAAATGAGTTTACTAAGGGACTAAACATTAAATGTATGGGTCTAAATGAAATAGAAATATTTCCAAAACAAATATTATTTCCATATTTTTACATTAATACCTATTTTATTGAGTTTGATAAAAAAAATTATCCACCATACATGTGAAAAATTTTGATGGATTTATCTCTTTCAAAAATATACAAGTTTTCTACTCACCCTACATATAAAAGGCCTCCCCCAATCCTTCTCAATTCACTCCTCTAAATCCCTTTTTATTTGATTATAACTTATAAAATCACTCCAAAATTCTTTATTCTCATCCTTTATGACTTATCATGGGAACATTTTCAACTTAGTTAGGCATTAGTGAAATTCTACGTTGGATACCCGAAGAAGAGGTATTGTTTTCTTAAATGTGTTTTTTATTTTTTTCCTTCTCTTCATCCTTTTCATATTATTATATAAAACCTATTTAATAACAAAATTATATTAAATATACTTAAATTTTATTATGTTAAGGTTACTACCTAAAACCATACACACTTCTATCAAATGGCTTAAAAACCATCATTCCTGTTTACGGTGGACTATAGGCTTGCAAATCTATGTCATTTATTGTTTCATTAGCACCTCTAATGGTTTAGAATAATGATGGATATAGAGTTTATATATTATATTTCTGATATTTATGTTTTATTTATGATTTTAGGATTATTATATAACACATAACTTCACACTATCCATTTTGTGGGAATATGATAACGTCGCTCATGTGTATAGGGTGAACTTCCACGGGGTAAAGCAATTTGATTCATTCACGCTTTACCATGATTTTATTAAGTATGAGTTCAATAAATATATATGATATAAATGATAAAAACTTTTCTATAAAGACAATATATATATTTATAATTGAATTTTTTTTCTTTCAATGCGACAAGAAAATGTAGACAGCATTCATGTGTAGGTTGGACCTCCCATCTTCATGAACGGTGTAGTTCATTTCCTATCACTAAATTTCATTAATTACTATAAAAATATATATAATAAATATATATGAGATTTAAATAAATTTTTAAATTTTATATATTATTAAACATTGATCGAGGTAATTGAAACAAAAATTAATATGTAAAAACATACTCAAAAAATAAAGCAAATTATTACCCGAAAACGTGAAATTAATGAAATGTTATAAAATAATGGGTAAAAATATTTTATAAAAGAATCATATATGATATAATAAATATTAATATGGTACTTTAATTAGTTAATAACATTATTGTATCCACAATACATGATTTGAAAAATGTTACGACCAAATTTAATGGGTGTGGTTAGGGTTTTTGTCTCAATTTTATTTCATTTAGGCATATTCTTTTTTTATGCACTGAATTTCTATTATATGGTGTATATAATACCCCTTTGAAATGTGATATAATGAATACATCATTATTCATGATATTTTATTTTTCAATTAGGAGTATTTCATTTATGGGGATTTTAATTAAATGTTGAAAAGTGGTAAAGAATTTCTTAACTAAATTTATGTTCATTAGGTTAAAATTTCAAACCATTGGTTATTATATTATATGATTATGTGTATAATAAGTTTTGAAGATATATTTATATATCACCACTTTTATTACGTGGATTTAAATTTTATACACATAATCAATTAATTTATTAATTCTTACTTAAATGTTTTGATAAAATTAATGGTTTATTCAAAAATCTCATTATAATTGGGATTTTTTATTTTTGAATTTACATTAAAATAAATTATATGATCATTTTTCTTCATGATATATTTCATGTAATAGAACAATTTTGTACACTTTTTGTAATATGATTAATTTATAAAATTATTTGAGGATATCCAAAATCATTTCTCTCTCCGGGTTGCAATTTAATTTCATCCAAAACCATGTGTTCTAAAAATGCTTTAAAAAATTATTTTAAACTTTTTGAAATAAATTATTATAGAAATATCTACCAATTTTAACATTAAATTTTTTAATAAAATAATCATATTATCAATTTCAAAACAAGACACTTTTTAATCCTTTACAATGAAAAAGAAATTTCTTTTTACCTTGTACAACATTTATGGAATTTCCCACCGTCATTGTATTAAAGATTAATTTTCAAGTTCACGATGATATTTTTAAAGAAAATGTTTTTAAAATGGATTTTTAAATAATAGTATTTCCAAAAAAAATCAAAATTAAGAGAATATATTTCTAAATAATAAATTTTAAATACCTATTTATTTTATCAATGACAACAACCTTTATTCTTAATCTAATGGGTATACATTGTATTTACCCCATCCTTATTCATCATCTCGATAGATTAAGATTAGTTTGACTAATTAAATAGGATACATTCACCTCATTGAATCATTTTTTAGTAATTAACTTCCTATCACATACATGAAAATTTTAGAGTTATTTTTCTTTTATTTTCCATTATTGCTTTATTTTGGGGGTTTCTTAAGCTTTTATAGTTGAATGGGTGAGTTTTCATGAATTGGGTCAAACCATGAGCCAAATCCCAGATTTAAAAATAAATTTTGTTTCTTATATAACCTTTTCATTTTTCAACATTTTTCATCCATTCTAATTCCTAAATGGCATCCCCTGACATGTTAACACCACCATTGAAATTTAAAGCATTTATAAATCTATAACCAAGGTATATATGGGTTTTTATTTAAGGGATTGAGCCTACCCATAAGCCCAATTCTAGTTTTAAAAATCAAATTTGATTAATTAATAACTTATTCAATTCTAATTCTATTTCAGTTATTCTAACTCTCAACCAAGCCCATTGAACCCCGCTGTATTCCCAAACTATCTTCCCCCTCTTTGGAGCTCTTCTTCATAGAGATTGAGTGCATAACAACTTAGGGTTTCTAAAATAGGCCAGATTTGAAGAGGTATGTTCTTTCCATCATAACACTCTCAATTATTAGTCTATTTCCTTCATTCTAGTTCCTAAATGGCATAGTCATCCTTCTTAGAACCTACCTTTAAGGTTTTACTGTTTTAAAATTCAGCTACTAGTGTATTTGGTATGATTCTTCAAGATTCTTCAAGTAAGTGAGTCTCTTCCATTCCTATTTCAAATTTCTTAGGGTTTCATTCTATTTGATTGGGGTTTCTTCCCTTTTTCATGAAGTACCAAATGTCCAATAGGTAGGGCTTCAATCCTTGGGTTTTCTTGGTCCAATTTGGTGGTTTTAGGTTTCTTTTAAGTCCCTCTTGGTGTGGTGGTGGTGCGAATTGATTTTCGGACGATGATTCACGGGTTTTCATTACTTTGGTAGGTGATTCCTTTTGGTATGAAATATTTGGGACCTATATTCTGTTTTTATGGTATTTTAATGTCTATTTCGTTTGAATTTTTCTACAAAAAATGGTTTCAGTGGAAATTATAAATAAAATTAATTTTTAATGCCAATTTCATGTCAAATTTAGGGTTTTTCAAATATATATTTTGTTTGTTCCTTAAGGGATGTCCTATATTTATTTATTTTATTTTATTGAACTATATTAGGTCTAAAAATAATTTTTTCAATTTTCTTATCCACTGGTTGTTGCTGAGAAATTGGTTTTGGGTGACATTTTTTAAGAAAATGATTTTTTTAGTACCAATTTGGTTTTGAATTGGGTGTTTTACATGGGTATTCTATGTGATGCTTATTGGGATTGTTTTATAACTCATTTGAAGAGTTTTAATAAATTTTTAAGGTATGTTGGAATCTTTTTTAGTAAATTTGAGTATTTCCCATGGTGTTCAAGTGGGGTTTTTAAAGAGTTTTGGGTGCAAAACAAGGAATGATTTGGACAAGTTGTTTTATTGAAAGTGTTTTGTTGTGTGTTTTAAATGGTATAAAATGTGTGTAGCTATTGTACTAATTTTATGTTACTATTAGTGGTGTTTTATATAAATATTTATATATGTATCAATATGAAATTGTTTGAGAACATAGGGGGGAAGCCCGGGTACCTAGGTGGGGCAGATGTGTACTAGTATGGCTAGTGGACCGGATGGGTTTTGTCCCTGTTTTACCTAGAATTTAGATAATGAAAACTCTAACTAAAATATGTGGATTATTATTGGGAACCACTAGGTTCTAGGTATGTTTCCTACTAGTGTTTCGTTCATGAGAACAGATTTTACTATGGTTACTTTATATCGAGGTATGAGGTACATGGGGCCCGAGACTATCTAGTGCCTAGGAGTGTTCCCGATTTTGTAGCTAATTGTTTTTGTGGTATTTTCCCATGTATTTTGGTGTTTTTTTCAGTACATTACTGTATCTAACATGCCTAATTTAAATTTTTGAAAATTCTGAAAACTTTATCTTGAAAACTATTTTCAATAGAAAGTTGCATTTCTTCGATTTTATCACTACTTTCCTTTGCATATTAAAACTGCTTGATTTTTCACATTGTATTGAATGCCCTTTGGAATCATTGGGTGGTGTCCTATTGGTCTTATCCTCACACCCTACTTACACCCCTTGGGTGTAAGTAGACATGGTTATGTTTGACTCAGGTAAAGGAAAGGCTAAGGGTGATGGCGGTTTAGGGTGTTAGTTCCCATCCTTGGGGCGGAGTTGTGGAGATGGATTGGGGGTGATGACCCCTTGTCATGTGGAATCCATGGGTATTTGTTTCCTATTTCAATGTTTCTTTGAACCTTTTGTATTAATTTTGAACTTATGTATTCGGTTATGGATTTTTGTATAAACCTTGTGGGTATGAATATTTCAGATTCATTTTATCAAATTTGATTGATGTTTTATGTATACATATATGAGTAAATCATTCCCAAACCAAGATAAATGATACCCGGGAACTTTTTCCAGCCCGTGGGGATAGGGAACGCCGTTCAGGCCTTCTCACGGGATAGGTTTCGTGCCGGTATTGGTGATTACCAGATTCTGTTCGTGACACTTCCCTTTGATTTATTCAATTTACAGTGACCATTGAACATTAAATTTCTCAAAAATATATATATTATTTATATTGAATATTATTAATTAAGAAACCATATACAATTTTTAAATATAATGTCTAAATTGATGGTTATTTCATTTTCTATGGAAATATTGATAAATCTGTATTCATTACTCAATGCAGATATTTGATAAGGCATGTTGTTCTTGAATGAAGTCGATTATTCAATATATAAGTATTGAATTGGGATGGTATGACATGGGTTTGGGTTCTTTTAATGTAATCCCTCTAATTCATCGATAGTCTTAAGGGATGAATCTATTGGATATCCTCTCCTAAATGGGTTTCTACCCATCAATTTTAAACCATCTTATAAAATATCAAGATCATAAAGGGTCTGTATACCTAGGAGATATGGAATCCAATAATTAAGCACTGGATTATTCATATTATAAAATTAATTTCAAGGATATTTTCACTATGAAAAATCCATATATTCTTTTCATTATCGGTTTATTGATTATATAGAATTTGTTTTAAATTATTTATCTCTCAATATTTATTATTCATTATCCATTTCTGTAAATAGAATTTGTTTACAGTTATTTTCCTTTATATATTAATTATTCCATATACAGATACTTTAATCACTTGTTTTTTCAGTTATTTACCTTTCCATATTGATTATATCTAATAGATTTTGTATACGTAACACCTTGAGATTTAGTGAAATATTTTTTCAAATTAATTTTTCTTTTTTATATTTAGAGTTCAAATGTCACTGGAAATAGTTTTACATATATATATAAATATATATTGATTAAAATAAAAATTAAAACATTTATTTCACAAAAAACCACCTTGGATTGCGCTATATGCAACACCGACTTGGCATACGTTACAAGTAATACCTGAGTTTCTATAAATAATCATTTTATTATTATAATTATCTAAAATATTTAGTTATAACCAAGCCATTAAAACATAATAATATTAATAGTAATAACTACTTTTCAAATATTTTAATAATGGTATTATAAAAATAAAACATGTTTATAATGATAAATATAATTTTTTGTAATGCCTTTATATGTTTAAAAATATTATTTTCTCGAATAAACTGTTTTTTATGTGCTTCTCTAAAGAACAAAAAACAAAGTATACATGACAAGAAATTTAATTTGACAGAATAAATCTTATTTCTGAATTTATAATTTTTAACTTATTTTAAGGTGAATCTCTGGGATTTTTTTGAGAAACGTCATTTTTCTGATGAATAGTGAAAAATACTACATTTTTGCTAATATATATTTTCCTTGAAATAATTATAAATGTAAAAATATACATTAAAGTTTTTTTAAGGTCAAATTGCATCAATTATACATCCATAAATTCAATTTAGTTCATTATAATCAATTTCATTTTAAATTGGAATATAAAAACATAATAAACTTTTGATCATTTTTTTACTTTAAAACCCCATTATTTCTTCCCTTCAGTAGGATTATAATTAATCTTAATTACACCACATATGTGAATTGAATTTTGGAAAATGGAATTACACCATTTTAATTAGAATAATATTTTGAGTCTAACTATTTCATGTTAATATTTGTCCAAAAATATTAGTAAAAGTGATTAAAATTAATCATAGTGATTAAAGTGAAATTCAGTTTAATTAGAGACTAAACCATAATCCTAAGGTCCTAGGTGTCTATACACATTTATAAAACCAATTTTATAGAAAAATTTACTCTATATACCTTCCATTATTGATTTTGATTTATTTTATATGAATTTTTTTATGTAATCGCATGTGTACACCTAACCTATTTTCAGAAATTTTAAGTGATTCATTTTCCTTCCTTATAAAACACCACCAAATCTCCCTCTTCTTCAAACATCTCAAACCTATTAGGTTAAAATAATATTCCCAATACTTTTATCAAAATCCATCCCTTCCTTCTAGAATCCTATCCATGGTCACAAATCAATCCAAGGATTCCTTTTGGCACAAACCAAAAAACATTACCCAAGTAAGAGGCAATGTCTTATCTCAATCTCCTTTCTTTTATTTTCCATATCCACCCCCTCCACTATCCTTATTATGTGATTGTATAAAAATGAAATCATATTAAATATGCTTTTATTTTCTTACTCTATATTTTCTACCTATAATTACACACACATCCATCTAATTCCCAATGAACATACTATTTATGTATACGGAGACATACGGCCTCACTAAACAATGGTAGTTCATTTTTCCATTACTGCCTATCATGGTGGAAACTAGTATGGACATATGGTTTAAATATGTTATATATTATATTTATTATTTATTTAATATTTTATATTTATTTTATAACACATATCATTTTACTTTCCATTTAGTGTAAATACGATAATTTTGTTTGAGGAAGAGTGGACTACTGCCCCCTCCAATCGATGTGATTTTTTCACACACTAAATGTAATGTATTAATAATGGTATTAGTGACCTTATATGATATATATTACATAAAAATTATACTATAATAATTATATATATAAATATATTTAATTAATTTTTTTCATTCAATATGATAATAAAAAATAGAAATAGTGTTTATACGTACGTACGGCTTACTGTCTCCATGAATGGTGTAATTCAATTCATACTTATATTATATATATATACAATATTAATAAATATATTATGAATATAATTTATATTTATATCATGGTTTAAATTCTATAATTCATGATATTATTATAAGGATCAAATATATAACAAATTAATACATGTGCGAAAAACAAAATGAATATTACATGAAGCGTAACCATAACATTCAATTGCTAACAAGAGTGTAATATAAATTCATAATAAATCAATATATGGTATTGTATATAATAATATGGTTCTAAAAAATATATATAATAAATTTATATTTTATTATACATGGGGTTTGACTTTGTACGTTAAGAGTCAAGACACAAGGTAAGGTAATTTCATCTCACTTTTTATTTTCGTCAGATATATGCTTTATTCACCACCCATTACACTTGTGTGGTGTGTAGACTTCCCATGTATTAAATATATGATTTTTTAATTACATTAATTTTTATTTACATATCCATTTTATGATATTTATTTCATGGGGTTTAGGTTTCAAATGTTACCAAATTGGTAAAACAGTTTTTTCTCAATTTTCTATCTTTGTGACTCATGTTTTTTTGTGCACCCAAAATCCTTTTTGAGTTTTATATACTTCCATTTTACATGTTATATCATTAATATAATCCTTTTTAAGATATTTTATTCTTAATATAATTTTGTTTTCTCACATAGATATTGAGATCCCATGTTAACAAGTAGTAAGTGTTGATTGAAACAATCTCGTCATTTTTCAATATTGTTAAGGATTATGATTCATTTTATTAAATCATATGCACCATATCTCAATAATTTTCATGATATTCCTTATACTCTATACTTTCCGTAAATATTTATATATTGGAACCATTATTATAGCCTTTGGTTCAAAATATAGTTATGAATGTGTTTTAAATAAATCTTGATGTTACACTATCTTTGGTCAGAAATATGTGTTCCTTCAAAACCATGTTTTCTAAAAATTGTTTCCATAAATATTATACTATTATCTTATAATAACTAAAATATATTTTTTCAATTTTTATTTTTTCCAATTTTTTCAATGGAATCTTCATGTCATCATCAAAAAGGAATGTTCTTTTTACCTCGTACGACATGTACGAATTTACCCATTTTCATTTTTGTGAAGCCTCCATTGCATTTGTAAATGTTTTATTTGCTAAGAAATTTTTTTAAAAGTTACTTTAAAAGAAATTTTTTTCAATACTTTTTCGATCTTCTTTTATATGTTTTCAAGAAAAAATGTTTTCAAAAAAATTCCAACCCTTATTTATATGTTTTTAAATTAATTTCAAATAAATGCTTTTCAAAACATTTTCAAGATTTATTTATATGTTTTCAAATTTATTTTCAAATAAAACTTTTTTCAAAACATTTCCAAGATTTCTTTATATATTTTTAAATTATTTTAATTGAAATGGTTTTCAAACTGTTTTTATGTGTTCTTCTAAAGTTTTCAAAGTGTTTTCAAATAAATATGTTTTTAAAATTTTTTGAAGCTTATTCTATAGGTTTTCAAGAAAAAATGTTTTTAAAATGATTTCAATACTTCTTTATATGTTTTAAATTTATTTTCTAAGAAAATTATTTTCAAATATTTTTATGAATTAAAATGAATTTTTCATAGAATAAAGTGTATTTTTATCAAGAATAGATTTTGAAAAATATATCCAAATTATTTTCTATTTAAGATGAAATCAATTGATGTTATTAATTCCTTTATTGGAAATGATCTAGATGTTACACTCATATTATTTCTTTAATTGGGTTATTCTTAATTTCATGGTCTTTATGAAACTTATTTTTCTTTCATGGGTTATATGTTTGTGAAATCCGTTTCTGTTTCACAAGTTATATGTTTATGAAATCAGTTTCTATTTCACAAATTATTATTTTCATGAAAGGTTTATGAAAAATATATCTTTTTCCACATTTTATGAAATTATTCCATGTTTATGATACCCATTTCATTTCATGGGTTATTATATGATTTTTTTTTATTTTGAGGCACATGTATGTGTGATTTCAATATTATATGGGTGGTACATATATCTCCCTCCAATGCATTGGGGTAATGATAAATGTTTTAGGAGCTTAAAGGGTACACGATAGGGCATCCCAAGCCTAAAAAAAGAGGGTAAATAGGAGGAAATCAAAATCCTAAAACAAGAGGGTATACAGGAGGATAACCCAAGCCCAAAACAAGAGTGTTTACAAAAGTACATACCAAGATCGAAACAATAGGTTATATGGGATGACATCCTAATCTTGAAGAAAAAGGGTCCATGGGAGGACATACCAAGCCATAAAGCTGAGGGTACATGGGAGGACTTCTGAAGCCCAACATAAATGGGTATATATAAGGGAATTTCAAGCTCTTTGTAGGTACATAGGTGGATAACCCCAACCTATCTTTTTACAAAGTCCTTGTTAGTCCATTTTGACATAGGGTTTTTATATTCTTATGTGCTTTCAATAATTTCCAGGTTGAATTCCTATGTTATTATTTCATGGATTCTGTTAATTATTGCATTATGAATCATGTCCTATTAACTTCTAATATTTATCATGATATATGATATGCAATATGTGATCTTTAAATTTTATGATAAAGTTCCATATGCTTTTTTCATGTTATGCTTACATATTTTATTAATATTCCCTTACTGGGAATCTGAGCGCACAACTTTCTTATCTTTCCATTCCCTAGGTTATGAATAAAGGTTTTTCTTAGAATTACAAAAGGTGGATATCTTTATGGGATATGTGGAAGATCATTCACTGGGATAAAATATTTTGTATCAATGCTTAGAAATACACTAAAATATTATAATCCCCATGAATTTATCTTTTTAATATACTAAATATTCATCTAAAATGATGTAATATCCATGTATGTTAAGTTTAGGTCACTGTAATTGGTATCAAAGGAAAGTTTTATTCAAATATTGGAAACCAGGATTATAAAAATTTAGTGAGTTCCCAATGTATATTTCTATGTATATGTCTAGGGATATATCTAAGGATAAGTATAAGGATGAGTTAACATTTAGGAAAATGTACTATAGTTTTGGTCAAGGATAGAGTGATTTTTTTCTTAGAAATGCCTCCATGTTTGGATACTACAAGTGGATGTTTCCCTGATACATATATACCTAGGGGTAATAACTCTAACAAGAAGTTCCAGGCCTGACTTGGGGTATCTTGGTGAATGGTAATGGGCCTTGATGCATACCTATTTTGACACACCCTAGGGATATTCTTTGTGAATTTACAAAACTATTCACAAACCATAATGAAGGATTTAAATATATGTTGGATATAAAAATCCTAGGTTGAACATGGGGTGTCAAATATTAAGGGTGGTGTCATGATTTAGACATCCTATAAATAATTCTTTCTAGGAAAATGTGGTTTCTTGCTATGATAAGTAATATGCTCATTGTTCTTCTGGTTTTAGTAAATGGTCAGAAATGAAAAGAACAAGATTAACACCTAATGTGATGGGAAATTTACTATTGAGTAGTCATGTGGGATGATCACTAGAGTAATAGATGATGGGATCATGCCTAATCAAATTTTATTGAACATGATTAACAATTTTTACCTGAACTAACTCTCAGACTCCCCATGGAAGAGATATAAGGAGTTTGCTGAGAGTTTGGGTAATGAAGACCATGGAGGATAGAATATTCATTTTCCTTTGTTCCAAAAAAATTCAAAGAGTCACCTAAGTGAATGTATTAGTAGAACATGAAGATGTTTTGACTCTAGAAATTAAGGACAAAATGCATGTTTCTGTATAGTAAAAATTATGAGTTTGGATAACCAAATGGTTAAGAATATTGGCCTCTCTAATAAATCATCGAAGGTTAGTGTTTTTAGTTTGGATTAAATGGTCATTATGTAATTAAATTCCCCAAGAGAAAATCTCTCAAAGATAATCAGCAAGGTGGTGCAAGTAATGCTTACATTGTTGCTGATGAAGAGACTACAAATGAGATGTTAACGGAAAAAGGTGTTATTTAATAGGACGAGGTAGCCTTACTAATGGATTAAGGATGAAGTAATCAAAGTTTTTTTGAATTTGGATTCAATAATTATGAAAGGTGAAATATATAATGATTTTATAGTTTATTTTTTTACTAATTATTTACAAGAATACGTTCAATAGATCCGATGGAATAGAAAAGTAATTTAATGGAAAGTTGATGTCCACAAAAAACACATGATTAAGGGAAAGATAACCCTAAAAATATTCCTTATTTATGATGATTTCATGAATTTCATTCTAATGTTTTTTATTTTTATATTTTGGAGGGGTTATAAGGTTATCTATTCATGAAAATTTTATGTTAAACTTTAGAGGAAGTGTTAATGTAATGATATTGAATTGCAAACCTTAGTAAAAAGTCCATTTAGTGACTAATGTTATTTCAAAGATGTCCATCATATTTTATAAATTCTATTAGTGTATTTTTAGAAATTTTAATTATGTATTTTGACTGACAACCAATCAACTCTTTCAAGGCCACAGGTCTTGAACCCATTTCCGAAGAATGATTAGGGTTTCACACCTACCATTGGCCTACATGTTGTCCTAGTTATGTATAATTATTTTTTATAAATAATTTATCATGAAAGTGCAGTGTTACATTTTATGTTTGAAAATTAATGTATTAAAAATATTTATTTTAATGAATATTTAGAGACAAATGGTTATACTTTTCATTCTTTTGTCGGCTTTAAGATCTGCTAAAAGTGTATTTTGGCACTTCGGGCATCAAAGTTAATTTCTGGACATCCATTTATTGATGTAATGGATGAATTAGAAATTGATAAAATCCCAACTAAGTAATAAAATTTTGTTTATTTAAATGTATCATGTAAGTATATTTCCTTATATTCTTAGTCAATAAAATAATTACCCAATGTTAGAATAAAAATAAAATAATGTCTTTTCCTAAGACCATTTTTTAATCGATGGAGTTTTAAATCATCACAGATTTTTGAATTTAAGGCCCTCAACATTTCTTAATCATTCCCTTTTTATGATTAATGACATTAATCAGTCCTTATAAATATTTATACTTTTCCTCCATGTCCAATATTCACTCCCAACCTATGTTCTCCTATGTGGTAACCCAATTATATGTTACTTTGGGTAACTTTTATGGGTCTATATTTCCATTTTCAAAGGAAGATTTAATATTAATTTTTAGGATGCGTGTTTCTAAGAAATTAACTTTCATGTATTAAACCCTTGATAACAAAGACAAATTTCTACGGTGAAATTAATTTTAAGTGTGGGTAGAATGTAATACCTAGAGATTCTGAGATTTTTTTTCAAATTCATCTAGCTTTTTTATATTCTTTATTTCACATGTCACTAGAAATGGTTACATATATATATAAAAACTAATTAAAACATTCTCTTCACATAGAACTAACTTTTATTTCACCACACACAACACTTACTTGGAATCTACTATGACCAACACTAACTCACTAGATGTTAAATGCAATACTAAGTTCCTATGAAACATCCTTTTATAATTATAATTACTTAAACGATTTAGTTATAACTTGGCCATTAAAACATAGTAATATAGTATAGTAATAGCTACTTTTTAAATATTTTTATAGTTGATTTATATAAATAAAACATATTTATAATGAAAAATATATTTTTAAAAAAAATTATTTATATGTTTGAATATATTATTTTCTCAAATGAACATCTTTTCGTTTCCTTCTATGAAGAATAAAAATAAAAATTTTAGACACAAATATATTTAATTTTCTAAAATAAACTTAATATTTTAAATTTATAAATCCAAAATTATCTTAGGGAGATTTTTTGGGTTTTTCAATGAAAATTAATTTTTGATGAATAGTGAAAAATACTTCATTTTTGTTAATAATAGTCTTTTCATTTAAAAAATTATTAATGTTAAATTATATTTGAAATTTTTTTAATGATACATTATATCAATTATACATCTAATAATAAAATTTAGGTCATTATAATCAATTTCACATGGAAAATGAATATAAAAACTTAACAAGCTTTTGAACATTTTTTTACTTTAAAAACCCGTCATTCTGTCTCGTTTGTGGGATTAACATTAATCATAATTTTTCCAATTATTCTAATTGAAATTATAAAAATGGACATAAACCATTTTGTTCATTATAATATATACATCTTATTTACATCATGTTAATTTTTAACCAAAAATATTAGTAAAAGTGATTGAAATTAATCACAACGATTAAGGTCAAATTAAGTTTAATGAGTGACTAAACCTTAATCTTAGGGGTCCAAATAGACTACCAAATTTTGAAACACCCATTTCTAGAAATATTTTGGCCATAAACCCTCCATTATTGATTATTTTTCTAGTATTACTTTTTTTAGGTAACAACATGTGCACACCTAACTTGTTTCTAAAACATCTAAGTGATTCCTTTTCCAGCCCTATAAAAGACCACCATCTATCCCTTTTATTCATGCCTCTCAAAACAATTAGGTTCGAAAAATATATTCCCAATACACATCCCAATATCCATACCTTCATACAAGAAGAATATCCTTGTGTAGAAAGAAATCTAGGAAATCCTTTTTGCACAAACAAAAAGGAGTTACCCGATTAAGAGGTAACATCTTCTTTCATGCTTCTTTCTTGTAATTTCCTTCTCCACCCCCTACACTCTCCATATTCCATGATTGTATAACAACACCAGTATATTCAATATAATAGGAATTTTTCATACTTAATTTTTTACCTACACTTACACACACAACCATTTAATGGGAAACAAATGTATTATTTATGTGTACAATGAACAATTTCTTCACTAAATAATGATTGTTTATTTTTCTTTTATCGCCTTTCATGATAGTAATTATGATGGAAAATATATTTATATATTTTATATATTATATTTATTATTTATTTATGCGTATTTATTCCTTTTACAACACATATCTTTTTACATTCCATCTGGTTTAAATATGATAATTTCGTTTGAGAAAGTGTGGACTATCGCCCCATCAAAGAGATGTGACTCATTCAAAAACTACCTAGAATTTATTAATAATGGGTTCATTGAAATTAAATGACATATGTGATATAATAATTCTAATTTAATAATGATATATATACATACATATACATATATTTAATTTACTTTTTTTCATTCAATATGATAATAAAAAATAGGAAAAGCATTCATGCATACGTACGGTTTACTGTCTCCATTAACAATGTATTCCATTAAATAATTATATATTATATAGAATATGATAATAAAAATATAATTAATATAAATGAAATTTTTATCATGTTTTACATTCCAAAAATTATGATACAATTATATGGACCAATGATAGAAAAATTAAGACACAAGCGAAAAACAAAGCAAATATTGCCTGAAGAGTAACCATAAAATGAAATTGAAAACAAGTAGGTAATATAATGTAACAATAAATCCATATATGGTATTATATGTAAAAATTTGTTTCTTTGAAATATTTAAAATAAATTTATATTTATTATAGTGGAGGTTTTAATGAGTACTAAGAGATTCAAGACATCTCGCTTTTTATTTTCGAGAGATACATTCTTTATTCACAACCCATTCATTTTTTGTGGAGTCTATAATAAACATGGATGAATTATTTTAGTTTTATACTTATATTAATGGGTATTTACATATCCATTTGATGAAATTTATATCATGGTGTTTAAGTTTCAAAAATTACCAAATCGGTAAAATAGTTTTGTCTCAGTTGTCTTTCTTTGAGACACATATTTTGTTATGCACCTAAAATCATTTTTTGATGTGTATATAATTCCATTTTACTTATAATATCATTAACATCCTACATATAATTATATTGGATACTTCATATAATTTCATTTTTATACATGGAGTGTCTGATCCCAACTTACCAAGTAGTATGTTTTTATTGAAACAATCTCATCATTTTTCAAGATTATTAATTATTATGCTTCCATTGATGAAATATTGTGATATATATCTAAAGAATTATCATGAGTTTATTTATCCTCAATTATTTCATCATATATTCATGTATTGTTACCATTATTCCACTCTTTGTTACATAATTTAGTTATGAATTGGTTTTTAAGAAAACCAAACCTTTCCCTCTCTTCGGTCAGAAATCAGTGTTCCAAAAAGCCCATGTTTTCTGAAAATGGTTTCCTAGAATATTATACTATTATCCTATAACAATTAAAATATATTTTCCCCTTTTTCTATTTTTCCATTTTTTCAAAGGAATATTCTTTTCCCTTTTTGAACAAGGAATGTTTTAACCCTTTTTACCAGGAAAAATGAAAGTTCTTTTTACCTCATACGGAATGTATAGATTTACTCATATTCATTTCTGTGAAGTTTAATTTGCATATTTAAAAGGATAATTCATAATAATTTTTTTGTATAGGTATTTTAAAAGAAATGGTTTTTAGAAAATTTTCAAGATTCTTTTATAATTTACCAAGGAAAATGGTATTCAAAATGTTTTCAAGCCTTATTTATAATTTTTAAAATTATTTTTAAAGAAATTATTTTAAAAATGTTTTCAATCTTTATTTTAATGTTTTTAAAGTTATTTTCATATAAAATGGTTTTAAAAACATTTTATTTCTATATTTAAATGTTTTAAAATTATTTTCAATGAAATGGTTTTCTCAAAAAATTAAGATTTCATTTTAATGTTTCCAAAGTGTTTTCAAACAAAAAAAATTTAATTTTTTGAAACTTATTTTATAGGTTTTCAAGAAAAATGGTTCTCAAAATGATTTCAAGTATTATTTTATATGTTTTCAAGGTATTTTCTAAGAAAATGATTTTCAAATGTTTTTATGAATTAAAACTCATTTTTTATAAAAGAGAGGGTATTTTCATCAAGAAATATTTTTGAAACATATATCAAAATTATTTTCCATTTAATATGAAATCTGTTGATGTTACTCAGGTCTTTCTCAGAAATGATACAAAGGTTAAAGTCATATTATTTCTATAATATGGTTATGTGTAATTTCATGGTCTTTATGAAGCTTGTTTATTTTTTCTTCGGTTAAATGTTTGTGAAATTTCTTTCTCTTTCATAGCTTATAGGTTTAGGAAATCCGTTTCTTTTTTATGGGTTATTATTTTGATGAAATTATTTTTAAACCTATATCTTCTTCCACAGGTTTTGACATGATTAAAGTTTTATGATACCCATTTAATTTCATGATTTATTATATGATTGTTTATGATTTCTTAGCACATGTATGTGTGATTTAATTATGAGATAGGTGGGAACTATATCGCCCTCTAATGTGTTGGGTAATGATATATGTTTTATGAGCCCAAAGCATACACAAAATGACATCTCAAGTCCAAAATAAGAGGGTACCAAGGAAAAAATATTAAGCCCAAAACAAGAAGGTATATGGGTGGAAATCAAATTTTCAAAACAAGACGTTATACAAGAGTACATCCCAACCCAAAAATAAGAGGGCATACAGGAGGACATCCCAATCCCCAAACTACAGGGTAAATAGAAGGAAATCCCAAGCCTGAAACAAGAGGGAATATAGGAGTGCATACCAAGACCAAAACAATATGATGCATGGGAGGGTATTTCAAGCCTAAAGTGGGTACAGAGGTGATTAACTCAATCCTAACATATTACAGAGGCCTTGGTAGTATGGCTAAAAATAAGGGTTTTATTTTCTTATTTGTTTTCCAAAATTATATGTTTCATTACTATTTTATACTTTCATAAATTATGTTCATTATTTCATTATGATTTATGTCTTATGAACTGCCAATATTTATTATGATCTCTGATATGCAGGGTATGATCTAACAATGTTATGCTCATGTTCTACCCCTTTTTCATGTTATGCTTACGCATTTACTTGATTTACCCTTACAGATCATTTAACCTCACCCATTTGTTTCCTTTCTCCATGATATAAAGAAAGGTTTTATGTAGATGTACTAAATTTGGAGATCTTTATGGGAGATGTTGAAGATAATTCACAAGGTTTGAAGATTTTTTTCTCAAATTTGCAAAGACACAGAACTATTATGGTCCTCAAGATTTTATTTTTGAAATGTAAAAAATATTCATAAAAATGATGTAATATCCAAGTATGTTAAGCCTATATGGCTATATGATATACAATGATCTCTAGATGAAATATAGTAATTTCCCAAAAATATATGTTTTATTTTTTTCATTCTACATGTAATGTATGACCCATGTTTGTATATAGTTTATTAAGACTGATAAACTGATTAGTCATTCAGGATATTATTTCTTTCTATATTATGCCAATGTAATGATAGCAATCACCAAATCTGGTCTTCTAAGGTCAGGGTATCTGTGGTTGGTTTAAATGAAGTTCAGTATAAAACAAAGAAAATATAATCAATAAAACATAGTTTAGTGGACACAACCAAATTATAGAAATTAAGAATAAGTTAAAGTAACGTCTTAATGATTTAGTAACGTATATATTATGTGGTCTTTAATTGGAATAAACCTCTATAAGTATATTATCATGGGTTTAGGAGTTTAATATTAAAAATTACTTCAAATACATAAACACCACTTTTTAGTTGTTACATTATGGGAGTTTATGAATATTATAGATGTTTTGAGGAAATTATTGAAAATTATACGTTTTGGTGAAATTTTTATTTGGGGAATAATGTATTAAAATTTTATAGGCATAAGATTAAAGTTATTGATAACTAATTGTGTTAATAATATCATTAATGAAATTGAAATAATGTAGAAATAATATTATGAGACATTGTAAAGAAAATAAATAAATAAATTGTGTAGAAAAATTTTGTAAAAAGGTTATTTAGTGATTAATTTAACATCAAGGGTGTCCATCATATTTTTGTGAATGTTATATGTATTATATTAATATATATTTTTAAAAAAGACAACATTATTCCCATGTGACAACCCTAAATGTAAAAAATGTAAGTTGTTCTTGAATGACCGAAGGATGATAATTATTTCATTCATACCAATATCTTACACAATGTCCCATTTAATTTGTCATTGTTTTTAGATAAGAAATTTCATGAATAAAATTTAATGATGAACCTGTAATTTTACTGTTTTGATTTAGATACTAATTTATCAACCATATTGGTTTTGAAAAATATTTTGAGACATAAAAATCTTGTCACACTTTTATGGATATGTTAAAAGAGAATTTCAACTACTATTACATGAAAACATATTTTGAAAACTAATTTCCAAGAATAAGTAATGAGGCGGATATTTATATAAAAAACAAAGGTTAAAATTATTGTTATAAAATATAAACATATCAAGAATGTATATATCCATATATTATTAGATAGTAAAATAATTCATCAACTTTTCAAAAAAGGATCTTTAAATAAAATGTTATCATATTTCCATCGTTTCTAATGATATTTATGACCTTTTAACACCTATAGATTTAATGTTTTGAGTTTCTCAATATTAGATTCATCACTAACTTATTTGGGAATAACGACCTCAATCACTCTCTATAAATATTCTCACTAATCCTCTATGTTTATTTTTTTTCACTTTCCACAAATGTTCTACTACTTGTAAGCCTGTTTACATGTTATTTCATGTGACCTTTTTACTTCCCAATATCTCTTATTAATTTAATATATTATTAAATCTTTAATGAGGTGTAATTTTAAAAAATAAATTCTAAAATTTATTTTCCTTGGTTTTCAATATCATGTTTAAATTGTTGGAATGCAATTTATTTAAGTTGAGGAGAATGTGACACCCCTAAAATTACAAAGGAATTAAATTTTATTCAGTAGTGTTACAAAATGAAACACAAAGAATAGATATTAACATAAAATATAAATAAATTATAATATATTTATTATTTTAAATAAATTTCATCTATTTTATATATTTTAGTGCATGTATTACTAAGTAATATTTTTTCTCACACACCAGTGATTTTTTGTGACAGCTTGTATTACATGTAATATCGAGTTTTACCAAATACGATAAGTATTATTATTTAAAGTGAAAATTATCTCACATATTTTAAATTATATAATATAAATAGGATTAAATAACATATGAAAATATATGATGTAATTAATTAGTTACCAATTAAATTTAAATGAATATTAAAACCAATTGTATATAAATGTAATGTTTTTTATAAAAAAACTATTTTTATTAGAACAAAAGAATTTTATCTTAAAAAATTAGATTAATTATGGGTACTGGGTGATATTAATGAAATTTATTTATTTAATATTAAATAAAAATATTTTTCATTCATCCAGTATATTTGATATTAATAATATAAGAACAAATCTAATTTTATACGTAAAAAGTTTTATATTTTGAAAGGTAGTTTTTCTTCATTTTAATGACACACTTGTTTTAAAAATAAAATTTAACACATTTATAAATTTTATTTAAAAATTTAAACTTCATTTTTTAAATATTAATGTCAAAATTATATTAGGGTGAGTTTTTTGTATTTTTCTAAAGAGTTTTATTTCTTAATAAATATTGAAAAATACAAAATTTAATTTTATATTAAATTATTCAAAAATTTATTATAATATTATATTATATTTTAAATTGTTTTTAAAGTCATAATAGTTCAATTAAATATCTAATAATTTAATTTTGTTCATTGGAATCAATTTCTTATTGAAATTAGATATAAAAATATAGTAAACTTTTTATCATTTTCACTTTTAAAACCTTTTTCCTCATTCTATCTACGAGATTAATTTTAAATTAATTTAAATCAATTATATAGTTATAAAAAATAAATATGGATTAAATATTTATAATCATCATAATTTATAATTCCTAATAATTCCAACTTAAATTTTTTAATAATGCGACTAGTGAAAGAAGTTAAAATTAATTATAGTGACTTAGAGAAAAATGAGTTTACTAAGGGACTAAACTTTAAGTATAAGTGTCATAATAACCTAGAAACACTTAAAAACCCCCACTTTAAGGAAATATATAGAACATTTAAAATCTATGATCTATTTTGGTTCGTTATAAGATCCATGTTTCCTGTTAAAAACATGGTTGTAATTCACTCTTCCAAAAAAATTATGATTTTTCCACCAAACCCACTTATTTAAAAGGCCTCCCACTCTCCTCCACTCTTCATGACTCTCAAACAATTTTTCAGAAAATTAATACCCAAATAACATATAAACTTCCATAAACTAATTATATATGCCTTATATTTTTCATAAATCCAACATAAGAAGTAATTAGTTCAAACCTAAGGTGGATACCCGAAGAAGATGTAGTGTTTTCCTAAAAGCATCATTATTTTATTTTTTTCTCCACCTTCATAAATTCATATTATATCATTATTATATTATAAAATTGATATAGTTAATATAATTATATTTTTTTATGTTATTATTTTTACCTCAAACACAAAAAATTACAATATATGGGTTACGAAAATTTCGTTCATGTGTGCGGTTGATTACCTCCTCACGAACCGATGTCGTTTGTTTTTCCATTACCACCATTAAATGCTTTGTATAATGATGCACATAATATTTTTATATTATATCTATGATATTAAAGGTTTCTTTATGCTTTTTTATTTATTATATGGAACATACCTTCATGGTTTCCATTTTGTGGAGATATGATAATGTCGCTCGTGTGTATAGCGGACTACCACCTCGCAAAGCGATGTGATTCGGTCATTATTTACATGGAATGTATTCAGGACGGGTTTACTTAATAATCAGGGATAAAAATGGAATAAAAATGATACAGTGATGATAAATTATATATATAATTCACTTTTCTATCTTTCAATATGTTAAAAAAAGGAAACATTATTCATGTGTATGTACGGCCTACCGTTTCCATGAATGGTGTATTTCATTTCCTATCACTTAAATTATGGATTACTATAAAAACATATATACTGAATATATAAGATGTTTAAATAATTTTTTAATTTTTGGATATTATTTTTTTTATTTGAGTAATAGGAAAAAAATAACAAGTAAAAACATACTCGAAAAACAAAGAATGTTATTACCTAAGAAAATGAAAATAATGAAATATTATTAATGAAATGGTAATAATATGTTATTAAAGGATAATATATTGTATAATAAATATTAATAATTCATTTTAATATGTAAATAACATGCTAAAACCCACAATAATTGATTTTAAATAAATTAATTCCAGAAAGAAAGTGTGAGGTATGGTTTTTCATCTCAATTTCATTTTGTTAAGGCATGTTGTATTATTATGGACCTAATTTATCTTATGTGGGGAATATAATACACATTTAAAAATTTATTTCATTAATACTTCATATTCATGGTATTATAATTTTTAATATGAAACATTTTATCAATGTGGATTTGAATTAAAAGTTACCCGGTGGTAATGAATTTCTTGACTCAATTTCTATCCATTAGGTTGAAATTCTACTTCATTTATTATGATATTCTAAAATTATGAGTAAAATGACTTTTTAATATCTATTTTTTTATTTTGAAATGTTTTTTTAATTTTTATAGACATAATTTAATCATTGATTAATTCTTACTTCAACATTATAATGGTTTTAAGGATTCATTCCACAATCTCATTCTGATCGAGATTGTTTATTCCTGATTTTACATTAATGTAAATTATATGATAATTGATATTCATGATATTTTTAAATTAATAGTACCATTTTTACACTCTTTCTTACTTAAATTAATTAAGAATATGTATTATTAAAATCCAACATCATTTCTCTCTTTGTTCAGAAATCATTTTTCTTCCAAAACCATGTTTTTTAAAATGTTTTAAAAAATGTTTTTATCCATTTAAATATTATTCAATTGTAATGTATCAGACCCAAAATTAACTCAATATTTCTCTGATCCTATTTGGTTACTAGGACTCAATCTCATCTTCCCAAATTCTATTGGATTCCTAATAGAAGCGAGGGCCTATGTGTGTTGGTGGGGATATTGTTCCCTCATTACTAGAGTATATCACAGTAGAAGTAAATAACATAAAAATAAAAAAAAATAGATACATTAATAAGATAAAGGAAGTGTAAATAATACAAGAATAAATTAACGATCCATAATTGTCTCGTAAAAAAATGATATAGAAGATATATTTATCAATAAAACATTCAAAACAATCACATGGTAGTAAAATATAATACAATTATACCAAAAGGAAAAAAACCAAAAAGTGTAATCATGGAATCAGAGGCCTCATCATGGTCCAATGCTCCCCTTCCCTAAAGAAGTAATCTAAAACCTAATTTAGGGCACATCTCCCTATCCAAACCTGCAACCATATTATCTATTTGGGTCCCGGAGGAGGCCAAACAAAACTATGAGATAAACATCCTAGTAGGAATCCACTAAAAGGACTACACATTTCATTCACGCAATTTAAACTATGCAGTGTAAGTAAATTAATTAAACTAATAATCTTTAACCAAAGTAACGTGGACATGGAATAAAAACCACTATAGGAAAGTGATATCTAATGTCCTCACGAGGATCTCTAAAAAACAATTTCAAGCTCCTAACAAGGAAAATACAATAAAAAGAATAAACAATACAGCCTTTTCTTACTCCCATCCATATCCTATCAACACATCCTTCACATATAATGAAACCATGTAAAAAAACTCAAGACCTTTTTATATAACCAATAATTACATGTATAACATGATCGTGTCATATAATGAAGTGTGCACTATGACGGTCGGGATCTAAGGTGTAGAAGACCAAGGCATCCACATCGAGTCCCAGGAGCATCTTTATGGAAACTCTGTTTAGACACACATTGGAGTCCTCGGAATATGCCATACCGAACATGTCCTATGTTAGTCCAAGAAATCTAGATCCATGGGTAGAAAATCCAAAATAATCCTACAGAATCAAGACCAACGAATTATTACAACTCAATGCATCCACTAACATGTTCAAGATCCACTGACGGTTGAACATAGAATCTAACCAATCATTCACTCATTGCATACCATATAACTATTCAATTTTATATGATTTTACCCACTCATATAATAAAATACATTCGATTCTATTCAATGAGTATACCCATTAAATTAATACATACCAAATAAATTACATCTCAAGAGTATACCCACACATATATTCCATTCCAATTCAATCATGTCACGTGGGTATACCCACCCATTTATCATCATTTTCCATTAAACACAGCACATGGGTATACCCTCCCATTAAAATATTTCTATTTAATACATTTAATCCAATTAATTATAGCATAACATGATGACATAAGGAAATGAGGCAGTACATCTCTTAATAATGTAATTCAATTACATTTAATTACAATTGAGGTTCCTACAACATGGAAAACTCAAGAACACACCCCTTAGGTGGTAAAAAAAAGTTCAAAAAAAAGTAAAAATCATGGAACAACCCATAGATGGACTTGGGTTCAGAAAAAAACATCAAGGCATCTCAAAGAACCTATGGTCATCCCAAATATGTTTCATTTCATTTATTTTATTTCAACCTTTAAATTTTGGGGTTATTTCAAGAAGTCTAGTGGGTGGCATAATGGCTGATAGCTCTAAAATTACCAAAAGATAAAAAAAAGGAATATACCATATATCATAGCTTAGTAATGGAGTTCTCATCTAGTATCGAGTCGTTGTTATACTTAGTTTGGGAGAAATCCAAAAAAGGACAAAGAATGAGAAATTAGTGCATATTAGCTTAAAAAAGTGAAAATGATATCCATAAGAATAGTAAATAGTTTAAAAAGAATAAATATATTTTGGATTCAGATGCAATTATACAACACGTACACAAATTGGAGATTGTATGAAGAACCAGGATCAAATCATATTTTATCCCCCTTGAGATATTAAATAGTGGTGAGGTTCTGTACGTGTAATGAAAAATGAAAATAAAATTTAAACAGGATTTTTAATTTAATTAAAAAATTTAAAACACCAAAAACATAGGGTTCGTGCAATTTAGAAAATCATGGAACAATACTGCACGATTCTTATAGGCCAAAGTGTCAGCCATACATTTTACAAAACATGTGAAAACCATGTGCTAACCCTCTATCAATGTTTTCAAAAACAGAAGACTTGGTTGTACATCCATGAGTCCCATTCCACATAGGTTGGACAAACTATGCTGCCAGTACCACCCCTATATCCAGCTTTTCATGGTTTAATTAAACTGTGAAGCATGCCCTGCACAGTTTACACTACCCATGTGTCATGCCTAAAACACCCCAAAAACTGGTTTCTGGCTCCAAACAAGGCCCAGACACCTCCAAAACACTTGTGATCAAGTTCAGCACTCACATGAGGCCATCTTTATCATTAAAAATAAAAAAATAAGGGACTTTTACCTCATAATAAAACAATATTACTTATAATATTCCCCTTTATAGAAATTCATCCCTGAATAACTCTCTCTAGGGTTGTCAATATTTATCTGAGAACAACTCTGGACACTAAGCATGATCATCGTCATCCCGCTCCTATTTCTAATCCAGCAAATGGTCATGCTACCACAGTACATGTAATAGAGAAATTGATTGTCCATAGAGAACCTTCATGATCCTCTCCTTGATACCAATCGGAATCTTCTCAAAGGATGCATCAACCTATAACTCAACCTCATTGGGCTGAAAAGCATTATATGGGTCTGAATGATTGTAGTGAAGTTGAGATATATGTAAGACATCATCCATGTCTTGGTACCTATGAGTTAAGTACAGCTGTTAGGCTTCCAAACCAACTCTCTCTAAAATCTAAAAAATCCTGACATATCGTGGTGAAATTTTACCATGTCTCTTAATATTTCTAGGTCATATCCTTAGTGAAACATGAAATAAAACTATGTCCTCGACCTCAAAATCTATAGGTTTTCTACAGAAATGAGCATATGATTTATGTCAATACTATTCAGTAGTATTCTATATCTGAGACAACTAGATCTACTCAGAAGTCTCATGCACGATACCCGGTCCCAGTAAAGTTTCCTCACCTCTCTCTAACCAGCATTGGAGAGATCATAATTTCCTTCCATATAATTCCCATAAGTTTTCATCTATATAGTAACATGATATCTATTATTGTTGGAGAACTCAACCGTAGTTATATGCTTCTCCCAAGAGCCCCCAAAATACAGGATACATGCCCGCAGCATGTCTCCAACAACTATATCATACACTCTGATTGGTCACCAATCTAACGGTGTTATGTTGGGATCAAAATCACCTGTACACCCTGCACCCTCAGAAAACTATACCAAAAACAAGATATAAAGAAGGCATCCTTATCTAAAAGAATAGTTTGTGGGACCCCATGAATTCATAAAATATCATGGATGTACAACCTCCCAATCACATCAACACTGAAGGTCTCCTTAATCGGTAATAAATGATCAACCTTTGTGATATTTTCAACAAAAACCCACACAACGTTGTTTTCCTAAGGCGGACTTGATAAACTAGTCATGAAATACATCATGACATCATCCCATTACCACTCTATAATAGGTAACTATTATAAGAGTTCATCTAGTCACTGATGTTTGTCCTTCACTTGTTGGAATGTTGAACACCTCGTAATTAAACTAGGTTTTTCTATTTTCATACCTATCCACCAGTACTAATGGCGAAAGTCACAATACATCTTGGTGACTCAATGGTGAACTACCCATGTTGAGGCATGAAACTCTTACATCAACTCCTCGTGTATGTCCCAGAGAACTGAAATTCATCCATGGATATATATGATCTCCACCATGACCACAGTCCAACCAGGAGATGGATCCTCACCAACCACATTCTCCTATAAGACTAGGCCCTCTGAATCTGATAGCTGACCCATCCCCAATCGATCCAACAAAGTATAAGACACATATATGGATGATATATAAGTCTATATCTGACTATCATGCACCTCCAAGTGCATCTAATATAAAAACTTCATAAGATTCCACTTTCTACTGGTCTACTGCACTGTTTGTATCTAAGTGATCCTTCTTAGTACTACGACCACTGCATTGCCTTTACCAGAAATTTAGGCAGGTAAAAGTAAAAATAATTTAGGTACTCTACAAACCTTAACTATCTTATATTCATATCATGCTGTATAAATAATAATTTGAGGATTTTGTGGTCCGGGAAATGCACAAAATAGTCCCAAGTAAGTAATTTCTCTGACGGTGTAATGTCTAAACAACTACAACTAGCTCAAGATTGTGTGTCGTGTAATTCATATCATGTGGCCTTAGATATTGGGACTCATACGCCATGACATTGTCTCCCTACATATTCATTACCCCCAACATGATACTGAAAGCATCATGTTGCACATTTTAGCTCCTATCATGTTCTGGTAGTTTCAGGACTAGGGTTAATTTCAATATCCCTTTTGGATCCTAAAAGTTTGTCTCGCAAGAATTTACCCATAAAAACTTCACACCCTTCTTAGTCATGCCCATAAACAATTATGATAGTCATGAGAAGTATGGTATCAAACTTATTTAGTAACCATCTATCCCCAAGAAACTCTATACCTCAAAAACATTATTAGGATTCTCCTAGGAAACTATATCTCTCAACTTCTATAGGTCTACTAATACTTTTGTCTCAAAGGTTATGTGACCCTAGAAGTGAATCTAATCCATCAAGAAGTCGAACTTTATTGTATTACCAGATAACTAATGCTCTCTTAGTGTGTCGAAAATGACCTCAATATGTTTTTCATGGTCATGTAAATTGTAATAATACAGCAAGATATCATCCATGAAAACCACTAAAAATGAGTCCAAATAAGGATGGAACACTCACTTCATCAGAACCATGAAAACTAATAGCACATTAGTAGTATTTCATGGAATAACTAGATACTTAGAGGGACCATAATTGCTAATAAAGACTGTATGAGATATGTTATTAGTCCAAAAATTTACATGGTGATATCCTAACCTCAAAAAGATTTTTGAGAACACTCGGCTGCCTTGAATTTGATCAAATAGTTCATCTATATAAGGTAAGGGATATCAATTTTTAACCTTCATCTGGTTCAACTTTCGATAATCCATTCATAACCTAAGAGGTTCATCGTCATTGTTCGCAATAAGGACCAAGAAACCTTGAAAAGAAGTATCGGGTCAAATAATCCCCTTCACCTCCAAATCCTATAGATTCATCTTAATCTCTTGCAACTCTATCATATCCATCCTTTATAGTGGAATGGATACTAGTGTAGCTACATTCACCAGCTTGATGGACAATTCCACATCACTCTTATGAGGTGGACTTGAAATGTCTTCCGGTAAGATGCCCCAGAAGCGCTAAACCACTGGAGGAAATTCCACCAGACTCACTCTTGGATCATCTAGATACTAACTAGAAATCTGGGTTGTCATCCCACATAGCCCAAGATGATGTGGTCTAGATCATATCACCTAGAAATCCCATACACACTTGTATCTATACACTACACCCTCCTGTTATCTAAAAGTCGCCATCTGGTGATAGAATTCAACACAAGCTCGATAAGCTACTAACGAGGTCATCATGAGTATGACATCAAACCTAGTGTTTCAACCCTGCCCTTTTACACATGTCATCACATGATTTTAAGCATCATTAAATATCATAATACAAGAAAATGATCATAATGTCTAGTGTCTTGTATAACTAGGTACATAAAACTGAAAACATTAGACTATATAAAACATTTCATTATTTAATCTTCATATTGAGCTCCAAACTTCAGTTATGATCATACAACTACATATGATAACCTGGTGATAACATGAACAAGGGAATGAGATAAAAACCCAGTATGGGATTAAGCACAAGAATAATGCTTCAGAACATTGGTTATAAAGCATGACATAATGATATAAAAGTTATAAAACATAACTGAACATATGGAACCATATCTTTTATAACTTGAGATCATATAAAAATGGAATCATAGTAATGTCACAACAATATAAAACATAACTTTAGAATGATTCAAGGTTCGTTGCACATAGAGGATCACAATTCAAGCCAGACGGCTAAGACTGTTGCACATAGTAGCACAATTCAAGGTTATCTGTCAAGATCGTTGCACATAGTAGCACAAGTCACATCTAACTACCAAGATCATTTCACATAACATCTCATGGGACTAAATATTAATAAATTCATCAGAGTTCTATCCAATTTCACCCATTTTAACACGTTCACAAATATGTTTTCCACTTAAATAATTATAAATAATAAATCATAGATAAACATAAGGGTACCCATGGAATGAAATGGGTATCATAATCATGTCATAAGGCATAATGAATGGTTGTATCATATAAGTGCCCATTAAAGAGAGAAATGAATACATACATAAATATTAATAAGGTAAATTAAGAATATATCAGGGTAAGTGATGTCAAACTAAAGTGACAACATGTTATAAGATTATTTAATAAATTTTAGCAACAAAACATTTTAGCGTGGTTTTAAGAAAAATGATGAAGAGAATTTAAAATATAAAAGGTAATAATATTTTATATAAAAATAGAATTGAAAAAATATGGTTTTCATAATAAATATACATATTTTATAAAAAATAGACTTAAAATATATGAAAGAGTTTACATGAAATTGGGTAAAAATTGGGAAAGTTCCCCTAAAAGACGTTTTCTTTCCAAGAATTATTAAGGAGGGAACAACTTAAAATATGTAAATCCCCAAAAAAAATGATGAACATACCTTCATACATAAGTTTGGATAATATTAAAAACATTTATAAAATTTACATAAAAATAATAGATAACTTTATTTGGGTAAAAAGAAAGATAGAGCAACCTGAAAGAATAATGGAGGTTCGAGTAGAATCTCTTACCCAAGGTCTGATGGTGTTCTTATTTTGATATTAATGACATGAATAATCAAATTGAATTAATTAATTTATAATTCCAGAACCTATTTACTTTTAATTGATTTATTATAACCTTTCAGAGTTTTTCATAACATTTTTGACTGGTTATTAGGATCAATTTCATTATTTCTGTCTTTTTGTTTCATGAATGGTTTACTTATATACGTGAACAGGTAATCATGAAAAATGAATATGGTTGTCCAGAATTGGATTTATATATTATTATTGAACATCCATTAGGTTACATGGATGTAAATTTCATTTGGTTACATGGAGTTAAGTTTAATCATTTTATAAAACTTTAGAGATAACCTTTTGGGTTAATTGGGGGTTTTTTATCAATAAGAACACATTTTGTTTTAAAAATAAAAACCATGTGTAAAAAAGATTCAAGAACCATAGATGAGAAATAATACATATATTATATTCTATATCAACCATAAGAATGGTTTCATGATTATAATTTAATATGTTAATTGAAATTGAAAACAAATCATCCTTGAATGTGGTAAATTAACACATCTCGAATGGTGTTTTGACTACTTGTATAAAAGAAGTGTAAAGAAGATATGATAAAAACTTATTCCATTAACATGAAAAATTTCAAGTAAAAAAAAGTTACTGGAGTTGTCAAAATATTTGGATAAAGAGTGGTAAGGACAGAAAATAAAAAAAATGAACTAGAAAGGAAAGTAAAATAATTTAAAAGTGGAGTTTACCTCTTGAATTAATCTTCCTTAAGAGCCTCGTCAGGGGAGAAGATTTTGTATTTTGATGAGACCAAGGGCTGATGGACATGGGGGGATATTGGGGGCATATTTGAGTAGCATTCAGGCAAGGCACAAGTCTTGAGGGGTGTGAAGAGAATAGGGCAGTGTGGGTGGTTTTTATAGCAGAGGGGAGGAGGGTTTTATTAATATTTTAATCATCAGTTAATTATTTTTCTATAACACAAGTAACAGTGATGATTCCTTGACCAAAAATAGTAATTAGTTCATGTGATTTCACACCAAGGGTACTGGCATTAGTAATTATTATAGGAATAGTGTATTCAACTTATAATGTATATATACGGTAAATTGCCATATTTCATTATTCATCAAAAATTCAAGTATTTTAGAAAACTACAAAAAATCCATCCTGACAATTTTTTTGAGGTGTGGAATCCAAAAATGAAATCCAATTCTAAAAAATAATTTTCTAGATTTTATTAATTTAATAATTAATTAAAATCATAATTTACTTGAAAAATAAAGATTCTAAAACTTTAACTGATTTTATAATGATTTCAAAAAAATTATAAGGTCTTATAAAATAATATTAAAACCAGAAGATATAAAATTGTTAATTAATGAATACCGTTCAAAAAAATCATTTTCTTTTAAAATAATTAATTAATTGTAATTAATTATTTATGACTTACAAAAATACTAATACTTTTATTATGGTCATATTATCACTTATAAGATGCCTAAATTTTATTTATACATTCATGGGTGAGGATACTATTATTTCGGATGATTTACTATTCATAAGGGTCATATTACTATTCATAATGGTATGTTACTATTCATAAGGGTTGGTTACTATTCGCCAAAAATTATGTGTGTTCCATCACACCCCAAAAATCACCATGAACGCAAATGTGTTTGTCGTGTTTTCAAAATTCAAGACACATAAGTGGAAAAATTCTGTTTAATGGTCACATAGTATTTAGTATCATGATATTTCATTGTGTTCACTAATGTAATTACACTACAAGGTATAATTATAAGAATGGAATTCCATTGATAAAACATTGGTTTGTTAAATTCTTCTTCCCCTATGAATTTTCTCCCTTGAAATTTCGTTTTACATTCTAATCAATAAATAGGTGTAGGTGCTTTTCCTTCATTGCCTCAATAATGTCTTCAATATTTATTTTTTATATTTCCATCAATTAGAAAGGGTTTATGCATCATAATGGAACATCTGAATATATTCAAAATCATATAATTATTTTCTCCAAAAAACCCTCAAGAGTCTTGGATAATATCGATGGAATCATCGATGTGTCATTTAAGAAGTATTTATTATATATAATTTTTAAATACCTTCATGAACTTTTTTTTATAAAAAAAATATTACGGATTCATCTTCAAATATATCAAAATAGTTTTTTGGAAAATTAGTTTGGGTATTCCCCCAAAGTCATAAATCTATAGCTTGATACATATAGGCTACTCACATCTCTCCCTCTTTTGCTGCATCTAGAAAATCATTTATCAGATCATCATTTTGAAATAAGAAAATAATTTGAAAATACCCTAATGGTACTTTCCACACTTATCATGGTAATTAAGTTGAGAGCGTAAGAATCTCAAAAATATGGTACATGATATTTGAAAGAATGGGGTGATTCTAGTGGTATTGGATTACTCATAAAGTTGTTTTCATGTGACTTAGATATTTGGAAAATTTTTAAAGTCATCTGAGCAAGACTTTAGGACAATCATTACAATTAGTTCTTCATGAAGAGAGAGAAAAGATTTTCATGATCTTCCTCCTTTCATATGTTAACTAAGAATAATAAAAAACAATTAGGGGTCTTACAAACATAAATAATAAGCGTTAAAAGGAAAATTTGAACATAAAATGATAAACATGTAATGGATAATTATATCATTACTTCTGAATCTATAAGTTTCAGTCGAGGTTATCAATGATCTGTTTCTTAGCATTTATTCTAATAGGATTGTTCTTTTTTTATTCCCTGAAAAATATTTTGTACTAATCTTATGAATTTACCAATGAATATCCCTTGGGAGTGTCAAACCAAGAGTGAAGAAAGGCCCATTATGATGCACCAGCTCTCATTCAAGTCTAGCTCAAAGTGGTGTTTTTGGGTTTTACCCCTAGATACATATGTTCCAGAGCCGCCTCTGACAGTTTTTATCTTAACAGGGATGTATTTTCTTGATAAACCACTTACTCTATTCTTACCAAAATTTAGGGGTGTTTTCTTATACTTAGTCTCATACCTAATGTAGAGACCCCAAACTTGACATACAAGGACATTAAATTACTTTTTTGGAATACTTAATACATAACAAAAACCAACACTCAAGGATTGTAATAGTTTAGTGTCTTTGGAAACTCGGAACTTAATCTTCTAATCATTGTTAAAGATCTTCAACATCTCCCATAAATATCTTCCCCTTTTTATTTTATTACATAAAACCTTTCTTCATATCCCGGGGAAAATAAAACATATAAAGGGTGAGCTCAAATTCTCAGTAAGGGTAAGAATGGTGAAAATAAAACAAACCATATACATTTGAACTTAAAAACATGGACATAATGTTTATACATCAAAATCATGAGCAATGAAATAAAAAATGGCAGTACCTAAGGCATAGTTTATAATGGAACATCAATCATGATAACATATCATGGGAATAAAACATGTAATTGTGGAAACCCATTAAGCACTTGATATGATTTTCATAGTAGACAAGGCATTACTGCCAAGACCATCTTAGTGTACAAAGTCCCTTAATGAATCGAGTACACTCCTCGTTCCAGTCCTGTATCACTGAACTAGATTAACTTGTCATTCGAGCCATGTCTATCTCATGAGATATAAATCTTTACCCAATGCATTAGAGGGAGATATAGGTCCCACCTATCTCATAATGAAATCATTCTTACTTGTGCCATAAAATAATCATAAATCATTCATCATAACCCAAAGAATAAAATGGGTTTCATAAACATCATCCCATAATAACATAATACATATAATAAAATTGATATCATTTCATCGTAAGAAAAATAAAACCATGTAAATAATAGATACATTATACTTAAAACATAAAAATTCTAATTAATGTCATCTTAGATGGAAAATAGTTTTTATAAAACACATGAAATGAATTCTTGAGGAAAATATCATTTATTCTCCAAACTTATTTTCTTTCCAAAAAATGCCACACAATTTTAAAAGAAAAATATTTTATTGAAGATAACCAAGAAATATCTTAGAGTAATCCTAATGATGAAAAGGCGTTATTAAATAGTAAAAATCTGTTCATGTCATATAAGTTAAAAAAACATTCTTCTCGTTCTTTTGCCAGAAAAGTCAAAAAGTACATCGTACGGTAAACAAAAGAAAGATTCCTTACATACCAAGTAGTAAAATTCAAAAATGGGTAAAAATAACATTAAAAATACATGAAACCATTTTTATAAAATAGGTACATGGATGATAAATATAACCTTAGTAAATACTTATGAATAAAAAATCTCAGATAAAAATGAGATTGGAAAAGTTATCCCTTAACTTATGTCCAATATGATTTGTATGTATCTGAATATTCTATAAAATGATTTAAATAATTTCAATTAATTATTAAATAATCATATTCATTATTATGATATCATATATGGTTCGCTTATGACATTATATTACCATTTCTTTTGTAAATTCCTTGTTAAAGCAGTGTTTTGGGTAAAATTATTTCATTTATCGTACGTGATTCGATTTGTTATTCTTGATATTATTAATCCTATCCTGATTTAATTAATTGTAGAATGTAAAACATGAATTATTTATAATATATATTCAGTATATAAATATATACGATAGATCGATAAATGAAATGAAATACACCGTTCATGGAGACGGAAGGTCGTACGTACGCATGAACGCTGTTTTCATTTCCTTATTGAATAGAATGGAATTAAGTAAATGAGACATATATGTACATAAATATAGTATAATTATTATGTAATATATTTCATGATTATTTATTATATATATTCTTTATAATCATACTTTAATGTTTAATCATGGAAAATTAATCTCATCGCGTTCCTGGAGACGGTAGTCCGTACGTACGCACGAGCGATGATATCGGTCCAAAAATTATTGAATAGAATTAGAGGGGATGATATAATATCTCAGAATAAGTATTATGTTATAATAACCATATAGATTTATTCTTTACACCATTATACCCATCCATGAAAGGTGGTGGTTGAAAAACTTATTACACCACGGTGTGGTGACGGTATTCCGAACGTACGCACGCACGGTGATTTCATTTTCTGTAGGATGGATAGAAGATGAAATAGGGATGTCTTATATTTATAATATTATATCAGTATATTATTGATACTTATTTTATTACTTTACAATGAAACAACAAAAGAATATGAAAATGAAGAAAAAAGAAACTTCAAAGAATAGGTAGAAGAGATTACCTCTTCTTCGACGCACCTCTTTTAAGCTTCCTCTTAAGGGACTAGAGTTGGTCTTTTGAGATGACCAGAACCTCAAAAATGTTGTTATGGAAGTGGAGAAGAGAAATGGGTAGGGTTTTTCTGAGATTGAAGTTTCAAGGTGTTGTGAAGAGGAGAGGGAGGAGGAGCCCTTTTATTAGGGGAGAGAGGGACACCTTTGGAAACCTCAAAAATATTAATTTATAATAAATCAAAACCCACTTAAAAACCTCCAAAAATGACTCATATTAAAATCTTAGATGATATAGGGTTGTAATCTCATCAACCAATAAAATTTAGACATGTTGGAAATTTATTTTAAACCTTATCAAATTGATTTATCCTTATTTAATCTATTTAATTTTACTTGTGGTAATAATGTTATAAATTTTATATGGTAATAAATACTTACTTATGTGTTTTTAATTATACATAATTTAATACTTTATGACATTTTATATCATATAATTTTTTAATTTTTAATTTTTAAATATTCTTGTGATTTTGAAACAATTTTATATTATGTTATTTTTATAAAATAACAAGTGTCAATTTTGACACTATTCATTTATTTGAATTTAAATAAAATCCACACAGAATATATGTTCAAAATAAAATATTTAATAGATTTATAAAATGTCATATTTATATATAAAATTAATTTATCATATTAAATAGTTCATACAATATGTATTTTAATATTTTTAAAACCATTTATTTGATATTTCAATCAATAAAATAATGTCAACATCACAATTGTGTCACCTTTAATGATAATTATGTATTCCATAAAAATTATAAATTAATTCACATGATGTAGATACTTTTATTATATTTATAGAGACTATTCATGTCCGAAGCTCCATGAATTTTATCATGAAATTAAAATTATTATACTTATAAGATTTAAGAGAGTGACATGTTGTCACTTTCTTTAATTTTATTAATAATTAAATTATTTTCATGGTCAAAAGTCCATAAAATAAATCTATTCTGACTCTTAGGTGATATGGGTCGACTTTTAGTCATCCAATAGAATTTTTTCAGGTGATAGGGTAATTTAAATTTTCTTATTTTTACCCTTAATTACCCAATTTACCTTTAACTACAATAAATAAATATTACCATAGTTACTATTCATAATATCAAAAAAATAAAAGTAACCTATTAACATAATTTGGACCCACTGAATTCAAATATGGAATCCATTTGTCAAAATTCAAAACACAGAAGTTGCAGTAATTAATTTAAAAATAATCTCGTTGTTAAGAAAACAGGTTTTAAAAGTTAAAACATTGCCAAAAAATGGAATGCTTTTACCTATGAATTCAATGTAAAATTATTGGTAAGGACATAAATTATATTAAATGGTAAAAATATATTATTTTTATACTTTAAAACCATTCAATATTATAATTTAACCATATAAATTATTGTGATGAAAAAAGTTGTTTTTAATTAAAATATAGTGCGATTTTACTATTCATTAAAATATGAAAGTTATCAGAATAATATGAAAAATTTATCCAAAGTAAATTTTTATATCCAAATTCCAAAGAAAAATTTTATTTTCTCAAATTGAACTTGAAAACATTTCAAAAACTGGATTTAAGTGGGTGCGCCATCAAAAGGGGACAAAACTGCATTTTTTAAAAAATACTTATTTTACCTGAAAAAATTTATTTTGTTCTCATACCTCATTCTAGAAAATGTGTAAGATGAATTCTAATGTTATAAAATTCAAAATTATGTTAATACTATTTATAATGGCTAGTTCATAATAATATTATAACAATATATCATTGTTTACTGAAACTCAGTATTGCGTAAAACACACGCTATTGAGGAAGGTCGCTCTTGCATGCGACACAAGCCAAAAACAGTGTTTGCGTATACTAAAAGATAATATGGTGTTTCATATAGAGAAATCTAATCTTGGTGTAGCGTACAACACAAGACATCAAAGAAGTTAAAAATAATATTTCTCATAAAATCTCTGGGTGTTACATTCTACCCCCCATAAAATAAATTTCGCCCTCGAAATTCGTCAGGGTTATAAATAGTTTTCTACTTGAAAGTTTCTTTCATAGAAACCCACATCGTAAAAAGGAATACTAAAACATCATTTTAAAAATGAACGTTATAAACATAACGGATACCCAAAGTAACTCATCACTGGGTTTCCACATATGAGAATATAGGTGAAAATATGGATATGGAAGAGAAATCTGACCATCAACTTCTGATGAACAGTGGTAGAGGACATGGCTATGAAAAAACCAATAATCAAAAAGCCATAAATTTTTGATGATCTAAGGTATCATCTGATTCATCAGATATGAGGGCACTAGGAGAACATTTTTGGTTTTTAAGATTCATTTCCCAAATATGGAAGAATTTTTGAATTAAAAGAAACACTTGATTTTGGTACAATCTCACCGTTGTTTGTGCCTTGAACAATTTCAACTTCAAATATTAAAGAAATGAAGTTGAATTTCTCTTCCGTGAAGTGTTATAAGATCATGCAATAGAATGATAGGTCATTCCATCGGTCTCAAACATAAGGTTTGCAAAATTTATATACATAAGTCCACCTTAGGGTGAGATTAACTGTATATGATTCCAAAAATGGACTTATACTTCATCTATCATACCTCTTAACAAAATAAAACTTGTTTCTACTAACCAGGGACTTCCTATAGGCCATTGGTAGGTGATAAAGGCTTGTCGCACTTCGGTTGTGGGTTCTATTCCTACAGCCTTGTCCGATGCGAGGGGTTGTCGCCCATCCTGCAGGTTTTCCTTTTTCTAAAACTACATTATTATAACATCCCATCAATAATATCGAAAAAAGTTTTATCCTTAAACAATACTAACTTATTTCCAATATAATCCACTCCAATCATTAGTCTTATCTAAAATACTTATGTCCAAGATCATAGTATAAAGAAAACAATTACAAGAAATTTCATCTACCGAGCATGTGAATACCATCATTTATCCCCCATATATCATACGATATATCTTTTTGGTCACATTCCAAACATGTGAATACCTTAATCATGTTTTCTCTTGAAAAATTAATACCCATTAAACCTTAGTGAAAACATGAATGCTGTCAAAAGTTAACTCTTTCCACATACCAAAATCCCAAAATTTATATATACTCAAACCATGATATCAGTCTTGAGCTCATTTCATTTTCTCATTATCCCTTCATTATGCGCATATCATCTTCTTTCCAAAAATATTTCAATAACTTTTCATGGTTATCGGTACCATATAATTATTAAAAACCAATAAAAATATATTCCATAAATGAGATTCCATGATACTATTTTGAAATCACATACACACTTAATCATTCCAAAACATCATTGTCATACTCAACATCACAAATAGTGATCGCATGTGATTTCCCTTTATCCTTTACCTTAAGAGGTTGCTCACGTCGACCATCAGTAACCCTTGTATTTGGGCATTGATTAGCATAATTCTCCATTTCCTTGCACTTGAAGAATTGAAGTGTTGGTGGAGCGTTCTCTGTAGTCCTTTCTCTATTCACGTCATTAGCTACCTTTTTCCCATTACTTTCGACACTCAACTACTCGATGACCTTCTTTTCCACACTAGAAACATTTTATAGTACCTTTTAGGCAATCTCCACCATGCTTCTTTCCACACTTTGCGCATAAAAAATATTCATCTTCTTTTCACCATTGTTCTAAGATTTCTCCTTGAACTCCATCTTTCTTTTCTTGTCAAAACCATGAGATGGATGTGTAACACTAGATGCTTACCTAGAAATCCTTGTAAAATTTGCTTCGTATATACCAAAAGATTCATCACCCTTTTTCTTAAGCTCAAGGAACTCCTTTTATATATTTTTTCAAAGAATACGAGTGAAGTACTTATTGAAAAATAAGTTCTTGAACTCATCCCATTCCAAGAATTCAATTTCATCTTGGGGCCTCATATTCTTAATTAGAGTCCACCATTGGTCTGCTTCACCTTCTAAATGGTAAATATCCAGAATGACTTTTTCATGTTCTGAATAGCGAAGTATAGAAAATATCTTTTCAACTGTGATAATCCATTGTTCAGCAACAAGTAGATTAGAAGACCCACTGAAAGAAGGTGGACGTTGCCACATGAAGTACTCAATAGAATATTCTTCCCTTCTCTTCTCATTTGGAAGTCTAGAATGATTCATATCTTGTGTAAGTATAGAAATAATATTTTTCACTCCATCTGCCATATCATTGGTTTGTTCAGGAGGACAATCATTTCACGGTCCATTACATTTGATCAACACGGTTCCTTCGGGTTCGAGCCATCATCTAAAACCCAAAAAGAATAGTGTGACCGGCAAAAAATCATGCTAGGGAAAACAGCATAATAAAGGGGGAGTACCTTCAATATCTAACATCTTAGATTTAATTATAATATGGTTAATATAATTCTAGGACTATAACCTATAATTATACTTAACCTTAGGGACATCCCTAGACATACCTTAGAAATATATCTATCGATCTAGCTAAAGTTCTCGCATCCTAGTTTCCAAAGGTTGACTAATCCTTTCTTCTGATACCAACTATAGAGACACCGAACCTGACATACATAGACATTAAATTAATTTTTCGGAATACTTAATACATATCAAAAACAAACACTCAAGGATCGTAATAGTTTAGTGTCTTTGGAAACTCGGAACATAATCCTTTAATCATGGTGAAAGATCTTCAACATCTCCCATAAAGATCTTCCCCTTTTTTTTCTTATCTGGAACCTTTCTTTATATCCTGGGGAAAATAAAACATATAAAGGGTGAGCTCAAATTCTCAGTAAGGGTAATCGTGGTTAAAATAAAACAAACCATATACATTTGAACTTAACAACATAAACATAAGGTTTAAACATAAAAATATTGAGAAATGAAATAAAACATGGTAGTACATAAGGCATAGATTATAATGGAACATCAATCATGATAAAATAGCATTGGAATAAAACATGTAATTGTGGAAAACTATAAATCACATGATATGATTTCCAAATTAGCCAAGTAATTGCTTCCAAAACCATCTTAGTAGACAAAGTCCCGTACTAAATCGAGTACACTCCTCGTTCCAGTCCTGTATCACTGAACCGGATCAACTTTTCGTTCCATCCATCTCTATCTTATGAGATATAAATAATTACCCAATTAATTGGAGGGAGATATAGGTCCCACCCATCTCATAATGAAATCATTCTTATGTGTGCCACAAAATAATCATAAATCATTCATCATAACCCAAAGAATAAAATGGGTTTCATAAACATCATCCCATCATAACATAATTCATATAAAATGACACATAATTTTAATTGGGTATAGATTTATATCTCATGAGATATAAAATACCACCTATCTCATAATAAAATCATTCTTACATGTGCGACAAAATATCATTTCTTCTTCAATATCATTTTCTTTTCACAAAATGAAACATAATTTTAAAAGAAAAAGATTTTATTGAAAATAACCATGAAATATTGTAGAGTAATATTAATGATGAAAAGGCATTATGAAATAGTAAAAATCCTTCTATGTTGTATTTGTTAAAAAAACATTCTTCTCGTACTTTTTCCAGAAACGTCACAAAGTACATCATATGGTAAACAAAAGAAAGAATCCTTACATACAATATAGTAAAATTAAAAAATGGGTAAAAGGGACTTTAAACATACATGTAACCATTTTTAGATAACATGGACATGGATGATAAATATAACCTTAGTAAATACTTACGAATAAACAATCTCGGATAAAAACGATATTGGAAAAGTTATCCCTTACCATATGTCCGATATGATTCGTATGTATCCGAACCTCCTTTATAATGATTTAAATAATTTCATTGAATTATTATAGAATCATATTAATTTTTATGATATCATATATGGTTCACTTATGACTTTATATTACCCGTTCTTTTGTAAATTCCATGTTAAAGCAGCATTTTGGGTAAAATCATTTCAATTATCATACGTGTTTGGATTTGTAGTTCTTGATATTATTACTCATATACTGATTTAATTTATTCAATAATGTAAAACATGATTTATATATAATATATATTCAGTATATAAATATATATGATAGATCTATAAATGAAATGAAATTAATCGTTCATCGAGACGGTAGGCCGTACATACGCATGAACGATGTTTTCATTTCCTTATTGAATTGAATGGAATTAAGTAAATGAAACATATATGAACATAAATCCAGTATAATTATTATTTAATATATATTATGATTATTTATTATATATATACTTTATAATCATACTTTAATGGTTAATCATGGAAAATGAATCTCATCACGTTTATGGAGACGGTAGTCCGTACGTACGCACGAGCGACGATATCATTCCCATAATTATTAAATAGAATTGGAGGGGATGATATAGTATCTAAGAATTAGTATTATGTTATAATAACCATATATAGTTATTCTTTACACCATTATACCCATCCAAGTAAGGTGGTCGTGGAAAAACTAATTACACCACGGTATGGAGACGGTATTCCGTATGTACGCACACGCGGTGATTTCATTTTTTGTAGGATGGATAGAAGGTTAAATGGGGTTGTTTCATATTTATAATATCATATCAGTAAATTAGTAATACTTATTGTATTACTTTAGAATGAAACAACTAAATAAGTGGAAGTTTAAGAAGAATTAAACTTGAAAGAATCGTTAGAAGAGATTACCGCTTCTTCGACGCACCTCCTTTAAGCATCCTCTTAAGGGACTAGAGTTGGTCTTTTGAGAAGACCAGAACATCCATAATGTTGAGAGGGAAGTGGAGAAGAGAAATGGCCAGGGGTTGTCCGAGCTTGAAGGCTCAAGGTGTTGTGAAGAGGATAGGGAGAGGGATCCCTTTTATAAGGGAGGATAGGGACACCTTTGGAAACCTCAAAAATATTAATTTATAATAAATCAAACCCCACTTAAAAACCTCCATAAATGAATCATATTATAATATTAGATGAGATAGGTTTGTAATATCATCGACCAATAAAATTTATACATATTGTAAAATTTATTTTCAACCTTATCAAATTGATTTATCCTTATTTAACCTATTTAATTTTATTTGTGCAAATAATGTTATAAATTTTACATGGTTATAAATACTTACTTATGTATTGTTAATTATACATAATTTTATAATTTATGAAATTTTAGATCATATAATTTTTAATTTTTAATTTTTAAATATTATTTTTATTTTTAAACAATTTAATATTTTTATATTTTTATAAAATAACAGGTGTTAATTTTGACACTATTCATTTATTTGAATTTAAATAAAATCCACATAGAATATATGTTCAAAATAAAATATTTAATAGATTTATAAAATTTTATATTTATCTAGAAAATTCGTGGATCATATTAAATAGTTCATACAATATTTAATTTAATATTTTTAAAACCATTTTTTTGATATTTCAATCAATAAAATAATTTCAACATCACTATTGTGTCACCTTCAAGGATAATTATTTAATCCCTAAAAATTATAAATAAATTAAACTTATGTAGATAATTTTATTATCCTTCTGGAGAATATTCATTTCCGAAGTATCATGAATTTTATCACTAAATTAAAATTATTATACTTATAAGATTTCAGAGAGTGACATGTTGTCACTTTCTTCAGTTTTAATAAAAATTAAACTATTTTCTTGGTCAAAAGTCCATAAAATGAATCTATTCTGACCCTTATGTGATATGGGTCGACTTTTGTTCATCCAATAGAATTTTTTAAGGTGATAGGGTAATTTTATAATCTTATTTTTTCCCTTAATTACCTAATTTACCTTTCACTGCAGTAAATAAAAATTACCATAGTTACTATTAATAGTATCAAAAAAATAAAAGTAACCTATTAAAATAATTTAGACCCACTGAATTGAAATATGGAATCCATTTTTAAAAATTCCAAACACAAAATTTTCTGTAATTAATTTAAAATTAATCATGTTGTTAAGAAAATAGATTTTAAAAGTTAAAACATTGCCAAAGAATGGAATTTTTTTACCTATAAATTCAATGTAAAATTAATGGTAATGACATAAATTATATTGAATGGTAAAAATATATTCTATTTATAATTTAAAACCATTCAATATTATAATTTAACCATATAAATTTTTGCGATGAAAAAAGTTCTTTTTAATTAAAATATAGCGTTTTTTTACTATTCATTAAAATATGAAAATTATCAGAATAATATGAAAATTTTATCCAAAGTAAATTTTTCTATCCTAATTCCAAATAAGATTTTTATTTTATCAAATTGAACTTATAATCAAAAACTAGATTTAAAGTGGGCGCGCCATCAAAAGGGGACAAAATTGCATTTTTTGAAAAATACTTATTTTACCCGAAAAAAATATTTTGTTCTCATACCTCATTATAGAAAATGTGTAAGATTAATTATAGTGTTATAAAATTCAAAATAAAGTTAATACTATTTATAATTCCTAGTTCATAATAATATTATAACAATATATCATTGTTTAGTGAAACTCGGTATTTCGTACAACACACGCTATCGAGGAAGGTCGCTCTTGCATGCGACACAAGACAAGAATGGTGTTTGCGTATACTACAGGCTAATACGGTTTTGTTTATAGTGCAAGCTAATCTTGGTGTAGCGAACAACACAAGACATCAAAGAAATTAAAAATAATATTTCTCATAAAATCTTGGGGTGTTACACCTAATGATCTTAATAAAGTGATCTATACCTAATCTCCAAAAATAACTAGACCTTAACTCTAATACCAACTATAGAGAGCCTATACTTTTACACATATCATTACAGAATTTTAAGCATGATTAAACATCATAATACAAGTAAAAAATCCTAAATTCTTGTGTCTTGGAAGACTAGGTACACAAAACCGAAAATGTGGGACTAAATAAAAAATTTCATTATTTAATCTTCATATGGAGCTCCTAAATTATATTGTGCTCATACATATTCATAGAATAACCTAAGGATAACATGAAGAAATAGACAATCTAAAATACCAATAAGAGATTTTTCATAAGAGTAAAGCTTTATCACATTGGTTAGGAAGCTTGACATAATGATACAAAAGGAATATAATGTAATTGAACATATAGAGATATAACATGTATAACATTGGATCACATAAAAATGGAATCATAGTAATTTTTAAGCAACATAAAACATAGATTTATCATGATTTAAGGCTCATTTTATATAGAGGAGCACAAGTCAAAGTTAAACGCCAAGACCATTACACATGGTAGTAACAGTCTAGACTAACTGCCAAGAATGTTGCACATAACATCTCATGAGACCAAACATTACCCAATGAATTCAAGTGATATCTAGGTGAACCCATCTTAACATGTTCATGGAAAAGCTTTCCATAAAATGAATCATACATAATTAATCATATATAAACAAAATGGAACCCATGGAAATAAATGGGTAACATAATAATGCCATAAGGCATAATGAATGGGTGTATCATATAAGTGTCCATGAAAGAAAGGAATGAAAATATACATGTAAATTAATAGGTTAATATAATAATATATCATGGTAAGTGATTTCAAATATAAGTGACAACATGTAATAAGATTATTTAATAAATGTTATCATTAAAACATTTTAGCGCGACTTTAAGTAAAATACTAAAGAGAATTTAAAATAGAAAAGGGAATAATAATTTATATAAAAATATAAGTGAAACATGAAGGATTTCATAATAGACATACAGATTTTATAAAAAAATGGTTTCATAAAATAGATGACATAGTGCACTTGAAATTGAGAAAAAATCGGAAAGTTCCCTTAAGATGGGTTTCCTTTTTGGGAAGTATTGAGAAGGGAACCACCTAAAAACATGTAAATACCCAAAAGATAATGATGAATGGACCATGATAAATGATTTTGGAGCATTAAAAAAAATATAAAATGTACTTAAAAATAATGGTTAACTTCTTTTGGGTAAAAATAAAGATAGAGCAACCATAAGGAATAATGGAGGTTCGGGTAGAATCCCTTACCCTAAGTCTGATGGTGTACCTTTCCTGAGCATAATGACCAGAATAATCAAATTAGGTTAATTAATTAATAATAAATAAACTATTTTACAATTAATTTATTATAACCTTTTTTAGTTCATTCATAACCGTTTTGATTGGATATGAGGTTCAATTTAATTGTTCGAGTATGTTTGTTTCGTGAACAGTTTACTTATATACATTAATGGATAATCATATAAAATGAATATGGTTCTCCAGAATTTGAGTTATATTTTATGATTTAACATCCATAAGGTTACATGGTTGTAAATTTCATTTGATTACTTTGAGTGAAGTTGATTCATTATATAAAACATTAGTGATAACCTTTTGGGTTAATTGGCGATTGTTTTATCACAACGAACACATTTTGTTTTATAAATAAATACCATGTGTAAAAAAGATTATAGAACCATATATGAGAAATAATACATATATTATAGTGTCATTAAACCATTAAAATGGTTTCATGATCATAATTTAATATGATAATGGAAATTGAAAACCAATCATTCTTGAATGTGGTAAATTAACACATCTCGGATGGTGTTTTTACTACTAGTATAAAAGAAGGGTAGATGAGAGATGATAATAAATTATTACATTATCATAAAAAAATTTAATTACATAGAATATAATATAGTTTTCATAACATTTGGGTGATTATAGGTAAGGATATAAAACAGAACAGAGGAACTTGAAAGAAAGTAAAAGAATTGAAAAGAGGAATTTACCTTTTGAATTAACCTTCCTTGAGAGCCTCTTAAGGGGAGAGAATTTGGTTTTTTTAGGAGAACAAGGGATTCTGGACGTGGGGGAGGATCTTGGGAATAAATTTTAGAATAATTTAGGAAAAACACAAGGCTTTAAGAAAGTCAAGTGAATAAGGGAGTATGGGTGGTTTTTATAGTGGTGGGGAGGAGGGTTTTCTTAATATTTTAATCATTAGTATATTATTTTTTTAAAAGATAATAAATAGTAATGATTCCATGACAAAAAATAGTAATTAGTTCATGTGAATTCGAAACAATGGTTCTAAAATCAGTGATGATACTAGTAATAGTGTATTTAACTTATAATGTATATATACAGTAAATTACTATATTTCACTATTCATCAAAAATTCAAGTATTTTAGAAAAGTACAAAAGATTAACCCTTACCATTTTTCAATATGTAGAATCCAAAAATTAAATACATTTCTTAAAATTAATTTTCTATATATGATTAATTTAATTTTTAATTAAAATCATAATTTACTTGAAAAATACAGATTTTAATACTATAACTGATTTTATAATGCTTTCAAAAACTAAATAAGGTCTTATAAAATTATATTAAAACCAGAATAAATAAAATTATTAATTTATAAACACATTTTATAAAAATAAATTTTCTTTTAAACCAATTAATTAATTGTAATTAATTATTTATGACTTATAAAAAACCAATACTTGTACTATTGTCATATTATCAATTATAAGATGTCTAAATTTTATTTATACAATCATGGGTGAGGTTGCTATTTTTTAAAAGCTTTATTACTCATAATGTTCATATTAATATTAATAAGGGTAGATTACTATTTATTATGGTAGGTTACTATTCATTAAAAATTATGTTTGTTCTATCAAACCCTAAAAATCAACTTGAACGCAACCGTGTATGTCAAATTTTCAAAAAACAAGACACAATAGTGAAAAAACTAGGTTTAATGGTCACATTTTATTTAATACCATTATATTTCATTGTGTTTCCTAATTTGATTATACTACAAGTCATAATTATAAGAAGGTAATTCCATTGATCAAACATTTGGTCGTTAAACCCAATCATCTAGAGAACATGTAGATTCTATATTAAGTGACACCCACCAACCTCAAAGGTTAACTCCATGCAGTGGCACACATCTTCCTTTTCTCCACCCAATGGTGTGTCATGTTTTATAATACCCTTATAAAAAAACCCGCCCAATAATTTTCAACACTACTGTAGATATAAAATTGTGCAATACACCTATATCAAAAAAGAAAAGGTGAAATAGTAGGGCATACTAGGATCGAAACTCTCACCATAGATTGTATAACACCCTACTCCTCGGTGGTAGTCTGTAATGAATAGAACTAGACTATACCACAGCCCTATAGTTAAAACTCATTGTCCGGAGTAGGCCCACTATGATTTCTTAGTGCAACTAGTGTTTGGATTCCTCATCCATGACCACCACTACCTCATCCTGATCAACCGAAACTACTCCAACTCCCTGCCAAATGCGGAGATAAATAACCTTCTCCTAAACCTGCTATCAGAACTGACATCCTACCACTCACAAGTGGAGGGAAGGTCTTTCAGAAAAGTTTCATGTGGCCCATCCTATCTAAATCACTACAATCAACTGCACCACAGTCACACTAATTATTTATGTGGCCTCAGCAGCCACACTGATGACAGAGCACTAAGCTACCAGTAATCACAGTCTAACTAGAACTTATCTAGTGGGGAGCCTCAAAACGGTGATTCCTATATAAATATGTAGAACCCCTGGGTTGAGAAATATCAATTACTTACTCTAAAACCCTATCTCCCTCAATTTCCACTCTATAATTAGTTTTTGATTCACAATTTCATTGATAAAGGTCAACTAGAACACATTGGCTTGGGATATGATAGCATATCGGAGACCTTCCTTGAAATGAGTCACTCTATATATATCATCAGTAATGTATGTCAGTGAAAAATGTTGTATCTTAGTAAATAATGTTGAGTACTTTATAATTGTGATCATTCCCTACTCTAGACGCATAAACTAACTAGCCTACTCTTCCTGAAGAGTCACGGGGTAGAAATAGTGATAGAAGACGGTTTGGAAACTAGCCAAAACCATATCTCGTAACCTATCAACCTACTTCAGAACATACCACCAGAATTTTTTTGCTCCATATTGTATATATTTGTAGATATTGAACCACCTATATAGAGGCATCTCTATATATTTCAAAATTTCTAACATGGCCTCAAGCCACAGCTCAGAAGCCTAGGACCTCCTTCCCCCAAAAATGTGGGACGATGCTGCTTCTGGAATACTCACGTCAGGTCAACCATGGAAAAGGTAGGTTGTGGTTCTCCCTAAAAAGTCTACATGTAGTGAAATATCCCCTCATAGTAATTTTCCGTAGCAACGTTATCTGAAATAGAAACGGGTGTCACTTCTCTCATTAAAGGAGGATCTATCGGTAGCTCATGGCCCACCACCTCAAGAGTATGGTCATCACATTCTTCCTTACGTATGACTGGAGACCTTCATGGGGGCTTGCCTCTACATTTCAAAATGAATTGCTCAGAAAAGAAAATCATCAAATTTCACAGCAGAAAAGCATGGGACATGTTAAAACCCTCTTAAAACCATGTTATCTCGCATCCTACTCCTAAAACCAATACTTTATAAGAAACAGTCACCATGAAAAATTGAAACTTTGCCTCTTTCTAACTCAATGTTTTGGTCTATGTCTAGTCTCTACTTCATTCCATTTCATTTTCATTTAACATTAATTTTCTTAAATGATTTAATTGATGGTCCACCATGTTCTGGCCTATTAGGGCCCATAACTTCATGAACTAAAATTTGATTCCCATATAATTTATACCATATATCATTTAGTCCATAAGGGCCCGTAAACTTCATGAATTTAAATATGGAATCATTGTATCTATCCACTAAACAAAATCTATCACAACAGTACATATAGATATCATAGCACCTATCACAAAAACTTGCATCAAGTACGGTATACTAAATGGCATGGCATAATGCATGGAATGTGATTTCTATAAAGTTTATATATTATGTATGAGATGGAATACCCTCATCTCATTGAGTTGAAATAGAAATAGAACATTTAATCACATAAATAATGACATCATAAATCAAATGTGTCACCCTAGGTGAAATCAAATCAATATTAATTATAAAAATCTAGAAAAAATCAATTTCATTCCTGGAAATTTGGATTTTCCCTGTATGTGAGGTAGCTACTCCTTGGAAAATTTCATTACCAAACACCATTTCCTTTCTATCTATTTATATTTTCACTTAGTAGTAAAGAAAACCATAAAATTCCCCAAATACCACTTTATAACATCTTGAACCTAGAAGACACTCAACAGTTCACCAAGCCTGGTTGGTCACAAGGCCTCAAGCGCATCTCCTCAAATTCCAGAGGCTTCCGACTAACATTTAGGGTATATGTGTGTTAGTGTAGAGACTATGAACTCATTACCATTGAATATCATAGCGTAATTCAATAACATAAAGATAGTTGTAGCAGATAACTGAAGGGTAATAAGACAAGAACAAATAAACAAGCCAGAAGTTTCACGTATAACATTACTCAGGTGATACATGTCCCCTATAAAATAGACCAAAAAGGTACATGGTAGTAAAATATAATATAATTATCCCAAAATATTTAAAAAACCCCCCAAAATTGTGCTCATAGGATCATAAGATTCATCTTGGTCCCATGTTCCCCTGCTCCAAAGGGACAATCAACAAACTAAGTTTAGGAAATTTCCTCGGTCCACACCTTCAACCATATAATATGTTTGGGTCCCTGAGGTGGACGAAATAGGGTATGAGATAAACATCCCATTATGTAACCACCCAATGGTATTCAGTCGAGCAATATAAAATATATAGTGTATGAAATGTATGTAAACATGTAAACATAACCAAAGTAATGTTCCCATGACATGTACACCACTAGAAGAAAGTGATATCAAATTTCCTCTGGAGGATCTATGCAAAACAATGTCAATATCTTAAAAAAGAAGCTACAAGAAAGAGAATAAACCACATGGACTTACCATACTCTCATCCATATCCTGTTCACATGGCCTTACCATATACTGAAACCATATCAAAAACCCAGTACTTTTATGTATAACCAAGCATGTCATATATCCCATGGCCATCCCATATAATTAATTGTAGTCATGAAGGGTTATATTCATGGTGTAGAAGATAATTTCATCCTCATTGAGTCCTAGGATCATCTCGATGGAAACTCGATATAGGCACTGGTTGGAGTCCTAAGAACATTCCCTACGAAAAATGTACTACGTGAGTCTAGGAAAGCTGGATCCTAGGGTATAAAAGCTTGGGGTATCCCACATAATCAATACCCAAGAATAATTACCACTCAAGGCATCCACTACCATGTTCAAGATCCGTGGAGAGTTGTATATGGAATCAAACCAAACATTCATCCATTTCATACCATTTAACAATTACATCTTATATGAGTCTACCAACTCATATAATCCAACACATTCAATTTCATGAAATGAGTATACCCAATGAAATAATACATTTCAAAAAATTTACAACTCATGAGTATATCTACTCTTGTATTCCATTCCCATTCAATCATATCACATGGGGATACCCACCAATTTGTCAACATATTTCTTTAAACACATCACCTGGTTATACTAACCCATTCAACTATTTTTATTTAATAAATTTAATCCAATAAAATATAGTATAACATTATGACACAAGGAAAGGAGATATTACATCCCCAAATCAAGTAATTCATTTCCATTTAATTACAATCGATATTCCTACAATAATTTATACTCAAGAACACACCCTTTGGGTGGCTCATTAAATGTCAATACCAAGGGGAAAAAGCATGGAACACCCCATGGGTAGCCTTAGGTCAGGGAAACAACCACCAAAGCATCTCAAGAAACCTATAGACATCTCTAATATGTTCTATTTAATTTTTTTCAATCCAACCTTTAAATTACAGGGTCACATTGGGAATTTTGGTGGGCGTCATAATGTATGATATCTCTAAAAACACAGAAAGACGAAAGAATGTCACAGACCACCTACCTCAGCATGGTAGTGTATTTCTCATCAAGTATCGAGTCTTGATTTGACTCATCTTATGAGAAATCTAAATAACAGATGAATAACAAGAAATTAGGGAATATAAGCCCGAAACCAAATAGCGTAAATGATTGCTAGAAGAATCGAGAAAGGATAATGAGGAGTATAGATCTTATTGATGCGGATCCAATGAGACTAAAAGTTCTCAAATTGTAGATCGGATGAAAAACCATGATCAAATCCTAGTTTAACCACCATGATATCTTAAACGAATATGAGGTTATGTGCGTGCAATGAAAACAAAAAATATGTTTTAAAAAATATTTTATGATTTAATTAAATATTATAAAATTACAACAACACCGGGATCACATAGTTTAGTTGCACAGTATAGAAAACAAAGTGTCGAACTTGTATGGTTGCAATAGGTCAAATGGGAGTCGCACGGTTTACCCAGATGGTTTACAAACCATGTGGAAATTATGTACTAACCCTATGTCAAATTCGGCAAAGATTACAAACCTAGACACAAAATAACGTGGCCCATTCCATATAGTTTGGCCAAGACATTTGTCCAGTACCACCCCTCTTTCCACACTCTCAAGGTTTAGTCAGACTATGTGGCCTGCCCTTCAGGGTTTTCACTAAGACTGTGCCAGGCTTCAAACACCCCAAAAACTGGTTTTGGGCTCCGAACAAGACTTGAAAACCTCTAAAAACAACCGAGATTAATTATGATAGTCGCATCATTCCATATTTAAGCATGAAAATTGAAAATTAAGGGATATTCACCTAATACAAAAACCCAGGTTCATATATTAGTAATGAAATTTATACCCATTTAATATTCTAAATTTTTTTCGAATGAATATTTTTTTTCTTTCCAAACATGCCTCTTTTCTAATTTTTTTATAATGAAAAAAGTAATGTTATTTTACCTTTTATAGTACTTATGGAACTAACCACCGTGATTTATTTGAAGATTTCATTTCAAGTTCATGGTGAAATTTTTAAAGAAAATTTTTTTCAAAAGTGATTTTCAAAGGAAATGATTTTCAAATTTTTATTCAAAATTAAATTGATATTTTCCTCAATATTATTTTTAAGGGACATTTTTTCATCAATGAAAACAACCCATATTATTTCTTTAATGGGTATACATTGTATTGAAGCCATCCTTATTGTTCCTATGGATGGATTGTGATTATTTTGGCCAAGGATACTATTGAAATTCTCTTTCTTTAATCATTTTTAAATTCATTAACTTCCCATTCAGTTATCCACTTTACAATGACCATTGAACATTACATTTCACTTAAATATCAACAATATTTATCATAGATATGATTACTTAATAAACCACATACAATTTTTACATGCAGTGTTTATATTGCCAGTTATTTTATTATATGTGAAAATATTGATAAATCCATATCCTTTACTGAATATTGATTTTGGATAAGGCATGTTGTTTACAAATTAAGTTAATTATTAAATATATGATAAATGCTTTGGACTCATATGAAATGGGTTGGGTACCATCTAAATTAATCCTATCAATGCATTGGTAGTCTCATGGGGAGAATCATTTGGCTTGCCTCAACTAAATGGGTTTCTATCCATTATTTTCAAACCGTATTATGAATGTTCAAGATAGTAATTGTTTTTTGTACCTAGGAAACATGGAATCCAACAATTAAGTATTACTATATTCATATTTAGTTATTATTATACATGATATTTTCCCTATTACAAAATCTATGAATAAATTTCATTCTCAGTTTATTGATCAAATGGAATGTGTTTTCAGTTATTTACCTTTCTATATTGATTATTACTTATATAATTATTAAAATGGAAATTATTTTTATTTATTTACTATTTTGTACTGATTATCCCTTATCCAGTTATTTAAATGGAATTTCTGTCTATATTATTTACTTTCTATATTTATTATTAATAATTGATTCATAAAATATCCTAATGTACTTAACCTTTACTTATCACTTGATTTAACCCCTATATTGTTTCTTTTCCCAAGGAATACTTGAAGTTTTTTATAACCAATATGTAAGAATAATCTAGATGAAGTAAAGTTATTTTAAAAAAATAATGTAATTTGTGCATTCAAAATTTAATGTAAGACTCATGTATGTGTCTTTTTTTTCAAGACAACTAAATTGGTCGGTCCTTTGGGATATTATTATTCTATGATCATAACATACTTAATTTCTTAGAACCATATTTCATGGTTGGGTAGAAAATTATTATTGATTTATAAATATTATATTTATTTTTGGATTATTGAAATGTATATGATGGATCAATGATCAAATTAAGCAGACTAAAAATATTAATTTAAAACATATAATAAAAACAAAGTTGATATTATCCAATAAGATAATTTAACATGGAATTGATAATAAATGGGTAATAAAAGAAAAAAAGTAAATAAAATATAATATTATATACATAAATATGGTTCAATAATAGATTTATAATAAACTTATATTTAATATAAGAGATGTTTGAATTAGTATGAAGGTAGTCTAGACTCACGGAAAGGGATTTCCATCTCACTTTTTTTACTTATGTGTGACCCACGACATATTCCTCAACTATTTATTTTATAGAGTTTATATTTCCCATGAATATATATTATGAAGATTATAATGATAATTATTTTGATTTAAATATCCATTTTAGTATCTCTATTTCATGGTTTTTACAGTTCAATGTCACCAAATCTATAAGGGTTTTTCTCCAATTTTCCCTCGTTGAGTCATATGTTATGTTATACACCTATATTATTTTAAAAGGCATATATACTTTCCCTTTTATATTTAAAATCATGAAAAAAAAATTTCTCAAGATATTTTAAGTTTAAATTATGATATTATTTCATGGGGTTACATTTCAAAATACCAAAGTGGTAAGGATTTTATGTTTCAATCAAATCATTTATAGGGATTGTTTAGTATTATCTTTCTAAGGTTAAAATATCATGAACCATCCATGAAAGAAAAAAAATGAATTTTCTTAGCTTTTATTTATTTATGTATAATATATTTTTTACCATAATTTTACTGTCACTATATTCCTTGTCATTCAAAATGATATTTTAAATAAAATTATTGTTATTATACTTTTCGGTTAAAAGCCTTTTTTCTTCTAAAACTAGGTTTTCTTAAAATGTTTTGAACAAAAAACTATAATTTTTTTAAAATTTTATATTAAATTAATTTTAACTAATGTGTTAATTTTTAAATAATGTTTTTAATGTAATATTCACATCATGTTCCAAAAAAATGATGGTTTGGATTGCATCAAAAATGTGAAAAGAATCATTGTTTTTAACATGATTGAAATGAATGGTATTTCCCACTATCATGATCACTCAATGATTTCAATATTCCATTACAAGTTTTTAATTTTTTTTCAAATAAAAAAATTCCTTATCATTAAATAAATTTTTTAATTTTTAAATAATGATTTCAAAATGAAAAAGTATTTTAAAAATTTTTAATGTTTTAAAAAGATTTTTTCAATGTAGAGTGGTTATTTTCTTTCTAAAATGTTTCAAATATTTTCTAAGGATTAATTTAAAAGTTTTTAATGTTTATTATCAAAGAATATTATTTCCAAAATATTTTATAATTCTTAGTTTCACAAATTTATATTCAAAAAAAGTATCTTTTTACTGAGAAACGTTCCAAGTGATTATTTATTCAAAATAATTCTCCATAAAATATGAAATACTTTAAGGGTACTTATGTTTTAATGATGATATGATCCATAAGTTATACCATGCCACTTCTTTTTCCATGGGTGATGTTAGGGTGAGATGTTTATAAATCCTTTTTCATTTACAAATGTTATGATATGATGAAATGTTTATGAAACGCATTTCATTTTGTGGGTTATGATATGATGAAATTTTTATAGTATTATGGAATAAATATATATGGTTTTCATTATGTGATGGTTGGGACCTATATCTCCATTAATTCTGTTGGGTAAAGATTTATATCGCATTAGATATATGGGACTATAATAGAGAGTGAATCTGGTTTAGTAATGAATCTTGTCCATTATTATTTACTTGGGAGTAGACCTTGAATACTATTATTGTTTTGGGATTAATCCCATTCCAATATGATTTTGTTGAAAATGAGAATTTTATACTCTGAAAATAATTTTTTAGGCTTATGTGCATTCCAAAATATTATTTATTATGACAATTTTATGCTCTAATGGCTCATATTATTTGATTCCCTTATGATTAATTTCTTATGAATTTCAAATATTTATCCCATGACTCAAGATTATTACCTTTGATAAGCAGGGTATGGTTTTCTAATGTAATTTTTATGTTATCATACCTTATGATCGTTTTATGATTATGAATCTCCCATATTTTCTCTTATTTAGAATATAATCTCACCATCTTAGGTTTCATTTCCCCAATTCATGAAGAATGGTATTTAAGTTATATAATGATAGGTAATATATATATTTGATACATTGAAGATATTTCATGAATTAAGAAGATTATGTTCCATGTTTTTAAAGACACTTCACTCTTAAGGTCCTCATGCATGTGTTCATGTAATATAATAAATATTCATCTCAAAAGATATAATATTCATATATGAGAAACCAAGTTCCCTTTAATCAGAACTTCATTTTTCTGAGAAACCTAATGGAGTGAAAAGTATTGTGGTAGTTAGGTTATCATTCTAGTTTATGGAAAAAATCATCGCGATGTATGAAGTTTTTTTAGGGTTCTATATTGGTTGGTGATAGGTAGAGTAGTTAAGGTCCAAGTATGTCTCTTCACCAAATAAGTGGGGTATCCACATGTTATGAGTGAATTTTGATATTGATATTTTTATGAAATTTTAAAAACTGACATTTTTCAATTTTTTAATTTCTAGGGTAAATTTTAATTTTTTTTGAGTAATTAGATTCGACAAGAAATTAATTCCCCTTACAGGATAACAAAAGAAATTTTTTTCTGATTATTATGTTTCTCTTGGGATTTGGTATTTAGCCTTGTCCTAGAATTTGGAGAATTTCAATTCATGTGTATCTCTAAGAATATACTAATAATTATTAAATAAATATTAATTATTGCAAATATAAAAACATTTATGTCTTTAAAAAATATCCATACATCATAATTTCAACATCATTGTTATTATTTTAATAGGATTATTTACCGAGGAGAGTTATAAACTAAATTTTAATTTTGTGTCATGAGCCAAACATTTAAATGGGTTTTTTTTCATTATAAAAATATTTTATTTATTTTAATATTACATTCCTCTCTTGAAAGGGTGGAACCTTCCTCTAGAATCCTTGGTAATGAGATGGAGAATTGAGAGAGGGATTTAGACTTCCTTGTGGAGTTCTATTGGTTCTTGATATATGTGTATAGGTAATATGGTATGGGAATGAGCTTGATTCATTGATGATTAGGCACAAGGTAGATTATTACATAGATTTTTCACTACCTACCATTTTTTTTGGTATTGTTTCTCTATATGGGATTTTGGCTCTGAAAGATTGGATGAGGGGTTAATATGAGTGATTTGGTGTGAATGAGATTTTAATTTTTATTAATTTCAATTGTTTTTAGTTTTCTCAATAAGTGTGTATTTTTTTTATGTTTCACATATGCTTCATAAAATGGGTTCTACATTAGTAATAGATGAACAAGACGAACCCCATTTTTTTATTGATATTTAATTTATTGTTTTGGGTAATAACATATCCTTACCTAGGAAAAAACATAAGGGTTACCATGGTTACCCTTATATAGGAGACAATATCTAGGGTAATCTCGGTTATCGTTACACTGGGGGACCTAAATAAGGGTAACTACTTCATTATCATTGCATAGGTGGGATTGTATAATGGTAATTGTGGGATTAACATTATGTAGGAGTCCTTTATAATGGTAACCAAAGTCTCACTTACAAAAACAACCCCTGTATAGGTGTACAAAATTCAACCCTTGTAGACAGACCCCCTATGTAAGGGTACTGTGTAAGTGTATGGAGAAATGTTAGAAATTTAAAAAAGGGTTTATCTCTATATTTCATAAGATGGTTATTCATGTATTAAATATGGTTTGGAGGGATAGTCCGTTAATTATTTCATTTAAATTTATTTTGGAATTATTTAAAATAATTTGTACAATTATTTTATAATTAATTAAATATTCCATTAGGGACTCATTTTAATGGATGATGGTTGTTCATATGTTTAAATCCTTCGAAAAAGGTGGTTGAGGTTCATTTACAACTGGAATAACTATGTATTAAATAGGTTTTACTTATGCATACCTTATTATTATATTCATTTTATTTATATTTAATGTGATCAAAAATCATGCCACTATAGGACAATGAACTTTTAAAATTAAACTAATATTTTTATTACAAGGAAATGATCAAGAATAAATGCAGGAATCAAAGGCCATAATGGACCCCTAATCCCTTGTTGATTCCTTAGCCATGGATTGTATAGGGATTGATAATGAACAAGTTCTATGGGATAACCAAACATAAAATGGTATAAGTTAAGTGAATTGAATTGTTTATTAAAACATTACTGAAATGAAAAAATTATTATTTTCCACAAAAATCCCTTGTGTGTTGGATTTATTCCTCAACTACTAGTAGTTGATTCCCTGTTTATAAAATATATTCCTTAAAATATATGAACTCAAAGGGGTGTCCATGAAATAAAATTAAATGAATGAACATGGTGTTCATTGAGATGGGTTACATATTTCACTAATGTAGGGAAAAGTATTGGACATGTCATGGATTCCCTTGGGTGTCCAATTAGATGATGAGGGTAGGTCATATTGGACTTATGATATACTATGGGAATATTTTTCCACTCCCATAGTATATGAGTACCTAATTGGGTATTCCTTGATTATATCATGATAAGTAGGTGTATGAGGAATGGCCTAGAATGACCAGAAAAGGTAGAAGAGATTCAAAGCATCTCTCTCAGGTAATCATTATATAGTGCTACCTATATGGATGGTGAGTCCATATGATGAATATGGGTCGATAACGGGATCTATACTGGTAGATATTTTGGTTTTGGCAAAGATATGTGCATGGGATAAAGTACCCCAAGTTGAGTTCCTTCATTATGTACATAATAAGGGGACCTTGGTGGGTTTCTTAGTTTTCTTTATACTCTAGGAGGGTTAGTGTGGGAATGAGTAGTGATTGTTTAGGGATTCACCATAGAACCAAAATTTATGGTATAAGGGTAATATGAATCTGATGATTGGGATAGGATATCAACTTTGGAGGCCAGACTATAAGAGAGGGGGTGTGTATGGGTTGGAGGCTGACTAGAGTAATTTTATATGTGACATATATAGGAGGGAGAGTGTTCTAGATGACTCTTTGTAGTGGTCCATTGGAGATGGGACTCCCCTGGTTTATTAATTATGTGTGTTTTTGGTAAGGTAACAGTCATCCTCTAAGTTAATAAATTATTAGTATGTTCTTCGTAGAAGGTTTTTATCTCTCATTAAGCTCCAAATGGGGACACCGGCTTCTTATAAGGGTCCTCTCAACCCTTATGTTTCTATATGGCATGTGGTTTCATGTTAGGTGTAATAACATTGGGTACATGAAGGTATTATTCTAAAAGAAACTCTATAAATTATAGAATTAGGTATGGTTGACCTAATATTCACATTAAAAAAAATAATCGATGGTGAATTATTTTATTTATTTTTACATAGTTTTGTATTTATATTTTAAGTATATAACATTTTCATATAATGTATATACTAGTTATATATGAGATCTCATTGGTGGTTTCCCATAGAGTTATAATCACACATTTTTTCACCGTCCACTGTACTACGGTAGCTGAGCATATTTCAATTATCATAGGTTCATGTAAGAATGAGGCCCAGTGTTTCATGAATGAGTTAGAAAGAATTGATGATAATTGAGATGATGATTTTGAGTCATAGGGATGTAGTTTTATATTATCCTTTTAATATTTTATTCCAACTATATTTATGATTGCTTTTATGTGTGATTAGTTGATGTATACTATTATGATTTTGGGTCTGTATGAATGTTTCTTACCACATTACACTTCTCACAAAATATTATTATTTTTAATTATGTGTATTATGATTGTATTTTATGATTAATTTTTAGGTATTTATACAATTATTTTAACTCTTATATGGGTGTATAGTCTATCCACGGTATCATAATAGACCCCAACTAATTATTTTCATCATTTTTCATATGGGGAGGCACACATTATGTAATATAGAAACACTGACTCGGACACTGATCTATTTTATCTGACCTTGGGAATGCTACCAAAAGTTATTATAGTGTTTTGTTTTATTTTAACATTTGGGGACATATATGAAATGTGATATTGGAATGTTTTGAAGCATGTGATGGACATTATATTGGTGTGTAATTTTACAACGTTTTTTAGGGTAAGTCTAGGTTACCATAGATTTTATATTTTTGTTCTTTTTCCTTTTATAGTTGTATGATTTCCAAATGTGTGGGATACTTAGGTATTGCTCTTATTATTTATTATTTTTTCTCCCTTGGACAATTCTTAAGAGGCATGTGTACATGACGTATATTTCAAGCATTGGACTCAAAAGATATACCTATGCTAGATTGTGATTGTTTTCATTGATGATTACCAATTAAACTATTTAAGGCCTCAATGAAACAAATTATGGTTCTTTCCCATATAAATTGTGGGAATCATTCAACTCAACTATACAATAACCTATTATCTTTTATTATGGGTGGTGTGGATGTTTCAGTGAGAGATTCCATGATGATTACTATACAGTTTATCTTTTTAAGGGATATATAGAAGGCATTTGTCGGTCAGTATTGGAACTTGGTTCCTCAGAACTAGGTCTAGAAATAAATTTGTTTTATATAATTAATTTTTAGAAAATTGTCTATATTATGGTTTCCTATATAAATTCATTGTGTAATTATACATAACCAAACATTTGTACTTTGGATTTGTCATCACATGTCATCATATAATGATTTTGTTATATATACATTTAGGGTATCATGGTTCATGAGGGGGTAGTCTAGTATGTATATTACCAATGATGATCAATTCCCTAGTATGATAATTAATGGGAATGTGATTTTACATATTTATATATATATGAATGATAATTCTAGATTTGGTGTTTTGGCATGTGGGTCTTAGGGTGATGATTGAGATAGAAGTAGGGATTCTCCCCATGAGTGATGTTATATGTTAGGTGTTTTTTGGCTAGGTGGGAGAGCCTAGTTCTTATGATGCTACTCAAGATATTTGTTAGCTGGGTTGTAAATAAAAAAGGTAACTCATGTGAGGGGTTATCCAAGACATTAATGTGCTTTAGACACATGATGCATGGGTAGATGATTCTATTATAATATCAATGCATGTGAGGTGATATTGGGTATATTGTATATGGAAATGAGGTATATTTTGATTTCATAAGATATATAAATTGAGGTGATTTGGTATAAAATTGTAGTATTAATGGAAATGATAGTTATTTTGTCTCACCTATTTATTTCATGTGTGACTTCTAATGATATAGCAACTCATTATCCTAGATGGCCAGGTATATAATGGGTAAAGTGTGATAGATGCTTCTAATTTGGGAATGACTCTTATGTGTCCAGGATATCATGCATTAGAAATTAGCATTGGTGAAATGAATTAATTTTGATTTAGTGTATCTAGGATACTCTTGGTTAAATGAGAATAAAATTTTATGGGACATGGTCAAATTTTTAAGCACATAATCCAAATATCGATGATAAAATACTTGATTTATCTTGTGTTTGATGATGCGTTAGTCTATAATAGTGTTATTTGACTTCTTGGATGTGTTTTATTGGTAAAAGTTATTGTTGGGAACTACTCTAAATAAAGACTCATGATGTGATGTGAGGCACTCATGTATGGGTTTTGACATTCATTTATGATGAAATAATGCATGGATTGGGTTTTTTGAGACGGACTTTGTAGCCACTATTTCCTGAGGTTTTAGTGATATTAGGATGTGTTGTCTCTTGGAAAATTATGACACATTTGATGTATGACATTATGTATTGACCATATGGATATAATTTTTTGGGATTAGTGACACTCATGTTATTATTTTTACACGTTTAATTTTTTAGAGAGAGGAGCGGTATATAGAAATCCATATTGTGGGGATTTAGCCATTGTCTTTGGATGGTTTATTCATTATTTGGGATTAATTTTAGTATGCAATGTGGTTAAAATTCAGGGTGAGTTCATAATGGTAAATAACTGATGTTTCATGTCATAACTAAATTCATAATAGGATGAACACATCCAATTGTTACATGAGTAAATGGATGATGTTTGAGTTGTGGAGATTTTAATATCATGTATTAAGGGTCATGGTTTTGATGAGTCAAGTCTTTATATAACCAATATGGAACTATGATGCTAGTGAGAAGGTGTTAGATGTGGGTTTGGATACAGTCTATGTGTTGGCATCCGGATTTAAAGGGTTTTTTGTGTGATCTGAATATCTATCATATTATAGGTGTATTATTGGTTGGGGTGGGTATGATAAAATATTTTTTTATTCGATGATTCATCAAGGTAAATAAAATTTTATTTAGTTATGGAATTCAGTATGGGTGTTTTAATAATATCAAGACACCTCTAGAAATTTAGGCATCATGATTAGTTGATGAGATTGTTTGTTAGAATTTGTGGCAGATCATTTTTGTGGTTAGTAATCCATAGGATATAGAACCAATGTTTTCATAGGATATTGGTAGCCTTGCGATTTAAAATACATCATTATTTTTGTTATAATACTTGAAATTCTATTTCAGTTGGTGATTGTGATGGTAGGGATCACTATGGTTTGAAATCATCCATTTGGAAAAGAGAATTATGGTGGGTGTAACTATGATCTTGGTTGTGTAAAAGTTTATAATGCCATTTTTATTTGGGTATATGGTTCCACTAATCACCATTTTACAATTATATTATTGTAATGAGTAGTTGGGTGTTTTTTTATGATTTGGGAGCCTCTGTTGTAAGATCAATGCAATATAATTTTGTTCAATGTCAGGGGGTAGTATATGATGTGATAATTATGCATTGATGACTCATATAGGATGGGATTTATGTTTTAAATCTCACTGAGACTAATTTAGGATGATATTTGAAACATTGGGGAGGTTTTGAAGACCCACAAATTTACTGGGGTGTGAATTTTATGGGGAATATGTATTTCTGATATTTAAAAACTAGGAGGGTTAAAATGGTAATTTAAATCATCATATGATCTTAGAAATTATTTTTAAATGTTTCATTATTCTTGATATGATTGTTTTATCCTTGGGAAACGATATGGTGAAATTATAATCTAGTTTCATTTCTTAAAACATATTATTATTTGCTAAAATAATATAATTTTCCCCCATATAAAAACATTGATATCTCCTTATAAAATTCAATGAATTAAATCATGACTTCACGGTTGAGTTTGGAAGGGGTGGTTTTACCTTGGTGGGTATAAACTATGTTGAAGCTCTAAGTCCTACATTAGGATTATAAAGGATTTTCATTTTAATTTGAAAAATATTTCTTTTATTTTATTTTTACCGTAATCCCCTGTTATCTCTTTCATTTTCCAAAATGGGAATAGGGGATAATTTCTCTAGATGCCTCATAAATATAAGAGAAAACAGACATAGAGGAGAGATGTATTTTCTTATGGAAATCGATCAGAGATTTACTGAGGTGTAGTGGAAATAAATAATGGGTTTGATCTTGAATAATTTATTATTCAACATGATATAAATGATTACCTAGTTGTTTCATTGTCCTCATTGATTTTTTCAGCTGATTTTTCTATATGGGATTGATGAAATAAAGGTTTATAAAATGGTCCTAGTGGAGTAATTTGGGGTGAATAAAGTTTCAATTCTTATGAATTTTTGTTTTTTTAGTGTTTTTATGAAGTCAACAATATGTGTTTGTGATAAGAATTTGATACTAAAAGATGATTTTAGGTTTTACATAGTGGAAGAATAAAGGGAATTTATTATGTTACAAATATTTAATTTTTAATTTCATAACAACATACTAATATGTAAGGAAACTGTGTAAGGGTAACCATAAAAATGCATATTATAAAGACCTTTATAGTCTTAAAGTTTTTTACCATTATATAGGGGATCATGATATGGTGAAACAACCACTTTAGCATTACTAAAGTGGGAATGTATAAGCAAAACATAGAGATCTCACCTATGTAGGGAGACATATATATGTGAAACTGAATTCAACCTTAAGTAGGTATATCCAATGAATATGGGTAATATTTTTTACCCTTTCCTATGGACCCATTAGTATAAAGTAATTGTGAGAGGGTAGGGATATATGCTAAAAATCACCAAAATGGTTTTTTCTCTAGATCTCATGGGTTTAGCATTCATGGTATAAAAGGGGGTCTGTGGTATAATAATCAATTAGTTTTTTAATTGAAATTAGTTACTTAAATAATTATAGTATAGATTTTTGAATTATTAATATTTAATTAAGTTATTATAAATTTAATTGGGTCCCAATATTGACAGAAGATGGTAGTTTGGATATAAATAAAATTTTGAAGAAGGTTTTTGAACAATGTTTATAAATTGAATGACTATATATTATTGGTAGGACCATATTAATTACCCTATAGGATACACATTTTTTAATATGGAATGTGATATATTCCTTCAAAACTATGGTCTATGAAACATTTTAAAATAAATGAATATATTAAAAGTAAATGATCCTAAATAAATGTAAACATCATGTTCCATGATGGGCCTAGTGAAAAAGATGATTCATATTCCACCAATGGTCAAACGATTTATTATCAACATGTGTTATGTGATATTTTGGGCCTAAAGTGTGTAAAATAATTAAATTTAATTGCTATTAAAACGCTTATGAAAATAATTTTTTGAAGGTTTTAGATGAACCATTGAGCACTGACTTGATTTCCCAGTGCCCAAAGGACATTTAAGTGTTTATAAAATATAAACCTTGAGAATTATATACATTGAGGGGTTTAAAATAAATGAAATAAAATGAAATGAACATGGTGGGCCTTGAGATTGGTTCCATACTTCCCCATATTAGGGAACAGTGGTAGACCATGCCTGGAAAACCTCAGGGGTCACCTTATAATCCAGTGGTTGATCTTGAAGGAATGTTGATTTCATAGTGCCTTGGGAGGATAAACCCAAGAGTTCAGAGAGTTTTTCTCCCCCACTAGTATGTGAGTACCCAAGTGGGTATAAATTTAAAATATAATGATCGATTTGGTGTGTGACGATTGGCCTACGATGACTATGTAAGGGAGATTAGACATATTCCATCTATCTTGGGAAATGATTGTATAGAGTAACAAATTTAGTAGGCAATTTCATGGAATTAATATGGTGATGATGACAAATTTTACACCCTTAGAGCAATAATTTTTGATTGAGAGATGATAATGGTATAGAGGGGCCAATGTTGGGTCTTCAGGATATATATATAACTATGGGACCTTTTCTAATGGCCTTGTATTTTTTTAACATTGAGATGGTTAATTTTGGAATGAGTGGTCAGGATTTCATTGGGAATTTCATTTGGATGTCAAGAATATTAGTGTATCCTAAGATGGTAAACTATATTATTTCATGGTAGTATACTAAAATTGTTTTAGAAATATATAACCACAACTATTTATAGGACAATGTTATAGATTCAATAAAACCTTCTCTTTATTGTAAGTACTATTGATTTCCTTGGAAAATAAGGAGTAGAGTTTTGAATAGTACTACAATTGTGAGTAAGGATTTCAAGAGTACAATGAAAGATTAATAAACACTATAATTTTGACCATACTGTAGTTGTCAAATGATTATAATAGGTAATATGGTGCACTAAATTTTAGGGTAAGGGTGTTCTTTATGTGGTATAATAATTTATTCGTATACATGTCTAGGATTCTAATGTTGTATGAGAGAAACTACTGGACACATTTAGAGTACATGCTGTTTGAAAACACTATGATGTGTTGGTGATATTAATTACCAGAAAAGTGTTTCTTAAAATTTATGGAATAAATGATCCATGAGTACTTATTTTATTTGCATGGACAGAAGAATTGAAATATATTTTTTCCAATACTTTTAATCATTTTACATTGATATTGTGTACACCATTATGAAGGTATTTACTATTAAAGATGTGTTGAGTAAGAGGTGATTATCAAAAAATGGTGGGAAAGTCCAATAGTGAGTTTTACTTGATGATATTTTTTAATGTTTCACATTGTTGTTTAAAAGCTTCAAGGTAGGGTAATATTTATTATTTTTAGTATCAAATTAATACTCTTGGATCATATGATGGAGAATAAAATTTCATTTTCCACTTGGTGGGTGATGAGGTATAATATATTATTGATAGAGGAACCACGAGATTAGATTTATGAAGTAAATGGAGTTTTAAATATCTGAGGTTGAGTTGTGGTATTGATCAGCTTTCATAGGTGGTTAATGTAGGATTCATATTCCATGAAAAGTGGGTTTAACTCGTGTTTTACTAAGTTATACAATGATATTTTTTGATAATAATGGTGATCATAAATGTGAAATTTAATAATAGTATTTGTGTCATGAGGTCTCATATGTAAATATGGGAATTTAGAGAATCAGAGACAAATTTATTCAGCTAATAACAATCCCTATTTCGAAATGGGATGAGGTCATTATGGACAACGTGATGGGGCTACTGATATCACTATGGTAAAGTTATTCAATATTCATCATTATTGATATGTTTTCCAAACTGTGAAATTTTTTACAAGTCATGGTGACCTAGTATGTTGATGATTGTGCTAGTTGTATGTGTGTGAAGTGGTTTTATTATATTTTGTGTCAAGGTTTGTTATGTTTAATTGATATGTATGGTAGACATAAAACATATAAAAAATTATGAAATATTATTTATCCATCCATGTGAAATTTAATACTATTTATCATTTTCTGACTGATGGTTATTCTAAGAAAAATATCTTGATTATTGGAGGAAATTCATGAATCATGTATATTTAATCTTTGACTATCTCGAGAGAACCAACTTTAACTATGAAATTCTGACTAAAAATTAGTTATCTAACATTTATTTATTAGGAACCCATAATGGAACTATAATATAGGATATTCCAATCACTTTGATGTTAGATTAGTGTGTGGGGATACTCTGTAATTTTGTTGAGTTTTTTTTATAAAACTCATAGCATACTTAGGCTATTTGGAGAATATTAGAGACTAATCAGAGTAGAAAATGAATATATATTTATTGTTTCTTCCAAGATATGAAGCCCAACATTGAAGAATATGGATTTTTTGGGTGTCCCCTCAATTAAGGTACCATATGTTAGGGTGATAGGTGAAATTAACATCTAGATTTATAAAAATTATATTCAAAATTAGTGAAAGGATTAGTAAAGATGACTACCGATTGTAATTTCATTGTATTTAAAGTGTATATATGATTAATTACATGTATCTATACTTTAGATATACTAGTTTTACACTTTATATATGATACTTGTTAATGATGTAGAATTTTAGGTAGATGGATCATTACAATATTGACACATATATTTAATGGAAATGAATAAGAAAATACTCTACAAGAAATCTCACCTTTATCTTATGTACAATAGAAATAGAAATTAATGCATGAGAAACATTGGTATGGTATGTAGATATTCAATTATGAGGGATAAGGATGTTCACTCATAAGTCATTTTTACAAATCAAATAGACGAGAAATTGTATTAGGGGGTTTCATTGGACTTTTATACTATGACGCGTGAATGTAAGGTATTTTAGCGATTTCATGTGTAATTTGACTTTTTACGAATAAAGGAAATGAGTGTGGTGTAAAATATATATATATATTTATAAGGTCATGGATTCCAACTCCAGGCTTGGTGGGGGACATAAGACATTTGTTGGCCTTGAAAATGGGGTTTACCATCTCCATCGGGGTATGATGGAAAATGCAAAAGACCTAGAGTCCCCTTAAAAGCCCAATGGTGTCCATTAGATTTCTAGTGGGAACCATAACCCCCTAATTTATACGGGACTATTTTGGACTTTCTTCTTTCCATCATTTAATATTCCCATTTACTTGTTCATATAACTATTAATAGTACCATGATTGTCATTCCACTCTATGATGAATTTGGGTTTTCCTCCATAAATTCATGGTGGAATCAAATTTCTTCATTTTTTTGATCAAAAATTAGTATATATAACTCCATGGGATATTTAATTAGTATTTTAAATTTATAACTTCTTGTAATTAATTATAAATCAGTAAATTAAATTTTTTTCTTTGGGATGGACCCTTTAATCTAGAAGCCACTAATGTTTATTTTCTATATTGGTAGTATTAATAAACATTGGAATAAGAATTAATAAGGGTGTACATTAATATGATGTGAGTTTATAAGGCTTAAGATATAACCTAGATTATTTCACAATAAAGTATAAGCTTATATATGATGAAGAATAATAGTGACTATAGCCAAGTTAGGGTGACATGGGAAGAAACAAGTGGAAATTATATTCGGTGTAATATCCACCATGCCTCTTGACTGGCATATTGGTTGGTAATAATCTCAACTATTAATCTACTAATTATTGATTTTTAGATGTTGAGAAGACAAATATGTGTTAATGGACTAGTATTAATTTCATATAGAATTTAAATTGGGGTAAAACTAAATAAAAAATAAATTCATGTCCCATGGAAATAATAATTAGAATGTAAACTAAAAAATAGAATAAATGTAAATATTTAACTGATGAATTTTTATATCAGATAGTATAAATTTGATTCCATATCTAATAATCACTTATCTATTCTCCATCTGAAAAATAGTATCCACCTAAAATAGGAATTTTTTTTGTGAGTCGTAATGGAAGTAATAGAATGCCCTTATACGGACTAAGTCATAGAAAAACATGAAATTAAATTTTAATGGGAGTCATAAATAGATAAAAATTTACTCTTTATAAGTGGAGGTACAACCATAAAGACTCACCAACAGTAGTTGGAGGCATAGAAAAACTTACCTTTGGTGGTCTTATTAACACAAAAATAAAGATTTTTAATGGGAAAATCATAAACCAGACACAGTTATGGTAGGGAAAAATATAATGAAAAAAATAAATACCATAAAAATGATCCAAATAAGTTGAAAAATTGAATTTTTTTAATATTTGATATCATCCAAAAATATGTTGTAGCTTGGGGATCCTTTCTCAATGACCACAACAATAATAATGTCATGATTGAAATTATTCAGTGTTAATGTCATATCAATAGTCTCTTTTAAAAAACATTATTTTTTATCTAGTAAGTTTAGACTTTATTTATTAATCAATATACAATGGATTAATCTATGTATATTCCTAAATATTATTATATAGTGACATTATTTTAGGTTTCTAAATAAAGTTCAAAATTTAATCACTTAAAAAAGGATTCCAAATATTAAAATATGAGTTTAAACTTGTTTGGGAAAATTAATATGAATTTTTTTAAAAGAATATATTTATATTTATATATATATAATAGTGGTAAAACAATGATTCATAGTATAAAAAATATAACATAAGATTCTTTGTTATACTTTAAAAGTATAAATTAATAAGTTCATAAGAATATTCTTATACTTTGTAAGATGAAGTTATTTTTTGAAAAAATAAAATTGTAAATTTTTTAGTAGTTTTTTAGAAACATTATAAATATATTATAAAAACATTATATAACTATTTATATAGAATTTTTAGTGTTAAATATGCAGTTTATTTGTTTTATTTCTTTCTTAAAAAACACAAAAAAAACATATTTTTTCTATATTAACTTTATAAGACATAATTTTCATACTGTTCAATATTATTAAGATTAAATATAGTTTTCTATGCTTCATGAATTTTAAAAAAACCTTCATGAGGTTAAAATATAAAATTCATAATGTTCTTATACATTTTGAAAAAAACTAAAATATAAAAACATCAGATACATAAAACGTAATGTTATTTTTTATTACTTACTATGAATACTCGAATGAATTAGTTAATAATATTATTATTATTAATATTAATATATTTATAAAATTAATTATACACAACATCGTTCTAAAGTATAAATCATTTGAGTATAAAAATAATTATAATTGTTTTAAAATAATAATATATTTTAATATGTTTTGGAATAAAAACTGAATTTTTTAATTAATAAATAGTGTTCTATAAAAAAATAGAGGTCTCTAATTACAAAAATAAGAGGAAAAATTTTTATAATAGTAAATAAAAAACATTCACCCTAATAAAAAAAACTCTGAAGATCAATAAATAAAAAACTCTGAAATATATATGGTATTTTGGTTAAGGGTGATTCTAACTAGTTATCTATCTTGCTCTATAGGTTAAATGTGATTCTATAAATGTTAATTTTTTTATATTTAAGTTAGTAAAGATTAAAAACATGTTTATTTATTAGTATTTAGGTTGGTAGTGAAGTCAACTATCCTACTTGGTATTGTGGTTATGTGTGATACTAAAATAGTGTTTATTATTCGGGTTGGGTGGGATGATAAACATGGGTCATATGTGGTGTCAAGTTTTTTTGTGGCACCAAAAAATTATTTTTTGTGGTATTGAAACTGAATAAATTATAAACTATTCCATTTTTATTATGAGTGGGATTGGGTATGGTGTCATGCCATTATCAATTTTTTGGGTGCAGTTCCAACCATGTGGTATATTGCAGTTGGAAAATTGGGATTTGTTTTATAGTGTATTTGATTGTATTAGAATATGGGATGATGACAGTTGTGTTGGGTTAGTATTTTTTCTTACGGATAAAGATTGTATGACCTCCATGATGGCCTAGATCATTGGTTTACTAGATTATTTTCTAGAGGAAAGAAATATCACCCTCCTACTAGGATTATATGTAAAATATCTATACTCACCATCAGTAGCGGTTGAAGCTAGTATGGTCCCTCGTATAGGTTTCATATGAGTACTCCATGATGTAACGATTATTTTTTTGTGGTTATTTTGTTTCTCTATTATATTATACACACACATATAGACATGATATCTTTTAGGAAACTGTTAGTGGTGTGATTCTATGTACATTTCATACACCTTGTATTTTTAGATTGGAGGGTGTTGATTCTTAAATGTTTATAATAAAGAATGAGAAATCCCCTAAACTCTGATAGATGAGGAAGGATCTTGATATGGTACTGGGTGAGGTAAATAACCAAGATTTTTTTTTCATTTCAATTCAATTATATCTTTTAAATTATATCATATATATGATCAATATGTTTATGGATCATGCATATTGAGGTATAACTTGAAAGACAAAAAAGTAGGTTTATATTTTGTTATAGTGTGAGATGTTTTTTATGGATGTATTGGAGCTACAATTACCATATTTTGTTATATTTTTTATGATGGATTATCTTATTTCTATTTTTATTTAAGGTTATATAATAGTGGCTCATATATCTACATGACTTTATATTGACCCTTATTTATAGTCAATAGCCTCTAGTGTATGAGTTTGAACGATGAAGGTTATGTGGTGACACAAATAAAAAAAATTAGATTGACCAAGGTTAGGGTGAAAAAAGACAACTTTGAATATAGTTATCTAATATAGTATTTTTCTGAAATTCCTAAACTCCACCTTCCAAAAATTTGACTGAATAATAAATTTATATAAAATATAATTCATTTAATGAATTAGTTACATATAATTAAATTTTAATAAATACCAAATTATTTTACTAAAAAAATATTTTTCATATATTCTTACCAATATCAAACTCTAGTATAAAAAATGGATTTAAATATCAATTATAATCTCATAATTTCATTGCATGACCATCTACTAGGTCAAAACTAATATTTCAGATTTTAATTTTGAAATGAGAAAACTAATCTAAAAATTTCTTGAAATATAAATAATATGATGTTTTAAGTCACTCTAGTGAAAAATCCTCAAAACACATATACAATTGGTGTGGTACAAGAATTGATCAGTGACATCAACAACAAGTCCTTTGGGGGTAATTTGGTGATCAAGCAGGATATGAGTAAGGCTTATGATAGGATGGAGTGGGGCTTCATTCTTAGGGTGCTAGCCTGTATGGGGTTCTCCACTTGGACTCATGATCTCCTTTTCCATGGTTTTAGCTCGACATGGATTTCAACCTCGTTTATGGGTAAACAATTTAGGTTCTTTAAGGCTTGTTGTGGTCTCAGGCAGGGAGCTACCCTCTCCCCTACTCTCTTCATTCTCTCCCAAAATGATCTTAGTCATCAAATCAACCAAAGTCTTCGTATGGGTAAGATCCTTCCTTTCTGTACTCGGCAAGATTCAAGAGGTATTTAACATTTAATGTTCGCAGATGACACTATATTTTTTGTTAATGGCTGTCAGAGGTCAGTGCAGGGGATGATTGGGCTCCTAGAGGACTACGGCAAGTGGAGTGGGCAGGTGGTGAAAATTTAAAAAAGCCTTTATGATACTTCCAAAAATATTTCTGATAGAAGGGAAAGAGCCTTGGATGCCAGCTTAAATAGGAGGAAGGTTTTATTCCCAATGGAGTACCTCGGGGCTCTAGTGAGTCCTTTTTCTCTTAGAATCCATCACTTTGACAATCTTGTTATCACGATCAATGGGTGCATTTTCAACTGGAAAAACATATTCCTTTCCTTTGGAGGTCTCATTACTCTTGTGAATAGTGTCCTAGTGTCCATTCCCATGCACATTTTGTCCACCTTGAAGGTTCCCAAAATTGTGGTTGGCACACCGGAAAGGATTATGGTATCTTTTATTTGGGACGGGAAAATGGAAGGCCGACATTATTGGGCGTCGAGGATGCTCCTTGCAAAACCTCTTCTGGAGGGGGGCATAAACATGCGGAGTGTCACTCTGACCATGCAAGGGTTCCACACTAAACTTTCTTGGGAGGCTATGGAAGGAAGAACAGTTTGGGGTAGGATTTTCAGGGCAGATATGGGCTGAATGTCAGCGATGCGAGGGTGAGGCCTTCTATTATTTGGATGCTGATACACCCGTATTTATAATTCCTCCAACAAAATTTAAAATGGATGGTGGGTAGGGGGGACCTTAACTTTTGGCTTCAAAACTGGGGGTCTATAAAGCTGGGGTTTCCAGGCTACCCCACTCCAGATATCTCTCTCAAAGAGGCAAGTGATCATCCACACCTTCTTTCGGGCATTCTTTAGGAGAATCATCAGGAGGATTTCAATAAAATTTTGTTCATTGATGACATGGATAGACTTATCTTTACGGGAATCACTTAGGGTAAGAATTTCATTAAGTATTTTAACCATGTGAGGAGGGATAATTCCACTGAAGATCCATGGGGAGTGTTGTTGTGGTGCAAAAAAGTACCTTCCAAATTCAACTTTCTGCTGTGGAGAGTGAAGAATCAATCTTTGCCCACTGAGGAAAATATTCAGCACATGGGAGTGAGTATTGCCTCCAAGTGTTGGTGTTGTAGAAAAACCCAAGAAAGAATCTATGGGGTATCTCTTTTTCAATAGTTAATGGGCTTCTTGGGTGTGGAAGGTCTTCGGGGCATATGCAGGATGGAGCAGGTAAAGAGGGTCGCATGAGGGTTTTCTCAGGGGCTAGTTCAGTGGAACTGAGGACAAAGGTTTTGAGAGGAAATCTCGGGCAATCAATCTTCTAGAGGGGTGTTGGACCCTGTGGATGGCCAGGAATGAGGAAAGGCATAAGGTCCTATGCGGTTCTCGCACCTGCATCATCTTTAAAATGCAGAATTTACTGCAGGACCTGCTTCGGTTGTGCACTTCATGTCATGGTGCACCGTCGGTAAATGCCATGGCTTCGAATTGCTCCTTTCTGAATCAGAGAAATGGATTGCGGCAGGAGAACTGGGTTCGGTGGATTCCCCTTCACAATGGACTGAAACTTAACATGGATGGGTCTTTTTTGGGGGGGAGATGCAGGGACGAGGTGTAATCAGGAACCATGAGGGGGGTTGTCATTTCAGCCTTTTCGGATTTCAACGGTAGGGGTGATGCTCTTCAGGAGGAGGCGCAGGCAATGGCTACCGGTATGGAGATGTGTAATCAGAGACAAATTCTACTCAATGCAGTGGAGATAGATTCTCTCATTCTATATAAAGCATTATCTGGTTTAGGACCGTCTCTATGGAAAATAGAGTACATCATCAAGAAGTGCAAGAAACTATTTGGCAATCACACCGAGGTCACTCACACATGGTGGGAGGGGAACAAGGTTGCAGACTTCTTGGCATCCTTGTCTTCAGCAAATCATAGTATGGTTTTTTTCACTAGTTTAGGGTCCTTCCCACAGGAGGGCCTCAAACATGTGGTTAATGATTCTCTTGGCCTGCATTTTTTCAGAACCTCGTGATAATATTGTTCTTTTCTTCTCCAAAACTAATAAAAATGGTTATTTTCAGTCATTCTATAACATCAAAATTACTTTGTCATCAATCCCCAATTTATTTCTATATACTCTGAGAAATATTCAAGAAAATTTGGATCATCTTCACATTAACTATTATATTTTAAATGTTATATTTTTCTATAGAAAACCAACTAAGACCTTTCATTGACCCATAACAACCCAACACTAATCTTAAGAGACTTATATTAACTGTTGGGTTTGAAACTATAATTCGGTGTATTAGTAGTTAGTTGAAGTATTGTTTACAATTTTAAATTAATAATATAGTTCAATATCTGATTTTATTGAAATTTATCCTATACTATACAAATAATAATCATTTCAAAAAATTAAAATTAACCCTATATAATGAATAGTAGAACCAATATATTGGTTGTAACTAGAATATTATTTTAATAAAATAGAATATAACACAGCTAAATGAATAAAATAAATAACTTATAGGTAGCCCGGATACAAAAAAAAAAAGCAAAAACTAGAAATTTCATTTTCTATGTCATATGATAATACTAACATAAATATAAAGCAATGACATAAAAAATTATTTAAAAGTAATTTAATATCTAAACATAATTATCACTCCAATAAAAATATGTAAATTTATAAATCAAAGAATTTATATACTCAAAAAAAATTCATTTAATATTTTCATGATTTTTTTAAATAAAATAAAAAATCCAAATAAACTCTTATTAATACATCCAATAATAGAATCGATATACTTAAATACTTGTGTAAATTAGTGGTAGATAATATCTCAGTATAAACTTATTAATGAAGTGAGCAGGGTTGGGACCATATATTGATCTAATAAATCTACTAGACTAAAAAAATTAAGAGACCATCAAACCACTCCATAAAGCATCAAATCGAAATTTCATGACTAATTAGTATTGATAATTGAAATTTCATAATTAAATGAAACTATAAATTATAAAAAGTATTATATAAATAGTTTAAAATATCACTAATAGTAAAACAATAAAAAAACAAAATATTAAATTTATAAAACCCCTAATTTTATAGAATAAAAATAAAATACCATATTTTAGATTAATTTCAAATAAATATTTATATAAGTCAAAACAATAAAGAAATATAATCCAAAAATCCCAAAAAGAAATAAAATAAACCTATTTTTTATTCCTAAAACTTTAAAAAATGATATCTCTAAAGGTATTAACTGATTTCCACCCTCTTCTAATAAATATAATATCTAATATCTAATATAGAACTAAAACAAAACTTACAATTTAAGTGGGATTCCTCAATTTAATGTTTCAAAACACTTCTAGACATCATTAATAGAGAGAGAGAAGATTAGATAAAGATGAAGTGGGAGGAAAGACTAATGTCACCCCTATTACATCATGGATTTCATGGATTCAAAACTAAGGACCCCCTTGAGGTTGGGGTTGTTTTATAAATTTTAGTTCCCTACCCACTATTTGATTAATATTATAATATTATAATAACAATTATATTTTTACACACATGAGACCACTTATTATCATTATATCTAAAAATAATAGTAATATTAAAAATACAAAAAAGATATACTTGAATTTAGTTTTTTATATCATAACAAAATAGTAACATCACTAGTAAGTATAATACTACATATTAATTTCATAATAATAAATATAATGAAACAATATATATATATATATATGTATCATATCATAATATAAATTACTATATTCAAATGTATTTTAATTTCCAGAAATTCATAATTATAATAATGATAACACACACATCGATAGAGATGTGTGTGTGTGTGTGTGATCGTAGTTTAATAAAACCTCATTCTATAATAAAATCACATTTATTTGTAATTATTTAACCATTACCCTACCTAAAATATTAACTTAAAAGAATTATTTTATAAAATAATAATTCAAATTTATTTATAATATAGTGATCCATGTCTTGATTATTATAATTAATGTTTTTATAATGATTTAAATTGGAAACTGATGTACTGAAAATAAAATATTTTTTAATTTTTTGGAATTCGATCAGAAAATTGATCAGTTGAGTTTTCTTATAAAGTCAAGAAATGGTTTGTTAGTGATTGTAAGATGATTTGAAATCATGATATTTAAATTTGAGTACATAAGTAGAAGATAAAGTAATGGTTTGTTGCAACACGTGGATATTAGGTACCAAATAGCTTGTCATTAGTAACCTGGTGACCAAACCAATCATCCATTCCCCATTTATATATCACTAGGTATTGGGTGAGAATACACAAGGTACTATGTGAATTCCATTTGAATATATTATACAAGGTTAAAATGGTTTTCTAATTTTAATTTCACTAAATTATCAAAATAGATTCCCACATAAACCAAATCATCCTCCAGTTATTATTCAAAATAAAAATAATTGGTGCACCCAAAGGTTATACACATGGAAGAATGAATTAATTTTCAATTTTATCCTATAGTTTCTACTAAAAATCATGTAACCCGGTTGGGTCTATTCTATAATAACTCATTGAAATAGGTTTTTCACCAAGTGTGAGTTTTATTGAAAACATAACTTCATGGATCAGTGGAAGATCAGAAAATTCATCTATAAATACATAAAAAACACTTGAGTAATTAGGATATATTCAATATAGATTTTATCCACAATAATATCAGATAAATATACTTCATGCACTATAATTAATAACCACAATATATAAGTAATTTATATTGGAAGTTTTTATTCAACCATGAATCAATAAATGATATTGGGTTCATTAGGAATATAAATTGTGTCTTCCCTTCCTAAATATTTGATATGAGATTCACATAATGAAAGTAAATCCAAGACTATGATCAAAAAAATTAAACTAAAGGTAGAATCAAAATATTTGAAGGATTCACTTTCCCACAAACATCAACTAGAGAATAACTATGTACTTGATATGCGGCCATCATACCATCAGGAGTTTTCAGTAATAACATAATATCTAATTATTAATCTATAAATATTATACCCTTTTCAAGTTATGTAGATATAAAAGAGTGGTTATATCCATAATCAAATAAGATATTATCTATTCAAAAGTAGGTGATAAGTTTAACTTTAACTACATCATTCTTGTAACCCACTTCAGAAATCATGAGAGAATGATATTTCTCTTTGTGTTTTGGATTAAGAGGATGTTGATGTTGATCATCAAAAAACTTCTAATTTATGAATTTGTTTTCATAATACCCATATTCCATTCATTTGAATCATTTTAGTGTGAGTGGTGCTTTAATTGGAGTCTTCGGATTCCCTCTTTCGTTTAACGTCTTGTTCATCCCCTTTCAAAATTCATGAGTTTTATAATACACTTTTCCACATTTAAATAACCTCAAAATTATTTACAAGAAATTCCCTTGATTTTTATTTCCACATTTATGAAATATATATGGGAGTAATTCCTTCCACCTTGGTATTCATTGAAGTTTTTATGAGAATCAATCTTACTTTTTCTTATTGAAACCTTGGGAATGGTGGGAATCAATAGTTTTCCTTTCTACCTTTAGTGTACAATTAATGATTTATTCACATATAAGAAATTATCTAACTAAAAATTCCTTTTAGAAACTATGTTTAAATACACAAAATAATTTTTTATTTTTTTATTTTATGGATAAATATTAAACCAAAGGAATACCATGAAAGTATTGTAAATATTTCATCGTAGTTACCAATAGATTCATAATACATTTTCTTCACCTCAAGTAGTTCCATTTAAATATTTTTAGAAAGAATATAAGGGAACTAATAACTAAAAAATATACTCTTAAACTCATCCTAGTCTATGGATTCCATTTATTTTTATTTTTTCATATTCTTAATAATATTTCACCATTGAACTGCTTCTCTTTCCAGATAATAAATGGCTAAGACAACTTTTCAATGTTCCAAGCACTGGAGAACTGAATATATTTTCTCAATTGTGTTGATCAATCCCTCAACTATTATTTGATTAGAATACAAACTAAAATAAGATGTATATTTCATCTTGAAAGACTCAATGGTATGTTGTTACCTTATTCTATAATTTTTAAGCTCTTCCTGATTTATATCTTGAGAAATTTCCATGAACATATAAATAATATTTTTCAATCTAGATCCCATATAATTTATTTGTTTTTTTTTTGTAAAATCCTTGTATTATCCATCACATTCATTTTTAGCATGATGTATTCTAGTTCCAACCATTAAATAAACCAAAAAAAGTTTAATCATCATGTTATAATAATTAGAGTGATATATTATATAATCATGAAATATAATTCATAGAATGCCTAAATTATGAAATCTTCTTAACAATATAAGTAAAAATAAGTTTAAATTATGTTATATATGGTCATTTAAAAATAAAATATCATGTTTTCCAATGATTAAAGTTATCTCAAGGGTTTTTATCAAAGTTTTCCTAATCCTAATCTATGAAAAATGACTAAAAATGTTGCTTTGATTCTAACTATAGTAAACATAAATTTTTATACATAAATATAACATATTTTTTTATGAATATTTAATACATTTCACTAATACACACCTAAGGGTTTTAAAGGTTTAGTTTCATTAGAGATAAGATACACAGTATTCTTATTTCTTGAAAGATATTTAATATATCCTATAAATATATTCCCATTTAGTATTCTTAATAGACATACCCTATTTAAGACCCTTCTTTATAATCTAGGGAATGGAAACCTGAGATATGGTGAACTTAGATTCTCATAAAGGGTAAACATAAGAGATATCACTCGATGATCATATAAAATCATAATATAATCGTAAGGGTATAAGATCAATACTTTAACTTACAAAGTTTGTAACCAATATTTCAAAAATCATAAAAAAGAGTCATAGAAGAAAATTTTATCATTTTAAAATGCATGAATCATTGGAGTGAGGACTCATCATAAATCAATAATGAACAATAATTTCATGTCATAAAAGTGTGGAAACATTATAGGAATAGAAATAATTTCCTAGGTCATAGTTAACTACTAAGACCATTAAATGAAAATAGATCAGGCCTCAACACCTCTTTCCCACAGTGGATCAAGAATAGTGATTTTTTCTATATTGGATCAAGCACATTAGATTTTTTCCCATAATGGATCAAGTGCATCGACTTGTTTCTCGTAATGGATAAAGCACATAGATTTGTTTCCAATTGTTTTCCCATGAGATATAAAACTTTACCCAATACATTATAGGGCTATATAATTTTGGGAAAATTTATCACATAATTAAAAACACACATATATACTTCACAAGAACATAAAACTTTCATTATATCATCTTATCATATCTAGTGTAAATACATTTTATAAATTCATCGTAGAATAATATATAGAAAATAAACAGGTTTTATAAATGAATAATCATCATAATCATAAATCATTTACAGAAATAATAAGGCTGGTATCATTGGATCATATACTCAGTAAAATATAATTGACATAAAAAAAAGTTACCATAGAGAAAAATTTCTTTAAAATAATCATTAGAATATTTATTAATTAAAATAACCTTCTTATTTAAAATCCAAATATTTATAAAAAATTAAAGAATACATAATATTTGAAAATAATAATGTAAACTAGTAAATTAATATTAAAATAATTGATCGGTCATGATGGTAATAAATTATGTTTATTCTGTATTTTTTAAAAGAAAACATTCATTTCACACTTTTGGGAAAATTCAAAAAATAAATTATGTAAATTATCGGTAGATAATAACTTAGTATAAACTTATTGATGAAGTGGGTAGAGTTAGGACCACATATTCAACTGATAAATCTACTAGAATAGCATAGTGTGGTGACCACCAAACTACTCCATAAAGAAGTAAACCAAAATTTCATAACTAATTATTATTTAAAATTGAAATTCCATAATTAAAGGGAACTAAAATTAATATAAACTATTATATAAATAGTTCAAAATATTGATGATATTAAAAAAATAAAAAAACACTAAAATATTCATTGTAGAAAACCTATAATTTTATTTAATTCAAATAAAATACCATATTATAGATTAATTTCGAATAAATATTTATGGAATTCAAAAAAAATAAATAAATAAAATCCAAACAGCCCCAAAAATAATGAAATAAATATATTTTGAATTACTAAAACATTAAAAATGATATCTCTAAGATATTAACTGATTTTAACACTCTTCTACTAAATTAAATATCAAATCCCTAACATAGAACTAAAACTATATATGAAAATTAGGTGGGATTCCTCGATTTAATCCTTCAAAACACTTCCATAAATCATTGATAGTGGGAGAGAATATTATATAAAGCTAAATTGGGATTAAAAGATAATTTTTCCCTTATTACATCATGGTTTTCTAGCATTCATAACTGAGTACCCCATTGGGGTTGGGGTTGTTTTATAAATTTTATTTCTCTCCTCACTATTTTATTAATATTATAATATAATAATAAAAATAATATTGTTATAAAATTGATACGACTTATTACCATTATATCTAATAATAATAGTAATATTAATAATACATAAATATATACTTGTATTTAGTTTGTTTATATTATAACAAAATAATAACATTACTTGTAAACATAATACTACACTATAATTTCATAATAATAAATATAATGAAAAAAATTATTCATTTTTATGTTTCATATCATAATATAAATAACTATATACAGATGAATTTTAATTTCCAAAAACTCAAAATTATAATAATTATAACACACGCACAAACACTGATAGAGATGTGTGTTTTTGTGTTGTTATGTGATCATAGTTTAATAAAATCGCATTCTATAATGAAATCACAATTATGTAGTAATTATTTAACCATTAACCTACTATAAATAATAAATTAAAACAATTATTTTATAAAATAATAGTTTGTAATTATTTTTTATATAGTTATCCATGTCTTGATTGTTAAAATTAATGTGTTTATATTGATTTAACTTGGGAGCTGATGTATTGAAAATAAAATATTTTTTAATTTTTAAGAATTTGATCACAAAATTGATCAGTTGAGTTATTTTATAAAGTCTAGAAATGGATTTTTAGTGATAGTAAGATGATTGAAAATCATGATATTTAAATTCCAGGACATAAATAGAAGGTAAATTATATTTTTGTTGAAATAATTGGATATTGGGTACCTAATTTCTTGCAATCAGTTACCTAGAGACCAAACTATTCAGGCATTCCCCATGGATATATCACTCGGTATCATGTGGCAATCCACTAGGCACTCTGTGAATTCAATTTCAATATATTATAAAAAGTCAAAATGGTTTTCTAATTTTAATTTCACTAAACTCTCAAAATGGATTCCCACATAAACCATATCATCCTCCAGTTATTATTCAAAACAAAACAAAATAACGGGTGCACCCAATGGTTATACACTTGTCAGAATGAATCCATTATCAATATTATCCTAGAGGTGCTTCTACAAATCTTGTAACTCAATTTGTTCATACTATAAGGACTCAATTAAATAGGTGTTGCACCAGGTTTGAGTTTTATAGAAAACACAACTTCATGGATCAGTGGAAGACCAGAAAATTATTCTATAAATACATAAAACACTCTTGAGTAATTAGGATATATTTGATATATATTTTCTCCCCAATCAAATAAGATAAATATCATTCATGGAAAATAATTAAGAAATTCAAGATAGAATTAATTTACATTGGAAGTTTTTATTCATCCTTATATCGATAAATTGTCTTGGGTTCATTTGAAATATAACATGTAACTTCCCTTCCTCAATATTTGATTTGAGATTCAGATAATCAAAGTAAATTCAAGCCTAGCGATGTAACTTTCTTTTCAGTTGTTTCATACTTGATGTCTCTTTTTGTGAAAACCATATTTTAATCCAATTTGGTTTCTTTTCATTTGAAATGTTAATGTATCCGTGGAACTTATTTTGAAAATGTAGTGGGAGTGAAAATCTTTACTTGAAAATGAAAACTCGATACTTGGATTTGGAAAGAAGGAAAACATTATTTTATTATACCTTATTTTTCAAACTGGCATGATTGGATTTCTTACTTAAGGCAGGGGCATAGGACATGGTTACATTTTGGCTTTCTTACTAAGCATCTCAGTGCTCATGCCTACTTTACTTTTCAGTTGCAGGTTTCAGTCTTGGATCGCTCTTGGGAGCGAGTGTAGTTGACGTACCGTGGTGATCCACGGGGTCACCTGAGGTATGTCACGTTTTGTTTATTTATTTTTCTGTTGCCACGTTGTTTAGTTCTTTTTTTCCTTTTATTTATCTACTTGCTTAGTTTATGTTTATTCATCCTTGTCATGAGCTAAAATTGTTTCCCACTGGTTTATTTTGATGTCTGGCACTAGTTTCCAGCCCGTGGGGATCGGGAACGCCCTTTGGGCTATGTCGCGGACCGGGTCGGGTGCCGTGTCGGATGACGCACCGGCCTGGTTCGTGACAAAATGGTATCAGAGGGGTTTTGTTCTTGTTATTTGGGATGTCAGGAAGATTGGAGATAGGACTATCGGTGCTCAAGGGATAGGTGAGAGAAGAGCATCGCAAACTTTTACTCATTTCGATCCTCGAGTAACCGGGGGTAGTTTGGGATTTAAGTGTTTGTTTTTGCTCTGTGTTGATGGGGGATGACAATAGGAGTAAACCGCTACTGCATGCAGCCTCACATGGAGTAGAAACCCATGTGATGCCCAAGAGTATGGTTCGACACTCCTAGTGGTTGGTTCTTACCTAGGGCATGGTCTGCTAAACCATGTAGTCAGGATAGACACGACCATTGTTCCTCCGCCCAGTTGTTTAATGTTTTTGATATATTGCTTCAATTTTGGGATTGGCGCGAGATTTTTTTCCTTTAAAAAGTGAAGCGGACTTTGGTGTTGCTCTTATTTTATTTTGGCATGTATTTGACATTATTTTTGGGGTTCTTTTCTCTTGGACCTTGTCTTTGGAATTAGGCATTGATTTGTCGAAGTTGATTTTCTAAAAGAACGTTTTGGGTTATTTCAAATTGAATTGAGTTATTTTTGAAATGGGAATCATTTTTTAAAATGTCTTGAATTTTTGAAATGGTTTGAAAAAAAAAGTATTTTCGGATATTGAGAGTGCTTTGTTTTGAAAGCGGAGCAACCTTGTTTCTTTCCAGTGGTATTCCTATGAGTGCTCGCACGTGCGTGTGGACTTTATTAATGGATAGTTGGTGAATCGTGTGGACGGGTGCCTTAGTGTCATGAAAATTTATATTTGCGAGGAACCATGGAATATCAGTGGTGGTTGATTGATTTCTAAGGTTTCTTCTTGTTTCCTAGAAAGTGGGCCTTTTTATTAAATGGGTTTTTGTGGAAAAATTGTTTTGAAAATAGAAAAAAATTACATTGTGTTTAGAGTAAAGATGTATTTTCAATATAGCTTTTCAGCTTATTGTGCAGTTCTTGATTTTTCAAGTGAGCGTTTTTCTTTGAAAATGAATTGATGTTTTAAATTGAAATTATTGGATTTGTTTCTGGAATGTTGGTGTTTGTTTTGTGATGTGTTTGGATTTGTGGAAGGTTGTTTTGTGTTTCTTGTTTGTGATATGCCCCTAGAAATGTTCCATGGGTTCCAGCAGGTCTCTCTCAGTTCTTGGCCCAACCCTGACTCTCAGTGGAGTGCCAGAGTTGGGTTCTGCTCGGTGGCGTCAACTGTTCATAGACGTCGATGTCAGTTGGATGTCGTTGAGTGATTTGGGAAAGTTGGAAGTGTCTCTGGTTTTGAAGGAACTTTAAATGTTGTGCGGATGTAAGATCGTCTCGAGTACGTATGGTGGAGCGGGACTAAACTAGTGAATGGTGATCATTCCATTTTCGTTGCAAATGAGGACGTCGTGAGAAATCCTTAAGACAAGCCTCATTCCATGATTGTACCTAAGGAAGTGAAGGCGAGGGAAATTGGTTGATCTCGTAGGTGCTCGACCAGTCAACATGCGGCGAAGGAGGTGTGTTGACCTTTCTGATGAGACAGTTCCATGTGCCCCAGAAGTAGTGTGGAATCATCGGTCAAAAAAATGGTACAAGTTGTTGGTACTATTTATATTGTGGTAAGAGTAGGTCCCTCATCTGATGAAGAGTGTGAACCAAAGGGAATTGTTCGTGGAGTGCTCCTTCCATCAGTTCGTGTTGCATGTCAGACAGATCGCTCAACCTCCTATCTCTGGTGTGGTCGGTCAGACACTCTAATTCGTTCGATGCAATCCTCAGTGGGTATGTTAATAGAGTGGTCGTGCGAGACATGACGAGAAGTACACAGACTGATTTTACAGCGGAGGAAGTTCCAGTTAGAAGTGGTAATCTTGGGACTGCGAGGCTGGATATGCTTCAGACATCAGTGCCCCAACCATAGGTCTCGGGGTGAAGCTTGCGCGTAGTCAAAACTCGTCGGACTTTGGACGGGCTTGGTCTGACTTCAGTCTGCAATGTCGGGACGGGGATGACTTGAATTTTTCTATTGTGGTACACTCTCCGAAGGTGTCATTCTTGTTGTGAGGGAAATGGAGCCCTTGTCTACTTGTCGTGGTCTTATTTTATGGGAGTTTCTCTTGGGCCTTAAAGAGGTTCGGAAAACCCCATATTCTTGTAAAGCTAGTAGGTGTGCTTCGTGAACCTTCTTGCGGTCGGAGATACTCATGTCTTCTGGAAACGTTGTGCGCCTGTCTGGTTCATCTCCTGGTTAGGGGTATCTGTTATCAAAGCTATCTCATGTGGTAGAGTGTTTTCCACTGTAGAAATAATCAGTGCGGGTCGGCCCATGTGGTGGGTTCGCGATTAAGTGTTCAGTCAGTATTGCTTAAAGTAAACTGGGAATGCACGCGCGGGTTTCGTGGTGTTAGGAAATTTTTAAATGGTGGGGAGACCCAGTGCGGGTCTCGCCGGCGTCCCCTCTTATGTTGGCTGGCTAAACATAGGGGACTTTGAGGGTCATGCTCGTGTTAGACGTTATATAAGTTGTGAGTTGTTTTGGTTTTAAGAACCAATGTTTGACGAGAACCCTAATATGGTGGGGAGACCACCATAGGACAAGCTTGTGGAACACTCTGTTTTCAATGTGCGCTTGGCGGACCAACCCCCTTGCTTCTGCTCCGCCCGACCTCGACCATGTTAATTGGATAGCTTGAGTAGTGGGTCGCTTGATGAGCATTATTGGAGATCTCGAGAGGCCATGGTGATCCCTACATTAGGGGCCGGGGTGTTCCATGTTGTAGTTCTATTTCGAGGTGAATTCCTAGTTGTTGGTCATCTTGATTATTCTGGTTTTGAGATGTTTAATGCTTTGGGTAATTGATGTTTTGAATGCTCGGTTTTTGGGCGATTGAGGTTTGGTTTTAAGAATCTTCGCGGTCTCACTCGGAACCCTTGGTTGACTAGGTCTTTTGGGACTTTCTGGGGGCAGAAATTGTCAGGGTGGGGAGAATTGTCACACCCCGACTGACACTTTTTTTTTAATTTAATTATTTTAAGTCATTCCTTTGAGTTTCAGTCTGAACCATTTCATTTTTTAAAAAAAAGGAATTTGAGATCTTCTACGAGTGCTCGACCGTAATCGCGACTAGGCGCGCGAACGCGCCGCACATGCGACCGTGCGCGGTGTCCAACATAAATTAATAATGATGTTATTATTATTTCATCTAATTGTTTTTAATCTGGTCGTTTCTATTATTTTGGGTTCTTTTGTGGGCACGTGACCATGTGCGGCGACCTTGCCCGCGACCCTACGGTAACCGTGCGGGCGACCCTGCGCGCTGCGACCATGTGCGGCGACCAGGCCCGCGACCCTACGGTAACCGTGCATGCGACCATGTGCGGAAACCTTGCGTGCGACACTGCGCGGTGTTCGCTCTCAATAAATAGTTTTATTATTGTGGTTGATTCAATTATTTTCATTTTCTTATTAATATTAAATTTGTTATAATTTATTAGGATATAAATTTATCCTTTTTTTCACTTTTATTTCCTTTTCTTTCTTTCTTTTCTCTCCTTTTTTTTCTTTTCTTTATTTCTTTTTTTTTCTCTCCCATTCCTTCTCTCCTCTCTCCCGTCGCGCGGGTCTCTTCTCCCCCCCATCTGTTTGCACAGCACGCCTCCCTCTAACCCTAGTTGCTCCGCTTCTTCTCCCGGACCGCCGCCTCCCCGGCCTTCTCTTCCCTCTTCGGTCGGCCGTGCAGCCCGCCTCGCCTCAAGATCCCCGGCGTCACCCCCGGCTTCCTCGCACGTCCGGACCCTCACCTCCCCTCCCTTTCGGCTAGTTTTCTGGTGCAACGCACCTCCGCCCTCCCTTCCCCTTGACCGGTTTTCCATCCGCACCTCCGTCGCAGGTGCGTTTTCCCCTCGTTGGTTGTTTTGTTGATTTGGGGTTTTTCGGGTTAGGGTTCGGTGTTGCGTTTGATTTTTTTATGATGAAATTGATTTGATTCCTTGATTTTAGGGTTTAGTTGTGTTATTTGAGGTTCCACTAACATGTGGCATGGGTTTTGCACCAAAATTTGGAGGTTTTCCTACAACGAGGTTAGTGTTTTCGGGTATAATTATTGTTTGATGGATTAATTTTCTCATTTAGTGAATATATCATGTTTATTAATTAGTTCTCTTGGTGCGAAATTAGTTTTTATGTTTGTTTATTATGATTTTGGGTTTTAAGGTGTCATGTTCATGTGAAACGTGATGTTTCCTGGATGGAAACTTATATTTCATTGTTAATTGGTGTTTTATGAATTGTGCAACTAGTTTATAAAATATTACAGGGGTTGCAGATCCTATTTTGATATGTTTTTGGGGTGTGTTTGTACATAAAGAAAGTTTTTAAATGAGTTTTCGTGTATGGTGTTTTCTTTTGGTGTTGTGTCATGGTGCGTTGGGTATTAGAAAGGATGTTTGAGTGTGTTGTTGGTATAAACCTTTGATGTGATATTTCAAATCCTTTATAAATTGTTTAATTATTTAATTCCTTTATTAAATTATATGTATGGTGAGTGGTCCCTTCCTTGGGGGTTCGAGTAGTCGGCATTAAGGACCTGTGTATATGCATATGCATGAAAATGTATATGCATGGCGGTGAAGCGGTCTCGGGTTACCCTTGTCAAAAGCTGTGTGTCTTGAGGTAGGTTTCCTATGCCTATGCCTTTAGTTTGAATTTCATAATTGCTTGGTTTCTTTGAAAATATGTTATATGTATATATATGTTATATTTACATGTTATGAAATCTGGGTGTATTCGCTAATAATGGTTATGTATTTGTTTTGGAAAAATTTAATGTATTACAAATGCCATTTGGACTTTCGTAAATTAACTGCATCATTTTAAGAAAGAGTTCAAGCTTGTTTTTTTATATGTAACATGTAGATTGTTAAATTGGGATTTTTAGAAATTTTTGCAAAGAGTTTAGATGATTATATTTTCAAATGTGAAAACTATTATTTATGAAACCATAAATCCTGTTTGGACCTTTTGAAATCATTTGTAAAATTGGAAAAAAACCCTCCTAAGGCAAACCCCATGGTTTTAGAAAATGACTTGTATGTTGAGTGTACGAATATGTGCCTAATGTTGGGGCTTATGCTTTATGTAATGTGAAAGAGGGGAATGTGCTTAAGGAGGGATAACAGTGGTGAGAGTTTTAGCTAGTTTTTAGGATAAAGAAAGTGTGACGTTCATTTCATTTCTTTTGATAAAAGCTCACCACCTTTTTGGAATAGAGCACAATGGTAAACCCGGGTATCTAGGCGGGTGACCAGGACTAGTACGCTAGATGACACGTGTAGAGACCCGATGCTTGACGTACATGGACATTACATTACTTTTCAAGAAGACTTAGTACATAACAAAAACACACACACAAGGATCGTAATAGTTTAGTGTCTTTGGAAACTCAGAATATAATCTTCTAATCGTGGTGAAAGATCTTCAACATCTCCCATAAAGATCTTCCTTTTTTTACCTAAAACCTTTATTTATATCCTGGGGAAAAGAAAACATAAAAGGGTGAGCTCAAATGCTCATTAAGGGTAAACAAAAGAAATATCAATCACATCATATACATAAGCACATAACTTTTGGAAATCTTAACCTGCAAAAGAGATCATAATTTCATAACATGGGGTAAATAATGGCAGTGAATTGTAATCACAATTATCATAACTTAAAACATGAAACTTTGTGGCATTCACACATAATCATAGAGAATCATTTCTTGTTAGTCAAGACTCATTTCCAAGACTATCTTAGTCCATAAAGTCCCTTTCTGAACCGAGTCACCCTCGTTTCAGTCCTGTTTCACTGAACCGGTATAACCTACCGTTCCAGCCATGTCTATCTCATGAGATATAAAATCTTTACCCAATTCATTGGAGGGAGATATAGGTCCCACCCATCTCATAATGATACCATTCTCAGGTGTGCCACAAAATCATAAATCATACATCATTTCATAACCCAAGTAGTAAAAATGGGATTCGTAAATATCGTGACATCATAAAACAATTCATATAAGATAAAGGAATTCATAAAAATAATTCCATCACAACATAACCAAATAAATGTAATAATAGGGATAGAAACAGAACCCTATGTTATCTTAGATGGGTAATAATTTTGATAAAACACTTGAAATGAATTCTTGAGGAAAATATCCTTTCTTCTTCAAAATCAATTTCTTTTCACAAAACGTCATGAAATTTTAAAAGAAAGAGATTTTATTGAAAATAGTCATGAAATATTTTGGAGGAAGCTTCATGAAAATAAGGCTTTATAAAACCGTAAAAATCCGTTTGTGTCGTATAAGTTAAAAAAACATTCTTCGTACTTTTGTCGAAAAAGTCAAAAAGTACCTCGTACGAAAAACGACAAAAGATTCCTTTCATATCTTTTACTAAAAACTCACCAAAGGGTAAAATTGGATTTAAACAATTGTAGGTGGATGGAAATAACATTACATATTGAGGAAACATGGATTTGGATGATAAAATACACCTCAGTAAATGCCAAAGTATAAACAATCTCAGATAAAAATGAGATTGTGATATTTCCCTTACCTTAGGTCCGATTTGCTTCGTAAGTGTCCGAACCTCCTGTATAATGATTTAAATAATGTCATTTACTTATTATAGAATCATATTCATTGTTATGATATCATATATGGTTCACTTATGACTTTATATTACCCGTTATTTTGTAAATTCCATGTTAAAGAGCGTTTTGGGTAAAATTGTTTCATTTGTCGTCCATGTTTTGACTTGTAATTATTCATATGATTACTTAGATCATGATTAATTAATTCCAGAATATAAAAAATGATTTAAATATATATATATATATTCAGAATATACATATATATAATAAATCAGTAAATGGAAAGAAATACACCGTTCATGGAGACGGTAGGCCGTACGTACCCATGAACGTTGTTTTCGTTTCCTTATTGAGTTGAACGGAATTAAGTAGATGACATTCATATATATACACATAAATCCAGTATCATTATTATGTCATATATTTCATTATTACTTATTATATATACTTTATAATCATTCATGAATGGTTTAAAGTGGAGAACGAATCTCATCGCGTCGTGGAGACGGTAGTCCGTACGTACGCACGAGCGATGATATCATTCCCATGGTCGTGGAATTGTGTTGAAGTGTATTTATAATATTTCAGTATTAATATAACTTTATAATAATCATATATAGTTACTCATTACACCATTATACCCATCCAATTTAGGTGGTGGCGGAAAGTAGATTACACCACGGCGTGGAGACGGTATTCCGTACGTACGCACGCGCGGTGATTTAGTTTTACGTAGGATGGATAGATGGTGAAATAGGATTGTTTCATACTTATAATAACATATCAGTATATTATTGATACTGATGTTATTACTTAATAATTAAACAACCTAAGAAGAAGGAGTGGAAGAAAAAAATAAAGGTGAAAGAATCGGTAACGGAAATTACCTCTTCTTTGAAGCGCCTCTTTGAGACCTCCTCTTAGGGAACTAAAATTGGTCTTTGAGGAATACCAGAACCTCTAGGATGTTTCTAGAAAAGTGAAGAATATAATTTCGTAGGGGTTGTCCGATATTGAAGTCTCAAAGTTGTGTGAGGAAGAGAGGGAGGAGGATCCCTTTTATAAGGGAGGAGAGGGGCACCTTTGGAATAACTAAAAATATTATTTTATTATAAAGTCAAGTTCAGTTTTAAATAGATCCAAATTAATTTATTTAGAGGATAAGGTGGGGATGGGTCGAAATCCTCTCATCCAATAGAATTTATACAAGTGTAGGTTCCTATTTTAACCTTATAATTTATATTTAACATTAAGTTAAATAATTTTACTTTTACCGTGTCTTCTTGTGTTCTTACACTATAAGGTTAATAAACTTACTATAAGAAGCCAAACGAACCCCAAGTTGTTTATTATTAATATATATAACCTTATCTAAGTCACTTTGGCGAACCTTATATTTTTAGGAATAAAATAACAATTACCAATATAATATTTGTTTTAAAAACTATTTTATGTCAATTTTGAGACTATTTAGTAATTGATTTTTGTGAAAATCATAAAAGAATTATTAGTTCGAACCAAGTTAATTAAATCAATACTAGCATGTCATATTAACCTAGAAAATTAGTGGGATTCATAAAAAGTCTCAAATTACATTTATTTTGGTGTTTATAACATCAATTATGTCAATATTTCATTAATAAGATAATTACTGCATCATCATTGTGTCATAAATAAATTAAATTATTTAATGTATAAAAATTACAAATAAAATACCATTATGTAGGAAATATTTTTATCTTTCTAATGAATATTTATAGTCGAATTTATCTTTTGTATAACGCCATATTAAAAATTATTTACTTATTAAACTTTGATTTTAACTATTTTAACCCTTTTTTAAATAAATTAATAATAAATGTCCTAATCTAATCCAGGTGGGCCTAAATGGTCATATTTTATTCCTAAATTTGTTTTTGGTCGAATTACACTTATCCAATAGAATTAGGACATGTGTTAGGGTAATTATAATATCATCTTTACCCTTAATTACCCTATTTACTTTTTACCGTGGTAAAAAAAAGTAAAAAGTTACTATTCACCAAAAATTATTTTCATCTCATTGCACCACATTTTAGTCCTTGATATTAACCGTGTCTCTCGGATTTTCGAAATTCTACTCACAGAAGCGGTAAAACTAAGTTTTATGAACAATTCAGTTTTTTTTAACTACCACATAGTGGTTTCACTATTCATCAAAAATTGAAAGTTTTCAGAAAAATACCAAAAATTATGCCTAAGCTATATTTGATATTATGAACTCAAAAATGATTTCTATTTTACCAAATTCAAAACATATCAGTAGCATTAATTAATTTAAAAATTAATTCCCGTCGTCAAAACAAATAGCGTGTTCTTAAGAGATAATAACTATCAAAAGATTGACACTTGTTTATGTCTGGTTTAAATGTGAAATTACATCCAATGACCATCATTGTATTAAATTGTAAAAATATATTCTAAATATACTTTAAAACCACTCAAATTAATAATTTTTCACTATTAATTATTTTGATTGAAAAAGTTTTTTTTAATTAAAATTTAGTAATTTTCACTATTCATCAAAATATGAAAGTTATCCGAAAATCACCAAAATTTCACCCTAAGCTAATTTCGATATTAAGAATCAAAAAATGAATTCCATTTTGAAAAATAAAATTACAAAATTTCAAAAAGTGTTTATTACTATTCATAATGGCTAGTTTTAATAGCATATTGTTGTTTAGTAAAACTTGTTATTGCGTACTACACACGCTATCGAGGAAGGTCGTGATTGCGTGTAATGCAAGGAAAATCAAGGATGTGTGTTGTGAAAGCTCCTTTTGGTGTAGTGTACAACACAAGACATTAGTGAAATTAAAAAGAATATTTTTTATAAAATCTCGGGGTGTTACATTCTACCCCCCTTAAAATGAATTTCGCCCTCGAAATTCGTCGGGGTTATAAATGGTTTACTATTCGAAAGTTTCTTTAATAGAAACCCACATCATAATAAGGAATACCAAAACCAATATTTAAAAACGAAAGTATGAAACGTAACGGTTACCCAAATAAACTAATCACTGGGTTTCCACATAGGTGAAAATATGGATATGGAAGAAAAATCTAACCATCATGTTCTGATCGAGAGTAGTAGAGAACATGGCTATGGAAAAGCCAAAAATCACAAATCCATAAATTTTTGACGATCTAAGGTACCATACGATTAATCAGATATAAGAGCACTAGGACAACATTTTTGGTTTTCAAGATCCTTTCCCTAAAGTTGAAGAATTTGAATTAGAATAAATAATTACTTTATTTTGGTACAATCTCACTATTGTTCGTGCCTTGAACAATTTCCACTTCATATATTAAATAAATGAAGTTGAATTTTTTATTCGTGAAGTGTTAGAAGATCATGTGATAGAATGACGGGTCATTCCATCTGTCTCAAACAAAAGGTTAGCAAAAGTTATTAAATATACATAAGTCATTCTATAGTGAGATTAATCATATATGGTTCCTAAAATGGACTTATACTTCATATATCATACTGCTTAATATAATAAAACTAGTTTCTACTAAACAGGGACTTCCTGTAGGTCAGTGGTAGGAGATAAAGTCCAGTCGCACTTCGGTTGTGGGTTCGATTCCCACAGCCTTGTCCGACGCGATGGGTTGTCGCCCGTCCTGCAGGTTGTCCTTTTTCTAAAGCTATATTACTATAACATCCCATCGATAATATCGAAAAAAATGTTTTATCCAAACTTATGTCCAACATAATCCATTCTAATCTTTAGGCTTATCTAAAATACTTCGGTCCAAGATCATAGTATGATTACTTGAAATGTCACAGAACAATCACGTGAATGACATCATTTATCCCCCATATATCATAAGATATATCTTGTTGGTCAAATTACAAACATGTGAATACCTTAATCATGTATTCTCTTGAAGAATGAATACCCATTGAACCTTAGTGAAAACATGAATGTAGTTAAAAGTTAACACTTTCCACATACAAAAATCCAAAAAATCTATACACTCAAACCATGATATAACATTCTCCTTATATCAGTCATGAGCCCATGAATACTATCAAACATTTAATTTTCTCTTTATCCCTTCATTATGCGCATATCATCTTCATTCCAAAAATATCTGAATAACCTTTCATGGATACTGGTAACATTAATCATACACTTTCAAAACTCCAGGAAAGGAAACAGTGTAACAATCCTTAGATGTCTCTTTATTCCATAGTACCATGAGATTACTTATACAACATTACACATGATAAACATGTAATCATTCCACTACCTATTGACTGAGCTTCAACAATTCTTTCATCTCACATATCATTTGTAGTCTCTTCATTATCATCCACATAAATACTACCCATACGACCATACTGATTCTCTTCATGAGATTTTCCCTTAGGGAATTGGTTTGCATAATGCCCGTACATTCCACATTTAAAACATTTAACCATTGTTGATGTCGTAGCAATACCATTATCCTCATCCCTGGTGTTAACTGAACCTTTTCCTTTTCACTTACTGGATTTGTGTCCTTCTTTTCCACACCCAAAGCATCTTCCAGTTCCTTTGAAACATTCTCCTTGATGCCTCTTCCCACATGATTTACATAGGGGAAATTGAACTTTCTTTCCTCTATGATCATCATGAAACTCCATCTTTCTCTTATTAGCCGAGTCAGGAAACTTACCAAATTTTACTTTATTGATCATATTATGAGATTGCTGATTCAGCATAATAATGATGTTTGGACTTCCAAATCCCATTTCATTTGTTTGCTCATGAAAAATATCATTCCATTGTCCATCATATCCTCCATTATCTTGAATCACCTTGTTTCCAGCCATTTTCTAAAACCCAAAAAGAATAGTGTTAGAGGCAAAAATCATAATAAAGGGGGAGTAACTTCAATATCTAACATCTTTGGTTTAATCTAATTTTGTTACCATATTTCTAGGACTATATCCTATACGTATACTTATCCTTAGGGACATCCCTAGACATACCTTAGAAATATCTCTAGGGATCTCACTAACGTTTTCGCATCCTAGTTTCCAAAGGTTGACTAAACCTTTCCTCTGATACCAACTGTAGAGACCAGATTCTTGACGTACATGGACATTAAATTACTTTTTCGGAAGACTTAGTACATAACAAAAACACACACACAAGGATCATAATAGCTTAGTGTCTTTGGAAACTCGGAATATAATCTTCTAATCGTGGTGAAAGATCTTCAACATCTCCCATAAAGATCTTCCTTTTTTTACCTAAAACCTTTCTTTATATCCTGGGGAAAAGAAAACATAAAATGGTGAGCTCAAATGCTCAGTAAGGGTAAACAAAAGAAATATCAATCACATCATATACATAAGAACATAACTTTTGGAAATCTTAACCTGCAAAAGAGATCATAATTTCATAACATGGGGTAAATCATGGCAGTGAAATGTAATCACAATAATCATAACTTAAAACATGAAGCTTTTTGGCATTCACACATAATCATAGAGAATCATTTATTGTTAGTCAAGACTCATTGCCAAGACTATCTTAGTGGACAAAGTCCCTTTCTGAACCGAGTCACCCTCGTTTCAGTCCTGTTTCACTGAACCGGTATAACCTACCGTTCCTGCCATGTCTATCTCATGAGATATAAAATATTTACCCAATGCATTGGAGGGAGATATTGGTCCCACCCATCTCATAATGATACCATTCTCATGTGTGCCACAAAATCATAAATCATACATTATTTCATAACCCATGTAGTAAAAATGGGATTCATAAACATCGTGACATCATAAAACAATTAATATAAGATAAAGGAATTCATAAATATAATTCCATCACAACATAACCAAATCAATGTAATAATAGGGATAGAAACAGAACCCTATGTTATCTTAGATGGGAAATAATTTTTATAAAACACTTGAAATGAATTCTTGAGGAAAATATCCTTTCTTCTTCAAAATCAATTTCTTTTCACAAAACGTCATGAAATTTTAAAAGAAAGAGATTTTATTGATAATATTCATGAAATATTTTGGAGGAAGCTTCATGAAAACAAGGCTTTATAAAAGTGTAAAAATCTGTTCGTGTCGTATAAGTTAAAAAAACATTCTTCGTAGTTTTGTCGAAAAAGTCAAAAAGTACCTCGTACGAAAAATGACAAAAGATTCCGTTCATATCTTTTACTAAAAACTCACCAAAGGGTAAAATTGGATTTAAACAATTTTAGGTGGATGGAAATAATATTACATACTGAGGAAACATGGATTTGGATGATAAAATACACCCCAGTAAATGCCAAAGTATAAACAATCTCAGATAAAAATGAGATTGTGATATTTCCCTTACCTTAGGTCTGATTTGCTTTGTAAGTGTCCGAACCTCCTGTATAATGATTTAAATATTGTCATTTACTTATTACAGAATCATATTCATTGTTATGATATCATATATGGTTCACTTATGACTTTATATTACCCGTTCTTTTGTAAATTCCATGTTAAAGAGCATTTTGGGTAAAATTGTTTCATTTGTCGTCCGTGTTTTGACTTGTAATTATTCATATGATTACTTAGATCATGATTACTTAATTCCAGAATATAAAAAATGATTTATATATATATATATATATTCAGAATATACATATATATAATAAATCAATAAATGGAAAGAAATACACCTTTCATGGAGACGGTAGGCCGTACGTACGCATGAACGCTGTTTTTGTTTCCTTATTGAGTTGAACGAAATTAAGTAGATGACATTAATATATATACACATAAATCCAGTATCATTACTATGTCATATATTTTATGATTACTTGTTATATATACTTTATAATCATTCATGAGTGGTTTAAAGTGGAGAATGAATCTCATCGCGTCGTGGAGGCGGTAGTCCGTACGTACGCACGAGCGATGATATCATTCCCATGGTCGTGGAATTGTGTTGAAGTGTATGTATACTATTTCAGTATTAATATAACTTTATAATAATCATATATATTTACTCATTAAACCATTATACCCATCCAATTAAGGTGGTGGCGTAAAGTAGATTACACCACGGCGTGGAGACGGTATTCCGTACGTAATCACGCGCGGTGATTTCATTTTCCATAGGATGGATAGATGGTGAAATAGGATTGTTTAATACTTATAATAACATATCAGTATATGAGTGATACTGATGTTATTACTTCATAATGAAACAACCTAAGAAGAAGGAGTGGAAGAAGAAATAAAGGTGAAAGAATCGGTAACGGAAATTACCTCTTCTTTGAAGAGCCTCTTTGAGACCTCCTCTTAGGGAACTAAAATTGGTCTTTGAGGAATACCAGAACCTCTATGATGTTGCTATGGAAGTGTATAAGAGAATTTGGTAGGTTTTGGCCGATCTTGAAGGCTCAAAGTTGTGTGAGGAAGAGAGGGAGTAGGTTCCCTTTTATAAGGGAGGAGAGGGGCACCTTTGGAATAACTAAAAATATTATTTTATTATAAAGTCAAGTTCAGTTTTAAATAGCTCCAAATTGATTTATTTCGATGCTAAGTTGGGGATGGGTCGAAATCCTCTCATAAAATATAATTTAGACAAGTTTAGGTTCCTATTTTAACCTTATAATTTAGATTTAACATTAAGTTAAATAATTTTACTTTTACCGTGTCTTCTTGTGTTCTTACACTATAAGGTTAATAAACTTACTATAAGAAGCCAAAAGAACCCCAAATTGTTTATTATTAATATATATAACCTTTTCTAAGTCACCTGTCTGAACCTTATATTTTTAGGAATAAAATAACAATTACCAATATAATATTTGTTTTAAAAACTATTTTATGTCAATTTTGACACTATTTAGTAATTGATATTTGTGAAAATCATAACCGAATTATTAGTTCAAAACAAGTTAATTAAATCAATACTAACATGTCATATTAACCTAGAAAATTAGTAGGATTCATAAAAAGTCTCAAATTACATTTAGTTTGGTGTTTATAACCTCAATTATGTCAATATTTCATTAATAAGATAATTAATGCATCATCATTGTGTCATAAATAAATTAAATTATTTAATGTCTAAAAATTACAAATAAAATACCATTATGTAGAAAATATTTTTAGCTTTCTAATGAATATTTATAGTCGAATTTTTCTTATGTATAACCCCATATTAAAAATTATTTACTTATTAAACTTTGATTTTAACTATTTTAACCCTTCTTTAAATAAAGAAATAATAAATGTCCTAATCTAATCCAAGTGGGCCTAAATGGTCATATTTTATTCCTAAGTTTTTTTTGGTCGAATTACACTTATCCAATAGAATTAGGACATGTGTTAGGGTAATAATAATATCATCTTTACCCTTAATTACCCTATTTACTTTTTACCGTGGTAAAAAAAAGTAAAAAGTTACTATTCACCAAAAATTATTTTCATCTCATTGAACCACATTTTAGTCCTTGATATTAACCGTGTCTCTCGGATTTTCGAAATTCCACTCACAGAAGCGGTAAAATTAAGTTTTATGAACAATTCAGTTTTTTTTAACTACCACATAGTGGTTTCACTATTCATCAAAAATTGAAAGTTTTCAGAAAAATACAAAAAATTATGCCTAAGCTATATTTGATATTATGAACTCAAAAATGATTTCTATTTTACCAAATTCGAAACATATCAGTAGAATTAATTAATTTAAAAATTAATTCCCGTCGTCAAAACAAATAGCGTGTTCTTAAGAGATAATAACTATCAAAAGATTGACACATGTTTATGTCTGGTTTAAATGTGAAATTACATCCAATGACCATCATTGTATTAAATTGTAAAAATATATTCTAAATATACTTTAAAACCACTCAAATTAATAATTTATCACTATTAATTATTTCGATTGAAAAAGTTGTTTTTAATTAAAATTTAGTAATTTTCACTATTCATCAAAATATGAAAGTTATCCGAAAATCACCAAAATTTTACCCTAAGCTAATTTCGATATTACGAATCCAAAAATGAATTCCATTTTGAAAAATAAAATTACAAAATTTCAAAAAGTGTTTATTACTATTCATAACGGCTAGTTTTAATAGCATATTGTTGTTTAGTGAAACTCGTTATTGCGTACTACACACGCAATCGAGGAAGGTCGTGATTGCGTGTAATGCAAGGCAAGTCAAGGATGTTTGTTGTGCAAGCTCCTTTTGGTGTAGTGTACAACACAAGACATTAGTGAAATTAAAAAGAATATTTTTCATAAAATCTCGGGGTGTTACAACACGGGAGGGGTTCGCCCCAGTTTTTCTAGTAGGATTGACGCAACAACACTAACTAAACATATGAATTTTCTGAGGGTCATGGTCTTCTAAGCCACGTTTTTTTTAGGGTCGTGGTCTTCTAAGCCATGTTTCACCGAGGTACGAGGTCTCTAGGTTCCCACTTTTTCTAGCTACCTATAGGGATTACTCATGCTGCTCATTTGTGACATACTGCTAGCGATGTAACTTTCTTTTCAGTTGTTTCATACTTGATGTCTCTTTTTGTGAAAACCATATTTTAATCCAAATTGGTTTCTTTTCATTTGAAATGTTAATGCATGCTTGGAACCTATTTTGAAAATGTTGTGGGAGTGAAAAGCTTTACATGAAACTGAAAACTCGATACTTATATTTGGAAAGAAGGAAAACATTATTTTATTATACCTTATTTTTCAAACTGGCATGATTGGATTTCTTACTTAAGGCAGGGGCATAGGATGTGGTTACATTTTGGTTTTCCTGCTGAGCATCTCGGTGCTCATGCCTACTTTACTTTTCAGTTGCAGGTTTCAGTCTTGGATCACTCTTGGGAGCGAGTGTAGTTGATGTACTGTAGTGATCCACGGGGTCACCTGAGGTATGTCACGTTTTGTTTATTCCTTTTTTCACTACCACGTTGTTTAGTTCTTTTTTCCCATTTATTTATCTGCTTTCTTAGTTTATGTTTATTCATACTTGTCATGGGCTAAAATCATTCCCAACTGGTTTATTTTGATTCCCGGCACTAGTTGCCAGCCCGTGGGGATCGGGAACGCCCTTCGGGCTATGTCGCGGACTGGGTCGGGCTCCGGGTCGGATGACGCACCGGCCTGGTTCATGACAAAAAACTTCTAATTAATGAATTGGTTGTCATAATACCCATATTCCATTCATTTTAATAATTGGAGTGTGAGGGATGTATTAGTTGCAGTATTCTAATTCTATCTTTTGTTAAATGGCTTATTCATCCCCTTTCAACATTCACTGGCTTCATAACATGCATTTCAACAATTAAATAACCTCCAAATTATTTACAAGATATTTTCTTAATATTTCTTTCCATATTTATGCAATGTATATGGAAGGAATTTCCTTCCACCTTGTGATTTTTTAATGTTTTTATGAGACTTGATCTTACCTTTTCTTATTGAAACCAGAGGAATGGTGGGAATATCATACTTTCATTTCTACCTTGAGTGTAAAATGAATGATTTATTCATAGCTAAAAAAATTATCTGATTGAAAATTCATTTTAGAAATGTAGTTTTCATCCACTAAATAATTGATCATTTTTTAAGGATAAATATTAAACCAAAGGTATACCATGTAAGTATTGTAAATTCTTCTTCATAGGTACCAATAGGTTCATAATAATTTTTCATCACCTCAAGTATTTCCGTCTAAATATTTTTAGATATAATATGTAGGAATTAATACCTAAAAAATATCCTCTTAAACCCATATCATTCCATGGATTCCATTTATTTCTATTTTTTCATATTCTTAATAAGATTTAACCATTGAAATGCTTCTCCTTCAAAATGTTAAATGGATAGAATAACTTTTCCATGTTATGAGCACTGGAGAATAGAAAATATTTTCTCAATTGTCTTGATCCATGACTTAGATATTATTTTATTAGAACTAATAAAGTAAGATGTATGTTTCATCATGAAAGACTCAACAGAATGTTTTCCCCCTATTCTATAATTTTTAAGCTCTTCATGATTCATATCCTAAGAAAGTTTCGTGAGCATATAAATAATATTTTTCATTCTAGCTCCCATATAATTTAGTTTTTTGGGTTGAAAATAATTTTACTATCCATCACATTCATTGTTAGGATGATGTATTCTAGTTCTAAACATTAAAAAAACAAAAACAAATTTTTAATCAGTGTGCTATAATAATCAAAGTGAGATATTATATAATCATGAAATATAATTCATAGGATGTATAAATTATGAATCCTTCTTATCAACATAAGGTACCATATGATTAAATTAGGTTATATAGAGTCATTTACAAAAAAAATATTATTTTTTACTACAGTTATAATTATACAAAGGGTTTCTATCAAAGTATTTTAATCCTACTCTATGAAAATTGACTAAAAATTTTATAAGGCCCCAGCCTTAAACATTACATAATATTGAATTAAGTTAATAATTCACTTTGAGGATCTTTTCAGGTTTAGAGTTTAATAGAATCAGTCCATAACTATTATATTACATCTCAAATACTAGAAAGTATAAATTTATACTCAGTATCCATTTTTTCATAAAATAAAAACTCTTAAAAGACAACAAGAATTATTTTATTGATATAAATATTCTTGAATTATTCCTTTCTCTTACCCTAGCTCATATCCTATGAAAAACATTTCAGAAACATAAAATGAGCATAAAAATGATCTGTAAGGGTTGTAAAATAAAGAAAAAAACATTAGTATATAATTAAATAAAAATAATAATCTATTTAACATAGCTCATCAAATCATAAGATTTATGAATAACACATAGTAATCACAAATCATAAAGGTAAATTGTAGCATCCATAATATACTTATGTCATAGCTTTCACATCTATGTAGAGAGTTACATTTAGAATACCCATCATAGTATATTTCCTAAATATCTTAAGAAAAACATTAATGTTTACCTCTGTCACATTACCCAATGAATTGGGGAGATATCTTGAGCTCACACTCCCTAGGTTTAACACGGAACCACCCATATACGTAAAAAATTATGAAGAACACTAAAATATTCACAACACATAAATCAAACATAAAAGAAAGATAATATTTCAACGTTGTAATAATAATATATAATTTAAATATATTGATATAATAAATTCATTATCAAAATCATTTTCAATACCAAAATACATAAAAGTTTATATAGTATTTATTTTCCTTTTAAAAATATTATGTCTTGTTAAGGAAATCAAATATCAAAGAACACTCACAACAGTAGAAAGGTCATTATCACCATGTACGTTAAAAAGAATCATTCCATTTGTTGTTTAGTAAAAAGATACGTAAAAAAAGACTCCCTTTGAATGAAATTAAAATTCAAAAAGTTTTATACACTCTAAAAAAGAAAGTAATGTATAGATCAAAATATTCCTCAATGAAAGAATATTGAGACAAAGTCCCTTACCTCGCGTCCAACATGACTTGATAATTATTTAATATCCTAAATAATAAACTAAAGTTATTTTATACTTACTTCAGAACATTTTTCAAGTTTATTATTCCTTTTATATAACTTATTACCACGTTATAAAAATTATATAAACATTTGAGTTAATAACGGTCATTTTGTTGATATTTGGTACTTGAGTCAAAAATGTACTTCTTATAATTACAATTTGTCCATGTGGTCAAAAGTAAATTATCTGAAGAATGATATTAAGGATTTAGATATCATATATATCATATATATCCTTTATATATATGTATTTATAACAGTACATAACATTTGGAGATAAGAAATGAAATGCACCATTCATAGAGACGGTAAGTCGGATGTACGCAAGAACGATACTTTCATTTCTATTTCATATTTAATGGAATGAAAACTTAATTATAAATAGGTATATTTAAATTCCATTATAATATCATTTAGAATTTCATTAAATCTATCCTTTATACCTTCAATGTATGGCATGAACGAATCATATCACTTTGAGGGGGCAATAGTCCACACTTCCCCAGATGAAATTATCGCTTTTACCCAATATGGAAACCATAAATATATACAATAAATGAAAAATAAAGAAGTATAGAGACAATATAAATATAATATATATCACGTATAAATATAGTTCCATCATAATTTCTGTCATGAGAGGTGGAAGAAGATAACTGAACAATCATCATTTCGTGAGGCAGTTGTCCTCCACCCACAGAAACCGAATGTTCGTATCCATTAGATGGAGGTGAGTGATTGAATAGTTAGAATATTTCTCATAAAAACAACCTAGTATATTAAGGATTCTATTTTTGTTATAAAATAATGGGAAAAATAGATTTTAGGTGGTTGGAGAAGGAAAATAAAAGAAAAGAACTTGAGAGAAGATGTTACCTCTAAATCAGGTAACTCCCATTGGTTTGAACCTAAAGGCTTTTTTGAAGTTACTTATGCCTAATTTAAGGCTTAGAGTTGGAATAAATGGATGTTTAGAGCCTATTTGGGTATATTTTGGATGATTCAAGGGTCTTGAGAGGTGTTATTAATGGGTTAGAGGTGGTGTCCTTTTATAAGGGGGAGGAGGATCTCTTTAAGAAAGATTGAAAGTATTATTTTATTATAAAATTATTTTCGGTTTCAAAAGGTCAAAAACTTATTTAATTCAAGGATAATTTACATATAAGTATAAATAAAATCATAAAATAATAATTTGATGGGTTTTGGATGTTTTTTAATCCTTATCTTTTTTATTTAAGCCTTTGTTAACTTATTTAACTTTTACCATGTCCTCTAATATATTCATACTGTATGGTTAATATATTTAAAATAAAATTCCAAGAGACTCAAAATAGATCATTAATGATATTTTTAACATTATATATGTATTTTGGACAAATATTGGGTTTTTAGGATTATTGTTTCATTTAATAAAATATTAATTGTTTTAAGAACTCATTTATGTCAATTTATAAACTATTCATATCACGACTATTAAAAAATCTATAAAAACTTTATTATTTCGAAAAAACGTTAATTAATTCAAATATAAAATGTAATTATTATCCTTAAAATTCTTTTATGTTATAAAAACTATCAAAACAAATTTATTTTTTTATTTATATTCTCGTTTATTTGAAACATTCATTAATGAGGTAATCATTACATCATCATTTTGTCATATATAAAATTATTTATTTGAAGTATAAAAATTATAAATAAAATATCATGTTGTATAAAAATCTTTTTATCTTTCTAATTACTATTTATAGTTTAAAATAACACTTATATAATCCATTTTAAATATTTTTTTACTAAGAGATATATGTTTTTGTTACATTTTCCTTAACTTTAAATTAATTTTTATAAAGTGTCATTTTCAGTTACAAGTTGCTACATGGGGTCCAAAAATCTACCCAAGGATGCCCATGTTCATACATTTATCATAAAATAGTTTTAGTAAATGTGTTAGGATAATTTATTATTATTATAATATTATTATTTTACCCTTATTTACCTGATTTACCCTTTAACCATGAAAAATAAAATATTTACTAAAGTAACTATTCATAATTTCTAAAAATAAAATGTTATCTATTTACACAATTTGGACCTCCCGATTCAAAATATGGAATCCATTTTTCCAAATTCAAAACACATAAGTTGCATAAATTAATTTAAAATTAATTCTTATTATCAAAACCAAAAGTGTGTTTTTAAGAAATAATAACTATCATAAGATTGAAACTTGTTTATGTACAATTTCAAAGTGAAATTACTTTCAATGAGAAAATTTGGATTAAATGGTAAAAATAAAATCTAATTACACTTTAAAACCAATTAAAAATATAATCTAACCATATAAATAAATTATATCAAAAGTCAGATTTGAATTAAAATGCAGTATTTTTCACTATTCATAAAAAATGAACATTATGAAAAAAATACCAAAATTTCATCCAAAGTAAATTTTCATGTCCATATTCTAAACAAGAATATTATTTTCTAAAATATAATAAATAAAAGTGAAAAAAACTATATTTAAGAAGAGTTTTCCTTCAAAAGGAGGTAAATCTACCTTTTAAAGAATATTAGAGTATTTATGCTTAAAATAGGATTCATTCACTTTTTATGCCTATAACTTTTATTAGATAAATGTAAAAACATTTAACAAATATTTTTAATCATATTATAGTTAGTTCTGTCCCTTCCTGCCAATATAACGGTAATCTGTTAACTACTATTATAATAATAATATTATATTATTATTTTTTAGTATAACTCAACGTTGTGAACAACGTAATATTTCAAAGAAACTCCTTGTTGCGTATCGAGTATGCCATCAAACATATAATCCCCTTTAAAGTAAAATTTTTATTTAATTCACAAATATTAATAAATATGAAAATATCATATACATTATTTACTTTGGATGTTACACATTTTTCTTTGATACTAACTTTAGCATACAAAAAATTTCATACATAACTATTACATACTTTTAGATACAATACACACAATCATCTTATTTCAGGAATGATATTTAACATATCCTATATATATCTTCACATTTAGTAATCTTAATAGACATACCCTATTTAAGACCTTTTTCATAACCTAGGGAATGGAAACATGAGAAAGGGTGAACTCATATTTTCATAAAGGGTTAACATAGGAGATATCAATAGATGATCATATGAAAGCATAAGATAATCATAAGGGTATGAGATAAATACCTTGACTTACAAAGTTTATTACCAATCTCTCAAATATCATAAACATGGGTCATCGCATAAAAAATTATCATTTCAAAATGAATGAATAATTAGAGTGAGGACTCATTATAAATAAATCATGAATAATAAATTCATGTCAAAACATTATGGAAACAACATAGGTATAAAAATCATTTCCTATGTCATAGTTAAATACTAAGACCATCAAATCATAATGGATCAGGCCTCAACACCACTTTCCCTTAGTGGATAAAGCACACCGATTTTTTTCTATACTGGATCAATCCCATTAGATTTTTTCCATAATGGATCAAGAATATCGAGCTCTTTACTATAATGGATAAAGCACATCGACTAGTTTCTTATAGTTTTCCCATGAGATATAAAACTTTACCGAATACATTATTGGTCTATGTAATTTTGCGATAATCCATCACATAATTAGAACCATATATATTTATTCCACATGAATAAAAAACATTCATTATATCATCTTATCATATCTCGTGTAAATACATTTCATAAATTCATCATAGAATAACCCATGGAACATAAACAGGTTTTATAAAAGTCTCGTCATCATGGTCATAAATCATCTAAATAAATAATAAGTTCAGTATCATTTGATCATATCCTCAATAAAATATAATGGATGTCAAAAAAAATGTTACCATATCAGAAAATTATTTTAAAATAATCATGGAATATTTCCTAAGGAAAATACCCTTTAATTAAAAATCCAAATATTTCTAAAAAATTAAAGAAAACATCAAATTTGAAAATTACTATGTAAATTAATAAATTAATCTCAAAATAATTGATCATTCATTATGGAAATAAATTATGTTCATTTCATATTTTTTTAAAGAAAACATTCATTTCACACTTTTTTAAAAAATCAAAAAAGTACCTTATTTAGAAAATGATAAGAAGGTTAATTTTATTAATTTTTTTTAAAAAATAAATCATGGGTAAAAAATGATTTAAAAATAATATGGGAATAATAAAAACATTATTGAATATATTTTTAGAAAATATTGATGTGAAAGAAAAATTTATTTTCATTGACAAGAGAAATAAAAAAGGTTTTCTCTTAAAACACACTTATCCTTTATTGAGTAACTAAAGTGAAAAAAATTAAAGGAAAAAAATATTTCTTCATAATTACGTATAGGATAATAAAAATTAAAGTAATTAATCATATAAGGATCATTTAATTTCCCTGATGGAATTTCAATCATAAATAATTCTGATTTAAAATAGGATTTAAATATGAATCCCTTAACAGAACTCTAACATTTATTCATAATTGGATGAACCAAATATGTAACAAATATAGATTTATTATAAAATTATTTATAAAAAATAATCATATCTATCATAATATTTATGATTTACTTATGACATCTTATCACCCATTTATTAATAATTCTTTTTTTAAAATCAAACTTTTGCGGATAATTGCTTAATTGTTTTCAAGATTCAACTCAAAAATCTAGGTATTTTTATTTTTTATGGATATATTACATATAAAATATTAATAATGATATAAATATAATATATATTCATTATATATATATCTAGATTCAACCATAAAATATAGAGAGATAAATAATAATTACATCATCCATGGAAACAGTAGGTTGTATATACATAGGAATGTGGTTTTAACTTTTTGATGGAAGGAAAAAAATAAAGTTAAATGATAATTTAACTTTAAATACTAATTATTATATCATATATATTAATTAAATCCATCCTTATTACAATACAAGTAAAATAAAAAATAAAAACAAATCACATCGCTTTGTAGAGGTGGTTGTCCACACATACGTTTGAGTGACGTTATCGTTTTCCAACCATTTAGAAGAAGAGAAGTTAGATAAGGTATAATCATTAAATAATTATTATTATTTCATAATTATCATTTATAAACTTTAAACCCATAATGAAAACTATAAATAAAAAATGGTGATGGAAAATGAATTGTATCGCTACATGGATATGGTAAGTCGTACGTATGCAAGAGTGAAACTTTCACTTCCCATTTAATAGAAAGAGGGTGAATAACAGTGATTTAATAATCCTAAAAACATTTCATCATTTTTATTATACCAAATATATTATTTTATAAATAATATTACATATTTGATGGAGGTAAACTAATAATTAAAAAAGTGATTGGTAAAGGCAATTAAATGTTCTTTGAAACAACTCCTTTAGATCTTCTCTAAAGGAACTTTTAATTGGTATTTTTTGAATGAAATAACCTATATAATGTTTATATGGGATTTTATAAAATAATTTTTTAGTGATTTGTTAGTATATAAGGCTCAATTTTTTGTCAATATGATAAATGAGAGGTTCTCATTCATAATTGATGGGAGGGGTACTCGTGGGATTTCATAAAATATTAAAATATAAAAACTTATTTCTCTAGAAAAATAATTCTAAATGGATAGGGATTAAAATTTAAGGTATTATTGGGTTTAATTATCTTTAAATAACAATTTTTTTACTAGTTTAAGTGTATTTTTAAACCTTATCATTTTTCATAACCCCATAATTAACTTATTTTAACATTAACCGTAGTAACGCCTTTTTTACTCATAAAGGTATATAAGATTACATATAAAATGATAATTGTACCATAAATGGACAATATGTGGGATTATAAACTATATATTATCCTCCTTTTCCTATTTCAATATTTTTATGATTTTTAAATAATTTAATAAAATATTGTTTTGATAAAATATAATTAATGTCAATTTTAACACTATTCATTTAATTTGACCTAAAAGACAAAAATAAATAGATGTAATTCAAATATCCTCGTTTTAAACAAAAATAATATTTCATATTCATATATAAATTTATTTTAACACTATAAATCCTTGATATTATATTACTTTTATTATTTTTAAAACTATTTTTTTTATTTTTCTAATAATTGAAGAAATACTACATCTTTGTTAAATAATAATTTAAGGTAATTATATAATTAATAAATATAATAAATAAATTCCCATAATGATAATAATTTTATTATTCTTAAAATATACATTTTATTTCATTAATTAATTTATTTTTTTCTTATGTAGACACATAATAGATATTTATAAGTAAGAGAGTGGCATTTTGTATTTTTATTTTCTTTATATATTATATATGTCATTTTCATATAAAAACATCACATAAAAAATTAAATTTAGAAACTAAGTTGATAAGTGTTGAAATAACTTCATGTAATAAAAATTATAATGAAAAAGGGGACCTTAACATTTAGTTTTAACCTTGTTTAACCCGAATTACCTTTTACTGAGGTGATAAATTTTACCACAATTACTACTCATAATGACTCAAAAAAATGGACCAATTTAAAAATTTTGAAAATACTGATTCATAATATGGAATAAATTTTATAAAATTTGGCTTTTTTAAATGGTATAAGTTAATTTTAAAATAATAATGAAAAATGTGGAGAAATTTTTTTTAGAAAAATAAATTTTTACATATAAAACTTTATTTGTTCTTTTCCTAGGTCTATAATAATATTAAGAGGAGAGAATGACGCTCTCGACGACGACAACGACTCTCTCGACGACGAACCCTGCGGATGATGACGGCTCCTCCAATCGGCGCTGATGAACATCGAAGATGTCCCCCCTCTCCCCGGAGGTGGACGGGGGGATGTGTGTCTGGATCCTTCTGCTCTGGATCTGAAGAAACCCTTTACCCCCTTTTCTAACCCTAATATCTTTCCTGATTTCCCGGCCATCTCGTTAAGCCCGAAGGTCCCTGATCTCCGATTTGGTGATCCTCAACTTGAAATTTCTACGTCGAAGTTCTCTGAAGCAACACATCTCCTCAAGTTCACACTTCTGGCTCGTTTCAATCACCGAAGGCCGTCGGTGGATGAATTTGATCGCTTCTTCTTCGACAGATGGGGATTGAAAGAGCGCACGGTCGTGGGCCTTCATGACAATCATCATTTGATGATTCGCTTTGCATCGGAAGCGGATCTTATTTGTGTGTGGTCTAGGGCTCCTCGTTGATGCACCGGATGCAAGTTCATGCTTCTTCGCTGGTCGTATGATGTGTATATGAACCGCGACTCCCCCTCTCTTGCAACATGGGTTAGTTTTCCTCAATTGCCTTTACCTTTTCAAAATCCTGCAATTTTGTCTATGCTGGGAAACCTTGTGGGTCGATACCTCTGCTCCGACAGAAGAACTTCCACTGTGTGCCATCCGGTTAATCCAAGAATCTGTGTTGAAGTGGATGTCTCAAAGCTGCCTGTTGAATGGATTTTGATCACGGTTGGTGAAGAGTTTAGATGCAGGCAGCCTGTTGCGTTTGAGTCTTGGGTTGATTATTGCTCGGCTTGTCGCCGGCTCGGTCATCTGGCTGTCAATTGTTATGGGGTCAAGCAAGGGAGGAAGAACAGGGATGATAGGCCCATGAACGCCGGTGAACCAAGGCTTCAAATAGATACGGAGGATCACGATGGAGGTGTTTCTGGTGCTGATGCTTCTGGTAGTGGACTCGCAGGTCCATTGGATGGAAGCAAGACCGATCCCCCCAATCCTCATGGTGGCCCTACAGAAGTGCAGAATGTGCATGTTGTTCATACAACCAATGTGGAGAAGGAAGTTCAGAACTCTGATCTAGGGCCGAATGTAGTGGAGGTATTTGGGGGATTGAAAATGGATCTTGGTGTTCTGGATGGTCATGAGAAGGTGGGAGAAGGTGACAAGATGATCATTGATGGTGAAGAATTATCTTGCCCTGCCAAGAATGACACCCACCTGCCAGGTATGGAATTGAACATGATGAATACAGGCATCCAATATACAAAAAGAGGTCAAATGTCGAGTAGAGATCTGGAGGAAATGGAAAATGGTACGTTATTTGGAAATTATGTTAACAATGGACCTTCTTTGTGCTTAAAAAATAGCTTTGATATTCTTGAGAATGGGGAATCAATGCAAGTTGAGGTGGATGAGTGTGCACGCCCGGTTGGTACTGAATCTCTTGCACTAGTGGTATATGATGGTTCTTCAAAGGACAGTAAGGTAGAGCTGCATGCCATGAATGGCTCTAATCTCTCTGAGAAATGGGGAGAAGTTTTGGAAAGTGAAAAAGAAAATATTATTCCCAGTTACAGTAATATTGTTCAGAGAGGGAGTACGAAGCCATCAGAAATACAGATAGATGGGTCTACCAAAATCAAGCGACGACCTCGGAAAGATTACTCTGACTTGCCCAAACCAATGGCAACCAGGTCTGGCATGGGCAGAGCGGCAATGAAGAAAGCGCGTGAAGGGGATCACCCAACCAAACCTAAGTTATCTCAAGAAATGCTACAGTGTAAGATGCAATATCTAGAGATGATGAGGAAGTACGAGTCCTCGGAATGGGAGTCAGCTGGACCGGATGACGAGTGTTCAGACTATGGAGGTAAGAATGAATTTGGTTATGATGTGATGTAAGATGACCTGTGCTTTGCACTACTTTCCTGCCTTTTATTTTTATTAATAAATTTGGGAATCAGGTTTTTCCTGGTTCGAACCTTCTTGCTATAATAATATTAAAATAATTTTAATCAATTTTATTGAATATATAATATTTAAATATCATTAAAATCATTAAATAATAGTTATTAATTTAATTTATTAATATATAAACACATTGTTTACTTAAAAATAGTTTTTCAAAAAAACTCTTTTATTTTCAAAAGATTTTTATTTTAATTTATAATTAATTGATATCCAATGAAATCATTTTATTTATATATATACCATATGTTTTTCATAATTTTGTTATTACTATTTATACCTACCAATCCAACATCTAGGTGATAACTTTCACTCAAATAATAATATTTGAAAAAGTATATCACAATTCTTTTAGACCTGGTGTTGCATATAATGAAAGCTATCAAAAAAAATAATTTTTTATAGTGAACTATTTCCTAAAATCTGGATGTGTTATAAACAAACTTATCATTTTAGGTCAAAATAAGAAAATAATATTTCTCAAATAATATTTATATCCTCAATATTGGGTTTCACTCTATCCATTTCAGCCAAGTATCCCTCATGATTAGGTATTAAAACACACATAATGGAAGTAATTACATAGTGAGTTCATAGTCAACCTTATACTAATAGAAGACCGTGGGTTGATTTAAGAAATTAAATGTAACCTCCCAATCATATCAATTTATATGGTTTCACTATATAGAGATCCAATCGATTCCCAAAATCACATCAAATTCAACCAAAAGGGGGACTAATAAAATTTGTAGGGAACACATTCCAAAAAAACATTTATTAGTGTATAATTGTATACCTAGGATGAAATCGTCATACCATTGAGAGTTTTATTTAATAATTCAATATCTATCCCTTGGGGTGGTGAATTTCTTCCTCAATAAAAATTTATAGATATAAATTCATGGGTATAACCACAGAGTCGTTTGTTTATTTATTACCCCATTTTCCAAATATAAAACAACTTCTAGTTCCTTTGAGACATTCTCAATAGTGCTTATTCTCAAAAAAAATTACATGTATATAATTGAATAGTATTTCCTCCATTATCTCTACAACTAAAACTTCCATAAAACTCCATTATTCTCTTATTTAGTGTATATGAGATATTGAAATGGTTTATGTTGTTAACCATAACTCTATATAGTTAGTTTTGAAACCAATTTGTGTATATTATGTTTTTTATAAATGGATATCAATTAATATGGATATTTTATTGATGATTTATGTCAATATAGAAGAAATATAAATTATTGTGAATAAGATCATGGAGGTTGGAAGAATAATCCCAATAATCCTATGAATAAGAGTTCTGAAGTATTGTTTCACCTTTTATTAAGTGCGTAAAGATTGAAATACACCTCTTGAAAGTTATTTTTTGAAGTTTCTTATCATTATTTATATGAAAAAATATGATTCACTTTCCTTGGAAGCTTTTATAGATCGTTATATAATTTACTGAAAAAATTATATGAACATTTGATTTCCATAGTAAAATTGTATTGGTAAATTCTATATATCTATCATAATAAATTCTGTGATGATCAGTTCATTATTATTAGAATAATAAAACTAAATGGATGAAGTTAAAATAGAATGAAATAATGGTGGGTTATTAAAGGTTAGATTTTTTGAGTATTTATAATTATTGACTTTTATATTTTACAATAGAAATTCTAAATATTTATAGGAAAAAATCTAGTTAGTTCAATACAAGTACATACACTTAAATAGTTTGGGCATCACAAGAACACTCATCCAATATTAAACCTGGAATCCATCCTTTAGCATCATTGGATGTGGTATAGAGGAGGTATATCCCCGATGTGGGGAGAAATGGTGGAAAGGAGTTAGGAAGCTACCTTGCAAGGTTGAACAGTAGACCCATAAGGTTGGTACGGGGGCTAAGGAATTTTTTTGACCCACTATAGAGAATTGGTGTTAATAAGGAAGTACCCTTCCCATTAGTGTTTCATTGTAGGACTTGCATAAATATTTCACAGTTCATCATTAAAACTTTATGTTCTATTGGTAAGATACAAAAACTTATTCCATCATTGTATTTATCACTAAATTATTTTCAGTCATGGTTATCCACATTACACCAAGAAATTATGTTAACAGTGTTGGGAAGATGAATTTGTATGGTGGTTTTATGATACATGAAGTTCATTCATGTGTTAATGGTTTTTGTCAAATGAATATAAAATGTCATTAGAAAAAAGTGGCACATTATGATCACATTGAATTAGAGAAATCTTGAGAAGATCCACTAAAATATATGGAAATGGTAAGTTCATTTGAATAAGTTCATGGTACTAGAACGAGAATGTAAATAAGAAAGTTGTATGATTTATACATTTTATGGTTTCCTGTCTCGCAAGTTTGATCTACTCATATGCTTCATTTAACCTAAAAATTTGTACAAAGATCAAGAAACACATATTGTTTATAAATTTAATAATGTTGAGAATCTTCATAAGGTTCATTTTAACCTGATATATCATTTACAGTTGATTTTTTTACTCATAAAGTTTTATTTTATGAAAAATAAATAAGATGAAGAAATAGATCGAACTATGATAAATAATCCATTCATCATATCACCATATACCATGATGCTCTATTTATTTTATGATACATGATGTTATTAAGGATATTGAATAATAATCAATGAAAATTTCATTCTATTAAGTAAGAAGACATGGACACAACGGTGAATTGTATGAATTCATGTATATGTGGATTCAGGGGTGGATTTCACAGAAAGTTGAAGGTGTTGAGAATTGATGGAAATTCTGAATGGAGGTTCTAGGTAGTTTTTTCATGTCCACATGTAGTTAAAATAATTTTTAAAGAAAAATTTAATTCTATAGGAGTTTTAAGAACCCAAGTATTTATTCATTTCAAATTTTTAAATGAAAATAAAATAGAAGCTTTTGAAAAGTTGATAATTATGGAGATTCAATATATTAACAAGTGAGATGAATAAATAAAAGGGAGGAGAAATGTGGATTAATCTAAACTGTATCATTCCTATTATATATATATTATAGGTAAAATATAAATATTTAGGATTTATGATATACTACTAAAATGATAAATAATTGAGTATTAAAAAATATAAACAAATAAATGACACTTCATCTTATCTATATCTATATTATCTTAGTGTAAAATATTCAGAATAGAGAACATGTGATAAAGTTATTCACTAAATAAAAAACAAGAAGGTAAGAAGAAGTCTTTTTTAAAGACCATTTGACACAAAATAATATTCTTATATTTGTGCTAGTGAATATGAAGTAGTAGGTTTTAGATTTTCTACGGTGAAAAATTAGAAGAAGTATTTTTCAAAAAATTTACTCTTTCAATAAGAAAAATAGGCTTGTAACTTGGGTAAGATAAACTGAATAATAATGATAAGGATCATTTATTTCATCATACATTTTATGTGAAGAATAAGATGACAATAAAACACATAACCAACATATAGAAGACAAATTTTGAAAGAAGACTCTCTTATTGTTACAAAAAACAGTATATTACATTGTTAGAAGGTAGTATAAAGACCCAATAAGTTTTTTTTAAAGTGTGGGATGCACTATACACATTCCAAATATGTGTAATATGAGTGTTTCATAATTCCTGCTCATTTGTATCTCACACGTTAATACTTGTGGTTTGTGTGATTGTGTAGGAATGTATATCACATTAATTATTAGACTTTTGTGTTAAAAGGTGATAATTTTAATTATATTGTTATTCTTGTGTGGGTGTGTTTGGATGTGTTTTATGAAATAACAAAATTGAGAAGAGGGAATGATATAAATATTTACCTTAAGTGACTATTGTAAAAAGAAAAATGGATAAAAAATATATATTGGATTAAAAGTAATAAAAATGGATTCCCATCATCTCTCAATGTTTAATACATCTCGAGTCGGTCTTTGCTATGGGATAAGAATAACCATGTGATTTTCAACACATGTTTCCATCCTATTTTGTTTCTCATTGATTAATTAATTACACTATCCTTCATTTTCATTATTAACTTTATTCCTCTTAGTTCTAACCAATAATTAAAACCAAAACGGTTGGTGTGAGTATCAATTAATAATATTTTGAGCATGAAATCACTTTATAAGGAAAATAAATCTTAATTTGTCTTAAATTATGAAATCTTAATTTTAACCTATAAGATTTTAGGTTCACCCTACATCACTTTTGGTTCACCATAGGTTGTTTTAGTTCTTATCCTCTTATTTTTCATAACATAATCCCCAAAAATAATTGAACCTGACTTTGATGCCCAAAGAAACACCCCAAACCTAATTTATTAGATCCCATTATAAAATTTATACCTCACACATGTGGTTTTATTCCATGTGAAATAACCTAAGAATAAAAAAAATTACATCATTTCCATAATTTAAATAATACATCTCATAAATTCACACAATCCCAGTGAATAATGGTTTAGTGTATTTGAAGTCTGAATACACAAACATATTATTTTATAAAAATTCTTCAATATATCCCACAAATATTATTCTCACATGATACCATGATATAAATATAATATATGATACTCTTTATCATTACCTTGGGAAATGGAAACTTAATAAAGGGTGAGCTTAGATGCTCACTAGGGATAAACAAAAGAGATAGTAATCAAATATCAGAAGAGAGAATACAATGATCATGTGGATATGGTAAAATAATCAAGGAACAAGGATAAAACAAAATATAATTATACCAAATAAAACATACACCATAAACCATTAGCCACATAATAATGTTTTTAGTTTAACACAAGATATGAGTAATAGGAGTGTGATAGCATGATTCGATAATAATAATCCATGAGAACATAATATTGGAAAATTTTATATTATATTGTAATTTCATAAGAACATGAAATTTACATAAGAATATAAATTAATTTCTCATTTCAATGATCACTTCCAAGACCATCATCACACAGTGGATAGAGACCTTTAATGGATTGGTTTTACTACCAAATCCCTGACATGTTAACTTATGAGATTTAAGGCTTTACCAAATTTATTATGGATCTATAAAATTATGATCCCAACCATCACATAAAATCTAATGTATATTAGGGGTTTGTGTTCACTCCTCATTCCAAATCATCTCATGATATGATACTTTACCCAATACATTGGAGGGTTATAATTGACCAACCCACCACATAAGTATAAATCATACATAGGTGTGCCACATGAACATGAAAACATTAAATTTCAATTATTGCTTAATTTTATCATGGGAATGAAATTTGTTTCATGAAAAAATAAATAATACATTATCATAATCAATCTATAAAATTAATTTGGATTCTATCATTAGAGTATATCCCCATAAAATCATAAAAATAATTGATTGATTTTTACATAAATAATAAACACTTTTATAAGAGAATAAGAAAATTAATTTGTAAAATAAGGAGAGATATCATTTACATTGGATATATTTTATTTTAATATAATATGATTTATGAAAAAAGATGGATAAAAATTACTTTATAAATTAATTAAAACATAGAGATACTATTTCTTAAAGAAAACTAATGAAAACCACAACAAAATATATTCATATAGAAAATGTTTACAAATATCACTCTAAAACCCTTATAAAGAAATTAAAATTTAATTAAAAATGACCCTAAAAAATAATATAATAATATATAAGTATATACGTACAATAATTTAAATAATATTTATATGGAGGAGAAGTATTCCTGATTAAAAAGAAGAGATGTGGTGTGTCCTATTTATAATTATTATATTTTTTGAATTGTGAACCAAATGACGATGAAATGGTAAAAATGAATGTAAAACATAGAAACAAACAAATTATAAGAAACTATATAGTGTTTTGGAGATAAATATTAAACATTTATACTAAAAGATACTACATATATCAACAATCTTGATTTCTAAATGATATGAGAAGTTAAACCCTTATGACATCAATCAATTTTGAATCAAAATACTTTGAAAGAGAGAACCATGGATGGATTTTTAAATTTTTATAAATTCCTAATGATTATGATAAAAATGAATCCATGGTTTTCATATATAAAAAATATATTTGATGAATATGTAACATATCTCAATAATGAAAATTGATAAGAGAAAACCCAATCATGTTAAATAAATTTTACTCTAAAATGAAATAATTTATAAAAAAAATAGGGAAGAAATTACTTTGAAACACCATCCATACATAGATATGAATACTATTATATAAAACTATTTTTAATGGTATTAAATTTTGAACTTTTGGAAAACATTAAATATGAGCATAGCTGAATGAAAAATATTAGAGACATAGAAACCCATTATGGATTTAGTAATAATTGAATCAAAAGAATATAATTTAGGGATCATGAAATAGAATTAAAAATGAAAGAAACTTTTATAATGCTAATATAAGTAAATGGGATATTAAATACACTATATATGTTAAAATTTGGTGAAAAATATAAAACATGCCTCAATAAAGAAATATTTGTGATGAAAAACCCTTACCTTTAATCCTAACTTCAAAGAAAACATGTTAACCTACTATATAATAAACATAACCATAATTATATCTTATTTAATAAAATTATTCATATATATATATTAACTTTTATACCCTTCAATTTTAATTATTCATTACACATATACAAGTTTTTTATTTTTTCTTTTCATCTTCAGATGTTAGCAATTTTGATTAATTCATACATATTTTATTATGTTGATGTCAATCCTTATTCATTCAAACAAATTTTATATTTACAATTTTATTCAAGGTAGTAAAAACATTTTGATTAAATGTTTTATGTATTATTATGTTCCTATGATGGATATTATAGATGTTTTTTGTGAGAATGGAATCCAAAAAGAGCATGTTTTAGGTAATTTACAGATAACAAGTTACAATATAATGACCATTATTTTATTTTATTTAGCACTTAAAAAATCATATTTATGAAACAAATTACTCCCCAATATCAAATATTTCCATTTTTATTTCTTGATCATTATTTATAAATAAAATGAGGATTTTTGTATTAAATCGTTTATAATGGTGGTTGAATCAACCCAGACAAGAACACGTTATACAAGTAAATTATTAAGACTTTAGAATTATATAATCAAAATATCATATTATTATGATCAATATGATGTTACTAAAACATTATTACAATGTATAATAATATTTATATATAGTGGATACTATAAGTTAGTTGAAAATGAAGGTGAAGAACATGGTACTTACTATGATGTATTCACTGCTTCTCAACAAGGGTTCATTAAAATAAAATATTTAAGCCCACTTCATAGAAACACATGATAATAAACTATAATATTACTTTAGTATATTAACAAAATTTAAGGATTCAAAATATAACGGAATGAAAATTGTTTTCTTGGAGGTGTAGAGGAGGGGTCCTTTTATAGGTGAGTTTTGTGTGGTATTTTCACAAATATTCATTCCATAATGTACAAGGTTTTCATTTTTAAAATAAAAGTGGATAAAAAGTGGTAAATAATAGATATGTTTTCTTCAACCCCAAATAAAAACAATTTATAGATAATTTTTCAGGTTGTTTTAAGAATTCTCTACATAGTCTATCCCTTTTTCCACATTTTACATTTACTATGGTAACTCAATTTTTACCTCAGTAAATTATTTTTATGCCTAAAAATTATTTTTATTTATTATATAATCTTGAAATGAAAACTAAAAATATTAAATAAATTTTATTTAATTTAATTTTTAAATTGATAAAAATTAATTTTAATATAAGAAATCATGACATGAATAAAATGGTTAGGAAAAAATTAATTTCTCAGCATAAAATGAATTTTTTCTCATAAATTTTCATTTAATAAAAATTATATATATTTTATTTTATTTTATTATGTATATTATCATTAAAAATCAATAAAATAATCTTTTAGAAATCAAAAAATTAAATTTTTTAAAATAAATATATATTACAAACATAAATAACTTATTTCAAAAATATTTCTTTTAATATTAAATTATTTTACATTTATTTATAACAAATGAATAATCAGTTTATGAATATTTATTAATTTTTTATGAATAATACATTTTATTAAATTTCCTACCCCAAATTTTAAAAAAAAGTTTTAAATGTAAACTTATAATATATAATAAAAAACTATATTGTCAAATAAATCATTTTTTTCCAAGAATAATTAATTTAGTGTTACTTATAGTTTTATAATTATATCTTGTATATTATTAAGTTAGTTTACTAATTTTGCATTTAATTTTACCAATTATTTTTTTATTTATCATAATTTAAAAGTAATAAATTTAATAAAAGTACACAATTCATAAAAACAATTTCTTTATAATCAATGGTATTTTTAAAATTGAATTAGAATCTATCAATTCATTTAAAAATCATTTATTTTAATATAGAAAAATTATTTACATTGAATATATTTATATAAAAACCTAAATAAATATTATGTATACTAACTACAAATCGGTAATTCTAAATTGGTAAAATGTCTACTAGTAATAAACCCAATGGATATATACCCTTTTATAACAATCAAATAACAGCTATATTACCCCCATTCCATCTTTTAAATTTATCCCATTCTATCTTCACAAATCACCATTCTTGTTCCTACAGTTTTTTTTGGATTTTATAATATTATTTCTCTTTATATGATATGTTTTCCTTGTAGGTTTACTTATACTAATGGTGATTCTCAAGGGTAAAGATGATCCTATGGATTTATTTATTATAAATATATTATTGTTTTCTATTTATTTTATCATTTTAATTTATGCACCTTTTAGGGTGGTAATCATCCATGATATATAATAATCCACAATTTGTATTACTTGGTTTCTTGTACTTTTTTTGTAATGATCCATTATGAGTGAATAAAATGTTGTTAGTTTGATTCTCCTATGACTTAAAAATCACTCAAGTTCAAATAATTTAATATAATAGAAAACCCTTTGAATAATATGCATATATTTTAAGAAATATTTTTTCTCCAATACTTGGTGTGTTACAAGGAACATATATGATTGTTATGTGTATAATAGAATTCGAGTTTACATAATACATAACCAAAATTCTCTCATCCCAAAGCAATATTCATCTTCTACTTTAACCTATATAAATTACAGTATAGTATAGTGAGAATATTGTTCCCATCTAAATTTTGGGTGATTCATAAACATGACGATACCTCTGAAGGTGGTGTGTCTTTTGGCTTCCTCAACATGTGATCTTAACCAAGTTCATATAATGATGGAATACTAGTAATAATGTTGCAAGGTAATAATTTATAGTTTTCATCAGTAATAGTTTATTCATGCTTTCATTTATCTTATATAATGATCATTGCATTGGGTTTCTATAACAGCTTCTTATTCATATAACAAGTGTTTTTAGATCCCTTCAAAAACCCATGAAGCTTTACTAAGGGATATGAAGTTTCTTTTTTTCAATCAAAATTTTCCTTAGACTCTTAGAAGACTATCATTCTTTAGAGAACAAATAATTTTACTCTAGTTCATAATATATATTTCAATTCTTATTAAGGCACCCAATCCTTAAAAATAAAACAATATTTTATAAGGTTTTTTATGTATTGAAACTTAAAGAAAAGAAAAGTTAGTGATCATCTAATTTAACCATAAAAGTTTTCAATCAACCCCACACCACCGAAACCCCACTAAGAAACAATCCAATTATACTTATACAAATAAATAAATAAATTAAAAACTAATAAAGTTCCTCTACCATGATTCTTCAGTCTTTTCTATCATTTGGATTCTCCTCTATTAAACTCCCTTCAAATCCAGAATGAGTCACCCCACTTCTTATACAAGGTATATATCTTTTTTTTACTTCATCCCCAATATTTTAAATTAATTATTTTATTCATGAGAGTATGTTCACTCCATGTGTAAATCCCATACATAACAACAATATTTTGATAACTCATGATCTATTATCCTTTAATATATGGATAATACTCTCTCTCTTCGGAATATGTTTTTACCTTTTTATATGTTATCGAATTAACCAATTCAGTTAAAGAAAAATGTACGAGGATTCCATTAGTACCTATAAGGCCCCAGCCTTAAAACTTACTTAATCTTGAGTTATTACAAGATTACACATTGAGGATCTTTTCAGGTTTAGAGTTTTAGAGAATTAGATCATGAAACTTGCATTACATTCCACATTTAAACAAAATGGATTACATAAAAGACAATATTCATTCTTCCCATCAACGAGAACATATTTAAAATAAAAAAATGGATTCTCTCTTAACACATCCTTGACTCTAACGTCTTATCATGTACCTTTCCTCTTGACCTGAAAAACATTTCAGAAACTTGGGATGAGCATAAAAAGCTCAGTAAGGGACATAAAAATATGGAAAGGAAACATGAGTTCATGTATACATAAAGATGAAATCATAATTTACCCATAAAACATAGGCACTTTAACCTAACTCATCAAAACATGAATAAAACATAGAAATCATAAGACATAAAGGTAACTTGAGGCATTCATAACATTCTTACGTAGGGAGTAACCCTCTTGGTTACGTTTGGAATACCCATCACAGTATATTCCCTAAATCTCTTCGGAGAAACCTTAACGTTTCACTCCTTCGCGTTACCCAATGCATTGGAGAGCTATAACGGGCTCACCCGCCCTTAGTTTATCACGGAACCACCCGTTCTTCATAACAATGCCCAAGAACCATAACATACACGTATCACATAAAATATTCATAAGGAAACAAAACATTTCCACATTTCAAACACAACATAACATTTTAGTATTTTGAAATAATGAATCCATATAAAAAGAAACCATTTCCAAAACCATTTAAAACATTTAATAAAGATATTTTTGAATCAAAGTGTCCCATACCACCTTGAAGCTTTTAAAATTTTAAACCATTAATATCCATATAAATAAATTCTTAAAACCACTTTGAAAACATGGATATTAATAAGAACGAATAATTAAAACATTTAAAATGATATTTTGGTTAAAGGGGTTTTACCAAAATTAGAGACACTTGAATACAATAATTGAGGAATAACGTTTAGTCAGAACTTTATAATATCATGAGAATAAATGGATTCATGATATAATACTCCAAAGGACAGTATATACACCATATAAGAGTGAATTGGTGCATAACAACAATGAACCCTCAATAGAAATGTCAAATGTGATGAAATCCCTTATAAAGAAGGTATCCTTAAATTAAGGACAAATCAATCTCAAAAATATGTGTGAAGAATATAAATACACCCAATATAAGTGGATATTAAGTGTAAAACAATAAAATGTCATTCACACATATTGAATGGATGACATATTCAATGACTACATGTCGAACCCAAAGAAATCGAAATTGGGTTAAGAAGTTCCCTTGACAGCCTAACGGCGTCACATCAAAATGAGTTGATGAGAGATAAAAAGAGTATCTCATCACTTGGACACAAAATTTACATCATTAAGGATACATGAGAACATATCCCAATGTATCAATATGTAAATTAAAAGACCCAATAAAAGAAGTCTTTTAAAAAGAGGGGGGTGAAAGGTTCCCTTACCGACTTGGGTATCTTTCAAAAAATACACCCCATGAAAGAGGGACAATAGATCATTTATGTAAATACTCATAAACGAAAGTATTTTACACAAAGTGTAGAATAATGGGCAGTACATACACCACTCAATGAAATTTGTGGCAAAAGTAGCGTAAATCTCACGAGAATAAAAGTGAGATGAAAAATCCCTTACGAGAACTCGGCAGCCTAACGGCGCCACACAAAACTTCCAAAATGGATTGATGAGAGAGAATAGGGTCTCTCATCACATGAACATAAAAATTACAGTATGTTTAATATAAAATATCATCCCAATAACAAGTAATATGAGCTTAAAAAGGAATGACATAAAAGTGTATACTTAAAAAGAAAGAGAGGAGTAGGATCCCTTACCTCGGGTCCGACTTGACTCGATCGTTCTTTAACGTCCTGAATAATAAACTTGAGTTAATTTCTATTTGCTTAAGAACCTTTTCCAAGTTCATTATTCCTTTTATATCAATTATTGACATGTTGTGAACATTATGTAATCATTTAAGTTAATAATGTTCATTTTGTCGGTATTTGGTTCTTAAGTCGAAAGTGGACTTCTTACAATTACATGTTGTTCATGTGGCCAAATTTTTATTATATCCAGAATTGTATTCATGTTGTAGTTATAATATATGTCATATATATCCAGTACATTCATGCATTTATAACATTACATAATCATTTAGAGGTAAGAAATGAAATGCACCGTTCATGGAGACGGTAAGCCGTACGTACGCATGAACGCTACTTTCATTTCTATTCGTATTTTATAGAATGGAATAATAATGATATAAAGGTATATTATAATTCCAGTATAATATCATATTTAATATCATAGTTCCATCCTTTATATGTCCCACATATGGTATTTAACGAATCAAATCACTTTGAGGGGGCGGTAGTCCGCACTTCCTTAAATGAAGATATCGTGTTTACCCATAATGGGAACCATAAAGGTTTGACCAAAATGTAAAAAACAGAATCTTAAGGAAAACATAAACATACTATATATCATATATAAAAATAGTGACATCATAATGGCCACCTTTGAAGGTGTTAAATGAGTATTGAACAATCATCGTTTCGGGAGGCAGAATTTCACCATCCACGGAAACCGTATGTTCTTTAACCATTTGATGTAGTTGTGTGAGAGTGTAGCTTAAATAAATATTATAACAACATCCTAGTATATTGAAGATACTGTTGTTGTTACAAAATAAGTAAATAAAAAGAGATTAGGGGGTTGGAGAAGCAAAATAAAACAAATGAATATGAGACAAACAATTACCTTTAAAAGTGTAACTCTTTTTGATTTGAGCCTAAAGTCTTCCTTTGAAAGGATTCTGCCCAAGGTAAATCCTCTAGGATGAGGAGAGGGATGTGGAGAGAGCAAATGGGCAGGGGTTGGCCGAGACAAAGGCTTTTGAAGTGTGTGAAATAAGGTGGAGGTGGGGGCCTTTTATAAGAGAAGAGGAGGGGCACTTTTGGAAAGCAAAGAAATATTACTTTATTTGAAAATGCTTTTCGGTTTTAAAGGGTCCCACATTGGTAGAATTCGTGGATAAGGTGATAAGGCATCGAAATCCACTCATCCAATTGGTTTTGTCCATGTGTATATTGTAGATTTTTCATTATCTTTCCATTTTAATTAAATTGTCAAATAATGATGTCATCGCTGCATCATTATTATGTCATAAATAATTTAATTTCTTTAATGTCTAAAAATTATAAAAAAAATACTATGATATAGGAAATCTTTTTATCTTTCCAATTACTATTTATAATCAAAATTTGGACTTGTATAACCCCACTTAAAAATTGTTTTAGTAAAACATACTATGTTAGTGTCATTTTCACTTTAACATTAAATTAAAAGTATTTTATGTTATTTCCCAACAAAAGTGGATCCATGGGGTCCCCAAGTTAGGCCATGGCTTGTCTTGGTCGGCCATGACACAACCAATAGGGTTGTGACATGTGTCTAGGTCATTTCATATTTTTAAAGTATTATTTATACCTTAAACTACACTAATTATCACTAATCGCGATTAAAAACTTAATAAGTTACTATTCACCAAAAAATTATTATAATCTCATTGAACCACATTTTACTTCTTAATGACAACCATGTATGTCGGATTTTCAAAATTCAATACACATTAGTGGTAAACTTTCATTTAACTGAAAAATCAGTTTGCTTGATTATCACTTAGTGGTTTCACTATTCATCAAAAATTGAAGTTTTTCAGAAAATTACCAAAAATTCACCCTAAGCTATATTTGATATTCTGAATTCAAAAATGAAGTCCGTTTTACAAAATTCAAAACATATTAGTCACATTAATTAATTTAATAATTAATTCCCGCTGTCAGAGCAAATAGCGTGTTTTTATAAAACAATAAGTATCAAAAGATTGACACCAGTTTAAGTCCGATTTCAAAGTGAAATTAATTCCAACCACCACTATTGGATTAAATGGTAAAAATATTTCCCAATTTCACTTTAAAACCAATTCAAAAGATAATCTAATCATATAAATAAATTAGATTAAAAAGTGGTTTTGAATTAAAATACAACATTTACACTATTCCTTAAAAAAAATGAACTTTATCGGAAAGATACCAAAAATTTACACAAAGTAAATTTTGATGTCCCGATTCTTAATAAGAGTTTTATTTGGTCCAAAAGAATGTTTAAGAGTGAACAAAACTATATTTAATGATGGTTCAACATCAAAAGGTGATAAGTGAACCTTTAGTGAAAACTAGGGCATATACGCCTAAAATTGAATTCTTTCCGTATTTTAAGCCTCTATTCTTTATTGGATAAATGTAAAAACAATTAAAAACATATGAAATCATATTTTAGTTATTTCTATCCATTCCCGCCAATACAACGGCTACATGTTAACTATCATTTAAAATAATATTATTTTATTATTAGAGTGCAACGTAAGATTCCCAAGAAACTCGTTGTTGCGTGTTGGGTACGCCATCGAGCATAGCGTCCCCTTTAAAGTCATATTAATATTTTATTCACAAATATGGATAAATACAAAAATGTCGTATTCTTTATTTACCTGGGGTGTTACATCCTTCCCCCCTTTTGGGAATTGCGTCCGCGCAATTTTAAAATTGGACTTGGAAACATCCTTGAAAGTCCCACATCGGAACAAGAGTTGGTAAAACAATCACTTTAAAATAAAGAAAGATAAGTACAAAGGTCACCCGAGTTAACCCATACTAGGACTCCAAGTATGAAAATATGGACATGGAGGAAAAAAACAAAGGGTCATGTCCTGATGGAGAGTGTTAGAAAACATGTTTAGGAGAAAGTTAACCACGAGAAAATCACAAACTTGTGATGGGTTAAACGGTATTCGATTCCCTAGTAGAAAAAGTTAATAGACAACATTTTTGTTTTAAGTTACATTTTATTGAGGAATTTTATTCATAAGGAAACATAATCACTTATCATGTTGACCTTCAACTTTTACTAGATTCCTTAATCAAACTCATATTTTTTTCAAAAGACGAGTATTTAGGGAGACTTGTTCGCATTCAGAGTACCATAATCAACTCCTAGAGAATCACCTAATCCACAAAAGAGAGCTATATACTTCCCATGTCTTTAGACTTTATCCAAAAACAAAACCAAAAAGGCTAGTACAAGATCGGATAATCCAGAAAAGGATAACCCTTTATAAAAATAAAATCTATTCTTAACATCCAAAATTTGTCAAACAAAACCCAATGTTCAACAAGGATCATTCGATAAACAATTTGTCCATAAAATTCTTCAAAGTAAACCAATATAAGATCGAAACCCAAATATTTGAAAGATTTAGTCACATAGTCTTCCAAGTTAAATCGTAACATTTATCTCCAAACAACATCAGTTGCTCCTAAAGTCACGCATTGAAAAGTAATTATCCCAATCACATATCCTCCATGATAGGGTAATCATTTTAATAAATAACCCAAAATCAACTTACTCTTAATTCATAAAATCATATAACCAAAAGAATCAGTCAAACTAACCAGGGACTTCACGTAGTCCAGTGGTAGGCGATAAATACCAGTCGCACTTTGGTTGTGGGTTCGATTCCCGCAGCTTTGTCCGACGCGACGGGATGTCACACGGTCTGCGTGTTGTCCTTTTTCCAAAACTATATAATTCTTAAAACATTCCCCAAAACGAGATAAAATCTTCAAAATAATCATAACACATTTTAACCTCAATTTCATCTCATGCCCTCCACTTCAATCATAACCTTTAGTAACCCATAATTACCTCAAAAGTAAGGATCATATAAACCCAAGTGGTTCTTTATAACTATGTCCACAAAAGAAAAGGTAACTATTCCTTGGATAAAATTTGCCTATATTAATCATCAGGGTTACACATAATATAAAAAGTCTTCTAATGTAACCCCATCATCAAAAGAGACATAATACTCTTAAGAATTTCACCATAACTCTTGAAGCCCTTATATGTTGACATCTTACTCATTCAACATTCTTCATGATCCATTATCCATTCCTTTCCAACCTATTCCGAAATACCTCTTTCCTACAAAAAAAATCATGAATCATATCCTAAGATTTCAAAATAGGAAAACAACAGTCATGAAATAGTACATACCTTTGATTGGTCATTGTCAGTTTCTTCATCCTCAATAGGAATGGCATTAGGTATTGGTAAACGAACATTTGTACGCTCTTGGTGACCCCATTCACGATACTTCTTCATAGAACATGTGTTTGCATAATGACCATGCACACCACATTTAAAACATTCAATTGATCCCTCAGAAAGAACTTCTTTCTCTTTCCTCGAGTCAACGGGATGCTTCCTTTTTCCATTACAGGTTCTTGCTTTATGACCTTCATTTCCACATCTATAGCATATTTCTGTCCCTTTGAAACATTTCCCTAGGTGTTTCTTTCCACATCTCTGACACATAGGTCTTTGAACACTCATACCTTTATGATTATTACCTGCACTTCCGTAGGGATTTGTTTCTTGCATATTTGATGCCTTAGAGAAAACTCCAAGGTTTAGGTGGTCAATCATGACTCCAGATAGTTGGTTGAGGATAATCAGAAGAGTTCTCATTGCAGCTCCCATATCATTCAGTTGCTTGCTCAAAAGACTATCACAATTTCCTTCACATCCACTGTTACTTTGGTGCCTGCTAGATCCAGCCATTTACTAAAACCAAAAAGGTCAGTGTGAGTATATCAACAAAACCATCATGTACTAATGAGGAAGATAAACACTAATATACACTTACTCATTCACTTTATCTAAAACTAGGACTCTTTCTGAAATCCTAACCATTATGGTAATGTCACTTATGCTTAAGGAATACCCTAACCTCTAAAGTTATCTAAACCGACCTTTGATACCAACTATAAGGCCCCAGCCTTAAAACTTACTTAATCTTGAGTTATTACAAGATTACACATTGAGGATCTTTTCAGGTTTAGAGTTTTAGAGAATTAGATCATGAAACTTGCATTACATTCCACATTTAAACAAAATGGATTACATAAAAGACAATATTCATTCTTCCCATCAACGAGAACATATTTAAAATAAAAAAATGGATTCTCTCTTAACACATCCTTGACTCTAACGTCTTATCATGTACCTTTCCTCTTGACCTGAAAAACATTTCAGAAACTTGGGATGAGCATAAAAAGCTCAGTAAGGGACATAAAAATATGGAAAGGAAACATGAGTTCATGTATACATAAAGATGAAATCATAATTTACCCATAAAACATAGGCACTTTAACCTAACTCATCAAAACATGAATAAAACATAGAAATCATAAGACATAAAGGTAACTTGAGGCATTCATAACATTCTTACGTAGGGAGTAACCCTCTTGGTTACGTTTGGAATACCCATCACAGTATATTCCCTAAATCTCTTCGGAGAAACCTTAACGTTTCACTCCTTCGCGTTACCCAATGCATTGGAGAGCTATAACGGGCTCACCCGCCCTTAGTTTATCACGGAACCACCCGTTCTTCATAACAATGCCCAAGAACCATAACATACACGTATCACATAAAATATTCATAAGGAAACAAAACATTTCCACATTTCAAACACAACATAACATTTTAGTATTTTGAAATAATGAATCCATATAAAAAGAAACCATTTCCAAAACCATTTAAAACATTTAATAAAGATATTTTTGAATCAAAGTGTCCCATATCACCTTGAAGCTTTTAAAATTTTAAACCATTAATATCCATATAAATAAATTCTTAAAACCACTTTGAAAACATGGATATTAATAAGAACGAATAATTAAAACATTTAAAATGATATTTTGGTTAAAGGGGTTTTACCAAAATTAGAGACACTTGAATACAATAATTGAGGAATAACGTTTAGTCAGAACTTTATAATATCATGAGAATAAATGGATTCATGATATAATACTCCAAAGGACAGTATATACACCATATAAGAGTGAATTGGTGCATAACAACAATGAACCCTCAATAGAAATGTCAAATGTGATGAAATCCCTTATAAAGAAGGTATCCTTAAATTAAGGACAAATCAATCTCAAAAATATGTGTGAAGAATATAAATACACCCAATATAAGTGGATATTAAGTGTAAAACAATAAAATGTCATTCACACATATTGAATGGATGACATATTCAATGACTACATGTCGAACCCAAAGAAATCGAAATTGGGTTAAGAAGTTCCCTTGACAGCCTAACGGCGTCACATCAAAATGAGTTGATGAGAGATAAAAAGAGTATCTCATCACTTGGACACAAAATTTACATCATTAAGGATACATGAGAACATATCCCAATGTATCAATATGTAAATTAAAAGACCCAATAAAAGAAGTCTTTTAAAAAGAGGGGGGTGAAAGGTTCCCTTACCGACTTGGGTATCTTTCAAAAAATACACCCCATGAAAGAGGGACAATAGATCATTTATGTAAATACTCATAAACGAAAGTATTTTACACAAAGTGTAGAATAATGGGCAGTACATACACCACTCAATGAAATTTGTGGCAAAAGTAGCGTAAATCTCACGAGAATAAAAGTGAGATGAAAAATCCCTTACGAGAACTCGGCAGCCTAACGGCGCCACACAAAACTTCCAAAATGGATTGATGAGAGAGAATAGGGTCTCTCATCACATGAACATAAAAATTACAGTATGTTTAATATAAAATATCATCCCAATAACAAGTAATATGAGCTTAAAAAGGAATGACATAAAAGTGTATACTTAAAAAGAAAGAGAGGAGTAGGATCCCTTACCTCGGGTCCGACTTGACTCGATCGTTCTTTAACGTCCTGAATAATAAACTTGAGTTAATTTCTATTTGCTTAAGAACCTTTTCCAAGTTCATTATTCCTTTTATATCAATTATTGACATGTTGTGAACATTATGTAATCATTTAAGTTAATAATGTTCATTTTGTCGGTATTTGGTTCTTAAGTCGAAAGTGGACTTCTTACAATTACATGTTGTTCATGTGGCCAAATTTTTATTATATCAAGAATTGTATTCATGTTGTAGTTATAATATATGTCATATATATCCAGTACATTCATGCATTTATAACATTACATAATCATTTAGAGGTAAGAAATGAAATGCACCGTTCATGGAGACGGTAAGCCGTACGTACGCATGAACGCTACTTTCATTTCTATTCGTATTTTATAGAATGGAATAATAATGATATAAAGGTATATTATAATTCCAGTATAATATCATATTTAATATCATAGTTCCATCCTTTATATGTCCCACATATGGTATTTAACGAATCAAATCACTTTGAGGGGGCGGTAGTCCGCACTTCCTTAAATGAAGATATCGTGTTTACCCATAATGGGAACCATAAAGGTTTGACCAAAATGTAAAAAACAGAATCTTAAGGAAAACATAAACATACTATATATCATATATAAAAATAGTGACATCATAATGGCCACCTTTGAAGGTGTTAAATGAGTATTGAACAATCATCGTTTCGGGAGGCAGAATTTCACCATCCACGGAAACCGTATGTTCTTTAACCATTTGATGTAGTTGTGTGAGAGTGTAGCTTAAATAAATATTATAACAACATCCTAGTATATTGAAGATACTGTTGTTGTTACAAAAGAAGTAAATAAAAAGAGATTAGGGGGTTGGAGAAGCAAAATAAAACAAATGAATATGAGACAAACAATTACCTTTAAAAGTGTAACTCTTTTTGATTTGAGCCTAAAGTCTTCCTTTGAAAGGATTCTGCCCAAGGTAAATCCTCTAGGATGAGGAGAGGTATGTGGAGAGAGCAAATGGGCAGGGGTTGGCCGAGACAAAGGCTTTTGAAGTGTGTGAAATAAGGTGGAGGTGGGGGCCTTTTATAAGAGAAGAGGAGGGGCACTTTTGGAAAGCAAAGAAATATTACTTTATTTGAAAATGCTTTTCGGTTTTAAAGGGTCCCACATTGGTAGAATTCGTGGATAAGGTGATAAGGCATCGAAATCCACTCATCCAATTGGTTTTGTCCATGTGTATATTGTATATTTTTCATTATCTTTCCATTTTAATTAAATTGTCAAATAATGATGTCATCGCTGCATCATTATTATGTCATAAATAATTTAATTTCTTTAATGTCTAAAAATTATAAAAAAAATACTATGATATAGGAAATCTTTTTATCTTTCCAATTACTATTTATAATCAAAATTTGGACTTGTATAACCCCACTTAAAAATTGTTTTAGTAAAACATACTATGTTAGTGTCATTTTCACTTTAACATTAAATTAAAAGTATTTTATGTTATTTCCCAACAAAAGTGGATCCATGGGGTCCCCAAGTTAGGCCATGGCTTGTCTTGGTCGGCCATGACACAACCAATAGGGTTGTGACATGTGTCTAGGTCATTTCATATTTTTAAAGTATTATTTATACCTTAAACTACACTAATTATCACTAATCGCGATTAAAAACTTAATAAGTTACTATTCACCAAAAAATTATTATAATCTCATTGAACCACATTTTACTTCTTAATGACAACCATGTATGTCGGATTTTCAAAATTCAATACACATTAGTGGTAAACTTTCATTTAACTGAAAAATCAGTTTGCTTGATTATCACTTAGTGGTTTCACTATTCATCAAAAATTGAAGTTTTTCAGAAAATTACCAAAAATTCACCCTAAGCTATATTTGATATTCTGAATTCAAAAATGAAGTCCGTTTTACAAAATTCAAAACATATTAGTCACATTAATTAATTTAATAATTAATTCCCGCTGTCAGAGCAAATAGCGTGTTTTTATAAAACAATAAGTATCAAAAGATTGACACCAGTTTAAGTCCGATTTCAAAGTGAAATTAATTCCAACCACCACTATTGGATTAAATGGTAAAAATATTTCCCAATTTCACTTTAAAACCAATTCAAAAGATAATCTAATCATATAAATAAATTAGATTAAAAAGTGGTTTTGAATTAAAATACAACATTTACACTATTCCTTAAAAAAAATGAACTTTATCGGAAAGATACCAAAAATTTACACAAAGTAAATTTTGATGTCCCGATTCTTAATAAGAGTTTTATTTGGTCCAAAAGAATGTTTAAGAGTGAACAAAACTATATTTAATGATGGTTCAACATCAAAAGGTGATAAGTGAACCTTTAGTGAAAACTAGGGCATATACGCCTAAAATTGAATTCTTTCCGTATTTTAAGCCTCTATTCTTTATTGGATAAATGTAAAAACAATTAAAAACATATGAAATCATATTTTAGTTATTTCTATCCATTCCCGCCAATACAACGGCTACATGTTAACTATCATTTAAAATAATATTATTTTATTATTAGAGTGCAACGTAAGATTCCCAAGAAACTCGTTGTTGCGTGTTGGGTACGCCATCGAGCATAGCGTCCCCTTTAAAGTCATATTAATATTTTATTCACAAATATGGATAAATACAAAAATGTCGTATTCTTTATTTACCTGGGGTGTTACAGTACCCACAAGATATTCTTGTCTTCTACATGTCCTTCAGCCCCACCCATTTCTATCATGGATTTTCCTTCCTTAGTTTATTATTAATTTAGTAAATAAATTAATTCATATATGTTCATGTATAGTTGTGAATTCAATAAGGAATATTTTAGTTAATGATTCTATATTTATATAATTTTAGAATTTATATTTTACTTCATTTCTAGTGATGTTTTCATTGAGTATATATATGGAATTGGGTTTATTACACTATTATGGGGGTAAATATGGACATCCTTTATGGAATTTTCATCCACAATGGATAACACTCCATTGTTGGTATGTTGACATTAGATCATGCTTGTGACACATAAAACAACCTTTCTTATGGTATACTTGTCTTGTTTCACCATTGTGTTAGACTTATTTCACTAGATTTGGTGTATGATAACTCAACATATCTATAAATATGAAAATCATAATGCCAGTTAGGATCTCAAATTTTCACTCTCTTATGTTTTCTCCATAAATGGAATTATCTCGAGTTTTTTATATTAAGAGGAAATAATTTTTTAATTGTGTGAAATAGAGCCTAGGTTGTCTTTACTCTATTTGGATTCACTAGGAATCCCCACTTTTCAATGTATTTTAATGAATAACTATATATTTTTAATTATATTATTGTCTTAGAAATTTAGCGTACACAACATCCATGAAATATCACTCTTTGATGAATTAATTCGAAGAACTATTAAATAATTTTCTGAGTCCTGGTATGTAACATGGTGTAGCATTTTTCTTTAACAATTAATTTGGGTCTGAAGTATATAACCTTTTTCTTCCAACACTGTTTCTAAATTATTTTACATTTCTAGAAAACTTGTAAGTTCACTTAATAACTCAATTGCATGGAAATCATTTTGGTGTTTTCACTGCCTATATTGGACACCAAATTTATGTGCAGTACCCTTGTTTCTCTCAATTTATCATTCACATATTGATTCCATATAAGATATCATATTAAAATTATTAATTACATTATTCATATATATTATATTTTTAATTTTATATTGATTTAATTGATTTCCTATCAGGAATTATAAATATTTTTTTATTATTCCAAAAAAACCAAACCAATAAACTACTTATAACTAATGTTTTTACAATGTCCCAGATTCTTTTTAAGTAGAACTTATCTCATTCTTGGGTTCGGAATCCTTGGGTCCTCTAAAGAGTTTAAAACTATAAATCATCACTATTAAATGACCTCATTAATATTTTGTTATGGTTCTATTAATCTTTTGACATAGATTTTACCCCTAAAAATAGTTTTTTTGAAATTATGAGCATATAAAATTTTAAATGATTTTTAATATTTTTTAATTAAATAATAATTATATTATGATCATTGATGGTTATATCTCCTAAATATAAGATCAAATATAAATTTTGGTTTTGTATTTTTTTTTAAATGGGGTGTTTCTCCTTAGTGAGGTATAATTTTTATACTCGGGTGTCAATCCCCAAACTAGGACTTTATGAGTCATTAATTAAAATCTAAACTTTGAACTATTTGGTTCCTATGAAATATTTATTAGCAATTCTCTATAGGTTTATCAAATTTTTTTGATATAAACCCATGATTGAGATATGTTGGAGGAGGTAGGAGATGATTATTTAAGGTCATTGATGGATCAATATTGAAATAGATTCATATACCTAATGATAGAGATGATTAGATCACATGACAATGAAAAAACAGAATCATGACATCCTTGATGATCAAATTATGAAGTGATCATTTTGAACACTATGAAGTAGGGATCTTTATTTTGGTTTTCACTTTTTCTATCCTTTAGTAAACTTCATGATTTTTTCTCTCCTTTTGAATTATTATCATGATTGAATATCCTTACATGATTATATTTTTATAATACTACTCACAAATTTTTTCATCTCTTATTATTCATCATTGGAGATTCTAATCTGGATGAATGATGGTTGAACCTTTGCATCATCTATAATATATTTCATTCTTCCTAATTAATTTCCCATTTCTTCATTTTCCTACATCAACATTTTCTATGATCATTGGTTCAATAATATTGGATTATAACAATGATAGGGTATCCAACATATTTATAAACATTAATTTTGTTAATTATATTGATGTGAATGGTAGCTTGAGGTCATTAAAGGCCATTGGGAGCATGCATCAATTGATTATAGATCATCTAACAAGTGGTGGAACTTGATTTTGAGGGTCAACATAACTTTAGGCCATCAAGTATGCATTTGAATAATTTACAAGTGGTTTTACAAAAAAATTATGGCTAGAAAAGGACACTAGAGGTTGGAAAGTAATTAAATAGGATGGACATTATGATTTAGGAATTATCTAAGGATAGTAAAGTTCCCCATGTTCATTGAATGGGTTTTATTTATTATCAACATAATTTGAGAGAATTTTTTTTATTTGGGATGTAATGTTTTAAAATTCAAATAGATAGGTCTGGAGGTTTTTGTTAGTTCATCATAATTTCATAAATTTATAAAGAGTTTTAAGTATATTAAGTGGTACTTTGGGAAAATAATTCATCTGATGTTATATTTTTTAATAAATGGAAGTACATAACTTTGTTATAAGACTAAAAATGATTCAAGACACTCATCGATTTTAAATCTATAAGAGTATGATCTGAGAAAAATCTGTAGGATCAAGATAATTTTTTTGAGAAAAAGTTCTTTCAACTGAAATAAATTTATCTAAAATACTTTTTTTATATTTTGATTCAATTAAATTACATTCACTTAAATTAAATTCACTTGATGTATATTCAATTAGAGTACATTAATCTAAATTAAGTTCACTAGAATTTCATTCAACTAAAGTATGTTCTTTATAAGTATGATCTACTAAAAGGAATTCATTTAAATTTTTTTCATTAGAAGTAAATTTACCTAAACTAAATTCGCCCAAAGGTTTTGAGTATTTTCATATTATTAAGATAAACTCAAATCTATTATAACGATGCTAATATGGATGTTAAATGTTTTTTATTCATAAAGAAAGGTTTATTATTCTATCTAATATATTTTAAGGATTTTAAGGTTGTTGATGTTGAGATTTTTTGAGGGTTTTGTGCGATCAAAAAAACTATATTTTTTAATTTCTTCGAAGGGTTTTATTGAACAATTTAAGTGAGATAGATTTTGAAATTATATCTCATAAAATACCCACATATATTGGAAAAAGATAAGTTATTTAAGTAGGGAACATCATTCAAAAAAATATTGTTGATGATGCTTTAATTATAACTGGTAATATTTTTCTTATTAGGGAGAAGGAGAGCATTGAGAATTTTACCATCATGCATCAGAAGAAGAATCTCATAGAGTTCTATCTACTATAAAAAATAGGTTTTTTTCAATTATGTTTCGAAGGTTGAATATTGTGAGAAGAAGTTTCTTTGATAATATTGAAACTTGAAATAAAAAAACAAAAGTTATAAACTGGTGAGAACCAATTTAATCTTATATCAGGAGACTTTTTGTGTGGGATGTACTATTGGGTAACGGTTGACCCCTTCCAATAAAACTATAATTTTTTATTCATAATAATGGAAAATTTGTGACTAAAAAGTTCCAATAATAGTATGTAGTAGGTTACTTCCTTGGGGTAGAACCTTGTAAAACTTGGTGTTCTTTACTTTATTGTTAACTTTACTTTATGTGGTAAGAGTGATTATTGTCACATGAACAGATCTTAACCTTAACAAGTTGTAGTGGTTAACTTCATGTTGAATAATGTTGTAAAAAAAGACCATTATGCCCCCCCCCCCTTAAAATTGTATCACTACATTCTTGGGCACCACATGTGGTATCAAAGAAGGTCCCCTCTATTTTATTTATTTAATTAAACGGAGAAAATAAATTCTATTAAAAATAATTGTATTCTGACCTTTTATGGTAAAAAATTTTAATGCTTTGAAAATAAGATGATATCCCATATCAAATATCTTAACATAGAAATAGATAATGATACTTAAAAACCATTTCCACTGAGGGAAAAAAGATGAACCTATGAATTTTTTAGACAAAAGTAATTTGAAGTTGATGGTAAGGCTCATAATGAATTTTTTATGTCTTTATCTGATAAGGTTTATACAAAGTTAAAGGTTCTTACATAATTTATGAATACTTAGGACAAGGTAAAAAGTATATTTTAAGGAAATGTTAAATTTAAGTTATAAAAACTTATAATTTAGAGAATTCATTTTCAGTACTCAAAATTAAATAATAAAGAAACCATAGAAAAAAAATTCATAAAATTCAATGAAATTTTCTATAACATCATAAGATTTAGAGAAACTTTTCCTAACCCAACTTTTGTGAAAAAATTAAGGGGGAACTTCTTGGATAGTTTTTATCCTAATATATCATCCCTTGAAGATTTAGATGACTTCTCACTATATAAACTTTGAAATATTCTTTTTTCATATAAAAGGAGGAAGGATCTGGAATTTAATAAAATATTTAAGGAAGAAATAGATTTGAATCCATAAGAAAACTCAAAATTAATACCTTATATGATAAATCATATTATTTAATAGAATATGGTGGAAGATATAATAATCATAACAAGAAGATAATGTCTCTTATATTTCATAATTCAAGAAATGTTAAAGGGAAGTAAAATTAATACTTCTGTTGAAATGTTTTGTGTGTGGTAAAATTTGAAACTTTACTATAGATTTAATGAAAAAAACTTAATTAAAGTGAATAATTTTAGATTTATGAAAATACTTAAATAAATATGTGGAGTAAGGATAGTAAGGATTGTTGAAAATCAGATGAAGGAAAAAATAAGTCTACTCATAAGAATAAAAAAGTCTTATTTGTAAGGAATAAAAAATGGAATCATTAGTAGAAGTATCATTTGATGAAAAACATCAAGAAAAATTTATAAAACTCACAACTTATGTAAAACCATATGAAACAACAAGTGAATAAGAAGAAAAATAATGTGAAGTAGCCTACTTAGAAAAAAAGATGAAATTGTAAATTAAATCATGTCTTGAGAAAATACTAAACTCAAAAAAGAACTTCACTTGATAAATTATAAAGGAGAAAAAAATTAAAAGTTTATAAGATTATATAATAAGGGGGAATGTATATATTGAGAGTGTTAATAATCTAAAAATAATGGTTGATTAATAGGATAAAATCTTGAATGATATAACTGAGGATCTTGATGTAGGAGAATATGAATTAGGTAAGGAATAATCTAGATGTCATGAAGTTGAATGAACTCTAATGAAATTGGAAGATAATTTCATAAAAGAAATATAAGTTGAAGAATAATATTTATAATATATTCCTGAAAATAAGAAAACTTGGTTTCTACTAAAATAAATACAAATCAATTTCTACTGACAATGTAGTTTTCTCAACCAAAATAAAGAAATAATGGATTGATAAAAAAAAAGTTTAAATACTTCCATTAAACCAACATAAGTTTGAATTAACTATAGAGAATATGATTTTACATTATAGAATATGAATAATATTATACATGTGGATGAAACACCATGAATGTTCTATAATAAAAACTTTTATCTGTCATGAAGGTAGAAATTCCAATGATATTTTTGGTGCTATAAAAGCTATGTTCACAAAACCTAAAACTACTAGAAAAACATGTCACTTTTGGAAGAAGTTTCTAGTTGAGGGGGAGTGACTTCCAAATAAAGTAAAATATAAATTTGAATATGGTAGGAAGTATCTCAGGATATATGAGATCATAAATTTTGAATGATCCAATAAGAAATAATTTTTACTAATGGGAAGAAACATGTTGAGGATGTGATCAGATGGGTCACTATGCTAAAGAGTATATGAAAATTCTTCATAGAAAATCCTCATTCACTAAAAGAGAAATGTAGAAGTGAAAAAAAAAAGATAAATAAAAAACCCATAATTATTTAGGTTTCCATAAAATCTAGTTTGAAGGATAAACCATGTATTCATAATAGAAAATGCACCTCATATATGACTGGGGATGATAAAATTTTAAGAACCATCAATGATTAAAATAGAAGATATGTTTTAAATAATTGTTCTTTAAAATTAAATGGAAGTGGTACATCCATTATAAATAATGGGAAGTTAAAATTCATTGAAGTTACTTCTATGGATAGACTTAGGAATAACTTACTATGAGTAATTCAGATGATAGGTGATGGATATGAGGTGATCTTCAAGATAAAATATTCTATAATCTGGTTCTTAAAGGATGAATGAACTATTTTTGAAGGTGTAAAAACTAAACAAATCCTTTTTAGATTTGAAATCAAGATAAATCATGTTAACTTAATAAGAAAAATGATAATCAATTGTGGTGCAAGATGTTGGGGCATTGTTTCTAGAAAAAAATTACAAATATCTCGAAGGAATATGCTTTAAGATAATTACCTTTACTAAAAATTAAAAGAAATATTTTTTAAAGCCTATTGAAATGGAAATATGACTAAATGAAAACCTAAAATAACATAAATTCAATCCACCAAAACTATTTAACTAGTATAATTTGAGTTATATAGACCGAAGAGGCATGAATACCTGAAGGGTGATTTTTACACTATCACTTTTTTTTATGAATTCACTTGAATAAATAGTGTTTTTTTTTTTGAAATAGAAATATAATGTTGTTGAAATATTCAACTTTTATATGAGGGAATTTGAAGAACAACTTGGTGTATATATCAAGAAGATAAAAATAGCCAATATAAAGGAGTTTAATTGTAATTATTTTCAATCCTATCAGCCAAAACATGGAATAAATAATAAATATAGTGATCTATAAACTCCCCAGAAAAACCGGGTTGCAAAAAGGAAAGAACTACTTTAATAGAAATGGGAAGGACTATTGTTACATAATATAAACATCCTAATTAATTTTTGATAGAATCTATTTGTATAGTTATACATGTACAAAATTGATGTATTCTTACACTAGGAATATAAATTACCATCAATAATTTTGTGTACAAGAAGAAACCAATGGAAAAATATCTTAAAGTGTTTGGTAGTACTTTTCTAATGAAGATCAAGAATTAAATCTTAGGATGATTTAATGAAAAAGTTGAATATGGGATTTTCCTAGGTTGTAAAACCAACTGAATGAGATATACGTGTTGTAAAAAATAGTAACACAAAATTGTGGAAACATGTGATGTTAAAGTAATTGAAAATAAATCCAAACCAATCGAATAATAGAAAATTGAATTTCATGAAGAAATAGAAGATGTTATAAAATATTCCAAAATCACTAGAGAAGAAGAACTAATTCCTAAATCTAATATCAAAAAACATGGTTCTATGAACCTATTTATAAATAAGATTATACAAGAAGTAGAAACATAAAATTATAAGCATTAAAAAAGAAATTTTCACCACTCAATATCATCTAAAGTAATAAAATTTCAATTCTGGCCAATAGAAAGCTGATAATAGAGAATTAAATTTCTCTTATATATTATATTAGACCCTAGTTATTACCGTAAGAAATTTCCCATAATGAATGGGAAGAAATCCATGAATGAGAAATTAGATCAGATTGGTAATTATGACACCTAAGAACTAGTCCCGAGAACTAAATATCCATTCCAAAGACTTGATACCATTACAATGTTTTTTAAAGTTACTATTCATCTTAACTATTGGTTTTTCATATCGATATAAAGTTGGCATTCCAAAATGGTGAAGTTGAAGATGAATTTTAAATTGAAAAAATAGAGGTATTGATACTTAGTAAGGATTAATTCTAGAATATAAACTCATGAAATTTATATATGGGATGAATCCCCTATGATTATGGTATTATAAAAATTATATTTACTTGAAGATGTAGAACTTATTTAAATGAAAAGTAGATAGAAACTTGAATTTAAAGTATAAATGTTTCAGAAATCTGATATTCATTGTCTATATTGGTGAAATAATCTTACCTCTAAATAATGAGGATATGGTTTTAGAATTATTATAATAAATAAATGAGAGCTCTAAAATTTCATTTTATAGGAAGATAAATTTATTTCTTAGGGTATAGGTTATAAAAAATGGAAGATACATCTTCCAGTCATAAGAAAAGTATAAATGGAAGTTGTAAAGAAAGTTGGATGTAGTATATTTTAAGGAATTTCTTACTCTCGCATCAATAGAAGCTGAGAAGAGATAAATACAATAAAAGTATCAATCATAAAAGTTTTTGGAATTTAATTGGGAGTTTAATCTATCTAATTTCAAATTCACCAGACATGTGGTATACAATCACTTTTTGTTCTAGATATTGAAGTGATTTAAAGGAGTCTAATATGATGGTTTCTAAAAGAATATTGAGGTAGGTCAAAAAAACATCAATCTTTGGCTTGGTGTATTAAATAAATGATAGGTCTAACTTACTCAAGTTCACATATTCAAAATGGTTTGGTGATTCGGATGACTCTAAATAAAAATTTGTAGGTATATTATTTTTACAAGATAAATGTGTATGCTAGCATAGTAAGAAGAAAAACTCAGCGACCTTGAGTATAGTAGAATCAGAATATATTTCTACCGCCCGTGCTTTTACTCAAATGACATAGAAGAATTTTTTTAAAATACTTTAAAGTAAATATTGAATATAAATTTAAAATCTTAAATTATGATCAAAGAGAAATTGATCCAAAAAAAATATAGTCCAATACTCCATGTCAAGACATATTGATATAAGGTTCTATTTCATTATAGAGAAAGTTACTTCTTTAGAAGCCAAGATTGATCATATTTCAAAAAATAATTGCGTTGATGATATTTTTATAAATGTTATTTCAAAGAAATTGTCTGGGTAACAAAGGATGGAACTTCTTCTTATCCTTCTCCTTTTAATTAAAAAGGTTTAGCAGATGACCCTCATTATTCCTTGGATTATATTGATAAAGGGGGAGACAGGTGAAACTTTTTTTATAAAAAGTAGTTATACTAAATTTTATATTATATTCATTTGAGTATTGATTTATCATAAATAGGGGGAGAAATAGTTAAGTGGATAAATTTATGGGGGTGTACATAAAAATGCCTTGGAAAAAATTCTCTTCTCCCTGGGAGATGGAATTATCTCAAAAATATTTCCATCTCCTGTAATATAGTGTTAGGATTATTCTTATTTTGAAAATTCTGGTAATATATAGAAAGTTAAAGTGTTGATAATTGTAAAAACAATTATGTTTCCAATAATTCTTAAAGGGGGATTTATGATCCCCTTGGTCTCTAAATGTGTTTCATTTGTTTTCAATAATATTTGAGATATTTTCTCAAGTTGGGAAATAAGTTTTTAAAATATAAAGATCTAAGTATGGAGGTTCTAGTTAATTCACCTGATGTTCATGAATGTATGAATAGTAGGAAGTATTTTAAATGGGTATCTAGGTAAATAAGTCAAACAATGTAGTATTTTTCAATAAATTTAAGTACGTAACATTATTGTATGGTCAACCATGATTAAAGATACATTTATTTTTTAAGGATAGAGGATGATGAGTTGATATAAAATCATGGGATAACAAAAAGTAAATTCAGCTCAAGTATATTCAACTAAAGTTTGTTTATATAAAGTAAGTTCACCAGAAGTTATTTTAACTAAAGTACAATCAATTAATGTATTTTCACATGACGTGAATTCAACTTAGGTACGTTCATCTAATGTGCATTCATTCAAAGGACGTTCATTATAAGTTCATTCAACTAAAGTACATTCATCTGAAGTATGATCACCTAAAGTATATTCACCCAAATTACATTCATCTAAAATATTTTCATAAGATGTATATTCACTTAAAGTAAATTAACTTTAAGGTTATGAGTCTTTTAAAAAAAATATGAATTCACATCTTTTATAATGATTTTTATCTAGAAGTTCAAAGTGCATTATTCATGAAGGGAATCTTTGGATTCTATCTGAGATCTATGGATATTTTGAACGATGTTCATTTTGAGGTTTTAGAGGTTTTGATAAAGTGAAAAACCTAAAATATTTTATTATTTTCTTGCCTATTGACTAAAAAATTAAAGTAAGAGGTATTTTAAAATCATAGCCCACATATTCTATACATTTATTGGAGATTTTATAGTTATTTAAATGAGGGAAATCATTCAGTAAAATATTTTTTATGAGGATTTAATTTTCAATGATTACATTGAGGCTATTTGGGTAAAGTATTATAATGATAATCTAGCCATAATTCATCGAATGGAGCTTGTAGAGTGAGTTTTTCCTAAAAAATGAAGATCCATACAATGAAGCCCTGAAGGTTAAATCTTATGAGTAGAAGCTAATTTTCCATTCCAAAAGCTCCAAAATTAATATGAATATTGTAAAAATGTGGGAAGAAGTTTAATATTATGTTGGAAGACTTTTTGTGTGGGATAAAATTTTGGGTAAAGTTTTATCCTTTTCCAAGAAACTATAATTGTTGATTTATCATAGTAGAAAATTTGTGACTCATATATTTTGATCACATAAAGTAGTAGGTTCCCTCATTAATACCAACCCATTTTGAATTCCATGTCCTTTATTTTTTACTTTACTCTATGGGGTAAAAGTGATTATTTTTACATGAATGGGTTATAAACTTAATAGTTTTTTGAGTTTTACTTCATGTTAATAAAATTTGTAAAATAAAACCATTGATTCAAACCCCCTCCCCCCTTTATAGTAGAACAATTCATTCATGGGTATAATAACTAAAATAATGATAGTAACATGATTTTCCAGTGATTGGTAGATCTGGAACTCATAGATACAATCACACTATAGAAACCTAATACTTTTACACATATTATTATATAATTGTTTAACATAAACATATATTAATAAAAACACAAATATCATGAGTCCTAGTAATTTTATAATACTAGCTTCCTGATACATCTAAGTTAGACTAAAAAAAATCTTTACTTTATTATATGTAATGACATTCTAAATTCTTTTGAGATCCTAAAACATTATGGGATATCCTGGGGAAAAATACAAAAAATGGGTGATCTAAAAAAACCATTAATGGAAACGAATTATAAGGAATCATAACTTTCCAGTCAAATGAAAATCTTAATATCATAAAATAGAAGTATCATGGGTAATTACAAGAAAGGATGACATAAATAACATGGTTTAATTAGACCATGGAATCATAATAAATTTGGTAGTAACATATAAAATGACATAAACATGAGTCAAAGATAACTTTCTAGACAATATCACATGGTGGAAAAAGTCCCATAATAGATTAGGTTTACTATCTAATCTCATATATGACACCTCATGAGACTAAATCTTTATTCAATTCATTAGAGAACTATTTGGAAACACCCATCATTACATATTAATTATTTATGTATTCAAAAAAATTAAATAAATCATAATTCATACGATAATAATAACCCATGAAAAGTAAATGGGTTGTGTAATCTTGCCTCATATCATAATCAAAGAAACTTTTCGGATGAAGGAATTTAAAAAATGAAAAAAAAGAATGTATTACCCTATAAAATTAAGAAATAATAATCTTGGTATACATGAGATAGAAACATATACATAATTTAAAAGTAATTCATAATATAAAATTTTGTTGTTGCTGATCAAAACTTCATTAAAATAATAAATGAAATATTTCTTAAGGAAAATACACTTTTTACTTTGAAGTCACTTCTTAAAAATATAAAAAATTATAAAATATAATAGAAAAAATCTTCCTTAAAAAACAAAAAAATTTATAAAGTAATATTCAAAAAATTGTGTGGTCATGATGGCGGGTAATTCTATACATGTCATATAAGCTAAAAACCCATTCCTTTCACACAATAGTAAAAGGGATAAAAAGTACCTCATTCGAAAAAAGAAAATAAGATTCCATTCAAACCATTTTATAAAAAAAATTGGTTGAAAATTTATTTAATAAATAATTTGTATAAGGTAAAAAGTATTTTTGAAAATATTTATTGAAAACATAGATATGGAAGAAAAATTATTTTTAACCAAAGAGAGAAATGAAGACAGTTTTTATTAAAAACATTTTATCAATCATTTTAAGTACCAAAAAGTGTAAAATTGTTCTATTACTTACAAATTTCATTAATAAACATAGGAAGATACAATAAAAAATTATTATAAAATTATCGAATAATTTCATATAATGGAAATTCAAGCCTAAATAATCCCGATTAAAATGAGATTGAAACATAAACCCTTACAGCTTTGGTAACTATTAAATCATAAATACCTTAAATGAATTAAATGAATTTTTACTTAAAATAACATTAATTATGAATTAATCATGACATAATATGTAAATGGGAATTATATACACCATTTATAATAAATTAGGTGCATGAAAGGACATGTGTCTTATGTAACTAGTTTTTCAGAAAAAACTCTCACCTCGAGTGTAAACTCTGTTATCTATGTATTTTATATCATACATAATAAGATTATATTAATTAATAATTTTCTTAAGAACATTTTTTAGTACTAATAAATCATACTTAAACTATTTACATCAATTATTTTGATGATGTATTTAATTATTTAATCATTTATGTCAACATCGTGTGTTTTGAGGATCCTAGGTTTATAATTTCAAAATGATATTGGTGTGTTAACCATGGTCAAGGTTTTGAATTTTTTATTATGTACAGAATAATAATAATTAAATAATAATAATTTTTATACATAAATAATACTTTAAAAAATAACTATGAATTATTTTTTGGAAACATGAACTATGTTACAATCATGGAGACCATGGGTCATAAGTATGTATGTGTATAGTTTCCATTTCACAAAGATCATGATGGAATGATGGTAAGTGATATTTTATATTTAAATAATTATAATAATATCATAAATATCATATTATTTAATTAAATACACTTACATATACCATCCTTATGATGCACTGATAAAAAAACGAATCACATCGCTTCGTGAGGCGTTAGTCCGACGAACACACCAATAACATTATCAATTTCCCAATGATCGTAACTTAAGAAATTATGTGATATATAAATTCTATATAAAGATTAATATTTCATTAATATCATATATATATATTAAATCCATGATCATAAACATCTATGAGAGGTGATGATGGAAAATTAATTGCATTAGATCATGAGGCGGTAGTCCCCCGTACACACGAACCTTGGTCTTGTTTTCTATTTGATGGAAGAGGAGATGGATTTATGTGATAAAAAATAAATAATAACATTTTTTATATGATATATATTGATATTATTATATCATCATGACTGATAAAATTTATAAGTAGGTGGAAGAATAAATAAAACAAAGATTCTCGGTTATGAACGATACGTCTTATTCGGACCACCTCTTTAGGATTATACCTAAAGCCTCCAAACATTGGATTTATGATAAAACCAGTTATTCTAGGACATAGTAATGGAATCAAGGAATTTATTTGGTTAGGTATTTTCCATTACATATGCCTTGATAACTGTACATATGAGAAGAGAGGGGTTCTCTTTTATAAGTGGGGGAGAGAACACACTTGAATTCTTTTAAAATAAAGAGTTATACCCTCATTTTACACATGAAAAAATTATTCATAATGGATAATTATAGAACCATATATTATATAATGTCTAAATATGACAATAAAATGTGATTTAGAAAAGTTTTTAGGTCTTTTTAACCATTATCTATTTAGTTTAATCCCTTGGTAAACATGTTTTAACCTTAACTGCAATAATTAATTTTTTCTGTATTTACTATTAAGAATGAGAAATATTTAATTTAAAATTATTATATAATATTAATTATTATGACTATAAATATATAATAAATTTTTCCAAAATAAATTCTCATAATTCTAAGAATTTAATTGAAAATTAAACTCACAGATGCGACAAATAATAGTTTTCCAAAGAAAGGGTTTTCATAAGTACAAATGGTTTTCATACAATAATTCAATATTAAATTAATTGAAATGACCTAAATTGTATTAATAATAATATAATTTAAATTAGTTAACTTTTAAACCTTCCTAAAAAAATATAACTTTTAAAATTATTTAAACTAAAAGGTATTTTTCAATAAAAACCAATATTCTTCACTATTCATTAAAAAGTTAATCCTTTTCGAAAAATACCAAAAAAATAATACTATGATTATTTTGAGATGTTTATTCCAAAAATTAATTTTATTTTTTCAAATAAACTTTTTATAATTATAAATAATCAATTTTATTATTTTTTCACAAAAATATAGAAAATTCATTTTTTTGAGCAAAACGTATTTTTGAAGCCTATAAATATTTTACCAAGAATTAAGTACTTATTTATCAATATATTTTCTTTATGATTAGTATTATATTTTAAAAATATGTTTCTTCTTATTAATATGTCCAAATTTAATTCCTAGGTTATAATTGTGATATTTAAATGAAAATATTTTAGTAGTATATCGTGGTTCGTTTAAACCAAGTGTTTTATATTGTATATAATATCGAGAATTATGTTGTTTTAAAATATTAGGGAGTTAAATTGTACCTCCATAAAATAAATTTATTCCTTTTAATTTTAACTTAAGCTCAGTAATCAAAGGTTTTACATTCAAATATTCCTTTAAGTAAAACCCACATTGTAAAAATACTTAATAAAAATTTATCTAAAAAAGAGTTAAAGGGAAATATGAACGTAATCACATAACTTGGTTTCCACATAGGATAACATTGGTGGGAAGTGAATACATGGATTCAGAAAGAATTTCTATTTAGTAAATAATGTAATAATATTTTTAAAAATAGAAGAGCCCAACGATTAATCAAAAAATAATAAAATTTTTATTTCATGATATTTTTCCTAAAAATTGATGGATTATTTTACCATATAGATTAAAAATATAAGTAAATATTCTTGAAAAGTATAATTTCATCCTTTGATCATTGTTCACCATAATCTCATAAATTTCTTCAAATGATGAGTATTCAAGATGATTTTTTTTATGCCTAAAGCACTAAAATTATCTTCTAAAAGATCAAATGGTTTCACAATTTGATATCAATATAGTCCATTTATAATTATACAAAAAACATAAATGGTTATAAAAATGTAAGATAATTTCTGAAATTATTACACCTACAAATTAATCTTCATATCTAAAGTCCAACTTAAATCATTCCATAAATAAATTACCCTACATCCAAAATAACATCAACATTAAAATATTTAATTGTGTTCTTCCAAAATAATAATTAACATTAAATCATGTGTTATATGTAAGGATAATATATACCTCAACCAAATGAAACATTTTCTAAAATATCATCAACCACCTCAAAATAATAAAAGGTTGAAAATATTTGACCTTAAAATATGTTTCCAAAAAGTAACTAAATATTTCATCATAAAATAAATTTGGTAAGAACAATGTGATACTAACTAGAACATCTTTCATTCCAGTGGTGGGCATTACACCCTTATTAACCTTCATATGTGATCTCAATCCCCATGGCCTTGCTGGATGTGATGGGTTATCTTTTGGCATATAGGATGTCCTTTTTTAAACCAGATTTCTATAATATTCCCAAAAATAGAAAGAACATCCTCAAAAAAACATTAATCATAAAATCAGTTTTTAATCACCTAATCCTTCTATACAACTTATTTTTTCCCAAATAATCAAATAATATTAATTGACTGCAATAACCTCAACATAAAATACATATAAAATATTATATTTTCCTCAATCATGTGTTTTCCAAAAAATATCACCTTACCAAAAAATCACCTCTCTAGTTCCTTAGTAATTAATCATTGTATTGGGGAATTGGCTCAAATAGTGATAGTGTACCCCACATTTATTACATTGAACTGTCAGTAGTGCCTTAATTTGAACTTAAGTTTCCTGCATCTTGTTAACTGAACTCTTTATTTCTCTTTAGTAATTATATTCTTTATACCCTCCATTTACACACAATAATAATATTCCATTTCCTTTAAGACTTTTTACATGGGGAATCTTCCCACATTTTTGACATAGAAGAAATTTAACCTTCTTTTATTTCTCATCTTTAACACTTGGGATTCTGTGAGATGTCTTCCTTCTAATATTTAATGTGTTTGGAAATTAAATTATGTTTAAATTATTATTCAAAATTTGACATATCTCATTTCTCATGATAAAAATATGTATAACTTATATTCTATTAGTTTAGGTGTACCTTTAGGGAAATAAATACATTTCCCATCACATTGGATGTTGGATTTATTTCTCCTATTTTCGTTACTAATTAATTTTTATAAAATAAAAAATATGAGAATAAATTAATATAAAAAGGGAAAACTACTAAACCTAGAAGGAATTACTAATAAATGATAATTATATACAAACTTACTAGTCTCTGAATTTTAATCTATGTTGTCGATTGTAACATTTTCTATTGGTTTTTCTAAATTAACAATTTTTTAAAGTCCTTAATAAAGGTTTGTAATGAGTTTTTGAATTTACAAATCATATACCACTAAAGTGTCAAAGTAGATGTGCAGCAATACCCATTTTCATGCACCAGGTGATGATTGATTCAAATCCCAATGCACCATTTTCAAAGTTATTACCACTAGGTGAAACTATTCTAGAGACACATCCACATGTATTATCCAGAAAGGGATGTATATTCTTGGAAACCACTCACTTTATACAATACCAAATTTCCATGATATTTCCCTATACTTAGGCTTATACTTATACTAATACCAAGGCTTCTCACTAAATTATTCATTTTCTAATCCCCAAAACTGACTAGAACATTCTCTGATAATAATTACAGTGACCTAATCCTTTTACAAAAATTATTATAGGATTTATAAAATAAATAATCATTAATTAAAACTCATAGATAATGACTCCAAGTGTATTTGGAAAAATAGGTTCATAATAAATCAAAGAGGGACTAAAAATAAAACTTCTATATTTTATTCTCCACATTGAGATCCAAAATCCATTCAAGATACAAAAACTACATGGGATAACCTAGGGAATACATAGAAATAATGGGTGAGCTAGAAAGCCTAGTAAGGGAAAAACATGGAAAAGAAGCATAAATTGTGAGTCTGAGGTATAACATAATACCATAAAAGATAAGTCTCATGAGTAATAATGTGAAAGAATAATATAAAGAACATGGTACCATATAATCTTGGAATCATGAGAAATATAGAATCAATATATAACATGACATAAACACGAGTCAAGGATAACTTTCTAGACAATATCACACGGTGGAAAAAGTCCCATAATGGATTAGGTTTACTCCCTAATCATATATATGATTCCTCATGATACTATTAATTTACCCAACACATTGGTGTGCTATCTGGGAATGCCCATCATAACATGTATAATATTTTTGCATTCCACAAAAAGGAAATTGATATTAAGGAATAACATAAAAATTTACCATGGAAAGAAAATGGGATGTTTAAACTTTCCTCATATGAGAAATGAGTTAAAAAGTACCTCATTTAAAAAATGAAAATATAATTCCTTTCAAAAAAATTATAAAAATTAAAAAATGGTTAAAAAGGATTTTGATAAATCATTTTGACAATGTTAAAAATATTATTAGATGGAATGGGTAAGAAGAAAAAGTATTTTTGACATAAAAAGAGAAATAAAGTTGGTTTTTCTTAAAAAAAACTCAATCATTTTAACCACCAAAGAGAGGAAAATGGTTATATTACATGAAAATTTATTGAATAACTAGAGAATAAGAAAATTAACTGGTTTTTTTATAAAATGATGAAATAATTTCCTATAATGGAAATTCAAGCATAAAAAATCCTGATTAAAATAAGATTTAAACATAAACCCTTACTATATTGGTAACTTTAGAATCAGAACTACCATGAAAGAAGTAAATGAACTGTAATATAAAATTTCATGAATTGTTAAAGATTCATGGTATAATATTTAAAGGCTCAATATATACACCATTTAAAATAAATTAGGTGCATAAAAAATATGTGTCTCAAAGAAGTAATTCTTGAGATAATACCCATACCTTGAGTCTAGATTTTGTCAGTTATGTCTTTTATCTCTTGTACAGTAAAAATATATTAATTTTTTGATTTCTTAATAAACTATTAATGGTTTAATCTCTTGTACTTAACCAATTTACTTAATTTATTTTAATAATTTAAATAATTACATTATTAGATATTTCCATGTCAGATGTTTTGAGGACGCTCAGTTCGTAATTTCAAAAGGACATAGGTGTTATGATCGTGGTCATAATACCCTGGGATTTTGTGAAATATATTTTTAAAATTTTACTTAATAGTTTTATATTTTACACAAAATTGTGTTTCTATTCGACTAAACACAATATAATTTTTGTCTTTTGTTACACACAAGATCAAATTTAGAGTGTGTTTCACACAACACCGAGATTTAGCGAACCATAACATAATATTATTTTAAATATGAACATTATAACCTAGCCATTAAATAGGTGGGTATGAATAGTATTAAATACTTTATTAAATTTATATATAAATTTCCTACGCAATATAAATTTATTTATAAATTCTTAGTAGTTGATCAATCAATTATTATTAATGTAATTAAATTCATAATAAATATATTTTCTTCAAAAAGGATTTTAATTATTTTTTATATGAAAATATAATGATTAGTTTAAATATATTTTAGAGAATATATTCGATAAAATGAAATAAAATTTTTTAATCCTCGTATCAAAATTAACTTATGGTGAAATTTTGGGATTTCTCATAAAATATTTATTTTTCAATGAATACTTAAAAATACTGATTTTCAAATAAATATCATTTATTTTTAAAAAAATTAGTAATATAAATAAAAAATTATGTCTTAAATCAATATGAGTATTATTTATTTATATATAATCCACTAAATTAATTTTTAATTAAATTTATATTGGATTTTATTATAAGTTTATTTTTGGGTTAAAAAAGGGTTTTTCTGAAAATTGTTTTAAAAATGCTTAATATTTCTGTATTTTAATAAATTAAAATAATAATTAATGAGAAATGATATTAAATGAAATTAATATATTAAATATAAATTATTTTTAATTGATAATCATAAAATGATTATTATTATACATATATTTAATGTAAAATCATCTTTTGATGCAAAAATACACTTCTAGAAAACCCACATTTTCATCGCGTCTGCGAATTTTTTTTAAAATTTACTTTTTTCGACATTATTAAAATTAATTCTTAAAAAATAATCTTAATTTTTAAAATCATAATAAAAAAATTATCTTAATTTTATTATTTCTTAATTTTTTTAAAAGATTAAATTTTTAATGAATAGTGAAAATAATGAATTTCAGTGGAAAAGTGTTTTTTCATTTAATTTATTTATTAATTTATTTATTAATTTAAATTATATTTTAAATTGCTTTTTAGAAAAACTAGATAAATTAAACATCTATTAATACAATTTATGTCATGTTAATAAATTTTTTATTGAATTTTGATATAAAAACTTTTCAAATGTTCAAACATTTTCTCTTTAAATATAGGCTTTCTCATCACGTTTGTGTGACTAATTTTAAATTCAATTTTAACAAATATATAAATGGATATGGGAAAATGGATTTAATATTTATAATCATAATTATTTATATTATCTAACAAGTTCAAAATTATTTTTGACTAAAATTAATAGTCAAAACTGTAAAAATTATTTACCACATTTAAGGTAAAAATTGGTTTACAAGGGGGGTTAAACTAAAAAGATAAGGGTTAAAATGATATATAAACTTATATAAACTAGTTTTAATGGAACTATTTAGACATTATCATGTATAAGGATAGAATTACATCCCTTTTTTACCCTTTTGGTATGTGATAAATGTGATTACAACATTTTCTTTCAAAACAATTACATGTCTTCCACTCACCTACATTATAAAGGCCACCCCCTCCCCTCTCTTCTTAACACATTAGAACCCATTTGGATCAAAAAATATCTATATAAATCACTTAGAAAATTAAATAATCTCACAATCTAATTATTATTTTTTAAATCAATCCTAGGTTGTCTTTTGGTTCAAACCTAAGGAGGATACACAAAAAAGAGGTAACATTCATTAAGAAGTGTTTTATTTTATTTCTACCTCCACCTCCTTAAATTATTAGTATAACATGATGATATAAAAACTTTAGTATCTTAAATAAACCTATATGGTTTTATTATAATTTAATTAAATAAAACCATCTCGACTTCTATCAAATGGGTTACGAAATCATCATTCATGTGTACTGTGGACTTCCACCACCTGAACTAATGTCATTTGTTTCTCTATTACCAAATATAGATGCAAAGAATTAGTGAAAGATTTATTATTTATATATGATTTTTCTGATTTTTTTTATTATTTCATAATTATTATATCACACATACCTTCCCACTCCCCATCTTGATGGAATACGATAATGTTGCTCATGAGCACGGTAGACTATCACCTTTTGTAGCGATGTGATTCATCCATTCTTTACTTGGAAGGTATTAAGGATGTGTTTAATGAAAATATGTGATATATAAGACATAGAAATTATTTTTTAATGATCATATATATCATTTACCTTTATTTATTTCAATCCTATAGGAACATAAAAATGGTGTTCATGTCTACGTACGGTTTATCATCTCCATCAATGGTGTTTTTAATTTTCTATCACTAAATTTTATAGATTACAACAAAAACATATATAATGAATATATATGATATTTATATAATTATTAAAAAAATTATTATGATACAATAATCAAAGTAATAGTATCCAAAATAATAACTCAAAACATACAAGAAAAACAAAGCCATTATTTCTTGAAACATGACTTTAACATGGAACTTTTAATAAATGGGTAATAAAAGGTTATAATAAACTCATATATTATATGATATTAAAGAATATAGTTTTTTCATATATTTATGATAAACTTATATTTATTATACATGATTCTTTAACGTGTACGATGGAATTGAAGAATTAAGTTATGGGAATCCATCTCACTTTTTTACTTTGGTGACCCACATGCCATATTCACAACCTATTCCTTTTATGTGGGGTATATACTTCCCAAGAATTTAAATTATGATTATTATAATTAAATTTTTTTTATTTACCAAACCATCAGATGGTATAAATTTCATGGGGATTACAATTCAAATTTTACTAATGTCGTAAGGGATTTTTGTCTCTATTTGCGTTCTTTGCAACATAACATTATATTATGAACCTATCCTCTTTTACAAGGTGTATATACTAACCAATTTACATGTAATATAATGAATTTACTTATCACCATGATATTTTAGGTTTCATTTTTTATTATTCCTTCATGGGTATTATGATTCAAAGTTACTTAAGTGGTAAATATTTTAGGATACGATCTCATCGCTTATCGGGATTATTTATGATTATGTTTTCAACGATAGAATTTTATGATTAATATCTCACAAAACTCAATAATTTTATGACCCTATTGTAATAAATGAATTTTTCATGCAATTCCATCATTTTTTCACTCTTTGATACTTAAAATAATTGATAAAAAATTTAATAAAATGAGACTTTATTTCTCTCTTCTATCAGAAATAATTTTTTTCAAAATAATACTTTTAAATTTTTTTTAATATTCTCCAATAATTTTTTAAAATACATTTTTACACATGTTTTCCTTTTAAAAAATGTTTTTAAATGAATCTCTGTTTCTTTTTCAAAACAAATCCTATTTGGAATTTAACGAAAATGTGAAAATAATCATTGTTTTTAACATGCACATCATGAACAGTATTTCCCACTATCATGACTGCTAAATTATTTAAAAATTACCTTAAAAATTTTTTTAATTTATTTTAAAAGAAAATTATTCATAAAATTTTTTATAAATTTTTAGTTTTAAAATTTTATTTTCAAAAAAAAATAGTTTCCTCAAGAAATGTACCAATTGATATTTTAAAATCATTTTATATCTATGATGACATCCTTTGATGATAATTATGATTTATTGGGGATATAATTCAAGGATAGTATTATTATTATTTCTCTAGATGTTTTATGTTTCTGATGAAAATATTTTTACAACATACATTTCTCTTCCATGGGTTATACTGTGAAAAAATTCTTATGAAACATGCTTCTTTTTCCCTGGGTTTTACTTTGAAGAAATTATAAAATGACTATGAAACCTATTTATTTGTTATATGTTATGTTATGATAAAATTTTTATGAAACCCATTTATTTTCATGGGTTTTGATATGATGGCTGTTTTATGATCTTTTCGAATACATATGTATGATTTTCATTATGTGAAGGTGGTTATATTATATCCAAGTATGGTGGTTTCATTATAAAAAATGAAAGGTGGGGCCTATATATCCCTCCAATGAATTTGGAAATTAATTATATCTCAAGAGATAGATATGACTAAAATGGGGAGTGAACTCAGTTTACTAAGGGGATTTGTCCACTACGATAGCCTTGGGAGTAAACCGTGAATACTATAATGGTTTAGGAAGTGAAATCATTCCCCTTTTAGGAAAGGGATTTCACTAAGAATGGTGGTGTGTCCTATCCAGGAGATTTAGCTTCCAATGGAGTTCCCTGATATGTTTTTGGTAGTGAGGCTTGAATTTAAGGTAAATGATTTTCTATTATTATTTATATGCCACAATTATATGTTGTATGTCATTTTTATGATCTCATGGATCATGTTATTGTATTTACATATGTTTTGTGTCTTATAAACTGCAAATATTTACACCATGACTCAAGATTCTGATCCTTGATATTTAGGGTATGATTTTCTAATGTTATTCTTATGTTATTATATCCTTATTTTCATGTATTTCCTTTTTTACCCCTACTGAGCATCTGAGCTCACCCATTCTTTTGTTTCCTTTCCCAAAGTTATGAAGAAAGGTTATAAGTATGTTATGTCTATGAAGAGATCTTAATGGGATGATATTTATGGGATACATTAAGAATATTTCACCAAATTAGAAGATTGTGTAGATTATCTTCAAAGACATTAAACTTTAATGATCAAGTTTGGGGACTTTATATTGTATTGAACATTCATCTAAAAAGATGCAATATTTTTGAATGAAAATATTTGGTTACTATGTTTTGTATCAGAGGAATGTTTTAGTTAATAGTAACACCCCATATTGATGAAATTTAAAATTAATATGTCATATGACTCGTGTCAACAAGGTGTGCCTTTATTTTTGAGTGTTTACCTGATTATAACCCCATAATTAAGTGCTCTTTTCCAGGATTAGTGATCACAAAGGGTGAGTTTATGATAAGTTTATTAGGGTGTGTACGAGTGAGGAAAAAGCACACAGGAAAAAACATGTGTTGGATTATAGGGACAGTCATTAGTCTGATGTCATGTTTGGGAATGTTGGTGGACCCCAGGGAGGGGACAACTTGTCTATGGGAAAACTAGTGGTACCTAATAGTCTAAGCCCTGATGACCTTGTTAAGGCAGGGTGTTTGTGTTGTTAGTGGGATGAGTTTTCAGAATTTTATTAGAGTATTAACCTATCCTTAAGCATGGTGGCACTCAATGGGTTTATATGTTGGGTCTCAAACAAGTATATTGTGCTCTAAAAGAGGGGTGAATTAACATCCCAAAATGATAAAATCTCAATTGACTAAATTATATGACTCATATCAACAATTTGAACCTTTCTTTTCGAGATCCAACTTGATTAGAACTACATAGCTAAGTTTCCTTGTCCTGGAGTAGTGATTAGAATGGGTGACCTTCTAGGAAGAATCTCAAGGTGTATGCAAGTGAGGGAAAATTACACTAAAAATCACATTTTTTTTCATGTGGGAACATTCATTAGTTTGATGACCCAATTGGGCTTGTATGTGGGCCCTAGAGAGGGGACCACAAGTCTTTGGGGTAACTAGAGTTACATGCTAGGCTAGGACCTGATGACCTTGTTAAAGAAGTTTGTACGTCATGTCTAGATACTATATGTATAGGTGTATCTGAGAAAGAGGTACCGAAGGGTAATAACATTGAAAAGGTAAAATTGATATACACTAAATATTCACCTATTTTATGAAAATGGGTCTTGTTTTACAACTGGTATGACACTCCAGAGCGATATACTTTAGAAATTTACGAAATATTTAGGAACCACTATAAAGGATTTAAATAGGTGATGAATATTATTTACTAAGGATAAACCTAATATGTCATAAATTAACAGAAATATGTCATGATCTTAAAATATTATAATTGATTTTATTGATTATTTGGTTTCTTGTCACGATAAGTGTTTCTCACACTATGCTTTTTGGTTTTAGTTAATGACATGAACCATAAAGAATAGGGTTAACATTGAATGGGATGGAAATTTTTTAGATGAGAATCTAAATGGGATAATGACTGGAGTAAAGTACATTGTGATTATGGCTAATCATTTTTCATAAAACATCATTAAAATATTCTACTATAACCAAATCTCAAAATCACAAAAGAATATAATGAAAGAGTTCACTGAGATTCTTGGTAGTGGAAACCATGGTGGAAAGAACATTAAATTTCATATATCTTGATAATGTGTTAAGGAACACCCAAGTTAATGTCTTCGAGTAATAGATTGATGTTTTGACTATGGAAAATAAGGACACAAATTAATTAATTACAAAGGGAAAATGAAAATTTTAGTTAACACAGTAGATGAGAATAACGTTCTACCTATGATATCATTGATTTCTGAATGTTTTAATTTTTAAAAGTATGGTAATTATGAAAATCAATGTCTTAAGTGGAAATCTCATACATAAAATCAGCAAGGTTTTCTAAGTAATGGTTGTATTTCTGATGATGAAGAGACTAAAAATGACATATAAAAGGAAAGTGGTATTAAGGAATAAGATGAAGAATCCTAGTTAATGGTTTGAAAAGGAAGTGCGATGAATGAAATATTCATGTTTTATAATTCAAATACTATACTATATGAATCAAATATATATATATATATATGAGGATTGTTTTTATAATTTTTCAGTAAATATTTGTAGGAATATGATGAATGGTTATGATAACCTAAAAAAGGAATTTAATGGAAAGGTGATATTTTAAAAAAATACATGATTAAGGTAAGATAGCCCTTATTATGTTCAAAATATTTAGATAATCATGTTGTTATAAATAGATGATTGATATGGATAAAGTAAATTAGATAGTACTGATGACCTAGGAACTAATTAATGATTTATAGAAAAGGTGGTTTATGTCATCATCGATGGAGTTTACAACATTATAGGATCTATTGAATATATTCAATAATATATGGTTTTATTCAAGTAATGATGAATCATGAATGTTTTCATAGTGGTTTTACAGTAAATTAAGTTATTATCATGTTTTAAGAAGATACATAATGAAGGTGTCCACATGTTTGGTATGTGACAATTATGAGCAACTTAATATTGTTTGGGAGACTAATGATGAGTTAATTTTTTAAATTTAATGAAATTTTTTTAAAAGTTTTGGATTTTAATCTTTTGGAAGGGTCATAAAGTAAACCATTTATGAAATTTTTTAAGATGAACTTTGTATTGGGTTTTAGATAATAATTTATTATTTAACAATATGAAGATTTATTTATAACTTGTAATAACCATTTTTGTTTATAATAACTAGATGTAGACATGATGAATTATTATTATTTTATATATATTATGATCCATTGGTGATTTTGGTTTTAAAAACTCAAATTTATTTCTCTAAGTAATAGGTGAAGTGGAAATTGATCAAGGAATAATAAAATGATGATATTGTTCTTATGAAATAGAATGAAATCAAGTAAGTATATCTTCTATTGAAAACTAACCAACATTATGAAAATGATATTGAAATAAAATTTAGCCCTATTATCATCATTTTCATGATATCAATTACCTTTTTCACACCTCTTTATTTTATGGTTTTGTTGTCATTAACCTTCTCAGGATCACTCGCTTTTTGATGATCAATGATATTTATCAATATATGATATTTTTAATATTTTTAATATTTCATGAATCACTATTTTTATATTTTATTACAGGCAATAATAATTTTGACTTGCATAATACACAATATTGAGTTTAGCTTGTGCTATACAAAACACCGAGATTTAGTAAAACATGAAATAATATTATTTTAAATATAACAGTCAAAAACTATTCCTTATATTGGTGGGTATGAATGGTATTAACTACTTCAGGATATTTATATATAAATTTCCTACTTAATATAAATTTATTTATGAATTCTTAGTAAATAATAAATCAGTTTTGAGTAAAGTAATTATATTTATCAAAACTTTATTTCCTTCAAAAATAGATTTTATGGATTTTATAAGTAAATATTTTAATTAATTTATATATATTTGATAAAATTAATTTTATAAAATTAACTTAATTTATGGAATCATTTTATAAAAATTAACTTATGGTGAAATTTAATATTTTTCAAAAAATAGTTATTTTTCGGTGAATAATGAAAAGTATTATTTTGTATAACAATCATTTATTTTAAATAAATAAACTAATTTAAATGAAAAATTATGTTTTAAATTAAAATAAGTATTATTTAGTTTTATTTCATCCACTTAATTAATTTTTAATCAAATTTATATTGTATTTTATTATTATTTTATTTTTGTGTTTAAAAGAACTGTTTTTCATAAAACTATTTCAAAATTGCTTAATGTTTCTCCATTTTATTTAATTAAAATATTCTATATATGGGATTGTTTAAAATTAAATTATTATATTATATATCAATAATTTTTAAATGATATTCATATAATTTTTATTATTTGATATGGAGTTAATAAAAAATCATCTTATGCTTAAAAAATCACTTCTTAAAACCCCCTTTTTAGTCATCTCTATGGGTTCTATTTTAAAATTTATTTTTAAACTTTTTTACTAAATTTATATTAAAAAATAATATCTATTTTTAAAATCATCATATAAAAATTAATTTATTTGGAATTTCTGAAGATTTTCTTAAATAGTTTGATTTTTTAATGAATAGTGATAAATACTGAAATTTAATTAAAAACTACCTTTTAGTTTAAATTAATTATAAATATAAAATATATTTTGAATTTATTTTAAAGTAAAATTATATCAATTATACATATATTAATACAATTTAGGTCATTTCAATAAAAAAAATTAATTCTTATATAATAGCTTTTCAAACTTTTGAACATTTTCTCTTTAAAAATCTCTTTCTCATTTTGTATATGAGATTAATTTTAAATAAACTTTTACCTATTATTTTAATAGAATTAGGAAACATGTATTCCATATTTTAAATAATAATAAATTATATTTTTTAACAATGTAAAATTAATTTTTCTCAAAAATGAATAGTAAAAAATAGAAAAAATCATTTACCTCAGTTAAGGAAAAAACGGGTTAACCGAGGATTTAAACTAAACATAGAAGGGGTAGGATGACATATATTCTTGTCTAAAATATATTGGGTGGAAATATTTTGACCTCATCATGTAAAATGTTTAATTTTATCAATTTTGGACCCTTGTGGCATGTGAAAAATATTGTAATACCATTATTCAAAAAAATTATAAGTGTGCCACTCACCTAACTTATAAAAGGAAACCCCCTATCCTCTCTTCTTTAAACCTTAATACCCATTTGTTTCAGATAATACGTGCTCAAATAACTCCCCAAATTACATCCTCTAATATTATAATCCCTATTTTAGACATAAATCCAACCTAGGAAGGATTTTGGTGCAAGCCTAACGAGGATACCCGAAGAAGAGTTTGCATTCATCAACAAGAGGTTTGATTCATTTCTTCCTCCACCAACTAAAATTATTATTATACCATTATGATATAATAAATTTACTATACTACATATACCTATATACTTTTATGTTAATTTCAGGGCCGACAATGACCTATTCTCCTATCAAATGGGTTACAAAATCATCATTCGTGTGTACGGAGGACTATGGCCTTTCGAACCGATGTCATTCATTTCTCTATTACCACCTCTTAAGGAGGAAATTAATGATATATTTTTATTTATATATTATATTTATCATTTTATTATCATTATATAATTATTATATCACACATACCTTCATACTCTCAATTTTTTGGGAATAAGATAATGTCACATGTGTGTACGACGGACTACCAAATCGCGATGCGATATAATTCATTCATTCTTTACATGGAAGGTACTAAGGATATGTTTATTGTAAATATGTAATATATATGACATAAAAAGTATTATATAAATATCATATATATATATATATATATATATCATTTACCCTGCTTTCTTTTAATCTGATCAGAAATTGGAAATAATGTTCATTCGTAAGTATTACCTACCATCTCTATGAATAGTGTATTTAATTTTCTATAAATAAATTTTATTGATTAACCTAAATAAATATAAAATTAATATATATTATATTTATATCATATTTTAAATTCTATAGATTATGAGACTATGATCTATGTAAGAGGACCAAAAATAAAAAGTCAAATCATACATGAAAAACAAAGCAGTAATTTCCTGAAATGTGAATTTAACAATGAATTGTTAATAAAAGGGTAATAAAATCTCATAAGAAAATAATATATGGTATGATATATACGAATATTTTTTCTTAATATATTTATGAAAAAACTTATATTTATTATACCAGAGGTTTTAATGTTTACATTGAAAGTCAATACATAAAGTAAGGTATTTCTGTCTCACTTTTTACTTCTATGAGACACATGCCATATTCACCACATATTTATTGTATGTGTGTATATAATTACCATGAATGTATTTTATTATTATTATAATTAAAATATTTGGGATTTATATAACGATTTTAGTATCTAACTTTCTTGAGGATTATTGTTAAAAAGTTACCAAATTGGTAATGGATTTTGGTCTCGATTTTTCCTTCTTTGAGATATATGATTATGTTATCCATATATATTATTGTTTGGGGGGTATAAATAGTACCATTGATATGTAATATCATAAATTTATTTATCCTCATGAAATTATAACTTTCATTTTATGTTATTCTTTAATGGGTCTTATGATTCAAAGTTACCAAAGTGGTAATTATTTTATGTTACAATCTCATTGTCTATTGGGGTTTTTTTATAATTACATTTTTATGATAAAATTTTATGATCCATAACTCAAGAAACTAATTAATTTTATTAATCTCTAGTTATTCTTTATTTTTACAAGAAATTCTACGATTTTTTCAACCTTTAGTTCTTAAAATAATAGAGAAAATGTTTTCAAGAAAATATGACTTTATTTCTCCCTACTATCGGAATTATTTTTTCTTCCAAAACCATATTTTCCAAAAATGTTTTAAATAATGTTTTACAATTGTCCAATGTTTTCTTAAAATAAATTTTTATCCCCTTTTTTTAATAAAATAATAGGAATATTCATTTCATTTTCCAAACAACTTGTGTTTGTCTTTTACCAAAAAATGGAAATGTATCTTTGTTTTTAACATGCACAGGATGAAAACTATTTCACAATATAATTACCACTCAATGATTTCAATATTACCTTAAAAGTTTTCATTGTAATTTTCAAATAAAATTATTTCCAAAATAATCTATGAATTTTTAGTTTTAAAATTAATTTTTCAAAGAAAATTTATTTTCCACATAAAATGTTCCAAGGGATATTTCAAAACTATTTTTCATCTAAGATGACATCCTTTTATATTACTTATGATTTATTGGGGATATGATACAAGTATAACATTATTATTGCTTCTCTATATGTCTTATTTTAATGATGATAAGATATTTATGTAATATGTTTCTCTTCCACAGGTTATACCATGATAAAATTATTATAACATCTGCTTCTTTTTCCACAGGTTACACTTTGATGAAATTATCAAATGATTGTGAAATATGTTTATTATATAATATTATGTTGTGATGAAATATTTATGAAACAAATTTCTTTCCATGGGTTCTGATATGAAGAAAGTTTTATGATCATTCATTACACATATGTATGATTTTCATTATGTGATAATGGTTGAATTATAAACAAGGACGGTAGTAACGTTATAACAAAAGAATAGTGGGACATATATATCCCTCCAATGCATTGGTTAGAAAATTTTATCTCATGATATAGATAAGATCGTAATGGGGAATTAACCCAGTTTAGTACATGACTTTTTTAACTATGATAGTCTTGGGAGTAAACCTTGACTACTATAATGGTTTAGAGAGTAAAATCATTCCAATATGAGGAAAGGGATGCCACTAGGGATTTTAGTGTCTCCCAAACTTGAGGTTTATTCACCCATGTAGTTCCCTGATAAGTTTTGGAAGTGATCTTTGACTACTAGGGAATTATTTTCTATTCTTATGTGTATGGAATAATTCTATGTTTTATGATAATTATATTCTCTCATAGCTCATGTTCTTAGATTTCCTTAAGATTCTTTTCTTATGAACAGCCAATATTTATTCCATGGCTCAAGATTATAATCTTTGATATATAGGGTGTGATTTTCAAATTTTATAATCATCTTATCATACTCTTAAGTTCATGTTATTCTCACATAATTCCTTTATTTTCCTCCTATTAAGCATCTAAGATCACCTTTTCTTATATTTCCTTTCTCGGGTTATGAATAAATGTATTAAGTTGGGTATGTATATTAAGAGTGCTTAATTTTAATATCTTTATGGCTTACATAGAATCTATTTTACCAAATTATAATATTTTGCACCTATTCTTTAAAGGTACTAAACTATTGTGGCCCTCGACCATGCACTTTTTTAATGTATTCAATATTCATTTAAATAAATTAAATATTTATGTATGAAAGGTACGGGTCACTCTCTTGGTAAAAGGAATCATTGTCCAATAATCTCCTGAATAATAATAAAAACATAATTATAATTTTTATACTTAAATTATAATTCTAAAAAAACCATGAATTTGGGTTATGAAAAATGAACTATATTACAATCATGAAAATGGTAGGTCATACGAACGCATGTGTAACGTTTCCATTTTTTAGTGATCAAGATGGAAATAAGGTAAGTGTTATTTAATATTCCCATAATGATCACAATATCATAAATATCATACCATTTCTTTAAATACACTTACATATATAGGATGATAGAGTACAACAATGGATTTAAGTTGGGGTGAATTTTCGTTTATAAAATAAAACTTATAAAATTCATTTACCTCTCTAAGTAAATATATCAAATATAAAGTTCATACGAACATAAAATTGTAAATCAAATAGACAGTTTGTCAAAACATTAAATTTTATAAATTTTTAGTGTAAGTAAAAATTATCTATTTAATTGAATAGCAGAAAGTATAATTTGTAAACCCAAGTAAAGTAAGAATTTATAAATTTGTAGAGAACAAATTACAGAACGTTATAAAAATATTTATATATGCATCAACCTTCATAATTAAGGAAGAATATAACCCAAAATTAAGGTATACATATTTTTAACTAATATTTTATTGTCTATGTTCCTGAAACAAGAAAACCCTTGGTACTAAGATTGGAATAAATTTTTTTCCTAGCCACAGGAACCTTCGATTAGAATATCAAATGTACAATTTTTATTTCTATCCTCAAAATCCCTCGATCAAACCATATTGTAAAATACAGTGATCACAAAATCAAAATTCTCTAAGACATTTACAATCCCTAATTTTATTTCTTAGTACAAAAACTCTCAAAATATTTACAAAGTATGAATAATAACATGTTACCATATAGTAAACTTCAGACTGGTTGAGTTGCAAAAGCATAAGCCCCTCCTCCTTGAATGAGCCTATATTTTAAGGAAAAATATAAATGGTCATATTCTATTATTATGAAATTTAGTTTCAATGGACTCATAAAAAAACTTCATTTTGATAAATTAGTACGTTATTCTGATGATCCTAAGATTATACACAATCATAGTATAAAAATATTTCATTTATCTGAATTAATGTTTTCATCTGAGAAAATTTTTTATTTCTAACTTGATGATTTAAGTAAAATTAAATCTGAAAACATGCCTTCTTCCCAATGGAGTTTTTTTTAAGTCTTATTATAACTTCATCAATTTACATTTTGTTCAATTATAACTTCATAACTTTTATAAATCTTCATCCAAAAATATATATAACTATTTTTCTTAACATTAGAACAAGTTCCTCAGAAAATAGTAACTTATTCCCATTCATAAATCGATATTCATCTATCCAGAAAAAATATATTTTCAGGAAATTCAAACATAAAAAACTAGGTTAGTATAGAAGATTGTAAAAAATATACTTTAAGAAGATGTATGATTTTCAAAAATAGGTTTAAAAAGTGTTAAATAAAATTTCAACACAATAATTTCACCCTTTTTAAAAACCACAGAACATAAAATCTAAAATAAAAGAAAAAAATAAAATAGAGATAATTACTCCCCATCAATTCTATAACTTCCTTTTTTATTTTATAATTTATCCACCTTTATTTTATAATATAAAACTTCCAAGTTTCAAAACAAATTTAATTATTTCTTCACAAAAATTTTAAATCCTTCTCTACCATTGTGATTTTTAAGAAGACGGATTTTGGAACATAGAAAGTGTACATGAAATGTTTGGTAAATAAATTTCTATATGAAAAAAAATATACAAGAGTAATGAAAATGTATAACTAATGAAATTAGAAACATTCATCAAAATGAGTTAAAATTAATATCCACACACAAATATATAAAACCATTCAACATCGATTTGAGTTATTACAAAAACAATTTTCCAAGAGTTTAAAGAAAATATATTACCATTTCTTATAAGATCTTTAATGATAATATTCTCCTAATAAAAATTCTATTGATATTTCTCTATATCATATAGAGCTGATTTCAACCTTTCAACATCATATTCAAGAACATTGTTATTATTATTTTCATCATTCAAAACAAATATCTCCTTCTCCAATGCTTGAATCTTTGAACTTTCAACATGATATTATTCAAGGATTGAAACTGATTTCTTTAAATATTTAACTTCTTCTTCTAAAGATAATACTTTAGAACTTCAATTGTATTCATCTTCTTGAACTATATATATGTTATTAACTTTAAAAACTCTTCTAAAATATAATCTTCCTATTCTGAAAACATCACAAACTCATTGTATTGATTCATAACCACATATTTGAGACAATAAATGGCTCATGTGTTATCAGAAACTTCTCTATTAAAATATCTTATAACTTTCAAAGTTAGTTTTGTTAATATGTGAATTTTATCATTGGTGTCTCATAAAGTTTTATATAATTTTCACATCCTTAAATCCATCTAATAACCTATTTTACCTTTCTACTATCAGAAGAAACTCTTCCTTTGAAATACTTATTAACAAATTCATTTTGGATAACCAATTATATAATATCTTCCACTAAATTTGAATTTTTTATAATATAAAATTTTCTTTGAAAGTACTTTCATATTTTTTGAACGTCCAGAAAATTCCATAATATCATTAATCCATTGAACAACTTCATTAAAATAGTTAAGTTCTATCTTTATTTTATGAAAGGTGTTGAAAGGCGGTGAATTTGTGGAGTCAACTGAAGCTGTTGGAAGTTGATACCTTGAAGGCATTTAAGCTTTATTTATTTTAGAAACTTATTTATTACTTCCATCATAAAAAATTTCCAACACTCCCATTTCCTATTCCCCACTAGAATTATCACCTTCACTGTGATTTAAAGCATCATCACCATCTTATCCAATATCAACATCAACATTATAAACACCTTCTTTGCCTACAATTTGAACTCTATAATGTTGTTCAATTTCTGCAAAATATTTTCTATCTGGAAAAATAAAGTAAAATATTTCATTGATTTAATAAATAAGAATACTGACTAAGGTCCTAATAATTCATCATGATTTAATTTCTCTTTCAATTATTGAACAATTTATGTTTTCTTCTATAACCCTTTCTTCCCTTAGAAATACCTTCGAGAAATATTTCAATATTTATGATATTTCTATTATGATTGAACCACAACTACTAATTTTGATTTATCCATATCCAAATGTGAAATTAATAAGGTTTTACTTTTTTAATTCATTAATTTGACAATGATGACCTTTTTTAAAATCATACAAAAGACCTTTACCTTTAGTGAAAACTCACACTTTTTCTTGAATGAATTTAGTTTACTTTAGGAAATATCCAACAATATTCCCTTCTCTTTTTTTGAAATTCCTCTTCTTCATCTCTTTTTCTCTGTGATTTTGATAAGTCTTTTCCTTCATTTCTAATGCCTCATCTTTAACCAACCCAAAATTTCGTTCACTGTGATCATTATCCTATTTATTCTTTCTAAAAGCAAATAAATATTCATTAGAGATCTACTTAGTTTCTTTCGAGGAATTTCAGGCTACTTCTCAACATCTATACTTATACAAAACTTGGATTTAAGAAGTTATATCCTTTCTTATTAAGTAGTTGAGCCTAACTTTTCAACAATATTTTTCGTATCTGAGTCATATATTAAATTCATATTACAAATATTTTCTACCCCAATCAGGGGTATAGTATCTATCACAATAGTTGTAGTATTACTAATTTTAATAAAAATCATGAAATTAACTAATAAATTATTAATAAACACTATATTCAAAAACAAATTTACTTTTAAAGAACCTTTCTTCATAGCTTCAATCATATTCAAAACATAATTTACCAAATTAAATTTCCTCATTTTATTGGTAAAATCAAGAACACACACACACACACACACAGATATATATATATATCATACTTTCAAATTATCCATATATCCTTTTATAGGGATAAAGAAATTTTGAATTTGAATAGCTATAATCTTATTTTATGGACAGAAATGAAATACCTTTGGAACTTTTTCCTTATAATGAAATAGAGAATCTTTTCCCTTCTTCTTATCATAAGTACATAACTTTTCTATAAATTTATATAACACATAGTTTGATTTACCATATAAAGGTATTTCGAAAAGCTTAGATATCAGTTTCAAATTTAACATTTAATTATTTCTAAAAACTCAAAAGTTATAAAGTATAATCTTTCTTCTTTGGAAAAATAAACAAAGGAATAGATATTCCTTACCAACTTAGGATAGTGCAAATGAAAAATTTCCTTCTCAACACATAAAGACTACCAACCTTAAAAATAATGACTCTTATCATAAAATAACCATAATTATCAAACCAAACCTTTTCAATCAATCTCCCTTTCACTATAATTAGGCAACAAATATCACTGGTTGAATCTATCTGTTCAAATAAAAAAATAGAGAAATCAAAAAAAAAGACTCGATTAAGAAGTGTTAGAGAGACTGGAGTTGATAGAAAAGACAATAGATGAGGTATGAGTGATGGTCCAACCATAATATATATATCCACTAGAGAGAAATTTTTTGGCTTCCCCAAATATAATGGTTGAGATCATATCCCTTATATTTATCAATGGATCACAAAAATGATAAAATAATATTTTCTAAACTCTTTTTTTATTAGATTTGATATATATTTCTATCAATCAATGTTTTTTTCAATAAAATATATACATTTGAAAAAAAAGTAAAAGAACTATAATCAATACAGAAATTGTATAGTAGATATGACTATTAATAAAAGATTTATAGATTTATATTATGGAGATGAAATTATAAACTTTCTATTCAAATCTTATTTAGAAATATTAACGTCTTTGATTTTTTAAACACAAAGAAAATTTGGAAATAAAATTTTGTAAAAAAAATTGCATCCAAAAATATTTTTAAAAATATCATCATAAATAAAATAAAATGGAACTTGATTATCAAAAATTTTTAATGTAAAATTTTTATATAAAAGTTTTTAAGAAAAATTCTGTAAGAAAATTTTTGTAAAAAAAATTTGTAAGGAAAATTTTGTAAACATAATTTTGTAAAGAAAATTTTGTAAGTAAAATTTTCTAAGGATGTTTTTTGTCAATAAAATTTTATAACAAAAAAATGCAAGTATTTATTTGTAACAAACAGTATATAAAGAAAATTTTATACAAATAAAGTTTTAAGGAAAAAAAATTTCAGTAAAGTTATGTAAAGAAATTTTTGTATGAAAATTTTGGTAAATAAAATTTTTATTTTCAAATATTTTTTCATAAAATTTCATTAACAAAATTTTTCCTGTAATTTTTTAAAAAATATCAAAACATTTATTAACAAAACAAATTTAGAAAATTTTAATAAAATTATGAGTGAATAAAAGTTTAAACACATAAAATATATAATCCCCCTTTTTAAGTAGTTAATTGATGTAAGGATATGTTTTAAAAAATAATTATATATGAATTATTATTTTGTATTAATCATTCCTAGATTCTATTTAATGTATTTAGATTTTTCTAAATTACTAGTTTTTTAAAAATATCAGCAAGTAATTATTTCATTTTTATAAACTGTAAAAGGATAACTCCTTTTTTTGTGTGATATCGAAGAAAACAATGTCTTATATCTCTATGCTTGGGTCATGAATAATGTGTTGGGTTTTTACTTAAAGTTATGAAACTTGTGTTATCACACATAATTGGAGTTTTATTAAAACTCAAGAAAAATTTAGTTTGTCTGTGCTGCCTCAACCATACTAGGGCATAAAAACTTCTAGTTGCCACATATTCTTCTTCAGTAATGGAAAGACTTAAATAATATTATTTAAAACATGACTAAGAAACTAAATCCTCTCTAATAAAATAACAAGTTCAAGATGTACTTTTTCTATCAATTTTACATCCGCCAAAATCAGTATCTAAGAAATGTTTATGTACAAATTCCATTCGAGAATAATAAAATAATCCAAAATCCATAGTTCCTATAAGATAATGAAAATTTATTTTTAAAACCTTTATATGGGAATATTTATTATTATTATTATATCTCTCACACAATCATATAGAAAACATCAAATCTGGATGACTAGCTATAAGATAAAGTAAACTACCAATCATTTTACTAAAAATATTTTCATCAACTAGCTTTCTAGATTCATAAATATCTAAAATAATTGAGGTTATGATAGGAAAAAATAGACTAATAAATTCTTCATATCCAAATTTCATAAGAATATATTTTATATACTATTGGACTCCTCATGTTTTAATCATGTTTTAATGATCACAAATCATGTTAATCCTATTAATATATCTCGTATCATGTGTAGAGATGGTTGGTTTCCCTATGCATTAAATAAACATTCACAAGATCCTGATTCCTATAAATCATGTTTAGATTATTATAAACTATATTTAATTTTTTTCTATAATTATTTCTTATACAAATGATTAATTCTAATTCATTATGTGTGTATTACTGCTTAAGACTATTTACAGATATTTGTTTAAGTCTGAGAAACCGTGATTCTGCCATCCTTTCTGGTTTTCTGGAAATCTGACCCAGAAAATGTGACCTAGACATCGTGACCCAGACACCGTAACTGAGACACCCTGACCTAGACACTGTGACCCAACACTGTGAGCCAAACACCCTGACCAATTTCAGATCTCATGAATTTTGTGACACGGGTTCCTTGCTACCATCACCAAGACATCGTAATCCTAACACTGAATATGTGATATTGGTTCCTGATCTCAGTGAAACTATTACATCACGACTATCTCACTACTCAAATCCCAAGAAGAAGAAATTTTTTTATGGATACACCTTTCAAGACAAACTATGACACCACTATTTAATCTGTTTTTTCATTTTAAATTTAATTTCTAATGGTCATATTTGAGTCATTTAAAGGCAGTGACATAATTAATGTTTCATTGTAGACATATCACCTAATAGTACGAGGTATGAGGTGTAGAATACATGCATCATGTTGATTCGAATGTGTTCACATGAAATTAAAATGGAAGATAATCCAGTCTGCAAATATACTTAGAAATACCAAATAAGAGAGAGTGTTTTGACAAAAAATGGAACAGTTTCAGGAAATAATATATAACTAAAGAACATGTGAAGCACTCTCAACTTCGAAGGCCTGAACTACCATTGATCAGAGAAAAACAATTTATAGTACCAACTCCAAGAACAACATGAGCTAGATCTAACTGGAAACCAGAGCACATGACTTGTGATAATTTGTTTTTCACAAGAGGACTAGATTCTTTCATCTGATTTATCCAACAAGTCATACCTGCATAGAATAACACTCAAAGCACTTCTAACCCTTTCTCATCATCTTATCTTTGTTATGTACTATTTTTATCATTCATATATTGTGTGTTTTTCTATATTAAAAACACACACAGTTTCTTGTATTAAAAAAAGGATACAAGATATCTTTACTATCATCACTTATTACATATGTTTACTCCCATGAATAAGTGTGGAATATTTCCTTGTGTGACCTAGTACTTTATACCCATGAAGAATAGTGGAAGAGGTCGTGTGACCTGGACAGTCATGTGCTCTGTTATTTTCCCCGATCTAGGGTGTGGATCATGTTTATTAGTATAAGCTACTTTGTGGAGGTGATCACCAAGTGGAGTGGATTAGGTCTCATATTGAGACTAAACCACTTGTTTTATCTAATGTGTCTTTTAAATTATTTTTTCTCTAATTTACAATATAATTCTAAAAAACTAAATTTTACTATGATAGTTAGTCTTGGATAGAAGTTATAACTTCTTTTCTTTATTAGAATATCTTCAAAAGTTATATCAATAACTCAGATTGATATTACTGATAAATAATCAATCTTCTAAGAAATTATTTGAACAGTCAAACTATTATAACTATATTACCTTGATTAACTTGGTTATATTATTTCTAAATGGGGGAAGTTTTCAAAGAACCAATTTTGTAACATAAATTCCTTATAGATGCTCAGTTCACCCCCCCCCCCCCCCCCCCCTTAGTAATATACTCTGACCAAAATATACCTATGTTGAGATAAAAAAGTTCTTTCTGTATTTTGTTAAATTTGAAATCCAAGAAATAAAGTTAGTTCACCAATAATGCTCATATCAAATGCATAATTCATATGATTATCAAATTAATATATAAGTAATTTTTGAGTTGATCTAAATATAATGTCATAAATATAAATTTTAACAATTATAAGGTTTTAAGAATACTTTTTAAGAAAATGAATTGGATCTGCATCTCCCTTAGAAAAAAAATCTGTAACAAAAATACTTTTAATCTAACATGAAAGGCACTATGGGATGGTTTAAGTTCATAAAGTTCCTTAACGAGTCTAAATACATGATATATATTTTTTTTAAACATTGGGTTTTTTATATATAAAATTACTCCTATGAATAACCATTAAGTAAATTAAAATTCACATCGACTTGAAAAATTTTGAAATTTAGAAATATTGAAAAATATAAAAGTTTTTGGAATGCTTCAAGTATAGATACTGGAGCATGTTTTTCTTCAAATTATATTACTTCTTGTTGATTAAAACACTTTATAACAAGTCAACCAATATTTCTGAATATTATTTTATTTTCATCACAATTATTTCAAAAAAACCCATTTTATACCAATTACAAGTGAATCTTCTAGTCGTTCAACCAAATTCCAAACTTTATTCCTTTAAAATTTGTTTAGATTATGTTTAATACATTTTATCCAATATTCATCACCAAAATACTCATCAAGATTTTTTGGTTCAAATTGTGAAAAAAAATCACAATGTTCAACTTCATTTCTTAAGGAATTTCTAGTTCTTAATTGTTGATCTACATTACCATTTTTATTATCACTAGGATAGTTATTAAGGATTAATTGATTCCTTGGGTTTTTAAGAATATTTTCTCCAATAGTAGGTTATATTTATTATGGATTTTGAACATTAAAAAATGTTTTCTTACTTTTTATCTCATAAGAATAACTTTCCAACAAGGGATGAAAATCACTTTTTGAAATAACATCTGAAGATGTCGGTTGAGGTTGTTTGAAAATAAAAGGACCAGTTTCTTCAAATTTAACACCCACTATCTCCCCAACAGTACTTGTATTTTTAATAAAAAATATATAAGACTTATTATTTATAGAATAACCAAAAAATATAACTTCATCAAATTTAATTGTAAATAAATGTAAATTATCTATATTATTGAAAATGAATAATTTTCAACCAAAAAAAATGAAGTAATAAAGTTTTGGATTACTTACAATCCACAACTCATAAGTATTTTTATTAATAAAAGGGCTTTTCAAAAAAAGATGTATAATATAGTGGTAAATACTATCTACCTTAGCCCAAAAAAATAGCAAGTGAGAATTCTCTTAACATGGTTCTAGTAATTTCTTGAAGAATTCTATTTTTTTCTTTCAACTAAACAATTTTTCTATGGATTTTTTTGTGCTAAGAAGTTTTGTATTATACTTTTTTTACTAAAAAATTGAAAATTAGAATTTCAAAATTCTATACCATGATCACAACTAATAGTTACCAAAGGTATATTTTTCTCATTTTTGTCACAGGATACAAAAGTTTTAAAATAGAAAAAGTCTTAAAAAAAATTTTCTAGAAAATATACCCACGTATATCCAGTGTAGTTATCAACAAAAACATGTGCATATTATTTTTCACTAACAATTCTAGATTTTTTAGGACCAAATAAATATGTATTAACGAAATTTATAGAATATGAAGTTGAAACTTCACTATTTTTTTAAAAACTTGACTTATCTATTTTTCAAAATTGACTTGGATCACAAACTATAAAATAATTAAACTTAGGTTTTGGCTTATCTATGACTAGTCCTTTCCTAGAGAGTTTTGAAAAAGTTACAACATTATATTATCCTAATATTCTATGAGACAACTAAGATTGATATTCCATTTCACCAAGGTAAGGTAGATCTTGGACCCTAAGGACATTTATGTTTAATGTGTATACATTCTCATGCTTGTCAGAAGAAATTATAAACTTATCTTCAGAATTATGAATAGAATATCTATCATTCCTAATGTTCAAATGATGACCCTAATTACATAATTGAATTATGAAAATAATATTTTTCCCAAGTATTATAACAAATAAAATCCTCAAAATTAAATATTTTCTAAGAATAACAATATTTCATATTCCAATAATTTCACTTTGAGCATTTCAACCGAAAGTGACTTTTCCACCTTTAAATTTATTAAAATTGTTAAAAAATCCCTTTTTTATTCCATATTTCTGGAACATCCACAATACACATACCAAATGTTATTATTGTTGTTACACTTGTTATTTTGTTGAAAATAATAAAATTAGTATTTTGGATCCCAAACTTGCTTGGATCTTGCATTATTTGAAAATAATATTATTAGAATCCAAATATGTCAAAATTTATTATGTTTATTAGTATTAAATTATTTAGAAAATTATTCATTATAAAATAAAAAATATTCCACTTTATTTAAAGAAAATTTATTATTTTATGTCCTCCACTTTAAAATTTAATACAAAATGGGACACTTTTAAGAAAAAATATTAATTCTAATTTTTTTTATTAGTAAAATATATTCCATATACATCCATAAGAGGTTCAATATATCTCTACATTTTTTTGAAATTTTATTTACCTATAGTAAATTTTTATAGTAACTTTTTCAGACATGATGTTTTTGAAAAAAATTAAAAAAAAAATTATCCTCCACAAATATATTATTAGAATTAAATTTTTCTATCACTTTCGAGAAATTGGTTTTATTTACATTATACTTCCCTAAATATTTTTAAAAATTAAAAATTTCAATAATGAGTGTAAAATTTATCATATTTTCTATAACAAGTTTTTCTTGGATAACATTAATTTTTTTAGAAATTTTGAAATTTTATTTTTCTAAAATAATATCAAATATTTAAAATCATTAAAAGATAGGTAAACTGTTATTCCATTAAGATGAATTGTATTATTTATATGAATATGTATAATTATTTTCATTTTGACAATCATAATAATTATAATTTAAAGTAATATTATTCAAGGTTTCAGTATATACCTAATCCATGAAATAATTATTAAGCTTGGGAATTTTTAAAAATAAACTGATTTTCTTCTGATATTTACTTTCTCTATTTGATGAATTATCTAAAGAATTATCACCTCTACTTTCAGTATAAGTGTCTCAGGATTTCTATTTTTTCATACTCTTATGTATGTAAAAATTTTAGAATTCTTATCAAAATTCATATCCTTCCTATCTTTTATTCTAATCGTAAGAAAATATGGTCATATATGTCTAGGATTGTTACACTCATAACATACCATTTCAGAAGAACCATTCTTCTCACATCTATCCCTGAAATAATTAATAGATTATATTTGAAATCTTTCTTCCTACCAATATTATTCATTCTCTTAGCTATATTAGCTAACTCATTCTTAGAATATTCAAAAGAACAACTCTCTATTTCAATTTTAAATTTATTTTTATTTGAATACTTATGAACTTTCCCTGTAGATCTTAAATTCTTATCAATAAATGAAGTGGAAGAAAAAAATACTCCTTATTTCAATTTTTCTACTTCATCATCAATTTTTAATTTATCCCCGTATTGTATAAGAGAGCCAATAAAATAATTTAAGATCATATTAATAATAATTTTTTATTATAAAGATTTTTTTTGTGTGGATTCCCACTCCCTTGGAATAATCTTTGTGATCCTTTCAACTAAAATATTACTAGTTATACCTTTATCATCCATAAATTGTAAACTATTCAAAATTGGGAGGAATCTCTAATGCATCATAGTAAAAGATTCTCCAAGTAAGAAATTAAATGCATGATAATCATGTCTAAGTATTTATCTTCTAATTTTTATAACATTAGAAGTTTAAAAATGAGTAATTTTAAAATTATTCCAAATATTTTTCACATCTTCTCAAGAAAAAATTTGACTATAGATAGTAATTGTCATAGAACACAACAAAGTATATCTTATATGATAATTCAGTTAAAATTTAATATTCAAATGATATGTAAATATATATATTTCATTGTCTCATATTTAATAATACCAAGTATGCATAAAAAATTTATCTACCCTAGTGTTGATAACAAATCTTTTTATACAATCTCACCAATATTCATAATTAACCCCATTGAAAATCAGTGATTTTCTAGGATTAATACTCTCAAGAGTTCCACCATTAATACCTTATAACTTTGTAAATGAGAAATATAACCTTTTTATAAGTAAAAAATTTGTGGTAAAAAAATAATAAAAGATTCTCTAAATAAAAGTTAACAAAAAAAATGAAAAACATAAGAAACTTTCTTAAAATAAAAAAAGTAAAAACTAGAAAATTAAGCAGTAGAACCTACTCTAATACCAAATTTAGGATCAAAGAGTATAAAAATTTACAAAATAGGTTTGTTGAATTGTATTTTATAAAATGAAATTAACAAAATTCATTAACCCCTTTAAGTAAAAATATTGGACCAAAAGTTCATCCAAACTTCATATTGTAAATCAGACAGATAGTTCTTCTGAACATCAGAGTTTAGAATGTTTAGAATTAGTAAAAAAAAATTATACAATTTTATAGTGGAAAATAAATATATTAAAAAATTAAACTAATTATTTATCAATTTTTAAATAAAAACTTATAAAACATTGTAAAAATATTGATCTATGCTTTAACCTTCAACGTTAAGGAATTATATAACCTAGATTTAAGGTATCATTAGTTTTAACAAAACTATTATGGTCTGTTTTTTCCTAAGAAAGGAAAAACTAGATACTAATATTGGAATAAATATATTTTCCTATCCATGAAAACCACTATCAGAAAACTTGACCCAACCACTTTCTTCCAATTCTTGGAATCCCTCAATCAAACTAGGTCAAATAAACAGTAGTGATTACAAAATTAAAATGTTCTAAGACATTTACAACCCTCACATGTATGTATTAGAAAAAAACTCTCTAAATATTTAAGAAGTATGAGTAATAAGAAGTTATAAATTAGTAAACTTCATATGGGATGAGTTAAAAAATTATCATCCCCTCCTCCTCGAATACACCCCTATTTTTAGGAAAAATTCAAATAGTCATATTCTGTGATTCTTGGAGTTTGTTGCAACGGCCTTAGAAAAAACATCATCTTGATAGTTTATAATGTTCAATCAATTATCGGAAGATTATAAACAATCATAGTGAAATAAAATTTCATTTAGTGGAATGAATTTTTTCGTCTCAGAAAATCATATATATTTTTCTTGAAGATTTATAGAAATTTCCACCCAAAAAAACATGCCCTCTTTCATTCAAAAAATTTTTGTCTAAAAGTATTTATATAACATAATCAATTTATATTAAGTTATATTCTAACTTACATGATTTTATAAATCTTCATCCATAAATATATTTTACTCTCTTTCCAAAAATAATAAAATTCTCATCAGAAAAAAATTATTTATTCCACCTGATAAATTGATATTCCATTATTTTTAAAAAATATTTTTTTTAAAAACAAATATAAAAAACATGGTAAGTAAAAAAGTTAGTAAAAATATAATTTAATTAAATATATTTTGATCTTCAAAAAAAAGTTATAAATATTTGAAATTCATTTCATCTCAATAACATATATAATCCATGTGATGCGGTAATAAAAAATAAATCGCATTGCTTCATGAGGCGGTGGTCTCCCGTACATAAGAATGATGTTGTCATTTTTTGTGATTCATAAGGAAATAAAGTAAATAATATATTAATTTTACATAATGAATAATATTTAATGAATATCATATAAAAAATTAAATCTTTCATTATAAACAGTCATCAAAGGTGATGATGGAAAATATTATATCTATTTACGAGGTGGTAGTCCTCTGTACACATAAACAATGGTTTAATTTCTCATTTGATGAAAGAGGAGATGGATTTAAGTTATTAAATTAACATAAAAATATATTATTATAAGGGATATATTTATTTTAATATATCATCATGATTGAGTGTGATTTGAAGTAGGTGGAAGGATAAATAAAACAATGTTTTTTAATTAAGAACAGTTATTCTTCGGACCACCTCTTTATGATTTTACCTAAAGTCTCCATTAATTGTATTTATGATAAACCCAAAGACTCTAGTATGTGGGGTGGTAAGAAGGGTAGGTATGTTTTTAAGTATTTCATGAACCAAAGGTATTTATAAGTGTAAAGAGGAGAGGATGTAGGGTGACCTTTTATTAGTGGGGGAGAGGACACACTTTGAACTTTTGAAAAGAAATTTTCATACCCAAATTTAACACATTCCAAAAGGATTAAAAATAACTCATTAACAAACATTATATGATATAAGGTGTAAATATTTCCATAAATTAGTATTTTTACATGTATATAGGTCATTTTAGGCCTTAACTTTTTAGTTTAACCCCAGGTAAACTCACTTTAACCTTGACCATGGTAATTAATTTTTACAATTTTTACAATTCAATTATGACTGAAAATGAAGTTGAGATTATTATATAACATTAATTATTCTTATTAAAAATATTTTATCCATTTTTAAAATTTTAATTTTAGAAATTGGCAGAATTTAATTTAAAATTAAACCTGCACGTGCAACCGAAAATGGTTTTCTACAGAATATGTATTCATAAGTATAAACAAATTATATTAAAGTTCAATAAGAAATTTATTCCAATGAACTGAATTGGATTAATATTAAAATAATTTTACTAATTTTAGTTTAAAATTTTTTAAAGTATAATACAAATTTGTAAATGATTTCAATGAATAGGTCATTTTAAATAAAAAGTTTCAGTTTTTACTATTCATTGAAAAATTAAACTTTTTATAAAAATCCCAAAACATCATCCTAATATAATTTTTAAATGTTTATTCAAAAAAAATTAGGTACATTTTTTAAAACAAATTTTCTCAAGTTGAAAAAAGAAATAATTTTATTATTTGTGCATAAAAACCAATTAAAGTCATTTTTTGAGAGAAAAGTATTTTTGAAGCCTATAAAGGCTTTAACAAGAATTAATTACTTATTTATCAGTATATTTTATTTATCCTTCATAATTAATTTTAAAAATATGGTTACCGTTTTTCATAAAACTAAATTTAAAGTCAAGGTTATAACAATCATGTTTAATTAATAATATTTTAATAGTATATCACGGTTCATTTAAACTCAATGTTGGGTGTTGTATACGCTATCGAGAATAGTGTACTTTTAAAATCTATGGGTGTTACAAAAAATGTGATTATTTTTGTTCCAAATACAACGTATCACTCTACCATTGGTGGATAGGACTTGTGACTAAGTTATGTGTCACATGAGGTGTAATTTTGGTACACACATCATATAGTTCCAGAGCACATGAATTGGTGTTTACATGAGTATATTCCCATGAGGTTGTCCAGTACCATATGAAATGAGCAACAGGTATAATTATCTTATACCTCAAAAACCAAATTTCTCATATTGTAAGTGATATATTACAAGTTAATTGGTTGTAAATACACACCATGCACCACCCCTTGTATATGTTATGTATGTTAGCCAATACAAAGCTCCAGTTATGGTGGTACATGATGAGTTCCCATATAGGTTCTATGTGATGTGTAAAACATCATATATGATATGTATATTGACCCCATATAGAAAGTGGATATAAATACACAACCTAAATTCTTTCAAGTGTCTTCAAATCGTTCATTCCCAAAGTACATGATGTGTACTTTTTCATCCTAGTATATTTTCATATATTCTTTCTCTTGACCCAAATTTGGTAAAATTAGTAGTCCATACGGATTAATTTTCTATGTAGAATACAATAATATATCCCTCTTTAGAATCAAAATTAAGACACAAGTTTGTTCATGTAATTTAGTATCTTCGGCTTCTTTGGATTGGAGACTGGGGTTAGCCGAGGTGATCAGAGTACACTCAAGGTTATGAAATCCCCTAGAAATATAATTATGCTAGAGTGAATGACCCCAAATTCTTCTAAGAGTTTGGTACTCCCCAAATATCTCAAGGTATGGTCCCTCTAAATCGTACATGGGGTTGATACTCTATTAGACATAATAATGTTTAGGTCCACTACACAACTAATAGAGTCAAGAATGCTCCCACACATGGGGCATCGAGCTTCTATCAATGGAATCAAGTACTCCCCCAACTAATTTTCTCTACTCAATGAAGAAAGATTACTCCACCATGGTAGGTTACTTCCTTAACTAACAGGTATCCCTAGGAATCACTACAACAAAACAAGCTTTTAATAGTGCTAGCCTTTATCAGTGCTAGAAAAAAGTGGTGAAAAAGGGTACCTTTTATCAGTGTTTTTTTTCTAGGGGTGATAAAAGTCACCCTTTATTAGTGAATTTTTTTAGAACTGATAAAAGGCAACATTTATCAGTGAATGTTTTAGCACAGATAGAGGGTGTCCTTTATCAACACTTTATGTTTTGGCACTCATAAAGGACACCCTTTATCAGTGCTTTATTTTTAGCACCCATAAAGGAATCATTTATCATCTCTTTTTTCGCACTGATAAAAGTGTGAATAAAATGAAATAAATAAATAAATATAAATAAAAAATATTTTATTAAAATAATATTAAAAAATTTATTAATTAAATAATTATTGACAAAAATTAATAAATTGGTTATACTATATATAAATTATAAATAGTATATATTATACACACACACACAAACACACACGTACACATATATATATATCTGTGTGTGTGCGTGTGAAATAAAAATCTAACAAATAAAAATTAAAAATAAGTAAATTAATAAAAATATTAAACATTTTATTTATTAAATAATAATTGGTAATGTTAATAAATAGCATACATTAAATATAAAAAAATATATGAATATATAAAAATATGATATATATAATTCAAAAAATTATATTAAATTTACATTAAATAGTAATATATTTAGTGAATAATGGTTTATAATTAAATATTAATATGAATTAAAAATACTGACTAATTGTATCTAGTAATGAAAATAATTGAATGTTGTTTTATTTTTAAATTTAATATAGCTCAAGCATACTATATTAACTTCACATATACATAAATAATGCATTTTTCTATACATACGCAGGCACACAAATATTTTTTTGGTGAATTTAATCAATTTAAATTATTTATTTTATATATATTTATTTACTATGTTTTAATATTCTCAATATGTATTCATATGTATTTCAACATATATCCATTATTAATGATTTATATTAATCAAACTTATCCAACATTTCATTAATATACTCATTTTTAATTAATCAATTTTACCCATTCTCAACATTCATGCACTTATGATTAAATATTCATTAATAAAGTTAAAAATACATTTCTAAAAGAATATTTATAAATAAATATATTTATAAGTGTATTTTTACTATTTATATATATTTATAATTATAAATAAATAAATAGTATTTCTTTAAAAAGTATTTATATAATTATAAATAAATAATTATAAAATGGTAATAATTTTTTAAAATAATGAATATATTTACTATATTTATATATATATGTATATATTTATATTTATATAATTATATATTATCATATAAATATTATTTTTTAAGAAATTATTTATATAATTATAAATAAATAATTATATACTCAAAGAATTAAAAAATTATTATTTTTTAAAAAGTATTATTATAGGTATTATAATTATATATAATAATTATACTTTTTTAAAAAAGAGTAATTATTTAATTATTTTAAGAATTTATCAGCATTTTTTCATAGCAGATAAAGATTCATTTTACCGGTGCTTATTAACTTAACACTGATAAATCGTATCTTTATTAGTGATTTTCTGTAGGCGCTGATAAAAGTGTCATGATATATTTTAAGAACCCCAACCATCGTGAACTAGTTTGCGATGTCTAAATCTCTCCATGGAAGTTAAATCCTACCAGCACTCCTCACTATCGAATCCTCGCTCGAATCTAGCCTAGAATCAAGGCTTCAACTATTCCAAGGATCGAATACAAGACTTGAGGAATTCAAGGGTTGAATGAATCCAAGGCTCGAAAGAAATATAGGTTTTTTTATATTTCTAATTTCCCTTGGTTATCCACTAAACCTTCTCATTCCACATCAATGTATCCCAAAAAGTTTAGTTGCACCATACTATAATAAAATAACCCAAAATTAATTTTTTTTAGAAATCTTTAAGTATCGTCTTCCTCGATAGAATGTGGGTCTTTTTAGGATGACATTGGTACTCTGTTACTTGAAATATATCAATCCCAATGTTGGGTCATGTTGTTCTGAGGTATAAAAGGCTCCCAATACCAATGTTCCATTAAATCTACCTCTTTGCAACCATCAAATTTTATAACATTCATTCATATATCAGTCATTGTTTTCATTGGTCTAGAATATTCCATTACAAATCATTTTGGAACCACTTTTTCCTATTTTTATTAAGAAATTAATGTGTTATTATTTCTTTGATTCACCTATAAACCCAGGAAAATGTTTCACTAATCATAGACTACTTGAAATTGTACCTCATATGATTCACAAAAAAATTTCATTGTGATTTTTCTAATCCTAAAATATTATGTCTTCAACATATATGAGTACCAACATCCCTTTATCATTATACTTCTAGATGTAGAGGGTGTTATCAAATCTACCTTAGTAAAACTGAGGTTTTTTAGGTATTTAATCGACCATAAATACCAAGTCCTAGGTGATTTCTTTATCTTGTACAAATAATTATTTAGCTGGCACACCATTCTCTCATTTTCATTCATAATAAACCCATCCAGTTTCTCAATGTATACTCCCCCTTAATAACTCTATTGAGTAACATAGATTTGACATCCATTTGGTATACTTTTAACTACATTCTCACTAAATTATCCAAAAAATTGAATAGTTTCCAATTGATATTTGAAAGTAAATTTATTATAAATATAAATTCTAATGATCTATGATTACCCCTTACACACTATCCATTCTTTATTTTGATCCACTATTCCATATTTAATGAGTTTATTACTGAACACCCACTTGGTTCAGAAAAAAATTTCATCTTCCGGACATGAAACAATTTCCCATGTCACATTGTTCTTATTCAGATCAAGCTAATCATGTATATATTTGATCCATTTATCATCCTTGTTAATCTATCCAAATGATTTAGGATCTTCTTAGGAAAAAATGAGGTTTTTTTTAGAGAGTTACTCCTTTGAGTTTTCACCAAAACATTCCAATCACCCATGAAATTTTATTCAATGATTTCATCCTTGAATATATTTTTTGAAGTTAATAAAAATATATCCATCTTTGAAGTGATAACCCACTCATTAATACTCCTTAAAAACTACTTCATTTATTTCATCACACATCAAATAAACACTATGTATGTTTTACTTTAATCCACATAAAACCAAATCATTCTTTGTCATTTTCTTTTCATTCCACCCTTAGGAATATTTAATTACCATCCATGTAATTATCACTAATGGGAAACATTACCTCTTTTAGAGAAAATAATGGAGTACAACTATCATCCTCATCTTTTTCATCTCCCAAACAGTTATTATTCCAATTTTTTGGTTGGGGCTCATCCCTCATGTCTTTTATGTTACTTGTGTTACGTTGAGAATTATTCATAAAATGGATGACTAATACTTTAATTATTTCAAGACACATAGGTGCATGTGCACTAGACATGGAGTTTGAGTTCCAAAAAATAAAATTTAATGATAACTGTTTGGAATATGATCTGATGAGGATGAAAATTTTCTATAACTTTCACCATTGAATAAATTAAGAGGATAACACCTACCATAGTGGATTAATTCTTTTCTTAAATTCAACTGCACATTTTCTTCAAATAATAATGAAACTATTTGAAAAAATAAAATGTTGAGTTTCCCTTAGTATAATTATTTATAACATTCACCTTCGATAATGATTATCTTATGTGTATTTATTTATTTATTCTACAAAATTAATATTTTATGAACTCAAAAGGATATCATTAATTTCTCTTTGATGATTCTAATCTTTAATTCAATGTATCATATTCTCTTCTCATCCTCCTCATTTGTCGATTGATTGTTTGGTGGCATGTATTTGTATGTTTTAATCATCATTCTTGTTTTATTGTTGACATATCCCAATGGTCGATGATTTTTTATAGTAAAATAATTATCAATATAATTAATTTATTATTTCATATTAAATTTTAATTTATTTCTTTTTATTATTACTCATATAATAATTATTTTCTTCTACTAGTGGATTGTTTGGTTTGAGTAGAGGTTGTCTGTTTAGAGCTAGTCATGCTCATGATGGATTGGACTTCGAGCCTGTAACTGAGATAATGAAAATAAAAAATATGTCAAGAATGAATAAAACCATCAAGAAATGGTTAATTTTATTACTTATTTAATTAATTTTGTCATAATTTTATCTACTATTTGTAAGTTAATTTCCTTATCATTTTTATATAATTCTTATTTAGTTTTTTCACACATCTATTAAGAATTCATATTTTTTCAACTATCTAAAACAATCCAAAAAATAGATAAAATTATTCTTTCTACCAATATCAACACGTTTTCTATTTTCATTTCATTTATTTTCCAAACTGCCAACATTGAATATTGATTCGATGTTTTTATCCAAAAAAAATTCTCATTGTTGAAATATATAATAGTATAGGAATTTCATGTGTTCATTGTTGTGACTTCTTTTGATATAATGAGAACATGAGCTTCATCTTCTCTTCTAACTTTCAATAATGAGAAAGGTTTATTGACTAAGAACATTGAGTCAATATGAAATTTTGGAATTTTGACATATAAATACAATGGAAACAAGGTTTCATCGGTAGTTATGATTTTTTTTAGACTTTGGGGTGTGTAGGAATCAACCGCAACTTAATCTGACACACGGTGTGATCAGTATGACTCTAAGTGCTTCTTTTTATTTAAAATTGACATAAATTTTAGTAAAAATGACAACAGACATACTCAAAACCAATAAAAAATATTCAAATTATTTTGAAACTTTAGGTAAATGATCCATAATACATTATAAATGTGTAGAAATCATCCACACCTCAATTAAATTCATGGTGTGAATTCTATGACTCAATGTGTTCGTTATCAGTTCAAAAAAGACTGTTTGGTTCTAAAAATGTCACTCACTAAAAATAAAGAAGACACTCCCATATTTTCTTGATAATTTAGAGAATTTATTCATAATTAATTTAAGATGTGTAAAAATTAGTCTCACATAGAACCAATATATGATGTGATCGATATGGATCAAAGTGTGTGTTTCGAGTTTAAAATGATATTTTAGTAAAAAACTACTGGCGTACAAAAAACTAAGAAAACACTTTTATATTGTTTTTATATATTTTTAAAATGATCCATAATTCATTTGAGATATATAATAATCATATATACCTCAATTTGGTGCACGGTGTGAATGGTATCACTCCAAGTGTATCTTTTAATTTAAAAATGACATCAATATTTGTAAAAATGATGGTCGGCCTACTCAAAACCAAGAAGACACATAAATATTTTTTTAATAATTTATTGAAATTATATGAAAGTCATTTTATATGCTTAGGAATCATTTTCACCTCAATATGATACATGATGTGCCTGTTATGACTCAATGTGTCCCTTATCAGTTTAAAATAAACAATTTAGTTCAAAAAATGTCACTCCCTGAAAATTGAGTAAATGAAATCAAATTTTATTGATAATTTTTGAAATTGATTCATAAGTCATATGTTATGTGTTGGAATTATTATCACATAAAACTGATATACTATGTGATCGGTATGATCAAAGTGGATGTTTCTATTTTAAAATGACATTTTAGTAAAAAAGAAAAGTGACGTACTCAAAACTGAGTATATGCATTCAGATTATTTTGAAACTTTATGAAAACAATACATAAGTCATTTGGGATGTGAAATAATTATTTTTACATCAATCCTACACAAGGTGTGACCAAAATTACTCCAATTGTGTCTTTTTATATAAAATTGACATCAATTTTAGTTAAAAGGATAATTAACCAACTAAAAATCGATAAAACACATTCATATTGTCTTGATACTTTGGGAAAATGATTTATAAGTCATTTTTTGTGTAGGAATCAAGCACACCCAAATCTGATGCATGGTGTGATCGATATGACTCCAAGTGTGACATTTTATTTAAAATTGACATAAATTATAGTAAAAAATGACAACTAACTTATTCAAAAATGAGAAAATGCATTTGTATTGTTTTTAAACTTTATAGAAATGATCCATAATTTTTTTTTTGAGGTATATTAATTAGTTTCACCTAAATATATTATAGTATGTTCTCGGTATGACTCAATTCATTCCTTATCAGTTTAAAATTGACAATTTAGGTCAAAAAAATGTAATTCACTCTCAACAAAGAAAACAAACTCTGATTTTCTTGATAATTTATTAAATTGAATCATAATTAATTTTTTATTTTTTAGAATTAGACTCATGTTAAACCGAAATATGATGTGGTCAGTATGAGTCAAAGTAGGTGTTTCCAATTTAAAATGACATTTTAGTAAGAAAAAAGTAAAATGATGTATTCAAAACCAAGTAAACACGTTCATATTGTTTTGAAACTTTATGAAAAGGATCCATAAGGCATTTGGAATTTTTTAGAATTAAATACACCTAAATCTGATGCATTGTGTGACCGATATAAATATAAGGGTATCTTTTTATTTAAAATTGGCATCAATTTTAGTAAAAATGAAAATTGACATACTCAAAATGAAGTAAACACATTCAAATTGTTTTTTTTAATTTAGAAAAGAGATCCACAATTAATTTTTGATGTATATGAATCAGTATCACCTCAATCTGATACATGATGTGCTTGTTATGAATCATTGTGTCTGTTTTCAATTTAAAATTGATAATTTAGTTCAAGAAATGTCACACAAAGAAAATATAAAAAACAAGATTGGATTTTATTAATAATTTTTTTCGTTAATTAATAACTCATTTTTGAGGTATAGTAATCATTCTCATGTCAAACCTATACACAATATGACCATAATGCATCAAAGTGTATGTTTTCAGTTTTAATTTACATTTTTGTAAAAAATAGAAGTGATGTACTCAAAACTGAGTAAATGAAATCGTATTGTTTTCATGCTTTATGAAAATGATCTATAATCCATTTGGGATTCATAAGAATTAGCCACACCTAAATTAGAAACATGGTGTGACTGATAAGACTCCAAGGGTGTCTTTTTATTTAAAATTGACATCAATTTTAGTAAAAAGGACAACTGACCTACTCAAAATTAAGTAAACATATTTGTATTATTTTTATACTTTAGGAAAATGATCCATTAGTCATTTCTCACATATAATAAATAGTCTAATTTTAATCTAATACATTATGTGTTTGGTATGACTCAATGTGTCTATTATCAATTTAAAATTAAAATCTTAGTTCAAAAAGTGTTACTCACTGAAAATTGAGCAAACACACTCGGATTAACTTTATAATTTAGGAAAATAATTTATAAGTAATTTTTGATGTGTAGGAATTGGTATCATATAAGATTAATACACTATGTGTACGGTATGAGTCAAAATGTGGGTTTCCAGTTTAAAATGACAGTTTAGTAAAAAATACAAGCAATGTACTCAAAACTGAGTAAACACACTCATATTTCTTTAATACTTTAGGAAAACAATCCATAAGTCATTTGAGACATGTATAAATTAGTCGCACCTCAATATGATGCATGGTATGACTAGTATTACTCCAAGTAAATCTATTCAATATATAAGTATCATTTTAGGTAAAAATGAGCATCACATCACCAAAACCAAGAAAATAAGAATAGATTATTTTCTAATCATTTTATATTCTGTTACTTAATTAATTTTCTTATCATTTTTATCTTATACTTATTCAGTAAATTTTCACAGAGATAATGCTTAAAGATGAACATGAAATGGTCTGATGTGCAACAATCAACCACAACTCAATCTACTAAACAATGTTCCTTGTATAACTCAAATTTTAATTCAAAATTAACATTTTCAATTAATTTATTTATTTATATTTTTACAAAAATAAGAATTTTTTTCTTATATAGGTTCTTTTTTAACTCGATCAGGGGTTAGGATCAAAAGATAATAGAAGACTGTTGTTTTTAAGTGTATTTAATAATTTGGTACTTATGTAATTGTATAAACCAATGTTCTAAATGTCTATAACATAGTGTGCATTTTTATTTTATTTTTATTGTAAATTTTATTTAATTTAAACTTTGTGATCATACTTGATTTTATTGATTTCATGGTGTTTTTTGGGCTATAGTATGATGTTACAGCACATTGCACTAGTGTTGAAGTGTGCTATTATAGTACACTACAGTATTCTCCTTTATCAGTGCTTGAAAAATCATAGATAAAGATATCATTTATTAGTGATTCTATAAGCACTGAAAAAGTATCCCTTTATCAGTGATTTTTTTATCACAGACAAAAGACTAGGGATTTTAATCTCACTTAAATAATTAGCGCTTCTCGAGCGCTAATAACTTCCATTTTTAGCACTGTTAAATTACTATTTTTTAGTATTAAAAGGTATAGGTCCCACAATTTATATTATGTAAATCGGGTGAGTTCTCTCTTGGTTAGATACTAATGGGATACATGGGTTATTACTTTAATGGGTAACTTTTACTCATGGAAATGATATAGGTTCCCCGTTGTGTATTTTGCAGTGGCACGGTAGTTTTTGGTCATAGGTTGTGGTACTCCCTTGATTGATGCACATACCTCAGTAAGGTGGGGGTTATCCAATATAGTTTATGGTAATTTTATAAAAAGTATTAATAGTGTAAATATTCTTGGTCTTATGAATCCTTTAGGATTCTTGGTTTGCTTTAAGATATGATTCACAATTGGGATATTAAATTCTATATTTTTAGGCCTTTTATAATTTTGATTGTACCTTATGGATCATGAGGTGTGGTCCTTAATATAATAGAGCTAAGATAACAAGGTCCTTAACTTTATACCTCATACTTATAATTATTGATTATACTGAGTTTCTTATATTATTTATTATTTGTCACTTAATCTATAGTTTGATCTGAAAAAAAAATTTACTTTTTGGTTTTCAACCATCCTATTGAGTATGTATATATTCAATCATTTATAGTCTTTGTACCACACTTATTTTTATATATATGGGTCAAAAAGTTTAGATATTTTCTTGGAAGATGTATAGTTAGGGCAGTTTTTTTGGAGTAAACACTTGGTGATGCTTGGTTTCACTTAGTAGATTATGATGATGGAGGTGATGGTTGTAGTTGGATATAATTCTTTGAGCCTTTTAAATGAGGAGAAAATTTCCCTTATTTTCTTATTATTTAAGTTTAGATATTTTGTCATATATACCATTCCTATGTTATTTTAATATATTTTGATGTGCTTTTCATCCGATATCTCACGAATTCAATATATAAAATTTAGTTGTTTATAAATATCTATATATAAGGTATTATTGTTTCTGTATATTTTATCTATTTGAGATATATGTATTTTATAAGTTTTTATATAGTAATTTCTATGATTTTTATTATGAATTATTTTCCCTAGTCACCATCCCTTGTCCTATTAGAGGGGATTTGAATGGATCGGATTTTGTTAGAGTAGAATCCTAGACAAGTTGATTCCTAGGGATGTGGTTTTTAATTTTCAGTCATGTGAGGATTATTTTTGATATTTAGGAAAATGATGTTAATGAATTTTTTAGTTTAGTTAATAGACAAAGTAACTTAGTGTTAATGTGAAAACTAATGTATCCATTCACCAAGACTCTCATAATTTTTTGATCAAATAGAAACATAAAGGAACCATTTATAGAATGCAATCCATATGGAACATACATCATTTACAATTAGATTATAATATTTTATATTCTTCATGTGCTAGTTCACATAGATATATTATTCTCATTTTTGGTTTATATTATCAAATGAATGATGATACCTATACATAACCAAATTTTGTTTTGGGGTGGGGTAATAATGATTCATTCTGGGGCTTGATCCTCATGTCGTTGATCAGTTAAGTGGTGAAGAATTAATTTATGGACTTGGTTGAGAGATTTTTTCACCTAAAAATGATAGTTTGATTTTCTTCCCATAATTATTAGTGAATAATTATAGAGAATATGGTGGTTCTCACTAAGACAAAAAATACTACATGATTATTGAGTTTTCCTTATGAGTTTAGTAATATAGGCCTTATGGATTTTTAGGTAAAACTAATAATCATGTGATAGAGGATTTATTGGATTTTGTGACTTGTAAAAATTCATTTGTTTCAGACACCTTCCTACCTGATGTAAATTTTTTCATTGAATTTTTTATATATCAAAATAATCTATTGATGTTGAGGATAGTTCAAGTTCTAGAGATGTTGGACTCTCTACCAATCATCTTGACCACATATGAGTACTTATCAAGGCTTAGAGACCTAATGAGGTATTCCCTAGACATTATTTTTTATGGAATTTTTAATATCATTGGTTTGAGTAGATCCTATAAATGGGGAAACTAGGTTGGAATTGTGGTTTTACATATCTATCTCGTCCTTGGGTTCCCCAAGTGAATGTTAGTGAATTGAAAATTCCTATCAGATATTCCCACTAGTTATGAGAATGGGTCAGTGTTTTCTTGAGGATATCTAGAGTGGTGTTAGGGACATACCTCCATGTGAAATTAGCATTGAGATTACAGACTCTACTATTTTTGGCATCATGACCTACTAATAGAGATATAAACTAAATCTAATTCAAAACATGGTATTTTTTCAATATCATAATATAAGACATGATCATTCCATTGGGTATGACTTGCAAGAATCCATGGCATATTGTGATGGATATATTTGGATTCTACTTCCATGTATATAGTGTGGTTCTGGCCTGCATATTCCTCTTACTAATTCTACCATTTCTCTTTCCTACTCCTTCCTTTACTATATGATAACTAGTGTATCATGGATACACCGAATAGGGAGGAACTTATTGTTCACTCCTCATGGATCCTAATAAATTTCATTGATTTTAGATTGTTTCTTCAACCAACAATGGTGTTAGGTATATATTATTTATTTATATTAGACATTTTTCCTTTTTTATAGCATAGTTAATCTTGGTTTGAGGTTTATAATTAGTTTCTCTAAATAGATTGATTTTTATTCAATCCATAGATACCTAACATTCGTATTTGATAATTGTAATACTTCCCAATTTAGGAAATCATCTTTGAAAAAATATTAAAATATATATCATATGGATTTCTTATTTAATATCATAAAAACAATAAAAATTATGTACTATGAATATTTATGTGACATTGGATTTTGTAATATGTGATAGTATTGTTGTATATGATATATTATATCATAACAGTTAACATAGAGATATCACTTGGTTTTTTTCATGTCATAATATATGACATAAGGAAGTTATAGAATGTTATAATTCCATTTAATGTATGAAAATAAAGTCTTTATCAATTAAATATCAACTATATCATCAATTAAAATTACCTAGGCATCGAAAATATATGTCATAGTTGGTTTTTATCTATTAATGGAAAATTTGGTTATTATTTCAGGGGTGTCCTCAAGTAAAATGATGAGCTCCTACTTTTTGAAAGTATATTCACATGTGATCTTCTTCATGAATAGATCAAATTTTACCTTCATGTGAAACCTAAGAACTAGGATCTCAAGAGTAATCTCAAGTCCTGTGATGTGGGCCTAATATTCAACTTCATTTTCGGTGAACCCCTAAGAAAGGAGGAACAGGTATAATGTGAGATAATTTGAGGGAGTTATGAAAATTACTCTAAGGTTAAACTAGTTGAGCTTGTAGTTATTCATCCTTTTTTCTAGTTGATCTCTGGTAGGAAGTATTAAAATGAATCTTCCAATAATTTTGTGTTTCATTGATGGAGATAATGGCAACATATAGGAACTTTACATATAGGGTAATCTCCTCAATGGTTGTATTTGATGAAAAAATTTTAAAGGATAACTGCCCATCACACCAACCATACAGTAAAAATGTGATAGTTAAGTATGTACTTTAGTGGGTCAATGTGGGAGACCATATGGATCTCATGATACCGTAAGTAGTGACATAATTTTGAATAAAAAATAAAAAGGAATCATAGTTATTCTCAACATGATAAAATCTTCACTCTGTGTTATTCATCACGTTCCTGAGGCAATAAAAACTATTATTATTACCATCATTATTTTTCTAGTAAAGGAGAGTACTAAGGGATCATTCCAAGGTGGTCATATAGATCAATAAGGGATTTATTATGATATATTTCATCAATACGAGGGTGTAGTAAGTATTACATGATTTCTTTGATAGTAGTTTTAAATTATTCTTCCCAGTGATTAGTGATTCTTTATTCATCATCTTATAGGATATACATTTTCTCAGTAGTTTAGAAACAAAATATAGTATATAATGCAGAAGACATTGAAAGCCTCTCAAATCTAGGTGATTTATAAGGCCCCAGCCTTAAACCTTACTTAATCTTGAGTTATTACAAGATCACACATTGAAGATCTTTTCAGGTTTAGAGTTTTAGAGAATTGGATCATAAAACTTGCATTACATTCCACATTTAAACAAAGTGCTTACATAAAAGATAGTATTCATTTTTCCCATAAACGGAAACATATTTAAAATAAAACATGGATTTTTTCTTGACACTTCCTTGACACTATCATCATATCATATACCCTTCCCTTGACCTGTGAGAAACATTTCAAAAACTTGGGATGAGCATAAAAAAGCTCAGTAAGGGATATAAAAATATGGAAAGGAAACATGAGTACATCTATACATAAGAATGAAATCATACTTTACCCATAAAACATAAGCACTTTAACATACATCATAAAATCATGAATAAATCATATAAATCATAAGACATAAAGGTAACTTGAGGCATTCACAACATTCTTACGTAGGGAGTAACCCTCTTGGTTACGTTTGGAATACCCATCACAGTATATTCCCTAAATCTTTTCAGAGAAACCTCAGCGTCTAACCCTTTCGTGTTACCCAATGCATTGGAGAGCTATATCGGGCTCACCCGCCCTTAGTTTATCACGGAACCACCCGTCTTCATAATAATGCCCAAGAACCACAACATAGTCGTATCACATAAAATATGCATAAAGGAAACATAACATTTCCACCTTTCAATCACAAGATATCAATACAACACATTGATATAAAGACTTCATGAAAACCATTTGTAATACCAAAATAAAATAAAAGTAAAACATGGTATTTATTTTTATTTAAAAAAAGGTATGGCTTGTAGAGGAAGCCGAAACTCAAATAATGGTCACGGCGGCGGAGAATTCGTTGTCGCCTCATACGTACGACAAAAACATTCCCTTTTGTCATTTAGTAAAAATATTCGTATAAAAAAGATTCATTTTGGATAAACGTAAAAGTAAAATGGGTTTATACACCGTATAAAAGAAGGTTGTGTATAAAACAAAATATGCCTCAATGAATAGAGATTGAGACAAAGTCCCTTACAAGGACGGTATCCTTAGATTAAGGATAAATAAATTACATAATTATGTGTGAAAAACTAATACACCAAATATAAGTGGATATTAAATGTAAAAAAATCATATGTTATTCACACATATTCATAGAACGACATATTCAAGGAGTACAAGCTTATCCCAAATAATCAAAATTGGGTTAAGAAGTTCCCTTGAAAAAATTTGACAGCCTAATGGCGTCACTAAGAAATTCAGAAAATTAGTTGATGGGAGATAAAAAGGGTATCTCATCACTTGGAAATAAAATTTAAATCACTAAGGATATATAAGAACATATCACAACATAATGTTATGTGAAATAATATACATAACAAAATAAGTCTTTTAAAAAGAGGAGGGTGAAAGGTTCCCTTACCGACATGGGTATCTTTCGAAACATACACCCTGTGAAAAAAGGACAATACAACATTGATGTAAATACTCATAAATGAAATTATATTACACAATGAGTAAAGTAATGGGCAGTACATACACCACTCATAGGAAATTGTGGCAAATGTCGCATAAATCTCACAGGAATAAAAGTGAGATGAAAAATCCGTTACGAAAACTTGGAAGCCTAACGGCGCCACTTAAAACTTACAAAAATGGATTGATGAGATCAAATAGGGTATCTCATCATATTCAAATAAAGTTTAAAGAAAGTGGAATATAAAATAACATCCTCCAACATAACAAAGAGGATCTTAAAAGAAGGGACATAAAGGAGAGTACTTAAAAAGAAAGAGAGAGGTTAGATCTCTTACGAAAATTCGGCAGCCTAACGGCGCCACTCAAAAATTCCAAAATGGATTGATGAGAGAGAATTGGGTCTCTCATCATATGAACATAAAAATTACAGTAAGAGTAATATAAAAGAACATACTAATCAAAATAAATATGATCTTAAAAATAATGACATAAAAGAGTGTACTTAAAAAGAAAGAGAGGAGTAGGATCCCTTAACTCGGGTCCGACTTGACTCAATCGTTCTTTAACGTCCTGAATAATAAAATTGAGTTAATTTCAACTTTATTAAGAACCTTTTTCAAGTTCATTATTCCTTTTATATCACTTATTTCAATGCTATAAGCATTATGTAATCATTTAAGTTAATAATGTTTGTTTTGTCGATATTTGGTTCTTAAGTCGAAAGTGGACTTCTTACAATTACATGTTGTTCGTGTGGTCAAAGGTTAATTATATCCAGAATTATATTAATGATTTGGATATCATATATTTCATATATATCCAGAATATTCATGTATTTATAAAATTACATAATCATTTAGAGGTAAGAAATGAAATGCACCGTTCATGGAGACGGTAAGCCGTACGTACGCATGAACGCTACTTTCATTTCTATGTCATATTAATGGAATTAAAACCAAATGAGAGGTATATATATTTTAATTCCAGAATTATATTCAGAATTTATATGTAACATAAATCATATATAATAACTTTAAATTCATCCTTTATACATCCCACATATGGCATTAACGAATCAAATCACTTTCAGGGGGCGGTAGTCCGCACTTCCTAAAATGAAATTATCGTGTTTACCAACAATGGAAACCATAAAGGTATGCCACAAAAGAAAAATACAGAAACATAAAGATATTATATATCATATATAAATATAATGACATCTTAATGGCCACCTTTTAAGGTGTTATATGAGTGTTGAACAATCATCGTTTCGTGAGGCAGAAATTCACCATCCACAGAAACAGTATGTTCTTTAACCATTTGATGTAGGTTTGTGTAAGTGTAGCTCGAATGCTTCTTATAAAAACATCCTATTATATTTAATATACTGGATTTGTTACAAAATAAATTAATAAAAAGAGTTTAGGGGGTTGGAGAAGCAAAATAAAACAAAAGAACACAAGTGAAGACATTACCTTAAAATCGGGTAACTCTTTTTGATTTGAGCTCAAAGGCTTCCTTGGGAAGAATTATTCCCAAAGTGAGGCTTCTAGGAGTATGAGAGGGATGTGGAGAGACAAAATGTGGTGGGTTTGGCCGATCCAAAGGCTTTGTAAGTGTGGGTAAGGAGGTAGAGGTGGGGGCCTTTTATAAGATGAGAGGAGAGGCACTCTTGGAAAGTAAAGAAATGTTACTTTATTTGAAACTGAGATTCGGATTTAAACGGTCCCACATTGATATAATTCAAGGATAAGGTGATAAGGTTTCGAAATCCACCAATACAATAGGTTTTGGACATGTTTAGGTCATATATTTTACATTATCTTTTCATTTTCTTTAAATCCTTTATTAATGAGGTAATCGCTACATCATTATGATGTCATAAATAATTTTATTTATTTAATGTCTAAAAATTATAAAAAAAATATCATGATGTATGAAATATTTTTATCTTTCCAGGAAATATTTATAGTCAAAAATATGACTTTTATAACCCCATGTAAAAATTGTTTTAGTAAAACAACTCATGTTTGTGTCATTTTTACTTTTACATTAAATAAAAAGTTATTTATGTCATTTCCCAACCAAAGTGGCTACATGGGGTCCCCAAGTTGACCCATGGATTTTCTTGTTCGGCCATGACACATCCAAATAGGGTATTACATGTCTCAATCTCATCTCATATTATTAAAACATTATTTTTACCTTAAACTACACTAATTACCTCTAATCGCGATTAAAAACTTAAAAGTTGTTATTCACCAAAAAAAATATTTTAATTACATTGAATCACATTTTAATTATTAATGACAACCATTTATGTAGGATTTTTGAAATTAAAAACACAGAGGTGGTAAAATTTCATTTAAACAGAAAATCAGTTTTTATAAGTACCACTTAGTGGTTTCACTATTCATCAAAAATTGAGGTTCTTCAGAAAAATACCAAAACATCACCCTAAGATATATTTGATATTCCAAATTCAAAAATGAAGTCTATTTTAAAAAATTCAAAACATATAAGTTTCATTAATTAATTTAAGAATTAATTCCTCTGTCATAGCAAATAGCGTGTATTTTATGAAACAATAAGTATTAAAAGATTGACACTAGTTTAAGTCCGATTTCAAAGTGAAATTAATTCCAATGACCACAATTAGATTAAATGGTAAAAATATATTCGAATTGAACTTTAAAACCAATTCAAAATATAATCCAATCATATAAATAAATTAGATTAAAAATTGGTTTTGAATTAAAATACAACATTTTTCACTATTCATTAAAAAAATGAACTTTATCAAAAAAAGTACCAAAAATTTACACAAAGTAAATTTTGATGTCACGATTATATAGAAGAATTTTATTTTTTCAAATATAACACATAAAATTGTTAAAAAGTGGATTTAAAATAGGTTCTTCATCGAAAGGCGGTTAATCGACCTTTTAAAGAATATTAGAATGTTTATGCTTAAAAATTGGATTCATTCGCATTTTTAATCCTCTAACATTTTTTGTAAAGAGTAAAACTATTTGACAAACATATATAATCATTTTTTAGTTAGTTCTTTTCATTCCCTCCATTACAACAGCTAGGTGTTAACTACCATTTAAAAAAATATTATTTTATTATTAGAGTGCAACGTAAGATTACCAAGAAACTTGTTGTTGTGTATTGGGTACGCCATCGAGCATAGAATCCCCTTTAAAGTAATATTAATATTTTATTCACAAATATGGATAAATATAAAAATTTCATATTATTTATTTACCTGGGGTGTTACATCCTTCCCCCCTTTTGGTAATTGCGTCCTCGTAATTTTAAAATTGGGCTTGGAAACATCCTTGAAAGTCCCAAATCGGAACAAGAGTTGGTAAAACAATCACTTTAAAATAAAGAAAGAGAAGTACAGAGGTCACCCGAGTTAACCCATACCAGGATTCCATGTAGGAAAATATGGACATGGAGGAGAAAACATAGGGTCATGTTCTGATGGAGAGTGATAGAAAGCATGTTTAGGAGAAAGTTAACCACAAGAAAATCACAAACTTGTGATGGGTTAAACGGTATTCGATTCCCCACTAGGAAAAGTTAATAGACAACATTTTTGTTTTAAGTTTCTTTTTACTGAGGAATTTATTCATAAGGAAACATAATCACTTATCATTTTTACTTCCAACTTTTATTAGATTTCTTACACAAAATCATATTTTCTCCAAAAGACGAGTATTTAGGAAGACTTGTTCACATTAAGAGTACTATAATCAAATTCTAGAGAATCACCTAATCCACAAAAGAGAACTATATACTTCCCATTTCTTAAGACTTTAACCAAAAACAAAACCAAAAAGGTTAGTACAAGATCAGATAATCCAGAAAAGGATAACCCTTTATAAAAAGAAAATCTATTCTTAATCTCCAAAATTTTTCCAACAAAACCCAAAGTTCAACGAGGACCATTCGATAAACAATTTGTCCATAAAATTCTTCAAAGTAAACCAAACTAAGATTGAAACCCAAATATTTGAAGGATTTATTCACATAGTCTTCCAAGTTAAATCGTAACATTTATCTCCAAACAACATCAGTTGCTCTTAAAGTCTCGTATTGAAGAGTAATTAACCTAATCACATATCCTCCATGATAGGTTAATAAATTTCCATAGATAACCCAAAATCAACTTACTATTAATTCATAAAGTAATCTAACTAAAAAGAATCAGTCAAAATAACCAGGGACTTCATGTAGTCCAGTGGTAGGCGATAAATACCAGTTGCACTTTGGTTGTGGGTTCGATTCCTGCAGCTTTGTCCGACGTGACGGTTTGTCACACGGTCTACGTGTTGTCCTTTTTATAAAACTCCAAAAATAACCCTAACATGTTTTAATATCAATAGTTTCCTTATAACTCTCATTTTCATCCAAATTCGTTACGATCTCAACATCTAAATTCTTGAAGTCTTATTTCACCACCATAAGATAAAATAAAATGATTCCAAAAATGAATAACAGCATACCTTGATCATGGCGTCCACTCGGTTTCATCGTCATCTTGTTCATGTAGGTAGACGCCCCATGTATTACACCAATGATTTAGAGATCCTTCAAAATCATTTGCTTCCTCCATCCAAATACACCTTGTACAACATGGGTCATATGGGTGTTCACAGAAAAACAGTTTTGGAAAATAATCATGTATGAAATATAATTCCAAAACATCTGATAAAACATGATTTCTATAAAATAGTCGGACAGAATTTGAGTTGAAACATTCTATTATTGGTCCATTTAAAATATCGTAAGTATGTGCTGAGTGACTATATTTTAAAAGCAAATATAAATATTTTGGGCAAGGGTCTCCTTCCTCATCACCAGTTTTAAAATAATAATATGCTTCAAATTCTTGTGATATGGTAAAATATTTGAAAATACCTTGATAATATTTACCTTTCTTGAAAATATGAGAATATTGTGAAAATAGTATTTGTCTAAAAACAACCCATGATCCACGATGATAATGAGGTATAGAGGAGGTGTTTGATATCTCAAACAACTGCTTTCAAGTTAGTTGTATGCTAGAAAAAGTTTCACAATCATACGAACATGACTTTGAAATAAATATTGCAAGCATGTCATCAGGAAGAGATAGGAATGTCATTTGAGATCCTTCTCCTTCCATTCGTAACTGACTTTACTTGTCCTGAAAAAAAAGTTATAAAATAAGGATTTAACTAAAATAATAGATATAGGGACTAGCCATGTGTCTAACAAAAACTCCTAATCCCTAAAGTATTCTAAACCGACCTTTGATATCAACTATAAGGCCCCAGCATTAAACCTTACTTAATCTTGAGTCATTACAAGATTACACAGTGAGGATCTTTTCAGGTTTAAAGTGTTAGATAATTAGATCATAAAACTTACATTACATTCCACATTTAAACAAAGTGGTTACATAAAAGATAGTATTCATTTTTCCCATCAACAGAAACATATTTAAAATAAAACATGGATTTTTTTTCTTGACACTTCCTTGACACTATCATCATATCATGTACCCTTCCCTTGACCTGTGAAAAACATTTCAAAAACTTGGGATGAGCATAAAAATCTCAGTAAGGGATATAAAAATATGGAAAGGAAACATGAGTACATGTATACATAAGAATCAAATCATACTTTACCCATAAAACATAATCACTTTAACATACCTCATAAAATCATGAATAAATCATAGAAAACATAAGACATAAAGGTAACTTGAGGCATTCATAACATTCTTACGTAGGGAGTAACCCTCTTGGTTACGTTTGGAATACCCATCATAGTATATTCCCTAAATCTCTTCAGAGAAACCTCAATGTTTAACCCCTTCGTGTTACCCAATGCATTGGAGAGCTATATCAGGCTCACCTGCCCTTAGTTTATCACGGAACCACCCTTCTTCATAATAATTCCCAAGAACCACAACATAATCATATCACATTAAACATGCATAAAGGAAACATAACATTTCCACCTTTCAATCACAAGATATCAATACAACACATTGATATAAAAACATTATGAAAACCATTTTCAATACCAAAATAAAAGAAAAGTAAAACATGGTATTTATTGTTTTTTTAAAAAGAAGGTATGGCTTGTAGAGGAAGTCGAAACTCAAATAATGGTCACAGCGGCGGAGAAGTCGTTGTCGCCGCATGCATACAACAAAAACATTCCCTTTTGTCGTTTAGTAAAATGCTTCGTATAAAAAAGATTCCTTTTGGATAAACATAAAATTCAAATGGGTTTATACACCGCATAAAATAAGATTGTGTATAAAACAAAATATGCCTCAATGAATGGAGATTGAGACGAAGTCCCTTACAAAGACGGTATCCTAGGATTAAGGATAAATCAATTACATAATTATGTGTGAAAAAATAATACACCAAATATAAGTGGATATTAAGTGTAAAAAAATCATAGTTTATTCACACATATTCATAGAACTACATATTCAAGGAGTACAAGCTTATCCCAAAGAATCAAAATTGGGTTAAGAAGTTCCCTTGCAAAAATTTGACAGCCTAACGGCGTCACTACAAAATTTAGAAAATGAGTTGATGAGAGATAAAAAGGGTATCTCATCACTTGGAAATAAAATTTAAATCACTAAGGATATAGAAGAACAAATCCCAACATAATGTTATGTGAATTAAAAGACATAACAAAAGAAGTCTTTTAAAAAGAGGAGGGTGAAAGGTTCCCTTACCGACATGGGTATCTTTCGAAACATACACCCCATGAAAGAAGGACAATACAACATTGATGTAAATACTCATAAATGAAGTTATATTACACAATGAGTAAAATAATGGGAAGTACATACACCACTCAAAGGAAATTGTGGCAAATGTCGCATAAATCTCATAGAAATAAAAGTGAGATGAAAAATCACTTACTAAAACTCGGCAGCCGAACGGCGCCACTTAAAACATACAAAAATGGATTGATGAGATCAAATAGGGTATCTCATAATATTAACATAAAGTTTACAGAAATATGAATATAAAATAACATCCCCCAACATATCAAATAGGATCTTAAAATAAGTGACATAAAGGAGAGTACTTAAAAAGAAAGAGAGAGGTTAGATCTCTTACGGAAATTCGGCAGCCTAACGGCGCCACTCAAAACTTCCAAAATGGATTGATGAGAGAGAATAGGGTCTCTCATCATATGAACATAAAAATTATAGTAATATTAATATAAAAGAACATCCCAATCACAAGAAATATGAGCTTAAAAGGAATGACATAAAAGAGTGTACTTAAAAAGAAAGAGAGGAGTAGGATCCCTTAACTCGGGTCCGACTTGACTCGATCATTCTTTAACGTCCTGAATAATAAAATTGAGTTAATTTCCACTTTATTAAGAACCTTTTTCAAGTTAATTATTCCTTTTATATCACTTATTTCAAGGTTATAAACATTATGTAATCATTTAAGTTAATATTGTTTGTTTTGTCGATATTTGGTTCTTAAGTCGAAAGTGGACTTCTTACAATTACATGTTGTTCGTGTGGTCAAAGTTTCATTATATCCAGAATTATATTCATGATTTGGATATCATATATATCATATATATCCATAATATACATGTATTTATATTATAACATAATCATTTAGAGGTAAGAAATGAAATGCATCGTTCATGGAGACGGTAAGTCGTACGTACGCATGAACGCTACTTTCATTTCCATGTCATATTAATGGAATTAAAACCAAATGAGAGGTATGAATATTTTAATTCCAGAATTATATTCATCATTTATATGTAACATACATCATATATAATAACTTTAAATCCATCCTTTATACATTCCACATATGGCATTAACGAATCAAATCACTTTGAGCGGGCGGTATTCTGCACTTCCTAAAATGAAATTATCGTGTTTACCCACAATGGAAACCATAAAGGTATGACAAAAAAGAAAAATACAGAAACATAAACATATTATATATCATATATAAATATATTTACATCTTAATGGCCACCTTTTAAGGTGTTATATGAGTGTTGAACAATCATCGTTTCGTGAGGCAGAAATTCACCATCCACAGAAACAGTATGTTCTTTAACCATTTGATGTAGGTGTGTGTAAGTGTAGCCCAAATGATTCTTATAACAACATCCTAGTATATTGAAGATACTGTAGTTTTTATAAAAGAAATGAATAAAAAGAGTTTAGGGGGTTGGAGAAGCAAAATAAAACAAAAGAACACAAGTGAAGACATTACCTTAAAATCGGGTAACTCTTTTTGATTTGAGATCAAAGGCTTCCTTGGGAAGACTTATTCCCAAATTGAAGCTTCTAGGAGTAAGAGAGGGATGTGGATAGACAAAATGGGTAGGGTTTGGCCGAGTAAAATTCTTTGGAAGTGTGGGTAAGGAGGTAGAGGTGGGGGCCTTTTATAAGAGGAGACGAGGGGCACTCTTGGAAAGTAAAGAAATGTTACTTTATTTGAAAATGAGTTTCAGATTTAAAAGGTCTCACATTTATATAATTGAAGGATAAGGTGATAATGTTTCTAAATACACAAATCCAATAGGTTTTGGACATGTGTAGGTCATATATTTTACATTATCTTTTCATTTTCTTTAAATCCTTTATTAATGAGGTAATTGTTGCATCATTATGATGTCATAAATAATTTTATTTATTTAATGTCTAAAAATTATAAAACAAATATCATGATGTAGGAAATATTTTTATCTTTCCAATTACTATTTATAGTCAAAATTATGACTTGTATAACCCCATGTAAAAAAAAATTTAGTAAAATAACTCATGTTTGTGTCATTTTTACTTTTACATTAAATAAAAAGTTGTTTATGACATTTCCCAACCAAAGTGGCTCCATGGAGTCCCCAAGTTGACCAATGGATTTTATTGGTCGTCCATGACACATACAATAAGGGTAGGACAAGTGTCAATCTCATCTCATATTATTATAAAATTATCTTTACCTTAAACTATACTAATTCCCTCTATTCGCGATTAAAAACTTAAAAGTTACTATTCACCAAAAAATTATTTTAATTCCATTGAACCATATTTTAATTCTTAATGACAACCATCTATGTCGGATTTTTTAAATTCAAAACACGGAGGTGGTAAAATTTCATTTAAACAGAAAATCAGTTTTTATAAGTACCACTTAGTGGTTTCACTATTCATCAAAAATTGAAGTTCTTCAGAAAAATACCAAAACCTCACCCTAAGCTATATTTGAAATTCCAAATTCAAAAATGAATTCTATTTTACAAAATTAAAAACATATAAGTTGCATTAATTAATTTAATAATTAATTCCCGATGTCATAGCAAATAGCGTGATTTTATGAAACAATAAGTATCAAAAGATTGACACTAGTTTAAGTCCGATTTCAAAGTGAAATTAATTCCAATGACCAAAATTGGATTAAATGGTAAAAATATATTCTAATTTAACTTTAAAACCAATTAAAAATATAATCTCATCATATAAATAAATTATATTAAAAAGTGGTTTTGAATTATAATACAACATTTTTCACTATTTATTAAAAAAATGAACTTTATCGGAAAAATACCAAAAAATTACACAAAGTAAATTTTGATGTCCCGATTCTATAGAAAAATTTTATTTTGTCAAATATAACACATAAAATTGTTAAAAAGTGGATTTAAAAGAGGATCGCCATCGAAAGGCGGTTAATCGACCTTTTAAAGAATATTAGAATGTTTATGCTTAAAAATTGGATTCATTTGCATTTTTAATCATCTAACATTTATTGTAAAGAGTAAAAATATTTGACAAACATATATAATCATTTTTTAGTTAGTTATATTCATTCCCACCATTACAAATGCTAGACGTTAACTACCATTTAAAATAATATTATTTTATTATTAGAGTGCAACGTAAGATTCCCAAGAAACTCAGTGTTGCGTATTGGGTACGCCATCGAGCATAGCGTCCCCTTTAAAGTAATATTAATATTTTATTCACAAATATGGATAAATATAAAAATTTCATATTCTTTATTTACCTGGGGTGTTACATCCTTCCCCCCTTTTGGGAATTCTGTCCTCACAATTGTAAAATTGGGCTTGGAAACATCCTTGAAAGTCCCACATCGGAACAAGAGTCTGTAAAACAATCACTTTAAAATAAAGAAAGAGAAGTACAAAGGTCACCTGAGTTAACCCATACTAGGATTCCATGTAGGAAAACATGGACATGGAGGAGAAAACGTAGGGTCATGTTCTGATGGAGAGTGATAGAAAGCATGTTTAGGAGAAAGTTAACCACAAGAAAATCACAAACTTGTGATGGGTTAAACAGTATTTGATTCCCCAATAGGAAAAGTTAATAGAAAACATTTTTGTTTTAAGTTTCTTTTTACTGAGGAATTTATTCATAAGGAAACATAATCACTTATCATGTTTACTTCAAACTTTTATTAGATTTCTTACACAAACTCATATTTTCTCTAAAAGATGAGTATTTAGGAAGACTTGTTCACATTAAGAGTACTATAATAAACTTCTAGAGAATCACCTAATCCACAAAAGAGAACTATATACTTCCCATGTCTTTAGACTTTAACCAAAACCAAAACCAAAAAGGTTAGTACAAGATCAGATAATCCAGAAAAAGATAACCCTTTATAAAAATAAAATCTATTCTTAATCTCCAAAATTTGTCCAACAAAACCCAAAGTTCAACGAGGACCATTCGATAAACAATTTGTGCATAAAATTCTTCAAAGTAAACCAAACTAAGATTGAAACCCAAATATTTGAAGTATTTAGTCACATAGTCTTCCAAGTTAAATCATAACATTTATCTCCAAACAACATCAGTTGCTCTTAAAGTATCGTATTGAAGAGTAATTAACCTAATCACATATCCTCCATGATAGGTTAATAAATTTCCATAGATAACCCAAAATCAACTTACTAATAATTCATAAAATCATCTAACTAAAAAGAATCAGTCAAACTAACCAAGGACTTCACGTAGTCCAGTGGTAGGCGATAAATACCAGTTGCACTTTGGTTGTGGGTTCGATTCCTACAGCTTTGTCCGACGCGACGGGTTGTCACACGGTCTACGTGTTTTACTTTTTATAAAACTCCAAAAATAACCCTAACATGTTTTAATCTCAATAATTTCCTTATAACTCTCATTTTCATCCAATTTTGTTACGATCTCAACATCTAAATTCTTGAAGTCTTATTTCACCACCATAAGATAAAATAAAACAATTCCCAAAATGAATAACCGAATACCTTGATCATGGTGTCCAATCGGTTTCATAGTCATCTTGTTCATGTAGGTAGATGTCCCATGCATTACAACAATGATTTAGAGATCCTTCAAAATCATTTGCTTCCTCCATCCAAATACACCTTGTACAACATGGGTCATATGGGTGTTCACAGAAAAACAGTTTTGGAAAATAATCATGTATGACATATATTTCCAAAACGTCTAATAAAACATGATTTCTATAAAATAGTCGGACAGAATTTTAGTTGAAACATTCTATTATTGGTCCTTTTAAAATACCATAAGTATGTGCTCAGAGAGTATATTTTAAAAGAAAATATAAATAGGTTGCGCAAGGGTCTCCTTCCTCATCACAATTTTTAAAATCATAATATGCTTCAAATTCTTGTGATAAGGTAAAATATTTGAAAATACCTTGATAATATTTACCTTCCTTGAAAATATGAGAATATTGTGAAAATAGTATTTGTCTAAAAACAACCCATGATCCACGATGATAACGAGGTATAGAGGAGGTTTTTGATATCTCAAACAACTGCTTGCAAGTGAGTTGTATGCTAGAAAAAGTTTCACAATCATCCGAACATGCCTTTTCAATAATTATTGCAAGAATGTCATCAGGAAGAGATAGGAATGTCATTTGAGATCCTTCTCCTTCCATTCGTAACTGACTTTACTTGTCCTGAAAAAAAAAAGTTATAAAATAAGGATTTAACTGAAATAATAGATATAGGGACTAACCATGTGTCTAACAAAAACTCCTAATCCCTAAATTTGTCTAAACCGACCTTTGATACCAACTATAAGGCCCCAGCCTTAAACCTTACTTAAACTTGAGTTATTACAAGATTACACATTGAGGGTCTTTTCAGGTTTAGAGTTTTAGAGAATTAGATCATAAAACTTGCATTACATTCCACATTTAAACAAGGTGGTTACATAAAATATAGTATTCATTTTTCCCATCAACAGAAACATATTTAAAATAAAACATGTATTTGTTCTTGACACTTACTTGACACTATCATCATATAATGTACCCTTCCCTTTACCTATGAAAAACATTTCAAAAACTTGGGATGAGCATAAAAACCTAAGTAAGGGATATAAAAATATGGAAAGGAAACATGAGTACATGTATACATAAGAATGAAATCATAATTTACCCTAAAACATAAGCACTTTAACATACCTCATAAAATCATGAATAAATCATAGAAATTATAAGAAATAAAGGTAACTTGAGGCATTCATAAAATTTTTACATAGGGAGTAACCCTCTTGGTTATGTTTGGAATACCAATCACAGTATATTCCCTAAATCTCTTCGTAGAAACCTCAACGTTTGACCCCTTCACGTTACCCAATGCATTGGAGAGCAATATCGGGCTCACCCACCCTTAGTTTATCACGGAACCACCCGTCTTCATAATAATTCCCAAGAACCACAACTTAATCGTATCACATAAAACATGCATAAAGGAAACATAACATTTCCACCTTTCAATCACTAGATATCAATACAACACAATGATATAAAAACATTATGAAAACCATTTTCAATACCAAAATAAAATAAAAGTAAAACATGGTATTTATTTTTCTTTTAAAAAGAAGGTATGGCTTTTAGAGGAAGCCAAAACTCAAATAATGGTCACGGTGGCGGAGAAGTCGTTGTCGCCACATACATACGACAAAAACATTCCATTTTTTCGTTTAGTAAAACGCTTCGTATAAAAAAGATTCCTTTTGGATAAACGTAAAACTCAAAGGGGTTTATACACATTATAAAAGAAGGTTGTGTATAAAACAAAATATGCTTCAATGAATGGAGATTGAGACGAATTCCCTTATAATGACGGTATCATTGGATTAAGGATAAATCAATTACATAATTATGTGTGACAAAATAATACACCAAATATAAGTTGATATTAAGTGTAAAACAATATGAGGTTATTCAAAAATATTCATAGAATAACGTATTCAAGGAGTACAAGCTTATCCCAAAGAATCAAAATTGGGTTAAGAAGTTCCCTTGCAAAAATTTGACAGCCTAACGGTGTCACTACAAAATTCCGAAAATGAGTTGATGAGAGATAAAAAGGGTATCTCATCACTTGGAAATAAAATTTAAATCACTGAGGATATAGAAGAACATATCCCAACATAATGTTATGTGAATTAAAAGACATAACAAAATAAGTCTTTTAAAAATAGGAGGGTGAAAGGTTCCTTTACCGACATGGGTATCTTTCGAAACATACACCCCGTGAAAGAAGGACAATACAACATTGATGTAAATACTCATAAATGAAATTATATTACACAATTAGTAAAATAATGGGCAGTACATACACCACTCAATGGAAATTGTGGAAAATGTAGCATAAATCTCACAGGAATAAAAGTGAGATGAAAAATCTCTTACGAAAACTCGGCAGCCTAACGGCACCACTTAAAACTTACAAAAATGGATTGATGAGATCAAATAGGGTCTCTCATAATATTAAAATAAAGTTTAGAGAAAAAGTAATATAAAAAAACATCCCCCAACATAACAAAGAGGAGCTTAAAAGAAGTGACATAAAGGAGAGTACTTAAAAAGAAAGTGAGAGGTTAGATCTCTTACGAAAATTCGGCAGCCTAACGGCGCCACTCGAAACTTCCAAAATGGATTGATGAGGGAGAATATGGTCTCTCATCATATGAACATAAAAATTATAGTAAGAGTAATATAAAATAACATCCCAATCACAAGAAAGATTAGCTTAAAAGGAATGACCTAAAAGAGTGTACTTAAAAAGAAAGAGAGGAGTAGGATCCCTTACCTCGGGTCCGACTTGACTCGATCGTTCTTTAATGTCCTGAATAATAAAATTGAGTTAATTTCCAATTTATTAAGAACCTTTTTGAAGTTCATTATTCCTTTTATATCACTTATTTCCATGTTATAAACATTATGTAATCATTTAAGTTAATAATGTTTGTTTTGTCGATATTTGGTTCTTAAGTCGAAAGTGGACTTCTTACAAATACATGTTGTTCATGTGGTCAAAGTTTCATTATATCCAGAATGATATTCATGATTTTGATATCATATATATCATATATATCCAGAATATACATGTATTTATAATATTACATAATCATTTAGAGGTTATAAATTAAATGCACCGTTCATGGAAACGGTAAGTCGTACGTACGCATGAACGCTACTTTCATTTCTATGTCATATTAATGGAATTAAAACAAAATGAGAGGTATATATATTTTAATTACAGAATTATATTCATCATTTATATGTAACATACATCATATATTATAACTTTAAATCCATCCTTTATACATCCCACATATGGCATTAACGAATCAAATCACTTTGAGGGGGCGGTAGTCCGCACTTCCTAAAATGAAATTATCGTGTTTACCCACAGTGGAAACCATAAAGGTATGCCAAAAAAGAAAAATAAAGAAACATAAACATATTATATATCATATATAAATATATTTACATCTTAATGTCCACCTTTTATGGTGTTATATGAGTTTTGAACAATCATCGTTTCGTGAGGCAGAAATTCACCATCCACAGAAACAGTATGTTCTTTAACCATTTGATGTAGGTGTGTGTAATTGTATCTCAAATTCTTCCTATAACAACATCCTAGTATGTTGAAGATACTGTATTTGTTACAAAAGAAATTAATAAAAAGAGTTTAGGGGGTTGGAGAAGCAAAATAAAAAAAAATAACACAAGTGGAGACATTACCTTAAAATCAGGTAACTCTTTTTGATTTGAGCTCAAAGGCTTCCTTGGGAAGACTTCTGCCCAAAGTGAGGCTTCTAGGAGTAAGAGAGGGATGTGGAGAGACAAAATGGGTAGGGTTTGTCTGATCCAAAGGCTTTGGAATTGTGGGTAAGGAGGTAGAGGTGGGGGCCTTTTATAATAGGAGAGGAGGGGCACTCTTGGAATGTAAAGAAATGATACTTTATCTGAAAATGAGTTTCGGATTTAAAAGGTCCCAAATTGATATAATTATAGGATATGGTGATAAGGTTTCTAAATCTACCAATACAATAGGTTTTAGACATGTTTAGGACATATATTTTACATTATCTTTTCATTTTTTTTAAATCCTTTATTAATGAGGTAATCGTTGCATCATTATGATGTCATAAATAATTTTATTTATTTAATGTCTAAAAATTATAAAAAAAAATTAATGATGTAAGAAATCTTTTCATATTTCCAATGACTATTTATAGTCAAAAATATTACTTGTATTACCCCATGTAAAAATTGTTTTAGTAAAACAACTCATGTTTGTGTCATTTTTACTTTTACATTAAATAAAAAGTTATTTATGTCATTTCCCAACCAAAGTGGCTCCATGGGGTCCCCAAGTTGACCCATGGATTTTCTTGGTCGGCCATGACACATCTAATAAGGTTAGGACATGTGTCAAGCTCATCTCATATTATTAAAACATTATTTTTACCTTAAACTACACTAATTACCTCTAATCGCAATTAAAAACTTAAAAGTTACTATTCACCAAAAAATTATTTTAATTAAATTGAACAACATTTTACTTCTTAATGACAACCATTTATGTCGGATTTTTGAAATTCAAAACACAGAGGTGGTAAAATTTCATTTAAACGGAAAATCAGTTTTTATAACTACCACTTAGTGGTTTCACTATTCATCAAAAATTGAAGTTCTTCAGAAAAATACCAAAACCTCTCCCTAAGCTATATTTGATATTACAAATTCAAAAATGAAGTCTATTTTACAAAATTCAAAACATATAAGTTTCATTAATTAATTTAATAATTAATTCCCGCTGTCAGAGCAAATAGCGTGTTTTTATGAAACAATAAGTATCAAAAGATTGACACTAGTTTAAGTCCGATTTCAAAGTGAAATTAATTCCATTGACCACAATTATATTAAATGGTAAAAATATATTCTAATTGAACTTTAAAAACAATTAAAAATATAATCTAATCAAATAAATAAATTAGATTAAAAAGTGGTTTTGAATTAAAATACAACATTTTTAACTATTCATTAAAAAAATGAACTTTATCAGAAAAAATACCAAAAATTTACACAAAGTAAATTTTGATGTCCCGATTCTATATAAGAATTTTATTTTGTCAAATATAACACATAAAATTGTAAAAAAAAGGATTTAAAAGAGGTTCTCCATCGAAAGGCAGTTAATCGACCTTTTAAAGAATATTAGAATGTTTTTGCTTAAAAATTAGATTTATTCTCATTTTTAATCCTCTAACATTTATTGTAAAGAGTAAAAATATTTGACAAACATAGATAATCATTTTTTAGTTAGTTATGTTCATTCCCACCATTACAATGGCTATGCGTTAACTACCATTTAAAATAATATTATTTTATTATTAGAGTGCAACGTAAGATTCCCAAGAAACTCGTTGTTGCGTATTGGGTACGCCATCGAGCATAGCGTCCCCTTTAAAGTAATATTTAATATTTTATTCACAAATATGGATAAATATAAAAATGTCATATTCTTTATTTACCTGGGGTGTTACATCCTTCCCACCTTTTGGGAATTGCGTCCTCGCAATTTTAAAATTGGGCTTGGAAACATCCTTGAAAGTCCCACATCGGAACAAGAGTCGGTAAAACAATCACTTTAAAAAAAAGAAAGAGAAGTACAGAGGTCACCCGAGTTAACCCATACTAGGATTCCATGTAGGAAAACATGGACATGGAGGAGAAAACATAGGGTCATGTTCTGATGGAGAGTGATAGAAAGCATGTTTAGGAGAAAGTTAACCACAAGAAAATCACAAACTTGTGATGGGTTAAACGGTATTCGATTCCCCAGTAGGAAATGTTAATAGAAAAAAAATTTGTTTTAAGTTTCTTTTTACTGAGGAATTTATTCATAAGGAAACATAATCACTTATCATGTTAACTTCCAACTTTTATTAGATTTCTTAAACAAACTCATATTTTCTTCAAAAGACGAGTATTTAGGAAGACTTGTTCACATTAAGAGTACTATAATCAACTTCTAGAGAATCACATAATCCACAAAAGAGAACTATATACTTCCCAGGTCTTTAGACTTTAACCAAAACCAAAACCAAAAAGGTTAGTAAAAGATCATATAATCCATAAAAGGATAACCCTTTATAAAAAGAAAATCTATTCTTAATCTCCAAAATTTGTCCAACAAAACCCAAAGTTCAACGAGGACCATTCAATAAAAAATTTGTCCATAAAATTATTCGAAGTAAACCAAACTAAGATTGAAATGCAAATATTTCAAGGATTTAGTCACATAGTCTTCCAAGTTAAATCGTAACATTTATCTCCAAACAACATCAGTTGCTCTTAAAGTCTCGTATTGATGAGTAATTAACCTAATCACATATCCTCCATGATAGGTTAATAAATTTCCATAGATAACCCAAAATCAACTTACTATTAATTCATAAAATCATCTAACTAAAAAGAATCATTCAAACTAACCTGGGACTTCACGTAGTCCAGTGGTAGGCGATAAATACCAGTTCCACTTTGGTTGTCGGTTCGATTCCCGCAGCTTTGTCCGACGCGACGGGTTGTCACACGGTCTACATGTTGTCCTTTTTATAAAACTCCAAAAATAACCCTAACATGTTTTATTCTCAATAGTTTCCTTATAACTCTCATTTTCATCCAAATTCCCTACGATCTCAACATCTAAATTCTTGAAGTCTTATTTCACCACCATAAGATAAAATGAAATGATTCCCAAAATGAATAACAGCATACCTTGATCATGGTGTCCACTCGGTTTCATCGCCATCTTCTTCATGTAGGTAGACGTCCCATGCATTACAACAATGATTTAGAGATCCTTCAAAATAATTTTCTTCCTCCATCCAAATACACCTTGTACAACATGGGTCATATGGGTGTTCACAGAAAAAAAAAATTGTAAAATAATCATGTATGACATATAATTCCAAAACATCTGATAAAACATGATTTCTATAAAATAGTCGGACAGAATTTGAGTTGAAACATTCTAGTATTGGTCCTTTTAAAATACCATAAGTATGCTCTGAGAGACTATATTTTAAAATCAAATATAAATAGGTTGCGCAAGGGTCTCCTTCCTCAGCACCATTTTTAAAATCATATATGCTTCAAATTCATTTGATAAGGTAAAATATTTGAAAATACCTTGATAATATTTACCTTTCTTGAAAATATGGGAATATTGTGAAAATATTATTTGTCTAAAAACAACCCATGATCCACGGTGATAACGAGGTATATAGGAGGTGTTTGATATCTCAAACAACTGCTTGCAAGTGAGTTGTATACTAGAAAAGTTTCACAATCATCCAAACATGACTTTGAAATAATTATTGCAAGCATGTCGTCAGGAAGATATATGAATGTCATTTGAGATCCTTCTCCTTCCATTCGTAACTGGATTTACTTGTCCAGAAAAAACAGTTATAAAATAAGGATTTAACTGAAATAATAGATATAGGGACTAACCATGTGTCTAACAAAAACTCATAATCCCTAAAGTTGTCTAAACCAACCTTTGATACCAACTATAAGGCCCCAGCCTTAAACCTTACTTAATATTGAGTTATTACAAGATTACACATTGAGGATCTTTTCAGCTTTAGAGTTTTAGATAGTTAGATCATAAAACTTACATTACATTCCACATTTAAACAAAGTGGTTACATAAAAGATAGTATTCATTTTTTCCACCAACAGAAACATATTTAAAATAAAACATGGATTTTTTCTTGACACTTCCTTGAACCAATCATCATATCATGTACCATTCCCTTGACCTGTGAAAAACATTTCAAAAACTTGGGATGAGCATAAAAAGCTCAGTAAGGGATATAAAAATATGGAAAGGAAACATGAGTACATGTATACATAAGAATGAAATCATACTTTACCCATAGAACATAAGCACTTTAACATACCTCATAAAATCATGAATAAATCATAGAAATCATAAGACATAAAGGTAACTTGAGGCATTCATAACATTCTTACGTAGGGAGTAACCCTCTTGGTTACGTTTGGAATACCCATCACAGTATATTCCCTAAATCTCTTCGGAGAAACCTCAACGTTTAACCCCTTCGCGTTACCCAATGCATTGGAGAGCTATATCGGGCTAACCCGCCCTTAGTTTATCAAGGAACCACCCGTCTTCATAATAATAACCAAGAACCACAACATAATCGTATCACATAAAACATTCATAAAGGAAACATAATATTTCCACCTTTCAATCACAAGATATCAATACAACACATTGATATAAAAACATTATGAAAACCATTTTCAATACCAAAATAAAATAAAATTAAAACATGGTATTTATTTTTCTTTTAAAAAGAAAGTATGGCTTGTAGAGGAAGCCGAAAATCAAATAATGGTCACGGCGGCGGAGAAGTCGGTATCGCCGCATACGTACGACAAAAACATTCCCTTTTGTCATTTAGGAAAACTCTTCATATAAAAAATATTCCTTTTGGATAAACATAAAAGTCAAATTGGTTTATACACCGTATAAAAGAAGGTTGTGTATAAAACAAAATATGCCTCAATGAATGAATATTGAGATGAAGTCCCTTACAAAGACGGTGTCCTTAGATTAAGGATAAATCAATTAAATAATTATGTGTGAAAAACTAATCCACCAAATATAAGTGGATATTAAGTTTAAAACAATCAGAGGTTATTCACACATATTCATATAACGACATATTCAAGGAGTACAAGCTTATCCCAAAGAATCAAAATTGTGTTAAGAAGTTCCCTTGCAAAAATTTGACAGCCTAACGGCGTCACTACAAAATTCAGAAAATGAGTTGATGAGAGATAAAAAGGGTATCTCATCACTTGGAAATAAAATTTAAATCACTAAGGATATAGAAGAACATATCCCAACATAATTTTATGTGAGTTAAAAGACATAACAAAAGAAGTCTTTTAAAAAGAGGAGGGTGAAAGGTTCCCTTACCGACATGGGTATCTTTTGAAACATACACCCCGTGAAAGAAGGACAATACAACATTGATGTAAATACTCATAAATGAACTTATATTACACAATGAGTAAAATAATGGGTAGTACATACACCACTCAAAGGAAATTGTGGAAAATGTCGCATAAATCTCACAGGAATAAAAGCGATATGAAAAATCCCTTACAAAAACTCGGCAGCCTAACGGCGCCACTTAAAACTTACAAAAATGGATTGATGAGATCAAATAGGGTCTCTCATAATATTAACATAAAGTTTACAGAAAGAGGAATATAAAATAACATCCCCCAACATAAAAAAGAGGATCTTAAAAGAAGTGACATAAAGGAGAGTACTTAAAAAGAAAGAGAGAGGTTAGATCTCTTATGAAAATTCGGCAGCCTAACGACGCCACTCAAAACTTCCAAAATGGATTGATGAGAGAGAATAGGGTCACTCATAATATGAACATAAAAATTATAGTAAGTTTAATATAAAATAACATCCCAATCAAAAGAAATATGAGCTTAAATGGAATGAAATAAACGAGTGTACTTAAAAAAGAGAGGAGTAGGATCTCTTACCCCGGGTCCGACTTGACTCGATCGTTCTTTAACGTCCTGAATAATAAAATTGAGTTAATTTCCACTTTATTAAGAACCTTTTTCAAGTTCATTATTCCTTTTATATCACTTATTTCCATGTTATAAACATTATGTAATCATTTAAGTTAATAATGTTTGTTTTGTCGATATTTGGTTCTTAAGTCGAAAGTGGACTTCTTACAATTACATATTGTTCGTGTAGTCAAAGGTTAATTATATCCAGAATGATATTCATGATTTGGATATCATATATATCATATATATCCAGAATATACATGTATTTATAATATTACATAATCATTTAGAGGTAAGAAATGAAATGCACCGTTCATGGAGACGGTAAGTCGTACGTACGCATTAACGCTACATTCATTTCTATGTCATATTAATGTAATTAAAACCAAATGAGAGGTATGTATATTTTAATTACAGAATTATATTCATCTTTTATATGTAACATACATCATATATAATAACTTTAAGTCCATTTTTTATAAATCCCATATATGGCATTAACGAATCAAATCACTTTGAGGGGGCGGTAGTCCGCACTTCCTAAAATGAAATTATCGTGTCACTACTAGAAAAACAGGTATTTGTGATGGGGCATTTGCGACGGGATCCCGTTGCAAATGGCTTTTTGCGGCGGGGGCCCGTCGCAAATGGCCCGTTGCTGAAAACGGTGTCGCAACAACAATTATTTGTGACGGGCCCGTCGCTAAAGCCTTTTTTGCGATGGGGAGAATCCCCGTCGCAAATAGTACTCCGTATATTTGTAAAAAACTTTTCAAATAGTAATGGCGACGGGCCCCGTCGCAAATACCTGTTGCGACGGGCCCGCCGCAAATAGTTTTTGCGACGGGACCCCTCACAAAAACTATTTTAAAAAAAATAAAAAACTATTAATAAATTATTTTAATGCATATAATAATAATACTATTTGCGACGGGCATAGTATCCCGTCGCAAATACTATAAAAAAATAAAAAAAATAAATTATTAATAAATTATTTTAATTAATATAATAATAATCCAATTATAATTCAAAAATAAAAAATAATAAAATATTAATAAATGATTTTAATTAATATAATAATAGAATTATAATTCACAAATAAAAGTAATAAATTATTAATAAATAATTTTAATTAATATAATAATAATAGAATTATAATTCAAAAATAAAAAATAATAGAATATTAATAAATGATTTAATTAATATGATAATATTAGAATTATAATTCATGAATAAAAAAATATTAATAAGTTATTTTAATTAATATAAAAATAATAGAATTATTTTACATTCAAATATTAAAATAATTCAAGTATTACAAAAAAATATAATTAAATTATAATATTATAAAATTTTAATATATATATATAATTTAATATTATAAAATATAAATAATATTATTATTCATATTAATATTGTTATTTCAAAATATTATATTATTAATATTTTATAATGAGACAGAAACTACGAATAGAAAAAAAATCGTATTTTGATTTCACAAATTTTATAACATAAAAACAAACTCTAATCTGAAGGAGGGGGGGAGGGGTGATCTGCAGATGGTGGTGGAGGAAACTCCATCCCTAAAGCATGAGTGAGTCGGCGCATGTACTCCATCTGCTCCTGATGCTGCTGCTGCCACCGACTCGTCTGCTCCTCATACAGCTGTTGCTGGCATCGACGCTCCTCCTCATGCTGCTGACGCATCTGATCCTGCTCCTGTCGGAGACTCTCTATCAGTGCAGTCTGAGATTGCAACTGATCCTCATATTGTGTAGCAGAAGAAGATGCACGAGCTCCTCTCGAGCTGGACGCCAACATCGCAGCACTGCCATAATAATCTCCGGAAGTCAGTCGAGAGCTGATACCAACTACCCAGCCCTTCTCGAAGGCATACTGGGTGGCCTGCATCCATGTCGTCTTATCAAACTGACGGCCAGTGGTCTGATCTGATGACTCGGCCTTACTCTCAGGTCGGTCCTGTGACGTTGCGGCCTCATATGACTCCTGTAGTTGCAATTTAAAATAAAAATTGTGAATATATTATATGCAGTTAATTTTTAAACTTGAAAACAAATAATACTGACCACGATGTGATGTTGACGATCACCTCTGAGTTCCCCAGTAGTAGGATCACTATACATCCTCTGATATATGTCGTACTCCGTAATATCGGGGTGCTCGACAGCCTATAAGAATAAAAAATAAACTGTTAATATTTATAGTTATATAAAATATTTATAAATAATGTACGTACCAGATGTTGTCTATGAGTACTGAAAGAACGACTCCCAGCTCGATGAGTCACCTCCTGTCTCCCCCGATTCTGTCTCCCCACCGATGATCTCCCCTGAAAGGCACCCCTCAACCAGTGCGCACATAATCCATCCCATACATGGGATGAAATGTACTCTGGTCGGTGTGCTCTACATGACTTGTCAAAATCTGACACTCCTTCTTTCTTCATGGCAGCTTTTCTTAAATTGTGCAAAAACTGATGAAGGTGATCACGCATGGCCACCTCCCATGCCTTGTGGATGGCATCACGCATGGTATCCTCGATCGGATACCATAAACCCTACAAATAAATCAAAATATCAAGTTAGAAATGAAATAATTTTCAAAATAAAAATTATTTATTTATGTACGTACCAACCAATGGCCGAACATGGCCTGCTGCACATCAATGGGAATCTACTCCCATGTGGTCCACGGCTGAGAGAAATAGTTGTGCAAAATAGCGCTGCCCTGTCTGACTGCTATATGCAAGAAAACTGTAAAAATAATAAACATTTATTATGTGAATAGATTAATGAAATCTTAGTCAAATTCACAGGTTATCACACAGGTTATCACACCTCTGTGTGCGTGGATCAAATCCAAGACGTGGACGTCGCTCGGGGATAGGGTCAGGAATCATCAATCGTGCAAGACTGCGCCCCCTCTGCGTACTCCCTGGAGTGCCTGCAGGCTCAGGGTTATCTTCCAGCAACTCATCCGCATCGAAAGGCAGGTCAGCATCCGTCAACTCAGGAAATGTGGCCTCGTCCATCTGAAACAGAAAATGTTAATGTTGTTAGAAAATAATTGATAATTACTATTATATATATATATATATACATATTATGATTGTATATAATTACCATGGAATTCTATCAGTGTTCATCTTCACCATCATCTTCATATATGTCAATGTCATCTTCATATTCCTCCTCAACATCATCGATATCCATTCGAGTTACAGTTGCTTCATCTCTTACCATTTCAAATTCATATGTGACATCATTAACATCATCGTCATCACCGACTCTTAAATGTGGGGTGTAGTCATCGATACTCATGTCTCTTTGTAAAAAAAATGATTTTGAGTACTCTCTTGAAAAACTTCAATTCTTTGCACATCAGTGAAAGCACATTCACTTTGACTAAACTGATTGTCTCGAATTTTGATTTTTATTACACTCCACCAATCATTCAAGTCTCTTGATGTAGCACAGTACTTTGCGTAATAAACTTGATGTGCCTGTTGAGCCAATAAGAATGGTTTATTTACTGTGAAAACACTTTTACATTTAATATCGATGATTCCATGAGTCGGATGAACACGCATGCCTCTCTCTATATCCAACCACCGACATTTGAACATGGTTATGTAATGTTGTCCAAGATAACAGAGTTCAATGATTTCATCAATTATGCCATAAAAGTCAACTTCATTTTCTCGATGATGAGATCCTCTCAAGCTAACTCCACTGTTCATTTTCTTTTTCGATTCCCCATATGCATATGTGTGAAATCAAAATCCATTCACCACATATGCATTATAAGTTTTAACAAGTTTGGAAGGTGGGTTACTCAATACACACAGCCGTTTGTCAATTTTATCAGCATGTTGAGACACCTGAAAATTTTTGAAATAATTATCAATATAGTAAACGATACATTGAATGAGTTTCTATAAGATAAATAATTTACGTTACCAGTTTTTGAAACCACTGAGAGAAATTTTTCAGTCGACGTTCTTCAATTTTATCAGCATGTTGAGAACATACGTATGAGCTCTATGATGTTCATCATCTGAAATCCAGCGTTCATAAACTCCACCAAAACCAAGCTCTGGTAGGTTGAAAACAGATAATTGATTGTCGATTTCATCAATATTCCTCTTGTTCCGTCCCATTCGATTTTGTTTTGAAGGATACTCAGATTCAAAATAATGGGAGCAGAAAAAAGATATTTCCTCTTGCAAATAAGCTTCTGCAATAGATCCTTCAACAGATGCTTTGTTACGTACTTTTCTTTTCAATTTTTGCATGAATATTTCAAATGGGTACATCCATCGAAACTGTACTGGACCTCCACATTTGGCTTCATATGGAAAATGTAACATCAAATGTTCCATTGATTCAAAGAAAGACGGTGGAAATATTTTTTCCAGTTTACATATAATTACAACAACATCTTTTTCAAGTTTTCCTAGAGTATCATAATCTGCTGTAGCTGCAAAAATTTCCCAAAAAAAATGAGACATGTCTGTTATGGAATCTCAAATCACAGAATTCAACAGACCTCTTAATCCAATGGGTAGAAGTCTTTCCATTATAACATGACAATCATGACTTTTTAATCCAGTAATATGACCATTCTTTACACATCTACCCAAATTGGAAGCACAGCCATCTGGAAGTCTCAAATCTGCAATCCACTGACAAAATAATAAACGGTTTTCTTTAGACAATGTATATGCTGCTTTTGGTTTCAGTAACCTTTCTGTTCTGACATTCTCAAACAATTCCAATTCTGGACGCCTACAAATTTGGGCAAGATCTAAACGTGCATTTACATTGTCTTTTCTCTTTCCTGACATATCCAAAACTGTATGAAACAAATTATCAAAATAGTTCTTCTTAATATGCATGACATCTAACATGTGTCGGACCAACAAATCAGACCAATATGTCAAATCCCAAAATATGCTACGTTTAATCCAATTGTGTTCTTTCCCAAAACCAGAAATTTTCTGTTGGTTTATTGTGGGACCAAAAGTGATGGGAGGTAATGAAAATACAACTGATTTTAACTCCGAACCTGATAGCATTTTTGGAGGGTCATCCCTTTCAACTGTTCCTTTTCTGAAATGAGATCTATTTCTGCGAAAAGGATGATCAGCTGGAAGAAATCTGCGATGACAGTAAAAATAACAAGGTTTCTTTCCATGAATAGGCATAAATTCTTTGTTCTCTCCCATACAGTAAGGACATGATTTCTGACCATGTGTACTCCAGCCAGATAACATCCCATAAGCCGGGAAGTCACTAATTGTCCACATCAATGCTGCTCTCAGTATGAAATTCTGTTTCATTGCAACATCATATGTACTGACACTAGTACTCCACAATAAATTTAATTCATCAATCAATGGTTTCAAATAAACATCAATATTTTTCTTCGGATGTCCTGGAATTAAAAAAGTCAAAAAGATATATGGCTCCTTCATCAACATCCATGGAGGTAAATTGTACGGAGTTAAAAAAACAGGCCAATATGAATATTGACTACCATAAGATCCAAACGGAAAGAAACCATCAGTGGAAAAGCCCAGTCGAACATTTCTAGATTCTAAAGAAAAGGATGGATGCACTCTATCAAAATGTTTCCATGAATCACCATCGGCTGGATGATTCAAGCTTTTATCGGTTTAAATATTCTCTTTATTCCATGACATCATTGTCACTGTATTCTTAGACATGAATAAACGCTGAAGTCTGGATGTAAGTGGAAAATATCTCAACTGTTTTACAAGAATCAAACCAGACTTCCCGTGTTGTCCTTCTTTATATCTCAGTTGCCCACATGTGGGACAACTATCCAACGACTCATTTTTCCCAGAATATAAAATGCAGTCATTTGAACATGCATGAATCTTCTGACAAGTAAGTCCCAAATTTCGAACCAGCCTCTTACTCTCATAGTAATTTGCTGGCAAAACATTTCCTTCGGGTAACAGTGTTTTAAGCAAAGAAAATATCTGGTCAAAACAGGTGTTTGACATTCCGTTATCAGATTTGATAGCCATAAATTTTGCAACTGCTTCTAATTTGCTCATCTTGCAGCCAGGATATAATGCATCCTCAGCAGACCTCAACAACTCATAAAATTCAGATGGTGCCAACTCAGGATTTGAAGCTATATCAGTCGGAGTTTCTGTATGTTGAACAGATGACCCTGCAACATCATGTACTAAATCTTGAAACCGGGATGGATCCGAAATCAAGTTGGTATCACCTGCTCTGGAACTGTGTTCACCGTGCTGATACCAAAAAACATAATCTGGTTGAAAACCAAAATGCAAGAGATGTTCCCCCACTTTTTCAAACGTGTCAAACGTTCTCAATGCACATTTTCTGCAAGGGCATTTTATTTTTCCTTATGAAACAAATTCTGGATTTGATGTCGTAAATGATAAAAAAGTCTCCACACCCTCTACATATACTGGATTTAAACCAGAACCGTTTGGATTTTTACGTTGATTTATCCATATGCGGTCACCTAATAATGATTGTTGACGACCTCGTTGTTCCATATTTTTCTATCAAATATAAAATCATTTCTGATTTTGAATAATTTGTTAGAAAAAACACTCAAGCTAGGATAACTATAGAGTTTACACATCATACACGACTGATGCAAAATTTTTATTGAGATAGACCTAAAAATTGACCCTTTAAGAATTAAATATGTTGAGAATAAAGCAAAACCTGTTACAAATATTGATAATTTTAATATTATATAAATTTTTTATTATTTTCATAGTACTAATATTATTAGTATTTATTACTAATTATTGGTAATTATTACTAATTATTGATAATTATTACTAATTATTGGTAATTATTACTAATTATTGGTAATTTTTACTAATTATTGGTAATTATTACTAATTATTACTAATTATTGGTAATTATTCCTAATTATTGTTAATTATTCCTAATTATTACTAATTATTACTAATTATAACTATTTACCGGTAATTATTGGTAATTATTCCTAATTATTGGTAATTATTACTAATTATTTTTAATTATTACTAATTATTGGTAATTATTACTAATTATTACTAATTATTACTAATTATTACTAATTATTGGTAATTATTACTAATTATTACTAATTATTACTAATCATTGGTAATTATTACTAATTATTACTAATTATTGGTAATTATTCCTAATTATTGGTAATTATTTCTAATTATTGGTAATTATCGGTAATTATGGGTAATTATTGGTAATTATTACTAATTATTGGTAATTATTAGTAATTATTGGTAATTATTACTAATTATTGGTAATTATTACTAATTATTACTAATTATTACGAATTATTGGTAATTATTGGTAATTATCACTAATTATTGGTAATTAATAATAATTATTGGTAATTATTATTAATTATTACTAGTTATTACTAATTATTGGTAATTATTACTAATTATTCCTAATTATTACAAATTATTACTAATTATTACTAATTATTACGAATTATTACTAATGATTGGTAATTAATACTAATTATTGGTAATTATTACTAATTATTGGTAATTATTAATAATTATTGGTAATTATTACTAATTATTACTAATTATTGGTAATTATTCCTAATTATTGGTAATTATTCCTAATTATTACTAATTATTACAAATTATTACTAATTATTTCTATTTACCGGTAATTATTGGTAATTATTGGTAATTATTCCTAATTATTGGTAATTATTACTAATTATTGTTAATTATTACTAATTAGTGGTAATTATTACTAATTATTACTAATTATTACTAATTATTGGTAATTATTACTAATTATTACTAATTATTGTTAATTATTACTAATTATTACTAATTATTGGTAATTATTCCTAATTATTGGTAATTATTTCTAATTATTGGTAATTATCTGTAATTATGGGTAATTATTGGTAATTATTACTAATTATTGGTAATTATTAGTAATTATTGGTAATTATTACTAATTATTGGTAATTATTACTAATTATTACCAATTATTACTAATTATTGGTAATTATTGGTAATTATTACTAATTATTGGTAATTAATACTAATTATTGGTAATTATTATTAATTATTACTAGTTATTACTAATTATTGGTAATTATTACTAATTATTCCTAATTATTACTAATTATTACTAATTATTACTAATTATTACTAATTATTACTAATTATTACGAATTATTGGTAATTATTACTAATTATTGGTAATTATTACTAATTATTGGTAATTATTAATAATTATTGGTAATTATTACTAATTATTACTAATTATTGGTAATTATTACTAATTATTACTAATTATTGGTAATTATTACTAATTATTACTAATTATTGGTAATTATTACTAATTATTGGTAATTATCGGTAATTATCGGTAATTATTGTTAATAATTACTAATTATTACTAATTATTACTAATTCTTACTAATTATTACTAATTATTGGTAATTATTACTAATTATTGGTAATTATTACTAATTATTACTAATTATTACTAATTATTGTTAATTATTACTAATTATTACTAATTATTGGTAATTATTACTAATTATCGGTAATTATTGCTAATTATTACTAATTATTGGTAATTATCGGTAATTATTGCTAATTATTACTAATTATTGTTAATTATTACTAATTATTACTAATTATTGGTAATTATTACTAATTATTGGTAATTATTACTAATTTTTGGTAATTATTACTAATTATTGTTAATTATTACTAATTATTGGTAATTATTACTAATTATTGGTAATTATTACTAATTATTACTAATTATTGGTAATTATTACTAATTATTGGTAATTATTACTAATTATTGGTAATTATTACTAATTATTGGTAATTATTACTAATTATTACTAATTATTTGTAATTATTACTAATTATTGGTAATTATTACTAATTATTGGTAATTATTACTAATTATTGGTAATTATTACTAATTATTGGTAATTATTACTAATTATGGGTAATTATTACTAATTATTGGTAATTATTACTAATTATTGGTAATTATTACTAAATATTACTAATTATTACTATTTATTGGTAATTATTTGTAATTATTGATAATTATTCCTAATTAATGATAATTATTACTAATTATTGTTAATTATTACTAATTATTACTAATTATTACTAATTATTACTAATTATTGGTAATTATTACTAATTATTGGTAATTATTACTAATTATTACTAATTATTACTAATTATTGGTAATTATTACTAATTATTACTAATTATTGGTAATTATTACTAATTATTACTAATTATTGGTAATTATTAATAATTATTACTAATTATTGGTAATTTTTACTAATTATTGGTAATTATCGGTAATTATTGCTAATTATTGCTAATTATTGTTAATTATTACTAATTATTACTAATTATTGGTAATTATTACTAATTATTGGTTATTATTACTAATTATTGTTAATTATTATAAATTATTGGTAATTATTACTAATTATTGGTAATTATTACTAATTATTACTAATTATTACTAATTATTACTAATTATTGGTAATTATTACTAATTATTACTAATTATTACTAATTATTGGTAATTATTACTAATTATTGGTAATTATTTCTAATTATTACTAATTATTACTAATTATTACTCATTATTGGTAATTATTACTAATTATTGGTAATTATTACTAATTATTACTAATTATTGGTAATTATTACTAATTATTGGTAATTATTACTAATTATTGGTAATTAATACTAATTATTGGTAATTATTATTAATTATTACTAATTATTACTAATTATTGGTAATTATTACTAATTATTAATAATTATTCGTAATTATTCCTAATTATTACTAATTATTACTATTTACCGGTCAATATTGGTAATTATTGGTAATTATTCCTAATTATTGGTAATTATTACTAATTATTGTTAAGTATTACTAATTATTGGTAATTATTACTAATTATTGGTAATTATTACTAATTATTACTAATTATTTCTAATTATTCCTAATTATTGCTAGTTATTGGTAATTATTCCTAATTATTAGTAATTATTCCTAATTATTAGTAATTATATGAATAATTACCAATAATTAGGAATAATTACCAATAATTAGGAATAATAACATTATTAGTATATTTTATTATTAATATTAAAATAATATAATTTTCTATATTATATACAATTCTCCTTTTATCTGTGTGTTTTCTGTCTCCACATACAAATAATACATGTGGAGACAGAAAACACACAGATGAAAGGAGAATTGTATATAATATAAAAAATTATATTATTTTAATATTAATAATAAAATATACTAATAATGTAATAATGTTATTATTCCTAATTATTGGTATTTATTACTAATTATTAATATTTATTCTTAATTATTGAAAATTATTACTAATTATTCCTAATTACCATTAACTATGAACAATACTAATAGTTTAAATTTATTAACAAAACAATGTAAACATAATTAAATTACAACTAATTAAGAATAATTGAAACTAATAAAAAATTTAAAATAAATATTAAATTAAAATAAACATAAATACCTTGAAAATTGATCTGACGTTGATCTCTGATCGTTCTTGAAAACTTCAACATCAACTCTGGAGAAAAAAATTAAACTTGAGAAAAACTGAACTCTAGAAATAGAATTTTGAGAGAAGGAGAACATGGAGTTTGAGAATAAATTGAAAAAAACGGATGGAGGTATTTATAGGTTAGATTATTTGCGACGGGCCCATTTGCGACGGGCTACCCGTCACAAATAATATTATTTGCGACGGTACCCCTCACAAATACCTTAGCCATCATTTATTACGGTCAACGGTTAAATAGTTATTTGCGACGAGACCCATCGCAAATAGCCACCTGCCGACACACTATTTGCGACAGGAATATTCTCCCGTCGCAAATACCTTTTACCGCCGCCTGTTATTTGTGACGGGCAATAACCGCTCGTCGCAAATATGTTTCCCGCGATTTGGCGCGCAAAGCGCGCCAGTTCTTTTGCGACGGGGAAAGCAATCCCGTTGCAAAAAGCTACTTATTTGCGACGGGCAAATCCCCCGTCGTAAATAAGTTTTTAATAAGGCTATTTGCGACGGGATTTATCCCCGTCGCAAATAACCCGTCGCAAATACCCATTTTTCTCGTAGTGTGTTTACCCACAATGGAAACCATAAAGGTATGCCACAAAAGAAAAATACAGAAACATAAACAAATTATATATCATATATAAATATAGTGACATCTTAATGGCCACATTTTAAGGTGTTATATGAGTGTTGAACAATCATCGTCTCGTGAGGCAGAAATTCTCCATCCACAGAAACAGTATGTTCTTTAACCATTTGATGTAGGTGTGTGTAAGTGTAGCTCGAATGATTCTTATAACAACATCCTAGTATATTGAAGATATTGTAGTTATTACAAAAGAAATTAATAAAAAGAGTTTAGGGGGTTGGAGAAGCAAAATAAAACAAAAGAACACAAGTGAAGACATTACCTTAAAATCGGGTAACTCTTTTTGATTTGAGCTCAAAGGCTTCCTTGGGAAGAATTCTTCCCAAATTGAGGCTTCTAGGAGTAAGAGAGGGATGTGGAGAGACAAAATTGGCAGGGGTTGGCCGAGCCAATGGATTTGGAAGTGTGGGTAAGGAGGTATAGGTGGAGGCCTTTTATAAGAGGAGAGAAGGGGCACTCTTGGAAAGTAAAGAAATGTTACTTTATTTGAAAATGAGTTTCGGATTTAAAAGGTCCCACATTGATATAATTCTAGGATAAGGTGATAAGGTTTCGAAATCCACCAATACAATTGGTTTTGGACATGTGTAGGTCATATATTTTACATTATCTTTTCATTTTCTTTAAATCCATTATTAATGAGGTAATCGTTGCATCATTATGATGTCATAAATAATTTTATTTATTTAATGTCTAGAAATTATAAAAAAAATATCATTATGTAGTAAATATTTGTAGCTTTCCAATGACTATTTATAGTAAAAAATCTGACTTGTATAACCCCATGTAAAAAGTTTTTTAGTAAAACAACTCATGTTTGTGTCATTTTTACTTTTACATTAAATAAAAAGTTATTTATGTCATTTCCCAATCAAAGTGGCTCCATGGGGTCCCCAAGTTGACCCAGGGATTTTCTTGGTCGGTCATGACACATCCAATAAGGGTAGGACATGTGTCAAGCTCATCTTATATTATTAAAACATTATTTTTACCTTAAACTACACTAATTACCTCTAATCGCGATTAAAAACTTAAAAGTTACTATCCACCAAAATATTATTTTAATTCCATTGAACCACATTTTACTTCTTAATGACAACCATGTATGTCAGATTTTTGAAATTCAAAACACAGAGGTGGTAAAGTTTCATTTAAACGGAAAATCAGTTTTTATAAGTACCACTTAGTGGTTTCACTATTCATCAAAAATTGAAGTTCTTCAGAAAAATACCAAAACATCACCCTAAGATATATTTGATATTCCAAATTCAAAAATGAAGTCTATTTTACCAAATTCAAAACATATAAGTTTCATTATTTAATTTAATAATTAATTCCCGCTGTCAGAGCAAATAACGTGTTTTTATGAAACAATAAGTATCAAAAGATTGACACTAATTCAAGTCCGATTTCAAAGTGAAATTAATTCCAATGACCACAATTGTATTAAATGGTAAAAATATATTTTAATTTAACTTTAAAACCAATTCAAAATATAATTTAATCATATAAATAAATTAGATTAAAAAGTGGTTTTGAATTAAAATACAACATTTTTCACTATTCATTAAAAAAATGAACTTTATCGAAAAAATACCAAAAATTTACACAAAGTAAATTTTGATGTCCCGATTATATAGAAGAATTTTATTTTTTCAAATATAACACATAAAATTGTTAAAAAGTGGATTTAAAAGAGGTTCGCCATCGAAAGGTGGTTAATCGACCTTTTAAAGAATATTAGAATGTGTATGCTTAAAAATTGGATTCATTCGCATTTTTAATCCCCTAACATTTATTGTAAAGAGTATAAATATTTCACAAAAATATATAATCATTTTTTAGTTAGTTCTATTCATTCCTGCCATTACAACGGCTAGGCGTTAACTACCATTTAAAATAATATTATTTTATTATTAGAGTGCAACGTAAGATTCCCAAGAAACTCGTTGTTGCGTATTGGGTACTCCATCGAGCATAGCATCCCCTTTAAAGTAATATTAATATTTTATTCACAAATTTGGATAAATATAAAAATTTCATATTCTTTATTTACCTGGGGTGTTACATGATTTATTGGAGGGGGATTTCAATGATACCCTTGATTATTTTTGAGTCAATCCTTATGCCACTATACTGGATAAAAAATATAATAAATTTCCCTAAGGTGATTTTGAATGCACACTTCAAAGGTTCACCTTTAATTGGTAGGCATAGATCATGTTGAACACTTTCTCAATGTCTTTAATATATTCCAAGAATTAGTAGTGTTTAACTACCAAATCATCTACATAACACTCCTTTATCATCCTAAGGAGAGGATTGGATATGTGATGCAAATCTCACAAATAGGTTTCTCTTGTATTCTTCAATCCAAAGGGAATCAACCAGTTGAAAAAAGATTATTTGGGGTTCTCTGAATGCAATGGACTTTTTATCTTTAGTGGCCATCCAGATTTGTTTTTATTTTGAGTATCTATCCCTGAAATAGAGGAATTGAAATTAGATAGTTTTATTAACAATAAACTCTATCACCGAGATGAGAAATTCATCCTTTGGGTAATGGTTGTTGAGATCTATAATGTTGTTTCAAATTCTGATCAATCTATTTTTCTTCCTTTTAGGGATAATTTTTGATATCCACTTGGGGTGCTGAACTTCCCTAATGAAATTATTTTTAATCTTCTAATCAATTTTGGTCTCAAACATGACACCATATGAGGGATGCATAATTCTAATCACCTGTTTAAATCTATAGTGGCCATCAAAGAGGCTAAGATAATAGATTACAACCAAGGGATCGAGATCAATAGTGTTATTACAATTCCCTAAAAATACGTTGTAGTGCTTCTTAAGAATCAAGACACACTACCCTTTCTCATTTATAATCATGAAAACACTTATCAATATCAGCCTTGGGTTTTCTTTAGCAGCAAGTTTAACTTGTATCAACTCATCGATGGTAGTGTAAACTCTTTATTTAAAGGTATATAGGTCTTCATCCATCTCCTCTTCATCAAAATCATGATAACTACAAGAAAAAAATGAAAATTTTATTATAATATAATTTATTGCAACGTCAATACCCTATTAAAGGGAAAACATTTAAAATCATATTATTATCCTTATTGCTTTGTAAAGACCATGTAAATAGAGGTCATGAATTCTATCTCATGTATTATTTTTTGGTGTCTTCCACCTACCATGTTGATGTAATAGGTATTGGTTAACTATAACTGGTTTAATTATACTCTCATTTATACATGATAAAGGTTCCTTTTTGTAACATAGGTTTCACACTCTTATAGGTTATAGGATAGGGTTCTTCGAACCATAGAGGTACCTATCCTAGATATGTGTTAGAGGTGATCTGATTATTCATTTTCTTCTTGGGCGTGATAAAATGGTGGATATATAGTAAAAGTATTTTTTTCAAACCATCTTAAAGATCTCCTGAGATGGTTATCAAGTCATTAAGAGCATTGAAGTTTCTAGTTTCTTTAGCCTGGTCTTTCTTTACATCCCTCCTATAATACCGGAAGTCAAGATAATTGGTATTGCATGATTCAAAGTAGGAGAAGTCATCTAGTGGTTCCCCTACTCAATTATTGAGTGTGTATTTTGGTCACTAGTGATATGATGATGGGTTGAGTTCATGCAATGGGATCCAAGTCCCCCAGGTAAGGATCTGAAAGTAGTTTCTTGCATAACAACCATGAATATTTTATTTAATATAAAATCACCAAAATATGACCTTAATTGTATATTCCTAATAAAATTTTTATTGTTCTTAATGTACCTCTAAATAATTAGGTTGGATAAGGTTAGATCAGACTCAGGGTATCTCATCTTGTGAATTATTTGGGTTTAGGTGAAATTAATCACAGAGTCAGTATCTACATTGAACCAACAAATTTTAACCCCATTAAGAATCATTGAGAGTTATAGATATTGTATAAAGAACTCTATGATATTTCCTTAATTATCCCCCAAAAAGGATATGAAATATAGGCATACTTCATTCTCATATTATTCTATATAGTAGGCCTCTATAATAGTGACTTCAATCTCAAACTTGAGAGGACTCTTCAAGGACTAAATAAGGCCTTCAGGAAGCTATTTTCATTGGAATGTTACCTCTGTGAATGAGTGATTATCCGACATACTTGTGAGGTTACAAAGTACATAATACTTTTGGGTCAAGGGAATGTATTTTTCTAAAAGTGACCAATTCTTAACATGAAACTCCATGGGCCCTATTGACTAATATGGGAGAGCAAGTGCTTGGTTTTCTTATGAAAATTTCAAATATCATTCAGGTGTTTATGAATCATTCATGTGATCAAATAACCAAATAATACTTAGATCTATGTTGGAGGGTTCCACCACATGAGACTACTCTTTTTTATCTCAGAGAAAGGATTTATTCCACATATCAGGTGTATTAACTACATTCTAAGGGATAGAACCTTATATATTATGTTTATCAGCAGTGAATCTTTCATTTCCTTATTAGTGTTGGGGAGAAATACTAGGAGTATTTTACATATATAGTTTATCTTTGATATCTACAAATTAATTCAACAACATGATTGAATTAATATGGGAATATTCTTACTTTTCATCATAATATTCCTTCATAATCGGATGATTCATAGTACCTCTTCTAATGTAGGTTTTATTAAGTCCAAGAGGGTTCACACCAGCTTTGAAACTAGTAAAGGATTCTACTTTCCCTTATGATTCTAACACCAATTAGTTTTTGATTTGATGCTAATGGGAAAAAAGGAGAATAAAAACCATCCAAGGGATATTTTGGATAACTTATCCATATTTGAATAATCCCATGGGCCCAAGTGATTAACTTTAAAACTAACTGAACTTAAAAATTATGTTCCCCTTGGTTAATGAATTTCTTCCACTTACTAGAATATTGGTCATCATTAAGAATGGAATACATGCCTGTGACATGAAATGGAGGATTTACCAGTGTGACAATGATAAGTTATACCATGTCTTGGAGCCAGTATGTGAAGAAAAAACATTTTCGGATGGTGTTTCCAATGAACATGTGGTCTGGGAAAAAGTTGGGATAGTTCTTCAATTCATCCTCCTGTATAATCTTGATTTCTAGGAGAATACATAGGTTCTTCTCCAGATCATAGATAAAGAATTTGTAGAATCATCTATATTTAAAATAATAGATCCTAATCTTCTAGACCACTAAATCTATGGATGATCATATTGAATGGTATCCCATGTAAACATTCTCAGTGTGAGTTGTTGCCTCGTGGGGATTTTTTATTAGGTCTTCCTTGATTTTGACCAGTGATAGGGATTGAATTTGTGTGAATATATCTATTTATAATATTTAAAGTTTTTTTAATAGCCTAAGGGGTTATGGGAGAGATTGTATATTGGTTAGTTGAATAGCCTCCTCAAGGCACTGGATTATTTTATTGAACTCCAAAAATCTGTCTGGAAATTTCATGAAAAATGAGAGTTAGTTCTAGCTTATCATGGTTATTTTCCACACACGTCCTCAATTAATATTCCTTGTGAAGGTGCATGTTAAGGGATTATATCAACCCTTTCCATTGAGTTATGAATTTGGTGATACATCTTCCCTCTCATTTCATTCACTTAGAAGGATTTGTGATAGTCTTTGAATGTAAGGTGAAAATAAACCGGTAGAGGAACTATCAATAAATACTCTTCTAGATTGAGAAGGATCTAGGTGCCAAATCATTAACCCTATAAAAGTAGGTCCATCAAGGTTCTGGAAGAATAATTTGATTTTGGATGCCTCATACTACCTTGAAATGCCCAACATCGGGCCTCATTGAGAAACAAAATGGTCATGGTGTTGTTTTGGGCCACTCATATCATTAAAAAAGTCATTATAAGGTTTTAAGAGTCTAGGATATTTGTAACATAAACCACTAACTCGAATTATATATACCTTTTAGTTTGTACCAAAGATCAATTTAAATATAAATATTTCAATAGAGCAGTGATAAACATATCTAATCATCATTGGAGGCTTTACTAAGTGAATTATCCTTGTCTGGACAGATAACCTACACATTAGTTTGACCATGATTCAGTGTTATGAATTAATATTTATCCACTAGAGAGGGAATCACATGAAATATTATCTTGTTTCTTAAGTGATCATAAATTTTTACTTCGGTCCCAGTTGAATAACTAAGGACAATCGGACGTTAGGGTCCTCTAGGAAGCATGATAAGGTTGTTCTAAACATCCTACGAATTATGATGATACCCTTAGAGGATCTTTAAAGTGATCTCTTTACTTACCTCATGCTCTTAAAGAAAAGTAAAAAATTATGGATTCCTCTTTAGTTATCTCTGTGTAATTTATTAAAATAGAACATTCATCCAGTCCTTTACCATTGTATTGTTTTTGGTTCCTGGTTAGGAATGCTAGCTAAGCAGGGCATCTGAGGGCCATAAATTGTATCTACTAATGGGTGTGGAAAATTAAAGGAGATTTCACCTATCACTATTAGTACTCTCAACAAACATCCTCAAAACGTACCACATCAACAATGTCTTACTCATGAGTGTCATAGATATTAGTGGTTATGACATTCACTAAAGTGATGGTTAGAGATGGAGGATAATTGGAATCATCAAGAGGTCTTTCTCTAGGAAACTATCGTTATTATTTGTGATGTGTGAATTGTAGGGTGGAATACTACCCCTAGAATCAAATTCATACATGAGGATATGTTGATTAATTCAAGGATTTCAATACATTATTTCTGAAAGGTCTAGAAATATTCAAATAAGTCTGGATGCGGATCAATGGGATGATCTATGATGTAAATATTTTGGAACTTATTTTTAATGGATTAAAGGTGATCATATATTCTAGGATAGGTCATCTAACAACTATGAAGGTGGTTAAACATTTCCTGTATATTTTATCATAGGTATGCCATATTGTTTTTAATGTGCAGCTCCAACATGAAGAACTTCAGAATCACTGGTGGATAGAAAACAACCAGCAGCTAGTCAGCGGCCAAGACATCCAATAGGCATTCATCATACCTATCATGGCCATTAAGTCCTTCTATTGATCACCCCAATCTTCTATATGAGACTATTGGGAATATGGAGGAGGGAGTAATGGAGACCTACTCTACTACTGATCCTTGAATGTGATAAGTTTCATCCAATACTTTCTTCCCTATGATGAAGAAGAATACAACATAGTAAATTATTACATCATAATTATTCAAATATAAGTTTTAATTTTTACACCCTATCATTTGGGATGGAGTTCATTGCACACCTTTGTGTTGATAAAATTTTGTTACTCATCTAATAGTGTCAAAAAAGATATTGATGTATCATATATTTTTGGTGTTGAGGTGTAGAAAATTGATGATGGTGGTGGCTGTGATAAATCCACAATTATTCATTGCAAAGAAGATGAGACATATTATACATATATATATATTTGAAGGATATTTGGAACCCTTTTAATTTTGGAATTGAGGATGGACATCCTTATATGATGAGTGCATATCCCTTATTTTAGTGTTGGCTATGGAAACATATTTCCTAAATCACTTCTGGTATTAGATTCTGGGATATTATGGGTGACATGGCATTGGTGACCAATGTCCTACCTATGGTTCAAGAATTAAATTTCCTAAAATATAATATTACATGATCTATAGGAAGCTTTCTATTAGTAATTTCTATAGATGTCTTAGGAACAACCACTATGAATATTTAATAACCCTCGACCACAGGGTGGCGCTTTGAGGTGGTGGATGTTTTCACCATATAAATGTCATAATTAATGGTTCATAATAGGGATAGAGGATAGAAGAGTTGACCCAACCTACCAAGATGGTGGCAAGGGTCTCTATATTAGTCAGAAAAATACAACACCCTATTTGAGTTCAACACAATAGGGGATTCAATAGTATTTGTAGGAGTATATGATGACCTCATTTCATTCATAAATTTTAAAACTCAAATCAAATAATTTTATAAAGAAATATATTTTTTTTCTAAATTATCATTGGTTTTATTTATTTTTTGGTAGGTGGATTTTAAAATGTATTTTGGAAAAAATAAAGAAAAAATAATATTTTTAATGAAGGAATAAATTATTTGAATAATATTGTAAAATGTAAAAGGAACATCATTGAAGAGATGCCAAAAATATATATCTAACCAGCTATCCATGGGTGATCAGGATGAATGTACTATGAAACCAACCAATCCTTAAAATGTTTGATTAGTAGAAAGTTTGACACTGAAGAATGAGAGTGATTTTAACATAGTTCTATGTAAAATAGTGTATGTGAGAATAAAGGGGTTCCCAACAAGTGTAGGTGCTAGGTAGGAGATTCCAAACAGGGCAGTCTGGGATGTTATTCAGCTAAATAGATGTTGTTTCCAAGGAAATAAGATAGGGATGGTCCTTATTCAATATTGATATGGGACAATAGAAATCATGGGTAATGTTCATCATAATTTAAATTTCATCATATCATGGTGAGGTTGTGTTTTATTCCTTAGAAATGTATTCTATGAAGCCACCACCACCATATTGCTGATGTCATGATTCACCATCATCGTCAAAGAGATCTCAATCCATATTAATGTTTCAAGAGAACTTTATTTTCCACAAGAATCTTATTTCATAACCCCCTAAATATATTTTCAACACATAAGGGTCTTGTGTTGAGGCTGGGGTGATTTGGACAAAGGTGGTGTTTCAAAAGAAATTTCTTGATGCTTACATGTGATAGTTGTTCCACGATCTAGTGTTACAAAATTTCTTGATAAGAAAGCATGGAAGATAAATAATATTATGTAATAGGGTGACCATTACACTGTGAAGTATCAAAATATTATAGGTTCTTGGGAGTTCAGGTTTTTGAAGATTTAAACCTTTGTTATTCCTTTAAACCATAGAAATTGAGAAGAGAAGCATGCTTGTGTGGTTATAACATGCGGTATTCTATTACACCATTGAAATAAACTTGGATGATTTTTAAGGGTTGGTAGTTTTACTGTAAGAGGTTTTTTATTTGGTTTAGCTGTTGAATTTAGTAGTAGCTCGATGTTTTCATAGTGTAAGTTTTGTATCATAGTATTTAACTATTGTGTTGTATGAAGATTATGAGTTTTGGGTTCTGTTAAAATTCTTACATTACAAATCAATATTTATATCTATATATATATACAATACGGTCACATATTTCTCCCTTGGATATTTTTTGATACATTTTATGGTAGAATTAAGAAGATCATGTGTTTGTATTCCATGCATATCAAGTGAATTTAGAATCCAACATAAATTATTAGAGATAATAAGATAATATAATATATAAGATAAGATATATGGAATATACAAGGAGAGGATTCTTCTTATAAATACATGGAAGTTTTACACATCAAATGGAATCAGATCCTAGATAGGCTCTACTACACATCTAAAAATAAAGTCTATTGTAGAGTTTCTATTAGTTTTTTTTAACCTCCCACGACTATCTTGATAGGGTAGGTAATGTGCTGATTTATTATTATATAAGGGGAATTTTTTATTAAAGTAGAATTCATTTTATGGTTTTCATGTGGGATCTCACTCTTATTCTATTTTTATATCTCTCTTTCCTTATATAGATAATTTCCATTACATTATTTTTAGAGGTAGATTTCTTGTGTGAGTTTTAGGGTGGGAATTCTAACAAAAACCATGGGTTAGTTATTGTAATATGTTTAAACATGGTTTTGGGTTACCAACCATATTTAGTATATAATTTTTTTGAGAGGTTAAAAGGTGAGCTTTGGAGGGTATAGTGTATTTACACTGAGAGGGGGTACACTATGAATTAATTTCGATAACTTCGTGATTATCATCACTTTATTTACATTATTATTTCATGAAATTGAAATTTAAAGGGCCAGTGGATTCCATCACTAGACTTGTTTTTTAGTTAGTTATTAGTTTCATTTAATTTAAGTTATAGTTATATCTATTGAGTCATATTTGTTACCTAGTCTATATGAGTTTGAACTTAGGGCTTGCATTCCTTTACTACTTTCTAGTAGTTTAGTTTTTATGATTCATTGATTTATAAAATATACACTAATATAACTCAATGGGAATTAATGATGGTCCTTGTGAAACAAGTTTTTAACATAATTTTTAGGGAATAGATTAATCCATTTAATTTTATAGTTAGTTCGAGTATTTACTTGACCCTTTTTTTATTAGTTTAGTTTAACTATTTCTTTTATATTTTATTTTTTTTCATTTTATGCTTGGTTTTTTTTTGAGGTTGAAGGAATTCAATGCATATTTATCGAACATGAAATTTTTTTTATTAACATCATTGACCTTTCACAATAAATAATAGTACCCCAAAACTATACTAGAGAAATGATAAGGTGCCAATCCATGAAATGGAATTTTCTTTCTAAGAGGCAATCCAAGAACTGTAGAGAATGAAAAGATAAGTATAGGATTAAAGAGAAGATTCTAAGGAGGAAACCAAAGATAAATCAGAGATCAAGGTGATGTCTGAGAGAGCTACTAAACCTAGAGATAAATCCAATGTAACTATTATTATTTCTAAATCTATATCTATTTTTATAAAATAATTCCTTTCCACTTAAGGACCTATAAGAGTTGAAAAATAAAAATAAACCTCTATAAAATAAAATTATAATGCATGGGAAAAGGTAGTTGTGACATTAATAATGGAATTTATTGAAGACCATGAAGTGTAACCAAAATAAACCACCAGTGAAATAGAAGAAGTAGTTAAAAAATATGTTACATTGTGTAATTTGAAAATATATAAGAAAAAAAATATAAATTTATTGATCATGAAGCTAAATGTAATAGTTTATAAATTGAAAAGGTGCATCAAAAAATAATAATGAAAAGAGGAGTGGTACCAAGTTTGGAAAACCCAAGAGATCTTTCTCTAATCATTAGTTTTCTCTATATTTTGGGACCCTCCTAAAAAAAATAAAAAAAACTAATGAGGAAGAAAAAAATTGCTACACAAAATGAAATAAAATTTTAGTATTTGATAAATTATAACCATAAAACTCTATATCGCACTTCTATTAGGTGACCAAAAGAGGTGAGGTTGATCTGATGACCTTAAAGTGTTTATATGGAGGAAACATGAATTTCTTAGGATCATTATAAATTATTCTTAAGAATCTATTATATTTTCTTAGGAACATTTTTGGTTGTTAAGGCAATCCCCTTCTATATTTTTAACTTTAGTATCATGGACATTGTTATTTAACTTGGTTGTCTTTTTTTGTCTATTCATGATGGATAAAGGAACAAAAGGAAAATTGGATAATGAAATAATATATTAATGAGGAAAGGAGAGTTTTATTTTAATAATTTAAATTTTTACTCCCCATCATTTTTCAATTCTGTTTTTTGAGTTCAAATTGAAAAATTCATATCACCCTTACACTTTTTATTGGATTTCCAATATATGAAACATATGATTACTGATGAATCACATGATTCCATTTTTTAGATATCATTCTTGATAAATATGAATAAGTAATATGGGTGGATTTAATGGTTAGATATATTCATGGGTGTGTCAGTTTGATGAGTCCTGATTTGGGGAGGCTAGTTAATTTATATAAGTGAAATTTACCTTAAATATTTCAGGAATTAATTTTATGATATTCATGTGGATTGGGTTATTATATTTATTCATACCGTGAGTTATTTCTTATATCATACATTCCCATTCCAATGAGGATTCTAGACCTAATTCATCGTATTTTTATTATAAATTTCCTACAAATCTTGGGGCATGTATACCAACTAGAATTTTCATTAAGATCTTGTCAAAGTTGGGATTGTACAAAATATAATTTAATATGATTGAAGAATTTTTATTATTAAGTTCATTATTATTGAACACCCATATTTTATTTAGAAAATATTAATCCCATAGTATCCATGAATGATCTTTTTAGAGAAGATCCACATTACTTGCTGATTATATCCTTCCCACCCTAATCTTTGATTTTTATATGATACTCATTAGTTTATGTGTTAAGGATAGGTTTTATATGGTGTAAATGGATGTATTTTATTTAGGAGTAGATGTGAGGTGTTTGTTTGGGGTGTTAGGAAAAGGTCCATGATTATCCTTAATTGTATTCGATTGTTACCCCTATTTAGAAAAATAAAAAAATAGTAAACAAAAACAAACAAATAGTAATTTAGAAAAACATAGGCTTTGACATGGGTGGATCAAATACAACTCTCTTTTCACCTATAATCCTTCAATAACTATGATAATTATTATCATGATGAGATCAAATATGGGTTGGGTGAAGAGTGTGACATATTTTTGAACTGAAATTGTTTTTTTAAATAATAAGTATAAAATAAACAAAAAGGTTATCCTTTAATTTTTTTCCATTTAGTTTTGAACCTTATTTTTGGGTTTATGAAGGGGTATTGATTTTATTATAAGAGTATTTTCATTGTGAATTACATTTTTGTATAATAAAATGTTCTTAGATCTTAACATACTTTTTAGTTTTTTACATCATTACCTTCTTATCCTATGCCTCATATTAATTTATCATTAATTTAATGTCCTCATGATTAAAAGTCAATTTTTAAATTTATGGGGGGAATATTTGAGATGATTTTCTAGAATATGGATATAAGCATGTACTTAAGGTATGTGATAAACTCTATTTAAATTTTTTTTATTGAGGGATGAGAGAGAATAATTTATAGAGAGGTTGATCATAAATTTTCATACAAACTAATTATAAATTATGTTTCATGAATATAATTTGGGATATGTTTCAAAATTATCAAAAAGGTAAAAGGTAAAATATATTCTTGATTGGTTTCTTTAAATGAGTATTTTAAGAGGTATCCCTTAGGTGGTGCTTAAAAGTTTGTTCCTCATTGATAGCGATTTTATTTTTTTTGATAATGGAATTTATATATTTGTATCATGGATTTACTTTATGATTCATGTGAATATTTAATGCATGTGGACATGCAAGGTTTAAGTGTGAGGGATTTGATGATTTATTTTTTTGAATACATTTTAAAATTAAAATCCATTAATTTTATTAACAAAACTTTTATTCCTTCAAAAAATATCACTACTTTTGTACATTTTGTGGGAGGAAGTATTTAAATTTAACATTGGAAATAAATGAAGAGAAAATAAAATGTTTGAAGAAGAAATAAATGATGTTCATAATGATAAAAATGGAAAAGGAAAATAATTGAAGAGATGCCAAAAAAATATAAACAAATAGACCGATATGGGATATAAATCTATCCACACTAGGAATCCATACAACCCTTAACCATTACTAACCAGTGGTGAGTTTGGTTGGGAAGAGTGTTAGTGGGCCTGACACGGGTCAAATTCCAGGAACTTATTGTGTGAATAGAGGAGTTCCCAATACATTCATATTATGGGTATGAGAGTCTAGATGGGGTGGTTTGGGCGGCTACTTTGGAATCCATATTCTATTTATAGGGTAATAAGTTAGTGTTATTCCCTGTGCATTACCAATGTAGACTAAAGGGAATATAGGGTACATTTTATAATAACTGGAACATCAATGAATAATTTTAAGGTGGAATCTTTTTACTCAAATACATATTATGTGTTGTTATCATCCTTCATGTGCCATGATCTACTATATCCATCAAATATAACTTGTTCTATATTGTTGTTCGAAGACAAAATGGTTTATTATAAGAAAAATCTTGGGTCATTTCCCACTAAAGAGAAGGTATGTGTTGAAGGGATCTATTTCATAGACTAGGTGATTACAACATTGGTTGTCTATTCAGGGAAAGTGTTTGATTCTTACATGAGGATGTTGAGTTTTGGTCCACTGTTTCCCCATTTCTTAATAATAATACATGGAAGATTAAGAAAACTATGTTATAGGATGACCATTGTGTTGTAGAGTGTCAAAATATTAAGGGTGATCAGGGGTTTGGGTTTGAGAATATGTATGCATAAAGTTTTCACTTGCACCATAGAAACATAAAAGAGAATATTTCATGGATGGTTATGACATGTGGTATTATCTTAAACCATATGACAAAGGTTTTATGATCTATATGTGTTATTGCTTATTTTATAAGGGGTTTGTTATGTGATGGATGTGTTGAATTTAGTAGCATCTTGAAGTTTACATTGGAGAATTTTTATACATTAGGATTTGAATATGGTGTATCTTGTATTCAAGAATTTGGTGTTGTGGCATAATCCTTGGATCATGCCAAAAATTTATATCTATATAGGTATGATTTCTTGACACATATCTCTCTCCCTCATGTATCATTTCAAATATTTTATGGGATATTTAAGGATACCACAGATGTGGATTCCATGCATATCAAGTGAAGTTTTAATCCAAAGTAAATTGATAAAGATAAAAATATAAAGAAAGATCTATGATAAGATATATTTAAGATATAAGGAGGATATATTGTTATTACATTGGTGTGGGGAGGGGGAATAAACAACCAAATTTTATGATCTTAGGGAGGATTGAAACTGAGACCTCCCAAATACTTCCAAAGGAAAAAAACCACTAGGTTGTGCCATATGAGGAAAACAAGGTTGATATATTGTCTATAAATACATGGTACTATTGGGTATTGGATCATTGAGAGTTATACTGCACATGTTCATTCAGAAGATACTGTTGAGTTTCTTTTAGGGTTGGTTTTTTTATATTCTTTAAACTCTCATGAATAAAAAGAGATGTTAGGTATTATGATGGTTTCTTTGTGATGTAAGTGGATTGTTTTTATTAAAGTAACATTATTTTTATATTTTTAAAATTGATATATCACTCTCATTATATTTTCTATATATTTTTCTTTCTATTGAGAATGGTCATTTCCTTGGTTTGAGAGGATGTTTTATAGACTAAGTTCAAGGGTGAGGCTTTAACTATGACCAATGAGTTAGTTATTATTATTTGTTAAAAAATGGTTTCAGGTCACCCATCTTCTTCAACAATCTAATGTACTTGATAGGTGAAAAGGTGACCTTAGGAGATCATAGTGTGTTTACCCTGAGAGGGGGGACACTAGGACTTGATTCCTAAAACTTCATGATTATGATCACTTATTTCCAAATAAATATTTCATAAACCTAAAATCATAATGACCATATTACTCTATAACTTGGATTATTTTTAGTTAGTTAGTAGTTTTATTTCATTTAAGTTCTATTTCTATCTGTTGGGACACATTTGTTACCTATTCTCTATGGGTTCAATCTTGAGTATTGCATTCCTTTACTAATTTCTAGTGGTTTCTTGTTTTATGGTTCCTTGATTTATAATTTATAAATTTATTTAACCCTTAGGGTATTAATGGTATTCCATGGGTTCCCAATGGAATCTATAGGGTGGGAACTACAGCCTTCCACCACCATTAGAACCATGCATTATAAACCAAGTTATGTTGAGTAGGAATGAAATAAACCTATCCATATACTAGTTAGGGGTCCAACACTAACATCGGTTCCTGGTGGTGGGAGCCCTCCATTAAGACTCTCGGTTGGAAGTTGAAGCTTCCATGACTCAGATATCCCCTACCTCCTCGGTGTATGGTAAGATAGAATAGATACACTCTAGGGATTGACTCCAAAAAAATTTGGCATTGGTAATGGGGGGAGATTGTCCCCTGGGATATATTTTTTGGTGGAATCATCATTGATTTGTAGCTTCTAGGTCTTATCAAGATATCTCTTTTGTGGTAAGGATTCCTTCTTGTTTATAATAGCATAAGAGGGTGTTGATAACACTTCATTTAATGATCTATGGTAGGAAAATTGGGACAGGGAACCTTGAATCCATGTGAGTGGTGAATATCACTGCTTGGGTGTAGGTGTGTGCTATTGTTACAAGCAGGTTCCCATTAGTGTCAAATGCCTCAAGGGCGGCACTTTTCCCCTATGTAAGTTGGCAGCTATCTAGTCACCCTGTTTGGCACATTTAATGGCTATGGTTCTATTATAATATTTGAAGACAATCATTAGTACACATCTGGAGATAACGATTCCCAACATTCCCAAAATTACTCATCCGCTCAAGATTTTCAAAAAAGGGATCCATGCTAATGATGCCTAATTGGGGATGCCCACACTACTATTATGATCGTATTTTTAAGAGAATGAATTCATTTCTGGTTCACCATTCTATTTTTTGATGCTTCCACTGGGAACTCTATCTTGTCTGGTCATGTCGTAGGACGGTTGTGATCCACATATAGAATTCTTTCTTGGCAAAGGTAGGTGATCTTACACCATTAGGGTTGATGATAACATCTCCTTGATCATGACAAGATGATGGTATATCATCCATTATAACCATGGATTCATCCATGGATTTTTCTACCTATTCTAAGTATTCCTTTAAAATATAAGACATGTTCATGAATTATATTCCCAATGAAATATTCATGTAGGCACAAATTAATTACACCACCTTATCCATTAATGAGGCTTCAATATTATAGTTAGAGATGATGAGTATATATTGACTTTTTTAGGCATATTAGGTATCTAAGAACATTAGGAATCTGAAAATATATATCTTTCCCAGGTAAGGATATGAGGGAATAATATTCTCATCACATAACGAATTTTATGCAAATCACCTAAGTCAAACTAGGATCATCACCTAGAGCATCCCATGTTCATCACATGAGGTATTTTTTGCTTTTCAAACATGGAAGCTTAGTCCCATCACCTAAGCCATCCTTGGCTCATCTCCAAATTCATCATGTGTTCGACACATTGGGAATCTTATACTCATCGCATAGGGAGGGGTAGAATCTTAGACTCATCCCCTAAGGTAAAAACAAATAACCCTTATTCTCTCCACATGGTCTTCTTATAGTCATCACATAAGGAATATCTTACTCATTACATCAGGCATCTTGTGCTCATTACACCATGTAAGGTATAATATTAAGCTCATCACCTAGGGAAAGAAAGATAGATCTTGTGCTCTTTATATAGGTTTCTCAGGTGTTTTATATAAGGAAAATCATGATCATTAAATGAGGTATCCTCTACCCATCACATGAGTTATCCTTGGATCGTAAAATAATACCTTCTATACTCATCACATAGAAAGGGTGATTTAGATCACCTAAGACTCATCATTTAATGATTTGGGGGTTGACCTATTCTTGTCACATGTTCACGTTATACTCTTCACATGATAGGGAATCCACTATGTTCATAACTTAGGAAGGATTGAAACTTTAAATACCAATAGAAAAGTAGTTGATACATGAATTATCTTTGAATATGGGATAAAATAGGTTGATATATAATGGGGAAACCCTATAGTTTAAAGACCTATGAATATTTTCATGAGTTATTGTCTTGTGGGGATGCCCCATAGTTTAATTTCATGTGGATACTTTTTGTATTTTTTGTGTGATACCAAAAGAGAATAACTCTACGAAGATATCACCTCCCAAGGGGGAAAGAAATGATGATGATATAGGGATTTAACCTCGTAACCAAATCCTACATATCTTTCTATAAAGATAATCAAAATCCACAAAGTTTGAGTTTTAAAATTTAGAGTCGTGTTCTAGGACCGGTCCATACAGTTTAATGTCATGTAGTAAGTATTATTGTATCACGAAAGGAGTAAAAATAAAAGTGATATTATGAGGATTATACTTTTGGATTCCCAATGGAGACATGACTAATTGAGAATAATAGGGGTTAAACACTCAAAAAGATTATTATAAGGGATTATCCCTACTAAAAGGCTTGAGGCACATATCAGGTGTAGGAAGGATATGTGGTGGGGCTTACACATATATTGTGCTTCTCGACCTATGTTGAGAAGCAATAGGAATAGATGATGCCCAGCCTATTTTTGGTGAAAGGGACTCGAGGCTGAGGGATCCTATACTTATGATCCAAAGGTAAGGATATTTTCCAACCTAGACATAGTATAAAGGTATTGGGGATGAAATTCCATGATACTAGTTGTGTATATATATTTTTCATGAGTAAGAATGGATCAACTGGATAGAGACCCATAATACATCAACTCTCATAGAATCATACAACATGAAATATGATTCAAATAGGTCACCATGAAATTGGGATAATGAAACTTGAGTTTTTTGTGAAACGTGCATTTTTGTGTGACTTAATCCTTAGGAACATATGGTTTTCATTGATATTCAAAGTAGTGTTTTCTCACAAGTTGAATATTGAAAAAAGTATGGAGTTTCATGAGACTTATGCCTCTAGTAAGAACAATTTTATTCATGGGAGGGAGTTGAAAAAGTCATATCAAATGAATGAAAATGCATTAAAGGGATTTTGTGAGGTAATTTATTCAAGATCCTCACCTAAAGGAATCAATGCTAATATTTAATGTTGCCTGATGAGAAAAAGTCCAAGTTACATAAGATAAGATCTTTGACTTGGAATTAGAATGTTTTGTAACAAAAAAAATAGTTAGATGAGGGGTATTTATTGGACTTAGGCTTTGGGTAGGTGGATTCCTTATGAAAAACTTCTACGATTGTGCAACTTTATCATTGAATTTCAAAGTTTCTATCCTCAGAATTTCCTATAATTATGTACTTTGTTCCAAAATTGTATATTTCAGGTTTCTTTTCATGTGGATATCTCTTGGATGTGTATTTTGGTTCTAATAAATTTTCTCCCTTGAAATTAGATCTGATGGGAAAGAGGATATTCGAATTCTAAGGAAAAATGCTAAAATTTGGGAATTTTCACCTCCAAATTCATATAACTTAGGTTACCCCATTGCCTATAAATAGTAATACCACCCTTAGAGGACCTCTAGAACTTCATGAAAATTTATTCATTACTTTATTTTCTTGGAACTAATATTTTCAAGAAATTACAATAATGAAAATCCATGTTTCCACACTACTTGATCTACTGACTTCCACAATAAAGAGTTGTGTGAGCCTGCTTCTGTGAGTCATGATTATATAGGCTGAACACCACAAAATATTTATTCTGAACATACATGATAGGGATTTGATAAAATATAATTGTGTGAAAAATAATTATACAGATCAAATTATTTCATATAAATTGATTAATGGGTTGAACAATATATTAAGGTTTCCATAGCACGAAGGAAGGAAAATGGCAGAGCATTTGGGGCTCAGATCAGTCAAACGATTCCCATAACTACACCAACTTCCTATGGATATTAAAATAAAATAATAGTGGTACTATCCACTATCCACTAAGCTTAATATATATACCTCTAGGCTTTTTGAGGATATTACCCTCCCAAATTCCAACTTTGACCACTCGTTTCACTGGTTCAGAATCTCACCGAGGTACAATCGGTCAAACATTTTCGATGTTAGTTACACTATTAGGGATCAAAATTTAAAGATATATTTCACCATATATAATCGAACATGAATGATAAATGGGAGGTAGACAACTATAAAAGTTCCTCCTCCACATTACTCAATCATCTTTTAGGCTAGCATCACAGACAACTGTGATTGGGGGTCTGAGGAAAAGGAATTGTTCCATGGGGAAAACTTTATTGATGAATGGGAATGGGTGTTAGAAGTCCACCCAAAACAAATAGAGTCTGGATATATTTTTCTTATAGTGAGATTATATGAAAGGGTTTTTGTTTCTTACTTCCATATGTACCACCATCTGGACTTGATATCAGATTTTTTTTGTAGATTGTCCCCCAACATCATCACTTTCCACCTCCATTATGGTGATGTAGGGATCATCCACTGAGACCTTCACAATATTGATGGGATCCTCATCATGAGGTAAATTTATTCCATATTTCGGATATTTAAGAACACATGGGATGATGTAGATAAAATCTCATTGATATCCTATAAATAATTTAGGTTAATGAGCATAGAAAAGGGAAGGGAACCCCACATTCAACCAAACATCCCATTTATGATCTTATTTCATATTATTCATCAAAATGAATAGTGAATAGATGCTCTGAAGGTAAACAGATTATCAAGGGATACATTCATGGTGAAATCCTAGATCGTACCAGGACCTCATAGAATATTATTGGTATGATGAGTGGGTCTTCAATGTGAAGATTTGGGCATGTCAAGAGATCGGGGTCCAGCATTCTTAGTAGTATTCCTTCGTGGTTGGATGCAACTGATTAGGGATTACATATGAGCATAAGGTTGGTGACATTCATCATGTTGTCATTACTAATGTAAGGGTATCAAATCAACCTTTCTATTTTAGTGCTCACCAAAATATATGACTTCATGAATCACATCAGCAGAAGATACTCACCCATGTGCATTTGTGACCCACTCCAATTATTATATGGTTCAGTTACTATAAACATCCTATAATATGAGTATAAAAATGAAACATCAATAAGAAACCACATCTTTATCTCATCACTACCTAATATCATCATAATCCTACCTTTAAAACTTTATCATATTGGGGTGTTTGCAAGGATCAACCCACATGACCAATTCAATTTCCATCAGTTTAGGATGCTAGTTAGGGATATTATAAATGATTTCCTAGGCATGGTGGAGAAATTGTTCCTAGTTTATTTGGTTTTTGTTGTGTTCATTGAAAATAACATTATATGTGAGTTGTATACCTCATATTAGTTCACGCATCACTTTCACTACCTCTAGTGACTAATTCCAAATACGTACACCAAATTTCTTCATTAATGTCATTAAATGGTAGTTCAACTACTTTAGTGAATACTGAATCGGGAGGGAATTGCAATAGAAATTGATTTATAGCTAGTTGAATCTCCAATCAAACAAATTTTATAGCAAGTATGAAGATGAAAATCAATATATCTTGGTATAGTGATATGAAATATAGTGTTTTGGGAATACCCATTAGATCAGGCCCAAGGGAGGTTGGAAAAAAGGTGGACCATACTGAAGAGAGCTCAAAAAATAAGGAGTGGAGCTCCTATATAAGTATAAAAATCTACTAAGAAATATTTTATCCATCAATCTCATCTGTATTGGGATGCCCTAGATGTAGTTGCTTATACTAGAGGATAGATTTTCAGAAACAAGGTTCAGGAGAATAGAGAACCCTGTAGGGACACTAAACCTATAGCTGAAATGGATCCCCAGAAATGTATTCAATCTTTCAATGTATTTCCCATGTGTTCCATTTTCAATGAACTTTAACAGAGGAGGGGTCATATATGGATTTACTTCACAATAAATCGGTTATGAGAGTTGATCATCAAAGATGGAATATTCATTCCAAAGTTCAAACTTTCCCAAATAGAATTAGAAACACTCTCTTCAGAAAGTATGGGTTGTATCCATGACTTGGAGGCATTTCATATATATTCAATAAAGGAGAACCCTTTACCCATCATATATATGTTATGTTTGAAGGGTAAACCATTAGATTCTAAGGATGTGTGGTTCCAGATATGGAAGAGTCGGCCTAGGGGACACAGCCTAGTGAGTCAGATGATAAAGACTCTTAAGGGAGCACCAAAGAGCACACAAACTCATCTCCCACGATCATGAAGACTCAATGTAAATATGATTTTAAATAACTCACAATAATTAGTTAACTCTTAGGCCTCAAAAATCATGATTCCAGTGACTAATTTTGAATGAAAATGATACCTACATGCAAGATTGTGCGGATATAAAAGAGTGGAGGGAAGAGTGTAACGACCCGAAATTTTTATAAATGGAAATTACCTTCTTATAATTATGTTATGTAGTATAAATCCCATAAAATAACATTAAAAACCTAATAAAAACATTATAAATGATTAATGAATAGAATAAGAGTTATTTTTAAAATTTAAGGAACCCGTACTAATGAAATAGTAACTTATCCTTCGGAATAAAAATATGACACTTATGAATAGTAAACTGACCAATATAATAGTAACCTCATATGTGGAAGTATAAATAAAATTTATATATCTTATAAAAGAAAATATTATATACTTATATTATAATATAAGTAAAAAAATGTTTTAAGAATTGTTAATTAAGTGTAGGTATTTTAGTAAGTCATAAATATTTGACTATAATTTTATGATTAATTTAAAATTTTAAATAAAATTAATTTCATAAAATTAATTCATAAATTCATATTTTATTTTCTTCTGGTTTTAAGATAATTTTATGAGACCTTAATTAATTTTCCAAAGTGTTATAAAATCAGTGATAATTTTAAAATCTGTATTTTCCAAGTAAATGATTATTTTAATTAATAATTAAATTAATCATATATAGAAAATTATTTTCAAAAACTTAAGTTCATTTTATGATTCTATATGTATAAAAATGGTTAAGGTAATTTTTTGGGATTTTTCCAAAATACTTCAATTTTTAGTGAATAGTAAAATACTGTATATATGCATTATAAGTTAAATGCACTATTTACTTAGTCATAGATGACGTAAGTACTATTGGTTCTAACACACATGATTTAATTTATCTATTTAGTCTCTATAATCAATATTATTGTTTCTCTTGAGAAAAATAATAAACTAATGAATAAAATAATGAGAAAACACTCATATCATCCACCACAAATACCACCCCTCACCACCTCTTCTCCCCACACCTTCCAAGATTTTATCCCTATCCAAATTTTATACAATACTCTTCCAAAACATCTCAACCATTTCTAGTATCTCTTTGTCACTTCAAAAGGCCAAAACCTTTTCCCTAATGAGTTTTTCAAGGAGGAGAAATTCAAGAGGTAAATTCCTCTTTCCTCTTCATTTAATTTTTGTTTCAAGTTCTTTTATTATTATCTCATCAACTCCTCTCAAAAAAAATGTTATAAAAACTTAATTGCCTCACATAAACTTTAATTGTATAATTATAATTTAATAATCCATCACTGAACCCCTATCATACCCCTTTTATTCTAAAAATAAAAATATTGTTCATGAGGTGTAAATTTATCACCTTCAAGGACGATAAATTTTCATTTTCCATTAACACCTCTGAGGATGGCCATAAAAACATTTTTATTGTTAAAAAAACTTATTATATATGTATTATAACCTATTTAATTTTCTTTAATTATTATATACACATGATGTTAAATAATAAAACAAAACAAGTTCGTTGTGAGTGAAACCTACCAAAAATAATCCAAAATATTATCACCAACATCTTATCTAATGTTCATCCTCACCCAAAATAAACAATTGAATTATATTATCAATTAAACTTAAATATTTTAATTAATAACTTATAACTTCAATTCTGGATTTCTATGTCCATTTCACATGAACTTCTATACTCTTATACAAGTGAACCGTTTATGAAAACTGAGAAAATGAGCACTCCCAAACGATGAAATTGAACACTATAACTCCTCATAAAGACCATAAATTAACTTAATAAATTTATAATAAATCAATAACATGTATAAAAGGTTTTGGTATTATTAATTATTGAATCTAATTTTATTATTTAGGACATTAATATCAAGTGCATAACCCTTTCGGATATAAGGTAAGGGATCATTTCTGAACCTCTATATTTTATTCGGGTTGCGTTATTTCTCTATTTTCTCAATGTAAATATTATTCATTTTTATTTACTTATTCTAAGTTTTTTTTTATATTCTCCAAAATCATGTATCCATATCATATCATCCTTATTTTATGGGGTAATACATGTTTTAGTAAGGTTCCCTTGTCAAATCATCCGGAAAAGAAATCCTGATTCAAGGGAACTTCCATATTTTTTACCCATTTTCAAATACACTCCATAATCTATTTTAAGACATTATTATTTTAATAAAATAACTCATTTTATTATGAAAATATAACTTGGTTCATTTCTAGTATTATACAAACAATTATTCCTTTTCCATTCTAAATAATCATTAAATATTTTCTATAAACCGCACAAAATTGATTTATTTCTAAAGTTTCTTAAAAACTATTTTTACATGTATTCAATTCATTTTGACATCACTTATCAAGATCTAGGCCTATTTTTTATTATAAATTTCCATCTATGGTTTAAATCCTTTCTTTCATGGACACCATTATAATATTCCCTTATGTTATGACTCTTGACATGATTATGATACTCAATTCCTACCATGATTAACCCTTATGTATATTTTTGATTAATTATGTATGATTATTCATGTGGAAAACATATTCATGAACATGTTATGATGGTTGCACCTATATATCACTCTAATTCATTGGGTAATTTTTAGTCTCATGAGACGTCGGGATGGGATAGGGAATGAACCTGATTCCTTTATGGGACTTTGTCCACCATGTCTTGAAGGTTAGCCTTGAATCATGTTTATGTAATGTTATATGTTGTTTCCAAATTCTTATGATTCCATGATTATATTTTTCCATGTTATAAATGTTATTATTACTTATCCTTATTCATGTTACATGCCTTTTATGTCATCATGTTATGATTTTGAACCCATGTGCTATGTTTTATTTCCATACTTGTTTCCTTACTAGGCTTTTTAGCTCATCCCTTTTGTTCATGTATTTCCCAGGTTATAATATACAATTATAAGAGCTCAATGGAAATTATAATCTTGTTATGGAGCTTACATAGAATATGTTTTCATAATGGTTAATTATGTACCTAATCATCCAAAGACACTAGACTTTATGAACCTTGGAATGTAATTTGATGTTAAATTTTGATTAAAATTATGTAATAATATATGCAAAAGGTTAGGGTATCATAGGATAGTCTAGTTATTTTTGGTATTAGGATTAGAAAACTCTATTGAAAGCCTTAGGGATAATATTAATTGAAAGAAAACATTCCTAAATGTTGGTAAGTATAGATTAACTAGTTTATCAAGAAAATAAATCCTTGTCTAGACGCTACAAGTGGATGTGGTTCTGGAATAAATATACCTAGGAGTAAAAAATATGACAAGGTGTTTTAGGCCGGACTCGGGGAAACTTGGTACACGAAAATGGGCCTTACTGCACACTTATTTTGACACTCCCAAGGGATATTATTTACTAGATTCATAATGTCATGACCCCATCCCCTCAAAGCGTACCCCTCTTAGGCCGAAAATGAGATAATAGAGGTAATGAACCTCGAGAACCACCTCTAGTAGGCCCCAGGTTGGCGACTAGCACCGAGGGTATATCATAAAAATAGATGTGAAGAATTGCCCTCTTAGATAACACATGTAGAATGAGAGAGATAAGACAGACACCACACACCAAGAAAGAAACCTTAATCCTGGCATATATATGTTACACCTATAGTAGTCCATATGAAACTATTTAAAAAACATGTTTGTGTAAAATTACCACAATCCATTACATCCCTCTACACACATATGTGGAAAAATAACCATTGTGTATACCGGTATAACTAACTACCAAGAGAAGAGAGTAGGGTCAAATGGGGTAGTCATGCATCCATCCTCCCACTGGGATGGTGGGGAAAGGAATCCCTGGGGTGTCATTTTCCCTAACTGATAGGGTGTATTATCATATAGAAACATAAAATTAAATAATATATTATAGCTCAAAACCATGCTATGGGCATAACCTAGTCATAGAATCAACTACAACTAATATCTCTTGGACTCTCATCTGCCACTCCTAGGACTAGATATCCTATAAGAACACAACCATTTAAAGAGATACATTAAGTTAATTTATCCCTTTTTATCATTTTCACTTTATGTTAATTAATTATTTTACCATTAATTAACCATTATCATTTTTCACATTCATTCCATTATCATTTCAAAAAAGATACATGCCCCCCAAGCTTAACAAAACTGAGTTCGTAGCTTCTCAGAAACATAACCTCAGTATGGCGTCCCAACAAGCTCCAACAGCATGGGTTAAACATCATTTATTAAATTATTTATTAATAGCATTATCACTTTTCCATATTTCTATATTTCTAGGTATTCTAGGAAAACATCCTAATCTACCAAACACAATGAGATTAACTTGGTTAGTAGGTGAACAACTCATCGAGTCTTTTCCACCTATAGTAGGAGCATAGACCCATCCATCCTTGAGAAGCTAAAAATGATAATCGCATGGAATACCCCACATGTCTTTGCATCTTTTGGAAGGAGGGTAAACAAGACCATCTGACTCAAACAGTGGGGATGTAAAGTAGATAAACAAACAATATGTTCAACCAACATCCACTTTCACATCAATTGGTAAGCCCAGATTCAAGTTGTTTCATCATCTCTGGTGTCCTCCTTAACACCCATGCATAAACAGATGCATCTCACCACTCTAAGCATTAACTACTTTACCATCCATAGGGTCTCCATACCCCCACATACTATAATAACCCTCCAGGCCTATCCCTCCCAGGATCACATCCCATCCAGGCCTCCCTACACCTATAACCACAAGTCTCGTATCCAGAGAACATCACAAGAAACATGAACAAACATATCAACAGGCTCTCATCCCAAAAACAAGGCATATAGCCTTCACAATAAATTATCTCTCAGGGATCACTAGCATAATAAACTTAGCCTTTATAATAATGTGGTCAACTCAAGCCTACAAGTAATTATCTTTATCACACAACTGGTTCTTATTCCATATTTAATTAAGCAATTCATTATTCATAGGTTACAACTATTAGAAACCTAACAAAAAAGTTGTAACTAGCTATCACCCAATCAATTCAACCATTAATTTAACATGCCTTTAATATTTTACTAATAATCATCAACATTCTTTAGGTTCGTTAACAAATTCTATTAATCATTCATACTATCATCAATTTGATTAACATCAAATTATAACAACAACAAGTTCATTATTAAACATGTCTCTTTAACCAATTAGCCAATTAATTATCAATTAATATCAACCTTACATAATTTAATATTTTATATCAAGAAATAAATTCTAAACCAATCAAATAATATTTATCACACTATCTTGAAAATTAAGAGACAAAGTTTTATCATAGTATAAGGAAACAACATCACCATGTGATCAATAGCAATTATTTAATCTAGTTCAAATATTTAATTAGGAAAATTTCATTATAATCCAAGGGTATAAGTCATGATATATATACAATTATAGATAAATAAATAGAGAAGCATAGAATCCCATAACACAAAAGGTCATTAACATTCTTCACATGAGAACGGATCAAAGCATCAGATCATGATCACCTCTCCCGTAACAACTGCATCCACCTCGGGACTCTGTGGCACAACCACACCAACCAACCACCAGGAAAACTCCATTAGAAACATGGAGTTCATGCACCATCACCTGAAAAAGATAAATGGAAGGAAGCTTATTGAATAAACCACAATAATTGAGGTAGATCATAACTTATATCAAAGACGGATCGCTACGGATCGAAGGATGGATCTAGGAATTGATCATTGATAAAGGAATCCCCAAAACACTTAAGAGATGGTCATTGGGTCACCTAGAGTTAAGGGATATCCGATTTAGACATAGGTTTTGACAAAAACCAAGCATCTATAAAACACTTAAAACATACAGCGTCTGGGTATTACATGACGTGTAATCCCCTTTCATGTCGTGTAATGCCTTGAGGTAGAGTTCTGCTGAAAAACACATCACCTGTCAATTTTATTTTGTTTTTCAAACCCCAATGTATTTCATGTTGTGAATACCACATTTATTACATGTAAAATTCTTCACATCGTCAATATTTCTAGAAAAAAAACCCCTGAAATTGGGTTTCATGTTGTGTAAGACAGTTACACGATGTGCAATCCCCCCTTTACATCTTTTACTTAACTGAACTCTTACAAACTTCTTCCAAGACACCTTCGAGCACTTATATCTTTAAAAAAATGGTTGATCCACATGAATTTGGGATCTTACATCAGTTACCTCTCAAAACATTCCCATCCTAGAGAGTCTAAAACCAACCTAGAGAGGAAACAGGAAGGGGTCATCTGAAAATCCACCCCACGTGATACCTCTCATGGACCTCACCACCACAAGTCCTTAACCACTTCAAAAAAAATAATGTGAAACCACATGACAAAAAAAACTCGATCCTAAACACTCTCTTAGGGGAGATACCTCTCAAAATATAGTAATCCACAACAAGAAATAATAGAAATACAACTCATAAATAGAAAGGGTATACAAACACTAAAAGAAGAACATTACAAGAGAATAGATAAACATCAAATAGCTCACAGTGTTGAGCACATATCTGCGACCCACATTCCCAAGTACTCCCCTCCACACCACCATGCTACAACAAGACATGAACCAAGGGATGGCATGTCCGCACAATACCTTCTCTAAGCGTTCATAGATCTATATAGGCCTCTCCTCAATAATCACATCATCATAAACATCGATCTCATTCTAATAAATTATGTGAGATTCTTCATGAATATAATAATGGAGTTGTGACACATGAAAAACATCGTGAATCTGGTTCATCTACAGGGTAAAAATTATTTAATACACCACGGCTGCGACACAAGACAACACCTTGAAAGTCCCAACAAACTGGGGAGAAAGATTATTCCCATGGCCAACACTTCATTTCAGTTGATGGGTATTCACCTTCATAAACATGTGATCCCCCATTCCAAACTCTATTAGTATCCTCCTATTATTGGAATAGGACATCTAAGGATCCCACAAAACCTTTATCCTCTCATAAATCACCTGAACCATCTCTATCGTATTCTATACCAATTACGGCTTGAGAATTGCTGACTCTTCGACCCTAATCTAGAATAATGTATAATGGAAAGGTCTTCCATAAAAGGCTTCAAACAACTCCATATATATGGTAGAGTGGAAACTATTTTTTTAAGTGAACTCAGAAGGAGCCTTATCCAGAAACCTCCAAAATCTAGGACACAGGAGTGCTACATGTCTTCAAGATTCCGGATGGTCCACTCTATCTAACCATCCATGTGTGGATGAAAAGAAGTGTAAAGTAATAACTAAGAACCAAAATAATTATAGAGACCTCTCTGGACCCTAAAGTTAAAATGAGGATCTTGATCAGAAATGATCGTCCTCAAAACTCTGTGGAGTCTCACCACCTCCACTAGATACTGCCTCGAAAAACCTCCAATGATCTTGACTCCTTGATTAATATAAAGTGGTCCAATTTCTTTAAATGATCCACTACCACCCATATAGCATCATAGCCTCCCTAATCTTGAGGTAAATCCGAAACAAAGTCCATAGATATATCCTCCCACTTCCATTAAGGAATATCTAATGGATGGAGAAAACCACCAGGAACAAGGTGATCGGCCTTCACCTTCTGGCAGACCAAAAATCGAGACACAAACTTTGAAACTGCATGCTTCAACCCATGCCACCAAAACTAACCTCTATAATCTCGGTACATCCTTTTAATTCTAGTATGTACGGCTAAGGGGGAACTATGGAACCCTCTGAGAACTATCTCATTCATCGCTAGAGGAACAAAAACCCATACCTGGAACAACACCTGGTGTTGTTAATCCTTAGACCAACCATCAGGAACCTCACCATAAACAACTTGTTCTCTCCAGAACTCCGCTTCAAGATTCCCCAACATGGACTCTTATAACTATTACACCATAGATAAATGAAACTTCATCTAAAAAATAAAACCTTTTCCCCAAACTTATCCCATATCCATATGTAATATGGAAAATTATTCCATCACTCTCCATGAATCACCTGATTCACGCACTGTATCACTACGTGACTTCTTACTCAGTGCATCAGCTACAATATTCCCCATTCCTGGTGTATATGAAATTTCAATGTCATAATCTTTTAATAACTCCATCCACCAATGTTGTTGCAAGTTCAAGTCACGCTATAATAAAATGTACTTCATGCTCTTATGATCAGTGAAGATCAAAAACTGCTCTCTAATGAGGTAATGTCTCCACTACTTCAAGGAAAACCCCACCACTTCCAACTCAAGATCATGGGTGGAATAGTTATAAACATGGGGACATAACTAATAATACCTATAAGAAACAACTAAACTCTAATGCATTAGAAAACAGCCTAACCCCGGGCGCAAAGCATCATAGAAAACCTCGAATTGTACTCCTTCTACTAGAAGACAAAGAACTATGGCACTGACCAACTTCCACTTCAAATACTCGAAATCATCCTCACACTGATCATTCCACATAAATGTCTGATCCTTTCTGGTCAATGTTGTTAGAGGATTCTCAACCCGAGATAAATCGGAAACGAACCTCATGTAAGACCCTATGAGACCAAGGAAACTTCACACCTCTACCACTATCTTGGGGTCCCCCCAAGAAAAAACTACTTTCATCTTCAATGGATCTATAGCTACTCCCTACTCGGATACTATATTCCCTAAGAAACGGACTTCTTGATCCAAAAACTCACACTTAAAAATCTTCCAAAATAGCTATAGTTGATGAAGAACTCCCAAAACGGCATAAAGATGCTTTGTATGCTCCTCCTCGGACATAGAGTACATAAGGATGTCACAGATGAAGACCACCATGAACTTATTCAGGAACTCATGGAACACAATATTCATTAAAAACCTTGAACATAGCTAAAGGATCTATCGCATCGAATTACATCACAATGAACTCATAATTCCTATGATGATAATGGAATGTAGTCTTCAGGATATCCTCATCATTTACACGCATCTAATGATATCATAACTATAAATAAATTTTTTAGAACCAAATTTCACTCTTAAGTTGATTGAATATATCATCAATCTGCATAAGAGGATAGCGGTTCCTCATTATCATTTTGTTCAAGTGATGATAATCTATACACAACCACAAACTAAGGTGATCCTTCTTCATGAAAAAAACTGGTTCACCCATGATGACATGCCTAGTCAAATGAAACCACATTGCAATATACCATCGATCTGTATGCATAGATCCTGTAACTCATAATGTGACATCCTATATGGAGACATCAAGATTGGATACATGTGTGGTAGTAGTTATATCCTGAACTCGATCTCTCATTAAGGGGGTAATGGTTCAACCTCTTCTATAAATAAATTAGGTTACTCTTGTACCACCCTAGGAAACACCAACTTCTAAAACTCTGATGAACTAAGAATCATCTCATTCATCAAGGATAATAGGGACAGAACACACCTTTGACCCATCTGAGGGTCTTTCTTGCCAACAAACACAGTTTTCTCTCCATCGGCATCGAATAACACCACCTTCCTCTAGAAGAAATCCACAATATCCTTCACTAAATACAACTAGTCCATGAAGATGATGATATCATATGGTTGTATTCATAAACAAAGGAAATCTCCCCAAGAGCAGTGTTTCCCCAGCACTAGATCATAGTCTCTACATACTTCAAACAAGTCAGCTCAACGTCCAACTAGCATAGTCAATGTCAAGGGAACTAGAAGCCTCTATACCTCAATTCCCAAGGCATGGAAAAGGGTAGCTGATATGAAGGAGTGTGTCACTCCTAAATCAAAAATACATGCACACAAATAGAAAGCAATCAAAGGGTGCCTTGAATGATGTTTGACTCCCCTAGCACTGGCAACGCTAACGCATAAACCTGACCATGACCGCTCTATAGCCTCTATGACCCTATTAGGAACCACCTCCATGGTCGTACTATACTCTCTAAGGAAGGGGAGCATCTCAGGGCTATCCTGTATCTGCCTTATCTACTCTCTATTGATCCAAAACTTGTGAAACATACTGCTGATACCTCAGCTGAAACTACCTCAATTAATGAACCTAAAGCAGAACACCTAGCACACACTGACTGCTTAGAAAGGTCAAGAACTCATTCCACTAATGACCTCATCCTCCACAAGAAAAACAAGCACATGGTCCCTTAAAATAGGCATGAGATCAACTAACCCTGAAGAAATGAGACATTGAAGATAGGACCTACCCCAGGATGACTGGAAACTCTTTTTTCCTGAAAAACAAGAACCCAGGACCATGGATCTACTTCGTGAGAAATTTTGATGAATTCCCTCTAATGAAGGTCTGGTCATGGATAAAATCCTCTCAATGACCTTTGGTATCATTAAAATCTCAAGATATGTCTTCAACAAAAATGGAGTGACCTGGCACTGGATATTTGGATGCAAATCCTCCTTGAAATACCTCACATTGGCCTCCTCATCTAGAAATAGGTCCAAATCATATCACAGAAGGTTCCTCAAATGGATCCCCGACTCTTTCACATTGTATCTCCACTACTAAAAGGTAAGAATATCCTAGAGATTGGCCACCTTTGAGGTCAAAGAAAGAAAATAGGTTTTCAACTGGTCTAAAAACTCCTCCCACGAGACTGATGACTCCATGTAATCTTTGAGGAACAAGAACCACCAATGTCTCTCTACCCCATGCAACATTGTCACATACAATGATAACAAATTCTCCTTCTGAGCATTGATCGATCTAAAGGCTATCTCAACCTTCTCCAACTAGTCTTCTATGACTGCATATGAAACAGATCCCTCATTCCTCTACAAACACTGGAGTTGAAACTATCAGAGTGTCCTCCTTCAAATGTCATCATCGTCAACCTCTACCCTGCGAAAATCTATTGGTGCAACCTGCTGAACATCTTCCACGTAAAGCTAATGAGTATGCTGACTTGGAACCATACCTATAAAATAAAAAACATTTAGATATCCTAAACCTAGAATATGGAATAATTTAACATTAAATTTTTTTCTTTTATTCATTTTGGTTAACTTATACCAAGGTCTACCCATTCAAACACATGTGCAAAGAAGAATAATGCATGATCCTTTCCTATGTATCTACCCTACAACTAGTATCACTTCATTTATTAGCCACTGTAAGTATAACTTTCCATGGATCAGATCACAATAGGCCCAAAATACCCATGTCATAATAGGTATCCAATGTTTACAGTACTTTCTAAACTTAACTAAAATTCTTTCCCTACTAACCCATGCAATCTCACATGTTCCTAACACCAAAATCCATCATATACTTCAATCACACCTTTGATATCACTCTTTCATGACCCCCTCCCCTCAAAGTATACCCCTCCTAGGCCAAAAATCATAGAATAGAGACACATAGATGGGTGGAATTACCATTAAAGAGAACACATGTAGAAGAGAGAGATAAGAAAGAAACCAACCAACTCATGCTCAGACTACAATATATAATAAATACCAAGTATACATATGTAATGTCATGAAAAAACTACTATAATTGAAAAGGAATACTACAAGTACCAAAAGAAATTAAAACATAAATGGCTAAAAATCCCAAACAGCTCCTGAAAACCCCCAAGTTAGTAGTAATCGGCCTGATCTTTAACCTACTCCAAGTGACTTGAAAAATAATTTATATAACGTTGGGTGAGTATAATAGTATACCCAATAGGATCCTCCCTAAATACTCTAATGTGAACATAAATAAAACTTGATAAAGTACAGTGAATGAAAAGTGAAACCAAATCATTACCTAAATAGGTATACTAAGTTCCTCGGCTCACCATTGATACTCTCACCAAGTATCACTTACAAGAGTATATAATATAATAAAGAGTATCAAGGTTACCCCACTACCACTTCCCCACTGGTTTGTCGCTTTTTCCCAATGTCTCACATCCTGAGCATCTCTATCCAAAAAGGCTTTCCCGTAGACACCTGTGTGAAGCACCACAACATGAACCTCAGGCAACTCAACACCACAAAAGCACAACCAAAAGTAACAAAATTATTTCTGAGATCCACCAAAGCTTGCATAGCGTGTTTCATACATCATTTATTATACCTCAATCCATTACATTACATACGCCGAGTAAGGATCCTCAATCCATCAGAACATATACATGTTACAGCAATAGTAGTCTATATGAAACTATATCCAAAACATATGTGTGTAAAATAATCGCAGGCCATTACAACCCTCTATAAACATTTATGGGGGAAAATAACCACTATGCATACCAGCACAAGTAACTACCAAGATAAGTGAGTGAGGCAAAATGGGGTAGTCAGCCATCCATCCTCCCACTGGATGTTGGGGAAAACACCACCCCCCCCCCAGGGCTCAGAATACCTAGGGTGTCCATCTCCCTGACCGATAGGTTGGAGTATCATATAGAAACACAAAATTACACAATATAATATATTTCACAACCATGCTATGGGAATCACCTAGTCTTAGACTCAATTACAGCTAACGTTTATCAGACTCCTGACTACCTCTGCTAAGACTAGATATCCTATAAGCACAAAACCATTTAAAGAGATACATTAAGATAATTTATCCCTTTTTATTAGTTTTAATTTATGTTAATTAATTATTTAACAATTAATTAACCATTATCATTTTACACATTCATTCCATTATCATTTTAACAAAGATCCATACCCCCCAAGAATAACCAAATTGAGTTCACGACTTCTCAGAAATATAACCTCAGCATTGCATCCCAGCAAGCTCTAAACCCATAGGTTAAACATCATTTATTCGATCATTTATTAATAACATTATCAACTTTCCATATTTATATATTTCTCGGTATTCTAGGAAAACATAATAAGCTACCAAACACAGGGGGATCAACATGGTGAGTAGGTCAACTACTCATCGAGACTTTTCCACATATATTAGGAGCATAAACACATCCATCCTTGAGAAGCTAAACATGGAAATAATGTGTCATTACCCTCGTGTCTTCACCTATTTTGGAAGGAGGGTAATAAAGAACATCTGCCTCATGAAATGGGGAAAGTAAAGTAGGTAAAAAAACAATATATTCAATCATCATCAACTTTCACATCAATGGGTAAGCCCGACTTTAACATGTTTCCTCATTTCTGGTATCCTCTATGACAGCCAAGAATAAATCAATGCATCTCACCACTCTATGCATGAATTGCTACCACAACCACTAAGCCTCCTTACCCCCACATACCACAAAAAACCTCTAGTATAATCCATCCCAAGCTCATCCATTCCAGGATCATGTCACATCCAGGCCTCCCTTCCCCCACAACCAAAAGTCTCATATCTATATCACATCACAAGTAATAGGAAGAAACATAGAAATAGGATATCGGTCCTAAAATAAGGAACCCATACTTCACAAACAATGTTATATCATGGATACCAAGAATAAGTCACTTTGACTTTACAATAAAGTGGAAAAATTAATCCATACAAGGCATTATCTTTATCACACAACCAGTTCTTATTCCATCTTGAATTAACTGATTCATTATTCACAGGTTCTAACTATGGGAAACCTAAGCAACAAGTTATCACAGGCTATCACCCAATTAATTCAAAAATTAATTTAACATTACTTTAATCCTTTATGAACAAGCATGAACATGATTTAGGTTCATTAATCATTCATCCTCATATCAATTTGACTAACATCAAATTATAATAAAAAAATGGATAATTAAACATGTATCTTTAACCAATTAGCCAATTAATTATCAATTAAATATGGATTTATATTCTTTACCAATTTTCATCAAGAATGACATGATAAACCAAGAAGATCATAGATATTACACTATCTAGAAAATCAATAGACAAAATTTTATCACATAACAAAGCAAAAACATCTACATGTGATCAATACTTATTCTTTAATATGGTTTATATATTTAATTAGGTAGATTTCATTGCGTTCCAAGGGTTTAAATAATAATAAATCTACAATTTCACATAAATAAATAGAGAAACATCGAATTCCCTAACTCAAAAGGTCATTGATGTTCTTTGTATGAGAAAGGATCGAAGCAATAGATCATGATCACCTCTCCCACAACAACTGCATCCACTCGAGGATAACACGACACAACTACACCGACCAACCATCAAGAAAACACAATTAGAAACATGGAGATCCTAAACCATCACATTAAAAAGATAAATGGGAATAAATGGATCAAATAAACTATAGTAACTGAGGTAGATTATACCTTATATTGAAGATGGATCTCTACGAATCAAAGTAAGGAACTAGGGATCGATCCTTGATGAAGGAATCCCCAAAACACTAAAGAGAGGTTCATTGGGTCTCTTGAGGTCAAGTGAGAACCACTATAACCATAGGTTTTGAAAAAAACCAAGAAGCTAGAAAACACTTAAAATATACAGTGTTGGGATATTACATCATGTGCAGCACCCTTTGATGTTGTGTAATGTATCAAGGTTAAGTTCCACCAAACAAAACATCACCTCTCGATTTTATTTTATTTTTCGAAGCCCAAAGTATTTAATGGAATGAATCCCTCTTTCACACCGTGTAAAATTATGCACACTGTGAATCTTTCTAGTGAAACCCATGAAATAGGATTTCACATTGTGTAACATAGTTACATGATGTGTAATCCGCCCTTTACATCTTTTACTTAACCAAACTCCTCTAAAATTATTTTGTGCCACCTTAGAGCACTTTGATATTTGAAAACACACCAAGGGTTGATCCATGTGGATCTAGTCCCTTACACATATGCTCATTATGAAACATTATTAAGTGAAAAAATTCCCATAATAATATCTACTAGGGAATATATCATGGATAACCTAGATTTAAACCTAGGGAATTAAAATTTAGGATATAATATTCATTTACAAGTTTATACTTTTATATTCAAAGTTTACTTTTATTATGATTATTAGTTAATTTTATAATCCCCCTAATTGTACATTATTTTTCTTAGTTCATGGATGAAAATAGAAGAACTCGTGCCAATCATCAATGTGATAAGAAATGTGATAATTAACCTAATTATTAACCAAATATGATAGGAATGGGGGATCAAGACTTGATCACAGTAATTACTCATCTGGATCAAGTTGTGAATAATAACTTGAATTGTGTCGAACACCATCCTTCTCTAAAGGAAGAAAAATTTATTGTTGAATCCTTCATATGGAAACGGCCTCCCTTGTTTTGTGTATATTATGATCCCCTCCTCATAAAACAATGGATTAACTCTATTGAGAATATATTCTCCGTCCTTTAGTTCTTAGAAGAAGAGAAATTTCTGTTATTGATCTACCGTCTTGATGGACAAGTCGATCAGTGGTGGGTACTAATCAAGAAAACTAAGTCGTAAGAGGAAATTGATTCTATGAAATGGGAATATTTCAAGAAAATATTTCTCAAAAAATATTTTCCTCAAACCATCCATCTCAGGATAGAAATGTAATTCCTCAAACTACAATAGAAGAAAGACATGTATATCAGGATTTATAAAGAAAACATCATAAGGCTTGCAAGATAAACCTCTGGTTTGGTCATGAACACTTCAATAAAGGTGGATTGCTTCTTTAATATACTAAAATAATTGGTGATTCGAGGATTTGAGAGTTATGAGGAGATTGTTTATTGTACCCTCAAGGTTGAAATAGAGATCAAAGACCCTCAGTGGTCTCATGGGCCTGGTGAAGAAATAGTAAAATTAAGTTTAATATGAGTGGTAAATCCCATGATGGAAAGAATACCTTATAACCCACGTGTCAAAAGTGTGGGAATAAGCATCTTGGAAACTGATTAAAGGGAACCAAGAGATGCTTAAAATGTGGAAGATAAGGGCATATGTCTAATAACTATATAATATATATGAATAATCTCACTAACACGGAAGAATAAAGGAAGTTTTAGATCAACATTCAGCCTATAGTGTAGTGTTTCAATAGTAAGGACCATGGTCATTATACAAACCATTTCCCTAATCCAATGTTTGTTGGAGGAAATAAACAACAACCTCCAAGGAAGTATGAAAGGTAATATTATATCACTACTTCTAAGTTGGAGCCCAAAAATTTGATTCTATTCATTCTCTCATATCTTTCAAGTTTAGTAGAACAATTCAAAACCCACAAAAAATTGGAGGTTGAGTTACATGTGAGAATAGAAAATTGGGAAATTATTGCATCTAAATTTTATAACTCCTCCCTAATTAATGTATGTGAACTAAAACTCCCATCAAATCTTTCCATACTCCCATTGTTAGAGTCTGATGCAATTTTCGGCATGGATTGGATATCTTTATATAAATCCAACGTCAACTATCCGGAAAGGTAGATAAGTCTTCATATATCAAAGAATCGTCATATTTTTTACATGTGTAAAGTGGAAGATGAATCTAATTCAGACTCATTGTCTCAATTTTGGATAATGTTACCATATGATAAATTGTATCTAGCTCAAATTATTGAGACAGAGGATAAAATCTTTCTTAAATACATTTCCATTGTGAGGGACTACACTGATGTGTTCCCTGATAAATTTCATGGTCTTAATCCTAGTCGAGTGGTTGAGTTCTCAATTGAACTTATTCGATGATATCTACCTATATCAAAAAATCCATATACAATGGGCACCATTGAGATGGAATAACTGAAGAAGTAGTTACAAGAGAATTTGGATATGGGTTTTATATTCCTGAGTTCTTTATCATGGGGTGCATCAGTCCTCTTTATTAAGAACAAGTATGGATAAATAAGTATATGCATTTATTATCATGATCTCAACAAGATCATGATAAATAAAAAGTATCCCCTTCCATGGATAGATGACTTGTTCTATCAGCTACTTGGGGCAATTTATTTCTCCAAGGAGGACCTTTGGTTGGGATATCCCCAATTAAAGGTGAGGAAGGAAGATATTCCCAAGACTACCTTTCACATAAATAATGGACATTATATGTTAATAGTAATTCCATTAAGACTCACGAATGCTCCATTAATTTTCATGGACTTAATTAATAGAGACTTTAGAGATTACCTCAACAAATTTTTGGTAGTCATTATTGATGATATTTTGATATACTCCAAGAGAAAGGAGGAACATGAGGAGAATTTGAATACTATTCCAAAGACTTTGTAAAGGGTGAAAATTTATGAAAATTATAGTAAATGTGAGTTTTGGATGTACAAAGTATCATTACTAGGGAATTTATTCACCAGTAAAGAGAAATATGTGGAAATTTTAAAGACAAAGTCAATAAAAGAGTGGTCCAGGCCAATATCTGTAATGAAGATCCAGAGTTTCCTTGGTCAATCAGGGAACTAATGGTGATTTTTGAAGCAATTCTCATGATTTTTAAACCCACTATCCAATATGACTTGTAAGGGAGTAAATTTTGTCTGGACTAGTGAATGTGAAGATTGATTCAATGAGTTGAAGAAGATATTTATCACTACACTAGTACTCACACTTCCAAAATGTAGGGAACTCTTTATGGGGTACAGTGATGCTTCAAAGAATGGATTAAAATGTGTACTAATGTAAAATAATAAATTGATATCCTATGCCTCAACGTATTTCAAAATCCATGAACAAAACTATCCTATGCATGATATTTTGTTAGAAGATGTGATCTTTGTATTGAAAATATGGCAGTATTATCTTCATGGGGAGAAGTGTTAGATATATATTGATCACAAGAATCTAAAATATATTTCACAATGAAGGATCTTAATATGAACTAGAAAATATGGTTATATCTCATCAAGGATTATGAATACTCAATCCACTACCATCCTAGTGAGGAAAATAAGGTAGTGTATTCTCAAAGTAGAAAGGATCATATATCTTTACCAATGGGGAGAATTGAGAATGATCCAATCTTCTTAAACCTATAAAAGATGGATATGGGAATCTTTAAGGAAGTAAAATCTTCACTCCCTTCTCAAATGATTGCTCAACCATCCCTTATGGTGAAAATAAAGGACGCTAAAAGGAATGATGTAGAAATCCAAAAGAAGGTGGAATCTTTGAGAAAGGGTAAATCCTCATAGATTAAAACTGATGAGGAATGAGTTTTAATATTTAAGACATGGATATGTGTACCTTATGATAAAATATAAAGAAGGATATTCTAAATGATGAACATAGATCAACTTTATCTATTCACCCAGGGAGCACAAAGACATATCGAGATATCTGAGAGAATTATTGGTGGGATAATATGAAGAATGAGATCATTGAGTATACATCAAAGTGACTGGTATATCTATAAGGACCCAACCTAATTACATTACATAATCTTGAATTTAGTCAAGAAATAACTACCCTTAACATTTAGGATCTTTTAAAGTTTAAAACATTAGAGTATTGGGACATAATACATTCATATAATTACACATTAATACAGAGTGGATACCATAAAACAGTATTCATTTCTTCCAAAATATAAAAATTTTAAAATAAAACATGTTTTCTTTGATAGCTCTTCAAACAATTAACTTGGATTCCTTATTTTTCTTACACATCCTTATAACCTGTGAAAATCATTTAAAAACTTAGTATGAGCATAAAAAGATCATTAAAGGATATAAAAAAGAACACATTAGTCCATGAACACTTGTAACGTATGAAATCATTTTCAAAAGACATAATAATCACCCATATATAATTACTTTGTGAAACATGATATTTCCACAAGATTCCCACAAAACCTAAGAACAAAAATATATCCATAAAGTTATCTTGGGGAAATACTTTCATAATCTTGTAATGTAACAACCCAGGTACTTATAAGATAATTAACTTTAAACTTAATTTCGCACTTCTATGTTTCAAATTTTGAAAATCTGACATACACAATTGAGATCAATAAAAATTTTGGGGTCAGACGGGATAAATTAAATTTTTGGTGAATATTATCCTTACCCATGAATGATTAAATAAAATTTAGGCATCTTATAAGTGACAATTTGACTATAGTGAAAGTATTGTTATTTTTTATAAGTCATAAATAATTAATTATAATTAATCAATTAATTTAAAAGAAAATTTAATTTCCTAAAATGTTATCATAAATATATAATTCTATGTCTTTTTGGTTTTAGGATAATTTTATATGACCTTATGTGATTTTTAAAAGCATTATGAAATCAGTTTTAATTTTAAAATCTGTATTTTTCAAGTAGATTATAATTTTAAATAAAAATTAAATTAATAATATTTAAAAAATTATTTTTGAAAAATGGACTTCATTTTTTTGTTTTACATATTGAAAAATGGTCAGGGTGAATTTTTGGGATTTTTCTGAAATACATGAATTTTCAGGAGAATAGTAAAAATACAGTTTTTCACAAAATAGGTATATCTTAAATTGCATCATTCATGATGTAATGATGACATAAATATTATAGAACATTATATCAGTCCATATTATATTTAATTTCTTAAATTTTTTCTTAAAATACAATAAACTTAATTTCCAAACTTAAAAATAACTTTCCAAAACCTAAAGTCAAAATGTGATTCCTTAAAATCTCATTTTCTCTTTATTTTCACATTCCTTTTAATAAATAAATGAATTTGAATTATAAAGATTATTTAAAGTCTAAAAGTAATTATATTATATTAATATATGATTTATGTTGTCCAAAAACTATTATTATAATTCTAACATTTGATATATTATTTTATTAAATATTTTATTCTAAAAACACCCCCTCCTCGTGTATAAATAACCCCTCTCCCTCCCCTTGACAAACTACACCTCTAAAGCCTTGATCATTGTTTAATTTCTTCCAAATTCCCTCCCTATTATCCTTCCCAAAATCCAAGACCTTGTGGTCTCACCCAAAGACCAAAATGAAAGGCCTTAAGGAGGATCTCAAGGAGAAAAGATCAAGAGGTAATAAATCCTCTTCATTTTTCATGTGTTTTCCTTTCCTTTACTTTTCATTTATTATAGTGTCTTATACTTATCTTATCCAAGAGGCATGAAAGCTACATAAATATTTTATATTCTGTATTTTCTCATTTTCATGGAAAATTCAACATCATTCTTCTTCTCCTCTCCCACTTATTCAAGGAATAAAAACATTGTTCGTGATGTGTCGAATTACCGACATTGTGGATGAAGTGATTTCAATTTTCCTTAATTCCTTAAAGTCTCGTCATGAAACCATCATTATGGCTGAAACATGTTATAATATATATATTATTTCCCATCCATGTTTCTTTAATTTTTATTTACACATGTTTTTAATTTATAAAATAAAATGTGGTTGTTATTATCAAAGAACCACTAAAATTATCTAAACGAACAACATTAATGTTTTAACTAATTAATAATTATGAAATAAGAATTAAAAATGATAAATTTTATAATTAAGGTTATGGAAACATGTAAATAACATTTCATTTTACTTCTGGGGTTTCTTTTACAACTGACATAAAAATCCATTACAAACCGCTCATGGAAACCCTGTAATGCACGCACCTGAAATAAGAAAAATAACAATGTATTATTAATTAATGGGTGGAATGATGTTATATATTTTTCATATAATATGTTATAAACATGAAAATGTTTTTATAAAATCATAATAAAACTATTTTAACCATTATACATGAGGTTTAAACATGTTTCAAGGAATTCAAACCCGAGGTAAGGGATTCCCTCTCTCTCACTTTTATTCAAGAATCTCCTCTATGTTGTGTCATTTTATTTTTAATTACTAATGATGGGGTATGTTTTCTCACATCCCCCATACTTCCACTATTATATATTGATGATGATATTCCCCATTCTCTCTCATTAATACCTCCCATGTACAACCGATACCATGCCCAAACTTCCTAAGTGAATTTTAAACACAATTTCCATTTATTGGGTTAACCTTGAACTTTAATACTTTTTATCATGCTAATATGACTTGTGAAAGGTAATTTGATTATATAAAGTTTTATTATTAGTATTTATAGTATATATACATATTTAATTCATTTTATAAATTCTCTATTTAATGTTATGGTATTTGTAAAGGACCTCCCTCTTAAAATCAATTTCAATGTCTCCTTTATGAAATCAAAAGAGATTGTTCTTTTTTTACATGAGTGTACTCTTCTAATTTCATAAATTTTTATTAATATAGTTTCTCCCTTATATTTTTATGTATTTTTTTAATAATAATATTTTATTATCATTTTTGTAATTTTTATGTTCTAAGAGTGATTTTTACAAGAAAAGGGTATTACGAAATGTGAATGTGTTTTGCTCAAGGGTGTATATGAGTTATGAAATGTTTTATCCATGGTATGTTCATTGTAATTTATTTATGTTTTTTTATCCCATTATAGCTCAATATATGTTGGTTGATCCCCATTATACCTCAATATATGTTGGGTTGATCCCATTATAGCTCAAGATATGATAGGTGAGCCCCACTAGATCTCTCCAATGCATTGGGTACTCCGAAGATAAAAGTTGACCAAATGTTTTTTCCAAGTGTAAGGGTGAATATAAGAATGATATGGTAAATTTTTCCAAGGAAACTACATGAGTATTCTATGCATTCAAGTTTTTGTGATATGGGTTTTATTGGTTCTTTTTATGTTAAGACTTAACTGATGATTTTTATCTTTATATCCCTTATTGAGTTATGTACTCATCCCAAATTTTCAAAAAATAATAATATGATATGATGATGGGTATGAGTAATAGGGGATTCGTGATGAATGTTTCGAAGTTTTTTCAAAGAAATCGTGTTTTATGTTTTAATGTTTCATACTTTGAAAAAAATTGAATATTGTTTTTAATAGTATCCTATTTGTAAGAATGTGGTATGTTATGTATGTAAGATATCTAAACTCTCTAAAACTCTAAACCCTAAAAGATCCTAAATGTGTAATAAATGTATGTTCTTAACTAAAATTCAAGATTATGTAATTTTTTTAAGGTTGGGCCCTAATAGTTGGTATCAAAGGGAGGTTTAGATAACTTTAGGGGTTAGAATGATGTTAATTGAATGCCCTATATGATTTTTTACTTTATGGATAATTTAAAATGACAAATAATTTAAAGGTTAAAATGTTTCTACAACTTAGATATGTATCTTCATAATTTCCTTCCATATAATAAATATGGAATCTAATGTTGGAAGGCTCCAAGAGCCTGATACATGTCTGAATTTACATCCTAGAATGGTGGGAAACAGAACTGAGCAGTTTGTGACAACAATGGTGCATTTAATGCAAGTGATAAATTGTAGTGGTATCCATGATAGAGAGGAACCTAATATATCATGAGAAAACATGTATTTTTTGTATCATTTCATGACGCAGCATCCTCTAGATTTTAGAGGAACTGCGGATAAAGTGATATCCGAGAGATGGATCAATGCTATCAAAAATATATTTGATTTCATGGGATGTTCAGAACTCCAAAAGTTAATACTAGAAGTTTATCATTTTGAAGGTGAATCTGGTTATTGGTGGTCTCTATTTAAGAATATGAGAGAAAAATATGATCTTGATAGTCTGGAATGGAAAGTTTTTAAGAATATTTTTTTGGAAAAATATTTTCCTAAAACTGTTCAACTTGGAATGGAGAAATAACTCTTAGAACTAAGGAAGAATGGTCATGAATCTGTGGATACATGTGAATCCAATTTTAAAAGACTATCCAGGTATGTATTGGATTTTACTCTGAACTTTGATAGTAAAATAAATTGATTTTACTCTGGGTTGAAACCTTTTATAAGAAGGGGTTTTGCTTCATGAGAGTTTAAAATATATGATAAACTTTTTCAGTGATGAAAAATTTGAGATGGAGTTTACTGACACGTATGTGACTCATGATGAAAAGTATAAGAAGTTTTCAGGTTGGCATGTAATGGAGAAAACTCATCAAATAAATCTAGTGGTAAGAAAATGAATTTTCCTTCTCATGAAGAGTGTAGTAAAAAGCATCATGGAGAATGTCTTGTGAATTCTAGGAAGTGCAACTAATGTGGAAAGTTTTGGCACATGTCTTATGAATGAAAGAAAATTTATTGAAAAATTAATGAGAAGTGGGTGGTGATATGCTTTAACTGTAAGTAATTAGGTCATTGTGATAATATTTGTCCAATGCTATTCACTGAGGCAGGAAATCATCAAGATTGGAAGAAAAAGGGTGTAGTATAATCCTATGAGACTACTTTAGCTGTCATTTATCCATCACATGAAGTGTTGTCAGGTACATTATTTTTTTACTTAGATTTTTCTAAAGTCTTTTATGATATGGGGTCTACACATTCTTTCATTTCTTGGAATTTTTTGGCCAAATTAGAAATTCAACCTCAAGAAATGAATCTAGAACTTATGGTAAAGACACATGGAGGAAATATGGTGGAAAAAAGAAACTATAAGAATCTTCCTATCTTTATCTATGGAAAGTGTTTACCTGCGAACGTTGTTATTTTTCCTCTAGTAGATTTTGATGTTATTTTGGGGATGGATTAGCTTTCTGTTTATCTTGATAAGATAGATTATAGATCTAAACAAGTTTTTTTCCATACTGAGTTTTAGTTTGTATACAAGAATGAACTCATACCTTTCATAACCTACCTAGAATCTGAAAAAATATTAAAAGACAGAAATGAAAGTTATCTTTCTCACATTGTTGAAAAAAAGGAACTATTTAGATTAATGATATGCCAGTGGTAAATTAATACATGTATGTTTTTTCTGAGGAGTTTCCTAGTGTAGTACCTAGTCGGGAAGTGGAATTAACAATTGAATTAGTTCTTTAGTCTAAGCCAATTTTAAAACCACCTTATCAAATGGAACAAGTGGAACTACTTGAATTGAAAAATCAGTTACAAGTGCTACTTAAGAAAGGCTTTATTGGTCCTAGAACTTCACCATGGCATGCTCCTATTTTTTTGTTAAAAAGAAAGATTATTAACAGAGCTTTGAATAACATCAATGTTAAAAAAAGTATTCTTTACCTCTTATCAATGACTTGTTCAATCAAATCCATGGATCTCAGTATTTTTCCAAGATTGACTTGAGATATGGGAACTATCAGCTGAAGTTGAAGGAAGATGAAATTTTGAAAACATATTTTTGTACTGGATATAGGCATTGTGAATTTGTGGTTATAACCTTTGGTTTGAAAAATTCAACTACTATATACATGGATCTTATGAATAGAATAATTCCTGAGTACTTGGATAAATTTGTGGTCGTGTTTATTGATGACATTATTTTTTTTCAAAAAGTATAGAGGATGATGAAAAATATCTAAGGGTCATTTTGAAAACCTTAAAAGAAAAAAATTTTATACAAAATTAAAAAAGTGTGAATTCTGGTTGAAAAAAAATTCATTCCTCAGTCACATTATTTATAAATATGGAATAAATTTTGATCCTACTAAGAAAAAAGTTTTTGAAGAATAGCCAAGACCAACAAATATAATTGGAATTTGCAACATCCTTGGTCTGGTGGGCTATTACCGATGTTTTGTTGAAAACATTGCACGATTATCTAGCCCAATGACTAAGTTAACTCAAAAGGTTTTAAGTTCATATAGACCAAAGAATGTGATGATTGTTTTCAGGAATTGAAAATAATATTGGTGAATGCTCTAGTTCTGACTCTACCTTCCAGAAATGGAGAGTTTTTTAACTATAATGATGCTTCTTTAAAGGGACTTGGTTGTGTTCTGATATAGAATGATCAGGTAATTTCTTATACTTCACGTCAGTTGAAACCCCATGAGTTTAATTACCCCACACATGATTTGGAACTACCAGATATGGATTTTTATTTAAAAATTTAGAGGCATAATTTAAATGGATCCAAATGTAAAATATATAGTGACCATAAAAGTTTGAAGTATATATTCACTCAAAAATAATTGAACAAGAGGTAGATAAGTTGTCTTGAATTGATAAAAAATTATGATTTCACAATCAATTTCTATCCAGGAAAAGAAAACAAATTGATGGATGCCTTGTGTCGAAAACATCACAAATCATTAACCATGTTACATTTGGAAAATGATCCCTTGATTAATGATTTGATGAATTTTGTATTATAAGTTGTTGGTGTAGGAAATATATCTATTTTGTTTCATGTTTTAGTGCAGTCATCATTATCCGATAGAATCAAGAAAGTGTAGAAGGAAGACAGTAAACTACAGAAAAATGTAGAATTGGTTAAAATGGGTAAGTTTCTAGAATTTAACCTTAATAAAGATTGTGTTTTGAGATTTGAGAAAATATATTGTGTGTATTTTGATACTTAGTTGAAGAAATATTTGTCGTTTCAAACTCATAGTTCTCCATTTTCAGTTCATCCTAGAGTATTACTGGTGGGATGAAATGAAAAGAGATATTGCAGATTTTATTTTGAAATGTTTGACATGTCAATAGGTTAAAGAAGAGTGACAATAACCGAATGGGATGCTTCAGCCACTTCCAGTACCATAGTGGAAATGGGAGAATATATCCATGGAATTCAAGGTGGGATTACCTAAGACTTCTCTAGGTAACAATGCGATTTGGGTTATTGTTGATTGGCTGACTAAATCTGCACATTTTCTTTCTATTAGTGATGCAATGTCATTGGATTAACTTTCTCAACTGAAACTAAAAGATATTTTCATTTTACATGGAGTTCCTCTTTCCATTACTTCAGGTCGTGATCCTAGGTTCACTTCTAATTTTTGCAAGGTCCTTCAGAAGTCCTTGGGAATAGAATTTAATTTTAGTAAATCTTTTCATCCTCAATCAGATGGGCAGTCAGAACAAATAATTCAAACTTTGTAGGATATGCTTCAAGAATGTTTAATGGACTACCAGGGAAGTTTGTATCATTATATTTCTTTAGTATAGTTTTCTTATAATAGTAGTTTTCATTCCAGTATTCAGATGACACCTTTTGAGGGTTTTATGGGAAGCGGTGTTAGAATTAAGCATTTTGGGATGAAGTCAGGGAAATAAATTAAATGGGATCTTAGTTAGTAGAGGAAGTGGATGAAAAGATGAAGATGATCCAGCAGCACATGAGGACAGCACAGAGTAGGTAGAAACGTTATACAGACAATAGAAGGAAAGACTTCTATTTCAAGGTAGGTGACAATGTCTTCCTTAAAATCTCTCCTTCGAAAAGTTTGGTGAATTTTGGTAAGAAAGGAAAGCTAAGTCCACAGTTCATTGAACATTTTTAAATCCCAAAAATTAACCCTACCAAGGTGATTAATTGGTAGGGTTAATTTTTGGGATTTTTTTGAAATACTTAATTTTTCAGGTGAATAGTAAAAATACAGTTTTTCACATCATCGGTATATCTTAAATTTCCTCATTCATGATGTAATGATGACATAAACTTACTAGAAATTTATATTTATCCATATTATATTATTTTCATAAATTGTTCCTTAAAATACAGTAAATTCAATTTCCAAATCAAAAAAGAACCTTCCAAAACCTAAAGTCAAAACGTGATTCCGAAAAATATTATTTTCTCTTTTTTTCACCTTCCTTTTAATAAATTAATGAATTCGAAATTTAAAAGATGATTTAAAGTCTAAAACGAATTATCTTATATTAATACATGATATATGTTTTCAAAAAACTAGTATTAAAAGTCTAACATTGGATATATTATTTTATTTAATATTTTATTCAAAAAACATCCCCCTCCTCATTTATAAATAACCCCTCTCCCTCCCCTTGCCAAACCACACCTCTCAAGCCCTGATCATTGCCTAATTTTTTCCAAATCCACTTCACAATATCCTTACCCATTTCCCATACCTTCTAGTCTCACCCAAAGACCAAAATCAAAGGTCTTAAGAAGGATCTTAATGAGAAGAGATCATGAGGTAAGAAATCATCTTCCCTTTTCATGTGTTTTCCTTTCCTTTTCTTTTCATTTATTATAGTCTCTTCCCCACCTATTATCAAAGAGGCATGAAAGATCCATAAATCTTGTATATTCTGTATGTTCTTCTGTTCATGGAAAATTGGACATCATTATTCTTCGTCTATCCCACTTATTCAAAGAATAAAAACATTGTACGTGATGTGTTGAATCACTGACATCATGGACGAAGTAATTTCACTTTTCTTTAATTACTTCAATTCTGGTCATGAAACCATTTTTATAGTTAAACGAGGTTATAATATATGTATTCTATCTCATCTATGGTTCTGGAATCCTTTTTTACACATGTTTTTAATTTATAAAAAAAATGAGGTCATTATTATCAAAGAACAGCTAAAATGATCTAAACGAACATCATTAAAGTTTTAACCAGTGAATATTTCTCACATCAGAATTAAAAATGATAAATTTTATAATTAAGTTTGTTTAAAAAATTAAATACCCTTTCATTCCACTTTGGGAGTTTCTCTTACAACTGATATAAAAATCCATTACAAACCGCTCATGAAAACCCTATAATGCACGCACACAAAACAAGGGAAATAAAAAAAAGTATTGTTAATGAATGGGTGGATTGATGTTATAAAGTGATAATATAAGATGTTATAAAAATGAAAATGTTTTTTAAAATCATAATAACACTATTTTAACCATTATATATGAGGTTCAAACATGTTTCAAGGAAGTTGAACCTAAGGTAAGGGTTTCTCTCTCACACATACTTTTATTCAAGAATCTCCTATAAGTTGTATCCCTTTATTTTTAATTCTTAATGATGGGGTATGTCTTCACACTTCCCCCATACTGACCTTGTTATATATTTATGATTATATATTCATTCTATCTCATTAATCCATCCCATTTACACCTGATACCATGCCGAAATTTCATAAGTTAATTTTATACCCAATTTCCATTCTTTGGGTTAACCTTCAACTTCAATGATTTTTATCATGAAAAGATAAGTTTTGAAATTTAATTTGATTATATATTATTTTATTATCATTATTTACGTTATATATACATATTTATTTCATTTAATTGATTATATCTTCAATTTTATGGTATTTGTAAAGGACCTCACTCTTAAAATCCTTTTAAATGTCTCCATTATGAAATCCAAAGAGATTGTTCTTTTCTTTTGACATGAGTGTATTCTTCTAATTTCATGATGTTATATTACCATAATGTCTCCCTTATATGTTTATATGAATTTTTTTTAATAATAATATTTCATTATCATTTGTGGAATTTTTATGTTCTAAGAGTGATTTTTATAGGAAAAGGGTATTTTGAAATGTGAATGTTTTTTTCTCAAGGGTGTATACGAGTTATAGAATTTTTTATTAATGGTATGTTCCTTGAACATTATTTATGTTGGTTTGAGCTCATTATAGCTCAATATATGATGGTTTAGCCCTATTATAGCTCAAGATATGTTTGGTTGAACCCATTATAGCTCAAGATATGACGGGTGAGCCTCATTATAGCTCTCCAATACATTGGGTACTCCAGAGATGGAAGTTGACCAAATGGTTATTCCAAGTGTAAGGGTAATGATATGTTAAATGTTTCCCAAGGAAACTAAATTATTATTCTATGTATTTGAGTTTTTATGATATGAGTTTTATTGGTTTGTTTTACATTATCACATGACTAATGATTTCTCTCTTTATATCCCTTACTGATTTTGTACTCACCCACATTTTTAAATTTTTTCATAGGATATAAGGATGGGTACGAGTAATTGGTGATTCATGACTAATATTAAAAATATTTTCCAAATAAATTGTGTTTTATGTTATAATTTGTTATACTTTGAAAAAAAATGGATACTATTTTTAATAGTATCCAATTTGTATGATTGTGGTGTGTTATGTATGTAAGATATCCTAACTCTCTAAAACTCTAAACCCAAAAAGATCATAAATGTGTAATAAATGTATTTTATTGACTAAAATCCATGATTTTGTAATGTTTTTATGTTCAGGTCTTGATATGTAACCTTATCGGCTACCTTATAATTTGCAACTCTCTCGGCTACCTTACAATTTGTGTAACCATCAAACTTACACTTGGAGTAACCATATGTCTGACCTCCAACTTAAACAAACCCAGTGAATTTTAAGGATACATAGGCCCCACCCTTCATCATAAAAAATTCCAAATATCATAACACAATTGTACAACATGAATAATTTCATAAAAAAAATTGCTTTTAAATTTTGTAAAACAGAATTTTAAAAAAGGTTTATAAAAGAAAAATTCCCTTATAAATATCATATAATTGAAGTGAGATCTAATATAATGTATGTAATATGTATATAATATGTAAATAAACATAATTAAACCTATTTTAATCACAATTAATCACACAAACAATTTAAATACCATATAAATAATGAAGTATAAAGTTAACCCAAAGGATGGAAATCGGGTTCAGAATTCCCTTACCTCGGGTTTTTATTAATACAAACTCATTTAAACATCATGTATAATGGTTAAAAGAGTGTTATTAATATCTTAAAGAAACATATTCATGTTTATAACACATTATATGATCATTTCATAACATTATTTCACCTTTTAATTTTTAGTATTTTGTTCATTCCATTTTTTTGGGTGCTTTCTTTACATATTTTCCATGATCGGTTCCTGATGGATATTTTTTGTCAATAGGAGGTGAAAATCCAGAATTTTAATGGATACGTATTTAAATATTTATAGAAACATAAATTATACCATTTATCATTTTGAATTCTAACATGAGGATGATTAATAATTTAAAACATTATTGATATTTATTTAGGTATTTTTGGTGATTCATCGATTGTAAAGAACTCATTTTGTTGTATAAATTAATAACATGTGAAAAAAATGATTCCAAAACCTTATATAAGATTCAATACATATATTATAATCCTTTTAGACCATAAAAATTGTTTCAGGGCCATTATTGAAGAAGGTAAAAGAAATTGAAATCACATCATCCACGATGTCGATAAATCGACACATCATGGATAGTGTTTTGATTTCTTGAATAAGTGAGAGAGGAGAAGAAGTATAATGGTGGGTATTCCATAAACATTATGAAATAAAAAATATGTATGATACTAGATCATTAATTCAAATTGGATAAGGGTAGGTGATGAAATAAGAATAATAGAAAATAAAATGAAAATAAAAAAAATAAAAAAAAGAGGATGTTTACCTCTTGTTCTCTTCTCCTTGAGATCCTTCTTAAGGCATTTTTTTTCCTTTTGGTGAGACCAGAAGATCTAAAACGTGAGTAAGATACTTGTGAGGATTATTGGGAAAAACATAGGTAATTATCAAGGCTTTAGAGGTGTGGGAGGAAGAGGGGAATGAGGGTGGTATTTATAGTGGAGAAGATGAGGTATTTTACATTATTTTAGTCATTATTATAATATTTTTTCTCAAGAATATGAATATTATTAATTAATGTGACAAATAATATTAATAATGGAATTTGAGTTTGAACCAAGAGGTATTACATCACTTATGATGTCATAAATAGTGTATTTAATGAATAATTTGAATATACGGTATTTTACAGCATTTCACTATTCATCGAAAATTTAGGAATTTCATAAAAATCTAAAAAATTCACCCTAGCCATTTTTTGATGTTTAGAATTAAAATATGAAATCAATTTTTTGAAAATATTTTTCAAAATATTATTAATTTAATTTTTAAATAAAATCATAATTTATTCAAAAATAACAATTTTAAAACTATAACTGCTTTTATATCACATTGAAAAAAATTAACTGAGATGTCATTATATTAAAGCCTTAATAAAATAAAATAATAATTTAATTTTATATTCATTAAGGTCATATTACTATTCATATTACTATTCATAAGGGTATGTTACTATTTACCAAAAAATAAGTTGGTTCCATTAGACTCCAAATAACTTACTGAACAGAATTGTAGATAACCATTTTTTGAAATTCAAAACATAGAAGTTGAAAAATTATGTTAAAGAATAGTTATAAATATCTACTTAAAACAAAGTTTCGTGAATTTAAATTTATTTTTAAGTAACCTTGTGGTGTTACAAGGTCAGAAAGTGATGGCCAAAAAGAAAATTTCTAAGGGGGTGATGTAACCACTACTCATACCAACATGGAAGTGGGAGAAAAATACCATGGACTTTGTCACTCGACTTCCAAATATATCCATAAAAAATTATATATGAGTGGTTGTATATTATATTAAAAATACTCTCACTTTATCACAATTTGTGAGGATTTCACTTTAGATCAACTTGCATGGATATATATCACAGTAGTGGTAAGGCTGCATGGAGTACCACTGTCAATTTTATCTGATTGGGGTCCAATTCACCTAAAATTTCAGGAAATTCTCCAATATACTCTAAGAACTAAGTTGAACTTTAGTACGTCCTATCATCCTCAACCTTATGGCCAATATGAGTTAACTATTCAAACACTGTAAAACATTTTGAGAAAATGTTCTATGGACTTCAAAAGAGGATGGGAACAAAATTTGCCTTTGGCTAACTTCACTTACAAAAATAGTTTCCACTCCAATATCAAAATGTCTCCATATAAATCCCATAATGGTAAAATATGTAAAACACTGTCATGTAGGAATGAAGTCAGTGAACATAAGCTTTTAGGACCTAAAATGGTCAAAGAAATGGTGGAGAAGGTCAAAACCATTCAGCAGCAAATCAAGGAATCCCAAAGTCAAAAAAGAGCTATGTATAGAATCATTGATGAGACCATTATTTAAAGGTTGGAGACACGGTATTCATCCATATATCTCCATGGAATAGGATCATGTGATTTGGAAACAAAGGAAATCTAGGTCCTAGGTACCTCAGCCCCTTCGAGATTCTTCATCATGTTGGAGTTGTAGATTATCTACTAGCACTTCCACCAACCATGTATCAAGTACATGATTTATTCCACATATCCTTCCTGATAAAGTAAATACCTGATCCTTCCCATATACTAAATTTATAGGTGGTGAAGCCGAAAAATGACCTCTCATATGAGGATCTATCAATGAAGATCTTAGATCATAGAGATAAATTTCTGTGCAACAAGACTACTCACTTGGTCAAAGTACTATAGTGGAATCATAAGTATGAATAGGAAACATGGAAACTTGAGTAAAAGATGAAGGATAAGTACCCACACCTATTTCCAAAATATAATGTAAAAAAAAATTCAAGGCTGAAATTTCATAAGGGGGGAAGAATGTAACGACCCAAAATTTTTATAAATGGAAATTCCCTTCTTATAATTATCTTATATATTATAAATCACATAAAATCACATTAATAACACAATACAAACATTATAAATAAATAATCCAAAAAATAAGAGGTATTTCAAGAAGTTAAGGAACCTTTACCAATTAAATAGTAACCTAACCTTTGGAATGGTAATATGTACCTTATGAACATTAAATCATCCAATAGAATAGTAAACTCACCCATGTAAGTATAAATAAAATTTAGGGATCTTATAAATAAAAATATTATATAATTATCTCATAGTATAAGTAAATAAATGCTTTAATATTTATTAATTATATGTACGTATTTTTGAAAGTCATAAATATTTCAGTACAATTTTATGATTAATTTAATAATTTCAAGGAAATTTAATTTTTATAAAATGAATTCCTAAATTAATATTTTTTTTTTCTTATGATTTTAATATAATTTTATGTGACCTTAATTATTTTTCCAAAGTGTTATAAAATTAGTTATATTTTTAAAATCTGTAGTTTTTAAGTAAATTATTATTTTAATTAATAATTAAATTTATCATGTTTAGAAAATTATTTCAAAAAAAATAAGTTCATTTTTAAATTCTACAAATTTAAAAATGGTTAGGGTAAAATTTGTTATTTTTTTGAAATACTTGAATTTTTGGTGAATGGTAAAATACGGTAATTTATGTTATATATACATTATAAGTTAAATACACTATTATTTGAGTTATGGATTATGTAATCACCATTTGTATTAAGTTTCATGATCTAATTACTTTATTTAGTCTCAATAATCAACATTATTTCTTGTCTTGAGAAAAATAATAAACTAATGAATAAAATAATGAGAAAACACCCCTCTCCTTCACTATACATACCATCCCTCACCACCTCTTCTCCTCACACCTTACAAGATTTGAGACCTATCCTAATTCGGAAAAATAATCTTTCCAAATCTTTCCCCCATGTCTAGGATCTCTTGGTATCATCAAAAGACCAAAATCGTTTCCCTAAAAAGGTTTTCAAGGGGGGAAATTCAAGTGGTAAATTCATCTTTCCTTTTCTTTTAATTTCTTTTCAAGTTATTTTTTATTTTTATCCTCACCTCCTCTCATAAAAATGATATGATAACTCTAATAACTCTCATATATGAGAATTATATTATGGTAAAGTAATTATCCATCATTAAACCCCTCTCCTCTCCAATTTTTTTAAAAAATGAAAACATCATTTGTGTGGTGTTAATTTATCACCTTCAAGGACGACAAATTTTCATTTTCCATTAATTCCTTAAAGGATGGTCATAAAACCATTTTCATTGTCTAACAAACTTTTTATATATGTATTATATCCTATTTAATGTTCTATAGTAATTATATTCAAATGGTGTTAAATAATAAAACAAAACAAGTTTGTTGTGAGAGAAAAACGCCCAAAATAATACAAAAGATTATCACCAACATCTTATCTAATGATTCATCCTCACCCAAAATAACCAAATTACTTATACAATCAATAAAAATTATGGATTTTAATTAATAATTTATAACTTCAATTATGCATTTTTAATTCCATTTTACATGAACTTTCATACTCTTATACAAGTGAACCGATTAAAAAAACTAAGAAAATGAGCACACCTAAAAAACAAAATTAAACACAATAACTCATCAAAAAGACCACAAATGAACTTAAAAAATCATAATAAATAAATTAAATGTATAAAAGGTTCTGTTATTATTAATTATTGAATCTATTTTTATTATTCAGGACATTAAGATCAAGTGTATAACCTTTTCGGACATAAGGTAACAGATCCTTTTCGAACCTCTATATTTTATTTGGGTTACATTCTTTCTCTATTTGATCAATATATTTTTTCTTTATTTTTATTTACTTATTCTAAATTCTATGTATATTCTCTAAAATCATGTATCTATATCATATAATCCTTATTTTTTGGGGTAATACATGTTTTAATAAGGTTCCCTTCTCAAATATTCCTAAAAAGAAAACCCCATTCAAGGGATCTTCCTGATTTCTTACCCGTTTTCAAGTGTACACCATAATTTGTTTTATGCCACTGTTTTTTTACTAAAATCACTCATTTTTTCATGAAAGTATATCTCATTTAATTTATGGTTTTATACAAATAATTATTCGTTTTTTTTAAAGAATAATTAAATATTTTCTGTAAACTGCACTAAAATGATTTATTTATAAAGATTCTTAAACACTATTTTTATATGTATTCGCTTTATTTTGACACAAATTATCATGATCTTAGCTTATTTTCCCTAATTAATATCCATTTGTGGTTTAAATACTTTCTTTCATGGACACCACTATATTATTCCCTTATGTTATGCCTTTTGACATGATTATGATACCTAATTCCTACCATGGGTGACCCTTATGTATATTATTGATTCCTTATGTATGATAATTCATGTGGCACACATATTTATTAAATGTTATCATGGTTGTTCCCATATAGCACTCCAGTTCATTGGGTAATGTTTACTCTCATGATACCTTATGTTGGGATAGGGAGTGAACCTGATTCCTTTATGGAACTTTGTCCATCGTGTCTTAGTGGTTAGTCTTGACTCATGTTTATGTCATGTTATATGTTTTCTACACATTCCTATGATGCCATTAATATATTTTCCCATTTTTTAAATGTTATTATTACTTATGATTATCCATTTTTTATACCTTTTATGTCATCATGTGATGCTTTCTAACCCATGTGCTATTTTTTATTCCCACGCTTATTTCCTTACTGGGATTTTTATCTCATGCCTTTTGTTTATATATTCCTCAGGTTATCCTATGCAGTTATAGGATCTCAATAAAATTTTAGATCTCATTATGGAGATTTAATCAAATATGTTTTCAAGATGGTTAATTATGTACCTAATCTTTCGAATACACTAGACTTGATGATCTTTATATTGTAATTGGATGTTTAATTGTGCTTAAAATATTGTAATAATATGCATAAATGTTTAGGGTCTATATAAAGACAAAATAATTTATCAACCTCTAGATCAGGTAACTAAATGGATGGATGGCAAGAAAACATTGAGTGATTGAGAAATGGGATCCATTTTTTCCAACACTTTCTCCTCCTTAGTGGTATAGAGGACTTCTATTTTAAGGATGTGAAGAAGCATACAACTATAAAAGAGGTACAATGTCCAAAGAAACTGATCATCTATCTTTTATAGAGCATAAAAGGTAACTTAAAACCTTCTTCTTTGATCATGAACACTTATTTTGAATTATATATTTAATTTTTTTGTTCATTTTTTCATTTCATAGATCATGTATGTCAAGAGGGGGAATTAAAAATGATGAATATAGAGACCCCAATAGTACTAAGGGGATGAGGGTTATGGAATCTACCTTGGAATCATTAGACACCATCCTATTGGTGAACATTAATACAATTAAAGGAGAACTTTTTGAGCCCACGTTCACTCTAATAGATAGATGTGTTGATGCAATATATGCATGACATAAGTATTTATATTATAACCCATGATTGAACTTTCAAGTGTTACAACCCAATATAATACCATATTCTATTATAAAAGTGTATGATGAGGTGGTGTATCATATAAAAAAGTAGTTTCTTGGTACTCTAGTAGACTGGGGATGTTTTTTCATCCTTCTAATGATCTAGTGGCTATGACTAATGACATTGGTGAAAACTTGTCATGAAAATGATCCTTAAAACATGTTGGTAGTGGCATAGGATCTTGTGGAACTTGTAAAATTGGTAATACTTATTATAAATCTAAAACAAAATTATATATGGAGGAGAAAAAAATTATTCAATGGATATAGAGAAAGGAGGTAGTAAACCAAACCTTACTCTTGATATAGATCCTAGCCCCTATGAGAGGATGCTTGAAGTTGATCCCGGTTCCACATTGCATGATATCTTTCTTGAGGGTGAGTCTGATCCTAAAGAGATATATTTTTTTACGATCATATATCATTTAAGAGAACCAGGTGTTCTAGAATAAGGCATGGAGGAACTTTCATAACTCTATAACCTGCATGCCACCTGACTAAGTGAGGGACCAGATGAAGTATCTTCATCATTTGATGGTTATATTGGGGACCATTGGATTCAAAAAATGTGTGGTACCTATAATAAATTAGGACTTCTTGGTCAGGAGGGAGTATTTGGACTGGTGATAGTTTGACACTAACAGGAATTAGTCTATTACTGAGGGCGGTACATCCATTCAGAAATCCTAGTAGGAGATCACTTGGTTGGAAGTAAAGAAGTTTCAAAAGTAAGCCATAATCTCTAACAGGGATGAGAAAATATATTGACCATGTAATCAAGGATGGGATCATACCTATTATTGTTCCTCCTCGTTTTTAACAAGAAAAAAATTATTCATTGTTTACACCCCCATTTATTTTCTTAATTCCTCATCTCTATCTTCTTAATGAAACAAATGACTAAAATCCTCTAAGTTCATGCGAGTCATGATTAGAATGTTAATAAATATATAATAATTATATTTCCTAATTAATGATAGTTATAGATAGGGTTGTACAGGTTGGGGATATATTGTTACATTGACCACCATGAGGGAGAATCATGGGGTAGGGGAATTAGGTTGCGGTGATTTCCATAGCTTGATTCACCCTAAAAATCTAGGTGATGCATAGGGTGAAACACCAAGGGTGTTAGAATTAAACTTGTGAAAAAGAAAGTGGATAAAGGTAAATTGTGACTTTAAAAGTCTGAAATAACAAGTGAGGGGAAAATATGTTAAGGATGATTTTTGGAAATATTAAAAACACATACCCCATTACCATACTACTAAAGAGGTTTCCTCTAAGACATGTACCTTATATGGGAATCGGGATATTGGAGTGTTGTTCCATCACCACGGGGGAGTCCATTCAGAAATAAAAGGGACATTTCCCCCAAGTCATATAACCTAGATGGGAGGTGGTACATTTGAGAATTTTTCTATCACTACAAGTTATTATTTGGAGGTGAAATGGATATACATCTAAATAAAGGAATACAAAGATTACATGTCAAAATAAGGGATGCTCAGGAAGGGATCGAGACCTCTTAGATTTATGATAATGCATATTGAGAAAATAAATGGGGTTCACCAAACAAAAGAAATGAATACAGTCAAGTAGGAAATATGAAAGTTCCAATCATATGTGAGACATGAGAATAAGTAATTTGACCATTATTTAACGTGAGGACCAAAGTGACCATGGGGAATACTTCATTTAAAGTGACACAACTTTGACTAGAAATGGGATTATGGTTTAAGGCCACATATCTTGAATTGACTGTGTTCATTTTATGGTTATTCATCTAGGACTAATGGGTTACAAAAATTTAAGGTCATAAAACCAAGACCAAGGATTAAAATTTTCATGTCATTCAGTGCGGAAAAAAGAGGTATTTTAGTTTAATTTCATGTTATCGGGGAAAAAAGAGGCTTTCCCTACCATGATGGGCCTCAAATTTATAAGTAAATGAAAAACCAAAACCCATAATCCCATGAAAGGGATGTTTCAAATGAAAAATAAGAGGCAAACAATGATCAATTGTGTTTCATAAAAGAGCAAAATAGGGGAAGATATATTGGGGTTAGAATATAGCACATGCCACTAGAGAATCCTATAGAAATTAAGAGATCGAATGTAGTGGAGATCAAAATACCATTCACTATACTAACTCATGTGAAGGAATAAGGGTGTAACTCTAAGTATTTTAAAACTTTTATTGACTAATGTAAGGTGGAGGTGAGGTTAATTCAGACCTTCATGGTTTATATCCTAAGGTGAGTTGGAGATAGGTTGTGGATGATTGTTGACCATGTCTTTAAAATGAAAGTTCCACTAATATAATATAGCGACCTAGGATTTTCATAGATATATATTACATATTTTTCTATGAATATTCATTACATTACACAAACACATTCCTGGGGATCATAAAGGTATAGTGTCTTGGAAAACATGACACATAAACAACTGTCCCATGAGTCAGATGCATCATCTCCCACTAAGTAATTCATAACTAGAACCCTTCTTGGACATATCATATATAATATATTTCTTCATATCCTGGGGAAAAACAAAATAAAGGGTAATCTCATATAGTCAGTAATGGTAAAAAAGGTAGATATTAATATAACATGAGCATATGGGTATGGTAACATGACCATAACATATAAAAACCATACCCTACATACCATAGATCATAAACATTAATCATAATGGAATTAAAGAATGTGATCCATGAGATAATAACATTGTCATAATACATATATTTATAGAATATACATAATTATATAAAATATTTTGTCAAGGCTACCCAATAATACATTCATGGAATGTTCGGATTTGGTTAACAACCTATGTACCTACTTATGGCTTAGGATAAACTCCAATTTAACCTTTTTTAGGATTGGGAAACCTCCAGTTAACCTCTTTTGGGATTGGGATTACCTCCCATTTACCCTCATTCAGGTATAGGATAACCTCCCATATACCATTTTAGATCATATAACATTAATAATTACTTAATGAATTAGGGAAAAATATAGGTTCCACTCATCACATATTTAAAATCACACACATGTGTTCCACAAGATCAAAAAAAATTCATCATATTAGAACCCATAAAATTAAATGGATTTTGTAAACATGTCATCATAACATAACCTATATAAAATAAAAAAGTTTCATAATAATTTAATAATTTCATCAAAGTGTAACATGTAGAAAAATAATTAAGTTTCATAAGAATTGTGTCATGGTATAATCCATGGAAAAATAAGTGGGTTTCATAATAATTCTATCATGGTATAAACTGTCAAAAAGAAATATGTTACATAAGTTCTCTATTATAGCATAACTCGTTGAAGGGAAAAATGTTTCATAAAAATCATTTCATCATAAACATAAAACATTTAGATAAATAATAAAAGTGTTATACTTTGATCATATCCCTAGTAAAGCAAATTTAACCACAACGAAGGTCATCTTATATGGAGAATTATTTTGAAAAAAAAATAACTTTGAAAGTTTCTTGAGAAAAATATCCTTTTCACTTTGAAAAAAAATATTTAACGCATAAAACATTTTAGAATCCTTTTCTTTGAATAAAAAATTAAAAACTTATAAATAAATCTTAAAATAAAATAATGGTCATGAGAGTAGAAAATATCATTCATGTCATTCACGTTAAAACAAATATTCCTTTCATATTTTGGGTAAAATCCCAACGGGAATTATTTGGAAAATGAAATGAAGATTAATTTCTAAATATTTTGTAAAAATTTAAAAATGAGTAAAAAATTATCAAATAAATTTATTTAAAAATTAAAAAAAAATAATAAAACATTTTTGGAAAATTTGGTTTTGGAAGAAAACGGTTTTTCGACCGAAGAGAGAAATAAAGATGATTTTTCTTTAAAAAATAATTTTTAATTATTGAGTACATAAAGAGAGAAAAATGAATAGAAAATATTTATAATATAGAAATCACCAAATGATAATAAAATTCATGAGTTTTGTTAGATATAGATCATAGGATTTCATAACTTAGGTCTAAAAGAAGGAAATTTGAGACAAAAAAAATTATTTACCTCTATGGTAAATTTTGAACTGTAAACCCAATGAAAAGGAGATCCAAAAATAGATATTTAAATATACATAGTTTTAAGGATAATAATCATAAAATACATTAATTTTTAGTACATACACCATATAAAGTAATAGGTGGGAAATATGACATGTGTCTCACAGAAGTAAAAAAGGGAGATGGAAATCTCTTACAGTAAGTCTTGACTTCCTTCATACATGTTAGAAACTCCTATATAATAAATATAATTTTATTATAAATATATTAATGAACCATAAATATATATACCATACCATATATGATTTAATTATGGCCTAATATTATCTTTTTATTAACAATTCAATGTAAAAGTCTTGTTTCAGCTAATAACTGCTTTATTTTTCATGTGTGTTTTGATTTTTTATTTTTTATTATCATAATTTTATCATGGTTAAATAATATCCATAATTTTAAACATGATATAAATATAATATATATTCATTATACTTGTATTATCATGATTCATAAAAGGTAGAGATATAAAATGAAATACATCATCATGGAGACGAAAGGTCGTACGTACGCAGGAACATTGTTTCCATTTTCCTGACGAAAAGAAAGAAAAAATGTAAATAATATATTTCCATTAAATAATTATTATTATTTCATATCTATCACATATTTTCATCAAAAAATATCAATAAATTCCATGTAAATCACGAATTAATCACATCGCTTCGTGAGGCGGTAGTCCGTCGTACACACGAGCACTGTTCTTGTATTCCCACAAAATGGAAAGTAAGAAGGAATATGTGATATTATGATTCAAAAAGAATAATAATATCATATATATAATATATAATAAATAAATATATCATTATATCCATCCTTGAGAGGTGGTAATTGAAAAATGAATGAAATCGGTTCATGAGGTAGTAGTCTGTCGTACACATGAACGATGATTTCATAACCCATTTAATGGAAGAGGAGATGGGTATAGGTAATTAACTTAAAATAAAAAACATCTTGGCATATATAATATATTTATTTCAATATATCATTATTTTTTAATAATAATTGAAGGATATGGATGATAAAATAAAATAAAATTCTTTGTCAGGGATGTTTCCTCTTCTTTAGATAACTTATTTTCCTTTTCACTAAACCTAGGTTATATTTATAAAAAAAATAATCCTTATAATAATATAGAAGGTAATTAATAAAGTAATCTGGGTATATATTATTCAGAAAAGAGTTTTTAAAGTGTGAAAATGAGAGGCGAGGTGGTGGCCTTTTACAAGTGAGGTGAGTGGCATACTTGTAATTTTTGAAACGAAAAATGTGTTCCCAAGTTTTTCAAATGAAATAAGGTTAAAAAAATAAAATTATATATCATATAAAATATAAGTTAAAAATATTTCCATAAAATGGGTTTTGGACAAGTTATGGGTCATTCTAAACCCTTATCTTTTTATTTTAACTCCCCGGTAAACCCATTTTTACCATAACTATGGTCATTAATTTTTATTATTTTCACTATTCATTATAGTCAAAAATAAAGTCTAAATTATTATATAATATAAATTATTATGATTCAAAATATGGAATCTATTTTTCTAAGTCTAATTCTGTTGGTAAAAAGAATATCTCGAGGTAACATTGTAGTGTTTTTGGGTTGACTTTGTTTGTTGACAAAGTAGGTCTCCAAGGACGGTTGTGGAGGTACAGATATATTATTGACATGGTATGTTGACAATGATAAAATATAAAGGAATTTATGCACTGTAAGTGGTATAGAAAATTTAATACAAAATGTGACGTTGTTTCCCAATGTTTGCTAAATTTTTGGGATCCATAATTTGGAGGATGGTTTGTATCATGAAAGATTTATTTCCTTGAATACCATGTAAAAATATAGATAATTCATGAGTCTCACAAAGACTAGGTATAATGAAGAGTATATCATGAAGGTGTGTATCATCATGAACGAGTATCACAAAATTGGGAAAGCTTTGATGGTAATCTCTAAAACTATGAGAATATTCATTAACTGGAAATTCCCATGGTTCTTTGTGAAGATAGTGATTATCATGAATGATATGGGAGAGATTTTTGAAATAGTGATGACAAGGATATAAGATTTTGAAATCAAAGGAAATGCATATAAATAGGCCTCTTTCCCATTTAGAAAAGTAGTGAGACTTAATGAAGATTCTAATTATTTGGATTCATGAAGGTGGTTCGTGAAGGTATTTGTTGTGGAAACGTTCACAAAGAAAGAAAATTCATGAATTCTATAAACACTGACCAAAATTTGTGAACATAACGATAGTACTGAAGTTCATCAAGGCTATAAAAGATGATTGAAAGTTGTGAGCTTTGAGAAGTCTAGTTGAGATTCATGAAATAAGTGAGCATTGTGAATGGTGGTTGCTTCACGAAGGCTTTTTGGGATTCACTAAAGAGGTGTGATTCGGCATCATGAAATTTTTGAAAAGGGATTTCCCAGTAAACCAATGGTAAATAGATATTAATCAAATGGATGAAAGTGGTAATTCAATAAAGAATCTATCTAAAACTAAAGATGTATTCATTATTGATAATGAAGGGACCTACATTTCCATAAACTGAGTGTGAAACCTTTCCAGAGTAGTGAGAAAAGGAAGAGGAATAAGGAAATCCATTCCACTAGTAGTGATACATAGGAAGAGAGTTAGGTAATAACCCTTGGGAAGTAGTGATCTAACCCTAAACATTGTAACGGCACTGAACCTAAGTATAGAAGTGATCTAACCCAAACCTTGTATTTTAGTAGTGATCCTTAGTGTATTTGGTACATCAGAACATATGTATTTTATTATAATTGGATGTAGCGTAGTGAGTTTGAACCAAGTAAAATTTTTTCTCTCGTGCATTATTTCATTTCTCATCATACATTGCTATGGTAGAAAGAGATAAGAGTGTTTTGTCTAATGATGAAACAAGATCTAAAGGGGAAATTTCTTTAATCTGTCATACCCTAATTAACCTCCCCCCATCTTAGCATATTTAACCAAGTTGGGCTAACAAATTCATATAAGTTTCAAATTTTAATTTAATATTAATCCCATGCGTGCAGCGAGAAAGCGAGTTTTCAAAGAGAAAATATTCAAAAGTTTAAAAAAATCATGTAAAATTCAATAGGAAAACAATTACAAGGACATAAGTTGGATTAATAGATATATAATTGTACAAATATTTCATTTAAAATCATATTAAAAAAAATTGGAAGCTTTTAAAAGCTTTAAAATAAATGAAAAATCTTAATAAAAAACGCATTTTTCACTATACATCCAAAAAATTAACTTCTTAGAAAATTCATAAAAATTAACCGTAATATAATTTAGACATTATAATTTCAAAAATAAAATTTATTTTTTAAAAAAAATATAAAATTTTCAAAAAATAGTTTTAATTTAAGTGCATAAAATGTGACAAAACTACTTTTTAGAAATATGCAGTTCTTAAGCATAAAATTGGATTTGTTCCTATCTATTGTCTAGAAAACACATAAGATGAATATTTAACATTTTATTGAATATACAATATTTTTTATTTAATTAAATAATTCACAAGATTTAATTTATTTAATTTACTGAGTCAAAACATTTTTGTGCACATAAAAATAGTTTTTTAGAAAAATACTCTATTTATTATCAAATGGTTTTTATTTTCATTTATAATTAATTTTTCACGGAGGAATTAGTTATATATGCATTTTTAAACCATATAATTTTATAATTTAGTTAATCCTATTCATACCCTTTATTCCATCAGCTAACTGATGACTATAATATTAAATACAAATTACTAAATATTAAGTTGTGTTTTTCTTAAACTTGACATTTCATCCAATTTATGTTAAAATCAGTGTTGCAAGAAACATAATATAAACTCAATGTTTTTTGTAACACAAGCTAAAACTAGTGTTGCATATAATTGAAAATAACAAAAAGATTAAGTTTATTTGAAATAATATATTTTACAAAATATCAGGGTGTTATATTCTACACATCTTAAAATGAATTTTTCCCCCAAAATCTGTCACTTTAGTACTAACAATTGAGGATACTTATGCCTCATTCCATCCCCAGGATCCCAAAACAATCCTAAATGTGGAGGTTTCACCAGAAAACATTGACCGCGTGATTGGTCTTTTTTCATATAATTTTCATTGATCTAGAATCTCTACATATTGTTCCTTATAATAAAGATTAATATCCAACGTTAAAAAATTTGAGTTTAGTACATGTGAAGGATCTGGTATGTACTTACTTAGGAAATATACATGGAACACATATTAGACTTGAGAGTGGTTCGATGGATGTTTTAATAAATAGGAAACCATCCTAATATGATCAATAATTTCAAAGGGACTCGTATACCTTAGGCATAGCTTTTCCTTTGTATCATAAGTACAATTTCAACCTTTGGTTGTGTATTAATCAATTTCCACTTCATATCTTACTCTAAGAAATGAAAATAATTTTTTATGCCTAAATTCCTAACATATCACAAGATCCATAATTCAATGGTAATTCATTCCTTCTATATCTAGTTATCATCATAACAAAATTGTTAGCACAAGTTATCGAATATGCATAAATCTTCATATGGAGAAGCAATACATTAATCTATAAGACCTCATCCAATTTTTAACTTAAACCATTTCATAAATGGTTAACCTTATGGCCCTTCCAAAATATTAAAATCCAAAACTTTTGAAATAAATTTATTAAATTTCCAAAATGAATTTATCATAATCCCCCAAACGGCATGAAATGGCTCTTCATTATCACATACCAAACATGTGAATACCTTCATCATGTATGCTCTGAAAACATGGAAATAAACAGAATTACCATAAAACCATATTGAAAACATACATGCTTCCTTATTACTTAAATAAAACTACAAATTATTAAATAAATTCTATAAATCCAAAATTGTTGTAAATTATAACATTAATAACATATTCCACTGTATCAACAAATCATTAATCAGTTCTCGATTCATCAACACTATACATATTACTTTATCTATGTTAATCAAATATTTACCCAAAATAAACATCATTTTCTCAACATCAAGAACATATTAAGGGAAATATTCCCCTAATCATGTGTTTTCCATAAAATATCCCCTTCCCATTAAATCATTTTTCTAGGTCATCAAAACTATTCAATATATTATTACAAATAAGTAAATCAAAACTTTTACTAAGAAATACTTATATATTTCATGATTCATATAACATATTTCTTGAATTCCCATATATAAACACTTCAAACGTCACGCTTGCATCTCAAACCATTAACTAGGCTTTATCATCTTATTCTTTAATACCTCTCTCCAACAATATGAAATAATTGAAGGACCCTAGACCACCCTGAGAGGGGGGTGAATCAGGGTGTCAACTTTTTCTCTTCTTTACTGGATTTTGTCCCCACATTGGTAAGAACCCTTTTTTAAAACATGTATGATGGATATGTGTAGTAATTAAAACATTCACTTGCATAAGGACAACAAAACACTTTTTATTTAGTTCTCCACTAAGGGATACGTTCAAGGAGAATACGCTGATAGGTTTTCGGTCATACCAAATTCAACTAATCTTCACTGGCTGTGGATTACAAATGTTTGGGAACAATCACATTTTCCAAGGCAAACTTCCTTTACAATGGTTCAGGGATAACATATTGCCTCATCGGATCACTTCTATAGAATCCCCCTGATTCACTACCTTGAAGAGGTATTCACTCAGTTTATTGACCTCAAGTTCGCTTCAACAGATTGGCTTGAAAGTCTTGTTCTCTATTCAGCATGAGACATTGCCTGCAATGAAGACTTGAATTAATGCTCTTTTATATTTAGTTTTCTCCTTTAGTGCAATTACTGAATTCACTAAAACTTTCTCTTCTTTTCTCTAGAACCACATACTCCCTTTATGATGTTTCTACTTCTAAAAAATGTCCCTGATTTTTGCAGACTATCTCTGGTCTGCGTACCGCACCTGTTCCGCGTACTACGCTTGCTCTGCGTAATGTGCCTGCTTCATGCACTACGCCTCCTCCTTTCACCACACCTTCTTTGCATACCATGCCTGCTATGTGCACCACGCCTTCTCTATGCACCGCACCTGCTCCATACACCACCTCCTGATCCACGGACTGCGTATTCTCTATGTACCACGCCTGATCTGTACACCACACCTGCTTCACGCATCGTGCCAGCACCATGTATCGCCTCCTCATATCGCCTCTACGTACCACCTTGGCATACTGTTTCTTTCTTCCACGGACTTCTTCTTCAAATTCTATAAATTACTTCACCTCCTTCATACCACTTTTTCATATGCAAAATCTCTTCCATGGACTGCTCCTTCCAATTTCGCAAATTGTTTCGTCTTTCACGTACCACTTCGTCCTATGTAGAATCTCTCATGCTTACCACTTTCATACTTAGCCTATTTATTCAATTGTGATGATATTTTCTTATCGAATTCACTCTTCCTTAATAATGGGATAATCACTTCTTATATAGGAAAATAACTACATAAATATTGCTAATCTGTTTTATCCAAATTTTCAATGTGGGAAAAACTTCACTGCATACTTAACTTCATCTGCGTACTGTAGGCCTCCACCATGTACTACGACCCTCCAGCGAACTGCGGACCTTCAGCACATACCATGTGTCTTTCGCTCCACATAATACATCTCTTCTACCAATGATTATCTATTCCACATAATAAAACTCCTTCCACAGCAAACCATTTTCGGTATCGCAACCCATTCCATGAACTCTTCCTCTAACCACTCCATGTATCTTTCCCGCTACATGGTACGCGGTCCATTCTTCGAGGTAAAAGGTTTTCTTATATTTATGATTTCCTTCATCGTTCCACATCTCGTTCACTCAAATGGAAAAATCCTTCCATTTCCAAAAAAATCCCGATTTTGATGTCCAATAATTTGGAAAATACTGGGAAGCGGCACCACCATAAATATATTCTTTGGACAGAACACCCATACTTCTTCACTATCATCATACTTCTTCAATAGTTAGTATATTTCATCAAAAATTCCTTCCACTGTGATATATACTCTTTTAATGATCAGTTTCAACATCATTAGATTCTCCAGGGAAAGTACTGCAACTTCCCTATCTTCTCATCTTTGTATGATCATTCTTAAATATTCAAATCTCCACATGATCCCTCATGCAATGATGCATGTCTCTTCAAGTAGTCTATTTCATGGCCTCATTGAACAGAGGGATGTTGCAAGATAACTTTATAAATTTAATTCCTTCAACACTATCTGGGATGTTTTCATTGTTGTATACAATATATCACCTTTGAAACATATATTTTGAACTAAAAATCAGTTCAACAATCATTTGAATTTCAACTCTCAATAACTTTGGAGTTCTTTGTCATCTTCTTATTTATTTTGAACTTCATTGAAAACTATTGACAATAAATACAACCTTATACACAAAGTGGTCCCAATGATCTCCCCCTTTGTATTTTGTTGTCAATACCTTAAATTCCTCCTCAAATGAATGTGTCAATATCAAAATGATAATCTTATCTCTCCCCTTTTTGTTTTTCATTATCTCTCACTTTTCGAACTTTCATTTCACTTTTTATCCCCCTTATTGACAAGAAATACAAAGTTCATGGGAAAAGGGTATCATTCCTTTCTTAACCAATGTTCCATCAATCATTTCACTATAAGTCTACTTGATCAATTATCAGTGAAGAAAAAAATATGATTTCATTTAGAAAACAAGGTTGTCCATTATTCATTGATCATGATACCTAGTGAGATGAGAACTCATGTACTTTGTCTTCAAGGGTTTTCCACTTTCATTCTAGGCTAATGGAATTGAATGTGATAGGTAATAATCAACCAGAAAATCTTCCACTCACTTCAATGAACATATAAAAAACATTCAAGTGCAATTGGCATGGTATGTTTCTTTGGGGCACTTCCATTCTTTTTATGTCACTGATTAATTCACTTACTCTCCCTTTGTAGAATGATCTTCATTATGAGTAACCAAGAAGACGATATTGAGAAATGACATAACTTTTCCAATGAAATGTCCTTCAAGAAATTTTTAGAGTAAGTGAATTTAATACCAACTGATTTTGATACTAATTGAAATAATAATTCTAGAAGCTTCTTCATTTTTCTCCCCCTCAAGGGAAACACTCCTCATCATCTTCATCAAGGGTGATCCTTCCTCATTTTAATCTTTGAATATCAACTGTATAATCTTCCAAGGATGGAAACTTCTTCTGCTTAGCTATAAAGAGTTAACAGCTTTCACTACTTCTCAGGTTCTCCCCCTGAGGGCATGCTTCACCTTTAATTCCCTGCACTACCAGCATAAATATAATACACAAATGATTAATGGAATAAGGTGGTTCCTCTTTTCTTCTTCAATGTGAGAAAAAAGGTTGAGATGGTTTTTTCAACCAAGATGCTCTATTTTCTCCATTCTTCATGATTGTGTAACTGAACATATGTTCTGATCTGTGTTGATGTGGCATGGATCTCTTCATATTCTCTTCTACTTTGTGTGAATAATTGTTCTTCTTAACAGTCATCATGAATGATACATTCTTACTCCACTTAAAGACTGCTTCTTTCTCTGGTATTAAAGTTTGACAACCTTTTTCAATGTGCCCAGATTTCATACATCTCTCACACAGAACTTCTTTAACACTTGTGTTTCTCTTGTTTTGTAATATCTCATGCACTTTATCTTCATCACGTGAAAGTTTTTCTTTTCCTTTACCACCCTCCATGGACTATTCATTTTCATGTTTCCTTATTATTTCCAAATATTGTTGGTAGATGACCAACATGTCATTTGGAACTGTTTCAGAAGGATTGGATCTTCTACACAGGTTCATCTGAGTGGCATCCCTCTTAGTTACTCTTTTGGATAAATTTCCCTTCAATTTCATGTATCTAAAATCCAGGGTCTTCTCAGCTTCCCTACTTGAGATCTTCTTGGGGAAATATGTGTTCATAATATTCTTCTGATTTTTTCCTAAGGTAGTTTCTTTATACTTATCCAGCATCAAAGGTCTTCTTTTCTTATCAACAATGAATGCATGTTGAGATTTGAATGCACCTACCTGGTGACTAGTGTAATTGCATACATCACATATGTTATCAAGAATTCCAAATATGTTTTCCATAAACAGATGCTTCTAGACTCATGGATGTTTCTTCTTCTTACCTGGCTTACTTTACATAGATATAGGCTTTCTCTGTGTTTTTTTATTTAAGGGATTGTACTAACAATCAAGTGCACAATGCCCAAATCCATTGCATCACCAACATAGAACCACAGATATTGTCTTCTTGATATCTTATGTATAAGGTTGTTGGGCCTTCTTCTTAAGGTGGTGTGCTCTATCTGGGGAACCATCTTCTAGCTTCTTCTTCCTATCCACCCTAGTCATGGTGGTAGGTTTCTTCCCCTTATATTTTCTCATCCATACTTGTTTAGAATTTTTCTTCCAACCTATAATTTTTATAGAAACATATTTAGAAACTATATTACAAGTTAGTATGGATGGTACCTTAACCTTCTCAGCTACTTGTGATAGATAAACGAGTGAAGTCATGATCTTCTTATCACATGTTAGAGGTCTTTTGACAGTATAATCTTCTAGTGATCATTGAGTAGAAACAGACACTGTTTATTGAGATAGATAATCAAGAGTTATCATAATATTTTTGTCACATGTTAGAGGTATTTTAGGTTTTGAATCCTCCTGTGATCAATGAGTACTAGCAGCAACTATTTTATTCTTTTGTGAATTCTCAATATGTGTCTTCTCAAGATTAGTTAACTGAGCATCCAATTCTAGACGTTTCCTATTGAGGATGACCATCTGATCTTCAATCATAGTCATATTCTCTTCACAAGACTTATTCATTATAATTACTTCTTCCTTTTGCACCATCATTTTATTCTGAATCAAAGAGTCATTTTCCTTGATCTTATTGGATATCTCTTCTAATTTTAGACCCTTGACATCAGTGCAATTTTTCAACTTCCCTTCAAGCACGTGGATCTTTTCTTCAAGAGTATTTCTGACTCTCTCTTCATCTTCAACTTCTTTGAACCATTTTTATGTATTTATTTCATGTTTAATCCTTATTTCTTTAAAGGATTCAATATTTCTAGAGATCTTATAGCATTCTAATATTTTCTTTACCAAGCCTTCCTCCATATAGTCTGCTTCTTTACTTAGCTGGGTGATTTCCTCCTGCATACTTTGAAATATTGTATAGATAGTAGAGACTCTATCTTTAAATATATCATAAAGGTATTTTCATAGTCTATCAATTTCATCTGAGGATGAAGATTGATCAATGGTGCAAAAACATACCTCCTGATCTCCTTGCTCTTTTCTTTCGAGACCTGAAACATCATCATTTTCCGAATCACCTAGAGAACCAGATACTACCTATTATTTAGATAAGAGGGACTTCTTCAACTATCTCTTCTCTTTATTTTTGTTTTTTATCATGGTATTACTAGATATAGACTTCTTCTTAATAATAAATGAATCTTCATCAACACTACACTTAATTGTTGACTTAGGAAATAAAAGAAATCAAAACCTCTTATGAATAGAATTATTGTAGAGTATACAACATACGTGAACCTCAAACGAATACAAATTGAAGGTCCCTAGACCACCCATTATGCCTGCTCCGCCCACCGTGCCTGCTCCGCCCACCGTTCCCGCTCCGCCCACCGTGCCCGCTCTGCCCACCGCGCCCGCTCTACCCATCGCGCTCACTCCGCCTTCTGCACCCCCTCTGCCCTACACGCCCACTCCACCCTCCGCAACCCTCTTCCCTCCTCGTTCACTCTGGCCACCATGCCCGCTCCGCCATCCAAACCTACTATTTCCTCTATGCCTACTCCATGTGTCGCCTTCTTCTCTATGCACCACCTCCTGTTTCACTTATTGTGCCTACACTGCACACCACAACTGCTCCGCGCACCGCACCTGCTCTGTGTGTCACCTCCGCATACCGCCATGGCATACCATTTCTTCCTTCCATGGACTTATTATTCAAATTATGTGAATTATTTCGTCTCCCTCATACCACTTTTTCATATGTAAAATCTCTTCTACGGACTGCTCCTTCCGATTTTTCAAATGGTTTCATCTTTCACATACCACTTCGTCTTATGTAGAATCTCTCTGGCGTATCACTTATAGACTTATCTGAGTTCTTCCACAGCGATGATATTTTCTTATCGAGTTCTCTCTACCTTAATTATGGGATTATCACTCCTTATATAGGAAAGTAACTCCAAAAATTTCTCTAATCTATTTTAAACAAATTTTCAATGTGGGAAAAACTTCACCACATATTGAAATTCATCTTTGTACGGTAAGCCTCTGCCACGTACTGTGACCCTTCGGCGAACTGTGAACCTTCACCATGTACTGTGTGTCTATCGGTCCATATATTTTCATATCTTCTGCCAATGACGAGCCATTCCGCATATCGCAAATCCTTCTGCGGTGAACCATTTTTGATACCGCGACCCTTTCTGTAAACTATTCAACGTACCTTTCCCACTACAAGGTGCGCAGTCCATGCTTCGAGGTATACGGTTTTCTTTATTTGTCGATTTCCTTCACCATTCTACATCTCGTTCACTCCTATAAATAAATCCTTCAATTTCCATAAACAAAATCATGATTTTGAGGTCCAAAATTTTTTAAAATGTCGGGAAACAGAACCACCATAAACATATACTTTAGAAAGAACACCCATGCTTCTTCACTATCATATGGCTTCTTCAAAAGTCAGAAACTTTTATCAAGAACTCCTTCCACCATGATATATACTCTTTGAATGATCGGTGTTTGAATCATCAGATTATCCAGGGAAAGTACTGCAACTTCCCTATCTTCTTAGCTTTGTATGATCATTCTTAAATATTCAAATCTCCACCTGATCCCTAATTCAATGATTCATTTCTCTTCAGGTAGGCTCATGTATGGTCTCTTTGAACAGTGATATGTTTCATGATCACTTTATAACTTGAACCCCTTCAACACTCTCTAAGATGGTTTCATTATTATATAAAATTTATCACCTTGGATACATGTATTTTGAACTTAATATCAGTTCAACAATCATATAAATTTATACTCTTGATAAATTTAGATTTCTTCATCATCTCCTACTTCATTTTGATCTTTGTTAACAACTATGGAAAAAAATAAAAACTTATACACAAAGTGGTCCCAACAATATTAATCATGTCTTAACATTTATCGATCCCAATTTAATCATGATTCTCACATTTAATATAAAAAAATACTATTAGAAGATCCCATACCTTTCATATTCCATTTGTGGTTTCTTTATTATTAGTAGTATAATCATTACTCAAACCAATTGTGTATTCTCTTTACGAGATTCCCCTCTAGGACATAAATTTTCATAATTATCATACTTAATACATATAAAACATTCATCATTTGATAATAATTTAGGGAGACCGATATTCCCATATATTTTGTCAATTTAACTTTTAATTTTTCATTAGAAATTACTTGATTTGTGTCCTTTTCCACACTCAAAACATCTTTACACCCCTTTGATGCATTACCTTGAGTGCTTCTTCCCGCATTATTGACATATAAGAAACTGAATCTTCTTTCCTCTATGGTCTCTACCACCTAAACTCTCAATAATATCTATCCTTCTCTTATTTGGTGAGACCAAGAGTTGATAAAGGTGAAAGTTGTTAATAACATACCGTGATAACTGATTAGAATAAATCCAAATATCCTTCACTCTAGTTTTTTTTCATCTTGGTTCCTCAACAACACATTTTCTACCACATTAATTATTAACTTATTTCCTTTTGGTTCCCATAATTGATTAAAACCAAAATTTATAGTGTCATCAATAATAATAATAATGGGAAACCACATAATCATTAAAAAACACTTATATGTTGTCTAAATAATGAAAAATATTTTAATATAAAACACCTTAGGTTTATATTAGGTTAGTCATAGTCATCATTTATTTAAATCCTTCATGATCATTCATACTTATTTTTTTAATTTCCAAATCATATCCCCCGAGAGTTTCAAACTAGGTGTGCATCAAGGCCCATTTCCATGCACCAGGTGATGATCAATTCTAACTCAATGCACCATTTTTGGATTAATTACACATAGGTGCCTCTATTGTAGAGCCACATCCACTTATTATCTAGATAGGGATTTAATTACTTGGTAACCACTCACTATATCCTTTACCAAAATTCTAAGACATTTTCCTACACTTTGACGTGTCCTTAGAATTATCATTAAACACATCCATAGACATATCCTTAGAAACATCCTTAATAATTTCACTAAATTTTTCTCATACAATTTTAAAAAGGTTAAGTAATCCTATATTATGAGACCAAATATAGAAACCTGGGATTTTAATACATAGATATTATATATTATTATATTATTATACATTATATTATATAAATACTTGCTTGCGGATCGTAAAGGTACAATGCATTTGGAAAATTGTACACATAAATGAGTATTCCATAAATGAGCCACATCATCTCCCAATATGTTATTAATAACGTAAACCCTTTGTATACATATCATATATAATACCATTCTTCATATCCATGGGAAAGGAAACATAAAAAAGGGTGATCTCATTTTCTTAGTAAGGGTAAACAAGGGAGATATCAATATAACATGAGAATATGTTTATGAGAACTTGGTAATAACATATGAAAACCATACCCTTAATATCATAGATCATAAACATGAGTCACGGAGTAAATATTGGCAGTTCATAAGACATTAATTATAATGTAATCATATAATGTGATCCATGAGAGCATAAATTTGGAAGAAGACATAGATTAGTGGGATATACATAATCATAGAAAATATTATGTCAAAGATACCCAAAAAACATTTATAAAATTTTAGTATTGGGCTAACCACCAAAGTTCCATATTTGATCTTGGGATAACCTCCTGTGTACCTTATTTCGGACTTGGGATAACCTACCGTGTACCCACTAACAAATTTGGGACAACCTCCCATGTACCCAATTTTAGGCTTAGGATAACCTCTAATATACCATTTGATCTCATATAAAACTAATCATTACCTAATGAATTTTAGGTAGATATAATTAACATCAATTACACAATGAAAATCTTACAGATGTATGCCACAATATCACAAAACATTTATCATATTAGAACCCATGAAAAGAAATGGTTTTCATAAACATTTCATCATAACATAACATGTGGAAAATAAATAGGTTTCATAATCATTTTATCATTTCCTAAAATCATAAAACATAGAGAAAGTAGTGAGTTTCATAAGAATTATATCGTGGTATAAAATATGGACAAAGAAGTGGTTTTCATAATAATTCTATCATGGTATAACTCGTGGAAGGGAAAAGGGTATCATAAGAATTCTATCATGCTATAATCCATGGAAGGGAAATGGGTTTCATAAAAGTCATGTCATCATAAATATAAACCACTTATAAAAATAAAAAAAGTGGTATCCTTGGATCATATCCCCAGTAAATCATAATTCACCTCAAAGGATTTCATCATAGATGGAGAATGATTTTGAAAGAAAAATAACTTGGAATGTTTCTTGAGGAAAATATCATTTTTACATAGAAAAACTCTTTTTTTAATAAAACATTTTTAAAATTATTTTCATTAAAAATAACATTGAAATAATTCAAATTAACCTTTAAAAAAATAATTTTCAGGATGTAATGAAATTTTTTTCATGCCATACATGTTAAAACAAAGATTTCATTCACATTTTTAGTAAAATACAAACAAACATTGTTTGGAAAATAAAATGTAGATTCTATTCAAAAAAAATTATAAAAAATCAAACATGATTAAATATATCCTTAATAAATCATTTTAATAATGTTAAAAACATTTTTGAAAACATTTTTCCAAAAAATGGTTTTGGAAGAAAAAGTTTTTTCGACCAAAGAGAGATATAATCATAATTTTTCTTAAAAATATAATTTTGAACTCTTGAGTACATAAATTGAAAAAAATGAAGTGAAAAAATTAATTCTGAATAAATAAATATAGGATAATAAAATTAATTATTTTATTGAGGGATATTTAATAATATTTCATCATTAGAATTGTAATTGTAAACAATCCTAATAAACGATGAGATTGTAACATAAAACACTTATCACCTTGGTAACTTTGAATCATATCCCCCTTAAAGAATAAAATTAAATAAAAATTATAATATCATGAAAATAATTATATTCTAGATACAATATATACAAGGATGATTATATACACCTCATATAATAATATAGGTTTACAACATAACATAGGTCTCTAATAAGGCAATTTGAGATAGAAATACTTTACCGCTTTGGTACCTTTTGAACTGTAAACCCCTTGAAATTGATATACTCAAATAGAAATTTAAATTACAAAAATTTTAATTATTATAATAATAAAATAAATTCATTTTCATTATATACATCACATGAAATAAATAATGTGTTAATATGACTTGTGTCTCATAGAAGTAAAAAGTAAAACAGAAATCCCTTATCGTAAGTCTCGACTTCTTTTGTACACATTAAAACCTATTGAATAAAAAATATAATATTATTATAAATATATTAAATATATATATATATATCATACCATATATGATTTATTTGTGACCATTTATTACTCGTTTATTAACAATTCCATTTTAAAGTCACATTTCAAGCAATAACTGCTTTGTTTTTCATGTATGTTTTGATTTTTTATTTTAAGTTATCTTACTTTGATCATGGTTTCATGATATAAAAATTTCAAAAATGATATAAATATCATATATATTTATTATAAATGTATTTTCAAGAACCAACTCGGGTCGACCCCAAAACGGTCACCCGAGTCCCTCTACGACATGGCTCGAAGGGCATTTCCGATCCTCATGGGCTGGTAACTAGTGTTGGGCATCAATACAGAGATAAGTTAATGATTTTGACCAATGTTAAAATAAATAAATAAAATAGAATAAATATAAGTATATAAACCCATATATATAAATAATCATCTTTTAAAAGACTAAAAAATACAACCAAACTAAACAAAAAAACCAAACTAGACCTAATGAATCAACATCTCTATGTGACCCTGAGGGTCACCCGCTAATACCAAGAACAAATATCACCCACGGTGAACAATACCAAGTTGATACCTACACCAAAAGCTAAAAATAAGAGGAAACTATATGCATGAGTATTAAAACTCAGTAGGTATACCTGAAAAAAAACTATTCCCAGTGCGCTTCCTTTAAAATAATAGAAACATCAACCTCAAGTTTGAAATAAAATATATAAATATAAGATTTTTCCAAAATTTTAAATTTAAAATAAAACATAGTTCATTTCCCCTTTTCATTCCAAAACCAGGTTTTTTTCCATTATAGATACATTATAATTTTCAAGCGAAAATTGATACCTTCATTTAAAAATGGCACAAGAAAGTATAAAACACTTTTACTTTGGAAAAAAAATTCATAAACCTTTGGAAGACAACTCATAACTTTCCAAGATAAAACCACACATGAAAACACTAAACTGGTCACATAATGAGGTCAATGTAAATAAAAATGTAACAAAGTATCTCAATCATCCATCTTAGGTAATTAAGTACCAATAGACATGGGAGAACCTATTAGATCATGAATATTCTAGAACATACTAATACATGAGACCCATACCTGGAAACATGCATCACATGATGAAATCAAAAATTCCCTAAATACTCTTGGCCACTATAACTTATGATAGACTAAGGGTAAAATCTCATAACAATAAACCCAATATATCCAACTACTACGAGACACCAGCTAGTTCATAATCTATCCAAAGCAGCAATCATTCATATAAAATTATCTCACAATGCCAGGTTATCATTTCTCATGTATAAAGGTTGTAATCAAAAAAATACCAACTGATCATCCAATTACATAAACATATAATAAAAATTCAATAAGAGGACTCACCCTGAATCAACCCAAGGGTCAATATCCTACATTAAAACTCATAGATCACAAAGCGTTCCACACCAAGGATCCCCCATTCCATACAAGTTATGGGTCATGAGGATTACATGGTGACAAAATTCCACCCATTCTGATAAATGTGGAAATATAATCATCCAAGGAGAGTTTTCATAATAAACATTTTCACTATTTTCACAAAAGTACCAAACGGGCCTCCAGAACATTTTACATAACCATAATTCTGTAAAGAACCAAAAAGGTTTCCTAAAAATGGTGAAAACACCCTTTTCCATTTCACAACCATTTGGAAAAAAATTCTATCAAAGTGATCACATTTCAATTTTAAACCAAAACCATTCTTATCAAAATTCCAAATGGGCCACTAACTATCAACATATGCTGAATCACATTTGAAATCCAAATACACATTCCTTTTAATCCCAGAACCACTTGGGAACCCATTCAAGGAAACCAAATCATCATTTAAATTACCATAAATTCATTTACAATATAAAACCATGCTTTTTATGTCACAAATTACTCATAAAATCAAACTGGGCATTTTCTCAAACACTTTGTGCACACAATATAACCAAAACAATACAATTTACCACAAAACATGGAAGCAACAACCATTTTTTCACATCTAAAAATTATTCCAAGGATCTCAAATCAATATTTAATATTCAAGGAACGTTTGAGAAGCATGAAATCAATAATTCTTAAATTAAAAAAAGCAAGTTCAGGGGAAACCTACCTCAATCACCTGGCGCTTCAACAACACACACCTAAAACCACTCTACGAAGGTTCCAAGAACCAAGATCTACCAATATGAACCCTAATAATAAAAAATCCCTAACAAAAGTCAAGGTAAACACAAACCCTAAGTCCACATGACAATGGGAGAAGAATAACTTGAGAAGAAATGGAAGAAGAAGGAAGAGAGAGATGAGGATAGGAGTTTACCATGAGAGATCTAGCAACAAACTTAAAGAAATCCTCAAATCCACCATAAGGGAGGAAGAAGGAAGCTTGTATAAACAAGGGGAGGCCTCCCTAGGGATGTAGAAACTAGGTGGGAGAAGGATAGGCTGGATTTGGGAGTAAAATCCCAAATGGGAAGGGTAAATTTAATGTTTTTAAGTTCTGGGTAACTCGCAGGTTTTGGCACATGGTTTACCAAACCGTGTTCCAATCATGCAGTAGGTACTACCTCAGAGGATATTGACGACATGTCCATCTAGAATGGTTTTACTTAATATATACAAATCATGTGGTATCTTCTATCTAGAACCAGAAACTACCACACAGTTACCTCGGTTATGCTGTATGGTTTTCCAAACCGTGTGCAACCTACTTCGAAGCCTAAAAATTCAAATTTTATCCAAGATCACCTGATAAAATAAATGAATAACCCTTAGGTTGAAACTAAACAAAGAAATTATACATAATTTAACCCTAGTCACACCCAAAACTAAAGAGAAAAACCGAGATCCCCAAACAAACCAGAATAGAAGATGAAAAAGAAAAATCAGGTGTGATAATTCTACCCACCATCAACTCTTTCTACCCCTGGAAATCCACAACAATTTCCTATTGATCAATCAATGACTAAGAATTCCTCAAACACAAGATCCAAAACCTTGAACCCTGAACACCTCAACCACTTCCAATAGAACAAAAACATCTTACCTGAAATAAAAAAAGACACTACTTCTCTAAAAGAAATGGGAAATTTGAGCCACAACCTTCCTAACCATTATTCAAATAAACCATTGGGAACACTCAAAAAAACCAATATTTACCTAAATTGAAAAGGAAATTTAGAAATAAAAGAATTTCAAAATAAATACATGTCAACTGAACTAACACCAAAACCAAACCAAAACAGATCACTAATAAGGGGAGGCCTGAATGGACTCCCCACCATTTAAAACAACCTAGAACTGATTTCCTATAAAAGGGTTTTAAATGAGACCCATGGTGGGTCTCACCACCATTAAGAAACTACTGTCTTATAAAAACTCAGGAACTTTCCCTCATAGACCAAAAAACCCCACTATAAGGGGAGATGAGGTAAGGGGCCCCAATGAATGGAACATCAAAACCATAACCAACAACTAACCCATGACTCATCACCCTTAAATTGACACAAACCCAAGCGAAACCTGATTTAAATGGGCCATACACCCAAGGATGACTCATCAGAGACACTCGCAGTGATAGTGAACCAACAATAGGAACATAGAAATGAATTAACTACAATGGTGGGAGCATGAGATTAACCAAACTCCCTACAACCCTAGGATTCTTGACTATGCACCAGCTTCACTCTAAGGCGTTTGGTTGGAGACGTGATGTTTGAAGCATCCACTGCCTCACATTCAGTATCTTCTAATACCCAATATGAACGCCTTATTTTAGTTCCACAAGTATCCACATAGCACCCTAGGTAGAAACATAAGATTATAAAACTATGAAACTCACATGCTTTAACAAGACACTGTCAACCAAATAGGGATCTAGAATATGCACACACCAAATACACCACCACTAAAAATTGAAGAATTTTTATGATTCCTAAAAAGGAATACACACTTCCATTGAAATATAAGTTCTTGATAGATCCACAACATTACCCTTACATTCCAAAAAAATTATCACCAACAAGCACAACCACCACAATAGAAAAAATCATCATAATTGGAAGGCACTTTAAATAGATCCCAAATATATTTCTACTCCATAAAATGGGCTAGGGTATCCATTGAAGATGTGGATTTAACTTTTGAAACTCAAGGATTAAATCCTTAGGTTGGTCAACTCGAAAGGTTTCTAATTTAGAATCACCCATAGCTACCCCACCAATATTCATTGAATCTCTATGGGGAAAAACATTGGGTAATAAGAAGACCAATATCTTTATAAAAACCAAGTCATAAACTAAATATTACCTCAAATAAAAATCAATCCCCAAAAGGGAAACAAAAAAACCTACCAAAATATTTTCAATAAATCCACTAAACATCACCTAAAAACCAAAATACCAACAAGAATTTTAAACTCAAATCACCTCATAATTAACTCTTCCCAAATCATTGGAAAAAAAACCACCCAACTACCAATTTTCAAAACATCACAACTTTACTCTTAAAACATTTTCAAACAAAACAACTTGCTGGGTTACACACTCACCAATGGTATTCCATGAAGCCTTAAACATGTACAATCCACGCCACCCTGGGCACCTAACAACCCATGCCAATTCGGTCAATTTCCAACCATATTCCACATATATTCGTGCATGTGAGCACCCATGGAAACAATAAAGGTAAAAACACATGTTCACATTTGAAAAGTCATAAAACGTTTCAAAATCCCACCAACCATCAAGTCAAACCCATTTTTAAAACTCCACACTACAATCCATTTTTTCATTCTCATTAATTAATTTCCATGGTTTTCTAACCAAAAATCCATTTCATCTCATAAAAATCATCTAATGAAAACCCAATCCTTTTCATTTGAAACAATTTACAAACAAACATCCACTTTTAAACAACGGTTTTCCATAAACCCCATGTTTTGAATATAAAAATCCAATATAATTAAATCATTTCCATTTTAAACCAAGGGGTCATTTTATAGAGATTAATTTTTCTAAAATCTACCCCAAACCTAATTCTGAAAATATTTTTTTCCTATTTTCCAAAATCCAAGCATTACCACTAAAACCCCATTTTTACAATTCCAACACAAGGTTTTTCAAAATATTTTTTAGGATCAAATAATACTTGAATAAACTCAAAAGTGAAACTAATATTGATGGGTGACTTTTCCATATGGTTGGTGGTCATATTACAAACACACCACCATCACATAAATACTTCTTGAACCATGCCCCAATATCCACATAACCTTCTAGGCCCTAGGAGCTCATAGATATCACCATCCCAACTCCCTTTTCATATCATAAACACCAAACAATTCATAAGAACCAAAAAAAACAGACTCCCCAAATAAACTTGAGGATTAGAACGTGCAAGGGTTCATGACATCCTTCATGTTCCTACCTCTTGAGTTTGGAAATTCCTACTATATCTACCTTGACATTCCATGGTAGCAAAGGGTGCTCTAAAAAGCAAGTTCCCCTAAATAATTGAGATCCTCTGATACTATTTTTTCACAAACCAACTAGGGATAACCCCAAACTAATGATCTGATCCACGAAAAGTCCTGAAGGGTGTTCCCGATCTCCATGGGCTAGAAACTAGTTCTGAGAATAAATAGATAGACAAGAGAATGATTTCATACAAGGAAAAATAAATAAATGAAATAGAAGAAAGAGAAATAGAGCAACCCAAATATATAAATAATCATATTTTACAATGCTAGAAAATATAACCAAACTAAACAACAAAACCAAACTGGACCTAATGACTCAAAATCTCCATATGACCCCAAGGGTCACCCTCTAATACCAAGAAAAACGATCACCAAAAATGATCAATACCAAGCTGGGACCACCACTAAAAGATGAAAATAAGAGGAGACTATAAGATTGATTATTAAAACATAGTAGTTATACCCGAAAAAAATTATTTCCAATACACTTCCTTTAAAAGAAAACGAAAAATAAACATAAAGTTTAAAATATAATATATAAAAGTAAGAATTTTCCACACTTTTTACTTTAAAATAAAACATGGTCCATTACCCTTTTTCATTACAAAACCATGTTCATTTTTATTATAGATACATTAACATTTTCAAGGGTAAAGTGATTCTTTCATTTAAAAATGGCATAAGAGAGTATAAAACACTTCAAATTTGGGAACATTTTTCATAAACCTCTGAAATCCAACTTATCACTTTCTAATAAAGACACCACACATGAAAATACTACAATGATCACATAATAATGGAAATGGAAATAAACATACAAGAGTAACTAAGTATCTCAATAATCCATCATAAGTAACTAAGTAATAATAGACATGGGAGAACCATGGATGCCATGAATAATTAATAAAATTATAATACATGATACCCATCCCCAGATGCATGCCTCACACAATGAAATCAAATATTCCAAAAATACTCCTGTCCACCCTAACTCAGGACAGACCAAGGGGAAAATCTCATAGGAATAAACCCAATATAACCACCTACTATGGGCTACCAGCTAGTGCATAATCTAGCCATAGAAGAAATCATTCTTAGAAAATTATCTAAATATGCCAAGTTCCAATGTATCATATATAAATGGGTGATCCAACGGATGTCAACCAAGCATACAACCACATACACATATAATAATAATTCAAAAACAAGCCTCACCCCAAATCACCCCAAGGGTCCATCTCTTGACATAAAACTCATAAATCACAAAGGGTTCCACATCAAGGATCCCACATTCTATACAAGTGATGGGTCACGAGGATTACACGGCAAGAAAATCCCACCCAATCATGTAATCAATGTAAGATAGTCAACCAAGGTGAGTTTTCATAATAAACATTTTCACTATTTTCATAAAAGTGCCAAATGGGCCTTAAATATATTTCACATAACCATAAACCTTTAAAGAATAAAATACATTTTATAAAAATTTTCAAAACACCCTCTTCCATTTCATAACCATTTTGACAAAAATACATAAAATTTCTCACATTTCACTTTTAAACCGAACCCATTCTTATCAAAATGTCAAACGGGCCACTCACCGTCAACACATGCCAAATTACATTCGAAATCCAAATACACATTCCATTTAAAACCAAAACCACTTGGGAACCCATTAAAGTAAACCAAATAATCATTTAAAATACCATAAATTCATTTAAAATTCAAAAACATTCTTTTTTTATCAAAAATTACTTATAAAATCTAATTAGGAATTTTCAAAAACACTTAGTGTGCACAATATAACCAAAACAATCTGATTTATCACAAATCATAGAAGAAACAACCATTTTTCACATCCAACAATTATTCCAAGGATCATATATCAACATTTAATATTCAAGGATGTTTCCAGAATCAATAAATAAATGATTCTTAAATTAAAAAGGAAAGTTTAATGGAAACCTACCTTAACCACATGGTGCTTCAACAACGCACACCTGAAATTTCTCCACGAAGGTTCCAAGAACCATTATAAACCAAGATGAACCCAAATCATACAAAATTAAAAACATAATTCATGGGAAACATAAAGCATAGAACCACATGACCAAGGTAGAAGAGTAAAAAAAGAATAAATGGAAGAAAAAGGAAGAGTGAGATGAGGAGAGGACATTACCTTGAGAGATCTATCCCCAAACTAGAATATATCCTTAGATCCACACCACGATAGGAAGAAGGAAGATTAGAGAAGCAATGGGAGCCCTCAATAGAGATGTATTAACTAGATGGGGGAAAGGATATGAAGGATTTGGGTTTAAAATAATAAGGGGTAAAGGTGTAAATTAAACATTATTATGTTCTGGGAAACCCACACGGTTTCACCCCATCATTTACCAACCCATGCATAAACTGTGTGGTAGCTTATATCAAAAACCAACACCTGTCGCATGGTTACCTAGGTTGGTCTACATGGTTTTCTAAACCATAGTTCAAATGTTCGCAGGATTATTCCAAGCCAAAAAATCCAACTTTTCTCTAATGATACTCGATCAAACAAAGGAATAACCACAGGGTTAAACCTAAACAAACAAATGCTTAAAATTTAACCCCCATCACACCCGAAACTCAAGAGAAAACCCAATATCCCTGAATGAACCAGAACATATGATGAAAAATAAAAACCAAGTTTGACATATATTTAGAGTGATCTATAAAAGTTATAGATATAAAATGAAATACATAGTTCATGGTGACGGTAGGTAGTATGCATTCATGAACGTTGTTTCCATTTTCCCAATAGAAATAAATAAATAAAGGTAAATAATATATTAAAATTAAAAAATAATTTTTATTTTATATATATCACATGTTTTCATTAAACCAATATTTATTACCTTCCATTTAAAGTGTGAACGAATCACATCACTTCACGAGGCGGTACTCCGTCGTACACACGAGCGATGTAATCATATTCCCATGAAATAGAAATTAAAAATGAATATATTATATAATGATTAAATAATTATAATAATGTCATATATATCATATATAAATGATAAATCCATAATTATATCCAGTCATGAGTGGTGGAAATGGAAAAACGAATGACATCGGTTTGCAAGGTAGCAGTCCACCGTAAAAATTAATGATGATTTCGTAACCCATTCGATGGAATATGAGATGTTCATAGTTCATTACCAAAAATAAAAACATCTCATTATGTGTATTATACTGATTTAATAATGTCTTAATAATAATTTAAGTATGTGGAGGAATAAATAAAATAAAATTCTTAGTAAAGGACGTTGCCTCTTCTTTAAAAAACTTCTTTTGGTTTTCACCAAAAGTCTTGATAGGTTGGATTTCTAACTAAAATAACATGTATAGGATGATACTGGTTAAATAAATAAGTAATTGGGGTATGTTTTTACTAAACCAAATGGTTTTTGAAGTGTGAAAAGGAGGGTATAAAGGTGTCCTTTTATAAGTGAGGTGAGTGGCACACTTGTAAATTTTTAAAAGAAAAAGGTGTGCCCACGTTTTTCAAATTCAACAAGGATATAAACTGAACCATTACCTAGATTAAAAGATATTAGGTCTACATATGACCATAAAATGGTTTTTTTACAAGTTCTGGATTTTTAACTCTTATCTTTTTAGTTTAACCCCTCGATAAAACTCAATTTTACCTTAGCCTTAGAAATACATTTTTACATATTTCACTATTCATTATGGTTAAAATTTAAGTTTACCTTATCTTATAATATATATTATAATGATTAAAAATATCGAATCCATTTTTCTAAATTTAATTCACATAAGTGGTAAAATTTAATCTAGGATTAATCCTGAAGACACGATGGGAATGTGGGTTTTCAAGGAGAAAATAATCAAAAGTTTAATAAGTTTTTATATCAAAATTCAATATAAAAAATAATTATATTGAAATAAATTGAATTAGTAGATATATAATTAAACTAATTTATCTTTTAAAACCATATTAAAAAAAATTTAATTTTTTAAAATCTTTAAAATAAATTAAAATTCTTAATAAAAAAAATATTTTCACTATTCATCAAAAAATTTATCTTCTCAGAAAATTAAAAAAAACTAACTCTAAAATAATTATGAAATTATTATTTAAAAATTTAAATTTTTTTTTAAAAGATATTTCCAAAATTCCTATAAATTATTTTTAAAATAAGTGTAAAAAAGATAACAAAACTTCTTTTTAGAAAAATATAATTTTTTAGTATAAAATTTCATTTATTCTTATATATTGTCTAGAAAAAACATAAGATGGATTTTAAAAATATTGAATATATAATATATAATTTTAATTTAAATCATTCAAAAAAAATTGATTTATTTAATTTGTTGAGGTAAAACATGTTTGTGATTATAAAATTATTTTTCTAAAATAAAATCCCTTTATTATCAAATTGGTTTTATTTTAATTTCTAATTAATTGGACACTTTGTAATTTATTATATATATATTTGTAAACCATGTATGTATTTAATTTATTATATCCTATTCATACCTTTCATTCCATTAGTTAGGTGATAACTATCATATTAAATAATAATTTCCAAGTATTAAGACATGTTTCATTTAAACTCATCACTGTGTGTAATGAAAGCTAAACTCGATATTGTGTTTATTTCAATACAAACTCTATGTTTTGTGTAATGAAACATAAATTTGGTTTTTTATATAATTATATTTAAACATGGTGTTTCATATAGTGAAAAATATCAAAAAGTTTAAATTTTTTAAAAAAATATTTCACAAAATCTATGGGTGTTACACAAAATACTATAAATTAGGGGAAACAAGTGGAGGATGGTTGTTGGCTGCATTTGAAACATTGTTTTTGTTGCACATTGTTTCCAAGAATACTCTATGATGTGAACCTTAGATATTAAAAGGAACGGTGCTGATCAAGCATAGTTTGGGAACTTTGGGGCAACGACATCACGCATAGTGTCCATCGATGGGTGTGTCAATGAAAGTTGAATAACACATGAAATAGTATGATCATTGATCTATAAAAAGTTCCAAAACCATTAGAGTATATGATAATAGAATTTGATATTTTTGGTTCTAAAGTCTATATAATTCATGTTCATTTATCTTGGACTGAGTATTTTTTTATGTTTTAAGGTCGTGGAACACAAACCATGGGGTGCTAGTGTTTATATTCCTACATCTTAGACCATAGGGTGATATAGTATATCTATCTAGGGTGGGTTATACCTAGAATTAATGGAAATATTAGGGATAGTGTTTCCCAACTCATAGAGAGGTGCACACAATTTAAGGTCCTAATGTTTAGACCATCCCCTTCGAAAGTATCATTGTTTCGACATTAACAGGGAAAGAAAAAAACTCTTATATGAGATGGTATCTATGGGTAATTTTTTATTGGGACCAATATTTGATATTAAAGGATCATTATAAATCCTATAAAATAAAAAACAAGCTACACATAATTCTCTAGTATGGAATACCTTTTTGTAGATCCAAGACATTAATAGGAGATCATGGGTAAAGTTCATAGAGGCTCTAATGGGGATAAAGAAGGAAATATGATGTAAATTAGGTAACACCTCATTACCAATGCAAGACCATTCACAGAATCCCATGAATATATATCTCATTTTAATGGAAAACAGTATCACCATAGAGGCAATAAAAAGGGATCGGCATGAGTCAAAATCACATCCTATATTCAAGAATGGGATGAGGTTGGAATTCCAGGTTCGGTCTAGTAAAATGCATATAGTTATATCTAAGTATCCAATGGGGTGGGAATCAATAAACATGTATTTATAAAATCCAAGTATTTATATGTATATATGTATCATATATATAAGTTTGTGATGATATATGAGTTAACTAGAGTAAAAAAGGTGCATGACTCCAAACCAAGGTGACTGGGTAGGTGTTTCCTCCTTAGAACAGAGAGGTAAAAAAACATCATGAAATTTTAAGTTATATGATAAAAAATTTCCATGTATTTTAAAATCATGTATAAGTGATGTTCATAACAATTATTAATTTCAAAAATTGAAGATATAAGGAAGGTAAAATTTAATTGTGCGAATGAGAAAAATGACCAAAACACATAAGCTTAGGCGACTTGTGATCGATGTGTGAAAAAAGGGGTAATGGAATATTACTAATGCCACATGAGAATTTATGATATGGGTTGATAAGTGGGGGTTGTAATGTCACATCGACCACCTCATAAACCCATGACAGTGGGAAACTAATAAAGTGTATTTTCAAGATCGTTTTATCATGAAAGCAAACTAAAAGGTACAATAGGGTAATGCAGAGATTGTTAGTGTTAAGTCTTCTCTCATGAAAAGTGCATAGGAAGTGGGTAAATCATGAATTCTAGGGTATGAATCACAAAGGATGGTGGTACAGGGGTTGGGGATGAACATTGTAAAAGTTTGATACATGGATTCCACTACCATATCATCAAGAATGGGTCTTATTAAACTAGGTTTGACCAATGAATATGTCTTTGAAACATGGGACCTATCATTTTTTTGTTAAGAATCGACTAGTATGTGTACACTAGATAGGAGGTGGGACTTTGTAGTGTTATTCCATCATCATAGGGGATTCCATTTAGAAATAAAAGGTCAATGGGGTGATTAAATCTATGGAGAGACAAAGTGTGGAGATAAAGGGAAAAGATCAAGGGGAATTTAGAGCACACTAGGGAGACACTATCATGTATTGAGAATATCTGTGGGGTTCCCCAAGACTAATTGAGTTCCAGAACCATGAAAAATATGGGGAATGTTCCTAATATAACAAATTATAAGGTTATATTTCTCTAAACAAGGAGTTGGAGTTTTAATTTTTATAGCATAGACTATAGATTATACTAGTATAAGGTCGTGGATCTCAGACTGAGGGGTCTCTAATAGTTTAGATTAATGTAGATCTGACCATGGGTTCTCAGGTAGCCTACATAACACTGGTCAGTGGAAAACCCTAAGTTGAGTTAGAAAGACCAAGGTCATTATATATGACCTATAGTATGTGAATATATAGTTTAAGTTCATTATTCTTAGACCATGGGTTTATATATGTTTAGGGTCATTATAAATCAGACCAAGGGATACGATGAAGACTATAATAGTGTTGGCAAGGGAAACCCCAATATTAATTAGAGAGCCCAATATTAATATGGGTTGACTTTGTTGAGTGTGCTCATATTTTATGGTTAGGAATCTTGGAATAAGGGGTTGGAGTTTAAAGATTCATAGCTTTAACATTCCCCTTTTGAGTTTATAACTTCCTTGATGAACAAGGGAAAAGGAAACTTGACAAAATGTGTGTCTAACACCAACACAAGGTGGAGTAAATGGTAAACCTATGGTTGAAACTAAGATATGATATTTTTGCATCACTGCATATCCCATGATATGGGAATAAAAACACATGTATTTCTAGGGGTTGGATGATTTATTCCCAATTCTAAATTTTTAACAAAATGGGGGAAGAAAAATATGTGTTTTGGTGAGAAAGGGAAGGCTAAAATATGAAAAGGATTGGTAAATTTATTATAACCAGGAGGAAAAATGGAATATACATAACATTTATGGAAGGTCCTGGGAAGGAGTTTCTCGAGTCTCTATTTATCCTCTAAGGTGGGAATCAAGACACATATAATTATAGAATTTAGTGAGATAGGTTTTCAACGCCTAAAGGAGGGAGTATACTATCATATGAGGACTCCATCATGCTTCTATAGTTTTAGTGTCAAATATAAATATATTATCTCTATAGTTTAAAATCATACATCTAAAATTAAAACCAATAATTTTTTACATCATACAGAAAGTATGTTCATTATACAATTTCACTTCATATATAAAGGATAATAATGTTATGTAGATATATTATTACAACTCATACTATAAGGAAAGTTTATATATTGTTTAGATTCGTACATCTCAGACAAAAGGGGATTAACAGTTTCATTTCAAGATGCTAATATGTTATGAAGGGTTTCTATAAAAAGGCATGGTGTGTCTTAATCATGGTAGTAAAAATCCACTAAAACCCCTAATCCCAAATGATTCATGCTTAGTGTGGAAAAAAATGAGTGAAGAAGATCATCAATGTCATAAGAGAGTACACTACAAGGATGAATGGGTTAATATTGGAATGTCACATAGACTATTGAAAGTGTCCCTCCAAATGGAAGTCATTTGGGGTGAACCTACAAGACTATATTATTATGAAATATTCATAGATGTGTAAAGGAGAAATTTTGTGGTTGTTATAATCACACTAAAATAAGGGAGGTTAAATAAAATTAGACCATGAATTCTGGGATCTAAACTAAAAATCTGGTGAAAAATGGATTGATGATGAGTGGTGAACATGTTTTCAAAACACAAAATCCATTATTTCGTTCTTATGACTATATGAAAAAAAATATGGTCAACTACTAACCAAAAATTAAAAACATTGGACATGTCATATTACTACTAGGAATCATCTAGGGTTTTTTCCCTAGTTAGGAGGTGGTCCTTTAGAGTGTCGTTCCATCATCACAAGGGATTCCATTCAAATATGAAAGGTAATGGGGATTCAGATAATGGAATAGTCAATGTGTGAAAGTGAACTAAAAATAATATTTGGGTAGAGTTAAACACTTTGGATTCTATTTCATTGTGCATTGAGCATATTATAGGGGAATATCAATACAATCAATGCTTTTACCCATATCTTAAAATGTGTAATATCTTAATTCCAATTGGGTGAGGGAACCTGATGGAGGGATAGTGATCATTAATACAAAGTGGGTAAATAGGCAATTAGTAGTAAAGACTAAGATAAGACACTCGAGTATCACTACATATCCCACAAGGCTGAAATCAAGCAATATGTTGTTCTCATGGAATTGTGTGGGGGGTGAACAACACCAAAAGAGGGGATTCCCTCTCTAGAAAGGATTATAACCTAATTTTTCAATTTAATCATTATAAAAAAGGTCATTAGATATATAATTAAGTTTATGTGTCTAGGACCTATGTTTCATTCAATTTAGATTCCTATGAGGATGAGAAATTCCTAGAAGTTTAAAGTTATTTGGTATGGTCCTTTTATAGGAATTTTAATATCATATAGCTTAGATGGTGTGTGTTATACAGTTTTAGGTCATGTGACAATGACCAAGGTGTTATGTAGTTTAACATCATATTGTAAAAATTATATTTTATATAGTTTAAATTCATGCAATAAGGGATAGTTTAAATCTAACGTGAAGTTATATGAAGTGCTTCTTTTGTAGCCATGAATTGGTAGGAGGTGTGATGCACTCTCTGTCCAAGGTGATCAATGAGTATTCCCTATTAGAGTAAACCTTTTGAATAATGAAGGGGGATCCCATTTTGAATCTAATTTCAGTGGTTTTCTTTTCCTTATCATTGGCATTCTCAATGCCAGAATCAAATCACATTGAAAAAGGATTGAAGGTGGACCTTCTTATTGAACACTTTTTACGCTTAGTTTTAATGGGACTCATGGTTATGGAGTGGTTTGATCCATTTTTCATCAAGTGATTCCAGTTCAACTAAATAGAATTTGGAACTTATTTCTAGAGTTATCTGGTCATAAATGATTATTCATAATGATGGCAGTTGAACCTCAATAAGAAGTACTTCTTCTGTTCTAAACACAAGGGAGTGAGGAGTCACCTAGGTGGAAGTCTGATTCATTATCTTATATGAACATAGTGAATTGGAGGGTTTTTCACGTTATCTATTTTTATTCTAATCCACTACCTTCTATAGGATGTTGGAGAGGAATTTGTTTAATTTCTTAATCTACTCATTCACTGATTCATGTTAGTGGGAAGTAAGATTAGATTAGATTATATAATTTTCATATAGATTATTTATATTTAAGGACCAGATGTATGTTCTATCATCTGTTAGAATGGTATGATGGATTCTAAACCAATGAATTATGTGGGATTCCAAAAACTCAATCATGAACTAGTTCTTAATCTCGTTAAGGGGAATGAATTCATCCCACTTTCAGAATAAATTGATAGTGGTGATGAAGGATCTGAAATGAAATTCTTTCACCATTGGGTAAGGACCCATGACATCAATTACCAACATAGTGAAGGGTCAATAGTATTTGGTGGTGTAAATAATCTCCAGATGTTGATGCATAAATTCATCTTAGACCTAGTATGTGTCGAACTTCTTAGTGAATTCCATGTAGCTACAAACCATAATAGCCCAAAATTATCCCAACCTTTCAATCTTGTAGGAGAGATTCACTCCTAACTGGGGGTACCCACATATCATAGAATGGACCACATGCAAGTCTTTATGAATTTACTTTCCTTAAAAATAGAGGATAGGAATTCCATCAAATATTCATCTATATAGGAATCACTCTAAAGGGGGGATTCTATGATGGAGGCCCCCCACCCCCATTTGAAAATGATGGTTAATGAACTCATCCCCCCCCCCCCGGTGGTGGAGGAACCTCCACCATCCTCTAAGGGTGTTACTCACTCCTTTTCCCCTTTCTACAACCCTGATTGTATCCCACCTATCCCTCAAATATTTCTTAACCCTAACATCATAGATTTTTACAATGTATTTCCATAGCTTCTAATATTTACATTAGAGTTCAATACAAAATCGAATATTTTGAATCTCACCTTAATTATGTGGTTTAGGTAGCTTGACCCTTCTGTGGACCCCTTAGATAGGTTAGTATTTGAGTGTTGGGGATTGAAAGACCAAGAAACAGTATGTTTGTCTTAAGAAAGTCACATCACAATCTGGTTATATTTAGAGAATGACCTGTTCAGGTCTTGGTGTAGTGCCCCCAGTAGTTACAACTGCTTCCAGTTCTATCGCTTCAGGTGGTCATATGACTTCCATATGAAGCACGAGATCCCAACTACAGTGATCTGGGTTATTTTCCCTGAACTCCCATAACCTTTTAAAAATCCAGGGATTATACGCACGCTAGGGAATATCATTGGTAGATATATATTCTCTTACAGTACAACCTGGTCAGTTTATCACCCCATTTATCCTCACATTTTCATGGAAGTTGATGACTTGAGATTACTTATAAATTTTATTTGTATTTCTGTGGGGGAATAATTTTAATGCAAGCAGGTTGTGTGTTTTGAATTTTGGGTAGGTTTCTGTTGTTCTTGTAAGAAATTGGGTCACTCTAGGACTCCAAATAGGTGAGGGATCAAGAATATTGATCAACAATAGGTTTGGGTTTTAGGAAATAATGAAAAGGGATTGGATTTTGGTGTTGGTGAAGGGTTTATGGGGAAGATTCAATAGTCATTTATACTAACCTAGGAAGTGAAAAGGTTGTTCAATACAAGTATTGAGGAGGAAATACATTGGTGGATAATGTCATCAGGTGACTGAGGAAGGACTTGGGTCATATCATGTCTTCTATGCTTGTTCATCCAGGTCCAGCAGGTATGGAAGTGGTTCATACAGCTGAATTTTTTGCTTCTTCACCCATCAAATCAATTGAGGGCTCTCATGGTGGGGATGCAAGATCTGGCACTGGCATCAATTCTAAAGTGGAAGAAGAGGGAGGTGTAAGGAATCCCAAGGCTACATTATGTGTGTATGAAGTAATTTCAAGACATGGTTTCATAGGAATAGGTGGATCCCAAGAGCCTGAGATGAATGTAGTGGAATCAAATGCGATAAGGGGGCCAAGACCAAGAAATAAATCTCTTATCTTAAATATTTCTAACTACTTCAATGTTCTATAATTTGATGGTCCAGACCAGGAGGGTGAATCAGCCCATCCAAAGAATCCAAATGAGGAGAAGGTAATCCTCAAAGATGAATCCAATGATGATCCCTCTTGTCAACTCTTGGGAGATAGTGCAAATGATCTCCAAGGTGAAGATATTCATAATCAGAGGAGGAGGAAGGGTCGTAGAGGAAATATGAAAGGTCATAATTATTATTTCTATTTTCTTCTACCAATGGAGATAAGGTCCGCTAAATGGTCAAAATCCAAGGTGATGGAGAATAATCCCAAGGTTTCTAGTTCCCCAAATCGGTCAGAGGCTGTAGACCATGGGGTAGTCCCTCTCAATGGGGTTCTAAATGGAAAACATCAAGATAAATATATGTTTTTGAGGCATAATATTTATTTAATCATTCATTTTGGAGAATAAATGGTGGAGGATTTTATGGTGATTAATTCCACACAAGAGCATGCTAAAAAAATGTTGGGAAGATTGCTTCGCATGGACACTAGTAGTGAGAAATTTGATTGGATTGAAAAAAAACTATATATTGATAAGAGTATTAAATGAGGGTAAGATCAAAAAAGAGTGATACATGAGAACTTGGAACTATTTGGTGTATAATATTGAATACCTTTTAAAGGATGATGCAAGCACTCAGGTATATTCTATCTTCTAGAAATTGTTTAGGGAGAATTCTTCCAATCATTTTAAAGTTTCCTTCAATAATTTTGTGGTTTCTTTGAGTTTATTTATGGTTAAACTATTTGGTTTCTAACTTTTCTATTAAAAATTTTTTTGATAATAAAAAAGTAAAATTTCTTTCAGAAATTTTTTTTCCCCTTCTAAATATTTATTCACACATAACTCGATCGATGGGCAGTGTTCCACATTAGAGATACTTAATTTCCATAAAACCATAAGAAACACTAGTAAGTAATTCCTTATATCTTTTAATTTAGTTTTTCATTCTTCATCCCACTGATAGGTGACACATTTCTTCATCATCTTGGAGAAGGAATTACATTTTCCCACAATGTTAATAAAAAAATATTTTATTTAAGACAGATGGCCTAACAAGACTCACAACTCCCTTACGTTGTATAAATGGTGAATTCCAATTATGACCTTAATCTTCTTTGTGTTGATTTTGATGCCTCTATTTTGGGTGAAAAATCTAGGAAATGTTTTAGAGTTCACCCTAAATGCACACTTCAAGGAGTTCATCTTCAAGTGGTGGGTATGGATCATGATAAAAAAATTAAAAGTCTTTGAGATAGCCCTATTGTTGGAGAGATATGAATACTAAATCTTCCACATAACACACCACAATCATCATGAGTATGGGCTTGAATATATAATAGATATCCTACTGATAGTTTGATCTATCATTCATCAACCTGTAGGGAATCACTGGGTAGTAAATAATTTCCTAGGGTTCCAAAAATATAGTGGCCTATTCATCTTTGGTGTTCATACAAATTTGTTTTCATTCTGAGTAACAATCCATGATGGAGATGGATTGAAATCTAAAATTTTCATTAATCAACAAATCTATAACCAAGATGAGGAAATCTTACTTCAAGAAATGGAGTTTGAGATCCAAGAAGTTGATGACAACCCTAATCTATATATTCTTATTCCTTGTGAGGAGAATTTTGGATAGCCACTTGGGGTTCTAATCATTATATATAAATTTTTATATAATAAACTTATTAATTTTATCCTCAAACAAGTAACCATATATAGGATATTTCTATATAGGTTCCTATTTATGTCAACGATGGCTATCAGGGATTCTAAGATGGTGAAAGGTGATATGAAGATCAAGAACTAAAATCTCATTATAGAACAATAAAAATATATCATGGTGATTCTTAAAAAACATGACATACTACTCTTGATCATCAATAGGCCTAACAACACTAATCAATGTTGTCCTTATGATTTTCTCGATAATGGGGTTCAACTATATTAGCTCATCAATATTAATGGAGTCTCATTTTTAAAATATAAAAGAGGCTTCATCCAATTCCTCTTCATTAGAATCATGAGGACTAGAGGAAGAAGAAAACTCATTATCCATAGGTGATTATAGTGTATCATCAATGTCCTTTATAGGTACTAACCATTTATAATTTCATTCTTGTCCTTATAGTTTAATAAATACCAAGAAAAAAAGGACTTGCATCTTATCTCATGGGGTCTTTTATAGAGAGATCCTCTTACCACGTTGATTAAATGTGACTTAGTCAAACACCAATGGGTTAATTCCACTCTCTAGTGTATATGGTGGTGATTTTGATTTTCTATAAGAGGTTATAATTTTAGGTTCATGATGGTAAAATGTTTCCTATGGATTATAATAACCTGTCTCAGATATATTAGCAGGATTTTTGATTGCATCCTTTCTTATTTGGCATAATAAAATGGTGTTCAAGGTCTAGGGTTGTCACTTCCAAATGATATATAGGTGGGAAAAATATAATTTTTAAATCATACCAAGGATCGATCTAGGTGGATTTAAATTCATTATGAATATTGACACACCTAGTTTATTCAACATGTGGTTTCATCCCATCCCTCTGGTAATACCTAATATCAAGGTAACGGATTTCACATGAGTAAAAGGGGGTGTAATCAGCATGGAATAACCTTACTCAACCTTTTATAGAGTTTATAAGACACTAGTGATATCATTATGAGATGGAAACATTCATGTGGATCTAAGGCCTCTCAGGTAAGAAATTGAAATGAATATTTTGAAAGACAACCATGAATTAGTTATTAAATTCCAAATAACTAAATTGGAACTTAAATTTGATATTACCAAGTGGATTATTTTCAGTCTTTTAATAATCTTAAGTCATCTAGTCGGATTTGGTTAGATCATCCTTGGTGTATCCCAACTTATGGGGCATCATAGTTGGGGTGAGATTAATCTTAGAGCTAGTATCTGACAATAATTAAACAATTTAAATTACATTGAACATATTTTAGAGGTGGATAGGGAATATGTGTCCCTCTATGATAGTGCCTTTATCTTCCCCAAAAAAAGAGTTGATGACATAACACTTTTAATTCTCAAATTATTCTTCATAGTAGGCCACTATGATAGTTACTTTAGTCTCAAACTCAAGATGACTCTTAAATATATTAATAAGGGATTCAAAAATCTCCATTGATAGGAGAAGTGTGTCTAAAATTAAAAACTAGTCTAATATTCAAGTGTGGTGTATGAGTATATAGTACTTCTTGGACCACAACATAACTTTACCTTTGTGGGCCCACTCCATGATAGGAAACATGGTGGGCCATATTGATTGAGGTAGGGGAATAGGTTCTTGGTTAGCTCCTACTACTTTCTATTATCGGTTGGTGAGTTTTGGCTCATCCAAGTAGTCAACCAATTGAATGGGTCATAGATCTATATTGTAGAATACTACAATAGGAGAATTTTTCTTTTTGAACCTAGAGAAAGTATTGCTATCTATTCATAGAAAAAAATAATTTTTTTAGGGGTAGCACATCAATAATTTTGTTTACTCATAAAGTATCTACCTTTTACTTGAGAGCATTGGTGAGGTGTTATAGGAGTATTTTAATTTTTTTCTTATCTATACAACCTACAAAATTATCTAAAAACATGATGGAATAAAATAAAGTATATTTATACTCTTTATCAGAGGATTACTCCAGAATATAATAGTTCATGGAACCTCCTCCCAATATATGGGGAATAAATTCCATGTGGGTGTATACTATATTTTCAATTGTAATATTCTTCTAGTTATCCTTGTATTTTCAAAGCCTATTCCTTCAGTATTTGGAGGCCGCTAGAGATCATGATGCAGTAGGAGAAGATAAACCAATTAGTAGAGGTATTGGAAGATTTAGTCATGTATAGATAATCCTATGGGTCCTAGTTATTGGATTTTGGGATACCAATCATCTAAATTTTGTTCCCTTTAGTTTGAGGCTTGACCATTCCTTAGAGTCTCAGTCATTATCAAGGGTGGTGAAGATCCATATGACATGTACTGCAGGATCACACATGTAACACCCTGAGTTTTTATGTATTATTTTTTTCAAATAAATTAAATTCATTTAATATATTCTGTTACACACAAATATCAGTTAAGCTTTCACAACACGCAACATAAGGTTATCTTTCATTACACACGACACTAAGTTTTAACAAAACCAGGATATATTATTAACATTATTCAATCGCGACCGTCATAACCTAGACGTTAAACACATCTATACAAATAGTAATGAATAATTTTTAAATATTAAGTATAATGGTTTTATATAAATAAATCATATTGATAAAAAAGTACTCAATTTTTTGATAAATTATTTATAAGTTTCGAAAATATTATTTTCTCAAAAAAAGGTTTTTTATTTATTTTTAGGAACAATAACAAAAATAATTTTTGACCCTTTTAAAAAATTCATTATATAAAATAAACTTAATTTTTGAAATCACCATGTCAAAATTATCTTAGGTTGAATTTTTTATAATTTTATAAAAGGATTATTTTTTTGATGAATGGTGAAAAGTAATGAATTTTAATTGAAAACTTCCTTTTCATTTAAAATATTTATAAAGATAAATTATATTTTACATTATTTTTAAAGTAAAATTTGTCCAATAATATATATATATATATAATTTAAGTTATTTAAATAAATTTCATATTGAAATTGGATATAAAAACTGTGTAAACTTTGGGATATTTCCTCTTTGAAAACTTGTTTTCTTATCGTGTCTACGAAATTAATTTGAAATCAAATTTTTTGAATTTTGTGAATTGAATTTGGAAAATTAGATTACATAATTTTAATAATAATAATCTATATTATCTAATAATTTTAAACTAAATTTTGACCAAAATGAATAGAGAAAATTATAAAAATTAATTATTGCGGTTAACGTATATATGGGTTTATCGGGGGTTAAATTAAAAAAATAAAGGTTAAAATGACCTAAAAAATGGTATAAAATCTATTTTATGTCATATTTAGAACCTATAATTTATAAGGATCTAGAATAATCCATTTTAAAGCTTTTTTCAGGACAAAATGTGGGTATATCTTTTTCTTTTCAAAACATTATAAGTGTTCCACTCGCCTCACTTATAAAAGGCCAACCCCTCTCCCCTTATCTTTACACCATAAAACCATTTTATTTCAGAAATTATATTCCCAAATATCTTCCAAAATTAAATAATATAATCCAAGAAATCTTATTTTTTCATAAATCCAACCTTGGAAGGATTTTTTTGCAAACCTAAGGAGGTTACCTGTGGAAGTGGTAACATTCTTCATCAAGTGTTTTTATTTTAATTCTTTATCCACCTCATTTAATTATAATTAAAACATGTTGATATAATAAAATCAGTGTATTATATATACGAAGATGTTTTTATGATGATTTAATGACCTTCAACCATCTCCACTTCCATCAAACGGGTTACGAAATCATCATTAGTGTGTACGGTGGACTACCACCTCGCGAATCGATGTCATTAATTTTTTCATTAACACCTATAAAGGATGGTTATAATGATATATTAAATTTTTATATATTATATTTATGATATATTTATACTTCTTGATTTATTACATCACACATACCTCTATACCTTTTATTCTGTGGGAATACGATAACGTCTCACATGTGTACAGCGGACTACCACCTCACGAAGTGATGTGATTCGTTCATGCTTTAAATGAAAGGTAATAAGGATGGGTTTAATGAAAATATATGATATATATGAAATAGAAATTATTTTTTAATGACATATATTATTTAACATCCTTTATTTATTTTTTCAAGAAAATGGAAACAATGTTCAAGTGTGCATACGGTCTGTCATCTCTATGAACGGTGTATTTCAATTTCTATATATAACTTTTATTGATCACTCTAAATATGTATATACCTAATATATATCATATTTATATATTTTTTTACATTATTTAGATTATTTAACAATTATCAATGTTATAGGAAGAAAAAAATAAATCCAAGCATATAAGAAAAATAAAGCGGTTATTACCAAAAACATGAATTTAACAATGAATTTTTAATAAATGGGTAATAAAAGGTCATAAGTAAATGATATATGGTATAATATATATAATTATGGTTATTTAATATATTTATAATAAACATATATTTATTATATATTATTTTTTATCATGTATAAAGTAATTCGAGACTTAAGGTAATGGATTTTTGTCTCACTTTTATTTTCTGTGAGACACAAACCATATTCACCGTGTTTTTATTTTATGTGGTGTATATACCACCATTGAATTTATTTAATGATTATTATTATTAAAATTATGTTTTTTACATATCAATTTTAGGATATATATTTCATAAATTTTACGATTCAAAAGATACCGAAGTGGTAAGGGATTTTTGTCTCAATTTACCTTCTTTGATACATATGTTGTGTTATGAACCTATATTATTTTATGAGGTGTATATATAGAATATTTGACATGTTATATAATGAATTTATTTATTCACATGATATTTTAGGTTTTATTTAATGTTATTATTTCATAGGGGTTATGATTATATATTATCAAAGTGGTAACGGTTTTATGGTATAGTCTCTTTGTTTATTGGGATTGTATTTGGTTATGCTTCTAGTGAAGAAATATTATGATCCATATCTAAAGAAACTCATGAATTTTCTTCTACTATATAAATTTCATGAGAATAGATATTTCACCATAATTTTCCTCTCCTTGTTTACTCAATATTTTATAAGAATTGTGGTAATAAAAATCAATTGTATATATATCCTCAGCCAAAACCCATTTTTTTGAAAACCATGTTTTCTAAAAAAAGTTTTCAAAAAAGTTTTAAAATTATAAAACTGATTTATTAAATAAATTTTTACCCATTTTATACTTTTAAAAAAATATTTTAAAAGTAATCTTTATGTATTTTTCAAAAATAATACTCGTTTCCATTTACCAAATATGTGAAAGGAATATTTGTTTTAACTCATACAACATGAATATTATTTTCCCCCACCATAACCACTAAATTTTTTAAAGATTACTTTATAATTTTCAAAGTTTATTTCCAAATAAAATGATTTTGAAAATGTTTTATGTTTTAAAAATTGTTTTTTCAAAGTTGAAAGGCTATCTTTTTCAAGAAATGTTCCAAGTAGTTTTTCTTTCAAAATAATTTTTTATCTAAGATGGAATCCTTTGATGTTACTTGTGATTTACTAGGGATATGATACAAGTATTCCATTATTATTCCTTCTATGAATGGTTTGTGATTATAATGAAAATATTTTTATGAAACCCATATATTTTCTATAGGTTATACTATGATGAAATTTTTTATGAAACAGATTTATTTTCAGGGGTTCTAATATGATGAATGTTCTATGATATTGTGGCACAAAAATTTATGGATTATTTGATGGGTGGTGCATATATATCTCTCTAATTAATTGGGTAATTATTAATGTTATATAATCCCAAAAGGTATATATAATGTTATCCAAAGCCCGAAAGAGGGTACACGGGAGGTCATCTCTAGCCTGAAGTAGGTACATGAGTGGTTAGACCAATCCTAACATGTTAAAAATGTATTTTTGGGTAGCCCTGGAATTTTATTTTCTATGCTTATATATATGCCACAAATATATGTCTTATTCCTATGTTATTATCTCATGTATCATGTTATTTTATTCCCTTATGATTCATATCTTATGAACTTCCAATATTTATGGAATGATTCAAGATTATGATATTTTAAATGTAGGGTATGGTTTTCAAATGTTATATTATATTCTCATACCCTTATGCTCCTATTATTCCCAAGTATCTCTCTTTCTTAACCTTACTGAGCATATGATATCACCATTCCTTATATTTTCTTTCCCCAAGTTTTAAATAAATGTATTAAGTACGATATGTCTAAGAAGGGTTATAGTTATAAATAATATAGTGGGATATGATTAAGTATTACTATGAACTAGTTGTCTGTGTTTCCAAGTTTCCAAAGGCATTATACCTTTATGATATTCATGTGTGTGTTTTTGTGACGTAATAAATGTTTATAAAAAAATGATGTAATATTTATGTATGAAAATACTAGGTATTTATAGTTGGTATCAGAGGATAGTTCTAGTTAACCTTTGGAAACTATGATGATAAAATTTTAGTGATATTCCAAAGGACAGGTCTGAGGATGAGTCTAATGATGAGTCAAATTATAGGAAAATGTCCTTTAATTTTGGTAAAGGATAGATCGAGTGGTTTCTAAGCAATTACATCCCTATCTTGATAATAAAAGTGGATTTTCATCTGATACAGAGGTACCAAGGGATAATAACTCTAAAAATGGCACATTGATATGATTCTGATAATCACCTGGTGCATGACAGCAAGCCTTGTTTCACACCTAGTTTGATAATCTAGAAGATATGCTTTAAAAATTTACAAAATCTTTATAAAAATTCATGAATTATTTAAATATGTGATGACTATGAATGAATTAGGATAAACCTAAGGTTTCATATATTAAAAATAATTTGTAATGATTTAGATATCTTATAAGCAAGTTTTCATGATTATGTGTTTCCCCACTATAATTATTATTTCTTAGACTATGTTTATTTGTTATATTCAATGGTTGGGACTAGAAGGAACCATGAAAATACTGAGTTTGATATACAATGAAATGATTGTCCTCATAATAATCCAAACATTATAGGAGATAGAATGAAATATATCATTACTATGATCACACAAATTTCTCAAGATATAAATCATGATATACTTATAAAACAACAATGTAGGAAAAAAATTATATTGAGTCCTACATGTGGAAACATCCACCTTATTTTAGTGGGTCTTCCAATCCACTAGTTTCTAAATAATGGATTTTAACCACTGAAATGATATTACCATTATTTAGTGTTAGTGAAATGGAAAATTCCTTTCGATTATCTACTAGTAAGAAGGTGAAGTGGATCAATGGTGGACTCTAATCAAGAATATTAGGAAATAGGATGAAATTGAATCTATGGATTGGAACAAGTTCATGAACTTATTTTTCAATAATTACTTTCCTTTTATTCTCTATATGAAGATGGAGAAGGAGTTCCTTGAGCTAAATTAAAAGGATAATGAATCCTTTGGTGCCTATAAAGAAAATTTTACAATACTTGGGGGTAAAATTTTTGTATTATCGTCCAACTTGAAAGTAAGGTTGATCATTTCTTTAGTTCATTAAAACTAATAATCTGAAGGGAGTTATCCATAGGATACATTAGTAGATATAAAAATATTTTTTTATGTTCTATATAGGTTGAAATAAATGTTAGAGTTACAAATCAATCTCTTGGTTTTGATAATAAGACAAAAATGTAATTCAATGTAAAATCTAAGAACTATAGAAAAATAATATAATCCTTCCTTTATGCTCAAAGTGTGGTAAGAACCATAGAGGAAATTGTATTAAGGATACTACTAATTATTTTAGGTATGGAATGTAATTTAATATAGATGTTTAATACCAAAGTTATGGTAATAAGTTATATAATTATATGAATAATGATAAAGCTCCGTATAATTTACCTACCACACTTCAGTGTTTCAATTTTAAGGAGTTTGGCCATTATACTAACAAGTGCCCAAATATGAGGGTTAGTGATACTAATCAATGATAGAAACCGCTTAATATGGGAGATAAAGTGAAATATAAGGTGATAAAAATTTTTAATGAGGTGTGAAATAAAGATGTGGTGAAAGGTATATTTACCATCCATTCTAGAACTTCTAATGTCTTATTTGAATCTGGATTTACCCATTATTTAATATCTAAAGGATTTTATAAGGGAATAAAGACACCACCAAAATAATTAGATGTATAGTTAGTATAGAAAAACCCTAATGGTATGATGATCTCATCCCAAGTCTATGATTCCTCTTTGGTTGGAGTTTGTGAGAATGTGCTTCCTGCAAACCTTGTCATTCTTCCACTGGTTGAATTTGATGTTAACTTGGGCATTGATTTTTTTTCTCTACATAAATACTACATTAATTACTAAGGAATGGAATTTATATTTTATATTCTAAACCAACCTATAATCGTTCATTATTAAGATGATAAATATGAACTTATGATGTAAATCACATCCATTTTATGGGTTTTGATTCCTAATCAATAGGGATGTTTATCTAAACTGGTTGAGGAGAAAATCCACATCGATGATATTCCTATTATTCATATATTTGTTGATGTACTTCTGGAAGAGTTTCCTAGCCTTCCACCAAAAATTGAAGTTGATTTATCAATTAAACTCAAAACTGGCGCCACACTATATTCAAATACTCCCTACTGAATGGCCTTGACTGAGAAATAGTAATTTAATAAGTAACTCGTGGAAAAAATTAACATGGTATTAATTCAGTCAAGTGAGCCACCTTAGGTTGAAACTATTCTTTTTTTAAAATAAATATGGATCCATGAATCTATAAATTGATAATTAGGATTTGAACAAGGTCAAAATTAAGAATAATTATTCTCTTCCCCATATTGATGACTAGTTTGATCAACTATGCATAGCTTAATACTTTTCTAAGATTGACCTTAATTATGGATATCATCAATTGAGGATCAAGGAGGATATACCCAAGATGAAATTTTGTACAAGGTATGGGCACTATTAATATATAGTGATGACATTAAGTCTTACTAATGACCCTGTTATCTTCATGGATTTAATGAATAGAGTCTTTAAAGATTACATTTATTATTTTATAGTAGTCTTTATAGATGATATTATTATCTATTCAAAGATAAAGGAAGAGTATGAGGATCACTTGATAATTTTACTAAATACCATACGAAAGGATAAACTATATGAAGAATTAAAAAAATGTGATTTTTTATACAAAAGGTTACATTTTTGGGTCATATAATCTCAAGAGAGGGTATATTAGTGAATCTATAAAAAATGGATTCTATTGAGTGATGACTCAGACCCACCATGGTGAATGATATTTATAGACTTCTTGTTTTACCTAGATAATATCAATGATTTTTAGAGAATTTATCATGACTATCTAATACACTCACCAAGTTAACTCTGAAGGGATCTAAGTTCCTATGAATAGATGAATGTGAGGAAAATTTCAACAAATTAAAGAGAAGACTAGTCAACACATTGGTACTTAAATTACCCTTTAGTGGAGAAGGGTTTGTAATATAGAGTGATACATACAAGAGGGTATTAGGATGTGCTCTAATGAATAATGACATGTTTATAGATTATGAATCATGAAAATTGAATATCAATGATCAAAATTACACAACTCATGATTCAGAGTAAGCTATGTTAATTTTTTCATTAAAGATATAGAGGCATTATCTTTACATAGAAAAGTGTGATATATGTACCTATAACAAAAGTTTGAAGTATATACTTAAAAATAAGGAGTTAAATATGCACCAAAGAATATGCTTAGATATGATTGATGATTATTACTACTCGATACATTACCACCATGGGAAGGTGAACAAGTTGGATGATTCCTTAAGTCAAAATGATCATGTTAGCTTATCAATGATGAGGATCACAAAAGATACAATATTTTTGGATTTGAAAATGATGGATCTGGAAATCCTGAAGGAAGGGGAAAATCTTATCAGTATCAATTGAATTTTCAACCATCTATCTAAGTTAATATTAAAGAGCCATGTAAGGAATATGTAGAGATATAAAATATGGTATGAAATATTCATGAGTTTAACCTTGAAAATAATGGAATGATAAGGTTTAGGAACAGTGTATATGTTTCATACGTACCATATTTGAATAAGGATTTATTAAAGGAAGCTTATATTAATTTATTCTATTTTCATCCTTAAATTATGAATATGTATAGGAATTTTATAGAGTACTTTTGGTGGGATGGAATGAAGAGAGATATCATAGAGTTTTTATCTTAGTGATTGACACGTCATCAAGTTATGGATGAGAGAAAAAATCCAAAGGGTATGTTACATCCATTACCCATACCAAAATAGAAATGGTAAAACATCATTATGGATTTTTTTTATTTGGAATCCCCAAAATATCTAAAGGGAATAATGTTATATGGGTTGTATTTGATCACCTTACTAAGTTAGTACACTTCCTCACTATCATAGAATACTTCTCTATGGATAAACTTTCAAGGATATACATTAAGAAAGTGGTAAGGTTGCATGGAGTGCCACAATCCATTATATTTGATCGGGATCTGTGGTTAACCCCAAAGTTCTGAAAAATTCTTCAACAATCTATTTATACAGAGTTGAGTTTAAGCACTAAGTATCATCTTTGAATAGATAGTCAATATGAGAGAACAATTCAAAACCTAGAGGATATGTTGAGATATTTTCTTTGGGATTTAAAATGTTTTTGGGATCAATGACTTCCTTTAGTTAATTTTTTAAAAATTAAAATATTTTACTCAAAAATACATATGGACTCTTATAAAGCCCTCTATGGATGGAAATGTAGAGCTCCAACGTGTTAGAATGAAATTGGAGAAAGACATCTATTGGGACCTAGAAAAGTAGAAGAAATGGAAGAGAAGGATATATCGATTTAATATCACATAAAGTCATCTTAGATTCAGTATAAAATTTATATTAAAAATCACCATCATGATCTAAAATTTAAATTTTGTGACAAGGTGTTTCTAAGAATTTCTCCTTGGAAGAAGATTATGAGATTTAGGAAGAAAGGGAAACTGATCCCTAAGTATATTGGTCCCCTTCAAATTATTAATCATATTAGGAACATGTAATATCATGATTTTAAAAAACTTATCCCAATTCCATGATGTGTTCCATGTATCTCTCTTAAGTAAGTACATACATAGCCCTTCGCATGTATTGAACTCAGAGTTTATACCATTGGATTAGGATCTTTCTTATGAGGAATAACTAGTGTAGATTTTGGATCATACTATGAAAGTTCTATAAAACCAGACCACTCACCTGGTCAAAGTTTAGTGGTGAAACCACAAATTTTAGAAGGCTATGTGGGAAACTAAGGAAATTATGAGGTATAAGTATCCTCATTTTTTTATATCAGACTAACAAATTTAGAGGGTGAAATTCATTTTAAGGGTGGTAGAATTTAACAACCTGATCTTTTATGTATTATTTTTTTAGTAAATTAATTTTTTTATATCTTTCATTATACATAAAACTAAGTTAATCTTCCATTATATTCAAAATTGGGTTAGCTTTCATTACACACAACACTAAGTTTTAACAAAACCGGGATATATTATTAATATTATTCAAATACAACATTTATAACCTATCCATTAAACAAAGAAATATGAATAGTAATAACTACTTTTAAAATATTGAGTATAATTATTTTATATAAAGAAAATATATTGATTAAAAGTACATAATTTTTTGATAAATTCTTTATATGTTCTAATAATACTATTCTCTCAAAAAAAGTTTTTTATATATTTCTGTAAATAATAAATTGAATTTTTGATTGTTTTAGAAAATTAATTTGATAAAATAAACTTAATTTTTGAAATAATCATGTCAAAATTATCCTAAATTTATTTTTTTAGAATAATCTAAAAAGATTAATTTTTTTATGAACAGTTAAAAATACTTTGTTTTAATTGAAAACTACCTTTTCGTTTAAATTATTTATAAAGTTAAAGTACATTTTAAAATGTTTTTAAAGTAAAATTAGTTTAATAATGTATCTATTTTTTCAATTTAGTTCATTGAATAAATTTTATAATGAAATTTTATATAAAAAAACTTTGTAAACTTTTTGACATTTTCTCTTCGAAAACTCGCTTTCTCATTGTGTCGGCGTGATAAATTTTAAGTCAAAATTTACAACATATGTGTATTTAATTTGAAAAAAATGATTAAAAATTTTCAATAATCATAATTTATATTATATAATAACTTCAAATTAATTTTTTACAGAAATTATTCCTGAAAAGAGTAAAACGTAATTATCACGATTAAGGTAAAATGGGGTTTAGTGGGGGTTAAACTAAATATATAATGGTTAAAATTACATAAAAAATTCTATAAAATCTATTTTTTAAGCATATTTCAGCCCAATAATTTTAATTCTAAAAAGTAATCTATTTTTGGGCCTTTTCTTATGACAAAAACGTTGATAAACCTTTTTATTTTAAAAATATTGCATGTGTGCAACTCACCTCACTTATAAAAATACACCTGTTATCCCCTCTTCTTCACACCATGAAACCCTTTTGGTTCAGAAAATACCTACCCACATCACTTAAAAAATTACATCCTAACATACTATAATCCTTATTTTGGTTATAAATCCAACCTTAGAAGGATTTTTTTAAAAACCTAAGGAGGTTACCCAAGGAAGTGGTAACGTTCTTCATCAAGCATTTTTATTTTATTTATTTCTCTATATCCTTAAATTATTATTAAAACATGATGATATAATAACATAATTATTTTAAATATACTTATTTGTTGTTATGATTTGGTTATGACCAACAACCATCTCCACTTCCATCAAAAGGGTTACAAAATCATCATCTGTGTGTACGGAGGACTACTGCCTCGTCAACCGATGTCATTTTTTCATTAACACCTATATAAAATAATTATAATTATTTATTAAATGTTTATATATGATAATAATGATATTTTAATAATAATTTGATTATTTTATCACACACACCTTCAAACTTTCCATTCTGCGGGAATATGATAACAGCACTCATGTGTATGGCGGACTACCGCCTCACGAAGCGATGTGATTCATTCACAGTTTACAAGAAAGGTAATAAGGATGTTTTAAATAGAAATATTATATATATATATATATTACCTGAAAATAATTATTTATTTATAATAAATTAATTACCTTTCATTCTTTTTTTTCCATTGGGAAAATGTAAACAACATTCATGAGTATGTACGCCCTACTATCTCCATGAATGGTGTATTTCATTTTCTATATCTAACTTTTATGGATCACTATAAATAAATATATAATAAATATATCATATATTTATATCATGGTTAATATTATTTATATTATGAAACCATTATCAAAGTAATAGGAGCAAAAATAACAAATCAAAACATATATTAAAAACAAAGAAGTTATTACCCGAAACAAGATTTTAACAAATAATTGTTAATAAATGGGTAATAAAAGGCCAAAGGTAAATCATAAATGGTATTATATATATAATTATTGTTCTTTAATATATTTATAATAAACTTATATTTATTATACTGGAGTTTCAAACGTGTTTGATACTTAAGGTAAGGGATTCTCAACTCACTTTTATTTTCTGTGATACACAAATCATATTCAACATGTGTTTATTTTTTGTGGTGTATATATTTCCCATGAGTTTATTTTATGATTATTATAATTAAAATTATTGGGATTTACATGTCCATTTGTGGATACCACTTTCATGGGTTTTACAATTCAAAATATACCAAAGTGGTAAGGGGTTTTTGTCGCAATTTGCCTTATTTGAGACTTATGTTATATTATACACCTATATTCTTTTATGAGGTGTATATACAGCACCATTTACATGTAATATTAAGAATATATTTATTATAATTATATTTTATGTTTCATTTAATTTTATTCTTTCATTTTTCTTATGTTTCAATGTTACCAAAGTGGTAGTGGTTTTATGGTACAATCTCATCATTTATTAGGAATGTTTATGTTTATGTTTATGATGATGAAATCTTATGATCCATATCTCAAGAAAATCATAACTTTTATTACCCTATATTTATTTAATGGTAATACATTGTTTTCTATTAATTTTACTCTCATTATGTATTCAAGGGTTTAAAATATTGTTTCTAATAAAATTTGTATTTATTTATCTCCACGGCCAAAAATCCATTTTTCATCGAAAACCATTTTTTCTAGAAAAATATTTTAAAAATGTTTAACATTATAAAAAGGATTTATTAAATACATTTTTACCCATTTTATACTTTGAAAAAAGGAATCTTCATGTTGTTTTCAAAAATAATGCATGTTTGGCTTTTACCAAGTAAGTGATAGGAATCATTGTTTTATCACGTATGACTTGAATAGTATTTTACTCCATCATGAAACCTTAATGTTTTAAATCTTCCTATATAAGTTTCAAAGTTTATTTTATAATAAATTTATTTCTAAAATGTTTTATTTAAAAAAAAATTTAAGATGAAATTCTATCTCTGTCAAAAAACATTCCAAGTTTTTTTTCATTCAAAATAATATGACATCTAATATGACATATTTTTATGTTACTTATGATAAATTATAGTGTAATTAATTAAAAAAATTCTAAGTAAATAAATCTTTTCAAGAAAAAGTAAAAAATGTAAGTAAATCCCTAAAATAGTTTTTAGAAGAAAAAAATTAACATTTCCATACAAAAAGAAGTTATGAGTCACATTTGAAATTCAATTTTTAAAAGGTTAAGTGAAAACTTTGGAAAATTTTTACTTTTAAAAAATGATAAACTTAAATAATATACCCTTGATGATTAAAAAAATTTATCAAAAGAAATTTTTGGTGGAAGATAAAACATTTTATTTTGAAAGGATGGAAAACCTTTTTATCATTTGGAAATATCTCTATTGAAACCCCACATCATAAAAAGAGTAACAAAAATATATTTTTAAAAGAGTAAAATATAAATATGAAGGTCACATGAGATAAAACATAATTAGTTTTCTAATTATAAATTATAACATTTGTGTGAAAGTAAAATATGGACATGGAGGGGAAACCAACATTAAAGCGGATGGGTATTATTCTTAACAATGAAATACTTTTTTGGGGAAGATATTTGTTAAGGTAAAATATTTGTAATAAAATTTCATTCGACCCATATAATAAGTTAATGTAACATGAAAAAAAATCTTAGGATGTAAGTAACAAATCTTTGATGAAGTAAGTTCAATAATAAGTATTATAACTCAATGAATGGAGTTGAGTTAACAAAAACTCTTACAAATTTGGTGTATTTCAAAAGGATGGACATATAAATACAGAACATTATATGGATCTTAAAACCCCTTGAATTAAATTAATATGGTATTTAACATTCATTAGTAAGTAATCATTCCATATTAAATATTTCATGGTGTACAAAAAGAAATATGTCTCAAGAAATTAAATTTGAGATAAATAACCCCTTACCTTAATTCCTGACTTTCACCTAGTTGATTGAATCTCATGTATAACAAAAATATCTATCTTAATCATATAATTTTTAAATATGTTAATATCTATAATCTTTTTTAAAATTAATTTATAAATATTCTCTACATGTATATTAGTGTGTTATTATATATCTTTGATTTAGGGTGTGGTAAATCTTAATCATTTGGTGTTAGTTTCATAATAGTATTGATATTATTCACTCTTATCGCAAATTTCATCATTTTCAAATCATAAAATAAATTATAATTTATGTTTTATAACTATTTATAATGTTATAATTTAATTATATAGGATTTTTTTATGGTTCTTGAAGATGAAATTAGTAAGGAGAAAGTTTCAGTGATTTTTCAAGAATGGGTGTTGGAATCTAAATTATTGAGTTTAAAATTAATGTTTCCATTTTATAAAAAAAATATTTATAATATTATTTATATCATATATTATTAATAAGTAAGTTATTATAGTATTACATGTTACTATTTTATATTATTGCTCATGTATTTGGTTAGAACGATCCAAACATGAACATACCATAATTAATGGATGATTATGATTTTGAAAATTGTTTATTTGGGAATAATGCTGTTATTATATAATAATAATGATATTATTTAGAAAATTTTAAGGTGTTAAATGATATTTTAATATAATTTAATAAATAATAAAGAAATAAATAGAAAATGAGACACCTTACTTTGTGATGGTGGTAATCCACACAACACAAAATTAACATTTCTATTTCTCAAAGAATGATAGGGAAAGAAGGTATATTATAATTTTTTTATTAATTATCATAATTATATTATATATGTAACATTTATTCTCAAATTTTATCCATATAACTATTTAATAGTAGCATTGGTGAAAATTTGAAGTTATCACTTCGTGGAGAAGGTAGTCCACACAATATATGAATAGCGGTTTCTTTTTTCTTAATGGAAAATGGAAAACGTGGTTAATATTTATTCCATTGGAATAATATAATTAATTATAAAAACAATAATTATTTCATTATATATTAATTATAAAATTATTTTTTGGAAAATTAAGAATGAAAAAAAAAGTTAGGGAAAAAACACTCACGTTGAGGACTTGGGATTTTCATATAGAAGACTTTTTGGAAATAAAGGTCTTAGGCCAATATCTTGTGAATAAAGTCTCAGTGAAATTGAATAGGATTATAGGATAACAAAAAATGAATATTTTTAAGGGGAAAACAAATTTTGGGAGTGACCTTAAAAGTATAGTGAGAGGGCCCTTTTATAAGTGGTGAGAATGACAATTTTGTAAGTATTTCAACTTAATATAAAGGGAGAACATGTTTCACATGTTAAGAAGACTCAAAAATTGATAATAATTTATTGGGGATGATATGAGGTTCACAATAGCTCATGCATTCATTTTTACACTTGTTTAAAACATTTTTTTCAAGTCCTTTTCTCTTAGAATTCTCACTTTTACCTTTTTTTCTTTTACTATGGTAACTAGTTTTTACTTAAGTAAATCATTTTTATGAATAAATTAAAATGGATTTTATTATATAATTTTTAATTACTGGTTAAAAATATTAAATCCATTTTTTTAGATAAAATTTATTAGTGTAAGAAAAATCAATTTTAATATTATCACATGTAAGATGTAAAAATATATTTTTTAAAAAGAGTATTTTAAGCATAAATTTTATGTGTATGATTGAATTTTCCATGTATTAAATTTTCAAGATATAAATTGGTTTAATTTAAAAAATAAAATTTATCCGGATTTCAATGTAATACAAAAACAAATTTTAACAAATTATTATTAATTAAAAGATAATACCAAAAAGGGTTTTAATTTAAAAATATTACCTAAGTCCTAAAATGTTAAAAATAGGATATATAAATTAAGAACGGTATTAAAAAATATATAATTTTACTTTATAAACACATCTTTGATCATTTAAAAGGTTTATAAACTTTTAGGTCTTTCATATATAATTATAAAGTTAAATTTTTTGTAAATATGATGTTTTCACTATTCACCAAAAAAGTGACTATTTAAGGAAAATTCTCAAAAATATATCCTAAGATAATATTTTTAATATAAGTACAAAATTATAGTTAATTTTTCCAATTTAAAATAAAAAAATTTAGTAATTTAACTTTAAAATAAATCATAAAAATATAATGAAAATTATTTTCATGGGAAAATAAACTATTTAAAATATTAATTATTCTTACTTTTATTTCCTATCAATTACTAATCTAGTTACTATTAATATATTATTAATATCAATAATATATGTTATCCATAATATTATTAGTTTCTTAAAATAAATAATATAAAACTCACATGTTTATAAAGTTTACATTTTAAAGTATATGTCATCATTCTTTGTTATTTAGCTACAATAATTCAATTTTAATCAATACCTTGGTATTAATAATGATTTTTATTTTTATTTATACATATATATCATAATTAGGTCATCTCTATTTTCACCCTCTAATTATAGGGATATATTTTAATAGTTTTATAACATTCCATAGTTCGTTTTGATTTTTTGTTTCATGTATCACAAGATATTGAACATATTAAGTCTTAAAGGAATATATATTGTAAAATATTGGGTTATTTCTACCCCCCCCCCACCTAAATAAATTATGTCCTCACAATTGTAATTATAACTTTCTAAAAAAAAGTTAATGGTGTCTAAAAGATGTCTATAACTCAATATATAATATCAAATAAAGCTGGCACCTTAATATTTTAGGTGCAACTAGGAAGAACATATTTTCCACTCATTGTGCTAACTGGTTTCTTCATCTTTCCTTCATAAACTCGTGTTTTTTCCCAAATTTAGGACATGTGGGAAATGAAATCTTCATTCCTTCATCATCTTTTCCACCCAAAGTTCTATGAGACTACATCCTTCCCTTCTTTAGTGTGTTTGGGAACTCAATTATTTCTATGTTTTCTGTCATAATTCATGATACCTGGTTCGGCATAATCACAAGGTTTCACACTTTAGTTCTTATACCATTAGGTTTCTCATTGGGATAATCTATGCATTATCCATGGAATTTATTATTAACTTGATTCCTTTAGGATTCATTCATTAAAAAAAATAAAAAGAGGTTAATATGAGTAATGAACACCAAAATAGAATTATTATAAGATTATTACATGATAAATTCAACATTAAAGTATCTCATTCTTATAAATTATTAAATTAGATTTTAGTTCACTCTAAATCACTCTTGGTTTAATCTAGGTTTCTTTGGGTTAGGTTCTCTCATATTCTATAACCTAATTCCTTAACATAATATTAACCAAGACATATCCCTCAGGAGTGTCAAACCAAGTTTGTAGTCTTAGGTTCACTCATCACGCACCAGAGTAAAGATTGATACTCAGCTATCCTTTTTTATAGTGACTACCACTAGGTAAATTTGTGCAACAGCCACAACCACTTTTCAATATCTATATAGTGATGAAATTTCTTGTATAACCACATGATATCTAATTTTACAAAACTTTTAGATGTTATCCAACACATTAACTTATCCCTTATACTTACCTGTAAAGTTTTTACTAAATTTAACTTACCTTAATCCCTAAATAATATAAAATTTTCAATATTACCTCATCAAACATAAACACATATCTATACCTTTGAAATTATGATAAATTTTAACTTATCAGCCCTTAAATTTTCATCAACTAATATACTAACCCCTAAAGTTATCTAAACCCTACTATAATATCAATTTTAATGCCCCATACCTGTACTCTAAGATCTAATTCAAAAAACACATACCTTACATACTAGATTGATAGAAAATATAGATTCTTGAACATAATTATCCCATATTTATATTAATTAAATAAAATATTTCATTACAAACAATACAATAACCTTTTAGATTTAGATATTTATAGAGTTAGGATAAAACATTAACTAATAAATCCCATGTATTTCTCAACCAAAGGAAATTTTTTCTATCATAAGTCTTGAAGTGTGTTCTCGATCACCATGAGATGGTGAAAAACACTAAGGGTACCAAATATAACCGCAAGGGAATGATTTATCCCTCAAAATATTCACAACTAAGAATTGTACTCTATCTGATAAGCTAACATGGTATATCCATATAATGAATTTCTATGAAAAATAAATAAATATTTTAAAATAAAAAGAAAAACCAAGCAATACATAACCGAAATATAAATAACCAACCCAATTTTAAATGAATCGTGATAAATAATATAAAACTAGTACAAAATGAAAGACACTTTGAATAAAAAGTGGTTGAGATGGCCCATAAAAAATATCCCAAGACAATACACCAAACCCAATTCACCATAAAATCATCCCCATGTGACCTGAGGCCACCTCCATATCTAAAACTAATCCATTAGATTGTTATATCAATGCATCTCTCACACACAAAGATGTAACCTATAAATTTTCATAATACTTAAGATCTGTATACATGTTTTGGTTTGTATGTAGGTTGTATGCAATATGTTATTAGTAGTATTTCACCAAATAATTTATGCAATTCCTTTTAAAGAAATTTTATTAATTCTAGTTGGAACAATATTTTGGAAATAAGTTTTTTACTATATAATATCATGAGATTGAAACAAATAAATTAACTTTTTCCTTTTAAAATAAAAGTATTCATCATTATAAATATAATTTGAAGAAGGTAATAACTATTTGGTAATGAAAAAAACATAGAGTTATTTAAAATAATTTTTTGGAACTTTAATAAAATGATACAATGGTAGTTTTACCTTCTTTAAAGCCTTTCTTTCAAAAAAATTAAAAAGGTTGGGATATAAACTAACCCATAAAATAAGTAAATATGAAAAATAAATCTTAATTAAAATTTCATGTAATCAAGGCATAAGTAAATAGTGGTGATAAAAACATTGTTATGTATTAAATATGAGAAAAAAGGAAATATAAAAAAACTAAAATCAAACATCATCAGGGTTGAATCATAATTGTAATAATCATCAAGGTAAAATGATATAATGAGATTAATAAATAAATCGATAATGTTTTAAGATCCATAAATAAGAAAAACAATTAAAATCATGAACATCATGGGATACACCATAGGTCATAGTTGTAAAATCATAGGCTTACTGGGGTGGAACCATCTATCATCCTATCAATTTAATCCTTGAAAAATAACCCCATGATTACTCTTCCTAGCCTCACTAAGTGGCACTCCCTATAGACAAATAATATTTATACTTGAGGATACTAGTTTGAGCATAATCATAACTAGTATAGTAATGATCTCTCAATATCCTAACTAGATACTCTGGGTTCCCATATATAGCTGATGAAACATTTTTATCATAACATTAATCACATATCAATAATATAGAACAATAAAATTATTTACAATAATAGCATTTCATCTCACCTCTACACCCTTTAATTAACAACCCCTTTACTTTTACATAGGTGTCAAATAATAATCAAATTCAATTGCGGGCATACACAAGATCATATAATGAAAGATAAAATTGGGCTTAAAATATTAATGTAGCTTATAATATAAAGACATTTTATAAAAGATGTCAAATGGTTCATTGGATTAGAATCAATAGTTGTAAACATTTAATATTTCTTAAAACTCATTTTGAAAACGAGTATTGATTTAAAATATCAACCAAACAAAAAGGGAAAATTAAATATTAAACCAAAATTGCTAAATTATGTCATATAAAAATCCAACATTAATTAAAGAACTTTAATCATAACTTAATCTCAAATCATAGATAAGAAACATAAGAATATAACAATTAAACACATTAAAAATCAATAATAATTAAAAACCACTCAAACCACCCCTTAAACAAATTAACATTCATCAAATCCACATGATTTATCCTATTAAACTATTTATAAAACATTTGAAATATAAAACACCACTTCTTTTGTCAATTATCTTTTGAAATCCCTTTACCACAATTAAACAAGCACCTTGTATGCATGAAAAAATTGTTTTAGGTGAAAAGAACCAAGAACCCATGTAAAACCCCATTAAATAATCATGAAAAACATTAAAAAATTAATATCACCCATTAATTTTGAAATAATACCATATATATGTGTTTGTGTGTGTGTGTGAATAAGGATTTAGAAAACTCAATCACTATAAGAAATTGGGATTAAATCAATCCACATTTGATAATGAACACTATATTAGGTTAAGAGGAAGGCTTAATCAACCCTAGACTTCAAAAATATTAATATTAGAAGAACCCTACATGAGAACATGGATATCATGGACATTAGGGTTTAAATAAGATAATGAAAGATGAGGTAGATAGATGAAGAAGGAAGTAAATATGAAGAAAATGAATGGTTTAAATTGAGAAACCAAGGAAGATTAAAGATTAAGGAGTGTAAAATCCATGAATGAGGAGAAGACAGGCATAGTTAAGGCTCATCGTGGCTGTGATGTGTGGTAATGGAGAGAAGAAAACCTTAAAAGGTGTTAAAACTAATCAGGCACTAAAACAGAATTGTAAAGACCTGTAAATTCCAAGTAAATTTTTTTTTCTTAATTTTCTTTGGAATTTTACAAGAACTCAGTTTCTGACGGCACCTGATTCCGAGGCCCGGTGTGCCCGGAATCATTTTCCAAAGTTTGGCTCGGGTATGTTCAGTGAACGGATGAGCGGGTTTTTCTAACTTTTGAACCGTTGCTCGGAATCAAATTATGAGGGCACCGATGGAATCGCAGCGCCGGTAATTGTTTAGAAACGCCTCTTTCGGAGTTGCGTTTTCTTGGATGTGGTTTTTAATTTTTGGGCTTAAGGTTAAGAAATAAAATAAATTGTACGACAAACTTTATTTTATTTCACTTAAGCCGCTTGAAATCCACTTGAAGCCACTTAAAGCAGCTTAAGCTGAGTCGATGCAGATAGGGTGTTATCCAGAAATATCCTACCCTCTTGGTAGGATATTTGTGAGGTGGGGCCTGCACGAGCCCCACCGTTTCTTTTTCCGCTAAGTAACACACCCGCGAAAACCCGTCATTATGAAAGTCAACTGACGCGTTTTATTAATTTCTTAACACACCAATTAATTGGGCGGTTTTCTTCGTTGAATTAATTGGGCGGTTTTCTTCGTTTAATTAATTGGGCGGTTTATTTCGTTGAATTAATTCTACGAATTAATGGGTCGTTACTTATCTCTTTTTCGTTTCTTAACCGGTTTGAAATCCGTTGGCGTAGTAATAAAATAAGACCAACGCCTCATCTTGAGGATTACACGTTGGGAGGCTTTTGACAGAATTCTTGTGCCTTCACCCTTCTTCGCGAAGAACGCGAAGAACGCGAAGAATGCGAAGAACGCTGGCCTCCGACGAAGAACGCCGAAACCGCGGAAATCGACGATGCGACGCTGTGTGCCGCGACGCCGACGTTTCCTCTTCCGTGACGTTCTTCTGCGACGTTCCTTCGTCCGCAATGAAATCTTCGATCTTCTGTTTGAGGTAAGAGATTTTGGGTTTCTTTTAAAACTCCTTTGTGGTTTTTAACAACGCATGGATTTAATTATTAAAATTAAATCTTTTGTTCTTGAACCTCGGAGTTCGTCGACGTGCACCGTATTCCGCGACGACGCGACGCCCTTCCGTGACGACGCGACGCCTTCCGCAACGCGACGATCACCTCCTTCCGCGGCGATCAAATCCGCGAAGAACCCGCGTGCGATGACTTGACGAGGTAGGGGTTTGTTGTGAAACAATTTATATTCTCGTGATCGTTTCTTTTTAAATGAAGAACCCGGTTTCATAAGAACAATTTTAATTTATTAAAATTTTTGTTTCATGTGTTGAATAAATTCTCCCGACTGTTTTATCTAACACGGAGGGTGCGGGCCAAACGAACACGGCCCGACAACCCTCCACCGTTCTTCGTGGTTGTACGGATTTGGCAGGCGACGGAAAAACGTGACGCAAGGGCGATTTGATGATCCCGCAGTGAAGAACGGAACCCGGGAGGAACAGCGGCACAGATGGGAAGGAAAACGGACCACCAGAGCAACTCTGGTGGCCCGCGGAAGCTACCGGCGGCGCGGGTCGCCGGCGCGGCGGCGCCGGCGGCCGGAGGAGGCGGCCAACGGACCCGCGGCCGCAGGGGTCCCACTCCCACGCATGGGATGCGGTGACATGTCGCGTCCGTTGATCCATCGCGGCCCCGCGCGGGGCCGCGGCACCTCCAACCCACGGGGGTAGCGCCCCGCGGCTTCACCCTGCTCGGCTGCTCGGCCGAGCCGAGCCGGACCGGCCAGCCGAGCCGGGCCGCGCCCTGGCCTAGTCGGACCGGGTCTGGCCGGGTTGGACCGGGTCGGGTCGACCCGGTTCGGCCGACCCAGGGGGGGTCGGGCCGGGTCGGCCCAGACCCCCCGTCTTCGGACCATTTTCGGTCTTCTGCCCGTAACTTGAGCTACGGGCATCCGAACGACGCGCCGTCAGTGGCAACGCAATCCTTGGATCGAGACGATCATTTCGGTATATCACACTCAAGGTTTCAAAATACTTTGGGTTCGGCCGGGTTGGTTCATCCACGAAACCAACCGGGCCCTCGGAGCGGAAACGCTCATATCTTGAGCTCCGGACGTCTGATTGACGTGCCATAGACTTTGATGTATTCCTATAAGGGAGACAGATCTTTTACCTTACTCCGCTCGAGGTTTGGACGCAGTTGGAGTACGGTCGGGTTGGTTTTAACTTAAAAACCAACCGGGCCCCCAGGACGAAAAAAGCCAATAACTTCCAGACCAGGCGTCTGATTGACGCGCCGTCTGTTGCGTTGCGTTCCTGTTGACGATACGGAACTTTTGGAATCCTCCGCCCAAGTTTTGTATTCAATTGGGTTAAAGCCGGGTTGGATTGTGCCCAAAATCCAACCAGGCCCCTGGAACGGAGAAAGATGATATCTTTCAGACCAGACGTCTGTTTGACGAACCGTCAGTGGCGTTGGTGATCACGTTGAGAAACGGTTCCTATGAGTATACCCTATGAGTGTTCGGGGTATAGTTGAGTTACGGCCGGACTGGTTCGCACACGAAACCAACCGGGCCCCGGGGACGAAAAGGCTAATAACTCACAGACCGGGCGTCCGTTTGACGCGCCGACTGTTGCGTTGAGACCCCTATGACGAGGCGTTCCTTTGAGATACTTCTTCGTGGGACTTTGTGATACTTGGATTATTGACCAGTATCTCGTGGAGCGGACCCTCCCGGAGACGAGCGTGCGGAGTACGGAGACAGTGTAGACGACTGAGACCTGATGACTGCTTGACTGACTCGACTTGGAGTGAGTCGACTAGCCCAGTGGACGGAGCGCCCGGTATTTGGTAGCAGACCCACGGTGGACGGAGCGCCTGGTAGTTGGCAGCAGACCCGCGGTACTCGACCGGAGGAGTACCTCTGTAGGCTATTAGGGAGAGCGCCCGGTATTTGGCGACAGACCCTCAGCGGACGGAGCGCCCGGTAGTTGGCCGCAGACCCGCGGTACTCGACAGGAGGAGTACCTCAGCAGTCTTAGGTTAGTGAGCAGTACCTCGGAGTCATGACAGGTCAGCTGTACACTCCAGAGACGGAGCTCTTCAGCTGTTACGATTTCGATAATGAAAATCCTGGTTGAGCTGAATCTTTTGATCTTTGTGTTTACCTCATGATTGAGATGGGTTACTTGATAACTTAGGCATATGTATGTCCATATACCTAAGTAGCATTTATCTGTTGAGATCTTCTTTGTGGTTATCCTTGTTGGTTTAGAGAGACCTTGAGGGTCTCGGGGTCCCTACTGAGTATCGTTATACTCACCCCTACACGGGCTATGCCCGCACCTCGTTGTGTTGGTTGCAGACGACAGGCAGTGCTGACGGAGGCCGAGTGTTCGAGGACTGGATGGTACCCGGAGGTGGACTACACGACGAGACGACACACGGAGGAGGTTGACGGACGAGAGCGTGGAGGATGCTATCTGTACCTACCCTTCAGGTAGGATTCGTGGTGGACGACTAGGAGCTGCACCATCTGTACCTACCCTTCAGGTAGGATCTGAGTAGGACGACCCAGGAGCCGCTTCCGTCCTTCCAGCTGTTATATTTTCTGTTGTACTTGTTCAGTTGTAGTTGTACTTTCTTTTGGGTTTTTATTCTGGTCCATTTACTTTTTAGCACTTCTCTTGTACTTAGTGTTTTCTTTTTCTGCTTGCTTACTCTGTGGTGCTTGTTTCCTTTTATAAAGGCAATGCCTTCCCAGTTATCGGGATTTATGCCTTCGGTGCTAGTCGTCAGCCCCTGTCCTATGGAAGGCGGGCTGGGGGTAGTCACGGCAAGGGCCCCGAGGACGGGTCGTGACAAATTGGTATCATAGGAGTTCGGTTCTACCGCAGAACATATAACTCTGATGTTTCTTTCTGTGAAGCAATAGTGTTAAGAGTATCGAGTGTGGTTTTCAGTTCAGGGAGTCCAGTGTTGGTGCGGGCGGCCGACGTATCCATAAACCGGGACCCTGACAACTGATTTCCGACTTTGTGCAAGAAAACACTGATTGTGTGTGTGTTTTCCAGAAGTTTTTTTTAAATTTCAGCTCAAACCAGGGATAATCTTTGACCGTGTCATGTTGTTTCTTTCAGGATGCCTCCACGTGGACGACCAGCTAGAGCCCCGAGAGTGGTACGTACTGATAGCCCACCGAGCGATGATGCCTCAGTACAGGTCCCTATCCCAGTTGAGGCACCAGCAGAGGCACCAGCGGTACTACTACCCGTTGGGCCACCGATGCCACCAGCCCCAGCAGCAGAGGGTGCACGTCGCTTGAGCGCACTGCATGAGTTCCAGCGCCAGAGGCCACCCAGGTTCCAGGGAGGGACGGACCCGCAGGCGGCTAAGGATTGTCTGGAGGCTGTGGTGAGAGTCTTCAGGCTAGTGGGGACGCCGACAGATTTCATGGTGATCCTTGCTGCCAGCCTTCTTCAGGCAGCAGCAGGCAGATGGTGGAGCCTAATTCTTCAGATGCATGACGAGGCGGCACTTCTATGGGCAAACTTCGAGAGCCTATTCTGGGCAGAGTTTGTACCAGCCACCCTTCGAGCGGTGCGTATACAGGACCTACTTCAGCTGCGGCAGGGCAGCATGTCAGTGGCGCAGTACTCAGCAAGATTCACAGACCTCTCGCGCTACTCCACAGATATGGTACGGGACCCGTTCTTCAGGGCCCGAACCTTCGAGCAGGGGCTCAGGCGAGAGATTAGAGCTTATGTTGTTTCTCACAGCATTCCGACGCAGACAGGGGTGTTGGAGAGAGCTTTCTTAGTGGAGAGTTTCCTTGCTGAGCAGTCTCCAGCAGTAGGACCCACCACTGGCCGGCTTGCGTCAGAGTCTTCTGCAGCAGGCAGTAGACAGATGACGTAGAAGTCCAAGAGGACCAGACCTACCGATGTCCGGATGCACGACTCAGGTTCAGTTGTGTGGGGAAACTGAGGTGGAGTCAGATCCAGACGTGCCGAGAGTGGACAGTGTTACTCCTGCGGTGGAATTGGTCACATGGCACGTGACTGTCCGACCCGCCATGCAGATGACCAGCAGTTAAATGAAGAACCTCTGAGGTAGAGGCAGAGGTTCGATCAGGGCGGACCGCAAGGAGCAGGCGGCCATGGCAGAGGATCTGTCCGTGCAGCTGGAGGTGGACGACGCTTCGGGATGTTGCCACCACCACCACCAGGAGGCCCACCCCGACCGCAGGGGACAGGAGGACATGGGAGAGCTCAGCTTCAGGCAGCTGAGGCCTATGGTCATGGAGCTCCGGAAGCAGATGGACAGGAGCGGGACTAGCTTCCGACCTGGAGGCTATTAATCCTGCTGCTTCTAGTTTTGTTGATGTTTTCCTGTAGTTGCTTTGTGTCTTTGTACTATGAGATGCAATAATGAAAAGACACTTATCTTTGTAAAGTTTTCTTTCCTGTCCTTTTTTTTTTGGTTGATACTAAGTGGTCCCGGTTAAGACTGTTGATTTGACCCTCACTTTCGAGTTTTCTACTGAAGGAGACCTAGTGACCACACACTGATGCCGACAGTGTGACTCGACCCTTGGAGGCGAGAGTGACAGTTGTATCTCTTGGTAGTTACGTCGAGACCTTACGATTTCATCCATGGCATGAAAGCATCATTCATGTCAGGATTGACTGTATTAGGAAACGAATGTGGTTCATCCAGGGGATGAGACCGGATTTCTCTTATCGGCAAAGAATAAATCTTAGCAGCTCTTGTGAGACTAGAGAAGGTCCAGGTCATCCAAGAGCGGATGAGGACAACACAGGGCCGACAGAAGCCTTATGCTGACAGGACTTGGAGGCCTCTAGAGTTCGAGGATGACCATCAAGTCCTTATACGAGTCTCACCTCGACGAGGTTTACGAAGATGTGTCCAGGGAGGCAAGTTATCTCCAAGGTTCAACGGATCTTTCTAGGTCCTCATCTGGGTAGGCGAGGTGGTTTACCGCTTGACCCATCCACTTCAGTTGCACTAGGTGCACGGTGTTTTCCACGTATCCCAACTGAGGAGATATGTGCTCGACCCTCCGCATATCATCGACCATTAGGAGCTGGACGGTGGCGATGAGGTGACTTATACGGAGGTTCCTGTGGGGATCGAGGATCGACAGGAGCGGATCCTAGGAGGAAGGTTGATTCCTCTTGTGCACTTTCTTTGGCAGCACGGGAACCTCTAGGTGAGCACATGGGAGCGGAAGGCTCAGATGCGTGCTCAGTACCGTCTTTGTATCCCTAAGTTTGTGGTGAATCTTTACGGGGACGTAAAGCCCTGTGGTGGGAGTAATGTAAAGACCTGTAAATTCCAATGAAATTTTTTTTTTATTAATTTTCTTTGTAATTTTACAAGAACGCAGTTTCTGACGGCACCTGATTCCGAGGCCCGGTGTGCCCGGAATCATTTTCCAAAGTTTGGCTCGGGTATGTTCAGTGAACGGACGAGCGGGTTTTTCTAACTTTTGAACCGGTGCTCGGAATCAAATTCTGAGGGCACCGATGGAATCGCAGTGCCTGTAATTTCTTAGAAACGCCTCTTCCAGAGTTGTGTTTGCTCGGGTGTGGTTTTTAATTTTTGGGATTAAGGTTAAGAAATAAAATAAATTGTACGACAAACTTTATTTTATTTCACTTAAGCCAATTGAAATCCACTTGAAGCCACTTAAAGCAGCTTAAGATGAGTCGATGCGGATAGGGTGGTATCCAGAAATATCCTAACCTCTTGGTAGGATATTTGTGAGGTGGGCCCCGCACGAGCCCCACCGTTTCTTTTTCCGCTAAGTAACGCACCCGCGAAAACCCGTCATTATGAAAGTCAACTGACGCGTTTTTTAATTTCTTAATGCACCAATTAATTGGGCGGTTTTCTTCGTTGAATTAATTGGGCGGTTTATTTCGTTGAATTAATTCTACGAATTAATGGGTCGTTACTTATCTCTTTTTCGTTTCTTAACCGGTTTGAAATCCGTTGGCGTAGTAATAAAATAAGACCAACGCCTCATCTTGAGGATTACACGTTGGGAGGCTTTTGACAGAATTCTTGTGCCTTCACCCTTCTTCGCGAAGAACGCGAAGAACGCGAAGAACGCCGGTCTCCGACGAAGAACTCTGAAACCGCGAAAATCGACGACGCGACGCCGTGTGCCGCGACGCCGACGTTTTCTCTCCCGCGACGCCGACGTTTTCTCTCCCGCGACTTTCTTCTGCGACGTTCCTTCGTCCGCAATGAAATCTTCGATCTTCTGTTTGAGGTAAGAGATTTTGGATTTCTTTTAAAACTCATTTGTGGTTTTTAACAACACATGGATTTAATTATTAAAATTAAATCTGTTGTTCTTGAACCTTGGAGTTTGTCGACGCGCACCGTATTCCGCGACGACGCGACGCCCTTCCGCGACGCGACGATCACCTCCTTCTGCGGCGATCAAATACGCGAAGAACCCGCGTGCAATGACTTGACGAGGTAGGGGTTTGTTGTGAAACAAATTATAATCCCGTGATCGTTTCTTTTTAAATGAATAACCCGGTTTCATAAGAACAATTTTAATTTATTAAAATTGTAGTTTCATGTGTTGAATAAATTCTCCTGACTGTTTTATCTAATGCGGAGGGTGCGGGCCAAACGAACACGGCCCGACAACCCTCCGTCGTTCTTCGTGGTTGTACGGATTTGGCGGGCGATAGAAAAACGTGACGCAAGGGCGATTTGATGATCCCACAGTGAAGAACGGAACCCGGGAGGAACAGCGGCACAGACGGGAAGGAAAACGGACCACCAGAGCAACTCCGGTGGCCCGCGGAAGCTACCGGCGGCGCGGGTCGCCGGCGCGGCGGCGCCGGCGGCCGGAGGCGGCGGCCAACAGACCCGCGGCCGCGCGGGTCTGGCTCGCACGCATGGGACGCGGCGACATGCCGCGTCCGTTCATCCATCGCGGCCCCGCGCGGGGCCGCGGCACCTCCAACCCGCGGGGGCAGCGCCTCGCGGCTTCGCCCTGCTCGGCCACTCGGTCGAGCCGAGACGGACCGGCCAGCCGAGCCGGGCTGCACCCCAGCCTAGCCGGAACGGGTCCGGCCGGGTTGGACCGGGTCGGTTCGACCCGGTTCGGCCGACCCAGGGGGGGTCGGGCCGGGTCGGCCCGGGCCCAGACCCCCTGTCTTCGGACCATTTTCGGTCTTTTGCCCGTAACTTGAGCTAAGGGCCTCCAAACGACGCGCCGTCAGCAGAAACGCAATCCTTGGATCGAGACGATCATTTCGGTATATCGCACTCAAGGTTTCGGAATACTTTGGGTTCGGCCGGGTTGGTTAATCCACGAAACCAACCGGGCCCTCGGAGCGGAAACGCTCATATCTTGAGCTCCGGACGTCCGATTGACATGCCATCGACTTTGATGGATTCCTCTAAGGGAGATGGATCTTTTGGCTTACTCCGCTCGAGGTTTGCACGCAGTTGGAGTACGGTCGGGTTGGTTTTAACTTAAAAACCAACCGGGCCCCCGGGACGAAAAAAGCCAATAACTTCCATACCGGACGTCTGATTGACGCGCCGTCTGTTGCGTTGCGTTCCTGTTGATGATACGGAACTTTTGGCATCCTCCGTCCAAGTTTTGGATTCAGTTGGGTTATAGCCGGGTTGGATTGTGCCCGAAATCCAACCGGGCCCCTAGAACGGAGAAAGATGATATCTTTCAGACCAGACGTCCGTTTGACGAACCGTCAGCGACGTTGGTGATCGTATTGAGAAACGGTCCCTATGAGTGTTCGGGGTATAGTTGAGTTACGGCCGGACTGGTTCGCACACGAAACCAACCGGGCCCCAGGGACGAAAAGGCTAATAACTCACAGACCGGGCATCTGTTTGATGCACCGACTGTTGCGTTGAGACCCCTATGACGAGGCAGTCCTTTGAGATACTTCTTCGTGGGACTTTGTGATACTTGGAGTATCGACCATTAGCTCATGGAGCGGACCCTCTCGAAGACGAGCGTGCGGAGTACGGAGACCGTGTAGACGGCTGAGACCTGATGACTGCTTGACCGACTCGACTTGGAGTGAGTCGACTAGCCCAGTGGACGGAGCGCCCGGTATTTGGCGGCAGACCCACGGCGGACGGAGCGCCTGGTAGTTGGTAGCAGACTCGCGGTACTCGACCGGAGGAGTACCTCTGTAGGCTATTAGGGAGAGCGCCCGGTATTTGGCGACAGACCCTCAGCGGACGGAGCTCCCGGTAGTTGGCCACAGACCCGCGGTACTAGACAGAAGGAGTACCTCAGCAGTCTTAGGTTAGTGAGAAGTACCTCGGAGTCGTGATAGGTCTGTTGTACACTCCAGAGACGGAGCTCTTCAGTAGTTATGGTTTCGATAATGGAAATCCTGGTTGAGCTGAATCTTTTGACCTTTGTGTTTACCTCATGATTGAGATGGGTTACTTGATAACTTAGGCATATGTATGGGCATATACCTAAGTAGCGGTTATCTGTTGAGATCTTCTTTGTGGTTATACTTGTTGGTTTAGAGAGACCTTGAGGGTCTCGGGGTCCCTACTGAGTATCGTTATACTCACCCCTACATGGGTTATGTCAGCACCTCGTTGTGTTGGTTGCAGACGACAGGCAGTGCTGACGGAGGCCGAGTGTTCGAGGACTGGACGGTACCCGGAGGTGGACTACACAACGAGTCAGTACCCGGAGGTGGACTACACGATGAGACGACACATGGAGGAGGTTGAAGGACGAGAGCTTGGAGGAGGCTATCTGTACCTACCCTTCAGGTAGGATCCGTGGTGGACGACCAGGAGCTGCGCCATCTGTACCTACCCTTCAGGTAGGATCCGAGGAGGACGACCCAGGAGCCACTTCTGTCCTTCCAGCTATTATCTTTTCTATTGTACTTGTTCAGTTGTAGTTGTACTTTCTTTTGGGTTTGTATTCTGGTCCATTTACTTTTCATCACTTCTCTTTTACTTAGTGTTTACTTTTTCCGCTTGCTTACTCTGTGGTGCTTGTTTCCTTTTATAAAGGCAATGTCTTCCCAGTTATCGGGATTTACGCCTTCGGTGCTAGTCGTCAGCCCCTGGCCTATGGAAGGCGGGCTTGGTTTTGTCACGGCACGGGCCCCGAGGACGGGTCGTGACAAGAATCACCTTTTATAACCACTAGAATTCAGATTTATCGGTTTTAAAAAAAGATTTGATGTTGTAAGTTCCCTTAAAAGCTAATCTTGTTTATCATTCTTAAAAAAACATGGTTAAAGGGGGCCTCCTATCAGCATGTTTTTTATAGCTAATAATAGCAAATTTTGTGAGATATTTTTTAGTGTTGATAAAACTTGAAATATTTTTGAAAACCCATACCCTTTATCATTTCTCCTTTTATCAAATCTAGTTTCTAACACTAATAAAACTCAAAAATATATATTTTTTAAATTAGGGAATTCAACTACGCCACCCCTATCCTTTATCACCCCCCCCCCCCCACCATCAATGTTATACTTAATTCCCCAACCCTCGTATAGCCTCGCACTCATGAAGATTTAAACTCTTGACCACCTTCCTACGGGATAAATTCCCTTACCACTGTTGCATCCCATTTTTTCCTACATTTTATGATTTATTTATTTATATAATTATATAATTATTTTTAAATAAATTTATAAAATATGTTTATATATTTATATATTTATATATTTATATATTTATATATTTACATATTATATTTATATTTATATTTATATATATATATAAGTATATATTTATATATTTACATAAAAATTGTTTATAATGTATTTACAAAATGCATATTTATGTTAAATACTTTTTTGTGTGTGTTTGTATTTGTATATGTGTGTATGTGTGATTCTCTCACACTATATATATACATTTATATATGTATGTATAGTTTTACGTATGTCTATATATATATGAATATGTGTGTGTGTGTGTGTGTGTGAATATATATATATATATGTGTGTGTGTGTGAATATATATATATATATATATATATATATATATATTATTTTAATAAACATTTGATACAATGTATAAAGATACATACATGTATATAGACACGCAACAAGTGCACAATACCACTAGCCTAGAAGATTTTACTTATCATATATTGATATATTTGATATTTATGTATATATATTTTTCAATATATACTTATTTTCATATATATAAACATATATATATATATACATTTATTATTAGAATATATAAATAAATATATATTTTATTTATTAATACACACACATATATATTTATATATAAACGTTATATATGAATTTTTTTAGGTATATACATCCATATACATTTTTATAAGGTAATTAAAATGGTTAGATCATTTTTAAATAAAATGGATAATAATTATTTTTATATGGTTTATATGTTTAAAAATATATTTTACATTTAAATATGTTTAAATATCTATTTATAAAATAATTTTTTTTATATGTTAATGTATAATAATAGGTATATATATTTATATATATATATATAACTATAAATGACACTATAATATGAAAAAACATAAAATTTTAAAACCATAATATCTATATGAATGTGATCACTAAGAATAAATTCAATCTTCACTGAAAAAAAATTATAAAAACCTCTCAAACAAAGTTGAAATTCCATGGAATATTCAAAAAATATGGTATTTCAACTAAAAACTCGGTTTTGGTGGACTTGGTAGCTTTCTAGACCTTTTTAACCTTGAAAAAAAGTATAAAGGTTCCATAAAATTAATATGTCATAGATCTCTTTTCATGTTTTGATTTGAAATCTCATGGAGCTCAAATGGAAACCCAAATCAAAAGTTATGCTCGATTCAAGTTGAAGACTTGTTTTCAACTTATCTTAAGAGATTAATTAATTTATTAATTTTTTATATCACTAAAATGTTATTAAATGTCTATTAATCTATACTAATTAGTCAATTTTTAATTAATATTAATTTTTACTTATTTTATAAACCATTTTTCACTAAACCTGTAACATATTAAGTGTAAATACATATTTAGTATTATATAAATCATTTTTGAAAAAATATTATATATATATATATATATCAATATATTTATATTTATACTGTAAAATATGATTTATTATAATATATAATTTTTTTATGAAATTCACCTTTTTCAACGCCAGAAACAGGGGTTTTAGCACGGATAAAGGGAATACATTTATCACCACTAAGAAAAGCATTGAAAAAGGGAATCCTTTTACTAGTGCTATTTTTAGTGATGATAAAGGTTGTTTTCATTAAAAATATTGTATTAACGTTGAATATTGATGATTCAGTTGTAGTGACACTAAGGCAAACACATTATTGTAGAACTAATGGTATTGTTTGAAAAAAAATAAGGATCATATTTCATAAGAACCAATAAAGCTTGTATAAAAACTAAAAAACTCATGTGGAACTCTTTTTAATATTTAATTATTTAAATATTCTACTAGCGACAACTCAAAACAACTCCAATTAATGTAAAATTTCATTTGAAGGGTAAACAGTCCATTCCAAACTCAACACAACCATCAAAAAAATCGATGTAATTCCCTTATTTAAATTTTCATTTTACTCCCCTTTTGGAGAAAAATTACCAAAATACCCTTGAAAACATCACTAACTATACACACACACAATTTTAGACCTTTGAAGGTATGATTAGACATCAATGTTTAATGATGTGTATTGTTATTGATTATTAAATATGTCAAGTCATTTAATTGTGACACGTCAAATGCATAAGATTATGTTGAACTCTTGGTGATGCATTGCGTTAATGTGGTTTCTACTGTAATTTTTCTCACACCTTATGCAAACAAATATTGCATGAGTTTGAACTTTATATGTAGTGATGTAGGTAATGGAAAAATTCCTCTATAGGTGAATAGTGGGAGATAAATGAGTTGTGGATATGATTGACTGAGTATTTTGATGTTATGTTAATGATTTATTTTCAGTATTTTGTTGTGAGATATTTCGGCTATTTTTTGTTTCAATACTTATATTTGAGCTATATTTTGGATTTGTTTGATGAAATATTACTATTGGAAATTTTTCAGATTATATTGGGGTTTATTAATAGTGGTATTAATGTTATTTCATTGTCTAAGGTTTTTGGGATCATTTATTTTTTATATATCATTTGGTGATACATTCACTATAGATATTCCCTTTAACAGTGAACAGAAAGAAATTTAATAGTGCAAAAAAATCATTTTTTATAGCGTTGTTAAATGGGGGTTCCCATTTATTAGTTCTAGTTTAGCATTGATGAATACCCAACCTACTATAGTGTTCTGTTTGAATAAAATCACACCATAGAAAATAGTTGTAACCTATATACAAATTTATAATTTAATTGAAATAAATTTTACAACATGAATACAAAAAACACTACTATATATATTTTAAACATTTTTTTGTAAAATTTCAATTACAATTACTAGCCACAAACATTTAAAAACATTAATGTTTCAACGTCTTTGGCACCCACAATCCCCTCTCAAAAAAATTCCTCCCATGGTATCAGTTGTCAAACAAATCACCTCAACTTGAGAAAAATAACCCACCTATATAATAAAACAAATCTTATGTTAGTAATACTATAAATAAATAAATTCAAAATTAATATGAAATAATGCATTAAAAATGTATGTTTTAAAGAAAAAGACACACCTAGATTTATACTAGTTTCATCGTACGGATTATTGAGGTTTTTTTTATTCCTACATGTCAAAAATGATTTATGGATCATTTTCCTAGAGTATCAAAACAATCCATATGGGTTTTCTCGATTTTGTGTATGTCACTTGTTATTTTTACTAAAATTAAGGTTGATTTGAAATAAAAAGACACACTTGGATTTATACCAGTCAAACAATGAGTCATATTGAAGTGTGGATGATTCTTACACATCAACAATTACTTATGAATCATTTTCCTATAGTATCAAAACAATCTGAATGCATTTTCTCAGTTTTCAGTATGCCACTTGTGTTTTTTACTAAAATGTCATTTCAAACTAGAAACACACACTTTGATTCATACCAGTCACATCATGTGTTGTTTTTCTATGATACCACTTATACTCATCCCAAATTAATTATGAATTAATCTTCCAAATTATCAAGACAACCATATTAAATTTTCTTTTTTTTCAGTGAGTGACATGTGTTTTGAACTAAAATGCCAATTTTAAACTGATAACAAACACTTTGAGTCATACCAATCATGTATTGTATCAAATTGAGGTCTGTTTGATTCCTACATTTCAAAAATGACTTACGAATCATTATCCTAAAGTATCAAAAAAAATATGAATGTTTTTTCTTAGTTTTCAGTATGTCACTAGTTATTTTTATTAAAATTAATGTCAATTTTAAATAAAAATTCAAACTTGGAGTCATATTAGTCACACTATGTATTGTATTGATCTATTTAATCTTACATGTCACAAATTAATTATGGACAATTTTCTTAAAGTATCAAAAAATCCAAATACGCTTTCTTAGTTTTCAGTTTGTCACATTTTATTTTTACTAAAATTAATGAAAAATTTAAATAAAAATAAGAACTTTGAGTTATATCAGTCACACCATGTATTATATTGATCTTTTGGTTGATTCTTATCATTTTCCTAAACTATCAAAATAATATGAATTCATTTTCTAGGTTTTTAGTGTATCAATTATTCTTTTTACTATAATTAATGTCAATTTTAAATAAATATACACACATGGAATTATACTGGTCACACCGTGAATTGGATTGAGATTTGGTTGATTCCTACACATCAAAAATGACTTATATATAATTTTACAAAAGTATCAAAACAATCCAAATTCATTTTCTCAATTTTCAGTATGTCACTTATGTTTTTTATTAAAATGTCATTAGAAATTGGAAACATGCACTTTCAGTCATATCAGTCACATTAAGTGTCGGTTCGATGTGATACTACTTCCTATAGTCAAAACTAACATGTGAATAATTTTCCTAAATTATCAAGATAATAAAAGTGAATTTTATTGGTTTTTAGTGAGTTTTATTTTTTAACAAAAAAGTAAATTTTAAACTAATAACGGACATTCTGAATAATACCGTTCACACCGTGTATCATATTGAGGTTCAGTCGATTCCTATGCATTAAAAATGACTTTTAAATCATTTTACTAAAGAATCAAAAAATCAGAATGCATTTTCTCAGTTTTCAATATGTCTCTTGTTTTTTTCTAAAATCAATGTCAATTTTAAATAAAAAGATACACTTTGAGTTATACTAGTCACACTGTGTATCGGATTAAGGTGGGTTTGATTCCTACATTTCATAAATGACTTATGTATATTTTTTCTAAAGTGTCAAAACAATATGAGTTTTTTTTCTTTGTTTTTAGTATGTCACTTTTTATTTTTACTGAAATCTCATTTGAAATTACAAACACCCACTTTGAGTCATACTAGTCACATCGTGTATCGGTATGATGTGAGACCACTTTCTACACATAAAAAATAACTTATAAATCATTTTATTAAATCGTACAGATAATAAAAGTGTGTTTGGTAGGTTTTTAGTGATAAATACATGTTTTGAAGTAAAATGACAGTTTTAAACTCATAATAGACACTTTGAGTCAAGTGGATCACAGCGTGCATCAGATTGACGTTTGGTTGATTCGTACTCATCAAAAATAAATTGTGGATCATTTTAAAAAAGTATCAAAATAATAAAAATGTTATTTATTTGTTTTCAGTATATCACTTGTTCTTTTTACTAAAATTAATGTCAATTTTAAATAAAAACACACTTGGAGTCATACGGGTCACACCATGTGTTGAATTGAGTTGCGGTTGACTTCTACACATAAAAAATGAATTATGGATTATTTACCTAAAGTATCAAAACAATATAAATTTTTTTGATAGATTTTGATTATGTCAATTTTTCTTTTTCCAAAAATTAATGTCAATTTAAAAAAAAGACACACTTGGATTCATATCGATCACACAGTGTGTCGGATTGAGGTGTGGTTGGTTCATACACATAAAAAATTATTTATGGATCATTTTCATAATGTATAAAAACAATATGAATGTGTTTTATCAATTTTGAGTATTTCAGTAGTCTTTTTTACTAAAATTAATGTCAATTTTAAATAAAAATATGCACTTGGAGTCATACTGGTCACCCGTCTGTGAGATTGAGGTACGGATGATTCCTATAGGTCCAAAATTACTTATGGATCATTTTACTAAAGTATAAATATAATATAAACTACTAATGTTACCATTATTTCTATTTTATTTCATTTTCACATTTGAAACACTACATATTGAGTTGATGTTCTTATCCAAAAAATCATCCTCTACACTTCAGGTTATCAACAACGAGAAAGGTTTTTCAGCAAAGAACATCAACTCAATATGCAGTGTTAGAATTTTGACAAATAAAGGAAATAGAAATCATGGTAACATTGGTTTAAAGGAACATGTTATCTCTTTTGTGGCTTGTTTTAGATATTTTAAACCAAAATATGACTTCCTAAAATATCAGTGAAAAAAAAAATAAGTATTAGATAAAAATGATCAGAAAATTACCTTACACACAATTGATAAAATAAAGAAAAATTAAATAATTAATTATTAGGAATTAACCTTTTTATAATGTTTTTATACATTATTGACCCATTTCCTTGTTTTCCTTATCTCAGTTGTATCCATTAAGTCTAATCTCTCGTGTGCATGAGCAGCTTTAAACAAACCACACCAACTTGAAAAAAATAATACACCTATATAAGAAAACAATTCTTATGTGAGTAGTACTACAAATAAATAAATTAAATAGAAATAAGAAATAATCCATTACTTCTATGGATAATGATTTTATTGTGAAAACATCAATATTACCTTTGTGATTGAGAAAAGAAAATATTTTTTCTCTTTCTACAAAGGCAGTGGAGGGAAATTGAAGGAAATTGATAAATTCTGAGACTATAGGGGTGAAATGTTTTTTAGGGAGAAGAATTATGTGCAAGTTTTGGTGTAGAAACGCATGAAAGATGAACAAAAATATTCTAAAATAAACAAACTCTAAAAGTAATATTGAAAATTAAATAAATATTTCATTTTTTAATTTTTCAGTAAAATAAATAAAGTATATCATAATAATACCTTTACATCTTCCCAAAGGGTTTCCTTTGTTATAATATTTTCTTCCATGATATTGTTACCATCATTATATGAGGAAGATATTTTCTACATGAGTAGTAAAACATTTAATTTATATTATTTTAATGCGGTAGAGAACAAATAATATTTGGAGGAAAAACATAGTATATTAAAAACCACTTTAACTTTATCATTGAACTCTATTTGTTTTTATAATGGTAGTAGTAATTCACCTTTTAATGATGGTTGTATACATTTGTGACCCATTTCCTTGTTTTCATTATTTTAATTGTAGCCTCGAATTCAAATCTCACCTCAAAGATGGTGGGGTTGGGGTGGGATCATCGTGTGATGGTTGCTCTTGAGTTGTTTCCTCACTTTGCTTCCCCCCATACAATTTTCTAGAAACTCAATCTACTAATGAACATTTTCTTAATGGGAATCAAATATTTCTTTCATTACATTCATTTCTTTATCTTTATCCACATGTTCTTTTATTTTATAAAAATATGTTTGGGGTGTCACACTAAAACCCACACCTATGATTCACCTACACTGTTCTGGACACTTCAAGGCCATCGACAGAAGGTTTTCATCCTATACAGGTGTTGATGATTCCTATGACTAATTCAGATAAAAAATATAGAAAAATAAATAATCATTGTTGTATAATAGGTATTTAAAGAAAAAAATTATTATATCATACTTACACATGATTCCCATACTTTTCATGTGTTTTAATATATTTTTATCCCATATTTATTTACACATTCCTCCTTCCAAAGAACATAACATGGTATGGAAGTGGATTTGGATTTGGATTCATCAATCTACATATAAATATAGGAACATAATTATGTTTTTATTTTATATCACATAAAAATAATACAGTATGTTTAAAATACTTACCAATTTTTTCCAAGTTAAGTTTATTCACGCTCAAATTTACCAAAGAGATGAAGGTATAATGGTCCTTATAGTCTATCTTGGGTTATCGAATCCACTGAGACCTAAGAAGATACCTAAGATGTACAACCTAAGAGATGGATTTTTGGATTTGAAGTGGCCAACTTGGTTTTGATTTTAGATGGTTTTAAATAACACTAAGAAACCTAAGTGAATTCAATTTAATGAAAATGGTTTGATCTTAGGATTATGCTCGGGGTGGATTAAATGAATTTTACTTCTTTAGACAATTTTGGATTTATTAATTCTTGATGAATCCATTCTTCAAAATAACACTACATTCATCATTTTCTGGTTTGATGCTAAATAAATTCAATTATTAATCCTCTACACACTTAGAGAACCAAATTCATGATCTCTCCAAGGTATATAGTTATTTTAGTACTTGTATTTAGCTTCCTCAAACACAGTGAAGATGAAGAGTGGAAATAACTGAAGAATGGAAGTCTTAAATTAGTTAACCAATTAACAACAATTAATTAATCAAATAATATTCAATACAGCCTTTTCATCTTCCTAAGATCATCCCATTAAAGGTTTATCCCTCCATTGATGCTATAATCTCAATGTTAGGTGGAAGATGGCTTATAATAATTGGATTGAAGAAATTAAAACCAGGGAAATAACAAGAACTCCTTCGTTTATGTGAATGAAATTCACACCTATGTGTGAACTAATTCACCACAACACAGATATATCACCGTGATTTGTGATTATATAGTTTTAATGAAATAAATTGGAATAATGTAAGAGAACTATATTGATTAAGAACAAAGAAATAAAAAAATAAACTTACACAGCAATTGAAAATATCACAAATAAACTTTGGCATAGTAACATTGCATCAAAAACAAGAGATGTCGCTTTAACCTCACGAGAACTTCCTTAAATAGGAAATTTTTAATCCATAGGCTGAGCCTCAATCAATGTATTCCCAATTATTAAATTAATTTAGTCCTTAGGGTGGTGGAATGTAGTGGATAAAAATTGATTCCCTCCTTTGACCCGAAGTGCAAGCCAGCATGCCTCCAACGAACAGACGCTTCTAATTTACCTTTTAGAAGGCCGAATTAGAGTGGGAAATAGCATAAAAAAGTAGAGGTCCAGATGTCTCCTAACCACATGTAAAATTTGGTCGCATTTGGAGTTGTGAATCAGGAGTTATGGCCTCTTTAGTGGGATAACATTCTGGGCCGCAGATTCTGGCCCATATTTTGATATTCTATTTGGGACACCTTAATTACCATCATGGATTCCGAATTAGCACTACATAATGAATAATGATTTGTTCCACTATATGTATTATATCATCCCACAAAATTTGGGATTTATTATTCCTGTCTTGTGGGACCCACAATCTCATCAGTGGGATGGTGTTCAATCTGCCTTCTCTAGAATTACTTTCATTCATATCCAAATATCCCCATCATACTTTATGAATAATCCATTGATCCCTGAATGAAAAATGTTCATATTAAAGTGTAGATACATTTCAAAAAATATAAAATTAAAATTTTGAAAATTAAATTCCTTAAAATCATATGAATCATTACGCCAAAATTGGTGTACATTAGGCATGAAGTGCACAAATAATGAGAATGGATGTTCACAATTAAAATCGACTAACTCAAGACCATAAGATAAAAAATGAATATTTAATACCATTAAAATTTAATTTACATATGTGTTTTTATTTTCTAATCACAACCTCCAACTTTCGATTTTCTAGTCCCAAGAAAAAAATATCTCAACAATATGAAATTCGAATTCTCTTTTCCAAAAACATATTAATACACAATGATCACCACAAACCCTTATACCAAAAAATCATGAAACCCATCAAAATATTTTAATACAAGATAGTTTCATAATAATATCCAAATCTCAAGACCATTCCTTTGTTCAAATTCATTTCCATATTTTATCCAATATCAATTAAGTATAAGGATGTGTTTTGTATCACAATAGACATGGGGGTTCATCTTTATTCAAGGGGGAAATGAAGGAAGTGATAGGTGGAATCACATTTCAATATTAATATGAGTATTTTTTTTTAAATATTTTCATGTTAATTGAAATTTCACTCAAAAGACTCAACCCATGTAGAGAGACTTTGTCGATGACTCCCAGGCTCAAAGACCTTAGGGAACCAAGTGAAGCCCACATACTCAGACATCATCTCGTGTTAACTCAGTCAAAAACAAAGTCAAATTACCACAAATAGAGATAAAATTACTAACTATGGGCCATAAAACTATGTATTCATGATTCCCAAGTGCCGAAATCCATGCATTATGTCATTTCATTTCCCTATGCGCAAATTTATTGTTTTTTTTTTGTTTTTTTTTTTGAATACTCATATTAAAACTAAAATGATTACCAAACCTATTCTATTTATTTTGGGGACCCCATGAACTCAAACTAATACCCCACTATCCAAAGGACGTGCATTGTGTTCTTTATTTTATTTGGATGAAAATATAAACAATGAAATATCACATTGGACATCCACACTTTCCAAAATATATGCTCATGAAATTATACATGGATTAAAATCAGAAACGAGGAATTCTAAATTATTTGATATTTAGTTTCAAAGTTTTCAATCTGTATTATCATGTTCAAAGTTAAAGGAATTTTTCATTCCATTAACACACATTTTTTTCAAATTATTTTTTTTTCCACACAAAAGCATAAAAAAATTATTCCATCTCCCCCCCCCCCAAATTAAAATAAAATTGTCCCCAGTGTTAGAAGAAAACAAAATTTTAGAGTAGAGGTTGATGAGGGGAGTTCAAAAAGGAAATTAAAATATGTGGATCATGGAATTAAGTCACCTAGTGGTTGAATTTGAAGTTCTTACTGCTCTAATTTATTCTTTTGATATCCATGTCACTTGTAGATTTTCCTAGTGGAAAAAGAAAAAAAAACAAACAAACAAACAAAACAAAACAAAACAATATATATATATATAAGTAAAATATAAGTATGTATATAAAAATTATATAATAAGAAAGAACAATAAGTCATAGGTCAGTGGTAATTGCGTGCCCCTGTCTCCCTTCGGTCTGGGGTTCAATTCCTTGTGAGGGGGTTTGACCCAAGACCTATGATGTGTCCCTTTTTTATTATTATATTTTTATTTTTATTTTTATTTTTTATTTTACTTTATTTTAACCTAAAAATACATAAAAATAAAATAAAATAAACTCATGAGATATTGTCTTATTTTTAAATTTCTGGGTAAGGTAGTACTCAAGGATTACACCACGTGACATGGATGAATATGGCGCTCCCTTTTCATACCCATCCACACTCATAATAGAAGAATAGGTCAACAGTCTATTTTTTTAAACATCAAAATGATTCATTAATCCTATTTTTTTAAAAAAAGATGATTCACAAAGATGAAAACCATGGGTCGCCTCCCGTGCGGCGCTTTGGTTTAATATCTCTAGCTCGACTTAGGCCCTTAATTATTTCAATATTTTCCTCATATAAGGTTGGTTCACACAATTTTTCAACAAATTCATTTTTTTGGAATGTTTCAATGAATGGTTTGAATCTATGACCATTAACTTTAATGGTTTGACCATTGGTGGGATCTTGAAATTTTACAGCCTCATGGGGGTACACCTTATGCACTATGTATAGACATGACCATCTAGACCTCAACTTTTCTGGGTGTAAATGAACTTTAGAACTATACAAAAGAATAGGTTTACCCGGTATAATGTGTTTTGTTTTAATATTTCGAGATTGGTAGGATTGTACTTTAGCTTTATTGATACTTGAATTTTTATAAGCATCCATCCTGAGATCCTCAAGTTCATTGAGATCTAATTTCCTTTTTGTTTCGGCCAATAAGAGGTCATAATTCATTTTCTTAATTTCCCAAAAGGTCTTATGTTCAATCTCCACTGGAAAATGGCATGCTTTACCATAAACCAACCTATATGGGGACATTCCTAAAATGGTTTTATATACAGTTTGATAGGCCCAAAGAGCATCTAAGATTTTGTTTGATCAATATTCCCTCGATGGATTAACAGTTTTCTCAAGAATTTGTTTAATTTATCGATTAGCTAACTCAACTTGACCATTGGTCTGTGGGTGGTAAGTAGTGGACACTTTGTGAGAAATTACATATTTTTTCATGTGTGGTGAGAATGGAAAATTGTAAAAATGAGTTCCATGATCACTAATGATAGCCCTAAGAATTCAAAATCTAGAGAATATGTTTTCCTTGAGAAATTTAATCACAGTTTGATGATCATTGGATTTTTTAGGAATTTCCCCAACCCATTTGGAGACATAATCGACAGCTAAAAGAATGTAAAGATATCCCCTAGAGTTTGGGAAGGGATCCATGAAATTAATTCCCCAACAGTCAAAGATTTCAACCACTAAGATGGGAGTGAGTGGCATTTTATTCCTTTTGTGATGGACCCTACTTGTTGACAACTAGGACAGCTTTGACAAAATGTGTAGGATTACCTTGAGAGGGTGGGCCAGAAGAGACCACACTGAAGAACCTTATCAGAAGTTTTCTTAGAGGAAAAGTGACCTCCACATGCCTCACTATGATAGAATTTAAGGATGGACTCTTGTTCAGATTCTGGGACACACCTCCTAATGACTTGGTTAGGGAAGAACTTATAGAGGTATGGATCATTAAACACATAGTTCCTAACATTAGAAAGGAATTTCCTTCGAGATTGAGTCCCTAATAATTTTGGAATGACTTCTGTAGCTAAGAAGTTTGAAATGTCAGCATACCAAGGTAAGTCACTCATAGATTATATATGTTCATTAGGGAATGAATCAGACACAGAAAGGTGATTTTTTTTGTCTTTGAATTCCATCCTAGAGAGGTGATCAGCTACAACATTTTCAACACCCTTTTTTCCTTGATTGTGAGGTCAAATTCTTGTAAGAGAAGGACCCACCTAATCAGTCTAGCCTTAGCATCTTGTTTTTGGAAGAGGTATTTTAGTGCAAAATGGTCAGTGAACATAGTGATGGGGGATCCTAAGATGTAGGACCTAAAATTTTCTAAGGAAAATACAACAGTAAGCAACCCCTTCTCAGTGGTGGTGTAGTTGATTTGTGCATCATTTAAATATTTTATTTCATAAGCTATGACACATTTATTTTTCTCACATCGTTGTCCTATTACTGATCCTAAAGCGAAATAACTCGCATCACACATGAGCTCAAAATAAAGTTTCCAATTTGGAGACTCATGATAGTTGGAGAGATAAGATCTGACTTGATTGTAAAGAATGATTCCTCACAGCTTTCTGTCCATAAAAATAGATCATCTTTCACCAATAGAGCATAAAGTGGTTGAGAAATAGAGCTAAAATTCCTAATTAAACTTCTATAGAAAACAGCATGTCCTAAGAAGGACCTCACTTCCTTAATAGTTTTGGGTAATAGAAGGTGACTAATGATGTCAACCTTGGCTTTATCAACTTTAATCCCCCTACCTGAGACTATATGGCATAGAACTAGTCCCTTTTTAACAATGAAATGGCATTTTTCCCAGTTTAGAACCAAATTATTTTCTTCACATCTTGAAAAGACTCTCTCTGCATTCCTCATACATACCTCAAATGTATCCCCAAATACAGAGAATTCATCCATAAAGACCTCTAGAAAATCCCCTACCATGTTTGAGAAGATTCCCATCATGCACTGCTAGAAGGTTCCAAGGGCATTCCATAACACAAAGGGCATGCATTTTAAGGCAAAGGTATCAAATGGATAGGTGAAATTAGTCTTCCCTTGATCCTCTGGGGATACCTCAATCTGATTGTACCCTGAGTACCCATCTAAGAAACAGTATAAGACATGACCTGCCACTCTCTCATGGACTTGGTCAATGAATGGTAAGGGGAAATGGTCCTTCTTGGTAAATTATTTTAGCTTCCTATAGTCGATGCAGACTCTCCAGCCACTACTCACCCTAGTTGGAAGAATCTCTCCATCCTTATTGGTTATCACTATGATTCCTGCCTTCTTGGGAACCACTTGCATTGGGCTCACCCACTCACTCCCAGCTATGGGATAGATGATACCATCTTTTAACAATTTTAGAAGTTCCTTGCTTACTACCTCCAAGATATTAGTATTGATTCTCTATTGAGGTTGACAACATTGATTTGAATCAGATTCTAGAATAATCCTATGAGTCCCAATCAATGGGCTAATCCCAGAAATATCAGACAAGTTCCATCCAATGTCTTTTTTATGTTTCCTAAGGACATCTAGAAGCATCCTCTCATGATTGGCTTCAAGAGAAGAATAAATGAAAATAGGATGTGTTTGATTGTCCCCTAGGAAGGAATACTTGAGTGCAGTAGGAAGTTCCTTCAATTCAGGATCATGTGGGTTCATAATTTATGTAGGATATTGGGACATTGAATCAAGATCTATTTTGTTTCCTAGAATTTTAGATAGAATCAAATCCCCGTGTATAGAAGTTTCATCTACAAGAATGGTTTGATCAGATATAGGGAAGGAAGTTTTATTGGTCTCCATAAAAGTGGTTTCCTGAAAGGTTTCACTAATTTTAGGACCTTAGACTTCATTGTTAGAGTAATTTAAAAATGATTCAAGATAAGGAGATAAACTTCCTTCCGGTGAACAAAAGAAATCAATCTCATCCTAACTTAAACATCCATCAAATATTCCTTGATGTTCTATGGATTCATTATAAATTCTTCCTATCATGTTTACTTCATGAATTTCCTTATAATCCTCTATTTTTGAGCATGCATTATAGATGATCAAGTCTAGACTCATGTTTCCAAAGGCGATGGTCATGTTCCCATTTCGAACTCAGATAACAGAGTTTATTATTTCAAGGAAAGGACAACCAAGAATGATTGGGGTTTGTTCCATATTTCCTAAGTTTGGAAGGTTGTCAAGGACAATGAACTTAGATGGGTAGATGAAGTTTTCAACCTTTACCAGAAAGTCCTTTAAAATCGCCTTTGGATCCCTAATGCTACGATCAGCAGGTTAAAGTGTGACAGACGTGGGTTGGAGCTTTTCTAGGCCTAACTAGTAGTACACAGCATAGGGAATGAGATTTACACTGGAACCTAAGTCACACAAGGCCTTGAAAACTTTTCTCTCTCCTAGTTCAAAATTGATTTAAGGGAAACACAGGTCTTGAAACTTAGGAAGAAATGTCCCTTGAATAGTTGTACTCAAATTTTCAGCCAAAAGGACTTGGTTTTTATGTGAAAATTTTCTTTTAAAAGTGCACAAGTCCTTAAGGTACTTTGAGTAGCCAGGTATGGTTTGGATTGTATCGAGAAGGGGAAAGTTCAACTTGATATGTGAGAATATTTCTCTTAATGTATCAATTCAGACTTGGTTTTCCCCCTAATGCATTGAGGAAATTGTGGAGGTTGTGGGGTTGTTTTTTGAAGAGTGGTTTCTTTGACAATGTTATCGTGTTTTTCAGTTTGATCATTGGGTTCAATTTAATTTTCATCCACGTTTGTATATTTATATGGGTTCTGAATTAGTTGTTCAGTTTTCTCAATTGATTTCCAACTTCTTAAAATAGTCACAACCTTTAGTTGTTCATGAGTTGTTTGAGTAAAACTTGGCTCTACCCTTAAATTTGAGGATGGTACTGCCTGAGTACGCATGGGTGCCCTTCCAGTTTTTATGGTTTGAATTTCTTGTTTAATGGAAGATAATTCGGAGTTCATTTTATCTATTTGTTTGCACAGTTGTTCTAATAGGATTTGTGGAACAGTTTGGGTTAGTGGATGGATTGGTTTATCCCAAGGGGAAATTTTGGAGGTGGGATGGTTTGTTGAAAATGGACCGGTGGTTGTTGGTATTGGATAGGTTGGGTTTGGAACTGGTTATGGGTTTGGTATTTATGATGGGTGTAAGGATTTTTTCCATTTGGTTGGCTAGGTTCTCTGTTATCTTTCCAGCGGAAGCTTGGGTGGTCATTATACCTTGGGTTGAAGGTGTTTTGGTATTGAGTCTTTTGAAAGTTCAAGGCATTTACTCCCACTAGGGGTCCTCCTAAAATAACATCCTTGATTGATGGAATGGTTGTGAATTTGTCTATATTATGGTCATGTTTGTCACAAATTGTGAAAATAGGGTCTATAGTTTGTATTTCATGGACTTTCCTAAGGTCTATATCTTTAACCTTCCTAGAGAGTGCTACGAGTTTAGCCCTAAGGCTTTCCTCTTCTCTAAGTTTATAAATTCCAGTAGTTCTTTATGGATTTTCAGAATAATGTGAATTTCCCCATGCTAGGTTTTTTTATCAAGGCTTTCTAGATACTTGTAAGCACCATTTGGGGCTTTGTTTTTAAAGGTTTTATTACACATCATGTCAATGAATTGTCTGTTCCCCGGGCCCAACCCTTCATAAAAAACTCTCACTTGTTCAGGTATAGAAAACCCATAATGTGGAACCATGTTTATGGTGTCTTTGAACCTCTCCCGTGTTTCATAGAACGACTCTCCCTATTTTTCAAAAAACATTTGGATGCTCTTTTTAAGTGAAATTGTTTTGTGGTGGGGAAAGTATTTTTTGTAGAATTATCTTTGTAATTGGTCCCAAGAGTTGATGGATGATGGTCTCAAATTGTTTATCCAATTTTTATCTCTATCATATAAATAAAATTAAATAGCCTCATCTTATCTGATTCTAGTTGATGTGGGGGACAAATAGTTTCTACAATGTCATTGAACTCCTTAACGTGAAGGTAGGGCATCTCGGACTCCATTCCATGGAATGTGGGAAGGTATTTTAGGATATTGGGTTTAAAAATGTAGTTGGAATTTCCTAGGAAATTATGTCTAATTCATGAGGTATCAATGGTCCAGGAAGGTTTGAGGTAGTCATTCATGGTTTGATTGACTGCATTCCCCAAGTTTGGGGCTGCCTCATTTGGATTTCCATTTTGGTTTCCACCCGGGTTTATGAGTTAGTGTATTTGAAGAGATTCCATTGAAATGGGCTCAATTTCTAAATCTGAAACATCAAGAAGATTAGGATATAATAGAAACAATCCCCCAGGTTCACTTGACTCCCCTATCCTAGAAATTTCCTCCCTAGCTAGTCTGTTTGAATTATCACAGGTGTAGGAGGACATGCGCCAAAAGAAAAAAAACGATAAAGGGACAAGATAAGAGATCTTGGGTGAGAATAGAAGAATGGGGATGATGAAAGAAGTTTTGGGTCTAAGTTAATTACTTTTTCCTCAGTAACAGTGCCAAAATTGGATTCATGATCAAATTTACCAAAGAGATGAAGGTAGAACAGTCCTTGTAGTCCAGCTTGGGTTGTCGAATCCATTGAGACCTAAGAAGATACCTAAGATGCACAACCTATGAGATGGATTTTTGGATATGAAGTTTCCAACTTGGTTTTGATTTTATATGGTTTTAAATAACACTAAAAAACCTAAGTTAATTCAATTTAATGAAAATGGGTTGATCTTAGGATTACGCTCGGGGTGGATTGAATGAATTTTAGTTCTTTAGACAATTTTGGTTTTATTAATTCTTGATGAATCCATTATTCAAAATAAAACTACCTTCATCATTTTCTAGTTTGATGCTAAATAAACTCAATTAATAATACCCTACACACTTAGAGGACCAAATTCAAGATCTCTCCAAGGTATATGGTGATTTTAGTACTTGGATTTAGCTTTCTCAAACACAGTGAAGATGAAGAGTGAAAATAACTAAAGAATGGAAGTATTAAATTATTTAACCAATTAACAACAATTAGTTCATAAAATAACATTAAATCCAAACTTTTCATATTCATAATATCATCCCATTAAATTTTTCTCCCTCCATTTATGGTATACTCTCAATGGTAGGCGGAAGATGGCTTATAAGAATTGGATTGAAGAAACTAAAATCATGGAAATAACGAGTACTCCTCCCTGTATGTGAATGCAATTCACACCTATGTGTGAACTAATTCACCAAAAAACATAGATATCACTGTGCTTTGTGATTATAGAGTTTTAATTAAATAAATTTGAATAATATAAGAGAAAGATATTAATTAAGAACACAGGAATACAAAAATAAACTTACATGGCAATTGAAAACATCACAAATGAACTTTGGCATAATAACATTACATCAAAAACAAGATATGTCTCTTCCACATCACCAAAAATGACTTAAATAGGAAATTATAAAGCCTTAGGCCGAGCCTCAATCAATTTATTCCCAATTATTAAATTAATTTAGGCCTTAGGGTGGTGGAAAGTAGTGGATAAAAATTGATTACCTCCTTTGACCTGAACTAGAATCCAGTTTTCATCCACTGAATAGACGCGTCTAAATGACCTTCTATATGACCTAATTATAGTGGTCCATATAATATGAAAATGGCTATCTTGATTTATCCTAACCTCCAGTAAAATTTGGGCCCATTTGGAGTTGTTAATCGGTAGTTATGGCCGCTTTAGTGGGATAACATTCTGGGCCCCAGATTCTGGCCCAGATTTTGATATTCTATTTATTATTCCTTAATAGCCATCATGGATGATGAATTACCCCTAGCTTATAAAGAATTATTTGTTCCTATATATGTATTCTAGCATCCCACGAAATTTTGGCTTCATTGGGCCTGTATTTTCGTCCCCACATTCTCATCAGTGGGCTGGTGTCCAATCTGTCTTCTCTAGAATTGCCTTAATTCATCTCCAAATATCCCCATTATTATTTATGAATCCTCCATTAATCCATGAATGAAAAATGTTCATATTAAAGTTTATATAAATTTCACAAAATATCAATTTAAAATATGGAAAATTAAATTCCTTAAAATCATATGAATCCTTGGGCCTAAATTGGTGTACATTAGGCATGAAGTGCACAAATGCTGAGAATGGATGTTCAAAATAAAAATCCACTAACTCAGGCCCATAAGATCAAAAATGAACATTTAATAGCATTAAAATTTAGTTAACATATTTTTTTTATTTTCTAATCACACCCCCCAACTTTAGATTTGGTAGTCCCGAGAAAAATGTATCTCAACAATATGAAATTTCAATTTCCTTTTCCAATAACATTTTAATTCAAAATGATCGCCAAAAACCCATATACCAAACAATCATGAAACCCATCAAAATATCTTAATACAAAATAGTTTTATAAGCAGATCCTGATCCTAGGACTATTTCTTTGTTCAAATTCATTTCCATATTTCATCCAATATCAATTAAGTATGAGGATGTGTTGTGTATCACAATAGACATGGGGGTTCATCTTTATTCAAGGGGGAAATGACGAAATCTCTAGGTGGAATCACATTTCAATATTAAGATGAGTATTTTTTTTTTTCAAAATTTCTATGAGGATGTGTTGTGTATCACAATATACATGGGGGTTCATCTTTATTCAAGGGGGAAATGATGAAATCTCTAGGTGGAATCACATTTCAATATTAAGATGAGTATTTTTTTTGCAAAATTTCCATGGTAATTGAAATTGCACTCAAAAGAGTCAACCCATGTAGCGAGACTTTGCCGATGACTCCCAGGATCAAAGACCTCAGGGCACCAAGTGAATCCCACATACTCGGACATAATCTCGAGTTAACTCAGTTAAAAACAAAGTCAAATTACCACAAATAGAGATAAAATCTCCAACTCTGGTTCAGAAAACTATTGAGTCATGATCCCCAAGTGTTTAAAGCCATGCATTATGTCATTTCATTGATCTATACGCAAATGTATTGTCTTTTTTTTGTTTTTTTATTTTTTCTTGAATACTCATATTAAAACTAAAATGATTACCAATTCTATGATATATATTTGGGAGACCCCATAAACTCAAATTAATCCCCCACTATCCAAAGGATGTGCATTGTAATCTTTTTATTATTTGGATGAAAATATAAATGATGAAATATCACATTGGACAGCCACACTTTCCAAAATATATGCTCATGAAATTATACATGGATTAAAATCAGAATCAAGGATTCATAAATTATTTGATATTCAGTTTCAAAGTTTTCAATTTGTATTATCATGTTCAAAGTTAAAGGAATTTTTTCTTCCGTTTACACACCTTTTTTTTCAAATCATTTTTTTCTACACAAAAGCAAAAAAAATTATTTCATCTCCCCCCCAACTTAAAATAAAACTACCACTAGTGTTTGAAGAAAAGAAAATTTAGAATAAGTAGAGGCATATAAGGGAAGTTCAAAAAGGAAATTGAAATTTGAGGATCATTGAATGAAGTCACCTGGTGGTTGAAGTTGAAGTTCTTACTGCTCCAATTTAGTCCTTTGATATCCATGTCACTTGTAGAGTTCCCTAGCGGAAAAAGGAAACAAACAAACAAACAAACAAACAAAACAAAATAATAAATATATATATATAAGTAAAATATAAGTATATATATAAATTATAGAATAAGGAAGCATAAGAAGTCATAGTTGAGTGGTAAGTGCGCGCCCCTATCTCTCTTCGGTCCCGGGTTCGATTCCCCACGGCTTCAACGGTTGTGACGGGGTTTGACCCATGACCTACGATGTGTACCTTTTTTTTATTATTATATTTTTATTTTTATTTTTATTTTTATTTTTATTTTAACCTACAAACACATAAAAATAAAATAAAATAAAATGATGATACATTGTCTTCTTTTTAAATTTTTGGGTAAGGTAGTACTCAAGGATCACACCACGTGACACGAATTACTATGGCACTCCCCTTTTGTACACATCCATACTCATAATAGAAGAATAGTTCAACAGTATATTTTTTTAAATATCAAAATAATTCTTTAATTATATTTAAAAAAATAATATTCACAAAGATGAAATCCACGGGTTTCCTCCCGTGCAGCGCTTTGGTTTAATGTCTCTATCTTGACTTAGATCCTTAATTATTTCAGTATTTTCCTCATCTAAGGTTGGTTCACACAATTTTTCATCAACTTCATTTTTTTGGAATGGTTCAATGAATGGTTTGACTCTATGACCATTAACTTTAAAGGTTTGACCATTGGTGGGATCTTGAATTTCTACAGCCCCATGGGGGTACACCTTATGCATTATGTATAGACCTGACCATCTATACCTCAACTTTCCCAGGTGAAAATGAAGTTTAGAACTATACAAAATAATAGTTTTACCCAGTACAATGTGTTTGGTTTTATGATTTCGAGATCGGTAGGCTTGTACTTCAGCTTTATTGATCCTTGAGTTTTCATAAGCCTCCTTCTTAAGTTCCTCAAATTCATTGAGATCTAATTTTCTTGTTGTTTCGTCCAATGAGAGGTCATAATTCATTTTCTTAATTTCCCAAAAGGCCTTATGTTCAATCTCCACTGGAAAATGGAATGCTTTATAATAAACCAACCTATATGAAGACATTCCTAAAAGGTTTTTATATGCGGTTTGATAGGGCCAAATAGCATCTAAGAGTTTGTTTAACCAATCATTCCTGGATGGATTAACAGTTTTCTCAAGAATTTGTTTAATTTCTCGATTGGCTAACTCAACTTGACCATTGGTCTCTGGGTGGTAAGGAGTGGACACTTTGTGAGAAATTATATATTTTTTCATGAGTGCTGAGAATGGACGATTGAAAAAATAAGTTTCACAAACACTAATGATAACCCTAGGAAGTCCAAATCTAGAGAAGATGTTTTCCTTGAGAAATCTAATCATAGTTTGATGATCATTGGATTTTTTAGGAATGGTCTCAACCCATTTGGAGACATAATAAACATCTAAAATAATGTAAATATATCCCCTAGAGTTTGGGAAGGGACCCATGTAATCAATTTCCAACAGTCAAAGATTTCAACCACTAATATGGGAGTGAGTGGCATTTGATTCCTTTTTGTGATGAAAAATACTTGTTGACACCTAGGACAGCTTTGACAAAATGTAAAGGAGTCCCTTGAGAGGGTGGGCCAGAATAGACCACACTGAAGAACATTAGAAGAAGTTTTATTAGAGGAAAAGTGACCTCCACATGCCTCACTATGACAGAATTTAAGGATGGACTCTTGTTCAGATTCTGGGACACACCTTCTAATGACTTGGTCTGGGTAGAAATTATAGAGGTATGGATCATCAAACAAAAATTTCCTAACATTAGAAAGGAATTTCCTTCGATCTTGATTCCCTAATAATTTTGTAAATAATCCTGTAACTAAGAAGTTGGCTATGTCACCATACCAAGGGCAGTCACTAACAGATTATACATGTTCATCAGGGAATGAATCAGACACAGAAAGGTGATTTGATTTGTCTTTTAATTCTATCCTAGAGAGGTTATCAGCTAAAAAAATTTCAACACCCTTTTTTTCCTTGATTGTGAGGTCAAATTCTTGTAAGATAAGGACCCACCTAATCAGTCTATCCTTAGCATCTTGTTTTTGGAAGGGGTATTTTAGTGCAAAATGGTCAGTGAACATAGTGATGGGGGATCCTAAGAGGTAGGACCTAAACATTTCGAAGTAAAATACAAAACCAAGTAACTCCTTCTCAGTGGTGGTGTAGTTGATTTGTGAATAATTTAATGATTTTCTTGCATAAGCTATGACACATGGATTTTTCTCACACTATTGTCCTAAGACTATTCCTACAGCAAGTCACTCACATCACACATGAGCTCAAAAGGAAGTTTCCAATTTGGAGACTGCATGATAGGTTGAGAGATAAGAGCTAACTTGAGTGTAGATAATAATTCCTCATAGATTTCTGTCCATAAAAATGGAGCATATTTTACCAATAGAGCACAAAGTGGTCGAGAAATATAGCTAAAATTCCTAATGAACCTTCTATATAAACCATCATGTCCAAATAAGGACCTCACTTCCTTAATAGTTTTTTGTGATGAAAGGTGACGAATGATGTCAACCTTGGATTTATAAACTTCTATTCCCCTACCTGATACCAGATAACCTAGAAATAGTCCCTCTTTAACCCCGAAATGGAATTTTTCCCAGTTTAGGAATAGATTCTTTTCTTCGAATGTTGAAAAGACTCTCTCCAAATTCCTCAAACATCCCTCAAATGTATCCCTAAACAAAGATAATTCATCCAGTAAGAACTCTATAAAATCCCCTACCATGTCTGAGAAGATTCCCATAATGCACCGCTGGAAGGTTCTAGGGGCATTGCATAACCCTAAGGGCATGCGTTTGAAGGTAAAGGTGTCGAATGGATATGTGAAAGTAGTCTTCTCTTAATCCTCTAGGGATACCTCAATCTGATTGTACCCCAAGTACCCATCTAAGAAACAGTAGAAGGCATGACATGACACTCTCTCAAAGACGTAGTCAATGAATGGTAACGGGAATGTTCCTTCTTGGAAAATGATTTTAACTTCCTATAGTCGATGCAAACTCCCCATCCACTACTCACCCTAGTTGGAAGAATCTCTCCATCCTTATTGGTTATCACTGTGATTCATGCCCTCTTGGAAAACACTTGAATCGGGCCCACCCTATAGCGAACCTACCTTTTCTTACATTACTATTACATCATTTAAAAGATAAAAAACTTAATATTATTACAAAAAGAGGATCCAAAGGTTTAGTATCTTAGGAAAACTAGGACCATATAAAAAAATTACAACATCAAGCTTAAACATTTATTGAATTTCTTCTTCTCTAGATTCTTATTGGCACTTTTCCTCTCCTAAGTACATGTATCAACCTAAGGATATACATCAAAAGGGGTGAGCTAAAATCCCGGTAATAGAATAGATAAGAATAATATAGCATGGGGTTAGAATAATCTTGACATAGGCAAAAGATCATGAACATGAGAGGAGCATAAATAAAAGACTTGAAATATGGCAATGCATAAAAATGAAACATCATGTCTTAGTGGAAAAATACCACACATACTTATGAAACAAGATAGCATCTTTTTCACACATAATTTCACATTTACTCATGAGATTCATCACTTTACCCAATGCATTGGAGCGCTGTATAATTCTGGGCGCACCTGTCACATTTAAACATTCATATTGCGCTATATAATTCTGGGCTCACCCGTCACATCATGACATTATCATTTATCATGCATACCAAAATGAATATATAACATAAATGAACATAACTAACCCATGAAATGGAATGGGTTTCATCTCATAATAACACATTCATAAACTTTGAGTTCCCAAAAGAAAGAGGGAATAACATTCTTGATACAAGAACCATAAATCTTGAATGATAAGTAAAAGGTGTGTTCTTGAAAGAAGAGTTATTTTGGAAAACATTTCGTTTGACATAAACAATAGTGGTAAACATTTATAGAAGGCTTGGATCTTGAGAGGTGTGAGGAAATGAGGGTGTGAAGGGTGGTATTTATAGTGGAGGGGAGAGGGGTTTCCTTAATATAAAATTCATTAGTTTATTAATTTCTCCTAAGATAAGGAATAGTGAGTCTTGGATGACCAATAATAGTAATTCTATCATTTTATCCCGAGCCAAGTGGTCTTACATCATAAAATCGTCACACATGACTCTATAATTAGCTTATTTAGCTTATTTTTTTAAATTATGGTATTTCATTATTCATCAAAAATTCAAGTATCTCGAAAAAATCCAAAAAATTTACCCCTTCCATTTTTCGACATATATAATCCAAAAATGAAGTCCATTTTTCAGAAATAATTTTCTAAATATTATGAATTTAATATTTAATTAAAATCATAATTTACTTAAAAAACAGTTTTTAAAATTAAAACTGATTTTATAGTGCTTTCAAAAATTATGTAGGGTCTTATAAAATTATCTAGAAACTATAATACATTGATTTGATAATTATTTAACACATTTTAAGAAAATACATTTTCTTTTAAATTAATTAATTAATTATAATTAATTATTTTTGACTTACAAAATACCAAAATGTTTACTAAGGTCAAATTGTCACTTTCTAAGATGTCTAAATTTTATTTAATTATTCATGAATAAGGTTACTATTATGTTGGATGATTAAATATTCATAAGGGTCATATTACTATTTATAAGGGTATGTTACTATTCATAAGGGTAGGTTACTATTCACCAAAAATTAATTTTGTTTCATTAGACTCCAAAAATCATCTTGAACACAACCGTGTATGTCAGATTTTCAAAATTAAAAACATAGAAGTGACAAACTTATTTCTAAAGGTCACTTATCACTTAGTAGTTACTTATTCTATGTTTTCATGTGAATTTATGACATATTTATAAGATGGTAATTTCCATTGAAAAACTTTGGGTCATTACATTCTTCCCCCCTTAAGAAATTTCACCCCCGAAATTTCACTTTACACAAACAGGTGAGGTTACTTCTCCTTCATTGCCTCTTCTGGTTCCCAAGTTGCTTCCTCAAACTTATGGTTCCTCCACAACAATTTGACAAGATGGTTTTTCTTGTTGCGTAGAACCTTATCTCTCTGATCCAGAATCTTTACCGGTTGCTCCTCATTAGAGAGATCATCTTCCAGCTGCAACACCTCTGGGTTTAGTACATGTGAGGGGTCTGGTATGTACTTTCTCAGTAGTGATACATGAAACAAATCATGAACTTGAGCCATATTCGGTGGAAGTGCAAGATGATAGGCCACGGATCCTACGCGTTCAAGGATCTCAAAGGGGCCAATATACCTTGGCCTTAGCTTCCCTTTCTTCCCAAATCGCATGACTCTCTTCCATGGAGATATTCGAAGGAAGACTTTATCTCCAACATCGAACTCTAAGTCCCTTCGACGGTTGTCAGCATAGCTCTTTTTCCGACTTTGGGCAACTTTGGTGTGTTTCTGGATGACTTGAACCTTCTCTGTCATCTCTTGAACTAGATCGGGTCCAAGTATCTTTCTTTCTCTAACTTCATCCCAACAGGTTGGAGTTCTACATCGCTTTCCATACAGAGCTTCATATGGAGCCATCTAAATACTCGAGTGGAATCTATTGTTGTATGAGAACTCAACCAATGGGAGATGCTGATCCCATCCACCTTTTAATTCTAGAGAGAAGTCTCTAATCATATCTTCAAGCGTCTGAATATTTCTTTCAGACTGGCCATCAGTTTGGGGGTGATAGGTCATGCTGAAATTTAATTCAGTACTCAAAGCATGTTGAAGGCTCCTTTAGAATTTAGATGTGAACCTTGGATCATGGTCAGAGACAATTGAGAGTGGAACATAGTGCAGTCTCACCACTTCCTTCACATATATCTTTGAAAGTTGTTCAAGAGAGAGGTCTTCCTGAATAGCGATAAAATGGGCAGTCTTGGTAAGTCGGTCAACCACAACCCATATCGAATTATTTACCTTTGACGTCTTTGGGAGACCCGTGACAAAGTCCATAGTAACATTTTCCCATTTCCACATTGGTATAGGCAATGGCTGCATCATACCTTTGGAATTTTGTCACTCAGCTTTAACTTTCTAACATACCAAGAACCTTGATATATATTCCGCAATCTCCTTCTTCATGCTATCCCACCAGAAGTGTTCTCGGAGATCACGGTACATCTTGGTACTCCCAGGATGGATAGATAAAGTTGAGCTATGTGCATTGTCCAATAGCTCCTTCTTTATCCCGGGTGATGAAGTCACAAAAAACCGCGGTCCAAACTAAATCACACCATCATCATCGATATAAAACTCTTGCAACTTCCCTTCCTTTACTGCATTCACCCTCTTTTGTATCTCCGCATCATCTCTTTGTGCTTCCTTAATCTTCTCCTGGATGGATGGTTGTGCAATCATTTGGTAAAGGTAGGATGTATCCCCTACCCTTATGATTTCCAAATCCATCCTTTGCATATCTAAGAAGATAGGGTCTTTCTCAATCCACAGCATGGATAGAGTAGCAGGTTCTTTTCTGCTTAGAGCATCAGCTACCTTGTTCGCCTTTCCAGGATGATAGTGAATAGAGAAATCTTAATCCATGATTAGCTCCAACCATCTCCTTTGATGCATGTTGAGCTCCTTTTGTGTGAATATATACTTTAGGCTCTTGTGGTCGGTGTATATTCCACACTTCTCACCATAAAGGTAGTGCCGCTAGATTTTCGAGGCAAAATTCACGACTGCCAGCTCTAGATCATGTTTCGGGTAGTTCTGCTCATGGATCTTTAACTGTCGTGAGGCATAGGCTATCACATTGTCATTTTTCATGAGTACACAACCCAAGCCTTTATTTGAAGCATCACTGTTTATCAAAAAACTTTCTCCACTTTTCGGTAGTGTGAGTACAGGTGCAGTGATCAGCCTTCTCTTTATCTCCTTGAAGCTTCCCTCACATTCTTCTATCCAGACATACTTTACCCCTTTCCTTGTTAACTTAGTTAGCAGGCTTGAAAATCGTGAGAATTTTCTCACAAAACGTCGGTAGTACCCAGCTAATCCAAGAAAAATACGGATTTCTATGACACTAGAGGGCCTGTTCCATTCCTCAATCGCCTTTTTTTTGAAGTATCCACAAAAATTCCCTCACTTGTGATCACATATCCCAAGAACGTGACTTTCTTCATCCAGAAATCACACTTGCTGAACTTGGCGTACAACTTCTCCTTTCTCAAATTCTCCAAAAAAAGTCTTATATGTTCTTCATGTTCCTCCTTTCCTTTGAGTAAATGAGAATATCATCAATAAACACTACCAAAAATTTGTCGAGGTAATGTCTAAAGACTCTATTCATCAAATCCATGAAGATTTCAAGGGAATTAGTAAGTCCAAAGGGCATCACCAAAAACTCATAGTGACCATACCTTGTACGGAAGGTAGTCTTCTAAATATCTTACTTCTTCACCTTTACCTGATGATATCTAGAATGAAGATCCACCTTTGAGAAGTATTTATCTCCTCTTAACTAATCGAACAAGTCATCAATCCTTGGGAGAGGATACTTGTTCTTTATGGTGATCTTGTTGAGTTCCTGATAATCGATACATAGCCGCACTGTTCCATCCTTCTTCTTCACAAAGAGCACTGGAACACCCCAAGGTGATACACTAGGGTGTATGAAACCTTTGTCCAAATGCTCTTGCATCTGCTTCTTTAACTCCTCCAGTTCGATAGGAGCCATCCTATAGGGACACTTCGAGATAGGAGTAGCTCCGGGTATGAGTTCAATTGATAAATCTACCTCACGATTCAGGAGAATTCCGGGTAATGCTTCGGGAAATACATCATTTTATTCCCTCATGATGGGAATTTCTTCAAGGTTGGAACTTTCCTTCAATTCAACCATTTGGGCGAGGTATGCTTCTTCATAGGGAATCAACACCCACACCATTAAAGGATTTTTCAAAGGAGATTCATGATCTTCCTTGAATTTGTAGAGGAGCATGGGATGGTTCAGAATATGAAAAGATATTTCCTTTTCTCGATAGTTGATATGTGCTCTATATAATGAGAGCCAATATATTCCCATTATAGCATCAAATTCCACCAAAGGAAGTATTACGAGATTTTCTGGAAGAATCTTCCCACATACTCCAACAGGAGAGGAGTCAAACACTTGGGTTGCAATAATTGTACCACTTGGTGTTTTTACTAATATCCCTACTTCAAGGTTCCAGAGCTTCAATTTTATAGTTCTATCAAACTTTCAAGATATAAAGGAATGCGTAGAACCATAATCAAATAAGACTTTTTCCATTCTTGAGTGAATAAGAAGTGTACCTTATACAAATTCATTATCATGCTCCACCTCCGCAGTAATGATGGCATAAGCCTTCCCTTTTTCCTTTGGCTTCGGTGGCTACTAATGTTGATTACCCTTGAGAACTCGAGGTTTAGTGCATTGGTTTTCATAGTGACCTAGCTCCCTACAGTTTTAGCATTGAACTGTGAGTGGATCTCTCCTTTCATTAGCTAAACTCTCCTTCCTTTTCGTTTCTTTTCGACACTCTTGAGCATAATTTCCTTCTTTCCCACACTTGAAGCATTTCCCTGTACCTTTGAGGTATTTCCCATGGTGCAACTTTCCACATTTTTGGCATGTGGGTCGTTGAGTTTTCTTCCCACCTTTATGATTAGATCCATCAGCTTGAAACTCCATCTTTCGTTTCTTATCCCCATGGCCATGGGACCATTCTCTAAACTCCATCTCCACTTTGAGAGCACATCGAAAAACTTCTTCATAACTCCCAAAGTCTCTAATTGCAAGAGCCTTTAGAATTTGTGTTTTTAATCCACTAATGAATCTATCAATTTTTCTATCATTGTTGATAACAAAACCCAAAGCATACCTTGAAATCCTTGTGAAATTTTCTTCATAGGTTGTGACAGATTCTCCTTCTTTTTTCTTGAGCTCTATAAATTCTCTTTCCATCTTCGTACGAAGAGTTTGTGGAAAGTACTTATTAAGAAACATTATCTTAAAGTCTTCTCATTCCATCTCTTCAATTTCCTCCCTTGGCTTGGTGTTCTTAATCAAAGCCCACCATTGATCGGCTTCTCCATCTAGATGATAAATGGCTAGAGTCACCTTCTCCATCTCAGAACAGTGAAGAACATAAAATATCTTCTCTATGGAGTTGACACACTGTTCCACAACTAGTGGATCAGAAGATCCACTAAACATCAGTGGTCGTTGCCGCATAAAACATTTGATAGCCAGTTTCTCCCGATTTGGTAAAGGAGGACGTTCCCCATTATTATGGTTATTGTTCATAACCTGTGATAATTGGGTACGCATCACCATTAATTTTTTAACTCCACCTCCCAAATCATTGGGGATGTCATTCGGGAAATCGTTGCATTGTCCCTCGCACGAGTTGTTGGTATGATTTCTCCTGGTTCCCACCATTTTCTAAAATAGAAAAGGTTAGAACAAAACATAAGTAAAAAAGTCATGAATAACATATTAATTTAAACAATTTATACCAAAAACATAACATATGGGATACCTATGTAAATATTCTTGTGTGCATATTTGTACTTAGTCTCATGCTATAGTTTTCTATAGGGTTCATTAATCCTAATTCCCAAATTAACTAAACCTTTCCTCTGATACCAACTATAGAAAACCTACCTTTTCTTACATTACTATTACATCATTTCAAAGATAAAAACATAATAGTATTACACATAGAGGATCCAAAGGTTTAGTGTCTTGGGAAAACTAGGACCATATAAAAAATCTACAACATCAAGATTAAACATTTATTTAATTTATTCTTCTCTAGCTTCTTATTGGCACTTGTCCTCTCCTTAGTACATGTAGCCACCTGAGGATATAAATCAAAAGGGGTGAGCTAAAATCCCAGTAAGAGGATAGATAAGAATAATATATCATGAGGTGAGAATAATCGTGACATAGGCAAAAGATTATGAGCATGAGAGGAGCATAAATAAAAGACTTGAAATGTGGCAATGCATAAAAATGAAACATCATGTCTTAGTGGTTAACTACCACACATACTTGTGAAAAAATCTAGCATCTTGTTCACCCATAATTTCACATTTACTCATGAGATTCATCACTTTACCCAATGCATTGGAGTGCTGTATAATTTCGGGCGCACCCATCACATTTAAACATTCATATTGCGCTATATAATTCCGGGCGCACCCATCACATCATAACATTATCATTTATCATGCATGCCAAAATGAACATATAACGTAAATGAACATAACTAACCCATGAAAAGGAATGGGTTTCATCTCATAAGAACACATTCATAAACTTTGGGTTCCCAAAAGAAATAGGGAATAACATACTTGATACAAGAACCGTAAATCTTGAATGAGAAGTAAAAGGTGTGTTCTTGAAAGAAGTGTTCTTTTGGAAAAAATTTCGTTTGACATAAAAAATAGTGGTAAACATGTATATCCCAGAAAATTAAAGATAATTATGAACAAATTATTCTTTAGGAGTAACCATATCAAAAATGGAGTGAAATAGAGAGAACCCGAAGGATGAGAGTTGGGTTCGAGAATTTCCCCTTACCTTGTACCCGAATGCTTCCTTCTATTTAATATCCTCTATAATGACATTATATTCATTAATTATAAATTCCATAACCTTTTATACATTAATAGGGTTCATTATGGTTTCATTGTGTCATTTCATGTTCCTTTGGATGACTTATAGAGTTTAAAAACATTATTCGAGGATGTTTGTTTTTATGGTTTTTCTTGGGTGGTTCACTTGTATTCATAAATTGAAGTTTGGGTAGAACATGGGTAAACATCCAGAACCAATATCACACATTATTAATGAGATTACAGGTGTTTTAATGATCTTATAATTAATCAAATTATATCCATGTGGATGAATCATTAGATAATAATTGAATGAAGATTGTTTGGGTTAATTTGGGAGGTTTTTCGATCACAATGAACTTGTTTAAACTTATCACTTAGTAATATGGTCATAATTTAGTTCCAGAACTTCAAATAGGAGATAATACATATAAAATGTTCTGTTTCAACCATAAAAATGGTTTCATGACCAGATCTGAAGGTAGAAATTGAAGAATAAAACTTGTCGTTCTTGAAGGTGATAAATTAACACCTCACGAACAATGTTCTCCTTAATAAGATAAAAGGAAGAGGGAAAGGGGGTTGGATGATATAACATACCATTAGCATCATAAAATTCCAGTAGATGTATAATACTGGAGTTACAAAACAATTTATATGAATATAGGTGGGGAGAGATCAAGAAATGAACTTGAGCTTAAAAGGAAATTAAAGGAGAAGAGGGAGAGAAATTACCTCTTAAATCTTCCTCTTGAGATCCTCCTTAAGGAAGCTAGGCTTGGTCTTTTGATGAGACCATCAGCTCTTGAACGTGGTATAGGGGATAGAGAAGAGTTTTTGGTAGATTTTAGATAAGGTTTGGAGCTTGAGAGGTGCGAGAAAATGAGGGTGTAAAGGGTGGTATTTATAGTGGAGGGGAGAGGGGTTTCCTTAATAAAAAATTCATTAGTTTATTAATTTCCCCTAAGACAAGGAATAGTTAGTCTTTGATGACCAAGAATAGTAATTTTATCATGTGATCCCGAACCAAGTGGGCTTACATCAGCAGATCATCACACATGACTCTATAATTAGCTTATTTAGCTTATTTTTGTAAATTACGGTATTTCACTATTCATCAAAAATTCAAGTATCTCGGAAAAATCCAAAAAAATTACCCCTAACATTTTTAGACATGCAGAACAGAAAAATGAAGTCCATTTTTCAAAAATAATTTTCAAAATATTATTAATTTAATATTTAATTAAAATCATAATTTACTTAAAAAACAGTTTTTAAAATTAAAAGTGATTTTATAGTGCTTTCAAAAATTACGTAGGGTCTTATAAAATTATCTAAAAACTATAAGACATTGAATTGATAATTATTTAACAAATTTTAAGAAAATTCATTTTCTTTTAAATTAATTAATTAATTATAATTAATTATTTATGACTTACAAAATACCAAAACGTTTACTAAGGTCAAATTGTTACTTTCTAAGATATCTAAATTTTATTTTATTATTCATGGATAAGGTTACTATTATGTTGGATGTTTCAATATTCATAAGGTTCATATTACTATTCATAAGGGTATGTTACTATTCATAAGGGTAGGTTACTATTCACTAAAAATTATTTTTGTTTCATTAGACTCCAAAAATCATCTTGAACACAACTGTGTATGTTAGATTTTCAAAATTCAAAACATAGAAGTGACAAACTTATATCTAAAGTTCACTTATCACTTATTAGTTCATTATGTTGTGTTTTCATGTGACTTTATGACATATTTATAAGAAGGTAATTTCCATTGAAAAACTTTGGGTCATTGCACACCCACTCCCTCTTAGATATGGGATAGATGATACTAGATTTTAACAATTTCATAAGTTCCTTCCTTACTACCTCCATGATATTAGGATTGAGTCTTCATTGAGGTTGACGACATGGCTTTGAATCAGATTCTCAAATAATCCTATGAGTTCTTATTAGTGGGCTAATCCCAGGAATATCATACAGGGTCCAACCAATGGATTTATTATGTTTTCTTAGGATATCTAAAAGAATCCTCTCGAGATTGGCTTTAAGAGAAGAAGAAATGACAATAGGATGTGTTTGATTTTCCCCTATGAATGCATACTTGAGTGCATTAGGAAGTTCCTTCAATTCAAGATCAGGTTGGTTCAGAATTTCACCAGAAGATTGGGACATTGGATCATGGTCAATATTGTTTCCTATAATTTTAGATAGAATAGAATCCCCATGTGTAGAAGTTTCAAGTACAATATTGGTTTGATCAGATTTGGGGAAGGAAGTTTGATTGGTCTCCATGAAATTGGTTTCCTAAAAGGTTTCACTGATTGCTAGACATAAGACTTCATCATAAGAGTAATTTGAAAATGATTCAATTCAAGGAGATAAACTTCCTTCATGTGAACAAAGGAAATCAATCTCATCCTGACTTAAACATCCATCAAATATTCCTTGATGTTCTATGGATTAATTATCAATACTTCCTTTCATGTTTACTTCATGAATGTCCTCATCATACCCTATTTGTGAGCTTTCATTATAGATGTTCAAGTCTAGACTCATGTTTTCAAAGGTGATGGTCATGTTCCCATTTTAGACTTGGATAACATAGTTGATTTTTGAAATGAAAGGATTACCAAGGATGATTGGGGTTTATTCCTTATTTCCTAAGTTTTGATGGTTGTCAAGGACAATAAAGTCAGTAAGGTAGATGAAGTTTTCAAACTTTACCAGAATGTCCTTTAAAATCCCCTTTGGAACCCTAATGCTATGATCAGCAAGTTGAAGTGTGATAGATGTGGGTTGGAGATCTTCTAGGCCCAACTGTCATTACAAAACATAGGGAATGAGATTGATACTAGAACCTAGGTCACACAAGGCCTTGAAAACTTTTCTCTCTCCTATTTCAACACTGATGTAAGGGAAACACGGGTATTTCAACTTATGAGGAATGGTCCCTTGAATGGTGGAACTCACATTTATAGCCAAAATTACTTGGTTTTTATGTGAAAATTTTCTTTTAAAAGTGCACAAGTCCTTAAGGTACTTTTAGTAAGCAGGTATGGTTTGGATTGCATCGAGAAGGGGAATGTTCAACTTGACTTGTGAGAAGATTTATCTTAATGTTTCACTCAATTCAGGATTGGTTTCCCCCTCATTCCTTGAGGAAATGGTGTAGGTTGTGGGGTTGTTTGTTGAAGAGTTGTTTCTTTGACAATTTTATCATGTTTTTCAATTAGATCATTTGATTCATTTGAATTTTCATCCAATTTTGAATCTTCAGATGGGTTCTAAATTAGTTTTTTAGGTTTCTCAATTGATTCCCCACTTCTTAAAGTAGTCATAGCCTTTAGTTGTTCATTATTTGTTTGAGTACAACTTGACTCTCCCCTTAAATTTGAGTATGGTACTTCCTGTTTAGGCATGGTTGCCTTTCCAGTTTTAATGGTTTGAAGTTCTTGTTTAAAGGAAGAGAATTCAGAGTTCATTTTGTCCATTTGTTGGCACAGTTGTTCTAGTAGGATTTGGGGAATAGTTTGGGTTGGTGCTTGAGAATATTTGTTTATCCCAGGGGGATATTTTGGAGGTGGGATGGTTTGTCGAAAATGGATCAGTGGTTGTTAGTATTAGATAGGTTGGGCCTGGAACTGGTTATGGGTTTGGTAGTTCTGATGGGGGTAAGGATTCTGTCCCTGAGGTTGGTTATTTTGTTGGATATCCTTCTAGCAGAAGCCTGGGTGGTCATTATACCTTGGGTTTAAGGTGTTTTGGAATTAAGTATTTTGAAAGTTCAAGGCATTTACTTCTTCTAGGGTTCCTCCTAAAAGAACATCCTTGATTGATGGAATGGTTGGGCAGTTTTCTATCTTATGGTTATGTTTGTCACAAATTGTGCAAACAAGGTCTACAGTTTGGATTTCATAGACTTTCCTAAGGTCTATCTCTTCAACCTTCCTAGAGGGTGCTGCGAGTTTAGCCCTAAGTATTTCCTCTTCTCTAAGTGTATGAATTCAAGTAGTTCTTTGTGGATTTTTAGAATAAGTTTAAGTTCCCCATTTTTGGTTTTGTTTAGCAATGCTTTCTAGATACTCATAAGCATCATTTGGGGCTTTGTTTTTAAAGGTTCTATTACACATCATATCAATGAATTGTTTGTTCCCCGGGCCCAACCCTTTATAAAAAATTCTTTCTTGTTCAGGTATAGAAAAACCATGATGTGGAACCAGGTTTAGGGTGTCTTTGAACCTCTCCCCTATTTCATATAATGACTCTCCCTCTTTTTCAAAAAAGTTTTGGATGCTCTTTTTAAGTGAAATTGTTTTGTTGTGGGGGAAGTATTTTTTGTAGAAGTATCTTTGTAATTGGTCCCAATAGTTGATGGATGATAGTCTCAAATTGTTTAGCTAATTTTTAGATCAATACTTTAAATAAAAAAGGAAATAGTCTCATCTTAGCTGATTTTAGTTGATGTGGGGGACACATGGTTTCTAAAATTTCATTGAACTCCTTAACATGAAGGTAGGGCATTTCGGACTCCATTCCATGGAATGTGGGAAGGTGTTTTAGGACATGGGGTTTAAATATGTAGTTGTAATATTCTAGGGAATTGTGTCTAATTCAAGAGGGGTAAATGGTCGGAGAAGGTATGACATAGTCATTCATGGTTTGATCGACTGCATTTCCCAATTTTGGGGATGCCTCATTTGGATTTTCATTTTGGTTTCCACTTGGGTTTATGAGTTGGTGTCTTTGAAGACCTTCCATTGAAATGGTCTCAATTTTTGACTCTGAAGTATCAAGAAGATTAGGATATAATAGAAACAATCCCCCAGGTTCACTTGACTCCCCTATCCTAGGACTTTCTACCCTATCTAGTCTGTTTGAATTATCACAGGTGTAGGAGGACATGCGCCAAAAGAAAAAAAATGAGAAAGGGACAAGATAAGAGATCTTGGGTGAGAATAGAAGAATGGGGATGAGGAAATAAAGTTTTAGTCAAAATAACTTAATTGTTCCCTGGAAATGGCGCCAAAATTTGATTCATGCTCAAATTTACCCAGGAGATGAAGGTAGAACGGTCCTTGTAGTTTAGCTTGGGTTGTCGAATCCACTGAGACCTAAGAAGATACCTAAGATGCACAACCTATGAGGTGGATTTTTAGCTATGAATTGTTCAACTTGGTTTTGATTTTATATGGTTTTAAAGAATGATAAGAAACCTAAGTGAATTCAATTTAATGAAAATGGGTTGATCTTAGGATTATGCTCAGGTGGATTGAATAAATTTTACTTCATTAGACAATTTTTGTTTTATTAATTCCTGATGAATCTATTCTGCAAATTAAAACTACCTTCATCATTTTCTAGTTTGATTCTAAATAAACTTAATTACTAATCCCCTATACACTTAGGGAACCAAATTCATGATCTCTCCAAGGTATATGGTTATTTTAGTACTTGGATTTAGCTTCCTCAAGCACAGTGAAGATGAAGAGTGGAAATAACTGAAGAATGGAAGTCTTAAATTAGTTAACCAATTAACAACAATTCGTTCATAAAATAACATTCAATCCAGACTTTTCATATTCCTAAGATCATCCCATTAAAGGGATATCCCTCCATTGATGGTATATTCTCAATGGTAGGTGGAAGATGGCTTACTAGAATTGGATTGAAGAAACTAAAATCGTGGAAATAACGAGCACTCCTCCGTGTATGTGAATGAGATTCGCATCTATGTGTGAACTAATTCACTACAACACAGAGATATCACCGGGATTTTTTATTATATATCTTTAGTGAAAGAAATGGGAATAATATAAGATAAAGATATTGATTAAAAACATAGTAATACAAAAAGAAACTTACATGGCAATTGAAAACATCACAAATGAACTTTTGCATAATAGCATTACATCAAAAACAAGAGATTTTGCTTCCCCCTCACCACCAATACCTTAAATAGTTAATTGGTAAGCCTTAGTCCAAGCCTCAATAAATTTATTCCCAATTATTAAATTAATTTAGGCCTTACGGTGGTGGAAAGTAGTGGATAAAAATTGATTCCCTTCATTGACCCGAAGTGGAAGCCAGCTTGTATCCACCGAACAAAAGCATCAAAATGACCTTTTAGATGTCATAATTAGATTGGGAAATAGAATAAAAAAATGTATCTACGGATGTCTCCTAACCTCATGTAAAATATGGGACCATTTAGAGTTGTGAATCGGGAGTTATGGCCTCTTTAGTGGGATAACATTCTGGGCCGCAGATTCTGGCCCATATTTTGATATTCTATCTGAGCCGCCTTAATTGCCATTATGAAGGACAAATTAGAACTAGATCCTGAAGACTTATTTGTTCCTATATATTTATTATATCATCCCACTAAATATGGGATTCACTGGGCCTGTATTGTGGTCTCCACATTCTCATCAGTGGGCTGGTGTCCAATCTTCCTTCTCTATAATTGCTTTCATTCATCTCCAAATATCCTCATCATCCTTTATGAATACTCCATTGATACCTAAATAAACAATTTTCATATTAAAATATAGATACATTTCAAAAAATATAAAATTAAAATATGTAAAATTAAATTCCTTAAAATCATATGAACCATTGGGCCTAAATTGGTGTACATTAGGCATGAAGTGCACAAATGATGAGAATGGATGTTCAAAATTAAAATCCACTAACTCAGGCCCATAAGATAAAAAATGAACATTTAATACCATTAAAATGTAATTAAAAAAAAAATTATTGTCTAATCATATGTGTACCCCATCCTTGCTTTAGAATAGGGTTATGTTGGTTTTGCAGTCAGTTCCTTATTTTTATCAGTCAATTACTATTTCATAAATTAAAAATTATTAAACAAAGTTATCAATACACACATTATCAAGAAATGTATTATCAACCACAACATACCTAAAAATATATCTCCCCCACAATGTCTAGTAAACGCATCCCACATTTCTTGTCTTATTAGGTGTTCATAAATAAGTGGTGGGTGTGGGTTTGTTTTCCCTTCATCATCTTTAAGATAAAATTTTGTTTGAATTGTGAGAAAGCCTCTATGAGTCTTTCTAGTAATCATTAATAAAAATTTATTATGGGATTCATCTACTATAAATTCAATTTTCAAGGTATAATAAATATAATTTAATATTTTATTATTTTATTTTTTAGTAAAATAAAGAAAGGATATCAAAATGTTACCATAATCTCTTCTCAAATCAGTGTCTTAAGCATGGGAAAAACATAGTTCCCTAAATCTATATCAATAATCACGTGATTTGGAGTGATGATATTAATTTAAATACTAAACATGACCTTATTGGGATTAAAAAGATGATCACATACATTCCAACTGACCTCAAATTTGATGCCTTTACTTTATGCCTTAATATTTTTTTCTAACACAATAATGCTATGTTGATCCTGTTTTTTCTACAACATCGGTTCCTCACTGTCTACCACTTTCTTGAGTTCAACATTTTCAATATGTTGTTCCTATTGATTGGTAGCATCATAATGTGTAGAAAGTCATTGTTACTATTCACTAGGAGTAGTAATAGGTTAAGAAACCTGTTGTTCTTTAGGATTGGGAGCATCATCTTGTGTAGAAGTCATTATCTATAGAAGAAGTTTATCTTTTAATTTAGATTAAATAAATACAGTATTGAACAGATAATAACATGAGGTAAATCAATGTATATTACAAAAAATATATAACCTGATTATTAAACTCTCTTTTTTTTAAAGGTAAAAGGTATTTAACCCCAATATCGAGTATCCAAACCCATTCATTATGGTCTACACTGATATAAAAAAACTCATCAACATTAGGACCACTGCAAAATGATTATGATGTACTAATTAAAGGGTCATCCTTAGTTGCATTTTCATCTGACCCTTTAGTAGTTTTGGTGGATAATAGAACAATTGACCACTTTCGGTTTGTGGGATATAGATTATAAAATACTTATATTGTCTGTGATTCCATTTTAAATGGTTCAGCTTTTTACCCTTCCTAATTGAGATCCACTTTCACAAATCTCAATTCATCTATTTTAATAGCACTCCTGTTATAAACCCACTTGCATTGAAAAATAATCACTTGGAATGTTTTATAATCCAACTCATATATTTCTTTGATGATTCCAAAGTATGATATATTCACATAAATCACATTTTTTTCCATTTGTACTAAAAACATGCATCACTTCATCCACAAGTGAAAATATAATATTTTTCATGGTACCTAATTCACCATGTTCATTTTTATAGAACGTATAACCATTAATTACATATACATTGAAAGATAATATATACACACTTGGTCCTCTAGCTATACATTAAAGTTTTTCTGAAATTGAATCCATATTTTTATCTAACTTCTTAAAAATATGGTCTCAAAACTATCTTATAAACAATTTATTATGTGTATTTGATATCCATATTTCATTCCTTGATGGATCAAATACCTAATAATTTCTTTATGTGTTTAAATATATTGGGAAACCAATAAAGTGTTATGAAAAATGTATAGGATGGCATGCTTCTGATATGTAATATTGATTGTGATGATGTTTATTCCATAAATTAATTCACCCCCAAGTCACCTAATGTGAAAATATTTTCATAGACCTATACTTTCCACATTGGAAATGTAGTTGGTACATAATTAAATGACTTCCTCAACAATATATTGATCAGTAATACAATCCTCTGGCTGACTTTGATTTTTGATATACCTTTTCAAAATATTTATATATTTTTGAAAAGGGTATATCAATCTATAATGTTCAGGACCACATAGTTGAATCTCTCTCACCAAGTGAACCATCAAGTGAACCATCTTGTTAAAGAGTGTTGGAGAGAAGAAAATTTACAATTCACATGATATAACATCAATTTCCTTTCCCATATTTTGAAATTTCACTGGTTCTAAAAATTTGATTCATATATCTTTGAAAAATAAATATATCTTGGTTAATGTATGATGGAAATTCTAGGGGAAAATTCAAAGTAAATCTATAAGAATTATATCTTCCATCAAAACATGACATTCATGTGATTTTAGACCCTTTAACTTTGAATTATTCATTTCCATGATATTCATGATATTAGATGAATTCTACTATGGAACCTTTAAATCATTCAAGAAGTTTTAAAACTAATATCTCCCCTACCTGGAGAGAGTATAGGTAGTTGTAAGAAGAAAGGTTTGTTTTCACCCTTCAATAGAGCCAACTCTTCCTATATTCCCATGTAAATTAAGTCCAGCCTAGCCTTAATTTCATCTATTGTTTTTTAGGTACATTTAGTAACATTCCAAAGACACTATCACATGTATTTTTTTCAAAATGCACTAAATCAAGAAAATGTCTGACATACAGACAACTCAATTATAGTAATTCAGAAAAGACTTATCTCTTTTTCCATTCATTTTTTGTAATGTTTTTTAAGAAAGTTTTTCCAAAATAAGAATCCATATATTTCACTTTATCAAACATTTTATCACTTATTAATGGAGATAGTGTTAAAAGTTCTTTTGAACTCTCATCAAATGATTTCGTCTAGGATTGGTACTTACGTTTTCAGGGTAGAAACTTGTGAAGTCCTAGAAACATAGTCTTCAATGGAAGTTTCAACTTAATTGACAATATACCTTGTTCAAAAATTGGAAACCATTTAGTTCCTCTAATTTTATATCCTGAAAAAAAAATATAAGCAGGAAATTCAATTATCATCCCATACAACATGGATCTCAACATGAAATATTCATTTCTGTAAGCATTATACAATATAATCCCGGGATCCCACAATAATTTCAAATCATCAATCAATGGATCCAAATAAACATCAATATCATTACCTAGTTTTTTTGGTCCTAATATAATCATTGATAACATAATGTATTTTAGTTCCATGCATAACCCTGGTGGAAAGTTATAATTTACCAAAATAATCATCCATGTACTATGATTGCTACTTTGAAAACCAAAAGGATTCACTCCGTCTATTGATAATGCAGAATTGATGTTTCTTGGCTCACACTACTGGAAAAACGACATATACCCACGGTTCAAAACCGTGGGTATAGCCCCCAAAACCGTGGGTATAGCCCCCAAAACCGTGGGTATAGCCTATACCCACGGTTTTGGGAACCGTGGGCTGGAACGGTGTCGGGATAGGGGTATTCACCTATACCCACGGTTTGGTAGAACCATGGGTATAGGTGTGTCACACACCAATATCCTGTTGTAAAGCGTGGCAAGGCATTTAACCAACGGTTTTCAAACCGTGGGAGATTTAAATTTTTCAAAAATTGAGGGCAGTAGGTTTCGAACCCGCGCCACAAGCAGCGACTCAACGCTGCAACCCAATAGTGAACCAACTGACCTGACGAATTTATATGTATATACAGATAATTTTATTATAATATATTAATACTAATGTTGTTATCTAAAAAAATAAGGACCAGCGGGTCTCGAACACGCGACCTGAAGGGAATGAGTAGAACGGCAAACCAACTAAGCTACAAGGATTTTGTTCATATAATTATACGATTTTATACTTATATTAATATTGTCGGTATATTTGAAAATTGAAATGACCGATATTCGAACACCGCACTTCCCAGAAGTGAACAGAGATTTAAACCAACGAAGCTACCGAATTTATGTTCATAAAAATTGGCATCCGTATATTTATATTATTTAAGGCATTGTTCCCGCAGAAAATTTATTTTGTCCCGCACAATTTTTTTCCCATTTTTTCCACGACATAACGCGGGAAACCTATACCCATGGTTTTGAAAAACCGTGGGTATAGGTCTTTGAAAAAAATACCCCCTATACCCACAGTTTTTAAAATCCGTGGGAATAGGTCTTCACAAAAAAACCTATGCCCACGGTTTGGGAAAAACTGTGCATATAGGTCTTTAAAAAACACTTATGCCCACGATTTTGTCGAAAACCATGGGTATAGGTTCCCATACTATCTTATACCCACAGTTCGAGAAAACCGTGGGTATAGGGGGGACCTATACCCACGGTTTTGTGGAAAACCATGGGTATAGGCCCAATTTACAGTAGTATCATTTCCAAAATTAGGATTCTCATGATCAATTCTCTTCCACTAAGGAGAGCCTTCCAAGTGATGAAGATTCCCATATTTATTTATTGTATCTATCTTCCACGTCAATTATCTTGCAGTCTCATCACTTCCATATAAGAACTTAAACCTTTGAATGATTGGAAAATACCATACAACTTTTATAGGACCCGATTCATCTTTCTTGTATTGAGAATCACCCCATTTTGATCGTTTTTATGTGATTTTTTGTCTATGTGAAACGGTATATAGTCATTTTTACAAACATGTATTCTTTCAGTTATCATACCAATTAAAAATATCATTCTTTTAGTATCATATGATCATTTAGGGAGATCATTATCTTCTTGGGGAATATCAATCAAAAGATAAATTGGTTTAGTAAAACTAGCATCACTCCATCCATTTCCAGATTTTAAATTAAACATCTTCATTATGAAGGAAAATGTTGTATATTTAGTGAAAATAGTGTACAATGATATCTTTGTACAACTATTTAACTTCTCAAACAATTTTGGACAATTAGAAAGTTTATATTCAACTTTAATTTTCATTTCCACAATAAAATTCCCATCATCATTTACACCTATAATCACATCCTTGATATCGTATTCTTCATTTTCAACACTTGTAATAATATTATATGATCCATAAAATGTAGTGTTGTCCCAATCACTAGATATATTCTATTTTTTCCCATGTTTATTACAACATTTTTAACTTTGATCAACTCCATGATAGATCAAGTGTTCTTCCAACTCCTCTGGATTAATTAGTCTTGAATAACAACAACATAAACATAAACAAAGGATTTGAGAAGGGTCATATGCATGATCTTTTTAAAATTTGATAAACTCTTTCATCCTATATTTATACTCTTTTCTCATATGATTAGAATACATCTATTCTCTATTCATATACATCTTATTTGATTCTATAATATTAATATTTAACAAAATAAATACATAAAGATGGGCCTTTCAAATAAAGGGAACCCAACATTTAAATGTTTCAAATAATTTCATAATATATTAAATAAAATGGGAAATTCAATTTAAGAAAATAATTACTCCACTTTTGGTAGGTATTATTATATAAATTTATCCAAAAGAGATGGGGGATTAGTCTTAGAAAACAAAATGCAATAATAACTGTTAGAGAGATGAAGCTAATGAGGATGATATTTATTATTATATTTTTTGCCTAAGACTCATCCCCTTATAAGATAACACCAAATATGAGAGAAGATGTAGTTGTGGGGGACTAAACTAATTTAAATCATGTAGGTGATGTCAGATACAAGGTAGGTTTATGAGTTACAATGTGGTTAAACATTAATTCACCTTTTATGGGAGTGAGGTCATGATGGATATACTATGGGTTGGATAAATTTAGTGACATTCCCTTCTCGTGGTATTATTATCAATCTATATTATCTAGGAGGTGAGATTCTGTGTATCTAGGAGGTTTATGAAATTTAATATGATCATATAAATATATATAGCACCCTTTATAAGTAAACCATAGTCTATTGATGAAATTATAAAAAAGGAAAAAAATAATTTCCCCCTTATATACATTGTTGAACATGAAATCCAAAAAAAAACTAATTTTGAAACTCATTCAATACTCAATTAAAAGCATACATCCAACTTTTATCTCTTATGATTTAAGACATAAAATATTACATATAATAAAATAACTATTAATTATCCAAATGAATTTGTTGAAAAAATAATAATAATATTACAAATTTCTAAAAATATACAATTATAATTTATAGAAATAAATTTTATAAAAGTATAAAAGTATTAAACTATTGATAAATTAAAAAAAGTATACAAGTGTAAAATTATAAATTAAAAATGTATATATATTTATATCAGTATATAAAATTATCGACATATAAATAAGTTCAAAATTATATATAATTTATAATAGAATATATATTTTAAATAAATATACATAAATTCTAAATTTATATAAATTTATAAAACTATATAAAATTACGTCTATGTTATAAAAGTATATATTATTTATTGATGTGTATAGTTTTATAAATTTTAAAAGTATAAAATTATAATATATATAATTATAATTTATGAAAGTATAAAAATATAATAATTTTTATGAATAAAACTATAATTTTATATTAATTTACAAATATAGAGAACTATAAAAGTATAAATAATTAATAAAATTTATTTTTAAACTATATATATAAATATTATATACTATAAAATTTATGAAATTATATAAATTTATAAATAAATAAAAGTATAAAAGTATAAATATTTGATAAAAACTATTATTAAATTATATTAGTATAATAAAATATACTATAAATTTTATAAAAGTGTAAATTTAAAATCGTATAAAACTATAAAATTATAAACTTGAAACACTTTGAATCTGTTAAAATACATTTTCATACCATGCATTTTTAGTACTTCCTATAATTTAAAAAAATATGATAGAGGGTCAATAGAATAATTATTAATGTTTTTCCTTGTTAAATGAATATAAAATACTTTAATAGACAACTGGATTTTGTGAAAAAATAATTAATTTAATATAAAATTATTTTTCTAAGAGTTATAAATAATGAAAATAAATTTATTTTAATCAAAAACTATATCATTAATAAAAAATTATAAAAAAACAATATTATATATATTGAATTTTCATCCTTCAAAATATCTATAAAATACATTTCTATGGAGAGAGTGATATTCGTAATCAACTATATAAAATTCACTGGTGCATTATAAATTAAAATATAATTTATATTTTTTATGATTTTTATTATTGAAATTTTATATTTAGTTTTATTAGGCCCTCAAGATATATTTAAACTTAAAAAATCCCATGATTTCAAATAATGGAAAAAATAATATTTATTGAAATATTTAAATTTTAATAATTCATCTATAAAATTATATGACATTATTTTAGTTATTTTTAATTATCAAAATTTTTGTAATAAAACAAACTTCTATCCTTTGAAAATACATGTATGATCTAATTTTCTATTATAAATCACAATCACACTCATATATCTATTCCTTGGAATATTATAAAATTTTCATTTATGATACTGTGTTAAAGGGAAGTTCTATTAGACCCATGAAGGGGTTCTACTTAATGTCACACACACTACATATTCACCATACATTACATACTATCATTTTCTATATAAATAAAAACCATTAGAGAGAGAAATATCTTAATATGATATAAAAATGAATTAATAAATATTGGAAAACATAAAAACAAGAGTAATTGAATATATATAACTCATATGGAATCATTAGAAATGTCCAGAAATGAAAATAAGAAAAAAAACGTAAGAAAAAATGTCAGGATAAGAACTATAGGTCAAAATGTTATAAAAACACTTCTTAAGTTGTTATTTGAAATGCTAGGATAAAATTTTGTCTCCCTTGTCTAATTAGCTATAAGGATAAGTGATCTAGTCGAGTGCAATGACTAGAAATTTAAATTTTATGACTAGTTTAGGGAATCATTGGTTTAAAGAGGAGTAGAGAAAGTTCGATCCATCTGGGTAGAGGGCCACTTCTTGTGCCACAGTTCCTCAAATATAAGAATATCTTCACATGTAGTAGGCTATAGTTGACAAAAAATGGGTTGGACCATATTTTAGACAAAAAACTAGATCTGAAGTGGAGATGGTCACGCACACCACTATCAAAGACCTTATACCCCAAACCAGTGTTTTCGGTGATAAAATTTCCACTAGATCCAAACCTAAGGTGTTGAGAAAGTGAATAAAGTAGTTGGGGCAGATAGGAGACTCTTACTCAATCTAGATACAACAAGGATGGGTGTTATCCGTTTAGTTCATCGAGAAGAAGTGAAGACTCGCACAGGCGAGGTGTGACTAAATAAAATAGTGTTCTCAAAGGCACTTACAAGATAAATTTACAAAATACCTTAAATCTAGAGAGATCTATTCATCGAGAATATAGACTAGCAGTAGTGGCGAAAGATCTTTAGTTTCGCAAAATCTTGAGGCATGAGTGGCGGTAAGGTTCTTCTAGGGTTCAATTTATAAGAACCCATGTGGATTTTATCATAACTTTCTAAAAAGTGATAATAAAGGTATAATCATAATAATTTGTTCGTATAATTATAAATATTTATAAAATTATATATATAATAAATAAATATATTTATTTACAGATATAATTATAATTAAATATTTATTTATTTATAATATATATATATATACCAAATATATATAAAAATATTTCAATATATTTATAAATATTTTCATATATTTATAAATATTTGTATATATTTATAAATATTTTTATATAATTATATATATTTTTAAAATTATAAAAGAAAGGTGGTTACTCCCTGACAATAGAAATAGTGCAAGTTCGAGTTCTCCCATGCTTGAATTTAGCTTGGGGCATGCGGCGCGCAGGTGGTGGGTTGGGCCCTGGAAAGGCATGGTGTGGCATCCACCTATACCTTGTTACCCAATAACATGTTTTCCAATGAGCTTATACATAAGTGGCAAAGGTTCCTTCTTTGCTTCCAGTAGATCTTGGGATCAAGCCCTGTTGGGCGCAGGTACTATTATAATACTATGCAGATGGTGATGCAGGTATGATGCAACAAGGCGGTGACACGGGCATGACATTGGTAGAATGATGCAGGCATAATGTTGCACTGGGATTTCGAGCTATGTATTGGTCTTCATACCCACTGGGCCTACGGGCCTTATTTTAAATAAATAAGGCTTGATGGGTGGGATATCCCTTTGGGGGGGCAATGGCATTCCTTTTCGGCATGTGTTTGTAGTGTGTGTGTATGTTTGAAAGTAATTGTACCCCCAATCACCTAATATATATATATATATATATATAATTATAAATATAATAAATATATTTATTATAATTTTATAATAATTTAAATATATATAGTTATAATTATAAATATTTATTTACTTATTTATTTATTTATAATTATATATATAATAAATATATTTATAAATATTTGTATATATTTATTAGTGCTAAAACACACTAATATTTTATGAATCTTTGAAAACTAATCTCCTTTATCAACACTAACAAAAATTTGGATAAATGGTGTTTTCATTTGTGCTAGTTTTATCTGTGCTTTTTTTTTGTGATGATAAACACACCCCTTATAGGTGCTAAAAACGCTGATAAAAACTAGGGTTTATCAGTGAAAAATAAATATTTTTTCAACCCACTATCCTGCCACCACCTATATCAGCCCCCCTAGACTTTCTCACTCATGACATCCAAAAGGACTTTATCAGTGCTCAACCACCAGACCTACCTTTATTAGCACTTGACCCACCCCTTACTCAGCCACCCGCATACGCTTCTTCCTAGATTTGAACATGGCACTTCCACTTGTGTCAATTGTGCCCTTACTATTGATTCATGTTGATTTATTAAATATTTTTTGATATATATCTTTATTTATATATATTTAAAAACATATTTTTTATACACATATTTATTAATTTATTTATATAATTAATTTTTAAGTACATTTATAAAATATGTTTGTGTGTGTGTCTAAATATAACGAGACATATGTGTGTGTGTTTATATAAATAAATATTTATATTTATATTTATTTACATATATTATATATCAATATTATTTACATATTATTATAATACATACTAAAATCTACATGTGTTTGTTAATACAAACACACACACCTCGACATGTATTTGATATAAAACGTTATACATACGTCTGTTTTTGTATATACATATTAATACATTTTTATTTTCAATAGAAATGGTAATAATTATTTCCATATTCTTTATATGTTTAAAAATATATTTTACATGTAAATATTTTTAGAAATTCATTTATACAATTAAATTTTTATATGTAAATATATATAAATGTGTGTGTGTGTGTAATTGATTATAAATAACACTACAAAATGAAAATGATAAAATTTGAATAACATTATATCCATATGAAATTAATACTTGAGAATAAATTTAGTATCCACCCAAATAACATACTAAGATCCACTTAAACGATACTGAAATTCTATTGAATATTCAAAAACTAGAGTATCTCAACTAAAAAAATTTTTTTAAGGCTTTATGGTTCTTTTTTACTGAGAAAAAATAGGGATCGGGGGCCCCCAGTTCAAATGTCATATATCATTTTATAGACTTCGATTTGACATCTCGTGGAGCCCAAACGTATGCCTGAATCAAAAGTTACACTACTACAGATTGTGTTTTAGCCAGTGTTGGGTTTTATCAGCACTAAACAAAAAAAGCGTTGATAAAAGGATACCATTTATCAGCACTAGCTAAAAGCCCTAATAAAGGTAATTTTTAACAGTGCTAAAAAAAGAACTGATAAAAGTGCTCCCTTTATCAATGCTTTTTTTAGCACTAATAAAGGTTCATCTTTATCAGTGCTTTTCATAGCATTGATAAAAACTTTTAATAAAAAATATTATTAGTATATGTATATATATATCATATTTATATTCAAAAATTAATGATTATTTATATACATTAATTAAAAAATGTACGTATGTAATTAATAAAAATATGACATATTGAAATATATTTTTTAATAATTAAAACAATTATATAAATATAAATAATGTATTGTTAATATACGATATTTAAACTTATATATTTTTATCAACGTATATGTGTATATGTGTGTATGCATTATGTTGTGTGTGTGTGTGTAGATGTATGTATGTGTATGTATATATATATATATATATACACACACACATGTACATGGGATGTGCATATATATATAACATGTGTACATGTGTACGTGAGGCATGTAATTAAATATATAATTATAAAATTATAAATATAAATAATGTTTTTAAAAAAGTAGTTATAAAATTATAAATAAATAAATAAATATTTAAATAAATAAAAAATTATAATAAATATATTTATATAATAAATATATTTATTATATTTATAATTATATATATTTATATATTAACATATATATATATATTTATAAATACATAAAATTATATAAATATATTTATAAATATATAAAAATATTTATAAAAATATTTATTTATGAATAGAATTATAAATAAATAATTATATATTTAAATAATTATAAAATTATAGGAAAAATAATTATTATATTTATAATTATATATACTTTTATATTAATAAAATATATAACCAAAATGGTTCATCCATGGATTTAAAAACCAAACCCAACAACCCAAATTTATTAATAAAAAAGAAAACTTACAAGGAAAAGGTTAAGCAAGGCAAAAGATGCACACATATAAATAAATAATCAAAACCCAATAAATCAACTCCTACTTCCCAAATTCCTAGGATATTTTCCACTAACCTTCGGATGTCGACCTCTTCACCATGTCTTGGACCTTTGTGGGGGGGCATATTCTTCATCTGATGACGAATCGGAGGAGACCTATATAATGTGGAAGATCCTAAATTTCCAAGATAGATAATGAGAATACATCATTGAATTGGATAAAAATCTATCTTCAATGTCAATTGAAAACAACTTCTGGACTGTTAAATAGTCAATGAAGCTGAATACATCTGACTCTATCAGAGAGAAAGTGGCTTCAACTTTCAAAAAATACCAGTTTGTCACTTCTTTACTAAGGACTTCAGTGGGTCTTTCACCTTCCTGGTCCTATGAAGGTATGATACTAGATTTATTGGCCCATGTAGTATCACAACCTTCATCAGAGGCATTTCCAAAAGGAATATATGTATATTTTTCATCATATCATAGAAGTGGGAAGTAAAGGACCACCCCACATTCTAAACACCATCAGCACTTCGGTATAATAGGTTGTGAAAAGACTCATCACCTGTAGGATTAGCCTTCATTGGAATCAAATAAGATGAAACCTATATGGACTGAGATTGTGATTCATATACTTTGGAATTTTGAGGTATTACCATTTGGAAGCCCTCCTCATCCGCCAATATTTTTCTTCCCTTTAGTCAAATACACTTTTTGAGTTCCTTGCCTAGTGCCTTGTCCGGAATACTCCCCTTCATACTTACTTTCCAACTGGTTGATTAACTAAGTTGGTGCACTTGTCATTACTGTATGTGATCTAATAATCATAAAATTAAGAGATATATTTTCCTAAATCTTATTTTTTTCCATTTCTTTTGACCGTGGATAGAGATTATTTCTTCTGTATATCATAATCAACTTCTCTATGCATGTCAATCTCAAACTCAGTTTGAGGATCAGATAAACCAGCATTTTTAGACATTAACTCATCATTATTGCATATAGAATTTCTATCAGACTTGTAGTAAGTGTCAGTTGTTCATCTTCTTCACACTTAACCACAAAATCTTTTTTACTTGTAGGATGATTCACAACATCCACACCTGAAAATTGCAAATCTTCCTCTCTATTCTTGTAAGATAAACCTGCATCCCCAGAAGTCTTCAGGATAGGAGCATAGGAGGGAGTGTCCACAGATGCAAAAACCCCTACCCCTGTAGCCTCCATATATGAATGAAAATTCTCCCTCTGTTCATTCTTCTTTGAGACAATTCCATCCCCAGTACAGTGAGAAGGAGGGCACCTGATCTTTCCCAGATATATATTTATTTTTAAATAATTATAAAATTATAATAAATATAATTAATTTATTTATAATTATATATATTAATATATTAATTAATATATATAATTATATAAATATATATAATTATATATTTATATATGATTATATAAATATATTTATAATTATATACAAATATTTTTAAATATATTTATTTGTAATTATGATTATAAATAATTATATATATTTAAATAATTATAAAATTATAATAAATATATTGAACTAAGAAATATATTTATTTATAATTATATTTATAAATACAAATTTTTTATTCTATAAATATTTATTTATACTATACAAATTTAAATTTTTTAATTATATGTATTATATTATTAAAATTGTGTTTTATCAGTGCTTTTTTAGCGCTGATAAAGATTTATTTTTATCAACACTTACTATTTTAGAACTGGTAAAGCTTCTTTTAACAAAAATGTTTTTAAAGAACTGACAAAATCATTACTTGGTCTTTTGAATAGAACCCTAATAGAGTCCTTCTTGTTCACATCATTCAAGCTTTTGTGGAACCAAACCCTCACCACCACTCTTCATCAAGCTTCTCGATAAATTGATCCTCTCAAGATCTATGGTATGTGATTATTTGTTCTCCTCTTTAATTGTGGTCTTCTTCTATCTAGTTCTTTACCCCCTCACTTTTATACCTTGTTTTACTAGGAATGGAATAGGCCATTGATTAAAATCCATGGTTCTAAAAAATTTATTATAAAATAGAAAGTGCACAAGAGAGGAAAGAGAGGATTAACAATGCTAAAAAGTGTCACCAAAAACACCATAAAAAACAAAAAGGAATTCATAAATCACCATCTTTTAAGTATGTCACCCCTTCCTTGAGAGCCACCTTGAGCTCTCGGGTTTCTTCCTCTCTTTCATTGATTAGTAGGATACCAAGTATCATCCTATCTATCCATACCTGATGAGTCATCCTTCTCATTATGAGGCTCAATGGCTCCATTAAAGCATTTTTTATAGTAAAAATAGATACATGTTGATTTAAGTCATTAACCATCATATTAGAATTACTCTTTTCATTGAAATTCCTAGAATCTTAGGATTGTAATTCAATCCGAAAAGATCCAGGAGCATTTCCAAAATCCTCAGTATAAAATTCCCTTCTAAGAGTTCTATTGAAAATATCTAGAAATAAAAAATTATTTGAACAGGGTCTAGAAACCTATGGGTCAAGGACACCCTCCCTAATTTCCACTTACCCTTCTAATGTTCCATTAGTGTTAAGAATTCCCACTGCATCCTCAATACATGCCTCCTCTTGTTCTTGTGATTTCTTAGGAAAGGACTATTTGGGCACAGATGGATCAGCCTCGAGTTTTCTAGAAGTGACCATCTAAAATTCGTCTTCATTCATAGTAGAATACACCCCTTGAGGTAAGGTGGAAAATGCATTAGAGAAAGGTTATTGAATAGATTCATTAAGAAGTGGGGCATTCGTAACAATAGAGACTAAATCCTTCATGGTTGTCAAAGTAAGAGTTGAACTAGCCAGGTCAGTGGGTTTGACTTGCAGAGGAGATCTCTACCCCCTCTTAGACACCTTCTCCCTACTTCCAATGTAATTTCCTATGAATTATTATAGAAACCTCTTAGACTCTGAGAGAAATATGAATCAATTATATTATGATTACCTTTCCGAAGGATAGAGGCAATTAATTACTTCTCTTGATTCAATTGACTATCCACATCACCCTGTATAAATTTTTCAAGATCTGACTGGCCATATATATCCCCTATACAATCCATTGCTTCCTTATTAGAACAAGAATCCCATGACCTCAAGTTCTCCTGGGTTAGTGGAGGAGTCCCCTTCTCCCTACAAATATGCATCCTCTGAGAATTGTCTTTCAGATAATGAATTCTAGACTCCTTCACAACAGCCTCATCAATCTGAGGGTCAGTGCAAGCAGCCAAACCCAATTCTAAAACTTGCTTTAGAATGTTGGAATATGAACCAGCACCATAATTCTTCTTCCCCTATTAAATTGGGTTCCTTATAAAATTAACCTCCTACTTTTTAGACTACTTGGTCTTAGTAGAAGCTATTTGTAGAGTTGTTCTCCACTCTTTTTTCAAGTACCCTCAAAGACCACATTTCCAGGATTTGATGAACACTTCAAAATCATATTTTTGATTCACAGTCAATCCAAACTCCTCACAGAGTTCGGGTACATTTTCATAATCCACTATTAGTTTAATCTCGTCATCACAATTAGATAAAATTACCTTTTCAATAAAAGTTTTGTTGACATCAACTTAAACCAATATTTTGGTGTAATGGAAAAATCTAATAATTTTAGTTTCTTGATCAAGGTGAGTAGGTAATCCTATTGATGTTTCAATATAATGGAAGATTTTTGGATGCCATAAAATCTAGATGAGGTTATATAGATAAATCCAAACCTGTGCAGACGTTTCCTTGACATTGGCCAAGTAAAATTCATATGACCATTTATGAAAACAAAACAAACCAGACTTCAAAAACAATGATCCAATTTATCTTAGACTTGTGTTTGATATCCTCATAGGGAAATAGAAAATAATAGAATTCACATCCAAGTGAGATGCAGTTAAAATTAGAAAATCTCCATAAGGTGGAGATTTTACATACTAGATCATCCTCAGGCCAAGGATTTTCAGCCTAAGGAAGAAATATCCTTCCAACCATCAAGTTCTTACACATCCCCAATCTTCTAGAGACCACATTCGAATTCACCTCAATATGAACTGTGGAACCCTTCTTGACAATTCTTCTAATAATTGACTCTTTGTAAGAAGTGAAAGGATGAGAACCATCAGCTTCCTTAGAATGATTCACATCAAATACCTCATTTACTAGAGAATAACCTTGGCAAGATCAATCATTCTATCTCCCTCTAGTGAGTAGCTCCTCAATATCTGAATAATCATGAGGGAAATCCATCACTGAAATGGATTTTATCCACCATCACTATTGCCACTAAGAGAGATATCTTCGAACCTCATATCTCTACCATTTTGTAGATCTTTAGTTTCATGGTATTGGGGCTTCATTTATGATTCTTTGTTTCCCTTACTATCTGACCCACCATGATTAACTGTATTTTTGTCCCTTATCAACTGATTTCATGGTGTTTTGGGGTATACTAGAGGCAGCGTTCGATTCTCCTTGCTTTTTTCCTATGTCTATGGCTCCCTATTGAATCTATCATTCAATTCTTCCACTACTCTTGTTACTTGATTCCGTGTTATAGATCCCACATTTTTCTTATACAGTGGGTCATTTGAGGTTGTTTGGGATGTATTGGTTGAGCCATCTCTAGTTTCCTAGTTGTGACATGTACTTGTTTCATGTCTTTATTTGTTGGATCGGTGGTGGTTTTATTTATTTGTGGTTTGTAGCAGCATTTTCAATTGGTGGATGGTTTTTCTATGCACCTGATCTAATTCTCATCCCATTATATCTTATCACAACTGATCGAATTAATAATTTAAATAATTAATTAATAAATAATTTTGAATTTAAAATTATCCTGAATTTATATTTTGGAATTAATGTTTATTTTGAATTTATTATTTTGAATTAATCATTTTGAATTAATAATTTTTTTTAATCAATAATATTGAATTAATATTTTTTATTAACTTGAAATAATAAATTATATAAATAATTTATAAATAATTTAGATTAACTTGATTTGATAATTTTGATTATGTATATATAATTAATTTTGGTTATGTGTGTATAAATAATTTGAATTATAAATAATTATTTGTATATAAATAATTTTTATTATGTGTATATAAATATTTTGTTCAACGTAATTTATAAATAATAATAACAAAAAATTATAAATATATTTTTAAATATATATTTAATATATTAGAAAATATATATATTTATATAATTATAAATTTATTTTGTAAATATATGTATATATTTATGAATGCATATTTTTATAATTATGTATAAATAAATATATTTATAAATATAGATATATATATATAATTATATATAGATATTTATAAATATATATTTATAATTATATAAATATTTTTTAAGATATAAATATATATATTTATAATAAATATATATTTATTTAAAAATCAAAGATACAGTTTAAAATTATAATATTTTTTATTCAGAACTGTTGATTATTTGAAAACTATATTTTTAATAAGGTTTATTTTTGTTATATTTCCAAAAAAATCATTTCTTTTATTTTAAAAATTGTCACCAAACAAAATAGAGAGAAATTAAAATAATTTCTTTTATTTTTCTCAATTTCACATCAAAATAAAATGAAGAGAAATTAAAATTACAATCATTTCTTTGTTTAAATATTTTTTTAAAATTTTAAATTTTGTATTAATATATTTTTCTAAATTTAATGTTTATATAATTTTGTTGTCTTAAAATTATAATGATATATTAAAATCAAGGTATGTGATCACTTGAGATCTTTTTCACCCCCCCCCCCCATCCTGAACATCTTGGTTTGTTTTTACTTTTCCCAAATGGTTTGAACAGCATGTGCATAAACATTATTTTTTGTCCTCGATCTACCTAGATGATTCTCTATATAATATATCTTGCCTAAAGGCATTTTTGGTCCACCCTATCCCTCACCTTCACATCCATTTTCAATCATTCATCATTATTTCTCACTTTGATTGCATAGAGATCCTAGTTTTGCACCAAAAAATTTCTTCCCACTTATCATATAAGGTGGTGACTGCAAACGATAAGTAGGAAGAGTTTTTTTAGTTCACTATTATTAATAATCTCTAATTTCTATGTTTTAATCCTACCACCATGTTCTACTTAATCTCTTTTTCCTCAATACATTATTGTTTCACCATCTCCCTCAACTTCAAATTCATTTTCACACATTCATCGTTATTTCTCACTCTGATTTGATGGAGCTCCTATTTATGAACCGTAAAAACATTACCCACTTATCATGTAAGGTGGTGACTGTAAATGATAGGTAAAAAATGTTTTAGTGGTGTAAATTTGGTAATCTTTTTTAAGTTCCAAGTATCCCTCATGCACTAATGAATTAAAATCAAATAGTTCTTCCCATATTCCTCCAAGTATCCCTATTACTCCCATTTATTAAAACCTCAATGTCTTTTTAAAACATGTCATTACATTGTGTATTTTATTTTTAGTGACCATTAGATTTTCATCTTTCAATATTTTCTTCTTTTCAGGAAACCAAAATTTGGAAAGTATATTGTACTAAAAGTTGAAAGAGAAAGTTTTAAATCCAACCAATTGTAATTTTTGTATATAAAAATTATCAACCATTGATATAGATATATAATTTTGAATATTTATATTAAAGTTCATATATTGATCACCTCTAAGTTGGGTTCTGATCAGGGAGAAGTCTTTCTTGGGACCCGAATTAGTGCAAGAGATTATATATTAGGTTCATATTATATATAAAATATTAATGATAACCCACATTAGTAAAATCATAACCATTAATAAACCAATTTATGTATTTAAAATCATAACAATTGATAATCTTACCTTATAGTAATATTTTAATCATGAGACGGACATTTTCTATGAAATGATTTTTATACTTTATATATTTTGTTAAACATTGATATAATCGAATAAAATAGGATATATATGAATCAAAAATTCATGGATGCCAATCATATAATAAAATAGTATAAGGATTGGGGGAAATATTTCATCAAGTTTTCCAAAGATCATACATATAACCCTTATCCTCTCCTTTTTCCATGTTTACTATGTTTTTATTCAAGACTAATTAGTCCATAGGAGTTGGAAGAACACTTGACATGTCACAAAATAGATTAAAGTTATAAATTTTGGACTAAACATAGTGAAAAACTGAATGTCGCTAATGATTGGGATAAGACCATGTTTTATGGATCATCTGATATGATTACAATTATAGATAATGATAAAGACCATATAGAAGTTGTGACTATAGGTGTGAATGGTGATGAATATTGTATTAAGGGAATGATAATGGCGGTTTAAGATAAACTTTGTGATTGTCCAAAATTATTTGAGATGTTAAAGAATAGTAAAAATATGATATTTTATATTGGTCGTACTAAATCTACAACATTTTCAGCCATACTTAAGCTATAAAATTTGAAATATTTAAACAGATGGAGTGGTTCCAATTTTACTAAACTACTTTCTCTCTTAAATGATATGTTCACATAAGATAATGAGCTTCCTTGCTGAATATATGACGCTAAACAAATTCTATATTCAATGGGTATGATCTTTGAAAGAATACATGCATGTCCAAATTACTGTTTATTGTTTTTCAAGGAACACAAATCACTTAAAAATTCCCAAATTGTGTTTCTTCTCAATTTAAGAAAGATGAACCAGGTCATATGAAATTTTTATGTTACTTTCAAATCATTTCATGGTTTGGGTTTCTATATGGAATTGAAGATTCTTCAAGATAATTCTCATGTCATGCAGATACAAGAAATAAATATGGGGAGCCTCATTACCCAAAAGACTCTCCTCAGTACAAGAGAATTGATCATGAGTATCTTGGATTTAGAAATCAGTCAAGAAACCTTTGTCTTGGGCTATCTATAGATAGAGTGGATCCTTTTGGTTTTCAAAGCATCACTCACAGTATATGGCTAGTTATGTGGGTAAGTTAAAACATTCCATTATGGTTATTCATGAAACAAAAATACATTAAGTTATTTATGCTTATATTAGGACCAAAACAACTGGGTAATGATATTGGGGTTTATTTGGCTCCATTGATCCAAGATTTGAAATTATTGTGGGATTCTGGAGTTATGTTGTATGATGCTTATAGAAATGAAGATTTCACATTGAGATCCATATTGTAAGGGATGATAAATGAATTTCTTACATATGGAAATTTGTTAGGATATAGAATTAAAGTAACTGAAGGGTTTCCCATTTGTGAACAAGGTACATAGTTAGTTAAAAACATTTATCAAAGACTATGTTTCAAGGACATCATATATTTCTACCCTAGACACATAAGTATTTATTATGGACAAAATTATTCAATGGGAGTTAAAAATAAAGTATAAAATCATCTCCACTAATAGGAGATAAACTATTTTATAAAGTAAAATATATGGACACTACTTTTGGTAAAACTTTTTCGAATAACCTTATAAAAATTGGTTGGAAAAAGAGATCATTTTTTAATTACCATACTGAAATTGTTTATACATTTGTAATTTTCTTGATGTCATACATGTTGAAAAAAATGTATGTGATTTTATCATTGTCACAATACTAAATAAACCTGGAAAAATAAAGGATGAAATTAAGGCTCGGTTTCACATGATTGACATGGGAATACCTGTAACACCCCAAGCTTCGACAGTATGTTTCCCTTTGAATAATGCAGTAGCTTGCATTGTACGCAACTTGGAGTTTTAACACACCACGATCAATCAAACTAGCCGTTATGAATAGTAATACCCAATTTTTTAAATTTTATAAATTTTAATTTTCAAAATGGACTTCATTTTTAAATTTGGAATATCGAAATTAGCTTTGGGTGAATTTTAGGTATTTTTCTAAAAACTTTCAATTTTTTATGAATAGTGAAAAACACTGCGTTATTGTTTAAAACCGACTTTTCATTTAAGTAATTATTTATTTTATTTTAATTTATTTTAGGTAAAAATAGATACATAATACCTATATATGTTCAATTTAATTCATTGGATTCATTTTATAATAAGTTTTGATATATAAAATTTTGTTGAACTTTTTACCGTCTTTTACCCACCTTCTAGGAGCATTTGAAAATTTACATAAAACTTAATTTTACCGCTTCTTTCAGTGGAATTTCAAAAATCCAAGAGACACGGTTGACATCATTAAGTAAAATTTGGTTCCATAAGTTGAAAATATTTTTTGGTGAATAGTAACTTTTGACTTTTATTTACCACGGTTAAAAGTAAATAGGGTAATTAAGGGTAAAAATGATATTATAATTACCCTAACACATGTACTAATTCTATTGGATAAGTTTAATTCGACCAAAAACAACATTAGGAATAAAATATGATCCTCTTTGGTCCACTTGGATTAGATTGGGACATTTATTATTATTTTATTTAAAGAAGAGTTAAAAGAGTTAAATTCAAAGTTTAATAACTAAACCATTTTTAATATAGGGTAATACATAATATAAATTCGACTATAAATATTCATTATTTCCTTCATAAAGGTATTTTATTTATAATTTTTAGACATAAAATAATTTAATTTATTTATGACACAATTATGATGCAGTAATTACCTTATTAATGAAATATTAAAATAATTGATACTATAAATATCCAAATAAATGTAAATTTAGACTTCTGATGAATTAAACTAATTTTCTAGGTTAATATGACATGTTATTATTTATTAAATAAATTTTCTTCTAAGTGAAAAAGTTTTTATGGCTTTCAAAAAAATCAAACACTAAATAGTGTCAAAATTAACATAATTGAGTTTTTAAAACAAATACTATATTATTGATTGATATAATATTCCTAAAAATCTAAGGTTCTACAAAAGGACTTATATAAGGTAATATATATTAATAATGAACCACTTGGGGTTCTCTTTGCGTTTTATAGTAATTTTATTAACCATATAATATAAAAATACAAAGAGACATGGTAAATGTCAAATTATTTAACTAAGAGTTAAATCTAAAAGATAAGGTTAATATGGTGACCTAAACCAGTATAAAACCAATTGGATGAGAGTTTTTCGACCCATCCCCACCTTATCCTCGAAATAAATTATTTTTGAGCCATTAAAAAATGAAAATTATTTTATTATAAAATAATATTTCAATCTTTTCCTAAAGTGACCCTCACCTCTCTTATAAAAGGGTACTTCCCATTATCTTAACTTCACACCTCCAAATCCATTTGGCCCGGCCAAACCCTGACCAAATATCCTCTCAACTATCCTACCTTAAACCTAGATTACTTAATTTTATCATAAAGACAATTTAAGGAGCCCTTTTGTTCAACTCAAAAAAAAACACTCGAAGAAGAGGTAATAATTTCACCACCCTCTTTCCAGTTCTTTTCTTATTCCACTTCCTCTTTATTTGTTGTTTCCATACCAAAATAATAAATCCATTAACTTATACATATTTTTATGTTATTATAAATATGGTACAACCATATTCTTTATTCTATTCATCCTATAAATGACAAAGTCACCATATGTGTCTATATACGGCTTACCGTCTCCACGTCGTGGTGTAGTTTGTTATTCAAACACTTCATTATTTGGATGGGTATAATAATGAGTATAAATAATGTAAATAATAAATATACCATTTTAATGATTCTTTATATATGATATACCATCCAATTACATATGGTTTCACCATCAATATAATGATATTGTCGCTCATCCGTACGTACAGATTACCGTCTCCACGGATGCGATGAGATTCATTCCCCATCATAATCATTCAAGAATAATTTTCATTTTATGATTAAAAATAATGTTTATAAACATAATATAATTCTATATATTAATCAAATACATAATATTCATAAGAAACATAAATTATGTAACCAATCATATAAAGGAAAATGAATCAGTTAACACCCGAAATGATGATACTACTGAAAAATTATTAACAAAGAAATATTATAGGATCATATATGATATCATATTTATGTATATAGTTCTTGAATAATTTAATAACAATGTTTTAAATATTATAAAATAGGTTAACATATCATAAACTAAGTAAAATTACAAGGTAAGGGTCAATTCTACTATCTCTTTACTTATCTTAGGTTGTTAATATGTAAGTATCTACTGGGACCTCCTTATCATCCACACCTGTGTTTTCTTAAAAATGTAATTCAAAACATTTTTACTATTTACTAGACTATGGGTTAAATTCATTTATACCCTTATTTGATCACATATGTTTTTAAAGGAATCTTTCTGTCACTTTCAAAACAAGGTACTTTATGACCTTCATGACAAAATTAAGGTAAGAATTTCTTTTTTAAACTTATATGGTAGGTGCAGCTATTTTTCGCCATTATAACATCGTCGAGGCTTACTGTACAAGATTATAAGAATATGTTTAAAATAAATGTTTTATTTTATAATTATATGACTTTTAAATTATTTCAAACTAGAAAGAGATATTTCTCTACCAAAAGTTTTGATTTCATCTATGTCAGCATCCTTTGATGGATTTTAAGCTTGTTGAAAGTTGATTTATTATGATACAAATCTTCCATATCATATTGAAGGTTTTGTGATATGTTTCACTATGGATGTGTTATTTTTACACCATTCATGGTTTATGGATAAATTATTTACATTTCATATGCTATTTTCAATACGAATATTTATGTTATGTTTAAATCTTTTCATATGAGAAATGCATTAGACTTAGTAAGTGATGGGTGGAGACCGCTATAGCTCCTCAATGCATTGGTAGGTCTCATGAGACAAAATAGTTTCTTGGAACAAGGCCTTGATAAAATCTTATTTGTAGTCTTGGAATAAGGAATTGACTATGTGGTTATGAAGTCTCGCATTATGCATTCCAACATTATGAAATTGGTTATTGATATTACATGTGATTATTCGACTAGTAGAATATACATGTCAGTAAGTAAATGGAATTATTTGATTCATTTTTGACATATTATGCTAAAGTTTAAGTTTAAAAGGATTTTGTTTTAGTCTTATACATTGCCTTAAATTTTTATGCTTATTTATGAAAGTTTACGCTATATTGTTATCCTTATTAAGCATATGAGATCACCCCTTTATATGTTTTATTTTTCCCAGGATGTGAAGAAGTATTTTATTGTTGACTTGCAGGGATAGGTTAAGTATATAAGTGTGTTCAAAGGGGATAAAATTTTTTGATGTATTTATTTAATGATGTAATGTAAAACTTATGAATGTATCTAGTACTTCCAAGGCTACTAAACTAATTGGTCTTTCGGGATTTGATCCCTTGTGATCATGCCAATGTTATGTAATAATGCACCGACTCTGGGTAACTAGGGTCAGGGTGTTGCAACACATGAATAGTTGGCTCCAGTGAATGGTGAAAAATAGACTTTTCTTCCTCCAACTGCTTACACTCATTCTAGGTAGGAGAGATATTGTTTTTGAAACTTCATGAATGATGTAAAGTTTATAGAGGGGTATTCTTCAAATATCAAGAATATCATTTTAATGAATGATTTAAATTTAAAGGGTCTGAAATCACATGATTTTCATTTTTTGATGCAAGATATAATTATTGTATCTTTATGTTGCATTTTTCCTAAGAATGTTTATCATACATTAATCAATATATATTTATTTTTCAAAACTACATGAAAAAAGGTTATAGACCTAGTGAAATTACCTTACATGGAAAAGGAAATTGTAATCATATTATGTGAATTGGAGATGTTATTCCCACCATCATTATTTTATATGATGGTTCACTTTATTTTTCACATTTTTAGAGAGATTTTACTATGTGATCATATAAATTATAGATGGATGTACCACATTGAACTTTATATGGATATTTTTAAAGAGTATGTCAAAAATAAAAGATGTACATAAGGTTTTATTGTGAAGTGATGTATTATAGAGGAAGTCATTGAATTATGTATCGACTACCTATATAGTGTGGAAAACATTTGTCTACTAAAATATCACCACATCGAGCAACTTGTGGGGGAAGGAATTTCCATAATATATGCTATTACAATCACTATTAAAAATCAAGAGAATGACTACCTTTATGATTTTCATAATAGTTTATAGGTTTCACCATATTTTGAAACCCACAAATAAATTCTTAGGAGTTTGAATCCAACAAGGATTGAAGGTTTGATATCAAATACACATAATCAATAGTTTATAGGATGGTTTTGAGACCATATTTTTAAAGAGTCATCTAAAAATATAGGAATGACTTTGATGGATAGCTAGAGGACCAAGTGTACATATATAATCTCATAATGGTTATGTAATTAACAGCTATATGTTCTATACAAATGAACATGATGAATAAAGTACAATGAAAAATAATATAGTTACACTTATGGATAAATAGATACATGTATCTAGTACCAAGGAAGAAAATCCAATTTATGTGAATATGTCATACTTTGGCATCATCAATAAAATATGGGAGTTGGAATATACAATATTCTAAGTGCTAATTTTCAATACAAGTGGGTTGATAATAGTGGTGTTGTTAAAATAGATGAATATGGATTCATGAAAGTGGATTTCAGTAAGGAAGGATACAAATATGAACAGTTTATAATGGCAGCATAGGTAGTACAAGTATTTTTTATTCTATAACCTGCAAATCAAAAGTGGTCAATTGTTTTGTTATCGACCAAACCCAAAGGGTCAGATGTCAATTCAACTAAGGATGACCCTTTCATCAGGATGTCACAATCATTCATCCATGGTCCCAATATATATGGGGTATTGTATTTCATTGGAGACCACAACAAAGGGATTTGGATAATCTATAGAGGGTCCAAATCCCTTCATCCTTTAAAAATTGATTTTAATAATCATGTTTTTTTTTGTAATATAAATTGTTTTCCTTGTATTATTATATTTTTACTACTTCATTTACATAAAATAAATTAAATTTTCAACCACTTATATAGATAAGGACTTCTACACATATTTATACTCCCAATCTTGAGGAACAGCAGGTTTTTGGTTCCCCAATGCAGAGGAACAACAACCTTCTGCACATGTCAATGTTACCAATCCAGAGGAACAACATATTGAAGAATTTGAAGTCAAGAAAATGGTAAATGGTGAAAAACCGATATCCTGAAAAAAGGGAGTTTCTTAGCATGACAATGTTAGAAAAAAATAGTAAGACGAGAAACAAATGCATAAAATTCAAGGTTGGGTGGAATGCACGAAGATAGCCTGTTAACCCTATCAAGTCCATTTTCAGTAGCTAAATTTGGATCACTACTCACATACATGTTAATATTGATGTATATTCATTTTACAATGTTGTTCCCGTGATTAGGATACTTATTTGGAAAGATATTAGGACAAAATTATCATATACTATTTTTATTTTTCTAAAAAAATATTGAAATGTTGACTTACTCTTCATCATCCCTTACTGAGTGCATTTATAGTAGATGAATCCTAAATGAAATTTTTATTAATACTTGTTGGATATCCTCATAGATCCTTTCACAAAATTCTTAAGAAGTTCCATCTCAAAGATGACGAAAGGAAAATAAACCCGCACCCATCACATATGTATGCACACTTGATAAACCAATAAGAGTGGGATGCATTTATTAGTCATCGTGAGGATAAATATTTTCAATTATATTGTGACAGGTAATAAATTACTTTAAAATATGTGTATTAATCACTTTGAATAATAATATTTAATTTATGAAGCAATAACTGAGTGCTAAAAATAAGCAACATGAAATAACACCAACATACCACTACTGTAAAGTAAGGATAGGGTATTCTTCACTTGAAAAAAAAAATGGTATGTATTTTAAATATACCATAATAACTTTATGTGACATGAAACAAAAACATAATTATGTTCTGATTTTTATATGTATATTGATGAATCCAAATCCAAAGACACTTCCATCCCTTTTCATGTGTCATAGAAGGAGGAACATGTAAATAAATAAGAGATATTAATAGATGAAAACACACAAAAAGTGTGGGAATAATGTGTGACTATTACATAATAAAAAATTATTTTTCTTTAAATAAATATTTCAAAATAATGATTACTTATTTTCCTATATTTTTTATCCAACTTAGATACAAGAATCATCATCATCTATACCTGATAAAAAACAATTATTAGTGGCCCTGAAGCATCAAAAATAGTATGGTAGAATCAGAGGTTTGGGTTTTAGGGTTTCACCACAAACATATTCCAAAAAAATAAGGGATTAAAATCCATTTTCCTAGTCGGGGAACATGTGGCGCGCTCTGGGCATGGAGAGGCCCCCCACCGGGAGACGAGTGTTACCCTTACACATGTTTTTTCCCCATGGTGTGTTAGCTGAGTGGTACCTACTGGATGTACCCCTCACTCTCTGTGGGAACTAGCCCCAACTCGAGTCCCACCAAACTCAGACACTGTGAATATTATTCACAGGGTTATTCAAATCCATTTTCCTAGCCGGGGAACATGCATCACGCTCTGGGCATGCGGGGGCCCCCCAGTGGGAGGAGAGAATTACCCTTACACAAATTTTTCCAACGAGCCTATACCCAAGTGTTATAGGCTCCTGCTAGGCATCCGAAAGACCCAGTATTGAATTCGGGCATGGAATAATTTTTTAGGGGGTACTATAGAATTGGCGGACTGTATCGGTGGCGAAACTGTAGTAGCGGAGTCCTATAGCAGGGACTGTAGCAGCAGCGGTACTGTAGCAAGTACTATAGCGGCTCAAGTACTATAGCATTACTATTCACCGAAGGGCCCTTTGGGCCAAAAATGGTATTTCAAGCCAAGTATTTAGGCCACTTGGCCTTGGGCCTTCGGGCTATGTAATGGGTCTCCCTATACCCAGTCTAAAGAGGTATTTTCTTTAATAATTAAATGAGTCTTAAGCCCCAACCTTTTAAAAAAAATAAGAAAAACCACTACATAGAGACCCACCCACCCCACCCCACAATCTTTAAGGTGATCCATTACCCTCAAAGATATTTCTTAGAATAGGTAATCAATATTATTGTAATTTGTTTTGTGGAATGTGAATTAGTTAGACATTTATACCTTTCTTCTACTAATATTCTACAAAGTGAAAATGATTGTGATTTATATTTATCAACACCCACCCATCACCTTGTTGAGAGGGGTATTATGACAATATATAAGAAGATATTCTACACAATAGAAAACTTACAATAGGTTATTTGAGAGTGGTGATTAACATAGCTCAAGAGATGAGATTTTAGGTACCTATTCCACTTGATGATATGGATATTCATATGGCATGAAAGCTATTGTAAAATCTGTATCATGTCCATTATATCTTTTAAAAAACATTACTATAAATATGTATTCATTAACAATTTATTCTTTATGAAAAAACATTAAAAATTAATGAAAAAATGTCTAAACCAATGAATTTTATTGCAGACATACAAAGGGAAGGGGGTGAAGTGGAAAGTTGAATCAAAACGGTCTAAAGGATAAACTAAACAGTCAAAAATATCTTCCCAAAGTACCTTTACCCCACCCATTAAACTTATTCATTTACTAACATTGAACATTCAAGAAAATATAATGATAGAAAATGGTGCTACAACTGCAATTGATTATGAATAATAGATGTTTAGAGAGGCCATTACATACAATATTATTTTTGATAATGTGAATGAAGTCCTCATGCATGAATGGATAAGATTATTAGTTGTAAATGTATACATGTGGTGTATTTTCAAGATTTTTTTTCCAGTAGTTGATATACTATGTTAATTATGACTGTATACTATTCATATTTTTTACATTCATATATAAGAATACTATTTCAAGGAAAACCCCTATAAATAGAAATTTGGACTCATTAGTCCTCACATGACTTCCAAATGATATTTTAAATTAGAACCAAAGAAAATTAAAGTAATGAAGGAAAAACTGGCCACAATGTTTGTAATAAAACTTATAGATGGAAGTCTCTTCTTAATACCCATAATATAGGGGTAAAACTCTATAATATAGTCATATAAAATATATTTTTATTCATTTTATTACTTCTTCATTTTTTAGGAAGTATTGGTTACTCATTACAGTTAATTTGGATACTCTAAATATATATTTTCTAGATTCAATGCATGGATACCCAAAAAACTGACCACATGTGATGACATTTATCAATTTATAATACACTGCATGAAATTTTTACAACTAAAATTAAAGTTATACATTTTATATTATATTTTAATGAAAAAAAATATGATAGGATGGTGTTTAAATATGATCAAAATCATGTCATGAGGACAATCCATGAATACAAGGAGTTTATCAACTTTTATGAGTTGATAAGTATTAGGGTATATATAATAATATTTCACTACCAAAGAATATAAAAAAACAAATTAATTATTTTTCTCAAAGTTTTTTTCATTTTATGAAACAAACTTATGGAAAATATTGTGGTTATTGTGTTTGAAAATTTATGAAATGTATCATATGCCATCAATAAACTAGCATCACAAAAGTGGTATTTTCAAAGATAATTAAAATTTCATTTAAAATATTTATTAACACTTTATTTATTTATATTTTTCTCAGTGCTACTAGTACAGTCGATAGTCCTTATATTCATAAGAGGAAATAGATTTTTTTAGAACGGAATGACCAGCATACCTGTGTCATAATGTATACAGACATCATGAAAAGACGACTAACTATTACTTCTTTAGTTGACTTTCACATAATTTTATAAACTTTTTTAGTTAATTTACTTATCATATTTATATGATAATTTAGTAAAGAAAACCATAAGTCATTTGTGACATGTAGGAATCAACCACACCTCAATTAGATACACAATGTGTCTAATATGAATCAAAGTGCATGTTTTCAGTTTAAAATGGACATTTTAGTGGAAAACACACATCACGTACTCAAAACTGAGAAAACACATTCATACTATTTTTATACTCTATAAAAATGATCTTTAAGTCATTTTTTGATTCTTAGGAATCAGTCACAACTCAATTAGATACACAATTTTCCTAGTATGACTGAAAGTGTCTCTTATCAGTTTAAAATTTCAAAATGTGTGTCACTCACTAAAAACTGAGCAAACGTGCTCAAATTGTCTTGATAATTTATGAAAATTATTTACAATTCATTTTTTATGTGGAAGAATTAATATCAAATCAAACTAACACATGATGTGACAAGCATGACTCAAAGTGTGTATTTTCAGTTTAAAATGACACTTTAGTAAAAAACACAATTGAAATACTCAAAACCAAGCAAGAAAATTTGGATTGTTTTAATATATTAGAAAAATGATTCATTAGTAATTTGTGATGTGTATGAATCATCCGAACATCAACCTGATGCATGGTGTGATCGATATGACTCCAAGTGCACATTTTCAGTTTAAAATGACATTTTAGTAAAAAGCACAAGTTACATACTCAAATCCAATCAAACACATTTGAATTGTTTTGATAATTTAAAACAATGATATATAAGTAATTTTTTATGTTTAGGAATCAGTTGCACCTCATTCTGACACATGGTGTGATCAGTATGACTCCAAGTGTGTCTTTTTATTTAAAATTGACATTTTTGTAAAAAAGAAAAGTGACATACTCAAAACTAAAAAAATCATTTGGATTGTTTTTATAATTTAGGAAAACAATCCATAATTCATTTTTTGATATGTAAGACTAATCTTCACCTCAATCTGATACATAGTGTTCCCTATATGACTCAAAGTGTCTATTATCAATTTAAAATTGTCAATTTATTTCAAACCATGTGTCACTCAATAAAAACTAAGAAAATTCACTCAAATTGAACTGATACTTTAAGATAACGATTCATAAGTAATTTTTGACATTTAGGAATCAGTCTCTCATCAAACCAACACATGATGTGATCAATATGATTCAAATTGAATGTTTTTAGTTTAAAATGACATTTTAGTATAAAACAAAAGTGACATACTCAAGAATGATAAAAAATATTTGTATGGTTTTGATACTTTATTAAAATGATTTATAAGTCATTTGTGATATGTAGGAATTAGTTGAACCTTAATCTGATATGCGGTGAGACCAGTATGAATCTAAGTGTGTCTCTTTATTTAAAATTGACATTTTAGTAAAAAAGATAAGTTATATACTCAAAATGAATAAAACACTTTCGTATTTTTTTGATAAATTATTAAAATGATTCATAAGTAATTTTTGATCTGTAGGAACCATCCTCACATCAATTTGATACACGGTGTGCCAATTATGACTCAAAGTGTTTGTGATCAGTTTAAAATTGACATTTTCGTTCAAAATATGTGTCACTCAATGAAAACCAGGAAAACTCACTCATATTGTCATGATAATTTAGGTAAATGATTCGTAAGTTATTTTTGATGTGTAAGAATCATTCTCATATAAAACTGACACATGATGTGACCGGTATGAGTCAAAGTACATGTTTTCATTTTAAAATGAGATTTTAGTAAAAAACACAAGTGATATACTCAAAATCGAGTGAACAAATATGGATTATTTTGATACTTTAGGATAATAATCCATAAGTCATTTTTTATGTTTAGGAATTAGCCTCACCTAAATCAGACATATGGTGTAATGGATATGACTCCAAGTGGGTATTTTTTTTAAGTTGAAATTTTATTAAAAAAATAAGTGATATACTCAAAATAAATAAAATTCATTCAGATTGTTTTGATACTTTAGTAAAAGGGTTCATAATTCATTTTTGAATTGTAAGAATCAGTCTCACCTAAATCCAAAACATGGTGTGTCTGGTATGACTCAAAGTGCTTTTTTCAATTTAAAGTTTACATTTTAGTTGAAAACACATGTCACATACTCAAAACAAAGATAAATAATTTTTATTGTTTCAATAAATTATTAAAACAATCCATAATTCATTTTTTATGTGTAGGAATCAATCTCACATAAATCCAATACACGGTGTGTCCAGTATCACTCAAAGTGTTTTTTATGAGTTTAAAATTGACAATTTAGTTCAAAACATGTGTCTCTCATAGAAAATTAAGAAAAAACATTCATACTTTCTTGATAATTTAGTAAAATTATTTATAAGTCGTTTTTTATATATATTAATAATTCTCCCATCAAACTGACTCATTATGTGACTGTTTTGACTCAAAGTGTGTGTTTTTAGTTTAAAAATACATTTTAGTAAAAAACACAAATGATATACTCAAATGGATAAAATACATTTGGATTGTTTTTATGATTTAGTAAAATGATTAATATGTAATTTTTTATATATATAATCATCCTCACCTCAAGATGATGCACGGTGTGATCGGTATGACTCAAAGTATGTGTTTTTAGTTTAAAATGAAATTTTAGTAAAAACCAAAAGTGACAAACTTGAAACTGAGTAAACACATTAGGATTGTTTTAATACTTTATAAAAATGATCCATAAGTAATTTTTGATGTGTAAGAATCAACCTCACCTCAATCTGTGCATGGTGTGACCAGTATGACTCCATGTGTGTCTTTTTATTTAAAATTGACATTTATTAAAAAAAGACAAGTGACATGTTCAACACAAAGAAAACACATTTGTATTTTTTTTTAATACTTTAGTAAAATGATCTATAATTCATTTATGATGTGTATGGATTATTTTCACCTCAATCTGATTCATGGTTTGACCGGTATGACTCAAAGTGTCCGTAATCAGTCTAAAATTTACATTTTAGTTAAAAACATGTGTCACTCACTAAAAACTGGTAAAACGCACTTGTATTGTCTTGATATTTATGAAAACTATTAATAAGACATTTTTTATGTGTATTAATCTGTCTCACCTTAAACCAATTCATGATGTGACTAGTATGACTCAAATTTTATGTTTTCAATTTAAAATGACATTTTAGTAAAAAAACAAGTGACATACTCAAAAATGAGAAAATTAATTTGGGATGTTTTAATACTTTAAAAAATAATCCATAATACAATTTTAATGTGTAGAAATCAGTCACACCTAAATCTGATGCACGATTTGATCGGTAAGACACAAAGTGTCCATTGTCAGTTTAAAATTGAAATTTTATTAATATATTATTTCATATTTATGTTGAATTTATTTCTTCATAGTATTACTAACATAAAAATTGTTTTCTTATATAGGTTTATTTTTTTGATCAAGTTGTGGTGGTTTGTTTGGAAACAGATACCATGATCAAGATTTTTGATGGAAGGTCAAATTCCAAAGACAATGAAATCATTTATGTTTTTTAATTTTTGTGATAAATTGTACTTTCTAATGTAATTATACATAATAATGTTTGAAATTTCCATAATATAGTGTTTTTTTGTAATTTTTATTGACCTAATTATTTTAATGGTCACAAAATCATGATTATAATGATATTAATGAGTTTCATGTTTTCTATAAGTATTTTATAATATAAGACGGGTGATAAAATTTCCTAAGAATAAGTCACCGTTGAGGTTGAGACATCACTGAGGATGGGTCATCGGCAAGACCAACTCACTATTGAGATGACACACCGCCAGACATATCTCACCATCAACATGTAAAAATGGAAAAGGGCTAGAATGAGACATCAGCAAAAATGTCACTGCTATGATAGATTGTTGACAAAGTCTGAGACATCATCGGGTATAAGTCACTGTTGTCCATGGCTCATTGTTGGCATGAAAATATTGCTAAATAGGAGACATTTTCAGATTACACACCGCCAGATTTGAGTATAAAATTGGTAAAGTATGACTCCCCACTAGCCATACCTACCGTCATAAGAGACGCTTCTAATGAAGTAAAATTTGGGCTAAGTCTAAGACACTCACATCCATCAAACACCATCAGCCATACACCGCTAGACATGAAATTTGGAAAAGTGAGAGACACCTTTAGACCATGAGTCACCTCCAAAATGACTCACCGTCAATCTAAGACACTGCCACTATTTTCTTAACATATACTTATTTTAAATTATTTATGCTGGCTATATTATTAATGTTAATTCCAAGTGATATTTTAAGGATTCTCTCTTAAATAATCAACACAACTCATTAAAAAGGATGTCGGGCGTGTTGTACATGGAAGTAGGATATTCGGTTCCATGTGGAAATTCTTCCTTCTCTTGGTGTTAAGAAAGGAAGTAAACTCCCTCATGCATAAGAAACCTATGAAGTAGACTAATAGAAAGTGAAGAACTCTCACTTATAGAACACACATATAATTGAAGATTTGAACTTCTACATCCTGTAATCATTTGACTGAGGAATTAAAAGCTCATACATATCTAATAATTCCCTCCAGTCAAGAACATAAGATTCTTTAACACTCGGTTCTTCTGAATATTTCAAGATAACTCAACTCAAGATACATTTTCAAATACTTTAGAAGAGTCACAATCTACACTACAATAGACTGAGAATTTCTATTTGTACACTTTTATATTTCTCAGTTCTATTTATTTATTCTTAAATATTGATCAGTGTGAGTGTATACTCTATTTTATATCATGCACATTGCCTTCTATAATGAACTGGAAGAACTTTATATATTATATTTACTCTTATTACATCTGTACTCCCACGGATAATAGTGGTAGAGGTCCTTGTGTGACCTGTTTGTTTTTACTCCCACAGATAATAGTGGAATAGGTTGTGTGTGAACTAGAAAGTTGTAAACTGTTGTAAAACCTGATCCAGGTTATGGATCAACTAGTTTATTTTATACAAAATTCTTGGTGGTGGGTGATCACCAAGTGAATAGGACTAAGTCTCAGCTTGAGACTAAACCATTTTTATTCAATCTTTCAATTGTGTATTTTTTTTTACTTTATTTCGGCTTTTAAAACTGAAACTGTTTTAACTAAATAAAAACTAAAACTTTGGTAGTTAATCTTTATTAGGGTTTTTATAAGATTTAAATGAATTAAATTGATTTCAAAGGACTAAGTAATATTTTTTATTACTTACCTAAGAACTAATGAATATTTAATAAACCTTTTGAAATATTAAAACTTATAATGATATACTTTATTGATTAATTGGGTTGTTTTTAAATTAATTGGGGTATTTTAAATTAATAATTTTTAATAGAAATATTTATTGGGTACTCAATTCACCCCCTCTTGAGATACTCACTCTGACCAATATTTCATATCAAAGGTTTTATTACTTTTGTATTAAAATTTTTCAATTAACTATGATTTTAGTTAAGCTTTAAATTTCTTAAATTTATGTTATTTCAAAATTTAGTTCTTTAAATGGATTAAAGAAAATAAGGTTCTACTACAGACATGCCTCCATTAATTAATGGAAATAATTATGATAAATGGAAATTTAAGATGAGAATGTATATAGAAAACATGGGTTTTGATATTTAGTATGCAGTTGAAGATGAATATGTTATACCTGATACTACTAGGAAATACTAGGATAATGCTACAAAGTTAGCTTAAAATAATAATTATAAAGAAATGAATTCCCTTTACTATACACTACGATATGAATAGTTTAATGTAATTTTTGCATGGAAAACCACGTATGATATTTAGGATACATTTTTTTGTTTCCCATGAGGGAATATCTCATGTTAAAGAGATGAGTCTTATCACTTATACTATTAAATATTATAACATTAAAATTAATCTTGATGAACCAATTTCTACCATGTACATCCAGTTCAATGAAATTGTCAATATAATGTTCTCACTTGGAAATCTTATTTCTACCAAGGATTAGATCATGTGGTTATTGAGATGACTACCTAAAAGATGAAGAGGCATATCTATTTCCATTAGAGAGTCTTCTGATATTAGAAAACTTTCAGTCAAAGAGAAGATTGGTAATATTTTGATGTATGAAGAAGAGATAAATGTAAACCATGAATAATGTGAAAAGGAAAAAAGAAGATCAGTATATTTCAAGACTAGTGCATCTAAATAGAATGAAAAAATAAAAGGAAAAGGAAAAGTCCAAGATGTATGTTCAAGTGATAGTGAATCTCTAAAAGATAGTGATGTGGTGATGGATCATCTAGCTAGAATGTTTAAAAAGTTTTATAGAAAGAAAAAGGTTTTCACAAAACCAAACTACAAAGGAAAATATGACTTCAAATGAGCTTGTAATAAATACTAAAAGAGATGTGATGATTCAAAATAGATCACCTGTTATGAGTGTAAGAGGAAAGTACATGTAAAAGCTGACTATCCAAAGTTAAAGTATAAAAAAAGTATGAGGACAAGGAAATAAGATAAAAAAAATCCTATGAAAGCCACTTTGAGTGCTTCTTAAGACATATTAAATGATTCATATACATCACATGAGAATAAATCAGATATAAAAAACATGTTCTTTATGACTAAAATTTCTAAGGTACTTGTTGTATCTGTTTTACCTACTATCTCAAATACCTCAACTGTCCATAATGATCATATTTATGATATTTTTTAGAGTAAAAATAATGATGATGATATGTATTAGGAATATATGTTTGAATATTTTAGAATTAAGAAAGAGACCTTTAATGAGATTAGGGATAAATAAAAAGTTCTCAAAAGACTGCATTCTCTAACTACAAATAGTAAATCTGAATAGTCTATTGAAAAGGAGAAAAATGATCAAATTCTTAAAGAGAATACTAAACTTAAAATTTCAAATGGGTAGTTAAATAATTTCCTATAAAAGTTTACAAATGGTAGAGAAAACCTTTCTTAGATTTTAGGTAATAAATTTTCACCTAAGTATGTAACTGGAATTGGATATCAACCTGGATATAGGAAAGTATCAAAAAGTACTTTTGTTTCTAAGTATAGACTAGAAAGTTCATCTGTAAATTATTTTTCTAAAGGACCTAATAGAGTTATTATTTCTAGAAGTTTAAAATATGTTTTTAGGAAAATCATTAAGAAAATGTGGGTTCCCAAAGATTTTATTACTAACATTTCTGGACCCAAAACAGATCTTGGTACCAAAGTCATTTCTTGCATAAATTTTTTTTGCAGGAAAACTATTGGAAGACCTCTTGTAGAAGTCTATGGTACATAGAAATTGGTTATTCAAGACATATTATAGAATATTATTCATGCTTCAACATCTTTATTAAGTTTGATTTTGGTTATAACACATTTGGTGACAGTACTAAAGTAAAATCATCAACCTTGGCCAAATCAGTAAAACAAATCAATTTTGATTTCTAAAGTATTATTTTTCCATGGTTTAAAAAATAACCTACTTAGAATCTCACAATTATGTGATGGTGAATTACATGTTAAATTTGAAAATTATGATTACAATGTTTATGATTTTAAGAATGCTTAAATTTTTATTGTCTTAAGATAGGATAATGTTTATGCAGTTGATTTAAATTATTTAGTTTTGAAAAAAAAATCTATTTGAGTTTCTTTTACAAATAATATTGGATTTATCATAGGAGGATAGGACATTGTAATATACACTCACTTAGGAAGAATACTAGGAAAGGGTTAGTTGTGTATCTACCTAATCTTGAGTTCCCAGCTGATAAATTCTATAACCCCTATGAAAAAGAGATGTAACACAAAGTTACTTTTAAATTAAGGAAAGAAGTGTCAACTTATCAACCTCTTGAGTTGGTTCACATGGATTTGTTTGGACCTTATAGAGTTTCTATATTAAATGGAAAGAACTATGTGTATTTTCTTATAGATGATTTCTCTATGTATACTTGGGTATACTTTCTAGCTCACAAAAGTGAATCTTGCTCTTAATTTACCAAGTATGCTTAGTCTATAGAAAATCTTAGTGGACTTAAAATTAAGACCTTAAGAAGTAGCCATGAATATGTGTTTGAAAATCAAAATTTGGAATCTTTTTTATCACATAATGGATACACTCATAACTTCTCTACTCCTAGGACCCCACAGCAGAATAGAGTTATAGAAAGAAGAGATAAAACATTACAAGAGATCAGTCAAACTATGTTGAATGAGTATGACTTAACTATTTATTTTTTGGCAGAATCTATCAATACATCCTACTAAATCATAAATATAGTATTTATTAATCTTATACTTAAAAATATTCCTTATGAACTTTATAAAAATAGGAAACCTAAGGTTAATTACTTTATATTTTTGGGTTGAAAATTCTTTATTCTTAACACTAAGTATAATTTGTAAAAAAAGTCCTACAAAAGTGATGAATGAATTTTCATTGGTTATTCAATCTCTAGAAAATCCTATTGAGTTTTTAATAAGAGAACCAAAACTGTGGAAGAATTAGTTCAAGTAAAATTTGATGAGACTGATCCACATGAGAATAAGACCTCCCTAAAAACCCTTGAGGATGATTTGTCTTCTCTGAATCTAAATTTTAAACCTTTATAATCTTCTATCAAATGTTTTGAAAAATCGTATAGTTTTGAAGAATTTTTAGAACTTCATAAATATGAAATAATAGAACCATAAGTAACTGGTTCATATTTCCTTAGAGCTACTATAAATCCTATGCACCACCCCTTAGATGCTATTTTAGGAGATCTAGATAGAGGTACTCAAACTAGAGCATCTCTAAGAAATTAGTTTGAACATAAAGCTTTCTTATCTTAGTTAGAACCTAAGAAAATCAATGAATCTATTAATTATTAATTTAGGGTTATGGAAATGAAAAAAGATTTGAATCAATTTTAAATAAACAAATTTTTGGAACTTGTAGATAAACCCACAAACACCTTGACAATCAGCATTAAATGGGTGTTTAGGAGAAAAGTAGATGAGTCGGAAACTATAGTTAGAAAGAAGGCTATACTTTTTACACAAGTTTTTAGTTAAAAAGAAGGAATAGACTATGAGAAAATCTTTTCACCTATAGCCAAACTTGAGTTCATAAGAATCCTTCTTTTTTATGCTGCTCATCTAGATTTCAATATTTATCAAATAGATGTCAATAGTGAATTTATGAATGGTTTTATAGTTGAGAATGGTTTTTAGAAAATCCCCCTAGTTTTAAAAATCCCTATTTTCCAAATCAAATTTTTAAATTAAAAAATATTTATATGGTTTGAAATAGGCTCCTAGAGCTTGGTATAATAGGCTCAGAAAATTTATTATTTCAAAAGATTCTTCAAAAGGTATAGATGACCCTACTCTTTTCACAAAAATAATTTCAGAAGATGTTTTAGTAGTTCAAATATATGTTGATGATATTATTATTTGATCTTCAAGAAAATATATTTTCACTTATAAATCTAAAATGGATTAAAAATGAATTTAAAATGTGTTTAATGGGTTAACTCAAATTCTATCATGTATTTCAAATTTTTCAAAATAAATAAGGAATTATTTTCAATAAAAGTAAATATAAAAAAGATATTCTAAAAATATTAAACTTGGGTAGAATTAAGAGTAGTGATACTCCTATGAGTGCCACCTATAAGATGGATCTTGAGGAAGCTGGGAAACTAGTGAATCAAACCAATTAAAAAGCTATGATTAGAATTCTTCTCTACTTAAATACTATCTAACTATATATAATGCTTAGTGTGTGTATGTGTGCCCACTTTCAAGTTAACCTAAAAGAGTCTCACTTAAATTTTGTTAAAATAATTTTCAAATACCTTAAGTATACAACCAATTTAAGACTATTTTAACCTAGTTGACAAGCATTTGATCTAGTTAGTTATTCTGGTGCTGATTTTTGTGGATGTATGTTAGATAAAAAAATTACCTCTAGAGCATTTCACTTTTAGGGAAAGTCTCTAGTTTCATGGTGTAGTAAGAAACAAAATTCTATTTCATTTTCCACTACTAAAGCTGAATACATAGTTTCATGTGGTTATTATGAATAAATTTTTTCGATGAAACGCACTTTACAATACTATGGATATCAATTTTGACATTTCCCCATAAATTGTGACAACACAAGTGTAATAAATATTTATAATAATCCAGTATCACATTTTATAAAAAATCAAATTGATATAATACATCACTTTTTGAGAGACCGTTTTCAAAAGGGTGATATCACTCTTGAGTTTATTGAAACATAACATCTGTTATATCATATTTTTATAAAGCCTCTAAATTATGAGAGAATTAATTATATCAAACATGAGATAAGTATGATGAACTTTGATTGAGCTCAACCATTTATATGACACACCACTGGTATGACACATCATTGGTATGACACATTGTTGGTTGGACACACCATTTTAGTCGACACACTATTGGCTTTTCGTGCCATTGATTTCATGTGTTTGCAAATTTTTCTGCTTCTAGTGTTTTTGAAACGCTAGTTATTATATTTTTATGGTTCATTTTTGTAACTTGATATGTATATTTTCTCAGATTCTAAATTTGATTTCAAGTATTATTTTGATTTTCAAATACCTAAATCCTAAATGATACAATCTTGATAGTTTTATAGTTCCAACACACCTCTACTTTCACGCCTTTGTCTCTCGAGCCCAGTACAAACCATTTCCTTTGAAATCTTATATTACCCATAACTGAGATTTTTGAACTGATTTTCATTCCATGAATGAATCTCCCTTATAATACTTCGCCATAAGGATCAAGACCAACTATGAAACATAAGATAAATTCAAAAGTGTTAGCTGGTGTAGAACCTGTTAACCCCAAGCTTGCAAATAGAGTTATAGTAGATGAAAGGGATGTTGAATCAAAATGGTTTTTTTTTTCAAGAAATTCTCTAGTACTAGAAGTTATGCAGATCCAAGGTTTGTTAGAGTGTTTCTCTTTGAATAATAGACCTTTTTAATCAAGATTGATACATCATTTTTTCCAATATATCGAGTTTGTTTTTAATGATGAGGAAGAATATTGGATGAGATCAAGAGTTAATGGTCGTAGAATAATATTTTCCTCAAAAAATGGTCCAAAATCTTGGGAATTCCTTATGATGTAATTTTTTATGACTACCAAGGATCTATTTATGAGGACAATGACTTCTTTATTTATAAAGATGCCTTAAAAGAACTGACCGGTGATGGGATATCTAGAAGGTCGGCCAGTGGATTCGTAACTTTATGGAGAGTGTAAATTATTGTTCAAGATCGTAGAAAATATGCTTTTCCCAAGAAAGGGTTATTTTTCTACTCTAAGATAGCAAGATGTCTACTTGGTTAGTCTTTTGAAAAGAGGACTTAATCTCAATCTATGTAGATATATCATGGTTCATCTATTAGAGATGATAAATCCTTCTTTGAGATCTAACTCATTGATTTACCTGAAGCTTATATTAGTAATAATAAAGGTAAAAGGATTTGTTTCAAATGATAAGGAAATAGTTCTTGATTGTGGTGGTGTTTTTATATCAAAAGCAATCTATTCAAGTATGATGATTAGCTAGAACCCCTAGAAGAGACAGTGGGTTAGAGATAATGATCATATGTTTGATGAGTTTAATCCACTTGATCATCCAAAATGACCAAGGGATATTGTTGACCCAGTCTTAGAGCCTGATAAAGTTTTTGTATATTCAGATGAGGATGAAGAATCTATTATGAAAGAATAATAAGAGAAGGAACCTTCTATTTATGAAGGAAGTGATCCAAACTTATCTCTAAAATATTATGCAATTATTTATGGATCTCCTAGCCCACATAGGATACTTCCAAAAAAGAGAAAATTTGGTGAAGAGTGATGAATAAGAAATAAAGTTTTATAGGGAATAAGGTGAGGAAAATGGAAATAGAGATTACAATAATAGTAATGGTAGTGAAGCTGATGATGATGATTCTAAACCTAATGATTTTTGTGGAATAATTATGAGATATGTACAGATGCCTCTAGATATTTTTATACACCAAATGTTTCTAGTGAGAAACCATATTTAACTGGAGAAGTGGACCGGATTCTTAAAAATAAAGTTTCACTTGTTGAGGGGGAGAAATCCCCATCTATGGGAATATTTCAAGAAATTCCAACTATTTATAGTGTTAAAACCAATTTTGAGATTGTTTTTCAGACCATTTTCAACTCTTTTATGGTTTATAATTTGATCGTTATTTCTTTTATTGATCATTATGTAGTTGAAAAATAGAAAAAGGGGCTTGTTGAGGAAGAAGGTGGTAATGAATAGTTAGTTGATGTAGATGCTCATGAACCTCCTGTGGATAGGAATATATATGGTGAATCCATTTTTTTGTTCAAAAAGAGGATGTTCATATTCTATATGAACCTATTGTTGGTAAACATATAGTAAATGATCCTAATAGTGTAGTTTCATAGAGTTAAGATGGTCATAAATCAGATGATATCCTTATTGTTGTTGTATAGACTGTAGCTAGACAGAGTCCAGATTATTAGATAATTGTTGAGAATTTTTTTTTGTACCTTGTTTTATGGTACCTCTTTCCAATAGACCTATTTTTGTTCAAGTTCTAGACCAATTGGTTGATACAGTGTTGGAATAATATAATAGGCTCAGTAAGTGTCCACCAAAGGATGGTGGGCCTAAGGTTCGGAATGAAATATATCATAATGGATCTATGATATCTCAAGTTGATTTTGATTGGATGTTAGAAAATTTTTCCTATATTAGACCTCATGCATCTGAACCTCCTAATTCTCTTCCTTTTGTGTTAGATGATGTAGTCACAAAAAGTAACTTAGATTCTTTTAGTAAAAAGTTACTTTTAGATCTTGATAAGTGTTTGAAGAATAAGCCTCCACTCATAACCAATATTAGTGATAATTATGCCATATGTCTTCTTGAATTGTTGATTCAACACATACAACATAAGATGATGCATCAAATCGAGGAGGTTAATATTAAAAATAAAAGCATAAGCAGTGATCTTGAGTATGTTAAGTCTTTAATTGATGAGATGAAATCTGCTTTTAAAAATTCTTTGGATGGGATCCTTAAGAGTATTGAAGAGGTATCCTCTGATGCTTTTATTTCTACTGCTCCTCCTCTAGTGTTTGATGTTGAGGTGTTTAGATCTTCTATTAGAGAAGAATTGAGGACTGCCTCAGCTAGTGCTTTAAGTGTTATGTCTGATCAGCCCCAAGAAAATTTGAGTCAATTAAGATATAATAGTGGCCATGTTCTTAAGTTTATTAACTCATATTCTTGAGATATGAAATATGAATAAGATATATTCTGTCAAATACTATCACTCCTAGATTTATACAAAGCATACAATGGATGAAAACTTCAAGTTTTTTTCTGAAAATTTGAGTATTCCGCCTGTGACTCAGGCCTTTAGAGAGCAAAAAAGACAGTTGAAGAAGATAACTCCTATGATAAATTAGTTTATGGAAGATAAGGTTGATTTCTTTAGTGTAATGTAATGTGGTGGTCAGATTATAATGGACTTCATCAATCTCATGGAACCATTTATTCATGTACAATTCACTATAGTTGTTGCTTAGGAAGCAATTCCTGTTACCCTCCAGACCTCTCTTCAACCAGAAGTTACTAGGGAACAAGCTACACCTAAACCTACCCAGTTCCAACCTTTTACCCTTCATCCTACACAATTTGTGAGATATCTCTAGATGGTTATTATTTTATAGCCTCAGCCTCCTCGAGCTCTTGATAGAATCCCAACTAGTGTTCCATCTACTTTGCCATCATCTCCTTTAGATCAAGACAAAGCCAAAGCCAAGTGAAAATAAATAATAGATCCTTTTAACCAACCTTGAGAATGTTGGAATAGAAATTAATTTTTGATTTGACTATTTTTTTGTAATAACTTTTTGGTTGAAACTTTTTTAATTAACTTTTCTAAACTTTATTCATGAATCTTTCTTTTTTCTTTCTATTTTATTATTGCATTTACTATTTTATTCTAATTATATTTCTCTTTTTGAAAACCCCAAAAGGGGGAGAATAATTTTGGTATATTTATTATTCTGGAATACTTATTTTAGAGAAAATTCTATCCTTTATTTATCTTTGACACCATGTGAACGATATGCCTTTATTTGTTTTAAACTTGCCTTTACTATCATGAGATATGTTATCTTTGATACCATGCATTGTTTACACTTGATTCCATGATTTTTTATCATAAAAAATGGGTATATTGTTGACCTCCTTGTTTTAATGATCACAAAATCATGACTGTAATGATATTAATGAGTTTCATGTTTTCTATAAGTATTTTATAATCTGAGATAGGAGATAAAATTTCCTGTGTATAAGTCACCATTGAAGTTGAGACACCGCTGAGGATGAGTCTCCATCAAGACTGACTCACCACCAAGATGACATGCCACCAGACATATCTCACCATCAACATATAAAAATGGAAAATGTTTGGAATGAGACACTTCCAGACATGTCACCTCTAAAATAGAATGTTGAAAAAGTTTGAGACACCATCACATATGAGTCATTTTTTATGACTCACTATTAGTGTGAAAATATCACTAAGTCTAAGACACCATCAGATGACACAACGCCAGAGTATAAAAGCAGTAAAGTATGACTCACCACCAGACAGACCTATCGTCATAAGAGAAACCTCCGGTGAAGTAAAATTTTGACTAAGTCTAAGACACTACCATCTATGAGAAATTTCCATCCAGACACTTCTAGACATGAAATTTGGAAAAGAGTGAGGCACCGTTAGACTATAAGTCGCCTACATAATGAATCACTTCCAGTCAAAGACATTGTCACTATTTTATTAACTTATACTTATTTTAAATTATTTATAAAGGATATTTTATTTAATTTAATTCCAATTTATATCTTAATGATTGTCTCTTAAATGATTGACAGAACGCTTGAAAAGGATGTCAGACGTGTTGTACGAGGAAGAAGGATATCCAGTTGCACATGGATATTCTTATTATTTTTTTTATTAAGAAATAAAGTAGACTCTATCATGCATAAGCAATGTGTGAAGAATACCAATAATAAATGAAGATCTCATACTTACAGAACAAATAGATCTGAAGAGTAGAACTGATACATCTTGAAATAATTCTAATAAGGAAGCTAGAGCTCATACACATCTACTGCTTCCCTCTAGTCAAGAACATAAAAGTATACAACACTCAATTATTCTAAATATTTCAAGATAAATCGACTGAAGATGAATTTCCAAATACTTTATAAGATTCACAAGTTTCACTCCAATAGATCGACCCTTTCTATCCCTATACTTTTAGATTTCTCAGTTCTATTTATTTATTCTTACATATTGAGAAGTGTGTGCGCATACTCTTTTTTATCACATGCACACTGTCTCCTATTTTTAACTATAAGATGCTTTATATCTTCTCTTTACTCTTCTTACATCTCTACTCCCATGGATAACAGTGGTAGAGGCCCCTGTGTGAACTGTTTTTTTGTACTTCCACAGATAATATTGGAAGAGTTTGTGTGTGACCTGGACAGTTATAAACTATTTTGAAACCCAATCTAGGTTGTTGATAAAAATTTTTATTTTATATAAATATCTTGGTAGTGGGTGATCAACAAGTGTATAGGACTAAGTCTCATCTTGAGACTGAACCACTTGTATTCAATCTTTACACTGTGTGTTTTTGTTTACTTTATTTCCTCTTTTAAAACTGAAACTATTTTAAAAAAACATAAACTAATACTTTTAACGTTAATATTTATTAGTGTTTTTATAATATTTTAATTAAGTAAATTTATTTCAAAGGACTAAGTAATATTTTATATTACTTACCCGAGAACTAATAAATATTTGAGAAAAATTTTGAAAGATTAAAACTTATAACGATCTACTATAATGATTAAATATGCCATTTTAAAATTAATTGGGGGATTTAAAAATTATCCTTTTTAATAGAAATTTTTATTGGGTACTCAACTCACCCCCCCCACCCACTTGAGAGAATCACTCCGACCAACAATGTGATGTGATTTTTTTCTTCAATTAAATTATTAATCTTTCATATCCTATATTTTTTGCTACTGTCTACATTTGGTGTCTGTATATATTGATCTAATGTGCTAAAATATTTACTTCACAATGCAATATCATGACCTTTATCAATTCTATAAGTAGCACTAATAAAGTTCCCCCTTATAACAGTACTTAGATCAACAATGCTATTTTAGCGTTGTTGGGGGCTCTTTCTAGAATTATTATAATCCTTTTCTCAAGAAGTGTTTTGATAGTTTTAAGTTTAAAAAAATTCAAATTATCTTGAGAAATAAATTTATTTATTAATTTTTTCCATCACCAAAGTGATATTAATTGTCTATCACCCATGAATAATTAGAAAACTATTAATTAATATTATTTTTAAATTATTTTATAAACCATTTTTCACTAAATATATTATATATTAAGTGTAAATACATGTTTAATATCATGTAAATCATATTCAAGTAAATATATTATATATATGTGTGTGTCAACAGAAATATATTTTTATATTAAAATATGTTTTTTAACACAATAATTTTTTATGAATTTCACTTTTATCAACACTAAAAAAGCGATGATAAAGGTCATTTTTTATCAGTGTTTTTTTGAAATCATTGATAAAAACACCCTATTTATAAATGTTTTTTTCTTTACACTAATGAAAGGTAGAATTAATAAATGATAGATCTAAATAAACACAGATCTTTAGTAGTTTTTAATGTTTTTCCTTGGTGGAATAGTCATGATGAAACAAGATGTTACACTCTAATCCTAAATATGGAGATGTTTTCTGATTGAGTTTGGAAATATTGTGAACCCATGAACCCTTACATTATATGAGGTGTAACTGAATACTTTGATTTTATTGATTTATTGATTGTGATTTTGAATTGCTTATTTTTCTTACAAGTTTTTTCATATAGATTTTTATTTTCTTGGTAATGAATGGGAATTTTTTTTAAATTTCCATTTAAATTATCACTTTTAATTTTTATCATGCCAAACCACCTAACTAAAATTAGACAAAGATAATAAATCTCCACCTTCATTGGATAGAATTACCCAATTCAATGTTAATTTGATACCACAAGTCTTTAACCCTACTCGCAGATATTGAAATGGGCTGTCACAAATAAGAATCTCTCATAAAAAATTAAACATGATGAAAAATAAGGATATTGTAAGGGATTTTTACAAATAATTATTTTTCATAAAAAGGTATACATGATGAGAAATAAATGTGTGTGGATGGATGTATTGGTTTGCTTTAAATAAAAATCTCTTTGATTCATATGAGATGGGTGGAAAAAAGTAACTTACATTCAATACCCCAATATGTGGTTTTTCATAAAACTCTAAAATATGGGTTTGGGTTGGAAAAATTTATAATAATTTATTAAAAACATTGAATTTTTAATTCATAAAAATAAATAATGTTTCTCTCGGGGTGTGTGGATGAGTGGAAGGGTCGCTCTCTTTACCTCTTGAGATCAGAGGTTTGATTCTCACTCATAGTCTGGCATATCGTAACCACACACTACACAACTTAACACTCCACTATGTTAGAGCTCAGGTATAGAGGTGGTTTTACTCATCTTCAACACCATGTGAAGACGAGCCTGGGGGGATTCTCTATGTATTCCTACTCAATTGAAATTAATGCCTTGTAAACAAGGTTTGGGGATTCCTTTAAAAAACTAAAATAATAATAATAATGGTAAAACTTCGTCAATTCTTTCATATATCATACTACAAAAGAAGTCATATACTTAGCACAGGTCTGTAGGTTCACTTAACTAAAATAATAGTAACATGGTTATCCAACCTAGCCAACCCAAAGGAAAAAAATTGATCCACATTGTCTGAACTAGTTTTTTGGTTTTGTGGTTTTCTAATAGAGTAAAATAGGGTTAGGTTGGTTTTGGGGTTTTGCTTATTTTTTGACACCCAAATGAAAAATTAATAATTAAAAATGAATCATGTCTATTGTAAAAATAATATTTTTTTTGTTTGAGAATAAAGAAAAATAATAGTGAAAAAAAAGTATTTCATTTTATTTCAAATAATTTTATTTCTTTAAAATTTATAACTATATTTGGTTTGAAGGTGAGAAGATAGATTTAAAATTCTTATTAATTTTAAATTTTAAAAAGAAAATTTTTATTAATTATTTTCTCAAAAAATAATTAATTTATTATTTTAAATAAAATGGATAATAATTGTTTAGGTGTATACAAATTAATAATTATTTTGGTATATAATTTTTTATTAATTGTTTAGGTATATACATATTAATACATTTTTATTTTAAATAAAATGGATAATAACCATTTAAAAATATTAATTTCTCTTACTTTTATTTCTTATCAATTACTAATCAAATTAGTGTTAATATATTATTAATATCAGTAATATATTATATCCATAATATGATTAGTTTCTTAAAATAAAGAACATAAAATGCACATCATTAGAAAGGTTATATTTTAAAGCATAAATCATCCTTATTAGTTATTTAACTACACTAACTGAATTTTCATCAATGTCTTGGTAGTAATAATGAGATTTATTCTTATTTCTACATAAATATCATAATTTGATTAGCTCTTTTTTACCCGCCAATTCTTGGGATATATTTTAACGGTTTTATAACATTTAAGAGTTTTTTTTTGGGTTTGGTGTTTCATGTATTTCATGATATTGAACATATTAAGTCTTAAATGAATGTATAATGTAAAATATTTGGGTTTTTTAATCCCCCCTCTAAATAAATTACATCCTTGCAATTGTAATTATCACTTAATAATAAAAATAGTTATGGGTGTCTAAAATATGGGTTTTGTTGGAGTTTGTGTCCTATAAAAAACTATTTGTACTCTGATTACATGAATATTTCATGTATTGAATATTAATAAAACTTCTTATTACATATTGTTTGTTGTTTTTCATGACACTAATTTAATAATTTCTTAGAGTATACGTCACATTGATATGGTCATAGTAGTTCCCCACTATGATGAGAACCTTGATGTTCTATGATTATATTCTCAAATAAGGTTCTATGGTTGGATAGCATGCTATGATGGGATACATAGTATATAGAATGTTAGGTGTGAGTACTCATAAGGGGATGAGGCTTATTCTCATGAAGTTCTCACTTGGTAATATCATAGACCAGAGATTATGAGAACAGACCCACCAGTAAGAATTCTACATGTCTTGGTGTCATGGGATATTCCTATCTACGAGTGTTTGTGGTGGTCCTTAGACTTTAAGATTATTATTAATTCATGTTACAACTCATATACTTAGATTTATTTAATAAACCAAAACGATAATAGTTAATGGAAAAGTTGGATATGTTGGGTGTGTCACAAGTGACATGTTATTAATGAATAAGTTGAGGAAGGATTTTTTCCTTCCATCTTTATGGAAGACAATATATATATCCTTTCATTAGAATAGAACCATCTCATTAAATTCCATGGCCACGGTGTAATGGACTATTTATTTCAGATGGTCAAAGAAATACATATCGATCATATAGGTTGGTAACACGGATGTGAAACCTACTTGATGAGATATTTCAACAAAGGGATTATATTACACAGTGAGCATTCATATATGGTTATTTATGTTGCGACATTAAGTTATTTATATGGGGTGTCTTGACCTGTTTCTAGACAGTAATCTTGGACTTTAGGAAAGTCTGCCTAATGTCAACCATAAATAATCCTAGAGGGTAACACACTAAGTGTTTCCTTTTATCTTGATTAAATTCTATTTGAGTTTAATTAATTGAATAAATATTATTCTCAAGTTTGAGGAATAATTTTATTCAAGTTATATGTATCACATAAATTAAATAAATATTTATTATCCAGCTTGTGAATAAAATATTTATTTTATTTATTGAATATTTTATTAAATATTTATTTTCTATATTGTGAATAAAATATATATTTAGTTATTCAAAAAGTTTTATAGGAGTTCGAATGGACCAAGATCGAGTTTGGTGAAAAATATTAATTAACAAGACCATTACATAATATTTGTTATTGTGCAAGTTAAACCATGACACAAAATAATTATTATATAATTATTATTATGTGGAATGAAATTTATTAAAGGAAAAAAATATTATTTAATGTCCAGTATACAGTTAAATAATATTTTAACTTAAATCACAACTCTATAAATAGGCGGCTATGTCTATTATGTAGAGTCCAAAAATTGATAATATAAAATTGTTGTGCACAAAGAATACTCTCACAAATCATCTTTCTCTCTTACTCTCAAGAACGAGAAGTGAAAGGGATATTTCTTAAAGACCAAAGAATGAGTGATCAATAATGAACAACTCATAACATTTGACTCATCGTGCTAGCACCCAGAGATTGAGTGGTGTTGCTCGGAAATCATAGGAGCACATTTGGATCACTACTAGAAGGATTCTATCCTTGTATCCTCACAATGAAATAAAGGTAATCCTAAAGGGTCTTTTCTGATGATCAACATTCCCCAGTGAATAAATTTACTAAGCCTAGGAATTTATTTCTTCAGATATTAAATAAATTAATTATAATTTTGATGTCCAAGATCCCCGCTCTTAGTTTCGGGTAATGACTATTAAAATAAATTTTAATATATATCAGCCACCACTGCATGCTTTTGATACACCTGAAACCATAAAGTGGTATCTAAGGGATAAAATTTAAATTTATAATTATTTAATTTATTTTTGATCTATGTGAAATTGGATTTGGATTTTTATTTCATGTTATTATTTCTTTAATATGATTTGAATTAACATGTTATTGAAATATTAATCATGTTTGTTCAGTGTTTCATTTTCTTAAAGGTTTAAGAACAAATGAATAATTACCGGAGATGTCATCTGGAAGTGCCAAATAATTTTTTGGTAAAACTGGGTTACACAACGTGTAGCCGGAGCACACACCGTATACCCATGTGCATTACATCTAGATGCACTAATAAATTAATTACATGCAGTGCTTTTATTGCACACTCCATGTTGACCTGGCCAACCTGGCACATGGAAAGAAAATATAGGTTGTGTAACTGGCATGTACACACCATGTAGTCTGGCCGAGTCAACACGCTGAAGCCCCGGGCATGTGACTTGGATATACAGCAACAGAGTTACATGATGTGTAGCTGTATTTACATGCCGTGTAGTCTCCAATTAATGGAAAAAATTAAAATTACATTAAATTTGAAATTGAATAATTAAAGCATTATTTTATTTATTTGAATTTTGTTGTTTTTTTAATAATTTAATAATGGTTTTAAATAATTTTAAATGTCCAATTAATTTATTATAATTAATATGTCATTATTGGTTATGTTGTTTATTTTCAATGAATGTCATTAATGATGGGTATCTCCAAATAATATTGGATTTTCATTAATATTAAAGGGAATTAATTAATTAATTAATTAATGCAAGTTAATTTATCTTAAATAATAAAATAAAAAATAAAGAAATGAATGTTAGCCATTTACTTTTATACATTTGTTGCATGTATGACCATTCATGATCTTGACCAAGATCTATGTATGTTTTGGATGTTTTAATTTAATTTATTTTATGATTTTAAAATTATTTAATATTAAATTAAATGATGGCTTACGAGTCATCCCTATCTCCATTATTATGTAGTACATGCGTGTCCAAGGATATTTATGTAATCTCCTTTAACCAATATTTTGGTTCCACTCACCTGCGTGTGAGTAATAAATATTTGTAATTAATAGAGAATCCCAAGGATCATGGAGGAGGTTCAAGATAGAACCATAATGATGTCATCCCAGGTGATATACAAGTGTATAGGTGGAATGTTGTAACACATGCCAAGACTGAAAATAGGAGTTATTTCCCCTAGGTAAAAGGTTGATTTAATGTATCTTAATTAAATAAAATGTTAGATAACGCTCATGAATGTGTCATTTAATTAATTAATTATTTCTATATATGCAATTATTTATTGTATAGATGCAAGGTTGTGATCACATAAATAAATGAATTAATTTGAAAATATAGAAATTAAATAAATGATTTATGCATAAATGATTTATCCAACATGGTTAAATAATTAAGTAACATCCACTTAATATTAAAAATAAGTATAAAGGATAAAACAAGATAAAATTTATGCATAATAAATTAAAATCCCTCAATTAAATATTAATTCAGACTAAGACATCCATTATTTGATTGGTAAGGAAACCATAGAACTAAGTGTAGTATATGGCCAAATTCTAGACACTTACTTTTATCGGGGAGTTATCATGAGAGTTTTGGTTTGAATTAACCAAAATTGTATGGAGTTTAATGATCCAAGTCTATTCAATAAAAATTTGGAGGGAAGTGTTGATGAAATCCAATTCATGATTTCAGGATAGGGGAATCCACTCAACATATCAAGAAGATGAAAGTCTATAGTTGGCACGACCGCCTACCTAATTACTTTATTATGGTTTTTATGGAGAAATATAGATCACTAATAAAGGTAATTGGGATCATTTCCACTATAATGTTAAAACAACTACACATTATAAGTTCAATGGTGAGGGCTATTAAGACTTGATAAAATAGTGGGAGATTTAATAAATAAATAAATAAATAACATTTAATTTATTATATCTCACTTATTTTGTAATTAAGAAAATTACTAATAATCTACTATTTTTAATTTTAGAATAAAATGAAATTTTTATCATCCACACTATTCATATGATCAATACTGGAGAAAGATAACCTCCTAACTTTTAGTAACTTCCAGGAGTGGTTTAGACTCCTTCAAGTTGTGCTACGCCATGAACAGAAATCTTACGTACTAGAATCATCAATATCATAGTCATCTACTAAATAGGTGAGTGATGAAGAGTTCCTTATCTATGAAAAACATTCGACCAATGCAGTCAATGTTCAATGTTTGATGCTTTAATTGATGTCTAGTGAACAAATTAAGTCTAATGAAAACATGGTTGTGTAGAGCATGCTTGAAAAACTCCAGGGTTCTTACCAGGAGAGAGATAGACAGGAACAATTTGATATTTCCAAGGTTATCTTTTAGAGAAAACTTGGATAGGGTTCCCCATCTATGCCTCATGTAGTCAATATCATTGGATACATTAATCTCTTATAGGTTCTAGGGTTTAAACTCCCCAAAGAATTGGGAACTAACCACATTCTTTCATCACTCCCCCAGAGATTCTGCATATTTGTTGTGAATTTCAATATGAACAACATTGAGAAGACTTTTCCAGATCTTCTTACTCTTATTTGATAAGTAGATAATGATATCAAGCATGAAAAAACTTCTATCCTTATGGTGAATAAACAAAAAGGTAAAGTGAAGATCTTTAAGCCCAAAGCTTTTTCATGCCCTTCCATGAAGAGGAAGATCAAGGTGAAAGAAAGGGAACAAGATAGTGTTTATTTTTCATGTGGAAATAATGGCCCCTAGAAGAAAAACTATACCCAACCAAAGAATAAAGGGGAATATTTAGGTATGTTTTTTATCGAGTGCAATTTATGTAACAACCCAAAATTTTGAATAATATTTTGTTTCCTGAAAATATATGTTTTATTATGTCATCATCCATAAAAATATATAAGTAAAAATGAAATTTGACCATTGGGTTTTTAAAATTATGTTATTGGTGGTTAATATGACCATTTTAAACAATAATAATTTTTAGTAATGTAATTATTGTTTATAAATAGAAATGATAATGGATAATTAATGCAGAAAGAAGAGTTGATGGCCTCATCCAGTGGACTATTTCCATAAAAATCCCATTTTTAAAAACTTAGGCAGGAGGTAGCATTACTAGGATTTTTTATAGAAAAATTCCAAGCTTATCTTCAACAATTTAAGCATGAATGAAATCGTCTTTGGGAGAAGTTCAAGTTGGTGGAAATTACCACTCAGGAAATGTTATCTGAACTGGCTCAAGAGTCTGTCATCATCGCACACCTTACCCTTATATATTATGTCGGTTTTATAAGATATTATGTTTAAAGGCCTTATATAATTAATTTATAATCCCTTTGTGTAAATACAATTGTTTTCAGATCATTTCTGTTTAAGAATATTTTTTCTTAATAAAATGGAATTTTATAAATTGATTGTTTTCAAACAGAATTTGTACAATCCAAAAAAGATAAAATGTTTATAATAAACTATGATATTATAAATAATACTTATTATAATGAAATATTATTATAAAAACCCTCATTCTTAATTATAAATGATAGACTAATTTCATTTTTTTTGGAAATTTTACTATGTATTTACTATGCATTTTCTCGTATGCTATTATTTTTAATAAATGAGTATTTTTTAAATTTATCATATTTAAATATTTATTATGATAAAATAAATTTCATTTTTTAATTTATAATGTAGATATTAGGTCACGGTGAATTTATTATATTTTTATAAAATACTTTGTTTTTAGGTGAATAGTAAAAATACAATTTTGAGTTTTCGGTATGTTTCATGACATTATGAATAATTTAATAATGATATAATAATTATGGTCTACTTGTTTGAATTAAAATATGATATTATGTGTCCCAATTATCCAATATCATGGGAAAATACCATGTTCAAGCCCATGGTTTTTCAAATATTACTCATGAGGTGTCCTCAGAAATAAATAAAAAACTCCCTCTCTTTTACTATAAATACCCACCGATTACTTCTTTTACTTTCATTCAAAAATCATACCCCTAGAATATATGAGATTATTATCTTCCAATGAGTCCTCCCAATGTGTCTTAAATTCTCCAATTTACCAATCATATAGTTTTATAAGTTACTCTTCAAAGGTAATGGAATTCTCAACTTCTCTTTTCCTTTCAACTTCTCTTTTATGTGGTATTTCTTTCAAATTTTCATAACATGTTCTTATTTACATTTAATTCATTACCTATAATTTATTATTAGTCTTTTATTAATGGGTTACTCTTTTCCTCTTTATTTTTAATGTTTTATAAAACTATGTTTCATTCCCATTATGCTACAGAATTTTCGTCTCCAAATCTCTCTCTTTTTCTCAAGAAATTATTTTATTTTCTTTATGTGAATACCTAAACCTCTTTAATTTATATATGTATTCATCAATAAATAAAAAATATTTATTTTATTCTATAATTTACATACATAAAATCCGCATTCACTTTATGTGGTTTATAAATGACATAATGATCATATTTTAAGCACTTTTTAAAATGCCATGATTTTGATATAAACCCCATTTATTTTATTATATATGGGTTATTTATGAAATTTTTTATTATGATATATTTGGATCACATAAAAATAAATTCATATTAAGGTTTATCCCTGATATAGCTCTAATGCATTGGGTAAATAAATTAATCTCTAGAGATGACAAGTTATACGGTACCTTGGTGAATAACCTTGGTAATTTTTATGACACCTTAGGGATGGACCATGGTGATATGATTATGAATGTAAAAATTAAATTTAATAGAAACATTTTCAATTTATTATTATCATTATATTCTAATTTATCATGGATTTATGATATTACTCATGTTCTTATTGATATCTCTCAAGTTCACATGTAAATCGTTTCACTTGTTTTCCCTTGTTGGGCCTTCTTCTCACCCTTTCCTTTGATATATGTCCCTAAGTTATGAGATGCAATAAATGTATATAAAATAAAACTTTAATAATCCTTTCAAGTGTAATAGAATAATGTTTTAAGTTTTCATGTATAATGTATCTTATTTCCAAGACACTAAACTTTTAAAGATCCTTTATTTGTAAAATGTAATGAAAAGTTATGTAATAAAAAGGCGGGATGCCGTAGTTGGTATCAAAGGACGGTTTAGTTATTTTTGGAAATTAGGATTTTAAAATTTTAGGAAGAACCTTAAATAAAAGATTAAATATAGTAAAATATCCTAGTATTTTGGTAAAATATTAAGTAAGTGGTTTCCGAACAAAGAAATCCCCATATGGATATGAACAAGTGGATGTGGCTCTGGTACAGATGTATTTAGGGGTAAAACCCAAAATCATCACTTTGAGATAGACTCAAAATAGAACTGGTGCGTGAAAATGGACCTTGATGCACTCCTGGTTTGACAATCCCAGGGGATATGGTTGGTTAATCACAAGAATTTTATGAATCATTTTAAAGGATTTATATAAAATTTGAATTGTTTTTAATGAATAACATGTCTAAGCATAATGTTAAATGACAAAAAAGATTCCTTGGAATAATAATATTATTAAAAAATATTTCTCACTGTAATTTTATTATTTTATAAAATGCTGGGAAATAGTAGGAATGGTGTAAATTCTGAGCACAATGGACAATGTGCTGACAGCCCTCTGATAAAAGTTGGAATGTAAAATTTCATGAGAATGATGAATCAACCGACTCAAGTTATGGGAAATAACTTGAATCAAGCTGAGAGACTGATTTCATCAAGAAGGGAACAACTTTATATTGAGTATTTTATGAATCAATGACTACAAACATTTAGTGTATCTATTGACCCATTGATTATGGAATAGTGGATAATCTATATAGAAAATATTGTTTATATACTTCGTTATTCATAACAAGATAAAGTCACCCTAGTTGTTTACTTCTTAGAGGTTGAATCTGATAAGTGGTGGGATATGATTAAAAACACAATACAAAGAGGGGATATTGAATCTATGGAGTGGTAATAGTTTAGAGGGATCATCTTCAATAAGTATTTCCCTCATTTGATGAGAAAGAAAATGGAGAAGGAATTTATTAAGCTGAAGCAGAAGGAGAATGAATCTGTGGGAATCTATGAGATGAACTTCATAAGAATTTCTTTCTACACCTATATATTTTTCATATATCATAATGGTACATTTGATAGATTCTTTGGTGGATTAATACCTCATCTATAGAATAATATTTCCAACCGAGACTATGACAACTATAAGGAGATCCTGAGGAGTGCTGTGAAAGTTAAACTAGAGTTCAGTGAGACTCAGTGGTATCACAAATCAAATGAAAAGAAAATATCAATAGAGCCAAGCTTGGGGAGGATATTTGATCAGGGAAGAGGATAAAATCAAGGGAAACCTTCCAAATGAAATAAATGTGGGAAGAAAAATTTGGGGAACTGCTTTCTCAGGAGCAGTAAATGCTGCAAGTGTGGAAGAGATAGCCATATCACTTAGAACTTTCATAGTGAGGTGAAGCCTCAACTTCTCAACACTAACGAAAAAGGGAAGATGGTGAAGGCCCTACCTGAATTCCATTGCTTCAAGTGTGGAAAGCTATGTTACTTTTCCGATCAATATCCAAATTTGAGGGACGTATAGGGTAATCACGATCAACCTTTGCATAGACCAAGGGATAAAGGTTGTTCCTTTTCTAGCACGATAGTTGAAGTTGAAGCACCAAATGATGTGGTGACAGATACTCTTGTTTTTCTCTCGAAGCTAGCAAATACTTTTTTTGATTCTGGATCTATGCATTCCTTTATTTTCTCCAAGTTTGAAAAGAATTTAGAATCAACCCCTATATTGATAAAAGTATAGTTATCAGTCAAGACTCTTGGTGCGATTATCCAAGTATCAATAGTGTTTAGAAACTCTAGTATTTACTTTAGTGAGCATAATATTATCACGAATCTAGCGATCATTGCCATGATAAAATTTGGAATTATACTAGGGATGGAATGGCTCTCAAAGTATAATGCTAAAATCAAATGAAAAATCAATGAAATCTCATTAGTATTTAATGGAAAACCTATAGCTATCTTTAAAGGAGAGATATCTCAACCTGATATTTATCTAGAAGCACCACCTATAGAATTATTTATGGAGTTGATCGGTGGAGAAGAAGAAGAAGTAAATGAGAGTATAAGGATAGAGAATTTCCCCATCATTCTGGAATATATTGAAACCTCATGAGCAGAACTATCCAATGCATGATCTAGATCTATCTGTAGTTTTTTCTCTCTCAAGATATGGATGCACTATCTTTATTAGGAAAAGTCTGATATATAAAGATACCATCAAAGTTTAAATTATATTTTCACACAAAATAAATTTAATATGAGACAGAGGATATGGTTGGAACTTCTTAAAGACTATGACTAATCAATTCATTATCATCCCAGAAGAGCAAACAAAATCGTTAATTCATTAAGTAGTAAAGACCATATTGTGATGGCAATGATGATGATTCAAGGAGATCCTTTGATCAAAGACCTAGTAAAACTGTACATGGAAATTATAAGGTAAGGGGAATCATTAACCCTATCTCAAATGATTTCTCAACCATAATTACTAGATAATATCAAGAAATATCAAAGATATAATCCTTTATTGTAGAATAAGTTTGAGGTTGTGAAGAATGGGAAGTTTCTTGAGTTCAATATTGATCAAGAAGGTGTACTAAAATTTTGTACAAGACTATGTATTCCATATATTCCAGAAATAAAGAAGGATATGATGGATGAATCTTATAGATCTATATTCTCTATACATATTGGAAGCACTAAAATGTATAGGGGCCTTCATGGTCATTATTGGTTGGATAACATGAAAAGGGAGATTGCAGACTACACTACAAGGTGCCTAGTGTGTCAACAAGTGAAGGAGGAGAGATAAATTTCTAAAGGGGTATTAAAACCACTACCCATACTAGCATGTAATTACCACAATATCATTATGGAATTTGTCACTGGTCTCTCAAAAACATCCAAAGGAAACAATTCAATATGGGTTATAGTGGACCGCCTCACCAAGACTACCCATTTTATCTCTATTCATGAAGATTTATCTCTTGACCAACTCACCAAGATATATGTGAAGGAAGTGGTAAGTCTGCATGGAGTTCCACTTTCTATCATATATGATCGTGATCCAAATTTCACATAAAAAATATGGAGAAGTCTTCAATATGCTCTGGGTACCAAATTGAATTTTAGTACGGCCTATCACCCTTAAACTGGTGGACAATCTTCAATGACTATCCAGACACTTGAGGATATGCTAATAACAAGATCAATAGAATTTAAAGATGGATAGGATCAACATATATCATTATTTGAGTTCACTTACAAAAACAGCTTCCATTCGAGCATTCAAATGTATCCCTATGAAGCTCTATATGGGAAGTGATGTAGAACTCCTACTTGTTGGGATGAAGCTGGTGAGAGAAAGCTTCTTGGGCCTGATCTTGTGCAAGAGATGATAGAAAAGGTTCATGTTATTCAAAAACACATAAAGGATGATTAGATTCATCATAAAATCTATTTCGAAAACATTTTAAGGGACTTGGAGTTTGATGTTGGTGACAAAGTCTTCCTTCAAATTTCTCCATGGAAGAGAGTCATGTAGTTTTGAAATAAAGGGAATCTCATCCCCAAGTATATGGCCCCTATGAAATCCTTGATCGCATAAGATCAGTGTCCAATCATCTTGCACTTCCTCCAAATCTAGATCAATTTCATGATGTATTCCATGTATCCCTATCAAGGAAGTACATACCTGACCCTTCACATGTACTAAATCCTGATTTGGTAAAATTGGAACATGACCTCTCTTAGAAGGAGAATTCGGTGGAGATCTTGGACCATAAAGACATGGTTCTACGCAACAAGACTACCCACCTTGTTAAAGTTTTTTGGAGGGACCACAAATATGAAGAATCCATATGGGAACCAGAGGAGAATATGAGGTATAAGTACCCAGACCTTTTCTCTTCTAAGGGTATGAGTTGAAATTTTTGGGATGAAATTTTTTAAGGGGGGAAGAGTGAAATCACCCAAACTTTTGAATAATATTTTGTTTCCTGAAAATGTATGTTTTACTATACCATGATAAATAAAAATATATAAGTATAAATTAAATGTGACCATTAGGTTTGGACTGTTATATGACTGTTGTTTAATATGACTGTTGGAAACAACAAAAATTTTTAACGTTATAATTATTGTTTATAAATAGAAATGATAATGGGTAATTAATGTAGAAAGAATATTTGATGACCTCATCCAGTATACTCTTGTTGTATGAATCCAATTTTTCAAAAATTGGGTGGAAGGTAGTGTCATTGGGCTTCACTCTAGACCAATCCCAATCCAAGATTTGATAATTGAAGCATGAATAAAATCTCCTTCGGGAGAAGTTCAAGTCGGTGGAAATTACCACTCGAGCAATTTTATCTGAGCCGCCCCAAGATTATGTCACCATCGCACACCTTAACCTTAGTTCATATGCAGGTTTTATAAGAGGTCATATTTCAAGGACTTGGATACTTAATTTATAGTCCCATTGTGTAAATAAATTTTTTTTCCATCATTTCTGTTTTAAGAATAGTTTTGGTTAATAAAATAAAATTTTATAAATTGATTGTTTTCAAACAGAATTTTTACAATCCATAAAATATATAAATGTTTATAATAAAATATTATATTATGAATAATACTTGTTATAATGAAATAGTATTATAAAAATACTCTTTTTTAATTACAAATTATAAAATAATTTCCTTTTTTTGAAATTTTACTATGCAATCACTATGCATTTTTATGTCTGCTATTATTTTTAATAAATTATTATTTTTAAATTAATAATATTTAGAGATTTATTGTGACAAAATAAATTTCATTTTTGAATTTAGAACTTCGATATTACTTTATGATTAATTTATGATATTTTTAAAACATACTTTGTTTTTCAGTGAATAGTAAAAATACAGTTTTGAGTTTTCGGTATGTTTAATGACGTCATTAATGATGTAATAATGATTTAATAATTCAGGTAAACTATTTTTAATTAAAATATTATATGAGGTGTCCCAAATTTTCAATAACATGGGAAATCCCACGGTTTTTCAAATACCACTCATGAGGTTTCCTTAGAAATTAATAAAAAACTCCCTCTCTTATACTATAAATACCCACTCATTTTTTAGTTTCCTTTAATTAAAAAATAATCCCCCTATAATATATGATATTATTACCTTCCAATTATTCCTACCAAGGTGTCCTCAATTCCCCAAGGTCCCAATCATAGAGTTTTAGAAGTTACTCTTCAAAGGTAAGGGAATTCACAACTTCTCTTTTCCTTTCAAGTTATCTTTTATGTGGTATGTATTTAAAATTTCCATACCATGTTATTATTTTAATTTAATTATGTCCCTATATTTTATAATGAGTCTTTTATTAATGGGTTAAACTTTTATCTTCTCTTTTTAATTTTTAATAAAATTATGTTTCATACCCGTTATGCTGCAGAATTTTCATCTCAAAATATCTCTCTTTTTCTCAAGAAATTATTTAATTTTATTAATGTGAATACCCAAACCTCTTTCATTTACAAAGGTATTAATAAATATAGAAAATTTATTTATTTTATTCTATAATTTAAATACATAAAACCCTCATTCCCTTTCTGTGGGTTATAAATGACATAATGATTGTGTTTTAAAGCACTTTTTAAAACATTAGGATTTTGATATAAAACCCATTTCTTTTATTCTCTATGGGTTATTTATGAAATTTGTTATTATGATATATGTGGATCAAATGAAAATAAATAAATATTAATGATGATCTCTGATATCACTCTAATTCATTTGGTAAATAAATTAATCTCTATAGATGGCAAGTTTTGTTATACCTTGGTGAATAACCTTGGTAATTTTTATGACACCTTGGGGGTGGAACTTGGGGATATGCTTATGAATGTCCAAATTAAATGTTTTAGACATATTTTCAAGTTATTATTTAAGTTATTATAATCATTATATTCCTCTTTATCATGAATTTATTATATTTCTCATGTTCTTATTGATATCTCTCAAGTTCACATGTAAACTATTTCACTTGTTTTCCCTTACTAGGACTTCTGCTCACCCTTTCCTATGTTTTATATCCCCAGATTATGAGATGAGATAAATGTACTTAATATGAAACTTGAATAATACTTTCAAGTGGAATATATGAATGTTATAATTTTTCATGTATTATGTACCTTATTTTGAATATACTAAACTTTTAAAGATCCTCTGTTTGTAAAATGTAATGAAAAGTTATGTAATAAAAGGTGGGATCCCATAATTTATCTATTTTTAAAATTTAGATATTAGATACATATTTTGGTACTCACATATGTATTCAAATATAGGAACCAAGTATATTCAGAAAGATTGAACGATGAGAGGTAGATCTTTGGGCAGCCAACGAAGCTAAACTTGTTATTGTAGCTATCGGGGACTACCACCTCATGTTTCCTACGATAATGATCTTAGTTTTAAAGGGTTGTTATTATGTACCTTAAATTACAAAAAACATTTTTTATGTATCTAGACTTTATACCGGTGTATTTATTTTCAAATTTGGGAATAAATGTTTCTTATTTTATAAATATATCATTTGTTATGGTAAGGTACATTTAAATAACGGTCTTTATGTGTTGGATTACATGAACTAGATAATGATAATCAATAAAAAAGTTCTTAACATGAATCACACCACATACAACTTTGGCATCACCATCTAGGTCATGTAAATGAAAATTTATTGACTAAATTACATCAAGATGGATATTTATATTCTTTTGAACTAAAACCATTTGGTGTATTCCATGCATGTTTATAAGGAAAAATGACCAAATCCCCATTTAGTAAGAAAGGTGAAAGGGATAAGCAGATTATTGAATTAGTTTATACCGATGTGAGTGGACCATTTCCTATTGAAGTAAGGGGTGGGTACTCATACTTCATAAAATTTACTGATGATTTGAGTAGATATGGATATTTCTACTTAATGAGGTATAAGTCATATTTTTTGAAAATTTCAAGGAATACAAGAATGAAGTTGAGAACCATCTTAGTAAGAAGATTAAGAAATTAAGCTCAAATCGTGGTGGAGAATATCTTAATCAAGACTTCACTAATTATCTATGGGATTTTGGGATTTTATCTCAATTTACTCATACTTATACACCTTAGTGGAATGGTGTATGTAAAAGGAGGAACCAAACCTTGTTAGACATGGTGAGATCAATGATGAGTCATGTGAGTCTTCCATTATCCTTTTGGGGATATGCATTACAAACAACGACATACATACTAAATTGATTTCCAAAAAAAGAAATAGACATTATACCATATAAATTATGGAATGGAAAGAAACTCTTATTTTCTTACTTACATGTGTGGGGTTGCAACGAATTTGTTAAGGCCTCTTCATGTAATAAGATTTTACCCTAAGGCACAAAGTGTATCATTATAGTATATCTAAAATAAAAAAATGGATATTGCCTATACAGTCCTTCAAAAAAAGTTGTGGTTGAAAGATTTCCCACATTTATTGAGGAGGATCTTATCTCTAAAATAGATAGTGGGAGTGAGATAGACTTAGAGGAAGTCTAAGCTCAAGATAAACAAGAGTTGGAATAGGAAAAAAATCCACAAATCCCTATGGAAGAAGAAATTGTTCCAGAGGAACAATTACTGTGTAGGAGTACTATAGAGGTTAGAGAACTAAAAGGATGTGGTTTTTTAGTCACTGAGTATGGTGACTCGTTATTAGTTAATAATAATGATCCTCTAATATAAGGAATCAGTAAGTGGCACATATGTTGCCAAGTGGAAAGAAGCCATGAATTTTGAAATGGATTCCATATACCAAAACCAAGTCTAGATTTTGGTAGACCCTCTAGTAGATGTAAAGACCATTGGTTGTAAATGGGTATTCAAGAAGAAACTGGATATGGAATGACAATTCAATATCTATAAGGCCCGACTAGTTACAAAAGGTTTTAAACAGCATCAAGGCATTGACTACAATGAAACATTTTCACCAGTTTCAATGTTGAAATTCATCATAATTATAATTGTCATTGTGATTTTCTATGATTATGAGATTTGGAAAATGGATGTCAAAATATCCTTCCTTAACAAGAACCTTTAGGAATATGTTTATATGACACAACTCAAAGGGTTTGTGACTCCAAAGGATGCCAACAAAGTATACAAGTTGCAAAGATCCATTTATGGATTAAAGAAAGCATCTATGTCATGGAACATTTGTTTTTACGAGTCCATAATAGAATTTAGTATTATAAAGAATGAATATGAGTCGTGTGTCTATAAATGGTTTAATGATAGTGAAATATGTTTCTTAATAATATATGTTGATGACATACTACTCATTGGAAATGAAATACCAGTCTTACTGTCTATTAAGGTGTGGTTGAATAAATGATTCTCTATGAAGGACTTGGGAGAGGCAGCATATATTCTTGTGATCAAGATCCATCGTGATAGATCCAAGATATTTCTCATCCTATTTAAAATTATATACACTGAATTGATACTGAAGAGATTTGGTATGGAATAATCCAAGAGGGGTTTTTTTTCCAGTGTCATGTGGCATTCATCTTTCTAGGAAAATGTTTCCTCAGACATATGAGGAAAGTGTCACGACCTGTCCCAGTGGGGCTAGTGTTGCAACTCCCCAAGTCTGCCTCTAATAGTCCAGGGCTGGTGACTAGCACTAAGTAGGCATATCACTAAAATGGGAGGCATTTACTATGTACCTATATGCACACACCCATCTCCAATCCCACAAAATTATGAAATGTAAAACCCACTAATTAAAAAATGCATGCATACCACTATATCCCAACCAACAGAGTATAACAGGAAAGTAAAGTAAAGTGGAAATGGGACAAATACAAGCCCACCAACCAAAAGTACAACCTCTAACCAAAGGTAGTAGGACTTTTGTCTGTAGTCATAGGAATAAACCTCAACCTGACTGATCTCACAAAGCATTTCCTAGTCTTGGTCCACCTAGGACTCTATTAAAAGGTTGCTCATCTGCACAAGACATAACACGTGCAGTCAAAGCCTGTGCAGGGGTGCATATAAAAATACTCAATAGGACACCTTGAAACCACAAAGAAACACAACAAAGGAAAGTACATTCAACTCTACACAAGTATATTTCTACAACACATATAAGAATATCCATATATAATCAATCCAAGACACGCAATCTATAGGTGAGTCATGACTACCGTATAGCCACACTAGGAAACCAAATCAAAGATTTCATGAAGCACTCATCTGGGAGAACACACACCTAAGTCCGATATCAGTGGTGACATCCATTTGATAAGTATTGTTCATCAAGAACTGTCATGAGAGAGATATGCTGATAGATCTGAAGAGATTTATGATACACAAATGAGGATCATATCCAGGGCCATGGGTTGATACCAACAACTCAATCTGGATTAACCTTCTTAGTAAAGGATCGACTCCCTGCAAAGTTGGTCACGTAAATACTGAAGAATATACCTAGGGAATGAAGAATGAATATAGGATCTCACCTCGGGCCTCTCGTGGAATTCCAAAACTCTATCCATAAATTTAGGCTAATGGGATCATATTCCAATGAGTAGGAAATGATTTGTACCTACCTTTAGGGGAATGATAAAGGTAACGAACCCTAATGAAACTTTTCCAAGATACAGAGGAAAAGAGAATCAATCCATGTAGAAAGGGGTACATGGTGTATAGTAGGGTCACACATTGTGCCCCTTTACCCTAGGTACTACCCGTGTACAATAGCCAATGTATTTAAAACATGTCATGTAGATACTGGGTACACGTTGTGTAGAAGGAGTCACACGTCATGTCTTTCCATCTAGGCCTTCTCATATGTTCTGGTCGTGTTCCAGTACACAGTTTCAACCCGTGTGTCTCTACCTGTGTACCAGTGCATGGGGTAGTCTGTGTACTTGGTCCAGGACAATTCGTGTGGTGGGGTACACGCAGTGTAGGTAACCTATGTACTCCACCCTATGTCCATGTATCTCCTAAGATACATGATGAGTCTCTGGGGAGTACTTATACATCGTGTGACTGAGATCACACGTCGTGTGATATTTATCTATTCCCCAAAACCATAACCACTACTCAGTGGGGGCCACGTGTTGTATAACTCCAAGTCACATGCTATGTTCATCGGGTTTTTCCATAAATTAGTGTTCTTCCTCTGTGCGCCTTAGCCGATCTTCTAGATCTTATTCTGGTGATCTGTTCACCTTGAAACTCCAAATCAAGGGTTGTTTTTCCACCCTAACACTGAATTGATGTGTTTCAATCCTTCAATCAGCTTGAAAATCCATTTAAATCCATCCTAATACAAACTACTCGAATAATTGTTTCTTCTAAATTGCTTTGATTCATCCATCTCCATCATCGTCGCACCTCTGTTAGGTTGTCCCAATGTTAGATCTCGAATTTTAGATTTTTTCACTAAGAAATGATGGTGTGACGATCGATCATTCATGAATACGTAAAATAACAAAGAACATGCATAGAAATACTAAGGGAGAAAAGAACAATGAATGAATCTAAGGAGTGAACCTCATCAGTTGTTTGTTTCGGCCTTGATCTATTCCTGTAAGAATTATCAAAAATAAAAACAATTACAAAACCCCATAAATCCCACAATTAAAACCCATCCCACAAAGCACTACTGAACCACAGATCAACCTATTCATTGGTTGGTCCGCATTCATTGTTGAATCTAAGAATGGGGAAGGAAGTCCAAAATAATTCATCCTACATGGGAATTGGATCACTCACTATTGAATATCAATTGCCACTGGTGAGATCTGTCAAGAACAACATTTTTTGATCTTCAATCCACAGTTTCGTCGTCACCCACTGAGAGAAATATTCAGGGTTTCCTCTCTAGATCCTCCATGGAATTACAAGGTTATGAGTCTAACCCTGGATCCCTTCCAAATGGTTTATTTAAAATAAAACCATCACTGCATCTCTCCATCAATGAAACAGAAAAAATAAAATAAATATTTCAATTAATTTTATTCATTAAAAACGCCTGTGACAGCTTTTCATAGTTGAACCGCGCCAGCCAAAGTTAGGTCACGCCTAAGGTAAAGCCACTACTCTAAATGCAATGGTGCCCTTATATTTCAGATCTTGGAACCAATTTATAAGTTATTCCACTTTTTAGTAAAACTACGTGCGTGTTCTATTTAATATTTTTATATATTTAAAATATTTATTCTGGGAACATCAGGACTTGGAATTGTACATCGTCTCAGCACCTGGTCTTGAATATAAACCATATAATATTTAAAAATAATACACAGAAAAATCCAGAACATTACATTCTCCCAACCTTGGGGCTTTACGTCCCCGAAAATCCAAAATAAAGCATACTCAAAAATATGTGGGTACTGACCATGAATATGATCCTCCCACTCCCATGTGCTCTCCTAGAGATTATCTTTCTGTCATCGTACACGCACCAAAAAAATCTCTAACCCATGAAGTATCATTTCCTGCTATCCTTAATCTCCACTAGGTACTCAGCAAAAGTCAATCCATCCTTGATGTCCAGCTCATCCCAATCGATGATGTTTGATGGGTCAAGCATGTACCTCCTCAGCTGTGACATGTATAAGATGTTGTTTACCTTGTCCAAATGTGGGGGTAGAGCTAAGTGGTACACCACCTCGCCAACTCTACATAGTATCTGAAAGGGGTAGATAAACCTTAGAGATAACTTGCCAACCCAGCCAAATCTCCATAATCTACATTGAGGTGAAACTCATTGGAACACATGATCTCCTTACTCGAAATTCAAAGGAATCTTTTTCCTGCCAGCATAAGACTTATGAAAGCTTTGTGTAGTCTTAATCTACTCCTGGATGATCTGCACCTTCTCTATAGTAGTTCACACCAACTTCGGGCCCATGAGTGTTGACTCTCCTGAGTCAATCCAGAAAAGTGGTGACCTATAGGGTCTCCTGTACAAATCCTCAAATGGTTCCATACCAATGGTGGAATGGTATATGTTGTTCTACGTGAACTCCACTTGTGGTAGGTGATCCTCCCAACTACATATAAAGTCCAACATGCAAGCTCGTAGCATGTCCTCTAGAACCTGAATAGTCTGATCCATCGGGTCATCTGTCTGTGGGTAAAAAATTGTGTTCAAGCGTAATTGGGTCCCAAACACCTCATGTAATCCCTTCCAAAACTAGAATGTAAAACGATCATCACGATATGATAATATCATCAATGGGACTCTATGGAGTCGAACTATCTCCTACATGTAGAGGCATCCCAAGCTCTATACTAATATATGCTCTCTAATAGATAGGAAGTGAGCTGAATAAGTGATTCAGTCAACAATCACCCAAATAGAATCATGTCCCCTAGAAAAACATGGTAAACCCGTAACAAATTCCATAGATATCCCATCCCACTTCCATTCCATCACCTCAAGGGGTTGAGCTAAACCCGCTATAACCCAGTGCTCAGCCTTTACTTGCTGACAAATACGGCATCAAGAAACAAACTCTGTAACTCCTTTTTTCATCCCTGGCCACCAAAACTGACGTCATAGGTCTTGTTACATCTTCACCACAGCTAGATGTACTACCAAAGGTTTTGTATGAAACTCCCTCAAAACATCCTCTTGTAATGTCACTAGTAATATTGTGTATTCTCTTAAAATAACTATGTGCTCCCCACCTTGTGAATATCTATCAGGAGCATGCCCTGTGGACATCTGAGCATGTAGGGTCTCAAAGTTGGTATCCCCAAGCTATGCCTCCCTAACTTGTTGTAAGAGTGTAGGGGTAAAAACCATATAATGGAGGTAAGATTCTCCATATCCATTCACAAAGGATAACTATAATGAGACTAACTACTCAGATGCCTCATTCAGAAACTGCGAACTAGATCTTATACTGAGAGAATCTTCCACCATGATCCCCTTCCCAAGAGTATAGACAATCTCAAAGTCATAGTTCTGGAGGAACTCTATCTATCACCTTTGTCTCAAGTTCATATCCTTATGAGAGAAGATATACTTGAGACTCTTGTGATCATAGTAGACAATAAACCAATCGCATATCAGGTAGTGTCGTCACATCTTCAACATAAAGACTACCACTACTGGCTCAAGATCATGGGTCATGTAGTTCTTCTCATGTGGTCTCAACTGGTGTGAACCATATGCAATCACCACTTGCCTCTACATTAGGAAACAATCAATCCTGATTCATGATTCATCGCAGAACACTACATACTCGACACCCTCCTTTGGAAATATCAATATTAGAGTGATTGTCAAAATCTATCTTAACTGTTGAAAATATTGATGTCACTTCTATGTCCACAGGAACAACTTTCCATTTCGAGTCAAAATTGCCATAGGTGATGATATCCTATATAAATTAGGTGTGAATCTCTGGTAATAGTATACTAGCCTGAGTAATCTCCGCACCTCCATCACGTTCTTAGGTGGCTCTCATGCTAACACTGCATCGATCTTGGTCAGGTACACTTCCACTCCATTCACTAAGATAATGTGTCCCAGAAAGTGGACTGCCTAAATCCAAAACTAGAACTTCGAGAGTTTCCCATAAATTCAGTGCACTTGGAGTATGTTTGGAACCATCCTTAAGTGACTCGCATGATCCTCCTAAGACATGAAGTACACAAGGATATTTTTGATGAATACTACCAAAAACCGGTCAAAATAAGGTTGAAAGATTCGGTTCATGAGTTCCATGAACACAAAATGGTAGTTTTTCATTCCGAAGGGCATCACCAAGTACTCTTAGTGACCGTAACGACATCTGAAATCTATCTTCATTATATCCTCATCTCGTACTTGCAACTGGTGATAGCATGATCTTAGGTCAACCTTCGAGAACCATCATGCACCTTTCAATTTATCAAATAGTTCATCGATCCTCAGTAGTTGATACATTTTCTTCATGGTCACCTGGTTCAATTTTCAGTAGTCCACACACAACCTCAAGCTCCCCTGTACCTTTTTAGAAAATAAAATCGGGGCCACCTATGGTGAAACATTGGGTCCTACAAATCCCTTCCTCTGCAAGTCTTCTAACTACACCCTTATCTCTTGAAGCTCTGTGGGATCTATATGATATGTTGGTATAGATATCTATGTTTTAATAGGTGTAAATAAATGAAAAAAGATTATTTCCTAGTAGGGAGGTAATCCTGTAACATATTCAGTAAAGATGTCCTCGTACTCCGCCACCACCGCTGGAAACTGATGGCTCGTAACATCTATTGCACTTAAGGTAAGGCTAGCCAACTGATGAGTAATAGGTTTCACCCTCCTATGCATGAGTTCATCCTATGATGCATGGGTTTCCTTTTCATCAACAAAGGAAAACCGTATTCCATTGTTGTGGACACACCGCGACCTTCACCTAAAAAAATCAATCTAGGCATGGATTGTGGATAACCAATCCATACCAAGAATGACATCATAAGGCCTTAACACTACCACCAAGAGGTTCAAACCAAAACTCTCACCTCTAAGGTTTAGGTCACATTGTCAGAATAGATTTGTGATCATAAAGTCTTCTCTAGTAGGTGTCTCCAAGCGTGAGGGTCGAGTCAATGGTTCAACTAGAATCTCAAGGTCTCGTACAAGATATATGGTGAGAAAGGAATGACTAGCACTTATGTCTATCAGTACTATAGATAAAGTAGAAAAGACATGGATTGTACCTCAGATCATTCTTGGATCCCTAGGGTCATATGCCTCAATTGCATGCAGTTATCCCCTCCCCTATTCTACAACTCCCTAATCCTAGCATTGACCACCTGGCGTGGACCACCTGGGGGTGGTGGTGGTAATAATTTGAAACATAGACCAACTCTTACTACTCTCCCATATCCTCTATCACATCCTCCTCACTATAGATCTACTTGATCTTATCATTGTCTTTAACTTGGTGGTCCACCCAGAGCCTCCCTATTAGTAGCATGGTGGTCGAACAATCTCAATTGAGATATCCCCTATCATCACATGAATAGAACCGCCTCTCCCTGGGCTGACTGAACCCGCCCTGTGAGCCCTAAACTGTAGATACTCTATCCTAGGACCTCCTACTAAAACTTATCCCATGTAAAGGCCTCTAGGAATGATTTTGGATCCCAGATGTTGAGTTCTATACTCCTACTTGTCCACTACTAACTATCACTGGTTGTATCTGGTCATCCAAGAGGATTTCAACCACCAAATCTCACTCAAGAACCCCAGCATAAGTCAGAATGCATAAAGAGATAATATTGGCTCGGATATCTCTATGAAGACCTCGCTCTAAGGTATGAACCCTAAAGTACTAATCTCTAAACATATCCATCGAGTACCTAGAAATATTGGTGAGCCTCGATGAATAATCAGCCATTATCATGATACCCTTCTGGAGATGAAGAATCTCCTATATACACGCAACTCTCAACATAAATGGTGAGAACTCCTCTCTAAAGATATGCTAGAACTCTATCCATGAAAGATTTTCCTATTAATAAGTATAGATATCCAAACTCCACCATCGCCCTGCTGAACCGTGTATAAGGCTCATCATGAGAACCACCATCTAATCCGCTGGTGTCCGAACTAAACAAAAAGCTTGGGTCACCACCTAAAGTCAGTCCTCAGCTGCTTGAGGGTTAGGATCGCCTTAGAACCTAAGGGGTCTCTATCTATGAAACTACTAGAGCGTACTCATCTTGTTCTCCTCATATGATAGTACTACAGGTACCATATGCTTCTCAAAATGTGGTGGTATAGCTGGTGCACCACTTGGAGGTAACATTTGGGGAAAAGGTCTCTCTATCAAATCCTTTTCACTAAGGGTATCATCCTCATGATCAATCTTCTAAATCCTAGTTGGTATGCATCATGAAGGAATCCTGTAAAAAACAAGATGTACCATTGTCAATGATCATATCTAAAGAGATAACTCGAGAAGAAAATGGAAACCACAACTCATTCTTATATGATGCATGTGCCATTATTTTCCCTACAACTAGTGTTCTCATGTATCGAGTCAGATAGCAGGTTATCAGAGTCCTAGTGTATGGATATGTCATCTTACCACACCAAAACTGGAGTCCCTATCCTGAAAGTCAAACTTGAAACACTTAACATTGTTGCCACAAACCTATCTCATAGACTCCTGATCTTAAAGTAGAACCGACAACCTCTGATACCACTCTATCATGACCCGACCCAGTGGGGCCCATGCTGTGACTCCCCTATCCTACCTCAAATAGGACAGGGGCTACTGAATAGCACTGAGTAGACATATCACTAACATGGGAGGCATTCTCTATGTACCTGTACACATGCACCCATCTCCAACCCAACAAAATACTAAAATGTAAAAACCACTAAGTAAAAAATGAATACATACCATTGTATCCCAACCCACAGAATTCAACAAGAAAGAAAATTAAAATGAAACTAGGCCAAATACAAGACCACCAAAAGAATTTTGTGACCACAAGTCCAACCTACAAGAAAAGGTACTGGGATTGTTGTCTATAGTCGTAGGAACACACCTCAGCCTGCCTAATCTCACAAAGCACCGCCTAGTCCTAGTCTATCTATGACTTCTTCAAAAGGTTTCTCGTATGCATAAGACACAACATGTGTGTAAAAATCCCATGTAGTGCTGAGTATAACAATACTTAGTTCGATACCCCAAAACCACAAATCAATACAAAAAAGGAAAGTACAGTTAACTATATAAAATTATATGTCTACAACACATATAATAATATCTAGATATACTCAATTCAATACATGAAGTCTAGAGATGAGTCACAACTACCGCATACCCACACTAGGGATCCATCTTGAAGATTCCATGAAGCACTCATCCAGGAGAACGCACTCCTGAGTCTGATAGCACTGGTGATGTCCATCCAATAAGTATTGTTCATTAGGAACCATCATGAGAGAGATACGTTGATAGATTTGAAGAGAGATACGATACACGTATGAGGATCATAGCCACAAAAATGGGGTGATACCAACAAATCAATATAAATTAACCCGCTAAGTAGAGGATTGATTCCCTGTAAAGCTGGTCACATCAATACCAAAGACTCTACCTAGGGAATGAATAATTAATAGAGGATCCTGCTCTGGGCCTCTTAGGGGATTCCATAACTCTGTCTAGAAAGTCCTGCTGAAGGGATCATAATCCTATGAGTAGGAAATGATTCATACCTAACTTCGGGGTAATGATAAAGGGAATTAACACTAATGAAACTTGAATAAGATATGGAGGATAAGATAATCAAGCCATATAGAAAGGGGTACACTACATGTAGTAGGGTCACACTCCATCTCCCTTGACCCCAGGTACTATCTGTCAACAACGGACTGCGTCTTTAGAATAAGCTGTGTAGAAGCTTGGTACATACCATGTAGAAGGATTCACACTCTGTGTCCTTCTATCTGGGGTCTTCCCGTGTGATCTGGTCATGTTCCAGTACATGGTGTCAACCTATGTTTCTCTTCCCATATACCAATACATAGGGTAGTCTGTGTACTTGTTCTAGGACAAGTCGTGTCGTGGGATACACGTTGTGTAGGCAACCCGTGTACTCCACCCCATGTCTGTGTATATCCCAAGATACGCACTGAGTCTTTGGGGAGTACCTACATGGAATTTGGATGGGGTCACATTCTGTGTAATATTTAACTATTTCTTGAAACCCTAGCCATCTCTTAGTAGGGTCCACATGTTGTGTAACCTCGAGTTACATGCCGTGTTCATCAGATTTTTATAGAGAGTCGCGTTCTTCCTCCGCTTGCCTTAGCCAATCTTCCTGGTCTTGTTATGGTAATCTGTTCGCCTTCAAAATCTATATCTAGGGTTGTTTTTCCACCATAACATTGAATCGATGTGTTTTAGGCCTTCAATCGGCTCAAAATCCATTTAAATATGTCCTAACACAAACTGCTCAAAGAACTCTTTCTTCTAAATCACTTAAATCCATCCATCACCATCACTGTCACCCCTATGTTAGGTTGTCCCAATGTCGGATCTTGAATTTTGGATCATTGCGCCAAGAAAAAAATGTGTAGTGATCAATCATTCATGAACGTGTCAAAGAATGAAGAACACGCGTGGAAATACTGTGGGAGAAAAGCACAATGAAAAAATATGAGGAATGAACCTTAGTAGTTGTTAGTTTCGACCTTGATCCATTCCTGTAAGAATGGTAAAAACTCAAAATAATAATCAGACCCTATAAATCTTGCAATTAAAACCCATCACTCAAAGCACGACTAAACCACGTATCAACCTATTTGTAGATTGGTCCATGTTTGTCATTGAATCTAAGAATGGGGAAGGGAATCCAAAATAATGAATCCTACCTAGTAATTGGATCGCTCGTTATTGAAGATCGATTAATGCTAGAGAGATCTACCAATAATGGCATTCGTCAATCTTTGATCCATAATTCTGGCATCGCTCGCTGAGATAAATATTCAGGGTTTCCTCTCCATAGCCTCCAAGGAATTCCAAGGTTATGAGCCTAACCCTAGATCCCTACCCAATAGTTTATTTAAAATAAAACCATAACTGCGTCGCTCCGCTGAAAAAATAGGAAAAATAAAATAAATATTTCAATTTATTTTATTCATTAAAAACACCCACGACAACTTTTCATTGTTGACCCATGCCATCCAAAGTTAGGTCATGACTAAGGTAAAGTCACCACTCTGAATGCAATGGTGCCCTCATATTTCTGATCCAGGCACCTTTTTAGAATTTATTACACTTTTTTAGGAAAACTATGTATGCATGATATTTAATATTTTAATATATTTCAAACATTTATTTCAGTCACACCAGGCCTCGGAATCACATGATTTCTGAGCTCCTGGTCTTGAATATAATCTATATAATATTTAAAAATAATACATGAAAAAATCTGAGACATTACAGAAAAAACATAATGACAAGGATTCAATACACATCAGTTATTGGGTCAGTCATGTATGCAATGATATGTACTTTGCTAGATTTTTCCTACACATTAAGTATAGTAGGAAGATATCAAGGTGATCTAGGTTATTACCATTGGATGTAATTCAAGACTATCCTTAAGTATCTGAGGTGTACTAAGGATATGTTCCTGGTTTATAGAAGATATCAGGAACTATTCATTAGAGGATATGCAGATTCTAGTTTCCAAACTGATCAAGATGACATGAAGTTACAAATAGGATACATCTTCACTTTGAATAGAGGTGTTGTGAGATATAAGAGCTCAAATTAGGCTATATTTTCAGATTATACAGTAGATTATGAGTATATTGCGGCTTTTAAAGTATCTAAAGAAGAAGTGTGGATGCACAAATTCTTCCAAGATCTTGATGTAGTACCTATCAGTAAATATTCTTTCAAAATCTATTGTGATAATAAAGTAGTGGTGGATCTTGAAAAAGAGCCAAGGTCACATCAGTAGATGAATCACATACTTGATAAGTATCATCTCTTGAGGGATTTTTTCAGAGAGGTGAAGTTATAGTGATCAATATTTCCATGGAAGACAATGTGGTGGACCCCTTGACTAAATCCTTGACTTGGTAGAAACAATACTATCATGTGAGGTCTAACATATTGAAGGTCATAGGTAGTTGGCTCTAGTCCAAGTGGGATTTTGTTGGAGTTAGTGTCCTGGGACCAACTATTTTTAATTTGATTAGATGAATATTCAATGTATTGAATATTGATAAAATTTCTAATTACATATTGTTTGTTTTTTTGCATGACTCTAATGTAATAATGTCCTAGAGTATACATCACATTGATAAGGTCATAGAAGTTCCCCATTATTATGATAACCTTGATGTGATATGATGATATTCTTAAATAATTTTATATGGTTAGATAACATGTTATGATGGGACACATAGTGCATATACTGTCAGGCGTAAGTACTCATAAGAAGATGAGGCTTCTTCTCATGAATTTTTCACCTGGTAATATCCAAGATAAAATATTATGAGAAAAGATCCACCAATAATAATTACACATGTTTTGGTGTCATTGGATATTCCTATCTATGAGCATGTGTGATGTTCCTTATACTTTAAGATTATTATTAATTCATGTTACAACTGGGATGCTTAGATATATTTAATAAACCATGATGATAAGAATTCATGGTGAAGTTGGATATGTTGGGTGTGTCAGGACTGACATGCCATTAATGAATAAGTTGAGAAAGGATTTGTCTTTTCTATCTTTATGGAAGATGATATATCATCACTTTGATTAGAATAGAACTGTCATATTAAATTCCATGGCCATGGTGTAATGACATGTTTATTTCAGATAGTCAAAGAAATACATATCAATTATATAGGTTGGTGAAACAGATATGCAACCTGCTTGATTAGATATTGTGAAAAAAGGATTATAGTACACAGTGAGCATTCGTATGTGGTTTTCGACATTGTGACATTAAGTTCTTTCTCTTGGGTGACTTGGCCCATTGCTAGATAGTAATCTCAGACTTTAAGAAAGTATACCTAATACCAATGAGAAAGAATTCTAGAGGGTCACACACTAATTGTTTCTATTGATCTTGATTAAATTATATTTGAGTTTAATTAATGGAATAAATATTATTCTCAAGTTTGAGGAATAATTTTATTCAAGTTATATTGATAGCAGAAATTAAATAAATATGTATATTCTAACTTGTAAATAAAATATTTATTTTATTTATTGGATATTTTAATAAATATTTATTCACTAGATTTTGAATAAAATATTTATTTATGAATGAAATATTTATTTAGTTACTCAATAAATTCTATAGAAGTTCGAATGGACCGAGACCAAGTCCAGTGACAAATATTAATTAATAAGACCATTACATAATATTTTTTATTGTGCAAGTTGGTATGAACCACAAAATAATAATTATATAATTATTACTATGAAACATGGGATTTATTAAAGGTAATAAATGTTACCTAATGGATAGTATGCAATTAAATAATATTTTAACTTAAATCCCAAATCTATAAATAGGTGGTTATGTATATTATGTAGAGTATCCAAAAATTGAGAATAGATAATTATTACACAAAAAAATTCTCTCTCAACTCCTCCTCTATCCTTCTCAAGAACGAGAAGTAAAAGAGATATTTCATCAATACTAAAGAAAAAGTGACCAATAATGAACAATGCAAGACATTCGAATTTTTGTGCTAGCACCTGGAGATCAAGTGGTGTTTCTCAGAGATCATAGGAGCATGTGTGGATCACCTCTAGAGGGATTCTATCCTTGGATCCTCACACAACAATGAAGGTAATCCAAAAGGGTCTTTTTAGATGATCAAAATTCACCAGCAAAGAAATTTCTTAATCCTAGGTATTTATTTATTCTAATATTAAATAAATTAATTATAAATTTTACATACAAGATCCTTGATCTTGGTTTTGGGAAATGATTATTAAAAGAAATTTTAATATATATCTCCCACCACCACATGCTTCCACTATACCTGGAACCATCAGGTGTAACTCAAGATATAATATCAAATGAGGTGTCTACATTAATATATTAGGTGCGACTTGGAAGCACATCTTTTTCCATCATTGTGTTAACTGATTTCTTCATCTTTACTTTAAAAACTCATGTTTTTTCCCATATAACTGACACGTAGGAAATTAAATCTTTATTCCTTCATCATCTTTGCCACCCAAACATCCATGAGACTCCATACTTCCCTTTTTTGGTGTGTTTGGGAACTTGACTATGTTCAAGTTGTTAATCATATTTCGTGATAGCTGTTTTAGAATAATCAAAAAGTTTCACACTCCAATTATTATCCCATTAGGTTTCTCATTGGGAAAATCTCTACATTATCTATGTAATTTATTATTAACTTGATTACTCTAAGATTCTATCATTACTAAAACCAAAAGAGGTTAACATGAGTTTTTAACACTAAAAGAAAATTATTGTAAGATAATTTCATGAAAAAGAAACTTCAAATTATCTTATTCTTAGGAATTATTACATTAGCTTTTAGTTCAATCTAAATTGATCTTGGTTTAATATTGGTTCCTTTGGGTTGGGTTATCTCATATTACTTAACCTAATTCCTTAAAATGATAAATCCTTCATAATGGATTGTAAAGGAAATATGATTAACTAAGTCATATCCCATGGGATTGTCTACCTAAGTGTGCAGTCTTAGGTCCACTCATCATGCACTAAAGTAAAGATTGGGTTGATACTCAACCATACTTTTTCATGGTGATTACCCCTAGGTACATTTATGCCACAACCACATACACTTGTCAATATCCAAAAATGGATGCAATTTCTTGGAGTATTGGTTTCAAGAATAGAATAAGCATGCATAGGTGAGAGATATATTAAAATTTCATTTAATAATCATTTCTTGAAACCAATAGTGAGGATCTTAGATGTAAAATTTATAATTGATTTATTTAATATTTGAAGAAATAAATAATTAGGCTTAGTAACTTTCTTCATTCGTGAATATTGATTGTATGAAAAGACCCTTTCGGATTACCTTTGTTGAGATATGAGTATCCAAGGATAGAATCCCTCTAGCAGTGATCCACACATGCTCTTATGATCTCCAAGAAACACCACTCAGTATTCAGGTGCTAGTGTGGTGAGTTGAATGTCATGCATTATTCCTTCTTGATCGCTCATTCTTCAGTCTTGAAGAAATCTCTCTTACACTTCTCATACTTGAGAGGGAGAGAGAATGAGGAGTTGAGAGAGAATTCTTTGTGCGCAACAATTCTCTATTCTCAATTTTTGGATTATCTACACAATAGAAATTTTCATCTATTTATAGAGTTAGGATTTAAGTTAAAATATGATTTAATTTAATATTGGACATTAAATAACATTTATTACCTTTAATAAACTCTATGACAAAAAATAATAATTATATTATTATTATTTTTTGGTGTGCACCAACTTTCATAATAACAAATATTATGTAACATTCTTGTTAATTAATATTTATCATCAGACTCAGTCTTAGTCTATTAGAACTCCTCTAGTGTTTATTTAACAACTGAATAAATATTTTATTCATAAATAAATATTTTATTCACAATCTATCGAAGAAATTTTTATAAGAATATTTAATAAGTAAAATAATTATTTTATTCACAAGCTGGTGAATAAATATTTATTTAATTTATGTGATCAATATAACTTGAATAAAATTATTCTTCAGACTTGAGAATAATATGTATTCCATTAATTAAACTCATATTAAATTTAATCGAGATCAATGTAAACACTTAGTGTGTGATCCTCTAGGATTATTTATTGTTGGCATTAGGCGATCTTTCCTAAAGTCTAGGATTACTGTCTAGCAACGAGTCAAGGCACCTAAGAGAAAAAAGTTAATGTTATAACATCGACAACCACATATGAATTCTCATTGTGTAACCAACCTATATTCTTGATATGTATTTCTTTGACTATCTGAATTAAATAAGTCATTACACCATGGTCATGGAATTTAATGCAATAGTTCTATTCAAATAAAAGGGCTGAGATATTAACTTCCATAAATATGGAAGGTAAAATCCTTCCTCATCTTATTCATTAATGAAATATCACTCATGACACACCAAATGTATCCAAATTCTCCATGAACCATTATTATCATGATTTATGAAATAAATATAAGTATGCAATTTGTAACATATATTCATAATAATATTAAATTCTAAGGACCATCACACACACTAGTAGATAGGAATATCTGATGGCACCAAAACATGAAAAATTCTTACCGGCGGGTCTGTTCTCATAATCTTCCATATTTGAGATTAATAAGTGAGAAATTCATGTGAATAATCCTCATCTACTTATGAGTACTCATGACTGATAGTCTATATACTATGTGTCCCATCATAGTTCATTATCCAACCATAGAATATTATTTAAGAATATCATCATAGAACAGAAAGGTTCTCATCATAGTAGAGAACTATTATGTCCTTATCAATGTGATGTATATGGTAGGACATTATTACATTAGTCATATAAAATAATGAAAAATACATAATAATTAGTTTTATTAATATTAAATACATTGAATATACATGTAATCAAAGTACAAATAGCTAGTCCTGGGATACCAACTCCAAAAAAATCCCACTTAGACTAGATCCAACTACCTATGACCATTAGTCTGCTAGACCTCATATGATAGGCATGTTTTTGTTGAGTCAATTATTTAGTCAATGGGTCCACCACGTTGTCTTCTGTGAAAATATTTCTCACTACAACTTCACCTCACTGAGAAAAATCCCTCAAGAGATGATACTTCTGAAGTATGTGCTTTGTCCACTAATGTGACCTTATCTCTTTTGCAAGAGCCACCACTACAGTATTGTTACAATAGAGTGTGATAGGATCTTTACTGCTAGATACTATATCAAAATATTTTATTAAGTTTTTCATCCATATTGTTTCTTTATCTACCTCATAAGCTGCAATATACTTGGACTCTACTGTAGAATCTACAACCACATCTAAATTTGAGCTCTTATAACTCAGAGCACCTCTATTCAAAGTAAGTATGTATCCCATTTGTGGAATCATTTCATCTTGATAAATTTGAAAACTAGCATCTCTATGTCCTCCAATGACTAGTTAATCATATCCTCCATAAACCAGAAACATATCCTTAGTATGCCTCAGATACTTAAGGATAATCTTGAATTCCATTCAATATAAGTCATCTGGATCATCTTGATATTTTTATACCATACTTAATGCATAGGAAACATCTAGCCTAGTACATAGCATAGCATAGTTGATTGAACCGATCAATGATTCATATGGAATCCTTTTCATTCTATTTCTTTCCTCATGTGTCTAAGGACACGTTTTTCAGGAAAGTTGAATTCCACGTGATGCTAGAAAAAATCCCCTCTTGGATTGTTTCATACTGAATCTCTTCATTATCTTGTCAATTTATGTACTTTTAATGAGGTTGAGCAACCTATTTTATCTATCGTTATGGATCTTGATCCCAATAATATATATTTTCTTGCCCAAGTCCTTTATAGAGAAGCATTTATTCAACCACTCCTTAACATATTATAAGATTGGTATTTCATTTCCAATGAGTAATATTTCATCAACATATACTATTAATAAAATTATTTCACCCCCAATAAACTATTTATAAACACACAACTCTCACTCTTTCCTTATAAAAACAAATTCCATTATGGCCTCATCAAAATTAATGTTCCATGACCTGGATTCTTGCTTTAATACATAAATGGATATTTGCAATGTGCATACCTTTTTGGTATTATTTTGAGTCACAAACTCTTTAATATGTTTCATATAGAAATATATCTAAAGGTTACCATTAATGAATTCTATATTGACATCCATTTTCCAAATCTCATAATCATGGAAATCCATAATGGAAAGTAGAATTATGATGGATTTTAACATTGAAACTTGTGAAAAAGTTTCATCGTAGTCAATTCCTTGATGATATTTCAACCCTTTTGAAAATAGTCACTTCATATAGGTAATGAATTTTCCTTTAATGTCCAATTTTTTCTTGAATACCAATTTTCAACCAATAGGATTTACATATACTCAAGGGTCTACCAAAATCCAAACATAGTTTCGGTACATGGAATCTATTTCAGAATTCATGGATTCTTTCCACTTGGAAATATCTATGCCACTTTATATTTTCTTATAGGTTAGAGGGTCATTATTATCAACTAATAATGAGTCATCATCATCAGTGACTAGAAAACAATACTATTCAGGTTCTCTAACCTCTTTAGTACTCATACGTTGTAATTGTGTCTTTGGAATAATTTCTTCTTCTATATGGCCTTATGGAATTTTTTATAGTTACAACTCTTGTGTATCTTGAGTCTGGACTTTAGCAAATTCTATCTCTCTCCCACTATCCTTTTTAGTGATAAGATCCTCCTCAAGAAATGTGTGATGTCTAATAACCACAACATTTTGTCTAAAGGATTGTATAGGTAGTATTACTTTATTTCTTTAGGATATCCTATAAAGATATACTTTGTGTATTGGGGTTCAACCTTGTTACCAGAAGAGGCCTTAACAAATTATTCTCAACCTCACACATGTAAGTAAGACAACACGGGTTTCTTTCCATTCCATAATTGGTATGGTATATCATTTATTGATTTATTTGACACTCGATTTAGTACTTATGATGTTGTTTGTAATGTGTATCCCCAAAAGGGTAATAGAAGACTCTCATGACTCATCATTGATCTCACCATGTCAAATAAGGTGTGGTTCCTCCTTTCACTTAAACCATTCCATTGAGGCATATAAGGAGGATTCAGTAGTGATAAAATCATGAACTCCCATAAATAATCAGTGAATTCTTAATTAAGATATTCTACACCACAGTCTGAGTGAAGTTTCTTAATATTATTAATAATATGGTTCTCAAATTCATTCTTGTATTTATTAAATTTATCAAAAAAAATTCAACTTACACCTCATTAAGTATACATATCCATATCTACTAAAATAAACAGTAAAAGTTATGAAGTATGAGTACCCACCCATTGCTTCAATAGGAAATGGTCTACACACATTGGTATGAACTAATTCAAGAAGATCTTTAGCCCCTTCACCTTTCTCACTAAATGGGGCTTTTTCCATTTTTCCTTATAAACTTACAAGACATACACCAAGTGGTTTTAGTTTAAAAGAAACTAAATATCCATCTTAATATAATTTAGTCAAGCAATTTTCATTTACATGACCTATCCAGCGATGCCAAAGTTGGGTGTGGTTTGAATCATGTGAAGTAACTTTGTTATCGATTTCCATTATTTTCTTTGTAGACCATTATTTAAATGTTCCTTACCATAAAAAATGATATATTTATAAAATAAGCAACATTTATTCCCAAATTTAAAATAAATCCATTTTTAAAAAGTATTTATACTCAAATAATGTTTTTGGTAACTAAAGGAACATAATAACAGCCCTTTAAAACCAAGATCATTCTAGTTAGTAACGTGAGGTGGTAGTCCTTGATAGCTACAGTAGAAATTTTACCTCTATTGGTTTCTCAAAGATCAACCTCTACTTAGTCAATATTTCTAAATCTACTTGGTTCTTATATTTTAAAACATATGTGAGCATCACAAGTTGTTTCTAATACCCAATTTATAGAAACAGATAAATTACACTTGATAAAAAATTCACTTGAAGTTTCCCCTTACTTCTTTGGTTGGCTACAGTTTTTCTACTAGTGGCCCTTATTTCCATATAAGAAACAGAAATAATTTTGTTCCCTTTCTTTCCCTATGATCTTCCTCTTCTTAGAATATTGTGAAGAATATTTGGGCTTAAATATCTTCGTTTTCCCTTTTCGTTTGTTCACTATGAGGATGCTAGGTTTTTCACGCTTCATATGCTTATCTACTTGGTGAATAAGAGTAAGAAGGTCTGGCATATACTTCTCAATTTTATTTATATTTCACAACAAAGATAGAGAAACTTAGAGTGAGTGATGTGAGAATGTGGTTGGTGCCCAGTTTTTAGGGAGTTCAAACCCTAGAACCTCTAAAGGATCGATGTAGCCAATGATTTTGACTACATGAGGCCCAACTGGGATACCCTCTCCAGGATTTCTCTGAAATAGTGCCTTGGAAATCTAAAATAGTTCATGTCTAGCTATCTCCTGGTAAAGACCACAGAGGTTCACAAGCATGATATACACATCCAGGGTTTCTTGAGACTTTATTAGTTCACTAAACATCGATGAAAGCATGAAACAATGAACATAGATCACTTCGCTCAAATTTTTTTCATAGACAAGGAACTCTTCATCACTCACCTATTTAGCAGGAAGATCAGGTGTCACACCCCTACCTATCTAATAATTTTATTTTATTATTTATTTGTATTTTAAAAAAATTATGCTGAGGTTCGGGTTGAATCATGAACAAAAATTTTGAGTTATGTCAAAAATTGTGTGTTTTTCAGCTGATGTCGTTGGGCGCACGGGCGGAGCGAATTTTGGAAACCCCGCATGGCTTTGCCCAGGTAACGGCACGATCCGCCTGTCTTCGAAAAATTAAAATGAGTAAATTTTGTGATTTATTGTGTTATTTAAAAATTTTATTTTTAATAATAATTTTATAATTATTATTAAAATGAAATGAATATTTTTATCATTTTTATTTTTATCATTATGACTATTATTATTATTATTAAAAAGTTTCATTAATATTGTCATAATTATTAAAAATGTTATTAATGTTATTATCATTAAGAATGAAGAAATCATTAATAAATAATTTTAATATTATATTATTAATATTAAAGATTTTTTTTGTTAAGATTATTATTTTTATCATTTTTATATTTGTTTTATTATTATTATGAGCATTATTATTATTATAATTGTCAATATTATTATTATTATTATAGATTAAAGTTATTATTATTATTATGATTATTATTATTATTATTATTAGTGTTATTATTAATGAGGATTTATTATTATTATTATTTTTAACATCTTTATTTATTGGGGAGTTTAAGTTTTTTTTAGTTTCTTTTAATTTTATTTTTTCTTTTTCTTTTTCTTTCCATTTATTTCTTTTTTTCACTCTTCCTCTCCCTTATATATCTCCCCATTGTGACCCCCTGTTACCCTAATCTCATGTGCCTCCAACCCCCCTTGTTCCTCTCCTCTCCCTCCCCACGCTAGCTACCTCTGCCCTGCATCTGTTGTCCACGCGCACCCCAGCAGCCAGGCTCCCTCTTCTATTGGCCTCACCAACTGCCGCTTCCTTCCCTATTGCTCTGACCAAAGCCACCCCTTCCGTCTGCAACTCATCCAGCCAAGCGCTCCCTTGCCCCTCTGCCTCCTGCCCTACATCGGACGCACTAGTTGGTCCCTCTACCGGCCACAGGCTTCTTCGGCCGCGCACCCACAAGCAGAGCGGCGCCCTTCCGACCACCCCCCTTCACTTAATCGGCCTTCCGCTGTCCCCCTTCCATTCTCCGGCCGGCCAGCAGTGGTGCAGTGCCCCAGCGTTATCCAACCAGTAGCGGCGTGGCACTCTGACACCTTTCCCCTTCGCTGCACTAGCCACATGCCCCCTACTTTTGTCCGCAGTCCACCCTTCTATCGGCATTGCGCCGTCCAGCGTGCACCCACCGGTAGCAACCTCCCTTTCCATCCGTCGTGTGCCTACTGGCCCACCTCCTCACTGCTTCCACTTTTTATTGGCGACCCCTGACCTCACACCCACTAGTCAACGCGCCTTTCGCCTCTCATGTTGGCCACGCTCCCTCCTTTCAAGTCATCGCGTGCATATCTAGCTCAACGTGCCTCCTTCTCGGGAGTGCGTCACCCCGCAAACATGTTGTCTAGCAGCGCAGTTCCTACATGTTCCCTTGATTGTTCTCTAGTCGTTGCACAGTGCCCCATGAACCCCCATGCTGCACTTTCCAACAGACATCACGCACCCCCATGCCGAGTCGTCAGCGTCATCCCCCCTCGCTGCTTCATTCAGCCCCCTCTGGTGCGTCACGCACTCTTTTTCAGCCAGCGACTATCCCTACCGGTACGCGCCTTATCTTTTCGACTATCGTGTGGCCCCGCTGGTTGAGCACATCTTTGTGCTCAAGTGGGTTATGCATTGTTCTTTCAATTGAAATATTGTAATTCAGTGTTTATGTGTTTTAGTTGTTGTGTGTTTATTTCAACGTGTTGGTGAGGTAACCCCATGATACTGCAGTCATTGGCTTGTGTGTGCTTGTGCGCCTGTGCGAGGCGTTTCGTATCATTGTGTTTGGAATGCGAGTCGAGATAGGTCCCCAACTGCACTTGCCTTTGAATTTATAATTTATTTATTTCTTTTCATTTCATTGATTTTTGTTAAATGTGAAATAATATTAAATAAATATTTTTAGGATAGTGATTTTTTGGAAACGAAACTGTTTATTTCTTTTCATTACAATGGAAATATTTTCTGGATGAATTGTTTCCCGATGTTTGAAAATGCCCTTTTGGCCTTTGAACTTAATTCATGAATTTTGAAGTGTGGTTCTGGTTTGATGTGAAATGTTTTCTTCTGATGTGTGAACAAATGTTTAGTTTCTCTTGAGAAATAGTATTTCTTTTAAAAGTTATTTAAGGCTCGTTTGTCTCTTGATGAAATTGGGGTACGTGTCGATATTTGAAAATGGTTTTACTCGTAATGAAAAGGTGTTGGTTTCTTTTGAAATGGGGTGGTTTCCTGAAGGGTGTTTATGGCTCGTTTGGCTCTTTAATAAAATAAATTATTTTGAAAACTCTCTTTGGGGTGACTCAGGGGTGATCTTGTTGTGTACGTTGTTTGTGTGAGTTGTTGTGCATGATGTTTGTGCATGGTGATTGGTTGCTTGATTGACATTTTTTACTTACCCCTCTGTTCATTTAGTACTCTACATGGGAACCTATCATAGTAAGTGAGTCTTCTGAGAACGATTGTTGGACTAGTTTAGATTACACGCTGGCTAGTGGCCCTTAGTACGGACTTTGCTCTACTAGGGGATTAGGCCCCTCAGTTAGGCCAGGTATGGAAACACCGAGCATTTGGGTGTTATGACGTCAATGAGTAGGGCATGCCTTCAGGATGAGTCACATTTATAGTATGTTCTAGATTTTTCACGAGCTCCTAGGTTCGACCCATGTTTTCTTTAGTGCTTGTTTGTATGTGTCGAATGATTAAGGGGCCAAGTTTGGTTGCTGGTCCCCATTTTCTACTTTCACATTTCCCTTATTGTGCATTGTGTGTTGTGTGTGGTTTTCCTCTTGACTAACAACTAAATTTTTAGATTTTAAATTGTTTGTAAAAAATGTTTTAAAATGGAATGAACATTTTCCCTTCAAGCATTAAACTTGTTTTTAAATTAAAAAGGGCAATGGATTGTTACTTGTTTTAGAAATGAAAGTGTGTGTCGAAACCCATATTTTATATAATTTAGTTCAAAATTGGAATTAGTAAATTCTTTATTTAAATGTAGTGATTTTGGAATAATTTTTTTTTGGGCACCCCTATTGAGTTTTAATACTCATGCCTATAGTGTTTTCTTGTTTTTAGTTTCTCCTGTAGGTTACAAATCTGGTTTGGATCACCTTGGGCGACGTTTGGTTTGGGTGTTGGAGAGTGAATCTCAGGGTCACATAGAGTTTTGGTCATGGTTAGGTAAGTATGTGTTGTTGGTTGTTCTTTCTCTTTCATGTCCTTTATTTATTTTGTGTTGTTCTATTTTATTTCTGCTACTTAGTTCATTTTTATTGGGTGAAATCATTCCCCTATTGTCCTCTATTGATGCCCTGGAGCCTGTCACCAGCCTAGGAGGTCAGGAACGCCTCTTAGGCCTTGCTGCAGATCATCTCAGGTGACCAGTCCTAGGTCGACCCTGGTTGGTTCGTGGAAAAATGGTATCAGAGGAGGTCGGCTCTGAGGCAGACCTTGTTTTTCAGAGTTCCCATCAATATTTAGGGTTGTCATGGTAAAATTAGTATGATTTTTTGGGCTTGAGGTGTAGGAACGTGAAGTACATCATGAAACCCTTCTTGTTCCGAACCTTGGGTTACCATGGGATGTTTGGGTTTGTCGATGTCCTTTGATTCTTATGATTTTTTTGGTATTGGTAAATGAAATGGGAGCTGGGCAAGTGACCTCCATGAGCTTGCATGGTTTGGAAAGCCATGTGGATCCAAGTACATTACCCTAGATTGCTCCTTATGATGGTGGCGTGATTGTCATATGGCCTCCAACAATATGTTCGAGTCACCCATCGTCACTGGTTTCCCCTAGTGAATTGTTTGAGTCTTCTTTAATTCTAAGAATTTTTTTGTAAGGTTTTATTTTGAAAATTGTGGAAAGTTGAATTTGGAATGGTGATGAAATTTTTTTGATTAAGTTCTTTATTTCCATGTTCCATAGTGTTCGCCCCAACGAAGGTCTGATGAATTCCCAAAGTGTAGCTTCGGGTGGTGTGCCCTTCGCAAATCCTCCATTGATCAGCCTATAGACTATGTTATGGAATTTCGGAAGTTGAACTATCCCATGTTTTATGGTCAAGCAGATCCTCATAATGCAGAGGAGTGGTTATGAAATATTGAGAGGAACTTCAATTTCATTAGGTTTCCTGGGTCATTAAAGTTGAAGTTGGCTACCATTATTCTTGAAGTTCCAACCTAGAAATGGTGGAAGTCCGCGTCTTGAAGAAATCCTCTAGAAGATCTTAAATGGGAGTTATTCAAGTCTTTTTTTATCCAACAATATTTCTCTGAGTTGATGAAGCTGGGGAATAGGATGGAGTTTTGTTGTGTTCAGTATGGCATTGAATCAATACTATAATTCTATCGATTCTTCTTAGACTTAGTTTCATATGACCAATGGTTTGTTGCAAATGATCCCGGGAAGTCTTGGCAATTTGAGTCTGGACTCTGACCAGAACTGCAGTCGAAAGTGGTAGATCTCAACCTAACCACATTCTCAGATATTCTGGGTCAATCCTTTCTGGCTAAAGTTGAGTTATTAGGAGGACATGAGGTGGTTAATCCTCCCTTGGACTTGGGAAGTAGTGCACAATATGGAGATAGAAATAATGGGAAGATGCCTGATGTTGGTGGTACTAGTAGAGGAATCAAGAGGTCATTAGACCTTTAGTCATCTCATTCACAATGCAATGTTGTGATCTGTCACTAGTGTGGTAAGCAAGGTTACAAGAGGTTGACGTGCCTGAGTGCTCTGAGACCTTGCCACACCTATGGATGTCTGGTTCACTTACATCGATTCTGTCGAGTTGTTTCCAAGAAGTGCGTTGAACCCAGACCTCGCTCGTCGAAGGTCACCTCAACCCGTCAGCAAAAGTAGGACAATGTTTGGGATCAGTTTGGGGTTTTCTCTTTGTATTGTTAATTGGATGTAGTAGTTATAACTTGTAGAGTTTTGTGGTGTTTCTTTTCTATTAATTTTAAGAATGGTTAGTGTTGAACCTCCTTGAAAACTTTATTTTAATGGAAGTGTACTTGGTAAAATTCTGGTTTGTGTGTTATGTTTGGGAATTTATGAAGCCTGATTGCGAGGCAGGAGATGCATCAATCGTCAGTGCTCCAGCCAGAGGTCCCGAAGTGAAGCTGACGCGTAGTCAGGAGAACCCCAGTGGTGAAAAAGTGCCTTCGTTTAATCTTTATCCTTAGTGTGGCATGGTTTGTGTTCTTCTGAGGGTGTGACGTTGTTGATATAGTGATGGTAGTAGTTTTGATACTCTCTCTGTTCGGCCCTTCCATTACCCCCTTTGTAGTGGGGATTTTTGGTCCGTGCGGGAAGTTTTCAAGTTCGGTAAATCTTGAAAGTTCTTATGGTAGGGAGACCCACAGTGGGTCTCGTAGATTTACACCTGAATTAATTTAGTGTTATATCAATCCTTATGGTGGGGAGTCCATTCGGGCCTCCCTGTGTCAGTATCAGAGTTTCTTTTCATGTATCATTTGGTGATAGGTGGTCTCGTGCGGAACCACTTAATTTTAAGTTCTTAATATTGGGTAAACTTTGGGATTGGAGTACACCCAATGGTTCCATTGGATTAAGATTATAGAAATAAACTTTGGAGGTTGTTTAAGTTCGTTCGCTCCTCGGTTGAAATGGTTGGTCTCGGTTCTACTTGGTAGTGTTTAGGGTGTTCGTGTTTTGAGGATGAGTAGTATGTCATGGGAGTTCGGTGTCTGTTGGGATCGATCAACTAGAGGTGCTTAAACTTTTGGAGGTGGGTGACACTTAAGAAATTTTATCTTTGGGTCTAAATCTTGTAGTGGCTTTTCAGGGGCGGAAAGTGTTATAGTGGGGACAATTTTCACACCTGACCTATCTAATAATTTTATTTTATTATTTCTTTGGATTTTAAAAAAAATTGTGTTGAGGTTCGAGTTGAATCTCGAACAAAACTTTTGAGTTATGTTAAAATGTGCACATTTTCTAGCTGACGTCGTTGAGCACATGGGCAAAGCCCGTTTTGAAAACCCCACGCGGCTTTGCCCAGGCAATGGCACGATCTGCCTATCTTCAGAAAATTAAAATGAGTAAAGTTTTTGATTTATTGTTTTATTTAAAATTTTTATTTTTATTAATAATTTTATAATTATTATTAAAATGAAATGAATATTTTTATCATTTTTATTTTTATCATTATGAATATTATTATAATTTTTAAAAAAAATCATTAATATTTTCATAATTATTAAAAATGTTATTAATGTTATTATCATTAAGAATGAAGCAATCCTTAATAAATAATTTTAATATTACATTATTATTATTAAATATTTTTTGCTGTTAAGATTATTATTTTTATCATTTTTATATCTGTCTTATTATTATTATGATCATTATTATTATTATATTTGTCAATATTATTATTATTATTATTAATATAGATTAAAGTTATTATTATTATTATTACTATTATTATTATTCTTATCAGTGTTATTATAAATGAGGATTTATTATTATTATTATCATCTTTATTTATTGGTGAGTTTAAGTTTTTTTTTAGTTTCTTTGCATTTTATTTTATTTTATTTTTCTTCTTCTTTCCATTTATTTCTTTTTTCCACTCTTCCTCTCTCTTCTCTCTCCCTATCGTGACCCCCTTGTTACCCTAATCCCATGCACCGCCACCCCCCCCCCCCCCCCCCTTGTTTCTCTCCTCTCCCTCTCTAAACTAGCCGCCTCTACCCTGCATATGTTGTCCACACACCCCCTAGCTGCCAACCTCCCTCTCTTGCTGGCCTCGCTAACTGTCGCCTCCTTCCCTATTGCTCCGACCAAAGTCACCCACTCCTTCTGAAACTCATCCAGCCAAGTGATCCCCCACCCCTCCGCCTCCTTCCCTACATTGATTGCACCAGCCGGTCCCTCCACCGGCCTCGGGCTTCTATGGTCGCGCACCCACCAGTAGTGTGGCGCCCCACCAACCACCCCCCTTTACTTCAATGGCCTTCTATCGGCCCCCTTCCCTGCTCCAACCGACCAGCATCGACGCAGCGCCCCAGTGTCGTCTGGCCAGTAGTGGCAAGGCACTCTGACACCCTTCCCCATCGCTGCACCAGCCACATACCCCCTACCGGTGTCCAACTTCCACCCTTTTGTCGGCATCGTGCCATCCAGCACACACCCACCGATGGCAACCTCACCTTATGGCCATCGGATGCCTACCGACCCGCCTCCTCACCACCTCCGCTTCCTACCAGCGACCCCCGGTCGTGCACCCACTAGTCTACGTACATTCCGCCTCTCATGTTGGTCACATTTCCTCCTTTCTGGTCGCCACACGCATCTCCGGATCAGCACACCTCGGGCTTGGTAGTGCATCGCCCCGCAAACCTACTATCCGGTCGCGCAATTCCTATGCGACCACTTTACCATTCCCCAGTCATTTCATGGTGCCCCCAAGACCCCCCTTGTTGCACTTTCCGACAGCCGCTGCACGCCCCCTTTCCAAGTCACCGAAGTCACCCCTCTTTGTTTCTCCATTCATCCCCCACTGGTGCATCGTACACTATTTTCTGGCCAGCGACTGTCCCTGCCGGTGTGTGCCATCCCTTTCTGACTGTTGTGTGGCCCCTCTGGTCGAGCGCGACTTTGCACCGAGGTGGGTTATTCACTTTTCTTCCAATTGAAATATTTTAAGTCAATGTTTATGTTTTTTAGTTTTTTTGTGTTTGTTGCAGCATGTTGGTGAGGTAACCCCACAATACTGCGGTCATCGGATTGTGCATGCTTGTGCACCTATGCATGGTGGTTAGTGTCATTGTGTTTGGACTGCGATTCAAGTTAGGTCCCCCACTGCACTTTACTTTGAATTTAGAATTTATTTTTTTCTTGTCATTTCATTGATTTTTGTTAAATGTGAAATAATATTAAATAATTATTTTTAGGATAGTGATTTTCTGGAAAGAAAAATGTTTATTTCTTTGCATTGCACTGAAAATATTTTCTTGATCAATTGTTTCCCAGTGGTTGAAAATGACTGTTTGGACTTTGAACTTAATTAATGAATTTTGAAGTGTGGTTCTAGTTTGATTTGAAATTTTTTCTTCTGACGTGTGAACAAATATTTGGTTTCTCTTGAGAAATAGTTTTTCTTTTAAAAGTTATTTAAGGCCCATTTAGATCTTGATGAAAGTGGGGTGTGTGTAGATATTTGAAAATGGTTTTACTCGTAATGAAAAGGTGTTGGTTTCTTTTGAAAAGGGGTGGTTTCTTGAAGGGTGTTTATAGCCCGTTTGGCACTTTAATAAAATAAATTATTTTTAAAACTCTCTTTGGAGTAACTCATGGGGTGATCTTGCTGTGTACATTGTTTATGTGAGTTGTTGTGTGTGATGTTCATGAATGGTGATTGGTTGCTTGATTGAAATTGTTGACTCACCCCTCTGTTCATTTAGTACTCATCATTGGAACCTGTCATAGTAAGTTAATCTTCTAAGAACGATTGCTACATTGGTTTAGATTACTCACTGGCTAGTGTCCCTTAGTACAGACTCTACTCTGCTAGGGGATTAGGCCCCTCGGTTAGGCCAGGTAGGGAAACACCTAGAATTTGGGTGTTATGACATCATTGAGTAGGGAATGCCTTCAGGATGAGTCACACTTATAGTATGTTATGGATTGTTCATGAGATCCTAGGTTCAACCCATGTTTTCTTTAGTGCTTGTTTGTATGTGGCAGACGATTGAGGGGCCTAGTTCAGTTGCTAGTCCCTATTTACTACTTTTCCATTTCCCTTATTGTGTGTTGTGTGTTTTGTGTGGTTTTCCTCTTGACTAACAACTAAATTTTTAGAATTTAAATTGTTTGTGAAAAATATTTTAAAATGTAATGCACCTTTTCCCTTAAAGCATTAAACTTTTTTTAAAATTAAAAAGGGCAATGGACTGTTACTTGTTTTAGAAATGAAAGTGTGTGTCGAAACCTATATTTTATATAATTTAGATCAAACCTAGAATTAGTAAATTCTTTATTTAAAGGTATTTCCTTGGAAATAGTTTTTTTTTTGCATGCCTATTGAGTTTTAATACTCATGCCTATAGTTTTTTCTTGATTTTAGTTTCTCCTGTAAGTTCCAACTCTGGTTTGGATCACCTTAGTTGACGTTTGGTTTGGGTGTTGGAGAGTGAATTTTAGGGTCACGTGGAGTTTTGTTCATGGTTCAGTTAGTATGTTTTGTTGTTCATTCTTTCTCTTTCGTGTCGTTTATTTATTTTTCATTGTTTTATTTTATTTCTGCTTCTTAGTTAATTTTTATTGGGAGAAATAGTTCCCCTGTTGTCATCTATTGATGCTCTGGCGCTTGTCGCCAACCCAGAAGTATCGGTAATGCCTCTCAAGCCTAGTAACGAATCGGCTCGGGTGACCGGTCCAGGGGGACCTGGGTTGGTTCGTGAAAAAATGGTATCAGATGAGGTCATATCTTGAGTGAGCCTTGTTTTTCAGAGCGCCAATCATTATTTGGGGCTTTCATGGTAAAAGGATTTTGATTGTCGAGGATTGAGGTGTAGGAACAGGAAGGACATCATGAACCCTTGCTCGTTCCGAACCTTGGGTTACCATGGGATGTTTGGGTCTGTCTATGTCCTTTGATTATTATGGTTTGTTTGGTATTGGGAAATGAAATGTGAGTCGATCAAGTGATCTCCATGAGCCTTCATGTTCTGAAAAGCCATGTGGAGTCGGGGACATTACCCAATAGTGCTCCTTGTGACAGTGGCGTGACTGGCATATGGCTGCCAACCATATGTCAGAGTCACCCATCGACACTATTTTACCCTAGTGAATCCTTTAGGTCTTATTTAATTCTAATAATTGTTTTATAAAGTTTTATTTTGGAAATTCTGTAAAGTTGAATTTGGAATGGTGATGACCATGTTTATACTAAGTTTATTGTTTCCATGTTTCGTAGTGTTCGCCCCCACGAAGGTCTACTAAACGCCCAAAGTGTAGCTTTGGGTGGTGTGCCCTTCACAAATACTCTAGTTGATCAGCCTATAGGCTATGTTTTGGAATTTCAGAAGTTGAACTCTCCCCTATTTTATGGTCAAGAAGATCCTCTTGATACTGAGGAGTGGTTGTAGAATATTGAGAGGAACTTCAGTTTCATTGGGTTACCTGAGTCATTGAAGGTGAAGTTGGCTAACTTTATACTTGAAGGTCCAACCTGAAAATAGTGGATGTTTGTGTCTCGAAGAAAGCATTGAGAATATCTCACATGGGAGTTCTTCAAGTCTTCATTTATCTAACAATATTTCTCTGAGTTGACGAAGCTGAGAAAGAGGATGGAGTTGTGTTGTGTTCATCAGGGTGTTGAATCGGTACAAGAATTCTATCAATGATTCTTAGACCTAGTTTTGTACCACCAATGGGTTTTTGGAAATGATCCCAGGAAGGCTCGTCAATTTGAGTCTGGAATCCAACCTGAACTGTGGTTAAAAGTGGTAAAGCTCAACCAAACCACATTCTCAGATTTTGTGGGGTAAGCCTTTCTGGATGAAGTTGAGTTAGAAGGAGGACATGAGGTGTGGAATCCTCCCTTAGCCTTGGGATGCAGTGTAGAGGATGGTGATAGAAATAATATGAAGAGGCCTAATTCTGGTGGTACTGGTAGAGGAATCAACATTCCTTAATATCTTCAGTCATCTCCTTCACAGTGCAATACTGTGATATGTCACCAGTGTGGTAAGCAGGGTCACAAGAGGCCGACGTGCCTGAGTGCTCTGAGACCATGCTACACTTGTGGACATCTAGGTCACTTGTAGCAATTCTGCCGAGGTGTTTCCAAGAAGCACACTGAACCCAAACCTGGCTTGTCAAAGGTCAACTCATCCCGTCAGCGGGAGTAGGACAATGTTTGGGATCAGTTTGGGTTTTTCTCTTTGTAGTGTTCCTTGGATATATTAGTTTTCCCTTGTAGAATTTTGTAGTGATTTTTTTAATTAATGAAAGCGTGCTTGGTAAAATTCTGGTTCGTGTGTTATGTTTGGGAATTTTTTAAGCATAACTGCGAGGCATGAGATGCTTCAATCATCAATGCTCCAACCATAGGTGCCAGAGTGAAGTCGGCATGTAGTCAGAAGAACCCCAGTGGTGAAAAAGGGCCTTGGTTTAATCTTTATCCTTAGTGAGGCATGGTTTGTGTTATTCCAATGGTGTGACGTTTTTTATATAGTGATGGTGGTAGTTTTGATGCTCTATGTATTTGGCCCTTGCATTACCAACCTCGTGGTGGGGGTTTTTAGTTTGTGTGTGAAGTTTTTAATTTTAGTTAATCTTGTCAATTCTTATGGTGGGGAGACCCATAGTGGGTCGCGCAGAGTTACACCTGATGTAATTTAGTGTTATCCCAATCCTTATAGTGGGGATTTTTTTCAGGCCTCCCCATGTCAGTATTAGAGTTTCTTTTCATGTATCGTTTGGTGATGGGTGGTCTCATGCGGAACCACTTAATTTTAAGTTCTTCCTCTTGGGTAAACGTTGGGATTGGAGTACACCAAATGGTTCCATTGGATTATGATTATATAAATAAACCTCAAAGGTGGTTTATGTTCATTCGCTCCTCGGTTGAAATGGTTGGTCTTGGTTATGCTTGGTAGTTTTTAGGGCGTTCGTGTTTTGAGGATGAGTCGTATGTCATGGGAGTTCGATTTTTGTTGGGATCGATTAACTGGTAGTGCTTAAACTTTTGGAGGTGGGTGACACTTCAAAAAAAATTATCTTTAGGTCTAAATCTTGTTGTGGATTTTTGAGGGCGGAAAGCGTTATGGTGGGGAGAATTATCACACCCAACCTATCTAATAATTTTATTTTATTATTTCTTTGTATTTAAAAAAACTTTTTGAGGTTCGGGTTGAATCCCGAAAAAAACAATTTGAGTTATGTCAAAAAGTGCGAGTTTTTTAGCTGACGACATTGGGCGCACGGGCGGAGCGCATTTTGGAGACCCTACGTGGCTTCGCCTAGGCAACGGCACGATCTGCCTATCTTTGAAAAATTAAAATGAGTAAAGTTTTTGATTCATTGTGTTATTTAAAATTTTTATTGTTATTAGTAATTTTATAATTATTATTAAAATAAAATGAATATTTTTATCTTTTTTATTTTTATCATTATGACTATTATTATTATTAAAAAAAATCATTAATATTGTCATAATTATTAAAAATGTTATTAATGTTATTATCATTAATAATGAAGTAATCATTAATAAATAATTTTAATTTTATATTATTATTATTAAATATTTTTTGTTGTTAAGATTATTATTTTTATCATTTTTATATTTGTTTTATTATTATTATGAGCATTATTATTATTATAATTGTCAATATTATTATTATTATAGATTAAAGTTATTATTATTATTATTATTATTATTACTATTATTATTATTCTTATTAGTGTTATTATTAATGATTCTTTATTATTATTTTTATTTTTATCATCTTTATTTATAGGTGAGTTTAAGTTTTTTTAGTTTCTTTTCATTTTTTCTCTTTTTATTTCCATTTCTTTCTTTTTTTTCACTCTTCCTCTCCATTCCCTTTCTCCCCATCACAAACCACCCTGTTACCCTAATCCCATGCACCCCCGCCACCACCACCCCCCCCCCCTTGTTCATCTCCTCTCCCTCTCCACGCTAGTGGCCTCTGCCATGCATCTGATGTCTGTGCGACCCCCAGCCGCCACCCTCCCTCTTCTGTTGGCCTCACCAACCGGTGTATCATTCCCTGTTGCTCCAACCAAAGTCGCCCCCTCCGTCTACAACTCACCCAGCCAAGTACTCCACCACCCCTCTACCTCCTTCCCAACATCATCTGCACCAGTCGGTCCCTCCGCCGGCCAGGAGCTTCTCTGGTCGCACACCCACCAACAGTGCGGTGCCCCGCCAACCACCCCCCTTCACTGTACTGGCCTTACTCCAACCCCTTCCCTGCTTCAGCTGTCCAGTTGTGGCGCAACACCCCAACGTCGTCCAGCCAACAGCAACGCGGCCTCCGACACCCTTCCCCTTCGCTGCACCAGCCGTGTGCCCCCTGCTGGTGTCTGACGTCCACCCTCTTGTCGTCACTGCGCCGTCTAGCGTGCACCCACCGGCGGCAGCCTTCACTTCCGGCTGCCACGCGCCTACCGACCCGCTTCCACTTCCAACCAGCAACCCTCGGCCGCACACCCACTGGTCGACGCGCCTTCTACCTCTCACGTTGGTCGTGCGCATCTCCAGCTCGGCAGTGTGTCACCCCACAAACCTATTCTTTGGCCGCATAGTTCCTACGTGACCCCTTTTCCATTCCCCAGTCATTACACGGTTCCCTGCGACCCCCCTTGCAGCACTTTCTAGCAGCTGTCGCACGCCCCCTTGCCGAGTCGCCGACGTCGTCCCCCTTCGCTGCTCCATTTAGCCCCCGCTGGTGTGTCACACACTCTTTTCCGGCCAGCGACTGTCCCTACCGATGCGCACCATCCCTTTCTAACTATCGTGTGGCCCCATTGGTCGAGCACGTCTCCATGGTGAGGTGGGTTATGCACTGTTCTTCCGATTGAAATATTTTATGTCAATGTTTATGTGTTTTAGTTGTTGTGTGTTAGTTGTAGTGCGTTGGTGAGGTAACCCTGCGATACCACGGTCATCGGCTTGTGTGTGCATATGAGCCTATACGAGGTGTGTCGCGTCATTGTGTTTGGACTTTGAGTTGAGGTAGGTCCCCCGCTGCACTTGCCTTTGAATTTAGAATTTATTTCTTTCTTTTCATTTCATTAATTTTAGTTAAATGTGAAATAGTATTAAATAATTATTTTTAGGATAGTGATTTGCTGGAAACGAAACTATTTATTTATTTTCATTTCACTGGAAATATTTTCTAGATGAATTATTTCCCAATGGCTGAAAATATATGTTTGGACTTTGAACTTAATTCATGAATTTTGAAGTGTGGTACTAGTTTGATGTGAAATGTTTTCTTATAATTTTTGAACAAATGTTTGGTTTCTCTTGAGAAATTGTATTTCTTTTAAAATTTATTTAAGGCCCATTTGGATCTTGATGAAAGTGGGGTGCATGTGGATATTTGAAAATGGTTTTACTCGTAATGCAAAGGTGTTGGTTTCTTTTGAAAAGGGGTGGTTTCTTGAAGGGTGTTTATGGCATATTTGGCACTTTAATAAAATAAATTATTTTCAAAACTCTCTGTGGGGTGGATCAGGGGTGATATTTTTTTTTACGTTGTTTGTGTGAGTTCTTTTATGTGATGTTCTCACATGGTGATTGGTTGCTTGATTGAAATTGTTTACTTGTCCCTCTGTTCATTTAGTACTCAGCATGGGAACCTAGAATAGTAAGTGAATCTTCTGAGAACAATTGTTGTACTAGTTTAGATTACACACTGCCTAGTGGCCCTTAGTACGGACTTTTCTCTACTAGGGGATTGGGCCCCTCAGTTAGGCTAGGTAGGGAAACACCAATCATTTGGGCATTATTTCGTCATTGAGTGGGGCATGCCTTGAGGATGAGTTACAAGTATAGTATGTTTTGGATTGTTCACGATCTCCTAGTTTCGACCCATGTTTTCTTTAGTGCTTGTTTGTATGTGGAAGACGGTTGAGGGGCCTAGTTTGGTTGTTGGTCTTTGTTTTCTACTTTCCTATAGTCTTTATTGTGTGTTGTGTGTGGTTTTCCTCTTGACTAACAACTAAATTTTTAGATTTTAAATTTTTCATGAAAAATGTTTTAAATTGTAATGCACCTTTTCCCTTCAAGCATTAAAATTGTTTTTTAATTAAAAAGGGAAATGGAATGTTACTTGTTTTAGAAATGAAAGTTTGTGTGTAAACCCATATTTTATATAATTTAGTTCAAATCCAGAATTAGTAAATTCTTTATTTAAAGGTAGTGATTTGGGAATAGTTTTGTTTGGGCATGCCTACTGATTTTTAATATTCATGCCTATAGTGTTTTCTTGTTTTTAGTTTCTTCTACAGGTTCCAACTCTAGTTTGGATCACCTTGGGTGACATTTGGTTTGGGTGTTAGAGAGTGACTCTCAGGGTCACGTGGAGTTTTGGTCATGGTTAGGTTATTATGTGTTTTTGGTTGTTCTTTCTCTTTCATGTCGTTTATTTATTTTGCATTGTTATATTTTATTTATGCTACTTATTTAATTTTTATTGGGTAAAATCCTTCCTCTATTGTCCTTTGTTGATGCCCTAAAACTTTTCACCAGCTCGAGAGGATCAGGAACGCCTCTCAGTCCTTGCTGCGGATTGGCTCAGGTGACCGGTCCAGGGTCGACCCGGGTTGGTTCGTGAAAAACTAGTATCACAGTAGGTTGGATCTTGAGTGAACCTTGTTTTTCAGAGTTCCCATCATTATTTGGGGTTTTCATGGAAAAAGGAGTATGATTTTCAGGGCTTGAGGTGTAGTAATGGGAAGGAATTCATGAACCCTTGCTCGTTTCGAACCTCAGGTTACCATGGGATGTTTGGGTTTGTCGATGTCCTTTGATTCTTATGGTTTGTTTGGTATTGGGAAATGAAATGGGAGCCAAGAAAGTGACCTCCATGAGCTCTCATGGTCTGGAAAGCCATGTGGAGTTAGGGACATTACCCTAGAGTGCTCCTTGTGATGGTGGTGTGACTGGCGTATGGCCACCAGCCATATGTTTGAGTCACCCATCAGCACTAGTTTTTTCTAGTGAATCGTTTGGGTCTTCTTTAATTCTAATAACTGTTTTGGAAAGTTTTATTTTGGAAATTATGGAACATTGAATTTGGAATGGGGATGACCATGTTTTTATTAAGTTCTTTGTCTTCATGATCCATAGTTTTCTCCCCCACGAAGGTCTTATGAATGCCCAAAGTGCAACTTTGGGTGGTGTGCCCTTCACAAATCCTCCAGTTGATCAGCCTATAGACTGTGTTCTGGAATTTTGGAAGTTGAACTCTCCCCTATTTTATGGTCAAGAAGATCCCCTTGAGGCATAGGAGTGGTTGTTTAAGATTGAGAGGAACTTCAATTTCATTGGCTTTCCTGATTCATTGAAGGTGAAGTTGGATACCTTTATTATTGAAGAACCAACCTAAAAATAGTGTAAGTCCTTGTCTCGAAGAAATCCTTGAGATGATCTCACATGGGAGTTCTTAAAATCTTTGTTTATCCAACAATATTTCTCTGAGTTGATGAAGCTGAGGAAGAGGATGAAGTTCTACTGTGTTCAGCAGGGCATTGAATTAGTACTAGAATTCTATCGACGCTTCTTAGACCTAGTTCTGTACGACCAATAGTTTGTTGCAAATGATCTCGAGAAGGCTCGGCAATTTGATTCTGGACTTCAACCTGAACTGTAGTCGAAAGTGGAAAAGCTCAACCTAACCACATTCTTGGATGTTGTGGGGCGAGCCTTTATGGCCAAAGCTGAGTTAGTAGGAGGACATGAGGTGGAGAATCCTCTCCGGCCTTGGGAAGAAATGCAGAGGATGGAGATAGAAAGAATGTGAAGAGGCTTAATGCTGGTGGTACTAGTAGAGGGATCAAGAGGCCTTCAGACCTTCAGTCATCTCCCTCACAGTGCAATGTTGTGATCTGTCACGAGTGTGGTAAGTAGGGTCACAATAGGTCGATGTTCCTGAGTGCTCTGAGAACCTACCACACCTGTGGATGTATAGGTCACTTGTAGCGATTCTGCCGAGGTGCTTCTAAGAAGCAATCTGAACCTAGACCTAGCTCTTTGAAGTTCACCTCAGCCCATCAGCAGGACTAGGACAATGTTTGGGATCAGTTTGGGGTTTTTTCTTTCTAGTGATCCTTGGATGTAGTAGTTTTCCCCTGTAGCATTTTTTGGTGTTTCTTTTACTTTAATTGTGATAATGGTTAGTGTCGAACCTCTTTAAAACCTTTATTTTAATGGAAGTGTGCTTGGTAAAATTCTGGTTTGTGTGTTATGTTTGGGAATTTATGAAGCTTGACTGCGAGGCAGGAGATGCTTCAATCATTAGTGCTCCAGCCATAGGTCTCGAAGTGAAGTTGGTGCATAGTCAAAAGAACCCTAGCGGTGAAAAATGGCCATAGTTTAATCTTTTTCTTTAGTGTGTCATGGTTTGTGTTATTTTGAGGGTGTGAAGTTGTTGATATAGCGATGGCAGTAGTTTTAATGCTCTATATGTTCATCCCTTCCATTACCCCCCTTGTGGTGATTTTTTTTGGTCTGTGTGGGAAGTTTTCAAGTACAGATAATCTTGTCAGTTCTTATGGTGGGGAGACCCACAGTGGGTCACGCAGAGTTACACCTAAAGTAATTTAGTGTTATCCCAATCTTTATAGTGGGGATTCCGTTCGGGCCTCCCCGTGTTAGTATTAGAGTTTCTTTTCAAGTATCGTTTGGTGATGGGTGGTCTTGTGCGGAACAACTTAATTTTAATTTCTTCCTCTCGGGTAAATGTTGGGATTGGATTACACACAATAGTTCCGTTGGATTAATATTATAGAAATAAATGTCAGAGGTAGTTTAAGTTCGTTATCTCCTCGATTGAAATGGTTGGTCTTGGTTCTGCTTGGTAGTGGTTAGGGCGTTCGTGTTTTTAGGATGAGTTGTATGTCATGGGAGTTCGGTGTCTGTGGGGACCGATCAACTGGAGGCACTTAAACTTTTGGAGGCGGGTGACTCTTAAGAAATTTTATCTTTGGTTCTAAATCTTGTTGTGGCTTTTTGGGAGAGAAAAGCATTATGGTGGAGAGAATTGTCATACCCGACCTATCTAATAATTTTTTTTATTTATTTGGATTTTTAAAAAAAATGTGTTTAGGTTCGGGTTGAATCCCGAACAAAACTTTTGAGTTATGTCAAAAAGTGTGCGTTTTTTAGCTAACGTTGTTAGGCGCATGGGCGGAGGGCATTTTGGAAACCCCGCACGGCTTCGGCCAAGAAATGGCACGATCCTCCTGTCTTCGAAAAATTTAAATGAGTAAAGTTTTTTATTTATTGTGTTATTTAAAAAAAATTGTTATTAATAATTTTATAATTATTATTAAAATGAAATGAATATTTTTGTCATTTCTATTTTTATCATTATGACTATTATTATTATTAAAAAGTTTCATTAATATTGTTATAATTATTAAAAATGTTATTAATGTTATTATCATTAAGAATAAATAAATCGTTAACAAATAATTTTAATATTATATTATTATTATTATTAAATATTTTTTGTTGTTAATATTATTATTTTTATCATTTTTATATCTGTTTTATTATTATTATGAGCATTATTATTATTATATTTGCCAATATTATTATTATTATTATAGATTAAAGTTATTATTATTATTATTACTACTATTATTATTCTTATTAGTGTTATTATTAATTAGGATTTATTATTATTATTATTATTATTATTATTATTATTATCATCATCTTTATTTATTGGTGAGTTTAAGTTTTTTTTAGTTTCTTTTCATTTTATTTTCTTTTCTTTTTCTTTTTCTTTTTCTTTCCATTTCTTTCTTTTTTTCCACTCTTCCTTTCCCTTCTCTCTCTCCCCATTGCGACCCCCTTGTTACCCTAATCCCATGTGCCGCCACACCCCCTCATTCCTCTCCTCTCCCTCTCTGCACTAGCCACCTCTACCCTGCATCTGATGTCCGTGTGCCCCCCAGCCGCCAGCCTCCCTCTCCTGCTGGCCTCACCAACCGCCGCCTCCTTCCCTGTTGCTCTGACCAAAGCCTCCCCCTCCATCTACAACTCTCCCAGCCAGGCACTCTCCCACCCCTCTGCCTCCTACCCTGCATCAGTTGCATCAGTCAGTCCCTCGGCCGGCCATGGGCTTCTCTGGTCGCACGCCCACCAGCAACGCGGCACCCCGCTGACCACCCCCCTTTACTGCATTGGCCTTCCGCCAACCCCCTTCCCTACTCCGGCTGGCCAGCAGCGACGCAGCGCCCCAGCGTCGTCTGTCCCGCAGCGGTGTGGCACTCTTACACCCTTCCCCTTATCTGCACTAGTCACATACCCCCTACCGGTGTCTTTCGTCCACCCTTCTATCGGTACTGTGTTGTCCAGCATGCACCCATCGGCAGTAGGCTCCCCTTCCAGCCACCGCACGCCTGTCAACCCGCCTCTTCGCCACCTCCGCTTCCTACTAGAAACCCCCATCTGCACACCCACTAGCTGACGCGCCTTTTTCCTCTCACGTTGGTCGCACACCCTCCTTTCTAGTCGTCACGTGCATCTCTGGGTCGGTGCCCCTCTAGCTTGACAGTGTGTCACCTCGCAAACCTGATGTCCGACCACATTGTTCCTGTGTGACCCCTTTGTTATTCCCCAGTCATTGTGCAGTGCCCCGCGACCCCCCTTGCTGCACTTTCTTGCAACCACCGCGCGCCCCCTTGTCGAGTCACCGACATCATCCCCGTTTGTTGCTCCATTCAACCCATGTTGGTGTGTAACGCACTCTTTTCCGGCCAACGGTTATCCCTGCTGGTGCGCGTCGTCCCTTTCCGACTGTCGTGTGGCCTCGCTGGTCGAGCGCGGCTCTGCACCGAGGTGGGTTATGCACTTTTCTTCCGATTGAAATATTTTAAGTCAGTGTTTATGTGTTTTAGTTGTTGTATGTTTGTTATAGTGCGTTTGCAAGGTAACCCCGTGATATCGTGGTCGTCGGCTTGCATGTGCTTGTGCGCCTCTGCGAGGCATGTCGCGTCATTATGTTTGGACAGCGAGTCGAGGTAGGTCCCCCACTGCACTTTCCATTGAATTTAGAATTTATATATTTCTTATCATTTCATTGATTTTCATTAAATGTGAAATAATATTAAATAATTATTTTTAGGATAGTGATTTGCTGGAAACGAAACTTTTTATTTCTTTGCATTGCACTGGAAATATTTTCTGGATGAATTGTTGCCCAATGGTTGAAAATTCTTGTTTGGACTTTGAACTTAATTCATGAATTTTGAAGTGTGGTTTTGGTTTGATGTGAAATGTTTTCTTCTGACGTATGAACAAATGTTTGGTTTCTCTTGAGAAATATTATTTCTTTTAAAAGTTATTTAATGACCTTTTGGCTCTTGATGAAAGTGGGAAGCATGTGGATATTTGAAAATGGTTTTACTCATAATGAAAAGGTGTTGGTTTATTTTGAAAAGGGATGGTTTCTTGAAGTGTGTTTATGGCCCGTTTGGCACTTTAATAAAATAAATTATTTTGAAAACTCTCTTTGGGGTGACTCAGGGGTGATCTTTCTGTGTACATTGTTTGTGTGATTTGTTGTGTATGATGTTCGCGCATGGTGATTGGTTGCTTGATTGACATTATTGACTCACCCCTCTGTTCATTTAGTACTTGGCATGGGAACCTGTCATAGTAAGTGAATCTTCTAAGAATGATTGTTGCACTAGTTTAGATTACACACTGGTTAGTGGCCCTTAGTACGGACTTTGCTTTGCTGGGGGATTGGGCCCCTCAGTTAGTCCAGGTAGGGAAACACTGAGCGTTTGGGCATTATGACGTCATTGAGTAGGGAATACCTTCAGGATGAGTCAAACGTATTTTACGTTCTGGATTGTTCATGAGCTCCTAGGTTCAACCCATGTTTTCTTTAATTCTTTTTTGTATGTGGTGGATGATTGAGGGGGCTAGTTCGGTTACTGGTCCCCATTTTCTACTTTCACATTGCCCTTATTGTGTGTTTTGTGTGGTTTTCCTCTTGACTAACAGCTAAATTTTTATATTTTAAATTGTTCGCAAAAAATATTTTAAAATGTAATGCACCTTTTCCCTTCAAGAATTAAACTTGTTTTTAAATTAAAAGGGGAAATAGACTGTTACTTCCTCCAATGGCCCGAAGGCCTTCATTTTTTTATTGATTTTTGATAATCCTCCTTTCAAGGGGTGAGGTGGAACACTTACAAGGACCATAGGCGTAAGTATTACATGGCCCGTAGGCCTTAGAGGAATTAATTTGCCAGCAGGCTTCAAACATTACATAAAACCTAGACTAACTACTTGGAACTACTCCTCCCCAGCATCTTCATCGTGAAATTAGCTCTCCACCTTCGCATGGCTGTTCGGATAGGCATTCCTATGCATGCACAGGCTTGTCCTGATGGCAGGTGACATACCCTCTCATTCTTGCAATCCGTTTAGCTTCTGCTGTGGTGAAAGCTCCTTGCTCATCCTTCTGTAGATCTTTTTCCTTGTAGGTTGTATGGTTTTCATCTACACTTTAGGTGGCCTGAAGGCCTTGAGGTGGCCCAAAGGCCTTACTGACCCGATGGTCTGGGTGGCCCGAAGGCCTTACAGGACTCAGGGACCAAATCGGTGGCCCGAAGGCCCAAACGGGGGCATGTTCCTGGCTACTACAGTGCCAAACAGTGCCTGCTACAGGTCCCACTATAGTACCCACTACAGTACCTGCTATAGTTCCCGCTACAGTACTGCTACAGTGCCTGCTACGGTCCTGCTACAGTACCCCGGGAATTCTACCTCCACCTGGATTTGATCCCTGGTCGCTTGGATGCACTTACAGATTCCTTACAAACCAGGCTAAGGCTCATGGGCCAATAGACTGTTACTTTTTTTAGAAATTAAAGTGTGTGTGGAAACCCATATTTTATATAATTTAGTTCAAAACTGAAATTAGTAAATTCTTTATTTAAAGGTAGTGCTTTGGGAATCATTTTTTTGGCACACCTACTGAGTTTTAATACTCATGCCTATAGTATTTTCTTGTTTTTAGTTTCTCCTGCAGGTTCTAACTCTGGTTTGGATTGCCTTGGGTAACGTTTGGTTTTGGTGTTGGAGAGTGAATCTTAGGGTCACATTGAGTTTTTTTCATGGTCAGGTTAGTATGTGTTTTTGGTCGTTCTTTCTCTTTCATGTCATTTATTTATTTTTCATTGTTCTATTTTATTTCTGCTGCTTAGTTCATTTTTATTGGGTGAAATTGTTCCCCTATTGTCCTCTGTTGATGCCCTGGCACTTATCGCCAGCCCGGGAGGATCGGGAACGCCTCTTGGGCCTTGCTTCAGATCAGATCGGGTGATCGGTATAGGGTTGACCTGGTTTGTCTTGTTGCATTAGGAATTCATGATTCTAGCATGTAAGATTTCCATTCATGTCATAACACAACCCAAAGGTGTTTAAACCACTCATGGAAGTTACTTCCAGTTAGAAGGTTATCTTTCTCCAATATTGATCATAGGTATAGTGCGAATGGTAAACTTTTCATTTTATTCTACAATTAAAAATAGCATATTATTAGTATTTTTATTGATTAAAAATAATTATGATATAATAAATTAAATGTTTTTTTATTTATTAAATCTCTAACTATTTTATCAAATATTAATATCCCTCAAAATTAAACTTGGAATGTCTAGTTTCTTTAACATTATAGTGGAAAGGATCCCCATTGCTTTTCTAATGATCTAATCATTGTCTATGAAAACCATAATAAAGTAATTAGGTAGGTGGTCTTTCTAACTACAGACTTTCTGCTCCTTGATCCATTGAGTGGATTCCACTATCCTAAAATCATGACTTGGATTTCCTCAACACTTGCCTCAAAATTTGTATTGAACAGACTAGGTCATTAAACTCAATATAATTTTGGTTAAGTCAACCCAAAACTCTCATTAGAACTCCCTAATAAAAGTAAGGGTCTAGACTTTGGCCATGTACTACACTTAGTTTTATGTTTTCATTCTCAAACAAGTAATGGAAGGATTAATCTAACATAATATTTAATTGAGGGATTTTAATTTTTTATGCATAAATTTTCTATTTTTTTATCCTTTTCATGTCTTGTTAATATTAAGTGGGTGTTAATTAATTAACCATGTTATCTAAAACATTTACACATAATTTATTTATTTAATTTTCATATTTTCATATTAATTCATTTATTAATGTGATCGTGGACTTACATCCATAAAATAAATAATTTCATAGACAGAAATAATTAATTAGTTAAATGACCCATTCGTGAGATTTATCTAATGGTTGATTTAATGATCATACATTAAATCAACCTTTGACCTATGGGAAATAACTCTTATTATTGGTCTTAGCATTAGTTACAGTATTCCACCTGTCTACCTATGTATCACCTGAGTTGAAATCATTATGGATCTATCTTGAACTACCTCCATGCACTTTGGGATGCACCATTAATTACAAATATTTATTACTCGCACACAGGTGAGGGGGCTCGAAGGATTGGTTAAAGGGGATTGCATAAATATCCTTAGACACACGGGTCCTATATAATAATGGAGGGAGGTAGGAATCGCAGACCATCATTTAATTTAATATTAAATAATTTCAAACTTATGCAATATGTTAAATTAAAACATTCAACACATATACAAGTCTTGGTTAAGCTCATTAATGGTCATACATGCAAATAATATACAAAAGTAAATGGCTAGAATTCATTTCTTTATTTTTTTCTTTTATTATTTAAGATAAATTTACTTGCATTAATTAATTAAAAAATTAATTAATTAATTCTCTTTCATCTTAATCATCATCCGATCTTATTTGGAGATACCCATCATTAATGGTATTCATGACAAATAAGTAGAAGAAAAAATAATGACATATTAATTATAATAAATTAATTGATCATTTAAAATTATTTAAAACCATTATTAAATTTTCAAACACACAATGGTGTTCTAGTAAATAAAATAAGGTTTTAATACTGCAATTTTCAAATTTAATGTAATTTTAATTTTTTTTTATTAATGGGAGACTACATGGCATGTACATCCAACTACACGTTGTGCACCTTGGTTGTCGTATATCTAAGTCACCTGCCTGGGGATTCGGCATGTTAACTCGGTTGGACTACATGGCATGTACATGCCAGCTACACACCTTGTATCCTCTTTCCATGTTCTGGGTTGGATCGGTCAACACGCAGTGTGCAATAATGTAGCAACCTGACCCTATAGAGCCTGGAGTTGGTGTCTTATACCATTACATTGGCATGATTACAAGGAATCAAATCATGAAGGACCGATCATTTTAGTAGTCTTGGTAAAATAGATACATACATGAGTCTTGTATTAGAAATTAATACACTAATTATAACATAATTTTTTTCTTTTGAGGATAAAATTATTCCATCTAGTATATCCCTGCATATATTTCATAGTAAACTTCTTGGATTCCTAAGGAAAGGAAACAGAATAAGGGTGATCTCAAATGCTTAGTAAGGGTAAAGTTCAGTGGAAGCAATAATGAATCAATGATAATAATAATTATGGCATGGTAAATAACTGAACACACATATCATGTAATCAATAAACTAAGAATAAATTTCATAAACAATATAGCAAGGTAATAATTGGAAACACATGTCATTCAAATAACTAGAGAAGGAAAAATCAATATGGCTGGGTAAGAAACTGGAACACATGTCATTTAATCAATGAACTAAAAATGAAATGTATCCATAGATATGTTAATGAAAAATATCATGGATGAATAATAATTTAAACTAAATGAGGTAAATGCTTAATTATTGGATGCCATGTTTCCTAGGTACATGGAACCATTACTGTAAATACATTTCACAATACGGTTTAGAATATTAGGTAAAAACACATCTAATTTACACAACTAATCCATATCATGAGACTACCAATGCATCGAGGGGATTTCATTAACTGGTCCCCAAATCATAGTTATTACCTTAAATATCCCTCAACCCATGTATTTCATGTCCCAAGCATTCTTCATATCTAATAAACAATATTTGTTATCAAATATCCATATTGAATAAAGGATACGAATTTATCAATATTTTCCAAATAATCAAATAAATTTCAAAGTAAACATCATATAAAAAATGGTATACATTTTATTAAATTAACATATACATGATAAATTATATGGATAATTAGGGTAAATTCAATGTTCAATGATCATTTGAATTTTTCAAGGCGAGTACCAAAAATGAATCAAGGAAGCAAATGTGAATACTATCCTTGGCCAAATCAATCATAAACCATCTAGTGGAAGAAAAAGTATGGTATTAATACAATATATACCAATTGGAGTAAAAATAAAGGGTTTTTGTTGATGATTAATAGAAATACTATAAAAATATCTTTTAAAAAAATTCTTGAGGAAAATATCCTTTTGTCACTTCGATGGTGGCACGGTGGTAAGGGGGAAGGGTAATAGTAATGGTTTTTCTTTTCAGATATAGGTTTTTAATCCTAGGATCCACTCTTTGGGGTATTTTCACCTCCCCCAGTCCACTCGCCTTATTGGGTCATGCAGTGCTGCATCGAGTGGGCAGAAGGGCACAGCCCACCTAGCTGACGGATTGCTGTGTCAAACCATCATTGATCGGGCTATTACCCCATGGGACGCTCTTCTATATCAGCTAGAAATGGATCATTCTTGGATGGGGTGCTCTTTGTAGTGATCCCTTCATGGGGATGGGGTTCCTGGGGTGGAGGGTTCGAAAAGGCCACCCCTGGGGATTCCCTTTTTTAGAAGAAAATATCCTTTTGTTTTGAAAAACATTTTGAAAAACATTTTCTTTGAAAATCACTTTTGAAAACATTTTATTTAAAACTAACCCTTTAAAAATGAAAAGGAATCTTCAAATAAAATGACGGTGGATAAATTCATACATGTCGTATGAGGTAAAAAGAATATTCCTTTTGCACGGTAAAAAGGTTAGAAAAATGCCTTATTCAGAAAGTGACATGAATATTACTTTAAAAACATTAGTAAAAGACAAAAAGGGTAAAAATATATCTAATAAATCATTTTGAAAAGGTTAAAAACATTTTTTAAAACATTTTAATAAAACGTGATTTTTAGAAGAAAATGGGTTCTCTGACTAAAGAGAGAAATGAATTTGGGTTTTCTTAAGAACATTTTCTAAAATATTTTAAGTATCAAATGGTATAAAATGGTATTATTACTTGATAAAGTTCATTAATAATCAAATGATAATAAAATTAAAGGGTTTATTAGACAATTTTTGTATAATTCCCTCAAATTGAAATACCTTTGAAAGATCGTTAAAATTATTCTTGAGGAAAATAAACTTTGAACGTTCCAAAGTGTCCCATACCACTTTGAAACATTTTAAATAATAATCCTCATGAAGGAATATCATTAAATAAAAGTTTAAAATTCCATGAATATAAAATTATTAATTATATAATATATTAAAAGTGGTAGTAGATACACCACAGAAAAGAAGTAAGTAGTGAATGTGACATTTATCTCAAAGATGTAAAAAGTGAGATGAAAATCCCTTACCATGTGTCTGAATTGTCTCGTGTGTATTTATATTCCTAAATAATAAACTTATGTTAATTATTTACTTTATTGATAACATTTTTAATGTTTATAATTACTTTTATTTTACTTATTACCATTTTGTATACAACTACTTAAACAATTAAGTTTTCATCGGGTGTTTTGACCAAATTCGATTTATGTGTCAAAAACAACTTTGGTAGGTCGATTATGATCAAAGGGGTCATTATATAACATATAAAGAATAATAATCATGACATATTTATCATATTTATACATCAATTGTACATTTAAAACCAATCATTAAATATAGTTATGAAAAATAAACCAATGTTACAATCATGGAGACAGTAGATCATACGTACATATGAGTAACATTCCCATTTTTCAATGTCTTTATTGTGACCACTACTCACATCGATGTGACACCCTTCCTTAGACCTATGTAAACTGGTTCTATATAAGTTTATGATGGTTCCAACCTTATTATTCCACATTGTTCCAGCTAAAGATCTAAGTATTTCCTTTAATTTAGTCTATTCCAATTCATCCCGATCAAGGTCGCGCCTTCCTCAAGCGTTCATCCCGACGGTGTTGTTTAAGTTGGTTTCCTCCCAAGTAATTCATTCTAGATCCATATTTAATAGTTTTGGAATGGTAAATGCATCTGGTTCAGACAGAGATGGGATTTCTGGTGACAAATCCCATCAACATCCATCCTTGTTCTAGCAGTGACCTCCTTTGGTGGTCGATTCAATGCCACCATCCCTGGATTACAGTCTGGTGAATGGTTATACTTGATAGTGGAATTGTCAATGGAAATGAAGTTTCCTTATTTTTTCTTGGTTTTGGATGGTTCGGTTTGATGTTCTTCTATGACATCTATGTTGGTTTATTGGTGTTCTTTGCCTAGTGGTAGCTCTGAAGGCCGGGTTTGGTGGTCATGGTGGTGGTCGCATCTCACTGTTGAGGCCTTTGTCTTCTCTATACTCTGATATGGATCCTGGTTTTTACCAATCTTATCCCATTCATATTTTCATGGTGGTTCTCAAGAAGTTTTGAGATGTTAATTTTGAGAAGTCGGTAAATTTTCATGATGTGCTTCTCTATAGTAGCATCATCTCTGTCCATGGGCTCCCTGAGGGCTTGATCTTCATGATAGATTGTGGATAAGCTTTAACTTCATAGTTTTGATTGTTTTTGTTGATCTGTTTTGGTTTTCTATGGTGGTGGTGCTACTATCTCCCTTGAATATGTTCATCGATGAGGGTTATGATGATTTTTGGTGTTCAGTTTGTGTGTTTTTTGTATAATGATGATGGTTATTTAACAACAATGATGATGGATTTTTGTGGTCGTTCCTCACCGATGGTTTGGTGTGATGATGGGTATGATTTTTTTCAGGGTACACGACATGAGTTGGGATGTGGCTCGAGGTGGTGATGATAGTTTGAATTATGAATTTTTAGAATTGAATATTGAATCTGGTTTTTTGGGTTGTATGCATGGAAGTGTATGGTTTTTTAGGTTCCCACTTAACTAAAAAGTGTATTTTCAAAATAAAAAAATGGATTTAGAAAATGATCGTTATGGAAAGAAGGTAAGTAGCATTAATCTTTCCAGAATGATCATTATTTCATAAATACCATATCATTTAATCATATATACTTATGTATATAATTCTTGTGATGTAAAAGGAATCATATCATGTCGAGGAGGTAGTAGTCCACACATCTATGAATGACGTTATCACTTTTTAAGTGTGTGAAAGGGTAACAAAGAAAATGATATAATATATTTCCAGAAATTTAATTATGTCATGAATATCATATAGATGTTTTTTATGTCACGTATTTTTAATTAAAACCATCCATTATACATTCCATGTATAGCATGAACAGATCACATCGCTTTGAGAACACGGTAGTCCACACTTCCACAAACGATGTTATCATATTTACACAAAATGGAAAGTATAAGGGTATGTGTTATAAAAGAATTAAAGAAGCATAAAGACATAATAAATATCATATATAACATATATAAATATATTTTCCACCATAATTCCCAACCATTAAAGGTGGTAAAGTAAAAAATGAACAATCATCATTTCGTGAGGCACTAGTTCGTCATACACATAAACGGTATGTTTGTTACCCATTAGGTAGAATTGTATGTAAGTGTAGGTAAAAACCTTAGCATAAAAACATATTAGTATATTTAGTATACTTATTTTTTTATATAATCTTGGAATAATTATAGTTAAGGGGGTGAATAATGGAAATAAAACTAAAGATCTTGAGGAAAGATGCTACCTCTTCTTTGGGTAACTCATTTTGGTTTTCACCAAAGGGCCTCCTTGGATGAATTTATTCCCAAAGGGAGGATTTTAGTATGAGGGTAAGAATTTTGAGGAGCTATTTGGTTAGATATTTATTAAGACAAATTGTCTTGAGAGGTGTGGGTAAGTTGGAGGAGAGGAGGCCCTTTTATAGTGGAGGAGTGGCACTCTTGTAAATTTTGGAAAAAAGAATTTCACCCACATTTTTTCCATTGAAAGTGGCTTCAATAATGGAAACAATTCAATAAAAGGGAGTATAGGGTAAAAATATATACATATAATGGATTTTTTACAAGTGTATAGGTTATTTTGGCCCTTAATTTTAAGGTTATGTCCCTTATTAAACTTAATTTTACCTTAATCATTGTAATTAATTTTAATTACTTTCACTAATATTTTTGTTAGAAAAAACTAATTTGAAATTACTATAAATTATAAATTATTCTTATTCAAAATATATAATCCATTTTTTTGAATTCAAATCACAGAATTGGTAGAAATTAATTTAAATTTAATCCTGAAGATGGGACGACAAAGCGGGTTTTTAAAATAAAAACGTTCAAAAGTTTGCTAAGTTTTTATACCCAGTTTTAAAATGAAGTTGATTCCAATTAACTAAATTGGGTTAATTGATAAATAATTGATATAATTTGACTTTAAAACAAAATTAAAATACAATTTAATACTATAAATAACTTATAATAAAGCGCAGTTTTGAATTAAAATTCAGTATTTTTCACTATTCATTAAAAAATGAAACTTCAGAGAAAAATATCAAAAATTCACCCTAATATAATTTTTATGTTTATATTTAAAATATGAAGTTTATTTTTACATATAATATTTATAAAAGTATCAAAAATTGTATTTAAAATAGGTTTTCAATTAAAAGGTGGTAAATGTGATATTTATTATATTCATTTCTAATTAATTGATAACCAATTAATTAGTTTTATATTTATTCAAACCATATATTTTCATAAGTTATCTAATAATATTAATAATGATTATTTTATATTTTATTATATTAAATAATAATATTATAATAATATATTATTGTTTGGTAAAACTTGGTCTTTCATGTAACGCAAGCCATTGAAGAAACTCATTGTTATGTGCAACGTATTCTAACTCAGTGCTATGTGCATTGTAATCTATAAAATATATTGAATTTATTTAAAATATTAAATATATTTTAAGGTATCTAGATATTATATTCCCTTATGAGTTTGGTGTTGCATTCCATACATGATGTCGAATACAATGTTCCTACTTTAGATTTCTGGGGCATTACAAATAAAATCACTGCATGTAATTAATTTCTCAGTGCATCTAGATACAATTCATATGGGTATACAGTATGTGTTATGGCTGCACACCGTGTAACCCAGTTTTACCAGCCAAAGATTTGGCACTTCCTAATGGAATCTCCGATTATTCTTCATTTATACTTAAACCTTTAAGAAAATGAAACACTAAACAAACATGATTACTATATTGATAACATGTTAATTCAAATAGAATTAAAGAATGAATAACATGAAATGAAAATCTTACCACAATTGCGCATATATCAAAAATCAAATAAATAATTATAAATTTAAACGTGGTCACTCTGATACCACTTGTTGGTTCCAGGTGTAGCAGAAGCATGCAGAGGTGGGCGATATATTAAAATTTATTTTAATAATCATTTCCTGAAACCAAGAGCGATGATCTTGCACATAAAATTTATAATTAATTTTTTTTAATATTTGAAGAAATAAATACATGGTTTTATGAACTTTCTTCATTGATGAATATTGATCATCTAAAAACACCCTTTCGGATTACCATTATTGCACTGTGAGGATCCAATGATAGAATCTCTCTAGAGGTGATCCACACATGATCCTATGATCTCTGAGCTACACCACTCGATCTGTAGGTGCTAGCACGGTGAGTTGAATGTCTTGCATTGTTCATTCTTGATCGCTCATTCTTCGGTCTTGAAGAAATATCCCATACACTTTTTGTTATTGAGAGGGGGAGAGAAGAAGGAGTTGAGAGAGAATTTATTATGTGTGACAATTATCTATTCTCAATTTTTAGATTCTTTAGACAATAGAAATCATCATCTATTTGTAGAGTTATGGTTTAAGTTAAAATATTATTTAATTTCACACTAACCATTAAATAATATTTATTACCTTTAATAAACCTCATGCCACGTAATAATAATTATATTGTTATTATTTTGTGGTGTGTTTCAACTTGCACAATAACAAATATTATATAACGGTCTTGTTAATTAATATTTGTCACAGGACTCAGTCTTGGTCCATTTAAACTCCTATAGTATTTATTAAAAAATTGAATAAATATTTTATTCATAAATAAATATTTTATTTTCAATCTAGAGAATAATATTTAATAAAATATTCAATAAATAAAATCAATATTTTATTCACAATCCGACGAATAAATATTTATTTAATTTATGTGATCAATATAATTTGAATAAAATTATTCCTCGGACTTAAGAATAATATTTATTCCATTAATTAAACTCAAATTGAATTTAATCAAGATCAACGGAAACACTTGGTGTGTGACCCTGTAGGATTATTTCTCATTAGCATTAGGCAGGCTTGCTTAAAGTCTAAGATAACTGTCTAGCAATGGGTCAAGGAACCCAAGAGAAAGAACTTAATATTGCAACATTGATAACCATATACAAACACTCACTATGTAATATAATCCCTCTGTCACAATATTTCATCAAGAAGGTTTCACATCTGTTTCACCAACCTATTTGCTCGATGTGTTTTTTTTTACTATTTGAAATAAAAACATCGTTTTACTATGGCCATAGAATTTAATGCTATGGTTCTATTTTGTAAGAACACGTGATTTTCCAAACTGTCGTTTTGAGCAGAAATTTGAATTTTTTGTTGTTGGATGCTCTTGAGGGGTAAAACGGTCATTTTACCCTACCATATGATCTCGGATAATTTTTCTGACAGCTCTGTTTGTCCCGGAATAGGGAGTTTACTCTAGGACAGTAGTTTGGAGGAATTCTGAGCTGTTCGAATTTTGGAAGAATATTTAATATTTAATATTATTAAATTAAATATTAAATTATTCACATAGGTTCGTTTGGAAATAACTTTTAAAAGGAGAATCATATTGAGATTTTGTCTACGCTGTTGAGTCTGGAATGGGTAGTTTAGCCTAGGGAAGGCCTAAACTCATGTCGGGCGCTGGGGCCGGCTCGGGCCCCTTTTTCTTCCTTTTCTTTTCTTCTTTTCTTTTCTTTTCTCTCTCTTCCTTCCTCCTCCTTCTTTCACATGCTCCATAGCTTCTCCTCCTTGGTCGTGTCCCATGGGAGATTTTTGAGATCTATGAATTGGGAGAGAAGGAAGGTGATAGGGGTACCGATTCGAAGCCCTCGACGCGCTGAGTCGGCGTGCGGCATCCGTGGATCGTGAAATCAACCGAGGCTTCGGTGGTTTCCACACAAAGTTAGGGACATTTTTGTTTTTTCCATATATTCCCTTTAAACAAGTTGTTTTAAGTTTTTAAAGCCTTATATTTCTTTCTTGTATGCCCATGGGGCTCGATCTGTTGTTTTGGGGGCGAAACGGGCGAATCGGGTGTTTTTAGGGATTTCCCGTCGGAAAACCTAGTATACACGGTGTGTGTTCTAGAGGTACATTCCATGTATTCTTCCCGTTCGGGGAAGATGAAGTTTTATTAATTACAATCCATTTACTTTGAGTACATGACATGTAGTGGGTGGTCGTGTGGTTGGTCGTGTGGAGTAGAACACAGAATAGTGGTTTTTTTGAAGTACACGTCATGTACAGTAAAGTACATGCCGAGTAGTGGTACTTGGACATGTGTTCGGGTGAAAACGAACATGGAGTAACTTTTTGTGAACAATACACGCCATTTACAGTAAAATACACGCCGTGTACTATTACACAGGCAGGCCCAATGTGCTCTGGCCATGTGCTCTGGCCATGTACTGCTCCAGTTTAGTAATTTTGTGATATCTTATGCTCTAGAAGTCAGAATTGGGTGTGTGAGTAGTAAATTCTGAGTGTTTTTTTGTTTATATCGTGATGGTGGAATCATTTTGACATTTAGCAGTCATATAAATGGGGTTTTGGTGGTTTTTATCTAAATAGAGGGGTTCTTCCTCCAGTTATCGAGTTCAATTGTCACCTGAGAGTGAGACTTGGCGTGTATGATAAGTTGGGTGTTCGGACCAACTTAGTTGAGACCTTTAATAGGTGATGAGCTATGAGCTATCTCTCATAACCTTTTCTTTAGAGTACGTTTCCCTTGTGAGACGTTCCCTTCTGGCCTGTGAGGCCATGAGACCGGGCACTTCCAAGGATCCCCGGAGGGTTGTCTTTACTTGTGTGCTGACCTTGGAAGTCCCTAGTAGGATATCTCTCTAATTATTCCTTTGATAGGGCCCATGTTATGAAATGGCTATGGTGTCCTTCCTTTGAGGATCCCGTGTAGGATTCCTCCCTTACTCTTCGTTAAGGATCCCACGTTGGATGTCTTCGCTCGTGTTTACCTGGAGGATCCTGAGTATGATGCCTTCTCTGTGTTTGACTTGAGAGACCCAGCAGGTGCTCATTGTTTGACCGACCCTGAGTTGTTACGTCGGGTTTGGGTAGATATGGTGATCGGGTGTCACCTAGAACTCATTCCAAACTGGTGATTCCTTGGGCTTTGGATGTATTGTTGGGTTTGGCGTTCGTTCCACCCGCACTTGTTTGTTTATATCTGACTTTGGTTGTTGATGCTGTAGTGGTTACCAGAGGTGCTTCCTGGTTGGTGGTTGTTGAGCCTGACGTGAGGCGTCTTCTTGTTTGTTGGGATGCCTACTTTGCCTTGTGTGCCTGAGTAGTAGGTGGTCTTGTGTTTAAATTCCAACTGTTGTGTGTTTTTTGTACCACTGTGATATGCGCCCATGTCGGGGGTGTCGTATGGTTGAGGCCTTGCATAATTAAATGCCTAGAATTGCATAGGTAGTTTAATGAATATGTATAACTATTGTTTGGGATCACTGCTTGGATCCAGGACCACCCCGTGGGTGTGTTCCTCTGTTTAGCCGTTTGGCCAGGTTACCTGAGGGTATACTGTAAAATTTAGCATGCTTTGAATTGTCTTGAGAGGAATTTTATATAATTGATTGCTTATATGTTGGCCTCGTCCCGATTACTTGCGCCTGAGGGCAGTGTTCTATTTAGCCTGAGGGCAATGTTCTATTTAGCCTGAGGGCATGGTGATATTTATCCCGAGGGCATGACTATATTAGCCAGAAAGTGTGGTTCTGATTAGCCTGAGGGCATGGTTATATTTAGCCTGAGGGCGTGTTTATATTTAGCATGAGGGAGTGGTTATATTAGCCTGAGGGAAAGTGTTCATTTAGCCTGAGGGCAACGTTTCATATGCGTGAGGGAAGTAGCTTCTGTGCCTAAGGGCAAGATCCTTATACGCCTGAGGTCACTATTCATTATGCATGAGGGCAGTCACCTAAGGGTTTCATTTATGTTCACCTAAGGATGAGGATTAATATGTCTGAGGACAATGGTTACTTGTTTTTGGTTAACTTGTTCAGAGATATTTCCCCGGCGTTGGCCGAAGAAGGTACATGTCGATGGGATTACGGACCCAGAGATCGACTTAATGATACACGGCTTGAGTGGAACGACGTCCAGCTCAATGCCCTTGCACAGGATGTCCAAGATATCAGGCTTATGGTCCCAAGGATCGAATGCTGATGTGTTTTCTTGTTATTTGAATCACATAATCATGAATATTCATATTTATGTATATGTGTATAGGTATGGGACTATGCATGTGTACGTATATAGATATGGAAATCCATGGTGGCACTTGCCCAGTTGACAGGGATTACATACCCTAAGTTCAACTGTGGTTGCACATTTGGTTTAATTCCTTTTGTTGTGTTCCAGATAGGCTAGGCACATTGTTGTTGCATACACATTTAGCAGCACAGTTATAGGTTGCTTGTTGGGTTGCCCTACTGAGATTATTTCTCACCCCTACATGTGCACCTCAGTGTACATATAGATCTTATGTCTGCTTTTCAGGTTGATCATGAGTTTCATGGTGGATAGGACTAAGGCCCAGTGTTGCATGATTGAGCGGAGCTGCTCGAGTGGTTCTACTGATTGGGTTGTAGATCGGGTACGTGGTTTGGCTCGGAGTTAGTAGTAGATCCCTATACTTTTACTTTAATTTTCTTTTGTACTTTTATCTGTATGGTCGGCTCGGTGGGTGACCAGTGTTGTATTGTATTTCATAGCTGTTTGGGCTTTTAAAGCATTTTACTATTACAGCTTATTTTATTTCAGTTGATTATTGCTTCCGCACTCTGTTTACTTTCTATTGTGTATGATACTTCATTATTTCCTCTGTTTTCTTACTCTGGTATGAGGGCATAGTCTCCCCACTATCACACCCTAGGCCCTCACTACTAGTCGGCAGCCTCTGGCGTACGGGGAGGCGCGCTTCAGGCCTTGTGGAGAACCGGCTCGGAGCACCGGTTTAGTGGCTTCCTGGTCGGGATGTTACAAAGTGGTATCAGAGGAGTTTTCTTTTCTCAGTTTACTATTTGGGATATGGTAGATAGGATTATTAGGAATGTTTCAGAACTTGTGATGGATATCAATCGGGTGCGTCGAGAACACTTGTTCTGGTAAGAAGTCTTGGTTACCAGGGTTTGGGATTGTTGTTCTGATTTTGTGATGTTACAGTTGTATATGATTTTCACCTTGAGCGACGCACATTTTGTGTGGTGTTTTGGTTTACTATGGATCTCTGGCTCTTTTCCATTGGTAAGATGTCAGGGATGGATTTTGACTCTTGGCCAGCAAAGGCAAGAGGCGTCCCATGCATCATACTAGGCACATAGGATTCACATCATATAGGCCTGCTAGTGTGTATTTTTACTGATGACTGAGACCTTTGGGTATGCTTATATATACTTTTTACTCTGATGGTAGGTTATGTGGATCTATGTTGAGGCGTCGGTGTAAGGATGATGACTCAGTCCTTGTGCACAGGTGGTGCAGTGACCCTAGTTGTCCGATATAGAATGTGATGCCTTTCTGTTTAACCCTTATTGGGTGTTATTTCTCGGGTATGTGGTTATCTAGTCGGATTGTTGAGAACGATGTCGATAGATACCAAGGCTTTTCTTGTGAACTGGACCTCCTTAGGGTATTTTCAAATATGGATGCCCAATGGGTGTCAGTTCAGTTTCTCTTATGCTTGGGTTGTGAACTCCAGGGAGTAGTTCCTTATGAGGATCAGGGCCCTTGTAGGCTGTGTTTTGGTTTTTACTTTCTTTGGTCATTGTGATCTTTACCTTATTCTGAGAGGTTTTGGATCATTTGGGCTAGGTGGTTAGACCTTGTGACCCAGTTGTGAGGCTTTTTCTGTAGGGATAGGTGGAGGACCTAGAGACCCTTGGTTTTGACTCGAACCTTTGTAGGTCGATGTCTGTTCCATTCTAGGGAAACCAGTGTGAAAATGGTTGACCTGTGTTGCAATCCTGGTCGGGTTTTGGCAGGATGTTAGTGTGGCTCGAAGGGAGCTGGGCACGCCTTTGGTGAAATATCAGTGTACTTCTGCTAGAGATGATCATGCGCTATCTTGATTCATCTTGCGTATGATGAGAGAGCTTCGACCCTACATCGAGCTCCTTTTTCTTTCCTAAGGTTCATCCCTGTTGAGGATGGAACCTTTTCTAGTTTTTCTCTCGGAGCGGTTTAAGGAAATATATATGGTGGGGAGTACACCATTGGCCCTTTGAGGGTGGTTTTCCTTGTCTAGGTTAAACTTTGGTATTTTCTAGGAGCTTTTGAGCTTAGAGTTTTCTCTTAAGATGATGAAAAGGGTATTCCTATGGTGGGGATACCAGATCGGTCGTGGTTGAATGTCTTCTGTGTATAAACTGGTTGTTAATGCTATAAGTATGGTCATTGGATGGTCCATATAGCTTGGTTGTGCAGATGCTCGGGTTGGTAGCACGGTCACTGGTCCTTTCACTGGGCTTCTTGGGGATGAGAAGGTTTATGGTGGGGATTTTGTAAGAACTCGTATTTTTTCGGACTGTCGTTTTGAGCAGAAATTTAAATTTTTTGTTGTTGGATGCTTGTAAGGGGTAAAACGGTCATTTTCCCCTACAAGATGATCTCGTATAATTTTTCTAAAAGCTCTGTTTTTCCCAGAATAGGGATTTTACCCTAGGACAGGAGTTTGGAGTAATTCTGAGCTGTTCAAATTTTGGTAGAATATTTAATATTTAATATTATTAAATTAAATATTAAATTATTTGTGTAGGTTCGTTTGAAAATAACTTTTAAACAAAGCATCATATTGAGATTCTGTCTACTCCATTGAGTCTGGAATGGGCAGTTTAGCATAGGGAAGGCATAAACTCATGTCGGGCGCTGGGGCCGGCCCAGGCCCCTTTTTCTTCCTTTTCTTTTCTTCTTTTCTTTTCTTTTATCTCTCTTCCTTCCTACTCCTCCTTGCACACGCTCCATAGGCGCTCCTCCTTGGCTGTGTCCCATGGGAGATTTTTGAGATCGAGAAATTGGGAGAGAAGGAAGGCGAGAGGGGTACCGATTCGAAGCCCTCGACGCGCTGAGTCGGCGTGCGGCATCCGTTGACCGTGAAATCAACCAAGGCTTCGATGGTTTCCGCCCAAAGGTAGGGACGTTTTTGTTTTCACTATATATTCCCTTTAAAAAAGTTGTTTTATGTTTTTAAAGCCTTATATTTCTTGCTTGTATGCCCATGGGGCTCGATCTGTTGTTTCGGGGGCGAAAACGAGCGAATCGGCTGTTTTTAGGGATTTCTCGTCGGAAAACCCAGTATACACGGCGTGTGTTCCATAGATACATGTTGTGTGTTCTTCCCATTCGGGGAAGACAAAGTTTTCTTAAGTACGTTTTGTGTACTTTGATTACACGTCGTGTAGTGGGTGGCCGTGTGGTTGGCCGTGTGGAGTAGAACACAGAATAGTGGTTTTTTTGAAGTACACGCCGTGTACAGTAAAGTACACGTCGTGTAGTGGTACTTGGGCATGTGTTTGGGTGAAAATGGACACGGATTAACTTTTTGTGAACAGTACACTCCGTGTACAATAAAATACACACCGTGTACTATTACACAGGCAGGCCCAATGTGCTCTGGCCATGTGCTCTGGCCATGTACTGCTCCAGTTTAGTAATTTTGGGATATCTTATGCTCTGGAAGTCAAAATTGGGTGTGTGAGTAGTCAATTCTGAGCATTTTTCTGCGTATATTGCGATGGTGGAATCCTTTTTACATTTATAGTTTATATAAATGGGTTTTTGGTGGTTTTTATCTAAATAGAGGGGTTCTTCCTCCAGTTATCGAGTTCAGTTGTCACCTGAGAGTGAGACTTGGCATGTATGATAATTTGGGTGTTCGGACCAACTTAGTTGAGACCTTTAATAGGAGATGATATGTGAGATATCTCCCATAACCTTTTCTTTATAGGAAGTTTCCCTTGTGAGACGTTCCCTTCTGGCCTGTGAGGCCGTGAGATCAGGCACTTCCAAGGATCCCCGGAGGGATGCCTTTACTTGTGTGATGACCTAGGAAGTCCCTAGTAGGATCTCTATCTAGTTCTTCCTTTGATAGGACCCGTGTTATGAAATTCCTATGTTGTCCTTACTTTGAGGATACCATGTAGGATTCCTCCCTTACTCTTCGTTAAGGATCCCGCGATGGATTCCTTCGCTCGTGTTTACCTGGAGGATCCCGAGTATGATGCCTTCTTTGTGTTTGACTTGAGAGACCAAGCGGGTGCTCATTGTTTGACCGACCCTAAGTTGTTACATCGAGTTTGGGTAGAGATGGTGATTGGGTGTCACCTAGAACTCATGCCAAACTGGTGATTCCTTGGTCTTTGGATGTATCGGTGGGTTGGGCGTTCGGGCCACCCGCACTTGTTTGTTTATATCTGACTTGGGTTGTTGATGCTGTAGTGGTTACCAGAGGTGCTTACTGGTTGGTGGTTGTTGAGCCTGACGTGAGGCATCTTCTTGTTTGTTAGGATGCCTACTTTGCCTTGTGTGCCTGAGTAGTAGGTGTTTTGGTGTTTAAATTCCAACTGTTGTGTGTTTTGTGTACCACTATGATATGCGCCCATGTTGGGGGTGTCATATGGCTAAGGCCTTGCATAATTAAATGCCTAGAATTTCATAGGTAGTTTAATGAATATGTATAAGTGTTGTTTGGGATCACTGCTTGGATCCAGGACCACCCCGGGGGTGTGTTCCTCTATTTAGCCGTTTGGCCAGGTTACCCGAGGGTATACTGTAAAATTTAGCATGCTTTGAATTGCCTTGAGAGGAATTTTATATAATTGCTTGCTTATTTTTTGGGCTCGGCCCGGTTACTTGCACCTGAGGGCAGTGTTCTATTTAGCTTGAGGGTGGTGTTCTATTTATCCTGAGGGCATGGTGATATTTAGCCTGAGGGCATGACTATATTAGCCTGAAAGTGTGGTTCTGATTATCCTGAGGGAGTGGTTATATTTATCCTGAGGGTGTGGTTATATTTAGCCTGAGGGTGTGGTTATATTAGCCTAAGGGAAAGTGTTCGTTTATCCTGAGGGAAACGTTTCATATGCCTAAGGGCAGTAGCTTCTATGCCTGAGGTCAAGATTCTTATACACCTGAGGGCACTATTCATTATTCCTGAGGGCAGTCACCTGAGGGTTTCATTTCTGTTCGCCTAAGGGTGAGGATTAATATTTCTGAGGACAGTGGTTACTTGTTTTTGGTTAACTTGTTCAGAGATATTTCTCTGGCATTGGCCGAAGCAGGTACATGTCGATGGGATTACAGACCCAGATATCGACTTAATGATACACGGCTTGAGTGGAACGATGTCCAGCTCAATTCCCTTGCACAGGATGTCCAGGTGATCAGGATTATGGTCCCAAGGATTGACTGCTAATGTGGCTTCTTGTTATTTGAATCACCTAATCATGAATATTCATATTTATGTATATGTGTATAGGTATGGGACTATACATGTGTACGTATATAGATATAGAAATCCATGGTGTCACTTGACCAGTTGATAGGGATTACATACCCTGAGTTCAACTGTGGTTGCACGTTTGGTTTACTTCCTTTTGTTGTGTTCCATCTAGGCTAGGCACATTGTTGTTGCATACACGTTTAGCAGCACAGTTATAGGTTGCTTTTCGGGGTGCCCTACTGAGATTATTTCTCACCCCTACACATGTACCTCAGTGTACGTGTTGACCTTATGTCTTCTTTTCAGGTTGATCATGAGTTTCATGGTGGATAGGGCTGAGGCCCAGTGTTGCATGATTGAGCAGAGCTGCTCGAGTGGTTCTACTGATCGGGCTACAGCAGTTTGACAGTGTCTAGAGATCGGGTATGTGGTTTGGCTCGGAGTTAGTAGTAGATCCCTGTACTTTTACTTTCATTTTATTTTTTACTTGTATTTGTATGGTCTGCCCGGTGGGTGACCAGTGTTGTATTGTATTGCATAGTTGTTCGGGCTTTTACAGCATTTTACTATTACAACTTATTCTATTTCAGTTGATTATTGCTTCCGCACTCTGTTTACTTTCCATTATGTATGATACTTAGTTATTTATGTTGTTTTCTTAATCTAGTATGAGGGCATAGTCTCCCCACTATCACACCCTAGGCCCTCGCTGGTAGTTAGCAGCCTCTGGCATATGGGGAGGTGCGCTTGAGGCCTTGTGGTGAACCGGCTCAGAGCACCGGTTTAGTGGCTTCCAGGTCGGGACGTTACATATTTCAATCAAAGGGTCAAGATATCAGCTTCCATAAAGATGGAAGGGATAAATCCTTCCTTAACTTGTTCATTAATGATATGTAACTCGTGACGCACCCAACATATCCAACTTCACCATGAAATGTTATCATTATGGTTTATGAAATACATCTAAGTACGTGAGTTGTAACATGCATTAATAATAATATTAAAGTCTAAGGACCATCACACACGCTCGTAGATAGAAATATCTGATGACACCAAAACATGCAGAATTCTTATTGGTGGGTCTATTCTCATAACATTCCATCTTCGAGATTACTAAGTGAAAACTTCATGAGAAGAAGCCTCGTCTACTTACAAGTACTCGCACTTAACAATATATGTACTATTTGTCTCGTCATAGTATGTTATTTAACCACGGAACATTATTTAAGAATATCCTCATAGCACATCAAGGATCTCATCATTGCAGGGAACTGCTATGAACATATCAATGCAACCTATACACTAGGACATTATTACATTAGAGTCATGTAGAACAATGAACAATATGTAATAAGTAGTTTTATTAATGTTAAATACATTGAATATACATGTAATAAAAGTACAAACAATTGGTCCTAGGACACCAACTCCAACATGGAGAACCACACAATCTCTACTTTACCAAAACTTTGAGATGTTATCCAATACATAGACTTATCCCTTAGACTTGTCTCTAAGGGTTTTAGTAAATCTCTATTATCCTAATCCCTAAACAATATAAACTATTCAATATGACCTCCTCTAACCTAAAGAGTTATCTATACCTTAGATATTATCAACCTAAAATTATCAAACCTTAAATCATCCTCAACTAATACTCTAACCACTAAGTTATTTAAACCCTATTTTGATATCAATTGTGATGCCCCAAACCCATACTCCCATATGTGGTGATAAAAACACATGCCTTACATACTAGCTTGATAGAAACTATAGATTCTTGGATATAAGTATCCCATAATTACATGACTTAAAAAAATATTGCACTATATACATTCCAATTACCTTTTAGGCTTAGATATTTATAGAATTAGGACGTAACATTAACTAATAAATCTTGTGACTTTCTCAAATAATGGAAAAAATTTCTATCACAAGGCCTAAAGTGTGTTCCTGATCACTATGAGCTGGTGAACAACACTGAGGGTACCAAATATAACCACGTGGGAATGATTTCACCCTAAAAATATCGATAACCAAGAAGTATACTCTATCTGAGAATCCAACATGGTTTATCCAGACATTGAATTTCCATGATTAATAAATAAATAGTTTCATATAAAAAGAAAAACCAAATGATAAATAACTAAAATATAAATAACCAAACAACTTTTAAATGAATCATAATAAATAATAAGAATCCAGTACCAAATGAATGCCACCATGAATAAAAAGTGGTCAAGAAGGATAATACAAAATATCACAAGACAATCCACTAAACTCAAACCACCACAAGATCATCCCTGTGTGACCTGATTCCACCTCCACATATAAAATAAATCCGTAATCTTGGTATATCAATGCATGTCTCAAACACAAAGATATAACTTGTATATCTGCAAAATACATAAGATCTACATACACATCAGGGTGTGTATATAGGGTGTGACCTGTACGTGCCTAGTAGAATTTCAACAATGAGTTTATGCAATTCCTTTTATAAGAAATTTCATTTATTCTAGTTTGAACTATAATTAGAAAAGAAGTTTTTTACTATATAGGATCATGTGATGGAAAAAAATAACTTACCTTTATCCTTTTAAATGAAAATTCTTCATCTTTATAAATATAATTCAAAGGAGGTGATAACTATTTGGGAATGAAAACAGAGTTCTTCAAAAGAGATGATTTGAACTTTAAGAAAGTGAGACAATGGTAGTTTTACCCTTTTTAAAAAACCTTTCTTTCAAAATATTTTAAAAAATGTTGGGATATAAACTAACCTCTAAAAGGAATAAATAATTAAAATAAATCATAATTAAAATTTCATGTAATCAAGGCATAAGTAAATATTGGTGATAAAAAAATTATGAATTAAAGATGAGAACAAAGGAAACATGACAAAACTCAAATCAAACATCATCGTGGTTGAAGCATAATGTAATAAGCATCATGAGAAAATTATATAATGAGAGTAATAAAGAAACCAATAACGTATTGAGGCTCGTCAATAAGAAAAAAAATACAAATTAGACACATCATGGGAAACACCTTAGGTTATAGTTATATGGTCATAGGCTTACTCGGGTGGACCCATCTATCGGACTATCAATACATTCCATGAAAAATAACCCTTGTATTACTCTTTCTAGCCTCTCTAAATGGTACTCCCCATAGACAAAGAATATCATATACTATAGGATACTAGTTAGATCATAATAATAACTAGCATGGTAATGATTTCTCGATCTCCCACCTAGATACTTAGGGTTCCCATATGAAGATGATAAAACATTTTTATCATAAAATTAATCACATATCAATATCATAGAACAAGAAAAATTATTTATAATAACAATATCTCATCTCACCTCCAATTCCCTTTAATAAACAACCCCTTTACTTTTACATAGGCATCAAATAATAATCAAATTCAATTGACGACATACACAAGCTCATATAATGCAAGATAAAATGGGGCTTAAAATTGGGATGTAGCTTATAATATTAAAGACTTTTTATACAAGATTCCAAATGGGCCTTTATCTTTGAATCGATATTTTTAAACATTTAATCTTCCTTAAAACTCATTTTGAAAACAAGTATTGATTTAAAATCTCAATCAAACCAAAAGGGAAACCCAAACATTAAAATAAGATATCCAAAATATCTCATATAAAAACCCAGCATCAATTAAAAAACTTGTATCATAACATAATTACAAATGAGACATAAGAAACATAAGAATATAACAATTAAACACATAAAAAATCAATAATAATTGAAAACCACCCAAACCGCCCCTTAAACCAATTAACATTTCTCAAATCCACATGATGTATCATATAAAACCATTTGGAAAACATTTTAAATCCAAAAAAATCACTTTTGTTGTCAATTAGATTTTGAAAACCCTTTATCACATTTAAACGTGCACCTTGTATGCATGAAAATTTTTTTAGGTGAAAAGAACCAAGAACCCATGTAAAACACCTTTATGTCAACATAAAAAAACATTAAAATTTTCCAGAGCACCCATAAATTTGGAAATACTACCATATATATTTATTTATTTATTTATTTATTTATTTATGGGAATAAGGATTTAGAAAACTTAAGCACTATATGACATTTCATATAAATGGAATTCTGTAAAAACACTTACCTCAATGGGATTAAATCAACCCAGCTTTGATAATGAACACTAGATTAGGTCATGAGGAAGGCTTCATCAACCCTAGACATCAAAAATCTCAATATTAGATGAACCCTAGATGAGAGCATGGCCATCGTGGCCACTATGGTTTAAATAAGATAAGGAAAGATAAGAGAAATGGATAAATAAGGAAGTGAATAGGAAGAAAATGATGGGTTTACCTTGAGAAACCAAAGATTCAAGATTATGAAGTGAAAAAATAACTGAAGGAGGAGAGGAGAGGCATGGTTAGGGCCCATCCTGGATGAGATGTGTGGGAATGAAGAGGAGAAAACCTAAAAGGGGGTTAAAAATTGATGGGGTGCTACTACAAAATGCCTTTTATCACCACTAGAATTCATCTTTATTGGTGCTAAAAAAACTTTGATTTTGCAATTTCCCTTAAAAGTTGATCTCTTTTGTCAGTGCTAAAAAAAGAACTGATAAAGGAAGACTTTTATCAGTGTGTTTTTTAGTGCGGAAAAAAGTAGCTTTTATCAGCTCTTTTTTAATGTCGATAAAACTTGAAATATTTTTTAAAACTCATACCCCTTTATCAGTTCCCCTTTTATCAGCTCTAGTTTCTAACACTGATAAAACTCAAAAAATATTTTTTAAAATTTTGGAAGCTGACCGTGCCATCCCCACCCCTTGATCACCCCCTCCCCCCCCCCACCACCACCACCACCACCAACAGCTCTCTACTTAATTCCCCAACCCTTGTATAACCTCACACCCATGAAGATTTAAACATGTGACCTCCTTCTTAGGGGATAAACGCTCTTACCACTGTTGCATCCTATTTTCACCAACATTTTATGATATATTTATTTATGTATGTATACTTAAATTTATTTATTTGTATATTTATTCATATAATTATATAATTATTTTTAAATACATTTATAAAAAAATTATATTTTTATATTTTTATATTTTTATATTTTTATATTTTTATATTTTTATATATTTATATATTATATATTTACATATTTTTAATATATATATATATTTATTTTTTTATTTATTTAAGTATATATTTATATATTTATATGTAAATTGTTTATAATGTATTTATAAAATGCATATTGATTATAAATACATTTTGTGTGTGTGTGTGATTCTCTCTCACTCACTCACTCACTCTATATATATATATATATATTGTATAGGTGTGTGTATGTCTATATATATATATATATATGTATATATATTATTTTAATTGTCGCAAACCAACCCGGGTCGACCCTGAACCGATCACCTGAGCCGGTCCACGACATGGCCCGAGAGGCGTTCCCAATCCTCTCGGGCTGGAAACAAGTGACAGGGCATCAATAAAGATCGTGGGAATGATTTCGTCCAATAAAAATAAATAAAACAGTATAAATAATACAGAGCAATGCATAATAAATAAACTAAACACACAACTAAACAAGAACGAAAGAAAATAAAACTAACCAAACTCGACGTCCAAACTAACTTCGTATGACCCCGTGGGTCACTCTCCGACTCAACGATCAAGTGTCGCCCAAGGTGAGCGCACTCAAGTTGTAGCCTTCAAAAACACTAAAAATAGAAAAGAACTATAGGCGTGGGTATTAAAACTTAGTAGGATAGCCCAATATTTATTCTCAATGCACTATCATTAAAATTAAGAAACATCAATTCTAAGTTTGAACTAAAATATATTAAAATATGCATTTCTATAATTTTTAATTGAAAACAAAGTACAAACCATTTCCATTAGTCGTTTGAAAAACCAGAACAAAAGAGTTTGGAACAAATTTTCTTTTGAAAACTTTGTCATAGGAGTTAGGAAAACCAAAATGTCACTTTTCATGAAAAACACCACACAAGGGTACCAAGGCAGATATAGTAATGGAAATGTAAATAGGTATGAAAATATCTTAGCAACAGTTAATTAGCTAAAAGTTACTATACATAGGCGAACCCGAGAGATCGAGAATAATCCAGATGACACTAATACCTGTGACCCCATCTACAGTAGCATGCCACATACGATGAAATATAACGCTCCAAAACGCTCGGTCATCCTTTCTCAGGAAGGCATATGGAAAATACCATAGCAATAAACCCAAACATATACACCTACTATGGGTCATTGGTCAGTACCATAACCTACCATTGCAGTACTCGTCTCAAACAATTCTCTCAATATGTCAGGTTCGTATGTCGCAAGTATAAAAAGAGGTGAGTCAACAGATGTCGTCGAGCATCAAATCACAATCTATATTTATAAAAATAATTCACAACAGGACTCACCCTGAGTCTCCCCAAGGACGACTCTCATGCCTTTAAATAAATAGATTAAAATGGTCCCCAATCGAGGGAACTACATAATGGAACTCATGGATCCCATACCAAGGACATCCCTACCATTCCATGTTGGCAAGGCATGAGGACCAACCAATGGGGGGTTTCATAATAAACACTACCTCTTATTTTCACAAAGTGGCCAAACGGGCCCTTAAACATTCCATAAAAACATTCTTTATCAAAGATGTAAACCAATTTCTAAAGTGGTGAAAGACACACCATTTACCAAATAAAAGCATTCGTAAAACCCCCTTCAAAACATTTCTAACGCACTTTCAAACAAAACCAACCTTTATGAAAAACCCAAACCAAGCTACAATTCCTTGTCACAAAACAAACAAAATTTTAAAGAAAGCTAACTTCACACTTCACTTGGCTTAAAACATTTGAAACTTTTCCAATTACCCCACAATCTATTATTTCACAGGCCACACATTTTCTTTTTAAAGCCAAACCACTTTGGAAATCCATAAAAAGTCCTCAAAACAAAAAATTTCACGCTTCCAACACTAACAAAAACAAACAAAACATTTTATGTCGCTTTTAACACATAAAGGCCAACCAGGCATCATTACGAAAACTAGACATACAATGCTTAGCAAACAATTTAAGTTGACACTCACAAAGTTATAAAACACCAATTTTCATGTCATGGTCTTATTTAAAATGCTAAACCATGTTCTGAAACTCACAAATCAGGTGTGGACCAAACGAAACATTTAATTAAAGAAAACAGTGTGCGCAATTATAACCGGACGATGCCGTTTTTATAAAACAAGGCTGAAACTACCCATTTTCAAACAAGGTGAATTAACCAATTGTAGAACAATTAAAATTAACACCTAAAAAAAGGGTGAGCAAGAATAAATAGATGGAACTCAAATTGTGAGGTCAAGCACAATAAGACCCTACATTGAGTGTGCGCTATTTCACAAAGCAAAGTCAAAAATCAACAAACAAGCTTAAAAAAACACTTGCGCACTAAATAAATTTGAACCAGAACTTGACATTAGCACCTAATAATTATATAAGGTATGAAAAGCATAAAATTGATGATTCTAAAATTTAAAAAGGATAAGTGCATGGGAATCCTACCTCGGAGTTGTGGCGCGACGACAATGCAAACTCGAAAACACCTCACGCGGGTCCTAAAATATCAATTCCATCCCAAAACAACACTTGATCTACAAAACCAACTAATAAAACAAAGACAAAAGAAAGAATAAAAAAATAAAAATGAGGATAAAACACACTGAAAGGGGAAAAACGAGACGGAAAGGCTTGCGGGTTGGCCAGGGAGGCTGCGACCGCTGAAGGAAGTCGGCCAAAGGGGGAGCCGACCGGAGGAATCCCTCGCCGGAGGTCCGAGAGGGTGTTGGGGTGGGTAGCCGGACAAGAGATGGGTAGGGCATGGGTGAGCCGAATGGGAACTGGAGGGGGAGGTCGGTGGGGGTCCGCGACGGGGCAGTTGAACAAGAGGAGGGCTGAGGGGGCACCACATGCAGGAGAAGAGCAGGGGGCCGTGAGAGAGAGGAGGAACCACAAAATAAAAAACGGTGAAACCCTAAAAAAAGAGGAAAGAATAAAATTAAGAAAAATAAGAAAAATAAAATAATAATAATAATAGTGATAAATAAAAAAATAAAAATAATAACCAAAAATTATAATATCATAATAATAATAATAATAGTAATAATAATAATAATAAAAACAAATAATCACCATCATAGTGATAAAATAAAAAAAACTATAATGGTGTTCATATCATTTTAATAATAATTAAATCTTAACACAATAAAAATTTTAAACAACGCAACAATTAATGTGCGTTCTAATTACAAAATCCATTTATTTTAATTTATTTATTTATTTTTCGAAGATGGTAGGTCGCGCAATGTCCAAGCGGAGCCGCGTGGGGTTTTTCAAAACGCGCTGCTCCCAAGCGCCAACGACGTTAACCCGAAACACACACTTTTTAACATAAACTCAAAAATTTGATCTGAGACTGAACACAAACCCCAGCAAAATAATTTAAAGTCAAAGAAATCATAAAATAAAATAAACGCACAGGTCGGGGTGTGACATTAATATATATTTTTTGCAATGTATAAAGATATATAAATGTATATAAACACAAAACAAGTACACAATACCACTAGCCTAGAATATTTTTCTTATCATAAATTGACATATTTGATATATATGTATATACATTTTTCAATATATACTTATTTTAATATATTTTTATTTATTTATTTATTTACATATATTATTATAATATATACCTAAATATATATTTTTTTATTAATACACACACATATATATTTATATATAAACATTATATATGCATTTGTTTAGATATATATATCCATATACATTTTTATAAAGTAATTAAAATGGTTAGAACTTTTTTAAATAAAATGGATAATAATTATTTTCATATGGTTTATATGTTTAAAAATATATTTTACATTTAAATATGTTTAAATATTTATTTATGCAATAAATTTTTTATATGTAAATTTATAATAATATATTTATATTTGTATTTGTATATGTATATGTATAATTATAAATAACACTACAATATAAAAAACGATAAAATTTCAAAACCATAATATTTATATGAATGTAATCTCTAAGAATAAATCCAGTCTTCACTGAAAAAAGATAAAAAGAACCTCTTAAATGAAGTTGAAATTCCATCGAATATTAAAAAATTATGGTATTTCAACTAAAAACTCAGTTTTGGAGACCTTAGAGACCATAGAGACCTTCCAGACCTTTTGACCTTGAAAAAATGGTGACCAAGATTCCCACAAATTAATGAGGCATAAATCTTTTTGCATGCTTCAATTTGACATCTCGTGGAACTCAAAGAGACACCTGAATCAAAAGCTATGTCCATTTGAAGTTGAAGTCTTGTTTTCAACTTATCTTAAGAGATTAATTAATTTATTAATTTTTTCTATCACTGAAATGTATTTAGATGTCTATTACTTCATACTAATGAGTCGATTTTTAATTAATATTAATTTTTACTTATTTTAAAAACTTTTTTTCACTAAATATCTTACATATTAAGTATAAATACATATTTAGTATTATATAAATCATATTTAAGAAAATATATTAAATCTATATCAATATAAATATATTTTTATATTAAAATATGATTTTTTATAAAATATAATTTTTTTATGATGTTCACCTTTTGTCAACGCTAAAAACAAGTGTTTTGGCGCTGATAAAGGGAATACATTTATCAGCGCTAAGAAATGCGCTGACAAAGGGCATCCTTTTATTAGTGTTTTTTTAACAGTGATAAAAGTTATTTTTATTAACGCTTTTGTTTTAGCACTAAATATTGATGGTTCTATAGTAGTGACACTAAGGCAAACACAGTATTCCAAGACTAATGGTATTGTTCGGAAAAAAAATAAGGTCCTTCTTCCATGAGAATCAATCAAGATTCTTAGATAACTAAAAAACTCATGCACAATTCTTTTAAATATTTAATTATTTAAATATTCCACTAGCCACAAGAGAAAACACCTCTAATTAATGTTAAATTTCATCTCAAGGGTAAACAGCCTATTCCCAACTCAACGTAACCATCAGAAAAAGTTATCAGGGTCATTTTCTAGTTTAAATTGTCATTTTACCACCTTTAGGTGCAAAATTACCAAAATACCCTCATGAACATCATTAACTCCACACACACAAAATTTTGGACATTTAGAGGCTAGATTAGCACTCGATGTTTAATGATGTGTATTGTTATTGATTATTAAATATCTCAAGTCATTTAATTGTAACACATCATATGCATAAGTGCATGCCAAACCACTACTACAAAATGGGGAAAGGGAAGTGCCTCGTTTTATCGGTGTTAAACATAAAGCATTGATAAAGGGGGTCTTTATCAGCGCTAGCTAAAATCACTAATAAAGGATATATTTATCGATGATATTTTTAGCGCTGATAAAAGTTTTTAATAATAATTTATATAAAATTATTATATTTATATTCAAAAATAATGTTTATCTGTATACATTAAATAAAAACACACATGTTTATAATTAATATATATTTTTTAATAATTCAAATATATATATATATATAATGTTTTAAAAAAAGTATTTCTAAGATTATAATTAAATATATATGTGTTTCCAATGAATTTGGTCAATAAATATATTGATCATGCGTGCATATATGTTATGTATCCTCATGAATGTTCATTTATACATTACACACTTCTTATTATTCATGTTTTCCATTGATGGCTCATTTTTTATTATGTATATTTTACCAGGTGTATATGATTAATTCATGCATGTTACCCATATATATACTATATTATGTTCTCAATACTTATAAAATTATATTAAATATATTTATTATATTTATTATATTTATAATTATTAAATTTTAATTATATATAAATACTTTTTAAATATATTTATTTATAATTATAATTATAACTATATATATATAATTATAAAATTACAATAAATATATACATATATTATAATTTTATAAATATATATATATATATATATATATAATTATATAAAAATATTTATAAATATATTTATTTATAGTTATAATTATAGCTATAAATATATATATATGTAAATAATTATAAAATTATATTAAATATATTTATTATATTTATTATACTACTTATAAAGTTATAAATATATAATTAAATAAATATATATAAATATTTATAAATAAACACAAATATTTATAATTATAATTCCTAAATAAAAATAGATATATTTAAATAATTAAAAAATTATAATAAATATAACAATTATATATATTTATATACAAATATCTATAAATAAATACAAATGGTTATAAATATAATTCTAAATAAATGTAGATATATTTAAATAATTAAAACATTATAATAAATATATTAATTATATATATTTATAAAATTATAAATATATTTGTTATAATTTTATAATTATTTATATATACATATATGTATGTATGTATGTATAATTACAACTATAAATAATTTATTTATTATAATTTTTAATTAAAAATAAATATTTATTTATTTATTGGTTATAAATATAAATATATTTTTATTTATTTAAATAATTATTAATTCATAAAAAATATATTTAATATTTTCATATATAATTGTATATATAATTAAATAAATATATTTCTAAATATATTTACAAATATATAGAAATATTGAGAAATAAATACAAATATTTTTATTTATAGTTATAAATAAATACAGATATATTTAAATAATTATAAAATTATAATAAATATATTAAATATATATATTAATAAAATTATAAATATTAGAAATATTAATTTTTTGTAATTTTATAATTATTTAAATATATATATATATATATATATATATATATTCATTTATAATTATAATTATAAAGAAATATATATTCATATAAATAATTATAAAATTAGAATAAATATAGTTATATACATCTATAATCTTATAAATATATATAATTAATATATTTATTATATACATTTCTAAGATTATAAATATAATAAGTATATTTCTTATAATTTTATAAATATAAATATATATTTATCATGTATATAATTTTATAAATATATATAAGAATATAAATAAATTATTAACATTATATCTTTATCAGCGCTTTTTATTTTAGTGTTAATAAAACATACATTTATCGATGTTTTTTAGCTAGCACTGATAAAAGGTTCACCGGGTTTTATAAAGAAACTCTAACTTTCTCCTCCTTCCTCGCACCCGTCCAGCTCTCGTTGAAGTCAATCGCTGTCGCCGCCTCCTCCTCCTCCTCCACCTCCACCTCCTCCTCTCTCACCGACTCCTCCACCGCAAACTCGCCTTCCCCATGCACCTTTCCTTCGTCGTGCGCCTCTCCTCCACCACGCGACTCTCCTCTGTCGCGCTCCTCTCCTCTATTAGAGGACTCCTCCATCGCACGCCTCTCCTCTGTCGCTGACTCCTCCACCTCCGTGACTCCCTTCGCTACGAACCCAGCTTCCTTATGCGCCTCTCATTCGCTAGAGGACTACTCTGTCGCGTGCCTCTCCTCCGCTGGAGGACTCCTGCGCCACGTGTCTCTCCTCCACCGTGAACGCACCTCCTTCGTGCACTAAACCACACCTCCACTATGATTTTTCTCCTCTTTCTCATTCATTTTACATGTTATTACAGTTTGATATTAATGGTGATGTTTTGAATTATACAGATTAAACGCCCCACTGAAAATTGTGGTTATTGGTGGTCCATGTTTGCGCACTAAATGAATTGCATGTTGGTTGTCGTTGTTTGCGCACTAAATGAATTGCATGTTGGTTGTCTTTGCTCTTTGTTTCTATTTTTACTATTGTATGATTTCACCTTGGGTGATACACTTGAGTTTGAATATTATGATTTAAGGGTTTTGGATCTTGTATTATTGGTAAGAGGCCCATGCCCATGCATCATTCTAGGCGTGCAGGATTAACATGACATATGATTTTCTATGTGTGATTTCACTGAAAATGAAGGTTTAGTTGTATGAAGTATTTGCAACAACCTTTTTTAGCTCCATACATATTTTTCACCCACTTTTTTATTAACTAATGTTTATACATAAAATAATTTTCCAATGACAGTAGTATCCTTAAGTACTTGTAATCTATATTCTCCCTACTCATCTATTTTCTTATCCAGATTTTTCATTGCCTGATGGATATTTAACATCACCTCTACTCCACTAACTCTAAATAATAACTCCGCATTTTGAACTTATATAAATTACCTATCATTTATGGGTATGGTCCTTATAATATTTTAAGAACCTTCTCTTTTTTCCATGTCTATCAAAATAAATTCCACTGGGAATTTGAACTTGTCCACCTTGAAAATGAAATCCTCAAGAAAACCTAGTGGATGCCAGAATGTAGTATTTACAAGTTAAATCATAAATCAAGTTGTATTAATCTCTCTCAATCCCTAAATTTTAAATATAAAGTAAGACATTACATTCATTCTAACTCATAATCCACTCAAAACCTAACCAAACTCATTAGACCCAATAGTAATCAGAATGGAAAAGTTAACGAGATCACATTACTTCTTCAATAGGATTATTCATACAATAATATAACAATATCCCATCAATGTTATGGTACCCAATTCCATTGGCTTTATCTTTTCATAAACCATTTCATTCATAAGGCAAACATGTTCACTATAGCCTCAACAAATTCTATGTTAATTTATTATTTCTTAATCAAATCTAAAAATTTCTCTCGTTTTTCATTCTACTCTCATGTCCTTTCACTCCCTTTAAAGGGTAGTAGTGGTTGATATTTTTGTGATTCTTCCTCACTAAACAACCGCTCATCTTCTATTTCTTTTCCATTTTTATTGATCTTCTTACTTTTCTTTCTCAAATGTTTCCTCAGCCTACTTTATACTCCTTTTTGCTTATATCTTCTAATATCTTTCCCAATTTTCAGCACTATCATAGGTTTTTTGACACTCTTCAAGGTTCAAGTTTCGGGGAAGGTGTTCCAAACCCCCATAGGGGGTAAGGGGAAATTCCTACCATGTGTTATCTATCAAGTCTTATAGTGGGATTTGGGGGGACTACTATTTGTAAGGGGCTTGGATGGGTGTGGATAATCTTTCAATTCATGGGAATATAGGGGTCTTATACCACCAAGAGATAATTATATAAAAATAAACCTTTGTGGGTAGGCATGTGGATGCATTATACTTTAGAAGTGGAGTGTTGGGAGCACTCTTGATCTAGTAGTTGGGTTCATGATTATAGATTTTCTTAGGTGTATTTATAAAGGAAGGAACCAATAGTACTTCATGTGAGGGACATATACATTGTTCTTAGGGTGTACAATCAATTGATTTGGTGTGAGCCAATGATTATTAGGATAATTTATTGTTTGTAGTAAAATAGAACATGAGTGTTTCATGGTTGTTAGTGTGGCCACTGACTATGGAACATGTCCATTGGGACTCTAGTGTTGGGATCACAATATCAAATGTTTATGGAAATTATTATTATTACACCAACCTTTGGAATAATGTGATGGAATCATACAACATTGATTAATTTTCAATGAATCAAGGTGTTTTCTATGTATCTTTTATAAAGTGCCTCTCTTGGGATCTATGTATTTGTGAAAATTCCTACGTGTCTCTTTTAAAATGATTCAAGTGTTTGAAATGTTTCTTAGAGGGTTTTCGCTCATTTTAAATGATTAAGATTATTGGGTCATGAAGTTTTCTTGACTGTTTTAAAAAAAGGAACTGTGGTTTTGTGAAAGAGTGTTTGGAACTAATTGATTTATTTTAAAAAGGGTGTGTTATTTTAAAGAGGAATTTGTGTAAATGGTTGGTTTTTTAATAGGATTTCAAGTGTTATTTTTTAAATAGTTTTCAAAGGAAATTTGAACTGTAGTTTTTCCATAATATTTTAAGTTTATATTTTTATAGAATTAGGAAAATCATTACATTATATCAATATTTTGTGTATTTATTTTGTTAAATACTAATATCACTTAATTAAATAGGATGGATATGAATAAATAATGGATGGATTCCAATCGTTTGACAAAAGAGTATAGAGATGGAGTGAAAGAGTTCATCAAGTTTTCAAAAGACCGTGCATATGAACCTTCTCAAATCCTTTGTCTGTGTTTACACTATTATTATTCAAGAAAAGTTAGTCCAAAGGAATTGGAAGAACACTTGATCTATCATAGAATAGATCAAAGTTATAAATGTTGAAATAAACATGGGGGAAAATCGAATGTAGCTAGTGGCTTGGATAACAGTGCGTTTTATGGATCATTTGATATGATTACAAGTGTGGAAAATGAAGAAGACCATATCGAGGACATGATTATAGATGTGAATGATGATGAAGATAATATTGAGGAAATGACAAGGACAATTGAAGATGAACTTTATGATTACCCAAAATTGTTTGAGCCGTTAAAGAGTTTTGAAAAGATGGTTTTGTATGGTGCTTGCACTAAATATACAGCATTATCAACTATACTGAAGCTGTATAATTTTAAAATAGGCAATGGATGGAGTGACACCAGTTTTACAGAATTACTTGCTCTCTTAAATGACATGATCCCATAAGATAATGAGCTTCTGAGCCAACCATATGATACCAAACGAATACTACGCTCGATGGGTATGATCTCTGAAAGAATACATACATGCCTGAATGAATGTATATTGTTTCACAAGGACCAAAAATCACTTAGAGAATTTCCAAAGTGTGGTGTTTCTCGATACAAGAAAGATGAATTCGAGACTACAGAATTTTTATGGTACTTTCCAATCATTCCAAGGTTTAGGTGTCTATATGGAAGTGAGGAGACTGTAGGGCAATTGATGTGGCATGTAGATAGAAGAAATAAAGATGGGAAACTATGTCACCCAGCAGAATCTCCTCAATTGAAGAGAATCGATAATGAGTATCCTAATTTTTGAAATGAGCCAAGAAACCTTTGTCTTGTGTTATCTACAAATGGATTGAATCCTTTTGGTTTTCAAAGCAGCACTCACAGTATATGGCCAGTTATGTTAGTAAATTATAACTTGGCATTATGGTTATGTATGAAATGAAGAAACATCATGCTATATATGCTTATATTAGGAATGAAACAACCAGGTAATGATATTGATGTTTATTTGGCTCCATTGATCGAGGATTTGAAATTATTATGGGATTCAGGTGTTACATTGTACAGTTCTTACAAAAATAAATATTTCAAATTGAGATCCATGTTGTATGGGATGATAAATGACTTTCCTATTTATGGAAATTTGTCAAGATATGGTAAGGAACTCATGGGTGTCCCGTCTGTGAACAAGGTACATAGTCAATTAGGTTGAAACATTCATCGAAAACTGTGTTTCTAGGATATCGTAGATTTCTACCTCGACGACATAAGTACCGATCTTGGACAGCATCATCTGATGGAAGTTTAGAAGAACGTACAGCATCGTCTCCACTAACAGGTGATCAACTGTTTAAGAGAGTAAAATATGTGGACACTAATTTTGGTAAACCGTTTTCAAAAAACCTTACAAAAACCAGTTGGAAGAAGAGATCAGTTTTTTTTTAATTACCGTACTAGAATTGTTTATACGTCAGAAACTTTCTTGATGTTGTGGATGTTGAAAAACAAATATGTGATAGTGTCATCAGCACATTGCTAAATGCACCCGGCAAAACAAAGGATGGAATTAAGGCTAGGCTGAACATGGTTGACATAGGAATACAAGAAGAGTTGGCACCAGTGAAGGGTGAAAAATGAACTTTTCTTCCTCCAACTGCTTACACTCTTTCCAGACATGAGAGATATCAGTTTTGCAACTTCTTGAATGATGTGAAAGTTCTATAGGGGTATTCATCGAATATCAAGAACATTGTGCCAATGACCGATTTAAATTTAAAGGGTCTGAAATCCCATTACTACCATGTTTTGATACTAGATCTAATTCTTGTAGCTTTACGTTGTATTTTTTCCAAGAATGTCTGTTATACATTAATAAAGATTTGTTTCTTCTTCAAATCTATATGCAGCAAAGTTATAGACTTGGCGAAATTGCCGAGTATGGAAAGATAAATTGTTGTCATATTATGTGGATTGAAAATGTTCTTTCCACCGACATTATTTGATATGATGGTTCATTTGATGGTTCAATTGGTGAGAGAGATTCGACTATGTGGTCATGTACACTATAAATAAATGTACCCCATTGAACAGTATATGAAGATTTTGAAAGGGTGTGTCAAAAATCGAAGTCGGCCAGTGTTTTTTATTGCAGAGTGATATATTATTGAGGAATCCATTGAATTCTGTACTGAATACTTATCTGGTGTGGAAAGCATTGGTCTACCGAAATATCGTCACACTGGGTGGCTTGCGGGTGAAGGAATTTCTGGAAGAGAGGTTTTCACAATCAATATTACAAATCGAGAGCAGACCCACCTTTACATTTTGCATAACAGTTTGGAGGTTGACCCCTATGTCGAAACCCACAAAGAAATTCTTAGGCGTTTGAATCCATCAAGGGATGAAAAATGGATATTAAATACACATAATAGATAGTTTATAGGTTGGTTTTGGGGGCATATATTTAAGGATTCGAATGAAAATCTGGACTCGATTTCAAAATGACTTTGATGGCTAGCCGGAGGACCAAGTGTGTGTGTGTATTATCTTATAATGCTTATGTAATTAATAGTTATACATTCTATACTAATGAACATGATGAAGACAGTATCATGCAGAATAGTGGAGTTGCACTTGTGGCTAAAGTGATGCATGTTTCTGGTGCTAAGGATAGAAATCCAATTTATGCGAATATGACATATTTTGGCATCGTCAAACAAATATGGGAGTTGGATTATACGATATTCCAAGTGCTGATTTTTCAATGCAAGTGGATTGAAATCTGAGTAAATGCATTCAGATTGTTTTGATACTTTAGAACAACGATCTATGAGTCATTTGTGACGTGTATGAATCAACTACACCTCAACCTGACGAACGATGCAATCGGTATAAATCCAAATATGTCATTTAAATTTGATATTAATTTTAGTAAAAGAACAAGGGACATACTCAAAACCAAGCAAACTCATTCGGATTGTTTTGATATTTTAGAACAACGATTCATAACTCATTTGTGACGTGTAGGAATCAACTCCACCTTAATACGACGCACGGTGTAACCTGTATAACTCCAAATGTGTTCTTTTTATTAAAAATTGACATTTTATTAATGTATTCTTTCATATTAATGTTTAATTTATTTCTTTATAGTATTACTAACATAATATTTGTTTTCTTTTATAGGTGAAACCTTTTGCTTGAGTTGTGATGATTTGTTCGACAACTAATACCATGGGCGGATATTTTTGAGAGGAGATCACGGATATCAAAGGATGAAACATTAATGTTTTTAACTGTTTGTTGGATAATTGAAAATGTAATTATATAAAACATTATTTGAAATGTATATAGCATTGTTTGTCAAACCCTTGTGTGCGCTGCTTTGTTCTTGTGTGCATTGCTTTGTTCTTGTGTGTGTTGTGCAAGTGTTGTTTTGTGCAGGTGGTGTGTGTGTGCTTTGCAGGTGCTGGTGGGTGTACTGTTATATAAACAGCACATCACATGTAGTTAGTCCTTTATCAGCGCTATTTTCGAGTGCTGATAAAAGCCCCTTTTATCAGCGCTATTTTTAGTACTGATAAAGTTGTCCTTTATGAGCACTAAAAATAGCATTGATAAAATGTATCATTTATCCGTGCTAAAATAGCGCTGATAAAATGGGGCTTTATTAGTGTTTTTTAGCGTGGATAAAAGACCCTCTTTATTAGTGTTTTTTTAGCACTGATAAAGGGGACCCCCTTTATCTTCGCTGCAATTAACAGCACTTTTCTAACGCTGTTAAAAGCGGTTTCTAGTGCTTTTAAAAGCACTATCTGTAGTTGTGAACTCTCGGTGATGCATTGCGTCAATGTGAGAGATAAATGAGCCATGGAGGTGATTAGCAGATGATTTTGATGTTACCAGATGTTGGGAAAGACGGGAAAGCGATGAATGCGCAAACAAAATAAAAGGAGAACGCGCAGCGGAAATTGACTCTTTCCCCCCAAATATAAGCGGATGTGCAGCGACAAAATTAAATGTGCAGAAAATAAATTTGACACCGGAAATTTTTACGTGGAAAACCCGAAAGGGAAAAACCACGGGACCTAGTCCAGAAAGAGGGATCCACTAAAATCAAGAATTACACGGTAGAGACTCCCCAAAATGGAAGGGATCTCAAAAGTAATACTCAAGAATAAAAGTGTGGATCAAAAGGTGGAGAGTAAGAAAGATGATCGTCGAAGAAAGGTGATCACCAAATGGGATTTGCTCTCGTTGTTGTTGCTGCCGGTGGTGTTGAAATGCCTTGCCTCTGCCTCCTTATATAGGAAAAGAATCAGCGTCAAAATAATGTCACCGCGTCAAAAGAGTGTCACCGCGTGAATTAATTCACGCGGTCTTGGCCCACATTAAAAACACCACATTAAAACAGATACCGCGTGGGCACCATTTGAGGAGGCGTTACCCGGTGCGCCAACCAGGAAGGCGCCCAACAATCTCCCCCTCCGACTCAATTGGGGATCACCGCCAACCCTGCAATCTGTCGGCATGTCTCAAATTTTCCTCTAGGTAAACTCTTGGTCAACATGTCTGACCCGTTGTCATCAGTGTGGATCTTCTCAAGCTCTAACTGTCTCGAATCAAGAACGTTGCGAATCCAATGATATCGAACATCGATATGTTTCAACCTGCCATGAAAAGTAGAATTCTTTCCCAAACAAATAGCACTCTGACTATCACAAAATAAAACATACTTGTCCTGATTTAAATTGAGTCGAATAAACGTTTTCATCCACAACAATTCTTTGCACGCCTCAGTAGCTGAAATAAACTCTGACTCTGTGGTAGATAAAGCAACATATCTCTGCAATCTAGACTGCCAAGATACAGCTCCCCCTGCAAAAGTGATCAAATAGCCTGAAGTAGACTTCCTCAAATCGATATCTCCTGCCATATCTGAATCTGGAAAGCCACAAAGCATAGGTTCCCCTTTTCCAAAACACAATCTCATATCAGAAGTACCACGAAGATAACGAAAAATGTACTTCACTGCTCTCCAATGCTCTCTACCTAGATTTGATAGAAAATGACTGACCACACCAACAGCATGAGCTATATCAGGTCTAGTACATACCATTGCATACATCAAATAGCCAACATCAGATGAATAAGGTATGCGCTGCATCTCCTCTCTCTCTTCATCAGTAGAAGGTGACTGACTGGTACTGAGCTTAAAATGTAAAGCAAGAGTACTAACCACTTTTGCTTTATCCATAGAAAATCTCTGAAGAACCTTCTCAATGTATCTCTCCTGAGATAACCACAACTGCTTGGCCTTCCTGTCACGGGAGATCGTCATGCCAAGAATTTGTCGTGCTGGCCCCAAGTCTTTCATCGCAAAAGACTGACAAAGATCCTTCTTCAATCTGTCAATTCTAGAATTATCATGACCAACAATGAGCATATCATCAACATAAAGCAACAGTATAATAAAATCATCATCAGAAAATCTCTGAACAAAAACACAATGATCAGAAGATGTCTTCCTGAAACCCTGATGAGAAATGACAGATTCAAACTTCTTATACCACTGCCTCGGAGCTTGCTTCAAACCATACAAGCTCTTCTTCAACTTGCAGACATGATTTTCTTTACCTGTTTCAACAAAACCCTCTAGTTGCTCCATATAAATCTCCTCCTCTAAATCTCCATGGAGGAAAGCTGTCTTCACATCCATCTGCTCAATCTGCAGATCTAAACTGGCAGCCAAACCAAGAACCCGAATGGAAGACATTTTGACAACAGGTGAGAAAATCTCATCAAAATCAATACCTTTCTTCTGACGGAAGCCTTTGACAGCTAGCCTTGCCTTGTATCGTGGAACAGAACTGGATTCTTCATTCTTAATCTGATAAATCCACCGATTTTGCAAAGCTCTCTTCCCTGTCGGTAACTTCACCAGCTCAAAAGTGTGGTTGTCATGCAATGATGTCATCTCGTCATCCATTGCCGCAACTCATCTGTCCTTCTGTTCACTCTCCATTGCCTCATCAAACGATTCTGGTTCTCCCCCTTCAGTGAGGAGCACATACTCATCTGGTGAATATTGAGTAGAAGCGGTGCGATGTCGAGATGACCTCCGGAGTGGAACTGCGGGTTCATTAATAACCCCTGGAACCGGATCATCAGAAACAAAAGGTGCATCGAAAACTTCAACTCCAACCTGTTCACCTTGAGCATCATTTTGTACATCAACATGATCATCAGAATCAACAATATGAGGTAAATGTGAATCAGAACCTGGCTCAAGATTGACAAAACCATCAGAAGTTGGAGAAGCATCTTTTTCTCCCTTATCAATGTCTGTAATAGTCTGATCCTCCTTAAACACTGCATCGCGGCTTCTGACAAGTTTCTTCAAAACAGGATCATAGAACCTGTACCCAAACTCATTGTGTCCATAGCCAATAAAAATACACTGGCGTGACTTACCATCCAGCTTGGATCTCTCATCTCTAGGCACATGAACAAAAGTCTTGCAACCAAAAACACGCAAGTGATCGTACCTGATCTCTTTGTCATACCAAAATTTGTCGGGAGTGTCTGTCTGCAAAGCAACCGCAGGTGATAAATTAATAATATAAGCAGCAGTAAGTAAAGCCTCACCCCAAAAATGTCCAGGCAATTTTGCTTCTGAAAGCAAACAACGAACTCTTTCCAGCAAAGTCTTGTTCATCCTCTCAGCTACATCATTCAGTTGAGGTGTCTTGGGCGGCGTCTTCTGATGCCGAATACCTTCCTGCCTGCAATACTGATCAAACGGACCACAATACTCTCCCCCATTGTCAGTGCGAATACATTTCAATTTCTTGCCCGATTCTCTCTTAGTAGAAACATGAAATTGCTTAAAAACACTGAGCACCTGACTTTTGGCTTTCAAGACATAAACCCAGAGTTTTCGTGAGTAGTCATCAATAAATGTAACAAAATAAAGACCGTCACTAAAGGTCTTCGATTTCAAAGGACCACAAACGTCAGAATGTACCAATTCAAGTACATGTGACTTCCTGTGTGGAGGATGACTGCTGAAACTCACTCTGCTCTGTTTCCCAGCCATGCAATGATCACATGTGTCCAATTTGACACTCTTCAAATCTGGAAGAAGATTTCCCTTGGCCAAACAAACAAGACCTTTCTCACTGATGTGACTGAGTCTCTTATGCCACAACTTGGACAAAACACTGCACTCAACAACGCAATCAGTATCACAAGAAATAGAAGCTCTAGTCCAGTACAAACCTGATTGCTTCTTCCCTCGAGCCACAATCAAAGAGCCCTTGAAAAGCTTTCATTGGCAATCACCAAAAGTGCTGATAAACCCTTCATCATCAAGAACGCTGGTAGAGATAAGATTCAAATGAACCTCGGGTGCATGTCGAACATTCTTCAAAATCAGCTTACTTCCTGTACTGGTTTTTAAACAAACAGTCTTGATGCCTACAACGCCAGCATGTCCATCGTTGCTCATCTTCAAAATCCCAAAATTACCTGGGTTGTAAGATGTAAAGAAAGCCTTCTTCGATGTCACGTGAAAACATACACCACTGTCAACAACCCGACAAGAATCATCAGAAGCAATGTTAATGGAGTCATAAACAATAACAAGATCACACCCTGTAGCGGCGGCGACATGATCATCTTCATCGCCATTTTTCTTCTGTGGATTTTCCTTCATTCTATTCTCTCTTTTCAGCTGATAACAAAACTTTTTAACATGCTCCTTCTTACCACAATGATGACATTCAAAATCTCTCTGTTTCGGTCTGGATTTGCTTCTACCTCTGCTCTTATCTCGACTGCTCTGCCCCCGGTCCTGGCTTCTCCCCCTGTTCTCTGTGACCAAAAACTCGGAAGAAGATTTCTCTTGAGTACGTCTGCTGACCTCTTCATTTAAAATAGAAGACTTGACAAAACTAAATGTCACAACACCATTAGGAGCAAAACCGGTTAGAGTAACACGTAAATTTTCCCATGAATCGGGTAAAGTGTTAAGCAGCAAAAGAGCTAAAACCTCATCTTCAAAATTGATACCCATGCCAGACAACTGATCAAAACATCCTTGATATTCACTTAAATAATTAGAAATAGACGTACTTTCTTTGTACCTCAAGTTCATCATTTGCTTGAGAAGAAACAGTTTATTGTTTCCCGTCTTCGAAGCGTAGGTCGTCTCAAGCTTCTCCCACAATGTTCTTGCGTGAGAGATGTTGACAATGTGGTTCATCACGTTGTCTTCAACCCATTGCCGAATGAAGCCGCAAACCATCTCATGCTCGAACGTCCATTCTTCGCATGACATCCTCTCTGGCTTCTGGGTACTAAACACTGGAAGATGCATTCGCTTGACAAAAAGCAGATCATTTTAAGTCGCCACATATGGTAGTTGGTACCATTTAACAAAATCATCCGACTGTAGTTGGGCTCCATAATAAATATGAAAAAAGAACCTCCCTTTGATACCAAATGTTGGGAAAGACGGGAAAGCGACGAACGCGCAAACAAAAGAAAAAGCGAACGCGCAGCAGAAATTGACTCTTTCCTCCCAAATATAAGCGGATGTGCAGTGACAAAATTAAATGTGCAGAAAATAAATTTGACACCGGAAATTTTTACGTGGAAAACCCGAAAGGGAAAAACCACGGGACCTAGTCCAGAAAGAGGGATCCACTAAAATCAAGAAGTACGTGGTAAAGACTCCCCAAAATGGAAGGGATCTCAAAAGTAATACTCAAGAATAAAAGTGTGGATCAAAAGGCGGAGAGTAAGAAAGATGATCGTCGAAGAAAGGCGATCACCAAATGGGATTTGCTCTCGTTGTTGTTGATGCTAGTGGTGTTGAAATGTCTTGTCTCTGCCTCCTTATATAGGAAAAAAATCAGCGTCAAAATAATGTCGTCGCGTCAAAAGAGTGTCACCGCGTGAATTAATTCACGCGGTCCTGGCCCGTATTAAAAACACCACATTAAAACAGATACCGCATGGGTACCATTTGAGGAGGCGTTATCCGGTGCGCCAACCAGGAAGGCGCCCAACAATGTTGATGAGCAGTTCTCAGTATTTTGTTGTGAGATATTTCAGTTGCTTTGTGTTGCTATGCTTATATTTGAGCTATGGTTGAGCTATGTTTCATGGCATGTTATTAGTGGGAATTGTTTGGATCATGTTGGGGTTAATTGATGGTGTTAATGTTATTCCACTACATACGGTTATTTGGATCATTTATTTTTTATATATCATTTGATGAAACATTTGATAATAAATCATTTCTCAAGCGATACGTCTAAAACCCTCGATGTTAATTGTCAGTCTATGGTGATCGTCATTACAAATTGCACCTTTATCAGGGTGCAAAAAGATTTTTTATTAGTGCTAAAAAACACCTATGTTGTAAGCTTTTTTTAAAAACGTCTCCTTTATCAGTGCTAGAAAAAACGAAGATAAATGAGTGTTTTCATCAGCGCTGATAAACGCACCCCTTGTCAGTGTTAAAAAAAAGTTGATAAAAACTAGGGTTTATCCGCGCAAAATAAATATTTTTTCAATGCTCTAGTCGACCACCACTTTTATCGGTGCTCGCACCCCACCCTGCTCACTCATGACGTTCAAGAGGCTTTTATCACCACTCACCCGCCGACCCCAACTTTATGAGTGCTCGCCCTACCCCCTGCTTAGCCACCCGCACGCGCTTATGCCTAGATTCGAACCTGGGACTTCCACTTGTGTGCGTTTGTGCCCTTCCTACTAATTCATGTTGATTTCTTCAATATTTTATGATCTCTTTATTTATATATATATATTTAGAAATGTCTTTTTTATCCATTAATTTATTCATTTATTTATATAATTATTTTTAAGTACATTTATAAAATATGTTTGTATGTATATAGAGAGAGAGAGAGGTGGGGAGGGGGAAGGGGGGGGAGGGAGATGTGTGTGTATATATATAAATATAAATATTTATATTTATTTACATATATTATATATTAATATTTAACTACATGTTATTAGAATGCATAGATAAATATGTATGTGTTTGCTAATATAAACACACACACATACATGTATTTTATATAAAACATTATACATACATTTGTTTAGGTATATATATATTAATACGTTTTTATTTTAAATAAAATGGATAATAATTATTTTCATATGCTTTATATATTTAAAAATATATTTTGCATGTAAATATGTTTAAATATTTATTTATACTGTTAAAATTTTATATGTAAATATATACAAATATGTTTGTATATATATATATAACACTACAATATGAAAACGATAAAATTTGAATACCATGACATTCATATGAAGTTAACCCTGATAATAAATTTAGTATCATCTTAAAAAACATACGAAGACCCTAGAAAACCAAATTAAAATTCCATTGAATATTAAAAAATTATAGTATTTCAACTAAAATAGTGGCTGACCCACCTATAAGTCTTGCACCCCTCTTTATTTGCACCTGTGTCAGTCACAAATAAATATGTGTCATAAAAAATCAAACACGATGAAAAGGAATGCTGAAAAAAAAAATTAGTTTTATTTTAAATAATTTTATTTCTTTAAAATTTATGACTACGTCTGGTTTGAAGATGAACAGATAGATTTAAAATGATTCTTGATTTTAAATTTTTAAAAGTAAATTTTTATTAATTATTTTCTTAAAAAATATTTAATTTATTAAAAAAAGCTTAAAAAAAAATATTAACTTATTAATAACTTTAAAATAATTGAAAATTAAATGATTTTGTTATTATTTTTGACGCGTTATAATTTTCTTATTATGATTATTTTTAATAAATTTCTATCACCACTAAAAGTTATTATTTATCGCCATCAAAAATATCTTTCTAGATGCCCCTAAAACGTAGTTGCAAAAGTCACTTTTGAATTAAAATATATTATCTATTTAAATCACTTCTTCAAATAATATATTATTTTAATTGGCATTAAAGTTAAATACAACGTGTCTCCATCATATTTGTAATTGTCAATATCGAATAGTTTTTTTTTTAATACCACACGTCAATATCCAATAATGGAATCGTGGAAATGTACTGTGACCCGTGTTTTAAAACTCGGGTTGACAGGCCAAAGTTGAATTATTGAAAATCAAAAAATAAAATAAAATGATTTGACAGGACCGGATTGGCCAAAGTGGATTTATTGAAAATCAACTGACCGAATTTTATTATTATTTTTTAAAATGGACCGAAGAGGTCATTTTTATTGAAAATCAAAGTTGATTATTTTTGCAATTTACTAAGATATTTTTTAGTTTTATCCTTACATATAATAAAAGCGACCAAAGTTGTTTTTTTAGTTGGTTTTTTTTAGTTTATTTTTTTTAGTTTTATCCTTACTTATAATCAAAGTCGATTATTATTATTATTTAGTGCATTTAGATTTATAGTTTCTACTTTTGAGGTTAAATATCGCAATTACCTCGATTATTTGTACGAACGCTGTTATCAATTTTTTAATCATTTAATATTAATTTATCGTTATTTCATTAAATCATATTATATAGTTCAAATAATTTTGCAACTTGTATTAGCCATACCATGTAAAATTATTTGACGTGACGCCCGATCATTAAACAAAGCAGGAGTGGCTAAAAAATATCCTCGGTTTTTCAGAATTTTTCTTTTCGTCCGTGGCCAGCCATCCACTAGAATCCAGACACGTGTAATAAAAGCGACCTACGATCCGTTTCAGACACGTGTTGAAACCTGATTGGAGGAATACCTAAGGATGGCAGAATGGGATTGTTTTGAGATGTTTTAAAAAAGGTTGTCTCGCGGGATACCGGGAGTGCGTGCACGAGTCACGCGTCACGCGATACGATACTATAAATTCGAGTGCCCACGGTTTATTGAGGGCGCGTCACGCGACGCTCGTTTTATCGTGCGGCGACGCGTTTCGCGAAAAATACGCCAAGCCAATGAATTACTCGCGAAAATTTAACTAAAAGCAGACGCGGAATCAAAGGGTCCGGGGACCCATTTCAAACTATTAATTTTGAGGTTTTAAATAAATAAATAAATAATATTATAATGAACTGAAAATGTATATTTTTTAAAAAAATTAAATTATAATAGTGTTCCTGTAAAATGAGGGCAAAAAATGTTTTTTAAGATTCATTATAAAACTCAGGGGATCACCTAGTGGTTGTCCCCATATGGTGGGGACAATGTGGTTAAAATCGTGATACAACTCGTAGAATTGGATGAGTTGGCGGGTTCAGTCATCATCTTCATTTCAAGTCGTTTGTGGATTCGATTTTGGACAAAATCATCTGCAAAAAAGTAGACTTAGGATAAAATTGTTGATGCGCACACACTAACCACAACCTACAACTACCACTTGCTCAATCGCTTGACCTCTCATCACACAGGGGAGTTTACAACAACCCTCGACCTCACATCACACATGGGAGTGGGAGGGTTCTTGCTTGGGGTTTCTTATTTTTAGCCTATGCTTCCCCTGCATCGACTGGTCCTTCAACGATCATCAGAAAAAAAAACATAAGTTACGTTTTGCTGTAAGAAGTTTTGGATTTGTGTCTTTTTTTGGGTTTAGAATTTATCTAATGCGATCTACTGTCAATTTTTTATCTACTGCTGATAATTTTATTATGAATTGTTAGTTTGTGTCTTAACTGGTGTGAGTTGTTGATCTAAATACTGATGTGATTTTTTTTTTTATTTTAATTGTTATTAGTGTGATGTTAATTGGTGGTATGATGTGAATTGATGTAATTTTTTTTTGGTTTATTTCCTTTTATGATTTCGTAAATGTTGATTTTCGATTTAGGAAAATGTTTTCCTCATCTATGAATCATTGGTCTCTGTTTGGAATTCATTTTTCAGTGCACCTAGGTATGGACATTCTTGGTGTAAAATTGGCGAAGCAGGAGGCCCAATTGTTTTTTATTCAATTGGTGCAATTGAGTTTGAAGTAGCCGGAGCGTGATGGTATTCAATTTGTTCACTATTTAAGTGGTTTCATGAATAAGCTTGGGTTGATAACCTTCATGGTTTAAGGGAATTTCCGATGATGGTGTTGGATCGGGTTGAAGTAGACTCTTACGTGTCTACGAGTTGAGTATACGAGTCGAGTTTACTGGGTTTGAACGAGCCTGAGTGGACTCTTGAGTTTAACTACCATGGTGTGAGGGGGGGGGGGTCTCTCATAATTCTCCAAAGGTGTGCTTAGTTTTCTTTGTATTTATATTCCATCCCGACCAATTGTAATATAAAAAATATACCAAATGATTGTTACAAACAAGATAAAAAATATCTTATACTAAACAAAATAAATTAAAATACAAGTCTATACATTCTCTCATATTGACACATGCACACACGAGGTCTCTAACTTACAATAAAAAAAGTGAAATGACACATTGAGCTATAAGATCTCGTTCATTGTAAAGTCCATTGCATGACACTCAATTTTGGTGTGGACGAACGAGAGACCATAACTTATTTCTTGGTCATTCAAAAAACTAAAGAGTGACTCAAACAAACCAAAGAATCCGTGACAAGTTGGAGGGCGATGAGATACCCCACCCAGTCACAATCACAAAAAGCATAGTGGTGAATGCCAAATTGATGAATTCCTTTTTAATACATTAGAACCATTGAGCCCAAAATGGAATTTGGTGATTGAGGTGTGTTTGTTGGTAACAATTGATGAAGAGATGCATCATCTTATGCTTGAAGACACTTTTGGATATCTTTGGATAAGTTATAAAGTAAATATAAGAAGTTTGGCGAAGGATAACAAAATCATGTCATGGTGACTATCAAAATGTCTGTGGTCAAACGGCGTGTGGTATACTTGAAGTAGAATGACTAGTGGAATATAACAATGTCGCAGTGTCACTACAAAAAAAATATGGTCTTAGCGTCAGTTTTTTTACTACTATCGGTGGTTTAAACCGCTACAATATTGTTTAGTGGTGGTTATTTAAACCGCCAAGTATTTCATGATCAACAATCATTTAGCGATTGTTTTTATAGTTTAATGACTATTATTATATGTGTTGTTATTTTGGTAATTAGCGGTGGTTATATATTTATTTGGTAGAGGTTTTTTTTGGGGGGAGGGGGGTGGAGGAAATTAACTCAAGTGCCACTAAATTAGGAGTAATTTACCTTCCTAGAGGCAAAATTTAATCGAAACCATTGTAACCGCCGCTAAATAATTTAGGGATGATTTACCTTTCTAGAGACAAAATTTAATCGAAACCATCGTAATCGCTGCTAAAAGAAATAGCGACTGTTATTAGAAACCGTTGCTTAACTTATCGAATATATATATTTTTTAAAATAGATTATTTTTAAAAAATAATATGCATATAACAAACTCAGTCATACAATAAACTAAATCGTAAATATACAATAAACTTATCATACATCTATACATCTATAAATCCACACTCCAACGGTCATAAATACAAAACCATCAGTCAACCATAAGCTCAGTAATCATATATATACAGATAAAATATGTCAAACATCCACCAACCCATGGCCAATACGTCTATCCCACCACCTCCACTGCATCCAACTACCTCCAAAGTTGGAGTCACCATACACAAAACCGACCACATCAAGTTATCAATTGAAACAAAAAAAAGATAGAAATCATAACTGAACATAATAAATAAGAATTATAGTACAATCACTAATAATATGCAACTATACCACAAAACTACGAGTCATCACGACTGCCTTCTGAAGAGTGTCGTGGATCAGAACAATCAACCTCCGGCCTACTGGCAGCATCTGTCACCTACAGTACAAACCGTAACATTTAAGAAAAGAAATATATATAAGGTTGATTACATCTATACTTAACATAAACATACCTATTTAATCATTTTTTAAACATACCCATTTAAATATTATTCAACATTTGGAACTCAAAAGGGAAAAACATATAACAATCTAATCAATTTTTAAACCAACGTGCAATGTGTTTTCTTTGGTTTTGATCGTTACATGTACATTTTAGTGTTTTAGTACATTAAAAACATATCTACGAGCATACTAGGAAAACCATAATTCAGATTGACATGACATAGATTCTCTCATTTAAAAAATCAATCTGCGGTCGTTGTCCTATGATTTCACACCCATCTGACGCCGTTTGCTTAGTTTTGACCCCCCGACACACGTTTTTAAAGACTTTGATATCTTTTAAATCTGCTTATTGTGTCATTTTGAGCACACCACATGTCATATAGACGTGTTGTATACTCGTACACATTATAGATAATTCAACAATGGTTGTCTTATGATTTCACGTCAATCTGAGACTGTTTTCTATGATTTTGACCATTACACGCATGTTTTAATATTTTAACACACTAAAAACATGTTTACGAGCATCCAAGACAAACCACAACATGAAGAGCTTAGAGATGTGTCATTAAACGTGTGCCATAATTTCTATTTAAAGTCTCTTAATTTCTTGCCCAAAATTTTCAGGGTCCATGCGTGTGAAATGATGTTAAGTTTATCAAAATGAAAAAACATCTAGAAATAAAAAACATAACACTTTATAAGTATATTAATAATTTTACTTATGCCTTTTAAATTAGTTATCAAGAAATATTAAATTAATATTTCCTTTACTTGGTTATCAAACACCTCATTTTTTCAAGCTGTGGGAATATGTCTTCAATCTTTATAATTAATGGGAAAACCCATCGTCTCGCAAGAAAGCTACCCAAGAATCTGTCCATAGATTCCAACAACATCACCAGCAGGCACCCCAAACTCATTAAATGAAACGATAATTTTTAAGTCTTTCAGGTCTCATACATCTGTTGTGTTCATATTTATCTCTTCTATTGTTATCTTTATATGTTTGAAAAATGCATTAAACAATAAACAAAATATATAGTTTTTTTTGTATAATGACATACATACCATTAATGATAACTCGCCAATATCCCTTAGATGAAGGGGTGAAAAACTGCTCCATCGCCGGAGGTGCATCAGACAGTGGGCTACCAACATCATCTAGGAAAGTTGCTGGCTTGCTAGAAGTCTCTAGTACAACAAAATCACTCAGATCCACTAAAACTAACGGTAGTGGTGGTCTGCTCTGAGATGTTGATCAACTAGGATCTCATTTTGTTTGTTCTCAGCATTCCCAAAATTCAAATGGTTTTGAATATATTCAATGTATAAAAAAGTAGAAGTACAAGCTTTTTACAAAAAAGGAAAAAATAGAACAATGTTAACATATATATCTCAGAGGTGGAGTCGAACTCCAGTGTCTTGGTCGGGCTGCTACATAACAAGGAAGATTGCCCATGGGAGCTAACTTACATGATACACAAGTGCAAGAAGCTTATAAATCAAAGGACCAATGTTGCTCACATTTTTAGGGAAGGAAACTACGCAGCAGATTCCTTTGTGAGGAAAGGGGACTCAAGAGTAGGTATCTCTATTTTTTATCGTACCGGGTTGTTACCCAATGACTGTTCTCTTATTGTCAAGAATGATTCCCTTAGGCTCCATCATTTTCATTCCCCGTAGGCACGAGTTCTACCTTTCCCCTTTCCTATTTTCTTTAATAATAAAAAAGGAATTTCGAGTGAGTATATATGTACGAAACACTTATAAATGATAAATTGTGATATATTTTCATTACCAATTTATACATTCAATTGTCTTCATTTTCATTGTCTTCATTTTTATCAACCTATATTGCGACGAGTTCTTCATTTTCACCCACTCTCGCAAGTTCTATTGTTTCAATATTGTCAGGGAAAAACTGTTGAATATTTTGGTGGTTGATGAAGTTCACTATCACAAAGTACTAATTGACCTTCATTACCCATATCACACAAGTCTCTCTATTTTAAGTGTACAAAAACACTCTAACCTTTATTTATTTCATCATCCACATAATAAACCATCTTCGCTTATAAATCCAAGATGAATGGATCATGCTCTGTATGCTCACCGATATGGGTCAAGTGAGTGAAGTTGACATAAGTAAAATGTAATGAATATTTCATTATACCCCAATCAATGTTGATCCACTTACATTTGAATAAGACTACTAAAAATTGACCATGATATTTTATCAATCACCTTTCCATAGCATCCCACCTCTGCAAGTGTAAATACACCACTATTTTGAGTTTTTAAGCTTTCTTTATGATAAATTGTATGAAACTTGAAGTCATGAATATTGTAGGCATCGTCTTAGCCTCTCTTAGATGATGCAAGGACCTGACCTTAAACATTACATATTATAGTGTCTTTGAACTAGAATTCACATTCTTATAATCCTAAGGGTCTTTTCAGTTCAGAGTTTTAGAGAATTAGGACAAAATATTACTTAGTAAACTCATACATTACAAATGGACACTTATAATCAGTATCCATTTTTCCCTCCAAACAAAACCTTTTAAAATAAAACATGGTTTCTTTTTGTGATAAATCTTCACAAAATTCAATATGAATTCTTCCTTTTTCTTACCCATCCTTAGAACCTATGATTTTTTTAAAAAATGTTAGATGAGCACAAAAATATCACTAAGGGAAATAAAATAAGAAATCCGTTAGTCCAGTGAAAAACATGAAAACCCATGTAATTTTTACCTTAATCTTCAAAGTTCTTTGAGCGTATGAAATAAAACATTTCCAAATGAAAAACACACACACTTTTTGTTGGGGAAAAATCCCTCAAGGTAACATTGCAACATTTTTGGGTTGGTTGTGTTTGTTGACAAAGTAGATTTTCATGGTGAATTGTCAAATTTCAGAGATGTTGTTGACAATCCGTGTTGACAAAGAACCATGAAAAAGGAATGAAATATCTGGAGGCGGTACAAAAGAACACATACAAGGTGGCACCGTTTTCCAATATTTGCCAAATTTTTGGGGTCTAAAATTTGAGATTTGGTGAGCATCGTGAAAAGAGGATTTCCTTGAAGATCTCATTAAAACATGACAAAGGCATGAGTTTCACGAAGATGAGCTTCATGAATTGTATTTCGCAAAGACATGAAGAATGTTGAAGGTGAGATCTGTGATTATGACGAGCTTCGCGAACAGTAGAGCTGATGAGCATTGTAAGGGAGCATTGCGGTGATGACACAAAGGAATTGACAAAACGCTCCGTGATTATGACAAGCTCTACGATCCAAAAATTGCCGTGGTGCTTCACGATATAGAGAGAATTTCGGTGGAAATTTTAGAGCTTTGCGATTTGAGCTGACGTGGCGCTGACTCTGCTTGGAAGGTTCTCAAGTTGGTGGAATCGCCTATAAATAGACCTCGACCCCATCAAGAGAAGTAGAGAGATCAAACAAAATGAAGGTCTCGGGCGCAGTGGAAGCTCGTGGGTGGACGTGCCCACTTGGATTTTTGTCATTAGCAATGATCAATCCGGGATCAATACGAGGATAAACGCCATACTCCACAGATCGAATCACAGAAATAGACAAAGAAGAGGAATAATCCCGGAACCATAAATGTGGATCGTCATAGGTTGATTATAATTAATTTAATTAATTGACAAGAAGTACCACTACTACAAATACGGGCAAGGGAAGCGCCCCCTTATATCAGCGCTAAGAAAAACCGCTGATAAAGGTTACCCTGTATCAGTGCTAGAAAAGCGCTGATAAAGAACTCTTTTATCAGCGCTAGAATTTTAGCGCTGATACAGGGTAACCTTTATCAGCGCTAAAATAGCGCTGATAAAAGACCCTTTATCAGCGCTAGAAAAGCGCTGATAAAGACTCCCTGTATCAGCGCTAAAATTTTAGCAATGATACAGTAAGGATTTATCAGCGCTTTTTTAGTGCTGATAAAGGGTACTATTATCAGTGCTAAAATGTTAGCGCTGATAAAGGTAGTCTTTATTAGCGCTTTTTTAGCACTGATAAAACCTTAGTGCATTTTTTTATAAAGTCGGTCGCACAGTGCCCTCGTTTTATCACGACCTAAAGCTCTCACGGTAATGGAACCCTGCGACTCCCCTCTGCCGCCCGCTGAGATCACGTTGCCAGACCTCCGCCACCCTCGCTTCTTGTTGCCGGACCTCCGCCGCCCGCTGAGTTCGCGTTGCCGTACCTCCGCCGCCCTCGAGCTTCAGTTTGCCGGACCTCCGCCGCCCACAACGCTTTCAAGCTTTGGTTTGCCGGACCTCCTTTGAGGCATGCTTTCCAAATCTTTTTTCAATATTGTTCTCCTCTCCCATTTGTAGATCATTTTTTAACATGCTTTTTTATTCTATGGGTGAGTATTATGGATTGACCGATTGAAGAAAATGAACCATACTTGATGGAAAATGATGTAAAGGGGATGATTCACATATGTTTACTAATTTTCATTATATTTCTCAAGAACATGGTGCTTGTTTACTTTTATTGTTGAAAATCATCATTGTTTTTTGGTGGGGTTGTTTGAGAAGTTTTTTGTTAGTTTGGTTGTGATAGATTCCATTGGGGGAAAATGTGAGATGGTTGAGGTGGTAAATCGTGCAGTGGGGAAGCATCAACCTTTCCATTGTTAAAAAGATGTAATGAGTGGGTTATTGTGGGAGATGACATCGTTAGTTGATATGGATTTTCCTTTTAGTTTCCCAGTGACATAGAATATAGTTGTTAATGATGAAATTGAAAAGGGTTTGGTGGGAATTGAATAACTTCATGGATAAAAATGAAATGGTGGCTATAAAACTATGCTCACCCCCTACGCGATGAGTGTATCAGGTGGTTCCCTCTTCTAAAATTCAAATATGTGAGTTCCTTTACCGAGATATAAACCTATGACCACTCTTAATTCAGGAAACATCCAACTCTAGGTGATAATCCTAGGTTGCCTTAGGTGATGAGAATATGAAGTCCCTATGTTATGGGAATATGAGATCTTCTTTATCTCCCAAATAATGTCCCCTTGATTATACCTCATGAGATTATAAATAGATTAATTAGGGGATATGCCTAAGAATCCCCTAAGTGATGATCATAAGATCTCTTATTCATCTCCTAGGTAATGATCCTAGGATTATACCTCACATGAGGAGCATGAGATTCCTTAGGCGATGTGCCAAATAATCCCCTATGTGATGAGCATACGATCTCTAAACACTTCCCTTAGTAGATGATCTTATATTATTACCTGGTGTGATAAGAACACGATTCATTAGTTGATGAATATAGAAATCCTTATGTGCTATGAATATATTTTATGAACCAAATTGGTGTAGATTCCTCACATGAAAAATGTGATCCACCTTGTGTAATGAGCATAAGATTATAGAGGTTATAAGACTTGAATTCCTTTTGCTATAAGAATAAGTTACCAATTATCAATCATGGTATGACTCATGTATTACAGATAATACACCTCATGTCATGAGCTAATGAAAAATTAATAACCTCAATTTTAGATGAATTTTATAGTTTATCAATACACTCATCACCATTATTATATTCAACTACAAGTATATTCCCTGTAACTAGAATAATAATTGTAATTAACTTGTATCCACTAGAGAGTAGAACCAAAAACTAGATTCAGAAACATGTCTTATATCTGGAACAGAGACCCAGAATAGGAATCATACTCTAAGAAGGAAACTATAGAAGGAATATATAACATCCCATATTCCCATTCCAATCAAGGGGACAATATTATCAACCATATAGGTGGACTCTTTCCACCTTTGGAAATAGGTATGGTAGGTTATGAGGATTGTGGCTAGCCCAAGGAAACAGATTCAAGCCTGAGTGATTTCCCCAGTAGAGGCATCAAAAAATTACCCATGAGCCCAAATATCCAATTCAAATGGGCCTTATTCTATGGGAACCATACATATTAGGCCATACTCTAAATGAAAACATTCCCACACATAGAGGACCATATTCACTAAGTGGTCCATACTTCTACTAGTTGAAAAAACCCTATACCACATAGAGTCATATTTTTTTGTGAATCCAAAATACACTCATTAGGCTATATCCCCTTTTAGTTAGACCAAAAATGTCTTATCACACATATTTACCATACTAACTTTCACTTGGTATCATTCGAAAAATAATCTATACAAATTGATGTTAAACTATATCAATTATTTATTATTAGAAGTACATTGCACATGGTTGTGATAAATACCCTCGGTGCATTCACTAACCCATGACATGTTGGAGGATGGTTTTAGGGGGTCACTACACTATAATCTACTAACCAATAGAGGGGTCTAAATGGGTATAGGCCATGAAATAGTGTTATCAAAGAATTTTATTAGGAGATATGATGGGGTTTGATGATAGGAACATTTGAGGATTTCAATGGATTGGTTTAGAAAGTATTTCATTTGAATTCATTGGTATGTTTTGGGTGTACCTTTCCTTAGGTTTCAAATTATGCTCTTAGTGGTTCTTCATGGTTAGTGGTTGTAGTCTCTTATTTGGGTGAAGGGATGTGTTCTTAGTATATTTCCATCTTATGATGTTCTACATGGTTAGTGGTTGTAGTCTCTTATTTGGAGATGTATAATGTTCTTGGTGAGGGCCACTATCTAGCTAGTGGTGTCGTTTTATATGAGAAAGCATCGATGTAGTTAGAGATGTATGATGTTCTTCATTTGAGTAGAATCATTCAGATTCCAAGTGGGTGTTTCTATAATATATCTTCTTTTTGGTATTCATGTGTTTCATGAATTCATATTTTATCCATTTGAAGTTGGTTAGACATGTTTTGATCATTTTGAAGCACAAAATAACCCTATTAATGAAAATAATATATGGAATGGATGGTATCTTGTTGTGAATTAACCTTTTTCATTGAAATAAATTAGGTTTCCTTCTACTGTTGGTGGATTTGATATTATAAATGAAAATCATGGTTTAAAATAAAGATAAGTTGATTCTTTAAATAAAATTCCAAATGATTTGGCATGTGTTTGTTTATTGATTTTTTTGGGAATGATTTCCAAAATAAATTAAAATTTCTTGTTTTTAAATGGTTTATGGTATTGGTATTTTAAAAAATTGAGGGGGATTGATTGTCCTTTTGAAAAAAATACCTTCGATCCCGACCACCATCCATTGTTTGTTGGGGGTGACTTTAATGTCATTTCCAACCCAAAGGAAAGGAAAGGTAGAAGCCCATTCCAAAGGAAGGCCATCATGGAGTTTGTTCAGTTCATGGCTGGGAAGGGCCTCATTGATCTCAGCTTCTCAGGTGACAGTTTCACCTGGTGCAACAACTGTAGGGGCCATCACCGCTTGTGAAGTCTATTGGATAGGTGTCTAGCCAACATAAAATCCATTAACCTATTCTCAAATACCATGTTTTTCTATCTTGTTTGGGTTATTTTGATTCACTCCCCCTTTTGGTTTCCATTTCTTCTTGGCATGATCATTAGGAACAGTTTCACTTCCACCAGCAGTGAGTATTTAGGCATGATGGTATTGAATGTAGGGCAGAGACCTAGGAGTGGTAGATGTATCATTCTTGATTATTCTTGTGTTTGGTCTGGGGTGATTTGAGGAAACTATAATGAATCTAAAGTAATTATATTTAATGAATATGAATAAATACTAACGGTTAGGCTCTATTAATCTCCATTTTTATAAGGAAGTGGTTCTCTTCTACTGTATTTGGAATTCTTGTTTTGTGTACTTGAACCATAAATACTAATATTTTAGATTCAAATAGGATGAATATGAATAAATATTGGATGGATGCTAATTGTTTAACAATAGAGTACGAGAACAGAGTGAAAGAGTTCATCAAGTTTTCAAAGGATCACACAAAGGATCCTTCTCAAATCCTTTTTCTGTGTTTACATTGTTGTTATTCTAGACTACTTACTCCAGAGGAGTTTGAAGAACATTTGATATGTCACGGAATAGATCGGAGTTATAAATGTTGGAATAAACACGGAGAAAAAGGTAATGTAGCTACTGGCTGGGATAAAATTGCGTTTTATGGATCGTCAGATATGAATACAAATATGGATAATGAAGAAGACCATATGGAGGATGTGATTACAGATGTCAATGATGATGAAGATCGTATTGAGGAAATGACAAAGACAATTCAAGATGAACTCCGTGATTTCCCAAAATTGTTTGAGAAGTTAAAGAGTTGTGAAAAGACGCCATTGTATGCTGCTTGTACTAAGTATACAACATTTTCAGCTGTACTGAAGTTTTATAAATTGAAAGCAGACAACAGATGGAGTGATGTCAGTTTTACGGAACTACTTGCTCTCTTGAATGACATGCTCCCGAAAGATAATGAGCTCCCAAGCCGGACATATGAAGTTAGACGAATGCTACGCTCGATGGGAATGATTTCTGAAAGAATACATGCCTGCCCAAAAGACTGTATATTGTTTCTCAAAGAGAACAAATCACTTACAGAATGCCCAAAGTGTGGTGCTTATTGATACAAGAAAGATAAATCCAATCCTACGAAAGTTGTATGGTACTTTCCAATCATTCCAAGGTTTAGGCGTCTATATGGAAGTGAAGAAACTGCAAGACAATTGTCGTGGCATGCAGATAAAAGAAATAAAGATGGGTTATTACGTCATCCGACCGACTCTCCTCAATGGAAGAAAATTGATCATGAGTATCCTGAATTTGGAAAAGAGCTGAGAAACCTTCATCTTACGTTATCTACAGATGGAGTGAATCCTTTTGGTTTTCAAACCAGCACTCATAGTACATGGCCTGTTATGTTGGTAAATTATAACTTGCCACCCTGGTTATGCATGAAGCGGAAATTCATCATTTTATCTATGCTTATATCAGGACCAAAACAACCAGGTAACGATATTGATGTTTATCTGGCTCTTTTGATCAAGGATTTGAAGTTATTGTGGGACTCAGTTGTAATATTGTATGATGCTTATAAAAGTGAATACTTCATGTTGAGAGCGATGTTGTATGGAACAATAAATGATTTCCCTACTTATGGAAATTTGTCAGGCTATAGCATTAAAGGAACTCAAGGGTGTCCCGTGTGCTAAGAAGATACAGAATCAATTAGGTTGAAACATTCATCGAAATCTGTGTTTCTAGGACATCGTAGATTTCTATCTCATCGGCATAAGTACCGATCTTGGACGACGTCATTCAATGGAAGTTCAGAAAAATGCGCAACACCGTCTCCACTAATAGGTGCTCAGCTGTTTGAGAAAGTAAAAGATCTAAACACTATTTTTGGTAAACCATTTTCGAAAAACCTTACGAAAATCGGTTGGAAAAAGAGATCAGTTTTTTTTGAATTACCATACTTGAATTGTTTGTACGTCATACATTTTATTGATGTGATGCATGTGGAAAAAAATGTATGTGACAGTGTTATCGGAACGTTGCTAAATGCCCCTATAAAAACAAAATATGTAATTAATGCAAGTTTGGATATGGTTGACATGAGAATACGAGAAGATTTGGCTCCCGTGAAGGGTGAAAATCGAATGTTTCTTCCTCCAGCTGCTTATACTCTTTCTAGGGCGGAGAGATATCAGTTTTGCAACTTCTTCAATGATGTAAAGGTTCCAGAGGGGTACTCATCAAATATCAAGAACATTGTGTTAATGAATGATTTGAAGTTAAAAGGTTTGAAATCACATGATTGCCATGTTTTGATGCAAGATCTAATTACTATAGATTTACGTTGCATTTTTCCCAAGAATGTTCGTCATACGTTAACCAAACTTTGTTTCTTTTTCAAAGCTATATGTAGCAAAGTTTTAGACCCGGGGAAATTTCCAGCTATGGAAAAAGAATTTGTCATCATATTATATGAATTAGAAATGTTCTTCCCGCCAACATTCTTTGATATGATGGTTCATTTGATAATTCACTTGGTGAGAGAGATTCAACTTTGTGGTCCTGTGCACTATAGATGGATGTATCCTGTTGAACGTTATATGAAGATTTTGAAAGGGTATGTCAAAAATCAAAGTCGGCCAGAGGGTTGTATAGTGGAGCGATATATTGTTGAGGAAGCCATTGAATTTTGTACTGAATACCTATCTGATGTGGAAAGCATTAGTCTCCCGAAATCTCGTCACACTGGACGCATTGAGGGTGAGGGAATTTCTGGAAGAGAAGTTGTGACAATCAGTATTATAGATCGGGAGCAGGGTCATCTTTATGTTTTGCATAACAGTTGGGAGGTTGCTCCATATATTGAAACTCACAAAGAAATTATTAGGCAGTTGAATCCATCGAGGGATGAAAAATGGTTATCAGATACACCTAATCACTAGTTTATAGGATGGTTTCAGGACCATATTTTTAAGCAGTTGGATGAAAATCCGAATTCAATTTCAGAACGTCTTTGATGGCTAGCTGCTGGACCAAGTGTGTATGTATTATCTTACAGTGGTTATGTAATTAATGGTTATACATTCTATATAGATGAACATGATGAAGATAGTACCATGAAAAATAGTGGAGTTACACTAGTGGCTGAAGCGATGCATGTTTCTGGTAGTAAGGACATAAATCCAATTTATGCAAATATGTCATACTTTGGCATTATCAAACTAATATGGGAGTTGGATTATACGACAATCCAATTGCCTATTTTTCAATGAAAATGGATTGATAACAACAGTGGTGTTAAAATAGATGAATGGGGATTTGTGAAAGTTGATTTTAGTAAAGAAGGGTACAAAGACGAATAGTTTATAATGTCATCACAAGCGGTACAAGTTTTTTATGTTCCAGATCCCGCAAACCAAAAGTGGTTGATTGTTTTGTTATCGTCCAAAACTACTGAAAGTTTTGATGAAAATTCAGTTAAGGATGATCCTTTTAGTGGTACGTCGCAATCATTTCAGAGCGGTCCCAATGCAGATGATGTTTTGTATGTTAGAGGATACCACAATGAAGGGATTCAGATAGTCGATAGAGGTGTCAAATCCCTTCAACCTTTGAAAAAAAGAAAGAGAGTTTAGTAAATAGGTTATATTTTGTTTGTAATATAGATCTTGTCATCTCATGTTATTATCTTATCATTACTGAATTTATGTAATCTGAATTAACCGTTCAACCACTTCTGTAGATAACGACTTCTGCACATTCTGATGCTCCTAACCTTGAGGATGAACAAGTCTCTCAAGCAGCAGCAGCAGCAGCTCCTGCTGCTCCTGCAACTCATGCTGCTGCTGCTGTTACTCCTGCTGCTCCTGCAGCTCATGCTGCTGCTACTGTTTCTCCTGCTGCGGCTCCGGTTGCTCCTGCTGCTCCTCCTACTGCGGCTCCAGCTGCTGCTGCTCCTCCTGCTGCTCCTCCTACTGCTCCTGCTGCTGCGGCTCCCGCTGCTCTTAGTGTTGAGGTCCAACAACCATCAACACATGTCATTGATACCATTCTAGATGAACATATAGATGATGTTGATATCGATGAAATGGTCGGGAATAAAGGACCAGCGTCGCAGAAATCACAGGTGCGTCATAGTTTGACGGTGTTAGCCAAAATTCTTAAGGCGAAAATAAAATGCATCAAATTTGAAGTCAAATGGAATGCACGAGGCCAACATGTGAATCCCAACAAGGCTATGTTTAGCATCTACATTGGAGTTGTCACTCGAAAACGCGTGTCGATTGACATAGATTCATGGCACCATGTTGTGTCCGGGCTGAAGGCTGTGATCTGGGAAGAAATTATGGTTACATTATGAATTTATTTCTTTAATTTACTACCAAATAAAATAATGAAACAATATCTTACTCTTATCAATCTCTTGAAGAGTACATTTATAGTATACGATTCACACAAGGATTATGTACTAAGGCTTGCAGGAAAGATTCATCGAGGTTTTCGCACTATTTTAACAAGATGTCACCTCAAAGATTCTAAAGGTAAAATAAACCCACACCCACCCATTGTCTACGCTCACCTGATATCCCAAGAAGCATGGGATGCATTTATTGGCCGTCGTGGGGATGAGAAGTTTCAGGTACATTGTGAGTGATAATACGTTGTTTGAGGATACCTGTATTCATCACTTTGATTGTCAATATTTCATTTATGAAACAGAAACTCTGTACTAAAAATAAGGAACATGCTTCAAAACCAACATACCCCTATCACAAAGCAAGGATGGGGTACGCTTCATTAGAAAAGAAAATGGTATCTATTTTAAATTTACAATAATATTTTTAGGTACCAATAAACAACATCATAATTATTTTTCTATGCTTATATGTAGATTGATGAGTCTAAAACCAAATGCACTTCCATCCCACGTCATGTGCTATGGAAGGAGGCACGTGTGAACAAAGAAGGGAAGTTAGTAGATGAGAACACACAGAAAGTGTGAGAAATATGTGTAAGTATGACACGAAGATAAAATAATTTGTTTAAAATTTCTATTACATAAAAATAATTAGTTATTTTCCTATATTTGACAGTCACAGGAATCAGCTACTCCTGTAGCTAATACAGACCTATTATCGACGGCTTTGAAGCAGCCAGAAAAATACAGTCGTGTCAGAGGTGCAGGGTTTGGGGTGACACCCCGAGTATATTTTGAGAAGAAGAAAAAAATGGATGATACAGATGAAAAATCAGAACAAATGAGCGAAAAAATAGCAAACCTTGAAGAACAATTACAATGACAGGGAGAGTTTCTAGCAACTTTTATGGGTGGGAAGAAAAGGGAAGCCACAACTCAAGAACAACCGCCGCATGAACATCCCCCCCACCCCCACCAGCTTTGAGGCGAGCCATTCACCTCAAAGAACTGTCTTAGCCGTGGTAAGAAATATTCTAATAATTGTTCCCATGAAATATGGATCAGATAAACACTGATAATTTTTATGTACTCATCTTCTACAGGGTGATAATGATTGTGATTTATATATGTTAACACCCACCTATCACCTTGTAGTAAGGGCTACAATGTTCAATATCCCAGATGCCACACTGCATAATAGACCACTTCTGAAAGATCATATGAAAGTGACGATTACTGTAGCTCATGAGCCAAAGCCAGAGCTACCTATTCCACTTGATGCGATGATATTCATACGATCGAAAAGGCTATTGGGACATTCATTGCATGGCCGTCAGAACTTGTAAGAGTACACGCAGACAAAGTGGTATTTATTTCCTTTTATTTTCAAGCTAAACCCTTAAAAATTAATGAAAAAAGGGTATGAACCAATTATTGTTGTTATAGACAGATAAAGGGAAGGGGGTGACAAACGTCAGCTCAAAACCATCTAAAGGATCGACCAACCGATCCCAAGGAGCTACTGAAAGCACAATAAAACCACCTGTTCTCTATCCACATTTACTAGCATTGAAGACTCATGTGGATACGAAGCTAAAAGATGGTAATAGTCATATAGTGGTTTTCGAAGAGAATATATACAGAGAGGAAAGTCAAGATTTTGTTGCTGCTGAAAATGTAAATGAAATCCTTGAAAATGGTTGGCTAGGCGTCACAGTTGTAAATGTATATATGAGGTATGTTTCCATGAATTGATTTTCCAAAAGCTGATCTAATGTGCAAATTATGACTAAATGCATTTTATATTGTTGACAGACGTATTTATGAAAAACAATTGAAGGAATTTTCCCATGAGCCAAGATTTGGACTGGTTAGTCCTCATATCACATCAATACACCTAACAAAAATAGAGCCATCAAAAAGGGATGTAATAGTGAACGGCTTGCTGAAAACATTTGAACGCAAGATTACAGATGACAGACTTTTCCTAATACCAACCATGCAGGGGTAATACTCTATGATTAAAGCATATCAATTATATTTTCACTTCTTTTATTACTTATTCATTTTTGTGTTTTTAGGAAACATTGGTTGCTAATTGCGGTGAACTTGGATACTCCAAAGATTTATTTTCTGGATTCAAAGCAAGGATATCCATCAAACCGACCACACATGATGGAGTTTGTGAATCTGTAAGACACTACATCTTACGTTTTAGGTCTAAACATCAAGTAATATAATTTATATTATCTTTTACTGAGGATTCTGTTATGATAGGGTGGTGTATCATTATCGTCTAAAAAAAGAAATGAATATAGGGGCTAAGCATAAGGAGGCGAGCAAGTACTACGTCTGGACAAATATTAGGGTATATATAATAAAATTTCACTATCCAAACACATCTCAACAGAAGTTACTTATTCTCCTAATGATCAATTTTTTTGCAGTGTCCAGAAAAAACAAACGATAATTATTGCGGTTATTATCTTTGTAAATTTATGAAAGAGATCGTTTTTCATCAGCAAACTAGCATCCCTAAAGAGGTATTTTTAAAAAAAACTACTAGTTCGTTTAAGTTATTTATTAATTTTTTTTTTATTTTGCAGTACTACTCTGACTGCCAAAAAGACTCATACTCACAAGACGATATAGATGTGTTCAGAAATGAGTGGGCCGCATACCTGATGGAAGATTTTACACAAATACAATGAAGATCTGACTTGGGGACATGTACAATTTGTGGTTATTTTTGAGAGGGGTTAATGGGATCAAAAGATGAAACATTGTTGTATGTAAATGTTTGTAGGAAAATTGTAATTGTTATTAAATAAAACAGACTTTCTCCAATGAGTCATTTTCTCATTTTAACAGATGGCATGCACCAGCAACATGCAAGAATGCTGAACCACTCAAAGGTTCTCTATTTTGTTCAAAATGGACATGATTTTAAGTGAAAACAACAACTGACCTATGGAAATCCGACCAAATGCATTCAGATTGTATCGATATTTTATAAGAACGATCCAAGGGTCCTTGGTGACATGTACGAGTCAACCCCGCCTCAATCCAAGGGACGGTGTGGCCGCTATCACTCAAAGGGTCTTTATTTTGTTTAAAATGGACACGATTTTAATTGAAAACAACAACTGACCTACGGAAATCCAACCAAACGCATTCGGATTGCCTTGATCTTTTATAAGAATGATCCAAGGGTCCTTGGTGACATGTACGAGTCAAACCTCCCTCAATCCAAGGCATGGTGTGGCCTCTATCACTCAAAGGGTCTCTATTTTGTTTAAAATGGACAAGATTTTAAGTGAAAACAACAACTGACCTACGGAATTCCGACCAAACGCATTCGGATTGCATTTATATTTTATAAGAACAATACAAGGGTCCTTGGTGATGTGTACGAGTCAACCCCGCCTCAATCCGAGGCACGGTGTGGCCGCTATCACTCAAAGGGTCTCTATTTTGTTTAAAATGGACAAGATTTTAAGTGAAAACAACAAATGACCTATGTAAATCTGACCAAACGCATTCATATTGCATTGATATTTTATAAGAACGATCCAAGGGTCCTTGGTGATGTGTAAGAGTCAACCCCACCTCAATTCGAGGCATGGTGTGGCTGCTAGCACTCAAAGGGTCTCTCTTATTTAAAGTGGACACGATTTTAATTGAAAACAAAAACTGACCTATGGAAATCTGACCAAACGCATTAAGATTGCATTTATATTTTATAATAATGATCCAAGGGTTCTTGGTGACGTGTAAGAGTCAACCCCGCCTCAATCTGAGGCACGGTGTGGCCGCTAGCACTCAAAGAGTCTCTCTTGTTTAAAATGGACACGATTTTAATTGAAAACAACAACTGACCTATGGAAATCCGACCAAACACATTCATATTGCATTGATATTTTATAAGAACAATCCAAGGGTCCTTGGTGATGTGTAAGAGTCAACCCCACATCAATCCTAGGCACGGTGTGGCTGCTATCACTCAAAGAGTCTCTATTTTGTTTAAAATGAACAAGATTTTAAGTGAAAACAACAACTGACCTACAGAAATATGACAAAACGCATTCGGATTGAATTTATATTTTATAAGAATGATCCAAGGGTCCTTGGTGACGTTTAAAAGTAAACCCTACCTCAATACGAGGCACGATGTGGATGCTAGCACTCAAAGGGTCTCTATTTTGTTTAAAATGGACACAATTTTAATTGAAAACAACAACTGACCTACGGAAATCTGACCAAAATCATTCATATTGCATTGATATTTTATAAGAAAGATCCAAGGTTCCTTGGTGATGTGTATGAGTCAACCTCGCCTCAATCCGAGGCACGGTGTGGCCGCTATCACTCAAAGGATCTCTATTTTGTTTAAAATGGACAAGATTTTAAGTGAAAACAACAACTGACCTACGAAAATCTGACCAAACGCATTCGGATTGCATTGATCTTTTATAAGAATGATCAAAGGGTCCTTGGTGATGTGTATGAGTCAACCCCTCCTCAATCCGAGGCACGGTGTGACCACTAGCACTCAAAGGGTCTCTATTTTGTTTAAAATGGACACGATTTTAATTGAAAACAACAACTGACCTACGAAAATCTGACCAAACGCATTCAGATTGCATTGATCTTTTATAAGAACGATCCAAGGATCCTTGGTGATGTGTATGAGTCAACCCCATCTCAATGCGAGGCATGGTGTGGCCGCTATCACTCAAAGGGTCTTTATTTTGTTTAAAATGGACAAGATTTTAAGTGAAAATAACAACTGACCTACAGAAATCCAACCAAACGCATTCATATTGCATTGATATTTTATAAGAATGATCCAAGGGTCTTTGGTGATATGTAAGAGTCAACCCCGCCTCAATCCGAGGCACGGTGTGGCCGCTGGCACTCAAAGGGTCTCTCTTGTTTAAAGTGGACACAATTTTAATTGAAAACAACAACTGACCTACGGAAATCTGACCAAATGCATTAGGATTACATTGATATTTTATAATATCAATCCAAGGGTCCTTGGTGACGTGTACGAGTCAACCTATCCTCAATAATAGGCACGGTGTGTCCGCTATCACTCAAAGGGTCTCTCATGTTTAAAATGGACATGATTTTAATTGAAAACAACAACTGACCTACGGAAATATGACCAAATGTATTCGGATTGAATTTATATTTTATAATAGTGATACAAGGGTCCTTGGTGACCTGTAAGAGTCAAACCTTCCTTAATAAGAGGCACAATGTGGCCGCTATCACTCAAAGGGTCTCTATTTTGTTTAAAATGGACAAGATTTTAAGTGAAAACAACAACTGACCTACGAAAATCTAACCAAACGCATCCAGATTGCATTTATCTTTTATAATAACGATCCAAGGGTCCTTGGTGACATGTAAGAGTCAACCCTGCCTCAATATGAGGCACGGTGTGGCCGCTAGCACTCAAAGGGTCTCTATTTTGTTTAAAATGGACACGATTTTAATTGAAAACAACAACTGACCTACGGAAATCCGACCAAATGCATTTGGATTGCATTGATCTTTTATAATAACGATCCAAGGGTCCTTGGTGATGTGTAAGAGTAAACCCTGCCTCAATACGAGGCACGGTGTGGCCGGTATCACTCAAAGGGTCTCTATTTTGTTTAAAATGGACAAGATTTTAAGTGAAAACAACAACTGACCTACGTAAATATGACCAAAAGCATTCGGATTGCATTGATATTTTATAATAACGATCCAAGGGTCCTTGGTGACGCGTACGAGTCAACCTCTCCTCAATTCGAGGCACATTGTGGCTGATATAACTCAAAGGGTCTCTCTTGTTTAAAGTGGACACGATTTTAATTGAAAACAACAAATGACCTACGGAAATCCGACCAAACGCATTCAGATTGAATTGATATTTTATAAGAATGACCCAAGGGTCCTTGGTGATGTGTAATAGTCAACCCCTCATCAATATAAGGCACGGTGTGTCCGATAGCACTCAAAGGGTCTCTATTTTTTTTTAAATGGACACGATTTTAAGTGAAAACAACAACTGACCTACGGAAATCCGACCAAACGCATTCAGATTGCATTGATCTTTTATAAGAACAATAAAAGTTTCCTTGGTGACGTGTATGAGTCAACCTATCCTCAATATGAGGCACATTTTGGCCGCTAGCACTCAAAAGGTCTCTATTTTGTTTAAAATGGACAAGATTTTAATTGAAAACAACAATTGACCTACGGAAATCTGACCAAACGCATTCAGATTGCATTGATCTTTTAAATGGGGGGTCATGGCATGTGATATATCAGGGGACTCATATATATCAAGTCATGGTTGGCCTGATATACTAGGGTGATCATGTGTTTGGGTCTATGATACTTATGGGCTTATATCTGGATGAAAATACTCCCATTTGGGAGGGTGAATATGCTTATGGGTCTTATTCCTTAAATGAGAATACTCTCATAGGGGAGGGATGAGATGTATATAGGTATTATTCACCAAATAAGAATACAACCATAGGAGTGGGATGAGATTCTTATTGGGAATATTCACTAAATGAAAATAATCCCATAGGGGAGGGCTGAGATGATTATATAGATTATGCATCAAATGAGAATACACCCATATTGGAGGGTTTATATGATTATAGGGATTATTATTTGGATGATAATACTCCCATATAGTAAAGAATATATGCTTCTTTGTATTATTCCCTAAATAAGGGTACTCCCATAGTATAGGGATGAGATCCTTGTAGGTCTTATGCCTCAGAATTGGAAGAACACATATGGGTGGCCTGAGATACTGTTGAGGGTATTCCCTAGATGAGAAAACTCCCATAAGTGGATTTCCATGATGGAGTATAAATAAAACTCACATATTGGAGGTCAATGATAATTATGTATATAGTGGGGAGACCATGGTATATTATATGTTTTGTGTGGTTCCTATGATGTACTCAGAGAAACCCTAACATTGGATGAAGTAGGTATGGTTGATCAAGATTTAATACTTGAGAATCAATGTGTCTTGATGTAGATGGGGTAGGACTTGGTCAAACTATATTTTTATAATTTCGACACGATCCTTGTGAAATTCTTGGTAAAAGTTCATCACTTGGAAAATTAATTTGGGTTTAATCATGGCCATGGATTTGAGGATCAATGATGATTTTTTATTAGTTTTATTCCAGTTCTTTCTCAACTAGGTTGTGCATATTTCCTGATCATACACTCACAATAGCCTATTGCAGGTTTAATATTGGGGGTTTATTAATGAGATTCATCCCCCCCAAGTATGTGCACCTTAGTGTGTGTACAAACCTTATAACTTCTTTGAGGTTGAGAACATGATGTATAGTGGATAGAGAAAAGTCCAAAGATTTATGTATTGATAAAACACACCCATATGGAGCCTTAGGATTGAACTGGAAAGCCCCCCGGACACCCCCTACCCCCCCTTGGACAGCCACCCTAAACCCTTGAACAGCCCCCAAACCCCCTGAATTCTGAATTGATTTCTTTAAGTACTTGATTAACTTATAAATTATGTGTTAATGGTGTATGGGTATAATTGTTTTATGGGTATACTTGGTCTAATTTTCTTATGATTTATGAGTTAATTTTGTATGGGTATACTTGCTTTAATTGGCTTATTGAGATGCTGTTTTTTTTGCAGGTGTTCGGGTGTACTGCTGCAGATTTATCGTAGCAGCAGAGAGGGCATTTATCAGCGCTCTTTTAGCGCTGATAAATCGTGCTTTTATCAGTGCTAAAAAAAGTACTGATAAACTACACCTTTATCAGCGCTAAAGAAGCACTGATAAAGGGTTGTTTTATCAGCGTTTTTTAGCACTGATAAAGGGGTACCCCTTTATCAGCACTGAGCTTTACAACGCTTTTTTAGCGCTGTTAAAGCCCGTTTTTAGCGCTGTTAATGCCTGTATTTTTAGTAGTGTACCTTTTATGGCGTTCTTTCTTCGTTGATATTTCTGATCACGTTCCGATGTGATTCGTCATTCCGTCGTAGAAGCCAAGTGTAGACATCCTCTAGCAGTGATCCACACGTGCACCACGTATCTCTGGACGTCGCCAAAGGAATATCTAGGTGCTAGCGTGGAGAATCCTTTTCTTGCATTGTCTGCCTTAGATCGCCTTGATCCGATGGAGGTGGATCTCTCTCAGTCTTGAGAGTGTTCTTGGAGGACAAAGTTCTTTCGGTCTTGAGAGAATTCTCCAGAATTGTTGTGCACAATGATTCTCTTAGGAAAAGAATTGGGGTTGTGAGGATATTTATAATCGGGTTTGAGGTTGTAGAGTTATGACAATAAATAAAAGAGTTACACATTTTATTTATTTCATTAACTCTTTTGAAAACCCCATGTCGAGTCATTAATTCCTTGACATGCGCCCACACTGATTATAATAAATATCATTTAATAAAATGATATTATTTCCTCAAAATCCCAACTGGAAAAACTACACGACATGTAATCATAAATACACAGCGTGTACTTGTTTTTCATTGAAAACTACATGGCACGTACATTCAATGTACCCGGAGTGTATATCATGTTTTCATTTATTCATTTCCTTTCCAAAATGAAAACTACACGGCATGTACATTCAATAATACATGACGTGTACTTGTTTTCAAAATAAAAACTACACGACGTATAATCATTAATACACAACGTGTACTTGTTTTTATTTTATTCTTCCTCCAACATTAAAATGATTTAGTCTTTATTGAATAATTATTAAACCACGTATGGGAATAATCTTTATTCTACTTGAGATACTTGAATACACTTAGTGTGTGACCCTCTAGGCCTCTTTCTCGTTGGCATTACACGGACTTTCCTAAAGTCCAAGATTACTGTCTAGCAATGGGTCAAGACACCCAAGAGAAAGAAGTTGATGCCGCATTGACCTGTCACCTCATACAAATGCTTACCGTGTAATTTAATCCCTTTGTCTCAATATCTCATCAAGCAGGTTTCATGGCAGTGACATAAACCTATATGCTTGATCTATCATTCTTTGACTTCCAGAAATAAACTCATCGTGACACCATGGCCATGGAATTTATTCGATAGTTCTATTTCAATCAAAGGGCCTGAGATATTTTCTTCAATAAATATGGAAGGGAAAAATCCTTCCTTGACTTATCCATTAACAACATGTCATTCGTGACGCACCCAACATACCTTACTTCCCGCCAACTTTCTTCATGATGGTTTTCGTTAGCAAATCTAAGTGCGCGAGTCATGACATTAGTTAATGATAATCTTCCAGTCTAAGGACCATTACACACACTCGTATATAGAAATGTACGATGACACCAAAACATGCAGAATTGATACTGGCGGGTCTGTTCTCATAATCTCCCATCTTGGAGATTACCAAGTGTGAACTCCATGAGAGAGAGTCTCATCTTCTTACGAGTACTCGCACATGACGATCTGTATACTATGTGTCCTATCATAGTATGTCATCCAACCGTAGAACTTTATTTAAGAATATTGTTATAGTATTTCAAAGTTCTCATCATAGTGGGGATCTTCCATGACCTTATCAATGCAACAAATATTCCAGGACATTATTATATTATAGTCATGCAGAACAATGAACAATATATAATAAGTGAACATTCATGTAATCAAAGTACAAAACAATTGGTTCTCAGGACACCAAACCTAACACTAAAAACCTTAATCTCTCTAATTGAGAATTAGATTTTTAGAGTGGGGAGCTTCGCAAAAGCAAAGGGAATTCACAGAGGCAGTTGAGCTTTGTGAAAGGAAGGTGCGCCACGAAGGCCAGTTTGTCTTTGTGGAGGATGTGTGCTTCACGAAGGCTTGTTTAACTTTGTGAAATCGCAAAAACCAGTGCGAGATCTGTGATCTAGTAATCTTTGCGGGCCTGTGAGCTCTGTAAACCTATAAGCTTTGCGAAGAGGTTGGAGCATTGTAAAGGCTTGTTTGAGCTTTGTAAAAGTGGGAGCTTCGTGAAGGTAGTGTTCTTAGTGAAAGAGTTTCAAAAGGGATTTCCTAGAGTTCATAGGCAAAGTTTTATTCATCAGTGGATGGAATTTGGACTTCAACAGAGCATCTATATACAGTGGAGGATGCATTCATTAGTGATAACGAAGATACCTACAGTTCTATAAACTATGAGTGGATCTTCTAAAGAAGCATCAAGTTCACTTCAGTTGAGAGAGCAGTGAGTTCTCAAATTATGAATGGTTGTAAACCAGTATAGACAATGATTTCACTTCAAACTTGCAAATAATAGTTCACTTTTAGTGGATTTGGTGCATCAGCATATTTCCAGTGTATGCTCCTTTGATGTAGCCCAGTGAGGGTGAACCAAGTAAAATTATTGTGTCCTGTGCATGCTTTAAGATTTGTTCTGTAATGGCTCGGACCTCTCTGGTCTCTTCCTTTGTGAAAATCAGGTGTATGAGGTGTTTCAGGAGGTCAATGTGACTTATCCCCAACAATTTTCCAAATTTCCATTCCTGTGAACAGTTCCATCGGTGAACAGTTCCAACGGTAGACTACTATGAACAGTGCATCAGTAACCTTCTATGAACAGTGTCATTGATGACCTTATGTGAACAGTGTCATCGATAACCTTATGTGAACAGTGCAACGGTGAGGTTCCAATGGGGACCTTTTTCCTTTTACAAATTTTGAGTTCATGAACAATGTTTCCAGAATGGTGAGGTTCCAACGGTGAGGTTCCAATGGTGAGGTTCATGAACAGTGTTTCCAAAACGGTGAGGTTCCAATGATGAGATTCATGAACAGTGTTTCTAGAACGGTGAGGTTCAAACAGTGTCCTTTTTCCTTTTCCAAATTTTGATTTCATGAATAGTGTTTCCAGAATGGTGAGGTTCTAACAGTGAGGTTTATGAATAGTGTTTCTAGAATGGCGAGGTTCCAACGGTGAGGTTCATGAACAGTGTTTCCAGAATGGTGAGGGTCCAACAGTGACCTTTTTCCTTTGCCAAATTTTGAGTTCATGAACAGTGTTTCCAGAATGGTGAGGTTCCAATGGTGAGGTTCCAACAGCAAGGTTCATGAACAATGTTTCCAGAATAGTGAGGTTCCAGCAGTGAGGTTCCAATAGTGAGGTTGATGAACAATGTTTTCCCTTTTCCAAATTTCGAGTTCGTGAACAGTGTTTCCAGCTTCCTACAGTTCAACCCTTTAACGTTTCCTTTGATGTAAAATGCATTTAAAGCCTTGTTTTAAGGAATCTAAGGCTGATTCAAAGGCCGTAACTCCTATATTAATTTATCCTAAGGCTCAGGATGTTTTTACTTGGTCAAACCACATGGTTTAATGCAATCCTCTTTTAATGGAAAACCCAGTGTATCTTAAACCACTACTCCGTTAAATCTTCCAAAGGGACGAGATATCTTCCTCCCTAGTTCTTCCTCCTTATTCTTGGGTGTGAGATGCTCGAACATCCCATTCCTTCCCGTAGGAGTTGTGCAATCAAATTTTCCTCCTAGGATTTGTTACACTTTGTTTTGATACAACCAAGAAATATCGATGAGTCTTTGATATAAGGTATGATCTATCTTCATTATTTCTGGTTCATCTCCTTCTTTCTCCTTTACATTTTTATTGAATTTTTAACCCATGTTCCTAATGGGCTTTTCTTGGGTTTTGGCCGATGCGGTGGTGTCTCTACATCCTTGGGTGGATACAGTTGTTATAGGGGAGGAGATCGTAACCCGTTGCGTGGCTCGTTCTCGTATAAAGAACGTCAAGGACTATTTTAGGTAGGGGATTCATTGCTTCTTTATTCTTTTGTGTGAAACTGTATTGTTAGAATGTTTTATCCCACTGGATCACAATGAAATTTACATAATAAATATTTGAACCGGATAAATAAATTGACATCGATTGTATGTTATTGCATATTTTTTTGCTAGATAGTGTGATATCCATGCTTGCTTTGTTTAGATTTTTGTTCTAGATGGAAATTGGTAAAGAATGTAAAGCCGGAATTAATCGATAATTGTTTGGCTAAAGATAAAGAGGCATGTAAATGAATATGGTTCTTCTTGTTATAATTTGATGTTAATCAAATTGGTGCAGTTTTCATGTTTAATTATTTTTGATAGCTTACTGGTTAGGTTTTACGAATTTGGAACCTACGAATAATAAATCAGTTAATCCAGGATGGATTAAAGAACACGTTGTTCGAGAAAAGATAATTCCTTGTAGGGTTCTGAGTTACCCTCTTGATTGTTTAAGGGCCAAGAGACCAATTGATATGATGTTTGTTTTCTTGCTTCTTGTGTCATGATGTGAGCCTGGATGGCTATTGTGATATGTGGGGGCATGAAGACCTATTGGTTGTGGAAGCAGTTGATGCCTAGAGTGGCGAGATGCATCAGGTTATGCATGTGGGTGTTGAGGAGGACACCAGGGATGATGAAATTGGTTGGATGTGAATGATTGGATTCTTACTGATTCTTATTAGTTGTTTATCTACTTTAAATTCCCCACTGCTCAAGGAAGCTGGTATTTCTTACTCTTCTTCCAAAAAGGGTGAAGACGCATGGGGTATGCCACGTGCTTTCTATGTCTAGCTTCTCAAGGGGGGATGGGTCTACGCTCTTACTATAGGCGACAAAGACTTGACGGGTAGATATCTAATCACCGTGTTGAACCCCCTTGTGTTTAATAACATATAATGTTTTTCTAGAATGCCTAGGAATATGGAAAAGTAATGTTGTAAATAAATAATTGAATGAATGATGTTAACCCATGGTGTTGGAGCTTGCTGGAAAGAAATGTCGAGGTTACAATTTTAAAGGGACAATGGAATTTGGGTGTGATGCTAATGAAATTTAATGTGGAACTGTTAATGGTTAATTAATGTTTAAAGAATTAATTAATGTAAAGTGGAACTTATAAAAAGGGAATGAAGTAAGGCAATAATCTCTTTAAATGATTGTGTGATTATAGGATACTTAGTCTTAGAAGTGGCAGCCGGGAGTCTGAGAGAAGTTAGCTGTAGTTGAGTCTAAAACTAGGTTAGTGTGGTTGTGAGATATATTATATTCTGTACTTTTTGTGTTTCTATATGATACTCCACCCTGTCAGTTAGGACAACTAACACCCTGTGGATTTTGAGCCCTGGGGGGGGGGGGGTGTTTTCCCCAACATTCCGGTGGGAGGATAGATGATTGACTACCCCCTTTGGCCCCACTCTCTTCTCTTGTTAGTTAATTGTGCTGGTAGGCATAGTGGTTAGTTTTCCCCATATATGTGTGTAGAGGGCTGTAATGGATTGTGGTTATTCACACACATATATTCTGGATATAGTATCCTATGGACTACTATAGGTGTAACGTGTATAGACTTGATGTCTTGCAGATCCTTACTCGGTGTATGGGATGTAATGGCTTGAGGTATAATACCAGATGTATGATACACATTATACAAGCTGTGGTGGCTCCCAGAAACTACCTGGTTACTTTCTTGCGTGGACGTGGTGGTTTTTTTGCATGAGGTACATATTGTGGTGCTTCGCCCAGGTGTCTGTGGGCAAGCATTTTTGGAGAGAGATGCTTAGGACGTGTGACGTTGGGGAAAATTGACAAACTAGTGGGGAAGTAGTAGTGGGGTACCCTTGATAATATTTATTATATTATATAATCTTGTATGAATTACTTGATGAGAGTAGCCATGGTGAGGCTGGGAACTTAGTATACCTGTTTAGGTGACAAGTTAGTTTCACTTGTTGTTCATTGTGCTTTAGCATGCTTTCTTTAATTTTGCACGAGAGGCTCTGAGAAGGATCCTACTGAGTATACTGTTATACTCACCCTATGTATATATAAACTATTTTCAGGTCACTTGGAGCAGGTTAGAGATCAAGCTGGTTTCTACTAGCTTGGGGTTGCAGGAGCTGTTCGGGCTTGTGGTTGTTGCTGTTTTTTTACTTTCTTTTGGGTATTTGTAGTTTTCCCCTTTCAGTTGTAGTAGTTTTCATAGAATTACATTTTTTTACTTGGGATTTATTTTATATTTCTGTCTGAGTTGGAGTTGTTTTGTGTCTATCTTATCTCTCTCTTCCATATGTGTTCTCTTAGAGGGTAATTCCTCCCATTTGTGTGATTACTATACTCTCAGTGCTAGTCGCCAACCCAGGGCCTACTGAAGGCGGGAATCGGGGGGGGGGGGGGGGGGGGGGTCATTATCTCCCTTATCACATTGTCGGCCCAAGAGGGGTACAATTTGTGGGGAGGGGGTCGTGACATGTTCATACTCTACAACAGGAAGGAGAGAGAAGATAGTTTTTTCTAACAACGAAACAAGATCAAATGGGTAGTTGTTTTAATCTATCATACCCTGATTCACCCCCCTCTCAGGGTATCTAGCCGAGTGGACCTAACACTTTTTTCTTAGATAAAACCTTTAAAATAAATATTAAGAAAATAAAACCCCATTTTTGGAAACTTATAGAATCACATTCATAAAACCATTTCAAAACCCTTTCAATTGGAATAACCGTACAACCAACTTCCAATAAAATTCTTTGTAGAACATAATCATTACCCAATGCATTGGAGAGTTATAATAGCGCTCACACTTCATATAAGCTATATTGAAATCACCCATTTTTCATGATCTATAATGGGGCTCAACCCTTTGTATAAGCCATATCGGGCTCATCTATGAGCTACAATGGGGTGCACACCATTATACAAGCTGCATCAGGCTCACCCGTGAGCTATAATGAGGCTCAACCCATCGTATAAGCTGCATCAGGCTCACCTATTTTTCATATAATGATCTCGTACCATATCATGAATATAAATTTTATGTTTTCACCTTTTCATCATAAAACCTTTTAAAATCTCTTTTAAACCCATATGAAAACACTTTTGGATATCAAAATACCATTTTCTTTAAAAATCATTTTTAAAAATCTAACAACTGCACACATAATAAAGAAACCATTTTATTTGAAACGAACCATAAAAAAATATAATGGAAACTTCAAAGTATTGAGTAATAATGATAGTATGAAAAATCCATTCATGATGTATAAAAAAATACATTCCTTTTGACTTTTGTAAAAATAGTTGAAAAAGGAACTTTAAAAGAATATTTTTAAAAGAAAATACCTTACATTGAGTCAGACTCATCACATATGTTATTTATCTTCCTGAATAATAAACTTAGGTTAATTTATAATTTTTTAATAACCTTTTTCAAGTTTATTATTCCTTTTATATCACTTATTACCATGTTATAACAATTACTTAACTATTTAGGTTTACATTGGTTGTTTTGATGATATTCGGTTCATAAGTCCAAAATGACTTAAGTATGTTGACTATGGTCAAAGTGGTCATTACTACACCATATATAGAATAATATTAATGATATAATTATAATTTTATACATAAATTTTACTCTCAAATTAAACTATTACATATGGTTATGAAAAATGAATTATGTTACAATCATGGAGACGGTAGGCCATACGTACGCATAAGTAATGTGTCCATTTTTCAACGATCATTATGGAAATAAGGTAAATATAATTTTATATTTAAATAATGATAATAATATATTAAATATAATATTAATTATTTAAATATACTTATATATATAATCTATGTGATGTGGTGATAAAAAACGAACCACATCGCTTCATGGAGGTGGTAGTCCACACATACGCATGAACGATGTTATCATTTTTTAGTGTATGAAATGGTAAGAGGAGAAATGATATATTATATTTTAATAATGATAAATATTTCATTAATATCATATATAAACATTATTACAATAATTATAACTATTCTTGAGATACAATGATAGAAAACAAATTACATCGGTTCGTGAGGCGGTAGTCCGCCATACACATGAATGGTGATTTTGTTTCCCATTTGATGAAAGAAGAGATGGATATACATCATTAAACTAACATAATAACATATAAATATATGTAGGATACTTAATTTATTATTTTATAATGGTTTAATAAGGTTTTAGGGATGTGTAAGAAGAAACAAATCTAAAACATGCATATAAAAACTATACCTCTTCTTTGAAAAACCTCATTTTCTTAACACCTTAAGACCTATAAGATTGGTATTATGCCTAAAATAATATCTATATAATGTGGGGAGGTATTATAGGAAGTTATTTGGTCAGGTATTGGATGAACTAAAAGGGTTTTTAAGTGTGAATAAATGAGAAGAAGAGTTGTCCTTTTATAAGAGAGGGGAGGGGCACTCTTGGAATTTCTCAAAATACTAATTTAATATAAATCAATTTTCAATTCCGAATAGAATAAAAGTGAAATATTTAAAATATAATATGATTATGGGTATAAATACACTTTTTGAATAAAAATTATACAACTTTTTTCTACATTTATATCTTTATATTTTAGTTTTAACCCTTATTGAACCCCTTTCTTACCATGACAACGTGTTTTTTTACACTTTGAGGGCCAATATAGTTACTATAAAATGAAAAAATACCCATAAATGGACCATGATTGATATATTAAACCTTATACTAATCAAATTAATGAATTTAATATTTTTTAAATTTTTATATCATTTAATAAAATATTATTTACTATAAAATATCTATAATGTCATTTTTAGAACTATTCAATACATAAAATTTAATAATATCAAGACAAAATCTAAAAATAGAAAAAACATTTTATTATATCCCTAACATGTCATTTTCATCTTTAAAATTCATTTATCACATTATTTATCTTAAATTATATTTATTTTAATATTATTCATATCGTTTATTTGTTTTTTCCATTAATTAAATAATTACCGCATCAGTGTTGTGCAATCATTTAAGTTAATTATTTATTCACTAAAAATTAAAAATAAATTACCATGATGAAGATAAATATTTAATATTTCAAAATAATATTTATATTCAAACATATACTCTAGATAACACCATATTAAAAATATTACACTTATTAAAAATAAATGTGACATGTTTGACTTTTCTTTAAATAAAATACTATAAAGGTAATAATCTCATCCAAGTGACCCAAAAAATTCATAAATTCTATAATTTGATGATTATGGTTGATATATTATAATACATTAATATTTAGGTACATTTTTGGGTTATTTAATAGTTCTTATCATTTTATTTTTAATCTAAATTACCCAATTTACCTTTTACAGTGGTAATAAAAATTACTAAGTTTACTATTAATATTGAAAAAAATAAAAGGGAAATATTTACTAAATTTGGACCTATTGATTCCAAATATATAATCCATTTTTTAAAATTCAAAACACATAATTTTTTTAGAATTTAATTTAAAATTAAAACGTAAAAAATGCAACGAAAAGATAGTTTTTCTAAAAAATGCCCTTTTAAATATAAAATGTTTTTATACTAAATTAAATTATAAAATGCATTAAAAATACATAATTGGATTATTTTAAATCAAAAAAAGAACCAATGAAAATTTAAAACTAATCCAAAACATAATTTGACCTTATAAATACTTTAAAATAAAAATCAATATTTTCACCATTCCTTGAAAAATCAATATTTTCAAAATATTCTAAAAAATTCAACCTATGATAATTTTGAAATGATTAATTTAAAAATGAAATTTAATTTCCAAATTAAAATTTTATAATTTTAAAATTAAACTTTTAAATAAAATCTTATAGGAAATGAGTTTAATAAAACAATTTCCTTTTTGATTTTAAGAATTACTTAATATATTTATAATGAATATAACTACCTAATTCAGGAATACTAATAAATATTAAAATTATTTATTATATCATTTACCTAGGTTGTTAAATTCTCCCCCACTTTTAGAAATTTCATCCAATCAATTTTTAACTCGGGCTCAGTAACCGGGGTTTGACTTTTAAAAATACCTTGGTTGAAATCCCACAACGTAAAAAGGAATAATAAAACTTCCACTTAAAAATAGAGAAAAGGGAAGTAAAAAGGTCATATGGAATAACACATAACTAGGTTTTCATGTAGGAAAACATAGACAAGAAATAGAAAATATAACGCCCAAAGACCAATAGAGAGTGACATGGAATATGATCATGATAAAGTTAACCACCACAAAACCATAAATCTGTGACGGGTTAAAAGGAAATTGATTTCTTGATAAGAAAATTAAATGAATAACATTTTTGTTTTAAAATAATTTTCCTAGAGTTGATAAATTACTTTAATACCTATTCTATGAACATGATCAAATATACTTACTTGAAAAATAGAGTTTCACCCTTAATAAATTTCCACCACAAACTCATATTTTCTCTAAATTACGAGTATTCAAGATGATTTTTTCATGACTGAAGCACTAGAATCAACTTCTACGGATAAAAAAATCCACAAAATAATAAAAATATATTCCTACTTATTTAGAAAATAACAAAAACCAAAATGGTTAGAACATGATAAGTTAATTACCAAAATGAATAAACTTTAAAACAAAAAAATTACTTTAATATTCAAAATTTAAGAGGAATAACCAAATTTCAACATGGATCATTCAATAAATAACTATCCCTAAAAGGTCTAAAAAATATTCTATACTAATATTAAAAACAAAAAATCAGAAGTATTTGATCATATAGTCTTACAAGATTAATTTTAACATTTATATTCAAATAATATCAATCACTTTTAAAGTCTCATACCAAAATGTGCATGAAATAAACATATCTTCTTCAAGATATGCTAATCATTTCCATAAATAATTTGAATCACCATAAAGAAATAATGAAATCATATATAACTCCAAAAGATAATTCAACCTTTATTCCTCAAATAAAATCTTATAACATTCTATTTACCTTAATCCTATAATGTTCCCCCAAAATTATAGTGATCTTATTCTGAAAAAATATTAATCACTTAAATCACCAAATCATTTTCCAATCACAAATGGTTATCTATACGGTAAAACACATGCTCCAAAAATCAACTTATTATTCATCCATGAAATCATTTAACTAAAAAGAAAATTTTATACTAACCGAGACTTTACATAGGCCAGTGGTAAGTGATTCTCATCCTTGTATCCATTCAGTTGTGGGTTCAAACCTCATGGCCTTGCCGAATGCGACGAGTTGTCGCCCGATCTACAGGTTGTCCTTTTTCTAAAAAAATAATTATTATAACATTCCTAGAAATATGAGAAACATGATAAAAAATTACTATAATATATTCAACATTAAATAAATGTTTTAACCTCAAAGGTTATCTCATACCTTTTATTTTTTATCCTAAAATGTAATAATCCATAATTACATCTAAAATAAATGTCTCAAAAATGCCATTAGTCACCATAAAATTACATAACTTAAAGAATGAAATGGGGTTTCTAAAAATTTTAATTTATGATAAAACTTAAAATTATAAACCCATGATGATATCCATCACTCTTAAGATAACCTATCATGAAAACATCATAATATATAAAGTTTTCTAAACCCTCATTTAATACCAACTGCAGGGACCCAACCTTAAGTATTACATATTTTGGTGTCTTTGAACTATAATTCACTCTCTTACAATCCCTAGGATCTTTTTGGTTTATAATTTTAGAGAATTAGGACAAAACCTTACATAGTAAACCCATACATTATAAGTGGACACTTATAATTTGTATACATTTTTCCCACAAAATTTTTTTTTTAAAAATAAAACATGGTTCCTTTTAATGATAAATCTTCACAACATTCAATACAGTTTCTTCCTTTTTTCTTATCCATCATTAGAATCCGTGATTTTTTTTAAAATCATGGGGTGAACACAAAAATCTCAGTAAGATACATAAAAAGAAGAAATCCATTAGTCTAGTAAAAAACATGAAAATCCATGTAATGTTTACCTTTATCTTCAAAGTACTTTGGACAAATGAAATAAAACATTTTTCACATGAAAAAAACACAATTTTTTCTCAAATAAAACCTTTAAAACCTATAGAAATAAAATAAAACCCCTTTTTGGAAACTTAGAGCATCACATTTATAAAACCATTTCAAAACCCTAGCAATTAGAATAACCATATGACCGACTTCCAATAAAATTCTCTGCAGAACATAATCATTACCCAATGCATTGAAAATCTATAATGGGGATCACCCTTTGTATAATATATATCAAACTCACCCATTTTTAATGAGATATAATGAGGAACAATCCTTCATATAATCTATATTGAATCACCTGTAAGATATAATGGGGATCAATCTATCGTATAAGCTATATCGGGCTCACCTGTGAGCTATAATGGGGCTCAACCCATCATATAAGCTATATTAGACTCACCCATTTTTCATATGATGATAAAGTACCATATCACGAATAAAATCTATATAATTTCACATTTTTATCATAAAACCTTTGAAAAAATCTTATAAACCCATATGAAAATACTTTTGGATATCAAAATAATCTTTTCCTTAAAAATCACTTTTAAAAAACTAACAACTACACACATAGTAAAGAAACCATTTTATTTGAAAATAACAATGAAAACATATAATGGAAACTTAAAATTATTTAGGTGTAATTATGGTGGGAAATTCCATTCATTCCATATAAAAAATTACATTCATTTTTAGTTTTGTAAAAATAGTTGAAAGAGGAACTTTAAAAGAGGATTTTTAAAAGAAAGTCCCTTACCATGAGTTAGACCCAACATGCACATTATTTATCTTATTGAATAATAAAATTAGGTTAATTTATACTTATTTAATAACTTATTTAATATTTATTATTCATTTTATATCACTTATTACCATGTTATAACAATTACTTAATTATTTAAGTTTACATTGGATGTTTTGGCAATATTCGGTTCATAAGACCAAAATGACTTAGGTATGTTGACTATGGTCAATATGGAATTTAATACACCATATAAAGAATAATATTTAAGAAATAATTATAATTTTTATACATAAATTATAATTTTAAATTCAACCATTACATATGGTTTTGAAAAATGAACTATGTTACAATCATGGTGACAGTAGGTCGTAAGTGCGCATAAGTAACGTTTCTATTTTTCAAAAACCATTATGGAAAGAAGGAAAGTGACATTTTATCTTTATATAAGTATTATAATATCTTAAATATAATATTAATTATTTAAATATACTTATATATATCATTCATGTGATGTGGTGATGAAAAACAAATCACATCACTTCGTGGAGGTGGTAGTCCACACGTACGCACGAACGCCATTATCATTTTTAGTGCATGGAATGTTAAGAAGGAAAATGATATATTATATTTTAATAATTATAAATATTTCATGAATATAATATATAAATGTAACGACCCAAAGTTTCATTAATGGAAAATCCCTCGTGATCTTATTAAATGTCTCTTTATATAAAATGTTTTTATAAAATGTCAACTTCATTGGTTTTATGATAAGAATTGTGACTGTTACTTTTATAGCCATTGAACAGTGATCACATGATTAGTATAAATATAGGGCTTTAACACATCCAATTTTACTTAGACAAAGGAAGCGATGGCCTCATCCAGTAGAATTGCCCCATACGAAGCCCATTTATCGGAGCTCGGAAAAGAGGTGGCGTCCTTGGTCTTCGCTCTTGACCAAGCCCAAGCTGAGCTTCACCATGTCAAGCTTGAATGGGACCGTCTACGGGAGAAGTGGAAGTTGATAGAAATTACCACTCGAGCGATGTTATCCGAGCCACCTCAAGAGTCTGTCACCATCGCACACCTTACCCTTAGGTCTTATGCGGCTGTTTTAAGGGGTTATGTAACTAATCGATAGTACTATGTTCATGTACATTATTTTTTTATATAATAATTAATATAATTTCTTTTCATTATTGATACATTGTAAATAGTTTTTAAAGTACAAATGGTGTTTTTAGTTATTATTTAATTAAGAAATCTATTTTATTAAATTAAGGGATTTTTGAATTAAATAATATTTTAATAAAATATTATTATTATTATTATTAGATTAATTTTATTATATATAAATGATCATATAATTGTATGAATGAAATTATAATTTTTATTAAGGTTTGAAAGCCATTTTTGTCAAAACCCGTGAATTTTTGATAAATGTCGGTTTTTATTTTAAAAGTGAAAATTAACATATTTAGAAAATTATTGAGATAAAATAAATGTTATTTTTGGAATCAGGACATCGAAATTATCCAATAGTGAATTTTTCATAATTTTCTGAGACAGTCAAATTTTTGAGTAAAAATTAAATACCGTTTAAATATATAATGTGTTTTATGACATCATAATTACCCAATAGTGATGTAATAAAATAATATAATCTTTATGTTCGGCCAATATATGTTTTAACATTAGAATAATGTGATTTTGGGTTTGTTTGGATTACTTTTCAAAACATTAATGGACCCCTCAAGACTTATTAAACACCTTGTCTTTTTAAATTAATTTCCATGGGAGTGTGACTCACCTCCACATAAGCAACCCTAATATTTTAAGAAGTTCGGACTTTGGCCTTATAAAATAATGTTTTCCTCTTCCCTTTTACAAAAACCATGGGCAAAAACTATGGGATGGTTTGTGGTTTAGATTAATTTAATATAAGGGGTCCCAAACCTAAATAATAAAGAATTCCCTCACCTTTCCTATATAAACCCACCCAAGCTCCCACTCCCTCCTCACTCAAAGCCTTTGGAGTTAATCCAAACTCTACCCTAATCTCTCTATAATCCTCCCAAGGTGCCCCAATCTCCCAAGAAGCCTCTCACAAGCCTCTCTCTAGCCTTTGGAAGCACACTTCCAAGTAAGGGTTTTTTCTTCCTTTCTCATTTTTGTCCAATTTTCTTTAAGTTGTTTTGCCCTTTTAATTTCAATTATGAATGTTGGGGTATGGTTTCTCACCTCCCTCATACTTCCCTATTTATGTTTGAATTATGGGAGACCCCTTTCTCTCTCATTAAATGCCTCCCATGTACACCCGTTACTACGCTGAAATTCCAAAAGGAACTTCTCTCTCCTCTTTTACATTCAAGCAATACTTTTGTATCATGAATCTAAATTCCATTAAAATTGTTGGGACATGTATCTATATGACCTACTTACTATCCATTACATGTAAATATTATGAGGAACCCCTTTCTCTCTCATCAACCATTTTTATGAATTCTTATGTCACGCCGTTACGCTGCCGAAATCGCACCGATTTTCTAAGCCAATGTCATTGTGTAGTGAATACCATGCCCATTTCTCCATCAAGGGTATTCACCTTTATGAACATTTACCTATTGATTATAAAGTTTCATGTATGAATTCCACATTCCTTTATCATGGAATAAATGATTATGTTTTATGAATCCATGTTTTATGATCCATGTGGCACACTTATGCATGAAATGAAATGTTTAAGAAGGGTGCACCCTTATAGCGCTCCAATGCATTGGGTAAAGTATAGTATCATGATACGTCATGTGAAATGAGTGTTGACTCATGATAATTAAAGTTCAATGAGGGTTTAATCGTGCTTTATGTGCAATGAGGATTTACTCATGCTCCATGTGCAATGAGCCTTGGCTCATGCTAATTCCATGTTAAGTGTTGTTGCCACATTTCCATGTTATGATTATCATGATTTATCATGCCTTTATGTTCATGTTTTTCTTATTCTCTATTGATATGCCTATTTTCTAACATGTATTGTACTCCTCATGTTATTCCATGTGTACTCCCTTACTGGGCTTTATAGCTCACCCTTTTCTTATGCATGTCCTCAGGTTATCCCATGCAATGCTAAGTACAAAGAAATGTAGTGGTCATGTAAAGGAAGTTTTCAATAAAGATGTTGTATTTCATGTTTTAAGTTTTTATGTACTGATCCTAAGCCCCAAAGACACTAAAACTCTCGATCTTCTTTGTTGTATCAAGTGAAGTTTTATGTAATAAATCATTTTTAAGTTGTAATAAAAAGCAGGGTTGTCATAGTTGGTATCAGAGGACAGGTTTGGTTATTTTTGGGATTAGGATTAGAAAACCCTAGTAAAGCCTTAGATACAAGACTAAGTACAATAAAAACGTCCCTATGTTTTGGTGAGTATTTAGTAAGTGGGTTATTAGGAAAATACATCCCTGTCTGGATACGAGCAGGTAGAGGCGGCTCTGGTACAGATGTATCCTAGGGGTAAAACCCGAAAACACCGCTTTGAACTAGACTCGAACAGGAACTGGTGAACGGCAATGGGCCTTGCTGCACTATTGGTTACGACACTCCCAGGGGATATGCTTTGGTAAATTCACAAGCTTAGTATGAACCCTTATTAAGGGAATTAAAAAATGCCCCTAAGAATATATGTTAGAAAGTAGATCATGAAAAGCCTAGATTGAAGCCTATAGACTCATGAGTTAAGGAAATGAAATTTTATTTATAAGTCATCAACTTTTTTCTTTGGATTACCCTTTATGTGTTACCCATAACTTTCATTTTATTCTAGCCAATGGCCAGTAATAGGAGGACTCAGGCTAACAACCGTTGTGAAGATCAGTGTGATGACTGTACTAATGAGATGCCCAATCCAATGGGAGCGGGAATCGCAAACTTTGTTACTCTTCTCTCTCATCTAACTCAAGTTTTGAATAGAAACACGGGTCAAGAGGAACGTCCAAACCCCCCCAAGAAAGAACAAGTCACTATCGAGAGCTTCATGAGACAAAGACCTCATACTTTTAGTGGATCATCCGATCCCACGATCTCTGAACAATGGATCAACTCCATTGAAAAGATCTTCTCCATCATTAAATGTTCTGAACAAGAGAAGGTTCTCTTGATAGCTTATCATATGGAGGGTGAAGCTGATCAATGGTGGACGTTGATCAAAAATACGAAGCCTGAGGAGGATATCGAGGCGTTGGAATGGAAAGATTTCCAGAAGATGTTTTTCGATAAATATTTTCCATGCACCCTCCAGCTTAAGATGGAAAGGGACTTCCTTTCCCTCAAGCAAAAAGATGAAGAATATGTTGGAGCGTACGAGGCAAACTTCACAAGGCTTGGACGATACGCTTCCATCTTTGTCATTACCCCTGAATGCAAGGTTGACTGCTTCTTTGGTGGGATGAATCCTAGCCTGCGGAAAGCATTAGTGATCTATGACTTCGACAGCTATGAGGAAATTGTCTGATGTGCCTTCAAGGTCGAAATGGATATCGGAGAATCACAGGGGTATCATGGGGATAATAATCCTAAGGTGGACTTAAATGATGGTGGGCCGATGGATAAATCCAACAGTGCTAAGAAGATCCAGCACCCCACTTGCCAAAAGTGCGGAAAGAAGCACCCTGTAAATTGCCTTAAGGGGACGAGGAAATGCTTCAGGTGTGGAAGAGAAGGGCACCTAGCTGTTAACTGTCGGCAAGAAAGACCCGCGGCTGCGACTGTAAAGACCCGTAAAATTCAAGGGAAATTTTTTTCTTAATTTTCTTTAGAATTTTACAAGAGCGCGGTTTCAGACGGCACCTGATTCCGAGGCCCGGAGTGCCCGGAATTATTTTCTGAAGTTTGGCTCGGGTACGTTCAGTGAACGAACGAGCGAGATTTCCTAACTTTTGATCTGGTGCTCGGAATTGAAATCCGAGGGCACCGATGAACTCGCAACGCCGATATTCGCTAAAAGAGACCTTTTCGGAAGTTGCGTTTGTTGCGGGTTGAAAGTTAGTTTTAGGGGTTATTAGTTTGAGTTAAATAAAATTGTGTAGAACAATTTTATTTTTAACTTGATAAAACCTATCAAAGGAGGTTGGAAGTGGGACCCACACCCACTTAACCTCCCTTGGGAGGATTAAGTGTGGTGGGGCCCACACGATCCCCTAAACCTTTCAAATTCTCTCAACATACTTAACCCCGAATTAATTGGCTTAAGTTACTCTTAATTAATTATGGGAGTTAAGCCTTTTTGAATTTCAAACATTTGAAATTCTTTTGTGTTATGTGTTAATAAAATAAGAAGTAGTCTTATTTTATTTTGAGTTCTTTGTTTGTCATTTGGAGAGCTTCCTCTTCATCTTCAAACTCTGACGAAGAACGAAGAACGCTCAAACTCCGACGAAGAATGACGCCTCTCTTCTTCGTCCTCGGTGTCAACAAGAGGGAACACCGCTTCCTCCTCGGACCTTCTTCGTCGGCAAACGAAGATCCGCCAACGACGTGTCTCTTCGGGCAAATCTCTTCGTCAACGGATTTGACGAACGACGACCGCGACGCCCGACCTCCGCGACGCCGTCTTCCGCGGAACGTAGTCGAATCTCGAATCTTAAACCCGAAGTAGGGGTTGTTGTTTAATTCTTAAATTATTCCATTTCTTGCTCGTGGATCGCATGTCTACGTGAGGCTTTGAAATTTTTTATTTAAGTGTTATTGTTAACGTGAGGGGGGGGGGGCCGGACCGCACGAACACGGCCGAACCCCCCTCCATCGTTCATGTTTATTCATGCGGGTGGAAGCAAGTGGCGTGGTGCCGTCGCACCACGCGGATGATCGTACAAATGATTTACACGGCACCGTCGCGCTACGTCAAGGAAAAATCTTCAAGAACGCGACGCCGTCGCGCCGCGTTGAAAAGAATCATGGCACGGCAAAATGGGCGCGGTGCCGTCGCACCGCGCCGGACGACGAACACCGCGGCAGGTTCCGGGCCGCGGCGGGACGAGAAGACCGCGGCCGGTTCCGGGCCGCGGCGGAAGAGGAGACCGGCGGCCGGGCCGCCGGCGTCGGAAGTCGAGGGCGGGACCGGAATTTCCGGTCCCGTTGGTAAAAACCGGCCGGCTAGCTGGCCGGCCGGATGTCATAAAAACCGGGGGAATAAATCCCCCGGCCGGTTCAACAAAACCCCCCTCTTAATGAGGGGGGCGGTTCATTAAAGGAGGGGGGGGGCAGCAGCCCCCCGGTTCGTTTCCAACCGGCCCCCACTTGCGGGGGCCGTTTCCTGCAAATGGCGCGGCACAAGGCCGCGCCGCCTAACAAAACAGCGGGGGCTTGATTGCCCCCCGCGTGACCACCTCGTGCGGCGCCAGCCGCCAAGCCGCCGCGGCCCGCCGCCGCCGCCGCGGCCCGCCGCGCCGCCGCGCCGCCCCGGGGGGGGGGGGGGGGTCGGGCCGGGTCGGCCCGGACCCGGACCCCCCCGTTTCGAACCAGATTTGGTTTTTGGCTCATAACTTGAGCCTCGGACCTCCGATCGACGAACCGTCTGCGGCAACGCGATCCTTGGATCGAGACGGTCGTTTCGATATATCGCACTCAAGGTTTTGGTTAACTTTGAGTTCGGCCGGGTTGGTTCGTTCACGAAACCAACCGGGCCTTCGGAGCGGAAACGCTCATATCTTGAGCTACGAACGTCCGATTGACGCGCCGTCAGTCGAGTTGTGTTCCTCTTAGTGAGACGGATCTTTTGGCATACTCCGCCCGAGGTTTGAACGCAGGTGGAGTACGGTCGGGTTGGTTTTGCCTTAAAAACCAACCGGGCCCCGGAGACGAAAATGCCAATAACTCTCAGACCGGGCGTCCGATCGACGCGCCGTCTGTTGCGTTGAGTTCCTGTTGTCGATACGGAACTTTTGGATACATCAACTTCGGTCTTCGTGACAGTTGATGTATCAGCCTCTCGGCTCGTGGAGCGGACCCTCCGAACGAGCTAGCTGTGTGCGGGAACCCTAGTGCTGGCTGCGACTGCTTCTACTGCTACGACTGCTACTGTGACAGCGACGACGACAGTACAGAGATCCTGTGTGGATTCGACGACGACAGTACAGAGATCCTTAGTGGATTCGACGACGACGACTACAGCACTCAGCGATCCTGCGTGGATCAGTGCTACAGGTCCTGTGTGGGCCCGATCCTGTGTGGGTCCTTGCGCTCAGCGGTTCTGTGTGAGCCAGCGCCTACAGGTTCTGTGTGAGCCCGATCCTGTGTGGGTCTTCTGCGGGGGTTAGTTACCTATCGATCCTTCGTGGGTCCGACGACTTAGATGGATCAGTGATCATCTTATCGTCCTTGAAGAAGTATACCTGTGTGAGCTGAATCCTGTTGCTTTCCTGTGTGGATTGTGTTGTGCAATCCTGTGTGGATTATGTTTTGCTTTCCTATGTGGAATACGTATACTTTCCTGCGTGGACTGAGTTGTACTTGGGCTCGGAGGTTGGAGCGTATTTGAATTGATGACTTAGGTATATGTATGGGCATATACCTAAGCAGTGTCGGTTGTTACTTCGTGATTGTACTTTTCTTCGTGGTTTATCCTTTGTGGATTTGAGAGACCTTCAGGGGTCTCGGGGTCCCTACTGAGTAGCTTATACTCACCCCTGCACGGGCTTCGCCCGTACTACGTTGTGTTGGTTGCAGACGACGGACAGCGTTGACCTTAGCTGAGGCTTGCAGAGCGGGACGGTACCCGGAGGTGGACCACTGGGTGAGACGTGCACGGAGCGGACGGTGGGACCCGTGGAGCAGAGGAGCTATCTGTACCCACCCTTCAGGTGGGATTTCCAGTGGACAACTCGGAGTAGCGACTTCTACTTTTCAGTTGCTGTTTTTCCCTTTTTGAGTTGTACTTTACTTTCAGTTTGGGTTTGTATACTGGCCCATTTACTTTTCCGCACTTTCAGTTGTACTCTGCTTGCTTAGTGTTTACTTTCCGCTTGTTTACTCTGTGGTGTGTGTTTACTTTTCAAAGGCAATGCCTTCCCTTTTTACCGGGATTTACGCCTTGGTGCTAGTCGCCAGCCCCTGGCCTATGGAAGGCGGGCTTGGGGTAGTCACGGCACGGACCCCGAGGGCGGGTCGTGACAGCGACAGAGGAGAGGAATGCTCCGTTCAAACCTCAACACATTTTTCAATGCTACAAATGAAAAAAACCAAGTCATTTTGAAAATCAGTTCCCTAATCTAAGGGTTTTCGGAGACAACCAACAACCTCCAAGGTAGCAAGGAAGATCTTTTTCCATCACTTCTGCCGAAGTGAACCCCGACAACGAAGTGGTGAAAGGTACGCTAGTTACTCATTCAAGAATAGCGAACATACTTTTTGATTCAGGTTCTATGCATTCTTTTATATCTCAAAAGTTTAGTAGAACAATCCCAGAACCACCACAAATCATGGAAGTGAAGATGTCAGTGAGTACGACAAATGGGGAAATCACTGCATCCCATGAATATAAGTCCTCCCCTGTTATAATCTTTGGATTGAATTTCCCGACGAACCTCGTCATACTCCCTCTGGTGGAATTTGATGCAATTATTGGCATGGATCGACTTTCCTTATATAGAGCCAACATAAATTTTCGGGAGAGGGAAATCACACTCCATATGGAGAATCAACCCCCGATTATTTACAAGTGTAAGGAGGAAGATGAATCTACTTTAGATCCATCATCTCAAGCGTGGATATTACTGACTTATGAGAACGCGTATCTGGGTCAGATGATTGAGTCCAAGGAAGAAACCATCCTTGAAGAAATTCCTATTGTGAGGGAATTCGCTGAAGTGTTTCCTGAGGAACTACCTGGTCTTCCTCCAAGAAGAGATGTTGAATTCTCAATTGAACTTATACCCAGGGCTTTACCAATATCCAATACTCCATATAGAATGGCTGTTGTAGAGCTTGAAGAGCTGAAGAAACAACTACAGGAGAATCTGTATAAAGGGTTTATACGCCCAAGTGCTTCACCATGGGGTGCACTAGTCCTCTTCGTCAAGAAGAAGGATGGGTCAATGCGGCTTGGCATCGATTATCGTGAACTTAACAAAATCAGGATAAAGAACAAGTATCCTCTCCCAAGAATTGATGAATTGTTCGATCAGGTGCGTAGAGCATAATACTTCTCCAAGGTGGACTTGCGGTCGGGATATTATCAAGTAAGGGTGAAGAAGGAAGATATCCCCAAGACTGCTTTTCGCACAAGATACGGGCACTATGAATTTATAGTAATGCCTTTCGGACTCACCAATGCTCCAACAATCTTCATGGACTTGACGAATAGAGTCTTTAGAGATTACCTAGACAAATTTGTGGTAGTCTTTATAGATGATATTCTAATATACTCTAAAACCAAGGAGGATCATGAGGAGTATTTAAGAACTGTACTAGAGAATTTTCGCAAGGAGAAGCTCTATGAAAAGTACATTAAGTGTGAGTTCTGGTTGAAGGAGGTCTCATTCTTGGGCCATATCATCACAAGCAATGGGATATCTTTGGATCCCTCCAAAACAGATGTAATTGAGGGATGGCTGAGGCCAACATCAGTAATGGATATCCGTAGCTTCTTGGGGTTAGCTGGATATTATCAATAATTTGTGAGAAATTTCTCACGATTATCCAACCCTCTTACCAAGCTAACTCGAAAGGGAGTAAAGTTTTCTTGGAGTGATGAATGCGAAGAAAGCTTCAAGGAGTTGAAAAGGAGTCTTATCACTGTGCCCGTGCTCACTTTACCCACAAGTGGGGAAATTTTTGTGGTATTCAGTGATGCTTCGAAGAAGGTATTAGGATGTGTGTTGATGTAGAATGATAAAGTTATATCCTATACCTCAAGGTAGTTGAAAATCCATGAGCGAAACTATACAACGCATGATCTTGAGTTGGCGGCGGTGATCTTTGCCTTGAAAATATGGCGGCATTATCTTTATGGGGAGAAATGTGAGATATATACTGACCACAAGAGTCTTAAATATATATTCACATAGAAAGAGCTTAATATGCGCCAGAGAAGATGGATAGAGCTCATCAAGGATTATGACTGTTCAATCTATTACCACCCTAGGAAAGCGAACAAGGTGGCGGATGCCCTAAGTAGAAAGGATCCAGAGATTCTATCAATGATGAGAATTGAGAAGGATCCAATCTTCTTAGACTTGATGAAGATGGACATGGGAATCATAGAGAAGGGAACATCATCAATCCTTTCACAAATTATTTCTCAACCGTCTCTTTTGGAAAGGTTAAAGTATGCTCAAAAGGATGATGTGGGAATTCAAGAAAAAGTGGAAGCTATCAAAAAAGGGAAATCCTCAGAGTTTAATGCTAATGAAGAAGGAATTGTGCGGTTTGATAAAAGACTATGTGTTCCATCAAGCTCGGAGCTGAAGAAGGAACTTTTGGATGATGCACATAGTTCAAATTTCTCTATTCACCCAGGGAGCACAAAGATGTATCGAGATCTCCGAGAAAACTTTTGGTGGGATAATATGAAGAAGGAGATTGCTGAATATACATCAAAGTGCCTGGTGTGTCAGCAAGTGAAGGCAGAGAGGCAGAAGTCTAAGGGGATGATGCAACCATTGCCCATACCAGAATGGAAATGGGAAAACATCACCATGGACTTTGTCACCGGACTTCCGAGGACATCCAAAGGCAATAATGCAATATGGGTTGTTTTGGACCGTCTTATAAAGACTGCACAATTCATTGCTATTCGAGAGGATTTCTCATTAGATCAATTGGCACAGATATATATCAGGGAAGTGGTAAGGTTTAATGGAATACCACTATCTATTATGTCTGACCGAGATCCAAGATTGACCTCTAAGTTTTGGAAGAGTCTTCAACATGCTCTGAATACTGAACTGAACTTCAGTACGGTCTATCATCATCAAACTAATGGCCAATCCGAGCGGACTATCCAAACACTTGAGGATATGTTGAGAGCATGCTCAATAGACTTTAAAGGAGGATGGGATCAACATCTTCCTCTGGTTGAGTTCTCTTATAATAACAGTTTCCACTTGAGCATCCAAATGGCACCATATGAAGCCCTGTATGGGAAAAGGTGCAGAACACCGACATGTTGGGATGAGGTCGGTGAACGTAAGATGCTTGGACCAGAAATGGTCGAGGAAATGGTGGAGAAGGTGAAAACCATTCAGCAACATATCAAGGTACCCCAGAGTCAACAGAAGAGTTATGTAGATAATCGTCGATGAGACCTTGAGTTTAAAGTTGGAGACATGGTTTTTCTACGCATATCTCCGTGGAAGAAGTCATGAGGTTTGGAAATAAAGGGAAGTTAAGTCCAAGTTACATCGGCCCCTTCAAGATTCTTGATCGTGTCGGGGCTGTGGCCTATCGACTAGCACTTCCACCTACTATGGACAAAGTACATGATGTCTTTCATGTATCCCTCTTAAGGAAGTACATACCGGACCCTTCACATGTACTCTCTTCTAAGGTGGTACAATTGGAAGATGATCTTTCTTATGAGGAGCAACCAGTGAAGATCTTAGATCGTAGAGAAAAAGTTCTACGAAATAAGACAATTCCCCTCATCAAGGTGTTGTGGAGAAACCACAAGTTTGAAGAAGCGACTTGGGAATCAGAGGAAGTGATGAAGCTGAGTTACCCACATCTGTTTTAGTGTGGGAAAAGGAAAATTTCGAGGGCGAAATTTCTTAAGGGGGGAATATTATAACGACCAAAAGTTTCATTAATGGAAAATCCCTCTTGATCTTATTAAATGTCTCTTTATATAAAATGTTTTTATAAAATATCAACTTCATTGGTTTTATGATAATAATTGTTACCGTTACTTTTATAGCCGTTGAACAGTGATCACATGATTAGTATAAATACAAGGCTTTAACACATCCAATTTTACTTAGACAAAGGAAGCGATGGCCTCATCCAGTAGAATTGCCCCATATGAAGCCCATTTATCGGAGCTCAGAAAAGAGGTGGCGTCCTTGGGATTCGCTCATGACCAAGCCCAAGCTGAGATTCACCATGTCAAGGTCGAACGTGACCGTATATGAGAGAAGTGGAAGTTGATAGAAATTACCACTCGAGCGATGTTATCCGAGCCACCCCAAGAGTCTGTCACCATCGCACACCTTACCCTTAGGTCTTATGCGGCTGTTTTAAGGGGTTATGTAACTAATCGATAGTACTATGTTCATGTACATTATTTTTTATATAATAATGAATATAATTTCTTTTCATTATTGATACATTGTAAATAGTTTTTAAAGTACAAATGGTGTTTTTATTTATTATTTAATTAAGAAATCTATTTTATTAAATTAAGGGATTTTTGAATTAAATAATATTTTAATAAAATATTATTATTATTATTAGATTAATTTTATTATATATAAATGATCATATAATTGTATGAATGCAATTATAATTTTTATTAAGGTTTGAAAGCCATTTTTGTCAAAACCCGTGAATTTTTGATAAATGTCGGTTTTTATTTTAAAAGTGAAAATTAAAATATTTAGAAAATTATTTAGATAAAATAAATGTTATTTTTGGAATCAGTACGTCAAAATTATCCAACAGTGATTTTTTCATAATTTTCTGAGACAGTCAAATTTTTGAGTAAAAATTAAATACCGTTTAAATATATAATGTGTTTTATGACATCATAATGACCCAATAGTGATGTAATAAAATACTACAATCTTTATGTTCAGACAATATATGTTTTACCATTAGAATAATTTTATTTTGGATTTTTTTGGATTACTTTTCAAAGCATTAATGGACCCCTCAAGACTTGTTAAACACCTTTTTTTTAATTGATTTCCATGGGAGTGTGACTCAACTCCACATAAGAAACCCTAATATTTTAAGAAGTTAGGAATTTGGCCTAATAAAATAATGTTTTCCTCTTCCCTTTTCCAAAAAACATGGGCAAAAACCATGGTATGGTTTGTGGTTTGGATTAATTTAATATAAGGGGTCCCAAACCTAAATAATAAAGAATTCCCTCACCTTTCCTATATAAACCCACCCAAGCTCCCACTCCATCCTCACTCAAAGCCTTTTTAGTTCATCCAAACTCTTCCATACTCTCTCTATAATCCTCCCAAAGGTTCCCCAAGCTCCCAAGAAGCCTCTCACAAGCCTCTCTCTATCCTTTGGAAGCACACTTCTAAGTAAGGGTTTTTTCTTCCTTTCTCATTTTTGTCCAATTTTCTTTAAGTTGTTTTGACCTTTTAATTTCAATTATAAATGTTGGGGTATGGTTTCTCACCTCCCTCATACTTACCTCTTTATATTTGAATGATGGTAGACCCCTTTCTCTCTCATTAAATTCCTCCCATGTACACCCGTTACTATGCTGAAATTCCAAAAGGAACTTCTCTCTCCTCTTTTACATTCAAGCAATACTTTTGAATCATGAATCTAAATTCCATTACAATTGTTGGGACATGTATCTATATGAACTACTTACTATCCATTATATGTAAATATTATGAGGAACCACTTTCTCTCTCATCAACCATTTTTATGAATTCTTATGTCACACCGTTACGCTGCCGAAATCGCACCGATTTTCTAAGCCAATGTCATTGTGTAGTGAATACCATGCCCATTTATCCATCAAGGGTATTCACCTTTATGCACATTTAACTATTGATTATAAAGTTTCATGTATGAATTCCACATTCCTTTATCATGGAATAAATTATTATGTTTTATGAATCCATGTTTTATGATCCATGTGGCACACTTATGCATGAAATGAAATGTTTAAGAAGGGTGCGCCCTTATAGCGCTCCAATGCATTGGGTAAAGTATAGTATCATGATACGTCATATGCAATGAGTGTTGAATCATTCTAATTCAAGTGAAACAAGGGTTTACTCGTGATTTATGTGCAATGAGGATTTACTCATGCTCCATGTGCAATGAGCCTTGGCTCATACTAATTCCATGTGAAGTGTAGTTGCCTGTAATGCCCCGACCCCAGTTACCTAGAGTCGGTGAATTATTACATAACATTGGCATGATCACAAGAAAGATAAAATCTCAAAAGACTGATTGGTTTAGTAGCCTTGGAAACACTATATATATTCATAAGTTTTACATTACATCATAAAATGAAAAACTACTACAACAACATAATGTCTCCACAGTCCAGACTATTATCCCCTCATAATATCCCTGCAGGTCATTCATAACTTACTTCTTCACATCCTGGGGAAAATAAAACATAGAAAAGGGGTGAGCTCAAATGACCAGTAAGGATAACGATATAGCAGAACATTCAAAATAAGCATAAACATTTAAGGCAATGCATTACTAAAACAAAATCCTTTTAAACTTGAACTTCAACATAGTATGGAAAAAGTAAAATGAAATAATTCCATTTACTTATTCACATGGATATTCTACTAATCGAATAATCACATGCAAAATTAATAACCACTTTCATAATGATGGAATTCATAATTCTAAACTTTAATTTCTTTGTCAAGGCCTCGTCCCAATACCTTGGGGCTAACTGTAACCGGAACTCAACCCGGAGTGTCTCTAATAACCGGACACCAACCCGGAGTGCCTCTAATAACCGGACACCAACCCGGAGTTCCTCTAATAACCGAAGACCAAACCGGAGTTCCTCTAATAACCGGAGACCAAACCGGAGGGCTTACTTTTACCGGTCCCCAACCCGGAACATACTTGTCTAACACATTCATCTGAATGAAAGATTGAAATATAACATAAACATTTGGATTAAAAATAACTTATAAAATGTCAATACTTTAAACAAAAACCATGAGTGACATAAGAATAACTTATCCATAGTCAAAAATATCACAAAACCTTCAATAAAATAGGGATGTTTTGTATCATAATAAATCAACTTCAAATAAGCTTAAAATCCATCAAAGGATGTTGACATAGATGAAATCAAAACTATTTTAGAGAAATATATCTTTTTTTTGAAATCATTTTAAAATTAAAATAATTATAAAATAATACATTCAATTTGAAAATATTCTTATAAGCTTGTAAGGGAAGCTTCGACGATTTTATAACGGCGGAAAATAGCCGCACCCGCCGTATAAGTTAAAAAAAACATTCTTACCTTAATTTTGTCGAAAAGGTTAAAAAGAACCTTGTTTGGAAAACGACGGAAAGATTCCTTTATAAACCTCTTATAAAAAGTCAAACAAGGGTATAAATTACTTTAAACCATATTCTTGTAAATAGTCAAAAATGTTTTGAAATACATTTTTAAGAAACATGGATGTGGATGATAAAGAGATCCCAGTAGATTATTACGTATAAACAGCCTCGGATAATGAAGAGATTGTGAAATAACCCTTACCAATTTGGTAACTTATGACACATACAACCCATGAAAGAGGTATCATACAATGAATATGTAAATACACATAAATTAGAGTGTATTACACAAATAATATAATTATGGGTAGTACATACAACACATAAAAGGTAATGGTGGCAATATGGCATGAATCTCACGGGAATAAGGAGTGAGATGAAAACCCCTTACCTTGTACTTTTACTTGGTTGGGGTAGGTTAACCTCCTGTATAATAGTGAAATAATTGTTATTAAATTATACAAGAATCATATATATTAATATGATATCATATATGATCTTTTAACTTTTCTTTGTTAATAATGTCTTAGTATTATCGTTGTTTCGGGTGTTAACTTACTCGTTTTCTTTTATATGTTTTATTACGTAATCCATATTTGTAATGGATAGGTTGTATATTATTCATATCCATAATTATATCAAGTCCTTAAACATCATTTTTAAATCAGCAAATGATAATTATACTTGAATGGATATGATGGAGAATGAATCTCATCGCGTTCGTGGAGACGGTAGTCCGTACGTACGCACGAGCGACAATATCATTCTTTTGATATTAAAATAATATATAAATGGATGGTATATCATATATACATAATCATTAAAATGTTATATTTATTATTTACATGAGTTACACATCATTATTATACCCATCCAAATAATAATATATTGAATAACAATTACACCACGACGTGGAGACGGTAAGCCGTACGTACGCACGTATGGTGACATGTTATTCAAAGGGTGGATAGAATACTGAATATGGTTGTAACATATTTATAATAACATCAAAGTATATATATGATACTGGAGTTATTATTTTAGAATGGTAACAACAAAGTTAGAAGAAGTGGAAGAAGAAGGAACTTGGAAAAGGGTGGTGAAATCATTACCTCTTCTTCGGTTTCTTCCTTTTGATTTGATCAAAAGGGCTCCTTAGGTTGGATTTCTGATCAAAATAAGGCCTCTAGGTTGTAGTGAGGGAAGTTGGGAGATTATTTGGGCAGAGTTTGGCCGAACCAAAAGGATTTTAAGGTTCGAAGAAAAGAGAAGGAGGAGTGCCCTTTTATAAGAGGGGTGAGAGGCACCTTTGGAAAAGCTAGAAATATTAGTTTATAATAAATTCTTATTCATTTTATAATGGCTCCAAAGTTGATTATTTAAATGTTAAGGTGGGGAGGGTTCTAAAACAACTCAACCAATATAATTTAGACAGGTCTGGGTACTTATATTAACCTTATCTTTAAGTATTAACTCTAAGTTAATTAGTTTCACTTTTACAATGTCTCTTTTTATTTTTATATAATATGGTTAATAAACTTACTATATACATCCAAGAGACCCAAAAGTGGTCCATTAATGATGAACCTATCATTATATAAGTCTCTTGGACGAACCTTATATTTTTAGGAATTTAATATCAATTAATAATATAATATTTGTTTTAAGAACTCTTTTATGTCAATTTTGACACTATTCAATAGTTGATTTTTTTGAAACTCATAACAGATTGATTACTTCAAAAAAAGTCAATTAAATCAATCCTAATATATCATATTATCCTAGAAAATTAGTTTAATTCATTAAAAGTTTCATATTATATTTATTTGGGTATTTATAATATCAATTATTTTAATTTTTCACTATTATAGTAATTAATTCATCATCATTGTGTCATAAATAAATTAAATTATTTAATGTATAAAAATTATAAATAAAATATGATTATGTATGAAATCTTTTTATCTTTCTAATTAATATTTATAATCTAAAATCCAACATATATAACCTTATGTAAATATTGTTTTACTAAAAGATATATGCTTGTGTCATTTTTGTATTCATTTTAACTTAATTAAAATAAAGTGTCTTTATCCCCTACAAGTGGCACCATGGGGTCCCAAAATCGACCCAAAGATGCCTATGGTCGAACATGTATCAACCAATAAGGCTAGGACACGTTTTAGGGTAATTTAGTATTATTATAATATTATTTTTTGACCCTTATTTACCGGATTTACCCTTAACCATGGTAAATAAAATTTTTACCGCAGTAATTATTCAAAATGTTTAAAAATAAAAGTTACCTATTTACACAATTTGAAAATCCTGATTCCAAATATGGAATCCATTTTTCTAAATTCAAAACACAGAAGTGGCAGAAATTAATTTAAAATTAATTCCCGCTGTCAAAACAAAAAGCGTGTTTTTAAGAGATAATAACTATCAAAAGATTGACACTTGTTTATATTCGGTTTAATTGTAAAATTATGTCCAATGACCAAAATTATATTAAATGGTAAAAATATATTCTAAATATACTTTAAAACCACTCAAATTCATAATTTATCACTATTAATTATTTTGATTAAAAAAGTTGTTTTTAATTAAAATTTAGTAATTTTCACTATTCATCAAAATATGAAAGTTATCTGAAATGTACCAAAATTTCACCTCAGGATAATTTCAATATTCCGAATCCAAAAATGAAGTCCATTTTGAAATATAAAATATATATAATTTCAAAAAATAGGTATTACTATTCATAACAGCTAGTTTTATTGGTTGTGGTGTGTGTTAGAACTCGAAGTTGCGTACAACACACACTACTGTATTATTCAAAGGAAAGCGTACCGTGGAAGCTTGGGATGTTTCATTTTAATTTTTTTTTGATGTCCCCCTTTACTCAAAAAGTTTAAAATATTGTATTTAAAATGGGTTCACTATTAAAAGTTGGTAAAAGTGCAATACTGAAAATGAATTTGTTCTTACATTATGTCTAAGAAACTCATAATATGGATTCTAAAATTATAAGGATTATATAAAGTTTAAAATTTAGTTAATACTATTCATAAACTCTTTTGAACGGCTTGTTTGGTAAGTCATGGTGTGCTTGAACTCGGTGTTGCGTGTAGTACAAGTTATTGTATTATTTTAAAGAAATAACACACTATGAAATCTTGGGGTGTTACATTATCCCCTCCTTCAATAAATTGCGTCCTCGCAATTTGAAATTGTTCTTTGAAAGTAAAAGGTTGAAAATAAAAAATATCTTTGTGGGAAAACCCACATCGGAAATTGGGTTACTAAAATTTAGTCTTAATATGAGGAAAAGAGAAATGGAAGGGTCACCACCAAATTATGATCTCGATTAGGAGAACATTGGTGGCAATTAGAGACATATAATTGGAGGAAAAACGTAAATATTTATAGGTAGTGATTGAGGTCATCAATCATAAACAAGTATAAAATTGAGGTCCTTAAACTCATCAATCTATGATGATTTGAAATACCATCGGTTCAACAAAACATAGGGTATTAGGATAACACATTTTTGACGTTTCAAAATATCTTAGTTGAAATCCCATATCGAAAAATGAATTAATGAGGCCTCTATTTAAAATAAAGAGTGGAAAGTATGAATATTACCAAAAATAACACATACTAGGGTTCCATGTAGGAAAATATGGATATGGAAGAGAAATCTAACCATCAATTATCTGATGGATAGTGGTAGAGAACATGGCTATGAAAAGGCCAACAATCCCAAAGCCATAAATTAGTGATGATTTAAGGTACCATCTAGGACAACATTTTTGTTCTAAGTTCCTTTTCTTAATGTTGAGGAATTTATTTATGAGATTGGCTAAGATCATAAGGAGATATACTTACTTTATAATTGGAGTTTTGTTCATTAATAAATTTCTACCACAAACTCATCTTTCACTCATAAAAAAAAATTCTATTTATACTATTCATACAGGGTTCCAAAATAAATGAATTTATAATTCATCTACCAGATCTTTTAAAAAAAACTACATTATTTAATCTATGACATCTCTGGGGCCAGTGGTAGGTGATACACCCTTGTCGCCCTTCGGTTGCGGGTTCAAGTCTCGCGGCCTTGCCGGACGCGACGGGTTGCCGCCCGACCTCCGGGTTGTCCTTTTATGGCAATCCAAAATTAATCTCAGACTAGAATTTATCCAAAATACTTCTAACGAAACTCACAGTCCAACATTTATAAGGAAGTTAAACATAATGTAGATCCTTTTTACCACGTAATAGAATATGAATACATTCATCATGTATTCTTTTAAAACACTGAAACATCCTGAATTACCATAATCCATATTGATTACATTCATGCTCCCTTATTCCATATAGAATGCTGGATATACTTCATCAATCCAAAAATGTTTTAAACCCCAACAATGATGGAATATACAAATCATTAATTAGTTTCAAGGTAGTCAAGAATATCCAATATAATTTATCCAAATCAATCATAAATTATTCTAAAATCACTACCTCAGTATCAGAACCATATTATGGTTTATCATTCTCTCAACCATATATTTTCCATAAATTTAACCTGCTATTGAGTCACTTTTCTTTATTCCACACAATCTCAAGTCCTTAATGAAATAGTACTGCAGTACAATCCTTATATACTCCATAATTATTATAACAAGTACATTGTTGATACAACACTCAATTGACATAATCAACATAAGAACTCTAATCATTCCTCTTCATCTGTGGTAGTATCATAACTTGATTATTATCCAATAACATCATTTGAGGCATATTCTGATGACTGGGACATAGGTTCGCATAGTGTCCAAACTCCTTGCAAATGAAGCATTGTACATTTGAAACCATTTTCTTACCCTTGCATTTATGTACTTTGTGCCCTTTTCCACCACACTTATAACAAACTCCCATTCCTTTCAGACAAGTTCCAGGGTGTTTCTTCCCACAGTTATCAGATATGGGAAAATTCTTCTTTTCCCTCTTCCCTTTATCCATCTTTCTCTCTTCCATCCTTTTCTTCTCTTGCTTCCCTTCAAAGCCATAGGACTCAGTAAAATCGTTACTTATCTTATCAACACATGATATTATTTCTTCGTATGATGATAATAAATGGGAGACTATTTCTCTTATAAATTCTAGCTTAAGGCCATGAAAGATATGATCCTTCTTTCTCTTTGGATCATGTACATTGCTGGAGTTCTCATTCCTTCTACTCGGCGCCATTTCTAAACAATGGCATACACTATATTAGTTTATGAATAACAATACCTAATCCCAAACTTGTAAGACACATAACATAAATTAAATAGTTTATGGATATAATCCATAATCATATAAATTTCTCCTTTGAGGAAGTAAATCCACATAAACCCTTCATAATGGTTTGTAAATAAAATGAGAATTATCCTAAGCATATCCCCCAGGAGTGTCGTAACCAAGAGTGCAGCAAGGCCCGTTGTCGTGCACCAGTTCCCGTTCGAGTCTAGCTCAAAGCGGTGTTTTCAGGTTTTACCCCTAGGTACATCTGTGCCAGAGCCGCCTCTACCTGCTCGTATCCAGACAGGGATGTATTGCTCAGAAAACTCACAAAATCTCTACAATACCAAAATTCTAGGAAGTTTTTCTATACTAATCCTCAAAGCCCATCATAAATCTATGTGCTCTAATCAGAGTTTATCTAAATCTAGCTTCCAAAGTTTGTACTAAACTTCCTCTGATACCAACTGTAACGCCCCGACCCCAGTTACCTAGAGTCGGTGCATTATTACATAACATTGGCATGATCACAAGAAAGATCAAATCTCGAAAGACCGATTGGTTTAGTAGCCTTAGAAACACTATATATATTCATAAGTTTTACATTACATCATAAAATGAAAAACTACTACAACAACATAATGTCTCCACAGTCCACACTATTATCCCCTCATAATATCCCTGGAGGTCATTCATAACTTACTTCTTCACATCCTGGGGAAAATAAAACATAGAAAAGGGGTGAGCTCAAATGCCCAGTAAGGATAACGATATAGCGGAACATTCAAAATAAGCATAAACATTTAAGGCAATACATTACTAAAACAGAAGCCTTTTAAACTTGAACTTCAACATAGTATGGAAAAAGTAAAATGAAATAATTCCATTTACTTATTCACATGGATATTCTACTAATCGAATAATCACATGCAAAATTAATAACCACTTTCATAATGATGGAATTCATAATGCTAAACTTTAATTTCGTTGTCAAGGCCTTGTCCCAAGACCTTGGGGCTAACTGTAACCAGAACCCAACCCGGAGTGTCTCTAATAACCGGACACCAACCCGGAGTGCCTCTAATAACCGGACACCAACCCGGAGTTCCTCGAATAACCGGAGACCAAACCGGAGTTCCTCTAATAACCGGAGACCAAACCGGAGGGCTTACTTTTACCGGTCCCCAACCCGGAACATACTTGTCTAACACATTCATCTGAATGAAAGATTGAAATATAACATAAACATTTGGATTAAAAATAACTTATAAAATGTCAATACTTTTAAAAAAAACCATGAGTGACATAAGAATAACTTATCCATAGTCAAAAATATCACAAAACCTTCAATAAAATAGGGATGTTTTGTATCATAATAAATCAACTTCAAATAAGCTTAAAATCCATCAAAGGATGTTGACATAGATGAAATCAAAACTATTTTAGAGAAATATCTCTTTTTTTTGAAATCATTTTAAAAGTAACATAACTATAAAATAATACATTCAATTTGAAAATATTCTTATAAGCTTGTAAGGGAAGCTTCGACGATTTTATAACAGCAGAAAATAGCCGCACCCGCCGTATAAGTTAAAAAAAAAACATTCTTACCTTAATTTTGTCGAAAAGGTTAAAAAGCACCTTGTTTGGAAAACGACGGAAAGATTCCTTTATAAACCTCTTATAAAAAGTCAAACAAGGGTATAAATGACTTTAAACCATATTCTTGTAAATAGTCAAAAATGTTTTGAAATACATTTTTAAGAAACATGGATGTGGATGATAAAGAGATCCCAGTAGATTATTACGTATAAACAGCCTCAGATAATGAAGAGATTGTGAAATAACCCTTACCAATTTGGTAACTTATGAAACATACAACCAATAAAAGAGGTATCATACAATGAATATGTAAATACACATAAATTAGAGTGTATTACACAAAGAATATAATTATGGGTAGTACATACACCACACAAAAGGTAATGGTGGCAATATGACATGAATCTCATGGGAATAAGGAGTGAGATGAAAACCCCTTACCTTGTACTTTTACTTGGTTGGGGTAGGTTAAACTCCTGTATAATAGTGAAATAATTGTTATTAAATTATACAAGAATCATATATATTAATATGATATCATATATGATCTTTTAACTTTGCTTTGTTAATAATGTCTTAGTATTATCGTTGTTTCGGGTGTTAACTTACTCGTTTTCTTTTATATGTTTTATTACGTAATCCATGTTTGTAATGGATAGGTTGTATATTATTCATATCCAGAATTATATCAAGCCCTTAAACATCATTTTTAAATCAGCAAAGGATAATTATACTTGAATGGATATGATGGAGAATGAATCTCATCGCGTTCGTGGAGACGGTAGTCCGTACGTACGCACGAGCGACAATATCATTCTTTTGATATTAAAATAATATATAAATGGATGGTATATCATATATACAGAATCATTAACATGTTATATTTATTATTTACATGAGTTACACATCATTATTATACCCATCCAAATAATAATATATTGAATAACAATTACACCACGACGCGGAGACGATAAGCCGTACGTACGCACGTATGGTGACATGTTATTCAAAGGGTGGATAGAATACTGAATATGGTTGTACCATATTTATAATTAAATAAAAGTATATATATGATACTGGATTTATTATTTTATAATGGTAACAACAAAGTAAGAAGAAGTGGAAGAAGAAGGAACTTGGAAAAGGGTGGTGAAATCATTACCTCTTCTTCGGTTTCTTCCTTTTGATTTGATCAAAAGGGCTCCTTAGGTTGGCTTTCCGATAAAACTAAGGCCTCTAGGTTGTAGTGAGGGAAGTTGGGAGAGTATTTGGGCAGAGTTTGGCCGAACCAAAAGGATTTTAAGGTGTGAAGAAAAGAGAAGGAGGAGTGCCCTTTTATAAGAGGGGTGAGGGGCACCTTTGGAAAAGCTGGAAATATTAGTTTATAATAAATTCTTATTCGGTTTCTAATGACTCCAAAGTTGATTATTTAAATGTTAAGGTGGGGAGGGTTCGAAAACAACTCAACCAATATAATTTAGACAGGTTTGGGTACTTATATTAACCTTATCTATAAGTATTAAATCTAAGTTAATTAGTTTCACTTTTACAATGTCTCTTTGTATTTTTATATAATATGGTTAATAAACTTACTATATACATCCAATAGACCTCCAAGTGGTCCATTAATGATGAACCTATCATGATATAAGTCTCTTTTCCGAACCTTATATTTTTAGGAATTTAATATCAATTAATAATATAATATTTGTTTTAAGAACTCTTTTATGTCAATTTTGACACTATTCAATAGTTGATTTTTTTGAAACTCATAACAGATTTATTACTTAAAAAAAAGTCAATTAAATCAATCCTAATATATCATATTATCCTAGAAAATTAGTTTAATTCATTAAAAGTTTCATATTATATTTATTTGGGTATTTATAATATCAATTATTTTAATTTTTCACTATTATAGTAATTAATTCATCATCATTGTGTCATAAATAAATTAAATTATTTAATGTCTAAAAATTATAAATAAAATATAACTATGTAGGAAATCCTTTTATCTTTCTAATGAATATTTATAATCTAAAATCAAACATATATAACCTTATGTAAATATTGTTTTACTAAAAGATATATGCTTGTGTCATTTTTGTATTCATTTTAACTTAATTAAAATAAAGTGTCCTTATCCCCTACAAGTGGCACCATGGGGTCCCAAAATCAACCCAAAGATTCCTATGGTCGAACATGTATCAACCAATAAGGCTAGGACACATTTTAGGGTAATTTAGTATTATTATAATATTATTTTTTGACCCTTATTTACCGGATTTACCCTTAACCATGGTAAATAAAATATTTACCGCAATAATTATTCAAAAAGTCTAAAAATAAAAGTTACCTATTTACACAATTTGAACATCCTGATTCCAAATATGGAATCCATTTTTCTAAATTCAAAACACAGAAGTGGCAGAAATTAATTTAAAATTAATTCCTGCTGTCAAAACAAAAAGCGTGTTTTTAAGAGATAATAACTATCAAAAGATTGACACTTGTTTATATTCGGTTTAATTGTAAAATTATGTCCAATTACCAAAATTATATTAAATGGTAAAAATATATTATAAATATACTTTAAAACCACTCAAATTCATAATTTATCACTATTAATTATTTTGATTAAAATAGTTGTTTTTAATTAAAATTTAGTAATTTTCACTATTCATCAAAATATGAAAGTTATCCGAAATGTACCAAAATTTCACCTTAGGCTAATTTCAATATTCCGAATCCAAAAATGAAGTCCATTTTGAAATATAAAATATATATAATTTCAAAAAGTAGGTATTACTATTCATAATGGCTAGTTTTATTGGTTGTGGTGTGTGTTAGAACTCGAAGTTGCGTACAACACACACTACTGTATTATTCAAAGGAAAGCGTACCGTGGAAGCTTGGGATGTTTCATTTTAAATTTTTTTGATGTCCCCCTTTACTCAAAAAGTTTAAAATATTGTATTTAAAATGGGTTCACTATTAAAAGTTGGTAAAAGTGCAATACTGAAAATGAATTTGTTCTTACATTATGTCTAAGAAACTCATAATATGGATTCTAAAATTATAAGGATTATATAAAGTTTAAAATTTAGTTAATACTATTCATAACCTCTTTTGAACGGCTTGTTTGGTAAGTCATGGTGTGCTTGAACTCGGTGTTGCGTGTAGTGAAAGTTATTGTATTATTTTAAAGAAATAACACACTATGAAATCTTGGGGTGTTACATTCTCCCCTCCTTCAATAAATTGCGTCCTCGCAATTTGAAATTGTTCTTTGAAAATAAAAGGTTGAAAATAAAAAATATCTTTGTGGGAAAACCCACATCGGAAATTGGGTTACTAAAATTTAGTCTTAATATGAGGAAAAGAGAAATGAAAGGGTCACCACCAAATTATGATCTCGATTAGGAGAACATTGGTGGAAATTAGAGACATATAATTGGAGGAAAAATGTAAATATTTATAGGTAGTGATTGAGGTCATCAATCACAAACAAGTATAAAATTGAGGTCCTTAAACTCATCAATCTATGATGATTTGAAATACCATCGGTTCAACAAAACATAGGGTATTAGGATAACACATTTTTGACGTTTCAAAATATCTTAGTTGAAATCCCACATCGAAAAATGAATTAATGAGGCCTCTATTTAAAATAAAGAGTGGGAAGTATGAAGATTACCGAAAATAACACATACTAGGGTTCCATGTAGGAAAATATGTATATGGAAGAGAAATCTAACCATCAATTATCTGATGGAGAGTGGTAGAGAACATGGCTATGAAAAGGCCAACAATCCCAAAGCCATAAATTAGTGATGATTTAAGGTACCATCTAGGACAAAATTTTTGTTCTAAGTTCCTTTTCTTAATGTTGAGAAATTTATTTATGAGATTGGCTAAGATCATAAGGAGATATACTTACTTTATAATTAGAGTTTTGTTCATTAATAAATTTCTACCACAAACTCATCTTTCACTCATAAAAAAAAATTCTATTTATACTATTCGTATAGGGTTCCAAAATAAACGAATTTATAATTCATCTACCAGATCTTTAAAAAAAAACTACATTATTTAATCCAGGACATCTCTGGGGCCAGTGGTAGGTGATACACCCTTGTCGCCCTTCGGTTGCGGGTTCAAGTCTCACGGCCTTGCCGGACGCGACGGGTTGCCGCCCGACCTCCGGGTTGTCCTTTTATGGCAATCCAAAATTAATCTCAAACTAGAATTTATCCAAAATACTTCTAACCAAACTCACAGTCCAACATTTATAAGGAAGTTAAACATAATGTAGATCCTTTTTACCACGTAATAGCATATGAATACCTTCATCATGTATTCTTTTAAAACACTGAAACATCCTGAATTACCAAAATCCATATTGATTACATTCATGCTCCCTTATTCCATATAGAATGCTGGATATACTTCATCAATCTAAAAATGTTTTAAACCCCAACAATGATGGAATATACAAATCATGAATTAGTTTCAAGGTAGTCAATAATATCCAATATAATTTATCCAAATCAATCATAAATTATTCTAAAATCACTACCTCAGTATCAGAACCATATTATGGTTTATCATTCTCTCAACCATATATTTTCAAAAAATTTAACCTGCTATTGAGTCACTTTTCTTTGTTCCAAACAATCTCAAGTCCTTAATGAAATAATACTGCAGTACAATCCTTATATACTCCATAATTATTATAACAAGTACATTGTTGATACAACACTCAATTGACATAATCAACATAAGAACTCTAATCATTCCTCTTCATCTGTGGTAGTATCATAACTTGATTATTATCCAATAACATCATTTGAGGCATATTCTGATGACTGGGACATAGGTTCGCATAGTGTCCAAACTCCTTGCAAATGAAGCATTGTACATTTGAAACCATTTTCTTACCCTTGCAGTTATGTACTTTGTGCCCTTTTCCACCACACTTATAACAAACTCCCATTCCTTTCAGACAAGTTCCAGGGTGTTTCTTCCCATAGTTATCACATATGGGAAAATTCTTCTTTTCCCTCTTCCCTTTATCCATCTTTCTCTCTTCCATCCTTTTCTTCTCTTGCTTCCCTTCAAAGCCATAGGACTCAGTAAAATCGTTACTTATCTTATCAACACATGATATTATTTCTTCGTATGATGATAATAAATGGGAGACTATTTCTCTTATAAATTCTAGCTTAAGGCCACGAAAGATATGATCCTTCTTTCTCTTTGGATCACGTGCATTGCTGGAGTTCTCATTCCTTCTACTGGGCGCCATTTCTAAAAAATGGCATACACTAGATTAGTTTATGAATAACAATACCTAATCCCAAACTTGTAAGACACATAACATAAATTAAATAGTTTATGGATATAATCCATAATCATATAAATTTCTCCTTTGAGGAAGTAAATCCACATAAACCCTTCATAATGGTTTGTAAATAAAATGAGAATTATCCTAAGCATATCCCCCGGGAGTGTCGTAACCAAGAGTGCAGCAAGGCCTGTTGTCGTGCACCAGTTCCCGTTCGAGTCTAGCTCAAAGCGGTGTTTTCAGGTTTTACCGCTAGGTACATCTGTGCCAGAGCCGCCTCTAACTGCTCGTATCCAGACAGGGATGTATTGCTCAGAAAACTCACAAAATCTCTACAATACCAAAATTCTAGGAAGTTCTTCTATACTAATCCTCAAAGTCCATCATAAATCTATGTGCTCTAATCAGAGTTTATCTAAATCTAGCTTCCAAAGTTTGTACTAAACTTCCTCTGATACCAACTGTAACGCCCCGACCCCAGTTACCTAGAGTCGGTGCATTATTACATAACATTGGCATGATCACAAGAAAGATCAAATCTCGAAAGACCGATTGGTTTATTAGCCTTGGAAACACTATATATATTCATAAGTTTTACATTACATCATAAAATGAAAAACTACTACAACAACATAATGTCTCCACAGTCCACACTATTATCCCCTCATAATATCCCTGGAGGTCATTCATAACTTACTTCTTCACATCCTGGGGAAAATAAAACATAGAAAAGGGGTGAGCTCAAATGCCCAGTAAGGATAACGATATAGCGGAACATTAAAAATAAGCATAAACATTTAAGGCAATACATTACTAAAACAAAAGCCTTTTAAACTTGAACTTCAACATAGTATGGAAAAAGTAAAATGAAATAATTCCATTTACTTATTTAAATGGATATTCTACTAATCGAATAATCACATGCAAAATTAATAACCACTTTCATAATGATGGAATTCATAATTCTAAACTTTAATTTCTTTGTCAAGGCCTCGTCCCAAGACCTTGGGGCTAACTGTAACCGGAACCCAACCCGGAGTGTCTCTAATAACCGGACACCAACCCGAAGTGCCTCTAATAACCGGACATCAACCCGGAGTTTCTCTAATAACCGAAGACCAAATCGGAGTTCCTCTAATAACCGGAGACCAAACCGGAGGGCTTACTTTTACCGGTCCCCAACCCGTAACATACTTGTCTAACACATTCATCTGAATGAAAGATTGAAATATAACATAAACATTTGGATTAAAAATAACTTATAAAATGTCAATACTTTAAACAAAAACCATGAGTGACATAAGAATAACTTATCCATAGTCAAAAATATCACAAAACCTTCAATAAAATAGGGATGTTTTGTATCATAATAAATCAACTTCAAATAAGCTTAAAATCCATCAAAGGATGTTGACATAGATGAAATCAAAACTATTTTAGAGAAATATCTCTTTTTTTTTGAAATCATTTTAAAAGTAACATAATTATAAAATAATACATTCAATTTGAAAATATTCTTATAAGCTTGTAAGGGAAGATTTGACGATTTTAAAATGGCAGAAAATAGCCGCACCCGTCGTATAAGTTAAAAAAAAAAATTCTTACCTTAATTTTGTCGAAAAGGTTAAAAAGCACCTTGTTTGGAAAACGACGGAAAGATTCCTTTATAAAACTCTTATAAAAAGTCAAAAAAGGGTATAAATGACTTTAACCCATATTCTTGTAAATAGTCAAAAATGTTTTGAAATACATTTTTAAGAAACATGGATGTGGATGATAAAGAGATCCCAGTAGATTATTACGTACAAACAGCCTCAGATAATGAAGAGATTGTGAAATAACCCTTACCAATTTGGTAACTTATGAAACATACAACCCATGAAAGAGGTATCATACAATGAATATGTAAATACACATAAATTAGAGTGTATTACACAAAGAATATAATTATGGGTAGTACATACACCACACAAAAGGTAATGGTGGAAATATGACATGAATCTCACGGGAATAAGGAGTGAGATGAAAACCCCTTACCTTGTACTTTTACTTGGTTGGGGTAGGTTAACCTCCTGTATAATAGTGAAATAATTGTTTTTAAATTATACAAGAATCATATATATTAATATGATATCATATATGATCTTTTAACTTTGCTTTGTTAATAATGTCTTAGTATTATCGTTGTTTCGGGTGTTAAATTACTCGTTTTCTTTTATATGTTTTATTACGTAAGCCATTTTTGTAATGGATAGGTTGTATATTATTCATATCCAGAATGATATCAAGTCCTTAAACATCATTTTTAAATCAGCAAATGATAATTATACTTGAATGGATATGATGGAGAATGAATCTCATCGCGTTCGTGGAGACAGTAGTCCGTACGTACGCACGAGCGACAATATCATTCTTTTGATATTAAAATAATATATAAATGGATGGTATATAATATATACAGAATCATTAACATGTTATATTTATTATTTACATGAGTTACACATCATTATTATACCCATCCAAATAATAATATATTGAATAACAATTACACCACGACGTGGAGACGGTAAGCCGTACGTACGCACGTATGGTGACATGTTATTCAAAGGGTGGATAGAATACTGAATATGGTTGTACCATATTTATAATAACATCACAGTATATATATGATACTGGAGTTATTATTTTATAATGGTAACAACAAAGTAAGAAGAAGTGGAAGAAGAAGGAACTTGGAAAAGGGTGGTGAAATCATTACCTCTTCTTCGGTTTCTTCCTTTTGATTTGATCAAAAGGGCTCCTTAGGTTGGATTTATGATCAAACTAAGGCCTCTAGGTTGTAGTGAGGGAAGTTGAGAGAGTATTTGGGCCGAGTTTGGCCGAACCAAAAGGCTTTTAAGGTGTGAAGAAAAGAGAAGGAGGAGTGCCCTTTTATAAGAGGGGTGAGGGGCACCTTTGGAAAAGCTAGAAATATTAGTTTATAATAAATTCTTATTCGGTTTCTAATGGATCAAAAGTTGATTATTTAAATTTTAAGGTGGGTATGGGTCGAAAACAACTCAACCAATAGAATTTAGACAGGTTTGGGTACTTATATTAACCTTATCTTTAAGTATTAACTCTAAGTTAATTAGTTTCACTTTTACAATGTCTCTTTGTATTTTTATATAATATGGTTAATAAACTTACTATATACATCCAAGAGACCCCCAAGTGGTCCATTAATGATGAACCTATCATTATATAAGTCTCTTTTCCGAACCTTAGATTTTTAGGAATTTAATATCAATTAATAATATAATATTTGTTTTAAGAACTCTTTTATGTCAATTTTGACACTATTCAATAGTTGTTTTTTTTGAAACTCATAACAGATTGATTACTTCGAAAAAAATAAATTAAATCAATCCTAATATATCATATTATCCTAGAAAATTATTTTAATTCATTAAAAGTTTCATATTATATTTTTTTGGGTATTTATAATATCAATTATTTTAATTTTTCACTATTATAGTAATTAATTCATCATCATTGTGTCATAAATAAATTAAATTATTTAATGTCTAAAAATTATAAATAAAATATTATTATGTAGGAAATATTTTTATCTTTATAATGAATATTTATAATCTAAAATCCAACATATATAACCTTATGTAAATATTGTTTTACTAAAAGATATATTCTTGTGTCATTTTTGTATTCATTTTAACTTAATTAAAATAAAGTGTCCTTATCACCTACAAGTGGCACCATGGGGTCCCAAAATCGACCCAAAGATGCCTATGGTCTAACATGTATCAACCAATAAGGCTAGGACACGTTTTAGGGTAATTTAGTATTATTATAATATTATTTTTTGACCTTTGTTTACCGGATTTACCCTTAACCATGGTAAATAAAATATTTATCGCAGTAATTATTCAAAATGTCTAAAAATAAAAGTTACCTATTTACACAATTTGAACATACTGATTCAAAATATGGAATCCATTTTTCTAAATTCAAAACACAGAAGTGACAGAAATTAATTTAAAATTAATTTCCGCTGTCAAAACAAAAAGCGTGTTTTTAAGAGATAATAACTATCAAAAGATTGACACTTGTTTATGTTCGGTTTAATTGTAAAATTATGTCCAATGACCAAAATTATATTAAATGGTAAAAATATATTCTAAATATACTTTAAAACCACTCAAATTAATAATTTATCACTATTAATTATTTTGATTAAAAAAGTTGTTTTTAATTAAAATTTAGTAATTTTCACTATTCATCAAAATATGAAAGTTATCCAAAATGTACCAAAATTTCACCTTAGGCTAATTTCGATATTCCGAATCCAAAAATGAAGTCCATTTTTAAATATAAAATATATATAATTTCAAAAAGTAGGTATTACTATTCATAACGGCTAGTTTTATTGGTTGTGGTGTGTGTTAGAACTCGAAGTTGCGTACAACACACACTACTGTATTATTCAAAGGAAAGCGTACCGTGGAAGCTTGGGATGTTTCATTTTAAATTTTTTTTGATGTCCCCCTTTACTCAAAAAAGTTTAAAATATTGCATTTAAAATGGGTTCACTATTAAAAGTTGGTAAAAGTGCAATACTGAAAATGAATTTGTTCTTACATTATGTCTAAGAAACTCATAATATGGATTCTAAAATTATAAGGATTATATAAAGTTTAAAATTTAGTTAATACTATTCATAACCTCTTTTGAACGGCTTGTTTGGTAAGTCATGGTGTGCTTGAACTCGGTGTTGCGTGTAGTGCAAGTTATTTTATTATTTTAAAGAAATAACACACTATGAAATCTTGGGGTGTTACATTGCCACATTTCCATGTTATGATTATCATGCTTTATCACGCCTTTATGTTCATGTTTTTCTTATGCTCTATTGATATGCCTATTGTATAACATGTATTGTACTCCTCATGTTATTCCATGTGTACTCCCTTAATGGGATTTATAGATCACCCTTTTCTTATGCGTGTCCTCAGGTTATCCCATGTAATGCTAAGTACGAAGGAATATAGTGGTCATGTAAAGGAAGTTTTCAATAAAGATGTTGTATTTCATGTTTTAAGTTTTTATGTACTGATCCTAATCCCTAAAGACACTAAACCTCTCGATCTTCTTTATTGTATGAAGTGATGTTTTATGTAATAAATCATGTTTAAGTTGTAATAAAAAGCAAGGTTGTCATAATAAACATTATTTAAACCATTATAAAAAGTCTTGAGAGACAATTATGGAAAACAAATTACATCGGTTCACGAGGTGGTAGTCCACCGTACATGTGTATGATGATTTTGTTTCCCATTTGATGGAATAAGAGATGGATATAGGTAATTAAACGTACATAATAACATTTAAGTATATGGATTATAATTGAGTTATTATTTTATCATAATTGAATAAGGTTTTATGTATGTGGAAGAAGAAACAAATCTAAAACATATAGATAAAAACTGTACCTCTTCTTTGGATAACATCCTTTTATTAACACCTTAAGACCTATAAGATTGATATTCTACCTAAACCAAGATCTATAGAATGTGGGGAGGTATTATAGTAGGGTATTTTTTAGGTATTTTCAAAACAAAAAGGGTTTTTAAGTGTGAATAAATGAGAAGAAGAGGTTCCCTTTTATAAGGGAGGGGGTAGTAACTCTTTAAATTTATCAAAATATTAAATTAATATAAATTAATTTTAAATTAAAAATGGATAAAAAGTGATTTATTTAAAATATAACTTGATTATGAGTCTAAATACCATTATAAAATAAAAATTAGCCAAGTTTTGACTATATTTCTACCCTTATCTTTTGGTTTTAACCCCTATTTAACATCTTTAACTCTTATCATGACGACAAGGTTTTTTACTCTTTGAGGATCAATGTAGTTACAATAAAATAAAAAAAGACTCATAAATGGACCATGATTAATATTTTAAACCTTATCCTAATATATTTTATGAATTTAATATTTTTATAAATTTTATATCATTTAATGAAATATTATTTACTATAAAATATCCATAATGGCAATTTTTAGAACTATTCATTACACTGCCTTTAATAATATAAATAAAACATCTAAAATTAGAACCACATATTTTATTATATCCCTAACATTTCATGGTAATATATAATTTTTTTATCACATTACTTATCTCAAATTATATTTATTTTAATATTTTTAATATTATTTATTTTATTTTTCCATTAATTAAATAATTGTTGCATCAACATTGTGTAAGAATTTAAGGTAATTATTTATTCACTAAAAATTAAAAATAAATTAACATGATTAATATAAATCTTTTATATTTAAAAATACTATTTATATTTGAATATATCATCTGGATAACACTATTTTAAAAATATGATACTTATTAAAAATAAGAGTGTGACATGTTTGACTTTTCTTTAAATAAAATACTATAAAGGTCATAATCTCATTAAAGTGGCCCAAAAAGATCATAAATTATACCCTTGGATGATTATGGTAAATATATACTTATAAAATAAGGTTTAATTAAGTTTTTGGGTCATTTAATAGTTTTTATAATTTTATTTTCAACATGAATTACCTAATTTAATTTTTATCATGGTAAAAAAGTTACTAAGTTTACTATTCATATTAATAAAAAATAAAAAGGAAATATTTAATAAATTTTAACCTCATGAATCCAAATATGAAACCCATTTTTCAAAATTCAAAACATAGAAGTTTTAGAATTTAATTTAAAATAAAACCAGAAAAATGCAACAAAAAACCATTTTTCGAAAAAATGACCTTTTTAAATATAAAATGTTTTTATACTAAATCCAATTATAAAATCGATTTCAAAAAACATAATTGGATTATTTTAAATAAAAAATAATTATTGAAAATTTAAAAATAATCCAAAATATAATGTAACCTTATAAATGATTTAAAATAAAAATTTGTATTTTTCACTATTCCTTGAAAAATCAATATTTTCAAAAAAAATTCAAAAATTCAACCTAACATAATTTTGAAATGCTAAATTTAAAAATTAAATTCATTTTTTAAAATTAAAATTATATAATTTTAAAATTAAACTTTTAAACAAAATCTCATTGGAAATTATTTTAATAAAAATATTTCCTTTTTGATTTTAAGAATTACTTAATATATTTATAATGAATATAACTATCTAATTTAGAAATACAAATAAATATTAAAATGATTTATTATATCATCTACCTGGGTTGTTACAGAGGACCTCAAGACAAAAACTTTAAATCATTTATTATTTCAACTCAATTATCAACATTCATTATCTAGACAATAAGATATAAGGTGTTACTTTTAACATAAACAAAATAACTACATATCAATAATATGAATATGAGTATATACTTATAGGATGAGAGAACCATTAAAAAATATCCATATTAACAAATTTTGTTAATTCCATCTCATTTTGAGCTTGAACCCTTAGTCACCTCTTTGTTTGTAATCTCAATTCTTTAATAAATGGATCTACAATAAGATTATTGAGTAGCATATATCCATTCACTTATAGTAACCCTAATTCAGTCAGTGTAAAATTTTACCCCTTTCCAAATGGCCATCCAATAATTGGAAGTATCGATGACTGGTTTTCAGAATGAGAATTAGTGGATATGTCACCAACATGTACAATATGATTGAATCCAGTCTCAATCCCAACCAAATACTAAGAAAAAAAGGTCAATAAGTCTTCAACTATGAAACATTCAACATTAGAGCCTTTTGTTTGAGCTTCATTCCTCAAATATGATTTCAAATGACCTAAGCACCTGATGAAAAAATAAACATATTAATTTTTTTACAAAATGATTTGATAAAATTGAATTCATCAATGAAAATTAGAATAATATTAACGTAACACTCAACTGGATACATCCATAAATTGTTAACCAGTCCACCAAGTTTAGATTCTTCAACAAAATGAATAGTAAAATAAATCATGACTGTGAAAAATAAAGGGGGAAATAACATATCTAAATGAAAAAGTGTCAAAATAATTATTTCTCTAAAAAAGGTACACAACTCAACTAGAACTATAGTTACTTTTTTAGGTAATTCATTATGTAATGCCAATGAAAACAACTGATCCATCATAATATATGATTCATGACTTTTCAATCCATGTAACTTTCAATATTTTAGGTCAACACACTATGAAATGTTACTTGAATATCCATTTGTAACTTTTATATTCTTTAAAGTTCAAAGGAACATGTCATTATCATGATTTTTCATCATAAAAATAGAATAATGATACTTTCCATTATCATTTCCCACAAAACACGCTTTATATTCATTGATTCCAAATCCTTACGAGCATTAAGACGATCCTTTGATTTACCCTACTCATTGAGTAATGTAAAAATTACATCATCACATATATAATTCTCAATATGCATTATGTAAAGATTATGAAATATAAAATTAAACTCATAGTAAGGAAGTTTGAAAAATATAATCATTTTATTCCACTATTGTGTTCCATATGATTCAGATATTTCACCTTGTACCATTTCCCCCTTCTTTAAACTAATCACATTTTCTAAATTCTATAGTGACCTTCATTAATTTTCCTAAGATTTCTAAACCAGATAAAACCTACAATGAATTTATCAATTCAAAATACCCATTTAATTATGTTTGGTTAAACTTGAATTTATGAGAATCATCAATAAATAAATTATGAAACATAAAACACCATTTTATACTATGAGGAAATCATTGAGGTTCAAAATCAAAATTATAAAATGGACAAGAAAAACCAGTATGAGTGTTCCAACTAGATAAGTTTCCTAGTCCAGGAAAGTCACTAATTGTATAAATTAAAGTAACATTCATTTTGAATATTTTTCTCATTAAACTATCATATGTTTTCACACCATCATCTAATAATTCTCAAAATTATTTGATTAGAGGTTGAAGGCATACATTAATGTCATTTCCAAGAATTTTCTTTCAAGGAATAATCTTAAAGAGAATGAAATAATCCTTCTTTATAAACATCCATGGAGGGATATTACAAGGGATCAAAACAACTAGAAATATGATATAATTAATATTTAAAGTACCAAAAGGGTCAAAACCATCATAAGATAATCCCAAATGCACATTCCTAGGATCTGAAGAAAAATCTAGATATAATGAATCAAACACCTTCAATGATGTTGAATATTTTGGATGTCTCATCAATCCATCATTGTTACTATCCTAAGCATTCCACTTAATGTTGTATGAAGTCTAAGAACACATGAATAATCTTTGTAAGCATGGTTTTAGAGGAAATTAATGCAATACCTTTGTAGGAGTTTTCTTATTATGATTATTCTTGGTGTTTCATTGATTTTTTACTCTCATTATTTATCATTGACTTCTATCTACTTATAGGAAATCTTATACATTCTTCTTTATGTGACTCTTTTCCCCAATAAAGCATGAAATAATTAGAGGTTTATCTCCCACTATGAGAGGGTGCATCCTAGGTTTTCCTAGGGTTGAGTTCTCTTCTTTGGGGTCTCTCATGATGGTGGGGAGGTGTAGTGTCTTCCCGAATGCCTTTCGTAGCCTTCAACCTCATCTCCCAATATACCTCACCAATCCTCGGATCATTTTCATCATTTCATCCTGATTGCCCTCCTCTTCCTTTTCCCTCCCCTCCTTATCACTCTCTCTACACTACATGACCAAACCCAGCTCACTTCTGAATCGTGGTGTGGCCTGATTACTCAATAACCCTCCATTGTGGTGCATCCTCGACCAATATCACATCCCGAGCAAACGTATTTCCATTATCATTGTAAATCAATATGGGGGTTTCGAGGTTTGTGGCTCTGATCCATAATTTTTGACATAAAGTTTGAATCGACGTTGAGGGTTTCAAAATCAACGATTTCTGGGGTTTTGTTTTGAAATTGTTTGAAATTTGGACCAGATCTCTCCATGATGATTTGTGAAAGCCGTACAATACAGTTTTCTATGAAAGCACAGATTTGGCCAGAGCAACATGTGGTGACCTAATCTTTTCATGAGCACAAAGCCTGGCTACCAGAGATTTCCGATGGAGGTCCTCTATTTGTGCTTATTGGGTTGAAATCCAAAAGGATCCTATTTTGGTGAAGTCTTTCTTGGGATGACCACAGTTAAGGACTCTTGAAGGAGTGACTGATCCACATATATGGATTTGGAAGCGGCCACATTTTTGGTCGGGCTGCTTGCAGTGTCAAACTCAAGAAGGGATATCTTTACTTTTCTGGTTTTTGTGATCGGGCATTTTTCCTCCTGTTGGACAATGGATCATGACCTGATTGATCAATGGAAAGGTTTCTCAATTTATAAGAAGGAGAAGGATCTATTAGATGATATAAACCAAGATGATGATTTTCTAGAGCGGTAGATGGATCTTCTAATAGTCATAAAGTTCATGGTTAAGAGATTCTTCAATATGATTGACTTAAAGAACACTCTTCAAGCAGTGTGGTGCTTGGAGGATGGGGTAACTGTACGAGATGTTGGAGTAGGTCTCATGGTATTTGAATTCTTTAATGATAAATATAAGAAGAAGGTTTTATAAGGGAGGATCTGGAATTTTGATAATCATATAATCCTAATGTAAGATCTGGAAAAAGATGCGGACTTGCAGAATCTATATTTTACCAAGTACCCCTTTTGAATACGCCTTATGGGTATCCTATTTTGGGGAAGAACAGAGCATGTCCTCCAGGCTCTAGGGGAAAATATTGGATCCTGTATGCATTGGGATTGATCACCTCTGGGGGAATTCTGTTAGGATTGGAGTCATACTCGATTAGGATACCCCTCTTGTTATGGGAACCTTTCTCACAATAGGTGATACAAAGAAGTGTATTTCCTGTGAATATGAGAGACTTCATATAATATGTTACTTCTGTGGATGGGTAGGTAATGCTGAAAAAGATTTTGCAGCTAAGACGAAGGATGGGGATGGTAAGATTGTCATGCAATTTGACCCCTGACTATGTGAAAAAACCCAGGGATACCTTATGTTCCAGAATTGGAAATATCCAAAGATAGAGATAACTTAGCCAAAGCTCATACAGTGCATACTAAAAGAGGAAAGAGCAATATCATAATGTTGGGTCCACCAAAAGTGATCCCTCAGCATAATGAGCACCCAAAGATAGTTGAACGTGAGAAACCACCTACCATTTCACCACCAGAGGCCAAATGATCTATCAGGCTAGTAGATATTTCCCCCCAAAGTAAAAAGATTATAAATGGTGAAGGTATGTATGCAGAGACAACAAGTATGACCTCTTTACCCCTAGAATGATGCTAAAATGTTCTGATCCTTCAGATCCAAATAGTTTTTCACCTGGGGTGCCCCCATGGTACCCCTTGAAGGTTGGCGATGCAATGATGGGACTAATGAAACCAGGCCCAAGGGATTGCAAGACATGTAAGAGGAGAGATAAAGGGGACACTTAGTCTGGAATCCCTAAGGTGGAACCCTATGGGACTAAGCGAGTGCCATCGATTCTCTATCAGCAGAACTTCTCCCTAAGAGGTGGAAAGTTGACAATGATAGACCACTTCTCGAAATTTTAGAGGTGGAGGTGGGAGTTCCCCAGCCTCACCTAGGCTAATGAAAATCTTATTCTGGAACTGTCAGGGACTTGGAAACCCCCGAACAGTTCGAATACTCTGATATTAGAGTAAAAAATACTGCCCCGACATGGTTTCTGCATCTGAAACTATGCTGGAAAGTAAGGATACTAGTATCTTGAGTTCAAAGATCTACTTTAATAATGTGTTCCCTATTGGGAGATAGGGGAATTCTGGGGGAATTTGTATATTATGGAATGACAGGCTTGGCATTAAAATTTCAAATTTCTTCAAGAACCTTATTGCAGTGATGATGGAGGAATCATGATTTCCCTCCTGGCATTTCATTGGATTTTATGGGTGGCCCAAAATGGAAGAAAAAATAAAGTCCTGGGAGTTGTTAAAGAGACTACGTGAATGTTTCCCTAGACCCCTTCTGGTGAGAGGTGACTTCAACGAGGTTCTTTCTTCCTCCGAGAAGGAAGGAGGACGGTGCCGGAATAGAGAGACTATGGTAGAATTTAGGAGCGCCCTGGTACTGAATTCCCTCCACGACCTTGGGTTCTATGACCCTCCTTTTTCATAGTATAGGGGATGATATTTGGAAGGAAACATTTCTAAGAGGATGGATAGATATGTGGGGTCTAATGATTGGAAATGCCTTTTCTGTGACTTCTCTATTGCTCACTTATCACCTGTGATATTTGACCACACTCCAATTTTCCTCTCCACTATAGTGAATGGGGAGAATATAAGAACCAAGAGTCCCTTTTACTTTGAAAGTATGTGGATTTGGGATAAGAGCTATGAAGAAGTGGTTCACTTTGCTTGGGAGGGGCATAATCGAAGCATCTTTTCTAATATCAACAATATGGTGCATTATCTGCAGATATGGAGTGCAACGAATTTTGGGGACACTGCCAAATGGGTCAATAATGCTGAGAGACACCTAAAATTATGTTATAATATGATTAGTAGTGATAAAGAGTTATACGATATATGTGTTACGGGAAAAATATGAATGTTGTGCTTAAAGAAAAGGAATATTTCTGGTTCCAAAGAGCTAGAGACTCCCACATAAGGTATGGGGATAAAAAAACCACATATTTTCACCAGCGGGCATCTGCGAGGAGAAGAAAAAAATAATATCTCTCATCTTGAAGACTTGGAAGGTATAGTGAAGCAGGATGATGAAAGAATTCAAGCCATTATTTTGGAGTTTTTTGGTAGTCTCTTCAAGGATGATTGTGTGGACACCTCTCATGCATGACCAATTATATCCTGAGGCTCGTTATGGGTGATATGAATCACATTTTGGTGAGAGATATTTATTATGAGGAAGTCCTCAAGGCTCTACACTACATTCACCCTTAGAAATCACCTAGGCTAGATGGGTTCCATGCAATGTTTTTTAAAAGATTCTGGCACATTATTGGCCTTGATGTGACCCATCTGATGAAGGAGTTGTGGGATGGTAAGGCCTCCTTTAAGGATATTAATTAAAACATTATTAATCTTATTCCAAAAACTTAGTTTCCTTAGAAATTCATGGAATTACAGCCCATCAGCCTATGTAATGTCATCTATAAAATTTTCTCCAAGATCCTGGTGGAAAGACTACGGAGGTTCCTCCCACTCTTGGTGTCCGAGAAATAGAGTGCCTTTTTCCCCTTGAGGTACATCACTGATAATGCAACCATTGATTATGAAAATTTCCACTCTATGAAGGTACGATATAAGGGAAATAATGGGGTGATAGATCTGAAAGTAGACATGATGAAAGCCTATGATAGGGTGGAGTGGCCATTACTAGAATTGGTTCTTACAAAGTTGGGGTTTGGGGATAAATGGACTATTAATGTTATGAACTGTATCTCTTAGGTAATGTAAAAAATAAATATCAATGGGAGATGTTCAGAAAGTTCAACCCCCTTGAGAGGCTTATGACAAGGTGACCCACTTTCTCCTTTCTTCTTCATCCTTGTGGTGGATTTTTTCTCCCATTTGATTACGAACTCCTTAGGGTGAGGGGTCACCCATGGGGAAAAGGTATGCTGAAATTCTCCCCATGTTTTTCATCTTTTCTTTGTAGATGATTTCCTTTTATTCTTAGGGGACACCCCATAATAATGTCATGCAATTTTAAAGACTATAAGTCTATATGAAAGGGAATTTGGGCGGTGACTTAATTCTATAAAATCAGAGATTTATTTCAGCAAAGGTGTACCCTAGACAAGAAAAGAAGAGCTCCAATGTTTGTGTGGATTTCCTCTGGTTGAGAAGCATCAGAAGTATCTGGGTCTCTCGACTCTGGTCAGGAGATCTATGAAATAGGTTTTCCCCTCAATTTTGGATAAGGTGGATATCTTGATCGGGGTTTGGTCTAGAATACTGATTTCAAAGGATGGGAAATAAGTCCTAGTGAAATCCATTGTCCAAGATATTCTATCATATGCGATGTCATTGTTCAAATTCCCGGATACTCTCATGGACCAGATTCACTCTCATCTTGCTAATTTTTTAGTAGGGATATTATAACGGTAAACATAATACTCATTGGGTTTCATGAGAGAAATTATGTGTTTCCAAGTTTTGTGGTGGCCTTGGATTTAGGAACCTAAAGTGGTTCAATGAATATCTGCTGGCAAAGAAGGGATGATGTCTGCTGACCTGGCCCTCAAGCCTTTTTAATGAAGTTTTATAGGCAAAGTACTTTCCCCATTCTAATCTATTGAATGCTCATATGGGGCTGTGATCAAGTTACATGTGAAGGAGTATCTGGGGTGCAATTCCACTTCTCTCTAAAGGTTTTGTTTGGAGGATTTCTGATAGAAGCTCAGTGAATATGTGGAATGATCCTTGGATGCCAAAGGGGAATCTTATGAGAGTCACTTCAACACCTATTCCGGGTCATGAATATTCTAAAGTCCGAGACCTCATTGACGATTCTCTTGAGGACTGGGACTGGGAAAGACTTAACTGCTAGTTCAATGATATAGATTGAAAACATATTCTTAGCATTCCACTTGTGCCAGGGATGGGTTGTGATCATATTTTTGAAATGGAGAAGCTGCGGGGAAGTATTCAGTTCGCTCAGGGTATAGAATGCTGGTTCGAGATTCTTCTCAGGCTCTTCTAGAGGATAGGTTGAAGAAATTGTGGGCATTGGCTGTCCCACCTAAAGTGAAATTCTTCTAGTGGTAGATATGTTTGGGTGTTTTTCCTACTCACGATCCTTTAGCCAGGTGCCATATGGATGAAGATGACTTGTGTCCATTGCGTTGTCTTCACTCTAAAACTCTATTGCATGCAATCCTGTTTTGTTGTGATGTGATAGTGGTGTAGAAGGAATGGTCCCTAGAGTTTTCAAAAAAATTCCATCCTTTTTTAAGTTTATCCCAGAACTTTTATGGATGGGTTTCCACCTTGTATTCAAACATGATTGGGCAGATCTGTATTCTAGAATGGTTGGTGTGGACTAAAAGGAATGAGTGGATCTTTCAGAAGAAATATACTGCTTACTGGATTTGGTTTGAAAGGGCTTCAAAATGGATTGATCGCTGGTTAGCGTCTAATGAGGAGAAATCCTCATCCCATCCACAACATGATCCACCAATATGGACCCCACTCTAGAGAATTTTATCAAGATTAACTCAGATGCAACAGTGTTTAATATAGAAAATACTAGAGTGGGGCTTATTACAAGGCAAAGTGACAGCCGAATGATGGCGACTCGCTGTATGAATGTTCAGTTTGGATGGAGTCCTGTTGTGGTAGAGGAATATGCTCTTTTGTAAGGGATCCTCTTGGATTAGAAAAAAGGATGGACAAAGGTAGTTTTGGAGTCATATTTACGTGTTGTTATCAATGATTTGGCAAAGAAAGAGGATTATTCTTAACTTTTTGAGCTGATTTTGAGGAAAATTTGGTCTATTGCTATGTCATTTTCCACTTGTAAGTTTTCCTTTACTAGGCACGGGGGAAATACCATTGCTCACCAGTGGGTGGGGTTTGGGTTGAATCAGGCTTTCCACTATGGGATGATTATTTCCTTGATTGTCTTGGTATGTCTAATTTGATTGAACAATAATATGATTCTTTGTTTTACCTTAAAAAAAAATCATGAAATCATTAGGGTGTGCATGTATCTTTTGTATAATAAAGTCCAAGTTTTTTGATGATTTTCATCATCTCATAGAATGATGCAGGGATCATAGATTCACTAAATGAATCATGAAGAAACTATGAAATCATGGACATTGATTTTTCACTAATTCCACATAAATACTTGATATTACATAACTTAAGTAGAAAAGACAATTTTGAATACCTGGCACAACCTTCATACAGTTCTTGTTTTCCGTCTTCAACTAATTCTTAAAACTTATTTTTTAGTCACAAAAGTTATAAGAAAGTAGGAAACTATTTCAATATCAATTTCTCATATACTTTATTTCCATTCAACCATCACTTGAATTTACAATCGGGGCACATACATTGTATTTTACCATCCACTAATCAGTTTGAAATTGCATAATCTAAAAATTATTCCAAATCCTTAGAATACTGAGGTGTGTTTTGAGGTAAATTAATCCAACTTTTATTCACAAGTATTGTATTTACACTCTTACCCATATACATTTAAATAAAATATATAAACTTTTAATCAAACAAGTACAATCAATTTTTAACATCACTCAACTTCACCATTGACCAGGGTAGAGTCTTGATTCGATAGAACACAAATTCAATATAAAAATGATTCAATCTGACATGAAAAACATAATAAAAATAAATGAATAAATATTACCCCACACAATAACAAGGAAAGATGTCATGGAAGAAGATCACAAAGGCGAGGAGATGGAAATAAACAATGTGGAAGTCAAGAAGATGAGGTTGGTGAAGTTTGAATCGTGAACATAGGGGTAGGGGAAATTCGGTCGAGGAAGAGGGATAAGAAGGATGGGGTCATGGGAAGAAGGGGTTAGGGTTTGTGTAGCCATTGATGGTCACGGTCTCTAGGAAAAGTGAAACATGGGCCACCATAGGGGGTCACCTTCATGGGGAGAAGGGCTATCAGGGGGGTGGGGGGTGGGGGTGGGTGGGTTGATTAGGGGTTTTTAAAATATTTCATGGAAATTTTAACAAAACTACTACTAAATCAAAAAATATAAAAAATATAGAGGTGGTAATACCAAACTATAAATATATTTTAAATAATAATTAACATGCTTTATTTAGTGGTGGTTTCCAGGACAACCGCTAATAAATCGTTGGTAAGACATCTTTTTTTTATAGTGTGTAGCTGAAACACTCATGATTTTTCAATAACAAAAAACATGATTTTTATTTTCATGTTAAATATCATTTTGGTATTGATTTTGGAGTTAGATGTTTTGGGTAAGTATGTTGAAATTTGAAGTCTACTTTGTGGAACTGATCATGATTAATGAAGCTTATGCGAGTGTCCCTTTATGAAATACTTAGGGAAGAAGGAAACATTGTGCCAATAATTGTAGTTCAAATGAATTTTAAAGATGTATTTGGATTTAACACACAAAGAAACGTAATTATATCATGGTTTGTCACCTGTTTTTCTATAAATAATTTTTTTAAAGTGAAATAACCATTTAGAGAACCAAAATGTCATGGTGAATGTGTTTTTCAAAGAAAAAAAGATGAGTGATCTTGATATGTGTATTTATGCATATATTTTAGAGTGTTTTAATGCACCAATTTATGCAATTTAATTAATATTCTTACCAATATTTAGAATATTTAAGTTTTTTGTGATTTATGGTAGGATATGACCAATATTTGGAAAAGGAACAAAAAATAGGTGAATATGAGTAGAAAAAGGGTCGTGGCGTAACACTGAAAAAGAAGAAGGATTCCTTTGATAAAGGATGCCTATGGAACACTCCTGGGGGTTGAATGTTAAGAAAAGAATAAAATGAATCTTTTGGCATTGGAAATTAGATATTTAGGTCATGTAAACATTACATGACGTGAAAGTTTTACACACTACTATAAAAAAGGCTATACCAATAGTTTGAAACTGTTGGTATGGTCTCCAAATCATTAGTATAGCCTATAACAATGGTTTGGAGGGGTTTTGGCTATTATGGTGTTGGTATAGACCTATTCCAATTATTTTGGAAGACTGTTGGTATATTCCATATGAAATACTTATACCAACAGTTTTCAAAAACTACTGGTATATGTAATGTAAAAATAAAACCAAGATTGGTTTTGATCCAAACACCCCCATTTATATTCCAACGACCTAACCAATAATCTAAGATTAATTTTGTGAATATAATTTAATATATATATATATGTATATTTAAAATTAATTCAACTTTTGATGTATTTAATTTTATTTGAAAAAAGAATCCATAAAAAATATGGGTACCTATACCAATGGTTCTGAAAACCATTGGTATTGACCTATACCAATGGTTTTGACAACTGTTGGTATAAGTACCCTGATTTTTATAAAATATCCCAATGGTTTTGAAAAAACTGTGAGTATAGGGTGGACCTATACCAACATTTTTGAAAAAAATATTGGCATAGGGTCTCTACAAGGGACCTATACCAACATTTTTACCCAAAACCGTTGGTATAAGTCTTTATAAAGGACCCACACCAATGATTTTTCCAAAACTGTTGGTATAAGGTCTCTATAAAGGACCTATACTAATGGTTTTGTCTAAAACCCTAGTTATAGGTCTCTAAAAGGGACCTATACCAACAGTTTTTCCAAAACTATTGGTATATGGTCTCTTTAAGGTACCTATACCAATGGTCTTCCAAACCGTTGGTATTGGTCCATTGGTATAACTCCAATTTATAGTAGTGACATGTGGTGAATCACTTACACGATGTGAAAGTGTCGAGATGACCCAAAAAATGGAAAAATTTGATGCAAATGGGTATAGAGACCTATTTTATGACCTTAGAACCACCCAATATCACTTTTTAATTATAACATCATTGAATGATGAATGATCCCTTTAGGAGTCTATAAATAGAGGGATGAGCTATTGCTTCTAGATATGATATTCCAAAGAACAAATTCTAGGGCAAGAAGCTGCGTTGCTACAGGATCCCCCACCACTTTCTCTCTAGTTTTTTATGTTTTCTTTTTCTTTATTCCCCCCTTAATCCCTCATCACTAGTATGAGGGGGTAAAAATCCTTATTCTAGGGTTATGTAGCCAAAGGGGGGAGGTTTCATTGTATTTATTTATTTTTATTCATGTTCTGGATTGCTGTAAATTGTTTATTCAATTCCAATCCCTTTCTTTTCTTTTTTATCACGACCATTGATATTTGAATATAAAAGGAACCATTTAAATTATGAAATTGGTTACCCTGAATTGAGGCATGTCCATTTTCACATTTATGGTAATTAGTTTTGAATATTGTATCGAGACAAACTTAGTTTGGAAATTCCCTAAACTACCTGACCATGGGAAAAAGGGGGCTGCCTTGCTAAGGAGAGGATATCATGACTATTGGATCCACCTCATCTTGAATATAATGCTAAAAATGAATTCATTAATTTATTTTCCTAAAATCTAATTGAACCCAAACCTTGAAACTAAAAAACCTCAACACACTTTCAAAACTTGATTTTCAAAACCCAAACAGCTTTTCATCATTCTCTCTCTTCTTCAAATCGCTTTCAAAACCAACATTTTTTCCTCTTCCTCTATCTTAAAATCAAATAAAACAATTTTCTTTAAAAACATAATTAAAATAAATTCATCATATCTATGGGTTTGATCTTTATTTTTCTTCTATATTCATTTTAATTAATTAATTAGCGCTGATATGAGTTTTATAAATTTGTATATTGATCCCCACACTTGAATTCAGACTTGTATTCAAGGATGGAATCTAAACATACTACAAAAGACATTCACCATATGACATGTGCCTGTCGTGGGGCATGAAAATAATAATAATACCTAAGTTAAAATGTAGTATAGTGGTTAAACTAAGTTTTCTATAGAGAGGAGTTTACAATAATTATGTTTGTCACTTAAATTAATGAAAGAAGAAGAGGTTGTTTTTGAAATTGTTTGAGTTGAACAATAAAGAAAGCAATTGAAAATAAAGGTTGAACACTAATGGATAAAGAGAGTAATGGGGTCAGGGTAGGATTCACTTTTTAAATGTCATCACAGTAATAAAGATCATATTCCCTCTCTTCCTTTTGAATGAAAAATGAAAGACTCCTCGATTGAGTTATCAATCACCCTCGGTTAAAGAAACAAACAGAACTCACTCATATGTGCATAGAAGTTTATAAAAAATACCTAAACAACTAAGGAAAGTCCTGAACGAGAAATTTTGATCCTTAGAACTCTAGAAAAAGTTTACTAGTTCCACACACGTTCCAACGATCGCTGTACACTCACCACCTAACACAAGATGTTCGATCAAGACAAATTGCACTAGGTGGAGGGAGATTAAAAGTCTTTAACCAAAGATATTAAAAATGAAAACACCAAACTCAAAGCACGATCACATTAAGAGAATTGGGAAACAATGAAAATATATGTCATTTTGAAGAAAAATAGGGTCTTACATTTAAGCACAAAACTCCAACATTATAAAAGTGAAACCCCCCCTTCCCTGATCACTCAAAGGTTTTACCCCTCCATGTGAAGGGTAATAGAGTTGAAAGGAGAAGAAGAGAGCATGATTAAACAAAGAAAAGAGAAAATAGAAAATACAAAAAAAAATTCAAGAACTCAATCCTCCAGCACAACTTTTATTTTACCTTATTCAACCCCTTTGAATGGAAGTGAACACTCTTATTTATAGGCTTGTGGAGTAGAAAATTTCCCTCCAAAATTACTCCACCGAAAGTCTGAGTCCGTTTGGCATAATAAATGACCGAATTTGAAAATGTTTCCTTCTTGATAGTTGTTCCCCCATCTCTCCTCTATCTACACACGAAATATCATCTTCATTGTCCAGGAAATGAAGGCAGTATGGCCACCGCACTCAGAATATTTAATTCTTCCAGACAGACTTTTCTTATTCTAATATGTCGAGTTCCAACGAATTTATGGCCTTGGGAATGAAATAATTAGGCGTGGAAATATTAATTAAACTTGTTAATACGGATTTATTTCAGCTCCATGTAAAATTTTAACTCCAATGGTTCTTCAATTTATGATATATGGGCCCAAAAATAAATTTATGCAGTTCTGTGCATAGTTTTTGAGGCCTGACTTGTGAGCTGAATTTGAGCTTCCAAATGATGGATTGAACTTTGGGTCCAGAAGGATAAAATGAATCCCATGAGAATAGAAAGACTAAAAAAAGGAATAATAAAATTTGGATAAAAAATGTAAAATATATTCCCGAAATACAGAAGCTCCACAAAACTGCTAAATTTCTAGAATTAACCAATTTCCACAATTAAGTCCATAATTCACCAAAAAACTAAAATGATACAAATCAGATATAATTGATTAATTGGAAGGGGTTAAATCATTGATACACATATTAAAAATAATGAAAATATTATCTCTATCAATTCCCTCACACTTAGCACTTGGACTCCCGGACAAGTCAAAATCAAAGCAAATTCAAAGCAAATTCAAAACACATGCCATTGAGATCCACCAATTCCATACAAAGAAATAGAAGATATAATGCCTCATACATAAACATTATTCCAAGTTATCAAATAATATCATTCAATATTTTTCCTCTTCATTTATCCCCCCATGCACCCAAGACACCTACCTCACATGAGTTTTCTCTCATCTCAGAAATATCAATTTTCAACAAAGTTTTTCTCATCCAAATTAATGAAAGGGTCACCATAGTTTTGAAAAACTCCTAATTATCCACCCGATGTGAGTCAAGGAAATGTATTTATCATGAGGACTTTGCAGGGTTGTTCTGTGGCTTTTTTTGGTAGGATTTTATGTGAAGAATTCTGAGGTAGAATGAGGAGGGTTTGGCTCTTTTTGAAGAAAAATTGCAAAATTCTAATTTTCACTCAAGTGTGGTATCCTTCTAACTCCCCTTAGTAGAAATTAAGCTCCATCATCATGAAATATCAATAAATTTTCAAATATCTCAGCATTTCAGTAGAAAAAATTTCAATCTTCTCGAATATGATTTTTCTTGAAAGCTCCAGAAAAGGCATAGCTTTCTTCCTCCATTAGAAGCTCCAGAAAAGGCACAACTCCTCTTATCATGAAAGCTCCAATAAAGGCACAGATTTCAACAGAATACTTTTTGATCAGCACACACATCTCTTAAACATTTGAATTTCCACCCAAAGTTTCACCAAATGAGTTAGCACAACACAAGACAACTTCCCCCACACTTATGTTCAACTAGATCATGCAATTTCACTTTAAGAGCAGGCTCGATAGGGAAAATTGGCTTGTAATGTGGCTAAACTAATAGGCTGTTCATGGATTCTATGGGATAAAAGTATTAATTTACAAGGCAGTCCAGAATTAATGGGATTATATTGAAAATGGGGCTTTAAAACCAAAGAAATTCCTCAATCATTTAAAACACATGTACCCCAAACCCTCAAGTTTTGAAAAGAATAAATCAAATTCTGGTTCAGACAGGCATGGTATGGATCTCTCAAGAAGTGAGGTGAATGAAAATAATATGAAAAAAATTGTTCAGAAGCCTCACAGGAAAGTGATTTCAAAGATAAAGACAGTGAAATGTGGCATGAGATTCAAAAATCAGATTAATTTTCATGAAATTCCCAAAGAATTTAACTTGAAACAAAATCATTTTCAGCATTCATTTAAGCTCAATTTCATGGAATAAATTTGTTCACTTAATGAAATAGGTTTTCAAAATGGTAGTGATAATAATTTCAGCTCAAAAGTTTCAAAAAACACACCAAAAACTAAAAAATAAACACACAAAAATATGAAAACACACAATTTTTTTTTAAAAAAAACACACTACAAATGAAAATACTAAACTACATTGGTTCCCTCCACCACACTTAAATGGTGCAGTTTCCTCAATGCACTCAAGTGGATTTAACATGTAAGTATAATTTAAAATGAATCACAGCAACAAGTAATTGTAAAGGATAGGTACAACCCGACTTATTGGAAGTGCAATATTGAGTTAAGCTCCTAAGTGTTGCACGCTAAAAACATACAAAAAAGAACAAAAGAAAACCTAAGAAATTTATTGAAAAAAATGAAAATAGAAAAAGGATGAGAAAAGAAGGATATATATTGGTTTAATCCCCCAAATGGGCCCCGGGTTTTGACTGCCTCCAGATGGGAAGTTCTAGTTGGTTATCCCCAATCTGAAGGTGGGTTGAGTTTCTTTGTGATAAACCAAAAAAACTTATTCTTCACATCATGTGATTCATCATTTTTTTTGAGGACACCATGGGTATAGTACACCAAATACACCCCATATACAATAAGATACAATTTTCTTGGTGGGGGTAGGACAAATAATGAGTCCTCATCTTTCTTGGTTTCCAATTTCATAACCTCCACTTCATTCTTCTGAAGGTATGTTGCATCATTGGAAAAATCAAAGTAATATTCAAAGTATAATTCTATTTGAACAAAGTTAAATCATGAAGTGTCAATATAAAATTCTTCCCTTTCAATGTAAGCATCTTGTGTCTCTTTTTCCTCAGGAAATACCACTTGAATCATCTCATGTACTCCATCCAATAAATGATCAACATGTATGGGGAGATCCAACTATTCCTCTTTAGGTGCATCTTCCTTTTCTTCCTCATCCACGAAGCCAATACATGAGTTGTCTGAATCTAAAAATTTAAAGAAAGGGGAGGTGATAATAAATTCAGATTCAATAAAATTAGAAGATAATGGGTTCAAGAAAATATCATCTCCCTGAGTTTTCTCAGCTTCAATTGCTTCTTCAGTGGGAAGTGCCTCTTGGAGTAGAGTGGTAGCAGATGGGGGCAAGTATTCAGGCTCCTCAACATTCTCTTCAAATTCCACCACATTGGTGGTTTCTTCCTCCAATGATGTAGGATCTTCTACATTATAAGGAACAGGGGAATCAATTAGTTCCTCACACTCCTTCCAGAACTCATCCATATTTCGTTGATCCCCCGTACTTACTTCATAAGGCACATCTTCTTCATCAATATTCTTCAGAAATGGTTGAGAAGAGCCAAATGGATCTTCATTTAATTCCATCATGGTCTCCCTAGGTTCTTCAACATCAAGTATAAGAGGGTAATCCACTTCCATTAATGGCTCAAGTTTAGGTTCGGGTTTCTCTTGGGATGTGTGAACATATTCAATTAGCCATTCCATTTTTCTCTCCAGGTCCTGTATTTTTTCCCGAATTCCTTGCAACTGATCTTTTGTTTGAGTTTCCTCTTCTTGTTGCACCTCGACCACTTCATGAAAAAATTATGGAAAATACTCATGGAGTTCAAATAATTATTTGGACAATCCCTCCAATACTTAGTATTCAAGGTTTTCTTTAAGGTCTTGAATGAGATCATTGAATTCATCCTCCTTGTTGATTTGGATTCGAGCTCCCCTGATCTGTTTAGAAAAGAGAGAAACATTATCCTCTATAGACCAAGGTGATTCAATAATTGATTCTTTCACTCATGGATAATTTTTCCATGAATTAAAGAAAAAATAATTTGAGAACATCATGGAAAAGATTTTTTTTTATATTTTTTTTAATTTTAAAAGCGACAATTATTTACAAATGGATTTTTGGCACAACCTCCCTAGAAACGACGCCAAGTTTTGACACGTGCCTGTCATGGGGTGTGACAAAAAATAATAATACCTAAGTTAAAATGTAGTAGAGTGGTTAACCCATGTTGTCTCCAGAGAGAAGTGCACAACAATTATATTTGTCACTTAAATTAATGAAAGAAGAAGAGGTTGCTTTTGAAATTGTTTGAGTTAAAAAATAAAGCAAGCAATTGAAAAGAAAGGTTGAAAACTAATGTATGAATAGAGTAATGGGGTCAGGGTAGGATTCACTTTTTCAATGTCATCAGAGTAATAAAGTTCATATTCCCTCTCTTCCTTTTGAATGACAAATGAAATACTCCTCGATCGAGTTATCAATCACCCTTGGTTAAAGAAACAAATGGAACTCACTTCTATGTGCATGGAAGTTCATAAAAAATCCCTAAAAAACTAAGGCAAGTCCTGATCAGGAATTGTTGATCCTTAGAACTCTAGAAAACGTTTACTAGTTCCACACACGTGCCAATGATCACTAGACACTCACCACCTAACACAAGATGCTCGATCGAGACAAATTGCACTAGGCGGAAAGAGATTAAAAGTCTTTAACCAAAGCTATTAAAAATGAACACACCAAACTCAAAACATGACCGCATTAAGAGAATTGGGAAACACTAAGAATATATTTCATTTATAAGAAAAATAAGGTTTTACATTTAAGCACAAAACTCCAACATTACAAAAGTGAAACTCCCCCTTCCCCGACCACTCAAAGGTTTTACCCCTCCATGTGAAGGGTGATAGAGTTGAAAGGAGAAGAAGAGAGCATGATTAAACAAAGGAAAGAGAAAATAGAAAATACAAAGAAATTCAAGAACTCAATCATCCAGCACAAAACCTCTTGCACCTTATTCAACCTGTTTGAATGGAAGTGAACACTCTTATTTATAGGCTTGTGGAGTAGAAAATTTCCCTCCAAAATTACTCCACCGAAAGTCTGAGTCCGGTTGGCATATTAAATGACCTAATTTTGAAATTTTTCCTTCTTGACAGTTTTTCCTCCATCTCTCCTATGTCTACACATGAAATTTCATCTTCATTTTCTAGGAAATGTAGGAGGTATGGCAGCCGAACTCAGAATATTTTATTATTCCAGACAGACTTTTTGTATTCCAATATGTTGAGTTCCAAAAAATTTATGGCCTTGGGAATGAAAGAATATAGCATGGCCATATTAATGAAACTTTTACTCCAGATTTCTTTCAAATCCATGTAAAATTTCAGCTCCAATGGTTCTTCCATTTATGAGATATGGGTCTAACAATAAATTTATGCAGTTCTGTGCATAGTTTTCGAGGCCTGACTTGTGAGCTGAATTTGAGCTTCCAAATGATGGATTGAGCTTTGGGTCCAGAAGGATAAAATTAATACCATGAGAATAGAAAGCCTAAAAATAATGAATAATACAATTTGGATAAAAAATGTAAAATATATTCCTGAAATACAGAAGCTCCACAAAACTGCTAAATTTCTAGAATTAACCAATTTCCACAATTAAGCCCATAATTCACCAAAACACTAAAATTATACAAATCAGCTCAAATTGATTAATTGTAAGGGGTTAAATAACTGATAAACATATGAAAAATAATTAAAATATTATCTCTATCACCATACCATGATATAAATTCAATATTAATTAAATAAATTGATTAAATTGAAAATTAAATATTCAAGTATCGCATAGGAAAATTAATCAACACCTCATTTTCTTAAAAAAATCAACCAATTAATTTACTTATTCTCTTTTGAAATATCCAAGACTTTTTCATTCATCCATTTTTATTTTTTTAATTATTTATTAATAATCATTCCATTTGCAATTTACCTGACTTTGATTTTTTTCAGTCATCATTAGAGTATAATTATAAATAGAGTTCATCATATACTTCAAGAACATGTAACTTACCATTGGTTTGAAAGGCATCTAAAATCTCCACTGCATAAATAAAAAAATCACTGTTGATCACAAGGGCTTTACCTTAGGTTCAAATGACTTTGAAACTTAGGGCAGGTAGTTAAATGATTTAAAACAAGTAAATCTAAAAAAATGAGGGTTGAATCTAATGCATAGTGCATGATATAAAAAGATAAGATTTATGAAAATCACCCTTTACAGACATCAACATTATTACCCCCCCAAAAACTCAAAGTTGGATCATGATAAAAGTAAGTACAATGAATGAATCAACACCTCTTGATATTTTTTTAAAATTTTGTTTAATAAAAATTTCACATCCATCACCTAACCACATATGATCAAAAGATCATTGGTCTGGTAATGGTTATTTTTGATCCTCCCAATACACAATCAATTATTATTATTATTATTATTATTATTATTATTTTTCTTTTTTTCTTTTTTTAAGAAATAGAGGTGAATAATAAAGTACAATGAATAATGCATTGACTCTCCCAAAATCATGAAAACCCCATAATTTTTTGCTCAATGAAATATATCCCTATCCACCATGGAAAGTATCTCCCCACACTTATAATTTTAAATATCATGCAATATATTTAGAGAAAGGTAGTGATGGATAAAATAGGTTTGTAACATGGGTCATTTCCAAACAAGGTTGTTCATAGCCTTTACATTCTTACAAAGGATTAATTTAAGGTGATTACAAGGATAAAGGGTTAACTAAATATACCTCAATCATATTAAAAGTAATTTTTTCATCCATATATTTGATAAGATGCCAAACAAGTTTTATAAGAGAACATACTTGAGTTTATCAGGAAATATACTATAGAAAGAATGAGAAATATTAGGCTCAGAGGATTTCTTGGGAATGATAATGAAGGGCTGAGATAATCAATCATAGAAATTCATGTGAATAATAAAATCAATTAATGAAAATATCATAAATTCAAAGCATGGAAAAATCTCAGAAAAATTTCACTTATAAAGATTAATATGCTGCCCCTAAACAATGACTTGAAAAATCATAATCCACATGCTTATATCTAATAATTATTTTCCCCATTTTTCTCATTCAAATTCACTAACAAAGAAATTTAAAATCATGGTATGGAAATTATCCTAGTCATTTTATGTCTCTTAGTTCGGTTGAGTAAAGAAAGAATCAAATGTGGGCATGTAATTAGAAATTAAAAGCTATAAAAAAAATTAAATGTGGGGAATAAAATTGAAAAATACTGAATTGAAAGGCTTACTCCCCTTTTGAATAATGTTTCAAAACCGACTAAGCAGTTTTACCTACTTCTAATTTACATCGTGAATGGATTTCACGATATGTATTCTCTAGATTTCATGAAGTAAATGGCGTTCACAACATGTATTGGTCCTAAAACTTCATCTTGTTCTTTATTATTATTGGTTTCTTCTAGGTTATTGATAGTAATACAAATTAAAATTAAACAGGTGAAATCCTAGGCCATTATCAATGAATTTTGAAACATTTTGGGGTGAGTGTATGCACACCTAAAAACAAACAAACAAAAAAAATAAAAACAAAAAAAACTCAGGTTGCTTCCAGAAAGTGATTTTGTTTAATACCATTGGCTTTACCTTACCTCATTTATATTTAGATCATGTGACAAATTATTGGAAATATTTTACTTGGTTGGGTTCTATAAATGGTATTAATTGTAACCTATCAACAAGGTCAGACCCTTTCCATCTTCTCTAAACGGCTTAATTCTTTTTGATGATAATGACTGTTGGACTAACAACGGTCCGATCCACCATTTATTCCTTAATCCCAAAGAAATAAATGAAAGATATTGTACCATCCATAAATATTTCCCTTTCTAAAATGTGGTGGATTTAGTCATTCCTCCTATGTCAACAGTATTACCCTTCAACTTCTCTTTATTATTCTCAATATATTTATTTTGATTATCCTCCTTTACAATACTATCTACCTCATGATCTTATTCATCTTCAGTGATACCCTTAACTTTGGGTATTTTTTATTCTACAAAATCATTTTCTCCCCTTAAATCATAGTTTTTCATTTCCAGATGAACATCGAAACATAATTATTCAATGAAAACTCCCAAACAAAGTTCTCTATTTTGCACATCTATCAGCACTCACCCAGTGGCCAAAAATGGTCTCCCTAGAACAAGTGGAGTCTACTCCTCTTCCATGTACAACACTAAGATGTTTATGGGGAAGTAGAATTTGTCAAATTTAATCATAAAACCTTCGATGATCCCTCAGAGGTATTCTACTGTTGAGTCTGCTAATTGAAGTGAAAATTTTTTGGGTTTCAATTTCTCTAGTCCCAATATCATGTAATTGGTGTATAACATGATATTAACTCTCACACCTAAGTCACATAAATGTTTCCAAATTTATTATCTCCAATAAATATGAGAATCAAAAATCTGATTGGATCAAGTCGCTTCTTAAATAGGTTCCTTGATACCACTTCCAAGCACTCATGTGTGAGTGGGATGGTACCAATTTACTTAAGCTTATTCTTGTTTGTCACCAACTCTTTCATGAATTTAGCATAAGTCAACATGTTTTATAGATCCTTTACAAAAGAAATATTGATATGTAGTTTTTAAAAGTGTTCCTGAAACTTACCTTTTTGTATATCGATCTTTACTTACACTAGCCACTTTGAAAATGGTAGTCTTGGGTTCCACTGTGTTGGTTCTTCTTTAGGTTCTTCATCTACTTATTCCTTATTTTTTCCCAACACTTCTTATTGTTCTTCTTGTACTTTTATTAGTTCAAGATGACCCTGAGTGATTTTCCACTTCATAGGGTGATGAATTTAAGATCTTTACATGGGTTCTCTTAAAGTCATCTAGGAAGTTATCATCTTAGTCTCTCCTTGATTTGCTCAATGATTTTTCCTACTTGATGCTCCAGATTTCACAATTCAGTGTTCTGGTTCACTGATTCTTCCTTTATATATTTTATCACCACCCCGATCATGGTCATAAATATGGCCAATGTCCCTTCCAATGTATATACCTAACTCATTATTGTGGACCCTTAGGGTGATTTTTTTGGTATTTATATGATATTTTTTTGTACCCTTTCCATTTTTTTATTGTATCCACCAACCCTAAAACTAATTACCATGATTTTAATCAGTATAATTTTCATCTTCTATATACGTATTTCAGGAGTTTTTCTGCTATCCCATCATCATTTCCATATTATTGGTTAGTGATTCTATCTGTGCCACCATCTATTCATTTTTTTGATTGCATGAACTCCTCTTTGTTATATCCCTTCTCTTCATCAATGTAAACCATTTCTTTCCATTTCATCCAAAAAGTTGTATCTCTCTTCAATAAAATTCATAACTAGTGATCCTCTAGCTACAACATCAAGAATATACTTGTTTCCCCACAAAAAAACCTTCTAAAAAGTTTGGATTAGAATCCATAGATCTATACCATGATGGGGAATTTATGAGTCATATATTTGTATTGTTCCCATGTAGAGTAGAGTGATTCATCCTCAAATTGAAATTTTTTTAGAATTTTTCCAGGATGTCCATCGATTTAGAAGGTGTAAAGAAGCGACTAAAAAAGTTCCTTACTAGATTATCCCATGTAGTGATGGAATGAGTAGGAAAACTTTGGATCCATTTGCAAGATCGATCCTATAATGAAAATTAGAAGAGGTAAAGTCTTAGAGAACCAATTGAAACATTTTGGAACTGAAATGTGTCATAATGCTCAAAGAAGCTTCCCAGACATTCATTTGGATATTCATGAGGTAGTCCAGTGAATTGAATACTATTAAAGATCATCTGGATGATAGAAGGTTTGGTCTCAAAATGATTTACAGCGATAGGATGCTCGACCAAAATCTAATGTTTGATGGATACTCATAATCTAAGAGAGTCCACAATCCCAAATCTCTTTGAATAACCCCACAAAATTTATTGATCTCTACACCTTCCATAGTTGCAGTTACTTTTCTTTCTAGGATATGTTTGGTGTTGGGATCAAACTCAATGATTTATTTTGATTTTTCTCAAGTTTTTTAATTGTGTATTAATGATTTTTAATCTGAAAACTACAGCACAAAATAAAGTAATGTAAACAGAGAAATTAAAATAAAGTAGAAAAATAAAAATTAAAAAAACCTAAAAACTAATTAGAAACCATCCCCAGTAATGGAATCAGTTTGGACAGGCCCAAAGGGCATCATTATTTCCCTCAGGTCTAATAAAAACACAAATTTATAAAACTCAGATTAATACTACTTAATTAATTAAAATGAATACAATGTAAATATTGAGATCAAACCCATAGAGATGGTGAAATTAGTTTAATTAGGTTTTTAAATGTTTTTTTATTTGATTATAAGAAAGAGGGAGAGGAAAAAATGTTGGTTTTGAAATTGATTTGAAGAATAGAAATAATGAAGAAAATCTGTTTGGGTTTTTAAAATCAATTTTTGAATGTGTGATGAGGTTTTATAGTTTTAGGGTTTGGGTGCAATTGGATTTTTAAAAAATAAATTGATTAATCCATGTTTGGTTCCATAGTTGAGATAAGGTGGATGAAATGGTCATGGTATCCTCCCCTCAACCCAATAATCTATATTTTTTCCCATGGTCAGGTAGATTAGAGTATTGTTGATTTGATTTTATCTCAATAACCTATTTAAACCTGATTTCCATTAATGCAACAATGGTCATGCCTCAATTAAGGGTAACTAGTTTCACAATTTTAAATGGTTACTTTCATATTCAAATATCAATGGTCATGATAAAAAGAAAATAAAGGGATTGGAATTGATTAAATGAATTGCAGCAATCCAGAACATGAATAAAAATAAATAAATCCAACAAAACCTTCCCCCATTAGGTACATAAACATAGAATATGGTAGTTTTTACCCATCATACTAGTGACAATGGAGTAAGGGTAAGGGAGAAATAAAAATAAAATATAAAGAAAGCCAGAGAGAAAGTAGTGAAGGATCTTGTAATAGTGTAACTTCTCACTTTAGACTTTGGTCTCTAGAATATCATCTCTAGTATTAGTAGATCATCCCTATATTTATAGATTCCCAAAGGGATCATGCAACATTAAATGAAATCATAATGGGTTAAAAAGTGATATTGGGTGGTCTTGGGGTCATAAAATGGGCCTCTTCACCTATTTTCGTCGAATTTGGCCATTTTTGTGTCGCCTCGAAACTTTCACATAATATAAGTGTTTCACTGCGTATAATGATTTTATAGCATGTAATGTGTTCATGTTGTGTAATTTTTACAAGATGTGAATCTCTAGTTTCTAGTTCTAGAAGATCCTTTTTGTTTCGTTTCTTTACTTTCGACCCCTGGAAGTGTTCCATAGGAATCCTTTATCTTAGAAAGCCTTCTTCTTTTCTAGTGTCACGTCATGATTTTTTTCTACTCATAGTCACCTATTTTATACCCCTTTTCCAAATATTGGTTGTATCCTACCACAAATCAAAAATAAGTTAAATATTCCAAATATTGTAAAGAATATCAATTAAATTACATAAATAAGTGCATTAAAACACCCTAAAATATATTCATAAAATACACATATCAGATCTAAACCATTTATCTTGAAGTTGGATGGGGACTCAACCATGCTTTTCTAGAATATTTTAATCAATAAAGACCACATCATGACTTATATTTAAATGTTTTATTTATGGTTGAATTATTGAATTTATTATTTCCTATATTATTAGGATATGAAAAGTTAGAAGAATTAATGGGATGATTCCACTCAAATTTTAATGATAAAATTGAAGGGTATTTGATTATACTTTATTATGGTAAAAAGATGATCAAATAAAGAATGAATTGATAGGATGATTTAATATCACTTTACATATAGAGTTATGAAGACGTGAATAATGAGGGACACAATAAAGAAGAGAGTGAGTTTTCTCTTTGAGATAAAAAAGTTTTTTATACTGATTATCCAATAGAGAAAGTTGTTTCATGAAGGAACAAAGAAGTTATAAAATCACAAAGGATAAATGACATAGAGTTCATTATTTAACTTTCATTATAAAGGTGTTATTTATTCTTATGGTAATGAGATACTTATTTCAATTAAAATTGTCCAAATAACTGTGAGGGAGGTGATATTCAAGGGATAGTGGATCCACTCAAAACACATTGTAACCAAGTATTAATTATAGTGATTTTAGTGAGATGAAAAAGAGTTATTGGTAATCCACATTGCCTCTGATTCTGATAAGACCACTTGAAGTTTGTCTTCAGACCAATGAATTTTCTTTGCCAAAATTAGACCACTAGATGATGTACAACAAAAATAAGATGATCAAAATGACTCCATCAACTGATTTTACTATAAGTAAGAAGTGAAATTACCCTACCCACCACATAGATTCATACTCACACACACTTAAGAAAAACTCAAAAACATTCAAAGTAATGAAAATAAAAACAAAAGATGCACATAAATAAGGAAAGAACAGAATGGATTAACATGCTTCATATGAGATGTTTAACATGCATAGGAGAAACACTATAACTTTATTTTCATTCATAATAAGTATAAGATTACATAAAACTAAAAAGTTATTCAGTAAAAACTCACTACAAGAGTTTAATAGTCTATGATTCTTTGTCCACTATATACACATCACTCATGCACTATTCAAATTTAGGATGCACTATACATAAGGCACCCGATCCATTTTATAGAAGTCCTTAGTTAGTATCCTAGGTTCTACTGACTTCAAATTTTCATGGATAAGACTCTATTTGGAATGTGGCTGGTGATATCCTATAACTTTATTAACCTGAACCATTTTCTCTAGTAAAATTGTAATGACACAAACTTTTATCAATGACAAATTTCCCTTTTTATAGTAAATCCATGTAGTATAAATCACATAAAATCACTTAGAAACCATAATAAAAACTTTATAAATGAATAATTAAGGAAATAAGAGGTATTTATAGAAGTTAAGGAACCAATACTGATGAAATAGTAACTTGAACTTAAGAATAGTAATATTACCCTTATGAATAATAAACCAACCAAATGAATAGTATTATCACCCATGAAATTATAAATAAAATTTTGGAATATTATAAATGAATGTATGGTATAATTATATCATAGTCTATGTAAATAAATGTTTTAAAAATTATTAATTAAGTGTTGGTATTTTTTTAGTAATAAATATTTAAGTACAATTTTATGATTAATTTAATAATTTAAAACAAAATGTATTTTCATAAAATGTATCTATAAATTAATATTTTGATGTCTTATGGTTTTAATATAATTTTATGACACCTTAAGTATTTTTTCAAAGTGTTATAAAATCAGTTATAATTTTAAAATCTCTATTTTCCATGTAAATGATGATTTTAATTAAAAATTAAATTACTAATATTTAGAAAATTATTTTCATAAAATGGAGTTCTTTTTTGGATTTTAAGCATCAAAAAATGGTTAGGTTGATTTTTTGGTGAAAAGTAAAATACGATTCCTTGAGTCATCGCTAACGTAAGCACTATAATCTTGAATTATTCTCCTATATTTACTATATTTAGTCATGAAATCATTCCCATTTATTTTCTTGAGGAAAAATAATAAACTAATTAATAAAATAATGAGAAAACACCCCTCTCCTCCCCTATAAATACCACCACTCACCACCTCTTCTCTTCACACCTCTCAAGCCTTGAACCTTGTCTAAATTATACCCAATACTCTTACCTATCCCCTTAAACATGTTCAAGAGTTCTTGGTCTCATCAAAAGACCAAAAACTAGGTGCCTTAAGAAGGTTCTCAAAGAGGAGAATTCAAGAGGTAAAAACCTCTTCCCTTTTATTTTAATTTCTTTTCAAGTTCTTTTCTTTTCTTATTCTGTCCTCACCTCAACTCATCCAAATGGAATGATAACTCCACTACATTACATATACTAGAATTATATAATGTTAATTTAATATCCATCATTAAAATCATTCCTCTCTCTCTTTTATTCAGAAAATGAAATCATCGCTCGTGATGTGTCAATTTATCAACATCATGGGCGATGCACTTTTATTTCCCTTTAATGCCTTCAAGGATCTTAATAAAACCATTATAATGGTTGAAAAATATTGTAAAATTTATGTTACAACCATATTTATGCTCTGTAACTAACATATATACATAATACTAAATGATAAAATTAAATGAGTTCATTGTGATCAAAAAACTGCCAAAATTAACCTAAAACAATTATAATTAAATTTTATCTAATGATTCATCCTTATACCATATAACCAAATTCTTTATAATATAATTTGAACTTCTGTAATATCATTAATAAAATATAATAAAAATTCTAGATATTTATCCACATTTTACATTAACTTCCATTCATGTATACAAGTGAATCAATCATAAAAACTAAAAAAACGAACACTCTCAAACAATGAAATTAAACTCTACAACTCATAGAAAAGACCATAAATGAACTTAATAAAACCATAATGAATCAAATTAACGTATAAAAGGTTCTTTATTTATTTTTTTCTTTTCAAAAGGGAATTCCCATGTGTGGCATTTTCGAACCCTCCACACATGGTAACCCCCTCCCTTACAAAGAGGTCACTGCCCTAAGGTAGAGCCCCACCCGAGGAAGGAGCCATTTCCAGCTGAGATGGCAGAGCATCCTGAAGGGTTACAGTCCGATTGACGATGGTTCATCAAATAAATCCATCATCACATTAGGCCGCACCTCATTTTCCCCGCCCAGTTGAGACCGAGTGACCCGACAAGACGGGTGGATCCTGGGGGAGAGGCTCACCCCAAAAGCGAACTCCCAAGATTCAAACCTTGAACCTCCCAAATAACAGAGTTGTTGTACCACTCTCCTTCATCACTATGCCACCACCAAAGTGTCATTCTTTTTTTTAATTAATGAATCTAATGTGATTATACATGACATTAAAGTGAAGAAATCATTCAGACATAAGGTAAGGGGAATTATCGAACCCAACTCCCTTTCTTTGACGTATATCCTCAAGTGATTACTTATACCAAGGAGAACATGAGGAACAATAAGAATATAGAAAATAAAGAATTAAATAAATTTTTATGTTATATTTTTTAAATGTTATGTATGGTCCTAATTTTCCCAAGATACTAAATCTCTAGATTCTGTTTGTGTAATTATTTTATGTTGTTTGTTTATAAAATGATGCAATAAGTTATGTAAGAAAAAACTTGGCCATTATAGTTGGTATCATAGCATGGTTTAGTTAATTTGGGAATTAGGATTAGATAACATAATTGAAAACCCTTAGTATTAGACTAAGTATAAGTGATCACCCAAGACGATTTGTTTTTGAAAATGATAAACATAGGGATCCCACAAGATACGCCTTTATACTTAATTGCACAAAGGAATAAATTATTCATGAATTGTTGAATTATATTTTGTTCTAACCTTTTATATTTTGTAAAATGGTTGGAACTAGGAAAACCAGGCCAACAACCCATGTGAGGGACAATGCAGCAATTGCCCGAACGACATCCCCAATGCCTTGGGAGGTGGAGTTCAAAATTTCATGGTGATGATCACCCAATTGTCTCTAGTTATGAAAAACAACCTAAATAATGTGGAACATCCTCCTTCACTTAAGAGGGAGAAACTGGATATCAAGACCTTTATGTGTCAACGACCACCAATGTTTAGTGGATATTCTAATCCACTAGTCATGGAATAGTAGGTCAACTCAATATAGAAGATATTTTCTATATTTTACTATTCTGAGATAGAGAAGGTGAATCTTTCCATTTATCATCTAGATGGAGAGGTTGATCAATGGTGGGAATTAATTAAGAACACCAAGCCTAAGGATGAAATTGAAGTTATGGATTGATAAGACTATAAGATAATGTTTCTTAATAAGTATTTCCCATGAAATCTTTGAACAAAGATGGATATAGAATTTATAGAGATGAAGAAAAAATAAGGAAAATATGTCATGGACTACGAAGAAAATTTCACAAGGATTTTAGGGTACACTTCGGGTTTTGTTATCAACAATGATAGAAAAATTGATAGATTCTTTAGTGGTTTAAAAACACACCTTCGAAAGGCTCTTGCAATTAGAGGCTTTGGGAGTTATGAATAATATGTTCGATGTGATCTCAAAGTGGATATGGAGTTTGGAGAATGGTCCCATGGATATGGTGATAATAAATTAAAGATAGAGTTTCAAGCCAAAGGATATAATGAGAAATGTGGAAAGAAAAATCAACCACCCACATGTCAAAAATGTGGGAAGAAGCATTATGGGAACTACCTCAAAGGGATGGGGAAATGATTCAAGTGTGGGAGAGAATGCCACTAAACTCATGAATATCAAAAATACATGAGGATGTAGGACAATGCGGTAGAGGAAAGGAGAGCACCACCCATGGTCCATTTCTACAACTGTAGGGAGAAAGGGAACCATGGATGCCAGTGAAATAAACCTCGAGTCCTAGAGGGTAATCAGTGTCAATAGCCACCAAATCCAAAAATATAAAGGCAAGGCTTATGACCTCACTACTTCTGAAGTGGAGCATGAAAATGAAGTCATACAAGGTACACTTCCTATTCACTCAATAATGTAGAAAGTATTATTTGATTCTAGTTATAAAAGATCCTTTATATGTTTCAAGTTTTCTAGAACTATTGAATCGAAGCCCTGAAACCTTAAAGTATAGATATCTATAAAAAAACCAAGTGGTGCAATAATTGCAACCCAAGTGTTGGGATCTTCTCCTGTTAGCATATGTGGGAAGATTTTTCCATAGAATCTCAAAATACTTCCCTTGGTGTAATTTGATGTTATAATGGGAATGGATTGGATATAATTATATAGAGAACATATAAACTGTTGGGAAAAGGAAATATCTTTTCATATTCCAAAACATCACATGATCTTTTTGAAATGCAAGGAATATCATGAATATATTTTGGAAAATACTTCAATATTGTGGGTGTTGATTCCCTATAAATAATCATACCTTGCTCAAATGGTTGAGTCAAAGTAAGGTATCAACCTAGGAGAAATGACCATTGTGAGGGAATACTGTGATGTATTTCCTAAAGAGTTACCTAGACTTCCCCCAGATTGTGAGGTAGAGTTATCAATATAACTCATACCTGGAGCTACTCATATATCAAAGTGTCCCTATAGAATGGATCCTATCGAACTAAAGTATTTAAAGAAGAAACTACAAGAGCACTTGGACAAAGGGTTCATACACCCTAGTGAATCACCTTGGGGTGCGCGGGTGCTCTTTTTCAAGAAGAAGGATGTATCAATGTGGATGTGTATCGATTATCGAGAACTCAATAAGATCACTATAAAGAACAAGCATACTTTTACAAGGATTTATGGCTTGTTCGATTAGATATGAGGATCTAAATACTTCTCAAAGGTTGATCTTCATTCTGGATATCATCAGCTAAAAGTGAAGAAAGAAGATATTCAGAAAACTGCCTTTCGTACAAGGTATGGGCACTATGAGTTTCTGGTGATTCCATTTGGAATTACTAATTCACCTACATTATTCATGGATTTGATTAATATATTCTTTATACATTACCTCAAAATTTTTTTGGTAGTGTTTGACAATGATATTCTCATATAATCTAAGAGAAAGGAGGAACATTAAAAACATATAAGGCTTGTGTTGGCATCATTAAGGAAGGAGAAGTTGTACTCCAAGTTCATAAAGTGTGACTTTTGGATGAATAAAGTCACATTCTTGGGACATGTGATCATAAGTGAGGGAATTTACGTAGAGCCTTAAAAAAAGGCAACTAAGGAATGGACCAGACCCTCTAGTGTCACTAAAATCCGTAGTTTTCTTGGATTAGCTGGGTACTATTGATATTTTGTGAGAAATTTTTCACGATTGTCTATCCTGCTAACTAAGTTAATAAGGAGAGGGGTAAAGTATATCTGGATGGAAGACTATGAGGTAAGCTTCAAAGAACTAAACAGAAGGCTGATCACTACATCTGTACTCACATTACTGAATAGTGGAGAAATTTTTATGATATATAGTGATTATTCAAAGTAAATCTTGAGTTGTGTACTCATGAAAAAATGATAAAGTGATAGCCTATGCCTCATCATAGTTGAAGATCCATGAGTAGAACTACTCAACACATGATCTGGAGTTAGTAGCTGTGAGGCACTGCCTCTACGGTGAGAAGTGTGACATATATACCAATCACAGGAGTCTAAAGTATATATTCAAACAAAAGGATCTCAACATGCATCAAAGGAGATGGTTAGATCTAATAAAAGACTATGATTTCTCTATTCACTATCATCCTGGCAAGGTAAACATGGTAGATTATGCTATTAATAGAAAAGAACCTACTAATATATTCATGTTGTGGATTGATAAAGACCCTTTGTTCATGGATACACAAACGATGGATTTGGAAATCATAATGGCATGGAATTAATCCTACCATTCCCAAATAATTTCCCTACCATATATACAAGTGAAGATTAAGAAGTCACAAAGGGATGATCTTGAGTTACAAAATAGGGTGAATGAAATAAAGGAAGGGAAGATGAAATAATTCTATATCGATGATGATGGTGTGACTCAGTTTGGAATGAGGCTATGTGTGCCTTCATCACTTGAGATAAAGAAGGAACTATTGGATAATGAACATAAATAAACATTCTCTATCCATACTAGAAGTACGTACCAAGATGTACTATGATCTTTGAGAACACTTTTGGTGGGATAACATGAAGAAGGAGATGACTGAGTATATCTCAATGTGCTTTATATATCAGCAAGGTAAATCCGAGTGATAAAATTCCAAAGGGATGATGCAACCATTGCCTATACCCATGTGGAAATGGGATAATGTCACTGTGGACTTTATCATAGGTATCCCGAAGACATCCAAAAGAAATAATGTGATATGGGTCGGGGTGGATCAAATCTCAAATACTACCCACTTTATCGCTATTTGGGAAGATCTCTCACTTGAAAAACTTACAAAGATATATGTGAAGGAAGTGGTGAGACTATATGGGGTTCCACTCTCAATTGTCTCTGATCATGATCCCGGGTTCACATCTAAATTCTGGAGGAGTCTTCAACATTCCTTGATTACTGAATTGAATTTCATCATGACCTATCACCCGCAAACTGATGTGAAATCTAAAAGGAATATTTAGACACTCAAAGACATGCCAATAGCCCACTATTTAGAATTCAAATGTGGATGAGATCAACATATCCCATTGGTTGAGTTATCATAAAACAATAGCTTTTAATCAAGTATTCAGATGGCTCCATACGAATCTTTACATGGAAAGAGATGTAGAACACCAACCTGTTGGGATAAAGTTGGAAAAAGAAAGCTACTTGGACCTGATCTTGCGCAAGAGATGACATAGAAGTTTCAAGCCATCCAACAACATATCCAAGATTCTTAGAGTCAGAAAAATATCTATACTAACAATCGTCGAAGGTACTTGGAGTTCAACATTGGAGATAAAGTCCTCCTTCTAATATAACTATGGAAGAGACTCATGCGGTTTGGCAAGAAAGGGAAGCTAAGTCCTATGAACTTTATCCCATTTGAGATCCTTGATTGCATAAAAGCTGTGGCCTATTGTCTTACACTTCCAAAAATTATGGGTCAAATTCATGATGTGTTACATGTATCTCTCCTAAGAAAGTACATACCAGATCCCTCACATGTATTGAACTCAGAGGTGGTACATATGGAAGATGATATCTCTTATGAGGGAAAACCAATAAATATTCTAGAATATAAATATAAGGTTCTACGAAACAAGATGAACCACCATGTAAAAGTGTTGTGGAGGAACCACAAGTATGAAGAAGCAACTTGGCAACTGGAGGAGGTGATAAAGGAGAAGTACCCTCACCTGTTTATGTAAAACAAAATTTTGGGGGAGAAATTTCAGAAGGGGGGATGAATATAATGATCCAAACTTTTATCAATGAAATTTATCCCTTCATATAGTAATTATATATAGTATAAATCACATAAAATAACTTAGCGACCATAATAAAAACTTTATAAATGAATAATTAATGAAATAAGGGGTATTTTTAGAAGTTAAGGAACCAATACCGATGAAATAGTAACTTGAGCTTAGAAATAGTAATATGAACCTTATAAATAGTAAATTATCCAAATGAATAGTAGAATCACCCATTAAAGTATAAATAAAATTTAGGTATCCTATTAATGAAAGTATGGTATAATTATATCACAGTCCATGTAAATAAATGGTTTAAAAATTATTAATTAAGTGTTGGTATTTTTGTAAGTCATAAATATTTAATTAAAATATTTATAATTAATTTAATAATTTAAAATAAAATTTATTTTCATAAAATGTATCCATAAATTAATATTGTGATGTATTATGGTTTTAAGATAATTTTATGAGATTGTAAGTAATTTTTCAAAGTGTTATAAAATGAGTTATAATTTTAAAATCTGTATTTTCCAAGTAAATAATGATTTTAATTAAAAATTAAATTACTCATATTTATAAAATTATTTTCATAAAATTCATTCCATTTTTTAATCTACATAATGAAAAATGGTTATGGTGATTTTTTGGGATTTTTCTAAAATACTTGAATTTTTGGTGAATAGTAAAATACGATAATTTATCATCTAAATACATTATAAATTAAATACACTATTCCTTGAGTCATCTATAATTTAAGTACTATAATATAAAATTATACTTTTTTATTTACTATATTTAGTTGTGGAATAATTACTATTTATTTTATTGAGAAAAAAATAACAAACTAATGAATAAAATAATAAGAAAACACCCCTCTCCTCCCCTATAAATACCACCCCTCACCACCTATTCTACTTACACCTATAAAGCCTTGATACTTGTCCAAATTATGACCAATAATCTTCCCTATTCCCTTCCACACATCCAGGATCTCTTGGTCTCATAAGAATACCATAACCTAGGTGCCTTAAGGAGGTTCTCAAGGAGTAGAATTCAAGAGGTAAAAACCTATTCCATTTTCTTTTAATTTATTTTTAAGTTATTTTATTTTATTATTATATACTCACATACAATCATCAAAATGGAATGATAAATCAATTACCTTACATATACTGGAATGATATCATGTTAATTGAATATCCATCATTAAACTCCTTCCTCTCTATCTTTTATTTAAAAAATGAAATTGTCGCCCGTGATGTGTCAATTTATCGACATCATGGGCGATGGAATTTAATTTTCCTTTAATGCCTTAATTGATGTTAATAAAACAATTATAATGGTTTAAAAATATTTTAAAATTTATTATACATATATATTTATGTTCTATAACAAACATATATACATAATACTAAATGATAAAACAAAACGAGTTTGCTGTGATAAAAAAAACCACCAAAATTAACCTAAAAATATTATCATTAACTTTTATCTGATGTTTCATCCTCATACCATACTAGAAAATTATTTATAATACCATTTAAACTTCTATAAGATCATTAATAAAATATAATAACAATTTTGGATATTTATCCACATTTTACTCAAACTTCCATTCATGTATACAAGTGAACTGATCACAAAAACTAAGAAAACGAACACTCCTGAATGATGGAATTGAACTCTATAACTCATCAAAAATACCATAAAGTAACTTAATGAAACCATAATGAATCAAATTCATGTATAAAAGGTTCTATATTTGTTAATTAACTAATCTAATGTGATTATACGGGACATCAAAGTTAAGAAAGCATTCAGACATAAGGTAAGGGAAATTCTCGAACCCAACTCCCATTCTTTGATGTACATCCTTAGGCAATTAATTGTATTAAATAGAACACAAGAACCAATAAAAATCTAGAGAATAATTAATTAAATATATTTTTATGTTTTATTTTTTAAATGTTATGTATGGTCTTAATTTTCCCAAAACACTAAAACTTTGGATCCTGGTTGTGTAATGATTTTATGTTGTTTGTCTATAAAATGATGTAATAATTTATGTAAAAAAATCTAGGTCACTATAAAAATATTCTATAAACTTCATTATAGAGTCTTCTAATTTTCCTAAATTTTTAAACCTCTTTGATTCCATCATAATATTTGAACTTTTGATGGTTCTACAGCCACCTGGAGAGATTGAATTGCAACTGTTTGTACACTGAGACAACCATTTTTTACTGAACAATTTTTGATAAATTAAATTTTGGTGACTGAACTTATAATTCCCTGAAATTAGGCTTCAAATACTAATAATCCCCCACTTGAATAATTGTTTCATGGAAACACCTAAAAAAACTCCCCAACACTTTTTAAAAAAAACTCCCTCTCTCTATTATTCTTCTATAATATGCAGTGATTCTCTATTCTTATTCCATTCACCCAGGACCCACAGGGGCCTTCTACTGCCTCAAACTTTCTTGAACTAAAGTTTTAGTGAACATTTTCACCAAATTTATCTTTTGGAGATCTAATACTTTCTCCTTCATAAAGTTTCTAATGAAGTGGTATTTTGGGTCATTTTTCTTTTTTTCCTTTCATGAAAAATAAATTCTAATCCAAATGAATTGCACTCTGATTGTCAAAAAATAAAATTCATCCTTCATGAATTCTTAAAATTTCCTTCACTAATTGATTCAACCAAATAAAATCCTTCATTTATTTTATTTCAACTCAATATTTTACTTTTGTTGTATTTAACATAACAATCTTTTACAGTCACTACATCTAACTTATCATTGTTACTTCATACGTAATATAAGGACCTGACCTTAAACATAACTTATTCTAGTTAATTTTGACTAGAATTTATTTTAATTCATTCTCAAAGATCTTTTAGATCTATAGTTTTAGATAATTTGGAAAAAATATCACATAAACTTTCAATATTAAAAAGTAGACAAGTCTACATGCCATTTATTTGTTTTATAAAAAAAAACTATTAAAATAAAACATGGTTTCTTTTCAAGACAAATATTAAAATACTTTCATCATAGAATCTTATTCATCCATAAAAATCTTAAGACCTATGAAAAACATTCTAAAAACCCTGTATGGGTACAAAAATCTCAGTAAGGCAAAAAAGGGGAAACATTTTACATGTGATCTTAAGAGATATAAATAAGAACATGAGGACTTTCATAAAGGCATGAGAAAGAGAAATACCATAACAATAAGAACTTGGATCATAAATTAAAAATGTGGAAACAAAATTTAATTTAGACATTAATAATAATATCACCAAGGTCCATCTACAAGGTTCCATATCACCAAGGTGCATCCCCAAGGTGTCATAAAAATTACCAAGGTTATTCACCAAGGTATCATAAAACTTATCATCTCTAGAGATCAATTTCTTTACCCAATGCATTGGATAGCTATCAGGGAGCACCTTTAATATGTTTTTATTTCATGTGATACACATAGATCATAATAAAACATCTCATAAATAACCCAAAGAGAATAAAATAAATGTGTTTCATATCAAAATCACGACATTTTAATAAGTGCTTAAAAACATGATCATTATGTCATTTATAACCCCTGGAAAGAGAATGAGGGTTTTATGTATATCAATTAAAAAATAAAATAAATAATTTTTATGTATTTATGAATACCATGTTAAATGAAATAGGATTGGGTATTCACATTTATAAAATAATATAATTTCTTAAGAAAAAGAGAGAGATTTTGAGACGAAAATAATGCAGCATAACGACTATAAAATATGGTTTTAGAAAACATTAAAAAGAGACGGGACAAGGGTATCCTATCCATAAATGACTCATAATAAAATATAGGGATATAATAAAATTTAAATAAGAACATGGTATGGAAACTTGAAAGTCATACCACATAAAAGATAACTTGAGTGGACAAAGAGAAGTTGAGAATTCCCTTACAAAGATCATTTTGTTAATAAAATAATTCGATTATGTGTATTCACTATAAATAAAAATAAATAAAGTATAAATAAATTACAGTTTATCAAAATTTATTTCTCACATAATCATATCACTATATTATAAAAACATATAAGATTAACCCAAATAATGGAAATTGGGTTAAGAAGTTCCCTTACCATATAAGAAACACTTGAATACATATCATTAAGGAATTGCATTATAAAAACTTTAAATATAATTATAATATACTAATTCAGGATATAATTATTCAAAAGGTATTATATACACCTTATAGGAAAAATAAATGTGAATAACATCAATATATTCCCCAAATAAATGAGATTGAGACGAAGTCCTTTACCTTATGTCCGACTTGTCGCGTTCGTTCTTTATCTTCCTCTAAATCAGGTAAATCCTTTTGATTTGGGCCAAAAGGATTATTTGAGTTGCCTTATTCCCAAGGTAAGGATTATAGGAGTAAGGGAGGGATGTTAGGAGCTTATTTGAGCATAATTTGGATGATCCAAAGGGCTTGATAGGTGTGAGTAAGTGGGTAGAGATTGTGGCATTTTATAAGAGGGAGGAGAGGCACTTTAGGAATGTCTTGAAATATTATTTTATTATAAATTGATTTTAGAATTATAAAATCTCCAAGGTGATATATTTAGAGGATAATATGAGGATTTTTTGAAATCCTCTCAACCAATAGGTTTTAGATAAGTTTAGGTCACAAAATTAACCTTATCTTTTAGCTTTAACCCTTAGTTAAAAACATCAACTCTTACCATGTCTTCTTCTATTTTCATAATATATGGTTGCTATAGTTACTATAAAATTCCAAGAGAACCAAAAGTGGATAATTAATGATTTTTTTAACATTTTATAATCAATTTTTATAAATCTTGGATTTTTAGAACTATTATATCATTTAATAAAATAGTATTTGTTTTAAAAACTCATTTATGTAAATTTTGACACTATTTAGAAATTGATTTTTGATAAAGTCATAAAAACTTAATTCCTTTGAACCAAAATAATTAAATCAAAGATAATATGTAATAGTAATCCATAAAATTAGTGAATGATATCAAAATTTTCAAATTACTTTTATTTTAATATTTATAATATCATTTATTTGAATATTTTATTAATAAGGTAATCATTGCATCATCATTGTGTCATAAATAAATTTATTTATTTAATGTCTAAAAATTGTAAATAAAATATAATTAAGTAGGAATTTTTTTATATTTATAATTAATGTTTATAGTTGAATAGATCATCGATATAAAATAAATTAAAATTGTTTTAGTTAAGAGATACATGTTTATGTTATATTTCCCTTTTCTTTAAAAAAAATATTATGAAAGGTCATTATCACACCCAAGTGGCTCCATGGGGTCCTAAAATCAACACAAGTATGATAATGGTTGGAAATATCTCATTATATAGGATTAGGACACGTTTTAGGGTAGTTTTATATTATTATAATATTATATTTTTATTCTTATTTACCTGATTTACCCTTTAACCATGGTAAAAAGAAATAATCACTGAAGTTACTATTCATAATGTCCAAAAATAAAGGGGAACTATTTAAAAAATTTGGGCCTTATGATTCTAAATATGGAATCCATTTTTCCAAATTCAAAATACAGAATTGGCAGAAATTAATTTAAAATTAATTTCCGTTGTCAAAACCAGGAAGCGGGTTTTCAAGAAGTAAAAACTATCAAAAGATTGACACATGTTTATGTCCAATTTCAATGTAAAATTACTTCCAATGACCAAAATTGGATTAAATGATAAAAAAATTTGATTAAACTTTTAAAACAATTAAAAGGATAATCTATCTATAAAAATAAATTAGATGAAAAAGAAGTTTTTAATTAAAATGTAGCATTTTTTATTATTTATTAAAATATGGATTTTATAAAATAAATACCAAAATTTAAACCAAAGTAAATTATGATGTACCAATTCTAAATAAGAAGTTTATTTTATCAAATAAAACATATAAAATTGAAAAAAAGCTAGATTTAAAATGGGTTCTCCATCAGAAGGTGGTAAAATGAACTTTTAAAAATATTAGAGTATTTTATACTTAAAATTGGATTCATTATCATTTTAAGTCTCTAAAATTCATTGGATAAATGTAACGTTTTTACCAAATTTGTAAAATAATAATATTGTTAATTCTGTTTATTGTTTCCAATACAACGACTAGACGTTAACTACCATTTAAAATAATAATATTATTGTTTTATTATTATTTTTGGTATAACTCAATGTTGTGTGCAACGTAAGATTTAAAAGAAACACATTGTTGCGTGTCTAGAACACTTTTAGAAAAAGATTCCCCTTTAGAATAAAATGAATATCTTATTCATAAATATTAATAGATATGAAAACGTATTATTTTATAAATACTTGGGATGTTACACGAAAATAAAAAACTGGCCGTGATCGTCTGGGGGTATGAATTACCTATAAAGTCTACATCGAAAAAACCTTGTAATGGATCTTCCTCCCCAAAGAATAGGGAAAAATATTTTATTTATTTCAAGTAACAGACAATCCATTTAATGAATTCCTAGTGTTCCCTTTTAGGGTTCGACGTAAATCGACTTAAAAATCCCAATGAAAATACTAAATCCAGTTGAGTATATATCATTTCATACATTAAAATTCTGAAAATTGGTGAAAATGAAACTTTCTCCATGCACTAACACTTTTATTACATTTCTAGTTCCTGTACCTTAGATAATTTAAAGTATCCAACCAGAGGGGTTGACATGTTCTTGCATCTTTCCATTCTAAACTTTCCACAATCTTTGAAATGTAGACCTTATGGGATAAAACCAAAGTTTTGGAACTCTTATCCCTATATATACCCATCCCAAATTTTTTTAGTCTTTCCCAAGATCTTTTATCTCAAATATTTTAGATAACCAACTCTTTAATTTTTGAATATTTCTTTCATTTTCTCTAACTTGAAACATTTCATCAATATACAAGAGTAAAATGTGAAGGTTCCATATATAGTAGAAGCATCTATTAGGCAGAAAAAAACTTGTATTTTTGTCAAAATCAAAAAATAATCCAATTTTTTCATGAAAATGGAAAGTCTTTACCAATGGGTTAACTTGAAAATTAGCTGAAATAAACACCGGAACAAAAAAGAAAGGATCATTACATATAATTTATAATTAATTTATATAAATTAATAATTACTTCGTGTTAGGATTCCTTCTTCATTAAATATTTGGTAGACCACTTCTTAACATACCCTCATCATAATGAGAGGATTCAAGGGTATAATTCCTCTAGTGGCAATCCATATATACTCTACGAACCACTGAATGTCACCATAGAAATCCCTAAGTGCTAGCATATAAGACTCTAACACTTTCATAATTCATTGTTGATCATCTCAAGAATCTCTTCAAGGTGGAAGTATTATTTTGATCTCTATAGACCTAAGAGGGTGGAGGATGAGGATCACTCTCCATTCTTGAGAGTCTTTTAGGAGAAAATATCTCTAGGTATTAGGATAATTCTCTCTAAAATTTCATTGTGCACAACAACTGTTCCTGTTGGGAATGATATAATTAGGTTTATAAAGCACTAGTGTTAGAGAATAAGAAATGAATGTGTGCCCTTATAGTTATATTAATTCCCAAAAAAACCCTATATCTGAATAATAATAATATTATTTACATTAAACACATGGATAAATAAATAATAATTTCTCTAATAAATAAATTAATATTTATTAAAATAATATTTAATATATCAATTTTCAATAGAACAAAAAATTTAGTCTGCCAATCCTCCTCAATATTTATCAAACCATGAATAATATCTATTTATTTAAATAAATAAATATCACTACATTATTTATTAATAAACAAATAAATATTATATTCACTAAAATAGAGAATAAATATTTATTAAATATTCAACTCACATATATTATATCGAATAACTAGTGATTGGATATTTTTGATCATCCAAGCATGAATAATTATTAAACCACATATACAAATAATATTTATTCAACACGTCAAATTCAAATAGAATTTAACTAAGGTTTTGAATACTTTAGTGTGTGTCCTTCTAGGACCCTTTCTTAGTTGCATTAGGAAGAACCGCCTAAATTCAAATGTTAACATCTAGAAACATGACAAGACTCCCATAGAGAAAGAAGTTAAATAACAAAATAAAAATAACTATATATAAATATAAATTGTGTAATATATTTCTTTTATCATGATATCTCAATCGAGCAGGGTGCATAATTGTGTCATCAAACTATGTGCTCAATGTTTCTTTCTTTTAATTTCTAGAAATAAAATTGTAGATATAATACCATAACCATGAACTTAATATTACAGTTTTATTTCCATTAAAGGTCTTGAGATATCAACTTCCACTAAATAATATAAGGGAAAAATCCTTTCTTACATTATTCACTAATTTAAAATCAGTCATGATGTGCCCAATATAACCAAATTCTCCATGAAAATATAGTGTCATGGTTTATGAAAATTTATAAAATGATGTGACCCATGATGTGAGTTAATAATAATATTAAAGTCTAAGTACCATCACAGAAGTAAATAGATAGGAACATCCAATTAAAGATATAAATGTGTATTTCTTATTGGCAGGTCAAGTTCTCATTATAGTAACCCCAGACCTGGGATCCTAGATCAGGTGTTGAAAAAAATAATTTAAAACACTATATTTTATACATATATATGATTACAATATATTTCACACATTTACAATCCAAATACCTTTTACTTTATAGTTCTAGATAATTAGTAAAAATTACTAACTAATAAATCTAAAGTGTTCTCATAAAATGGACACTTTTTTCTACTATATAAGATGATAATAAATATACGACAAGTCTTCAACATCTCTTATAAATTATCCACACAAGATAATATTCTAGAATTAGCATACTCAATACTTTATTTCAAAAATCTGGGAAAGGTAAACATAAAAATTAGTGTTCTCAAAAACTCAATAAGTTTAAACATAATAATAAAGAATATCGTGAGATACATGTGGCATAATATGATATTATAGTGAAAATGGTCATAAAATTGAGATCATGGAATAAAGAGATGATATCGTAAAACCTGATGATAATAAAATAAGATCATGAAATCATAGGAATGTGGAGAAAATATAAACATGACATCATAAGCATAATTCAAGGTTCCCTACCTCATTAACATAACATAGTTGGCTAGGATAACTACCCACACACCATAGTTGGCTAGGCTTACTGCCCACACACCATGATATCTCATGAGATGGAAACATTACCCAATGCATTAGAGAGATATATAATTCTAGGACTAACCGTAACATAATAAAAATCATACATATGGGTTCCACATAATTGAAATAAACATATCATAAAAACTCAAGGAAATAAAATGGTTTTTATATCCTTTTCAAGTGGTTCCCTAAGGAAGCATTAATGATTTAATCAATAAACATGAAATGATAAAACCATGGAAAATAAATGGGTATCCAATGACTTTAAGAATTATTCACGGTAAATACCAATTAAGAAATATAATTATATATATGATATTTACATTGTATAATAAATAAATATACTATTTAGATAATAATTTCCAAAATCAATCATTATATTGAGTATTTAGGTGGACTTCCTTCAATCAAGTAATGAAACATTGGGCATTCACAGAGATAATGCATTGGAGGTAAACCATGCCTATATAATTGGATGATTAGGCAAGACAAAATCAGTGATGGATCATACCCAAGTTTTAAAATAGAATTTTATAATCCATCCAGATGAAGAAGTTGGATGTTATCATTTAAAGAATACCCATGATCAAACATATGACATAGATGAAGAACACTCTTAGAGGCATTAAGAAAATTTATTTGAAAATAATAATTTCCATTTCCATTTAAAAAAATTTAAAATGAAATATTTTATTAAACTATGATAATAAGGATTTCCTTTTTTAAAACTTGAAATCATATAGAAGAAGTCTCTTAGAAAATGACATATGTGGTGGAAAGATATGTTTACAAGAAAATATGTAAAAGAGATTCCTTTTGGTAAAAAAATCCATAGAGAAACATTTAAATATTTCCTTTTAATTTTTTTATTAAATTCATGGTATTTTAAAAATCCATTTTTAAAACAATTTGGAAAGAAGTAATTTTGGAACATTTTAAAACTTTACTTTAAAATAAAATATTTTTGAAAACTAATCATGTAGAAAATGTTTAAATTCCGTTAAAACCATTTAGTAAAACCCACATAATAAAAAGGATGATAAGAAATTTCATTTATAATAGGTTAAGAGAATATCTAAGTTCAATTGAAAAAATATAAAAAATACCTTTAATAGGTAAAACATGGATATGAAATAAAAAGATTTGTGTGCTTAGTTTGGGGAAAATTTCTTTTAGTGACGCATTATTAAAGAGAATGTGATCCCCTAAATAGAAAAATTTAATTAAAGGGTTTAATTTCCTCAATGATAAAAGAAATAAATCACATTTAAAAGGAAATATTATGAGAAAGGATACTTTTATGATCAATGTAAAGAAGAAAATTCATGACTCATAGAAAAATAACTTGAGTCGAGACTTTAGTAACTTTTTAACTAAAACCATTTAAGGATAAATATATTAAAAATGAATCTAAAATACCATGAATAAAATATATTTCGTTATAAAATAACAATTTAGAATTATATACACCATATAAAAGTAAATTGGTGCATAAAGTAAAACATATCTCAATGAAGGAAGTTTGAGACAAAAATCCCTTACCTTATTTACCTGCTTATTTGATCACACTATAACTTCATGTAAAATAGAAAAATCCATCTTAATAATATATTTAATAAACTTATTAATATAAATAACCCTTTTATATACTCTTTTTTAATTATTTTCTTTCTAAAAAAGGGAATTCCCATGTGTGGATTTTTCAAACCCTTCACACAAGGAAACCCCCCGCCAAATAAAGGGGTCACTCCTTAGAGGTAGAGCCCTATCCAGAAAGGAGACATTTCCAAATGAGATAGAAGAGAATCCTAGAGGGTAAAATCCTGATCTATAATGGTTCACAAGCAATCCATCAACACGTTTGGGATGTGCCTCATTTTCCCCACCCAGCGTGAGACCAGGTGACCCAACAAGATGGGTGGATCCCGGGGGAGAGGCTCACCTCGAAATTAGAATCCCAGGATTCAAACCATAAACCTCCCAAATAATGACCAATTTAGTCCCCTAACCTTCACCATTTCACCACCACCTTAGTTTATATACTTCATTTATAATTATTTACCATGAATATAGTATTTTATTATAACTTATTTTTAACATCATGTGTTAATACTTTTATTTTTCTTACACATGATTTGTAATGTTAATGTTGATCCTTGATATTTGATACCAATTTTATCATTAATATATTAATTATGGTTATATAATATATATCTCATGATTATTTATAATATTCCTCTTTCATCCCATAATAGTTTTAATTATGAATCTTGAAGATAAATCTAGAAACAATCTTATTTTGGGAGTTTTTAATGAACATAGATGATATATTATTAACATATTTAGATATTTATATTATAACTTTATAACATTTAAAAAATATTTAGTACCTTATTATTACATTTAATTAATAATATTTAACATTCCTTAATCATTCACTATATAAACACTAAAACATCATTCAAGTAGAAGGTAAACCGACCAAAACAAAAGCCTGTCGTAATGATCGAATGAGAAAGAAAGTGAAATTATATAATGTTAATATAAAATTTAAAGAAGATTAGAAATGTAATATATATCATATATCTCCATCAAATCTGTCATTATATTAATTTATTGTGGGCATTGATGAAAAATTAAATTCTTCTTTCATGGAAGCGGTAGTCTGCATGTACACACGATTAACGAACCCATTTCTCAATGAATGGATAGAGTGATGATATATGAGAATTTATCATTTATGAATTATAATAATGTTATAAAAATCATATTAGTTAATTAATTACACCTTAATGTCTATCCATTTTAGGTGGTTAAGAGAAATAAGGTGTGCCGTTCATGGAGGCGATAGTCTGCACATACAGATGATTAATGATTTTATTCCTCAATGAATGGTTATAATGATGGTAAATGTAAAAGGTGATCATTTAAAAATTTTATAATTGAAATAAAAAACATAATTACTCATCAAAAACATCCTTTATATAATAACTAAGAGGAGATGATGAAAAACAAACTGCATTACGTTGTGGAGGTGATAATCCGAATATACGTACGATCGATGTGTTTGTTTTTATTAATGGATTATATAGATTGAATGAATAATTATTGTGAAATTAATATAATTAAATATCATTATATATAAATGATGATGAATTCATTATATAAATAAAGTTATAGAATATTGGTAAGAGTAAAATTTAAAAGAAAAACTAATAGGAGAGTAATACTCACATCGGGAACTTTGATTTTCCTTGGAATTATACTTGGAAATTAAGGAATTAAGAAAATTAAAGTTGTCCAAAGGATATGGTTGATGGGAGACTATTATAAGAGGATTAAATGGGAACGTTTTTAGATAGTAAACTGAAGTAATGTGTGTGACTTGAAGGGGTGAAAGTGCTCCCTTATATATATATATTATTGGCAGTACAATTACAACAAAACACACACACACACACACACCCAAACCTATCCATATACTAAGCGACTCATTAAACCCCCAAGGGATGATTACTAAGTATAGAAACTTGTTTTATATTATATATTATATAAGTGGGCCTATAGACCTCTTGTATGTTTTTAAAGGCATGAAATCCTCCCCTAAAGTATAGCTCGTATGCCCCTTGCAATTAACCCTAAAAGCACTATGGTATCTTTCCTAAAGCCCCTATGTATTTCCATGCCATTAGGAAAAATTTCAACGAAGCATCCACTATGACTACATTTTTGTTCCATGATCCTCCTTGCTTCACTACAACCCAACGCCTGCCATCATCCTGGGGCCACCATCGCACCACCGACCACTGAAACGACCGAACCCCTTTTTATTTCCAACCCCCTCCATCAAGTAGGGGTCCATAATTTGTGCCACTGACCACTTAATTATCCACCCTTTTTCATCACAAACCCATTCCATCAAGTGGGGGTCCATCATCTACACCACCAACAACTGAAATAGTTTCCCCCCTTGTAGTTTCTAACCCCTAAATCGAGTGGGGGTCTATCATTTGTGCTGTTGGATACTGAAGTGATTGAGAATTATAATTACCCACCCCCACCATCGAGAGAGGTTCCATCATCTATACCATCTGCTATGCCCAACCCTTGTCATTACCACCCCTCTATGGATCCTTCTTCTATAGTTATCACCAAGCATCAATCCTCATCCCCACCATCAAGTGGGTTACCCATCGTTTCCTGTGAAAATCACAGCCCCCTAAAAAATCATACAAGAAGAAAGTACATCCACCTAGTGGTCCACTACAAATTATTCCCTATTGGCACAACAATTTCCAAGGAAAAAAATGTTAGGTAAGGAGAAAGAATGAAATGACATGAAAGTTAGATGAGGTGGGTGAGGGAACATTGGTGAGACATGTAAGAAAGAATGTAAAACCTAAAAAATTACTTCTAGAAGTTATACAGGTCATTTAAACTAAGGAAAATTCATAACACATTAGTTTACTCTCTTAAACACTAATTAATATTAATAAAATATTAATCAGGGTAATTAATTTATTATAAAAATATAAGCAGACCCATATTACCAAATTTACACATGTTGATTCCAAATTTGGTCTCCATTTAACCAAATTCAGTTCATAAATATGAGAAAATATTATTTTAATTTAAACATACATAACACATAAAAATTGTTTTTAAAATAAAAGAGTGTGTTTAAACCATAAACTTATGTATAAGAAAAATTTTCAGGGTTATTAATTTTTATAATAGTTAATGATTTATTATAAAAAAATGAATGTTATGTGACATTAAAATCAACACCTAATCAAATTTTACAAAAATATTAATTAATTAAAAGAAAATATATAAAATATTTTTCTTTATAAAGTAACATTTTACTTTGGTTCTAAAAATGTTGGCCATGGGTTTTCTAAGTTCAAATAATATTTTAAAATGTATAATGTTATTAGTTGATTTAATATTTGATCAATTACATGTTTTTATGACCTTATAGTCCATTATTATATATTTATAAAGTCTTTTTTTTTTATTTTCATAAAAACTGCATTTTCGACTAAAAAATGTTATTCTAAGAAAATTATAAAAAAATCATACTAAGTAAATTTGGTATTTAAAATAAAAAATAAAAATAAATTTATCTAATTATATTTCTAAAAATTATATATTTAAATTTTAATATGAAATAATAAATAGAAATATAAAGTGATTTTATTTTATAATGACCTTCTTAAACAGTAAGTGTTTCTAATATTATTTCATAACAATTTTGTAATTTAAATAATTTTAATATTTTACATAATATATATATTTCTTATATGTAATCATAATTATATTTTAAATATGATTAATTTAATTTACTAATATATCATGACCTTTGTTTTATTTATTAGAAGAATGATATCAAACTTAATATTAATTAATGGAAGAATATATATATACCCTAAAATATCAGGATGTTACATTCTCCCCTACATCAATAAATTGAATCCTCATAATTTTTTACAAATACATTAATTAATGATTTCAAAAATATAGACATGACTTAATATTAAAATTTTAAATGAGATGTCTACATTAATATCTTTAGTAAAAATATAAGAAAAATCATCTTCCGCCATCGAGTTTACCAAATGATTCATTTTCCCTCTGTATCTAGGTGTTTTATATCCTCCTTTTTTCACATAATTTTTTTTATAATTCCTTTTAGACATTCCCTATTTTGTTTCCTCCCACATTTTTGATGTATAGTAAATTGAACATTTTTTCATTCGTCATCAACGTCACTTGATCTTTCATGAGACTGAATCCTTATTTTCTTTGGTGTGATAGAGAATTCAACTATGTTCAATTCGTTAATCATAATTCATGATAGTTTATTTTTCATAATAATAATATTTTTAACCCCATTTTTTATCCCAATATATTACAGGTTGGAATAATCACCACATTATCCATTACATACATTGTTAGATTGGTTCCTTCTTGCTCCATCCATTACATTAAAAGAAAGTTTAGGGATGATAATACTTAAATTAGTAAATGTAAAAAGGTAAAATTTTTAGATTAGAATAAATAATTCAAAAATGATGTACTTACCCTAAATTATCAGTATTTAACATTAGTTTTGGTTATCCATGGTCATTTAACTATTAGGTTATCTACTCTTGTTAACTTCCATATAATCATAAGTTCAAATATTTCAAAATGGGTTTTAAATAGAATGTGAATTAGCCTAAGAATACCCCCCAGGAGTGTTTGGATAAGTGTGTAGTTACGAACCATTTCTTGTGAACTAGAATGATGACTAGGATATACCCAACCAACTCTTTTTGGGGATGTTACCCCTAGATGCATCCGTGTCAAAATCATGTCCACTTTCTAGTATCTAGATAAGGATGTATTTGTTAAGAACACCATACAATCTCTAATTTATCAAAATTTTAGGAGGTTATCCTATACTTAGTCTTATACTCATGGTTTTCACTAATTTTCTCTTATTATAATTCCCTAAAAACATAATATATTCAACACTTACAACCTAAAGGATTATCTATAACATTGAAACTATGACCATCCTTAACTCACCAACCCTTAATTTCATTCAAAAATATTAATTCAACCTCAACCAATAATATCCTAATCTATAATGTTATCTAAACACTCATTTGATATCAAATGTAGCACCCCTAGACCCACACTTGCAGATATGGTGGCTAAAACACATAATATACAACACTGGATTTGATACACATCTATGATTAGGATATCTTTCACTCATTTACAATCCAAGTAACTTTTAGTTTAGAGTTTTAGATAATTAGGATAAATCACTAACTAATAAATCTCAAGTCTTCTCATCAAATGGGAACTTTTTCCACACTATGTAATAAGCTAATAAATCCATGATAAGTATTCAATGTCTCTTATAAATTATCTATACAAGATACTCTTCTAGGATTAGCACACTTAATACTTTCTTTCCTAACCCAGTGAAAGGGAAATATAAGAAAAGGTTAGATCAAACAATCAGTAAGGGTAAACATAATAATAAATCATAACACGAGATACGCGAGGCATAACGTGATATTATAATGAAAATGGTCATAATATTTAGAGCATGGAATAAATAGATGATATCATAAAAGCATGGATTAAACAATGATAATAACATAATAGAATAACATAATAGGAATTTAGAGACAATATAAACATGACATTATAAGAATAAGTCAAGGCTCCCTACCTTGTTAACACAACATAGTTGGCTTGGCTAACTTACCACACACTATAGTTGGCCAGGATCACTCCCCACACACCACAATATCTCATGAGATGGAATCATTATGCAATTCATTAGAGATATATTTAATTCTGTGACTACATATCACCTAATGAAAATTATATATATGTGTTCCATGTGGTTTAAAACAATATATCATAAAAATAAAAGTAAATAAAATGATTTTTATATCCTTTTAAAGTAGTTACCTAAGGAAGTATTAATGACTTAATCAATAAACATGACATGATAAACCCACATAAAATAAATGGCTATCCAATGAATTTAAGCATCTTTGTTGGTAAAAACCACTCAACAAATATAATTATGCATATCATATTTACACCACATAAGAAATGGATATATGATTTAGACAAAAAATTTACCCAATTAATTTATGTATTGGGAATACTGGTGAACACCCTTCAATCAAGTAATGAAATGTTTATAATTCACAGAGGTAATGAATTGGAAGTAAATAATACCTATTAAATTTGATTATTAGACAAGAAAAAAGTAGTTATGGATCATACTATAGATATAAAATAAAATTTCATAATCCATGTAGATAAATAAGGTGGATGGTATTATTTTAAGAATACTTATAATCAAGAATACGACATAGATGAAGAACACTCTTAGAAGCATTAGGAAAATTGATTTGAAAATAATAATTTAGATTTTCATTTGAAAAAATACAAAAGGAATATTCTACTAAACCCCAAGAATAACAATTTCCTTTTTTAACTCTTGAAATCATATAGAGTAAGTCTATTATAAAATGAAATTGGTGGAATAAAGATACATTCACACAAGAATGTGTAAAACAGATTCATTTTGGTTGAAAAAACCCATATATAAACTTTTAAAATATTTCCTTTTAAAAACATTTTTAGGAAATTAAAGGTAGTTGAAAACTATCATTTTAAAAAAATTTGTAAAGAAATAATTTGAGAACATTTTGAAACATTACTTTAAAATAAAACATTTTTGAAAACTAATCATGCAAAAAATGTTTAATGTACATTAAAATGATTTGTTGAAACCCACATATTAAAAATGATGATAAATAATTTCATTTGTAAGTGGTGAAGAAAAGTATGGAGGTCACTAGAAAAATTATAAAAAATAATTTCAATAGGTAAATCATGGATATGGAAAAACATAGTTGTGTGCTTAGGTTGGGAAAAATTCTTCTAGTGAAACCTTTTGAAATAGAATGTGATCCCCTAGGTATTTTTTTTAATTAAGTGGATTAGTTTCCTAAAAAATAATTGAAATCAATCACATTTAAAAGGAAATGGTAGGATAAATGATACTTATATGATCACTGTCAAGAAGAAAATTCATGACTCATGGAAAAAGAACCTGAGTTGAGACATGAGTAAGTTTTTAACCAGAACCCCTAAAGGAGAAAGAGCTTAAAAATGAACCTTAAATACCATGAATAATATATATTTCATTATAAATTAACAATTGATAATCATATACTCCATATAAAAGTAAATTGCTATATAAATTAAAACATGTCTCAATGAAGAAATTTTGAGACGAAAATCCCTTACCTTATTTACCTGCTTAGTTGTTCTCACTATAATTTTTTTATAAAACATCCAAATATATATTAATAATATATTTTATTACCTTATTAATCTCTATAAACCTTTTATATACTTCATTTAAAATTATTTACTATGAATACAGAGGCTCATTATAGAATATTTTTAACATTAGGTGTTGACACTTTTAATTGTCTTGCACATGATTTGTAATGTTAATGCTGATACTTGATATTTGAAAAAAATTTAACAATTCCTAATGTATCTATTGTTATATAATATATATCTCATGATTATTTATACTTTTTCCACTTTTATCCCATGATATTTATAATTACGACTCTTAAAGATGAAGCCAGAGAAAAACTTGTTTAAGTAGTTTTTAATGATCAGAGTTGATATATTATTAACATGTTTAGATATTGATATTATAACTCTATAAAAATTAAAAAAATATTTAATACATTATTATAACATTTCATTAATAGTATATAACATTACTTAATCATTCACTATATAAACATTACATCATCGCTCAAGTAGGTGGTAAACTGACCAAAAGAAAAGTGTTTCATAATGATAGAATGAGTAAGAAAGTGATACAACATAATGTTAATATAAAATTATGTAACCTATCATATTTTCCCATGTATTACTTTTTAAAAATATATGGATTGATTTAGAGATCAAGCACTGAGATGACATGTGATTCTGAGGCCCGGTTTTCCTAGAAAAATTGTTTGAAAAATATTAAACTTTTAATATAATATGCACATAGTTTTCCTAAAAATGTAGAATAAATATTAAATGAGTGACAAGATCTAAAATCAAAGGGAACCATTGAGTTTAGAGCAGTGAATTTAACCTAGGCGTGGCATAACGTTTTTGGTGCAGGTCGTCTATAGAAAAAGTCACGGAGGACGTAACTGTAACTAAAATAATTTTATAAAAATTATTTTTTTGATGTAGAAACTTAACTTTTTAATAAGTATTTATCATAAATTCATAATTAGCCTCATAACCCTAAAATTTATTTAGATACGTGGAGGAAGAACATCTGGAGAAACCATTGGTGAATGATGATAGCTTAATCAATTGACGCCCCTCAGATTCGATGAATCAAGGATCGGCGACAACGCAATGACCGTTCATCATCAGCAACTGATCCAAATAGAGATAGGGCAATTGTTTCTTTTTGGTTTCCCCATTATTTATTTCCATGAGTAACATAGTTTAATCCATAAATATATTGATCCGCGGTTCGATCATTGGGGGATGGTTTATAATTGCGGGGATTATTTCAGGAGTTTTAATTTTTCATATTCATTCTTCATTATAACGATAAAAAATTGAGGCTGACACGAAAAAAGGATAAGGTTTATTCCTTAGGGTGTTCTTTGTGCTTTCCTTCCCACCATTCTTCACGTTCTTCACCGTTGGACCCCTGTGGCCACGGTTTGACTTTTTTGGGTGGCTCTGAATGCGATCGGACCCCTAGATTGGAGGCAAACAGATAATGGAGGCTGAGTCTATACAGATCGTGACTTGAGGAGCATAGATCTGAGAATGTTTTGAATGCTAGGAATTGGAGTTGGCTTGGTGGTCCGTGTAAGGGACTAACTTTGTGGGTCCGGTGTGGTGGTCCAGTCTAGGGGATATGGGCTGAGCAAGGTGGGTCGGGTCGAGCCAATTAGACTTTGGTCGGATCCCGGACGATCAGGCCGGAGCTAGGCCACAGTTGACTGTGATAGTGGACTATGAGCCATGGTCTCTCCAGAAGCTATGTGACCATGAAAGCTGGTGGTGGTCAACCGCGGTGGTCGACCGCCAGGGTCGGTCCACAGGCCTAGTGACCCCCTTTATGAAACTTCAAACTGTTGTAACTTTCAAATGGTATGTCTGTTTGACAAGACGTCTGTGACGTTGGGACTCTAGAAATGAGAAAAAAAATTAGGAAAAGTGGTGAGTTTTTAGTTTAGACCAGTATAGGTTGAGAGTGTTTCCCTTGGTCCTTTCCTTGAGGGTTCAGTATGGTATTATATCCACATCATTGGATTGTAATCATCTATAGAGGTTGATTCTTAGATAGATAATGGTATACCTTTGTGGTATTGGAGTGAGATACTCTATCACTACTAGTGGAGTTTTGGGTAATCGACGTAACCACCGATTGTAGGGAATTTGTACTCCATCTAGTGGGTCACACTAATAGGGTTAGTGGCTTTCCCCAGTGTGTCTAGGAAGGATCTTCTATGTTGCAGGTTAATTTAGATTGGGTTCATGGTATTCCACATTGTTTTTGGGAAGGATCCCCTCTATGTGTATCATAGTCTTCCTTAACCAATACGTTATCATTTGGGTAGGTCCCAAATGAGCTAGACCTCTTAGTGAGTGTCTCCAATGGTATCATGGATCAAGGAGTAAGTTCTCCCAGAACAATCATGCTTCGATCAGAATCCTATGACTGGTACTTGGTTGTGGCTTACCTCTAGACTCTGTGTCTTGGATTGTGTGTATTTGGATATTCTTGTTAATTTTACAGTATACATATACCTATATAGATCTGAATTTACTTTCTAGTGTGGTAATCCTGTGTGGAAATCCTGTGTGGTAATCCTGTGTGGTATTCCTATGTGGTATTCCTGTGTGGTAATCCTATGTGGTAATCCCGTGTGGTATTCCTGTGTGGTAATCCTATGTGGTAATCCTATTTGGTATTCTTGTTTGGTAATTATGTGTGGCATTCCTTTGTGGTAATCCTGTGTGGTAATCCTGTGTAGTATTCTTGTGTGGTAATCCTGTGTGGTAATCCTGTGTGGTAATTCCGTGTGGTATCCCTTCATGGTATTCCTGTGTGGTAATCCTATATGGTATTCCTTCATGGTAGTCTTGTGTGTTATTCCTTTTTGGTAATCCTGTGTGGTATTCCTTTGTGGTAATCCTTTGTGGTAATCTTTTTTGGTAATACTGTGTGGTATTCATTTATAGTAACACTTTGTGGTATTCCTTTATGGTATTCCTTTGTGGTATTCCTTTTTGGTAATCCTATGTGGTATTACTTTGTAGTAATATTTTTTTGTAATATTTTTTGGTAATACTGTGTGGTATTCCTTTATGGTAATACTTTTTAGTATTCCTATGTGGTATTTCTTTATGTTAATACTTTGTGGTATTCCTTTGTGGTATTCCTTTTTGATTTGTAGTTTTTCTTTGTGGTTTTGGGGTTTCCAACTGTGTATTGTTATACTCACCCCTGCATGGGTGTTGCCCACATGTGTTGTTTCTTGTGTAGACGATCGAACTTTCGACAGAGTCTTAGGCATATCAGGACCAGGTAGTTCTTTGTGAGACTAGATAGACGGAGGTGTGTTCCTATGGCTTTTTAAACAATATTCCTAGTACCTCTTTTCTTATAGGTTGGATTTGTGGTTATAGACTCTTTTTGGTGGGCTTGTATTTGGCCCTATTTACTTTCCATTACTTTCACTATTGTACTCTGGTTGTGGGATATAGTAGTTTTCATGCATTTTTTACTTGTGGTTTTTACATTTCGACATTTTTTTGAAGATGTGTGTGTATGTATAGGTAATTTAGGCCAATGCCTCCAATTTGTGAGATATGCCTACTCAGTTCTAGTCACCATCCCCCGACCAATTGGAGGTAGGCTTGGGGTAGTCATGACACAGGCCCCTCTAGGACGGTTTAGGATAGAGTGGTATCATAGTAGGTCAGATCTAATTTAGGATCAGGAATCTGTGAGGTTGGTTTGAGGCAATAGTGTTAAGTGTTTTGAGTTTGGATTTAAGGATATGGACTCCAGTGTTGGTGCGGAAGCCAACATACCCATACATGAGTACTCTGGCTACTTGATTTTTGACTTGGTACATGAAAACACTAGTTACAAAGAAAACAATGGTACATGAATCATATAGAAATGGTTATGTTTTCCAAGTCCTTCTTGAGTGAGATCTCTAGATATAATTTGTTAAACATGGTACATCCTATTTTATTTCAGGATGAATCCACGAAGATAGACATCCATGATTACACTACATGATTATGAGAATTATCCACCTAGTGATGAGGCATCAGTACAGAGGCATGTACCAGATATAGAAACTCCAGGCGAGTTTCCAGCTATACCACCACCCATCGAGCATCAGCTACTACTAGAACTTCCAACTGAGGATGTGCACAGGCTGAGTGCACTGCCTAAGTTTCAGAGGTAGTGACCCCCCAGGTTTAGAGGTGAGCCCAAAACACAAGAGGGTGAGGACTAGCTTGAGGCGGTGACATGAGTTTTCCATCTAGTCAAGACACCATTAGATCAGATGGTGGTCTTGATAGTGAGAATTCTATACAGATCAATAGGGTGATGATGGGTTTTAGTTACCCGATCTTATAACGAGGTGACTCTTCCATGGATAGATTTTTATAAGCTTTTCAGATATGAGTTCTCACCTTATAAGTTAAGGGACATTCATATCCAAGAGATTTTATAGCTCTGACAAGACGACATATCAGTATCTAAGTATTAATCGAGGCATACCAACCTCTCCAGGCACTTGATGAATATGATACATGATCTATTATTTAGAGATCAGACCTTAGAGCAAGGTCTGTATAGGGACATCCAAGCTTATGTTATCCCTTTGAACATTATTACTTATGTTGGGGTGCTTGAGAAAGATTTGGTGATCAAAATTTTCTTGGATAAGAGGATACAACCAGTGATTGTTAGAAGTGGGAAAGCATGAGTAGAGACCTCAGTAGTTGGGAGATGACTTCACTCTCAAAGACTTGGATGTGTGATACATTTCGAGAGGATATACCAGGATAGAGGATATGCATTTTGGTTCTCATAGAGTGGGTCTATTCAGCCTAGAGATAAGAAGTTCTATTCATGTGATGACAAGGTACATCTTGCCCGAGATTGTCCAACCCATCATACTACTGAGATGGAGACTATAGATGGACCACCGAGGCTAAGAAAGTGACAGGAGCTAACAAATACATAGTGAAACATACTTGTTAGAGGAGCTAGGAGAGAAGTAGGATGTGGTCAACAATTTGACATCTTACCACCACCACCCCTAAGTGGTCCACCCCAGGCTCAGGGAGCTGGAGGATAGGGTAGGGGACAACTACATGTGGTCAATACATATGACCCAGGGGCTCTAAAAATGGTTTGAGGTATAATCTGTGTCATTTAGACTTTAGCTACCATATTTATAGACAAAATTTCTATTCATTATATTCTTTCTAGAGATCTTTTTGGAGACTCATAGATTCCGATTGAACCATTGACTCGACCCTCATGCTTAGAGACTCCTACTGGAAGAGACCCAATGATCGTGCACTGGTTCTGAAAGTGTGACCTAACTATTAGAGGTGAGATTTTTAGTTGGGATCTCTTGGTAGTAGTGTCGAGAACTTACCAAATCATTCTTGGTATGGATTGGTTATATTCCGTTCATGCTCAGATTGACTGTTTTAGGTGAAGACTGCGGTGTGTCTGCAGTGGTGGAATGAGGTTTTCTTTTTTTGTGAAAAGGAAACCTAGGCAGCACAGGATGGAATCACACATAGGAGGGTGCAACCAATTAATCATCAATTAGATAGCCTAACCCTCGGTGTAGCAGATGTTATGAGTCCTTAGTTTTCTATAGTGGTGATGGAGTTGGAGTGGATCCAAAAAATGTTGTGACAGTGGCGTTGGATAGAGTTCCTTCAGGACTATGAATTTGAGATTGTCAATACTCCTGGGAAGGGGAACGTGGTGGAAGATTCTCTCAGTAAGAGATCTAGTTTTCAGTTTCTGAATAAGGCATCAGAGTAGTTAGAATCATTGTAGTTATCCTCTATGGATGGAGATGGAGTATATTACCTCTAGTTGATATTTGACACCCCTCCACTATTATAGAGAGTCAGAAAGGAACATCTTGGAGTTGCTGACTGTGAGACCCTACATGCTCAGATATACACAGGGCATGCTTCTGATAGATATTCAAAAGGTGGGGAACAAATCTTTATTTTTAAAGGACGTACAGTAGTGCTAGTGGTATTGTAGGAGGAGGTTCTAAGGGAGTTTTATACATCCAATTTGGTGGTACATCCAGGTGTGGAGAATATTTACTAGGACCTATGATGTCAGTTTTGGTGGTCAAGGATAAAGAAATGAGTTGTAGAGTTTTTCTCTCGATGCCTTACTTTTCTATAGGTGAAGGCTGAGGACTAGGTTCTTGCTGGTTTAGCTCAACCCCTTGAGGTGCCAAAATGGGAGTGAGATAGAATATCAACAGACTTCATGATGGGTTTACCACATACATCTAGGGGACAAAATTACATCTAGGTGATCATTGATCGACTCACCAAGTCGGCCCACTTCCTAGCTAGCTCAGAGATTCACTAGCCCTTTCTAGATTTTTCTTAGAGATGGAGATGTGGCATGCCACTTAGATCTACCATCTCAACTAGATCAAGTATACAACCTCTTCCACATGTCACAACTGAGGAGATATGTGCATGATCCATTTCACATCATTGATTGGGGTGAGATAGACATCGAGGATGGAGCAAAAATTTATGAGTACCCAATGGAGATCAAGGATCGGAAAGGGAGGATCATTCATTGGTGGTTGATTCCTTTGGTGCATGTCTGTTGGTAGCATGATAATCTCTAGGAGAGCACATGGGAACATGATGCTCTTATTCGTGCTTAGTACCCTCATCTTTTTGAGTATCCTTTGTTTTTGATTATCAAGGGTGTAAATCCCCAAGGTGGAAAAAATGTAACATCTCAGATTTTCCCATGTATTATTTTTTGAAATTATATGGATTGATTTCGAAAACATGAACTAAGGAAGTGTGTGATTTTGAGGCCTGGTTTACTTGGAACAATTGTTTGAAATATATTAAACTTTTGATAGTGCACACACATTGTTTTCCTAAAAAAGTGGAATAACTTTTAAAAGGTTTTCTGAATCTGAAATCCGAGGGAACCGTTGAGTTCAAAGTAGTGAATTTACCCTAGGTGCAACATAAATTTTTTCAGCATGGGTCATCTATAGAAAAAGTCACGGAGGGCGTAACCATAAATAAAATAATTGTATAATTTTTTTGATGCAGTAACTTCCCTTTTTAATAAGTCTTTGTCAGAAATTTAAGGTTAGCCTCATAACCCTAAAATTTCTTTGCATACATTGAGGAAGAACCTATAGAGAAACCATTGGTGAATGAAGACAGGTCAATTGAATGATGGCCCTTGGATTCGACGAATTGAGGATCAATGACGACGCGACAACCTTTCTTCATTAGTGACCAATCCAAATTGAGGTAGGGCGGTTGTTTCTTTGTGGTTTCCTCATTATTGATTTCCACAATGAACGAAGGTCAATCCATGAATAGATTGATCCATGGTTCAATCATTGCAGGATGGTTTATAATTGTAGGGATTATTTTAGGAGTTTTCCATATTCTTATATGTTCTTCATTCCAATGAGAACTAATTGAGTCCGAAATGAAAAAAGGATGTGGTTCATTCCTCAGGGTGTTATTTGTGCTTTCCATCCCCCTATTCTTCGGGTTCTTCACCGTTGGAACCCCGTGGCCACATTTTGACTTGTCGGGTGGCTCCAAATGTGATCGAATTCCCATATTGGAGGCAAACTAACAAGAGAGGCTGGGTTTATGTAGATCAGGACTCGAGGAGTGTGGATATACGATTGTTTTGAATTCAAAAAATCAGAGGTGGCTCGGTGGTCTGTGGAAGGGACCACTAGTGTAAGTATGGAACGATGGTACGATGAGGCAAGGTGGTGAAGTCAGAAGCCTAGGGAGGCGGTGATTGGATGTGGTGGTGACTAGATATCGTGGTGATAGGAGTCCGCAATGTAGAGCACGATGGGTGGCCGTATGAGATATGGTTAGATACCACTTGGACCAAAGGTCATGGAAGCGACTAGGAGGGCCACATCTGGTGGCCCAGGTATCCTGTATGTGAGCTATCAATGCAAGGGGAGACGGGCTATGCCTAGGTGGGACGGGCTGCACGGGTCAGACCTGGGTTGGACTCGGGGCGACTGGGCCAGAGCTGGGCCATAGTTTACTACAGAGGTCAAACATGAGCCACAATCACTTCATCTTCCATGTGACCACAGAAGTTGGGGGTGGTCAACCATAGTGGTAGACCACCATGGTCAGTGGATCAAACTTGTGGTTGGTCCACAAGTCCAGTTACCCCCTTTTTGGAACTTCAAACTACTGCAACTTTCAAACGGTATGTCCATTTGATGAGCCATATGTGGAATTGGGACCCTTGCAATGATATGAACATTTTGGATCAAGTGGTGAATTTTTAGTTTGGAATAGTATAGATTGAGAGAGTTTTACTTGGTCCTTTCCTTGAGGGTTTGGTACAGTATTGCACCCAAATCACTGTATTGTAATTCCCTCTAGAGGCCAAGTACCAGATAGAGTATGGTATCCCTCCATGGGACTGGAGTGATATCGTCTATCACCCCTAGTGTATTGTTTTTTGGAATAAAAATAAACACTGAGAGTAGGGCGTTGGTACTCCATCTAGCGGGCCACATCATTAGGGTTAGTGGTATTCCCCAGTATGTCTAGGTAGGATCCTCTACATTGTGGGTTGATCCAGATTAGGTTCATGGTATTCGCCAATGTGTTTGGGAAGGATACCCTATCTATGTATCACATTCTTCCTTGACCAATACATTCTCATTTAGGCAGGGCCCAAATGAGTTAGACCTCTTCATGAGTGTCTCCGATGATATCCTGGCTCAAATAGTAAGTTCTCACAAAATGATCATGCTTTGAGTAGAATCCTATGGATGGTAATTGGTTATGTATTACCTCTAGACTATGTGTCTTGGATTGAGTATATCTGGATGTTTTTTTATATGTGCTATAGACATATACCTATGTAGAGATGATTGTACTTTTCTGTGTGGTAATCCTGTGTGTTAATCTAGTGTGGTATTCCTATGTGGTAATCCTGTGTGGTAATCTTGTGTGGTATTCTTGTGTGGTAATCCTGTGTGGTATTCCTTCATGGTAATACTGTGTGGTAATCTTGTGTTATTCATGTGTGGTAATCTTGTGTGGTAATCCTATGTGGTATTCCCGTATGTTAATCCTATGTGGTATCCCTTCATGGTATTCCTGTGTGGTAATGTTGTGTGGTATTCCTTCATGGTAATCCTATGTGGTATTACTTTTTGGTAATCTTTTTTAGTAATTCTTTATGGTAATCCTGTGCGGTATTCCTTTGTGGTAATCCTTTGTGGTATTCCTTTGTGGTATTCCTTTGTGGTATTTCTTTTTGTTATTACTTTTTTGGTATTCCTTTGTGATTTTTCTTTGTGGTTTTGGGGTATCCTACTGAGTATTGTTATACTCACCCCTACATGGGCTTTTCCCGCATGTTTCGTGTCTTGTGCAGACAATCGACCTTTTGACAGAGTCCTAGGCAGACCAGGAATAGATAGTGCTTTGTGAGACTGGGATGACAGAGGTGTGTTCCTACGGATTTTCATACAATAGTCCCAGTACCTCTTTTCTTACAAGTTGGACTTGTGGTTACAGACACTTTATGGTGGGCTTGTATTTGAACCTATTTACTTTCAAATACTTTCACTGTTGTACTCTGATTATGGGATATAGTGGTTTGTATGAATTATTTACTTTGTGTTTTTACATTTCAGTATTTGTGTCCTGAAGATGTGTGTATGTGTAGATGTACTTTAGGATAATTCCTCCCATTTTCGAGATATTTCTACTCAGTGCTAGTCACTAGCCCCTGACCTTTTGGAGGCGGGCTTGGGGTAGTCACGACACGACACCCTCTAGGATGGGTTGTGATAATTTAATGAAGATTATTCCTAAAATATCTATCATATATCTACATAAAATCCATTCTTAGAATCATTAATTGCGTGTGATGATGAAAAATGAAATTCATCATTCGTGGAGGCAGTATTCCACACTTATACATGGTTAACAAACCCATTTCCCAATAAATGGACATAGTGATGATATATAAAAATTTATCATTTTATAATTATAATAATGTTATGATCATTATATTATTTCATTAATTTCACTTTTATGTCCATCCATGTTAGTTTTGTAGATAAATAAGATTCTTCGTTCATGGTGGTGGTAGTTTTCACATATGTGTGATTAATGATCTAATTACTTAACGAATGGACAAAATGGTGGAAAATGTAAAAATGTGACCATTTTAAAACTTTATAAGTGACATAAAAAACATAATTATTGATAAAAACCATACTTTATACCATCCCTAATAAGATATGATGAAAAAAATCTGTATTGCATCGCGGAGGCGGTAGTCTGCTTATATGCATGATCGATGTGTTTGTTTTCCTTAGAGGACGTAATAGAATGAATGAATATGTCATGACCGATCCTAATTGGGCCCATGATGTGACTACCCCAAAATTTCCTCTAATAGGACAGGGGTTGGTGACCAGCATCGAGTAAGCATATGACACACATTTAAGGCCTTATCTTAATGTACTTGCACATGCGCACTCATTTCCAAGACCATACAATTCTAAATTTAAAAGAACTGATAGCACTGCATGCATACATCTAAAATCCCACCATCATAATATGAAAATAATTACTAGAAATAAAAATGGACAAATACAAGCTCACCACAAATAAAATGAAAACAAGTCCAACTTGTAAAGTGGGTAAGGATCACTATCAATGTAACCATAGGAACACACCTTGGTCTGTCTGACTCACTAAGCTCCACTTAGTCCTGGTCTCTTTAGGACTCCATCAATAGGTTAGTAGTTTTCACAAGACATGACATGTGTAGGAAAATCTCATGTAAGGATGAGTATAATAATACCCAATAGGATACCTCTAAATCACTAAGTATATAACACCAAGAATAATAGCCAGATAATCACAGGTATATGTCAATGAAATATATGAAAATAACATCCAAATATTCTCATAATAGACACACAATCTCAAGTAATATCACAATCGTTCTTCCAGCCTGGGATTCCTGATCGAAGGTTCCACATAACACTCATTCGGGAGAACACACTCCATGATTCAGATAACACTAATGGTATCTATCCAAGATGTCATTCTCTTTGGGTATTTCTATAAGAAGTACACACTATAGGTCTAAATAGATCGATACACATATGAGGATCAAACCCAAGGCCAAGGGGTATACCAACAACCCAATTTAGATTAACCTGCTAAGCAGGGGATCAATTCCCACATAGTGTTGGTCATGATGATAATAATAACCCCACTTAGGTAAGTGATAATGATAGAGGATCTCACTCCAAGCCTCATGGAGGGATTACCACAACTCAATCCAAGATTGAAGTTCCTCATAAGGGATCACCATCCTATACTTAGTATGTGAATCTATATTAAACCCTTATGGAATGGATCAAGAGAATATACCCTAAAAAAACTTTTCCAAAATGAAGAGGAAAATCGATCTAAGCCATATTTGAAGAAGTAAAAAACTTGTAATGGAAGTACACAACATGTCTCTTCAGCATCGGGTCCTACCCGTGTATCAAAGACATGCCCGTGCTCATGTCTGAGTACATGGCATGTCTAAGCCCATGTACTTCTGACTGTGTTTGTGTATGACTAGACATGTCCATGTATGTGTATGGTTGTCCATTTTCATAAAACTCCCTATGTACATGCTGATCCACTAGGTAAGGGTCACACACTGTGTGACATGTGTCACATGCCCTGTGATACTTATCTCTTACGCAGAAACCCTAGCATCATAGCCAGGGTCCTAAATGATGTGTATTATCATATTACACACCATGTATATTGATATTTTTTAGAACCCACAGAGCTGATACATGTGTCATATTCCACTCCTCTGACCTCTGATCTGGTCACAAATCAATTCAGAAAGCATAGATTTGGTTCAGCCAAGCCTCACCATCACCGATCATTGGAATCTGACCATTTTATTCACACATAAATTGATTATCATCACACCTCATCACCATAACATACCCAAACGGGAAGAAAATGGATCATTGGACCAATCCCAATCCATCATCACCATCATTGAAGCTCTATTTTGTCATCAATCCAAACCCAAAAATGTGATAAAAATACTTTTCACCAAGAAATGGGTGCACAACGATTGTTTGTCTGATATTTTTTGAACCAACAACCCGAATAAATTAAAAAAATGAATGAATCAAGAACAATGGAAGAAATCCAAGAAAAAAAAGAGAGTAATGAACCTATACCATGCTGGGGTTGGTCTTGATTTGTTTCCATTAGAATGAAAAATCAAGATCAAAAAAAAATAAAAAATAATCCCAAATTCCCCTTAAGTAAACCTGTACCCACAATATGATCGATTCGCGAATAAATTCATTAGTTAATTGATTCATGTTCATCATAGAAATAAATGAATGGGTATAAATCCACATAAAACAGAAATCCTACCTTGACATGGATATATTGCTGACAAAAAATGAATCTACATCATTCTTGTTGGAGAGATCCTCGAATTTCTATGGCACAATGATCCTCGATCCTGATTATATCTAATGTCATCCTACAAGAATGTTCACCTCCAATGGTCCTATAGGTCTCCAAGGTTAAACAACCAAGTCTTATAACAACCATGCTCTTTATTACACATAAATTCTTGATTTATTTCATAATATTACACATAATACAACCTAAAATATCAATACATATAGTGTATATAGGAATTAGGTACATTACATAGCAACTTAAAACTTTAAATACACCATCTTTAATGAAAATATCCTTAACATGTTCATAATATTCCTTCATACTTAAAACTACATGGGATAACCTGGGTAAAAAAATAAAAAAGGGGTAAGATATAAATACTAGGAAGGAAATAAAAATGGAATAAGTGACACATGTTAGACAATATGCATATCAATGAGGAACAAAAGGAATATGAATAACAAGGCATGATATAGCATGATAATCATAACATGGGAAATGTGGAAACAACTTAAAACACTAAATCATGAACATAGGTCAAGGATAAGCCACTAATACTTCATGGTGGAAAAATCCCCATAAAGGAATTAGGTACACCCCTATCTCAACATGATGTATCATGATACTAAACATTACCCAATGCATCAGAGTTCTATTTGGGTGCACACATTATAATCATTTCATTCTCACGCTTAAGTGTTCCACATAGATCAAACGACATGGATTAATTCATCATCATAATTTATTCCATGATCAATTAATGTATATTGAATACATGTATGTCCCTAATTAATAAGTATATGTGAATAAAGGTGAATACCCTTGATATAATATTGGGTATGGTATTCACTACACAATTGTTTTGGCATGGAAAATCGAGGTAAAATTTTGATAGCATAACAAAGTTAATTAAAAATTCATAAAAATGGTTGATGATAGAAAAATGGGTATCTCATTATTTATACATAAAATGGGAATTAATAGTTATGTGTAAAAACATATCCCAACATTATAAATTTGGAAATAGAAGGCATAAGATAATGAAGAAATATGAATAGAGAAAATAATCCTTACAAAATTTTGGCATGGTAACGAGTGTACATGAAGGAACATGGGAGGATTAATGATATTTAAAAGAATCTACAATATTTTATAAATAAAATTTAAATTAATGGAAGAATTTAATATCATATCCCATCATAAGTAAATGAAAATTAAAAGACATACCATAAAAGGTGTGCTTGATAAAAGAGGAGAGTAGAAGATCCCTTTCTTGAGTGTGTGACTCCAATGGTCTGGGAGGGGCTTCTTGAAAGATTGGTAGTGACTTGGAAGGACTCTAGGGAGTGGAGGAAATATTAATAATGTGATCCAAGGAGTTTTAGTGAAGAGAAATAGGAGTTTGGGTGTGTTTATATGGGAAAAGAGGTCGTTTTGGATTCTACATAATAAAATATCCAAAACCACAAACCATACCATGGTTTTTGAACATGGTTTCTAAAAAAGGGGAGTGTTTTTCATTATTTTATAAATTCAATGGATGAAATTAATAAAACAATTCCCTTTATTATGTGGAGGCGAGTCACACTCTTAAAGAAATGATTTTAAAATCTTAAAATATATTATAATTCTTGGAGGATTCATAATGGCTTTACAAAAATAAATTAAATAAACTTAAAAGCACATTATTTTAAAGGGAAAAAATATTTTTGGTCTTAGATCCCATTTATAGTAATTATTACATAAATTTTGGGTCATTATGATTTCATAAATCACAAAGTACATTTCTACGATATTTAATTTTTACCCGAAAATTCGATCATCTTCAAAAATTATGAAAAATTCACCATTGGATAATTTCAATGATCTAATTTGAAAAATAATATTAATTATATATATATATATTTTAAATATTTTAATTTTCACTTTTATGATAAAATTGACATTTATTAAGAAATGCTGGGTTTTTTTGACAATAACAATTTTCCAACACTTATAAAAATTACATTTTATTATATGATCATTTTTATTTGATAAAAAATATTTAATAATAATAATTTATTAATTTTTTTTAAAATCCATTAATTTCATAAATTCCTTAATTTAATTTGAATATTAACCAAAAATACAATTTCTGATTCATTGTATCAAAATAAAAATCATTTAAAAAGTAACAATAATAAGATGAAAATATATTCATTATTATATAAAAATATTGTACATATTCTTATTTCTAGTACCTTGATACACATCCCTTTAATATACCATCATACGCCCTAATATTAAGGTGTGCGTTGGTGGGACTTTCAAGTGGCGGTTCGGCGAACATGGTTTGGGCCATGATCTTGATGAGCTTGAAATTCTCCCATAAACAGTTTCAACCATGATTAAGTTATTTGATATCAGATTGGTCTTGGTCATGGGAAAATACCAAATACACTTTATCCCTTGGAAGCTCTGATAAATGGGATTCATAGGGTACGATCCCACAAGTTGAGGCCATCACTTCTTTTGTATGTGTCAATTAGATTGTTAAAAACCTATATTTATACTAATCACATGATCACTATTCAAAGACTATATTATCAATGGTAATGATATTTAATGTTATTTTAAATCCAATTAGATATAATAAAACAAAATAAGTGCTTGTGTTTTCTATAATAGTATTACTTAATAATACATTTAATAAAATCAAAAGGTTAATTTTATTTATAACAGTTCAGGTCAATAAAATATCCCCCCCTTTAGAAATTTTTCCGTTGAAATTTTCATTCTCCACACTAAAACATATGAGGTTAACTCTGATTCTTCACCTGCTATGGTTCCCACATTGCTTCTTTAAACTTTTTGTTTGTCCATAGCAATTTTACAAGGTGAATTGTCTTATTTCACAGAACTTTTTCTCTAAGATCTAAGATTTTCACTGGATTCTCTTCATAGTAAAGGTCATTCTCTAATGATACCACCTCTAGATTAAGTATATGTGATGGGTCTAGTATGTACTTTCTCAAGAGGGATACATGGAATACATCATTTACTTGAGATAGGTTTTGTGGGAGTGCTAGTCGATATGCCACCATTCCAATGTGATGAAGGATCTCAAAAGGGTAGATGTACCTTAGACTAAGATTTACCTTATTCCTAAATTTTATCACTTTATTCCATATAGATATTCATAGGAATACCATGTCTCCAATATCAAACTATAGGTCTCATCGATGATTGTTAGCATAACCCTTTTGTTAACTATGAGTATCCTTAATGTGCTACTAAATGGTCTTAACCTTTTCCAATATTTCTACAACCATTTCAAGAGTTAACAGTTTGAATTCCCCAAATTCATGCTAACATGTAGGTGTTATGAACCTCCTCCCATAAACAGATTCATAGGGATCCATTTGGATGCTCGAGTGGAAACTATTTTTGTAAGATAACTCGACCAGAGGAAATGTTGGTGCCATCCTACTTTAAAGTTAATTGAGCATGATCTCATTAACTCCTTAATTGTTTGGAAAGTCCACTCAGATTTTCCATCAGTTTGAAGGTGATAATCCATACTTAAGTTCAACTTAGTATTTAAATCATGATGAATAATTTTTCAAAACATAAAGGTGAATCCTAGATCTCGATCGGACATAATCAATAATGGTACTCCATGAAGCCTCACAAATTATTTGATGTATATACATTCAAGTTTATCCAGTGAGAAATAATCTAAAACCATAATAAAGTGTGTAGTATTTGTAAGATGATCCACAAAAACTCATACAATATTTTTTCTTTTGGAAGTCTTCAGAATTCTAATGACAAAGTACATGGTGATGTTTTCCTATTTCTATGTTGGTATGGGTAACGATTGCATCATCCCCTTAGACTTCCGCCTTTTAGAATTTAGTTGTTGACATACCAGACACTTTGATGTATATTATGTGATCTTCTTCTTCATTTTGTCCCGCCAATAGTTCTCTTGGGTATCTTGATACATCTTTGTGTTTCCTGGGTGAATAGAGAAAGTCAAACTATGTGCATCATCCAATAGTTCCTTATTTAACTCAAGATTTTATGGAAGACATAGTCTTGACCAAAATCTCACAATTCATTCTTCATTAATATTGAAATCTAAGGATTTCCCTTTTCTTATAGTTTCCACTTTCTTCTAAATTCACACATCATATTTTTCTGCATCTTTTAACCTTTCAAGAAGAGATGATTGAGAAATAATTTTTAAAAGGATTGATGATGTTCCTTACTTTATGATTACCATTTCTATCATCTTAAATTAAAAGTTGATTGGATCATTCTCAATTATCATCAATGATAAAATTTCTAGATCTTTTCTACTTATATCATCTGCCACTTTATTCACTTTACCAGGATAGTAGTGAATTGAGAAGTCATAGTCCTTGACCAACTATAACCATATTCATTAACACATATTTATCTATTTCTATGTGAATATATATTTGAGACTTTTGTGATTCATATATATTCCAAACTTATCCCCAAATAGATAATTCCACAATGTTTTCAAAGCGAATATCACTACAGCCAACTCCAAATCATTATTTGGATAGTTCTGTTCATGAACTTTCAACTGTCTTAAAGTATAGGCTATAAATTTTTCATTTTTCATCAACACACATGTAATGCCCCGAACCCAGTTGACTGAAGTTGGTGCATTATTTAATTATATTGTCTTGATTACAAGAAATTTTTATCCCAAAGGAACGAATAGTTTAGCAGTTTTGGAAAACAAGATTCAATCATAAGTTCAACATTACAACTTGAAATGAAATACACAATAGAAATTCTATTGGAAACATCTATGAATCCTAGAAAATCCCTACAATTCATTCATAATATTAATCTTTACCACTTGGGGAAAATAAAACATAAGAAAGGGGTGATCTCAGATGCTCAATTAGGGTAAGTAACACAATGTAATTTTTCAGAAAAATAAACACTAGTCACGATGAACAACTAAAAAACACATGTCTTTAAAAATATACTTGAGCATAATATGAAATGAATAAAAGATGATTAAATAAGTCCATATAAATGATCATAAGAGAATGAAAATTAACAATTGATATTATACTAGTCAAATAGTCACATGGTTTATCAATTACTAATACCATAATGAGGGACTAAATAATGCTGGACATCTGAAACATATTGTCACGGCCTCGGCGAAGATGTCTCAAAATACTAGGGTAAAGCCTCAGCCAAAACCCAATTCTGTTTTGTCTCATGAGACCTAACGATACATCGAGGGGATATAGTGGGCCCCAACCATCACTTGATAAGTCCAATGCAATCTGAATATGAAAGGGTTTAAACATAAATAACATTAACATATGAAATAACTTTCCCCAGTCATTACATATAAATACTAACCATTCTGAGTAGTATGATGAATGATATCAAGATAACACATCCATAGTAAAACTAATTATAAACCATTTAATAAAATATGTTATATGATAAACACACGATATTATCCTCAATAATACATAAAATTCAATAGATGTGTTGAAACAGACAAAAATACTCTAATAAAATCATCTAGGAATTTTTGAGAGAAATACACTTTTACTTTGAAAAGAAGAGTTCTTTTGGAAAAATATTTGCATAAAACAAGAAATTAACTAAGGTATTTTTTACATGATTAAATGAGTATTTTTATAAAAATAATGGTGTATTAAAACATATTATATAGTGTACTTGAAAATAAGTAAGATTTTGAGAAGTTCCCTTAAATTGGGCTTGTTTATCAGAAAAAAATTGAGAAAGATCTTTATAAAACATTTAACTCCCCATAAAATAAAGAAGGATTATTATTGGTAAAAATATATAGAAAATTCACATAGAATTTATGAGGATTGAATAAGAATAATTAATAATTTAATTAATATTATGAGAGACAAAGAGTAACCCAAAAGAAAAAGGATGTTCGGGTAGAAAACCCTAACCTTATGTCCGAATGTGTTCTGTACTTGAAATTAAAGTTCTAAATAATAAAATTAAATCCATTAATTAAATAATTAATAACTTTATATACATTTATTTTATCTATTATAATTTAATTAATTTCATTTATTTCTTTATTGATGAGTTATAAGATTGAATTTCGTCGTTCCGGAGTGTTTGTTCTTTGATTTCATGATCGGTTCGCTTGATTATAAGTAATAGAATTCATGTGGAATGGATATATTTCTCCAAAATTATAATTATATGTTATTAATGAACCTAAAAAAGTGTAAATGGTTATATATATAATTTTTTTATATATTTTTATGATGAATCATTAGATAATATATTTAGTGATAATCGTTTATATTATTACGGCGATTATTGATCATAACGAACTCATTTTGTTTTACCATTTAGTGTTATGTAAATTTGTTACATACCAAACATAAAAAGGGTTGTATTATAAATTTTAAAATATTTTTCAACCATTAAAATGGTTTCATGAATATCCTTTAAGAACAATTTGAATAATGGAACTTCCTTATCCACGGAGGTTGTAAATCGGCACCTCCCAGACGATGATTTCATTTATAAAATAAAAGAGATGAAGAGATGGTAGTTTGAATAAGGATATTGTATTAACATGATATAATTATAGCATATAGATGATACTGGAGTTATCATGATCATTTGGACAAAGTATGTGAGGATAGGATAATAAATGAATGGAACTTGAAATGAAAATAAAAGAAAAAGGAAGTGGATTTTACCTCTTGAATACACATCCTTGAGAATCTCCTTAAGAAAAGGGGTTTTGGTATTTTGGAATGACCAAGAGATCATGGAAATGGGGAGGGACTAGGGGATATTATTTTTTATAACGTAGACAAGGATAAAATCTTGAGAGGTGTGAGACGTAGAGGGGTTGAGGGGTAGTATTTATAGTGGAGGAGAGGAGGGGTTTTCCATTATTTTAATCATTATTTTATTATTTTAGGTCAAGACTATGAATAATATTTATTATTTTGAATAAAATATTAATATGTGCATGTGAGTTCAAACAAATATAAATTTACATCATCCTTGACTCAATCATGATGAAAAAATTCATTTATTTAGCATATTTTATAAATTATCGAATTTCACTATTCACAAAAAATTCAAGCATTTTAGAAAAATAAAATAAATTAACCATAACCATTTTTAAACATTTAGAATTAAAAAATGGACTCCATTTTATCAAAATGATTATAAAAATATTTGAAATTTAATTTTTAAAATAAAATTATTATTTACTTGAAAAATACAGATTTTAAATTTAAAACTAATTTTATAATACTTTCAAAAATTAACCGAGGTATCATAAAATTATCCTAAAATCATAGGAAAAAAAATATTTATTTAATGATAACTTTTATAAAAATGAATTTTAGTTCAAGTCAATTTATTAATTTAAAATTTTAATTAAATATTTATTACTCACAAAAAATAGTAACACTTAGTTATTAATTTTAAAATATTCACTCTCATTTATAAGTCTTATAAATTTTATTTATACTTACATGGGTGAGGTTACTATTCATAAGGGTACATTACAATCCATAAGGTTATGTTATTATTAATAAGGGTATGTTACTATTCACCAAAAATGAAAGTTGATGACTCTAAATATCTTACTGATCACAACTGTGTATATTAGTTTTTTGAAATTCAAATCACAAAAATTGAAAAATTATGTTCATTGGATAGGTTATAAAAAATGTTGTTTCATAGAGACTCAATGTTTCATGCATTCAATATTAAATTTATTTTTAAATTCTTGGGGTGATAAATTATTCCCCCCTTACAAAAATTTCATTGTCAAAATTACCAAAATGTTACCTTATAAAAAGATTTGGGTAATTCTTCATCATACGTTCCCCAGGATTCCCTGTTTCCTCTTAAATTATTTGATTTTTCCAAATTACCTTTACTAGTCAAGTCTTATGATTCATGAACACCTATTCTTTAGTGTCCAGAATCTATATAGGCTCCTCACAGTAAGATAAGTCAGGTTCTAATTCTATACCTTTAGAAGTGAGGAAATTCATTGGGTCTGGCATGTACTTTCTCAATAATGAGACATAGAACACATTTTGTACTTTAGACAGGCTAGGAGGCATTGCCAAAAAATAATACACAACTCCAATTCTCTCCATAATTTCAAAAGGACCAATGTACATGGGGCTTAGTTTCCCTTTCTTCCCAAATTTTATAACACCCTTCCATATAGATACTTTAAGAAAACATGATCTGTCACTTGAAATTATAAATACTTCCTTCCATTATTAGTTTAGCTCTTCTTCCTACTTTGAGATGCTTTTATATGGGTTTGAATAGTCTTTACCTTTTATGTTGTTTCCTCCATAATCTCAAGACCCACAAGCTTCCTTTCACCAACTTCATACCAACATGTTGGTGTACGATATCTCTTTCCATAAAATGCTTCATATGGTGCCATTTTAATACTTTAAAGGAAAATATTATTGTAGGAAAACTCCACTAAAGGTAAATACTAATCCCACACACCTTAAAAGTCAAGTGAACATGATATCAACATGTATTCTAATGTTTGTATTATCCTTTCTGATTACCTGTCAGTTTGAGGGTGATAATAGGTACAAAAAAGAAGTTCAATATCCAAATATTTTTGAAGACTTTTACATAATTTTGATGTGAATTGCGGATCACGATAGAAAACAATTGAGAGAGGTGCCCCATGAATCCTCACAACTTTATTGATGTAGAGTTGTGAAAGGATCTCCAGTGGAAAATCCTCCCTTATAACAAGGAAATGTGAAGATTTCATAAGTCGATCAACAATTACCCATATTGTATCATTATTTCTTGGAGTTTTGGGTAATACAATGACAAAATCCATGGTGATGTCTTCCCATTTTCTTGTAGGAATAATTATAGGTTACATGAATCCTCTAGGATGTTGTTGTTCGAACTTCACTTGTTGACATACTAAACATCTTGATAAAAAATAAGCGATTTCCTACTTCATGTTGTCCCACAAGAAATGTTCCTTCAAATATCTATACATTTTAGTGCTACCATGGTGTATAGAGAAATTTGAGCTATGGGAATCATCCAATAACTCTCTTTTTAGCTCGGGTATAGAAGGAACACATAGCCTCTTCCCAAATTTCATAATTCCATCCTCACACATGAAATCATCTAACTTCCCATAATTCACACCTTTAATTTTCTTTTGAAGATTCTCATCATCATAATGAGAGGTTTTAATCCTTTCTAATAAATATGGTTGGGTAACCAATTAAAAAATTAATGATGTTTCAATTTCTTTGATAATTTCCTTATCCATCTTTACTAGATCTATGAACATAAGATCCTTCTCAATTCTCATTTTGTTTAGAACTCCATGATACTTCCTTCTCAATGCATCATCTACCTTATTTTAATTTCCTGGGTGGTAGTGTATGGAATAATCATAATCCTTGAGTAACTCAAGCCATTTCCTTTTCCTTATGTTGAGTTCTTTCTATGAGAAGATATATTTTAAGCTCTTGTGATCCGTATATATCTCATATCTTTCTCCATAGAGATAGTGTCTCCATACATTCAGAGAAAAGATTAAAACTGATAACTCAAGATCATGAGTTGTATAGTTCTATTCATAAATTTTTAACTGCATTGATGCATAGGTAATAACTCTATCATTCTGCATAAGGACACAACCAAGTCCTTGTCTTTGATACATCACTATAAATCACAAATTCACTATTTCCAGATGGTATATTTAGGATCAGATAATTCACTAATCTCCTCTTTAATTCTTCAAACAATTCTTCACATTCTTTTTTCTATATGAAATTAACCCCTTTACAAGTAAGATTGGTCAAAGGGTTGGCTAAATAGGTGAATTTCTGAATGAAATGCCAATAATAACCTGATAAACCAATAAAACTATTTACCTCAGTTATGTTCGTTGGAGTAGGCCATTCATAAACTGCCTTTTTATTTGAAAGATCAAATACAATTTCATCCTTAGAAAATATGGCCAAGAAAAGAAACAATTTAAAGATAGAATTCGCACTTGCTAAACTTTCCATATAACTCGTTTCTTTTAAGTGTCTTTAGAATAATGTGCAAGTGATTCTCATGATATTTATATATTTTGGAGTATACCATGATATCAACAATAAATACCACAATAAATTCATCAAGACATTCCTTGAAAACTCAATTCATTAGATCCATGAAAACATAGGGTGAATTATTCAGTCCAAAAGGAATTACTATAAACTCATAATGCCCATACCTAGTTCGAAATACTGTCTTTAGAATATCTTCCTTCCTCACATGCAACTGATCATATCTATATTGAAGATCAATCTTAGAAAAATATTGGGCTCCATGAAGTTGATCAAATAAATCATCAATGCGAGGAAGAGGATACTTGTTCTTTATCCTAATAGTATTGATCTCCCTATAGTCAATGCACAGCCTCATAGATACATATTTATTCTTAATGAAAAGAACATGAGATTACCTTGGAGAAACAATAGGGCAGATAAATCCTTTATCACTCAATTTCTCTAGTTTTTTATTCAGTTCTACTAATTCCATCATGTATATTCTATAAGGGGTCTTTGATATAGGTCTTGCACCAGGAATTAAAGCAATAGAAAACTCAATTTCCCACTTCAGAGGATGTCCATGTAAATCCTTTAGAAATACATAAATGTATTCTCTCACAATAAATACATACTCAATTTTAATATTTCTTTCCTCACCCAAATATATTGTTTTATCTTCCACCCTAAGAATTTTGTGAAGTAGAGCTACTGGGGGTGGATCTAGATAAGAATCAAATGATGAGGTTTCTGCTCTAAAGATATGGGATTATACATCATTTTAAAAAATTGTAACTTTATTATTCTTGAAATATATTTTCGAATCATAACATGAAAGACAATTCATACCAAGAATTATATCAAAGTCAATCATGGGTATGATGATAAGTTCAGAAACTAAAGCACGTTTATGTGTCATAAGGGGGACTAATCAAAAAATCTTTTTCACAATGATAATTCCCTTATGAGTTTTTACTAACAACTCCTTTATTAAATAAAATTATAAATGTCTAATTTTCTTAGAAAATTGGGAAGATATAAAAGAATGTGATGTCCCAGAATCAAATAAATCATTAGCTAAGTATGAGAAAATGATTAAAATTCCTACCACCACATCATTAGGAACTTCAACCTTAGAATTTGTGATAACATAAGCTTGGACTTTCTCCCTTGGCCTTATTTGGGTAATGTTTCCTTGATTCTTAGAAAAATCATTTTCATAATGTCCCATATATTTACAATTGTATCATTGAACATTGGTAGATTTTTTATGTCCCATGCAATCATGAGATTGGTGGCCTCTTTCTCCACATTTTTAACAGAATCCTCTTCCTTTTAAGAAGGCTCTAATGTGTTTCTTTCAACAAGTATAACATATTGGAAAAATCCCCTTTTTTATTCTTACCTTTATCCATTTTTCCTCCTCTACATTCTTCTTCTCTTGATTTCTTTAATGTCATAAGAAATAGAGAATTCTTTCTCTATCTTGATTTCATATGAAACTCTATATTCATATGATGAGAAAGTTTGGTAAACTAGTTCCCTACAGAGGAATGGTTTTAAACCATCAAATAATCAATAAATATTGGTCCTTATATTATGTATGTATTTTGTGAAATTCCTTGCTATCCTTGTAAAATTGGCTTCATACTTCTCAATGTTTTTATCCTTTTTTTTCAAACTCAATAATTCTGTCTCCATATCTTCTTGTTGTTCTTGAAGAAAATATTTTTCTAAGAATATTTCCTTAAAGTAATTAAATTCCATTTCTTCTTTTTCTTCCTTCTCATTTTTGTTTTGAATTAATGACCACCCCTGATATGCATCTCTTGATAGATGATAAACTACCATGATAACCTTCTCCCTTTATTTACACCCCAAAGAAAGAAATATCTTATCTAAGGAACTTATCCACTACTCCACTATGAATGGATTTTAGTACAATTTAATAATAGAGGACATTGTTTAATAAAGTAATCTAACATTTCTCCTCCACATATTGGATCAGGATGCTCTATACGGGTAAGGTTATTATTCATAACCTGAGTCAGCTGTCCCCATATAGTTATAAGTTGCAAAGCACCAGTCACAGCTTCAGAACCAACATAATTATTTTTCATAAGAGGTAAATCCATACATGGGATACATGTGTTCATGTAGTTTCCATTCCTTCCACTAGGTTCCATTTCTAAATAATGACATACACTAAATTAAGTTATGAATCATAATGTATAATGTCGAACTAGAAAAACACTTAACAAAAATTGAAATTTTATGCATATCTAATTTCATAATCAGAAGCATGGTTTCTTTGAGTAAGTATTTACATTTAAATCCTTTATAATGGATTATAAAGAAGATGTGAATTATCCTAAGCATATCCCCTAGGAGTGTAAAACTAGGTGCACAGTAAGACCAGTTTTCATGTACCAGGTTACCCAAAGTCAAGCCCGGAACACTTTGTCGGAGTTGTTACTCTTAGGTACATCTGTTCCAGAACCACAACCACTTGTAGTATCCAGATAAGGATGTATTTTATTGGAAGATCCTCATAATATATTCCTTACCAAAATTATAGGATGTTCTTGTATGCTTATCCTCAAAGTATACCTTAGGGCTTTGTTCCCTAATCTACATTTTCTATATCTAGTTTCTAAGGTTTCTACTAAACTTCCTATGATACCAACTGTAATGCCCCGACCCCAATTACCCTAAGATGATGAATTGTTTAATTACATTGAAATGACTACAAGAAATGTATATCTTAATGTAACAAATATTTTAGAAGTTTTTGAAAACAAGATACAATCATAAGTTCACCATTACAACTTGAAATAAAATACATAATAGCAATTCCATCAGAAACACCTATGAATCCTAGATAATCCCTACAAGTCATTCATAATATTCATCTTCAAAACCTGGATAAAATAAAACATAATAAAGGAGTGAGATTAGATTCTCATTAAGTGTAAGTAATCCAACAGAAGTTATTAAAAAAATAAAGACTAGAGACGGTGAACAACTAAAAAACACATGCCTTTAAAAATTTACTTGAGCATAATATGACAGGAATGAAAGACTATTAAATAAGTCCATATAAATGATCATAAGAGAATGAAACATAACAATTAATATTCAACTAGTTGAATAATCACATGGTTTATTATGAGTAAATAATAATAATTAATAATTTAATTTGGATTAAGAGAGACAAAGCATAACCCGAAAGAAAACGGAGGTTTGGGTAGAAAACCCTTAGCTTATATTCGAATGTGTTCTTCACCTGACCATAAAGTCTTGGATAATCAAATTAAATAAATAAATTAACTAATTAATAACCTTATATACATTTATTTGATCTATTATAATTTTATTAAGTTCATTTATTTTCTTATTGATGAGTTTAAAGTTGAATTTCGTTGTTCTGGAGTGTCTGTTCTGTGATTTCATGATCAGTTCGCTTGATTATCAGTAATGAAATTCATGCCGAATTGATATAATTCTATAGAATTGGAATTACATGTTATTAATGAACATAATTTTTTTAAATTTTTATATATATTATTTGGTTATATATTATTAGGATGAATCATTAGATAATACATTTAGTGATAATTGTTTAGATTATTACGGCAGTTATTGATCATAACGAACTCATTTTGTTTTATCATTTGGTATTATGTAAAAATGTTACATCCAGAACATAAAAAGGGTTATATTATAAATTTTAAAATATTTATCAAACATTAAAATGGATTCATGAATTTCCTTGAAGAATAATTTAAATAATGGAACTTCATCGTCCAAGAAGGTTGTAAATCAGCACCCCCCGAATGATGATTTCATTTATAAAATAAAAGAGAGAGAGAGATGGTAGTTTGAGGAAAGATATTCCATTAACATGATATAATTACATTATATATATTATAATGGATTTATCATGATCATTTGGACAAAGTAGGTGAGGATAGGATAATAAATGAAAGGAACTTAAAATAAAATTAAAAGAAAAAAGAAGTGGATTTTACCTCTTGAATACACCTCCTTGAGAATCTCCTTAAGGGAAGGGGTTTTGGTCTTTTGGAAATAAAAATATCTCATGGATGTGGGGAGGGACTTTGGAATAGTATTTTTAAGAAATTATTAAAGGCTCAATGCTTGAGAGGTGTGATAGGAAGAGGGATCGAGGGGTAGTATTTGTAGTGGAGGAGAGGAGACCTTTTCAATTATTTTAATCATTATTTTATTATTTTGGCTCAAGACTGAATAGTCTTGATTATTGTGAATAAAATAGTAATTAATTAATGTGAGTTTGAACCAATAGATATTTACATCATCTAGGACTCTATCATGATGTAGAAATTCATTTATTTAGCATATTTCGTAAATTATTGAATTTCACTATTCACAAAAAAAATTCAAGTATTTCAAAAATATCCCAAAAATTCACCATTACCATTTTTTGATGTGTAGAATTCAATAAAGAATCCATTTTATCAAAATAATTTTCTAAATATTTTAAATTTCTTTTTTAAATAAAATCATTATTTACATGAAAAATACAGATTTTAAATTTAAAACTGATTTTATTATAATTTTAAAAATTAACTGAGGTCTCATAAAATTATCCTAAAATCATAGGATAAAAAAATATTTATTTAGGAATACATTTTATGAAAATTAATTTTATTTTAAATAAATTTATTAATTTAAAATTGTACTTAAATTTTTATTACTCACAAAAAATACGAACACTTAGTTATTAATTTATAAAATATTCACTCTCAATTATAAGGTGACTAAATTTTATTTATACTTACATGGGTGAGGTTACTATTCATAAGGGTACATTAATATTCATAAGGGTATGTTACTTTTCATAAGGGTACATTACTATTCATAGAAATATAAGTTGATCCTATTAGACTCTAAATATATTGCTGATCACAACCATGTATGTCAGTTTTTCAAAATTCAAATCACAAAAGCAGAAAAATTATGTTCATTGGCTAGGTTATAAAAAAGTTATGTTTCATAGAGACTCATTGTTTGATGCATTCAATATTAAATTTATTTGTAAATTCTTGGGGTGCTACAACACAACCCAATCCCTTCTTCGAAGCATTGATGGATATTATGAAAAGTTCTCCACTTGTGGGTATTGTGAGCATAGGGGAAGTGATAATACTTCTTTTGAACTCATTGAATATTGCTTCATATTCATCATTCCAAGAAAACTTGAATACATTTTGAGTTATCTTGGTAAGTGGGTTTGTAAATCATGATAAATTTCTCACAAATCGGTGATAATACCCAATTTACCCAAAGAAACTATGAATATATTTCATAGATGTTGGCCACAACCATACTTAAATTTCTTTTTTCATTAAAGGATCCACAGATATCCCATTTCTTGGGATGAAATTTCCCAACAATGATACTTACTTTAACTTGAACTCACACTTATTGTACTTGGACTAAAATTTCTCATTTCATAAGGTCTTTAGCATAGTTTTCAAATGCTCTTCATGATCCTCCATACTTTTAGAGTATATTAGGATATCATCTATAAATACTATCAAAATTTTTTCAAGGTAATATATAATATCTATTTCCATCAAGTCTATGAAGATTACTAGGGAATTAGTGAGTTATAATGGAATTACTATAAATTCATAGTTCCCATACCTTGTACGAAAAATAGTCTTGGGGATATCCTCCTCCTTCACCCTAAATTGGTAATATCCCAATTATAGATCCACCTTGGAGAATTATTATTCTCCACATAGCTCATCGAACAAGTCATAAATCTGTGTAAAAGGATACTTGTTCTTTATTGTGATCTTTTTTATCTCATGATAATCAATGCAAAGATGCATCGACCCATCCTTCTTCTCAATGAAGAGGATTAGTGCACCCCATAGTAAAGCACTTGGGTGTATATACCCTTTATCTAGATTCTCTTATAGTTATTTCTTTATCTCTTCAATTTCTACAGCATCCATCCTATATGGAGTCTTGGATATTTTCAACGCCCCAGGTATATGCTATATTGAAAATTCAAAATCTCGACTAGGAGGAAGACCATGCGATTCCTCGGGAAACACATCAGCATACTCCCTCACAATAGACATGTCTTCGACGAAGATCCTTTCCTTAAACTCAATCATTTGAGAAAGATATGATTGCTCATAGGGTAATAATATCCATTCTTGAATTTATGGTGCTATAGAAGATTCATCCACCTACTTTCACTTATAAATAATTGGGAATTGATTCTATATATGGAGAGTGATTTCCTTCTTGTAGAAATTTATGTTGGCTCTATATAGGGAAAACAATCCATGCCCATAATTGCATCAAATTCAACCAAAGGTAGTATGAAAAGTTTTTATGGGAAGTTTATCCCAAAAAATTGTGATAAGGGAGGAGTTATATACTTGGGATCCAATAATTTTCCCATTTTCCATTTTCACTGATAGTTCTACTTCCAAGATTTATGGTGGTGTTTGAATAGTTATACTAAAATTTCGGGATATGAAGGAATCCATAGAACTATGGATGATAAATCCAAATTTCATTTTTTTATTTTGGTTCTACTATATCCAATATAGGCTTAGGGATGATTAATTTTAAACCATTTAACACATTAATGATAATCCAATGAAATTAAAGAGATAACTTATAAACTACATTTATTTACTTAACTAATGAATTTTTTGGATTCAATATATGTTATCAATGATCTATTTAATAACATGTATTATTATGTGATTTTTTAGTTCCCTTAATATTGGTTTGTAATAAAATTATGAATTTACCAAAACATATCCCCTAGGAGTGTCAAACTAGGTGCATAGTAAGTTCCATTTTCATGTACCAGGTTACCCCGAGTCAGGCCTGGAATACTTTGTTGGAGTTGTTACTACAAGGTGCATCTATGAAAAAACCACATCCACTTATATTATTCATAAAATGATTTATTTTATTAAAAAAACACTTAATATATACTAACTAAAATTTAGGGATGTTTTCTTATACTTAGATTTATCCTTAAGGCTTTTCACCATAGTTCTATAATCCTAATCCCAAAATAACTAAACTTTCCCTCTGATACCAACTATAATAACCATGCTCTTTATTACACATTAATAATTGATTTATTTCATAATATTACACATAATTCAACCCAAAATTTTTATAATTATAGTGTATTTGTGAATTAGGTACATTAAATAACAACTTAAAACATGAAATACATTGTCTTTAATGAAAACATCCTTAACATGTTCATAATATTCCTTCGTACTTAAAACTTCATGGGATAAATTGTGAAAAAACATAAGAAAGGGGTGAGTTATAAATCCCAATAAGGGAATAAACATTGAATAAGTGATACATGTTAAATAATTAGCATATAAATTAGGAACAAAAGGAACATGAATAATAAGGCATGATATAGCATGATAATCATAACATGGGAAATGTGACAACTTAAAAAACACTGAATCATGAACATAGGTCAAGGATAAACCACCAAGACTTCATAGTGGTAAAATTAATATAAATAAACAAGGTAAACCTCTATCCCAACATGGCGTGTCAGAATACTAAACATCACCCAATGCGTTGGAGTGCTATCTAGGCGCACCCATCATAATCATTTCATTCTCAGGCGTAAGTGTGCCATATAGATCATATGACATGGATTCATTCATAATTATAATTTATTTTATGATCATGGAATGTGGATTGAATATATTTAAGTCCCAAATCAATAAGTATATGTTCATATAGATGAATACCCTTGATATAATACAGAGTATGGTATTCACTACACAATTGTTTTGGCATGGAAAATCATAATGAAATTTTGGCATCATAATGATGTTACTTAAAAATTAATAAAAATGGTTTATGAGATATAAATGAGTATCTAATTATTTTTAAATAAAATGATCAGTAATAGGGATGTTTAAAATCATATCCCAACATTAGAAATTTGGAAATAGAAGGCATAAGGTAATGAAGAAACACGAATAGAGAAAAGAATCCTTACAAAATTTGGGCATGGTAACGGGTGTACATAAAGGATCATGGATGGATTAATGAGAGTGAAAGAAATATATAAACATTTATACATAAAATTTAAAGTAAGGGGAAAATGTAATACCATATCCCATCATTAGAAAATGAAAAGTAAAATACATAACATAAAAGGAGTGCTTGATCAAAGAGGAGAGTGAAAGATCCCTTACTTGAGTGTGTCACTCAAAAGGCTTGGGAGGGTCTTCTTAAAAGATTAGGGGTGCCTTAGTAGGACTCTAGGGAGTTTATGTATGAGTAAGGATATGATCAAAGTATTTTGAGTGAAGATAAATGGGATCTTGGGTGGGTTTATATAGGAAAATAGGGAGATTTCATTATTATTTTGGTTTTGGATTCTACATAATAAAATATCCAAAACCATAAACCATCACTTGGTTTATGCCTATGGTTTTTGACAAATAAGATTGGTTTTTATTATTTTATAATTAAAAGGGCCTAACTTAATAAAATAGTTTCATTGCTTATGTGGAGGTTAGTCACACTCTTAAAGAAATGATTTTAAAATCTTAAAATATATTATAAGTCTTGGAGGATTCATAATGGATTTACAAAATAAATAAAATAAACTTAAAATCATATTATTTTAAATTGAAGACATATATTTGGTCATGTATCCCATTGATATTCATTATTACATCACTTTTGGGTAATTATGATGTCATAAAACACAAAGTATATTTATACAGTATTTAATTTTTATCTGAAAGTTCTACTGTTTCCCAAAATTATGAAAAATTAACTGTTGGTTAATTTGTATGCTCTGATTTCAAAAAAATATTAATTTTATCTAAATAATTTTGTAAATATTTTATTTTTTTCTTTTAAAATAAAATCGACATTTATTAAGAAATGATGGGTTTTTTTTGACAATAACAGTTTTCCAACACTTAAAAAAAATAACATTTGATTATATGATCATTTATATTTGATAAAAATTATTTAATAATAATAATATATTATTAAAATATTATTTATTTCCAAAATCCATTAATTTCATAAATTCATTAATTGAATTTTAATATTGACCAAAAATACAATTTGTGCTTTATTGTATCAAAATAAAAACCATTTACAAAGTAACAATAATAGGATGAAAATATATTCCTTATTATATAAAAAATAATATACATATTCCTTTTTCTAGGGTCTAGATACATATCCCTTTAATACACCAACATACACCCTAAGTGTAAGCTGCACGATGGTGGTACTTTCATGGGGCGGTTCAATGAACATGGTTTGGGAAGTGATCTCGATGAGCTTGAAATTCTCCCATAAATAGTTTTTTCTCATACTTAAGTTATTGGATCTTATCTTGGGATTTTTCAAGGGAAAATCCCAATGATGTTGTATACCTTTTAAGATTTGATAAATGGTCTTTATAGGGTACAATCCTACTGGTTGAGGTGATCACTTATCCTATTTGTGTCAATTGGATTTTTAAAACCCTATATTTATACTAATCATATGATAACTATTTAATAGCTATATTATCATCGGTAATAATACTTAATGGTATTTTAAATCCAATAGGATATAATAAAACAAAATAAGTGCATGTGTTTTCTATAACCATATAACTTAATAAGACATTTAAAAGGGGGATTTTATTTTTAATAGTTCAGGTTGTTACAAGTCTAATATTTTATCATAACTATGTATTTATAGAGTAAAAAATAGTTGTTGTGTCAACATAATAAAATAAATAATTTAATTAAATAATTTTATTAATTTTCCTGTGACTGCTCTCAACCTGAACATCTGATGCACTCTAAGGTTAAGTCGTTACTAGGGTAAAAACTATGCTATAAAATCAATGGTGGCCTCATATTTATGATCCAAGACTTATTTTAGAAGTTATTCCACTTTTTCAGGAAAACTAAACACACTTGATATTTAATATATTTCAAAATTTAATTATGTGACCACTAGGGATTGGAATCTCACACCGTCTCAGAGCTTAGCTATGAGAATAATCTATAAAGTATTATAAAGTAATATATAGAAAAATTAGAGTCATTACACTTTCCCCACCTTGGGGATTTACATATTGGAAAGAAAAATCAAAAGGCTACACAAAGAGATGTGGGTACTTAGCACGCATCTACGTCTCCCACTCTCATGTACAATCTTAAATATTCCTATGACACCACTAGATATGAACTAAATGAATCCCTCAACCATGAAGAATCCTCTCCTACCAATCCTTAATCTATACTGGGTACTTAGTAATGGTATCCTCATCCTCAATTTCTAGTTCTCCCCAGCTGATAACATGAGAGGGTTCATGCTCATACCTCCTCTGCTGCGACTTGTAGAAGATGTCTTGTACCAGGTATAAATGTAGTGGTAAATCTAATCATTATGAAACCTCTCATTCTCTATGTATTATCTGGAGAGAGCCAATGAATCTTGAAGATATCTTGCCACACCAGCAAAATCTCTGCAATCTACATCGATGATGGACCCTCAATAACATTGGTATCCCTCATAAAACTCTAAAGGCCTCCTTCATTGGTCCACATAGGAATTATGATGGCTCTGTGAAATCATCATCCACTCTTGGATGATCTTCACCTTCTCCGTAGTGTCTCATACCAGCTATGGTCCCATAAGTGCTGACTCTCCTAGGTTGGTCCATCATAGTGATGACCTACAAGGTCACCTGTACAAGGCCTATAATGGTGCCATATCAATGGTGGAATGATATCTATTTTTATATGGAAACTCCACCAATTTTAGGTGATCCTACCAACTATGGTCAAAGTCTAACAAGAAAGCCCACAACTTATCCTCCAAGACCTGAATGGCCCACTCAATATGGATGTCAGTTTGGGGGTGAAACGCTGTGCTCAAACAATACTAATTCCAAAATTCCTCCTGCAATCCCCTCCATAACCGAGATGTGAAGTGAGAATTATGGTAAAAAATGATAATCGAGGGAACTCCCTAGAGTCAAACTATCTCCTTTATATAGAGGCATCATAATATCTCTACTGAACTCTGCTCTAGAATAGCTAAGAAGTGAACTGACTTGGTGAGTCGGTCTATGATCACCCATATGGAATCATATCCTCTAGTTGTATGTGGTAATCCCATCACAAATTCTATGGATATCCCATCCCACTTCTACTATGGTACATCAAGGGTTTGACCTAAGCCCAATAGAAACTGGCGCTCAACCTTCACTTGCTTACAAGTAAGGCAATGAGAGACAAACTCTCCCTGGCCACAAAAAATGACATCGAAGGTCCTGGTACATCTTCTTCACACCTAGATGTACCACCAAGGTTAATATATGAAACACCCCTAGAACCTCATCCCGCAATGTCACTGGTATCATCACACATCCAATGAAAATAGCATTATGCTCCCCACCTCCAGAAAATCTACCTGAAGCATGTATAATATATATCTATGTAGGTAGGGTCTCATAGTCTATAAGAAACCAATATTCACTAAGGTATGTATCTTTTTAATTTTGATCTAATTATTTATTTTGGACCCAAAATGGATGCCTCATGAGTTAGTGAAGGTTTTGTGGGTGTTCAAATCTTGTTTGGAGCTCATAAACCTAATCGGTGGGGGAAAAAGGCCTATCTCATGGTTAATAGAAACTATGTGGGGGCATAATACAAGGTTAGTTCTTAACATGTGAAGAAGTAAAGTGGAGTACTACAGGCTGCACGGTTAGAAAAACTATTCATCTTGGGGCAAACAATAGTGATAATAACTACAGATATGTTACAAAGAAGATTCACATGGCCAACACATGGTTTTTTAACTATGCGGGATAACCGTACATGTGAACCCTCCTTATAGTAGAAGAGGCACACTTGGTTCTTGATTTCTATAACTGTGCTGCCAAATAGTGTGATGCCAATTTTTGGGTGATTTTATCAAATTTCCCCTAAATGATCTAATTAAACTCTCCCCTCCTCTCATTTTTTTCTCTAGTGGACAACACCCTTTCATTTATCCCTTTTTAGATTCTATGAAGGACTAAACTAGGAATTGATCTTGAGTGTCTATCCAGAGTCTGATCGAAGCACCGTTTGTCTCATTGGACCCATGCCAGTAAGTACTCGATTCATTTTTATCCATTCATCATTTTTCTTTCTCTCGATGATGCTATTTAGATACAGGATCATATTCCTTATTTTTAGGGAGTTTATCCATTCTTCATATCTCATCCAATATAGGAAAAATTAGAGGCTGATACTGGATGAGGAAAGTCATACGAGTATAAGGTGGGTGGTCTATAAATCATCCCTCAAGAGTTATCATTTTATAAATTGTCATGTGTGCATGCCGATTTCATCGGGCGATGTCTGCTTAATTAATATTCCTTACTTATAGTTGTTAGAACCATGTTCTAATACACATTCCATATATGTTATTTATCATTTGTGTTTACCTTCACAATTATGACCACCCCAAGTAGGGTGTTTCCATAGTTTCGCCCTTTGAGGTTTGTCGTGTCCATATGCTCTACCATTTGGGTGTGTGGCTTGACCTTACTATTGGTAAGACCCTTTAATTAAATGAATTATGAAATGATGAATGGATTGTACCATTTTTCTTTCCACTTGAACCACTTGAGTTAAGTGCTTCAATTTGATGAATCAATCTAAAATGGAAATGGAAAGTATATCGTGTATATATGACTTGGCCTAATTGAATATAATCAAATGGCTTGGTCGAATTTCTATAGAACCCATTTACATGTCTAATAGAAGATATCTGAGTGAACCTTATTAAATGATTATGAATTTTATAAAATGAATTAAATGGTTTCATTCCCCATATATTTGTCACACTAATGAAAGGAAAGGATTGAACCAAATAAACTTATTAAATGGTATGACCATTACATGGCTTAATTTATTAAATGAATCCATTGTAAGGTGACTTGTATATGGACCTTGAAATTTATATAGGAGTGGTGAGACTCTAGTTAGCTTTTGGATTCCTGAGGGAACTCCTTGGACACTTGAGGATGCCATTCCGATTCAAGGATTCCAGTTACCTTGATTGAGACCCACCTTAGAACCTGATCTTTATCTATTAGTGGATGCCTGATATGACACCATAGGAAACCTTCTTTACTATTTTAGGATTCCTTGGATACACTCCTTGGATCCATCATGGTTGGTATGAACATGATATGACTTGGTTACATTATTCATTCTAGCCATTTCTTATCCCATTTTACCTTGGATATTTTTCTTGGACACCGTTAGATTCATTATTGTGGAATGCCTTGGACGAAGCTCCTTGGATTATACTCTTACCCCTATAGACAGACTGCATTTACTATGGATTTTTCCACCCCCGATGTCAAGGATTCCTTGGTTATCACCTTGGAACCTCTTCATTGTAAATAACATTATGGATGCCTTGTTCACCTTGGATCCTCCACTAATATTATCATGTTGGGCTGTCAGTGATGGTAATAACTCACATGACTTATTTATATAAACTAGAACTAATTAATTAATGAACTGGTTACATGTTTAGACACCAACTGAGGGATAAAGTAGGTTCTTGAGTATTTACAATACTATACTACTTTACCTTATTATTTTCATGCTAGCACATTGTTTCAGTTTGCACTACACATACATGATGTTATAGACACCGTTGGTGGTGGCCTACTGATATTTATCTCACACCCTATCTGGGATTCCATTGGTACCCAGGAAGACAACATGTATGTAGGTGTTGATAAAGGGAATCATACTGCCTCAGAAACTTGATTGTTTGATTTATTAGTATTGAGCTGGTAGAAGATGATTGAGATGGATCTTGGGATGCTTGGATAGTTTTTGGATTCCTTTGTGCTAATTTTGTATAGAATATATTTTATGCTACTTTATATCCATGTTTTATATCTTTCTAGAGACATGAAATGTATCATCATCTTTTGTATATCATTATTAGTTACTCCTATTTTTTATTATTCCTATCTGATTCTATTGTTCTATCAGTCTATTTAAAATACTTCCACTATTTACCTATTATCTTATTTATCTACTATGCTATACATTGTTAATGATGGAATAATCTCTCCATGGACTCAACCTATGCCCTTTCTACTACTCAAAAACCTCTAGAATTCATGGATATGAATTTGAGGCTATGGGGCCAATCCGGCTTGGGAACCTTTGAGTGGCATCTGGGTCCAGGACATCACAAAGTGGAACCAAAGAGGTTACTTTCTTGATTTATTATTTGGAGACAATAGTCAGAAGATTAGAAATGCTTGAAACTTGGCTATAAGATGTGATTCAGTGTATCTAAACCATGTTCATACTGAATGATGAGTTTTCTAAATTATAATTGTTTTTCTATTTTTTCCTATTACAGTTAATATCATTTCAGTATTGGTTGATGCACATATTGTGTTGTGATTATTATTATTATTCTAATTGAGGATTTTTTCATCCTTGGTTTGATGATATGAAGGTAAGGATCATTGTTACATGAATCATCATAGGCACCTAGAGTCCACATGTTATGAATATTTCCATGATATATAGGTTCATTTCACTACTTTCATTTCTTGACATGCCTATGATTGTTGAGTGATACTGTGGTAGTTATACTATGCTTGTATTATTTTGTAGCTACAATCAAGTGATTTCTAATTTCAATTCATGAGGTGTTATGGTACCTCGTGGGTTGGAATAGGTAATTTACTAAGTTAATCCATTAGAATGTAATTAAATGGGTGTCAATTTTAGTGACAAGGTGTATGAGACTTGATTCACTAGGAATGGTGATCCATTTTGAATGGACATTGACATATGAAAATAAGAAAATGTAACTTAAAAGTGGAACTTGACTGATAAAATGAAATGGTTTCCATTAAATGACGAGACAAGGTATATTTGACCCTTCATCCATTATAACCCCTATAATTCAAAATTTTCCACTTACCAATATACGAACTTTTAAGTAGGTGATTTGGGTAGTATACCATGGGTAGTGAGCCCTTTTCTAACATTCATATTCATCTATTTCTATCTATCTTCTCTAATATCATTCTGATGCATGTGATTGGAATTTGTAGACCAATTCTGACATGATTTCCTCTTGTCGTGTTCCAGGAGGGTGATGAAGAATATTCTCTAGACATGGTGGGACTTAAGCATCCAGTCTCATCTCAAATAGTTCCACTTGAGGTACTGCCTATTTCACATGGTCTCAGAACTAATTCTCAACTTCGTGAAAGTTTCCTACATTTGATGCAGTCCATTAAAGGTGCTCCACGACCTGCACCTATGATGGATTATTTGAATGGTGAGTTCCAGTAGCAGCATCCTTCTACCTTATCAGGGTAAGGCGGTCCATAGGCTATTGATTGTTAGATAGATTCCTCCCTATATATCTTTGATCATATAGAGATTCCTCCAAAAAATAGGGTCAAGCTTTCTACGTATATTCTACTAGATTCTGCCAAGCATTGGTGGTATGTGATTACCCAGAATCATCACCATTAGGGCATGGTATGGGATGATTTCTAGACAATATTCTATGAGTAATTATTTACTCAGATCCTAATAGATTTTTGAGCCAGAGAGTACATAAATCTTTAGTAGGGTTCTATGTTAGTTATGAAGTATTTAATGTATTTAATTGAGTTTCAGTGCTTTTCACTTCTTCTTGTTAGTGATGAGATTTCGCATGCTAGACACTTCAAATATGTGATCGAGTATACTATCCATACTCAAGTGAATGTTTTTCACCTACCTACCTTCTATTAAATATTAAATTAAACTCTTATCACTGAGTAAAACATGAAGGAAGGTGATAGTACCAGACATAGAGTATCAGTGTCGAGGCAGGCCAATAGTTCTTCCGATTGAGAAAAGTCATCCCTCAAGGTTTCTCATCAGGGTAGTAGTAGCTAGAGTACCCATACTAGTAGCTCCATGGTGTGTCATCAGTGTGGAAAACATGTGAACCTAAAGCCTTAGTGTGATAGATACCCTCTGGAGTGTAGGGCTTTTGGGCATATGGGGAATATTCAAAGATTCTATTAGACCTTTCCATTTTATTCTAGGAGAAGAGGATCTGTAACAGATTCACCTTTAGGGAAATGTTATTTTATGCCACGTTAGGATGGGAGTTAGAGTAGAAATGACAGGACTGACCAAGGATAAGGTTGTGTCCATAGTATCCAAACTTCAGATTACCAGCAGCGCCAACAAAGTGGTCATGATCATGGTAGTCTAACTGTTTCACAGGGTTGTGGATCAATTCAGTTTCATGAAGTACAGTCGATACACAAGGATCAAGCTGTAGGACCATATACAGTATGAGGTACTATTATGGTAGCCTCCTGTAACGCCCCGAACCTAGTTACCCAGAGTCGGTGCATTATTACATAACATTGGCATGATCACAAGAAATATCAAATCTCAAAAGACCGATTGGTTTAGTAGCCTTGGAAACACTAGATATATTCATAAGTTTTACATTACACCATAAAATTAAAAACTACTACAACAACATAATGTCTCCACAGTCCACACTATTATCCCCTCATAATATCCCTGCAGGTCATTCATAACTTACTTCTTCACATCCTGGAAAAATAAAACATAGAAAAGGGGTGAGCTCAAATGCCCAGTAAGGATAACAATATAGCGGAAACTTTCATAAATAAGAATAAACATTTAAGGAAATGTATAACTAAAACAAAAGCCTTTCAATCTTGAACTTTCAACATAGTATGGAATAAATAAAATGAAATAATTCCATTTACTTATTCACATGGATATTCTACTAATCGAATAATCACATGCAAAATCAATAACCACTTTCATAATGATGGAATGCATAATGCCAGACTATCATAACCACATAGCCAAGGCCTCGTGCCAAGACTATAAATAAGATTTTTACAAGGCCTTGTTCCAAGACACTAGTTTGTCTCATGAGACCTACCGATGCATCGAGGAGCTATAGCGGGCTCCACCCGTCACATATTAAGTCCAATGCAATCCCATATGAAAAGGTTTAAACATAACATAAACATTCGTATTAAAACTAGCATACGAAATGTTAATAATTTCACCATAAACTATGAATGGTATAAAAATAGCACATCCACAGTCAAAAATATCACAAAACCTTCAATACAATATAGAAGTTTTGTATCATAATAAATCAACTTCAAATAAGCGTAAAATCCATCAAAGGATGTTGACATAGATGAAATCAAAACTCTTTTTAGAGAAATATCTCTTTCTATTTTTGAAATCATTTAAGAGCCATATAAAATAAAAAATTTTCTTTGAAAATATTCTTATAAGCTTGTAAGGAAAGCTTTGAAGATTTTATAATGGCAGAAAATAGCCGCACCCGCCGTATAAGTTAAAAAAAACATTCTTACCTTAATTCTGTCGAAAAGGTTAAAAAGCACCTTGTTTGGAAAACGACGGAAAGATTCCTTTATAAACCTCTTATAAAAAGTCAAACAAGGGTATAAATGACTTTAACCCAAATTCTAGTAAATAGTAAAAATGTTTTGAAATTCATTTTTAAGAAACATGGACGTGGATGATAAAGAGATCCCAGTAGATTATTACGTATAAACAACCTCGGAAAATGAAGAGATTGCGAAATAACACGTACCTTGTACTTTTCCTTGGTTGGGGTAGGTTAACCTCCTGTATAATGGTGAAATAATTGTTATTAAATTATACAAGAATCATATATATTAATATGATATCATATATGATCATTTAACATTGATTTGTTAATAATATCTTTTAATTATCATCGTTTCGGGTGTTAACTTACTCATTTTATTTTATATGTTTTGTTACATAAGACGTGTTTTTTATGGATAGGTTGTATCTTATTCATATCCAGAATGATATCAAGTCCTTAAAAATCATTTTTAAATCATCAAATGATAATTATACTTGAATGGATACGATGGAGAATGAATCTTATCGCGTTCGTAGAGACGGTAGCCCGTACGTACGCACGAGCGACAATATCATTAATTTAAAATAATATATAAATGGATGTTATATCATATATACAGAATCATTAACATGTTATATTTATTATTTACATGAGTTAAATATCATTATTATACCCATCCAAATAATAATATATTGAATAACAATTACACCACGACGTGGAGACGGTAAGCCGTACGTACGCACGTATGGTGACATGTTATTCAAAGGGTGGATAGAATACTGAATATGGTTGTACCATATTTATAATAACATCACAGTATATATATGATATTGGAGTAATTATTTTAGAATGGTAACAACAAAGGAAGAAGAAGTGGAAGAAGAAATGAACTTGGAAAAGGGTGGTGAAATCATTACCTCTTCTTCGGGTTCTTCCTTTTGATTTGATCAAAAGGGCTCCTTAGGTTGGCTTTCTGATCAAAATAAGGCCTCTAGGTTGTAGTGAGGGAAGTTGATAGAGTATTTGGCCAGATTTTGGCCGAACCAAAAGGCTTTGAAGGTGTGAAGAAATGAGAAGGAGGAGTGCCCTTTTATAAGAGGGGTGAGGGGCACCTTTGGAAAAGCTAGAAATATTAATTTATAATAAATTCATATTCGGTTTCTAATGGCTCCAAAGTTTATTATTTAAATGTTAAGGTGGGGATAGGTCGAAAATAACTCAACCAATAGAATTTAGACAGGTTTGGGTACTTATATTAACCTTATCTTTAAGTATTAACTCTAAGCTAATTAGTTTCAATTTTACAATGTCTCTTTGTATTTTTATATAATATGGTTAATAAACTTACTATATACATCCAAGAGACCCCCAAGTGGTACATTAATGATGAAACTATCATGATATAAGTCTCTTGGCCGAACCTTAGTTTTTTAGGAATTTAATATCAATTAATAATATAATATTGGTTTTAAGAACTCTTTTATGTCAATTTTGACACTATTCAATAGTTGATTTTTGTGAAACTCATAACAGATTGATTACTTCAAACAAAGTCAATTAAATCAATCCTAATATATCATATTATCCTATAAAATTAGTTTAATTCATTTAATGTTTCATATTATATTTATTTGGGTATTTATAATATCAATTATTTTAATTTTTCACTATTATAGTAATTAATTCATCATCATTGTGTCATTAATAAATTAAATTATTTAATGTCTAAAAATTATAAATAAAATATAAATATGTAGAAAATCTTTTTATATTTCTAATTAATATTTATAATCTAAAATCCAACATATATAACCCTATGTAAAAATTGTTTTTCTAAAAGATATATGCTTGTGTCATTTTTGTATTCATTTTAACTTAATTAAAATAAAGTGTCCCTATCACCTACAAGTGGCTCCATGGGGTCCCAAAATCGACCCAAATATGCCTATGGTCTAAAATGTATCAACCAATAAGGCTAGGAAACGTTTTAGGGTAATTTAGTATTATTATAATATTATTTTTAACCCTCATTTACCGGATTTACCCTTAACCATGGTAAATAAAATATTTACCGCAGTAATTATTCAAAATGTCTAAAAATAAAAGTTACCTAGTTATACAATTTGGACATCCTGATTCCAAATATGGAATCCATTTTTCTAAATTCAAAACACAGAAGTGGAATAAATTAATTTAAAATTAATTCCCGCTGTTAAAACAAAAAGCGTGTTTTTAAGAGATAATAACTATCAAAAGATTGACACTTGTTTATGTTGGGTTTAATTGTAAAATTATGTCCAATGACCAACATTATATTAAATGGTAAAAATATATTCTAAATATACTTTAAAACCACTCAAATTCATAATTTGTCACTATTAATTATTTTTATTAAAAAATTTGTTTTTAATTAAAATTTAGTAATTTTCACTATTCATCAAAATATGAAAGTTATCCGAAAAGTACCAAAATTTCACTTTAGGCTAAATTCGATATTCCGAATCCAAAAATGAAGTCTATTTTAAAATATAAAATATATATATAATTTCAAAAAGTAGGTATTACTATTCATAACGGCTAGTTTGATTGGTTATGGTGTGTTAGAACTCGGTGTTGCGTACAACACACGCTATCACATTATTCAAAGAGAAGCGTACCGTAGAAGCTTGGGGTGTTACATTCTCCCCTCCTTCAAATAATTTCGTCCTCGAAATTTCTAGAATAATACCGCATGAAAAGACTCAGGTGGTTCTTCATCATAAGTTCCTCGGGTTCCCATGTTGCCTCTTCCATCTTATGGTTTCTCCACAAAACTTTTACCAGATGCGTCGTTCGATTTCTCATCACTTGTTCTCTCGTATCAAGAATCTTGACGGGCTCTTCGCAATAAGACAGATCGGGTTCCAGTTCTAATTCTTCATAGGTGAGTACATGCGTTGGGTCAGGCATGTATTTCCTCAACAGAGATACATGGAACACATCGTGAACTTTAGAGAGACTTGGCGGCATTGCCAATCGGTAAGCTACAGCCCCAATTCGTTCTATAATTTCGAAGGGTACGATGTACCTGGGACTCAATTTACCTTTCTTACCAAAATGTATGACTCCCTTCCATGGGGTTACCTTCAGGAAAACATGATCACTGACTTGAAATTCCAAATCGTTCCTTCGATTATCGGCATAGCTCTTCTGCCTACTTTGAGCTGCTTTGATGTGATTTTGGATTACCTTCACCTTTTCCACTGTTTCCTCCACCAGTTCTGGGCCTACAAGTTTTCTTTCACCAACGTCATCCCAACAGGTTGGTGTACGACATCTCTTCCTGTATAATGCTTCATATGGTGCCATCTGAATACTCGAATGGAAGCTATTGTTATAGGAAAATTCTACCAGAGGTAAATATTGATCCCACATACCCTGAAAGTCAAGTGAGAAAGATCTCGACATGTCTTCTAAGGTTTGAATAGTCCGTTCTGATTGTCCATCTGTCTGAGGGTGGTAAGCAGTGCTCAAATGAAGTTCAGTATCCAGTGATTTATGAAGACTTCTCCAAAATCTTGAAGTAAAACGGGGATCACGATCAGAAATAATCGATAGGGGTACTCCATGAAGTCTCACAACTTCATTAATATATAGTCTTGCTAGACGTTCCAGGGGTAGATCTTCTCTTATAGCAAGAAAATGTGCTGACTTGGTAAGACGATCAACAATAACCCATATCGCATCGTTCCTTCTAGGAGTCTTTGGTAGCCCCATGACAAAGTCCATCGTAATATTGTCCTATTTCCACTCCGGTATGGGAAGAGGTTGCATGACTCCTCCAGGTTGTTGCCTTCCAGCTTTAACTTGCTGACAAACCATACATCTTGACACAAAATCAGCAATCTCCCTCTTCATGTTGTCCCACCAAAAATGTTCCTTCAAATCTCTATACATTTTGGTGCTCCCAGGGTGTATAGAGAAATTGGAACTATGAGCATCATCCAGCAATTCCCTTTTTAGATCAGGTATATCGGGAACACAAAGTCTCTTCCCGAATTTCAAAATTCCATCTTCATACACAAAGTCTCTCAATCTCCCATCATTCACAGCTTTAATCTTCTTTTGGAATTATTCATCATCGGTCTGAGAACTCTTAATCCTTTCTAGTAAATATGGTTTGGCAACCATTTGAAAAATCATTGATGTTTCACCTTCCCTGGTTATTCCCATGTCCATCTTCACTAGATCCATGAAAATTGGATCCCTTTCAATTCTCATCATGTTCAAAACTCCATGGTCTTTTTTGCTCAAAGCATCTACCACCTTGTTTGCTTTCCCCGGGTGGTAGTGTATCGTACAATCATAATCCTTGAGTAATTCAAGCCATCTCCTTTGCCTCATGTTGAGTTATTTTTGTGAGAATATATACTTCAAACTCTTGTGATCAGTATAAATCTCACATTTTTTACCATAGAGGTAGTGCCTCCATATCTTTAAAGCAAAGATCACAGCTGCTAACTCGAGATCATGAGTAGGATAGTTTTGTTCATGAATTTTCAACTGTCGTGATGCATAGGCAATAACTCTATCATTCTGCATAAGGACACAACCAAGTCCTTTCGTTGATGCATCACTATAAATAACGAACCCATCATTCCCCGATGGTAGAGTCAATATAGGAGCATTGACTAATCTTCTCTTCAGTTCTTCGAAACATTCTTCACACTCTTTTGTCCAAACAAATTTAACCCCTTTATGTGTGAGCTTCGTTAATGGGTTAGCCAATCGGGCAAAATTCTGGACGAATCATCGATAATAACATGCCAAACCAATAAAACTACGTACCTCAGTTATACTCGTAGGTGCTGGCCATTCTTGGATTGCCTTGGTCTTAGAAGGATCAACAGAGATTCCATATTTAGAGACAATATGGCCAAGAAAAGAAATCTCATGAAGCCAAGATTCACACTTGCTAAACTTTCCATATAATTCATGCCTCCTCAGAGTCTTCAAGATAACGCGCAAGTGATTTTCATGATCTTCGTAGCTTTTAGAGTATACTAAGATATCATCAATAAATACCACCACAAATTCATCGAGATACTCCTTGAAAGCTCTATTCATCAGATCCATGAATACAGAGGGTGCATTAGTCAATCCAAACGGCATTACAGTAAACTCGTAATGCCCGTACCTGGTTCGAAATGCTGTCTTCGGAATGTCTTCCTTCTTCACACACAACTGATGGTATCCAGATCTAAGGTCAATCTTTGAAAAGTATTGAGCTCCATGCAGTTGGTCAAATAAATCATCAATGCGAGGTAGGGGATACTTGTTCTTTATTGTTATAGCATTGATCTCCCTGTAGTCGATACATAACCTCATAGATCCATCTTTCTTTTTCACAAAAAGAACAGGGGCTCCCCATGGAGAAACACTAGGGCGAATAAATCCTTTATTACTCAATTCCTATAGTTGTTTCTTTAGTTCAACTAATTCTACAGTGGCCATTCTATAAGGGGTCTTCGATATAGGCCTTGATCCAGGAATCAAATCAATGGAAAACTCAACTTCTCGTTCTGGAGGATGTCTAGGTAAATCTTCCGGAAATACATCTACAAATTCTTTCACAATAGGTACATCCTCTATTTGAACATTCCTTTCTTCACCCACAGTTATTTCATTCTCTTCCTCCCCAATAATTGAATTTAGTTGAGCTATTGAGGGTGGATCTAAATAAGAATTAGGTGGTGACGATTCTGCTCTAAAAATAAGGTGTTCCTTATCATTATCATCAAGAATCTTAACCTCTTTCTTCTTACAATAAATCTTCGCATCATAGTCCGAAATCCAGTCCATACCGAGGATTATATCAAACTCAATCATAGGTATGACGATGAGATCAGCAGATAACGAACATTTATGTGCTCTAATGGGGACTGATTCACAAAACTTTGTTGCAATGATACTTCCCTTAGGAGTTTTAAATGACAACTCCCTTGTTAAATCAAATTGGAAATATCTAATTTTCTTAGCAAATTGGGAAGATATGAAACAATGCGATGATCCAGAATCAAATAATGCATTTTCTAAACTTGAGGAAACCATTAAATTACCTTCCACCACGTCTTTCGGAGCTTCTACCTCAGCAGTAGTGATATCATAAGCCTGGCCTTGATCCCTTGGCCTTTTCTGAGGTAAGTTCTCCTGAAAATTAGGACATTCATTTTCATAATTCCCCATCTCCCTGCAATTGTAGCACTGAACGTTGGTAGCTTCCTTATTCCCCTTACAATCACGAGCTTGGTGGCCTTTTTCAACACACTTGTAACAGACTCCCATTCCCTTCATGTAAGTACCAGGATGTTTCTTCCCGCATTTACCACAGGATGGATATTCAACCTTTCCTTTCTTCCCCTTATTTCCATTCCCAGATTGATTAGCAGGCCTCTTCTTCTCTTGCTTTGCTTTAAAGTCATAAGACTTAGAGAATTCCTTTTCGGTCTTGATAGCACATGAGACAATGTCTTCGTACGATGAAAAGGATTGTGAGACTAATGCTCGACGGAGAAATGGTTTTAACCCATCAAAGAAACGATCAATCTTACTTCTTGGGTTACGTATATAATCTATAGTATACCTTTCTAACCTTGTAAAGTTAGCCTCATACTTTGTGACATTCTCATCCTCCTTTTGTCTCAGACTCAGAAATTGCCTTTCCATATCTGCTCGATGGTTACGAGGAAAGTATTTTTCTAAAAACAGATCTTTGAACTCACTCCATTCCATATTTGATACTTCATTATCTTCCTTCATGTTTTGAATCAATGAACACCATTGATCAGCATCTCCAGTGAGGCGGTAAACTGCCATGATAACTTTTTCCCTTTCACTACTCCCCAAAGCCTGGAATATTTTCTCTAGGGAAAATATCCATTGCTCAGCTACTAAGGGATTTGTAATCCCATTGAACGTTGGTGGTTGTTGCCTCATGAATCGATCTAACATTAATCCTCCACGCTGCGGATCAGGGTGCTCCATACGGGTAAGGTTATTATTCATAACTTGAGTGAGTTGTCCCAGTATGGTGATTAGCTGATCGGCACCAGTTGCATCACCAGATCCACTATAATTATGTTGAGCAGGAGGGAAATCCCTACATGGAGTGCGTGCATTGATACGGTTTCTATTTCTTCCACTAGGCGCCATTTCTAAACAATGGCATAAACTAGACCAGTTTATGAATCAAAACACATAATCCCATACTTATAAAACACTTAACATAAATTGAACTATTTATGGATATAATCCATAATCATAAAAATGTTTTCATTGAGGAAGTATATACTCATAAACCCTTCATAATGATTTGTAAATAAAATGAGAGTCATCCTAAGCATATCCCCCGGGAGTGTCGTAACCAAGAGTGCATCAAGGCCCGTTGTCGTGCACCAGTTCCCGTTCGAGTCTAGCTCAAAGCGGTGTTTTCGGGTTTTACCCCTATGTACATCTGTGCCAGATCCGCCTCTACCTGCTCGTATCCAGATAGGGATGTATTGCTCGGAAAACTCACAAAATCTCTACAATACCAAAATTCTAGGAAGTTCTTCTATACTAATACTCAAAGTTCATCTTAGGTCTACGTGCTCTAATCATAGATTTATCTAAATCTAGCTTCCAAGGTTTGTACTAAACTTTCTCTGATACCAACTGTAATGCCCCGACCCTAGTTACCCAGAGTCGGTGCATTATTACATAACATTGGCATGATCACAAGAAAGATCAAATATCGAAAGACCGATTGGTTTAGTAGCCTTGGAAACACTAGATATATTCATAAGTTTTACATTACACCATAAAATGAAAAACTACTACAACAACATAATGTCTCCACAGTCCACACTATTATCCCCTCATAATATCCCTGCAGGTCATTCATAACTTACTTCTTCACATCCTAGAAAAATAAAACATAGAAAAGGGGTGATCTCAAATGCCCAGTAAGGATAACAATATAGCGGAAACTTTCCTAAATAAGAATAAACATTTAAGGCAATGTATAACTAAAACAAAATCCTTTCAATCTTGAACTTTCAACATAGTATGGCATAAATAAAATGAAATAATTCCATTTACTTATTCACATGGATATTCTACTAATCGAATAATCACATGCAAAATCAATAACCACTTTCATAATGATGGAATGCATAATGCCAGACTATCATAACCACATAGCCAAGGCCTCGTGCCAAGACTATAAATAAGATTTTTCCAAGGCCTTATGCCAAGACACTAGTTTGTCTCATGAGACCTACCGATGCATCGAGGAGCTATAGCGGGCTCCACCCGTCACATATTAAGTCCAATGCATTCCCATATGAAAAGGTTTAAACATAACATAAACATTCGTATTAAAACTAGCATACGAAATGTTAATAATTTCACCATAAACTATGAATGGTATAAAAATAGCACATCCACAGTCAAAAATATCACAAAACCTTCAATACAATATAGAAGTTTTGTATCATAATAAATCAACTTCAAATAAGCGTAAAATCCATCAAAGGATGTTGACATAGATGAAATCAAAACTCTTTTTAGAGAAATATCTCTTTCTATTTTTGAAATCATTTAAGAGCCATATTAAATAAAACATTTTCTTTGAAAATATTCTTATAAGCTTTTAAGGAAAGCTTTGAAGATTTTATAATGGCGGAAAATAGCCGCACCCGTCGTATAAGTTAAAAAAAACATTCTTACCTTAATTCTGTGGAAAAGGTTAAAAAGCACCTTGTTTGGAAAATGACGGAAAGATTACTTTATAAACCTCTTATAAAAAGTCAAACAAGGGTATAAATGACTTTAACCCATATTCTAGTAAATAGTAAAAATGTTTTGAAATTCATTTTTAAGAAACATGGACGTGGATGATAAAGAGATCCCAGTAGATTATTACGTATAAACAACCTCGGATAATGAAGAGATTGCGAAATAAACCTTACCTTGTACTTTTCCTTGGTTGGGGTAGGTTAACCTCCTGTATAATGGTGAAATAATTGTTATTAAATTATACAAGAATCATATATATTAATATGATATCATATATGATCATTTAACATTGATTTGTTAATAATATCTTTTAATTATCGTCGTTTCGGGTGTTAACTTACTCATTTTATTTTATATGTTTTGTTACATAAGCCGTGTTTGTTATGGATAGGATGTATCTTATTCATATCCAGAATGATATCAAGTCCTTAAAAATCATTTTTAAATCATCAAATGATAATTATACTTGAATGGATACGATGGAGAATGAATCTTATCGCGTTCGTGGAGACGGTAGTCCGTACGTACGCACGGGCGACAATATAATTCTTTTAAAATAATATATAAATGGATGGTATATCATATATACAGAATCATTAACATGTTATATTTATTATTTACATGAGTTACATATCATTATTATACCCATCCAAATAATAATATATTGAATAACAATTACACCGCGGCGTGGAGACGGTAAGCCGTACGTACGCACGTATGGTGACATGTTATTCAAAGGGTGGATAAAATACTGAATATGGTTGTAACATATTTATAATAACATCAAAGTATATATATGATACTGGAGTCATTATTTTAGAATGGTAACAACAAAGGAAGAATATTTGGAAGAAGAAATGAACTTGGAAAAGGGTGGTGAAATCATTACCTCTTCTTCGGGTTCTTCCTTTTGATTTGATCAAAAGGGCTCATTAGGTTGGCTTTCTGATCAAAATAAGGCCTCTAGGTTGTAGTGAGGGAAGTTGGGAGAGTATTTGGGCAGAGTTTGGGCGAACCAAAATGCTTTTAAGGTGTTAAGAAATGAGAAGGAGGAGTGCCCTTTTATAAGAGGGGTGAGGGGCACCTTTGGAAAAGCTAGAAATATTAATTTATAATAAATTAATATTCGGTTTCTAATGGCTCCAAAGTTGATTATTTAAATTTTAAGGTGGGTATAGGTCTAAAACAACTCAACCAATAGAATTTAGACAGGTTTGGGTACTTATATTAACCTTATCTTTAAGTATTAACTCTAAGCTAATTAGTTTCACTTTTACAATGTCTCTTTGTATTTTTATATAATATGGTTAATAAACTTACTATATACATACAAGAGACCCCCAAGTGGTACATTAATGATGAAACTATCATGATATAAGTCTCTTGGCCGAACCTTAGTTTTTTAGGAATTTAATATCAATTAATAATATAATATTGGTTTTAAGAACTCTTTTATGTCAATTTTGACACTATTCAATAGTTGATTTTTGTGAAACTCATAACAGATTGATTACTTCTAAAAAAGTCAATTAAACAATACTAATATATCATAGTATCCTATAAAATTAGTTTAATTCATTAAAAGCTTCATATTATATTTATTTGGGTATTTATAATATCAATTATTTTAATTTTTCACTATTATAGTAATTAATTCATCATCATTGTGTCATAAATAAATTAAATTATTTAATGTCTAAAAATTATAAATAAAATATCACTATGTAGGAAATATTTTTATATTTCGAATGAATATTTATAATCTAAAATCAAACATATATAACCCTATGGAAAAATTGTTTTTTTTAAAAGATATATGATTGTGTCATTTTTGTATTCATTTTAACTTAATTAAAATAAAGTGTCCCTATCACCTACAAGTGGCTCCATGGGGTCCCAAAATCGACCCAAATATGCCTATGATTGAACATGTATCAACCAATAAGGCTAGGACACGTTTTAGGGTAATTTAGTATTATTATAATATTATTTTTTAACCCTCATTTACCAGATTTACCCTTAACCATGGTAAATAAAATATTTACCGCAGTAATTATTCAAAATGTCTAAAAATAAAAGTTACCTATTTATACAATTTGGACATCCTGATTTCAAATATGGAATCCATTTTTCTAAATTCAAAACACAGAAGTGGCAGAAATTAATTTAAAATTAATTTCCGCTGTTAAAACAAAAAGCGTGTTTTTAAGAGATAATTACTATCAAAAGATTGACACTTGTTTATGTTCGGTTTAATTGTAAAATTATGTCCAATGACCAAAATTATATTAAATGGTAAAAATATATTCTAAATATACTTTAAAACCACTCAAATTCATAATTTATCACTATTAATTATTTTGATTAAAAAAGTTGTTTTCAATTAAAATTTAGTAATTTTCACTATTCATCAAAATATGAAAGTTATCCGAAAAGTACCAAAATTTTACTTTAGGCTAAATTCGATATTCCGAATCCAAAAATGAAGTCTATTTTAAAATATAAAATATATATATAATTTCAAAAAGTAGGTATTACTATTCATAACGGCTAGTTTGATTGGTTATGGTGTGTTAGAACTCGGTGTTGCGTACAACACACGCTATCACATTATTCAAAGAGAAGCGTACCGTAGAAGCTTGGGGTGTTACACCTCCACTATACTATTTTTTTTATTTTATATAGATGCATCAAAATCCTTCTATTTTTATATTTTGGAGAGTCTCGAGTTGAAAATACAGTTTCGATGTGGTGTAATGACCTTGTACATGCCATTAAAAGTATGGCCAGGGAAAATATTCTAGTGTAGGGACTATCCCCTTGAGGTAGGAATTTACTATTTCTTATGGGACCTCTTTTTTCTCAAGATGATAGCCTTCAAATTGATTCTCATAATGGATTGGTTGGTTCCATATCATGATTTTATAGACTACTATCGCCACAGGGTATTGTTTACATCACCAGAGGGTAGAAACTATCTACATACAAGTAAGTGGGATGTATGGGGTATAAGTATTAGACTTGAGCATCATGGGATAGGTGTATTGACCACCCATATTTAAAATCTCTTCATATAGGATCAAGGTTTACATTAAGCTAAATTCCCTCCAATAGTAGATCATTTCAGGGATGTTTTTGTTGATAATTTCTTGGATTACCTCCTAAGAGAGAGGTATAGTTTCTAATTAATCTCATTCCAGGAGCATCTCTAGTGTCCATTCCTCCATGCAGGATGACACTTACCGAGCTCCAGGAGTTCAAGTGATAGTTAGAGGATCTAGAGTCCAAGGGTTTTATATACCCTAGCACATCCTCTTAGGGTTCACTCATATTATTTTCCAAGAAGTTGTATAATATCCTTGATCTATACATGGATTATAGATGGTTGAACTAGCTTATCGTTAAGAACCATTATTCACTGCCTCAAATAGAATGTTGCTTTGACCTGATCTGAGGGGCTAGGGTGTTCTCAAAGATTGATCTGAGATCGGGCTATCATCAGGTGAAATTTAGGCCATCAGACATACCTTGTACAACTTTCTATAGTAGGTATATTCTATATGATTACCTCATTATACTAATTTTTCTTAAGAACGTGTCCACCGTTTTCATGGATATGATGTATAAGGTGTTTTACCCATATATAGATTATTTTTAATGGTATTTTTGGATGACATCACGAGTATTCAACACTCATAAAGACCATGCTAATGACTTTGATATCATTCTGAGTACATCGATAGAGCATCATCTTTAGGCCAAGATTACTAAGTACCACTTTTGGATCAACAAAATTCACTTCTTAGGTCATATTGTCTCAGAATAAGGAGTCTCTATTGACCTAGAGAAGGTTAGTGTTTTGGTTTCCTGGAAGAATCCTAAGAATGTATTTGATATATGGAGTTTCTTTAGGATGGTTGGATATTACATGCATTTTATACAAGATTTATCACACTTTGATACACCTATTATTGGTCTTACAAAGAAGGTTGTTAATTTCTTATGGTTAGAAGAGTGTGAGAATTCATTTTAGGAGATGAAAGGGAGGCTTGTCTTAACACCAATCTTGATTCTTCTAGAGCCTGGTATAGGCTATATATTGTTTTTTAATGCATCAAGAATTGACCTAAGAGCAGTGTTGATGTAGGAGGATAGAGTTGTTGCATATGGATCTTGGCAGTTGAGGCCTCATGAGAGAAAAAAATCGACACACAACCTTGAACTAGTAGCATTTGTGAATGCCTTACATTACTGGAGACACTATCTGATGGGTGATTTATTTTTTGAGTATATTAACCATAAGATCCTCAAGTATATATTTAAACAACATGATTTGAACCTCAGACAATTAATATAGGTAGAATATCTTAATTCCTTCTATTTTGAGCATACCTATACACCAGGAAAGGGAAATGTAGTTGTTGATGTGCTGAGTTGAAAAACTCAGGCATAGGACATACAAAAATTTAGTGATGAATGGAAATTAATGGTCTTTTTTTGAGCTGAATCAGGAGTTTCATGAAAATCTTGAGTGATTTTACCTCTCATCTTTGACAGTTACCACTTCCTTCTTTGAGAATGTGAAGAGCAAACAATTTTCAGATCCTAAGGGATTGGTTCTCCATGAGAGTATTTTAGGAGATAACCCACCTCTAGATTGGTTTATGGACAGAGACACCATCCTATATATACATGGATGTGTCTGGGTTCCTATAGATATGATAGAGGAACTGATGCAGGAGTCCCATAGTTCTTCTTGGTCAGTTCGTTAAGGCATCACCAAGATGTATCAGGAAATGCGATTCTAGTATTGGTGGCCTGGGATGAAATGATATATAATAGGTTTTATCACTAGGTATTCCACCTATCAGTTGGTGAAGTTAGATAACTATTATTATTCTATCTTGTTATAGCCTCTTCCAGTCCCAAAATGGAAATGGAAAGATATTAACATGGACTTTATAGTCGGCTTACCAAGGTCTCTTTCAGGTAGCAACACTATATGGGTAGTTATTGAATGACTAACAAAAGTATATCACTTCCTTCCTATATGGGAGAATTTATTAGTTGATGAGATGAGAAGATTCTATATCTGTGAGATCATATAACTTCATAGGATCCATCATACTATCATTTATGATAGGTATACTTGTTTTACGTCATGGTTTTGGTAGGGGTTACAGAAGACTATGGGTACAAAGATTCTTCTGAGAATATCCTTTCACCTTTAGACCAATGTAAATTCATAACAAACAATAAAAGTGTTATAGGAAATTCTCCAATAATGCGTCCTTAAATTTTATGGTTCTTAGAAAAAGAATATACCTCTTGTTGTGGTCACCAACAATAATAGATTTTAGGTTATGATTTAAATGGATCATTTTGATGACAAGTATGTTAGGCTGTGACGTTCACCCCTGTACTAGCTAGAGTCAAGATATGTATCCCTACTAGGTCATCATTTTATGTAGGAGAATTTGGAGTAGGTTCAACTGATTTTAAAGTGTATGTATACTGCTCAGTCTAGAAAAAAATATTCTACCGATCATCACCGACGACCTCTAGAGTTTGAGTTTGGGGATAATGTTTTTCTATGGGTATCACCCAAGCTTGGGAATAGATGAATACAAAGGAAAGAGAAGCTACCAACACACTTTTCTTAGGCCGTTTGAGATTCTAGAGAGAGTCAGACTGGTAGCCTATCAATTGCTACTACCTGAGAGGTACCATGCCATGCATGATGTCTTCCACATTTCATAGTTTCACTGGTATCATGGAAACCTGTCTGATATTTTTGGTCCCATGTAAGGTGATCTAGATTCCAATGCTTCATTTGAGGAGTATCCTATACACATCATAGACCAGAGAATGAGGCTCTAAGTGGCCCGTCTATCCCTCAAGCTTTTCACCCTTATAAGGTGAACTTGGGGATGAGTTCCTTTAAAGGGGAAGACTATAAGAACCCAATTTTTCACTCAAGTATATATCCTTTTAATTTTGGTTTAATTATTTATTTTGGACCTAAAATGGATGCCTCATGAGTTTGAGAAGGTTTTATGGGTTTTCAGAACTTTTTCAGAACTCAGAACCTTGATTGATGGGATAAAAATACCTATCACACGGTTAGTATAAATCATGTAGGGTAGACTGCACGGTTAGTTCTTACCATTAAAGGAAGGATAGTGAAGTCCTATAGGCCGCACTATTAGATAAACTATGCGATTTAGGGTGAACGTCCATGCTAAAAACTACTGAAATTTTTTAGAGGTGATTTGAATGGTCAGTGCATGGTTTCCCTAACTGCATGGACTAACCATGTAGGTTCCCCTTCATATAGAAGAAGAAGAATTCTTGGTGCACAGTTTCTCTAACCATGTGGTGAAACCATACGATGGCCATTTTCAGGTAATTTTACTAAATTGACCCTAAATGATCTAATTAAAATCTCCCCTCCTTTCATTTGTTTCTCTAGTAGACATCAGCCTCTCATTTATCCCTTTTGATATCCTTTTAAGGCCTAAAATTGGAATTGATCTCGAGCATCCATCTAGAGTCTGATCAAATCAACATTTGTCTTATTGTATCTGTGTCGGTAAGTACTCAATTAATTTTTAGACATCATTCATTTATCTTTCTCTCAACAATGATAATTAGATACAAGTTATTATGACATATTTTTAGGGCATTTATCTATTCTTCATATCACTTCTAATCTAGGAAAAATTAGAGGGTGATACTGAAATAGGAGAGTCGTACATGTATGAGGTAGGTGTTTTATAACTCATCCCTTAAGATTCATCATTTTATAAATTTCCATGTGTGTGCATTGATTTCATCAAAAGAAAGTATGTTTAGTTAATATTACTTTCTTGTATTCATTATATTCATGTTCTAAAACACATGCCATATATGTTATTTATTATTTGTGGTCACGTCCACAACACCGACCACCCCAAGTAGGGTGTTTCTATATTTATTCCTTTTGAAGTTTTCCATGTTTTTCTGCTCGACCATTCAAGTGTGTGAATTGGAATTGATAATGGTAAGACCCTTTAATTAAATTAATTATGAAATGATGAATTTCTTATACCATGATTCTTTCCACTTGACCCACCCGAGGTAAGTGCTTCAATTTGATGAATCAATCTAAAATGGAAATGGTAAGTATATTGTATATATATAACCTATCCTAATTAGATATAATCGAATGGATTGGTGGAATTTCTATACAAACCCTTTCCATATATAATGGTAGGTATCAGAGTGAACCTTATTAAATTATTATTACTTATATGAAATAAATTAAATGGTTTCATGCCCCTTGGACTTGTCACACTAATGAATGGAAATAATTGAACCAAATGAACTTATTAAATGGTATGAACATTTCATGAATTAATTAATTAAACGAATCCATTATAAGGTTCCTTTTATATGGAACTTGAAATTTATATAGGAGTGGTCATAATTGAGTGAGATTTTGTATTCATGAGGAAATTCCTCGGGAAATCGAGGATGCCATTCTAATTCAAGGATGCCTTTTGCCTTAGTTGTGACCCACCTTGGAAACTAATATTTTTCTATTAGTGGATGATTGGTATGAAACATTAGGATCCCTCCTTTACTATTATATGATGCCTTGGATAGACTTCTTGGATCCATCATAGATTCTATGGACATGATACGCCTTGGTTACATCCTTGGGTCTAGCCATTGCTTATCCTGTTTTACCTTGTATGTTTTCCTTGGAAATAGTTAGATTCATTATTGTGGAATTCCTTGGATGATTATTCTTGGATTATACTCTTACCCCTATAGCCAGGCTATAGTTACTATTGATTTGGTGACCCCTAAGGTCAAGGTTTCCTTGGCTACCACGTTGTAACCTCTTTATAATAAATAACATTATAGATGCATTGTTCACCTTGGATCCTTTACCAATATTATCATGTAAGGATGTCAGTGCTGGTAATAGCTCACATGAATTATTTATATAAACTAGAACTAATTAATTAATGAACTGGTTATATATTAACACACCAACTGAGAGTTGAAGTAGGTACTTGGGTAATGACATTACTGTATCACTTTACTTTCTTATATGTATTCTAGCGCACCACTTCAGTTTGTACTACACAAATTGGATTTTACTGACACCATTGGTGGTGGACTACTAAGATTTATCTCACACCATATCTAGGCCACCATTGGTACCCGGGCAGACTAAATGTATTCATGTGTTTAAAAAGGGAAGCATACTACTTCATACACTTGATTGCTTGATTTCTTTGGATGGAGCTAGTAGAAGATGATCAAGCTGGAGATCTGGATTCTCGGATAGTTTTTGGATTTATTTTTTCTAATTTTGTATCAAATATATTTTATGCTGATTTGTATCCATGTTTTCTATATTTTTAGAGACATTACATGTATCATCATAATTTTTATATCATTATTAGTTGCACCTATTTTTTATTATTCATGTCTGCTTCTACTTTGCTATTAGTTTGTTTATACTGCTTCTACTATTTACCTGTTATTTTACTTATCCACTATGCTACACTCTGGTAATTAGGGAATATTATCCCCATATACTCACCCTAGGCTCTCTTTATTAGTCATAAACCTCTGGAATTTGAGGTGATGCGCTTGAGGTCATGTGGCTAACTGGGCTTGGGGCACCTCTGAGTGGCATCTGGGTCTGAGGCATCACATAGTCGGTATCCCCTACCTATGCCACCCTGACTCACTGTAAAATAAGAGGGATAAAAACCATTGACTAGAGGTATGATGCTCTATCACCATCCATAAATTATAACTATAATGATGCCAACTTTTCTGATGACTAGCTTAGTATCTATGAAAAAAATCTCCTACTGAGAGCATATTCTACCACATTTTCCCTTCATTAGAGTTTAGAAATTCTCAAGATCATAATATTTGAGTAAATCTAACAATCTTCGATGTCTAAAGTTAATATCCTTATGAGATAATATATACTTTATAAAATTGTAGTTAGAATAGATGATAAATCATTCACCCATAAGGTGGTGTCACTATATCTTCCGTGAGGATACTACCACTACTAGTTCAAGATTTTGGGTCATGTAGTTCAGATAATATGGTCTCAATTAACATGAATTATAGGTAATCACCACCCACCTCTATACCATAACCCAATCAATCCCGATCCTTGATGTATTTCAGAAAACTATGCACTCAGTACTATCCTCTAGAAATATCAACATCGGAGTGCTCGTCAATATCTGCCTCTACTCCCAGAAAGCCTACCAGAACCTCTATTTCCACAAAAAAGGCTTCCTTTTTTAGGTCAATTTTATCAAGGGAGATGATATCCTGGAGAAATCAGGTATGAACCTCCTATAGTAGCCTACCAACCCAAGGAATGTCCTCACATCCATCATGCTCTTGGGCAGATCCCAAGCTAACACTACCTCGACCTTTGCTGGGTCCACTGCCACACCATCTGTTGTGATAACTTATCCCAGAAATTGGACCTCCTGAATATAGAAATATAACTTTGAGAGACTCCCATAAAGATGGTTCTCTCAGTGTGTGTCCATAACCATACACAAGTGTCTCGTGTGCTCCTCCTTGAATTTCAAGTACAATAGGATATCGTTAATGAAGATTACCCCAAACCAGTCTATGAAAGAATGAAAGATCCAGTTCATGAGTCCCATGAACACTTATGGGGTGATCTTAACTCCTAATAGAATCACTAAGTACTCATAGTGGAAGTAACTAAATCATAAATCCATATTCGATATATCCTCATCCCGTACTTGCAACTAGTGATAGCATGATCTGTGGTCAATCTTTGAGAACCATCATTCCCCTCTAAACTAATCGAAGAGTTAATCAATCCTTGGTTGTGGGTACTTGTTCTTTACAGTAACCTGGTTTAGGAAATGTTAATTCACACACAACCTGGAGCTCATTTCTACCTTCTTGGTGAACAATACTAGGGCCTCCCAAGGTGAAACATTGGGTTTAACAAAGCCCTTACCCTGTAAATCTTACAACTGCACCCTTAGGTTGTGAAGCTATGTCGGATCCATATGTTATATTGATAAAGATATTAGGGCTATCCTTTGGTGTAGGTCAATGGAGAAGTCTATATCCTGTTGGGTAGGTAAGCCTAGAACGTCCTCAGAAAAGATGTCCTCATACTCCGCCACCATTGCAAAAAACTGAAAACTTACAACACTACACCAAGGGATACACCATCCAAATGATGAGTAATCAACCGCACCCTTCTATGCATGGGTCCATTTTGATCTACCTATATTTTCTTTTCACCTAGAAAGAACCTCCTCATCCCATCTCTACAGACACACCATATCATCCATATGAAATAATCAATCTGGGTATAAACTATAAATTACTAGTCCATAAGTAAAATGACATCATAAGGCCTCATCGCTGCTACAAAGAGATCCAAAAAGAAACTATTACCTCCAATAGTCATGTCATACCATCAAAATAAGTGTGTGATCATTGATTCACCTTCAGTAAGAGTCTACAAGCATAAGAGTTGAGCTAGGGGATCAACCAGAATATCTAAGTCTTGAACTAGATAAGTGTAAATAAAATAATGAATTAAACCCATGTCTATTAGTAATATATATAAAGTAGAAAAAATAGATCATACCTCTTATATTACCAATATCCTCTGTCCCCTAGATCCCTGAGCCTATCAAGGACCACCTGGGGGTGGTGGCAGCAACATGTCAAAACATATTCCATCTCCAGCTACTCTCCCAACTCCTTTTCCACATAAACCACTCTGGAGACCTACCTTCTCCTATATACACCTCGACCTAGATGTCCTATCCACCATCTCTCTATTAATCACATGATGGGTCAGACATTCTCATACAATATATCCCTAACCATCTCAAGAGTAGTATCACCTCTCCTTGGATTGAATAGATCCATCCTATAAGCCTTGAACCTCATATCCTCTATCTTGAGATCAAATTATGAAATTTATCGCACATACAATTCCCTATGTCTCACATCGACTCCCTAACACCAAAGTCCTAGCTCCTATGTTCCCACTACCAGTACTAAGTATTTACGTCTGCTCTGCTTGGAAACTCTCGACCACCAAATCATGCTCTATCACCCCATAATTCACAGAGGTATCACAATAGATCATATGTCTCTACATAGATTTTTATTGAAGGTACTATCCTACAAGAATTTATCACACACCATATCCATTGAGTATCAAGAGTGGTTGGTGAATCTCAATGAATACTCAGCCACAATTTTACTGACCTACTGAAGTTATAGAATTTCATAGATGTGCACAACCCTCAACATATATAGAGAGAAATCATATATGAAAAGGAAATAGAAACATGATCAAGCTAGATTCACCTCATTATATGATTGGGTCACTAATCCCAACCATCTTCCTATAGAGTCATGAATAAGCTCACTTCCAGGATCACTATCCTGTTTATAGGTGTCCTGACAAGATATAAGACACAAGTCCCCACCTCATGATTGTCCAAAGACACCTATGGGTTGGACTCAACTCGAAACCTGAGGGGTAACTATCACTAAAACCCATGAAGTGTGCTCAGCCTATGCAGCTCATCCGGTGGTACTATCGGTACCATTTTATGCTCTAAAGGTGGTGGTAAGACAACTGCACCACTTTGAGGTAACACCTTCTAAACATGTACCTACATTGTAGCCTCATCACTCAAGGGATCATCCTTATGATCCTAATTCCAAATATAAGCTAGAAAACATCATGGAGGCATCCTAAAATAAAAAAGATATAACACAGTTAGTGAGTATACCTGGAGAGTTGACTCAATAAGGACATGGAAACCATAAACCATTCCTATATTGTAGTCCCCCGGTTTGAGGTATATATCCATTTTTTTATGACTTTTTATGTGTTTAAAGTGTATGAGATGAGTTGGGAAGAGGTTGGGAGAGTTTGGAATGGGTTTGAAGGAGTTTGGGGGATTTTCTTGGGGCACACGGTTTGAGCATGGTTAGGGGAAACCGTGCGGGTGCTCCAGGAAACTTTGCAGGGGGAGGCAGTAGGCTTCAGATGGCCTATGCACGGTTTGCCAAACTGTGTGATGAAACTGTGCAGAAGCTTGTTCTCGAGGCAGTAGTGTGCGCACAGTTAGCACACGGTTTTCCAAACCGTGCAGACTAACCATACGACCACTTAAAGTTGGGGTTTTTAAGTCTAGGCTCTCTCAAGCTTGACCTAAATCACTCCAATATTCCTCCCACTCAAGCCTCACTCGGGTTTTTCAGTTCTCAGGGGTTAGAAGGATTTTACCACTTGGTTTGGAAGCATTTCGAAGGGGTTTCAAGGTGTATTGAAGGTGGTTTCTCCTGGGTAAGTCTCTCCTCTTGGTTTCCTTGTGTTTTCCTCTAGATCTACATCCCTATCTTTCTTGGTTTTATAGATCTACACTTGTTTTGTGTAGATCTAGGGCTGTGGTTGCCTTGGATGATTATTTTAAAGATTATGAATGTTAGGGAAGGGGATCTAGAGAGGTTTCAGTGGTGCGTTTTCCAGATTTGAGGTACAGTTGCTTGTGGGTCGATTTCTCAGGAACCCTAAAAGTATGTGGATTCTATCACGACTCCACTTGGTTAGAACTAGTTGTTCTTTGTTACAATTGTGATTTGTTGTGTGATTTTTTTGGAAATTCCTTTGGTAGTGTTTTGAGGATTTTGGGAAAAAGGGTTTTTTTTGGTGGAATGGTATTGTAGTGGATTTTAAAATGGAGATTTTAAAATGGGTTGTTGAGATTGATTTTGGGAAAATGATTGATGAAAAATGGTTTTCAATAAATATTTTGTTTTATTGAAAGGTTGTTTGGCATGAAAAATGATTTTCAATAAATGGGTGATTTATTAAAGTGGATTGACATGCAATGGAATTGGTTTATTTCATGATATTGTGACCTTGATGGGTTATATTCTTGGTTGTGATTGGTTGAAATATTGTGTGGAAGTGGGCGGGAAGTATCACTATAAAAGGTGATGGATAGTGATCGGAAGAACCAATTATGAGTAGTGGTCGGAAAGTACCACTTGTTGTGAATGGTTGAATGGGTTGGGAGGAAGTCCCACCGTTTTGGTTGTTTTGGTGTGAATGGTTGAATGGGTTGGGCATAAGTCCCACTGTTTTGGTTGTTTTGGTGTGAATGGGTGAATGGGTTGGGCGGAAGTCCCACCGTTTTGGTTGTTTGTTATGCATTGCATTGTAAGATGGAATGGTTGTACTAATGTGTAAATTATGAAATGGATTGTGGATTGTTTGTTTGGATTTCCCTTGGTTTCTTGGTTTGGGTTAGATGGCTTGGTAAGGACGTGTTTGGCTTATGGTAATGGTTGCACTTGTGATTATTTTATATAAATGTGCTAACGGTTTTATCCTAGTGGCGTGTGTAGGGAAGTCATTTGGGGAAAACATACTGAGTTTTAGTACTCACCCCCTGCTTTGGCACTTTGGTGTCTTTGAAGATGTCGTGTACCATGACGTGGGAAAAGGTAAGGCATCACCCTCCTTTAGTGGAGCATTGTGATTTCTTGGTGGATCTTGGAGCTTAGAGCTTGGTGTGGAGCTGTGGTGGTGTCATGGCTCGTGGGGTTTTGTTGTTTAGTTTTCGCTTTGTACTCTGATGTGGTGTAGACATGTCTAGTTTTATTGGTTTTGGGATGTATTGTGGAACAACTTGGTTGCCTTTTGGGAATATATACTGGAATATTTTTTGGACATGCGTCATATAGTGGCTGTTAATGGATGGTTTGGTTGGTTGTTTCTTAAGGGAAAATTGTTCCCCAACTTGTTCTTGAAGCCCTCAACATTTATTGCCAACCTTTGGCACCTTGGTAACGTCGCTTAAGGCCAAGTAACCCTCACCGCCTCCTCAAGACAATGAGGTCGGGGCGGGGTGTTACAAGTGGTATTAGCTTGTTCAGTCCTTTGGAGTTGATTCTCGGATTTGGTGTTGACATTCGTTGTGGTATATTCCTTGAGTCGGGATAGCAGCAAGGCGTAGGATTGTCAGAACTTGGAATGTATAGTATAAAAGGACGTATCTAACCCTTTTATGCTGAACTTCAAGTTACCGTGGAGTTGGGTACATAAGTGTTTTAGAGACACTTATAGGCATTGGATATCTCATTGTCGTGGGTGTAGCCAATGAGATGAGCATAACATGCATGGTAGAAATGACTTCCCACTAGGATGCATATTTCATTGGGGTATAATGAATTATGGGCTGAATTGAGAAATGGTTTTTCCAATGTGTGAAATTGTAATGTGAATAAATATGTTATTTTGAAAATGGTTTGGTTTTAAAAAATCGTGAAACATGAAAAATGTGGAAAAGGGGGAAAATCTTGTTGTAATTGTGTTGTGTAATGTGATTAGAAATGGGAATTCTTGATATCTATAGAAGTGAGACTCATGGTTGTTTGCTTTCTATTGATAGAAATGGCACCGGGTAGGCGTCGTAGCGACCAACCAGAGGAGGCTGCTGAGAATGTGGTAGCACCTGAGCCTCAGGTGAACCAACAGCTAGTGAAAAGCATAGTGCAAGCTTTCCAAGCTGTGGAAAGTGGAAATAAAATGGATGAACCAAGGAATGTGGATCATGCGGTTCAGTATCAAAATAATAATCCACCCATATTCAGGGGTGATTCAGAGCTGGAGAGGGAAGAAGCATGGTTGAATAGAATGAACAAGATTTTCAAGTTCTTGGGAACACTGGTAGAGTTAAAAGTGAAGTTGGCCACGTATATATTGGTAGATATTGCCCTTCAGTGGTGGGAGTTAGTATTCTAAGCAGGTAAGAACTAGGGTGTGATGTGGGAAGGCTTTGAGGAATTGTTTAATAAATAATTCTACCCACATACATTCAGAATTCAGAAAACGACTGATTTCTTTAGTTTGAAGCAAGAGCTTATGTTTGTGACGGAGTACGCAGCTAATTTTATAAACTTAGTGAGGTTTTCACCTGAGGTGTAAGGTAGCATGTTGTTGAAGGAAAGGATCTTTGAAGCAGGGTTAAGGTAAGAAATCTATTCAAAGATAGCAGTGCTGTGTATAGATGATTACATAGAGATGGTGAATAGATCTTTGGTGGATGAGCAGGATCTGTTGGGCGCTCCGGGAAGAGGAAGCATGGTGGTACCCATGGGGAATAGTGGGAACTCTAATGCTGGGTTCAAGTAGAGGATGGATACTTATTCCTAGGGCAGTATTATGGCACATAACCCGACGGTAGGATCAATGACTCTTCCTCCAAATCCCCAGAGCAAACTAGGATGTTTTCAGTGTGGTTCGACGAGCCACATCAAGCGAGATTGTACGACACAACCTCGAGCATGTCATAATTGTAAGAAGATGGGGAATCTGCAGTGTTATTTTTGGAATGCTCCAAGGTCGGGTGCATGTGATACTCCTCAGGGATCGCAGACATCATATGCTTCGACGGGATGGGGACAGCAGCATACCCCTTGGCAGTAGAGTAAAGTGGGTCATGGTGATTCTCGGAATACCACAATGCCTCAGTAGGGAAATAAAGAGCAGATCATGGAAAGAAAACATGTGTTTGGAGCTAAGCATGTTGTGGTGGATGATCAGTCAGGACCATCCACGGTGCGAGGTACTATTCTTTTAAATTCTACATTGATGCAAGTACTGTTTGATACAGGTGGTTCACACTCTTTTATTGCTTCACATGTGGTTGATTTGCTGGGTTTAAGTGTAGAAATGATGCCCTTAGTTTTAAAACATCAAACTCCTTTTAGTCGAAGAGAGTGTCAAGCCTTCTTGTGTAGAGCATGTTGTATCATTGTGGGCAAGGTGGAGCTAATGTGGAATTTCTCAGTGCTTGAGATGGATGGGTATGATGTAAGCCTAAGAATGGATTTGTTGGCGGCGTTTAAGGCTCACATTGACTGTGATGCACGAACATTGGCTTTTACGACACATGATGGTGTTATACATCTCTTTAGAGGATAGGGGCATAAAAGGTAGGGTACAACAGGTTTGTTGGCACCAGCAGTGGGCACGTTATCGTATCAGTTGGTGGTATTGTCTTTAGAATCAGTAATGGGTGTTGAGCAGAGTGATCTTCCAGCAGTGGTGGATCAGTTCATGGATGTTTTTCCCGAATAATTATCTGGGTTACCTCCCATAAGAGAAGTCGAATTTATGATTGATCTCCTTCCGGGGACCAGTCCTATATCACTTCCGTCTTATCGGATGGCCCCTACTGAATTGCGGGAATTGAAAGTCCAATTGGAAGAGTTAGAAAACAAAGGGTTTATACAGCCTAGCACGTCCCCGTGGGAAACTTCAGTGTTGTTTGTGAAAAAGGCGGATGGAACTTTGAGGCTCTATGTTGATTATCGTAGACTTAACCAAGTTATGATAAAGAACCGATTTCCACTTCCACGAATTGATGATTTGTTCGACCAGTTGAGGGGAACCTAGTGGTTCTCCAAGATAGACCTGAAGTCGGGATATCATCAATTGCAGGTGAGGAAGGATGATATTCCTAAAACAACTTTCAGAAGTAGATATGTCCATTATGAATATGTGGTTATGCCCTTTGGTCTAAAAAATGTGCCAGCAGTGTTTATGGAATTGATGAATCAGATATTTCAGAGATATCTGGATTCATTTGCAGTGGTGTTTGTAGATGATATTTTTGTGTATTCAAAGACAAGGGTGGAGCATGAGCGGCACTTGGAGACAGTGCTAGGGATCTTGAGGGATCATCGGTTGTATTCCAAATTTTCAAAGTGTGACTTTTGGATACAAGAAGTTAATTTTCTTGGCCACGTGATTTTTGAAAGGTGTGTTTCAATGGATCCAGAAAAGATAAAGGCTGTTATCTCATGGAAACCGCCAAAGAATGTGTTTGAGATACAAAGTTTCCTTGGTCTATCAGAGTATTATCAGCGTTTTGTTCTAATTTTTCATGTTTGGATTCACCGATGATAGCTTTGACAGAAAGAATGTTCCATTCCAGTGGAATGAACAATGTCAGTAGTGTTTCTTAGATCTAAAGGGTCTCCTTAAATCATCACCAATCTTAGTTTTTCCAGAACTAGGAAAAGGGTATGTGGTGTATTGCGATGCATCAGGATCAGGGTTGCGGTGCGTTCTCATGAAAGGAAATCATGTAGTTGCATATGGACCATGGAAGTTGAGGGTGCATGAGAAGAACTACCCAACTCATGATTTGGAGTTGGCAGCAGTTGTGCATGCTTTGAAAGTGTGGTGTCATTATCTCTTCAGTGAGAAATTCTCAGTATATACAGATCATAAGAGCTTGAAGCATATTTTCTCACAAAGAGATTTGAACTTGAGGTAAAGGGGATGGATGGAATATCTCAATATGTTTGATTTTGACTTGATGCACACACTAGGTAAGGGAAATTTGGCGATGGATGCATTAAGTAGAAAATCATATGCTTAGGTGGTGAAACAGACATCAGACCAGTGAAAGTTGATATCTGTTATAGGTAACATGCATTTAGAATGTGGGGACCAGGGAAATAGAGCGGTCTTCTATCCAGTTTTGTTGATTCCTGACTTGGTTGGCTGGGTTAGAGAGGCACATATATCTGATTCTGAGTGTGTGACCATGGGGTCGAGACTCAATGGTGGGGAGACCATTGAGGGTTGGCAACTGAATGGAGATTCAGTTTTGTGTTTTTGAAATCATATGGTGGTACCAGTTGCTTTTCAGGAGGATCTTCTCAGGGCGTATCATCATTCCAGGTGGGCTGTTTATCCTGGAATTAAGAAAATGTATAAAGAGTTGAAAGTGAAGTTTTGGTGGTCTAGTATGAAAAGGAGAGTGGATGAGTTTGTTTTGAGATGCTTGACTTGTCATTAGTTCAAGTAAGAGAATCAGAGGCTAGCAGGAATGTTTGAGTCTTTAACAATCCTTGTTTGGAAGTGGGAGAAAATAGTGATGGATTTTGTCACAGGTCTCCCAAGAATGGTCATTAAGTAGGAATCCATTTGGGTGATAGTGGATCGGCTAACAAAGTCAGCCCATTTCATCCCAATTCGTGAATCTGATATGGTGGAGGACCTGTCCAAATTCTATATTATGGAGGTGGTAAAGAGGCATGGTGTTCCGGTTTCGATTGTATTCGATAGAGACCTGAGGTTTACATCTCCTTTCTGGAAATCCTTAAAGCTAGCCCTTGGAACTAAGTTGACCATGAGTACATTGTATCACCCTAAGACGGATGGTCAATCCGAGAGGACGATACAAACTTTGGAGGATATTTTGTGGGATTGTGTTATGGATTTTGGTGCCTCATGGGAGGATCACCTATTTTTGGTTGAGTTCTCTTACAATAACAGTTATCAGGCATCCATACATATGGCTCCGTTTGAAGCATTATATGGGTGGCCATGTCATTCCCCACTATGTTGGGTGGAAATGGGTGAGTCCTCGATGGTTGGATCGAGTCTTGTCTAGGTGACTACGGAGAATATAAAGTTGATTAGGAAGAGAATGGTGACGGCTCAGAGTTTTCAGAAATCATATGCAGATCATCATCGATGGCCGTTGTCATTCGAGGTGAGTGATCATGTTTTCTTGAGGATCTCTCATAGGTTGGGACATCGTCGGTTTGGGAAGAAGGGAAAGTTATCTCTGAGGTATATTGGACCTTTTGAGATTCTTGAGGAGGTTGGTGAGGTGTCTTATCATTTGGATTTTCCACCTAGGTTCAGTGTGGTGCACAATGTGTTTCATGCGTCGTAGTTGAAAATGTATCAGCCGAATCGTGACCATGTGATTCGTTGGGATCATATTAAGCTAGAACCGGATGCTTCGTTGGTGCACGTGCTAGTTTAGGTTGTGGATAGGCAAGATAAAGTCTTGCATGGTAAAAGCATCATTTTAGTTTGTGTTTTGTGGAAGCATGGTCAGATTCAAGAGGAGATTTGGTAGCGGGAGAAAGAGATGTCCGAACAGTGGCCCGAGCTCTTTCGACAAAGGGCGGGTTCACTACTTTCTGAGGACGGAAAGTCTAGTGGTGGGGAGAATGTAGCACCCCCCGGTTTGAGGTATTTATCTCTTGTTTATGCCTTTTTATGTGTTTAAAGTGCATGAGATGAGTTGGAAAGAGGTTGGGAGAGTTTGGAATGAGTTTGAAGGAGTTTGGGGGATTTTCTTGGGGTGCACAGTTTTAGCATGGTTAGGGGAAACCGTGCGGGGGCTCCATGAAACTGTGAAGGGGGAGGCAGTAGGATTCGCACAGCCTGCGCACAGTTTGCCAAAACGTGCAAGGAAACTATGCAGAATCTTTCTCTTGAGGCAGTAGCATGCACACGATTAGCGTACAATTTTCTAAACCATGCAGACTAACCGTGTGGCCACTTAAAGTTTGAGTTTTTAAGTCCGGGCTCCCTCAGGATTGACCTAAATCACTCCAATCATCCTCCCACTCTATCCTCACTCGGGTTTTTTCGGTTCTCAGGGTTTTTAAGGGTTCTCCCACTCAGTTTGGAAGCATTTCAAAGGGGTCTCAAGGTGGATTGAAGGTGGTTTCTCCCAGGTAAGTCTCTCCTCTTGGTTTCCTTGTGTTTTCCTCTAGATCTACATCCCTCTCTTTATTAGTTTTCTAGATATTCACTTGTTATGTGTAGATATAGGGTTGTGGTTGCTTTAGATGATGATTTTAAGACTTATGAATGTTAGGGAAGGGGATCTAGAGAGGTTTCAGTGGTGCGTTTTCCAGATTTGAGGTGCGGTTGCTTGTGGGTCGATTTCTTGGGAACCCTAAAGTTAGGTGGATTTTCTCTCAACTCCACTTGGTTAGAACTAGTGGTTCTTTGTTAAAATTGTGATTTGTTGTTTGAAATTGGTTTGAAATTCCTTTGGTAGTGTTTTGAGAATTTTGGTAAAAAGGGGGTTTTATGGTGGAATGCTATTGTAGTTGATTTTAAAATGGAGATTTTAAAATGGGTTGTTGAGATTGATTTTGAGAAAATGGTTAATGAAAAATGGTTTTCAATAAAGATATTGTTTTATTGAAAGGTTGTTTGGAATGGAAAATGATTTTCAATAAATGGGTGATTTATTAAAGTGGATTGACATGCAATGGAATTGGTTGATTTCATGATGTTGTGACCTTGATGGTTTATATGCTTGGTTGTGATTGGTTGAAATTTTTTGTGGAAGTGGGCAGGAAGTATCCCTATAAAAGGTGATGGATAGTGGTCGGAAGAACTTCCATATGAGTTGTGGTCGTGAAGTACTTCTTGTTGTGAATGGGTGAATGGGTTGGGTGGAAGTCCCACCATTTTGGTTGTTTTGGTGTGAATGGGTGATCAGGTTGGGTGGAAGTCCCACCGTTTTGGTTGTTTGTTGTGCATTGCATTGTAAGATGGAATGGTTGTGCTAATTTGTAAATAATGAAATGGATTGTGGCTTGTTTGTTTGTCTTTCCCTTGGTTGCTTGGTTTGGGTGATATTGATTGGTAAGGATGTGTTTTGATTATATTAATGGTTTCACTTGTGATTATTTTATATAAACTATTTTATATAAATGTGCTAATGGTTTTATCCTAGTGGTGTGTGTAGGGAAGTAATTTGGGGAAAACCTACTGAGTTTTAGTACTCACCCCCTAAATTGGTACTTTGGTGTCTTTGCAGATGTAGTGTACCATGACGTGGGAAAAGGTAAGGCATCACCCTACTTTAGTGGATCATTGTGATTTCTTGGTGGAGCTTGGAGCTTGGAGCTTGGTGTGGAGCTGTGGTGGTTTCATGACTTGTGGTGTTTTTTTGTTTAGTTTCCTCTTTGTACTCTGATGTGGTGTAGACATGTCTAGTTTTATTGGTTTTGGCATGTATTTTGGAACAACTTGGTTGTCTTTGGGGAATACATGCTGGAATATTTTTTTTGACATGCATCATATAGTGGCTATTAATGAATTGTTTGGTTGGTTTTGTCTTAAGGGAAAATCGTTCCCCAACTTGTTCTCGAAGCCCTCAGCATTTATTGCCTACCTTTGGCGCCTTGGGAACATCGCTTAAGGCCAAGTAACCCTCACTGCCTCCTCAATCCAGTGAGGTCAGGGCGGGGTGTTTCATATATGATGTATGTACCAATGTTTTCCCTACAACCAGTGACTACATGTACTAAGTTAACAAAAAAGTTTTTAGAGTTATGATGTATAGATATGTTGGATTCCACACAAACATCCGAGTTCCTAGCCTGAGAGATGAACTTGAAACACTTAACAATATTGTCTCAAACCAATATCAAAGACTTCAGTCCTAATGTATAACTTAACCCTCTGATACCACTCTATCACGACCTATCCCAATGGGACCCATACCGTGACTACCCCAAGATTACCTCCAATAGGCTAGGGGATATAAATCGATGCTGAGTAGGAATATCACCACATGAGAGGCCTTAACATAATTTATTTGTATACATGCACACATCTCTAATCCCATACAATGCTAAAGTTTAAAACAACTAATAACCATGCATGCATACATCTAAAATCCCACCATCAGAGTATGAAAACATGTGTTGGAAAGAAGAAGGACCGAATAAAATCCCACCACAAAGAAACTGAAAACAATTCCAACCGATAAAGTATGTGAGGATTTCTATCAATATAACCACAGGAAAACACCTTGGTCTATTTGGCTCACTAATATTCACCCAGTCTTGGTCCCTCTAGGACCCCAACAAAAGTTCGGTCATCTACATAAGACATGAAAAATGCGAGCAAATCCCACATAGTGGTGAGTATAAAAATACCCAGTAGGACACCCCAAAATCACTAATCATATAACATCAAGAATAATAGTCATATCATCATAGGTATATGTCAATGAATTGTATAACAAGAACATCCATATATACTCATAGTAAACACACAATCTCAAGTAAGACAAAAATCGTACTTCTAGACTAGGATTCATGCTCGAAGGTTCCACATGGAACTCATCCAGAAGAACACATTCCTTGAGTTAGATAGCACCGATGGAATCCATTTAAGATTTCATTCTCATCGGTTCTCACCATAATAAGTACATGCTGGAGGTTTGAAGAGATCAATACATAGATAGAGATCACACCCAAGGCTAAGGGGTATACCCAAAACCCAATCTAGACTAACCCACTAAGTAGTGGATCGATGATCATGTAGTTTTGGTCACAAGGATACTAATAACCCCACCTAAGGAAATAATGATGATAGAGGATCTCACTATGGGACTCATGGAGGGATTCCCACAACACTATCCAAGAGTGAAGTTCCTTAGAGGGGATCACCATCCTATGCATAAGAAGTGACTCTATACTATACCCTTAGGGGATGTATTAGGAGAAAATACCCTAAAAAACTTTCCCAAGCTGAAGAGGACAAGGGATCAAATCCATCTTTGAATAAGTACATGACATGCACTGGAAGTACACAACATGTCTCCTTGATATCGGGTCCTACCCATGTATCATGGCTTGTATCCTTATCTATGTCCAATTAAATGGTGTGTTTGAGCCTATGTAATCCTGACCATGTCCGTGTATGACTGATCAAGTATCTGTATGCCTAATCGTGTCTGTGCACATGTATGGATGGTAGTGCCTGAGTTCCTCCCTAAGTACATGACGATTCTCTAGGTAAGGGTCACATGAATTGTGACATGGGTCACACATCTAGTTATATGGGTCACATTCTGTGTGATAGTTATCTCTTCTGAGGAAACCTTGGCTTTGCAGGTAGGTATCCACCGGGCATGTATTCTTAGATTACACCTCACGTATATCAGGATTTTCCAAAACCCAAGGATCCACTTCATGAATCATCTTCCACTCCTATGGCCTCTGATCTTACCATAAATAATTCTGAAAAGCATTTTCCAGTCCTATTGAGCCTCATTGTTTGTGCTCACTGGAATCCAGCCATCTGATTTGCACTGAAATTGATTATTGTCCCACCTCATTGTTATTTCATACCCAACTAGGAACAACAGGGATCATCATACCAATCCCGATCCATCACCACAATCATTTTAGTTCAATTACATCATCAAACCGAACTTAGATATGTGATTAAAGTATGTTGTTACAAGAAATATGTGTTCAATGATTGTTTATCCGGTATTTGTCAAACCTAATGGTGATGAACGAATAAATAACGATGGGATAAATCCAAGAAAAATAAGAGAGGAATGAACCATGGTATTTCTTAGGTTGATATTGATTCATTACCATTATAATGATGAATGCATGTCCAAAACAAATAAATAATTCTTCCAAATTACCCTAAAATAAACCCTTACCCACAATATGTTCGATCCGATAATTAATTCGTTAGTAAATTGATTCACGTTCATCATAGGAATAAATAAATGGGGATAAATCCACATAAAACAAACATCCTACCTCGAGATGGATTGATAAATGATAAATAAAGAATCTATATTTTTATCATTAGTGAGATCCTTGAATTTCAGTGGCACAATGATCCTCGATTCTGATCTGATCCAATGTCATCCTCCAAGAATGCTCTCCTCCAATGGTCCTCTAAGTCTCTAGGGTTAAACAACCAACCATAATATTTTATCATAAACATTTATTTATAGAATAAAAATAGGTAACTACATCAATATAATAAAATAAAAAATTTATTTTATTAATTATCCTATGACTTCACTCAACCTGAAAGTTCAAGACCCTCCAAGGTTTATTCATGCCTACAGTTAAACACATGTTTTGAACTCAATTAAAACTTCATGTTTCCAATCCAAGCCACCGTTTTTAAGTTATTCCACTTTTTTAGAAAAATACACATGCATGATATTTAATATATTTAATATTTTTAAAAAATTAATTCCACGCTCACTGAGTCTTGAAATCTCACACCGTCACAGCGTGTAGCTCTGAGAATAATCCATAAAATATTCTAAAGTAATATATGTAAAAATCAATGTGGTTACATAATAATTGTTGTGAAATTAATACAATGTTATTTAAGTATATATATTATACTATATTTATTATATTAATAATGTTATAAAATATTAGGAAGAGGAAGATTAACAAGAAAGACTAAGAGGAGATTAATACTGACATTGGGAACTTTGATTTTCCTTGGAATTATATATGGAAATAAAGGACGTAGGCTAAATAAAGGTATTAAGAGGCTATATTTCATGGTAAAGTGTTCTATAAAGAGTAAATGGGAATATTTTTTCTAATAAAATATGTAAAGTGTGTGCCTTAAAGGGGTGGGGGTGATCCCTTTTATAAGTGAAGGAAAAGGAAATTTCCATGAAATAGAATGTTAAGTAAGGGGAAAGAATGGAATGTAATGAAATTTGGGTGCGGTAGGTGTGGGAAGGTTGATAAGACATGTAATTAAGAATTCAAAAGCTAAAAAATAACTTATAGAAGGTATATAGGCCATGAAAACTTTGAAAAATTCATGCTATATTAGATTACTCACTTAAACACTAATTAATCTTAATTAAATATTAATCATGCTAATTAATTTATTACTAAAATTATAATTAGACCTGCATTAAAAAATTTAAACCTTATGATTATGAATTTTTCTCTATTTAACCTAATTATGTTCATAAATATGAGAAAATATGATTTTTATTTAAACACACATAACACATAAAAAATTGTTTTCTTAAACCTTAATCTTATGTATAAGATAATTTTTTCATACTGATTTTCATGGTATTAATTGATTTGTTATTAAAAAATTAATTTTATGTGACATTAAAATAAAAACCTAACCAAAATTTACCAAAATATAAATTAGATAAAAGAAAATATATAAAATGATTTTCTTTATTTGGTAATTTTTTTTCTTTACTTCTAAAAATATTGTCCATGGGTTTTATAAGTTCAAATAATATTTTAAAATGCATAATTTTATTCCTATTTCATATTTTAACACTTAAATGGTTTTATAACATTCTAGGACATTCTTATATATTGATAAAGTCATGAAAAGTTTAAATATCATAAAAACCACATTTTCAAATAAAAATTGATATTTTCAGAAAATACTAAAAAAATCATACTAAGTAAATTATGATATTATAATTTCAAAAATAAATTTAATATGACATAATTATATTTATTAAAATTATATATTTATGTTTTAATAGAAAATAAAAAATATAAATATAAACTGTTTTTATTTTAAAATGACATTCTTAAAGATTTTGTGTTTTTAATATTATTTCTTGAAATTTTTGTAATTTAAGTAATTTTAATATTTATATCATATAAATATCTATTATATGTAATCATAATTATATTTTAAAGATGATAAATTTAATTTACTAATGCATCAGGGCCTTCATTTTAGTGGTTTTGAAGAAATACTTCGATCTTAATTCTAATTATAAGGATACACACACACACACACACACACACACACACACACATAAATATTAGCATGTTAAATTCTTCCCACCTTAAATAAATCACAACCTCAAAATATTTTACAAATAAATATGTTTATAATTTCAAAAATATATACTCGACTTAAGATTAAATTTCAATTGATATGTTTATATTAATATATTAAGTAAAACTAGAAGAAAAATATTTTTAAACTATCGAGCTAACTAAATGATTAATTTTCTGTTAACATATATATGCTTTATGTCCTCCTTTTACACAAATAAAAAATTTTATAGTTACTTTTTAGAAATTCCCCAATGTGTTTCTTCCCACATTTTTTACATATAGGAAATTGAGTATTTTTTTCTTCATCATCTTTGTCACTTGATCTTTCATGAGACTCCATCCTTATTTTCTTTGGTATGATATGGAATTAAATGATGTTCACATTATTAATCATAATTCATGATATTTTATTTATAATAATAATAATATTTTTAGCAATAGTTCTTTTCCTAATATATTACTAGTCAGGACAATCACCTAATTATCTATTGCATCCATCCTTAACTTGGTTCATTCTTACTCCAAATATTACTTTAAAATAAATTTTAAGGATGAGAATGCTTAAATTATTAAATGTATAAAGGGAAAACTATGATCTTAGAAGAAATTATTCAAAAATGATATACATACCCTAATTATGAGTCTTTAAATTTAATATATTATATTCATGTTTATTTTACTATTAAGTTCTATAATCTAGTTAACTTTCTTAAAATCATATGTTCAAATCCTTAATAATAACTTGTTAAGGGAATGTTAATTAACCGAAAATATCCCAATAGAGTGTCTGTCTAGGTTCACTATTAGGGATAATTCATCATGAACCATAATGATAACCAATATATACTCGACCAACTCTTTTCATGGTTTTTACCACTAGATGAATCTATACCAAAACTGCATCCACTTTCCAGTGTCCAAAGAGGGATGTAATTTCTAGGAAAATCATAGAATCTATACTTTACCAAAATTTCATGAGGTTATCCAATAATTATTCTTATAATTAGGATTTTCACTAAAGTTATCGTATCATAATCCCTAAAAAACCATTGACATTTGATACTCCTAACCCAAAGTTTTATCTATATCATTAAAACTAAGACCATCCTTTAGTCATCAACCTTTGATTTCATTACTAAATCTTAAATTTTTCTCATCCAATATCATATTTACCTATAAATTTATCTAAAAATTTCTCTAACACTAACTGTAGCACCCACAGACCCATGCTCCTAGATCCAGCACAAAAAAAAAAAACTTACAATACTAGATTTGATATACATATATGATTAAAATATCTTTCACACATTTACAATCTAAGGAACATTTAGTTTAGTGTTTTATAGAATTAGGAAAAATCAATTACTAATAAATCTCAAGTATTCTTATCAAATGGAAATTTTTTCCACCATGTCAGAAGATAATAAATCCATATCAATACTTAAAAATATCCCATAAATTCTCCATGTAGGATACTATTCTTGGATCAGCATACTGAATACTTTTTTTCATAACCTAGGGAAATGGAAATATAAGATGGGGTTTTCTCAAATGCTTAGTAAGGGTAAACATAATAATAAGGCACAACATGAGAGACATGAGGCATAACATGATATTATAATGAAAATGGTCATAATATTTAGAGCATGAGATAAAGAGATGATATCATAAAATCATAGATTAAAAAATGATCATAAAATAATAGAATGGAATCATAGGAATGTGAAAACATTAAAAACATGACATCATATGCATAATTCAAGTCCCCTGCCTCATTAACATAACATATTTGGCTAGGATTTATCATGCACCATAGTTTGGTAGGCACACTGCCCACACACCATGATACCTCATGAGATGGAAGCATTACCCAATGCATTATAGTTATATATAATATTGGTCCCACCCCTCAGATAATTAAAATCATACATATGTGTGACACATTGTTTAAATAAACATATACTTTTCATGTGGTTACATAAGAAAGCATTAATGATTTCATCAATAAATATGACATGATAAACTCATGGAAAATAAATGGGCATCTAATGAATTTAATCATCATTATAGGAAAATATCACTCAATAAAGATAATTATACATATGTTATTTACACCATATAGGAAATGGATACAAAATATAAAAAATAATTTCCACAATCAATCAATATATTGGGAATCTAGTTGAACACCATTCAATGAAGTTACATAACATAGGTAATTCACAGAGGAAATAATTGGAAGTAAATCATTCCTATAAAAGTGGATGATTAGATAATAAAAAATAAATGATGGATTATACCATATATATAAAATATAATTTCATAATCCATATATAAAAAGAAGGTGTATTGTATCATTTGAAGATAATCCTTAATAAAGCATAAGATATAGATGAATAATACCGCTAGAATCATTTGAAAAACTAATTTGAAAATAATAATTTTCATTATCCTTTGATAACATTTAAAAGGGAATATTTTATTAAACCATGAGAATACGAATTTCCTTTTTTAAAACATGAAATTATATAGAGAAAATCTCTTAGAAAATTACATAGGTGGAAGAAAGATATGGTTACATAGAAACATGTAAAAGAGACCCCCTTTGGACAAAAAAGACCCAAATGGAAACATTTAAAATATTTCATTTTAATTTTTTTAATAATTTCATGGTATTTTAAAATGACTTATTTAAAACAATTTGGAAATAAGGATTTTTTTTACATTTTAAAACATTTCTTTAGAATATTTTTTTTAGAAAGTAAGTACGTGGAAAACATTTAAAGTATATTAAAATAATTTAGTGATACCCACATCATAAAAAGGTTGAGAAAACCTTTCATTGATAATAGTTAAATAAAAGTATGTTGGTCACTTGAAAAATTATAAAAAATAATTTTTATAGGTAAAACATAGATATGTAAGAAAAAGAGTTGTGTGCATCTGTTGGGGAACATCCATTTCAGTGACGCCTTTTGAATGGAAAATTGACCCCCTAAAGAGAAAATTTTAATGAAAGGGATTAATTTCCTCAAATATAAAGAAAATATGTTATATTTAAAAGCTAATTTTAGGATAAAGGAGACATATTTAATCAATGTCAAGAATAAAATTACCGACTCATAGAAAAATAATATGAGTCGAGATCTGAGTAACTTTTTAACCAAAACCATTGAATGATAAAGATATTAAAAATGAACCTCAAATCCCACTAATAAAATATATTTTATTATAACATAACAATTGGGAATCATATACACCATATAAAATCACATTGGTGTATAAAGTAAAACATATCTCACAGAAGGGAGTTTGAGATGAAAATGCATTACCTTATTTCTACTCTTAGTTGATATCACTCTAAGTTCATGTAAAATAACCATAAATATATTAATAATCTCTTTAGTCAAATTATTAATCTCTATAACCCTTTTATATACTTCATTTATAATTTTTTATTGTGAATATAATGATTCATTATTGTTTATTTTTAACATGAGGTGTTAACACTTTTAATTGTCTTGCATATAATTTTTAATGTTAATGTTTATCCTTGATATTTTATACCAATTCTATCACTAAGATATTAAATATGGTTATTTAATATATATCACATGATTATTTAAAATTTTTCACTTTCATACCATGATATTTTTAATTATAAATCTTGAAGATGTAGTTGGAGACAATCTTATTTTGACAGTTTTTAAGAAACAAAGATGATATATTATTAACATGTTTAGATATTGATATTATAACTATAGAATCTTTAAAAATATTTAATTCTTTATTGATACATGGAATTAATTTTTTATATCATTCCTTAATCATTCACTATATAAAAATTGAAATATCGCTCAAGTAGGCGATACCCGACCAAAATAAAAGCGTGTCGTAATGATTGAATGAGTAAGAAAGTGACATTGAATAATGTTAATAAAAGAATTAAATAATATAATAAATTTAATATATATAATATATCTCCATAAAATCTATCCTTATAGTCATTAATGATGGGTGGTTATGACAAATGAAATTCATCGTTTGTGGAGGTGATAGTCTGGATGTACACATGATTGACAAACCCATTTCTCAATGAATGAATAGATTGACTGTATATGAAAAATTATCATTTAAGAATTATAAAAATGTTAATAATATTAGTTCATTAATTATATTTTTAGTTCCATCTATGTTATAATGTTAATATAAATAAAACTTGTCATTCATGTAGGTGGTAGTTCGCACATACGTATGATTAACGATCTCATTCCTTAACGAATAGATAGAATGATGGTAAATATAAAATGTGTTCATTTTATAATTGTATTAGTGAAATAAAAAAATAATTATTCATAAAATTAATCATTTATACCATCCATAATAGGTGGTGATAAAAAAATAATCGCATCACATCATGGAGGCGGTAATTCACACATACACACGACCAATGCATTTTGTTTTTCTTAGCAGATGACATGGAATAAATGAATAATTATTATAAGTTTAATATAATAAAATTTATGTATATAGATGATACTTAATTCATTATATTAAGAAATATATATTATATTATGTATATTAAAATTAAAAATAAATATTAAAAGGAGATTAATACTCATGTCAAGAACTGGGAATTTCCTTGGAATTATACTTGGAAATGAAGGGTTAGGATAATTATTGGTGGACAAAGGATATGGTTCATGAGAGAGTTATCAATTAGGAGTAAATGGGTATTGTTTTGGCTATGAAATCAAATTAAATTGTGTTTCTTTAATGGGTGGGAGTTACCCCTTTTATAAGTGAAAGAAAAACCACTTTCTATGGAAAATAATGTCAAGTAAGGTGAAAGAATGAAATGGATTGAAATTTAGGTAAGTAAGGTGACATAATTTAAGTAATACATTTAGGTATGAATTTAAAACCAAAAAAATGACTTCTATAAGGATATAAGTCTTGTAAAGTTATGAAAATTCTTTCCATATTAGATTAATCTCTTAAACACTAATTAGTCTTAATTAAATATTGATCATGGTAATTAATTTATTATTAAAAAATTTTAGTAGACCCTTATTAACCAACTTTAATATGATTATTATGAATTTTATCTCTATTTAATCTAATTAATATCATTTTTTCAGAAAATGTAATTTTAATTTAAATATACATAACACATAATTTTTTTGAATAAAAGACTATGTTCCAACCTTAAACTTATGTATAAGGAAAATTTTTAATGGTTATTAATTTTCATGATCAGAATTTATTTATTATAAAAAAATGAAGGTTATACGATATTAAAACAATTACCTAACCTAATTTTACCAAAATATTAATTAATTGAATGGAAATATATAAAATTGTTTTCTTTATTAAGAAACCTTTCAATTTGGTTCTAAAAATGTTGGTCTGTGGTTTTCTGAGTTCAAATAGTTTCTTAAAATGCATAATTTTATTTATTTTTCATGACCCAGCCCCTTTGAACCATTCTATGATACCCCATGCCCACCTCCCATAGGTCAGGGGCTGGAAACTATCACTGAGTAGGCATATCCCATAATTGGGAGGAATTTGTCTAAGCACCTATATGCACACACCTGTCTCATAGAAAAAGTTGAAACTAAAAACACCAAGTAAACATGGATTCAGACCACTAAGAAAACCCACTCAAAGTAAGGTACAAAACTAAATAAAAATGGGTTGGAATACAGGCCCAACTGAAATAGAAAAGTACAAGCTCCTAGATCTCATTTTTAGAAAACTCTACCAGAAGGGTAGGTACAATAATCTATATGAATGTTGCTAAAGCATACAACATCTATTGGGTCACCATGAAGCACCACCTGTCTCCGACCCACCACAGACTCTGTTAAACTATTGATCGTCTGCACAAGACATGACACGTATAGGTGAAGCCCGTGCAGGGGTGATTAAAACAATACTTAGTAGGAACCCCAAACAACCAAAGAATTACACAAAGTAAACCAAAAGTAATAAAACTAAGTATACCACATAGAAGAGAACTAAGAAATACACAAAGTATACTAGAAAAGAGGCATAAAATGTGTTTCCTCTAAGAGGTATAGTCAAGAGAGTCACTAGAGTTAGCTCACACAAAGTATAGGTCTATGGTACATAAATAGGATTGTCGTAAGGATCCAAAGTACCCTAAAGTAGTAACACATGGAGTGTTGGTTACACATGGAGTATAGGTAACACATGGTGTCAAGGTAACACATGGAGTTTAGATAACACATAGAGTGTTGGTAACACATAGAGTGTAGGTAACACATAGAGTGTCATCAAAGACTAGAGGAAACACACCCTGGTGGATTAGGGGATTACCGACTCAGTCTTGGTAAGACAAAAATTCAAGATAAGAAACATAGTCTAGGTAAGACACATAGTCTAGGTAATCAAATAGATTATAGGTTTCATCCAGCCGCATGAATCTTACCTTAGCACGCTCATTTCAGGAGCACCTCCTCCTCATGACAATAGGCCTTACTAGAAATTACACGGAGACTCATGTAGAGTATTCCAAAAGGATCGCATTTCCACGAGGATCCCGACATTGTAAAAAGATTGTTAAACAAACACATGATTTGAGAGTTATGGGCATTTAAGTAAAAAGGGGTCGGTTGGGTCTAGGTCTGATCCGACCTAGTCAGACCGACTTGAGGTCCGCCAACCTAGTCTAGACAACCCGATCCGACCTGGTAAGTCTGGGTCTTCCTGAACTAGCCCGACACAAAGGTCTGGCTTGTTGGGCCGCAGGTCCAGCCATTTGGGCTACAAGTCCAGCCCGTTGGGCCATGGGTCTGGATTATTGAGCCGTAGGTCCAACCCGGTTGTTCCGATCTGGCCCGCCACATGCATGGCAGTGTGTTCTTCTAGCCGTAGCTCCCGTGTCTCCTGCACATGGCTTAGCCACATGCTGCAGGGTCAGTGAGGCCAGACTACATGGTGTGGCTGGTCTGCATGTCCAGAGGATCCCACATCTCTACCGCAGGTCCCTCCTCCAATCGACCTGGCTCTGGCAAGCCACATCCCTCCGCCGCAGCCTCCTATCGTGACTATCCACCGCTGCTACAACCCGCCTAACTACGACTCCTGAATGCCGCCCATTGTTGCTATTTCCATGGGCCTCTTTTGACACTTGGGGTCTCTGACGTGGCTCGACGTCGAGCCCCAATTGCTACTGTGACCTCCTTCTACAGCTTCTGTCCACCGCAGCGGCTCGCCTAGACTATGGATCACCGTCGCCACTGGATTCCCTACCGATGGCTCTTCTTCCTGGCCTGACCTTTCCCCCAGGACGATGCCACCTTTACCTCCAGACTTGTCTCACTGGTGGCCTCACCTCATTGTGCCACCAAAACTTCCACGCCGTGGCGATTTTGGATCCCTTTCCGGACCATTACAACGATGAGTAATGAGAAAGGATTCCAGAGAGGAAGCAAATCACAATAATGCCTAATGTGGATGGATATCAACATTGTTCTTGTCAAACGTGATCCGTCCACATTATAATTGAAGAACCAGACTTAGAAAAATCAATTATAACAAAAATATAACATGGATTAAATTCCCAAACAACATCTCAACTCAAAACCCATCCCAAAAAAATAATCGAACCACGAATCAACCTATTCATGGGTTGATCCACATTCATCATTAGAAACAAGAATTGTGAAAGTAATAAAAAAGAACATAAACCCCCTACCTAGAAAGAGGATCAGTCGGTGGAGAAGAATAGAGTTGCACCACCGTCGTTCGTCTATGCTTGATCCTTGGTTCGTGATCCGCAATCCGTTGACATTATTCATTTACCAACGATAGGAAATTACCAAGCTCTCCTCTAACGTTCCCTGGTAAGAATCAATAATCCTAATCCTGACTGCCTCACAAAGGTTAAATAAATGTTTCATTATTACTATTTTTCTTTGAAACAATGTCATCACACTGTTTCATTTATAAAATGAAACAACTACTTTGTCGCTGCGTCGTAACATTGATGCTTCGTCATGAAATGCTAAAGGAAAAATAAAATAAAAATTCTAAGTTTATTTTTATTCTTCTTTAAAATGACTGAAAAATATTATCCGGATTCGACCCGTACTAGTCGAAGTTAGGCCCTTCCTAAGAAAAACCCACTGCTCTGAATATAATGGTGCCCTTAGATTTCAAATATGAGCACTCATTTAAAGGTTACAGAAACCAAGCACGAATGATATTTTTAATAAACTTAAAAATAGTTTAAACATTTATTCTTGGCACCCCAGGCCTCATAATCCTATGTCATCTCAGTGCATGGTCTCGAAATAATCCCATATAATTTTTTTAAAAAAATTACATGGAAAATTTGGGACATCACATTCTCACCACCTTAAGGATTTATGCCCCCAAAATCTAAAAAAGGGATAAATAAATAGGGATAATCCGCATGAATTTGATCCTTCCACTACCAAGTGATCTTCTATAGATTACTGTGCTTCCACTGATCTTGCACCAGAGGAATCAACTATCCATGAAGGATTCTCTCCTGTTGATCCTTGATCTCAACCGGGTACTCTACGAAAGTTTCCCTATCATCAATGTTTAGCTTGCCCCAGTCAATGACGTGTGATGGGTCATTTATGTATCTCCTTAGTTGGGATATGTGGAAGACATCATGCACTCTCTCTAACTGTAGAGGTAGAGCCAAGTAGTACACCACCTCACCCACTCTACACAGTATCATAAAAGGTCTGATGAGCCTCAAAGATAATTTGATGCTCTGGACAAATATCCATATCCCATGTCGAGGAGAGACCTAAAGAAACACATGGGATCCCTCATCAAACTACAAGGGTCTCAATTTCCTATCAGCATATGACTTCTTATGGCTATGTGCAGTCTTTATCCGCTCTTGGATGACCTGCACCTTCTCCGTAATAGCTTGTACCAGCTCCAGGTCCATGTTTGCTGAATCTATGGGGTTAGTCTAACAAAGTGGTGACCTATAGGGTTTCCCATAAAAGGCCTCAAATGGAGCCATAATGATGATGGATTGGTAGCTGTGTTTGTACACAAACTCCACAAAGGGTAGGTGATCCTCCCAACTATGGCCAAAATCAAGGATGAAAGCATGTAGCATTTCCTCTAGGACTTGAATGGTCTGCTCTATCTGTCCGTCTGTATATGGGTAGAAAAAATGTGCTCAAACACAACTGAGTCCCAAACGCCTCATGCAGTTCCTTCCACAAATAGGATATAAAACGTTCATCTCAACTAGAGACTATCATCGATGGGACTTCATGGAATCGAACTATCTTCTGCATGTAGAGGAATCCTAATCTCTTTATAGGACTCTACTGCCAAATCACTAGAAAGTGGGATGCCTTGGCGAGTTGTTCAACGATCACACAGATGGTATCATGACCCTGGAAATTCAAGGTAAACCTGTCATTAATTACATCAATATTCCATCCCACTTCCACTATGGCACCTCAAGGGGATGAGTCAAACCTGTAGGAACCTGATGCCCATTATTCACTTGCTTGCAAGTGAGGCATCTTGAAAAAAACTCAGCCATTGACTTATTCATTCCCGACCACTATAACTAATGCTGGAGGTCCTGGTACATCTTTCCCACACTTGTATGTACGAGCAAAGGGGATGTATGGAACTCCCTCAACACCTCATCCTGTAACGCTGCTGGTACAAATGTGCACTCTCTGAAGAGAATTACATACTCTCCACCTTTTGAATATCCATCAGAAGCATGCCCTATGGAAATATGATAACCTATAGCCTCACAGTTGATATCTATGAGATGTGCCTCTCCGACTCGCTATAAGAGTGGAGGGGTGACAACCGTCGACTAGATATAAGCAGCTTCATATCCTTTCACGAAGGATATTTATAATGATGCTAACTATTTTTAACAACTCGTTCAGTAGCTGTGAACTCCATTTCCTATTGAGCACATCTACCACCACATTCCCCTTCCCAGGAGTATAGACTATTTCAAAGCCATAGTCCTTAAGGAACTCCAGCCATCGTCTCTATCTCATGTTCAAATCCTTATGAGAGAAGATATAATTGAGACTCTTGTGGTCAGAGTATATGATTAACTGTTCACCCATAAGGTAGTGTCACCACATCTTCAATGCAAAGATTACCACTACCAACTCAAGGTCATGGGTCACATGGTTCTACTAATGTGCTCTCAACTTCCATGAAATATTGGAAATCACTAATTTCCCCTGCATCAAGATGCAATCAAGACTTTTCCCTGATGTTTCGTAGAACACCACATACTCGACACCCTCCTTTGGAAATATTAGGATGGGAGAGATCGTCAAACTTTGTCTCATAGAACTTCTCTATCTATACAAAAGGTTTCCCATTTCCTGTCAAGGATGTCATGGTTTTTTATACTCTGGAAAATTCAGGCATGAACCTCTAATAGTAACCAACCAACCCAAGGAAACTATGCACCTCAATAACATTCTTGGGTGGATCCCAAGAAAGCACCCCCTATATCTTCACTGGATCCACTGCAACTTCAACCTATAATATGGAATGTCATAGAAATTGGTCCTACTGAATCTAGAACCGATACTTTGAGAGCTTCCCATAATGTTGGCGTGCTCAGAGTAAGTCCAGGATCATCCTCAAGTGCATAACACACTCCTCCTCATATGCTAACTACACTATAATGTCATCAATGAAGACCACTACAAACCAGTCCAAGTACAGCTTGAAGATCCTGTTCATGAGTCCCATGAATACCGCTAGTGTGTTCATCATGCCAAATGGAATCACTAATTACATGTAGTGACTATACTGACATCTGAAAGATGTATTTGGTATGTACTCACCCTGTACACGAAGTTGGTGACAACCTGATCTAAGGTCTATCTTTGAGAACCATCTCACTCACTTTCAACTGATCTAAGAGATCATCAATCCTCGATAGAAGATACTTGTTGTTCATGGTCACCTAGTTTATCCATCAAAAGTCCACACATAATCCCAAAATCCTGTCTTCCTTCATGGAAAACAAAATTGGGGTTTTCCATGGTGAAATACTGGGCCTCACAAAGCCATTTCTATGAAAGTCCTCCAACTATACCGTAAACCCCCAAAGCTCCACGGGAGCCATTCAATATGTATTTGTAGATATTGGTGCCATCCCAGGGTATATACCAATGCATAAATCTACCTCCCTATGAAGAGGTAATCCTGGGAAATCATTAGGGAATACATCCTCATACTCATACGCCACTGTAAGAAACTGAGGGCTCATCACCTCCCCTGAACTGAGGGTTATGCCAGCCAACTGATGTGTGATCGACTGCAACCTCCTACGTGTGAGTCCATCCCGCACTTCATGCATTTCCTTTTTTCCAGTAAATGAAAACATGATCCCCTCTCCATGAACACACCAAAATCTATGCCTAAAATTGTCAATCTAAGTATGGACCGTGGATAAGAAGTCCATACCCATAATGACATCGTAAAGCCTTGATGAAACTAATAGGAGATCCCAGTCAAAGCTCCCTACCGCAAGAGTTTTCTCACAATGATAAAACTAGTGTGTGATCATTGTATCCCCTCCCATAAAAGTCTCTAAACATAAGGATCAAGAAAACAACTCCCCCGTAATCTATGAGATCCGAACAAGGTACGTGGAAAGGAAAGAGTGACTAGAACCAGTGTATATAAGAACTACATCTAGGATGTAGGAGACAAAAATTGTACCTCTAATCATCTCTAGAGAATCAGGAACGTAAACCTCTATCACATGAAGCTGGGCCCTCCCTTATCGACCATCTCTCAAAGCCCGTGGTGGACAACCTGGGGGTGGTGGTAGTAGTACATGAAGCCTCTACTGACTGCCTGTTGCATGACCTGCTCCCCAGACACGTCCGCCACCCTATAGACCACCCTGATCAAACCACTTTTACTATTATGGACGCACCTCAAGCGTATCCTGGTTGGTCATATAATTGGTTGGGAAATTTCTATCCAGATTCCCTTAACCGTCGCATGAGTAGAACAATTATTCCTTTAGCTAACTTTCTCTACCTTGGGAGGCTTGGATCACTGGTCCCGTATCCTGTGGTCATCCCCTTGAGTGTTCGACCTTCTTGGGTCCCTACGTCATCTTTTAGCTACCCATTTTTGAAGACTCCTCTATCTATCGCCTAATGGTAGCTCCCATTGCCAGTTCCTGCTCTACAAGAAGGATCTCTACCAGTAGATCTCTCTCCAGCACCCTAGCATGTGTATGGATACTAATGGAAATCATTGATGCCCTGATCTCCCTACGTAGTCCCTCATCAAAGGTAGGTTCCCTAAAGAATAGGTCCCACACCATGTCTATAGAGTAGCGAGTAAGATTTATGAATCTTGCTGAGTACACTGCCACCATCTGGCAGCCTTATAGTAGATGCATGAGCTCCTGTATACGCATAGAGCATAACGTCACTCGAAAGAAATACTCTTAAAAGATATTATTGATGTCTTTCTAGGTTAGGGTAGCCTCCTCATGCGTCTGGATTATCAAGATCCACCATCTCCCCACCAAGACCTATAGAATACTCACAACTAGGACTGCCATCTGGTCAATAGGTGTCCTCACTAGGTGAAAAACTCACCTCACCACCTCCAACCAGTCCTTTTCTACCTGAGGATCCATCTCACCTCAGAACCTAGGAGGTCACTATATTTGGAAATCATGAAACACACTTAGCCTGCATGCATTCTCTACCGGTAATGTTGGAAGAAAATTCTGATCTTTGGGTGGTGGTATCACTGGTACCCCACCGAAAAGTTCTATCTCTGAAAATGGTCCCTACACTAATGCCTCATCGCTCGGTGGACCATCCTTCTGGTCATGCCCTAGAATACTGGTTGGATGCCTATGTAGAAGCATCCTAAAATAGAAAAGATGTACCATGGTCAATAGAGTGTACCTGGTGAACTGACTCTGACTCAAGTAGGACATGAGAACACACTCAATTTCTATATTATGTATGAACCATTAATTTCCCACGCAACTGGTGTTTTCATGTACTGATTTGGAAAGCAGAATTCAAGATATGGGTGTATGGATACGTCAGCCACTGCACCAACACTGGGTTACCTATCCTAAAAGCCAAACTTGAAACACTTAACACTATTTCCCCCCAAAAAAGTAAAACTGGCCACCCTTTAATACCACTATGTCAGGACTCATCCCCCGGGGCCCATACCGTGACTAGCCCAAGCCCACCTCCCACATGCCAGGGGCTGTGACTAGTGCTGAGTAGGCATATCCCATAAGTGGGAGGAATTTTCCCAAGTACCAGTACACACACACCCATAACCAAGAAAAAGATAAAACTGAAAGAAACTATGTAAACATGGATGAAAACCACTTAGAAAACCCACTCAGAGTAAGGCACAAAACTAAAAGAAAATGAGGTTGGAATATAAGACCAACTAAAATAGAAACTACAAGATCTTGGATATAATCTGCTAAAAAAACCCAACCTAAAGGGCATGTACAATAATCTGTCTAAATATTTCTAAAGCGTACCACATCCATCGGGTCACCCTGAAGCACCACCTATCTCTGGCCCACCAAGAACTCCGTCAAAGCTATCGATCGTCTGCACAAGACATGACATGTATGGGTGAAGCCCATTTAGGGGTGAGTAAAACAATACTCAGTAGGAACCCCAGACCATAAAATAATTACACAAAGTAAACCATAAGGAATCACCCAAAGTATACCACATAGAAGAGCACTAAGAAATTCACCAAGTATAATACCAAAGAGGCATATGATGTGTATCCTATAAGAGGAACATTAAAGAGAGTCACTAGAATCAACTCACAAAAAGTATAGGTCTATGGTATGTAAAAAATATTTTAATAAAAATCCAAAATAACCTCAAGTAGTAACACATAGAAAGTTAGAGATATATGGAGTGTAGGTGACTCACGAAGTGTCAGTAATACAGAGAGTGTAGGTAACATATGGAGTATAGATAACACATGGAGTATTGGTAATACACAGAGTGTAGGTAACACATAGAGTGTCATCAAAGACTAGAGGACCCACACCCTGGTGGGTAAGGGGAGTACCAACTCAGTTTTGGTAAGACATAAAGTCTAGATAATATTGATAGTTTAGGTAAGACACACTGTCAAGGTAATCACATAGCTTCAAGGTCACATCCAGCCGTAGGATTCTTTCCTCAACACGCTTGTTCCGAGAGCACCTACTCCTTGAGCCAATAGTTCATACACCGACTTCCACATTAACTCATATAGAGTATCCCAAAGTACTAACTCATCGCGAGGGTCCCAGTGCTGCAAATAGATCATCAAACAGACACATTGTTTGAGAGTTATGGGCATTTAAGTAAAAAGGGTACAGTTGGGTCTGGGTCCCGTCCGACCTGGTTGGATTGACCCATTCCGACCCGACCCGTGGGATGCCGACCCGACCCATCCCAAACCGTTCAGTCTGGGTCAATCCAAATTGGCCTAGCCCAAAGGACCGGTCCGTTGGGCTGTGGGTCCCGCACGTAGGGATACTAGAGAGGCTCAACTTTTCTGATCCAGCTCGCCATGTACGGGTTTGTGTGCTTCGCTAGCCATGACCCACCCTGTCTGCAACTCCCATGTCTCCCGCATGTGACATAGCCATGTGCTGCCAAGTCAATGTAGCTGGACCAAGTGGCGTGACTAGTCTACGAGACCAGCAGATCCCATGTCTCTACTACGAGTCCCTCCTTCGATCTACGTGGCTACGAAGAGCTATGTCCCTCTGACACAACCTCTTATAGTGGACGTCGGGTACCACAGTGGCCCTCCTGGCCGCGAACCTTGAATGCCACCCATGACTTCTACTACCACATGCCTCCTCTGACGCCTGGGGTCACTTGTGCGACTCGGTGCTGTAACTTTCTACTGCAGCTTCCGTCCTACACCTCCTGTCGTGGCTTTCGTTTGCTGCCACAGTCCTGCCTAGACCGCAGATCCCCACCCCCATCAGTCACCCTGCTAGCGGCTCTTTCATCAAGTTCGCCTGGTGCAGCCTCACCGCCGGGCTGATGGCACCTCCGCTGTCAGCCTCATCTCTTCGTGTTTCCAAAACTTTTAAAACATGGTGATTTTTGATCCCTTTTCATATCGTTGCAACAACGAAGAATGAGAAAGGATTTGGGGGAGGAAGTGGATCACAAGAACACCCAATGTGGACGGATCAGGGCCTTGTTCACATGGGACTTGATTTTCTATATTAGAATTGAATAAGGAAGCTTAAACAAAATCAATTCCAACACAATTCTAACATGGATTAATTTTCTAAATAATATCCCAACTCAAAACCCATCCCGCAAAAATGATCGAACCATGGATAAACCAATCCATGGGTTGATCTGTGTTCATCATTGGAAACAAGAACGGGGAAATGAATCCCAAAGAAAAATATACCCCCTACTTGGACAGAGGATCAGTCAGCAGAGAAAAATAGAGTTGCACTACTATCATTCTTTGATCCTCAGTTTGTGATCTCTGATTTGTCAGCATTCATCATTTTCCAATGGGAGGAAATCACTAATATATCTTCCAATATTCATAAGGAATAATAAATAATCTTAATCCTTAATCCCTACCAAAGGTTAAAGATACATTTCAACATTACTATTTCTCTTTGAAACAGTGTCGTCACGCTGTTTCATTTATGAAAGGAAATAGCTGGTTTGTCTCTGCATTGTAGTATTGTTGTGTCGTCATGAAACACTAAAAGAAAACTAAAGTAAACTTTTTAAGTTTATTTTTATTCTTCTCTAAATTGTCTGAAAAATATTTTCCGTAGTCAACCCGTGCCGGTCGAAGTTGGGTCCTACCTAATCAAAAGTCATTACTCTGAGCATAATGGTGCCCTCAGATTTGAAATCTGAGTACTCATTTAAAAGTTACTAAAACCGAGAATTTTTGTTATTTTTAATAAACTTAAAAACATTTCAAACATTTATTTCAAGCACCCGGGCCTCAGAATCACGTTCGTCTCAGCGCCTGGTCTCGAAATAACCCCATATAATTTAAAAACAATTACATAGAAAATCCAAGACATTACATCATTAATTTCATATTTTATCACTTAAATGGTCTTATGACCATCTAGGTAATTCTTATACGTTTATAAAGTTATGAAAATTATAATTCTCATAAAAATTGCATTTTCGACTAAAAATCAATATTCTTAGAAAATGCTAAAAAATTCATAATAAGTAAATTTTGATATTATAAATTCAAAAATAAAGTTAATTTTATCTAATTATAATTATAAAATAATATATTTAAATTTTAATAGAAAATAAAAAATATATATAAAAGGACCAGACCATAATCATTACATAATATGGAGTTTTAAGTCAAGCATTCATTATCTTAAATTTTGGGATATTTTCAGGTTTAGAGTTTTAGAGAATTAGTTTATAAATTATACATAAAAAACCATAAATTATAAAGTGATCACTTATGATTATTATCCATTTTTTCAATAATATAAAACTTTTAAAATCAAGCATGAGTTTTTTTCATGGAAAATCTTCATGACTTTCAACTTGACATTTTTATTTCCCTTAACCATCCTTAGAAACTATGATTTTTTTTAAATGTTATATGAGCATAAAAATCTCAATAAGGGACATAAAAGAAATAAAAACCATTAGTCTAGTGGAAAATATGAAAAACCATGAAATGTTTTACCTTTAAATCAATGTTCTTTAAGCGAAAGAAATAAATAATTTTCACATGAAAAACACACACACTTTTGCTAAAATAAAATCATTATAGCCCATAGAAATCAAATCAAAACCCTTTTTTAGCATCTTAGAGAATCACATTCATAACCCATTTTAAACCCGTATTAGAAGTAACTAGAGACCTATTAAATCCACAGGAGAAAACCTTTGGTGACTCTATTATTCTTACCCATTATGACATGGTATATTAACCAATGCATTTGATTATTATCTGGGCACAACCATTATATAAGATATATTGAGCTCACTTGATTCGATCTTGGTATACCCATTGTACAATATTTATCTATTCACCCAATGCTATTTTGGTGCACCCATTTCTCATATAGTACTCAAGTAAAATGTAATTAATAAAGCATTTTATTCCAAAATTTTCATCATAACACTTTTGAAAATCTCTTTTAAACTCATATGAAAATTACTTTTAGATCTTAGAATACCCCTTTCTTTTAAAAAACCATTTTTAACACCAAAAAACTCAGAAAAAGGGTATGAGGGTTTTTATTTGAATAAAAAAAATTAAAGCTTATAAAATAATTCAAACTTCAGATAATGGTTATAGTGGAAGAAAATTTGTTGTCGCCTCATACATTAAACTAGAAAATTCATTTTTTTCATTTGAAAATAAATTCACACATTCTATACAAAGATTATTTTTTTAAAAAAATAATGAAATAAAGAAAAAAGTTCCATTTATAAAACTTTTATGTTGGTAATAAAATCATTTTAAAAAAATAGACATGGAAGAAAAAGAGAGTTAGAATGAAAAAATTAAAAGACATTTTTTTAAAGAAAATTCCCTTACCACTTTGGAAATACTTTAATCATAAGCCCCATGAAATAATAACATTATAAAAAACTTAAACAACATGATAATAGATAAATTCATGATATAATATGTCAAAGGGTGTGTATAACACAATGTAAAAGAATATAGGTGCATAAAATGAAAATATGATGCAATGAAAGGAAATTGAGATAAAGTCCCATACCTTGAGTACGATTCATCACATTTATTATTTATATTCTTGAATAATAAACTTATATTAATTATTTTATTTATTGATATTTTTTTCCAGTGAATTATTCCTTTTATTTCACTTATTACCATGTCATATATAATTACTTAATTAATTAAGTTTAATTCAGAAGTTTTGATGGTAATCAACTTATATGTGACGAATAAGGTCTCCTCATCTCATAGATCCCTAAATGAAAGACCAATACACATTGAGTTTATACCCTGAAATAGGTTTTTACCGCTTGATCCACCTATAAATAAAAGCACTACCATAGAAACTTGAATGTCTTGAATTAAGGCCTATGTCAGTAGCCCAAGACCCACTTATTTTAATAAGAGTAACAAGTTATACCACCAGGAAAGAACTCAGATCTTAAAAAGTTAGAGGGAACATTGAATTCCTTATCTACCATTGTTCCACATCACCCATAAATCCCAACATACTGAGTTAAATACCTTCCCATGAATCATGATTTATGGTTCTCGAACATCTGCTCCTTGGAAACATATGGGCATGAACTCCTACAAATCCCCCACCTATGCTTGAAGACCCACCCTCTATTTGAACATCTCCGACAAAAAAAGAGCTCAAATTCCATAAAAAATAAGTTCCAAATGGATTTGGTACTTGGATTCTCATAACACATATACCTCAAGACCATGTTTATCCATTTTCTTTAAGAATTTTCATCTGTTGGGATAAAGTTGTTAGATAACTGCTAGATGAGAAAATTCATCTAGGCTAGGATATCTTTTCACCAGATCTAGCTCACCCACCTGTCTATCTGTAGGATGGGTTATACATTCATGAGGAATTATAAAGAGATAAAATATCCTTTCATTGATTCCGTGAATATACATCTATATGGTTCCTCCATGAGAACAATTCTTCCATGAAGGGTTTTTTATTCTCATCAAGAATAGAAGAAATGAAACTTGGATAAAGTCTCACCTATTTAAACAAAATATTTGGCACCAATAATCCTATAAATAAGAGGATCTTAACCACTTACTTGTATTTTCAATACCTAATATCCCCTCACCCGATCACCCACTCCACCTTACCATCCAACCATCGAAGATTATCTTTCATACACTATTCTATCCATAGGAGTTTACCTAGACACTCATCCAAGAGACTATATTCCTCACCATATATAATCCTCATGAGGCTTTCCCATAAGGATTTAACTTTGATAATGTCCCAGGAAAGTCATTCTTGCATGGATAACATGGAATCAGAAAAACTTCTTTAGTTGACCCCCTCCTTAAGAGGTATATACAACTGTTTCCATGAAGTCTAATATAATTTACACTCGAGTTTTTGTTTCCTAATTAAATAATTAATTATTTTTTCAATTTTATCAATGGTACCCTTTATTGGATTTATCATAGAGGACACATGAACGAGAATCACTTTAATTATGATGTTCAACAGCATGATCTGACCACCAAATGATATAAATTTATATTTTTTAGTCTAAGATACAAAACCTCAGATGACTGAACTACTTATCAAAGAGAACTTTTTTGATTCTTCCATCTAAGATTGGTGCTTATATGCATTGCATTATAATACTCCTCTTCTGAATTATCACTTTTTTCTAAATGATCCTTCCACAATGGTTCAAACAGTTCTTTGATAGATATACACTTCTCTTCTCTAATTTGATCCATTTTACACTTTAACATCTATACATATTCCTCATATTATTAAACCCATAAATTTATATAGCCCTACCATTAATAAATAAAACAATTTTCTCGACATACATCAAGTGGGACATGGTAACCATACCCGTTCTATTCTTGTAAGCGTGTATGAATCCTTTATCAAATTCTATTTTAATATATCTTGAGAGAACCTTATATGCAAGGATAAAGAGGATAGGTGAAAGAGGGTATCCCTTCCTCATACCTTAGGATGATTTAAATAAATCGAAGAATCTCCCCATTAACAACATCAAGAGCCAAGGTAAAGAAAAGTACCTCTATATCATATCATGGTTCCAGAAATTAAAGATAAAATTATCCATTTCCTTCAGAATGAAACTAAAATACATGCAGTTATAAAAATTTTCCATATCCACCTTGATCATTATGTTAGTTCCAAGACTCTTCGTAATAATCTTATTAACTATAGAGAAAAATTGACGATGATGGTGAGAATTTTGTATAAGAAACTATAGAGAAAAATTGGTCTGAACTGATTCAAAGTAGTTGGATCCTTCACTTTTATAATTAGAACCAATTTTTAGGTGGTTATGGATCTAGTTAAATTTCCTCTATGAAATAAATCCTGCATGGCTTCAATATCATATGCTTTAATAACATCCCATGTAAAAACATAAAACATACCCAGAAAGCTGTTTGGTCCGGGTGTGCTTTCAGAGTTCAATCCAAACATAGCCTCCTTGATTTATTTTTCATCTGGAATGGCTTGCATATTTTTTTATCATCATTAGTAACCTTCCTTTAAATTATTTTCAAGAAGTTATCATCCCTTCTTCCCTTCAAAGTTTGGTCATCAACTGGGAAAATCAGCCCCACAAAAAGGTTCTCAAAATGATTCTCTATGATTTTTATAGCCACCTCTATATCCCTGGTGGAGGAGACATAATCCAACATGATATTGATATATTTATTGTAATTTTTTCCTTAATACAATCATAAAATAATCCCATATTTATATCAACCCACTTGACCTAGAGATCCCTTAAATTCTCCCTTTACACCCTTTTACTCTTCACAAGTTTCCCAGACACAATGTTTTCTTTGTTCTCCATCATTGAAAAAACATCTCTTTACCATTTTCTTGAAGAATATCTTATAATTTTCTAATTTCATTATCTATATATTCATGCAGGATATCATAATTTTTTCTGTTGTTATTTGTGTAATAAGTAGTCCATATATCCATGATCAAAATTATCATTTTTTAATATAAGAAAGAAAATGATATATTAAATTTTTATAATGATAAATGTGAAATTAATATCATAATTATTTCATTTATATCCGATAAATTCCTTAAAAATATCTGTATCACCTTCCATGTAAATAGTTAGTGAAAAATAAATCACATCGCTCCGCGAGGTGGTAGTCCTCCATACACACGAGCGACACTATCATATCCCCCATGGAATGGAAATTAAGAAGGAATATGTGATATCATAAATCCATAAGTATAAATATGTTAAAAATATCATATATATACTTTAAACCCATCATTATAACAATCTTTGAGAGGAGATGATGGAAAAAGAATGACATGAGTTCGCGAGGTGGTAGTCCACTAAACACATGAATGATGATTTTGCATCCCATTTTATAGAAGAGGAGATGTATTTTGGTTATAAAATTGACATAATATCATCTTAGTATATAGGATATATAGGTGTTATTATATAATCATAATTGAATAATATTTTAAGTATGTGTAAGAATAAATAAAATAAAGATGCTCAGTAAAGCATGATACCTCTTCTTTGAACAACCTCCTTAGGTAAGAACCAAAATCCTTATTTGGATGGATTTATGATCCAAATAAAGGATATAGGTTGTGGTTAGGGAATTTAGTAAGGTATTTGGGTAGGTATTGGACAAGAAATATCGCTTTGAATGTGTGAAGAGCAAAGGATAGGGGGAAAGGTGAGTGACACACTTGTATTTTTTTGAAAAGAAAAAGGCGTACCCGCATTTTTCACTTGCTGTAAGGGTTGAAAATGAATTAAACTCGATCCTTGGAAATTATAAAGTCTAAATATGTATATAAAATATATTTATACAAGTGTTTAGTTCATTTTAACCATTTAAATTTTAGTTTAACCCCCTGATAAATCCATTTTTATCATAACCACGGTAATTAATTTTTACTATTTTCACTATTCATTTTGGTCAAAAATTAAGTTGAATTTATTTGATAATATAATGAATTATGATTCAAAATATGGAACTCAATTTACCAAATTCAATTAATATAAGTGAGAAAAATAAATTTAAAACCGAACCTACAAACGTGATGAAAAAGTGGGCATTCAAGAAGTGTATTTTTCAAGAAAAATATGATTTTATATTAACTCTGATTAATAATTATAATTGTTTGAATATAAATTAATATTTATTGGTATATAATCCGTAAATTTAATTTAAAACATTTATCATTAGTTATTGTCCTTATCAATTAAAATGGATAAAGATTGTACACTTTAAAATAGTTTTGAGAGAGACCCATTTTTAAACCGAAATAAAATTATAATAAAATATAATAAAAATTGATTAAAAATTAATTAAGTGGATTAAATATAACAAAATAATACTTATGTTACTTTAAATCAAAATCAAAACATAATGGTACATTTAAATTACTTAATTTATTGAAAAAAATGACATTTTTACAAAAAATCTAAAATTTTCACTATTCACTGAAAAACCAATATTTTTTGAAAAATACCAAAATTTTACCCTAATTAAATTTTAATATTCTGATTTAAAAAATTATATTATTTTTTTTCAAATTAAAATTCTGAAATTAAGAAATTAAAATTTTAAATAAATACTTATAATAAAAGTGTTTATTTAAAACTATTTCATTTTTTATTTAATAAAATTACTTGATACTTTTATAATGAATATAACTATATTAATAATCATAAAAGAGATTTATTATATCATTAACTAGGTTTTTACATTATTCCCCCATTTTTAAATTGTTTCCTTACAATTTTATTCAATCATTATGAAGTGGGGATATCTTTCCCTCATAATCATCGTCATTATGTAAATTTTTATTCAAAGAAAAAAGTAAATAATATAAGCACAAACCATAAGGGCAGGACAGAAGAAACACATGACTCTAGGGGTCTAAAATAGTGAAGATCAAGGGAATCCCCTCTAATTATATTAATTCCGACAGACTTCAAGCTATTTAAGTTATGAAAAAATAATCTCTCTGGGCCTGGAATGTCAAGCGAGGCCAGGTAGTCCGTAGCTTTATTACTCTCCCACTAGGTGTGGATTGATTTGATGTTGATGTCGAGGATTCCACCACATTTTCTAATGATATGATCAATCGAACAAGGGATAACTCTGAGGCCATGCAAGGAATTGTAAAATAGCATTTAATCTGTTTCAGCTTCCATAATAACCAAACTCATATGCTTGCATACATTAAGACTTATGACCATGGACATGGTCTGTTCTTGGAGAGATGTACCTTGGTCCAGTTGAATAGTAAATGCCAGGATGACCAATCCATTTCTATCTCAAATGAATCCCCCACCTCACATAACACTAAGGCACAAGATCCATCTATGTTGAGATTCAATCCCTTAGGTGGAGGATACCACAAGACCCATTTACTGGTAGTAATATTTCTACCAAAAGGGAGATCACGAAAATATATTTTAAACCACTGCAAAGATGGTGCCTCCCTCCAGTTTCTTAGTACCCTGAACATATCTATCATTATATTTTTAGTTCTAATGATGATCATATGATTGGTTGAGGCCACCCCCTCATGTAACCACTTATTCCTCACATGCCACAAACACTAAAAGCCTGTATACAAAACTAAGGCATGAGCCCTTCTCTCCGGACCCCTCCCCCGATCCATGGAACCAACAATTAATAAAGGGAAGATCAGCCATGTTCAGAATAAAGAAAGCTGTGAACTCACCAAAAAACTTCCATACCTTCATCACCCATTTTCTCTCAAATAACACGCGACCCGAGGTTTCCTCCTTATGCCTCCTACAACAAGCACACCTAGAATCCATATAAATATCGCAATGCTTAACGTTATCATCTGTGGGGAAAACTTTGTTTCAAATTCTCCAGGTAAAAAAGTTATATTCTGTGGGGTTACACTTTGCCCAAAGAACATCACTCCACTTATCCGTATGGGCCTGCATGGTAAGGACCCAATGATAGTCCTTTATCATGAATGAACCTGAGGGAGATGGTATGAACACACACCTATCTGGGTTCGAGTTTAGCTCGATAAGATGAAACTTTTCCTATTGGTAACTATCCAAAATAGCATTGATGAAAGGTAGATAGAGGCTGGATTCCCTAAAAGATATGTCTATGGCAGGGCATCCTAGATAGATGATGGCCTTCCCACTCCAATTGTCATGCCAAAAAGAGACCTCACCTATCCCGATGATCGAGCGAGTATGGGGTTTGAGGTAATTAACAAGGGGGACAATCTCAGTCCAAAGGGGGGAAGCATGGCCATCCATTGCATCCCAATCTCCCAAATAACTGCCATGCATGGGTATACCCCACAAGGTCCGCTGTTCCAGAACCTCCCATTCTAATTTAGTATTCATGCAGGTAAGGGTGTCATTAAGGCTTGGAAAATTAATACCACCTTTGCTGACTTTCCTTGCCATCATGTGATAGGAAACCTAGTTCCTTCTACCCTCAAAAACAAGATATCAAATGAATCCAGTGATAATTCTATCTATATTTTCAATAACACCTTTTGGGACCTTGATAGATGATAGAGCATGAACTAGAGTGGCTTGGAGCATGCTATTCACTAACACTATCCTACCCCCAAAGGATAAGTACTTATTCTTATAGTTAAGAACCTGCTCCATGATCCTATTGATGAGGGGATAAAAATTACAAATATAAAATCTCCCTGAGGATAAAGGAGTTCCCAAGTACACCATTGGGGGGTCCCCTCTCTACATGCCCAGAATTTGTCTCACAGTATGGACTAGGATGGCAGAACAACTACTGGAGATGTAAAAATTGATCTTTATATTATTTATAACCCAACCACTATAATGGATGTACTCATCTAACACCCTATTCAATCCCCATATAGATCTTCTCATCGTATTTATGAAGGTTATGGAATCATCTACAAACATGGGGCACGACACAGATGGGTATCTCATCCTTCTGCGGTATGGGATAATTTTTACAGTACATAAGCTGTGATGTATGAGGTGGATTAGGACATCCTGGGCAATGATATGAATTCTTGGAGAGTTAGGGTCCCCTTGACATAGGCCATGGGCATCCTTGAAGAAACCGAATGTTTTACCCACAAATTCTATCACCAGCCATGTTGAGCTAAAACAATGAAATAGGATTTCTATATTCCATAGATAAAGACCCATACCTGCAAGAAATTTGTTAATGAAGATCCATTCAACTTTTTCATAGGCCTTTATCATATCAATCTTGATTTCCATATTGGAGTCTCATGTTTTGAAGTTGATATCCATAATCAATTCCTGGGCCAAAGAGATCTCCTCCTAGATAGAGCACCCCCTCAAGAAGCCATGTGGTTACATGGAGATCCATTGGGGAAGATAGAGGGAGAGACCTGTGTTAATAATGCCAAAGAGGATCTTGTAGGGAACATTACACATGCTTACTAGATGGAAATGATGGATTGAAGTAGGGGAATTGGATTTAGGGATGAGCCTGACATGGGTAGTACATGCAACTCGTAGAAGATTCCCACCCCAGAAGAAGTATTGGATAGACATAATTAAGTCTTCGTTCACCATATCCTATGAGTATTTATAGAAGAATATAGAGAATCCATCTGGACCTGCCACGCTATCAAGACCCAGGTTCATCATGGTATTGCATATCTCTTTCTCTTGAGGAATGACCTTTAGGTCTTCATTGTCTTGGGAAGAAAAACGAGTCAGAATCACATCAAATAGATCCATGTTTTGCACAAGATACCCATTGGATAGGTGGGTGTTGGGTATAGTAAGTAGATATCATAAGTAAGAGTTAGCTAGCTCTTTGATGACCTCCCTATCATCGGTATAAGTACCATCCTCAAGCATTATGTACAGTTTAACCCAATTTTTTCTTTCCTTAATGAAATCTTGAAAATATGTTGTATTCCTATCACCCTCTTTGAGACACTTAATCCTCACATAATCTCTGGACATGCGCTCCTGTTTGAGTAACATGATCATCAGATGCTCCTTCCTACTAGTGAGGTACTTGAAGACCCATTCATTCCAGTCACCTTCCAGACTATTTTCAAACTGTTTTGCATTTTCCATAGTGTCCTACAAGTCTCTTTCTAATGAGGGGATATACTTTGACTACACCTGGAGCCTCATCTTGAGCCGTATTTTTTTTTTGTGAAATTCCATCCATGTGTGTCCTTGTGCATGGTAATTCTAGGAGTCTCTGATTAGGTCATGGTAGTGAGTGGTACTGTCCTTGTGCTGGTAGTAGCAATACTGAGTGTGATTCTCATGCCCATAAGATAGGGAGATCCAGAGAGGGGAATGGTCTGATATACCACACACCATGTGATAAACCCTAGTGTTGGTTTACATGGATATTACTTGCATGTTGTAAAAACATCTAGCCAAACGGTCCACAACCTCCAGTTTCCCCACTGGTTATTGCACCACGTAAAATGATCACTTGAGTATTCGAGATCCATAAGGCCCCCACCATCCATGAATTGAGATAAGTCTAATATGGCTTTCCAATTAAAATTTCCTATTCCCTTACTCAACTCTGAGTCTGGAACAACGTTAAAGTATCCCCTGACTATCCATGGAAGATTTCTTGGGTTGAACGCGTTGGGATTATTCCACAAGGTCTCCCTCTACTGAGGATCACAACTCCCATAAATTAAATACGTGAATAAGGAATGAATGGCTTAGGTCACCTTAACTGTGATGAACTGGTCTCCTACCTGGTCTATATCAACTGTAAATATGCTGGTCTAGAAAATCCATATGTGCCTGTTGGAAGGTTCAATGTGCATGAAGCCATGCATTTTTGAGTTTCCTAGATAAGTCACTAATCATTATTAGTTAATGTTTGTGTTCAAGTATGGAAACCATTGTAACCATACATTTGGTAATATCTAAGGTTAGGAATTCCCATTTGATCCAAGCTCCAAAAACTCTGGTGTTTCATATGAGCATTGGAATCATTAGGAAAAGGGTGTTATGGGACTGGCCCCAGAACTCGTAGCCTTCTTAAAGTGGGAGGGCACCCATACCTTTAGTTTTTTAGATTGAGACCTTGTACACACACTGATACCATTGGAAATTATCACATTTGAGGATGTTATAGAATCTTAGTGAAGGGTAGATAACGTTCCCCTCATGGACGAGGGGGGAGGGATAGGGATCCCCTCCTCAAGCCATCAGACTTCAGTTGGGGAGATCCCACTATAGGAACCAAATGGGATACTGATGGGGGAGGGGAAGGGGTCCCCTAGGAGGGTAGACCAAAGGAACCACCTCTAGAGGCCACTCATTCCCTCCAGGAGTGCTTTGAAGTAGAAATAAATCAAGGGGAGGTAAAGCCAGCAATACAAGAGGGTGAAATAAGGGGGAGATAAGGGAATGGACAATACTAATCTAGAACTGGGGAAACCACCTCGGAACAAAGGGAACTAAGTCCCAACATGGATCCTTATTATCCACCATATTTGGGCTAATAGGAAGCTCATGGATTGGAACTGAAGGGGGGTGGGGGTGACAAAATTAGCACCAAAAGCTAGAGACGACCCTATATCCACTTCGGTAAGATCACCATTAGGAATATCTAATTGAGAGCCTCTATCCTCAATATACTAGGACATACGTTGGCATTCATAATGTCAAAGATGATTACACACCTGTAGGGAATGACCCTGAAGAAGTAAACGAGAATAGAAGCTTGGGAAGATAGGACAAGAGATGTCTTGAACCCTGTAAAAGTATTTTTGAACCCACAGGTCAATATTTTCTGTAACATGGAAAGAAAGATCCAAATCTATTAAGATCCATGGGTTCCTCGGGTCTTCATCTTCTCGTGTATATCTCCACTCTCCATAGGCATTCCTTTTGTATGGTACTTGCGTCGAAGGAGAAATTTATCTAGGCTTGGTGTAAGTCCCCTCGATCCTAGGGATGATGGATATTTAGCCTATCCAGGTGGTCCATGGATTCACATTTGGGTAAAGAGATCCCATCTTCTATGGTGTAGATCAACCTCCTAAGGCTTCTTTTACCTTTACAAAATGAATTCTTCCTCAAAGAGATTGGGGAATCCCTAGTATCCAATGATTTTTGAAGTCCTTTCAAAAAATTAGATGTGAACCTGAGATCATGTTATGATACAATGGAGAGAGTAACTCAATATAACTTGACTATATACTTTAGATACAATCAAGAAAGATGATATGAAGACATAATATCTCTAATGGGATAGAAATGATTAGATTTAGTTAATTGATCAGTAATAACCCAAATTGAATTATTACATAGAGAAGTCTTTGGCAATCCTACCCTGAAATCCATTGATATATTTTCCCATATCCACTTCGGCATTGGAAAAGGTTGAACCATTCCATTTAGTAATTATTATTATGATTTAACCAACTAAAAAGTAAAACACTTCCTGGTAAATTCCAAAATATCTCCTTTCCTCCCATCTCACCAGTAATACTCTTGAAGGTTTCAATACATCTTCGTGCCGCCCGAATTAACAGATAATATAGAATTATGTGCTTTACTCAAGAACTCTCTCTTAAAATGGGAATCACATGGTACACATAATCATTTTTCAAATTTCAAAACACCTACTTCATCAATATTAAAATCAGGAAACTTACCCTTCTTAATATATTATACCTTTCTCTACAAAGCATGATACTCCTTCTGAGCTTTCTTATTTCTTTATGTAAAATTTGATTCCATTGAAACCTGAAAAAAATAGAGTATGTACCTATATCCACAAATTATAGTCCAAAATTCATGAAATCATTAACAAAAGATTCATGTTCTTAACACATCATGGTTAATGTTGCACTATTTTTTCTTCTCAATGAATCGACCACATTTTTTCTTTTCTAGACTGGTAATGAATTGCTCAATAATAATCCTTGATCAATTCCAACCATAATATATATCTCATGTTTAATTATTTTTGATTGAATATATACTTCACACTTTTGTGATCATAATTTATTTAAAACTTGATACAAATTATTCCCCCAAAATTTTAAATCAAAATCCATAGTATCTAATTTGAATACAAGTGTTGGGTAATTTAGCTCAAGAGGTTTCAATGGACTTGAAGCATAAGAAATTACCTAATCACTCTGCACCATGAAACAACCAATTAAATTTAATAAAGCATCAATGTAGATGAAAAATTCACTATTTCTGGATGGTAGGTCCAAAACTAGACCCTTCAACAATCTTATTTTTATTTCCTCAGAACAATAATCACATTGGTTTATCCTGATGAATTTAAATCCTTTTCAAGTTAACTTAGTCATTGGTCTAGAAAAATGAGTAATTTTTTTTAACAAACCACTAGTATTAACCCACTAATCCAAGAAAACTACGAATATATATGATATTTTTGGGTCTTATCCATTTTTTAACAAATTTTGTTTTAGTAGGGTTAATAGTCCTGACATATTTAGAAACAATATTTACAAGGAAAGAAATTTTTGTAACCAAAATTTACACTTACTAAATTCCCCACACAATTTATTTTCTTTTATGGTTTGAGAAACAATCCTTAGATTATTTTGATATTCCTATGGAATTTAAGAATATACTAAAATTTAATCAATAAAAATAACCAAAATATTATCCAATAAATAATGGAAAAATTTCATCATAAGGTCCATAAATACAATAGGTGAATTAGACAACCCAAATGACATAAATAAAAACTCACAGTGCCCATATCTAGTTTTAAATGCAGTCTTCAGAATGTCATCATCCTTCAAATTTAACTAATGGGACCTGGGCCTTTGATCAACCTTTGAAAAATACTGATATCTCCATAGCTCATTAAATAAATCATTGGTATAAGTAAGAGGCTATTTGTTTTTAAACATGATGTTATTCAAGTATTGATAATCAATGTAAAGTCTCATTTAACTATCTTTATTTTTAACAAAAAAGGGAACCCCATGCTCAAGTTCTAGGTCAAATGAAACCTTTATCTAACAAATATTTCAATTTCATTTTCAATTATAAATATTCTACTTGATCTATTAAATAAGGGGGTTTATAAATAAAATTAGCATAAGGCACTAAATCAACAGAAAACTCAACCCCCTGGTCATGAATAACACTCGGAAAATCATGAGGAAATACATCCATGTATTCATTCACTACAGGAATAGCAAAAATTTGATCAATTTATTTATTATCATCAATATGAATTAGGTAACTTTCACTACCATATCTAAACAATTTCTCATTTTATTGGCAAGTTATGAAAGGAATGAAAATCATTGAACATAAATTTCTTAGATATGAAATATATATTTGCATGATAAACTAAAATAAAATACATACCAATAATGATATCAAACTCTATTATGGCTAGTTCAACATGATTTTCAGGAAAGACCATCCCTCTGATAACAACATGAATATTCCTATAAATATTAGTGACATCAATATTTCCTCCTATAGTTTTCACCAAAAGTTTTATCTTCTTTTTACATGGTGATATTTCCATATGACTTTCAAATTTATCAGAAATGTAAGAATGTGAGGATCCAGAGTCAAGCAAGGCATTGGAATAATTCGAATAAAATAGTATCATACCTGTCATGACTTCATTTGATGGTTCAAAATCATCTGTAGTAGAAGAAAATGACTCTACCACACATTTTTGTTTTTGATCATGATGATTTACATCATTTGTAACTAACTTTAGAAACATATTAGCATAATGAACCAACTCATTGCAACTGAAACACCTTACCATTGAATAACTATATGTAAAACCATTCTTTGGTTGTTTAGGAATATTTTATTTATAGTCACAAGCCATTTGACAAATATGACAACATTGAAAATAATTTCCAGATCATGTAAAACATACCTTGAAATGTTTTTTTACCAGAATTTGAATATTTTAGGGGATTAACTCTGGACTTCTTAGCTGATTTCATCTATGTTCTCTTCCCCCTTGACCTTTTTTTTATTGTTTTCATCTCAAGGAACATACATGTTAGTAAAATCCATCTGAACTTTATGAGCATAATAAAATAATTTCTCATAAATTTAAAATTCTCACGCATCTAAATATCTTTGTAAACTCAGTTTAAAACCTAATTAAAATGTATTTATTTTACTATCAGTGTCCTGAATAAAGTCCGACATGAACCTGGCCTATTTTGCAGAGTTTTATTCATATGTTGCAACAAAACCTTCATCTTTTTCCCCAATTACAAATTTTTTTTCCCACATGGATTCAAACAAACTTAGGGAAATATTTCTCAATGAAAATATCATTAAAATTTTCCCATTACATGGAATCGATATTATATTTCTCTCTAGTATTTATAATCAAACACCACTATCGATCAAATTCACCTTCAAAATGATAAAAGACAAGATTTGAATTTTGATATTATGCACATCCCATGAATTCAAATATATTATCCAATAAATTGATTCATCCTTCAACTACCACTGGGTCAAATGATCCACTGAGTGATGGAGGATGATGTATCATGAAATGATCTACCAATGAATTGTTCATTTATGGTAGATTTGAATACTCCATAGCATGGATACCACCACTCTTATTATTTTGTGTAAATTAGGCCATCACTATAAAAAAATACTCAGTTATAATTCCAACCATATTTGGATGCTAATCTGGAAGGATATATTTCCTATGTGTAACTCAATTTTGAACATACATAGTTTCGATGAAGAAATATATCAATCTTAAAATTCTATATCATTTCAACTTAACCATAAAGTGAAATATTTTAAGAGCATGACATTAACATTATCATAACCTCAAAATTTATCTAAAACATCCTTTGATACTAACTATAAGGACGCAATATTAAACATTACATTATATTTATATTTAAGTCAAGAATTCATTATCTTACATTTGAGTATATTTTCAGGTTTAGAGTTTAAAATAATTAGGCCATATCTCATACATAAAAAAGATAAAATTTAAATTGGAAACTTCTGACTAGTATCCATTTTTCCCATAAAATAAAACTTTAAAATAAAGTATGATTTCTTTTCATGAAAAATCTTCAAGACTTTTAACTTGACTTCTTCCTTTTCTTTAATAATCCATGAACACTATGAAAAAAATATTAAAGTGTGGGATGAGAAAAAAAATCTCAGTAATGGACATGAAAGAAAAAAACTTATTAGTCCAGGGAAAAATATAAAAACCAATGAAATGTTTTAAATTTATGTCAATGTTCTTTTAGTGAAATAAATAAATCATTTTCACATGAAAAAAACACACTTTTTCTCAAAGAAAATCTTTAAAACTCATAACAAGCAAATAAAAAACTATTTTTTTGGAAACTTAGAGCATGCAATTCATAAATCATTTTAAACCCATGTAAGAAGTAACTAGATCCATGTTAAATTCATAGAATAAGCCCTTTGGTGACTCCTTTATTTCTTATTAAGATAAGGAACATTTCCCAAAGCATTGGAGTGCTATCTTATAGCACCCATTGTATAATATATATCAAGCCCATCCAGTGCTATCTGGGTGCACCCATTATATAAGATATATCAAGATCATTCTATGCTATCTGGGCACACCCATTTTTCATATGATTATCAAGTACCATGTAATTAATAAAACACTTTATTTTTGTATTTTTCCAATATAAAACATTTGAAAAAATATTTTAAACTTATAGGAACATAACATTCAGATATTTTAATACCAATTTATTTTAAAAAACCATTTTCAATACCAAAATAACTAGAAAAAGGGAATGATCGATTTTATATGAATAAATACTGAAGTATTTTAAATTAATAAAAACTTTAAATCATGGTTATGGTGGCATAAATTTTTTTGTTATCGTATACATTAAAATAGATCATTCCTTTTGTCATTTGTAAAGAAAGTCACACAATCCATAAAAAGATTCCATTTTTTAAAAAACATTGAAATAAAGAAAAGTATCCTATTTATAAAACTATTTTGTCCATAATAAAACCATTTTAAAAATATGGATGTGGAAGAAAAATAATATTATATGGGAAACATTAAAAGATGTTTTTTAAAAGAAAAATACCTTATCACTTTGGAAATATTTGAATCAAAATACCCATGAAAGAATAACAGTAAAAAAACTTTAAATACCATTAGAATAGATAAATTATGGTTATAACATGTGAAATTGTCTGTATATACACATCATAAAATAATATTTATGCATGACTTCAAAATATGCCTCAACAAAAGAAAATTGCGATGAAGTCCCTTACCTCAAGTTTGATTCTTCACATTTGTTATCTATCTTATTGAATAATAAACTTAAGTTAATTTTTTAATTTATTGAGAACCTTTTTAAAGTTTATTATTCATTTTATTTCACTTATTACCATGTCATATATAGTTACTTATTTAATTAAGTTTACTTTGGTAGTTTTGATGGAATTCAACTTATATGTCAAAAATGACTATGGTAGGTTGAGTATAGGTTAAAGAGGTAAATATTAAACATCTCTATTATAATAATAATGAAATAAATATCATATTTATACATAAATTATACTTTTAATACTAATCATGAAATCTGTTTTTGAGAAATGAAGTGCGTTATGATCATGGAGGTGGTAGGTCGTACGTACACATGAGTAATATTTCCATTTATCAACGATTATTATGAAAAAGAGGTAATTAATATTTATTATTTCCATAATGATCCTAATATAATATATAACATATTATTTCTTTATATATAATTATTTATATCATTATTGTTATGTGGTGATGAATAAAAATGAATCACATCGCTTCATGGAGGCTGTAGTCCACAAGTACATGAATGACGTCATCATTTTTCAGTGTAAGAAATATAATGATAAATATGTCCTGAATATAATAATTATTTAATTTATATCACATATATTAAATAAATTTATCCTTATTACCTTCCATTTAAAGCGTTAGAGAAAAAATAATCACATTGCTTCCTGAGGCGGTTGTCCACCGTACACATGAGCGATGTTATCATATCCCCCAAGGAATGAAAATTAATAAGGTATATGTTATATAATAGATAAATATCAGTAAATATATTAATAATATAATATATATAATTTAAATAAATCATTAAAAAAATCTATGAGAGGCGATGATGGAAAATGAATGATATCGGTTCGCGAGGTGGTAGTTTACTATACACACGAATAATGATTTTGTATCCCATTTAATGGAAGAGGGGATAGATTTTGGTTATGAAAATAAAATGATAACATATAATTATATGGTAAATACCGGTGTTATTTTATAATCACAATTTAATAATATTTTAGTGATTTGTAAGAATAAATAAAATAAAAATGCTTAGTAAATCATGATACATCTTCTTCGGACAACCTCCATAGGTTAGAACCAAAAGCATTATTTGGATGTATTTCTGATCAGATTAAGGGATATTATGGGTAGGGAAGTTATAAAGGATTTTTTGAAGGTATTTTATGTTAAAAATTGATTTTATGGTGTGAATATGAGAGGATAGGGGGTGGCCTTTTATAGGTGAGGTGAGGGGTACACTTGTAATTATTGAAAAGAAAAAGATATAAACTTGTTTTTCTCATGAAAGAAGGGTCAAAACATGGATAATACACAATAATTATATATTATAAGTTATTAATATTTCTATAAAATAGATTTTAGATAAGTATTTATTTCATTTTCACCATTATATTTTTAGTTTAACCCCTAGTAAATCCATTTTTACCTTAGCTGTGGTAATTACTTTTACTATTTTCACTATTCACTTTGGTAAAAAAATAAGTTGACCTTGTTAGATACTATAAATTATTTTTATTACAAATATTTAATCCATTTTACAAAATTGAGTTCATATAAGTTGAAAATTTTAAAATAAAACCCACAGACATGACGAAAAAGAGGGTTTTCAAGAATTGTATTTTTCAAGAAAAAGACGATTTTATATTAAATTTATGATTAATAAAAATTATTATATGAATATAAATTAATATTTATTGATATATAATATATAAATTTCATTTAAAAAATTTCTCATTAGGTATTATCTTATTCAATTAAAATGGAGAAACATTGTCCACTTTAAAATAGTTTTTTAAAAAACCCCATATTTAAACCCAAAAATAAACTTATACTAAAATCGAATTTAAAGTTGATTAAAAATTAATTAATTGAATTAAATATAAATAAATAATAATTATTTTACTTTAAATCTTAATCAAAATATAATGGAACTTTAAAATATCTTAATTTATTGAAAAAAACGACCTTTTTAGAAAAATCGGTATTTTCACTATTCATTGCAAAAAATAACATTTTTTGAAAAATACCAAAATTTAACAATAAGTAAATTTTTATATTATGATTTTAGAAATGAAATTAGGTTTTTCAAATTCAAATTATAAAATTTAGAAATTAAAATTTTAAGTAAAATTTTATTATAAAAGTGTTTAGTTAAAACTATTCCCTTTTTTATTTAAAAAAATCACTTAATATTTTTATAAGGAATATAACTATATTAATAAACATGAAAATGATTTATTATATCATTACCTAGGCTGTTAAAATAGAGATAAACTTATTTTATTTAAAAATGAACTTCTAAAACCTGAAGTGTTTCTAATATTATTTCATACCAATTTTACAATTTAAAGAATTTTAATATTTTATATCACACACACACACACATATATATTTATTATTTGTTATCTTAATGATCTTTTAAATATGATTGATTTTATTTACTAATGCATCACAACCATTGTTTTAGTGTGTGTAAAGAAAATATAAAACTAAATATATATTAAAGTGATATATATATATATTTATTGAAATATTAGGATGTTACAATCATAACATCTTTCTATTAGAGATTACTAAGGACATGATTTATGTGAAGAAGTATCAAGGTCTTATGTGACCTTACCCTTGATATACAGAATAATCCGTGTCCTCTTAGATAATGTATTCTAATCAATGAACATGTATTTAAGAATACTGTCATAGTAATTCTAGGTTCTCATTATAGTAGAGAACAACTATAACATTTCATCATGATAGGTACCCTTAGGATATTATCTCATAGATTTCATGCAAAAGAAAAATAATCATGTGATGAGATATTAATTAATATTTGACAACATGAATATTCTCAAAATCGCATGCACATAATAGTTGGTTATAGGGCACAGACTCTAACATAATATCACTTTCACTAGAGCCAACTACTAACAACTCAAATCATTAGACTCACATGATAAACATGCTTATGTTGAGATATGTGTATAGCCGTTGATTCCACCATGCTACATGTGGTCAATCTATAAACTGTGACCTCATTTCTTAGGGAATATAACTTTAGAGATGATATGACTCACTATATAATTTGTTCCTGTATCATCCCTGACATCTTGAATAATACCATAGTAAAAAGTTCGTCATAATATGATTGAGTTTTACTATCTTGGTTTTACTACAAAATTTAGAAAAAATGTTACTAAACTTTCTTCTTAAGTTGCATAAAAAGCTTTTATGTACCTAGTCTAATATAAATATGAAAACTAATAGAAGTAGAATACTTTAACCTTACATATTAACTTGAAATTACAATGATTCAAGATTGATCTAATCCAAATGATAATAGTTTTATATCTACTAAAAACTAATATTCCCACTTATGAAATTACCAGGAACTCATCCAGGTTTTCTTCCTCTTGCATTGTCAAATATTTTTGACTTCTATCCAATGAAGTTATCCTAGTATAATTTTATATTTATATCCTATTATTTATAAATAATCCATATTAAAACTATTTACATATCATGGAATGCAGGATATGTTTCCAAATTACTCTTAAGCATTTGTAGTATATAAATCAGAAAAAACCATGTGATACTAGAGAAATTCATATGAATTATTCCATGTTTTATTTTCGATATCATGTTAGCTCTGTATAATGAGTTAAATTAATAAAACCCTTGATCTATTCAAAAGATATATCCGGTTATCTTCTATAGAAATCTCCCATAAGTTTTTCTTTAAGGAGAATGGTCTTGACATCTAATTCCCAATAAAATGATCATTGAAAAGCGATGAAAAGTAAAATTTGAATGGTATTTCATATGATGAGTTGTGAGAAGGTATTATCACCCATAATAGTTAATATTGACTATATCTATATATTTTAAACCTTTTGTTAGTCATCTATGCTTTATTGGTCCAAAATTGACCATCCATGTATGGTTTCTGTTGAATACCTATCAAAAACTTTACATCAACTAGATAAACTCTAAAAATATAGAACAAGATTTTCGTATATAGAATCTATTTTAAATTTAAAAATAACATGTTAATTATAATTAGGTTTCCAAATATTACATCCTGTGGAAATTTTTATTCTTATTGAATAATATATATCACCCACTATAGTGAATATAAAACCACAACTATGTTTTTTACTTTCTTATGTAATATGTGTCTATAGAACTATTCCTACCACTAAAAGTTGTGGATTTAATAGTTCTTATGCTAACTTGTTCATATTGATCTAAGATTCGACTAATTCTTTGCTTTCTCCCACTATCTAAAAAGAGATGTACTTCCCATATATAAATATAGCATGTATGATTAATACCTTTATATATCGAGTATTTTAATGTACTCAATAGCTATAGTATAATTAAATAAGATACATTTTGTTTTGAATTTGATGTAAATTTTAAGACAAGTCCATTTTAATAAATGATTATTTTCAAAACACCTTATACTATGAAATAATGCACTCTCATCATATCATAACTTATGTGAAATCCATTAGACAATTCAGTTAGAATATGGTTAGTTGTTACATTGATATGTTATGATACATTCATGGAAATTTATAATAGAATACTTGAAAATGTATATATAAGACACCTCATCAATCTACCTTTTAATATCACAATATTTATAATGTGAATCGGGTAATGTGAGTTTTACAAAAAACCTTCACTCTCCATTTAATGATCAATGGATTCTTATTTAATATATTCTCTAAAATAACTATTTATAGGATCATGTATATTTTACCAAGTGAATTCATTACTATCAAATTTAATTCTTAAGATTTATTATATGAATTAAAGGAAAATTATATGAATTTACCTTTAGCTTTACCTTGGGATATTTTACACCACCAAGTATGAACTAACTCTATAAACACTGGGTCTTACCTTTATATCTAAGGGTTTATCAGTCTAAAACATAAGTATTACATATAGCTAATAATTTTAGTTACAAATATTTTAAACATCATATGAGGTATATATATTACGTCTTATAGTTTTACTTGACTAAGAACAATCTTGCTACAACTGTGTTTGAGTCTCATAACTATATTCATCATTTATTTCCAATGTTGTATTTTTTTGATTAAGGTATCCATGAAATCTTAATTAAGTGTATAATAGCATAAAAACATTAATTTTAAAATAAATGACGTATCATTGTGTCTAACATAACACTGAGATAAATTTATAGGTAACACTTAATGAAAAATAATAGTTTAACTTGAGTCAATCCTATTAGAAATTTGAAGTTGTTAAATCCACACTGTTGACATAAGAATCACCATTTTCATCCTCTAGGATAATTTAAATTTACTTACTAAAGTTACGTGCTTCTCATTAATGACATAGAAGTCACCCTTCCCCATCACCTGGGAGAACAAACCTTACTTCTTATAATGTTTCTATGTGCTTCTCACTGTTGACATTGGAATCACCCTTTCCGATTTAGAGGGAGAACACACCTTACTTATCAGGTTCTTGTATTAAATATAAATGTATAAAATACCCAATATATAAACATTATAATCCATAATTAATATATTTTAAGTTTGTTCAATTGTATTTATTTTCTTTGATTTCAATTCTATTCAAAATGAAATTCCTATCCACCCGAGGAGCAAATAATCTATTATTTACCACGCTACCTCTAAATCTTTTGTCTCATTGGAATATGTTTAAAAAGAACTATTTAAAATAAAATAGTCCTGGGATTTTCAACCTATTATTTCACATTTTTCATTCTTATTTATTTGGAACCAATATCTCTACAACTCTTATCACCTTGGTGAATCTCAATAAAAATATTCATGAGTTGTTCATCCATACTATTCATCTCATAACTGGATTAATAAGAATAACCTTGAAGGTAATGATTATATCATTAGATTAATGGGTAATTTCTTATCTATATGGACACCCAAACCTTGCTAACTGATCAATTTATTTCAATAAATTGAAGAAAAGATCAATATCTAAGTACCCTATTCCAGTTTACACTAGTATAGCGTAGTGAAAATATCATTTACCTAAATCCTCTCTTTCTCGTTCTAAAATATAGGAGATTATATTTCATGGTATAATAATAATTATCCTTATTTTTAATACATTAATAATATTATAATGTAATGTAAAACTCTAACATCCAAATTCATTTTCTATAAGCATCATTATGACCATCACTTGCTCAATAATCTAGTGAATACAACATTGGGTATTCTAGAAAATAATCCAAAAATTCAAGTATTAAAAAAACATATAAATGAATATACCATTCCTAGAAGTTGTTTCTATATAAGATATTTACCTTTTCCATAAATTACATTAGTTTTATGATGATTTATCTTTTTATAATTTACATTAATAAAAAATATATTTTTGTATTTTTATTTGGATTACAAAATGAGATAATAAATTTTAATTAATTTATAAATCTCCCCTAATTTTATCAAACCCGAAAATCCCTCACCATTAGTTTAAGAATATCTTATTTCATAGATAATAGAGTATAAAATATCCATCCAATCCTTTTTATAACCCATACTTTGTCCATACAAGTTACTCAACTGAGTTTTGGTAGGCATAAATTTCCAACTGAATTATCTCACACTTCCTTGATTTATTGAGTGGGCACCCCAATCCTAAAATAACCAACTTATTTTTTGTCAGTATTTTCCTCCAAAATAGTATTTAATAGACTTTATCCATCATAATCAATACTAATTTTATTAAGTTTACCCAAAATCTTCATAAAAATTCCTTGATAAAAGTAAGTTTCCAGACTTTGGCTATGAAAAAAGTTAGTTCTATGGTGAAATTATTATTCAAGTAATGAAATAATAATATAAATTAATATATGTTTTAGTTATTTTTATTTTTATACATAAATTTACCAATTTATCATATTAAATTTCTGTAAATATTAAGTGGATTTTACTTAAGTGATTAACCAAGTTTTGATAAAATTTACGCATAGTCCAATTTATTTAAATTCCATATTTAATGATTTTTAGTTCATTTATTAAGTGTTAATGATAATATATCCATAAATAATTAACCATGAAACTGAAAGAAATAAAATAATAAATTTGGAATGATCACGAGCTTATCAAATTGTTAGTTTATCTAGAAGATGATAAACTAACCCTTTACTTAATGGAAAATCTCCTTAAACAATAACTAGGTTTGAGCTGCAACATTCCACATGTACACTAATGAAACTCTTGAGTTGGTTTCACCTTGTATATGAGTTCGAACCACCTCCTCTCTCTAAGGATCTCCAACCTCTACATATTATTTTACTCACACTCTAGTGAAGGGAACCAATGGATTATTTAAGGGGGTTTACATAAAAGAAATCATAGGTATATAAGACCTTATATAATAATAAGGAGGGTATGAAACACAAGCCATCATTTTAATTTAATAATATTAAATTAAGAGAATTTATTCACATACATAGGTTGATCTATTATCATCATAATACATACCGAAGAAACAACTATGAATTATAATAAATTATTATCCAATCAGTCATTCTTAATTAAGATAAAATACACTCGAATAAATTAATTATCTTTATTAATTAATTGATTTAATTTTTTTAATTTAGGTCTAAATTATCCTTGTAATTTCCATTAAATATTATATTAAACAATTTAAATATATTAATTTTATTTAAAAATTAACTAATTATAAAGCATGTATTTTTAGTAAACATGGATGGTACCCATCCGAACTATTAGGTGTCTATTGTAACGTCCCCAACCTGGGAGCCACTAAACTGGTGCCCTAAGCCGGGTCGCCACATGGCCTCAACAGAACATTCCCATACACCAGAGGTTAGAAACTAGTAGCGGGGGTCTAATATGTCATATGGAGAGACTATACCCTTATTACCAGAGTAATCCACAACATATAATAATTTAAAAAATGGAAACAATAGACAAAAATTTATAACATGCATAAATATGTAATTCTCAAAATTGGGTACAACCATATACAACCGTAAATATGTCATGATATGCTATAGTTCCAAGTGAACAAAACCCCAAAGAAAGAAAATAGCATAATCCCCAAAATGGTCTGAACTCCAAGTTTGGAACCTCACCCAACCATGTCCCATGCCCAAATCAACTCCCTAGCACATGTCCCTTACTCTTGTCCTAACCTGTAAGCATGAAATCTGCTCAAGTACCTAATGGCGGCATGATCAGGGTGTGAGTATTACTCAGTAGGACACCACATATAGTTTCTACAAAATATCCATCAAAATAATAGAGTGTATTCAAGTGATAAATAAAGGCAAATAAAGATAAATAGTTCAATAAGCCATTCTAGACTATGTTTCTTTTAACTATACTACCATTGAATCCTGGTTCACTACTTTGGTATTTCATGATTTAATCTACCTTTTTCACATGTTCGATAGATTAGGAATGTTCAATATTCTAAATCATATGGAAATAAAATCAAGTCTTATCTCACTAGGCATCAAATTTTAACAACCTCATAGTCCTCACCTCAAAGCCTTAGTCGAGTTGGAATGCAACCAATAGGGGAATAAAACTCTGTCCCCTTCCCTAACCTGTTCATTTAGAGGTGGATCTAGATCTTCAGTCCAACTCAACCCATGGGCCTAGAACCTCAAGTATATACACCACACTACCAAGCCATGTGCATATGCTTATTTATTATTCCCCACAATCAACCATATCACAACAATCATATCCAATATCATTTATAACATCACAACAATATCAATAAATGGAAAATTAACATTTTTCCTCAATCTATTAGCATATTCATCTTTTATATTACTTAACCCTTTATCCCCATTTCCTATTTCTCATGCCTATCTCAATATGCATTTTCAAGTAACAGGCTAATCCCCTAGCATTTTACCATTACTCAATTTAACCATTTTTCATGCTAACCAAAAAACCTCTTAGGCCATTACCCAACCTAAGTGTATTACTAAACACTAATTACACATCCATAAATCATATTAACATTTTCACTATGGATCTATGTTATCTCACAATGGACCTACACCTACTTCGCTAAGTTCTATGTTTGGGAATATCAACACACATTATTGGTAGCCCTAAAATAGGTATCATCATCCTCCATACATCCCACGGGGATCATGAGGGTTTCAATGGGTTGTTTATAAACCCAATACATCACATCTTGTAAAAGGAACCAAGAACTCATCAAAAGAGGGAAATAATGAAAACTCAACATGCACAAATCTATATAAAAGCCAAGGGATATAACTTTTAGACCACCTACCTTGAATCTGTTGGTGAATGCACTCTCAATTGAATCCTTATATCCTAATTCAACCCATCATTGAATCCTAAACCTAAAACTCACAAAAAAAAGGCTTCGATAGATTCATAAGAATATAAGAGGGATATACCAACCCTAATCAAGAAAAAGAAGAAAGGAGGGGTTTAGACTTACCTGGATCTTCAATCCGAAACTGACAGTGCTCCAAACAGCCCTAAGATGAGGGATATTGATCCTTGGAAGCTCTTGGGAGATTTTGTTTGTTCCTAGGGTTACAATATAGGAGGAGGAGGAAAATCCCGAGTTGGGTATAAAAATCCAATATAGAATTTTGTATTTTTTTTTAAAATTTCTGGGCCGCACGGTTTACTCACACAGTTTACCAAACTGTGCACAAACTATGAAGTTACTTCTGTCCCAAAGTAGCCCCCTTGCATGGTTTATCCACACAGTTTGAAAAACTGTGCTAAAACCATGTAGATTCTACTATCCAAAACCCCCCCTTTTGTACTGTTATTTGGAAATTCCGCATAGTTTTCACTGACCATGCGCAAACCATCCACCATGCTCAGAACCCCCCTTTTCTTTCTCTTTCATGTCCCAAACCCCAAAACACACCTGAACCTTATTAAGGACTTGGTAAAACACTTAATTGACCAAAATAAGAGGGATTAAACTAAAACATAAGTAAAATGTACCTTACGGAGAAATATGAGATCTTATAACCTCCCCACTTTATAACAGCTCGTCGCCGAGCCACTCTTCTTGAGCATAATTGTGTTCCCAAAGAAAAGAGATCGGGCCATTGGGCTCACATGTCAGATTTTCTCTCCCATGTTTCTTCTTGAATTTTTCCATGCTTCCAAATAACACAAACCAAGAGCAGAAATCTACCGCGCAAAACCTTCTCACTATGATCCAAAATATGAACCGAGTGCCCCTCTAAGGACCCATCATCCTCAAGATCGACATCCTCGACATTTAACACTTGAGACAGATTAAGGTGATACTTTCGGAGTTGTGAAACATGGAAAACAGCATGCATCCCACTATACCATTGTGGAAGATCCAATCGCTAAGCCATCGGTCCAATCCTCTCCACAACCTCAAATGGACCCACATATCTAGGTTTTAAAAAGACCTTCTTCTGAATTCGAGAGTGACCCAACATTGGCGACACCTGAAGAAACACACTATCACCCACCACAAACTCAAGAGATCTACGACATCAATCTGCATATGATTTCTACCTACTATGAGCCGTTTACATACTCTTTTGAATCAAACAAACATTCTACGACGTCTCCTACACAAGACTCGGTCCTACTAGCTCAAACTCTCTAGCCTCTAACCAACATAATAGATATCTACATAGTCTCCCATAAATTGTCATAAAAGTTTCCATCTGAACTGTATCCTGAAAGTGGTTGTTGTAAGAAAACTCAAAAAAGGACAAGTTATTTTCCCAAGAACCACCTAAATACATAACACATGCTATCAACATGCCTTTTAATACCTGAATTACACACTTTGGCTTACCATCAGACTGTGGGTGATAATCCATACTCAAAAACACCTGAGTACCAAGTGACTTATGTAGTCCCTTACAGAGGTGTGAGGTGAAAGATGTATCATGATCAGAAACTATGGTTCTCCGCACGTCATGAAATCATAATATTTCTAGAACATACAAATCCCCCAACTGGTCGACTGTATAGGTTTCATGGATCAGAAAGAAATGATCCACTTTGGTCAGTTGATCTACCACTACCCAAATTTCATTATTATTCCAAGGCATCCTTAGAAGACCCACCAAAAAGTCCATCGTGACTTCATTCCACTTCTACTTTGGGATAGGAAATGACTACAACAACCCACCTGGATTCTGATGTTCAACCTTTAGTTACTGATAGGTATTGCATTGTGCCACAAAACACAAAACTTGTTTCTTCATTCCTATCCAACAAAACTACCTATAGAGAGCACAGTACATCTTAGTCAAGCCCAGATGCACTGCCCACTTTGATGCATGAAACCCACGCATCAACTCCTCCCGTACATCTGCCGGTACCACAACCCGACCATGAACATAAGAAACTCTATCCATATTGAAAGTCCAACCAGAAGGTGACTCCCCACCTTTAAGATTTTAATTCACATCCAAACACTCTGAATCCACCAACTAAATCTCTTTAACTTGGATCAGAAGCCTGAACTCCACTGCTATAGATGAAAGGGTCATCTGCTCATGACTATCCTGTACCTCCAAATGCATATCAGCAAACAAGGCCATCATCACCCACTCCGATCTGAATTCCTAAACTACCTGATTCTGAGTCTTGCGGCTCAGCGCATCAGTGAAACTATTTCCCTTTCCCTAGTGTGTACACCAACTCTAAATAAAGAGGCTATAGGTACTCAACCCACTGTCACTATTGAAGATTCAAATCCCATTGAGATAAGATGTTATTGAGACTTTTATGGTCAGTAAACACTTTAAAGGGTTATCCCAACAAGTAATTCCTCCAATATTTAAGGCATGAACCACAACGGCTTGCTAAAGGTCATGAGTAGGATTATTCCTTTCATGTGGCCTCAACTGTCTTGAGCTATAAGCTACAACCCGATCTTCCTGCATCGACACTGCCCCAATTCCAACACTGGACGCATCACAGAACAAGGTATACCTCTTACTTGGTTCGGGTAAGATCAAAATTGGTGTTGTAGTTAGATACTTATTTAGATCTTAAAAAGAATTCTCACAAGACTCTTACCAAACTTAATCCATTTCTTGGTTAGGCCTATGAGAAGTGCCTTCAGATGAGAGAAATCTCTAATAAACCTTCAGTAATAACCGTCCAAACCCAAAAAACTCTAAACATCAGAGACATTCTTGGGATGATCCCAAGACACCATAGCCTACACCTTTTCCAGATCCACCGACACACCTAAATTAGAAATTTTGTGTCCCAGGAAGTGCACCTCATCAATCCAAAACGGTCATATTGATAGCTTGGCATGAAGCCTATTCTCTCTTAGTGTACTCAAGACGATGCCAAGATGTTTGGCATGATCACCATGAGTTCTAGAGTACACCAAGATTTCATCAATTAAGACAACTAAAAACTGATCTAAATATGGGTGGAATATCCAGTTCATTAAGGCCATGAACACAACTGATGCATTGGTCATTCCAAATGACATCACCAGAAATTTATACAACCCATACCTTCTTCGGAAAGCTATCTGAGGTATGTTAGAAGGTCTCAACCTCAAATTAGGGTATCCTGATCTCAAATCGATCCTAGAAAATACCAAGGCAACTATGAGATGATCAAACATGTCATTGATTCTAGGAAGAGGGTATTAGTTATTAACTGTTATCTCGTTCAAATTCCTATAATCGACACAAAGCCTTAGTGATCCGTCAGACTTCTTAGTAAACCACACTTGAGATCCACAAGGTGATGTACTAGGAAATATAAACCCTTTAATCTGAAATTCCTCTAACTAAACCTTTAGTACTTTGAGCTCTTTTGGCGCTATTTGATAGTGTGTAATAGAAATTGGCTCCACCCCTAGAAACAATTCAATCGTAAATTCAACATCTCTCTTGGGTGGTAACCCTGAGAAGTCCTTAGGATACACTTCCTAAAACTGGTCCACAAAAAAAGGAAATATTGTCTATCCTTTATCCCCCTCATATAACATAAGGCCACTTGGGCAATGAGTTCCCCAAACTGTAGGCGTAACGGCCTTGTACGACCCGCTCGAGTATCCCACTCACCACGAAAGACATAAGTGCTCCCATTGAGAGATGTGAATGTTACCCAATGTCAGTAACAATCGATATGGGCTTGATATAACTCTAACCAATCCGTGCCCAATATTAGGTCAAACCTAGAAATTTCAAGGACAAAAAAATTCCACAAAAAACAATACCCACCAATCTCTGGAGCACAACCCTTACACTGCATGATGTCCTCAACTGCTACCCCTAACAGAGTATCAAGCAACATTACCCCACTTGTAGTCTTTATAGTTAAGCCTAACACAACTATAAACTGACCATAAATAAAAGAATGTGTAGCACCTGTATCAAATAAAGCACTATCAAGAGTGGAAGCTATAAGAATAGTACCTTGAACAGTATACGATCATGCCTCACAAACTTTAGGTGTAGCCTGAACTTTATGGAGATGACCTTGACCTTTACCCTAGGATCCAACCTGCGTACCCTGCACCACACTACTCTGTTGGTAAGGATGATTTCTCCCCAGAGTTCCACATCCACTGCCCCTACCAGTATGACCCATGGATCTCTAATTGCCTGCCTGATATGGGGTAACCAACCCTCTACCTACACTTGACATCTGCCTCCAACCTCTATCATTCCCTGACTATCCTAGGTTCCTAAAGAACCTATGAACATGGCCTAACCTACCTAACACTTAGCACTCGACTAGTGGATGGGGACACTGGTCACACATGTGCTCCGACCTGCCACACTGATAACAAAAGACCTGGTCACCACCCTGAGAATTTGACCCCCTCTTCTGAGTGCTCTGTGTGATCCCATATTGTTAAAAGATTCCAAAACAACACTTCCTTATATCAGAAGCTAAACCACTTTCTTACTAAGCTGGAACCAAAAGTTCACTATGTGAAGCTCCCTTTAGGTTCCCCTCTGAGATAAGGGCTTGATCCACCACTTCAGTAAACCTTTCCAGATGAAAGATATTCATCTAAAACATGATCTTGTGTCTCAGCCCTTCCTGGAAACATTTTTCTACGGCTGCCTCGTCACCTGTCAATGTCAGAATGAAGTGTCTCAAATCAGTGAAATGACTAGAATAGTCCATTATCAACATTGTCCCCTAAGTCAACCTCATAAAATCTACATCCTTATTCTTCCTCAAGGTTTCTAGGTAGAACTGCACAAGAAACATATCTTAAAAATCTTTCCACATCATTCATTCATCTTGCTCCATTTGAACCATGATGTCCCACTAATGTTTTTCTTGACCTCAAAGCATATAGGCCGCAAACTTGAATCTCTTCTCGAGAGGAGTCTCTAGGTGATCAAGATTAATTTTGATGGAAACAATCCAAAACTCCGCTGCCTCTGGCCCACCCTCTTCAGTAAAGGTCGGGGGGTGATGGAGTTGAAACTCCCTGGTTAGCTCCAACATACTCAGTGCAACCTGCCCTGGGTCTCGTTCTATCATCTGCATAAAATGAGTGAAGTTTTTATGGAACTTCTCTTCCCTATTTTCTTGGATACCACGTTCTCCTACTCCACTACTAGAGGAACGTTATCAACAACATACTCATGTCACCAAACCGACACATGTCTTAGAGGTGGAATTTCTATACAATTAAAAACATAAGATTTATCACGCAACCATAATGCTATTTAGAAAAGGAAAAAGATATAGATAGGCTCATCAATTACCACAACTGTAGCACCACAAACATTTTAAGGTGAGTTTCTCTTAAATAAATTGTATTCATTAGATAGCCTATATTTCAGGAATCACTAAGTCTATATGGAACAAAACTTGGTTATTTATAGGAGGTAGTCATAACATAGACATTAAACTTAAATTTCCCAGCTCTGCGATTTGAATTTTGAAAATCTGACATACACGGTTGTGTTCAAGATGATATTTAGAGTTAGAAAGAATTAAATTAATTTTTGGTGAATAGTAACCTACCCTTATGAATAGTAACCTACCATTATTAATAGTAACTTACCCTTATGAATAGTAATATGACTCTAATAAATGGTATCCATACCCTTTAATGTTTAAATAAATTTAGGCACCTTAAAAATGAAGATGAATATTTTAAGTGGTTGTACTTTTCGATTAAATAATGATTTTAATTAAAAATTAAATTTATTAAATTTAGATTTTTTTTTGGAAAATGGAATTCATTTTTGGATTATATATGTCTAAAAATGGTTAGGGTAAATTTTGGTATTTTTTTAAAATACTTGAATTTTTGGTGAATAGTAATATACATTAATTTACCGTAAAAATACATTATAAATTAAATTAAATATTCCTAGAATAATGAGTGATATAAGCACCAAAATATCGAAATAACATGCATATATTACTATTCTAGGTAATGCAATACTTACTATTTCTTTCCTTGAGAAGAAATAATAAATTAATGATTATAATATGAAGAAAACTCTTCTCCCCTCCACTATATAAACCACCCCTCACCCCTATTCCTCCCACACCACTAAAGCTTCAAGACTTGCCTATATTCGGCTCAAATAGCTCCCTAACCTCCTCCCCCAAGTCAAATACCTTTTTTTCTCACCAAAAGGATAAAAAAAGGCCTTAAAAAGATTCTGAAAGAGGAGTACTCACGAGGTGAACCTCTCCTCTCTTTTCTTTCAATTTCTTTTACAAAGTTCCATTCTATTGTTCTCTCTTCTCACCTCACCTAATCCAAATTCAATGATAATTAAAGTACCATAAATCTACTTTATTTTCATTATTCTAATGGAATATTTCATTATAATTTCTCTTTTCCCCTTCCTTTCATACTATAAATGCAAACACCGTCCGAGATGTGTTAATTTATCACACTTAAGGAAGATGAGTTTTTAATTTGGATTAATATCTTCAAGAATGGTCATGAAACCTTTTTAAATGGTTAAAAAAAAACATAATATATGTATTTTATCTTGTTTAATGTTCTACAATCCTTACACACTCATAATACATAATAATCATACAAAAAAAGTTCAATAAGCACAAAATGGGAAAAGTTAATCTTAGCATTTATCAAGAACTTTTAGCTAATGAATATTCCTCAATTATATAACCTGAAATCATTATAATATCATTTATAATGTCAGTAATAATATATATTAAGAATTATATATGTTTAAATACATTTCAAACAAAATTCCATTTCCTGAATATAAGTAAACGGATCATGAAAACCAAGTAAGAAAATGCTTCCAAAACAATAAAATTGAATCTCTTAAACCCATAAAAAAAGACATTAATGAACCTAATAAGGTTATAACATATAAATTACATGTTTATGAGGTTCTGGGATTATTAATTAATGAATCTAAATTTTATTTTTCAGGTCATTAAGAATAATCAAGAACACCTTCGTGCATAAGGTAAGGGATCCTCTCTCTCACTTTTGTTCAAGAATTACCCTTATCTTTTTCCCTTTTATTTTTAATTCCTAATAATTGGGTATGTTTTAAAACCTCCCCCATACTTACCTTATGGTATATAAATAATGGGATACCCATTTACCTCTCATTAAGCCCTCCCAACAACACTTGTTCCCATGCTGAAATGTTTGTAAGGGGTTTTCTCATCTCACTTTCAATTATGTGGGATTTCCATTGTTTGCCTATTATTTCTTATATGTGGTACAATTGTACTTCCATTTGATATATATTATAATTATTATATTTATATTCATGGTATTTTGTGATTAATTTGGTGGTTATTACCTTTTGTTCATACGACTCAATTGATTACAACGTGGTAACAGACTTTGTCTCAATTTTCACTTCTTTGTGACTTGCTTAATATTATGCACCTACTCTTTCTTATGTGGTGTAACTACTGCCCATTTGAGATCAATTATCATTTGAAATTATATTCCTTTTTAAATGTCTATATTATCATATCATGGATATGATTATTGTCTAAACTGTATACCATTTTACATACGGTGTTTATTTCGAATGTTGTTTTGACTGTGGAAATATTGATGAATACATATCCTCTATTATTTACAGTTAATGTAAAAACATATTTCTATTGTTTTGAATCTATGTATAAAGAATTATTTGGATAGGAAGTGATGGGTGGGGCCTGCTATAGCTCCTCGATGTATCGACAGGTCTCATGAGACAATCAGTTTGTGACAAACCCTTCGAGTTTGTTTCCAAAAATAAGATGAGTTTCTACCCATAGAACTAAACCATTTTAATGATATTATGGTATCATATTCTAGATACATGATATACAACTAATAATCATTCTATTTATTCATTATTAGATATTACTATCCATAAGGTTTTCTGTATGATAAAATCTAGGGATGTAGTTTCATTCTCAGTTTATTAATGGTGTGAGTTTTTTATTTATTCACCATGACATATTGACTATGCCAAGTTGTTTATGATTTAGTTATTGATGCAAGCTTCCTCCACTTGTAACCCTTATTGAGCATTTGAGCTCACCCTTTTCATTTTTTTACCTTCAACAGGTTATGAAGAGGATATCATTTATTGAGTTCCTGTGATTGCAGTTTTTTAATTTTTGTTATGTATTGTATCTTGTAACCTTTCCCAATGTAATTTAAGTTACATATATGCATATAGTTTCTTAAATAATACTAAACTGACCATTCCTTTAGGATTTTATTCCTTTTAACAATGAAAATATAACAAGTAATGCACCGAATCTGGTCAAGAGGGGTTGGGGTGTTACAGCTGGTATCAAAGGAAGTTTAGTTGCAAACTTGGAAACTCGATTAGAAAACATAGATTAGGGAAAAATACCTAAGGTATTATTTGAGAAAAAACATACAAGAACATCTTGGTATTTTGGTAAGGAATAAATTATGTGGATATTTATTTACTATATATCTCTATCTGGATACAAACAGGTAGAGGTGGCTCTGGCATAGATGTACCTAGGAGTGAAAGCTCTGACAAAGAGTTTTGGGCTTGACTCAGGGTATCCTGATACACGACAACAGGCCTTTCTGCACTCTTGGTTTTGAAAATCCCGTGGGATATGCTTAGTATAATTCAAATTTTCTTTACAAGACATTATGAATGATTTTAATGTAAATTTTTCCTCAGAGAAACCATGTTTATGATTTTATCTATGCATAGAATTTCAATCTATGTTAAGTGATTCGCTATTTTAAATTCATAAACTAATCTAGTATATGCCTTTATTTAGAAATGGTGCCTAATGGAAGAAGGTGAATCAATACTCATGGAAAATGTAGGGATTACCCTACCAAGAAAGTCAACACAGTCAATGTCAGAGTAGATCAGATTATGAGCATATTGGGATAACTTACTTAGATCATGAAGAATAAACATGATACACCTATGTTGGATAGTTTCATGTTGCAGAATCCCCCATCTTTTAGTGGGACTACTAATCCGATGGTAGCTGAGTAGTGGATCAAATTCCTTGAAAATATATTCATGGCATTAAGATGCAATGAAAATGAGAAGGTAGTGCTAGAAGTATATTGTCTCAAGGGTGACATGAATCAATGGTGGTCTTTATTCCAGAATACCATGGAAGAAGAAAACATATAAGATATGGAATGGAGTACTTTTAAGGAAATATTCTTAAAAAAATATTTCCCTCATGAGAAATGAACTGAAATGAAGAGGAAATTATTTGGATTAAGACAAGGGGAAGAATACAATGTTGTAGAGTATGAGGCTACCTTCACAAGGCTAGCTAGGCATTCTATAGATTACGTTTGTGACATGAAAGACAAGATCGATCATTTATTTGAAGTTCTTAATCTGAGTCTTCGAAGGGCACTGGATTCTCAAACATTTTCATCATATGATGAAATTGTATAAAGTGAAATCGAAACATAGAAGGAATTTTATAGATCAAATTTGTTCAATAGAAACCAAGATAAGAATCGGTACTCTGATAACCAAGGAAAAGGTGAAGCACCAAAGAAGAATAAGGGAATGGAGCAATTCCCATTATGAGAGAACTGTGGAAAGAATCATCTTGGAAAAATTCTTTAAAGGCATGGGAGTCTACTATAAGTGTGGATAAAATGGTTATTGATCGAATGAATGCAAGGGGAAGAAAAAATTCAATGATATTCAGTGCTACAATTGTAGAGAGTTTAGACACTATGCAAATGAGTGTCCTAAGCGCTAAGAAAACTTACCTCATAAAAGGCCATGAGAGCAAGAGAAAGATTATGTGATTACAACTATAGAGGACTAAGTTCCAAGTGATGTGGTGGAAGGTACTTTAATTGTTTCCTTAAACTTAGCCAAAAATTTATTTAATTATGAATCATCGCATTCATTTATATCTTCCCACTTTTCCAAGAAAATTAGACCTGTCCAATTTGATTTAATAATGGAGTTTTTAGTAAAAACTCCTAGGGGATGTATCATTTCAATAAAGGTATGTTGATTAGTCCCCCTTAGGACACACAAATGTACTTTAGATGCTAACCTTATCATCATACCAGTGATTGACTTTTATAGAATTCTTGGTATGAATTGGCTGTCAAATTATGATGTGAAAATTTATTGCAAGAAGAAGGAAGTTACGATTTTTGAAAATGGTGTTGAATCCCTTATTTTTAGAGAAGAAACATCTCCATATGATTCTTATCTATATCCACCCCCAGTAGCCCTAATGAATGAAATTCTTGGAGAGGAAGAGAAACCAATATCTATAGGGGAGGAAATAAATTTTCAAATCGAATATGTACATATATTTCAAGAGTACATTGATTTTTAAGAGGATTTACCTGGAAATCCTCTAGAGTAGGAAGTTGAGTTCTATATAGATTTAATTCGTAGAGAAATACCTATATCAAATACTCCCTATAGAATAGACACTATAGAGTTAGTGGAGCTAAATAAAAAACTAGATGAATTGAGTGACAAAGGATTTATTTGACCTAGTGTTTCTCCATGGGGAGCCCCTATCCTCTTTTTTAAGAAGAAAGACGGATCCATGAGGCTATGCATTGATTAGAGGGAAATCAATGCTATTACAATAAAGAATAAGTATCCTCTTCCACGAATTTGTTATTTATTTGATCAACTTTATTGAGCACAATACTTTTCATAGATTAAACTTTGATCTGGATATCATCATCTATATGTGAGGAAGAAAGATTTTCCTTAGATAATGTTTCGAACCAGGTATGGGAATTTTGAGTTTTCAATGATGCCTTTTGGACTGACTAATGCACCATTTGTTTTCAGTGATTTAATGAACATATTTTTCAAGGAACATCTTTATAAATTTGTTTTAGTATTCATTGATGACATCCTGGTATACTCCAAAAGCTACAAAGACCATGAAAATCACTTGCGGGTTATTATGAAAACTCATAGAAGAAATGAATTATATGGGATGTTTAGCAAGTTGGAATTCTGGATTCAATTAGTTTCTTTTCTAGGCTATATTTTCTCAAATCAGTGAAATGACTAGCATATTACATTATCAACATTCTCCCCTAAGTCAACCTCATAAAATCTAAAGCCTTATTCTTCCTCAAGGTTTCTAGGTAGAACGGCTCAAGAAACATCTCCTAAAAAGCTTTCCACATCATTTATTCATCTTGCTCCATTTAAACCATGATGTCCCACTAATGTTTTTATTTAACTCAAAGCATATAGGCCACAAAATTGAATCTCTTCTCGAGAGGAGTCTCTAGGTGGTCAAGAATAATTTTGATGGAAACAATCCAAAACTCCGCTGCCTCTGGCCCACCCTCTTCAGTAAAGGTCGGAGGGTGATGGAGTTGAAACTCCCTGGTTAGATCCAACCTACTCAGTGCAACCCGCCCTGGGTCTTGTTCTATCATCTGCATAAAATGAGTGATGTTTTTATGGAACTTCTCTTCCCTATTTTCTTGGATACCACATTCTCATGCTCCACTACTGGAGGAACGTTCTCAACAACATACTCATGTCACCAAACCGACACATGTCTTAGAGGTGGAATTTCTATACAATTCTAAACATAAGATTTATCACGCAACCATAATGCAATTCAGAAAAGGAAAAAGATATAGATAGGCTCATCAATTACCACAACCGTATCACCCCAAACATTTTATGGTGGGTTTCTCTTAAATACATTGTATTCATTAGATAGCCTATATTTCAGGAATCACTAAGTCTCTATGGAACAAAAATTGGTTATTTATAGGAGGTAGTCATAACATATCCATTAAACATAAATTTCCCAGCTCTGCGATTTGAATTTTGAGAATCTGACATACACGGTTGTGTTCAAGATGATATTTAGAGTTAGAAAGAAATAACTTAATTTTTGGTGAATAGTACCCTACCCTTATGAATAGTAACCTACCATTATTAATAGTAACTTACCCTTATGAATAGTAATATGACTCTAATAAATGGTATCCATACCCTTTAATGTTTAAATAAATTTAGGCACCTTAAAAATGAAGATGAATATTTTAAGTGGTTGTACTTTTCGATTAAATAATGATTTTAATTAAAAATTAAATTTATTAAATTTAGAATTTTTTTTGGAAAATGGAATTCATTTTTGGATTATATATGTCTAAAAATGGTTAGGGTGAATTTTGGTATTTTTTTTAAAATTCTTGAATTTCTGGTGAATAGTAAAATACATTAATTTACCGTAAAAATACATTATAAATTAAATTAAATATTCGTAGAATAATGAGTGATATAAGCACCAAAATATCGAAATCACATGAATATATTACTATTCTAGGTAATGGAATACTCACTATTTCTTTCCTTGAGATGAAATAATAAATTAATGATTATAATATTAAGAAAACTCTTCTCCCCTCCACTATACAAACCACCCCTCACCCCTATTCCTCCCACACCACTCAAGCTTCAAGACATGCCTATATTCGGCTCAAATAGCTCCCTAACCTCCTCCCCCAAGTCAAAGACCTTTCTTTCTCACCAAAAGGATAAAAACAAAGGCCTTAACAAGATTCTGAAAGAGTAGTACTCATGAGGTGAACCTCTCCTCTCTTTTCTTTCAATTTCTTTTACAAAGTTCCATTCTATCATTCTCTCTTCTCACCTCACCTAATCCAAATTCCATGATAATTCAAGTACCATAAATGTACTTTATTTTCATTATTCTAATGTAATATTTCATTATAATCTCTCTTTGCCCCCTCCTTTTATACTATAAATGCAAACAGTGTCCGAGATGTGTTAATTTATCACACTTAAGGAAGACAGGTTTTAAATTTGCATTAATATCTTCAAGACTGGTCATGAAACCTTTTTAAATGGTTGAACCAGAACATAATATATTTATTTTATCTTTTTTAATGTTCTATAATCCTTACACACTCATAATAAAAAATAATCATACAAAACAAGTTCAATAAGCACAAAGTGGGAAAAGTTAATCTAACCATTTATCAAGAACTTTTAGCTAATGAATATTCCTCAATTATATAACCCAAAATCATTATAATATCATTTATAATGTCACTAATAATATATATTAAGAATTATATACATTTAAATACATTTCAAACAAACTTCCATTCATGAATATAAGTAAACGGATCATGAAAACCAAGTAAGAAAATGCTTTCAAAACAATAAAATTGAATCTCTTAAACCCATCAAAAAGGACATTAATGAACTTAGTAAGGTTATAACATATAAATTACATGTCTATGAGGTTCTGGGATTATTAATTAATGAATCTAAATTTGATTTTTCAGGTCATTAAGAACCATCATGAACACCTTCGTGCATAAGGTAAAGGACCCTCTCTCTCACTTTTGTTCAAGAATTACCCTTATGTTTTTCACTTTTATTTTTAATTCCTAATAATAGGGAATGTTTTAAAACCTCCCCCATACTTACCTTATGATATATAAATAATGGGATACCCGTTTACCTCTCATTAATCCCTCCCAAGAACACTTGTTCCCATGCCTAAATGTTTGTTAGGGGTTTTCTCATCTCACTTTCAATTATGCGGGATTTCCATTGTTCGCCTATTATTTCTTATATATGGTACAGTTGTACTTACATTTGATATATATTATAATTATTATATTTATATTCATGGTATTTTGTGATTAATTTGGTGTTTATTACCTTTTGTTCATATGACTCAATTGATTACAACGTGGTAACAGACTTTGTCTCAATTTTCACTTCTTTGTGACTTGCTTAATATCATGCACCTACTCTTTCTTATGTGGTGTACCTACTGCCCATTTGAGATCAATTATCATTTGAAATTATATTCATTTTTAAATGTCTATATTATCATATCATGGATATGATTATTTTCTAAATTGTATACCATTTTACATACGGTGTTTATTTCGAATATTGTTTTGACTGTGGAAATATTGATGAATACATATCCTCTATTATTTACAGTTAATGTAAAAACATATTTATATTGTTTTGGATCTATGTATAACGAATTATTTGGATAGGCAGTGATGGGTGGGGCCTGCTATAGCTCCTTTATGTATCGACAGGTCTCATGATACAATCAGTTTGCGACAAACCCTTCGAGTTTGTTTCCAAAAATAAGACGAGTTTCTACCCATAGAACTAAACCATTTTAATGATATTATGGTATCATATTCTAGATACATGATATAAAACTAATAATAATTCTATTTATTCATTATTAGTTATTACTATCCATAAGGTTTTCTGTATGATAAAATCTAGGGATGTAGTTTCATTCCCAGTTTATTAATGGTGTGAGTTTTTCATTTATTCACCATGACATATTGACTATGCCAAGTTGTTTATGATTTAGTTATTGATGCATGATTCCTCTACTTGTAACCCTTACTGAGGATTTGAGCTCACCCTTTTCATTTTTTTACCTTCAACAGGTTATGAAGAGGATATCATTTATTGAGTTCCTGTGATTGCAGTTTTTTAATTTTTGTTATGTATTGTATCTTTTAACCTTTACCAATGTAATTCAATTTAAAACTATGAATATAGTTTATTCAAGACTACTAAAATGACCATTCATTTATGATTTTATTCCTTTTAACCATGAAAATATAACAAGTAATGCACCGACTCTGGTCAAGAGGGGTTGGGGTGTTACAGCTGGTATCAAAGGAAGTTTAGTAGTAAACTTGGAAACTTGATTAGAAAACATAGATTAGAGAAAAAATACCTAAGGTAGTATTTGAGAAAAAACATACAAGAATGTCTTGGTATTTTGGTAAGGAATAAATTATGGGGATATTTATTTAATATATATCTCTATCTGGATACAAACAGGTAGAGGTGGCTCTGGCATAGATGTAACTAAGAGTGAAAGCTCTGACAAAGAGTTTTGGGCTTGACTCAGGGTATCCGGATACACGAAAACGGGCCTTTCTGCACTCTTGGTATTGACAATCCCATGGGATATGCTTAGGATAATTCACATTTTCTTTAAAAGACATTATGAAGGAGTTTAATGTAAATTTTTCCTTAGAGAAACCATGTTTATGATTTTAGCTATGCATAGAATTTCAATCTATGTTAAGTGCTTTTCAATTTTAAATTCATAAACTAATCTAGTATATGCCTTTATTTAGAAATGGTGCCTAATGGAAGAAGGGGAATCAATACTCATGGAAAATGTAGGGATTACCCCACCGAGAAAGTCAACACAGTCAATGTCATAGTAGATCAGATTATGACTGTATTGGGATAACTTACTTAGATCATGAAGAATAAACATGATACACCTATGTCGGATATTTTCATGTTGAATAATCCCCCATCTTTTGGTGGGACTACTAATCCGATGGTAGCTGAGTAGTGGGTCAAATTCCTTGAAAAGATATTCATGGCATTAAGATGCAATGAAAATGAGAAGGTAGTTCTAGAAGTATATTTCCTCAAGGGTGACATGGATAAATGCTGGTCTTTAATCCAGAATACCACAGAAGAAGAATAAATATAAGATATGGAATGGATTACTTTTAAGGAAATATTCTTCGAAAAATATTTCCCTCATGAGCAATGAACTGAAATGAAGAGGAAATTATTTGGCTTAAGACAAAGGTAAGAATAAAATGTTGTAGAGTATGAGGCTACCTTCACAAGGCTATCCAGGTATTCTATAGATTACGTTTGTGACACGAAAGACAAGATCGATCATTTATTTGAAGTTCTTAATCTGAGTCTTCGAAGGGCACTGGATTCTCAAACATTTTCATCATATGATGAAATTGTATAAAGTGAAATCAAAACATAGAAGGAATTTTATAGATCAAATTTGTTCAATGGAAACCAAGATAAGAATCCATACTATGATAACCAAGGAAAAGGTGAAGCACCAAAGAAGAACAAGGGAATGAAGAAATTCCCATTATGAGATAACTGTGGAATGAATCATCTTGGAAAATGCTTTAAAGGCATGGGATTCTACTATAAGTGTGGATAAAATGGTTATTGATCTAATGAATGCAAGGGGAAGAAAAAATTCAATGATATTCAATGCTACAATTATAGAGAGTTGAGACACTATGCAAATGAGTGTCCTAAGTGCCAAGAAAACTGACCTCATAAAAGGCCATGAGAGCAAGAGAAAGCTTATGTGATTACAACTGTAGAGGCCTAAGTTCCAAGTGATGTGGTGTCAGGTACTTTAATTGTTTCCTTAAACTTAGCCAACAATTTATTTAATTATGAATCATCGCATTCATTTATATCTTCCCAGTTTTCCAAGAAAATTAGATCTGTCCTATTTGATTTAATAATGGAGTTTTCAGTCAAAACTCCTAGGGGATATATCATTGCAATAAAGGCATGTTGATTAGTCCCCCTTGGGACACATAAATTTGATTTAGATTCTAACCTTATCATCATACCAGTGATCGTCTTTTATAGAATTCTTGGTATGAATTGGATGTCAAATTACGATGTGAAAATTTATTTCAAGAAGAAGGTAGTTACAATTTTTGAAAATGGTGTAGAATCCCTTATTTTTAGAGAAGAAACATCTCCATCTGATTCTTATCTATATCCACCCCCAGTATCCCTAATGAATTAAATTATTTAAGAGGAATTGAACCCAATATCTATGGGGGAGGAAATAAATTTTCAAATTGAATATGTACATATATTTCAAGAGTACATTGATTTTTAAGAGGATTTACCTAGAAATCCTCTAGAGCAGGAAGTTGAGTTCTATATAGATTTAATTCATAGAGAAAGACCCATATCAAATACTACCTATAGAATAGACACTATAGAGTTAGTGGAGCTAAATAAAAAACTAGATGAATTGAGTGACAAAGGATTTATTTGACCTAGTGTTTCTCCATGGGGAGCCCCTGTCCTCTTTTTTAGGAAGAAAGATGGATCCATGAGGATATGCATTGATTAGAGGGAAATCAATGCTATTACAATAAAGAATAAGTATCCTCTTCCACGAATTTATTATTTATTTGATCAACTTTGTTGAGCACAATACTTTTCATAGATTGAAATTTGATCTAGATATCATCAGCTACATGTGAGGAAGAAAGATATTCCATAGATAATGTTTCGAACCAGGTGTGGGAATTATGAGTTTTCAGTGATGCCTTTTGGACTGACTAATGCACCATTTGTTTTCAGTGATTTAATGAACAGAGTTTTCAAGGAACAACTTTATAAATTTGTTGTAGTAGTCATTGATGACATCGTGGTATACTCCAAAACCTACGAAGACCATGACAATCACTTGCGGATTATTTTGAAAACTCACAGAAGAAATGAATTATATGGGATGTTTAGAAAGTGAGAATTCTGGCTTCAATTAGTTTCTTTCTAGGACATATTATCTTTAAGGATGGAATCCAAGTTGATCCTACGAAGACAAAGTCAATCCAAGAATGGCCCAAGATAATGAACAGAACCAAGGTACATAATTTTATTGGCTTAGCGGGTTATTATCGACGTTTCATTCTGAATTTCGCTCGACTGACTAACCTGTTAATTAAGCTCACACGTAAAGGAGTTAAGTTTGTGTGGATGAAATAATGTATAAAATGATTTGATGATTTGAAATTAAGATTGATAAATTCTCTAATTTTGACTCTTCCATATGGAAGTGATGGATTTGTAATATATAATGACACATCAAGGAATGGTCTAGGTTGCGTCCTTATGAAAAATGATAAAGTTATTGATTATGCATCAAAGAAGATTAAGAATCATGAGAAAAATTATCCAAATCCTGATCTTGAGTTAGTAGCTATAGTCTTTTCTTTGTAAATTGGGAGGCATTATCTTTATAGTAAAAAAAGTGGGATATACACAAATCACAAGAGTTTGAAATACATTTTCACACAAAAATAATTCAACATAAGGCAAAGGATATGGATCTAATTACTCAAATATTACGATTGTTCAGTTCACTACCACCCAGGAAAGGCAAATAAGATAGAAGATGCATTAAGCAGGAAAGATCAGGGACTCCTGACCAAGATATGGATTGAAAGAGATCCTATATTCATGGATCTACTAAATATGGATATGGGAATTATTAAGGAAGGGGAAACATCTTTCCTCTTTAAAATTATTGCTAAACCATCTTTAATAGAGAAGATAAAAAGCTCTCAATCTGATTATGAGAATCTGCACAAGAAAAGTAATGCTGTCAATGATGGGAGATTGGAAGACATCATGTATGAAGAAGGGGTTCTAAAATTTGGGAAGAGGTATCAAAAACATGTATAGAGATATGAAGGAATATTTTTGGTGGGATAATATGAAGTGAGATATTACTGAGTACGTGTCAAGGTGCCTAGTTTTCCAACAAGTGAAGGCTGAGAGACAACATCCTATAGGGGTGATGAAACCTATACCTATTAGTACGTGGAATTGGGATGACATTACAATGGATTTTTTCACTGGAATACCGAGGATTCCTATAAGGAATGATGCGATAAGGGTAATTGTTGATCGTCTCACAAAATAAGCACATTTCCTTGAAATAATGGAGGATTTACCACTTGAGCGCCTGACAAGACTTTATATTAATGAAGTTGTAAGAATTCATGGTGAACCTCTATTGATTGTGTCTGATCGAGACCCCCCAGTTTACATCAAAATTCTAGAAAAGTCTCCAGAATTCTTTGGATACTAAGCTTCATATGAATATTGCTTATCACCCCCAAACCGACAAATAGTCTGAAAGGACTATTCAAACACTGGAAGACATGTTGAGATCATGCTCTCTTGACTTTCAAGGTATGTGGGATCAATACATGCCTTTGGTGGAGTTTTCCTACAATAATATTTTCCATTCTAGTAATTAAATGGCTCCATATAAATAATTATATATAAAGAGACGTCGATCTCCAACTTGTTGGGACTAAGTTGGTGAGAGGAAACTTATAGGCCCGAAAATTATTAAAGAGACCATGGAAAAGGTAAAGACAATTCAAGACTATATTAAAGCAGATCAAAGTAGCCAGAAGATTTTTGATGAAAACTGTTGAAAGGATTTGGAAATACAAGTGGGATATCATGTCTTTATGAAAGTATCTCCATGGAAGGGTGCCTTAATGTTCAGAAAGAAAGGGAAACTGAGCCGTAGGTACATTGGACAATTTGAAATTCCGGGAAGAATCAGAGCTGTAGCTTACCATTTAGTGATGCCACCAAGTCTCCCCAAGGTTCATGATGTGTTCTATGTTTCTTTTTTAAATAAATACATTCTAGACCCAACACATGTACTCACCTATGAAGAAATAGAACTAGAACCTGATTTGTCATACTCTAAAGAGCCTATCAGGATTCTTGATACAAGGGAGAAGGTATTGAGAAATCGAACAACTTTTATAGTAAAGGTTCTTTGGAGAAATAATAATATGGAGGAAGAAATGTGGGAACCTAAGGATTTAATGAATAAGAACCACCCACATCTTTCATATGGGATTTATAAATGAAAAATTTCAAAGACGAAATTTCCAGAAGGAATATTGTAGCACCCCAAATATTTTGTGGTATGTTTCCCTTAATAACACTGTATTCATTAGATAGCCTATATTTAATGAATCACTGAGCCTCTATGAAACAAAAATTGGTTATTTATAGTAGGTAATCATAACCTATCCATTAAACTTAAATTTCCCAGCTCTGCGATTTGAATTTTGAAAATATGACTTTCACTATTGTGTTCATGATGATATTTAGAGTCTGATAGAATTAACTTAATTTTTGGTGAATAGTAACATACCCTTATGAATAGTAACTTACCCTTATGAATATCAATATGAATCTTATAAATGGTATTCATACCCTTGAATGTATAAATAAATTTAGGTACCTTAAAAATAAAGATGAATATTTTAAGTGGCTGTACTTTTCGATTAAATAATGATTTTAATTAAAAATTAAATTCATCATATTTAGAAATTTATTTTTGAAAAATGGAGCTAATTTTTAGATTATAATTTTTGAAAAATGGTTAGGGTAAATTTTTGGTATTTTTATGAAATATTTAAATTTTTGTTGAATAGTAAAATACATTAATTTACCGTATAAATACATTATAATTTAAATTAACTATTTTTAGAATCATGAGTGATGTAAACACACAAATATCAAAATCACATGCATATATTACTATTATAGGTCATGGAATACTCACTATTTCTTGTCTTGAGAAGAAATAATAAATTAATGATTACAATATTAAGAAAACTCTTCTCCCCTCCACTATATAAACCACCCCTCACCCCCTCTTCCTCATACACCACTCAAGATTCAAGACTTGCCAAAATTCTGCTCAAACATCTCCCTAACCTTCTAACCCACATCCAAGACCTTCTGGCCTCCCCAAAAGGCCAAAAACAATGGCCTTAAGGATATTCTCAAGGAGGAGTACTCAAGAGGTGAACCTCTCATCTTTTTTTCTTTCAATTTATTTTACAAAGTTCCATTCTATTGTTCTCTCCTCTCACCTCACCTCATCCAAATTCCATGATAATTCCAATACCATAAATGTACTATATTTTCATTATGATAATGGAATATTTCATTATAATCTATCTTTTCCCCTCCTTTTATAATATAAATGCAAACACCGTCCGAGATGTGTTAATTTATCACACTCATGGAAGACGAGTTTTCAATTTGCATTAATATATTCAAGACTGGTCATGAAACCTTTTTCAATGGTTGAAAAAAAACATAATATATGTATTTTATATTTTGTAATGTTCTAGAATACCTATACACTCATAATAAAAAATAATAATACAAAACAAGTTCATTTTGCACAAAATGGGAAAACTTAATCCAAGCATTTATCAACAATTTTTAACTAATGAATATTAATCAATTATATAACCCAAAATCATTATAAGTTCATTTATAATGTCACTAATAATATATATTAATAAATATATATGTTTAACTGCATTTGAAACAAACCTCCATTCACGAATACAAGTAAACAGATCATGAAAACCAAGTAAGAAAATGATTCCAAAACAATAAAATTGAATCTATTAAACCCATAAAAACGCCATTAATGACCATAATAAGGTTATACCATATCGATTACATGTTTATGAGGTTCTTTAATTATTACTTAATGAATCTAAATTTGATTATTCAGATCATTAATAACAATCAAGAACACCGTGAAGCATAAGGTAAGGGATCCTCTCTCTCACTTTTGTTCTAGAATTCCTCTTGTGTTGTGACCTTTTAATTTTAATTCATAATGATGGGGTATGTTTTTGAACCTCCCCCATACTTCCCTTATGATATATAAATAATGGGATACCCCTTTACCTCTCATTAATCCCTCGCAAGAACACTCATTACCATGCTGAAATGTTTGTAAAGGGTTTTCTAGTCTCACTTTCAATTCCATGAAATTTCCATTGTTCGCGTCTTATTTCTTATTTGTGGTATTTATGTACTGACATTTGACATATATTATCATGATTATCTTTATATTCATGGTATTATATGATTCTTTTGGTGATTATTAACTTTTTTTTCATACGACTTAATTGATTACAACGTGGTAATTGGCTTTTTATCAATTTCCACTTCCTTGTGACTTGCTTAGTACTACGCACCTACTCTTTATTTTGAGATAAATTTTCATTTGAAATTAAATTCCTTTTAAATGTCCATATTATAATATATTTGATATTTTTATTTTCTAAACTGTATACCATTTTATATAGGGTGTTTATTTCGAATGTTTTTTGACTATAGAAATATTGATGAATCTGTATCCTCTATTTTTTTATGGATAATGTAAAGGAACAATTATCTTGTTTTGAATCTATGTATAAAGAATTATTTGGATATGAAGTGATGGGAGGGCCCCGCTATTTCCCCTCGATGCATTGACAGGTCTCATGACATAATCAGTTGGAGACAAACCCTTCGAGTTTGTTTCAAAAAATCTGACGAGTTTCTACCTATATAACTAAACCGTTTTAATAGTATTATGGTATCATGTTCAAGATAAATGATGTCCAAATATTAATCATTATATTTATTCATTATCAGTTATTACTATCCTTGAGGTTTTCACTAAGACAAAATATATGGATGCAGTTTCATTCTCAATTTATTAAGGGTGTGAGTTTTTCATTTATTCACCATGCCATATTGACTATGCCAAGTTGTTTATGATTCAGTTATTGATTCATTATTCCACCATTTGTAACCCTTACTGAGAATTTGATCTCACCCCTTTCATTTTTTTTACCTTCAACAGGTTATGAAGAGGATATCATTTATTGAGTTCTCGTGATCAGAGTTTTTTTAGTTTTTGTTATGTATTGTATCTTGTAACCTTTCCCAATGTAATTTGAGTTACATCTATGTATATAGTTTCTTCTAAGACTACTAAATTGATCGTTCCTTTTGGATTTTATTCCTTTTAACCATACCAATATAACAAGTAATGCATCTTCTCTGGTCGAGAAGGGTTGAGGTGTTACAACAACCCAACCAGTTCACATACACTACCCAAACAAGCCCAATCACAACGGGATCACGACCCTTGGCCATCTCTCCAAAGGCCATGGCTAACTGAGGTATCTAATTGACATGGTCACAAGAATTATATTTTACCTAATTCAAAATAGTTTCCCTATTCCAATTTACTCTCACCACTTGTTAATCCACTTTTGCTTCATTAGTAAACACCATTTTCTAATTACTACTTACCCTTTTGACTTTCCTTTTTTCACCCATTCATACCATCCCATTAAGCACAATTTCATTTCTTTTAAGAACACATATTCATCCTAACCTTTATTTCTCCCACACCCAACCTGTTTGTGTGCCTATCTTGATGAATGTCATTTACGTACAAAGGTTCCTAGAATGATGAATGAATATGTAACCTCGTACCTTTCTAGCCACGAGAGAAATATCACAAAACTGTCAAATCACACAAAAAGTGCATCACCCAATGGTGAAATATAATCAAACATAATAACACACGACAAGAAAAATAATCCCCTCCCTAGGTGACTTGGGTTTTCCCTAGTACATGGGTTTGCTACACCAAAGAAAGAGCTCATTACAATGGTCCAAAACTTTCCTAACCTCTTGTCTACTATCCCTAAATAGTAAGAAATAGAAAAGAACTCATTTGATACCAATTTGTAATGTCCCCAACCAAGGATACACTAAATTGGTGCCTCGAGCTTGGTTTCCACATGACCTCAAACATTCCTCCCCATATTCTAGAGGTTCCTAACAAGCAGCAAGGGTCTAATAGGTAATGCGGGGAGACTATACCCTCATTACCAGAGTAAGCCACAATAGATAATCATTTAAATAACAGAAACAATGGACAAAAATCAATAACATTCATAAATATCCAATTCTCAAAATTGGGTATAACCATATAAAACTATAAATATGTCATGATATGCTATAGTTCCAAGTGAAAAAATCCCAAAAGAAATAAAATCACAGAATCCCCAAAATGGTCCAGATTCCAAGTTTGGAACCTCACCCAACCATGTCCCATGACCAACTCAACTTTCTAACATAGGTCCCTTGCCCTTGTCCTGACCTGCAAGCATGAAATCTTCTCGGGTACCCAATGGCGGCCCAAGAAGGGTGTGAGTATAACTCAGTAGGCCACCACCAACGGTGTCTAAAAAAATATCTAGAAAAAGCAGATAGTGCATTCAAGTGATAAATAAATTTAAGTAAAGATAAAAAATTAAATAGGCTATTCTAGACTATGTTCCTTTTAATTATACTAAAATTGAATACGTGTTCACTAATTAGGAATTTCATGATTTAATCTACCTTTTTCATGTGTTCAATGGATTAGGCATGTTCCATATTATCAAGCATATGGAAACAAAATCAATTCCTATCTCACTAGTCATCACATTATAACAACCTCATAGTCATCACCTCGAAGCCTTAGTCTGGGTGGAATGCAACTGTTAGGGGAATAGAACTTTTTCCCCTTCTCTAACCCATGCATTTAGGGGTGGAACAAGATCCTTGGTCCAAACTGACCTATGGGCATAGAACCTCAAGTCTATACCCCACACTACCAATCCATGTGCACATGATTATTTATTATTCACCATAATCTACCTGTAAATAGGAAATTAACATTTTCCCTCAATCCATTAACACATTCATCTTTTATATTACTTAACCCTTTAGCTCCATTTCCCATTTCTCATGCCTATCTTGCTAAGCATTTTCAAGTAACAAGCTAATCCCCTAGGATTTTACCATTACTCCATTTAACCCTTTTTCATGCTAACCAAACGACCTCTAAGGACATTACCCAACCTATGTTTATTACTAAACACCAATTAAATATCCTTTAAGCATATTAAAATTTTCACTACGGCTCTATGCTATCACACAATAGACTTACACCTACTTCGCTATGTTCTAGGTCTAGGAGTATTAGCACACCCTATGGGTGGCACCAAAATAGGTCTCATCATCCTCCATGCATCCCACGGGGATCATGAGGGGTTCATTATGTTTTTTAGACACCTAATACATCACATCATGTAAAAGGAACCAAGAATTCATCAAAAGAGGGCAAGAATAAAAACCCTACACGCACAAATCTACATAAAACCCAAGGGATATAACCTGTAGACCACCTAACTTAAATATGTTGGAAAAGAAAATCTCAAATAAAGCATTAGATCCCAATTCAACACACCCTTGAAGCCTCAAACTATACCTCACCAAAAAATAAGGGTTTGATAGCTTCAGAAGAAGATAAAAGGGAGATACCAACCCAAATCATGAAAAAGAAGCAAGGAGGGGTTTAGCCTTACTTGGATCTTCATTACATAATTGACGACACTCTAAATGGACCTAAGATGAGGTATATTGGTCCTTTTAATCTCTTAGGAGATTTGGTTTTTTACTAGGGTTGCAGGAGAGGAGGAAGAAAATCCGGAGTTTGGTATAAAAATTCCATAATGGCATTTTTGTAATTATTTGAAAGTTATGGGGCCGCATGGTTTACCCAAACAGTTTGCCAAACCATGTGCAAACCATGTGGATGATTCTGTCCCAAAGTATCCCCTTGCAAAGTTTACCCACACATTTTTTCAAATAGTGTGCAAACCATGCGGAGGATACTATCCAAAAAACCCCCTTTCGCACGGTTTCCTGGGAATTCTGCATGGTTTTCACAAACCATGCGTAAACCTTGGAAAATGCCTAGAACCCCATTTTGTTCCTATTTTCTATCCCGAACCCCCATAATACCCCAAATACTTATTAAGGAATTAGAAAAACACTTAATGGACAAAAATAAAAGGGCTTAAATTGAAACATATGTAAAACATACCTTACGAAGAAATTCGGGATCTTACATGTATATTGTTGGTATGCTATCTACTTATATGGAATAAAACATATATGTTATTTCACTTAATTAAATTGTGTGTACTATCAATAATTGAAACATGGTCATATGTAATTTATGTAGCATGTAATGCTTTGAATGTGCACAAAGTATTCAATGTACTATAACTATACATAGTATGTAGTTCTAAATATTAACCACAAATTAATTAATCATTTAACACACACACACAGATATATATATAAAACCTATTACATGATGTGTACTATCAATAAGTGACATATGGACACAAGTTGATTAGGTTTAAATTTGATAATTAATTAATTTTACTTTATACGTAAATAGTTAGGGTACACTACATACACATTCTAGCTACACATCTCGCATAATCCTTCATCTTTTATCCACAATACATGTGTAGGGATTGGGCATGTACATATATCACAAATATTTATGAGGCACAAGAAATTAATGGGAGTTACACGTTGAATGACTTCTGAGTTTCATGAAAGTCAGTCATACCCTCCATGTAATAGATAAATGAAGCATCTTTAACTATGTGTTTTTCACCATGAAAATTCCTTGACTACACAACATGTAAGCATGTTACATGGTGTGTAGTGGGAAAAACCATATTCCAGATTGGACTGGTCAACACATGGAGTGTGTTAATACATATTTCATGTATTTACTACATGATAACATGGATCTATCATTTTTATTTTTGGTGCCATGCACACGAGTACATAACATGTACCTATGAGCTACATATCATTTACTCTTGTGCTATCTGACCAGATTCCTTAGCACATCTTGATGGTTTCTTTGAATTTTCTTAATATATAAATAATAATTTTTTTTATATATTCTATAATGAATAATGAGAATATAATATGTCGACATTTAGATTTATAATGATTAATCTAGAAAGGAAAATTTATAGTAAACAGGTAAATCAATCAATGATCAATAAATAATTAAAAATTGATATTTGACCACTCTGATACCACTTGATGGTTTCAGAAATGGTGCAAGAACCTTTTGCGAAGTATCTACCTCATCATTTTATCATAATAGGTGAATAATATGAGTTTAAATGAAAATAGTTAGTCTTATCGAATGATTAAACTTGATAATTAATTTATATTAACACCAAAACCAAGAAGATAAGATCACTACATATAATTTAAAATTAATTTAGATAAATTGGGAATTACCTCACATTAGAATTACATCTTCATTGAATATTTGGTAGACCTCTTCTTGGTGCACCATCATTCTGGTGAGAGGACTCAAGGGTAAAATCCCTCCCATGGTGATCCACATGTGCTCCACAAACCTTTGAATGTCTTCATAGAAATCCCCAGGAGCTTGAAGAGAGGAATATATCACTTGCATGATTTTTTGTTGAGTGTTTCAGAAATATCTTCAAAATGGAAGGATTATTTTACTCTCTATAGACTCGATAGGGTGGAGGAGGAGGATCACAATCAGTTCCTATGAGAATTATAGGAGATGAGATCTCTAGGGCTTGGGGGAATTCTCTATAGACATCCATTATGAAGAGTGACCATTCCTACTTTCAATGATACAATCTAGTTTATAAAGAGATAGGGTTGGAGAAAAATAATTGCACATGTGCCCATATAACTCTTAATTATTGGAAAACCCAATGACTAAATAATAATAACAACAACAACAACAACAACAATAATAATAATAATAATATTTACATGACATATTCTATACTCATGGATAAATAAATATTATTATTTTGAATAAATAAATTAATATTTATTCAAATATTATTTATTATATCATTTCTCACAGGACCAACAAACTTAGTCTTTCAATCCTCCAAAATATTTATCAAACCATGAATAATGTTAATTTATTTAAATAAATAAATATCATTTCATTATTCACTAATAAATAAATAAATATTATATTTACTAAAATAGTGAACAAATATTTATTAAATATTCAACTCACTTGTATTCTCTTGAATAACTGGTGATTTAATTTTTATGATTAACCAAACATGAATAAATATTAAATCATTTATTTGAATAATATTAATCCAACATGTTAAATTCAAATAGAATTTAACCGAGGTTCTGAACACACTTAGTGTGTGACCCTTTAGGACCATTTATTAGTTGTATTAGCTAGAACCACCCAAATTTTAAGTTTAGTGTCTAGAAACACCCCTAATTGCCCATAGAGAAAGAAGATAAATGTGACAATGAATATTGCCACCCATGAATGTATTATTTATAATATAAACCCTTTATCTTGATATCTATGATCAATATAGTTAAATACTAGTGTCATCAACCTATGCGCTCAATGTTTACTTCTTTGAATTTCAAGAAATGAACCTGTTGATATAACTCTATGGCCGTGGACTTAATCATGCAATTCTATTTCCATTGAAGAGCCTAAGATATTAACTTCCATTAAAAAATAGAATGGATCCTTTCTTACATTATTAATTATTTCAATATCATTCATGACACACCCAACTTTAATACGAACATATACCATCATGTTTTACATAAATATATTAAATAACACGACCCCTGATATGTATAAATAATAATCCTAAAATTTAAGTGATATTACACATTTCTGTAGATAGAAACATCCCACAACACATATAAATGTGGATTTAGTACTAGAAGGTCAGGTTCTCACAACTTCCTTCTCTTAGACATTACCAAGGATGAAATTCATGGGAAGAAGTCTCAAAGTCTTATGATCCTTCTACCCTTGATTGCTTGAATCAACTATGAATCATCATATAATATCATCAAGAAATAGAACTTGTTTTTAATAATACTATCATATAACTTTTATCTTATCATCATAGTATGGAAATATTATAACCTTTCAATATTATAAGTACCCTTTGGATATTATCACATAGATTCCACATAGAAGAACGATCATCATGTGATAAGATATTAATTAATATTCGGAAAAAAGAATATTCTATTTATAAAATGTATATATTAGTTGGTTTTAGGGAAACAAATATAATAAAATAATCAATATACCATCATAAAATTTCTTTTAGTAGCAATAGTGATCTACATTTCACCTTTTAAATCCTTCATATGACATAAAGTCATTTAACTTCTGATTTTATTGATGTGGTAATTGTTTCAAGAAATAAATACTTTTCTTCAAGTTACAAAATAATTTCTAGTTTCTTTATTTATCATAATAGATGATTTATATAAATTTATTCATCCGAATTTCAATAAACTAAGGCCTTATTTAAATCTATATGTCATATATACGTATCTTCTAATACTACCATGATTATCTCTATCAAGATAGTGGATTGTTTAACTAATAGTGAGACTTTTTTTGAGAAATAAAATCTTCCTTCTATTGAAATTCCATTTCCACAAAACATGCCTTATAGTGATTCTTTTCATCAGTCACTTATTTCAAGAGATAAACCCATTTATTTTGAAGTTCCATTTTTCATTCCAAATAATTAGTAAGCTTCTAAGTTTTGTGGGACTTCAATGAATGCATATATTTATCCATTATTTATTTCCATTTTTTAAGTCCCTAAAAGATGTATCTTATTAAAGGAATTCAGGTTCCCCTATATAAGTTAATATTAGAATGTTTAGATCCTCTATAAACCTCTAAAATCATATTTTGATTCTAGGTGATCATCTCTAATGAATTGTCTACACTATACTACTCAATTATTATTTAAATCATAGTGTAATAACTTATTATACTCTCATCCAAGCTTCAATTACTTTTTAATTTTTTGAAATATCTTCCACTAGTTTCTCCTTTGGAATTATTATGGTTTTAGCATTATCATATGAGTTCTCTATAGTTTTTGATCTTTTGGTATACTTAATCTTATTAACTTAGACTTCAATAATTAAGTCTCTGCCTTCAAATTCTTTCTTCATTAAGTTTCTATCCTTTTGTAAAATATTTTCATTAAGGATAAAATCTCTACCTATGATGATTTGTCTCCTATCATCATCGAATAGTTGAAATAAAAAATTCTCATCTTCGTATTCTTAGAGAAAAAACATTTTGGAAATTTCCTAGAACTGATCTCAATTTTTGGTGTCAAAATTCATATACACCAATCTTATGAAGAATTTAAGACATTATAATTTTTGTTATTTATTGAACAATAATTCCTCAATAATTTCTTTTTCAACTGACATTGCTGGACTTCAATTGATGGGTAATGTCATTGTGTTGAGTACCTCAACCCAAATTTCTTTATACATATTTGAGTAAAACATAATTATTTAATCATTCTCCATAAAATTACAATTCATAATTTTCGCCTCTCTATTTTATTATGGAGTTCTAGGCACCATCTTCTCATAATTTATTCACTTCTTCTTATAGAAATTTTGGAAATTATATCCACTGTACTCACCTTTGTTGTATGAATGGATACACTTAAACTTCCAGGGTAATTCCCTTCCCACCAAGTATTTACATTTAATGAACTCCTAAAACACATTATAATTATTCTTAAAAAATTAAATCCAATACTTTTTAGTAGAGTCATCAATAATGGTTAAAAATTTGAGAGAACCATAATGGGATTGAATAGGGGTAGGTACTCAAACATTTGAATATACTAGTTACAATTTTTTAGATCTTGTCTTTCATTCATCTAAGTTAAAAGACACCCTTTTCTATTTTCATGAAACAAAAATTTCATAATTCCAATTTCTTTGTAGTAAATCTTCAGTGTTATTTTTTTCATTCAAAATTTTGTATTCTTCTTACTATGGTGGTTAATTGTATAATTCAAAAATTCTAGATAATAAAAAGTTACAATTATAGAAACTATAATTTCATCTGAAATTATAGTCAAGTAAATATTTCCATTCTTTACTCCTCTATAAAACACCATGGATCACCATGTAACTTTCCATAACCCATTTAAAAAGTTAGTTTTATGTACCACCTCTTCAAATAAACCAACATAAATAAGGTTTTTCTATCGATAGGAAATATTCCTAACATTTATAAGCTATAAGAATCCTTTATTCTTTATTTAAATATTGAATTATTCTTTTCCAATGACTTATAGAGATTCATCATTTTCAAGTTGAAATTTACCAAACTTTTTTATCTGTAATTAACCATTCATATTTGTTCACTAGTTGAATGAAAGGATGTTCTATATTCAATCAACCAAACTTATACCAAAGTATTAAAACCCAAAAAAATTATTCATACATTATATAGTATTAAAAAAAGTTTAACTACCATATTTTGATGACCTTACAGTGTTCTTATTATGAATTTTTTAATTCTTATTGATATTCCATTTCTTCCTAAAAATATTGAATGTTGGACCTAGTAAATATGACCCACTCCAAATTCGTTTAGGAAACTTATCTTTTGGATGTTTATTTTAATAGGTTTCTTTTTGTTGAGGTGACCATCCACACTATCAACATTAAGCGCAGTTCCAGATGGCACTTGGATTTTTCTCCACCTGTGATTCTCATTCTAAATTAAATTATAAATATCATCAAAAATGAAATTTATTTTTCAATGGAATTGATAACCAAATTCCGTATTTCATCCCAACTTCTCATATGTAAATATAGAAAAATTAGCATCCATACATCATCCATGAAGGTTACCTTCCCTGATTCAAGTCACATGCAGATCATGTTAAGGTCATTCATATGATTTTTTATTAGTATTAATTTCAAAAACCTTAAGTTATAAAATCATCACAACCTAAAGATTTTATTCATGAGTGATCAGATTTATAGATTCCCCCCTTTGTGTTTTTTGAGTTTTTGGAGGATTTTTGAAATGGGGTGAGCATTTTGGAATTCTTGTGAGGTGCCGGGTGAACCATATGGAGTAAAATTACAAGGGATGTTATTTTGTAAACTATTTTTCCAAGAGAGACCAACATTGTAAAACGAGGAAGGAAAAATTCATAGGGTATTGGATGTGTTTGAACTTGAGGGAGTGGTGAGTTTGAGCATATAAGCAAGGGTAAAATATCAATCATGGAGTCCATATGCTATGGTATTTGTTGTGGAAGGTCAAAAGAGATAAAGAAATCCACCACATCATATCCCATGGTTTTGTGGAGGTTAGAGGTATGTTTGCTTTATGTTTATAGATATAATCTCTTGTTTCAAGGTCATATATATTAGAAGGACAGATTCTTGCATGAAGGTCCTTGGGTGTGGGTAAATCCATCCATCGTGCATGAAATTAACTTGTATAGATTTAATTTATCATTTCTTTTGACTATATAAGGATAGAACAAAATTTATAATTTTACATGTGGGTTGTCCCTATCTCATGTATAGGTAGATCAACTATTGTGTAAGGGTTGTCCAAACTAAGCCACATAAGGATAATTCGAATTTACCCTTATGTGTTGTTGTCATCTCATCTAAGGGTATAACTTTTAATAGAGTTTTATATGTTTTTACTCCTTGATTAAATAAAAAATTGATTTAATGGAAATAATAATTGTAAATAATTGATTTAAATATATTTCAAGGAATATGGATTTAAGTATTTGACTTATAAATTAATAGGACATTAAATTGGTCTCTATGGGGGAAATTAAATGGGAACTAACAAATATAAAATAAAATACGGGAGTTTGATGAGTATTATAATAAACATCAGCCAATTTTATATATTTTTTCCTTTATAATAGTAGATTTTTTTTATTTGATTTTTCTAATTTTCTATGGGGTGTGGTTTATCAAAACATTGAAATTCTAGATCTTATTGAATTTTGTGATCGACTCGAGACCTTCATATATATTTTCACAACTACTATTATTTTCTATCTCTAATACTTGGTGTATCACATGAAACATCTCTATAGGTAGGGGATTCAAGACTTCTATTTATTATTTTGTGAAATTTATGGGGTTACCATGTTTTTTTCATTAGGTAATTAGCATGAACCGAATTAAAGAATACAAAATAAATTGGAAGATGAAAATAAAGAGGGAGAAGTGTTGTACATGTATTTTATGTATATTTATATGTTATTTCTTATGTTGATTCTATTTTTACTATTTTTAAATAAAATAGCTTGTTTTAATAGAGAAATATGATGATAAGTTAACTAAAATAATCATTTAAATAGAGTAAAAATTGTATTCAAATATTTATGTGGTAATTAAAACTTATAATTTAAAGAACACCTACTGTATTATATCATATTAGTATAATCCCTTCTGTTTGAAATGAAATTTGATGTCACTGAAAAAATGGTTTGTTGTTGTGTTTATTTGTAAATACCACATGTAAGTGAGTAATAATAACATTTTATAATTAAATGTACTGCTTAGATAATTAAAACTTGAACGATGTCGATGTTGACCCATGTATTATAAATTCGTGGAAACATGTTTTTTTATTACCATTATGTTTCTATACATTTTATATATGATGTGTGGTTTTTTAGTGATTTATAGAAGTATTCTATTGGATGAATTAATAAATGTGGAATTCGGGTTGTGACTATATTAAGATGATACATGTTATTAATTAAAATACGGAGATGTGTTATGGAAAGAACTAAATAAATATAGGTTGTAATTGAGATATAAATTCATGAAATAAATGAGTAACAAATTTATTAAATCTGTGTAATAGATTAAAATATTATGTATTTTAATGAGGTAAGTAAATGGATTTTAAACCTAATATTTGATGAGGAATGAGATATTTAATTGGGTGAATGATTTAACAAAAATAGAATAGTGGATGGTTTTTATTACCATTTTGTGTGGTTTCTATACGGTTGATGTTATAGTGGAGTAGTGGTTGTGAATGAGTAGTGGTATTGAATTTTTGGCGTAGATGTTTTATAATAGGAATATATATTTTCACCCTTATGTTGGGATTTTGGTGTATCTATTAGACCCTGTATTTTCTTGTGATTTTTAAATACGCTACACTTGAGTCTAGTATTTATACTCATGCCAAACGTTTTGGTTCTAAGTGGTTTCTATAAAATCTTGGTTAGTGAGTGTAGAAGGCTGACCACCCCCTCTTCCCCGCTCTCCCTTTAGCAGTAGTCTAGATGTGCTAGCCCAAAGTTGGTATGATAAAGAAAGGTGTGGGATTAAAATGTGATATATCTAATGATGTGGTGAGATGATAGATATGTGTTGGGAATCATGCATTCTAGGAGGAGGGTTGAATTTTAATTTCCTTCATGTTCACAATACCTTGTTGTTCTTGTTATGATGTGATGGATATGGGTGCGATGTGGTTATGATATGATGATGTGATATGTGGTTTCACTTGATTCCAATATAAGATTTTATACCTTTTTAGAGTTGGGGTAGGTAAGTATATGTCTTGAACCACATCAAACATGAAGGGATATGATTATAAGAGGTTTTAATTTGAGGTGTGAGAATGGAAAACTAGTGGGTATGTAGTGTGTGGAACCTGTGATTATATTATTATGTTATTATTTTATGACACTTTGGATGTGACACTTTGGTAGTTGACCTATTTGGTGAATGTTGGTTATATTCTTTATTCACTAGAGTATGAATATGCTTTTATCACATTTTCATGAGAGGTATTAGGGAAGGTAATATTGAATATACATGTTATTCTCATCCTAAATATATATATATAAAATCTATATTTAGGTTATTAGGGAGGTTTTAATGACTGATCTAACATTAATGGTTTAGAGGTTGGGGCGGTAGTAGAGATTATAACATAGGATTCCCCTTTGGTTTAATTATAGATTCTTCTATAAGTATTTCTTATCATACACATGTGGGATGGGTTTGTTTCATTTATATCATGTTATGGATTTGTTTTGTTGGTGATCATATTTTTAGTTGATTATTTCCATAAATTGAGGGTAATTTCTACCACTTGAGTGTTTTATACCCTTGTTGCTAGTTTCCAACCTGAGGCCCATGGGACGTGGGACTTGGGGGTCAGTCATTCTCTTCACTATTAGCACAAGAGGGGTACTAGTGGGGGTGCAGTGTCATGAAAGAGTGAAATCAAAGGTGATGGCTAATAGATATGATGATGATTGTACTTAGGCACTACAAAGAATTCCTGTGTTAGTAAATAAAAAATATCATTTGAGCTTGGTTTGTGAAATAGGTTCCGGAGTGACTAGGACACAATTTTTTAGGGGCCCCTGTGATCTGACTCAAGGACTTTCATGTTATTGTACGATCAAGTAAAGTAATACTACTTATAGTGTAAATACCTAGGAAAGGAACATTCATAATATCTAATTTATCTTATGTTTTAATTGGGGGGTATTGAGAATTAAATAAATATAATTAAATGAATTTAAATGGAATTCATGACGCTGAGATTATGTATTTGTTTTGTGAAGGTAATTTATGTTATGAACTCAATCATATAAAGAGGGGGAAACTTCTCCTATCATGAAGTATTATTTTATGAATTGTTTTAAAGCTTTATGGATGAGTAAGATCCACATAAATTAGGCAATATCAAGTTATGGTGGATGAAATCATTTTATTTGTATACCTATAATATCTCTATTTATGCTAATTTTGATAACTGATTCTTTGTTGTGTGGTCGTATATGAAGTAATGTTTAATTTTCTTTTCTTAACTTGATTTAAATCAAGGTGTTTTATTTTTTAATAAGTTCCAAGGTTTCTTTTAATGATGATTTGTAGTGATTTTCAATTTGTTTTATCCCCCACTTGATTTAAAGGAAAATGTTTAAATTTTTCTCTATTTTATAAGGGTTACAATGTATTTTCACACATTAAAAGTTTAATATTATCGGGTTTTAAGAAATATTTTTTTCTTAATTTTAATGTTTTTTTTCGTTTTAAGGTCTTTGAAGCATGTTTTAAGTGAAAAATTTTCTATAGAGTTCCTGAACCTTTGTTATAATTGAATTTTGAATTTGATTGTGAATATTTTTAGAGTGTTTAATTATTCTAAAGCGTGTTAATATAATGTGGTTTTTACACTTAAAGTGAAATCATTTGAAATTTATTCATAACTATTAAAAGCATACTTCATTATAGGTTATGAAACAACGAGATGCTTATCCTTCTTTAATAATCAGATTTGTTAGTTTTTAAAAATTTGAAAATTTAAAAAGGGCTGAAAAAAATATTTTAAGGGAATGCTAGAAAATTAAAATACTGTTTAAGACTAATTTAAGTGGCATGTTAATATGTTTTCATTAATAAATAATCATTTCCAAAAGATCTTAAATTACATGAAAATTTTGTCTGAGAGATTTTTCATAATTAATTATTTTTTATTGTTTATTTTTAATTTTTAAAATAAAAATTTAAAGAACATACTTTTTATTTTAAAATTCCTTAATGTGGAATGTTATTCCACAAGATAAGATAATTTTTTTTAAAACTAAATGCATGTTTTATGTTTGAAATTATTTAATTAAAGAGCATGATAACTTATATGGCATATGGTTCATGATATGTTAATCATGGTAAGTTATGAATGTTTTTTATTAAATATTCTACATGATTTTTTTGATTAAGTATAAAGCATGAAATAGGAATATATAAAAATTAAGTGATAAATTAAAATCATGATAAGACACTAATAAACAAATTAATATGCTGAAAATATTATGATGTGATTAATACAAGAATGTGGTGATTTTTCATGTATTGGTGAAGAGATAATTAATGATCACCCCATGAAAATTTGATTAAATTTTTATATTTTTTATATTTTTTTATTTACTGGTTAAATAATTACATTCTGGTTGTCAAATTTTTTCACTTAGCCTTAATTATAGATAATTAGGTCATTTATGTTATCTTTAGGGGTAGAGTTGTGTTAAATGATTAGTTATTTAAACATCATTAATATTTTTGATAATATTTTATATGATATTTTGTACTGAATGTGGTCAATTGGGGAAAAGAAATGGTTGACCAATAAATGTGTGGGAAATGATATTGTGGTTATTTGCTAATGGTTTATTTTTTAACTATTATATCATTACTTATTGGCTTCTATTTTCATACTATTTTGTTTCTTAATTGATTGATTTGATATAGTAATATATTTCATATATTTATTTAATATTTTTCATTGTTATTAGTTTAAGAAAAAATTAGAACTGTTAATGCATTAATCCCATTTTTGTAAAGAGTTTTTGTTTTGTTTTTTTTAGAGAAAATGGATTTTTGGTGGTTTATAATTTATTTCAATTATTTTGAGAATCTATATTTCTTGGTGGGTAGTTTTCTATTTGAGCGATATTTTCTATAAGAGTGTGATATTGGAGTTTGTTTTTTTATATTAATCATACCATCCTTCTTAGGAAGTGGTTGTGTTTTTTATATAGCGAGGTTTCTGAGAGGAATCTCATAGGGTGGTTATTCATACCCCCTTCTATTTCCTCTATTTGTTTAATATTAATTATGAAGGTTGAGATTTTTTTGAGAATTATTTAATTTAAGGGTCTAAATTTCCAAATTTTCCATTTGTTTTTTTAGGTTATTGGCGGTGTTTTGAAATGGGTGATTACTTTAGAGTGCCTATGAGGTGTTGGGTGCACTACAGGGAGTAAAATGGTTTGGGAGATCATTTCAAAATAAATTTTCCCTAGAGACACCACATTTGTAAAATGGAAATCGGAAAATGATTAAGTTTTTGTACATGTCAACGCATTAGGGAATAGTGATCTAGAGTGCGTGAGAGATTGTGAAACGATAAGCAATGAGTCCCAACACTATGGTCTTTGGAAGGGTAGGTCATAATAGAAAAGGAAATACCACCATACCGTATAACACAACGTGATTGTAGTAAAAGGTAAGTTCCCTTTATTTTTACAAGTATAATTTCTAACATCAGGGTCTTGCATGTATGAAGGCTTGATTCTAACACGATGGTCCTTTCACGTGGGTAACTCTATCCATTTTTCATAAAGGTAACCTTCATAGGGGATGTGCATCATTTCCTTTGCTTATATATGGGTAAAATCTAATTTTTAGTGTCGTATGTGGGTAGTTATTGTCCTTGCATATAGGTAGACCAGTTCTTACATAATTATTTTTCCAAACCAAGCTGTGTACGGGTAATTCAAATTTATTTTTACACAATGTGACCTTCTCACATAAGGTTGAAATAATTAATCCAGTTTTCCATGTTTTTCCTCCCTATTTCAAACTATAATTTTTTAATGGAAATAAATGGAAATAATAATAAAAAATAATCGATTTAAATATTTATTCAGGAATATGGATTTAAATTTTTGGCTTCATAATTCATAGATGATTAAATTTGGTTGTTCAGGGTAAATAAAATGTGAATTAATTAATATGAAATAAAATATGAGAGTTTGATGAGTATTTTGAGAAATATATTCCCATCGTAATTTTTTTTCCTTTATAAAACCATATAGTTTCATTTTACTTTGAGTCTTCTAATTTCCTATGGAGACTAGACTATCGAAACATCTCTATTTGATATCCATTATCCTTTTATGATTATCCCAATCCCTTCATATAGATTTTCAAAACTATTACCAACTTATCTCCCTCATCCCTGGTTTATATCATGAAGTATCTCTCTAGGTAGAGAATTTAAGGATTTTATTTATTATTTTGTGCAATTTGTGAGGTTAACATTTTATTTTCATCGGGTAATTTTCATGAACCAAATTAAATATGATAAAATTGATTAAAATATGAAAATAAATAAAGGGAAGTGTTGTGAATGTATTTTAATTATATACCTACATTATTTATTATGATTCTGATATTATTATTTTATGTAAAATAAAATATCATGTTTTTTATGGAGAAATATTATGGTACAGTTTGTGAAATAGTCATGGAAATAGAGTATCAATTTTATTTAATTGTTTTTGTGGTAAAAGAGTTTTATAATTTAAATAACATCTGTTGTACGATATGATGTTTGTATGAGGCCATTTGTTTTGTTTGGTACTGTTTTTCATTGAAAACATGATTTATTTCTATGTTTTGGTTGTTATAAGTAACTCATAAACATGAATAATAATAATAGTAGTTGGTAATTATATTTATTTCTTGGATAATCATGACTTGAATGATGTTGATGTTGGCCCATGTAATAAAAATTCTAACAAATATCTTTGGTTCTTACTACTATGTATTTATCACTATGATATGTGATATAAGGTATGTTATTAATTCCTGAAATCATGGTATGAGATGAATTAATAAATGTGGAATTTTTGTTTTCTCTGGATTAAGATATGGTTTACTATTAATTAAAATTTGGAGAAATGGAATGGATAAGAATAAATAAATATAGTTTGTAACTGAGATATAAATTCATGAAATAAATGAGTAGAAAATTGATTAAATGTGGGAGATGGCTGAAAATGGAATGTATTTGAATATGTGAAATAAATGGATTACTGAACTTAATATTAGTTGAGGAAAAAAATCTGGAATTGGGTGAAATATTGAATAAAAATAGATTCATGGATGGTTGTTTTTTGTGATTTTTTGTTGGTTGATGTTATAGAAGAAGTAATTGTTACTATTAGGAAGTGGTGATGAATTTGTGGAATAGATGTATTTTAATAGGTTTGTTTGTTTACACCACTAATATGGGATTTATGTGTATATATTAGTCCATTTATTTTTCTATGACTTATAAACCCCACCTGAGTCAAGTATTTTATATCAACACCAAATGTTTTGGTTCTAAGTGTTTTACTAAATATATATGTTTTTGAGGGAGGAAATATGGCTATCCCCTATTCCTTACTACCCCTTTTTTAGTATAATGGTTGTGATGACCCAATGTTGGTATGATCATGCATGGTGTGGGAGCATCATGTAGTGTACCCAATGATGTAGTGAGTTAATGGACATGTGATATGGGTCATGCATGATAGTAAAATGGCATGATGTTGATACACTTCATGTTCATGATAACCTATTTCTATTATTTTAAAGTGATGAATATGAATGTGATGTGGTTATGATATAATGATGTGATTTGTGGGTTTACTTTAGGCCAACCGTAGATGTTAGACTTTGTGAGAGTTGGGGTTATTAGGGATGTATCCTAACGACATCATGCAGGAAGGTATGGGAGAAAAAGAAGTTAGAAATTAGGGTTTGATAGTGGAAAACCAGTTGAGAATTGATTATGAGGAACCTATGATAATATTATTTTGATATTATTTTATTATAATTTGGATGCGATACTTAGTGAGTGAGCTTTGGTGATGATGAAAATGGGAGTTGACTTGTTAGGCGCATGTGGGTTTAATCTTTAATCACTAGATAATTAATATTTTTTCTCACATTTTCCTAAGAGGTCCTGAGGAGGATCATACTAAGTATATGTGTTATTCTCACCCTACGTATATATAAACTCTTTTTTCAAGTCGCTATGTAGGTTTTAGGGACCGAGCTGGACATTACTATATATAAGGTTGGATCTATTGTGGAGTTTCTATTGTAAGTATCCCTTTTGGTTTTGTTTTGAAAACTTATATATATTTATTTTCATATGCATATGGGATGGTTGGTTTATTTTCTATCATGTTATGGAGTTTTTTGGTGGATATTTATATTTTTTGTCGATCGTTTTCATAAATTGAGGGTAATGCTTCCCATTTTAGTGTTTTATACTCTCTGTGATAGTTTCCAACCCATGGCTTACTGGAGGTGGGACTCCAGGCTTACTCATTCTCTTCATTCCTAACCTAGGTGGGGTACCAACATGGGGGGGGGGGGAGTCGGTACATTATCAAGATCCATTGGTTTCTCATGTATATCTATCATAATCTTAATAAATTTCATTATAGTTTTCTCTTCCATAATATTAAATAAATTTTTTCATGCCAATGGAATTGTCCCTAAATATAAATTCCTTCCTATCTGACTATCATCATTCTACACTATTCATATTCTCTAAATGTTCCCCATATATTGGAAGATTAAGGTCCTTATGAATGAGTTATTCCTCTAACTACATTATCGAAAATCCAAAAATTGTTCCAAAATATTTATCTATCTAGATCTTTCCTTCATCAGAGTCTATAACTTCTATTAACAATAAACTCCCAATAAAATGGAAATAATGTTAAGTAAATAGAGAAATGAACCTGAGTTACTTCTGATGTGTCGAGAACTAAACCTCATTATTTAATAAAACTAGTTGGGAATCCTCCTAGCCTATGCTTTCGATAAGACCACTAAAAGTTCATCTTCGTATTAGTGGAAGTTCCCTACCAAAACTAGACCATCATATAATGTACAGTGGAACTGAGAAATTTGAAAAACTGTGTTTACCAAGTGTACTAGAAGTTGGAATTCAACGTACCCCATCCACTACACCAATTTGTCCTTATAAACACATAAGAAAAACTCTCAAACATTAAAATAAGTATAATTAAAAAAATAGAATTACATAGATCATGAAAGAGCACAAGGGATTAACTTACTTCAGATGAGTTGTCCAATAGGCATGGGGGAACATTGCAACTTTTTTTTCATTCACCAAAGGTAAAAGATTATATAAAATTTTAAACTCAATTAGTATGAAGTCATTTTATATACTATATAATTATCTAAACACTTTATAATTCACTCATATACTATTCATAGTCAGTATGCACTATATAGAAGGTCCCCACTCCATTTTATGAAAGTCCTTAGTCAGTATCCAAGGTTCCAATGACATCTAACTTTTATTTATAGGCCTCCATTTGGGATCTCTATTAAATTCATTTACCTCAACCATTTTATTTTATTAACGCTTCGAGAGACTTAATTTTTGATTTTTACCATTTTCAAAACATTATATACTACAATGATTCTATTAAAACTAATAAACTTTTGATGGTCTTACTGTCACTTGGAGAGATTGAACTGTCATTGATTGTATACTGAGTGAACTACCTTCCACTGACCAATTTCTAATAAATGAAATTATGGTGACTAAACTTATAAAACTCTAAAACTAGAATTCACATACCAACACAATTCTATCATGATTCAACCCCACTAGGACTTATTCTGAGCCATTAGTGAGATGTGGAGTAATCTAAAGGCTCATATCCAATACTCCATGGGTTGGCGATGTAATATTAGAAACATTTCTTTTTTTTATTCAAATAAATGAGAATAATACACCAATTAACACCCATCAAAAAAATTAATAAAACCCAAATATCCTTATAATACTATATAAAATTAAATATCATGCATTGAATGGTGACGTTGAATGGATTTAGTTTTATAATCCCGGAACAATCATACTTGTTTGATTATATATATATATATATCTAAAGAATTATTGAAAAATAAAATGTCTATCTAATGAATATTAATCCATTTTAAATTATTTTATATCATTATAATATATAATTGGGGACAAAAAGTAGTAAAACATACATAAGAACAACCCATGGAAATAGTCCGCAACAAATATAACCTACATAAACAAATTGAACAACCTAAATAAAATAAATAAGTTGAGTTATTGTCTAAAACCATGTATAAATAATAAAATATATTAAAAAATAAAAATTCATAATAAAAAAACATATATTTCATAAATATCAAATGAAAAATAAATAAATCATTTATTATAATAATAATTTAAAAATAATATTTAATGAGCCACAAACAATATTTTTAATATCAAACCAATCATTGAACTAGAAATGGAAATAGACTAAGGTCTATTTGGTCAACTCAATGAAGTTGGTTGGAAATATAAATTTTATTATTCTGTTTATTTTAATCATGTGGCATAACTTATTATATATTGTTTATCAAATAATGATATTAAATTTATTTATTTTTCATTTTAAACAAGACTTATCTATTTACTAATTCCTATATATTCCTTTAATTCAATTTATTTTATATGAGTTAAATAAAGTTTTATCTCATAATAAAAATTTAAAAACATAACACTACATTTAAATAAAAAACCTTGAATCCCATAATATATATCTTCTCAACACAGCTAAAAAGTTTTAAATTAGTTTCATATTAAAAAATATAGAAAATTTATGAAGATTAATTAATTATAAAAATTGTATTATTAAATTATTTAATAGTTATTAATTAATTTAACATTCATTATAATAAATAGTGATAGATTATTTATTTTGATGGTAAATAAGTGGGTAATAGATGTGGATGTTCTTGGATGGTCATTTATAAAGCCCGTCTAGGCACATTACAATGTCTTTATCTTTAAGAGTAGATTCACCCCAGCCAAATATATAGTTCAATAAATTATGGTGGGGTATTTTTTAGGATAGAGTGGTTCCATGATACTATACAGATGTACTTAATGGATAATATCCTTTAATGAGACTTTGGAAACAAGATACGTTTTAAATGTTTTTTGGTGTTCTGCTCTAACAAAATATCTTTTTATGTTTTTAGAAGGATTGAGAGGAATCTCAATGTTTAAAGGAGTTTTGGAATCTAAATATTAATACTTAGAATTCATTTTTCTATCTAATGGAAACTCTAATTTATAGTCATTATAGTACCCCTTCAAATAAGGAATCTCATATCCTGAAATTGGGTAAACACCCATTCTAGAAAGGCATGCCTTATCCGAAGTAATATTGTCCGTCTGATCACACTTGATCGATTAAGTGTACCAAATTGCATGAGATAGATAATATACACTACTATTTATAAGGACTTTATAAGGGGTATAAAAATATTTTATCAGTGGTAAAAAAGAACTGATGTTATAAGCTCTTTAAATTTGATCCCTTTTATCAGTACTAGATAAACACCAATAAAGGAATTGTTTATCTGCACTAATAAAGAACGCCCTTTGTTAGTACTTTTTGTTGGGATAATAAAGGGAATGTTTATCAGTGATAGTTTTATTAGTGCTTTTTTATCACTGATAAAATCACCTTTTATCATCACTAAAGAAATAGTTGATAAAACTAGGTTTTATCGGTGTTAAAAAATATTTTTTCAAAGCATGTCACCCACCACCCCACCGTTTATATGTGCTCTAATACCCCCACCCCTACTCATTTGTGACACCCAATGGGGATTTATTAGTTCTTGATCACCCACCTTCCTTCCCATTCCTTTTTAGCGCTTTCCCCACCCCCTACTTAGTCACCCTCTCACAACTATGTTTAGATATGAAACTAGGGCCTCTACCCATCGGCACCCATGACCTTATCACTACTCCATGTTGATTTATTATATATTTTATGATATATATCTTGATTTATATTTATATTTTGATACATATTTTTCCCTTATATTTATTTCTAAATTTGTATATAATTATAAAATTATTTTTAAATACACTTATAAAATATGTGTGTGCACGTGTTTATATATATATATATTTATACATATGTGTGTTTATATATATATATATTAATATTTATTTAAATATAATATAATACATACATAAATATGTAAGTTTTTTGAATAGATACACATACACATATATTTATATATAAACATTATATATATGTTTATATAGTTATATAGATATTCATACATTTTTATTTTAAATAAAATGGAAAATCATGTCAATTTTTCATATGGTTTATATATTTGAAAATATATTTTACATGTATATATGTTTTAATATTTATTTATATAATTAAATTTTTATATGTAAATATATACAAATATGCATATATTTAGTTTTAAATAATACTACAATTTTAAAAATGATAAAATCCAAACACCAAAACATCCATATAGAAGTAATCCCAGGGAATAAATTCAATCTCCATGAAAAAAGGAAAGAAGAGACTCTTAAATGAAACTAAAATTCCATTGAATATTAAAAAAATATGGAATCACAAATAAAAACTCAATTTTAGAGGACTTCCTAACCTTTTTGATTAAGAAAAACTAGACACTAAGGTATGTTTTGGTATATAAAATGTTGATATCTCCACATGATTCAATTTTACATCTCATGGATCATAAAAAGATATTTGGATCAAAAGTTCTGGTGGTTTGAAGTTCAAGGCAAGTTTTTAACTAGTCTTAAAAGATTAATTAATTAATTAATTTTTTATGACATAAAATTTTTATTAAATGTCTATTACTCAATATTATTTTGTAAAATATTAATTAACATTAATTTTTAATTATTATTTTTTTTCTAGAAATATATTATACATTAAGTGTAAATACATATATATTATTATATAAATAATATTTATGAAAATATTATATATATATATATATCGATATAAATTTATTTTTATATTAAAATATTATTTTTAAAAATATAATTTTTTTTATAAAGGTAACCATTTATCACTGTAAAAAAACTGATAAGGATGACCTTTATTATCACTAAAAAACACTGATAAAGGTTGCTTTTTATTAGTACTTTTTTTAGCACTGATAAAACTACCCTTAATCAATGATTTTTACTATCATTTATAAAGCACCCATTAATCAGTGTTTTTAGTGCTGATAAAGGGTAGTGCATAAAAAGAGTGATTATATAGTAGTGAGATATGTCTGTTAGACTGCATTTGATCTGATCGATAGTTTAGATCCTATCAATTCAGTGAAATAGGATGACCCACCAGATTGACCCATTCGGTCCTAGGCCTAAACAAATGAAACTAACTACACTATTATGAAAAATTATGGCACCTTGCACCAATGGTGAAACATGAACTATAAAATCATCACATTATGCCACTACTTTATCATTTTTGAGTAATCATCAACACGTTTCCTTGAATAAATTAGACCTCGATCCACCCAATTTTCAATGCAGGGATCCAATAATGGGTTTCCCTTTAAAACTTAAAAACAAAAATTTTTTAAATATTTTAAAAACACTTTAAAATTCAAATATATATATATATAAATATTTTTATGTATGTATGTATGTATGTTTAAATAAATGAAAATAATATTAAAAATGAATGATCTTCAACCCATTTTTCAAAAATAAAATAAAATATGGTCTGTTCAGCTGGATGGTTAACCCTATTTTTAAAACACAGGTCACAATATATTCCTATGATTCCACTATTGGATACTATTTGGTAAAAAAGTATTGGATATTTATAATTAAAAATATGATGAATACTAGTTTTTATTTAGCATAATTTCAATTAAAATAATACATTATTTAAATAAGTGATTTTAATAGATAATACATTTTAATTCAAAAGTGAATTTTTCTTCTATGTTTTAGGGGTGGAAAGAAATATATATTTTATAATAAATAACAAATTTTAGTGGTGATTAGAAGATATCTAAAATAATAATAATAATAAAATTATGACACATCTAAAATAATAATAAAAGCATTTAGTTTACAAAAAATTTGAATTTATTAATAAGTTAATATTTATTTTTATGATTTTTTAAATATATATATTTTTTAGCAATAAATTTATAAATAATTATTTTTAAAATATTAAAATTGATAAATAATTTAAATCTAGATGTTCATCTTAAAAAAGAAGTCATGAATTATGAGTTATAAAATTTCAAGAAATAAAATTAATTTAAATATAACCAAAACACTTCTTTTTTTAGTTTTTTTTTGAAAAATACTTATTTATGTCATAACTTTGAATCAATACATTATACTTATAGATGGTATGGATTTATTATATTTGTCTCATTTTGAAGAGGTGATATTACATGAAAAACATTATAAGTTAGAAAATTGAAACTTGTTTCAATGGGAATTTAGAAACAAATTCCAACTCATTACCAAAAAACTAAAATCCCAGATACAAATATTTTTATGAAATATCAACTGGTCAATAATTATTGAAAAAAACGAATTTTATTATCACTTATATAATATAAGGATTGAAAATTTAACACTATTTTTGAAGTTAATGTGACCGAATCTCTATATTAATGAGTAGAGTTTAACATCATGTCCTAATATGACTACGTTATTGAGGTGACACATTACGTGGTCTCAAGTGTACCTCTAAATCACTAGAGGTAGATGACTCATACCAAGGGTTTAGATGAATCACTTTGGAAATGATTTATTATCAATCGTATCATTAAAAGATGTATAAAAAATAAACCATCCAAATAATACATAGTGGAATGACATAAACAACACCATAAATAATCTCTAACATAATCCAAATAATGACCAAGATAGTATATTGTAAAAAAATAACCATTACAGATAGAAGCTTTATTATTTCTAGAAATTACCTTCATCAAAGATAACAAAGAACTGATGTTGTAAGATACTTTAAAAAATAATGAATTTTATCAGCACTAAATACAGCGTTGATAAAATATTCCTTGGTCAATGTAAAAAAAAACTAATAAAGTGGTTTATTTATCAGAACTTTTCTTAGAAAGGATTAAGATCACTTTTATCAATTATATTTTAAGCACAAATTAAGAGATCTTTTATCCACATTATAAATAGTGCTGATAAAATACCATTTACAAAAGTGTGATGCTATAACATATAGCGCACTGTAGAAACAAATATGGAATTTCATTTCAATTAAATTCACATCACAATACAATAAAAAAACAAATTTCAAAAATCTTAAAAACATTTCAAACACTGTAATATAAAATTAAATTGTAATTTCAATTTTATTTCAAACATAAACAAATTAAAAAAATCCATTCTATTATATTTTTATCCCCTTCCAAAAGAGCCTGATCATACTACTAGTTTTCAAAAAAACCACCCATCTCAAACAAAAGGGTTTATCTATATAAAAATAGTTCTTATGTTAGTAATACTATATAAAATAAAGTAAACATAGATATAATACAATGTTTTAATGAAATGTTACTTTTAAACTGAATACACACACTTTCAGTCATACCCGACACACCCAATTTCAAATTGATGTGTGGTTTATTTAAACATGTTAAAAATGTATTATGGATTGGTTTCATAAAATACCAAGATAATATGAGTGTGTTTTTCCATTATTGAGTATGTGACACACGTTTTGAACTAAAATGTCAATTTTAAATTGAAAACATGCACTTCGAGTTATTCTGGGCACACTATGTGTTTAATGAATGTGTGGTAAATTCCTATATATCATAAATGAATTATGGATTATTTCCATAAAATATCATGAAAATTCGAATATTTTTTTTTTATTTTTTTCACTATATGGCACATATTTTTCTCTATAATGTCATTTTTAAACTAAAAACATTCACTTTGAGTCACATCAGACACACTGTGTGTTATATTAATGTTTTTTTATTTGTACATGTCAAAAATGTTGTGTGGATCATTTTACTAAAATATAAAGATAATATTACTGTGTTTTCATTGTTTTTAGGTATTGACACATGTTTTTAACTAAAATGTCATTTTTAAGATGAAAACACACAGTTTGAGAGACGATGAACACATAATGTATTGATCATTTTCCTAAATTAACAAGAATATATGAGTGTTTTTATTGGTTTTCAGTGAAAGATGCATGTTTTGAATTGAATTTTCACTTTTAAAGAAGAAAAAAATGCACATCAAATCATATCAGATATACCATGTGTCAGATTGATGTGTGGTTTATTCATAAATACCAAAAATAATTTATGGACTCTTTTCCAAAATTATCTAGATGGTTTGAGCATGTTTTTTCTATTTTCAATGAATGAAGCTTATTTTGAACTAAAATGTTACTTTTAGAGTATCAAGACAATACAATCATATTTTCTCTATTTTGAGTATGTGGAATGTATATTGAACTAAAATTTCACTTTTAAATATTAACATTCACTTTTCGACATACTAGACACACTGTGTGTTTGATTGACATTCCACTGTCTCCTACACATCAAAAATGACTTATAGATCATTTTCATAAAGTATTATGACACTATGAGTGATTTTTCATAGTTTTCATCGAGTGACATGTGCTTTGAACTAAAATGTTACTTTTAAACTGAAATCATGCACTTTCAATTATATTGGACACACCATGTGCTAGGTTGAAATGTGGTTCATTATTAAAAAAATTAATTATAGATTTTTTTCTTAAAGTAGCTATATAATCTGAGTGTGTTTTCATGATTTTGAGTATGTGATGCACGTTTTAAAAAAATGTCAATTTTAAAATGAAATCACGTACTTTGCATTATATCGGGCACGTTGTATATCAGATTCATTTCTGGTGAATACATACATGTAAAAACCGACATATGGATGATTTAATATGATATAATGATAATTATATTATCGTTTCTCTATTTTTAGTGAGTGACACATGTTTTTCACTAAAATTTCATTTTTAGAATGAAAAAATGCACTTCGAGCCATACTGGGAACACTCTGGGTTTGATTAACAGGTGGTTGTTCCTACATGTTAAAAATTATGTATAGATTATTTTTATAATATATAAAATCAAAAGAACTATTGTTTCTTTATCTTCAGTGAGTGACACAGTTTTGTTTAATAAAATGTCATTTTTAAACTAAAAATGCACACTTCAAGTTATATCTGGAACCCCATGTGTTAGATTGGCATGCATGGGATTATTATATGTAAAAAATTATATATGGATCATTTTTCTAAATAATAAAGGCTATAAAAGTTCACTTTCTTGGGTTTTAGTGACTGACACACATGTTTAACTAAAATATCACTTTTAAACTAAAAAAATGAATCTCGAGTCATATTGAGAACAATGTATATTGAATTAATATGTGGTTGATTTATACATGTGAAAAATGATTTATGGATCATTTTACTAAATTTTAAAGATAATACAAGTTTGTTTTCTTAGGTTTTTGGGAGGTGTTTATATTTTAAACTAAAATGAATCTTTTAAATAAAAACAAACACTTTGATTCATACCAGCCACACAAAGTGTCATATTTATGTTTGTTGATTTATAAATATAAAAAATTATTTATGGATCATTTTTATAAAGTATCAAGTCAATATGATTGTATTTTATCTATTTTGAGTTTTCTATGTGTGTTTTGAACTAAAATGTCACTTTAAAAAAAACCACATAATTTTAGTAATAACAGCTACTATGTGTGTTAGATTGATATATGTTTAATTCATACACATAAAAAATTAATTGTGGATATTTTTCATAATGTATTAAGACAATTAAAGTTAGTTTTCTCTATTTTTAGTGATTGATGCATATTTTGAACTAAAATGTTACTTTTAAACTAGAAACACACAATTTCAGTCATACTGGGAAAACCGTGTGTTATATTGACATGCAGTTGATTACTAAAAATAGAAAATGATTTATGAAACATTTTATTAAAGTATAAATATAATTTGTGTACATTTCCTTAGTTTTGCGTAAATGATGCATGTTTTGAACTAAAATGTCAATTTTAAAATTAAAACACTCACTTTGAGTTATGCTGAGCACATATTGTATCAGAATAACATGTGGTTGTTTTTTATATGTAAAAAATGACTTATAAATTATTAACCTAAATTATCAAGACAATATAATTGTGTTTTCTCTATTTTTAGCGAGTAATACTTGTTTTTAACTAAATTGTCATTTTTAAATTGAAAACATGGACTTTGAGTCACACCGGTGATACTGTGTGTTATATTAATGTGTAGTAAATCCATACATGTAAAAAATGGAGTATATATCATTTTACTAAACTATCAAGTCAATATGTGTTCGTTTTCTCTATTTTTAGTGAGTGACACATGTCTTTATATAAAATGTCAATTTAAACTAAAAATATGCACTTCGATTCATGTCAGAATAATCATGTGTTATATTGTTGTGCAGTTGATTCTTACATGTAAATAATGATTTATAAATCATTTCCCAAAAGTATAATGACTATATGAGTGAATTTTATCTATTTTCATCGAGTGATACATGTTTTGAACTGATATACCACTTTTAAACAAAAAACACACACTTTGAGTTATACAAGGAACACTGTGTGTCATATTGATATGAGGTTGATTATTTCATGTAAAAAAGAGTTTATGGATCATTTTATTAACGTATCAATACAATATGATCAAGTTTTATTGGATTTCAGTGCGCGATGTGAGTTTTGATCTAAAAAGTAATTTTAAATAAAAACATGAAATTTAAATCGTATCAACCACATAGTGTTTCGGGTTGATGTGTAACTAATTTTTAAGCATAAAAAATGATTTAGGGACAATTTTACTTAATTATCAATAAAATATGATTGTTTTTTTCTCTCTATTTTCAGTTTTTGTAGTGAATTTTGAACTGAAATGTCACTTTTGAATAAAAACACTCACTCTTAGTCATACCGGCCACAATTCGTGTCAAATTAACATGTTGTTGATTTCTGCACATCAAAAATGAATTACAGATAATTTTAATAAAATATAAATAAAATACGAGTGTGTTTTATTGGTTTCTAGTGAGCGACACATGTTTAGAACTAAAATGTTACTTTTAGTTTGAAAACAAGCAATTTTAGTGAATCCAAACACACCATGTTCCATATTGATGCGCTATTGATTCCTAAAAGTTAAAAATTAATTAGAAATAATTTTCAAAAATCATCAATATAATTTGTAAACATTTTCTTAGTTTTAGTATGTGATGGATGTTTTGAACTAAAATATTAATTTTAAACTAAAAACACACACTTTTAGTTATACATGGTACACTATGTGTCATATTAACATGTTATAAATTATTAAATATCAAAAATGATATATGGATTTTTTTTCTAAAGTATCAATACAATTCGATTTTATTTTTTATATTTTTAGTGAGTGACACATTTTTTAAATAAAATGTCTTTTTAAAATAAAAACATGCACTTCAGGACATACCAGGTACATCATGTGTTATATTTATATTTAATTGATTCCTAAATTTAAAAAAATTATATACGGATCATTTTACTAAATTACCAAGAACATTTATGTGTGTTTACTCAGCTTTCAGTGAGTGATTCAAGATTTGAACTAAAATGTCACATTTAAACTGAAAACACACACTTCGAATCATACTAAGCACACCATGTGTAGAATTTATGTGTGGTTGATTCCTACACACCAAAAATTATTTAAGGGACATTTTACTAAATCATTAATATAATATAGGCATTTTTTCTAGTTTTGGGAATGCAACATGTGTTTTAAACTAAAATGTCACTTTTAAATAAAGACACCCACTTTTAGTCATATCATCCACATCGTGTGTCATATTGAAATTAAATTTACATATAATCATCATAAATGAATTATAGATCATTTCCTATAATTATCAAGATAATATGATATTATTTCGTTTGACTACCAGTGAGTGAAGGGTGTTTGGAACTAAAATGCAACTTAAAAAACATGCAATTTGATTCATAATGGCTACACCATATTCCAGATTGAAGTTTGGTTATTTCTTATATATTACCAATGACTAAGGGGAAATTTTTCTTAAGTGTAAAGAAAATATGAGTGCGATTACTTATTTTTTAGTTAGTGGAAAATGATTTTAACTAAAATGTAATTTTTAAACTGAAAACAATCACTTTGAGTCATTTATAAACTAAAAAGACATACTATTGAACATAAAAAATCAAATAAATAAAGAATATATATATAAAGAGTACAAATGGAACCTAAGTACATCATCCTTTTTTAAATTTTTATTGGGAATTGATTTTTCTTTAAACATTTTATGCTCTTTATAGAGGAAAAAATGGTTGAATAAAAATCAATTCATGATAAAGTCAAATATTCATGGTCTTTTTGAAAAGTTTATAAGTAGTAGATAAAAACAACATTAAAATTAACAAAAAAATAATTAGATCAAATGATGATAAAATTAACTAAATAAGTTGTAGGAAATCACACCTTAATGATGTACACAAACACCCGGACACTATGTATTATACCCACTCCTTTATAAGAAAATCTATTTTCTATTTTGAATAAAAGGGCTGTGAAAATTAATGGTTATACTAGAAGAATAAAATTAAAAATATTATTAATAAATATTTTAAATGAAATGATAATTATCATTAGAAATACCACTTCAAGTATGCTAGTTTGTTGATGAAATATGTTATCTTTTATAAATTTGGAAACTCAATAACTGGAATCGTTGTTATTATTTTGTTTCAAACAACACAGAAACATTTATCAAAATAAGTTGTTTGTTTTAATATATGTTTTAGTAGTGAAATATTATTATATATAGCCTAATACTTACCTAGTTTTATAAATTGATAGGATTCTGGTTCTCATGGGCCATATTCATACCATGGTTTTTATATTATTTAAACACCACTTTATCAAATCTATTTTTCCATTAAAATGAGATTTAAAATATATAAATTGAATTTTTTTTGTAAAATTTTGAATTTATTGTATTAAAACTTGATAAAGGTCATCATGTGTTGTCTATTTGTTGGTAATCCATTCTTTAAACAAAAACAATCTTTAGAGTATCAAAATTGATTAAAATGAGAAAAAATTTATCCCTAAAAAACAAAAAGGAATTAGTAATAAAATAATTTAAAATATATTTTATATGATTATATTTTTGAGTTTTACCCCTATATTGGGGGTATTAAGAAGCGTTTTTCATATATATGTTTCTCTTTAAAATATTTTGGATATCTGATCCACTATTATTAATTATTCATTTTTGTCTAATGACTTTTTTTTATGTAGAATTGATGTGAGGACTAATGTGTTTAAATTTTTGTTCGCATGGTTTTTTACTCATATAGTAATGATATATACATCTGTATAAAATTTAAATAGTATTTAACTTTTGTTAACATAGCATATTAGCTATTGGATAAACTAATTATAAAAACATACCTCATGTATATATTTACAATTGATATTCCCAACCATCCATGCTTATGGATTTCATTTACATACTCTAGAACAATATAGTTTGTAAGGTACTCTCCTTGTATATATTATTAAAAACCAATTAAGGCCATATTACTATCTTTTAACATTTTATGAAAATAAAATTGTAATATTAGTAAATGGGACAGTTGAACTGGAGGGGTAGATGTACTCTTGGAAGGTCTTTTCAATTTATTGGTTTATCCTCTAAACTATTTTGATTCATACTTCCATTTACCATTCCCTTTCTCCATATGTAATTACATTAATTAGTTCATGAATTTTTTTATTAATTATTAAAGGTTTTATATGAAAATAAATTATAAATTAAATACCACATTATCAACATGCATTTTTAAAAGAACACATGTGCATGGTATGGAAGTTCCATTATAAAGATTAACCGCGAGAACATGAAAATAATCAAGGGGAATAGGTAGCCTGGTGTTTATATCATGAGATACATTATTCCCTACTCTTAAATGATATTTTTGAATTTGTTTGTTGTGTTTAATATCTCCTTAGTTTTTATACACTACACCGATCACGACAAAGAATTCGATGGGTGCTGATAGATATAAATTAGAATCTATTTTCCCATCTAGAATATTTATATTGGAAATGTATCATTAGATTCATGATTCAATTTTCATATAAATAGTTATAAAATAATTTGTTACCATGAGTAAGGTAGGACTTTGAGGGGAATGACTGGCCTTAAATATAGGGTGGGGGGATTGATCTTCATGTAGTGATTACTATTGTGTTGTTTATTCTCTTTGATTCCTTATCCTAAAATTCTCTAAAAACTCACTATTAAAATTGGATTTTTCTTCTAGAACATTTAATATTATCTATATCTCATAAATTTTCTTACCTTTATCCCATTGTGCATTTCGTTTCTCAAAATATGTTTGAGGTGAAAGTCCAAAATCTACACCTTTGAAACACCCCATATTGTTCTAGCTGCTTTAAGGCCATAGAAATTAGTCATTCCTCAAGTAAAATAGATAGTAATTATTGTGTCTTAAAAAGATAATAAATTTTTAAAAATAAAATGTAATTATTATATAATAATTATTTAAATCAGAAGAATGTTTTATTTTATCATACTTATAGATGATTCCAATACTCTTTGTGGGTTTTCATATACTAGTATTCTATATTTATTTGTGTGAGCCTCCTACATAGCACATGAAATGGTATAAAAGAGGATTTGGATGTTGATTTATCAATCTATATATTAGCTAAGGAACATAATTATGTTGTTTTTTCATGCCACATAAATGTATTTCTATATTTTTAAAATACATACCATTGTTTTCAAGTGAAGCATACCACATCCTTTCTTTACGGTAGGGGTATGTTGGTTTTGAGGTTGGATGATTATTTTCAATACTCAATAATTGTTTTATAAATTTAAAATTCTTAATAAAAGTGATTAATACACATATTTACAAGTAGATTATTACCAATCACAGTGTACAAGAAATTATGACTCCTCATGATGGACAATTAATGCATTCCACTTTTCTTGGTTTATCATGTGTGTATATATCTATAGTGGGTCTAAGTTTACTTTACATTCAATATCTATGAGACAATGCTTCATATTAACCTTCCAACAGGATCAACGAGCCTTTCTATTTCCAATTAATAAAAATTTCACTCACCAAACATCTAGTTTAAATGTACTCTTTAATAGATAATGAAGTATAAATCATTTTTTCATTTTTTTTAATTTTTTATTAAAATAGAGAAATTATTTCATTATATTATCATAATATCTTCCCAGATTATTTCCTTCATCAAGGATAGAGCATTGTTTAAGGTATCTACATTAATAGATGTATTCATTTGATTGGTGATGTAACACCCCAGGATTTCAGAGTGTGTTATTTCTTAAAAATAATTCAATAACTTGAACTACACGCAACACCGAGTTCAATCACACCATTAAAAGAGGTCATGAATAGTATTAACTACATTTTGAACTTTATATAATCCTTATAATTTTAGAATCCCTATTATGAGTTTCTTAGTCATAATGTAAGAACAGATTCATTTTCAGTGTTTCACTTTTATCAACTTCTAATAGTGAAACCTTTTTAAATAAAATATTCTAAACTTTTTGACTAAATGGGGACATCAAAAATTTAAAATGAAACACCCCAAGCTTCCACTGTACGTTTCCCTTCGAATAATGCGATAGCGTGTGTTGTACGCAACCTCGAGTTCTAACACACACCACAACTAATTAAACTAGCCGTTGTGAATAGTAATACCTACTTTTTAAATTATATATATTTTATAATTCAAAATGGACTTCATTTTTGGATTCAGAATATCTAATTTAGCCTAAGGTGAAATTTTGGTACTTTTCAGATAACTTTCATATTTTGATGAATAGTGAAAATTACTAAATTTTAATTAAAAACAACTTTTTTAATCAGAATAATTAATAGTGATAAATTATGAATTTTAGTAGTTTTAAAGTATATTTAGAATATATTTTTACCATTTAATATAATTTTGGTCATTGGACATAATTTTACAATTAAACCGAACATAAACAAGTGTCAATCTTTTGATAGTTATTATCTCTTAAAAACACGCTTTTTGTTTTGACAGCGGGAATTAGGTTTAAATTAATTTCTGCCACTTCTATGTTTTGAATTTAGAAAAATGGATTCCATATTTGGAATCAGGATTTTCAAATTGTGTAAATAGGTAACTTTTATTTTTAGACATTTTGAATAATTACTGCGGTAAATATTTTATTTACCATGGTTAAGGGTAAATCTGGTAAATAAGGGTTAAAAAATAATATTATAATAATACTAAATTACCCTAAAACGTGTCTTAACCCTATTGGTTGATACATGGTCGACCATGGGCATCTTTGGGTCTATTTTGGGACCCCATGGATCCACTTGTAAGTGATAATGACACTTTATTTTAATTAAGTCAAAATGAATACAAAAATGACACAAGCATATATCTTTTAGAAAAACAATTGTTACATAGGGTTATATATGTTGGATTTTAGATTATAAATATTCATTAGAAAGATAAAAAGATTTCCTACATAATTATATTTTATTTATAATTTTTAGACATTAAATAATTTATTTTATTTATGACACAATGATGATGCAGTAATTACTTTAATAGTGAAAAATTAAAATAATTGATATTATAAATACCCAAATAAATATAATATGAAACTTTTAATGAATTAAACTAATTTTATAGGATAATATTATATATTAGGATTTATTTAATTTACTTTATTCGAAGTAATCAATCTGTTATAAGTTTCACAAAAATCAACTATTGAATAGTGTCAAAATTGACATAAAAGAGTTCTTAAAACAAATATTATATTATTAATTGATATTAAATTCCTAAAAATCTAAGGTTCGGCCAAGAGACTTATATAATGATAGGTTCATCATTAATGGACCACTTGGGGGTCGTTTGGATGTATATAGTAAGTTTATTAACCATATTATATAAAAATAAAAAGAGACATTGTAAAAGTGAAACTAATTAACTTAGAGTTAATACTTAAAGATAAGGTTAATATAAGTACCCAAACCTGTCTAAATTCTATTTCTTGAGTTTTTTTCGACCCATCCCCACCTTAAACTTTGAATAGTCAACTTTGGAGCCATTGGAAACCGAATATGAATTTATTATAAACTAATATTTCTAGCTTTTCCAAAGGTGCCCCTCACCCCTCTTATAAAAGGGCACTCCTCCTTCCCATTTCTTCACACCTTAAAAGCCTTTTGGTTCGGCAAAACTCTGCCCAAATAATCTCCAAACATCCCTCACTACAACCTAGAGGACTTAGTTTGATCAGAAAGCCATCTTAAGGAGCCCTTTTGATCAAATCAAAAGGAAGAACCCGAAGAAGAGGTAATGATTTCACCACCCTTTTCTAAGTTCATTTCTTCTTCCACTTCTTCTTCCTTTGTTGTTACCATTATAAAATAATAAATCCAGTATCATATATATACTGTGATGTTATTATAAATATGGTACAACCATATTCAGTATTCTATCCACCCTTTGAATAACATGTCACCATACGTGCGTACGTACGGCTTACCGTCTCCACGTCGTGGTGTAATTGTTATTCAATATAATATTATTTGGATGGGTATAATAATGATGTGTAACTCATGTAAATAATAAATATAACATGTTAAGGATTCTGTATATATGATATACCATCCATTATATATTATTTTAATATCAAAAGAATGATATTGTCGCTCGTGCGTACGTACGGACTACCGTCTCCATGAACGTGATGAGATTCATTCCCCATCGTATCCATTCAAGTATAATTATCATTTGATGATTTAAAAAATGATGTTTAAGGACTTGATATCATTCTGGATATGAATAATATAAAACCTATCCTTTACAAACATGTCTTACGTAACAAAACATATAAAAGAAAACAAGTAAGTTAACACCCGAAACAACGATAATACTAAGATATTATTGTCAAATCAATATTAAAAGATCATATATGACATCATATTAATGTATATGATTATTTCATAATTTAATAACAATTATTTCACCATTATACAGGAGGTTAACCTACCCCAACCAAGGAAAAGTACAAGATAAGTATTTATTTCGCAATCTCTTCATTATCCGAGATTGTTTATACATAATTATCTACTGGGACCTTGTTATCATCCACGTCCATGTTTCTTCAAAATGTATTTCAAAACATTTCTAATATTTAAAATAATACGGGTTAAAGTCATTTATATCCTTGTTTGACTTTTTATAAGAGGTTTATAAGGGAATCTTTCCGTCGTTTTCCAAACAAGGTGCTTTTAACCTTTTCGACAGAATTAAGATAAGAATGTTTTTTTTAACTTATACGGCGGGTGCGGTTATTTTACGCCGTTATAAAATCGTCAAAGCTTCCCTTACAAGATTATAAGAACATTTTCAAGAAAATGTTTTATTTTATATGGCTCTTAAATGGTTTCAAAAATAGAAAGAGATATTTCTCTAAAAAGTGTTTTGATTTCATCTATGTCAATATCCTTTGACGGATTTTACGCTTATTTGAAGTTGATTTATTATGATACAAAACTTCCATATTGTAATAAAGTTTTGTGATATGTTTGACTGTGGATGTGCCATTTATATAGCATTCATGGTTTATGAGTAAAGTATTGACATTTCGTATGCTAGTTCCAATAAGAATGTTTATGTTATATTTCAACCTTTACTTCATATGAATGTGTTGGACAAGTATGTTCCAGGTTGGGGACTAGTTAAAGTAAGCCCTCCAGGTTGGGGACTGGTAAAAGTAAGCCCTCCAGGTTAGGGACTGGTAAAAGTAAGCCCTCCGGTTTGGTCTCCGGTTATTAGAAGGACTCCGGGTTGGTGTCCGGTTATTAGAGGCACTCCGGGTTGGTGTCCGGTTATTAGAGGCACTCCGGGTTGGGTTCCGGTTACAGTTAGCCCCAAGGTCTTGGGATGAGGCCTTGATAAAGAAATTAAAGTTCAGCATTATGCATTCCAACATTATGAAAGTGGTTATTGATTTTTGCATGTGATTATTCGATTAGTAGAATATCCATGTGAATAAGTAAATGGAATTATTTCATTTTATTTATGCCATACCATGTTGAAAGTTCATGTTTGAAAGGATTTTGTTTTATTTATACATTGCCTTAAATGTTTATTCTTATTTATGAAAGTTTCCGCTATATTTTTATCCTTACTGGGCATTTGAGCTCACCCCTTTCCTATGTTTTATTTTTCCCAGGAAGTGAAGAAGTAAATTATGAATGACCTGTAGGGATATTATGTGGGGATATGAGTGTGGATTATGGATACATTATGTTGTTGTAGTAGTTTTTCATTTTATGATGTAATGTAAAAATTATGAATATATCTAGTGTTTACAAGGCTACTAAACCAATCGGTTTTCGAGATTTGATCTTTCTTGTGATCTTGCCAATGTTATGTAATAATGCACCGACTCTGGGTAACTAGGGTCGGGGCGTTACAGTTGGTATCAGAGGAAGTTTAGTACAAACCTTGGAAGCTAGATTTAGATAAACTCTGATTAGAGCACGTAGACCTAAGATGAACTTTGAGGATTAGTGTAGAAGAACTTCCTAGAATTTTGGTATTGTAGAGATTTTGTGAGTTTTCCGAGAAATACATCCCTGTCTGGATACGACCAGGTAGAGGCGGCTCTGGCACAGATGTACCTAGGGGTAAAACCTGAAAACACCGCTTTGAGCTAGACTCGAACGGGAACCGGTGCACGACAACGGGCCTTGCTGCACTCTTGGTTACGACACTCCCGGGGGATATGCTTAGGATAATTCTCATTTTCATTACAAACCATTATGAAGGGTTTATAAGTATATACATCCTCAAAGGAGACATTTTTATGATTATGGATTATATCCATAAATAGTTCAATTTATGTTAAGTGTTTTATAAGTATAGGATTATGTATTTTGATTCATAAACTGATCTAGTGTATGCCATTGTTTAGAAATGGCGCCCAGTAGAAGGAATGAGAACTCCAGAAATGCACATGATCCAAAGAGAAGGAAAGATCATATCTTTCATGGTCTTAAGCGAGAATTTATAAGAGAAATAGTCTCCCATGTATTATCATTATATGAAGAAATAATATCATATGTTGATAAGATAAGTAAAGAGTTTACTGAGTCCTATGGCTTTGAAGGGAAGCAAGAGAAGAAAAGTATGGAAGAGAGAAAGATGGATAAAGGGAAGAGGGAGAAGAAGAATTTTCCCATATGTGGTAACTGTGGAAAGAAACACCCTGGAACTTGCCTGAAAGGAATGGGAGTTTGTTATAAGTGTGGAGGAAAAGGGCACAAAGTACGTGACTGCAAGGGTAAGAAAATGGTTTCAAATGTACAATGCTTCATTTGCAAGGAGTTTGGACACTACGCGAACCTATGTCCCAGTCATCAGACTATGCTACAAATGATGTTATTGGATAATAATCAAGTTATGATACTACCACAGATGAAGAGGAATGATTAGAGTTCTTATGTTGATTATGTCAATTGAGTGTTGTATCAACAATGTACTTGTTATAATAATTATGGGGTATATAAGGATTGTACTGCAGTACTATTTCATTAAGGACTTGAGATTGTGTGGAACAAAGAAATGTAACTCAATAGCAGGATAAATTTTTGGAAAATATATGGTTGAGAGAATGATAAATCATAATATAGTTCTGATACTGAGGTAGTGATTTTGGAATAATATGTGATTGTTTTGGATAAATTATATTGGATATTCTTGACTACCTTGGAACTAATTAATGATTTGTATATTCCATCATTGTTGGGGTTTAAAACATTTTTGGATTAATGAAGTATATCCAGCATTCTATATGGAATAAGGGAGCATGAATGTAATCAATAAGGAATATGGTAATACATGATGAAGGTATTCATATGCTATTACGGGGTAAAAAGGATCTATATTATGTTTACCTTCCTTATAAATGTTAGACTATGAGTTTGGACAGAAGTATTTTGGACAGTTCTAGTTTGGATTATTTTGGATTTCCATAAAAGGACAACCCGGAGGTCGGGCGGCAACCCGTCGCGTCCGGCAAGGCTGCGAGACTTGAACCCACAACCGAAGGGCGACAAGGGTGTATCACCTACCACTGGCCCATGAGATGTCCTGGATTAAATAATGTAGTTTTTATTAAAATATCATGTAGATGAATTATAAATTTGTTTTTTTGGAACCCTATACGAATAGTGTAAATAGAATTTTTTTTACATTCTATTATCTTTTAGAGTGAAAGATGAGTTTGTGGTAGAAATTTATTAATGGATAAAACTCTAATTATAAAGTAAGTATATCTCCTTATTATCTTAGCCAATCTCATAAATAAATTCCTCAACATTAAGAAAAGAAACTTAGAACAAAAATGTTTTCCTAGATGGTACCTTAAATCATCACTAATTTATGACTTTGGGATTGTTGGCCTTTTCATAGCCATGTTCTCTACCACTATCCATCAGATAATTGATGGTTAGATTTTTCTTCCATATCCATATTTTCCTACATGGAACCCTAGTATGTGTTATTTTCGGTAATCTTCATACTTTCGACTCTTTATATTAAATAGAGGCCTCATTAATTCATTTTTCGATGTGGGATTTCAACTAAGATATTTTGAAATGTCAAAAATGTGTTGTCCCAATACCCTATATTTTGTTGAACCGATGGTACTTCAAATCATCATAGATTGATGAGTTTAAGGACCTCAATTTTATACTTGTTTGTGATTGATGACCTCAATCACTACCTATAAATATTTACGTTTTTCCTCCAATTATATGTCTTTAATTTCCACCAATGTTCTCCTAATCGAGATCATAATTTGGTGGTGACCCTTTCATTTCTCTTTTCCTCATATTAAGACTAAATTTTAGTGACCCAATTTCCGATGTGGGTTTTCCCACAAATATATTTTCTACTTTCAACCTTTTATTTTCGAAGAACAATTTCAAATTGCGAGGACGCAATTTATTGAAGGAGGGGAGAATGTAACATCCCAGGATTTCAGAGTGTGTTATTTCTTAAAAATAATTCAATAACTTGCACTACACGCAACACCGAGTTCAATAACACCATTAAAAGAGGTCATGAATAGTATTAACTAAATTTTGAACTTTATATAATCCTTATAATTTTAGAATCCCTATTATGAGTTTCTTAGTCATAATGCAAGAACGGATTCATTTTCAGTATTTCACTTTTATCAACTTCTAATAGTGAAACCTTTTTAAATACAATATTTTAAACTTTTTTACTAAATGGGGACATCAAAAATTTAAAATGAAACACCCCAAGCTTCCACGGTACGTTTCCCTTCGAATAATGCGATAGCGTGTGTTGTACGCAACCTCGAGTTCTAACACACACCACAACTAATTAAACTAGCCGTTGTGAATAGTAATACCTACTTTTTAAATTATATATATTTTATATTTCAAAATGGACTTCATTTTTGGATTCGGAATATCTAATTTAGCCTAAGGTGAAATTTTGGTACTTTTCGGATAACTTTCATATTTTGATGAATAGTGAAAATTACTAAATTTTAATTAAAAACAACTTTTTTAATCAGAATAATTAATAGTGATAAATTATGAATTTTAGTAGTTTTAAAGTATATTTAGAATATATTTTTACCATTTAATATAATTTTGTTCATTGGACATAATTTTACAATTAAACCGAACATAAACAAGTGTCAATCTTTTGATAGTTATTATCTCTTAAAAACACGCTTTTTGTTTTGACAGCGGGAATTAATTTTAAATTAATTTCTGCCACTTCTGTGTTTTGAATTTAGAAAAATGGATTCCATATTTGGAATCAGGATGTTCAAATTGTGTAAATAGGTAACTTTTATTTTTATACATTTTGAATAATTACTGCGGTAAATATTTTATTTACCATGGTTAAGGGTAAATCCGGTAAATAAGGGTTAAATAATTAATATTATAATAATACTAAATTACCCTAAAACATGTCTTAACCCTATTGGTTGATACATGGTCGACCATGGGAATCTTTGGGTCTATTTTGGGACCCCATGGATCCACTTGTAAGTGATAATGACACTTTATTTTAATTAAGTCAAAATGAATACAAAAATTACACAAGCATATATCTTTTAGAAAAACAATTTTTACATAGGGTTATATATGTTGGATTTTAGATTATAAATATTAATTAGAAATATAAAAAGATTTCCTACATAATTATATTTTATTTATAATTTTTAGACATTAAATAATTTATTTTATTTATGACACAATGATGATGCAGTAATTACTATAATAGTGAAAAATTAAAATAATTGATATTATAAATACCCAAATAAATATAATATGAAACTTTTAATGAATTAAACTAATTTTTTAGGATAATATGATATATTAGTATTGATTTAATGGACTTTATTCGAAGTAATGAATCTATTATAAGTTTCAAAAAAATCAACTATTGAGTAGTGTCAAAATTGACATAAAAGAGTTCTTAAAACAAATATTATATTATTAATTGATATTAAATTACTAAAAATCTAAGGCTCGGCCAAGAGACTTATATCATGATAGGTTCATCATTAATGGACCACTTGGGGGTCGTTTGGATGTATATAGTAAGTTTATTAACCATATTTTATAAAAATACAAAGAGACATTGTAAAAGTGAAACTAATTAACTTAGAGTTAATACTTAAATATAAGGTTAATATAAGTACCCAAACCTGTCTAAATTCTATTGGTTGAGTTGTTTTCGACCCATCCACACCTTAAAATTTGAATAGTAAACTTTGGAGCCATTGGAAACCGAATATGAATTTATTATAAACTAATATTTCTAGCTTTTCCAAAGGTGCCCCTCACCCCTCTTATAGAAGGGCACTCATCCTTCCCATTTCTTCACACCTTAAAAGCCTTTTGGTTTGGCCAAACTCTGCCCAAATACTCTCCCAACATCCCTCACTCCAACCTAGAGGCCTTAGTTTGATCAGAAAGCCATCTTAAGGAGCCCTTTTGATCAAATCAAAAGGAAGAACCCGAAGAAGAGGTAATGATTTCACCACCCTTTTCTAAGTTCATTTCTTCTTCCACTTATTCTTCCTTTGTTGTTACCATTATAAAATAAGAAATCCAGTATCATATATATACTGTGATGTTATTATAAATATGGTACAACCATATTCAGTATTCTATCCACCCTTTGAATAACATGTCACCATACGTGCGTACGTACGGCTTACCGTCTCCACGTCGTGGTGTAATTGTTATTCAATATAATATTATTTGGATGGGTATAATAATGATGTGTAACTCATGTAAATAGTAAATATAACATGTTAAGGATTCTGTATATATGATATACCATCCATTATATATTATTTTAATATCAAAAGAATGATATTGTCGCTCGTGCGTACGTACGGACTACCGTCTCCACGAACGTGATGAGATTCATTCCCCATCGTATCCATTCAAGTATAATTATCATTTGATGATTTAAAAAATGATGTTTAAGGACTTGATATCATTATGGATATGAATAATATAAAACCTATCCTTTACAAACATTTCTTACGTAACAAAACATATAAAAGAAAACAAGTAAGTTAACACCCGAAACAACGATAATACTAAGATATTATTATCAAATCAATATTAAAAGATCATATATGATATCATATTAATATATATGATTATTGCATAATTTAATTACAATTATTTCACCATTATACAGGAGGTTAACCTACCCCAACCAAGGAAAAGTACAAGGTAAGGATTTATTTCGCAATCTCTTCATTATCCGAGATTGTTTATACATAATTATCTACTGGGACCTTGTTATCATCCACGTCCATGTTTCTTCAAAATGTATTTCAAAACATTTCTAATATTTAAAAGAATATGGGTTAAAGTCATTTATACCCTTGTTTGACTTTTTATAAGAGGTTTATAAGGGAATCTTTCCGTCGTTTTCCAAACAAGGTGCTTTTAACCTTTTCGACAGAATTAAGATAAGAATGTTTTTTTTAACTTATACGGCGGGTGTGGTTATTTTCCGCCGTTATAAAATCGTCAAAGCTTCCCTTACAAGCTTATAAGAACATTTTCAAGAAAATGTTTTATTTTATATGGCTCTTAAATGGTTTCAAAAATAGAAAGAGATATTTTTCTAAAAAGTGTTTTGATTTCATCTATGTCAACATCCTTTGACGGATTTTACGCTTATTTGAAGTTGATTTATTATGATACAAAACTTCCATATTGTAATAAAGTTTTGTGATATGTTTGACTGTGGATGTGCCATTTATATAGCATTCATGGTTTATGAGTAAAGTATTGACATTTCGTATGCTAGTTCCAATAAGAATGTTTATGTTATATTTCAACCTTTACTTCATATGAATGTGTTGGACAAGTATGTTCCAGGTTGGGGACTGGTTAAAGTAAGCCCTCCAGGTTGGGGACTGGTAAAAGTAAGCCCTCCAGGTTAGGGACTGGTAAAAGTAAGCCCTCCGGTTTGGTCTTCGGTTATTAGAAGGACTCCGGGTTGGTGTCCGGTTATTAGAGGCACTCCGGGTTGGTGTCCGGTTATTAGAGGCACTCCGGGTTGGGTTCCGGTTACAGTTAGCCCAAAGGTCTTGGGATGAGGCCTTGACAAAGAAATTAAAGTTCAGCATTATGCATTCCAACATTATGAAAGTGGTTATTGATTTTTTCATGTGATTATTCGATTAGTATAATATCCATGTGAATAAGTAAATGGAATTATTTCATTTTATTTATGCCATACCATGTTGAAAGTTCATGTTTGAAAGGATTTTGTTTTAGTTATACATTTCCTTAAATGTTTATTCTTATTTATGAAAGTTTCCGCTATATTGTTATCCTTACTGGGCATTTGGGCTCACCCCTTTCCTATGTTTTATTTTTCCCAGGAAGTGAAGAAGTAAATTATGAATGACCTGCAGGGATATTATGTGGGGATATGAGTGTGGACTATGGATACATTATGTTGTTTTAGTAGTTTTTCATTTTATGATGTAATGTAAAACTTATGAATATATCTAGTGTTTCCAAGGCTACTAAACCAATCGGTCTTTCGAGATTTGATCTTTCTTGTGATCATGCCAATGTTATGTAATAATGCACCGACTCTGGGTAACTAGGGTCGGGGCGTTACAGGTGAACCCAATTTAACTAATGAAAATTAACTTGTTGGGGTAAACATTTGGGTCTTGTTCATTCTGTCCAACCTCTAGTTTTTTGTCTTTGATTCTAACCTTAAAATTATTTGTTAATACCATTATGCTATAGTGAACCTATTTTTTCTTAGAAATTATTTTATCAACTTATACCATTACATTAGTTTTGACATTATCAATATGTTGTCACATTTGATTAGTAGTATCATTTTGTGAAGAAATCTATAAATCCTTAAGATTTGGAGTGTCATCATGTGAAGAAACCCATTGCTTGTCAAGATGAGAGAATAAAATTATGGAGAAGGAATTATCTAAAAAATTAGTAGAAAATTTAATTTATATTACACAAATAAAGTATTGAACACATTATACTATGAGTAAAAAAAATGTATTTTAAAAAAGATTAACCTGATTTGTAAAATCTCTTTTTTTTATTTAAATGGTGAAGGGATGTGACACCTTTATTGAGTATCTAAATTCTATAATTTTAGTCCAATTTGACATACAAGACCCCATATATACTGAGACCACCGTGAAATGATTATGGCAACCCATTGAAAGGGCCATCCATAGTTGAATTGACTTCTGACCTTATAACTTTTTTGGTAGATAACCGAACAAATGACCACATTTTGTTTACAATATCTGGGATATTAGTTATATAGCCTATGGTTTCATTATGAATGGTTTATCTTTGCTACCTTCCTTACTAAAATCAACTTTCATGAATCCCAATTAATCAATTTCAATTGCACTCTTATTATCAGCCCACTTGTATTGAAAATCCACACTTGTAATGTTGTATAATCTAACTCCAATATTTGTTCGATGATGCCAAAGTATGACATATTCATTTAAATTGGATGTTTTCCCTTGGTACCAATTACATACATCACTTTCACCACAAGAGTAACACCACTATTTTTCATGCTATTACATTCATCATGTTCCTTTGTATAGAACATATTACCATTAATTATATATCAATTATTAGATAATACATGGACACTTTTTCCCCAAGCTAGCCATCAATTTTTTATGAAATTGAATTCAGATCTTGAACTGACTGCTTAAAAATATGGTCTTAAAATCTTTCTATAAACTATTAATTTTATGTATTTGATATATATATTTCATCCCTTTTATGGATTTAAGTTCTTAAAAATTACTTTGTGGGTTTCAACATATGGATAAACCTATAAAATGTTATATAAAATGTAAAGGTGATCCTACTAACACTATATAAGGGTGGTTACAAAAACATATAATATAAGAATTCGTTTACCAACAAGTCAACCACTTTGATAAGAATTTAGTAGACCAATACTATCCACATTGTATAGATAGTCAGTACCAAATTCAATAACTTCTTCAAAAATTTATTTCTATACAATACAATCATCTATTTGACTTTGATTTTCCACATACCATTTCAAAATATTCATATATCATTCAAAGGGTTACATCTATCTATAATTTACAAGACCACATTGTCAAATCTCTTTAATATAACAACATTTTCCTTTTCCATAGTTGCAAACATAAATAGGTCTATAACTTTATTTCATAAAGCTTTTAAAAATAAACAAATCATGGTTAATGTATGATATAATTTTTTATGAAAAATGAAATGTAAAGATACCTTCTTTAAATCTTGTATAAATCATTAAAGTCATGTGATTTAAGGTTCTTTAACTTTAAATCAGTCATTGAATTGATATTCTTGATATTTTATGAATACCACTTTGGAACCAATACATCCTTCTAGAAGTTGAAAACTAATATCTTCCTTTCTTGGAAATAGTGTAATCTGTTAGAGAATTAAAGTATGCCATTCACCCTTCACAAGCTCCAACTTTTTCGGTATCCCTATGTAAATAATGTCCAACCTAGCCTTAATGTCATCATTTTTTTGGGTGAATTTTGTTTCATGCCAATGAAACTATCACATTAATGTTTTTCTATATTCCTGACATCAAGAAATATTTTGACATATAAATAATTATAATATAGTAATTAAAAAAAAACTGCTATGTTTTCCAACTCCTTTTCTTAACGTTTTTCAAATATGGTTTACCAAAATAGATGACCATATACTTTAATTTCTAAAATAGCTTATCACTTATTAGTGTAGATGTTCTTGTACCTTTCTCTAAATTCATATAGAATAATGTCATCCAAGATTGATATTTATTTTGGTGGGCTAAAATTTTTCATTTTCCTTGAAACAAAATCATGTTGGAATGTTTAAACCTAACTAAGTGTGTAATTTGTTCACAAATAGGACACCCTAATATTCCTTTAATTCTATATCATGAAAAATTTACATAAGCTGGAGAATGATTTATTATCCCACATAACATGTATGTTAATGTGAAATATTCACATCTATAAGAATCATACAACATAACATCTAAATTCCATATTAATTTCAAATACTTGATCAATGGATCTAAATAACATCAATATCATTACCCTTTTGTTTTGGTATTGATATAATTAGAGAAAACATAATGTATTTTTCATTCATGAATAGATATAGTGGAAAGTTATAATTTACCAATATAAATAGACATGTATAGTGAGTGATACTTTTTACACCTAAAGGATTCAATCCATATGTAGATAGAGAAATAGAAATGTTTCTCAGCTTATTTACAAATTCAGGATAATCAAGATTAATTTTAATCCACCAAGGGGAGTTTTTTGGGTGATGATGTTTCCCATATATATTTTTTTGTATCTATATTCCATGTCAATTTAATTATAATCTCCTCTCTTACATATAGAAGAAAAAACCTTGTAATGATTGGAAAGTTCCATAAAAATTTCAAAGGAATTGGTTTACCTTTCTTGTATCGAGACAAACCATACTCTTGGAATTTTTTAAGCGATTCATGGTCCTTACAAAACAATATAAATTCATTTGTTAATTTATACTCAAATGTTCATCAATGAAGCTCATTATCTTCTGGTAGCATATCATTTTTAGAGAGTAAGTAGTTTAGTAAAGATGGTTTCACTCCATGTATTTCTAGATTTTACATTGTATAGATTTTGTATGACCATAAATGTTGTATATTTAGTATAACCTCCATATAATATATTACTTCACAACTATTTAAATTCATAAGCATCATTAGAGAATCAGAAAGTTTAATTTCAACTGTCATTTACATTTCCTAAAAATGATCTCTATCATCGTTTACAATTGCAATCATATACTTAATGCAATCTTCTTCATTGTTCAAACTTTTAATCATTTCCTCAATACTATCTTGAACATCATTCACTCTTGTAATTCTATCAAATGATCAGTAAAATTCAGTGTTATTTTAGTCACTAGAAACATTCATTTATTATCTTTATATAGTATAATATTTATAAATTCGATATATTCCTTTATAGATCAGGCAATCTTGAAACTACCCTGGGATAATTATTCTTGAATAAAAATAATGGGAACATGTAAAAAGTATTTGAGAAGTTCCATATGCATGATATTTTGAAAACTTGATGAATAATTTAACCCCATCCTCATAATATTTTTTTAATATGGTTGGAATCCATCCATTTTCAATTCATATCCATTATATTTGATTTAAAAATTTGCATATTTCACAAAAATATATATCAAGAAGGTATGAGCATAGAATGGTAAAAGTCTATTATTTTCACACACACATATATATTCATCATATTTGACAAAAATTGGCATTACATCATCCACTTTTTAGAACATGCAAATATGAAGAATAATATTTCATCAAAAAATTAGTATCCCCAAATATGTATTTCCTAAATTAATCTTTTTAACTCATCGTTGAGATGTGTGAATCTTTATTTCATCTAATGTTTGGAATATTTTATAATTATTATTTTTCTATATGTTTAGGTTTAGATATATTACTTAAACTTTTCTTATAATTAAAATAAAAATTTAAGATGAAATAATTTATCAAATCCATGTTATGTTAACATTTTTGATAAAATATATCTTTATCTAAATCAGTACTTCTTGAAGAAAATGGAAATCTAAATGATCTTTGATGATGAGACCATAAATCACATGATGGTGGCTCATAGAATATCGTGTTGTATACTAATGTGATTTGAGAAAATGGTCATGGATAAAATGTGGTCTATAAGTAAATTTTGGTGAAGGAGATATGTGAAAAAACAAATGGATCCCATAATTCTTAAAATCACTTTAAAATTAATTTTTTTCACTATGTTAACTATTTTTAATACATTTTTGGGTATTTTGATAAATTTAAATGTAAATTTGGGTGAATATTAACTGTGTATATGTTGATTCTACCCCTATTTATAATAAAAGAACATATTTTAAATCAATTGTTTTAATTTGAATTGTTTTGAAAAAATCACACTAAAAATTATAATTTTAAAAAATCATAACACTATTTTAGTTATAACTGTTTTGGAAAATATTATATTCAAAGATAAAAATCTTTGAATTACTAAAATATGAGTTGATGGTAGTTTTTTAAATCATAATAAATTTATTTTGAATTATATCATCTTCCAAAACCATGGAATGACCCAAATAATGATTTTATAAATCTTTGTTAGGTAATAATAAAAATAACTATTTTAAGATACCATGAGATCTTAAAAATAATTAAGATTGTGGGTATATTGGGAAAACTGAATTCTTCAACCAAAATAACCCAAAATTTTAAATTTTAAAAAATATTAAGAGGATAGAATTAATTACAAAAATAATTTTGACAAGTAATGGAATTTATACAATAAACAATTTTTCAATTAAAAATAGAAAAATTATTGTTTTGAAAATTTTCAATTCTAAAAAATTTGGAATGTCCAAAATTTGATTTATCTCTCATTTAAAAATAATGTAAACTTTTAAAATGAAGTTTAAAAATATTGGGTGAATTATATTAATTATAATGGATAAAAAATGTTTATGTGAATTTTGTGGAAATTTTAAATTAAAAGATCAAAAAAATAATTATGTTACTTTATTTCTAGATGTAAATTTTGAAATTGATATAAAAAAATTTAGGATTATTTTTTATTGTTAAAATAAAATCATTGATCAAATTCAAATAATAACGAACAAAAAAATCATAATTACACAAAAAATGTTTGTGAATCAAGGGAAAAAACCAAAATAATTGATTGAGAGAATATTTTTGATGAGTTAATGACCTAAAATATTATGTAAAAAATATTTTATTTTTTTATCCATCATGAGATCATTCCAAAAGTAGAAGAAGTAAAATAAAAAATCATCTGAGTGAGGACCCAAACATGGATTAGAGGAGAATAATCATTGAGAAAAACAAAAAAATCAAGAAAACAAGCACCAAAGCATCAAGAAGATGAGAAGAACAAAAAATACATGAAAAATGATGAATTGTAATTTAAAAATGAATATGAATAACATACCATCATCAATTCATTCAAAATATTCAAAGGAGATGATTGTAATAAGATTCATCTTCTGTGAGAGCTTGAATGATAGAAGTAGGAGAAATCTAGTTTATGGTTCTCTTAAAATATCTGATGATTAGTGCTAGTAAAAAATGATGATAAAAAATACCTTTATCATCACTAAAAAAGAAAAGCACCAATAAAGTATGATTTATTAGCGCTTTATTAGTGATGATAAAGTTCAGGATTTTTCACTACTAAAAGGCATAGACAAATCACACCTTTATTAGCACTAACTGATAAGCACTAATAAATGTGCATTTTATGTGTGCTTAATATAGTGTTGATAAATACTAGTGGAAAATAAAAAAAATAAAAATTAAATTTAAAAATTACAATAAGTTACTAATTATATAAAAATTTATATTAAAAATTACCCAATAATAAAAAATAATAAATATTAAAAATAAATAACTTAAAAAAATATGAAAAATAAATAAAAATTATTATTTATATTAAATGTATTAATAAATTTGATGACATTATGATAGATATATTATATTATAATAAATATATTTATATTATGATAAATGAATAAATAATATTGATTATGTAAATCCAAAAAATATTAAAAATTAATATATTACAAGAAATTATATATATTGTAGAAAATATAAAAGAATAAATATTAAAATAAAAATGAATAAATACTAAAAATTTCCTTTAATTAAAAAATATTTAAATTAAATTACTAATTAAAAATTTAATAGATAATAAATTTATAAATATTTAAATTAATATATTAAAATAAAAATGATGAATATTAATTTTTTAAATTAAAAACATATTAAAAATATTAAATATTAATATATAAAATTGTTTAAATAAATATTAAAAATGAATAGATTTCAAAAACATTAAATGAATAAATATTGAAAATGAAGAAATTACAAAAATACTAAAAGCGGATAAGTGTTAAAAATGAGTAGTTAATAATATATGAAGAAATACTAAAAATTAATAAGAATTAATAATAAAAAATGAATAAATTACAAAAATATTAGTAGTGAATAAGTGTTAAAAATGAATAGATAATAATAGTTGAAAAAAATATAAAAAAATGAATAAAATTTTATAATAAAAAAATGAATAAATTGTAAAAATATTAAAAATATTAATAATTTTAATTATATAAATTAATGAAACATTAAAATGAATAAATATTAAAATAAATATAAGAAAATATTAAAAATGAAATTTTAAAACAAGAGGTTTATAGTAAATTACTAATTATTAATGAATGAATAATAATTGTATAAAGATTTAAATACAAATATATTAAATAAATAATTAATAGATATCAACTATATAAATTAAACTCATATTAAAAGAATAAAATATTAATATATAAATATGTATAAATAACTTTAAAAAATGAATATATTACAAAAATATTAAATGAGTAATTATTTAGAAGGAATAATTATTAAAGTAGAATAAATTACCTAAAATATATAAAAAATAGAAATATAAGAATGAATAATGTAGGTTTACCCCTAAAATTTTCTGATTAAACAAATAAATGTTAAAAATGAATAAAATTTAATAATTATAATTAAATAAATTACAAAAAAAAATCCAAAAATTAATAAATAATATTAATTTTATTAGTTACAAATATATTAAAAATGAATAAAAATAAAAATAAAAAATGAATAAATATCAATTATATAAATTAAAAACATATTGAAAATATTAATATTAACAATTTAAAGTGTATAAATAAATATTACAAATTTTAAAATTAAAAAATTATATATATATATATATTTCTCTATAAAACAACATTAATTACATTTGGAAAACCAAATTACTTTTCTCGTTATTGTGTGTATACAAATATGTATATATATTATAATGAAATATGTCAAATTTAAAAACCAAATGACTTTTATTGTTATAAAATAATTTATTCATATATATACATACATACATACATACACATTACATAAATACACATACACACATACATAGGAATAGATATACACATACATACACATATAGATATATACTTTCATACATACTAATGCACATACATAGATACATGTACACACACATACACACACACACACACACACAAACGCACACACACACACACACACACACACTGTAACACCTAGAATCCAGTAACCTAAAGCTGGTGGTTATCTTACTGGACTAAATGGAATGAAGGCATTATTTTTTTATTAATTTTTGATAACCCCTCTTTTGAGGGACGTGGGGGAACCCTTACAAGGCCTGTAGGCTTAGAGATTACATGAAACGTTGGTCTTAGAAAATATATAGACTATACTTGGGACTCCTCCTCCCAGCTTCTTTGTCATGATATCAACTCTCCAACTTCGCATGGCTGTTCTAAAGGCTTCCCGTGCAAGCACATGCTATTCCCGATGGCAATACCATACCCTCTCTTTCTGAAAAATCCTCTTAGCTTATGCTCTGGAAAATGCACCTATTCTGAATCCCCATCTGGAGTCTGCTCCTTGTAGAGTCTGTCTGATTATTAAGCATAATTTCAGGTGGCCCGAAGGCCTTGAGGTTGCCCAAAGTCCTTGAGGTGGCCCGAAAGCCTTACTAGCCTGAAGGGATTGGGTGGCCTGAAGTCCTTAAAGGACTCGAGGCCCAAACTGGTGACCCGAAATCCCAAACGGATGAATAGTTCCGGCTGCTACAGTACCAAATAGTGTCTTCTTCTGTACTTGCTATAGTGTCTGCTACAGTAATACTACAATACCCCCAAAAATATGTCTCCACCAGGTTTTGAACTCAGTTCTCTTGGATTCACTTATTAAGTAAGGATTTCGAGCCACGTCAAGGATCAAATTGTTTAGTTGTCTTGAGAGACTAGATACTTACATGATTCTCACATTAAATTTGAAAGTATAAAATGAAACTTAAAATTCTATTGAGAAATTTTATATTTATTCCAGCATATCTCAGAAATCATTCATACATCCCCTCTTTTATCCGGAATAAATTAAAAAATAAAAAATAATATTATCAGATGCTCAGTAATTGAAAGTGTAAAATATAGTCAATCATAGAATAAATAAAGCATAAATAACATGGAAATGATAAATAATAATCATATATACCATATAACTAATATCATAAAATGGGAATATATCTATGGATGATATAAAAATGTAAATAATCTCATGAATAAAGATAACTAGTTTAATAATTGTAGAATGATTAATGCGTGGCATTATAATCGTATTGTTAAGGCCTCATTCCAAGACATCATATATAAATATATAAGTTGTACAATACATAAACAAGAAATTTTGTCTCAAGAGACCCACCAATGAATCTAAGGGCTTTAATGAGCCTATATCAACACTTACTAAGTCCAATACATTCATCATAAAAAAGATATTAATTACAATTAAATAAAAAATCAATAAAAACATTCATATTGAAAAGATAACATTTTAAATGTTAATATTTTCCCTAGTCAATAAACAGAATAACATGATCATAGGTCGTCCAGAAAAATAATGTTGATGATATCATTAGAATATATCTCCAATAAACCATAAGTGTCATAAAAACATGTAGACATTGATGATAATACCTTTAAAAGAGAATGCTATCCTCTCATTGAAAACATGAGAAACAAATACTTTTCTCTGATAACATTTAAAAAAATTCTAGAATATTGATATTTTTTTATTTTAAATTAAACATTAAATTTTAAAGGATAATTCAAAGAAAATAATATTAATGATAGTGGAAAAATCTATTTATTCGGTAAATGTAAAAACAAATATTTCTTTTGCACTTTTTAGTAAAAAATTAAAAGTACCTTGTCCAGAAAATGATACAAAGATTCCTTTTATTTTTTTTGAAAATAAATTAAAATAGGATTGAAAATGAAGTTTTATAATAATTTTATCATATAAAACTACATTATTGAAAAAATATTAAAGAACATGGACATGGAAGAAATTGTTCATCCACTAAAGATGAAATAAGGCTCACTTTTCTTAATTTTTTTATTAATTACCAAAGAGATGAAAAATAAAGAAAAAATTTATTATATATATAACCATAGGAGATTAAAATTTTAGAGTTTAAATGGGAATGATCATATAATTTCTATCAATATATTTTTAAACATTAACATCCCAAAAAAACAAGAATTTAGAATAAACCTTTTCCTCAAAATTCGGCTTGGTTAGATGCATTATATCCTCTTGAATAATCAATTTTAATTTTGTAAATAATTCCTTAATAAACTTTTTCATATAAATTTAATTTATAGGTTCCTTTTATAATCATTTTTTATCCATTCATTGAATTTTTCTTATTGACATTGACCACTTAGTGTTGTTTTGTTAATTTATCTAAAATTAATTTGGTATATTGATCGTTTTTAAAGATGTTATGAAATGATTCTATAATCTCAATTTTTTTAATAATGTAATAAATATATTTTTCCTTATATAAAATTTTAGAATCTACCATTCATTGTTGTAATAGAAAACCAAATCACATCTCTTTTTGGAGGTGGTTTTCCATACGTACGCATGAATGATGTTATCATTATCCAGCGAATGGAAGATTACAAAAGTAGATAATATATTATATTTAAATAATCATAATTATGTCCTAAATATTATATGAATTCATAATTACATAATTATAACCAAACAAGTAATGTGGTTATGATGATTAAATTACACCACTAAATGGATACAACAAGTCATACACACGAGCGATGCTTTAATTTTCCAAACAATGGAAATAAGATAGATAATGGATGTAGCATTAACATAAAAACATTTAAGTATGGTGAATATGATAGTTTTATTATATTAAAATTGTTGTTTAATATTTGGAGGAGGTTTAAGAATAAAAGAACATGAAAAAAACTCGATAAGAACATATACCCCTTGTTTGGTTACCTCATTTGTATTACACATTAAGCCATATTGAAGTTGTATTTTGTTGAGACCAGGACCTCTAAGAAACAAGGAGGAGTTTTGGGAAGGTATTTGAGTAGGGTTTGATCAATATAAGTGACTAATGTAGTGTGAAAAATAGAGGATAATGGTTTTTTTGATAAGTGAGGTGGATGGAAAACTTGTAAATACCTGAAAATTTATTATATAATATATTTATTACTCAAGTCATTTGGATATAAATTTTCCTAGCTAGAAATATGATAAGGGTGAGGTGTAAATCTAACAAAAAATTAAATTTAATTAATTTATTTATGTTATCTTGAAGGTTTATCCCTTTATGTTTAATCCTTTAAACTAATTTTACCCTTAACTTAATTGATAAATATTACCATGGTTACTATTCATTATGGAAAAAAACTAAGTTAAACTTATTATATAATATTAATTATTATGATTCCAAATATGGAATCAATTTTATTAGATTGAATTTCTAAAATTACTAATAAATACTTTTAATATATATTTTTTTAAAATGCAATGAAAATCGTTTTTAGAAAAATGCTTATTTTAAGAATAAAAATTATATAAAAATAAATAAATATTAATATTTATTCCAATGGAATTAATTGGATTATATTAATTAAAATTATACTTATTTTTTTCCAGGCCAAAAAAAACTGAAAGGAACCTTATGCATACTTGATTAATATAGAATAACAAAAGACAATTTGTATTTGAATAAAAAAATTACTTATATTTCCGAAATGTTTATCATAGAATTATAAGTCCAATTTTTTTATATGAATTATATTACCTATTAAACATTCAATTATTCTAGAATAATGGGTTTATATACCTTCAATTTATTATTATATCATTATAATATCCTAAAAGTGACTATTTTTAAAATCAATATTTTTCCCTATTCATCCAAAAATTAGCTATTTCTAACAAATATAAAAAATTCACCCTAAGATAATGTTGACGTGATGAGTTAAAAAATGAAATTCATTTTATCAAATGAAATTTAGTTTGTTTTTGGAATTTTGGTTTTAATCACATTCTTGAATAAAGCTATGAGCATTATACTATAATTTCTTCAGAAAGAAAAGGATACATTCTATAATTAAAGATTGTGTGTTACAATCTTCCCCCTTTAAAAATTTAATCCTCAAAATTTCTTGAGTATCACCTCATGAATAGATGTAGGTATTTATTCATCATAGATTCTTTAGGTTCCCATGTTTCCTATTTTATCTTATAATTTCTCTAAAGTACTTTTATCAGTTGAGTCATCCAATTCCTAGACACCCATTCTTTAGTTGTAAGAATATATATATACTCTTCATAGCAAGATAACTATGGTTCCAATTATATTTTCTCTAACATGAGAGAAATAATTGGGCCTGGCATATACTTACTCAATAATGATATTTGGAACACATCATGAAATTTAGAGAGGTAAGGTTGTATTTCCAAACTGTAAGCCAAAAATCCAATTTTTATAGTATTTAAAAAGTCCTGATGTTCCAAGGACTTAGTTTGAATTTATTGATGAAACTTAGAACACCCATCTATAGATATACCTTCAAGAGAACCAGATCTCCCACTTAGAATTCTAAATCCTTCTTTCAGTTATCAACATATTTATTTTTTGTCTACTATAATATTCCTTAATTTGATTCTAAACAGTATTCACTTTAATCATTGTATATTCTATGAGATCTAGTCCTATAAGATTCATTTGACCACATTTATCCCAACGAGTTGGAGTATAACAAATCTTTCCATATAATTCTTTATATAATTCCATTTTAATTCTTTAATGGGAATTATAATTATATGAAAATTACACCAAAGGTAAATAGTGATCCTACATACCTTGAAAATCTATTAATCATGAACTAAATATATATTTTATATTCTGAATAGTCCTTTTAGACTACTTATCAGTTTAAGGATGATAGAAGTTTCTCAAATGTGAGACCTAATTCTTTATCTAGGTTGTTCTATCTTTTAATTTTTAGTTGAACCTATTTAATTTCCATAATAAAATATCATTATTGGTCTAAAAGGTGGATAAGAGGTTCTTGGGGGGCTAAGTGGGGATGAAATATCAATAGATAGTGGTGGCATATTAAGGAGTAACTACTATAGTTCTATCATCTAGCCTATGGGAGTGCACCAGCTAGTCAGTGGGCTCAGAAGTAGTTCTGTTGGGATACAAGAAGCCCTGGCTTGTCGGTACTCCAACACTAGCCAATAGGTGGGCCACTGGTGCATCATTTGTTCCTATTAGGATTTTTAACCAGGGGTTGTTAGAGTTGGTGTAATAAAACCAACTATTTATACTTTTTATTACATTCTTATTTGAAGATTTGAATATTAATGAGGCACCTTATTATATATTTCTCCTTGTTCTACAAGAATTTATTATTATAATGTTCTACAGTATTTATCACATTGATAATGTTATAGAAGTTCCTAGTTATGATGAGAAAATTGAAAATATATGACAATCTCTACTAAAAATCGAGGCTTTAACAGCACTATTTATAGGGTTTTATCAGTAATTTAAAAGCATTTATATTGAGAGGAATGTTAAAAGGGGGTTTTTAAAAGTGAATCTTTTCAGTGTTAAAAGTTAACCATTAATAGCACTAAAAAATTAATGATAAAGGGTGGCTTTAATAGAGATTTTTTAGCATAGTTAAAGGTATAATTTTAGTAATTCTAGAAAAAATCATTGTTAAAAATATGAAAAAATAATTATTTTTTCATGCACCCTAGACACCCCCTTTATCCGCACTTACAGACCCTTCCTCAGTAATTTTGACCACAATATCCTCCATCATTCCCTACACCCCCTTCCTCAGCACTAAAGGCTACCGTGAATACCTGCGCATGCCTGGTTTTGACCTAAAATCTTTTTTTGTGACTGAATGTTGTTTACCACTACACCATGTGTATTTTGTTGAATTTTTAATGAATTTTCTATTTATTTGTGTATATTTTTAAATGAGTGTTATATCTATATATAATTTTTTTTATTTAAATATATTATATATTAATATTCATTTATATATATTAGAATATATATATACACATATATGTTTATTAATACACACATGTATACATATATAAAAATTATATCTACATATTATTACATTTTTATACGGTAAATAAAATGGGTAATTTTTTTTTACTTTAAATAAAATTAATGATAAATATTTATTTTGTATATTTAAACATACAATTTTTGGTATATATGATGATATATGTATTTATATAAGCAATTTATAATAAGCAAATATAAGAAAATATGCATATATTTAATTATAAATAAAAAATCATTGTAAAACATTATAAAATTTCAAAACCATAATATCAATATGAATGTAATACCTAGAAATATATTTATTCCACACTGAAAAACAACACCAAGACCCCCTTAAACGAGGTAAAAAATATATCTAATTTTAAAAAATTGAGGTACCCCGGCTAAAAACTTAGTTTTGGAGGATTTGTGGGTCTCTTTTGAACTTGAAAAATTATTGACTGGGTAAAATACTAGTAAAAAAAAAGATCTCATCACAAGCTTCGATTTGATATATGGTAGAGCCCAAACAGACACCCATATCAAAATTTACGTCCATTTGAGGTTCGAGTTATATTTTCAAAATATTTATGATCTTTTATTGATTTATTTTTTATATTTATTATCTTAAAATTGTTATTAAATAACTATTTATTTTTAATAATTTTCAAAATATTAATTAAAAATAAATTTTTAATTATTTTATATGACGTTTTCACTAAATATATTATATATTAAGTGTAAAGTCTTATTTAGACTTATCTGAAACATATTTGAAAAATATATATTATATTTATATATATATATAAATATATTTATTTATTTTTTTAATAATTTTTTTGAAATATACTCTTTATCATGGTTAGTAGAAAAGCAATGATAAAGGTGGTCTTTATTAGTGCTTCTAAAAAAGTGCTATATAGACCCCCTATTTATAAGTGATTTTTTACAAGCACTGATAAACACCCACCTTTATCAACACTTTTTTAGAGACACAAATAAATACTCTCTTTATCAAACTTTTTTTACTAGCACTGATAAGGGGCTTATCAACACTTTTTTTCAAGTGGTGATAGAGATACCCCTTTAAAAACATTTTTTAGCACTGACAATGGGGGTCTTTAATAGCCCTTTTAGCTAGGTCTGTTAAATCCATAGCATTGAATAAACCTAGTTTTGTAGTAGAAAATACTCTTAAACATAGTTATACTATCAGATAAACATCAATAATGGGGCACATAGAATGTTTAATGTTTTGTGAAAGTACTTATAATAATATGATACTTCTTCTATTGAATTTCGGACTTGGCAATTTCAAAGACAGGAGATTATAAAAACAGACCCACCAGTATGAATTCTTCATGTCTATGTGTCATCAGATATCCCTATCTACAAGTGTGTTATAGTCCTTAGACTTAATATTATTATTAACACATGTCACAACTCGCAAACTTTGATGTTTTGCATAAACTTTGATATCATAGTTCATGGTGAAGTTGGATATGTTGGGTGCGTCATGGGTGATGTGTTATTAATGAATAAGTTAAGGAGATATTTTTTCTTTTCCATATTTATGGAAGATTATATATAGTCCCTTTGATTGAAATGGAACTTTCACAATAAATATAATGTCCATGGTGTAACAATGAATTTATTTTAGATAGTAAATGAAATAATTATCAAGAATATAGGTCGATGACACAGATGTGCAACCTGCTTGATATGATATTGTGAAAAATGGATTATTTCACAAAAAAAGTGTTCATATGTGGTTGTTGACATTATGACATTAATTTATTTCTCTTGGGTTCTTTAAATCATTACTAGAATTGTAATCTTGGAAGCCTATCAAATTCCGATTATAAATAATCCTAGAGGGTCACACACTTAGTGTTTCTATTGCAATCAATTAAATTATATTTGAATTTAATAACTATAATAAATACTATTCTCATGATCAAGGAATAATTTTACTCATGTTTTATTAATAAATAATATAAAATAAATATCTATTCACCAGACTTTGAATTGAATATTTATTTAATTTTATTTATTAAATATTTAATAAATATTTTTTTTTCAAATTTTGAATAAAATATTTATTTATAAATAAAATATTTAATAAAAAATTCATTTGGGTATTTAATAAATACCAAGGAATGCGAGTAGACCCAGATCATGTCTGGTGATAAATATTAATTCTCAGGCTGGTAAATAATATTTATCAATGTTCTATCTAGTGAACACCATAAAATAATAACAATATTTTTTTTATTTGGAATTGGATAATATTAGGATTATTATATTATTTAAGGGTCATTATGAAATTAAAAAATATTTTAACCTAAACCCTAACTTTATAAGTATATGTTTATGTCTTTTGTGGAGGGTTAATAAAGAATTGAGAATCAGTGCACATAATGGATTTCTCTCTCAAATTCCGCCTTCTCTTATCCTCTCAAGAGAAAGAAGAATAAGAGAAAATTCTTCAGTATTGATGGAATTAGAAGTGATCAAGATGAATGACACAAGATGATAGATCTGTAATGATCATTCCCAATTCTCTATCACTATTTCTTGGAGATCAAATGAGAACATACAGATCACTAGTAGAGGGATTATACACTTGGATCCTACCAGCGCAACGACAAAAATTTGAAAAATATTTTTTAGATGATCAAAAAGAATTTTCAAAGAAATATCCTAAGACAAGTTATGATTTCTTTAGTTATGGTTTAAATTAATTATAAATTTAATGTGAAAAATATCTTCTTCGATTTTCAGGATTCTCTATTCCAATAGTTGATGGAAATATTTCATTTGACATGTTGTTTATATCTTACACAATTGGAAAATGATCCATCAAATCTAATAAAACCTTTATGGTTAGTCTCCCACTAGGTGATACCACTATATCCATAACCTTTTGGTTGTATCTGATTGATTACATTTAAAATTATAATTTTTTTGATATATATATTCATAATAGTAGATATATATTTCATTTCCAAATTATTTGTTATTTAATATGATATTTAATTGACATGATTTTGATATTTTAATTACATAATTCAAGATTCATTTTTTCTTAAAGGGCTGAGAATAGATGAATAAAAACTGAAGATTCCATTGGGAAGTGCAAAGGATTCTGGCTAATGAGACTAGGTTACAAGATGTGTAGTCAGATTACACATCGTGTAACCAAGTGAATTGCACCTGGACTTGTCATGGGATTAATTACATGATAAGCAGTTACTGCATGCAATGAATTTATTTCACACAATGTGTAAAATGGACTAACCTGACACATGAAATATTAGATCACACATTGTGTAGATGGCATACACATTGTGTAGTATACACAATTTAACGGTGAAATTCATACTAATAGTATGGCTAATACACAATTTTTGACTGTGTGAGGCTAAAATCATGTGAAATTAATGAAACACATGGCGTTTAGATAGAATTCATGGTGTTTAATTCTTTAATTATTGCATCTAAAATATATTCCGATTCATTTGGTGGGTTATGTGTATACAAGGGTAGAGGAACACAGAACTTGTAGCTAGCATACACATCATGTATTCCCACATCTAAAGAACATGATGAGTCTCCAATAGTTTGTGTAAACACATTGAAAGTGTGATACATTGAATGTAGATGGATAGTACACACCGTGTATTCCAAATGAGATACACTCTAAAGACCCTGGAATTTGTTCTAGATAAATGAAAATCGAGGAACCTGATGTGTATCTTGTAAGTACAAATCATGTATTCTCCTAAAAAAATATATAATTAAATTTCAATAAATATTTAAATATATAATTACAACCTAATTACACTACTGGCATCAGATGTATTTGACTATGTATTAATAGTTTTAATTAATTAATTAATACTTGATTAATTAAATGTAATTGCGTAAATAATTATTGGTCATGGAGTTTATTTTTCATGAATGCATTTATGATGTGTATCTCCAAAATATTTCATATGGTCATTAAAGATGGAGGTAATTAATTAATTAATCAATATAAGAAAATTCATCTTAATAATAAAGAATGAATTGAAGTGAATGCCAAATGGTGTACTTTTATATATTCATTACCTGTGTATGACTGATCATGAGCTAGACGAAGACCTATGTATGTGTTGGTTTAATTTATTAAATGGTTTTTATAATATTAATTATAAAATTAAAATGATGGATTGCAATTCATCCCTCCCTGTTTTATTATGCAAGACCTAGGTGTCCAAGGTTGATTATATAATTCCCCTTTAACCAATCCTTTGGTTCCCCACACATACATATGTGATATAAAAATTTGTAATAAAAAGAAAATCCCAAGGTGTGTGGAGGTGGTTCAAGACATAACTGAGATGTTACCAACCCAAGTGATTCATAAGTGGAAAGGTGGAGTGTTGTAACTTCTGCCAAGACTGGCATAATGACTTTTATCCCAGGTCACCGGTTTATTTATTTTACTATTAGTAGATTAACCATTATATAATCTCATGATTATGTTATTTTATTTGTCTTATGTATTTTTTATTTTATGGATGAAATAATAGGATGTAATAAATAAATGAACTAATATGTAAATATGGAATTTAAATAACTGGTTTTATATAAATGTTTTATAAAAAAATGGTTAATAAATTAAGTTAAATCCTCTTAATATTTACATTCCATGTAAGTATAAAACAAGAAGTATTTATGCATAGTAAAAAAAATAACTCAAGTTAAAATTAAGTCATTAAGCCTTCCATCATATAAATTAAGATGAAACCATAGTTAAAGTGTTGATTCAGGACATAGTTGGGGGAAATTTTATTTATCAGTTAGTCCCAATTAAGATAATAGGTTGAATTAGAAAAAAATTTAGTTAATTTAACACACATAGTTTGTTAAAAAAAATTTGAAGGAAAGTTTTGAGTAAATCTCAGTTAAGATTTCTAGATTGGGAAGTTCACTCAATGGTTCAAGGAGTTATAAGTTTACAGTTTAAAAAACTACCTACCTAATACCTTACTATGGTTTTCATGGACATAGTCTAGATCATAAATAAGGGAAATATATATCCTTTCCAATATAATTTATTGAGTGATGGAACATTCTGTGTTCAATGGTGAGGGATGTTCAGACTTGATAAAATAGTGGGAGACTAAATAAAAATTAAAATCATTTTGTATCACATAAATTATAATAAAGTGAAGTACTAAAAATATTCTCTTTTATAGTTGTATACTAATGGAAAGTTCACCATCCACATTATCCCTATGATCAATATTAGATAAATACCATCTATTTACTGGAAGAAAGTTCTTGGAATGGTTCAAATTCCTACGGGGTGTGTTGTAACATGAATGAAAATATTACATACTATAATCCTCACCACATAATCTGCCTGAAAAGGAAACAAGTGATGAAGAGTTTTCCATTTATGATAAATCTTTGTGTAACATGTTCGATGTTCAATTCTTAATGCTTTTTTCCACGTCAAGTGAACTCATGAAGTCTCATGAAGATATGGATGCTTATAACATGATACAATATCTCCTTGTATTATATTAGGAGAGATATAGTTGGGAATAGATTGAGATATCCAAGGTGGTATTTCATAATAATCTTGGAGATGATACACCATTTAGGCCTCATGTAGTCAAACTCATTGGATACCTTGAGAGCCAATGAGCCCGTACCCAAGTGGTAAGGGCTCCTTCTTGGCATCCAAGAGACCGAAGTTCAAAATAGGTTGGAGGTGAATTTCCAGGCACTGTATCAGTACTGTAGCAGTCACTATAGCAGTTACTATTCAGTACAGTAGCAGCCAGAACTATTCACTCAATTTGGGCCTTTAGGCCACTGGTTTGGGCTTATGGGTCTCAAGGGCCTTCGAGTAATCAAAGTCCTTCAAGCCATTGTGACTTCGGGCCACATGGACCATGGAGTAGCCCAGTTCGCACAGAACATTCCTCAGAAGAGGATTAGAGTAACAAGAGTAGCAACCACTAGAAGTAGAGCTAACCAGTTTGGAAGAATGAGAGGCTATGATAACCGCCATTGGGACCAGGCACTGTATAGATTTGTACGGGGAAATGCTAGCTGATCAGTAATGCAAGGTGGGGAGCTAGGTGATCAATGCCGCAGAAGCTGGGGAGGGGCAGTTCAAGTGGGTTGGGCCTACGGGTCATGTATTGGGCATGGTATGCCTCTGGGCCTTCGGGTCATGTATTGCGGGTCAGTCGGGCCTTGTGCCTACCTATCATGTATGGGTTCCCCTAACACCCTTAAAAAGGGGGATTATCTATAATAAAATAAAAAAGAAATCCTTCAGGATATTTGGGCATTGGATACATTGAGCGTGTAGAGGTTCTAGAGTTTAAATTTCTTAAATATCACACATCGATATCATTCTTACATCACTCCCTTAGAGATTCCCCATATTTTTTTTTTCTAATTTTAGTATAAAAAATATAGAGAATTATCATCCAGATATTATCACAACACTTCTCTAAGTTGATAAGGATATGAACTGTGAAAATCCTTCTATCCTTATGGTTAATAAAAGAGAATACTAGGTGAAGATCTCTATGTCCAAAGCTTCTTTACAATGCCCTTCCAAGAATAGAAGGATAAAAGGACATGCAAAGGAACATGATCCTATTTGTTTCACATGTGGCAAGAAGGTCCAATGTAATGAAAATAACATCCATGTAAATAATAAAGGGTAAGATTTAGGTTCATTATTTATGAAGTGAAATTTATCTATTTCTACAAATTGGGTATTAGATATAGCACATGGTTCTCACATGTGTACTCAAATTGAGGAACCAAGTAGATTTAAAAATATTTCACAAAGGGAGGTAGATCTATGAGTATCCAATGGAGTCAGACTTGCTATCATGGTCATTAAGTACTACATACTTACATTTAAAATGAGAATGGGTGTGGTTTTAAAATATTATTATTATGTTCCATATATTACTAAATACATTATTTCTATATATTAACTTGATACATATGGGTTTATTTTCAAATTTGGGAATAATTGTTTCTTATTTTATAAGGATAACATTTTTTATTGTATGAAATATTTAAATAACACTCATTGTGTGATATATTACATGAACCAAGTAATGAGAATCTATAATGAAAATACTTTACATAACTCATTTCACACCCAACTTTGGAATTACGAGCTAGGTCATGTAAACAAAAAACATTTGAAAGAATTAAACCAAGATGGATATTTAGATTAGTTTTAACTAAAACCACTTTTTTTATGCCATGCATGATTGAAAGGAAAAATGACAAAACCCCTATTTAGTGGAAATACTGAAAGGGACAAATATATTCTGGAATTAGTTTATAACAATGTGTGTGAACTATTTCTAATTGAAGAAAAGGGGGTGTATCATAATTGATAAATTTTAATAATGATTTAGGTAGGCATGGATATGTCTACTTAATGAGGTAGAAGTTGGATTCCTTTAACAGATTCATGGTATATAAAAATTAAGTTGAGAACCATCTTGGAAATAATATTAGGAAACTCCACCTAGACCCTGCCAGAGAATGTATTAATTAATAATTAATTGATTATTCACATGAGTTTGGGATTCTATATCCAAAAACTCCTCCTTATAAACTCCAAGGGAAAGGTGTAAGTGAAAAGAGAAATTGCACCAGGTTAGACTTGGTGAGATCAATAACGAGTCATGTGATTCTTCTACTACCATTTTGGGGATACATGATACAAAAAAATATATACATACTAAACCAAGTTCCAAATAAATTAGAAACTGACATCCCATATCATCTTTGTTATGGAAATAAACCCATGTTTTTTCATGTAACAACGTGGAATTGGAAACCATTTGTTAAGGATATTTCTGGAAACAAAATTTTACCCTGAGGCACTAAGTATATCTTCGTATTTCATCCTAAAAAAACTAAATGATGTAACCTATATGGACCTACATAAAATAAAGTTATGATTAACATACCTTCTACCTTTATTAAAGTGGATCAAACCTCTAAAAGAGATTATGTGAGGGATATAGACTTCTATGAAGTCTATACTCAAGACACACTAGAGTTTTCATGTGAAACAATTATACAAAGCCCCATGGAAGAAGAATTTATTGAAAAACAAGTACTTTTTTGGAGTACAAGAGAGGTTAGAGATCTAAAACGATATGGTTTTGTAGTCACTAAGGAGGAAGAATCATTATTTGTTGATAATAAGAATCCTATAAACTATAAGGATGTAGTATGTGGCACAAATGTTTCCAAATGGAAATAAGATATGAATTCTAAAATAAATTTCATGTACCAAGAACAAGTATGGATTTTTATATATCCTCAAGTAGATGTAAGGTTCATTGGTTATAAATGGGTATTCAATAAGAAACTATACATGGATGGAAAAGTCTGTACTTATAAGGCATGATTAATTAAAAAAGGGTTCAAATAGAATTAAGGAATAGACTACAACAAATCCTTTTCACTAGTTACAATTCTGGAATCCATCATTATGACTTTCCATTACTATAATATTTAGAAAATGGAAGGCAAAACAACCTTCCTTAATGGGAACCTTTGGGAAGATATCTATATGACACAACCTAAAGGGTTTCTAAGTTCAAAGGATTCCAACATGGTATGAAAATTAAAAAGATCTAATTATTTATTAAATCAAGCTTCCAGGTTATGGAAAAATTGTTTTGATAAATCCATAAAAGAAATTGGTTTCATAAATAATGAATGCAAGCCCTGTTTCTATATGTAGTTTAGTGGGAGTGCAGTCATTTTCTTAATAGCATATGTTGATGCCATAATACTTATTATAAATGAAATACCTGTCTTATAGTCCATTAATACTTGGTTGAATAAATGATTCTCCATTAAATAATTTGGTGAAACAACATATATTCTTGGGATCAAGATTCATCAGTATAGATTTAATAGGATTATTGGTCTAAGTCAAGGAAAATTTATTGACAAGATACTGAAGAGATTCAGTTTGGAATAATATAAGAGGGGATTGTTTCCAATGTCACATGGAATTCATATTTCTAGGAAAATGTGTCCTCAGACACATAATTAAAGAAATATAATGGTAAGAATTCCATACATGACAATGATTGGATCAATCATGTATGTCATGCTATGTACTAGGATAGATGTTTCCTACACCGTGCAATATGAAATTTTCAAGAAGACCCCGGAAACCAACATTGGATGGAATTAAAAATATCCTTAAGTACTTCAAGAAAATTAATGATAAGTTACTATTCAATAAAGGAGATGAGGCATTAGTCATTAGAGGTGAATTGAGATGAGAAATCATAGATCTGATACATATTTACTCTCATTAGAGGTGAATTGAGCTGAAAAATCTCAAAGAAATCTATGGTCATAGATTCTACAAAAGATTATGATTATATTTTTGACTTTAATGAGGAAGAATAAGTGTTTTGGAAATGAAACTTCAAGTAAGATATTTTTTTGGTACCTAACAGTAAGGATCATATCACACTCTATTGTGATAATACTACAATGGTGGATCTCACATAGGATCCAAGGTTACATCAGTTAATGAAGCATAAACTTCAGAAGTTTCATATCTTGAAGTAATTTTCTCAAATAAGTGAACTCACATTTATTAGAATATTCACATTAGATAATGTAGTAGACCCCATGAGTAAATCCTTAACTCAATAGAAACATGATCATCTTATGAGTGTTGGAACCAGGTTCTTCAAAGCATGATTTGGTGTATGGTTTGTGTTTGTTGTAAATCCTCAGTGGAAGTTCAGGGTGTGAACCAACAAAGCGATCATACCGTTCAGGAAGAAAACAGTAGTGAAGGTGGCGCTGTTTCCCAGTGTTTGCCAAATTTTTGGGCCTGAAAAATCCGTAAATAAAGTAAAGTGTTTTTGGCAAAGATACTTGCGCGCCGAGCTCTTGGAGGATGAAATACTTGCGCGCCATATGTTTTTGAGGACCAGAACATCACAATTTGGCTAAGGAAAGAAGGTCGCGCAAGTGTTGGTTGGGTCGCGCAAGTAACTTGCGCGACAGAGGATCTGGAGACAGGACTTGCGCGCCGTCGAGGGACTTGCGCGCCGCCGCGCAGGGGGTCCAGTTTGCCTATAAATACTGGACCACCCCTCCTCATTTCTAACGGAGTTCAAGGCCGAGAGATTGTTCGAGCTCTCGTCGCGCAGGTGGTTGAGTCGCGCAGGTGGTTGTTTTATCGCGCAAGTAGAGCTTGCGCGCCGGTGTTTGGCTGTTCTCCCAAGGCAGTTTGGAAGAGAAAGGAAGTGGATCGCGCAAGTATTTAGTTCAAGAAGGCAGTGTCGCGCAGGTGCTTCAGTGACACTTGCGCGCCAGTTTAGTCTTGCGCGCCTGAGACTTGCGCGCCGCCGGGAGACTTGCGCGCCGGGCCTGAAAAGGAGACCTAGACACTATTGAAGCACGCCTGCCTTGCTGGAGCTGCACGAAAGCCGAGAAACTACTCGGTTCATTCGAGGAAAAGAGATATTCTTCTTCTGGTGAGAATCGGACTTCAATAGAGCATCTACATTCAACAAAGGATGCACTCTTATGCAAATGAATAAGAGACCGACACGTCTATAAACTGAGTGGGACTTCACCAACGGCAGTGAGCCAGGGGGAGTCAACGGGAGTGACCCGAGGGACGCAGTGAGTTATCCCTGAACTATTGTAAAGGCAGTGAGCCTGGGACAGAGTGTCTGTACCCGAACTTTTGTATCCGCAGCTAGTGAAGCATAGTGGATTTAGGTACGACCGGCAACCTGTCGGCGTATGCTCCTTGGACGTAGCCCTTAGTGGTGAACCAAGTAAAAATGACTGTGTCTTCTCTGTGCATGTGAATGTTTTCCTTTTGATCGTAATCATCATACAGGTTCAACAAGTTCCTACCAACGTGGGAACAAGATCCAACAAATTAAAAGAAAAAGTGGTCACCCTGATTCACCCCTCCCCTATCAGGGTGTCCCGGGGTCCTTCAATGAGGTCTAATAGGATGAATGTCACAGATAGTTAGCTCTATTCTAAGAAGAATTTTGTTGGAGTTGGTGTTTTAGAACACAATATTTTTACTTTTTAATACATGTTTATTTAAGGATTTTAAAATTAATGAAACATATTATAATATATTGTTCACTATTTTGCATGACTTTAATCTAATAATGTCTTAGAGTATCTGTCACACTGTTACAATCATAATAGTTCCATTCTTTGATTAGATCCTCGAAATGACATGATAATATTTTTTTTAATAATTTTTCATTTAGATATCATACTATGATGGAACACATATAATATTGACTATCAGGTGTTAGTAGTCGTAAAGAGAGTAAACTTCTTATGATGTTCGTTCTTGTTAATATACAATATATGAGATTATGGGAATATACAAACCTATATAAATTCCACTTATTTATGTTTCATCGAATATTTCTATCTACGAGTGTGTTTAATGGTCCTTATACTTTAAGAATATTATTGATACTTGTCACGACTCATGCACTTATATTTATTTTGTAAACCTTGAAGACATAGTTCTTCATGAAGTTAGATATGTTGGGTGCGTCATTATTGATATGTTACTAATGAATAAGTTGAGGATGGATTTTTACCTTCCATACTCATGAAAGATGAGATATCAACCCTTTTATTAAAATCTAATCATTCCATTTAATTCATTATCCATGGTGTAATGACTAGTTTATTTCAGATAGTCAAAGAAAGAAGTATCAAGTGTATAGGTTGATTACATTGATGTAAAACCTACTTGAAGAGATGTCGTTACGAAGGGATTATATCACACAATAAGCATTAATATGTTGTTTTTGACATTCTTAAATTAATTTATTTATCTTGGGTTTCTTAACCTATTGCTAGATTGTAATCATGGACTTTAGGAAAGCCCACCTAAATCCAACAAGAAATAATCCTAGAGGGCCAAACACTATGAATTTCAATTGATATTGAATAAATTCTATTTCAAATTAATTACTGGAATAAATATTATTACCTAAGATTGAGGAATAATTTTATTCATGTTTTATCAATTTTAAATATTAAATAAATATTTCTTCACCAGAATAGAATAGAATATTTATTTTATTTTATTGATTAATTATTTAATAAATATTTTTCTCCAGATTGTGAATAAAAAATTTATGTATGAATTATTTTTTTAATTAAATATTTATTTGAGTATTTAATAAATACTGAGGAAGATGATAAGACTATGCTTGTGTCTAGTAACAAACATTAATTTTCAATATTGTAAAATATATTTATCATTTCACCATTTAGAACACACCATAAAATGATAATATTATTATTTTAACATGCCATAGGGTAAGATTAGGTTTCTTATATTATTTAATGATCTTTTTTTATTTAAATAATATTTTAACCAAAACCCTAACTCTATGAATAGAGGGTTATATCTATTATATAGGGTTAATTGAGAATTATGAATCATTGCACAAAATAAATTTCTCTCTCAGATTGCTCCTCCTCACATCCTCTCAAGAATGAAAAGAATAAGGGAGAATCCTTCAAGATTTAATGAATGATAAGTGATCAAGAAGAATAACATAAGATGATAGATACACTATACTATCACCCGATGTTTTATTAGTGTTAACCGTAGATCAAAGGATAAAATTTTGATCATAACTAGAGGGATTCTACACTTGGATCCTACCATTTAAATTATGGTAATACAACAAATATTTTTTTGATGATCAACATACATATTTGAGGAAAGAGCCTTAGAGAAGGTATCATTTCATCATATCTGGTTTAAATAAATGATTGTTTTAACATGTAAAATATCTTCTCTAGGTTCAAGGATTCTGTATGTCAATATTATAATGAAAATTTTCATTGGTCATGATGTTTATGTCTTACAATATTATAAAATGATCCATCAAATTCAAAAAAGCCCCAATGGGTTTTTTCTACTAGGAGCTTTCACTGTATCTAGAACCTTTAGAGGCATCCCTATGATTCCAGTACCTAGACTAGTTTAAGTTTATTAATCCCCCCTTTGAAAACCAATTAAAAATTAGTGATATTGAAGATTTATATGGGGATTTATCAACTCCTAAAATGACTTCCTTTAATCCCTTAAGTTTTTGTTCAATTTGGAGGTCTGATTTTTGGAATTATGGTGTTTAATTGATCCAGACACTTGATTCTTAAAATTTTACCTCGCTGCTATTATGGTGGGTGGTGTATATAATCAAACTATTGTATAATTTTAATTCATAGTATATGTAACATGGACTATCATTATTCTACTCCATTCACATGACCTATTTCTATTGGTAATCACTTGTATGCCCTAAATTCCTATACCTAGACCTTTTTATGGATCCCATTGATTCTATTAGTGTTTGAGACCCTGAAATTTTGTCCACCTATGAGCTGTATCTATTGTTAAACCTTGGTTGGAAATATAGATTATATGAAACTAGTTACATTATAACTAATTTGTGGAGTTATAGGAAGAATATTCTTGATATATAATTGAGTATTACCTATAAAATGTCTTCTTTATAGAACACGTTTGACACACCTACCGAATTTTAAATTTCCCCACCCATTGCGCTTCCATCACCCTTCCCGAATGGTTCTATAATGCCTCTTGATCCAGCTAATGGTGATATTTCCATCCCAAAATCTATACTGTTGGCTGCTACAGATCCATTTCTTAGGCCTCATCATCTGACGGACAAGGATATCTGGAATGGTCTCTCCATAAAGGAGGTCATCCTCCAACTAACACCTTCTCGGTCACAGTTCTACCCTCAATTATATATATCCTGATCAGTGAACCTTTCTTGGAGTCATTGAGGGGAACCCCATATTTTGTTTTTTCATTAGATTCTTTCAAAGCAGTAGTGGACTTCAACCTTTGGACGTTGGTTGCATGGTTCAGAGCTAAAAAGACTCCCCTCCCATTTTTTTTACAATTTTATACACTCTTGGGGACTGGAATATATATCGTAGGGTTCCATCCTAAATTAGAAGGCTTTTTCTTGGTTCTTGGATATCGTGATGATTTTGTGAAGGCATTGGGGCCGAACCCTCTTTTGGTCAGCAAATGGAGGTTCAAAATATTTGGGTGGTCAATAGAGGCTCATTTTGGTAGGGATTCTCCTCACACAGTGGTATAGATAAACTTATTGGGTTTTCCCCTCCCCTTTCACAAAATTTACTTCCATAGAAGTATAGGAAACTCCCTACGTGTTTTTTATATATGTGGATGAGCACACTCTTCTCCTCCATGATATGAGTACTACTTGTATCTGCGTTAAATTGGACTTATCACTTCCTTTCCTAGACCACATTCTTCTGCGATCTAGGGATGCAGTGTCTTGGTAAAAATACTTGGGATTCAAATCCCCCACTTTCTGTTTCATAGGTTTCTATTTATAGGGCCATAACCTTTTTTTATTGTAGGAATAGTAGCACAAACACTCCACTTCATCCCCAAATTAAACTTTAGAGGATATCGGTTCTAGGATGCGAGGTTGGGAGGATTTAGGTGGGGGTATAGGGTAGTCCTGAAGCTATTGGTGTGATCTCTAAGGTTCCTTAGGGGTTTCTCCTTCTTAATTACTCAATAGTATTTCCCCCCATCTGTTTCCAAAGGCTTGACCTAGGGACTTCCATCCTTAGTTACAGAGGGACCATAAACTGAATTGATTGTCTTTTTTCTACCTCCCCTTCCCATCAACCACAAATTTGTGTCTGATCATCCGTAGTCAGCACAAACACTAGTCTCACCTCTTTCTTTGGTGACCTCCAATCTGTTTCCATCATCTCATCACCATTGGAAGGGACCTAGTTCTCCTTTGAGGACCTTATAATATGACTAATGATCCTCCCTATAATCTCTTATCCGAATATCCAATTGATTCTCTGTATTGTCTCAGGTGGAGTTGAGAGGGGAGGCATGTGGACCCTATCAACCTCAAAGTGGTGTTCGAACCAGGTCCCCTGTTAGATATGAACTAAGTATTTCATATTCTAAATCTGTGAACTCATCTTAGATAGGGGCCAAAACCAGGAATCACATGTTCTAATGATCTCCTTTATAATCTGAAATGCTCAGGGCCTGGGGGATAGAGAGAAGACTGGATTCATCACCTCTAAGATTTGAAAACAAAAGGAATCTCTTGTGGTTATTCTAAAACAAAAATAGAATCATTATATTTTATTGGACTTTTCACACAAAATATGGCCTTTGAACTGCATGCATGGGGATCCTAAAAATTGGAATATATGGGTTTTCTGGAGGAGGTTTATTTTGTTGGAGAAAATTTGTTCTTCCTATCAGTAGGTTATAGTCAAGGTCTATTCATATACTAACATTTTCTTTATTTATTTCATTTATACTAAGTGCGAACCATGGGAGATGATATCTTTATGGTAGGAGTTGAGTATTCTCAACCCAAGGGGTTTTTATCTAGTTTCTTGGGAGAGACTTCCATGTTATCCTAGATCCATCAGAGAAATAATGGATAGGTGTTTATCCATGGAAGGACATATAGGATTTAATTGGTTTTTCATCCCATAATGACCTCATAGATCTAGGCTATACAAGGGACTGTTTTACATGGTGTAATAATCAGAAGGGTGGGAATCATTTGTGGTCCCTCTTGGACTGTTGGTTGACCATATCTTTCTTTACTAATACAAAATTGGACCAATTGTTTCCAGATTTATTGGACCACTCCCCACTCCTTGTTCATATTATCATCATTCTAGCCCACAATGAGCATTTTTCTATTCCAAGAGATGGATGTTAGATCCTGATTTTCACCAGGTGGTTTTGGGATTCTTTGGTGAAATTCATGATAGAAGTTTCATGGTTTAGATTCCACAACAAGTTGAGGTGATTGAAATAGGACCTATGGTCTTGGGTATCTAGAAAATCTATACCCTTCACAGATTTGGTTAGTCTAAAGATTGATATTGAGTGGGAAAACAAGATCCATGATTAATAATGGAATGTTGATCTATTTAACTCCATGTTCCTCATGAAGACTCATCTTGCTGAAATTATTCTTGAATTGAAACATACTTCTAGTGAAAGGGCCAAGGTCACATTACTTAAGGAGAATGATAAGAACACTACCTTTTTCAAGCATGTATTTAGGAAAGGAAATAGTTTAGTGCCCCAAATCTTGTACTTGATGATGGATCCCATTCAAATGAAAAAGAAAATATTGTAGGGATGGAATTATCCTTTTTCAAATTCTTTTTTTTCGGATCCCACCTATAGTATGCAATATGGCTACCCTAGAGTCCATGCGTCCATTTTTTAAAGAATTACTATAGTGATTTTTTCTAATACCAACCTGACTTTTTAAGCCATCCTAGATAAGGGAGATGTTTGGGAGGACATTTATGCTCTCAACCATGAAAGTTCCCCATGTCCAGATGGATTTCCATGTTTCATTTACACTGATTTTTGGGACCTCATTAAATAGAAACTTGTGGATATCATTCAAGATTTTTAGACGGGGAGGTTTACCTAGAGTGGCTTGTTCCACCACTCTCATTATCATTTTGATGTTTACCAACCTGAATTCTCTTGAATAGTATCGTCCGATAAGTATAAAAAATTTCTCATAAAAAGTCCTTCCCACTATTATCAATAGAAGGCTCTCCAACTACCATCAAATTTGGATCATAGAAGAACAACAAGGTTTAATTTAGGGAAGATCTCCACAACCCGCCATTGTTATGGCCCATAAATGATAGGAGACATTTATAAGAAGGTTTCATGATTTAATATCACAATCAAGATTTATATGGACAATGCTTTTGATGGGGTGTAATATAGATTCGTCATAAAATTTAAGCGGTGTATGGGATTCTTAGAGTGGGTGACTGGTCTTTTCTTCAGGTTTATCTTATCTCCTTGGTTTCTCATCTATTTCAGCGGTTAGATCTATGTGTTTTTAAAATTGGTCTGAGGTATAAGGTTAGGGTATACTATCACTCCTAGTGTTATCATCTTATTTGAAGACTCCCTTAGTAGATACCTTAATAAAGGTATTATAGAGGATTGTATCAGTCCCTTTATATGTAGACAAAACTTTCCTAGTCTCTTCCATTTATTCTTTGCAGACGATCTTCTCCTTTTAATCAAACTACAGAACTATCTTGGAGATTAATGATGTTCTTGACATATATGTTAAGTGGAGTGGCCAAATTATTAACCAAGAGTAATTTTTACCTTGGAGAAGAAAATCACGAAATAATCTATAATTCACAAAAAAATATTTTCCCATGGAGTATTTAAAAGCTGCTATTTCCCTAGGATTAATCTGTATTCCCCAATTTAATGGTTTGGTGAAAAACATTTCTAACTATATCCTCAATTGTAAGAACTAGTTCCTCTCTTTTATTGGTCGCATCATGCTTGTTATCAACAAGCTTACATATATTCCTATTCATGTATTATCATCCCTCATTGTCCCCAAGATGATCTTGAGAAGAATTAAGAACACTCTAAACTCTTTCATTTGGGATGCTCTGATGAAGGTAAGTTTCACTAGGATAAGTGAGACATGATATATATGGATATCAGGGAAGTTGGTATTGGTCTTAAAAAGAATCACTGAGACCACGAACTATCTACAATAGAGGTTATCATGGAACTTTATAGAGTGCCGATCATTATTGGAAATCTTCATACAAAAAACAATATAGTACATGTCAAGAATTTTCAGAGAGTTGGTGTTCTAGGATCTAAGAATTGATTTGAAGACACCTTCATTGTCTTCACTAGCACTCAAGGTGGATCATAGGTTGTGGAAACATCAACTATTGGAATGAAAATTTGTTGGGGAATGCCCTAGGATTCCCAAGATTCCTAGTGCCACTCCTCTCCTTCGCCCATGACACTAGTTTTTCAGAGTTGATCCAAGACACCCTCAACCCTCAACAACAAGAGATATATAAGAATATTGTGATCAACTCAGACTCTGAAAAACTTATTTTTATAGATTCCTCATCTTTATTTTTTTCCACTAAGTTGATTTGATGTGTTTTACATAAAAATTCTGACCTTGATTCATGGGGAGGTTTGTTATGGTGTAATTATGTCCCAAAAAACACAATTTTTTATATGGTGTATCCAAAACCCTCCCCACGGAAGAGGGAGTGTAGCGAAAGGGGGTATCCCTCATCTCTAAATGCAGTTGTTGTAGTAACCTAAAGGAGGTGATGATTTTCACCTATTTTTTTATCAAGGAGTGGGATGCTGATGTCTTATGTGGATTTAATATTTTTTGTAATCGTATGGTGTAAGAGCAGATAGATATGGAATTCCTTCATCAGTGGTTCAATGGAATAGACAAAATAGAAATTAGCAGAGGGAAAATTTGATTTTAATGGTGGAATGAAATTAGATCATTTGGTTTTCTCATAATATTTCTTAGTTTAAGGGGTCTCCCAGCTTGTGCATGGGGGTGAAGGTTATGGAATGGGTCCTTGAGGTTGTTATGATTCCCCTTCTTAATCAGTGGGATCGCTCGACTGTGCTGCAACTTATCATGTCTTACATGCAATCAAGTTGATCGAATCTCAACCGAGATATCCAAGGGCGTTGGGTGTCGTGGGTTTCTCCTGACTCTTTTCTTAATATAAAAACTGATCTATTATACTCAAAAGGTGTTATGCGGGGAGGAGGATTTGTTCATGACCAGTTTGGAATCATAATTCTTGTTTCCATTTTTTACATCAGTCCGAGTGACTCCATCATCTCTAAATCCTCTGTTATGCTCAAGGGTATCTATGTGTGTATCTCTTATGGTATTATAATGAATTGGGTTGAAACTGATTCATATGCAATTCATGGATCTATCCGGGGAGATATATCTGTCCCATGGTCTATCATTTAAGTTGATATGAATAAATATCTTCAACAATCATATGAAGGTTTCTCACACATAGTTAGATGGGAATATGGTTGCTGATTTATTGGCCTCATGGGCCACTCCAGAGTCTCCTTAAAATGTTTTCTCCTCCCTAGTATCCCTCCTCTTGGACTACATTAATGTTGTAAGAGATGATGCCTTTTGGCTTCAGTACTTTAGACCACCATGATTTTTGGGGCCTTTCCCCTATCCTTATAAAAGTTCTTAATATTTTAGGGATTTAAAATTATGGGTTTGTCTTTGGATCAAACCTTATGAACCTTGTCCCCCTAAGGGTTTAAAATCAGAAATATGGACTTGAATTGAATTATAAATACAAAATTGGTCCTAATAAACATTTAATTTGGTAACTTGGTATGTATTTGGAACTTGGAAGAATGTAATATCAGTATATAACTTTAATTGGAATGATTTTTGGTATTTGTCATAAATTAACCTAAATGGAATGTAGTTAACATGTTTGGCATGTTTTGTAATTTTTTTTGTGATTTGGATCATATTTGTACTTGATTTATGGGATATGTAATTATCCCTAGAATGATAATTTTCCTTGGATATATTGTGAAATTAATATGTAACTAGTCCATAGAATGAGAATTCACATTGGGTTTTCTATAAATTAAACGAATATTTATCCCCCAACATGGGAATTTTCCTTGGGTGTGTTGTGAACGGAATATGAATTCTCCCTTGGCATGTGAATCTACCTTAGGTCTATTTTGATTGGGTAATGGTACTAAATTCTTTTGAGTGTATAGGTAGAGACATTCGATATTGTATCAAGGAACCCTGAGTTTAAATATAGAGCTCTAGGGTTAGTGAGTTTATTTAGATGTTTTTATTTTAAATGATAATTAATTCCTATGTTTATTTTATTACTACATTCACTATTACTTAGATTTGATTTGTTTAGACAAAATTAGTGGTGGCCTACTCAGTTTTACCCACACCCTGTTTGGTCCACCATTTGGTACCCATATAGACACCAATAATGCATGTTTGGACAAGTACAAGGGGCCCTGCACTTGATTGGTCTATTTTCTAGATGTGAATGGATCTTGAAGATGGGACTAAGCATGGAGTTTTCTGGCTAGTTTTAGGATTCTGTATTTTGAATATTTTATTTAGTAGGTTACTGGTATGACATTAGTGTGAAATTCAGTATGAAATTTCATTGTTTTATTATGTTAAATTGTTTTGGTAACTACCTTTTTATCAATTTGTTTTTACTTTTTATCATATTTTAATTGTGCTTTTCACTATATACTAGAGGTTATAGTATCCTCACTATACTAAATAGAACTTCACTTCTAGTTATCAGCCTTTGGCATATGGGGAGGTGCACCTTATGTCACATGGTGACATGTTCTGGTCATGTGTTGGAGTACGAGGTCGTGGAAATTTCAAAGGGATATCAAATCTCAATCTCTTTCGTTTGATTTACTATTTATTAAATGTATGTAAGAGAATAAGACAAGTTTGTGGTTGGTAATGATCTCTTGTATTGGAGTAGGTGACCCATGTATGGGGGACAACCTAAGTTTCTAGTAATGATATTGTTGTTTATGAGGTTTTTTATTACTTTTATAATGTTATTTCACCATCGATGATGTAGTTGTTGTGTGATGTTAGTGATTTATGAGATTTTTGTTATGGGTCATTATGATAAGAGGTGTTCATTCATTCATCAAAGGAGGCACATGGATAAATATGTTAACATGCATTACTCATGCTAGGGATATATTTATTGTACATGAGATATCTTCATGTATAAACGATTTATAAAATTCTATGACATGTTAGATACAAGGAATAAAATTAATATTCTATAACATGTTAATTCTCTTGTTAATACAATTATTGAAGTTCCTTAGAATCTATGGTTATCTATTGACCATTATTTTCCATTATGAATTTGAATTTGTCATGTGAATTTTGATATGAGGTGTGTGAAAAAACTTGTTGATAAATTCCCCAATGACACTTATTGGTAAAATTTCAGAGGAGTGGTAATGAGAACACACCTCACATTGTAGAGTCTGAGATTATTTAGGATCTAAGGAATGTAATAGAAGATCATCTCCTTGATAGTTTCTTATAGGTCATGCAATCCATAGAGAGGGAGACTAATCATGTTTTTCCTTCTATTTATGAGCGGAAAAGGGAGTTAGCTACAACACACACCAATATTCACTTAGAAGGTAGGACCTCAAGTGGTATAGTTATAGATAAAGTCCATCTAGATGATCTTTTGTAACCTATTAACACCCATGGATAGGAGGGTGAAACTTGGTGCCTATATTCTGTGAGGACCAACCATGTGCTGGTGGGACATCATAGTGAAGGATGGATTTCATGAGGAGCTAACCTAAAGAGGCTTCTAGGAGAAGTTACTTAGTTAATTATACCTTGAGATGATAATGGATAAAACTTACAAGGATTTTTTTCACCTAATATAGGAAGCATATTTGTGATACACTATGAGGGTCATTCTAATGACCTGTAGTTTTTTAAACCATCATTGGTAAGAGATAAGATAACCTTGGATAAGAACTTATAAGATTGGATTTGGAATGAAATAAAGTCACATGGGAATGTTTTATTCTTATAAAACTTCCCTAATATAGTTAATTAGGCTCTCATCACTGAATGGAACATGAAGAAGGCCCTGGGTGGTAGGTAGGATATTCTAGCAGGGCGTTCAAGGAGATCCTCTTTAGAGAACAGAATTAACTACTATGTGAACTTTTTCCAAGGTAGTGGTAGTATGATTATTTAGGGGACTATACTTATATCTCAGGATCAAATCCAAGTGTAGTGATATCATTATCGAAATGCTAGCCACAAGAAATGGTAGTATCCTTTTCCTTCATTGGAGTACCTATATTTTTGAGATATATGTTATTTTTTAAAGTTTTTTAGGGGTACTCAATAACCTATCAGAGGCAGGGGATGATGGAAGAACCCCGACTCTTGGAGGGAATTGGATAACCCTTAGTAGTCAGGTATTTGGAGTTCCACTAGTCACATAGGTTTGGGAAGGGGGTATGGTACCCTAACAAAAGAGTGATAATATCAGTAGGAAGGAGCATCAAAAGGGTGTCAGGCTGGAGCCTAGGGCAGAGTGGTGGTCTAGTTGTATGAAGTATAGTTTACTCCTACTAGTCTAGATGCAGGTCCTTCAATTTTAAGAGGTATTATTCTTGTGGAATCTCTTCTTTGTTGGATTTTTTTGATACACGAGAATCAAATTCATTAATTTTTTCCCAATTAATCAAATAATTGGGTTTTTCTATGGAAATCATTGATGGGATTATGATCTTTGATACAATATTAAGGGTACAATAAGAGGTTATATGATACTTTAAGGAGAAAAATCTTGAAATTGGTGTCTATCTATTTCCTTAGGATCTATTTCTATTAGAAATAGCCAGATTCGTTTTGATTATATCTATGGGTTGGATAGTTATATACTAGGATCATATTGACCATTATCGGAGGAGAGTGACTTTCTTATCTCTAGAATGAGGTAGCGAAGTTTATCATGTTGAGTGGGTCGTTAGGTTGGTTGTGTTGAACCAATTTAGTGAAAATTGGAATTCCACATGGACTAGGTATCAATAATTATTCTACTTAATGGAGAGTCATAGTAAAATACCTTCCTTCTAGTGGTGAACCACTTTTGGGATTTATTTCCTTAAGAAATCTCTATCTTCCCACTTGAGCAAAAAATGGAGTTACCTATTAAGTTGAGCCTAGGAGCTGAAGCTATTTCCATCCCACCTTATAGGATAAAATAGTGGATTTTTAAGAGTTAAAAGTGTAATTGGGGGATTTGGAAGCTAATAAAATCATACAGACTAGTAAATCACAAAGGGTTTCATGCGTGTTATTTTCTAAGAAGTTTGATGGAGCCCTATGTTTATGTTTTGATTACCAAATGATAAACCAGATGATAGTTAAGGACTAGTATCCCTTTCTATGCATTGATGATCTCTTTGACTCATTAAGAGGTTCCCAAATATTCTCCTAGATTGACTTAAGGTCAAGGTACCATTGGTTGAATGTGATACCATTAGATATACCCCAGACTACTTTTAGGATCTGGTATGGATTGTATGAATTTGTGATGATGCCATTTTTTCTAATAATTAAACAGGAAGTATTCATGGAATTGATGAATCTGATATTCCAAAAATAAATAGATCATTTTTTGGTGGTTTTTATCGATGAAATCTTAGTGTACTCCCAGTCTATATTTGACCACTCCCAAAATCTTGAAATCATTCAGAGTTTGCTAAGAGGGAATCATCTATAATCCATGATTACTCAATGTTATTTCCAGATTAACCATGTGAACTTATTTCACCACATTATCAAATAGGCTAGAGTTTCATGGAACCAAAATAAGGTGGAATAAATGGTGTCTTAAGAGGAACATGAAAACATCTTCGAGACTCAGATGTTCCTAGGTTTTACCATATATTATTATTGTTTTGTTTAGGACTTCTCCCATTTGGAAGTGTTAATGATCGTTATGAACAATATAGTGGTTTGGTTTGATTTTTCAGATCCTTTTGAGGAGGATTTCTAGGAATTAGAGATATTTATAACCTTTACACTAATCCTAACTTTAATTGAGTTGAATCTGGAGTATGCAATGTTTTATGATGCATTATGAGTCAGGCTTGGAGCAGTTTTGATGTAAGAGGATTTAGTTATTGCACATAGATATATGCTTATGAGGTCGCATGAGAAGAATTATCCTACCCATTATCTTGAGTTATATATGGTGGCACACACCCTTAGGTACTAGTGAAATTACATGTTGTGTGAGAGATTTATGATGTACAAATATAACAAATTCTTCAAGTATATCTTTTCTAAACTGGATATGATCAATCAGCAGAAGAGGTGGGATGATTACTTATAAATTCTTTACATTAAGTTAGCTTATTCTCCCAATAAGGTAAATTTCATTATTGTTGTGTAAATAAGGAATATTAAGACTAAGGTAGTACAAGAATATTTTGATTATTGGATGATGATAGATATTTTTAAGGATATGTATTGGGATTTTCACGAGTGTTAGAGGAGTAAAAATGTAACATCAACCTCTATTGTCCCCTCACTTCTGAATCAGATCAAGAGATGGAAGTTATCTGATATGGATGGTTCATCCTTGAGGGATAATATATATGATGGGGAGTCACTAGATCCCTAGGTTATGGGTGATGATGAAATTTTCCATGTCCATGGTTGTATTTAGGTTTCTACATTAATGAATGAGGACCTGATGATGGAATTAAATTCTTCAAAATGGGTGGTACATCCCATTTTGAAAAATATGTATCATGATCCACGCATAAAGGTTTGGTGTCCAGGGATGATGAACAAGATAACTAGATTCATTGTGTGATGTTTCGTCTATCAGCAGGTGAAGTCAAATCATCATTGACATGTTGGGTTATTATAGACTCTACCCATTCTATAATGAAAGTGGGATGCCATCACCATGGATTTTGTGGTATGTTTTCCCAATAAACCTTAAAAAATCAGTGTTAGTGATCATGGAACGAATGATGAAAAAATGATCACTTCTTGCCTATCCAAGATACCTTTTCTATCGATGAGTTGGGTAACCTCTATGTGTAGGGTATCTTTTGGTTTCATGGTGTTTTTAAGATCATTGTTTCATATCAAGATCCTCATTTTACATCCTGTTTCTATATAGGCCTTCATAAGTCACTAGGATTGTATTTTATTTTGATCACGACCTATCAACCTTAGTCTAATAGTCAATTTGAACAGGCGAATAAAATTCTAGAGGGTGTGTTGTGAGCCTTTGTTTTAGAATTAGTTTGTTCTTGGTAGAAAAATATAGCTATCACGGAGTTAACCTATAATAACATCTTATAAGAATTAATAAAAAAGGATCCTTTCTAGGATTTATATGGAAGGTCATACCATTAACCTTTTTGCTGGTTTGAGGTGTGCGATTTAGCTGTCATTGGACCTGGTTTGGTGCAGGCGACCTCTGAAAAGTTTCAGTTGATTAGGAATTAGTTAGTAATCATGCAGAGTAGGAATAAATCTTTTGGTGATTGTCAAATATGTTTTATGGATTTCAAGTCTCAGAACCGGGAATTACTTTGGTTGTTTCCAATGTTGGGGAAATTATATATTTATAATTAGTGGAAGTTGAAACAAATGTTTTTCAAGCCATGAGATTATGTATAGGATATATCCATTGTCATAATGAGTAGATATTCCACAATTTAACATTTCCATTCAAAAAATATTTCATGTGTCATGTAATGAATCTGTTTTTCCCTTGTAAAGATTTGTAATATTTTAAATAATGTTTTCTGACCTCAGCACTAAGTAAGAATGGGATTCCAATGTTTGTGGTAGCTCAATATTGATATAATAAAAATACTAAATATATTATAACACACTTGTGTAGTTTTCTTGGAAAATATGGAATAAATCCCAAATGGAGTCTTGGATGGAAAAAATGAGACTGCCATTGAATTTGGAATACGAGTTTTCACCTAGGCATAACATAACCTTTGTCAACATTGGGTGTTTGGTTAAAATATGGTTAGGTAGGATTAGTAAATTAATTAATTAATTAATTAATTAATTAATTTCTCAAAACATAACCTATGGTTATTTAAACCTAGTTATGGTGAATTCCTAAGGTTATCCATATAATCCATGGGATTTAGGAGGATTAGTAGAGCAGTGTGTTGCAGCATCAAAGGATCATGGTATAATGGATTGGTGCCATTAGAATCTTCAATGCTGATGGAGTTGATAGATCTATCCAAAGACTGTGAAGAAGAACCGTTATTCATTAGAGATTGATCCAAACTTGAGATAGGATGTTGTGTTTTTGGATTTTATCTTTATTTTTTATCCTATGTCAAACCTGACTCAATTCTTATAATAAGAGTTATTTTTGGATTGATAATCGATTTATGGGTATGAAATTATCTTCCTATACTTAGGAATTGATGATTTTTTGATGAATTGTTTAAATTATCATTTTCACATTGATTATATGTCAAAATATTGAGGCAAATCTGAACAATGGTTGAGGTTCATTCCTCATGTTTATGTTTTCTGGTTTTCTCTCCCCATTATTCACGCATTCATCCTTAGTATTAATTTGATCTATATTTTGAAAAATTCCAAGTAAACCATCATTGAAAAATCATTATTTGGAACAAAAATTATTACCATAGGTTCGAGAGCAAGATCAATGATATTACCATGCTACACGGTGATGGAAAATGACCAGGTTCTAATTTAGGGACCCCCATTTCAAGGTTTTTGTTATTTGGACAACACAGTGCAATAAAGGTCATTTATAATCAGACTTAATGGCCCAAAACTATCATTTATTGGGCTCAATTGATCCGATATTCATGTTTATAGGTGGTTTTATCAATGGAAACAGTGGAATATGTGAGATACCTTGAATAATCTAGATTTTATTTGAAAATATAGACTACATATTTTTTAATACAAAAGAACACATGCCATGTGGTACCCTCTTACAATGATAGGGTTTACATGTAAGGAAAAGTATCACATGTACTATGACACATGTCACATATTGTATGAGATGTGGCTTGTGGCCTAGTGTGTACCCCTAGGTATATAGTCATGGACACTTACATAAACAGGGTTATAATTAGAGTACATAGGCATGACCCAGTACCCATACATGACCAAAGTACCTATACATATCTAGGTACAAAAGAATGACCATAGTAAATGAGCACTGGATTAAGTACATGAGAAAACCTGTGGCAGACCAGACATGGTGTGTTCTCCCAATACACATTTTTTTACATTCTACATGGTAGTTAGAGGCCCTCGTTCTCTTCAGCGTTGAATATTTCTCTTGGGTTTGTTCCCTTGGTTCATCTCCACAAGGGTATGATGAGACATGATATACTGAGAAAATTATATGATCCACTCTATAGGATTAGTGCTGGATAGAGTTTTGGAATCTATCCGTCTGATCCGAGGTGTGATCCTATATCAATTCTTCTTCTTCCCTATGTGGGGTATTACGAATCGCTTTGACCATCATACATAGGATTATGATCCCCTACTTAGTTTGTTATTATAGGTTGGGTATGATATACTCTATATGTATTGGTGTGATCCACTATCTATATATCGATATATTCCTAGTTTTAGTGGGTATTTATTCATGGAGATGCTTGATGAGCATGTCCTCTTAGATGAGAACCATCAGTGATAGCATGGCTCTTGGGGTGAGTTATTCAAGAAAACTATTACCTTGAATCCTTGGGTAGAATCCTATGTATGACAGTATGGTTGAGACCTCTTAGAGACTTAGTATCAATCATGAGTATAACTTGGTTTTATTATTTTTATGTATCATATTGCGATTGACATATATTTGTGATGACTAGATGACTAATATCTTCATGCTTTAAGTTTGGTGATTTTGTGGTGTCATATTGGGTATTTTTATACACACACATTCTTGGTATTTTCCCACATGTTTCGTGTATTATCCAGATAATTGGCCGTTCAATGGTGTCCAAGGTGTACAAGGAGCATGAAGGAAATAGTTGATCTTAACATATTGGTTAGTTTTAGAAATATAATTTTAAAAAAATCTCACTCCTTAATTTATAAAGTTTTACTCTTTAGAGTTTTGGTGGGCTTGTATTTGTCCCTTTATTCTTTCCAATTATTTTTTCATACTCTGATATTAGGATATATATGTTTGCATAAATTTTTAGTATCGGTTGTATTTTTACCTTTCATAATTATATGGAAGTTAGAGATATGTTCTTGTGTATTGGTACCTTAGGATAAGGATTCCCATGTATGTGATATTAATACATAGTTTTGGTCACTAGCCCCTGGAATGGAGGTGGGATTGAGGTGCCACACTCAGATTTTTGTTGGCTAGGCATGCCCTAATGAGTTAGGTCCTGACAAAGTGGTTTTAGAAAATGTCATCTTAAGACTAGATCTTAGAGATTTCTTGGAAGTGGGTATTGGTTTAGGAAGTTGGGAAATAGATTTAAAGTGTTTTGAGTTCATATCTTAGGCCACAAAACCTAGTGTTGGTGTGGTAGCTAATTTATCCATTCAACAGGACTCTGACAACCTTCTTGCTGACTCAGTACCTATAGGCACTCGTTTTAGGGAAAACACTGGTACATGGATCATATAGAAATGGGTTGTAGTTTCCATATCCTTATTGATTTGGCTCCCTAGATATACCATTTTACTATGGTGTGTCTAGATTATTTTTGGATGCCTTCGTGAAGACATCCAGATAGGATTCCACAGTAGGATCTTGATGCTGATATGTCTAGTGATGAGGCTTCAGTGTAGGGACTTGCACATGAAGTGGTAACTCTAGGGGGTTTACCAATATTTCCACCACCCATAGAGTAGTAGGTTATGCCATTGGTACTATATGAGGATGTTCATTAAATACATGAACCCTATGTGTTTTAGATCCAGATACTTCTCTAGTTTCTGGGTGACCTAGACCCCAAGAAACTGAGGATTGGATAAAGGTAGTTACCCATGTTTTTCGCTTTGTGAGGACAACTCCAGATCAAACGATGGACCTAGAGGTGCATCTTCTTTGGGTCACTATTTTGTGATGTTGAAGTCTAGTGACTCGGAAACATGATTATAAAACTCTCTATTTGATAGATTTTGAGTGTCTATCTAAGGAGGAGTTATATCTAACCATGTTACTAGCAGTTCATATCTAGGAGATTTTTCAACTTCAAAAGGGAATTATGACCATGGTAGAGTATTCAGAGAGGTTCACCAAAATCTCATGATACTCTATAGATATGGTTCAAGATCTGTTCATCTAGGAACATACCTTTGGGTGGGGACTATACCAAGATATCAGGGCACTTGTGATATCTCTTTAGATTTCTATCTATGTTGTGGGAGCTTGAGTAGTCTTTAGTTGTGGAGAGACTTTAGATGAGTAGATTCTAATAGTTGGTACTATTTGTAGAAACTTAGGAGTTGATACTTTAAAAATTGGTATATTATGGCATGAATAGTGATTTGGGAATGCAAAACACTTTGATATATGGTATCTGAACAAAGGGTCTGTAGTTCAGGGATCTCAAGAAAAATCAAGTCAGTTTAGAGATAGGGGGTGGTTCTCTTGTGACGGTCATGGACATCTCATACTCTATTTTATGATGTGAAATGCAGCTGACAGAGATAAAAATGATAGACCAACCATATAAAGATAAAATTAAGAGCATGGATGCTCACATTGTGGAAGATGTGCTATAGGATCATAGAGATCATAAGAAGGTGGTTTCCAGTTTGATCTGTTGACCCTACCACCCCAGGTGGTCCATTTTTGGATCAGGGAGCTATTGGTTAGGGATGATGATAACTATAGTTAGTAGATTACTATGACCCAATAGATCTATATATTATTAGCAGTGCAATATGTGTTTTCTCTACATTATCTTTAGTATTAAAGGATACATGTGTGAGCCATTATTTTCTATCCATTTCTATTATTTGAGGCCTATAGATTATAGTTGAGCCTCTAGATCAACCCTTGCATTTGGAGACTCCTAGTTGAGGATATTTAGTGATAAAAAAATGCTTCTAGACATATCACCTAACTTGTGGAGGAGATATATTCTTAGGGTATCTATTTCTAGTAGTGATGAGGCCTTATAACGTCATCTTAGGTATGAACCAGTAAACCACAGTTCATTCACATATTGACTATTTTAAGTCAAGGATGCAGTGTGTCTACATAAATGGGATGAGGTTTTCCTTTTTCAGTCAAAAATAAATATATTCAGATTAGTGTGGGATCATACATAGGGGGATACAACCAATTACTCACCAATTTTCTAGTATGACCCTTATTGAAGAATATGTTATGGGCTATCAGTTTCCTGTAGTGGCGGTAGAGTATGATGAAATCTTCCTCAAGAACATGCTGGGTTTACCTCCCCACCGATAGCTGGACTTATACATATAATTTTACCAAGGTACTTCCCTAATATATGTTCTATTATATCATATGGATCTAACAGAGCTTCCTGATATAAAGGTTCAGTTAGAGAACTTGTGGAGGAAGAGATCTTTTAGGCCCAATGTGACACCCTAGGCAGCCCCATTGTTATACGACAAGAAGCAAGGCATGATCATGAGGTGTTTTCTTTATTTATAACAACTTAACTAGGTGAATATGAAGAATAATTACCCACTACTAAGGATTAAAGTCCTCTTTGACTAGTTCATAGAAACAAGATGGTTCTTGAAGATCGATCTCAGATCAGGCTATCAATGGCTTTGAGTTCAGGATGAGGATTTATTGAATATGACATTCCAATGTAACTACATTCATTAGGAGTACTCGGTGATTCTTTTCATTATAAAAAACACCCTAGAAGTTTTCATGGTAATAATTGTTCAGATTAGTGATCCCTTCTTTGATTAGTTCATGGTAGTCTTCATCGATGACATCCTTGTGTACTTTACATTTGATGAGGATCATGCAAGATATTTAAAGATTGTCTTGGAAATACTTTGAGAGAAGTAGATTTATGGGAATCTATAGAAGTGTTAGTTCTAGATTCAATATGCCCACTTCTCAGGACATTTCATCTCATTAGAGGCTATGGAAATGGCCCAAGTGAAGGTTAAAGCAGTGTTAACTTAGGATCCAATAAAGAGTGTGACAACAGTGTATAGTTTACTTGGGTTGGCAGACCACTAAAAGATATTCATGTTTTATTTCTCCAATATATTAGTACCCTTGACTAATTTTAGCTAGAAGGGTTATCATTTCATATAAATGGATATGTTCTAGTAGGATTTTCAAGATTTGTGATAAAGGTTGATGAGTACCCCCCCACATTGAGACTGTTAGAGGAGGGTGTTGAGTACATAGTGATCTGCGATGCCTCCAAGGATGATATTGGATGGATTCTGATTCCAAGGAGGATGATGATTTCTTAAGAATTATGATAATAAATACCTCATTGTAGCATACTGCCCTAGTTTCCACACAATAGTTCCCTAAGACGGTGGATCACAAGACCTCAAACATGCCACCCCAAATTCCGGAGGCATCCGACTAATAGTGAGGGCCTAGGGTGTGTCCATGGAGAGGCTATTCTTTCATTTATAAGAGTGTGGAACATCATAAAAAATAATATATCATAAATTTAAAAAATCGCATAATTAGACACTAATATGTCTGGACTAGTAAACCACTAAAGCGAATGCATAATATAATAGTTTATCTAAAATAAATAAACAACTAGTGGAAGATGAATAAACAATAGATACCAATGACAATGGTGGTATTTTATATATCTACAAAAAATTGTAAAAATGGAATGATGAATACATGAATATACTAAGTGATAAAAATATATAAAAAATGAAAAATTGCTACTATAATAATCTTAAGCATAGGATCGGTCCTCTACCCCATACCCCAAACTAGAAAGTTGATCAAGCATCAAAAGACGGATGTTTCCCTTTTTCAATTCAAAAAATCATGCAGTCTTATGTGATACCAAATGTTAGCTAAGAAGTGTGTGAGATATAATCCCAGTATCCCCCCACCAATAGTGTCTATTAAAACCTTTTTTGTGTAATATAAATAAGGAGTGTGCCATAATAAATAGTAAACACATGGAATAAAATAAATAAATAGATAACACTTTAGCTCTAGTTCTTAAATAGATACCCAACCTATTATACATTCTTCTTCCTATTCTAAATTTATGATCCAAGGAAACATTTATAAGTAATAATGTATGTATATGGGTCATACTATATTTCATAAAAAGTGAATATTGACCCCAAGAATGTGATTTGACTTGGTTTTCATATCTCTAGAATATCACACAAGCATGCTCATAATTTAAATAAGAGGCATAACAGAAAAATAAGAAAAAAATATGTTAAATCCAAAGAGGTATCCTAAGCCTATCCAAGGTGATCCATATGGAATCCTAAGGGTTGATACAGAAGCTTTTAATATAACCAATACCATAGGGTTTGTCCAAGGAAATTTTCAACTGCATCCCTCATATCACTCATGGTATGGTAAACTCTAATTTTGTACCAAGTATCTCACATAGGGGACTGAGTATCACCCGAGGTATGAAATATCCATCTTTCTAATGAGCCAATCCATGGTTACTTCCATAGGGAACTAGTTTTACTAAAAATTATAATAACCCCCGCAGATATCCCATAAAAGTTAAGACAAGTATCACTCCCGATACATCCAAGAGATCCAAACGAAGGACAAAGTGTCAATCCACAATGTATTTAATTCAGGACCTGCATTCTCTCTTGGACCACAAGTAGTTCAATCATAACATTTAAAATCAAAAAACATCATCAAGGAATTTCAATATAATATGCTAAAAAAGTTAGCCAATCAGTTTATTCAAGCCCCACATTCATGGAAAAAGGCATTAGTTGGAAGGCATTGAGAAGAAGCACGGGTAAATGGCTAGAAGTCATGAGAAAAAGGAAATAATCCTAAGAACAATAAAATTAGCATAGGGAACTAATAAATGTGTAATAAACAAAATAAATGAGTCATAAGGAATGAGAAATAAAGTATAAATCATAATTCATTAATATTTTGGTCCTAGATCATGTACAACAATTCATTTTAATTCAAAACATTGATCGATACATTTATTATAAATGAAACACAAACCAAACGATGTTTTAACATACCATGGCATGATAAAATTGGACATTGAAGGTGTGAACAATAAAAGGTGTGGCCAACGACTAGGAAAACAACCTAAAGATGGTTTTTTCATTAGGCTAAGGTCATAATTGACCTAAGAAACCTATTAGATTAATTTTTTAAACAAATTTGAGGTGACGCCAGAAGGCCCTGAAACACAGTATAATGGCATAACCATTAAAAAGGGATGAAACTATTGGGAAAGACCTAGACCACCTAACATAGTGTAGTATTTCTCCTCTCATCTATTTTCAAAATTTGAATCGAGCTAGAATGGGAGAAATCAAAGAAATCATCCAATTCCCTAATAATAAAGGAAAAGCGATCACACCTAAATAAAAAAACCGAAAAGATATCTACTTGAAATAGAAGGGAGAGTATAGTAGAGAATACCAAGAGATTTATGATGGATCTGAAGGTGAGATATTTTCTTCCCTAATGTGGGAGGTACCTCAAAACATATGGAGAGGAGGAGGAGAGGATTCAGTGTGGAAGAGGAGAAGAAGCCCACTGGATAAGAAGGGAGAGGAAAGGGTTTTAGATAAAACATTTATTAATAGAAAACTATAAATTCACCCAAAAAAGGGTACACAGTTTGGCCATATGGTTATTTATACCATGAGACTACTGTGCTCTATGTTCTACTTATAAATTCACCCCACACATGCTAGGTGCATTTTTTTGGATAAATGTGTTCTAGCTGTGCAATTTGCCACTCTCTAAGGGGGCCTAAAAAACTACACGGGCAGGATCCACATTATGTATAGTTTTAGAGTAACTGTATGAAACCCTATACCCCTTTTCCCCTCTACCACATGGTTAAGAAAATCATGTGGGCTGGAAAACATGATTTCTCCTAACTGTGTGCCTAGTCTTCCTCTTCAAAATTCAAGGGTCCACAATCTTAAAAAGGCCCATAAATCCCCATGAAATTCTTGAAAACCTTAGAAATTTATTATTAGGGGAAAACCAATTAATTAAAGGAAAAAAATAATGATCCATACCTTTTAGAAAATTTGAGATGTTACAATATTTCCTCCTTAAGACAAATAATCCCCGAGGTACCCTTCAAAGGGTGGTAAGACATTGTTTGAGAAAAGTTCTGGCCACTATGAACATACATCAAACTCACTCTCCCAGGTCTTATCCTATACGTTTCCATGCTTCCATAGTGCCCAGACTAAAGGGACCGACCTACCTTAGAGATTATTTGTGATCTGATCAACTATATGTGTTTTATTCTCCGGGAAGGATGCATCAATCTCAAGATCAATATCCTCAAGGTAAAAAGAATAAGGCTGGTTGGAATGATAAAAAAATATTTGATATAAGAAAGACTTAATTCATGGCATGGTACCTATGAGGTAACAACAACCGATGGGATACCTACCCAAATCTCTCCACTATCTCAAAAGCTCCTATGTAACAAGGTGATATATTGCCTTGTCTCTGAATTTTTCTATGATCTAATCTAGGCAACACACACAGAAAGACCCGATGTCTCACCTTAAATTCTAAAGGTTTATGGTAAAAATAGATATAATACTTATGCCTAGACTGAGATATATCCAAACATTTATAAATCACTTAGACTTACATTGCAGTATCCTGAATGAGATGAGGACCTAGTGGTGATGCCTCACCAGCCTCCAACCAGAACATAGGTGAACAAAACAATCTACCATAAAGAGACTCATACATATCAATCTTAATCATTACCTAAAAACTATTGTGTAGGAAATCTCAACAAGAGGCGTGTTCTTTTCTCATGAACCTCTGAAATTAAGAATACATGCTGGGAGCATATCCTCTAACACCTACATTGTCTGCTCAGATTTACCATCAGTTTGAGGGTGATATTCTGTACTCCGGAGATCCTATGAACCAAGTTCCTTTAGAAAACCATTATAGAACCACAATTTTAACTGGGTGTCTCATTATGAAATTATAGAATGAATAACACTATGAAGTCTCACTATATCCTAGATGTAAATCTTTCCTAGTTCATCAACATATAAATTCTCTTGGATATGTAAGAAGTGTGGAACCTTGGTCAACTTGTCGACAATCACCCTACCATGAGGGTATCTTGGAATGCCTATCACAAAATCCATGTTGACATCATACAATTTCTACTAAAGAAAGGATAGATGATGGAGAAGTCCAGCAGGTTTTTGGTGCCTATCCTTCACCTGCTGATAGGTAGAGAACCGAGTGATAGGACCTGCTATTTGTATCTTCATACTCGGAAACCAATACTTATGACACATGTGTTTGTACATCTTCTTAAGACTAGGATAAAATTCCCAAATAGATACATGATATCCCCGTATCAACTCACCCCATATATCTGAAGGCACAAAAACACACCCATAGAAGAGTAGGGTTTCATTATCATCAATGACCCAACTCGGAGGTGAGTTATTACTAGAGACACTTTCCTTCATAACAAGGACCTAAAAATTCGATAGCTTCCTTAAAAAACCACTCTATAAGAGAGTATTTCAATTACAGAGTTTCTAAAACCGTTTTCCTATGATCCTCTAGAAACTCTAGATGCATCTTAGAGAATAGAGCCAACAGTTACCACTCACTAATGGACTCCTTGAATGCTTGCAACTGAGTGTTCTGGATCAAGTAATCACTATTGAATTAACCTTTTCAATTTTATAATCAAGTTTAAAGTCAAATTATTGTAGGTATTCCACCCACTAAATCTTCCTCAGATTCAAGTATTTCTATGTGGAGATTTATTCGAGACTTTCTTGATTTTTGTAAAAAAAAATTGATCACCCTATAAGTAGTGCCTCCAATAGCATAGATCATAGACCATGAAAGCTAGGTTGAGGTCATTCATAGGGTAATTTGTCTCATGACGCCTTAATTGGTGAGACCCGTATGCCACAACCCGATCTCCCTAAATCAACACTACCCCAACCCAATTCCAAATGTATTAGAGTAAATAGTATATCTTCTGCCCGACTCAGGTAGAATCCGTATCAATGATGAAGTTATTATTCCATTGAACTCCTAAATATCTATCTTACAAGACTTATTCCAATTGAATTTCACACCCTTATTGTTCAAGCCCATAAATGGTGCTGCCAAGCAAGAGAAATCCTAGATGAATTGCATGTAATAACTAGTCAGCCCCAAGAAGCTTCATATATCAAACACATTCTTGGGATTCTCCCCAGATACCACGAGACTCAATTTATTTGGGTCAATATATACTCATTCTTATGAAATTATAAGACCCAATAAGTGAAAATTTCTTATCCAAAACTAGCATTTTATGAGCTTCACATATATCTAGTGATATCTCAGTGTATTTAGCATGATATCAAGGTGATTGGAATAGTCGTTTATGGTGTGAGAATACACTAAGATGTATTCTACGAAGACCACCACAAAGGAATAGAGATAAGGGTGGAAAATTTGATTCATCAGATCCATAATGACAGTTGGCATGTTCGTCTAATCGAACATCACAACCATATAATCATACAAGACATACCTAATCTAGAATTCTATATGTGATATTTCTAATGGAATCACATGCACCTAATGGTAGACCACCCTAAAATTGACCTTATAGAAAACCATTGCTCCTAATATTTTTTCTAATAAGTTTTCTATATGTGGTAGTAGATACTAGTTATTCACCATAAGATGGTTTAGTTAGCAGTAATCCATACACAATATAATGGTAACATCCACCTTATTTGGGAAAAGGGTTGTTGTACCCCATGGAGATGTGATATGTTAGATAAAACCCTTTGCCTATAAATCTTAAAGCTACATTTTGTGTTCCTGGAGCTCTGTAGGTACTATCCTATAGGGAGGAATGGACACTGATGCCACACCTAAAACAAGATCTGTGGTAAACTCAGGCTCTCTCTCAGGTGGTAATCTGGAGAAATCATTCAGGAATACACTCCTGAAATGATCCAAAATAGGAAGGAATTCCACAAACTGCATTCCATAATCACTCATAAGGATACTTTCCATCTGATATTCCACTCCACTGAGATCAATATACTTGGGTATATATTGAATTTTGTGGATATCCCATTCTACCTTATGAATATACATGCTGCACTTGGGTGATGTGAAGGAAAACCACTAGATATAGTAATCCACTTGGGAATGATATGGAACATGATAGTGTATACCGAAAATGATGTATAAACTAGTCATCTTGAGGAAAAAGGAACTACAAAAAAATGGTACCTACCTATCTCATGGGGGAACACCTTGCAATAGAAAATAAACTCATATTGAACTCATAATGGCATGTCTACAGTCATCACACTACTAGAATAATATATCCTTAGGCCTAGACTACCCATAGTTGCAGCAGATAGAAAAGCGTGTGATGGAACTATATTAAATAAGGTAGATAATAAAGTAGATACTACCAAAATAATACCTCATACAATAGAAGGCCATGGTCTCTGCTCCTTTGGTGTAGGCTGTACAACATAGATGTGGCTTGAAATGTGATCCTAATATACAACATTACTAGCATGTGTTGGTCCACTATATTAATGCTAAATATACGAGGATTGAATACCTCAACCATGTCCACTACCAGCTTGGCCTGATTGAATGGTAGAAGACCAACTCCCAACATGATGTGGAATCACAGATCTTATAACTGATAAAGGTATCTCTACAAATCCTTATTCACTAGAGTCTGGAGTAAAATACCAGAATAAGCACTAAATGTGACCCAACCAGCCATAATATGAACACTCAATTGAGTTCCACATTCAATGACTCTTCTTATGGATTGGCCTGCCACACTGGAGAAACACTACATGGATGTCAGTACATGTCGCATTATTTTTAATTCCCCACATACACCCTCAAAATGGAACATACTACTACCATATGAACCATTTCCCTGCCTTGAAACTGAACTACCGAAGATTATATTTTCTGATTCTCTGAGATTCCATTCTGTAATAAGTGTCTAGTTGACTATTTCTAAAATTACGGTCATCTGAAATATGTTCACCTATGATCAGAAGATATATTAAAGCCCATACTTAAATCTCCTTGTAGCCATCAGCTTGTCACTAGACAAGTTTGGTGAAAAACTCTGTAATTCAGTGAAGTGATATGAATATTCCATCACTAACATGTCACCTTATTAAAGGTGAATGAACTCCCAATCACAGTGTGTTCTCAAGGTATGTGGATTTAATTAGTCAAAGAAGGCCATTTAAAAATCCACCAAGACCATACCTTGATGTTGAAAAACCTAAGTAAGTACATCCCAACATCGTTTGGTGGAGTCATGTAGCATGTAGGTGGAGAGATTGACCCTCCACTTTGTAGGCATATTGATATGCTCAAATATCAAAAACATGGCCTTAAGCCATAAATCAGTAGACTGAGGACTACCATCCCCTGAGAAGGTGGGAGGATCCTACTTCAAGAACTCATAGGTCAACTCTTCTATGGTAGGGTTAGGTTGAGGAGCACCTTGTATTGATTTCATGAACTGAAAAATCAATTCCAGAACTAAGCATCGACACCCAATGGAATATCGATAGGAGGTTCCTTGGATAACACTATAAGAGGTACTATGGGTGGCCCAAGGCCCTCCACTTATAGAGTATTCCCATCGCCACACTCTTAGCTTACAACATGAGGTCACCAAAGTTTCATATCTCTACAATTTCCATGTGCACACCTCAGATAGAATATATCATAGGCTGAGAAAACAAAAACGAAAGGATAGGTACAAGGCCTTCCTATAACAACATAACCCTCATCTTACTCTTAGAGATAGTTCTAGGTGATATGATAAGGTCACAAAAGGATCACAAGAGACACAACCTCCTTCCAACAACTATTTTTGGGTCGGGGTTGAGGTACCACATTACACACATAAGACATTCATTTCATTTTAAAGATTATATTTATTTCAATTCATTAATGTATTCTAGTTCCTTATAAATGTTTTAATTAGATGGATCACCAATTCCAATTTATAAGGTCCCATATGTAACACCCCAAGATTTCATAGTGTGTTATTTCTTTAAAATAATACAATAACTTGCACTACACGCAACACCGAGTTAAAGCACACCATGAATTACCAAACAAGCCGTTCAAAAGAGGTTATGAATAGTATTAACTAAATTTTAAACTTTATATAATCCTTATAATTTTAGAATCCATATTATGAGTTTCTTAGACATAATACAAGAACAGATTCATTTTCAGTATTGCACTTTTATCAACTTTTAACAGTGAAACCTTTTTAAATACAATATTATAAACTTTTTGACTAAATGGGGACATCAAAAAAATTTAAAATGAAACATCCCAAGCTTCCACGGTACGCTTTCCTTTGAATAATACAGTAGCGTGTGTTGTACGCAACTTCGAGGTCTAACACCCCACAACCAATCAAACTAGCCGTTATGAATAGTAATACATACTTTTTGAAATTATATATATTTTATATTTTAGAATGGACTTAATTTTTGGATTCGGAATATCTAATTTAGCCTAAGGTGAAATTTTGGTACTTTTCGGATAACTTTCATATTTTGATGAATAGTGAAAATTACTAAATTTTAATTAAAAACAACTTTTTTAATCAAAATAATTAATAGTGATAAATTATGAATTTTAGTAGTTTTAAAGTATATTTAGAATATATTATTACCATTTAATATAATGTTGGTCATTGGACATAATTTTACAATTAAACCGAACATAAACAAGTGTCAATCTTTTGATAGTTATTATATCTTAAAAACACGTTTTTTGTTTTGACAACGGGAATTAATTTTAAATTAATTTCTGCCACTTATGTGTTTTGAATTTAGGAAAATGGATTCCATATTTGGAATCAGGATGTTCAAATTGTGTAAATAGGTAACTTTTATTTTTAGACATTTTGAATAATTACTGCGGTAAATATTTTATTTACCATGGTTAAGGGTAAATCCGGTAAATAAGGGTTAACAAATAATATTATAATAATACTAAATTACCCAAAAACGTGTCTTAACCCTATTTGTTGATACATGGTCGACCATGGTCATCTTTGGGTCGATTTGTGGACCCCATGGATCCACTTGTAAGTGATAATGACACTTTATTTTAATTAAGTGAAAATGAATACAAAAATGACACAAGCATATATCTTTTAGAAAAACAATTGTTACATAGGGTTATATATGTTAGATTTTAGATTATAAATATTCATTAGAAATATAAAAAGATTTCCTACATAATGATATTTTATTTATAATTTTTAGACATTAAATAATTTATTTTATTTATGACACAATGATGATTCAGTAATTACTAAAATAGTGAAAAATTAAAATAATTGATATTTTAAATACCCAAATAAATATAATATGAAACTTTTAATGAATTAAAATAATTTTATAGGATAATATGATATATTAGGATGGATTTAATTGACTTTTTTCGAAGTAATCAATCTTTTATGAGTTTCACAAAAATCAACTATTGAATAGTGTCAAAATTGACATAAAAGAGTTCTTAAAACAAATATTATATTATTAATTGATATTAAATTCCTAAAAATCTAAGGTTCGGCTAAGAGACTAATATCATGATAGGATCATCATTAATGGACCACTTGGGGGTCGCTTGGATGTATTTAGTAAGTTTATTAACCATATTATATAAAAATAAAAAGAGACATTGTAAAAGTGAAACTAATTAACTTAGAGTTAATACTTAAAGATAAGGTTAATATAAGTACCCAAACCTGTCTAAACTCTATTGGTTGAGTTGTTTTAGACCCATCCCCACCTTAACATTTAAATAATCAACTTTGGAGCCATTAGAAACCGAATATGAATTTATTATAAATTAATATTTCTAGCATTTCCAAAGGTGCCCCTCACCCCTCTAATAAAAGGGGACTCCTCCTTCTCATTTCTTCACACCTTCAAAGCCTTTTGGTTCGGCCAAACTATGCCCAAATACTCTCCCAACTTCCCTCACTACAGCCTAGGGGCCTTATTTTGATCAGAAAGCCAACCTAAAGAGCCCTTTTGATCAAATCAAAAGGAAGAACCCGAAGAAGAGGTAATGATTTCACCACCCTTTTCTAAGTTCATTTCTTCTTCCACTTATTCTTCCTTTGTTGTTACCATTCTAAAATAATAAATCCAGTATCATATATATACTGTGATGTTATTATAAATATGGTACAACCATATTCAGTATTCTATCCACCCTTTGAATAACATGTCACCATACGTGCGTACGTACGGCTTACCATCTCCACGTCGTGGTGTAATTGTTATTCAATATAATATTATTTGGATGGGTATAATAATGATGTTTAACTCATGTAAATAATAAATATAACATGTTAATGATTCTGTATATATGATATACCATCCATTTATATATTATTTTAATATCAAAAAAATGATATTGTCGCTCGTGCGTACGTACGGACTACCGTCTCCACGAACGCGATGAGATTCATTCTCCATCGTATCCATTCAAGTATAATTATCATTTGATGATTTAAAAAATGATGTTTAAGGACTTTATATCATTCTGGATATGAATAATAGAAAACCTATCCTTTACAAACATGTCTTACGTAACAAAACAAGTAAGCTAACACCCGAAACAACGATAATACTAAGATATTATTATCAAATCAATATTAAAAGATCATATATGATATCATATTAATATATATGATTCTTGTATAATTTAATTACAATTATTTCAATATTATACAGGAGGTTAACCTACCCCAACCAAGTAAAAGTACAAGGTAAGGGATTTTCTTATCTCACATTCAATTCCGTGAGATTTCCATTATTCGCCACTAAATTATTGAATGTGGTGTATTGTGTACTGGAATTTGATATATATTATCATGATTATCTTTATATTCATGTTATTCTGTAAATAATTTGGTGGTTATTAACTTTTGGCCATACGAATCAATTGATTAACATGGTAAGGGGTTTTCATCTCACTCTTTATTTCCGTAAGATTCATGCCATATTTCCACTATTATCTTTTGTGTGGTGTATGTACTGCCCATAATTGTATTCTTTGTGTAATACACTTTACCTTATGTGTATTTACATTTTCATTGTATGATACCTCTTTCATGGGTTTTATGTTTCATAAGTTACCAAATTGATAAGGTTTTACTTCACAATCTCTTTAATATCCGAGGTTGTCTTTACGTAAGTATCTACATGGACATATTTACTATCCATGTCCATATTTCATAAAAGAGTTTTCAAAGGGATTATTTATAAGGGAAATTTTACTAAAACATCATTTTAAATGTTTTAAATATTTATTCTTCTAAATCATCCTCATTTATGTCCACGTTTTCAAAATGGTTTGTAAGGATTTATTTATATGAAAATGAATGTTTTAAAAGTGTTAATTCCATTCAAAAGTTTCAAAGTGGTATGGGACACTTAGATACAAAAATGTATTTAAATGACTTACTTTCTAAATTGTGTAACATTAAAATGTTTTCATGAAAAAGGGATATTTCTCTCAATAATTAAAAAAAAACATTTTCATCTATGTCAACATCCTTTGATGGATTTTAAGATTATTTGAAGTTGATTTATTATGATATAAAACTTCCATATTGTAATGAATTATTGTGATATGTTTGACTGTAGATGTGTCAATCATGGTTTATGAGTAAAGTATTTACATTTCGTATGCTAGTTCCAATAAGAATGTTTATGTTATATTTCAACCTTTACTTCATATGAATGTGTTGGACAAGTATGTTCCAGGTTGGGGACTAGTTGAAGTAAGCCCTCTAGGTTGGGGACTGGTAAAAGTAAGCCCTCCAGGTTAGGGACTGGTAAAAGTAAGCCCTCCGATTTGGTCTCCGGTTATTAGAGGCACTCCGGGTTGGTGTCCGGTTATTAGAGGCACTCCGGGTTGGTGTCCGGTTATTAGAGGCACTCTGGGTTGGGTTCCAGTTACAGTTAGCCCCAAGGTCTTGGGACGAGGCCTTGAAAATAAATTAAAGTTTAGCATTATGCATTCCATCATTATGAAAGTGGTTATTGATTTTGCATGTGATTATTCAATTAGTAGAATATCCATGTGAATAAGTAAATGGCATTATTTCATTTTACTTTTGCCATACTATGTTGAAGTTCAAGTTTAAAAGGCTTTTGTTTTAGTAATGCATTGCCTTAAATGTTTATGCTTATTTTGAATGTTCCGCTATATTGTTATCCTTACTGGGCATTTGAGCTCACCCCTTTTCTATGTTTATTTTCCCCAGGATGGGAAGAAGTAAGTTATGAATGACCTGCAGGGATATTATGAGGGGATAATAGTGTGGACTGTGGAGATATTATGTTGTTGTAGTAGTTTTTCATTTTATGATGTAATGTAAAACTTATGAATATATCTAGTGTTTCCAAGGCTACTAAACCAATCGGTCTTTCGAGATTTGATCTTTCTTGTGATCATGCCAATGTTATGTAATAATGCACCGACTCTAGGTAACTGGGGTCGGGGCGTTACAGTTGGTATCAGAGGAAGTTTAGTACAAACCATGGAAGCTAGATTTAGATAAACTCTGATTAGAGCACGTAGACCTAAGATGAACTTTGAGAATTAGTATAGAAGAACTTCCTAGAATTTTGGTATTGTAGAGATTTTGTGAGTTTTCTGAGCAATACATCCCTGTCTGGATACGAGCAGGTAGAGGCGGCTCTGACACAGATGTACCTAGGGGTAAAACCCGAAAACACCGCTTTGAGCTAGACTCAAACGGGAACTGGTGCACGACAACGGGTCTTGCTGCACTCTTGGTTACGACACTCCCGGGGGATATGCTTAGGATAACTCTCATTTTCTTTACAAATCATTATGAAGGGTTTATGAGTATATACTTCCTCAAAGGAGACATTTTTATGATTATGGATTATATCCATAAAATATTTAATTTATGTTATGTGTTTTAAAAGTTTGGGATTAGGTATTGTTATTCATAAACTAATCTAGTGTATGCCAATGTTTAGAAATGGCGCCTAGTAGAAGGAATGAGAACTCCAACAATGCACATGATACAAAGAGAAAGAAGGATCATATATTTGATGGTCTTAAGCCAGAATTTACAAGAGAAATAGTCTCGCATGTATTATCATCATATGAAGAAATAATATCATGTGTTGATAAGATAAGTAAAGAGTTTACTGAGTCCTATGGCTTTGAAGGTAAGCAAGAGAAGAAAAGGGTGGAAGAGAGAAAGATGGATAAAGGGAAGAGGAAAAAGAAGAATTTTCCCACATGTGGTAACTTGGGAAAGAAACACCCTGGAACTTGCCTGAAAGGAATGAGAGTTGTTATAAGTGTAGAGGAAAAGGGCACAAAGTACGTGACTGCAAGGGTAAGAAAATGGTTTCAAATGTACAATGCTTCATTTTCAAGGAGTTTGGACACTATGCGAACCTATGTCCCAGTCATCAGAATATGCCGCAAATGATGTTATTGGATAATAATCAAGTTATGATACTACCACAGATGAAGAGGAATGATTAGAGTTATTATGTTGATTATGTCAATTGAGTGTTGTATCAACAATGTACTTGTTATAATAATTATGGAGTATATAAGGATTGTACTGCAGTACTATTTCATTAAAGACTTGAGATTCTGTGGAACAAAGAAAGGTGACTCAACAACAGGATAAATTTTTGGAAAATATATGGTTGAGATAATGATAAACCATAATATAGTTCTGATACCGAGTTAGTGATTTTGGAATAATACATGATTGTTTTGGATAAATTATATTGGATATTCTTGACTACCTTGGAACTGATTAATGATCTATATATTCCATTATTATTTGGGTTTAAAACATTTTTGGATTGATGAGGTATATCCAGCATTCTATATGGAATAAAAGAGCATGAATGTAATCAATAAGGAATATGGTAATTCAGGATGTTTTAGTGTATTAAAAGAATACATGATGAAGGTATTCATATGCTATTACGTGGTAAAAAAGGATCTACATTATGTTTAAATTCCTTATAAATGTTGGACCGTGAGTTTGGTTAGAAATATTTTGGATAAATTCTAGTTTGAGATTAATTTTGGATTGCCATAAAAGGACAACCCGGAGGTCGGGCGGCAACCCGTCGCGTCCGGCAAGGCCGCGAGACTTGAACCCGCAACTGAAGGGCGACAAGGGTGTATCACCTACCACTGGCCCAAGAGATGTCCTAGATTAAATAATGTAGTTTTTTTAAAATATCTGGTAGATGAATTATAAATTCGTTTATTTTGGGACCCTGTACGAATAGTATAAATAGAATTTTTTTTACGAGTGAAAGATGAGTTTGTGGTAGAAATTTATTAATGGACAAAACTCTAATTATAAAGTAAGTATATCTCCTTATGATCTTATCCAATCTCATAAATAAATTCCTCAACATTAAGAAAAGGAACTTAGAACATAAATGTTGTCCTAGATGGTACCTTAAATCATCACTAATTTATGGCTTTGGGATTGTTGGCCTTTTCACAGCCATGTTCTCTACCACTCTCCATCAGATAATTGATGGTTAGATTTCTCTTCCATATCCATATTTTCCTACATGGAAACCTAGTATGTGTTATTTTCGGTAATCTTCATACTTTCCACTCTTTATTTTAAATAGAGTCCTCATTAATTCATTTTTCGATGTGGGATTTCAACTAAGATATTTTGAAACGTCAAAAATTTGTTATCCTAATACCCTATATTTTGTTGAACCGATGGTATTTCAAATCATCATAGATTGATGAGTTTAAGGACCTCAATTTTGTACTTGTTTGTGATTGATGACCTCAATCACTACCTATAAATATTTACGTTTTTCCTCCAATTATATGTCTCTAATTTCCACCAATGTTCTCCTAATCGAGATCATAATTTGGTGGTGACCCTTTCATTTCTCATTTCCTCATATTAAGACTAAATTTTAGTAACCCAATTTCCGATGAGGGTTTTCCCACAAAGATATTTTTTATTTTCAACCTTTTATTTTCGAAGAACAATTTCGATTTGCGAGGACGCAATTTATTGAAGGAGGGGAGAATGTAACACCCCAAGATTTCATAGTGTGTTATTTCTTTAAAATAATACAATAACTTGCACTACACGCAACACCGAGTTCAAGCACACCATGAATTACCAAACAAGCCATTCAAAAGAGGTTATGAATAGTATTAACTAAATATGGTACAACCATATTCAGTATTCTATCCACCCTTTGAATAACATGTCACCATACGTGCGTACGTACGGCTTACCATCTCCACGTCGTGGTGTAATTGTTATTCAATATAATATTATTTGGATGGGTATAATAATGATGTGTAACTCATGTAAATAATAAATATAACATGTTAAGGATTCTGTATATATGATATACCATCCATTTATATATTATTTTAATATCAAAAGAATGATATTGTCGCTCGTGCGTACGTACGGACTACCGTCTCCACGAACGCGATGAGATTCATTCTCCATCGTATCCATTCAAGTATAATTATCATTTGATGATTTAAAAAATGATGTTTAAGGACTTGATATCATTCTGGATATGAATAATATAAAACCTATCCTTTACAAACATGTCTTACGTAACAAAACATATAAAAGAAAACAAGTAAGCTAACACCCGAAACAACGATAATACTAAGATATTATTATCAAATCAATATTAAAAGATCATATATGATATCATATTAATATATATGATTATTGTATAATTTAATAACAATTATTTCAATATTATACAGGAGGTTAACCTACCCCAACCAAGTAAAAGTACAAGGTAAGGGATTTTCTTATCTCACATTCAATTCCGTGAGATTTCCATTATTCGCCACTAAATTATTGAAAGTGGTGTGTTGTGTACTGGCATTTGATATATATTATCATGATTATCTTTATATTCAGGTTATTCTGTAAATAATTTGGTGGTTATTAACTTTTGGCCATACGACTCAGTTGATTAACATGGTAAGGGGTTTTCATCTCACTCTTTATTTCCGTGAGATTCATGCCATATTTCTACTATTATCTTTTGTGTGGTGTATGTACTGCCCATAATTGTATTCTTTGTGTAATACACTTTACCTTATGTGTATTTACATTTTCATTTTATGATACCTCTTTCATGGGTTGTATGTTTCATAAGTTACCAAATTGATAAGGGTTTACTTCACAATTTCTTTAATATCCGAGGTTGTCTTTACGTAAGTATCTACAGGGACATATTTACTATCCATGTCCATATTTCATAAAAGAGTTTTCAAAGGGATTATTTCTAAGGGAACTTTTACTAAAACATCATTTTAAATGTTTTAAATATTTATTCTTCTAAATCATCCTCATTTATGTCCACGTTTTCAAAATGGTTTGTTAGGATTTATTTATATGAAAATGAATGTTTTAAAAGTGTTAATTCCATTCAAAAGTTTCAAAGTGGTATGGGACACTTTGATCCAAAAATGTATTTAAATGCCTTACTTTCTAAATTGTGTAACTTTATAATGTTTTCATGAAAAAGGGATATTTCTCTCAATAATATTTAAAAAAAAACATTTTCATCTATGTCAACATCCTTTGATGGATTTTAAGATTATTTGAAGTTGATTTATTATGATATAAAACTTCCATATTGTAATGAATTTTTGTGATATGTTTGACTGTAGATGTGTCATTCATGGTTTATGAGTAAAGTATTGACATTTCGTATGCTAGTTCCAATAAGAATGTTTATGTTATATTTCAACCTTTACTTTATATGAATGTGTTGGACAAGTATGTTCCAGGTTGGGGACTAGTTGAAGTAAGCCCTCCAGGTTGGGGACTGGTAAAAGTAAGCCCTCCAGGTTAGGGACTGGTAAAAGTAAGCCCTCCGGTTTGGTCTCCGGTTATTAGAGGCACTCCGGGTTGGTGTCCGGTTATTAGAGGCACTCCGGGTTGGTGTCCGGTTATTAGAGGCACTCCGGGTTGGGTTCCGGTTACAGTTAGCCCCAAGGTCTTGGGACGAGGCCTTGAAAAGAAATTAAAGTTTAGCATTATGCATTCCATCATTATGAAAGTGGTTATTGATTTTGCATGTGATTATTCGATTAGTAGAATATCCATGTGAATAAGTAAATTGCATTATTTCATTTTACTTTTTCCATACTATGTTGAAGTTCAATTTTAAAAGGCTTTTGTTTTAGTAATGCATTGACTTAAATGTTTATGCTTATTTTGAATGTTCCGCTATATTGTTATCCTTACTGGGCATTTGAGATCACCCCTTTTCTATGTTTATTTTCCCCAGGATGTGAAGAAGTAAGTTATGAATGACCTGCAGGGATATTATGAGGGGATAATAGTGTAGACTGTGGAGATATTATGTTTTTGTAGTAGTTTTTCATTTTATGATGTAATGTAAAACTTATGAATATATCTAGTGTTTCCAAGGCTATTAAATCAATCGGTCTTTCGAGATTTGATCTTTCTTGTGATCATGTCAATGTTATGTAATAATGCACCGACTCTAGGTAACTGGGGTCGGGGCGTTACACTATACACCCTATAAATTGAATTTTGATGCCCAATTTATCTTAACCATAACATTTTTTGGTCCATGCGACCAATGGTCCATGAATTAATGTTTTATAAACAACTACATAAGGTGTATGCTTTATCTTATGCCAGAAATCACTGCTAGGTTAAGGAAATCACTTTAAGTGTCAATCATATTTTCTTATTCCAGTAAGAAATTTCAACACAATTCCATATTTATATATATATATATGTAATAAAGTCTCTACAAAAAGCACATGGATTACAATCAATGCATGTAGAAATTAGATATGGTGTGGAATAATGCATGTCTTTTTAACCATATGGTACCTAGTATGATGAATTCGTTGATACAAACTCATATCATGAGGTTATTATAGAATAAATCCCACATTTTTAATAATTTTATCAACAAAAAACAACACAAAGCAAGTGTGACACCCAATGGTGAAATATATAAAACTGTAACAAGCGCAAGATAGAACTACATTTACCCCTCCCAGGTAATTTGGATTTTCCCTATATGTGGGTAAGATACTCCATGGTACAAGATCATTACTAAATTTTAATATCCTATTATCCCATCGAATGCCCAAATAGTAATAAAAAATAAAAATATTCTCTGATAATACTTTGTAGCATCCCGACCTGGTTTCCTCTCAATAGTGCCCTGAGACGGTGGGCCATAAGACCTCAAGAACACATCCTTGAATGCTAGAGGCTATTGACTAGAATCAATGGCCTAGGGTGTGTCCATGGAGAGAATATTACTTCATTTATTAGAGTGTGGTGCAATAAGAAGAGAAAAATATAATAATTTTAGGAAACAATGAAAGCATAAAATAAAATGATCGGACGAGTAAACCGCCATAATGGAAGAATAATATAATAATTTATCTGAAATAAATAAACTACTGGTGGAAGCTGAATAAACAATAAGTACCAATGACTATGATGTTATTTCATATATTTATTCAAAAGTTTTGCTTATAAATGTGGAATAAACACATTTATTATGTGTGAACAAAATATACACAAAGGAAAAAATTGCTACTATAAGAATCTTTAGCATAAGATCAGTCCTCTAGCCCATACTCCAACCTAGAAATTCAATCAAGGATCAGAAGTTGGATGCTTCCCTTTTTGAATATCTACATTATTGAATTATGCATGGGTACTAAAGGCAGTCCAAGTAGGGTATAAGATATAATCCCAATAGGACACCAATAATAGTCTAGGACAACCCATTTCAGGCAACATAAATGAGATGTGTTCCATAATTGTAACACCCCGAGCTTCCACGATACGCTTCTCTTTCAATAATACAATAGCTTGCATTGTACGCAAGTTCGAGATTCTAACACATCGCGACCAATCAAAATAGCCATTATGAATAGTAATACCCATTTTTTGAAATTATATATATTTTATATTTCAAAATGGACTTCATTTTTTGACTCGGGATATCAAAATTAGCCTATGTTGAATTTTTGGTATTTTTCTGAGAACTTCCAATTTTTTTATGAATAGTGAAAAATACTTAAAAACAACTTTTTTAATCAAAATAATTTATAGTGATAAATTATATTATTGAGTGGTTTTAAAGTATAATTAGAATATATTTTTACCATTTTATCCAATGGTGGTCATTAGAATTAATTTCACTTTGAAATTGGACATAGACAATTGTCAATCTTTTGATATATATTGTTTTTTAAAAACACTCTATTTGTTGTGACAACGGGAATTAATTATAAAATTAATTAACGCAAATTATATGTTTGGAATTTTGTAAAATAGACATCATTTTTGAATTCAGAATATAAATTCTAGCTTAGGGTGGAATTTTGGCATTGTTCTGAAAAACTTCAATTTTTGATGAATAGTGAAACCACTAAGTGGTAGTTAAAAAACTGATTTTTCGTTTAAATGAAACATTACCACTTATGTGATTTTATTTTCAAAAATCTGACATACATGGTTGTCATTATGAAGTAAAATGTGGTTCAATGAGATTAAAATAATTTTTTGGTGAATAGTAACTTTTAAGTTTAATTAATCGCGATTAAAGGTAATTAGTAAAATTTAAGGTAAAAATGATATTATAAAAATATTAAAATACCTTTAAACTTATCCTACCCTTATTGGATGAGTCTTGGGAGACCAAGAAAATCCATGGGTCAACTTGGGGACCCCATGGAGCCACTTTGGTAGGAAAATGACATTAAAAACCTTTTGTTTAATGTTAAAATAAAAATGTAACAAACATGAGGTGTTTTACTAAAACAATTTTTAAATGATTTTATAAAAGTCATATATTTGACTATAAATATTCCTTAGAAATCTAAAAAGATTTCCTACATCATGATATTTTTTTTATAATTTTTAAACATTAAATAAATTAATGGTTTTATGACACCATGATGATGCAGTGATTACATCATTAATTAACGATTTAAATAAAATAAAAATATAATGTAAAATATAAGACTTAAACTTGTCAAAAACCTATTGTATGAGTATATTTCGAACCCTTATCACCCTAGCCTAGAAATATATAAGTGTGGGACCTTTAAAATCCGAAACTCATTATATAATAAAGTGACATTTCATGACTTTCCATGAGTGCCCCTCCTCTCCTCTTATAAAAGGCCCCCACCACTACCACCTTACCCACACCTCTCAAGCATTTTGCTCGGCCAAAACCTTCACATGTTGTCTCTCCACTTCCCTATATTACTCATAGAAGCCTCACATTGGGTATAAGTCTTTCCAAGGAAGCCTTTGAGCTCAAATCAAAAAGAGTTACCCGTTTTAAAGGTAGTGTTTTCTCTTGTGTTCTTATGTTTTATTTTGCTTCTCCAACCACCTAAACTCTTTTTATTCATTTATTTTGTAACAACACCAGTATCATAAATATACTCTGATTTTGTTATAATAATTATTAGAGCTACACTTACACACACCAACATCTAATGGTTAAAGAACATACAGTTTCTGTGGATGGCGAATTTCTGCCTCACGAAATGATGATTGTTCAACACTTATATAACACCTTAAAAGGTGGCCATTAAGATGTCAATATATTTATATGTGATATATAATATGTTTATGTTTTACTTAAGCTTCTATATTTTTCATTTATGGCATACCTTTATGGTTTCCATTATGGGTAAACGTGATATCTTCATTTTAGGAAGTGCGGACTACCGCCCCCTCAAAGTGATTTGAATCGTTAATGCCATATGTGGGATGTATAAAGGATGGAGTAAATGATATTATATTATAATGTAATTATAATATACCTTTATTTCATTATGATTTCATTCCATTAAACAGAAAATATAAATGAAAGTAACGTTGATGCGTACGTACGGCTTACCGTCTCCATGAACGGTACATTTCATTTCTTACCTCTAAATGTTACGTAATATTATGAATGAATGTATATACTGGATATATATGATATATATGATATATGCATCATGAATATAATTATGGAGATAATGTATATTCTACCACATAAAAAACTTGTAATTATAAGAAGTTTATTTTTGACTCAAGTACCAAAGATCGACAAAATGACCGTTATTAACTTAAAGGAAAACATAATTTTCGTAACATTGTAATAAGTGATATAAAAGGGATAATGAACTTGAAAAAGGTTCTTAATAAAGTAGATATTAACTTTATTTTATTATTCAGTAGATTAAAGAACGGTCGAGTCAAGTCGGACACGAGGTAAGGGAACTTTTTAACCCAATTTCCATTCTTTGGGTTAATCTCTTACTTTCAAATTATGTCATGATATTATTTTTTCCTCTATTGTATTTTTACTTTATTTATGTGTACTTATAGTTAATACACCTAATAGATCTATTTTATTTAAAAAAAATGATCTTTGTATGGGACTTCGTCTCAATCTCCATTCATTGAGGCATATTTTGTTTTATACACAACCTTCTTTTGTACGGTGTATAAACCCGTTTTGACTTTTACGTTTATCCAAAAGGAATCTTTTTTATATGAAGCGTTTTACTAAATGAAAAAAGGGAATGTTTTTGTTGTACGTATGTGGCGACAAGGACTTATCCACCGCCGTAACCATTATTTGAGTTTCGGTTTCCTCTACAAGCCACATATTTTTTTAATTAAAAATAAATACCATGTTTTACTATTCTTTTATTTTGGTATTGAAAATGGTTTTGATAAATTTTTTATTATATCAATGTGTTGTATTGATATCTTTTGATTAAAGTGTGTAAATCTTATGTTTCCTTTATGCATGTTTTATGTGATACAATTATGTTATGGTTTATGATATGTTTAAACATGTTCATATGAGGAATGCATTGAACTTAATAAGTGACAGGTGGAGCCCGCTATAGCTCCTCGATGCATTGGAAGGTCTCATGAGACAAACTAGTGTCTTGGTACAAGGCCTTGACCAAATCTTATTTGTAGTCTTGGCACGAGGCCTTGGCTACGTGGTTATGATAGTCTGGCATTTTGCATTCCATCATTATGAAAGTGGTTATTGATATTGCATGTGATTATTAGACCAGTAGAATATCCATGTGAATAAGTAAATGACATTTTCTCATTTTACTTTTGCCATATTATGTTTAAGTTCAAGTTTAAAAGGCTTTCTTTTTAGTCATACATTTCCTTAAATTTTTATGTTTATTTATGAAAGTTTCCGCTATATTGTTATCCTTACTGAGAATCTGAGATCACCCCTTCCAATGTTTTAATTTTTCCAGGATGTGAAGAAGTATATTATGAATGACCTGCAGGGATAGTATGAGGGGATATGAAGACAAGATGTTATCGTAGTTTTTCACTTTATGATGTAATGAAAGACTTATGAATGTATCTAGTGTTTCCAAGGATACTAAACTAATCGGCCTTTCGAGACTTGATCTTTTGTGATCATGCCAATGTTACACAATAATGCACCAACTCTGGGTAACTTGGGTCAGGGCGTTACAGTTGGTATCAGAGGAAGTTTAGTACTAACCTTGGAAGATAGATTTAGATAAACTCTGATTAGAGCACATAGCCCGAAGATATACTTTTAGGATTAGTATAGAAGAACTTCCTAGAATTTTGGTATTATAGAGATTTTGTGAGTTTTCCGAGAAATACATCCCTGTTTGGATATGAGGAGGTAGAGGCGGCTCTGGCACAGAGGTACCTAGGGGTAAAACCCGAAAACACCACTTTGAGCTAGACTCGAACGGGAACTGGTGCACGACAATGGGCCTTGCTACACTCTTGGTTACGACACTCCCGGGGGATATTCTTAGGATAATTCTCATTTTTTACAAACTATTATGAAGGGTTTATGAGTATACACTTCTTCAAGGAAAACATTTTTTATGATTGTGGATTATATTCATAAACCTTTCAATTTACATTAAGTATTTTACACATTTGGAAATATTAATTGCAATTCATAAACTAACCTAGTTTATGCCATTGTATAGAAATGGCGCCCAGTAGAAGGAATGTGAACTCCATCAATACGTATGATCCAATGAGTAAGAAGGATCATATCTTTCACGGTATTAAGACAACATTTAGAAGGGAAATAGTCTCCCATGTGTTCTCAACATATGAAGAAATAGTAACTTGTGTTAATAAGATAAGTAGAGAATTCTGTGAATCTTATGGATTTGAAGGGATGAAAGAGAAGAAAAGGATGGAAGAGAGAATGAAGGATAAAGGGATGAGGGAAAAGAATAATTTTCCAATATGTGATAACTGTGGGAAGAAAAACCTTGGAACTTTCCTGAAGGGAATGAGAGTTTGTTATAAGTGTGGATAAAAAGGACACCAAGTGTGTGACTTCAAGGGTAAGAAAAAGGTTTCAAATGTACAATGATTCATCTGCAAGGAGTGGGGACACTTCACAAACCAATGTCCAAATTATCAGAGTATGCCCCAAATGAAGTTATTGGATAATAATCAAGTTATGATACTACCACATATGAGAAGGAATGATTAGACTTATTATGTTGTCATTAAAGAATTTTTTTCATTTGTGTGTTGTATCAATGATGTACTAGTTTTAATAATTATGGAGTATATAAGGATTGTACTGCAGTACTATTTTATCAAGGACTTGAGATTGTGTGGAACCAAGAAAAGTGACTCCACAGCAGGTTAAATTTTTGGAAAATATATGGTTGAGAGAAATATAACCCATAATATGGTTCTGATACTGAGATATTAATTTTGGAATAATACAAGATTGATTTGGATAAATTATATTGGATATTCTTAAAACAGATTAATTCTTTGTATACATTTTTAGATAGAAGGAGTATATCTAGTATTATATAAGGAATAAGGGATCATGAATGTAATCAATAAGGATTTATGGTAATTCCGGATGTTGTAGTGTTTTAAAAGAATACATGATGAAGGTGTTCACATGTTGTTACGTGGAAAAAAGGATCTTCATTATGTTTACCTTCCTTATAAAATTTGGACTGTGTGTTGGAAAAAAGTATTTTGGATAACTATAAAGGTTGGAATGGATTAAGTTGAACCTTGGATAGTATTGTTTAAGGTTAAAAAATTTCTGAATATTATTTTTGGAATATTATAATACTATAGTTTTAGTAAAAGGACAACCTGTAGGTCGGGGGATAACCCATTGCGTCAGACAAAGCTGTAGGAATCAAACCCAAAACTATAGTGCGATAGGCCTTTATTACCTACCAATAGCCTACATGAAGTCCCTAGTTATTACAAAATAGTTTTCCTAACCTAAATGGTATGTGTTAATATTTTGAACCTTGTATGATTAGGATAAATACAATATTTTTGAGTACTATTATCTTTTTGAGTGAAAGATGAGTTTGTGGTAGAAATTAGTTGAAGGTTGAAACTCTACTTGTCAAGAATATATATATATACCTATCCCTTATTCTATGAATAAATTAATTCTTAAACTTTAATAAAGGGATATTAAAACAAAAAATGTGTTATCCTAATACCTTATGTCTTGTTGAAGTGATAATATTTTAAATCAACATAGATTGAAGGCTTTGAGGGCCTCAATTTTACACTTGTTTGTGATTGATGACCTCAATCACTCCATACAAATATTTAAGTTTTTCCTCCAATTATATGTCTCTAATTTCCACCAATGTTCTATTTATCGAGATCATAATTTGGTGGTGACTTTTTCATTTCCCTTTCCCTCTTATTAAGGCTAAATTTTTTTAACCTTATTTCCAATGTGGGTTTTCCACAAAGGTATTTTATATTTTGAACCTTTTATTTTCAAAGAAAAATTTCAAATTGCGAGGAAGCAATTTATTGAAGGAGGGGAGAATGTAACACCCTGAGCTTCCACGATACACTTATCTTTCAATAATGCAATAGCTTGCATTGTACGTAAGTTCAAGACTCTAACACACCGAGACCAATCAAAATAGCCATTATGAATTGTAATTACCATTTTTTTGAAATTATTTAAATTTTATATTTCAAAATGGACTTCATTTTTGGATTCGGGATATCGAAATTTGCCTATGTTGAATTTTTGTTATTTTTCTGAGAACTTCCAATTTTTTATGAATAGTAAAAAATACTTAAAAACAACTTTTTTAATCAAAATAATTTATAGTGATAAATTATGCTATTGAGTGGTTTTAAAGTATAATTAGAATATATTTTTACCATTTTTTCCAATGGTGGTCATTAAAATTAATTTCACTTTGAAATTGGACATAAAAAATTGTCAATCTTTTGATATATATTGTTTCTTAAAAACACGCTATTTGTTGTGACAGTGGGAATTAATTATAAAATTAATTAACACAACTTATATGTTTGGAATTTTGTAAAATATACATCATTTTTGAATTCATAATATCAATTATAGCTTAAAGTGAAATTTTGGCATTGTTATGAAAAACTTCAATTTTTGATCAATAGTGAAACCACTAAGTGGTAGTTAAAAAACTGATTTTTCGTTTAAATGAAACATTACCACTTCTGTGATTTTATTTTCAAAAATCCGACATACATGGTTGTAATTAGGAATTAAAATGTGGTTCAATGGGATTAAAATATTTTTTTGGTGAATAATAACTTTTAAGTTTAATTAATCGCGATTAAAGGTAATTAGTGAAATTTAAGGTAAAAATGATATTATAAAAATATGAAAATACCTTTACACTTATCATAAACTTATTGGATGAGTCTTGGCCGACCAATACAATCCATGGGTCAACTTGGGGACCCCATGGAGCCACTTTGGTAGGAAAATGACATTAAAAACTTTTTATTTAATGTTAAAATAAAAATGTCACAAACATGAGGTGTTTTACTAAAACAATTTTTAAATGGGGTTATAAAAGTCATATTTTTGACTATAAATATTAATTAGAAAGATAAAAAGATTTCCTAAATCATGATAGTTTTTTTTATAATTTTTAAACATTAAATAAATTAATGGTTTTATGACACCATGATGATGCAGCGATTACATCATTAATTAACGATTTAAATAAAATGAAAAGATAATGTAAAATCTAAGACTTACACTTGTCCAAAACCTATTGGATGAGTATATTTCGAACCCTTATCACCTTAGTCTAAAACTATATATGTTTGGGACCTTTAAAATCCGAAACTCATTATATAATAAAGTGACATTTCATTACTTTCCATGAGTGCCCCTCCTCTCCTCTTATAAAAGGCCCCCACCACTACCACCTTACCCACACCTCTCAAGCCTTTGACTCAGACAACCCCTGATCATTTTGTCTCTCCACTTCCCTCTCTTACTTCTAGAATCCTCACTTTGGGCAGAAGTCTTCCCAAGGAAGCCTTTGATCTCAAATCAAAAAGAGTTACCCATTTTAAAGGTAATGTTTTCTCTTGTGTTCTTATGATTTATTTTGATTCTCCAACCCCCTAAACTCTTTTTATTCACTTATTTTGTAACAAAACCAGTATAATTAATATACTAGGATGTTTTTATAAGAAGTATTCGAGCTTCACTTACACACACCTACATATAATGGTTAAAGAACATACTGTTTCTGTGGATGGAGAATTTCTGCCTCACAAAACGATGATTGTTCAACACTCATATAACACTTTCAAAGGTAGCCAATTATATGTCACTATATTTATATATGATATATAATATGTTTATGTTTTACTTAAGCTTATGTATTTTTCATTTATGGCATACCTTTATGGTTTCCATTATGGGTAAACGCGATATCGTCATTTTAGGAAGTGCGGACTACCACCCCCTCAAAGTGATTTGAATCGTTAATTCCATATGTGGGATGTATAAAGGATAGAGTAAATGATATTATATTATACTGGAATTATAATATACCTTTATATATTTATGATTTCATTACATTAAATACAAAATAGAAATTAGAGTAGCGTTCATGCATACGTACGGCTTACCGTCTCCATGAACGGTGCATTTCATTTCTTACCTCTAAATGTTACGTAATATTACGAATGAATGTATATACTGGATATATATGATATATATGATATCTAAATCATGAATATAATTATGGATATAATGGATATTCTACCACATAAACAAGTTGTAATTATAAGAAGTTTATTGTTGACTCAAGTACCAAAGATCGACAAAACGACCGTTATTAACTTAAATGAAAACATAATTTTCATAACATTGTAATAAGTGATATAAAAGGGATAATGAACTTGAAAAAGGTTCTTAAAAAAGTAGATATTAACTCTAGTTTATTATTCAGGAGATTAAATAACGGTCTAGTCAAGTCAGACACGAGGTAAGGGAACTTCTTAACCCAATTTCCATTCTTTGGGTTAATCTCCTACTTTCAAATTATGTCATGATATTATTTTGTCCTATCTTGTATTTGTAATTTATTTATGTGTAATTATAGTTAATACACATAATAGATCTATTTTATTTAAAAAAATTATCTTTTTATGGGACTTCGTCTCAATCTCCATTCATTGAGGCATATTTTGTTTTATACACAACCTTCTTTTGTACGGTGTATAAACCCATTTTGACTTTTACGTTTATCCAAAAGAAATCTTTTTTATATGAATCATTTTAATAAACAACAAAAGGGAATGTTTTTGTCGTACATATGTGGCGATAAGGACTTCTCTGCCACCATAACCATTATTTGAGTTTCGGCTTCCTCTTCAAGCCATACCTTTTTTTAATGAAAAATAAATACCATGTTTTACTATTCTTTTATTTTGGTATTGAAAATGGTTTTGATAAATTTTTTATTATATCAATGTGTTTTATTGATATCCTGTGATTGAAGTGTGGAAATCTTATGTTTCCTTTATGCATGTTTTATGTGATACAATTATGTTATGGTTTATGATATGTTTAGAACTGTTCATATGAGGAATGCATTGGACTTAATAAGTGATGGGTGGAGCCCGCTATAGCTCCTCGATGCATCGACAGGTCTCTTGAGACAAACTAGTGTCTTAGAATGAGGACTTGACAAAATCTTATTTGTAGTCTTGGCACGAGGCCTTGGCTACGTGGTTATGATAGCCTGGCATTATGCATTCCATCATTATGATAGTGGTTATTGATATTGCATGTGATTATTCGACCAGTAGAATATCAATTTGAATATGTAAATGGAATAATCTCATTTTACTTTTTCCATATTATTTTGAAGTTCAAGTTTAAAAGGCTTTTGTTTTAGTCATACATTGCCTTAAATGTTTATGTTTATTTATGAAAGCTTCCGCTTTATTGTTATCCTTACTGAGCATCTGAGCTCACCCCTTCCAATGTTTTAAGTTTTCTAGGATGTGAAGAAGTATATTATGAATGACCTGTAGGGATAGTATGAGGGGATATTAATACAAGATGTTATTGTAGTTTTTCATTTTATGATGTAATGAAAGACTTATGAATGTATCTAGTGTTTCCAAGTCTACTAAACTAATCAGTCTTTCGAGACTTGATCTTTTGTGATCATGCCAATGTTATGCAATAATGCACCGACTCTGGGTAACTGGGTTGGGGGCATTACAATAATAAATAAAAAATTCAATGCATTAAATAAATAAATAAATAAAACTTTGACCCAGGTTCCTAAATGTACACCCTACTGATTCTACCTACTTCAGACTAAGACAATTTTCTAATCCAAGGAAGCCTGTACAATTAATAATGTATGTATATGGGTTATCATAAATTTAATTACAAGTGTGGATTGACCCCAAGAATATGATTTGTCTTGGTGGTCATTTCCTTGGAATGTTAGTCAGGAATGATAATAATATAAATAAGATGTATCATATATAAACAAGAAAATAAATACATCAAATCCAAAGAAGTTTCTTGATTCCATCCAAGGGGATCTATATGGAATTCCAAGAGTCACTACCGGAGACCCTGATATAACCAATACTACTAATTTTGTCCAAGTCAACGCATAATGATGTCCTTCATATCACTCATTGTATGTTAAACTTTGAGTCTGTAACAAGTATATCACATAGGGGATGGAGTATCATCTGAGGCATGGTGTAGACATATATCTAATTAGGCCATCCGTGGTTTCTCCCCTAGGGAACCAGTGTCACTAAATAGTATAATAAACCACCCAGTGAGCCCATACAAGTATATCTAAGTATCACTCCTAATGCGTCTAAGAGATCCAAACCAAGAATGGTGATTCCATCCATGACATCCCTAATTTGGGACATGTGTTCTCTCTTAGCAGGCAAGCAGTCCTGGCATAATATTTTCAATCACAAAACATCATCAATCCATTCCAATATAACTTGTTAAAAAAGTTTTCCAAGAATTTTATTCAATCTCAACATTCATAGAAAAGGCATTAATCACGAGGTATTAAGAAAAATCACGGGCACAAGGATACAAGGAATTTTAAAAAGGAAATAAGCCTAATAAAAATAAATCTATCACAAATCAATAAGAAACATGAAATAAACATAATCAATGAGCCATAATGCATGATTAATAATGATTAAATCATAAGGAATTAATTTTGAGGCCCTAACTCATGGATACAAATTCATCTAAATTCAAAACATTGACTGATACATTTATTATAAACACAACACACATCACATAGTGATTTAACAACCCAAGGGATGGGAAAACTGGCCATTAATGGTGGGGAAACCCCAAGGGCAATGCAAAGACAAGGTGAAAAATCCATGGATGGTTTTTACTATAGGCTAAGGTCATAATTGAAATGAGAAACTGATTAGATTAATTTATTAAACACATTTGGGGAGTCACTGGAATGTTCCAACATGAGGTGTCATGGGGAACCCATTAGAAATGGAATAAAAAGTGGGAAATACCTATAACACCTACCTTAGTGTAGTAAAGCTCCACTCGTTTGTTGTCTACACTTTAATTGATCTAGAAAAAAAAGAAATCGAAGAAATCATACTGCACCCTAATAATAGGGAAAAAGAGGTTGCACCTAAATAGTGAAATTCAAAAATTGATAAAATTTAATTAGAATAGAGAGGATAATAAAGGATACAAATAAATTTCTAATGGACCTGACAGTGAGAGATTTGGTTTCCGGATGAGGGAGATACCTCAAAACCAATGGAGAGAAGGAGAGGATTCAAGCATGGAAGTTGAGAAAAAACCCCTATAGAAGAAGGGAAAATAAGGGAGTATCGATAAAACATTATTTAAGGTAAAGAAAATTCACCCACAAAGATAGGGCTGCATGGTTGGCCAAAACATGCACCAAACATGTGCCGGATATTGCACAAAAGGGAACCCCACATGGTTTAGAAAACCATGCACTAGATGTGCGGTAAGCCACTATCCAAGGGGAATGAGACACCACATAGGAATTCACCCCCTTAAAAATAGTTGCATAGAAAATGTGAGACACTCTATACCCCTTAGTATCTCTATCACATGGTCAGTGAAATCGTACATGCTAGACGACACGATTTCTCTTAAGCATGTGACCTAGTTGGCCTCGTCAAATTTTAGAGCTTAGGGATCCAAACAAACACCAGACACCCCCATGATCTCCTTGAATAAATTAGTAATATTTATTAGGGACCAACCATGGAATCAAAATTGAAGATAATGGTCCATACCTTTGAGAAAAGCTTATAAGTTACACACACAAGCATAACTATGCAACCCACAATCTAGAGCTGACAGTAACAATCTTCACCCTAAATATGCGGTGACACTACCTTATGGGTGAGTGGTTTATTATATATCCCAAACACAATAGTCTCATGTGTATCTTCTCATATAATGATCCTAACTTGAGATAGAGGTGATGGCTAGAGTTCCTCCAGGTTTATGAGTTCATGATAATCTCTAATCCCAGGAAGGGGAACGTAGTGGAAGGTGCTCTCTGTAGGGTGCCATGTTTTTTGTTTTTGATCAAAATGAAAAATTAGTTGTCCTCATTGTATTTTTGCTTAGTGTATTTGGGTGGTGAACCTTACCTCTATTCGATGTTTGTTACCCCACTTATTCTATAACTTTTTAGGGAGTCTTATCTTGGAGATATCAACTATGAGACCTTGTGTGCCCAAATATCCACTGGACATGATACTAATGTATCATCTAATGGTGGGGAGATCATAATTATTTTTATAGGGAAGATGAAGTTACTAGTGGAATAATGAGAGATGGTTTTGAGTTATCTTTATACATCCCCACGACAGTGCATCTTAGTTTGGAAAAGTTATACCCGAACCTTCGACATATCTATTCTCGTGACAAGAAATAAAGAAGTTTATAGTATAATTTGTCTTTTTATGCCTCACTTTTTAGTAGGTGAGAAATAACATTAAGGTTACAATAAGTTTAGGATAACCCATTGAGGGGTTAGAGCATAAGTTTGATGGCATATCTGTTGAAAATTTGATGGGGTTCCCATGATCATAATGAGGACAATATACCATATGGGTGATCATAGACTAACTCACCAAGTCGAAATAAATCCTAGCTATCCAAGAGTAGAGTACAATTGAGATATTGTGATGACTTTATATGTAAAAGATAGACTGGATTCACAGATTTAATTCAAATATCACTTCAAACCATGATGCTCACTTCATATTACAATTATAGATAGGATTTTAAGAGACCTTCAGACTCAGTTATGTTTGATAAAAATGTTTCACCCCCATGCTGATGGCTAGAATGAGTGGGCCATTCCAGTTATAGAGGAAATAATATATGATTTCATGTTTGACTTTGGATATAGTTGGTAGGATCACCTACCCTTGGTCTAGATTTCATACAATAATAGTTACCATCCTAGGATTGGTATGGAATGATTGGAGGCCATATATGTGATACCCCATAAGTCCCCACCATGTAAGAATGATCTCATAGTGACAATACACTTGGGCCTAGATTTTTTGTGAGTAATAATAGAGAAGATTTAGATCATCCTAAAGCGGATGAGGACTTCATAGAGCTATTAAAAGTTTAATATGGACTAATGGAACATGAATTTAGAGTTCAAAAAATGAGGCCATGTATTCTTGAAGGTCTCACCTTTGTGTGGTTTACATAGGTTTGGACATGGTGGAAAGTTATCTTCATGAATCATTGGCCATTTCTAGATACTATGTTGAGTTGATGATGTGGCTTACTGCTTAACCCAATCTCCGTATTGATACTGGGTACACGATACCTTCCATGTGTCACAACTTTGGAGGTATGTTCACAACCCATCACATGTTATCAAGTAGGGTGATATGGACAATGAGGATGAAGACACCTTTTTAGAGTTCTTGGTAGATATAGAGGATTGAACAGAGAGGATCCTCCATGGGTGAGTGATTACCTTAGTTTATGTCAAAGGAAACAAGAGAATCTTTAGAAGAAAAACCGAGAGAGGGAGAACCAATATGAAAAATGGTCAAGGTTCATTCCTCACATTTATGTTTTTTAGTTTTCTCTCATCATTCTTTATTAGTTCATCATTGGATTTCATTTGAACAATGGTTAAAATTCCCAGTGAAATATCATTCTGCAATCATTATTGTTTACAATGGATCATTACAATGGGTTAAGGATTGAGATCAATGGCATGATTAGGGTGTACGATGATATTATATGGTCATGTTTAGATTTTGAGATCCTTAGCTCATAGTTTCTGGTGTTCGGATGACGAAGTGTGACAATGGTGATTTTTGGTTGGGTTTTATAGGTTGAATTTGGTAACCATTGGCAAGTAATATTAATCAATCCTATATTAACATTTATTGATAGGTATAGTGGGGGAATCAATGGAGGTGGAGGTGTAAGAAATATGCATTTTTTTATTTTCTTTGAAAATCTTGATGACATAGTGTTTACTTTGCAATAATACACACTGTTTGGTCCCCTAAAATGGTGTTTGTGTTTAAGAATAAAAAATTATCATGTTTCATGTGAAATTTTTCACACATAATGTGACCTTTTTCTAGTGGCCCGATATGTACCCCTGTGTACATGGTCACAGACACAGCCATAAACATGGGCATGACCAGAGTGAACATACACGATATGGTACTCATACAAGGACAAAGTGCCCTAAAACATCTAGGTATGTGGTCATGAACATAGTACATGGGCATGGGAAGATGTACATGGGAAACCCTGGTGTATAAAAAAACATTCCACGTACTCCCAATACATGCATTGTACTTTCTCAAGAGCAATTTGAGGCCCTCATTCTCTTCAGTTTGGACCTATTTCTCTAGGATGATTTCCTATAGTATATACCCATGAGGGTGTAGTGATTCATCACATCCTTAACATATGACGTGATCCCCTTTGTGTAATTAGTTTTATATACTATTTGGTAATTCCTCAGTGTGACCTAGAGTGTGGTTCTATATCATTTGTTCTTATTCCCTAGGTGGGGTTTGAGGAATTGTCATGAACGATATACAAAATCATATGATCCCCTACTTACCAGGTTATTCCAGGTAGGGAATGGTATACCCTAGAGACCTTGAGTGAGATCCCTTATATGAGTATTTAGTTTTTCGTAGTTTCTTTGGGAACTTCTTCATGGTGAGTCCATATGAGAATAACCTATCAGATGAGTTCCATTAGTGATAACAAAACTCGTGGAGTGAGTTATCTTGAACGAGTGTTACCTTTAATTATCAATCATAATACTTTCAATGGAATTATGGGTGATAACTATATGATACTTGGTGTCTATCATGAGTATATATTGGTTTTATTATTGTTGTGTCTCATATTAGATTATGCATATCTCAGTAATTCCGATCAGACTATTCTCTTGATGATTTATGTTTTGGGATTTCGAGGTTTCTTACTGGGTATTTTTATACTCACTGATGAATTTTATTTAACCTCATGTGTCATGTATTATGTAGATTTAAACATGTTTGATGATGTTATAGGTATACCACGAGAAGGCAAGGAATAATTAAGCTATAAAAACTAGTTGGCTCAAGGATTTTCATTTGATAATAGTCCCCTCGTTACTTTATTAGGTTGGACAATTTTCAGTTTTGGTGGGATTGTATTTGGAAGTTTATGTTTTCCAATAATGTTGTCATAATTTTATTGTGGGTTATATATGTATTCATGCATTTTTTATATCATTTTTATATTTAAATTTTATCATTATAGAAGTATTTCAAGTTGCGTGCATGTGTTTAGGTACCTTAAGATAAGTCCTCCCACGTGTTTGAAATTCATACTCAGTGCTGGTTGCCATCCTCTATCCTATTAGAGGTGGTATTGGGGTGTCACACTTGGCTTGTTGCTGAATAGGAAAGCTGCTATAGTTTGGGTTTTAATATATCACAGCTTCCAATATATATCGCCTATCCTTCTCATAATTTTTATATAGATTATGTAAATCTTGATGATGATGTGTCCTTTAAGAAGAATATAATCCATATCATAGGCCACAATTAGAATTTTATTTAAGGAAATATCTTTCCCCTAGTGAGAGAGTAGTGTAAATGTAGGCATGTTTAGAAGAAGACATGGGAGAGGGGGTTATATGTAGTGGTGCAGTGTCATGAGTTGTTTATCAATTACTCTCAATGAAGGATGGGAACACAAATCTATGATGATCTATTATATGGTGGGGTGGTTTTGGGACCCCATAATTTATCTAGAAACTTATCTATTTTAATTTTCTATTTAGCCTATTTAATTTTTATAATCAAGCATCATTTCAAGTCCAAAAGCTGTCTTAGAGGTTCTCGGGGGGATCAAAGTGGATAAAATAGAAAGAGTTAGCGGTGGCATGTATTTGGGGAACTATTTTAGTGCCACTAGCTAGCTGATGGACCAGGGAATAACCCAATTGAGCTATAGGTAGGCTTTTCTAGCTGGTACCCTAGCGTCGACCAACTGGTGGGGTCTTTTGGAATTTTAAACCATGTAAGACCCATAATTCCACATCCTAGCCTAGTTTAAGTTTCCCAATCACCCATTTTGACCCTAATTCCGGATTAGTGATCATGAAGGGTTCTATAGGGATTAATTGACTTCTCCACTAAATTCCTTTAATCCCTAGATCATTTATTTGATTGAGAGGTCCATTTTTTGTAATTATGGTATTGCATTGATCTAGTTGCTTGATTATTTGAATTATTGTTCACTTATTTTTAGTTAGGTTTTCTAATTCATATCCACATGGTTTACATTCAGTTTCTAGTATATGTAACATTTGAGGTTGTACTTCTATGTTGTCTATGAAACCTCTTACTACTAATAGTCACTTGTATTCCATGAATTTGTTTACCCAGTCCTTCTAAAGATCCTTTAGGGTTTGCTGGTGCATGAGACCCTGTAATTTCAACCACATACATTTTTATCCTATCCTTGAACATAGGTTTGGAATCAAGATTTAACGAACCTAGTCTCCTTATAACCAATTTGTAGAAATTTGGATTGTTATTTGTATTAAACCTTGTTAACCCTATCACCCTAGGGGTTTAGAATCAGAAATTTAGACTTGGATTAGCTTGTGAATTGGAAATTGGGCATAATTGAAATGTTAAATGGTAACTTGGAATTTATTTGGAAATTTGAATAATGGAATATCAACATGTAACTATAATCAATATGAAAATTTGTATTTGGTATGAGTTAATGAAAATGATTTATAGTTAACATGTTTAACATTTTTTGATATTTTGGTGTGATTTGGATCTTATTTGTACTTTATTCCTGGAATATATAATTGGAATTGGCATTGGAATTTTTCTTGGCTATGTTGTGAACCAAATATTTAATTAGCCCATGAAATGGGAATTTACCATGTGTCTTCTATGACCAGAATGTACAACTATCCCTTGACATGGGAATTCCCCTTGGTTATGTTGTGAACTGAATATGTAATTGTCCATTATCATGGGAATCTTTCTTAGGCCTATTGTGACCAAATTCTTACAATAAACCCTTTTGAGGGTATGGAGAGAGACATCTGGCATCATTTTGAGGTTGGTATGGCTGACCCAAGGTTTCACCCTAGAGATAGAGGGCCAAAAATTTAATTTAGATATTCTTATTTTAAATGTTAATTAATTCCTATGTATATCTTACTATTTTATACACTGTCAATAAAACTATATTTTTTCAGACAACATTCTTTCTAGCCTACTTATTTTTACTCACACACTGTTCAGTCCACCGTTTGGTACCCAAGACAACTTCATGGCTACAGGTTTGGAAATGGGAAAGGGTACTTGTGCTTGATTAGTTGATTTTATTGATGGGTATGGACCTTCGAGATGGGACAATTTATGGTGTTTATATTCTTATTCTAAATAAGTTGTTTTAGATGTTCTTATTTTAAATATTTATTTCACACTTTTGGTTAAAATTCAAAGGTGCCTCATTTAGAAAAAGATAAAAATATTCATTCTAAAAAACTGATAATAAATTAAAATTTATTTGAAAATGAATTTAAATAACCATTTTATAATAGAAAATATCATTCTTGAAAATATTCCAAATAACATGAACCTGGAAGAAAAATTTTGTGGACAAAAGTTGAAATAAGGTCAGATTTTATTAAAAACACTTTCTCAAAAGTATTAAGTACTAGAGATACATAAATTAATGGAAAAAATTTAAAATCCATATATAAATATATTATAAGAAAATATATTGAGTATAAAATAAAAACAACTTATAATTTCCTATAATGGAAATTTAAACATAAACAATCCCAAATAAATATGCGATTGTATAATAAAACCTTACCTCAGAATTCTACTTGGTCAAATGAAATATATCTTCCTGAATAATAAATTTAAATTTATTTAATAATATATTGATATCATTTTTCATTTGTATTTAAATTTTTAACATCATTTTACAATCATTTGTCATTTATTAATTGATTAGTTCTTGATGATGTTGACCAATTAAGGCTGTGTGGTCAATGATACTATCATTATCCAACTGATGGAAGGGTAAAGAGGTAGATGATATATTATTTTTTCAGAATCATAATTATTACATTAATGTCATTTATATTCATCAATTATATATTCATTACCATTCAAGTAAAGTACTGATAAAAAACTAATTACACCGCAATGTGGAGACGGTAAGTTGTAAGTATGCATGGGCGATGTATTCATTTTCCATAGGAAGGAAATCAAATAGAAAATGGATGTACCATTAGCATAAAAAAATCATAGTATGATCAATATAATTGTTTAATTATGCTAATATGGTGATTTAATATTTTTAGAATGTTTAATAAGAAAGGAAATTGAAAAAAACTCAGTAGGAACATTTTCCTCTTATTTATTTAGCCTCTTTTAGATTACACGTTGAGATTTATTGAAGTTGTAATTTGGTGAAACTAAGACCTATTGGATGTGAGGGGGGATTTTTGGAAAGTATCTGTGTAGGTATTGGTTGAGATAAGTTTCTCAAGTTGTGTGAATAAGAAAGGAGAGGGTGTGTCCTTTTATAAACGAGGTGGGTGGAAAATTTTCAAATACTTGATATTTTATTATATAATATAGGTGTTAGTCAAGTAAAGTGGATCCAAATTATCATATTTTAGAATATGGGAATATAATGATCTAAATACAACAAAAAATTATATTTAAGAAAGTTTCTATGCCATCTTAAGTCTTTATACCTTTTACTTTTAAGACTTTTAATTCATTTACCCTTAACAAAAGTGATAAATATTTATCATGGTTGTTGTTCATTATGAAAACAATTATGGTGAAATTATTAACTAATATTAATTTTTAAAATTTCAAATATATAATCCATTCTAAAAGATTCAAATTACATAATTATAAAAAATTTCTTTTAATATATGTTTATAAAACACTATGAAAACCATTTTTAGAAAAATTCTAATTTTAGGTATTGAAATGAATTTTCAACAAGATCAATTATAATGTTGATTACAATGGAATTAATTGGATTATATTGAATAAAAGGAGAATTATTTTTCTTTAAAATCAAACCAAAAACGAAATGAAACTTCTGAATACTTGATTAAGAGAGAATAATCAAAATCAATTTTTATTTTTATAAAAACATTACTTGGATTTCCAAAATGTTAAGAATAGATTTGTAAGTTCAAAATTGTAATTTTATATGCATTATACGACTTCTTAGATATATATTTGGTCTAAAAATATGGGTTCATAAGCATTAAAGTTATTCTTATATCATTATAATATCATAAAAGTTATAGTATTTAGAAAATCTACATTTTCACTATTCACCCAAAAATCACCTATTTCTAAAAAATATAAAATAATTCACTCTAAGATAATTTTGACATTATGAAGTAAAAAATAAAATTAATTTTATCAAATTCAATTTATAAAATTTCATAATTTATCATTTAATCATATTCTTGAATAAAACTTTGTGCATTATGCAATAATTTCTTTAGAAAGAAATGTTTACTTACTATAATTGAAACTTGGGTGTTACATATGCACGCACATACAAACATACAGAAACACATACACATACATTCACACTCATACACACATATATATACACATACATTGACATACATATATACACATAGACATAAATATGCACATAAACAACACATACATCTATATAGATACACATATTCACATAGAACACATACATACACATGCACATACACATACATGAAACATACATACACATATAAAAAAACACACATGTACACATTCATACAATCATATATAGACAGACATATACATCTTCATACAAACACTTGCAAACACAACCATACAGATAAATAAAAATATATGTGTATATTTTAAATTATTTAATATGAATATAAATATAATAATTCAAATATGAAATATATATAAATAAATAAACATTCATTTATATATATATATAATTATTTAAAAAATATTTTTCAAAAATATTTATATTTTTGTAATTAATGTACATTAATATTTTATTAAACATTTTTATTGATTAATATAAATATAATAATTTGTTATAAATAAAATTTTGAAAATAATATTGATAATTATTTATTTATTATAATATGTTTATATAAATAAAATTTATATTTTATATTTACATATATATAATTATTTTTATATAAATAAAATTTAAAAATATATAAATTTGTTTATAAATTATACTATTTTAAGAATCTTAAATGGGAGGTGTAATGAACCAAACTGAGTCAATTGAACAAGCTACCTGAGCCAACCTATCACATGATATGGGTAAAAGAGGAAAAATAGAAAGTAATCTTTAATATAGGAAAAACATGACATATAATAAGAGTACGAAGTGGGAATTAACAAGATACCAAAAAGGTACACAAACCTAATCCAAAAGAGGCTAAACTAGAAAGTCAAACAAGATCCCATGTGACCAAGAATCACCTATAGACTAAACCATATTGAAATAAACAATAATAGGAGAATCCAATATACTGAGAGATACTCTTCCCTTTACTCGAATCCTACAAAACAACATCTAAAAATTAAAAAGTCATAAGTAGGGTGTGATGCAAAGCCTAGTATGACAACACCACAATTTATATAGCAGTTATAATATCAATAATGAAAAAATTATAGTAATTAAAACAAAACAGTTTTACAAAAAAATTATAAATCCATACCATTTATAAATCATTTCCCCCTTTTCTTCCTTTGGATTTCATAAATGCCTTTCATATTCTTGATCTTGAAATATGGAAAGTAGAAGTGATAAAAAAATAATCAATATCCATCCATCAATAGGTATACAGATAAACACATATCCATGAAATAACCTATATTGAGAAGTTATGTGATACAAACTCATATGAAAACCTTTAAGCAATAATCCATGATAAAAAAATATCATGATAAATTAAAATAAATGAAAAATGAAAAAACACCTATTATTGGTCTCTAGAATATGGATCAATGCTTACTAGGATCTCAAAATCCTAAATAATTATACATTGGATACAAAAAAATATTGAGTCCTATGAGTCAATACCACAAAATGTTACCTCAGAGAGGTGCAACACACACTAAGGCTACCCGTGTCTCTATGATGATGTACCCAAGGTTCCAATGTGAAATTGTCCAACTGTTTTTTAAAACCATGTTCAAAATTTTATAATACATTTTCAAAACCAATTCAATCAACTTTAAAGTTTATAAACCCATTTATGAATAAATAAAATCCATTCCTAAATCAAAACCCCATTTTGAAAATATTTTCTTATCCAAGAAAACATTTGAAACCTTTTATACATTAAAATAAATAAACAAACCAAATGTATATATTAATAATGACATGAAATTAATAAAATTAACCCATTATATAGAAACACCTACCTCAACACAGTATAAACCTATCTGCTTTCAACAATGGAAACCATAAACCAATAGAACAACATTCAAAAGACAAGTCATACCAAGATCTAAAAATAATAGATATAAAACACTATCCAATCACAAATCTGAATCTAACAAATAGCCATAAACAAAAATTAAGAAGAAACTAAAGGATTACTAACCTAAGAGTATAAATCCAACCCAATGGTGATCAACCGTTGAACTGAGAAATATATAAGGAAAGAGTCACCCAAAATTTCCTAGGGTAAGCTCTGGGTCAAGGGGGATTCAATGCATAGTGGAATGAAATGAAATCATCCATATACCACCTTAAAAAGAAAAAAAACCTGACAATTACATGGTGAGTATTTCATTTATGTGTCATGTATTTATTGAGGCCCATCTAAGATGAAAAACCCATCGTTTTTTTATAAAATTGATCTTTAATATTTACATGGTGTGTAATAGCTATAAAAAGTATAACCTTTCATGTTGTGTACCCATTTCATAAAATCTACTAGGTGATGGTTACATATTGAGTAACCCCATTATATGATTTGTAAATATCCAGTAGACTTCCAAAATTGTAGGTTTCATGTTGAAAAATTCAAAAATTATCTAACTTCACTATTACAGGTATCATCTAAATTCCTTATCGAAATTCTTCAACCAACGAAAAAGGAAAACCAAAACAAAGGCTAAAAATACCAAAGAAAAACGAAATGGGGCATTACAATCTCCCCACTGTAAATTATTTATATCCCCAAAAATCCCTCATGATCTTGGATTCTCAAAAATATAAGGCCACAACTTCCTCATCAATGACCTCTACTCCCAAATCTCTTGGCTATCTTATTTTCACTGCCATAGATACTGAACCAGGGGGATCATTTTACCATGGAATACCTTATCCTGGAGATCCAAAGTCTAAATTATATATTCAAACAAAGTGGTATCTGGATGAAGATAAACATCATCCCATCTAATCACATGGGAAGGGTCTAGTATATACCTCCTAAAATAGGATATATGAAACAAGTCATGGATAGATATAAAACCATAAAACAAGTTCAATTGATAGGCCACCATCCCCAGTTATCCAACAATCTCAACATAGAACATAAAACTTGGTGCCAACTTACCATGCTTACCCAACTAGTGATGTACCAATGGAGGTGAAAATATTGGAAAAACATGATCACTAGCCTCATACTCTGGCGACCAATGTCGATGGTCTGTATAGGATTTAGGTAGACTATATCTCATGATCAAGCACCTCAGGATCAGCTGCAACATCTCCATAATCTCCAGAACAACACTCAGACCAATCGTGGACCACTCTACCAAATATTCCTAGTATTAGGTAGATGTATATGGACTCCCCTACAAAGACTCTCAGGGAACCATTTTTATTCTATGCCTAATAACTATTGTTATGTGAAAACTCATCCAAATCCAAATGCTTTTCCCAGGATCTTCCAAAATCAAATACACAAACCCGAAGCATATCCTATATGTCCTGGGTATCCCTATATGTCTGTCTATCCATTTGTAAAAGATAATATATGATTAATTTAATCTGGTAACACATCACCTCCTGTAAAAATTTACAAAACTAGGATGGGAACCTCAGATCCTTGTCATAAATAACTATAGACATGACCCTATGAAATCGTAAAATCTCTTGTACATATAAATTCAAAACTTGTTCCAATTTAATCATATTTTTAGGTTGTAAATGTATATATTTCATGAGTTGATCAATGAACCCCAAAATAAAATCCTTCCCTCTAGGAGTACATGGAAATCTAATGATGAAATACTTGGAAATATCATTTTAATTCCATGTGAGAATGGATAAGGGAAGAAAAAACCATGTAGTTCTCTTGTGCTCTAACTTAACTCTATAACAAGTGAAACACCATGAAAAAAAATCTACTATTGAACTTATCATACCTTGCACCAATACCGACACCTCAAATCGTGGTTTATCTTGGTAGCCCTAGTGTGCATTGACCAACAAGAACTATTTCCAATGTCCAAAAACTTCCACCTTAGGGAAAATTGATCAAATAACCTTACAAAGTAGTATAAAGCTCCACTAGGAAGTCGAGATCCATCACCTGAGGCCTCCCCACCATAAAGGATTTTAGTATAGTATTGGCACGTAGTGTCTACCAAATGTTGGAGCAAAAAATTCCCATCAAAAGATGATTATATTTAATTGAATCCAAAAACACCTATCCACCAAAATCTTCCACTTACATGCTTATCTCAACAAATAAACTCATTAAAGACCAAAATTCAACCAATTACTTCATGGATTGTGTTGGTAATTTCATGTTGAACACATCATAAACCACATTTACTTTCATAGAGTCATAATAAATATCAAAATCAAAAGTCTGAAGGTACTACACACAACATATTTGTCACAAATTTTGATCCCTCTAATAAAAAAACGTATTTCAGGCTCTTATAATCAGAATACACTATAAACAACTCCCAAAAGAGATAGTGATGCCATGTTTTGAGTGCCTGGACAACATATGCCAACTCAAGATCATGGGTAGGGTAGTTCTTCAAATGAGGTCATAATCTAAGAGAGCCATATCCATAACCTATTTCCCCTTAATCAAGACATACCCCCCAACCTGTACATGAAGAATCATTGAAAACAACATAACCTAAACCTAGTTCGTGAAGAATCAAAACATGCACTGATGTCAGCCTCACCTTTAGATCCTCAAAATATATTTGACACTTTTCATTCCATTCACACTTTACACCCTTATGGGTTAATGATATCATTAAAGAAGTTATATTAGAGAAGTACCGAAAAAACCATCTATAATAAGCAGCCGAACCAAAGAATCTTTAGATCTCTGACACATTTATAGGATGATAACATAATGATAATAGTCTATCATGGACTTAAATTTAATCATCCAATCGTTATTCATAATCAATGTCAAGATCAATCACTAATAAGACCCTCTCTACCTCAAAGATAGCTATCATCACCTGATAGGTGGATATTTCTATACTTCCCAGGGCTATCGTTTCACAAAAGCACTATAGATGGTCAGATCATCCACAAAGGTGAAACATATTAGGAGATTCCACATAGTTTGGATTATTATGAATTTTAATTCCACAATGGTTTCATATATTGTGGTTCTACCCTGTAGTCACCCCGGTGATTGGTCCTAATGAAAACTGACCACTCATATGCTTTCTTTTATGACCAAAAGGTACACCCTGGATAATTGTTGAACCAACTAAGGCCCCACCCAACCCTATCTTCCAAGCTATATCTACCTCAACTAAAACCTCATTTCCAACCACATTTAAAAAGTTTTAAAGGAAAACAAGTTTCAACATCAACCAAATTTTAGCTCTTAGTCCAAACTCAAACCTTTGAGCTTTCCGGTATCTATTAGTGACATGATATAGTGCCATATGTACTAACTCAAAAAAATGGCAAGAATACTTCATAACAATATGCTCCACCACGTCTAAGGTAAAAAAATCCTGGGTCTTTTCAGTATGTAATGTATCAGGGTAAAACTGATGGTTAAATAAATTATTAATGAAAAATTAGGTAAAAACCTTATGCAACTTAAATTTCATAATAGATTCCCACCATCCCATTTCAAGTCCCTAATGTATATATGTGGAAACCACCTTAGTGTCTTCAAGAGTCTTTAATAAGTTAAGTATTATCTCTATTCTCTCATAAAACTCCTCATATTACTAGGGTCCTTTGTCACCACAAAAGATGGGTGAATTCTATTTATTAAATTTTGAGACACGATACACTATGCATCATGGGTTCTCTATAACCAATTAACACATTGTCTAAAAATTGTCGAAAAAAGATTATACCGAAGTAGGTTCCACTAGAGTATTCACTTGTGGAACCTATCTTGAATATTTCCCTCATGAATTTAGAAGCACTCTTCGTAGAGGGACTTTCTAGAAAAATAAAAAAACCAATCTATCAAGTGAATATTCCAAAATAATAGGACCAACTTCCGGTATTGATAACAAAGATTTAAAACATTAAGAATTTAAATAAACCACAAAGAAATATTAATTAAAATGAAAAAAAGTTAATTTAAATAAACTTTCCATACAGTTCATGTAAATGAACTCAAACCAAAGTCTCATACCTAGTAAAAATCCCGAACCACCCATGGTAACTCAGTTTTAATCAAAGAAGTGATCTAGCTAGGACCCTTTTCTGTACCGACTATCCGAATTTTGATTGTCCAAATTTGGTCTACCCTGGATAAAGAAGCAAACTTAGGCAGTGATAACACACTTTAGGCTGATCAACCTCCATTTGATACAAAATTGTAATGAACCAACCCGGGTCAAATAGGCAAGACACCCAAGCCATCCCCTCTCATAATATGTGTATAAGGGGAAAAATAGAAAACAGTCTTGAATATAGAAAAAAATACATACAACTATAACATGAAGAAGAAATAGAAAAATACAATAAAGGCATGAAAAAATATTCCAAAAAAGGATAAAACTGAAAGTAAGTCAAGATCTGACATGACCAACAATCACCACTAGAATAATATGTACCGAATGAAATAATAATAAGAGAATCCAATATAACACAATATTCTCTTCCCATTACCAAAATCCTAAAAAACAACATCTTTAAACACCCAAAGGAACAAGTAGGGTGTAAGACAATGCCTAGTAGGATACCATAGTAGTTTCAATACAAAGTCAAATATCAATAATGGTATAATTATACTATTTAAAACAAAAAAGTTTTATAAATCATATTTATAAATCCAAACCACTGATAAAATATTTTCCCATTTTTTCTTTGATTTTCATAAATGAATTTTATATTCTGAATCTAGAAATATGAAATGTAGAAGTGATAAAAAAAAATAATATCCATGCATCAAGAGGTATATAAAAAACACATATCCATGAAATAAACTATCAAGTGAAGCTATGTGATAAAAGCTCATATAAAAACTAGGGAGAAACAATCCATGATAAAACAATAATGTGATAAATAATCATAAAAAAAATGAAAAAGAACCTTGTATTGGGTTCTATCCTATGGTTCAATTCATACTAGAAACTCAAAATCCTAAATAGGTATACAATAGATCCAAAAAATTCTCGAGTCCGGCCAGTTGATTCCACAAAAAGTTATGTCATAGTGGTGGAAAACACACTAAGGATACCCGTGTCTCTATCCTAATGCAACAAAGGTTCTGAATGTGAAAAGTTACAATTTTTTTTAAAACCATGATCAAAATTTCGTAAATGTTTTTCAAATACAGTCCAATCCTATATAGAGTTTAATAACCCATTTTTAAATCAAGAAAATCCATTTCCAAATCAAAACCCCTCTATGAAAATAATTACCTTTCTAATAAATCATTTGAAACCATCTATAACTTCAAATAAATTAGAAAGCTAAAATAATCTATTAAGAATGACATACAATTCATAAAATTAACCTATTTTATAAAAACATTTACATTAGCTAGGTATAAACCTAGATACTTTGGACAACAGTAAAAAGAAACCACGAAAACAACTTTTGAAAGGAAAGGCATGCCCAGAATCTAAAAAGGATTGATAGAAAATAGTATCTGATAAAAAATCCATAGTAAAACCACAACCTTAACCAAAACCAAAGAAGACCGTAAAGGATTACATACATGAAGGGAAGAAATCCAACCCCAACAGTGATTAATCTTTGAACGAAGTGATCCTAAAGGCAAGGATTTGCCCAAAATTGCGAAGGGTAAGCTCCAATTTGAGAGGGATTGGATGCATAGTGGAATGAAATGAAATCAATCACACACAACCCTAAAAACCGTGACTCCAGATAATTACTTGGTGTGTACTTCATTTACACAGTGTGTAATAATCTAGGCTCATCTACACCAATTGATTTATCACCATTTTAATAAAACTGATCTTTAATATTTACACGACGTGTAATATCTACATATCAAGTTACCTTTAACACTTAGTACCCATTTCATGTCATCTTCTAGGAAATGATTACACATTGTTTAAATCCCATAAAATTGAAAAAACTATAGTTTTGATTATTAAAATTATAACAAATCCCTGACTTTACCATTACAGGTATCCTCCCAATTCTTTCTCAGCATTACTCAACCAACGAAAAAGGAAAACCAAGACAAAGGTTAAAAAAAACCATCAGAAATGTAACTTGGAATTACAAGTGGTTTTTATTATTTCTTTTATAAATCATTGAAAAACAAAACTACTTTGTCTGTTTTTTAGCACTTATAATGGTAGGGATTGAATAAATTTTAATTTTTAGTTGTGATAGTGCAATTACAAGTAAATTTTTTATTGTAACATAGAACAAATGAATCATCACTATGTTAAAAATGCCATTTAACAGTGTTTTTGTATGTTTAGTGGTGGTTTAAACCAAAAAACGATTCGTGATAGTTTTTCAAAACCACCGTGCATTGAAGTGTTGCGAATCATTTCATGACACTTAAAAATCATCGTTGAATTATTTTTCATATAAACATTAATATGTATATTTATATACATAATTATATATAAATATATATAAATATATATAATACACATACATACTTACATACATATATATTCCCATATAATATTTATAAATACATATAAATATATAAATAAATAAATAAATATATAATTAAATATAATTTTATATAATCCCAAATATATATAAACACATATACATATACACACATACATATAAACTCACAAGCAAAAACATCCTAATAATATATATAAATACATATAAATACATATAAATATATATATATATATACATATAATTAACTATAATTTTATATAAACATAAATATATATTAAAATATATATAAACTCATATAAATACACACATGCACACACACACACACACACATACCTAGGTAATACATATAAATATATATAAATACTTATAAATATACACAAATTTATGTATACATATATGTATGTATATATATATAAATATAAATACAAATAAATATTTAAATAAATATATATAAATATATATAAATATAAATAAATATAGATAAATATATATAAATACACATACATATCTATAAATATATATAATAATAAATAAATATACATATATATGTATGTACATGTGTGTGTTTGTGTTTATAGATAAATATATACATATATATATAATTTCTGATTAATAATTTAGAATTAGTAAATACTTAATATTTACTAAGTAATTAGTAATTAATAATTTATATAAATTTTAAATAATTACTTACTAATAATAATAAATAATAATTAATTAATTATAAATCATAAATGATTATAAATAATAATTATTAAATAATAAAAATTAAATAAATAATATTTATTAATAATTGAAAAGAAATTAAAATTTTAATTAATTAATTATTATCATTTGTATTGCAATCGTTTTTGAAAAACCATCTCTATGATTAAATAAATAATTTTTTTTGAAAAAATAAAATAGAATATTAGATTTATTGGTGTTTTTTTAATAAATTGCAACAAATTAATGGGGAGGGGGTTTCTAAAATCACTAGTAAAAAAATGAATCATTTAGTTCTGGTTTTGAAAATTGTGGCTAACAAAACACCACTAAATACTTTTTTCCTCTAGTGAATTTGAAAATTAAATATTAAAACAACTCGTCAACATAGTATCAAAATCATCACAAATCATCATCATGAGTCATGTATCATCCACTATCTAGCTATAAAGGGTTCCTTCCCATACCCACATTACCATGAATAAATTTTAAACACAAATAATATGTGTAAGTACAAGGTGTGAGAAAAATCACATTATAAAAATACATTGAACCCTTTCATCACCAACGAATGATAACTAATCATATTAAGGCCCCAAAATTCTTTTCTTTTGGTGTTTTTCATGTTCGCAATGGAATTTTGAAAATTTTTCACTTAAAGGGTGTAAACTGGTAATTTAACCTAGTAAATGGTTCTGAAATGGTTGTATTGAATTTAGAATGGTCCGTTTATCCTTAGGTTAAAATTAGATATTAATTGGAGGCATTATGAGTTATAATATAATGGATAATTTAAATAATTACATATTTAAAAGAAGTGCTCATGTGTTTTTCATTTTTCAATGAAACTTGATTATTTCTCATTGAAGATGATCCTGAGAAATTTTCTTTGAAATATCATTAGTCTCAGAACACCATGTTTTCGGTAGTATGAAATTTTGATGTGAATTGAAGCATCTTAAACTTTCACACACTTTTTGAAATTAATTAATTTTTTTATTAAGTAATGGTGTAATGTGTTTAATCAAGTTTCTCACAAATCACAACTCTGAAATGTTTCTTTTTATGATGATGTTAGTTTGTTTCAATCTCTAAACTTTAGATGGATCTATTTTTGATATTTATATTATGTAGTTCATTTTTTATATTTATTGGATGTTGAAAATTAAATTAATATTAATTATTTATTAGATGAATTTTCATGATAAACAGTTATCGAATCCCCACATCAATGGCTTCATTATGGTTAATTCTTAATGTCCTGATCCCATTAAGGGAGACTACCAACATTGGTGGTTTTATGTTCAACTTAATGCGGTGAAGCCATATATCAAGTTCATATTTCCAGGGTTATGTGAAGGGCATAAATTCAGAATTGGGTTATTATAGATTATTTTATATTTTTTTGGGTTTAGGTATTTTTATTTATTGAAATGGGTTACGGGAGAGAAATATTATTTGAGGCTGCTATAACCATGACTAGGGAAAGAAATAATATGATGCATTTTTTGTTAGTAAAAATATTACTAAGTAAATTAGCACTCACCAATTTAGCTGATGTTCTATGCATGTCCGCTTATAAAAGGAAACATTCCCCTCCAATTATTAATCACTTCTACCACTTTACTCTCTCTCAATTAGTAAAAAACATTTCAAGGTGATCCTTTGGAAATTTTTTTTCCTCTCAACAACATTTTGGTGCATTCCTTCTTTTAGGTTAAGTTATTTCAATATAAAGACTTATTTTGTTAAGATGACATGTTTAATATTAAGTTTCATGTTTTAATTATTAGTAATATTATTACCTTACATGTTTAATATTAAATTATTTGTCAACTACAAGTATACTGTTTTAATTATTAGTGAAATGTTTTTTACATGGATTATTTTTGGTGAATATCTAAACTTCAGTATACTGGTTTATGCATGTACACTTTAATCGAACATGAGTAGACCATGACCAAGAGGCAAGAAGAAGTTGACCCATATTCAGAACAATATAGATTGGCCCAATGAATGGAAACCTTCATGGAGGTGTGGTTTATGTAGCCGAGAAGGTCATATCCTCAAACATTTCACAATATATATATATGGAAATCATTGAATAATCAATATGATTGATGTACTCTAGTCTATTAATGTAAATGAATCTTCAAGAAATTAATGAAATTTTGTTAGAAATAAAGACTTTATATACATTATTATTGATTATTAAACCATATTATCTTGTGAATAAATTAATTTTTGTTCCAAAATATATTATGTTATTAAAATAAATGGTTTTAACTACTAGTGTAATAAAAAAATATGAAAATGTTATATGTTTAGATGGAGGAGACTCAATTATCTTCCTAGTAGTCTCATGTATCATGTCTCATGTGATATGCTGGTGTGATGAATTGTACGAAAAATTACTCTCTGGAGTGCACATAATTTTCACCATGATGAAACTCCAAAATCCACTATTACTTACCTCTGACATGCTGGATTTTATAGAGCCACAATGTGTGACTTAAAGACTATCAATGATCATTTTATTGTTTCATATGTCTATAGATGGATACTAGAGACCCAAACTTCTAATATTTTAGTGGGGGATATGAAAATAACCTTAAAGGATGTTGTGTATATGTTTTTTCTACCTATCTATGTTTGAGAAATTATTAGTGCAACATTGGAAATCTCTTTTGCTGTTGTGTGCTGTTTACTGGTCAATGATGTTGTTTGGAGACCATGTGTATTCCAGGGTGGGAAATTACACCTGGTATGGATTGATGAGTAATTTTCAGTGATTCTTAATTATGGTGAAGATTTTATACTAATTTGATGCACACATAACAATATTATGAATCCTCTTAGAGGTACATTATGCATTGACTTCTCAACTACTTTAGGACACACAATTTACTTACAATTACTTAAGGATCTGGATGTGAACACTTCATACAATTGGTGATCGACTATATTTACTTATCTATATAAATGCCTCTATAGAACATGTTAATAAAAGTAGCACCAAATTGTAGGATGTCTCATTTTGCAAAATATATGAGAATGCAATCTGTTTCTACACATCACTCCTAAAATTATTTTATGACTTCCTCGACACCTTTTTATAGACTGTCCACGGTGATTCTAGTATGTTTGAATCTTTAATTTTAATTGTTTTATTAATTTATTAATATCATTTATAGAATTACGATATATTACCTTTTTACTAGGTGGGAGTATACTAAATGTTATTCATGCATTCTAAGTCATAGTGTCCATAGTTTTTGATCGATTTTTGACTCTCTATCTCCGTATGATGTAAACAACAAACTATACCCGATACAAATTTGAAATCCAAATTTTAAATTGAGTAAGAAAACAGAATATCATAAAAATACACCTTGATCCACTATTGTAGCTAGAACTCAAGTTCTGTACCTATAACCCCACCCAATATTCAATTGATATTTCAATATAACAATGATGCCAAACGATGACCCCACCTTTCTGAAGGCCAATGCTAGGAGACACCACACTAGATTCCATGACCTCCACCTATAGAATAGTCATTATCATTCAATACATCGATAAGATCAATCCACTTGAACCCAAAACCACCATCACCACCAGAAATGTTTCATTATTCCCATTAAAACTTCAAAAAAACTAAATTAAAAAAAACTACACAAAAAATAAAAATATTCCACCATGGACACGTGGGAGGAGATGAAACCAAAACATGAGGTATCACCATTTCCATGTACCCATAGTAATAACTAGACTCAAGATAAATAGAAAAAACAAGATAAAAAAAGGTCAGACGGTGATGACACCACCCGAGCCCGTGAAAAATATCTGAAGAATAAATGACACCCAACCATCAAAACTCTCTGAAAAATCATCATCTTCTTCTAGGGGAAAAGGCCAGGCCCCTCCATAACTATACCTTCAATAACCTGATCTTCATTGAGGGGGAATGTGATACCCTGAGTACTTATGAATTATTATTTTTCAAATAAATTAAATTTATTTAATGGATTGAGTTACATACAACATCATGTTAAGATTTCACTACATGTAACACTCACTTAGCTTGTGTGTCATGCAACACTAAGTTTTAACAAAACCATTATATATTATAATTATTTATACTTGACCATTATAACCTAACTGTTAAAATTAGTGACATGAATATTAATAAATAATTTTTAAATATTAATTATATTTTTTATATATAAATAATCAATATTAATAATAAAATACATAATTATTGATAAGCTATTTCATGTTTCAAAAATGATATTTGATCAAAAAATGATTTTATGTGTTTTTGTGAACAATAATAAAATTAATTTTTGAAACTATTAGAAAATTAATTTGGTAATAGAAACTTTATTTTATAATTTATAATTTATAAATTATCTTAGGTTTAATTTTCATAATTTTTCTGAAAAGTTTCATTTTTTGATTAATAATGAAAAATAGTGAATTTTAATTGAAAACAACCTTTTGATATAATATATTTTTTAATTAAAATTATATTTTAAATAGGTTTTAAATTAGAATAAGTTCAATTATACAAAAATTAATCCAATTTAGGTCATTATAATCAATTTCACAATGAATTTTGATATAAAAAATTCTCAGACTTTTGAATGTATTTTCTTTAAAAACCCACATTCTCGTCACGTCCGTGAGAATATTTTCATATTCAATTTTGAATCTTATTTGAACAGAATTTAGAAAAATGTATTCTATATTATAAATTAACTTTATTTATATTTTATAATAATATCAACATAATTTTTAACCAAAACTAATAGTGAATTCTGTAAAAATTAATTATTGTGGTTAAGGTAAAAATGGATTTACTGAGGAGTAAAAGTAAAAGGATAAGGGTTAAAATGACCTATAAAATTGTATAAAAACTATTTTGTGGACATATTTCTACCATTAAATCTCTAAGTATCTTTAATAGTCCATATTTTACCATTTTTACTTATACAAAACGTTGGATAACTCAATTTGATCCAAAAATACTGAGTGTGCCCACTCCCCCACTTATAAAAGGTCACCCCTATCCAATCTTTTTTACACATTAAAAACAATTTTTTTCAGCCGATATCTAACCAAATCACTTATAAACATCTCTAAAATCTTTATAGAAGCCTTATTTTTTACATAAATCAATCCTAAAAATTATTTTAGTGTAAACCTAATGAGGATACCCGATGAATATATAACATTCATCATCAAGCATTTTTGTTTGATTTTTTCCTCTACCCCATTCAATTATTTTTTTACCATGATTATATAATAGAATTATTATGATAAATATAATGAGATTTTTTTATGCTAATATCATTACCAACAACCATATCTACTTTCATCAAATGGGCTATGAAATCATCATTCGTGTGTACAACAGACCCCCACCTCACGAACCGATGTCCTTAAATTTTCCATTACCACATCTCAAGGTTGGAAATAATTATTGATATTATATATATATGTGATATATATGATATTTTTATGATATATAATCATTATATCACAAATACCTTCATATTTTACATTTTTTGGTAATACGATATCGTCGTTCGTGTGTAAGGCGGATTACCACCTCATTAAGTGATGTTATTTGTTCTTGATTTACATGGAATGTATTGAGGATGAGTTTAATAAATTTTTTTGATATATATGACTTGAAAATTATTATTTAACTATAATATATATCATTTAATTTTCTTTCTTTCAATCCAAAAAGAAAATGAAAACAACGTTCAGGTGTTTGTACAACCTACCATCTCCATAAACGATGTATTTAATTATCCACCACTGAATTTTATTGATTTATATAAATAAACATATTCTGAATATATATAATATTTATATCACTTTTATAATTATATATACTATGTAACCACGATCGAATTAATATGAACAAAAATATAATAAATCAAAACATATATGAAAAACAAAGCAGTTATTACCTGAAACATAACTTTATCATGGAATTGTTAATAAAAAGGTAATAAAAGGTCACAAGAAAATAAAATATGATATAATATATGAATATGGTTCTATTATATATGTATAATTAACATATATTTATTATATAAGAGGTTTTAACTCTTATGATAGAAGTCCATACTTAAGGTAACATTTTTTTCTCAATTTTCCATCTTTGAGACAAATGTTATGTTATGCACCTATATTATTTCAAGAGGTGTATATACATCCAATTTGACATGTAATATAATTAATTTATTCACACTCGTGATATTATAAGTTTCATTTTATGTTATTCCTTCATGGGTATTATGATTTAATGTTACTAAAGTTATAAGAAATTTATGTTACAATTTCATCTTTTATCGAGATTGTTTATGATTAAGTCTCCAATGTTGAATTATAATGATATACCTCTCAAGGATTCTCTTGAATTATCTTCTAATATATTTTTTCCTAATATCTTCATTTAATGGTAATACTTTTATACTCTTCAGTAATTAAAATAATTAATATTTTTTAATAAAATATGACTTTATTTCTCTTATCGATCAGAAATATGTTTTCTTCCAAAAAAATATTTTATAAAAATGTTTCCAAAAATGTGTTAATACTATATTATGATTTTTGAAAACATATTTACCAGTTTTTTACTTTTTTATAATTTTTTTTAAAGCAATATTCTTATCATTTTGGAAACAATTCTCATTTGGATTTAACCAAAAATGGGAATGTAATCATTGTTTTAACATGCACATTATAAATAGAATTTTTTGACATCATAAACCATCATTTCATCGATGATTAATTTATAAAATTTCAAGGTTATTTTCAAAGATGTTTTTTTCAAAATTTTTTATCTCTTAAAAAGATCTGTTAAAGAGGAAATTATATTTTCCACAAGAAATGTTTTAAATGGTCAAAATCATTTTTATCAAAGATTACATCCTTTGATTTTACTTATGCCTTACTGGGGATATGATCCAAGGTTACCATTCTTTTTATTTCTCTAAATGGTGTATATTTATGATGAAATTTGTTTATATAACCCATATCACTTCCATGGGTTATTAATTGATAAAATTCTTATGAAACCCATTTCGTTTCCAAGGGATATGATATGATGAAATAATGAAATGGTTATGTTACCTCTCTATTTTCCATATGTTATGATATGATGAATCGTTTATGAAACCTATTTCATGTCATGGGTTATTATATGATGAATTTTTATGATCTTGTGTCACAAATAAATATATTTTTTATTATGTGATAGGTAGGACCTATATCTCCCTCCAGTTCATTGAGTTAAGATTTATGTCTCATGAGATAGACATGACTAGAATGGTGAGTGAAATTGGTTTATTAAGATAGATATGGAATGGGGAGTGAATTTGGTTAGTAAGGAAGGGCTTGAAGAGGGAGTGAACCCAATTTAGTAAGTGACTTTATCCATTATGATGGACTTGGAAATGAGCCATTGATTATATGGAAATGATTTTTTATCATTGTGTTTGGAGAAAATTACATGTATTATGCCAATGTTGTACTCTCATGGATCATGTTATTTTATTTCCTTATGATTCATGTCTTCTAAGATACCTATATTTATGAAATGATTCAATATTATGGTATTTTATATATAGGTCATGCTTTTAAAATGTGATTATCATGTTCTTATACCCTTATGCTCATGTCATGCTTATGAATCTCTCTTGTTCACCTTTACTGACCATCTGATCTCACCCTTTTCTTTTGTTTAATTTTCCCTTGTTATGAATACTTGTATTATATATGATATCTATAATAAGGTTTCTATTTGTAAAGAATTTATGGGTTGATGATGTTGATCACTTATGCACTAGTGTTTATGTTTCCAAGTTTCTAAAGGAACTAAACTATTAATATCTTCACGAATGTGTTTGTATTATGTAATGAATATTCATGAAAAATGATGAAATATATATGTATGAAAATGATGTGTTTCTATAGTTGGTATCATATGATCGGTTTAGTTATCATTTGGCTAATAGGATTAAAATACCTTAGTTAGATACGTAAGGACATTTCTTAGGATAAGTCCAAGGATAAGTCAAAGTATAGGAAAATGTACGAGAATTTTGGAAAAGGACAAAGTGAGTGGTTTTGAAGAAATTACATCCTTGTATGGATACTACAAGTATATGTGGATATGAGATAGATATTACTAAAGTTAATAACTTTGAAAAGGGAAAATTTATTTAGACTCAATCGTCAATTGGTGTATGAAAATGGGTTTTGCTGCACACTGGGTTCGATACTCCCATGGGTTATTATTTTTAAAATTTACAAACAATTTGTGAACCATCATGAAGGATTTAAACAAAATATGACTATGAATTTACTAGGATATAATTAAGGGGTCATATACTAAAAGGAAGGTGTCACGATTTTGACATCATATAAGTAGTTTTTATGATTATGTGGTTCCCCACTATGATTATTATTTCTTATTCTATGATTTTTGGTTTTTGTCATTGGATGGAACTAAAAGGAACAATGTTAATGATTAGTTAAATGGAAAATGTAATGATTTTAATATTATTCATCCAAAATATATGGGAATTAAAATGAAAAATCTCATTTGAAGGATCACATAATTTTCTCAAGTTGTGAATCACGTGGGACTTTAAAATGAACAAAAGAGGGAAAAATATTATATTTATTCCTCTATTAGGAAATGTTAACCTTACTTTATTGGGTATATTAATACAATAGTTTATAAATAATGGATTAGTACCATAAAATATTTATATCCCATTCACCAGTTTTCATAACATGAAAAATTAATTTGGATGTCTACCGTTTGGAATGTGAAACAGATCAATGATGGACTCTTATCACGAATATGAGGCAAAATTATGAAATTTAATTCTTGGATTGGTATGAGTTAAGAAACTTATTTTAATAAGGTGTGTTTATCTCAAATGGTCGGTGAGAGATTTTACATCGATATCATGACAATTGTGTGAGAATTTTTTATGTATTTTCAAAATAATTTCCTAGGCTTCCACAAAAACATGAAGTTGAGTTATCAATATAACTCATACCTATTTTCACACCAATTTACAAGTCTCCCTATAGTATGTACCTGATTGAGTTTTTGTAATTTAAGTAGAAACTCCAAGAAAACCTTGACAAGGGATTAATCTGACCAAGTGTGTCATGTTGGTGTTCACCTATTCTTTTTGTTTAAAACAAATATAAATCTACGTGACTCTTCATTGATTCTCATTAATTGAACAAGATCACAATAAAGAAAAAGTATCCTCTTCCCCATATTGATGACTTTTTTGATCAACTACAGGGAGCTCAATACTTTTTGTTGATTGGCCAATATTCTTGATATCATTAATTGAGGGTCAAGAAGGATGATATTGCCAATATTGCAGACATGGTTGACCATGATGAATATATAGTGACTTTTTTTGGTCTTATAAATTTCCTTTATATCTTCATGTATTTAATGAATAGAGTATTTAAATATTTCCTTGATCAGTTTGTGGTAGTCTTTATATAAAATACTCTTATATATTAAAAGTGAATGTAAGAGCCTAAAAAACAACTGAGAATTTTACTAAATACCCTAATAATGGAGAAGTTATACAATTTTTTTATAAATTATGAATTTTAGTTAAAAGGTTTCATTTTTTTATTCATATAATCTAAAGATAAGGTATATAAGTAGATCTATAAAATAAGGAGGCCATTGAATGTTGGATGAGACCAACCATAGTGTCTGAGATCCATATTTTGTTTTAGTTTTGATGGATATTATCGAATATTTGTGGAGAACTTATCCTAACTATCTAATCCTCTAACCAAGATAGCTTAGAATAGATCCCATTTCCTCAAGATAGATGAATGTGATAGAAATTTCAAGGAATTAAACAAAATATTAGTCATCACACCTATGATTATATTACCATATAGTGGTGAAGGGTTTTTAATATATAGTGATGAATTAAATAAGTGATTAGGATTTTTCCTTTTGCAGACTGACATGGTTATAGCTTATGCCTCATTATAATTGAATATTCATGAGAAAAATTACCCAAATCAATATTTAGAGTTTTTTACGGTAATTTTTTCCTTAAAAAGATGGAGAAATTATATTTATGGAGGAAAGGGAGTTATATACTCCAATCTTAAAAGTTTAAAGTGTATATTCACACAAGAGGAGTTGAACATGTGATAAATCTGTTTTTTAGAACTTATTAATGATTATGAATGATCAATACCTTACAACACTATGAAATTGGACAAGTTTATGATGATTTGAGTTGAAATAACAATGATAGATTTTCCAAGACAAGGATCAGAAAAGATCCAATATTTCAATATTTTCAAAGGATGGATATGGAAATCCTAAAGGAAGGGGAAAATTATTATATTTATCATTTGAAATTTCAAACATCTATCAAAGTAAAGATTAAATAGGTGCATAAGGAAGTTGTAGAGGTATAAAAGATGTTTAGAAATGTTCTTGTGTCCAACGATGATCATGATGGAATGATAAGGTTCAGGAACTGTGTATATGTCCCGTACATACCAAACATTAAGAAGGATTTATTCGATGAATCTAATAGTTCTTCATTTTATCTCTATCCTAGAAATAAAAAGTTTTATAGCTTTTTTAAAGAATACTTTTGGTGGGATTCCATGAAAAGAGATAGCGAAAAGTTTGTATCTTAGTGATTTGTATGTTAGCAAGTTAAGTTTTAACGGAAAAAGTCTAAGGGGGTGTTTCATCCATTACCTATACTAGAAAGGAAAAGGGATAACTACACCATTTGTACCCCCCCGAAACTCTAAAGAGCTTAAATATTTATGGGTTGTATTCAATCACCTTTTAAATCCATCACACTTCATTGATATCAGATAATAATTCTCTATAGATCAACTTTTTAGGATATACAATAAGGAAGTGGTAATGTCATATAGAGTACCAAATTAATTTTTGATTTGGATCCAAGGTTTACCTCCAAGTTATGGTGAAGTATTCAACCAGCTTTTGATAAAGAGTTGAGTTTCATCACTCTATATCATCCCTAGATAAATGGAAATTCCAAGAGAAAAATTAATACCATAGAAGGTATAGTAAAATATTGTTCATTGAATTTTATTGGTTTTTGGGATAAACAACATCCTCTATTTGAGTTTTATTATAATAATATATTTCACTCAAACATTTATATGGATACTTATGAATACTTCAATAGAAAGAAATGTAGATCTCCAATGTGAAGGAATGAAGTTGTAAAAAGAATGCTGTTGGGACCTGATATAGTTGAAGAAATGACAGAGAAGGTTAAAGATATTCAGCAATACATCAAGGTATCTCAGAGTTAGTAGAAATTTTATGATGATAATAATCAGTGTGATTTATAATTTGAAGTTGGTGATAATTTCTTTCTCTGAATTTCTCCGAGGAAGAAGGTCATAAGATTCAAGAAGAAATGGAAAATAATCCCTAGGTATATCGGTCCGTTGATCTTTATTATGAGGAACAATCTGTAGAGATTCTGTATCATAAATCAAATGTTATATGAAACAAGAACACTCACCTAGTCAAACTTTTGTGGTAAAACCACTAATTTTTGGAAGATATGTGTGAACTTTAAGATATGATGAGACAAAATTATCCTCATTTGTTTGTGTTGGAGTGATGAATTTTGATGGAGAAATTCATTTTAAGAGGGTAGAATGTAACAACATGAGTTTTTATAATTTTTTTTCAAATTAATTAAATTTCTTTGATGAATTTAATTACACAACACCAAGTTAAGATTACACTACATGAAGCACTGACTTAGCTTGATTTATATGAAACACTGAGTTTTAAAAAAACCATTAGATGTTATAGTCATTTAAATAAGATTATTACAATCTAGAAATTAAACTTAGTGGTATGAATAGTAATAATTATTTCTTAAATTTTATCTATAATGATTTTATATAAAAAAAATATTTATAATAAAATACATAATTTTTGTTAAGTCTTTGTATGTTTCAAAAAATACTTTTTTATCAAAAAATGTTTTTTATTTGATTTTATAAACAATAAAAAAAATTATTTTTCTAAAATTTTGTAAAATCAACTCAAAAAAAATATTTTTTTATTAATATTTTATTCCAATTTATTTCATTGTAATTAATTTAATATTTAATTTTGATAAAAAAACATTACAATCTTTTGGTGGTTTTATCTTTAAAACCCCGCATTTTCGTAGTGTCTATAAGATTATTTTTAAATTAAAATTTTATAGTCTTATGAACGGAATTTGAAAAAATTTATTCCATATTTTGAATAATAATAATTTATATTATATAATAATATTAGCTTATATTTTTGACCAAAATAAATTGTGATTACAGTAAAAAATCAATTACCACAGTTAAGGTAAAAATGGGTTTATTAGGGGTTAAACTAAAATGATATATGTAAAAATGACCAATAATCTTGAGTAAAAAATATTTTATGGACCTCTTTATACTATTAAACATATAGGGTTTGATAATGGTTCATTCTATACCCTTTTGACATATAAAAAATGTGGGAGCTCTCAATTCCTTTAAAAAATGCCAAGTGTTTCCTTTTCCCCAATTATAAAGGCCACCCAATATTCCCTATTATTGACACCATAAAACCCATTTATTTCAAACAATATATTTAAAAATCACTTCCAAACTTCTCTAACCTCATCTCAGAACCCTTATTTTGGATATAAATCTATCATAGTAGCACTTTTAGTGTAAACCTAAGGAGGATACTTGAAGAAGAGGTAACATTCCTCAATGAACATTTTTATTTTATTTCTTCCTCCACCCCATTAATTTTTTTATACAATGATTATATAATAAAATTATCATAATCCATATATAGAGATGTTTTATTTTAATGTATATACTTACAAATTCCTTCACTTCCATCAAATGGGTTATGAAATCTTCATTTGTGGAGGACTGGCGCCTTGTGAACTGATGTCTTTCATTTTTTCATTACCACCTTTAGATAGTGGAGATAATGATGCATAAATTATTTATATATGATATATATGATATATATGATGTAATTATAATTTTGTAATTATTATTTTCTATATACCTTCATATTTTCCATTTTGTGGGAATACGATAAAGTCATTTAGGTGTAAGGTGGACTACCACCACCTGAAGAGATGTCATTCATTCACAATTTAAATGGAATGTATTAAGGATGGTTTTAATTAAAATTTGTGATATATATGTCATTATAATGATTCTATAGTGAAAATAAATATCATTTACATTATTTATATCAATCCAATAAGAAAATAGAAACAGTGTTCATGTGTACTAATGACCTACCATCTCCATGAAAAATGTATTTAATTTTATACCACTAAATTTTATAGATTAATATAAATAATTATATTTTATATTTATATCATGACTATAATTCTGTATATGATGGAACCATGATCAAATTAAGAGGACCCAAAATATAACAAATGAAAATATATATGAAAAATAAAGAGGTTATTACTCGAAATGTAACTTCAACCTGAAATTGTTAAAAAACATTAAATAAATGGTTATAAGAAAATAATATATGGTATGGTGTATTAATATAGTTCTCTACTTGATTTATAATAAAATTATATTCATTATTCAAGAGGTTTGAATGTGTTGTATGGAATTTATGACTTAAGGTAAGTGATTTTTTGTCTCAATTTAACTTCTTTGAGAGATACGTTATTTAATGGACCTATATTATTTCAGGAGGTTTATATACAACCCATTTGAAATTTAATATCACGAATTTATTCATACACATGATAATTTAAGTTTTATTTTATGTTATTAATTCAGGGTGCTTATTTTTTAATTTTACCAATGTGGTAAATATTTTATGTTACAATCTCACTATTTTTCAGGATTACTAATAATTAAGTCTCCAATGTTGAAATCTCATGATCTAACTATAAATTATTCTCATGACTTTTCTTATCCTATAGTTATTCAAGATGTATTCTAGTAATGTCATAATATCTACACTCTTTGGTTCTGAAAATAATTAAGAATTTTTTTTTAATAAAATCTGACTTTACTTCTCTCTTTGATTTGAGGTATGTTTTCTTCCAAAACTATGTTTTCAATTTTTTTCAAAGATGTCTATTAATATATTAGGTTTTTAAAATTCATTTTTAGACATGTTTTATATTTTTTTTTTATTTTTTTGAAAGTAAACTTCATGACGTTTTCCAAACATTTCTTATTTATTTTTAACTAAATAAGTGAATGGAATATTCATTTTAACGTGTATGACATGAATGGAATTTTCTGATTTCATGGAAAATATTTTTTTTCAAAGATTAAATTAATTTTTTCGGGTTATTTTCAAATTAAAATGGATTTAAAAATGTAGTTTTAAAAACATTTTTTAAATCGAAAAGGATATTTTAATCAAGAAATGTTTTAATTGATCAAAATCATTTTCCATCTAAGATTATATCCATTAATTATAGCTATTAATTTTTGGGGATATGATCAAAGGATATTATTATTATTATTATTTCTATGAATGGTATTATGTTTATGATGGAATGATGTTTATGAAACCTGACTCTCATCCAAAAGTAATACCATGATAACATTCTTGTTAAACCCAGTTCTTTTCCATGAGTAATGATATGATGAAATAATGAAATGACTATGAAACCTATATCTTTAACATGGGTTATGATATGGATAAATATTTTTGATACCCATTTCGTTTAATGGGTTATGATATGATGAATTTTTATGATCTTGTCTCACAAATAAATATGGTTTTTATTACGTGAATGGTGGTACCTACATCTATGTCCAATGCATTGTTAAAAGTTTTATATCTCATGACATAGAAATGATGGGAACTGGGAGTGATTACTTTTTAGTAATATTGTGATAGAATAGGGAGTAAAAACAGTTTATTAAGAACGTGATGGAATATGGAGTGAATCTGGTTTAGTAAGGGACTTTATCTACTATGATGGACTTGGAAATAAGCATTGGATAATATGGAAATGATTTTCTATGATTATTTGTATGATAAAAATTTCAATGCATTATGCCAATGTTATGTTCTAATGGATTATGTTCATTGATTTAATTATTATTCCTATCTTATGAACGGCCAATATTTATTCCATATTCAAGATTATGATCTTTGATATGTGGGGTATGATTTTCAAATGTGATGCTCATGTTATCATTCACTTATGGTCATGTTATGATTATATATCTCTCTTGTTTACCCTTATTGATCATTTGAGCTCTAACTTTTCTTAAGTATAATTTTACATGGTTATAAAGATATGTATTATTTATAATATGTCCAATAAGGGTACTAGTTTTGAATAATGTAGTGAATGATGATTAAGCTCACTTATGGACCGTTTTTTGTATTTCCATGTTTCTAAAGGCACTTGACTATTTGGTCCTCCGGAATGTGTTTTTGTAATGTAATTAATATTAATAAAAATTATAGTATATCTATGTATGAAAATCATGGGTCACTATAGGGTAAAAATGAAAACCACATAACCATAAATCGATCAAAACCAGAGAAAATAGAAAACAAAAATCTAACAACAAAGCAGTCAAAGCCTTGTTCTGACACTCAAGCATAACCATAAAAGTCATCAATGGATCCATCATAGTAGATTAAAATGGGATCTAGAATGATGGTAAATATGGAAATAGAAAAAGACGAGGAATCAATAAACTAGTTCTAAAAGACCACCAAACAATGGAAATATCCAAAACAACATCAAATGGAACCAATGAGACAATACCAAACCACTATGTTTACCAACTGGATGAACAAGATTTGGGTTTGGTGTGGTGGGACTAGTAGAAAGGGTAGTGGTTGATGGTGAATAGTTTTCAGACCATAAGTGAGATGAGAGAAGATACAGAGGTCAGTTAATGTGAAGGGGAACTATAACCATAAGAGAAGAACAAAAAAAAATTTAATGAGAGAGGGGATCATGAGAGAGCCCGAGGATAGAAGAATAATATTTCAATAGAGTAGGTGAAATTAGGAATGAGATTCGACATCACTAGATCTAGTAATGGAGGAGGTAATTATAGGGGAGAGACCCTAAATTTCTTGGGGGAGGGTGCTCCCTGGGGATACGGTATTTATTTTTTGAAATTTGTGTTTAAATTATGTATATATCATAGATTTGATAAATTGGACTTATCTCGGGTTTGACTCTACCATACTATAAAACTCTGGTTAGGGAATATAGAGTGACAGTAACACTTATCCACCACCATAGAATTGTGGGGAACCAAATAGATCAAGTCATGTGATAGTTTTGGTGCTTGCATCACATCCCCACTACACCATAATAGGGTGATGTATTTCATAATATTCTGCTCATAGGTAGAGAAGTGGTCGATTATCCATGTTATAATTCTTATTTTATAGAGTGTTGGGAAATGTGTACTCAATATAGTATCATTCATCATGTATATCCCATAATTTTAACCCATCTATCTAGTTAGAGAGAGTATGATATTGTTTCTGATGTCACTATATCATATACCTTATGTTCCATCAGATAGGAATCCACTAGTTAGTATGTTTAATATATCTTATTATATACATTTTTTAATTTCTAATTTGATATTAACTTTCATTTTATTAGTTTTTTAGCTAGAGGCATCAAAGTGATTTGTACACAAATCCAAATCTTCACTAGAGAGAATTTTTAGTCCGGATGTATTTCATCGAGCAATGGTGGCTATCAAAAATCATCTTCATTCTTTATATGAGAGTATCTACGTTGGATAACCACAAATGTATCCTAAACCATTTTCACCCATTTAGGACATTTGGTATGTTGATGTATCTAATAAGGCCTCTAAGGATGATTCACCACCACCTCCACCATCAAGACAAGGAAAAAGACAACGATTAAGACAAATCCATGGATAATGATGCCCAAGAGAGACTCCTATACCATAAAGAGATGATATTTTAAAATAGAGAGAGGATGAAATATAGTATCGAGAGGTTTCTAAATTTCAGGGGGAGGATGATGGATCTTACAACCATTGTCCCTAGAGTTCTAGAGGGGTGGGACCTGACTATGATATCATAGTTTCAATAATACTTCTGAGATAACTTTTTTTATGTGTCTAATCATTATCATTATATTCATGAGACGCTATGGGGAACCCATTCTTACTACCATATGACTCCACATATTATGTTGTGGAGTTCTCTATATAGTACATTGGAGATTCATCTACTTAGAATTATGGGGAGGCACTGATAACAAATAATATTGAGGTTCCAATAGTAGTAGAGCAATGCACCAAGGAAGAAACAGTATAGTTGTATATTCCCCTGTTGAGGTAAAGAAAATTCATGAAGAAGACCCTAATGAAATAGCTGACACACTAGAGTGACATAGATGCCATACATAAAGTGGGTACAAGGTTCATATATTGATCGTGGGAACTGAGTAGAGGCGACAATGATATTTTATATTATAAAACATTATGGATATAATCATATCTAATTTATGGATTAACTATTTTTTTAGATTTTACATTTCTAAATAAAATTTTAAAATAACTTACGAACTAAAATTTTAATTAAATGAAAAATTGAAATAGCAAAAAATTATGTAAATTGTGGATTGGAAAAAACTAGGTCAATATATTATTTATCAAAATATTTTCAAAAACCTGAAATGAAAAATTTTCTAATAGTAAAAAAACTATTTTCAATAACTAGAAAATGATGAAAAATGAATAAAACTAATAATATTCCAAGTAATGAAATAAAAAAAATTCAAAAAACAAAATGTATTCACATTGTTAATAAAAACATAAATAAGTTTCATTTCAAGTTCAATAAAAAAATATAACATAAAAAATACATTTCATTAACTAAAATTATAAAACTATAAAAAATATCAATGATGTGAGTTCATTTTATGTTGTTGCTTCACAAGAGTGTAAAACCCACTAATATTATAAACAAAAGATATTATATACTTCATTTAAAGTTCAATCAGAAGAAAATATAGCATAAATATTATATTTCATTAAATGAAAATATAAAACAATAAAATTAAGTAAAGAAAAAAATAATTACAAAGTGAATAAAATATAAACTAAATATTATATTCCAAAAAATAAATTATGAAACTATAAAATTAAAAAGAGTGATTTAATTGTAAAATATCATTTGGCGATCTACCTATGAGTTATGAGAGTAAAAAATAACATTATAAAAATAGTTAATAAGTAAAAAACAACAACAACAATATGAACTCATTTTATGTTTTATCTCCACAAGAGTAGGAAAAATATTATTATTATTAATAAAAACATAATTTTATTTCATTTCAAGTTAAAGTTGAAGATAAAATAAAATAAATAGTAAATTAAATTAATAAAATTATAATACTATAAAATTAAACACAAAAGAAAACAAAAATGAGAAGAAAATATTACATAAATTTCATATTTCATTAACTAAAATTATGAAACTATAAGAAAAGAGTAAAGGGGGAAAAATAATTTGACACTCTTTTCACTAGTTCAAAGAGTTCCAAATCATTTGGAGCTCTTACAAACCATTTTTTATATAAAAATAAACTTAACCCTAGAATTTTTTTTAAAAAAAAAAACTAAAATAACAATTTTAGCCTATGTGATGCATAATTAATGTTAGAAGGGATAATAGGGTGTAGCAACAATGGAATGTGTCGTTTTTATTCTATGGAATTTATTAGTTTTTCAAATCATGGTGGTAGTGAGAACCTATAATCCTGGAATCAATAAATAGGGTGATAGGGCATGATTCTAGCTTGAGAGGTATCCCAAGCTTATAGTGAGTATCTTCTGTTAATGGTGATCTACAAATAGATATTCATCCGTCTCCATAAGTGTTTTTTTAAATTATGTTTTTAAAAATATATTATAAAATAGGTGTATGGTTAAAATCATTTTTTAATATGGGTATCAGCTTGTGAGTGTTGGCATAAACTTGTGTGAACATGGTTTATGTAAGACCTCCATTACAATAGGTGGTGTGAACCCTATTTTTGTATCCAGATGCGGACCTAATTATATGGCATAAATATAGTCCATGCCTACAGATACACCCCTCTATAAAATGAATAGTTTCCACCATTCCCTTACTCGTTCTATTTTTTATTGAAAATATTTATTTGTTTTAGATTATTCCTCATATTATTACTTTTTTTCATTGAAACGTTATAATTTCTTTCTTGAAATTTTTATTATTAATTTTTTATATTTATTTTTTATATTTTTTATTTAATTTATCACTAAGATGATTTAAATAATATGTCAATTATATAGTTAAAATTAATAGATGATGTAATTGTTTTTGGATGGTTTCCTAAATTAATATAAGTGATTATATGTAAAATAAAATTAAAAATTTGAAAACATAAATTATCGATAGTTATAATAATTGATAAAATGATTAGTGAATGATCATGAGAGAAACCAATAAATTATTGTTTGGCATGTAATTTGTATCTATAATTTTTAATAATTATTTTAATTTGTTTTTTGATCTATGTTTAATACCTTTCCCTTATATGTATGATGTGTATATCCACCATAGATTTAATGTTTCATAACCCCCCTAGTACCCATTACTTGCATGTGTTATGTATTGTAAGAAAATAGAGGTTCCACAATAGCTGATGATGTTTGATGTTGGATTTGTACACAACATTTTAACTAAAATTATTAATTCCATTACGTAAGTTGATTAATCCTTATAAAGATATCCTCTAGGGTGTGGTTGGTTTACCTTTATTGATAAACTAAACCAAATTTATATAAGTTCATGACCATTTCATCATTTTTCATGATAATTTTTAATTGATTGTTAATTTGAATTTTTCAAATAACCATAAAAACATGGTAAATAAAGTGATGATGAGTTATCTTGAGAATACTAACCAAAGTTTAGTTTGAAATTCATATTTTTATTATTTTGAAATTGTTACGTAATTTGTAATAATTTAATTTTATTCCTTTATTGATAACCAGTTTTTCATACATCACTCTAAGAATTTAAGGATCAATGTGTCTATAGTAAATTTTTTTTGTACCACATGCCCCCAATAACCCTCAATTTTATGTAAGTAATATTGTGAAAAAAGGAGTTTCCATGTGAGGTGACTATGTTCAATGGTTGATCTTCACACCATGAATGAAAAGAGATTACCAATTTCTTAATTTTTAGGCAATATAATCCAAAAGAGTTCCCCCTAACCATTGGTTAGTTAATCATACAATTAAAAACCAATTAATAGATAAAATATCAAGATCAAGTCACATTTATTTTTCCTATAATAATAAAAAATTTACACATTCAATTACATTATATAATTATAAATAAAGACTCAATAATTTTTTAAGGTAGTCATATATATGTTCTTATACTAAAATAAATAAGTGATTTTTAATGATATAGGTCTTAGCTACATCTTATTATCAAAAAGTTGCTAATATTGAAGATTATATGGTATTGGAATATGTAAGTAACATGGATCGTAGTCTCTTAAAACTGAGAACCGACCTGGTGATACAACTAATCACATATCAAAATATTCAATATGATGACCAAGTTGGGTATAGCCATATCATCTTCTTGATGATGAGGATAGATTGGAAGCATCATATTTTTTCGGAAACAATGTAGTTACGTATAATGGAATTATATGTGGATATTTTTATTATTGATGAGTTACAACCTACTACTATAGACCCTTGATATGGGAGATATATTGAAGTTTGTGATTTCCAAATATATTATTCCATTTTTTATCAAACGAATCCGAAAAAAGATACTTTAGATCCACATAATATTGCGAGAAATATTAGATACATCCCTTTTGATACTCCAACTTTAATGAATATTACTTTTTTTAATCAGGAATTATTTTATGATGTGATGGGAGATGAGGTGGGTGAGAAATATGTGGTTAATCATTCTTTGAAGGTTTGTTATCAAGTAACCAAAAACCAGTAATTTTTAATCATACAACATTATTAAATTCATTATTAGAGATAATGTCAGGTGAAAATTTTTTTATTGGGATTTTATTACCTTGAGTATTGAATTCCCAAGCATCATAAGTTACAAATTTGTGTTAACTGGTAATACATTAAATGTTGGAAGGGAGTTAGAAATTAAAAGTTCTATGAAAAATGTGAATAATAAATACAACATCATGTGACATTTTTCATGAATTTTTGATGAATTTAAAATGTGAAATACACTTTTTAGTGTCGAATATATAGGCCAAAATATAAATTTCACCTGTGGTAAATATTGGATAAAAATTTAAAATGTTGGAAGATACCTAATTTGGAAGGTCTATATTTTTGTGAAATTTTTCTTATTTCATGATCAATTTTCACTTGATTCAAAATTTATATCTTTTTTAATTGTTGATATGATATAATCAGGTTAGGATGTTCATGTTTCACTCATAGAAGAACAAATATTGTGTTTTTTAAAATATAGGATATCCTATGGAAATTATTGGATTCCTAAGAAAATTGTTATTATGAAAGTCTATAGTTACTAGGATGATTCATACAAGGGGTTTCTTCATTTAATGGGATTATTTCATCCAAAAAATAAACTAATTTATCATTTTGACACTATTGAGAATGTATCTCAGATTAATTAGGTTGATCAATCAATGGTAAAGTTACATATGATATCTTGGTAATTCAAACCATATATTGAAATATTTTATTATTTCAAAAAGTTAATTCAGGTGGACAAATCCATTCATTATGGAAGGTATATAGGTATCCCACTCATTACTGACTCGCATGATAATAATCATGCTCTATTTCCACTTGGATTCTCCATTTTCAAAAAGGGGAATTTTAAATCATGGTGCTTGATTTTGGCATGTATACACATGTATATTACACAAAGAAAAATCTTATTCTTGATATTTTACCATCATCACGAAATTACTTAGATAGTCAACTTTGATTTAATTTCATGGTTAGAACCAAATTATTATCATTGATATGGCATGAAAAATAATTTTTTTCTCAATTTGAGGTGCCAAGAAGGTGAAGAGGGTGGGATGAATTAACTAGTTTAAAACTTTAATGAATTTTAAAATTAGAGATAAACATTAAAACAAATTCAAGTTTAAGTGTAGTGTTCAAATGAGTTTCCAATTGAAATAAAAATTAACAAGAATTCATTGATTTTTATAGTTGTTTTGGATTAATGTGATCCTATATTTACTCTTCAATTCTCTTTAGTCCTCAAGATAAATGGTATTAATATAACCTTTATTATTAATGGATTGATAACCAAATTATAAATAATTCTTTCTATAGACTAAGGAAGAACTAATATACCTACCTTTTTCAACCTAAAGGTGAAACCAAATAATCTAGTATTTTGCATTCGGTGGAATAACCAAAAATATGTACCTTTTACAATGGTGGTATAACCAATGCACATACCATTTATTAATAGTGGTATAAATATAAATGAATTTATTTTTAAAAGAGAAAGCATGAACTAGACACAATGAAGAAAAAATAATAGATATGCAATACAATTCAATAACCAGAATAATGAAAAAAGAGATGAGAAGAATGTCAATATAGCTCAGTCACTTCAAAAATTATTTAGAACAATGCATATTTTTTGTTGGTCACATTAGTATGATAGTAACCATATAATTTTAGACAAATTATTCATTGAATATAAATATCTTCTTATACATATCATATTTATTCACCTAGTTTGTTTGGTATTAATTTATATAGAAATTATAATGCCTTGAGTTGAGACCAATCACCAAGTGTTTCGATCGATGCATCATAGAATATCATATATTCCAGCCCACACATCGTAGTTTTCTGAATATTAGTGATGGTATAAGCTGATACTAATGGGTGATTTTAACCTTTAATCAAAGTGGTAAATAATAGTATAAATAACCAAGCATCATTTAATAAATAATCAGAGTACAAAAAATAAATAAATAAAACATGCTATATCAAATGAATATAGAGGAATATAGTCATACATCATGATTGGTCACCCATAGGTTGAACCACATAAAAATGAAATAAAAACAGAATAAAATACATAAGAATCTCTACTAGCATAGTTGAGCCTCATTCCATCCCAGTATTTAAATCCTTGTTGTGCAACTCTAGCCTGATCATATAGGGTTGGACTACTGTGCTAGCTGAAGTTGCGAAAAATAAATTCTACTCATGTACCCAAGTTTTGTGGATACCTAAGTAGGGTGAATTTATAAATAATTATGAAATCCCCAGTGGGGTCCCTGATATAATCTATAAGGAATTTCATTCTTATAAAAATAAATAATAAACCATGAATGCTTAAATAAATTTTCACCATTGATCCTTGGGTTTTAAGGTGATAGTGGAGATTTGACATACATACTTCAACTAGTTCTAGAGTGTATATGAGAATGTACATAACCTCATGTGGATACAAGTGCTACTCTAAGATCTCATGAATTTGATACATCATGTTTCAACACCAGATCCTTGGACTCATCCTAGGAAAATCATAATATCAGGTAAAATATCCTTATCCGAGGGAGTATCATGGGAATCATTTCATATCATACTCAAAAAATAGATCCTAGGTGGTAATCCTAGGAATCTCATCATACTAGGATTAGAAAACAGATCACAGAGAGTATATTAGGAATCTTATTAGATAAGTCTTAAAGTCCAGATCCTAGGAGGTAATCCCAAACATCTCATCATCATATTCTCCAAAGCTAAATCCTTGGGATTCTCATAGGAATCATAGATATTAGTAATGTCAAACACATATCCTTATAGGTAATCCCACGAATCTCATTATATAAGGATCAAAAATTAGATCGAAGGGAGTATCCTAGGCATCTCATCATATAAAGCTCAAAGCCAGATCCAATGAGGTAGTCCCAAACATATCATCTTATCAGGCTCAAAGTTAGATCCTGGGAGGTAATCCTATACATCTCAACAGATCAAGTGAAAGCATTAGATCCTAGGAGGCATAATAGGCATCCCAGATAAGCACAACAATAATAAACTTGTGCATATTCATAAAGAGTAACATCAAATTCCTATTTAGTATCATAGGCATCCACAATCATCAAGCATAATAATGAAATCCTATGAATTATTTTAGGATTCTTATTCCTAAAACTTGAGGGAAGAGCCTCCCTCCCGTATATCTCACTTGAAAAAATATAAGTGGGACCAAAATATTACCCAACAACCTATTATAAAAATATATCATCTCTATGGATGAAAATATGAATAATCCATCATATATCTCCTGGGTTGTCCCCTCAGGTGCACATACTAGACCATCATTATGATTTCTATGTTTTAAAGTGCCACTCAAAATTAAAGATGCATTCACCTCTATAATACCCCTACCTATGGCCAATGAAATATCGGGGAACCCACCATGGACCCCAGGTAACTTCATATCTTGCAACATCTATGCGGGTGTATCTATCCCATACTCACCTTTCAGGACCATCCCATCACTAAGAGGGAATAACATCACTCATCATTACCCTAATCATCTTAGGGTATCATTAACCTCATTGAAAATTATTATATGAGCATCAATGTAGGGAGATGGTATAATGACCATAACAATTTTAGAGTAATCTTATGTTAGTTCACTCTTCCAACCTATATGATATCCAACCTAGGGTGAACCTATACAAGTACTGATATACTGGATCGAGTTTACCACTCGACACACTCACAAATCAACTAGTTCAAAGGCTATAAGGCATCTCAAGGTTCAATCATAGCCTGATTAGGTCAATCATCCCAAACTCATCAAGCTTCTATACACAGAGGTCATTAAGAGAACCTTTTGTAGGGGATATTATGTTAATTCATTTTCAACATAATTTGACCCCTCATGGGTTATATGTCTCATCATACACTTTTATACAGAATTCATTGATGACTTAGGCATAACCAATGTTCAAGTGTTCGTTATGGTCCTTGAAACATAGTTTATTTCATGAAATTTAATTATAGTAATTCAATTAGAATACGATGTAAAATCACTCAAAAGTGGAAATATCTCATATTACATGTTACGTAAGTGAACTGCATAAACTATTAGAAAATTCATAGGGCCCATCCAACTTATAAAAATTCATTTCCTTTAAGAAAGCATGTCTATCTCCCAAGCTAATCCAAGATCTTCAAACCACGAGAGCACCTATCTCAAACCATAACATCCCAAATAATTAATCATTATAATTTTTAATAAATTAACTAAATTAATTCAATTTGTCATAATTTATTAATAACTCACCGATCCATATAACTATATTGAAACTCTAACCAAACACACATGGAAGGTCCATGTTGTACCTCTAACACCATTTTAGAAAAATTACCTATCATTCAAATTGATTTAATTTCCAATTTAATTTATTTTAATTAAAAAATCTAGAATAAATCATATAGAAATTTGTCTCTAACTAAATGTTGATTGATGAAATGAAAGTTACCTCCTTGGATATCCTCTATCTATACTGAGTAAAATCTATATCAAAACCAGATTATTCCACTAGGATCTTGATGATTTTTTAGAAAAAACATATTCCAGAACATACAAAAGGAACTTTCATAAGGGAAGAGTTAGGAAGGAAGAAAGAATATGAGACCATAACTTTAATAATTGTGGAAAACACCACTAGAATCACCCCATTCCAAGGGTGAAAACAAGAGAGGAGAGAATGAAGAGATCCCTCTAGCACAACTGCACATGAGCGAGGAATAAGTAGTAGGATTTCTTAAAAATCAAGAGGTAAAATGGGCATTTTAAACTTTTTTATGAAATTTGGGATCCTGAAAGGTCTCCATATAATTTTCCAAACCATACAAAAACCATAGAAGTGGAACTATCTTGATCTATACCATGTCACATGTATTGTTTTCATGGTTTGAAAAACCATGTGCCACCTCTATAGATCACTCTGAACCCAAGTCATACCCTTTTACAATTTTGATGCACAATTTTCCAAAATATGATGTCCAATCTGAAAAATAAATTTTATATTTTTCTTTGTTTTTATGCAATTGTACACCAAATGTGTGCCACATCCCTAGGCGAAACCACCATGCATAGTTCACCCAAATAGTTTCCCGAAAAAATGCAGTATCCATGAAATAAAGGAAAATAACATTTTTAATTAAAAATTTCAACCTCAAGATTATAACACTCACACAATCACCAGAAACACATACAGGGTCATTCTTCATGTCACAAACTAGGATGGGATGCCATCCAACCCGACACATGACCTGGTCTGAGATAGGTAATGAGAAGTGTTCCTGATCCTCCCGGGTTGGAAAAAATCCCCGAGAATCAAAGATATTATCATGGGAAAAATTTATCCCCAAGAAAACTAGGACCAGATAAATAGAAAAGAGAATGGGACATAACCAACAACCACTAAACAACAATAAAAACAAACTAGATCTAGATATAACAATAGTTTAATAGAACATTACTACAAAAAAACAATCAAAAACCAAACCAAACTAACTGACAAGATCACCATGTGACCAATATGTCACCACCATAAAAAACCAACCCACTCTAAAGTCATAACCAAATTTGAATCCTAAACCTGAAAAAATAAATTTGGTCTACCAACACCGAGTGACACAAGGAAGGTGTGAGAAAAAATAACTCAGTATGTAAGCACCACAGAATCCATACATTTTCTTTCCCGAAATAGTCCATAAATACTATTTTGAAATACATTTATGAAATTAGGATTTTATTTTTTAGAAACAAACAAAACTATTTTTTGGAAATGATACTTTGAAAAAAAACCATGATACCAATTTTGGAGACAAACCAGTCTGACAATCCAAAACCTATATCAAAATACAAACTAAAAGATCAAATGTTCTATATTGGAAAATTAAGAAAATAGAACAAGAAAGAAAAATACTAGAAGAGCATGTAACCATGGTTAAAAAATATAATAACATATCATATAGATAAAAATCATAGGAATTTCCTACACATATCTAGAAGGAATCACTAAATGTACTCAGTTTACACTCACCTAACGACGTATGGTGAAGCTTCATAGTCAATAACCAACTTTCAACTCTAAACTAGAAAATCTAGTGGAACATCCCACTGAGAATCTCAGAAAATATAGAGGGTACTAACCTTTATAATAGAAGTTGATAAGAAACTGTCACTTGAACCTCTAGATGATGCCCAATAATCCAATGATACAATACAAAGTGAATGTAGAGGTCTTTACACATGTGGCATAAACTAAAAACCCACATTTCATTTTGTTTTACAAGACCAATCACTAGAACCACATATGTGATGACCCTATACTTAAAGGATTCACTGTAGAAGTTCCCTTCAGACATTAATCCATACATAAGTGCCAACTGAGCCTTCATGTCACATGAGATTTCAAAAAAATTTCTATACCATTTTGAAATACCAACAGAGCCTACAAATTGGATAGCATTAAAAAAATTCTCCAAATGTATCATAGGGTTCCAAACCATCCTTTAACATTACAAATCCAAATCTGTTTATAAAATATCTTCATATACTAATTTTAAAACTCTATTTAACATGAAGTTTCCAAACATATCTTTATCTCATTTAGTTACTAAACCACCGTCAAAAGTGCTAAATAGAATTATAATTGGAGGAAACATTTGAAGCCACATTATTAGATTATTTTGAAACCAAAAAACCATTTAGAACACATAAGAGTTTTCTAAGATCCATTTGGGAGGAGAAGGTCTAATAAAGATGAATAAGGAGAAGAAAAAAATTCTTTCTAAATCCATGGTTCAGGGAGAAAATTTTCAAATAAGTCCCTTATCATTTACATTCTTATCCAGGTGTGTGCCCCATGAACACCTAGATATACCAACATCTAATGGAACATCCAAGGAAAACCATTAAATACTAAAGGTTTCATGTTAATAATCCCAAATATCCTTTCAAATCATCACAAGAGTCCACAAATAAGCACCAAACCATGAACATCACCAAAAACTTTACAAATAAAATCTATTTCACAATGAGAAACATACTACCAATTCATAACCTGGGTCAAACATAATTTAAAGCACCCAATTTCCTCTTTAAAGACAAAATGGTGTGTTATCAAACATCTTGTGTGCATATATAGATATATATAGTTAGGGAAACCATTTGAGAACTAATGTACATCAAATTTCAAAAAATAAAGTGCCTAAAAAATTATAATAACTCATGAAAAGGATGAATTTTACCATTAAAAAGTTTTTAGGAAATCCCAAGTATCAATGGTATGTTCCCAAAAGAAAAATAATGTAAACACTAACCTCAAGTGGAAGAATCATTCCACCTACAATGAAATCTACCATAAAGACACTCCTAAAATAGATCACAACCCTATGAAAGAAACAAGTTCAATTTAGGGCCACCCTAGGTATCCAAATCATCAAAACATAGAAACTAGGGTTATAGATAAAGGTATAATGGAAGAAAACTAAAGGAGAAAGAGAGTGTACCCCTAACCTTTCAATGCTTCTGAAGAAGGACAAAAAAACCACCTTGAAATCAACTTTTAAGATATTGAAGGAGAAAAAATACTCCATGAGAGGAATTAAAGTTGGGGGATTTCTAGTGGTTTATCCGAGGGAAGATACACCACTTAAAAATAAGAAAAAGAGATAAAAATACCCCTATTTGGTTGGGTTGCATGGTTAAAAAAATCATACCCAAACCGTACAATTTCCTTGTGTCAAGAGCTTCATGACATGAAAAATTAGTATGAAAACTTATTTTAATCATTCTTAAACCATGAAAATCTCTTATTTCTTGGTTAAACACTTCGTATAACCACTAACAAACCATGTACAGGCCCCAAAACCTTCTAAAAACTCCAAAAAACTCAAATATTTCTATCAAAAACTCAACCCGAACCTCGACCGAAAACACTAACATCAAGAAAATATTAAAATAAAAGAAAAACAATTTTTAGGGTGTAACAATAATCCGAACTACAAAATAATTATTCCCATAGAAATTTTCCAAGCTGAATGAGAACTAATACTCAAACCCGAAACCAAATGAAGCTGAGCAGAACCACAAAAGTCAAGGTGACTTTTTACTCCACAGGTCACACATTCCCTAATGTAGAGAAAAGATAAGATTGAGAGAAAAAGTTAGGGTTCGATGAACCACAAGAAACCAACCAACATCGAAAGAAACAATGACGGATAAATCCTCACACAAACCAAAACCCCAACATTAGGGAAACCCAAAATAAACAAAAAACGAAAACCCCAATCATATTTTCTAAAATACATGAGAATATCCAAATAAAGTACAATTAAAAAGAAAAAAATGATTTTTGAAAAGGATATGCACAAAAAAGGAAGAAGAATTAATCAATTAATGGTCTCTAAAAGGGCACAACCACTATAATTAGAAAAGGAAAAGAGCACCAAGTCTCAAGGAATATAAAAGCATAATGCTTTTACAAAAAATAGGTATCATGAGAAAATAGAGGAAAATAAAAGAGGGATACTTAAACTATCTCCACTCTAAAGGAGGAGAAAAAAGCTAAACCAAGGTTCCCCACACCTCCCAATGATTCCTGGTAATGTGAAGATATTTATTATTGGAAATATGGATAGAGCCCTGAAGTCTTGTAGAATCAACTACCCCGTAGTCATGAGAAGCCATCCTATGACCATAAATTCCTTTTATAGACACTCTACTTGCATATATTCTCCCCGTGATCCAAGCAGACATATAGAAAAGAAGCCTTTGTTGGATTGTGACAATATAGATTCAAATTCCCAAACCGGACACATTGGAAACATACGAGTGAATGGTCCGATGAACGAGAAGCTATAACTAAAGAAGGAAACACCTCAATAATTGGTTCCTCCAACATAAACATTTTTCTAGTTGGGGAACCTTAATTAGTACCAAGAGAACTATATTTCCAACCAGTAAAGGCTTCGCTCTAAGAACCAACTCAGCTAAGGATACATCATGCACGAGATTTCCAAACTAAATTTCAATAGATGGAATAACTAACTCTTTTATCTCTAGGTAAATAACCCATATGAAGAGAGGAGATATAATCTGATCCTCCAATTCTATCTCTGAAGAGAAATAAACCTCTCATTCAAATGTTTAACATGAGCCTTCACTGTGCACTGTTCTTGCTAATGACACATGAGATCTACCACTGTCATCTCCTTCATATCCTCAAGTAAAAACCATTAGATGAAATTGTTTATGAAAACTTACCATGAAATCCCAATGTGCAATGATTCTGGGACATTTACCTTCCTCTGATCCAAACCTGAACCTTGAAACAAACCCAAAATGGTACACACACTCATGGATTTGGGAGTTCATAATGATCTGAAGACTCCTTTGACTTCATCGATAAACTCTACAGACTATAAAGGACCTCAATCACCATGGAAGATGAGAAACAACCATAAGGGGATTGACTCTGCCTCTTGACTAGGAGTCTGTGTGGAACCAAAAACTAGATGACACTCACTAGAAACTTTTGGTATCTATTTAGGCGGTATAATCTGAACAACCTCAAAACACAAAACGAAAATCAACATCCAATCAAACCTTAGAAAAAAATTACACCTAAAGACAAAAAATGGATTATTAGCCAAACACCACAAATAGAACCAGAATCCTATCTTCAAAAACCAAAATTTCATTCCAATTTGTAAAGCCTCCTCCTTCCAAGGCCACTATCGAAATACTAAAATTCTCTTTCAAATCTAGTTTTAAACACCAATGTAAGCTTTTTAAAGAAACCAATCATTAAAGACATTTTATTTTTGAAAACACCTTATATTCCAAAAACTTTTTTTTTCATTTTAAAATTGACCAACAATAATCAAATCCTAACTAACACAAAAATCACATGGAAACACTAAGAATAGAGAACTAGTGAACATGCAAGACTCGACCACATGTTTAGTTGACCATGTATCAAGTAACAAACAATCATTAGGATTATCTTGAATGGTTCACCCATGCTCCACATGGGTCACTAATTCATGTAATACCACCATGAAACACTGGCCTAACTCCATTTTCACACCATATCAACTCACCCCAAACCAAAAGAAAATATCACAACTCAGATTACCCCTAGAAAATCTCGGAAAAAAATAGTCAAGAGTTCATAATGATCTTACCACACCTTCCTCTTGAGACTCAATAATCCCAATCTCCAGTCTACTTTGCACCCCAAATAACAAAGGGTCCCTCTGACACCATTTTATCAGGAACCAGGCCAGGATTCTATCCAACAAGGCACCTAACCCGATCTGAGAAAAGGCCTGAGGGGCATTATTGATCCTCTTGGGATCATGATAAGTGTTGGGAATCAAAGATCTAACCGTGGGAATGATTTATAACCAAGAAAAATAGGTTAAAAAACCTAGAAAATATCATGAAACATAAAAATTATCACTGAACAAAAATAAACATAAATAAGATCTAGATATAACAACATCTGAATGAAACATAAAATAAAATGGATTTAAAAACCAAACCAACCTGACTAATAGTATATCTATGTGACCACATGGTCACCAACATCTACAAACCAATAAAATAAAAAGGCAAAACCTAACCAGAAACCTTAACACACAAAACATCTCAGTTCTACGAATCTTGAGTGGCATAAGTTGGGTGTGAAGAAAAATAGATAAGTAGGTAAGACCAAAAAATAAATAACTTTAATTTTAAAAAATAGTCCTTAAACTCTATTTTTAAATACATTTATGAAATTAGGGTTTTATGTTTTTAAAATAACCAACACTATTTTTTAGAAATTCCAATTTGAAAACAAACCCTGATACCCCTTTTGGAAATAAACCAGTTTGACAATCCAAAAACTAGATCAAAATAAAAACCAAAATATGAAAGGTTCTACACTAGAATACAAAGAAAATATAAGAATAAAGTAAAATACTAGTAGAAAAGGTAACCATGGTGCACTAGAAGAAAAACCAGACATACCAATAATAATCATGATAATTTCCTTAATATCTATAGAAGGAATCCCTGGATGTAATCAATTTAGACTCTACTTCTGAAATATGGTGTATTTCTATAGTAAATAAACAACTTTACACTCTAAACTATCCAATCTAGTGACACGTACCACCAGGAATCTCATCCAATCTATTGGGTACTAACCCATATAATCTGGGTTGATAAGAAACCATCACTTGACCTTCAAGATGATGCCCAAGAATCCCATAATACAATATATGGTGAATGGAGAGGCCCTCACATGCGTGGCATAAACCAATAAACCAAATGCCACTATGTTTTCCTAAGACAAGAATGGACACCACCTATGCGACAAACCTTTCAACGGAAGTTCCAACATAGAGGTTCCTATCACACATCAAACCATACAAAAGCTCCAACCTGACCATCATGTCACATGAGATTTCAATCAATTTTCTAAACCATTTTAAAATTACAACAAGGCCTACATATCATGTCACTTTAATACCAATTTCCCAAAGATAACACAAGGAACCAACTAGGCCTTTTCTATTTTAAATCAAAATCCATTTCTAAAACAGATTCCAATTCCAATGTGTAAACAATATTTAACTTGAAGGTTCTAAACATGCCTCTATCCCATTTAGTTACCAAACCAAGATCCAAAGTGACAAATGGTTCATACATCAAAGGAAACATTTAAAACTGCATACTGAGATCATTTTAAAACCAAGAAACAATTTTTAAAACCTAGGGGTTTTAAAAAATTTATTTGTGAGGAGAAGGTAAAAATAAAATATGAAGAAAAAGAATAAAAAGGATATTATTTAATCTGTGGTTCAAGGGGAACATTTTTATAGAAAGACATTATTATTTGTGTACCTATCCATGTATAAACCCCGTTCACATGTGGATATTCCCACATCAAATGGAACATACAAGGAAACCATGAAGTACCAATTGTTTCATTTTTAGAATCACAAAGAGCCTTCCAACCCATTACAAGATTCCACATATAAGCACCAAACCATGAATGTAAACAAAATCCACACACACTAAATTTATTTCACAATGAAAACCACAATACCAATGAATAAACAAATCCAAAAACAATATAAAGCACCCAATTTAATATTTAAATACTTAATGGTAATTTATCAAACATTTTATGTTCATATACATATAGGAATTGTTAGGAAAACCCTTTGATAACCCATTTACATTAAATTTACAACAATAAATTGACAAAATAATTTATAATAACCCATAAAAAGTAATAAAATCACCTTTAAAAAATATTTTTGAAAGCTTAATCCTCAATGGTATGTTTTGAAAATGAAAACAATGGAAACACCTACCTCAAGTGAAATAATCATGTAATGTTCAACAAAATCCATTAGAGGGACACTCCTACCATGGCTCAAAACACTAGGAATGAACACCTATCATACTTTTACAGAAACCTAGGTATCTAAATAGTCCAAATATGTCCACTAAGGATAGAGGAGAAAGGTAAAATCGTAGAAAACTGAAGGATAAAGATAACGAACCCATATCCTTTTAATATTGGTGAAGAATCACCAAGAAACCACCTTGAAATCAACTTGGAGGGGCTTGGAAGAGCCAAAATATTCCATGTTAGTCATACAAGTTAAGGGATTTTGAGTGGGGATTTACAAGATATGAAATCCCACTTAAAAATAGGGAAAAGATACAAAAATATTCCTCTTTGTGTGGGTTGCATGGATAACTCACCAGATTAAAAAAACTGTGTGCAAGCCCTGTAATTCCAAACTGGAAAGAGTTTCACGAGCTACACACATATTCTGTACACTTAGTTTAACCATTCTCAAACCATGTGTCCCCATTATATCAAGGTTACAAACTTTTTTTTATCCATTCTCAAACCCTGAACATGCTTAAAAACCTTCAAAAAAACTTCAGAAAGCAAAAAACTCAACCTGATCCTCAAACAAAAGATCCAATATCAAGAAAAGATTAAAATAAATGAAAAACCAAGGTCAGGGGATTTTAAAATCCATATATATTAAAAAATGAGATTCTTTAGCTCTTTAAATTCCAATCTCAATATCGGTTCTAAAAATGACCCCTACTCTAGATTTAAAGATTCAAATTGCTCATGAAATTCCCAACCTAAAAGACATGATATTTTACAACTTTCCCATTATATCACCTATCATCCTCAAGAATCCTTAATATTCATTCAAAAATTTATCCTTACCTTCCATGGTCATAAATTCATGCTTAATTCACCATGTTCTATCCCATAACACCAAACAAGCTTCCACCAAACAAATCCAAACACAAGGCTCCTTATTCGTCAAAATCCGAGATACTACCTATCATCATAACCAAATCACTAATACGATTCTTACCCAGTCCCATATACCTCAATAAACTAAGTTTCAATCCAACGATTCTTCCTCTCGATTATGGTGGACCCTACCATAGGTCTCCTCTCAAAAAGGCCTATTCTCCGCACTATCAAAATCACTTAATTAAAATGTATTCTTATAATTCTAATGATATGATCTATGTGGTTTCTATAAAACTACACCCAATCATATAAAAATAATACCAACCAGTCCTCCTTTGTCTGAAAATTATTGAAAACACTCATCTATACCTTCCGACACACTATACCATCTCTTGATTATGATAACTTAACTCCCAAAGGAATCTTGGTACCATCTAAGAACACACACTAAAGTATGCTCCAAAAAATATAAGTAATAACATTGTAGGTTCGTCGAGAAACCAAATTCATTATTTTATTTACCTTGTGAGTTCCAGCAAATCATTGATCTTACTCACCATCAGATCACATTTGAGACCATCCCAAGCCTGATTCCAATGCACAAACTCTATTTTAAATATCACTGGAAATCCAAATTTGGTGCTCACTAAGAACCAATATAAAATTAGATTCATATACTCACCGATATCCAAATACCACCTTGAAATTCCATGGCTGGTCTCATCACACCATAATGACATGATATTTCACTAAGTATTTTCCTTAAATAATGGTTTTGTTAATATAATATTCCACATGAAACACAAAACTAAAATGAAACCATGACATGCTAAAATATTATTTGAACATTATAATATAACTTATAAATTAGTGGTTATAAAATGAAGAACCATATTAAGAAATATATAAAGAAATAAATGGCATGGAGTAGAAAAAGATATCAATATGAAGGCTATTTGTTTGATATTGTAAAGTCCCTTTTTTGGGGTTTTCTTTAAATGAAGACCAATCGAAACTCGAACAATTATTGTATGAGTGAAATAATATGCGAGAGAAATTCAACCTCACCACCTTTAACTATCACCATAGAATACCTTATTCTTAAATATTATACACATATCTTGAGGGGTTATGTAACTAGAAATTAGAATGATATAAATGTTTAAATATTAATTTAAAAAGTTATTTATCAGATGTATTTTTTATATTTCATAATTTTACTTTTAAATAAAAAGGAAGTTTATTATCTAAAAAAATAGTATTCTTGTTCTATAATATATTAAAATTAAATTTATAGTTTTTAGAATCTGAAAAAGATAAAGGTAATTTTATTTTTGTAAGTAGAATGTAAAAATTATCTTAGTATCATTGGTTGGGATTTTTCTAAAAAAATATTTTTAGTTGAATAATTACAAATACTGTTATTTCTAAGAGAGTAAACTATAACAATTTAGGAGAAGATAAGAGTGAATTAGAATTTTATAAAGCCTCTTAATTTATACGTACTTTAGGAATAAATTTATTCAATTTAAAGATATTTTTTTAATTTATAAACCTATGATTAACCTGACCAAACAAATGTAATCTTTTAATTCTAATAAAATATAGTTTTTGATGTTTTTATTTCATTAAAAAATATTTCGGTAAAATTAGTTTTTGGATTTATTTTAAGGCGACATAAAATTTATTTATTTTTCAATATATTAATTTTTATATGGAAAGTAAAAATATTTGATAATTTTATCATTAATATAAATTTTAATCATAAAAACATGCTTTTCTGAAAAAGTGTTTTTACATGTTATGTATGTTTATTTTAGATTTAATATTTTTCATCACTTGAAATTATATTTTGGGAATATTATTTTAAAATTTGAAATCCGAAGGTTCAAATGAAGTAAAAATTAAATTTTAATTTTGGTCATTAAAATTAATTACTTTGATAAAATAAAAAATTGTAAAAATTTATTTACTAATAGAAAATTACCCAAAACATGTTTCTAAATGGATGTTTGAGGTTTTTCTCAACCAAACTTTATTTCACCTTACAATATTTCCCTTTCAAGACTTTAATAATTGAGCAATATCTTTACATTATTTAAAATGTAAACCGTGCTTCGAAAATTACCCTTCTCTTCAGTTTTAAGGGGGGATCCTTCCAACACTTCATGTTACACCTTTAACTTACAATTTATTCCTAAAAATACTCCATTTTTGTCTTCCTATAAACCTATCCCACTTCCATAATATTCTCATCACTATTAGTTATCTTATGGCCTTCATTTCCTTGGATATTTTGAAGAGAAAACTCAAGCTCTCAATATAAATATTACGTATTCTTCATATTTCCATCTTAATAACCTCTTATATCAATAAAAATGTAATTAAATATGTATAATTATTATACTAATTTATTATTATATTAATTTAACAACCACAATTTATTCTTCTCTATCCACAAATAAAATAATCGTCGTTAGTGCATGTGCGTAGACTGCTGCCTCCATCAATCGACAACTTCCATTTTTGGTAATCAAATATCATGATTCATTTCAATATTTGTATTGATAAATAAATATGATATATATAATATAAATTTCATTCATGAAATTCAAATTATCATATAACTCAATTCTCTCTCATTTTTTGAGAAATGGAAATGGTAATCGTGCGCACATGTGGACTACCACCTCCACGAGCATTGAATTTCATCTATCGTCACCAGCCAAAATAGAAGGATTTAAAAATTTATTTAGTATATATACACATTATTTTCATTAAAATAGTAATATTATAGAGATTATGATGATATTTTATAATACTCTTGACCGTGGTTATGTTGTATTTAGAATTAAGGAGGAATTAACCGAACATCCCCAAGTAAGTGACATAAGAAAATATTATATAAAAAATAAAAAAAATGATAATAAAGAGACCTTATAAAATTAAATATATAAATTTAATATTAACAATAAGTTATATAATAATCTTAAATTAATTATTCATTAATTTAGGCGTATGTGAAGAATGAATCAAGAACAATGTAAGGGTTTGTGCTAACTCAAAATTGTTCTATTGACTAACAAAATTTCTCATTGAACTATACTAACCCAAGTTTGATTTATTTTTAAAAATTCATAATTTCAATTATATTTTCTAATTATTTTATAGGTGTTTACAATTTTTCCTTATAACCAGACTTTCAAATGATTCTTACCTCAAAGATTATGTTACATGAAAGGAATTCTTGTCTCCATTTTCACCCATTGAGACACATTTCTTATTATACATCGTGCTCTCTTTGTAATTGTTTATCTATTTAAATTTAATAATTTTGAGTTATGATTATATTATATTTATTTAAATTCAATTTTTAATTCAAATTACTTTGTCTCAGGGGTTTTAACTCAAAGATTTGAAATGATGTAAGGGGTTTTCTTGACTAAATTCCTTCTCGAGTTTAATGATTATGTTTTTACTATGGGTTCACAAGATAGATCTATTATATTATATGATGATACTATAATTCCTATATATATTTAAAGTTAAATTTCTAAATAAAATTATTAAATTTTTTAATTTCTATCTTAATAAGTATATCATTTTTGATAATAATTCTCACATGCTTTACAATGGTTTCCCCTGGTTTCCCATAATTTCATTTCCCACAAATTTCTCCCTTCTAATTAGAATCATAATCATGTGTTATATCAAATTATATTCGTATTTTCCATCTCATAGTTTTAAAATATTTTTTTTATTATCCATTTTCATGATGAGGTATTTTAACAAAATTCATTTTAAAAACTCAAAAGTGATCTTATGTACCACCCTTTTTTACTTATTAGTGACACAATCTCTTTATTTTCACTATTTTACACAACTTTATTGTCCTAAAATTATTTTTTTATATATTTCCCATAAAAATATACCTAATTAAATATCCTTTTCCATACTAGGGTTATATATGTTTTGGTTCCCTTCGACGTTCCCACTTTTATGTAAACCCAATTTGAGGTAACTTTCCTATTTGTTATCTAATGTCAAGAATCACCCCCATAAATTATTTATAAACCATAAATAGATTAAAAAATAAATAATTATATTATGGACAACCCTATTGGGTCTATTATATTTTTATGGAAGATAATAATCTCTTTCATACTTTAAAAACATCCTTTACTTTTTTCATGAAGTATATCCTAAGTGGTTCATTTTTATTGTTTCTTTTCCAAGATCATTCTCATGGATTTTACACATTATAAATCCAGGTTAAATAAATTTTTTTACTTTATCAATTATTAAAGTACAAAATTATTTTATTCTTTCTTATATTGGTAATCATTATGGTTTACCCTTCTGTTTTCGCTGATTTAGAATTATGAATCCCACATCCTTCTCATGCATTTGATCATGCTTATTGTTTTTTATATTTTTTATTTTCCTCATGTGGCATGAATATATATTAATTTCATTATGTAATGGGTGGAATAAGATTTATATATCCTAATAATACATTTTTTAAATCTCTATATCTCTTGAGTGGGTTTTCAGGAATTTGGAAGTGAACATAATCCACCATCTGGCGTTATCCCCTTTATGATAATGGTCTTGGGAGTGGTCATTGGATTATATTTTTGACATGATGTCTTATATTGTCTCCATATATAAAATTATTGATTGATTTTCTAATATCTTTTCATTATTTCATGATTCCATTCTTATCAAACACATTTATTTCATGGTGCATGTTTGTTTTTTGGAGATTACATGTCTCTCCTTCATGATTTGCAGTCAACAGTTATTGTCAGATATACTTTTTAATTAGAAATTTCACCAATTTTCATTTTTTATAATATGATTATTATAGAATACCATGACTTTTACACATATTATTACATTATTTTAAAACATAATTAACCTATTAGTAATTTTGAAAGACCATGAGTCCTATTATCTTTGGAAGAATAGGTTCATAATACATCAAAAGGAATCTAAAACATGACATGCTCATTTTATTTTACATAGTGAGGTCTTAAATTAATTTGAGATCCTAACACTATATAGTATAACTTGGGAAATACATAAAATAAATGGGTAAGATAAAAATTCTAGTATGGGAATTGACATGATAAGAAAACATAAAATGCGAGATCGAGGTATAACATGATATCATTAAAGGGAAGGATCATGTGAAATCTCCTAAAATCATAACATTAAGAATATGGTATCATAATATAATGGTAACATGTTAAATGTGTAAGTAACAAAAAACATTAACGAAACATGATTTAAGGATAACTACTTATAAAATATCACTCAGCAGACAAAGTCCTATAATGGATTAGGTTTTATCCTTAATCTTAGACATGACGTTTTATGATACTAAATTTTTTTGCAACAAATCAGATCTCTATATGGGGGTAACCATCCTTAAATGTTACTAATATATGTGTTTTATTTAATGGAATGTAATCATAAGAAAAAACATAATAATTACCCATGGAAATAAAATGGGCTGTATAATCTTTTCTCATTTCATAATCTATTAGAATTTCATAATGATGGTATTTGAGAAAAGAAAATAATACATGTATTACCCCATTAAATAAAGGTAGAATAAGATATTTATATATTTAATTGATCTATATATATAATTTATGATCATTATATAACATTAATGTGAGATAAAGTATGTCAGAGATAGAATGTTCATTACCCAAAGTAAAGGGTAGTTTTAAGAGAGATCCTTTACCTTGTGCCCGATTCGGCACATGCGTCATTTATATTTCAGAATAAAAAAATACTATAATTTTTTACTTGATTCCAATTTTTTTTCATGTTTATTATTGATTTTATTATATTTCATATCAGGTTACATTCAATTACTCATTCATTTAGGTTCAAGTCAGAGGTTTTTGCAATGTTTGGATTATATGTCCAAAATCACTTTAAAAAGTTGTACAAGGTCAAAGTGATTTTTCATTCATAATTTAAAAAATAATAATCATGAAATAATTATAATTTTTATACATGAATTATAATTTTAAATACAATATTTAATTATGGTGATGAAAAACGAATAATGATACAATCATGGAGACTCTAAGTCATGCATACGGATGTGCAACATTTTCATTTTTCAATGGTCATGATAGAAAGAAGTAAAGTGTTATTTTATATTTCCACAATGGTACATATATTGTAAATATCCTATTATTTCTTTAAATACACTTACATATACTATCCATGTGATTCGATAATAAAAAACCTATCACAATGCTTTATGAGATTGTAGTTCACCGTACACATTAACGACATTATCATTTATAATGGAGGGAAACATAAGAAAAATATGAGATATTAATTTTATATGATGATTAATATTTAATTTAAATCATATGTAATTTTAAATTCATCATCATAGAAAACCATTCTAGGTGATGATGGAAAATGAGTAACATCGATCCACGAGGTGGTAGTCTGCCGTACAGAAGAACGATGGTTTCATTTACCATTTTGTGATAGTAATGATATATTTAAGTTATGCCATTAACATTATAAAATAATAGTATTTGGTTGACATTGATTTTTTTATATCATCATGATTAAGAAATATTTTATGTAGGTGGAAGAAAAAATAAAACAAGGATTCTCAATTAAGAACAATACATCTTCTTCGGACCACCACTTTAGGATTATACCTAAAGCCATGCTAGATTAGATTTTTTTATCAATGAATGGTTTATATGATTAGGATAGATAATTATGAAATTTATTTTGATAGGTTATATCTAAACTAATGGGTTTTATTTGTGTATAATGGAGAGGATAGGGGGTTACCTTTTATAAGGGAAGAGAAGTGACATTCCTCTAAATACCTAAAATTATTCAATAATGGGAAGTCACTCTCATGCCAAGTGCCTAAAAAATTAGAAAAATATAATATTTGGGGAGATATAAGGCCAAGAAAAATATCTAACAGTATAAATAAATATTTTTTGATCATTCTATTCCATTTGTCTCTTTATCTTAACCCTGGTAAACAGGTTTTAATGTTTACTGTGGTAATTGATTTTTATTGTTTTTAGTATTCATTATGAAAAAATTCTTGTCGATATTATTATATAATATTTTTTTTAAATCCATTTAATGAAATTAAATTCTTATAAGTGGTATAATTTAATTTAAAATTAAACCCAAAGATGTGTCTAAAAAATTATTTTTCAAGAAATGTATTTTTATAGCATAATACGACTTTATAATAACTATATGAAAGGTAATAATATTTAAATGAATATAAATTAATATTTATAGATATATAATCTATACTTTTAATTTAAATAATTCGTATTTATAGGTTATTTTAATTAGTTAAAACATAAAAATCTTATGCAATTTAAAAAATTTCTAGAAAGAAGTGTTTTATATCCAAAAAATTAACATATATTAAAATACAGTATAAAGTGGATTAAAATTTAATTAATAAATTGAAATATATATAAATAATTATATTTTACTATTAAATAATATTAAAATAATAATTTTTTTTTAATTTACTTTATTTATTTAAAATTAATGATAGATTTTCCAAAAAATCAGTATTTTTACTATTCATTAAAAAATCAATTTTTTTTCTGAAAAATCCAAAAATTTCACCCCAATTTAGTATAAATATGACGATTTAAAAAATAATTTTAATTTCATAAAATAGTATTTTAAATATTTTAAAAAATTAATTATAATAGTTTCTCACAAAAATTATGAAAAAATCATTTTTGAAGAAAACAAATTGTTTAAAGAATAAATCTCTATTAAAGGAATTGAGTGCTTATTTCCCAATAATTTATAATTTTTGTAAAGTTTTTAAATATATTTAATAAACAATTTAATAATATTCATATCTACTAATTTAATATCTTTGTTATAGTGATCGGATTCAAATAATCATGGTTAGTTTGAGTTTAGTATAGTGTGTTGCATATGCTATCAAACATAGTTTTTATATTTAAATACTTTGGGTATTACAATTAAGAATTTACCATTGATTTCATATTGATAAGTTTTCCTTTATTGATAATTTGGGCACACCCCTTTATTATATTTCCCTTCCCTAGGTTATAAATATAATTATAACTTATGAGAAGTCAATAAGGAATCCAAGAAGTGTTTGATTTTGGTGAAATGTTTTCAAGATTATAAAATAAGTTACCAATGTAACCGGTCCTCAAAGACCCTAAACCAAAATTTTCCTTGAGATATGTGATATTATTTTGAGATGTAATGTTTGACATATCATAGTGATGTAAAATAGAGATATGTATAGATTGAGTGGTTATACACTCCGACAACCCTACTAACATAGGGGTTATATCTCTATGACCCACGCTTCGTCCATTACCTCACAAAATGAATGCATATGTCCATCCCACTCATACTCGAGTTTATTCATGAATCATCAATAAAAACTTTCTATAAAATCATCGGGATCATCATCCTCGATATCTTTTGAAATTCCATTCGTAATAAGGGTTACACCCTCCAATGGAGAATGGTTCACTCACCACTAGCTACCTTTCCAGAGGAAACTCCCCAAGAACTTTCCTAAATGGGTCCCAATATCAAATTTATGTTGTTCCTCCCAATCCATTATCACTCATTTGGCCAACCCATGACACCATCTTACCACAATGTCCAAATCATCACAAAGGGACACCTCCCAATACCATCAAACCCCCAGGAATTCAATACCATAATCATTTCATTAAAACTATTGGTCCTCAACCCTCACAAAACCATTAAATGATCCATGAACCAATGGTATCTACATATAAATAATGTTTAATGCCTCGATAAAATCAAAGAACAATGGGTGTATATTCTCATACCACTAAGTTACAAAACATGAATCAGACTCCCATGAGTCACTAGTCATCAATTCTAGACTGACGTGCCTTCACCACTAAACATGCCCCACCGCAAGTCAAATACATCTAATTAGATTATACTATATTCTTAAATTCTAATAATTCTAACATCTCACCCATTCCAAGTCTAGTCATACAATCACCCACAGATCAGGGATTTATCATTAAAATAAATCACCTACCCATGCTCTCAATTCTCAATCAAAAGTGAATCCATAATACATAGGGCTTGGATTCCCACTAACCCTTAACTTAAAACCTAAAATTGATACCAAATCACCTCAAGTACTTTATATCATGAAATTATGAGTCATTTACATAACTATATCACATGCCTAGTAGAACCTACTAGACACTGATATCATAACCTGAAGCATTATCCCATGCTTCCCATCTATAAGAGTGCTCACAAGCTTGGGATAACCCCTCTCTCAAGTTACCTTCATATACCACATCACTCAAGTGCCCAATATCCTGATCTATATCCAAAAGGAAATAGGCTCTCCCACCTATAAAAAAACCCATGTCTCACATATGCCAAAACTCATGGGGTAATGTCTATGCTCCAATCTAAACAATCACCCAGTAACTCACATGAAAAAACACCTACTAATGGGTTCTCATATCTATATACACATCAGGGATCACATGAGAATCCATCATCCTACCAGGGAACTGATCCTCACTGATAATCCGCATATTAGACTACCCATTCAAAGACCACGATCTCATCCACATATAAATAATGGAATCATACCATGATGATCCATTTCTAGTATACAATAGTATTATTGTTTGGTGTAGTATAATTCCACTAACAATCTGTATGATAAAACAACATATATGTTTCCTCTTTCACTTTAAGTAACCAAACTCATCTTCTTTTCTGAATTAGTACCAAGGCATCAAGTGAAAATACCAACCCAAAAATAATTACTATAACTAAATTATTAGAAGGATCTTATTATCATCATCCAATAGAATATCTATGAAAAATAAAAATGACCTATCATTAGAGGAAATATAATATAGACAATTTGAGTAGAATTCGACAAACATGTTATATAGGAAAACACTTTATAAGTTGTTTTTTACTCTTAAAAAAAAGAACCCTCAAAATCATGAATATCAATCACATAAAAGAGTGCACATGTCTTGTTAGTATTATTTTTGAAGAATGATGCATGTACAAAAAACTATTTCCAATGGTCCAATAGGAAAAACAAAAATATAAATCGCAAATACACACATCATATCTAACTAAATATTTCAACTATAACGTTAAAAACTAAAAATAGTAGTCCCATATCTTAGGTAACATAGACTTCCTCTCAAATAAATTGTTCAAAATGTACTAGTTTGAGTTCTCTCATAAGCCCCAACATATTACTATAACACTTTTCTAACAACTTCAAAAATAGTAAGACAAAATAAAATGCTATGATGCCACATTTTAATTCCATGACTTCAAACACACTCCTGGGTTCTAAACTAGTGCATCATAGAACATCATGCATAGTTCCTCATATGATTTAGGATACCAAATATCAGTGGGGGTCTAAGGGGTTACTATAGAGATATTATAACCTCTAATTAGAGTGAGAAAAAATAGAATAAATTATCAATAATCATGGGGAAAATAATTATAGTATGAGAAATCAATAAAAGGGACATGATATATAAAATAAATGTCGAATTATATTGTCCTGAATCACAATAGGTCACCCACTTGGCTAAATAAATATAAATAAAAGAAAAAAATCCATTAAATATAGAATTTGATCTATTATCATAACTTATAATAATCCCATCCTAATCCAAAAATCACTATCAAGTTACTCATGTTTGATACCATAATGTTGGGCCTCTGCCCTACCAAAACATGTATATAGTGAATCCGGCTTGGGTACCCATGTGTTGTGGCTAACCAAGCAGGGTGTATGTATAACTCAATCAGGTACCACCAATAATGCCCCCAAAGAAACTAGTAAAGGAGTGTATGGACTTATGAAATGGAAATAAAAATAAAAAAATATACTACAGAAGAATAAATAAATATTCATCATCAATCCTCAGGTTAAATTGTGACACTTGGGATCAACCATAACTTCTTTGTCTAGTGTGGGAGTGTCTATTAGTATATACAAAACCGTGGGAGGATACAAGTCCTAACTTAGGATCTCATGAACAACTAGACATCATGTGTTAATAGCACATCCTAGAAAGCATCTTAGGTGTATTATAATAGTAAGAAAAATAATCATATCCTTTTGAATATCCTTGGAATATTATCATATTAAGGACAAAATCAAGATCCTAGGAAGAAATTTAAGGAATCGCATCATAATTGGATCAAAATATATATCATCAGGAGTATCATATGCAACTTATTGTCACAACCGATCCTAGAGAGTCCCATAACATGACTACCTCAAGAACACCTCTGATAGTCCAAGGGATAGTGATTAGCGTCCGGTAAGCATTTCCCACAAATGGGAGGCATTTTCATAAGTACCTGTAGACATGCACACATCTCCTAGCCACCCAATGAAGAAATTTAAAACAACTAAAAGAATAAATGCATAAAACATGGATCTCACAACTAGAGTAAAATAGGAAGTAAAAGAGAAGTAAAGAATTCCAAATACAAGCCCATCACAAAGAGTTTGTACACAATACAATGGAAGCCATAAAGAGTCTAACCAGGTGTAAGGGTGAGGAATACATTAAAGGTTTTCTACCAGTAAACACCTTGGTCTTCCCAACTCCATCTATTCTCTACCCACTCTAGGTCCTCCTAAGACATCGTGAAAAGTGCCTCTATATGCACAAGACATGACACATGTGAGAAAATATCATGCATGGTAGAGTATAACAATACTTAGTAGAACACCCGAAAAATAATAAACATGAAACACCAAGTATAAGAAGCTCAATACAAGAGGTAACACTATATAATAGATACAAGAAGTAAATAAACAACCCAAACATACTCAGGAGAGACTCCACACCATCAGACAGTCATAACCAACTTCCAGCCACATGATTCTGGTCAAAGCAATGCTTGTTCTAGGAGAAGTCACTGCTCGAGAAATGATATCATTAAAGACACTCGACAAAGATGTGAAGCTCATTTGGGCCCTTTCCAAAGAGGATGAACTGGTCTAAGATGACTGTGATACACAGAGAGAGGGTCACACACAAAAATAATAGTGGACACTATGAACCAAATCTGAATCAACCTATTTTATAGGGGATTGTTTAACAATGAATCCACAAACCCTACTAATGCGGACTTCTAGATGGAGGATCATCATCCTACTCTGGGAGGTCACACAGATTTCAAAAACATTACTAGGAATGATAGTGGATCACGCTCTAGTCTCATAGAGATATTTCACAACTCTATATAAGACTCAGCCTTTAGAGGGGATTACAATCCTATGATGTGAATGTAATAATGCACTATACACTCGAAGAAAGGACCAAGGGAACAAACTCATCCTATATCGATACAAACTAGGAAAAATAAGAGCCTCAAATCTGAATAAGGTATCCAACATTTATCTTGTGTCATCCGTATTAAAATTAGGGTCATGTTTTCGATAAGAACACATCATTTGGACACTATGTTTTGGAATTATGTTAGTTTGAATGAAGCTCTGAGTAGACCTTCCACGACATGCAGACCTATCACAGTGGTTGGTCCACCTACCATGTGGACTTGCAGCCCATGGACCGTCCATCGCGTTCGGTCCACCTGCAATGCCTGACTATCCACTATGGTCGAATTATGTGGTAGAAAATCCATGTGGTCTCTGCACTCGTGACAGTTTGAGATGCCTCCATACCACAATTGAACGCAATGGTCGACCACAAAGGGGATCTACCCTTAATTTCCCCAGATTCAAACCGGGTACGACCGAGGTCCATCTCATCTGAGCCCCCCACAGACCTAGCCCGACCTACTAGACCACTCCGCTTCTAACTCCACTGCCTTATCCACCATCGCACTCCCACATTCACCACCACATATGCCTCTTCCATCCCTGCTGAGTCTACTGTGTCTTCCAAAGTCCAATGGTCTCTGACCCACATTGGCCCCCACAACAGTAGCCAAACAAGGCTCCACCACCCATACACGAACCGCTTCCATACACCTCCACCGGCCATTGGTGCCACTGCCTCACTCCTGTGGTCCCTTCCACAAACCACCACACCTCCTCCAATGCCTAAAAATTAAAAAATCATAAATCCGAGGTCCTTGGGTCTCGATGTACCCCAATCCATCCTCAGTTATCGATTTGCCTCATATTCGGGGCAACGGTCGACTTCAGAGCCACCCATAAACATCGATCTGGGACCACGGGGATCTAACAGGAGAATAACACAATCTGGGATGGGTAAAGACACAAGAACAAAGGTTTATCATCATTCGACAAACATTCTTGGCCAACAATCAATAATGTAGGATTTGGGTTAGAAAACCAGATCAAATATATCCCATGGAATAAAACCCTTCCCTCAAAGCGATTGAGCTTCAATTAAATCCATTTGTAGATTGATTTGAATTCATTTTAGAAATTAGAAATGGGGATTAAACAAATTAAATCACATGATCTAACTTTATTTTGATCAATCAATTATGAATAACGAAGCTGTGTTGCGTTCATTGGTGAGATCCTCCAGAATCGATGTGTGTCGATTGTCTATCTCTAATCCATGGTCGTTCGTTATAAAGAATTCCCAAATATCTTTCTATCCATGATCCTCCATAAGTTCCAGGGTTATGCAGCTAACCCTAGAATTATGAGATAAGGATACACTTAAAAAATGTTGATGTGTCCCTACATCAATAAAATAATTAATTATTTTATTCATTTTACGCATGTGAAAACCTTTTCACAAATGACCTGAAATGACCAATGTTAGGTCACACCATGGGTAAATAAACTATACTGAACTCAAAATTTCCCTCATATTTTTGATCTTTGAACATTTTTAAGAGTTATTCCACTTTTTCAGGACAACTAGACACGCGTGCTATTAAATATTTTGATATTTTCAAACATTTTTTCTATGAACACTAGGCCTCAGATTTAAATTCCGTCTCAGCACCTAGTCTAAAAAATAATCCATGTAATATATAAAAATGATTCATGGAAATTTTGAGATGTTAAATTCTCTCCACCCTGGGGTTTTACATCCCCGAAAAGAAAAAATAAGGGATACTCAAACAGATGGGGGTACATAGCACGAATCTGAACTCTCAGTACCATGTGATCTTCTGGAGATTCCCATACTTCCACTGAGAACTCACCAATGAAATCAATTACCCCTGAAGAATACTCTACTTAAAATCCCCGATCTCCAATGGGTACTCAACAAATATCTCTCTGGACTCGATGTCCCACTCGTCCCAATTGATAACATGTGATTTGTAGTGAACGTACCTCCTCAACTGTGATGCATAGAAGACTTCATGCACCCAATCTAACTACGGAGGTATAGATAATTGGTACACCACCTCGCCAACTCTACAAAGTATCTGGATAGGGCTGATGAACCTTAGAGATAACTTTACTCCCCAGCCAAATCTCCATAATTCCCATCAAGGTGAAATCCAAAGGAACACATGGTCTCCTTCCTTTAACTCCAAAGGCCTAAGTCTCATGTCAGCATAAGACTTTTGAAAACTATATGCAGTCTTCATCCAATCATAGATGAACTTCACCTTCTATGTAGTAGCTTGCACCAAATCTAGCCCCATGAGTGTTAACTCTCATGGGTCATCCCAGCAAAGTGGTGACCTACCGGGTCACCCATACAAAGACTCGAATGGTTCCATACCAATGGTGTAATGGTAGCTATTTTTGAATTAAAACTCCACAAGTGGTATGTGATCATTCCATGTATGGCCAAAGTCTAAAATTTATGCCTGAAATTGTCCTCCATGACCTAAATGGTTTTCTTATTCCGACGATCCATTTTTGAGTGAAATGTCATGCTCAAGCGTAATTGGGACCCAAATGTATCCTACAATCCCTTCCACAATTGGTATGTAAAGAGAGCATCTGTAACGACCCAATATTTTTCAATGGAAATTCCCTTCTTATATTTATGTTATAAAATAACATGAAATCACAACATAATGAACTACTAAGTAATAAGTGACCTTTAAGCATAAGTTTTTCACTTCTGTGTTTGGAATTTTGAAAATATGACATACACGGTTGTGTTCAAGATGATTTTCGGAGACAAATAAAACAAAAATAATTTTTGGTGAATAGTGACACACCCTTATGAATAGTAAAATACCCTTATGAATAGTAATATGAACTTTATGAATAGTAAATCATCCAACATAATAGTAACATTAACTATGAATAATTAAATAAAATTTAGACATCTTAGAATGTGACAATTTGACCTTAGTAAACATTTTGGTATATTGTAAGTCATAAATAATTAATTATAATTAATTAATTAATTGAAAAGAATATTTATTTCCCTAAAATGTATTAATAAATTATTAAATCAACGTCTTATAGTTTTTAGATAATTTTATAAGATCCTATGTAATTTTTGAAAGCACTATAAAATCAGTTTTAATCTTAAAAACTGTTTTTTAAGTAAATTATGATTTTAATTAAATATTAAATTAATAATATTTAGAAAATTGTTTCTGAAAAATGGACTTCATTTTTGGATTCTACAATTAAAAAAATGGTTGGGGTAAATTTTTCGGATTTTTCTGAGATACTTGAATTTTTGATGAATAGTAGAATCCGATAATTTACAATAAATGATAAATAATGGATTAATTGAGTCATCGATGATGCTCTACAGATGTAAGCCCACTTGGTTCTGAATCACGTGATAAAATTACTATTATTGGTCATTCAAGACTCGCTATTCCCTATCTTAGGGGAAATTAATAAACTAATGAATTTTATATTAAGGAAACCCCTCTCCCCTCCACTATAAAATCCACCCTTCACACCCTCATTTCCTCACACCTATCAACCTCTAAGACTTCACTAAACTATGCCCAAACAGCTTCCCTATCCCCTCCCCCATGTCAAAGTTCTGATGATCTCATGAAAAGACAAAGCTTAGGAACTTAAGGAGGTTCTCAAGAGGGGGATTCTAGAGGTAATTTCCCTCCCTCTTCTCCTTTAATTTCCTTTCATGTTCAAGTTCATTTCTTGATCTCTCCCCGCCTATCTTCATCAAAATTGAATTTTAACTCCATTATTATACATATAATGTTATTTTATGATTCTAATGGGATATTATATCATCCAAAACCCTTTCCCTCTTCCTTTTATTTTATTAAAGAGAACGTTGTTCGTGAGGTGTTAATTTATCACCTTCAAGAACGACATGCTTTCTTCTTCCATTTATACCTTCAGATCGGGTTATGAAACCATTTTTATGGTTGAAACAGAATATTTTATATGTATTATGTTCTATTTAATGTTCGGGAACTGACTTATGAACATATTACTAAGTGATAAATTAAAAAAACTTCATTGTCCTTGAAAAATGACCCAAATTAACCCAAACAATCTTCATTTAATTCTTATCTAATGATTCATCCACATGGATCTAATATAATTAATTATACCATAACTAAAACTCCTTTAATATCAATAATTAAATGTAATATAATTTATTTATGTTTACCCATGTTCTACCCAAACTTGAATTTATGAATACAAGTGAACCACACAAGAAAAACCATAAAAACGAACATCCACGAACAATGTTTTTAAACTCTATAAGTCATCCTAAGGAACATAAAATGACATAATGAAACCATAATGAACATTATTAATGTATAAAAGTTTCTGGAATTTATAATTAATTAATATAATGTCATTATACAGGACATTAAAGAGATGGAAGCATTCAGATACAAGGTAAGGGGAAATCTCGAACCCAATTTTCTTCCTTTGGGTTCTCCATCTTTCACTCTATTTTTGATATGGTTACTCCTTAAAGATTATTTTTTCATCATTGTCTTTACTTTTCTAGGATATACATGTTTTCACTGGTGTTTATGTCAAACCAATTTTTTTCCAAAAGAACTCCTCTTTTGAGAACACCCCTTTTACTTCTCACTCAAAGTGGACGGTTCTTGTAACATGTATGTTATTCCCCCTTTCTTTTGGGAACCCAAAGTTTATGAATGCGTTATTATGAGATTAAACCCATTAAATTCCATGGTATTATTATGCACATTTTTGATATGTGTTCTATGTGGCAATAATGATGATGATAATGTTATGATGTGACGGGTGCGCCCGGAATTATATAGCGCAATATGAATATTTCAATGTGACGGGTCCACCCAGAATTATACAGTGCTCCAATGCATTGGGTAAAGTGATGAATCTCATGAGTAAATGTGAAATTATATGTGAACAAGATTCTATCTTGGTTCAAAAGTATGAGTGGTAGTTAACCACTAAGGCATGATGTTTCATTTTTATGCATTACCACATTTCAAGTCTTTTATTTATACACCTCTCATGTTCATGATCTTTTGCCTATGTTATGATTATTCTCACGCCATGCTATATTTTTCTTATCAATCCTCTTACTGGGATTTTAGCTTACCCCTTTTTATGTATATCCTCAGGTGGCTACATTTAGTAAGGAGAGGACAAGTGCCAATAAGAATCTAGAGAAGAAGAAATTAAATAAATGTTTATGCTTGCTGTTGTATTTGTTATGTATGGTCCTAGTTTTCCCAAGACACTAAACCTTTGTATCCTCTATGTGTAATAATATTATGTTGTTTAACTTTAAAATGATGTAATAATAATGTAATAAAAGTCTCGGGTCGCTATAGTTGGTATCGGAGGCCTGGTTTAGTTAATTTGGGAATTAAGATTAGTGAACCCCAGGGAAAACCTAAAACATGAGACTAAGTACAAATATGCACACACGAATATTTACCTAGGGATACCATATGTTATGTTTTTCGTATAAATTGTTTAAATGAATAAGTTATTCATGAATTTTTTTCTTATGTTTTGTTCTAACGTTTTCTATTTTAGAAAATGGTGGGAAACAAGAGAAATCATGCCAACAAATCATGCGAGGTCCAATGCAATGATTGCCCAAATGACATCCCCAATGATTTGGGAGGTGGAGTTAAAAAATTCATGGAGATGCTTACCCAATTATCTCAGGTTATGAATAATAACTATAATAATGAGGAACATCCTCCTTCACCAAAGAGGGAGCAACTGGCTATCAAAAGTTTTATGCAGCAATGACCACTGACATTTTTTGGATCTTCCAATACAATAGATGTGGAATAGTGGGTCAACTCCATGGAGAAGATCTTTTCTGTGGTTCACTGTTCTGAGATGGAGAAGGTGACTCTAGCTGTTTATCATCTAGATGGAGAAGCTAAACAATGGTGGGGTTTGATTAAGAACACCAAGCCAAGGGAGGAAATTGAAGAGATGGAATGTGAAGACTTTAAGATAATGTTTCTTAATAAGTACTTCCCACGAACTCTTCACACGATTATGGAGAGAGAATAAATAGAGCTCAAGAAAAAATAAGGAGAATCTGTCACAACCTATGAAGTGAATTTCATAAGGCTTTCAAGGCACGCTTCTGGTTTTGTTATCAACAATGATAGCAAAATTTATAGATTCTTTAGTGGATTAAATCCACACCTTCAAAAGGCTCTTGAAATTCGAGACTTTGGGAGTTATGAAGAAGTTTTTCGGTGTGCTCTCAGAGTGGAGATAGAGGTTGGAGAATGGTCCCTTGGCTATAGTGATAACAAAATAAAGATGGATTTTCAAGCTGGTGGATCTAATGACAAAGGCGGGAAGAAAAATCAACGACCCACATGCCAAAAATGTGGGAAGTTGCACCATGGGAACTACCTCAAAGGGATGGGGAAATGATTTAAGTGTGGGAAAGAAGGACACCATGCTCAAGAGTGTCGAAAAGACATGAAAAGGAAGGATAATGTACCCGATGAAAGGAGAGAACCACCCATGGTTCAATGGTATAACTGTAGGGAGATAGGGCACTATGTAAACCAGGGCAATAAACCTCAAGCTGTCGAGGGTAATCAACGTCAGAAGCCACCAAATCCAAAGGAACAAGGTAAGGCTTATGCCATCACTACTGCTGAGGTGGAGCATGATAATGAAGTCAAAAAAGGTACACTTCCTATTCACTCAGGAATGGAAAAAGTCTTATTTGATTCTAGTTCTAAGCATTCCTTTATGTCTTGCAAGTTTGCTAGAACTATAGAATCAAAGCCCCAAAACCTTGAAGTAGAGATATCTATAAAAACACTGAGTGGTGCAATCATTGCAACCCAAGTGTTTGACTGTTCTCCTGTTGGCTTATGTGGGAAAATTCTTCTGAAAAATCTCGTAATACTTCCCTTGGTGGAATTCGATGCTATAATGGGAATGGATTGGCTCTCGTTATGTAGAACACATATAAATTGTTGGGAAAAGGAAATATCTTTTCATATTCCAAACCATCCCATGCTCCTCTACAAATACAAGGAAGATCATGAATCTCCTTTAAAAAATCTTTCAATGGTGTGCGTGTTGATTCTCTATGAAGAAGCATACCTCGCCCAAATGGTTGAGTCGAAGGAAAGTCCCAAACTTGAGGAAATTCACATTGTGGGGGAATATGACGATGTATTTCCTGAAGAGTTACCCGGAATTCCTCCGGAGCGTGAGGTAGAGTTCTCAATTGAACTCATACCCGGAGCTACTCCAATCTTGAAGTGTCCCTATAGGATCGCTCCTATAAAACTGGAGGAGTTAAAGAAGCAGCTATAAGAGAATCTAAACAAATGGTTCATATTCCCTAGTGCATTACCTTGGGGTGCACTGGTGCTCTTTGTAAAGAAGAAGAATGGAACAATGCGGCTGTGTATCGATTATTGGGAACTCAAAAAGATCACTATAAAGAAAAAGTATCCTCTCCCAAGGATTGATGACTTGTTCGATTAGTTAAGAGGAGCTGAATACTTCTCAAAGGTGGATCTTTATTCTAGATATCATCAGGTAAAGGTGAAGAAGGAAGATATTCAGAAGACTGCCTTTTGTACATGGTATTGGCACTATGAGTTTTTGGTGATGCCCTTCAGACTTACTAATGCCCCTTCAATCTTCATGGATTTGATGAATAGAGTCTTCAGACATTACCTCGACAAATTTTTGGTAGTGTTTATCGATGATATTATCATCTACTCCAAGAGAAAGAAGGAATATAAAGAACATCTATGACTTGTGTTGGTGACATTAAGAAATGAGATGTTGTATGCAAAGTTCATAAAGTGTGACTTTTGGATGAATCAAGTCACGTTCTTGGGACATGTGATCACAAGTGAGGGAATTTCTATGAATCCATCAAATACAAAGGTGATTGAGGAATGGCCCAGACCCTCTAGTGACACATAAATCCATAGTTTTCTTGGATTAGGTGGGTACTACCGACATTTTGTGAGAAACTTCTCATGATTGTCAAGCCCGCTAATTAAGTTAACAAGGAAAGGGTTAAAGTATGTCTGGACCGAAGAATGTGAGGGAAGCTTCAAGGAGCTAAAGAGAAGGCTGATCACCGCACCTGTACTCACACTACCGAAATGTGGAGAATGTTTTGTGATATAAAGTGATGCTTCAAAGAAAGGCTTGGGTCGTGTACTCATGAAGAATGAAAATGTGATAGCTTATGCCTCAGGACAGTTATAGATGTAAAGACCCGTAGCCTGACGTACATGGACATTACATTACTTTTGCGGAATACTTAGTACATAACAAAAACACACACACAAGGATCGTAATAGTTTAGTGTCTTTGGAAACTCGGAACGTAATCTTCTAAACGTGGTGAAAGATCTTCAATATCTCCCATAAAGATCTTCCCCTTTTTTTACCTAAAACCTTTCTTTATATCCTGGGGAAAAGAAAACATAAAAGGGTGAGCTCAAATGCTCAGTAAGGGTAAACAAAAGAAATATCAATCACATCATATACATAAGAACATAGCTTTTGGAAATCTTAACCTGCAAAAGAGCTCATAATATCATAACATGGGATAAATCATAGAAGTGAAAATGAAATCATAACTTAAAACATTACTCATTGTGGCATACACACATAATCATAGAGAATCATTTCTTGTTAGTCAAGACTCATTGCCAAGACTATCTTAGTGGACAAAGTCCCTTTCTGAATCGAGTAATCCTCGTTTCAGTCCTGTTTCACTGAACCGGTATAACCTACCATTCCAGCCATGTCTATCTCATGAGATATAAAATCTTTACCCAATGCATTGGAGGGATATATAGGTCTCACCCATCTTATAATGAATCCTTTCTTATGTGTGCCACATAATCATAAAACATACATCATCGCATAACACATGTAACAAAAATGGGATTCTTGAAACATCATGACATCATAAAACAAATCTTATAAGGCAAATGACTTCATAAAAATAATTCCCTCATAACATAATCAAATCAATGTAATTAAAGGGATAAAAACAGAACCCTTTATTATCTTAGATGGAAAATATTTTTGATAAAACACTTGAACTCCATTCTTGAGGAAAATATCCTTTCTTATTCAAAAACACTTTTCTTTTCTTAACATGTCATACTAAAAGAAGTTGATCAAAAATAAACTTGAAAACTTATAAAGGAAGATTCTTGGAAATAATTTTTTAAAAATCCATTCTTGCCGTATAAGTTAAAGAAAAACATTCTTCGTACTTTTGTCGGAAAAGTCAAAAAGTACCTCGTATGAAAAACGACAAAAGATTCCTTTCATATTCTTTAATAAAAACTCACCGAAGGGTAAAATTGGATTTAAACTATTGTAAGTGGATGGAAACAATATTACATATTGAGGGAACATGGATGTGGATGATAAAATACACCCCAGTAAATACTTACGAATAAACAATCTCGGATAAAAATGAGATTGTGGTATTTTCCCTTACCTTAGGTCCGACTTGCTTTGTAAGTGTCCGAACCTCCTGTATAATGATTTAAATCATGTTATTGACTTATTACAGAATCATATTCATTGTTATGATATCATATATGGTTCACTTATGACATTATATTACCCGTTCTTTTGTAAATTCCATGTTAAAGAAGCCTTTTGGGTAAAATCGTTTCATTTATCGTAGGTGTTTTGACTTGTTGTTCTTGACATCATTATTACTTATATCATGATTTACTTACTTCCAGAATATAAAATATGATTTATATATCATATATATTAAGTATATATATATATATAATAGGTAGATAAATAAAATGAAAAACACCGTTCATGGAGACGGTAGTCCGTACGTACGCATGAACGCTGTTTTCCTTTCCTTATTGTCTTGAAATGGAAGTAAGTAGATGACATACATATGTATATATATACATAAATCCAGTAGCTTTATAATGTCATATATTTCATTATTATTTCTTATATATACATTATAATCATTCTTAAATGGTTAACATGGAGAATGAATCTCATCGCGTCGTGGAGACGGTATTCCGTACGTACGCACGAGCGATGATATCATTTCTATAAATATTGAATTGAATTGGAGTGGATTATACAATATATCAGAATCAATATGATGTTGTAATAACTATGTATAGTTATTCTTTACACCATTATACCCATCCATGTAAGGTGGTGGTGGAAAATAGATTACACCACGACGTGGAGACGGTATTCCGTACGTACGCACGCGCGATGATTTCTTTTTCCGTAGGATGGATAGATGGTGAAATAGGGTTGTTTCATACTTATAATAACATATCAGTATATGAGTGATACTGATGTTATTACTTCATAATGAAACAACCTAAGAAGAAGAAGTGGAAGAAGAAATAAAGATGAAAGAATTGGTAACGGTAATTACCTCTTCTTTGAAGCGCCTCTTTGAGACCTCCTCTTAGGGCACTAAAATTGGTCTTTGAGGAAGACCAGAACCTCTAGGATGTTTCTAGGGAAATGGAGAAGAGATTTTGGTAGGGTTTGGCCGAGCTTGAGTGCTCAAATTGGTGTGAGGAGGAGGGGGAGGAGGTGTCCTTTTATAGGGGAGGAGAGGGGCACCTTAGGAATATCTCAAAATATTATTTTATATTAAAGTCAAAATCGGTTTATAATGGTTCCAAAGGGTCTTATTTCGAAGCTAAAGTGGGGATGGGTCGAAATCCTATCAACCAATAGGATTTAGACAAGTTTAGGGTATTATTGTAACCTTATCAATTAGATTTAACTCTAAGTTAAATAATTTAACTTTTACCGTGTCGTTTTGTTTTCTTTCACTATATGGTTAATACACTTACTATAACATGCCAAACGAACCCCAAATTGTATATTATTAATACATATATCCTTATCTAAGTCATTTGGCCGAACCTTAGATTTTTAGGAATAAAATATCAATTAATAATATAATATTTGATTTAAAAACTATTTTGTGTCAATTTTGACACTATTTGATATATGATTTTTGTGAAAGTCATAACAGAATTATATGTTCTAACCAAGTTGATTAAATCAACACTAATATATCATAGTAACCTAAACAATTAGTGGAATTCATAAAAAGTCTCAAATTACATTTATTTTGGTGTTTATAACATCAATTATGTCAATATTTCGTTAACAAGATAATTACTGCATCATCTTTGTGTCATAAATAAATTAAATTATTTGATGTCTAAAAATTACAAATAAAATAAAATCATGTAGGAAATATTTTTAGCTTTCTAATGAATATTTAAAATCGAATTTATCTTATGTATAACCCCATATTAAAAATGTTTTAGTAAATAAACTTTGATTTTAACTCTTTTAACCCTTCTTTAAATAAATTAATAATAAATGTCCTAATCTAACCCAAGTGGGCCTAAATGGTCATATTTTATTCCTAAGTTTGTTTTTGTTCGAATTACACTTGTCCAATAGAATTAGGACATGTGTTAGGGTAATATTAATATCATATTTACCCTTAGTTACCCTATTTACTATTAACCGTGGTAAAAAAAAGTAAAAAGTTACTATTCACCAAAAAATTATTTTCATCTCATTGAACCACATTTTAGTCCTTGATATTAACCGTGTCTCTCGGATTTTCGAAATTCTATTCACAGAAGCGGTAAAATTAAGTTTTATGTAAAATTCAGTTTTTAACCTACCACTTAGTAGTTTCACTATTCATCAAAAATTGATGTTTTTCAGAACAATGCCAAAATTTCATCCCAAGCTATATTTCATATTCCGAATTCAAAAATGAAGTCTATTTTACCAAATTCATAACATAAAAGTTGCATTAATTAATTTTATAATTAAATCCCGCTGTTAAAACAAATAGCGTGTTTTTTAAGAAACAATATCTATCAAAAGATTGACACTTGTTTATGTCTAGTTTAAATGTGAAATTACATCCAATGACCAACATTGTATTAAATTGTAAAAATATATTCTAAATATACTTTAAAACCACTCAAATTAATGATTTATCACTATTAATTATTTCGATTAAAAAAGTTGTTTTTAATTATAATTTAGTAATTTTCACTATTCATCAGAATATGAAAGTTATCCGAAAAGTACCAAAATTTCACCTTAGGCTAAATTCGATACTCCGAATACAAAAATGAAGTCCATTTTGAGAGTTAAAATTTCTAAAATTTAAAAAGTGGTTATTACTATTCATAACGGCTAGTTTTAATAATATTTTAATAGCATATCATTGTTTCGTGAAACTCAGGATTACGTACCACACACGCTATCGAGGAAGGTCGCGATTGCGTGTAATGCAAGGAAAGTCAAGGATGCGTGTTGTGCAAGCTCCTTTTGGTGTAGCGTACAACACAAGACATTAATAAAATTAAAAAGAATATTTTTTTATAAAATCTTGGGCTGTTACATTCTACCCCCCTTAAAATGAATTTCGCCCTCGAAATTCGTCGGGGTTATAAATGGTTTACTATTCGAAAGTTTCTTTAATAGAAACCCACATCGTAAAAAGGAATATCAAAACCAATCTTTAAAAACAAAAGTATGAAACGTAACGGTTACCCAAATAAACTAATCATTGGGTTTCCACATAGGTGAAAATATGGATATGGAAGAGAAATCTAACCATCATGTTCTGATGGAGAGTGGTAGAGAACATGGCTATGGAAAAGCCAGTGATCACAAATCCATAGATTTGTGATGATATAAGGTACCATCTGATTCATCAGGTATAAGATCACTAGGACAACATTTTTGGTTTTCAAGATCATTTCCCTTATAGTTGAAAATTTGAATTAGAATAAATACTTACTTTATTTTGGTACAATCTCACTGTTGTTCGTGCTTTGAACAATTTCCACTTCATCTCTTAAATAAATGAAGTTGAATTTGTTATTCGTGAAGTGTTAGCAGATCATGTGATAGAATGACAGGTCATTCCATCTGTCTCAAACAAAAGGTTAGCAAAACTTATATACATAAGTCGATCTATAGTGAGATTAATCATATATGGTTCCTAAAATGGACTTATACTTCATATATCATACTGCTTATTATAATAAAACTAGTTTCTACTAAACAGGGACTTCCTGTAGGTCAATGGTAGGCGATAAAGGCCAGTCGCACTTCGGTTGTGGGTTCGATTCCCACAGCCTTGTCCGAAGCGATGGGCTGTCGCCCGTCCTGCAGGTTGTCCTTTTTCCAAAACTATATTACTATAACATCCCATCAATAATATCGAAAAAAATTTCTATCCTTAAACAATACTAACTTACGTCCAACACAATCCATTCCAATATTTAGGCTTATCCATAATACTGCAGTTCACTCTCATAACATAGTGAAAACAATTACCAGAGATTTAATATCATCGTTGATCCCCATATATCATAAGATATGTTTTTTTGGTCACATTCCAAACATTCAAAGTATTTAATCATGTATACTCTTGAATACCCATTGAACCTTAGTGAAAACTTGAATGCAGTTAAAAGTTAACACTTTACACATACCAAAATCCTCAAAATTATTTATACTCAAACCATGATATCACTTAGTCCTTATATCAATCATGAGCTCATGAATACAATCAAACATCTCATTATCTTCTTATCCTTTCATTATGAACTTATCATCTACTTTCCAAAATATTTGAATCACTTTTCATAGTTATTGGTACCTTAAAATTATTGAAAACCACAATAGACCAATACTTAAATATTTCAATACACCATAAAAGTACCTCAACAACATTATTCTTGAATACCAAAACACTTCAGTCCATCCACATCAATGATTATCCTGGAATAAGTCCTTCCTGGATTTAGAAGTAACTTTTTAGGTCAGGGCATTGAGTTGGGTAATGCCCATGTTCTCCACAAATAAGACATTGAACTCCATAACAGTCTGTCACTCTATGACCCTTTTCTCCACACAGATAACATCGGTCCCTCCATTTGAGGTATTCCTCAAGGTTCTTCTTCCCTTCTTTAGAAATCTCAATCTTCCTTTCTTTATGCTCCTCAACATGTGAACATGCATAATAGTCTATCTTCCTCTTCTTTGAAGAATTAGGCATACCACTAAATTTCACCTTGTTAATCATATATCGCGATGATTGATTCGGCATAATCACAACATCTTTCTCTCTAGGCATTACACAATTTTGTTGCTCATAGTCACCAATTTTTCCATTGGATTCAATGTTAACTGAATTCCTTTTGGTTCCCTCCCTTAACTAAAACACAAAAATAAAAATCATGCTAGAGAAAACATAGTAAAGGGAAAGTATCCTCAATACCTAACTTCTTAGGTTTAATCTAATATCATTACCATAGTTCTAGGAATATATCCTATACGTATACTTATCCTTAGGGACATCCCTAGACATACATTAGAAATATCTCTAGGAATCTCACTAACGTTTTCGCATCCTAGTTTCCAAAGGTTGACTAAACCTTTCCTCTGATACCAAATGTGACAACCGGGCCCCGGTGACAGCACAGGCACCCCGCCTTAACATGGCCGTCGGGTCCTTGCCCACCAGGTACCCCCAGTTGCCCCGCAGACACGTGGGGCCCACCCTAGGGTCCACCCACGTACCTGAATGGGTCATCTGACTAATGACAGTCCCCACAGGCCAACACATGTCCTTTCCAGTGTGTTTTGTCCTCACTCACACACATCCTGGGTAACTTCCCAGAAGGTCACCCATCCTGATCACTACTCCAGGCCAAGCACGCTTAACTGTGGAGTTCTAATCAGACAGGCTCCCGAAAAGGAAGGTGCACCTTGTTGACATGAGTCATATCATTTAGTCATTTAACCCTTTATCATTTGGGGATGTTACAATCACCCCCCCTTTAGGGCACAACGCCCTCGTTGTGGGCCCTACAACTCAACCCAGGCAGTGCACCGCACTTAAGGCTGGGTTCCTCCTCTGATACCAACTGTAGCAGTCTAGAATTACTTCCAGTGGACTACAATTGATACCTATCAGGGCACTCCATGGGCGGCTACACCCCCTGGGCGGGACACACCACCATCCCCAGTGGCAGCCATTTCCTCATGAAGCCCTTGGGCGGAGAGCCATGCTTCGTCCAACGCTCACATGTGAGAGTTCCCAAGGATCGGATACATTCCTACCTCCTTTGCCTCTGATACCAACTGTAGAGACCCGTAGCCTGACGTACATGGACATTACATTACTTTTGCGGAATACTTAGTACATAACAAAAACACACACACAAGGATCGTAATAGTTTAGTGTCTTTGGAAACTCGGAACGTAATCTTCTAAACGTGGTGAAAGATCTTCAATATCTCCCATAAAGATCTTCCCCTTTTTTTACCTAAAACCTTTCTTTATATCCTGGGGAAAAGAAAACATAAAAGGGTGAGCTCAAATGCTCAGTAAGGGTAAACAAAAGAAATATCAATCACATCATATACATAAGAACATAGCTTTTGGAAATCTTAACCTGCAAAAGAGCTCATAATATCATAACATGGGATAAATCATAGAAGTGAAAATGAAATCATAACTTAAAACATTACTCATTGTGGCATACACACATAATCATAGAGAATCATTTCTTGTTAGTCAAGACTCATTGCCAAGACTATCTTAGTGGACAAAGTCCCTTTCTGAATCGAGTAATCCTCGTTTCAGTCCTGTTTCACTGAACCGGTATAACCTACCATTCCAGCCATGTCCATCTCATGAGATATAAAATCTTTACCCAATGCATTGGAGGGAGATATAGGTCTCACCCATCTTATAATGAATCCTTTCTTATGTGTGCCACATAATCATAAAACATACATCATCGCATAACACATGTAACAAAAATGGGATTCTTGAAACATCATGACATCATAAAACAAATCTTATAAGGCAAATGACTTCATAAAAATAATTCCCTCATAACATAATCAAATCAATGTAATTAAAGGGATAAAAACAGAACCCTTTATTATCTTAGATGGAAAATAATTTTGATAAAACACTTGAACTCCATTCTTGAGGAAAATATCCTTTCTTATTCAAAAACACTTTTCTTTTCTTAACATGTCATACTAAAAGAAGTTGATCAAAAATAAACTTGAAAACTTATAAAGGAAGATTCTTGGAAATAATTTTTTAAAAATCCATTCTTGCCGTATAAGTTAAAGAAAAACATTCTTCGTACTTTTGTCGGAAAAGTCAAAAAGTACCTCGTATGAAAAACGACAAAAGATTCCTTTCATATTCTTTACTAAAAACTCACCGAAGGGTAAAATTGGATTTAAACTATTGTAAGTGGATGGAAACAATATTACATATTGAGGGAACATGGATGTGGATGATAAAATACACCCCAGTAAATACTTACGAATAAACAATCTCGGATAAAAATGAGATTGTGGTATTTTCCCTTACCTTAGGTCCGACTTGCTTTGTAAGTGTCCGAACCTCCTGTATAATGATTTAAATCATGTTATTGACTTATTACAGAATCATATTCATTGTTATGATATCATATATGGTTCACTTATGACATTATATTACCCGTTCTTTTGTAAATTCCATGTTAAAGAAGCGTTTTGGGTAAAATCGTTTCATTTATCGTAGGTGTTTTGACTTGTTGTTCTTGACATCATTATTACTTATATCATGATTTACTTACTTCCAGAATATAAAATATGATTTATATATCATATATATTAAGTATATATATATATATAATAGGTAGATAAATAAAATGAAAAACACCGTTCATGGAGACGGTAGTCCGTACGTACGCATGAACGCTGTTTTCCTTTCCTTATTGTCTTGAAATGGAAGTAAGTAGATGACATACATATGTATATATATACATAAATCCAGTAGCTTTATAATGTCATATATTTCATTATTATTTCTTATATATACATTATAATCATTCTTAAATGGTTAACATGGAGAATGAATCTCATCGCGTCGTGGAGACGGTATTCCGTACGTACGCACGAGCGATGATATCATTTCTATAAATATTGAATTGAATTGGAGTGGATTATACAATATATCAGAATCAATATGATGTTGTAATAACTATTTATAGTTATTCTTTACACCATTATACCCATCCATGTAAGGTGGTGGTGGAAAATAGATTACACCACGGCGTGGAGACGGTATTCCGTACGTACGCACGCGCGGTGATTTCTTTTTCCGTAGGATGGATAGATGGTGAAATAGGGTTGTTTCATACTTATAATAACATATCAGTATATGAGTGATACTGATGTTATTACTTCATAATGAAACAACCTAAGAAGAAGAAGTGGAAGAAGAAATAAAGATGAAAGAATTGGTAACGGTAATTACCTCTTCTTTGAAGCGCCTCTTTGAGACCTCCTCTTAGGGCACTAAAATTGGTCTTTGAGGAAGACCAGAACCTCTAGGATGTTTCTAGGGAACTGGAGAAGAGATTTTGGCAGGGGTTGGCCGAGCTTGAGTGCTCAAATTGGTGTGAGGAGGAGGGGGAGGAGGTGTCCTTTTATAGGGGAGGAGAGGGGCACCTTAGGAATATCTCAAAATATTATTTTATATTAAAGTCAAAATCGGTTTATAATGGTTCCAAAGGGTCTTATTTCGAAGATAAAGTGGGGATGGGTCGAAATCCTATCAACCAATAGGATTTAGACAAGTTTAGGGTATTATTTTAACCTTATCAATTAGATTTAACTCTAAGTTAAATAATTTAACTTTTACCGTGTCTTTTTGTTTTCTTTCACTATATGGTTAATACACTTACTATAACATGCCAAACGAACCCTAAATTGTATATTATTAATAAATATATCCTTATCTAAGTCATTTGGCCGAACCTTAGATTTTTAGGAATAAAATATCAATTAATAATATAATATTTGATTTAAAAACTATTTTGTGTCAATTTTGACACTATTTGATATATGATTTTTGTGAAAGTCATAACAGAATTATATGTTCTAACCAAGTTGATTAAATCAACACTAATATATCATAGTAACCTAGAAAATTAGTGGAATTCATAAAAAGTCTCAAATTACATTTATTTTGGTGTTTATAACATCAATTATGTCAATATTTCGTTAACAAGATAATTACTGCATCATCTTTGTGTCATAAATAAATTAAATTATATGATGTCTAAAAATTACAAATAAAATAACATCATGTAGGAAATCTTTTTAGCTTTCTAATGAATATTTAAAATCGAATTTATCTTATGTATAACCCCATATTAAAAATGTTTTAGTAAATAAACTTTGATTTTAACTCTTTTAACCCTTCTTTAAATAAATTAATAATAAATGTCCTAATCTAACCCAAGTGGGCCTAAATGGTCATATTTTATTCCTAAGTTTGTTTTTGGTCGAATTACACTTGTCCAATAGAATTAGGACATGTGTTAGGGTAATAATAATATCATATTTACCCTTAGTTACCCTATTTACTATTAACCGTGGTAAAAAAAAGTAAAAAGTTACTATTCACCAAAAAATTATTTTCATCTCATTGAACCACATTTTAGTCCTTGATATTAACCGTGTCTCTCGGATTTTCAAAATTCTATTCACAGAAGCGGTAAAATTAAGTTTTATGCAAAATTCAGTTTTTAACCTACCACTTAGTAGTTTCACTATTCATCAAAAATTGATGTTTTTCAGAACAATGCCAAAATTTCATCCCAAGCTATATTTCATATTCCGAATTCAAAAATGAAGTCTATTTTACCAAATTCATAACATAAAAGTTGCATTAATTAATTTTATAATTAAATCCCGCTGTTAAAACAAATAGCGTGTTTTTTAAGAAACAATATCTATCAAAAGATTGACACTTGTTTATGTCTAGTTTAAATGTGAAATTACATCCAATGACCAACATTGTATTAAATTGTAAAAATATATTCTAAATATACTTTAAAACCACTCAAATTAATGATTTATCACTATTAATTATTTCGATTAAAAAAGTTGTTTTTAATTATAATTTAGTAATTTTCACTATTCACCAGAATATGAAAGTTATCCGAAAAGTACCAAAATTTCACCTTAGGCTAAATTCGATACCCCGAATACAAAAATGAAGTCCATTTTGAGAGTTAAAATTTCTAAAATTTAAAAAGTGGTTATTACTATTCATAACAGCTAGTTTTAATAATATTTTAATAGCATATCATTGTTTCGTGAAACTCAGGATTACGTACCACACACGCTATCGAGGAAGGTCGCGATTGCGTGTAATGCAAGGAAAGTCAAGGATGCGTGTTGTGCAAGCTCCTTTTGGTGTAGCGTACAACACAAGACATTAATAAAATTAAAAAGAATATTTTTTTATAAAATCTTGGGCTGTTACAATAGATCCATGAGCAGAACTAACCGACACATGATCTAGAGCTGGCAGCCGTGATTTTTGCCTTGAAAATATGGCGGCACTACCTTTATTGCGTGAAGTGTGACATATACACCGACCACAAGATCCTAATGTATATATTCACAAAAAAGGATCTCAACATGCGTCAAAGGAGATGGTTAGATCTAATTAAGGATTACGATTGCTCTATTCACTATCATCTTGGAAAGGCGAACATGGTAGTTGATGCTCTAAGCAGAAAAGAACCTACTACTCTATCCATGCTGCAGATTGAGAAAGACCCTATCTTCTTAGATATTCAAAGGAAGGATTTGGAAATCATAAGGGTAGGGGATACATCCTACCTTCCCAAATGATTGCACAACCGTCCATCTAGGAGAAGATTAAGGAAGCACAAAGGGATAATATGGGGATACAAAAGAGGCTGAATGCAGTAAAAGAAGGGAAGTTGCAAGAGTTACATATCGATGATGATGGTGTGATTCGGTTTGGAACACGGATTTGTGTGCCTTCATCACCCGGGATAAAGAAGGAGCTATTAGAGAATGCACATAGCTCAACTTTCTCTATACATCATGGGAGTACCAAGATGTACCGTGATCTCTGAGAACACTTTTGGTGGGATAACATGAAGAAGGAGATTGTGGAATATATATCTAGGTGCTTAGTATGTCAGCAAGTTAAAGATGAGCGACAAAAGTCCTAGGGTATGATGCAGCGGTTACCTATACCCATGTGGAAATGGGAAGATGTTACTATAGACTTTGTCATGGGTCTCCCGAAGATGTCAAAGGAAAATAATGCGATATGGGTTGTGGTTGACCGAATCACCAAGACTGCCCATTTTATCGCTATTTGGGAAGACCTCTTGCTTGAAAAACTTGCAAATATATATGTGAAGGAAGTTCTGAGACTGCATGGTGTTCCACTCTCAATTGTCTTTGACTGTGATCCAAGGTTCACATCTATGTTCTGGAGGAGCCTTCAACATGCTTTGAGTACTGAATTAAATTTCAGCACGGCCTATCACCCCCAAATTGATAGCCAGTCTAAAAGGACTATTCAGACGCTTGAAGATATGATAAGAGCCTGCTCTCTTGAATTCAAAGGTGGTTGGGATTAGAATCTCCCATTGGTTGAGTTCTTGTACAACAATAGCTTCCACTCGAGTATCCAGATGGCTCCATATGAAGCTCTGTATAGAAAGCGATGTTGAACTCCAACCTGTTGGGATGAAGTTGGAGAAAGGAAGATAGTTGGACCCGATCTTGTTCAAGAGATGGAAGAGAGGGTTCAAGTCATCCAGAAACACATCAAAGATGCTCAAAGTCGGAAAAAGAGCCATGCTGACAACCTCCGAAGGGACTTGGAGTTTGAAGTTAGAGATAAAGTCTTCCTTTGAATATCTCCATGGAAGAGAGCCATGCGATTTGGGAAGAAATGGAAGCTAATCCCAAGGTATATTGGCCCCTTTTAAATCCTTGACTGCATAGGAGCCGTGGCCTATCGTCTTGCACTTCTACCAAATATGGCAGAAGTTCATGATGTGTTTCATGTATCACTACTGTGGAAGTACATGCCAGACCCCTCACATGTACTAAACTCGGAGGTGGTGCAGTTGGAAGATGATCTCTCCTATGAGGAGTAGCCAATAAAGATTCTGGATCGGAGAGATAAGGTTCTATGCAACATGACAACCCATCTTGTCAAAGTGTTGTGGAGGAACCATAAGTTTGAGGAAGCAACTTGGGAACCAGAAGAGGCAATGAGGGAGAAACACCCTCACCTATTTGTGTAAAGTGAAATTTCGGTGGCGAAATTTCTTAAGGGGGGAAGAATGTAATGACCCAATGTATTTCAATGGAAATTCCCTTCTTATATTTATGTCATAAAATAACATGAAATCACAAAATAATGAAATACTAAGTGATAAGTGACCTTTAAACATAAGTTTTTCACTTCTGTGTTTTGAATTTTAGAAATCTGACATACACGATTGTGTTCAAGATGATTTTTGGAGTCTAATAAAACAAAAATAATTTTTGGTGAATAGTGACTTACCCTTATGAATAGTAACATACCCTAATGAATAGTAATATGACCCTTATTAATATTAAATCATCCCACATAAGAGTAACATTACCTATGAATAATTAAATAAAATTTAGACATCTTAGAAAGTGACAATTTGACCTTAGTAAACGTTTTAGTATTTTGTAAGTTATAAATAAGTAATTATAATTAATTAATTAATTGAAAAGAATATTTATTTCCCTAAAATGTATTCATAAATTATTGAATCAATGTCTTATAGTTTTTAGATAATTTTATCAGACCCTACGTAATTTTTGAAAGCACTATAAAATCAGTTTTAATCTTAAAAACCGTTTTATGTAAATTATGATTTTAATTAAATATTAAATTAATAATATTTAGAAAATTATTTTTGAAAAATGGACTTCATTTTTGGATTCTACACGTTGAAAAATGGTTAGGGTAAATTTTTCGGATTTTTCTGAGATACTAGAATTTTTGATGAATAGTAGAATTCGATAATTTACAATAAATGCTAAATAATGGATTAATTGAGTCATTGATGATGCTCTTCATATGTAAGCCCACTTGGTTCGAGATCACATGATAAAATAACTATTCTTGGTCATTCAATACTCACTATTCCTTGTCTTAGGCGAAATTAATAAACTAATGAATTCTATATTAAAGAAACCCCTCTCCCCTCCACTATAAAAGCCACCCTTCACACCCTCATTTACTCACACCTCTCAAGCTATAAGACTTCTCTTAACTCGGCCCAAAAACCTTCCCTAGCCCATCCACGATGTCCATGATCTTCTGGTCTCATAAAAAGACCATTCTTAGGCCCCTAATGAGGTTCTCAAGAGGAGGATTCTAGAGGTAATGTCCCTCCCTCTTCCCCTTTAATTTCCTTTCATGTTCAAGTTCATTTCCTGATCTCTCCCCACCTATCTTCATCCAAATTTTATTGTAACTATAGTATTATACATATAATGTTATTTTATGATTCTAATGGGATATTATATCATCCAAACCCTTTTCCCACTTCCTTTTATTTTATTAATGAGAATGTTGTTCGTGAGGTGTTAATTTATCACCTTCAAGAACAACATGCTTTCTTCTTCCATTTCTACCTTCAGATCTGGTCATGAAACCATTTTTTATGGTTGAAAAAGAATATTTTTTATTTATTATTTTCTATTTAAATCTCTGTAACTGACTTATGAACATATTACTAAGTGATAAATTAAAACAACTTCATTGTGATCGAAAAACCGCCCAAATTAACCCAAACAATCATCATTTAATTATTATCTAATGATTCATCCACATGGAACTAATATAATTAATTATAATATCATTAACACTCCTATAATATCATTAATGACATGTAATAACATTTCTGTATGTTTACCCATGTTCTACCTGAACTTCAATTTATGAATACAAGTGAACCACCTAAGAAAAACCATAAAAATGAACATCCACAAACTATGTTTTTAAACTCTATAAGTCATCCGAAGGAACATAAAATAAAATAATGAAACCATAATGAACCCTATTAATGTATAAAAGGTTATTTAATTTCTAATTAATTAATATAATGTCATTATAAAGGACATTAAAGAGAGGTAATCAATCAGATACAAGGTAAGGGGAAATCTCAAACCCAATTTTCTTTATTTGGGTTCTCCCTCTTTCACTCCATTTTTGATATGGTTACTCCTAAAAGACCATTTTTCATAATTTTATTTACTTTTCTAGGATATACATGTTTTTCAATGGTTTTTGTTTCAAACCAAATGTTTTCCAAAAGAACTCCTCTTTTGAGAACACCCTTTTTACTTCTCACTCAAAGTGGACAGTTCTTGTAACATGTATGTTATTCCCCCTTTCTTTTGGGAACCCCAAGATTATGAATGTGTTATTAGGAAATGAAACCCATTACATTCCATGGGTTATTTATGCACATTTTTGATATGTGTTCTATGTGTCAAGCATGATGGTGATAATGTTATAATGTGACGGGTGCGCCCAGAATTATATAGCGCAATATGAATATTCCAATGTGACGGGTGTGCTCGGAATTATACAGCACTTCAATACATTGGGTAAAGTGATGAATATCATGATTAGATGTTAAATGATGTGTGAACAAGATGCTATATTGGTTCAAAAGTATGTGTGGTAGTTAACCACTAAGACATGATGTTTCATTTTTATGCATTGCCACATTTCAAGTCTTTTATTTATGCAAGTCTCATGTTCATGAACTTTGCCTATGTTATGATTATGCTCACCCCATGCTATATTGTTCTTATCTGTCCTCTTAATGGGCTTCTATATCACTCCTTTTGATGTATATCCTCAGGTGGCTACATGTACTAAAGAGAGGACAAGTGCCAATAAGAAGCTAGAGAAGAAGAAATTAAATAAATGTTTATGCTTGATGCTGTATTTGTTATCTATGGTCCTAGTTTTCCAAAGACACTGAACCTTTGGATCCTCTATGTGTAATTCTATTATGTTTTTTATATTTAAAATGATGTAATAGTAATTTAATAAAAGGCTCGGTCGCTATAACATCATGATCAGAAAAAAAAGTGGATGAAACTCCATGGAGTCGAACTATCTCTGGAACAAAGAGGCTTCCCAATCTCTTTACTGAACTCTGTTCTAGGATTGCTAGGAAGTGGGATGACTTGGTGAGTTGGTCAACAAAAACCCATATGGAATCATATGTATGTGGTTAGACTATCATGAATTCCAAAAATATCTCATCCCACTTCTATTATGCTACCTCAAGTGGTTGAGCTAAACCCATTGGGACCTCATGCTCTGCCTTCACTAATTGACAAGTAAGTCGTCGAGAAATAGACTTTGTAACTCCTTTCTTCATCCATGGAAACCAAAAATAGCATCTGATTCATCTTCTCCACACCTGGATGCACCACTGATGGGGATGTATGAACCTCCCTTAGAACCTATTCTTGAAACATCACTGGTACCATCGTTCATCCTATGAAGAGAACTATGTGCTCCCTACCTTTTCAATATCCATTAAGAGCATGCTATGTAGATGTCTGAGGATGTAGGGTCTTGCTATTAATATCCCCAAGATATGCCTCCCCAACTCTCTATATGAGGGGAGGGGTGAAAAAACATCGACTAGAGTTAATATTCTCTATCTCCATCCATATAGGATATCTTCAATGATTCCAACAGATCTGATGCCTTGTTCAGCAACTACAAACTAGATTTATTACTAAGAGCATCTTCAAACACATTCCCCTTTCCTAGAGTATATACAATCTCAAAGTCCTAGTAATGGAGGAAATATATCTATCACCTCTACCTTATGTTAATATCCGTATGAGAGAAGATATATTTGAGACTCCTGTAATCACAGTAGATGAAAAAACTCTCTCCATCAGCTAGTGTCTTCGCATCTACAGAGTGAATACTACCACTACTAACTCAAGATCATAAGTAATGTAGTCTTATTCATACATTAAAAACTTGTGTAAACCATAGTAAATAACCGCTTGAATCTACCTCAGGACACAACCAAGAACAATCATTGATGCATCGTAGAAATTCATATACTTGACTCCATCCTCTGGTAACTTAATGATGGGAGTGCTCTTCAACCTATGCCTCAACACCTAAAAGAACTACTAACACTTTTCTATCCACTTGAATGGATTCCCCTATCATTTCAAAGCTACACAGGGTGCTTCCAAGCATGATATATAAGGTATAAACCTCTTATAGTTCCATTCTAATCAAAGGAAACTCCACACCTTGGTAACACTCTTGGGTGTCTGCTTAGTAAGTAATCCCTCCACATTCACTGGATACAATACAAATCTAGTCTTTGAGATGATGTGTCCCCGAATATAGAACTCTTGAATCCAAAAATATAATTTTAAGAGCTTTTTGTAAATTTGGTGCTCTCAGAGTGTGTTTGAGACTATCCTTAATTGTTTCTCATGCTCCACCTCTTACAATGAATACACTAGGATATCATCGATGAAAACCACCATTAACCAGTATAAGTAAGGCTAAAAGATCTGATTCATGAGTATCATGAACACTTATGGGTCATTCTTCATGCCAAATAGCATCACCAAATACTCATAGTGATCTTAATGACATATGAAGGCCGTATTCATAACATTTTCATCCAATACTCGTAGCTAGTGATAGCTTTATCTAAGGTTAATCTTTGAGAACTATCACTACCCTTTTAACTAATTAAAGTGTTCATCGATACTCAATAGTGGATACTAGTTCTTTGTGGTCACCTAGTTTAAGCAATATAAATCTCCATATAACCTAAAGATCTTGTTTGTCTCCTTGTAAAATAATACTGGGGCTTCCCAAGGTGAAACATTGGGTCTTACAAACCCTTCCTCTATAAGTCTGTACCCTCATCTCACGAAGCTATGCCAGAGACATATGATATGTAGGTGTAGATATTAGTGCCATCCCAGGGTGTAGATCAATTCATAAGTATATCTATCTATGGGGAGGTAAACCTAAAAAATCTTCATGAAATACGTCCTCATACTCCGGCACCACCACATGAAACTGAGGAATCATAACATCCACTACACTGAGGGTCAGGCTATCCAATTGATGAGTAATAAGATACACCCTCTTATGCAGGAGTCTATAATGATCTTCCTGGATTTCCTTTTTCCAAAAAAGGAAAACTTTTTCCCATCACGCAGACACACCACACTTTGCGTATAAAACAATCAATCTGAGCATGAACTGTGGATAACCATTCCATAACAAGAATAACATCGCAAGGACTCTACACTTATAATAAGAGATCCAAACCTAAACTATTTCCTCCAAGAGTCAAGTCACACTATTATCACCAGTGTGTGATCATTGAGTCTACTCTAGTAAGAGTCTCTAATTGTAAGGGTTGAGTCAACAATTCAATAGGAATCTCTGAGTCTCGAACAAGATTCATGGAATAAAAAGAATGATTAGCACCTGTGTATGTCAAAACTACATTTAAGGTAAAAAATACATAGATCATACCTCATATTATCCTTAGATACTTAGGGTCATAAGCCTCCATAGCCTACAACTGACCTCGTCCCTATCCACCAGCTCCTTAATCCTGACATGGAACACTTGGGGGTAGTGGTGCTAATATGTCGAACCTATAACCTCCAACTCATACACTGAAAAAGATCCACAAGATCTTAAATGTATACCAATTAAAACATGTCTAGATATAAATCCTCTATTAAGAGATGATTTAATTGTGTCTAGGAGAGAGCTATCTTGTACTGTGATTGAGTCACCAAGCTCCACTGTCGCTCCACAGAGCCTGGAAGAAGACTCGCAACAAGGACAACCATATGATCTGTAGGTAGCCTCACATGAAGGAAAAAATGGGGGACTAACTATAGAAAATACTCATCCATCTAGGGGGTTTGGATCTCCTAGAAACCTGGGAGGTCATTTCCTTTGAAACTCATGCAATGCACTAGACCTTTAAGCATCCTCAGCTGATAGTGCTGGTTGTATCTACTACTGTACGGGTGGTGGTATGGTTGGTAAACCACCTGAAGGTTCTATATTCGATACAATACCCTATACCGATGCATATTCACTAGGAATATCATCTTCTTGATCATTTGGTGGAGTTCAAGCTGGATATCTGCGTGGAGGAATCTTGAAATAAAACAAGATATACCATGTTCAAAAGTGTATATATCGGGGGATGACTCAAGTTGGACATGAAAGACACAACCATTCCTATTTGATACATGCACCATTGTTTTCCTTGAAACCATTGCTTTCATGTAGTGAGTAAAAAAGTAAGTATTTAGAGTCCTGATGTAAGGATACATCAACCTTTGCACTAACACTGGAGTCACTATCCAGAAATCCAAACTTGCAACATTTAACATTATTGGCCCAACCCAACCTCACTGACTATCGGTACTAAAGTAGAAATGACCACCTATGATACCACTGTATCACGAGCCATCCCAAAGGGGCCCGTTTTTCAATTACACCAAGCCCGCCTCTAATAGGCCTGTGGATTTTGGTAAGCACATTGTAGGAATTTCGTTCAAATGGGTTGTATTTACCTAAGTACACACACACACAAACACACAGTCACACTCACACACATTTCCCGGTCACCCAATTCTGAAATATACAATAACGGAAATAATTCAAGTATTTAACTAAGATACCATGACCATAGTACACCAGTAAGTAATGGAAAAGTAAACCGGGAAAAATAAAAGCTCACCAAATAGATTTTGTACAAAAGATAAATAAAGATATAAAGAGTCCAACCTACTTCAAGGGAGAGGACTATGTCAAAGGTATCCTCATAGTAAAAAACTTGGTCTACCCAAATCAAGCTATGATCCACCCACTCCTAGTCTTCTAAAGGCACGGTGAAAAGTCCCACAGTCTACACAAGGCTAGACATATGCAAGAAAAGGCTGTGCAATGGTGAGTATAAAAATAATATATAGGAAAACTCGAAAACACTAAAAATGAAGCAATAAGTATATCCAGATCAATAGTAGAGGTAAAATAGAAAAAAGATAAAATAATTATAAAAACCCAGATATAATTTAGAGATACTCCATGCCATCAGGTGGTTATAACCAACTACTAGACACAAGATTCTGTGTGAATCAATGCTCATTCTAGGAGAACTCACTCATGGAGGAACGATATCAACAAAGACACTCCATGAAGAGGTTTATATCTCTTGGGCCCCATCAAAAGATAATTCACTGGTATGAGAAGAGTATAATAAACAGAGATGGGGCCATGCCCAGAACTGCGGGGGGACACCATGAACCCAATATGGATCAACAGACGATGTAGGGGATTGTATGACAATGATTCCACAAACCCTACTGATGCTGCATGCTAGATGGAGGATCAACGTCCTACTTAGGGAGGCCATGTTGATTCCAAAAACTCTAGTAGGGATGGTAGAGGATCACACTCTAGTCTACTGGAGGGATTCCGTAACTCTGTATAAGACTCGTTCTCTAGAAGGGATTATAATACAGTGATGTAGATGTAATGCCACACTGTACCTTTGAGAAAAAGGAAAAAGGGAAAACAATTATCCTATACTAGTCTAAAGTAGAAAAAATAAGAGACTCAAATATGAAGAAGGTACCTAAAAATGGTCTTGAGTCAACCATCTTAAAATCAGGGTCACGCTGCCACTGAAGGCACATCTTTTGGACACTCCGTTTAGAAGTTATGACTGTTTGAATGAAGCTTCTCATTGACCTTCCGAGGCATGTGGACCTACAACCGTAGTAGGTCCACCTCCCACCACATTCGGTCCACCTACCGCCATAGTCGATCCACATTTATGTGGACCGGTTGCCCGTGGACTGAATGTCATGGTCAGTCCACCTACCGCTCCTAACCTACGGCTGCGGTCGACCACTACGGTTGGCCACCCACGAACCAGCCACATGGTAGTTTTGGTCATGAAAGCTCGCACTTCCATGAAACCACTATATACTGCAATGAGGTTCCTCCCTGAGTGCCTCAGATCTGACGTCGATCAATCTCATTTGACCAATCCCACCAGTCCAACCTCGCCCACTGGCCTGCTCCGTGTCGGTTGTTGTCATCCCGCTTCCATCATCACTCTCATGTGTCCTTTGCGTGCTCCCGAGTCCACTGCCAAACTCTAGCGTTCACTACCAAATCCACCTCCACTGACCCCACTGGCTCCACCGTGGTCCTAAAGCCTCTGAACCACACATCCCCCACTGGAACGACTGCACACAATTCCATATCCCATAGGCGGGCCATCGCTGTCTGTGTAGAGACCCAATTTTTAACCTGTAAGACTTTGTATTTTTTTATATATAATTCCAGGGTTAGGCATAAAGACATCATACGATTCCGAGGCCCGGTGTGGCCGGAATAAATTTTACAAAAATATTAAGTATTTTTATACTATGCACATGGCGGGGTTGTGTTTACTCCTAAAAGGTAGCTCAGATCCAAAATCTGAGGGCACGGTTGCGTCTGGAGCATGCCATTTACCCTATGTAAGGTGTAAAAGTTTTGGGTGTGGGTCTGCTGTGAGAAATGTCTCCCCGGGGAAAAATCGTCATTTTAATAATGACTTAGTGATTTTTATCACTCACATTCCTTTATAATAACTTTCAAATGGAGTCTCATAATGGAAATATGAGACTTTCATTGAGTTCGAAATGGGGTGTTTTTCCTAGGCGTGATATAAAATGAACGGGCACAGAGGTTTTTGAATCCGCGTCCCTTGGCGGAGTTGAGAGAGTTTATAAAATGTGGAATTGTGGGAAACCCATTTATTTTCTCACACACACACACTCTCTCTCTTTCCTTCTCTCTCTCTCTCTCCCTCAAGCGTTCTTTGACTTTCTTCAGTGTTATTCACCGTTCTTCACCGAATCAAGGAGCGATCCCCGTTGGAACCTTGGCGGATCAAATCGGGGGCGTCGTGGATGCGTCGCTAGCGGAAAATGGGCGGATCGAGGTAGGATTATTGTTAATTTCTGCACCTTTGTCAATTTTGTCATTTAATTTCAATTATTTTGGAATTTTAAGGATGGCTGAATGAACAAGGCCATCATCCGATCCTCGTTTTTACTTCTCATTCTTGGGAGTTCTTCGTCCCAATTTTCAGACATGCAAAAAACGTGATGGATCGACGAGCGAGGGGTCAGGTTTTGAAGCTCCGGCCCCAAGGATCCCGAAACAGGTGTTGGAAAAATTTTTCGACCACCGGAGTGGTTGGGGGGACTGGCCAAAGGTTTGGCTCCAGTGAGAGGTGGTGGTCGGAGGTTGAGCCATAGGACGAGGCGGAGCTCGGAGGGGCCGGTCTGGTGCGGCGGTGTCCGGTGTGGCCAGCACTGATGGGGTGCGTCCAAAGGATCCGGTCAGGCTGAGCGGAGCTGGCGGTGCCGGTGGTGGAGTGTGGGGCTTCAGAAGAGGCAGAAGAGTGTGGGACTTCGAGCGGGATGAGGCAGCTCGGGAAACCGCAGCGTTCAGCGGACAAGGCGGCCGCGGTAGGCGGTAGGGGTGGCGTTGAGATGGCGGCGCGTTGCGGGAGGTTGAGGCACTGGTGTATGGCGGGTGGAGCCGCGACCTCGGGCTGTCGCACTCGGGAGGAACCCCAAGACACTGACCTCGAGGGTGCGCTGTGGACAAGGACCCGCGAAGTGCGGGTCCTGCTGGGTGACGTGGAAAAAACCGACCAAAATGCCGGTATGCTAGGGAGAACCAGACCCGAGGGGTCCGGTGCGGCTAAAGTGGGACATGACCAGTGGACCGCAGTGGTTCGGGCTGGCGGTTCAGACTGGGTCGGCCATGGTGAACAGGCCCGGTTGGTCCCCCTTTTTTTAGGGGGCCATAACTTCTAAACGGCGCATCCGTTTGACATGCTATTTCCTCTGGAATTAGGGATGACCTCATTGATTAAAGGTTTAAACATTCCAATCGGTTTCTAATGGGTTTGTTCGTAGAACTGGAAACATCCAATGATTCCATATCCATTTAGAGCTACTTTCCAAAGGTAGGCGCTAATTAGTTGTGGACTGAGGAGGCTTAGGAATTTACATTGGTTGAGAGGAAGGGAGGTCGGACTCATCACACCTTTTTGAGGGGAATTATTGTCTAGTCTGGGACTCTCTTTATATATTTAAGTTATGTTCATGAATCCATATTACATTACCAAGTATAAAATGATCCTTCCACTAGATTTTACAATCAATGATTAAATATGTAGGAAATTTAGAGAATCTTTTATATGTATTTGAGGTTATTCATTGATAGAGAATCATATTTATTTGTTAGAGATTCTTAGTCAATGGTATCCTTCAATACATAAAAGTCTCTTGGTCAATATGATGACCATAATGGTTTAAAGCCACTCAGTGGGGCACTTGATGTTTATTGTCATTCAGAAGGACATGGATTATTTCAGAGTTGGTATCATACCCGCAGATGGGATACCTACGTATCCTTTGTTTAGAAAAGGAATCATAACCCACATAGTTTGAGTAAGGGAGTATGATGTTTATGATTTATGGATCAAAGAAATATGGCATATTTACTTTTACACTCTAAGCTCACGTGAGTCATGCTCGGTGTGAGAAACAAGAGGTATTGGTATAACCAGACAATTGTTCCATGAAAGATGCAATCATAAGAAATGATGTGAGGATTATGTATGTATGACTGCCCAAACAGATGAATATTAAGATTTATTTCAGGGAATAAATCCAGGAACAGGGTCCATATAGGTATATGTACTTTATGGAGATTTGAATACTCTAATCTTAGGGCTTACTCCTAAGGAAGAAGCCCAAGTTAGGAGAGGACTTATGATTGGGTTTTACTCCTGAGAAGGAAGCCTAGATCAAAAAGTTAATTAGGAATGGTTAAGAGAAATTAATATTGGGGCTTACTCCTGATAAGGAAGCCAAGGTTAAGAGAATTATGGTTGGGGCTTACTCCTAAGGAGGATTCCCATATTATTGGGAACATTGAGACTGGGTCTTAATCCTAAGGAAGATGCACATATTACGGGACTTGGGGCTTACTCCTAAAAAGGAGGCCCAAATTAATGGGGACGTGGGGCTTACTCCTAAGGAGGATGCCCAAATTAGTAAAAATTTGGACTAGGGCTTACTCCAAAAAAGGAGACCCAGGTTAAGGATTATCTCCTCTTAAAGGATGAGGTTGAATGAATAAACTCTCTAATCTTTAGTGATATAAAGATGTGTAAATCACTAGGTTTTGAGAGATGTTCCACAGAATTCCTTTCAGATAAGGAAGCCAACAAAGAAATCATGCCATAAATGGCTTTGGAGAGAGTTCTGAAGGCTTAATCCTAAAGAGGAGAGGTGGATAGGTGTAAGAGGGGTGAAATGGGCAGGAAGGGAACCCAAAAAGAGAGGGTTGCACAAGTACTGTGTGGGCGCGGAAGTACTGCGTGGGCGCGCAAGTCCTGGTCGCGCAAGTATACTTGCCCGACACATGGGTACTTGCACACTGGCCAATCCTTAGGGTAGAATTTGGATGAGGCTTGGCTCAAGCCTTTTATACTAACCCTAGAAACTTCTAAAAGAGAAGCGCGCAAGTTATGTCGAAGGAGTAGGGCGGCGCGCAAGTGTGTCCATTTCCCCTAAGGGCTGGCCACCTAGGCGCACAAGTGTTGATGAGTTTCAACACTTAGGCCTTCCACCCCCACTTTAGATCTTCCGTTCTAGGTAATAAATTACCTTAGAAGTGTTCGGAATCTTTGAGAAGAGACTAGGGCGCCGAGAGCTCAAATATGAGGTTCTGGAGTTTTTCCGTCCTCGAAATGGGGGGGGGGCACATGGGTATTTATAGGCAAGAGAGACCCTGGGTGAAATTTCAAAGAGGGCGCGCAAGTAACCTGCACGACCATTAGGCGGCGTGCAAGTGTACTTGCACAACTTTGAGGGAACTTGCGTGACCCAAATGGAAAAGAACCCTTGTTCATGCCTTTGTCCATTTTTGATGTTTTCTTTAAAGGATGAATCAATTTATGCTAAGGCATTTCCCTTTTTATTCTTTTAGACTCTGTGACAGAAAGGAGCGTCAACAAAAGTCCCCCCTCAGAGTTGGATCCGAAAGAAATGAGGATGTGAATCTGAGGAAAAGAAGAAAACCAAAGGAAAGGTGGCGCGCAAGTGTTGAGAGCGCAGAGGGAGGTGCACAGGTGTTGAGCGCGCTGGCTTTAGGCGTGTAGGGGTGCGGCCTGGCCTATAAATACATGGTCATTCTCCGTGTAAAGCACCAAATTTCAGAATTTTGAGCTCTCTCTGCGCAAGTTGTCTTCGCCGCACAAGTTACTATTTGTTACGCTATTTCTTCACTGTCGCACTGCTGTCAAGGTATTTGGACTTGCGCGGTTATACTTGCGCGCCAAAAACCTGCGTGACACATTATACTTGCACGACACATCCATACTTGCGCGCCTTAATTCCTTTTCCAGTTTTTTCGAATTCCTTCACATATTCTATGAAAAATCAACTTAATTAAGAGTTAATTATTCAACTTTTGCACAAATTCAATGGCTCCGAAGAGAATCGGAACAACTGACGAACTAGCTAGAAAATGGATTGATGATATGATGCACATCATTGGACATGATTACTATACCGTCTGCGATAGAAATCTACCAGATTTGGCTATGTATTTGAATCAGTATCATCGTGACTTCCCCCAGAGCATTTATCTGCCTTTGTATGGCTATGGTCATCTGCGAGAAGTTACCATTCCAGAAGAAAATAACTATCACCCACTTTCTTGGTTTCAGAATTACACCAACTTTACTGCAATAAATATCTCATGTGGAGAAGTATTTCTAAGTGCTAGAATAGTGGATAAGGCCCATATGATGCTTCATATCCCTTGCATGCTATATCTGAAACCTCATAAGCCTGAGCTGCACACACATTGTTATCCATCAATTTTCCAAAACCCTATGATGGATCAATCCAAAGGGTAGAAGAGAAGTTGGGACTTCCATCCAGGAGGATGTGTGAAGCCAACCTGGATGTGGGCATACTGGGTGCGACAAACCTGTGCAGTATTTGTCGAGGATTTTAAAGGAGTTGCGATATACGAAGCTGTCTGGGTTGGGAAAACATATTTTTATAGGCATGATAACTTCGTTCCAGAGATACTCAACCATTGGATTATCGAAACCAATTCTTTCCATATGAATCATTGAGAAGTATGAATCAGTCTATGGGATGTCCACAAAATTTCAGGGGCTCCAATTTTGGGTGATATGTATGATGAATTCATCCCTCATAAGGTGACTTGGAATGATTCGGAGAAGACTCCAACTTTAGCTCGGGAATTACTTAAAATCTTCCATAAGATCAAGAGTTCAGAGACCTACTTAACTCATTCGAGAAAGAATATTCATCCAGAGGAATGGATGAATATGTTTCTTATTGAGAAGCAGGAGAAGGAGCCGAAGGAGAAGGGATCGAAGGAGAAGGGATCCAAGGAGAAGAGATCCAGAGAGAAGTGTTCCAAGAAGAAGAATCCCACTCGTCCTATCACCTACCCCAAAACAGAGAAGAGGGGTGCTCCTAGAACATTCTGGACTACTCTGGAAGCAGGATAATTTGAAAAGTGGGGATATGAGGTGAATCAGAGGATCCCAAAGAAGACTCGTCTGGTGGGCTTCTTGGCATTGTGGGTTAGCGTTTATCTTCTACCAGTCAGGGACTCAAAGGGAGTCGTCAGGCCAGGGACCTTTATTATTGTGGCAGAGTTGGATGAGGGAAGAATGGTTGGGTTGGCTACCCTCATTTTAGAAAAGATTCATAGGAGCTTACTCCATGTCTTCATGGGTAAGTCTCCTTTGAGAACAGTGGGACCATTCCAAGTTTTATGGGGATGGATCACCACTCACTTCAGGACATATAATGTATAGAATAGAGTACAAATTCCTGGAAGTTCTTTCAGGCCATCAGTTCAAGAATTCTCTAGAATTGATCCATAAATTTTCAATTCTCATGAAATGAAGGTGAGTATGAGCATGTATAAAAAATTCAAATTCTTTCCTTATGGAAATCCTCCAACCAGGCGGTTTGTTGACGATGGAACAACCAGCCTGGATTTGAGGGCATACATGCTGGCCTGCAGAGATAGTGACATGGTCACCAGAATTGACGGAGAGATTATATGTGAGGCCTATGCTCCATATAGATTCTCACGTCAATTCAAGTGTTTGCAGCAGACTGCTGTATCTCCCCCCGTGCATGTCAGGTTAGAGAAACATCCAATGGTTTCCTGAAAACTATGGTTGCTGACATCTAGGGAGAAGACTGGGGCAGTGTTTGAGCTACCAGTTGAAAAAGCAGCATATAACTTGACTAGATGGTATGACGAGCACTGGATAGTAGCATACCCTAGAGGGGTGCTAAATCATCCGGTTTATTAGGTGGGGAAAAAGGAAGAAGATTGTAGAGAAAGAAAATATTCCTCATGAAGGTGATGCTTCCCCACCTAAAGCTAATTCGCCAGATATTTCATCTAGGACTGATTAACCGGATTCCCAAGATGGGGACGATGAGGCACTACAAGCGAAAAAGTGTCCTCGTGCCCGACATAATCCTCCAGTCAGAATCAAAAGACCCACTCCATCAACTCCTGGTGAGTTACTTCATTGTAGAAATTTAATCACCATTACTTTATAAAGAAATAAGTCTTATTTTCTTATTCTCTATCAATAATTTCCGGAGACACGAAGAAGCTGAAGTCGGAGATTGTAGGACCTTCCTCGCAGCCTTCGGGTACACATACTGAATATCTACGACCAAAGGATGTCCAGACATGGTAGAATTTATAATGTGGTGCTAAAACTGCCTGGCTGGATTTGTGCGAGGGGCCACATCTCCCTGGAATAGGGACTCTTCGGGCTTCTAAAGAAATATGTTTCGAGAATAACCCCGATGAAGTGCGGGATTACATCAGAGAGCTAGAAATGCTCATATATGCCATTGACGATTCCATTCCTGTCACCAAGAGGGTGAAGGAAATGATAGATCGTGATGCCGCTGAGGGGACTGATGAGGAGTGGCACGATTACGTGGCCCCTAAAGATGTAAGTTTTCTTTACTTATTTTCATTACAACTTGATTTCAGTCGAAGCATTATTAATCAAGGAAATTATTTACTTCATCTTACATCTTGCAAATAAAGGAACTAATGAGTTTCCTTCTCCACAGTATAGCCTTGGTGGTACTGCCATTAGGGCTGCTACTGAATCTGCTCGTGAGTCAGGCAAGATATCTCCAGGCCAGCAGGCCATGAATGAGGAGTTGGACATGGCCTTCCATTTTCCAATTCTAGTGCCAATAAGGGAGACTGCCGACACTCCCAAAAATCAAAAGAGACAATGGCATCGAAGAAATAAGTCCACAACTAAACGCTTCATCAGTAGTGGTAAGTCCTTCAGATAATCATGAGTCTTAAACCATGAGAAAGATTAATCATTTTCCTTGGGATTGCAGGGGCTTATTCAATTTCCCCTCTGAGGGAGAGGATTGATGCTCCTTTGAGGACCACGGAGGGTGCTGTGGAATAATCGAAAATTCATGCTGACTTGGCTGCTCCTCAAGAAGAGCCAGCATCTGTTCCCAGTATCCCTCCTGCTACTATTGCAAGAAGAGAAGAACCTGCTTCTGGTAAGTTAACAATGCTTCATAAAATGTTGAATGAAACACTGACTATATTCCATTCTGTGATACTTCAGGTTCAACCCATACATTAGAGATTTTGGCGGCTATTGAAACTGATGCCACGATTTTATCTAAAGATGTTGTCCAGGGTCCAGGACCGCAGGATGAGGGTCACCAAGAAGACACATCCAATTCTCCCACTGGTGAGATTAACCAGGATTCTGAGATGACATTAGATGAAATGATGGAACTCAGCGCATCTTTCGAAGATTTTATAAATCATGTTAAATTACCATGTAATTTAGAAGATTATGGATGTGAGTGTTATCCTTCATCCTATTAAAAATAACTTCTTATTACATGTCTAATAAAGATCGGTTCAAATGTGCAGTTCTGTCTAAGCACGCTGCTAAACTACCCTTGCCTGAATGGGGTACCGAAAACCCTAATATTGCAGAGACATTAGCACAAGTGGAGCTGAACCCAGTGGAGCTTCCTCAAACTCATCCTGAAAATCCTATCAAAGCTAGGAAAGATGGGGAGGTGCCTTCTCAGGTTGCTGATATACCATTGGGTAAAGGATAATAATATTTGCGACTGTACTTAATTTTCAAGACAATCAATTAACTTTTGTTATCCTCTGAAACTAACCAAAGATTTAAATTGATTATGCAAGGCCAAAAATTTCAATGGTTAGATCTGGAGGTAAGGTATCATCCTCATACCCAATGGGAATCGAAAGTGAAGAAGCATAGGTTAGGGGGGAAGGAGCAGAACATGGCACTTCCTTAAGTGAATTAATCCCAGATTACATTCCCCCCTTTGACTGTGATGCTGATTCGGATCTAGAAATACAAAAGGCATTCCAATTTTCATGACGCAAGGCATGAAAAAACATATGGAAAATCATATCTGAAGTTCCTTTATAAGATACATCATCAAAGATCCCTCGACTATCATCCCTTTTTGTCATACTGGGACTTGGCAGTTTTGGATATCAGAAGATCCATTCCGCAGTGAAGTAAGTCATTGTAAGAAGGGAGCATGAGAAAATGTTCTGTGAAGATCTAACCAGGGTGAAGCTGTCAGCCAATATTAGTGAATTTTAGGTTGTGGTATCCTGAGCTGAGGCTGAATATGCTGCCAAGATGAAGGAGCTGAAACGCAAGATCAAAGATAAAGTCATAAAACAAATGCACCTTCAGCAACAGTTAGATGCTATTACTGAAGAACTTGACCAACTCAATAATTCATTGGAGGGAGATCAAATGGGTGGTATGAAAGCCATCGCAGATACCAAGAAATCACTCCATCAGGCTGAAAAGAGTGAAGTTGGTCGAGTGCATGAGCTTCCAGTAGCTGCTGATGAAGCTCGGGATGCTGTACACCAAGTGAAGACTTATGTTGATAGTCTTTTGTAATTTCTTGGAAAAGAGAAGAGACTCCAATATGTGGACGTCCTTCTAATTTTTGTGCATCAAATGGAAAGAACGCTTTCATTTTCAATCTTATGTGCATGCATTTTCCTTTTCTACCTGCTTTGAATTTTTACCTAATCCAATGGCCCTAGTAAGCATAGTTTTTTTACTAGGATTATTATAAATAACCCTACAAACTTTAAATCTTTTAATTGCTCAATATTAACTAAATCATACAAAATGTATGTTTAGTGAGCTGGAACTTGACTTTTGTTCAGAGTTCCCTTGTATTCTGTGGGCAGTTTAATGTCATGCACGTCGGACATAAAAAGGCTAATGTTTATGGTCGAAATAGCTTTGACCGAATAGATTAACATTGACTCAATTCCTTGATAATTTATCTGAAAACATATTACCATGTTTTTGTATGAGGGAAAATATGTAAACGATGACTTAAGAAATTTTGAATATGAAGAATGATATGAAAAATGGCTAAAAGGAATTAGAAAATGTAGTTCTCAATAATGATGTTACCATTATTTAACAAACCCGTTTGGGGGTTGAATTATGCAGGGCCGCCTAAGGGTATTGGATGCATAGTCAAATAATGGTATCTTTTGGCTAATAGGTCTATTATGTAGAATACTTATGCAAGGCCGCCTAAGGGCACGTGTTGTATAGTCAGGCAAAAGAACTCTTAGAAATTTACTTTTCTATAGCTAAAAAGCCAGTGGAAGTTTATGAGGATTCAAATTTTCCAAAGCATAGAGTTTGCTATATGGAGAGAGGTACTTGAATATGTAGAAGATATTTCCAAAAACTATTATCCAAGAACTGGATGAATGTCACTCCTATGAAGGTCTAACCCAAACATAATAAATAGAAATATAAACCATAGACTTGAATACTTTCAGATCACGAAAATGGACATGAAACAAATATGTTAAGGATGGATTTTTTTTTGCGGATCCTTACATATTTTTGATAAGACCAATAAGGATAAAAGATGTTTTCTTCCCAAGAATGAAGTTACCATTATCTAACAACCCGTTAGGGGGTTGAATTACACAGGGCCGCCTAAGGGCATTGACTGCATAGTCAAGTAATAGCATCTTTTGGCTGACAAGTCTGTTATGTAGATTGTTTATGCAAGGACGCCTAAGGGCACATGCTGTATAGTCAGGCAAAATAACTCTCAGAAATTTGACATTTTTGTGACTAGAAGTCAAGAGAAAGGTTATGAAGATCTAAAAATATTTAAGGTTAGGATTATGACACATAATTATGGGTACTGTCCAATGTATGCAGAGATACACAGATCAATGATAACCATAATCATGTTGTGGCTAGATCCTGAATTGAAATATTGGACTTCATTACGTATCCCATAAGGATGGGAATCATGCCATATATAGTTCTTGAAATACAGTTTAACATCGTGTGGGATGAGAGTATAAGAGATCTTGGTTTAGGGTCCTAGAACTCGGACCATTATATGAAATACTCAGTGTGTGTTTTCACAGGGACTTTTCAGTCAGGGGACTAAAAGTGGAATTTGGGGTTAGGCCCAAAAGACTTGGGGCTGGATTCGAGGGACACTCGAATGTTCCTACATATCCCATAAGGATGTTAATCAAGCCCACGTAGTTCTAGAAACACCCTATTTACAAATTTGGTTCGTATATGTGAAGGGTGAAATGGGACTTTAGTGCAATGATGGTTTAACCCAAGATAAAAGGTTCGGGCATTTCCATGTATGCACATAGTCTTTGGAATATAACATGATTGAAAATCAATGTAAATAATGATTCCCTCTCAGGTGAGGGTATCAAAGAATATTTTAGTTTATTTTCGTACAAGACAAAAGTGTTGTACAGTTTAACGTCGTATAGCAAGGACGAAGGTGAACCAATGTAAAGATATTGATTCTAGGAGTGGTTTCACGAATCTACATCATATGAGATAGAGGTTAACTGATGTGAAGAGATTGGTTTTGGGCTTGAACCTTGAGAGTTTTCCTACGTACCCAGCCTAGAAGGTGAGGATCAAAGTCCGCGTAGTTCAATTAAAGAATGAATTAGTGATCAAGTTGTTCTTGGGGACAATGACCTAAAACATGGTGTTGGGACTTACGCGTGGTTATAGGCCCAGAGAGGGTGTTATAGTTGAAGTTTGATCTAAGCTCACGTGAGTCATACTCAGTGTGAGAAACAAGAGGTAGCAAAAACCTTAATGATGCACAGTTTAATTTCATGTAGGACACATGAAGGGACTGTGCTGTTTAAAGTATTGCAGTTAGGACTATTGGTGCTGCACAGTTTAGTGTCGTGTAGTAGGGAAAAAATACAGTTTAACATCATGTGGGACATATTAAGGGATTTCTGTACAGTTTAGAATCATGTAGTTAGGACGATAGGGACAATACAGTTTAATGTCATGTTGGACAAAAAAGGGGACTGTGCAGTTTAATGTCATGCAGTAAGGACAAAAGAGGACATAGTTTAACGTCATGTTGGACGTATTAGGGATTTTTTTTGATTTTAACATCATGTTGGATGAAAGAGGGATGATACAGTTTAATGTCATATTGGACTATGGTGTGAATAGTTTAAGGTCATATGCATGGACAATTGGTTATGCAGTTTAATGTCTTATCGGACGTAAGGGACTTCTGTACAGTTTAACCTTATGTAGTTAGGACGTCACAGTTTAACATCATGTTGGATGTAAGTTCCAATAGTTTAAAGTCATATGCATGGACCCTTGGAGTAGATCTTATGTATTTAATAAGGTCCTTCCCATTTTGGATCAAGCTTTGGAGGTTTCTTTCCTGGTATCATTGGAGTTCGGAGAACTAATACCAATTCTCCCTGAAAAAATGAACGATGATGAACTTTTTTGTTGAAAGCTCATCCAATTCGATTCTGATAGACTTCCAAGTGGTGCAGGGTGCACAATCTTTTCTCATCTCACCATTCAAATTCATCCAATCTCTTTAGATATTGTTCATTTGTAGATGACTAATCACAAATGGCTAATCTAAGTGAGGTTAGTTGAACCTCAATTGGCAAGACTTCTTCCGTTCCATATACCAATGAATATGGAGTTGACCGCGTTGCAGTGCGGGTGGTAGTTCGATAAGCCCATAAAGCATGAAAGAGTTTATCAGGCCATTGATTCTTATCTTTATCCACCATCTTTTGTAGTATGTTTGAAATAGTATTGTTAAAGGCTTCTATCTAGCCATTGGCTACTGCATGATACCGAGATGAATGATTGGATTTGATGTTGTATTCTTGATACAATTTCTTCACCTCGGATGAACAGAAGTTGGTGCCATTTTCAGTCAATATGGTATGAGGGACACTAAATCTGGTAATGATGTTAGACTTGATGAAGCTAACAATGCATTTAGAACTAACTTTTTTGAGAGGTATTGCCTCTGCCCATTTGGAAAAGAAGTCAGTAGCAGTAAGAATATACTTAAACTGCTTGGTTGTAGCTGAAGGATAAGGTCCCACCACATCCATTCCCCATGTGGAAAATGGCCACGAGTATTTAGCTGTATGAATCAACTCTGGGGGTTGATGAATGAAGTTAGAATGTACTTGGCACGAATGAAACTTCTTTGTGAAATCAATATAATCTTGTATCATTGAAGGCCAAAAGTATCCAAGCCTTCAAATTTGATCAGACAGTCTGTGTCCAGACTGGTGGGCACCACAAACTCCTGCATGCACTTCTTTCATGACAGCCATTTTCTCTTCACCATCAATGAATCTAAAGAGAAATACATCAAAACCACACTTATAGAGAATTTTCTCTAGGTGATCTGGGATGTCATAAAGAGTAAAATTGACCACATGTCGCCGAATTTGTTCTTTCCCGGCTCTATCAGGTGGAAGTGTTCCATTTTGAATGTATTCCCTGATAGGTGCCATCCATCCCGTAGTATGACCATATGGTTCAGAGACAGACTAATTTCATTAATTTCCTCTGTTCTGGTTTGAACATAATGTGAAATTATACGACGGTGGGCAATACTGATGGTTGTCTCGTCCTGATTTGGATCTGCCAGAGCTGTGGCTATATTAGCCAGTGCATCAGCTTTGGCATTTTCTGATCTTGGGACATAAGAGAATGTTGGTTCCGAAGGGAATTCCGCCATTAACTCTCTGACATAATCCTACAAAGGGATTAGTTCTTTTCTGATTGCATAATCCCCATTGACTTGTTTGATTACCAGGTCTGAATCACCTTTCACCTTTAAGTGACTCACTTATTCTTGAAGCGCCAACTCCAATCCTGTGATGAGAGCTTGGTATTCTACTTCATTATTTGTACCGCCTCCCAAAAATGAGAAAGAATAAGGTAATACTGCCTTTTCTGGAGAAATGAGCACAATTCCTAAGCCAACTTTGTTGAATTTAGGATTTTCCATTTTTCCCCCTGTTGGACTTCTGGAAGCACCATCAAAGTACATTCCCCACGTTTGAAGAATTTCTTGAATAGAGAAGACTTACTCATCATGGATTTCAATATCTAAAGATGTGTCTTCCACTAAAGGGTGTTCAGCAAGGAAATTAGCCAGAGCTTGGCCCTTTATTTCCTTTTGAGACACATATTGAATATCAAATTTCGGCAAGATAACTGCCCACCTTTCCAGACGTTCTGTAAGCATTGGACGACTAAGGATGAATTTGAGCGGGTTATTGCAAGATACCAATTGGACCTCGTGATGTTGCAGGTAGTGTCTCAAATTTTGAACTGTAAAGATTAATGCTAGGAAACACTTCTCAATACTTGAGTATCAGGTTTCTGCTTCAAGCATAGTCTGACTGAGATAGTAGAGGTAGTTTTCATTCCCAGCATCATTATTCTAAGCAATAACGGCACCCAATGATCGCTCTAGATCTGTCACATTGAGGATAAGTGGTCTTCCTTCAACAGGTGGCATTAACATCGGTGGACTTAAGAGATACTTCTTGAGAATATCGAATGCTTCTTGATATTATTTAGTCCACTGGTAAGTGACTCTCTTCTTCATCAATTTGGTGAAGGGTAAACTTTTTCCTGCCAAGTTGGCGATGAAACGCCGAATATAGGATATGTTTCCTTGAATTCCTCTCAATTATTTCATATATAGAGAGGTGACATACCAAGGATTGACTCTTTCTTCTCAGGATCAACTTCGATACCACGATGGCGTACAACAAAGCCGAGAAATTTTCCCGAGGTTACCCCAAAAGAACATTTTAAGGGGTTGATATTTAAATTATGTTGCCAAAGTTTATAGAATATAACTTCCAAATCAGAAAAGTGATTTGAAGGTTGCCTAGATTTGACTACCAAATCATCCACGTAACATTCAACGAACTTCCCTAAAAAGGGTTTGAAGTTACGATGCATGGAACACTGATATGTTGCGCCAGCATTCTTTAGGACGAAGGGAATTACCCGATATAAAAACACACCCTGAGGGGCTATGAAGGCTGTAGATTCCTCATCTTATGGAGCTATTCAGATTTGATTATATCTGAAATATCCATCCATGAAGGAGACTGTTTCATAGCCAGCTGTTGCATCAATTAATTGTTCTGTAATTGGAACTAGAAAATCATCCTTAGGACAATGCCAATTAAGATCCCTGAAATCAATGCAAACTCTAATTTTCTCATTCTTCTTTTTCACTGGGACAATATTATCCAACCAATTGGGATATTGAACTTCTATGACAATGTTAGATTTGATAAGCTTATCCACTTCAGCCTCAATTTTGGAAGTATAGGTTGGGTGTGTTCTTCTAGAAGCTTGTTTGAATCCTCGATGTTCTTCTGGCAAACCCAAACGATGAGTGTCAACATCAGGATCAAGCCCTAGCGTCTCTATATATTTACAAGCAAATATATCTCGATTTTTCTTTAAAAAGGAAATATACATCTCTTGCTCTTCAAGAGTCATAGCCGCACTAATTAAAGTGGGGTGTGGATCTTCTTTTGTACCTAGATTTATTTCTCTAAGTTCATCCACGGTAGTAGAGATACCCTCTTCAAATGCTGGAGGAGCATCCCTGAGATCTTCATCTTCTTCTTCAACAGGTTTTATTTCTTCTGTTTCTACTTTCATAGTAGATGATGAAGCAGAATTCTCACGATTAGAAGAGACGTTAAAATTTTCACATTTTGAAGAAGAAGTTTTCATTTCCGACCCGATTGATAATGAAGGGTCTTATTTGGGTAATAAAGAGGAGATGATGGATTGAGAATCGACCTCATCATTCACCTCTAACATTTATATAAATTCTTATGGCCTGGTTGGAAAATTATAGACTTGCTAGATTTCATCGGATGATATGAAGACATATCCATTTGAGCTTTCATCATTGCTGGGTAGATCACCACTTTCTCCCATGCTGTCTGGCTTGATTGACATGATTGAAATTATGGTGGTTTCCATTAGAGTATTTTTATTTGGGTCTATCCTATCAATTTGAATGATAGGCATCACATAATCTATACTCACATGTGCTAATGGGTTTACTGGAATCTTTTCTAAACCATATGGATCATTAACTTTGGTAATCTCCTTTTTTTGTGTATTCCTCCTCTCCCTTCATGTGGTAGAATTCAGCCTCAATGTATTGAGATTCACATGTCTTGAATGAGGCCTTATCACCATAAAATGTCCCAACTTGACCATCGAAACAATATTTGAGACATTGATGGTATGATGAAGGGATTACCACATGTTGATGTAGCCAGAGTCTTCCAAGCAAGATGTTGAAGGCTGAGTCTTGATCAACAACCAGGAAATATAAATTGGATACAAGATCTCCAAACTAAGTTCAGATTGTAATCTCGCCCATTGGTTCTTGTTCATTTTTATCATATTCTTGTAACATCATAGTTGAAGGAGATAAATCAGATTTCGTGAGGCCCAATCGACAAAGTATACGAATGGGCATGAGGTTGACTCTTAAACCATTATCAATGAAAGATCTTTGGATGTCTACACCATTGACCTTTACAGATAGGTAAAAAGGTATAATATGTCCATGCTTGAAATCATCTTATTCTCCATCAGTAAAAGATATTACTGCATGGAATTCTGCAGAATTATTCTCTACATGGTAGACTTCAGCTGCAATAATTTCAGTCTCAAACTCTTGAGGACTTGACAAAGCCTCGATGAGTGCCTCCCGAAGATCCTTTGATAAATTCAAAGCATCCATAATTGATAACTTGTCTGGTATTTGGGCCAAGTGTTTCAATACATCATACTTTTGATCCAAATGTCTACGTTTCCTAGCAGGAACATGTGGTTTAACAGGTGACTTGGAAATTGATGCTTTGGAAGTTGATGCATCTTATACCGGGATATGAGTTGGTAATACTCCTGGATTTAGAAGATTAGACTGATTAGTTCTATTTACTTTCTGAGAAGAAGAATATGGAACCTTCAACCGATCTTCCAGAATAATTGTGCCAGGACTGAGTCTGCCTTGTGTGGAAGAACTTTCTTGTTTTTGTTGAGCTCGTTGAAGGTCTATACCATGAGTTTCTGCCGCATACAGAGTTATAGCAGGGTAGTATTGGAATAGTGGCCTCTAAAAGATCAATGTCTTCCCCTGTATCATGAGCCTCTGGAACTTCTTCTGATTCCTCTATTTGATACAGGGAACTCGGGCTCATCAAAATCGAAACTGTGATTGGAATAAAGATCTGTTAATTGAATAATATTAACAGAACCAAAGATCAACTTTTCATTCGATGAAGACTCTGCCTGATTAGCCTGTTTAGGTTGTTCCGTTTGGTGGGGCAGTGCTCGTGGCTTTGAAGTAGATGGCATGAAATATGTCAGAGTCAAAGAAAACTTAGGCTTTGACACATACCCATCTTCCTCGGATTCTTTTTATTTCTTGGAATTATGCCATTTCTTTGAGTATTTTCCCTCTGATGAAGGGGGTTTTGCTGCGGCATTCATGACAGAAGGCACAATTGGTTTCTTCAATTGTGTTCGCAAAATAGCTTGAGTTTGGTTGATCGTCTTTCTGACCATCCAATCATCATATTTTTGTGCATTTTTGTTCTTAACTTCTTGAAACTTTCATTCCTCCTCTGGAACTGTAGTGGCAACACATGCTACCTGAGCTGAAGAACCTTTCAGTTTGACTTGTCCCAAATCGACCATTTTTTGCAGGAGGTCCTTGAAAAAAAAACACTCCTGAATGGGATGCCCCAACATTTGATGAAATGGGAAATAGTTGGGATGGTCTTGATCTCCTTCCTTGTTTGGCCTATTGGGCCTTGGTAATTGAACCAAATTATTTTCCAGAGCCGAAATGAAATAACCAGGTACTTTTTCATTTCGGAAAGAGTAAACTTTTCTTTTAAAATCCTCAAATTGTTTTCATCTTTGTTCTCTTTGATCATCTTGACGAAACGACCTCTTTTGTTGGTGCTCAAGAGGTGGAGCCCTTCGAGAAGATGACAGTTTTGAAGTAGAAGCAGGTACACGTGCTTATTTAAGCATAACTATAGCAGTCTCTACTTTACCCATTCTCCTTCCTGGAGCTAATGAAATTACATGAGCTTTATCCTTAGTCTTTATAAGAGAATCTTCAATCTATTGAGATATTGAAGTAAGTTCTTGAAACCCTCCTGTGTATTTCACAGGGATCAGCGGTGTGCACAACTCATCACGTATATTCGCCACACAGATTGGCAATAATTCCTCTTGAGGGAGTGCTAAGCCTAGGGATATGTTAATCCCTTCCAGCGAGCAATGAAATCTGAGACCCTTTCATTCTCACTTTGCTTACAGTTTGTAAGATCAAAAACTATTTTCTTTGGCAACGTTGAGCTGAATTGAAGAAGAAATTGTTGAAGAAGATCCTCCCATCCGGTAATTGACCGGGATTGCAAGATTGTGTACCAAACAAAATTAGGTCCTTGTAATGATTATACAAAACACCTGAGCTTAACTACTTCTTGTTATTGAAGGGTTCCCATCATAGGATCGCAATGAGAAACAAAATTTTTTAAGTGTTGCTCTGGGTCTCTCGAACCATTAAATATTAGGAATGTGGTACTTGAAAAATTTGATGGGGGAGGAATTGCATCAACCCATTCATGGTAAGCTCTCTTCTCTAGTTAAACCGGATCACGCTTTCCCTCCATAGCTTCCAACTGAGCTGTTAATGACTCAATAGTAGTTATTAACTTTTGAGAAACATCTGGTTGAGATTGGACCAGAACAGGTGCAATAACTGGAGATGGTACAGATGTGGCAGCTGGTACTGCAACCAATGGCAGCACTGCCGATTGTTGTTGGAATTGACCCGAAGGATTAGACCTGTGAGCGTGTACAGATAAAGGAGGATATTCTTTATCCATCTCATTAGCTACAAAAAATTCCTTTGACTGACTGACTCCAACACACTTAGGAAGAAGACTACCTTGAAGTAGTTCTGTATTCATCCTCCTCAATTCCTTCATTTATTCCTCTTGTTGTGAAAATCTTTTCTCTAGTGAGAGTGATTGGCCTTCTCCAGAGGAAGGGTATGTAACCCGATTCTTTACTTTCCCCTTGTTGAATCCCTTTCGGAGAGGGGGAAGTGGTTTACTTGAAATATAACCTAGGATATGAGTAATCCTTTTATTTCGTGTACGCACACCTTCTTCATTTGTGTTTGGGCGTACAACTTCTTGAGTAAGAACCTCTTCGTCTGATCCCTCAGAGTGAGCCTCATCTGGTGGATCAGCAACTTCGGAATTGATGACATTGATTGATGCATAATGAATTGTATCCCTTCTATTGGAATTTCTGCGATGTTGCCTTCTTCCATGTCCTTGATGAGACATTGGCTTTTGTTGATTCGATCCCTCAGGAACTTCTTGACGAATCGTAATTTGGAGGGAATCTCCTGATAATTTGGTTCTTCGTTCCTCTTGAGGCTTCTTCCCCAATCGAGAGAAGAGTAACTTTCTCTGAGGGAGGGATTGAGGATTTGAAAAAGTCCCTAGTCCGGTGGACTGGGGCTGTTCCTGATGTCTTTGCTCAACTCCTCGAATCCTATTTGTTGATTTTGAGGGTTGGGTTAAAAGAGTCCTAGTCTTCCAAGTTGGGGTGGTTCTTGACTTGATATATCTGAGACTTTCTTGAAATATCTCCTGATCTTGTGGACCTTAGTCCAGAAATTAGCTGGATGCATCAAACTGCATCCACTTTTATCACCCGGCTCAAAAGACCATTGGATGATTTCTGACACTTCTGCCACTTGATGATGTGCTTGCTCCAAACGAGAGGCCTGTTCAATATTCTCATTTTCTTTATGTAGGAGTAATTCAATAACTTGTTCTCTATATGCTTGATTTTTAGTGGAACTTGTTGAAGCATGTTCTTGGGAATGCTTTTGATTACAAACAAAACCCATTGACTATAGCCGGCCATGAGCAATAACATTGTATGAGACCATTTTCGGCGGGCTTTGCTGACTGGAGAGAACATTGAAATGTAGTTCTCCTTGAACACCCCATCCCCTAATATGAATAACAGATGGGACATTGTCAATTAACTGGTGCAATCTTCTTAGTGCGCCAATGCATGAATGCTGAAGGGATCTTTGCTGTTTTTCAGCCTTCAGATATCGAAAAACTGAGAGAGATGCCATGTCAATTTAGCATTGTAACCCTTATATTATATTGACATGATTTTAATATTCAATATAAGATAATATTTTATTATTCAACTAACAAATAGTTTTCCATATGTTGAGAGTAATATCATGAATTCCATCTTCTGTCAACATCTCTGGAATATCATACTGAGAGTTGGCCGAAGGCCAAAACATGACTGGTACTTCCCATTTTTCTAGTTGTTTTCTCATATTCAGTACTTCCTCTTTATCATTCAATGAATATTCTTCTACCTAATTATACCAGAGATGGTGCTTCCTTGTTGCTTCATCGGATTCATGAAGATTGGTAGAGAAATCACTGATTAAACTAGAGGATGCATGACTTAGGGCTGGTTCAGAGAATGACCTACACCCTGGACTATCTTCTGGTTGAGAAAGTATCTCACCTGATAATGATAAAGCATAAGACATGACCGGCTTCACATTTTCATGTGCCTCAAGATAATAGGGCTTTCTCGTCACTACATTTTCTATTGGATAATTTTCCAAGAAATGTGAATCACTACTACAGAGAGGAATTTCACAGTGAAATTCATCATCATGGGGAGGACCACCATGGTGGGTTACAGTAAAAGATGAAACATTTTGTTCCTTGGTCTTCTGACCACACAGAGGGTTCCTTCGGCTCTCATCTGAAGATAAAACTTCGAGATCGACCGAATTGTCATGAAGCAAGCCTTCATGAGGAAGTATCTGATGTAGACCTTCAGAATTAATGTTCCCACTATTGGGAACTGAGAGAGAAGAATCTTGAGTTGCACAAGATAGTTTTCTGAGTGCATCAAGAACTCCATCATCGAGTAAGGATTTTTTTACAGATTGGCCCTTGATTTCTTGACTGTGTTGGGCGGGTCTTATTCTTCGACGCCTTCTTACTCAATTTGGCAGGTGTATGTACCTACTCTTGAGAAATGATAAGGTTAGGCTGATTATCTCCGATCAAACCAGGTGTATGTGCCTGACTTGGTTATCTATATGACATGGGGGAGTATGCCCCACAACCCTCTTGGACTGTTACAGATGTGTGTGTCAGTTCCGGAGTGAATTGTTGATGTATCACTCCACTGGTAGGGATAGATTTAGGTGTCTTTCCCTGAGATACTGCTGAAGTTGTTATAATATCCTGGCAGGCATCCATCATAAGAGCAGGGATTTGCTTCTGCTCTTTCACCATTGATAGAATATGCTTGGTGACTTCAGCTACTGGAATGGGTATATACGTCCATTCTGTGCTTGTAGTAGGTGTATGTTTCTTCTCCAGTCCTTATTTTCCTGTCAGTGAATCCTGATAGTACTCATGTGTGGGGGCAGAGAGTTGAGTCTGCCTCCTATTTGTCGCCAGAGCTTTCTGACTGACTTCTCCGAATGCTACCAAACGAGACTATTGGTAGGCTTGATCAATACTAGCAGGTGTATGTGTCTGCTGATTGCACTCCACCGAACATGGTTGATGAGCTTCCTTCAACACTGACAGATGAGGCTGCTGGCAGGATTGATGAGTGTAAGAAGGTGTATGTACATGTTTACCAGCTGTCAACACATTAGGTTGGCGGGCGCCATCACATGTAGTCAGACGAGCCTGCTGACTAGCCGATGATTTATAAACAGGTGTATGTTCCTGTCTATAGTACTCCACTGTAATTTCCTGGCAAGATTGGTGTGATGCTGCCAGACGAGTCTGCTGGAAAATGAAATTAAAACGGACGGGTGTGTGTGCCTGTTCGTTGCTTGCCACCAAGTTAGGTTGGTGGACTTCTCTGGAAATGCCAGAGATAAGAACCTGCTCACCGTTAACCAGTTGTCGCCTCTAGTGGTTCATCTTGACTGCTCGGGTTCGAGGAACCTGAGTCGAACGCCTGGAGACGACACCCTCATCATGTTGAGGGCGCACTTCCGCATGAGTCTGGCAGCGATTGTTGATGGGAGCCCTCTGGAAGGACTCCGGTCTCCTTGAATTAAGGCACTGAGGGACCTTCTCATTCACCACCGTAGAATACGGGAGTGAATGGTGATTGTGTTCTGGGGATAATGACCCAAAACAGTTGGAGACGGTGGTTAGCACCGCCTGCTTCTTGATCACTGGTCGTCGCTGTCTGGACGACCAGGGTGAGTTGTTCACTTGGTGGGCTTATCGAGAATTCTCCAAAGTTGAAATGGTACCATGTTGACAGTACTCCTTAACCAGTGCATTCGATACCCAGCGTTGAAGACGCTGAGTAGGTGATATCGTCCTCAGAGTGGACGATGATCCAGTAGGAGCATCAGCAGATGCATTCATAGCAGAGGTTTTCACAGTTGTGGACTTAACAAAATCCATTCTTGTAATGCAGAATATCTTGGAAAAGAGTGCCTGTTTGATATAATAAACATAATAAAGATAAGTTTGGCTGCTACATCTTTTGTATGACCAAATATGTTATTTATTGCTTTGTTGGCCCTCTCATTGTGTTTAAATAGGGACCTACCAAATTGAAAAAACATCACTTTAACTTGGTTAAGGATTCACGTCGGGTTCACCATTTTTTGTTTCCTCTGGAATTAGGGATGCCCTCATTGATTAAAGTTTCAAACATTCCAATCGGTTTCTGACGAGTTTGTTTGTAGAACCAGAAACATCCAATGATTCCATATCCATTTGGACCTACTTTCCAAATGTAGGCGCTCATTAGTTGTGTACTGATGAGGCTTAGGAATTTACATTGGTCGAGAGGATGGGAGGTCAGACTCATCACACCTTTTTGAGTGGAATTATTGTCTACTCCGAGACTCTCTTTATAGATTTAAGTTATGTTTGTAAATCCTTATTACATTACCAAGTATAAAATGAGATTTCCTTTAGATCTGACAATCAATGATTAAATATGTAGTAAATTTAGAGAATCTTTTATATTTATTTGAGTTTCTTCATTGATAGAGAATCATCTGTATTTTTTTAGAGATTCTTAGTCAATGGTATCCTTCAATACATAAAAGTCTCTTGGTCATTATGATGACCATACTAGTTTTAAAGCCACTCAGTGGGGCACTTGAAGTTTATTATCATTCAGAAGGACATGGATTATTTCAGATTTGGGATCGTACCCACATATGGGCTACCTACGTATCCTTTGTTTAGAAAAGGAATTAAAACCCACGTAGTTCGAGTAATGGAGTATGATGTTTATGATTGATGGATCAAAGAAATATTTAATAATTACTTTTACACTCTAAGCTCACGTGAGTCATTATCGGTGTGAGAAACAAGAGGTATTGGTAAAACTAGACAATTGTGCCATGAAAGATGCAATCATAAGAAATGAAGTAGGGCTTATGTATGTATGACCTCCCAAATAGATGAAGATTAAGATTTACTTCAGGGAAGAAATCTAGGAACATGGTCCATAAAGGTATATGTACTTTATAGAGATTTGAATAGTCTAATCTTGGGGCTTACTCCAAAGGAAGAAGCCTAAGTTAGGATAGGACTTATGATTGGGTTTTACTCCTAAGAAGGAAGCCCAGATAAAAAAGTAAATTAGGAATTGTTATGAGAAATTAATATTGGGGATTACTCCTGAGAAGGAAGCCCAGGTTAAGAGAATTATGGCTGGGGCTTACTCCTAAGGAGGATGCCCAGGTTCTTGGGAACTTTGAGACTGGGGCTTACTTCTAAGGAGGATGCCCATATTAGGGGACTTGGGGCTTACTCCTAAAAAGGAGGCCCAAATTAATGAGGACGTGGGGCTTACTCCTAAGGAGGATGCCCAAATTAATGAAAATTTTGATTGGGGATTACTCCTGAAAAGGAGGCCTAGGTTAATGATTCTCTCCTCTTAAAGGATTAGGTTGAATGAATAAACTCTCTAATCTTTAGTGATGTAAAGATGTGTAAATAACTAGGTTTTGATAAATGTTCCATAGAATTCCTTTCAGATAAGGAAGCCAACAAATAAATAATGCCATAAATGGCTTTGGAGAGAGTTCTGAAGGCTTAATCCTGAAGAGTGGAGGTGGATAGGTGTAAGAGGGGTGAAATGGGAAGGAAGGGATCCCAAAAATAGAGGGGCGCACAAGTACTGCATGGGCGCGCAAGTACTGTGTGGGCGAGCAAGTCCTGGTCGCGCAAGTATACTTGCGTGACACATGGGTACTTGCACGCCTGCCAATCCTTAGGGTAGAATTTGGGCGAGGCTTAGATCAAGCCTTTTATACTATCCCTGGAAACTTCCAGAAGAGAAGCGCGCAAGTTATGTGGAAGGAGTAGGGCGACACGCAAGTGGGGCTGTTTCCCCTAAGGGCTGGACACCTAGGCGCACAAGTGTTGATGAGTTTCAACACTTAGGCCTTCCTACATCTCTTTAGATCATCCGTTCTAGGTAAGAAATTACCTTATAAGTGTTAAGAAGCTTTGAGAAGAGACAAGGGAGTCAGGATCTCAAATCTGAGGTTCTGGAATTTTTCCGTCCTCTAAATGGGGGGCCCACAGGGGTAGTCATAGGCTAGAGAGACCCTGGGAAAAATTTCAAAGAGGGCACGTGCAAGTAACCTACACGACTATTAGGCAGCGCGCAAGTGTACTTGCGCGACTATGATGGAACTTGCGCGACCCAAATGGAAAAGAACCCTTGTTCATGCCTTTGTCAATTTTTGATGTTTTCTTCAAAGGATGAATCAATTTATGCTAAGGAATTTCCCTTTTTATTCGTTTAGAATCTGTGATGGAAAGGAGAATCAACACACGCCGTCTGTGACTACTAGTCCGTGTCAACGAGACAAAATTTTTGAAGCATGTTTCGGGGTTTTTAGGTTCTTCACTAGAAGACGGGTACCCGAAAACTCTTTTCCTTAATAATATTAAATTATTATTAATGTTGCGACAGATGTGATTCGCGAGCCGGACGTCCGTTTGATACGCCGTAAGAGGTGATGTGGCCCTGGAGTTGAGACGGTACTTCCATAGTTGGTTCGGAACCCTTGCAATTTGGTTTCGTTGCTTGGTGGCATGAAACACTTAATCCGATTAATTAATTAATTAATTAATTAATTAATTAATTATTGGTGCGTCGAACCTAACTCCTGTTTGGGATGTCCGATATATGCGCCGTCAGTGGCAGCATGACCCCAGTCCTCGTGCAGACTTTTTGAGATGATTTCCAAAGCGTTTGGGTTGGAGACAAGGTGTGGGCCCCACATGGCCTAGTTCGCACGTTTTACGGTGAAACACCACTTTTCCCCCGACATCCGTTTGGGGTGTTTGAGTACTCATTTCTGAGTGTTTTTCCTAGGGGATTGCAATGGTGCAATCCACCCGCCTAAATTCGGGCCCAAGGAGTGGGCCCCATGAGGCGGCTTTGGGATGTATGCTGCGTTTTTACGACTTATGCTACATAAGTCAGTTCAGGGAAAATTAATAGCCTATCTCACGTGGTTATCTGCAAGGAACGCAATAGTATGATCTGTGTGACATGTTTCAGGATTGAGGTGTGGGTCCCACAGGGCCCTGCTTGCATATAACGTGGGGAGTTGCAGCTTCTCCATCTAGAGTGCGTTTTAGGTGCTGTTAGTGGCATTTTGACCCTCGCATCGATGCATAGTTGACCAAGGTGGTTTCAGGCGGTGAAGCTGGAATTGAGGTGTGGGACCCACGGCCTGTCTCTTAAGCTGGGTGCAGTGTACTATGCCTTTTTTTCCAACATCCGATTAGGGCGTATGAGTATTTATTTTGACTTTTATTTCTAAGAGCAACATGATGGCGTAGTTTGCCTAACCTATTTCGGGACTGAGGTGCAGGCCTCGCGAGGCGCCATAAGAGCTTAAAGCGGTGTTGGATAACTCTTTCACTGGGAGTCCATTTCAAGCAAGTAAGTAGTCTATCTCGCATGTTTTTGCGCAAGGATTACAAAGGTGAAATCTGTTTGGGCGTTTAGAGCCTCTTTTGAGATCTCATTAAATTTGGACACATGAAAATAGCATTGGTCAAGGGTTCCTTTGACGCAATCCGAACCTAAGCATGGTAGTGGTGTTAGTGAAACCCAGTGATGGCATGGGTAGTGCGGAGTTATCAGACTAGTTCCAGGTTTTCCCTCTGGTGGGGCTGGGTAGTGGGTTACCCATTGACTTTGGGGTTTACCCTCCAATGGGGCTGGGTAGTGGGTTACCCATTGACTTTAGTGTTTACCCTCTTGCGGGGCTGGGAAGTGGGTTACCTGATGCCCTATTGTGGTTTACCCTCCAGTGGGGCTGGGAAGTGGGTTACCTGATGACCTCTTATGGTTTAACCTCCAGCGGGGGCTGGGTAGTGGGTTAGCTGATGATATCTTGTGGTTTACCCTCCAGTGGGGCTGGGCAGTGGGTTACCTGACGACCTCTTGTGGTTTACCCCCTGTTTGGCTGGGCAGTGGGTTAACTAATGACTTCTTTTAGACTCGCCCCTTTTAATGAGGCTAGTCAGTGACTTTTCTCAGTGATTACTGGAGCGGGACCCTTGGTTGCACGGTTCAGCGATGAGGTAGTTGTGGCCTGCGAGACTGTTGTGCGTTAGTGATGGCTATCCTTTAAACTATTGGCGACTTCTCTTGGGTTGATCTTGGAGATAGAGATCCCCTTAAACACTCGTTTGGGTTTCTTATTGAGCATATATATACCCTATACTTTTTTCCCACTCATTGGGTTCATTTACTCTCCTTTTAAGAGGGGAAAAGACGCACGGGGTATGCCACATGCTTTTCCGTGTCTAGCTCCTCTTGGTTAGACGAGCCTGGTTCCTTTCTCTTGTCGGGTTGAGCTACTCTCTCTCTTTTTCACTCTTACACTGTTCTTGTTCTGTCTACTGGTCACTGTTTCAGTATCTCATTTTTTTCTCCCTTGAGATTTCGGGGCATCCTACTGAGCATCTTTATACTCACCCCTGCTTGGGCTTTGCCCGCACTTGGCGTGCCCTTGAAAATGAGGGATAGGTCGATCAAGACTATGGAAGAACGTAGATGAAACATGAGATTTTGCTGTGTTCAGTGGTCACAGTAGCGTTTCCAGGCGTGAGACTCACCATATATTTACTTTCGTTTACCTGTTTCCGGGTTGTGGCACCTTTCTAGTTGGGTGTGTGTTTTGCCCATTTACTATTCAGTTTACCTGTCATTCTACTATTCAACACTTTACTTGTATTGGTTAGAGGTCAATGCATGTATGTTGGTTTCCCTTTTCTAGCAGTGTTGTATATTTCATTCCTTTCTCTCCACTTTTTCATTGAGTTGGCTGCGTGTGTGTGTACAGTTTCTTAGGCAAAGGCCTCCCCTAGTTTTTTGTGCCTTCGGCGTTAGTCTCCAGCCCCTGGCCTATGGAGGCAGGCTTGTGGTAGTTGTGGCTTGAGCCCCGGTACGGTTCGTGTCATGAAAAAGTGGTATCAGAGGTGGTTCATTCCTTGGGGAATTTTTTGGACATCCCTAAAAAGGAATCAGTGGAGTTTTGGGGAAATAGTGTCAATGTGTCTCGAGAGCGGATCTCAGGCCAGGGAGTCCAGTAATAGTGCGGAGGCCGCATATCCATTCACCAGGACCCTGATAACCTGCTTGTCTACTCAGCTCACTGAGATAATTGTTGCAGGGAATTTGGTTCGTGCATCATATAGGATTGAGTCTTTGACTATCCTTCTTGAGTCAGCACCCCATCATTATTGATATATATATATGCTCATTTGACCGCGATACTTTTTTATTGAATTTAGTATGTCTCCGTGATGATAGCCAGCCATGATACTAGATCTAGTTCGTGATGATGGAACCATGAGCGACGAGGCCTTAGTTCAATATCCATCATACGATTACCCTTTCTCCAGGAGGACAGGAAGCAACACCTCCACCTATGGATTGGAAGATAGTACTGGCAGCGAAGGCCGATGACGAGCATAGGCAGGGCATGCTAGGTGAGTTCCAGCATCAGAGACCAGTAAGGTTCCTTGGTGAGCCATGCCCTCAGATAGTGGAGGTTGGCTAGAGTTTGTGGTCCACCTCTTCAGGCTTGTTCGAACACTGACAGGTTAGGTGGTGGCTTTTACAGTCATTCTTTTTCCACCAAGCGGTTTGGCGTAAGTAGAGCCAGGGTTACTCAGATGCACAATGAGTTGGTACTCTCGTGGGATGACTTATAGCAGTTGTTTTATGAGGAGTACTACCCCTCTTACTTACAATTTTTACGGTTTCAGGAGCTATTGGAGCTTCAGTGGGGAGTGATGGTAGTGGATGAGTACGTGACTAGGTTCGCAGACTTTACTCGGTACTCTTTGGACGTGGTACATGAAGGAAAATTCTAAGCATAGGAGTTTGAGTGAGGTCTCTATAGAGGAGACTCATTCTAGAGTAGTGTCCTTGTGCATCCTCACCCATCTCAGGGTGCTGGAGCGGGAACTGGTGATAATGAAATTTCTGTGAGAGGGACATTGATTGGCAGGGCCTCGACACCGGAGGTCTCCCCTTAAAGAGACTCAGACACATGGTCAGAGAAAGCGTAGAAAACCGAGATAGCCCCGAGAGGACTAGTACTATGTTTGTGATGTGCGAGGTCATGTGGCATGAGACTACTCGACCAAATGTGATGAGTTTTCCAAATAGCTGGTAGATGCACCGCCATGACAGAGGCAGTGTCGTGATCAGAGAACTCCCAGGTGAGGACAGGGTGGTCCCCAGAGAGGTGGTGTTGGCAGAAAAGCAGGAAGAACTGTGGTTGGTGGATGATGTTTTGTGGTCCTTCCACCACAGCTAGGCGGCCCATGTTAGGCTCAAGGAGCTGACGGACGGGGCCACGGGTGTCTGTGTGCTATGGATGTCTACAATCCTACAATGCATGAGATGATAAAAGTTACACTCTGTGTCTTTTTCTACTTTTTTAGTAGAACTTGTTAGATGCTGTGTGAGGTACTCTTTACGTCTAAATCCTTTTTCGGGGGGTTACTGAGGGTGACATAGGGTGTCAGTGTAACCCTGTGTTGGTGTTGTTTGACATAGCTTTGAATGCAAGGGAAAGAGGGGTTCTTCCCCCACTGAGATGCGTTTTTGTGATGCGATCAAAACCGCGAGGGAGAGTCAGTAACACCCAAAGTGGATAATGTTGAGGTGTGGTGGATGAGTCCCTCTGACATGTGCATTCATGGCGGGGCTGTGCGATGGAGTGTCAAAGAAGGTTCTGGGTTTGCTAGTGGGGCTTTTTTTCTTGACCTCCCATTGCTTAAGGCGCCACTAGTGGGTTTGGAAGAGTGCTTGTTTTGGGGATTACTCTTCTTCCAAGAGGGGAAGAGACATGTGGGGTATGCCATGTGCTTTCCGTGTCTAGCCTATGGTGGTTAGATGAGATTTCTCGCCTGCCCTGTTCATTGGTACCTTGTGTGCTCAACGTCAATATTGATACCGTTATCTAGTACAGGTCGAGGTGATAGACACCCCATAAATAGAGCGATGTGATTCACTATGTGGTGCTGGTAGTGGTAGTCCTTGAACTACAAATGTGGAGAAACTACCTTCTAGGAGAGCGCCTTGTGGTTTTCTCAGACCACCAATGTCTCAGGTGCACACTCACCCAAAGTGACTTGAACCTGAGGCGACGGTGCTGGTTGAAAATTTCTACAGGACTAAGACTTCGAGGTAGTCTATGTTCTAGAAAAAGACAGTGTTGTAGCAGGTTCCTTTAGCAGAAAGTCCCATACTCGTCAGGAATGGGAGGTTTTGTAGAATTTAGCTTCCCTACGACTGACCTTATTGAAGCAGGAGGGTACTAATTTCTTGCATTCGGTGGTGGTGACTCCTTCACTCCATGAGCATGTGAGAGAGTCACAACTGGGGGATGTCGATAGTGAGGTACTGCGTGATCAGATATCCATGGGCGACGCACCTGATGGGTATTCTGAAGGAGGGAATCATGAGATCTTGTTCCAGGAACAAACCGTGATTTCAGTCACGACATGGAAAGTAGAGCTTCAGCTAGGGAAGTCCCCCAAGTTTCCTTGGGCCGTTCAGAAATCATGCAAGCGATTGAGAGGTTTCCTACCATCTGTCCCAACCCTCCCAACAGTAGGAGTGGGTGCACAACATATTCCACGTGTTGCAGCTAATGAGGTGCATGTGTATTTCTACTCTTGTCTTCGAGGGTAGTAGACTGTGTGTGTACGAACCATCCCTTTGGTTCATGTGTTGTACCAGCTTGGTGTTGTGCATGTTTTCTTGGGAGTAGGAGATGTAGGTGTGAGCTCTATATCCTGAGTTTTTTTTCCCACTTTTTCTTTTTGGGGAAAAAAATCTTGAAGGAGGGAATGATGTATAGACCCAGTTTTTACCCTGTAAGACTTTTGGAATTTTTTTATATATAATTCTAGAGTTAGGCACGAAGATGGCGTGTGATTCCAAGGCTCTGTCTGGCTGGAACAAATTTTATTAAAATATTAAGTATTTTTATACTATGCACATGGCGGGGTTGTGTTTCCTCCTAAAGGGTAGCTCAGACTGGAAATACGAGGGCACAGTTGCATCTAGAGTGTTCTGTTTACCCAAGATGGGCTGTAAAAGTCGCGGGCTTGGGCCTGCTGTGAGAATTGTCACCCAAGGGTTAAATCATCATTTTAATAATGACTTAGTGATTTTTATCACTAAATTTCCTTTAAAATAACTTTCAAATAGAGTATTGGAAGGGAAATCTGAGAATTCCGTTGAGTTTGAAATGGGGTGTTTTGCCTAGGAGAGATATAAAATGAGCTGGCATGGAGGTTTCGGAATCCGTGCCCGTTGGCGAAGTTTAGAGAGTTTAAAAAATGTTGAATTGGGGAAACCCATTTATTTTATCTCTTTCTCTTTCCTTCTCTCTCCCTCAAGCGTTCTTCGACATTATTCGGCGTTCTTCACTGTTCTTCACCGAATCGATGACCGACCCCCGCCAGAACCTTGTCAGATCGAAGCTGGGGCATCATGGATGTGTCGCTAGCAGCAAACGAGCAGATCGAGGTAGGATTCCTATTAATTTATACACCTTTTTAAATTTTTTTGTTTAGTTTCTATTATTTTGGAATTGGGATGATGGCTGAATGAACACAAACATCGTCCGATCCCTGTTTTTACTTATCATTCTTGGGCTTTCTTCATCCCAATTTTCGGACGCGCAAAAAACGTGACAGATCGATAAGCGAGGGCTAAGTTGTGAGGCTCCAGCCCCAAGGATCTTGAAACTGGTGTCATAAAATTTTTCCAACCACCGGAGTGGTCGGGGGGACCGGCAGAAGGTTCAGATCTGTCGAGGGGCGGTGATTAGAGGTTGAGCCGTAGGTCGAGGTGGAGCCCAGAGGGGTCGGTCCAGTGCGATGGTGTCGAGTGTGGCCGGTGCGGACGGGGTGTGGCCGGAGGATCCGGGAAGGCCTGTCGGAGCCAGATGTCCTGGTGGCGTAGCGTCGTGCTTTAGTGGAGGCGGCAGAGTGCGGGGCTTAGAGCGGGACGAGGCGGCTCGGGCGGCAGCAGCATTCGGTGGACGAGGCGGCCACGGTAGGCAGCAGGGGTAGTGTCGATCCGGCGGTGCGCAGAGGGAGGCGAAGGCACCGGGGTGCGGCGGGTGGAGCTTCGGCCTTGGGATGTCATGCTCGGAAGGAACCCTGAGGCGCTGACCTCGGGGGTGCGCCGCGGACATGGACTCGCAAAGCGCAGGCCCTGCTGGGTGATGCGGCGAAGACCGGACAAAAGGCCGGTCTGCTAGGGAGAACCAGACCCGAGGGGTCCAGTGTAGCTAGAGAGTTCCGTGGATTTCAATCCATGGTGGTTCGGGTCGGACCCGCGGCTGGGCCGCAGGCTGGCAGGTCAGACCGGGCCGGTCGGGGTGAACTGGCCCGGTGGGGCCCCCTTGCGTTCGGGGGGGGGGGGGGTAACTTCTAAACTGCCTATCCATTTGATATGTCGTCTACGACTGCAGTTCCGTATCAGTGAGACGAACTTTTTGAAGTATGTTTCGGGGTTTTTGGGTTCTGCACCAGAAGATAGGTGCCCCGAAACGCTTTACCTTAATAATATTAAATTATTATTAATGTTGCTAGAGACGTGATTCGTGAGATGGATGTTCGTTTGACACGCTGTCAGAGGCGCTGTGGGCCTGGAGTTGATGAAGTCCTTCAAAAGATTCTTTGGAACCATTGCAATTTGGTATCGTTTCTCGGTGGCACGAAACGCTTAATGTGAATAATTAATCAATTAATTATTGTTACGTTAGACCTAACACCTGTTTGGGATATCCTATTGATGCGCCGTCAGGGGCAGTGTGACACCGGTCCTCGTGCATAAATTTTGAGAAACTTTCCGAAGAGTTCGGGTTGGAGACAAGGTGCGGGCCCCACAGGGCCTTGTTCGCATGTTTTATGGAGAAACACCACCTTTTCACGTAACATCCATTTTGGGTTTTTGAGTACTCATTTCTGAGTGTTTTTCTGAGGAGATTGCAACAGTGCAATCTGCCCTTCTAAATTCGGGCCCAAGGCATGGGCCCCACGAGGAGGCTTTCAGACGTATGTTGCGTTTTTAAGACTTATGCTACATATGTCCGTTCAGGGCAAATGAATGGCCTATCCCGCGTGGTTATCCGCAAGGAACGTAGTGGTATGATTTGTGTGATGTGTTTCAGGATTGATGTGTGGCCTCCACAGGGCCCCACTTTCATATAACGTGGGGAGTTGCAGATTCTGCACCCAAAGTCTGTTTTAGGCACTGTTAGTGGCATTTTGACCTTGGAATCAAGGCAAAGTTGACCAAGGTGGTTTCAGGTGGTGAAGCCAGAGTTGAGGCGTGGGACCCATGGGCCGTGTCTTAAGCTGTGTGCAGCGTACTGTTCCTTTTTCTTCCGACGTCTGATTAGGGCGTATGATTAGTCGTTTTGATGTGTTTTTCAGAGAGCACCATGATGGAACAGTTCAACCAACCTCTTTTGGGATCCAGGTGTTTGTCCTGTGAGGCGCCATTAGAGCTTAAAGAAGTGTTGGATAACTCTTTCGCTGGGAGTCCATTTCTAGAAAGTAAGTAGTCTATCTCGCGTGTTTTTATATAGGGATTACAACAGTGTAATCTATTTGGGCACGCAGATCCTCTTTAGAGATCTCATTAAATGTGGAAACATGAAAAGACTGTTGGTGGGAGGTTTCTTTGACGCACTCCGGTCCTACGCACGGTAGTGGTGTTTGTGACACCCAGTGATGGAACAGGCATTGGAAAGTTATCAGACCAGTTTTGGGTTTCCCCTCTAGCGGGGTTAGGTAGTAGGTTACCCGTTGACCTTAGGGTTTACCCTCCAGCGGGGTTGGGCAGTGGGTTACCCATTTACTTTAGGGTTTACCCTCCAGTGGGGCTGGGCAGTGGGTTACCTGATGATCTCTTGTGGTTTACCCTCCAACGGGGCTGAGCAGGGGCTTACCCGATGACCTCTTGTGGTTTACCCTCCAGCGGGGGCTGGGCAGTGGGTTGCCTGATTATCTCTTGTGGTTTACCCTCCAGCGGGGCTAGGTAGTGGGTTACCTGATGACCTCTTGTGGTTTACCATACAGCGGGGCTGAGAAGTGGGTTACCCGATGACTTCTTTCAGACTCGACCCTTTCTATGTTTCTAGTCGGTGAATTTTCTCCATGATTACCAGTGCGGGACCCTTGGTTGCAAGGTTCAATGATGAGGAAGCTATAGTGTGCAGTATTGTTGGGCATTAGTGATGGATATACTTTAAACTGTTGGTTACTTCTCTTGGTTTGAGGTTGGAGATAGGTATCCCCTTACACACTCATTTGAGTTTCCTGTTGAGCATATATATACCCCATACTTTTTTCCCACTCCACGGGTTTAGTTACCCTCCTTCTAGGAGGGGCAAAGATGCATGGGGTATTCCACGTGCATTCCATGTATAGCTCCTCTTGGTTGGATGAGCTTGCTTCCTTTCTCTTGTCGGGTTGAGCTGCTCTCTCTTTTTTTTACTCTTACACTATTCTTGTTCTATCTATTGCTCACCATTTCAGTATCTCTTTTGTTGCTCCCTTGAGCATTTGGGGCATCCTAATGAGTATATTTATACTCACCATTGCTTGGGCTTTGCCCGCACTTGGTGTTACCTTGTATATGCAGACAAGTCGATCGAGACTACGAAGGAGCATAGAGGACATATGAGCTTGGGCTGCGTTCAGTGTTCATAGTAGGGTTTCTAGGCATGAGACTCACCAGATCTTTAATTTCATTTACCTATTTTCAGGTTGTGGCACCTTTCCAGTTGGGTGCGTGTTTTTTCCCTTTTACTGTTCATTTTATTTATCATTCTACTATTCAACACTTTACTTGTACTAGTTTGAGGTCAATGCATGTATGTTGGTTTCTCTTTTGTAGCAGTGTTGTATCTTTCTTTCCTTTCTCTGCACTTTTCCATTGAGTTGTCTACGTGTGTGTGTACAATTTCTTAGGCAAAGGCCTCCCCTATTTTTTTGTGCCTTCGGCGCTTGTCGCCAACCCCTGGCCTATGGAGGCAGTCTTGGGGTAGTTGCGGGTCGAGCCCCGATACGGGTCGGGTCATGACAGTCTACCACCTCCGACAACCGGAGCCATTGCTGCATGCCGGTGGTCCCTTTTTCGTAACACCGCACCTCTTCCAATGCCAAAAAATTGAAACGATGAAGAACCGAGCTCCTAGTGTCCCAATCTACATTGATCGAGCCTTAGTTGTTTATTTTCCTCAAATTTGGGGGTCTGAACGAGTTCATAACCACCTAGAAATGTTGATATGGGACCACAAGGATTCAAACAGGGAAGAACCTGATCAAGGAGGGAGAAAGGAACAATAATAAAGGTTTATCATCATTTCCAATAATTCTTGTCCAATGATCAAGATTAAGGGATTTTGGTTAGAAAACCAGTTCAAATAAATCCCATGGAATAAAACCCTTCCCAAAAAGTGATTGATACGCAAATAAATCCATTTGTAGATTGGTTTTTGTTTATTTCAAAATTTATGAATGGAGAATAAACCAATTAAATCATACACCCTACTTCAATTTGGAATGATAACAGATGAAGAATAAAGCGACATTGCATTCCTTGGTGAGATCCTTCAAATTTGATGTGTGTGAATTGTCAATCCTCAATCTGTTGCCATTTGTTGGGATGGATTACCAAAGCTCTCTCTCTCCACGATCCTCTAGAATTTCTAGGTTTTTGAGGTTTACCCTAGAATCATGACATAGGGATACACTTTGAAAATAGGTCACTGCATCACTAAAATAATTTAATTATTTTATTCGTTTGACACCCATGAAAAATCATTAAAAAATGATCCACATCAACCAATATTAAGTCATCCCTAGGGTAAAGATGATATTTTGAACTCAACGGTACCCTCATATTTATGATTCAGGCACCAATTTAATAGTTATTATACTTTTCAAGAAAAAATACATGTGTGTGATATTAAATATTTCAATATTTTTCAAACATTTGTTCCAGGAACACTGGGCCTCAAAATATATTTTTGTTTATACAACTGGTCACAAAAATAATCCATATAATTTCTAAATATAATACAAAGAAATTTTGAGACTTCACAAGTATTATATCAATATGAATAGAAAAATACTAGGAGGTAATCCCACGAATCTTACTATAGCAGTATCAAAATCTAGATGCTTGGGAGTATCCTATAAATCTAAGACATTGGTAGGATCAAAGCTAAATCATAGGATGTAATAATTAGAATATCATTTTATTGGGTGAAACTGAAAACCCTAGGTAGAATCCAAGGAATTTGATCATATTAGGATCTAAGTCATAACCTAGGAGGCAATCCATGGAATCTCAACATATCATGATTAAAACTAGATCCTCAGAGGTAACAACCATATCGTAGAATGTCTTTTCAGAGTATCATTTATAAAATCACAGGGAAGTACATCCCTCTCAAATGTCTCACTTGATCTTATAAAACAATGGGATGAAACCAACCTAGAAACATCTCATATAATATTATCATTACAAGAGATGACCATATAAAAAACCTTCTATACATCTCCTAAGTTATCCTCTCAAGTGAAAAACCAACACCGTCACTATAAGTTACCAAGTTCTAAGGATCCATATAGAATCAATGATACAGGTTCCTCTATATCAACCCTCTCTAGCGTCAATGTGATACTAGGGAATCCACCATGGCCCCCAAGTAACTTTATATCCAGGACAACATAATCGAGTTTCCCTAGATCATATTCTCCTCTCTGCCCCAACATGTCACTTAAAGGGAATAACTTTCATTATCATTAACATAATCATCTTATTGATTCATCAAACTCATAAGCAATTCTATATGAGCATCACTCTATATAGATGATATAAAGACTATCCCAATTGCCAAGTCATTTTAGGTTGATCCATTCACCCATTTTATCTAATATCCTACCCAATGAACACCTACATGGTTACTCACTTACTAGAGTGGAATGAAAACTCTCCTCACTATCATATCAATTGGTGTGAAGTATATAAATCATATCAAGGTTCTATCATGACTTACATGATCCAATTATCCAAAATTCATCAATATACTCTACTTAGAGTCCATCAACGGAACCTATTCAATGGGCCATGTTCATTCATTTTCATCTTATTCACATCTCTTTATGGTCTAAATTTCTCATTGCAAACTTTTATAGACAATCCCTCAACCATTGAAGTTTGAGGCCTCACCAATGTTTAAGGTTATATCATGGATTGACACTTGCTTCATTCCTTAAAATTTAATTAGAATAGTTCATTATAAATATTTTGGTTAATCAATTATATTTAGATAGAAAACATATCACATGATACATTAATAAACTTCATAAACCATAGGGAAATTCATAGGGAAAACCTACCTAATATAGATCCATTTTCTTCAAGTAATTCAAACCACTACAAAGGCTCATACAAGATTTTATCACCAATCAAGCACCCTTATCAATGCATGACTTCCAAAATGGATAATTATAACAATTTATAATTAATTTTAAAAATTATTCCCAATAGGAATAATGGACTAATAACTCATCAATACATCTTTCCACACTAAAACCATGACCAACCACACTTGGAAGGTCCATGATGTACCTTTGACTATATCCTAGGAAAAATCCCTACCATTGAACACTTATTCAATATATAATTTAATTTTTTTATTAAAAAACATTATAAATATATACATCACAGTGTAACTTTGAAGGAATTGAGATCAATTGAGCGAGCATCCTCCCAAGAAATCCTTTATACATTCTATAAAAAATACCAATAAAAATAGGGTGATTCTACCATTGAATACTAGTATTTTCAACAAAACACTAAGCCATAAAATCTGACATTAGTGTCTATAGGAGAAGAAGAAGGTAAGAGAAAAGAATAGAAGATCATACCTCAAATAACTATGAAAAATAACTTTAGAATCACCTCATTCTAAAGGATAAATCGAGAGAGGAGAGGGGGAAGAGAACCCTATAGACTAACTGCATGCTAGGGAGGAAGGGGGAACTCATTTGAATAGTTACCCATCTTCTTATTGTGGAATTACTGTACATTTTAAATTTTTTTATTTACATATAATCATGATAATAGTGGAAATTCTATCCACACATGTAAAAATCCCATTCTCTTAAAGAAAGTACTAGAGTGTTTCCTTCCACAATTATCAGATATGGGAAAAACCTTCTTTCCCCCATTCCATTTATCCATTTTTTCTATTATTTACTCTTATTCTCTTGCTTCCCTTATAATCCATAAGACTTGGAGAATTATTTCTCTATCTTTATATCAAATAAAACTATTTCATTGTAGTAATGAGAAGTTTGAGAGACCATCTCCCTTTAGATATTTGGCTGAAGTACTTCAAAAACTGGAAAATATTGGACTTTGTATTGGGTATTTAATATATTGAGTACCTAAATAACCATGTAATGGATTCTCTATACTCCACAATAACTTATTCTTTCTTTTTATTCAAGTTAAGAAACATTATATTCATCTCAATTTATTTATCATGTGGGAAGTACTTATCAAATAATTTATCCTTAAATTCTTTATATTCCATTAGTTATATTTAATTTTCCTCTTTAGTAATTTGGATCAATGACCACTACTGATCAACATCAAATTAGGGGTAATAAACTATGACTGTAACATTTTCCTTTTCGTTGGATCCCAAAGCCATAAATATCTTTTTCGGTCACTTAATATATTTTTCATATACTATTGGATTAGTAATCACTACTATGATGGGAGATTCTATTGAATAAAGAAATCCAATATAGGATATTCTCATTATGGAATAGGTTTCTCAGTATTGGTAGGGTTATTTATCATAACTTGATAAAGAAACCCTATTATAGCCCTAATTTTCTCAATTTGAAAACCCACTATATTACATTTATCTATAGAGAAATCTATATATTCTCCATGAGTATTTATACCCTTATTCTTAACAGGTTCCATTTCTAAACAATATCATATAACGGATTATCTTAATAAAATCATGAATTTCAATTTATAATTTATAATTTATAATTCTAAGTATAGTGAAACAATTAGCATACATGTAAAAATTTATGCATCATAAACATGGTTTCAATGGGAATATAATTATTTTCAACTTCTTTATAATGGTTTGTAATGAAAATATGATTTATCCTATGAATATCTCCTATGTTTTTCAAACCAAGTGTATAGTAAGGCCTATTTTCATTCACCATGTGATGATTGGGTCAATCCCAAAGTGACCGTTTTTGAGCTATTACCCCTAGGTACCTCTATGCTTGAACCACACCCACTTGTTGTATATAGACATAGATGTATTTCTAGGAAAACCCACACAATATATTCCTTATAAAAAATTTAGGATTTTATTCTATAATTATCCTTAAAGTCTATCATCGGGTTATGTTACCTAATATATGTTTTCATAAATACAGTTCCCAAGGTTTCTAGTAAACTACCTCTGATACTAACTATGATGACCTTGACCCCAGTAACTTGAGAAAAATTTAGTAGTTTTAGAGAAACATATATATACATGATAGATATTTTAAATTAGTAATTGAAAATAAAATATAATTACTAACAAAATAAAATGGAATGTATCCTCAAAAAACGCATTGCATGACTTTTTCTTCATATCTTTTGGAAAGGAAAAAAATAAGGGCAAGCTCAAATGCTCAATATGGGTTAAGTACTAAAGAATCTAGCATTAATAAATTATTAATAATCAATATGTCTAGGTAAATTACTTAGAATACATTCAATTTAAATAACTTGACATCATGAATAGACAAGGGATACTCAATTTGATAAGGTAAACAACAGAACACACTTTCCATTTAATCAATAACTACGAATAAAATGCGTCTAGAGATTATATCATTATGAAACATCATGGATAATAAAAACTAAAATATTAATGAAGTAAATTATTAATTATTTAATTATATTATCTCAATAATCATGATACCTCTATTATCAAGACTTACACAAGATATTTTAAATACTATATGTAAAAACCCATTTAATTTGGACAACTTATAGTCTCATTGGACCAAACGATGCATTGAGAGGATATATTACACCAGGACTGACACATCACTATAGGTTCAATGCATTCCTCATATATCAAATAGTTTATTTTATTCATTAATCAACATCTATTTTCATAAAATTTTTGTATTAGGTAAATGATACAAATTTATCAATATTTCCCCATTTAATCAAATAATTCTCAAAGTAAGCAATGTATATAAAAAATCACATATAATTTAGGATATAATCATATCCACAATATAAGAATATGGATAGTTAAGATAAATTTAATTTCTAATGGAAAATTATGACAATAAATTGATTATTTCAAGAGAAGGTTAACAATCACAAAATAAAGTGAGATTGTTCAATAACTTTTACAGCTTGAAAATTTTCAAGTCAAATCTCCTTGGATGAAATAATTCATGTTGAAAATTAAAATTCAATTAATTATGAATTAATCATGATATTATATTTAATAGGGGTAATATATAAACTCTATAGAATAAATTAGGTGAATAACACTACAATATTCTTGAATGAGGGGGAATGGATACGAAGAACCTTACCCCATTCTTTCCTTTAGTTAAATGATTTTTAACCTCCCCTATAATGGGTTTAATATTGATATTAATTTATAATATAACCATAAAAATATTTTAAATTTCATATATGATCCTCTTATAAAAAATTTCCACCCGTTTGTTAATATTATCGTATTATTTTCATTTTTTCAGGTGTTAATTGTATTGTTTTCTCATTTGTGTTTTATAATAAAAATTTCAGTTCTTTTACATAGGATATAAACACTTCATATAATTTTTTAAATTATTTTATAAATATCATATTTACTATGTAGATATATTATTATAATTAATCTTAATAGGTTTCAATGTAAAATTAATCGCATCACTTCGTTGAGTTAGTTGGCCTTATATACACAAAAATGATGTTATTGTAGAGACCCGAAGCTTGATGTACATAGATATTACATTAATTTTGCGGAATACAAAATACATAACAAAAACAGACACAAAAGGACCATAATAGTTTAGTGTCTTTGGAAACTTGGAACGCAATCTTCTAATCGTGGTGAAAGATCTTCAACATCTCCCGTAAAGATCTTCCACTTTTTGTTTCCTTACCTAAAACCTTTCTTTTAATCATGGGGAAAACAAAATAGAAAAAGGGTGAGCTCAAATGCTCAGTAAGGGTAAGCATGGATAAAACAAAACATACCATACACATTTGAACCTAAAAACAGGAACATAATTTTTAAACATCAAAATCTTGAGCGACGACTTAAAACATGGAAGTACATAAGGAATAGATCATAATGGAGAATAAATAATGATAACATTGCATGGGAATAAAACATGTAATTTTGGAATCCATTAAGCACATCTAATGATTTCCATAGTAGCCAAGGCATTGCTTCCAAGACCATCTTAGTGGACAAAGTCCCTTTCTGAATCGAGTTCACTCCTCGTTTCAGTCCTGTAACACTGAACCAGATTAACTAACCGTTCCAGCCATGTATATATCATGAGATATAAATCTTTACCCAATGCATTGGATGGAGATATATGTCCCACCCATCTCATATTGAAATTATTTTGACTTGTGCCACAACATAAACATAAATCATTCAACATAACCCAAACAATAAAATGGGTATCATAAACATCATCCCATCATAACATAATCCATATAGAAAAATGGATATCATTTCATCATAAGAACATTGAAACCATGTAAATCATAGAGAAATTATACTTGAAACATACACATATGAAATAATGTCATCTTAGATGGAAAATGATTTTTATAAAACACTTGAAATGAATTCTTGAGGAAAATATCCTTTCTTCTTCAAAATCAATTTCATTTCACAAAACATCCTGAAATTTTAAAAGAAAAGGATTTTTTTGAAAATAGTCATGAAATATTTTGGAGGAAGCTTCATGAAAATAAGTCTTTATAAAACTGTAAAAATCCTTTCATGGCGTATAAGGTAAAAAAAATATTCTTCTCATACATTTGCCGGAAAAGTCAAAAAAGAACCTCATAACTTAAACAAAAGAAAGATTACTTACATACCATGGAGTAAAAGACAAAAATGGGTAAAAAGGAATTTAAACATACATGAAAACTCTTTTATAAAACATGGACATGGATGATAAATAACCCCAGTAAATACTTACGAATAAGCAATCCCGGATAAAAATGAGATTTGAAAAATTATTCCTTACCTTAGGTCTGATATGCTTCGTACGTATCTGAACCTCCTGTATAATGATTTAAGTAATGTCATTGACTTATTACAGAATCATATTCATTGTTATGATATCATATATGGTTCACTTATGACTTTATATTACCTGTTCTTTTGTAAATTCCATGTTAAAGAGCATTTTGGGTAAAATCGTTTCATTTGTCGTCCGTGTTTTGGCTTGTAATTATTCATATGATTAATTTGATCATGATTACTTAATTACAGAATATAAGAAATGATTTATATATAATATATATTCAGAATATATATATATATATAATAGATCGATAAATGGAAAGAAATACACCGTTCATGGAGACGGTAGGCCGTACGTACGCAGGAACGTTGTTTTCATTTCCTCATTGAATTGAATGGAATTAATTGGATGACACACATTTATATATATACACAAATACAATATCATTATTATGTCATATATTTCATTATTACTTATTATATATACTTTATAATCATTTATGAATGGTTAATCATTAAGAATGAATCTCATCGCGTCGTGGGGACGGTATTCCATACGTATGCACGAGCGATGATATCATTCCCATGATCGTGGAATTTTATTGGAGTGTATGTATACTATTACATAATCAATATCACTTTACAATAATCATATATAGTTATTATTTACACCATTATACCCATCCAAGTAAGGTGGTGGTGGAAAATAGATTACACCCCGGCGTGGAGACGGTATTCCGTACGTACGCACGCGCGGTGATTTTGTTTTCCGTAGGATGGATAGATGGTGAAATAGGGTTGTTTCATACTTATAATAACATATACATATATTAGTGATGCTTATGTTATTACTTCATAATGAAACAACCTAAGAAGAAGAAGTGGAAGAAGAAATAAAGGTGAAAGAATCAGTAACAGACATTACCTCTTCTTTGAAGCGCCTCTTTGAGACCTCCTCTTAGGGAACAAAAATTGGTCTTTGAAGAAGACCAGGACCTCTAGGATATTTATATGGAAGTGGATAAGATAATTGGACAGGGGTTTGTCGAGCTTGAAGGCTCAAAGTGGTGTGAGGAAGAGAGGGAGGAGGTTCCCTTTTATAAGGGAGGAGAGAGACATCTTTGGAATAACTAAAAATATTATTTTATTATAAAGTCATATTCAGTTTTTAATAGCTCCAAATTGATTTATTTCGAAGCTAAGGTGGGGATAGGTCGTAATACTCTCATCCAATAGAATTTATACAAGTTTAGGTCATTATATTAACCTTAACTTTTTGTTTTAACTCTTAGTTAATTAGATTGACATTTACCATGTCACTTTGTATTTTTATATTATATAATTAATAAACTTACCATATACATCCAAGAGACCCCCAAGTGGTCCATTAATGATACACCTATCATTATATATATATATTGGCCGAACCTTAGATTTTTAGTAATATAATAACAATTTTTAATATAATATTTGTTTTAAAAACTATTTTATGTCAATTTTGACACTACTTGGTAATTGATTTTTGTGAAAATCATAACAGAATGATTAGTTCTAAAGAAGTTAATTAAATCAATAATAACATGTCATATTAACATATAAAATTATTTTAATTCATAAAAGTCTCAAATTACATTTATTTGGGTATTTATAACATCAATTATGTCAATATTTCATTAATAAGATAATTACTGCATCATAATTGTTTCATAAATAAATTAAATTATTTTAAGTCTAAAAATTATAAATAAAACACCATTATGTAGGAAATATTTGTAGCTTTCTAATTAATATTTATAGTCTAATTTATATTATCTATAACCCTATATTAAAAATGATTTAGTTATTAAACTTTGGTTTTAACTATTTTAACCCTTCTTTAAATAAATTAATAATAAATGTCCTAATCTAATCCAAGTGGGCCTAAATGGTCATATTTTATTCCTAAGGTTGTTTTTGGCCTAATTAAACTTATCCAATAGAATTAGGACATGTTTTAGGGTAATAATAATATCATTTTTAAACTTAATTACCCAATTTACTTTTAACCGTGGTAAAAAAAAGTAAAAAGTTACTATTCACCAAAAATTATTTTCATCTCATTGAACCAAATTTTAGTCCTTGATATTAACCGTGTCTCTTGGATTTTTAAAATTCTACTCACTGATGTGGTAAAATTAAGTTTTATGAAAAATTCAGTTTTTTTTAACTTCCACTTAGTGGTTTCACTATTCATCAAAAAAATGAAAGTTTCCACAAAAATTCCCAAAATTAGGCCTAAGATATATTTGATATTATGAATTCAAAAATGATGCCTATTTTACCAAATTCAAAACATATCAGTTGCATTAATTAATTTAAAAATTAGTTCCCGTCGTCAAAACAAATAGCGTGTTCTTAAGAGATAATAACTATCAAAAGATTGCCACTTGTTTATGTCTGGTTTAAATGTGAAATTACATCCAATGACCAAAATTGTATTAAATTGTAAAACTATATTCTAAATATACTTTAAAACCACTCAAATTAATAATTTATCACTATTAATTATTTCGATTTAAAAAGTTGTTTTTAATTAAAATTTAGTAATTTCAACTATTCATCAGAATATGAAAGTTATCCGAAAAGTACCAAAATTTCACCCTAAGCTAATTTAGATATTTCGAATCTAAAAATGAAGTCTATTTTGAAAGATAAAATTTATAAAATTTCAAAAAGTGGTTATTGCTATTCATAACGGCTAGGTCATAATAATATTATAATAATATCTCGTTTAGTGAAACTCGGTATTGCGTACTACACACGCTATCAAGGAAGGTCGCGATTGCGTGTAATGCAGACAATTTAGGGTTGCGTGTTGTGAAAGAATTCTTTGTTGTAACATACAACAAAAGACATCAATAAAATTAAAAAGAATATTTCTCATAAAATATCGGGGTGTTACATTCTACCCCCCTTAAAAGAAATTTCGTCCTCAAAATTCGTCGGGGTTATAAATGGTTTACTACTCCAAAGTTTCTTTAATAGAAACCGACATCATAGAAAGGAATACCAAAACCAATCTTTAAAAACTAAAGTATGAAACATAATGGTTACCCAAATTAACTAATCACTGGGTTTCCACATAGGAGAACATAGGTGAAAATATAGATATGGAAGAGAAACCTAACCATCATGTTCTGATGGAGAGTGGTAGAGAACATGGATATGAAAAATCCAACAATCACAAAGCTATAGATTTGTGATGATCTAAGGTACCATCGGATTCATCGGATATAAGTGAACTAGGACAACATTTTTGGTTTTCAAGATCATTTCCCTAAAGTTGATGAATTAAAAGAAATACTTACATGATTTTGGTACAATCTCACTATTGTTCGTGAATTGAACAATTTCCACTTCATCCCTTAAAGAAATGAAGTTGAATTTGTTATTCGTGATGTGTTATCAGATCATGTGATAGAATGATGGGTCATTCCATCTGTTTCAAACAAAAGGTTAGAAAAAGTTATAAGTCCATCTTATGGTTAGATTAATCGTATATGGTTCCAAAAATGAACTTATACTTCATATATCATACCGCTTAATAAAATAAAACAAGTTTCTACTAACCAGGGACTTCCTGTAGGCCAGTGGTAGGCGATAAAGGCCAGTCGCACTTCGATTGTGGGTTCGATTCCCACAGCCTTCTCCGACGCGATGGGCTGTCGTCCGTCCTGCAGGTTGTCCTTCTTCTAAAACTATATTACTATAACATCCCATCAATAAAATTGAAAAAAAAACTTCTATCCTTAAACAATACTAACTTATGTCCAACATAATCCATTCCAATATTTAGGCTTATCCATAATACTGCAGTCCACTCTCATAATATAGTGAAAATGATTACGAGAGATTTAATACCATCATTGATCCCCATATATCATAAGATATGTCTTGTTGGTCACATTCCAAACATTCGAAGGCCTTAATAATGTATTCTCTTGAAAAATGAATACCCATTGAACCTTAGTGAAAAAATGAATGCAGTTAAAAGTTAACACTTTCCACATACCAAAATTCTCAAAATTCTATATACTCAAACAATGATATCACTTAGTCCGTATATCAATCATGAGCTCATGAATACAATCAAACATCTCATTATCTTCTTATTCCTTCATTATGTGCATATCATCTACTTTACAAAAATATCTGAATAACCTTCCACGGTTACTGGTACCATTTAACATATAAATTCAAATACTTTTAGGAAAAACAATAGTTTAACAATCCTTAGATGATTCTTTATTCCATATTACCATTAACTATACAAGATAACTCTCAATAAACATACAATCATTCCACTACCTTCTAAAGCAACTGACTGAGCTTCAACACTTCTTTCAGCTCATATATCATTTGTAGTCTCCTCATCATCATCCACATAAATACTACCCATATGACCATGCTGATTCTCTTCATGAGATATTACATTTGGGCATTAGTTTGCATAATGCCCGTACATTCCACATTTAAAACATCTAATCATTGTTGATGTCGTAGCAATACCATTATCCTTGTCCATGGTGTTAACTGAACCTTTTACTTTGCACTTACTGGCTTTGTGTCCTTCTTTTCCACACCCAAAGAATCTTCCAGTTCCTTTGAAACAATCTCCCTGATGCCTCTTCCCACATGATTTACATGAGGGAAATTGAACTTTCTTTCCTTTATGATCATCATGAAACTCCATCTTTCTCTTATTATCTGAGTCGGGAATCTTACCAAAGTTGAGATTATTGATCATATTATGAGATTGCTGATTAGGCATAATAACGATGTATGGACTTCCAGATCCCATTTAATTTGGTTTCTCATGAAGAATATCATTCCATTGTCTGTCATATCCCCCATTATCGTGAATCTTCCTGTTTCTAGCCATTTTCTAAAAACCAAAAAGAATAGCGTGAGAGGAAAAAATCAAGCTAGAGAAAACAACATAGTAATGGGGGAGTTCCCTCAATATCTAACATCTTAGGTTAAATTCTAAGATCCTTACCGTAGTTCTATGACTATATCCTATATGTATACTTATCCTTAGGGACATCCCTAGACATACCTTAGAAATATCTCTAGGGATATCACTAATGTTTTCGCATCTTAGTTTACAAAGGTTGACTAATCCTTTACTCTGATACCAACTGTAGAGACCTGAAGCTTGACATACATAGATATTACATTACTTTTGTGTAATACATAATACATAACAAAAAACAGACACACAAGGACCGTAATAGTTTAGTGTCTTTGGAAACTTGGAACGTAATCTTCTAATCGTGGTGAAAGATCTTCAACATATCCCATAAAGATCTTCCACTTTTTGTTTCCTTACCAAAAACCTTTCTTTTAATCCTGTGGAAAATAGAACATAAATGGGTGAGCTCAAATGATCAGTAAGGGTAAGCATGGATAAAATAAAACAAACCAGACCCATTTGAACCTAAAAACATGAACATAATGTTTAAACATCAAAATCCTGAGTGACGACTTAAAACATGGAAGTACATAAGGCATATATAATAATGGAGCATAAATAATGATAACATAGCATGGGAATAAAACATGTAATTGTGGCATCCATTAAGCACATCTACTGATTTCCATAGTAGCCAAGACATTGCTTCCAAGACCATCTTAGTGGACAAAGTCCCTTTCTGAATCGAGTTCACTCCTCATTTCAGTCATGTAACACTAAATCAGATTAACTCACCATTCTAGCCATGTCTATCTCATGAGATATAAATCTTTACCCAATTAATTAGAGGGAGATATAGGTCCCACCCATCTCATAATGAAATCATTATTACTTGTGCCACAACATAAACATAAATCATTCATCATAACCCAAAGAATAAAATGGGTATCATAAACATCATCCCATCATAACATAATCCATATAAAAAAATGGATATAATTTCATCATAAGAATAGTGAAACCAGGTAAATCATAGAGAAATTATACTTGAAACATACACATATGAAATAATGTCATCTTAGATGGAAAATGATTTTGATAAAACACTTGAAATGAATTCTTGAGGAAAATATCCTTTCTTCTTCAAAATCAATTTCATTTCACAAAACATCATGCAATTTTAAAAGAAAAGGATTTTGTTGAAAATAGTCATGAAATATTTTGGAGGAAGTTTCATGAAAATAAGGCTTTATAAAACCGTAAAAATCCTTTCATTCCGTATAAGTTAAAAAAAACATTCTTCTCATACTTTTGCCGGAAAAGTAAAAAAAGTACCTCGTAACGTAAAAAAAAGAAAGATTCCTTACATACCATGTAGTAAAAGTCAAAAATGGGTAAAAAGGAATTTAAACATACATGAAAACTCTTTTATAAAACATGGACATGGATGATAAATAACCCCAGTAAATACTTACAAATAAGCAATCTCGGATAAAAATGAGATTTGAAAAATTATCCCTTACCTTAGGTCTGATGTGCTTTGTACGTATCTGAACCTCCTGTATAATGATTTAAATAATGTCATTGACTTATTACAGAATCATATTCATTGTTATGATATCATATATGGTTCACTTATGACTTTATATTACCCGTTCTTTTGTAAATTCCATGTTAAAGAGCGTTTTGGGTAAAATCGTTTCATTTGTCATTCATGTTTTGACTTGTAATTATTCATATGATTACTTAGATCATGATTACTTAATTCCAGAATATAAAACATGATTTATATATAATATATATTCAGAATATACATATATATAATAGATCGATAAATGGAAAGAAATACACCGTTCATGGAGACGGTAGGCCGTACGTACGCATGAACGTTGTTTTCATTTCCTCATTGAATTGAATGGAATTAATTGGATGACATACATATATATATACATAAATCCAGTATCATTATTATGTTATATATTTCATGAATACTTATTATATATACTTTATAATCATTTATGAATGGTTAATCATTGAGAATGAATCTCATCGCGTCGTGGAGACGGTATTCCATACGTACGCACAAGCGATGATATTGTTCCCATGATCGTGGAATGTTATTGGAGTGTAGGTATACTATTACATAATCAATATCACTTTACAATAATCATATATAGTTATTATTTACACCATTATACCCATCCAAGTAAGGTGGTGGTGGAAAATAGATTACACCACGGCGTGGAGACGATATTCCGTACGCACGCGCTGTGATTTCATTTTCCGTAGGATGGATAGATGGTGAAATAGGGTTGTTTCATACTTATAATAACATATAAGTATATGAGTGATACTGATGTTATTACTTCATAATGAAACAACCTAAGAAGAATATGTGGAAGAAGAAATAAATGTGAAAGAATCGGTAACGGACATTACCTCTTCTTTGAAGCGACTCTTTGAGACCTCCTCTTAGAGCACTAAAATTGGTATTTGAAGAATACCAGGACCCCAAGGATGTTTCTAGGGAAGTGGAGACGATAATATTTCAGGGGTTTTCCAAGCTTTAAGGCTCAAATTGGGGTGAGGAAGATAGGGAGGAGGTTCCCTTTGATAAGGGAGGAGAGGGGCACCTTTGGAATAACAAAAAATATTATTTTATTATAAAGTCATATTTGGTTTTTAATAGCTCCAAATTGATTTATTTAGAAGATAAGGCTGGGATAGGTCGAAATACTCTCATAAAATATAATTTATACAGGTTTAGGGCATTATATTAACCATAACTTTTAGATTTAACACTTTGTTAATTAAATTGACATTTACCATGTCACTTTGTATTTTTATATTATATAGTTAATAAACTTACCATACACATCCAATATACCCCCAAGTGGTCCATTAATGATACACCTATCATAATACAAGTATATTGGCCGAACCGTAGATTTTTATGAATATAATAACAGTTTTTAATATAATATTTGTTTTAAAAACTATTTTATGTCAATTTTGACACTATTTGGTAATTGATTTTTGTGAAAATCATAACAGAATGATTAGTTCGAAAAAAGTTAATTAAATCAGTAAAAACATGTCTTATTAACATATAAAATTATTTTAATTCATAAAAAGTCTCAAATTACATTTATTTGGGTATTTATAACATAAATTATATCAATATTTCATTAATAAGATAATTACTGCATCATAATTGTTTCATAAATAAATTAAATTATTTTAAGTCTAAAAATTATAAATAAAACACCATTATGTAGGAAATATTTTTAGATTTCTAACTAATATTTATAGTCGAATTTATCTTATGTATAACCCTATATTAAAAATGATTTAGTTATTAAACATTGATTTTAACTATTTTAACCCTTCTTTAAATAAATTAATAATAAATGTCCTAATCTAATCCAAGTGAGCCTAAATGGTCATATTTTATTAATAAGGTTGTTTTTGGCCGAATTACACTTATCCAATAGAATTAGGACATGTGTTAGGGTATTAATAATATCATTTTTACCCTTAATTACCCTATTTACTTTTAACCGTGGTAAAAAAAGTAAAAAGTTACTATTCACCAAAAATTATTTTCGTCTCATTGAACCAAATTTTAGTCCTTTATATTAACCGTGTCTCTAGGATTTTAGAAATTCCACTCAAAGAAGTGGAAAAATTATGTTTAATGAAAAATTTAGTTTTTTTTAACTACCACTTAGTGGTTTCACTATTAATCAAAAAATGAAAGTTTCAAGAAAAATACAAAAAATTAGGCCTAAGATATATTTGATATAATGAATTAAAAAATGATGTCTATTTTACCAAATTCAAAACATATCAGTTGCATTAATTAATTTAAAAATTACTTCCCGTCGTCAAAACAAATAGCGTATTCTTAAGAGATAATAACTATCAAAAGATTGACACTTGTTTATGTCTGGTTTAAATGTGAAATTACATACAATGACCAAAATTGTATTAAATTGTAAAAATATATTCTAAATATACTCTAAAACCACTCAAATTAATAATTTATCACTATTAATTATTTCGATTAAAAAAGTTGTTTCTAATTAAAATTTAGTAATTTCCACTATTCATCAGAATATGAAAGTTATCCGAAAAGTACCAAAATTTCACCCTAAGATAATTTTGATATTACGAATCCAAAAATGAAGTCTATTTTGAAAGATAAAATTTATAAAATTTCAAAAAGTGGGTATTACTATTCATAACGGCTAGTTCATAATATTATTATTATAATGTCTCGTTTAGTGAAACTCGGTATTGAGTACTACACACACTATCAAGGAAGGTCGTGATTGCATGTAATGCAGGCAAGTTAGGGTTTTGTGTTTTTCAAGACTCCTTTTTTGTAACGTACAACACATGACATCAATAAAATTAAAAAGAATATTTCTCATAAAATCTCGGGGTGTTACAGTTATCATTCCCATAACGGGTAAAAGGGTTAGCAAGTGAATGATATATTAATTTTACAGAATCAATGTAATATAATATATTTCACATATATTCATTACTTTTATCATTAACACATTCAATGTGATGTTTATTTAAAAAATTTATTCACATCGCTTCGTGAGGCGGTAGTCCACCGTACACATGAGCGATGATATTAAATTTAAAACAGAATGGAATGTATAAATATATTTGTGATATTGTAATTATATAGGTAAAATAATATCATAAATATCATATAAATGTGGTATATACAATATTATATAAAGTCTTGAAAGGAGGTGATGGAAAATAAACTACATTAGTTTGCGAGGAGGTAGTCGACCAAACACACGGTCAATGATTTCGTTTCCCATTTGATTAAAGTAGATATTGATAAATATTATTCCATAAACTTGATAACATATTAGTATAATTTAGATACTTTTTTATTATATTGTAAGTTTTAAAACATAAATAAATTTGTAAAAAGAATAAATAAATTAAAAGAATGTTTTTATTATAATTAGCTTCTCTAAGAGAAACCACCTTTAGACCCCTCTTAAAGAAAATAGGAATGACCTTTTGGGAAGACTAGTAGCTCTAGAATTTTACTAAGGATTATTAGTATATAATATTTTAGGGTTTTGTTGATATAAATGTCTTTGGAGGTGTGACTACATGAGGTGAGGGGGTTTACTTTTATAAGTGGGGATAAGGGACCTCTATGAAAATTACTTGGAAATTTCCCAAGAGAATAAACAACTATAAAGCTATTAACATTCAAAAATACTAAAAATTACATTATATATGAATTTGTGAAGGATAATGTGTAATTATGGCCAAAAAATAAAATTTTGACAACTTGGTAGGTCATTTTTAATCTTTATCTTCTTACTTTAACCCCATAGTAAACACATTTTTCCCTTGACCACTATAAATAATCTTTAATGTTTTAAATATTTATTCTAGTAAAAAATTAATTTTAAATTATTAGATTATATAAAGAGTTTTCATTAAAAATTTGTTAACAATTTTCCCAAATTCCTTTCAAATAAATGGAGAAATTTAATTTAAAATTATTCCTAGAGATGCAATGAGAAAGAGTGGTTTTAAAGAGAAAATATCCCAACTTTTACAAAGATTTTATTAAAAAAATAAATACGAAAATAATTAAAGTGACCTAAATTGAATATATATATAAATAAAGAAATTAATTTTACTTGAAAAACAATTAAAAATATATTTTAACTTTATAAATTATTTAATTAAATAATTAGTTTTTGATTAAAATTCAGCATTTTTTACTAGTCATAAAAAATGAAATTTTTTAGAAAAATCCAAAATATTACACCTAAGATAATCTTGGTATCATAATTTTAAAAAATTATTTTTTTTCAATTTTATTTATAAAATTGATACAATTTTTTTTTAAATTAAGTGTTCCAAGTACGATTAAATCTTCTTTTAGAAAAAATACTGTTATTTCAAAAAACATTTCTTTTTCTTCCAAATGATTCTTATTTTTTTAACAAATAGATAAAAATTTTATTTGTATAAACTATATATTTTTCATTATTAATCTATTACTATTGATACCCTTTGATACAATTTCATGGTTAAAATTATCATGTTTATATAATATTTTAATAGAGTATCACGTTTCTTTTGTTCCTGATGTATCATTCATCGCTTGTTATCAAAGAAGTTAAATTTATTCTATATAAAATATAATATAATGTATTGAGATTATATATTTCCTTCTTCACTAGATTTTGAATTTCGTACACTCTATTGAATATGATGTTCATATTTTAAAATCTCAGGGTGTAACACCTTTGACCTAGAGGGCGTCACATACATAAACACCAAAAATACTATTTATATTATTCATAAATTTTTTAACTCATATATATGTAATATATTTGGGAAATTTGTACTTATTTGTTTAATTAAACAATAAATATTTTAATTATAAAATATAATTAATAATTAACAACAACAATAATAAATTAATTAGTTTTCATTAATTATAATTTATTAATCAATTAATTATGATGATTAATAACTAGTAATATATTAAATTTATAAACAAATAACACAATATATACTATTATTATTAAATAATTAAAATAATTAATAAAAAATAATTACTATGATTGGTGCATGGAATGTTTTTTTTCTACCCCTTGGGTATTCAATTCATTCCATTTATAAGGGTTTTTTTCTGGACCTATGAATCCATGGGTCCATTAAAAAATGTTTGGGAATTTTTCCTTTGGGACTTCATTCCATATTTTGGGTTCCCCCTCAACCATGTTCAAAATCGGTTATGTTTTATAAGAATATAGGGCTTTCCCTCAACCTGTTATAATAAAAGATAACATTTAAGGGTTATAATTTATGATTTAATTTATAAATTCATTAAAAATAAAATTAATGATCAAAGTTAATAGTATAATTAAAAATGGAATTAATAGTATAATAAATAAGAAATTTAAATTATTAATTTATACTATGAAAAATATTTTTTTTATTTCTTTGATAATTATCATCTAAATAAGCCAGGTCTAATCCCCATTTTTGAATAAAATCACAAATAATAACAAGAGGAAGATGGGGTTATACAATAAAAACTTTCCCACATTATAAAATTAAATTACAACAAATTTATAAGTAAACAAACCAATGAAAAGAAACCAAACAACTTTTGATCACAAGGCTAAGAGGTGAGAAATAAGATCATAACCATCAATAATACCGTTAACCAAGCCTTGATACAAAGGACTTGGTTATACATATATCCTTTTCCTTCCAAAATAAAAGATGAAAAATTATCCAATATAACTTTAGAAATTTGGTAAGAACATTTCTCAAAAAATGCATCTTGAGAATGAGGACTCATATTTTGATGAGACCTCTGACCTCCCCAACCATTGAGATGATTTATTCATCTCTGTTTTGTTATTTCCCAAATGTTTTCACGATCCACGGAGTCCCTTTTAGTGCATTCAACATCCAAGTGAGGACTGACGATGTCCAGATCCATTTTTTTGGATGTTCCTATTTGACTCACTTTTACAAGTATATCACAATGACACCCTCCATTCAATTTTTTTAATATATCACGATATTGAAATTACAAAAGGATGTATTGGATGTGAGTTTGTTCATGAGTAACCCGATGAATACTATGACAATCATGATGTATATAGAGACTTTGAAAAGATCATTTTTCATGAGAATGATTAATATGAAATATATTAGCCAATGATTTATAATGATACGATAGTTTGACAACATTAATCTCAAAAATTTGAAATGATGAATATTTATCAAGTATTTGAGTTCAAAAATAGATAAATGATAATTTAAATGGCTAATATGAACTGATGAGACAATTACTGATGTCTTAATTTTATCATTCACAATATTCAGACATACAATTATTATGGATATGACTTGTGTCTGATATATTGACAATTTTAACCTCAATATATTAATGAAATGCAATTAGTTGGTGACATGATTTGATGCATACATTGAGATTTTTTATGTGATATGCTGTGATAGAAAATTACAGCATTCATATTTAACCCTCATTTAATATTACAACAAATAGTATACTTAAAGTGTAGTGCTTTATTAATTTGGAGCTTATTTGATGGTTGATACGTGACCAAGATATGATACCCAATTGTGATTAACAGTAGGTTGATGTATCTGAGATAATATTATTGGCATGAGTACCTTAATCTATTAATAACTATGGGTTAGAAAGTGATAATTATATAAATAGTTAAAAGGATTTGATTGAATCATTTTATAGGTAGAAGTATGAGTTAGTTGACTTGGTTGATTGGATAGTGACTTGGAAGAGTCTTCCTAGTTAATTTATTAGTTATAAAGAAAAGTGTGAAATAATGATTATTATATTTTGGATGTTATTTTAGTGATGATAGTGACAAGTTTATTTGGATTGAATAACAATTATTCAATACAAAGGAAGACATTAGAAACCTGAAATCCCAAGATCAACTTTCTATGAAAAACTAACATCATCTATATACATAAATGAAGAAAATGTGTACCTTTAACTATAGTCATTAAATCCCCAATCTTCAATCCAATATACTTGCTAAAACACCACTAAAGAACACCCAAAGGGATATTACATATAGGTAGTATTCATGGACCAGTATTAATCTCCTTATACTTTTTAGGACCCTTTATACAACCACAGTATACTAGTACCTCATGTTGCATAAAATGGAGGAGAGAGCTATGATAGAGAGAACCAAAAGTAGGAGAAATCATAAACATGGATAAACACCATATCAATGGATTCACCCTATCTATATTGGCCTCAGGGATATTCATTGTGCTTTCATGAATTTACAAATATGTTTCTTAATATGAGAGTTATGATTTCATTACAAATAGTTTATATGCCTTTAATTATTCTCCTACCATTTAAGTGCACTTGGTTTTTATATACACTTCATCTTATGAAACATTTAATTAATTATATCTTATGTGGTATTGATTAAAAAATTATGTCACCAACAATCAACTACCTTGATTAATCATTGGTTATAATATGAATCGTACAATATGATTCACAATGCCCCATGATTGTTTTATGTCATGCAATATGACTGTTCAATGAATGTGTTACTTATGATACTCATAACGAAGTGACCTCAGAAAAACATATATAAATACTACGTTATTTTAGATAAACATCCAAAATATTTTACCAATACATGTCGACATACCCAAAGGTTTCGTTTCTTTAGAGGATAAAAACATAATCTTATTATTTTTTGAAAGATCTTCAATATCTCCCTCAAAGATATTTCCACATAGCACTCTTTTTAGACATACCCTAATTTAAAAAATTTCTTTATAACCTAGAGAAATGAAACATAACAAAGGGTGAGATAAAATTCATATTAAGGGTAGGAAAATGATATATCAATGATCACTTAAAGATAATATGAACATAAGGGTATGATAACATGAGATTAAAATTTGAAAACCATACCCTATATTTCATACTTTAGAATAATGAGACCTGAATTTATTCTTGTTTTTTCATAAGAAATTAATAATAAAGGAATCAAATAACATGATCCATGAGAGTATAACAAATCCCTAGGAATACGGTAAAAACATAAGCTTATAACATTATAAACATGTATAAATAGAACATGTTCACTTATAAAGTTAACGACAGGAAATTATGCCCTATCAAAAACTTATTGGCTTGAAAACAGGAACATTTATAATCCTATGGACAGAAAACCATGTCCACACATAAACATTTGGAAACGAAAACTAGATTTATGCTAAAACATAATGTTATGAAAAATAGGTCCACTCTTAAACTTATGAAACTCAAAACTAGGTTTAGACATAAAATTTTGAAAATGAAATTAGGTTCATGTATAATATATTTATCTCATGAGTAATTTATAATTACCCAATTCATTATAGAAAAACATAATTCTTGTACCACCCTTCACATAATCATAATCCCTTCATATGTGTTCCACAAGATCATAAAGCATTCACCATATATCACAACCTCTAGAAAGGAAATGAGTTTCATAAACATCTCATCATTATAATTATAAACCATAAAAAGCTATAAAAATTATTATAACATTTGATTATACCCACATTAATGTATATGTAATATTATAGTACTAAATATTAGTGGAAAATTACTATAAAATATGACTTGTAACATTTTTTTGAGGAAAATGCCTTTTTAATTTTAAAATAACCACTTTAATATATAAAAATTTCCAAAATATTATGGAAAAAGTTTTGTTTAAAAATAACTTTGGAAACTTGTAAAGTAATATTCAAATCATGTATTTTCAATGATTGTGGGAAATTATGTTCATTCCAAATAAGTTAAAATAAAATATTACTTCCATAATTTTATAAAAAAGTAAAAAAACTGTCGTTTCGAAAATGATAATAAGATTCATTTTAAACTATTTTTTCATATTAAACCCTAGGAAAAAATAAATTTAAACAATAATTGGGGAATACTAAAAAAATTATTGAATTATTTAAAAAAAACATGGATATTTTAGAAAAACTATTTTTAACCAAGGAAAGAAATAAGAGCAGTTTCTTTAAAAATATTATTTGAAAATTTAGAGTACTTATAGAAAGAAAAATGTAAGGAAAATATGTAATCTAAAAATATAATCATAGGAAAATTATAATTATGAGATTACTAGGTGGTATTAAAAAATATTTCATGATCAAAACTTAAACATAAACAATATTGATAAATAATGAGATTGAAACATAAAACCCTTACTACATTTGTAACCTTTGAATCATGATCCCCATGAAATGAAAAAAATAAAATGGACGTTTCAATATAATTAATACAAAATAATTCATGATACAACATGTTAAGGGTTATTAATTAGAACTCATAAATGTTGACAAGTTCAGAACAAAACATACATCTCAAATAAAATAATTTTAAACGATAAAACCTTACCTAAGGTATCTACTTTCTTCATACATGTTCAAAACTCCAATTTAATAAATTTAGATTTATTATAAATGTATTATAGATTCATAATAATTTATATCATACCATATATTCATTATATATATATATATATATGTTCAATGTCATCCATAAAAGGTAGACATATAAAAGTTAATTATACCATTCATGGAGATGGTACACCCTATGTAAACATGAACATTGTTTCCATTTTTCAATGGATAAAATGAATGAAATATAAAAAATAATTATGCTTTAAAACGTTATTGTAAAATCATAAATAAAATTTATATGTATTAAATCCATTATTATAACCGTCCATGTAAAGTGCTGATGAAAAAAAAATTACACCGCTACATGGAGATCTTAAGCTGTATGCTTGCACAAGGGAAGTTTTCACTTTCTTTAGGAAGGAAAGAAAGTTTATAGTGGATATTCTATCATATTATTTACAATTAATTAAGTTTTAGATACTTAATTAATTATTTTATAATGTATAACATGGATTTATAAGTGGTTAAATAATAAATAAAATTGAACACGCTCGGTTAAGAGTTTATCTCTTCGTTGAGAACCCTCTTTTGTATTACACCTCAAGACTTGAAGGGATGATATTTTGGAAACAAGAGAAGATATAAGATGTTTTAAGGATATATTAAGATTATATATAAGGTATTATACAATCTATAATTCTAAAAATGTGTAAGGATGATCGAAGAAAAATTTCCCTCTTAAAAGTTAGGGGAGTAGCATTATTGGAATTACAAAAAGGTTCAAAATATATTTGAGTAAGTTTCTTGGAAAATTAATTAAAATGGAAAAAAATTTAAATAAAACAAGTATAAGGTCTAAATATATTCAAAAATTTAAATTTATATAGTTTTCAGTATCATTTTAAAACTAATATTTTTTATAAACCCCATGGTTAACTAATTTTAACCTTAACCGTGGTAATGACTATTTCAAAGTCAAACTGTTTTAAAATTTCTTATAACTTGAAAACAAGTTGATAATTTCACAAGGGATTAATTTATTGAACATATTTTATCCACATTTTCCTCTTTAAATGTTTTTAATATAATAAAATAATATAATAAAATATTATTTTCATAAAATATTATTAATATTTTTTTGAACATATTAATACAATGTGACATTAATGACACACAATAAAAGATGAGATTCAAAACTAATACTTTCACACATCCCTAATAAGTAATATTTATTAAAAATTTTTGTTTAACTCAATAATTCATCCAAATTGGATTTTTATTTATATTTTTAATATCATTTTTTTATTAATTGAATAAATACAGGAACAACGTTTCATATAAATTTAGGGTAATTATTCAATAAATAAAAATTATAAATAAATTTCCATGGTAAAAATAATTAATAATTCATTAAAATATACATTTATAATACAATATAACGGTTTTTTACAATTTTGATATAATATTAGAAATATTAATTTCAAGAAAGTGACATTTTAAATTTATTATTTTCTTAAATTAATTTAAATGTCACAATCAAAGAAATAATTCACCAAGTGGATTTATATTAAAGAATTCATAGAAATCATGTAGTTCATCGCGTGATGCTGATTCATGTTTCACCCTTCTAGATTCGCTGTATGATCTTTTTCTGGGGAATAATTATTTCTTTGGTCTGGCTACGACATGCATGGTTCTTGAGGAACATGTGACCTAACCTATCTACTGACCCATATTATTGTGGAATATTATTATAATAATTCTAAATTTTTGTTAGGGACTCAATTTTTTATTCTTTATTCCTTCTAGTAGTTTTTGATCTAGTCACTTTGGGTGGGCAACCTCAGTTTAATGTGGGTGGTTCCATCTCTTGTGCACGTTATATGAACCGTTGATTACTATTGTTTTGTTAAATTGATTTAAGAAATGAATTGGTATGATCTATTTATATGTGTGAGTGATCAAATGGATTTTTTAGAAAATATATTTTTCAACTTATTTTGGATAAAGAAAATGTATTTTCAAATCATTGTGAAATATATTTATGAAATGGTGTTCAAAGAATAATTTTCATGAAATTAGTTGGTAAATACATCAAATGGGATGCCTTGGGTACTTATCTAGAAGATTTAATATTAGGACTCATCTATTTAATTGTTAGGGGGTTCACTCTTTATGTGTTCCTTTTCTCCTAGTCTTGTCATTCTTGGGAATTGGTATTGAAATTTTCAGGGGGATCACGCATCATGTGTCCCTAAACTCCTTTTGTTGATGTTTTAAGGACCCGAGTGTGAAATAGTAGTTGATGTTGGTTTGAGTAGTCTTCATGACTAACCAGTAGTTATCCTTGGAATAATATACCTATAACTTTATTTATATTTATTTGGATTTATTTATCTACTTTGATAAATGGGACATGCTTTAAACTACTTTACCTAATTGTTTTAGAATTATCAAAAAAGGATTTTTATTTACAATGATTTTGATATAAAAAATGTTTAACATATTATAATTCCTTGAATTTTGGTAAATTGTGAATATTGGGATTTTAATACAGAGATGTGATATGGAACCCCAAGGTGTGATAATACTAAGATAGATTAGATCATTCCCTATATACCCCATTAGTGGTGTGTTGGTCTCATTATTTAAATTGATGCAAGAAAGGGGAAGTTGTTGTAGTGAAGTGGCATGGTTCATGTTAGCTAGGTATATGTAGCTGTTGGTGATATAGTGGGTCTTTACCCTCTTATCAAAGGTAGTTGAAATTATTGGTTTTAGTTTTCCTTTATTGATTTTTTTGGACACATACCTTTGGTTATGAAATATATTTCTTTTATTTGTTTTATGGTGTTTCTTGTTGTTGAGTATATATGGCATGTATCTTCATTTTGTTTGGTTTAAATCATACCCTATTTTTTTCCCAAGATCTATTATACATCCCATGGGGATCAGTAACACCCATAATGTGTTGTCATATTTAATTTTAGAGTGTATATGTATGAGTTATCTATGTTAGGATTTAATAATTTTGTATCACATCATGGCTGTGGTCTGTTGTGTGGTGTGGTTGCATGGGAGATAAGATTTTTGGGACTTAAGAGGTGGGTTACAGTGATTAATTGAACAGATTTTATCATAGAGAGCATTAAGACTCCATGGAATATTGGGATGCACATCTACTATGTTAGGGTTTGATCTTAATGTTAGTTTTTACTTATTGGATTCCTGGTTTGAACTGATATTATTCCAGCATATAACCATTTTATTATATTCTTAGTGTGCAAAAATATTCCTTTGATTTGTATTCCATGGGTTATAGAGGAGGGTGCAATAGATTCCATTCAAGGGAACCCTCATATGGATCAAAATTTTATCATGGTTATTGTGCGGGTAGTTCCCGCCATGGAACAAAATATACAATGAGTTCAGGAACCATCTGTTAAGTCACAAATAGGAGTTGGAGGAGATTAATATCGATATAATGAGTTCTTATAAAAGAATATTCCATCCTTTATGGATAAAAATTATTCCAAAATGGTAAAGGCCAATCTAGATAATCTTGATAATATATACGATTTCTTAGATACAACCGAGACTATCAAGGTGAAGTGAACAACATTCAAACTCAGGGGTCCCATCAAGAAATGGTGGGATTCTATGTCATATATGGATAGGAATGTGTGATTATATCGATAGGGTTTCAAGAAATAGTTCATTAAATAGTTCAAACTCGAGTATCTGATAATGGAAAAGTATTTGGAGTTTATATCCTTGCAATATAAAGTGAAGTTGGTGATGGGGTACACCAATTGTATTGTTTAGATGGTTTTTTATGTTGAAAGGTAGTAAAGATAATCTATTTGAAATCCTAGAACTACCTATATGGTTTGTGACTAGATATTTAATCCCAGTTGTACATACTAAATATTTCTACATATACAGACATAATTGATAGGGAAATAATGGATGAGATGAACATGATAGGATAGATTGGCTATACTTCCCCTTATCTTTGACCCATTGGAAGTTTTAGTGGTGCCCATGGAAGGAAGGGGGAGTGTATTGATCAATGTATGAGTGGTGGGGGTGGTTATTAGTGGTGGAAATACTATGTACCATCTGTGGAATCTAGGAGTGTTCCCTTAACTTGCTATACGTTTGTAAGGTTTAGACGCACCCAACATTATTGTTCCACACCTTTAAAGATGTGAAATTATTGTAGAAACTACATCCATCTACATAGTTTCTATTAGGACATTTCTATGACACACTATAGTTATGTATCTTCAGATCTAAAAGCCACTACGATGTAATCAGAAGCTACAAAACACATAAGGATCTAGCCGCATGCATCAGGAGTAAAGCACCTCCATATAGTGGATGAGTTTATAATGGAGGTTGATGTTGTCCCAATGATCGTGAGAGGTACCATTTGAATAGAATATTCAATAGTTACGACTTAATTTGATATCAATTCCTCATAACCATTTATATTTTCTTATTTTATTTATGTGCTTAAAATTTCAATAGATCTCATGTATTTTTTTTATATAGTCGAAAAAAATCATTGAAAGAGGAGAGAGTAGGGGTTTTTATGTACACCTTATTCTCTATCAATAGATGACATGGAGTTTGTATGTGATTTTATGGTTTCGAATTTTTTTTACATAATTATTAGGACAGATTGGTCAGTTTCTCACTGTGATGAGATTAGTTTTTATCACCAGTGAGTTTCTTTCCTTTCTGCTGATTGGAGCTCTCAAGTGTTTCAGGGGGAGTGGAATCCATGAATTGTTCACGTGGTATCTTTATACCCAGAGCTCAGAAGTCTGTTGTCTACCATTTTAGTTGAGCCCGATGATATTTCCACTTTTTATTATCTTTCTATAGTTTTTAGGACATCCCTAATGTTTTCCAAGATGATTTATCTAATCTTACTATAGAGAGGAAGGTAGAGTTTATGGTTAATCTGGTGTTGGTATGTAGCCGATATCGATACCCTCTTATGTTATGGAACCTAATAAGATGAAGGAGATAATGATATAGTTGTGTAACCTAATAGGTAAAGGTTTTGTTCACCATACAGTTTCATTATGGGTATTCCCTTTTATATTTTCTAAGAAGAAAGATGGTTCATTTTGATTATGTGTGGAATATTAAAAGTTGATCCAGGTTATAGTTAAGAAAAAGTACCTATTTCCCTTTGCGGATGAATTGGATGATTAGTTAAATCGGAGAATTAGTTTCCAATGGTCAATATTTGGTTGGGTTATCAGTAGATCAGTGTTAATGATTCTAATATGTTGAAGGAGGATTTCAGAAGAACATATGGACATTATGAATATATTGTTATTCCTTTGGATCTCAATAATTCTCCTATAGTTTTTTTAGATTTGGTGAAAAAATATTCCCTCAACATCCCGACACCATTTTCTTAGTTTTTCTGGTTTTTAAACCAGTTTAGTTGAGATATATCATTGAGAATATGAAACTTATGAATCTAGTTTTATAAATCTCGAGAAACCATTTAATTAGTGGAATTCCTTCAAAATGAATTTTTTGGAATCAACAAGTGAAGTTGAAGGGGAACATGATTTTTGAGTGTGTATTGTGAGTCAATCTTGAGAATTTAAAGGTTGTACTATCATGGGAGGATTGACAGAACATATATGAGATTAGAAGTTTTTTTTGGTATTTCTAGATACTATCTATTGTTCCTTAATGATTTCTTGAAGTAGGAATCACATTTGAATATTATTTCCAGGAAATGTGTGAGATTTATATGGGATCCTAATATTCATACTTATTTTTATGAGTTGAATTGTATTTTGACATCAACAACTTTTTTTGTATTACCTAAGCCCTGGTAATGCGGTATATTATAATACTTCAGGTGCTGGTCTGGGTTGTATGCATTTTCTAGAAGATCACATGGTAAACTATAACTCTCAAAACCTTCATCCACATAAGATGAATTTCTTTGCTCATAATTTGGTGCCTACCGTAGTTGTGTATGATCTTATGAGAGGTTCAAAATTTTTTCTATCCATAATATTCTAGGTTATTTATTTTATTAGAAAGACATGAATACTATACATTGTTAGTGATTGGAGTACCTTGAGACATTCTATTTTGACATCATCTATACCCCAGGGAAGGGGAATGTCATTTTGGATGTTCTCAAGAGGAAATTACCATCAAAAGTTATATTGGAATCAAATAAAGAGTGAAACCTTATGGGTTTATACATTGAGTTTCATATATATATTTAATAGGATGATTTAGGTATGGGTCAAATTATTTTTCAATTATTATTATCCCTCCTAGAATATATTCTATAAGGATATAAGATGGATGATGAGTTTAGAAGAATAGGGAAACCATTTATGTTGGGGAGAATATTTCTAGATGGTCTCTCCCTTCTGATGGTATTATTAATTTTAAGGTTTTTTTTCATCCTAAATCTGTGAGAAATTTAGTGTTTCATGATTATTATAGTTCTTTATGGTATTTTCACACTAGAATGAAGAATATGTATTGTGACATGAGATGCTATTTCAAGTGGCTGTATATAAAGCCTGTATTTTTAGATTATGTGTCCCATTGTTACAACAACTGTTAGATAAAATTAATGTATATGCAACCTTTTGGTTTCTCCATCCCATTACAGTGTCAATTTGGAAATGAAAATAGGATTCCATGGACATTGTTGTTGGATTACCACTAACTCCATGAGGATAAAATTATATCTAGGTAGTGGTTTATCAATTGACAAAATATTCTCATTTCATTGAAATCAAGGACACTACTAAAGTAGAAAAGTTTGGTATGTTGCATGTACTGTAGATATTGAAGTTACATGGGCTGACCTCTATCACTGTTTCAGATTGGGATATCTAATTTAATTCTATATTCTAGAAGGGCATCCAAATGTAAATGGGGATCACGACATGTTGAGTACAAAAAACATAAAATATAAATATGTTTGGATGAATAATTTTATTTAGATCTTAATGGATTTTACCGGTGGATGTGTATTGGATTTTAGTAAATTATAGGATATCCATCTTGGATTGGATCAGTTTTCTTATAATAAAAGGTACAATTTTTTGATCAAAATGGATCTCTTTAAGGGTTTATATGGTCTTCTATGCAAGTTAACTCTTTGTTGGGTAGATGTGGGTGAACCCTCTATTATAGGACCAAGTCTCTTTCAGGAGATGTCAGTGGGTATTCATGATATCCGTTAACATATAGATTCATTATAGATTAAGAATAAATCACATGTAGATCATTGGAATCATCTTTTTTGGTTTTCTGTTGGTGACTGATTATTCTTGAAAATCACTCCACAATTAGATCACTATCAGCTTGGGAAACATGGGAAGATTTCTCCAGGATATATTGGACTGTTGGAGGTCACTGAGCATCTTGTGATGTTTTCTTATTAGTTAAAATTTATAGATAAGTCAATGGTTACACATGATGTTTTCTATATATCTCGTCTCAGAAAATATCATCCCGATCCTTCCCATGTTCTGAATTGGGATGAGATTTAGTTATAGCCATATGTTTCCATTGTGGAGAAACTAGTGGTTATTTTTGATTCTCATATGAAAGTATTGTGTTGTATGTTTATTACATTGGTCATAGTTTCATGGAGACACATAAATAATTATCACGAAACTTCGAAGTGTAAATCATCTGTGATGGAGGAATGACCTCACCTCTTTCTGAAGCACCATTCTTCTATACAGCTTCTTATGGATTGAAAGTCTGATGGTTGGGATATTGTAATATATTGGATAAAATTTAGACAAAATATTCGGTTCAAGAGTGGATTTATTAGGTTTGGAGACCATCAGAAATATTTTAGGAGTTTTTTTGTAGAGCCTATGTAAGGATTTTCCTACAGAGTACATTTACAGTGTAGATAGTCAATTTACTAAATAAATGGGCCATGAGGAACAAGAGATGAAATTTATTTTTGGTATAAGTTTATTAACCCTGAAAACCAATTTTTTTTACCTTGTTAATATATCTCCAAATATTTTTACCATGATATGAAAATTTTTTCATCATACTTTCTTTAGAAGAGATTTACAATATAAATCAATAGTTTAATATGAAAACCCATATATACTAGTCATTTTTATATTCCAATAGCGTAAATATATCCTTCATTTATCACAATACCATTCTAACTAAAACCTAGGGTCATCCATATGATTTTTGGTGCTTCCTCCCCTTCTAGATCATTTTGTTCTGTACTCTAGTTTTGTTGTGTTTTTACCGTCTCTCTCTCTCGATAATTGGAATGGATGATTCTTTGTTTCCCTTGGTTATAGTTAAGGTGTTGGGATGTGTTCATAGATTATTTGATCATGTGATAATTATTCATTTTAATCCTTCTTGATCCTTTGTTAAATCTTCTTATGGGGACCCGTACATTCTTTGGTCATGGTGGTGTGTGTGGTTCTGATGGTATGTGTGACCCAACCTCCTCACCAAGCCTTGTTGTTGTGGAATTTGATTCTAAGACATGGGAATCATTTATAGGCCCTTTTTTCATTATTTATTCCTTTTAGTGGTAGTGGATATCATTTCATTTTGTTTTCATATAGATTTTGATGTGGGTGGCTCTTTCTATAGCCTATGTTATGGAAACCGTTTATTACTATTTTTTATTACTTATTTTTAAATGAATTTTCATGATTTATTTATTTGTGTCTGTGTAAAAATAGGTTTTTGAGAAAATATTTCGCCCCTTTTTTGGTAAAATAAAATGTATTTTAAAATCATCATTTAATGTTTTTATGAATTTTTTTAATTAATGGTTTTAATGAAATGATTTGGGAAATGTAGCACATGCGAATCCTTGGGAACATATGTATAAGGTTTAGTATTGGGACTCATACATTTTATTATTAAGGGGTTAACTCATTTGGTGTTACTATACTACCTAGTAATTGTGTTATAGGGAAATGGTGTAGAAATTATTAGGGGGATTACTCATGGGTTATTCTTATTACCCTTAGTCCTATGTCCTATGGAATCACGTGTTATCAATTTTTTGATGTTTGTTTTAGTAATATAATAGCCTAAAAAGTTGTGATACTTGGAATCATATACCTATGATTTGGTTTTTAGTTTTTTGGATTTTATTTCCTTATTTGTTAAAAAGGATATTCTTTGAACTATTTTAACTAATCGGTTTTATAATTTTGGAAACGTTAATTTATTTACATTGAGTTTGAGATAAAAACTATCTAACTTCTTATCATGCTTTTTTTTTGTAAATTGAACATATTTTTATTGTTTTATAGAGACTCGATATAGAATACCAAGGTGGGATCCTACAAATCCTATCTTGTTCACACCCTATACACCCCTTCAATGGTGTGCATGAATTTTTATGTATTTTGATGTAAAAAAGGAAAGGCGCTATAGTGAGATGATGAGGTTCATGTCAGCTGAGTATAGATAGTTGGAGGTGATATAGTGGTACGTTACCCCTCCCCCTTATGTTTGTTTGATGAAAAAGTTATAGTTTATAACCCAATGGGATGAAGAATTATTTTCAGGCCTTTCCTCATTTTGATTTAGAACCAAGATAGGCTATTTATATGGAACGATATGTGAGAATTTAATATAAGAGCATGGTTATTTTAAGTCTTTTGAAGTGTTTAAATAAGAGGTGTGATTTTTGAATTTTTAGGGGTAGGATTCAGTGAGTTCTTGGCTAGTTATTGCTGTGACGAGCCTCAAGTTACCATGTGATATTTGGATGCGTGTCTCCTATTTTGCATTTTGATCTTAATCTTTGTTTTGTATTATATCATGATTATAAATATCATATTTAAATAATAACATTTCATGGTTCTTTTATGTTTTGTGTTTCATTTCATATATGCTATCGAACATAATTTTCTTCATTTAAAATCTCAGGGTGTTAGATTATCCCCCATTTAAAAAATTTCATGCTCACAAATTGAATTTTTTCTCTGTATCGAGAGGTATGAAATTAGAAAACTTTGTGGAAACCCATGTCATTAAAAGGGTTAGTAAAAGTTTTTCTAAAAAAAAAATTTAAATAAAAATATCATCTAGAATAACATAATACTAGGTTTACAAATAGGCTAAAATTAGTTTGATGTGAAAATATGGACATAGAGAAGAAAACTAATGCCCAAGGACTAATAAGGAGTCATAGAGAATGTGGCATGTAGAAATTTAATGACCAAAAAACATAAAATATTTATGGGTGAAATGAACATTGTTTATGTATAAATTATAGTAAAATTATAACATTTTATTTTAAGTTCATCTTCCTAATATCTATGGATTATTTTAATATCAATATCGAGAACCTAAGAAAAAATGCTTAATTTATTTCTTTTTATATAATAATTATAATTTCATCCTTTATCTATGATTCTATTAATTTCCACTTAATCTCTTACTTCAGAAAAATAATATTCAAGATTATTTTTTTTCATGAATGAAGAAACAAAATTATCTTTTAACAGGTCATAGTATCAATAAAATAATTATAATCATTTATTCAATCCTTAATAACCCCTAAAACCAAAATGGTTATTACAATTTATCTTTTAAAATACATTAATCTCTAAAACCTCAAAAACCAAAAAATTGAACTTATCAGATTCCAAAGAAAAGTTAACCTTAATGCTCCTCAAAAATTTGTTTTACCAAGATTATAACCCAAATATTAGATTTAATTGATCTCAAATACTTCCATGACCAACTTGAAAATAATATTGAAATAATTTTAATCACTCATGAAGTCTCATACCAAAATAAATATAACTTGATCATATATTATTCAAAATATATTAATCATTTACAAGAATACAAAAATATATTCTTACAAAAAGAAATTCTCCCTTTATTCATTAAATAAGTTATTATCATAGACAAAAGTAATTTTATTAGGTTCATCCTTACACTAATAGATGATCATATGTAAACTCATAATAAATATGATTTCCTTATTCCATATATTTACATAGTATCTATAGGGAGAGATAATCAGTGTTCATAATCACATTAAATTTTACTAAAGGGTATACAATTTAATTTTCATCATGTTAATTCCAAAAAACATCATTATGGGATAAAAAAATCTATAGTGGAGGATAAGGGTTCCCTATTTATCATTATTCACTTAAACTGTTGTGATTTCATAAGAATTCCCTTTATCCTTTGGATTAAGAGGCTTTCCTGGATTAGTATACTCACTAGACCTTGTATTAGTGTATTGATTCATATAATACCCAAATCCTTTCATCTAGAGCACTAAAGTGGGATTGGTATATTCTATGTATCTCTATCTCCACTCATTTCATTAACTATCCTCTTGAAATCACTTTGAAATTATTTTTATCGATGTAAATGCTTCCCAAAATTGAAACACCTTCTTGTTCCATTCAGGAATTTACATAAGTGGTCCCTACCACATTTTTGGAAAGTATGATGTTGAAAAATTTTCTTCCCTCCACAAGACACAGTACTGGATCTTTTAATTGAATCTTTATTTTTTTTTTCACGAGAAACATGAGAGTTTACAGCTTTCATTTCCACTTTGAGTGCACATCGAATTATTTCTTCATAGCTTCCAAAGCCCCTTACAGAAACATCCTTTCTAGGAATTAAATTCAAACCAGTAAAGAGTTGATAAATATTTTTTTTTGAGTTAATTATAAAACAATAATCATACATTACATGTCTTGTAATATTTTCTCCATAGGTGCCTATGGATTCATGATCCTTCTATTTTTACTCTAGAACATGCCTCCTCATTTTAGTTCCAAGAGTTTATAGAAATAACTTATTGATGAATAACATATTAAACTCCTCCCATTATATGTATTTTTTTTATTCTCCTTGCCTTATATTCTTTATAAATGTACCCCATTGGTCATTTTCACCTTATAAGAGATAAAATTCAAGGATAACATTCTCATGTTTCGAAGACTAAACATTTTTTCCTTTTTCCATAAAATGGATCCATTTCTTAGCATTTATTGGATTAAAAGACCCATATAAAGAGGATGAAAATTATCACATAAAATATTTAGTGATATGTTTCTCCCTCCTTGGAGTATTTTAAGTTCAACATGATATATGTTACCATTCAAAGCATGAGGGAGTTAAGTGATCTTAATCACACGATATTACATCCTAGATCTTAATCTATTTTTTTTATCTTGAGGAAAATAGTTACATTATCTGTAACATTCATTGTTCATATTATTCCTTTGGGTTCCAACCATTGAATAATACAAAAAATTGGGTTCAAGAATTAAGCTTCAAAAATTAGAGTGAACAATCAAATATTCATGAAAGTAATTCTTGAGATACCCCAAATTATGAAACCTAGGTCATTTATTGTCATCATGTATTGATATCATTTATTATGGTTCATAAAAAGTTGAATTATCCCAAATTTATCCCTAGAGAGTGTCAAAATAGTTTTATAGTAAATGTATACTCACCATAACCTAGAATGATGGTCGATATATTCTCAAGAAAATATATTAATGGTCGTTATCCCTAGATGCATCTATACCAAAATTTTTTCCACTTTTAGTATATATATTGGGATTTGTTTTTCTGAATTTCACACAATTTATTCATTTTTGAACAGCTTAGGGAGTATTAGTATTCTAAAACTCATCCCTAGGATTTTTACAAAACTATCTTAATTATAATAACAATACACTGAATAAACCTTTCGTTTGATAACAACTGAAGTAGAAAAAGAAAAAATTCATAAATATAACATCATTTTATATTAATATACAATATAATATACAAATACATTAATAAAAACTATAAAGGTTTAGTTATTTTGTAGAAAATATATGTAATATTCTAATTTTCTGATAGATCTACAATATCACCCACAAGGATCTTGCCACATAGCACTCTTTTTAGACATAAATAATTAAAACACTTTATTTAAACCGATATAAATGAAACATAATAAAGGGTGTTATTAGTTTCTGAGTAATGGTAAATAATGGATATGTCAATGATCACTTGAAAATTATATAAGAATAAGTGTATGAGTACCTAATATTACATTTTTAAAAGCATATGCTAGATATCATAGATCATAATCATGAGTTAATGTATAAATCTTAGTAGTTCATAGGACATGAATAATGATGTAATAAAATAAAATGATCCATGAGAACATAAAATAGACATAGGAATATGAAAAATATAAGGTTATAACATTGTGAATTTGTATCAAACGAAATAGGTTCACTAAAGATGTTAGGGAAATAAGATTAGGCCCTCACACAAAGTTATGAAAATGAATCCTGATCCTTGTATATACTTATGAACATAAAACTAGGTCCAGACATAAACCTATGTATATGAAATCAATATCCATGTTTAAAATTTTGGACATTAAATCATGTTTAGTGCATAAACTTATCGACAAGAAAACCAATACCATACATAAACTTATGAACATGAAATAGAGTTAAAAAATAAAATATTTACCTCATGAGTTATATATATTTTCCCAATTTATTAGAGGCCATATAATTTTTTTTTCGCCCAACACATAATCATAATCACATCTCGTGTGTTCTAAAAGATCATAAACCATTCATCATAAATCATAACCCATGGAAAGGAGATGGGTTTAATAAAAATATCTTTATCATAATCATAAATAATACATAGAAACAATAAGGAAGGTATCATTGGATCATATACCCTATAAATCATAATTGATATCAATGTATTTCATCTTACCTGAAAATTTCTTTAAAAGATTACTTGGAATATTTTTTTTGAGGAAAATTACTTTTTCACTTTGAAATGATTTATCCAAAGTCTAAAAAATTGAAAATTATCGTGGAAAAATTTCATTTGAAAAGATCCTTGAAGCATTGAATAAGAAGATTCAATGTATCGAGGGTTTATGGTAGCTAAGAAATTTTGATCATTTAGTATAAGTAAAAAGAAAAAATTCCATTGAAACTTTTGTAAAAAAGTAAAAAAGTACCACATTCAGAAGATGATATGTATATTACTTTTAATTTTTGTATAAAATAACATTATGTATTAAAATTATTTTAAAAATTTACAAAATAATATTAAATACATTATTCAAAACTTCTCTAGAAATCATGGATACTAAAGAAAAAAGATTGTCAACCGAGGGGAGAAGTAGGGTTGGTTTTTCTTAAAATAATATTTCGGTCTATTGAGTTATTAAAGAGAGTAAAATGAAATAAAAACATGTAATATATAGATATTATCATAAGATAAGAAAATTAATGATATTCTATATATATAGACCATAATATTTCACTATTATAACTTAATTATAAATAATCACTACAAACAATGAAATTGTAACATAAAATTCTTACCACTTCAATAACTTTTGAATCATTTTCCATATGAAATAAAAAATCAAATAAAATTTTAAATATCACAAATATAATAAAATTAAATGTATAAAATTTCATTGGTTTTTAACTTACACCTCATAAAATAATATTTGGAGACAATATAATATACGTCTCAGTGAAAACAATTTGAGATGATAAACTCCTACTTCAAGTTTCATGTTTAGTCATACACACTCAAAAATAATACATAGTAAATATATATTAATTATAAATGTTTTAAATTTCTCTAAAAAATTATATCATACCATATATTATTTTCTTAAAACATATTAAAACCCATTTTTGTTTATTCTTTATTAAAATAATTATTCAAGGTGATTGATGTTTTGTTTTTCAATCGTTTTTATGGTTTAGAAGTCTTGGTATTTATGCCTTAGTCAAGGTTCTTAAATAAATATAATTTTAATAATTATATTAATTTCATATATGTTCATAATATATATATATATATATATATATTTATAGTCATCCATATAAGTTAGAGGGAGAAAAATGAATTACCCTATTCATTGGGATGGTAATCCGAATGTACGTATGAATGTTGTTTCCATTTTTTGATGGATGGAAAAAATGAAAGGTAAATAATAATTAAACTATAAAAAATCATAAATATATCATAAATAAGATATATAATAATCAAATCCATCATTATAACTATACAAGTGAATTAGTTATGAAAAATGAATTTCAGAGCTACGTAGAGACTGTAATCCGTACATATACTTAAATGATAGATTCACTTTTAGTAAGATGGAAATGGTGGATAGTGGTTGTTACATAATTATAATAAAAAATAAGTATATTTACGATAATTAATTCATGGTTTTATAAGGTAAATAAAGTATTTATAACAGGTTGAATAAGAAATAAAATTCAAAACACTCGATTGTGATTGATACCTCTTCATTGAGAACACTATTTTAGATTACATCTTGATAACTAAAGGAAATTTATTTTGGAAAAACCTAATATATCAGGTGTGGTTAAGGAATATAGGAAGGTATTATGTTAGGCATTTTCTTTGGTATAAGGATCAAAATGTGTGAGAAGAAGAGGAGAAGTGATTCCCTTTTATAAGTGAGGGGAAGGGCACTCTTGGAATTACAAAAATGATTAAAATTTAATATTGTCTTTCTCAATATATTTTTTTCCAAATGGATTTATATTCGAATTAAATGTAGATAAGGTCAAAATATCATTAAAATATCAAATTAAAATTAGTTTTGGTGTCATTTTTTCCTTATGTTTTTTATTAACCCATTGGTTAACAAATTTTAACCTTAACCCCAGTAGCATGTGATTAAATATTAAAGGTTTATAATTTTAAATATAATGTTAAAATTTTCACATAAATAAAAAATATATGAATATTTAAACCATATTTTATAAAAATTTTATTATTTAATGATATTTATGTTTTCTAAATGTTGTCATAAAATATTATTTTTTAAAAATATTATCAATTTTATTTTTTGACACTATTAATTTAATTTGACATTAAAGACCCAAATAAAAATATATAATTAAAATATAATCCTTTTACACATGAATAATATGTAAACTTTTTCTTAAATATTCATGTAACTCAATAACTCATTAAAACTGAATTACTTTTGATATTGTTAATATCATTTATTTTATTTTTCTATTAATTGGAGAAATACTTTATCAGTATTGAATAAGAATTTAATTTAATTATTCAGTGAATAAAAATTACAAATAAACTAACATGAAAAAAAATTATTAGTTAAAATTAACATTTATAACCTAACATTACTTATTTTTACCAATGTTATAAAATATTTGAGATATTAAATTCAATATAATGACAGTTTGTAATTGTTATTTTTTAAATCAATATAAAGTTCATAATCATAGATATAAGTAACAAAGTTGACTTAAATTATATAAAAATATGTAAATGGATAACATACAATAATAAAATTTGATAAATTCAATTTTTTTTCAGGAAATTCTAAAGCCTTATTCAAAAGTTTTAACCCTATTTTTTCCATTTTATCCTTACCGATGTGATAAAACATTACTATGGTTACTACTCTTATGAAATAAAATAAAATAGACCTATCTACATAATTAGAACATCCTAATTCCCAATTTTTAATTTTTCATGTCTCAATTAACATAAGTAGAAGAAATTAATTTAATAGATTCTTGTAGAAGGAGATACAAACTATTTTTTAGAAAAATAGTTTTTATGTAAAAATATTTTTATACCAAATTTGATCATTAAATTGTTTCCAATGAACATAATTGGATAAATAATAATATAATTGAACTAAATTTACTTTTACGTTTCTTAAAAAAATGTTACTTTTTAAATCCTTTATACAAAAATAAAGTTTTCAATAAAAGGTTGTATTTTTTACTATTCGTTGAAAAAACAATCTTTTCAGAGAATCTTAAAAATTCAATATATTATTGTTTTGACATGATTATTTAAAAAATTAATTAAAATTTCTAAATAAATTTTCTTAAAGTTTCAAAAATTATCTAAAACTTTTTCTCAAAAAAATAATAAAAATCATATTTGAAGTAAAAATATTTTTGAAGCATAACTTGAATTTACATAAAAAACTGAATACTTATTTACTTAAAAAATTTAATTCTTTTTTTGTATGTATTGAGAAAATCTTTTTTTGGAGTATATACTAATATATATATATATATATATATATATTTCATAATGTGGTTATTTATATTCATACACACCAATTAAATGATTGGTTTATAAATATCATATTTATATAATAATATTTAGTTGTAACGCCCCGACCCCAGCTACCCAGAGTCGGTGCATTACTTCATAACATTGGCATGATCATAAAATATCAAGTCTCGAAAGACCGATTAGTTTAGTAGCCTTGGAAACACTAGATACATTCACAAGTCTTACATTACATCATAAAGTAAAACAAAACTACAACATATTCTCTTCATATCCCCTTATATTATCCCCGTAGATCATTCATAATATACTTCTTCACATCCTGGAAAAATTAAAACATTGAAAGGGGTGAGCTCAGATGCTCAGTAAGGATAACAATATAGCAGAAGCTTTCATAAATGAACATTAACATTTAAGGAAATGTATAACTAAAATAAAATCATTTTAAACTTGAACATTAGCATAATATGGCAAAAGTAAAATGAAATAATTCCATTTACTTCCTCACATGGATACTGTACTAGTCGAATAATCACATGAAATATCAATAACCACTTTCATAATGATGGAATGCATAATGCCAGACTACCATAACCACGTAGCCAAGGCCTCGTGCTAAGAATACAAATAATATTTTGTCAAGGCCTCGTGCCAAGACACTAGTTTGTCTCATGAGACCTACCGATGCAATTTTTTTAGAAGATACTTACGATTAAAATAGATCAAATATACTCCAGTGTTTTTTTGAAAACATTATGAAAGCTTCTGAAAACAAAATAACTAATTCTGAGACTGCTTGACTAATTGCAGGCCATGATGGGTCCACGCCCAATCCCTTCCTGTCTACCACAATTGAGAGTCGGGTTTTATGAAAACATTTTTAAGCTTGCGTTAAATACGTATACATTTTCAATGGATTTTAATATATTTGAGAGAAATATATCTCTCTTTTTTGAAATCATTTAAAAAATTTATGGCTTGTAGAGGAAGCCGAAACTCAAATAATGGCCATGGAGGCGGAGAAGTCATTGTCACCGCATACGTATAACAAAGAAGCATTCCCTTTTTTCATTTAGTAAAAATGCTTCGTATAAAAATATTCCTTTTGAATAAAAGTAAAAGTCAAAGGGGTTTATACACCATATAAAAGAAAGTTGTGTATAAAACAAAATATGCCTAAATGAAAGGTGATTGAGACGAAGACCCATACAAAGATCATTTTTTTTAAATAAAGTAGATCTATTATGTGTATTCAATATAATTACACATAAATAAATTATGAATACAATATATTACTTAATAATATCATGACATAATTTGAAAGTAGGAGATTAACCTATTGAATAGAAATTGGGTTAAGAAGTTCCCTTACCTTGCGTCCTGTCTTGACTCGACCGTTCTTTAACCTCATGAATAATAAACTAGAGTTAATTTATAATTGCTTAAGAAACTTTTTCAAGTTTTTTATTCTTTTTATATCACTTATTATCATGTTATGAACATTATGTATTTATTTATGTTAATAACGGTCGTTTTGTCGATCTTTGGTACTTGAGTCAAAAATAAACTTCTTATAATTACAAGTTGTTCATGTGGTGAAATATCCATTATATCCATAATTATATTCATGATGTAGATATCATATATATCATATATATCCAGTATATACATTCATTTATAATATTACGTAACATTTAGAGGTAAGAAATGAAATGCACCGTTCATGGAGATGATAAGCTGTATGTACGCATTAACGCTACTTTCATTTCTATTTCGTATTTAATGGAATGAAATCATAATGATATAAATGTTTAATATAATTCCAGTATAATATAGTGTATAATACCATTTAATCCATCCTTTATACATCCCACATATGGCATTAACAGTTCAAATCACTTTGAGTGGGCGGTAGTCCGCACTTCCTAAAATGAAATTATCGTGTTTACACATAATGGAAATCATAAAGGTATGACATAAATGAGAAATACAGAAGCATAATGAAAACATAAACATAATATATATGTCATATATTAAAATAGTGTCATCAAAATGGCCACCATTATAGGTGTTAAAAGAATATTGAACAATCATCGTTTCGTGAGGCAATATTTCGCCACCCACAGAAATAGTATGTTCTTTAACCATTAGAAGAAGGTGTGTGTATGTGTAAACCAAATCCTTATTATAAAAACATCCTATTATATTTTAGATACTGGTGTTGTTACAAAATAAAGTAATAAAAAGAGTTTAAGGGGTTGGAGAAGCTAAATAAAACAAAACAACATTAGAGAAGACATTACCTAAAAATCGGATAACTCTTTTTGATTTGAGCCAAAGGAATCCTTGGGAAGAATTCTACCCAAAGTGAGGCTTCTAGGAGTAAGGGAGGGAAATTGGGAGAGTATTTGGGTAGAGTTCGGCCGAGCCAAAAGGCTTTCAAAGCGTGAGTAAGGTGGTAGTGGTGGGGGCCTTTTATAAGAGGAGAGGAGGGGAACTCTTGGAAAGTAAGGAAATGTTACTTTATTATACAATGCTTTTCGGATTCCAAAGGTCACAAACTTATATTATTCGAGGCTAAGGTGATAAGGGTTCTAAATTTCTTCATCCAATAGGTTTTTGACAAGTCTAAGCCTTAGATTTTACATTATCCTTTCATTTTATATAAATCGTTAATTAATGAGGTAATCACTGCATCATCATGGTGTCATAAATAATTTTATTTATTTAATGTCTAAAAATTATAAAAAAATATCATGATGTAGGAAATAGTTTTATATTTCTAATGAATATTTATAGTAAAAATATGACTTGTATAACCCCATTTAAAAATTGTTTTAGTAAAACAACTCTTGTTTGTGACCTTTTTATTTTAACATTAAATAAAAAGTTATTTATGTCATTTTCCTACCAAAGTGGCTCCATGGGGTCCCCAAGTTGACCCATGGATTGTCTTGGTCGGACATGACACATAAAATAGTTGTTGGACAAGTGTAAAGGTCATTCCATAATTTTATAATACTATTTTTACCTTAAATTTCACTAATTACCTTTAATCGCGATTAATTAAACTTAAAAGTTACTATTCACCAAAAAAATTATTTTTATCCCATTGAACAACATTTTACTTCCTAATGACAACCATGTATGTTGGATTTTTGAAAATAAAATCACAGAAGTGGTAATGTTTCATTTAAATGAAAAATCAGTTTTTTAACTACCACTTAGTGGTTTCACAATTCATCAAAAATTGAAGTTTTTCAGAACAATGCCAAAATTTCACCCTAAGCTATAATTGATATTCCAAATCCAAAAATTATTTCTATTTTAAAAAATTCCAAAAATATAAGTTTCATTAATTAATTTTATAATTAATTCCCGCTGTCACAAACAATTAGCATGTTTTTAAGAAACAATATATATCAAAAGATTGACAATTGTTTATGTCCAATTTCAAAGTGAAATTAATTCTAATGAACAACATTGGATAAAATAGTAAAAATATATTCTAATTATACTTTAAATCCAATCAATAGTATAATTTATCACTATAAATTATTTTGATTAAAAAAGTTGTTTATATGTATTTTTCACTATTCATAGAAAATTGGAAGTTCTCAGAAAAATACCAAAAATTCAACATAGGCTAATTTCGATATTACGAATTCAAAAATGAAGTCCAATATAAAATTTATATAATTTTAAAAAGTGGTTATTACTATTCATAACGGCTACTTTGATTAGTCGCTGTGTGTTAGAACTCGAAGTTGCGTACAATGCAAGCTATTGCATTATTAAATGAGAAGCGTATTGTGGAAGCTCGGGGTGTTACATTAGTGGTTCATTTAAACTCGGTGTTATGGGTTGTATATTCTATAGAACATAATTTTTTAAAATATATGGGTGGTACACAGATCTTTCCATTTTATATATCTACATTCATATCATATATATAAGTATTTAAGGAATTTCTCTATCAATCTCCCACTTGTACTAAAGCCTTCTAGACTTTGTGTCATTCCCCCTTATAGAGTATCTTTCACAATAACTTCTGAATCCTTATCAAAAGATCCTTTTAGATACCATCAATTTTTTTGTGAAGTTATAATTCGTTTCATCAATTTTAAAATTATACGAAACACCTTATAAATATCTATATAATATTCTTTTTGGGCTGACTCTAATAAAGATTCAGAGCACCCCCCTGAATTTCATAAAACTCAATCCCCATTAAATCAAGAGAAATTTATGACCCCAAAGGCCATTGATACATTGAAAATAAATATGAATTTTATAATTCCCAAATTACATCAAATAATATGCACTATAAAAGTATCATTTCTACTCAAGATCTATAGGGACCTGTTATGATATCCATTAAACACATGTGTCTCAATACTTGTGTTCACAAAATATGCCATGTATAACTATTAATAATCATGTAATACACTTATTCATGACATAAAGGGACCATGAGACATGGAGTATGTCATTTATATATATCCAAATCATACATTCATGATTCTAGGAGTACAGAATGACCATGTTGATGAATAAATCACATGTTATTCATCTAATAGGATTAACTTTTTAAATTATCCTAATCTAAATATTTAAGCACACAACATGAACCTTATCAGGCTCTGTCAATACAATTCCTTATTTATCTGAATAAAGGTGGTAGATGTCATCTACTATATCTACTAATCCTGGCTTTCTTCCAAGCCATGTTTCAATTTCATATCTCTCCACGTCATAAAAAACCTATATGTCGACTAATCGGGCCTCCATGCCACTGAAGCCCGCCTCAGAATTTCTTTTCTATCCCTCTCCAAGCATCTCGTGCTCGGGTTTCATCTCCTCCCATTTTCTGAATCTAGTGAACCCTCGCATTTCTACGAACCGTGACCTCTACTCCTCGCTCGTCTTTCTCCTCCTCGCTTCATTCACTACCTGAAAACCCCAAGCTCCGAGTCTCCACGCCGCTGATGACTAACTCTTAATTTATCTTCTCTCCCTCTCAAAGCATCTCCCGCTCGGTTTTCATCTCCTCCCATTCTCCGAAACCAGAAAACCCTCCCCGCCGCCGTGCTGAGCCGACCTTCCTCACTCAAATCAGTTGACCTTTTTTCTCAAACAGGTACCTTCTCCTATATTGTACTGATGGTTCCTACCTTCATCGGTTCTGATTCCATTTCGCATAACATCTATTCACTATCTAGGGTTACCGGTAAACCTCTACCGATGGCCGAAACCTTTTACCGGTGTCTCTGCATCCCTGTGTACTCCTACTATGACATGCTCATGCTCGATGCAACTACTGGAAACCCCACAGTCTTCATCATCCCGGAATTCACCTCCGTGAGGGTTTAACCGGCTCGTGAATTGGCAAACATCCACTTCGTCGCTGGGTTGAGGTATCCTTCCGCTTTGTGTCCACTGCTTCGAACCCCCAACGTAGATGAGTAAATTTGACTAATCCAGGGATTTTTGGTTTTCAATTAGTTGTTCCCAGTGTGCTTGGTCGTCCCGGTGCATCTTCATCCCTGCTCCTATGCCAACTAGCATGCCGTGGCTGTGGGAAGTTGCGTCTAACAAAACCTCATCATCCTGGTCTTCATATCTGCGACTTTTCATCCTGCTCTCAAATTGGGTCAGATCCATTCATGCATGGTAGAAGTATCCTACCTTTGCATCAGGTATGTAAACTTCTATCCAATTTTGATCAAATTCTTTTGGTGTTCGCATATTATATATTTCTATTTGATTTCTGGTGCCCTTTCTTTATAACTGAATTGCAGTGGGATTCAAATTATTGTTCTTCGACTTCTATTAGCTGAATGTTTCATTTGTTTTCATCAGTGATGATGTTTGAATTGTGCTGTTATGGATATAATGCTTCCAGTCAAGTATCCAAATATTTATAACCTAACATGCTTCTGATTTAGTGCTTTTGCAGGCCACTCCCAATCTATCCAGTTTTGATTCAAATTCTTTTGGTGTTAACATATACTATCTCTACTAATAGTGGATTTCTCCATATCCACATGTCACTCTCACAATTTGATCCTACAAACAAGGGGAAAATGTGAAGTAACGCTGGATTTGGAGTAATAAACCATCGTGGAAGGTATAATGTGAATATCATTTAAAACAATACAGTTTCTGTTACCTCTAACACCCTTTGTTTGAAAATTAAATGCTTGTGTGATAACATTTTGTAATATTTTATTGGTTTTAAGAATATATCCAATATCATTGATGTTGTTATCTTTGAAAATATTAGTGGTGTGTGTGACTGCATCATGTCTGGAGGCGGCCTCCACAATTCATGTCATATAGAAATGGTATTTGGGTAAGATCTCATTTACCATCAGATGATGTATGGTAGATCTTCCCATTGACTTGGATTTCATATCCCATAAAAAATGTACAGATTTTAGGATCATTGAATCATGAAAAACCATTAATTAATTTTATCATTTAAATTCTCCCATGATGAAATTCCAATATCCTCCTAAACTATAATGACTTTAGGCACAATGTTGTTTCGTTATTTAATGATGCTACCAAATTATATGTTATTCACTATTTGTAGATTTTTTTACATTGATTAATCATTTTAATGGTTCATAATGATCTTACAAGTCTTCTTTGATTTAGTTTTCTTTATCATCATCTCCAGTTTTTGAATAAAATGCTAACACAGATTCAAGGTAATTATCCTGATATGTTTTTCTATTAATTAAAATTTAAAATTTTGTCACTTATTCTATTTACTCAGGTATGTCACATAAAATAATTATGTTTTAAAGGAGATGTGACATTGACAATGATTAAATATTGTGACTAAAGGATTCAATGTCTTCTTGAAGGTATGGCTGAATCCTGCTAGAAGGATTGACTGCCAATCATTCATTATATTTTTCATTTCCTTGGTGGATTGCTTTAAGAAGGATATGGATGCTCAAAGTTTTTAAACATTCTTTTTGTTTATGAAACCTGTTTAGATAGGGTTTTGAGCATGTTTTGAATCATTTTCTAAATGTACTTTGACCTTCATCTCTTTTCATCTGCCCTTGTATGATGAAATTTATCCATATCTAATGTAATTTTTTACATGATATTGTCTATTATTGATGTTTTCAAAACCAGTTCAATAGTTTTATCTTTGTTTTCAAATAAGACAATTGATTGTGTTCTTTGAGTTGTAAAATAAGAAATGGTGATATGTGATTCTTAATTTTTCATCTCATTTCCCTATTATTTATATTTTCAAATACTGGAAGCATGAGAGAGATACATGAAAGTCAGGATTTTTGATCCGGGAACCTGGATTAACCGGAACAACCCACTCATGAGTCTCATGTAAGAAGGTCAGTGTACTCATCCATTTCATTTAGAGTCTTATCACTATACCAGACTAAGAATTAATTCAATATGTATGATGGAAATCATATCTGTCAACCGTCATTATATCTCTAAAGCTAACTACGATTTGACTAGATTTTCCCATGCTGATTCCCTGGAAGCAGATACACTAGAAGAATAACGGGGAGGATCTTTTGGACTTGATCATTGCCATTTGAAGTAGCTAGAGAAGTGTCTCGATAGCAAACCGAGTGAAGTGGTTCGTAACAAACAACATTTGATTATTTTAATATTTTCATGTTGTTGTAGTGCACATTGTCATTAGGTGTTTCATAATTGTCATTATGTTAACAAATTGGCGTCTCTTTTAGAAAGGGTGGATCTTCAGGGCATTGTGGGGCTTCCAACAATAATGTACTAGAAAATATGGAACTTCTCCTAGAAAAATCTATTGTCGAGGAATGTATTTTAGGGGAGCCTACTCTCTCGGATATGTTTCCAACCCCACTTACCTATCTATATTGTTCTATAAACATGTCTGTGAAGTTCTTGGATGTTTTGTTCCTTGTAGATTTTTTGACTTTATCTCCTCTCGATACAGGTTTTCAATGTATACATGGATGTTCCAATCTTGAAATGATATCCTTAAATAATATGGTCTACATGTATCACTTTATGTACAGATATTGTTGAATGTGTCGGACGATCTTGAATATGAAGATTCAGTAAAAAGGTACAATGTGATTATCCATTCTACTTTCTACTATTTTAACGGTCTCTATATTTAATCTAATTTTACTGTAATATTCTATACCACTTATTTATGCATTCAATAAATTCAATATAATGAATTTTAATGCTAGGTTTTGATCCTGCAAACAAGGGAAAAAGGTAAAGTAACACTAGATTTGGAGGAATAAACCATCGTGGAAGGTATAATGTGAATATCATTTAAAAAAATACAGTTTTTGTTACCTCTAACACCCTTTGTTTGAAAATTAAATGCTTGTGTGAAAACATTTTGTAATCTTTTGTTGGTTTCAAGAATATATCCTATATGTTCAAATTCTCATGTATATTGTTCCTGTTTCAATGTTCATTAATATTAATTCTTCTTTGAATTGTCTGTTACTTCATATATATTATTTCTGAATGGTACAAATAAATTTGTATTTTGTTTCATATAAAATTGATGTTTACTACTATTGTGATGATGTCTTAGAAACTTATACAACTATTAGTTATAATTTTAATAGTGTGTTAATTCTTTTATAGGTTATTTGTTTGATACAAATTTTGAATGCACACATATGATATGATAATTATAACTGTTTTATAATGTGATTTTGTGATAAAACATCAGTAAACATTACCAGGGTAGGGATAATCTTGGTCCAACATACCAGGTCACATGGTGGAGTTAGACTTCAATTTGGAGAAATACCCATCATGGAAAGGGAAGTAGGGACACATTTTGGAGCTGTGGATCATTATAAATTAGTTGCAGCACTGACATTGGCTTAGTTTTTATTATTTGAAAATTTTACATGAATTGGATGTCAAATCTAACCTGCATGAAATAAATCTTACCAATGCACATATCTGGAACGATCAGTTTACCTATATGGGTGTGTTTGTTATCATTATACATCATATATGAAGATTTTCCAACACCATTACACTTAATTTTGTTTTATTGGGTAGATATACTTATGTGAAAACATGGTACACTAAACCAAATAGAACCTTATGTTAACAAACACACCCCAATAATTATATCATTTATTATAGATATTTACTTCTGTGAAAACATGATTCAAGATTTATTAGGTTTAATTATTTCCCTACTAGTCATACATATATATTTCTGGAATGCTTATTGCAGTGTTTCTCAATTTCTTATACTTAGTTTTTTATCAGATTTATTATACATATTTATGAAGTTCTTATTGAGGTGTATCCCTATTAGTCATGTGGAGAATGTATTCTTATTTTTATAATATTTTTGTTTCTGTAGGTAATCATATTTTGCGAGTGCGTACGTGATCAGCTCATGGTTTAATACCTCTTATTCCACCATTATAACTCCTTATCATCACTAAAAATCTAGGTACATCAATGCCTTTAATTTCATGAAATGTTTTCATATTCTTCATCAATAATTTAACTTCAAAATGTTATTAGTTAATGAAATGTTTTCATATTGTGGTTTTAGGTTTGTAGAAGGTTAAACTTGGAAAGGACTTCTATCCAGAAATCCTATGGGTCTATGTAAAACCTAAGTGGTTAACTTATATTTTTATAAGGATCCAAATATTGATCAATCAAGATATGCTCATCAAACACACTGAGAGGGAAGTTGTATTTGTTGCGGATTCATATCCTCACAAGGTACTCTCTCCAATAATTATATCATTTATAATGATATATGGTTCTTGCAGGTTTAATATGTATTTTTTAAGGGAGATGGCACAGTGCTCTACTTGAACTAGCCTCCTTGATTTCGAGGCCGGTATTGTTTAGTCTTAATAAAAAGACATTTTTCAGGTCCTCATGTGTCCCCTATAAATTTTTCCCAGTCATTATTAAGAGTTTTATCTGATAGTGTTAATATATATGCATTGCTCATTATACAGCAGATCCTGTTTTAGAATAACTCAACCATATTTTCATAATATAATTCCTTTTAAATAAACAATCTCTTATCTTACATTTCATCCAAACTATCTCTTCCATATTTCTTATACAACTATTTTATAATTTCTTATACATCTGTTTTTAATGATTTCTTATTCCTAACTGTTTGTTTGTAGTGTGTCAAGAATAAAATATATGCAACATAATTTCGATTTTTTTGAGCTGTTTAGACAGGTGAAGTTATTCTAGAGTAAATTTATTTTAAAGGAGTGAAGCCAAGGGTAGAATCTTGTTGATGAATGGATGAGTCCTGTAGATAGAAATCTGGAGAAGAAAAAAAAACTGGGAATATTCAACTTGAAATATTCTTCATAGATTTCACTTGGAAGATGCTATTTTTATCTTTAGCGTGTTTCTATTTATGTGATCATTTTCTCATTGTCTGCAAAATATCTGAATGCATCAGATTTAATACATAATTCTTCAATTTCATACATATATCTTCATTGTGGACTTTAGTAATGCCTAAAACATGTATTCTTTTCTCTCATTACTGTATTTGTGTATTTTGCATTATTGACTGCAACAACTGTTTTCACCATTGTGTTAGGATGTACATGATATTAATCCAATTGCTAAGGAGTAGCTCTCCGGGATCAATGTTGATCCCCATGTAGCCTGTTACTTCATATATAATATTTTTCAACGGAACAAATAAATTTGTATTCCTTTTTATATAAAATTTCTCTTTATTACTATTGTGATGATGTTTTAATAAACTTCCAAAACTATTCCAATATTCCTTCTTGGTTTCATGCTCGTGATCCCCTTCATCTCCTCCAATGTTTCCTGCGCCTCCAATTTTCACTTCATCCCGGTACTCCTATTTCTACCACCACTCTCTATATATCCAATTCCTCCCCCTCCCCCTCTTCAGTTCCAAAACTTTCTCATTCGAATTGGGGTTACTATCTTATTTCATTCATTATGTATGTCAATTTTTTATAAATAAATATTAATATAAAGTATTATTTTTGATAAATAATATTCTATAGTTAATAATAAGAATTAATTTATAGTGCCGTGCATCGCACGGGCAATGTACTAGTACTCTTTATATGAGAGGACAAATCCCATCACAATTAAGCTTCAACAGATAATATAACCAACATGATATCTAACCATCGTATAATAAGATAATCCTCAAAAATTTTGTTAGAAGTGTATCAAAGTATGAATCTTTAAAATCTAGGAATGTTTACATCCTCATGTACAATGATTAAATAAAAAACATGCACCCTTAGTATACCAAATATATTGCATATGACACTCTATGTGGTATACTTAATGGGTTATCAAACACATATAACTTCTTTTGTTCCACATGATCATATTCCATGTATCTAAAAGTAATTTTAATCATGATAAGTTTGACATTTCATCACAATATATAATTCTCTATTATGAAAATTAGTTGGGGGAACTCAAAATCATACTTTGAGTAGTAAATTAGAATTTCACTTCTAGACAAAAAATACAACCAACATGAATTAATGATAAAGTGGAGACTAAATTTTATATGAAATATTACATTTTATGTTGTTAAAATACTTAAATAAAAAAAACATATATATGTAAAAATATATTCATATCCCATAAGATACACTATTAGATTGACCTTATGTTTGCTAAACATTTTTGGATTTGTAAAACCCATTACATCTCCATGTAATTCTTGCCACATCTCTATGTAATAATCTGATAAAACTCACCCATTAAACCCATTTAGTGAGTAACATCTATGAATTAAGCTAGTTTTAATAACATTAACAATTAATAATGATATTACTAGTTTTCAACAAGTCTAAAAATAGTATTCAAACTCCTTCACTACACAATATTATATGTTATAATGATAATAATATATATCACCAACTTAGAATTCATTCTATGTTCATAATAATAATAATTATTAGAACTATTTAATCAAAAATTTTCCTTGAGATAATTTTATTAATAAAATATTACTCTTAACATTATTAGTTTATCAACATATTTTAATATCTTTTAGAATATAAAATAAAATTCATTACATTGTGGTAACAAAATGTTACTCTAATATTTTTATCGAGAAACCCTAATCTATTTTAGGGTACATGGTGACATTATCTTTGAATTTTTACTTTTATAATATTTTATTGATATAGATTTAAGTTTTCCTAGAAAAAATATGCTCCAAATATCATCTGAGACACTATATTATCTTCAAAACATCAAGCTAGGATACAAAAACTCATTTATGTTAATAAATAAATCATTTTTCCAATATTTTTTTAATAAATAAAATACTAATATATTTATGTTATATGAAACTATCTGTGTGTAGATTAGTATTTTTAAAAGAATATTTTATTTTTTACATGAAATTAAAAGTGGTGGGATCAAATCCCTTTATTTTAGAAAAATATCTAAGAATAAATATTTTATCCTGGATAAATATTGTTTTTTTCTTATTATATTTTGAAATATATAATATAATCCAATTAATCATAAAACACATGTATTAAATCCATCATATGATATTATTTATAATAAATATTCATTTAAAAAAAACTTATCTTATTATATAATAAAAATTGGATACCTATACACATCCTTTATATTGATCCATATGAGTTTAATATACTACTTTGTATTCAAATAAAGGGTTTAAAAACCCCTTGCTTTATTATATGAATACAAAGTATAATATCCTTAAATTATTTCATTGATTTTTAACTCCTGTATATTTATATAACTTGTAAAAGATAAATTTGGTTTTATGTATGTTGAAAATTAATGAATTTAATTCTATAACACTAATACCCAATGTGGAGATTCCATGGAGTTTCCCAAACCACTTCAAGTATTCTATAAAATTTCATAGTATGTAAAATATTCCCTTCTTTACTAACAAAAAATTTTGGTTTTAGTGATCATGACTAGGTTTTTTAAGTTATTGAATTTTCCAACTAGCTTTTTGTCTTTTGATTTGAAATTTTACTCACTTATATTATCAATAAAGTAGAGGAATTTGTAAATTTCATGTATAGTTCATCAATACTTAACACTTTAGTAATATCAATTAAAATATTAATGTATATAGTAATAATTATATAGAATTTCCAACAATGATCATAGATTTAATTCCTTCCCAAAATCTAAGACTAAAGTGATCATTTAGACTCTCAAAGTCATTAACATACCCAATCATATTGAGTGGAGGGACTAATTCTCCTCTATCTAAATTTAATTTGATGCCTTTGAAACCTCATGTGAATTTATATACCAAAAAGATGAGAGCATGAGTTGGTTTCCCAACCCATGCCCCAAAAGTTTATTAAAAATAAAAATCCAACAGCAAGGTGAATACATGAGGTGCAATGTTTTTGCACCAACTAGAATTCAGATGATTACAAAATAAATGATAAACAAGAGAAAGCACCTGCCATCCATTTTGGGTTTGTTTTAACCAGCATCGTCCAAACTCAATCCCTTCAGAGAGGCGTGCCTTAGTCTCCTGCCACCGCCGATGTTACAGCAGCTGCTTCACCAGAGAAATTCAGATCTGAAATTTCTGCACAATAAACAGGTATTGTATCGCATGAAACTCAAAATGATATAATGAGTATTCCCCTTCATTCTAGGAATTCCAATCTGAAAATTCTGCACAAAAACCAGGTATTTGTATCTCATGAAACTAACAATGCTGCTAGTCCAGTAGGACTATAGGAATTCAAATCTGAAAATTCTGCACAAAAACCAGGTATTCATATCTCCTGAAACTTCAGCAGCACAAAAAAATGCTGCTCTACATTAGATCAGCAGGTGCATCCGCAGCGATCCAACATAATGAGACAGCGCTATTCCCACCGAAGCTGAGAATAATCAAATTCAGGGTTCCGATCGAGCTCAAATTCCACCCTATCAAACATACGCTCCCTCGTAAAGAGATAATCATCGACAGATATTTCTTTATTACAATATTTTCTATAAGATAACCTTGCTTGCTCCTCAATCCATGTGTAGAAATCCTCCTTGTATCCTTCCTTAATAACCCGAGTGCAATTTCTAAGCTTAACTCTATCCGCGCGATCCTCAATCCAAGAGTAGGAGTCCTCTTCTTCTGTGGAGGAGTCCCCTTCATTATGGGATTCCGGTGCAGAGGTACTCTTACTGATAACCGGCTGTGCAGGAATGTTAATTTCCTCCACTCGAGGCCCTGACGATCTAGTAACAATGGTCCTCTCCAACTTGGAGTAATCAATTCTCTTTCGAGTCTTCTTAGGGTGCTGAGTGATAAAACCATCAGGATCAACAATAGCTTTCTTACCTTTTTTGGCACTTGAGCGCAGGTATTCCTCCTCAATTCTATCCGCTTGCTCACTATCATGATGATTGGACTCACCAGAAATAGAATGCATCTCTTGTGCTTGCTCATTAGAGGTTGGAACAACTCCTGGGGTGCCAGTGCACATCTTAACTTCATTGACCATGTCCACAAAACCAGAAGGAGCAGAATTTTTGTCGCAAACCGGCTGTGCTGAACAGGATGCCGGAGGGCCCTTAGAATTAGAGGGCTCAGTCTATTCAGCATGAGGCCTATCCTTCTCAATCCAGACTAAATTCCCTTCATTCGGAAAGTGTTTCCCAAGTTTCTGACTATTCATGGGATCCTTCCCAGAACCACACTCGCTAAGAGAGTGGCCAATTTGCATACAATTGGAGCAGTAGCTCGGTAAAGATTCATAAACCACTTCCTGAAAAAAACCTACATCCCCATTCTGTATCCAAATAGCAGAGGGCAATTTCTGCGAAATATCAACCTCCACACACACGCGGGCAACCGAAGGCCTTGAGAGCTTCTGAGTCGCGGAATCCATCTTAATGGGATTACCGATGAGCTTAGCAATCGGGAATAAAGCAATTTGCTTGAAAAGATGCATCGGCAAACCAGGAAATCCTATCCAAACAGGTGCAAGCGGTGATTCAGAGAAGCAATCAAAAGAAGGAGACCACTTAAAGACCTTCATCGTGCAGCCGCCAAAACTCCAAGAACCCCTAGACCAAAGCCGATAGAAATCGTTTGCAGAGGAAAGCCGAATAGCAATATGCGTCGAGTTGAGCAGGCCGATTTCAAAATCAACAAATCCGATGGATTCGAATGATTTTCGTAGATAGATCAGAGAGGGACGACGCTTAAAAAATTTACCAACAAGAACAAATTGAAAATCAGAAGCAAGGAAATGGACCTCCGCCTGCGAGAAAGAGATGGCCGCGTGACCCCTATGCCGGAAGTGCTTCGGATGAAAGGATTCTGCACGAGGCGGAGATTCATCCGAAGATCGAATCTGCTCAGCTCCTGCAACCACATCTGCGAAGCTTCGCGTATCTCGTCTGCTTGCGTCACCCTCAGTTCGCGTTCGGTGCCCTCGTTCGTCGCCCTCTCTCTGCCGCTCCATCCTCCTCATCTCATGTGAATTTATATATTCTTCTCAAAATAATCCCAATTGACTTTTTGAACAACTCTATCTTTTGAGAATTTAGGGAGGTATTACTTTCACAATTTTGTACATGTTAATAAAAAATATAATGTTTTAAATAATATAAAAGGTTTTTCCATTAAATTTATCCATTATCAAATATAAATTACATGTTAATGTTCAATTATGATTATTCCATTAATCTAAAATATAATATTTTATCATATGTTTATTGAGTTTTACATTCATTTAATAATTTATTTTATTTATTGTGCTCCCACTAAAATTTTGGCCCCTTTAAAAATCAATAATATTTCTTAGTTGGCCAAGATACCTATGTAACTAATTAATGAGTTCACTTTAGTTTTTTAATTCAAAAAATAGGTATTTTGGTTGGAAATCATGATAATCATATCATATATGACTCTTGGATGATTGAGCATGAATCTATTTACACAATCCATCATATGGATAAACTAAACACTATTTTTCTTGTATCATTCCTAATAGAATCCTAGCTAGGTATATCCCAAATCATGTTAGAAAATCAGAAACCAAATCCTATTTGGACCACCCATTACTTTCTTTCCTGACACAAGATAATTCAGGGGAACCCACCATTAATGTGAAACTACCTAGATGGATGATTGAGGTCTTTACTGGTGTTTTCTTTAGAAGGAATCTGACACTAGGTATTTTCTAAAGGTGATTTAAAATTTCCATCTTATCTTATACATTCCATTTCCATGTATGCTTGCTTCAAGTTATTTAGTTTTGTATCTTAATTGTTTCCACAAAATCAATATCTTCAAATCATATTGACTTATAACTATTTACACAACTCATGAGTGACCTTGAATTAAGGAAGAAGAAAAGTAAATTAATTGTCATTGTTAGCATATAACACCTTGTATTTGTGTATTACAATTTTTAAAAGTAATATAAATCATTAATCTTACGCATATATTCATCTATAATATAAAAGTTCAAAATTATGAATATTATAGGGAATAAAACAAAAATAAATAAAAAATTTCATATATTTATGCAAGATATAAATATATATGAATAATTCTTAAATTAAGAAATGATAAACATTTTATAATTTACCCATAGATTGTGGATATTCCATTGTTAGACAAATATTAACACCTTTATATTTATTTCCAATATGAACTCCTCCATATTGACATTTATATGAAATTTTACTTAAAAAAATGATATTTGAAACATAAAATTACATATATATGTATATATATATATATGTTAACTATTCATATAATATATAAAAATATATAAATTTAAAAATTTAATATTACTTATAACTTAATCATATCAATTATCAAAACCCATTCTGCTAAGTATTAAATAATTTTATAAAATAATGCATTTTCAATTATAATATTTCAAATTAAATATTACAAACAATATATGATTTTAAATACAAGCTCCCTTAAATCGTGCATTATTTTGTTATTTAGAAACTTGTTATAAACTAAAATTTTAATATCCTTATAAAAACATTATATACAAATTATAATTCATGCTATATAATCTCAAATGTATTTAGTTTTAAAAAATAATATTATATATATTTATTTATTAAATTTTTCATAAAGATTCAATAAATAATTACAAACACTTTAAATTTGATTAATTTATTAAAAATTTATAAATTAAATAAATCTCTAGAAATAATTTTTTATTTACTTTAGAAATAATATAATTCAATTCATAATTTAAAATTATAAAAATAAAAACTTTCTTGTATATCATATTTAATGATAAAACTTATATCATAATATACGACCTTGCCTTTTCTTATACCATTTTTAATTTTTTCTAGCAATCAATATAAAATATATAATACTGAAATTATCTATTATATTTGAGGATATATATTATAAAATTGTAGTGATCTAGGTTTTCCTCAAATAAAACTTACCCCAATTTTTTGTTTTTGGGGCCTTAGGACCTGCTCGTGGGTAAAATGGTAAATTTACCCTAATAGATTACAAAAAATAAATTTTCCGATGGATTCATTGATTTTAGTATATGTTTTTTATCCCTAGGTTCAGCTAGAATAGAATTGAGAGAATGGTAAAATTCCAAAAATAATATATTAAAAAATTATATTGTTTTTAGTCCATTCATAACAATTATGAGGTACTGCTTTTATCTCCCATGCGGGGTATCAGATGGGGATAACATGAACATGGTTTGGTATGGAATGGGTTTTTCCTATGGGTGGTATTATTTTCATTTATAGTGATTTATTTGACTTCTAATAATCACTGGTGGCACATATTAATTAAATATTTTAATTAAGTGGAACCCTATGATAACTCCCTATATAAACCTTGTTATGTGTTCTCTCTAGGGGAATATTTTTTTCAATGATATGAAACCTAGATTAGGGAGTAGGGTGAGGAGTCCATATCATGATCTAATCCTTGAGAAAACTAATGATTGAATTATGCAATGATGATTAACTAACCTATAACAGTGATGAAGGGTATTAGAGATGGAGAGTCACCAATGAGGTAGGGATTTGAATTTTTAAAGCTCTTTTATTCATGAGTTATGTTTTTGAATTGTTAAATTGTAAAATTTTATTTATAAATTATATCTTTGTGATTAATATTTTATTTTATAACACCCTTTTTATAGTGTTTATCAATACCTGTTCTCAAAAGCTCTCACATGGAACCTTTATATTCTCTTGGTTTGATGGAAAAAAATTCAAACATTGTTTAAAAAGAATTCTATTTTTGGGGATAAATGTTAAATAGGGTTAAATTATACATATTATTTCTCTCTAGTCATTATAACTCAATACTCCTACTCCGCTCTCACTCACTCTCTTTTCCCTATTCATATATTACTCATGATGATGGGATGCCGATCCCAAGGTTCGCCGAAAATGGACATGGTGACAGAAGAGTGGTTCTGAGTGTTGTATCTTGGGAAAGGTAACACATGAGAATGAGGGGATAATAGTGGGTGGAATTTCACATAAATTAGGTAGCTCACATGAGGGGATCGTGACATGATGTAACACAGAAGCTCTTATTAGTAAAATGGTGGATTTGTCTTGATTGAATGTGGAATACGATCAACAGTTGGGTTGGCATATTTCAAAAATGTTACAGAGGTTTCATTAGACACTATAGTGCATGTAGGTTACTAAGTCACCAACATCATAGAGAATGGTGTTGGGTATAAGTATTTTCATCCCCCATTTTATAACACTTTGGTTATAAAAAAAGGAATTAAATAAAATTAAATTAAAAAGAAGAAGGTCACGTGAATGAAGGAGTATGCATGAGGGAAGGTGGGGGGAATGAATAACCCTTTCAAAATTATTATATTTTATAATAATAATAATAATATTTAAATTATTATTATTAATTATATTATGACTTCTTGTTTATATTGAATCTTTTTTTCATATGACATTAGATTGGGGATCCATCTATGACACCATTATTATTGAACTGAGATGGATGATTCAAAACTAGTATATGATATATAATTTTTCCTCATGGTTTGATCCCTACGTCCCTTCATGCAGTGTCTCTAATCTATGATACATAGAAACACATAATTTTCATCTAATTCACATTTTCTATAAATAAATAGCATGCCATTAATATTTTTGTATATACATCACAATATTGTGTCCCTCTTAGAAATCATAAGTTATTTATGAGGTTACATATAAAGGTACTGTATTTTGATCTATAGGGGAAAAAACAGATATTGGGCATGATGAATGAAGAGTTCATGGAGTTAGGTATTTCCCCTTGTCTTATGTGTAATATTTGGTGAGGCACAAATTCCCCATATCAATAGAGTTATATTTTCTTTCCACTTTCTACTATGTAATTTCCATGTTCTAGTTGGGGTGTGGATCCTTTACATAGTCTAGTCATCCCCTTGAACGATACTTTTACCTTGACAAGTTGTGGGCCCTTTACTTGAGTTTGTATAAGGTGTAGTGTTTTTGCACATACTAAAGTGGTATGATTATAAGTGTTAGTACATACCTAGAAAACATCGGTCCTTGTCCAAGGTGAATATAGAAACCCAAACATTTCATATATAGATATTATATCTTGTTAGATTAATATTATTTTCATGACTATGATCCAAGCTATAACCATAAAGTTCCAATGTGTTTGGAATCTTGAATAGATAAAAAACGAGCACATAAAATATTTATATTATGACCTACTTAGTTATTTGAAAACATAATAATTCTTATATATATGATACTTAATAAATTTATTCATATCAAGATAAAATTAAACATAAGAAAGTGTGATCTCAAGTGACTAATAACGGGAAAAAGGACATATCAATGATATTTTATGAAAAATATGAACATAAGTGTATGAGAACTAGATTTTATCATTTGAAATCCATACCCAGTAAATCATTATTCATTAACATGAGTCAAGGTATAAAACATGTAATCTAAATTGACATGAATCATAATGAAATAAAATGAAATTAATTATAAGAGCATAACATTTGAATAATACATAAGTGTGTTCCATACACATAATAATATAAAATGATTTCCTAAGTAATGTATCACTTCCAATACTATCATAGTGGAATAGGTTTTCTCCCCATTTCATCATGTCATTTTTCAGGGTTCACTCCCAAGACAATCATAGAGGACATATTCTCTTACTGAACTTGGTTCACTCCCCATTCCTTTCCACCGTATCTCATGAGATATCCATATCTTTTCAATGAATTAGAGGAATATATAATTCCAATTCCACCCATAAAATAATCATAATACATTCATATGTGTGCCAGAAAAGATATAACATTCATCATATCGACATATCATTAACCCCAGAAAATAAATGAGTTTCATCGACATTACATCATAGCACAACACGTTAAAAATAATCTAGATTTATAAAAATATCATCATTATAATCATAAAAAATCCATAGAAATTATATGAATATTATCATTGGATCATATCCTTAGTAAATCATAAGTAACATAAATGGATTATATCAAAGATTAAAAATTAATTTAAAAGTTTACTCGAATATTTCTCACGGAAAACCACATTCATTTTTATATCGATTATTTAAAATATAAAAATTTCTCAAATATTATGTTTTTTTGGGAAATAACCATAAAAAAATATTAAGTAACCTTTAAATCATTAAGTACACTTTATAGAGGAAAATTACATTCATCCCAAGTATGTTACAACAAATTGTTTTTTCATATTTTTTTGGTAATAAGTAAATAATACCACATTTTAAAAACAAAAATAAGATTCATTTAGAAAATATTTATTAAAATTAAAACATAGGTAAAAATTAATTTAAAAAATCATAGGATAATAATAATATTATTCTTGAAAATATTTTAAATAAAACATGTAGATGGACAACAAATATTTCTGAAATGCTATTTTTTATAAAAAAAATTCAAGATAATTTATACTACCAAAGAGAGGAAATTGGTTATATTATATGAAATTTACATGAATAACCAAATTATAACAAACTATATAATTTTATAATATAATTATCATATAATTCACCTCAATGTAAATTCATGCATAAATCTACCTGATTAAAATGAGATGGAAACATGAATATCTTACCTCAAGTTTGACTTAATTCAAAAGCTCTCTAACCTCATCTATAATAAATTTAATTTTTTTATAATTATAATCTAGAATAATTTACATACTTATAATATCATATATTATCCACTGATAACATTTCTAGACTCATTTATTGATAATTAATTATAAAAATCATCATTTCCTAGTGTTAAATATTTTGTTTTCATAGATGTTTTAATACAGAAGTTATAGTCCTTATACTTTGATCATAGTTAATTGACATCTTGAATGTTAAAAATGATATAAATATCATATATATTCAATATAAACATATTGATACTCATCTAAGATGAAATAAATATATAAAAATAATTTACACCATTTATATTGACTATATTTCTTACATACACATAAAAGTAGTATTAATTTTATAAGGAAGTGAAAAAAATAAATATAAGTAATATTGTATCATTTTCGAACCATAATTGTATAAAACATTTAATATATAAACATTAAATCAATCATAAAAAAACATGAATAGTGATAATAGAAAATGAATTATATCGTTACGTGGAAGCGGTAGTCCACGCAGACATGCAAGCGGTACTTTGACTTCACATTTGATGGTAAATAGGGTGAATAATTCTAGTTAAATAAAAAAAATATACTTTTATAGTTTTAAATATAATTAAGATATACAAACCCATGATTTTCATAACTAAAAATTATATTTTTTTTAAACGAACATTGATTACACGACACAAATACAATCCCAAGGATCTTAAAGGATTTGTGTCTTTAGAGACTAGATACACAATCTTCTTATTTCATAAAAGATATTAAAAATATCCCAAAAATATCTTCCCATATATTAATATTTTTATAAATATCTTATTTGAAATCATTCTTCACAACCCTAGTAAATAAAACAGAACAAAGGGTGGGTTCAAATTCTCAATATGGGTAAACATGGGTTATATCAACATAACTTATGTATAAGGGTATGAGAATATGACATTAACATTTGTAAAACCATAATAAACAAAAATATATCATAATATTTAATAATAGAATAAATATTAGTAGTTCATAATACATGAATCATTATTAAATCAAATAACATGATCCATGAGAGCATAACCTTGGCATAAGAAATGGGATTTAGGCATACACAAAATCATATAAAATAATTTCTTTTATAGAAATATATTACCCATATGATTATCATAGTAGATTGGGTTCACTCCCCAAGCCCTCATAATAGTCAAGGTTCACTCCCAAGACTGCCGTATGTGACAAATTCCCTAACTAAGCAATGGTCACTCCCTATTCCAGTCCTACTTATCTAATGAGATATCAATGATTACCCAAATCTATATAGGGTTATATAATTATAGTCCACCCATATTAATTTATAATGTAAATACTCATCCTTTTTTATAACATAATTACCAACATTGGTTAAGATAACCACCACCCTTGGTTATAGTGTAAACACAATCATTGGTTTATAACAGAACCGCCCATCACACAATTAAAACTATACATATGCTTTCGAAAAGATCATAAAAAATTCATCATATTATCACATCATAAAATGTGCAAGGGAAATAGGTATCATAAACATTTCCTCAATTCACTATAGAATAACCCATGAAAATAAATTAGTTTAAAAAACATTTCATTATCATAGTCATAAACTATCTAGATAATGAATAAATATGGTACCCTTGGATCATGTCTATAGAAAAAATAATCCAAACAAAATGTTTTTTCTTTGATTAATATAAATTCCATAAAAATATCATTAAAAAATTATTGAATAAAATATCCTTTTCCTTTTTAATTTAGTTCTTTAATATAAAAAAATCCCAGATATTTATTTTTTTTGGATAGAATATTAGCAAGATTTAAGGGAATAATTTAATTATTTATTGGTCTTGGTAGTCGGAAATACCATTCATACAATACATGTTATCACCGATATTCTTATTACATTTTTTTTATAAAAAGACAAAAGTACCTCCTTTGGAAAATGAAAAAAAGACATTAAATTTATTCTATTTTCTAAAAAGTAAAACTTGGGGAAATAATTTTTTAAAAAATCATAGTGAAATATTAAATACACTATTAAACTAATTTTTTTTGAAAACATAGATATAGAATAGAAATTATATTCGACCGAAGAGAGAGATAAATTCACTTTCTCTTAAAATGTTTTCTTTGGTATATCTAGTTTTTAAAGAATGGAAAATTAAAGGAGAACATGTATTATCTAGAAGTAACCTTTGGATTAGAAAATTTGTGATTTTCTTGAGAGTAATATCATGGAATTCCATTACCGAAAACACAATAAAAAACATTTTCGATAAAAAATGAGTTTGTAGCATAAATCCCTTTCCACTTTTATAACTTTTTGGATCATAATGCCCCTGAAATAAAGAACATTAGATGGATATTTAAATCCAAATAATTTTCATAGGAATAATTATAAAATTCATTCAGGGTAAGTATATACACCACATAAAATAAACAAGTGGTGGATATGATAAGTGTCTCATAGAAGTAAAAGTGAGACAAAATCCCTTACCCTAAGTCTCAAATTTCTTCATACAAGTTCAAACATCCTGTATAATAAATATTGATTTATTATAAATATATTCTATAATAATAATAATATATATAATACCATACATTATTTACTTATAACTCTTTATCACCCATCTATTATCAATTATTTATTAAATCACTATTCCAGGTGATCACTGCTTCAATTTTCATGTATGTTTTGGTTTGGTTGATTTTTTATTTATAGAGTAATAATGGTTATATATCCTAAATAATGTTAATAATTATATAAAAACTATATATACTCATTATATACATATTTACAGTTAACCATAATGGATAGGCATGTAAAAATAGATTACATCATTCATGAAGACATTAGTCTGGCGCACACATGAGTGACATTATTCTTTTACAAAGTGTTGGATGGTAACAATATATATTTAAAGGAATAGGGGATAGATATAGGTTATTTTATTAAAAAAATAACATATCATAATATGGTATCTGATTATTCTGTTATATCGTGAATTTTTTAGAATATTTCAAGGATGTGTAAGAGAAAATAACATAAAAACACTCGGTTAAGAATGATAAATCTTCTTCAGAGAACCTCTTTAGATTTGTACCTAAAGTATTCCTAGGAGGGTTTTATAAAAAATATAAGGAATATTAGATTTAGGTATGTAAGAAATTAAGTAATTTCGGTTTTTCATTTATGAACCATTTTTTTTGGATGTGTTAAGAGGAGAGGGGAGATGGCGCACTTTTATAAGTGGGAGAGATGACACACTTGGAATTTTTGAAAAGAAAACATTATACCCACTTTTTACACATGAAATAAGGCCAAAAAATGTATCATTATCAAACCTTAAATTATATAATATTAATATATGGCTATAAAGTAGGAATAATAAAAATATTTAGGTCATTCTAACCTTTATCCATTTTGTTTAACCCTCCGGTAAAAACATTTTAACCTTAACTAGGGTAATTAATTTTTACTATTTTTAATGTAAATTTTGACAAATAATTAAGTTTGAATTATTATAATTTATTTTTATTATTAAAAATATGAAATATATATTCCCAAATTAAATTCCTATAATTTTTATAATTTAATTTAAAATTATTCCCATACATATGATGAAAAAACTAGTTTTCAAAGAAACTATTTTTATACATACCAAAGGTTTGTATATAAAACAGCATCATGAAATCTATAAAAATAACCAAAATTAGATTAATAATAATACTATTGAACTAATATTAATTTTAATCTATTTTATAAAAAAGTTCAACGTTAAAAATTTATTAAATGAAATGTTAGTTTTCAATAAAATTAAGTTCTAAAATTAAGGAAACTTACTTTTATTATTTTTTTCACAAAAACCAATAGACACATTTTTTTAGAGAAAATTATCCTTGAAGCTTAAAAATACATTATTAAAAATTAAGTTATTTTTATGATTATATTTCCATTATATAATATAATTATAATTAATTTTTAAAAATTTAGTTATTCCAATTAATACATATAATTTTAATGGATATGGTTTAATGTTCATGTTTAAATAATATTGTTAATAGTATATTGTGGTTCGTTAAAACTCAGTGTTGCATGAAACACAAGTTATCAATGAAATTAGAGTTATTTTAACATCATATGTGATTATAGAATAAGAATTTTTCATATCTATTAATATATATGAATTAGATATTAATATTTCTTTAAATGAGATGTTATGTTAGATAGTGTACCCGACACGAATCAATGAGTTTTTCTAAAATCTTATGTTTCACACAAGAGTGAGTTATACCAAAAAAGAATATGTTATTAATATTATTATTTTAAATGGTTGTTATCACCTAGAAATTGTATTGGAGGGAATGAAAAGAACTAAATCTATTATGTTTACACATGTTTATTCAATATTTTTAATTTCTTCCAATTATTTTTAGAGTATTAAAAGGAGAATAAATCCAATTTTAAGAATAAAATATTCTAATTTTTTTAAAAGGTATTTTTACAGTCTTTTGATGAAGACATTTTTTTATCTAGTTTTGGTAACTTTTATATGTTGTATTTGAAAAAAAAAGTTCTTCTTTTGAAGCGGGATAATAAAATTTACTTTGGTTGACATTTTTTTTATTTTTTTGATAAGATTTATATTTTAATGAATAATGAAAAATACTGTATTTTAATTCAAAACTGACTTTTCATCTAATTTATTTATATCGTTAGATTGTCATTTTACATGGTTTTAAGGTATAATTAGATGGATATTTTATTATTTAATCCAGTTTAGGTCATTAGAATCTATTTTATGTAGAAATTGGATATAAAAACTATGTGAACTTTTGTATTGTTTACTTTAAAAACTTGTTTTCTCATTCTATCAATGGGATTAAATTTTTATTAATTTATTGAAATAATTTGTTTTTAATTTTAAAAAATGCATTTCATATTTTTAATCATAATTTCCAAATTATGTATATCATTTCCTTTAATTTTTGGATATTATGAATTTTAACTTTTGTAATTATTTTTATTACCACGATTAAATTTAAATCGAGTAATTAAAGGTAAAAATAATTTTATAAATATTATAAAACTACCCAAAAACTCATTCTAACATTATTGGATTATTTAGTTTCAAAAAAAATACTTGGTCCAAAATTGTGGCCTTTGGAAGCCACTTGGGTGTGATTATGACACTTAGAACATTTTATTTAAAGTAAAGAGAAAGATGTCATAATCATGTATCTCATAACTATGACAATTTAAATATGTGAATATATAGGAAATATATTCAACTATGAATATAACTTATGAGTCAAAATATATTACCTACCTCATGGATATTTATTTATAATTTTTTGTAAATACATAATTAAATAATATAGTGACACAAAGATGATATAATAATAGATATTTTATGGAAAGAATCAAATAAATGATATTAATAATATTTAAATAAATTAAATTTGAAATGTTTTATAACAAACATGAATTTTATGGATGACTAGGACATTTTATTATTGAGTTAATGTTGTTTTTTGAAGGATTCAAGTTGTTAATATTTTTTTATGTGATGTAATGAATAGTGTCAAAATTGTCTTAATTCATTTTTTAAAATATCAAATATTTAATAAATTGATATAATTTTTTTAAAAAATATAATAATATGCAAAAAAGTTTATATAAATCAAAAAATTTCATTAACGACTCATTAATTGATCTTGTGGCATGATTTAGTAATTATTTTAACTCTCAAAGTGTAAATTGCTTGATAAAACCGTAAGAGTTTAAAGGTTTAAAAAAAATAAAAGGATTAAAAATTATAAAAAACTTGTATAATTATCATTTTATGATTATATTTATTCCCATAATAACACTATATCTTAAATAAATTAGTTTTTACCCATTTTGAATCGAAATAGAATTTATATTAATTTATTACTTGTAATAATTCCAAGGGTACCCTTCCCCTCTCCTATAAAAGGAACTCTTTCCTCCACATTCCTTACACTTAAAAAACCTTTTGGTTCTTAAAATACCTATAACAACCCCTTAAAATAATTCATACCCACATTATTTAAGACTTATTTGAGGCAAAACACACTCCTTAGAGGTGTTAAGGTGTAAAAAATAGTTCTCATCTGAAGGAAATGTAATGTTTTTATTTAAGAATTTCTTTTTTATTTCTACTTAAACTTCCTTAAATTATTCTTATTATGATATTAAATAATAAATAAATTATCCTCAATATAATAATACGGTATTATGTTAATATAATTACCTAAATCGATCCCCGCTTCCATTAAATGGGAAAGTATTTAATCATTCATGCGTATGTGTGAACTATCACCTCCAGGAACCGATATAATTCATTTTCCATAACCGTATCCCATGAGTAGTTATAAATAGGGAATTAATGTTAATATTTTATATTAATTACATATTAATAATAATATGATAATAACATATCAATTATTTTCTTACTTTACATGCACATAAAAATGATAACGTAGTTCGTGCATACGTGTGAACTATCACCTCCACAAAGAGATGCGACTAATTTTTATTCATTACATAAATTATATGATATATATAAGTATATTTAAATAATTAATATGATATTAATGATTTTATGATCTTTATGGAAAGTCAAAATAATACTTAACTTAATTTCATAACGATTTATGAAAAATAAAAGATGTTACTCATGCGTACATATGTCTTACAGTATCCAAGAATATAACACTGTTTATTTTCCATAAAAGTACTTCTTAGTTTGATTTGAAAGTATTATTTATTTATAAAAATGATAATAATATCAAAATTATTGTTATAGATATGAAGAACTTATTACCACATGGACTACTAGAATCAAAACATGATCATTTTTGACTCAAGTAACGAATATCGACAAAAAATAGGACAAGAAATCCAATAATTAACTAATTATTATAACATAATAATTAAATATATAAAAGTAATAATAAATATAAAAAGTTTCTAAATCAAGTATAAATTAACCCACGTTTTTTTCGGGAATAACAAAGAACGTACGTGACGAATCTAACCCATGGTAAGGGAATTCGTCTCTATATTCATTCATTGAGGAATATTTTGATGTTATACCCCACATTATTTCATCAGGTGTATAATAAACACTTTTGACTTTTAATTCATTCAAATGTTTTCAAAATTAATATTTTTTTAGGATGTATTTAAATTTTTTTACAAAATGGAAAAATAAATGTTTTTTAATCGTATAAAGTGAAAAGGACTTCTCCACTACCATAACCATTATTTGATAATTGGATTCCTCTATAATCCTTAATGTTTTTAAAAGGAAAAGAAATCCATTATTCCCTTTTTGGGAGTTTTGGTATTGAAAATGGTTTTGAAAGTGGATTGACTATTTTAATATCTTAAAATTAGTTCTTATGATTAGAAATGAAATTTTATGAGTGAAATGGTTATAATTGAAATATTTTATGTGTTATAATTATATAAGGCTACTTTGAAATTTGAAGGATGGTTATATGATAAAAAAATATGGTTGGATACGTGATAAAATATAAATGGTTGGGTTTGTGATAAACCAAGGGTTGGTGGTTACATTATAACCTCCAATACTTTGGGTATGAAACTCATTCATATGGATATTATATTTTTAAGAGCGATATGTATCGAATTAGATAGTTTGGTTATTCCATTTTTTCATGATCATGAACCAAGTTACCTTTATATGTAATATATGATTCCTATAGGTTATATGGTAAACTATTGTTTACATAAAAGGTAAGAAATGAGTTTATATTCAAGGGAAATTATTTACTAATTCTTAAGGTTGAAATATATTACTTTATGATAAATTATTCGTGGGTTTAGGTGTTTTAATAAGACTAATTTGTTTCATTCCTGTGTATCAATTATTGTGTTTTTAAGATCATCCCTTGATTTGATATTTTTTCAGAGGATTTAAATGAGAATAAAGTAAAGGATGAGATGATGGAAAAGTTATGATGTCTAAACATGAAACAAAACCATGTTTCTTTTTAAAAGTTTTTGTTTCAGGAAAAAAATGGATATTGAATAGAATTGTATATTTTTTAATATTTAATTTGTTATGTATGAGTTATGTTCTAATTATTTAAATATATAAACTTGAAAAGATTCTCAATGTGAAATAAAATCAAATTATTTACTTAACTCAAGATTATGTAATTTTTAATGTTGGGGCCTTATAGTTATTGGAAGAAAATATTTTATTAAATCTAGAGGTGTTACAATTTTTTTTTATTTTGTGGATAATAACAAAGATTTTGGGGAGATTGTAGAATAAATAAATTGAAATATGTTCGGTATAATGATAACCTCTTCTTCAGTATACCTCCTTTAGAACACTTCTTAAGGATTGTTGATATGGTATTTTAAGAAGAAAAACACCTCTAAATAATTTATAGGGAATTTTAAGAGATTATTAGTTTGGTTTAGTCTAGATAGGTGGATATAATTAGTTTAAATTAGATAGAGGTGGGGTGTACTTTTATAAGTGGGGGAGAGAAGACACTTTAATTTTCCTAAAATTTTAAAATATAACAATGTCATTGTTTGGAAAAATAAATCTAAATGGTCAAGGATTTTAATGTTAATATGATATAGGTTTGAAATATTTATATCCTATAGGGTTAATAAATGTTTAATTTTCAATATTACCCTTATATATTGGTTTAAGCACCCCTAATAAACATTTTAAATATTAACCCTGGTAACAAATTTTAATCATTTTTTACAATTCATTATGGACAATTTTTTTACATTCTTAAATTATATTGATTATTATGATTATAAATATTAAATACATTTTAAATAAAATTAAATTTTTATAATTTTTAGAAATTCATTTCAAAATAAGCTCCCAAAATTCAATAAAGACCATTTATAAAAAAATTCATTTTTATACATTAAATTGAACTTACCTTCATTCCTTTCCATGTAATAACTTTTAGCTGAATGTTAAAATATTTCATAAAATATATAATCTATGTATTTAATTAATAAAAATCCTAAAAAAATTTTAATTTAATTTATTTAAGATAAAAACACATTGTGTGCATAAAAACATTTTTTTTAAAAATTTTAAGCCTATAAATGAGGTTATATGGTAATAAACTATAATGAATATTCCTATGCTATTGATTATATTTTATAATTAATTAATTATTTTTTTATTTTAATAAAAAATTAAAAATATAATGTGACTTCTAATTTAAAATAAATGATGGTTTTAATAAAATCAATGTTTTTTTCACTATTCACAATTTTTTTTGGGAAAGTCAAAAAAATAACCCAAAAATAATATTGAAATTTTTATTTTAAAAAATATTCATTATTTAAAATAATATTTCTCAAATGTGGTATAAATAAATGATAATTTTCACGTGCAAAATATACTAAAAACTATTTTTGAGGAAATCAAATATTTTTAAGCATAAAATGTCATTAATTTAAATTGAGTACTTATTTATACATTATATTGAACCTTTGAATATATATTATAACAAATAATTATTAATTTGAATACCGCTAATCAAATGTCTAGGTTTTAAATATATAATTTATTATAGTTCATTTTGACTCTGGTTTCCATGTATCACAAGCTATCGAAGAAATTATGTTTATTTGATGATAAATATATCTTAAAAAATCATGGTGTAAAATTATATCCCCATTTGAATAATATCACCCAAAAAATTACATCCCTACAATTCAACCAACAAAACGTTATTCTACCTCTTTATATCATCTCGTACCCACATAACTTCCTTAGATTTATGGGTTTTCGATATAACTTTGACAAGGTGAGTTGTCTTATTTCGTGAAGCTTTCTCTCTATGATCCAGAATATACACCGATTAATCCTCATAAGAGATATCTTTTTCTAGTTGAATGACCTCTGAGTTTTGTAAATATAAATGATCTAGAGTGTACTTATTTAATAGAAATACATGGAACACATTTTGAACTTATGATAGATTTAGTGAAAGTACCAAATGATAAGCTACCATCCTAGTACGATCCCGAATTTCAAACGAATCGATATATCTAGGAATAAACATTCAATTATTTCCTAGTCTTATAACATTATTCAATGGAGTTATTTATAAGAATACGTTATCACCAACTTTGAAACCTATAAGGAAATCTATCTACATGGATTATAAATGTTATTGGTTGAATAAGATGATATATTTATCTAAGGATTATTTACTATAATAAAACGCATTTCTATATCCAAATAATACTGAATACTTCTCCATAAATTTTAGGAGAACCTTAGATCCCGATTAGATACAATTGAATGTTTTATTTCATACAACCACACCCCTTCCTTAATGTATATCCAATAAATCCAATCAAGATAGAAATAATCTATGATGGAAATGATGTTTGATGATTTTATAATTAGATCAATTAAACCACAAATATAATTATTACCATATATGTTTTTGGGAGTCCAATGATGAAATCCATGGTGTTGTTCTTCCCTTTTTCCATTCTGATATGGGTATTGATAGTAACAGTCTCTTAGAATTTTTTCTCCAACACTTAACTTTATAACATACCAATAATAGATATACATACATTGGTATATCTCTATTCATGTTGTCCCACAAAAAATACACCTTTATATATTTATTAATATAATACTCCTACTTGAATAGATAATTATGAACTATGAGATTCATCCAACAACTCCCTTAACTATGGAATTAATAACATACATAAATGGTTCCTAAACTGCATAATTAAATCAAAATCAAGGTTAAACCCAATAATATTTCTCTCATTATTTTGAATCTATACATATTCATTTTATTCCTCTTTTATATTCACTAGATAGATGGTAGAATAATCATTTGAGAAAGATAATTAATATCCAATTTCTTTAATATTTCAAGGTTTATCATTTGAAAATATAGAAATATTGGATCATTGTGACCCACATAATAGATAATATAGAGTTATCTTTTTGACTCAGAACAACTTCCACCTTTTCACTTCCCAGGGTGGTAATGTAATGAGAATTCATAATATTTAATAAACTATAACTATTTATGTAGTAAATATTTAACTAATTATGAATAAATATTTACTTTTAAATTTTATGATAATTATATATGTCACATATTTATATTAAAATATAATTACATGATATCATTAAAGAAAAAATTACTTCACAAAACTCCAAATCATGAGTTGGATCGTTTTACTCCTAAACCTTAAATCCTCATGAAGCATAAGCTATCACTATATCATTCAATATGAGGAAATATCCCAATTACATTATTTGATGAATCACTATTCATAAAAAACACTTATCAACTGAAATTTAGTGAAATCATAGGTTCAATGAATAAAATTTTCTTTAGTTCCTTGAAAATTTCCTCACATTCATCAATACAAAGGATCTTTACTACCCTCCAAGTAAACTGCGTGACTGGATTATATATCGATCAAGAATTATCTAAAAATAATTGATAATATCCAACTAAACCATGAAAGATATGGATTTCTATCATAGTGGATGGTATTTTGCAATTTTAATTTACTTCATTCATTATTGGATGCCCTGATATATCATCGTATGATATTATATGACCAAAAAAATGAAACATTTTGTTTCCTAAATTCATAATTGTTATATTTTATTACACATTATCCATCATCAGGGTCTTCAGTATGATCCCCAATTGATCTTTTTTCTCTTCATTACTATTTAAATATATAATAATATCATCTCTAAAGGTTACTAATAGTTTATTACAATAATATATTAAAAAACTATTCATTAAACTAATGATGATAACAATATCATTGGATAGTAAAAATGGCATCACTATAAATTCATAATGACTATACCTATTAGTAAATGTTATCTTTGGTATATATTCACTTTTGATACACAATTTATATTATCTATGTTAAATATCAACATTGGAAAAATATTTACCTTTTTTTAATTAACTGAAAAAATCATTAGTAAAAGAAACATGATACTTTTTGTTGATTGTGATCTTATTTAGTTATTGATAATAAACACAGAGTTTCACTAATTCATATTTCTTCTTAATAATGGGAAAATGTTCACCCCATGGTGATGCACATGGATGAATAAATCCCGTATCAATATGCTCCTAGAGTTGGTTGTTCAATTCCCATAACTAAACCTGGAACATTATATATAGAATTTCTGAAATAGGTGTAGCACTAGATTTTAGTTACATTAAAAACAAAAATTCATGATTCTAAGGAATAATATAAAACTCTTCTATAAAAACCCCAAAAAACTCTCATACAATAGGAATATATTCAATGTTGTGGTTCCCCCACGACAATATGAGACAAAAACAACTTTTTAATATAAATCAAAATATATACAATGAATGAAATTTCTATAAAATGTTCTTAGTTATCCTCGAATTGATAGGTGATCATAGGTTAGTTCAGAATATCAAACGAGACTTCCCTTTATTGTAAAGTTATATGGGATTTATATAAATAAAAAAAATACATGCCCAAAATATCATAAAAATTAACTAGAGGAAGAATAATAAGATTTACATTAACCAAATTTCCACAAAATTAAATTGTAGTAGAATCATAGACTTGAGATGTGATCATAATAACATTTAGAGATTTCATAGATACTTCAACACATAATCATTAATGTGGTAATGTGACACTCTTAGAAAATTTTTCTGATATAAAATAGTTGGTAGATTTTGAGTAATATAAGATCTTAGTTGTTTTAGAGCAGGTGGTAAGTGTACCTTTCACCAATTCATTATCATAACCCACATCAATAATATATATCACATGATATGTCAATTTTTCTATGGAATTAATAGGTTACTAAAATCAATCAGTATCATTACCCTTCATATTTATCAGTTATTAGCATAATGACCATACTCCTTGAATTAGAAACATTAGTGTGCGTTTAGTGAATTGTGTAGATATTTTTCATAGTTCCTATCATTGAATTGTATCTTTACATCACTTTTTCATTATTTTTATTAATTAAATGATTTATCATAATTAAAACACATACCAATACCCTTATAAAAATTTCCTCTAAGTCTCGTTCCTTTCTTAGATCATAAAATATCATCATCTTCTCTCCATGTTCTTATTATTAGTGTTTCCGTAAAATTCCATCTTTGTTTTATTATCAAAATCACGCGTGTTGGATTATAACAATAACTTATTATTTTAAGGATCCCAAATCATGTTAATAATGTTACTAATAAATTTCATATTTTCTATTAGTAGATGGAATCTATCGAAAACTTCAAAAATATGGAAAAGTATGGACCTTACCGTGTCAACTTAACTCTTGTTATATTTCACTAGAATACATATACAAACAACCTATCATGAATTAGAGGAAGTAAATATTTCAAAGTCATGAAATGACCATGAGGTGGAGTTTAACAAACCATGAATTTAAGATCACCTTATAACATGTACAATCTACTTTCTATGAGATAGAGATGTACCTACGGTCAGTAAAAAATACCTAACCATAAGAATTTGTGAAGTTATCACATAAAAAAAACTATGTTCCACATGAATGAATATAGTTACCATAAAATGTATATAAAATTTTCATTAATTATTTTTCTAACCAAGTATTTTATTACATTAAACACATGAGAAAAAAACCAACCACATGGTGTCTTAAACCTACCACAAGATCAATGAACTGACTATTTGAAGGTATGAAAAAACATGAAAAATTTTCACATCAACTAACCATGCCAAATAACCATGTAATGTTTTTCTGCCATATAATAGTGTTTTAAGTGAATATAAATTTCCTTGTCTAACTTAGCAATGGAGTATTTTAAATCACTTCAGGCTCATTTTTGAAACACTAAATGAAGCATTAGTGAATTTAATAATGCATAGATTTTTCTCTAATGTGTAATTTTGGACAAATATATCTTTAGGAGGAAAAAACTGATACTTATAAAGAGTAATGGAGAATATATATTCTTATATAGAATAATGGAGGATCCTATAATAAAATGAAGACTTTTTCAAAAATCCGAAAGAAAATATGTTTTCCCGAACTTGCTATGAATCTTATTCAAGCTCCTTCCAAATAAAAATTCAAGGACTCCAAAAAATAGAATATATTCAGATCGATCTGTATCACATTTCCTTATCTCATATCAATTATTCATTATATTTATTATTTACATTCTAGTTGTGTTTTGTTTTACTATATATTATTTTTAAAAAATTACCATATACTAAACTACCGAGGACAAGATTCTCTAACAAAATTTAATTTTTTTCCCATGAAGAACTATGAAAGTAGTCCTTTATGACCTAGTGTATTTTTATCAAATACATAACTGTGAATGAGGCTTTGGGCTTAGAAATTCATTTTCACTATTCTCACTAAAATTTTATTAAGGTTGTAGATCAGTTTATTTAATAAAAAATTTCATAGAAGTAGGTGGTTTCCATGTGGAGGATATTAAGTACTGACTTGAGATCAAACCTCCTTTTTAAATTCAACAATTATTTATTTATTTATATCTTTAATTTTAAATCAAAATTGTTTTGATTTTATTAATTTTTTGAAAAACATAATTCTAGTAGTTATCTTAAACTGTTGTTTTATATACTCTATTTTATATGAGAAGATTAACTTCAAAAGTTATAGCATTTTAAAAAGTATTTTAAGCGAGATGTGTTCTAGATTTTTAGAACATTTTCTAAAGATTAAATTATATATTTCTATTATTTTTAAATGACAATTTTATTCAAATTTGAAGATTTTAGTTATTAAAATATCTTGAAATGGAAATTTAATTAAAAATTCTACTCACCCCTATTCAGTTGTCTATTCTGAACAATATTTGGCATCAGAGGAATTTCCAAATATCTTTTTACTATGATCTAGTTTTATTTAAATATATTAAATTTATGTTTTATATAAATTTAATTATTTATAGGTAATAATAATCTTGATGAAACTACCACAAATTAGCATCCTTATTTTAATTGAACAGATTATGTTCACTGGAAAATCAAAATCAAAATTCATTTAGATTGTGTATAATTTGACATCTATATTTTCATTGAATATAAAAATTAAAAACCTAATTCTACTAGAGTTTCTTGGATTTATACAACCAAAGCGTTACATGATTATAATCATAAGGTTGTTAATTATTTATACTATGATTTTAGTAAAGGAAAAGAAAATTGAATTCATGCCTATGATATTGATTTTGAGATTTGGGATGCCCTTTCCACATCTCATGAAGGGACCTCTAATGTGAAATAAATATGACTAAATAAATATTTTATTAAAAAAGATAATTTCAATATGAATCCTCCTGAATATATTTTATACATGCATCTCAAGTTAAGTGAAATTGTTAACCAGATGCAAGCACTAGGAAAGCAATTTTCACAAAAGGATCAAGTAATGAGAATTTTGAGATGTTTACCATATTTCCAGAGTGGAACATCTACTTCCATAAATGGGTAATGTGATGTAGGCAAGTTTATAGTAAATTATCAAATGGGAAAGATTAATATATATTAAGAAGAAATAAATGAGAACAAAGAGGAGGTGGATGATCCAAAGTGGAAGTTATTAGCCTTTAAACTTCAAAATCTAAAAAAATTGAGATGGTGAAAGCTAAAAGTTTGAGTGATGAAGTGTCAACATCAAACATTGATGAAAAAATGGAACATCTATATAGTGTTTTCGAAAATTTATATAGGGAATTTTTTTCTCATGAAATGAAAATATAGAGGTAAACATGCTAATTGATGGAATTGGAGAAAATAATGGAAAAGCGACGATTCAACAGATGAATTAATATGTTACGAGTGTACAAGTAAAGGACACATAAAATAAGACCTTTAAAATAATAATACTACTTTTCAAACTCATGAACATTCTTCATTACATAAAATTGAACTTAAAATAACTCTGAGGAAATACATCATAAAAGGGTGAGCTATAAATACCATTAAGGGAGTAAACAATACATAACATGAATAATATAGTAAATGTTAGGCTATAGGAATATCAATGGAGCATAAGAGAAACATGAATATAAAGGCTTGATATATCATGATTGTAATAGCATAGAAATGTGGTAACAAAATTTAACATGATATTAGCATGAGCTAAGGATCATTGCACATAGAGCATGGGTAAAACCTTATTGAACTTAAATTACCATGACAGAAACCATATTTCACTTGACATATCATGATACTAATCTTTACCCAATGCAATGAAGCGCAATCAGGGCCCACTATTCTTAATCATTTCATTTCATGCATAAGTGTGCCACATAGATCATACAACATGGATTCATTAAAAATTATAATTTATTCCAAGAAGAAGAGATATGGAATAAAAAAATGTAACTCATAAATCAACATGTACATGTTCATAAAGGTGAATACTCTTGATAGAGAAGTGGGTACGGTATTCACTTACATGATGATTTCAACATGGAAATTTTGGTGGAAGTTTGGCAGCATAATGACGTCAAATTGAAATCCTAAAATTGGATGATGAGAGAGAAAGGGGTATCTCATCATTTATATATGAAATGGATAGTAAGGGGGTCATGGGACATAATATACCAACATATTTAATGGAATTTAGATGTATAATATAAAAGTATTTCTTGAATGTAAATGAAGAGAGATAAATTCCTTAAGGAATTTCGGCATGGTGACAAGTGTACAAGGGAGGCATTAATGAGCGATAAAGTGGTCTATCATCATTAAAAAATAATTAGGGAAGTATGGGGGAGGTTTTAAATCATACCCCAATATTTTTGATAGAAAATAAAATGATATAACAACATAAAGAAATTTGGGCAAAAATGAGAAATGAAGAAATTCCTTACATGGAAGTGTGATCCCAAAGGCTTGTAAGAGGCTTGATAGAGGATTCTTCGGAGCTTGGGATTCCTTGGGAGGATTTTAGAGAGGGTAAGAAAGATTTTGGTCCAACTACAAAGGTTTTTAGTGAAGATAGATTTGAGATTGAGTGGGTTTATATTGGAAAGTAGAGGGAATTATTTATTATTTAGGTTTTGGACACTACAAGTTAAACTAATCAAAACCAAAAACCAAACCATGGTTTTTGCTCATGATTTTTCAAATGTGTATTTGAAAAAATTATTTTATATATAAAATGGATGAATTTATTAAAATATTAGGCATTCTTATGTAGAGGTGAGTCACACTCTCAATGAAATCATTTTAAAAAGTTAAAATATTTTATAATTCTTGGAGGGTCCTCTAAGGAACCATAAAATAAATAAAAAATTCTAAAATCACATTATTTTAAAGGGAAAACATATATTGACCGAAAAAACCATTTATATTATTTTATTACATCACTATTGGGTCATTATGATGTCATAAAATATGTTATATATTTAAACAGTATTTAATTTTTACCCAAAAATTCAACTGTCTCAGAATATTATGAAAAATTCACCTTTAGATAATTTAGATGTCATGAATTAATAAAATGACATTAATTTTATCTAAATATTTTTATAAATATGTGAATTTTTTCTTTTAAAATAGAAAATGACATTTATCGAAAGTTCATGGATTTTGAAAAAAATAGCTTTCAAACATTAATAAATATTACAATTAAATTAATAAAAATTATAAGATAAATTATATTTAATAAAAAGTTATTTAGTTATAATATTTTATAAAAACATTATTTGATTCAAAAATATATTAATTCATCAAAATATATTTCTTAATTGAATATTAACTAAAACAACTATTTGGGATTGAAAACCCATTCACAATGTTACAATAATAAAATGAATTTATATTCGTTATTCTATACAAAAAAATAAATCACATAATCATAGTGATAGGGTATTGTTACATAGACACTTATAACACCCTTATAAGACCTAAGGGTAAGGTGTACGATGGTGACAAACTCTTGGGGTGGCTTGAATAACATCGCTCAGGTGGTAATCTAAATTAACTTCCACTTCTCCCGCATGCGGTTTCGTTCAAGCTTAACATGTTGAAGCTCAGCTTGGGATTGGTCAATAGTGAAGCCTAGTGATGCTACTTCCTTTTTGAGCTCTGACAAATGGGCTTCCTATGGAGGAATTCTACTGGATGAGGCCATTACGTCATTTGTCTGTGTAAATTGGATTTGTTAAAGCCCGATTTTTATACTAATCTTGTGATCACTGTTCAAAATCTATATTAGCAACAGTAATAATTATAAAATGTATTTTAAAATACAAAAACACAGAACCCATTAATTTCATATGTTTCATATATCCATTTTACATAATAATAAATTTACATAGATAAATAGGAATTTTTATTAATAAAAGTTTGGGTAGTTACAATCTAACCCTCTTAAGAAATTTCTCCATAGAAATTTCATTTTCCCACACTAAAACAAATTATGCTAACTCAACTTCATTACATACTCTGATTCCCATGTAGCTTCTTCAAACATGTGGTTTCGCCACAACACCTTGACGAGGGGCATTACCTTATTTCATAGAACTTTTTCCCAATGATCTAAGATCTTCAATGGATTCCATTCATAGGAGTGGTCATTATGCAATGGTACCACCTTTGGATTTAGTACATATGAAGGGTTAGTTATGTACTTACTCAATAGTGATTCATAGAATACATCAGGTACTTGAGACATGTTCGGTGGGATTGTAAGTCCAGAGGACACTGCTCTAATGTGATCAAGGATCTCAAAAGGGTCGTTGTAACATGGAAGCTTTAACTTCTTCCAAAATATCATGACTCTCTTCCACATTGATATGAAGAAGAATACAATGTCTCCAACATCAAACTCTAGGTCTTGTCAAAGATTATCAACATAGATTTTTTGTTGAATCTGAGAAGCTTTAATGTGCTGTTGGATGGTCTTAACCTTCTCCACCATTTCTTCGACCATTTCTGGACCTTGGAGTTTTTTGATCCCCAAATTCATCCCAACATGTAGGTGTTCTTCCCCTCTTCCCACAAATGGCTTCATAAGGATCTATTTGGATGCTTGAGTGGAAATTGTTATTGTAAGGTAACTCAACTAGAGGAAGATGATGATCCCATCCTACTTTGAAGTCTGCTGAGCATGCTCTTAACATTTCCTCAAGTGTTTTGATAGTCTAACTAGATTGACCATCAGTTTGAAGATGATAATCCATACTGAAGTTTATATTAGTATTTAGAGTGTGTTGGATACTCTTTCATAACATAGAGGTGAATCTTGGATCTTGATTGGATAAAATCAATAGTGGTTCTCCATGAAGCCTTACCACTTATATGATGTATATCCGTGCTAGTTGATCCAATGAGAAATCCTTTGGAATTGTTATGAAGTGTGCAGTCTTTGTAAGATGATCCATGACAACCCAGATAGAATTATTTCTTTTAGATGTCTTTGGATGTCTGGTAAAAAATTAAATGGTGATGTTCTCTCATTTCCATGTTGGTATGGGTAATGGTTGGATCATCCCCTTAGACTTCTACCTCTCAGCATTCACTTACTAACATACCAGGCACATTGATGTATACATAAAAATCTCCTTCTTTATGTTATCCCACCAATAATGCTATCATAGATATCAATACATCTTTGTGTTTCCTAGGTTAATGGAGATATTCAATCTATATGCATCATCCAAAAGTTCATTAGTTAACTACGGAATTGATGGAACACATAGTCTTGTCCTAAATCTCACAATTCCTTCTTCATTAACATTGATCTATGTGGATATACCTTTTTTGATTGTTTCCACTTTCTTCTGAATTCCCCCATCATCCTTTAGATAATACTTTAAGCTTTCCAAAAGAGACGGTTGAACAATCATTTGAGAAAGGATTTGTGATGTCACCTTCATTATGATTCCCATGTTTGTCTTCATCAAATCTAAGTATGGATCCTTTTCAATACTCATAAATGAAAGAGTTTTTGATCCATTCTACTTGGAGCATTCGCCACCTTGTTTTCTTTCCTTGAAAGGTAGTGAATTGGTCTATAAAAATATTTTATCATCTCTAACCATATAAATTGGTTCATGTTCAACTATTTATGTGTGAATATATACTTAATGATTTTGTGATCCATATGTATTTCACACTTTTCCCAAAAAAGGTAATGCTGCCAAATTTTTAAAGTGAAGATCACTTCATCCAACTCCAGATCATGTTTTGGATATTTTTTCTCATGAAATTCCAATTGACTTAAAGCATAGGAAATGAATTTGTCATTTTAAATCAACACACATCCGGAGACCTTCTTCGATGCATCACTGAATACCACCAAAATTTCTCCACTTGGGGGTAGTATGAGCACGTTTTCTTGGATAATTCTCAGTTTTAACTCCTTTAATCTATATTCACATTCATCACTCCATGAAATCTGGAATTACTTCCAAGTTAGATTGGTAAGCGGGTTTCATAATCTTGTGAAATTTCTAACGAATCGGAGATAATATCTAGCTAACCATAGGAAGTTACATATTTCTCTCACTAATGTTGGCCTCAACCATCCCTCAATTGCATCATCCTTGGAGGTATCCATAGATATCTCATTGCTTGTGATGATATGACCCAAGAATGAGACCTCCTTCAACCAGAACTCGCACTTGATGTACTTTTCTTAGAGCTTATCCTTTCACAAGGTTTCTTGTATATTTAATAGATAATCGTCATCCTCCTCCTTGGTTTTGGCCTATTTTATAATATCATCTATAAAGACTAACATATTTTTTTTGAGGTAATCTCTAAATACTATATTCATCAAGTATATGAGGATTGATGGTGTATTAGTGAGTTCTAGAGGCGTTACTATGGAACCATAGTGCCTGTAACTCATATGAAAAGAAGTCTTATGTATATCTTCCTTCTTCACCCTTACTTGGTAATATCCCGACCACTGGTCCACTTTGGAGATGTTTTGTGATCCACGTAGCTAATCAAACAAGTCATCAATTGGAAAAAGGGGATACTTGTTAATTATCATGATTTTATTGAGCTCATGATAATCAATGTAATGAAGCATTGATCCATCCTTCTTCTTGACAAAGATGACCGGTGCACCCCATGGTGAAGCACTTTGGCATATAAGCCCTTTATCTTGTTTCTCTGATAGTTGTTTCTTTACCTCCTCAAGCTGTACAAAATCCATTCTATATGAAGTCTTGGATATTGAAAATTCCCTAAGAATAAAATTAATTGAAAACTCAACATATATTCTAAGAGAAATACCATACAATTCCTCAAGAAACACTTTAGAGAATTCTATCACAACAAGCACATCTTCAAGGATGGTTTATTTCATGGACTTAATCATCTAAGAAATATATGCATGATCATAAGGTAGTAATATGCACACATGAGGTGACAATTCTAAAGAATATTTACCCAACTTCTTACACTTGTACATAATTAGGGGTTGATTCACCATATAGAGAGTGATTTACCACTCACAGAAATTTATATTGGATCTATTCAGGGAAAGCTATTCCATGCTAAGTATTTCCTAAAATTCCACCATAGGGTGTATGATGAGGTTCACCAGGATGTTCAATCAACAAATTGTGACAGGGGAGAAATTATACTCATTAGATGCAATAATTTCCCCATTTTCCATTCTCACCAACATCTTTAATTAAATGACTTTCGGTGGTGTTGGGATTGTTCTATTAAACTTTATAGATATAAAAGAATGCATATAAATAGAATAAAAAAGGTTACTCTCTATTCTTGAATGAATAAATAGGATACCTATCACCACTTCATTTTCAGGGTTCTCTTTAAAGGTTGTGATGGAAGATACTCTCCCTTGTTTCCTTGGAGGTTGTTGGTTGCCTCCAAAAATCCTTGGAATAGGGCATTGGTTTGAAAAGTTCAATGTATCTCTATAGTTGAAGAAGTGAACAATGATTTGAGGTTAAAATGAAGTGTTTCTCTCCTCTGTCATAGTAAACCATTTTTCCTGTCGAAAGTTAATGTCTAGGTTCCCTTCTCTACCACACATAAATGATTTCCTTTTCAACTTCATGAAATTTTCAAGGTGCTTGTTTTCGAACCTTAGGAAAAAGGGGTGCGAGAATTTATTAGCACCATTGGATTTATCTATAAGATCACCAGAATTAAAATCTAACTTTTTCTTCTTATCCTTATGATACAACTGAGATTCACCAATATCCATTTCAACTTTGAGGGTACATAGAACAATATATTCATAGCTATCAAAGTCCCGAATCACTAGGGATTTCTATAGGCTAGGATTTATCCCAATATTGAATCAGTCAACCATGCATTTAGGGGTAATGACAAAGATGGAGGCATATAGTGCAAGCCTTGTAAGGTTTTCCTCACATGCTTAGATGGATTGGTCATTTGTTTTCATGAGGGAACAGAAGTCCCTTTCCATCTTAAGTCATAGGGTGTGCGGAAAGGAAGTCCCTTTCCATCATTCTAATGGATTTGATCTATTGTTCAGCGATTGAGGGATCAAATTATCCATTAAAAGTAGATGGACATTGTCTCATGAAGTTCTCAATTGTGGTATGTTCTTTCTTAGGTGGAGTTGAACAATTTTCTTGACCCATGTTCATATTCAAATCATGAGTTAAATGAGAGGGTATCGTTGGAAAGTTTTTGATTCCTACTCCCATCGGATTGAGCATCTCATTAGAACAATCATCACATTGATCTTTGCATTGGTTGTTAGCCTGAGTCCTCCTATTACTATCTATTGGATAGAATAAAAGGAATGTTTGGGGTAACACATAAAGGGGAATCCAATGACAAAAAGGGATAATTTATAAATTACATTTATTTCCATAAATTATGAATTTATTGGTTTTAAACTATGTTATCTAGGATCTACTTCCCAACATATATTCTTAGGGGAATCTTTTTATTCCCTTAACAATGGTTCATTCTATTATTTTGAAGTTAACAAAGCATATCCTCTAGGAGTGCCGTAAAAAAGAGTGTAGTAAGGCCCATTATCATGAACTAGTTCCTGTTTAAGTCTAGCTAGGGGCAGTGTTTTTGGGTTTTACCCCTAGATACATTTGTTCCAGAGCTACATCTACTTGTTCAAATCCAGACATGGTTGTATTTTCTTGATAAACTACTTACTCCATACTCACAAAAATTTAGGGACTTTTTTATTAATCTTAGTCTTATCCCTAAGCCTTTCACTAGGGTTTTCTAATCCTAATCCCAAAAATAACTAAACTAATCTCACTAATACCAACTATTACAACCATTCTCTTTATTACACACTTAAAGATGATTTATTACATACACATGCACTTAAGAAAACTCTATGAATTGGGAGGTTTAGTGTCTTAGGAAATTACAAACATTACAAAACAACTTAGAAGATAAAACACAATATCTTTATTAAAAACTTCTTTTACATGACCACAACATTCCTTCGTACTTAGCATTGCATGGGATTACCTGGGGACATACATATAAAAAGGTGAGCTATAAATCCTATTAATGGAGTAAACAAGGCAGAGCATGATGAATATAGTACATGTTAGGTAATATTCATATCAATAGAGAATAATAGAAACATGAACATAAAGGCATTATATAGCCACTACTACAAATATATCTTATAATTGCGCTAAAACCTCCTTTAACAGCACTAAAAAAGCACCGTTAATCTCAGAAAAGATAAGGGGGGGGGGTCCCATTTTTCAGTTCTAAAACTAGCACTGATAAAGGTCTTATTTTTCAGCGGTATTTTCAGCGCTGATAAATGTATAATATATCAGCGCTCAAAATAGCACTGATAAACACTACCTTTATCAGTGCTCAAAATAGTGCTGATATATTATCCATTTATCAGCACTTAACTAACACTTATAAAGGCCAAAGACCCTATTCAATACCAAAACTAGCATAGAACCTGCACAGAACCTAGACAAATTACAGCACCTGCACACAGCACAAACAACACCTGCACACAGCACAAAGAACACCCACACACAAAGCACAGAAGAAAAAAAATGCTACATACATTTACTTGAAATCATGAATACAAAACAACACACTGATATATAAATTTCAAGCAATGTTTAATTTGGTTACAATTACAATTATCCAACACAGTTAAAAAACATTGATGTTCCATCCTTTTTGCATCCATCCTCTCTAAAAAATTTTCGTCCATGGCGGCTGTTTCCGAACAAAGCATTCGAACTGAGGAAAAATATTTCAGCTACATAAGAAAACAAATATTATGTTAGTAATACAATAATGAAATAAATAATGGGGTTTATAAATGGAATTATACTAGTGAGGCACAAAACATAAAATAACCAATTAACCAAGAGGCACAATTAGGTCAACGCCCTAACGTCAACCAGAAGTGCAATAAACTATCTTCAGTTCATACCGACCACAACTGAGTCCATGATCACATGTATTAATGTCCAACAACATTAAATTACCTAATTAGTTAATTTTAACAAAAAATACAGCATGGTATAATAGGTTTCGAACTCATTGTGTAATCCAACAAATCCAGAATGCTGAGAAACTAGGTGCGATCCACTCCTGACACACCCCTAAGCCTAGAAAACACTAAACCCCCAATCTATATTACTAAATTTATGACAAATTAAGCCTAAATTTTTGAAAACCCATAAATAAATCTTCCAAAAAATATAATCTACATCAAATAATGATTGATTACTAGTTTATCAAATTTTGAGACATGCTCTAAGAGTCATATATAAAAGTCCCATGAAGAACGATGATTTATCAATATTATGGTATAATAATTACACTTAGAACCCTAAAAACTGAATGCAAATATTTGAGCAAGAAGTTAGAGAAGCAAGGAATATGTAGGAGAATATACCACATTGATTCGAAATGAAGAACAACCAATAATCAACTCAGGTCTAAGGGGAAGGAAGGAGGGGAATGGGGTTTGTCCACCCCCTAAGAACTTGGTTCCCAAACGAAGAAACCTGAGGAGGTTTATACTTTATAAACCCATCAACCACATAAAAATAAGTTTTATGTCATGTTACATGAAATGATCCAAGTGGTGACATCACTATATTTTGGGTCCAAACCCTTACTTGACCCCTTTTCCCCATTCACGACCATTATCACCCTATTAAATGCATTCATGTCGTGAATTACCCTTTCACACTATGAGTAGCCTAATGCTACTACATTTCAATAGAATGACTACCCAAATCATCCTTGAAATCCTCCCAAAACCCAATGACATCCCTCTAGCCCCAATACATTTCTGAAACACATATTAGAGCTGGTATATTGTACCTTTTTCGATGATTTTTTTTGTTATTATGGAATTCCATAATTCCCCATTGGAAGTGTACCAATGTACTAATCAGATGTTATATGATATACCATGAAGATTCTTGTGTCCATGTATTAGAAGAGATATAATTGAAAATTTATCTCATTATTATACATATCAACACATCAAATCCGAGCATTAGAGACCTTCAGGTTTTCTTCAACTACATCCAGTTCTGACATGGAAGTGAGACAAGATTTCTGTGGGATATTAGGTTAGGTTTTCATGTACCCCTCGATGGAAGAATTAAATATGGGTTTTGATCAATTGGATGACCAAATAATCTCAATTTATATACATTTTATATAAAAAAATTATAAGAAAATCAAAATTCAATTTTTAATTGATATTATCTTTTTTACATGGATTTAATTCTTCTATAGTCTTTTATAGGGAACCTCATTTACCTCCTGTTTTTGGATAGGTCCCTTGGAGAAAATCGGATTCCATGTATGATTGAGCATCACATTTGTTTCTAACACTTTCTACAGGGGCACATTGCCTAGAGCATGTTGATGTTCGATGGCGGTGTATAGTACCACACATTCATTCATCACAAAGGTGAGTTACATTCATCACTTATAAAGAGATGTATTCTCCTTGATTGAAAAAGGGTGATGGGATGTCGTTCATTCTATCCATGTATTCCTCCTCATAATTCATTACTTAGTGTGAGTCTCCCTTATAGAATAAGACATTGTTCGTGAAACTTGTTCTTGGTTCCATCTCTTTATGTATGATGGTTAATTACAATGATTATAACAGGACATTCCAAAGGGTAATTCCAGGGCATAATACTTCGGTTAGGAAAGTATTCACATTAGGAATCATTGGAATGTATGTACACTAGAACATTGGTCACATGTATTCATCGTTGTCAAAGGGATTCTCAAAGAAATGGAAACCCATGTTTAACTTGTGGTATTCCATGAGTTTAACATCCCACAAGGATAGAGGGTCATGATTTAATGTCTTATAGAGATGTAATGGGTGGATCAAAACACTTATAAAGGTGGATTAGATAGGTACATCTCTAGGAGGGAGCACCAGGAATGTTTACCTGATAAATGGATCAAAGCACCCAATGAGGTCTGACCCAAGTGTGGTGCATCCCATAAAGGTAAGGTTTCTCATTTTTAAGAATTATTCGGACCCCACTAAGGGAAAAACAGGAGGGAAAATAAGTGAAGGTGTACCCTAGTGAGGGGGTCACCATGTTTTACCATTTTTTGGATTTAACCTCATAGAGGCTTCCTACGTACCCTATTTAGAATACAAGGATCAAAAAACAGATATTTAAAAGAGGTATGGTGTGGGTATTACCCATGGTTAGCTTCCCTTCACACTAGGAATACTATTGGTTGGATGAGTATGGGTTTTGTGTGGCTTATGCATTCTCATATTCCTAGGTTCTTCTAAGAGTAGCAATGGGATGAATGGGACATACGTGCTAAGATGGACCATGTGAATGGCGTGATCCTACCAGGATGTGGTGGGCTGAGTAAAATTAAGATGGAAATGGGGGAAGTATTAAAGTGTAATGGAATAGATGATATAGAATCGAAGTGAACATGAAATTTTTGGGCTTGAATCTTGAGGGGCATCAGACGCACCCTAGTTGGATAGGAATCAATGTCCACATAGTTATTATAGGGGAATATGCGGCTTATGCATGGTTATCCACCCAATAAAAATGGTACACGTGGTTGGGAATTATGCATGGTTAGCCAGGATGTGCACCCCTAAGATGAGAGAACCAGGGTTTACCAATGGTTGTCATTGAACCTCTGGGAGGCTTCATAAGCACCTATTTAGAATATAAGGATCAAAACCTATGTAGTTAGGTGGTTTGAGGATTACGCATGTTTAGCGGCCCGGGTGTTGTAAATATAGGGGGATCACAGGGATGATCTTTGTGATGTTTAGGTTCTTCACCGAGGTTAGGGATTTGTAAATATAAGAGCTCCACGAAGTAGGGTAACCCTTGTTTGTTGTAGGGACCTAGTTTGTAAAAGCAGTTCATTATGAATGATTAATGTTTCTCAAATCCTGATGTGCCCTGAAGTTCATTCCTTCTTAGTGAAGGGTATCCCTAAAATAGGAATGGGTAAATATGAAAAGGGAAAGGGGGTTTCTCAATGATCCAGTACCTTGGGGGATTCATTTTTCTATTGAATTCGTAGTGATTCAGGGCTCAAAAAAATGGAGATTGGAAGGAGAAATGTCAGGGTAATGATGACTGTGAGGGGGGATAACTATTTATTGGAAAAAGGTGATTTTTAACACCTAGAGGCACAACATGAAGAAAAAGTGATCCTTATAAAAAGGCATGAGGCACAAAAAACATGTGGAGTTGTCTGTAAACATTATTTATGGTGGCCATGGGGCTCATCAGACTCCCCATACCCTCCAAAAACACCTCAAAACATCACGAGGACCAAATTCTACATGATGGTGCATCACAAGGTTGATTCTTTTGATGATGTACTGGTAGTTTGAGCTTGGATTTCATCTCAACCATCCTTTACCTTACTTGAATTATCCTGGGACACATATTTTTCTTCCAAAAAATCCATCAATGATATCGATTATCTCATGCATCTACCTAGAAATAATTGAGCAAGTCCAACAACAACACATGTGCTCAAATAAAAGTTCAAACAAACGAGATACAGAACATTGAAATTTCTTAAAAATAAACCAAGGGGTACATATGTGCTCAAATACTATCTCTTCATGTTGAATTTGATCCCTCTACTTTAATTTTAGCAATATTTATATTTAGGCCCTATATCTAACTGAAAATGGTGGATATAGACCATATTTTTTGTTTCCATCCATCATTTTTTGGAAAATGGATTTTGTTGATCCTCAATGGTTTTATCATTCACCCCATACACAATGCACACCATCATGCCTTCAATATTGATTTATTCAAAGATCAATAATATAAATCCGGGGATAGAAAACATTGAGTAATAAATTAATATTTCAATACATCGGAGCATTATCAATTCACCAAAGAAGGTTGGAGGATAATCAATGATCATATCTAGATAACATAAGTAGTAGTAATTCACCTTTATCCTATTTGTGTACAATATTCTATCAGGTATGTTGCCCATTCGTTTCTAAACACATCTATATCATCTTCTGAATATGAGTTTTTGTGAAAGTCATTATAGTAATGAAAAAATATAAATACACAAAGGATTAATAAATATTTTAAATGAACTCATAATTATTTTTGAAAATACCTCGTCAAGGATGCTAGTTTGTTGATGAAATATGATCTCTTTCATAAATTTACAAACATAATACCCATAGTCCTTTCTGTTTGTTTGTTTTGGACACTGCAGAAACATTGACAACAATAAGTAATTCGTTTTGATATGTTTTTGGATAGTGCAATGTTATTATGTATACTAGGATCCTTTTCTACTTGTAGATCTTGTAGGCGTTATTATCCTTAGGCCCTGGATTCATTCTATGCATTAGAAGATATTGATGAACCACCCTATCATAACATGAAACCTCATTAAAATATTACATAAATTCTAAAACTAGATGTTTAGTTTTAAAATGATGCATCTTGTTTATTAAAAATTAACAAACACCATCATGCCTGGTCATTTTTTTGGATATCCATGCATTGAATCCAGAAAATAAATCTTTGGAGTATCCAAATTGACTGCATCATTGGTATTAAAAATAGGCAGTCATCTATAATTTTGTTTTCAAACAATTTGAGCAGGGATGACATTATTGCAGCCTCTTTATTAGAATCTATTTTATCTTTTGAAGAGGTGATGTAAGGACTAACATGTACAAATTGTTGTTCATGGGGAAATCCCTTCAATTGTTTTTCATATATACTTATGTGACAAATATAAAATGTATTTATTCATAATTATCATAGTATATCAGCTTTTGTAAAATCAAATCATGAAAACATACCTCATTTATACATTTACAACTGAGGTGCCTAGCCATTCAAACTTGAAGAGTTCATTTGCATTTTACGCACTAATTAAATATGATGTTTCCTCTCCATACATATCTTTTTTGAAATCAACTGTGTGAGTATTTATGTCTTTAATCTTTATATCCACATGAGCCTACAATGATATTAACTGTGGATATAGAACGGGTGGGGTGAAGGTGCTCTCAGTAGACCGTTTCAATCGGTTGGTTGATCATTGAGATAGTTTTGAGCTGATATTTCGTTTCACCCCATAGTCTTTGTCATTCTATAATAACATTTATCAGTTTAGACCATTTTTCATTAAAAGTTAAAGGTCCAGCTTGAAAACTAAATTGGAAATGGATACCTTTTGTCGACATATTTGTTTACAAGAATTTTCGGCCATGCGATGAATGTTCCTACAACTTGTTCAACCATATGAATGTCATCATCATCATTTGGAACAGGTAGCTGAGCACTCGGATCATTAGATACATTAATTGATACTCTAAGATGGTCTTTTGGAAGCTGTATGTTGTGTAGCATGTCGTTTTACATATTGAACACCGTAGCCCTCGCTACAAGGCGATAGGTGGGAGTTGATAAATATAAATCACATTCATTTTCACCCTGTGGAATATTAGTACAGGAAAGGTATCAATTTCTATGTAAATCACATTTCACAGAAACAATTATTAAAACATTGATTACCTCATCTAAGTTAGATTTTTTAGGGGAATGGATCACCTCAAAGCTGGTGGGGGTGTGGCAGGATCGTCACGCATGAGTTGTTATTGATTTGTTTCTTCTCTTTGCCTCTCCCCCATCAAATTTTCTATCATCTCTCTATGGTATTGTAATTATTATTGAAAAATAGATAATTGTTCTTAGAGCTTTTCCACTTTTTCATTTTGATGCTCCACTTGTTTTTGTTTTTAAAAATATGTTCAGGGTGTCACCCCAAAACCCGCACCTCTGACACGACCATACTGTTCTGGCTGCTTCAAGGCTGTTGAAAGTATGTCTGCATCTGGTGCGGTTTTTGTTGATTCTTGTGACTATGTCAGATAGAAAATATAGACAAATAAGTAGTTATTTTAATGTAATGGAAATTTAAAACAAATCAAATTTATATTATGTCATACTTACACATGTTTCCCTCACTTTTTGTGTTTTTTTATCTATTATTATCCCCTCTTTATTTACACGAGCCTCCTTCCATAGCACATGGCGTGGGATGGATATGGATTTCTATTTCGATTCATAAATCTGCATATAAACAGAGAAACATGGTTATAGTGTTGTTTTATGCCACATACTAGTAGTAGGGTAGATTTAAAAGACATACCAATTTTTTATCAAGTTCAGCGTACCCCATCCTTGCTTTACGGTATGGGTACACTTGTTTTGTTGCGCGTTTTTTATTTTCCGCACTCAGTAGCTGTATCATAAATAAAAAACTATCAATCAGAGTGATTAATACAAGAAAACATCAAACAATGTATTACCCCACACAATGTACCTGAAAAGTCTTCTCCCCACGACGGTTGCTAAACGCATCCCACGCTCCTTGGGATATCAAGTGTGCGTAAATAGGAGGTGGGTGCGGCTTGATTTTCCCTTCTGCATCTTTAAGATGATATTTCATTAAAATTATGCGGAAACCTCTATGAATCCTTCCTGAAAATCTTAATACATATTCCTTGTGCGAGGCATCTACTATAAATGAACTCTGCAATGGATGATGAAGAGTAAGTCAATGTTTTGGTATTTTATTTTATTTTAATAAATTAAAAAAATGATATCATAATGTTACCATAATATTTTCCCACATTAGTGTCTTCAGCCCGGTGGAAACATGGTGCCACGACTGTACATCAATCGGCATGCGTTACCGAGTGACGATTCCAATGTAGCTACTAAAGATGGCTCTATTGGGGTTAACATGTTGGCCTCGCTTATTCCATCCCACCGCAAATTTAATGCCTTTTGCTTTTGCCTTAAGGATTTTGGCTAACACTGTCAAACTACAATGCTCTTGTTTTTTTTTCACTTCCAGGGTTTCATTTCATACCATTTCCTCAGAATTAGCATCAATATCTTTCCCCAGAGCACTAGCATCGACAGTGGGACCAGCATCAATAGGTTGAGAAAATTGTTGTACCTCAGCACTGGGAATAGCAACAACAGGTTGAGAAACCTATTTTTGCTCTGCACTGGGACCACCACCATCTAGTTGAGAAACCTATTTTTGCTCTACAGTGGGACCACCGGCTGCTGGTTGAGAGACCTTTTGTGCCTCGAGATTGGGCACATCAGCAGGTGCAGAAGTCATTATCTACAGAAGTGGTTTAATATTTAATTTAGATTACATAAAAATAGCAGCGAACAGATAATAACATAATGTAACACAATGTATGTTACAATAAACAAATAACCTGATTATTATACACTCTCTTTTTTCTTTAAAGGATGAAGAGATTTGACTCCTTAATCGACTATTTAAATCCATTCTTTGTGGTCTCATATGACATACAAAATTCCATCTACATTGGGACCGCTGCGAAATGATTGTGAATTCCCTATAAAAGGGTCAACCTCCGTTTAACTTTCATCTGAACCTTCAGTTGTTTTGGTCGATAACAAAACAATTGACCAATTTCGGTTTTCGGGGTCTGGAACATAAAATACTTGTACTACATGTGATTCCATTATAAATGGTTCATCTCTCTCCCCTTCCTTACTGAAATCAACTTTCACGAATCCTAATTCATATATTTTAACAACACTCCTATTATGAACCCACTTGCATTAAAAAATTGACACTTTGAATTTCATATAATCCAACTCCCATATTCATTTGATGATGCCAAAGTTTGACATATTCACATAAAATGAATTTTTTCCTTAGCACCAGAAACATGCATCGCCTCAACAAAAAGTGTAACCCCACTATTTTGCATGGTACTGTCTTCATCATGTTCATTAGTATAGAATGTATAACCATTAACTGCATAATAATTGTAAGATAATATGTACACACTTGCTCCTCCGGCTAACCACCGATGTCGTTCTGAAATTGAGTCTGGATTTTCATCTAACTGCTTAAAAATATGGTCTCAAAACCATCCTATAAACTGTCGATTATGTGTATCTGATATCAATTTTCAGCCCTAGAAGGATTCAAACACCTAATAATTTCATTGTGGGTTTGAACATATGGGTCAATGACGAAACTTTTATGCAAAACGTAAAAGTGGGCATGCTCCTAATATGTAATATTGATTGTGACAACCTCTCTTCCAGAAATTCATTCACCCTCAAGCTACTCAGTGTGACGAGATTTCGGTGGGCCAACGATTTCCACACCAGACAGGTATTCGGTACAAAATTCAAGAACTTCTTCCACAATATATTTCTCCGTAATGCAACCCTCTGGCCGAATTTGGTTTTTGACATACCCTTTCAAAATCTTCATGTACCATTCAATGGGGTACATCCATCTATAATGCACAGGACCACATAATCGAATCTTTCTCACCAAATGAGCCATAAAAGAAACCATCATATAGAAAAATGTCAGCGGGATGAACATTTCCAATTCACATAATATGACGGAAATCTCTCTTTCCATAGTTATAAATTTCGCCGGGTCTATAACTTTGATGCATATAGATATGAAGAAGAAACAGAGCTTCGTTAATGTATGGCGTAAATTCTTGGAAAAAATGCAACGTAAAGATATAGGAATTAGATCTTGCATAAAAACATAGAAGTCATGTGATTTCATACCCTTTAATTTTAAATCTCCCATTGACACGATGTTCTTGATATTTGATGAATACCCCTATGGAACCTTAGGTCATTCAAGAAGTTGAAAAACTGATATATCTCCTTCCTGGAAAGAGTGTAAGAAGCAAGAGGAAGAAATGTTTGTTTTTCACCCTTCATTGGTGCCAACTCTTATCGTATTCCCATCTCAACCATGTCTAATCTAGCCTTAATTCTATCCTTTGTTTTTCCGGGTGCATTTAGCAACGTGACAATGACACTATCACATACATTTTTTTCAGCATGCATAACATCAATAAAATGTCTAACATACGGACAATTCTAGTATGGTAATTCAAAAAAATTGTTCTCTTTTTCAAACCAGTTTTCGTTAGGTTTTTCAAAAACAGTTTTCCAAAAGTAGTGTACAAATATTTTAATTTCTCAAACAATTGATCACCTATTAGCGGAGACGATTTTGTACGTTCTTGTGAACTTCTGTCAAATGATGTCGTCCATGATCGATACTTATCTCATCGGGGTAGAAAACTGCGATGTCCTAGAAACACGGTTTAGATGAATGTTTCAACCTAATTGACTGTGTACCTTGTTCGCAAACGGGACACTCTTGAGTTCCTATAATGCTATATCCTGAAAAATTTCCATAAGTAGGAAAGTCTTTTATCGTCCCGTACAACATGGATTTCAAAGTGAAATGTTCATTTTTTTAAGAATCATACAACATAACACCTGAATCCCATAATATTTTCAAAACCTCGATCAATGGGGCCAAATAAACATCAATAACATTACCCGGTTGTTTTGGTCCTGATATAATCATAGATAACATGACGTATTGCCGTTTCATGCATAACCACAGTGGTAAGTTATAGTTTACCAACATAACCGGCAATGTATTGTGACTGCTACTTTGAAAGCCAAATGGATTCACCCCATCTATAGATGACGCCAGACGAATGTTTCTCGGCTTGTTCCCAAATTCAGGATACTCGTGATCAATTCTCTTCCACTGAGGAGATTCTACCGGGTGATGTAGTTTCCCATCTTTAATTCTTGTATATGCATTCCATGTCAATTATTCTGCAGTCTCCTCACTTCCATATAGGTTTCTAAACCTAGGAATGATTGGAAAGTACCATAAAAAATTTGTAGTACTAGAATCATCTTTCTTGTATCGGGAAACACCACACATTGGGTGTTCTTTAAGTGATCTGTGGTCCGTACGAAACAATATATAGTCATTCGGGAAAGCATGTATTATTTCAGAGATCATACCCATCGATTGAAGAATTCATTTGGAATCATATGTTCGGCTTGGGAGTTCATTATCTCATGGGAGCATGTCATTCAGGAGAGAAAGTAGTTCCATAAATTTGGCGTCACTCCACCCGTTGCCTGCTTTCAAATTATACAGCTTCAATATGGCTAACAATGCTATATATTTAGTGCAACCAGCATACAATGGCATTTTTTCACAACTCTTTAACTTCTCAAACAATTTTGGGCAAACAAGAAAGTTCATATTCAACTTTCCATGTCATTTCCTCAATACGATCTTCATTATCATTTACATCTGTAATCACACCCTCCATATGATCGTCTTCACTATTCATGCTTCTAATCATTTCAGATGATCTATAAAATGTCGTGTTCTCTGAGTCACTACCTACATTCCTTTTTTCCCCATGTTTATTCCAACATGTATAACTTCAATCTATTCCATGACTGATCAGGTGTTCTTCCAACTCCTCTGGACTAATTTTTCATGAATAACAACAGCGTAAACACGGAAAAAGGATTTGAGAAGGGTCACATACATGATCTTCTACAAACTTGATAAACTCTTTCACACCATCTTCATACTCTTTTGTCAATCGATTAGCATTCATCCATTCTTTATTTATATTCATCGTCTTTATGGGTTTGATCTCTAACTTTCCTAATATTATGTTTTAATTAATCAGGTAGCATTGTTTGGGTTTTATAAAAACAAATCTTGGTACAAATGCCTTTAAACACATGTTAAATCCATATACATGGTGTGTCCAATAGGGTGAACATCGTGTATGTATAAGATACCTGATTTAATATGACATATATCAAATTTGTTCCAAGTTAGTATTACGAAGACTGAATGATGACTTTGAAAATACATGACATTTAGAAAAACTTGAGAAAAATGCATTTACTTTAGATACATATTGAGTCACCTCACCAGCTATGCATCAATTTTTTGTGGAATACACGGTGTGTAGTCCTTACATGACCACTAGGGGTGTATAGTTTATACACATCAAATCTATATGATATCTATACATGGTGTGAGTGATGTAAAACACATGTCATATGGTTCTACCATTATTTCATGGAATGTACATGGTTTCATGCTGAAGTATATGTCTTGGAGATACATTGTGTGGGACCTAGGTTCACATGACATGTAACATTTAAAATGAAACTTATTCCAAGTTTTAGTCAAAATATTAGTCATGTGGGGTAAATTTTGTAGATAATTGTTGTGTGGAATTAAAATCTATATGAAATCCATGTATGGTGAAGCATGTTCCATGTAATTTAACGTGTCTCATAGAGTCCTCTAGAAGCGGTTTTCTAGGATTCAATGGAATTGCACTAGTAATAAAGTGGTGGTGCCATTCAAATGGGTAAAGTTTTGATTGAAATTTAATGGTGTAAGAACTAAAACATGGAAAAAAATGGCATATGAATCATTCCAACAACCGCAACAACATACAAAAACACAATCGTGATCACAATCTCAACACCATACAAACCAAACAATAAAATTTTAGATTTTACAAAGCATCCCTTATACAATATTTTTTGTTAATTCAGGGGTTATTAAAGAAGTTTTATCATCCTGGGGTGTTCATTCATAAGTCAAGTATACATAAATTACCAATTTATATATTCTAATGTTCAACAAGAACCAACCAACATTCAATTCATTTATTGCCCAAACAAGGACCACCAACGGCCATGATTTTTAGTGGGGCGTTTAGCCCATACATTTCACATTATAACCATCAATATCAAACAGTAATAACATGCGAAAAAGAGGAAACCAATAAGTAACAGGAGAAAACTCACCGTAAAGGTGTCGTTTGACGCACGGAAGAGGAGAATTCATGGCAGAGGAGAGGCGCACAATAGAGGAGATTTCCAACTGAAAGGAAAACATAAAATAGGGGAAACCCATGAGAATAAAATAATCTAAAACTGAGTACACCATTTACCACATCCCACAAACCCCAAAAGAAAATGCATGCAAATAAATTTAAATATATTGATAGAAATCACTATCTGATCACTATTTTTTATCCAAACCATAAGTGCAAACAAATTCAAATAGGAATCAGAAGGATCACATACCTCGAGAAAAGAAATCCAACCATAATAATGATCAAGCATTGAAAAATGTGAACTAGATGGGGGGAGTGACCCAAAATATCATCAGGATAAAGATCTACCCAAGAGGATAATTTTGTAAAAAATATGAAGCCTCAATAACTCTATGGATCATAAAAAACCTTTTCTGTGACATTGACACTACATGTAATACATTTACACGTTGTGTAATACTCATGACTAAAAAACAAGTCACTTTTTATTTAAAACATTATATTTTTTATTTAAATGATATATAACCATTACAAAGTTTGTAAAATTGTCACATTGTGCATCTAATTAATGTGTCATTTTTGGAGGTCATTACATGTCATGTACTCCATTTACACGTCATGTAATTTCTCAGAATATAGTAAAAATGTTGTTTTGTTTCTAAAAATTCCCAAAAGATCACTAAATGTACCAATACATGTGTCCTCCAAATCCTTTCTCAGCATTCCTCAACCAAAAAAAATCCAAAAAAATGTTAAAACATACCTCACTTAAAATGTAATGAGACCAACCAAGAAGTCTTAAAACCACATAGGAATAGAATTTCAAATTTCCCTCAATTTTCTCAACCCATAACATTGTTGGTCAGCACAATCTCCCCCATAATGATTATCTTACATGAAAAGCCTTGGAGGTTAAAAAATATCCATGATTTCACCTCAGATACCATCAAATGAAATTCCACCTTGAATATAAAACAACCAGTCTCAAAGTTCCCCGAACACTTCCAACATGATGTTCATTCATCCATGACATTTTATTCTTCCTATCATGTAAATATCATTATCATCACCCCACATAAGAAATAATAAACCCCCAAAACCCGTGATCTATATAAAACTGAATGGAATGATTAGAAATTATTGAATTAGTATGAAAATAGTTTTTAATCCCAATTCTCAGATCACCATGAATGACATTCCATATGTTCAAAAATACACTTATATTGAGGATCAGAGTCTCCAATGACCAATGGTGCAATCCTCCCTATATGGATTCCTATAAATTTATCCTCAACTACTCACCACCACTATCCTTTTCAATGAAGAGTGAATCCCCAAGAACCTCTCATTGGTCCTCATGAAACCTGAATGAAAAACTGGGATCCGACTCACATGATTCAGACAGAAAAAAATTAGCTAAAACACACAATCAACCGACTATTACCCTATAACATGTTAGTCCTAACCAGCCGAAGAACTTTAATTTCTCATCTTCAGAATTAAGTCATATTCCTCATACCAAGATAAGACACATGACTACACACCACCAAGGTATTGATCTAGAATTATGCATTACAAACCATACATCGGTCATGTTTCCTAAAGTGAAACAAAAAATATAAGAAACAACAAAGAAAAGCATCTAACCACACCCACCTTGTCGGTGGTGGCTGAGGCGGAGGCGGCGACGGTGGAAGAGGCGGAGGCAGTCGCAGGAGTGGGGGTGGATGCGTAAGAGGCAGCATCGGTCATGACAGCGGGAGCGAGGGCAGAGGCGGTGGTGGCGGCGGAAGAGGAGGAGAGCGAGGAGGAGGAAGGATGAAGAGGAGGAGGATGAGGAGGATGAGGTCGTGGCGGCGAGGGGCCTGGTTCAACTTCCGTGAAAGCTTGACCACGTGCGAGCGAGGATGGAATGTTAGGGTTATTATATAAAAACCGACTGATCCTTTATCAGCAGTCGTTAAAAGCACTGATAAAGGTATGTTTTATCAGTGATAAAATAAAAGCGCTGATAAAACATTAATTTATCAGTGATTTTTTAGTGTTGATAAAGAGATACCTTTATCACTGCTAAAAAAAGTGCTGATAAAGGGGTACCCTTTATCAGTGCTTATTTTAGCTCTGATAAATGTAACATTTATCAGTGCTTTTAGATAGCGCTGATAAAGGCATACCCCTTTATCAGTGCTTTAGGTTTAGTGCTGAAAAAGGGAAGTGCTTCCCTTGCCCTGTTTTGTGGTAGTGAGCATGATTATCATAACATGGAAATGTGAAAACAATATTTAACATGATATTAGCATGATCCAAGGCTAATTGCAATGGAGCATGAGTAAACTCTCATTTCATTCGAATTATCATGAGTAAAACCTCAATTCAATTAATGTATCATGATATTACTCATTACCAAATTCATTGGAGGGCTATTATGGCTCACCACTCATAATCATTTCATTTCATGCATAAGTGTTCCACATAGATCACAAAACATGGATTCATTAAACAATATAATTTATTCCACGAATAAGAGATGTGGAATAGAAAATTTTAAGTCATAAATAAATATTTAAATGTTCATATAGGTTAATAACCTTTATAGATAAGAGGGTATGGTATTCCTTATACAATTATTTTGGCATAGAAATTTTAATCTATCTTTTACAGAAAAACGGCATCTAATAGAAATTGTAAAATAGGTTAATGATATATAAATGTTTATATCATAATTTATAAATTAAATGGAAAGTATGGGGGTCTTATAACTTAATATCTAAACATATGAAATTTAATTTAGATGCATAATATAAAATAATTTCTTGAATGTAAATGAGGAGAGATAATTTCCTTACAGAATTTCGGCATGGTAACAGGTGTACATGAGAGGAATTAATTGGAGAGAAAGAGGTCTCTCATTATTCAAACAAAAGGATTGAAGTGTGTAGGAGATGATTAATCATACCCCAAGATTTTTAATTGAAAAATAAAAGTCCATAACAATTTAAGAAAATTTGGACAAAAATGAGAAAGGAAGAAACCCCTAACATGGAAGTGTGGTCCCAAAGGCTTGGGAGATACTTGAGGGAGTCTTATTGGGAACTTGGGGAACATTGGCAGGATTCCAAATATTTTTAGTAATGAGGAATGAGAGATTTAGTGGGATTATATAGGAAAGGAGAGGGAATTCATTATTATTTTGGTTTTGGACACTACATGTTAAACTAATAAAAACCACAAACCATCCCATGGTTTTTGACCATGGTTTTTAAAAAAGTTGAGTGGAAAAAATTATTTTATAAGTTAAATGTCTAAACTTATTAAAATATTAGGCTTGATTATGTGAAGGTGAGTCACACTCTCAAGGAATTCATTTTAAATAGTTGATATATTTTGTAAGTCTTGGAGGGTCAACTAAGGCACCATAAAATTAAACAATCAAATCTAAGATAACATTATTTTAAATCCAAAACCTATATTTTACAAAAAAAAACTTCTATATTATTTTATTACAACACTATTGGGTCACTATGAAGTCATAAAACATGTTATATATTTAAACGATATTTAATTTTTACCCAAAAAATCGACTGTCTCAGAAAATTATGAAAAATTGACCATTAGATAATTTTTACATACAGTATCCGGAAATGATATTAAATTTATCTAAATAATTTTCATAATAGGTTAATGTTTATTTTTAATATAGAAACAGAAATTTATCAAAAATTGATGGGTTTTGACAAAAAACAACTTTCATACCTCAATAAAAATTACAATTGTATTCATATAAATTATACGATCATTTACATTTAATAAAAAGTGATTTAGTAATAATATTTTATTAAAATATTATTTAATTCAATAATAATTTAATTCATAAAAATATATTTTTAATTGAATATTAACTAAAAATACTACTTGTTATTTAAAAACCACTTACAAAGTTACAATAATAAAATGAATATATATTATTTATTCTATAATAAAACAAAGAACATAATCATAGTGATAGGGTCTTGTTACATAACCCCTTATAACCCCCGTATAAGACCTAAGGGTAAGGTGTGATATGGTTAAAGACTCTTGGGGTGTCTCAGATAACATCGCTCAGGTGATAATATCTATTAACTTCTACTTCTCCCGTCGGCAGTTCCGTTCAAGCTTAACGTGTTGAAGCTCAGCTTGGCATTGGTCAAGAGAGAAGCCTAGTGATGCTACATCCATTCATAGATCCAAAAATGGGATTCATATGGAGAAATTATGCTGGATGAGAAAATCACTTCATTTGTCTAAGTAAATTAGATATGTTAAAGCCCAATATTTATAATAATCATGTGATAACTATTCAATGGTTATATTAGCAATGGTAACAATTATTAATGGTATTTTAATATCTGAAAACACAAAACCAAAGAAGTAAATATATTTTATTTAATGTTTTTACATACTAATACATTTAATTAGATGAATAGAAATTTTCATTAATAAATGTTTGGTTTGTTAGAACCTTCCCAAGATCAAGTATAAAAGGAAGTATGAGGACAAATGAAAAGGATAAAAAAGCCTTTGAAGGCCACCAAGAGTGCCTCCGAGGATAGGTCAAGTGAATATTATTTGAGAAGGGAAGATAAAAATGAAAAACTCAATATGTGTTTTATCATTGACACAGTTAAGGTATTGAATGTTTTTACTGAATCCACTACTGATATTTGCAATCCTTTATGAATAGAAAATAATGGTGAGAATAAGTATAGTGATGAATTATTTTAATATTGTTACATGTTGGAAGATATATTTTATTAATTAAAATGTAAATATATATGTTTAAGGATGCATCATGCTATGTATGTGTACCTAAAACTGATCTTACCTTAGAAAAGGATTAAAATTCTCAACTAATTGAAGAAAGTAATGAGATTATATAATATAATGAAAAGTTCAATAAAGAAATGATTATATTTGAAGGTGGAAGAAAAGAAATTAGTGAGATTATTGGTAAATTTACCATTCTTAAGTATACTAATAGAATTAGATACTATCCTTGATATAAGAAGATAAGTAAAACATATTTTTCCCCAAATTATAGTTCAACCACTTTGGATATTATTTAACATTCTAGTAGACCTAATGAAGTATTTGTTTAAGAAAGTTTAATATTTTCATATTGGAAACCCATAAGTAATTATTGATCCAAAATCACATACTACTTACATTTCTGGGCCCAATAAAATATCAGTATAAAAAAGATTTTTGGTTTTAATATCTTTTATAGGTGACCTACATAAAATATTCTAGTATGATATTATGGTATATGAAAAGTGTATTATATGGACCCAACCTTAAACATTACATAATCTTGAGTCAAGTTAATAATTCACATTTAGGGTATTTTCTGGTTTAGATATTTAGATAATTAGGACTTGACTTATACATAAAAACATGAATATTACAAGTATATTATTCTGGAGAGTATCTATTTTTTTCATAAAATAAAAACTCTAAAAAAATGTAACATGTTTAGTTCCATGTTTTAAATAGCATGAATTTTCCTTGATCCTATCCTTTCCAAATTCCACTTTATGTTCTATAAATAAATATTTACAAAAAATGATATGAGAATAAAAATCTCACTAAGGGATACATTGTAGAGGAAAACTGTCAGTTTTCAAAAAAACATGTAAACAATGAATAATTCAACATAAAGTAATTCTTATCACCTTAAGGATGTAGAAAAAAAACATCACTAAAAATAAGATCATTTCTTACCCTTATTTTGTAACTAAAATATTACCATAAAACCCATAGAAAGAAACATATATTATATAAAGGTAACATTGTACATAAACATACTTAATTGGAATAACCATACAGTATAATTCCACACATATCACTAAATGGAATAGCCATACAGTCGAATTCCATACCCAATGAATTGGAGGTTATAACGCAACTCCCCATCCTTGGTATATCACTGAACCTCCCCTCATTTGGTTAATCATGAAACCATCTATCAAATGTCCAAGTATCATTATAAAATCATAACACATAAAATATTGAAAATATCAAGATTTCACTAAAACATTTCATTTGAAATCACAATAAATGATTTCAAGATATTGAAATAATAAATTCATTCAAAAAAACCATTTTCAATACCCAAACACAGAAAAAGGTAATAAGGTATTTCTTTTCCTTTTAAAAACATTAAGTCTTATAGAGGAATACAAATAATGATTACGACGACGGAGAGGTCATTGTCGCCAGAAACATTAAAAACATTCATTTTTTCATTTATTAAAATGATTCATATAAAAAATATTCCCCTTTAATTAATGTAAAATTAAAAGTGGATTATTATACCCTGTAAAAAGAAGGAGGTGTATATTATCAAAACATGCCTCAATGAAAGGATATTGAGACAATGTCCCTAACCTCGAGTCTGACTTGTCTCGTATGTTCCTTGTTATTCCTGAATAATAAACTTAAGTTAATTTTTACTTTATTTTGAAGCTTTTTCAAGTTTATTGTTCCATTTATATCACTTATTACCTTGCAATAACACTTAGTTAATTATTTGAGTTCATATCGGACATTTTGTCGATTTTCAGGACTTGAGTAAAAAATGAACTTGTTATAATTACAAATTGTCTATTTAGTCAAAATTCCATTATCTGCAGAATAATATTCATGATTTAGATATAATATATATAATATATATTCATTATATATGTATTTAGAATAGTCTATATCATTTGGATATAATAAATTAAATGCATCATTTATGGAGACGGTAAGTCGTACGTACGCATGAACGGTACTTTCATTTCTTTTTCATATTTAAAGGAATGAAAAATAAATTATACATCATCATATTTCGAATCCAGTATAATATGTATGTTATATATGTTAAATAAGTTCATTAATTCCATATTCTATACATTCCATGTATAGCATGAACGAGTCATATCACTCTGAGGGGTAGTTGTCCGCACTTCCTCAAATGAAATTATCTTATTTACGCATTATGGAATGGATAAAGGTATGTTTTAAATGAAAATTATAGAAGAATAGAGATCAAATAAATAAAATAAATATCATATATTAATATAGTTTATTCATAATGGCCACCATGAGAGGTTGTAAGAGAATATTGAACAATCATTATTTCGTGAGGCAGTAGTTCACACTCCACAGAAACAGTATGTTCTATACCCAATTGACGGATGTGTGAGTTAGTATAGTATAAAGACTTATCATAAACAATACTAATATATTTATTATACTTTTTTTTATTTAAAAAAAAATTCTTGAATATGGAGTGGATAAGGAAAATAAAAGAAAATAACTTGAGAGAAGACGTTACCTCAAATCAGGCAACTTCTATTGATTTGAGCCCAAGGGATTTGTTGAATTGCCTCCTTACATTGGGAAGGCCTCTAGAAGGAAGAGAAAGATTTTGGGAGCTTCTTTTAGTAGAGGTTGGATGAGCCAAGGGTCTTGATAGGTGTGAGTAATGGGTTAGATGTGGTATCCTTTTATAAGAGGGAAGAGGGGAACTTTAGTAATGTCTTGTAAGATTATTTTATTATAAACTGAATTTCGATTTTAAAAAGGTAAAAAACTCATTTAAATTTAATATATGGTGAGTATTGTTCTACATACTCTCAACCAATGGGATTTAGACAAATTTAGGTCACAAATTTAACCTTATCTTTTATCATTAACCCTTAGCTAAATTATTTAACTTTTACCATGTCTTCTTGTATATTCATACTATATAGTTAATATATTTACTATAATATGAAAATAGAACCTAAAGTGTTCCATTTGGGCCATTTTAAACCTTATAACTGTAATTTGGCCAAATCTTATATTTTAGGACAATTATATCATTTAATAAACAATTATTAGTTTTAAAAACTCATTTATGTCAATTTATATACTATTCATATCAGGAATTTTTGAAAATCCATAACAAGTTTATTATTTATAAATAACTAAATTAATTCAAATATAACATGTTATAATAATATATAAAATTATTGTATGTCATAAAAACTTTCAAAATATTTTTTTAATATTTATAATCTCCTTTATTTAAATCTTTCATTAATAAGGTAATTACTACATCACCATTGTGTCATAAATAAATTTATTTATTTGTGGTCTAGAAATTATAAATAAAATACTATGATGATGGAAATAGTTTTATCTTCCTAATTAATTTTTATATTTGAAATTATCTCTAATATAAACCCATATAATATTTTTTACTGAAAGATATATTTTTTGTTACATCTTGTTTAACTTTAAATTAATTTTCATAAAATGTCATTTTCACTTACAAGTGGATCCATGGGGTCCCAAAATCGAGCCAAGGATTCCCATGGTTAGAAATGTATTATCCAATAGGTTTAGGACATGTGTTAGCATAATTTAATGTTATTATAATATTATTTTTTACCCTTATTTACAAGATTTACCTTTTAACCATGGTAAATAAAATATTTACTGAAGTTGCTGTTAATAATGTCTAAAAATAAAAGTTAACTATTTAGACAATTTGGAAATCTGGATTCAAAATATAGAATCCATTTTTCAAATTCAAAACATATAATTTGCAAAAATTAATTCCTGTTGTCAAAACCGGAATGAATGTTTTTAAGAAGTAAAAACTACTAAAAGATTGACACATGTTTATATCTAATTACAAAGTGAAATTACTTACAATAAAAAAAATTGGATTAAAAGATAAAAATATAATATAATTAAACTTTAAAATCAATTAAAAGGACAATATAATCATATAAATAAGTTAGATGAAATTACATTTTTGACTTAAAATGCTGTATTTTTCACTATTCATTAAAAAATGAAATTTATTATAAAAATACCAAAAATTTACCCAAAGTAAATTTTGATGTCCCAATTCTAAATAATAAGTTTATTTTGTCAAATTTAATATATAAAATTGACAAAAATTTGACTTAAAAAGGGTTCTCCATCAAAAGGTGGTAAAACTACATTTTTAGAAAAATACTTTTTTTATCTGAAAAAATGAATTTATTCTTATATAATATATTGAAAAAATATAATATTTATTTAGAAAATTATATTGAATATATATGAAATATTTTTTATTAAATAAAAATCCACAAAGAGTGATATGAATACACAATCATTCTCTTTTAAATAGGCTTTCATAAAAACACATCTATTATATTGAATTGGTTTTTATTCCCATTCCTAATAAATCTGGCAAACAATGAATGATCATTTAAACATGTGTAAACCATATTTCAAAATTTAGTTGATACTATTGATTCCCTCCCTTCCAACGACTTGGAGTTAACTTCCATTTAAGATAATAATAATATTATAGTATTATTTTTCAGTATAACTCAATGTTTTGTGCATTGTAAGATTTCATATAATCCCATTGTTGCGTGTTGAGTACGCTATGAGAAAAACCGCCCCCTTTAACTTAAAATTAATATATTATTCATAAGTCTTAATTTAAATAAAAAAGTATTACTCTATAAATACCTGGGCTCTTACTTGTATATTCTAGAAATATTATTTGCGACAACTATAGTTTCAAGAACCAAATCATGGTGGATGGTAGATATTTCAAATTGTTTGATAATAAGAAAGGGGAAATTATTGGGTTTGTGTAAATTTTCAAATCTACTCCATTTTTAATCTATAAAGTTTAATTTTTGGATAGATTAAAATATAATCCACCTGAAAATTTAGAAATCATATAGTGATGGTTTTCATGTTATGTTTGAAAACAATGATTGAAGAGTTTTTGTATTATAAACATGCTTTAATTTTTAATACTCTATGAAATGAAAATGATTATGATAGAGATTTTAGTTTTTTAGTTTCTCAGAATGTTTCTTGTTTGAGTGTCTTTCACAAAAAATATTGGATTTGTAATATGATACTAAGACACTAAAATATTTAATAATTTTGAAAGATAACTAAAAATGGTTTAGTTAAGGATATACCTAAGCTAGAATTACCAAAAGAAATGTAGATAATCCTTTTAAAATTGGAAGGAAACATAAAATACATTTAAAACCTAATAATGAAGTGTCAACTTCTCAATCTATATAGTTGTATCACATGGATTTTTTTAGACATTATAAAGTTTCTATTTTTGAAGGAAAACATTATTATTTTGTTCTATTTGATGAATATTCAATATATATAAGGGTGTTTTTCCTAGATCATAAAAGTGATTCTCTTTCTTATTTTTCTAAATAAGCCATTTCTATAGAAAATATTAGTGGACGTTGAATTAAGACCATAAGAAGTTATCATTGTAGTTAGTTTGGAAATAAAGATTTTGAATATTTATGCTCACAAAATGGATATACTCATAACTTTTCTTCTCCTCGGACCCCATAAAATAATGGTATTGTAGATAGAAGAAATAAAACCATTAATGAAATAGTTCAGACCATGATTAATGAATAGGATTTACATATCTATTTTTGGAAAGAAACTATGAACACACTTGTTATATAATTAATAAATTTTTATTTATACCTTTTTAAAATAAGGACACTAATGAATTATGTAATTTTATAAAAAAGTAGATTACATTATAGTTTTTAGTTGTAAAGTCTCTATACTCAACACCAAACAGAATTTAAAATATTTTTAATCAAAGAGTAATAAATGAATTTTCCTTTGATCTTATATATCTTGTAAATCATACATGGTGATCAATTTAAATAAAAAGACTTCAAAAGAATGTGTTCATGTAAATTTCATTGATACAAATCCTTATAACCCCAAGGCCCATTTTGAAAATTTAGAGGATGATATTTTTGACCTGGATATCAGAGCCACAACCAGTGGAATTTTTGTATACATTCTGTAAAGAACTCTCCATGATCAGATGAGTATCCAAACCCAAGCCTATAAATAGAAAGGATGTATTAAATAATTAAATTCCTAGAGATATTATGAATCATATATATTACCCATTATATTCTGTTGTAGGTGAGCTAGACAAAGGATCTTAGACTAGTGCTTTTATCACAAATCAGGCTAAACCACAAGATTTATTATCACAACCTTAACTTAAGAACATTAATGATGCAATTAATGATGAATTCTGGGTAACATATATGAAATAAGTGTTAAATTGGGTTTTAAAAAATAGATATGGGAAACTATTACAAAGTCCCAAAGATTACATTACTTTTGGTACTAAACAGGTGTTCAGAAACAAGGTTGATGGGTCATAAATAATAATTATAAAAAAATTAATATTGGTGGCACTTGGATATTGTCAACAAGAAGTTATTGATTATGAGGAAACCTTTTCACCAATATCTAGACCTGAAGCCATCATAATTTTTCTTTCCTACACAACATATTTGAATTTCAAACTATATGAAATGGGTTTCAAGAGTGTATTCTTAAATGGTTATGTAGTTGAGTATGTTTTTTTTAAAACCACCCATAATTAAAAACCATCACTTTAAAAATAATTCATTTAAATTATTAAAATATTTATAAGGTTTAAAACCTACTACTAGAGCTTGGTATATAGTAACATAACATTTTTAATTCCAAAAGTTTGTTCTAAAGGAATATATCATGCTAGTTTATTTATTAAATGTATTTGAAATATGTTTTAGATCAAAAAATTAATGTTGATGTTATTATTTTTTGATTTCCAACAAGTCCTTTATTTAACGAGTTTTCAAAAATGATGAAAAGTAAATTTGAAATGAGTTTTACGGGTGAAATTAGGTTCTTCCTTGTTTTTTATATTTTTTAAAATAAATATAGTATTTTTTTAAATAAAATAAAGTACATTAATGATATTTTAAAACGTTTTTTCAGGGATAGTAGTAAAGATAGTGATACTCCCATGAGTAATACCCATAAACTTAATCTCGATGAAACTAGGAAACTAGTTGATAAAAACACATACTAAGGTATAATTGGAAGATAACTATACTTAACTACCATGGGACCCCATATAATGTTTAGTTTGTGTATGTGTGTATATTTTCCTGAAATTGCCAAATAGTCACATTTAATAAATTTGAAAAGATTTTTCAAATACCACAAAAAATATATCCAACCTAGGATTTTTTTACTGCATAAGACATGAATTTGATCTAGTTAGTTATTTAGATGCTGATTTTGGTGATTGTAAGTTAGAAAAACAACTAATTTTGGAAAATGTCACTTATAGGAAAAGTCTCTAGTTTCACGATGTTGTAATAAATAGAAATATGTTTCACTATCCACTGTTGAAGCTATGTTAATTGATGTAGGCAGTTTCTGTGAATATATTTTTTGGACATAATTTACATCACTAGACTATAGATATCAATCATGACATGTCCCTAAAAACTTTGATAATAAAATTGTGACAAATATATCTAAAAATCCTATATCATCTTATATAACAAATCATATTGATATAATACATCAATTATAAAGAGATAATTTTCAGAAAGGTGACATAACTATTTAGTTTATCAGTACTGAAAATAATCTTTTAGGTATATTTAAAAAACCCTTAAATATTTTTTGAATCAATTGTATCAAACATTAATTAGGCATGATAAATTAGGAATAAAATGTTTTAACATATCCTTAGTTATTTATTATTATGTTAAACTCTTTATCCTATGTTTTGTAGATTTTTTAAGGAAGAAATTATAAAGTTAAGTTCACAATGTAACACCCCAATATTCCACGGTATGCTTCTCTTTGAATAATACAGTAGCGTGTGTTGTATGCAATATCAAGTTCTAACACACAACAACCAATCAAACTAGACGTTATGAATAGTAACACCCACTTTTTGAAACTTTATACAATTTATCTTTCAAGCTGGACTTCATTTTTGGATTCGGAATATCGAAATTATCTTAGGGTGAATTTTTGGTATTTTTCTGAAAACATTCAATTTTTGATGAATAGTGAAAAAACACAGAGTTATAGTTTAAAACCAAATTTTTATTTAAATAATTATTTATTTTATTTTAATTTAATTAAGGTCAAAATAGATACATAATACCTATATAGTTTCAAGGTAATTCATTGGAGTTAGTTTAGAATAATTTTAGATATATAAAAAGTTTATTGAACTTTTTATCGTCTTTTGCTCACCTCCTAAGAGAATTTGAAAATTCGCATAAAACATAATTTTACAGCTTCTGTGAGTGGAATTTCAAAAATAAGAGAGACACGGTTAATATCAAGGAGTAAAATTTGGTTTAATGAGATAAAAATAATTTTTGGTGAATAGTATCTTTTTTACTTTTATTTATCACGGTTAAAAGTAAATAGGGTAATTAAGGGTAAAAAGAATATTAATATTACCCTAAAAAATGTCTTAATTTTTTTGGACAAGTGTATCTCGACCAAAAACAACCTTAGGATTAAAATATTATCATTTAGGTTCACTTGGATTAGATTTGGACATTTATTATTATTTAATTCAATGAAGAGTTAAAAGTGTTAAAATCAAAGTTTAATTACTAATTTTTTTTAATATAGGTTTATACATAAGATAAATTCGATTTTAAATATTAATTAGAAATATAAAATAATATCCTACATAATGGCATTTTGTTTATAATTTTTAAACATTAAATAATTTAATTTATTTATGACACAATGGGGATGCAGTAATTACCTAATTAATGATATATTAAAATAATTAATATTATAAATATCCAAATAAATATAATTTGATACTTTTTATGAATTATAATAATTTTATAGGTTAATATGACATATTAATATTGGTTATATGAATTTTTTTCTAAGTAATAATGCTGTTATAAATTTATCAAAAACACAATACCCAATAGTGTCAAAATTGACATAAAAGAGTTTTTAAAACAAATATTATATTATTAATTGATATTCTATTCCTAAAAATATATGGTTCGGCCAAAGTACTAATATAATGATATTTGTATCATTAATGGACCACTTGGGAGTCTCTTGGAAGTATATAGTATGTTTATTAACCATAAAATATAAAAATACAAAGTGACATGGTAAATGTCAAACTATTTAACTAAGAGTTAAATATAAATGATAAGGTTAATATAGTGCCCCAAACCTGTCTAAAATATATTGGTAGAAAGTATTTCTACCCATACCCACCTTAACCTTTAAATAATCTACTTTGGAGCCATTATAAACCAAATATGAATTTATTATAAAATAATATTTCTAGCTTTTCCTATAGTGCCTCTCACCCCTCTTATAAAAGGGCACTCCCCCTTCCCTCTAATTCACACCCTCAAAGTCTTTTGTCTCGGCCAACCCCTACCCATATATTATCTAAAATTCCATAAATTCAACCTATATGCCTTACTTTGATCAGAAATCCAACCTAAGGATCCATTTTGATCAAATAAAAAAGAAGAACCCGAAGAAGAGGTAATGTTTTCACCACCCTCTTTCAAGTTCCTTTCTTCTTCAACTTCTTCTTTCTTTGTTATTTACATTATAAAATAATAACTCCTATATCTCTTATATACTATGATGTTGTTATAAATATGGTACAACCATATTCAGTATTCTATCCATCCTTTCAATGACATGTCAACATACATGCATACGTACGGCTTACCGTCTCCACGTCGTGGTGTAATTGTTATTCCAAACATTATTATTTGTATGGGTATGATAATGATGTGTAATTTATGTAAATAATAAATATAACATGACTATTATTATGTATATATGATATAACATTCAATTATATATTATTTTAATATCAAAATAATGATATTTTCTCTCGTACGTACGTACGGACTACCGTCTCCACGGACGCGATGAGATTCATTCCCTATCATATCCATGCAAGTATAATTCTCATTTTATAATTAAAAATAATGTTTAAGGACTTGATGTAATTTTGTATATGAATATGATACAACCTATACATAATAAACTTGACTTATGTAATAAAACATATAAAAGAAAACGAGTAAGTTAACACCCGAAACGACGATAATACTAAGATATTATTAACAAAGCAATGTTAAAAGATCATATATGATATCATATTAATGTATATGATTCTTGTATAATTTAATAACAATTATTTCACCATTATACAAGAGGTTAATATACCCTTGACCAAGGAAAAGTACAAGGTAAGTTTTTATTTCACAATCTCTTCATTATCCGAGGTTGGTTATACATAATTATCCACTGGGACCTCTTTATCATCCAAATCAATGTTTCTTAAAAATGTATTTAAAATCATTCTTAATATTTTAAAGACTATGGGTTAAAGTAATATATACCCTCTTTGAATTTTTTTATGAATTTTATAAAGGAATCTTTCTGTCGTTTTCCAAACAAGGTCCTTTTTAACTTTTTTGACAGAATTAAGGTAAGAATGTCTTTTTAAATTATACAGAGGGTGCAACTATTTTATGCCATTATAAAATAATCGAAGCTTCCCTTCCAATATTATAAGAATATTTTTAATGTAAATGTTTTCTTTTATAATTATGTGACTTTTAAATGATTTCAATAAAAGAGATATTTCTCTCAAATAGTTTGAATTTCATCTATGTCAACATCCTTTGATGGATTTTAAGCTAATTTGAAGTTCATTTATTATGATACAAAACTTCCATATTTTATTGAAGGTTTTGTGATATTTTTGACTGTGGATGTGTTATTTTTATACCATTCATGGTTTATGGAGAAATTATTTGACATTTTGTATGCTAGTTTTAATACGAATGTTTATGTTATGTTTAAACCTGTTCATATGAGGAATGAATTGGACTAAATAAGTGACAGGTGGAGCCCGCTATATCTCATCGATGCATCAGTAGGTCTCATGAGACAAACTAGTGTCTTGGAACAAGGCCTTGAAAAAATCTTTTTTGTATTCTTGTCATAAGGCCTTGACTATGCAGTTATGATAGTCTAGAATTATGCATTCCATCATTATGAAAGTGGTCATTGATATTTCATGTTATTATTCGACTAGTAGAATATCCATGTGAATATGTAAATGGAATTATTTCATTTTATTTCTGCCATATTATGTTGAAGTTCAAGTTTAAAAGGTTTTTGTTTTAATTATACATTTCCTTAAATGTTTATGCTTATTTATGAAAGCTTCCACTATATTGTTATCCTTACTGGGCATTTGAGCTCACCCCTTTATATGTTTTATGTTTCCCAGGATGTGAAGAAGTATTTTATGAATGAACTACAAGGATAGTATAAGGGGATATGAGTGTGGATACAAGATGTTATTGTAGTTTTCACTTTATGATGTAATGTAAACTTTATGAATGTATCTAGTGATTATAAGTCTAATAAACTAACCGGTCTTTAGAGACTTGATCTTTTGTGATCATGCTAATGTTATGTAATATTGCACCGAATCTGGGTAACTGGGGTCAGGGCATTACAGTTGGTATCAAAGGAATTTTAGTACAAACTACAGAAGCTAGATTTAGATAAACTCTGATTAGAGCACATAGACCTAAGATGAACTTTTTGGATTAATATAGAAGAACTTTCTAGAATTTTGGTATTGTAGATATTTTGTGAGTTTTCCGAGCAGTATATCCCTGTCTGGATACGAGCAGGTAGAGGAGGCTCTGGAATAGATGTACCTAGAGGTAAAACCCGAAAACACCGCTTTGATCTAGACTCGAACGGGAACTGGTGCACGACAATGGGCTTTGCTGCACTCTTGGTTATGACACTACCGGGGGATATACTTAGGATAATTATCATTTTCTTTAAAAATCATTATGAAGGGTTTATGAGTATATACTTCCTCAAAGAAAACATTTTTATTATTATTATGGATTATATCCATCAATAGTTCAATTTATGTTATGTGTTTTACAAGTATGGAATTATGTTTTTTGATTCATAAACTGATCTTGTTTATGCCATTGTTTAGAAATGGTGCCTAGTGGAAGAAATGGAAACTGTAACAATGCACGAAATCCATGTAGGGATTTCAATCCTACTCAAGATAATTATAGTGGAGCTGGTGATGCAACTGGTGCTGATCAGCTAATCACCATATTACGATAACTCACTCAGGTTATGAATAATAACCTTATCTGTATGGGAGCACCTTGATCCGCAATGTGGAGGATCAATGTTAGATCACTTCATGAGGCAACAACCACAAAGATTAAATGGGAGTAAAAATCCCGTAGTAGATGAGCAATGGATAAATTCCTTATAAAAAAAATTCCATGCCTTGGGGAGTAGTGAAATGGAAAAAGTTGTCATGGCAGTTTACCGCCTCACTAGAGATGATGATCAATGGTGGTTATTGATTCAAAACACAAAGTAATATGATGAAGTATCAAATATAGAATGGAGGGAGGTCAAAGAGATTTTCTTAGAAAAATACTTTCCTAGTGACCATCAAACATATATGGAAAGGCAATTTATGAGTCTGAGGCAAAAGGAGGATGAGAATGTCACAAATCATGAGGATAAATTTACAAGGTTAGGATGGCATGCTGCAGATTATACACATAACCCACGAAGTAAGATTGATCATTTCTTTGATAGGTTAAAAACGTTTCTCCATCGAGCATTAGACTCACAATCCTTCTAGTCGTACGAAGATATTGTCTCATGCACTATCAAGACAAAAAAATAATTCTCTAAGTCTTACGAATTCAAAGAAATGCAAGAGAAGAAGAGATCTTCCAATCACACAGGAAATGCAAAAAAGTAGAAGAAGGGAATGGTTGATTATCCATACTACAGTAAATGTGGGAAGAAATACCCCGGTACATTCTTTAAAGGAATGGGAGTCTGTTACGGGTGTGGTGAAAAAGGCCACCATGCTCGTGACTTTAAGGGGAAGAATGAAGCTATCGATGATCAATGATACAACTGCAGGGAGATGGGACATTATAAAAATGAATGTCCTAAGCGTCATGGGAACATACCTCAAAAAAATTCCAAGGGATCAAGGTCAAGATAATGCTATCACTACTACTAAGGTAGAAGCTATGAAAGACGTGGTGGCAGATAATTTAATAGTTTTCTTAAGTTTAGCCAATTCTTTATTTGATTCTATACCATTACATTATTTCATATCATCCCAGTTTTCTAAGAAAATTATATATTTCCAATTTGATTTATCAAGGGAGTTGTTAGTTAAAACTCCTAAGCGAAGTATCATCGAAATAAAGTTTTGTTAATCAGTCCACATTAGAGCACATAAATGTTCTTTATATGCTGATCTCATCATCATACCCATGATTAAATTTGATATAATCCTTGGTATGGATTGGATTTCAGACCATGATGAGAAGATTTATTTTAAGAAGAATGAGGATATGAATTTTGATGATGATGATAAGGAACACCTTATCTTTAGAGCAGAATCGTCACCACCTGATTCTTTTCAAGATCCACCCCCAGTATCTCAACTAAATTCAATTATTGGGGAGGAAGAGAATGAAATAACTACGAGAGAGGAAAGGAATATTGAAATAGAGGATCCACCTATTGTGAAAGAATATGTAGATGTGTTTCTGGAAGATTTACCTTGACATCCTCTAGAATGATAAATTGAGTTTTCCATTTATTTAATTCCTGGTTCAATGCCCATATCGAAGACCCCTTATAGAATAGACACTGGGGAATTAGTTGAACTAAAGAAACAACTAGAGGAATTGACTAATAAGTGATTTATTCACCCTATTGTTTCTCCATGGGGAGACCCTGTCCTTTTTGTTAAGAAGAATGATGGATCTATGAGGTTATGTATTGACTATAGGGAAATAAATTCTATAACAATAAAGAACAAGTATCCCCTACCACGCATTGTTTATTTATTTGACCAAATGCATGGAGCTCAATACTTTTAAAATATTTTCTTTCGATCTAGATACCATCAGTTTTGTGTGAGGAAGGAAGACATTCCGAAAACAACATTTCGAACCAGGTACAGGCATTATGAGTTTACAGTAATGCCTTTTGGGCTGACTAATGCACCCTCTGTATTCATGGATCTAATGAATAGAGTTTTCAAAGAAATATCTCAATGATTTTGTGGTGGTATTTATTGATGATATCTTGGTATAATCCAAAATCTACGAAGATCATGAAAATCACTTGCGCATTATCCTGAAGACTCTTAAAAGACATGAATTATATGGGATGTTTAGCAAGTGTGAATTCTAGATTCAGGAGATTTCTTTTCTTGGCCATATTGTCTCAAAATATGGAATTTATGTTGATCTTTCTAAGACCAAGGAAATCCAAGGATGGCTAGCACTGACGAGTATAACTGAGGTACACAATTTTATTGATTTAGTAGGTTATTATCGACATTTCGTCCATAATTTTGCCCAATTGTCTAACCCATTAACGAAGATCACACATAAAGTGGTTAAACATGTTTGGACAAAAGATTGTGAAGAATGTTTTGATGAACTGAAGAGAATATTATTCAATTCTCCTATATTGACTCTACCATCGGGGAATGATGGGTTCATTATTTATAGTGATGCATCGAAGAAAGGACTTGGTTGTGTCCTTATGCAGAATGATAGAGTTATTTTCTATGCATCACGACAGCTGAAAATTAATGAGAAAAACTATCCTACTCATGATCTTGAGTTAGCTGCTACAATATTTGCTTTGATGATATGGAGACATTATTTCTATGGTGAAAAATGTGAGATTTATACTGATCACAAGAGTTTGAAGTATATTTTCTCATTGAAAGAACTGAACATGAGGCAAAGTAGATGGCTTGAACTACTCAAGGATTATGATTGCACGATACACTACCACCCAGGGAAGGCAAATAAGGTGGTAGATTCTTTGAGTAGAAAAGATCATGGAGTTTTGAACAAGATGAGAGTTGAAAGGGATCCTATTTTCATGGATCTAGTAAAGATGGATATGGGAATCACCATGGAAGGTGAAACATCAATACTTTTTCAAATGGTTTCCAAACCATCTTTACTAAAAAGGATAAAGAGTTCTTAGAATGATGTTGAAGAGTTTAAAAAGAAAATTAAAGCTATGAATGATGGGAGATTGAGTGACTTTGTGTATGAAGATGGAATTTTGAAATTTGGGAAGAGACTTTGGGTTCCCAATATACCTCATCTAAAAAGGGAATTGTTGGATGATTCTCATATGTTCCAATTTCTATATACACCCTAGGAGCACCAAGATGTATAGATATTTTAAGGAACATTTTTTGTGGGACAACATGAAAAGGGAGATTGCTGATTTTGTGTCAAGATGTATGGTTTGTTAACATGTGAAATCTGGAAGGCAATAGCCTGGAGGAGTCATGAAACCTCTTCCCATACCTGAGTGGAAATGAGATAATATCACGATGGACTTTGTCATGGGACTACCATAGACTCCTAGAAGGAACAATGCAATATGGGTCATTGTTGATCGTCTAACCAAGTCAGAACATCTTCTTTCTATAAGGGAAGATTTACCACTCAAACGTCCAGCAAGGATATATATTAATGAAGTTGTGAGACTTCATGGAGTACCCCTATCGATTATTTCTGATCGTGATCCCCGTTTTACTTCAAGATTTTAGAAGAGTCTTTAGAATCCCTTGGATACTAAACTTCATTTGAGCACTGCCTACCACCCTCAAACAGATGGACAATCAGAACAGACTATTTAAACCTTATAGGACATGTTGAGATCATGATCACTTAACTTTCAGGGTATGTGGAATCAATATTTACCTCTGGTATAATTTTCCTATTACAATAGCTTCCATTCAAGTATTCGGATAGCACCATATGAAGCATTATACGGAAGGAGATGTCACACAACAACATGTTGGTATGATGTTAGTGAAAGAAAACTTGTAGGCCCAGAATTGGTTGAGGAAATGATGGAAAAGGTGAAGGTAATCCAAAACTATATCAAAGCAGCTCAAAGTAGGTAGAAGAGATATGCTAACAACCGAAGGTAGGATTTGGAATTTTAGGTAGGAGATCATGTTTTCTTGAAGGTATATCCATGGAAGGGTGTTATATGTTTTGGTAAGAAGGGAAAATTGAGTCCCAGATACATCAGACCATTCGAAATTCTATAATGAATTGGGGCTATAGCTTACTGTTTGGCAATGCCACCAAGTCTCTCCAACATTCACGATGTGTTCCACGTATCACTGTTGAGAAAATACATGCCTGACCCAATGCATGTACTCACATATGAGGAATTAGAACTTGAACCTGATCTGTCTTATTGAGAAGAGTCTATCAACATTCTTGATACGAGAGAACAAGTACTGAGAAACCGGACGACTCGTCTGGTAAAAGTACTATAGAGAAACCATAAGATGGAAGAGGTAACATGGGAACCTGAGGATCTTATTATGAAGATACACTAGAGTCTTTTCACGTGGTATTATTCAAGAAATTTTGAGGACGAAATTATTTGAAGGAGGGGAGAATGTAACACCCCAAGATTCCATGGTACGCTTGTCTTTGAATAATACAATAGCATGTGTTGTACACAATATCGAGTTCTAACACACTACAACCAATCAAACTAGCCGTTATGAATAGTAATACACAATTTTTGAAACATTATACATTTTATCTTTCAAAATGGACTTCATTTTTGTATTTGGAATATCGAAATTATCTTAGGGTGATTTTTTGGTATTTTTCTGAAAACATTCAACTTTTGATGAATAGTGAAAAACAATGAGTTATAGTTTAAAACTGAATTTTTATTTAAATAATTATTTATTTTATTTAAATTTAATTAAGGTAAAAATAGATACATAATACCTATATAATTTCAATTTAATTCATTGGAGTTAGTTTAGAATAATTTTAGATATATAAAATTTTATTGAACTTTTCACCGTCTTTTACCCACCTCCTATGAGAATTTTCAAATTCACATAAAATTCAAATATACCGCTTTTGTGAGATGAATTTCTAAAATTCGAGAGTCATGGTTAATATCAAGGAGTCAAATGTGGATCAATGAGATAAAAATAATTTTTGGTAAATAGTAAATTTTCACTTTTATTTACCACGATTAAAAGTAAATAGGGTAATTAATGGTAAAAATGATATTAATATTACCATACAACATGTCCTAATTCTATTGGACAAGTGTATCTCGACCAAAAAAAACCTTTGGAATAAAATATTAACATTTAGGTCCACTTGGATTAGATTTGGACATCTATTATTATTTAATTCAAAGAAGAGTTAAAAGAGTTAAAATCAAAGTTTAGTTAATAAAACAATTTTAATATAGGGTTATACATAAGATAAATTCGATTTAAAATATTCATTAGAAATATACAAATATTTAATACATAATTTTATTTTATTTATAATTTTTAGACAGTAAATAATTTAATTTTTTTATGACACAATGGTGATGCAGTAATTACCTAATTAATGAAATATTAAAATTATTGATATTATAAATATCCAAATAAACGTAATTTGAGACTTTTTATAAATTAAAATAATTTTCTAGGTTAATATGACATATTAGTATTGGTTATATGAATTTTTTTCGAATTAATAATGCTGTTATAAATTTATCAAAAACGAAATACCCAATAGTGTCAAAATTGACATAAAAGAGTTTTTAAAACAAATATTAAATTATTAATTGATATTCTATTCCTAAAAATCTAATGTTCGGCCAAAGTACTTATATCATGATAGGTGTATCATTAATGGATCACTTGGGGGTCTATTTTAATTATATATCATGTTTAATAACTATATAATATAAAAATACAAAGTGACATGGTAAATGTCAAACTATTTAACTAAGAGTTAAATATAAATGACAAGGTTAATATAGTGATCCAAACCTATCTAAAATATATTGGTTGAGAGGATTTAAATCCATCCCCACCTTAACCTTTAAATAATCCACTTTTGAGCCATTTGAAACCGAATATGAATTTATTATAAAATAATATTTCTAGCTTTTCCTAAGGTTCCCCTCACCACTCTTATAAAAGGGCACTCCCCCTTCCCTCTAATTCACACCTTAAAAGCCTTTTGGCTCAGCCAAACCCTACCCACATATTCTATGAACTTCCCTCAATTCATCCTAGAGGCCTTACATTGATTATAAAGCCAACCAAAGGATCCCTTTTGATCAAATCAAAAGGAAGAACCGGAAGAAGAGGTAATGTTTCCACCACCCTCTTTCAAGTTCCTTTCTTTTTCAACTTCTTCTTTCTTTGTTATTTACATTCTAAAATAATAACTCCAGTATCTTCTATATAATATCATGTTATTATAAATATGGTACAACCATACTCAGCATTCTATCCATCCTTTGAATGACATGTCACCATACGTGCGTACGTACGGCTTACCGTCTCCACGTCGTGGTGTAATTGTTATTCAAAACATTATTATCTTAATGGGTATGATAATGATGTTTAATTGATGTAAATAATAAATATAACATGATAAAAATTCTGTATATATGATATACCATCCAATTATATATTATTTTAATATCAAAAGAATGATATTGTCACTCGTGCTTACGTACGGACTACCGTATCCACAAGCGCGATGAGATTAATACCCCATCATATACATGCTTGTCTAATTCTCATTTTATAATTAAAAATAATGTTTAAGGACTTGATGTAAATCTGTATATGAATAAGATACAACCTATCCATAATAAACACGACTTATGTAACAAAACCTATAAAAGAAAATGAGTAAATTAACACCCGAAATGACGACAATACTGAGATATTATTAACAAAGCAATGTTAAATGATCATATATGATATAATATTAAGGTATATGATTCTTGTATAATTTAATAACAATTATTTAACCATTATACAGGAGGTTAACCTACCCTCAACCAAGGAAAAGTACAAGGTAAGAGTTTATTTCACAATCTCTTCATTATCCGAGGTGTTTATACGTAATTATCTACTGGGACCTTCTTATCATCAACATTAATGTTTTCTAAGAATGTATTTCAAATCATTATTACTATTTTACATACTATGGGTTAAAGTCATTTATCCCCGTTTTGACTTTTTAAAAGAAGTTTATAAAGGAATCTTTTTGTCCTTTTCCAAACAAGGTCCTTTTTATCCTTTTCGACAGAATTAATGTAAGAATGTCTTTTTAACTTATACAGAGAGTGCAGCTATTTTCCACTATTATAAAATTGTCGAAGCTTCCCTTAAAATATTATAAGAATAACTAATGGAAATTAGGGCTATAGCCACGGTTCTAAACCGTGGCTTTAGGCCCAAAAACCGTTTCTATAGGTTATAGCCATGGTTTCATGAACCGTGGCTGGTATTGGCGTGGCTATAGGTCTAAACCTATAGCCATGGTTTGAAACCATGGATATAGGGTCAGTAATATATATTCCAGTGAAATCCATGGTCACCTTGGCTATATGGATTTAGCCACGGTTTGAAACCGTGGCTATAGGGCTTTTCACCTGCATAAAAAAACCAGCCCGATTTATCGTGCTGGCTGTTGGGAGGACTGCACCGGCACCCCCCCCACCCCCTGCACCTTGCACCCCACCCCCATGCCCCCTCCTCACTGCACACCCCCTCCCCTAGAACGCCCCCACACTACACCAGCACCCCCCATACATGGTAATCCAAATCATTTTCACTTGAACCTAAAAATAGATTGAGGAATTCCTCTTGCTTTCTCTTACATTATTCCTACCATCCCAAATAGTCCCACACACATCCAATAAAAACATAAATGAATCATAACCTCCACCCCTAGATCTCCCCATGGAACACGGCCTCAATAATCTCCTACATGGAGTTCCCGCTGCTGTTGATATTCAGAAATTGTCCCATAAACCTTCATATCCCCCTCACCCAGTCACTCTGAAAAAATAAGTTCCAAGAAGATTCATAGTGTGGCCTTTGTAAAACAGTGACATCCAGAGGCCAGAGCCAACCCCTAATTCTAATATTCTCCAACATTGTAAGAACTTGATGTCTCATTCAGAAAACAAGAAAAAATCATCTGGTTTGGGATATCCTTGTACCAGAGTTTCAAATCCCATTCGTTCATCCCGCATCTTACATAAACCAAATTTCTAAACTCCCTGCTCCTGTACACCTCCCATGCCCCACCCCCTGCACCTTGAACCCCACCCCCATGCCCCCTCCTCACTGCACACCCCCCTCCCCCTAGACCGCCCCCACCCTGAACTAGCACCCCTAATGGAGGTGAATATAAAGTAAAAAACACAAGACCTGTAAAATAAATAAAATAGTAACAATCTATATACATATGTGTGGGAAAAGAGCATAAAATTAAGTTTTTTACTAATATTAATTACTTTAATATATCCCATAATATTTTGGGTTAGTGAATATAAAGTAAAATAAATAAAATAGTAACAATCTATATACAGATAACAAGGGTGGTCCACGACGTGCTAACAATGTCACAACGATACACAAACAAGTTCCAATAAATTGGTTGTTTGAAACATTCCTGATAGAATCAGTAAAAGAAAGAAAATATTAGAGAATTTTCACTAAGGATGCTCAGAATTCATAAAAACTAAAGCAGTGAAATGTGATTAATTACATGGTGACAAAAACTATTTAAACTAGAAAGATTTCAATTCAAGTAAGTGTTGTTTAAACATACCATCAACTTACAAATCATCAAGGGGAACGACAAAAAGGACATCAATTAGACCAGTGAACTAATTATTCTGTAAATACATGAAAAAAGCCATAAATAAATTAAAAAAAATATAATTATCTTAACTAAATTCTCAGTTGCTTATAGTGTACCAAGGCTTGAAAGCGACTTGAAACTGTGAGGTAAGTTCCCCATCATTGAGTTGTATGAGAGATCCCTGTATGTGAAGCAAATCATTATAAAATAATATTCAATTCAATAAGAACCTTCTAACATAAAAGTTTAAGAAAAGACAAAAGTGGACTCAATAAATGAAAATAAAAATATTAAAGAACTCTAAAAGGATTATTTACAGAATCCCCCCCGAAAGAAGCCCCCCCTGCTGGACCCCCCTGGACAGCAGCACCCTACCCCTGCTGGACCCCCCCTCGACAGCCCCCCTAATGGACAACAGCCCCCCTGTTGGACCCCCTGGACAGCAGCCCCCCACCCCCCTGCTGGACCCCCCTGGACAGCAGCCCCCCCGGACTGCCCCTCCCTCGACAGAAGCCCCCCCAGACAGACCCCCCCTACAGGAGACCCCGGGACAGCAGCCCCCATGCTGGACCCCCCTAGACAGCCCCCCTGCTGGACAACATCCCCCCTAGGACAACAGCCCCCTACATATTAGGATGATCTCCTTGATGTATTGTTGGAACATATCGAATGTTGGGTCGGTTGGGACTGGCTAGTTTTTTGTGGTATTACGTACATAATAGAAGAAATTTGAAAGGTACCATGAAATTTTAGGCATGAAGGTAAGAATTTAATGGGTGTCATGACCATTTTAATATGTTAGAGGGTCATGACACATGAACTAGGCTTTAAAAATAATGACGTAGTGGCTTCCAAAATAAAAAGGAATAATTGAAAATAGAATATGGGAGGGTGAGGTTATCCTAGATTTGTGATAAAGGTCCCTATACATAAGGATAGTAAACATATTTCCTGTAATCATCATCAAAATTTTATGATCCCATATTTATTATTTACTTTACATGGGATGCAGTCAAATTATAATTCTTTTATCCCAAACTACACATGCTATAATTTTGTATTATATTGATAGTGTGGGGTTGAACCCATGGAGAATGTTTGGCAGAATATAAAATTGGACTCTAAACATTTTTTTAGAAAATTTGTATTGGTTTTGGGATATGATTGATGCTATATATTGAGTTTTGTTTAACATTTAGTAAGAAATAGGGATAGCGGTATATTTCGGGATTGAGGTAAAAAGGATAACATTGTTCCTAACATGGAATAATCCTAGGTATTAGGCTTCGAAGTGGATTTTAAAACACTATTTTGTCATGGAAAACCCAAAACAGATCTATATAAGAGTTAAATATCCTTTTGTTTTGGATATAGCTAAAAATGATGATTCTTTAATCCTAGTTGTAATGGCAAAAAGTGGAAAATGTTAATAGTCATAGCCAACTCAACTCTATTCAGGCCACGTTAAATCATATAAATATAATATGGAAAAGGATTCATAAAATAATTTAATACATAGAATTTATTTTACATTATTACTATCATTTGGGTTAGATGGTTATGATTTAGAAATTCCATAAGATCATAAGACTCATACAATCAACCCTTCCCCTTAGTGGTTTAGCAACTTCGGACTATGATAATTAAGATTGAAGAAAAAAACAATTGTTTAGATTTGATTTGGGAGAAAAAAATAAGGGATAAAATGAGAATTTCTCCCTGCCCCCTGACCCCACCTGCACACCCCCTTCCCCCACCTGCACACCCCCTACCCCTCCCCTTCCCTCCCACATGCACACCCCCTCCCCCTGCCCCCAACTGCCCCCCCACACCTGCACACAACCCTCCCCTTACCCCAGAACCCCCCCTGCCCCCCCACCTGCACACCCCCCTACCCCCTTATCCCTACCTTTACCCCCACCTGCACACCCCCTGCCCCCTCCCCTGCCATCCCACCTACACACCCCCTCCCCGTACCCCCCACCTGCACACCCCCTGCCCCCTCTCCCTGCCCCCTCCCCTGCCCTCCCACCTGCACACCCCCTCCCCCTGCCCCCTCCCCCTGCCCCCCACCTGCACACACCCCTCCCCCTTCCCCAGCACACCCCCTTCCCCCCTCCTTCACACCCCTGCCCTTTCTCCCTACCCCCTTCCCCCCACCTGCACACCCCGCTGCCCCCCTCCCCTTCCCTCCCACCTGGACACCCCCCTCCTCCCCACCTACACACCCCCTGCCCCCTCTCCCTGCCCCCTGCCCCCCCACCTACACACCCCCTGCCCCCTCCCCTGCCCTCCCACCTGCACACCCCTCCCCCTGCACCCCCACCTCCGCACCCCCCCTTACCCCTCTCCCTGCCCCTTTCCCCCACCTGCACACCCCCTCCCCCTACCCCCACCTACCCCCCTCACCTACACACACCCCTCCCCCTGCCCCAGGACACCCCCTGCCCCCACCCACACACCCCCTTTTTTATTAACCATTATTTCATTCATCTTTTGATAGATTTTGAAACTTATAATGACTTTCATATAGAGAAGTTAGTTGTTAAAACTATTTTCCAACTTGGTGATTTGAATGAAAATATTTATATGATACCTCTTGATGATTATTCTGCTGAGTTCAAACCAAAGAAAGTATTCCATTTAAATAAATCTTGGTCTGGCCTGAAACAATCCTCATGGAAGCGGTGCTTCAATTTTGATTCAATTTTTATATGTAACAAGTTCATTAGCATTCATTATAATTCCTTCTTTTATTTAAACTCAACTAAAACCTAAATTATTTACCTACTATTGTATATTGATGACATGATCATAATTTTAAAAGACATAAATATGATCTCTATTGTTAAATCCCAATTGAAAATTAAGTTTTAAATGAATGACTTAGGTGTAGATAAGAAAATACTATGTGTTTAAATCATTAGGGATATAATGCATAAACTAATTTATCTATCTTAGCATCATTATATTTTAAAATTTATAAATAGTTAAATGTTGGAATCTCTCAGTCTTGTTAATTTCCTACTTGAATAACATTTTAAATTGTCCTTGAATCAATCACCTACTGCTAAAGTTGATGTTGAGTTTATGTCTAGAATTACTTATTCTAACATTGTTGGTTGCAAAGCGTATTCTATGATTTTCTCTAGAACTAATTTTTCAGTTTCTATCTGCACTCTATGATGGTTCATGGGAACTCCAGGAAAGCTATAATGGTATTCCCTTATAGTGGATCTGGAGGAATCTTTCTTTCACTTCTAATATTTCACTATTATGTAGTACAAATGTGGATACTACTTAAATTATTTGTGGTTTGGTTGATTCTAACTATACTATTAATGTTTACAATTGTAAATCCTTAACTATTAATGTGTTTACTGAAATTGGAGGTTTCAGTTCCTAGAATTTAAATATGTAATCTATTGTAGCACTTTCAACTACTGAATTTGAATACATAGCATTAACTGAGGTAGTTAAAGAAACTTATCGATTGAGAAGTCATGGCGGTACGGATATATCTAATACTAGACATAGTTAGCTTAAGGTAGATCTACAGGTTAGTAGTCATTCTCATTCCCAATAAGATATGGTAAATATTAATGATATTGATCAAAAAAGTAGTGTAATGATATGCATGTAACTCCTCATACATTACCAATCCAAAAATACTATTTACATCAAAAGTGAGTCTCAATATCAGTATCATCAGAATCATGATAACCCTCATCCACACCTTCTACAGAAACACCATCACCACCTCTCACACCACCAACATCATCATCGACATCTGCATCCGAACCTGCACCAGAACCGGGTCCAGCACTAGGTCCGGCTCTGGCTCCGATAGAAGAATCTAAATTAGCAGAACGCATCGACATCATATTGCTCATATTTAGTTCTAATTTGTTGATTAGACCTCATAGTGACGTTATCCAAGTACGATGAACAAAAATCCATGCATTCTTTTTCTAAATAGCATTTCACAATAGAGCCTTCAGGATGATATTTATTTTTCACATAAGATTTCAATGTAAACATCATTATTTTGGTAGGATACATCCACCGAATCGAAATAGGACCACCAAAGAGAACTTCTGTGGAAAAATGCACAGTCAAATGTAACATACATGTGAAAAAAGGTGGTGGGAAAATTTTCTCCAAGTTGTAAAGAATAATCAGTTCATATCTCTGCAATTTCTGAACAACACTTCTACTCAATCTTTTGGCACAAAGATCTCGATAAAATTGACATAACTTAATCACCACAACTCTAACATTTTATGGATGTAAATCGCGAAAGGAAATTGGAATCAACTCATGTAACAAGACATGGTAATCATGGGTTTTAAGAGATTTGAGTTTCACATCTTGTGTATTCACCCTTTACGAAATATTACTTGAATAACAATCCGGAACCTTCAATCTTTCCAAGACCTGAAGAAATTGTTTTTTCTCCACATTTGTCATCGAATAATAGGAAACATGAACTTTCCACTTATTTTGACCAATTAAATTAGGATGAAGTCTTTCTCTTATACCCTAATCCATCAAATCACGACTACACTGCAAATCGTCTTTTGGTTTGCCTTTGAAATTTAAAATAGTAGAAAGTAACATCTCACAACTGTTTTTATCGATATGCATTACATCCAAAAAATGACGTAATAAATTAGATGACCAATATAGCAACTCAAAGAATATGCTTTTCTTTCTCCAATTGCTATTGGAATTCGAATTAGCATGCTTTCACTTTCTGATATTTGATTGAATTTTTCCAAGAACATAATTCAAATTATCAAGTTCATTAACAATATCAGTCCCTGACATTCATTGTGGTGTCTCATCTGTCTCGATGGCATTATCAAACTGTCTCCAATTTTTCCTGTATAGATGATCCATTGGTAGAAAACGTCAATGCCCTATGAAGCTGAAAGTCTGTCGAAACTTTAATCATTGGAAACATATATTTTTCATACAAATAGGACATGATAATTTCCATTATTACTTCAACCAAACATCATTCCGTAGGCAGGGAAATCAATTATCGTCCATAATAAAGCTGCACGAAACATAAAGTACTCCTTCTTGAATGCATTATACGCTTATGCACCAACAATACAAAGCTCATTTAACTCCTCTATTAATGGATACAAGTATATATCAATATCATTTCCAGGATCACTAGGTCCAGATATCAATATACTCAAGATAGTGAATGGATTCTTTATACACATCCATGAAGGAATGTTATAAATGTGAAAGAAAACAGGCCAAGTACTATGTGCAGTATGCATTTGGAGAAATGGGTTGAAACCATCACATGATAATCCCAATGTGACATTTCGTGGGTCGGCTGTGAAATCAGGATGTAACCTATCAAATTTCTTCCAAGACAACCCATCTTTAGGATGCACTATTTCATCATTATCCTTATTTCTTTCATCTGCATGCCATCTCATATTCTTTTCCATTTGTTTTGATATAAATTTTTTTGAAGCCTGAGAATTAAAGGGAAGTGCCACATCACTTTCTGTGGTATGAAAGATTGAGATCCGTCATTATTAGTCTTCCACCATGATGTGCCACACTGTTTGCACTGATACAGGTCTGCATTCTCCTTCCAGAACAAACAATAGTCTTTGAGATAAGAATGAATCTTACTAGATGAAAATCCAAATTTGTCAACCAACTTTGATGTCATGTAATCATTTTCTAGAATACATGCATCATCAGGCAGTAAATACTTAATAAATGTAAGGAGATAGTCCACCGCAATATTACTAAATCCATACATTGTTTTCCCATGATATAATCGTATTAAAAACTGATGTTTTCTCATTTTCCCACATCCTTGATATACTGGAGTATTTTCATGTTCCATCATCTTTCTAACACTCTCAAAGTAATCATCCTGATTAATAGATGAGAACTATTTTCCAGTATTAATTTCCTCTTTCACTGGTCTACATGAGGAGCTAGCTTCAGAAACAAAACGAAACCGATCAGAAATCATATTTTTCATTCCAATCTTTTCCGCTGAATCGATTTCATTCAACACTTGATCTTTTTCCCCATTGTGATACCACACATGGTAGTTTTTTTGGAAACCACTTTTTGTGATATGGTAACTCCCTTCCTCACAAGTTAACCAAGGTCTTACAACACAATCAAAACACCGGCATCGAATCAATCCGCCATCTGAATCATTAGTGAATGAAAAGTCCAAAAAATATTGTAACTCCTTCTGAAAGTCATCAGTGATCCGATCAATGTTGTACATCTAGTATCTATCAATTCTATAAAAGAAAAACATACATTAAATAAATAATCTAGAAAATGACGTAACATTATATGTATTGTTTCATAAGATATTAAGTAATCATCAATAACTAGTTAATAAAAAAATCAGAACAAATATATTAAAATTATGGTTTAGGGAATTCATAAATGTTTTAAATTATAAAAATTTATGAATAGTCATACATAAGTTCCAAGAATGAGGATTGATTATAGTAAAAACAGTTTATATGAAATATAAGAGATAATAATAATCAATTCCCAAAAGTGTTTGGGTTAATTCATAACGAGTTGTGATGTTTTGTATTAAATCTATAAATATTTATTGAAATTTAGAGACATTTTGACAATATAAACCATATCATATACCAATAATTAATATAAATGAATTGGATGAGAATTAAAATGTTAAGAAGATGAGAATAATAACTAATGTCTGAATCTATACTTTAATGATGGTGGTCACCTAAGAAAAGGGATATCCCATCAAATTGGTTGTTCCCACCCTTGCTCGTATCGATGAACTGTTGGGTCAAATACCGAAATGAAGATCCCCACATCACCTCAGTGGTCCATATAAATTATTGTATGGATGGGTGGTGAAGTTCTATCAATGTTATGAGTACCGGTATACCGCAATAGTCCCCCACTCTAACTTTCATCCTACCCTACTCTACATTGTTGTCATTCTACTAAAATCCTTGGGAATTTATAGCGTGGTTGAGTTGTTTAGTGATTTTTCTCAGTTTTATTTTATGCCTTCCCCCTGCACCCCCATGGATGGATTCTCATTATTTAATCACGCCCATATTTGTACAGAATTTGTTTTTAAACCATGAGTAATAGATAAATATGCATGAGTAACAATGGATTTACGATCGTATTGTATTTTAATTGAGTGTGGTAACTATAATGTAGCATTCTCATCTAAGAATATGTTAAAAACAAATGGATAATGAAGACCACTGATGATGAAAAATGGGAGAAAACTTCCTTTTGAAAATTTTAAAAAAATAAAGTTGGAAAAACTATTCCCAAGAAGTTTTTAAAGAAGGCAGATCATACATCCTTGGGTAATAAACCTAAGAAGTCTAATCCAAGTGCTAAATATAAAAGGATCAGTTTTTCTATCATGGAAGAAGGATAAAAACATAGATTCATGCAAAACATCCTTTCTTGTATGTGAAAATAGAGGAAAGAAATAGCATAATGGAATATTTCTCCAAGGAGAATACAAATGTAGGTGGAAGGGGAATGGGGTGGGATAGAAGTGGCTAGAGCAGGGCCAAATCATGGCATTACCGTGGCGTGACCGTGGCGTGACAACAGCGTGTTGGACCAGTCCAGCGACATCTGCATGGCAGCATCTTCCGGCTATGAGAAAAGGGAGCGGGAGGAGGCTGGGATACTGGTGGAAGGGGGATGGTTGCAAGTGTTGGGGGGATGCTGCAGGCTAATTTGAAGGTGGCAGGGGGGGATGTTGCGGGCTTGAATGCTGGTGGCAGCGGGCTAAAATGAAGGTGGAAGGGGGTTGGTGTGGGTTGTATGTGGCTGGAGCAGGGCCAAATCACGACATTACCGCGGCGTGACCGCGGCATGACCGCGGCGTGCTGGAGTTTTACCAATTGGGGGACGGTCATGATAAGTTGATATAAAAATATTAGATAGAATTAAGAGATAGAGATTAGAGGTAGGCACTGTTGAGGATAATAAGTTTTGGGAATATTGTTAAATGAGCCATGTACCAAACGTAACTAAGGGATTTCATCTTTAACACATGTATTTAGGGGCCCCAATGATCAAATGAAAACACATTCATGTATAATTGGACAACTAAGTGAAGTGATACTAGTTGAAGAGTATAAATATGAGAGAGGATACATAATCATTATTCAATTCATAAGCGTTTTAAAATGGGTAGGCCATGAGATTAAGTGTAACTGTAATATAATAATAATAATAATAATAAACCATGAATATTCTAAAATATAGGATTATGAGTCTATATTCCTTTAATATTTTTTAGTTATATACCCAGTATGATATAAAAATTAGCATCATGGTGTATATGATATGTTTTTTGAGTCATAATACCAGCATAGAGTTGATTCAAATGATGGTTAGAATTAGAGGACAATGTTAAAAAAAATAACACCAGAGTACCAATGTATGGGTGCTTAATTTTATATGCATTGAAAAATGAATTTTCAGAGGATGTTAACATATCATTTAGTTTCAATTTTGATAAAAAGGGGAACTAGGATTCATTTTTGGTGAAAATTTTGTTTGGAAAAGATTGGAAAAGGTTGTTCTTGTTCTTTAGATATTGTGCGGATTAGATTGTTTAGTTGTAGAAATATTGGGATAGTTTGGTCAAAATTTTATTTCTTTAACCGTGATGGAAGGTAGTTTCTAAAAGTTTCTTACCATTCAATTGTTAAGCATCAGTAAGTGAGAGTTTTAGATATATTTCATGACCCAATGTTAAAATTACTCAAATCTATATTCTTGATGAGAAGGCTCTGGAGGGTAATTTACAAGGTGTATTTTTTTTTTCAGATCGAGGAACATGTCACACTATTTATGTTTCTACTGTATGTCGATCAGATAGAAACAACATAGGTCATGGGAGGTCATAATCTATGACCAAATTATCATGAGTTTGTACTCATCATGATTTTTTACATTAAAGATCTACTATCATAAGTTCCCAGCTTTTTGGAAAGAATTGTAGTCAATCATTCTAGAGAATGTCTCATACATTGCTATCTATTTAATCTAGTGGGGTTTTTCCATTGGATCCTACTAAAGAAATTTTTATCTTTTCTTGTATAGTATATATTCATCAATAGTTAAAATTTACAAATATTTTTTATTATGGAGTTTGTGGTCAGTTTTATGCTCTAGGATCCACTATTTTAGATGATTCAGCTGATGTAGTGGAATCATGATGTCTTTCTATTGTATTTTTTGTGTCACCTACTTAATGTGACATTTTTTATAAAGATACTACTAGTTGAATTAATGAACTCTATGACTTCATATTAGATGATTCCTTTTAATTTTATGTAAATTCAGGTATAAATTGATGGTTTATTGAAGTGTGGTTTTGTTCTTCCAAGTGCATCCCCTTGGAAAGAATCAGTTCAATTTATAATATAGTGTAAATGATGTATGGGTTTGCCTATAAATTATCCTCACCTGAATCATGTGATTCTAAATAATCACTTCCCTCCATTATATATTGATGAATTATTTAATTAACCTGTCCACAACTGCACCCTCCACCCTCCCACCTGCCCCCTGGCCCCTCCAACCTACCCACCCTGCCCCCCTGCAATGTTCCCCCTTCCCCCTCCAACCTGCCCCCGTGCCCCCCTGTACCCCTCGACCCTGCACCCTGCCCACTGCCCCTACCCCCTCCACACTCCCCCTACACCCCACCCTGCCCCTGCCCCTTCCCCATGCCCCATGCCCCCTCCACCCAAAACCCCCTACCCTGCATAGCCCCCACACCCCCTGCACCCCCACCCATGCCCCCGCCCCTACCCCCTTCCCCCTTCCCCCCTCCAACCTGCCCCCGTGCCCCCTGCACCCCTCCACCCTTCACCTTGCCCCCCTCCACCCTCCCCCTACCCCACCCTGCCCCCTGCCCCTGCCCCCACCCTTCCCCCTTCACCCCTCCACACTACACCATGCCCCTGCCCCATGCCCCCCTCAACCTAGCCCCCTAGCCTACACAACCCCCCTACACCCCCCTGCACCCCACCCCCTGCCCCCTGCCCCCTCCCTCCCTGCCCCCTTCCCCCTTCCACCCTACCCCCTACCCCCTGCCCCCCTCCACGCTGCCCCCTGCCCCCTGCCCCCTGCCCCCCTCCAGCCAACCCCCTAGCCTACACAACCCCCCTGCCCCCCTCCATCCATTCCCAGTTTCTAAATAATGTTTTTTATTATGTACAAGTGTTTTATGAACCGAATTTTCCTATGATACTAAACATTTAGATCCTTGAATGTATTATTATGTTAATGGACCCTTGGTATCCAGTGACTCACTAGCTAGAGAATCATAAAACACATGGTCCCCATCAATATGAGTGCTATATTAATCCTTGAATATACCTTTGGACCGAGACTCTAGCAGTTCACTATGGAATTGCCTCTGTTTCCTAGACAATGTGTTGTTTAACTTTGAACTGTTTATCAGTAGAGAACCAAATAAACTCTAAAGACACTATGGAATTGCCTCTGTTTCCTAGAAAATGTGTTGTTTAAATATCACATCCCATGTGACATAGTCACACAACATGGGACCCATATTAAAAGTATAACGACACTTAAAGAGTGTCTTGGTTCATACAACCGTTTTAATAAAAAGAGGGAAACCCCCTACAGGGATATAAAATGGGTCATGTATGATGTGTCACTCAAACTCCATAAAGTTCTCCTCTATTTTCAAAACACCTCATGAATTTCATCATAAGACCAAAAAATTCCCTAAAATCCAATTTCGTTTTAAATCATTTCACAAATTATATAATTTATCCCCCCTTTCCCCCTGCACAGAACCCCAGACAACCCCTCGTGCACCCCCGGACAGCCCCCCTGCACCCCCAGACATCCCCCCCGTGCACCCACGAACAACCCCCAAGTGCACCCCAAGGAAGACCCCATTGTATGAAACTTCATAGGGGTATCTATCTATTCCCTAATTATTCATTTTTTCAATTTCTATTTCATTTTTATGAGATTTATTTTTCCACAACACTCCCCATCACCCCCTTCACACCCCCCTCATACTCTTTGAATCTCTATCAAATTGTGGCCCATGAGTGGGCTCAAAAAGGCTAAGTGAAATTGAACTAAACATGTAAAACCAAAAGTCATGGGTGGTGCAATGGTAATATTTTGGCATGACACATCCGAATGTCGGATGTACACACCGAAGGAAAAGAAAAAAAAACCAAACAAAAACAACATATTATAAAGACAAAAAAATGAAACACACAAATTAATCTCTCCACTGCCCCAATCTCCCTCCCCTGCAAAGAAAACCACGTAGCCACCTCCAGTGCCCTTCTGGCCCCCTCCACAGAATATAACTACCCTCCATCTATAGAAAGCAGTAAAAGCCTAAGTGGAAAATGCGATAAAGAAAATAAAATAAAAATTAAACAACAACATACCTATTTCCAGTGAATAATTATCTCTCTAGTTTATTGCATTTTGCTGCAAAAACTTAATGCTCTTGTGGTAACCCACTTTGATTACTGCAAGTCAGGATAAATATTGACAAAAATTAATATATTTCAATGTAAAACCACATTTAATAGGCCAGGGACTGATGACTATCACTGAGTAGGCATATTAAATGTATGGGAGAACTTAACCTAATGAACCTATATATTTGCATACATATTTCCAAGCATAGTAGAGTAATTTGGAAGAAATAAAAACTGAAATTTCTAAATTCATGCAAAACCTATATCATCCCACAACAAAGTATAAATCACTTAATCAGTGTAAAGAAGAAAAAATATAGGCCCAATAACGAGTAGGTAGGTCTAATCTAACCAAAATAGATAATAAAGTCTAATCATGAGGCCTCTATTCTAAAAACAGTCTAAACACCACATCCACCATGCACCAATACACACCATCTACACTATGTCTACCTAAATCACCATAAAAAAACCATTTTCATAATACATTCAATGTTCAATATGAACCCACGTAAGGGTGAGTATAAATATAACCAGTAACACACCCCAAAATCAAGAATTAATGCACCAATAATTAGTTATATTGAAACAAAATAATAGAGGGTAAGGAATGGTGGATGGGGATGAAGACAGGGTATTACCACTGGTTGTGGGGGAGAACCGCCAGGAATGGAGGAGGAGGGGAGGCAGCTCAGATCAGCTTTTCTGGAGGAGGGTCGGGGTGAGGAAGGTCGCGGCGAGGAGGGGTCAAGGGTTTTCTGGGTTGCTGGGGGTGTCGACCTCAGCGTTAGAAGAGAGGTGTTAGGGAGGAGGCATCGGGGAGGAGGGTCGCAGTGAGGAGGAGGGTCGCGGTGACGAGGCTTCGGGGAGGAGGGTCATGGCAAGGAGGCGTCGAAAGAGCGGCGTCGACGAGGAGGGCCTCGGCGAGGAGGCGTCAGGGAGGAGGGTCGTGGCGATGAGGAGGGCGCAGTGAGGAGGCGTCGGGGAGGAGGGTTGCGACGAGGAGGAGGGCACAATGAGGAGGCGTCAGGGAGGAGGGTCGCGACGACAAGGAGGGCGCGGTGAGGAGGATATTGTGAGGGAGAGAAATGGAAAGGGCAGAAGGGTCGAGGAGGAGCCCGATGGATTTTGGGGGAAAAAGGGAACGACTGATTTTAGGCATGGTTTCTTAATTAAACCGTGGCTATAAATTGGCTATAGCCACTGACCTATATAACCATGGATATAGGTCTATGGCTGTAGCCTTATTTTTTAGTAGTGAATATTTTCAAAGTAAATGTTTTCTTTTATAATTATATAACTTTTAAATGATTTCATAAAAGAGATATTTCTCTCAAATAGTTTTGATTTCATCTATATCGACATCCTTTGATGGATTTTAAGATTATTTGATGTTTATTTATTATGATACAAAACATTTATATTGTATTGAAGGTTTTGTGATTTTTTTGAATGTGGGTGTGTTATTTTTATACCATTAATGGTTTATGGAGAAAGTATTTGACATTTCGTATGCTAGTTTTAATACGAATGTTCATGTTATGTTTAATCATGTTCATATGTGGAATGCATTATTGTTAATAAGTGACGGGTGGAGCCCTCTATAGCTCCTCAATGCATCGATAGGTCTAATGAGACAAACTAGTGTTTTGGCACAAGGCCTTGACAAAATCTTATTTGTAGTCTTGGCACAAGGCCTTGACTATGTGGTTATGATAGTCTAGCATTATGCATTCTATCATTATAAAAGTGGTTCTTGATATTGCATGTGATTATTCAATTAGTAAAATATCAATTTGAATAATTAAATGGAATTATTTTATTTTATTTATTCCATATTATTCTGAATTTAAAGATTAAAATGATTTTGTTTTAGTTATACGTTGCCTTAAATGTTTATGCTTACTTATGAAAGTTTCCGCTATATTGTTATCATTACTGGGCATTTGAGCTCACCCCTTTCTGTGTTTTATTTTTCCCAGGATGTGAAGAAGTATTTTATGAATGATCTACAGGGATAATATAAGGATATATGAGTGTGGATACAAGATGTTGTTTTATTTTTCACTTTATGATGTAATGTAAACTTTATGAATGTATCCATTGATTCCAAGGGTACTAAACTAATCAGTCTTTCAAGACTTGATCTTTTGTGATCATGCCAATGTTATGTAATAATGCACTGACTTTGGGTAACTAGGGTCGGGGCATTATACAAAAGATTTTTATATTAAATGTGAAATTTCGTTCATGTGGTTGGTATGATAATTTTGATAACCTACTCTTGTGATAACAATAGTTGTTGTGATTATTTAATCACAATGTGACTATGCTTGTTGTGAAAATTTCATTCCTGCAGTTTTCATACCTACCTTGAGGTGACATTTATCATGCCAGCCATGATTTTTTTCCACTAATAGATGGTTATAAGAACTAACATGTCTTTTTTTCCATAGAAACTTTTCATGAAATCATTTTGGTAGGATTATAATTTTTAATTTATTATTTAAATCACTTGATAATTAAATTATATTTTTAATAGGGTTATGAATAAATATGTATCTTTTGACAAAAATATTCTTTCTCTCTTTTAAATCATCACCTTCAATCAGAATCTAGCTCTCTTCCAATCTTCAAGCCAAACCTTTCTATTTTAAACATCTATAATGAATCTGAATCATTCAATAAACGGAACTAAACGAAAACTTTTGAGGATGAAACGCATATTTGAAACTATTTTTACTCTTTAGTGACATCTTTCAAATAAGTTAAATAAATTTAAATCTAGATCAAGTGAAATAATGGAACTGATGAATCTTATCCTTTTTTATAATCCCATCTCTATAGAAAAGGAAATTGATGGGCAATGTTAGAAATTGAGTAAATTGCTAGTCTAGAATGTGATTTGGGAATAGATATGGGAATCTTTTTTTAAGGATAATAGTAAGTCATTCTATCGAAATCTGATAAAATAGTTTTATGGGAAACTTGAATTCTTACATGGGGAGAATTATGAACTTGTTAAATCAAAGATAAATGGTGACGTTCTGTAGCTCTCGTCGAGATGATGAAAAAATTGTTAGGGTGTATCTAAAAATGGAGTGTTTTCAAATTACAGAATATTATATTTAGTTAATCATCTACACAATGAGTTTCAAAATGTGTTAGATAAAATATGTAGAAATGGAACTCCCCAAGGACCTTTAGATGTTGAATTGAGTGGTGGATGTAGGAAGTTGGTTATGTTTATACATGACCTAATTTATGATGGAAGAGAATATTCTAGTATCATGTGGCTTCAAGAAATGATGATCTTAGATTCACAATAAGGGAAATATCAATGATATTTTAAGCATAACATGAACATTGGGGTATGAGAACATGATCTCAATATTTTAAAACCTGACGCATTCAATCATATGTCATAAGCATGAGTCATGGTATATAACTTAGCAGTTCATAAGACATGAATCATATATAAACAAATAATGTGATCCATGAGGGTAGAAAATTTTAGGAATACATAAGTATCTAGAAAACACATAAGCATAGAAAATAATTTCCTTAGTAAAGTCTCACTTCCAACCCTATAATCGTGGATTTGGATCACTCCTTATTACATCATATCCTAACTCTGGGTTCCCTCTAAAGACTATCATAGTGGATAAATTCCCTTTCTAAAATGTGTTCACTCCCTATTCCACTATTTATTATGTTAATAGATATATATATTTACCCAATATATTTGAGGGATATATCATTCTAGGCCCACCTGTCATATAATAATACACCATTAATATGTGTTCCATATGATCATAAAACATAAATTATATCAACATATCATAACCTATGAAATGTAAACATGTTTTTAATTTTTTTTTGCATAACATAACCTAGAGAAAATAAACAAGTTTCATAGTCAAATCATCATAATAATAATAAAACATCCACTTAAATAATAATTACGATTTCAATGGATCTTATCCCTAATAAATCATAAGGTACATAAAAGGATTTTATCATAAATGAAAACTTCTTTTAAAATATTTAAGGAATATTTCTTGAGGAAGATACCCTTTCATTTTGATAATAATTATTTAAAATATAAAAATTTTCAAAATATTATGGGAATTATTTACTTTGAAAATAACCATGTAAACATCTTGTGGAATATTCAAAGCATTGGTTTTCCATGATGGTGATAAATTCCATTAGCACTCGGTACATTAAAACAAATATTCGATACACATTTTTTTGTAAAAATTAAAAATTATATAATAAAAAAAATGATAAGAATATTCATTTCAATGTTTTTATAGAAATTTAAACATGGTTAAAAATTAATTTAAAAATTATAATCTAATTGTAAAATAATTATTCAAAATATTTTAATTAAAACATATACATTGAAGAAATATATTATGGACCAAAGGGAAAAGTATGTCTCTTTTTCGTAAAATGAGTGTCTCAATCATTTTTAGTACAAAATAGAGTAAAATGAAATTCTTACATGAATATTACATGAATGAATAGAATAGTATAAAATTAATTGTTTTTATTAAACAATGATAATATAATTTCCTTCAAGCTCAATTCAAGAATAAATAATCCTTATTAAAATGATATTGGTACATAAATCCGTCATATAAAGTTTTTCTTTATTCAAAAGTAGTCTAACCTCTAGTATAAATAATTTAAATTTATTATGATTATATATGAGAATAATGAACATTCTTTTGATATCATATATAACCCACTTATAAAATTTCAATATCCATTTATTAATAATTCCTTTTTAGAATCACTGTTTTAGTGTGTTAATTTTTTTTCATGGATGTTTTTGTTTGGAAATTTTGGTTATTAAACTTTGATCATGGTTTTGTGAGGAAATGACCTAGTTCAACCAGATCCATTAGTCATGTTTCATCAAAACGTGGCCCAAAATGAATTCTGAAACATAATGGGATGGCGAAAAGCACCGGTCAAGACCATCAATCACTTTGGGAATGGTTTAACCCATGGAAAAATGACATGATTATCTATACATTGGGATGGACACACTAATATCATCTAGGCGAACAGTAAATCATATAATATCTTGAGTGTGCATATGATACAAGAATATTTCATAATAATGAAAACACATAATAATAAAAACATTCCATAATTAGAAATATATAAATGGTATCTCATATCATGACAAAAAACTGAAAAAATGGGAATCGTTCTATGAAAGTCCAAAAAATACCAATACATAGGTCCCCAAATCCCCAAAATGACTGCACATGAACTGAATCAACAAGACAATATCACCCCCCCAAAACACCACAAGATGGTAATCAAGTAGATCCACAGGGGTACATGGTTCACTTTCCATTACCTATGTCCTGTTAAAAGATTCTAAATACACCCAAAGGAATATGTATGGTGTGAGATACAAATCCCTATAAGACACAACATGGAATCTATTTAAATATTTTAACCAAGGAAATAGATAAACTACTTTTTATAAAAATTTCAAAACAAAACCACTTTGAAAATATTTCACTTTAAGATAATCCAATGAAATCCCCTTAGAATTATATTTCTAATAAAACATGCTCTCAAAATAATTCCTATGTGGATAAAATAAATAAATATGGATAAATTAAATAATATTCTCAACATATCAAAAAAGGAATAGTAAAGGTGAGGATAAACATTTTCATGTGACTATATAAATGAAAATGGGAATAATAAAGTCATCACATCAAACCTGACACAAATAAAATATAGAAACCATATAAACCAATCCGTTATGAGTATGTTCACCAAGGGATATTACCATATGGGTCTACTATTAGTGAGTAAAAACAAATTTTGATAGTTGGATAAGAAAAATAGAATATCTCATGATCTGACCCAAGACTAACACCAAGATCTCTCATGGTATATCAACAATAAAATAGAAACAACATAATATTTTGATGAAATATTTATTTTTTTAAATATATTTCTTTGATAGTTTGTATTACACACCACAACAAGTTTAGGTGAACTACGTAACACTATTAAAATATTATGAGACTATTTTATCTACGCTATTAGATTTTAGGGTATTAATAATAAAATATAGATTATAAAAATATATGGTATAAACATTTATAAAATTAATTCATTATTTATAAAATTATAAGAGTTAAAAAATGAACATTATTTGAAAATAAAAGTAGTGTTTTTTTTGAGAAAATTATTTTCTTCTTGAAATTTATTTTACATCAATTAATTAAATTAATCTCTATTATTGAATAATGTCAATGAAACATAAATATTATTACCTTGATCAAATGTTTGAATCATTAAACAAATATTTTCCTTGGTATAGGATAAAAAAAATCATGTTTTATGCTTAAAAATGATTTTTTTGTTATGAAAAGTAGTTTTTATCACATTTTGTGAACATAAATTAAAAATAATTATTTAAATTTCTAGATTTTTAATTATATGATATTAATTACATATTTATAATTATGAGGTTCAAAATTGGTAAATAGCCCCCTTTTATTGTGGGTTAATATTAATAGTAATTGTGGTAAAATTTATCACTTTAGTAAAAGGTAAATGAGGTTAATTCGGATTAAAAATAACCAATATAGCCATAATTTTTAATCCCAGTTATTATTATATTAATTGATTTTCCCTTATCACCTAAGACTCTAATTTTATTATTTAAATGGATATTTTTCAATAAAGATGAATTGTGTATTATTTAAATCAAAGACGGTTTACAAAATTTCTCTCTTTAGTTTTAAATATCCTTTTTGTGTCCACTTAGGAAAAAACTAGATATGAATGAATATTAATATTATTTTTTCTTAATGAAATTATATTCATTATTTTAATTTATTTATAATTTTTAGGAAATAAATAATTACCTTAAGTTCTTTCACAATGCCAAATCAATATTAATTCAATTATTAAATAATAAAATAAATTATTTTAGAAATATTTAAATTGATAAAATTAGAGGAATTTATAGTTTTAACTGAATTTTAAAGGTGAATATGATATTTTAGGGTTGTTTTAAAATGTTATATATTAATTCCAAATTATTATTTATGGCTTTTAATTCAAACTAAATGAATAGTCTCGAAATTCTCAATAATGACATTTTTTTTAAAATAATATTTTATTAAATTATATAAAAATTATAAAAATCTATAAATAAGAAATTGCGGATATTATATGGTTGGAAATTTTATAAATTATATTTTTGTGGGCCAATTATTTCAATGTAATAGATTCATTTCAAAGAAGAGGTACCTTACTTGATCACTTTATTTTCTACTCTTATTTAAATCCTCAAAATATCTATTTTTATCATAAAATAAAAACGTAAGTATAAAAAATATTATTAAATGTTTTTATAATTTATAAAACATCATTATAAACCCACTTTCCCATCAAATGAGCGGTGAAATCATCACTCGTGCGTACATATGACTTAACATTTCCACATAGTGATACAATTCTTTTTTTATCACCATATTTTATGAATGGGTAGTATTCTGGTTTAATGTCTACATAAAATATTTGTTACATAATTATAATAATGATATTATAATATCACATCTACCTACTTCCCATCAAATTTGTTGTGAAACAACAATGTTGTTCGTGCACACGTGTGGACGACCACATCCCCAAAGCGATGTGATTTGTTTTTCATTTATATTTTACATGGATGTTAATAAAGAATAATTTTATTAATATTTAGGATATATATTATAGAATAATTATATGAAAAAGTTAAATTAATATTTTCCTTTTGATTTGTTGCATTCATGGAAAAATGAAAACAATGTTAATTTTTACTTATGACCTACCATTGATATGAATAATCTATCATTTTTCTATATACGATTTTTTTGTTTAGATATAAATATTTATTTAATTAAATTAAATTATATTTATTTCATTATTAAAATTAAGGAGATGATAGAAAGAAAATAAATGTACATGGACCCTAACTTCTGAGCTGAAATAACCCTGATCAATGAATCTGTTAACACCCAAAAATGAAGAATTTAATAAGAAATTATTGATAAAATTGGATTTTTAAATGTTATAAAGAAATTATATATGAAATTATATGTATGAAAATGAATATAATATATAATTATAATATATTTTAATTCATTATATAGGATGTTAGAGTGCTTTCAATAAAAAGTGAAATCAAGTTAAGGGTTTTTTTATTACAACCTCATTGTTTATCAGGATTATTTTTGATTAAATTTTAAAATGGTGAAATATTATGATCTTTATCTCAATTAATTCCTTAATTTTATTTTAATATTTTTTATTTCTTGAAAATCCATGCTTTCCTTTCATTTTTCTGAACTTTTTTTCAAAGAGGCCAATAAATATGTTTTATTGAAAATTGACTTCATTTCTCTCTCCGGTCAAGAAATATTTTTCATCCGTATCCATTTTTTCTAAAAATATTTTAAATAATTTTTTTACTATTATACTATGATTGGTTAATGTCATTTTTAACCATTTTTTATTTTAAAAAATGGTTTGAAAGGAATGTTTTTATTATTTTCAAAATAAGGTACTTTGTTACTTTTCTAATGAAATATCGAATGATTATTATTAACACATATGACATAAATAAATTTTCCTAATATTAGGAATATTTTTTTTATTTAATCTTAATTTCCATGTATAGATATTTATCTTTTTAAAAGAATTTCACTTTATATTGGCTCATTTTTAGTAATTGATTTCAAACGGGAAATGTTATTTTCACCAAGAATGGTCTAATGAACTTTTAATGGAATTTATATTCATTAATGAAAAAAGTATTCAATTTTGATTATGATTTACTAGGAATATGATCCAAGGATAATTTATTTATTATTTATTTGAATTATTTTTGTTTATGATGGAATACTGTTTATGAAAATAGTGCCTTTTCAATAGGTTATACTATGATGAAATGTTTCTGAAAACCACTTATTTTACCAGGTTCTGATATGATGAATTATTTATAATGTTATGGGATACATATTTATGATTTTTATTATGTGATAGGTGATACGTATATCTCCTTCCAATGTATTGGGTAATGATTGATATCTCCTGAGATAGGAAGGAATGGAATGTGGAGTGAAACAAGTTCAGTGAGAGACTATGTCCAATATAATTATCCTAGGAGTGAACCTTGACTACTAAGATAGTTTAAAGAGTAAACCCATTCCACAAAAAAAGTTTTATAAATCATACTTGACTACTAATAAAATTATTATTTATACTTATGTGCAAAACACAAATCAATGTCTTCGGCTATGTTAAAACGTCATAGTTCATATTCTTTGATTCCTTTTTATTCATGTCTTATAAACTTCCACGATTTATTCCATGACTCAAGATTATGATCTATGATATATAGGACATGGTTTTAAAATTTCTATATTTCATTCACATACTATTTTTTTCATGTTATACTTATATGATCTATGATAACTCCCTTATTTACCAATGCTGAGCATCAGTTCTCACCCTTTTCTTATGTTTCTTTAGCTTTAGTTTGGAAGAAACATATTAAGTATTGTTAATCTAAGAGGGGTTCTTGTTATTTAGAAATATGTGGGATATGATTTAGTTATTTTATGAACACGTTTTTTGGTTTCTAAATTTCCAAAGATTCCAGGATTAATGGATTCTATCATGGATATAAATGTTAGGTAATGAATATTGATCTGTTGTAATGTAATATCTATACATTAAAAGTACATATCATCATATAGTTGTAATTTCTTATGGTCTTCCTACCCAAAGACTGTCACCATCTCTTGTAAACCAAAATGGATGCTCTCACAGTCTTCCTCCATGAAACCTCTCAGAGTCCCTCAAACCCCCCCACACCCTAGTTAAACCATTTTATAATACATGTCAATATAATTAAAAATCCAGTTCCAATACTTGTATACAATTTCAAAATCGAATTTCACAAATAAAAATACCCATATTGTAAAATACCTTGCCATATGTTAAAACCATTTCCAAAACTACTGTATGAATCCAACTATAAACAAAAAACCTCATTGATCCATATTTTCAAACACTTGATATTCACTTCAATAACCCCCATTTGGAAAACCCATTTTAAATCACAAAATTGAAAAACCAATCCATTTAAAACATCAATCATGTGATTGATATAAACCATAAATAATTTACTATTCAATTTGAACAAAAAAATATGATTAGGATCTTAAAGGTAAGTCATGGAAAACGCCATTAAATAGATACACATACCTTGAAAGTGGTTCAAACCCTATCAACATCAATGAAGACCAACCCGAATAGGTTGGAGAGGCCCACACATACTTAAACCACATGAGAAAACCAAAATTTCCACATTAACTTTATGGTTTATCCACTCCCACAAACTAGGGTTCCATACATCCATGAACCTGGATGAATTCACATTATAAGAGAGAAAGAAATATAAAAACTAAAATAAAATAACATACGTCTTGTCAACCCATCAAGATACCAAGAGGTAATTGAGAAATAATACACTCCAAGGAAGTGGGGATGCACATGATGGGACAAGAAGATGAGGGCCAAATAATATAATAACCATCAAGAAAAAAATGAAATACCACTTTTTATGTGATATTGTTGAGACACACAGTTTGGATGCATAGTTAGAAAAACCATGCGCTACCCATGATGAAGCTACTATCTCCATAAAATCAAAGACAGACAGATACACCTAGGTGTGTGAATGTTCATAAAACCAAGTTCAAAAGGTGAAATACTCCATTGTCCCAACTAGTTGTACCCTGACTCAGTTAGCCTTTGGTCTCATATTCTTTGATAGACCATGCCCAAACTGTGTGAAAGACCTCTATCTCCCCTCACACAGTTACCTAAATGGTTAGACAAACCATGAGAAAAAAATTAACGTTGGAGTCCCTTTTCCAAAAACTTCTTTCTCTAACCCTCGACACCTTGGAACTCTAAGATTTTACCAAAAGACATATAAAATGAAAAATTAGAAGTTTTAGTAACCTAGTGTGTGTCGAAAACTCCCTAACATGACAATCTATACCCCCAAAAAATTATCAAGCACCCTTAGAAGAAAAAATTTGAGTCTATTTTTCCTTTAAAAAATATAAATACACTCATGTCATATAGCTATCGCCACCATTATTCTAGAGCACATAGACCAACAAGATAAACATAGCATGGAACTCCTTATTTTGAAAATCCAAGGTATAAATTGGTTGTTAAAAGATCGTGGGATTAGGTTCATCCAGTAAATATTACCCCTAAAAACACATGAGAAGGGTGTAGATTGTATCTATTCAACTGAGAAATGTGGAAGAAATCTTGGATTGAGGTCTTCTATGGTGGAAACTACAACCGATAGGAAACCTTCTGGAGATGCTCAAAAAGATGAAACAACCTAATGTATGGCAGCACTAACATCCCTTTCTTTCCCATGAGATAATGTCCTGGTCAAACTGATAAATAAAGAACACATGATAAACAACTAAAAAGTCCAATAGGTGATGATGATGGAAAGAATATTACTTATAATGACTCTGATATATTTGTAACCATTTATTAATCAACAAAACTACCTCGATCTTCACATGGATGAGAATCATTCTAACTAAGGAATAATCATCCACCTCATTCAAAAACTATAGTTATTGGAATGACCGTCTATATAAATCCTCAATCAGGGCCATCCTAATCGAGGCATGATAGCTATTATTATATGAAAACCAGTTCAATGTTAGGATCTGATCCCAAAAACCTCCAAAATTAAACACACATGCTAAGATGATATCCTCAAGAGTCTAGATGGTCCAATCAGACTGACCATCCATCTATAGGTGTGAAACAGTGCTCAATCTCATTTTATTTTCTAACACCTCTAGGAGTCCCTTCCTTAATTAGGAAGTTAGACGATCATCCTAATTTAATAATATCATTGATGGAGCTACATGAAGTTAAAAAAACCTCTCAAAAAAATAGGTGTCTATGGTAATTTACTTTCATCGACACCCAAATGAGAAGAAAGTGGTATGATTTTATAAAATTATCGACAATCACCCATATGACATATATCACACCCAGAGTATAAGGTAGACTAATCACGAAATCCATAGATATTTCTACCCACTTCTACCTAAGAATGAGAACTATCTACAATAACCTGACTGATCACTAATTCTCTACTATGATTCCATAATATATTAAATATTTATAAAGGAAATCTAAAACCACTCATTTTATCGTACTACAAAATTACCAGACTCTCAATGTATAAAACATCTTGGTTTCATGGGGTGAATGGCCCCGTTAGCATGATATATCTACTAAACCACCTCCTTTATCAAGATCAAAGGTAAAATCAGCCACTTCTATAAGTAGAGAGCCCCATCAAGAGAGTGAGACCAATATTCTAAGGGCTCCCCAATATTTAATGAACTACTAATCTTCTATAGATTGAGGTTGGACACATGATCACTATTTAACTGATAATTGAGAGATGGTGTGACCCACACACTGGTCAAGAATGATTTCTCCCCCTCCTTACACTTCCAAATAAAGAAAAAAACAAACCCATCAGACCCCATTCATCCTCATATTCTGAAATTTCTTGCAGTAGAGGCTTCTTACACAATGTATTTGTGATCACACTCCCTTTCTCAGGTGCATAACGAATCTCTAAATCAAAATTTTATAGATAATTTAAAAAGTGTATCAGTTTCTGGTTTCAATACATATGGGTGAAAATATAATTCATGGTATTAAGATTTGAATACACTATAAAATGATCCCTGAAGAGATAATGTCAGGATATCTTCACTGTATATATGAAACCTACCAATTCCAAGTCATGTGTGAGATTGTTCTGACCGTATTGGCATAGCTACCATGAGAAATAGGCCACCACATAGTCATCCTACATCGACACACATCCCAATCCATCACTAGAATCATCACAAAACCCAGCATGAGATCTCCCTTTCCTAAGAAGAATCAAAATTGAGGCAGATTTCAAACGATCTTGTAACTACCCAAAAGCATGGTGGACTTCCAATCCCACCAAAACTTCACCCCTTTTCTTATCAAAGCCATCAAGAGAGAATCCAACATAGATAGTCCCTAAATGAAATATCTTTTATAACTATTCATTTATGACAAGATATGGATCTCTAACACATTCTTGGTCTACTCCCAAGACACGACTGGTCAAACTTTCTCTAGATAATCTAAAACTCCTCCCTTAGAAATCACGCATCCTAAAAACATCACATTATGAATCCAAAATTGGTACATAGAATTGTTAGAAAATTGAAGGTGCTATCTCAAGAAAGTAAAAAAAATCCAGATGGATGATATTATTCTCATGTGTCTTAGAATAAACCAATATTTCATCCACATAAACAACCAAAACGAATTCCAAAAAATAGATGGAATATCTGGTTTATTAATTCCATGAAAATTAAAGGAGAATTGGTACACTGAAATGGGGTAACCAAATACTCAAAATGTCAATATAAACATTAAAATATTGTATTTGGAAAATCCTATTCATGGAACCTCAACTAGTGGTACCCAGATCTCAATTCGATCTTTGAAAATTAGTGGGCTTCACTTAACAAATCACAATGGTCATCAATTTTGGGAAATGGGTATTTATTCTTTACGATTACCTGGTTAAGATTATGAATGTGTATGAAAAGTGAGATGCTTCCATCTACCTTCATTGAAAATAGAACCGGTGTATCACACTATTTAATGATGGTATAGATAAATCCTTTTCCATCTAAGTAATCTATATGGAAATTCAAATACTTTAGCTCATCCAGAGCTTTCTTGTAAGATGAAAAGTAAATTGAGCATGTCTCATCGAGTAGGACGATAGTAAGATCTATCCATCACTGGGGTTGTAATCCTAAAAAATCATCCAGAAACACATCAGGTCACCAATCCTAGATCACTTTATGTCCTCCCAATTATCTCTTCATAGAAGCATTAAGAAACATCATGGAAAACATGCATGAGATCAAAACCTATTCTGAATCAACAGGGCTTATCATCACAAATAGTGGATCCCACTATCCTTGAAATAGATTAGTGTTCCCTTTATGGGTTGGAAATTAGACCCAAAAAATATGTAAGTTAAATAGGTCCTCAAGGATGATCAACCAATTCATCTTCATGATAGGGTTGAAAACATATAGGTTTAAAATAAGGATATCCTAGAGGAATTCCATGGCCACTATCAAAACAGAACAATTAGGGATTTTGAAACATTTATCCTTCTTCTAACCCAACAAGGATTAAAAATCAATTACTTATGGAATAAAGTTAGCTCACAAATAGTAATCAATTAGTTTCATATAACTAAAGAAATGGTATGCACCAATTTCATAGAAATTAGATTGAATGGGAGATGAAATAAATACCATACCTCTCACAGTGAATAGATCTTAAAATTATACCTCTGGTATAACCACTTCTACATAAAGACACCATGGATCAGACCCACCTTGCATCTTGTTCCCCTGGTGAGAATATACCTTTCCTCTGTGGTGAAATCCTTCTCCCTTGGAAGCCTCTTACTACACCTGATAGCTCTTTGAAAAAGTAGATCCAACACCACCTCCCCATGAAGACAAAAAATAAAACCGCTAGTGATGACCCATAATCCCAAACTGGTTGCATGGCCTCAGATTTTCATGGCAATGTACCCTAGTGTTACCAACTTTCATACACTGGTAAGACATAATAAGATTATTCCCTAAATAATCCACAGGATCTGAACCTAATGACTACTGGAAACTTATTCCACTATGTCGATACAGCTCATCCAACTCTAGCTGCTCTTCTGATGAAGAATTTGGGATACTTCCCATTGATAGGACACCAATAAGACTTATATTTCAGTTCAAGTGTTCCCCTTACACAGATTTCCTATTAACCACCTCTGAATATGTCATATGATAGATAAGAATTAAATTATACCTAATCACTAGGCTCAATTCCATCTCAAAACACTGATCCATAAGGTATTCAATTACAAGGATATCAAAAGACAAATTCTCCAATGCAGTAAATCTCATGGAAAAATCCACCACTAGATTATACCTTTACTCCAACATCAAGAACTCACACGCCTTATCTATCCTCAATGACTCTAGGTAGAACTTTTAGATGAAAAGTTCCATGAAATTGGCCTATGTGAGATATTTATGACCTTTAGAAATCACCGTTTACTTCCATAATTACCTACATTCTCCTTCTATAATGTATGTGGAAACTCCTCATTTAAGGGAAAGATGGGTATTTAAGAACTCAAAAATCATCTCGATTACTTGAAAAAAATCCTCAGGATCATTAGGGCCATTATTTTTATGCAACACCAGTAGATTTTTTTTCTTGTTAACTTCTGCCCATGGTCCACCATATGTTCAAGATCTCGACCACACACTTGGCCTAAGGATTGGACTCTAAAAATAATCAAATCCACCAAATCCAGATTAGTAGGAGGGTTTTCCTATGTGCTATTCCCTACAATACCCTCACTACTCATTGGTGATATTATTCTTGGAGGCATTATCTACTAGAAAAAAATTCAAGATTTATTAAGCACAATTTCAACTTAAATCACATCAAAAGAACAAATGAAACCCTCTTCATGGATACCAACATACAAAAATATCATAAATATAAACTTCAATGAAAAAAGGATCAAAACACAGAAAATATCTATTATTTACCATGTCTAATGGTTTTACTGAACTGTTAAACATACCATGAACCAAACACAAGGGTTACACTAGAGTTGGCAGGAAAATACCAAGGGACTAAATATAGTTATAACTAACCATGTTCCTTTACTATGAGCCTCTTTCAGACCTCCTCATTTCACCATAAAAACTCAAATTAACCCCACAGATTTCCTCAGGACTTGACATCAAGTAGGGAATACCTAAAATAACCATCAAAACAACCCATTACCAAGATCAAATGGAAATAAAAATCCTAAAACATCCATGAAAATTTGATCTTTAACATGAATAAGAAATGACAATACACGCCCATATTATAACCTTTGAAGTCCCAATTGTCCTATCTTCAATATACCACTGACTCCCAAGTAAAAAATGTCAATGAAATAATTTTTTTATGTACTGAACCATGTCATATAGACCTGTAACCGGAGCTATCCCACTAACTTGGATGAAGTGTATTCTTAGTCACCTTGATCTGGAAACAAGCATCGAGTGTAACTAACAATATATTGGGATGGGTTACACTCATCATAAATCGAAAAAACCCATCCATGAAACAATATATCTACACCAATATTAGTAGAGTCAACAATATACAACATAATATCCAGAGTATGGAAATAAGAAAAGTAGACACCATAAGGAAAAATACACATCACGAAAAAAAACATTCCATAACAGGACATATATGCATGGTATCATAAGTGATTACACAAAACTAAAATAATTAGGATAGTTCCATACAAGGCATAACTGTACAATACATACATCTCAACTATATAAATGTCTCAAAATGAATTCATAAGTCTCATATCCATGAGACACCATCTCCACCAAAAAACTCAGGATGACGATAATTAAGAAGAACTACCCAGGTACATGGTTACCTCACCCTTACATTTTTACTAATAAAATTCTACATATACATAGATGCATATGTAGTGTGTGGGGAAAAAAAACCATTTTGGATACCATCATGAATATTTTTATGTATTTAACCTATAGAAGCAGGTAAACTAGTTTAAAAAATATTTTCAAATCTAAACCTCTCCAAAAAAATTTAACATTCAAATAATCCTTTGAAATACCTTTGGTTTTCCATTTAGAATAAAATATGTTTTACAATTCCCACATGAGTCAAATTAATAAAAACGGAAAATAGAAAAACATGATCAAAATGTCCAACATGGCCTAATAAAGGTGGGAATATATATCATCATGTCAGCATATAAATGAAAATGTGCATAAAAAAATCATCACATCAAACATAGAAATAATATATTTCATAAAAAATAAAAAATAATATATCACCAGTAAGGGATTCTAAGGATATAAACATTATGGTCTAATGTTAGTGATTCTAAATAAAGTATGCTATTTGAGTAAGAAAAATAAAATCTCTCATGGTCGTCCCTAGATCTTACTCCAAGAGCTCTCACATATTTCACAAACCTAATATAAGATCTCATGTTCTTCCTACCCAAAGTCTCTCATTGTCACTTAGAAACAAGAATGAAATCTGTAATAGTATTCCTCCCATAAGGCTATTACTGTCCCTTAAAAAACCCATCAGTCACACCCTGGTTAACCAATGTGGTAATCAATTCAAACATTCCAAAAAAAGTTCCAATTCATGAAAATCGATTTAAAAATTCAATTTCTCAAATACAAATGACCAGTTTTTCAAAAATATTCCTGTAAATATATTTTTTCCAAATATCATTGTACAAATACAATTTTAAAAAGAAGTATCTTTTATCCATTTTATCTAATAGTTGTGGTTTACTCTAGCCATCTCCATTTGAGGAAACCCCTTGAAATTTCCATATTTACAAGACAATCTATAAATAACATTTGTCAAGTCATTAAAATAAACCATATATTTTTTAAAGTGCTATTTTAACAACCCAAACCAAAAGTGATTAGAAATTTATAGTTAATCCATGGAAAGTGACCTTAAATAGAGACACCTACCTCAAAATGGTTTTGAACTCATTTAAAATAATCATGACCACCTAGAATATGTAAGAGAATCCATAACATAGAAAAAACACCTGATTAAAATCCAAATCCCATTAATTATACCCATGGATCAACCAACCCCACCAACAAGGGTTCCAAACTTCCATGAAAATGGAAGAAAAAGCATGATAAGGGTGAAATGAAGATTAAAAATCAATAAAAATAACATACCTCAGTTAAAACCACCATTAAAACAAGTATAAATCACTAGGTAGGAAGAGGGAAAACATTGAAACCACGGATAAGGGGTTGTTCATGGTGGGAGGGGAAAATTAGTGCACAATTATATAAAAATTATTAGAGGGAAATAGTAAAAGACCCCTTTTTAAATGAGGTAGACATGCCACATGGTTTGGACACTTAGTTAGTTAAACCATGAAAAAACCACGAGGGAGTTAATATCTCCGAAAATATGATCTATACAAATACTCTTGGGAATTAGAAGATCTAAAAACCCATTCTCAAACCATGGAAATCCCCCCTTTCCGAACCTATAACACACTTTTATGGTTAGACTTGGAACTGAAAGAGTTAAATAGATAATTCCCAAACTGTGTAGATTCCCTATATTGCCACTCACAATGTTATATTGAAATTTTGAAAAATTACCCCTAGAAGTATTCCATGGTCAATCTTCATAAAAAAATTTCATTTCTGATCCCTAACACACAATAACTCAAAGAATGAACCAAAATCTAAATAAAATCAAAATTAAATGTACCAGGGACACGAAGAGTGTAATAGTTCTATCACATTGAAAATGCTATTTTTGATATAAATATAATATATATTCAATATATAAATATTATTAATCATCCAAAAATGTTGATATAGAACAATGCTTCACACCCTTCATGGAGACAAAATGTTGAATGTATGTATGAATGTTGTTTTCAATTTCTATCAAAAAGTAGGAGATAAATATTTAAATTATTTTATCATTATATAAACTTTATTATATCATAAATATAATATAAAAACATTAAATTAATCAAAACAATCTTCCAGGAATGATGGTGATGCAAAATGTATTATCTCTCTGCATAGAGGGAACTATCCACATATACGGACAATCGATACTTTAACATCCCATTTGATTGAAAACATGGTGAGTAATGGTGGATAAATAATCATTATAAAATTTAAATATATTAATGATATTGAAGATATTATTTTATTATGGACACCATAGTTTTATCGGAGGTAGAAGAAGAAATAAACTGAAAGAGGTCGGGTAGGAAAATTACCTCTTCTTCGGTAAACCCCATTTATATTCCTTTTTAAGACCATTGGATTGGTGTTTTAATACTAAAAGAACATTTAATTCATGTATAGGGAAGTTTAAAATATAATTAGGTATGATTTGGTTGATATACTTTCCTAAAATAGGTGTAAATAAAATAGAGGAGGGGTGTCCTTTTGTAAGTGGACGAGAGGACACAATAAATATTTCTTATGAGTTTAAAATATAATAAGGTCATACTAAAGATAAATTCTTTTAATTGGATAGGTATTCGATTATATGATGACATATTATTCAAATATATCTTTCCAATAGTATTTATAAAAGATTAATTGAAAATATTACACATATCTCATGGTTTAACCCCCAATAAACTTTGTTTATCCACAATCATGGTAACAAATTATTACTATATATAATAATTATTATGAAAAAATTTAAGATGAATTTGTAAATTTTCTTAAATTATTATGATTAAATAAATGAAAAACATTTAAAAAATTTAATTTCTGTTATTTGAATAAATTCATCTTAATATAAGCACCCAAAATGCAATGAAAACCTTTTGTAGTAAAATAAATTTGAATCCTAAAATTGAGTTTACTGACATTCTGTTCCATTTAAAAAGTACTAGATGAAGGATAAAATATTCTATTGAATATATAAAATACAAATTTCATTGCAATAAATCATTAATAGTTAGTAATTTAATTATTTATAATTAAAATACATTCTGCGCATAAGAAATGTTTTGAAAATTTTTTGTTTTAAGCCCAATATAAACATATACTAAAATAAAGTATCATGATGGTTCATATGTAATTAATTATATTAATTATAATTAAATATGACTTATATTAAATTTAGATAAAATTCATAAATAAATTCTAATTATTCTTGAAAATAAATTATAGGTATACTAAAATCAATATTTTTCACAATTCAGTTATTTTTTTCTTTCTGTAAATGTCATAAACATTCACACCAAGATAATATTCACATGATTATTTAAAAAATTATGATAATTAACTCAAATAGAATTTTAAAATAATGGTATAAATTAATCTCAATGTTTGTTTGAAAATTTTAATATTTTTTTCTAAGAAAACATATTTTTGATGCATAAAACTCCTTTACTAAAATTTTGGTACTTATGAATTATACAAAAAATATATATATATTTATGAAAATGTGGTTATTAATATTCATAATTTCAATTTTGTAGGCATGTTATTATGGTATACTATATTACAGTTCATTTCGACTCAGGGTTCCATGTATTGCAAGCTATCGAAGAAATTAATTTTTTTAGAGAAATATGTCATAAATGTTCCTAGTGTTATAATGAAAGTTTACTTTTAGGTTTCCATATGGATGACTTGATGTTAGTGAAAATATTGTGAGGATACTTCCTTGATTAATGAATTTAATTAATTGAGGGTCATATTTCCCTTGATACATTCTAGTGGTTGTGTGAAAGAAACGCTCTCTAGATTGGAAACATTAAGAACTTGTAGTGTTTCATGAATCCCAAAGTCACCTCCTAGATAAGATGTACTGATGGTCAATCTACATTAGTCTATATAGGTTATTTTTGAAACCCGTATAATTCCTAGTTTCTCATGATATTCCTACCATTACAGGTTAGAGTTATAAGGATTGGGGATTCCTAGTGTTCCTAAGAATTATATATGTAAAAATTATATGGTTTGTCTTTTTGTTTTTTCTTCTTGTAAATACCACTTATATATGCGGATTTAAACTAACTCGATGTTAATTTTGTTCTTTTTTGTTTTAAGGGTGTTCTATTAGATATATTTATTCTGACCCCTACATTTTCCTTATTACTACATGTGTTGGGTCTATGTTATTGACACAATGTTTAGAGATGGTCTTTTGGAATGTAGAGCTAGTGTGGAATTTTTAGATATGAAACCTAGTAACTCTTTCCTAAATAGGTTATAACATGGTGGATGCCAATGGTGGTGATGACTATTTTGGATAAATATCAGTCTTTCAGTATACTTAATGAGGAGGATATTTTCAAAGGCCAATTCCTAATAGATTCAGATACTTCTGAGCAGTGTAATAACTTTATGCCAAATTTATGGTGATGTTCTTGTATTTTTTTGTCTCATTGATGTGTTTTATATAGTTTTTTATATATATTTATATTTTTTTGAAACTATTATTCATTGGGGATATGTTTACGTTGTAGTTTATGACATGATAATGCCTCACATTTTGTGTGATGTTTTTACATGGTGCTTGTTATAAGCATCTAGATTATTAGAGGCCAACATGAGGTGGAACTATTGGTGTATTACAAGCCTTGATTGGGACCTACTTGGTCTGGCAATATCAAAAGAATATCATATAATTTTATCCCTAGGATTTTATGTTGATTTTAGATGTTTGGTGAGGATTGGTACGAGAATTTATTGAAATGGTTTCAAATGGTTTTGGGTTTTGATTTGAAGAAATGGAACCTAGTGATGGTCTAATGACTGATGTATTCATTCACCAAGACACTCATATTAATATTGTAGACATAGTACTCACAAGATCTGGTTGTGGGAAACAACAATAAATATATAAAAAATGAATGGGTCTTTTATTTTTATGTCCTTCTTGAGTAGGATACCTTTATTTTCTTTGTTGATTACTGTAAATCTTGTTAATTGATAGAGGTTGCAATATAGGAAGAATTAATATATTCTAATTTACTATCTTAGTTTCCTCAACCCAAATATTGAGCCTCTTGGAAGTGACTTCCTAACTGATGAGGATACTATTTACTGGATCATACCAATCAATTTCATCAAATGCATTACATAACTGATTTTTATAGGACAACCTCATCTATTGTGTGATATTAAATGATGTGTTGGTTCTCCCTTATAATTCTACTCTTGAGTTCTATGTGCCATCATTTTCTTCTATATGACATTGGATTAAGTTCGAGGTCTCTCTTTTGATTGTAGAAAATATTTTTTTTTGGCCAATGAAGCATGGGTTGTCCCCTAAGATTCTATACTTCGTCATTGTGTCCCACATTATTCTACTCTAATACATGTAATGGGGATTGTTTATTTTTTTTATAGTTCTAGAGGGAAAATTAGGATTTTTTTCCATGTCTCAGTTGATAAATAGTATTTCCCACAAGATTTTGGGTTGTTTCTCTCCCCTTTTTTATTAGTGAAAGACTTTCTTTTAGCATGCATGATAGTTTATACTTTTTTAGTTGAGGAATACTCTATAATTAGTATATTGAGAGTGTTCTAACATCAATTAAATCATGGTTTTAGGAAAATATAATGATACTTAGGAGATTGATGTTCTGTTAGACTTTGCGACTCATATTTTAGTCAGGTTCAGACTTCGAGGGACCAAATGAAAATTCATGTGTTGATACCTATGTATAGAGTAATGATTAATTAGTGGGTGATGTTTTAATAAAACTCATAATGGGAATTCTCTATCATGTCTATACATTGAGATTTTGTCTAGGAAAGTGTTTCATATAAGGACATTGAATCCTCAACAGGTAAACCCAATAGTTTCCAAGTATACGTCAAGGCTCACAAACATTACACGATGGTGCATGTACATAATTTTTAGTGGAATTGTTTTTTCTTCATGAATCAACTGGGAAACCCATATAATTGGTTATCTAATCGAGATTTTGAGTTCATGTGGAATAAACAATATTAGATCCTCGGTGTGATCGTTATTTAATATAGAATTTTCTTTGGAAATAGAATCACCCAATATATATGAAGTCATCATTTGACCTAAAGATGTTCCTAAAGGTGACATGGATGGAACTTCACGTGGGACTAGTGTTGATACAACATAACTCCTTATTGTTTTACAAATATCCTACTAGGATTTTATTTATAAAAATTTATAGTGGTGTTAGAAAAGTTAAATTTAGAAGATGTATTAGTCCACTCCCACCATCACTGCCCTTGGTTTGTTCCTGTCATGCATCGGGTGTCAATAGTTTGAGTTTCATAAATATGTGTGTAATGGTTTTCTATGGATTTAATTCCATAGATGTAGTTTTAAGAAAGATTCATGTACTATTTTCAAAGAACCACATACTATGTGGTGATGTTATAGTTTATTCTTTCTATATCTGATGTTAAAAAGTTGTAGATTTTAGTGGATCCTATTTCATAACCATTATCATCTATAGAGTGTATCAACTGATGGTGACCATCCTTTAATCACACATTATAGTGAGATTAAATCATAATATTTTTGTATTGGGTTAATGGATCATTATTTATTCAAGTTTAAAATATTGATATTGACCATATCGATATGATTATATGTTCCTTGATGTGATGTGGATATCAATGTTTTTTTTGGAAAATTACTTCACATGGGTATGGTGAGTGGATGAAACCTTCTTGAAGATGATGCAAGCTACTCATTTGATGATATTGAAAGCCATGTTCACTATGTTCTTATATAACACACTAATATTTTTTTATTTTTTTCTTTCTTCAAATTAATTAATCTTTTTGATATTTTACATTTCATGTGACTATGGAAATAGTTCTTTATATATATATATATATATTAAAACAATAATTCAAACATTCCTTTCACATGGAACTGACTTGACTTGCACTACACGCAATACCAACTTGGCTTGTGCAAAATGAAATACCTAATTGGCTTGCGCTACCACAATACTGACTTGGCATTTGTTACACGCAACAAAAATGTTATTATGAGACATCATTTTATTATTATAATTATTTAAATGAGATAATTAAAAAATATACATTAAAAATAGTTATAATAATATTAATATTTAATTTTATAATATTATTTATAATTGTTTCATATAGATAAAACATATTTATAATGAAAGATATGATTTTTAGTAAAGTAATTTTATGTTTAAAAATAATGTTTTCTTGAGTAAAATGGTTTTAATAATAATGTTAATTTTTCAAAAATTAAGAAAATAAATTTTATAAAATAAGATTATTTTTTTAATTTATAATTCCATAGTTATCATAGGGTCAATTCTTTTGATTTTTCTGAGAAACTTCATTTTAGGATGAATAGTGAAAAATTCTCCATTTTAGTTATAAACTACCTTTTTGTTAAAATAATTGTTAATGTTATATTATATTTTAAATTATTTTTAAGGTCACATTAGATCAATTATACATCTATTACTATATTTGAGGTCATTATAATCTATTTAAATTTGAAATTGAATATAAAATCTTAACAAAATTTTGACCTTCTTTCTACTTAAAAAACCTATAATTTCATCCCATATGCATGATTGACATTAATATTAATTTTTCCTATTATATGATTTGAATTTTAAAAAAACTAAACAAATTTTTTTAATAATTTTAATAATTATATTTAATAATATAATTTTTTTACCAAAAAATATTAGTCAAAGTGATTAAAATTAATCACTGCAATTAATGTCAAATTTAGCTTAATTAGGGACTATACATTATTATTAGGGGACCAGATGAACTATAAACTTGTCCAAAACTCATTTTATGGAAATTAATAGTCCCTAAAATTTAAATTCTTGATTTATATTAGTTTTTTATGGATTGTTTTAGGTAAGAACATGTGTACACCAAAATTGTTTTAAAAATTCCAAGTCCTTTTTCTTCCCTATAAAAGTCCACCACCTCTCCCACATCATCACAAATCTAAAAAATATTAAGTTCAGAAAATGTCTTACCAATATAATTATTAGAAATCCTACCTTCCTCTTATAATCCGTTCCTGGGGAAGAACGCAATCCAATGAATCCTTTTGGAAAAAGCCAAAAGGTGTTACCTGATTAAGAGGTAACGTCTTCTCTGAAGACCCTTATTTTATTTTATTTCACCATCCTGAAGTTTATTTTTACATTATTTTATAAAAAATAGTATCATAAATATAATATTATGTTTTTATTCTAAGTATTCAACCATCACTTACACCCAACTCCATCTAATGGAGAACAAACATACTGTTTATGTGTACGGTGTACTACGACCTCACTAAACAATGATTGTTCAATTTTAATTACTACCTCCCATGGGTGGAATTATGATGGAAACTATATATATATGTTATATATTAAATTATTTAATTATTTAGTCTAATTTATTCATTTTACAATGATTATAAATTTACATTCTATTTTGTGTTAATACGATAATTTCGATTGAGGAAGTGTGGACTACCAACCCTTCAAATGGATATGATTCATTCATACACTACATGGAATGTATTAAGTATGGGTTTGGTGATTATATATGATAAATATTATATCATAAAACAAATTTAATAATTATATACATATATACATATATTTTATTAGCCTTCTATCTTTCAATGTGACAATAAAATGGAAATAGCATTAATGCGTACATACAACCTATCGTCTCCATGAAAAATGTGTTACATTTCATACATTTATATACTATAAATTATTGTCATTTAATTATAATGTATATATATTATATTTATATAATGGGTTACATTATGTTAATCATGATATAATTTATAAATACCAAAGATATAACTAATTAAGACACTTGCCAATAATAAAGTGAATGTTTCCTAAAGTGAAAACTTAACATAGAATTATTAGCCAATAAGTAATATAAGGTCATTATCCAAACATATATGTGATTATATATAAGAATATGGTTCTATAAAATATTTAAAATTATTTTATATTTATTATACATGTGGTTTGAATGAGTATAATGAGATTCAAGACATAAGGTAAGTGGATTTCTTATCACTTTTTATTTTCATGAGATACATGCCTTATTCACCACACCATTACTTTTATCGGGCATGTATACTAACCATGGATGTAATAAATTATTTTTATAGTTAAATTTATGGGTATTTACATATCCATTCTATGACTATTATTTCATGGGGTTTATGTTTCAACATTTACTAAATCGGTAAAATTGTGTTGTTTCAATTTACCTTCAATGAGACCCGTGCTTTGTTATGAACCTAAATTAGTTTTAAGGTGTGTATCCTTCCATTTTACATGATATATCATGAATATACTTATTTTCATGATATTATAATCTTTATTTAATTTTATTTTCTTATATGGAGATAAATATCCCATGTTAGCATGTGATAAGTATTTATTGAAACAATCTCATCACTTTTAAATATTGTTTAGGTTTATTCTCCATTCAATGAAATATTATAACCCATATCTCATGAATTTGTGGAATTTTATTCCCTTATGGTTATTAATTATATAATAATTTATTTGTACCATATTTATACACTTTGGTACATAAGATAGTTAAAAAAGTGTTTTTTTGAAAGCTCGAATTTACTTTCTCTTCGGTAGGAAAAACATGATCTATAAAAAGGGTTTCCAAGTATATTCTAATAATATCCTATGATAATTAAAATTTATTTTTACCCTTTTTTCCTTTCAATAATTATTTCAATTGAAACTTCTTTTAACTTTCCAAATGTGGCATTTTTCTAACCTTTCTAACATGCAAAAGGAAAGTTCTTTTTAACTCGTATGACATGCAAATATTTAGTCACCTTCAGTCCTTTGAAGCTTTATTTTCATTTTTAATGGTTAATTTTAAATAAAATGTTTTAAAATATATTTTCAAAGAAATATTTTTTAAAATATTTTCAATCTCTTTTTAGATTTTTTGAAGTAAAATGGGTTTCATAACATTTTCATGCTCCATTTATATGTTTCTGCAAAAAATGGTTTTTTCAAAAAAAATTTGAATATCTATTAATATAGTTTATATGAAAAAGGTTTCCTAAAGGTTTTAAAAGTTTTCATTATACGATTTCATGTTAATTTTAATGAAAATGGTTACTAAAAAGGTTTTATGTTTTAATGATCCTTTTCAAATAAGAAAGGATATTTACCCCAAGAAATGTTTTCAAAATACCATTCTATGTTTTTTTCATATAAGATGACATATATCTATGTTACTTAAGACATTATTGGAAATTATCCAAATGTTCCATTCAGATCATTTATTGAAGGATTAATGTTTTTATGGAATGAATTTTATGACACCCATTACTATTCTTGGTGTTTTATTCTTCTAAAACTCACTTCTTTTCACGGTTATGATTTCTTGAACTGATTGTAAAACCTATCTATTTTCATAGGTTATGATGTGGAGAAATTTTAATGATACCCATTTCATTTCATGGGTTATGATTTTATGTTAATAAAACCTATCTATTTTTATGGGTCATGATATGATGAATGTTTTATTATCTTGTGGCACATCCATGAATGATTTTATTTTGATATGGGTGGGAACTATATCCCCATCCAATTAATTAGTTAATGATGGATGAATAATGAGTATAAATGTTATGTGTGAACCTGATTACAAGTTCAAAATTATATAAATGAACCAGGTTTCTTGTCCATAAGTTTATGTGTGAACCAAATTACATGTTTGAAATATTATGAGTGAACCTTATTACATGTTCACGATATTATGCATGAACTTGTTTGCATGTCTATAACTTTATGCGTGAACCTGATTACATGTTAATGATGTTATGAAAGAACCAGATTATATGTTAACAATGTTATTCATGGACTTGGTTTCATGTCTATATGTTTATGCATGGACCAGATTATAGGTTTACACTTTAATGCGTGATCCTAATTACATGTTCAAAAAGTTTTTCATGGACTTGGTATCATGTCCATATGGTTATGTGTGAACCAGATTATATGTTCACAATTTTATGAATAGACCTAGTTGTATGTCCATAAATTGATTCAGGGGCCTAATCACATGTTCTTAACTTAATGAGTGAACATGTTTGTAATTATACATGTTCACAACATTATAAACCAATGTTCATGCCAAAAATTTCATGAATTATTCCAATGTTATTCTTTCATAACTTATGCTCTTAATTATCTTATGATACATTTCTTATGAACTACCAATCTTTATTATGATGTCTAATACGAAAGTTATGGCCTTCAAATATTATGCTCAAGTTCCATGCCCTTTTTTTCATGTTATGATTACTCATTTCATTTATTTACCTTTACTGAACATTTGACCTCACCCATTTCTTGTGTTTCCTTTCCCCAGGTTATGAAGAAAGGTTTTATATAAAAGTACTAAAGGTGGATATCTTCATGGGATATATTGAATATCTTTCACCAGGATAGAAGATTCTGTTTCACAGTTTCCAAATACACTAAATATTTATGATCCTGATGCATGCATTTTTTTATTGTACTAAATATTCATCCAAAATGATGTTATATCCATGTATGTAAACCCTAGGTAACTATTTCTTAGATGAAAAAAATCCATGTCTAACAAATTTGAAGAAATGCATGAATTATTCTAAAGGAAGACCCATGGATGTCGCTTTGTGGGGGAAATATACACGAATCAACTTTCATTATATAGATGGAAATAGTGTTTTGCTGAGTGGAATGAAGAAAACCCTCATGGGTCATAAAGATTAAATACTCTTTTATTTCAAGTCATATGGGTCCTATTAATTATCCAAGGAAATTTTTGTACCCTAGAATGTGATTTCTAATTGTTCAATGAATATATGTATCATGGGTTCCACATTAATGAAGGTTCAATTTGATTTTATAAAGACAATTCCATAGTGGATGATGGGATATTAGTGGTTTAGTAGTGGTGTGGGGGCTGAATCATGTGGCAAGTGACATCATGTTTGGTTGGTATATAAGACTCTTGATTCTCAAGACCTGAGGTGGTTGAAACCTTTTTTGGGAGATGCTTCCCATGTTCAATTGATAGTGGTGGCCCCACACTCTTTCTTGTTGTGTGATAGGCCCATGGTAGTGATGTCAAAATAGTGGTCCTACATGGATATAAATTTGTTGGTGGTAGACCTAAAGTGTTTTCCTTAAGGTGAGGATCATGTTCATCACATCCCTAGGTAAGTAGTGGTTTTAACTTACTAATCAGGGGTGAATTTTAAGAGGGAAATATTGAGTGGAAACTACCAAATTATGGTGAAAACATGAGTGTGGTATATCTAGTAAATCTTTTGGGTATTTTCATCACATGGAAACTCATTCTAAGAGATATAGAAAGAGTTTTTTTATTAATGGGTTATTGATTTTTTCAACTCTATAGGTGTAATCTAGGGGTCTGGAGCCGATAGAGTAGGATCATCTAAACTGTTAGGAGTGTCCACTTTTTATTTTTGTAGATTGGTCAAATTGAAATGAAATGGAGAATCATTAATTTATTTGAGATTTTTATTGTTATTGATATAAACATCAATGAATTTCACAAAAGGAAAATGATAAAAAAACATATTATATTTGATAGTGGGTTCAATTCTATTATATTTTAGGATGTATATAGGGGAGGTCTATGGTTTTTGTTAAGAAATTGGAAGGGTAGTCACATCCTACCTTTAATCCATGATCTAGGAACCATGATGCCAGTGCTTGGAAGGTGAGTAATGAAAGGGGTTATTAAGTTGTTTTGAAGGAATATGTTTTCTTATGTCTCTTATGATTTTTGGAATAGAATATGGTAAATTTACCTATATTTGAAAGTGGTGGGGATGAAAAATAATCCCGAAACAACCATATATAGAGAGACTTAAAGGTGGGGAGTGGGAAACTCCTACCAAAAATTATTCTGGTAATAAACCATTCCAATATGAATGTTCATGGTTCACTGATCTATATAATCTATAGTGTTTTTCTGTTTATATTAAGGACTTTCTTCAAACTAAGATAAAGCAGATATCTTTAGTGATGATAAATGAGTATTCCTTCTTGGTTGGTGGTGCACTGATTTCTCTTTGGGATAGATCGTTAATGATGAAGGAAGTGTATACAAAGATGGAATGTTTTTGGCATGTGGTTGTTTTAGGATATTCCTTATTTCATAACTTTAGTGATTTCCATTTCTATGGTAAATGAATTCTTATATAGGAAGGGATGTAGTGACCTAGGTTTTCCTCTGACAAGACTTACCTCATATAATGTTTTTGGTGTATGAGGACCGCTCTATGAGTACAATGGTATATTTTCACTAATAGATAACCTCAAGAATATTTTATATTGGTATTTTGATCTCAAAGTATGATTTTTTACTCTTGGGTTGAGTTAGCATGAAATTGAGAGCGTTTCATATTCCTAAATATACTATATTAATTATACTATATTATTTTTAGTCCACACCAACATAATTATAATGAATTGCTAATATCACTTATAAGGGGTATTTGAGGGGGAACCTAAATAATGCAATTGCATCAACAATAGAGGTTTTATGAAATGATTACTATAACATTTTTTCACTATGGGTTGCTCAAGTCCAAACCATTTTGGGTGGAAAAAATTAATTAAGCATTTTAATTAAGTGAAACCCAAGGAAAACCTTATATACGAACCCTATTATGTTTACTATTTAGAGGGAGTTTTTGTCAACAACATGACTCCTAGAGATGATAGGAGGGAAAGAAGGTTATAATATGATTTAATCCCCAATGGTATTATTAATAAATTTGTAAAATTATGAAAACTAGACCCATATCAAGGATGAAGGATTTAAGGGATGGTGATTAACTAACAAAGTAGAGATTGACTATTTTCCTGCCCAACTCTTTGTGAATTATTTATTTTAATTTTTAAATTAGAACATGTTATTTATGTATGATTTATTCATGATTAATCTTCTATTTTGCAACACCAATTTCATTATGTTTATCATTTCTCATTCTATAAACCCATAACTTAGTGCCAGGATATTATTTTTAGTTAAATGGATAAATTTTCAATCTTTTTTCTTGATTGTTGGAGATCTTTGGTAGAACGATGATGAGAATGAATTCATTATTCCTCCTCTATTCATGTCTCTCATAATACTCCCTCCACCCTCTAACTCTTTATTTCCCTATCTCGCTAACTACAATCCTATCATTCTAATGACAATGATATGATGATGGCTGTGGTGATGACGGAGCAGTTGTGAGTTTGGAGGATTAGGAATGGTGTGTAATCCACATGAAGGGATGACGGTGGGGTAGTTTGGAATAAAATATTGAGTAAATGAAGAGAATCATATGAGAGGAGAACAACATGATGATCGATGGAAGCTTAGGGTGGGGTGGATGTGGATTTATCTTAGAGGTCGATGATGGGTTGTTAGTCAGGTTGTGGTAGAGTTGGCCATGTTTTCCAACATTTCATGTTTATTATAGAGGAAGAAGGGGGGGATAAGGTTTTTTTCCAACCTAAACAAATAGTTTTTATAAATTATGTATATTAAATGAAAATAAAAAGAAAGAGAAGGCCACATGATTGAAGAAATCCACATTTTTCACCTGATGCAAGTTTTCTATAAATAAATAGCTTATCCATTGTATTTATTTATTTAGATAATAATGGTGTGGTATCCTAGACTATCTGAGGACATTTTCATGGTTATCTAATAATATTTTCTCCTTGTATTTATAGGGGACAATGATAGAGATTTGGAATGATAATTATAGAATTTGTAGGGTTAATTATTTCCCCCTCATCATCTATATACTATTCAGTGATGCATGAGTTCCTTTTATACTATAGATTTAGATTCCCTTTTCCATAACTATTATGTGAATGTTGTTCACTAATTAGGAAATTTACCTATCATTAGGATCGTTTATAACCTCAATTGATACTTTTCCTTCAACGATTCATGGGCCCACCCTTCATTTTCTATTAGGAACATGTTTTTTCTTATACATAGATGGTATGATGGTAAGGTTTAGTACACACCTACCCAAATTGTATTGTTTTTCAATGTATGGGTTTCCATATGGGTTTATAAAATTATTATGTGATATTAATGAAAAATATATAGGGTACATCCTTCAGAAATATGCTTAATTTTGTGAATAGTGGATTTACCATGAAGCATTCTAGTGGCTGTGAGAAAGAAGTGCATGTAAAATTGGATACTTTATAACTAATGGTTCCTCAGACACACCTCAGTTTACTTCATTTTATGGTTTACAACAAGGATGTTTACTTAATACCATGTGGGTTACTTTTGGTACTCCATGTGTGAGTCATTCTAATAAAAAACCATCCCGACCACCCCACTTTTTCATTATTGATTCTCAAAAATATTATTTACATTCCTTTCCTCAATGTAACTATATATTGTCCCTTGTTTTTAAATTATTTGATTTAAATTTAATGAAGTATAAACAATAGAAACACTTTTTAACACATTCTATGTTGACAGAAAAAATACAGTTTATTATAAATACAAAGCTACCGTTGTGAATTTGACATGGAACTCCTTATTAATGTGATACAGTTACCTTGAGCACCTTTAGCATTACTATATTAAAAAATAACCAAACACATGAATCATAATGTATTTTTAAAATCATTTATCTTTGGATTAGAAAATTATTAATATTTAAAAATCAAAAGAACTCCTCAATATAAAAAAATGAACAAGGTATACCACAGCTCGAAGTCAACCTATAGTAGTATCTGAAGGAAAACCACTTCCTCGGAATATTGTAACCTCCCATGTTATATCAATATATAACCAATATAAAATTCAGAATACAAATCAATGATAAAATATATCACATCATTTAGAGATTTATAGAGAAAAAAAATATAAATAACATTATAGTATGTAAACTTTATTTTTTAATACACTATAAATCACTTAAAACCACACTACAATATCATAAACCATCAACGGTATCATTGAATCTAAAAAATCAAAATTTTATTATTATTTTACCATTTATATCACAATGATATTATTAATATAATGTGAAATACCTCACACATACTCTATATATAACTTCAAATCACATATCAACCGTGTGAGTCAATAATTTTCTAAAAACAATGTGAATATCCTAAAACAATTCTTTAAAATCAACATCCCCTTATACAAAAAAAATCATAAAATTTTATATTTATCATAGATAATATTATTTATCAATTTTCTTTTCTCATGTCCAATAACTAAATTATCATCTCCCAACTAAACCTATATTAAAGATTTTCCCCATGTAATTTATTTATTTCAATCAAATTTATATAGAAAATCATTATCATATTGATTATATTTTCATTATCAATCATTTATCTTACTCATTTATAAATTTATTCATTTCAAAAAATTGTTCACAAGAATAAATACATATAGAATTCATGAAATTGGAAAATATCACAACTATTTCAACCGATTTTAAATTCACATAAAGAATGTACACAAAACACCACAATCACTAGAAATCAGAAACTTTATGAAACCTAAAAAATGGAGTAACAAATCGATCATAGTTGAATCAATAACTCATCAATTATAAAAAAATTATCAATAAATCAATCATCTTACTATCATGATTGAAATGAAATTAAAGATATTTATTCCATCATAAATCAAAGAAAATATTATTAAAGCATGATGAATGAGTTGGGGGGGGGATTGGAGAAATCCCATTGGGTATCGATAATTTTGAAAACAAATATCCATTTGAATATAAAATACACTATTAATAAAATGATATACATTCCACACAATAAAATGTGTTTGGGTTAGAAAAATAGAATATTGATGACCCCCAATAAAACTCTTAAAGGCCCATCGAATTCCTGACATTTATCCACTAGATTCCTGATGCCCACTCAGAGGCTAACCACTCTTTATACTAGCCATTAAACTCCCATTAGTAGTTATCAGAGTCCTTGCCTCATATTATAGTGTACCGTAGGATAAATTTTAATTTGAATTTATTTAAATCATAATATACATACTTATTTATACCAAAACCTAAAAAAATAATTTATATTAAATCTAAAATGTCAAGATAAAATTCAACACATTCATGGAAATCATTGAGACTTTACAAATTCTACATAATAGAGTTTATAATCCCTATAAAATATCATTAAGCATCTCTAGTGAAAAACATATGCCACCAATACCTTGTCTTGCTTCTTTTTCCCTTGAATCCTCTTGATCTAGACCTTTTCATGATAGGGTGTGCATAATTGAAACAAATTTTCTACAGAGATTCTTTTATCTCTATTTATAATTACTCATAATATGATCTATAAATTTTATAACTAACCTTAACTCCAAATTATTATTATTAATCATGTGAGATAGATAAAATTTTCATTTCATAAACTAAGATATACCAAATATATTATATATTACATTATGTTTTTTTGGTAAATTAAAATTGTAAGAAACTTATTTGATCTATTATAGGATCATAAGTAACCATACAAAGGATGATTCTAATTTCACTTTATAACCCAAGTGTTAGTGTCCCAATTGAGGAAATACATAAAATAAAACATGTCCTGTAGCAAACAACTAAAGATTTTGGAGTATTATATCAACATATGATTTTTATATATCCAAAGCCTAACCTGGGATCTTTATAATCAAATAACCCTAATTAATGATCTCCTCCACAAATTTAAAAAAATAAAAATTCCTCCAATACCACAATCGAATAAAAAATAGAGTAATAGGGTATCCCATAAAAAACCTCAAAATAATCCTTCCAAATTTTTTCTCGAGGTATATTGAAAAAAACATATATTACTTATAAATTTTCTTTACCTGATCCAAAAAATAAAGTATTTACATGAATAAAATATTGTATTGAATATAAACACTACTCTATGATTACATATTTATGTGATAATGATATATGGTCATCAACTTCAACTGTGTACCCATAACTCTCTAACCCCTTCAAAAACCTAGTAGTAAATCTCAAATGTTGATTGGATTCAATAATTATAGGTAATGCATGTATCATAACAATATATTGAATATAAATATTCCATTACTCATCAACAATCATAATTTATATAATAAGATTATAATAAGTTAACTTCATCAGCTGATCAATATTCACTTGTACTGCATCTCTCTCCATGAATAGTTGAGATAGACTCATTAAAAATAATATTAAGATGACATCGCCATTCTATACTAGAATAGGGAAAGGGTGTGGAAATCCCACTATCGATTATTTATATTTATTAACCTGTTAATAGGTTTTTTAACATAAAAAATTATTTCATATCTTAGTTTATCCATGGCCACAAAGAGTGTTATTAAACACTATGGTACATCTTGGATAAGTGAAAATTAACTACCCACTAATAAATTTGGAAATATATATCCCATAATCCTATATAATTGATATAACCATAACCCACCCACTCACATTCCTAAGAGAATAAACAACCAATGTCCACCTGGGTAACAAATCCACAAGATAGTTTTTTTAAGAAAAATGTAGAACATAAAGTCTAAACTTTATATTTATTATAATAACACTATAAATGATAAAGTAATATTAAAGGATTCCAAAATAACATGGCCCTAAACCTTATATACAAATATCCATATGAAACTCTATTAAAAGAGATACTATAATCCCCTCATTGTTTGAATCCTAAATCACATCAATTTGATACTTCACACTCCAATTATAAATAATCATATTACTTAATTAATTAGTATATATAATATCATTGTTAGGAGAATAAATATAATAAAACTAGATATTATGTTAAATATTCAAATATAATCAAGAGAAATTATAATTTATTATCTTATTATCAGTACTAAAGGATGAACATGTTATCAAACATATAATGTCTAAAACTCTTGACTATATGTACTATAACATCTATAAAAGTTTCATCGGTGTGATAATTATTCTCATTTTTGTTGAGATAACAAGAACCATATTCCATAACATGAACCTCCCATGTCTGCATGCATCTGAAACCCAGAGTATATGCATCACAATAAATATGATACAAAATACACTGATCATGTATGATTTAATAAGTGGAGAAGTCAACCCTCAATTTATTTCAACAAAATATGATTTTCAATTATTATCACCTAGCAACTTCACGAAATTATTTTTTATAGAAATCACTAATTATTCCAAATAAGAGGAATTTTGAATAAATCACTTATAATACCATGTAATCCCCAAGAAACTCTAGATACTAAAAAAATCTTGTGTATTTCCCAATACATCTGTAATTCCACATTATTAGGGATAACTAAAATCTAAAACTAAATAAACACATTCCAAAAAAACATCACATTTCAAATCTAGAAATGACATTCCAATATTCTAGAATATAATCAATAAGCCATCAAACTCTCTAAAAAAACTAAATTATACCTATGCTCCTGATAACAATGTGAATGAATCAATATATCATTAATGAATACTTTGTGGAATGAGTCTAGATAAGAGTCTAAGAATTAATTCATCAAGTCTATAAACATGGCTTGAGTATTCATTACCATGAGTGGAACCAAAATGAACTAAAATTACTCTATTCGGACCTAATAATCGTTCTTTGCAACATCTTTAGCCTATAATCTAAGCTAATGATATCCTGAATTAAGATCAGTCTAAGAGAACCATTGAGCCTCACTAAACCGATCAAACACATCTTTAATCAATGGAATTAAATATCAATTACTAATAGTAACTTAATTCAATATCTGAAAATTACTTCATATTCTCAAAATCATATCTATATTTTTTATTAAAAATTTAAAGATCCCCAAAAAAGATACAATATAAAAAATAAATCCTTGAGAACAAATATATTCTAATAATATATTTAAATCTCTAGTCTTAAATAAAGATATGTGATAATGAGGGATACTGATTGGATTAGTTCCTAATAAAAAGTTTATTGTGAACTTTTTAGATACCTGAAGCTTGATTTACATGGAAAATACATTACTTTTGCGGAATACTTAATACATAACAAAAACAGACACACAAGGATCATAATAGTTTAGTGTCTTTGGAAACACGGAATAAAATATTCTAATCATGGTGAAAGATCTTCAACATCTCCCAATAAAGATCTTCCTTTTTTTTCTTACCTAAAACCTTTCCTTATATCCTGGGGAAAAGAAAACATAAAAGGGGTGAGCTCAAATTCTCAGAAAGGGTAAGCATGAATAAAATAAAACATACCATATACATTCGATCTTAAAAAAACATGAACATTAAAAATCTTAAGCAACGACATAAAACATGGAAGTTAATAAGGAATAGATCATAATGGAACATAAATCATGATAACATAGTATGGGAATAAAACATGTAATTGTGGCATACATTAAGCACATGTAATGATTTCCATAGTAGCCAAGGCATTGCTTCCATGACCATCTTTGTGGACAAAGTTCCTTTCTGAATCGAGTTCACTCCTCGTTACAGTCCTGTATTACTGAACCGGTTTAACATGCCGTTCCAGCCATGTCTATCTCATGAGATATAAATCTATACCCAATGCATTGTAGGGAGATATAGGTCCCACCCATCTCATAATGAAATCATTCTTACTTTTTCTACCAAATAAACATACATCATTCATAATAACCCAACGAATAAAATGGGTTTCATAAATATCATCCCATCACCACATTATCCATATAAAATAATTGGATATCATTTCATAATAAGAAATGTAAAAACATATAAATCATAGAAACATGATACTTGAAACATACACATATGAAATAATGTCATCTTAGATGAAAAATGGTTTTGATAAAACACTTGAAATGAATTCTTGAGGAAAATATCTTTTCTTCTTCAAAATCATTTTCTTTTCACAAAATGTCATGAATTTTTAAAATAACAGGTTTTTCTTGAAAATAGTCATGAAATATTTTGGAGGAAGCTTCATAAATAAGGCTTTATAAAACCGTAAAAATCCTTTCATGCTGTATAAGTTAAAAATAACGTTCTTCTCGTACTTTTGTCAGAAAAGTAAAAATGTACCTCGTATGGTTAAAAAAGAAAGATTGCTTACATACCATGTATTAAAAGTCAAAAATGGTTAAAAAGGACTTTAAACAGACATTAAACCATTTTTAGGAAACATGTACATGGATGATAACAATAACGCATGTAAATACTTACGAATAAACAATCTCAGATAAGAACGAGATTGGAATAGTTACCCCTTACCTTAGGTCTGATATGCTTCGTATATATCTAAACCTCCTTTATAATGATTTAAATAATGTCATTGACTTATTAAAGAATCATATTAATTGTTATGATATCATATATGGTTCACTTATGACTTTATATTACCCGTTCTTTTGTAAATTCCATGTTAAAGACTGTTTTGGGTAAAATCGTTTCATTTGTCGTCCGTGTTTTGACTTGTATTTATTCATATGATTACTTAGATCACAATTAATTAATTCTAGAATATAGAAAAATGATTTATATATAATATATATTCAGAATATTCATATATATAATAGATCGATAAATGGAAAGAAATACACCGTTCATGGAGACGGTAGTCCGTACGTACGCATGAACGTTGTTTTCGTTTCCTCATTGAATTGAATAGAATTAATTGGATGAAATAAATATATATATACATAAAGAAATTATCATTATTATGTCATATATTTCATGATTACTTATTATATATACTTTATAATAATTTATGAATAGTTAATCATTGAGAATGAATCTCATCGCGTCGTGGAGACGGTATTCCGTACGTACGCACGAGCGATGGTATCGTTCCCATGATCGTGGAATCTTATTGGAGTGTATGTATACTATTACAGAATCAATATCACATTACAATAATCATATATAGTTATTATTTACACCATTATACCCATCCAAGTAAGGTGGTGGTGGAAAATAGATTACACCACGACGTGGGGACAGTATTCCGTACGTACGCACGCGCGGTGATTTCGTTTTCCGTAGGATGGATAGATGGTGAAATAGGGTTGTTTCGTACTTATAATAAAACATCATTATATTAGTGATACTTATGTTATTACTTAATAATGAAACAACCTAAGAAGAAAAAGTGGAAGAAGAAATAAAGTTGTAAGAATCGGTAACGGACATTTCTTCTTCTTTGAAGCGCCTCTTTGAGACCTCCTCTTAGCGCACTAAAATTAGTCTTTGAAGAATACCAGAACCTATAGGATGTTTCTAGGGAAGTGGAAAAGATAATTTTTCAGGGTTTAGCCGAGCTTGAAGGCTCAAAGTGGTGTGAGGAAGAGAGGGAGGAGGTGCCCTTTTATAAGTGAGGAGAGGGGCACCTTTGGAATAACAAAAAATATTATTTTATTATGAAGTCATATTCGGTTTTTAATAGCAAAAAATTGATATATTTCGAAGCTAATGTGGGGATGGGTCAAAATAATATCATAAAATAGAATTTAGACAAGTTAATGTCATTATATTAACCTTATCTTTTAGTTTTAACTCTTAGTTAATTAGATTGACATTTACCTTGTCACTTTGTATTTTTATATTATATAGTTAATAAATTTACCATATACATCCAAGAAACCCCAAAGTGGTCCATTACTGATAAAAATATGATGATATAAGTATCTTGGCCGAACCTTAGATTTTTATGAATATAATAACAATTAATAATATAATATTTGTTTTATAAACTATTTTATGTCAATTTGGACACTATTTGGTAATTGATTTTTTTGAAAATCAAACCGAATGATTAGTTAGAAAAAAGTTAATTAAATCAACAATAACATGTCATATTAACATATAAAAGTATTGTAATTCATAAAAAGTTTCAAATTTCATTTATTTGGGTATTTATAACATCAAATATGTCAATATTTCATTAATAAGATAATTACTACATCATCATTGTGTCATAAATAAATTAAATTATTTAATGTCTAAAAATTATAAATAAAATTCCATTATGTAGGAAATATTTTTAAATTTCTAATTAATATTTATATTCGAATTTATCTTATGTATAACCCTATATTAAAAATTATTTAGTTATTAAACATTGATTTTAACTATTTTAACCCTTCTTTAAATAAATTAATAATAAATGTCCTAATCTAATCCATGTTGGCCTAAATGGTCATATTTTTTTACTAAGGTTGTTTTGGGTCGAATTACACTTATCCAATAGAATTAGGACATTTTTTAGGGTTATAATAATATCATTTTTACCCTTAATTACCCAATTTACTTTTAACCGTGGTAAAAAAAGTAAAAAGTCACTATTCACCAAAAATTATTTTCATCTTATTGAACCAAATTTTAGTCCTTGATATTAAGCGTGTGTCTCGTATTTTTGAAATTCCACTCACCGAATCGGTAAAATTAAGTTTTATGAAAAATTCAGTTTTTAACTACCACTAAGTGGTTTCACTATTCATCAAAAAATGAATGTTTCCAGAAAAATACCAAAAATTTAGCCTAAGCTATACTTGATATTATGAATTAAAAAATGATGTCTATTTTACCAAATTCAAAACATATCAGTTACATTAACTAATTTAAAAATTAATTCCCATTGTCAAAACATATAGCGTGTTTTTAAGAGATAATAACTATCAAAAGATTGACACTTGTTTATGTCTGGTTTAAATGTGAAATTACATCCAATGACCAACATTGTATTAAATTGTAAAAATATATTCTAAATATACTTTAAAACCACTCAAATTAATAATTTATCACTATTAATTATTTCGATTAAAAAGTTGTTTTTAATTAAAATTTAGTAATTTTCACTATTCATCAGAATATGAAAGTTATTCGAAAAGTACCAAAATTTCACCCTAATCTAATTTCGATATTCTGAATCCAAAAATGAATTCCATTTTTAATGATAAAATTTATAAAATTTCAAAAAGTGGGTATTACTATTCATAACGGCTAGTTCATAATAATATTATAATAATATCTCGTTTAGTGAAACTCGGTATTGCGTACTACACACGCTATCGAGGAAGGACTTTATTGTTTGTAATGCAAGCCATGTCTGGGATGCGTGTTGTGAAAGCTCCTTTTGGTGTAGCGTACAACACAATACATTAATGAAATTAAAAAGAATATTTTTCATAAAATCTCGGGGTGTTACAAACTCTACCTTTCAATTTGAAGGTAATTATATAATATTATCAACAAATAAATTTTGGAAATGATCAACAATAGCTGTAAAAATAACATTGTATCCAACCTCATCTAAATAAGAATGATCCCCAAAATCAAACAGATAATCTTCATCCCCATTACCAAATAAAAATAAGCTAAACTATAATGATAATCTAATTCAGTCAATAAAACATAAATATCATAAAAAGTTAGAAAAAGGACCTACTATCAATTAAAATAGCCAATGTGATATCATAAATGTGTAGTAGAATCCATTCCTCATAATCATATTTATGTCCAATATCTTTAAAACATATAAATCCAAAAGATGAAAATATGTAATGATAATAGTTGTACAAGATGTTAATCTCTAGAATAGATTCATTCACCTTCATGAAGGATTATCTATATTCAATACTAGATGAAAAAAATCAATATCAAATATTAAATTTATAGTAAACTAGAAAAATATAAATTAATTATATGCACTGATATAAAATACTGTACTATCCATAGTGGAAGTGACCAACATCAAACCTTTGTTAATTGGTGTCACCTAAAAATATTTCAGTGGTCCTTAAATCATAGAATAAAACTTCTTAACACCCAATCCATAACCCTAGATCTAGGTTTTCAATCCTCCCAAATACATATCACTCCTTTGAGACTACCCTTTGAAATCCCTACTACCTCCACATCCAAAAATCTGATATGACATCTGACTGACTCATTATCGAGGTTCAATTTCCCAAGAATGATATACTTGAGTGGAAGAAAATTATTTTCCACCACGTTTTGTGTCCCTGAACAATAAATTTCTAAATATGTCCCATCTTTTTTATATTAATATATCTTTTTGTCTCATTATATCAAACATATTGATTTTTTCCCTTTGGGCCACATTGAAAGCACTATATTCATCCTTTCCACAAAGAATATATAAAATATAAGTCCTTCCCATGGATTCCTAGCTACTCCTTACCCATAATATAATAATCTAACTTATTTAGGTTTAAAATTTCTTATCTATAAACATTGACACCTTTATTTTCCCCATCATCCAAATCTCTCTTAAAAATCAAATATTTGTTTCCTAATTAATGAATGTATGAAAAAGATATAGCCTCTGCAATGTATGAATATTTTTTTTATAGTATAGAATAAAAAATAAAAGAATTATTAGACTCATAAACACATAAATTTATAGAAAACTGAATAATGTTGGTGAATATAGGGGAATAATTCAAAACAGATTTATCTCCTTATTTTATTATTGTATACAATTGAACCTTATCAATCATCAGAGTGTCTTATATGAAGTTCTTAATGAATCGAGATTGAGATTTATCCCATATCATCCCCACAATCCTTTTCAACTATATGATGATATCTATATAAAATTGTGCTTGTTCTTAAATAATAAATATGATTTGTTTCACCGTTTATTTCTTCCGTTCCTTGATCAATTTAAAAATCCATCTCATACCTTATTACCACTCTTCTTCACCACATAGTTCAATATATTCTCTAAAAGTTGGAGTATGTTGTGTCTTAAAATCCTAAAAATAGTTTTAGTCATTAGTACACAATTATAAGGAACCCCTTCCAAATTCCAAAACGCCTTAAGAACATTCTATATGGTTTTCACGTCTTTATGTGTCTTAATTATTTCCATAGGGATATCATGTTTGGCCTCTCCCTTCCGGAATTACTCAACACAAAGATCTAAATTAACATATTCACCTTGAGATCCCTAAAATTCCTTTTTTTTCACAAATTTATAAAATCAAACCCCTATTAGTAATTAAACACCATAATTTTTTATAAATTAAACATGTTAAGCCATTATTTCATGTACATGCAGACAAAGTTTTTAATAAAATTAGATTAATCAGTCTACATAGTCATGTTTTATGAAATGATTTTAGTTTAAAATTATTTATAAATAAGCTATCATAGAAAACATGAAATAATTTATTAATAATTAAATTTTTTTACTAGGTCAATTTTTTATGAAACATCACAATTTGGAATAATCACATACATTCAAATATATTATAAGTCACTAAGTGAATAAATGATGCATGTAAAACCCTTTTCTCACCCTCAATATTAGAGAATTAAATATACCAAATATCAATTTAAAATATTCAATATAATCCTAAAATTACCAAAAAAAAATAAATTTATACTATGACTAAGATGTCCCGACACGTGAGCATAGTTTTAATAAAAAACCCCAATCACTATTAATATCTACAATTTTCAAAAAAAAATTACAAAATATATAAAATAAAAAATATCTTATACTATTTTATAATGTCCCACCATGATACAACCATACCACCAAGGTAAAATTTCATATGGTATCAAGTGCACTCCTAGATAACCAGAGGATTGGGACTAGGACTCACAGTTATGTTACTTAGGGATCAGTTTACCCTCAAATATATCATCATAAGATACATAAAAAATACATGCTTAAAATAACCATATGTTTTGGAATAATAATTATTCAGTCACCGCTATCACCCACTTATCTCCCATCATACACTAATAAAAGGATCATTCCCTTATAAATAAGTTTTTACATAGACATGATTTGTATGTATATGGTTTTAGAAAATCTTAGTATGCTACCAATATGGCCCTAAGTATCACATGATGTTTAAAATATTCTTATGTTTGTGATCTTTTACTATTAAATTACATTAAAATACTGAATAATATATAATACTGTATATTATTAAACATATGTTGTTAACCAAGAAACCAACAAATATAAGACTACATACTTTATCCAATGTGGGTGAGTAATTAGTATATTCATTAAAGTATCATTTCAAAATACATAGCTCAAAATGTCAATATCAAATCATAGATCATACCCGAGGCCCTTGATCAATAATCACATATCAAGCTGATCACATATCATATATCTAAAACCATGTAATAAAATAACACAAGTTAAATCCTTAGTAGTATCTAAAGTCCTACTAATTACTCCAAAAGTTGTTAGAAGCCATGTTATATCACAATATGACCACAAAAAGATTCATAAAATCAATCAACAATAAGTTAATACATAATTAATTAGTATTTTATTATCATCTATTACTTAATCAATCATTATTCCTATATATAATCAATTATTAATCAATCATAAATTCCAACACATCATTCAGTGCTAAATTATTTATAATTTTAATATATATTATCCATCAGAGCCTTTGTAAAATACCCAATATTTATTTAACATCTCATACCAACTATTAATAGATACATGTAATTTTTAGTATACAAACTCATGTAAAAATTCTCTTTCTTTAATTGGAAATCATTTATTTCACCTTGAAAATCATACAAAATAATTCAATCTCTAACATATTATCTTGAATTCATAATTTTTTTTATAAACCTTTACAGTAATTTTTAATATCATTTTCACATTTAATTCATCTCCCCCATTTTAGAAATAACAACTTATCAAAATTCATTTATTTTCTTTTTTTTAGAATTTCAGCATTTATCGTTCAATGAAAATTATATATAATCACATATCATTCCTCTATTATTCAAAGGATTACATAATCAAAATTTTTAATAAATTAATTCATAAAATTTTAAAAAATATTTTTTTGAATTAAATTGTGAAATCGGACTTATCATGAATTTTGAAAATATAAAATTCACCCAAACCCCTTTTTATGTCAACATTCTCCTTCATAATTTACTATTAATATTTTAAATATTCAATCACCATTCAATTTAATTCATTAAATCGAGTGTAAAACATAATAAATTTATTCATATAATAATTTTATAATTATGACACATACAAATAACATTCTAGGTAGTTACCTTTACTTTTTTATACTCAATAAATAATTTAAAATCAAATTACATCATTATAAATCATTAATAATTTAATTAAATCCAAATCACCAATATTGATCTACAATTTCCATTTTTCCTTCTTAATTATACAATTTATATCATGTATTATCCCTTATAAAAACCCATTTCACTACATTATATAATATATCACCCACATGAGTCAATAATGAGATCAAAATAATGAGAATATCACAAAAAAACTATTTGAAGTGTTGGTGTCATGTTTGCAGTGAACTTTATGTTCACTTAGCATTTCAATTTCAGCAAATACACCCCTACTTCCTTCATAAATAGAAAAAATATTTCAAAATACTCCAAATTAAAATTAAAATATCAAAAAAAATTGAATACATATCAAAATAGAATGGATTAACCCCCAAGTGAATTTGAGAAATTTTTGGTAATGTATGGCAACAAATTAGTTTATATTGAATATATAAATGTATTTAAAATAGATTAAAATCCCAGTTAATTAATAGAATTTACAAAACTAATCTTTAAAAAATAAAATACACTATTTTTGGTGTATATAATAAGAAACTCTTTGTTTTAATTAAAACAAAAAGTACTTATATTATATATGTAAGTAAAGAAATCATAGTGAACAATTTTTATTATCCAAATGAAATGTAATTTTCTTTAACTAAATGATTAAAATTCATGAAACTATTATACTAAATATATTATAATATTAAATATTAAATAATAGTGTAATATTTACATACTTGAAATTGAATTATTACTCAAAAAATATACTAAATATTTAGAATATCATTTCTCATAAAAATTAAACAAAACATTATTTTAGCACTTCATGTTTATGTTATATAAATTTGTTCTACTATTTATTAGATATGGAATACACATCATTTTATTCTCACATTAAATAATTAATTCTGATTATCAAGTTAGAACATGTTCTTATTAATTTCAATTAAACACATTGGCTTTTTAGGATACTCTTGAATGTGAGGCCTCTAGGAAACCCTCTGATGTAAAATTACATTGGGACCATATAAGGACTTGAAAAGAATTATAAATAATTAAATAAGTAAATAAATATTTTAAATAGATGTTAGAATTATGAAATAAGTCTATTAGATATAAGATAATAAAGTGTACAATTATATTATCAATAACACTATATAAAATAAGACATTTATCAGCGCATTGAGGATGTAAGCGCTATTATCGAACAATAGATTAATTTAATTCTAAAAGCACACAAATAAAAGAAGAATTTATTTGTGCTTTTTTTAGTTATTATAAAAACCCAATTTCATCAGAATTAATTTTAACCATGTTAAAGAGATCCATTATAAGTGCTATATTTAGCATTTATAATTACTTATTTTTGTCAATGATGAAACTAGGAATATTAAAATCCATTTCAGTTGATGTGATATAGTTCTACATAGAAAGTACACTATAATAGCCTATAAAATTATAAAAAAAATTATATTATAAAAATTCTAATATTTTCATATAATAAAAAATATAGTTATATTTCAGCATTTGAATAAAAAAATTTATGTTGAAAAATTATAATATATTAAAATTACATTTAATGTGTAAAATTATTTATTAACCATTATAGTTTCCAAAATCAAAAGGAATCCATATTTTTGGTGACCTTTTCCATGGATCAGCCCAACCTTGAAGAAAGGAATCGTGTAACATAAAAAATATTGTTAATTTTAGTAATATTACTTTAAGAAATAAATGAAAACTAAATAATATAAAAAAAGAACATAAATAAAACATAAATAATATAGATATTAAAAATGATAAAACATAATACATAAATAAAAATGATAACATAATACAAAAATTAAATATATTAAAAACTATCACAATAATACTATAATGTGTGATTCGTTTTGAGTGCGTGACAAGTATTTTAAAATGAAATATATGTCACTTTTAAACTATAAACATGCACTTTTATTCATACCTCCATATTGTGTGTTAGATTGATATGATGTTAATTACTATGAATAAAAAATGAGTCATGAATCATTTTTAATAATTATAATGTTAATCTAAGTATGTTATCTAAATTTTAATTATGTAACATATGTTTTGAACTAAAATATCACTTTTAAATTGAAAACACATACTTTCAGTTATTCCATCTACATTGTGCATCAGACTATAATGAGGATAGTTCCTAAACATAAGAAATTAATTATTAATAAATTTTATAATTTATCATGATAATATTAGTGTGTCTTATTTTTTTTGTGTACGTGATGTTTGTTCTGAACTAAAATGTCACTTATTAACAAAAATCATGCACTTTCAGTAATACCAGCTGCACCCTGAACCATATTTATTTGTGTTTAATCCCTACTGGTCATAAATTATTTGAAAATATTTTTCCGAAATTTTCATGTCAATCCAATAATTTTTTCTATTTTTCATGTATGTGACATCTGTTTTGAACTAAAATTTAAATTTTTAATTAAAAACACACACTTTAAATCATATCATCCACATCATTAGCTAGATTAATTTGATAATAATTCCTAGTTTTTTCAAATGAATCATGGATCTTTCAAATAAAATATCATGATAATATAAGAATTTATTCTTAGTTTTTTAGTTTCTAATGTGTGTTTTCGAGATAATATGTCACTTTAATACTGAAAACACACACTTTAAGGAATAATAAACTCATCATGTATTAGATTGGGTTGAAATTTATTTTTATAAATAAAAAATGAATTATAAATCATTTTAGTATGTTTCATGAAAATATATTTTTTATTGATTTTGAGTAAGTGATGTACATTTTAAACTAAAATTTCCCATTTAAACTGAAAATACAAACTTTTAGTGATAATAGCCTCACCTAGTTTGAGATTGATATGAGGTTAATCACTATAGTTAAAAATGATACACTAATAAATTTCCTAAAGTCTGATAAAAATTAATTTTTAATTGTTTTATCTATGTGACATATGTATTTAATTAAAATTAAATCTTTTAACTGAAAACATGCACTTTCATTCACATCGCACACATAATTTGTTTGATTGATGTAGGGTTAAATACTATATGTGAAAAATTAATGACAAATAATATTTCTAAAGTTCTATGATAATACAAGAACATTTTCCTGATTTTTATTATTTGACACATGTTTTAAAGTAAAGTGTCACTTTTATACTAAAGACACACACACTTATAGTGAGTTTGACTACACTATACATCAAATTGGTGTGCGGTTTATTCCAACCCCTAAAAGGAAATTATAAATTTTTAAAATTATGATTACAATATGAGTGTGATTCTCTATTTTTGAGTATATGGAAATATATTTGAACTAAAATGACACCTTTTAATTTAATACACACAGTTTTAGTTATATCGGCCTCACTGTGTGATGATTAATTTTTAGTAAAATGTTACTTTTTATCTAAAAACAAGCACATTTTACCTTACTTACCATTCCATGAATTATATTGGAGTGAGGTTAAGTCCTAAGGGTCTAAAATAAATCACTTATAATTTTCTTAATTTATCATAAAAATTGAGAACATTTTTAATCGTTTTGAGTTTATGACAAATATTTTGAACTAAATTGTTACTTTTAGACTGGAAATACATAATTTTAGTCATTTTAGACACATCATGCATCAATTTAATGTGAATTTTACACCTAAAAATTATAAAAGGATTATTTATAATTTATTTAAATTATTACGATAATCCAATCATGTTTGATCAATTTCGAGTATGGGATGCGAGTTTTGAAATAAAATGTCACTATTTGATTAAAAATACACCATTCCAGTCACACTATCCACATTATGGGTCAAATTAACATGAGATTAATTATTATAGGTAAAAATTGAACCAAAAATATTTTTACTAAATTATCTTAATAATATCAATGAGTTTTCTTAGTTTTGATATTATGATTCGTGTGTTTGAACTAAAATTTCACTTTTTAACTAAAAACATGCACAATTTGAATCATACCAACCATAATATTTCTCATTTTGACATGTGGACAATTTATATATGTCATAAATAAGTCATAGGTGATTTTACTAACATGTCCTTAAAATTTAATTTTCTTTTATTGTTTTTGTGTACGTGACTGACATTTGGAACTAACATTTCACTTTTAAATTGAAAATTGCCATTTCTGTAATACTGGACACATTATGCATCATATATATATATATTTAATTTTTACAAAACAAAAATTATTTAATTTTTTTTCTAAATTACCAAGATAATATATATTTGTTTTATTGGTTTTGACTATGTGATATGTGTTTTGATTGAAAATAAATTTTTTAATTGAAAACATCAACATTTTGTTATATAAAATAGATTTTTTATTGGATTAACATGATATTAATTCTTACATGTCAAAAATTGAGCACATATTATTTTTTATAGCATCGCAACAATTTGATCATGTTTTTTAATTTTAAGTATGCGATGTGTGTTTTGAATAAAAATATCCATTTTAAACTAAGAACAAACACTTTAAAATTGAAACAACAATTTTATATCAAAAATTAATAAATTAGAAGTCACTAAACAATAATTTTGGTAATTTTTTTAATAATTAGTGGGTAGTTTTTATCTACTATATCCATACTAATAAGAAACTTGATTTCATTAAGGTCTGAACATGTCTCTTTGTCTATTAGTTTTCTTTTCTGAAAATAAATAAAACGAATAATAAATATTTTTATATATATAAGAATACAAGATTTTCGTTATAGTTCCCATAGATAAAAAAATGACTAGCTAGTTATTGATAATATCATAATCATATGATTAGTGCACCCTTTTTTAGTATACATTATTCCTTTATATTGATAATGTATTCAATAATCCATACAAATTTACAAGATTTTAATAGAATATAACTACAATTTCATCAATAAAGATGGTAATATAAAATTAAAAGAAACTAAATAATTTATAGATAATCCACCACTTCATTTTTGTAATATTGAATGTAGTGTATTACAAATTCACTAGGGACAACAATTATTTTTAATTGGTAGGTTAACCATGCATTAAATCTGTAAATATATCTTTAGAGTGTCCCAATTAATTGAAACTACAATGGGCATATAATGTTACCTAAAAAACTAAAAATTAATAAGTAATGAAAAAAATAAATAAAAAATTTTATAAAATAAGATTATGGAGTCTTACCCCTACTTTGTGTGTATTAAAAATAATTTTTTATCTATTATTTTCGTTTTAAATAATGTGGTTTCTTCTTGCATACATTATACAATTTACCTTTTATCATTTATTAGTTTCAAAGTGACATTATGACTAATGAATCCAAAAAACAAATTACCAGATTTTTCCTTTATAGAGATATGATATATATATATATATAGAATAAATGAACAGTGAAAAAAATTAATAAATTTTTTTATGAATTATAAGATATTTGTTTTGAAAATTTACCTATTTCATACATTAAAAATTGATCCTCTAAATAATTCATGATTTATAATTTCAGTTTCATTCTGAGGACTGATTATATCAGTAGCAACCTCCCTATACATATTCTCTTCAAATTCAATGTTTTTCCAAAATTTATTTTGGAACATTGTATTTTCACAATCTTGTACTGTTATTAAATATGGTATTTAAATTTGTGGGAATAAGGGTGTCCTAAGTATATATTTATGATCTATTTTCCTATTATTTAGATTTTCTTAACACAAAATTCTATTTCTGCTCTTAATTCTACTTTCTTAACAACATAACATATTTTAGAAATTTTATTCACTAGTTGTAAATGTTTTTTTATTTCAAATAAATTGGAAATTACATACCACATTATCATTGTGTTTAATTATAATAATAAATGGTTATTCTATGAATGTTCAAAAAATATGTTTGACCATGTGAATATCAAGATCATTAAGCTAAGAAAGTAGCTTAGTGATAGACTTATGAGCTATGTTAATTTCTACTTGCACATGATCCTTTGTAATTTGTTTATTTTATAAAATATTAATTTGTTTATTTTACAACGTACCTCTCACAAAATGGAAATTTTTGCGTACTGATTGATATAAATCCTGATTAATTTCTCCCATTATAATTTTAGTGTGAAAAACGTGTTTGTAGTTATTTTGTTCACATTTAAAATTTAATATTATGAAAAAACCAATTAACTCAGGTACCGTATTCCTTCAATGGGTGTAGTTTTCCATAAAACTAGTTGTGTTAGGATCTTTGTAATGTGGGTATTATTCTTTTAATTTATTTTGTTAATCCATTCGAGGTATCTAATTTAACACATCTTCTTTCCAACTAAAATTTTCTATGAGAATATCTATCTTCCTCGACATAATATTTATTTAACCACCTTTATTATTTCATGTATTTTGTTTTGGTTTCACATTAATCTGACAGATCACCCTTAAATCAATTTGGATCATGGATTCATGTTTATAAACATAACTAAAATCTAATTTTTAATCTTAACCAAATTAAAAAAAATAACAAGAATAAACACAATAATTTTACTTGGTTAACCTATAAAAGGAAACTTCAAGGAGGGTATATCAATGATAATTTGATATGATAACTAATCACTATTTCGCTTGTAAGTGATTATAATTTTAAGATGATCACCAAACTCCACCAGGGTACATGACCTATTTCTATCTTTCACTAATTATTTTGAATAGTGATACAAAATATATATGACAAGTAGGTCATTCTTTTAGATCAAAAAATAAATCAATAACTAATATTAAGGGTGTTTTTCCATGATATTTAATTATTCAACATAAGATATTCAATAATAAATAGTGTAAAAAACTTTTTATGAACCCAATCTTCAACAAATTTATGATTGATCACACCTTCTATAATCTAAGATCTTAATTCCCTAATGCAGGGGATCAAATTTTTTAATCCTTACATCTTATATTTTTGTGTGTTATAATAAACCATTGTAGACGGTATGGTAGGTAAATATTGTAACCATGTATTAAAATGTTGAGTAAGGTGATGGGATACATCTTTTTCTTTGACATGGATGGTTGAAATTTCTAGAGTCCTAGAACTAAAATATGGTGGCAATTGGGTTAATTTTTGATTCATGTAATGGAAAAGACATGATTTATTCTACTATGTAGTGGTAGGCACTGATTTTAGTCCAATGTTAAATATTAGTGCTCATTTGATGATTTGTTTCAAGTTTTTGGCATTGTCCTTTAATGAAGGTAGATAGTGCACATATAGGTAGTATCTCAATCACTTAATGGTACATCAAGAATTCTTGTTCTCACATATGTTTTATGGTTTGAATCTATGTAATGGTATTTTACACTTATCCTTATTGATCAAATATGTTTCATGGGAGTGTAGTTATTTTATATTGAAAGGTCTAATTTTATTTATAAATTGTTTGAGATGTTAGACCTTGTAAGAGTTGGAAAGGTTTTTCTACAATCCAACCCACATTGATTAGGAAGAGACAAAAGAAAAATTTGTTTGACCTTGGGGTGTTAGAGCATACAACTAGTGGGGAAGTTGTTGCATAGACCCTATGATTGTTTTATTCAGATTTTATTTTACCATACTTGGATTTCATACTTTCTGATTGTGCATTGGTTGGGTAGGGAATGGGTAGTTAACATAATTGGTAAATGCTGGTTTTACAATATACTCACTTGAGTATATTTATTACTTACTTAAATTTTCATGAGAGGTCTTAACAAGGATCTTATTGAGTAAAGGTGTTCTTATCACAGCTTCTATATAATCCATTTTTCAGTATTCATGATGGTTTTGATTACTAATATGAACTTGGATAGCTTGTAGTTGGAGTTTCCATTTGGAGTTTCTTATTAGGAGTGGTTTTATATTTTATTTTGGATAAAATTTTGTTTGACATGACATGGATTGTTGTACTTATTTATATGGATGATGGTTTATTTTATATGATATGGTGTTGATAAGTATTTCTCATCTAATTCATTGAACATAACTAATTCTATGAGAAAAATTCCTCCCATTGCATGTTTAAAACCCTCGATGCTTGTCTCCAACAAAGGGCATATTGAAGTCATGATTCGGGGGTCACCCATTCTCTTTATTAAATTTGTAAGAGGGTTACTAGTTGAGGGGATGGGGGGAATATTGAAGGCATGATTCGGGGGTCACCCAATGTAATTATTCTTGTGTTCATATTTGTACTTAGTCTAATGCTAGAGGTTTTCTATAGGTTTCACTAATCCTAATTCCCAAATTAACTAAAACTTTCCTCTGAAACCAACTATAGAGACCCAACCTTCTCTTACATTACTATTACATTATTTTAAGATAAAAAACATAATAGTATTACAAATAGAGGATCTAAAGGTTTATTGTCTTGGGAAAACTAGGACCATTCATAACTTTTACAACATAAATCATAAACAATCATTTAATTCCTTCTTCACTAGCTTGTTATAGGCACTTTCCCTCTCCTTAGTACATGTAGTCACCTCAGGATATACATCAAAAAATGGGTGAGATAAAAGCTTAGTAAGAGGATAGATAAGAACAATATATCATGGGGTGATCATAATCATAACATGGGAAAAAGATCATGAACATGAGAGGAAGCATAAATATAAGACTTGAAGTGTGGAATGCATAAAAATGAAACATCATGTCTTAGTGGTTAATTACCACACAAAATTGTGAAAAAAGCTATTATGTTGTCCACATCATTTCACATTTACTCATGAGATACATCACTTTACCCAATGCATTGGTGAATTGTATAATTTCGGGCACACCCGTATCATTCAAACATTCATATTGCACAATATAATTTCAGGTGCACCCGCCACATCACAATATTATCATTATCATACATACCACATAGAACATATATCAATAATTAACATAACTAACAATTGGAAAAGAATGGGTTTTTTCTCATAAAAACACATTCATAAACATTGTGTTCCCAAAACAAAGAGGGAATAACATACTTGATACAAGAACCATCAACCTTGAATGAGAAGTAAAAGGTGAGTTCTTAAAAGAAGAGTTCTTTTGGAAACAATTTTGTTTGATATAAAAAATAGTGGTAAAAATTTATATCCCAAAAAAGGAAATACAATGATGAACAAACGATTTTTTAGGAGTAACCATATCAAAAATGGAGTGAAAGAGGGATAACCTGAAGGATGAAATTTGGGGTCGAGAATTTCCCCTTACCTTATATCTGAATGCTTTATTCACTTTAATGTCCTATATAATGACATTATATTAATTAATTACAACTCCAGAACCTTTTATACAAGAATAGGGTTAATTTTGGTTTCATTATGTCATTTTATGGACCTTTTGATGAGTTATTGGTTTTAAAAACTTTGTTTCTGGAATGTTATTTTTTATAGTCTTCTTGAGTGGTTAAATCGTATTCTTAAATGAAAGTTCAGGTAGAAAATGGGTAAACACTGAGAACTGATATTAAATGTTATTAATGACATTCCAAAATTTAAAATTATCTTATAATTAATTATATTATATACCATGTGGATGAATCATTTGATAAAAATTAAATGATGATTGTTTGGGTTAATTTGGCCGGTTTTTTGATCACAATGAACTTGTTTTAATTTATCACTTAGTAATATGTACATAATTTAGTTAAATAAAATTAAATAGAACATAATACATATAAAATAGTCAGGTTCAACCATAAGAATGGTTTCTTGACTAGATCTGAAGGTAGAAATGGAAGAAGAAGACATTTCGTTCTTGAAGGTGATAAATTAACACCTCATTAACAACTTCTCTTTAAAAAAAGAAAAGGAAGAGAGAAATGGGTTGGATGATATAATATCTCATTAGTATCATAACATTATAGAATATTCATGATATTGGAGTTACCATACCATTTTTACAAATATAGGTGGGGAGAGAATAATAAAAGAACTTTAAATTGAAAGGGAATTAATGGAGAAGAGGGAGATAAATTACATATTGAATCCTCCTCTTGAAATTCTTTTTAAGGGGCCTAATATTGGTATTTTGATGACACCAAGAGATCTTGCACATGGGGGAGGAAATAAGGAAGATGTTTGGTTTGAGTTTAGACAAGGCTTCCAGCTTGAGAGGTGTGAGGAAATGAGGGTGTGAAGGGTGGTATTTAAAGTGGAGGGGAGAGGGGTTTCCTTAATACAAAATTCATTAGTTTATTAATTTCCCCTAAGAAAAGGAATAGTGAGTCTTGAATGACCAAGAATAGTAATTTTATAATGTAATCATGAACCAAGTGGGATTACATCAGCACAAAATTACATATGACTATGATTTTTTTATTTAGCTTATTTTTGTAAATTACAGTATTTCACTATTCATAAAAATTCAAGTATTTCAGAAAAATCCCCAAATTTCACCCCAACCATTTTTTGACGTGTAGAATCAAAAAATCCTGTCCATTTTTCAAAATTAATTTTCTAAATATGATTAATTTAATATTTAATCAAAATCACAATTTATTATTAAAAAAACCAGCTTTAAAACATTTATTTACTTATTCTAAAATATAGGTACATCATACATTCACATGAATATTATTTTTATACTATCATAGGTAAGGTTACTTTTTATTAGGGTATATCACTATTAATAAGGGTAGGTTAATATTAACCAAAAATTATTTTTGTTTTATTAGACTTAAAAAATCATCTTGAACACAACTGTGTATATCATATTTTCAAAATTCCCAAACACAGAAGTGACAAACTTATGTTTAACGGTCAATTCGCACTTAGTAGTTCATTATGTTGCATTTTCATGTGATTTTATGACATGTTTATAAGTGGGGTATTTCCATTGAAAAAATTTGGGTTGTTACATTCTTCCCCCCTTAAGAAATTTCACCAGCGAAATTTCAATTTACACAAACAGGTGAGGTTACTTCTCCTTCATCACCTCTTCTTGTTCCCAAGTAGTTTCTTTAAACATATGGTTCATTCAAAACAATTTTATGAGGTGGGTTGTCGTACTGCATAGAACCTTATCTCTCTGGTCCAGAATCTCTACTGGCTACTCCTCATAAGAGAGATCATCTTCCAACTTTACAACCTATGAGTTTAGTACATGTGAGGGGTCCAGTATGTACTCCCTCAAGAGTGATATGTGAAAAAAATCATGAAATTGAGCGATATTTGGTGGAAGTTCAAGTTGATAGGACACGGTTTCTATGCAATAAAGGATCTCAAAGGGGCCAATGTACCGTGGGCTTAACTTCCCATTCTTTCCAAACCGCATGAATCTCTTACATGGTGATATTTGAAAGAAGATTTTATCTCCAACGTCAAACTCTAATTCCCTTCGACAGTTGTCCTCATAGATATTTTTCCGAATCTGTGTAGCTTTGATGGGTCTCTGTATGACTTAAACCTTCTCTGTCATCTCTTTCACAAGATCGGGTCCAAGTAGCTTTCTTTCTCCAACTTCATCCCAACAGGTTAGAGTTCTACATCACTTTCCATATAGAGCTTCATATAGAGCCATCTAAATACTCTTGTGGAAGCTATTGTTGAATGAGAACTCAACCAATGGGATATTATGATCCCATACACATTTTAATTCTATAGAGTAGGCTCTTATTATACCATCAAGCATCTGAATAGTCTTTTCAGACTAGCCATCAGTTTGGGGGTGATAGTTTGTGATGAAATTTAATTCAGTACTCAAAGCATGTTTAAGGTTCCTCCAGAATTTAGATGTGAACCTTGGATCATGGTCAAAGACAATTGAAAGTGGAACACCGTAAATTCTCACATCTTTCGTCACATATATCTTTCCAAGTTGTTCAAGCGAGAGACCTTTCCGAATAGAGATAAAATGGGAAGTCTTGGCGAGTCGGTCAAAGTCAAACCATATCACATTATTTCCCTTTGACGTCTTCAGGAGACCCATGACAATGTCCATAGTAACATTTTCCCATTTCCACATGGTTATAGGCAATGGATGCATCATCCCTTTGGACTTTTGTCGCTCTGATTTAACATTATGAAATACTAAGCACCTTGATTTATATTCCACAATCTCCTTCTTCTTGTTATCCCACCATAAGTGTTCTCGGAGATCAGGGTACACCTTGGTACTCTGAGGATGGATAGAGAAAGTTGAGCGATGAGAATTATCTAATATCACATTCTTTATACCGGGTGATGAAGGCACACAAATCCGCATTTCAAAATGAATCACACCATCATTGTTGATATGGAACTCTTGTATCTTCCCTTACTTTACTGCATTCAACCTCTTTTTTATATCCACATCATCCCTTTTTCCTTCCTTAATATTCTCTTGGATGGATGGTTGCACAATCATTTGGGAAAGGTAGGATGTATCCCCTACCCTTATGATTTCCAAATCCATCCTTTTCATATCCAAGAAGATAGGATCCTTATCAATCCATCATGAGGATAGAGTAGTAGGTTCATTTCTACTTAGATCATCAGCTTCCTTGTTCGCATTTCCAGGATGCTGGTGAATAGAGCAATCGTAATCCTTGATTAGCTATAACCATCTCCTTTAACGCATGTTGAGATTCTTTTGTGTGAATATATACTTTAGTCTCCTATGGTTGGTTTATATGTCACACTTCTCACCATAAAGGTAGTTCTGGAAGATTTTTAATGAAAAACATCACCGTTGCCTGCTCTAGATCATGCGTCGGGTAGTTCTACTCATGGATATTCAATGATCGTGAGGCATAGGCTATCACATTATCATTTTGCATGAATACAAAACCTAAGCCTTTCTTTGAAGAATCACTGTATATCACAAAAAGTTCTCCACTTTTCAGTAGTGTGAGTATAGGTGCAGTGATCAGCCCTCTCTTTAGATCCTTGAAGCTTCCCTCACATTCTTCCGTCGAGACATATTTTACCTTTTTCCTTGTTAACTTAGTTAGTGTGCTTGAAAATCATGATAATTTTCTCACAAAACCTTGATAGTACACTACTAATCCAAAAAAACTACGGAATTCTGTGACACTAGAGGGCTTGGGAGATTCTTCAATTGCATTTGTTTTTAAAGGATCCACAGAAATTCCCTCACTTATGATCACATGTCCCAAGAACATGACTTTCTTCATCCAAAAGTCACTCTTGCAGAACTTGGAGTACAAATTCTCCTTTCTCAATGTTTCCAACAAAAGTCCTAGATGTTCTTCATGTTCCTCCTTGCTCTTGGAGTAGATGAGAATATCATCAATAAACACTACCACAAATTTCTCAAATTATTGTATAACGACTCTATTCATCAAATCCATGAAGATTTCATGGGCATTAGTAAGTCCAAATGGCATCACCAAAAACTCATAGTTCCCATACATTATACGGAAGGCAGTCTTCTGAATATATTATTCCTTCACCTTTTCCTGATGATATCTAGAATGAAGATCCAAATTTGAGAAGTACTGAGCTCTTCTTAACTGATCGAACAAGTAGTCAATCCATGTAAGAGGATACTTGTTATTTATGGTGATCTTGTTGTGTTCCTGATAATTGATACAAAACTGCATTATTCCATCCTTCTTCATCACATAGAGCACTAGTGCACCCTAAGGTGATGCACTAGGCTATATGAACCCTTTGTCCAGATTCTCTTGCAGCTGCTTCTTTAACTCCTCCAGTTCGATAGGATCCATCCTATAGGGAAATTTTGAGATATGAGTAGATCCAGGTATTAGTTTAATTGAGAACTCTACCTCACGATCTGGGGGACTTCTGAGTAACTCTTTGGGAAATACATCATCGTATTCCCTTACGATGGGAATTTCTACAAGGTTTGAACTATCCTTCAACCAAACCATTTGGGAGAGGTATTCTTCTTCACTGGGGATCAATATCCACACAGACAAAGGACTTTTCAAAGGAGATTTATGTTCTTCCTTGTATTTATAGGGGAGCATGGGATGGGTTGGAATATGAAAAGACATTTCCTTTTCCCGATAGCTGATATGTTCTCTATATAACGAGAGCCAATCCATTCACATTATTGCGTCGAATTATACCAAGGGAAGTATTAATATATTAGCTGTAATAATCTTCCCACATACTTCAATAGGAGAAGAGTCAAACACTTGAGTTGCAATGATTTCACCACTTGGTGTTTTTATAGATATCTCTACTTCATGGTTTCATGGCTTCGATTCTATAGTTCTAGTGAACTTGCAAGATATAAATGAATACGTAGAACCAGAATCAAAAAATAATTTTTCCATTCTTGAGTGAATATGAAGTTTACCTTGTATGACTTCATTATCTTCCTCCAATTCCTCATAGTGATAGAATAATCCTTCCCTTGTTCCTTTGGATTTGGTGGCTGCTGATGCTGATTAACCTTGAGAACTCGAGGTTTAGTGCACTAGATTGCATCGTTCCCTAGCTCTCTACAGTTTTAGCATTGAACCATGAATGGTTCTCTCTTTTATTCTTCCACATTCTCCTTCCTTTTTATTTCTTTATGAAACTCTTGGGAAAGGTTTCCTTCTTTCCCACACTTGAAGCATTTCCCCGTCCCTTTGAGGCAGTTCCCATGGGGCAAATTCCCACATTTTTGGCATGTGGGTCATTGAGTTTTCTTCTCACCTTTATCGTTAGATCCACCGGCTTGAAACTCCATATTTCATTTCTGATCACCATATCCATGGGACCATTATCCAAAATCCATATCTAATTTTAGAGAAAACCGAACAACTTCTTCATAACTTTAAAAGTCTCAAATTGCAAGAGCCTTTCAAAGGTGTGGTTTTAATCCAATAAAGAATCTATCAATTTTTCTATCATTGTTGATAACAAAACCTGAAGTATACCTTGAAATCCTTGTGAAATTATCTTCATAGATTGTGACAGATTCTCCTTATTTTTTCCTTGAGCTCTATGAATTCTCTCTCCATATTCGTGTGAAGAGTTGTTGGGAAATTCTTGTTAAGAAACATTATATTAAAGTCTTCCCTTTCTATATCTTCAATTTCCTCCCCTGGCTTGGTGTTCTTAATCAAATCCCACCATTGATTTACTTCTCCATCAAGATGATAAATGGCTAGGGTCACATTCTCCATATCAAAATAGTGAAGAATAGAAAAGATCTTCTCCATGGAGTTGACCCACTCTTCCACAGCTAGTGGATCAGAAGATCCATTAATCATCCTGGTCGTTTCCGTATAAAACATTTGATAGCCACTTTCTCCCTCTTTGTTGAAGGAGGAAATTCCCCATTATTATGTTTATTATTCATAACCTGAGAAAATTGTCTAATCATTTCCATGATGTTCTGAACTCCACCTCTCAAATAATTGGGGATGTCGTTCGGGCAATTGTTGCATTGGCCCTCGCATGTGTTGTTGTCATGGTTTCTCCTGGTTCCCACCATTTTCTAAAATAGAAAAGGTTAGAACAAAACAAAATTTAAAAAGTCATGAATAAATTATTAATTTAAACAATTTATACCAAAAAAAATGACATATGGGATCCCAATGTAACTATTCTTGTGTTCATATTTGTACTTAGTCTAATGCTAGAGGTTTTCTATAGGTTTCACTAATCCTAATTCCCAAATTAACTAAAACTTTCCTCTGAAACCAACTATAGAGACCCAACCTTCTCTTACATTACTATTACATTATTTTAAGATAAACAACGTAATAGTATTACAAATATTGGATCCAAAGGTTTATTGTCTTGGGAAAACTAGGACCATTCATAACTTTTACAACATAAATCATAAACAATCATTTAATTCCTTATTCACTAGCTTCTAATTGGCACTTGACCTCTCCTAAGTACATTTAGTCACTTGAGGATATACATTAAAGAATGGGTGAGCTAAAATCCCAGTAAAAGGATTTATAAGAAAAATATAGCATTGGGTGAGCATAATTATAACATGGGAAAAAGATCCTGAACATGAGAGGAAGCATAAATATAAGACTTGAAGTGTGGAAATCAATAAAAATGAAACATCATGTCTTAGTGGTTAATTAACACACATAATTGTGAACAAAGATAGCATTTTGGCCACATAATTTCACATTTACTCATGAGATTCATCACTTTACCCAATTCATTTGAGCACTGAATAATTCAGGGTGCACCCGTCACATTCAAACATTTATATTACGCTATATAATTCCAGGCGCACCCGTTACATAATAATATTATCATTATCATTCATGACACATAGAAAATATATCAATAATTAACATAACTAACCTATGGAAATGAATGTATTTTATCACATAAGAACACATTCTTAAACATTGGGTTCCCAAAACAAAGAGGGAATAACATACTTGATACAAGAACCATCAACCTTGAATGATAAGTAAAAGGTGAGTTCTTAAAAGAAGAGTTCTTTTGGAAAACATTTTGTTTTTTATATACAATAGTGGTAAACATGTATATAGCATAAAATTAAAAATAATAAGGAACATATGATTTATTAGGAGTAACCATGTCGAAAAATGGAGTGAAATAGGGAGAACCCGAAGGATGAAATTTGGGTTTGAGAATTTCCCCTTACCTTGTATCTAAACACTTCATTCTTTTTAATGTCCTTTATAATGACATCATATTCATTAATTAGAAATTCAAGAACCTTTTATACATGAATAGGGTTTATTTTGGTTTCATTATGTTATTTTATGGGCGTTTTGATGAGTTATAGGGTTTAAAAACTTTTTTTTGGGAATGTTCATTTTTATGGTCTTCTTGAGTGGTTAACTCAGATTCTTAAATGAATGTTCGGGTAGAACATGGGTAAACACAAAGAACTAATATTAGATGTTATTAATGAAATTACAGAATTTAAAATTATCTTATAATGAATTATATTATATACCATGTGTATGAATCATTAGATAAAAATTAAATGATGATTGTTTGGGTTAATTTGGGCAGTTTTTCGATCACAAAGAACTTGTTTTAATTTATCACTTTGTAATATGTACATAAGTTAGTTAAAGATAAATAAATTGGACATAATACATATAAAATATTCAGTTTCAACCATAAAAATGGTTTCATGACCAGATCTTAAGGTAGATATGGAAGAATAAGACATGTTGTTCTTGAAGGTGATAAATTAACAACTCACAGACAATTCTCTCTTTTATAAAATAAAAGGAAGAGGGAAATGGGTTGGATGATATAATATCCCATTAGTATCATAAAAGTATTGTATATTAATGAAATTGGAGTTACCATACCATTTGTACAAAGATAGGTAGGTAGAGAATAATAAAATAACTTGAAATTGAAAGGGAATTAAAGGATAAGAGAGAGAGAAATTACCTATTGAATCCTCTTCTTGAGATCCTCCTTAAGAGGCCTAAGCATCATATTTTTTTTGAGAAAAATAGCTCTCGGAAGTGGGTGAGGGGATATAGAAGATGTTTGGGCAAGTTTTAGATAAGGATTCATGCTTGAGAGGTGTGAGGAAATGAGGTTGTGAAGGGTGGTATTTATAGTGGAGGGTAGAGGGGTTTCCTTAATATAAAATTCATTAGATTATTATTTTCCCCTAAGATAAGGAATAGTGAGTCTTGCATGACAAGGAATAGTAATTTTATAATTTAATCCCAAAAAATTTGGATTACATCAATATAACAACACACATGACTCTATAATTAGCTTATTTAGCTTATTTCAGTAAATTACGGTATATCACTATTCATAAAAAATTCAAGTATTTCATAAAAATCACAAAATATCACCCCAACCATTTTTCAACGTGTAGAATCAAAAAATGAAGTACATTTTTTAAAATGAATTTTATAAAGATTATTAATTTAATATTTAATTAAAATCATAATTTATTATTAAAAAAACAACTTTAAAACATTCATTTACTTATTTTAAAATATTGGTACATCATACTTTCATTTGAATATTATTTTTATACTCTCATAGGTAAGGTTAAAATTCATTAGGGTATATCACTATTCATAAGGGATGGTTACTATTCACCAAAAATTATTTTTGTTTTATTAGACTACAAAAATCATTTTGAACACAACTATGTATGTCAGATTTTCAAAATTCCCAAACACATAAGTGACAAGCTTATGTTTAAAGGTAACTTCGCACTTAGTAGTTCACTATGTTGTGTTTTAATATGATTTAATGAAATATTTATAAGTATGTAATTTTTGTTGAAAAACTTTGGGTTGTTATAATGGTTGAGAGATAAGATATATATTGAATTAAGGAACTCTGAAAATTTCAAGGGTTAGAGGGGAAAATAGTATTTGTAGAGATTAGTGCATGACATAGGTCAAGGAGGATGACTAAGAAGCTAGATTTTTGGGAAATTGTGGTGAAACTAATAAACATTGAATCTACCTAAAAATCAAGTGAATTGGTACATATTGTAGGGAACATGCGTAAGAAATGTACATTCATCATATATGTTTTTGATTTTTTTGAATGTGGATAACTTGGGAATTAATTGAACCTAATTATAATATTGTGAATTAAATTAAATATAATAGGCTTAGGGATTTTTTTATAGATATACATATTATGGATTCAATAATATGAAGAAGGTGACACTTATCCTATAATGAAAAATTATTTCAAGAAGCATTTTAAATATTCGTGGTCGATGCAAGGAAACCCAAAGTGAATGATATCATTGTATGATGGATAGGTTCCCTTTACTTAAATTGTTTTTTAATCTCTATATATTGTATAATTTAAGGAATATAACATGTTTTTAACTTAAAAAAATGGTAAAATAAGGGAATTTGATAATAGTAAATGGTAAAAAAATTAATTTTTTTGTACTGTTTTCCTAGACATGTCCTTGATAACTAATGATATTTAAAATACCAATTAGATATTTAAACATAGCAAAGTAAATTTTTTGAATTGAATATTTTGGTACTAGATTAATTTATATTGTGGTGAATACTAAGCTATTAATACATTTCATTTCATAATAAGTTAGGTGGTTTACATTTTTTTAACATGGATAATTGACTTTTTTAAAATCCATGATGTTTTTTGATTATCAATAAGAGAAAATTTTAATTTTAATAATCAAATTTATAATTTAGAAAATGATTTTGTAACTAGATTATGGTGTATAATGAAAATATTTTAGTAACCACTTGATTTGAATAAAGATTAATAGATTTTGGTTATTTTTTTCAAATGTGATTTAAAATTTAATCATTTAAATTATTTTGGTTTCTTATGTTGATTTAAATTCATGCATTAATAGAAAGATATTTTCATATTTTAAATGTATTATTTTTTTCATTGTATTTTCAGGAATTCTCTATGGGGTTAAATGTCAATAGTGTGCTTAAACCCTTTTCGTAATTGAAATTATGATTTATTTTTGTGAATATAGTTAGAGCGTTTATTTCTACTAATATTTGTTGATATGATTTAGCCTTTATAATTAGAATTATAAAATTTTCAAATTGAATCATAATAGATAAAATAATATTTTCTAAAAATCAAGAAATAATAATAAACTTATTTTTATTTAATAATACGACATGTTAGTTTTAAAAAATGAAAGTTAAAGCACGCCAATTAACAAATGGGTTGGAGGACGTTTTGGAATTAGAAATATTTTTTAGATAATAATGTAATAATTATGCAAATTTGTTTCATTAATTATGATGTAGATCATAATTTCCACGAAAAACCTTTTTCAAATATTTTCTTTTCTAGTTGAACCTTAGGTACTATTTTTTTATTTTTAAAGTAATGATTAAAATAACATGCTTTAGACTTTTATAATCCTTAATATTAAATTTTAATTTAAGTTCTAATATAAATTGAATATAATTTACTAAAAGTTATATGTATGATTAATTTAATTAAAGACCATTATAAAACCTATGAATTTATAATGTTTAGCTCATGTGACTTTTAGAAGAATTGTAGTGAATTCCTACTATGTATAATAACTAAAAGGGAATTGATTATGAACGATTTAAATTGAATTTTTATGTACTAAAAATTATCAATGAATGTTATAATAAATGATGTTATTCATTCGTGATAACATTTGGGATATATTTATCATTATATGTTTAGAATGACATGTTCTGAATGTTTTGTATTAAAATTACTATATGATTTATTATTATGTTTTTTGATTAAGTATAAAGCATGAATTAGGAAACGTGTAAAATTTTAGTTATAAATCAAAACCAAGTTATACATAATGTACCAAAAAATATTTTTTTTCATTAATAGTAAAATGATTAAAGAATTTTAGTTGTGAATGAATAGAATATATCATGAATATAATGAATGTATCATTTTTTTGAAATTTGAAATCATGCTACTGGAATCCTATAATTATCAAATAATATTTTATTTAATCATTTCATGTAATATATATATGGATAACCTGTGTTCAGATATTCATTTGAGATTATGCCTAAATGAAATTGTTGATTTACCAAGATTGATGATTCTTATAAATGAATTTTGGGTAATTAAGAAGCATCCATAATGAACTATTCTCAAAATGTTTTCTTTCATGTGTTGATATGTTTTTGTTGAAAATTTATTTTCTGAACTAAAATTTCCACGATAAAAAATTCCAAATGTGATTTTCCATTAAATAAAACCATTTTACATTATTAATATGGATTCTATTTGGAAGCAGTGTGTAGTGATTGATTTTGAGAATATTTCCTATTATTTTGAATATTTTTGATTGTTGTGGATTGAATTTTGGCATCACCTTATATAAAAGGATAAAAATTTAAATGTAGTAATTAAATTAGTTTCTTTTGATTATTAATTTGGGAGATGATATTCTTGATATCCACACTGAATTAATCTTAAAATAATTAAAAAAGGATTGTCAAATGAATTTATCATTGGGTTGCTATGACTGACTAAGTGACATTTTTTTACTTTTTTTTCTTTAATGGAAATTGCTGTGGAAAGTGAAATACTTGAAATTTTGACATTTTTTTATCACTTTTGTCAAATACGTAGATTAATTCTTATTTTGGCAGTATCATCATGGGGAATGTGATCTTATAGTTTTCTATCACATGTTTGATGCACCCCATCCTTTTTAGGCAGTGTTTGTTTTTTTAGAGAGGGTTTTGAGAGGTATCTCAAGGGTTTGTTGTTTAGATCCCCTTCCCCCTTCCTTTTTGGGGTTTGTTTTAATTCCTAAGAATGAGAATAGTTTGAGAGGTATCAGATGTATGGTCCCATACTTTTGGATCCATCCATTCTATTTTTATGGGGTACAACATGCTGTACCAGAGGGTTTGGTGAGGACGAGTGCTCAAGTGGGGGATAAAACATTTACTAGTGGGTCTCTATGTCATTGTATTTTTGTTTGATTGTCAAAACAAATAGGGTCCTTTCACAAAACCATGGTGGAGGATGTGATTGAAGTCTAGTGTAGTTTTCTAGTTATGTAAGGGTATGTCCATGATTTTTTCAACTACATATAGGTATATCACAATTTCACATAAATGTGAAATTATATTTCCATCATGATGGTCTATTTTAGCATTTTTTGTGGGTCTTCCATGTAGGATGATACTATTTCTTGGGTAGTATCTAGAATTTGTAACTATATAGCCATAATTCTTATGATCACATATTGGTTATGGTTTAAAGTTGTGTAAGGGTAGTTTATAATTTACCTTATTCATAAAATACAAGTCATATAATTTCACGATATTTTTAAATAATGAAATTATATCATTTTTTCGGAATATTTATTTATCTATATAAAAAACAGCCATGAACTATAACAGTTTTGTTCCTTTGGAAACAAAAAAACATAAACTATGGTCCATAAGTGATCTACATTACCTCTCAAAAAATTATTCAGAACTAGAACCCTTCTTATTAATATATTACATAATACATATCATCATAACTTCGGGAAAGGAAATATAAGAAAGGGTGAGGTCACGTGCTTTGTGAAAGAAAACAAGGGAGATATATAAGCATAACATTAACATAAGGGTATGAAAACATGTGAAAAACATTTGAAAATCACACTCTTCACAATGAAGATCATAATAATGAGTTATGGAATAAGGATTAGTAGTTCATAAGACACGATCCTTAAGAGAATCGAATTATATGAGCCCCGAGAGCATATGATAAGGAATTCGTAGCATACACATAATCCATGATAATAATTTCTATATTAGTGAAGGATCACTACCAAGACCATACTAGTGGACAAATTCCTTTACTGAACCAGGTTTCACATCTATTCTATCCCTGTATTACTAAACTATGTTCACTACCCATTCCATCAATTTATTACTGAACCATATTCTCTCTCCTTTCCAGTCATGTCTATCTAATGAGATATAAATATTTACACAATGAAATGGTGGGAAATATAGGTCCCACCCATGTCATAATGAAGTTATACATATGTTTTCCACAAGATCATAAATATTCATCATATCATAACCCATTATGTAAAATTTGTATCATAAAAATGTCATCATACCATTACATGTGGAAGTGATATAGGTTTTATAATCATTTCATCATAGCATAACACATTACAAGAAGTGAGTTTTGAAAGGATTTTATCATTTTAGAACATATGAAATAGAAATATGTTTCATAAACACAATTTCATCAAAATATAATCTATTAAGATAAATAATATTAACGGTATTATGGGATAATATTTCTAGTATAGAATGGGCAACACCAACATATGTCTCAGTTGTAAAAATTTTTGGAAGATCATTTAACATATTTCTTAAGAAAAATATTATTTCCTCTTTGAATTTTTTTAAAAAATAAAACATTTTTAAAACTATTTATATTTTAAAATTACTTTGTAAACTTATAAATGAATCATTGAAGTATGGATATGTCATAATATCTAGAAATTATGTTAATTGATTATATGCTAAAACAACGATTTTGGTCGCTTTTCTGATAAAAACCAAATGGGCATTGTTTTAGAAAATGGTATGAATATTTTGTTAATTTTTTTAAAAAAGTCAAAAATGGGGAAAGAATTCGTTTAAAAATCACAAGTGATTAATAAAAATTTTTTGATTTTTTTTTATAAAACATGGTTTTGAAGAAAAATTGATTTTGGATTAAAAAAAAGAAATAAAATTATCTTTTAATAAAAAATTATCTTAATTTTAAAATGTAAAATGGAGTAAAAAAATTGTACCATTAATTGAAGATAGCATAAATAACCCAATTAGATGAAAATTAATGAGAATTATTAAGAGTTAAATCCTGAGATTTCAATAATGGAGACTTAATCATAACCAATCCCAATAAATGGTGAGATGGTAACATAAAATATTAACCACATTGGTAACATTGATTAATTAACCCATAAATAAAAAACATATAAATAAACATAAAATATTATGAGTATGAAAAAACACATGATATTACATGTAAAAGGGTTTTATATACACCTCATGAAAGAATATAAGTGCATTACATAGCGTACGCCTCAACAAAATAAAATTGAGACAAATTTCCATTACATTCCCATAATACTCTTTCAAAACTCATATATAATAAATAAAATTTTATTTTAAATTTATCATAGAAAAATATTCATATCTATCATATTATATATTATTTTCTGATGAACTCTTATTACATATTTATTAACAATTCCATGTTAAAATTATGTGTTGGGTAATAACCTCTTTGTTTTTTTGTAAATGTTTGATTTGTTATATTTTTATTCTATTACATTAATAGTTATTTAATCATATTAAGAATGATAAATATGATATAAATATCATATATATTCATTTAGTATGTCTTTATAATAATCCATAATTTTTTTTGATACGATATGAAATATATAGTTCATGGAGAAAGTAGGTCACATGTACGCATGAGCTTTGTTTCCATTTTAATGTAATATTAAATAAAGGAAAATTAAATGATATATATATATATATTATAATTATAGTATCATTTTATGTCATATATATCAGATATTTCTATTAAAACCATCATTAAAACATTCAATGAAAATCATGAATGAATCACCTCGCTTCGTGAGGTGGTAGTCTTCCACACACATGAACGACTTTATCGCATTCCCAAAAAATGGAAAGAATGAAGATATGTGTTATATAATGATTTATTAAGTATAAATACATCATAAATATCATAAATATGATTTATAAATAGTATTTACATCATTATTATCAGCCTTTAGAGAATTATCCATTGAGTGGAAGTCTTGTAATTTTTTGAAAATAGAGAATTACACCAAATATTTTCAATGTCACATAGCCCAAATAATTTACCAGTAATGATAATTGAAGGGATAAAATATTTATATTTTTATCCAATGTTTTCTACATGTTTTGGGTCATTTTTATACATTATATTATAAGTTTAACCACAATGAAATCTTTTTTTACCTTAATCACTCAAATTAATTCTAATTGTTTTCAAAATTCACTTTGATAAAAAATGATGTTGGACTTATTAGAAATTATAAATAATTTTTTTTGCAAATATGGAATAAATTTGTACAAACTAAATTCACATAATTTTAAAAACTATATTTCTAAATAATATCGTAGAGGTGTAGATAAACTGGGTTATTAAAAAAATGTTTCAAAGTATAAAAAGTTTTTATATCCAATTTAAATTTGAAACATATTTCAATAAATATAATTGGATTTATAGATTTATAATTTAATTAAATATACTTTAAAATAATATTAAAATATAATTTATCTATAAAAATAAATTAAATGAAGGGGCAATTTTCAATTAAAATTCGGTACTTTTCACTATTCGTCAAACAATCAAACTTTTTAAAAAAACATAAAAATTCACCCTAAGATAATTTTTCCATTATAAACTAAAAAAAATAATATTTATGTTATAATATAAAATTTATAAAAGTTTCAAAAACTAATTTTATTATTCTTCACAAAAGACATTAAAATTAGTTTTTGATAAAATAGTATCATAAAAAACCTATAAAGGCTTTACCAAGAATTATGTATTTCATTATCAATATATTTTATTTATATAAAACCATTATAATTTAAGATATTTATTTATATTTTTATTACTAATATTAATATAAATATTATAATGGTGGGGTTTAAATAATTATATTAATAATATTTCATTATTTTTTTTAAACTGAGTTTCATGTGTAACGCAAGAAAAGTCATTGTGGTGTGTAGAACAACATTAACTCAATGTTGTGTATAATGAAATATTAACATTGTTTATAATGGAATAAAATAAATAAATGAAATATTAATTTATTTTTAAAAAAATCACAAAATGTTGGGGTGTTACATTCTACCCCCTTAAAATGAATTCCCCCCCAAAATTCATCAATCTAATAGAAAAAATAAAGATAAAGTTTCCTCATCATATCCTAATGTTCACATAATGATTCTTCAATATGTTGGTACCACAAAAAAAGTTTTACCAGGTGAGAGGTATTGTTTTGTAGAACTTTCTCGGTGTGATCCGGAATCTACATCAGATGTTCCTCATATGAAATATCTTCCTCCAATGAAATGACTTATATGTTCATAAAATGAGAATGTTAAAGTATGCACTTCTTTAGGAGAGATATGTTGAACACATCCATTAATTTAGAGAGATTTTTTGGAAGTTCCAATTTAAAGCCTATTATACCAATACTATCTATAATTTCAAAGGGGCCAATATATCTAGGGATTAGTTTCATTTTATTCCCAAATATCATAATGTTAATCCCCAGATAAATTGATAGAAATACATTTTTCCAAATTTTAAATTCTGGATAACATTTATGGTTATTATTATATCTCTTCCACCAACATAGAGCTTACTTGATATGTTGATGAATGGATCTAAAATTCTCTTCTATTTCTAAAACTGTCTTAGGACCCAATATCTTTCTGTATCGAACTTGATTCTAGTATGTTTTAGATCTACAATTATTTACATAGATGGATTCATAAAGAACCATCTAAATTCTTGAGTGAAAGATATTTTTTGTAATAAAAATAAATTAGAGGAATTTGTTGATCTCAAACACCTTAGAAATCCAACGAATAAAATCTCAACATATCCTTCAGGGTTTGAATTGTTATTTTATACCGACCTCCTATTTCAGGGTGATATATAGTGATAAAACTCAACTCTATAACATGATATTTCTATACCACTTCGGTGGTGGTGCGGTGTTGAAGGAGACTGAAACATCAACACCGTTCTTTGGGAGGTTCTGGGGTCGAATATTATGAGTCCACTTTCGGGGCGAGCCTCTCCCCTAAGATCCACCCACCTTGCCGAGTCACCTGGTTTCATCTGGTTAGGCAAAATGAGGTGTGAACCAATTTCTGACAGATCATTGTAATAGACCAACGTTTCCAGGCCATTACCCTCCAGGACTCTCTACCATCTCAATTTTCAAGAACTCCTTCCTCGGCTGGGGTGCTACCTCTGGGAAGTGACCATTTCTTGGGGATGGGGGTTTCCATGTGTGGATGATTAGAAAAGGCCACATCAGGACATGCCATTTTCAAAAACGATAACATGATTTCTCAAATAAATTCACAATAACATTGTGGTAAAGTTGAGATCCTAGTCATATACACTACATAGTGGTACTAGATAAATCATACCACTTCCATAATTTATATCTTAGGAAACTGATCTAGATAGAATTATTCTCTAATAATGATGAAGTGTGCCAACATAGTAATGTTTTAAAATACCTCCCATATATAATTATTCCCTTTAGTGGTTTTCGTAAGTCCAATGGAAAATGAAATAGTGATGTTCTACCATTTCCATTCTAGTATTGGTTATGTATGCATTATCTCCTCAGATGTTATTCATTTAGAATAAACTTGTAGACATACCAAGAAATTAAATAAAAAATCTATTTCATATATCTTCATTCCATACCAACATAAGTGTTCCTTAAAATAAATATTGATATTCATACTTCCAAGATGAATAGAGAATGACGAATAGTGAGATCCCTCTAACAAATCCTTCCTCAAGTATGACATGAAAGGAACACATACATGGTTTTGAACCTTATCAATACATCAAGCTCAGGGTGGAACTCAAGTATATTTTTAAACATTGTCTTCAACTCTACATCTTCCTTATGTGACTCTTTAATAGTCACATAGATATGTGGTTTAACATTCATTTGAAAAAGTTAACATTATTCCCATTAATTCAGGATTTCCAGACCCATCCTTTGAAAATATAAAAATATTGGATATTTTGTGATCCTCATCATGGATAACCTAGAATGATAATTTTGACTCAAAGCATCATATACATTGTTTTATTTCCCAGGGTGGTAATTTTTTGTGTAGTCATGTTCCTTTATCAGCTCTAGCTATCTTCTCTTGCACATGATCAACTCATTCTGGGTGAATATACACTTCAAAAGTTTATAATTGGTGTATGTATGAAATTTTTATCCATAAATATAATGCCTCAATATCATTAATGTAAACATTACCACATGTAAATCAAAATCATGAATTGTTTAATTTTCTCATTAATATTCTATTATTATGAGGCATAGGCTATAACCATGTTATTATTAATAAGATAAAATCCCAATAAGATTAATTCTATATAGAGTCTTCAAAATTGGTGTGTCACCAAGTATGCATTCTATTTAGAAATCAAATTCTGGTTTTTATGGAAGGCTTGATAATTTTTTTAAATACATCCAAAAATTCCCAAACAACAGGAATAACATCGATGTAGAGTTTCTCCACAACCATTTGAGAAAGAAATCCATTCTGAATAAGAAGTAAGACCCATACATTTGATGTAATCTCTATTGGAAGTTCATAGTTATCATCACATTGATAGATGATGAAAAGTTAGTTTGGAATATGAAACATAACATCGCTTCCTAAAAAATATTGGATTTATGTAGATAATGTCAATCCATGCCTAGGTTGACATCAAATTCTACTAGAGGAAGAATGAAAAGATTTTCATGAGGAATATTCCCAACACATTTATTAAAGATGAATAATATACTTGGGAAGCGATCATCATACCATTATAGTTTTTAATGATAATTACAAATCTAATACTTTGGGAGGTATCTTTATACCATTATAGAATTCATTAGATATAAATAAATGGGAATATTGATAGGTATATAAGACATTATATGTTCTAGAGTTGATGGTAAGTGTACCTTTATCCACATTTTTATCTAAATCCTCATTAGAAAAAAAGATTATATAACATTTCTCCTTGTACCTTATCCTAAGTGGTTCCTAACATTGATCATCATCATTAACTATCCAGTTTGAGAATTAGTTTTCATAATGCCCATTCTTATTACACTCGAATAAATGAATTTTAAGAGCTGAATCCTATTTGGATTCCTCCTCATTCACATCATTAACTAACTTCTTCCCAGCACTTCATAAATGTATTAACCAATGAACTTCCCTTGAAAAATTAAAACATTTACTATTCACCCTAAGGAAATTTCCTCAATTCTTTATCCCACACATAGAGCATCAACGAAAAACTCATCCTCTTATCTCTATGGTTATTAGATTTTACTTTGAACTCCATATTACATTTATTGTCAAAACTCAGTGATTGATACATAACTCAAATATACATTTTCACATTGGTTACACATCAAATAATCTATTCATTGCTACTAAAGTCTCATATGGATAAATCCCTTTTAAGAAATGGGTTTTATACACTAAATAATCGATCAACCTTACTTTATGGTTGGATAGTAATACTAAAATCATACCTTAAAAATATTGTAAAATTTGCATCGCAGGTACCCATAGATTAATCATCCTTTCCCCATAGTTTGAGGAACTCTTTCTCCGTCTTCATATGAAGAATACGAAGAAATTCCTTATCAAAAAATAAGTTTATAACTCATCACAATACATTGAGTCAATTTATTCATGTTTAATCATATTCAAAATATATTTCCACCAGTTATATTCTTCATATTCCAAATTTTATACAACCAAGTCGAATTTTAATTCTTCCAAACATTGGATAATGAAAAATATTTTTTAGTGGTACTAATCCATTGTTTAAAAAATAGTGGATTAGAATACCCATAGAAATATGGTGGACATTACCTCTTGGAGGACCCAATGGAATGGTGGTACCTATTTAGTTCATTTGGAAGTCCATAATGATTCAAAACTTGAAAATGTTTTGTGAGAATAGAAAATATATTTTTTATCCCAACTCCAAAAATAATTGGATCCTTAGTTGGAAAATCATATAATTTTTCATCACACTCGACATTAACATAGTTTTTTTAGGTTAAAACCATTAACTTAAACAAAAATGATTATATTAAGAAAGAATAATCATATTAGGGAACCGGATAATCTTGTAAATACCTTATAGGATGTATGAATTATAACACCATCTTTAATCAATGAAACATTATTTTTATCCTAAGTTATTTATATCCAAATAATTTTTAAATCCCTTATTATATTTTTAAAGTGTTTTTGAATTTCCAAACTATATCCCTTGGATTTTTCAATACATATGTATAGAAAGGCAAATTGTTGTGTTCCAGTTCCCAATTGTGTTTAGATGAGTATGGTGTTTTGGGAGTTATTTCTCTTAGGTACTCCTGTACGAGAGAAATATCCAATTTTTTACCCAAGTAGGGATGTATTTCTAGGAAACCACCCACTATATCCTTTTCAAAAATTCCAAGACACTTTCATATACATTGAATTATTATTAAACTTATCCTTAGGTATGTCCTTAAGTATATAAATAAGGTTTTCATATCCTAGTTTATAAAGGATGAATAAACCTTTTCTTTGATAACAACAATAATCATTGAATCCTTTCATAAATAGAAATTACATCATTTTTACATAATATTTATTTAATTACATAAATACATGCCTAAAAACCGTAATTTTTTAGTGCCTCTAGAATCACAAAAACATAAATAGTGGTCTATACGTGAGTTATGTCATCTCCCACTACCATTTTCATAACTATCACTCTTCTATACATATAAACATAATACATATCTTCATAACCTAGTGAAAGGAAACATAATAATGGTTTAGCACAAATAATTAGTAAGGGAAAGAAAGGGATATGTGTAAGAAAAACATGAACATAAGTGTATAAGAACATGAGTGTAAAATTTGTAAAATATACCATGCCCATCAAAGATCATAATCCTGAGTCATGGAATTAATATTGGAATTTCAGAAGACATGATTCATAAGTTTTTCATAGAACGTGACCCATGAGATCATAAGATATAAAATTTATGTCATACACATATACATTTAAAATCATTTATATATTAGTCAAGAATCAGTACCAAGTTTATCATAATGGGAAACGTCTTTTATTGAATCAAGTTTACTCCCTATTCTATTTCTGTTTTACTAAACTGGGATAACTTCCCATTAAAGCACTAACTTACTGAACTGATTTCACTGCCTATTCCTATCTTATCTATCTCATGAGATATAATTAATTACTTAATTCATTAGAGGGAGATATATTCCCTAACTATCATATAAATAAATCATATATATGTGTTCCACAAGATCATAAACATTCATCATATCATAACTAATGAAATGTTACATGTATTTGAGACATGTCATTTTTTCATTACCTATGAAAAAAGACAAGTTTCATAATCATTTCATTATAGTATAACCCATGATAAGAAGCAGGTTTTATAATAATTTTATCATTATAGAATCCATAGAGGAAACGAGTTTCATAAACCTCATTACATCAAATCATAAACCATTATAATAGAGAATATGAATTGTTTGTTTGGTTTATATCCCCATTAAGGCATAGGTAACACCAATGGATGTCATCTTAGTTGAAAAATAATTTTTAAAGAGTATTTAAAACATTTCTTTTGGAAAATATACTACCTACATTGAAAAATAGATTTTAAGAGGTTTTTTTGGGAATAATATAAAGTGATATTGGAATAAATGACTGTTCATGAAATTTGAAAAATCCATTCTTGACATATACATTAAAATAAATATTCCTATCACATTTATAATAAAAGACAAGTGGAAATTGTTTAGTAAAATGACATGAATATTACTTTCAAAACATTTTCTTGAAAATTTAAACATGGGTAAAAAATTATTTTAAAAAATAATAAGAGAGTAATAAAATATTTTTGAAAACATTTTTAAGAAATCATGGTTTTAAAGGAAAAAAAATTCCCGATTGAAATGAGAAATAAAGTTGGGTTTTCTTAAATATATTTTATTAATTATATTAAGGACCCAATAGTCGTAAAATGGTACCATTACTTGAAGATATCCTAATAACCATAGGGGAATAAATTTTTTGAGAATTATTGAGAGGTAGATCATGATATTTTATCATTAGAGACGTAATCATAAAAAATATTGATAAATAAAAAGATTCTAACATAAAATATTTACCATTTTTGTGGCATTGATTCAAAATACCCATGAAATAATAACAAATAAAGATACATAAAATATCATTTTGATGAATAAATTCATGATATTACATGTAAAGGATCTATATATACACCTAATGAAGTAATATAGGTGTATAACATAACCTACATCCAAAAGAAGGAAAATTGTGAAATAATTCATTTACCTTAAGTCATAACATCTGTCATACTAGTTCAAACCTCATATATAATAAATATAAGTTTATTATATATATATATATATCATAAAACCATATTATTATATATAATATCATATATTATTTGGTTATGATATTTTATAATACATGTATTAACTATTCCATGTTAAAATTACATTTTGGGTAACAACTTATTTTTTCCTTTTAAATATTTTGATTCAATATATTTGTGATTATATCAATTTAATCTTGATTTAATAATATATATAATGTTAACCATGATATATATATATATATCATATATATTCATTATATTTTTACTTTGAGTAATCTGTAAAATTTGGTGATTGGAAATGAAATATACTATTCAGGGAGATGGTTGTTTGTACATACGTATGGATGTTATTTCTATTTACATGTCATAATTAATGAAAGAAAAAAAATGATATTTATATGTATTATAATTATAGTATAATTTTTATTTCATGTATATCACATATTTATGTTAAACCCAACCTTAGTACATTCCATGTAAAGCGTGAACAAATCACATCACTTTGCGAGGTGGTAGTCTACTATACACATGGATGATGTTATTGTATCATAAAAATGGAAATCTTGAATGATTGTGTCATATAATAATTAAAAAAGAAAAAAAATCATATATATCATTTATATCATATTAAAATATTATTTACAACATTATTCTCCCCCTTTATAGGTGGTAATGAAAAAACAAATGACATCGGTTCGTGAGGCGCTAGACGACCGTAAACTTGAACAATGATTTAATAACCCATTAGATGGAAGTGTTTGTGGTTTTAGGTATTAAACATAACATAAAATAATATAATTATATAGAATATACTAATGTTATTATATAATAATTATATAAAAAGAATTTAAGGGGTTTGAGGAAGAAGTAAAATAACGTTCGTTGATGAATGTTACCTCTTCTTTGGTTATCTCCTATTAGTTTGAACAAAAGGCAATTTGGTTACATTAAGTATTATATTAATGATTATATATTTATATGGGTTAATTAGAGATGTTATTTTATAAGTTATTGTTTAAAATAATTAGTTTTATTGTGTAAATAGTGGGGGAGAGTGAGCGGCCTTTTATAAGTGATTTGAGTGACACTTGTAATTTTTGGAAACGAAAGAATTCAAACCATGATTTTCTAAGTAATTTTGATCAAATAATTGAATCAAAATAAATCATAGAATGTATAATGTCTGAATATTCCCATAAAATTGTTTCTGGACAAGTTTTTTTTAACTTTTAAACCTTATATTCTAAGTTTAACCACTAAGAAATCTTATTTTTACCTTAATCACTGTAAATAATTTAAATTTATTTCTCTAACCACTATAGTAAAATATTAATTTGGAATTATTGGAAATTATATATTGTTCTTATTAAAAATATTCAATCCATTTTTAAAAATTCAATTCACATAAGTGGAAAAATCTAATTTAAAATTAAACCTACAATCATGTCAAGAAAGTGGTTTTTAAAGTGAATATGTTCAAAAGTTTACAAATTTCTTATATATAATTTAAATAAAAAATTATTATAATTACCAAAATAGAAGTAATAGATGTACATTTTATCAAAATATAATTTAAAACAAAATTGAAACATAATTTAAGTATATAAATAAATTAAACCAAAATTCATTTTTCAATTTAAATTCAGTATTTTTTACAATTCATCAAAAAATAAAACTTTTCAGAAAAATGATGAAAAAATATTCTAAGGTAATTTTTACATTATGAAATAAAAAATTTAGTTTATTTTAATTTTTTCCAAATGTGTGAAATATTAATTTTTTTAAAAAAAATACATAAAAAGATGTTTTTGAGAAAATAGTATTTTCAAAACATATATAGATTTTAACAAAAAGTATGTATTTTATTATAAATATTTTTTATTTATATAAAACTAATTTATTTTATAATTAGTTATTATTATTCATATTTATATGTTTAAAATAATGGTTATAATGATTATATTTTAAAAAATATATTAACAATATATCATTGTTTTTTTAAAATTCAGTGTCGTGTGCAATGATAGCTAAGATGATGTCGTGTATAGAACAAACATAGATTGGTGTTGTGTATAATGAATGATTAAATTTGTGTATCCTATAAAAAATCCTTTAATATAATTTTAATTTAATAATAAAATTCATAAAAACTATAGGTGTTACAGGACTTGTGAGGGAATTGTTTTTATAATTAAAAATTTAGTTCTGTTTCTTTGTAGATCGATATATATTTTAATGATTTTTTAGAAATATTTTTCTAATGGAATGGATTTAAGATTAGTTATAGTAATGAAGTATGTAATCATTAATTCTTTCCTAATATTTATGTGATTTAAAGGATTGTGCAAAGGAATTAAACAAAAAAAATTTCTGTAGAATAAAATCGAAATATTTTTCAACTTTTACAGAAATATCCTCGATATATATGAAAAACTATTAATTCTACAAAAACATGATTCTCTTCCCTCATTTAAGTACTATAGATATTTTCATCCATTTTAGGTGATAAAAAATTTTCCTTTTGAGTCATTTGAGCATTTTATAACAATCTTGGTCCCTTCCTGTTAGTTTCTAAAAAAATATAATTTTCTTTATCGAGTTCACTATGTATCATGTGAATAATATCTCATAGTAGGGGTTTCATAATCCAAACTATCTTTTACTTTTTAAAAATTTGAGTTAATCATGAATTCTCTTCTATTGGTAAATGGTATGAGTTAACTTATGAAATATAATAAATGGAATAATGGGAATTGAAAAGAGAAGTAATACACATGTATTTTATTCATATTTCATCATCCTTTCAAGAATTGTTGTTGATGTTAATATCATAAATAATAGTAGATTAACAAAAAGGGTAAATATATCATTAAAAGAGACTGAAAATTTATGTAAATAACGTGATAAAGTGGTCTGAATATTTATGTGATATGTAATATTTTAAATTTGAAGAGTGTTTACTAAAAATTATATATTTTTGTAGGAGACCCATTAAATTTTGTGAATCTTTTCCCCTAAAAATATGATTTTTTGTTTTTTTTCACTCGAAGACCTCACATACATGATGTGATGTCCCAGACCCGGTTCACTGAAAAACAACTGAACCCGGTTGGCCACATGACCTCAAGCGAACCTCCCCATATGCCAGAGACTACCATATAGATGCGAGTGTCCATGGTGGAATAGTGTAGATATTATACCCTCCTGACCAGTGTATCAGAATGATATAATATCATCAATCAATAGAGGAATCATACGATTAACTGATTAAATGAAGAATAAAATCACTCATATAAATAACTGAATAAATGAATCCATAAATTTCATACAAGGATGATGATTTGTGTATGATATATAAACGATAGGTACATGAAAGGAAAGAAGAACAATACATTAGGGAAAAATGAACTCTCCCTGGATATAATCATGATCCATATCTTGGTACAATGCTTCCCTTCTCCAATGTATAAAGAAATCAAATTTTGGAAAGAAAGTGTTTTCCCCAGTCCCTACATAGATCCATGAATTCTATTTGGGTACTATAAAGGTGTCCTAAGAAGTGTGTGAGATAAACTAAGTAAGGTACCACCAATGATGTATAATGTTATCCAGTCAGTGAATATTTAAAATAAATAGTGTATAGTTAATAATAAATTTGTAAATGAAGTATGGTATATAGATCCTGGTTCCCATGGAATACTATTCCTCTACTACCCACTTTAGGCTAAGCCAAACTATATCTGAGTAATAAATCAAACATTTATTATTTAAATAACAATGTTTTGGGCCCTGTATTATTTCCCAAGAATCTCCCATGTATCATATCTAATGATATGTTTATAATAAGGACTATATTAAATTGTAAGTCTCTGACCAAATCTATGATTAAACTTTGATTGGTAAACATGTCATCATAATCAACTAATCATTAATCTGATCAATAAAATTTAAATTTTCTTTGGTATTCTTAATTTAGAACCAAGGTATTTCTCTAATTATAGAATAAACCTAACACCCTACATTATTATCGTAGGAATTACTAAATAGAATAATGGAACAGCTCTAGGTGTGGTATAAAGTCACCTCTCACTGATTCCATCATTAGGGGTCCATTAATGGGTTACTAAGTGTCGCTCGTGGCATACATGATAAGCTACACACTGATTCTTTCATTAGTAGTCCATAACAAGTCCAAGTGTCACTCATGGAATAATAAATGTATTATTTGTAAGTCAATCCTTTGAAGTCCCTAAAGGATTCCAATTATCACTCAGGAATATATCAGTTAGCTACCTAAGGAGTCCATCCATGGAGTTCTTATAAGAACCGATGTTACACCCTAGGTTTATAAAATTCATTCATTAAAACATTTAAATACTCATTCCAGAAGAGTCCATCTATGGTGATCCAAGAAAATGACCCACTTCTCACTCTTGGTGTGCTAAGAAGAATGGTCATGGTCCCATAGTGAAACCATCCCATATAATATCACATGTTTTAATTAAATTGGTTATTATAAACATAATCAATTAACTCACCTTTGAAGGTTGTCAAAATAGGGCATGAGAAAAGAAGGAAAATCATCACATGAATTGTCACATATGTGTTTTCTGTTTGTGGTATTTTTTTTAATTTTTTTATTATCATCCTTTCCTATTTCTTCATATATTTTTAGAGAAAATTATATTTTTTGACTCATAAGAATGTGGGTAATGATTGGCACATGATTAATAAAAACTATTTGACGACCCAAGAGAGACTGTGTGACCTCAATAGTGGCACTCTCCAGGCCGCATAGCCTGATTCATGGCTGCATAGCTAGCCATACGCCCTCACCATTGGTGTTATATAAGGTACATGGTCGACTGAATGGGTGTACAACCTTCTTCATGAACTGTACAACCTCATTCAAATTTGGTCAGAGAGGGACACAATATTTTCCCATTTTTTGGAAAACCATTCCGCAAAACCATGTTCCATGTTCCATGTCATTAAAAATATTGATTTTCCCATATTCCCTTCCTTTATTTTAATCCAAATTCCCCCCTTTTCTCTATAATTCTAGTTTCTTTACCCTAGTATAACCTCCATCTCCTCTTATATCCCTCGTACCTTTATATCTTGTGTGTTTCGGTGTTGATATTTAAGGAATCATCGAGTAAGAACTTCCTCTCTTGATTTATTCTCCCTTCTTGGTTCTGTTTTCATTATTCTTTGGTTTCTTCCTTCTCCAGAGGATGGGTTGACCGAATAAGGGTTCAAATTTTATTTCTTGAGTGAAATCAAGATTTTTATGCTATAATGTTTCCTTTATACTGTACCCTTTAGGTATAGTTATAGTTTTCCACTAGATTCCAGATGTTTCCAAGATTGTGGTAGGTTTTTCTATGATTTATCATTGTTAAATTACTTCATTAATCATTTTTATACTTTAGAGATGTGCCCTATAAATTACATGGGTGGTGCGTATGATGTTTTTGAAGGATTTTGGCATGATCTTGGGTTTAAAAAAGATTTTATAAAGGAAAATGGTTGGTTTTTATGGCTACTTTAAATGCTGGACATGTGTGTATGTAAGAGGGTCTTTGAAAATGGTTTTCTTATTTTAAAATGATTTATCTAATTGGTTAGTTTCATTATGGTGGGTGTGTTGTGAAAAGTGGATAATTTTATGTGTGTCCTATATTGTGAATTATATGGATGTGTAAGAGGTGTTTCTTATAACATGAGAAAGGGAGAGTGAGATAAGACTAAATCCCATGTATCTATATGACATGGAAAGTAAAATTACAGTAGTTAGATTGGTGGGGATGCGGCTCGATTCCCTCTATCGGGATTGATTCTAAAACAAAAGCTAAACAATGATTATGATTAGAGACAACTTGTCCTTGGGAAGAATTACCATATTATGGTTTGTGAATGAGGATTATGTGGGTCATGGTGGAAATACAATATCACTGACGTATGAGGTTCCTAGGGTCCCACTAGTGCTAGAGCCTTTAGGGAGTACCCGTGGCCCAAATGTGATAATCTGATTATCCTCAGAATATAGTGAATTATACATTTCAGTTCAGTTTCAAAGAATGTTTCCCTTAAATCTCAATCCTTAAAAATGTTCTCTATACCTTTCCCAAAAAATTTAATATTGATTTGTCTTATAATTTTATAGTTGAGAATCAATTTATATTTGTATCATACTAGGAATTGGCTCACACCCTACATACACCCTCACTTGTATGCAATCTTTATTATGTTTGACTTGGTAAAGGGTAATATGTTCCATGGTAGTGATTTTGGATCTAGTTTCTAGTTTCCTCTACATATATGTGTTGGTGGTGGTGGCTTGAGGGTGATGACCCTATTGTTTCAAGGAGAGTTTTTTGGTTTTGGTGAAGTTGGTTCCCCTCTTATTTTGGTATTCTGGGTTTAAAAAAATATAAAACAAGTTACTATGTTATAGTTGTATCTATTTTGGATATGGTTATGGGTAATCTTGTGATTCTTGATTCATCTAATTTGTTTATGGCTTCATATCTTGGTTAAAATTGTTCCCAAAATTGAAATGTTTATACTTAGGAACTAGTTTCCAGTCCGTGTGGATTGGGAATACCCATTGAGAGATGAAATAGTTTTGGTCAAGTGTCTGCTTAGATGGACCCCCGGGCTGGTTTGAAAGAAAATGGTATTATAGGGGAGTTTTATCCCTATATTTGGGTCATGATTTAAGGGAGAGTCTGGATAAGCCAGAGTTATGAATTTTTTGTCTTGGGGTTCTTTTTTGAGTGGGGTGTCTGGTCAATACACCATGTGACGAGCCTTGATTCACCATGAGATGTTGGAAATTTGTTTGACTTCTCCTCTAAGTGATATGTATAGGCTGTAGACTTTTCATTGACATCAGGTGGTTGTGAAGTGGGCTGGATTTCTACTATGTTGAATATGGATTTGTTTTGATTTATGGATGTGTTGGTTTTTTTCTAAGCATTTTAAGAATGTTTCATTGATTGTTGTATTGATGGTTTTATTTTTTTGGTTGTTGAAACAAAATTCCTTTTTAGATACTTTCTATGAAACTATGGGAAGATTTCAAAGAGGGTCCTTCCTTACCAGTTGATTCAAGGCTCATGGAAGTGTTGGTTTGGGGAGTACAGGTCTCTGGAATGTGAGAGGGAATTGATCCATCTCAGGTCCGGGAAACTGAACATGGTCTAGGAAATAGAAAGTGTCTAGTTATCATTAAGAATAAGACTCCTTCCTTCTATGGTAGAATAAATCCCCTCGAATATGAGGATTGGATTTTGAAAATCAAAAGGATTTTTGTGTTTCTGGACTCTCATGAGGTAGTTAAAGTGAAATGTGCTTCATTTCAATTAGAGGTTCCAAGTTGGAGGTGGTGGGACTCATTGGTCCAAGTAGAAAAGATTGATAATATGGGTTATAAGTACATCAAGGTTGTCCTTAATGAATATCTTTCTCAGATACCTTTTCCTTCATGAAGACCTGGGAGTTTATAGATCTCCATCAGGGGGATCAAACTGTGATGAAGTACACCAATTGTTTCCCTGAGTTGGTTCTTTTTACACCCAATATAGTCTCCAATGAGGAGATAAAGGCTCAATGATTTGAAATTGGGTTACAGATGGATATCTGATCATAGTACTTCTTGTTCATGTTGAAGAAATTTGTTTAGGTGGTTGATAATTATTTAATAGTGGAGATTGAGGACTATGAAAAGTCTTATTTTTCTAAGGTAGTGTTAGTGGTAGGCCATGGCTGTGGTAGTTCGTCTGAGAATAAGAGGAAGAATGATGAGGAGTGTATGAAGGGATGTGGTAGTTCATCCCATCCTTCCCAAATGTTGTTTTTAACTTTAACTGATAGGTCAATCATGTTTTATCAATATAGAAAGGAGGTGAATATGTGGTTTTGTAAGGTCGCATGCCCAAATCTAGGTGAAACAAGTTCCCCTACCTCCATGATTATGATAGCCAAGTCAAAACAAAATAGTGTAAAGATGTCTCAGTTTGGTGGTCATGGTGGAAGTGTTGGATCTACACATGGTAAATTTGAGATTAATTTATAGAAGTAGGTCTATGGTCATTCTCTAGATCACGAAGAGATAAGGAATATTCATGCTATGGATCAGGAACTGGATGAATCTAATTAAGGACTAGTAATGATTTGAGGTATGGTTTTTATTAAATCATCCATATATACTATTCTATTTGACATAGGTGCATCTATTTAATTTATTTTTTCTTGGTTTGTAAAGGAGTGTAAATTTATATTGGAGTTAATATCAAATGCAATGGAGTGGGAGATTCCACTTGGTAAAATGTGAGATAAGGGTTTTAGGTGTCTATCAGGTTCTCTCACTCTATCGGGGGTTGAGAAGGAATGGTATTTCCTAGTTTTGTAAATAAACATCTTCAATGTGATCCTTAGTATGGATTGGATGGTGCATTATCAGAAAAACATTGATTATTGTCACCAGTGAGTGAGTATTGTAGAATGTGAAGGAAGTAACCAAGTTCTCCAGGGGGAATAGGATCCGTAGTAGGGATTTGACGGACCTCTAAAAATGATGTTGGGAAATATGATTTTTCAAGTTTCATTGCTCATGTTGGAGGATGATGATTGAGGTTTCAAGGGTGTATTACCTCCTATGTCGGATGAGTTCCCAAAGGTGTTTCAGGATTATTTTATTTGTTTTACTTTGAAGTGGGATGTGGAGTTTTCCATTTATTTCGAACTAGGAACACAACCAATATCTATTCCCACATACTATATTCCCCCCACAAAGCTGATATAATTAAAGATACAATTGGGTGATTTCGAATCCAAAGGATTCATTTGCCCAAGCATCTCACATTGGACCACCTGAGTTTTATTCATAAAAAAGGTCGATGGATATATCTAGTTATGTATTGATTATTGGAGGATGACTAATGTGGTAATAAAAGATACCATTTTTCCCCCATGATGAATTTTTTTATTATCTAAATGGGGTGTGGTGGTTCTGAAATATTTAATTGCATTCCAAATATCATTGGGTTAGAGTCCAAGAGGCATTTTTTTAAAACAAATTTTTGATATAGGTGTGGACACATTGAGTATATCTTTATTCCTTTTGGGTTGAAAACTCTCCAACAGTCTTTATGGAACATATAAACTAGGTGTTCCACCAGTACCTCAAATATTTCATTTTTGTTTTTTACATCATCCCAGTCTACTCCAGGACTGAGGAGGAGCATGGGTGACACTTGAGGATTGATCCAGAAAACCATTTGGATTATAGTCTATTTTAAATGTTCTCCAAATGAACTTTATATATTATGGAAGTGAAGTTTCTGGGTAATTTGATCTTAGAGTGAGGGGATTTGGTGGACCCTATAAAGACCAGTATTGTGATTTAATGGGATTAATCAAGGAATGCTTTTGAGATATTGAGTTATTTTGGGCATGACCGGGTATGATCGGCCTTTTTAGGTATTTCTCTCTACTTTATTCACACATGACTACACTTACCCAGAAATGGGTGAAGTTCAAGTGGACCTAGAATTAAAGTTGTATTAAGAGTTTTCTAAATAGTGGTTGACCATAGAAACTAATTTGATCTTTATAATATTAGGAAATTGATATTTGGTCTATTGTGATGCCTTGGGTATGGGTCTTGGGTGTGTGATACTATAGTATGACCATGTTCTGTAATATGGATCTCTCCAAATATGACCACATGAAAAGAAATATCCATCCCAGGAATTTAAATTATATTCAGTGATTAATCCCTTTAAGACATTAAGATATTACGTCTTAGGGGGATATATTGTGGTTCACTTAGACCATAATAATTTTCCCTACATTTTCTCTTAGAATGATCTAATTTTGAGGCAACATCAGTGGATAGAGTATATTCAGGGGTTCAATTTTGACATTGTTTACACCCCAAGCAAATGTAATGTGTTAGTGCATGCTATGAGAAGAAAGATTCCAGTTCAAGATTTTAAGGAGTATAGCAATGAGTTAACTTTGATGAGAGTTTTTCCCAGATGCACTTGGAAACTAAGGATCACAGTGCACGCACATTCATGGATAGTGTTATGCTGACATCCTCCCCTATGGATTTGATTCAACAAGTGTATCCTAGTGAAAATATACACCAATATTCTTATGAAGTTCTTTAATGATGAGGAGGTGCTGATTGGATTGTCCTTGTCTCATGTTGGAGTTCTTTGTTTCAAGGGTGGTGTCATAGTTCTATTTCTATTATAGAAGTTAGTGATGAAGGATGTCCACTAATACCATTGGTCCATTCATCATAGTACTACCAAGATGTTTTATGACGTGCTTCATCATTTCTTATGGCTAGGTTTGAGATGGAATATAGCTAAAAAGTATCTATATGACATACTTTTCAATAGTTTAAAGGAGAGCACAAGAGTCCCTCTAATTTTTTTTGAGACCAGACCCTTTCCTACCTGGAAATGGGGAATGTTTTCCATGTTTTTTTATAATTTTATTTCCTCATAGACCGCAGGTAAAGAATGCGATTTGGGCAGTGATTGACCTTTTGAAAAAATTGATCCATTTCATTTTGATCAGGGAATCAACCATGGAATCTGATTTGGGTTAGATGTATGTTTAGGAGATAGTGAGGATACATGGTGTTCCATTAGAATTTTTTTAAAGAGACCCCCATTTCATCTCATGATTTTGGTAGGGCCTTCAGAAGGTGATGGGGTTGTAGGTCAAGTTGAGTACACCAAACCATCCTCAAATGGATGGCCAGATGGAGTGAACAAATCAGATTATATAATATATGATCTATTCATTTGTATTGGATTTCATAGGCTCATGGGATATCCATTAGTGATCAGGGGTATTTTCCTATAATAAAAGATACCAGTCCCTAATAATAATTTAACCCTTTGAGGTTCTTTATCATCTCCATATCGGTCATCTTTGTGCTTGGAGGAGGTGGTTGAGACCCCATTATTGAGACCATACCTTATGTAGGAGACATTTGAGAAGGTTTAGTAGATTTTGTAGATAATTTTGAAGGAATAGAGCCATCTCAATTCTAATTATGATCAATGAAATTGAGCCTTGGAATTTATTTTTGGTGATTAAATGTTTCTAACAGTGGACCCTCCCTTGGGCCACCATCATTTGGGTAAGTAATGTATGATGACATCGATGTATGTAGGACCATTATAGATTAATGATATAGTTTGTAAGGTGTCATATCAAGTATATTTTACATCTATAATGATTTCAATTCATGACTTGTTCAATCACGCACAACTAAATATGTGCAATTTGGATCCTCTACACAAGCTAAATTGGAAGGAGTTGGAGTTAGAACTTGATTTATCAATGTTCGATCGACCAATAAATTTTTTTGATACCTATGAAAAAATGATTTGTGGTAATTAAATACAATTAGTTTGGTTTATTTGTCATCATGGTAATGATTATCATGAGACATGGGGGTGAAAATATTGGGTTAAGGAGTATTACCCACTATTGTTCTCCGATCAGACACTAGGATGAATTTCCAGGGGTAGAAAGTTTTCAGGGTTAGAAGAATTTTCACACCCATGTTTACCTTTTGAGGTATTTTCTTTTATATGTTTATGTTATCTTATTTCATTAAATTTTTCAGTTGTTTTTTGTGAAAAGAGGAGTTTTTGGACTCAATAGCAGGTAGAGCATTGATTGAGAATGGTTAGTAGAAACTGTGGCTAGCCCAAGAGATTCCATGCACCTTGAACAATGGAACTTTCCATTCTTCATGGTGTACGGTCTGGGCGTGTAACTAACCATGAACCAAGACCAGTGGTTTTGTCTGTGGTGAACTATTGACCACACAGGCTTGTTCCCTTCCCTAGAAAAAGTGAGACCTTATTCGTATTTGGATACATATGTAAACACGATTTCTTCATAGTTTGGAAAACCATGTGGAATGTCTATGTCCTTAAAAATGAAGATTTTGAGTTTTTTACTTCATCGATTTTAACCTAAATTCACCAATTTTCTCTCCTCTTTAGAATCCTTCACCATATTAACATCTCCCTCACAATTGGATCCCTTAGACCTTCAAATTTTGGGATTTTTCAGTGTGGATCTTCTAATAATCAATAAGTAAGCCCTTGCCCTCATGATATCTTCCTCTTTATTGGTTCCTATTTATTTATTTTCTGGGTTCTTCTTTCTCCACAGGATGGGTTGACCTAATAAGGGTTAAACCGTGATTTCTTGGTTTTAATATTTATATTTATGGTATGATCCTTCCTTTATAAGGTCCCCTTATTGTATGATATTTTTTCAACCAGATTATAGACATTTCTAATATTAATGTAGGTTGTTCCACAGTTTATCATTATTATATAATTCTAGTATGCTTTGTATGATTTAAAAATGTTCTCTATGAATTGTTTGGGTGATTTGTATCATGTTTTGGAAGGATTTTAATATGATTATGGGTTGGAATATAAATGTTTTGAAGGAAAATGGTTTGTTTTAAGGGGTGTTTTCAATTTTTTACATGTGTGTTTGTGAGAGGGGATTTAAAGATTGGTTTTCTATTTGAAAATGGTTTATTGAATTGTGTGATTTCAATGTTGGGTATGTTATCTCAAAAGTGGTGACTTTTATATGTGCCCTCTATTGTATATTATATGGATGTGTAAGCGGTGGTTACTGTGACATTGGAAATGAAAATTGAGAAAAAATGGAATCCTAGGTATCTAGGTGGGAAGACTAGGACTAGTATGCTTGTTAAATCTGCGTGGAAGAGTACTGGTTCTCTCTAGTTATATTGAAGATACAACACTTACTAAACTATGATGATGATTAGATACCACTATACCTTGGGATTTCCTCCCCTATTGTGTCTTGTGGATGAAGATGCTATGAGTCATGGTTTCTGTGACATATCACTAAGGTATGAGGTCTTAGGGTCCCACTAGTGCTAGAGACATTAGAGATTATCCATGGTGCTCATGTGATCCTATTCATACCATCAGCATACGGTGAATTAGACTTTCCATTTTATGTTAAAATCATGTTTCCCATTATTTCCTTCTTTAAAATGGTTTTTGCTCCTTTTCCTAAAAACTTTCATGTTGATTTGTCTGATAATGTTTTATCATAGAATATATTTTGGGTGGAATACTATTGTGCATTGGATTACACCCTATATACACCATTGGATATATATAGAACTTAATATGTTTGACCCAGTTGAAGGAAATATGTTCTATGGTGGCGATGGTCGATATGGTTTCTAGTTTCATCCTCTTTCTGGTGTTAGTGGAGGGGGATTGAGTGTGATGAACCTAATGTTCCTTGGTGGTTTTCTGGTTGACTTAGTTCCGCTCCCATTTTAGAATTTTGATTGTTTCTTTAAAAATGTATATTTTTTTAACCTGTTGTAGTTGAATATGTTTTGGGTATGTTTCTGTTTCCTTATGTTCTGATTGATTCATATGATTTGTTTATGGTTTACTATATTGGGAAAAATAATTCCCAAAAGTGATATTTTGATACCCAAGAACTAGTTTTCGGCCCATGGGAATTGGAAACAGCCTTTGGGAAATTACATGTCTTGGATCAGGTGTCGGGTTGGATGGAACCCTAGGATGGTTAGTAACATGAGTCCTTCCATTTTTGTTAAGAAATCCATTTCAATTATGAAGGATGTATCAAGCTTAAATGAGTAAGAGAAATTTATAAGTTTATAGGGACATAGACTCCCATTCCCTCATACCTTTATTCAATTAAATTTAAAATTTAACAAGTCATCTTACATCCCTTATGTAAGGGGTAAAAGGCCATAAATCAAAGGTGAATTCAATTAGATAAGAATGGTGGTTTAATATAAAACAACAACTCTTCCTAGGGGTTGTTCAAATTAATGGTCATTAACCTATAATTAAACATTATTGTGTCTCAAGTGTGGTGTAGGTCTAGCCCATCCATTCAATTTTAGAATCAATTACATTTTTAATCATCACTCAAAAAATCCAGCACACAACCCAAGGCAATAATATATAAACACTCTGACTTAAGAAAAAATCCGTAGACCACCAACCATAGATTGGTAAAGGATCACACATCCAGTATCATCCTCTATATTGATCTATATTGGGATAAATGTAATAATGGATGAACACGTAGAAATCTGGGCATAAGATCCTAAACCAAAATTACTTCACCGATAGAAACCAAAATAGTGGAAGGATCAAGATTAATTAAGAATTTGATGATATGGATCCAAAAAGATAAACAATGATTGAATTAGTGACCATACCGAGTAGTTATGGAAAACCATTGGCTTAGTCATCAAGTTAGCACACGGGAAAATAAATGGATTCTAGAGAAAATGGGGAAAGAAGGGGAGTGTTAAATTTTAAAATTGTTAACGGTAAAAGGTAATTTTTACTGATTTGTTTTCACATGGTTTGGACACATGCTTGGCCATACCATTTGACAACCATGTGTGCATATTTATCCAAGGACCCCCCTTGAATGGTCATGGAACATTGTTTTCCAAACTATGTTCTGATCAGGCATTCCCCTATATAAAAACTACTAATCCCCCGTATGAGTGTGTAACCTAAATTATAGAGTTTCCATAATCCATGTGAACCTGGATATTGGGATAGTAAACCATGCACCATTTACTCAAACCATGCTAGATGTGTGGTACAGTTTCTACTAACCATGTGGCAATGATACTTTTTCCAAAAACATAGGATTTGTTCTCTGAACATGCCTAATACACTGCCATTTTCTACATATCCTCACTAGGTATCCATAATATGTCAAAACGAAGTAGATAAACAAAAAATAATTTTTTTTATTACCACATTAAAAGGATTCAATCTTATAATATTCACACCACAAATAAATTCATCATTTAATTTCCCTTTGAAGGGTGGTAATGCATCATATGATAATAAATTTTGCCACTGGTCATGTATGTCGGCCTCCCTCCCCCACATCTTGTCCTACACATGGATGTGCTTCCACAACACACATACTAGAGGAACTGACCAGCCTCATAGAAAATTAATTCAATGATCAACACTACATATATGATCCTCCTCAATGGATGATTATACCTCCAAATCAACCTCATAACGCCGAAGAACATGCAAAAGATTAGAATGATATCGATGAAGTTGAGATACATGGAAGACGTCGTACATGGCTTCGAACATCTAAGGTAAATGAAATCTATAGGTTTTTGGCTTGACTCTATCTAGAATATTGATGGGACCAACATTATAAGTTCATTGATTCCATTTTTTCAGAATCTATATATTCTTATTTCTTGGTAAAAAACATAAGAAAAAATGACTCCCCGCCTCAAACTCTAGTTGTCCATGGTGGTGATTGTCGTATGACTTTTGTTTAGAATAAACTATAGACATATTATTCACAATAAGAAAAACCTACTCTACGGTCTCCTGAATGAGATGAGGACCCTATATTTCTACCTCTCCTTCCTCGAACTTGTAACGACCCGAATCATGATCCCCTCCACTAGTTCCCCATACCCAGTTCACCACATGACCTCATGAGCGTTTCCCCAAATGCGAGAGGCTGCCGACTAGCAGTGAGGGCCTTGGTGAGTTGGTGGGGAAACTATTCCCTCATTCGATAAGGTATACAGTGGAAAAACAACATTCAATAGCGGAAGTGGTAATAACATGCATAACCACAGAAACCAAACAGTGGAAGAAACGAATAGATATATAAATGATGACAATGATGCAGTAGGTAAAAGTATCTAAGGAAAACAGCAAACACAACAACGTGCTGGAATACAACTGAACACAAGTACTAAAGCAACAACAAGAAAAAAGATGAACAACTCCTCAGCATTCCAAGCCTCATCTTGGTCCCACGCTCTCCAGCCCCAGTGAAATCAAGATCCCGACGTAGAATGGCGCTTGCCATTATCTATACCTTCAGCATCATAGTCTCCTTGGGCCCAAAAGAAATGGCCCAAACAGGGTGTGAGATACAATCCTAGTAGGTAATCAACCGAATATTTGTTCCTAACAGTCAATGAATACAAGGCAAGTAAAAAAACAATAAGCAGTAAATAGGAAAGCACAAGCAGCTACAATCCACAATTCTTGCAAAAAAAGGTACACAAGTAAACAGCCAGCAACAAGAAGAAAACAGGTAACCCTTTGGGTAGCTCTCACAGCCTAACCCCTATGGTTAAACCTATAAGTATTAGCAACCCTCTAGGAGGCACACACAGTCTCACCCCACTGGTTCAGCTATGAAATTTAATAGACTCTCTAGGGAAGCACTCACCATCAATTCCCCTTATAGTCTCGTATCTTGCTAAAGGATCTCAAGGGAAGCACTCAGCGTCTATTCCCCCTGTGGCCTGCGTCGAGGAACAATAGACTCTCTAAGGAAGCACTCAATGTCAATTCCCCCTGTGGTCTCGCATCGTAATTAAAAGACACTTTGGAGAAGCCCTTCCATCAATCCTCCCTTTGGTCTAATACTCAAGGTTCTCACAGTTCTGAGTGAAACTAAACATGCTCGACACACGTGAATCTTCCATGTAAACCTGAAGAACTACTTGGCTATCAACTAACGCTCAGCAGCAATACACGGCAACAGTCCACAATCCTACAACTAGGCATGGAAACTGGAGAAACGGCTAATAAGAAAAACAAGAATGGCAAAGCAACCTAAGCACAAAATAAATTACTCTACTCACAAGAATCAACCTCTACTAAAGAAATCATGCAGAGAAGGAAAAAACCAGAGCAAAAATAGGAAACCCCCATTCTCTGTTCAAAGGAATTGGTGGAATTTGCACAATATATCCATCAACTTTCTACAGAAAGGCACAAACCACCTACCTCAATCCTAGGAGATCGATATACGTGAACGAAAACAACAGATTCCCCTTAGAACGACGTAGATCTGAGAAAACACACAAAAAACTCAACCTACAATAACATGAAAACCAGGAGAAATAAAGAGACAAGACTCAAGGAGAAGGGAGAGCTCACCACTGTGATTCAAACGCAATCGACCATGCTCGAATCAGAGAACGGACGAAGAGGTGGGAGCTTGTCGAAGATCCTGTTGTACGGTCACTCTTGGGCGGAAGAAAACTGGAGAAGAAGATGAAATCGGGGGGTTAGGCGCGACCCCAGTCTGTTTAGTGGAAAAAAAGAAAATACACAGCGTGTAGTTCTTGAGTACATGGCGTGTACTTCAGTTTTCCGTACTCTGCTTAAACTGGCCTCCACCTCACCCTTACACAGCGTGTGTGTGTCTGGACACGGCCAGCACACGGCTTCAAGCGGGAAAAGAGTACACGGTGTGTACTCAGAAAGTACATGCCGTGTACTTCAATAAATTTCTTGAAAGTTTATTTTTCTTAAAAAATCTAGAAAAAGGAAAAACATAACTGAATGAAGATCTAGGTTCTTATAGAACTAGTATTGGGATGATTGGATCAACCTATTGTATATGGCCTCATAAGGAATCATCTGTATGGTCACATGGATGCTATTATAATAATTGAGAACTAATAGGGGTGTATGTGTCTCCCAATAACCACATTGTCCTAAGACACATGTGTAAATAATGTCATCTCAAACATGTATCATATACTCAAATTGATCTTTGGTATGCGAGTGATAGGTTGTACTTAGTAGTACAAATTAACCCAGTTCCATATGCAACCCCTTCCAGAACTGTGATATGAATCGAGCATCTCTATCAGATAAAATAAAACATGAAGACCAATTGAGGGGTATAATTTCACAAATATAACTCCCCTAGATCTCATCCACTGAATGGGTCTCCCAAATAGGCAAAAAATAGGATTTCTTTACTAACCTATCTCTGATCACCCATACAGTGTCATAACCCTGAGGTGATTTAGGAAGTCCTATCATGAAATCCTTTGGTATTTCATAACATTTACTCTTATGAATAAGGAATAGATGTAAAATTCTAGTTGTGCCCTGTTGTTCTACCATCATCTTATAAAAGGTAGAACACTGTGTAACAAACCCATCCATCTACTACTGCATCCCCAACTACCAGTATTTGTAGTGCACGTCTAGGTAAAACATGGTACGTCTTGTATGAAACACTTTTATATATTCATGGGAATCTATCTTTAAATACACTTTTATTTCTTTTTCTAGTTGAAAATTTATTTGGATGAATAAGATCTAATCCTTATCAATGATATGACTAGGTGGTGTATTGTCACCTACCACACTCTCTCGTGTGATCACGACCTCATAGTGTGATACCTATCTCATCCCACCCCTTTCTAGTAGAAAGGAATTCACCTATAAAGAAGAGATATTACTCCGTCTATGAGTACCTTTCATCCGCAAGTGAATCTGTAAAAACAAGTCTTAAATTTTCCACTCTCTACTCACCCAATAAAATGCTTATATCGGAGTCCTCCTATATAGTGAATCAATAACATCATTTCCTTTTCTAGGAATATAGGAAAGATATATATAGAAGAAAAATAAATATTCTATCTACCTTTATCTCCTAGGATTAATGTCACATAATGTAAATATATACTAAATGTTTTCTAGGTCTATGAACACCACAAAATACTCTCCAAGTAAGAAATGTCTTCAACAATTCATGCCATGTATCTCAACAGCTCACTGAAGATCACATGTCATGAAGTTCCTCCCATGTGACCTCAACTGATGAGACCTGTATTCCATGACTCACTCCCCATCTATCAGAACTACTCCTACCCCCACACCTAATGCACTATGAAAAACTGTATTTCTAATACAAGGATCTGGAGGAATCAATACCGACACTGAAGACAATATCCATTTCAGATCATGAAAGGATGTCTCATAGACTTCTAATAATATTAACTTAACACCCTTCTTAGTAAAGACCATAAGAGATTCTACTAAGCAGAAGAGGTCCTATATGAAGTGCATCAGATATCCACCAAGCCCCATAAACTGTGTATATAAAAAATATTCTTGGAATGCTCCATGAAAACTTATAACATCCTCGAATTTTTAAAGATTTTTTTCATTAATGTATGAAACAAATATGTATTATAAAGCAATATATTTGATTAAAAATAATTATGATACATTTAAACATAGTATAAGAACACCTATTCAAACTAAATATTTGGGAATTTTAAATATACAACATCCATTAGAGATAAAAGGGGGATAAGAAAACCAAAATTTCCAATAGTAATATTGTAGCTTGATTTTTATGGATCCTTCATTAATAGGATCCCCCAAAATATGATTATGATGAAAATTCGAATAAGAAAAAAAAAAGAAAAAATAATTATCATGAATAGAATACAAAAATTCATAGATTAAAGGTTTAAAAAACCTTCTATGTTGGCTATTTATATAAATGAAAATTATTTTCCATTATAATTAGTTGTTACATTTTTTAAATAGGAAAAAGTGTTAGTAATGATGAAATAAAAATATAACCCTTGAATCATTTTTTAAAGTATACATATATTTGTTTTAATTTTAAAAATATAAATTATTTAAATAATTTGAAAAGTCTCATATCTATGGTATATTCTTGATTAAGTGGATAATTTAACTAGTATTGGATACAAAAAAGAAAATGATAACTTTTTAGTAATAAAAATAAAATGTTATGTTAACTTTTTATTAGGGAGGAGCATAGGAGGTAATTTTATTATCTAATAATTTTGTTTTAGAATTTTTAACAAATTAAAAAAATAATCCAACCTGATTTGAAGGCTAGATCGACCCCAAAAGGAACTTGTCATGATCAACTAAGGATAGAAATTTCCCAGACCACCAAGATAGGTGGAACTATAGCCTTTCATAAAGGAGGATGATCGAGCACCTCATAAAAAGGTATAGTGTCATAGGTTATCCAAGAGCCTGATCATGTCTAGACTAGTGTACAGATCATTACGGAATACCACAGAATATAATTCAGATGTTTGGTTTTCAATTTTCGGTAGTCAAATTTCCCACATACCTTATATTCATGTGTAAAACTGATAAAAATTTCAAGGTGGGATCACTTTTACAGACATTTCAATATCTAAAAAATGACAAAAATCATGACCTTTTGAACAGATCATTTACACTAAATGATCTTCCTCTCATCTATCTTTTACCTTATGAATTTCATCCATCATTGTTCCTTGATTCCTTATCCTACAACCCTTTCCTTATAGTGCTGTGACCATCAAAGGAGATCTCTTCGATCCTATTTCACTACATACGAATTCCAATGAAGCAGACCTACTAATAGTGTTCTATTTATAATGGCCTATCATTGGCGATAAAGACTAGAATTTCAAATAATTTAAATGTTTTGTGACCCACAATAATCTCAAACCCATCTATGAACTTTTAATAATTAATAAATTTGTCTACACAACACATCTAGACATAATTTCACAATCATTTAACAATTTGAAAACAATTAATATTATTACATCAAATGAAATAATTTCATTTTATAAATTTTATAGTTGAGTATACCCAAATCAAAGACCATTTTTTACACCTTTATTGACACCCATTGATGGATATACCACTTTTTTATGGTCTTCTGACTTCACATTCTAATTACTGTTTCCCATAAAAACTAGTAGCAAAACAAATATATGTATATAAGATTATAGATCCCCATTCTCTATTTGAAAGAGACCTATAAAAAACATTCTACAATTTACCTCCTATTTTCCATTGGTTCGAGTACCCTCAAGTAGGAAGGAGGACACTCCCTCCCTCTAGACTGAACACCCTGGGAAATAAGAAACCATTCGGGGTTTCTAGAAATTAAGGTGATTCTATTATATTAGTTCTCAAGTACAATATATTCTTTTTTTAATTTCAAAAACCCCTCTCTATGTGAAGTATATATTATTTTAAATATTCATGTAATATTATTCCAATATATATACATATATATATATATATATATGTGTGTGTGTGTTTTACTTATTTTTTCTAGAACAATTATTTTTAAGACTTTTAATTTCTTGTTTTTAATTATGTAAGTGAGTAACAATGTATGTATACACTATTATAAAATTTATTAAGTTAAAATACTGTTTAATAATGATATCCAAGTAAGGGGATTTAATTTATATATTTATGGTTAATTTCATTTTAACAATTTATGTATCATTATGTATTTTATTTTAACACCTTTTGACTTTTTATTTAATAAAAAAATTATTCCTAATGTTATATAAGAGTTTTTATAATACTTATATATATAAATATATGAAATTATGGTATGTTTTACATAAAAATGTTAGTTTTTAAAATTTTATGTGCTTTACATTAAGTGTTTTTAATATGAATATTTTAAGAAAGAAAACTCTTATATCTATTCTTTTAAGTGTATAATAATTTAAAATTTATATTATTTTATGTGAATGGTTCTAAAATTAACAAAAATATTATATATATATATATAAGCATAAAAATTTGAATGAAGTAAATTGGTATATAATTATATAATTCAATTATTATCATCAAAAAATGATGCTTAACCTTTTATGTCCATTTTCAAATAAAATGTCTTTCATGGTTTAAATAAAAAATATTTAAATAAATCAATGTTAATTAGCATTCCATGAATTTATGAAAATTTTAAAATTCATGGGATTTTTTGTTCCAAATTTAAAAAGAAATTTCCTATTAATATTAATACTTATATATACTTATATAAATATAAGTGTGTAAATATAAACATACACTTTCATGTTTAAAAAAACTACAGTGAATATATGTATATAAAAATGTATGCTCGAAATGTTTTTACAAAATATTTGGCAGTCGGACGTTGTAAACATGAAAGGGAAGTGTGGGAGTTAACCCATAACTAAGGAAAGTGGATAAACCCATACAACATTAAAATTTTCAATTATTTTAATGGTTTCATCCAAATATTTCTTAATACTTTCTAAAAAATCACTATATTATTTTAAATCATTTATGAAAGTGAATGAATTTGAAAAATTATTATGATATTTTCAAAGGCACAAATAATTTCAAAAGAATTACAGTGTTTTAAAAGCGTATGTATTTTCAAATGTATTACCGTGTTTTAAAAACCATAAGTATTTTAAAAGGCTTTATAATGTTTTCAAAAGTGTATGTATTTTTAAGGAAATTTTAAAAATCATGTTTTTAAAGGATTAATAAATGTATTTTCAAAGCTATTATATTTTGAAAAGTGTTTTCAAAATAATGGTTGAAAAATTATATTTATTTTAAAGTATATTTATAAATGTGTTTTTCAAAATTATATTTTCAAAATGGTATTTTCAAATATAATGTTCAATGATTTTTTAAAACCCCTTACTATGAAATTGTTCTCACCCAATGTTTTATCAAAAAAATTCATGATAATTTAGAGGTTTCATTGAGTTTAGATCCAATAAAGAGGTAACAAGAGAAAAGTTCTATCTCTCCATTTATTATTATTATTTTAACTTTTATTGTTTGTAAGAGTGGTTATTTTCCGGCAAATCATATATCCTAAAAGATCCCAATATGCAAATTAAAGTATATATATTTTTTAGTTAATTCATATAAAAAAATATAGAACATTTTTTACTATATTAGAAAGCATAAGTTTTGGGCCTTATAGTTTGTATTAGAGGAATATATAAGATAACATTAGAGATTAGGATGTTTGGTAAGATATAGGTAAAGTTTATAAATATATAGTTTTTATAAAACCATTATTTTATAGCTTTTAATATTGAGGCATTTAATTAAGAAATGGTTGGAGGAAAATAAAAAACAATGTCATTATCTCTTCCTAATGGAATTCTTAAGATCATCTTGAAAACTTCAAGCCCTTATGATATTGAAACCTGCAAAAACATTCAAATCTCCTACAAACAATTTTATTAAATATCAAAAATCTCTCCCACAATCCACTATAACCATGTATCATGGGATATTTTACAAAAACTCTAATATTCCCATGTATCTCACCTATCCCGATATGGAAGGTATCACCAGTAATTTAATTTTTCTACGTTTTCATAATATTTCAAAGAACATTATGATTTTACTCTAATATATATGATTATGATCCTCATACAACCTAACTATGTTTAATAAAAACCTATAATATTTTCAGTCGCACACATAGAATTTTCTAAGGACCCATGATCAAATGTTTCAAAATATACTCAATAAAAGTATATTATAAAACCAAGACCTATCAGATATTCTAAAATTATAAATTAAAAAAATAATTTTCCAAACTAATTCCCCTTAGACTGTGAATACATCCCAATTTATTCAAGATGATATGGACAAAAGTAGAAGGGAACTTTAAAGGAGTCTCAAACATTATTGCACCATCTAGACTATCTATCATCATAAATAACACAATGATAGGAATATTTATATACATAGATGAATGTATGATTTATTTCTAATAAATTTTCAAAATCAAAATTTTCAGTGATTGGTGATAACAACAAAGTCTTTTTGTTAGGGTAAATAACCTTGAGTCTAAATCTCCAAGACTGGGACTTAGTATTTTATTATGTGTAAAATAATTCTGAGGGTGAAATTCTATTTAAGGGGGTATAATGAAACATCTCATAATTTTAAGGGATTATTTTCATTAATGGATGCCATAAATAAGTCTTACAAATTAATATATCTAATTAAAAACAATGATTATACATTAAAACATAGGTGAAGACAACCTATTTGGACTAATGATTCAGTAATTTTAAATATACAACAACCATTAGAGATAAAAGGGGGAAAGATAATATAAACATTCCAGAATAAATATTGTTGCTCATTTTTTCTAGATCCATCATCAATAGGATTCCACCAATGATGAATATAGTGAAAATTAAAGTAAGAAAAATAAAATAACCATTCTTATGAATATAATACTAAAATTATGAGATTATTGTTTTAAAACACCTTCTAAGTATGATATTTAAAAAAAATAAAATTATTTAGATATTGTAATTTTTATTTAGTTCCTTTGAATGGGGAAAATCATTAGTAATAATGAAATAAAAATATAACCATTGAAACATTTTACAATGTGTACACACATATGATTTAAATTATAATGAAATTATAAATTATTTAAAAAATTTATAATGTTTCATATCTATGATATATTCTTAATTGATTATATAATTTAAGTAGTCTTGAAGAGCAAAAAGAAAATATTATCTTTTGAGTAACAAAAAAAAAATGTTAAGATAAATTTATACTATAGAGAAGTACATGTGTTAATTTTGTCATCTAATAGAGTTTATTTTGAATTTTTAACATAAGAAAAAAACTATTCTATCATATGCTGCTAGCCAACTCAAACATTAAAGAAAACTGGCATACTCAACCATTGAGGGAACCAGGAAAGACCACCAAGATAGGTGGAACTATGGACTCACATGGAGGAGGTAGATCAAGCACCTCACATAGAGGAAGATCCATAGATTACCCACATGACCAACCATGTGTAGGTAAATGTACATATAATCAAGGTGGTACACAAAAAACAAGTCACATTTTTGGTCTTCAGTTTCGTATAGTATAAGTCACCACTTCTCCTATATTAACAAAGCCAATCAGTAAATGTATCGAAGTGAAGTCACTTTTATAGACCCTATTCACCATTTAGAATATCTTTAAATGTTATACTGTTGGATCAGATCATTTTTTCCATCCAATCTTCTTCCCAATAATCATATACCTCACGACCTTCATCCTTTACAGTTCCTCAAATATTTTCCCCTATAATAAATGCCTTACAGCACCATCTCCCTCAAAGGAGATCTCTTTGATCCTCTTTCACCACATGGAAATGCCAATTTACTAGAACTAATAACAATGTGCTATTTTCAATCGCCTCTCTTTTGCAACAATGACCAGTACTTCAAATTATTTTGTCGGTCTTGGACCCACAATAACCTCAATTCTAATGATGAAATTTTCTTAAAAAATATGTTTTCTAGAAAACATGTCTAGATAAAAGTTCACAATTGTTTAGTAATTTAAAAAATGGTAATATTATTTTTTCAAATAAAATCATTTCATTTTATCCAGTTTTTGTATGGGTATATTCAATGAAATGTCATTTTTTAAACCTTCATTGAGTACCATCGACAGATAGACCACTATATAATGTCTTGGATCATCACCTATGAATTCTTGATTCCATTGGAAGATATAATACAAACATATATATATATATATATATATATATATAATCTTTTAGAACCTTGTTATCTTGTTTTTAGAAGGAAATATAAAACCCTCTTCTATTTCCCTCCTTCCATTTTACATTGGTTTGAATACCCTCAAGCAAGTATGAGGCCACTGCCCCCATCTGGACTGAACATCCTAAGAAAGAATAAACTATTTTTAGTTTCCAGAAAGTCAAGGTATTATATTATATTTATTTTCAAAAACTAAATATTTTGTGTTTAATTTCAAAAACCCCATTATATATGAAGTATATAAATTTTTCAAGATTTAGGTTATATTATTCAAACACACACACATATATATAATTATATGTGTGTGCGTCTGTGTGTGTTATTCGATTTTTCATGGACATTTATTTTGAGGACATTTAATTTAAAGTTTATAATTATGTAAGAGACAACCTATATATATATATATTATTTTAACATTATTAAAGTTAATATATTCTTTAATAATTATATCCATGTATGGGGGTTTCATTTATTAAATTCATGTATAATTTGATTTTAAGAATTTATACAACATGATCAATTTCATTTAAACCCCTATTTACATTTTATATAACCAATAAATAATTATTAATGTTATATATGAGTATTTTTATAATATATGTATATATATTTATATATATGGAAGGATTTAATTTTTTACTTGATAATAATACTTTTTAAAATTTTATGAGTTTTCTATAAACATTTTTTCTTTAGATTATTTTAGAAAATAAAAATGCTATATATATTATTTTATGTGAATAATAATTTACAATTGATATTATTTCATGTCATGGGTTCATACATTTACACCAATATTTTATGTTTAATAGAATCAAATTTTGAATTAAGTAAATGGGTATCTAATTATCTTATTCCAGGATGAGTTTAAAAATATAAATTTTATCATTTTATGTCATTTTGAAATAAGTTTTATTTCATAGGTTTAATAAGGATGTTTAAAATATATAGGTATTAATTAACATAAAATGAATTTATGAAAAGCCTAAAATTTCGTGATATTTGGTTGTACCCTATTTAACAAGTGATTTATTATGAATGATGATGATGATGATATATATATATATATATAAGTGTGAAAATGTAATATTTAATTGTCATGTTTTTAAAACAAAAACACTAATGATTATATGTATATAAAAAAGAATGATCACATTTTGTTTATAAAAAATTTGTTACTTGGAGCATGTAAACATTAAAGAAAATTGGGGGGGGGGGGTGATCCCATCAACAAGAAAAGTGGGTAGGCCATGATTGAATTCAATTTTTCAAGTGGCCCCATGGTTTTTATTCCCAAATATTGCTTAATATATTTTTCAAAATTATTGGATTATTTTAAATCATTTTCAAAAGTGTAATTATTTTCAAAAGAATTACAATGTTTTCAAAAGTATTACTATGTCTTCAAAACCATAAGTATTTTGAAATGAATTACCATATTTTAAAAATAATATGTATATTCAAAGGTATTACGATGTTTTAAAATGCATATGTATTTTCAATGGCATTTTAAGAATCAAATTTTCAAATTATTTTTAAAATGATTTTTAATGATATTATATTTTAAAAAGTGTTTTGAAATTGATTTTTTAAATTATATGTATCTTTAAAGGATATTTTTAAAAGTGTATTCCAAAAATTATATCAGAAAAATGGTTTTTCCAATATGGATTTTCATGGGATTTTTTAAAACCCCTGATTAGAGAATTATGCTCACCCTATATTCAATTTAATGTTTTCAGGGTCATTTATAGGTTTTGTAGAGTTTAGCTTCAATAAAGAGATAACATTAGAAATGATCTATCACACTGTTTTTATTTATTATTTTATCTTTGATAATTTTTAGGTTGGTTCATTTTCTTCCAAAGCATAGCTGAGGAAGGATCCACAGATGTAAACAACAATATATTTTTTCAGTTAATTACTATAAAAGAAATATAATATTTTTTTACCGTATCTAGAATCTTGGGTCTGAGGCATCACAAAACTATAGATACCACCTTCTCTGGGTCAAGTGATAATCCGGTATGAATGATAATTTGATCCAGGAAGTGAATTTCATCCATATAGAAGCGTTACTTTGTAATCATAGCATACAACCAATGCACTCTCGGTGTATCCAATATGATCTCAAGATTTTTTTCATGGTCATGTTGGGTGTGAGAATACACTAATATATCATCCAAAAATTCCAAAAAAATATAAATAATTATTGAAAACCTAATTCACCAGTACCGTGAAAACTTCTAGTGCATCCATGAGACCAAATGACATTACCAGATTTAAATATAGACTATACATACTACAAAAATCCATATGCGGTATGTATGAAGGTCGAACAAGCACATAATAATAACCTAATATTAGATCAATATTTAAGAACACCAAATCTACTTGGCGATGGTTTATGAGATCGTCTATTCGAGGCAATGGATAATGGTTTTTAGCAATAAACTAATTCAATTTATTGTAATACATACATATCCTTTGGGTACTGCTAGCCTTTTTAGAGAAATGGACTAGGGAACCCAAAAGAAAAGTAATGGGTCTTAAAAACCCATTGGATTTCAATTACTATAGCTGTCACAACCCAGCCTTGGGGCCCGTTCCATGACTCCTCCAAACCCTCCTTCCATAGACCAGGGGATGGCGACTAGCACCAAAGGTGTAAATCCCGATAAAAAGGGAAGGAATGGCCTTTATAAAGTAAAATAAAACACCACAGAGTACGCAAGCTGAAGTAAACACTAAGTAAACTGAGTACAAAAGTAAGTTCTACAAAGTAAATGGGCCAGAATACAAACCCAATTGAGAGTAAAGTACAACTGAAAAGAAAGTATAACAAAAGAAACGTAAAGTAGCAACTCCGAGCCGTCCTCGGGAAATCCCACCTGAAGGGTGGGTACAGATAGTCTCCTTAGCTCCTCGACTCCAGCCGTCCACTCCGTTAACGTCCCGTCCAGTGATCCACTTCTAGGTATCGTCCAACTCCATCAGCCTCCACCTCGATCAGCGCTGTCCATCGTTTGCAACCAACACAACGTAGTGTGGGCATAACCCGTGCAGTGGTGAGTATACACTACTCAATAGGGACCCCAAGACTCCCGAAGGTCTCCCAGAATCCACGAAGGATAAACCAAAAATGAAAGATACAATCACGAAGTATAAAACAACTCTACTTAGGTATATGCCCATAAATTTACCTAAGTAATCAATTATAGCACGACTCCAGCACCTGAGCCCAAATACAAGCCAGTCCACATAGGAAAACATAACCCAATCCACACAGTAATGTATGTCCCAATCCACACTGGAAACAAAGTAAATCATATCAAAAATATTAATTGAAAGTCAAGACTCAACTCACAAGTGTATACTATTCACGAAGAGGGGTGGAGATGATTAGATGTAGTCTCTGAACCATCTCCTCTTCCGAACCCATGTAGCATCCAAGTACAGAAGTCGTCGCTGCCAGACCCACGTAGGATCCAAGTACAGTAACCATCACTGCCGAACCCACATAGGATCTATGTAGAGTCTTCATCACTGCCGAACCCACGTACGATCCAAGTACAGTCTTCATTGCTGCCGAACTCTCGTACGATCCATGTACATTCGTCCTCGCAGTCGAACCCACATAGGATCCAAGTGCAGTCGCCTTCATCGTCGCAGTCGCAGCCAGCTCTAGGGTTCCCGTACACAACACACTCGATTTCGGGAGGGTCCTCTCCATGAGCCAAGGGGTTGATACATCAACTGTCATGAAGTCCCGAGTTTATGTATCACAAAATTCCGTCTCTTCAATAGGAACTCAACGTGACAGACGGTGCGTCAATCAGACGCCCGGTCTGAGAGTTATTGGTTTTTTCGTCCCAGGGGCCCGGTTGGGTTTTAAGCTAAAACCAACCGGATCATATTCCAGCTGTGTCCAAACCTTGAGAGGAGTAAGCCAAAAGAATATTCTCACTAATATTAATCCATTGAAGTCGACGTCATGTCAATCGGACGTCCGGAACTCAAGTTATAAGGGTTTCTACTTAGGGGGCCCGGTTGGTTTCGTGTTCGTACCAACCCGGCCATACCCAAAGTTCTCCAAAATCTTGAGTGTAATATACCAAAACGATCTTCTCGATCCAAGGATCCCAATGCAACTGACAGTTTTTCGATCGGAGGTCCGTAGCCCAAGATATGGGCATCTAAAAGAATCTGTCCGAAATTAGGGGGTTTGGGCCCGGACCGACCATGCCCAATTGGGTGCGGGCCGGCCCGGCTGGCGGTGGCGGCCGGCTAAGCCGGCCACACCTATGAACCGCCGCGACCATAGGTCACGGCTCCTTCCTATCCGGCACGGCGCGACGGTGCTGCGCCCCTCCGCCGCGGCCCGCCTCGGCCATGGCCCCCTTGGTGTTCCGGTGCGGCACAACGGTGTCGCGCCCCTCTGCCGCAGTGCACACTTGGTCGCGGCCTCTTTCGGCCTCACCGGCGCGGTGCGATGGCACGACGCTCCACCGCCACGGCCCGCTCCGACCGCGCTCTTCATCATTCCCGCGTGGTGTAACGACACCACACCGTCTTCGCCTGAAACGCCATTGTTAATAAACAAGAGATGGGGAGGAGAATCAGCCATGTTTGTGCAGTACGATTTCCTCCCATTACATTGGTAACAATTGGAAAAATTAAACAAGATATTTCAATGTTAAATCCAATCCAATCTTAGTTCACAAATAATGAATTTAATCCCTACCTCAATAACGATGACGAAAGTCGGCGTCTCGGTTGACGGTGTCACGTGGTGAGGTTTCGATGACGGCGTGGCGTGCATCCAAGGATGGAATGGCGTCGCACACTAGCTATGGAGAGATGAAGGAACGAGACGTCATCTCTGCTTACGGTGATGATGTTCTTTGTCGAAGTGTGTTGTTCTTCGTGGGAGGATGAAGCTCCTCAAAAAGAATATCTCAAGAGCTCTCTCCCCTTTTCTTTGCACAACCAAAAGCCAACAAAAATAAAATAAGTCTTTTACTTATTTTGTTTACTCATTCCAACATTTCAAATCTTCAAAATTTTCAAAAACCTAATTCAATTAATTAAAGGGGTTCAATTCATTGAATAAAAGTTTGTTGGAACTCAATTAATGTGAGAAGAGGAGAAGTCAAATTTAAGAGGGGTTAGAGGAGTTAGAGGAATTTCAAGGGGTGGGGCTCATGTGGGAACCACTTCAAAAATTTCCTAACAAGAGGAGTTAAGATCTAGTGGGTCCCACCCCAACTCCCATACTTAGGATAAAACCACTTAGAAATGAGAAATAAAATTCTAACACAACTTTATTTCACTTTACACTTAATTCACTTTTTTTAACAACACCTCCCGAGCAAACACAACTCCAGTAAAGGTCTTCTTGAGGAATTACCAGCACTTCGGTTTCATCAGTGCCCTCAGATTTCTATTCTGAGCACCTGTTCAAAAGTTAGTAAAACCCACTTGTTCATTCACTGAACATACCCGAGCTAAACTTCGGAAATTGATTCCGGGAACAACGGGCCTCGGAATCAGGCGCCGTAAAAAACTGTGTAGTTATAAAATCCCAAAGAAGTTTCCTAAAAATTTTCCTTGAAATTTACGGGTCTTTACATAACACCCACCTCAGGGATTTACATTCCCATAAAGATACATCACAAAACTAGGGAAACAAATGAGGGTACTGAGCACGCATATGAGCCTCCTGCTCCCATGTGCTCTCATGTAGGTTCCCGTGCTGCCACCTGATGCACACTAGAGGAATCGACCGTCCACGTAGGACCCGCTCCTGTCGATCCTCGGTCTCCACCAGGACCTCCTCAAAATTCTCCCCATCATCGATGTCCAGCTCCCCGTGATCAATGATATGTGTCGAGTCGTGCACGTATCTCCTCAGCTGAGATATGTGGAAGACGTCGTGCACCCGGTGAAACTGAGGTAGAAGAGCCAGGTGATAAGCCACCTCGCCTATCCTGCTGAGAACTTGGAATGGTCCAATGAAGTACAGAGATAACTTTCCACCCCATCCAAGTATTCGTAATCCATGCCGAGGTGAGACCCGTAAGAAAATGCGTTCGCCATCCTCGAACTCTAGTGGTCTCCGCCTCCTATCGGCATATGACTTCTGTCTGCTCTGAGCATTCCTCATCTGCTCTTGGATGATCTGTACCTTCTCCATCGTGACCTGGACCATCTCTGGTCCTACAAGTGCTGACTCCCCAGGGTCTGTCCAACATAGAGGTGATCTGCAAGGTCGGCCTTACAATGCCTCATATGATGCCATCCCGATAGTGGAGTGGTAGCTGTTGTTGTACGCAAACTCCAAAAAAGGATGATAATCCTCCTAGCTACGAAAAAAGTCGAGGAAACATGCACAAAGCTTGTCCTTGAGATTCTGAATGGTCCTCTCCGTCTGACCATCCGTCTGAGGGTGAAAGGTGGTGCTCAGGCGTTGCTGCGTCCCAAATGCCTCCTGAAACCCCTTCTAAAGGCGAGAAGTAAATCGAGCATCTCCATTAGAGACGATAGATGATGGTACACCATGAAGTCGTATGATCTCTTGAACATAGAGGCATCACAAGCTCTCTAATGAGCCCTACTCTCTGATAGGTAGAAAGTGGGATGACTTGGTGAGTCCGTCTAGAATCACCCAAATGGAGTCGTGTCCTCTGGAAGTACGTGGAAGCCCTGTCACGAAATCCATTGGTATCCCATCCCACTTCCACTCTGGGACCTCCAAGGGTTGTACCAAGCCTTCTGGTACCTGGTGCTCCACCTTCACCTGCTGACAAGTGAGGCATCGAGAAATGAACTCTGCCACAACCTTCTTCATACCCGGCCACCAGTGCTGTCGTCTGAGGTCCTAGTACATCTTTGACACTCTAGGATGTACCGCTAGAGGGGAAGTGTGAAACTCCCTAAGCACCTCCTCCGGTAATAGAGCTGGTACTATGGTACATCCCCTGAAAAGGATAACGTGCTCCCCACCTATAAATAATCCATCAGGTGCCTGTCCTGAGGATATCTGTGCACGTCGCGTCTCATAGTTAACGTCTCGACGCTGTGCCTCTCTGACCCACTAAAGTGGTGGTGGAGTGACTGTGAGCGACTGTAAAAAGGCTTCCCCATCTCTTTCCATGAAGGATATCTATAATGCGACTAACTTCTCTATCTCCTCTCCAAGTAGTTGAATGCCCGTCCTCCTGTTGAGAGCATCGGCTACTACGTTCCCCTTCCCAGGAGTGTAGACTATCTTAAATTCATAGTACTGGAGGAACTCGAGCCATTGCCGCTATCTCAGGTTCAGGTCCTTCTGCAAGAATATGTACCTGAGACTCTGGTGGTCAGAGTAGACTGTAAAGAGCTCACCCATCAGATAGTGCCACCACATATTTAAGGCAAAGACCACTGCTGCTAACTCCAGGTCATCGATAGCATAGTTCTACTCATGCTGCCTCAACTATCATGATCAATAGGCGATCATTGCCCGCTCCTGCATCAGGACACACCCGAGTCTGGTCCCTGATGCATCGTAGTAAACTACGTACCCTACTCCCTCCTCTGGTAGCCTCAAGATGGGTGCACTGGTCAATATCTGTCTCAGCTCTTTGAAGCTCTGCTAACATCTATCTGACCACACGACGGATTTTCATTTCTTTTTCAAACCTGAAAGTAGTGCTGCAACTCTGGAGAAGTCTGGCACAAACCTTCGATAGTACCCAGCCAGACCCAGGAAACTCCGTACCTCCGTCACGCTTCTGGGTGGCTCCCAAGATAGCACTGCTTTGATCTTCGCAGGATCCACCGCAACTCCCACCTCAGAGATGACGTGCCCCAATAAGTGGACCTCACATATTCAGAACTGACACTTCGAGAGCTTACCATAAATCTGGTGCTCTCGGAGTGTGTCCAGTACAACCTGCAAGTGGTAGGCGTGCTCCTCCTCAATAGTCGAGTAAATCAATATGTCGTCGATGAAGAATATGAAAAATCAATCGAGTTAAGGCTGGAAGATCCTGTTCATGAGACTCATGAACATTTCTGGTGCATTGGTTACGCCGAAAGGCATAAACAAGAACTCATAGTGGCCATATCGACACCTAAAATCCATCTTCTATACATCCTCATCTCAAACTCTGAGTTGATGATAGCCTGACCTGAGGTCTATCTTCAAGAACCATCATGCTCCCTTGAGCTGATCGAAGAGGTCTTCAATCCTCGGAAGTGGATACTTGTTCTTCACGGTTACCTGGTTCAGGCAACGGTAATAGACATATAGTCGCAAGCTCCCATCTTCCTTCTTGCCGAACAAAATCGGGGAAGCCCAGGGAGAAACACTAGGTCAAATGAATCCCTTTCCCTACAAGTCATCCAGCTGTACCCGTAGCTCACGATGCTCGGCGGGAGCCATCCGATATGCTGGTGTAGATATTGATGATGTCCCGGGGTATAGGTCGATGTAGAAGTCTACCTCACTACGAGGAGGCAGTCCTGGAACATCATCAGGAAAAATGTCTGCATACTGATCGACCACAATAGGAAAACTCGGACTCCGCATGTCAACTGCTCCTAGGATTAGGCTAGAAAACTGGTGAGTGATCAGCTGTCCTCTCCTCTATGTGATTCCATCCTGCGCTGCAAAGGATCCCTTCTCGCCGGTGAAGGTTAACCTACTCCCATCAGTGCAAACACATCGCACCTTGTGCCTAATACAGTCAATCTGAGCATGGACCGTAGATAACCAATCCATGCCCAAGATGACGTCGTAAGGCCTCGACGCTGCTACAAGAAGATCCCAGCCGAATCCCTCACCTTATAGAGTAAGCTCACACTCTCGACACCAGTGCGTAATCACCGAGTCGGATCCCATAGGAGTATCTAGCCGTAAGGACGAGCCAACAGCTCCGTCAGAATCTCCGAGCTCCGAACAAGGGTAACAGCAATAAAAGAATGACTCTCTCCTATGTCTATAAAAACTGCAGCAAGGGTGGAGTAGACACAGATAGTACCTTGAATCATCTCAGGTGCGTCTTGGTCATAGGCCTCCACTGCCTGAAGCTAAGCCTGCCTCTGCACGCCAGCTCCCTTTGGTCGGGGTGGACCTCTTGGTGGTGGTGGTGGTAGAGCTCCGAAGCGTCGTCCACCACCTGCTGCCCGGCCAGCTCCTCTGCCTCGTCCACCTGCTCCCTGCGGAAATCCACGGTCAAACATATGCCTCTGCCTGGGTGGTCCCTCAACCGTCTGTTGCTCCTTTTCACGGCGGGTTGGGCAGTCACGAGCCATGTGGCACTGCCCGTCGCATGCATAGCACTCTTTGCCACTAGTATGACTGGATCTGCTGTGTGTGCCCCGCACCTCCAAACCAGTATCCTGAGGTCGTCCACCTGATGGTCTGGTCTGCTTTGACCCCTATGAAATCCGTCGACTACCAGCTGCAGAAGACTCCACCACATGCTGCCCTGTGGTAGGTCTCACTGCTGGTGTAGGCTCTGCAAGAAAGCTCTCTACAAGAAGGGCTCGCTCCAGTACTCCTGCATATGTCGGAATACTAAGGGAAATCATTGAAGCCCTGATCTCATGCCTCAGTCCCTGCTCAAAGGTCCGAGCCCAGAAGAATGGGTCCCGTACCATGTCTGTGGAGTTGCGCAAGAGATCAGTAAATCTCGCAGAGTACTGGGCTACTGACATGCTGCCCTTCCATAGCTGTAGTAACTCTTGGATGTGCACCGCACAGAGGGTGGCTGGAACAAACACTGAGCGAAAAATGCTCTCAAAGTCTGACCAAAGGAGAGATGCCTCATCGTGCACAAGGAGCATCAGGCTCCACCATCTACCTGCAGCCATGTGCAGGAGACTCACTGCAAGGATCACCATGAGGTCAGCTGGTGTCCCTACTAATCTAAAAACTCGAACAACAGCCTCCATCCAATCCTTGGCTTCCTGAGGGTCCATCTCCCAGTGGAACCTAGGCGGTCTCTGAAGCTATAACTTGTGCAGTGCACTCAGGCGACGTGCACTCTCAGCTGCTAGGGCTGGTGGCATCGGTGGCTCTGTTGGTAGAGGCACCGCCGGTGCCTCCGCTGTGATGGGGACCTATACCGAGTCCTCGTCACTCGGTGGATGACCGTCTCGTACAAAGCTCAGAACCCTAGCTGGATACCGTCGTGGGGCCATCCTGAAAAGAAACAGGTGCTCCACAGTTAATACAGTATACCTGGTGAGCTGACACAAGTAATCACAAAGAAAACATTGAATCACACATGCAATCAATGTTTTCGTGCACTGAGTCGGAAATCAGAAGTCAGGGTCCTAGTGTATGGATACGTCGGCCGTCGTACCAACACTGGACTCTCTGGACAGATAACCACACTCAATACCCTTAACAATATTGCTTCACATCGAAGAAGGATCAGAGTCCTGAGTTCTGCGGTAGAACCGACTCCTCTAATACCAATTTGTCACGACCCTTCCTCAGGGCCCATGTTGTGACTACCCCAAGCCCACCTTCCATAGGCCAGGGGCTGGAGACTAGAACCAAAGGCGTAAATCCCAATAAAAATGGAAGACATTTCCTTTATAAAGTAAACAAACACCATAGAGTACGCAAGCTACTGTAAACACTAAGTAAACCAAGTACAAAAGTAAGTTCTGCAAAGTAAATGGGCAAGATTAAAAACCCAACTGAGAGTAAAGTACAACTGTAAAGAAAGTACAGTAGGAGAAATGTAAAGCAGCAACTTTGAGTCATCCTCTAGAAATCCCACCTGAAGGGTGGGTACAGATAGTATCCTCAGCTCCTCAGCTCCAGCCGTCCGCTCCATGAACGTCTCGTCCAATAATCCAGTTCCAGGTACCGTCCAGCTCCATGATCCTCCACCTCGATCAGCGCTATCTGTCATCTACAACCAACACAACGTAGTGCGGGAATAGCCCGTGCAGGGGTGAGTATATGCTACTCAGTAGGCACCCTGAGACCCCCGATGGTCTCCCAGAATCCACGAAGGATAAACCGCAAAGGAAAGTTACAATCACGAAGTATCAACCAACTCTACTTAGATATATGACCATAAAAATACCTAAGTCATCAATTCCAGCTCGGCTCTAGCACATGAGCCCAAATACAACCCAGTCCACACGGGAAAACAAAACCCAATCCACACAGTAAAGTACGTCCCAATCCACACAGTAAAGCAAGTCAATCATATCGACGATATTAATTGAAAGTCAACACTCAACTCACAAAAGTATACTATTCATGAAGAGGGGTGGAGATGATTAGATGTAGTCTCTAAATCATATCCTTTGCCGAACCCACGTTGGATCAAAGTACAGAAGTCATCACTGTCGGACCCACGTAGGATCCAAGTACAGTAACCATCGCTGTTGAACCCACGTATGATCCAAGTATAGTCGTCATCACAGCCGAACCCACATAGGATCCATGTAGAGTCGTCATTGCTACCGAACCCACATGGGATCCATGTACAGTCGTCCTTGATACCGAACACACATAGGATCCAAGTACATTCTCCTTCATCGTCGCAGTCGCAGCCAGCTCTAGGGTTCCCGCACACTACATGCTCGATTCTGGGAGGGTCCGCTCCATGAGCCCAGGGGTTGATACATCAACTGTCATGAAGTCTAGAGTTGATGTATCACAAAGTTTTATCTCATCAATAGGAACTCAGTGTGACAGATAATGCATCAATCAGACGCCTGGTCTGAGAGTTATTGGCTTTTTCGTCCTAGGGGCTCGATTGGGTTTTAAGCTAAAACCAACCCGATAGTACTCCAGCAACATCCAAACCTAGAGCGGAGTAAGCCAAAAGAACCATCTCACTAAGAGGAATCCAATGATGTCGACGGTACATCAATCGGACGTCCGGAGCTCAAGTTATAAGCATTTCCGCTCAAAGGGCCTGGTTGGTTTCGTGTTCGAATCAACCAGGACATACACAAAGTTCTTCGAAACCTTGAGTGTAATATATCGAAATTACCATATCGATCCAAGGATCCCAACACAACTGACGGTGCATCGATCAGTGGTTCGTAGCCCAAAATATTGGCGTTTGAATGAATCTGACCGAAATTAGGGGGTTTGGGCCCAGTCCGACCCGACCCAATACTCCCTGGGTAGACCCAACCCGGGTCCGGGTTCGGACCAATTGGGCGCGGCCCGACTCGGTGCTGGCGGCCCAGCCCGGCACTGGTGGCCCGGCCTAGCGCGGCTGGCCCGGCCCGGCGCGGGCGGCCCGACCCGCGTGGCCGGTGGCTTGGCTCTCGGCCGAGCGGGATGCGAGGGGGGGGGGGGGGGGGGCACTTCCCCCCTTGATTGAGGAAATGAATGACAATTAAGGCTGTCCTTTATTGTAACCGTGGGACCCGAGGGGGTCCCGCCTCCAGCTGGGTGTGGCGGCTGGCTCAGCCGACCGCACCTCTGAACCGCCGCGGCCATAGTTTGCGGCTCCTGCCCGTCCTGTGCGGCGCGATGGCGCCGTGCCCCTCTGCCTTGGCCCGCCCCGGCCGCGGATCCCTTGGTGCTCCTGTGCGGTGAGACGACACCTCACCCCTCCACCAAACCCCGCACTTGGTCGCGACCTCCTTCAGGCTCAACGGCGCGGCGCGATGGGGTCGCGCTCCCCCGCCATGGCCCTCTCCGGCCGCGGTCTTCATCATTCCCACACGGTGCAACGACACCCCGCCGTCTTCACCTCAACCACCATTGTTAATAAACAAGAGACGGGGAGGAGAATCAGCCATGTTTGTGCGGTCCGATTTCCTCCCGTTTTGTTGGTAACAATTGGCAAAATGAAACGAGATACGTCAACGTTAAATCCAAGCCAATCTTAATCCACCAATAATTAATTTTACCCCTACCTCAACAACGATGATGAAAGTCGGCATCGCGGTTGATGGCGTCATGTGGTGAGGTTTCAAGGACGGCGTAGGCGTGCGTCCAAGGATGGAACAACGCCATACACTAGCTGCGGAGAGATGGGGGAATGGAACGTCGTCTCTCCTTGCGGTGACAAAGTTCTTCATCGAAGGGTGTTTTTCTTCGCGGGAGGATGAATCCATTCAAAAAGAATAACTCAAGAGCTCTCTCCCCTTTTCTTTGCACAACCAAAAGCCAACCAAAATAAAATAAGTCTTTGCCTTATTTTATTTACTCATTCCAACATTTCAAAACTTCAAAATTTCACACACCTAATTCAATTAATTAATGGGGTTCAATTAATTGAATAAAAGTGTGTTGGCACTCAATTAATGTGAGAATAGTAGAAGTCAACTTTAAGAGGGGTTAGAGGAGTTAAAGGAATTTGAAGGGGTGGTGCTCGTGTGGGACCCACCTCACTAATATCCTAAAAAGAGGAGTTAGGATGTAGTGGGTCCCACCCCAACTCCCATACTAAGGATAATACCACTTAGAAAAGAGAAATAAAATTGTAACACAATTTTATTTCACTTTACACTTAATCCACTTTTTTTAACAACTCCTCCCAAGCAAACACAACTCCAGTAAAATTATTCTTAAGTAATTACCGGCACTGGGATTTCATCGGTGCCCTTGAATTTCGATTCTGAGCACCGGTTCAAAAGTTAGAAAAACCAGCTCATTCATTCACTGAATGTACCCAAGCTAAACTTTGGAAATTGTTTCCGGGCACACCGGGCCTCAGAATCAGGCGCCGTCAGAAACTGCATACTCGTAAAATCTCAAAGAATTTTTCAAAAAATTTTCCTTGAAATTTACGGTTCTATAAAATAGCTATATATTGATCTATTACAACGTAATAGTATCCATAGTATAAGGAGAAATGGATATTGGTACAAATCTAGTTACTGGATCAATTGAAAATTATACCTCCATCTAGAGAAAGTCTTAAAATTTTTTCTGGGGAACCTTCCTTGAAATGATCAACTTCTGAATAGAAATATGCATGAATTGTTCCTTGACTATCCAGATATCAGCTAGTGATATGGGCTGTCATCCTGACCAGACCATGATGCTTAGGTCTAGGCCAGCTCAACTAGACATCATATTCACCTTTGTGAATTAAAGATCCATCCTATGATGATACAGAATTCACCCTTGATGATAATAATCAAATAAATCATGAAAGAGGAGAATCCATTCCTTCAAGAGAATGATGTCAAACCATGGAATCTCAAGGAAAAAAGGGTCCCATTCAATGTGAAACCCACCCACCTCAAAGGGGAACTACATGAACTGGATTAAAATTCTAATTTTATCCTCAATGGTTTATCAAGTGTGTTTAGACTACTAGAAAACTGAACATTTGGCAAAGGATCTCCATAATAGGCACAAATATAAATCTAAAAGAAGAACCTATATAGAAAAACGTAGGCACTAATGGATTCGAGACTAATATAGTACCTTTTACTATAGAGGGTTAGAAATTTAGACACTTAGGGATTATCTATAACACATATATGTATTAATGATCTATAGTCCTGAAATATTGCATGAAAACCTTGAGCAGGTCCGCTTGGATGTTGCTAAAAATATGGTTTCTGGATACCTCGACTGTGACCACAAACTCATCTGGACCTTTCAGTTGTACTCTATCTCCGTACTTAATGAAAATATATTAACCCTACTTCTGAATATGGAGTGTATGACGACCCAATATCACTAGATACTGGAGGAAAATATCTTCAAAAGAGACGCATATCAACAATCTCACTGAAAGATCAACAATCGAATGCGACCTTCATACCATGAGTTCTCACATTCCATGGTTTACCACACTCATGGAACCACATATGGATACCTAAGTATTCTCCCAAGATGACAATATCACTATGTTAAATCTCGAGAATACACTTCCTACTATTAGTCTATAGAGTACCAAATTCAGGTTCAGAACCAACCTGGCTCCTATCTCTCACCTCTCTTAGGTTATTATCTACGATAAGCACCAGATTCACTATTCTAGATATGAAAGTAATCTAGATTACAATTACCTATGATCGGATTTCATACCTGTGAGAATCCTCAAGTCTTTTGGATTTAGATAACTCATCACTGAAAAAATAGGTGATAAATATTGGAGAAATATAAAATGGGTTGAAAATTCAAAGACTTATAAATCACCCTTCTCTAGAAGATTAAACTCTATGGATTTATCGGCCCTAAACCTCTTGATATAGAAAAAATCATAGAAGGTCTTATGAAATTAACTGCAATCAATATTCTAATGGAAATAAATATAATTAATGACATCCATCATATCTTGAAATAATCCAAAATCATGTATGTATTGAGATTCACTAGCCTCTTGAATGGTGTATCAATATGATCGAAAATCCATAATATGGCCACCAGCTATGAATCTGTGGCATTTGGTCATCTATCCACTAAGAATGTGGGCAAATGCTACTAGTGGAACTCACATATGAAGTTTTCCATAGTTAGGGAAGGTCACAGTGCTCCCTAAACTGTCTGAATAATGTTTAGGAACCTATCTCAGAACTAGGCATTGGATCTCATATTGGGTATAATTAGTGGTGCTGCAAAAGGAATTACTAGTGGTTCTATAAGTTACATAGGGCTCACCTCCTCAGTATCATGGTCATCACCACCCTCTTGGAACCCAACTCAAAGATGTCATGGTGGCATGTCTCTAAAATTCCAAACACACACCTTAACAAAATATTTAACAACCACTAAAAGCACATTTATAAAATTAATAATGGTAAAATCCTTACTAAATAAAGCTCACACCCCTCTTAAATATCCTTGATCCAAGTCTTGATGACATAATAATCATAACATATAATTTATTGACGTTATCTACTACCCACTACTAGTGTTAGGTTATGGTCAATTTGTCTAATATAATTCAAATTTCATAGTATACATAGTAGAAATTATAATCTATAGAGGAAAAAACCTCTTAAATTTTAATTTTAATCCCTATTTAATGATGACCACTTTATTTTAGAGTTCAATTCATTTTAAATTGATTTTCATTAAAAAAATTTTTTAAAATTTGAATGGTATGAATCACCAGTTCCAATTTAACAGGGACCATGCACCATATAAATTTAATTTTTTCACCCATTTATTTCCAAATAGTAATATATATCATGTACCTGTATGATGTGTCATCAAAATTCCATTGGTATATAAATAAGGCACCGAAACAAGTTTCATGAAAAGAATGTAGTAATATAAATGGGGCGTGACATAATGTTTTACAATTCCTTCAAAGTATCATGATGAAGTATATCCTTTCCATATCAGGTGAAGGGTAGAAATAAATAATCATTAGGAATATGAAACATCATGTTCATCACCAAACAGTGATGTTAAATCAACATTAACATGCACAAACCAGTAATAACATATCACATCCTAGGATATTTTTATTTTCCCCTATGCATTTTCTAGATTCTTCCATACACAACTCATAACCAAATTTCATTACATATTTGTCTCCATTCAAATACCAAAACTATAATAAAAATGGAAAATAACCCATTTGATACCTCTTTGTGATTTATTAGATCTAGTTCACTCAATAGTAACTAAGACTAGTTGGTCACATGACCTTAAACATGCCTGCTCATATGCTAGATGCTACTGAATTGTAGTGAGGTTCCATGGTGGACTAAAGGAGAGAATATAACCTTTTGCTCTAAGTGTAGCACATTAGTATAATATGATAGTGGAAGAATATGAATAAATGAGAAATATAATAATAACATCCATAATAAAAATAGATGATTTAACACATCCAAATATTTCATATATAGATGATTATCATGGAATACTATACAAAATAGAGGTAAATACATGGGAACAAAAATCTTGAGTAATATGTGTATCAAAATACCAAAAAAAAGAGTTGCTATCCATATATAACATAATGATTGAAACGTATCAGGTCTGGGTGCCACTCAATGGGTGCCCTGAACCCAGTTTGTCATGTGACCTCAAGCGCATTTCCCCAAACGCCAGAGGCTGCCGACTAGTAGTGAGTGCCCAAGTCTGATAGTGGGAGAACTATGCCCTCATTTGTTAAAGTATAGCACAGTGGAATTTAAGTATACAACATACAACAACAACAGAAGTGGTAGACCATACACATTTAAAATAAACAACTGAAGTAAAAGATAACCAACAGTTATATAGATGATAATGCAACATGTCTCTTGTTCTAAGAAAATAGCCAGAACATGTTACAAAACAATACAGTACAGTACAACACAGAGTAAAGAAAAACCCAAACAAAACAGTTGGTAGCATCACGAGCCTAAACCCTATCCTATGCTCCCCTACTCCTCAGTAGCAATCAAGTACCTGTATAAGGACCCTTGCCCTTATCCACATCTACAGAAATGTGATTTGTTTTGGCCGAAGACATGACCCAAATAGGGTGTGATAAATAAATCCCAGTAGGCACCCACCAAAGGCCCATGCCCAACTGTGTGAAACTATGAAACAACAGTGTGCAGTAGTAAAATGAAATAAACTAAGCAGTACTCAAAAGTAACTAACTTTACTAGTTATATTTCCATTTTATTATTCATTTAATCGTTCATTATAAGGAAACCACCATAGTGAATTTCTATATAAACAGTCTGTGCCCTTAAACACGCAAACCCTTACCATTAGGTAATCAGAAACGTAACCTGCAGGTAATTAGAACCTTTCCCTCAGGAATTTCCCTCAGGCATAACAGATATTGCCCTCAGGCATACAAAGTGTCGCCCCCAAACACAGAGTCTATTGTCCACAGGAACAGAAGAAGTTTCCCTCAGGCTAAAAAATGCACTACCCTCAGGCTACGTAAAACACTAACCTCGGGCTAAAAAAGTAACCAGGCCATGCCCAACATGTAAACAAGAAATACACATGCAATTAATCTCAAGGAAAAAGTAATGCCCAAAATAAACATGGCATACCCTCGGGTATCCTGGCCAAACGACTAAACATAGGAACGCACCCCTATGGTGGTCCTGGATCCATGAATCCATCCAAAACCGAAGTTTATTAACACATTTAATTACCCATACAATTATTGGTATTTAAAACAGCCAAGGCGTCAGCCACGCGACACCCCAACATGGGTTCATAGCTCAATAATTTACACAAATGCACAACAGTTAGAAATTATACACCAAGCCACCTACCTTAAATGCCCATGAACGGTATACGCGAACAACGACTGTCGAATCATCCAAGAACGACGTAGATATTAGGTTAAAGAAAACCTCATTCAAACCTATACAACTTCCCTTAGAAAAAGAATTGGAAAGAATGGCTTACAGAAAGTTGTGGGCTTACCCGTGTGGTTCCAACGAGATCATCAGAGGTGAAAACGGATTCCCAATGCTCGATTTGGAGATCCTCGAAGGTCCAGCCTCCTCTCCCGACTCCTTCCTCCGGTTCTAAGCCTTCCCTGTGAACAGGGGAGGCTACTTTCCATTTAAGCGAAAAAACAAACTACACAGCGTGTACTATTGACTACACGACATGTACTTTTCTAATTTAACCATTCCTCTGGCAACACAACCACACTGTTCATCCGTCAATATGAGTACATGGCGTTTATTTATGATTACACGGCATGTACTGTCACTCTTCTGGTGGCTACTTCACTACCTTAATATTTTCCTACCGACTGACTACATGGCGTATAAATACCAACTACACGGCGTGTAGTTGGTTTTTACACCTTTCATTGTCGATAGGTCTACACACCCTGTGTACTCACCCCCCACGGCTAAAGTACAAAAAGTGTGGAATAGTACATGGTGTTTAGTCCAAAAATTTAGGTTTTTTCCCCATTTTCCTAATTTTTTCAAAAACACTTATGGGAAAGAGAAAAGAAGAAACCTGTACCTCAAAAATAAGAACTAGGTTCTTAAAAACTTCCCCCCTTAAAGAAATTCATCCCCGAATTTCCCTTCCAAGTGTGGCTAAGATAAAGCTCAGAACAACTCTGTCCACTGAGCACGTACGTCGGTCTCCCACTCCCAGGTTTCGTCCTGCACTCGCCCATGCTCCCATGACACCCGTAAGAGAGGAACTGACCCACCTCAGAGAACCTTCATGCTCCTATCAATGATACGAATCGGATTCTCCTCAAAGGATGCATCTACCTCAAGATCAACCTCCTCAGGCTGAAAGACGTGAGATGAGTCTGAATGATATCGGTGCAACTGAGATACATGGAAGACATCGTGCATGGATTGGTACCTCTGTGGTAATTGCAATCGATAGGCAACCGACCAAACTCTCTCCAGAATCTCAAATGGCCCCACATACCTCGGTGAAAGTTTACCCTATCTATTGATCCGCCTGTGTCCCAACCTCGGCGAAACACGCAAGAAAACCTGATCCATGACCACGAACTCTAAGGGTTGTCTCCGGTAATCAACATATGATTTCTGACGAGATTGTATTGTAGCCATCCGCTTTTAAATCAACTGGTCCTTCTCAGAAGTCTCCTACACGAGACGTGGTCCCAATAAAGCTTCCTCAACTGCCTCTATCCCGCACAAAGGTGATCAACATGGACTACCATAAAAATCCTCATAAAGTGTCATCTCAATAGTTTCATAACAACTATTATTATAGGAAAACTCGACTAAGGGTATATGATTCCCCCAAGATCCCCCAATGTCTAGGACGTACGCACACAACATGTCCTCTAGCACCTATATCGTACGCTCTGACTGGATGTCATTCTGAGGGTGGTAAGCTGTGATCAGAAGCACCTGTGTACCCAGTGCCTATTGAAAACTCTGCTAGAAGTGAGATGTAAAACAGGCGTCCCTATCTGAAACGATAGAACGAGGGACCCCATGAAGATGTACGACCTCTCGGATATACAACTTCCCGAGCTTGTCTACACCGAAGGTCACATTGATTGGAAAAAAGTGAGCTTCCTTCGTGAGTCTGTCCACAACAACCCACATGAAATCATTGCCTCAAAGTGACCTTGGAAACCCAGACACGAAGACCATCGTGACATCATCCCATTTCCACTCTGGTATGGGTAACTATTATAATAGTCTGACTGGCCTCTGATTCTGCGCCTTCACCTGCTGACAGGTGGAACATCTCGTAACAAAACCAGCTACATCTCTCTTCATACCCGACCCCCAGTACTGATGTCTCTAGTGACGGTACATCTTGGTAACTCAGAGATAAACTGCCTAGATGGAAGCATGAAACTCCTGCATCAGCTCCTCACGTATATCCCCTGGAACAAATACTCATCCAGGGAAATGCAGTACCACATCATCGCTTATCGTCCACCCAGGAGGAGGTCCCTCACTTGCCACCGACTGTTGTAGGACTAGGCCTTCTGAATCAGATAGCTGTTACATCCTCACCCTTTCCAAGAGGGTAGAGGTCACAAATAAAGATGAAAGATATGTCTTCCCCTGACTGTCATGGACCTCTAAATTCATCCCAGAGAACAAATCCATCAGCTACCATTCCCCACTATCCTCTTACACTTCCTATATCTGGGTCTTCCTACTCAGTGCATCAGCTACTGCATTAACTTTACCAGGTGTATAGGCAAGCTCAAAGTCGAAGGACTGAAGGTATTCGACCCACCTTCGCTACCTCAGATTCAAGTCACGTTGAGTAAAAATATACTTGAGACTTTGTGGTCTGTGAAAACTACAAAATGATCTCCTAAGAGATAATGTCTCCAACAACGCAATGCATGAACAACTGTAGCCAAATCGAGATCATGCGTCGGGTAATTCTTCTCATGTGGCCTCAACAGCTAAGACCCGTAGACAACAACTCGATCGCCCGGTATCAACAAAGCTCCCAACCCAATCCCAGATGCATCACAGTAAACTGTATAGCTCTTCCCCTGCTCTGGGAGTATCAGGATTGGTGCTGATGTCATCCTTCCTTTTAGGTCCTGAAAGGTTGTCTTGTAAGCTTACGACTAAACGAACATCACACCCTTCTTAGTAAAACCCTTCAACGGTGCTGCTAAGCGGGAGAAGTCCCGTATAAAGAGTCTATAGTAACCAGCCAGCCCCAGGAAACTTCGTATCTCAAACACGTTCTTGGGATGATCCCAAGAAACTACTTCCCTCACCTTCTCTGGGTCTACTGAAACTCCTTCCTCTGAGATGATATAACCCAGGAAGTGAATCTAGTCTATCCAAAAGTGTCACTTTGAGAGCTTAGCATATAGCTGATGCTATCTCAGTGTACTGTATACGATCTCAATATGGGTGGCATGGTCATTTCGAGTGTGAGAGTACCCCAAGATATCATCCACGAATACTACCAGAAAAAAATCCAGATAGGGATGGAACAAATGATTCATTATATCCATAAAAACAGTTGCCTCGTTCGTGAGTCCGAGCGGCATAACCGTGTACTCGTACAGACCATATCTGCTTCGAAAAGCTGCAAGTGGTATATCTGATGGTCCAACGTGCATCTGATGATATCCTAATCTCATGTCAATCTTCTAGAACACTCATGCTCCATGAAGTTAATCAAAAAGATCATCAATCCTCAGAAAGGGATATCGGTTCTTAACCGTCAATTGGTTCCCTGATAATCCACAAAGAGTTTGAGGGTACTGTCCACCTTCTTTTCAAAAAGGACCAAATAACCCCAAGGAGAAGTACTGGGTCAGATGAAACCCTTTGATTGAAACTCCTCTAATTGCTTCTTGAGCTACTGAAACTTGGGCATGACCATCCTATAAGGAGGAATAGACACCGGTGATACTCATGGCACAAGCTCAATAGAGAAATCCACCTCACGCATTGGAGGTAGACCTGAAAAGGCCTCCGAAAGGACATCCCTAAAATGATCAACCACTGGAGGGAAATCCATCTTAAAAGTACCCTGATCATCTAGATATAAACTCACAATCTGGGCTGTGACTCCACCTCGCCCATGTTGATATGGTCCAGCTCGACACGCCTGAACATCCTACTCACCCTTGTATAGAAACTCTCCACCCTATGGTGATGTGAAACTCACCCTGCGATGATAACAGTCTACAAATGCTCGAAAGGAAACATAACCAGTCCATCCCGAGAATGAAATCATAGCTCATCTTCTCCAAGTCATAGAGGTCCCAAAGAATGTGACACCCACCAACCTCAAGGGGGAACTCATTGCACTGATGCACACATGTCGTTCTCATCCCCAACGGAGTGTCTTGTGTTATAAAAGCAGAAGAAGAAGAAACACACAACCCAATGCTCTCTACAACAGGAAAAAATATGAAACTATGTGTAGCACCCGTATCAAACAGTACGGAAGATAAGACATAAGCTACTAGAATAGTACTTCTGACAGTAGATGGTTTTGGATCCTGCTTCTACTGGGTCTGTTGCACTGCATATGCCTACCTAGTGTCGCGACCCTGTGACACAGCCTGGTTACCCTAAGCTGTCCTGCCCTGTTGCCTCTGAGGTCCTAGTGTCTGGCTACCACATCCACGACCACCATCCCTGCATGCACGCTCTGACATATTCTAGTTTCCTGACTGGTAAGAAGTAATTGGTCCTACTCCCGCACACAAAGTCTGCACAGAACCCCTCTCACTAGCCAATGATGGAAACACCCTACAGAAGCGTTGTAGATGGCCCATTTTACAGCAAGCTCGGAACTCCACTGGGTCTCGTGGGTACTGAGGTCTCTTGTGCCCCACCTTACCACATAGGTAGCACCTGACTTGGACACCTAAAACATCCTTCTATCTAGTAATGACACCCTGAGAGAAGTCTATCTGTCTCATCCTCTTGCTATTAGAAATAGTACCCGAAACTGGTGCCAAACCGCCTTAGCCTGAACCACTATCTTCCTGAAGGTTCCTTTCTGTAATCAACCCCTGGTTCAAAATAGAATGTACAGTAGGAAACCTCAAAACGTTCACCAGTGATCGGATGTCATATCGAAGACCATCCTCAAAGCATCTGGCTCTCAGCATCTCATCACCCACCAAAACGGGTGAAAAACACTGAAGCTCATTAAAACGAGCAGAATAATCCATCACTGACATAGAGCCCTGCCGCATGTTCGTGTAGTCTCGAGCTCTATCTTCCCTCAGCGTCTCTGGAAAGAAGAAGTCATATAAGACTTCCTGAAAATCATCCCACGCCATGTCTCTGTGATGCTCTGACTGGGTGGTAAAATCCCACCACCTCTTGGAGGAATCACGTAGCATATACATCACAAGCTTGACCCTCTGCCCTGGAGGCATCTCAAGATGCTCAAAAATAGTCTGCATAGACCCCAGCCAAGACTCCGCAGCCTGTGGTCTTCCATATAATGAAAACGTAGGAGGATGCTGCTACTGAAAGATACAATTCAGCTCAGCCATATATGTGGCAGCCGACGGTGCTCCCTGAAAGGTCTGCATGAACCGCATAAAGCCTTCACAGAACTGAGATTCCATGACTGTATCCTGTATAACAGCTGGTGCCGCATCTGGCCCTGCTGGAGGATCCACTGGTAGGCCATGGCCCACCAACTCTGGAGTAAATTTGTTGTCGCTCTCCTGGCGAAGAATGTGTGGTCGTCTCGGCAGCATGACTCTACAAGGTCAAACACACACCTTAGATCCAGATTATCAAGGGTGAAAACGTAGGGACCAAAAAGGGAACATGATGAAGAAGGGATTCAAGATTTTCAAAAGAAGACTACACGGTGTGTATACTATCTAGACGACATGTACCTGACTTCTCTTCCCTGCCCGGGTCCTTCCACACGGCTCCCGTTGAACAAAACTACACGGCATGTATATAATCTACACGGTGTGTATGGTGTAAATTTCCAACTACCCATGTTGTTTGTGACATGGAAAAATACTCAGATCGATACTACATGACATGTTACAACCACACACGGCGTTTACACTACCCTGTTTCCTAGCCACACGACAAATTCCGCACGGTCTGTCCTCAGACGAGACTACACAGTGTGTTCCATAGGTACACAGCCTGTACTTGGCGAGCTTCGCCGACTCGTGTTGTTAGTTACCTGGCCCAATACATGGATCAAACTAAACGGCGTGTTCCATATACACATGGCGTGTACATGAAAGGATTACAACGACCCATGTTGTTAGTTACACGGCAAGGTCCCCAGGTCAGACTACACAGCGTGTTCCACAGTGGACAAGACGTGCATGTCTTAAGGTATCTTCTGTCTCTGTTGTTAGTTACACGGGCGGACTCTAGGTCAACACTACATGGTGTGTACATCCGGTACACGACGTTTTCTCCCCAAGCATTTCCCTTCCCCGTGCCCCTGCCCACACGGTCTATGACATGGGAAGATACTACACGGAATGTACTTAGGGTACACAGTGTGTACTTAAAAAGTTTTCTTTTCTTCTCGAATAGAATAACACACAACGTGTGTTCGAGGAACTACACGGCATGTATCCTAGGTTTTCCGGACAATAAGCCTCAGATACTACTCCAGAACCCACAAAAAAACTACTGAAACAACTCTTAAGTGCCAAATTCCAACCCATGAGGGCCCATACTCCCCGTGAATCAATGTTTGGAATCTTATATGAGTTATAAATACGGTAAACACCCAATGATCCACCAAATTCCAGTCAATGAGGGCTCATAATCCTCAGAAACAAAAGTTTGGCATTAACTCTATCAATAGGCTCGCACAAAAATACCCTATCATGTAGCATATATTTATCAAGGAAGCTATCAAAACAGCATGCTTTTCTAGCATGACAACTACCACAAAAACATGTTATTCCTAATGCACCTACATGGAATGGAACTATGAATGGCATGTGATTTCTAACATGTGCCTAAATGAAGCATGAGATGGAACACCCTCATCTAATCAGGTTGCAATTAAATAGAACCCATGGATAAATGATAAACAACACAACCAAAAGTGCGTCACCCAGCAGAGAAAATCAAAGCAACTGTAAAATTTGAAAAATCCAAAAAATAGAAAAAATACGATGTGGACTGGCTTTTCCCTGTACATGTGTTAGCTGCACCCACACACAGCTTATTACCAACTACCGTTCCCTTTCTATCCCTAAATAAGGCTCCTAATAGTAAGTCAAAGAAAAGAACTCCTTTGATACTAGTTTATAATATCCCGGGTCCGAGTGCCACTCAACGGGTGCCCCAAACCCGATTGGTCACATGACCTCAAGCGCATTTCCCCAAATGCCGGAGGCTGCCGACTAGCAGTGAGGGCCCAGGTCTGATAGTGGGGAAACTATGCCCTCATTTTTCAAAGTGTAGTGCAGCTTAATATAAATATACAACATACAACAACACTGAAAGTGGTAAACCATACACATTTAAAATAAACAACTAAAGTAAAAGATAACCAACAGTTATATAGATGATGATGCAACATGTCTCAAGTTCTATGAAAAATGCAAGAACATGTTACACAACAATACAGTACAGTACAACCCAGAGTACAACAAAACAAAAAAAAGATAGCTGATAGCATCATGAGCCTAAGCTTGGTCCCATGCTCCCCTACTCCTCAGTAGCAATAAAGTACCTATAAAAGGATTCTTTCCCTTATCCACACCTATAGAAATGTAATCTGTTTGGGCTGAAGACATGACCCAAACAGGGTGTGAGAAATAAATCCCAGTAGGCACCCACCAAAGGCAAGTTCCCAGCTGTGTGAAACTATGCAACAACATTGTGTAGTAGTAAAATTCAATAAACTAAGAAGTAATAAAAAGTAACTAACATTACCCATTATATTGCCATTTTATTATTCATTAAATCATTCATTATAAGGAAACCACCACAGTGAATTTCTATGTAAACAGTCAGTGCCCTCTGACACGCAAAACCTTACCCTCAGGTAATTAGAAACGTAACCCGCAGGTAATTAGAACCTTGACCTCAGGCATTTCCCTCAGGCATAATTGATATTGCCATCAGGCATACAAATTGTATCCCTCAGACACGGAGTCTATTTTCCATAGGCACGGAAGAAGTTGCCCTCAGGCTAAAAGATGCACTTCCCTCAGGCTATGTAAAACACCACCCTCGGGCTAAACGAGTAACTGGGCCATTCCCAACATGTAAACATGAAATACACATAAAATTCCTCTCAAGGAAAAACTAATATGCAAAATAAACATGGAATACCCTCGGGTATCCTGGGAAAATGACTAAACAGAGGAACACACCCCCGAGGTGGTCCTGGATCCAAGCATCGATCCCAAACAGCAGTTTATTAACACATTGAATTACCTATAAAATTCTAAGTATTTAAAACCTCCAAGGCCTCAGCTACACGACACCCCAACATGGATTCTTAGATCAATATTTCACACAAATGCACAATAGTTGGAAAATAAACACCAAGCCACCTACCTTAAATGACCATGAACGGTATACACAAATGGTGATCCTCGAATCATCCAAGAACGACATAGATATGTGGTGAAAGAAAACCTCATTAAAACCTAAATAACTTCCCTTAGAGGAAGAATTGTCAAGAACGACTTAATGAGAGTGGAGGGCTTACCCGTGTGGTCCCAATGAGATTGTCAGAGGCGAAAAAGGATTCCCGATGCTCGATCTGGAGATCCTCGAAGGTTTAGCCTCCTCTCCCAACTCCTTTCTATAGTTCTAAGTCTTCCTTGTAAATTGGGTAGGCTACTGCCCATTTAAGAGAAAAAACAAACAACAGGGCATGTACTATTTACTACACGGTGAGTAATTTTCTCATTTAACTATTCCTCTGGCGGCACCGCCGCACTGTTCATCCGTCAACATGAGTACACGGTGTGTATTTATGATTACAAGATGTGTACTATCACTCTGCTGGCGGCTACTTACACCACCTTACTATTTTCCTGCCGACTGACTACACGGCTTGTAAATACCCACTACACGGCGTGTAGTCAGTTTTTACACCTTTCGTTGCCGAAAGGGCTACACACCCAGTGTACTAATCCCACATGGCCAAAGTACATGACGTGTGGAATAGTACATGGTGTGTAGTCCCAAAATTTAGGATTTTTCCCATTTCCCTTATTATCTCAAAAACACTTAAGGAAAAGTGAAAGAAAGAAACCCGTACCTCAAAAATAAGAACCGGGTTATTACAATGATCCAAATCATGGTACTATGCTCCCTTACTCTTATATAATGGGAAATAAAGAATCATCAAATAGGAACTTTCCTCCACCCTACCTGTATATACAAAGTCTGTCTGGGTACCATAAAGGTTTCCCAAGAAGGGTATGAGATAAACTTAGTAGGCTATAACCAAAAGTGTCAAATTCAATCTCGTATTTTCATATATACAATAAATAGACTCCATGAAATAAAAAATATGGAAATCTAGTGCGGTATTTAACAACCCACATAGGTTTGGGTTCCCATGGAACACTTATCCTCTATTACACAGTTTGGCATTTGAAAGAATATTTTTGAGTAATCAATCAAAGATGAATTAATTTAATAATTAATTCTCATGAATAATATCATATCCTAAGAAATTATCATGTATCATATCCAATGATATTGGTATAATAAGTCTAACATTCAAGAGTAATTATTTGACTAAATCCAATCTTGTAGATTGGATTAGTAGAAAATTCTTAATAATGAAGTAATAATTATTCAATTCAAAAAACCTAAGATGGTGCACGGTGTTACTAATTTGGAACCTAGGTATCACTCCATGTATATCAAGAATCAAACACCCTACAATCTTGACCAATTAATTCATCAATGGAATCCTCGTATTGCTCTTTGAGTGGTATAAATTCACCATTCATTGAGTTCGTCTTGAACTGTCCATAAAAGGGAGAAAAAGTATCACTCATCAGGTACATGATAAGTTGTACACTGATTCTATCCTTATAAGTCCATAAGGTGCACAAGTTTTACAGATGGAATAATAATAGTATTCCCTCTTAGACTTTGCTTTTGATTCCATAAAGGATTCCAAGTATCACTCGGCCATATGGGATCTAACTGCCTAATGAGTCCATCAATTCAGTTCTGATTAAAACCCATGCTTCACCCAAGGAACATAATAATAAATCATTATAGTATTTAATTATTTAGGAGATAAGATTCCATCTATGGATTTCATAAATTGGAACCCACCTCTCACTCCTGGCATGTCATGAAGAATGGATATGGGCTTATTGTATAAACAATCCATAAAATAAAACTTGTTTTAATTAAATTAATCATAAAAACATAATAAATTTCCTCAAATAAAAAGCTGATATATATGTCATTGTATTATAAGACATAGCATTAGATGAATCCTTCCATTCATTTTAAAACATCCTTTTCAATTATGAAGGATGTATCATGCATAAGTGAGAAAGAGAAATGGATAAAGGCCTAAGGACATGGAGTCCATTTCCTCCTACATTTACTCAATTCAGTTTACAATATAAAAATTCATTTGAAAACCCTTAGTAAAAAGGTAAAAGGTCATACATCAAAGATAAATTAAATTCCATAGGCCACCCATAGTGGTTTATCCTAAAACAAAAACTCAACCAAGGGGTTGTTCAAAATCAAGGTCCTTAACCAATAATTAAACCTTAATGGGTATCGAGAGTGGTGTAGGTCGAGCCTATCCACTCAATTTTGGAAATAATTCAATTTATAAGCATCACTCAAAAAAATAAGACATGTTTAACAACAAAATTATATTTAAACACTCTAGCATATGGGAAAAACCTGAGACCAACCACCTTATCTTGGTAAAGGAACACTAATCTAGTATCGTCTTATGACTTGATCCAGATGAGAAGAAAATAGAAGAACATAATAATTCCATTAAAAAGGGCATCATAGCCTTCTTTAAGAGGTAATTATGGATATCAAGGAAAATAGTTAAATTGAATTATATATGTTTCTGTTACATTAAGTTGTCTGAAAAAGTTACACCATGTTGTGAATCAGAAGGTTTTTCTATGTGGATGAGGTTATTTATCATAACCTAGATAAACCACCCTAATAAGGATATGGTATGATCATCAAAAGGCTATCCTCATTGAATTTATTAGGAGAAATATCCCCACAATTACTACTAGTCTTGATAAAAGTTTCAATACTTCCTTTAATTTTCATCTATAATGAATGGAATTCAAATAATTGACACATAATACTGAAATGTAAAATAAAATTCCAATATGGGTTTTCTAGAAAATACCCTTAAACACATAATGGTTCATTCATAATATTTGTGGTATCTAACTAGCTTAACCATAAATGAGTACCCAAGGTTTTAAATAAAATTTTTGTTTTACCAACAGTAACAACCTAGACTCAAGAAAGACAAAACAGATAGTAATATTAAATTATTGGTACAAAATAAAAGAGTTATTAAATGATCCTAAAACTTACTAAACTTTTAATAATATATACATACATATTTATCACATTTCACTTGAAAAAATAAAATAAAGAATAAAAAATTCACAACTTCATTATTTTCCCTTCTAGGATATCTTGGAAAGTTACACATAGTTCTTTTAAATTTCTCATGGGGAAAAGAAAAAAATAAGGGTGATCTCATATCCTCACTAACAAGTATCCTCTAATGGAATCGATCTTTGAATAAGCCTCAAATTAGTAGTATGGAATAAATGAATGATCAAAATAATTCCATAATAAAATGAAACCATGAACATACTATATCCATGAAAATAAATATAAATATGGACTAAATCATTTGATTTCAGACTGATGAAATTTTAATACCAAACATCATAAATATCCCATCAAGGACTTTTACTAAGACAAAGAACATAAATAGGTATGGTATATGCCAATAACCAAGCTAGTTTGACTAATGAGGCCTACCGTTGCATTAGGGAGATATCTGCACTGGGTCCCACCTTTCACTAATTAAGTTGAACACATTCAACATATGAGTTAAAAATAAATTTCATGAAATAATATTAGTAACATATAACTTTATACTGGATAAATAAATAATAGACATCATTATAATGGAAATACGAAAAACACATATTTGCCCATTCGATGAAATATTATGGTTATTTAGTAGTATATCCTAATATCAACTTAGAAAATATTGGTTATTTTAAATGTAATATGAATTAACCTAATAAAATAAATAAATATAAGGTGGTGGAGGTGATACCTTCAAGGTTTTGGGTTATTAATAAAAGATAGTAATTTATTTTAGTGGTCTCAAGTGGCAGTATACCAAATAAATGGTTGTAAAATCCTTCATTATGGGTTGTCAAGAGCATGTGAATTATCCAAAGTGTAACCCCTGGGAGTTTCTGTCTAGGATTGAAATCTTAGGCCCACTCATCATTAATTGAGTAAATATTCATCTCATACTCAACAAGTATTTTTCAGGGTAATATTCCCATAGGTATATTTATTGCATAGCTACATCCACTTCCTAGAATCCTGATAAGGATTTAATTTCAAGGAAAACCACACTCACAATTTAAATTATTAAAATTTATATTTTTGAGCGTTATCATCAATTAGGGGAAAGTTCAATAAAAACCCCCTTTTAAATACATATCTTTTAATGAAATATTAAATACCTTGAATAAAATAAAATTTAAGAAATAATAAATCAAATAGGATGTATATAAACCATATAATTGAAATCAGGTTCAAAATATAGAAAATATTTCAAGGAAAATGAATTTAAGATGAAAAGTCCATTACCATTAATCCCATATAAGTTATTCTTCTCTAAACTTATTTATAAATAATTAACTATATTAATCACCTATTTTAGTACCTTATTCATATAAGGAAGCGACCTAAAACATTATATATTATAGTAAATTTAAACTAAAAATTGCTTTCTTACATTTCCAAATATCTTTTATGTTTATATTTCTAGAAAGCTAGGTCATAATTCTTATATAACATACCTACATATATAAAAAGTGGAAACTTTTTATTAGAATCAATTTTCCCGAAAATATAATACATTTAAAATAAAAATAGATTTTCATTCATGAAAAATGTTCATGACATTAAACATGAATTATTCCTTCTTATTAACCATTCATAAACCCTTTTAAAAACATTTATAAAATATAGGATGAGCACAATATTCATTGTTAGGCACATAAAATAAATGGCATAATCTTATTAGAAATCGATTACTTATAAAAAATTTTCTTTTAAATGTAAGATTTAGGCTAAAAATAGTCATTTTTATATCTAAAAATGAACTAATTTGATTAAATATTTTCAGAAATAATTTCAAAAAAAACATAATGGAAAAATAAAACTCATAAGGGATTCTAATAATCCATGAAAAACTGAAGAATATTTTTTCAAAAAGATATACTCTTAACCCTTAAAATGAATTAAATGATTTTTTTTTAAATTTTAGATCATTGATTTTCTTTTGGAAAATCATAATATTTCCCTAAAAACTAATATAAAGAATAGAAAAAAATAGAATGTTGGGACATCATTTTCCATATCACACTTTCAAATGAAATAACCATATGGTCAAATTCCATACCCAACACATAGGAGGGTGATTAGGAACCCTCCTATCATTTGTTTATAAGGTAACTACCCATCCTTGGTTCATTACTTGACCACCAGTACTTGGTTTTTCATAGAACCACCCATCATTGGTTTATAATTGAACCCCCGCCATCATAAATAATTTCCATGAATACTAACATAATCATAACACATAAAAGACTTTAATTTTTTATGTTACACTCATTAAATATTCTTTGCACCCTTAAGAATTGTTTTTCCAGTTATTTGAAAATCTAATACATTTAAAACCCCATATTCATCATAAAAAATGAAAAATATGGAAAATATGGGTTATCATTAAAACAAACACGAAATGATTTAAATTAAGGAAAATATCACATAATAGTTATGACAATAAGAATGTTTTTTGTCATAATATATTTTTAAAAAGGATATTCCTTTTGTCTTCTTTTCAAAAAACATGTCATACAAAACATGTAAAATCATTACATTAGAATAAAATTTAAATATATAAAAAAATTAATTTCAAGAAACTATCATGTCCATATAATTAAATTTATAAAAATGTTTTCAAATAATACTCACATGGAAGAAAAAAATGTTTTAAGGGAACTTTTGAAGAAGATTTTAAAAAATAAATCCCCTTATAACTTTGTAAACATTAGTATCATAAGTCCCCTGAATGAATAATATTAAAAAAATTAATTATCTAAAGGATAGATAAATTCTTGATATAAAATTTTAAAGGTTATTTATATATTCCTAAAAAATAATATAGGTGAATAACCTCAAAATGTAGCTCAATGAAAGGAAATAGAGATGAAGTCACTTACCTTGAGTCTGACTCGCCATGTATGTTCTTTATCTTCATGAAAAGTAATATTATGTTAATTAATTAATTTCTTATGAAAATTTTAAGCATGTTTTTACTTTATTTTATATCTAACAATTATAATCACAGTTATTTAATCATTTATGTTCACTAGGGATGTTTAGATGATATTTGGATAATTTGTCCAAAATGAATTTAGTAGGTTGAATATGGATAGAGAGGTCATTATTATATAATATTAATAATAAAAATCATTAAATTATTATTATATTAATTTTTAAGTTTTACTTTTAAAACCAATCATATGTATGAAAATTGAACTATGTTACAATCAGTGAGATGTAGGCAGCACGTACACATGAGTAACATTTTAATTTTTCAATGATCATTATAGAAAGTAATATTTTATCATTATAGAATAATAATATTATCATAAATGAAAAGTTATTTCTTTAAATATAATTATATATATAATACAAGTTTCTTGATGATGAAATAGTTATCATATCACTTCGTGGAGGAATCCTTCTACGGGTACGAACAAAAGATGATTCCATTTTTTAGGGAGTGAAGAGGTAAGAAATAAAGTGGTATATTATCTTATAATAATGATAAATATTTCAGGAATATAATTATTATATCTTTTATATAACATATATTCTATAAGTTTATCCTTATTACCATCAATGTAAAGTGTTAGTGAAAATATAAAAACATCATTTTGCAAGGAGGTGGTCCTCCGTACACAAGAGTGATGTTATCATATCCCCCACATATTGAAAATTAAAAATGTATATGATATATAATAATTAAATTAGAATAATTATGCTAAAAATATAATATATATAATTTAAAATCACCATTATAACAATATTTTAGAAATGATGATGAAAAATAAGACATCCGTTCGGAGGAAGTAGGTCTTCGTACACATGAATAATGATTTCATTTCACATTTTAGGGAATTGGAGATTGAATTAGGTTATTACATTAAAAATAAAATCTTAGAATATTTTATACCATTTTATTATTATATCATCCTAGTTTATGAATTTTTTAAGGTGTGGAAGAGGAAATAAAATTGAAACTCTTTGTTAAGCAGGATACATATTATTCAGAAAAACACCTTTGGTTAGCCCCAAAAGCCTCATTTGGATGGATGTATAATGAATAAGGGGTATATATAATTTGGAGATAAGTAATGAATATATTGACATAAGTATTGGATGATAAATTTTTTTAAGGTATTAATTATAGAGGATAAGGGGCAGAGTTTTATAACTGATGTGAGTGAAACACTTGTAATTTTTGAAAATAAAAAGATGTGACCATGTTTTTCACATTTCAAAAGGACTAAAAATAAACCAATAGTGAGACTTAGTCATTATAATGTGTCAATATGTCCATAAAATAGATTTTATACAAGATACTAGGTCATTTTACCATTATTCTTTTAGTTTAACCCCTTAAAAACCCCGTTTCCACCCTAACCATGTAAAAAGATTTTTACTGATTTCACAAATCATTATGAAAAAAATTAATTGTTATTTATTAAAAAATAATTTTTTATCAATAATATTTAATCCATTTTACTAAATTAAATTCCTATAATTTGAAAAACAAAATTTAAAAATTATACTTGGAGACGAGTCAAGAAAGAGGGGTATTCAAGAAAACATTTTGTCAAGAAAAAGATAATTTTAAGTTAACTCTACGACTGGAAATAATAATTATAGGAAGATATGTTAATATTTTTTGGTATGTAATATATATATATTTATTTCAAATAATTATTTATTATTGTTTTTTAAATTATCTATAATAGAAAAATGTTATACAGTTTAAAAGTTTTTTCATAAAATACCAGTTTTAACCCCAAAATATACTTAACATTAAATAAAATAAAAATACGATTAAAAATTATTTAAGTGTATTATATATATAAACAAATAATTATTATTATGCCTCAAATAATTTTTAAAATATATTGGGAATATTAAATTGTTTAATTTTTTGAAAAGAAAAGACATTTTTATAAAAATTGGTTTTTTCACTTTAAAAAAAATCTATATTTTACAAAAAATAAAATAAATTAACAAAAAGCTAATTTTCATTTTATGATTTCAAAATTGAGAATACTTTTTTCAAATTAAAATTCTATAATTTAGAAATTAAACTGTTAAATAAACATTATAGGGAAATAGTTTAATTAAAATTATTTTCTTTTGTTATTTAAAATTTACATAATATTTTAATAATAAATATTACTGTATAATTTATATTAATAAACATGAAAGTGATTTCTTCTATCAGTAATCAGGTTTTTTAAATTCTTGTTACATTTGTTAAATCATATCCATGGAATTTTATTCACTTATTAAACCAGTGGGGATATCATTCCCTCATATCATTTTCAGATTCCTTTGTTTCTTATTCGACCACAAGATTTGTTAATAGACCGTAACATGGTAAATCACCTTATTCTTCACCACCTTTTTTATATGGTCAAGAATCCGAAGAAAATATTCTACTTAAATGTTTTTGTTCCAACTAATCCACTTTAAGGATAAAAACATAGGATATATCTGACACATATTTCTTAAACACTGAAAATGAAATATGTTGTGTATCTAGGAAAAGCTCATAGTAAAGCCCCCTTGGAAGGAAACTGATTAAAATTTCTATGGGATTTTATATGTTCCAATGAACCAAAGAATTAGATTTGATATTTTACAAAAATTTATAATACTTATCCATGTATATAGTTTTATAATGATATGATCACCTACATTTAAAGAATGATATTTCTTCATGTTATCTTAATAAATTTTCTCCTTTCTTAGATCCAACCACATATGTTACAAAATAAATTTCACCTTATCAGCCATTTCCTCTACCAACTATTGTCCAATAATTTTTTTTCACTTACATCATCCAAAAAATATGGCATTTGACACCACTTTCCCTATAATTCCTCAAAAGGTTCCATCTGTATACTAGAATGAAAAATTATTTTATAATAAAACTAAAACAAATAAATATGATGATATAAAATTCCTTAGAAATACATTGTAAAATAATGAATCATATCTTCTAGGGTATGAATCATTCTCTAAGACTGTCCATGAGATTGAGGATGAAAATCAGTACTTAAATTCAATGTAGTACCCAACAAATTCTAAAGTCCTTTCCTAAAATTAAATATGACCCTAGAATCCGAGTATGATACAATAAAGAGAGTAAGTCCATGTAACTTTACTATATCCTCATTATATAGTCGATAATTAGGATCCAAATATTGTGTATCCTAAATGAGAAGGAAATTTATATATTTTGTTAATCAATCAACAATAACACAAATCACATTTTTTCCACAAGATGTATTTGGAAATCCCACTATGAAATCCATTGATTTTTTTTACCATTTACACACTGGAAATGAAAAAGTTTTAATATTTACATTTATTAATTACCATATTACTTTAAGTTGATGTCAATTCAAACATTTCACGGTAAATTCTAAAATATCTCAATTCATCCCATCCCACCTGTAATTCAATTAATGGGATCTATACATCTTCATGCTACCCAATAGAGTAGAAAATCGAGAAATATGATCTTCACCCAAAAAATATCTATTGAAATGGGAACTATATGGGACACAACCTTTTTCCAAGCATAATAAAAATTTCCTCATCAGCATTAAAATCATGGAACTTACACATCTTAGTAGATCAAACTTTTCCTACAGAACATGATCCTTATTCTAAGTTTAATTTATTCATTATAAAATAGCTTAATGAATTTAAACCTAAAATAAAATTGAACCATTCTCTAGATACACAAGTTCTAGTCTTAAATTCATCAAATCATTATCTAAAGAATCTTGTTATAAATGTAAAATCTTTATCATAGCATTATTTTCCAACCCAAAGCATCAAGAACATTGTTTTCTTTTCATGGAAGGCAATAGATTGTGTAATCATAACCCTTTTATCAATTCCAACCATCTTCCCTGTATCATATTCAATTATCTCAAAGTATATATATACTAAAAAAATTTATGGTCTGTATATATTTCACACTTTAGTGCATAAAAATATTTCCATGAATTTATTAAATAAAAACCATAGTAGATAATTATATATCATGTTTATGGTAATTTAACTCAATTGTTTTCAATTGAAAATAAGAAAAAATAATTACCTGATCATTCTAGATTAATATACAACTATGTCCCTTCAAGGAAGATTCACCATAGTTGAAAAATTTACCATTTAAGGAAGTAAGGTCCAAAAATAAAGCACTAAATGATCTTATATTTAGACCTTGAAAAAATAATAAAATTATTTTATCAAGATGAATTTAAATCCTTCCTAATTTAAATTTATCAATGGACCAAACAACCAAGAAAAGTAAAACAAAAACCATAGGAATTTACGCACATATCCATGAAAAATAAAAATAAATGTGACATTGGTAGGTATTTGACACTCTTCAAAAACATTAATTTTAGAAGGGCCAATTTTTAATCCATATTTTTAAAAAATATTTCAATGAAAAGAAATTTATTTCAAATAAAATTCATACTTAATTAAGTTTCCAAATAGTCACTTTTATGTTAAGGTCTGAAAACAATTCCTTATGTGTCTTTCATGTTCCTCTTTACTTTAATAATATACCAAAATATAATCAATAAAAACAAACAAAAATACAACTAAGAGTTAAGGAAAATATACATTCACATGGTTCATAAATATAGAATGTTCATTATATAACAAAAATGGAATAACTACAAACTCATAATTCCCGTATCTAGTCCCAAATGCAATCCACAAAATCTAATCCTCTTTATCCATCACCTGTGTAAGAACACAGTTCTTATTCCTAAGGTATGAGTTTCTTATTTTCGTTTTTCCTTAAGTGTTTTTGGGAAAATATGGAAAATGTAAAAAAATATCAAAATTTTTGGGTAGACACCATGTACTTTTCCACACACCGTTTACTTTGGCAGTGTGGGATGAGTATACATGGCATGTAGAACTCTCAGTGTTGAAGTGTGTAAAAACTGACTACAGGTCGTGTACATAGTATATACACACCGTGTAATCAGTTGGCATGTGAACAGTATGGAGGTGGGAGCAGCCACCAGCGGAGCGACAGTACACTCTATGTACTTAGAAATACACATCATGTGACCAAGTCGGCGATGAACAATGAGGTGGTGGAAAGTGGCCACCAGAGGAATAGTAAAAAAATGGAATGTACATTCCGTGTACTTGAGAGCACACAATGTGTAGTTATGTTTTTTCGCTCAAAATATGCAGTAGCATCCTCTTTCAGCAAAGGAAGCATAGAATTCCTGAGATCCACGGAAGAGATGGCTGGATCTTTGAAGAACTCTTGACCACACACCAAGACTCAGATTCCTTCGCCGACGATCTCGTTTGAATAGCGCAGGTGAGTTCATCTTTCTCCTTGAGTTTTTCCTTCCAATTATAACCTGAGGGGATGTAATTTGAGTTTTAATGGGTGAACGTTTATCCCAGATCTACGACATTCTCGGTTTTTTCAGGAGGCTCCATCTACGTATATCGATTATAGGAGATCGAGGAAGGTGATCTTGTGTTTAAATCCAACCGTTGAGTTGATTTTGTGTACCATTGTGCCATGCGCCCATGTTCAGGGTGTCATGTGGATGATGCCTTGACTGTTTAAATACCTTGTATTGCATAGGTAATCTTTTTATTATGTATAAACTTCTATTTGGGATCACTGCTTTTGTCCAGGGCCACCGGGGGGGTACGGTTCTCATGAATAGATTTTTGTCCAGGATACCCGTGGGTATGCTGTGTTTATTGCATATTTTGAGTTTTTTGAGAAGAAATATATAAATTTCTTGCTTATGCATTGGGCTCGACCTGGTTACTTTCTTTTTCTATGGAATGCATGAGGGCCGAGTTTTGTTTATCCTAAGGGGAAGGTTTTTTTTAGCCCAAGGGAAACGTTTCATATTCATAAGGGCAATAGCTTCCGTGCCTGAGGGCAATATCTTGTGTAAATGGGGGAAATATTTGTTATGCCCGAGGGAAGTCAAATGAGGGTTTTGATTCTCTTTACCTGAGGGTAAGGACTTGCATGTTTGAGGACAATGTTTACTTTGAATATTCACTATGGTGTTTTCTTATATTGTACCTGCCAAGCTAAAGCACAGGCTTGGTATTATTATTATCTTTTACCTTTTTTGGTTCTGCTGTAACACTATATATGAGATTGTCAGCCGAGGCTGAGTCTTAGAAAAAATCAGAATTAAATTATATTTAATTGTTAAATAATTATAAATATGGAAATATAACTGGTAGAAATAGTTAATTTTGAGTACTTCCTAGTTTACTGCAATTCATTATTGCACACTGCTGTTGCAAATTTTTCACTAACAGTTGGGCACGGGCCATTGGTGGTTGCCTACTGGGATTTATTTCTCACACGCCGTTTGGGTCATGTCTTGGGCCCAAACAGATTATATTTCTATAGGTGTTGATAAGGGCAAGAGTCCCTATAAATGTACTTTATTGTTGTAGAGGAGTAGGGGAGCATGGGACTGAGCTTAGGCTTGCGATGCTGCTGAGTACCTACTACACTGTTTTTTTTACCTTTCAATATTTTTCCCTTGTACTGTATTGTTTCATGTTGTAGTGTATCATGTTTTGGATTCTTTATTAGACTTAGGGACATATTTAATCATTATATATATATAACTGCTATCCTCTTTTACTTTTTTAGTATTGTCCATTTCATCTTGGTATTGTTTTTCTTCTTCTGCTTTTAGGATGTTTTTATTTTATTCACTGCACTACACTTTGAAAAAGGAGGGTATAGTTTCCCCACTATCAGACCTAGGTGCTCACTCCTAGTTGGAAGGCTCTAGCATTTGGGGAAATGTGCCTGAGGTCATGTGACCAACTAGGTTCAGAGAACCTGTTGAGTGGAACCCAGATCCGGGATGTTACAAATTGGTATCAGAGGGTTTTCTTTTCTCCGAGTTATTTAATTATTTGGTGATAATGAGAAAAGATAGATTGTTAAGGGATTTGTTAATAAACTGTGCCCAAGAGTAGTTACCCCGTATACAGGTAAAGGTTGAATTTCCTTGAATTGAATTGTGATTTTATGTTTATGATTATTACAATTGAGTTGATTTTAACCATTGGGTTCCGCACTTATGGTGTGCTATTTATATTTTTACACCTGGGTTTTATTTAGTTGCAACCCAATGAGATGAGTGTATGCCATCTCATGCATCTGGAGACGCCTCTTGGGTGGTGGGTCAATCTCGCTACTTACATGTTGCGTGATTCTGCCAAGAGATGGTGGGATGTTACCACCCAGACTGAGCATCACCAAGACATGGCGTGGAATGATTTTTAGAGAGTATTCTATGAATTTTTTTTTCTAAAGGTGCTAAGGGTAGATCGAGCTCAAGAGTTTATGAATCTGTAGCAGGTTTCCATGTCAGTGTTGGAAAATTCTTCCTGCTTCATCGAGCTAGAACATTTTTCACCTATTCTGGTGGGAGATGAGATGTTGAGGGATAGACGCTTCAAGGATGGAATTTGATATGACATATGAGCACTGGTGAATGTTTTCAGGTTTCATAGAGTGCATGCTATTGTGAACTGGGCATTGATTACTGAGTGGAACCTGCAGGAAGCTAGTGGTGCGGAGCAGGGCGGTTCAGCACCAGTTTTTGGTAATATTTCTACCAAAAAGAGGAAGATGCAAAAAGATTTATCTAATTGTGGTAGTACTAGCTAGAAGAATTATTTAGGTTGCTAGGTGATGTACTAATAGTGTGGTAAAGACTTGTATACGATACCTCAGTGTTGACGTGACCCAGTGGAGTGCCGAGTTTGCGACAATATGGGTCATCTTCAGTGTTTTTGCAGGGAGTTTCCACCAGTGACTAGTGAGAGGGGTTATGTGCAGAATCCATGTGCAGGAGCAGGACCAGTTGCTTTTTACCAGTTAGGGAATTGGAACACGTCGGGACGTTTAGGCCGAGGTGGTGGTCATGGCTGTGGTAGTCAGACACCAGGATCTCAGAGAAAATAGGGCGGTCAGCTCAGGGTATCTAGGTTGTGTCACAGGGCCGCGGCTCTGGGTAGGCATATGTAGTGCAATAGACCCTATAAGAGAAGGATTCTGGACCTTCCACTATTATAGGTACTATTCTAGTTTCTTATATTTTATCTTCAGTACTTTTCTATACTCATGCTACACATATCTTTATATCTTTTCCGATTGTGAAGAGCCTTGCGCTATGTGTTACTTCTTCTTCTGATATCATGATCCAAGACACTCTGTTGGGAATTAGAACAGATGGTGTGCGTTAGTGTAGGAAGTTCCCATTAGAGGTTGGTGGGTGTCACTATCTTTGAGACATCTATATCTTTGAGATGATAGTCTATGATGTCATTCTTGGGATGGAATGGTTAGTACCCTTTTGAGCCTTTGTGGATTTCTATCATCACAGGGTGAGTTTCACGTCACCAGAGGGCAGAGAGTTTCTATACAAGGGTGAATGGGATGTCCATGCAAACCAAGCTGGACCCGAGCATCGTGGATGAGGTGGAGTGACAACCCAGATTGAGAGTTTATATCTGGATGAGAGGGAACTTGTCATAAGGATTTCCCTCTAGTGGTTAATCATTTCAGGGATGTCTTCCAGGACGACTTTTCAGGTCTACCTCAGGATCAAGAGGTGGATTTCTCTATTGATCTTTTTCCAAGAGAGGAACCAGTGTCCATTCCTCCTTATAGGATGGATACACTAGAATTGAAAAGGCTCAAGAAATAGTTGTAGGAGTTACAGGAAAAGGGTTTCATCTGAACCAGTACTTCTCCGTGGGGTTTTCCTATCCTGTTTGTGAAGACGACAGACGATACGCTTAGAATTTTGTGTGGACTATCAGTAGATGAATCAGTTGACAATTAAGAACCGATATCCCTTGTCGAGGATTGATGATCTTTTTGATTAACTTTGAGAACCACAAGTTTTCTTGATGATTAAATTGAGATCTGGATATCATCAGTTGCGCGTTAGACCATAAAACATACCTCTTACAGCTTTTTGGAGTATATATGTTCTATACGGGTACTTGGTCAAGCCATTCAGACTCACGAACGCACCAATAGTTTCCATGGATCTGATGAATCGTCTGTTCCACCCATATCTGGATTCTTTTATGGTAGTCTTCATGGATGAGATCTTGGTGTACTCTCACACTCAACAGGACCATCCTACCCATCTTGAGATCGTTCTGAGTACAATATGAGAGCATCATTTGTATGATAATATCTCAAAGTTCCACTTTTGGATGGACCAGATACACTTCCTAGGTCATATTATCTCATAGACTGGAGTTATGGTAAACCCAGAGAAAGTGAGAGCAGTATTTTCCTGGGAGCATCCTAAAAATGTGTTTAAAATATAGAGTTTCTTGGGGCTGGCTGGTTACTACATGCGCTTTATACAGGACTTCTCCTGCTTAGCAGCGCCGTCAATGGGTTTGACTAAAAGGGTATGATGTTCATTTAGCCAGAAGCTTGCAAGACGGCCTTTCAGGAGTTGAAGGGAATCTTGACATCAAGACTAGTCCTGATACTTCCAAAACTAGAGAAGAGCTATTCAGTTTCTGTGATGCATCAGGTATTGGGTTGAGAGAAGTATTGATGCATGGCAATCGAGTAGTTACGTACTGGTCTAGGCAGTTGAGGCTACATGAGTGGAATTACCAAACGCATGATCTTGAGTTGGTTGTAGTTGTTCATGCATTACACTATTGGAGATATTATCTCATGGGAGAACATTTTGTGGTGTTTATAGACCACAATAGTCTTAAATAAATCTTTACCCAGCGTGACCTAAATTTGAGACAGTGAAGCTGGGTTGAATAACTTCAGTCCCTTGACTTCAAGCTTCCCTATACACCTAGTAAGGGTAACGAAGTAGCTGAATGCACTGAGTAGGAGGACTCAGATATAGGTAGTACAGGAGGCCAGTAGTGAGTGTAAGCTTATGGCTTTGTTCTTTGAGATGAATTTGGTGGTGCAAGATAGTCAGGGGAGAGCCTATATTTCATCCTTAGCTGCAACTTCTACTCTCTTCGATAGAGTAAGGATGAGACAACTATCATATTCAGAAGGCCTAGTTCTACGGGAGTCGGTGGCAAGTGAGGACCCTCCTCCTGGTTGGATGATAGGTGATGACAAAGTACTGCATATCCATGGACGAGTCTGGGTTCCATGGGATATATGCGAGGAGTTGATGCTGGAATTTCATGCTTCAACTTGGGAAGTGCTTCCCGGAGTTACCAAAATGTACCTTGACTTGAGGCGTTAGTATTGGTTGCCGGGTATGAAAAGAGAGGTAGCTGTTTTTGTTACGAGATGTTCCACCTGTCAGCAGGTGAAGGCAGAGCATTAGAGGCCACTTGAACTGTTACAACAGTTACCCATTTTGGAGTGGAAGTGGGATGATTTCACGATGGACGTCATTACCGGGTTGCTGAGGTCACCTTGAGGCAGTGATACCGTATGGGTTGTCATGGAGAGAAATACGATGGTAGCTCATTATGTTCCGATCAAGGAGACCTTTAGTGTTGACGATCTTAGGATGTTGTATATCCGAGCGGTGGTACATATTCATGGGGTCCCTCCTTCTATCGTTTTAGATTGGTACTCCCGTTTTACAACTTGTTTTGGGAAGAGTTTTCAGAGGTCACAAGATACATGGATGCATCTGAGAACAACTTACTACCCTCAGACCAATGGCCAGTTAGAGCATATGATACATGTGCCTGAGGACAGGATACATGCATGAGTCTGGGAATTTCGGGGCTGTTGGGAGAAGCACATACCCCTATTCTAGTATTCCTACAATAATAGTTTTCAGGTAACTATTGAGATGGCACCTTATGAGGCTTTATATGGTAGGCCAAGCCGATCACCCTTCTTCTAGTTGGAGGAAGGTGAGGGAGATTTACTGGGACCACGTCTTGTGCAGGAGACTACAAAGTAGGTCTAGTTGATTCATAAGTGGATGGATATAACACAGTCTCATCCTAAGTCTTACGCTGATTGCCGGAGATGACCCTTCGATTTCGTGGTCGGGGATTAGGTTTTCTCGCGTGTTTCACCGAGGTTGGGACACAGGCAGATCAGCAGACAAGGTAAACTTTCACTGATGTATGTAGGTCCATTTGATATTCTGGAGAGAGTCAAGCCGGTTTCCTATCAGTTGCAGTTACCACAGAGGTACTGGGCCATGCACGATGTCTTCGATGTATCTCAACTGCACCGTTATCACACAGACCCATCTCACATTTTTCAGCCTGAGGAGGTTGAACATCATAATGATTCATCTTTTGAGGAGTATCCAATTCGAATTATTGATTGGAGCAGGAAGGTTCTTCGAGGCCAGTCAGTTCCTCTTGTATGGGTGCTATGGCAGCATGACCGAGTGTAGGATGAAACCTGGGAGCGGGAGACCAACGTACGTGCTTAGTGACCAGAGTTGTTCTCAGATTTATCTTCACCACCCTTGGAAGAGAAATTCGGGGATGAATTTCTTTAAGGGGGTAAGTTTATAAGAACCCAGTTCTTATTCTTGAGGTACATGTTTCTTCTTTTCCTTTTTCCTTAATTGTTTTTTTAGAAAATAAGGAAAATGGGGAAAACTACCAAAATTTGTGGGTATACGCCGTGTACTTTTCTATAGGCCGTGTACTTTTTCCATGTGGGATGAGTATATAGGGCGTGTAGGCCTGTCAGTGTTTAATGGTGTAAAAAATTACTACTCTCTGTGTACTTAGTTAATACACGCCTTATAATCAGTCGACATGTGAACAGTAAGGAGGTGGGAGTAGCCGCTTGTGGATCGATAGTACACATCATGTACTTATAAATACATGCTATGTAACCAAGTCGGATGATGAATAGTGAGGTGGTGGAAAGTGGCCGCTAGAGGAACTGTTCAAAAAATATAAAGTACACACTATGTACTTGAGAGTAAATGCCAGGTAGTTATGAATTTTCACTTAAAACAAGCAGTATCCACCTCTTTCGACATAGGAATCTTAAAATGATCGAGAGCCCCAGGAGAGAGGAATATAACTTGGAAGAACTCTCAATCGCACACCGTGACTCCGATTCCTTCACCGATGATCTCGGTTGAACCGAGCGGGTGAGTTCCTCTTTCTCCTTGAGTGTTTCCTTCCAATTATTTCCCAAGGGGGTGTTATTTGAGTTTGAATGGGTGAACATTCATCTCAGATCTACATTGTTCTTAGTTGTTTCGGTAGGTTCCATTTACATATATCGATTAGAGGAGATCACGGTATGTGGTCTTGTTTTTAAATAAAAATGTCGAGTTAATTTTGTGTACCATTGTTCCACGCACCCATATTCAGGGTTTTGTGTGGCTGAGGTCTTGAGTGTTTAGATACCTAGTATTGCATTGGTAATATTTTGATTATGTATAAACTAATATTTGAGATTGCTTCTTTGGTCCAAGGCCACCCCAAGGGCGCGGTTCCCTTGTTTAGCCGTTTGGCCAGGATACCCATGGGTATGCTCTGTTTATAGCATGTTTTGAGTTTTCTTGAGAGGAAATATATAAACTGCTTGCCTATGCATTGGGCTCGGCCTAGTTACTTTCTTTTCTTATGGAATTCCTAAGGGCAGTGTTTTGTTTAGCCTGAGGGCAAGGTTTTGTTTAGCTCGAGGGCAACATTTCCTATTCATGAGGGCAGTAGGTTCCATGACTGAGGGAAATATATCATATGAATAAGGTCAATATTCGTTATGCCTGAGGCCAGTCGCTTGAGGGTTTGGTTTCTTTTTACCTGAGGGTAAGGACTTGCATGTCTGAGGACAATGTTTACTTTTAATATTCACTGTGATTTTTTCTTATGTTGTACCTTCCATGCTAATTCATAGGCTTGGTATTATTATTATCTTTTACCTATTGTGGTTTCTGCTATGAAACTATATAATAGATTTTCGTCTAAGGCCGAGTCTCGGGATAACTCATAATTCAATTATATTGAATTGTTAAATAATTATTAAAATGGAAATATAAATGGAAGGAATGGTTACTTTTGAGTACTTCCTAGTTTACATCAATTCATTATTGCATAGTGCTGTTACACATTTTTCACTGACAGTTGGGCACGAGCCTTTGGTGGTTGCCTACTGGGATTTATTTCTCATAGCCTATTTGGGTCATGTCTTGGGCCCAAATAGATTATATTTCTATAGGTGTTGATAAGGGAAAGAGTCCCTATACAGATACTTGATTATTGTAGAGGAGTATGAGAGCATGAGACCGAGCTTAGGATTGCGATGCTGCTGAGTTCCTGTTGTACTATTTTTTTTTTGCTTCGCTGTATTTTTCCATTGTTCTGTATTGCTTAATATTGTAGTGTATCCTATTTTGGCTACATTCTTAGACATAGGGGCATATTTCATCATAATATATATATATATATGACTATTTGCCTCTTATACTTTTGTACTGTTGTCCATTTCGGCTTGGTATTATTTGCTGCTTCCACTTTTGGAATATTTATATTTTCTCCACTGCATTACACTTTGACAAATGAGGTTATAGTTTCCCCAATATTAGACCTAGGAACTCGCTGCTAGTCGATATCCTTTGGCGTTTGGGGAAATGCGCTTGAGGTCATGTGACCAACATTGTTCGGGCCCCCCGTTGAGTGGAACCTGGATCTGGGACATTCCATCCTGATGGTACGTAGACCCCAGATCATCCTTTAAAAAATTTTAAGCTCTTTAGAGCTAACCAATGAAATATTTTATTTGGAGAAATGAATAACTGTTCTTAAATGTGATATTATTCAAAAATATAAAATCAATAAAAAGACTCCATCATCCATCTTTCTTTGTAATAAAAAAATTGGAGCACCTCGTGGTGAACTTCTTGGGATAACAGAACCTTTATCTAACAACTCCTACAATCTATTTTATAAATAAAAAAATTAAACATTTTCCATTCAATAATGGGAGTTTGAAATTGGATTAGAATTAAGAATTTGTGAAATAATAAATTAAGCCTCCCAGTTGTTAATAACACGAAGAAAATCATTAGGAAATACATCCATTTAAACATTCATGATAGACACATCACTAATTTTAATAGTCTATTTATTTTCTAAAATATGAACTTGGAAACTATCACTATCATCCCTAAAAAATTTCTCACCTCCTAGGTATTTTTTCAATGATATAGAATCATTTAATAAAACATCATTACCGATTATATCTATCATATAATGATAAACTAAAATCCAATCCATTCCCAAAATTATATCAAACCATACTATAAGAAGTTCAACAAGATTCTCCTGAAATAGCATTCCATTAATAAAAATAATAATATTTTTATAAATCTTCGTTTCTTTAATATTATCAAATAGGTCATTCAAAAAAAAGTTCTGCCCTCTTTTCATGTGGGTATATTTTAATCTTACTCAAAATTTATATAAAATGATTAAATGTGAAGACCTAGAGTTGAATAGGGTATTTCCATAATTCAAATAGACCAGTTTCATACAATCCACCACATAAATTTCTTGAAAAAATATCAACTATTCTAGAAAAAGAATTTGCTGTACCATTTTTATTACAATATTGTGGACTTACACCCTGAGTAACCAACTTTGAGAACACATTTGCATAATTACCTAACTCATTACAATTAGAACATCTTACAGTTTGCTCTTAATTTTCTTTCTAATAATTCTTCTTATAGTCATGACCAACATAACCAAACTTACCACATTATCATTACTTACCGCACATCATAAGAAATTCCTTTGGGTGATATATAAAAAACTTATCTAAATATGGTATCTTTATTTTTTTCCTCTATACATCTTGGATCCATTCCACCCATTTCCATCCACCTAGATATCTTTTTTAGTTGTTTCTATAAAATAACTGATCATAAAAAAACTATATTTATATCTTACTAAAACATCGAACATGTTTCTCATAGCTTTTTATATCATGAAAATTTAATTCTATTTGATATATTGGCTTCAATTTTGAGTTTAACAAATTAATATTATTATCCAAATCCTTAACAAAATATGGTATATAGTTATCCATTCTTGTAAAATATTCTTTATATACACAAAAAAATTATTCACCATTTTATATAAATTCTATGACTTGTTTCTCTACCATAATTTGATCAACATTTGGTAAATATTTCATAAGTAAAATATTCTTAAATGTGTTCCATTAAATGGAATCAATATCATCTCTCTCTCTTTAGTATACTTAAAAAAAGTCCAACATCGAATAGATTCACCTTAAAATAATGAATGGAAGTTTTTAACTATCCATTTTCCATATTCTCCATGAATTCAAATATTATCTCTATTGCATTGATCCAACATTTGGTTATCACTAGGTCAAAAGATCTACTGAGTGGTAGAGGATGTCATCTCATAAAACACTCTGCTATCAACATGTTCTTCTATGGTAGATCTGATTTATCCCTCTTATAGACTCTACCACCATTTATATCTTATTGTAAATGATCCATCATCACAAAAAACTACTATTTACCAATTATAACCATCCATATATGTAGATTTGAATAACAGTTTCTTCTCAGCACTATCCCACAAAATATTCCATGTTTCCTCTATTTAAAATTCATTTTTAATATGCATAGTTTGGAAAATTAAAAAAAGGAAATATTAAAATTCATAAATATTTCAACTTTCCCATAATGTAATATCTTTCTAAGTCATTTTATTAATATTTTTATAACATCTAAAATTTTGAAAACATTTCTTTGATACCAGCAACAATGACTCGACCTTAAACATAATAGGTTCTCGTAACATTAACCAAGATTTCACTAACTAATATACCCAAATAATTTTTGGGATTAGTTTTTTTAGAGAGATAGGTAATTTATATTTTATAATAAATCCATATAAATAAAAATTGGACACTTCTTAATTAGTATCCATTTCTCCCACAATATGATACTTTTAAAATAAAAATGATTACTTTTTAGGAAAAATTTTCATGACTTTAAAATTGACACTCTCATTATTATTAACCATCCTTAAAACTTGTTATTTTTTTTTAAAAAAATGGTATGAGAAAAAAAACACAATAATGGAGAGAAAATAAAATAAAAACCCGATTTTTCCATGACTACTTTTAAATCTTTTCCATTTAAAAGAAAGATTTAGGCTCAAAATAAACATTTTTATATATAATAAATCACATTCATTTATCAAATATTTTCCAAATATATATCGTAATAAAACATAAATGAGAAACCAAAATCATAATGTCTTTTCTTAAAAAACATGAATAACTCATGATTAATATTTAATAATGTTATAATATTCATTCTTAACAAGTAGTAATCGTTTTCTTTTGAAAAATAAAATCATTTCACACCTATATGGAAATATTATGATTATAAAAAAAATATAAAAAGAATAGATAAAATATAATGTTATCATTGGAAAAAATTTATCATATCCCTCTTATAACTGGAACTACCATATAGTCGACTTCCACAGCCAATGAATTAGAGGGATACCACAGACCCACCCGTCAATGCTTTATAATGTAACCTCTTATCCTTGGTTTATCATAGAACCAACTATCCTTGGTTTATTGTAAAACAACACATCATTATAAATAATTTCCTAGAAGATTAACATAACAAAAAAACACAATGTCATAAAATTTCCATTATTATTCTCAAAAAACAGTCTTTTCACCCATAAGAAATAATTTTAAATATTGAAATATCCAATCCATTTAAAAACCAATTTTCAAGACCAAAATACCCAGAATATGGAAAAATGGATTTAATTTTAATAAAAATAGAATTATTTCAAAGCAAGACAAAAATTAAACAATGGTTATGGTAATGGGAAAATTTATTTTCATTATATATGCTAAAATAGAACATTTATTTTTCCTCTTTTTCAAAATTTTCTATAAGAATCTTGTAAAAATATTTATTTTGAAAACCTTTAAATGAAGAAAAACTTTTTTAAACAAATTCCATGTTTATATAATTACATTCATAAAATTAGTTAAAAAACAAGGACATAGAAGCAAAATAGTTGTGAAAGAACGTTAAAATAATATTTTAAAAAATAAAGTCCCGAACCACATTGGAATAATTTAAGCTATATTCCATATAAAATAATAAAATTATAAAAATATTATATATCATTAGATTAAATAAATTCATTACATTACATTTCAAGGGGGCTGAATGTACACCTCGTAGTAGTATATTGGTGTGTTACATCAAAATATGCCTTAATGAAAGGAAATTGAGAAAAGGTCCCTCACCTTGATTCCTACTCAGCATGTGCATTATTAATCTTCCAAAAAATTAAACTTATGTTAATTATTTACTTCATTAATATCCTATTTCATGTTTACTATTCCTTTTGGTTTTATCATTAACCCTTATTTTTAAAAATATTTAATCACTTAAGTTTACTTTTGATGTTTTGACGGTATTTGGATTATGTGTCAAAAATGACTTCGGTAGGTTGAATATGGTCAAAGTGGCCATTTTTCAATAATTTATAGAATAATAATCAAAAAATATTTATCACATATATATATATTAATCTTTTAAAACTAATCATGAAACATGCTTATGAAAAATGAACTATGTTACAATCACAGAGAAAGTTAGTCATACAGACACATGAGTAACTTATCCAATTTTCAACTATCATTATTTAATGATTATAAGTAATATATTATATTCCTAGAATTATAATCATATCATATATTAAATACCATGTATTCAAATATACTTAAATACATTATCCATGTGTTTTGATGAAGAAAAAAATAATCACATAGTTTCGTGGAGGAAATCATCCACACGAAGGCACAAGCGACATTATCATTTTTCAGTGACTGTAAATTTATCAAAAAAATTATTTATTATATTTTTAGAATGATAAATATGCCATGAATATCATAATTATGTCCTTTATATCACATATATTTATTATATTTATCCTTATTACCTTCCATATAATGTGTTAGTGACAAAATGAATCACATTGCTACGCTAGGCGGTAGTCCACCGTACACACGAGTGGCGTTATCGTATCCCACGTGAAATAGGAAGTAAGAAGTTATATATGAAATAAAATTAATGATGTATTATTGTGTTAAAAATATAATATATGTACTTTAAATACATTATTACACCAATTCTGAGACATGATGATTAAAAACAAATGACATTTGTTCAAGAGGGGGTAGTATGTCTTACATAAGAATGATGATTTAGTTTCTAATATGATAGAAGAAGAGATAGATATAAGTTATTTCATTTAAATAATAACATGTAATTTTTTGAAATATATTGGGGTTATTATATCATAATAATGGTTTAATATTCATATGAGGTAGAAAAATAAATAAAATAAAAACACTCGGTTTATTTGAACAAAATCCTTAGGTTTGCACCAAAAGAATTCAGAGGATGGATTTATGATGAAACTAGGTTCTATATGTAATTTTTATAGAATTAAGGAATATATTTGGGTATTTCTGGGTTGAGGCCAACAAAATTCTATTTTTTAATATAATAGGAAATGGGGTGACCTTTTATGTGTGAGGTGAGTGGAACACGTAAATTTTTTGAAATGATAAAAGTGTATCTTTGTTTCTCACATGAAACAAGGATCCAAAATGATCCATTAATGAGAATTGGACAATAAAATGTATAAATATGAAAATATAATTTATTTTTGGAATTTTTTAGGTAATTTAAACCCTTATATTGTTAGTTTAACCACATGAAAAACCCATTTAACCTTAACAAAGGTAAAATAGTTTTTCAATTTTCACTATTCATTTTAAAAATAATAATGAAACCTTATTAGATAATATAAATTTTTTGGATTTAAAATTTATAATCAATTTCACCTAATTAAATCCCTATAATTGGATGAATTTAATATAATATTAAACCCACAAACGTGATGAAAATGTGATTTTCAAGAAAAAGATGATTTTATATTAACTATATGACTCATAATATTTATTGAATAAATTTGAATTAATATTTATTGATATATAATATATATATTTAATTTCAAAAATTCCCAATTACTGGATTTTAAAATAATTAAAATAGAGAAACATTATAATGTTTAAAATAGTTTTCAGAGATAATTATATTTGAAACCCATAAATAATATTATACTAAAATACAATATAAAGATGATTAAAAAGTCATTCCATACACTAAATATTACTAAATAAGATTTGTTTTACACAAAATCATATTCAAAAACATAATTTAAATTTTCAACTACGTTATTTTTTAAAATTAAATAATATTTTTATAAGTTAGTGTTTTTCACTATTCACTAAAAAATCAATATTTTCAGAGAAATCAAAAAATTTCACAATAAGTAAATTATGATATGATGGACTCAAAAAATAAAATATTTTTTCCAAATTAATATTATTTAATTTTTGATTTAGAATTTGTAATAAAACATTATAAGGAAAGCTTTTAATTAGAACTATTTACATTTTGATTCAATATTTACTTTATATTTTTATAATAAATATAAATATAAAATTCATATTAATAAAGAAAAAATTATTTTATTATATTATTACTTCAGATTTTTAAATTAATGTCTTTAAAATTTTATAAACTTTATTTATAATTATTTTCTACATGTATATTAGTTAGTTACAATCTATTTTCAATATCAGGTGTGAGTAGTCTTGATCATTTTGAACTAGTTTTATAATAGTAGTGTTGTTATACCTTAAATTACAAAGTTCATCATTATCAAATAATAAACAGAACTTGTAACACCCCAGGCTTCCATGATACGCTTCTCATTCAATAATGCAATAGCTTGCATTGTACGCAACTTCGAGGTCTAACACTCCGCGACTAATCAAAGTAGCCGTTATGAATAGTAATACCCAATTTTTAAAATTATAGAAATTTTATATTTCAAAATGGACTTCATTTTTGTATTCGTAATATCAAAATTATCTTAAGTTGAATTTTTTGTAAATTTTTGAGAACTTCAAATTTTTATGAATAGTGAAAAATACTTAAAAACGACTTTTTAAATCAAATTAATTTATAGTGATAAATTATACTATTTATTGGTTTTAAAGTATAATTATAATATATTTTTACCAATTTATCCAATGGTGGTCAATAGAATTAAATTCACTTTGAAATTAGACATAAACAATTGTCAATCTTTTGATATATATTGTTTCTTAAAAACAAGCTATTTGTTGTGACATCGGGAATTAATTATAAAATTAATTAATGCAACTTATATGTATGGAATTTTGTAAAATAGACATCATTTTTGAATTTGGAATATCAATTATAGCTTAGGGTGAAATTTTGGCACTATTCTGAAAAACTTCAATTTTTGATGAATAGTGAAACCACTAAGTGGTAGTTAAATAATTGATTTTTTCATTTAAATAAAATATTACCACTTCTATGATTTGATTTTCAAAAATCCGAAATACATGGTTGTCATTAGGAATTAAAATGTCATTCAATGGGATTAAAATAATTTTTTGGTGAATAGTAACTTTTAAGTTTAATTAATCGCGATTAAAGGTAATTAGTGAAATTTAAGGTAAAAATGATATTATAAATATATGAAATGACCATTAAACTTGTCCTACCCCTATTGGATGTGTCATGTCCAACCAAGAAAATCCATGAGTCAACTTGGGGACCCCATGGATCCACTTTTCTAGGAAAATGACATAAATAACTTTTATTTAAAGTTAAAATAAAAATGTCAAAAACATAAGTTGTTTTACTAAAAACAACTTTTAAATTGGGTTATACAAGTAATATTTTTGACTATAAATATTCATTAGAAAGATAAAAATATTTCCTAAATCATGATAGTTTTTTTATAATTTTTAGACATTAAATAAATTAAATTATTTATGACACTATGATGATGCAGCGATTACCTCATTAATTAACGATTTAAATAAAATGAAAAGATAATGTAACATCCAAGGCATACACTTGTCAAAAACCTATTGGATGAGTGGATTTAGAACCCTTATCATCTTAGCCTCGAATTATATAAGTGTGGGACCTTTAAAATCCGAAACTCATTATATATTAATGTAACATTTCATTACATTCCAAGAGTGCCCTTCCTCTCCAATTATAAAAGGCCCCCACCACTACCACCTTACTCACACTTTCAAAGCCTTTTGGCTCGGCAAACCTCTGCCCAAATACTCTCCCAAATTCCCTATCTTACTCCTAGAAGCCTCACATTGGGCAGAATGCTTCCCAAGGAAGCCTTTGGCTCAAATCAAAAAAGAGTTACCCGATTTTAAGGTAATGTGTTCTCTTATGTTATTTTGTTTTAATTTGCTTCTCCAACCCCCTAAAATATTTTTATTAATTTTTTTTGTAACAGCACCAGTATCCTAAATATACTAGGATTTTGTTATAAGAATTATTCGAGCTACACTTACACACACCTACATCCAATGGTTAAAGAACATACTGTTTCTGTGGATGGCGAATTTCTGCCTCACGAAACGATGATTGTTCAACACTCATATAACACCTTCAAAGGTGGACATTAAGATGTAACTCTATTTATATATGATATTTAATATGTTTATGTTTTACTTAAGGTTCTGTATTTTTCATTTATGGCATACCTTTCTTGTTTCCATTATTGGTAAACGCGATATTTTCATTTTAGGAAGTGCGGACTACCACCCCCTCAAAGTGATTTGAATCGTTAATCCCATATGTGGGATGTATAAAGGATGGAGTAAATGATATTATATATTATATTATACTGGAATTATAATATACCTTTATATCATTATTATTTCATTAAATACGAAATAGAAATGAAAGTAGCATTCATGCGTACGTACAGCTTATCGTCTCCATGAACGGTGCATTTCATTTCTTACCTCTAAACATTGTGGAATATTATAAATGCATGTATATACTGGATATATATGAGATATATGATATCTATATAATGAATATAATTCTGTATATAATGGATATTTCACCACATGAACAACTTCTAATTATAAGAAGTTTATTTTTGACTCAAGTACCAAAGATTGACAAAACGACCGTTATTAACTTAAATAATTACATAATGTTCATAACATGGTAATAAGTGAGATAAAAGTAATAAAAAACTTGAAAAAGGTTCTTAATCAATTATAAATTAACTCTAGTTTATTATTCAGGAGGTTAAAGAACGGTCGAGTCAAGACAGGACGCAGGGTAAGGGAATTCCATAACCCTATTTCCATTCTTTGGGTTAATCTCCTACTTTCAAATTATGTCGTGATATTATTATGTCCTATATTGTATTTGTACTTTATTTATGTGTAATTATAGTAAATACACATAATAGATCTACTTTATTTAAAAAAAATGATCTTTTTAAGGGACTTCGTCTCAGTCTCCTTTCATTGAGGCATATTTTGTTTTATACAAAACGTTCCTTTATACGGTGTATAAACCCCTTTGAATTTTACGTTTATTCAAAAGGTTTTCTTTTATAATTATATGATTTTTATATTGTTTCTAAAAAAATGATATTTCTCTCTAATATATGAAAATTCAGTGTAAATGTATACGTATTTAACGCAAGCTTAGAAATGTTTTCAGAAAACCCAACTCTCGAGTGTGGTAGACAGGAAGGGATTGGGAGTGGACCCATCATGGCCTGTAATTTGTCGAGCAGTCTCAGAATTAGTTATTTTGTTTTCATAAGCTTTCATAATGATTTCAGAAAAACACTGGAGTATATTTGAGAAACTTTAAACGTAAGTATCTTCTAAAAAATTGTATCGGTAGGTCTCATGAGACAAACTAGTGTCTTGGCACGAGACCTTGACAAAATCTTAATTGTTTTCTTGGAATGAGGCCTTGACTACATGGTTATGATAGTCTGGTATTATGCATTCCATCATTATGAAAGTGGTTATTGATATTTCATGTTATTATTCGACCAGTATAATATCCATGTGAATAAGTAAATTGCATTATCTCATTTTACTTTTTCCATATTATGTTGAAGTTCAAGTTTAGAAGGCTTTTGTTTTAGTTATACATTGCCTTAAATGTTAATGTTCATTTATGAATGCTTCCGCTATATTGTTATCCTTACTGAGCATCTGAGCTCACCCCTTTCAATGTTTTAATTTTTCCAGGATGTGAAAAAGTATATTATGAATGATCTGCAGAGATAATATAAGGGGATATGAAGAGAAGATGTTGTAGTTTTGTTTTACTTTATGATGTAATGTAAGACTTGTGAATGTATCTAGTGTTTCCAAGGCTACTAAACTAATCAGTCTTTCAAGACTTGATCTTTTGTGATCATGCCAATGTTACGAAGTAATGCACCAACTCTGGGTAGCTGGGGTCGGGGTGTTACAGAACTAGAATATGTTATTTATAATTATTAATAATTATTTAATTTTATTCTCTATAATTTTTTCCATGATCTATAAATATGAAATCGATGATAACCATGTTTTAATTATTGTTTGGAAGCATACATTAATATCTTAGTTAATGAGTTTAATATTATTGTTATCATTCCAAAACAAAAAAAATCATTATTTACCACTTTATATCATATATTATTATAAATGAATTTACCATTATTATCCATATTATTATTTTATATCATTTTTCAAGTATGTGGTTAGAACAACCCAAACCTGAATTGACCATAATTAATGGTTGAGTGTGGTTAAAAAAGTCATTTTTAACATAATATCATTATTAAACAACAATAATGATATTATTTAGAAATTTTTATGTTTTTTGAATCATATTTAATGATATTTTAATTAATATAATAGAAACTACTTCTTAAATTAGATTTGTGACATTATTGTGGTTGTAGTCCAAACAAAAACAAAAATTATGTTTCAGTTTTTCTTAATCGAAAGGAGGAATGATGGTTAATGGTTATTTCAAAAAAAAATAACAACATTAAATATAATATAAATACTAAATTAATCATATAATATTATGAAAAGATTATTTTAATTGGAATGATTTAAAATAAAAATATTTAGTGAAACATTTTTACATATATTGTGAACGTGAATTTTCCCTTGGAGGAATATTTTTGAAAGGGAGGACTTAAGGAGTAATATTTTTTTCAAGATTAAAGATATAAAATTGGATTATATGAGAGTAAAATTTAGAAATGATTCTATAGGAATACAAAATTTTGTATTGGTTTTTAATGGGTGATGAAAGGCCCTTATTATAAGTCGTGAGAATGGTATCCTTATAAATATTTCACCTTAATATAAAGAGCGCACATATTTGACATGTCAGGAAGATAAAAAATTTATAATAATGTAATGAAGATAAAGTTTTGTAAATAAACAAAAAACAATCAATTAAAAATCTATATTCATTATGTTATTCCTTTTACCCCTTTGGTTAAACCTTTATACCTTTCTAGATTTTATAATGATAATTAGTTTTTTTCAAGTAATTTATATTTCATTAATAAATATTAGGTAAATATTCTCTCAAAATTTTAATTTATTGATCTAAAATTTAAACTCTATACAATATAAAAAAATTATAAAATAAGGGAATATTAACTTTTAAATTAAATCAACCAATAAATAGAAAACTGTACTAAAGACCCGACTAGGCTTCCATCTAAAACAGCACCTGAACCAGCCTTCCATTGATCCAAGGGACATTCTTAATCCCCAAGAGTTTGAGAATGTTACTAAGGAATCATAAATATAAAATTGGAATGATTTCATCTATAAATTAGAGTTAAATCACACTAGACTTTATCCAGAAAATATGGTGTCACCCATTCGTTATTCTAAATTCCATGCCCAAGTCAGATAAGTATAAATAAATAAATAAGAGGTAACATATGAAAAAACAAACACTCAACTTAACTTAAAAACACTGTCCCTTTTATAATAAAATCCAAAATTTCTTATCATTGGACACGATAATTATAGTACACTACTAACTGTAAAAAGATATAGAAGGACTACGTGGACTTGGTAAATCATTTAAAGCACCACACACCAAATATTATAAGAAATTAAAGTATGGTCCTAAAAATCATATAATAGAAACAATTTTTCAAATGTGATAAAAAAACACTAATTACTAAATAATTTAATTATCCATGATCTATTTGAAGCTGATGATGAACCTAAAAATGAGAAACAATATAAGTGTGAGGAGATAATAACTTATTTGGACACCAAATTCTTTACCTGAATCCTTACCTTTAATTTTAAATCCATTTTTGGCATGTTTAAAAAATAGTTTAAAAATGGTATCCCCTTTTTATAAATTGAAAAAATTACTTTGAAACTGACGTCTTCACCTATGACATTTAAAAAGACCTACCATCTTAAAACACCTTAAAGATCCAAGAAAAAAGAATTTATTTAGAATAGTTTCTTTTACCACATTGAAAATAATGATAATTAAAATAGAACAAGCATATTGGATATGTCCTGTTATTACCCAGCCACCACAACTTAATAAGTAGGCAATAAAAGTATGTTAGGGAGATGAGACACAATTAATAATGAAATGAGAAGAATAATGAAGAAAAATATATTAATTACCTATAACAACCACCATTCAAAGTGAATGCTCCATGGAATATCCCTTAGATTAAACTGTATCATGATCTAAGCAAAGGTCATGATTCCATACGATGCACTATAATCCTATCCTATCATAGTCGCCCCGATGAGCTAGTGAGTATAATAAAACATCCTAGAAGAACATCAATCCGATTAACACATAAACAATATTGATAGCTCAATCAGGGTATCCCAACACCAAACCTTTGTTGGAATGAAATCCACACCACAGATCACACATCCATCAAATAAAAAAAGCCTCCCACTAAATGACCATGTGTTACATCATTTGATAATCTCAAAGTATTATTGAACCCAAAAGGGGTATTTAATAGAAAGACAACAATCAAGGCTCCATAGAGGGTTTCACATATAGAATATATTTTTAAAACATTTAATGTGACCACCCGGAGTTCTGGAAAAATATTATATAGTAGGATAATTCATTCATACCACTTTAAAACAGAGTTACACATAAAAAAGTGATGTAAAATACATTTAATGATTCAATTGGGACTTCTTGAAATACTATCTTGGGTTGACTCATCCCTTTATAAAACATTAAATCAATTTAAAAAATTAAAATAATTTAAAATAAAACCATAAACCCTTTAATGTTCATTCAATAGATGAGATAATTTTATTTCAAAACCATCTTCACTACAACGCACATATAAATATAAAATTGCATGGATGTATAAAAGAATAACCTCAGGCACACATTCAACGATTATCTTGTGAATGTGTAAATTCAAATTTACACACACACAAACTCATATATACTTATAATCACATGGGATTATCCTTCAATCAGTACCACTTTTAAATTTAAAAAATAAAAAACGTCGACTGCAATCCAAACCAATTTTAATAGAAAATATGAAAAATTAAATTTCTCTATGAATATCAAATATAATGTATTAATATAATACAAAACTATTATGGACCTATAAATCCTTTGGATATCTAAATTTAAGACCAAAAACACCATTTTCAACTTTTATTAAAATTTTATAGGGCCAACTGGGAAATTAAAAAAATAATTGGTGTTCACAACACATTAATTAAGTTTAAAACTTTTTTTTAAAATATTGAAACCCATAACTTCTAGTGGACATAAATAGATAACGTTTTTTAACCTTATATATCCAATTTTCACCTTATATATCAAATAAAAATATTTAATTCTATAATTTTAAGGCAAAAATATAGTTTTATAAGGCCATAAAATTGATGATTCTAAAATCAAATATTTTTGAAATGGAAAAACTCCCTCACAATGATGGAATTTGGTTTAAACATGTCCAAAAGTCGTTGCCTTTGATGAAAAAGGCCCTAGAAAACAATAAGAGGACATAAAAACACTAAACACCCAAATAGTCGTATTTATTGTACACTATTCAAACCCGAATAACAACCGTACAACCCCTACAGTTTGGACCCTAGGGTGTTATAGCTAGGGGTGGGGGGATAAAACTAATAAAAAATAAAAAAATTAGTAAGTGGTGGAGAAATAGTCTCTCGGTATAAGATGACTTTAAATTTTTTAGAGAACCAATCAAAATCAAAGATATTAAGGAGAAATGTGGTGTGCATAGAAGGGGTTCAACCAAGGGGGTGTCCGATGCGGGAGCTCTCCAAGAGGGGAGATCCTCCTTATCTATTTTTTAAGAATATTATTTTAATAATAAATAATAATATTATTAATTAATATAAAATTATTATTTTTTACTTTTTTATTTTTTATTTCAATTTTTTTATTTCTTATTAATTATCAATAATTATTCATCACAAATATTTAACAAAATTTATAAAATAATTATTATTAAAATGGAACTAATATTAGATAAATAAATACCCAAATTATGTGGTATTTCAATATCTCCAGCATGGTAATTTCTATCGCAAAAAAGTATTTGGTAAAAAAAGGCAATAAAGAAGGAAAAACATCTCACATATAAGAGAAAAGGGAAACTTATCCTATCTCTCTACTATTTGAAAGTATTCTAAATAGTGTGATAAGAAACCTAGAATCATGAAGGAAATCACCCACAATGAATTGGTCTCCCACCCCAAAATAACATCAATTTATAAACAATTATAAAGAGGTTCCATCTAATGTCAATTTTTGATCCATGATGCTAGTTGGCAATACCTCATTTGACCAATACCTTATATCTATGAACATAGGAAACTGCATAGGTATTATAATTCACGTCTTAAAACAAGTAACCAATTTTTATCATTAGGAGGAAGACCCTAATCGACCATTACTTATTAGGAAAATGTCATGGTGTCTCTATGCACATCTCTGTGACCACAACAACTATATTATCATTATCTCTATGTAGGGAGTTTTCCTGGCCTCCCTTAATAATATTTCAAAACTCTCCATAGGGACTCTCTAAGAATAGACACTAAAGATTTTTAATGGCCTTCCCATTTATTTTAGTGACACCCCTATAAGTATTTTTATGACTTCCCATAGAGATTTTTCATGACCACCCTATCGTGTTTTTCCACAACCTCCCATAATAATAGTTTTCATGACCACCCTTGTGAGTTATTTCTTTAGGGTTCATGGCCTAATGAATATTTTTTATTTTTATCAGACGATTACTTATGATAAATTTTTCATTTAATAACTCAAAACCACCTCAAAGGGATATTTCGTTACTTAGTATCGTGACTATATATATGGAAATTTTCCATATATTTAGGTTAGGATCACCTTAAGGAAATGTACCCATGTAATATAAAAACCACCCCATTATAGTTTTATAATCATATAATCGATATGGCCCCAAGGGAGTTTTTATTTCACTTAAATTAGTTCATAACACATATCGCCATTTATAAAGATAACCCACAATCATCATTTCATTTTATGTTTATAATTTAGAAATTCCATTTCTTCATTTAACATGAGGCTATCTAAAGACTTTACAATAAATATCCATCCTCTATTTATTAATTAATAAATTTATTACTAATTCAGGAGGGATTATTTTTAAAAATAAACTCTATGGTCGACTTAATGAACCATTTCCATCAAAACCCATAAATAAACTATAAGGACTCATCCTTATTACATAAATAATCTTGAATTTAGTCAATAAAAAACTTCCTTTTACAGTTAATATCATTTAATGTTTAAAGATTTAGAGAATCTGGACAATACATTCATGACATTAGACTTTATTACAGAGTGGATACCATAAAAACAGTTTCCATTTTTTTCAAAATATAAAACATTAAAACATAAAAAAAGATTCCTTGACAAATATTCAAAATTTAACATGTCTTCCTTCCTTGTATTACACATCCATTAACCTGTGAAAAAACATTTAAAAACTTGGGATGACCACAAATGCTCAGTAAGGGATGGAAAAGAAGGAAAGATCACATTAGTCCATGAATACTCATAACGTATGAAAGCATTTTCAAAAGACATTCTTGTAACCCATATATACTTCCTTTGTGTAACATGATATTTACACGAGATCCAAAAAAACATGAGAAAATAAATATAGTAATAAAGGTATATTGGGGAATTACTTATATAATCTCGTAACCATTCTTGGCTACCTTATAATCTGTAACCCTCATGGCTAACTTACCTTGTGTAACCATCCCAGTTACACATTGAGTAACCATACGACCGACCTCCAACATACACATACCCAATGAATTAGAAGGAAATATAGTTCCCACCCTTAATCATAAATAATTCCAAAGAACCAAAACATAATCAAACAATATTAAAAATTCTACAAAAACATTACTTTGGAATTTCATAAAACCGAATATTAAAAGAGGATTTTTAAAGAAAATCCTCTTATAAATATCATACAATTGAAGAGAGAATTAACAGAGTGGATGGAGTATGTATATATACATTAAATAAAAATAATTAAACATAATATAAATAGAACCCATCACACAAACAATTTAAAAATAATATAAATAATGAAGTAGAAGGTTAACCCATAGAATGGAAATCGGGTTAAGAATTCCCTTACCTCGAGTTTGTCTTACTTAAAACATAGTTAAAACACTTATATAATGTTTAAAAGAGTGTTATTAATATTTTACAGAAATATTTTCATGTCTATATCATCTTATATGATCATTTAATAACATCATTTCACCTTTAATTGTTAGTATTTTTCCCTTTGCACTGTTTTTGGGTGAGTACTTAACATGATTTCCATGATTGGTTCACGATGAATATTCTTGTAAATTGTAAGTGAAACTGAATAATTGGAATGGAGTAGTATTTACATATATCCAGTAACATAAATTATTCCATGCATAATTTTTAATTCTTACATGAGGATGATTCATAAGTTAGAACATTAATGATGCTCATTTAGATCATGTTAGTGGTTATTTGATAATAACAACCAAGTTTTGTCTTATAAATTAGAACCATGAGTAAAAAAAGAATTACAGAACCATGGGTGAGTCATAAAACATTTATTATAACCTAGTTCAACCATATAAATGTTTTCATGACCATACTTGAAATAATTAATGGAAATTCAAATCACATCATCCACGATGTCAATAATTCGACACAACCAAACAATGTTTTTATTCTTTATATAAGTGGAAGAGGAGAAGAATAATGATGATTAATTTTCCATAAACATGATAAAATATATAATATACGTTATTTTTGGAGATTTCATGCCTCTTGGGTAAGGAGATATGAATAAAGAATAAGGAAGGAACTGAAAATAAAAGAAAAATTGTGGAATCGCTTACCAAAATTCGGCAGCCTAACGACTACACAACATGGTTTTAGAAAATATTAAAAATATAGGGGACAAGGGTCACCCACACATAAATTAATTGTAATATATAGAAGATCAATAATAAGGATTAAATACGAACATGGTATGGAGACTTGAAAATTATTCCACATAAAAGAGAACTTGAAAGGGAAAAGAATGAAATTGAAAATTTCTTACTTTATAGAGTAACCCTTAGAACATGAAGGTTGGGACCTTGGGGTTTGAAGAAACCTTGGGAAGACTAATATTAAGGTATGGAGGGGAGATAAGAGTTTAGGGAGAATTGTTAATGAATTCAATGAAGGGAAGTGTTGGTACTTATAGGAAAGGTGAGGGTTTATTTTAATTATTTTCAAGGGACACCTCATGAGTGGTATTTACAAAACCACAGGATTTCCCTTGGTATTTTCCCATGGTATAATACACTTGGTACACCTCACATATTATTTTACTGTACACAAGTCGACCATATTTATTACATCATTATTATAACATTAATTATGTCATTAATACACCGAAACTAAAAGTTGTATTTTTTACTATTCACCGAAAAATCAACTGTTTCAGAAAAATTCCAAAAATTCACCCTAACCATTTATTGACGCATAGATTTCAAAAATGAATTCCATTTTTTGAAAATAATTTTCTAAATATTATTAATTTAATTTTTAAATAAAATCATACTTAATTTTTTTTAACAATTCTAATTCTGTAAATACTCTTATATAACAATGAAAGATTAACCTAGTTGCTATTATCATAATTCCATATTAAAATAAAATAACAATAAAATATACTATTCATTTGGTTCATATTACTATTCATATTGGTATGTTACTATTCAACAAAAAACAAGTTGGTTCTTATAGACTCCAAATAATATATTGAACACAACTATAGATGACAGTTTCTTGAAATTCAAAACATAGATGTGAAAAAAATTATGTTTAAAGGCTTGTTATAAATATCTACTTAAAACAAAGTTCCATGCATTTCTATTTATTTTTAGAAAAAATTGGGGTGTTACATTTTTCCCACCTTCCTAAAATTGCGTCCTCAAAATTCTATTTACTTATTAAACAACTGAGGGTATTTATCTATCATAGAATTTTCAAACTCCAATGTTGCTTCTTCAAGCATGTGGTTTTTCCACAAAACCTTTACCTGGTGGATTACCTTATTACGCAATTCCTATTCTCTTCGATCAAGAATCCAACCAGGTTTCTCTTCATAAGAAAGTTTCTCTTCCAGCTGAACTGCATCTGGGATCAAGAAATGTGATTAATCTGGCACATACATTCTTAAAATCAAAACACGAAAAACATTGTGTACCTGAAACAAACATAGAGGCAAAGCTACGCAGTATGCAACTATTCCAACATTCTCCGAGATTTCAAACGGACCGATGAACCATGGACTTAGCTTTCCTTTCTTACCGAAATACGTCACAGTTTTCCAAGGAGTGATTTTAAGGAAAACATGGTCACCTACATCAAAAGAGAAGTCTTTCCTTCTGTTATCGGCATAACCTTTCCGCATACTCTGAGCTATCCTCATGTGCTGCTGGATCATCCTCACTTTCTCAGCCACTTGGTCTACTAATTCTGGCCCCATCAACATTCTTTCACCAACTTCATCCCAAAACGCTGGAGTTCGACACTGCTTCCCATACAAGGCCTCAAAAGGTGCCATCTGAATACTAGAATAAAAACTTTTATAATAAGTAAACTCAACTAAAGAAATATTCTGATCCCAACTTCCCTGATAGTCCACTGAACAAGGTCGAAGAATATACTCCAAAGTTTGAATCGTTCGTTTTGACTGCCCATCTGATTGAGGATGAAAAGCGGTTCTGAAATTCAACTCTATACCCAACGACTTATAAAGTCACTTCCCAATGTTAGAAGTGAACTAGGGATCTCAGTAAAACATTATGGAAAGAGGAACTCCATGTAACTTGACAATCTCCTTGAGGTACAATCGAGAAAGATGATCCAAAGACATTGTATCTCGAATATAAAGAAAATGTGCAAATTTTGTCAGCTGATCAACAATACCCAAAATCACATTTTTACCTCGAGAAGTCGTTGGTAGTACCACCACGAAGTCCAAGGATACATTCTCCCATTTCCACCCTGGCACTAGAAAATGATGAAGCATCCCCTTCGGTAATTATCACTCTGTTTTAACCTATTGACATGTCAAACATCTCATAGTAAAATCAACAATATCTCATTTCATTCCATCCCACCAATATTACCCCCGAAGGTCTCTGTACATCTTAGTACTACCAAGATGAATAGAAAATGGGGAACTATGAGCTTCACACAAAAATTCTTTCTTCAACTGGGAATCACAAGGCACACACAACATTTTTCAAAATCATAAAACACAATATTTATGAAGATTAAATTCTGGTAGCTTACCCATTTAAACCAATTCTACCTTTCTTTGTAGCTCACGATCTTCCTTTTGTGTCTACTTAATTATGTTTGACAATGAAAAATGAACTTAAACCTGAAACAAAATATAGGTATTCCCTGTAACAACAACTTCTAAGACAAAATTCATCAAATTATTAGTCAAGGGATCATGTTCCAAAAGTAGCATGATTAATGATGCATGATGTTTCCGACATAAGGAATCTTCAACTTTGTTTGCTTTCCCAGGATGTTAATTGATCATGAAGTCATAATACTTTATCAGTTATAGCCATATTCTCTACCTCATGTTTAATTCATTCTAAGTGAATATATACTTTAGACTTTTATGGTCTGTATATATTTGGCATTTGGTTCCGTATAGATGATGCCTCCAAATTTTCAAAGAAAAAACCACAACTGCCAATTCCAAATCATGTGTGGGATAATTTAGCTCATGAGGTTTAATTTTTCTCAATGCATAGGCAATTACATGACCATTCTGCATCAAAACACTACCAAGTCCCTTCAAAGAAGAATAACTATAGATGACAAACTCACCATTTCGGGAAGGTAAGGCCAAAACTGGAGCATTCACCAATTTCTTCTTCAGTTCTTGAAAACAAACATCACATTCCTCTATCCAAAAAAATTTAAATCCTTTCTGTGTTAACTTAGTTATCGGGAGAGATAACCATGAAAAGTTCTTAACAAACTGTCGGTAATATCTTGCTAAGCCTAGAAAACTACGAATCTTGATAACATTTGTGGGTCTTGGCCATTCATCAACTACTTTTTTTAGGGAGGATCAACTGTTATTCCATCCTTATTTACAATGTTCCCAAGAAAAGAAATCTGTTGTAACCAAAAGTCACACTTTCGGAATTTTCTATATAGTTTCTTTTCTTTTAATGTTTGTAAAAAACCATTAGATTTTTTTCATGCTCCTCTTTATTTTTTGAAAATACCTAAATGTCATCAATAAATACAACCAAAAACTTATCTAAGAACTCATGAAATACTCTATTCATAAGATTAATGAATACAACATTTTCATTAGTTACTCCAAATGGCATAACAACAAATTCATAATCCCCATATCTAGTACAAAAGGCTATTTTCTGGATGTTATCTTCCTTCACCTTCAGCTGATGGTATCCGGATCTCAAGTCAATCTTGGAAAAGTATTGAGCTCCCTGGAGATGATCAAAAAAGTCATCAATATGAGGAAAAGGATACTTCTTTTTAATAGTGATGTTATTTAATGCTATATAATCAATGAAAAGTCTCATGGAACCATCTTTGTTTTTAACAAACAAAATAGGGGCTCCCCATTGTGAAGTGCTTGGAAGAATGAAGCCGTTTTCAAGCAAATCATGCAACTGATTTTTCAATTCAATAAGTTCTATTAGAGCCATACAATATGGGGGTTTTGAAATTGGATTAGAATTTGGAACTAAGTCAATTGTGAATTCGACTTCTCGAGCAAGTGTGACACCGAGTAACTCATCAGAAAAAACATCGAGGTACTCATTTACCACTGGCACATCATTAATTTGAATAGTTCCCTTGATTTCAACAATATGATCAAGATAACTTTCATTTCCATCTTTCAATAGTTTCTTAGCTTTCAAATATGTTATGAATTGTATGGGTTCATTATTGTATACAAAATTAAACACTTTCTGAAAAACAAGTTCTTTAGCTCTACAGTCAATCTAAGCATGATAATCAGAAAGCCAATCCATCCACAAAATAACATCAAACTCGACTAAGGGTAAAAACAAGGTTTTTAGGTAAAGTCTTTCCACATACCACAATAGGAATATTCTTATAATTCCTCTTTTCTATAACATTTACCCCGGGTGTTTTAACAATAAGTTTGGGTCTCATTTGTTGAGGTGATATTTCCAATTTACCAAAAAATTTCTCAGAGATGAAGGAATTTGTAGACCCCATATCAAACAAAAATCTGAGTGAACAATCAATGTACCTGATACAACTTCATTGGATAGACCAATATCTAATGACGTAGTCGCAAAGGATCTCACTACACATTTCTACTTGTAGTCTGGATTCTTTTCAACATTCGGATCTCTCTTTGGGAAGAAATTTTCATAATGACCCATTTCACCACAATTAAAACACTTTATAGTTTGATTATCTAGATTATTCTAAAGTTCATTTTCATTGAAATATTAGTCCATATGTCCAAAATTACCTCATTTAAAACACTTCCCAGTTTTTCTAAGACATTTCTCTGGGTGTTTCCTTCTACACTTTTCACAAACTGGAAATTGGATTTTCTTACCATATCATTTCTTTGGTTGATTCTTACACATTTCATGCTAACTGGACCTCTTCCTCTCTTTGTTTCCAAAATGAATGTGATCATCATCAAACTCCATCTCTACCCTCTTGGCACATCGGAAAAGTTTCTCATAACTTTTGAATTCACGGGAGGCCAACGCCCTTCGACACCTTGGATTCAATCCTGAGTAAAAGCGGTTGATTTTTCTATGAAGATCCAGAATAAGATTTCGTTCATAACTCGCCAGTCGGGTGAAGTTCTCTTCATATAAAGCCACTGAATCTTCCTCCTTCTGTTTCAATTCAAGGAATTTCTTATCTATTCTTAGTCCCACCACCTTAGGAAAATATTTTTCTTGGAAAAGACTTTTAAATTCATCCCACTATAACGCATCAAAATCCACTCTATCCCTGATATTACTTACCATGGACCACCACTGATCAACTTACCCTTAAAAACAATAAATGTCATGACTTACCTTTTGATTATCTGAACATCCCATAACATCGAATATCTTTTCAAGGGCTTTGATCCATCCTTCTACTGCTACTGGGTCAGAAGATCCATTAAATGAAGAAGGATGTTGTCTCATAAAATGTTCCACTACTATCATGTTCTGTTGTGGTACCTATATTGGTTCTCTTTCATTGATGGCACCACCATTTATTTCTAACATTAGCTGAGCCATTACTATCAAAAATTTCTTAGTTCAAATCCCTACCATTCCGGGCTGTAGTTCCAGAAGGATGCCACTCTTTCGGTGCCTCTCCTCTTCAACATCCCTGTTCCTTCTGAGGACAACCATTCTGAACAAACATGTCTTAGATAAAGCAACATGGTAATCTTTAAATTCTATAACATTTCAAATTAAACATAGAGTGAAAATCATTTATGTTATTCTATTAACATCACCCTAACCCATAAAGTTATCTAAACCATCCTCTAATACCAACTATAATGACCCAACCTTATTACATACATAATCTTGAATTTAGTCAAGAAAACACTTCCTTTTACATTGAAGATCTTTTCAAGAATAAAGATTTTGAGAATTAGGAAAATACATTCATGACATTACAAATTATGACAGAGTGGATACCATAAAAATAGTTTCCATTTTTAAAAAAATATAAAACATTAAAACATAAAACAAGACTCCTTTACAATACTTCAACTATTTTAGAAAAATTCGCAAAATTCACCCTAACCATTTATCTACGTTTAGATTTCAAAATTGAAGTCCATTTTTTGAAACTAATTTTCTAATTATTATTAATTTAAATTTTAAATAAAATCATACTTAAAAGAAATTAACAATTCTAATTCTGTAACTACTTCTATATCACAATGAAAACATAACCTAGATGCTATTATCTTAAAGCCTTAATAAAATAAAATAATAATAAAATTTACTATTCATTAGGGTCATATTACTATTTATATTACTATTCATAAGGGTATGTTACTATTCAACATAAAAACAAGTTGGTTCTAATAGACCCCACATAATATACTGAACACAATTGTAGATGACAGTTTCGTGAAATTCAAATCATAGAAGTGGAAAAAATTATGGAAAAAGTCTAGTTATAAATATCTACTTAAAACAAAGTTCCATGCATTTCTATATATTTTTAGAAAAACATGGGTTGTTACATAAACCATTTCAAAAACATGAATTTAATACCATAAATCTATTCATTCATTTAAAATTATTTTTTCACTATTTAATGATCATGATTTTTTTTCCATAAGTCCAATTGGGTTCATCAAGCCAAAATCATTTCTGAATTTACACAATTAATTTATAAGAAACTACATCATAGTTTTAAAAATAACATTATTATGATAATCAATGAATAGAAAATTCCATTCCAAAATCATATATTTTAAAAATAAATCTCATTAAATCATTAGAACTATAGTTCACCATTTAACAATTTGAAGGAAATTATATTACTTGATCTGACAAGAGTACATAAGAATCTATATCAACATTCACAATTTTATTAGTTATAACATGGGTTAAGGTCCCAACGAAGGAATTACCCTTATATAAACCATTTAATAAGGTTTTCTCTATTTTACAAAGGGTACACTATGTAAGAGAAAAATAAAATTATAAAATTATATTTAAATTAGGACAATGGATTATGAACTGGGCATGACCCCATTACACACCAGTTGAGCGATAAATGAGACTAGTAGTTAACTAAAGGACCAACTACCTCAATTTTTTTTGTGGAATTTTTATTTATTTCCCATCCATTACAGCTAAAGCCTATCCAATTAATCCATCAACCCCATTCTCTATCATACCTCCTGGCACTAAAACCATAACCATTTATAGCTATAAGGTCAATAACATAGTCCAGGACATGAACATAGTCCAAGGCATGAATTAGTTAACCTAACTAATTAAAAATTTAAAATATTTTTTTAAAGCCCCAACAGACCCCATTTGTATTTTGTTCAAGGTATAATAGCTGGCTAGTGGACCCAGGGGGAAGCCTATCCCACTACCAGCCCCCCATATGTAAGGTGGGTATAAGATAAATAAATTTAATACCCCATCTAACCCTTCCATTCTTGGATGGTTTATGTAGAACCTCGGCTACCTTTAAAGCCCTATTATTTTTAAAAAATCATTATTTTAGGACATTAAAACTCTTATATTTACAATCTTAGGCTCAATTATTGTAATGAATCTATGGTACCCAAGGTCTATCATTAAAACCCCAAATCCTCAAAATCACTTACCTTTCTGGTCACTTCTATAAAGAAAATATTATCCCCAAAAATCATTTGAAAAGTAATTTTTCGTTTCTATAATAATTTGAAAATTAATTAAATATCACAACATTTTCAGAAATCATAGTACATATGAGTCATCTCCAATAAAACCACATTCCAAAATCACTTTTTTTATCCTTGTTCCACCATATGATTTTTTTTTATTTCAAAAAACATTGTTTTCTTTGAACATGGCTATGTTAAAAATCATTTCCCTATGGTGACCAATAAACATATCATAATAAGTAAATAAATCAATTTATAAAACAAAAAACCCCACAAAAACATTGTAAATGTGATCACCCCTGTAAATATTTTTGGGAAAAAAGTATTCATATAATAAGTTGATTCAATTAATAATGAATCCTGATAATGTGTTTTAAAAATCCAATTTTATTTTATCATTTTATCCCAATACCATTCTTGGTTCTGTTACCATTCCCATTTCCACACAAGAAAATATTATATCCATAGTTTTTAAATAGTAAAACAAAAAAACAAGTATAACCATGATCGACATGGTTATATGGTCTTGGGCTATGCACCAATCATGAATTGGTTCCTAAAAGGATAAACAATCAAGCATCTTTGGGATTTATGGTTCATTTGTCCATGGAAGGATAACTCACAGTGCTGACTTCATCTCTATTTTTATCAAAAATCAAATAATAATTCTCAAGACAACCCTACATTCCAATAAAAACCAAAGCACATCGCCATGTATCAAATCTAAATCAATAGAAACAACCAAAATGATATCTAAATCCAAACATCCCCTAAAAACTTGTGGTTCATATTGGAAAATGGATGACAACACTCTCAATCAAACATATCACTCGTGTTTCAATAGTTATAATCCCATAGTATCATTTTCTCATAATTAATAAAAGGCCTATAATACCGTTTTTAATAACCCAACCCAGGATGCTACTAATCCATCTCCAAAACCAGACAATGGAACTGAGGTATTATCCCAATCCCTATGGGCTGAAGATAAATACCAAGGGATCACACACACATATATATAATGGGAATTATTTTTCCCATAAATCAAAGTTTAATCACAAAAATGTTTCTCTAAAGGATAATAATTTATCTCACCATAAGTAATACATCCTATAAAAAAATTAGATATGTATAATTAAATAAATAGAAAAGTAACTTATAGAGAAATAAAATAATAGCTCACCCCCCAAACATACCCCCCTATAAAAAAGAATCCAACACAACCTATCATCAATGTACATAGTAATAGTACATCTACAACCGTAGAAAGTAGTTATAGGAAAACATGGCCAAAGAAAATTATTTATAAGGGCACACTTTAGACATTATTTGAAATTAATGATATGTCCAAAAATGTTATATAAGAGAACAGTTGGGAGAAATGTGATAAATTACAACTAAACTCAAATCATAAATTAATCAATGCTAAATAGTGGTAATAATATGAAGATGAACCTACATTTAAGATATAATATAGGTGTTAGCACATAATCACTCTGTAGACCACTAGACACCTTTCCATAATCCATACCTATGATTTTGAATCCATTTCAAGCTTGTTTGAAATATTATTTAAAAATTGGGTTACCTTTTGAAAATAAAAAAAAGCAACTTGAAAACATTTTTTCAGCGTAATCCAATTAAAGAAGAAACAAAAATTTTGAATCCTCTTTGAGAATAAAAGATGAAATCCATTATTTTCAATAGTTTCCTAAACTACATTAAAACCCATTTTAAATAAGAAAACCAAACACATTGGATTGGTCATGTTATTACACTGAAACAATAAGTCAATTAGATGAAAATAAAAGGAATTATGGAAAAGAGAATAAAAATTAAGAATAATATATAAATCCACTACATCAAACACCTATCAATGTACAAGTGTCTCAGGATATCCCCTAAGTGATATTGTAGCATATTCAAAACTAAAGACACAATTACCTAGGAAGAAACTATAATCGTAACCTATCCTAGTATCTAAGTAGAGATATATAGTCCTCTAAACCATACCAAAAGTATAACACTTCCCCAATTACATGACCAATTTGGAAAGTTTTTTTAGGCTATACCAGAACCAAACATTAGATGGAATACAAACCAAAATTATTCATACACATCCATAATAGCATAAAAATAATTCAACATACCACTAAACAACCCCCTCTAGATCAATCAATAATTTATTGTAAAGAATGAATACTAATTGGGTATTCAAGATAAAATAAACAATTAAGGGGACATATAATATTTCTGATACACAACTAATGTGTAAAATTGTTAAATTTCTTACGAGGCCTTCTTGAAAAACCAGCATTGGTAGGTTGAGTTTTTTGTACCACTTTAAAATTTTCTTTTTCTTATACAAGTGATGTTTAAAGAATTTAATGTTGAAATAAAAAATTATTGAAAAATGAAATCAGACAACCCATATTAAAACATTTAGAGATTCTCTTGTGAATGTGTGCATCCATACATATACACAAATACATATATATATTTATAATTTCATTAGATTCACCCTCCAACATGATAACTTTTAAAATAAAAAAAGTAAAATGGGTGAATGGCTTCAAAACCAATTTTTAAAAGGAATCAAAAAGACTAATGTAACTTGAGATTATTAGAAATAATATTTGGATACAATGAAAACCATTTACAGTCCTAAAAAAGCCTTTATAAAACTAAATTTAAAACTAAATACCCCATTTCCAATATCTATTAAATTTTCAAAGGTCGAGTCAGGCATTAAAAAAACAATCTACATGAAAAAGTTATAAATTAAGTTTGAATCATTATTTAATATATTAATTTTTTTTGGTTATATTTTAGGTATTGATTGAACCAAATTTCAACTATTTAGATTCGATAAAAATATTTATCATTAGAAATAGAAATCTAAAACAAAATTTTAGAAGAAAACAAATTGATGGATATAAAATTAATGATTAGGTAAAGGAAAAACGTACCTAAAAATGATGAAACATAATCACCAGGGGTCTAAAATTTGGCTCCATTGATGATAGAGAAAGAACACTGATGGTTCACCACTTTTATACTTTTTTCAATATTATTATTATAATTAATAATTTTGTTATTATTTCATGTTTTATAATTTATTACCATTATAATTATAATTTTTTATTCATAATAAAAAATTATTTATCACAAATATTTTACAAAAATTATTAAATTATTATTATTATACCAATAATTATAAATTATAAATTAATTAATATATGAAATATGGGGTATTTAAATAGTTTTTTAGAAAAGAAATTATTTTTTTCCAATTTAACGCTCTTAATTATTTTATTTATTAATCAAAAAGATGATTCTGTGTTAATATATTAATATATGGATTTAAACATTATATTTGATTCATTTTTGATATGGTAGAAATAAATGTTATCGAATGAAAATTACAGAACCTTAATAAAAAAATATATTTAATATAACACTTTTACCATTATTGTGGTAATTTACATAAATCCTAGTAATCATATTTTGTTCCGTAAAAATGAAATTGAACTTATTAAATAATAAAAACCTTATTATCTAAAATATGAACTTCATTTTATTAGAATTAATTTCAATAAATTATTGAAACTATTTTAATTTTTTTAATAAAAATATGTTTTAGATTAAAACATTACTTAAGTTTCTAAAGTGTTAAACATTTTTTCTATAAATTCATCAATATATTTTTAAATGAATAATTTTACTCCTAAAATAATTTTTTTACAATGTTAATTTTTATAATATTTTATGGTATACTTACTTCTTGACATAATCATGAACACAATTATTCTAGTAAAATGTGTGTTTTCACTATTCACCTAGAAATATATTATTTAAAAAAAATTTACCTCTAAAATAATTTTGAAATAATTAATTGAAATATGAAATGACGTTATCAAATATAATCCTATAATTTCAGAAATTTACCATTTTAAGGGTAATCATGAATAAATGCTCTTTAGAGTGTGCATTATGTTATAGTTTTGGTGTGTAGTGATCACCTGCTATTTTAAGTTATCACATATTACAATTGTTGTATTTATTTTTTGGATCATGGTTTACATTATTTGATATGGTGTTGATCAATTTTTATTATCTTATCTCTTATCCTTAACTTATGTTATGCATTTAATGCCTCCCATTGTGTGTTTTATACCCTCCGTGCTAGCAACCAACTCGGGTCCTATTAGAGGCCGTCTTTTAGGGTCACTCATTTTATTCATTTTCTGACATGGACAAGTACCAGTGGAGGGAGAGTTGTGAAACTTGATCCTAATGTTACTCGATGATGTCTCATGTGATCTTATTCTCTTTCTCTACCTATATGTATATTTTTTATGATCCACCTTCATTAATATCGATACATAATTCCCTTTTAAGTCCAATAACATATTTGAGTTTCAAATTAAAATATAAGTCAATTTATATTGAACAATAATAGTTCCTTCTTCAATTTAAGACATATAATCCTCTTCCATTTTATATTTATTATTTTAATTAAAAATACTAGATATTATATGTTTGAATAACCAGCAAACCATTATAATAAGTCCATGTTAGCTCTATGATATGAACTACCACAAAATCATATGTTATAATAGGACACATACCATTACGGTGTGATGAATTGGTTTCTATATGAGTTTATTAAAACTGTTATATTTTTCATAGTGTGATATTTTCATTGTACTGTGAGGGTCATAAAAATTAAAATGCTACGGGTAATTTTGCATCAAAAAAACATTGTAGTGTTGTAGCCTATCTCATGATGTGAATATATCTCTATCGATTGTTCCATGGTATGTACTCCAAGTCATGAGCAATTAAAAATCACACTACTAACTTCAAGAAATGTGAGACTACCAGAATGTGAGAAATTTATTTCCAGAATCACCAAAGATAACTCAATAAACCTTTACAGTGTGGTTAGTTTTTCCCTCCCCCGATGGTAGAAAATCATCCAGATTTTTCAAATACATTGAAATTATTTTTCTATATATATAGTATATGATGATTCTTGTGTGTAAATTTCATAAAAATATCAAAAAATAAGTATCCATTTTTAGTAAAATTTCATTTTATTTCTGGAAAATTTATATTATGATATACTTACACATGATTAATATTTTTCCATGTAATTTCATCTATTATTTGTTACTTTTTTATTTTCATGGGTCTCCTTCCATAGCACATGATGTGATATAGAAGAGGCTTGAGGTCATGATAATTTAATATATATATTTAAAACAAGAAACTTAATTCTATTATTTATTCATATTATAGAACAATTTAATTTTATATTTTAAATAGATATAATTTTTTTGTTCATGTGATGTATACCCCATCACTTCATTATGGTAGGTTGATGGAGATTTCGATTCATACTACTTATTTTCTATATGCCTTTTCTATTTTAAATACAAATATGTGTAAATAAACGTCATTAATATATATACAAAAAATACAATAATATTAATTAATATATACCTAATATGCATCCTCCTCTTGATGGACAACGAAGGATTCCTAGGTTTCTTGGTATATGATGTGCATGTATATTTGTGTGGGTGGGGTTTTACTTTCCCACAATCTCACTAAGATTATTTTTCAAAAGAAGTGTGTGAAACTATATATGAGTTTTTACAATAAACATTATCATGGACTCCATCATACTTTTCTACAACATAAATCTAATTTATAATTGATATTGAAGAGTAAACCATTATTTCATTATTATTATTTTTGATAAAATATAAAAGGTGTATTTTAATGTTACCCTAATGTCTTCCCAAATTATTTCTTTAATAAAGGTAAAACCTTTTTCCACGTATCTTTAAAGACCCATTGATTGACGTACATGGAAATTACATTAATTTTGCGGAATACTTAATACATAACAAAAACAGACACTCATGGACCGTAATAGTTTAGTGTCTTTGGAAACATGGAACATAATCTTCTAAACTTGGTGAAGTATCTTCACATTTTCCATAAAGATCTTCCCTTTTTTTCTTATCTAAAACCTTTCTTTATATCCTGGGGAAAATAAAACATATAAAGGGTGAGCTCTAATGCTCAGTAAGGGTAAGCATGGAGAAAATATAACAAACCCTATACATATGATCATCAAAATATGAACATAATATTTAAACATCAAATTCTTGAGAAATGTCATAAAACATTGAAGTACATAAGGAATAGATCTTAATAGAACATAAATCATGATAAAATGGCATGGGAATAAAACATTTAATTGTGGAAACCATTAAGCACATGTTATGATTTCCATAGTAGCCAAGGCATTGCTGCCAAGACCATCTTAGTGAACAAAGTCCCTTACGGAATAGGGTTTACTTGCCGTTCCAGCCCTGTATTACTGAACCCTATTTACTTTCCGTTTCAGGCATGTCTATATAATGAGATATTAATATTTACCAAATGAATTGGAGGGATATATAGGTCCAACCGATCACATAATGAAATCATTCTTACTTGTGCCACAACCTAAACATAAACCATTCATCAGAACCCAAAGAATAAAAATGGGTTTCATAAACATCATCCCATCATAATATAATCCATACAAAAAAATGGATATCATTTCATCACAAGAAAGGTGAAATAATTTAAATCATAGAGACATTATACTTGAAACAAACACATATTAAATATTATCATCTTAGATGGAAAATAGTTTTGATAAAACATTCGAAATGAATTCTTGAGGAAAATATCCGTTCTTATTCAAAATCATTTTCTTTTCACAAAATTCCATCCAATGAAAATAATTTTGTTGAAAATAGTCATGAAATATTTTAGATTAAGCTTCCTGAAAATAAGGTGTTATAAAACCGTAAAAATCCATTCTTGGGGTATATTTTAGAAAAAACAGCCTCCTCGTACTTTTGTCGGAAAAGTCAAAAAGTGACTCGTATGGTAAACAAAAGAAAGATTATTTCCATAACATAATGTAAAAGCCAAATAGGGGGTAAAAATGACTATAAACATACAAGGAAGAATATTAAACACTTTATGAAAAACATTTTTATGGACATGGATGAAAAATATAACCCTAGTAAATACTTACGTATAAGCAATCTTGGCAAAAAATGAGATTTGCAAAATTATCCCTTACCTTAGTTCCGATATGCTTCGTACATATCCGAACCTCCTTTATAATGATTTACATAATGTGATTTACTTATTACAGAATCATATTAATTGTTATGATATCATATATGGTTCACTTATGACTTTATATTACCCGTTCTTTTGTAAAATCATGTTAAAGTAGTGTTTTGGGTAAAATCTTTTTATTTATCGTACATGTTTGGGCGTGTTGTTATTGATATTATTATTACTTATATCATGATTTACTTACTTCCATAATGTTAATAATGATTTAAATATCATATATATTCAGTATATATATATATATATATATATATATATATATAAGAGATAGATAAATGAAATAAAACACACTGTTCATGGAGACGGTAGGCCGTACGTACACATGAACGTTGTTTTCCATTCATTATTGACTTGAATGGAAGTAAGTAGATGACATATATATATATTTACATAAATAAAGTATCATTATCATGTCATATATTTCATTATTTTTGATTATATATACTTAATAATCATTTTTGAGTGGTTAACATGGAGAATGAATCTCATCGCGTCGTGGAGACGGTAATCCGTACGTATGCATGGGCGATGATATCATTCCAATATTTATTGAATGGGATTGGAGTGAATTATATAATATCTTAGAATCAGTATGATATTATAATAATCATATGTAGTAATTATTTACACCATTATACCTATCCAAGTAAGGTGGTGGTGGAAAAACAGATTTCACCAGGGCGTGGAGACGGTATTCCGTACGTACGCACACACGCTGATTTAAGTTTTCGTAGGATGGATAGAAGGTGAAATGAGGTTGTTTCATATTTATAATAACATATCAGTATATGATGGATACTTATGTTATTACATCATAATGAAACCACTAAATAAGAGGAAGTATAAGAAGAAAGAAAGTTGAATGAATCGGTAAAAGGTATTACCTCTTTCTCGAAGTGCCTCCTTTGAACTTCCTCTTAGGGCACTAGAGTTGGTCTTTTGAGAATAACAGTACCTATATAAGGTTTCTAGGGAAGTGGGGAAGTGAAATGGGCCGAGTTTGTCTGAGCTTCAAGGCTTATGATGGTGTGTGGAGGAGAGGGAGGAGGAGCCCTTTTATAAGGGAGGAGAGGGGCACCTTTGGAATTATAAGAAATATTAATTTATAATAAATTACAACCCAACATAAAAACCTTCAAAATGACTCAAATAGGAATATTATATGAGATAGGGTTTTAATATAATCATCCAATAAAATTTATACATTTTTTGAACTCATTTTAATCATTATTAATTTGATTTATCCTTATATAATCTATTTAATTTTATCTGTTATAATAAGATTCTAAATTTTAAATTGTTATAAGTAATTACTTATGTGTTGTGAATTTTCCATAATTGGATAATTTAGGACATTTTGGACCATATAAATTTTAATTTATAATTTTTAAATATTTTTGTAATTTTTAACCAATTTTATATTATGTTAGTTTTATAAAATAACAATAGTGACAATTTTGACACTATTGATTTATTTGAATTTAAATAAAATCCTCACAGAATATATGTTAGAAATAAAAGAATTAATAGATTCATAACATGTCATATTTATCTATAAAATTATTTGAGAAAATTAAATAGTCATATAATATTTATTTTAATATTTTTAATACCTTTTATTTGGTATATATCTTAATAAATAAATAACTACAACATTTTTGTATAATTATTTAATATACTTACTTATTTCATAAAAATTTAAAATAAAATCCTATGATGAATATAAATATAATATATTTCATAATAATATTATTAATTTAATCTATTATCTTAAAATCACAACATTTAAATTGTTATATTTATTAAATTATGAAGGTGACATCTTTGACATAATTTAAAATAAAATAATATAAATGTCATAATCGGTTTAATAAGGATCAAAATGGTCCACAAATCGACCCTTGGATGCTTATGGTATAGATATACTCGACCAATAATGTTTGGTCAAGTTTAGGGTCCTTTTGATAGGTATTGTTATTGTAATAAAAACTATATTATTGATTTTTCACTATATAAACAATTTCTGCATCACTATTGTGTCACCATTAATGACAATTATGTAATACCTAAAAATTATAAATAAATTCTCATGATGTAGATAATTTTTTTATATTTCTGAAGACTATTCATGTTCGAAGTTTTATGAAGTTTATCACTAAATTAAAATTATTATACTGATATGATTTAAGAGAGTGCCATGTCGTCACTTTCTTTGGTTTTAATAATAATTAAATTATTTTCATGGTCAAAAGTCCATAAAATGAATCTGATCCGACCCTTAGGTGATACGGGTCAACTTTTAGTCATCCAATATAATATTTTCATGTGTTAGGGTAATTTTATAATCTTAGGTTTACCCTTAATTACCCGATTTATCTTTAACTGAAGTAAATAAAAATTACCGTAGTTACAATTCATAGTTCCCAAAAATAAAAAAGTATCCTATTAACATAATTTGGACCTATGATTCCAAATATGGAATCCATTTTTCAAAATTAAAAACAAATAAGGTTCACTAATTAATTTAAAATTAATCCTGCTATAAAGAAAACGAGTTTTAAATGTTAAAACATTGCAAAAGATTGAAATGATTTTACTTATGAATTCAATGTAAAATAAATTCTAATTACATAAATTATATTAAATGGTAAAAATATATCATATTTATACTTTAAAACCATTCAATATTATAATTTAACTATATAAATTATTGAGATGAAAAAATTAGTTTTTAATTAAAATATAGCGTGTTTATACTATTCATTAAAATATCAAATTTATCAGAGTAATAAGAAAAATTTATCCAAAGTAAATTTTAATATCCTGATTCCAAAGAAGAATTTTATTTTTTCATATTGAACTTATAAACATGTCAAAAACTAGATTTAAAGTGGGCGTTCCATCAAAAGGCGGCAAAACTGCATTTTTTTTAAAAAATACCTATTTTACCCAAAAAATTTATTTTGTTCTTATACCATGTTCTAAAAAATGTGTAATATGAATAATAATGTTATAAAATTCAAAATTTAGTTAATACTATTCATAAAGGCTAGTTTAGAATAATATTATAATAATATATCATTGTTTAGTGAAACCCGGTATTGCGTACAACACACGCTATTGAGGAAGGTCGTGATTGTGTGTAATGTAAGCCAAGTCAGGGTTGCATGTAGTGAAAGACTCCTTTTTTGTTGCGTAAAACAGAATCCAACCATATTTCATTTATACATTTAATATATATATATATATATATACACACACACACTTAATGTTGCGTAGAATAACTTCTATAAAAAAACATGAAATTGTGTGTAACACGATCCAAGAATAGGGTTGCATATACTACAAGCTAATAAAGTGTTGTGTACAGCGCAAGATAATATTGGTGTAGCGTACAATAAAAGACATCAAAAAAATTAAAACGAATAATTCCCATAAAATCTCGGGTTGTTACATTCTACCCCCCTTAAAATGAATTTCGCCCTCAAAATTCGCTGGGGTTATAAATGGTTTTCTACTTGAACGTTTCATTAATAGAAACCCACATCGTAGAAAGGAATACCAAAACTTAACCTTAAAAACTAAATTATGAAATGTAACGGTTACCCAAATTAACAAATCACTAGGTTTCCACCTAGGATAATATAGGTGAAAATATGGATATGGAAGAGAAATCTGACCATCATGTTCTGATGGAGAGTGGTAGAGGACATGGCTATGATAAACCCAACAGTCACAAAGACATAAATTTGTGATGATCTAAGGGACAATCAGATTCATCAGATATGAGGGAATTATGACAACATTTTTGGTTATCAAGATCATTTCTCTAAAGTTGATGAATTAAAAGAAATACTTACATGATTTTGGTACAATCTCACTATTGTTTGTGCCTTGAACAATTTATACTTCATCTATTAAAGAAAAGATGTTGAATTTGTTATTCATGAAGAGTTAGCAGATCATGTGATAGAATGATTGGTCATTCCATCTGTTTCAAAAGGTTAGCAAAAGTTATCAAATATACATAAGTCCATTTATGGTGAGGTTAATCGTATATGATTCCAAAAAGGGACTTATAGTTCATCTATCATACCACTTAATAAAATAAAACAAGTTTATACTAAGTAGGGACATCTTGTAGGCCATTGGTAGGTGATAAAGGCCTGTTGCACTTCGGTTAAGGGACCGATTCTCGCAGCCTTGTCTGACGCGATGTTGTTGCCCATTCTATGGGTTGTAATTTTTCTAGAACTACACCATTATAACATTCCTGCAATAATATTGAAAAAAGTTATAGCCTTAATTCATTCCTATCTTTAGGCTTATCCAAAATACATCTGTCCGAGATTATATTATAAAGAAAACAATTACTAGAAATGTCATCTATCGAGCATGTGAATTCCATCATTTATCCCCCATATATCGTAAAATATATCTTTTTGGTCACATTACAGACATGTTAATACCTTAATTATGTATTCTCTTGAAAAATGAATACCCATTGAACTTTAGTGAAAACATGAATGCTGTCAAAAGCTAACTATTTCTACATACTAAAATCCCAAAAATTCTATATACTCAAACCATGATATCACTTTGTCCTCATATCATTCATTATCTCATTAATACTATCAAACATTAAATTTCCCCTTATCCCTTCATTATCCACATATCATCTACTTTCCAAAATATTTGAATCACTTTTAATGTCTACCGGTACCATATAATTATCAAAAACCACAATAAACTATTACATAGACATTCCAATGTTCCACAATTACTATAAATGAGATTCCACAACATTATTTTGGAGTCCCTTTACATAAACACATAATCATTCCACCACATCGTTGTCATACTCAACATTGCTAATAGTGATCACATGTGACTTCCCTTTGTCCTTTTCCATAAGAGGTTTCTCACGTTGATCATCATTAACCCATGGAATAGGGCATTGATTAGCATAATGCCCCATTTCCTTGCACTAGAAGCATTGAAGTGTTGGTTGTGCATTTTCTATGGTCTTTTCTTTATTCACATCATTAGCAACCCTTTTTCCATTACTTCGAGACTCATCTACTCGATGAACTTACTTTCCACACTTAATACGTTTTCTAGTCCCTTTAAGACAATCTCCACTATGCTTCATTCCACACTTTTAGAATAAAGAAACATTTATCTTCTTTTTACCATTATTCAGAGATTTCTCCTTTAACTCCATCTTTCGTTTATTGTCAAAACCATGAGATGGATATCTAACACTAACTTCCATTTCTACCTTTATAGCACAATGCACAATTTCTTCATAGCCACTGAAGTCTCTTATAGCTAATTCCCTTCGAAGACATGGTTTTATGCCACTGAAGAATTGATCAACTTTACTTTCAGGTTAGATGATAAAACTAGATGCATACCTTGCAAGTCCTGTAAAATTCACTTCTTATATACTGACAGATTCATTATCCTTCTGCTTATGCTCAAGGAACTCCTTTTCCTTCTTTGTTTGAAGAATAAGAGGGAAGTACTTACTGAAAAACAAGTTCTTGAACTCATCCCATTCCATGGATTCAATTTCATCTTGGGGCCTTGTATTCGTAATTAGAGTCCTCCACTGCTCTGCTTCACCTTCAAATTGGTAAACATCTAGAATGAATTTATCATGTTCCGAACATCGAAGTATGGAAAATATCTTTTCAATGGTACTGATCCATTGTTCAGTGACAAGTGGATCAGAAGACCCATTGAAATAAGGTGGACGTTGCCTCATGAAGGACTCAATAGAATATTGTTCCCTTATCTAATCATTTGGAAATCCAGAATGATTCATAACTTGTGTAAGTATAACAATAAGATTTTTCACTCCATCTCCCATTACATTTGTATGTTCAGGAGGACAGTCATTGAATTGTCCATTACATTGATCAACATAGTTCCTTCAGGTTCCAGCCATTGTCTAAAACCCAAAAAGAATAGTGTGAGAGGAAAAAATAATGCTAGGGAAAACAACATAATAAAGGGGGAGTGTATTCAATATATAACATCTTATATTTAATTATGAGATTGTTACCATAATTCTAGGACTATAACCAATACTTATACTTAACCTTATAGACATCCCTAGACATACATTAGAAATATCTCTAGGGATCTCAGTAAAGTTTTCGCATACTAGTTTCCAAATGTTAACTAAACCTTTCCTTTGATACCAACTATAAAGACCCATAGCTTGAAATACATGGAAATTACATTACTTTTTCGGAATAATTAATACATAACAAAAACAGACACTCAAGGACCACAATATTTTAGTGTCTTTGGAAACATGGAAAAAAATCATATAATCTTGGTGATAGATCTTCAACATCTCCCATAATGAAATTCCCTTTTTTTCTTACCTAAAACCTTTCTTTATATCCTGAGGAAAATAAATCATATAAAGGGTGATCTCAAATGCTCAGTAAGGGTAAGCATGGAGAAAATAAAACAAACACTATATATATGAACTTCAAAACATGAACATAATATTTAAACATCAAATTCTTGAGAAATGACAAAAAACATGGCAATGAATAAGGCATAGATCATAATTGAACATAAATCATGATAAAATGGCATGGGAATAAAACATGTAATTTTGGCAACCATTAAGCACATGTTATGATTTCCATAGTAGCCAAGGCATTGCTACCAAGACCATCTTAGTGAACAAAGTCCCTTACTAAACTGGGTTTACTTTCCGTTCCAGCCCTGTATTACTGAACCAGATTTACTTTCCGGTTCTGCCATGTTTATCTCATGAAATATAAATCTTTACCCAATTCATTGGAGGGAGATATAGGTCCCACCCATCTTATTATGAAATCATTCCTACTTGTTCCACAACATAAACATTAGCCATTCATCAAAACCCAAAGAATAAAAATGGGTTTCATAATCATCGTCCCATCATAACATAATACATACAAAAAAATGGATATCATTTCATCACAAGAAAATTGAAACAATTTAAATCATAGAGACATTATAAATGAAACATAAACATATTAAATAATGTCATCTTAGATGGAAAATAGTTTTGATAAAACATTTGAAATGAATTCTTGAGAAAAATATCCTTTCCTATTCAAAATAATTTAATTTTAACAAAATACCATGCAAAGAAAAGGATTTTGTTGAAAATAGTAATGAAATATTGTAGATTAAGCTTCATGAAAATAAGGCATTATAAAACCGTAAAAGTACATTCATGTCGTATAAGTTAAACAAAACAGTCTCCTCGTACTTTTTTCGGAAAAGTCAAAAAGTACCTCGTATGGTAAACAAAAGAAAGATTTTTTTCCATAAAATAATGTAAAAGTCAAAGAGGGGTAAACATGACTTTAAACATACATGGAATAATATTAAACACTTTATGAAAAACATTTTTATGGACATGGATGAAAAATATAACCCCAATAGATACTAACGTATAAACAATCTTGAAAAAAATGAGATTTGCAAAATTATCCCTTACCTTAGGTCCGATATGATTTGTACGTATCCGAACCTCCTTTATAATGATTTAATAATGTCATTGACTTATTACAGAATCATATTCATTTTTATGATATCATATATGGTTCACTTATGATATTATATTACCTGTTTTTTTGTAAATTAATGTTAAAGCAGTGTTTTGGGTAAAATCGTTTTATTTATCGTACAAGTTTGGACTTGTTGTTCTTGATATTATTATTAAATATATCATGATTTACTTACTCCCATAATGTTAGTCATGATTTATATACCATATATATTCAGTATATATATATATATATATAACAGATAGATAAATGAAATGTAACACACCGTTCATGGAGACGGTAGGTCGTACGTACGCATGAACGCTGTTTTCCTTTCCTTATTGACTTGAATGGAAGTAAGTAGATGACACACACACACACACACACATATATATAAATAAATCCATTAGAATTACCATGTCATATATTTTATTATTATTCATTATATATACTTAATAATCATTCTTGAGTGGTTAACATGGAAAATGAATCACATCGCATCGTGGAGACGGTAATCCGTACGTACGCACGAGCGATGATATCATTCCCATATTTATTGAATGGAATTAGAGTGAATGATATAATATTTTAGAATCAGTATGATGTTACAATAATCATATTTAGTTATTCTATACACCATTATACCCATCCAAGTAAGGTGGTTGTGGAAAAATAGATTACACCACAGCGTGGAGACGATATTCCATACCTACGCATGTGTGGTGATTTCATTTTCTGTAGGATGGATAGAAGGTGAAATGAGTTTGTTTCATATTTATAATAAAATATCATTATATAAGGGATAATTATGTTATTACATCATAATGAAACCAAAATATAAGAGGAAGTATAAGAAGAAAGAAACTTGAATGAATCGGTAGAAGGTATTACCTCTTTCTCGAAGTGCCTCCTTTGAAATTCCCCTTAGGGCACTGTAGTTGGTCTTTTGAGAAGACCAGTACCTCTATAAGGTATCTAGGGATGTGGGGAAGTGAAAGGGGAAGATGTTGGATGAGCTTCAAGGCTCGAAATGGTGTGTGGAGGAGAGGGACGAGGTGCCCTTTTATAAGGGAGGAGAGGGGCACCTTTGGAATTATAAGAAATATTTATTTATAATAAATTCCATCCGTACTTAAAAAACTTAAAAATGACTCAAATACGAATATTAGATGTTATAGGGTTATAATCGCATCAACCAATAAAATTTAGATATTTTCTGAATTTATTATAAACATTATCAACTTGATTTATCCTTATTTAATCTATTTCAATTTATTTATTGTAATAAGATTCTAAATTTTAAATTGTTATAAATAATTACATATGTGTTGTGAATTTTCAATAATTGGATAATTTATGAACGTTTGGATTATATAAATTTTAATTTATAATTTTTTAATATTTTCTTAATTTTTAAACAATTTTATATTATGTTATTTTTATAAAATAACAATAGTGTCAATTTTGACACTACTCATTTATTTGAATTTAAATAAAATCCTTATAGAAGATATTTTCAAAATAAAAGATTTAATAGATTTCTAACATGTCATATTTATCTAGAAAATTAGTGTAGCACATTAAATTGTTCATATATTATTTATTTTAATATTTTTAATACCTTTTATTTGGTATATCTCTTAATAAAATAATTACTAAAACATTTTTGTTTAATTATTTAATATAATTATTTGTTTCATAAAAATTTAAAATAAAATCCTATGATGATGTTAAATATAATAAATTTCATAATAATATTCTTACATTAATTTATTATCTTAAAATCACAACATTTAAATTGTTATATTTATTAAATTATGAAGGTGACATCTTTGACATCATTTAAAATAAAATAATATAAATGTCATAATCGGTTTTATAAGACTCCAAATGGTCCACAAATAGACACTTGGATGGTTAGGGTATATATATACTAGAAAAATAATGTTTGGTCATTTTTATGGTCCTTTTTATAGTTATTTTTATTTTAATAAAAATTATATTATTGATTTTTCAGTAAATAAACAATTTCTGCATCACTATTGTGTCACCATTAATGACAATTATGTAATCCTTAAAAATACTAAATAAATTCTAATGGTGTATATAATTTTGTTATATTTTTTGGTACTATTCATGTTCAATGTTTCAAGATGTTTATCACTAAATTAAAATTATTATATTTATAATATTTAAGAGAGTGACATGTTGTCACTTTCTTTGGTTTTAATAATAATTAAATTATTTTCATGGTAAAAAGTTCATAAAATGAATCTAATCCGACATTTAGGTGATATGGGTCATCTTTTATTCATAAAATATAATTTTGTCATGTGTTAGGTTAATTTTATAATCTTAGGTTTACCTTTAATTACCCGATTTATCTTTAACTGAAGTAAAAAAAATTATCGTAGTTACTATTCATAGTGCCCAAAAATAAAAAGTCGCCTATTAACATAATTTGGAACTAATGATTCCAAATATGGAATCCATTTATGAAAACTCATAACACAGAAGTTTCAATGATTAATTTAAAATTAATCCCACTATTAAGAAAACATGTTTTAAAAGTTAAAATATTGCAAAAGATTGGAATGATTTTACCTATGAATTCAATGTAAAATAAATGATAATGACATACATTATATTAAATGGTAAAAATATATTCTATTTATACTTTAAAACCATTAAATATTATAATTTAACCATATAAATTATTTTTATGAAAAAAGTTGTTTTTAATTAAAATATAGCGTGTTTTTACTATTCATTAAAACATGAAAGTTATCAGAATAATACGCAAAATTTATCCAAAGTAAATTTTAATATCCTGATTCCAAATAAGAATTTTATTTTGTCATATTTAACTTATAAAAATGTCAAAAACTAGATTTAAATTGGGTGCCCCATCAAAAAGCGCCAAAACTACATATTTTTGAAAAAATACTTATTTTAACCAAAAAAATTATTTTATTCTGATACCATGTTTTAGAAAATGTGTATGATTAATAATATTGTTATAAAATTAAAAATTTAGATAATACTATTCATAACGGATTGATCATAATAATATATCATTGTTTAGTGAAACCCGGTATTGCGTACAACACATGCTATCGAGGAAGGTCGCGATTGCATGTAATGCAATCGAAGTCAGGGTTGAGTGTAGTGAAAGACTCATTTGTTGTGGTGTATAACAAAATCCAACCATATTTAATTTGAACATTTAATATATATACATATATACACTTATTGTTTTGTAGAATAACTACTATAAAAAACATGAAATTGTGTGTAACACGATCCAAGAATAGTGTTGCGTATAATACAAGCTAATACAGTGTTGCGTATAGCGCAAGATAAAGTTGGTGTAGAGTACAACAAAAGACATCAAAGAAATTAAAAATAATAATTCTCATAAAATCTCAGGTTGTTATAGTATCAATATTTATCATCACGTGAATCTATGTATTGATCCCAATGTGTCTAATGAAAATGGAATTGATGGGGTCAATATAATTACCACATTTTTTTTATATCCAAACTAAAATTTATGACATAAACTTCTAAACTTAATAATTTTTTTTAAAACTATCACACTATTTCAATCTTATTTTTTTGGCCTTACCAATTTTTCCACTAACTCATCTTCAAGTTATTGCTCACATCCAATATTTTATTCACCCTAAAATATTTTACCAATTTGAATATCACCATTAGACTATTTTTCCATATTGGTTGCATAATAAGGTGAACAATCCATTTTCTATATAAAAGTTAAAAAATTAATTTAGATATTTTTCATATATTAGTTAACATAAAATATTATGGGGAAACACATTGGATATAAAATACTAATTAGATAAATTTATCCAGTTCATTAGTTTTTTTTATTTGATGTTTAATTGTTTTTTACCTTGTCTCAAGTATCCAAATCCCATACTTTTTTTCTCTTAAGACATGCAAGACAAATTGTGAACATCAAAAAATTATTGTAACATCCCAATGAAATGGAAATATGCAATTTAATTTTTATTAGATCCCATATTTGTATTTGACATTAATAAAACAATTGATATATTTGTGTTTGTAGGATTCAAAACATAAATGGATCATATTTCATTTTATGTCATTATGAATGGTTTATTGTTGTACCCTTTTTTTTTTCAGAAACTCAATTTTAGGAATCCAAATTCAACTACTTTAGATTCACTCTAGTTATAACCACATTTTTATTGAGAAATAAATAGTTGTACATTTATAAAACCCAACTCCCATATTTTTAATATGACAAAAAAGTATGAAATATTAAGATAAATTAGATGTATACTTGGTAAAAGATACATGTATCAATTCATCCAAATAAAAAACAACAATATTTTATATCTTACTATATTCATTCCTTTACATTATATTGAACACATATCTGTTAATTACATAAAATTTATACCATAATACAAGTATACTTGGTTATCTATAAAACCAAGGAATTTATTTGGAAATTGAATATGGATTTAAAAAATAATATTTAAAAATATTCTCTTAAAACTGTTTGAGAAACTATTTTTTATGTGTATTTTTATTCAGGTATTTTTCCTCGATGGTATAAAATGACTAATAATTACCTTTTGATAATCAAAATATAGATCATCATCTATATTTTTATATAAAATTTAATGATCAGGATACTCCCACATTGTTATTATAATTTTGAAGACATCTCTTCCAAAAATTATTTCACCCACATGGTGTCTAAGGGGATGATATTTAGGACACCTACATTATAAAAATATAAAAGGTTATCAATACATAAGTCTATATCTTCATTAATATTATACTACTATAAAATACAAACATTTGAGTGACTTAAGTTTTTGATGCACACTTTTTAAATATTTATATTCCACTCAACTGGATTCATCCATATGCAATGTACATGACCAAATTTTTAGATATGTATAATGAAGTGAATCATAATATTAAAGAATAACAGATAGAAGAGCATCTCTAATTCCCAAAATATAAAGGTTATTTATTTTTTCATTTATGAAAACTTCATTGGGAATATAAACTTACCATATATATCTTTGAAAAATAAGGAAATTTTAGTCAATGTATATTATGAATTTTTAGGATGAATATTATGTAAAAACACATATATTAAATTTAGTATCAAAACATGATAACATATGATTTTAAATCATATGGATTTAAATTGTTAATCAATATGATTTTCTTGATGTTTGATGAATAACCCATAGGAACCATTACCCCACTATGAAATATTCAAAAATAAAATATCTGCCTCCTTGAAAGAGTATAAGCCACCCGAGGAAGTAAAGTTCATCTTTCATCTTTCACTAGACCAAAATATCTCTTTATCCCAATATCAATAATTTCTAATCGAGCATTAATGCAATTTTTTTTGATTTAATTTAGTAATGTTCCAATGGAATTATCACAAACATTTCTTCCTACTCAGATAGAATATAGAAATTTACTAACATATAAAAAATTATAATACAATAATTCAAGAAAACTTATCAATTTTCCAATACCATTTAGTAATTATTTTCAGAATTTTTTTACCAAAAAGGGATAAAATATCCTTTAACTTCTCAAACATTTTATCCATAGTTAATAGATAAGGTGTTACTGTTTATTCAAAATTCCCATCAAATTATTTCCTCTAACTTTAATATTTATATCATTATGGTAAAATTTTAAAATGTCTGCAAAAATTAAATTTTAATTATTGTTCAACGTAAATTAATGTTTAACTTATCAAAAAATGGTACACCCTTACATTATGTTTATGTTATATCCAGATAAATTTCTATAATTGGTAAGCTAATTTATTTTCCTAAACAATGTGGATCTAGATATGAACTCTTTAGTCATTTAAGTATTACAAAATTTAACACATGTATCCTTAAAATTTTGGGAAATTCATTAAATGGATACCGATAAATAACAATATAATACCAAGTTTTTTTGAACTAAAATAATTAAAGATATGATAATGCACTTACATTTTATATATAACCATAATTACATGTTATAATTTATCATTATAATTATCCATATACGATAAGTATTATTTTGCACTCAAAAAGTGTTCATGCAATTTAAATAAATTTTAAGATGATGGTTTCTACACTAATTTCCAAATGTAAGATACGGATGATGATTTTTTTTGGATTTATCCATGATAAATAAACCTTATGTGGGGGAGAATTTGGGATTACATTGAATTGAAAATTTTCCTTTCCTTTAGTCCACTAGATTGTTAATTTCTTTAATCCCCATCGGATAAAAGATTTTTAATCTCTCTCTTTCGATTGAAATTGATCTCAAAAAATGATAAAAATGAATTCATTATGTATTTCACAAGAACACAAAATTAATTTAGGTATATCAGAACTAATGGCTAATATATGGATTAGACAGATGATATTATGCCATTATACCATAACCCCATTTGCTCACTTATAATGGATTCATTTTTCAGGTAATGGTCTCTCCATATAAAGGGTTACTACCCATAAAAAAAATATTTAAGACTCACTTTAAATCCATGGGATACTAACTCTTCTTCCACTCCACACACAAATTCATAGAAGGCTTGATAGATTTATAGATGTGATGCTATCCGAATAAATTATCTGTCAATATACAATCTCTTAATTATTCAAAATCAATAAATATTTAGATCAATTCCTCTATGTGAGAATTAATTTTATGACTCCTGAATAATTATATTAGCTGGATCACTTCCTCCAAATAAAGATTAATCATTTCAAGGATTAAAAAGTATATACCCTATAAAATTTTCAATTAGTAGTGTAATACCTTATTTTTATTAGTTTCCACAAGAACATTGTATAATGATGTTACTCACTGCTATTTTACTTCATATATAATGTATTTTTTAATATATTTTGGCTCTCTCACCTTATTCAAAAACAATTACCACCAGTTTTTATGGATCTAAAAAACAATTTCTCATTTAAAGATTAGTGTCAATTTGTAATTCCTTGATGGTTCATGATCATACCATATGGCCTTAGGATTATTTTGGTAAAAAAAGAACTCATAATTTTTCTCTACCTCAAAAAATTTCTTGTTATCTCCATATTTTAAATTTTAATTGAAGATGCATTTCAATATAGTTATCTTTATTACGATGTGAGTTCTTACACAACAATGTGGTCTTTTACTTTATTAGCTTGATCATGAAGAAATTTCATTATTAAAGGTGTTATGATCCTTAAACAACCAAATCCACTAAATCTATATAAAATTGTATTTCAATCACTAAAATATGATGGTTTTATAATCCCTTAAGCATGGAATGATATTGTATCTCACAGTGTGACAATATCCATGAATTGTTATATTATCAATTAAACTTTATGATTAATAACTTGTATCTTAATCCATGGATGTCCTCTTTATCAACAATAATAAGTGAATTATATTATAATATTAATCTTATATAATCAAATTTTCCTTGAAATGGACTATTATGTAACATTGTGAAGCTCATCAGAATCCCATTTTCCAAGACTAGATGACCCTTACATATCACTGTAAGGATCAACAACTTTCCATTTTTATCAACATGGATATCCCTCACATATCATTGTGAAGATGAAAGCATAGATAGCTTTTGAGTTAGGATGATCCTTATGGATCACCCCACTATCAACGAAATTGACCTAATGTGTTGTATTTAGTTATGGAAGTGAATCAAACATATTTATTTGGTAACTATTATAAGTGTGGACTTTATAATATTTCTGAAATCTACACTGCAATGGTTACATTTAATAAATTATTCACACATTAATGATTGGGAATTTTTCAAAATTTATGAAATATACTCATCACTTATCACCTTTATGTGTTGAATCAAATTTTAATTTACATCTCATTATTTATGACTATTACATATTGTCTTGAATACATTTATGGAGTTGAATTTCCAAATTCCTACAAGTGTTTGACATCATATATCTATGTAGTTGAACATCTATATTGGAATAATTACATTTACATGTTAACCTTTGGTAATTTTTTGAAATATTCTCAACATCATGGTAACTCTTACAAATTGAAAAATTCAACTTTAAATATATTGGTACTCTTCCACTTCTCAAAAATCAGAAAATTTAAAACCATGATAATATAATTATCCTCAAATTCCTCCAGAATTGTTTACACCTACTCAAAACACTACCATGTACAGATTAATCTTGAATAAGAACACTTAGAAACTCTAAAATCTTCATATATTTTCACATAAACACCTTATTTGTACAATTTATATATCCTAAAACATCTTCTTTATCCATTTTACCCTATCTTATAATTCCATCATTAACGTTCTTTCCAACAAATCTTGAAAATACTTTCAAAAAATATAACATAGAACAAGTTTATTGGAACTTATTCCCCCATGGTATGACTTTTGAAAATACTACCATGAATCCTACACCAACTTTTTCATCCAAATTCTTCACAGCAACGTATTGATTTATGGAAGATTTTTCTCACTCCCCATATGCCATTAAATTCAAATGTCTTATTATCAATAATTTTTATTCAAACTCTCTCCACATTTATCACAACATACAATAGTGGATATATTATCAGTTATGCTCTTCCTTTATCAATATAAATATCATTATATATATAATCTATGTTCTATATAGAAGTCTATTTGGGGAATGATGATCCTCATCAATTTTGGAATCTAGATTTAGAGATTTTTCTTTATGATTTTTTCATATTATTGTTTCCTAGCCCATTTGATGTTGGGATCCATCAAACTCTTTTAAAAACAAAAAATTATTTATATCACATTTAATAACACTAGTTAAAATCCTCAAATTTTGGACTCTATCAGTGATTTGATAGTTACCTTAAAATACATTTTTATGTTTTAACCACTTAACTATTATCCTTATCCCTTGAACATTTGGTTCCATTTAACTCATTAAAACGTTTAAAGTATCACAACCAATTTTTATTGAACATATTGATTCTTTTTTTACCCTTTGTGGAACTCTTAACTATTAAATTTTCCTTTAATAGTTTTTATTTAATAAAAAAATTTCTGATTATAATATTTCAGGTTTTGTCTACTTCTTATCTCCAACTTCATTTCACTCAAATTTTCCTACATAAAATTTAACACATGGAAATCAATAATTATATGTTATCTAGTCATAATAAGTCATGAATGGTTGTAGGGAATAAGAGTCTAAGTCAATATCATCAATGTTATCCAGATACCTTAGTTAAATCTATAAACTGGTTATTTAATTTTTACATTTTTCCTTGAAATTTATGTGCTTCAACTCTGTGTGATACATATTAAAAGGATTTGATTCCTAATGCTTTGTGTGGAATCCTACTTTCGTAGCCTGGACTTTGGGTTAATTTTAAGACGATTAGCATTATTTTAAAATTCATCTTTTTGTGAAATTTTTTTATATTTATTCAATAATCCTCTTCCATTATAGTTCTCTTACATTTCTCTTAAACTATTTCCTTTTGATGTGCTTTATGAAACCACTATGTAAATATTTTAGTTTAACCTCTATAATTTCAATTAGAATTTGTTCATATTAAATTATTATTTACGAGTTTTTATTGATTTATTTATTTAGCATTATCATAACTAGATTATCATCTTTATTACATATAAAAATAGGATTTTATTATATTCAAGTTGGATAAGGGTTATAATCCTTTAATGGTTGTAGATACACAATTCATTGAACTCCATCATTTTATTCCTAAAGTTGTGTAAATATATTTCTTAGCTTAATTGAATTTATTTGAGTGAAAATTCTATTCCTGCTGGTCAAATGAATATAATAATTCATTATTAATCCATTATCTCTACTATTTCTATAATTTTAACCATATATTCATGGTTTTAATAAATAAAATATATTATATTAAATTAAAAACTCATGTAGTCATTTCTCAATTGAAATGTTGATGCAATATATTCTCTTCTACCTTTGACCCCTTTAGCCTCTAGAAATACACTCATAATTTGACCCAATCAACCATAATGGTTTAAATTTGTAGCTAACTTCATAAAGGAGTCATATTATATTGATTTTGAAGGAATATTTTCATTTCTAACCAATTCATGATTTAGAGTCTTACATAATAAACTTCATGATACTACCAAAGGAGGAGTAATTACCTTCTCCTCTCCCTTCACAAAATTTAACAATAAATCAAGATATCTGATCCTTATGTACTTATTGCTCAATTTAGAATCCATTTATTCCTACTCAGATCCATCTTTCTTTCAAAATTTTATACTCTATTCATTTTTTTTGAGTGGGATAATTCCATATTTTATCTCTTTATTCATGGAATATTTTTCCAACATTGTGTACTAGTTCTTCATGTAGATCACTTTGGCCAGTAATGTTTTCACCCGTATTCATTATGTAACTATTTAGGGACAAATATATTATCTTTATCCTTTTATTATCAAAAATATTATTCAATAAATGAAGGATTTACTACATAAGAAATATATAGTTGACCCACCTTCTTGAATAGGGATTAGATCTCACTCTGGGATTTAGATAAAAATTCTTTAGATTGTTTAATTAACATTATTTCAATGTCATCATTATTATACAATATTATATCAATCTCTAGGAATAACTTAAAATTTTAAAATTTTAATGAATATTACAAAGAATTTTTTGAATCATATTTAATAATTAAATAAAAATTTTCAACTCAATTCGAGTATTTTTCTTCGTAGGAGACTTGTTTTATCTGGTTTCTTGTTATATTTTATACATATAATAGTCTTTTAAATATTTATTAATTGGTTTCTCATTAAAGAAATATTTTCCATCTTATCGCAAGGTATAAATCACAAACTGATTTGATTCTGTTGATTTTTAAAGGTTTTCTCCAATTCACTCTAAATATCAAAAGAACTAGAATAGTGAATGACAGTTTTGAACACCTCATTGGATACACTTCTGTTAAAAACCTTTTGTTCCTCAATATATCAAACATTATAACTATTGTTTTTCAAAATTCATCCTAGAAATTATATAGTCTAAAATATCCTTTACATAAGATTGTAATAATATAAGGATCTTCTTTTTCCAGAAATGAAAGCTAGTGAAATGGAAAATGGTAGCTTCAACATTGAATCCATATTCATAATAAATCCAAAGATACATTTTTATATTTAACATAAAATCAGAAACAATTTTCCCAGATACAACGTTTTGAGACCAAACTGAATGATTGAAACTTAATAGAGTGGGAGGGGTGAATAAAATTGAATACCTAATAAAAATATTTCACTTATTTTTGTCCCCTAGAAATTTCACAAGAAGAAATAGTCATTAGACACATAATAGCTCATAATTATTAGAAATATGTTCCAACAAATACACATCGATGATGGAGTTTCCTAGTGTATTTTGGAGTCTATACATAAAAATGAATCATATTAAACATAATAACTGTATATTTTTATTAAAACTCCTCATTGTTTATAACAACCCGATATTTTATGAGAATTTTTTTTTAATTTCATTGAAGTCTTATATTGTACGCTACACCAAGAATACTTGCACTATACACAACACTGTATTAGTTTGCAGTATGCGCAAAACTATTCCTGGATCGTGTTACACACAATTTCAAGTTTGTTTTATAGTAGTTATTCTATGCAACATTGATTGTATATATATATAAATATATATTCAATGTATAAATGAAATATGGTTGGATTCTGTTATACAAAACAATTAAGGAGTCTTTCACAACACGCAACCCTGACTTGGCTTGCATTACACACAATTGCGACCTTCCTCGATTGTGTGTGCAGTACGCAATACCAGGTTTCACTAAACAATGATATATTGTTATAATTTTATTATGGACAAGCCTTTATGAATATTATTAACTAAATTTTTAATTTTATGACATTATTATCCATCTTAAACATTTTCTAGAACATGGTATGTGAACAAAATCAAATTTTTGAGTAAAATAAGTATTTTTTAAAAAATGTAGTTTTGCCGTCTTTTGATGGCGCACCCACTTTAAATTCTTTTTTGACATGTTTATAAGTTCAATTTGACAAAATAAAATTATTCTTTAGAATCAGGATCTAAAAATTTACTTTGGATAAATTTTTCATATAATTCTGATAACTTTCATATTTTGATGAATAGTAAAAATACGCTATATTTTAATTAAAAACAACTTTTTTCATCGCAATAATTTATGTGGTTAGATTATATTTTTAATTGGTATTAAAGTTTAATTAGAATATATTTTTACCATTTAATCTAATGGTGGTCATTGGAATTAATTTCAATTTGAATTTGGACATAAACAAGTGTCGATCTTTTGATAGTTATTGTTTCTTAAAAACAAGCTATTTGTTTTGATAACGGGAATTACATTTAAAATTAATTAATGCCACTTCTATGTTTTGAATTTAGAAAAATAAACACCGTTTTGGAATTCAAAATATCAAATATAGCTCAGGCTGAATTTTTGGTATTTTTCTGATAAAACTTCAATTTTTGATGAATAGTGAAAACACTATGTTTTTGGTTAAAACCGACTTTTTATTTAAATAATAATTTATTCAATTTGAATTTATTTTAGGTCAAAATAGATCATAATACTTAAATAAGTTCAATGAAATTCATTGGAATCATTTTATAAAAATTTTAGATTAATAAAAAATGTATTGAACTTTTCATCGTCTTTTACCCACCTTCTAGGAGCTTTTGCAGTTGTTCATAAAACATAATTTTACCGCTTCTGTGAGTTGAATTTAGAAACTCCAAGAGACATAGTTAATATCAATTATTAAAATTCAGTTTAATTAGATTAAAATATTTTTTGGTGAATAGTAACTTTTTACTTTTATTTACCACAGTTAAAAGTAAATAGGGTAAATCAAGGTTAAAATAATATTATAATAATTCAAAATTACCATAAAACTTGTCCAAACCTTATTGGATGAGTAATGTACGACCATGGGAATCCTTGGGTCGATTTTAGGACCACATGGAGCCACTTAGGAAAGACAATGACACATAAGATTAATTAATTTAATGTAATGAAAAAATTGGCATTAAGAAAAATCTTTTAGTAATTAATTTTTATAAGGGGATATATAAATTATCATTTCGACTATAAATATTCATTGGAAATTTAAAACTATTTCCTATATTTCGGTATTTGTTTTATAATTTTTAGACATTAAATAAATTAAAATATTTATGACACAATAATGATGCAGTATTTACCTCATTAATAAATGATTTAAATAAATAAGATTATAATGGTTAAAATATTATCCCAAACCTATCCAATTCCTATTGGATGATTTTATTTCGAATATGAGTCATCTTATCTTCGACATTAATGTGTTTTGGACCTCTTGAAACCGAAGATAAGTTTATAAGAAAATAATGTTTTCACACTTTCCTAAAGAGCCCCTCCTCTCCCTTATAAAAGGAGACCACTTCTATGCAATTACTCACACCTCTCAAGCCTTTTGGATCATCCAAAATCTGCCAAAATAAGATCCCTTCATCCCTATCCTCCCCCTAGAAGCCTTAACTTAGGCAAAAAGAATTTCAAGAAGTCCTTTGGTTCAAACCAAAGATAGTTACCCAAATTAAATGTAACTGTTTCTCTTAAATTGTTTTCTTTTATTTTACTTCTCCAACCTCTAAACTCTTTTTACTTCCTTTATTTTGTAACAACACCAATATAATGGGATGTTGTTATAAGAAGGATTCAAACTACACTTACACACACCTCAATCTAATGGATGAAGAACATAATGTTTCTGTGATGGCAAACTAACGCCTCACGAAACGATGATTGTTCGATTTTCTTCTATCGCCTCTCATGGTGGGAATTATGATGGAACTGTGTTTATATATGATATATATTATGTTTATGATTTACTTATTCTTCTTTACTTCATAATTATATCAAGCCTTTATGGTTTTCATAGTGGGGCAAATACGATGATATCATTTGAGGTAGTGCGGACTACCGCCCCCTCAAAGTGATGTGATTCGTTGATGCATTATGAGAGATGTATAAAGAATGGATTTAATGATATTATATATGATATTATAATGGAATTATAATATACCTATTCTATTAAAATAATAAATAGAAATTAAAGTAGCGTTCATGCATACGTACGACTTACCTTCTCCATGAACGGTGCATTTCATTTCTTACATCCATATGTTATGTACTATTATAAATAAATGTATATGCTAGATATATAATGAATATATATGATATATAAATCATGATTTACATTCAGGATATAAGTAAATCAGGATATAATTAATAATAAATCAAGAACAACAACTCCAAACACGTACGATAAATAAGATGATTTTACCCAAAACATTTCTTTAAATGGTATTTACAAAAGAACCGGTAATATAAAGTCATATGTAAACCATATATGATATCATAACAATGAATATGATTCTGTAATAATTCAATGACATTATTTAAATAATTATACAGGAGGTTCGGATACGTATGAAGCATATCGGACCTAGGGTAAGGGATAACTATTCCAATCTCGTTCTTATTCGAGATTGTTAATTCATAAGTATTTACTGGGGTTATTGTTTTCATGCATGTACATGTTTCCTAAAAATTATTTCATGTAATTTTAATGTCCTTTTTACCCATTTTGACTTTTACTACATGGTATGTAAATAATATTTCTTTTACGAGGTACTTTTTGACTTTTTCAACAAAAGTATGAGAAGAATGTTATTTTTACCTTATATGGAATGAATGGATTTTTACGGTTTCATAATGCATTATTTTCATTAATATTACTATACAATATTTCATAATTATTTTCCAAAAAATCATTTTCTTTTAAAATTGCATGGCATTTTCTGAAAAGAAAATGTTTTTGAAGAAGAAAGGATATTTTCCTCAAGAATTCATTTGAAGTGTTTTGTCAAAACTATTTTCCATATAAGATGACATTGTTTAGTATGATTATGTTTCAAGTATAATGTCTCTATGATTTACATGGTTTCATTTTTCTTATGATGAAATGATATCCATTTTTTTATATGGATTATGTTATGATGGGATGATGTTTATGAAACCGATTTTATTCTTTGGGTTATGATGAATGATTTATGTTTATGTTGTAGAACAAGTAAGAATGATTTCATTATGAGATGGGTGGGACATATATCTCCCTCCAATGCATTGGGTAAATATTTATATCTCATGAGATAGACATGGCTGGAACGGAAAGTAAATTCGGTTAAGTAATATAGGACTGAAACGACAAGTAAACCCGGTTCAGCAAGGGACTTTGTCCACTAAGATGGTCTTTGTAGCAATGTGTTGGCTACTATGGAAATAATATCACGTACTTAATGTTTTTCCACAATTAAAAGTTTCATTCCCATGCTATTTTATCATGATTAATGTTTCTTTATGATCTATGCCTTATGTACTGCCATGTTTTATCTCATTGCCCATGATTTTTATGTTTAAACATTATTTTCATGTTTTTAAGTTCAAATGTATATGATTTATTTTATTTTATCCATGATTACCCTTACTGAGCATTTGAGCTCACCCTTTATATGTTTTCTTTTCCCCAGGACTTAAAGAAAGGTTTTTGGTAAGAAAACCGAAGGGGAATATCTTTATGGGAGATGTTGAAGATCTTTCACCACGATTAGAAGATTACGTTACGAGGTTCCAAAGACACTAAACTATTACAGTCCTTGTGTGTCTGTTTTTGTTATATATTAATTATTCTGCAAAAGTAATGTAATTTCCATGTACATCAAGTTTCAGGCCTCTACTGTTGGTATCAGAGGAAAGGATTGGTTAACCATTAAAAACTAGGATGCAAAAACATTAGTGATATCCCTAGAGATATTTCTACGGTATGTCTAGGGATGTCCCTAAGGATAAGTATACGTAAAGGTTATTATCCTAGAATTACATTAAAGATATGAGAATTAATCCTAAGATGCTAGATATTGAAGGTACTCCCCCTTGATTATGTCACTTTCCTTGTATGATTTTTTCCTCTCACAGAATTCTTTTTGTGTTTTAGTCAATGGAGGGAACCCGAAAGAATTCTGTTAACATTGAATATAATGGACAAATTGGTGACTATGAGCAACGAAATTGTGTAATGCCTAGAGAGAAAGATATTGTGATTATGCCGAATCAGTCATCGCGATATATGATTAACAAGGTGAAATTTAGTGGTATTACTAATTCATCAAATAAGAGGAAGATAGACTTTTATGCATGTTCGCATGTTAGGGAGAATAAAGAAAAGAAGATTGAGATTTCTAAAGAAGGGAAGAAGAACCTTGAGGAATACCTCAAATGGAGGGAAAGATGTTATCTGTGTGGAGAAAAGGGTCATAGAGTGACAGACTGTTGTGGAGTTCAATGTCTTATTTGTGGAGAACATGGGCATTACCCAACTCAATGCCCTGACCTAAGAGGTTACTTCTAAATCAAGGAAGGACTCATTCCATGACAATAATTGAAGATGATGGATTGAAGTGTTTATGTATTGGTATTTAAGAATAATGTGGTTGAAGTACTTTTTTGTGTATTCAAATATTTTTGTATTGGTATATTATGGTTTTAAATAATTTTATGGTACCGGTAACCATGGAATGTGATTGAGATATTTTTGGAAAGAAGATGACAGGCGCATAATGAAGGGATAAGGTGAAAATGAAATGTTTGACAGTATTCATGAGCTCATGACTGATATAACGAAATATATATATCATGGTTTTAGTATATAGAATTTTGGGATTTTGGTATGTGGAAAGTGTTAAATTTTGATAACATTCATGTTTTCACTATGAGTCAATGGGTATTCATTTTATCAAGAGAATACATGATTAAGGTATTCAAATGTTTGGAATGCGATCAACAAGATATATCTTATGATATATGGGGGATAAATGATGGTATTCACATGCTCGGTAGATGACATTTCTAGTAATTGTTTTCTTTATACTATAAGCTTGGACATAAGTATTTTTGATAAGCCTAAAGATTTGAAATGGATTATGTTGGACATAAGTTAGTATTTTTTAATGCTAGAACTGTTTTTGATATTATTGATGTAATGTCATAATGATGTAATTTTAGAAAAAGGACAACCTACAGGATGGGCGACAACCCGTCGCGTCGGACAAGGCTGTGGGAATCGAACCCATAACCGAAGTGAAACATGCTTTTATTTCCTACCAGTGGTCTACAGGAAGTCCCTGGTTAGTAGAAACTAGTTTTATTTTATTATGAAAAATAATAGATGATGTATAAGTCCATTTTTGAACCATATATGATTAATCTCACCGTAGATGGAATTATGTATATAACTTTTGCTAACTTTTTTTTGAGACAGATGAAATGACCTATCATTCTATTGCATGATATGCTAAAACTTCACGAAAGAAAAATTCAACTTTCTTTCTTAAAGAGATGAAGTGGAAATTGTTCAAGGCACGAACAACGGTGAGATTATACCAAAATAAAGTAAGTATTTCTTCTAATTAAAATTCTTTAACTTTAGGGAAATGATCTTGATAACCAAAATTGTTGTCCTAGTGCCCTTATATCTGATGAATCGGATGGTACCTTAGATCATCACAAATTTATGGCTTTGTGATTGATGAATTTTTCATAGCCATGTTCTCTACCAGTCTCTATCAGAACATGATGGTTAGATATCTCCTCCATATCCATATTTTCACTTATGTTCTTCTATGTGGAAACCCAGTGCTGAGTTAATTTGGGTAACCGTCATGACTCTTACTTTACTTTTAAAAATTAAGTTTTAGTATTAATTTTGTAGATGTGGGTTTCTATGAAAGAAACTTTCATCTAGTAAACCATTTATAACCCCGATGAATTTCGAGGGAGAAATTCATTTTAAGGGGGGTAGAATGTAATAACCCAAGATTTTATGAGAATTATTCTTTTTAATTTCATTGATGTCTTCTATTGTATGATATACCAAGATTATCTTGCGCTATACACAACACCGTATTAGCTTGCAGTATGCACAACATAATTCTTGGATCATGTGACACACAATTTCAAGTTTGTTTGATAGTAGTTATTTATGCAACATTGAGTGTATATATATATATTCAATGTATAAATGAAATATAGATGGATTCTATTATACAAAACAACGAAGGAGTATTTCACAACACACAACCCTAACGTGGCTTGCATTACACGCAATCGTGACCTTCCTCGATAGCGTGTGTAGTACGCAATACAAGGTTTCACTAAAAAACAATATATTGTTATAATATAATTATGGACTAGCCATTATGAATAGTATTAACTACATTTTTAATTTTATAACATTATTAGTCATCTTACACATTTTATAGGACATGGTATGAGAAAAAAATCAATTTTTTGAGTAAAATAAGTATTTCAAAAAAAATGTCATTTTGCCGCCTTTTGAGGGCGCACCCACTTTAAATATAGTTTCTGACCTGTTTACGAGTTCAATTTGACCAAATAAAATTATTCTTTTTAATCAAGATATAAAATTTACTTTTGATAAATTTTTAATATTATTCTGATAACTTTCATATTTTGATAAATAGTACAAACATGCTATATTTTAATTAAAAACAACTTTTTTCATCACAATAATTTACATGGTTATATTATCATTTTAATTGGTTTTATAGTTTAATTAGAATATATTTTTACCATTTAATCCAATTCTGGTCATTGAAATTAATTTCACTTTGAATTTGGATATAAACAAGTGTCGATCTTTTGATAGTTATTATTTCTTAAAAACACGCTATTTGTTTTGATAACGGGAATTACTTTTAAAATTAATTAATGACACTTTTATGTTATGAATTTGGAAAATTAGACATCATTTTTGAATTCGGAATATCAAATATAGCTTAGGCTTCATTTTTGGTATTTTTCTGAAAAAACCACAATTTTTGATTAATAGTGAAAACACTGAGTTTTTGGTTAAAACCGACTTTTTATTTAAATAATCATTTATTCAATTTAATTTTTATTTTAGGTTAAAATAGATACATAATACTTATATAAGTTCAATGAAATTCATTGGAATCATTTTATAATAATTTTAGATTTACAAAAATTGTATTGAACTTTTCACCATCTTTTACCCACCTCCTAGGAGCTTTTGCAATTGTTCATAAAACATAATTTTACCAATTCTGTGAGTTGAATTTCAAAAATCTGAGATACACGGTTAATATCAAGGAGTATAATGTGGTTCAATTAAATAAAAATAATTTTTGGTGAATAGTATCTTTTTACTTTTATTTACCACAGTTAAAAGTAAATAGGGTAATTCATGGTTAAAAGAATATTATAATAATTAAAATTACCTTAACACTTGTCCAAACCTTATTGGATGAGTAATGGCCGACCATGTGTATCCTTGGGTAGATTTTGGGACCCCATGGATCCACTTATGAAAGACAATGACACATTAGATTAATTAATTTAATGTAATGACAAAATTGACATTAACAAAAATCCATTAGTAATTAATTTTTATATGGAGCTATATAAATTATCTTTTATACTATAAACTTTCATTGGAATGATAAGGTATTTCCTACATGTTGTTATTTTTTTTTATAATTTTTAGAGATCAAATAAATTAAATTATTTATGACATAATAATGATGCAATATTTACCTCATTAATAAATGATTTAAATAAATAAGATTATAATGATTAAAATATTATACAAAAACCCTACAATTCCTATTGGTTAATTTTATTTCAAATATGAGTCATCTTATCTTAGACATTAATGGGTTTTGGAAATCTTGAAACTGATGATAAGTTTATAATAAAATAATGTTTTCACACTTTCCTAAACAGCCCCTCATCTCCCTTATAAAAGGATACCACTTCAATGCAATTACTCACACCTCTCAAGCCTTTTGGCTCGTCAAAACTCTTCCCAACTAATCTCCCTACATCCCTATCCCCCCTATAAGCCTTAACATAGGCAGAAGGCATTTCAGGAAGTCCTTTGGTTCAAACAAAAGATAGTTACCCAAATTAAAGGTAACAGTTTCTCTTAAATTCTTTTCTTTTATTTTACTTCTCCAACCTCTAAACTCTTTTTATTTTCTTTATTTTGTAACAACACCAATATAATAGGATGTTGTTATAAGAAGGATTAAAACTACACTTACACACACCTCCATCTAATGGATGAAGAACATAATGTGTCTGTGAGGGCAAACTAACGCCTCACGAAACGATGATTGTTCGATTTTCTCCTACCACCTTTCATTGTGGCCATTATAATGGAAATGTATTTTTATATGATATATATTATGTTTATTATTTCATTATTATTCTTTACTTCCCAATTATATCAATCCTTTATGGCTTCCATAGTGGTGTAAATACGATGATCTCATTTGAGGAAGTGCGGACTACCGCCCCCTCAAAGTGATATGATTCGTTAATGCCTTATGTGGGGTGTATAAAGAATGGAGTTAATGATATTATATATGATATTATTATGTAATTATAATATACCTAGTCCATTAAAATAATAAATAGAAATGAATGTAGCGTTCATGCGTACGTACGAGTTACCGTCTCCATGAACGGTGCATTTCATTTCTTATCTCCATATGTTATGTAGTATTACAAATACATGTATATTCTGTATATATAATGAATATATATGGTATATAAATCATGATTTACATTCTGAAAGTAATTAAATAATGATATACGTAATAATAACATCAAGAACAACAAGTCCAAACACGTATGATAAATAAGATGATTTTTCCCAAAACGTTGCTTTAACATGATATTTACAAAAGAACGGGTAATATAAAGTCATAAGTAAACCATATATGATATCATAACAATGAATATGATTCTTTAATAATTCGATGACATTATTTAAATAATTATACAGGAGGTTCGGATAAGTACGAGGCATATCAGACCTAAGGTAAGGGATAACTATTCCAATAATGTTCTTATCTGAGATTGTTTATTCGTAAGTATTTACTGGGGTTATTGTTATCATCTTTGTCCATGTTTCCGAAAAATGGTTTCATGTATGTTTAAAGTTATTTTTACCCATTTTAACTTTTACTACATTGTATGTAAAGAATCGTTCTTTTATGAGGTACTTTTTGACATTTTTGACAAATGTACGAGAGAGAAATGTTATTTTTAAATTATACCGCATGAACGGATTTTTACAGTTTCATAATGCATTATTTTCATGAAGATTACTCTAAAATATTTCATAAATATTTTCAACAAAATCCTTTTATTTTAAAATTGCATGTCATTTTGTGAAAAGAAAATGTTTTTGAAGAAGAAAGGATATTTTCCTCAAGAATTCATTTCAAGTGTTTTGTCAAAACTATTTTCTATCTAAGATGAAATTATTTAGTATGATTATGTTTCAAGTATAATGTCTCTATGATTTAAATGGTTTCATTTTTCATATGATGAAATGATATCCATTTGTTTTATATGGATTATGATATGATGGGATGATGTTTATGAAACCCATTTTATTCTTTGGGTTATCATGAATGATTTATGTTTATATTGTGGAACAAGTAAGAATGATTTCATTATGATATGGGTGGGACCTATATCTCCCAACAATGCATTTGGTAATGATTTATATCTCATGAGAAAGACATGGCTGGAACGACATGTAAATACAGTTCAATAATACAGGGCTGTAACGACATGTAAACCCGGTTCAGAAAGGGACTTTGTCTACTAAGATGGTCTTGGAAGCAATGCGTTGTCTAATATGGAAATCATATCATGTGCTTAATGTTTGTCTACAATTACAAGTTTTATTCCCTTGCTATTTTATCATGATTAATGTTTCTTTATGATCTATTCCTTATGTACTGCCATGTTTTGTGTCATTGCCCATGATTTTGATGTTTAATCATTATGTTCCTGTTTTTAAGTTCAAATGTATATGATTTGTTTTATTTTATCCATGCATACCCTTACTGAGAATTTGAGCTCACCCTTTATATGTTTTCTTTTCCCAAGGATTTAAAGAATGGTTTTAGGGAAGAAAACCAAAAGGGGAAGATCTTTATAAGATATGTTGAAGATCTTTCACCACGATTAGAAGATTACGTTCCGAGTTTCCAAAGACACTAAACAATTGTAGTCCTTGTTTGTCTGTTTTTGTTATGTATTACGTATTCCAGAAATATAATGTTATGTCTATGTACGTCAACCTTTGGGCCTTTACAGTTGGTATCCGAGGAATGGTTTAGTTAACCAATGGAAAATAGGATGCAAAAACATTAGTGAGATCCCTAGAGATATTTCTAAGGTATGTCTAGGGATGTCCCTAGGTATAAGTATACATATAGGTTATCATCCAAGAATTACAGTAACGATATTAGAATTAATCCAAAGATGTTAGATATTGAAGGTACTCCCCCTTGATTATGTTATTTTCCTTGTATGATTTTTGCCTCTCACAGAATTCTTTTTGTGTTTTAGTCAATGGAGTGAACCAGAAGGAATTCGGTTAACATTGAATCCAATGGACAAATTGGTGACTATGAGAAATGAAATTGCGTAATGCCTAGAGAGAAATATATTGTGATTATTCCAAATTAGTCATCGCGATATATGATTAACTAGGTGAAATTTAGTGGTATTCCTAATTCATCAAATAAGAGGAAGATAGACTTTTATGCATGTTCGCATGTTGGGGAGCAAAAATAAAGGAAGATTGAGATTTCTAAAGAAGGGAAGAAGAACCTTGAGGAATACCTCAAATGGAGGGAAAGATGTTATTTGTTTGTAGAAAAGGGTCATAGAGTGACAGACTGTTATGGAGTTCAATGTTTTATTTGTGTAGAACATGGGCATTACCCAAGTCAATGCCATGAACTAAGAGGTTACTTCTAAATCAAGGAAGGACTCATTCCATGACAATCATTGAAGAGGATGGATTGAAGTGTTTATGTATTGGTATTCAAGAATAATGTTGTTGAGGTACTTTTATGGTGTATTGGAATATTTTTGGATTGGTCTATTATGGTTTTCCATAATTTTATGGTACCGATAACCATGGAAAGTGATTGAGATATTTTTGGAAATAAGTTGATATGCACATATTGAAGGGATAAGGATAAAATGAAATGTTTGACAGTATTCATGATCTCGTGACTGATATAAGGAAATAGTTATATCTTGGTTTGAGTATATAGTATTTGGTGATTTTGGTATGTGGAAAGTGTTAAATTTTGACAGCATTCATGTTTTCACTATGAGTCAATGTGTATTCATTTTTTCAAGAGAATACATGATTAAGGCATTCACATGTTTGGAATGTGATCAACAAGATATATCTTAGGATATTTGGTGGATAAATGATGGTATTCACACGCTCGGGAGATGAAATTTCTAGTAATTGTTTTCTTTATACTATAAGCTTGGACATAAGTATTTTGGATAAGCCTAAATATTTGAAGTGGATTATGTTGGAAATAAGTTAGTATTTTTTAAGGCTAGAACTGTTTTTGATATTATTGATGTAATTTCATAATGATGTAATTTTAGAAAAAGGACAACCTACAGGATGGGTGACAACCTGTCGCGTCAGACAAAGCTATGGGAATCGAACCAACAACCGAAGTGAGACATGCCTTTATTTCCTACAGCTGGCCTACAGGAAGATTCTGGTTAGTAGAAACTAGTTTTATTTTATTATGCAGGATGATAGTTGAAGTACATGTCCATTTTGGAACCATATATGATTAATCTCACCGTAGATGGAATTATGTATATAAATTTTGCTAACTTTTGTTTGAGACAGATGGAATGACCTATCATTCTATCGCATGATCTGCTAAAACATCACGAAAGAAAAATTCAACTTTGTTTCTTAAAGTGATGAAGTTGAAATTTTTCAAGGCACAAACTACAGTAAGATTATACCAAAATAATGAATGTATTTCTTCTGATTCAAATTCCTTAGCTTTAGAGAAATGATTTTGAAAACAAAAAAATTTATCCTAGTGCCCTTATATCTGATTAATCGGATGGTACCTTAGATCATCAAAAATTTATGGGTTTGTGATTGATGTCTTTTTCATAGCCATGTTCTCTACCACTCTCCATCAGAACATGACGGTTAGATTTATCCTCCATATCCATATTTTCACCTATGTTCTTCTATGTGGAAACCCAGCGCTGAGTTAATTTGGGCAACCGTTATGATTATTACTTTAATTTTTAAAATTATGTTTTAGTATTCCTTTTTTCGATGTGGGTTTCTATGAAAGAAACTTTCATGTAGTAAACCATTTATAACCCCGACGAATTTCGATGGAGAAATTCATTTTAAGGGGGGTAGAATGTAACAACCTGAGATTTTATGAGAATTATTCTTTTTAATTTCATTGTTGTCTTCTATTGTACGCTACACCAAGATTATCTTGCGCTATAGCAACACCGTATTAGCTTGTAGTATGCGCAATACTATTCTTGGATCGTGTTACACACAATTTCAAGTTTGTTTGATAATAGTTATTCTACGCAACATTGTGGGTATATATATATATATTCAATGTTTAAATTAAATATGGTTGGATTTTGTTATACATAACCACTAAAGAGTTTTTCACTACATGAAACCCTGATTTGGCTTGCATTACACACAATCACGACCTTCCGCGATAGGGTGTGTAGTGCGCAATACCGAGTTTCACTAAACAAAGTTATATTGTTATAATATTATTATGGAGTAGCAATTATGAATTTTATTAATTACATTTTGAATTTTATAACATTATTATTCATCTTACACATTTTCTAGAACATGGTATTAGAACAAAATCAATTTTTCGAGTAAAATAAGTATTTTTCAAAAAATGTAGTTTTGCCGCCTTTTTATGGCGCACCCACATTAAATATAATTTTTAACATGTTTATAAGTTCAATTTTAAAAAATAAAATTATTATTTTGAATAAAGATATAAAAATTTACTTTGGATAATTTTTTCATATTATTCTGATAACTTTTATATTTTGATGAATAGTAAAAACACGCTATATTTTAATTAAAAACAACTTTTTTCATCGCAATAATTTATAAGGTTAGATTAACTTCTTAATTGGTTTTAAAGTGTAATTAGAATATATTTTTACCATTTAATCCAATTCTGGTCATTTGAATTAATTTCACATTGAATTTAGACATAAACAAGTGTCGATCTTTCGAGAGTTTTTGTTTCTTAAAAACATGCTATTTCGTTTGATAATGGGAATAATTTTTAAAATTAATTAATTCCACATATATTTTTTGAATTTGGATAAATATAAATCATTTTTGAATTCGGAATATCAAATATAGCTTAGGCTGAATTTTTGGTATTTTTCTGACAAAACCTCAATTTTTGATGAATAGTGAAAACACTGAGTTTTTGGTTAAAACTGACTTTTTATTTAAATAATATTTTATTCTATTTAAATTTATTTTAGGTCAAAATAGATACATAATAATTATATAAGTTCAATGAAATTCATTGTAATCATTTTTTAATAATTTTAGATTTATAAAAATTGTATTAAACTTTTCACCGTCTTTTACCCACCTCTTAAGAGCTTTTGCAATTGTTCATAAAACTTAATTTTACCGCTTCTGTTAGTTGAATTTCAAAAATCCTAGAGACATGATTAATATCAAGGAGTAAAATGTATTTCAATTAGATAAAAATAATTTTTTGTGAATAATAACTTTTTACTTTTATTTACCATGGTTAAAAGTAAATAGGGTAATTCAAGGTTAAAAGAACATTATAATAATTCAAAATCAACTTAACACTTATCCAAACCTTATTGGATGAGTAATGACAGACCAATGGAATCCTTGGGTCGATTTTGGGACTCCATGGAGCCACTTATGAATAACAATGACACATTAATTTATTTAATCTAATGTAATGACAAAATTGACATTAACAAAAATCCTTTAGTAATTAATTTATATAAGGGGCTATATAAATTATCATTTCGAATATAAATTTTCATTGGAAATATAAAACGATTTCCTACATGTTGGTAATTTTTTTATAATTTTTACACATCAAATAAATTAAATTATTTTTGACACAATAATGATGCAGTATTTAACTCATTAATAAATGATTTAAATAAATAAGATTATAATGATTAAAATATTATCCAAAACCTATCCAATTCATATTGTATGATTTTATTTCGAATATGAGTCATATTATATTCGACATTAATGTGTTTTGGACCTCTTGAAGTCGAAGATAAGTTTATAATAAAATAATGTTTTCACACTTTCTTAAAGAGCCCCTCTCTCCCTTATAAAAGGAGACCACTTCTATACAATTACTCACACCTCTCAAGCCTTTTGGCTCATACAAACACTACACAACTAAGCTCCCAAAATCCCTATACTCCCCTAGAATCCTTAACTTAGGAAGAAGTCATTTCAAGAAGTCCGTTGGTTCAAACCAATGATAGTTACCCAAATTAAAGTTTACAGTTTCTCTTAAATTGTTTTCTTTTATTTTACATCTCCAACCTATAAACTATTTTTATTTCCTTTCTTTTGTAACAACACCAATATAATATGATGTTTTTATAATAATGATTCAAACTAAATTTACACACACCTCCATCTAATGGATGAAGAAAATAATGTTTCTGTGATGGAAAACTAACGCCTCACGAACCGATGATTGTTCGATTTTCTCCTACCGCCTCTCATGGTGTCCATTATGATGGAACTGTATTTATATACTATATATATTATGTTTATGATTTCCTTATACTTATTTACTTCCCAATTATAACAAGCTTTTAATGTTTCCATAGTGGGGTAAATACGATGATCTCATTTGAGGAAGTGTGGACTACCGCCCCCTCAAAGTAATGTGATTCGTTAATGCCTTATAGGGGATGTATAAAGAATAGATTTAATGATATTATATATGATATTATAATGGAATTATAATATACCAATTCCATTAAAATAATAAATAGAAATGAAAGTAGGGTTCATGCGTACATAAGGCTTACCGTCACCAGGAATGGTGAATTTCATTTCTTACCTCCATATGTTATGTACTATTATAAATACATGTATATTCTGTATATATAATGAATATATATGATATATAAATCATGATATACATTATGTAAGTAAGTAAATCATGATATAAGTAATAATAACATCCATAACAACAAGTCTAAACACGTATGATAAATAAGATGTTTTTACCCAAAACATTGCTTTAACATGGTATTTACAAACGATTGGGTAATATAAAGTCATAAGTAAACTATATATGATATTATAACAAGGAATATGATTCTATAATAAGTCAATGACATTATTTAAATCATTATATGGGAGGTTCAGATAATTACGAATCATATCAGACCTAAGGTAAGGGATAACTATCCCAATCTGATTCTTATCTGAGATTGTTTATTCGAAAGTATTTACTGGGGTTATTGTTATCATATATATCTACGTTTCCTAAAAATGGTTTAATGTATGTTTAAATACCTTTTTACCCATTTTTACTTTTACTACATGATATGTAAAGAATCATTCTTTTACGAGGTACTTTTTGACATTTCCGACAAAAGTACGAGAAGAATGTTCTTTTTAACGTATAAGGCATGAAAGGATTTTTACAGTTTCATAATGCATTATTTTCATGAAGCTTACTCTACAATATTTCATAATTATTTTAAACAAAATCCTTTTATTTTAAAATTTCATGGCATTTTGTGAAAAGAAAATGTTTTTGAAGAAGAAAGGATATTTTCCTGAAGAATTCATTTCAAGTGTTTTGTCAAAACTATTTTCCATCTAAGATGACATTATTTAGTATGATTATGTTTCAAGTATAATGTCTCTATGATTTACATGGTTACATTTTTCTTATGATGAAATGAAATTCATTTGTTTTATATGGATTATGTTATGATGTGATGTTGTTTAGGAAACCCATTTTATTCTTTGGGTTATGATGAATGATTTATGTTTATGTTGTGGCACAAGTAAGAATGATTTCATTATGAGATGGGTGGGACCTATATCTCCCTCCACTGCATTGGGTAAAGATTTATATCTCATGATATAGACATGGATGGAATGGTAAGTAAATACGGTTCAGTAATACAGGACTGGTACGACAAGTAAACCCAGTTCAGTAAGGGAATTTGTCCACTAAGATGGTCTTGGAAGCAATGCCTTGGCTACTATGGAAATAATATCACGTTCTTAATGTTTGTCCACAATTAAAAGTTTTATTACCATGCCATTTTATCATGATTAATGTTTCTTTATGATCAATGCCTTATGTACTGCCATGTTTTATGTCATTCCCCATGATTTTGATGTTTAAACATTTTGTTCATGTTTTTAAGTTCAAATGTATATGATTTGTTTTATTTTATCCATTCTTACCCTTACTGAGAATTTGAGCTCACCATTTACAAGTTTTCTTTTCCCCAGGATTTAAAGAAAGGTTTTAGGTAAGAAAACCAAAAGGGTAAGATCTTTATGGGAGATGTTGAAGATCTTTCACCACTATTAGAAGATTACGTTCCGAGTTTCCAAAGACACTAAACTATTACGGTCCTTGTGTGTCTGTTTTTGTTATGTATTAAGTATTCCGAAAAAGTAATGTAATGTTCATGTAGGTCATGCTTCGGGCCTCTATATTTCTCCCCTAACTCAAATATATCTTGGAAAACTATTTCAGATATCCGAGGAAAAATATATAAGGAATTGGTGACATAGAATTCTTAGGAAGGGAATAAACATGGGAAAAAAATCATAACATGAGATTAAATTGAAATAACATGATATCATAAAGAGTATTATCATAATCATAGGGACATGTAATAATGAATTTATTTTATAAGTCTATAAACCTGTGGAAAAAATATAAAATATGCTATAAAAATAGAAGTCAAGGGTCACTCCTAAGATCGTTATCATAAAGTAGAAAATTACCATGGTGGATTAGATTCACTCCATAATACCTTACATAACATCTAATGAAAGTTAAGAACTTACCCAATATATTTGAGGGATATATAATTATTATCCAACCCATTAAATAAATGAAAATAATAAACTTGAATTCCACATATGAAAAATATACCATACATAAATCATATGCATGAACAAAACCCTGAGAAGGAAGTGGGTTTCGTAATTTTGATTCAAGGATTAAAAATAGTTAGATAATAATGATTACATAGAGAAGAAGGAAATAAATAAGTAGGATGAGTATATTTGAAAAATAAAAAATTTTACTAAAAATTTAGTTATAATTTATCGAATTAATGAGATAGTCTCAATGAAGAAATAGTAAAAATGTACCATTTAGGCGAGATGTTATAAGAAATTATAGTTTAAATAATGAAAAGCCTTGTTGTTTTTTATAAAAACAGGAATTTAAACAATATGGTTATAAATAATATAATATGTTTTTATAAGATTTTCAAGGATCAAAAACATTCGATGGGGGTGATACTTTATATGAGATATAAAATAGGAATGCGCAATGAAAAAAGATGAAATTAAAAGTGTGAATTTACAAGGGAAATAAAAAAGTGCATAAAACATGAATTGAAGTGCATATAAAAATGTTTATATATGTAATGGACATATATACCAAAATATATGAATCTCATGATGATAATATAACATAAAATCGTGAATAGGTAAAATAATTTGTAACTAGAAAGTCACAAATGAGGTATAAAATACATATTACTATGTTTTAAAACACCTTTGTTGAAATAAAACACCACAAAATAAGATAAAAATTTTAAAATATGAGAAGTTAAATATGATTTTCACATGAGATAACACTTAATTAGTTCCATAGTTAAAATTATTAATATTGGTAGAAAAGGATGTTTTAGAAAAGGACCGGGAACCATCATTTAAATGGTTGTCAATTATTATTAACATATATACAATTTCTAAATGGTTTTTAAATAAAAATAAATGAAGATTTAAATAAATATTTATCTCATAATATAGATATATGCATAAAATATGAAATGGATGATGAAACTCATGGAAAAATATTTTATCTCAAGAAATCAGATTGAGTTATGAAAACCCCCTTATATATTAGTGAAGACATCAATCAAATCCAAAATTATAAAATAGAATCAACGGAAGTGAATTTTTCATATTCAAGGATAATTTATGATATTATATGTCATGGTTGTAGTATTTACACCTTAAAAATGATGATTGACTTAAAATATCACAGCATGCCTTAATAGATGGTTATTGAGACAATGCCCATTCGACTTAAGAAACGTTCTAATAAATCAACTTGAAATAGATAAATATATATGTTTAAGGTTAAATAATGTTAATAATGATGATTCATGCTCTTTTATATCCTATTTTCAATATACATATAATTTTAATGAAATTAGGTTCATAAAAGGATATATGTCTCAAAGTAGGAAATTTGTAAATGAACCACTTACCTTAAGTCTAAAATATCTCATCAATTACAATTAACTTCACGAATAATTAAATTATGTTCTTTAAATATATAACAAAAAACTTATTCATCTATATTTTGTTTTATACAGTTAATTTATTATATTTTTATGGATAATTTTAATATAATTTTTTCTTATATCAGTTACTCAGGGTTGATTGTTTAATTTGTATCCCTTACTGCTTATAGTTGCGGACCATAGTCTAAAGCACTATAAAAAGGATTCATAATATCCAGAATATTTACATCGGTATGGAAGTAATTTTTATATATTAAATATATTTTTAAATCATTGAATTATAAGACGTAATGAAAAATTAAACACAATCCTCATGGAGGCAGTAGTCCGCATTTAAGCACAATAAAAATTTTCATATCTCTATGAATGAGAGGGAAAGAAGGTAAATATTATTGTTGAAATTTTGGAATAATAATTATATTATACATATCATATTTATTCATCCATTACATTATTCTGATATTCAATTAACAATGGTTATGAAAAATCGAAGACGTCACTTTGGAGAGGTGGTAGTTTGCACAACACAAAAAAATTGCTTCTTTCCTTTCTTAGTGAACAAAGATAAATAAATAATATTTATTACATTAATTATATAATATAATAATAATAATAATAATAATAATACCCTTTTCAGTATATTATAATCTATATAAGACCTTTGGAAGAGAAATATTAAGGGGGGAAAGTTATAATGAAAGTAATACATATATTGGAGACTTGATCTTCTATTATAGATTTACTTGGAAATAAAGGACTTATGATAACTTCTTAAGAAGAAGGGGTTAAGGATGAGAAAATTAATTTGAGGATATATACTGTTATAAATGTTTCTATATATATTTTAATGGCATTCGTATCCATGGGGGGTGGAAGTGATACCTTTTTACGAGCGAAGAAAACAGTACTTTTGGGAATACCCTTTATACTCCAATGATATAAATACACTATACACTGGTAAATGACTAAATTTTTTAATAATGATGGATTTTAAGGTGATATTTGTTTTATATTAATACAAAACATTCAATACATGATTGAAATATGTTTCAAGTCTTTTACTGTTGGCTACATTTTTACATTTTTATTTTTACCTTGGTAACAAGTTTTTTTAACTAAGTTATATTTTATTCAAAAATATAATGTAACCCATATTACCATATTTTTATGTTTTGAACAAAAAATATAATATTAATTTAATATAATTTCATTTATAGATAATATTAAATCTACTTTTAAAATAAATTATATAATAACAAGAAATATTTTTTGTGGAAAAATTACTTTTCTCCATATATAGTTTTTTAATATTTTTAGTATTTAATGAAAATTGAATTAGTAATAATATAGTTCTATATAGGTTTAAATATAATATTATATTAATTATATAAATTATATCATTTTAATTGATTTGATTAAAATTATAAAATATTTATAAAATAATTCTTTTTAAGAAATATACTTTAATAATGTCATGATAATTGACAATAATCTTATTAATATTATCATTATTTATAAAAAATAAAATTAACATTTAATATAATATTTATATGTTTAAATAAAATAATAAATAAATTATTTTATATTTAATTTATTGAAGTTATAATTTGAAATTTTTTTATAGGCATGTAAAAACATTTTTTAGTGTGAAAAATTTCTTGAATTTAAAATATGTTAAACATGTGTTTTTTCAGTTATATATTGTAATTTTAAAGGCTTTATATGAATAATTAAATATATATTTTTAATATAAAAAGGGTTTTATAAACTTTTTAATCTTTTATTATAAAAATGATAGTATTTAGGAAAATTGATATTTTTAAAATTAACCTAAAAATCAATTATATCCAACAAATATCAAAATTTACCCATAAAATGATATTTTTATTATAAATAAAAAAATTATTTCTGTTATTTAAAATTAAAATTAAATAATTTATTAATTCAAATTTTTAATAAAATCATAATGTATTATGAAAAAATATTTTTACTGGAAGATTTCATTTTTCAAATATAAATTATCATTATTCTCATTTAAGACAAATTAGGAAATAAATTAATGAAAATAAATTATTAACATCGAATGATATTAATCATCATTAATCATTTGTTTCTTAAAATAAAAAATTATATCACATAAAAATTATTTTTTTAGAAAAATTATATTCTAAATAATAAATGATCTTATTGGTCCTTTTAGGTCAACTTATTTAATTTCATACATATTAAAATAAGACTTCATTTTATTTCATTAAGTATTTCTAAAAATCGAATTTAATCCTTTAAATTAAATAGATAATTCCTAATTATCCTACTAAAATATTTATATTTTATCTAAATATATCAAAATTTGAACTATGTTCAGTACCGAATATGGATAATGATAAAGAAAACATTGACTTATTTTGTGGAAAAACATATATTAAAATCTGCTGTATTTACATTCATCCAACATAAATAATTTATGTCCTTTTAATTTTGATTATTTTCTAATAATGGGAATATTTAGGTGTTCTTTTTAGATAAAAGTGACTCAATATATTATTTCTAGAGTGATATCAACAACTAAAATTTAGGAAACACAATTTTTTTCATTTTAATAGGATTATCCATGATAATGAGTTTTCTCCAACTGTTTGAGCCAAGATTCGATCACTATTTGGTATTGAGACTCTTGTTGTAGAATTTATTATAATGGGTTCTCATAATCATCATTTTATAGGAATGTCCATTTTTTGTTTATTTTATTGAAAAAACCACTTTGAGGCAAAGTGGGAACCTATAGAAACATTCCTTTCAGCATCAAATCACAACCTCACAAAACACATCCCATTACATAATTCAAATTTCAAAAATTAAAACAGAACATCGTCATCGCACCAAAACTATGAGCACACACCTGTTTCAAAATTAAAAGGATACCAAGATCACCGCAAATCCCGCAAATCTCGTGAATAGACCGAGGGGAATCGATTGAATCGAAGAAGTCATGTCCTGTCAATACATCATTGCCATCAACAAAACATAACACCATCGTCACGACGCCGGCGACCACTACCGCAAACCGCATCAACCAACATCAAAACCAGCTCATCGTCATCATCACCTCTATCCCTTCACTGACGTGCACCACCAAAAAACGAAACAAAGACCATGAAAGCCACCGCAGAACATTTCAACCTTACCATCAACCCCCATCAAACCAGAAACGACCAGACCGTCAAAATATAATGACCTCACATCATCTAAAAGCATAATAAAATACATGTCACCATCGAGATAGACACCGAAGACCACCCCCATAACCAATCATGGATGAAACCAAACTTGAATTAAAAATCCGAACACCATCGAGAAAGCTTCAAAAATATCAGCAGCTGAGAAGAAGAATAATGACCTACGCCGAAGAATTGAGGGATAAATCTGAGAAACCCTAACCCTCATCAACAGTCGCGTGCCAGGAACACCGACAGTCGTCGAACCACACCTCCCAAAACCCCATTGAAACCACTGCACTAGGTTCGATAAAGAGGTAAGCAATGGAGCGTATGGTCAGGGTAGTGGTTAGAGTGTCGGAGGATTCCAGACGACGACAACAATGACGATCAAAAAATATGTGGATTATTGGTGTTCCTCACAACACAACATTTTCAGAAATAACTTCTATATTTTTTTATTAAAATGTATTTATCATGTTTCCTTATCCTTGGATTTTATTTATAACTATTAAACTATTTATCCTTTATATTAGGACATTAACTCAGATAATGCTCATGTTTTCCTAACGGAATGCATTGAATCATTAGTGGTGCTTTTTGATGAATTATTTCAACTCACATCATGCTATCCAATATCTTTATGTTCTTATAGTATTTTAGTCTGGATTACTCCTCTTATATAAGTAAATCATTTTCAAGTGCCATTAATAAAATTTACTTTCATGTTTATTCCCACATTTCAGACATATATGTGGTTTAAGGCCTCTTATTTCATCATCTATATCGCTAGAATTTTGATGACAATACATTATTAATTTGTTCGGAACACTTCAGTTACATTGTTAATCATGATTTATGATAGATTCTTTGGAATTACCACAATATTTATTAGTCTATCACCTATTCTAATGGGTTGATCATTGAGGTAATCTATGTATTATCCCGGAAACCTGTTGTTTCTTCTAGTTCCATCCATTAATAAAACCTAATATGTTAGAATGAGTATTTCACATTTAATATCATAAATGAATTTTCATAATTAATATCTTAAAATGGATTCACTATTAAAAACATATAACTATTTACAGAATTATGTTAGCCCATAATTATCTTAGGTCAACGTTTATGGATCTTAGTACAAGCAATATTACGTTAAGATGGGATATATTATATTTCTTTAATTAGTCCATAAAAAATCTGATATATTAGTCCTTCATAATAGTTTATAAAGAGAATATGACCAAGAAAACAATATCTCCGAAGAGTATCTGACTAGGGATGTAGTTATTCTTATTTATCATTAACTAGGTCATTATTGTGTTAATACCCAACATTCCCTCTTTAGGATTAGTGGAAGTTAAAACTATGCCAGATCATGTATCCACTAGCTAGTATCCTAATAGGGATGTATTTTGAAGGAGAACAACAAAATCTACACATCAACAAAATTTTAGGATTTTCTATATTATCCCTTAAACTTATCTGTAGGGTTTTCTCAAAGGTTATATTATCATAATCTCTAAAAATTAATAGACTATCATTTGATACAAACTATATACATCTTTTACCCAAACACTTAATATTTTAGGGCTCTCAGCATTCTTTTCCAATATATACACAATAAGTATTCAAAGGTATAGTTACTTTAGAAGACTAGATATAAATATATATCATGTTAAACATAAAAACATCATATTTATTTATGAATCTTTATAAATATCCTAACTACCATATATCGATTAAAAATAAATGAGACATCCAAGGGAAAATACATAATCAAAATGGTGAGATAGGTACCCCAATAAAGGAATAAAAATAGATATAAAACCTAACCTAAGAGTCCATAGGCATAACATGATATCATAAAAATGATCGTAACCATTAATAAATTACATAAAGAAGGAAAATTATTACAGTATAAACAAGTGTAAGTAATATAAAACATGGTTTTATAAATTGATGTCAAGGGTCACTCACTTCAACATCATCATAATGTGGAAAATGTCCTATGGTGGATTAGGTTCACTCCCCAATCCCTTAAATAACATCTCATGAGGTATAAAACAATACTAAATAAATTGGTAGGATATATAGTTCTAGGAATACACATCAAATAAATGAAAATTATACATATTTTTCCCACAAATTGAATGTAAACCATATATAAATTATTTGTGTGATCTAACCCATTAGAAGGAAGTGGGTTTCATAATTTTTATTCATGTAATGACTAGTGGAAAAATCATAAGGATTTCCCTGCTAAGAATAAACTATATTTTTTTGATGTTCATCTTTGAAATAGTAACATTGTTCATTAACATTGAGTTCTAAAATAGGGAATTAATGAAAAGGATCTATATAATTTAATGAGGATTTTTATAATCTATTTACAGTTTTAAAAAATTTATGGGGTGATTCCTGGCATGAGATTAGAAATAAGAATATTCCCTTAATTCATGCATTCTGAAAAGTGGGAATTTCAATGGGAACTAAAAACATTTATAACCACAGAAATAAAAATTATATTAATATATATATATATATATATTTATTTATGATATATATATACCAAAATATATTAATTTAATAAGAAATATATAATATAAAAAGGTGAGAAAAAAGAGATTGTGTAACCGGTAAGTCACAAAGTAGGCATGGAAGATTCCATTCTATGTTTTAAAAAACCTTTGTTGAAATAAAAAATCATAAAAAATATGATAAAACTTCATTTTACAAATTGGATAAGGTATATAATATTTAAAAACAGACAACACTTAACTAGGTTTCCAATTAAAAAGGGGATCATTAGAAGAATTGGTATTTATGGTCAAGGAAGAGAAACTATCCTTTAAATGATGGGGATCATTCTTAACATATTTGAATTTTTAAAAATGATTATAACTGACCACTAGGGAATATTTACATGAATAATGATCTCTAAATATAGTGATAGGGTCTACCTTATTAAATTGAATATGAAACCCAATTATTAATGTTATAAATCCCAAAATAATTATGAGTTATGAATGACTACTTATATATTAGAGAATTCAACATTCACAGGCCATGAAAAGAAAGAGAATAAATGGAAGTGAATGTTACATTTTATTTAATAATTTATGGTATTTTAAGTCATTTGGGTAAGTAGATACTCAATATAAATTAATATCTACGGATAATATCGAAGTATTTCTCAACGAAGGGTTACTAAAATAATACCCTTTCATCTTAAGAAACATTGTAATAAAAGATCATCAAATAGTGAAAATTTTATGTTTATGCTCAAATACCATGAATAATGTTAATTGATACTATTATATAGATACTTTTTTTATACACATAATTTTAATGAAATTAGTTGTATAAAATAAAACATTTCTCAAAGAAGTAAATTTTGAGATGAAACCATTACCCTATATATGAATGCACTATGCACTTTCACTTAACTCACCAAGTAATTAAATTAATTTTATTAAATATATACCTAATACTATTTATATTTTTATGAAAAAAATATTTATTAAAAATATTTTTAAATTCCACCATTATGGATAGTGCTTAAAATTGAAAGACATAGCCCATGGAAGTGGTAGTCCACACGTACTCTCAATTAACATTTACATTTCTTAATAAATGATATGGAAAGTAGGTAAATGATAATTTTAAAATTTCAAAATAATATTTATGTTATATATATATATCATATTTGATCATCCATCACATCATTTTTTTCATCCAAGAATAGTTGTGATGAAATATCGAAGACGTCGCTTAAGGGAGTCAGTTGTCCTCAAAATGACATTACTTTTATTTTTCATAGCATATATTTAGGAAAAAATAATAGTTACACCTTTAAAATAATTATATATTAGTATAATAGTTATTATGATTTTGTTTTATATTTAGGTATATGATATATTTTGAGGAAAAGAGTTTTAGGATAAAACGTTCGAAAGAAAGTAACACTTACGTTAGAGAACTGATCTTCTCTTTGAGATTCCTTTAAAAGTAATTAACATAAATAAAATATAGATTAAATGGGATTAATGATTTGTAATGAAATATAGTATAGTTAGTTTTGGTATATTTTCATTTAAAATTACTATGGTAAGTGTAACCATTCAGTTATGTAAGTGTTCGCTATTATATGTGATGAAAATAGCACCTTTTTGGGAATTCCCTTTAATATTTCTAGATATCAATACTATATTAATTGTCTAATGGATATATAATTTTATAATAATATATATTTTAGTTATATTGGGTATATAAATCCTCATAAAATACTTTCCTTTCATTCATAACACAATTTTCAAGTCCTTTTCTATAGTTTTTTTTCATTTTTACTTTTTGATTTTTTCTTTGTATCAATTTTTTTAACCTAGTTATTTATATTTTATTTAAGAATATATAGTAGACCCCACTATAAAACTTTAATGGTTTTAAGTTAAATATAATAACAATTTAATCAAATACAATTTATATATATGATAAAATCATCTTTTAAATAAAAAATTATATAAAAAATTATTTTTAGAGAAAAACAACTTTTAAATTTTGAACTCAAATATATATGATAAAATCATCTTTAAAATTATTAAGTATTTGTTTAAAATTTAATTAGTTTTAATATATCTATATATATTATTGAACATAATATTATATCAATCATTTAAATTAGAAAAATTTAATTCATTTGATCAAAATTACATAATATTAATAAAATAATTCTTTTAATTTTTTTTATCAAAATCATGATAATTAACACTAATATTACTAATTTTATATTTATACCAAAAAATTAAATAAGAATTGTTATATAAGATATAAATTTTTAGCTCAAATATGAAATAAGATTTTTAAATTTAATTTCTAAAAGTGAAAAATTATAATTTTTATTTTAAGCACGTAAAAATAGTTTTTATTTTGAAATATTACCTGATTTTCTGGAATGTGAGACCTGTGTTTTATAAATTAGAAATAAAAATTTTAAATAATATATATGACTTATAAAATATATGTTTTTATATAAAAATACTGTCTTAAACATTTAATTATTTTTTATACTACAAAAGTGTCAGTTTTTAGAAAAATCAATATTTTTACTATTCTAACAAAAATAAATTATTTCATAAGAATAAAAAAATTAATTTTAAGCTAATATAATTATGAAAAATATAAGAAATGTTTTCATTTTGTAAAATTGAAATTTTAATGTTTTTAGATTTTCTTTTTCGAATAAAATTATAAAATATAATGAAAAAATATTTTCATTAGAAAATGATATTCTTAAATATTAACAGTCACTATTCATATTTCATAACCTTTAATGACTAAGTTGGTCATAAAATTTTTTTAATATAAAACAAAATTTATCATCATTAATCAAACTTTTCTTGAAAAACAAAATCATATCACATGAAAATGATTTTTTTAAGAAAAAAATACTTTTCCAAAATAATAAATAGTGTTATCAGAAATTTTAGGTAAACTAATTGAAATTTATTCAAATTTAAAGCTGCCTTTGTTTAATTTATATAAATATTTTATAATGTGGTTATTCCAATTTATTCCTTCAAATTTAATGGTTAGGTTTAAATGTCAATACTTACAATTTTCTTTTTTATATAAATATTTTATTTTTTCATTTAAGTTCAGTTTTACGTGGGGAGAAAGATATCTAATACATTGAATAAATTAGTGGAATTTTTTATTCATATCTCAGGTCATTGTACTTTAGATATTGTTCACACATTGGTATTAACATGTATAATATTTCTCTTATCATAACATCAATCTCACTAGATGTAAAATACAATTTCTGAAATTAATGCACAATGAAACAAAAGTGTATTACTTAGTTAACCCTTTAGGGTTTTTCCATGGTCTAATTACCTTATAATGTTCATTAAAGACCCATTATTGATCCAAGGTCCACCATTATTATTTCCCTATAAGAATTTATTTTTTTAAGGATTGGTGAGTTTATTGATCTTAGGGCCTCTTCAATAGTTTAAAGACAATAAGTTATCTTCCTAATCAATATAAGTTTTTGATAAACCTTGCATCCTCATCTTTAAATATATTATCCCTTAATACTCACTTTTTCTTGATATAATTCATAAATTTCAAATGATATAATGTTCTTAATGTGAGGGTTGAGTATATAATTTCCACCAAATCACAACAAAAATAACTCTTCCTCCAGATGATGATTAATCCCGATGGGTAGACCTTGTTAATATCGTTCTTAAATAGTGAGATATAGCAGCATTACACATTCATTTCATTCTTCTAACTATAAAATAAACACAAAACTACAACACACAACTCTCATAATTTATTTTTACTTGGTAATTCAATATTTTTAGTCCCCCCACCTTTCTTCTAAAACCACTAGAAGAGGTTTTTATATATCTTCATATCTATCTATACTTTGATCTAAATATTGAGATCAATTTTATATCAACCCTTATCTTCATTACACATTAATACATGATTTAATTACCTAAAATTACACTTAAAAAACCCCAGAATTATGGATAATTCTAGTATATTTGGGAATTTGGTACATTTCATTACAACATTAAACATGAATTCCAACATCTTTATTGAAAACTTCTTTAACTTGCCTGATCTCAAAACTACATTGGATAACCTAGGGAAATGCATATAAAAGGGGTGATCCATAAAACCTTGAAAAGATATAAACATGGAATAATATGAAGAAAATAATACATGTTATATAAGGAAAATAAATGTGGAATAAAGGAATATGAATAGTAAGGAATGATATAGAATGATAATCGTAAAATTATAATTGTGGGTAATTATTAAAACACTATATCATATACATAGGCCATGGATAAACCTATAAGACTTCCTAGTTGAATATTTATGATAAAGGAATGAGGTATACCCCTATCCTATCCTGACATATCATGGTACTAAACATTACCCATTTAATGGGAGCACTATATAATTTTGGGCCTACCAATCATATTCCTTTCAGTCTCATGCTTAAGTGTTCTACATATATCATTAAACGTAGTTTCATTCATCATAGTAATTTATTTCAAGATCAAGTAGTACAAAATAAATACATGTAATTCCCTAATAGAATGGTATATGTTCCTAAAACTAAACACCCATGATAGGAATTGGGTACGGTATTCACTAGATAATTGTTTTGGCAAGGAAAATCCTAGTCAAAATTCGGTAGCAAAAAAAATACAGTAAATAGAATATAAAATAGTTAAATTAAAGATAAATGGGTCAATAATCAATTTTATTGGAATTTTATAGTAATAGGTACATTTATGGACTTTTACACACACATATAATTAGAAAAAAGAAGGCATACGATAATAAATAAGCTTCCAAAAAAGAAAAGGGAAAGGATGCTTGTGAAATTTAGACATGGTAAAAACTATACTTGGTAGGGAATAATGAGAGATAAAGGTGTATCAAACCATTTAGGAATAATAAAGAAAGTATTTAAGATGTTCAAAATCACATCCCGTCATAATCAATTGAAAATATAAGGGCATAAACAGATAAAGAAACTTTGATAATGATGAGAAAAGAAGGAACACTTACTGGAGTGTGTGGCCCCAAAAGATTGAAAATGGGACTCTCATGGGATTGGGGTGCCTTAAGAGGATTATATAAATGGGAGGTATTATTAAATATGTGCTCCAAGTATTTTTAGTGAAGATAAGTGGGATATTTGGTGGTTTTATATAGGAAAAGATAGGTATTTGTTTAATATTTATGTATTGGACTCTGTAAAATATAATATTCAAAACTAAAAAACATCCTATGTATTTTTGCATGGTTTTCCCCAAAAGGGTCTTATTTGTAATAATTTTACTAGGGAAGTTTCTAAAATTACCAAAAAAATTCCATTTCTTAGGTAGAGGTGAGTTACACTTTTAAAACAATTAATTTAAAACTCTAAAATATATTAATATATTTTGAAGATTCATAAAATGTTAATAAAAATAAAATAAAAAATTATATTAAAGTAGAAACATATATTTTGACAAGGATACCCATTATTGTATTTATTACATCCTTATTTTGTTCATTATGATGTCATAAAACACAATATATTTTTATACGGTATTTAATTTTAACCTGAAAATTTAACTATCTCAGAAAATTATGAAAAAATTATAGTTGGAAACTTGTGTTGCTCTGATTCCAAAAATAAAATTAATTTTACCTAAATAATTTTCTAAATATTTTCATTGTCACTTTTTAAATAATAATTGATATTTATTGAAAAATGCCATTTTTTACAATAGTAGTTTTTGAACCCGTAGTAAAAGTACATTCCCCTTTCTGAAAATTTTACGATCATTTATAATTAATTAGCCTTACTTAATTATGAAATTTTATTAAAATAATATATATTTAAAAATCCATAAATTCATCAAAATAAATCCCTTAATATAATATTAATATTACCCGAAAATAGAATTTTTGTTTTATTGAATCAAAATCAAAATAATTTATAAAGTTACCATAAAAATGAAATTAAATTCATTATTATATAAAATATACGTATTAATATTATTATGGTCCTGATACATATCCCTTTATTAAACTGGCATACTCCCTAAGTGTAAGGTGTGCAATAGTTTGACTTTTATGGGGCTGTTCTGCAAACACGGGTTGGGTGGTGATCTCGATGAACTCTAACTTATCACATAAATAATTTCACTCATGCTTAAGTTGTTGGATCTAATCTTAGTCTTGGTCAATGGAAATAGCATCAATCCTATCTCCCTTGGATGTTCTGATAAATAGACTTTATAGGGTACAATCCTACTAAACACGACCATCATTTCCTTTATCTATGTCAATTAGAATCATTAACTCCTATATTTATACTAATCAAGTTATCATTGTTTAGTAGTTATATTATTAAGGGTAAGTATTTGTAAAAGTCTTTTTAATCAAATTGGAGATAATATGTGCTTGTTTCTTTGTAGCCATATTATATAATAAAACATTAAATCATAATGGAATTTTATTTATATTAGTTCAGGCCGTTACAATATTTCCCCCTTTTGAAATTTCACGCTAGAAATTTTCATTTCACCCCCATAAAATAGATGCTGGTAGTTTTGCCTCATCACTTCCTCTGGTTCCCCTATTGCTTGTTCAAAGATGTGGTTTCTCCATCATAGTTTGATAATGTGCATTATTTTATTTTGTAGAAAATTTTCTATATGATCTATGATCTTTAACATCTTCTCCTCATAAAAAATATCATTCTACAATGGTACAACCTTTGGATTGATTACATCCGAGGGGTCTGATATGTACTTCCTTAAAAGTGATACTTGGAAGACATCATGAATTCAAGATATGTTGGGTGGGAGTGCAAGTCGATAGGCCACCACTCTAATGTGATCAAGTATATAAATGGGGATGATGTATTGTGGACTAATCCGTCCCCTCTTCCCAAATATCATCACTTTATTTAATGGATATATATGTTGGAATACCATGTGTCAAACATGAAAATCTAGGTCTATTATATGATTGTCTACATATCTTGATGTGATACGGAATGAACTTAAAATTTTCCACCATTTCCTCGACCAATTCAAGACATAACATTTTTCCTCCCCCAACTTTATCCAAACTTCTTGTGGTCTTTCACCTAGTCCCATAAAGGGCTACATAGGGATCCATTTTGATGCTTGAGAGGAAACTGTTGTTGTAAGAGAACTCAATTCGAGGATACTGTTGATCCCATCCTCCATTGAAGTGAATTACGCATACTCCATACATTTCCTCAAGTATCTGGATAGTCTAATCATATTGGTCACTAGTTTTATAGTGATAATCCATGATGAAGTTTAACTCAACATTTAGAGAATAATGAATAATCTACCAGAGCATGGAGTTGGATCTTGGATCTCGATCAGATACAATCTATAGTTGTACTCCATTCAGCCTGACCACTTCCTTGATGTATATCTATTCAAGTTGTTCTAGTTATAATTCCTCTCACATCACAATGAAGTGTATAGTATTTATAATACTATCCGACAAAACACATATAGAATTATTCACTATTTATGTCTTTGGAAGATCAGTGATAAATTCCATGGTTATGTTTTCCCATTTCCATTTAGGTATGGGTAATGGTTGTATCATCCCATTGTATTTTTTTTGGCTTTTGCATTCCAAAACACAAGATATATTGATTTATAATACTCATTCTCCTTCTTCATATTGTCCCACCAATAGTGTTCTTGGAGATCCAAATACAACTTATTTCTTTCTAGGTGGATGGAGATGGTTGAGCTATGTGCATTATCCAAGAAGTCCTTATTTAACTCTGGATTTGATGGTACACATAGTATTGACCCCAAAATCACAACATCTTTATCATTAACATTGAACTCCAAGTATTTCCCTATCTTTATAGCTCCAAATTTCTTCTGAATTCGTACATCGACTCTTCGAGAATCCTATATCCTCTTTAGAAGAGATGATTGAGCAATCATTTGTGAAAGGATTGATGATTTTAATTCCTTTCTGATTTTAATATCCATCCTTTACTAATATAATAATAAAAAATCCCTCTCAATTATCACCAATAACTTAAATTCTTATATCCATTATGCATTGAGAATGTGCAACTTTATTCACATTCCTAGGATGGTAGTGGATTGGGCAGTCAATGTTCTTGATCAGCTCTAATCATCTTCCATATCACATATTAAGATCTTTCAAAGTGAATATATAATTGAGACTTTTGTGATCCATATATATTTCACATTTATCTACAAATAGATAATGCCTTGAAAATTTTAAAGATAAAATCAATGAATCTAACTCCATATCACATGATGTTTCGTTCTATTCATGATCTTTCAACTACCTTGAAACAAAGTCAATGAATTTTTTATATTTCATCAACACAAAAGCCAAGCCCTTATTTGAAGAATCCCTAGAACCATTAAAATATCTACACTTGTGGTAGTGTGAAAACATGCACACTGAAAAGCCTCATTTTCAACTCCTTGGAGCATTATTTCCTTTCATCATTCTAAGAAAACAATACACCCTTTCGAGTTAGCTTGGTATGAGGGTTTGAAAATCATGTGAATTTCTCACAAATCACCAATAATAACAAAAAATGAAAGAAACTATGGATATTACTCACATATCTTATCCTCGTCGATCCTTCAATTTCTTTAGTATTTTAAGAGTCTATAGATGTCTCATGGTTTGTGATGATATTCCCCAGGAAATATACTTCCTTCAACCAAAACTACAATTTTTATACTTGTCATAAATATTTTCCTTTCACATGGTCTTTAGTATAATACTCAAATTCTCCTAATGATCCTCCTATCTATTGGAGTATATAATAATATCATCTATAAATAATACCACAAATTTTTTGAGGTAATCTTTAAAGACTCAATTAATCATGTCCATGAAGACTGTTGGGGAAAAATTCATTCTTACTAGAATTGCTATGAATTCATACTATCCTTAGGTTATAAAAAAATTAGTCTTGGGGATATCCTCATTATTCCCCATAACTTGGTAATATCCAGACCATAGATGCATCATGGAAAATTATTATGCTCCACATAGCTAACCAACAAGAAATCAATATAAGGAAGAGGATACTTGTTCTTTATTATCATCTTGTTGAGATCACAATAATTAATTAAAAGTCACATTGATCCATCATTCTTGTTTACAAATTGGACAAGTTCACCTCTTGGAGAAACAATTAGGTGTATGAAACCCTTATCTAGATTCCCTTATATTCATTTCTTCAAATCCCAAAGTTCTATAATGGATATTCTATATAGTGTCATGGATAATGGAAACACCACAAGTATAAGCTCGATTGAAAATTTAAAATCTATTCTAGTAGGAAGACCAAGAAATTCCTTAAGAAACACATCAATGTATTCCCCCAAAATGATCAGGTCTTTAAGGATTATTCATTCCAAATAATCATTCATTTTATCTAGATACGCTTTATCATGTGGAAATAATATCTATGATTGTGATTATTGTTTTGAAGAATACTCTTCCTTATCCTTGCATTTGTATATAATATTAGGATGAATTTAAATACGGAGAGTAATTTCCTTCTCATGAAATTTTATATTGGCTCTATAAAGGGAAAGCCAATCGAAGACCACAATTTCATCAAATTTTACAAAACAGAGTATGACAATATTTTTTGAGAAATTATTCCCCCAAACATTGACATGGGAGGAGTTATATACTTTGGATGATTTTTTTCATTATCCATTTTCCCCGACATCTATACTTCTATTCTCCATGGTGGTATTTGAATAGTTCTACTAAACATTCATGATATAAAGGAATGTATTGAACTAGAATAAAAATGTATGTTCACTATTCATGAATCAACCACTTGCATACATGTCACCACAAAATTGTATGGATTAATTTCAGTGGTAGTGATGGAAAAATCTCACCCTTTATACCTTGGAGGTTGTTGGTTGACTCCGAAAACCCCTGTCTTTGTTGGAAAAGTTCCCTAGTTCCCTGAAGTTTTAGAAATGGACAATACACTGAGGGTTGACTAGAGAATTCCTTTCCACTATCGTGGTTGTGGGTTTCTCTTATTGGAAATCAGTGGCTAGGTTATCTTCATACACCTAATGTATTTCCTCTCCCCCTTTAGGAAATTTTTAGGGTGCTTCATTCCACACGTTTGTCATGTGGGATGTTGAAATTTCTTGGCACCATTAGATATCTCTATCAGTCCACAAGAATTTATCTACACTTTCCACTTCTTATCCTCATAATACCTCTAATATTTGGTAAACTATATTTAATCTTTGCTGACATATCAAGGAATTTCATTATATCTATCAATGCCATGGATCACCAGAGACTTATTTAGTCTAGTGTTTATCCCAGCCAAGATGCGGTCAACCTTACATAATCCCAAACAGTCAGCATGACCTTCTATTATATAGAATATTGAAGGATGGAGAATATATTTCTCAATGGATTTAATCCATTGTTCCATGACTATGGGATCACATTACTGATTAAAATTATGAGGGCTCTATCACATAAATATTTCAATTGTGGATTTTTCTCTCTTAAGGGGATTTGTATGCCCTACTTGATTCAGGATTCAATTCAGAGCCTATGTCAGCTAATAGAGTATCATTATGAAGTGTATGATTCTTACTCCCATCAATTTTGGTATCTCATTAGGTAATTCCTCACATTTATCTTCAAATTGATTATTTACCTCATTCCTTCTATTTTCATCCATTGAATAGAATAAAATGAAAATTATGGGTGAGTATATTTATCTTTTAAACACATTAGTGGAAATTTAATGACATTAAAGGGATAACTTATAACATACTAATTCCTATGCTCCAGTCATTGTTATCAATGATAAATTTCCAAACATATACTCTTATGGGAGTTTTTTTACTCCTTTATTTTTTTTGTAATGAGCTTATAAATTTTCAAATCATATCCCCTAGGTGTGTCAAACTAGGTTGGTAGTAAGGTCCATTGTCATGTACCATGTTACCCCATGTCTGGAAGGAAACAACATGTCAGAGTTGTTAATTATAGGTACATATGTCCCAAAACTATGTACACTTGTAGTATCTAGTCACAGATTTATTTTGATGATAATAGAATTACTCTACAGTACCCAAAATTTTGTGATTTATTCTTATAATTAGTCTTGTCACTAAGTCTTTCACTATTGTTTTCTAATAATAATCCCAAAAATAACTAAACCTTTCCTCTCATACAAACAACAACAACTATTTTCGTTATTAGAAATTAATACATGATTTAATTACATAAAATTACACCAATTACAACCCGAAAGATTCATAAGTCTAGTGTTTTTTGGAATGAGGTACATTTCATTACAACTTTGAACATGAATTTCCCCATCTTTATTAAAAAAATCATTGACATGACTGATCTTAAAACAACATTGGAAAATTAGGGAAATACATAAGAAAGTGGTGATCCGTAAAGCCCAAAAATGGAATAAACATGGCATAACATGTAGATAATAATACATGTTATACAAGGATAATCAATGAGTTTTGGAGGAACTTGAATAATAAGGCATTACGTAGCATGATAATCTTAACATATGATATTTGGAAACTTCTTAAAACACTACATCATAAAAAAAGGTCTAGGCTAAACCACCAAAAAATAGTTGTGGATGAAGTAGCATATAGGAATCAGGTATACCTTTTTCTTATAATGATGTATCATGATACTAAACATTACCCAATGTATTGGAGTGTTATATAATTCTAGGCACACCCATCACAATCATTTCATTCACAATATTTTTAGTGCCACATAGATAATAAGACATGGATTAATTCATAATCATATTTTATACATGATTAAGGAGTGTGAAATAAAAAATTATAATTCCCCAGTAAAAAAGTATATTTCCATAAAATTTGACAGCCTTGATAGGAAATGGATATTCTATTAACTAGACAATTGGTTTGGCATAGAAAATTGTGGAGAAAATTTAGAAGGACAACATTATCAATTAAAAGTTCATAAAATGGGTTGATGAGAGAGAAATCTGTTTCCCAAAAATTTTACATTATGTAATAGGGACATGGATGTGAATTTGCACACATATAGAATTATAAAAAATAAGTCATACGATAGTAATCAATATTGAAAAAAATTAAGGAAATGGACAATTATGAAATTTTGGAATGGTAATGTGTGTGCGTGTGGGATGGGTTAATGAAGATGAAAGGGGTATCTAATCATTTATATATGATACGGGAAGAATGATGGCACTGCTAAATAAAACCCAATCATTAGTGATTGAAAATAAATGGTTATAAAAATATAAAGAATCATTAATAAAGATGAGAAAAAGAGAACCCTTACTTGAGTGTTTGGATCCAAAATCATGAAAATGTTATTCTTGAGAGATTAGGGAACCTTGGTAGGATTATAAAGATGGAAGGGATGAGTAAGGATGTTCACCAAGGATTTTGACTAAATAGAAGTTGGATCTTCTGTGGGTTTATATAGGAAAAGTGAGGGATTTCATTAATAATTTGGTATTGTACCCTAAAAAATAAATTCTTCAAAACCAAAAACCATCCCATGGTTTGTACCAATGTGGTGTGTTTTTAATTATTTTATTAGTAAATGGGACTAACTTATAAAAATAACCACCTTGCTTATGTAGAGGTAAGTTACACTTTTAAATAATGGAATTTAAAACTATAAAATATGTTAATACCTTTGGAGGAATTCGAAATACTTAATATATATTTTAAAATAAACATAAAAGATCATTATTTTAAGGGTAAAACATATATTTGTATGAAGATACCCATTATGGTATTTATTACACCATTTTTGGGTCATCATGGTGTCATAAAACACATTATATTTTAAGACGGGGTTTAATTTTTACCCAAATATTTGACTATCTCAGAAAATAATGAAAAATTCACCATTAAAAAATTTTGATGTTATGATTCCAAAAATAATATTCATTCAATATATATAATTTTATAAATATTTTAATTTTAACTTTTAAAATAATATTTTATATTTATTGAATAATGTTGGATTTTATTTGATAATAACTGGTTTTAAACCATTATAAAAGGTACATTTGACTTTATAAAAATTATATGACCATTTAAAATTAATAAAACATATTTTACAATTATATTTAATTAAAATACTACTTATAAAAAATTGTTTAATTCTTCAAAATATATCCCTTAATTGAATTTCAATATTACCAGATAATAAAATTTGTGTTTAATTGAATCAAAATCAAAATCATTTAAAAAGTTATCTTAAAAATGAAAATAAATTAAATTTTATATAAAATATAAATATTCATATAATGAAGGTCTTGATATATACATTTATTTATTACACTTGAATATGCACTATGAGTAAAGTGCGCAATGAAAATACATTCATGGGGTCATTCGATGAACATTGGTTTGGACGTGATCTCTATGAGCTTTAACTTCTCCCCAAAACAGTTCTTATCATGCTTAAGTTTTTGAATATCAGATTGGGAATGGTCAAGATAAAATCTCATTCATGCTATCTCCTTCAAAATATCTAATAAATTGTCATCATATGGTAAAATCATATAATATGTGGCCATCACTTATTTTTTCTATGTCAATTTGATATGTTTAAGCTTTAAATTCGTACTATTCTTGTGATCACTGATCAACTGATATATTATCAATTGTAAATATTATTATTAGTATTTTGAATCTAATTGGATATAATATGTACATGTGTTCTCTATAACAATATTTCATAATAAAACATTAAATCATAGGGGAATTTTATTTATAACAGCTCAGGTCATTACAAACTTCTTCTTACTCAATGATCTGTGACCATACTATATTTTCACATAACTAGTGTGCTCAAATAATGAAATAAGATTTATGTCAACCTCTTGTAATAATTTTTCATCAATTAATTTTAAATTTTAACAGAGTCTACATTTAATTTATACTAACTTATTTATAGTGGGATTTCTTGCACTATGATATGGTCTTTTAATTCATTTACTTGATCATGGAATGATATCATTCATTAGAGTGTGATATATAGTAAATAACAAGATCCACACAATAAATATATTTATTTTATTTAAATCAATTAAATATCACGGTGTGATCCTCTATTAACCATGTCTTGATATTCTCCATCATGACTTGAGAATCTCCACGAATGGTTCTATTACAAAAAAGAATTTACATTTCATAATGTATATCATAATCCCTAATTAACATTACTATTAATCAAATTTTGTGATTGATAACTAAAAATTATAATTTATTATTCCATTTTACCATGGAAATGACCCATACGTATCACTGTGAATCCCTAAAATTAGAAGTTATCCATGTTTGGAAAACCATTATGTATCACTGTGGAGCACAAAACTTTATCATTTTTTAAGTATGGATAAACATTATGAGTCACCCTCTAAAATAGAAAATACCCATACATAGTTTCTCTGTTAGGGAAATGAATATTACATATTGGCATGGTTACCTTTATATTTTTGGTGTTTTTCAAATATCTAAAATCTTCCTAAAATAAGTTTCCTTTATTTTTTGAATCTTAATAACCTGTACACAAGTGACTTTGTAAAAATTTCAAGATATAATAAGAAGCTGTAATATTTACATATTATTTATGAGTTAATTTATATGTCATCACGATTTTCTTTTTGTATTATCCTGAACAAATTTTGATATTAGGCATTCTCAAAATCTCAGAACTAGTTACCTTTAAATATCTTCTTGGTTTCCATTATGCATTGTCTTTGTTAAAATTATGTATAAGAATTACATATATATTTGAAATATGATAGACACTGTGGTAACCCTTTTATATAAAAAAGTTCAACTTTATATATTTATAGACTTAACAATTTATTATAAATATGAAAATCCAAAACCTTTTGACTGGAATTCGTTTGAACCTCCTTCAAATATTTTCAAACTTTTTCACACCTCTTCCAAACCAGGAAGAAAGCTGAATAAGATCACTTATTTCCACAACCCACCCCCACTAGTATAATGGTATGAAATCCAATTTTTGAAGTTTTATTGGTATGTATGGGTTGTTTAAACTACCCTTAATTTATGGGTGACACTTTCGAGAAATCATTACATTTTCATGTGTTTCCAATAATTCAACTGTGATCTTTTCATGAATGTTTTATTTGATGATGTTTTTTTGCATTTCATCAAAACTATTTTAACCATTTATTTTATTTTTATTCCTTTTTTAATTTATATTAATTTTTATCAATTTATTTTTTTATCTTTTTTTAAATATTTTCATTTTTTATTTATTTTATAATTATTCTTTTCTTTCGTATTTAATATCATTAATTTTTTTACTACATATTAACTATTTATTTATTATTAGTTATTTATTTATCCAACCATCTATGCATATGATAGGTATTCCATGTAGAAATTCAATATAGATATGTAATGGGTGAGATTTAAACATCTTACATCTGAGTTTTTATGCAAAGAGTTTACCACTCCAGGAAACTCATTATGCTGTGAGTAAAAATAATTTAATTTACAAAAATATATAGTGATAAATACATATAAATCCATACATCTTAATGATAATATTAAATAATAATTATAATAATAAATAAAAAACAGAAAAAACAATTAATACATAATATATAAATAAATAATAAAAAATAGAAAATTTATAACCAAAAAATAATAATAAGAAAATAATAATTAATAAGAAATTAGTAATAAAAATTAAAAAAATAATAAATAAATAAATAAATAATACAGTAATAAGTAATATATAATAAATTATATTTATAAATTAATAAATAATAAGTAATAAATAACGAGTAAATAAATTGTAAATAAATAATTAACAAAAAAATAATATATAAATACCAAATATAAAATATTAAATAAATAGTAAAAAATAATTGAAAATTAAAAAAAACAATATAATAATGATGAATAAATAATAAATAATAAATAATTATAAATAAATAAGAAATAAATAATAAATAAATAAGAAATAAATAAGAAATAAATAATAAATAAATAAGAAATTATAAATTATAAAGTAGATTTAAATAATAATAAATAATAAATAAATAATAAATAGATAATAAATAAATTACTCATTAATAATAAATAATATATAATAATATATAATAAATTTTATATAACTAATATCTGCACAACATATCGTTTTTTTAATTTTTTTGAATATACACATTTGGTTATATTGGAAACTTACAAAAACATCAATAATAAATCAAAAATGAATATATAATAAATAATTGTTGATGTCCTTGGAGGTTATAAGTAATGGAAATAACACACACATATAATAAATGATTATAAATAAGAATTAGCAAATGATAAAAAAATAAAAATATATAAAATGATATATAAATTTACTTAGTACAAATATTTATTATATAAATATATAAATTTAAAAAAATACACAAATGTATATAAATACAAGCACAAATGAACACACACACACAAACCAACCAAAAAATACATATAAATATGTAAACCAATATCATATATATTAATATATATTAGTGTATATAAATATACATAAATGTATAGTAATATCTATATATATATACATATATCAAAATTTATATTAATATATATAAGATGGAATTTATAATACATAAATATATATATATATATACACACATATATAATTGAATATTAATATAAATACCTTTATCAACAGAAGTGAATAATAACATATATATACCCATATAATATGAAAATATATAAACATTAATATGTATAGATATTTATAAATGTACATAAATATAAGTAAATAGTCATAAATACATATAAATTTCAATTTATAATTGTAATTATATATAATTTTAAATAAATATTGATAAATATGTTTAAATTAAATAAATAAATATATATATATATATATATATAGAGTGAGAATAAATTGAAAAAGTATGGAAAACAACAACAATTACAATACCATAAAAGCAATAGGAATGTAAAATCATGGGATAAAATAACACACGAACCAATAAGAATTTGAAGTCACTCTTAAATGAAGAAAAGATGAGTTAGGTTTTCTCGATCAACATGGCATATAGGCCTTCATAGAGTTTGATTTTATATGTTAAAAAGATGAAATGGACCCTAGGATTGAATGATATTGATGGTTAATGTTGATGTTTGATTTTTTTCCATCTCTTTTATGGTAATTTCAAGATGAAGTCACATGTTCAATTTATCCTGAAATAAATTTATGTTTCAAAATAGTACTAACTAATATTTATAAGTAATTAATAATTAACATAAAATAATTAATTAAAATTTTAAAGAATATGTAATAAATAACATCAAATAATAATTTTTTATTAAATAATTAATATTTTTCCCATTAATGTAGGTGTAGTTTTTTCAAAACCACCACTAAAAATATATTTAAAATATTAAAAAACACATTTACCAGATTTTTAAAAAATGAAAATGAAAAATATTTCATGATGTTTTTAGAATTTGTTTTTAAAACCACTTCTAAAAAATAACAATTAAATCCATTGTTTCCTAGTGTGGTACACCACCTCAACTAGATGCAAAGATGAGGTTAACCCCTAAAGGCTATATCTGATAGTACATGGGTACATGACAATTACATAGGTTATATGACAAACATATATGGGAAGTATTAACCACAAATTCTAATGAAGTGGTAAGGAAACCTCAAATAATGTACATAATAATAAATAAATAAAAAAATTCAAATATATCATATGACATACTGTAATGTCGCAAAATTATATCAATAAAATTTCCCGTATGAAAATATATATCTATCTTATATAGTAATATATATATATATATAATTAATAAGTACCACATGATAAAACCAAAAATATTGTATTATAATATTTTGAAAATTACATTTAGAGACAAAAATGGCCATAATAAGTAAAAGAATTATAATGGGACAATATATATAAAATAAGACAATAACAATATGAAAATATAGATATGTTTGATCCCCCAAAATAACTGCACTCACAAAAAATACTATATACATGAATAATAATATTAGAAATGAAATACCCATTTAAAAATGAAATTTTTTTTAAAACCTTAATAGAAAATTTAATTTAAAGAATAATGAATGAAATGAGAGGTATTTATAGAAATTAATGAATCGATATTTGTTTTGGAAATCTGACAATTATAATTGAAATGAGAGGTATTTATAGAAATTACCCCTTACAAGGATTGTCATAAAATTATTTTTTAGTCTAATATGATGGTCGTAGGTATGTTAAAACTTATTTCATTTTCTAGAACTAATATATATATATATAATTAAATAAAATAAAACTTGTTTGTGAGCGTCAGTAAAACTACCAAAATGGACTTACCACGTAAAATTATCATTTTTTCTCATGGAACCATACCAATATCAGAAAACATATGGATATGTAATACCATTACAGTTTTTTCAATTACATGTATACAATTACATTTACCTTTTTTATTTTTACTTCAATATAACAATAACATCCAAAATTACACACTATTGATCCGACAATGGGACCATTAAAAAGATAAATCGAACCTTATATTTCATTGAAATGGTTATAAATTAACAGTATAATGTTATAGTAAATATAATATATATATATAATTTAATAATTATGTAATTAATAAATCTAATTTGATTATATTTGACATTAAGTGTAAGTGCATAGGAATAATGAAACATAAGGTAAGAGAACTTTTGGAACCACAAAATTTTCCTTAGGTAGATATTTCTCTATCATTACATCAATATATATATGTATTTTTATTTTTTACCCCCTATATATTCTTTATATATGTCCCACACATATATACCTAGTGTAATTTACCTTTCTTTGATGGGATAATATATATTTTATAAGTTTTCCATATCAATACCTCTGAATAAGCTAAGATGGTTAAAGGGAACTTCTCTATTTATTATCCCTTTTTTCAAGTACAATAATTAAAGTATTTTTGCCAAAGAATGTTTTATAAAATGATTCAATTTATAATTTAAAACCATTTTAAATATTCTTTTTGAGTTATGTAAATTATTTCCCCTATACATTTTTTAATGACTCATTACCTATTTTCCTGAAGCCTCATTTTAGAGGTACATTTCTAAAGGGATTTATTTACTCTTTTTTATGTATTCAACATAGTTGGATATAATGTTTCATGATCTATACATATTTTTAATAGATGAATTTCTTGGATTTATTTAATAGATTATGTCATGAAAATTATTATGATACACCCTTTTGTTATTCCTTACAACATGATTATGAAACCCATTTATTTCCATGGGTAATATTTATGTATATAACTTTATTTTTAATAATTTATGTGGAACATATATTAATGAACATATTATAAATGGGGTTCCAGGTAGGAATACAATGCATTGGGTAATTTTATAGTCTCAGGAGGCAATATGTATGGGAATATGGATTGAACGTAATCCAGGATGCGACTCTATTAACCTTGTGATGTTGTCATGTTGGTTAGCCTCAACTTATGATTATGACATGTTGTATTTTGATAACTAATTCCTAAATTTCCATAATATTGTGATTACATTGCCATTATATTATGGCCCATATGGTTATTCATGATCTTCACCTTTTATATTATCTTGTAACGCCTTCTGACCCATATTATATGCTTAGTTTCTTTATTTATTCACTTACTAGGAATTTTAGCCCCCTAGTCTATTTGTTCCCGAGGTTATCCTATGAAAATTTTGAATCTTAATGGGTTTTAGGAGATCATTATTCATATTAAAATAAATATTATTAGTTTTAGTTTCATTTTTTCTATTTAACATCAATTCTTCCAAAGACACTTGGATTTTTGATCTGTGGTTTTACTTAATGTGTATTTATGTGAAAAAACGTGAAATAATGCCTGTAAAAGTTTTGGGTCTCTAAAAATATAATTAAAGACCCAAAATTAGATGTAGAACAAAAAATCCTACAACCATGACCATGAACACCAACAACTCAGGAATATCCTCCATGAGATGGTGATAGCCATCATGATCACAAAAATTATCCTACAAACCTAAAAATATATATAGATATCTGGGTGAACATACTCAGTAAGAACATCCTCCAAACCTCCCTTGAAAATGTGTGAATCATACAAAATAACCAGATATAGAAGTTAACTCATCAGCTAGATATAGTGACCTATATTCCCATCATCACCAATGATCACTCACCAGGGAATGTACAGAAGCTGATAACATGAGATCAACAACATATATAAAATAAATTAACCTCAATACCATATTCCCACTGAACCGGTCACACTTAACCCCCAATGAATGATGTCAAGTTTATATATTTCCCAACATAAGATATTATATACACCGATGAAAATATATTACTTCCACTTCCATATAATCATAACTATATCAACATCACATCCCCATAATTATATAGTTAAAACAAGATCCATCATAACCCATGTAAATATACACTATACCATAATATTCTATAGAACGTGAATATGTATATATAAAATTACCATAATCCATTACATCATGGAATTATGTATACACTAAACCTAAAGCCACCATAAGCCATATATACATGTACGACAAAACAGTATGAAATTATAGGATGTATGAGTACATATCCTATAATAGTAGGCCAAAATGGTCTTTATATTTCTGTATACATTTTTGTTATATAAGAGAGAGTGGGTTAGAAGTAGTCATCAGCAATATCCTCATCTACCTAGATATTGGGAAGATTCCCAAAACATAAGAAAAAATATGTGTTTCGATCTCTATAACTTACTCAACTAGTGGAGCATGAGAAATAACAAAAAATAATGAGATATAAATCACAAAAACATTATATGGTAAAGTAATTAACATTAAACTTCATATATAGATAACATACCACATGAAAACCTAGCTTAAATTATTAAAGACTATTATGATAAATTTAAAGAAAAAATGAATATAGATTATTAATTACATATCATTATTAAATATTCAAATACTATTCAATTATTAATATTACATAATTGATTTAGGTTATCAAAATATTTACTAGTTAAAATTATTTCTGAACTATAATAAAATATCATCTATAATTTTGAGCATGAAGATACATCTATTGAAATCTCTAGGTAAAATAAAATTTAAACGGTTTGGTCTTAAAGTAGGAAGAAATAAGAAAACAAATATAAATAGTCATTAATTTAGAATTCAACATGGTGATTAACTAGAACCTTCTATCTAGTATCATCTCTATTAGATTTCCAAAACCACCCACATTATCAAAAACATAAATATACCATCTTAAAATATAAAAATATATGATCCCTTTCCTTTTAAACAACCCCCAATTTTAGTTCTAGTTAAAATGTAAAAAGGGTAATATTTATATCTATGGAAGAAAATAAAAATTCCATCAATAATGAATAATAATGTGAAATAATAGAAACTTAAAACTCTATATTCATGCTAATAGAAAATATGGTATGAACATATTCAAACATTAATTTTAATTTCTTAAAGAATGATTTTTTTGTCCATCTCAATTATATTATCTAGTTATAAGAATCCTTCATTAAGAATAAACAATATTGTTATGATGATAATGTAACGATAAATATAGTAATAATATTCTAATAATAACTCTTAATATTATAATTAAATTTATGAATAAATGTAAATTCGATATACAATCCCCTTACCATTCTATATTTAGGTTTCTTATTCAGTTTTTGAAAAATAGATATTATAGAAGAAAAAAATATAACAACATAATAAAATAACACTATTTAGAAATTCAAATGAGGAAATAACATGAATATCATATTTACATGAGAAACTATCCCATCATTAGTTCCAAATTTATTTTAAATTATTATATTATTTAGGTTAATCCCAACTATTTATCAACTTATGAATTATGCCTGACAATGACATAATTACACATAAAATAAAGGATATTCTGTTAATAACCTTCTTGTATGTGATGTTTTTTATGATTTATTGCCCTCAAATAGGAAGGAAGAGAGAAATGTTTGTAAGACAAGGTACCTATGGGGTTACTTTATCCTAGAATATTATGATTTGATATCTCAAATGTTTAGGGATTTATTTAATAAAAGGGAAATCAAAGTCCTAAGAAACATTTCTCTAGTTATTTGGTATTTGAAAGAAATGAAAGATACTCAAAATATATTATATACGTATTTGATTTAAAATCCATATTTATGTATCAAATTGAAATATTATTGATGTTTCTATAATTAATTTTGTACTATCCAATAATTTTGATATAACCAAGTCCACAACACATTGATGGAACTCTAATATAGAAGTTAAATTTTTCCAAAATCAGTTCATAGGTATAGTAGTAATGAAGGGAATTATTTTACATTTCAAAATCCCTAATTCTAAGGGTTTTTATAATTTCTAATTCTATTATCAATATTAAATTATTATTTAGTGAAATTGATGAAGATGAGTATTTTCACAAGAGGAAATAACCATATAAATGTATAGAACATAATTTTATGTATAGAGAGAATACAAAACTCACAAAGGGAATTGTTTTTATATATGGGAAAAGACATTTAAGTATCAAAAATTTTATAATGAGATTACTCTTAAGGTTCAACAAATAAGTCCTAAAGTTTTTCATTTTATATTTTTATATGAAGGGATGACCTTTATACATTAAAATGTTACTCTTATATATGGAGAGTAAATCTTATGTATTTTAAATTGATAATTGTAATTAATTTTACCCATTAAAAAATGAATATTATGTCTAGATATTTGGTAGAGGAATTACATTTACAAGTTAATGAAATTTCTCTTAATTATATATTGATGATTGCTATGTAATTAAAATTTGACTATTTTCTCAATATATAACAATCATTTCCTATACAAAAGATTTATATTTAAAAGTTATTTCATTGTAAAGGGAATATGTAAGGATCATTATCATAAAAAATGAAATACATAAGGTTCATTGTAGAATTAACCCAAAAAATAGGATGAAAACATAAAAATTCCAAAATTACTTAAAATATCATCTTAAAACAAAACCAGTCTTCCTTAAATTATAATAATACCCAAAAAACCTTGAACATCCTCATCACCTAAGAAATAAAAAATAATGACCCTGGAAAATATTAACCCTTACATCGAATAACTTTCAAAATACTCTTATCCTTTATAATTAAAACTAAAAATAAGTTGAAAGTGAAAAGAGATATGATAATCTGAATATAAACACCCCATGAGATACCTCTCAAATCAGGGTCTTACAATAACAATATCTCAACAAAATCATTATAGGGGGAGGGAATTAAACAACATAACAACATCACTCCAATCATTTACTTAATCAATCCAAGGTAATACATTTCATAGAAACAAAAGAATTATAAAAAATATGGATATTGAGTGTGTATTTTTGACTCATATTCCCAAGTACACACTTATAAGACACTATGTTTCCATGATACTAAAACTAATAGAATATAACATCAATAAAACACCTTCTCATAACTTTCATGAATCCCAAATGACTGAACCTTGAATTTAGAATCACCCCTAACTTCCACTCACAATAGTATTTGACACGAGATTCAACACAATTATATGAAAAATTATATGATACACGAGAAACATCATTAATCCAATATATTTATATGAAAAGTGATAATAAATATTAAACACCACTGATGTGATACAACACACCTCAAGACCCAACAAACCCAAGATAGGCAACACTTCCTGGAATAATACTCTTTTTCCCATGATGATTTCATACATTTAAAAACACATGATCACCAAAATAAAACTCTAGATTCATTAATTTATTATTATTATAGGAATTTTTGTGAATATGGGATGCCTTTATAAACTCAACAATCTCAATAATCTTATTTTCAATCATCTACACCAATTAGGATTGAATAATTTTAGACTCTTTAACCTAGTATCTATATAATAGATACCCACATAGTTGGATATACATTTATTTAAATGAGGTATTACCAATGGAGGGATGATAAAATTTATTTTAAAAAAACTCCACCAAGGGTAGGTGATCCACCCATGATCCACCAAATCCAACGCTTAGGAAAAAAAACTAAAAATTCAAGAAATTCCACTCTATCTGACTTTACATATGTGGATGGAAAGACATATTAAGGAATATGTAAGATCTAAAATAATATTGGAGACCTATCCACACCCATGGGGGATAATGAGGATCATAATCAGAGATGATAATCCATTAAAACACATGAATTACAATAATCTCTTCTAAGTACTTCCTCTCTAAAACATCTACTTAGACTGACTCTTTATAATCGATGAAGTTATCGGAATTAATTAAATAATTTAAAAGACCCTAGATAAAATCATATCCACCCTTATCTAGAGCTAAACCAGGTATGAATTCAACAAATATTTCCTCCCAATTATACTAGGGAATATCTAGTAGTGGAAATAACCCACCAAGAACATGATGTTAAACTTTAACCTTATGAAATATATAACACTAAGATACAAACTCTATAAATAACCTCTTCAACCTGGTTTGAAAAATTTGAGTTTTCAATTCATGATATATCTAAGCCACATTTGAATGAACTTTCAAGGGTTAGATTTTAAACTCATGAACAACTATCCCCTGTATCACTATAGTAATGAAGATCCTCCTTGATATAACACCTCATGCTGATAAACGCTATACCATCCATATAAAGAAAACCCAAAAACAACGAAGTCCTATAAAACCTCAACCATAGAATTCACAAAAAAAATATTCCTCAACCTGATTCTCCAAGGATGACTACTTGTTCATTCTGTAAAGATACCCTTATCCATAAACTTCTTTTAAATCATGGTGTATCACTACAAGTTCCTCCATGACTCTACATGTATCACAAGAATCATGAACCACATCAGTCAGGACCCAACCTTAACCATTACATATTCTCAACAATTTATACAATAATACATCTTCATTTCCAAATATATTTTATATTTATAGTTTTAATGAATTAGGTAATAATTCATAACTATCAACTCACAAGAATAAAAAGTGGATATTTCTAAAATTACATTCATTTTTTCTATTATAAAAATGTCTTTAAAAACCTGATTTCTTTTCATAAAAAATATTCACATCATTAAACTTGGATTCTAATTTTATCTTACCCATCCTTAAAAACTTGTGATTTTGTAACACTTTGGATGAGAAAAAAATCATAGTAAAGGATATAAAGATAAGGAATGAAACAATTATTCCATGAATACTTATAAACATATAAAGTAATCTTTACAAATATATACTTCTCACCCTTAAAAGTAACATATAATTACATTGTGAAAACATGTAGTTTCCATAGAATATAGAGAGCATAAAAAATTAGGTAACTTGGGAAATAAATTTCTTTACATACATACTTGTGATTTTAACCCTTGTGGATACCATATGATTTGTAACCCTCATGACTACCTTGTGATGTGACTCTCATGGCCGTCATATGACATAACTCTCACAGTTACACTTGGAAGAACCATTATGGTAAACTTCCATCATACCCAATATATAGGAGGGATATCTTGGATACACCTATATTTGGTTTATATTAGAACTAACGATCATTATAAAAACATTAATTAAGGAAAACCACTCATTATAAATTAATATTTGTATGCATAAATTGAAAAAAAATCATTAAAAATAACAATGAAATATAGTAAAGGATGATTCAAAACATTACGGTGTCATGAAATTGTTAAAATACACTCATTCGGTTTAATTTAAAAACATTATTTTTGAATTTTGTAAAAAGATACATTGAAGAGTATTATAAAAGGAAAGTCCCTTACCTCAAATTAGGCTCCTTTCTAACATGTTAAAACCTCCGGTATAATGATTTAATTAATGTTATTAGTTTATTTCGTAAATATATTCATATTTACATTACCTTATATGATCTTTTTAAAACATATTTATCCCCATTTAATAATATTATTTCATTATTTTACTTGTATTAGTTGTGTTAGTTTCATGTTTTCATGGTTGGCTCATTATCATTTTTCTTTTCAAATGAAAATAATATTCCAGAAGTGAAATTATATGGTATTAATACACCTATAAATGTTTTAATAGTCCCATATATATATATATATATATATATATCCCTTTTTCCTTTTTGGAATGAGTATCATTCATTAGATGAAATGTTAATGATAATTTTTTAGTTATTAAGAATGTTTTTTCTGACCATATGGAACTAGTTTCGTTTTGTTTAATATTATGGCCATATATTAATTCCATAATGTGAAAAAATATAACATATATATATATATTTAATTAATTTTAAAAAGTTATAAGTGAATTTATATTTTCAACGAATATGCTAATGGGAAATAAAAACTCATCGTCCATGAAGACAGTGAATCGGCAAACAATGGATGATGATTTCATTTTTATAAATTAATTGAAAAGACAAGAGTTTTGATGATGTATATACAATTAAAAAATAAAATTATAATATATATATATATATATATGATACTATAGTTTCCATGTATCTTTTTATATGGGTGATAATAAGGTATAAGGGATTAATATCTTAAATGAAAAACGAGGATTTTACCTCCGGAATACCATCTCCTAGAGAACCCCATTAAGGCACTTGGAGGTGGTCTTTTTATGAGACCAGAAACTCTAGAATGTGGATACGGATGATCAGATATTAATTTATAATAGTTCTGTCAAGATATAAGGCTCAGGGTAATGAAATTTAGTGAAGGAGTCACCTTTTATAATTTAGGTGAAGATTTTTTTTGAAATTTCATAAAATATGAAAACATAATAAGTATATTGTAGGGGTAAAGACTTATAAAATTTCTATAAAGACCATGGGATTATATATTAGACCAAATATTTTCCCATTTTCCCTTATTCAATATTTTCATTCTTTTTAAATAATTCAGAAAAATATTATATTAATGAAATTTCATTTTTATCAAATTTTACACTATTCATTACGATGATATTAAAAACATATACTAATTAAAAACCATAGTGTGAACAATACAACTAATTTAAATTTATACAGACTATTTATATTCAAATATATCTTTTGAAAAACTATATATTTAAAATTTATAATAATTAAAAACCATAGTGTGATCAATTTGACTTTCTTTAATATAAAATATGGGATTAATTCATCAATTTGGTTCCAAAAGCTCCTAAATTCGAACCAAGGATTATTATGGTTAGAAATCAGTCATCCAAAAATATTTATTCAAATTTTCATGTCATTTAATGGTTCTTATAATTTTAATTAAAATAATTTTATTGATTTTTTCTTCTGATTGAACAAGCATTGCATCAACATTACAAAAGCATTAAATTTAATTGAATCATTTATAAAAATTAAAAATAATTTAATTTTATAAAAATAAATTAATTAATTTCAATATTGCTCTATATATTCCTTAATTATGTATATTTAATCATATCCATGTTGAGAAAACTTATTTAATTTGTTAATTTGACTTTTCTTACCTTTCACTTGTATTGCACATGAATTTGGATAAGATTCATATTATATAACTCCAAAATTCAAAAATATATTCCAAAAAAATAAATTATACATAATAATTAATAAAAATTTTATTAAAATTATTTTTATAATTCAATTATTATCTCTATGGAAACACATTTTTCTTTTTCAATGTTGTATATGCACTACATCGAAACATTAAATGGTTTTTGTTTTTATCAGGATATAAACTATAATTTACATGTTCTGTATAATTTTTTTATTTGTATTATAATTTAATAATTTTATTCATTATATAGGTTTAATAAATATTATATCATTGTTAGGTCTTAACGATGTATCAAAAATACAGTATTTTATGAGAAACTACAGTTTTGAACTATTCACCAAAGAATTAACATTTTTAGAAAATTATCAAAAAATCCTTCTAAGATAATTTCAGCATGATTAATTAAATAATAAAATTAGTTTTTTCAAATTAATATTATATAATATTATTATTAAACTTTTAAATATAAACATATAATAAATTAGTTTATTAAAAATATTTATTTTATGAATTAGTAAACTATTTAATTCATGAATACTAAACAATATGGGAAAAATATATTCTATCAATACCGGGGTTGTTACATTGTGAAACATTTTTGAGATTTTACCCATGTTTTTTTTGAATTAATAAACAAATGGGGATACTTTTCCTTCTAATCATTTTTATATTCCAATGTTACTTCTTCAAGAATTTGTTTTCTCTTTAAACCGTAACCTGATTAATTTAATTGTTTCATAATACTTGATCTATTTGGTCAACAATATAAATAGGATGTTTTTAATAATAATGGTTCTTTTTTAATTGAACTACTTTAGGGCTCAAAACATGATAAGAATCTAGAACATAATTTATTTACATCGAAAAATGAAAACATTATGAATCTTAGAAAAACTCATACCTAAAGCTACCCAGTAGGCAACTGGTACAAATTTCTCTAGGATTTTATAAATTCCAATGAACTTGGGACTTAAATTTACAATCTTATCAAAACACATAAAACTTTTACAAGATATATTTAAAAAAACACTATCCCCTACCTTGAATGAATGTTCTTTGATCATGTTTTCTGCATAAAATTTTTATCTACTCTAGGACATTCATATATGTTTCTAAACCATTTCCACCTTCTCAAAAAACTACACTATCAGTTACAGCCCCATTAAATTAAATTCACCCACTTGATGTTAAAATTTTGGGGTTTTACACTCCTTTCCATATAATTCCTAAAATGTTTCCATATGTATTGTTGAATGAAAACTATTATTATAAGAAAATCCCACTGAAGAAAATTGTTGATCCAAGATTCCCTAGTAGTCCATGAAATAAGAATTTAATGTGAATTAAAAGGTATGAATTTTTTATTTCATATGTTTATAATATTGGGGATAAATGGAATTTTCGAAATTTAATTTAGTTCCCAATGACTTTTGAATTCTTTTCCAAATGTTATAAGTGAACCTAGGATCACAATTAGATACAATGCAGTGAGGAACTCTAGGTAACCTAACTATCTTCTTAATATACAATCAATAAAGTTGACAAAAAGACATATTATCTAGAATAGGAATGAAATGTGTAGATTTATTCATTCTATCATTAATTAACAAAATCACATCAGTTCCTCAATATGTCTTTGTTAGTCCAACTATGAAATCCATGGATATATTTTCCAATTTCCACTCTAAAACTAGAAAGAACTAAAGTGTCTCCTTCGGTAATTATCATTATTCTTTATCCTATTGACATGTAAAACATTTATTAGTGAAATAATAAATAACTCTTTATTCCATCCCACTAGTAATGCTCATGAAGATCTCTATATACCTTATTACCCCTAGGATGAATAGAGATTTGATAGCTATAATCTTCACATAAAAATTATTTCTTCATATCGGAATCACAATGAATATATAATATCATTCAAAATATCAAGACACAATATTTTTTCAACATTAAATTCAGTAGAAATCCTTTCTTATCCAATTAAATATTTTCCTATATCTCAGAATATCCCTTCTGAGCATTCTTAATTCCATCTGACGGAGATGATTGAAATTAAACCTGAAATAAAATAGTGTAATTTACATCACCCACAAGATCCATTTAAAAATTCATCAAATAATTAATCATAGGGCCATGTTCTATATGTAACATGGTTATTGATGCAGGATTTTTTTGACTCATTGTATCCACCACTTTGTTTGATTTTCCTAGATAGAAATTTATTATGAAATCATAATCCTTTATCTCTTCCATCCATATTATCTACCTCATTTCTATTCATTCTGAGTAAATATATACATGAATATTTTATGATCAGTATATATTTCACACTTAGCTCTATATAAATGGAGTCTAGAAATTTTTGAATAAAAAATAATAGAATGTAATTCCAAATCATGTGTAGGATAATTTAACAACTGAGGTTGCTATTTTCTAGGGGCCTAAGAAATTACCTGATCTTTCAGCATCAGAATATAACCAAGTCCCTTCAATGAAGCATTATTATAGATTAAAAAATTAACAATTCTCATATGAATGAAAAAATTGACCATTCAGCAATCTTCTTTTTAATTCTGAAAAATAATCATCATAATATTTTATCTAGATAAATTTAACAACTTTTTTTACTGAACTTAGTTAGTGATCAAGATAACAATTTAATGTTTTCTACATCCCTCTAGTAATAGCCTTCCAATACAAGGAAACCTCAAATCTCAGTATCATTTGTTAGCCTTGGGTATAACACCCTGATATTTTTATCAGTTATATATTTTTATTTTTTATGTATGTTTTCTATTTTTTTAAATTCTTTGATGTCTTATGTTGTACGCTACACCAAGATAAACTTTCTCTACACACAACACTGACTTAGAGTGCGGTATATGCACCACTATGCTTCGGTTGTGATACATAAATTTTTTTGTTCTTTTGATTGAATTTATTACATGAAAGACCTAGTTTATTTGAACAAATAAATATGTTTTTTTACCTTATAACAAAGTCCTTATAATCACAGATATGAACAATTTTTACTTTCTTCAAAAAAGATATTTAACTGAAAATAAGTGAGTATATAAAATAATAAAATCATGATTGATAGATTTCATTAATGTAATAGATATGTATTATATTATATATATTTTTTAAAAATCAACTTATATGTTTTTTATACATGATAAAAGAATAAATTCAATTTTATAGATAAAAGAATTATTTTTGAAAACAATATAGTTTTTTTGCTGTTTGATGGAGCTTCAATTTTAAATATAGTTTTTTTGCAATTTTATATATTCTATTTAACAAAAATAAACTTCTTATTTGGATTTAGGATATTGAAATATACTTTGGAAGAATATTTAATAATTTATTGATAAGTTTTAATTTTCGGTGAACAGTAAAAATATACTAAATTTTAATTAAAAACAACTTTTTTCAATGAAATAGTTTATATGGTTATATTATATTACTGAATGGTTTTAAAGTATAAATAAAATTTTTTATCAATTAATATAATTTAGTTCATTGGAATTAATTTTACGTTGAGTTCATATTTAAAAACAATTCAATCCTTTGGAATGTTTTTACTTTTAATACTCGTTCTCCCATTCAGACAATGAGATTAATTTTAAATTAATTAATGAAACTTATGTGATTTGAATTTTTAAAATTGGATTACATATTTAGAATCAGTGGGTCCAAATTATTTAAATATTTTTATTTTATTTTTTGGGATTATGAATAGTATCTTTGGTAATTTTTATTAATATGGTAAAAATGTAGATAAATTTATTAAGGTTATGAATAATATTATAAAACTACCATAAAACTTGTATTTATATCATTGTATGGGTAAGTTTCTACCTAAACCATAATTTGGTTTAAACGGTATCCATTATAATCCCCTTGGATGAATTATTTTTAGGATATAAATAATTACATTAAAGGATTATATATTGACAGTGCATAAATTATTTAATTTAGGAAAATCAATAAATTAATTTTTATTAAAATGATAATAACCATTAAAAGACACAATCACTTTACTAAATATTATTGTTTGAGTATATATCAACCATTATCATCGATGAGTCTAGTTATTGAGCATTTGTAGCCTTATAAAAGAGATTTTGACACTTAAATTATTTTATTTACTATTATATAAAACTTGTCAGATTCATGTTTAAAGATGTATAAAATTTTTTATGATGGATTTTATAGAATATATATTAGACTAAAATTATTATCCTAAAATATTGTATATTTATCTACATCATGGGAGTTTAATTTTAATTTTTATTCAAAAAATATGTGTATTGAATTGTTACACAAAACTGATGTTGTAATTATTTTATTTTTAGAGATAGAAAATAAATGTTATTAAAATATTAAAATAAATATAATTATGGGTAATTATTATATATAATTAATTTTAGATATTACATTAAACTATTAGTAAAATAATAAAATTGTTTTCTTAATTCAACTTGTTTTATTCATTTATTTAAAAATGAATTAATTAAATAGGGTATACATCGACACTATTGATTATCTATCAATATAATTTTTTCTTAAATTAGATGAAAATATTAATAATTTTAGAAAATATATAATAATTATTATATATTCTAATATGTTATTAGGTACTTATTAATGGTATAATTTACCAATAATATGTAATATTTTACCCTTTTATTATTAAAATATTTGTTATCATAGTTATAAATTAAATAGAATACCTAAGTGTTATTTAAAATGATAAGGTTTATGATGATAAAAAATTTTGCCTAAAATATATTTTTAATGAGACTACAACCTTATCTTATTTCATCTTTTATACTAATACATTTTTGAGGATTTTTTATTTGGTTTGAATTTATTATAAATTTATATTTTTGAAATTTCTAAAGGTGTCCCCAACATCAACTATAAAAGGGTACGTCCTTTATCATTTCTTAAAAACTCAATAAGCCTTCAAGCTCATCAATACCCTTACCATTTCCTTTCTCAAATTCCCTAGACACATTCTAGATGTTCTAGTCTTCTCCGAAGTCCAACTTTTGTTCCAATAAGCAGAGATATTGAGGGTGCTCGCCGAAGAAGAGGATGTTCAGATACATACAAAAGATATCATACCTCAGGCAAGGTATAATTTTGCAATCTCACTACTAACTGAGATTTTTTATACATAAGTATTTACTAGGATATATTTATCATCATTGTATATTTTTTCTAATTATGTATTCCAAAATATCATATCTATTCTTCTATAATTACTTAGAGACAATTTTACTCATTGGTTAATTTTTATTAAACAATATGAAAGGAATATTTTATTGTTTCCGATAGGAGTTAATTTTTTTTACTTTTCCAGCAAAATTATGAAGAGATTTTTTAAATTATGTAGAATTTATGGATTTTAAGGTTTTCATGATGCCTTTTTTCCAAGAATATTCCTTTACATGATTTCATGTGTAATTTTAAAAAAATTCTATTCTTTTAATATTTTGTGAACTTTTGAGAAAAGAAAATGTTTTTAAAGAAAAAAGGATATTTCTCAATAATTTATTTAAAGTGTTATATCAATATTATTTTCCATATAATATTTAATTCTTTAATTTGGTTATGATTAATGTATAATACCCTTGTGGTTCCTAGGATTTGATTGTGTTTATGATGGGGTGATATTTATGAAATCCCTTTGTTTTAAATGGATTATGTTATGGTTGAATGATGTTTAAAAAACCCATTTTATTCCATGGTTTAGGAGGAATAATTTTTTATTTTTTGGAAAACAAAATAATTATTTAATTATGAGATGGGGGGAAAAATATCTCTCTCCAATTCATTGGGATCAAATTTATATCTCATGAGATAGACATGGATGGAAAATGAAATTATATCGGTTCAATAATACAAGGCTGGAACGTGAAGTGGAATGAATTTTGTAATGGATTGTTTCCGCTATGATGGTCTTGGTAATGAACCTTGACTAATATGAAATTAGTTTCTATTATTATGTTTATTCCAAAAAAATTAATGCCTTATGTTATGAATTTTCATATCTCATTCATTGATTTTTATGAAATTTTATGATTTATCCCATGATATGATATCATGATATTTCATATAAAGTATAAGATTTTATAATGTTATGTTTTTATGTCTTATGATTAAAATATGATTGGTATCTCTCCTTTTTAACCCTATTGAGCTTTTGATCTCAACATTTTTATATTTTTTATATTTATTAGGATATAAAGAATGTTTTTAGGTAGAAAAACTGAAGGGGAAAGTCTTTATGGGTTATATTAAAAATCTTTTTCCAATTATAAGAATGTGTTCAAATTTTGAAAATGAAATAAACTAATATGGTATTTAGGTTTCTTATTTTTAATATATTAAGTATTCCTCAAAGGTAATGCATTGTCCACGTATGTCAATCTTGGGTCATTAGATTTTTCATTCATTGACCAATTTTTTTAAACCATTAACTACTATTCCATCATTATTCACATTGTACCCAAAGAAAGATATATATTATAAAGAAGAAATATTTGATAAATTTTCCATATAACATCCTTTATTTATGGGTTGGAAGAATAATACGTAAATATCCTTTATGGTTCTCATAAATTTTTGAAAAAACAAAATTATAATTAATAAAAACAAACACAAACATATCAAAATATTCACGGAAAATTATATTCATAAGATACATAAACACAATAGGAGAATTTTTCAAACCCATGGGAATAAAAAAACTCATAATGCCCATATACAGTATTGAATGCTATTTTTGTAACATCACCCTCCTTCAATTTCAGTTGATGGTACCAGGATCTCATGTCTGTCCAAGAAAATTAATGAGCTCCCTGAAGCTCATCAAACAAGTCGTTTATATGAGGGAAAAAATGCTTATTCAAAACAGAAAGGTTATTCAAAGCTCTATAATCAATTAAAATCATCATGTAACAATCCTTTTTTAACAAATAAAATAAGAGCACCCTATGGTGAAGTGATAGGGTGAATAAATCCTTTATCTAGTAACACATGCAACTAATTTTTCAATTCTAATAGTTTTACATGAGACATTATATAAGTGTGTTTTGAAATTTTATTATCATCAGAAACTAATTAAATATTTAATTAATCTTCATAATTAGGTATAACACTTGGAAACTCATTAGAAAAAATGTATAATTATTCATTTACCAATAACACATCATTTTTTTTGAAAATTATCTTATTTTTAATAATATGTGTAAGGTTGCATTCATTTCTATATTTTAATAGTTTCTTAGCTTCCTGATATGTTATTAATGGTATAGGTTAATTATTTTATATAATCTGATAGTCATTCTGTAAAACAAATTCTTTATCTCTAAATTTTATTTTATCAGGATAAATAGAAATCCAATCTGTACATTGAATAACATCAAACTCTAATAAGGAAAAATAACATATTATTATGGAAATGTATTTCCATTTAAAATAACAAGAATATTCCTTTAATTCTACTTTACCATAATATTTACCAATTTTGTTTTTTACCGTAAGTTCTAGGTTGATTTATAGAGTTGAAAGTTTCAATTTACAAGGATATTTATCCGAAATAAAGGAATGTGTTGACCCCGTATCAAGCAAGACATTATCATAATATAAATAAAAAAGAATATACCTAATAACACTTCATTAGATGGCCAAAATATACTAAAGTAGTTGAAAAGGACTTCACTACAAGTTTTTTCTTATAGTTCAGATGTTTCCCATCATTTAGATCCTTCCTTGGGTGATTATGTTCATAATTCTCCATCTCACCATATTTAAAAAAATCTATAGTTTTCTTATAAAAATAGAACTTACCAAACTATGATAATTTTCCATGAAATCACATGAAATATTACAGACATACAACATCATAGAAACTTCTTTGATTTTTAAGGAATTCCCCTAGGATAGTTTTACCACACATTCCATAAATTGGAAACCGGGATTTCATAACTTCAGATTTGGTTGATTTATTCTTTCCAATTTCCTCCCATATTTAATGTTTCTTCTAATTGTTCTAAAAGTACATATGGTCATCATAAAACTCCATTTCTTCCCTTTTATAAAATAAATCATTTTTCTCATTACATTTGAATACATTGGAAGCCAATGCCTTCAAAATATTTTCTTTAACACTGAGTAAAAAATGATTTGAATGATATTTGGAGAATACCTTTCTAAGTGATTGATGTTTTATTCATACATGAGCACTCAATATTCCTAATTTTGTTCAAATTCCCATAATTTATTTTTCATCATTTGTTGAACCACCTTTAAAAAATATTTTCATGGAGAAGATTTTTAAATTCATCTAATTATATGGAATAAATCACTCCACTTTCCCTAATATTATTGACCATTGACCACTGCTAGTTGGATTAATCTTCAAAATGCTAAATAAAAAGTCTAAAATTTTGATTATCTGAACCTCATGACATTAAATATCATTTCCACTTAACCATAATGTAAAAAAAATTATTTATGGTATTTTATTAACATTATCTGAACCCCTAAAATTATCTAAACCTTTCTCAGAGACATACTTTAAGGACCTTGCCTTAACAATTACATATTTTAGTGACCTTAGTCTAGAATTTATTTTCATTCCCATACATATTTTAGGGATAGACATTTAGATAATTATGGAATAATTAATAAATGAAAACGCACAAGAACTCTACATTGGTACTACTTAAATAATATCCATTTTTTCAATTATAAAAATGTCTTTAAAATAAAACGCGATTTCTTTTCCTGAAAAATCTTCACAACATTTTTCCTGGATTTATATTTTCACATAACCATCATTAAAGCCACCTGAATTTTTTTTAAAAAAAACTGGGTTATTAAAAAAATACCAATAAAGGACATAAAAATAAGTAAAGAAACCATTAATTTTTGTCTTAAAGTGGAATGCAAGAGTTTTGTGGATTCCAGGGGCCAGAAGGAGATGGCCCGCATCTCTGTCATTTACAAAATCTGATTCCTCTTGGTTCTATCCTTAGAATAGGACCTCATGTAGGATTGTTGGAGATCTCCTTATACCTATTTTCATTTGCACTACAACATGGCTTGGTGGTCCATGGAGGTGCACAAGGTGAAGGAGAGTCGACATGTCATAGTCTAGATCAATCTACATGGCCTTACACTACCCTTCTAGAACACTTACTTCCTCAAGGAAATCAATGATTCCCTTGGAGGTGTTCTCTGTGTGGGTTCTCGCACCTACAGGAGTGTGGAAATTTTTTTGGCCTGAATTTACATTTATCTGGACTTATCATTTCCAATCCCAGAGAAGATTTTAGGGAAGGTTCATGATTCATTCATTTGGAATAAGTATTTTATCTACCCCGTGTTTCCTAGTTATTTTTCTTCCTATCTCTTTCAAGAAAATTCCTTCCAAATGTGTAGGAAACACCCCTATGATGATACCCGCCATGGTACTATAGGTTTTCATGAGATAGAAGCTACCCCTATCCTTTGCTGGAGAATCCTAATTTTGAACCTATCCATGTGATGCCAAGGGTTAAATCCTTGCCTTATATAATAACTGGTTTGGACCCCTCATCCCTAAGTAGGGATCCTGTTTCCCCTTCTAGTATTTGGGATGAAATCCCCCTCCTGACACTGGTTCATTATAGAAAGTGATCCACTCTTCTCATGGTCCTTGATTTCTTATCCCATTTTGGTATCTCCTTATAGTGGCTCTCAGATTTTGACCTAATAGAGTGATTCCTAAGATACCCTATTGGTTCCCTAGTGACCCCTCTATCATTATCTTCATATAAAATCCACCCCTAGTTATTGTAGTGCAATATAGTCCTTGCTAGGATGAACCCAAGAGGTGTGTACATGCACAACATTGAAAGAAGTACGCTCTAAAGAGGTGGACCACACCTCTCAGGGTGTATCTCCAGAATCCCTAGATGATCGAAATAAGGGAAATCCAATGTTGATATCTCAATCCCCACTAAGTGTAGTGACATGGAAATCCACCGAATTACCAACCTGTCCTCTAGCAATAACTCTAGATCCATCAGAACAGAGTCCAGGGATGTTAAGAAGACTCAGAACGAAGAAAAATAGGACTCGAGAGTGATACTCCTCCATCTGCAAAGAGACTACAGTGGTTCGGACCAAATCCAAGCTTTCTACTACCCACGGATACACATTCACATCTTGAATTCCCGTTCTATCGGTGCATGTGTTCAGATAGATTTCATCACCTCAGAATCCAAGAAGAACATGGCTAAGATTTCTATCATCCTCAAACACAAATAGAAGATGAATAAAATTAGATAGTTCACACACAAAATCAATATTCATAAATCCACACATGTAGATCCTATCAATAGACACATATGGATTTTAGGGAACATGGGAATTTCGGTTGTCCTGGTCGAGGTAGGTGAAAAATAACTTACCAAAAGAGTGACTTATGGCATGAGAAATATTTTGGTGTCCTTTCTCTATAGATGGTGTGATATGCAGAGAAGGGAAGTTTTATGGAAATAGCATACTATGTTAGTCCTAGGGAACCTACTGTGGATCATTGGTGGAGACTTCAACATGGTCTCAGAACTAGCAGAGAATAAAGGGAAAGGAGAGTCTCCCCAGAAGGCCATCATGGAATTTGTTGAATTCATGGCTTGAAAAGGTTTTTGGGATGTGGGGTATTCAGGTGACTAGTTTACATAGTTCTACAATCAACAAGGGATAATACATTTCTGGAGCCGACATGACAATTCCTTCCCAACATCCATGCCCTCTCTGTGTTTCCAAATACCAAAGTAAACTAGATGGTCAGAGGTATTTCAGAACAGTCTCTGTTATTAATCTCTTTTACTTCATCACATGCCTCCCTTGAATGATTCAATTTCATTAGTCAATGGTGTGGTGTCCTAGGTTACTATTTGTTGTCAAGGGAGATTTTGGGAGAACAAACCCTAGGTCACACTTGGGTGGCCATCCATAATGAGTTGAGGAGGATGAAACATGGGATACATGTGTGGGAAAGAGATCATCCTCCTAACGATTATAATATATATGAGATTAAAAGAGATGTGGAATGACTGTAAGCAATCCTAGAGAAGTCCTAGGATAAAATGGTCTTCGCAGAGCTCTTTGATAAAAATAATGGTTTAGAAGATCTCATTCTCTCCTAGGAGTGTATGAAAAGTGAGATATCTATGTTAAAATGGCTTCATGAAGGTGAAAAAAACACCGTGTTTTTCTATGCTTGCACAAGAGAGAAGAGAAGACCCATCAAAACCAATATCACCATAGAATATAGAACATATAATGAGAATATTATTGTTGTAGGGGATTTGGTGATCTCATTGTTCAAATATCTTCTTGTAGAACCAAGCACGACCATGCCTAATGGGTATCCGAGAGGGGGTGAAAAGTAATGGGGAGGGGTCCCTAACCTCATCTCTTCCTATGAAAACTATTAAATGTAAGTGATCCTAGTATAGGAAGGGATCTATGTTTTCATGATGAAGCTCAAACCTAACAGAACATAGAGCCCTGAACGCTTCCCATGCTCATTTTATAGGGGATCCTAGGAGGCTGTTAAATGTGATATTATTGCTTAAAAAAAGTCTTATTTCAAGGATGTGGGTTACTAATGATCACCTATGCTATGTACCTGGTTCTCATACCAAGGATCAAGGATACGTCCTCCCTCCTCCATTATTTGTTGGTTATTATGTGAAATTTCCCCTACAAGATTCTAGAAAATATACTCAATGCATGGTTGTCCATTCATCACCCTGGGGGGATCTTCCATGAGTAAGATGGCTCTGTTAAAGGTCACTCAATCCAAGGGGAGGTAGATTTTTCACAAAAGATGATGAGGGAAATTAATACAAGGACACATGGTTTTAATATAAACATCAATTTGGGAATGAACATGGTGTATAACTAATTTGGGTGGGGTTACATCCATAGGGTGCTAGCTAGAATGAGTTTTTCATCCTGTGCCTACGGCCGTATTTTCAGATGTTATAGCTCCCAATAGGTTGTGGTATCGTTCATAGGGTGAGAACGCTGTTTTTTCAAGGTAACCCACAAACTATGGTAAGGAGATACCATATCACCATGTTTCTTCATCCTAGTACAATAAAATCTTTTCCACATGATCAATAGAGGCATATCCAATGGTGTCATCATCCCCTATCGGAGGGAACCAAACCTCCCCTCTACTTCCCATTTAATGTTTTTTGAGGACACAATCATATTCATGAATGTTGGAATGATATTGATGCGGAGTATAAATATGATCCTAACTGAATTCTATAAATGGAGTGGACTAACTATATATAGGGATAAGAGTAGCTTCTACATTTCAAAGAAATATGATTCCAGTAGGGATATGTATTTGAGTAATAGGTTGGGCATGCTGTGTGGATTATTTCCAATGGAGCATCTTGGAAAAACCTTCTCCTTTGGAAGGATGCACATCCATGGAATTTATCATATAGTGATAAAGATTGTGGGTGTATTATCATCTAGAAAACCCACTTTTTATCCTTCAAGGTTCATATTGAACTGGTTAATAGTGTATTATTAGCAATTTTAGTTAATCCCTTAGTGTCCACTAATGTTTCAAAAGTGTTCATTAAAACAACTGATAAAATTATAGTTAGGTTTATTTTATATGCATCTTTTGGAGGGTAAAAATGCAGGGTATCATGACATAGAATGGAGAGGCACATCTATGATGGACGGATTAATGTGAAGAGTTTAGTAGCCACCATACAAGGCATTCAAGAAAATATGTCATGGGAGAAAATTGAAGAATGCACACTATGGGGGAATAATATGGCTCGCATAATAGGTGGGAACATGGGTGCTGTACCTAGGTCTCCTCACTAGTCCTTGATCAGTACCCTTATCCCAAATCATTTCTAGAAATTACAATGGATAGTTGGGGAGGGGAATGTTCTATTCTGGCACCACAACTAGGCTAGCGACCTGATCAGTTACCCAATCTACCCTACATATACTATCCAATTTAAAAAGTCCACCTTGTTTACCTAGAATAAAAGCAACATATGGGACAATGTAGTGTGGTGCAACAAACCCCTCAAAAATTATAGCTTCCTCACATGGAGAATAAAAAATAATATAATTACTTCGGATGAAAACATCAAAAAACTGTGCATCAGTCTAGCCTCCAGTTTCCACTATAGTAGGTGTAAAGGCAATGATAGAAAATAGAATTTTTTTAAGGAGAATAGGACCATGCTGTGCAGAGTTTCTTTAGAGAGTTTATTGTGTACCTCTCTTGAGACCTCCACTATGTACGTTTTTTGGAGCTCAAGTAAAATGGGGCTGAAAACACGGGGATGAAAATAGTGGTGATATCATTCATCTTCAATGTAGGTTGAAAGTGCTTATAGAAATCCTAAAACCAGTTGAGATATGTGTTGTTTTATTAGATTGGGAGATATATTATCCTAAGAACAAGGAGCCTGGTGACTGATGGGGTGACCTTCATTAACAACTGGAAAGATGCACCTTTGCTTTGGTCACTACGAGTTTCCTTCATAGTGTTTTAATCCCCAAGCTCCATGTCAAATGGCCATTTGGTGAAGTGGATTCCTTCATCGAATGAATTCAAGCTGAATATAGATAGATTGTGGATATCAGGTCCTATATAAGGAGGAGGGGTAGTGCAGGACAATAGGGGAAGTGTTGTTTTGGCCTTTTTGGTACACTATGGATATTGGCAAATCCCTATAGGCAGAGGCCAATGAAGTCCCAATCGGGGTTAACATGTGCATGCAAAAGAATGTCAACCTCTCCTAGGTGAAAACAGACTCTTTGATCATCTGTGACTCCATTCATAGAGAAGGGTCCACTCCATGGTTGATATCATACACCATTAGGAATTGTAAAGATCAAATCCACAAAAATATTATGGTAACCCATACCTGGAAAGAGGGGAATATAGAATCAGACCACCTTGCTTACCTAGAAGATCAAGCCTCCAAAGTCACGTGTCTATCCATTATCTATTTCTTTAAACCTAAGAGGGAGAATTTGATACAAGGGGATTCCCTCAGATTGCATTACTACATGCCTCCTTAGGACTCAGGGGATCCTTTTGGCCGGTAGCTCTTTTCCATGAATAAAAATGATCACAATGATGATGGTGATAAAACCACCCATCATAAAAAAATCGTTCTAAACAACCATAACATAATAAAAAACATGAATACTTGCATCATAAGAACATTCCATGAGGAAAATCACATATTAAAAAAGAATATTGTACACATAAAAAGATAAAATTTTCTTTTAAAATAACCATGAAATATTGTAATGTAGGCTTCAAAACTTTATTCTATTGTAAAATATGGAAAATCCTCTAATTATATATAAGTTTTTAAAAAATATTTGTGAATTTATTAAATCGAGTACTTAATGAGGATTTTAAAAAGAAATTTCATTATCTCAGGTTATAAAACCTTCAAACACGTTCAAACATCCTGAATCATGATTTGAATAATGTTATTAATTTTTTCCCAAACAATATTTATATTTATAATACCATATAAGATATTTTTCTAATATATTTCATCCCATTTACAAATAATATTTCATTATTTTCATTGTTTTGGGTGCGTTCGTTTCATGGTTTAATGGTCCGTTCACTATGGGTTTTTTTGTAAAATGGAAATAATATCCTAGAAGTGAAATTTTATGGTATTCATTCACTTGAAAAAATTTTAATGTCACAATATATATCTTTTTCTTTCCAACATGAAGACGATTCATTAAATAAAACGCCAATGATAATTTTTTAGTTAATTATAGAGGTTTTTTCGATAATGACAAACTGTTTAGTTTTATTCAATGTTATGGACATATGTTAATTATAGAATGTATGAAAATATATAATATGTATATTTAGATCAATTTAAAAAAGTATATGTGAATTTAAACCCTCCATGAATGTGATTATCGGAAATGAAAAATCATCACCCATGGAAGTAGTGAATCGATAAACCATAGAAAAAAAATTCATTTTTAGCAATAGAATGATAAGATAATAGATTTTATGCCTGATATAAAATTCACACAATAACATTCCAGTATATATATGATAATATATTTATCAATAATATTTGTATAGGGGGTGAGTAAATGGTAGAATATAGGAAGAGTATAAAAGAAAAAGAAGGATTTAAAATGTTAGAACATATAAAATATATATATATATATATATATATTTAAATCATTTTAAAAAATTATATGAGTATTTAAACCTTCCATGAATGGGATTATCAGAAACAAAACCTCATCACTCGTGGAGGTAGTGAATCAATATACCGTGTATGCATATTTCATTTTTAGCAATAAAATGATGAGATAATAATTTTGATGATGAATATAATATTAACACAATAATATTCTAGTATATATCTGATAATAGATTTCTCATGAAGATTTGGATATAGAGTGAGTATATCGTAGAATATACATAGAATATAAAATAAAAGTAATGATTTTACCTCTTGAATATTGTCTCTTTGGGAACCACCTTCAGGCTAATGGAGTTGGAGTTTTTGTGAGACTAGAAACTGTAGAATGTGTCTAGGGATGAGGGGATTTTTTCAAAGGATGATCTAGATATAAGGCTAATGGTGATGAAATTATGTGTGGAAAAATCCCTAATCTATAATTGAGGTGAGGTTCATTTTAGAAATTTCTTAAAATATTAAAATATAATAACTCTATAATAGGGGTGATGACATCCAAAAAGACTATAAAGAAAAAGGTTTTAAATTTTAGACCAATTATTAGCCCATTTGACCTTATTAATGTTTTTTTATTTTTAAATAATGTAATAAAATATTATAATCATGAAATATCAATTTATTTAAAATTTAACACTATTCATTTCTATGATTTTAAAAACCAAAATAAAAAATAAAAAAATGTATTATAACTTGTCATATCATATTAATCCATTTAATTATTGGATCACCTTGAATGTATAAAATTATATTTATTTTAATTTTTATTAATATGATTTATTTTATTTTATATTAATTAAATAATTACTGCATCATCATCGTGTTTTCATTTAGGTTATTTATTTGTTGAAAAAAAAGTAAAAAATAAAATTACCTGAATAAGATAAATATTACATTGTTCGAGATACTATTTATAATCTAATATATCTTCTGCAAAACAATATATAAAAAAATTTATAGTAATTAAAAACCATAGGGTGCTCCTAGGGTGCGACTCAATGGTAGCTTCCCCTGTGTGTCTTGGTGTGGTATAGAGTTTGAGTCTCACCGAGTACATCCATAAATTTTATGTTTTATTTTTTTCTATTATATATAGACCCTTTTAACAAATAAACTGAGGCTTTTGAGTAAAATTTTAATTATGAACCTTAGTGTGAACACTTAAATTTCATTTAAATAACATATTTTAAGAAGCATTAAGTCGTCAAAGTGGATTCAAAATGTCCCAAATCTGATCCATGGATGATTATGGAAGAATATTTATCATAAAAATATATTTAATGAAAATTTTGGGTAATTACATGGTTCTTATAATTATAAATAATAACATTTAATGATATTATTCTACTTACAGAAGAATTGGATCAACGTTACATAAGCATTAAAGTTAATTATTTCATATATAAAAATTAAAAATAAATTAAAATCATAAAATAAAAGAATTGGAATCAAGATAATCATTTATATTCATTCATTTTGTATATTTACTCATATCCATGCCCATAAAACTCATTTAATTTGTTAATTTGACATTTATTTCCTTGCACAAGCATTGCACACACCTTTGGATATGATTCATGTTGTATAACTATAAAATATGAAAATATAAAAAATAAATAAATTATAAATAGTAATTAATAAAAAAGACTTGATAATCATTTTTTTCACTCAATTATAATCTATGAGGAACCAAATCTGACTTTTCCAACGTTTTACCGGCACTGCAATGACATAGGAAATTATTTCTATATTTTCCTTTAATTAAATTGTAATTTACATGTTCTGAATCATTTTTTACAATATTTATATTATTATATCAAACTTTTAGTCATTACATTTTTTTAATAATTTTTATACTGATGTTATTTCTTGACGATATAACAAAAATACTATTTTTATAAATACTAATTTTTTATACTATTTAAAAAAAATTAACATTTTTAAAAAATAATCAAAAATTCATAATAAGATAATTTTGAAATGATGAATTTAAAAATGATTTTTTTCCAATTATAATTCAATAAATTTAAAAACAATTTTATAAATCAGACCATATAATAAATTATTTTAATAAAATATTTTATTTTAAGATTTAATTAATTATTTAATTCATGAAAATTTATAAATATGAAATAAATACTATATCATCACCTGGGTATTTACAAACTCTTCTTTGGATTTACTACTTAGAATGTTATAAATTACACTACCTTTACTTAGTTCGTAATAAACATTGATTTAGTAATCCTATAAGAATTTTTCCACCGTCACTATATGAAGTTCAAAACACATTGGGTAAAGATACATCTAAGACTCATATGATACATAAATAAAATAAATCATTGAGTGTTGAGATATTTTTTTTTGAAAACATTAAGGAATTTTTTTTTGTAAAAATATAAAGATCATGGGAAACATCTTTATTTTCATGGGGTGATATCATTTGATAACTATGTGAGATATGTAGTCTCCAATATATCAGAAAAAACCGAAGACAAAGCATGAAGGATCATATAAAACCTCAATCAGAACTCATTACTTAGGAAAAAAGAGAACAAGACCACTCATCCTCTTCTCCTTAAAATACAAAAAATGGTACCTAAAATTGGTTAGTCCCTAAGAAAAACCGATGCTTCATAGTCAAGGATATTATTGGCGTCACAATCTTAGAAAATTCAGGCACAAATCACTTGTAATAATTGTGACACATAAGAAACCCCAAACTTCTATAACATTTTTGAGGATACCCAAGAAAAAACATCTTTAATATTCAAAGGATACAAAATTACTCCCAGATGAGATATAATATACCCCATGAAATATACCTCATGGGCCGGTAACTTAAGCTTAAATGATTCTAAAAAAATAATGACACTGATGAACATCCAATATAGTAGTAAAATGATCAATATACACATCCATGAACTCATAAAAAAGTATGAATACCATAAAACCACTTAAAACCTGTCATGAATCTTAGGAAATGCAATATTTATGAGTCACATGATCATGGTTATTGAATTTCTATAATTAAAGGGAATATCCTTAATCTCATAATGTTTATAAAAATACCAAAAGGCAGCCGTCAAAATATTTTCATCATTAAAATGAATTTGATGACATCCTATATATTGATTAATCATCAAGAATCAGTTATCTCCATTTAGTTGATTTAATAGGTCCTCAATCCCAAAAGGGGGTAATGGTTCATCTTTGTCTCCTGGTCTAGTTGATGATAATCGATACATAGTCATAAATTATCATTCGACTTCATTGTGAATAAAACTGAAGCACCCCAATATAATACAATTGTATGAATAAAAACTCTATATATAAGGTCATTAATAAAGATTAATAGCTATTAGAATTTACTACGTGTAATTATTTATGGGAACATCAATATTTGTGATACAGTGGGATGAAAATTTATCTCAAATTAAATCTATCGCCAAAGGGTTGGCATCGAATTCTCTTCAAGGAATACATCATGTAAATATTCAACCAACGTGGAAAATTACACCTTCTATAACTTTACTAAATTTCACATCAACCCTAAAATTATAGGGGATATAGACTGAGAATATATCTTAACCATATGATGGTGACAATTTTTGATGAATAATACATTCCATCCATATGCATCATTCGAATAAATATCCTTTAAAATAAATTAACTAAAGCCTATACTAAACATAAATAGTCTATTTTGAGGTTCAAATTATAAAAATATATCTTAAAAAAATGAAATATTCTATAGAGATATGATTTATAAAAAATTTCTCCCAATATCTATATACATAAAACAATAAGACATGACCTCCAACACGAAATGTAAATAACAATGGATCATGAAGCCTCTCTACCTCAAGTTCTGAATTCAACACTGGGTATGTGAAATGAAGAAATTCATTAAGGATGAATATAAAAAATAAAACACCATGGTATAATAGAAATATATGAAAATTCACATGACTTCCAGTTCTCCTGATTCTGGAATCTCTATGACATATAATTATCCACGCACAACTCAAAGCCCTCTCTTTTCCTTATGCTCACCACCTCGAATTTGATGACCTGATCTATTTCCTGGAGGATGAGGTCCATCATATGGTAGTCCTCTCTCCTTTGAATATCCTCTCTTCTTACTAATTATTGGAGCACCATGATACTACCTTTTCTACTTTCTCATAGGATACAAATACAACAACTATACCAAAATTACACATCAAAATTAGTGATGACTATTGAGGATGGTAAAAAAATATATTCTAATGTCTAATACATTTGTATGAAAATATATTTTTTCAATTAAAGGTTCCATGAACTTCTAGATCCAATGAATTATGATGGAGGCAGCTGAAGCAAACACCCCACTCTCTGAATCACTGATTGTACAAGAAACTGAGAACGTCATTCTATAGATCACCTACATTGAGGGACATTAAGAGTCTATAATTGTGATAGCTCAAATAAATATAGAATCCTCTCAACAAACACTCCATTCTATAGAACCATAAGAAACATCTTGAATCTGAATGAGGTGACTCAGAATTAGATCTATCATTTAAATGAATCCTCAAAATTTCTATATTAAGACTCCTAATCTTGTATCAGATATAATGTATTATGAATAAAGCTCTTGAACTTAATACTAAAGTGTTTTATGCTAAAATTATCTTATAATAGGGTTAAAGTCTCTTATTTCCACAACACCTTCATGGTTGATGATATGAACTCATCTTAGAGATGATCATGTAATTTATCCAATGATTTTACCCGCTCCTATAGATCTCTAAGGAATAAAATCCACCACTAATGGGTATCACCTCCCAACATAAAAACATCTATTGAAATCCAGAATTCACTCCTAGAACAAATCAAGATGATGTAAATTTTTACCTCTTACAACCAATCATTAGTCCTAGATCAAGATATGAGGACTCATTCTCCTAAAGGACCTGAAGATGAAATTCATGAATTTTTTTCCTCAAGTCACTGTACTTGTTGAATTCTACTCTATGTTTATCTCTTGGTTTATCATATCGAATACATATCACATGGGAATGGAAGGGACTCTGACCTAGAGTTATTCTTGAAAAATATTTTTTTGGGACATTATTATCCCATAATATGTAATACTTATGATTAAATAAAAATGATTTATTTTACTTCCCATTGTGTATGTATTTAAAATTAATTCACATTGAATCATGATGGATGATCCTTACCAAAGTCTATAACCTAATATAATTATCAATTCTCTTTTTATGATCAATAAACATATGTTTTTTTCAACAGATCATCGGGAGATCTAAAATCCCATGTTTTAGACATATCTAATTTATTACATTTTATACTTAGTCCAAATGATATTTTTTCCCAATGGAACTATTAAATCCTCACCAATTATTATCTCCAAATTCTATCCAATATCTCTCCCAAAATCAATGATACCCTTTTTTCATGTCCCCCTATAAATGGTAGCCATCCTGGGATGGTTGTGAAGATGGCAGTGACCCATGAATCCCAATTACAATATGTCATTGGTTGGAGAATATAACTATGGTTATGAAACACTCACACATGTGAGGAATTACCATCAATTTCCCAGAGAGGGTAACAAAACCACCAATCAACACTATAATAACAAATTAATATCCAAATACCAATACATGATATGCTATATAAGAAAATCCTAAAAGGAGATGCACTGGAAAATCTTCTATTCCATTGTCCATGAACACCCACAACTCATGAAAAAACCCCACCATCTAGTAATTGTCATCTCAACCCCCAAAAAACTCTTGAAAGTAAGAATATAAGTATACTTGCAGGTATACTCCATAAAACTTATTGTAAAAAACTAGAAGAAGAATGCAAAATACCCACTGAACAAACCGCCAAATTACCTAGACACCAAAATAAGTTTACCTATATTACCAACCTCACAAAGGTTTATTTACCGAGTAATGCATAGAAGAATCTATCATGATATCAGTAAACATATAGGGAAGAATGTTACCCCACTATCTCATTTCAACTAAAACAATTTCCCTAAATCCTAATGAATTACATATATATTCTCTAATACCCTCGATAATTCATGTTTCACACCTCTGAAAATATATTAAAACCACATCCATATAATCACAATCACAACCCCATGATTATATGGTTATGCTGGTGTCTATTCCAACCAATATAAATATGAACTATACCATATAGAATTACAACCAATGCATATGTTCACATATAATATCTTTAATCCATTACAGATAGGATGATTTTATAAATTTTACCTTAAACATCCACAACCTACATATACATGTCCATTATAACCATAAGTCATTTTTGGCTATATGAGAAGATATCATATAGTAGAAATCCACTATATCCCGGATATTCATACATAAATTCTATATTTGGAAGATGGAGTGGGGGAAGGGGAGTAGCCAATCAACTATATCCTCATGAACCTTGATATTGGGAATACTCATTGAAATCATGGCCACATATGGGAATCAAGCACCCCAATAAGAACCAACAGTGGAGTATAAGAACTAAACAAGAAAAATGACATATAATTCATATGACCATTATAGTGAAAGCTACCTAATTCTATAATTAATATATTGATAAACATGAATATAAAAACCAATATTCCATTAATATGGACTAAGAAGGTACCTTCTAAAAAGACATGCATCAATATGATTAATCACTTATATTTAATCTATTATGGATTACCATACACTTTTTATTATTCCTTAATTGATTTTCTGTATACAAATAATCATAATTCAATGTTCTTTGATCATTATAACAATGAAATTCATATTTAATAACTTTAATTAGATATCCAATCCATGTATTTCATTTATTAATATTGATACATATTATTATGATTATAAATATTTAATAACCAACCATGTTCAATTATATTATTAAGTATTATCATCTATAATTAATGGAACAAAGATACATTTATTTCTATATCATAGAAAAATCAAACAAATATGGAATGGGATTAAAGAAATGATAAATAATAAAATAAAAATATAACTTTAGTGATTTAAATATCAATAGGCCTTTCATTTAAACCCCTCTATATATAAACTTCTCTAATACTTTTCAAACCATCCAAAATATCATCTATATAATGCTGATATCATAAAATATCAAAATAACTTTACCCTCACGTGCTAACCTTCCCATAATTTTTAATCTTATTTAAAAATAAAATTCATAATATTTATATATGGGGTATAAAATAATAATTCCAGTATTGATGAAAAATAATGTGTTCTCAATGAAACTTTAAAATTTAAAATCATGAAAATATCAAAGAGGTGTGAATGTATTCAGACAGTAGTTTTAATCCCATAAAATATCATTTAACTGAATCATCTAGATTATTTTAATTATCTATGAACATATTTTAGCATACATAAATCATGTTATAATAGAGATAAATAAGTGATAAATATTCTAATTGTATTCTCTAAATAGTGCTAATAATTTTAAATAATTGTAACAGTAAAGATAAATTCAATAGAAGTCATGCTCATTATCACCATCATTTTACCCATTTTAGGTTTCTTATTTAGTTTTAAATGCACTAGATAAGCGAGGACAAAAATAAATCCTAACATAATAAAATCACACAATTTAGAAATTGACTTGAGGAAATAGCAAGAATACCTCATTTTCAAGTGAAACTACTCTATATTTCATCATAGAATTTCCATATTATTATCTTCTATCTGTTAATATCAACTATTCATCAACTAGAAATATAAGAATGATAGTTACCCAATTAAAGATAAACATAGGGAAAAATTATGAATCCACTACCACAATTGAAAGGATTCAGAAACTAACTACACATGAACATAAATAAATAAATAATTGTTCATATAAATAGGTACTAGTGAGTAAACTCTATTATTTACCCTATGTAAGTTATATTTCATGAATTCAGGAGCTAGAAACGATCATTAGAAACTCAGAATCATTAGAGATGTGACTTTATTCATTTAGGGTGATACTCTAAACATAGAATGAACACCATGAATTTATAATCCAAATGTATGAGTCAAATTATGATTAATTTGTTCGATTCAATCATTTATTTTACCAAATCATCTAATTTTGATATAACCAAGACCCCAACACATTGTTAAAACCACAATATGAAATCAATATTTTAGCCAAAATCTTATCCCAAATTCCATCGTGGTGAAGGGAATCTCCTTATGTTCCAAAATTTATAAATTTTTAGGGTCTTGTGATTGATAATTCCATTATAAATCATAAAATATGATCCATTCCAAGATGATAAATAAAGTATTTTCATAATGGGATAAAATACCATGCATAGAGAGGGATTACTTTTAATTACGAGGAAAATAATAATCCCAAAATGAATTATATTGTTATGAATAGATAAAAAACTATTACATATCAAAAATAAGAAAATAAATTTAATTTTTTGAAAATATTAATGCATCTTATATTTAAACATCAATAAAGGGATTGATTTAATATTTTAGAGAAATTAATATTATGTATATAGGAATGAATTACAAATAAAAAGTTGAAAAAAACCACAATACATTTCAGTAATTTCAAATAGGTAAGGTTAATATGTAATGATCATTTCATTTTAAAGATAATATGTAAGAGTCATTATCAGAAAAATGGATATAGGTAAGGTTCTTTCCAGACATAATCAAAATTCAGACAAAAACATAAAAATTTATATAATTACATAATATATCCTTATAAAAAACATATGCCTTACTCAAACTCCAGGATTACCAAAAAACGTTATCAAAATTCCTCAACACATGGGAAATAATAAATTAAGGGTCTGAGAAAATTTGGACCCTTACAGTTATATCCACTCCAAGATATTCATACCTTTACACTCCAAAACCTTGTATGACATTATTATAAATCCGAAAACCAATTCTTCTTCCATGTCACCATGTCTTATAATACCACAATTCATGTACTTTTCTTAAAATATAACATCTATTTTAAATAAATCTGACACACAACGTCCTTTATGAAATAATTTTCTTCCCCTACGGAGTGTATGTTGGGTGATAATGTTTTATATCTTGATTTTATTTTCATGACATGATAGTTGTATTTACGTATCATCACATTCATATAGTTTTATAATCCATGAAATGATTTAAAATTACTATATAAATTTTATGGAACATGATTAATATTTCTTGTAATGGGTCACACGATAATTAGGACATTTTTTAAGTGATTAGTGGTCCTTGAAAAAAATATACAGTCATTTGGATGTGAATTTAATCATACAAATGTCATAACCATAGAAAATAACATTCATTTAACACTATATGTTCTATAAGGGCATTCATTGTCTTATGGTAATATATATTTCAACAGAGTATGTAGTTATATAAATCTTGTGTTAATACATCATTTTCTTGATTAAAAAATTATTTAAATTTATCATGGTTAAACTACTTGATATTTAGTGAAGCCAACATATTGTGGATTTTTTAAACAAATATTTAAATTCAAAAATATATTTTAAAATTGTGAAGTTCATATTTATCAATTATTTTCATTATTATATTTATTATTGTTTACAGTAGTACTGATATTAGATGATCCAAAATATCTACCATAATTCTACCAAATCATCCAATATTCTACCTAAACCAAAACATTAATAATCTCACCACAGTCCCAAGGGGTATCCCCATTCACTCCATGATGAGAAAATCATTATTGGAATCAAAACCAGTCATTGGGGTGATTTCTCCTAAATTTACATGTTTTCACAAATAGAGTAATTATATTTAAATTCTTGAATGACATGTCTGTACATCAGACATGCAAGCGAGAATAAGATAATAAACATTAAAATAAAACTAGATAAATAATGAAAAATAATCCATCAGATCACCCCCAATACCCTCACCTAAACAAGTTACTTATCCAATTGTTCCCTCAATTGATATACTGAATTTACCAATATGCATAAATAAAGGAAATAAACATCATCAGTAACCAAATATACTAGAATAGTAGAAATAAATACTAACATAACTGATAAACTATCACCTTTGAGCTAAATTCATATATCATACAAACTTAGATCCCATCTTGAGAATCAAATCCATAACCTATAAAATGACACTTGATCTATAAACATGGAGTGGTGTGTGTAGGGTGTGTGATTGACATTCTAGTAGGTAAGCACCCCTGATTCCATGATATTATTTTCTAATATAAAATTAAAATACTAGTTTAAAATAAATTTTGATAAATTCATTTAGTGGATGACCATTTGAAAACCATACATCATGATCGACTATTTTATAAAACTTAAATATCATTTTCATTAAAGGAAAATAATAACACTGAAATTCATTTATCCTCCTTGGACACTTTAATTGAAAAAAATTTAAAAATACCTTTTTATCATAAACTTATAAATTTAAAAGCCCTTTTATATACCATTTTGAAATAATAATCAAAATTGCAGAAAAAGAAAAACCATAATTATTAATGTAACTATGATAGAAGCGATAAAGAAAATAATTTTAAATAAGGAATTAAATTATTGAAGGAATAAGAAATAATGATAAGCACGAGTAGTCAACCAAAAATCACAACATTATTTATAGTGACAGAGTGGGAAAAAATAATATATAACACCAAAAGTGTATTCCATGACCTATGACCTAAAAGTTAAAAATGAAACCGAAACAATCATAAATTATTATCTATTTATGTGGCGATACCCATAATAAATTTAAGGCCCCTGAAGGACTCTTGAGACAAACCCATATAGTATAACATCTTACTAGAGTAGCACTCATCTAGTTATCTACCAACCAAAGATCTCACATGAACCAAAAAAAATGAAGATCGTAGTTATCATTCTCTCCATCATCAATAATCGACCACAATTAGAAACTCAAATGAAACTATTCTTCCTTTTGAAATACCCTTTTTAATGCTCAATTTAAAACCAAAAAAAATTCATGTGGCCATTTCACAATTATTGATTATTCTGAAACTATTTTAGAATTAAACAAAAAACCATTTATATATATATATTTGAATATATATTTAAAAAAAATTATTTATGAAGTTTAAATTTCAAAACATTTATTTATGTGTTATAAAAATTTGTAATTACACACATATATATACATGTATATAAACAACTCTGAATTAAAAAATCTATATATTATCATGTGAATATATTATTGATTATAATTTATTTTTATACCCAAAAATATATGTATAAGCACTAAATTTAATGATATTATTCCAAAACACCACACATAAATAAATAATACCTGAACAACCAATTAAACTTAATAAAAATTCTCAAACAAGGGAAACCCCAATTAATCAATCAGTTAAACTCATGTGTCACCCAAATTGATTTGATTATCAACTTCAAATTATTTTAAAACACCTAGTTCCCTATTGAAAACCCTCATAAATATTATGTGAGAAAAAAGTTGAATTTATACTTATAATATAGAAAAAACATGGAAATGTCCAAAAAATAAATTTGGAAATAAATTAAAACCATATAGAACATTGTCGCACAGAAATATTGAAGTCAAATTGAACAAATGGTTGCTGATAAATACTATGGAAACAAATTTTCAAGGATTAATTATATAAATTATATTTTATAAAGGAAAAATCATACAAACTTTTACCTAGGGCCAATGAAGATGGCGTGATTCCTCTAATAATGGAGTGAAGAATGTTTAAAAGGACCATCACACACTCTATAAACAAGAGACACATGAATTTATCAATTTAAGGTGCATATATGGTTCTTCCAAAATAAAATTCAACAAGGGTGAGAGTAGAAATGAAATAAGAAAGAGAGAAATATGGAGAAAGAGGGATGAAATCCCTTACTAGATAGTATATTTGTTGAAATCATGGAGATAATCGCCAGAAAATGGAGGAGAGGATAATAATGCATAGATTAGGGTCCCTTCAATTGTAAGATGTGAGAAAGGAGTGGAGGAGGGGGCGGACTGTAACATGGGGGAAATTTTTGTTTTTTATAAAACATTTTTTAAGATTTTGGTTTTTTCCATAGTTTTCGATCAGTTTATCAAAACTATACATTAAGTATTTTCCCTATACTAACCACACAAGGCACCTTCATTATTAGATCACCTAGATAGTTTTTTCTCCAACCATGTTAAATTCCACTATAAAGTGAGAACTGTTTTTTCATGGTTGATGAATTATTTTCTCTAACTATACTATATGAAAAAATCTTAATTATTTTAAAAGGATTGGGGTCAAAATTTCAGAGAAAAAAATAGATTAATAAATTTGTGTATTAACAATTAGGGTGTCAAATTTACCCATTCCACTAGCTATATTCAGTTATGCCCTGTGTTTTTCCTAGAATATATAACTTTGATTGATTCTATGATAGATCATGTTCTCTTCCAACTCATTTGGGTTAATTCATATTGATTAAGAATAACATAAACACAAATATAATATTAGATGATCATTTATATACTTTATAAAAAGAATATTTTAAAATATACTTATAAATTATAATTAATATATGTAAAGTTTAAAACAAATAAATATAAAACCTGTATTTTAAAATATATTGAAATATTTTATATATTATAATATTGGTTTGCATAAATATAATTTTATATAACACACACGCAAAAATATGACATGAAATTAAATATTTTTTTTGTAAATATAAATTTTTTTATGTGTGTGTGTATAGATTTATATAAATATACATGTACATATATGAAGAAAAAAATAAAAGTATAAATTATAAATTTAAATTATTTTATTAAAAATAATCTCATATACATTAATTAATTATACCAAAATATATAGAAATTTAGTAACATAATTTCTATAATTTATATAGATTTTGTTATAAGAATATATAAATTTCTACAGACACATATATAAATACACACACACAGAAAGTCATATACATATATTAATACATATAAAAATAGTTGAAGCACAGACATTTTATAGATATATATATATATATATATATATCACTACTACAGATTCATAAATATTAATTGGCACCCTTTATCAGTGGTAAGTGATGATAAATGTTTGATTTTATCTATGCTAGAAAAATGCACTCATAAAGAGTATCATTATTAATGAAAACAAATCATTGACAAAAGTAGCACCTTTATTAGTGTCTTTTCTCAGTTCTCATACATGTTATATTTAATAGTTTTTTTTCTAGTGCTGATAAGAGTTACCTTAATCAGAACTTGTTTTAATGATGATTAAATGTGATACTATTAGAAAGAATTATATGTTATTAAAAATAATATTTATCATATAAATATATTGATATTGAAATATATATATATATATGATTTTCTTAAATTTTACTTACATAATACAAAATATGAATTTACTATTGATATGTCATATATTTATTATCAAATGTTTTAAAAGTTAACAAAAATTTAATTTTAATTAAAATTTTTGACTAATTTATATTAATTGAATTTTAATAAAAATATATATATATTAATTTCATTTCTTGGTTAAATTTGATATATATATAACAAATAATATATATTTATTCATTAATTTAAAATATTTTAAAAAATATGCATTTACACATAGTATGTCATACAATAATGTCATACATATATACTGAATTATATATTATATTTTAGATTATTAAATTTTAATGTTTTTTTATTTTTATTTAATATATAGTATTTGTTAATTTTAAATATATTTATATATTACAATTATTTATATTTTTTTATTTTTTTCAATAATAACTAATTTAATTTTTCTTTGTAAATTATTTATTTTGGTTTTTATTTTATTAATATTTTAATAATTTTAATAATTTTTTATAGTTATTAATACATATTTATTAATTAACATTTATTTTTTAATATGTTTTTAATTTATATAATTTGTATATATATTCATTTTCTATTTAAAAAATATCCAGCTTATATTTTTTAATTTATATAATTAATAACTGTTGTTCATTTTTTATATGATTTCATTATATTCATTTTTAGTTAATCTTACTCCAATTTTTAACATTTATTCATTTATTGTTATCTATTCTTTAATAATTATGCCTATTTATCACTAATTTTTTATAATTAAATCATTTTTAATATTTATTTATTTGATATTTTATTAAAATTTATTCATTTTTAATATTATTTTATACTTTATTATTCATTAACTTATAATGTTTCCTTAAAAATGACTTATTTAATAAAAAATACGCATTCTCATCTAATAAATCTTATATTTTGTGAAAAATGGTTTATAATAAAAAATTCCTATTCATTAAAAATATTGACTAATTAGTACCGAGTAACAGAGGTTTAATGTGTATATTACATAAATGTCATTGGTTTTCAATTTAACCTATATAAATCTTACATTAAATATATATAAATTAACATTACACAAGCATATACTTAATTAATGTAATTTTATATAGAAACACTGACACAGAATATTTCTATAATCTATACATTATTAATATTCATTGGGAAATTTATTTAATAACATAATATTTTTATTATAATATAATTTTAAAAGGTAATTTTTTCTTCAATTTTATGTTTTTATTTAATATATACTATTTAGTACTTATTAATTTTTTTAATAATTTGTTTTTTTAATATTATTCATTAGTTAATAATGTTAATTATTTTTTTATATTTTATTTATTTGTTCATTTTTATTTTTTATTCATTTCATATTTTTATTATTTTATTATTTTTTGTTCTTTCTTTATACGTTTTAATTCATGAACATTTAATGTTATTAAAATGATTTTAATTTGTATAAATAATATGAAATAATTTCCCATTTAACATATATTCATTTTTAAATTTTTCAATAATTTAGAAAGTCAATAACACTTATTATTATATTTAACATTTTTAAAATCTATTGATTTTTTAATGGTTAAATTTCACTTTTTTATCATTGATTCATTTAAAATTATTTAATATTATTTATGCACTAATAATGTTAAATATTTTTTATTTGTTTTATAATTTATTCCTTTTTAATATTTACTCATTTAATATATTTATAATTCTATGATTTTTAATATTTATTTATATATATTTATTCATAATGAATTAATTATTTTAATATGATTGTAATTTAAATATTTAATATGTTTTTATCTTCATTTTAATATATACCATTTTTATTTTTTTAATAATTTACATAATAAATAAAACTTATTAATATGTTTTCATCATTATTTAATTCTATTCATTTTTAGTTATTTCATTTCAAACATTTATAACATTCTTTCATTTTTGATTTTTCATTAATTAATAAGGATAATTATATTTTATGTTTTTTTATAATTAATAATATTAATTACATATTTGGTTAATATTTTTTATTTAATTTTAAATAAGATTTATCTGCACTTAAAAAAGTGTTGACAAAACCCTCACTATTCTTAAGATCAACCATAATAGAGCCCCACTCATTCAAGTCCTTCAAGATCCCACGTAAGTCAACATCTATGGTCGCTCCCCTTGAACTTCTTGGGTGAATTCACACACTCAAATATGAAGGATTTTAATTCATTATACTCCTTTTTAGTTTACCATTAATTATTTCACATGTTTCGTTCTTCATTCCATGAGTACTATATCACCCTATTCCCATTGGACTATCAGTACTGCATAGTGGTTTGATATAGGGAAATGACTAAGACCATGAGGTTTTTGATAACCCATTTTTAATATAGCTAACTCCTTCACAGTTCTTTTTATGGCCCTCATTTTCAAAAGGATTGGGTACTCAAGTGTGGTTGTGTCTAATTTTTCAATGCTGGTAGTGGATGTTTGACTTTTTCCTAAACATATTTATCCACTAAAATAAACTTATACAATTATAGAATCTATATCTCCAATGATTCTTGACTTTATTATAAAAATTCCTATAAATTTCACGGTTAAACTGCACTAAATCAGTGTGTGGGTGTTTTGAAATGTAATTTTATATATAATAAAAATGGGTTTCAATATAAAATTTAATTTAATAACATGGATTTAAAATAATATATGAATCAAAATATAGAAAATAATGAAATTCTTGGTAACCCTTGCCAATGATTGTAGTTTGGCTATATGAATTTTAATATGAAGTCCTAATAAAAATATTTTTTTCCAATAATTCAATATATTTTTCCTATATTGTCTCTCAAACAGGTTTATATTTGAATTATTTATAACATAAAAGAATAATTGATTCATGATGAATAGAATTAGATTTATTAAAAAAATAATGATATAATTTAAATTTTTATTATTTATTTGAAAATGATTTGAAAACAATTTTTTTGAATAATGAAAAACAAGTGAAAGAGTTATAGAATGATTAAAAGGTAACACTTCATATTTTAAGGAATGTAAGAATTAGATTTATTGTACTGACCTGAAACATGTTCAATCTAGGAGGTTCCTCTTCTCAATTTACCCAAATATTTCAATCAATATTTGATTTTGTGGCTTTGTAAAAATGATGTTTCAAACAGGTGGAGAGCATAAATATGCAAATCCATTCTCTGGTGATTAGTTGGACATGGAATTTTATTTATAGTGTCTTAATAAACACCTACTAAAAATCATGATCTGGTAGAAATTCATGGGAAGCCACGAGAGTGAATTTCATGGCATTAAACCGTAGTAATTTGATGCATGAAGTCGAGAAGAATTTATGCTAGGGTGGGATCTTGGGATTAGGTCATTGGGAATTTAATGAACTGTAATGAAATTTGTGCCACTAGTCCTTTAATCAATGTATCAATGGGCCTCCATGTCATGTAAAATTCCACTCTCAACTCAGTAAGAAAAAGGAATCAGCCTAAATTTAAAAATAACAAATTTTCAATCAGTACTTAATCCATAATTGTTAATTAGGAACTGATATAATTAAAATTGAATAGAAAATTTACTATAATACTAATGATAATTCTTTTTATTCTATTAAGATTGATTATGGAATGAACTGTCACTAACAGAAAGAGTCCAATAAAATTCAAACTATGATCACAAGTTCATTTTAGTATTGAAAAATTTTAATAGTTATTAGATAATTGAATCCATCCTTATTCTGTTTTGAATTGTTAGAATAGAATAAAATATGTAATAATATTTCAATCTGTCACGACCCGTCCTCGGGGCCCGTGCCGTGACTACCCCAAGCCCTCCTTTCATAGCCCAGGGGCTGGCGACTAGCACCAAGGCGTAAATCCTGGTAAAGGGAAGGCATTGCCTTTGTAAAGTAGACAACAAACACCACAGAGTAAGCAGGCAGAAGTAAACACTAAGTAAAAACTGGTACAACAGTAAGTGCGGAAAGTAAGTGGGCCAGAATACAAACCCAAACTGAAAGTAAGGTACAACTCAAAAAGGGAAAACAGCAACTGAAAAGTAAAGCCGCAACGTCGAGCCATCCACTGGAAATCTGACCTGAAGGGTGGGTACAGATAGCCTCCACTGATCCTCGGGTCCAGCCGACCACTCCGAGTACGTCCCATCCAGTGGTCCACCTCCAGGTACCGTCCTGCTCCGCAAGCCTCCACCATGATCATCGTTGTGCGTCATCTACAACCAACACAACGTAGTGCACGAATAGCCTGTGTAGGGGTGAGTATAAACTACTCAGTAGGGACCCCGAGACCCCCGAAGGTCTCTCAGAATCCACAAAAGATAACCCACAAAGAAAAGATACAATCACGAAGTAACATCCGACATGGCTTAGGTATATGCCCATACATATACCTAAGTCATCAATTCTCACTCGGCTCCAACATCCAAGCTCATGTACAACCCAGTCCACACAAGAAAGCAAAATGTAAATCCACAAAGGATAGCACAACACAATTCACAAAGGAATGTAAAAAAATATTCATCTCACACAGGAATACTTCTTTGAATGACGATAAAGATGACCAGATATTGACACTGATTCATCTAAGCCGTCGGACCCACAAAGGATCGATAGGTACTAACCCCCGTAATTACCCACAAAGGATCTGACCCACAAAGGAACGATATGTAACTAACCCCTGAAATGACCCACAAAGGATCTGACCCACAAAGGATCGATAGGTAACTAACCTCCGCAATGACCCACAAAGGATCTGACCCACAAATGATCGATAGGTAACTGACCCCCGCAATGACCCACACAGCATTGGACCCACACAAGATCGATAGGTAACTAACACCCGCAAAGACCCACACAGGATCGGACCCACACAGGATCGGTAGCACTGACCCACAAAGGATCTCTGAGTGCTGTAGTCATCGTCGTCGAATCCACTGAGGATCTCTGCACAGTCGTCGTCGTCACAGTAGCAGTCGCAGCCAGCTCTAGGGTTCCCGCACATAGCAAGCTCATTCGGGAGGATCCGCTCCACGAGCCGAGAGGCTGATACATCAACTGACACATAGTCCAGAGTTGATGTATCCAAAAGTTCCGTATCATCAACAGGAACTCGACGTCGCAGACGGTGCGTCAATCGGACGCCCGGTCAGAGAGTTATTGGCTTTTTCGTCCTAGGGGCCCGGTTGGTTTTTAATGAAAAACCATCCCGACCATACTCCACCTGCGTCCAAACCTTGGGCGGAGTAAGCCAAAAGATCTATCCCACATAGAGAAATACAACAAAGTCGACGACATGTAAATCGGACGTCTGAAGCTCAAGATATGAGCGTTTCCGCTCCGAGGGCCTGGTTGGTTTCGTGTACGAACCAACCCGGCCGAACCAAAAGTATTCCGAAACCTTGAGTGTGATATAACGAAACGGCCATCTCGATCCAAGGATCGCATCGCCGCTAACGGCGCGTTGTTCGGAGGCCCGTAGCTCATGTTATGATCAAAAGACCGAAAAGGTCCGGAAACGGGGGGTCTAGGCCCGGACCGACCCGTCCCAACCCCCCCTGGGTCGGCGCGAACCGGGTCGACCCGACCTGGGTCCGGGTCGGACCCGGTTGGCCGTGACCCGGCACGGCCAGGGCGGCCCGGCCCGGCCTGGACGCGACCTGGCCGGCGGGTCGGCTCAGCTCGGCTCGGCCGAGCGGCCGAGCAATGGGAGCCGTGGGGCGTGCTGCCCCCGTGAGAAGAGGAGCCACGGCCCCGCGTGGGGCCGCACTTGGTCAGCGGACGCGGTAGAGCCGCATCCCGTGTCTCGCCGGACCCACGCGGTCGTGGGTCTGGTAGGTCGCCGGCGCCCCCGGTGGATTCTGCGGGCCACCGGAGTTGCTCTGGTGGTCTGATTCCATTTCCGTCTGCACCGTAGCTCCTCCCGGGTCCCATTCTTCACTTCCAGGCCCTCAAATCTCCATTGCGGCCCCATTTGTCATCGTCCGCCGTTTCACGCACCAAGAACGAAAAATTGCGGTGGGTTCAGACTTGTTCATTAGTCCGCACCCACCGCGTTAGCGGTTTTAAAAAAAATTACACAAAAAAAGTTTAACAAACATCGCAGGTATAAATCAAATATATTTTTACGAATCAAACCCCTACCTCGTCGTAGTCGTCGAACGTGCGTTCTTTTCAGAATTGACCATCGCGGAAGAAGAGAATCGTCGCGTCGCGGAAGGGGATCGCATCGACGCGGTATACGGCGTCACGTCGACGATCTCCGAGGGGTAAAGAAAAAAAACGGATTAAATTTACACGAATTAAATCCAGGTCATGTATAAAATCCACAAAGGAATTTAAAATATTCTTAAACTCCTACCTCAAACGGATGCTCGAAGATTTGTCACAGAAGAAGGAACGTCGCAGAAGAACGTCACAGGAGGAGAATCGTTGGCGTCTCGGAACACGGTGGCGCGTCGTCAATCTCCAAGGGTTCGGCGTTCTTGGTTGCCTTTCGTCGAAGGATGGAGTTCTTAGCGTTCTTCGCGTTCTTCGCGTTCTTCGCGAAGGAGGATGAAGGACTTAAGGGTTCTGTCAAATCCTCTTAACGAACAACACTCAAGAAGAAAAGTGTTGGTCTTATTTTATTACATGCCAACAAAAGAAAATTCTAAGTTATGTAACGATCCATTAATTTGATGAATTAATGGTACGATTTAACTGCCCAATTAATAGGGGCATTTAGAATTTAAGAAAACGCGTCGGTTGACCTTATTTAAAAAGGGTTTTCGCGGGTGCGTTACTTAGGGGAAAAGAAACGATGGGGCTCGTGAGGGCCCCACCTCATAAATATCCTACCAAGAGGGTAAGATATTTTGGGTGACACCCTATCCACATCAACCTAGTTTAAGCAGCTTAAAGTGGCTTTAAGGGGCTTTAAGTGAAATAAAATAAAGTTTGTCTCACCACTTTATTTTATTTCTTAACTTAACCCCAAAAAATTAGAAACCACACCCAAGAAAACACAACTCTGGAAGAGGCGTTTCTAAGTAAATACCGGCACTTTGATTCCATCGGTGCCCTCAGAATTCGATTCCGAGCACCGGTTCAATAGTTAGAAAAACATGCTCGTTCGTTCACTGAACGTACCTGATCCAATCTTTTGAAAATGATTCCGGGCACACCGGGCCTCGGAATCAGGTGCCGTCAGAAACTACATTCTTGTAAAATACCAAAGAAAATTAAGAAAAAAATTTCCTTGAAATTTACGGGTCTTTACATCACTCCCACCTCAGGGCTTTACGTCCCCGTAAAGATACATCATAAACTAGGGAAACAAATGTGGGTACTGAGCACGCATCTGAGCCTCCGGCTCCCAAGTGCTCTCCTGGAGGATCCCGTGCAGCCATCTGATTCGCACAAGAGGAATCGATCGTCCATGTTGGACCCGCTCCTGTCGATCCACGATCTCCCCCGGGAACTTTGCAAAAGTCGCCCCATCATCCACGTCTAGCTCCCCATGGTCAATGATATGCGTCGGGTCGTGCACGTATCTCCTCAGCTGGGATACATGGAACATGTCGTGCACCCGGGGCAACTGATGTGGTAGAGCCAAGCGATAAGCCACCTCGCCAATCCTGCTGAGGACCTGGAATGGTCCGATGAAGCATGGAGACAACTTGCCGCCTCGGTCAAATCTCTGTAATCCACGTCGAGGTGAGACACGCAAGAAGACGTTGTCGCCATCCTCGAACTCTAGTGACCTCTACCTCCTATCAGCATAAGACTTCTGCTGGCTCTGAGCTATCCTCATCCGCTCTTGGATGACCTGGACCTTCTCTGTCGTGGCCCGGACCATCTCTGGTCCCACAAGTGCTGACTCCCCAGGGTCTGTCCAGCATAAGGGAGATCTGCAAGGTCCTCCATACAACGCCTCATATGGTGCCATCCCGATGGTGGAGTGGTAGATGTTGTTGTACGCGAACTCTACAAAGGGTAGGTGGTCCTCCGTGCTGTTACCAAAGTCAAGGACACATGTGCGGAGCATGTCCTCGAGAGTCTGAATGGTCCTCTCCGTCTGATCATCTGTCTGAGGGTGAAAGGCGGTGCTCAGAAGTAGCTGCGTCCCAAACGCCTCCTACAACCCCTTCCAATGCCGGGAAGTAAAGAGAGAATCTTGATCGGAGATGATAGATGATGGCACACCGTGAAGCCGAACAATCTCCTAAACGTAGAGACGCCCCAAGCTCTCCACTGAGCCCTGCTCTCTGATGGGTAAGAAGTGAGCCAACTTGGTGAGTCGGTCGAAAATCACCCGGATGGAGTCGTGACCTCTTGAAGTGCGTGGAAGTCCAGTCACGAAGTCCATTGATATCCCGTACCACTTCTACTCCAGGACCTCCAAGGGCTGTACCAAGCCAGCTGGTACCTGCTGCTCTACCTTCACCTGCTGGAAGATGAGGCCTCGTGAAACGAACTCTGCCACAACCTTCTTCATGCCCGGCCACCATTGCTGTCGTTTAAGGTCCTGGTAAATCTTAGTCACTCCAGGATGTACCGCCAAAGGAGAAGTGTGAAACTCTCTCAGCACCTCCTCTCGTAAAGGGATTGGTACAAAGGTACGTCCTATGATAAGGATGTCATGCTCTGCTCCAAAGGATAATCCATCAGGTGAGTGTCCTGAGGATATCTGTGCATGCCGCGTCTCATAGTCAGCATCCCCATGTTGTGGCTCTCTGACCCACTGTAGTAGTGGAGGGGTGACTGTGAGAGATTGAAGGAAGGCTACTCCATCTCTATCCACAAAGGATATCCGCAAAGTGGCTAGCTGCTCTATCGCCTCCTCGTGTAGCTGAATGCCCGTCCTCCTGCTGAGAGCATCAGCTACTACATTCCCCGTCCCAGGAGTATATACTATCCCAAAGTCATAGTCCCGGAAGAACTTGATCCATCGCCGTTGTCTCAGGTTCAGGTCCTTCTGAGAGAAGATGTACCTGAGACTCTGATGGTCAGAAAACACTGTAAAGTGCTCGTCCATCAGATAGTGTCGCCATGTTTTCAGAGTGAATACCACTGCTTCTAATTCCAGGTCATGGGTAGCGTAGTTCTGCTCATGCGGCCTCAACTGACGTGATCCATAGGTGATCACAGCCCGCTCCTGCATCAGGACACATCTGAGTCTGGTCTCTGATGCATCGCAGTAGACTACGTAACCTACTCCCTCCTCAGGCAACCTCAAGATAGGTGCGCTGGTCAATCTCTGTCTCAGCTCCTGGAAGCTCTGCTGACATCTATCTGACCACAAAAAGGGTTTCCCCTTTTTCGTCAAAGCTGAGAGTAGTGCCACAACTCTGGAGAATTCTGACACAAATCTCCGATAGTATCCGGCTAGTCCCAAGAAACTCCGCACATCCGTCACGCTCCTGGGTGGCTACCAAGCTAGCACTCTCTCGATCTTCGCAGGATCCACTGCAACTCCCGCCTCAGAGATGACGTGCCACGACCCGTCCTCTGGGCCCGTGCCGTGACTACCCCAAGCCCGCCTTCCATAGGCTAGGGGCTGGCGACTAGCATCAAGGCGTAAATCTCGGTAAAGGGAAGACATTGCCTTTGTAAAGTAAACAACAAACACCACAGAGTAAGCAGGCAGAAATAAACACTAAGTAAAAAGTGGTACAATAGTAAGTGCGGAAAGTAAGTGGGCCAGAATACAAACCCAAACTGAAAGTAAGGTACAACTCGAAAAGGGAAAACAACAACTGAAAAGTAAAGCCGCAACGTCGAGCTGTCCACTGGAAATCCCACCTGAAGGGTGGGTACAGATAGCCTCCACTGCTCCTCGGGTCCAGCCGACCGCTCCAAGTCCGTCCCACCTAGTGGTCCACCTCCAGGTACCGTCCTGCTCCGCAAGCCTCCACCACGATCAGCGTTGTCCGTCTTCTGCAACCAACACAATGTAGTGCTGGCATAGCCCGTGCAGGGGTGAGTATAAGCTACTCAATAGGGACCCCGATACCCCCTATGGTCTCCCAGAATCCACAAAGGATAAATCACAAAGAAAAGATACAATCACGAAGTAACATCCGACACAGCTTAGGTATATGCCCATACATATACCTAAGTCATCAATTCTCACTCGGCTCCAACATCCGAGCTCAAGTACAACCCGGTCCACACAGGAAAGCAAAATGTAAATCCACACAGAATAGCACAACACAATCCACAAAGGAAAGTAAAACAGGATTCAGCACACACAGGTATACTTCTTTGAATGACGATAAAGATGACCAGATATTTCCACAAATTCATCTAAGCTGTCGGACCCACAAAAGATCGATAGGTAATAACCCCCACAATGACCCACAAAGGATCTGACCCACAAAGGATCGATAGGTAACTAACCCCCGCAAAGACCCACAAAGGATATGACCCACAAAGGATCGATAGGTAACTAACCCCCGCAATGACCCATAAAGGATCTGACCCACAAAGGATCGATAGGTAACTAACCCCCGCAATGACCCACACAGGATCGGACCCACATCGGATGGATAGGTAACTAACCCCCGCAAAGACCCACACAGGATCTGACCCACATAGGATCTGTAGGCACTGGCCCACACAGGACCGCTGAGCACTGACCCACATAGGATAGGACCCACAAAGGATCGGTAACACTGACCCACAAAGGATCGCTGAGTGCTGTAGTCGTCGTCGTCGAATCCACTGAGGATCTCTGCACAGTCGTCGTCGTCACAGTAGCAGTCACAGCCAGCTCTAGGGTTCCCGCACACAGCAAGCTCGTTTGGGAAGGTCCGCTCAACGAGCCGAGAGGCTGATACATCAACTGACACATAGTCCAGAGTTGATGTATCCAAAAGTTCCGTATCGTCAACAGGAACTCGACGTCGCAGACGGCGCGTCAATCGGACGCCCGATCTGAGAGTTATTGGCTTTTTCGTTCCAGGGGCCCGGTTGGTTTTTAAGGAAAAAGCTACCCAAATGTACTCCACATATGTCCAAACCTCGGGCGAAGTAAGCCAAAAGATCCGCCTCACTTAGAGGAATAGAACGAAGTCGACGACATGTAAATCGGTCGTCCGAAGCTCAAGATATGAGCGTTTCTGCTCCGAGGGCCCGGTTGGTTTCGTGTACGAACCAACCTGGCCGAACCCAAATTATTCCGAAACCTTGAGTGTGATATACTGAAACGACCGCCTCGATCCGAGGATCGCATCGCCGCTGACGTCGCGTCGTTCGGAGGCCCGTAGCTCAAGTTATGAGAAAAATACGGAAAAGGTCCGGAAACGGGGGGTCTGGGCCTGGACCGACCCGGACCGACCCCCACTAGGTCGGCCCGAATCGGGTCGACCCGACCCGGGTCCGGGTCAGACCCGGTTGGGCACGACCCGGCCCGGCCGGTGGGTCGGCTCGGCTCGGTTCGGCCGAGCGGCTGAGCAAGGGGAGCCGTGGGGTGGGCTACCCCCTCGGGAAGAGGAGTCGCGGCCCCACGTGGTGCCGCGCTTGGTCAATGGACGCGGCAGAGCTGCGTCTCGTGTCTCGCCGGACCTGCGCGGTCACAGGTCTGGTCGGCCGCCGCAGCGGCGTTGGCTCCATCCGGCGGCGCGCCGGGGCGCCGGCGACCCGCGCCGCTGGTGGATCCCACGGGCCACCGGAGTTGCCCGGGTGGTCTGATTCCATTTTCGTCTGCGCCGTAGCTCCTCCTGGGTCCCATTCTTCACTGCCAGGCCCTCAAATCACCGTTGCGGCCCCGTTTGTCATCGTCCTCCATTTCGCGCACCAAGAACGAAAAAGTGCGGTGGGTTCAGACTTGTTCGTTAGTCCGCACCCACCGCGTTAGCGGTTTTAAAAAAAATGACACAACAAAAGTTTAAGAAATGTCACGGGTATAAATCACAAATATTTTTAAGAATCGAACCCCTACCTCATCGTAGTCATCGAACATATGTTCTTCATGGAATTGACCATCGCGGAAGAAGAGGATCGTCATGTCGTGGAAGGGCGTCGCGTCGTCGCGGTATACGGCGTCGCGTCGACGATCTCCGAGGGGTAAAGAAAACAGACGGATTTAATTTACACGAATTAAATCCATGTCAAGTATAAAATCCAGAAAGGAATTTAAAATATTCGTAAACTCCTACCTCGAACGGATGCTCGAAGATTTGTCGTAGAAGAAGGAACGTCGCAGAAGAACGTCGCAGGATGAGAAGCGTTGGCAACCCGGAACACGGAGTCGCGTCGTCGATCTCCGAGGGTTCGGCATTCTTCGTCGCCTTTCGTCGAAGGCCGGCGTTCTTTGTGTTCTTCGCGTTATTCGCGAAGGAGGATGAAGGACTTAAGGTTTCTGTCAAATCCTCTCAACGAACAACACTCAAGAAGAAAAGTGTTGGTCTTATTTTATTACATGCCAACAAACGAAAATTCTATGTTAAGTAACAAACAATTAATTTGATAAATTAATGGTACGACTTAACAGCCCAATTAATAGGGGCATTTAGAATTTAAGAAAACGCGTCGGTTGACCTTATTTAAAAATGGTTTTTGTGGGTGCGTTACTTAGGGGAAAAGAAACTGTGGGGCTCGTGCGGGCCCCACCTCACAAATATCCTACCAAGAGGGTAGGATATTTTGGGTTCCACCCTATCCGCTTCAACCCATCTTATGCAGTTTAAAGTGGCTTTAAGCGGCTTTAAGTGAAATAAAATAATGTTTGTCGCACCACTTTATTTTATTTCTTAACTTAACTCCAAAAAAATTAAAAACCACACCCGAGCAAACGCAACTCTAGAAGAGGAATTTATAAGTAAATACCGGCGCTGTAATTCCATCGGTGCCCTCCGAATTCGATTCCGAGCACCGGTTCAAAAGATAGAAAAACCCCATCATTCATTCACTGGACGTACCCGAGCCAAACATTGGAAAATGATTCCGGGCACACCGAGCCTTGGAATCAGGTGCCGTCAGAAACCGCGTTCTTGTAAAATTCAAAAGAAAATTAAGAAAAAAAATTTCTTGAAATTTACGGGTCTTTACTCAATCAAATATATTCCAAAAAATTAATGAAAAAAACATCAATTATGTTTTTTTTGAGCAATGAAAAAAAGAAACAAAATTGTTCAACTGAATTTAAACATTCACAAAATAAATAATATTAGTGTTTATAAAAGTTATTTTAATGTTCCACTCAAGTACTCCAATGTTTCAGTTACAGGATCATTTCCTATACATTGACACGTGACATCTTCTATCACTTATTTCACTAATACCTTAGTTTATATTGCTTCTTTTAGTGTCCATAAAAATTATGTCTGCAGATTTTATTCCCTTTGTTCCCCTCCCCCGAACCTACCATGTATGTCTTCTTTTTAATAAATTGAATATTTTTTTAAAAATTATCATCAAAATTCTAAATTTATTATGAATACTTTGTAAATCTTTAAAACATAATCCTTATATATGTACCCAAAAATAGCTTTAGACACACACATATACATAATTTTATTTTTACAGTCAAATTCTATTACTTTGTCCACATATCTATGCAAAGACACGTTAGTTTTATACCTCATGTGTGTTTTATAAAAATTACATAGTTCTGAACCTAATAAGATTTATATAAATTGAAAATATATAGATGTTAATCGTATGACAATGGTCTGTTAGGATGAAGATAAATAGTTTATCACGTTTTTAATAAACCATGGATAAGCCCATTCTAAAATCAATTTTCCATGTTTTCATTGTTTTTATTTATGAAAAATTATTCTATAAGAGTATGAGGACAATTTTATTTTTTTCATAGAAATTATCAAATCTATAAATGTTGGACTAATCATGGGAAAAACTGAATATCCATGATGAGTGGGATGATACTATTATTTATGGATCATTTGATATGAATACTAGTGTAAATGATGATGGTGGTTTTATAATAGAATTGAAAATGGAAAATGAATATGAATTTCATGATTTTCCGAAATATTATTAGAATTAAAAACTAATCGAATGAGATAATTTAATCATAATTGTACAAAATATACAATATTTTATCTATGTTGAAGTTATTAAATTAGAAATCTGGAAGTGGATAGAGTAACACCAGATTTATATGATGCATTAGTCTCATGAATGATATTATAAAAGATGAATATGAGTTTCCTTGTCTAATATATGATGGGAAATGAAAACTACATTTAATGGGAATAACCTATGAATATATACATTCTTGTCCAATTTAATTTATAATGTTTCTCAAGGACAGTAAATCCCTCCGAGAATTCCCAAATGTGGTTTAGATCGAACAAGAATAATGAATCAATCCCTTCAAAAGATATATGATATATTATTATTATTTGAATGTTTATATGATTATATGGATGTGAAGAAATTTTTATAAGATTTACATAGAACACAGATACAAGAATAACATATGGGAAACAAATTCTTTGAAAATACACTCTTTAGTGGAGGAATATTGAATTTGAGTATCCATAATTTGGAAAAGATCTTTGATACCCTATTCATATGTTATCCGTGGATGTAATTAATTTTTTTGTTTAAAAAATTGTACTCATAGTACTTGGGAAGTAATGTTGGTAAATTGAAACATTCCATTGTGGTTATACCTTAATTGAATATACATTATGTTTTCTCTTCTTATATTAGGACCAAATATTATCAGTATTGATATTGGTGTCAATATGGCCAAATTGATATAGGATCTAAAATTGATTTTGGATACATTTGTTACATTGTATCATTGTTATAGAAGTAAAGAGTTCAGATTTAGAGCCATATTGTATGATATGATAAATGACATTCCATATTATGGAAATCTATCAAGCTATTACATTAAAGAAATATTGGGGTATCCCATTTGTAAAGATAGTATATAATTAGATCGGTTGAAACATACCTTGAAGAATGTGTTTATGAAAATCATATATTTTTATAACAATAAAATAAAAACTGTTCTTGGATGACAACATTCAATATAAATAAAAATCAATGTACAACACTGACTATACTAATGGGTGATCAACTATGCATGAATTTAAAATATATCTTCACTTTTTAAGTTTTTATTTTGAAAAACCTTATAAAATATAGTGGGAAAAGAAACCAGTTTAATTGAAATTGTCTGTCTGTTAGAGATCTTCATAATTTCATGAAGATAGAAAAATGTATTTGATAGTGTTATCAACATGTTACTTAATGTACTGGATAAAACAAAATATACTGAAGTTACATAGGATCACGAGAACCCCTAATAGGGGTGGGGGTAGAATCTATAATGATATTTATTCAATTTCAATTATATCAAAATTAATCCATGAAAATTTTTAAAAAAATTATCCTTATTAAATTCATATAAAAACCAAACAAGAATGTAATGATAACAGTGAAAATTAAGGCATATAACATTTATAAGGTTCGCCTCAATGTGAAGACCTGTATCATTACATCGAAAAATCTCAATCATTAATTTAATTCATGATAATATAATTGTGAATATGATGATCCAAATACCATTATACTCTTAATACATTATTATTGGAATGATCAAACTTACTATCAGCTATTAAAAGTTTTTCATTTGAAAACAGATCCAACACATTATGTTAATATTTATGAACTACTCTATAAATGTTCATTCAGAAATCATCCATCAAAATTTATCCATCTAATATGAGTCTATATTATGTCCTATTTCTTCATCCAATTTACACAATTCAGCACGCCTTATAAAAACCATTCCTCTCATATGAGTTCTGTATGATGAAAAAAATATGCAACACTAGACTATTCAAAATCTCAATAAAATTAATCTAGATAATGCTCATTCTAATTCTATTTCATAGTAAGGCTATGTATGGTAACTCAATATTGAAACTCTATTAGGTGTTGTAGTTTAGAATCCTTTATTTGATGAATCTAACTGGTAACACTCTTTTTCATCATATTCTATTGTAAACACTTAATTTTTAAGAACATTATTATGTCAATTTTTTGTATCTGGGAATAATGTTCATGAGGATGTACTTAACCCCCTTTTAATTAGTGTGCTCATATGATAAACGGTGAGAAACCAAATTCATTTTCCCAATTAATGAAATCTAAAATATCAAAACTCTCACAAAATTGAAATTCATTGAAAAACTTCTCAATTATTTTAAAATATTTTTAAATATTCATGAAAACTTAGTGTCTCCAACCTTACTCAAACATCCTTTACCTCAGTGTTAAGGAACATATTAAATCTTTCATTTCTCAGCTAGATAATTAATTATTGATAGATTGGAATATCATCATCAATATAATTGGGTTTTAAAATTTATGTAAATATTATTAAGAAACTATCCAGGGGATGTTTTTCCAATGACTTCTTGTAGAAAATTTCACACATATCTTCTCTATTTTTCGATCATCCTACCTAATGTTTAACTATTCTCTAAAAAAACATCTCCAAGTTTTCCATTTGATTAAATCATGATTGATTATCTGATTTTCATCTGTTTTATGGGTTTTTAATTTATCTTCATTTATTTGACTCGATATAAGTAATCTCTTTCAGAAACACACTCTATGACTTTGCCATCTCGAACTACGGAGAACCTGTAACAATATATTTTTATCTTGAACAATAAAAAACAATTCTATCTAGAAAAAATTTCATCCTTTATTCGATAATATGGATCACTTTTGTGTTGAGTATAATTATTTCAATGTATAAAGCAATTAGTCATGGATGTATTCTTTATTTGAGGGTTTTCTCAATTCGATAAGGCATCTTCAACTTCTATTGTTTTTTGAACATTTAACTTCTCACATAATTTTTACTTTCACTCTTTAGAAAAAGTTTATTTATAAAAATCCATAAAAACATAGAAATACCTTCTACTTACAAATATTATTCATGTAACATCAAACATGTAACATACTGTATCTATATTCAATTTTCACACCCACTAGTCTTTTGTTACATAGGTTGGTGTAACATTAACACATCCTTTGAAGCATCTGGGTGTCCCATACATTGGATTTGAAACTTTTCCTATATCCTTAAATAAACTTTATGGGTTCACATGATTTTTTTAAAAACAATATATACATTGATTCATAATTGACATCTTCTAAATATATTTCTTATCATTTATTCTAGTAACCTTTCTTCAGTATCTTTAGTCCTAGTTTATCTGGTACTATATCTTGTACATTGTACACCTTCTTGGATACCCCAGTCTAGTGATTTTTTTTGTAACTTCTCCCATTGTATGGAAGTGTAAAAATATCATCATGTATTAATATTTACTTCTTGATGTTAGTAAATTTGATGAAAAAAAATTGAATCATCTAACTTTGGAAAACATTATAAAATTATTTAGGAAACATTCTTGCATCATCCAGCTACACTTTATGCAAATTTTACTAAGCATCATAAGAAAAATTTCTTAACACATTGAAAATAATATTTATAACCTATTGTAAAAACACATTTATAATATTTTATGTTGAAAAAAATACATTATAAAAACATTCCCGAGGGTCATTAATCCTCTTGTATTTATTATAAACATTCACACACAACTTTGAATAACTCAACTAGTTTCAAAACTCATTTTTATAAACATTAATCAAATCATAAAATTTATATTATAGAATATCATAACACCACACTATTGGATAAAAAATGTTTTTCGATAGAATTAAATTCCCTATTGATACGAAATTTTGTGTCCATGATAATATGTAATACCCTTAATTTTATATTTTTTCTCACATTTTATAGTCAACTCTACGTTTGATTCACAAAATAATTTTTTTAAGAGTTGTATGTTTTTTCCACAATTTACAATAGAATAAAATGTCACATAAGGGAATTAATAATGAAATTATTGAAGTCTTCAGTAGCGGCTGAACATATAGTCTAAACCTCAAATTATCATAGTTTTCCCTTAGCAAAGCTTTGTGAAAATAAAAACAATTTGATAACTTGTTTAGATCTACTCAAGTATTATATCTCCACTATAAACATTACCTTTTATGAATTGATACTTAATATCAATGTTATTTGATATTTAGTTTTGCTCATGTATTTTTTATATTTAATTGGATCATTCATCATTGAGAATATTATTCAATAATTTATTAACATTAATTCTCAAATATTCCAACTGAAATTTCATCCCCAATATTTGAGTGAAATTTTGGGTGTTGGAAATATATTTTTCTTCTACAGTTCTTAAATTAACTAAATTATGTTTCTTAATCTTCAAACTAATGAAACATCATTTCAATAAAACAAATTCCTCATTTTTTTGTTTTTATTCCATTGTAATATCCAGTTCAATCAAAATTAGTGTATCCAAAAAAGTTTATATTAAAAATTATTTTATATGATAGCCCATAAGAAGAAATTACTATATCAAACATGAGAATTCCTTTTTCCACTAGCATATGTGATTACTTAAGATAAATTTTATATCCTTTAAACAAGGTAAAAATTTAAACAGCGTCTCTCCATGAGTTTTGTAATATTGAGTGTGTTTTATATGAACTTTCAGAAGTGTTCATATTCCACAATTTTACTAGCTTCACATTGACTAAACTTTAAACTAATAAAAATTAATGTAAAAACTTATTTTAAATCCTCCGTTTGAAAATTTTGAACTAATGACTTGGTATAATTTTCTTTTGATTGAAAATAAATCTTTCATTCTATTAAAATGGTTATCCCATATATAAATTTAATTCTTTTAGAATTCATATTTCAAAATGTTTCATCCTTTTTCAAAAAATTACTCTTATGATTTTTCCCTATCAAATTTAATATTTTTTTCAACATAAACAATGATAATTAGTTTACCTTTTATCACTAATTTAACATATATGTTTCTATAAAATTTTCATTATGAATGAATCATCAATTTTATGATACTACTAAGTTGAGAGTCTCATTTATAATGATCCCTTTTCATCATGTATAGAATTTTAGGTAGCTTACACACCTTGGATCTATATTTACCCAGTAAGAAAAAATAGATTGATTAATGTAAATTCCTTCATTAATTTTTCTATTTAAGAAATAATACATGATATTCATTCAATAAAATTTTTAAAAATGATGCGTGATAACTTCCAAGAACATTTTTATTGTTTATAATCATAAAAAATGGGAAAAAGTTTCTTCAAATTCAAGACCTTTCACCTATAAATAACCGTAGAAAGAAATTGAAGATTTATTTATTGTTATTATTTTGGTTCAATAAATTTGTTTCTTAGTACCCACTTTTCCTAATAACATTATTTCTTTTTGATCATGGTACAAGATCCGATGTCTCATTTTGATCCAAGTCTTCACTTATTGCATTAACACACTAATTTTTTCCAACTACCTTTGAAACTATATCTAGTTAATCTTATAAAATAAGTGATGATATATTTTATAACCTAAACTTAATCATTGTATAAATTATATTTTCCTGCATTCCAATGTTCTACTTGAAATTTAAAAAGTTTTTATAAATTAAAAAATTTAAGTGATTTACTTATTATCTCACATTCCTCATCACAAGATTTATCTAAGTAACTTTGTACACATTTTGTATCACATTCATTTTTTATTTTATTATTCTAGTGGAAATAATTCTATTTATATTATGTAACATTATCCGTAAATTTATTTAAGGTTGTTTTAGTTTCTAATGCTTTTAAATCATTGCAATCATCCAAATTTTGTTGATATTTTCTAGAACATTTGTATATTATTCTAAAAACTGAATATACCATGGTAATTACATCCTCATAATTTTTATCAAACTCTTGGAGTTCATGATTTATGATCTAAATAAAAAATGGAATCGAAAAAAACCCTGAAATATTTCATTGATGGTTTTTTGTTATACCACATATCGTAGAAACTAATATTATATTATGGAAGAAAAAACTATCTTTTATCAACATAAACATTAATAATAACAGCTTCACTCTAGAAGAACATACAAGGTTTATATTTTCCCAACATACTTCTTTACATTTATCCCAAATTTCACTTTATCCTTTTTAGAAGTCCATTTTATTAAGGAGTGTTTTGATCTTTGTTTTATAGTTTGATTCCATTTTTCTTCATAGGGAGTTTGGAATAATTTCTTGTGTACTCCTTTCCATTTTTATTTTTCATCTTTATTACACAAAAACCTATCTATCTTTTATCTTCCCTTATTAAATATCTAAATATTTCTACAATGTATTATTATTCATTGATGGAAATTATATTTGAAATCCAAGTGGAATCATCCATAAAAAACAATAAAGTTAAAGTCGCTTTTTATTGATTTCTTTCTCATAAGACCAAAAATATGATAATGAATAAGCTCAAGTGGTCTGGTGGATTTAATTTCAACTATCTTATACATACTACCAATTATCATCCTGCTTTGGAAAATTTATACGAACCTCATCATCTTTCCAGTTTTTTTGTGGTAAGTTTCTTAACGAATTTTCTTTATATAGTATTCTCATTATACATTATCCAAGATTCCAAACTATTTTATCCCAAAAATTATTTTCATCCTTATCACTTATATAAAATGTGGTACAAATATATTTAATCCATAAAATATATTTTCTTGTTCTTTGACCCTTTTTAACAATTTTTATATCTTAAATGATTTAGATCACACTAAATGTTTTCATGAAGATCACTTCTCTGTCAACAACAAAAAGTTATATAACACTTATTAATTTGTGGTTAAGACCCTCAAAATACCATGCTTCCTTTGATTTAATTTTTAATCATTAATACCATCTGTTCTTATTCCTTGGATTTTGGAGGAACATTTATCTCAAAAAGTTACTGCTCAATTATTTTCATTCAAGTTTCCTTTTCTATCATTTCATAGGAAACTATTCTTAAAAATGTTACCCAAAATTATTTAGAAAATTGACATATTTTTCAGATATTATAAAAACTACCTTCATCAATTAAAAATGATTTTAATTTTGAATCTTTATATCCTCTTATTATTTTTTACTTTCATTTTTCCTAAGTCTTAAGAAAGTTACACCATTTTCATTGACAATTTTCCCCCTTTGTTGATGCTAATTTTAAAGAAGTGACTTATTATGCCGATAATTATATTCTTTGTGCCTATATATACCACAACCCAAAAAATTAAATTTGAATATTGTTTTTCTATAGATTTAAGATCTTTTAATCTATAAAATTTAATATGGTTTAATAAAATTTTCATGACATGATCTTCTCAGGATTTTGTAGGCCTATCTTTTAATTATGTTTCTATATTATATATATAGGTTATGTTTCTAACATACCTTTTCTACACAATTTTTCCCTACTTTCATTCTAAAATCCTCATTATTATTAATATTTGATGAAATGTTATATTTGTTGGGTATAAATTTTACCCGATTCATGACTGAGTTTTCTTACCATATTAAGATGTTTCAAACATTACCTATGAACACTTATTTAGATTAAAATTTATATTATTTATGGTAAATTAAACCTTAATAAATTTTGATAGAGTTTATAGTCCTCATATACCTTCTTTATCTTAGATCTATTTCAAATTTTCCTTATTTTAAAATTTTCAATTTGTGGTTATTAATTTCCTCAATGTACACATCTATTTTTTTAGGAAGATCATCCTTTACTGTATTATTTTTCATATTTTATTTCTTCATCATTATGATTTATTTATTGTATTTTATTTTTTCTAATAAAACAAAAAATTTCCTATCTAAGCTGACATTCTCTATATGTTTCATTATGTTATTCTTCTTCACAGTTTAATGAATATTTCTTTTTTCTCAAAATTCACAAAAAAAGTTCTAAACATATCATGATTTTAATATTATAAATAATTTTTTTTGGTTTCAAACACAAATTTATTATTAAATATAACTAATTTATTTCAAAAAAAATTATCAAACCACAAGTATATTTCTTATCTTCTTTATAATTTTTTTTCCACTTCTTCCATTGAAAATTTTCTTCAGGATCGACTTCATATTCAACAAAAATTTTTCTTATGGAAATTTATAAAATTTTTATATATTTCTTTATATTGAAAAATTTCAAATGGAAACTTTCATCTATATTTTCCTTTACCTCTATTGTAATTATTGGTGATAATATATCTGATTTTTTCATTAATATCATTAGCTTACTTATCTAAAAATTCATCGATGTTAATAATATCATCATCTTGGATTTTCATTTTCTAATAGGTTGTAATGAATTTTATCCTTGATCTTATTTCTAGTCACAATAGTTTTGATCATATCATATGCAAAAAAACATATATAATATATCTAGATATAAATCATATTTATATTCCAAGGAATAAATTATGGTATCAAACATATTAGGAATGTTTTTTCCAAATCTTCTTAACTATCTTTGAATCTTCCACGAAATAAATGAATCCTTTAATGTTTTAAAAAAATTCATTGACTATGGTAAAACAATCATTAATGGTTTCTTCATCTATTATTATAATATATTCAAGCTTTCTTTGTGAGATTTTTATCTTTATCTCATTCAATTTGATATTTCTATTAAAAATACATTCATGATTGTTGTAATTTTCATTATCTGTTTTGAGACCCATAACCATCTTGAATGTTTTTTCTCACAATTACATTAGAATAGAATTCTAGATTTCCCATCTACCAATTTTTTTTCATTAAATGTCATAAGATTATTTTTCTTAATGGGAGGAAACCCAAAAATAGCAACATAATAAACCTTCATTCCAAAAGACAGAAGATTGTGCATCATTAACTTTTTCTAACCATGATAATTTTTTTCATCAATGTTAGGAATACATATGATTTTAGATCTTCCAATATTTTCCCTAACAATAATAAAAAAGGGGAACCTTCCATATGAGAAAAATCAATGTTTCTTATAATCTCAAGAGGCAGTGAGAGGGGGATTAATTAGTGATGATATTTTTTATAATTTCAATTTTCTTGAAATTAACCCCTTTTACATTTTAGAGTTATTATACATAACAAGTTTATATGAGACCTTCCAATCAAGAAATGATAATAAACTAAAGTAAGGAGGGGATGATTTACAAGGTTTGGATTCAGTTGAGAATCTACACGCTTAAAATTGAGACACCCAGAGGTGCACATAATTCACTATAATATTAATGTGAATACAATGTGCCAGCACCCATTAGACTAATTTTATATCCCGATAGGAATGATTATATGGGCTCCCATAAGTTAACAATTTTATATTTTGAAAAATTATTCACCACAAGATATGAATGATTATCAACACAACTTATTTTCAAAAAATCGAATCCCCCAGAGTTTCCCTTCCAGACCCTTCACCCTAGGAACCCCCCTCTCCATGAAGAGATCACTATGGAGAGAGCCCCAATTGGTAATGATATATATTCACCTGATATAGAAGAGAATAAAATGGGGTAACTACCCAATCAAATATAGTTAAACATAAAAATCTATCATTTTGGTGGGTTGCGCCCTTCGTACCACCTGATCTAGCATCGGGTGACCTGGTAAGGAGATTGGACTAGAGGATGTGGAAATCCCTACAAGAGAGGGATCTCAATAATTTAACCACATAATTTCAAATAATCAATGTTTCTACTTCCCATCTCCCTTACTACTCTGCCACAATCAAAACAGCTTAAAAATGTAATTTGGTTAAAAGGTATAGGTGGGTGCCAACCACACATATCCTCAGCCTTAGACACCACCTATATGATGACCCATCCCTGACTAAATTTGAGCATGGAAGGACTAGAACCTACAAAAGTTCCATTTCCTGGGAGTGGATGACATACATAGTACCACTAAGCCAACATCATTAATATTTATAAACACATCCCTTAATGTTCATAAAAAATCATCCATATTATTTTATATATCTGGTAAGATTCTATCCAGATGAACAAAACTCTTGTGCCTCTAAGCATATTAGAATCTCAATCTGATTATACTATTTAGTGCTCTTTATAATTCCACTGCTTGGTAATCATTTATTTTGTACCATTGAACTAAAACAGAATTTTGTGTCTTTGAATCAAATCATCCAACCATGTACTCTAAAGAGTATTTATCTTTATCAGCTAATTCATTTGGAATCACATACTACTTAAAAAACATAGCGTGACAACATTTTTTACTTGTGATAAGTGTTTGTATAGTTGTACTTGTAACACCCCAAGGTTTTCTAAAAATAAACAGAAAATCTTGAAATTTTTTAATGTCGATATTTAAAAGTACCCTTTAAATCTAATTTTACTTCTTATATGTTTCTAATTTCAAAAAATGACCATCTAAAATTTTGTTCAGTATGTTATTTGAAATATATTAGAAACAAATTGTTTTTTTGGTGAATTGTAACATACACTTATGAATAGTATTATGACCCTAATAAAAAGTATATTTTATTATTATTTTATTTTCTTAAGTCATTTAGATAGTGACATCTTGATTAATTTGTAAATGTGATATAAAAGCAATTATAGTTTTAAAATTATTAATTTTTAAATTAAGTATGATTTTATTTTAAAAAAAATTAAAAATATTTAAAAATTATTTTCAAAAAAGGACTTAATTTTTGAATTATATTGGTTGATAAATTGTTAGGGAGAATTTTGGGGATTTTTCTAAAATAGTTGATTTTTGAGTAAATAGTAAAAAATATAGCTTTGAGTTATGGTGTGTTAATGTCACCAATAAAGATGTAATAATGATGTAATAACTCTAGTAGAGTTGTGTATAGTAGAATAAGTTATGAGGTGTCCCAAGTGGCATATAACATGGGTAAAAACCATGGCCAAGCCCATGGTTTTGAAAATACTACTAATGAGGTGTCCCTTGGAAATTATTAAAATAATCCCTGGATTTTTCTACAAATACCAAACCATTCCTTCATTAACATCATTAAAAATTCCACATTAATGAAGATATGGCCTATTTACCACCATATTATCCCTCCAAATGTATCAACCTTCATGTTTTAGGAGTTACTCTATAGGGTAAGAAAATTCTCAATTTCATTCTTTTTTCCATTCATGTTCTCTTTTATGTGGTATAAATTTCAGGTGTCCATACCATGTTATTATTTCCTTATTATTCTTATTATATTATTTATTATGATTCTTTTCAAGATGGGTGACCCTTGTCCTCTCTCTTTTTAATATTTTATAAAACCATATTACATAGCCGTCAGGCTGTGAAATTGTTTTAAGGGATTTCTCAATTATTCTTTTATTTTGAGTTTTTTTATTTTCTTATTCTTTATTCATTTATTCTTACCCAAGAAGAATGAAATATCCCTAAATAATGTGTATAATGTATTTTCTCATGTTCATGGAAAATTCATCATCATTATTCTTCTTCTCTCCCACTTATTGAAGGAATAAAAACATTGTTCGGGATGTGTCGAAATACCGACATCGTGGATGATGTGATTTCAATTTCCTTTAATTCTATAAAGTCAGGTCATGAAACCCTTTATATGGTATAAAGAGGTTATAATATATGAATTATGTGTCATCCATGGTTCTGGAATTCATTTGTACTCATGGTTTTAATTTATAAGACAAAATGAGGTTGTTATTAACAAAGAACCACTAAAATGATCTAAACGAACATCATTAATGTTTTATCTTATGAATCATCCTCATATAAAACATCCAAATGGTAAATGATATAAATTGTGGGATGGGAAATATGTAAATACCTTTCCATTCCAATTTTGGAATTTCACTTCCAATCAACAAGAACATTCATCTTTGACTAATCATGGAAATCATGTAAGGAACTCACCTAAAATAGTGTAAGGAAAAAAATACTAACAATTAAATGGTAAATGGGGTTATTAAATGATCATATAAGATATTAAAAACATGAAAATGTTTCTGTAAAATTCTAATATCACTCTTTTAACCATTATATAGGAAGTTTAAACAAGTTTGATGTAAGACCTGCCTGAGATAAGGGAATTCATAACCCAATTTCCATCCTTTGGGTTAACATTATTCGTCATTATTTATATGGTATCTAAATTGTTTGTGTAATGAATTCAGATTATTCTATGTTTAATTATGTATATTTATAGAGTATATACATATTCCATCCACTCTATTAAGTCTAACATTAATTATATGATATTTATAAGGGACTTTTTTTTAAATACACTTTTAAAATTCTATTTTTCAAAACTTCATAAGCAAGGGTTTTATTCTAATTGTCATTTTGTATGATTATGTTCTAGATATTTTTAATTGTTTATGATGAAGGGTGGGGACTATATTTTCCTCCATTTTATTGTGTTTTTGTATGTTGGAGGTTGGCCATATGGTTACACCAAGTGTAACTACTATGGTTACACAAATAACAAGGTAGCTGTGAGGGTTACAAATTATAAGGTAGGTGAGAGGGTTACAAGATTATATAAGATATGATTCATTATAGCTTTATGGTTCAACTTATGTTCTTAGTTTTTATGGAAATCTCATGATTCATAAAGTAAGTATATATATACAGGTGATAAGAAAGTCTTTTGAAAATGATTTCATACATTACAAGTATTCATGGGCTAATGTCTTCTTTTTTTATTTTTATATCCCTTACTAAGTTTTTGTTCTTATACAAATTTTTAAATGAATTTTACTGGTTAATTCATGTGAAATAAAAAGATGGAATCCATGTTAAATGTTGAATAATTTTCAAGGAATCATGTTTTATGTTTTAATGTTTTAAATTTTGAAAAATATGGAAACTGTTTTTATGGTATCCTCGCCGTAACAAGGTGTAATGTTATGAATGTATTATGTCTCGATTCTCTAAATCTATAAACATGAAAATATCATCAATTTAAAAAAGAAATTTTTCTTGAATAATTCAAGATTATCTATGTAATAAGGACATGTCCTTATAGTTGGTATCATAGGATGGTTTAGATAACTTTAGGGGTTAGGATAATGGTAAAAGAATACAATAAATGATTTTTACTCTATCATTAAATTTAAATGATATTGAATTTTTAGATTACCATATTACTTTATCTACGATATTTTTGTTCTGAATGGTTTTCTGTAGAAGGAACATGTATTCTAAAGAGGAGAGACACTAATAAAACAAAATCCTTCCAGATATACTGCCTGGAATGGTAGGGATTGGAACTGAGCAGTTTGTGACAGTAATGGCTTAGATAATGTAGGAAATAAATGGTGGTGGCATCCTAGAAAGAGAACAAATATAGGTACCACAATGGAACATGATAGTAGTGGATCATTTTATGAGACCCCACCCACATGTTTTAAATGGATCTTCTCACCCACTAGCAGATGAAGGATGGATCAAATCCATTGAAATGATATTCGATTTAATTGGATGTTCATACAATCAAAATATATATCTATCCATTTATCATTTTGAAGGTGAAACAGATCTATGGTGGTCAATGGTAAGGAATATTAGGGGTAGAGAGTATTTTTATGACTTAGAGTGGGATGAATTTAAATGTATTTTCCTTGAGAAATATTTTCCTAAGGTGGTGCAACATATGATGGAGAAGTAATTCCTTGAATAGAAGAAAAACAAAGAGGATTCAGTGGAACTGTATGAAGTGAACTTTACCTGACAGGCGAGGTATGTTCCAAATTTTATTATCTATCTTGATTGGAAAATCAGCTGCTTTTACTTAGGACTGAAACCAAGGTATTGAAGAGAATTAACCTCCCTTGAATTCAAAAGTTATGAGAAAGTTTTTCGATGTGATGAGAGGATAGGGATGGAGTTTGCTGATGATCACGTGCATTTTGGAAACTCAGAGAAAAAGATGTCCAGGTGGCATGTGATGTTAAGAATTAACCAATGAAAATTGATGATAAGAAAACCCAGTTTCAAGTTTGTGAAAATTGTGGAAAGAAACACCCTATGGAATGTCTTATCAAAACTGGGAGGTGTTTTAAATGTGGTAAGTTTGGACATATGTCCAGATATTGCAATTAAAATGATCCTAATAATGATCCTAATAAGCCAACTATAAAGTGTTTTAAATGTGGTGAGAAGGGTCATTATACAAATTCCTACCCAAAGAGAGATCTGAATGATTTAATGAAGCTAGACTACAAGCAGAAAGGTGTAGTGAGATCCTTTGCGATTATTCCAGCATATGTCAGGCCATATAATGAAGTTGTATTAGGATATTTGTTTGTTCACTCAAATTTTTCTATATTTTTGATTGATACAGGGTCTACACATTCCTTCATATCTGATAGATTTTCGGGTAAATTGGGAATATCACCTCAACAAATAAGACCTGAACTTGTTTTAAAAACACTAGGGGTAAATATTATAGCAAAGATGAGTTATTATAATATTTCTATTGTGGTATGTGGAAAGGCTTTACCTGAAAACCTCACTGTTTTATCCTTATCCGATTATGATGTTATTCTTTGAATGTATTGGATTTCTATTTATCTTCCTAAGATTGACTGTAGAGCTAAAGCAGTTTTTTAGATAGTGTTTCAGTTTTTTATATAATAATGAACATATAAAATTGATAACATAAGAGGAAGCTGAGAAACTGTTGAATGATGGAAATGAAATTTATCCTGGTCATATTGTTTAAAACAAAGGAACTATTAATATTGATGATGTTCTTGTGGTAAATTAATACTTTGATGTTTTTCTTGATGAGTTACCCGGTGTCATACCCAATCAGGAATTCGAATTCAAAATTGACTTAGTTCTTGATTCTAAGAAAATTTCAAAACCCCCATATCTTATGGCTCAAATGGAACTTCATAAATTGAAAAATCTATTTCAAGATTTACTTGATAATGGCTTAATTTATCCTAGCACTTCACCATCGGGAGCTCATGTTTTGTTTGTTAAAAAGAAAGATGGTTCCATGAGACTTTCCATTGATTATAGAGCTTTGAATAACATCACTGTTTAAAAAAAGTATCCTTTGCCCCGTATCAATTACTTGTTTGATTAGCTCTAGGGAGCTCAGTACTTTTCCAAGATTGACAAGAAATTCAGATACCATCAGTTGAAGGTCACAGAGGATGACATCTCAAAAACAGCCATTCATACTAGATATGGGAATTATGAATTTGTTGTTATGCCCTTTGGGATACCTAATTCACCCATTGTATTCAAGAATCTTATGAATAGATTATTTCATCATTTCTTGGATAATTTTATGTTTGTGTTTATTGATGATATTCTGGTATTTTCTAAAAATAAATATGAGCATGAAAAACTTCTAATGGTTGTTCTAAAAACCATAAAATAAGATAAACTATATGAAAAATTCTACAAGTGTGATTTCTAGTAGCAATAGATTTATTTTCGTGGGCACATTGTAAATAAGTATGGAATAATAGTTGATCCTGCCAAAACAAAAGTGGTTAATGAATGGCCAAGACCTAGTAATGATATAGAGATTCGTAGTTTTCTTGGATTAGTGGCTTATTACTGATGGTTTGTTAAGAACATTTCATGGTTATCAAGCCCAATAACTAAGTTAACATAGAAAGGGTTTAAATATGTCTGGATAGAAAAATGTGATGTTTGTTTTCAAGAACTGAAGAAGAGATTGGTAAATTCTCTAGTTTTGGCTTTGCCTTCCCGAAATGGTGATTTCGTCATCTGTAGTGATGCTTCGTTGAAGGGACGTGGTTGTGTTTTGTTGCAGAATGATCTGTTAATTGATCAAGCTTTAAGACAACTGAACCTCATGAGTTCAATTATACCACACATGATTTGGAATTGGCAGTTGTGGTTTTTTTCTTTGAAAATATGAAGGCATCATTTATACGGAGAAATATGTCGAATATATATTGACTATAAAAGTCTGAGGTACATATTCACTCAGAAGGAATTAAACATGAGGTAGATAAGATGGCTTAAACTGATAAAAGATTATGATTTCACTATCAATTACCATCTTGGAAAACCAAACAGAGTGGTGGATGCCTTGATTCGAAAACTTCATGAATCATTAACCATATTTTGTTTGGAACATGATCCATTGAATAAGGATTTGATGAATTTTAGCTTAGAAGTTCTTGGTGCAGGGAATACAACTATTTTGTTTTAGGTTTCAGTGTAGTCTTCATTGTAAGATAGAATTATGTGAGCACAGAAGAAAGATCGTGAGCTATAGAAAAAGGTAGAATTGGTTATAATGGATAATCATCCAGAATTTAAACTTGATAATTTTTGTGTTTTAATATTTGGGAAAAGGTTGTCTGTGCCCTGTGTTTCTCAGTTGAAGAGAGATTTGTTTTGTGAAGATCATAGTTCTTCATTTTCAGTTCATCCAGGCGGTACTATGATTTATAGAGACCAACAGGAGTATTACTGGTGGGTTGGAATGAAAATGGATACTACTAATTTTACCAGGGAATGTTGACATGTCTACAGGTTAAAGAAGAGCGGTAGTTATCGAAGGGGATACTTCCACCTTTTCTAGTGTCAGAGTGGAAGTGGGACAATGTATCCATGGAATTTGTGGTGGGAATACCTAAAACATATCTAAGTAATAATGGAATTTGGGTTATTGTGGATCAGATGAAAAAGTATGGACATATTCTTTCAATTCGATATACAATAACATTGGATCAACTTTCTCGATTGTACCTCAAGATGATTTTCAGGTTACACGGAGTTACTCTTTCCATAGTATCTGACCGAGATCCCAGGTTCACTTCTAACTTTTGGAAGGGACTTCAGAAGTTGTTGGGAACAAAGTTAAATTTCAGTATATCTTTTCATTATCAATCATAAGGGAAATCAAAATGAATGATTCAATCTTTGGAGGATATGCTTTGAGCCTATTCGATGGACTACTAGGGACGTTGAGATCAATATCTTTCTTTAGTTGAGTATTCTTATAACAATTGTTTTCATTCCAGTAAACAGATGGAACCTTTTGAGGGTTTCTATGAAATGTGGTGTTGGACTCCAGCATTTTGGGATGAAGTCAGTGAAAGAAAGTTGATGGGGCCAGAATTAGTAGAGGAAGTGGCTGAGAAAGCGAAGATGCTTTAATAGCATATGAGTACAACATAGAGAAGGAATAAAAGTTCCGGAGATAATAGAAGGGAAGACTTCTATTTCAAGGTAGGTGACCATGTTTTCCTTAAAATCTATCATTGGAAATGTGTGATGCATTTGGTATGAAAGGAAAGCATAGTTTGTGGTTAATCGGTCCTTTTGAAATCCTAGAGAAAGTTGGACTAGTTTCATTCCAAGTAGCTTTGCCTCTGAGTTTATATCTGGTACAACGTTTTTTAAGTTTCGATGTTGAGGAAGTATGTACCAGATTCAACTTGTGTTTTGAGCTAAGAAGCAGTTCACCTAGAGGAGAACCTTTCATATGAAGAGAAACCTGTTCAGATTTTTGATTGAAGAGAACTAGTATTGCGGAATAAGGTAATCCACCAGGTAATGGTTTTGTGGAGAAACCACATGGTTGTAAAAGCAATATAGGAGTATGAAAATGCTATGAGGGAATGGTACACTCACTTGTTTAACAAGTAAATAAAATTGCGAGGACACAGTTTCCAGAAGGGGGGTATAATGCAACGCCCTAAGGTTTTTTAAAAATAAATTGAAATTCTTGATTTTTTTTTATTTAGATAGTTATAAGTATCCATTAAACATAATTTTTCTGCTTATATGTTTTGGATTTCAAAAATTGGCCATCTACAATTGTGTTTAGTATGTTATTTGGAGTCTACTGAAACGTACTTGTTTTTTTGGTGAATAGTAACATACCCTTATGTATAGTAATGTGAATAGTAATATAACCCTAATGAATAGTAAATTGTATTATTATTTTATATTCTTAAGACATTAAGACAATGATATCATGATTAATTTTTAAATGTGATATAAAACCAATTATAGTTTTTAATTTATTAATTTTTGAATTAAGTACGATTTTATTTAAAAATTAAATTTAAAATATTTAGATGCTTATTTTCAAAAAAGGTATTATTTTTGAATTATACACGTAGATAAAGGTTAGGGTGACTTTTGGGGAATTTTTTGAAACAATTGATTTTTTAGTGAATAGTAAAAAATACAGTTTTGAGTTTCAGTGTGTTAATGACAACATTAATGATGTAAAAAATCTGTTCAACATGAGTATAGTTAAATAATTTTTGAGGTGTCCCATGCGACTTATACCATGGGAAAGCCCATGGTTTTGCAAATACAAATAATGAGGTGTCACTTAAAAATTATTAAAATAATCCCTCACTTTTTCTATAAATACCAACCCATTCCTTCAATAAAATTATTCCAAATACCTCATCATCTAAGATATAGACTCTTTACCTCCCTAGTTTCCCTCCCAAGGTTTCCACAAGCCCCCATGGTCCCAACCTTCATGTTCTAGGAGTTACTCTACTAGGTAAGAAAATTCTTAATTTATTTTTTTCCGTTCAAGTTCTCTTTTATGTGGTATAACATTCATGTTTCTATACCAAGTTCTTATTTCCTTATTATTATTGATCTATTCTATATTTTGATTCATTTTGGTATGGGTGACCCTTCTCCCCTATCTTTTTAATATTTTCTAAAACCATGTTACATATTTGTTAGGCTACCGGATTTTTAAGGTATTTCTCAATTATTCATTTATTTTGAGTTCCTTTGTTTTCTTATTATTATTCATATCTTCTTACTTGAGAGGAATGAAATCTCAAAAAATCATCTATATTCTAGATTTTCTCATGTTCAGGTAAAAATAATCATCACATTTTCTTCTCCTCTCCCACTAATTTATGGAATAAAAACATTGTCTGTGTTGTGTCAAATTACCGACATCGAGGACGATGTGATTTCAATTTCCATTAATTATATCAAGTTTGGTCCTGAAACCATTTATATGGTTGAACCAGGTTATAATATATGAATTATGTCTCATCAATGTTTTTGGAATTATTTTGTACTCATGGTTTAAATTTATAAGAGAAAATTTGGTTATTATTAACAAAGAACCACTAAAATGATTTAAACGAAAATCATTAATGTTTTAACTTATGAATCATCCACATATATAACATCAAAATGATAAATGGTATAAATAATGGTACTGGAAATATGTAAATACCACTCAATTCCAATTCTATAATTTCACTTCCAATCTACAAGAACATCAATCATGTAAAAGTCATGGAAATCATGTTTGGAACTCACCCAAAAAAGTGCAAGGAATAAAATACTAATAATTAAGAGCTAAAACGAGGTTATGAAATGATCGTATAAGATTCTATAAACATGAAAATATTTATGTAAAATACTAATAACACTCTTTTAACCATTATACTAGATGTTTAAACATGTTTCAAGTAATAAAATATTGAGTTAAGGGAATTCTTAACCCAATTTATATCCTTTGGGTTAACCTTATTATCCATTATTTATGTGGTATTTAAGTTGTTTGTGTGATAAATACTGATTATACTATGTCTAATTATGTATACTTATAGATTATATTCATATTATATCCACTATTTTATGTCTCACATCAATTATATGATATTTATAAGGGACTTTTCATTTAACATCCTCTTTTAAAATACTGTTTATAAAAAATTCAAAAGCTAGGTTTTTATGTAATATTAATGTTGTATGATTTTGTTCTAGATCTTGGGCATTGTTTATGATTAAGTGTGGTACTTATATTTCCTTCCAATTCATTGAGTATGTGCAATTTTCAGGTTGACCATATGGTTACTCCTAGTGTAACTGTGATGGTTACACAAATAGTAAGGTAGTTGTGAGGGTTACAAATTATAAGGCATTAAAAAGGGTTACAATGTTATGTAAGTAATGTTACAAGATATATATATGGTTCTACTTATGTTCATAGGTATTTAAGAAATATCATTTTTCAAAAAGTATGTATATATATACAGGTGATAAGTATGTCTTTTGAAAATGATTTCATACATTTGTGGTATTCATGGACTAATGTGCTCTTTATTTCTTTTTATACCCCTTAATGAGTTTTTGTGCTCATAACAAGTATTAAATTATTTTCACAGGTTATTGGATGTGTAAGAAAAATAAGTAGGCCATGTTAAATGTAGAATAATTTTCATGGAATCTTGTTTTATGTCTTAATGTTATAAACTTTAAAAATAATGTAAACTCTTTTTATGGTATCCACTATGTAATAATGTGTAATTTTATGAATGTATTATGTCACAATTATCTAAATCTATAAACATTAAAAGATCCTCAATGCAAAAGAAAGTGTTTTCTTGACTAAAGTCGAGATTATGTATGTAATATGGTCGGGTCCTTATAGTACTTGCATCCCCTTTTTATAAGTACACTCATATAATAATGGGTAGGAAACCAAATTCAATTTTAACACGGAGTGAAAACTCAAATATCATAACTATCAATAATTAAAATTTCAGTTGATATTTCTCAATCATTCTAGATTCCTATTGAATGTTTGTGATGATTCATGAAAAAAAGTGTATCCAACCTTCCTCAAAATTCCTTAACCTCTTTGATAAGGATCTTCTTCAGTCATAAATATCTCATCAGGATAAGTAAACAATGATACTTCAACTTTGTATCATCAATTTAATGGGATTAATAAATCCATGTAATATTATAATAAACTCTATTCCTTGGATATTTATCTAACAAACTCATTATGTAGATGAAGTCTATTTCTTCTCTGTTCTAAAATCATCTTACCTAGAAATTTATACTTACTATGAAAGAAACATTGTTAGTTGTATAAAACAAAAAAACTTGGTCTAGAAACCTCATACTACACTATTTGTTAAAAAAATGTCATTGTATATTAGATAAAAGTTTTGTAACTTTTGAATAATTTAGTCATTGAATTCTTCTCCATATGGTGAAATTATCGACTCGGTAAAGTAGATTAATTTTTATAATGATTCTTAAAACATTAAACTTATTATTCCATTTTAATTTCTTTTCATTAGAAATTTTTTTCATTTAAAAAAGTTTTCAAACCCAGAAACCCTTAATTTTTAGAAATCTTCATCCTATAACATCAACAATCTTCCATACAGTCTCTCAATCTTGTCCCTTTATCATCTATACTTTAGTTACCTTTATTCATTGGGAACACTACACTTATTTAGTTCTTTAATTTACCATTATGTGGGATAAATTTATTTTTGTATATCCTTTGAAACATTTTGGTTACCCATACCTATGCATTGGAACTTTTAGTATACCCTTACATATCCATTATCCTACTACTCGAATTTTTTACAAAACTTATATCTGGTAATTAACACAGGAATTATTCTAAATCTTCATCTTATATTTTAGTATCATAACCTTCATCCAGTATCCTCATATTTTTTCTATCTGGTAATTTAGATTAAAATTTTTACCCAAACATTGATAACTCATTCTAGTGATCTTTGATTGATAACAAATCCAATTGTAGAAAAATATAGAAAAATTATATTTGATCCAAATTTACATCATGATGATAGAATCTTTTATGAATTCCAGAACATCTTATAACTAAGGAATTATTCCTAATAATATTATACAATCTACCTTTCATCTATCTTTAACTCTTTAAGGAAATTTTCCTAACATTCATATAAGGTTTTTTGAATCTTTCAGAAACCCTTTCTCACCTATTTGAGAAAAAAATCATAACAATGTATACTAATAGAAATGATATAAAATATAAAAACATTCCAAAGGTACTTCATTTTAAATTAAGTCTTGGATATATATGATTTACATGGGGATAAACTAATAGTTGGTACTAGTTAATGGTGAAATAATAAATTTTATTTGTATAATAGATTAAACTCTATGAACCCAACAAAAACAAAAAATTTTCAATTTCCTAAATGGTGTAAAAGTTTCAGAGGAGTATTCAAAAAATACATGTAATTTCATGAAAATAAATAATTTGAAGTTATATTGTTTGAAATCAGATGAAATTCATTTTTCTTGTATGTTTTTATTCCAATAACTTTAAATTGATTTTGACTTAAAAATGTACAACATACATTAACTAGACATTGATTCATTTTTCAAATCAATATGTAGCAAAGTTATAAACTCATCTGGGCTTCTAATCATGAATAAAAAAACTGTAGTCACGATATATGAATTATAGATATTCTCCCCACCATAATTCTTCAATATAACCTTCCTCATAATGTTTCATTTGGTTAGATAAATTAATTCATGTGACCATTACCTTATAAATATATGTACCCAATTGAATGATAAATGAATATTTTGAAAGGGTACCTAAATATTCTAAGTCATATGGATGGTATTATTTTACATTGATATATTATTAATCACCCTATAGTATTATATACTAATTAAAATTCCAGTGTTGATAGAATTGGTCTCTAGAATCTCATCCCAATAGGCACTTTATTGGAAAATATGTTTTTGGAAGGTGTGTTGTTACACTTTCTATTATTGATTTAGAGAAAGCTCACCTTTTCAATTTACAGAATTCTATGCAGAATAATTCCTATGTTGAACCCTTCAAATTTATTCATAGATATTTAAATCTATAAATGAATAAAATATGGATATCAAATGCACATAATCAATAGTTTATAGGATATTTATTAGATAATATATATAATTTATTATCTACAAATATAGATTCAACTAACAAATGAATTTTATGGAACTCCATAGGACTAAATATAAATTTATTATATCACAATTATGATGAGATTAATAGTCATAAATTTTATACGAAGGAACACGATTAATGTAGTATGATGTAAAAAAGTTGATTTAATATTTTGTAAGAAGTGATGCACATATTTGATTCCATGGCCAAAAAAAATATAATTTGAAAATTTCATACATAGATATCTTTGAATTAGTAAATGAGTTTGATTGTACAAAATTTAAAGTTTTGATTATCTATTTCATAGGGTTTGACATCATGAGTGTTGTTAAATTTGATGAATTGGGATTTATGAGGGATTATTTCAATGTGAAAGGGTATTAAGAACAACCGTTCATAATGAAATCACAAGAAGTAAAAATAACTTAGGTCATTGGTTTAGAATATATGAATTGGTCAATTATTATTTAGGTGACAAAAAAACTGCAATGTCAGAGGAAAATTCATTTAGGGATTACACCTTTTTATGGGATGACAATTATTTTATAGTTGTGCTAATGTAGAAAGTGTATTGAATGTTATAGGGGAACATACAGAGATTATTTTTATTAATGACAGAGGATCCAAATCCCTGTCACTATGGTTGAAAAAATTTGACTTAAATGAATAGATTAATGTTTATTTAAAATATACTATGATTTTATTCATAATATGATGTGTTTTATACTGTGTTTACGTATATAAGTTAAAATTTTAACTACTCAAACAAATTATGACTTCTCCATATGATGATATTACCAATGCTAAAATATAAGGTTGGATGGAAGAAATAAGAAAAACCTATTGGACCAAAAAATTAATTTACATTAGTCACAATGGGGACAAAAAATGGAATAATGTTCTAATTGATATAAATATGTGAAAAAATGTCATTTCTACATTAAAGACAACCATTTTGGGAGATATTCAGGTAGTGGTATAACATAATTTATCAATTTTACCATAAAAATATATAATTAAGTAATGATTTAATTTTAATTATCCATAGTAGTTTTTTTTATTTTAGATGATTTATATAAGAAATTTGTTTTAATGATTGATGTAAAAGCTTATAGAGCCTTCTAGAACCTTCAGAAAAAGTATCAGCTCATAGATGCTGAGGGTAAATTAACCCCCCACCAACCATCTATGTATGTAGATAATAAAAACTTGGAAACATGGAAATATTAAATTTTCTTTTATAACGATGAATCATTTTTGGTGAAGTGTAATCGATAATACTGTATTTGAAAATATTTATTTTATCCATTTGACTCAAAATTGTTCCTTTATGAAACACTAAAGATGTTTGAATGTAAAAACCCGAAATATTGTAATATTGATCCAGTGTGTAATTTATTAAATTGGAAAATATACCAAGATTATAATCCCACATGATTTACCAGCTTAGTACTATTGGAAAACTAGATACATACCTAATTCCTTTATTACATTTTTTAATAAAAAATATAAATGTAATAAAACAAAACATTATGAATCCTTGAAACTAATTTAAATATTTCTTATTCATAAAACATGGAATGAAAGAAAATATGGTTGGGATTAAATGATTTTAATGGGTTATATACAATAGAAGATATAATGAGTAAATAGGGCATAATTAATATGGAAATGTAGTTAACTGGAAAAAATCCATTTAATCAATAACATTAGAACGAAATGAATCTATGTATAATTTCAATACTTTAAACTCATAGATAGTTATTAATAAATTATCGATGAGTTAAATTAATACTATTATATTTCATGCTCTCATAAATCTTGATTTCTCTATAGTCAAGAACTTATGAGGATATAGTTGAATACTATGGGTAAAAAACCATTTAATTTGTCTAACAGATTTGTCTCATGAGACATGTTGATGCATCCAGGGGACACATAATTCAAGGCTCCACCCATCACTGCATGTCCAACGCATTAGCAATATATCCAATTATTAATTTAATTCGTAAAATGTATTCCTTATTAATAAATATCTGTATCAAGTAAATAATATGGATTATCAATAAATATCTAGATAATAAAACAACGTTCCAAGTAAAACACAATATATTTATATAAATGGTACATGGTTTACGAAATACACATATAAATGTTGAAAGGAATATTTATATTGAATATAAATTTTATTTTCAATGATTAATGATTATAAATATGTCAAAAAGTTTTATATTCACCACATAAAAGTAAATAGGTGTATAATACTTGATATGCCTCTTTGGAGGCAGTTGAGACAAAATTCCGTACCTTAAGTTTGACTTCCCTCATATGTTCTTATAACCTCCTATAAAATAAATTTAGATTTATCATTATTATATAAAATAGAGATTTTCTTATCTATATATTAATATATGATCCACTTATTATATTTTATCACCTGTTGGTTAATAATATTATTTACTCTTATCATTATTTTAAGTGTTAACTGTTACATTTTTTATGTATGTCTTGATTCGATAGTTCCAATATTCGTACATTTATTATTGTTCTGTAATCTCACGAATTTAATTCATGATATAAATATATGATATATTCAATATATACATATTTATATTCATCCCTGTAATATATAAATAGATAAATGAAAGACATCAATCATGGAGATGGTAGGGAGTATGTACACCTGAATGATGTTTACAGTTTATGAAGAATGGAAGGAAAGGATGGTGAATATTAATTAAACTTTAATGAAAAATAATTTTATTATTTATATAAAATATATTCATTTAATCCCAATTTATTACCATTCATATATAGTTTAAATGAAAAATAGACCACTTCGCTTCGTAGTGGTAGTAGTTCTCACGTACACATGAGCGACATTATCATTTTCTAACTAATTGGAATGTAATAATATATAAATGATATTATATTTTAGGAAATAATTCTATATTATAAATATCATATATACTTATTTTTTCATCTTTATTATCATCCAAGTAATGTGGTGATGAAAAACAAACTACACAGTTCTGTGAAAACAATAAGTCGTACGTATTCATGAGAGATGCTTTCATTTTTTGGATGGAAAAGTGATGGAAAATGGTTTTCCCATAATAATAATAATATATTAATATATTTGTGGTACTGGATTTGTTATTTTTGGATGGGAACAACACATTACCCAGAAGTCAATGAATAAGTAATAGTAATTTGTTATACTTTATAATAGGATTACATGAATTATTTTTATGATCATATGTTTTTAATTTTTTTTAAAAATAGAATTTTCATCAATTGTACTCGAATAAGAACTAATTATAGTATATTTAATGCATCCATAAAAATTTGGTTTTGTTAGATGTGCATGTTTTGGACTCTCACCATTAGAATATTTGAAGAGGAAAATATACAATGTTATAAATATAAGTTAATTAAAGGAATGTAGGCACAAATGGATCCATTAAATATAGTATTTTCTAGTATAATATAGAATACAAGCATTTGATAAGGTTCAAAGATAACAAATAATAATATAATGATATGTAAATGAAGAGAAAAATGACCCCAGTAGCATTGTAGCAAACCATTCCACTAAATTACATTCTTTTCCAGAGGTAATAAATTTTTTCATAACTCTTTTTTGATAAATTTTAATCTGACAAAGAAAGATAAATTTACACTAATAAAATTATATAGGGTGAAATTTTATGTGATATATATCAGTAATCCCCCACCCATCACCTTGTTAGGAGGTGTACAATGTAGAATATAAAAGGAGACACTGTAAAAAATAAAAAGCATGTATAAGAACACATGAGAGTGGGGATTGACTATTATAATTACACAACCACAAACATGCATGTTTCTATTGATGATCTAGAGGTCACCAAGATCGATAACAATTTTTTTTCTTTTTTTACATTGTCATTTAATCTTACAAAGATATCGAGTGATAAGGATGGATGTCATCCAAAGTTTATTTCAAATGAAAAACCATTAGGAGTAGATAAAAAAGGTATAAAATGAGTTATTATATTAAAGTTGGAAAAACTAGGAAATTAATGGCAGGATCATGACATTAAAATAGATTTATCATTAAATAATAATGATTATTTGAGAGTATCTTCATAATACTAGTTCCATTGCAGCATATGTAAACATTTTATGGTCATGTAAATAAAACAATGAAACATTGAAATGTGTCATCTATTGAATATTAAGAAGAAATATTTAGAGATTCCATTACATATGTGATTGTTTTGGAGAGTATTAATGAAATTATACTATTATAATTATTGGGAGTCCTGGTTACACACACACACACACACACACACACACACATATATATATATATATGAGGTACATTTTCATAGTCTGTTTGTCCAAAAATTGATATACCATGATTGTTACAGTTAATAACTATACATATTTTTTATATGGATATATATTACTACTATATAATGGGAAAATAATAGGAATAAAATATTGTTCACATTAATCCACCAATCAATTCTATGTCATAATTTAGTTTGAATGCATATTAAATTGATAAATAAATATTAAATTAGCATTATTATTTATTTAAAATAATTTGAATTGATGGTGTATTGTGGGGGGTTGATTACTGTTGCATAATCATTTATAACGTGTTTAAAATTTATTTATGATAGAAACATTGATGGATTGAATGCCTTTACAAATTTTGATTTCTTGCAGACCTACTTTCCAAAGGTAGGCTCTCATTGAAAATTATCTAGGGAAAATATATAAAATTTGTGGGTTGATAGGATTATAGGTCAAGCTCACTACACCCTTTGAGGTAGTTGGTTGACTACTACAGAACTCTCCTATAGATTTAATAAATATTAACGATCCTTTCCCAAATTTTGATGCATGACTAGTTACTGTAATGTCAATGATATGATCAAGACCCAGTGTTTTATGGAACCCTTTATATGTATCAGAGTTTCCCAATGATTCTCTTATTATACCATTATGATTCGGTTTAAAGACATTCAACTTGGCCATCTAGGGTATATTATCAATCTGAGAAGTAGTTGGTGTTTTTGATTTTGTATTGATCCTCAAAGTGGCATTCAAATTATCAGAGGAAAATAGGAATAAGATACGAAAGAGTTAATTGGAATGGGTAGGGGTTCAATCTTAGTCGGATTCTTGTGATGGATGCACTTTCCCTATATTAATGGGATAATAATTTCAAATATCTAAGCCCGTATTAGTCCTTCTTTGTGTGAGAAACAAGAAAAAACCTAAGATCAGTCAGATTTCATGAGAGAGTACAATTAGATTTGAAAAGAATAATTATGTACTATGGCTACCATGTGATGATTCCTATGATATGAAAGGGTAAGAAATAGAAAATATGGTGGGACATGCACATGGGATTCGATAAGATACCTAACCTAGTATGTGGGTTAGTTGATAATATGTTTTGGGGATTACACGTGGGTGGAATCCCATGTTTTTGGAACTATTAAAATAATCTCAAATCATAGATATTAAGTATTGGTTATGGATTTCACCTAGGTAGATACCTATATTTATGGAACTTTTATTTTAATATCAACTTTGAGTTGTTATGGTTTTCTTGGGGAATACCCCTAAATAGGATTCATATATTTATAGAACCATTAGAAGAATATCAACTCATGGAGATTAATGTTTTGAGGATAACACCTAGGTGGATACCCATATTTTATAAACCAAGAGGATAATATAACTCATAATGATTAAGGTTTGGTTGAGTCTCACACCTAGGATAATGCCTATATTTATGGGACCATAAGGATAATTTCAACTCATGGTAATTCAGAGGTTTGGTTGGGGTTTACACCTTGGGGAATTCCCATGTTTCTTGAACCATGGGGAGAATCCAAACTAATGGATATTAATGTTTGGTTAGGATTTACACATAAGAGGATTATTAATTTTATATAACCATTATTATTATCACAACTCATGGAGATTAAGGTTTGTTTAGGGATTACACCAAGAAGTACTCCCATGTTGTTGGAATCATGAAGAGTATCTTGACTCAAGGAGATTAATTTTTGATTATGTACTACATGTATATGGTTTACCATATTTTTAAAACCATGAGGATAATCTCAACTCTTATAGACTAAGGCTTTTTTGTGGGTTACACCTCAAAGGAGTTCTATATTTCAGGAACCATGAGAATAATGTCAACTCATGGAGATTATTGATTGCATTGGGATTCCACTGAGTAAGATAACCTTATCTAGAGAAGATCTCTAGGATGACATGATCACATATAAATGTCTTCATTGTGACTCTTCATGAAGAATATACATAGGATTTATACATATGGCCAGCCACATGGGGTTTTCAACATTACACTTTATGAAGGTGGGAATATTAATTTGGTAAACAGAAATCAATTCATGAGGTATCCATATATAATACTTCAGGTGGTGGTGGAAACATAAAATTTACAACCATATAGTATAAGCCACGTAAGGATGGAGAAGGGAGGATTCAACATAGGATATTCACTTATAGATATTTGTATATTTATTTTCATATCATGATTTTTAGGGTGATTTCTTTTAAGATTTCATCAAAAATTCCAACCCATATTTGGAAATTGTGAATTTTACACGAGTGTTTCTATAAGAGAATGACCACCACAAGTGTCCCATATAGTTCTATATATGTCTACCTTTATTCTACATGATTCAACCCAATTTGGGTGTTTTTATTCAAAGGGAGCGGTGAAAAAATTATTTGCAAAAATATGTGGCTACATAAAAAAAGGTAGCCACATAACACTTCATTAAGGATGATGGTCACATTAGAGATCTACATTTAAGTTAAAAGCAGTTGGTCACATAAGAGAATAATGAGGAAATTTTATTTCCATTCTAGGGTTAAAGAAATAAAACCTTATACTTGAAATGACATTATATTGTGGGATGCCAAAATTCTTCTTCTTAGATCACAAATGGCTTCAGTTTTTGGGATAAGTGTTTCTTGAACTCTTTGAAGCACCACATAATTACAGAAAAGTGATATTCAATATAAAAAAACACCTCCTGAAATCCTCAAAAGGAAATATAACCACACATTTATTGAATTTAGTACATTCATAGTAGAGCTCTATGTAGGATTTTAGTCATTGTTAATGTTTTTGGGCTAAAATGAATCATGACAAAAGAGTGGTCCTAAATTTGATCTATACATAAGTTTGGGATCTATGAGTAGTAAAATAAAAGAATTCAAAGAGACCCATTCCCTAGTGATATGGTACATACACCATATTTGTATTTTTTTATGATTCCTAAAATTTCCTAGATGGCCATCAAAAATGGGTTTTAAGGAAAAAACACCCATATTATAAGTAGTTTGTAAAATCCATCGTAAAATAATGGAGGGAGGTTCTCACACCAAACCATTATATTAAAAAATAATTTTAAGGAATATTTATCCATAAAAGTGTGAGTAGTTTTTTTTGGAATTTGGAATCCCAATACGATTCTCTTTTAACATAGAGACACATTTTTATTAAAACACAACTTGTGTTGATTAAGTTAGGGTAATATCATTAGTAATGAATAAAAGTGTGTGGAATAAATTTTTCGATGCTAATAAAATGACCCCTAGAGATGGCATTGTTAAGAAAGAAAAAAAATATGATTATAAGCTAAATATAGGGAACTTTTTCCATTCCTAAATCATTTTGTTGGCATTGGAGTTTTCTCACTAGTGAGTGGATTATTTCCCAAAGTAGGATCTGAACTCAAATATTTTTAATGTAAACAAGAAGAGTAATGTCAACCCAAGGAATTAAATCCTAAATCCTGAATGGTTGGGATTATAGGATAAGAGATAGAGAGTGGAATGAAGATGATTTTCAGCTATATCTACAATTGAGTATGTATATGTCTATATATATCTAGCATGAGTAGGAATCAAGCCTTGCATAGTTCAAATAAATGGAATTATTTATATATCAAACTAATACATAGACTAACACAATTTTCATTATAGGTTTAATCACGATGGACCCTATTATGAAGGTTATAACATAGATCTTGAACATATACAAGAGTGGTGATATCATCACATTACCATGGATTCATGAATTAGGGCCAATGTTTCCTCCCGGATGATTCATGTATCTAACTCTCATTGAAAATTTTTAGGCTTGACAGTGGTTTTTCACACTAAGAAGATTATCTTCATGAATGAAAGACCAAATATCATGCATTGTTTAGTCATTCAATGAGGACATGGTCCCCTTATATAGGAAATGAGGATAAAATAGGTTCTATAATTCTTTCTTAAGTCCATGGACCTTTTTTGGATATATTTATTTTTTAATATGGTAAAATGTCATCCCAAAATTCTTTTTAACTTTTCATTGCCACCTTAGGTTTTTCACAAGTCATTAACGGAGAGTAATAATGGGTAGGAACTCAGATTTTACCCAGGTCTCCCTTTTTGGGCTTTCAATATGATTATTTGTTATTATTTTCCTCTTGTTTTAAATGATGATGATTTTCGTAGACTATGTGTGGTTCACACTTTCTAGGAAAAGTATTGAAATTTTTACTGGGTTCTAATTATGTATTTTAACCTAATGATTAATATGTGTACTTCTATCAAAATGTTATTGTCTTTATGAACAAATAAATGTAGCTATTGTTTAAGGTATGATAGAATTGAATACTTGTTGATGATGTTTATGATCATAGAACATTGAAACAAAAGTTGACTAAGGTTTTCTATGCAACAAGTGAATGGAGAAACCTAGTGTGAATAGGGATGCCACTGCTAGTATAAATTATATCATGGTTTTTAACATAGTTAATTTTTAAAGTTCTTGTATAAGAGGGGGGATTCATTTTATGGTCATGAATCTTGTACCACATGTATGATAGGATTTTTTAATAGGAAAATCTCAACTTACAGTTTCAGGGTCTCCATAGGAGTGGCAGAACCAAATAAGAAAGGGAACAAAAATATAATTACATGATATATCATTAAACATGTGAATAATACATTATTGTGTAACATTTATGGAACTTGAATAATCTCAAATAGTTTGGTAATGGAGTGTATATTTCATAATCTATTAATGTCAGAATCAATTAGAATTGAATGTCAGTGGGAATAGAATGACCATTAGTAACTAAATAAAAATAATGTCACACCCAATCAATGGAATGGTGTATGTGGTTTCGGTAGAATTTTCTTCCAGGTCTAAAACACCCCCTAGGTGTTACTTAATAATGTCAATGTAAACAATTCTATTCATCATCAAATCATAGTGGGTTCAATTCAGATCAATCAGGCCAAGACAAAAATATTTCCATAGAGAGAACAAGCAAGAGCATTAATCGAATCAAGGTTTAGTGTTTCCAAGAGGAGGATTGGGTTCAAAGAATTTGTATGTTTTAAATCAGATATCAAATATATGAAGTGTTTCATAGGAAGATGGGATATTAAAGAAGGGTTAATGCAATCCAAAGATTATTCCATCATGTAATGGACACATTCTCATGAAAGATATAAACTATTAGATTCGTCAGCACAAAATCCCCTAAATGGGTGATATAGTCAATATGAAAATAAAATCTTTTTAAAAATTAAAAATTAAAAATAGATCATGTTTTTTGCAGTTATTGAGGGGAATAAAGATTTTATCTTACTTTTTATTATATGAGGAAACCAGTGAGCATAACCATGATATTTATTGGGTCACATAGAAAACCAAATGAGATTTTATCCTTTTTTTATTAATTTCATGTGAACTATAAGAGGGAATGAACTATAAAACAAGGACTTAACTTATTCTTTAGTTTCATTTTATGGGGTTTTAACCTGAAATGAATTTTTTACTATTTTGATTTTAAATTTAGTGACATTCAATTATAAACATGAATTGGTGAAATTTAGGGTTACATATCTTGGTCAAAATATTAAATATGTTTAAGTTCATGTAGATTGGATAAAATGGGTGGGACATTGTACACAGTAAGGGAAACAGATAACCCGATGTAATTGATGAGCCCAATTATAGTATATATTATTCAATAGGGTGAATTTTTTTCAGTTTATAGTTATTGGACCAAGAAAAAAAATTGATGGTCAAATAGCTTATACTATATGTTTTATGGTTGGGGATATGATAAGAAATCGTAATATTTCTATGTATATCATTGGAAAGTGTATCAAGAAACATGTAGTTCTTTGGAATGAAATGTATACTATACAGATCTGAATCATTTTTTGTGGAATGTTGAATTTTATTTAATGAATGTGTCCATAAACCAAATAACTCGCTTTATAATCTCTTATAGAGATCTGGATCATAAGAAAGTTGTGGGGTCTTAATTATCCAAGGAACATATAGTTTATGTTCTAATGAACTCAACATGGATTAAGTTATCTTGTAGTGAGGAAAAAGGCCAAATAAAATTTGCCACCCTAAGAAGATTAACTTTTTATAGGTTTGACTTCAACCTTTTCGTTTAATGTCCAGATGTTAGGACTATATTACTTATCATTAATAAAAATTAATCTCAATCACTCAAATTAGAGTGTCCCTTAAGGTCTTGTAATCTCACATGAGTCATGAACAATGTGAGAAAAATAGAATACTTGGAAAATCATTTTTACCACATGAAGGTGAATGATAGGAATCATGTGTGGGGATTAACATTTCACTTTTAGAAAGAATAGCAACATGTATTTGGATCTCATAGAAGTGTATGGTTAAATACGATGAATATTCACAATTATGCCTAAAACCAATGATCCAGAAATCAGTATGTATCCCTTGTAATGGTAATCTAATCACATGAATTTATTTCTGATAGGTTACTCAAAAAATATAACTTACATTCATGGAATAAGTAAAAGAACATCATAGTTTGGGTAGATAAAGGAATTATGGTCAACTTGCACGACTAATGAAATCATATCCCTTTGAAAGGCAAAGTAGTCAATATATTGATGAAGATATTTCATAGGAGAGAATAATTTTCATATTTTAACCTATATTAGGATTGAAATAAGGTGTACATCCATATGAAGTATCCATGATAGAAGACTCGAGTTTCTTTTTTAATAGTTTTTTCAATCATATTATTGATTTTTATTTAGGGATCACACACTAGGTACGTTCACATGAATCAAAATCTCACGTAGGTAATGGGTCACATTGAATAGAAAATGTTTCATCTAATTTCATTTCATTATGAAAGGACACATATGTTATATATTTTAGGGTTAGGTAATGAGGAAAAGATAAACATATGTGATTATTTTAAAAACCATCTTTAATTGATCCTTGATTTAGTTGGGGAGGGTTTCATGAAGGATAATTATTCATCTATGCATGCCAGTATGGATAAAAGGCCATATTACAGGGGGCTTTACATTGATCTAAGTCATATGTAAGGAAGGTGTGTCCCATGGATTAAACTATTTTATGTTTCTTAAGGTCATGCAGGGTGGACCAATTGAGGGATCCTTATTGGTAGATATAGAGTGTGATGGTATAAAACACAATTTTTTTGATCCCTTTCAAAATAAGAAAGTGGTTAAAGTAAATCTTTTTTTCAAATATATGAATGAATGAATTGTGACCAGAAATATTATAATGCCCATTAGTAATTGTTCAAAACTAATTCCACACTTAATTAATGGAGACTAGTGGTGTTGGATAGAATTTAAAACACTCTGTCTTGGGATAGAACATGGGGTTCATGTGGACCATTATACCAGGAAAGTAACATCTTATAGTGGTTCCTTCACATGCTATGAAGAAAAAATTGTTATTCGACATCATATCATTGTGGGGTGCCATCATTTTAATCAATCCATGCCACTTGTTTTTCAACAAAAGAGATAATACAGATGATTAATTGACTAAAGGTAGTTATTTATTTATAAATTAGAAATTATAAAATAGTATGGGTTAAGGAAGCGCGTTCAAAAGGATTAGAAAAATTCCATTGATATAAAATATCTGTCAAAAGAGTCTATTTGGGTAGGAGGAATAAACCATGACTAAAATTAAGGTTTATTTAAACCTCAAAAATAGTGAAGATTGAACTCAAGATGTAATTATGGAATCGTGCTTGTTTAGTAAGATCATTTTTGAGTGAAATATTTAAATAGTTTATAGTTATTCAGGATGAACCAATGTCATGTTATTTTATATCATATGATGAGGATGTATTCCAAGACCAACATAGTGTAGTCCAATGACATATGGTTGGGGAAAAGACAATGTTGTTTGAAATTTTTCAATGAGGATGAGGCACTATACAATCTATTGTCTTTTGATAAGGATGTTTTCCTATAGTTTATTGTTATTCGACCATGATGAGTTTTAGGTAGTCTAAATTTATGCATCTCAAACTATTGTGACATTTAGTTTTGGGTGATATGACTAGGAACTATAGTGTCTTGTAGTTTAGGGTCTTACAACTAGTTCCATTGTATATAATTAATTAGATGTCGTGATCCACTTTAGAGTTAGAATAAATCACATGTATGTATCATGAGTATCTGGATTATATAACTCTATTTGGACTTTGTTTACATTATTTTCAAGCCAATAATCAAATATTAAGAAGTATTCATTTTTGTTACCCAAAATTCTACAGTTGGAATTATTATTGGGTTTATCTTTCCTGACAACCTCTATGGGTCTCTATATCCTCGAAAGCCTGAGAATGTTTATCTCATTTAAACATGTGAAGTATATAACTATCATAATTAAAAGAATATACCTTAATTTATCTCCCTCTAAGATATAGTCAACCTGGATGATTTGGTACATATTGTGTGTTATACTCAAGATGTCCATATAACTGAAAAATAAACATGGGTGTCATTAGATCCAATATCACATCATCTATCTTCTTTTGAATCCAATATAGTAATACAATGCACCTCTTGATTGTATATCCTAACAATTGATGGTAAGGGTAGTGTTTTTGAAATTATCTTAATTATTCCTCTTTAGTTCTCTTAATCTGTGGGAACTTGATCAAATTATTTTCCTTGGAAGATTAGAAATACTCAAGAACTTGTTATTGTTCAAAGGACTACACTTTTGTTTACATGTCATAAAAGAGAGGAATGAAAAAACCGATTTCCAATACTTCTACATATTCCTTTATTTATATGTTAACATGGATGAATTTGGGATATGGTAGGTTTTAACCTTATCTCAATCAATTCGTGGTTAAAATATGAATCATTCAATACCATAGAAGTTGATGTTGTCTGCCCTACATTTTGGAACATTGAATTTTTTGTAAAATCTAGGGAAACTGATAATGTCAATAAATGTCTTGAATAAACCAGATGATGAGGTAGAAAATATGAAAATTCCTATATCCTTGTGGGAAATGGTGAGGTGGAGTGAAGACTTAAATTCTCTTTATGAGGGGGAGAAATTATTGGGAATACCCCTAGCCCTATAGGATGGGGTACTTCACTACAAGGAGGACCTCAATAAAAAGATTATAATATTATGTCACCAATAAAATATCTAGGAATCATATTCATATGTATCTAATGTAGATCCTCATTTTCTTGCTTCAACTGAGTGATCCATCCAAGAAAACAATGGCCCTGTCATCCTCAAGGGGAAAATATGAAGAATAATTTACGACCCCCTTTCATTCTTCAATTGTAGGAATGGTGTAAAATTATGGGAGTCTCGACAAAAACCATGGATATTTTATTATCTATTAACATTGTGTATATATTCCATCGACCTTTACTCTAAAGACAAAACAGGGTTGTTAATGCCTTCAATAGTGGTAGGTCGTGTATCACTGGGCCCTTCATCACCAATGCTTAATGTAAATTATGAGACAACCTACTGGGGCTAGTGGGATTGCAGAAATGTAAAATCATCACTATGAAGAGTTGTTAAATTAAAACTAGGGAAAAAGTATCCAAACCTAGATGATACTAGTTTGTTGGAGACATAGTTGAATAGGTGCTACTCTTCAGTTAAATATCTTGTTTGGGGGACAGTTCCCATTGGACCATTTTTTAGGACATTGAACAATTTTTTTTTGGTGGGACGACTCTCGTTTGACCATTTAGTGAAAAAGTACCCAGAAAACCATTTTATGGGATGATTCTCATGTACATTATTCTTATTCATTGGGATGAATTGTTGAAACATATGATACATGTGAAATATAATTTTTCATTATAATTTAACCCTCATAAATCATTTTTTAAAAGATATTTGATGGAAACAAATTCATGGATCATGTTACCCAATATATTATGGAAAGGGAATTAATTTGAATTATCATTACTCCATACATCAATTTGTTTTTTAATTTTTTAAATTATGATTATATTTTATCATATAGTAAAGGTGAAATAACCCAGAAGCTAATAATTTTGGTGGGAAATAATTTTATCTTTCCTACATTTAAGGTCATATCGATTCATCTTTTTCATCTTGATGGTGATAATAACTATTTCAAATTTCCCTAGATTCCATATTTTTGATAGTATTTTTTGATAATTTATTTCTGTGGTTTTATGAATAACATAATTTATTTGTCTTCCTACAGATAAAAACTCAAAAAACCACCAGGGTACTTCAATGGAATATTCATAGTTGAAAACTCAACATCTATGTTTTCCATGTAGATATCTAGTAATTTTGCATGGGGAAGTTGTTTTCTCATGGAATACATCAGACCCTTCTATATTGAAATGAAACACAAGAATATCTCATTTTATTTACTCTTTCAATTAAAAATTCTAAGTATTTTTATTTTCATTAGCATAGAGATGAATCAGTAGTGAAAATGCTGATATAGATATTCCATGGATGAGATAGACCCAACTTCACGGTTGCTATACCAATAAATGGAAGGTAATTCCATGGTATTCACAAATCATATGATCTTGGAAGCACCTTTTTTTCATGGTTCCCAACATTGGGACGCACAAAGATGATAAATGGGGGAGATGTTGTTCTGTATCACCCATTCCATCAAATATTGGGATGTTAGGGTTACATAATTGGGGAGGGGTGGATTCATTCCACCTACTCAGTAAACATTATCCTATCTTTTTTACATTTTAAAGATTAAATTCAAGAGAATACATCTAGGAAATGATGGAATTGAATAATTCTTGAAACATCTTATTCTGAGTAATCCTAAAATGATTTTTTCTTAAAATAGTAATTGATGGTCTTCCTAGTAGTTAGATTACATTGAAAATCAAGCAACACTATAGTATAATGGGTTGATTTATGAAAAGTTAATTCGATGTGGGGGATCTATTCATCCAATGTTAGTCGAGTAACCTTCCCTCATTGAATATGTTCATATAAATGAGGTATGAAATATTAAACCCAATGACCATGATCAAATTATTTACATCTTCTGAGTAACTCAATATTAATTTGATAAAGTATTACTATTTTGGGATTAAAGGTATTAATATTTTCTTTTACTGAGATGGATTCACCATGGTCAGGTGATGGGTAGGTATTGAATTTGGCCACAGCAATATTCTTATTTACAGTAGCAAGGTTTTCATCATCATCCAATCAAGATGTGATGAAATTCACTATTATGAATCATCTGGGAGGAAAAATATACCAACTTGGGGGAGGAATATCAATGATTTGGGTATTTCCTTACATGATATATGGTATTAGAGATTACTACAATTTAAAAAATGACAAAAATTCCCCCTTCCATATGTGTTGGGGTTTTAAATTGGATTGTAATATCACTAAGGATAACTAACTTTTTTTATAAATCTCTTGGATCATGGTAATCAAGAATCAGGGCACAATACATTATTGATATCTATTAATTGGATTCATAGGTTTTGGAAGTGGGATGGGCATGGACCTGCTCTAGATATGAAATGGTTTTCATCCTTGATATTCTCTCATTCATTAGTCTATAATTTGGATTACTAGGATAGGTAATGTTTCCATTAAAATTTCTTTTAGAATTGGGGTAACACATGGGTCAGGATGACCATGTTGGATTAGATCCCTCCTTGATAGTTCCAGGGTGGTTTCCTTGATTTGGTGGATTTCATCCTCATCCTTCCCATGATAGGTATGTACTATATTTATCCACTACAACTATATGATCTTGAAATGATCGTGTGTGGTGAAGGTTCCAATATCTTCTTCACAAGACATAATGAATAGTAACTATTCATCTTCATTACATGGAGACATTCATGAGCTTCTTTAATTTTTTGAATTGATCCATTATAATGATACCTCTAAACCAAGGAATTCACCATCTGTCATTGTAGGTGTTGTGTTAATGACAGTGTATATCAAGGCATTGATTCCTTGGAATCCATGGAAGTGGATGCATCTTTTTGGTATTTCCACTGGCTTTCACAAGTGACTTTAGTATCTTATTATTACTACCATCTTGTCAAATGAATTTGGAATTTATTAGTACATTTTTGGATGCAATTTGAATCGTTAGAGATCCCAAATGTCTTGGAGAGGAAACACAAACATGGCACTCGACAGTGTAGCATAAAAAATAAGAGTGCATTTGTTGAATGATCTCATTCACTTAAAGGATTGAATCAAGTTAGTTTTTCATATATGAGGGGGTTGATAGTGTTATATTTTCCACAACTAGTTCCCTTTTTTTCATAGAGAAAACTGCGGTCATCTATTTATTTAGGAGGATTTATTATGGATGCACATTCATTCACATCAGGTTAACCATTTTTGTTTTTCTAAGAAATTACGATAGCATTCATGACTGATTTGTTTTATTTAATGTGGATGTAACTTTCAAAGGAATTAGGTTGTTGGGAATTTTCCAACATCACCATAGAAAATATTTTGCTCGATGGGTTGAGAGGCCGACCTCATCTTAACCATTCAAGGTTGATTATTTCATACTCCGGGGCTCTCATATATATTTAATTCATATTCATGAATCATTCCCAAATAGTATTTTGAGACTGGTTAACATCGTTCAAATGATCTTATTTAGACCTTATGTTTAAAGGAACCCTTTATATTTACCAAAGACTACAAATTGTTTTTTAATTAATTTATAATTCTTTATTTTATGGTTAACCAAATGGGCTCCTAGGAGTCTATTTTTATCTAGAGATGCAGTGGGTCTTTTTACATTAGATTAAAACTCAAATATGTGTCCTAAATATAATGGGAAAAAAATAAAAACCATCTACGTTGATGGGATGGTTTGGGAGAACACCTCATTATGGGGCTCACAATAGAGGTGCTTTCCCAATTATGATGAGATTATCATTGAATATATCTTAGTGAATGAGAGACTTTCTTAGTGTGTGGAATAAGAGATAGAATTAGATATTTAAAATTTCATGAGGGCATAAAATTTGATTTTAAAGGAGGAATCACACACTGAGTCTAATTTCATAAGATTCATATGCCTTGAAAGGGGAAAACAGATATAATACCTGGATTATGAATGTAATTACCTAAGATACCTTACCAAGTAGGTTAGTTAGGTGAGGGTATTCTTTAGGGATACACCTTTGAGGAATCATATATTTTTGGAACCAGGAGAAGAATCTATGCTCATGAATATTAATGTTTGGTAGGGTTTTACACCTAGAAAGATGCTAATATTTTTGGAACCATGAGGAGAATCTCAACTCATGGAGATTATGAGTTGGTTGGGGCTTACCCATAAAAATATGCTCATATTTCTAGAACCGCATGGAAAATATTAAATAATGGAGATTAATTTTTTTGGTACTATCATCTTGGATGAGGCCATATTTTTTGAACCATGAGGAGACTCTCAACTCCTAGAGATTAAGGACCGGTTGGATCTTACACCTAGGAGAAATACCATATTTTTGGACATAGGAAGAGAATCTCAACTCATGGGGAATGAGATGTTTGGTTAGGGATTAAACATAGGATAAAGAAAAATATTCTATAATCATGAGGAAAATGTAAAATCATAGATATTATAGTTTAATTGGGGATTAAATCGAAAAGGATGGCTATGTTTTTGGAACCATGAGGAGTTTCTTGACTCAAAGAGATTAAGGATTTATTGGGGATATCACCTATGAGGATGCTAAATGTTTTTAGAACCATGTGGTTTATCTAGAATCGTGGAGATTAAGGTTTAATGTGGTGATTAAACATAATATTATTCCCATATTTCTCAAACAATTAGGATAATCTCAACTTGTAATGATTAAGGTTTGGTTGAGGCTTACACCTAGGAGGATGCCCATATTTCTTGAATAATGAGGATAATGTCAACTAATCGAGATTATGTATTTGTTCTGGAATAAACCTAGGAGAGTTCCCATATTTGGTTAATTTCATGAGGATGACATTATCAAATATTATTTTCTTCATGGTTATTCTTATAGGAAATTAGGATAAACATACATGGATATTACATAATTTTTTATTAATATTCAACACAATACAAAATTGCATGCCTGATGACTATTATAATATAGTTTCTTTGGAAATTAGTAAAAAAAAATTCTTATATTGTGAAATATTTTCAAAATATTCCATAAATATATTCCCCTTTTATTACTCTAACTAAAAACCTTCCATAATTAAATAGAAAAGGAAACAGAATAAAGGGGTGAGCTCAGATGCACATTAACGGTAATCAAGGGTGGTATATAAGAATAACATTAGAATAAGGGTATGAGAACAAGATCATAAAATTATAAGATCGTACCCATAATTTTAATGATCATAATTACTATTCATGTCTTCATAAGACATGAATCATAAGGAAGTAAAAGAACATAATTCATGACAACATTACGTAGGCATAAGACCTAGAAATGAGGTATACCCATAATCCTAGAAAATACGACATAAGGAATTACTACCAAGAACATCATAAAATGTTATTCATAGGTTAATCACACATGATCCTTCATAGGGCTTGGGATTCCATCTTCTATAGCATATTTTTGTGGTCTTGGGATGTCCTTCCATGTACCCCCTTGTTCCGGGTTTGTGATTCCCTCCCGTGTACCCTCTTTTTTTTGTTGTATTCCCTCCCATGTACACTCTTGTCTCGATTTTGGGATACCATCCCATGTTACCTCTGGTTTCAAGCTTGGGATTACCTCCCATGTACCGTCTTGTTTCGATATTGGGATTCCCTCCAGTGTACCCTCTTGTTTCAGGATCGGGAAGCCGTCCCATGTGCCCTCTTGTTTGGTTGGAGGGATTCCCTCCAATGTACCATCATGTTTTAGGATTGGGATACTCTCCCATGTAACCATTGCAATAATTAAGAATTTATCATTACCGAATTCATTGGATGTAGATATAGGTCCCTCACATCAGAGAATTAAATTATACATGAAAATTACACATGATCAGTTAACATTCATCATATCCTGACCAAAAAAAAGATAAGGGTTTTAAAACATCATATCATAACTCAGGAAAGGAAAGGGGTGTTATAAAATCTTCATTATAACATAGCATATGGAATAAAGGTAGGTTTATTAATCATTTATTCAAAGAAAAATCCTAGAAATTAATAGGTTTTCATAATTATATATCCCATAGAAGAGAAAAAGGTGTCATAATCATCATTACATGAAAACATTAACCATTCAAGAAATGATATTTATTGTATTCCTGGATTGTGTCCCTAATAAATCATAAAATATATCAAATAATTTAATATTATATGCATAAATATTTTAAAAGATTACATATATCATTTCTTAAGGAAATTGAAATTTAATTTTAAATTGTGGAAAATATTCAAAGTCCATTTCTTTAAAAAAATGAAAACATACCAAGTAATATTTAAAATAATTTAAAATATTTCTTAAGGAAAATATCCTTTATTATTTAAAAAAGTTATTTTTGAGACATAAAATCTTTTAATAACTGTTTTTTATTCAAAATAATATTGAAGTAAATTTGGAGACACTTTTCCTTGAGAAAAATATAAAGGAAGGTTGAAAACATTTTGAAACTTTTTTCCATGATAACTTATTAAAAAAGCTTGAAATCATTTTTTAAAACCTTTTTATTTGAAAAACACTTAAAAATTTATTTCAGTCATATTAAGAAAATATTTTCCAAATTTTTTTGTAAACTATCAAATGATGCTTAAAATGAATGATGTTCAAGAATACATATAAATCATTTCATTTCAAACATTCCTTATGCACCATAAAAGTTTTACAAAAGATCTATGATTGGAAAAATAATAGATGATTCATTTTAAAAACATTTCATAAAATTATAAAACATGGGTAAAAATTATTTTAAGGACCATATAAGAATATTATAACATTTTGAAAACATTTTTATAATATGTGGGTTTGAATGAACAGAGATTTATGAAAAAATAGAGAGATAAAGCCTGATTTTTTTAGAACATTTTTTTAGTCATCATACGTACCTAAGAATCAAAATATTGTACCATTACATGAAAATATAATGGATAAATATAGGAAATGAAACATTTTATGAGTTATAGGGAGTTGGATCATAGTATTTCATCAATGAATAAAAAATCATTATTAATCCCAATAGATGATGAGATCGTAACTATAAATTGTCACCACTTTGGAAACATTGAATCATAACAAACATGAAATTATAAAAATACATAAAGCATAAAATATCATGAAAAAAAAAATATTCTTGATATAAAATTTCAATAGGAATTATCTACATATATTATAATAATATAGGTTCATGACATGACTTGTGTGTCAAGTAAGGCTACTTAAGAAAAAATTACCTTGCCCATTGGGTAAGTTCTGAACTGTATAGCCCACAAAAGTTGAATTATAAAATAGATATTTAATTTCAAATAAATTTATATATAAGTATCACATAATTCATTTATGGCTATTATATACACCACATGAAAGAAAAAAGTTGTGAAAAAGGCATGTATATCACATATATAAAATGTTAGATGAGAAAACCCTTTCAATATGTATTTAATTTCGTTGTACACAATCAAAACTAATTTATAATAAATAAATGTTTAATATTACTCTAAAAAATTTCCATATTATTACATATAATATCATATATTATTTTATTATCACTTTATAATACTAATTTAATGACAATTTCATGTTAAAGATCTATTTTGGGTAATTATATTTTTATATTTCGTATATGTTTTGACTTTTAATCCTTGATCCTATTACTTAGACCATGATATAATTATTTATATAATTTAAAAAAAGATACAAATATAATATATTATCAGTATAAAAATACATGTAATAATCTATAATAGATATAAATATGAAATGGAATACACCGTTCATGGAGACGATTAAACGTATATATGCATGAATGTTGTTTTTGTTTTCCTGTTATTTTGGAAGAAAGTTTGTAAATAAAATATATGTATATATCTGTATAATATAATTCTATTAGAATTATTATATCATATAATAAATATATATTTAATAACTATATTCATTATACATTCAATTTAATTTGTGAACTTATCACATCGCTATGAAGAGATAGTAGTCATCAAGACCACAAACAATTTTATCATATTTAGATAAAAAAGAAATTATGAAATTATGTGTTATATCATAATTAAGGAAGAATAAATACATAATAAATATCATATATGTATAATATATAAATAGTATTTTCATCATAATTTCCAACCATGATAGGTGGTAGTGAAAAAATGAACGACTTCGTTTTGTGAGTCGTTAGTTCACCGTACACAAGAATGATAAGTTCGCTACCCATTTGATGGAAGTGAGTGTAGGTGATGGTATAAAAATTAAAATAAAAACATATATGTATATTTAGGATAATAATTTTATTATATAATCATGGAATAAGAATCATTTAATGGGTGAATATATAATTAAAATAGAAATATGTGTTGAAGAGTGTTACCTCTTTTTCAGGTAACTCCTTTTGGTTTGCAGTAATGGGTTTCCTTGGATGGAATTATTCCCAAAGAGAGGATTATAAGATGAAGGGAGGTATTTTGGTAAGGATATTTGGATAGGGTCATTTTTTAGATAAAAGGGATTTATAATTTTAAAGAGAGGTGGTGGATATGAGGGCTTTTAGAAGTTGGGAAAATAACACATTGGGTGTTATAGAAATGAATTGTATGCTCCCCACATTTTACTCTCCCTCTAATGGTAAAAAGTTGAAAATTATAGATACTTATGGATGGAATGATCTTAATACAACCATCTAATAATTTTTATAAAATCATAGGGTCATTTTTAGGGCGTCTATTCTATATGTGGTCATTAATTAAATCTATTTGTACCTTAATGAATGTAATAAGATTAAATTACATTAAATAATGTTTTTGGTCGAAAAAATATGAAATAATAAAAAATTATTACTCATATTGATCCCAAATATGTAATAAATGTTTAAAAATTCTAATCACATAAGTGGCAGAAATTAAATTAAAACCAATCCCATAAACAGGATGAGATGATGAGTTTTTAAAGTGAAAAAATCCAAAAGTTTGAAATGATTTTATATCAAATTTTTATGGGGAATGGTTACAATGACCAAAATTGTATTGATGGATGTATAATTTTTCTAAATATTCTTAAAATGTAATTTAGAGTACTGGGTAACTATATAAATAATTTAGATGAAAAACTGGTTTTGAATCAAAACTCAATATTTATCACTATTCATCCAAAAATCAAATATTACAGAAAATAAAAAAAGTTCACCCAAAGTAAATTTTTATATTCCACATTTAAAAATGGTGTTAATTTTTTTAAAAAATACAAAATATTCACTATTTAGATTTTTAATAGGATCACCAATAAAATGTACTAAAATTACATTTTTCAAAAATAGACATTTTTATTCATAAAATTTGATCCTTTCTTAAAATTAAATAACATAATTAATAAGAATCATAATAATATATATATATATATATCATTAAAATAATTTAATTTTTTTTATTAATTAATTTATAAATGTAAAACATTTTTGATTACATAAATATAGTTTTCTAGTATGATATTTCAAACAAATCCAAAAGGGTTTTACTATCATTTAATGTTTATTCCTCAACATATATTTTATATTACATACATTTATAAACCATATTTTCAATAATTTTTTAAAAATATTTTTAACTTACATTCCAAAGACTATGTGGTAACTATACTAATATCTTAATAATAATATTAAAAATATATTATAGATCTATAAAACGCTTTCTTATGTGTAACACAAGATATCGAAATAACTCAACATTGTATGTAACACAGTCCAGACATAGTGGTACTTGTACCATAATATAAACTATGATTTTCATGTAGTGAAAGGTTATCATGGTATTTCGTGAAATCAAAGTCAATCATAGTGCTTTTATATAACCCAAGCTATATTTAGAGTTGTGTGAAATGAAAAATATCAAAAAAGATTAAATTAATTCAAAAAAATCATAAAATCTTAGGGTGTTAAATTATACCACCCTTAAAATGAATTTCTCCATGAAAATTTGTTTGGGTTGTCATAGGTTAAATACTTTAATTTAACTTTTTTAGAAACCCACATCATAAAAATAAATGCTAAAAATTACTTTGAAAAGGGAATATTGAAACCATAATGATCTATGAAAGTAATCAATAACAATGTTTCCACGGAGAATTACATTGGTTGGGAGTAAAGATTAGAAAAGGAAAAAAGTGTAAATAATTGTAGAGAGTGCTAAAGATCATTAATCACCTGCAGGTGAATGATCAATGGATTGTTAAAAGACTGAAAAACCATAAATCAATGATGTTTTATAAGAAAATTGATCAATAAAAGGTAATGTATTAGGATAAATATTTTAATATAATTTTCCTAGAGTTGATGAATTTTCTCACAAGAAGATATACATACATTATTTCATTCCAATTCATATGCACTATTTAACCCTTTGGTTATTCCTTGGTAAATTCCCACTTAATATCTTTCTCTAGAGGATGAAGGTGAATTTTCCATTCCTAAAGAACTAATATATTCTGAGATCCATAAATAAATTATAAGTCATTATATCTTCCTTTTGTTATCATCACACCAAAATGGTTATCATATGTTATCAAATATTAATAAATCTGCATATAGTGAGATAATACTCTATTCTATAAAACATCATCAAAAGTTTAACAAAAATCATCCCATAAATGTATAACTTTCTTACCCTTTAAAAAATGAAAATCCAAAACCCTAAAAATATGTTTACTAAATCAGCTTAACAATAATCAACCATATATCATAACATAGATCTCGGTTGTCACATTAAAAACATGTCAATGCCTTCATTGTATATTTCCTTATAACATGAAAATAACTTGAATTACAATAAATCATTTTTGAAACCATTCATGATTCCACATTCCAAAGAATACTGGATATATTCCTAATATCCAAGAATTTTTAAAATTCATCAATGATATCATATATGAATTTTTTATCGAGTACCATATGAGTTATAAGGTAATAAATACTATTCAATTTAGTTTATCCACACAATTGTCTCTTTATCAATATAAAATATAATAATTCATCCATAGGAAGATTTTAGGGGTTATATTTTCAATTTAAAAATATTTACTATCCATTAAATCACTTTTCCATTTCATCAACACAATTTAACATATCATTTCAAAACCACAATAAAAAAATAATAAATATACTTATATATTTAATGATTTATAATCTTTTAATTCAAAATCATAGACACATCAATCATCAAATGTGATTTGTAAACCATTACTCATGATTCATCATCTTATTCCTTAATACCCCTTTCCTATAATATGTAATTTTAATTGATTATTATTTTTAATTAGCCTAAATTTAATATTTTCTGTTATATTTAATGTAAAAAACACTGTTAAAACATCCCATAACATTGAAATTTCATTTGTAATCTCTTTATCATCAAAATCATAACCAATATTCATGAACCATTTCTGGTTCTCTTGATGATATTTCTAATTAATATATCTATTTTCGTAGGGCTTCTGTCTTCTACATATGAATCATTCAATGTTGAAAAAGATAATTCTTTTTCCCTCCATTGAATATAACCAGAAATCATAGTGTGAGAAACACATATCAAAATGGAAAATAACACAATCATGTTAAATAACTTGTAGGATGTCTAAATCATGACACAAACTTCTTTAATATATGAAAACATATATTTATCCTATATTATTCTATATCATCCTTCATGATGGGTCATAAATAGTGTGTTAATTCCCAAAGCATATCACCCGAGAGTGTCAAACTAGGTGTGTAGCAAGGCCCATTGGTTTGAACCAGTTTCAGATTGAGCCTAGCTAAATTAGGTGTCTTCTAGGTTGATACACCCATGCACATCTATATAAAAGCCACATCCACTTGTAGTATCCATACATGTAGTTATTTATAAGAAACAAATTTACCTTTCCCTTACTAAAATTCCTTGACATTTTACTATTTGTGAACTCATCGTTAGACTTTTCCTTAGATACATCCCTAAACACATCCTCAGAAATAACCCTAGGAATATCAATAATTTTTTATCACCCTAGATTCCAAATATTGACTAATAAATTCATTTGATACAAACTATAGTGGCCCAGGATTCAAATACATGTATATTACATCATTTTTTATGAATATTAAACACATTAAAAAAATACATTCACGAGGAATGTAATAGTTTTGTTTCATTGGAATCTAAGAACACATTCATAAAATTTGGTGAAAGATCTTAAAAATCTCCTATAAAGATCGAACCATTTTGTTACTCCAACATAGAACATTTCTAAATAACCTATGGATAATAAACAAAATAATGTGGTGTACTTAGATGCTAATTAAGGGTAATTTAGTGAGATATGTATCATAACAAGAGAATGTGGGTAAGAGAACATGATCATAACATTATAAGATCTTACCCTTGATATCAATTATTCTAATCAAGAGTCAAGGAAGAATGTTTTGAAGTTCATAAGACAAGTATCATAAGGATGTCAAAGAGAATACATCATGACAACATAACATAATCATAAGTACTATAATTGTGTCATATTCATAATCATTGAAAATATTATTATAAAGATACCTACCAAGTACTTCAGATGACCTCTCATATACCATATGAGCTTATAAAACAATTATTGTTACCTAATGCATGAGAGTGAGATATATGTCCCACTAATCCCATATTGAAATCATACATGCATATGAAGCAAGATAACTAAAAAATCATCATATCATAACCCATAAGAATATATGGGATTCATAAAGATCATATCATAACCTGTGAAATGAAATATATACTATAGACTTGTAATAATATCATATCCTATGGAAAAGAGACATGTCTTATAATAATTTCATCAAATCATAAGCTGTGGAACGAAGTAGGTTACATAATCATGTAACCCTTGGAAGATAAACGAGTTTCATATACATCATCCCCTCAAAACAAAAATCGTTAATGAAATAGAATTAATGGTATTCTTATAATATGTCCCCCATTGTATTACCCCCGGTTTCTACTATGTAACCCTTGTTTTATGATTTTTCTGTACATGAAGCATATGAGAATTGGTTGGGAATGTTTGGATAGATTTAAACTGTCAAAGGGAAAAAAGGTGGTGACGCACAGGTTTCATAATGGTTGCCCAAACCATGTTGAAGCCATGCAGGTGGTGTCACTTTGGATAGAGGAGACCGCACAGTGTGTACATGGTTTGTGAAAACCGTGCGAGGAGGTTATGCGGAGTGCCCCTTCCAAGCAGTGACTACTGCACGGTTAGTGCACGATTTGATTAACTGTGCAAAATGACAGTGCATGGAGTCAACTTACATCCTATTTTAAGGACCTAATCCATTTTATGTTTAAACCCACTATTTTTTTCTCCTAGATGGCCCTAAATTGGTATTTCTCTCTGGTGAAGGTGGGAGAACACTTGGCGTTTTGGAAGCGATCCCGAGGATTGCCATGGAGTTTAGAAGTTGGTTGATCGCGGTAGGTATCATCTCCTTTAGTTTTCTTAGATATCCTTCTTCCCTCTTGTTGGATCCTTAGATCTATGCCCTAAGTGGGTATATATAAGTAAGTGGATGACTTTTAAGTTGGGTTTTGGTCTTGTTGGTGATAGGGGAAGTAATCTAAGGAGGTTTCGTGGTGTTTCGACCTGATTCTTGGTTGGTTTCGCCTAATTTGTTGAGGTCAGTGGCTTAACTCTCGATTCATCTTTCATAGAACATGAAGGTTTAGTTTCAAATTTTTTTCCTTGATTGAAATGATTCGTTTATCTATTGTGAAAGAATGGTTGAAACCCCTTTTTAGTAATGGGTGTGGGAAATTGTGTGTTTTTGGAAAGTGTTTGTTGAAATGAGTTTAAAATGGAGATTTTAAACTGGTTTTGGTTTTGCTGCTTGAAAGAAATGGTTTTCAATAAAAGGTTTGATTCGTTATTGACATGTTTTGAACACACATGGTTTTTGAATGGATTTTCATGGGTTGTGGTGTGTGTTTATATGAATTGGGATGGATAAGGGCGAGATGTACCCCCATCAAAAGGTTGGGATGGATAAGGGCGAGAAGTACCCCCATCCAAAGGGACGGATAAGGGCGTGAAGCACCCCCATCAAGGTAGTCTACATAGTGATGGCTAAGTGGAAGGATAACTCACCACTCGTGAGTATAGGGAGGTCTAGGTTTCATGCTTGGTTGGTTGTGTGGATTTGTAAAATGGAATGAATGTGACAAAAATTCGAAATGGGAATTTTATTGAAAACATTTATTGGTTTCTTTTCTTGAGAAAAATGGTTTTGTTGGAAAATGGTATTAACATGGAACATGTAATATTGTGAATTGTTTTTTAATTGTTTTATATAAATGTGCTAACATGTTTTATCTTAGAGGCATGAGTTGGGAAGTCATTGGGGAAAACCTACTGAGTTTCATTACTCACCCCTTCATTGGCACGTTGGTGATTTTGCAGATGTGATATACCAGGATGTTGGAAAAGTTAAAGTGTCACATGTTTATAGCACTACTTCATGATACTTGGGTCGGTTCATGATGTTGGATCATGGAGCATTTAGAGCATGGAGTCGGGTTGTTGTCTTCTAGTCGTGTAGTTTTTCATTCCGCTGTTTACTCTGATTTAGTGTAGGTTTCTGCTGTGGTACTCTTGGTTTGTTTATGATAAAATAAATGATTGAGTTGTCTTAGATTTTATCATGCATCCTTTAGTTGACCAGTTTGGTTATGGTTGTTTGTTTTGTGGTATGTTCTAAAAGTGTAAATCATCCCCCACTTCTTTTGAAACCCTTCGTCATTTATTGCCAGATTTTGGTGCCATGGGGATATTTCTTAAGGACTAGTAATGACTCATTGCACTCTCAAGACAATGAGGATATGCGGGTCATTAAAAATGGTATCAGTTTGTTCAGTCCTTGGGGTATAAATACAATTATCTTGTTTCTTTATTTGTTTAACATGTAGTCATCAGTTTTTGTTGGTATTGGTGTTGAATTATTATGTGTCGATTCCTTGGGTGGTCATCATAGAAAGGAGTAGGATTTTCAGAACATGGAATGTAGAGCATAAAAATATGTAGCTATCCTTTCTATGCTAAACTTCGTGTTACCAGGGAGTTGGGTACATAAGTGTTTTGGAGACACTTATTGGATAATAAATCTCATTGTCATGGGTTTAGCCAATGAGATGAGCATGACAAGTATTAGAGGAATGACTTCCCACTAGGAGTGCATATATATCATTTTAGGAAATGGATTATGGTTTGATGCAAAAGTGTGATTTCTAAAAATAATAAACTTGTTTTCAAATGAATGATTTTTTAAAAGATAATGGTTTATGTATTTTGAAAATAGATTGATTTTCAAAATAAAGAAATGATTTCTTTTTAGAAATGGGTGAATGTGGAAAATCGTGATGGTTAGAAATCAGTGTTGTGATAATGAAGTGACAGAAATTGAAATGATAATCCTTCTGTTGCTAAGAACTGAGACTAATGGTGTGCATTTTTTTATAGAAAATGGAACATATTAGGTATTGTAGAAACCAAACGGAAGAGGCTGCAGAGAATGTGGTCGCACCTGAGCCACAGGTGAACCAGCAGCTAGTCCAATGTATAGGTCAAGTGTTTCAGGCTGTGGACATGGGGAATCAGAGGGATGAGTCAAGGAATTTAGACCATTCCGTCCAGTTCCAGAAGAATAATCCACTGATATTTTGGGGTGATTCTAAACCATAAAGGGCGGAGGTGTGGCTAAGAATGATGAATAGTATCATCGATTTCATCGGAACACCAGCAGAACTAAAATTAATGTAGATGACATATGCGGTTGGATCTTTCATGGCAGTGGTGTGAGCTAGTAGTGCTGGCGACGTTGGATCAAGGCCTGGGATGGGAGGAATTTTAGGAATTCTTCAATAAACAATTATATCCTCACACGTTCATGATCTAGAGGATGGCATAATTTTTCAGCCTGAGGCAGGGGAATATCTATGTCACATAGTATGCGGCTAAATTCATGAATTTAGTGCAATTTGCACATGAAGTAGCTGCAAGTGCATTGCTGAAGGCACACATATGTGAATCATGGTTCTGACAAGAGATTCACTTGAAGATAGTTGTGCTCTATATTACAGATTATACGGAGATGGTAAACAGAAAAACAGTAGTTGAAAGAGATATCTCAGGAGTTATGGGAGGAGTAATTATGACGATACCCACAGGAATAGGTGGGAACTCTAATGTTGGGAACATGTGGAAGAGGGACACCTACTTCCAAGGTGGTTGTTTGAATCAGAATCAGATGGTTGGATCAATGATTTTTCCTCCATGACCCATGATGAAAGCCATGTGTTCTCAATGTGGCTCGATTGATCACATGAAATGAGAATGTACAACACCATCTAGATCTTTCCACAATTTCAAAAATATGGGGCATCTTTAGTGATATTGTCACAGTGCTCCACGGTCGGGTGTTCGTGACACTTATCAGGTGTTGCAAGAATCTTATGATTCGATAGGGCGAGGACAGAAAAATCAGTCTTGCTAGCAGAACAGAGCTTGCAATGGTGATTCCAGAAATACCATGACTCCTCAGGAAGCGCAATCTGAACAAGACAACAAAGAGCATAGTGCAGCAACAAGGCAATTGTATGGAGCAGAATAGGTGATTGTGGATTACCTGTCTAGACCGTTTTCACTGAGAGGTACGATTAATTTGAATTCTACCCTCATGAAAGTGTTGTTCGATACTGGTGCATCACATTTTTTTCGTGCTTATAATATTACTGATTTTATGAACTTAAAACTTGAAATGAAGCCTTTTGTGAAAAAACACTAAACTCCACTCGGTGAAGGAGAATGCAGAGCCTTTGTGTGTAGAGCATGCTCTATAACTTTTGATGGAGCTGAGCTAAAATGGGATTTCTCTGTGCTGGATATGGATGTCTATGATATAATCCTGGGTATGGATTGGTTGACAGACTTCAGTGATCACATCAACTGTTATAGTAGAACAGTCAGTTTCGCAACTGAGGATGGCGTCAAGCATCTCTTTAGAGAAGAAAGAGTGGTTAAAACAGGTGGAGCGAGCATGTTGGCACTAGTAGTGGAAATGATATCTTACTAGTTGGATATATTGAAATTGGAATCGAGGGCCGAGATCGCGAATAACAGTTTTCCAGCAGTCATGGAAATATTTCCTATTGTTTTTCCTGGAAACATCTCTGGGTTACCACCTGTAAGAGAAGTGGAGTTTACTATTGATCTCCTTCTGGGGACTAGTCCTATCTCACTTCCATCTTATAGGATGGAACCAACGAAGATAAGTGAATTGAAAGTGCAGTTGGAAGAACTAGAAAACAAAGCTTTTATTCATCCAAGCGTGTCCCCATGGGAAGTACCCATTTTGTTTGTAAAGAAATTAGATGTGACTTTAAGGATATATGTGGATTATCATAAGCTTAACCAAGTTATGATAAAGAATAGATATCCACTACCACGAATTGATGACCTATTTGATCAATTGAGAGGAGATCTGTGGTTCTTTAAGATTGACTTACGGTCAGGATATCACCAGTTGCGAGTTCGGATCAAGGATAATCCAAACACAGCCTTCAGAAGCATATATGTCCACTACGAAAATGTAGTCATGACTTTTGGTCTTACGAATGCACCCGTAGTCTTTATGGCATTGAGGAATCATATATTTCAGTGATATCTGGATTCTTTTGTTGTAGTGTTTGTGGATGACATATTGGTGTATTCAAGAACAAGTGCTAAGGATGAGAAACACATGGATATAGTGTTGGAAATCTTAAGAGACAATCAGTTGTATGCTAAATTATCAAAGTGAGATTTTTGGATACAAGAGGTATGCTTTCAAGGCCATGTTGTTTCTGAGAAAGGTGTTTCCGTGGATCTTGAAAAGATAGAAGCTGTTCTTTCTTGGAAACCGCCGAAGAATATCTTTAAAATATGATTTTTTCTTGGTCTAGATGGTTATTACCGATGCTTTGTGCACGACTTCTCATGACTAGGTTCACCTATGATAGCAATGCCGAAGAAGAACAATGCATTTCAATGTACTGAGGAATTTCAGAGATCATTTCAAGAGTTGAATGTTCGCCTTACATCAGCACCTATCTTGATCATTCCAGAATTAGGGCAGGGGTATGTGGTGTATTGTGATGGTTCGGGAACAGGGTTGGGTTGTGTTCTCATGCAAGGAGACCATGTGGTTTCTTATAGTTCATGGCAGTTGAGGGTGCATTAGAAGAATTACATAACACATGATATGGAGTTAGTAGTAGTTTTCCATGCTTTGAAAAGATGGAGACATTATCTCTTTGGGGAGAAATTTTATGTTTTTATGGATCATAAGAGTTTGAAACATATTTTCTCACAATGAGATTTGAATATGAGGTAGAGGAGGTGGATGGAGTATCTTCAAATGATCGAATTTGACTTGATATATACACCGGGTAAGGGAAATTCAGTGGCTGATGAATTAAGTAGAAATTCATATGCTCAGTTGGCAGAAGAAGCTTCAGATGCGTGGCAATTGATGTCGGTCCTAGACGACATGCATGTGGAATGTGAATACTGAGGTGATGTTGTGGTTTTCATTCTAGTTGTGCTTGTTCCTGATTTGGTGGAGATTGTAAATGAGGCATAGACATCCATTGTAGACTGTGTTGCAATGAGTTCAAAACTCAATGGTGGGGAGACCATTGAGGGATGGAAGCTGGATGGGAGTTTAGTTTTGCGGTTTCATGATTGGATGGTTTTACCTCTAACTGCTCGGGAACAAATCCTTCTTGCTTACCAGCATTCAATATGGGATGTACACCTGGGTACACAGAAGATGTATAAGGCGTTAAAGGCACAGTTTTGGTGGAGTGGCATGAAAAAGAAAGGTGGCCGAGTTTGTCTCACTGTGCTTAACTTATCAGCAGGTTAAAGAAGATCATCATAGACCAGCTGGCATGTTACAATATTTACCTATTCCAATGTTGAAATGGGATCAGATAACAATGGATTTTGTTACAGCTCTTCCATGAACAGTCCAAAAACACGATGCCATTTGGGTTATAGTTGATCGGTGTACTATGTCGGCCCATTTAATCCCTATTCGTGAAACACATACGGTGGAAGATCTTTAAAAAATCTATATCTGAGAAGTTGTAAAGAGGCATGGTGTACCAGTGTCTATTGTCTTAGAGAGAGATCAAGGGTCACATCTCTTTTCTGGTAATCCTTACAGAAAGCACTGGGAACTTAGTTGATTATGAGTACGGCGTATCATCCTCAGATGGATGGACAATCCGAAAGGACTATACAAACATTGGAAGACATGTTTTGGGCTTGTGTAATGGATTTTCGTGGCTCTTGGGAAGAGCACATACCATTAGTGGAGTTCTCATATAACAACAGTTATCAGGCCCCGATACACATGTCTCTATTTGAAGCATTTTATGGGCTCCCTTATCGTTCTCCACTTTGTTGGGTGGAAAGAGGTGAGACTTCACTAGTTGGGCTGAGCCTTGTCCGAGAAACAACAGAGAAGATTCATTTGATAAAAAAGAGGATGGAGATGGCCCAAGGTTGTCAGAAATCTTATGTGGATCATCGCTGAAGACCATTGTCATTTGCGGTGAGTGATCATGTCTTTTTGAGAATCTCTCCAAGGCATGGACCTTGTCATTTTGGTCAGATTGAATCCTAATATACATAAAAGATTAAAATTACATGAAGCATAAAAAATAATAAAAATAAAAAATTTCATTATATGACATGTCAAATGGAATTATGTAAAAATCTTAATGGAATACAGACGCACGACGTAACATGTGTCTCCAAGAAGGCAACTTGAGAAAAAATTTCCTTACGAATTTGGTAACTTTTGTACCATGAACCACCTGAATAGGAGATCATAAAAATGGTTATAAAAAATCAAAAAAAATTTATGTATAAGTAACATTGAATATATTCATGGGTATTATATTCACCACACAAAAAACAAGTGGTAAACTAGGCATGTTTCTCACAAATTAATATAGTTAGATGTGAAAACCCTTACCTTAAATCTTGAATTTCTTCATACACATTCCAAACTCCTATATAATAAATAAAAGTTTATTATAACTATACCAAATTCTTATATTTTTTTTATAATTTAATATATTATTTTATTATGAATTTGTATTACCCTTTTATTAACAATTTTTTGTTAATGTAATGTTTCAGGTAAAAATCACTTTTTTCGTATATGTTTTGACTTGTTATTCCTCATCATTTATCTTAGATCAGGATTTACTTATTTAAAGATTTAAAAAAATTATATGAAAATAATACATATTCTTCATATAAATATTTATAATAATATATAAAATAATGTAACACTAAGTGGAATACACCATTCAAGGAGAGGGTGGGTCGTACGTATACATTAATACAATTTCAGTTATCTTTTCCTATTTAAAGAATGAAAGTAAATGAAATATATGTGTGTATATATATATAATATCATAACATTATATTTTTATGTCATATATATCATATAATTTCACTAAACCCTTCCTTTATTCATTCTATGTAAAGTGTGAAAAATCACATCGCTTTGAGGAGGCAATATTTCACATGTCCACAGACGAAGTTACCATATTTAAAAAATGGAAATCATGATGGAATGTGTTATATAGTAATTTAAGAAGACTATATAAACAATTAATATAATATATATCATATAAAATTGTTTTTACCATCAAAATTTCCAACCATTATAGGGGGTAAACAAAAAAAATGAATGATATTCTTTCACAAGGTGGTTGTTCGGTGTACATACGAATGGTATGTTCGTTACCCATTTGATCATAGTGTGGGTATGTGTAGGTATAATAAATTGAATAAAAAAATATCAATACATTTTGAATAATTATTTTATTATATAATTATGGAATTATATTAACTGAATTAGTGGAGAATGAATTAAAACAGAAATTCATGTTGATGAATGTTACCTCCTTTTCATGAAAACCTTTTGGTTTGCACCAAATGAATTTCTTGGTTGGATTTATTCGGAAAATTTGGATTATAGGATGAATGAATGGATGTTTGGAGGATATTTGGTCTTGTTTTGGATGATCTGAAAGCTAATGAGAGTTTTATATTGTGGGGGAGGAGAGGGGGCCATTTATAAGTATAGAAAAAAGACACGTTGGGTATTCTTTAAAGGAATTGTGTCCTCACCGTGTTTTAATTTTCCACCAAGGGATAAAAGAGGGAAATTTTAGATAATTATAAGATTAATGGTATAATTAATTGTAGTGAATATTTTTAGACAAGGGTAGTTTCATTTTTATACTTTATATTCTATGTTTAGTAATTAATAATCTTGTTTTTTCATTAATTACTATAATTAATTTTAATTACTTTCACTAAAATTTTTTGGAAAAAAACTAAGATGAAGTTATTATATATTATAAATTAATATTATTCCCAATACGTAATACATTTTTCAAAAGTAAAATCACAGAAGTAGAATAAATTAAATTAAAATTAATACAATAGAGAGGACGAGACGATGCATTTTTAAATTAAAAGGTTCCATAAAGTTTTAAATGTTTTTATATCCAATTTTAATGTGAAATTGGTTCCAATGACCCTCATTTTATTAGTTGACTTATTATTGACCTATATATAGTTTAAAACCAATTTAAAATATAACATTACTATATAATTAAATAAGATGAAAACACAGTTTTGAATTAAAACTCAGTATTTTTCACTATTCATCTAGAAATGAAATATTTCAAAAATAAAAAAAAATTCACTGAAAGTAAATTTTTATATTCCAACTTAAAGTAGTAAGATTAATTTTTCAAATAAAATTATATAAGTTTCAAAATATTTATTTAAAATTATATCCCCATTAAATGGTGGTAAAATTACCTTTTAGAGAAATTCATATTTTTATTCATGAAAATGGATTCATTATTATCACATGTCTAAAAAAAGATAAACACTAAATATTAGAAAAAAATATACATAAATACATAAATCCATATCTATAAATCATTAGTGAAAAGTTTTTAAATTTATTTATTAAGGTAAAAATAATTTGATTTAATAAATATAGTTTTCCATCAAATGGTTTCCTATATTTTTAGAGGGAATTTAATTTCATTTATAGTAAACTAGTCAAAAAATAATTATTATTATATACATGTGTAAACCATATTTTCATAATTTAATTAATCTTATTTTTAACATCCATTTCAAATTCCAGGGTTAAATATAATAACATATTAATAATAATATAAAGAATATATTCTAGTATGGTATAACTCGCTCTTATGTGTAACACATGCTATCGAAAGAACTCAACATTCTATATAACATAAGCCAAACATAGTGTTTTTCGTAACTCAATCTAATGTATGTTTTTCATTTAGTAAAATATTTACTTGGTTTTTTATGAAGCAAAAGTAAAAATTAGTGCTTTCATGTAACTCAAGCAATATTTAGTGTTGTTTGAAATGAAAAATATCAACAATATTAAATTAATTAAAAAAATAAAAAAAAATTTGGGTGTTAAAATTCATGAAGGGAAATTTATATATGATTTTCCCATATAGTCACCCAGATGGTTATGGTTGCATAACACTTCATGAAAAAGGGTAGCTGCATAGGGGAGTCATAAAGAAGTTCACAAGGGTTCCCCACATAGCACTTCAAAGGGTGGTTTTTGCATAGCATCAGCCACATTGGGATGGTGATGGGGATTCTACATAGGAGATTCATCTCGACATAAATATTTTCCTTTCATGCTCTGATTGGGGATTTCCATGCGGATTACATAAAAAATTCCCTCCCCTATTTGGAACTTGGGAATTTTACCTAAGTTGTTTTGTGAGAGCAATTCCAACCTGAGTTCCCCATAAAATCCTATATGTGTATCCGTTTCTTCTCCCAGCTTCATCCTAATATGAGTGATGGTATTTATAAGATGTGGTGAATAACATATTTCTCAAAACACACATCCACATAGAAATATGAAACTTCATTACACTTCATGTAGGACCCTATCCATATAATAGTTATGCATAGAAATATCTAAAAGTTTTGTTCCTATAAGATCTTCATAAGGTAATTTATTTTCTATGCAGGGGTCACAAAAGTTTTCATGAGTCTGCAAAAACATTATTTTATGGGATTCTGAAATTCACCACCATTGACCACAAATAAAATTAATTTTTTATGAGTGTTTCATGATCCATTGGAAACATCATGTGGTCAAAGAATAATGATATGTGGAAGAAAAATTAACCACATTAAAGATGAAAACTATAGTGGAACTGTGAACTGATTGAAGTTGTATGCGTTCAGAGAAAATCACTCGACATGAATTTATAATTTTTCAAATTTTGTTTGGTATAAAATCAATCCCGACTTATAATATTCATATGTTTTGATTTTTACATTCATTTGGGCTCCGTGAGTAGTTAAATTGATTCCTAAGAAGTGAAATATACCCCATTTCATATTGTATACATTCTATCAGGGTGTTGTCTAATGTCGAAAACTTCCACAAAGACCATCAAAAATGGATTTTAAGGTAAAAATACCTTTTTATAAACAATTATTGAAATCCAAAATATAATTTTAAAGGGATGGAATCACCACCTTTAAATCATGTTGGGAAAAATTTCAAAGGAATATTTATCCCTTGATTTGGGAGTAGTTTTTCACCACATCCAAATCCAAATTCTTCTTTTTTTGGAAGAGAGACACATTTCGTCTTAAACAAAACATATGTTGTATAAGGAAGGATAATATCACGATTCATATGTAAAAGTGTGTGTTCATGAATTTTTCAATGCTAAAAACTATTTTCAAAACCAAATAATAAACTATAAGGAATTTTAGGTCTATAATTCAAAGGTACAACTATATAATCTAATCCTAAAAAATATAATTTTGTTCTTTATTTAAATTTTTTACCTTTATGAGATTCACTAACTACTCATCACCATCAATTTTTATATAATGAGTATTTATTTTTTATATCAAAGTCATTGATTATCAAAAAATATACCATACATGATGTCCATTACGAAATTGTAAGGCACTACTTTCAACATTTTAGAGATATACGTCATCTTATATGTTTTATTTTATTTTATAAGTAGAATTTTGTTTGGATACATTCCTCTATAAATATCATCTACATCATGGAATGAGCTTAGTACCTAAACAAAATAAGCCTATGGATTTCTAAAATTGAAACTGATAAAGGTATATATAGTAACATTTTTCTATAAAAACATATATTAAAACAATTTACTTACCTTGGTCAATGTTTTTATAGTGATGAAAAAAACAATGATAATGATATTTCATATTACATTTATTAATTTATGGAATATATCATATAACATCAACAATCCTAAATCCCTAAACATGTACTTCCAAAGGTAACTACATTTTCATTTAAAATAAAATTTACTCATTTTAGCTATATTTTATTAGTATAACTAGGACTATCAACTATATATGTACTCTAAAAAAGAAATATATTTTTTATAGATGTGTGGTTAGAGTGTGTGATTTCAAAATGTTTTCTGTCATCATGTTGAACATATTACCTATTTTTTATGTTATCTATTACAATATTTGACCGTTGAGATACATCTGGGATGTGAAGAATTAATATCTTTATTTTTATATATTATTTTTCATAAAATCTATTAATGCTGTATTGGAAATGTTATGGTCATAGGTTTATTCTAATCATCCTTTTCAAATTATCATTCCAAATTTTATAGATTTTATCCTTCTATCATTCTAATAAAATATGAATCCCATCATACATTTTTTACCCCTCTTGAGTTAGATTATAAATGCTATTATTCTCCCCCACTTATGGATACTCTTCCCAATGAGAGAAGTATTAATTCTTTGATAGAGAGTGTTATAACAATAGTATCTTGTGTTTGTAAACTATTTGAGGATCTCTCTAGGGGAAAAATCTTATAAAGCCACTATTTTTTACCAAGGTAGATTCACAATATTATTTTATAGTGATAGTCTGAGAGTAAAATCAAATGAATCTCTATAAAAATCCATAGTTTGATGGGATATTATTTTAGAATATATTTAACATTCAAGTCCACTAACTTCTTATATAGAAAAATAATAACATCAACCCAACCTTTTAGATAATCTAACTAAACCTGCATCCCATATGAGTACTTCAATCATCCTAATATTAATATAATTTTAAAATTCTTCAAAAGGGAATATGCTCATTTACGAGTTTATTATGAATTTATTTTCATTTTTTCACAAATTTCCATCCAATGGGGGTTATGATGAGTTTCTAGAAACTGAAAAACCATTTTGATATGAGTCTACAAAGAAATATATATTTAAACTATTTCTCAAGGACAAGTATCATTGATGATTTAACATAGATAATAACAATAGGAAAATGGGTCAAGGATTCTTCTACCGAAATATTTGATATCATCTTACTAATTTTAATTATTCATTTTACCTCTGAAAATGTATTGGTGTGTGCCCTATGGTTTTTATTCATTTTAAGAAAGGTCTGTACCTTTTTTATTATGGTTTTAGTTGGGTATTCAAGATGGTGTTCCTTTTTTTTGAAATAATTGAAGATTGACATATTTGAGGATTTTGTAATGAATAAACCTTACAGAAAATTTGTAATTTTCAATGGAATCCATCTATTTTTTTTTCAAAGAGTCGACATGGATTGGTTACCCAATCCATGCCAAAAGAAATTTATTGAATAAAAAAGGTTACAAGAAAATCTCGAGGTGTAAAATGCATACACCATCTTGAAATATAAAAGACCAACAAAGATACAACTTTAAAAAACCGGGTAAAAAACATCAAAAGATTCCAGAAGAATCCAAAAGAAGATTTGTATGATCAGCCCCACCATTTCCTCATCATTCTGGAACTTCAGAATCCAGAGCAGGATCCACACTTTTAAAAGCAGATATGAATCAGTCAGGGCATCGTCTCCACAAGTCAGCAACAAAATAGGTGCAAGGAAGGACCAGTAGCAAATAACCAATAGAGAACTTGAGTATTCCGGCGAAATCAAGTTAACTTCAAACAAAAGGGATAGAGGAATTCAAGAAGATGAAACTGCGGGTCTCCAGCAGGAAGAAATCTGCATGTGCAAGTTACCAAAGAAATCCAAAGGGCGAGCTTCATAAAGCTCCAGAAGAAGATCTGCGCTAACTGCCAAAAGAGAGAGATCAGACCCAACATGTCTTCAGCATTCTGCTACCTCAAATCCAGAACAAATCAGCTCTCCATTAAGGCAAAGTCTCAACCAAACAGATGAATTTAAAGTCAAGTAATAATGCGAACTCGAGCAATCCAGCTAACTCAAAGGAATCCCAACAAGACAGAAACTTTTTTTCTTTTCTTTTTTTTTCACTGAATAGCAACTCAGAATCCATGAAAAATTGATAGAACAGGCTCAAAGTCAAGTTTATAAGCAGTTCCAAATCGGAAATTTTAAAAGCACATAAGCTAAGAAATAACTCAGTCAACTATTTCTGATCTGAAGCAAACTGCAAAAGAAGAATTCAACAGGAATTCTGGAGGATTAACAGCCTTCTTCTCCACGAAATACCTAGTTCAACTTTATGAAAGTTTTCAGCAGAAATTTCACCACTTTTCATTTTCTCATAGGCCAATCCTTTTTTCTCTTCCCAATGAGTATCAAATTTTTTTAATTGTTCCTCAAGGGAGAGTTGTGATGTAATCTCATTAGTCTCATCAGCTGGAGTGTCATGAACTATCTCATTATTGACAGACTTAGTGGTATTGATAGAGCGAGTGGTGATGGTTCTTTCCATCTGTGAGTAATCTCTCCTTTTCCTAGTTTTCCTAGGGTTAGGAGTGATGAATCCATCTTCATCTACCATGGGTTTTTTGCCCTTTCTGGCCATTGAGTTCAAGAAATTCTCCTCAAACTGCCTAGTCTGGTCTTCTACTTCTTCAGGAACATCACTGGATTCGGAGGATTCTTCCTGTTCAGCCCCTTGGGCTTCCTGGGTTTGGGTGTTCATATCCTGTTCCTTAGCCACAATAGTAGGTTTAGAATCAGTATCTGTGTTAGTGGGTTCCAGTAAATCAGGAGGTCTGTCCATATGAGTAGAATCCTTTTCTGTGGAAACCGTAACAACATTTGTAAAATCTGACTCTTGAGAATCTAGATCTTGCCTCTTATCCAAGTGCACTACTTGCACAGAGTTGTCCAACTTCTTTGTTGAAGTGGAGGGGTCAGCAGTTTTATCTTTTTCCACCCAGACGGACTTAGTGGCCTCTGTCCCTACTGGTCTTCTACAGTTGGGGGTCGCATGACCCAACTTAAAACAACATTGGCAGTAATCAGGGAGATCTTCATAAACCACCTCTTGATAGAAACCATGATCCCCATTTTGAATCCATATGTAAGTAGGGAACTGCTTAGAGATATCTAACTCAACACATATTCTAGCAACAGAGGGACGAGTGAGATTTTTGGTTGCATTGTCAAGTTTTAAAGGGTTTCCAAATAGCTTTGCTATTGGAAACAAAGCTATTTGTTTGAACAAATGAATCGGCTGTCCAGGAAAACCTACCCAAATGGGGGCAATCGGAGATTCTGCAGAAGGGTCAAAGTTGGGTGTCCATTTTAAAACCCTCATGGGGTATCCCCCAAAGAACCAGATTTGTCGAATCCAGATACGGTAATATTCTTCCTCAGAAGCAAAACGAAGAGCAATATGTGTAGAGGTGAGAAGGCCGATGTGAAAACCCGAGAATCCCAACGATTCGAGTGATGTTCTAAGAAATTTTAGGTAAGGTCTACGTTTTGGAAAGTAACCAATCAAAACGTATCGCAAGTCCGAAGCAAGAAGATTTACCTCCTCCGAAGAGAAAGCGATGGCCATTTGCCCGCGGTGCCGGTAAGCTTTTATGAAAGTGTTTTGATATTAGTTACCCTAATCCAAAGAAGGTACTTCCCTACTCTTATCCCCATCATTTGCAATTTTTTCTTGGTGACTTTTTATTTGTTTTAAAAAATGGACATGTTAATTGATAAAAATAACTCATAATTCATTTTTGACTTGTAAGAATTTGATGAACATTAATCCAACACATGATATTGTTAGTTGGAATCAAGTTTTAGGTTTTCACAATAAAACTTTCATTTTAGTTTAAAATGTACCTCACATAGAGAACTGTAAGGAAAATAGATTTCGGTATATTGAAAATTTAAGGAGGAAATCCATAATTCATTTTTTGATATGTAAGAATTTACTCTCCATCAATCTGACTCATGAGGTCACGAACTTAATCCAGTATACATCAAAATCATTACCAAAACTATCCCATGGAATGAACTTAAGGGATTCCCCTTTCCCCACGGGGTTCAACATGTTCTTGGGTATCATAAATATTGGTTTGGGAATGGTTTACTCAAGTATGGATAACCAAAACAACCCAAAACTATCAACAAAATCAATTTAAAAATTCATTCCATAGAAACCATAAATAAAATTCAGAATATAATACATGGTTATAAACATGAAACAAGAGGTCCAAATATTCATAAAAGTATCTTAAACATAGCCCAAGGAACTCCACATGACAAGGGGTCATCACCCATGAGCCATCTCCGCAACACCACACCATGGAAGAAAACTAGCAACCTGAACCTCTGCCACTAAAGGCCTTTTCTTTATATGTGTCAGGAATCATAAAGTCTACTTCCACCAAAAGGTATAAGTAGGGTGTGAGCCCAATCCCAATAGTATACCACTCAAATATTCTATATAGTATGCAATACAAGATAATAAGCATGATAGTTTTAATAAATATGAAATTATGGAAATAATTTCTAAAGAATGAAACTTTTAAAAGTAAACTATTTTAAAAAGAATGATTTATAAGGATAAACAAATTTAAATATAACATGTAAGCTACTAAATTTTCTATCCAAACTATCACAATCCAATGATCAATATGAAAGAGTTAATTATCAGTAATCTTGGGAACACCCCTAGGTACTAATTAGTTTCTAGCCCCATTTACCTCGTATCTCTGTGAAAAATAACCATAAAAATAATTGTTATCATGTAAAATCCACTATTATGAAATATTCCCATAACCTAGTGGTCACCAATCATCATAATTATAGTTTTTTATTTTTTTGAATGTATAACTTACTAAGTGAAAAAGGTAAAATACCACTCTGGATCACTAGCATAATAATACATGTCCACCCACCTGGATACCTGGGTTTCCCCCTTTGTATTCAAACAATTTACAAATATTACCAATGAAATATTCATATAAAAACACCATTCTGGTCATAAACACTCAAAATAGTAGCTGCAAATTATTTTCACCATTTATATAACTCAATAAACCACTTAAAATTTCCTTAAAACATTTTCAAGAAATATAACCAAACATTGCACTTAAAATACATATAAAAGCCCTCTTTGAAAACCAAATTGACACCAATATTTTCCCAAAATAGAATTGGAATCATCAAAACATTTTATGAAGACCCTCTCATGAATTATAAAACATCCCCAACTGGTACAACATTGATCACAAATGTAAAACACCCATTTTCACAGAATAAATGAAATTAAAAAAATAAATTATTTAACAAATGCCACCAAAAATAATTTTCGCAGAAACCACAATGATGGTAGAGTATTCTAAAAATATAAATTAAGAAATTCTTACTCATATAGTAGTGATAACACATGTAATTACCTACCACAAATGTAAAAAATACCAAGTCAGTGTGTGAAAGTTCAACCACACCACTACTACACCACAAGGGTGTAAAATCAATCCTAAAACCACAATATGAGACCAAGAAGCCCATGATAAAACCCTAGGTTCGAATCCCTACCTTATGTTAATTTTTTACTTCATGAAAAAATTGATGAAACCCAAAGCAAATGGGAGGAGGAAGGAAGGAAACCCACATATTTGAGGGATCTTGAGGAAATCACCTCAAATACACCAATAGGTGAATATCCAAGCATACAAAACAGATATGGAGGCTTCAATAATCCTGAGTAGGACAAGTAAGAACTAAAATTGTGGAAAAGAGGAAAAATTGAAGGAGTTAAAAAATAATCAAATTACCATTTAAAATGTGGATGATTTGAGAAAACCTAAGAAATTTTACCCCAATCTGTGATGAAGATGAGATCCAAAGATGGAGAAACAAACATTGGAGATCTCCTAGGGATATTGGTCTTGGAGGAGACGTTCAATCATTGAAAAAATTAAAAATAAATGGGATATGAAAGAAATACCATTTTTACAACAGGAAATGGGCCAATGGGTTGGCCCAAATCCTGAATAAACCACCAAAATCAACTATGATTATAGAATCCTAAGGGGTATAAACAGATATTTTGGTTTTAATAGGTCAGTGGAGTCTATGTGAGAAGTGAAATTAAAGAAAAATGTTAAAAAATGAAGAAATTTTAAAAGAAAGTTTTTTTAAAATTATGAAATGAGCTACAAGTTTGGACCAAATCATGGAAACTAACCATTCCCTCCAAATATTTATTGGAAACCCCTGCCATAATGTACGAATATATATTACATGAAAAATAACTTTAAAAAAATTCATGGATGTGACAATTCCTACAACAAAAAAACATTCTTGCCTTCAGAAAGTCAGCTTGATGCCAAATCAGATAAGAGATACTGAAACTGCTCTTCAACACCAGAATTCCACTCCCAATTATCATTCTCATCAGTCCCATGTTGTCAGAGGACTTGAACTATATGAATATTCTTCTCTCAAATAACATTTTCTTGAGAGTCCACAATACGCATTTGTCACCCAACCACTGAAAGATCAAGCTCTATATCAATCTCCTCCCAATTCAGCACATGGGACGGATCCAGGTTGTACTTCTTCAGTTGTGATACATTGAAGATTTCATGGATAGATGAAAATTGAGATGGAAAAGATAAACTATATCCCACATTTCTGATCCTCTTTGTAATCTCAAAAGGTCCAACATGACTTAGTGTTATCTTTCCTTACTTTCCCAAACAACGATGACCCAAACGAGGGGACACATTCAGAAACACCTAATCACCCACTAAAAATTATAGGTATCGACACCTCTGATTAGCATATGATTTTTTGAAGCAATGAGCTATCAATAAATTATTCTTAATGGAAATGATCTTCTTAGAAGTCTCTTTCACAAGGCTTGGCCCCAACAGTGAGGCCTCACCTACCTCATCCCAATACATGGGGGGACTGACTAGGCCGACCATAAGGTTCCTCAAAGGGAGAAATTCAGATTGAGGATTGGTAACTTTTATTATAAGAGAACTCAACCAATCCCAAATATGTTTCCCAATAACCTCCAACATCCAAAACAAAATCATGAATCCTGGACTTAAAAATTTGATTCTCCCGCTCTATCTGACCATCCATTTGAGGATGGTATTCCATTCTCATTTTAATATGAGACCCCAAGGCCTTACCAAAACCAATATGTGAAATGGGGGGGTCTCTATCCAATACAACTGCAGATGGAACACAATTAAGCCTTTTCACCTCTTGATGATACAATCATCCCAACCCATCATCTTTACCTGTATTATTGAGTTGAATGAAGTTGGATGATTCGGTCAGATGATCAATTACTAAGAATATGGAATTCTTACTCTGAGGTGTATTATTAAATCCAATATTGAAGTCCATAGATACTTCTTCCCACTTCCAAGTAGGAATGAGTAATGGCTGGAGCAAACCGGAGGGATTTTGGTGCTCCTCTTTCACCTACTGACATGTATAACATCTCGAAATGAGTTCAGCAATGTCTCGTCTCATACATGGCCACCAGAACTACCGACGCACATCATAAAACATCTGTGTGGCACAAGGAGAGACAACCCATTGAGTAATGTCTATCTTACATGACCACATTCCTCAGAGAAAAATGCACCCATAAGCATCCCTCGAAGTACAACATACCCTCAGGATATGGAGACCAGTCAGATGGTGTCTCTCATCCCAAAAGAAACTACCTCGACTACTAATAAAGTTCATCACTAGGATGTTCATGCTGAATCTAGTCTAACATAGAAGGAGTTAACTAAATGATCACTAAGAACCCACCTCCAATGTGATCCTTGGTTCCCACATGCATATGAACAATGTGACCCATCAAATTCCACTAATCACTGGACTTCCACAAGGCTTACACATGTACTTTTCTAATCAAATCATTTACCACCACATTTCCCTTACCCAGGGTATAAACAATGTCTATGTTAAACCCCTACATGTACTCAATATAGTGTCACTACTTCAGATTGATATCCTTCTGATTGAATATGTAGGCCATTCATTTTTCATCATAATTGACCATATACTTCTCCCTAAGAAGTTAGTGACACCATGATTTTAAAGAATGCATAATAGCTGCTTACTCTAAGCCATGGGTCGAGTAATTCTTTTTGTGTGGTCGAGGTTGGTGGGATCCATACACCACCAAATGATCATCCAGCATAAGTACACACCCAAAACCCATACCTAAAGAATCAAAATACACCCCAAATCCTTTTCAAAATTTGGAAAATATCAATATGGGGGGGGGGGTATTCAACTACTATTTTATCTCCTATAAGGATTCCTGTCATTCTGGGCTCCAAAAAACACCACCCCTTTCCAGGTGAGGGTGGTCATGGGATAAGAAAGATGAGAAAAATCTTTAAAAAACTACATATAGTAACCAACCAGGCCGAGGAAACCTAAGAGCTCAAACCTTTTCTTAGGATACTCCCATGAAATAATTAGACTGATCTTATCGAGGTCTATTGAAACCCCCAGATTTGATATGACATTCCCTAGAAACTTAACCTCCCTGATCCAAAAAGTTCACTTCCAAAACCTTGCATAAAGGCGATGCTCTCGCAAGGTAACCCACTTGATCAAAAAATTCTGTTCATGATCCTCCTCAGATCTAGAGTATGCAGGGATGTCATTAACAAATACCATGTCAAAAGTTAAGAGTTATTTGTGGTACACCCTATTCATGAGTTCCATAAAGACCATTGGTGCATTGGTCATTCTCAATGTCATGACCATGTAATCAAAGTGGTCGTACCTACTTTGTAAAGTTATCTTGGGAATATCTATCTCCTTCACCCTGAGTTAGAGGTAACACAAACACATGTACATTTTAGAAAACCACTTGCCACCTTAATCTAATCAAACAAGTTATCTATTCAAGGAAAAGGATATTTTTTGTTTATGGTTAGCTTGATCAGCTTCTGGTAATCAATACACAACTAGAGGGACACATCGGCCTTCATCCCAAGGAGAATAGGAGAATGCAAAGGAGATATTCTCGGGTGAATGGATTTTTTGGATTCTATATCATCAATATAAATCTTTAATTCCCTAAATTCAGTGGTGTCCATATGATTTGGGCAAAGAGATATCAATTGCATTCTCGGTTCCAAATCAATTGATAAATCCACGTCTCGCTTAGTGGGTAAGCCTGAAAAATAAGAGAGGAATACCTCCAGGAAATCATCCACTATAATAGGTAACCCACCCTCGAGAGCACGAACATCGTCCCCTAGCATGAATGTTGATAACTAGAGGATAATATTCCCCAACTCTAGGAGTGGAGGTCTCATATGATCCAACCCAGGATCCCATTCCCCACGAAAAACCTGTAGACCTACATCATGTTCCATGAATCTCACCAGCCAACTATAGCAATCGATGTTCACCTGAAACTGTACTAGACAATTAATTCAATGTATCACGTCAAATAGATTCATATCTAAGACCCAGAGGTCCCACTCTATTTCAACCCCTTAAATGGAAAGCGCACATGATGGGAACCCGAGACCCTACTATTTCATGTTTCCCATTTTTGTCACCAACTCCATTGAAAAAGACAAAAGCTCAGTTGGACAATTCTGTGTGTTCACAATATGAGAATAGATGAATGAAAGAGAAGAAATAGTATAAAAAAAACAGCATCTAAAAACGATGCAATCAAGATGGTACCTCAAACTATCAAAGGCACTGCATCTGTTCCCACTAATACATGCTCCCTCGCATGAAGATGCCTACTATCTTCCTGAGAAAAGCTTATCACATATGGATCTTCCATGAAACAGATCTTCCTAGAAGATTATCTGACCTTTCTTCCATGATGACCAAATAGAGATCCCCCCATCCACGATGGATCTGACTGGGTTGTCACTCCTCTAGAAGCCACTGAACCAACCCCACTCTGGAGTGGATGTGCCATCTTGCAAAAAAAGCAAGTGTATGAATCCTCCACACTGATAATATTGCTTTAGAGGATATGTACATTCTGGTCAGATATTCCATGGACTCCCATACTGGTGTCACTCATTGGACCTCACATTAGAAGCTACCGAAGAAAACTACCTGGAACGTTGGCATGGGCTTCCACCTCTCTTGTTTCCATAATCTTCCCTCTTTTTTTTCTTCTCCAAAGTGCTGACTCTCCCCATTACTGATACTATCCATGAGAAACCATCCCTACCCATATGGTTTATATCAAATATGAAATCTCTATCAACCAATTAAGCATAGGATTTCTTCTTGAACAGGAAGACCTGGGAATAGATCACTAGATTCAAACCCTTCTCAATCTTCTGGGCTTACATCTACTCATTGGAGAACATTTATAAAGCATACCATACCTACTTGGAAAATGAGTTGGCATACTCCATCACTAAAAGAACCCCTGAACAGGTTCCATAAACCCTTGAGATCATGCATATTATAAAACATCATGGTAGTACCAGTCGTTGATTGTAACCTTAAATCCCTTCTATCTCATTTTCTCGTACTTCTTAGCTTGAAGCATGGAATCCCACCACATATGGCTAGGAACCTCTAATGGGAAAGAAGAAAATTTCATACTAACCTCTGAAGCTATGTCTAAGAACTCAAACATATGCTCTATCTTCTAGGGAAACTCATTTGCATCCTGGGGTTTCATGCTACCTCAAAAATTATGATTCTTGTTCATAATAAACTCATGGATTTGTCCTTCATAGGACTAGATTTATATTCCCTAACCAGATTAGGGGTAGGGAAACGAGTCTCTCATTTTCCAAGAGCCTGAATAACCCAGATTATAGCTTCCACCAACTTCTGATCAAGTGGCAAGGGAATATCCCTCAGGCTTCCTCTTGTGGGTGCGTGTGAGCTCTCTGAGGGGTCATGTTGCTAAAAATGGAATCAATCACATGAGAAAAAATCAGTATAATAATTTTAAAAAATTTCATCAATAACATCAAATATATATAAGGAAAACACATTACAATAATAAAATAAACAACAACTTTAACCCCATCTGATGCCCACTTGTAGTCTACAACCGACACGTCTCACCTAGAAGATAAGTCAAACAAATAATTCCAAAATCCCATGGTGAATCATGTTCTATCATGAGAGGTGTGGGCCAGGAACCCTACTCGAAACCAAAACTATGATACATAAAATTCCTAGATCATGTGTAGACCGACTCATCCCAAAATAATAATATATCCCAAAAACAATAACCTCATATGATACCAATTTTTCACGAACTAATTCTAGTTGCCATCAAAACCAGCACCAAACCCAACCCATGGAATGACCTGAAGGGAAATCACTATCCCCATGAGATGGAAAAAGTTTTCGAGTATCATATATATTGGTTTTTTAATGATTTACCAAAGTATGGATTCATAAAACAACAAAAAACAATCAATAAATAAAATCTTAAAATTCATTCCAAACAATCCTTAAATAAAATTCAGAACTGAATAGATGGGTCTAAAATTGACACAAGAGGTCCTAAGATACATAAAAGTAGCATAAAAACAGACCAAGGATCTCCACAAGACAAGGGTTATCACCCACGAGCCATCTCCCCAACTCCGCTCCGTGTAAAGAAACTAACAACATGACCACCAACACCAAAGGCCTTGCCTTTACCTGTGTCAAAAAATGTTCAACTCTACTTACAAAAAAATGTGTAAGTAGGGTGTAAGCCTAATCTCAATAGTATTCTGACCAAATATTCTATATAGTGAGAAATATAAGATAAAAATCATGCATGTTTTAATGAAATAGAAATAGTGGTAATAATTTCTAAAGAATGAAACTTTTAAAAGTAAGCTGTTTTTATAGGATGATTTTAAATAATGCACACATTTCAATAAAACATGTAACCTACTGAATTTTTCATCCAAACAAACCACAATTAAATGATCAATATGACATATTCAATGAGCACTAATCCTGGTAAAATCCGTAGGCACTAGTTAGTTTTGAGCCCCATGTACCTTGTATATCTGTGTAAATTAACGAATACAATATTCACTCTCATGCATGATCCACTACTAGGGAACATACCTATAACCTAGTGGAACCAAACCATCATCATTATATTTTTTTAGTATTGTCAATTTCGAACTTGCAATGTGAAATAGGGAAAAAACTATTCAGGATCCCTAGAATGCTAGTACAGGTCCTCCAACCACGATACCTGAGTTTACCCTTTTGTGCTCAAAAAATTTCCACATGTTACCAAATTAAATTTTCATATAAAAACACCATTTCGGGTCATATAAACTCAAAATAGTATCTACAAAAGCTTTCCACCATTTATATAACTCAATAAACCATTTAGATTTTCCATATTACATTTTCAAAGAATATAACCGAACATTGCACTCAAAATCCATTTAAAATCCCTATTTCAAAACAAAATCCACACCAATATTACCCCAATCTAGATTTGAAAGAATAATTTTTTTTAATAAGACACTCCCATGAATTATAAAATAGCCCCAAGTGGTACAACATCGAACACACAAGTAAAATACACATTTTTACACAAAAATGGAATTTAAAAATAAATTGTTTAACGAATTGGAAAAAAAAATCACAGCAATAATAAATGATGTAGTAATGTGATGAAAATAGATATCAATCAAGGATAAATCATATCGTAGTTCTAACACATAGAATCACCTACCTCATGTGTCAAAAATACCAAATCCTGGTGAAAAAGTTCAACTGCACCACCACCACACCACAAGGGTGTTAAATCAAACCTAAAACCACAATATTAGACCAAAAAATCATGATAAACCCCAAGGTTCGAAGCCCTAATTTTTGGACATTAGGAAAATCAAGAAAAAATTGATGAAACACTGAGAAAATGGGATGATGGAGTAAGGAATCCCACATACTTTAGAGATCTTGAAGGAATATCCCCAAATACACCAATAGGTGAATCTCCCAGAAGCCAAAACTGGTATGGAAGTTCGAATAAGGTTGGGTATATTACGTGAGAATTAAAATGGTGGGAAAATTGTTAAAATGAAGGATTTATGAAAATGCAAATTACATTTTCAAATCTAGATGATTTAATAAATCCATAGAATGTTTTCCCTAACCGGAGTGAAGATGAGCTCTAAAAGGGGAGAAACGAACATGGGGGAACGCCTGGAGCTGTAGGGCTTATGTGAGAGGTGGAATCACAAAAAACATTAAAAAATGTATGATATATGGCAGAAATAATTAATTTAAAACATGAAATGGGATCACGGGTTTTCCCAAATCCTGAATAAACCTCCCTAATCCATCATGATTAGGGATTCAAAAGTGGTCCAAATAGATATAGTGGTTTTAATAGGTTAATGGAGGCAATGTGAGAAGTAGAATGGATGAATTTTTTTTAAAAATGAAGGAGTTATTAAAAAACAAAATTTGTTTTTAAATCTAGAAATGGGTCACGATTTGGCCCAAATCAGGAAAAACCACATTTCCCCAAAAAAATCATGAGAAAGACCCACAAAAAATCAAGAATATAAATTAAATGAAGAAAATATTTAAAATAATTCGTTTAAGTGATACATGATGTGGATGGTGTGACTCAATGTGTGTGTTTTCACATTATAATTGTTTTTTAGTTTAAAATGTCCATCAAATATCCAAAAATGAGTAAATCTGCATCGACTATAATAAGATTTTTATAAAATGATCAAAAATTATTATTTTTTGTTTAGGTGTCAATAAAACATAACTTAAACCCATGGTGTTCCTATTAGTACTCAAAGTTCATGTTTCCATATTAAAAGTGTCATTTTAATTTAAAAAGCATATCTAATAGCTAAAAAGATGAAAAAAAATCGGATTGTATTAATTTTTCTGTAAAACAACCCATACTTAATTTTTCATATTTAGTAACTAAACACAAATCAAACCTACACATGATAAATCTAATATGACTCAGTGTGTGTGTTTTCACATTTAAATTGTCATTTTTTAAAAACATATGTTATATTTCCAAAATAATGAAAATGTGCTCTAATTGTCTTAAAAAAATAGAATAATTATCCAAAATTTATTTGTTATGTGTATAAATCAATCACATATCAATATGAAACACGATTTTCTAGATATGAATCCAACTGCATATTTTCAATTTAAAATTTTCCTTTTATTTTAACGTGTATCACATATCCAAATATGTGATAATAAGATTATATTTTACTTTGAAATGAGGATAATGATTCATAATTCATTTTTGAAATATATAAATTGACCACACATCATTCCAATGCATGGTGTTCATAGTAGGACCCCAACTGCACGTTTTTAAATTAAACGTGTAATTCTAGTCTAAAACATGAATCAAATAACCAAAACAAAGAAAACATGATTTTAATGTGCTCAAATTTCTAAAAAATATAAATAATTAATTGGGGATGTATATGAATATACCCCATGTCAATCTAAAACCCTATGTGGTCGGTATTACTCAAAATGTTCATTTTTTAAATTAAACATGTCATCTTAGTTTTATATTCAGGTCACATTTCCAAATATTTTAAAATTATCATGGATTAAAAAAAATTCTGTTTAAAATTTTGGAATTCATTTATGGGGTGTTATAATTGATCTCACATCAATCTAACAGACAATATGACATATTAGAGTACCAATGCATGTTTATTCATCAAAAGAGTAATTTATGTTTAAAACGTCATCACATAGTCAAACCAAAATAAACGTTATTGGATTTTATTAAAACAATATTAGAAAACCCTAAATTTATTTTGGACATTTAGTAATTTACCTCACATCAATCCAATATCGGATTTTCTCTATTGTATTCTAAAAACATATTTTTAGATTATTAGGGTCATATCATTTTAAAATACATGTCACACAAAAAAATAAAAAAACATGGGTTGACTTGCAACTTTTGAAAAACAATCTATATTTAATTTATGATATTTAATAATTGGCCTCATGTCAATCCAAATATTGATGTTTCCATTATGGATCAAAGTTATTGTTTTAAATTTAAAATTGTCATTTTAGATTTAGATATGTTTCAAATAGACAAATATATTTACATGAGCTCAGATTATTTTCAAAAAATTAGAAAAATGATATATAATCATTTTTAACATGTGAGAGTCGAAAAAATGTCAATCCAAAACATGTTATGGTCAGTTGGACTATAAGTGTTTCTTTTCACATTAAAAGTATCATTTTAATTTAAAATCCATTTCCCATTTACAAAGCCTAGGTAACATTCCCATTTCAACTAGAAACATTTGGAAAAAAAATTTATGACTCATTTTTGTTGTGAATAAATCTATTGTACATAAATCCTTTAAATGATGGGGCCAATATGACTCAAATTTCATGTTTTCACATTAAAACTATCATTTATGTTTAAAATAAGTATTACATAGAAAAAAATTGGAAAAAGGGATCCAAACATCTTGAATATTTAGGGAAATGATAAATGATATATTTGTGTCATTTAGGAATCAACCACACATTAATATGGAAAATGATGAAGCCTATATGACTCAAAGTACATGATTACAGTATATGTGTGAACACAGACCCCCGATAGAAGGCGTAAACTACATTCATGTCTACTGTGAAAGCTATTATAACTAATAATATTATTAATGTTACTAATTATATCAATAATTAATAACAAAAAATAAAAAACTATTATAATTAATAATAAAATTAATATTTAATAATACTATTAAAATTTTAGTAATAAATTGTATAATTATTAATAATAATTTGAGTAATATCAGTAATTAATAATAGATAAATTCATTATTATATTCAATAATGAGTAGTATACTTTATCATATTTTAATTATATAACATTAAAATAAAAATATTTTTAATTATTTATACCCTGTTACAAAAATAAACATTTGATTTTTTATAGGGACACACATTTATATATAGGTTTATCATTGGAAGTTAATGTTATAATGGTTTTGTTTTTTAGATTAGATTGTAATTTTTTTATTAATTTTTAATACAGATAAAGGTAAATAAAATTAATTAAAATTTTAAATATAAACTTTGAATTTAAGTCGTGATGCAACGTACTATTTTGTATTTCAATTTAGTTTTCTACAGTATTTTTGTTCTAATATTGTTATATTATAATCTAGTTTTTTGGTCAGTGCTTCTATTCGGATAAACCTACTATGGTCATTATCAACTCTATTGAAAATGATAAAAAATTCCATCTTTATCAATGATAATGTAAATCATTAATGGATTCTAACTCAATCAATGTTATTAAAAATAACTCTAAGAGGTCTCCCTTGTCTATTCTTTGTTGCGACACTGATAAAAATGGCCATTATCAACAATTTGTGTAGTGTTGATAAATGCATAATTCTTTTAGGATTCTTAAACATATAATTATGTAATGAATTAAAAAATATATATTTTGTTAATATTATTATATATATATATATATAATTCCACAAACACACAAATATAGAATCAATGATTTAATTTATAGAAATTTATGGGAAGAAGAAAAAAAGAAAACCTAGTTCAAAATTAGTTGAGAAATCATTTGATTCAACAACCAAGGTTTAATACCATAATTTTATTTTAATTTCATAAGAAAAATAATCTTCACCAAATAAAATAATATTTTTTATATAAAATGATCGATGCGACCAAAAATTTCTAAAATGAAAAAAAATGTGAATATCACATTAATAGTTTCAAATCACATGACTTTTGTTTTTGAACTAAAATATTATAAAAGTTTTAAAATGAAGTTCAGAAGAGGATGGTATCTAGGAAGGATTGAAAAACATGGTGGAGTGGTGGCATGTTTATTGTTATTTCAAAGAGATCCAAATACATTTACCATGGATTTCTAAAAAGCATTGAAAAAACATTCCTTTATTAGTGATAAAAATAAAAGAGTTGATAAAGTGATATTTTATCAATATTAAAAGTATTTGTGATAAAATATTAAGTTTTATCTCACATAACTTTTCAAATATCCAATTTACCATGACATAGTATATCAAATTGACATTTTAACCTTATATGAGAATTTATTGGTGCTAATAATAGTGGGCATAAAGTTAAAAAAATAAATTAAAATTTGTTTATATTATTAATTATCTAGAAAACATTTAATGTCTTATAAATATAATTATTATTTAAAATATATTTTTAGTTCTAGCAACTGTTCTTATTAAATTATTCTTTTATCAATGCGTATACAAACCACTGAAAAAAGATAATGTATTTTTTCCACAGTATTATAATTGTGGAACTGAATCCATTGATGCATTTCAATGAGTGAGAATGAGATATATAGTTATATATGGTTTGAAATAAACTTTTCCTTTATTATAATAGGTATCTACAATGATGTGTTTCTAATATTTTATTAATCATATAATATAATAAAATTTCATTTAAACTTTGTTAACAATGATGTGTACTATATAGAGTCAAGAAAAAAGTTGAACAATGAAAATGAAGTGTTTTAAATAGAATTATAGAGATAAAACTACAAAGGCTACACTATTTTTAGAGTTCTTTGTAATTTAAACGTGGAGGTGACACACAATTTTGTTGAGAAGAATCATAAAATATAAGCATGATTGATCTAATGGACCTTCCTTGATAAATTTAAATTATAGGCTCTATCCAATTGACATTGAATTGAAAACTAGACATTTGAAAAAAAAAATAAACAGGAAACTATTATTTTAAATGATGTTAAATTTTAATTTTTTTTAAGAATATAAACTAACATAATAAAATTTTAAAATTAATAAATAATTATGAATGATGAAATAATATTTTCAACACAAATTTTATTTATTTTAATTATTTATCAATTTAAAACATTTATTCAACATAAAATAATTAAAAATTAAAAAAAAGATAAATAAATAGCATACCAATAAAAAATATAAATCTTAAGATAAATTATAAAAAAATATTACATCAAAAGTAACACTTCAGTGATTTGATTTTCATTAAGATCACTTAATCCTAAAAAATCAATTTCAGAATCATTACTCCTTTAAAAAATGGTCTATCAAATTCATTTTCCTTTCATATTCTTTAATCAAGATATATATTCTAAAATCCATTATAAAAAAAATTCACAAAAGAATACACTCCAAACATCAGGAGAATGAAAATTTAATAAAAATTAGTCAATTAAAAAATTTATCAATCCGTAGAATTGAAAACAATATAACTATTTCCCCTTACATAGATTATTTACATATTTAAGTGATATTCCATGGTTTTCCAATGTCATCAGTGATGTAGGTTATGAAAATAAAACAAATAAAGAGAAGAAAATATGAACAATATACTCTATGTATTGACTAAACGAACTACAGAATGAAGAAAAAGAATGGCATGTTATTGTAATTTCTCAATTACATAGATGGAAATGAGAAATAAGTGAAAAATGATGAATATAATTGTTGGGTTTCATTTCATATTAATATATTGAATTTCCTAAGCTATTTGTTTCAAATAAAATTGTCTATTATTTGATTCCTTGTATTTTATAGGTTGATTTTCATTACATTAAATGTGTTTTTCTTTTGATTCATTAATTTTATTTTTCTACAAAAAAAATTTGTTTATAGTTGGATTAATTTTTTCCTATTTTAATTGTTTTAATTTGATGTGAGTTGTTGTTGAATATTAAGGGAGGTATTTTTTGACTGATTCATTCCAAAAAAACTTTAATATTTCGAGAGTTATTCTGATGTGAGGTTGATTTAATCTCATGTGGATAAGTGGATTAATCCTACATATCTATATATCTAGGGATCTTTATTTGATGTGTTTCTTATATTGGGAATTATAATGTTACATAAAGCGTCGAGGGGACTTAATCTCTCACATTAATTGTATTTGGTGTTTGATTTATCCACAACAAGTCAAGTCACGTAACGTAGTTCCTGGGAGATATATTCATCCATATTAGGGTAGAAATAGTTTTTAATCTAGAATAGTCCTTTTAGTGAAAATATAATTCTATATTGTGCTTGAGAGATGTTCTAATGTGGTTCCGACTATTTAGGATTTGTTACAATGTTTGATCCATCCATGGAGTCTCCACTACACATGTGTCCCACCTACTCCGGATGGTTACATCATGAATTTTGTGCTATCATTACTACCCCATTTTTTTATTCCCATAGATGGACTTCATCCTTTGATACATTTCATTCCAACCAAGAGAAACTAGAGAAATAATATATTAAGGTCCAATGATATGATATCTGGTATTAGCTATATGGATAGATCCATTTATGCCTTAGTCTAGGAGATCTTTTTTAGGGGACATATTGATCTTAGAAAACCCTATAGACAATGATGATAGTTTTTATATAATTTCAGATCGGTAAGTATTATATACCTTTTATAGTGTTTCACTTATATGTTAATAGTGAAGTATTAGAACTATAAGCCCTATCATTCTTCTTCTTTGTTTTAGTTTTTTTTTGTTTTCATTGATAATGTTTCTTATGTGGATGTCTATTTATAACTATGTTTTAGTCGGAATATGGAATTTCTTTCTCATATTTGTGGTATGTATACAATTTTATTGTTTTTTCATAATAGAGATATTATGAGGTGGTGTATTCTCTATGGACATATGACCAATGTAAGTTTAATCTAATTACATCTTTGTGTTGATATCCAATGCAACCTATTTAGTTCCCTTATAGTAGAGATTGGAGTATCAATATGTTTTTTTCATCTACAATTATAGTACTGATTCTACATGTGATATATAGGGGCCTTTCATTATAAGGAATTGTGCAAGATGGGTTGTTGTGTTTGTCTATATTTAGGATCAAGTTCATACCATTCTCTCGTTGATATCTTTTTATTTATTTTCATATGTTCAATATTACCTTACTTATTCCTTTTGAGATTTGATTATTTTATTATTTAGAAAATGATTTTAATTTACATGGAAGGATAAAATCTATATTGGGGATGAGATTCTAGTGGTCTTGGATCCTTTAAAAAATTTCATTGACTTTTGTTCCAGTGGAGAGTTAGGCATATTGTTCAATAATTAATATTAATTATATTACATAGAATATGGTGTTACAAAGTTCATATGTAAGTAGTTTATATAAGTGTATGAGATGGTATTGGTTTTTAGGTTCCACTAAAGCAAATGAAAATTATATTATCAGGCTGGGATGATTATGTTAGTGTTTATGGTTTTTATTTTTATTAACAACTATATCAACCTATTGATTGGTTATAGTAGTTTTTAATAATTACACGTGTATTTTGACTTTAATTTTTAAGGATTATATTCTTTGATTTTCGCATGCTATTTGTAAAAATTTTAATTTCATAATATTTAATTTGTTGTATTTTACATTCTTTTTACATTCAGATTTCATGTACTTAGTTTTCATTCTATTATTTAAGTTTATTATGAAAATATATGCTTGTAGATGGCTTATTTTCTTCTGTGTAGTTTTATTAATTAGACATGAGCGAAGAAGAATATTATATGAGGACTTTTTGTGATGGTTCTAGGAATAGTGGAAGCCTTACAAGCTTCAAAAAAATAAATGTTTTTCATGGAATCCAATGAATAAATCATTTTAAATGATTAATAATAGAACATATCATGATTTCATCCTAATAATAAAAAATAAATAATCCTAGAACGAGAGAGAAGATCTTTCATTTTAAATTTATAATTTAATTTAACAAAAATAGATATACCTTAGCCTTTAGTACTTTTTTAGATATAGGTTTCAACAAATTGAAAATAATTTTTTTGTACCATAATTGTTTCAAGAGGATCCAAAATAGAGTCCCTCTAATGGTATTATATATATTATCCTCTTATCTCTAAGTGTCTCTTATGGTACTCTTAAAGCTAGTGTGACAATACCAATCATCTTGCATCACACTCTTCGACTACCACAAAATCCTTCAAGGTTGAATGTTTGATTTTTTATTCTCTCATTCTTTAGGGGAGGGAAAGATAAATGATATTATCTCATACTTGAGGTAAAACCCTAGATACATTTCTTGAGGAGGTAATTATCTTAAGAAGATATCATTATACAGAATTAATTATTTCCACTTCTTTTATCTAACCCAAAGATATGATATAAAAGAGTATTTATATATATAGTTTAGAGAATAAATAATTTCACATTATCCCATTATTATTCTCATAATCCTTATTAAACCACACATATAAAAACATAAAATTTAATAATAATAATAATAACAATAATTATAACAGTAAAATCAATATTATTTTCCTGATGTATGTAATTCTCGCAAATAAAAGAATAAAATTCCTTGAATAAATGAAGATTTATTTATTTAAATAATATTTAATATATATTCCCCCTATATCCCTTAAATAAATTCATGTTACTCTATTGTTATTAATAAAAACATGAATAATTAATATTATTATTTCAATAAGAAAATAAATAATTATAATATTCATGGTCTTATGATTAAATAATTATTTTAAAATTCAAATCACATAGAAATATGGTGACTAAATATTTGTGATCTGAAATCCCAAAAAAATTATTCAATGCTGTAGATAATAACATTTCATCCAATAATTAAATTCAAATAAATTTTAATTAATATCAATTGAAATAGTAATTTTTTGAACCATAATTCCTCTTTCTTAGTGGAATTAGACAGGTTTTCTTAAAGTATAAAATCATCATTTAACAATCCATAATGTCACCTAATAAGAATAAGAATTTAGTATCAAAGTGATTAAAACTACATTAAAATGATCACTATTCAATATAATCCCTTTATTTTGGTGTTCCATCCAGTGGGTTTCAAACTCATGTCATCAACCCATATGCTTGATACTTCATTCTTTGACTTCCTAAAATAATCTTCTCAATGAAAATTGGGCATATAATTTTGTTTGGAACTTTTATTCAAATTCAAGGGTCAATATTTCAACTTCTATGAAGATAGAAGTAAAAAATTATGCCTCCACTTATTCATTAATAACATATCACTCATGTATCACATAACATACCCAACATTGTTATGAAAATATGTCTTCACTGTTTATGTAAATACATCAAAGTACACGACCCATGACATTATTAATAAAAATTTTATATTTGAAGGATCACTACAAAAATAATATTATACATGAATATCCAATGAAGCATAAACATGTGGATTTTCTATTGGTTAATATTTTCTTATATTTTCCCATCATGAATATTTCCAAGTGTGTACTTCATGAGTTAAATCCACATTATCTTATGAGTACACATACCTGAAAGTCAATATACTATGTGTCCCATCATATAATATTATCCTAATATAGAATATATGTTTAATAATATAATCATATCATTTTTATATTCTCATCAAATCAGGGAACTAATTATGATCATTTCAATGAAACATATGTTATAAGAAATTGTCCTTTTAATCATTGTAGAATAAAAATTAATCTGTGGAACGGAATTTATCAATATTGAAGACTATGAATATACATTAAATATAAAGTATAAAGTATTTGGTTCTAATATTCCATCTCCAAAAGACTCCTAGTTGGATTAGAGTCAACTATTAAGGACTTATAGTCCATCATCACTCACATGATGTTTATGCTTAGTTTGATATAGATCATTTTTCAATGTTTTCTCCACAATTTCTCCTATGAAAATTTTGTTTTCTAGGATGTCAAATGTTAGATAAAAAACCCTTGAGAGATGCTATTTCATTAGTGTTTTCTTTATGAATTGATATTACCATGGATGCATTTCAAGATCCACCACTGTAATATTATCATAATATATTTTGATATGATATTAACTTCTAGTTACCATGAAGAATACTTAAAAAAATTTGTATTCAAACTACTTCTTTATCTACATATGAAACCAAAATGTACTCATATTCTACTATATAATTGGTGACCATGACTTGATATTATTTCTTCTAGCTCACTGCACATCTTTTTAGATTGAAGATACACCTCGATTATGACATTAGAACATATTCAACTATTTTAAAAGTAACATATAAATATACCCTAATGACTTGCTCTTAATATATTCCAAAAACTATAAACATATCCTTTGTATGACTTAGATATTCAAGGATAATCTTAAATTCCATTTAATGATGGTCTCCTAGAGGGGATTGATATACACTTACCAAGGTTATCATATAGGTTTTATCGAGCCTCCTTCATAGAATCACACACATGATAGGTCCCATCACATATTTATGTAGGATCCATACTATTCTCTATCATTATTCAAGTGTATAAGAGAGAAAGTTCATTGAATGATATATATCCTGGGACATAGGACACAAATCCCTCTTGGATAGTTCCATAATGAATTTAATTACTATATTTATCAAATACGACCCTTGACTTATTAAGAAACCACTTAGATATATCTTGATAGATCATTATCCCAATAATGAAGGTTACTTAACTGAAGTATTTCATGGAGAATAATGTGTTTTACCAAGTCTTAACAAACTGTCTGACTGGTATCTCATTTCCAATAAGTAGTATATCATCAGCATATACTACCAAGCAAACAATTTCATTCCCACTGAACTAGTTATAGACCCAAGGCTCATATTCATGTTTTATGAAATCATTTAATATTATGTCTTCATCAAGGATAATTTTACAGGACATAGATTCTTCCATCAATCAATAAATTGATCACTTCGTCTTTCATGTATAGTTAAAATTATTTAGAGTTAGAAACCCTTCTGGTTGTAGCATAAGACATCTTATAGAAGGATCCTATTAAGAAATATCTTTTTAAATCCATCATAAAAATCTCATTTTGGAGGTACACTATTATGGAAATTATAATTATGGTGGATTTCATTACAGAAATAGGTTAAAATGCTTCATCATTGTCTACTCTGAAAATCTAGTCAAACCCTTCTGATACCAATTGTTATATTGGGGGACTAAATTATCTATCCATGCACAATTTTTTCTCAAATTCAGATTTTAAACGAAAAGGATTTACATACTCTATATGATCTACCAAAATCCATACATGGTTTTAGTACTTAGACACCCATTTAGAATTCATGTCTTCATGAAACATGGAATATTATTTTCCACATTCTACTATTTTATAGTTTAAAAGTTAATTATTATAAACCAATAATGAGTCCCTATATTTGGTGTATGGGAAACCATATATTTTTGGTACACTGACTAATATGGTACTCTTTCACAATAATTTTGTCTCTATAACAACCTCTACTACAAGGATTTGTGGAATATATTATTTTTCCACCTTATTTGGATCATGATCCACGAATTCAAAAATATATAACTTCATCACACTATATCTTTTTGATATATTATTCCTCTTAATAATTTGGGACATTTCCTAACCAAAAACATCTTTTCTATGGGGTCATACATGTAATATACCATATATTCCGTAAGATTTACTTTAAGAATAGAATTTGTGCATTATAGTGAATGTTTATTTTGAGATATAGCCTTAAAAATGATTAACTACTCAATACTGGTACTACATGCACACCAAATTTGATATGAAAAACCAATTTTCATTTTAGTCGAAACATTATTTTGAATGTGTTTCATTGTAAATAATTAATATCCCCAAAATTAAAATGGAATAATTTCATACCTCTTCATTGATATCACTATGTCTATAAATATTTGGTCCCTCATTTTAGTTTTTCCCTACCATTATGACATATATGGATGAGTATGTTGAGATAGAATTTCAAAATATTATAGGTGATCAATGAATTATTTATTAATATTGATGATCATTTGAGATTTTGTTATAACGTGTTTTATATTTATTTTCTACATATATTTTTATGATTTTTTAAAATAAGTGATAATAAATTGTTTTGGTTAAAAAATATCTTTCTTGTGAAGGTTAGGAAGATTACCCCCATGATATTTTTTAAGTGGTTAAGGATGTATCCTCCATTTTTTTTTGAAAAAATCCTTATGTAAAAAAAAACCTATGTTCCTCATCTTGTTCTCAACATCATGATGATTCTCATGATCCAATACGAGGTATTAAACATTTGTACAACGAGAGAGGATTTTACCATGGTCATCCAATATAGACCCATAAACATATATATATTTGGATAAAGATGCATTTTATGACTAAATTAGATGTTGAAAAATACTACTAGTTGGAAAAGAACAATATATTGGATATACTAGGGGTCATTACCTATCATATGTTTAAACAAAGTCTAAATTGTGGAAGAAGTACAATTCCATGTGAAGATTAATGTTCGAGTAGTAGTAGAAATTTAAAGATGAAATAAATGATAGATCCAGAATATTGTAACCAAACCTAGGGGGAATTTCTTTAATGATAATAGTATTTATATGTTAATTTTTTTTTAACACAATCAATAACATGATTTCAACATATTATACAGCTGATGTTTCTGTAAAAATAGTTTTTTCTAAGTTCCTTGTTTCAATGTTTAATGATGCAAGATATATGAAGCTATATCATGAAGTGTACTTTGGTATGAAGGCATCAATTCATGTCCACCATATGGTGAACCATGTAACCAATAAAGATATGTAAATATAAGAATTTTATTTCCTTTCCCTGTAAAGATATCCAAGGTGTTTTATAAGGGTTTGATGGAGATTTTAAGACCTACATAGGGGTTCACCGGGTTGTCTAAAGATCATTCCAAGATCTACATAATGGACTTTCTAATCAATGGCGAGTTCAAACAGATTGTTAAAAAGATATTTTGATTATTATGTTAAATCTATACTGGATGAACCTACATTATAAAAACATTAATGATGTTATCATATAGATGATTCCAAGAAGGTTGAACCCATGAAAATTTTGTTAATATATGAAGTTTGAGATAAGGTTGGATAATTAGATTGAGTGATGTTGATTCATTGTACCAAGATAATTGTTAAATATAGATTCCTTAGAAAGGATACAAAAATAGTTGATCCAGATAAAGATGTTTTTATTATGAAATAGAAAAAAATTCCTTAGAAATGTTTTCATGAATAATTAGATTAATATTGTAAAACCCTTTATAATTGATGATGTGATTTAGTTCTATAAAATTTTATTATATAGATGAGATAAGATAGTTTAAATAAGTTTTTTTGTTCCAAATTTAAAGAAGTTTTAAGAGTAATATTTTTGGATTAATTTGTAAGAATATTATAGAATAATCTAGAGGGATTGTGAAGTATCAAATGAATTTTAATTGGGTGAGAGTTTTATAATTTGAGTTTTATTTATGTGGGAAAATTAAAGTTACTCCCTTCCATTTCTCTTATGTACACACCTATAACATTTGGTGCAAGTACAGAATGAAATTATGTGCTCTTTATTCATTTGTGAAAGATAAAGTACGACCAAAAAGTGATCAGACCAAGATTCATGATATTATACTATAATAATTTTTTTAGAATGAAGAATTTATAACTAAGTTAGTATTTTGTCAAAGTTTATGAACACTAGAAAGTGGTTTAGTTAGAAGGGTTATCAGAAAACGTTTCCAATTATAGATATCAAACTGGATCATCAGTCAAAGCTTGCAGGACCAATATTGTAACCGATATAACATATAAAAAGGTTTTAATGAGCAGTGTTTTTTATTGGAAATTTTTTTTAATCAAAATTATTTTTAAGGTGTTGAAAAATATAGTGTATACAATACTAAAATATGGATCACTAGATGAACTGTTATAATATAGAGAAAAATAGATTGACTATTTCCAATACATTTTTTGGAGCTATTTTATAATATTTCACATTTTTTTCTTGGCTCAGTTGATAAAAAATTATATTTAATGGATGGGAGTTAGTATAATAATAACCTTTGCATGATAGAATATTTTTAGTTAATGTTTTCCCATTATATTCACTTTTATATTATAATGAATTTCCATCTACCAATGAGAGTTGACATAGAAAAAATATAGTCACCCATACTTTGTGAAATTCTTGTAAATATTTCTTATATTTACTTAATTTATTATCATTTAATTAATATGGGGTTTTTATATAAAGTTGAAAATTATAATAACTCCGGAAAGTTTCAGGGGTTAATTTTTGGGTAATTGAAATTGTAAAAGATTAATATTAATTGAACTACCCTTATTAGTTTTTCTCACGAATCTATGGTACTTCAATTTGTATCATAGAGGGTTCCCCTGCTTGATCATTGTCATGTAATATCTCAAATCATTGAACAAAATATGTGTGTATTCCTTTGAGGGAATTTTTTTTCTAGTTTAGAAAACATAATGTCACTTAATTTTCTATCTATTGGACTAGTGGTAATTGATACCTAAATATTTGGGTTTCCGCCATTTTTGAAAGATTTTCCAATAATATTCACAAGAAAAAAAATAAATATTGAGTTAGATGGGAAATCTAGAATTGTTATATTTACATTGTTGTTAGATTTTTTTATGAAGAAGATGGGTCCTAAAAAATTAAACATGAAATAAACATGAAATTATATTCGAGGGAAATATCAATGTAAAGGAAACAATGATACAAATTTAGGGCATTAAGTGTGGATATTTCATAATGGAAGATAAAGAAAATATTTATGATTAGTTCACCAGATTAAATGAAATTTATTATAACATAAAAGGAATCCGAAATGTCTTTGAAATTTCTATTATGTTTAACAAAAATCATGATAAACTTTCCTAATTGTAATAATATTAAAATTTAAACCTTAAAAGATAAATATGATTAATATTTTGATGAATTAAAATAATTTCCTGTAGTAAATAAAAATAGGGAAGCTACAATATTGGAAAAGAATATTAGGGAAGAAATATATTATGAATCTATGATAAAGATAATAATCAATGATGATGAGATTTTTGAACTCATTGATTTGTAAAATAATGAATATGATTAAATTAATGAATTAACTATGTTTCTTTTCTTTAAAATTTACCAATAATTTAGAGAAAATATTGAGACCAACTCCTAATTACGTGACTCGAGTGTGGAGGAATTAAAAATTTTGATATGGATTGTAGTAAGATGAAATTTTGGGAATACAATTTGGATTCCATAGATTTTTTTTAAAATGTGGAGACAACATCTATGAAAGATAATAAATCTATTGTACGTAAGAAAAAAATTCATTGGAAAGAAAAGGAAAATCATACTGAGTCTAATTGTGGAATACTTTTCTACTGAAAACAAATATTCAAAAGATAAAATTTTAGAGTGGTTTGTAGATTTGATTTTATATATAGATATAAAGTAAGAATACATATACAGTGAAGAATAATATAGTGAATAAAACTCATGATATTTTCAACTTAGATCATAAATCATTAAATGTACTGAGAAATAAACAAAACATAAAAAATAAATCAGAATGACAAAGAAAGTAGGTGAGAAAAAGATTTATGGAAAGGAATATATTCTTAAAAGAATGATTTGTATGCTTAAGAGATTAATAGTCTCAATATAAAAGTTTTATAAAAATTAATGATAGTGGCTGATATTATTATGAATATTTCTTAAAATGAAGTTGAGATCGGTAAAACTCAATTTAGTTTTCCTGAGGTTGAAAATACATAAAATAACACGAATTCATAATTAAAGTTCCTAACATCTCAAACCACTGGGAACAATTTTCCCAATAATTAGGTGACATAATTTCCTATCAAATATAGATGTTAATATGATTGTTCTAACCATAATGGTGTTATAAATAGAATTTGGAATGTTTAGATTAAGAAAATATGTGGAAAACATGTCACATTGACAAAAAATATAAAAAAATATAATATAGACAATACCCATTTGAAAAAGAAGAAATATTTTATGAATATATTCAAACTTTTAATTGATAGAGATCATTCATCTATAAAATATCATGACTCTGTGGAAATTTTTGGTGTTGTGAAATATATGGGAATAAGGCATATAATTTTTGGCACATCATGTCAATCTATGAGAAGATGATTATTTTAATGGAGTGAAAAAATTAGTGGAAACTAAGCACCATTCCTATGATATATGAAGACAGAAATGATAAATTATTAGATACTAGTATTTTTCCCTTGCCAAACCATTTATTCTGCCTAGAGGAAGGTTTTTGGAATATGTAACCCACATGGACAGTTTACTGAAGAATGGATTATAACTCTCCTGTAAATTATTTCCCACACTAGGAACAAAAGAGAAGATAGAAAGTTGATGTTTGAGGAAAGATCTTTTGTTGTTTTGATAACTCTAAAAGCGATAAAAAGAAAAAATCCTCAGATTATTAACAGTGGTTGTTCCTTGCACATAAAAAGTGATACAAAGTTTTTTAAATGATAACTAAACAAAAATTTTGAGTAGTTAATTTTATAAAGAATAATTTATTAAAAATTATTGGAAGAAGAAATATTGATATTGAAGTTTAGTAATTGAAATCAAAATTTGTTTTATGCATTGGTGGTATAAAAAACATACTCAATGTTAGAAATATTTGGGATGATGGTATGAATCTAATATTTAGAAAATATTCTTGTATCATTATAATCATAGGAGACAGAAATGTTTAGTAATGTTTAATGAACCCATAGAATTATATTTCAAATTTTATATCTTAGTTAATCATGTTATATAAGTGTTATATATGAAAATAAGTTGTGGAATCAAATACTTGGTCATCTTTTCCATAAAATCATCATCACACTTTTTATTGAAGATTATAAAAAATACTTAACACAATAGAAAATGTAATATAATTCTATTTTGTACCATGTTAAAAGGGGGGAAATGGTTAGTGGAAGATATAAGAAAGTAGAAATACAATCCATAAGACCTATTGAGCCCATTCACTTGGATGTTTGTGGGATGATGATATATTAATGAACCAAAGGTGATTTTGTTACTTTATTAATTTCATTAATGAATTCACTTAGATGAACAACATAATGTTCATGAAACATAATATAGAGGTTGTATAAATGTATATATATTTAATAATGGATTTTTAAGGAGATATGGGTGTATATATAATGAAGTTAATAACTAAAAATTGAAAGGAGTACACATGAAAATATTTTAAATCCTTTTTTAAGATACATTGAATCATTTTCCAATACATCGATCCATACACACTTTAACAGAAATAGTGTGACAGAAAGGAAAAAAATATTAGTGGTAGTGAGAGGATGAATTCTAGTTGAATATAAAATATTTATGTTTTTTTGGAGAGAATCCATTTTTACAACATTTCATATACAAAATCTATGTTTTTTTAGTGGGATACCAAAATTAGTTCTTATGATATGTGGTATAAGAAAATAAATTGTGAAATATTGTAATGTATTTGGGTGTACATGGTTAATAAAGATATAAAACTATGATCTTGGAGCATTTGATGAAAAATAATAGGAAAGAATTTTTTTTGGGATATTCATCCAAAGGAAGAAGTTATAAATGTTGGAATACATATCTACAAATAATTTTAAATTATTATGATGTGATAGTTATTTAAAATCCAATATCATCAAAAAAAGGTTGTTGAAAATGCTTCAAAATACAAATTAGAGAATTATAATGAGTATAATAAATGAGAAGATGAATTTCTCCAAAACCTTCACAAAATGGGTTAGATGAATATTATGACGAGGAAGTGCGAAAAGAATAAAATAACTTAAATTTCATATATTATAAAGATAGGTTGAATCAGATTACATAATTTGAAATAAGAAACCTCTAATCCAGAGAAAAATTAAGTTGACATTATAGATTAAGACACATTTTATCTCCCAGGTTGAATTAAAATCAGTTTCAGAAGTATTTGAAAATAAATAGTAGAAGAATGGGATGATTGATGTGTTAGATGAGATTGAGAAAAATGTAACCTTGGTACGTTTTCCATGACCAATAGTAAGGTTTGTTATCATAACAATGTGGGTGTTATGAAAAATATGAATAAACATGGTTAAATTTTAGGAAAAAAGAATGAATTTTTTATGAAGGATACTCATAAGAGGAAGGTGCTTATTTTGATGATAAATTCATACTATTTTGAGACTAGAAACTATAGTAATGTTCTTTTATGTTTCTATATATAGTTGTTAAAAAATTTATCATATTTTTTTCATGTTGGATTTAATGAATTAATAAATTCAATAAAATGTTTATATTGTGAAACAGAGTATGTTTTGACATGAAAAATATGAAATCCTAGTTTGTAAGGTGAATAAATATTTATAATGGTTGAAACTGTATCCTCATGTATTGTTCTATAAAGTTGATAGTTTCTAGAATTAAAATAACTTTTCTAATGTAATATTTTACAGAAATGAGTATTTTAGGAAAGTGAGAACATGTACTCTTTATATAATTGTTTACATTGACGATATAATTTTTTAGGTGATGGGGAAAACTTTTTGTAGAATTTTCTTATCAAATGAAAAAAATATTAAATTTCAATAATCCTAGAATTTACATTATTTCATGGAATATATGTCTAAAATAAGAGAAGTTATATCTTTCTATCACATAGAAATTATACGAGGTATTTTTTATATAAGTATATAATTTAATAAACTAAAGAATTGTATACATCAACCTTTATTGGTGGAAATATGAGAAATGATGACATTGGGAAAAGTACGAATCAAAAAGACTTCCATAAGTCAACATGAAGAATTCCATTTTTTATATATTTATAGAATGAAAATATATATTTTTTTTAAATTTTGTGCAAGATATGAAATTGATCAAAGAGTATCGAGTATTCTAGAAGAAAAAATAATAATCAAGAATCTTAAACAAATATCATCTAGATTGCTATTGTTTAAAAGAAGTTATGATTTGAACTTTATTGGATACAATGATATTGATTGGATTAGATATGGTAATTATATAAAGTCAAAATCAATAGTAATTTTTTTATCATGGGAGAATTATGGGTGAGATGAAATAGTACAAACAAAATTTATATTACTTTGAATATAATAGATGCCTAATTTATTTTTTCCATCCATGATTATAAACAGATTATATGGTTTAAAGTTCAACTATAATATTGGAGTGTAAATATTTATAAACTATTGGAGAATCATTATGATATTAATAGTACCATTAATAGTTTAAAAACCTCTACAACATTAGAGATCATGGAACATTGATATTAGGTATCACTTGATAAAAAATAAAGTTGTTGGTAGAGATATTATTCTTGTATACATTTCAATAAATTAACAAATTGATAATTTTTTTCACCATTGTTAGGCCCATGGAATTAATTTTAGGATTTAGGCTACAACTATATGTTATTCATCCACCAATGACTCCATAAATATATTAAGGATGGTCCTCCACCATTCATTAGATTATGTTTTCAAAGGTGGAGTGTAAGTACAAATTTTTAAGGTGTATAACTCGTTTTTTTATAATTTAAATATTTTGTTATCATATGAAGTAAAAGATAAAATTTAGAAAGTGTTTATCCTATAATGGAAAAAAGTTCTTATAATGAAGGGATGGAATTCCTTAAAAATCACTTCTTTTTCTAGCATTGTGGCATCGAGACATTCTCTATGAGAAAATTTGTGTTTCGATAAAAATTGAGAAAAAGAGATGTTTTAAAAAATGTGATTTGAAATGACCTCTAAAGGGGAAAATTTAATATCCCTTAGGATATTTTTTACCATTTATTTATTTATTTTTAATAAATATTTTTATGAATGTTTGTTATATAGCTGAGAAAATGTCTCTAAACTTATTGGGAATACATTCCTTATAAAGTTTATTAAACTTTCATAACGAGCAGCTAGAAGAGGGGAAGGAAGTATCCTTAACTATTATAGGGAAATCTCCTTAAGGCATACAATTATATTCCTTTAATCAAGATCCTAACATCATAAGGATTCTCATTATCAATGTAGAAGTCATACACATTCATTCAAAGATGTAAAAGTATACCAATGTAACCAGATAGAGATCATTAGATATATGCAATTGGATGAAGATTTATTAATAATCTAAAGTATATGTTGCATAACATTTCTAGATGAAAAAATAACATGTTATCATACATACATGGGTGGTTGTTACCAGTCATAAGTTTAAAACAAGTAAAAAAATGTAAATATGTAAAAATTCATGAGAATATTGATCATCGAGTAATGAAAAAAGTATAATAGACAATAATGGATGGAGTAGGGAAATTTTAAAAAAGGGGAAATTATTTTGTGATAGAGGTTTTTAGAAGATTCAAAAAATTTATTATTGAGTCAATTAAGTGATTTCACTGGACACATACTGATGAGGTGATTGGAAAAACATTTTTTTGAATTTACTTGTTGATTTTTTTTGTTTCATGTTGTATGTAGTTCTATCATGTAGTACACTAAAGTACGAAGTTACTTTTTCGATTCCCTCAGTTGATGAACCATTATACCATAAAGTATATTTAATGATAATACATTATTTTTATTTCCTAGTTAATGGTATCAATGTTGTTTTGTAAGGGTTCCTAAGAGATTTTATTTCCAATGTAAGTGTTAACCTTCTTATTTAACAGTCATGGAAATAACTACTTAATGGTCTACAAATTATTGGATAGTTCATACTAATCATTATAAATTCCATTATATAGACATTCTAAATATCCATTAGAAGTATGGATACCAAAGAAACATTAACCATATCATCAGATAAACGATTTCAAAAAATGTTATATGTGTTAGACTTTTGAAAATACGTGGATTTCTACATAAGGAAGGATGATCATATTGAGTCATGATTAATCATTGAACCAATTCAATTGGTCGATAAAAATCATATATAAGGGATACAAATAGTGTAGAGATATATGAATAAGTCTTTATGAAGTCATCAGACAAAATTACGCCGTACAGTATTTTCAGGGGCATTAACTAATCTTGGTAAAGACATTTTTCTTTAATAATCAAATATTCATCAATAATCATTTGTTATCTAGATGAAATATGATATTTTAAAGATGCTCCATAATGTTGAGGATAAAGATGTATGCTGATTTTGAGATGGTTAAAAGTTTGCAAGAAGATTATAGAATACTCTAAAAGGATTGAGAAGAATCCAGTGAATTTTGGTTAAACATCAGTTCAATAAATTTTGTTTTCATTAATTTGTGAAATAAAAGTTAGTTATGCAATTTTCTCTTAATAGATCTCTAATAAAAGGTGGTGCAAGTATAGTAAAAAAAATTACGATGTTCAAGTTTGTCAAAAAGATGATGTAATAAAGAAAAGGGATCAAAAAGATATATCATACAAAGATCCAAATGGAAAATTTTGAGCCTGGTGTATTTCCAACCAGGTTGTGATTTAGATAAAGATGAATAACATTGGAAAAAGGTATATAAATAATGGTTATCAAGAAATGATTTATATCAAATATATAAGATATAATCATCTGTCAAATACTATCAGACATATATAATATTAGGAATTGTGTTAAACAAGGTCATGAGGTGCTATATTTATATAAACAAGACATAATGAAAAATTATAATCACAATTAGTGAGGTGTACAGGATGAAGTATACACGAAGAATGAAGGTCATACTAGATTAATTCTTATTGAATGGAGAAAAATTAAAATATTCTTTTTTGGATAATTTTTAAAGGAGAAACTTAATAAATTATTTTATTTTTTTTCTTAAATTAGTTTGATAAAAAAATATTTATTACTCATGGAATTTAATATAATATAACTTATCAGGAGATAGAATCATTCGTGTGGGAGTTGACTCATTGTATTCACTTTTAAATTATAGTGAATTTCTATAGACCAATGGGAGTTTCAATGGAAATGATTGAGTCACTGACACTGGGGGTGATCCTTGTCAATTATTCTTTCCTTTATTTACATTATTATCATTGAATTCATTGGATGTTGTTATATGACATTGATAGGTATTAAAACTCATTCATGTTTAAAGGGTTAATTTCTTGATAATTGAAATTATAATGGGTCACCAGTGATTAATCCCCCTTCATAGTGGTTCCTAGGATTCAAATAATCATTAAAGATATTCTTTAATATGATATGAGAATATATATATTATTTTTATTTTAATAAGTATGTTTTATACTTAATTATTTTATTTCATGAATTAACCAAAGGAATCTGAGAGTCCTTTTAGGATAGTTCAGACACCCCTAAGCATGCGCCCGGGCGGGGGGGGGGGGGGGGGGGGTTGAATCCGGTGGAACCAAATTTAACCAAAACCCAATTTATTGTTTTATATTACATTCCCAATTTAGTATTATGAGCTAGAATAGATAGTTTTTAAAAATTGATCTTCTTTTCTTTTACCCTATAATTCAAAACCACATGAAATGCACAATGTAAACATGAAACAGACAATGGGTATTTTTGAAATGATGAAACATAATGTGGAAAATCAATAATTTATCATGATTAAATAATTTTGAGAGACCAAATAACCAATATTGTATTTATATCCTTCATCAGCAGTGGAAATTTATTATTTGGAATCAACGTTACCCATATTATACATGTTAAATTCCTTTATTGTAATAGAAAAGTGAAGGGATATTTGAACTGAATCTCATAGACTACAAACAAACCTTACACCAGTTTATTTTCAGAATCCTTCCAATGAGGGTAGAAGATTAGTAAAGATTACTAGGGATTCCACTATATTCACACTAGATTATTTTATTTATCACCAAAGAGTCTTCATCTTCATGATTGAATTTTATTAAAATTAGTGTATCACAGTCTTTGGTTTTGTTGTTAGTCCCCACTCTTAAATTTTTTTTCTATTGCTTCTCAAACTCACTAAATCAATACTAAATATTACTAAAATATATCTAGTTGGATTCCATGCCACTTTACTATTATATTTATTAAAGGGATTTCAAATCTCTGCTTACTTATAGTAACTCATTATTCTTATTCATTGAAACCGATGAATTTCTTGTCCTACAAGTTTTTGGTAGGTCCCCTTTATGGTTAGACACTAAAAAATGCTTCAAATAAACATCATATTCTTCTTCATTAAGAGATTATATTACTATCTCATCCATATCAGTACAAAAACATACAAAAATAGAAATTAATTCCTCATTCTTATTACTTATCTGTTGTAACACCCTTAGATTTTATGAGAAAAATTATTTTTTTCAATTTCATTGATTTCATGTGTCAAATGATCCACCAAGATTAGATTGTACTATAAGAAAAACTGTATTATCTTGATGTATACACAAAACTATTCTTGGCTTGCAATACACACAATCACGACCATCCTCGATAACGTGTGTAGTACACAATACCGAGTTTCACTAAACAACGATATATGGTTATAATATTATTATGAACTAGCCATTATGAATAGTATTAACTAAATTTTTAATTTTATAACATAATTATTCATATTACACATTTTCTATAACATGGTATTAGAACAAAATAATTTTATTGGGTAAAATAAGTATTTTTCAAAAAATGCAGTTTTTCTACCTTTTGATGGAGCACCCAATTTAAATCTAGTTTTTGACATTTTTATAAGTTAAATTTTAAAAAATAAATTTCTTCTTTGGAATCAGGATATAAAAAATTACTTTGGAAAATTTATTCATATTATTCTGATAACTTTCATATTTTAATGAATAGTAAAAACACGCTATATTTTAATTAAAAACAACTTTTTTCATCATAATAATTTATATGGTAAAATTATAAAATTGAATGGTTATAAAGTATAAAAATAATATATTTTCACCATTTAATATAACTTAGGTCATTATCCTTGATTTTATATTGAATTCATTGGTAAAATCATTTCAATCTTTTGCAATGTTTTAACTTTTAAAACTCGTTTTCATAACAAGAGGATTAAATTTAAATTAATTTCTGCAACTTTTGTGATTTGAATTTGTAAAAATGGATTCTATATTTTTAATCAGTAGGTACATGTTATGTTAATATGATACTTTTTATTTTTAGTCATTTTGAATAGTAACTAAGGTAAATTTTATTTACCATAGTTAAAGGTAAATCAGTCAATTATGGGTAAATATAATTTTATAAAATTACCCAAATAATTTTCCTAATATAATTGGATGACTATATTTTACCCTAAATCATAATTGGGTCGAAATAGAATCCATTTGAACCAACTTGGATGTGATTAAGACATTTAATTTATTTTATTTAAAAGAATGTGAAATATGTCTCACCCAAACATTAATAATTAAACTATTTTTAATATAAGGATATACAAAATTTGAAATCGGTTATAAATACTCATTTGAAAGATAAAATGTTTTTATTTATCATGGTAATTTATTTGTAATTTTTAAGAATTATTTATTTACCTTATTAGCTTATACATTAATGATGCAAAAATTAATTATTTAGTGAAAAATCAATAGTATATTTTTTTATTGAAATAATAATACACATCAAAAGGCCCAAAAACCTGAACAATACTTATTGGTAGTTTATATATGAACCCTGGTCATCCAATGGTCGAATTGGTGACCATTTGGATCCTTATAAAGATGATTATGACACATATATTATTTTATTTTAAATGATTCCAAAGTTGTCTCCTTCATAATTTAATAAATATAACAATTTACATGTTGTGATTTTAAGATGATAAATTCAAGTAAAAGTATTATTATAAAATATATGCGATTTATCTTCATCATATGATTTTATTTTAAATGTTTATGAAACAATTAAGTATATTAAATAATTATACAAAAAATGATGTACTAATTATTTTATTAAGAGATATTCCAAATAAATGGTTTTAAAAATATTAAAATAAATATTATATGAACTATTTAATATTCTCCGCGAATTTTATTTATATATATGACATGTTATGAATCTATTAAATATTTTATTTCTAACATATATTCTTTCTGGATTTTATTTAAATTCAAATAAATGAATAGTTTCAAAATTGACACTATTGTTATTTTATAAAACTAACATAATATAAAATTGATTAAAAATAACAAAAAAATTTAAATATTATAAATTGAAATTTATATGGTCTAAAATGTAATAAATCATATAATTATGGAAAATTCACAACACAGATGTAATTATTTATAACAATTTAAAAATTAGAATCCTATTACCCCAAATAAAATTAAATAGATAAATCAAGTTAATAATGTTAAAAATAAATTCCCAACATGTCTAAATTTTATTGTTTGAGAAGGTTAAAATCCCATCTCATCTAATGTTCATATGTGAGTCATTTTTGGTTGTTTTTAAGTGGGATTTAATTTATTATAATTTAATATTTCTTATGTTCCCAAAGGTACCCCTCAACTCCTTTATAAAAAGGGAACCCATTCTCTCTTATATTCCGAACATTTTGAGCCTTAAATCTCAGACAACCCCTTCCAATTACTCTCCTCAACCTCTATAGTTATATCATATTGGTTCTGGTCTTCTCAAGTGACCAACTCTAGTTCCCTATGAAGAAGTTTAAAGGTGGTGCATCGAAGAAGCGGTAATCTCTTCTACCGATTCTTTCAAGTTTCTTTCTTCTTCGACTTATTCTTATTTATTTGTTCCATAATAAATTAATAACATCAGTATCATTCATATATACTGATATGTAATTATAAATATCAAACAATCCTATTTCTCCTTCTATCCATCCTACGAAAAATGAAATCACCGCGTGTGCATATGTACGGAAACCATCTCCACGCCGTGGTGTATTATGTTTTTCCACCACCACCTTACTTGGATGGGTATAATGGTCTCAATAATAACTATACATAGTTATTATAACATCATACTGATTATAATATACTATATCATCCACTCCAATTCAATTCAATAATTATGGGAATGATATCATCGCTCGTGCATACGTACGGATTACCGTCTCCACGACGCGATGAGAATCATTCTCCATGTTAATCACTCAAGAATGATTAAAAATTATATATAATGGATAATAATGAAATATAAGACCTGATACAGCTACTGTATTTATATATATATATATGTCTTATACTTACTTCCATTCAAGTCAATAAGGAAATGAAAACAACGTTCATGCGTACGTACAACCTACCATCTCCATGAACGGTGTATTTGATTTCATTTATCTATCTATTATATATATATACTGAGTATATATGATATATAAATAATGATTTACATTTTGGATGTAATTAAATCAAGATATAAGTAATTATAATATCAAGAACAACATGTCCAAACACGTACGATAAATAAAACGATTTTACCCAAAACGCTGCTTTAACATGGAATTTACAAAAGAATGGCTAATATAAAGTCATAAGTGAACCATATATGATATCATAAAAATGGATATGATTCTGTAATAAATCAATGACACTATTTAAATCATTATACAGGAGTTTCGGATACGTATGAAGCATACCGCACCTAAGGTAAGGGATAATTTTTCAATCTCATTGTTATTCGAGATTTCTTATACATAAGTATTTACTGGGGTTATATTTTTCATCCATGTCTATAAAATGTTTTTCATAAAGTTTTGAATATTCTTCCACATATGTTTAAAGAATGTTTTACCCTTTTTTTACTTTTACTGTTTTTATGGATGGAATCGTTCTTTTGTTTACCATACGAGGAACTTTTTTACTTTTCCGACAAAAGTACGAGGATAATATTATTTTTAACATATCCGACATGAACAGGTTTTTACTGTTGTATAACTCCTTTTTTTATGAATCTTAATCTGCAAGATTTCATGATTATTTTAAAAAAATTATTTTCTTTTAAAATTGCATGGTATTTTGTGAAAAGAAAAAAAATTTAAATAAGAAAGGATATTTTCCTCAAGAATTCATTTCAAGTGTTTTATCAAAACTATTTTCCATCTAAGGTGAAATTATTTCATATGTGTATGTTTCAAGTATAACGTCTCTATGATTTAAATGGTTTCATATTTATTATGATGAAATGATATCCATTTATTCTATGTGGATTATGTTATGATGGGATGATGTTTATGAAACCCATTTTATTTTTTGGGTTATGATGAATGATTTATGGTTATTTTGTGGCATAAGTAAGAATGATTTAATTATGTGATGGTTGGGACCCATATCTCCCTCCAATGAATTGGGTAAAGATTTATATATCATGAGATAGACATGGCTCGAATGGAATGTTAATCTGGTTTAGTGTTACAGGACTGGAACGAGGAGTGAACTCGATTCAGAAAGGCACTATGTCCACTAAGATGGTCTTAGCAGCAATGACTTAGATACTATGGAAATCATATAATGTGATTAATGGTTTTCCACAATTACATTTTTTATTCACTTTCTATTTTATCATGATTGATGATCCATTATGATCTATGCCTTACGTACTGCCATGTTTTATGTCATTGCTCAAGATTTTGATGTTTAAATATTATGATCATGTATTGAATTTCAAATGTATATGGTTTGTTTTATTTTCTCCATGTTTACCCTTACTGAGCATTTGAGCTCACCCTTTATATGTTTTCTTTTCCCCAGGATAAAAAGAAAGGTTTTAGGTAAGAAAACAAAAGGGGAATATCATTATGGGAGATGTTGAAGATCTTTTACCATGATTAGAAGATTATTTTTCCGAGTTTCCAAAGACACTAAACTATTACGGTCCTTGTGTGTTTGTTTTTTTATGTATTATGTATTCCTCTAATTTAATGTAATGACCATATATGAAAATATTTGGGTCTCTATAGTTGGTATCAGAGGAATGGTTTAGTTAACCTTTGGGAACTAGGATGCGAAAACTTTAGTGAGATCCCTAGAGATATTCCTAAGGTATTTCTAGGGATTCTCCAAAGGTTAAGTATATGTATAGGTTATAGTCCTAGAATTAAGGTAACGGTTATAGAATTAAACCAAAGATATTACATATTTAAGGTACTCCCCCTTTATTATGTTGTTTTCCTAGCATGAGTTTTGCCTCTCACACTGTTATTCTGGGGTATTAGATGATGGCCGGAACCCGAAGGAACCGTGTTGATCAATGTAATGGAAAATGCAATGATTATCCTCCCGAACAACAAAATGTTATGGGAGATGGAGTGTAAAATCATATTGCTATACTTACACAAGCTATGAATCATTCTGGACTTCCAAATGAGCAGAGAAAGGAACTATATTCTATTGAGTCATTCATGAGGCAATGTCCCCCTTCTTTCAGTGGGTCTTCTGATCCACTTGTTGCTGAACAATGGATCAGTTCCATTGAAAAGATATTTTCCATACTTCATTGTTAAGAGCAATAAAAAATCATTTAACTGTTTACCATTTAGAAGGTGAAGCAGACTAGTGGTGGACTCTAATTAATAATACAAGGCCCCAAGAAAAAATTGAATTCATGGAATGGAAGGAGTTCAAGAACTTGTTTTTCAATAAGTACATCCCTCTCATTCTTCGAACAAAGATGGAGAAGGAGTTCCTTGAGCTTATGAAAAAGGATGGGGAATTTGTTGGTATATACGAGGTGAATTTTAATAGGCTTTCAAGGTATGCATCTGGATTTATCATCCAACCTGAATGTAAAGTTGATCAATTCCTTAGTGGCTTAAAATCAAGTCTTTGAAGGTAATGAGCGATAAGAGACTTCAATAGCTATGAAGAAATTGTGCGTTGTGCTATCAAGGTAGAACTGGAAGTTGGTGTTACATATCCATCTCATGGTTTTGACACGAAACGAAAGATGGAGTTCAAGGAGAAATATTAGAACAATGGTGAAAAGAAGATGAATGTTTCTTTATACTCAAAGTGTGGAAAGAAGCATGGGGGATATTGTCTAAAAGGTACTAGAATATGTTTTAGGTGTGGAAAAGAAGGTCATCGAGTAGTTGAGTGTCGAAGTAATAGAAAAAAGGTAGCTAATTATTTGAATAGAGAAAAGATTATAGAGAATGGTCCACCAACACTTCAATGCTTCAAGTGCAAGGAAATGAGGCATTATGCTAACCAATGCCATAATCCAAAGGTTAATTATGATCAACATCAACAACCAATTAAGGAAAAGGACAAAGGGAATTCATATGCGGTCACTATTGGTGATGTTGAGTATGAAAAAGATGTAGTGGAATGATTATGTGTTTATGTAATAGGATTCCGAAATAATGTTGTAGAATCTCAAAGTATTGTGGAATATTGGAATATATATATATATGGGTTTTTTGTTGTTTTCAATGATTATATGGTACCGGTAACCATGAAAAGTGATTAAAATATTTTTGGAAAGCAGATGATATACACATAATGAAGGGATAAAGATAAAATAATATGTTTGATAGTATTAATGAGCTCTTGACTGATATAAAGACAATGTGATATCATGGTTTGAGTATATAGAAATTTTGGGATTTTGGTATGTGGAAAGTGTTAAATTTTGACAGCATTCATGTTTTCACTAAGGTTCATTGGGTATTAATTTTTCAATAGAATACACGATTAAAGTATTCACATGTTTGGAATGTGACCAAAAAGATATATTTTATGATATATGGGTGATAAATGATGGTATTCATGTTCTTGTTATGTGACCTTTCCAATAATCGTTTTCTTTATACTATGATATTGGACAGATGTATTTTGGATATTTCTAAAGATTGGAATGGTTTATTTTGGACATCAAATAGTATTGGTTAAGGATAGAACATCTTTCAATATTATTTCTGTAATGTTATAATAATGTAGTTTTAGAAAAAGGACATCCCGATGGATGAGTGGCAACCTGTTGTGTTAGACAAGGTTTCGGGAATAGAACCCACAACTGAAGTGCAACAGGCCTTTATTTCCTACCACTAGCCTACAAAAAGTCTTGGTTATTAGAAACTGGTTTTATTTTATTAAGCAGGATGATAGATGAAGTATAAGTCCATTTTTGGAACTATATATGATTAATATCACTATAGATGGACTTATGTATATAACGTTTTCTAACCTTATGATCTACAAACACTTCATGATAGAAAAATTCAACTTCATTTCTTTAAGATATGAAGTGGAAATTTTTCAAGGCCCGAGTGACCGTGAGATTGTACCAAAATCAAGTAAGTATTTCTTTTAATTCGAAATTTTTCATCATTGGGGAAATGATCTTGAAAACCAAAAATGTTGTCCTAGTGCCCTTATATCGGATGAATCAGATGGTACCTTAGATCACCACAAATTTATGGCTTTGTGATTGTTGTCTTTTCCATATCCATGTTCTCTACTAGTCTTCATCATAACTTGATAGTTATATTTCTCTTCCATATCCATATTTTTCACCTATGATCTCCTATGTGGGAACCCATGTGATGAGTTACTTTGGGTATCCGTTTTGATTCTAACGTTCATTTTAAAATGTATGTTTTAGTATTCCTTTTTACTATGTAGGTTTCTATGAAAGAAACTCTCATGTAATAAACCATTTCTAACCCCATCTAATTTCGAGGGTCAAATTCATTTTAAGGGAGGTACAATGTAACACCCCGAGATTTTATGAGAAAAATTATTATTTTTAATTTCTTTGATGTCTTTTGTTTTACTCTACATCAATATTAGATTGTACTATACACAACACTGTATTATGTTGAAGTATACACAACACTATTCTTGGCTTGCATTACACGCAATCACGACCTTCCTTGATAACGTGTGTAGTACGCAATACCGGGTTTCACTAAACAACGATATATGGTTATAATATTATTAGGAACTAGCCGTTATGAATAGTATTAACAACATTTTCAATTTTATAAAATTATTATTCATCTTAAACATTTTCTAGAACATGGTATGAGAACAAAATAATTTTGTTGGGTAAAATAAGTATTTTTAAAAAAATGCAGTTTTGTCGCCTTTTGATGGCGCACCCACTTTAAATCTAGTTTTTTAAATGTTTATAAGTTTGATTTGAAAAAAAAAATTATTCTTTGGAATCAGGATATAAAAATTTACTTTGGATAAAATTTTCATATTATTCTGATAACTTTCATAGTTTAATGAATAGTAAAAACACGCTATATTTTAATTAAAAACAACTATTTTCATAGTAATAATTTATGTGGTTAAATTATAATATTTATGGTTTTAAAGTATAAATAGAATATATTTTTACGATTTAATATAACTTATATCATTATCATTGATTTTACAATGAATACCTTGGTAAAATCATTTAAATTTTTGGCATTGTTTAATCTTTTAAAACTCGTTTTCTGAAAAACAGGATTAATTTTAATTTAATTTCTGAAACTTCTGTGATTTTAATTTGGAAAATTGGATTCCATATTTGGTATCAGTAGGTCCAAATTATGTTAATAGGCTAATTTTTTATTTTATTCGTTATGAATGGTAACTACGGTAAATTTTATTTACCATAGTTAAAGGTAAATCAGGCAATTAAGGGTAAATATAACATTATAAAATTACCCTAACACTTGTCCTAATATAATTAGATTATTATATTTAACCCTAAATCATACTTGGGTCGAAATGGAATCCATTTGAACCCACTTGGATTTGACTAAGACCTTTAATTTATTTTATTTAAAAGTGAAATATGTCTCACCCAAACTTTAATAATTAAACTATTTTTTATATATAGATATACAGAATATAAATTCAGTTATAAATACTCATTTAAAAGATAATTTTTTTTAACTATCATGGTAATTTATTTTTAATTTTTAAGATTTATTTATTTACCTTATTAGATTATACATTAATGATGCATAAATTCTTTATTTAGTGAAAAATCAATAATATAGTTTTTATTGAAATAATAATACCCATAAAAAAGCCCAAAAACCTGACCAAGACTTATTGGTAGTGAATATATAAACCCTGATCATCCAATGGCAGAATTGGTGACCATTTTGATCCTTATAAATATGATTATGACACTTAGATTATTTTATTTTAAGTGATTCCAAAGATGTCACCTTCATAATTTAATAAATATAACAATTTACATGTTTTGATTTTAAGATGATAAATTCGAGTAAAACTGTTATTATAAAATCTATGAGATTTATATTCATCATAGGATTTTCGTTTTAATTTTTATGGAACAAATATGTATATTAAATATTTATACAAAAATGGTGTAATAATTATTTTATTAAGAGATATACCAAATAAATAGTTTTAAAAATATTAAAATAAATATTATATTTACTATTTAATGTGCTCCACGAATTTTATAGACAAATATGACATGTTATGAATCTATTAAATATTTTATTTCGAACATTTATTCTTTTTTAAATTTATTTAAATTCAAATAAATAAATAGTGTCAAAATTGACACTATTGTTATTTTATAAAAAATAACATAACATAAAATTGTTTAAAAATCACAAAAATGTTTAAAAATTATAAATTAAAATTTATATGGTCGAAACTATCATTAATAATCCAATTATGCACAATTCACAACACATAAGTAATTATTTATTACAATTTTAAAAATAGAATCTTATTACAACAAATAGAATTAAATAGATAAATCAAGGTGATAATGTTTAAAATAAATACCCAACATGACTAAATTTTATTGGTTGATGATATTAAAACCCTATCACATCTAATATTCGGATTTGAGTCATTTTTTGTTGTTTTTAATTGGGGTAGATTTTTTTATAAATTAATATTTCTTATGTTTCCAAAGGTTCCCCTCTCATCCTTTATAAAAAGGGAACCCCTTCCATCTTCTCTTCACACCCTTTTGAGACTTGAAGGTCGGTCAAACCCTAGAAATTCCTATTCTCAACCTCTATATTTATATCATAGAGGTTTTGGTATTCTCAAAAGTCCAACTCTAGTTCCCTAAGAAGAAGTTTAAAGGAGGTTAGTCTAAGGAGAGGTAATCTCTTCTACCGATTTTTCAAGTTTCTTTCTTCTTCAAATTAATCTTATTTAATTGTTTAATCATAAATTAATAAAAAAAGTATCAATAATATACTAATATGTTATTATAAATATGAAACAATACTATTTCACCTTCTATCCATCCTAATAAAAATGAAATCACTGCGCGTGTGTACGTACGGAATATTGTCTCCACACTGTGGTGTAATCTGTTTTTCATCAACAACCTTACTTGGATGGGAATAATGGTGTAAAGAATAACTATATATAGTTATTATAAGATAATAATGATTCTAATATACTATATCATACACTTAAATTAAATTCAATAATTATGGGAATGATATCATCGCTCGTACATACGTACGGATTACCATCTCCACGACGTGATGAGATTCATTCACCATGTTAACCACTCAAGAATGATTATAAATTATATATAATGAATAATAATGAAATATATGATATGATAAGGCTACTTTATTTATGTATATACATATATTTCATCTACTTACTTCAATTCAAGTCAATAAGGAAAATAAAACAGTGTTTATGCGTACGTACGACCTACCGTCTCCATGAACAGTGTATTTCATTTCATTTATCTATATATTATATATATATATATACACTGAATATATATAATATATTATTCATGATTTAAATTTTGGAAGTAATTAAATAATAATATATTTAATAATAATATCAAGAACAACAAGTCCAAACTCGTATGATAAATAAAATGATTTTACCCAAAAGCAGCTTTAACATGGAATTTACAAAAGAATGGCTAATATAAAGTCATAATTGAACCATATATGATATCCTAAAAATGAATATTATTCTTTAATAAGTCAATGACATTATTTAAATCATTATACATGAGTTTCAGATACGTACAAAGCATATCGGACCTATGGTAAGGGATAATTTTGCAATATCATTTTTATTCGAGATTGCTTATACATAAGTATTTACTGGGGTTATATTTTCCATCCATGTCCATAAAATATTTTTCCTAAAGTGTTGAATATTATTCCATGTATGTCTAAAGTCATTTTTACCCTTCTTTGACATTTACTTTGTGTTATGGATGGAATCATTCGTTTGTTTACCATACGAGGAACTTTTTGACTTTTCCGAAAAAAGTACGAGGAGAATATTTTTTTAACTTATATGGCATGAACGAGTTTTTACAGTTCTATAACGCCTTATTTTCATGAAGCTTACTCTACAATATTTCATGATTATTTTAAACAAAATCCTTATCATTTAAAATTTCATGGAATTTTGTGAGAAGAAAATGATTTTGAAGAAGAAAGGATATTTTCCTCAGGAATTAATTTTAAGTGTTTTATCAAAACTATTTTCCATATAAGGTTACATTATTTCATATGTGTTTGTTTAAAGTATAATACCACTATTATTTATATGGTTTCATTTTTATTATGATGAAATGATAGCCATTTATTCTATATAGATTATGTTATGATGTGATGATGTTTATGAAACACATTTTATTCATTGGGTTATGATGAATGATTTATTATTATTTTGTGGCACAAGTAAGAATGATTTCAACATGAGATGGGTGGGTCCTATATCTCCCTCCAATGCATTTTGTAAAGATTTATATCTCATGAGATAGACATGGCTGGAATGAAAAGTTAATTCGGTTCAGTGTTATAGGTCTGGAACGAGGAGTGAACTCGATTCAGAAAGAGGATATGTCCACTAAGATGGTCTTGGCAGTAATGCCTTGGCTAATATGAAAATCATATCATGTGATTAATGGTTTTCCACAATTACATGTTTTATTCCCATGATATTTTATGATGTTTTATGATCCATTATGATCTATGCCTCACGTACTACCATGTTTTATGTCATTGCTCACGATATTGATATTTAAATATTATGTTCATGTTTTAAAGTTCAAATATATATGGTTTGTTTTGTTCATTCCATGTTTACACTTGCTATGAATTTGAGATCACACTTTATATGTTTGCTTTTCCCCAGGATATATAGAAAGGTTTTTGGTAAGAAAAAAAAGGGGAAGATCTTTATGGGAGATGTTGAAGATCTTTCACCAAGATTATAAGATTATTTTTCCGTGTTTCCAAAGTCACTAAACTATTACGGTCATTGTGTGTTTGTTTTTGTTATGTATTAAGTATTCCACTAATGTAATGTAATGTCCATGTACGCCATGATTTGGGTCTCTACATCTGTCTCTCTCAATTTCTTCAATATCACATGTTTCTGAGATAAATTTTATTATCCCTTATTGGGTTTCAATATTAAAAGCACCATAATAAAATAATTATTCAGGTTCCAATTATATCATATTATCCTCTCAATGAAAGAGACCATATGAAAAAATTTCATGATTTTCAAACTAAATACACATAAATATCCTCAATTTATTTCTTCTCATTTTGAAACTCATTTGGATATTTATTTAGAAAATATATATAATAGGCTTGTCTTCATATTCCTCAAAATGAAATGAATATATCTAGAAAAATCTATTTCAACTGATCTATAAAAAATATACAATAAAACCCCATATTGAGTTCCACTTATTGGATTAAGTGAGTCTTTGAAGAACATTATAGATTCTTGTTAAATCATTACCACAACCTTTATATAAAATTCACACTCATATTTATCAAAATAAAATCACAAATACATTTGTTACGTGTAATCATTAGAAATAATAATATGTTCATAAAATGAGATGTTTATTCCATTTTAGATTTAGTGAAATATTGAAGTCTTCTCCTTTATTAATGAGGAAAAATATCACCCAACCAACATAGATTTATATCCTATATATCTATCATGAAGGTCAAAAATTACTCAAACAGATCAAATCCCAATGATTTAATTTGGGATGATAAATACATGCTTTGATTAAATGTAATTTTCATTATTCTTGACAACCCTGGATATTTCTTTTTCTTTATCAAATAAGGCAATCCAATTAACCTTCTCAACCTTATTCTTGAACTCATATTATTTTCATCAAAATTATAAATTTAGGAAGCTGAAAATTTTAGAATTGAAACGTATTCTCAAATTCCACATTTTTTCTTCAGCTACTTCTATATAGATTTAAGTTCATCACTCATGATTTTTAGAATTAAATCACATTCCATTTAATTCATTTTTGATATTTATAACAAATAATAATTAGATAGGCATCATCCAATTTGAATATCTTTTTCAAATATTAAATTGTAAAAAATAAAATTTTTCATACCGAAACACAAAAAAATTTCTTAAGTATTGAAGTAATATGGAATTATAGAGAAAAAATTTTATAAAAATTTTAGTGTAATACGATGTAATAATATTCATTTCATAAGGAATTCCATGTATTATAGTTTTTTTCCTTTTCATATTTTTATGAAAACCTTTTTTCTCATAATACTTGTGGATTCTTTTTAAAATCATTGAAGTCTCACCATCTAATCATTAACCACCAAAGTTATATGATATCTAGACTTGTCCGAATTTCAATTTAAACTCCAAAAAATATAATTTTGAAATTTATATTCATATAAGGTATTTTCACACTAGTTTCAATAGATTTAACATGGTTAGTAACTCTTGGATGGTTTCTCATAGATTATCCTAATTTTTTCAAGCATATAATTCCCCCACTAGTAGGATTATTCCAAATTACCTAACACCGTTGGTATACCATGATCCAAAACCCTTGTAATTATCTTTTACATTAAGATAAAAGTCTCAAATTGAGGTGAAGGGATCATCACTAATATAAATATTACATTATTTTAGATGAATAGTCATTATATCCCACAATAATCGACACTTAGTAACCACGAGAGTTTAGGGTCTTTGGTGACTAGATGCATAACCAACTTTTTTGTGAAAAAAATTAATTTTCCCCATAAACATTACTCTCACATGGTACCCTTATATTATTTTCAAACATTATATCATTAATAATAACCTAGTAAAATGGAAATATATGAAGTGGCGTTCTCGGATGATTAGAAACTGTAAACTAAGGAGAAAACATTCAAATATAATAAATGAGAATGACATAGGAAAAAGGGTATGAGAACATAACCCGAGTATATAAAGATGAAACAAAAATACATAAATCTAAAATCGTGATTCATGGAATATACCATAAACAAGAAATATTGTGAGTCATAAAAGTGTAGAGCATGAAATAATCATGTTCTATTATAGCATATTGTATGTATAAGAATATATTATACAATTTTTTAATAAATATAAGCATAGAAATCACATGTCAAGGTTACCCACCAAGATAGTCATCACATATTAGGCTTGGGACAACAACTCTCATACCATATTAATCTTGGGATAACCATCTATGTATCCTCTTTGGCTTGGTATGACTACCCACATAACCATTGAGATGATGAGAAATAATAAACTTCCCAATTCATTTTGGGTATATAATAGACCAACTCATCCCAATATAGTATAAAATTCATATATATTCCACAATAACATATTACCATTGATCATTCCTACATCATTCAATTGACCTATAGAAAAGAGTGGGGTTTCATGATAATTTCATCAAAACAACATCATGATCCATCTATATTAAGAACATGGATCGTATCATTAGATCATATTCCAATTTAATTATAATGATCATCAAATTATGTTAACATCAATGAAAAATACATTTATTAAAGCATTAAAAAAATTGTCCGAAAAACAAAAAGAAAAATCCATTTATATGTGAAACTCGTTGAAAAATTGAAATTCATAGAATAATGGGTATTTTTTTCATTAAAAAAATGGAAATAGTAATGTAATATTCAAAATTAATAAAGAATATGATGGATGGAAAATCCATTCTTGCCATGAATATTAAATAACATTATTTTCACGCTTTTATAAATAAAGTAAAAAAATAAGATGCTAAAAATGAAAAGTAGACTGCTTGAAAACATTTTCTAAATACATTTAATGTTATTTAAAAACTATTTTCAAAAACTTAAATAAAGATAATATGTTCTACAAAACAATATTTAAGAACATGGATACGGAGGAGAAATATTCCATTAAAAAAGAAACTAAGCCAACATTTTCTAAAGGAATTGTTTCTATGTTTTTTAGTACCAAAGATGGGATAAGTAGAAAAAATACCTAAAATAAAAATAAATAAAAATAGGGTAATAAAATAATAGATATTTTATATATAAATAATATACAAATCCCCCAATATAAATTTAAATATAAGCAGTCCTAATAAAAATGAGATGGCAACAAAAAATCTTATCCCACTATTTCATTGAGTAGAAAATTATATAACCTCATAGATAATTAATTTCAATTTATTAAAAATCCATATATGAACCTTATTTATATTTATATTAAAATATACAATTCACTTATAATTTCTTAGTCTTCATTTGTTAATAACTATTTCTTAATGTGAGTATTTGGGTGTAAACTGTTCTCTTTTCCATGCATGTTTTGATTCAACAATTTAGGTAATTACATATTGATCATTATTTAACAACCTTAATCATTTCAGAGATATGTAATATATTAATTATTTAATCTTATTGAATTATCTATTTAAATAAGTAATGAAAATTGAAATACATCGCTTCAAGGTGGTGGTAGTACACAAGTACATCTGTACATAATTTTATATTTCCATTTGATAAAAACACGGTAAATAATGATTATTATATCAAAAATAATAAAATTTATGTTTATTAATGATACTTTATATAATTTTTTTAGGTGTTTATATAATATTTCTATGAGTTGTAAGAAGAAATAAACTTTAAAGAATTCAGTTCAGTCAATTACCTCTTCCTTAGGGGTCCACGTTTTGACCTCTCCTTAAACATTATTAGGTTGGTATTTTGGTGATCCTAGAACCACTAGGATGTTATTAGCAAATGTAGAAACATACATTAGTATATATAGATCAATATAAGGTTCCCAATATTTGTTTATAAGTGAGGAGAGGAGACCCCAGTTTATAATTGAGTGGAGTGACACCTTATTAAATATTAAGAAGTTTTAAATATAATAAATATCATTCTAGAAGTAAATTAGAACCAAAAGTAAAAAATTATAACATATGTTAATCTAGGGTCTAAATACACTCAAAAAATCATATTTATACATTATTTATTTATATTTATGTATTTCTATCTTATTCTAAAAATTTACCACATTTATTCTTAACCACGCTGACCATATTTTTACCATAGTAAGTTATTTCTATTAGAAAAAGAAAATTTACCATATATTAAAATTTCTCTATGATGAAAAAAAATATTCAAACCATTTTATCCTATTCAATTTATAATATTGGATGAAATTACATTTAATACCTTTTTAGAAAACACATAAAAATTTGTTTTTTGTAGAAAAATGAATCTTTAAGTCTAAAAATGAATTTATTTTCATTCCTTTTATAGAGAAACTAATTTAATTAATATTAATTTATTTCATTGAATATTTCATATTTATATTTATTTAAAAATAAATCATTAATAGTGATTAAAAAAATTTATTAAGTTAAAAATAAATTCCACACCTATAAACGAACAATTATTTGAAAAAACATTTTTATTTACCTTTAAAATATTTTATATTCATGTAAATAATATTGATAGTCAATTTATGAATTATTATTAATTTATCTACATGTATAAAAAAAATAAAATTCTATAATTATAATACAAAAAATATGATAAATTATCTTTTAAATTAAAACATAATCAAATAAAACAAGGATTGTTAAAAAAACATTTCGTTCAGCCAAGTATTATTAAACTAGTATTTCTTATTATTTAATAAGTATTTCAGGTGTTTGAATAGGTTATTTTATTATTTAATTAAAAAATATTTCTAAAACCATATCTGAAAGGTATTAATTTTTTAAAAAAAATCAAAATTTACAAAAGAATTATTTATAAAATCAAATTTTTTTTTCTTATATTTATTATGCCAATTTTTATTTTATAAATATTTTATTTAATCATTTTAATAGTGTGTTTCATTATTCAATGAACTTCACTATTTCATGAATCACATGATTTATAACATATCATGTTTATTTAATTATAAAAACTGTTCTAAAATGGTAGGGTGATAAATGAGTCATATGATGTTATGGGTTTCTCCCCAATAAAGCAACTTCAACATCATTTACCAAGTTTTATAAGAGTCTCATTTACATTATGAATCCAACATGTGATAAAATATCCTCAACATTTACAATGGTATCCAATATTCTCTTATATATTACACATTTATTTACTTTATTTTGATAATAAATACATCACCAACATCTCTAAATCTTGTAGTAAAACATTATGTCCCTTCAGATTTGTTTTAGTTTTCAATTTTGATTCTGAAGTCAATGTACCTTATTTTCCCTAATTTATAATAAATATAAATAACGGAAAAATTCATTCCCTATTGTTAAAATCATATGGATGGTCTTCTCATATCTTACAAACTCTTCTAATTTCAGGAAACTTATATTCTCTTCATTGGTTTCCTCTCCAAACATTTATTCCTTTTTTATCTTTTGTTTAATGGAAGGTTGATACTACATTTTTCTAATAAAATTGAAATCAACTGAAAAATCTAAGTCCATGTCTGCTAAAACTTATTAGAAAAAATAAAATTGGTTAGTTTATACATAAAATATTTATATTAACTCAAAACTCAATGTGATACCACTTCATTCTTTTTTGTACTGGGATAGTTCAAATATTTTTCACGAATTGTTATCAACCTGAACTACACCTGAACACACACATCAAAAGACATCATATTCTTGGTATTTCTTCCACATTTGGTTTGATAATAAACTACCATAGTAAAAATAATTTATATTGATTTAAAAGATTATAGGATAATGGACACCACTCCTTAATATTCAATTTCATCTAATTTATTCATAATTGTAGATTCATGAAAAAATTCGTTTCTAGAAAATTTGTGTTATATGATCAACCTCAAGGGATAATATTCAAGGATTCGTTACCATGTATAATTTTAAGACATGTGTAGAATTATTTTATATTTCTGATACCTATTTGGAAGTGAATTCGAATTGAGATATTCCATACTAAATGTCTTTTTAAAGCTATCTAGATATAAAAACTTTCATAATTTCACCCTTTTCTCTTGCTTCACCTTCAATTCCCTTCAGATGAACATAACCAACCTGATTTCGGAATAAGTCTGATTTTCCATCATCACTTAAATGTGAGAAACATGGAAAGGATATATTTTTCATCCCATTAACACACTTACATGATGTTATAAATTGCCTAGGCTTCTTCGTGATTTCATTTTTTGGGTTTCCAGATCTGAAGCTCAAGGGAAGCATCAAGTCCTTCATTAGACATTTCTCCCTTATTTAATTGTTAATCTCAACTATAAAAATTAGATATGTTTTGTTATTTTCAAATTTATCTAACTTATTCGACTCTTTTTGAGGTGACCCTAGCATTTTATACATAAAATAAAATCATTTTAGATGACTATTCAATGTATCTCATAACAATAAATTACCTAAAATAGTTAATGATTAGTTTCATTGATGATTAGATAAATAATCAATTTATATAATGAAAGATATTAAATATACCCAAAAATATTCTTCTTATGTTTTATAATCCTTACTCAAGCCCTTATTAAAACTATTCGTCGTATTTTGGGGAATGTTAAAATAAGAAAGGGTGAGCTTAGATTCTCAATAAACGTAAATATGGGAGGTATCAGTCAATGATCATATTTAAGCATTGGTATAAGAGTATAATAAAAGAATATTAACATTCTAAAATCATGAATATAAATTCATAGTTCTTATTTGGTTTTGGTTAACTAATGAATTGGAGGGCAAAACCATAATAAAAAAATCAATTTTAAAAGAAATATTCATGGACATTCATCTCATATTGGGATTGGGTTAACCACCCATACACCTTATTAGGCTAGGAATAACTTCCCATGTACACTTTCATAATAATTAAGAATAACCTAATTCATTGGAGGGATATAATGGAACCAACCATCATATAACCATAACCCATTCATATATATTTCACAAGAACATGAAAGCATTTATCATTCCTTCGTAGCCAAACCTATGAAAAATAAAATGGGTTACATCAATATTTCATCATCATACTCATAAATAATATATTGGATGAATACAAATAGTATCAATGGATCTTATCCTTAGAGAATAATAATAAATACTAATGGAAGTGGTCATATATAGAAATACCTTAAAGCTATCATGTATACATATCTTAAGGAAAATACCCCTTTTAATTTGAAATAACCTATCTAAAAACTATAAATTTATAGAATATTAGGAAAATAATTTTCATTTATAAGAACCAGGTAAAATTTTAAAGGAATATTAGAATAAAAGAGTTATAATGAAGTCATGAAAATTAATTCATTCTGTATGGGTTTATATAATGATTCAATTCATTCATTTTGTAAAAATTTCCACAATCTTCAATACTATTGAATACATAGAAAGAAGAAAATGAATGGAAGACTTGTAATATATATAAATAAAAATATAATTATAAAGTAATTTATATTTATTAGCTATATGTTATAATATTTAATCATTGGAAATTTAACTGTAAACTGTCACGTTAAAAAAGAGATTGTAATATAAAACCATTACCTAATATTTGAATTGATTCATAAGTACATTTAACCCCTTATATAATAAATTTATATTTGTTATAAATATGTACTAAAAAAATATTTATAGTAATAATACCCCATATTTTTCAATTATAACATCTTATTACACAATCATTAGCAATATTTTAGTGCCATAATCATTTCATGCATCAACTGCTCAATTTTTCTTATCTATTTCTATTCAGATGTTATGGTTATTGCATCATAATGATGGTTCCATGAAATAAAAAACATTAATCATGATATAAATAATATATATTTATATTTATATTTAAATACTGTAGGAACCCAGGAAACCCTTAGAGGGGAGGGGTGAATCAGGGTTTCAATTTTTTTAATGTGGTGGATCTTGTTCCCATGTTGGTAGAAACTTGTTAAACCTATATTTTGGATATGATAAACAATAAAATATTCACATGAAAAGTGATAACACATCACTTTTAGTTGGTTTAAATCTAAGGTGTATGTCCAAAAATCATAAACCAAAAGTGTGTCGGTCATACCAAAATCCCAAAATTATCACTGGCTATGAAATACAAAATTTCAATCATAGTCACTCTATTCTATGCACTCTACCTTTAAAAGAATTCATGGATAGGTCACTACATACCTCAGAACACTTTCGTTGAAGAAACCTTTATCACTACTTTGAGATTATTCAAACCTTGTTTATCAAATTAAAGGTTTCATTAATATATTTTCATTAATGTATTTGTCTCTGACTTATCGTGTGACTCTAATTGAATCATAGACCATAGTTGTTTCACACTAAAATCCATGGAAACTTAAACATGATATTCAAAAACTACCTTTTTCAAATCTAATCCATGAGGATCATTCATTAGTAGAGCTCACCCATTCACAGATCTCACTCCTTCACAGAGATCACTTCTTCACAGAGATTACTCATTCAAAAAGCCCCCCGACCATCACTGAACAAACTATCGTCATGAAACACACTCCCTTCATGAAGCTCAATCTTTCTTGAATCTATGTATTCTAGCATGGAACATCCAATCATTACAAATCACTCAATACTTTGTGGAATTGACTTTAATCAAGACTAAAATATCCTTTTCGCAGATTATAAGCTCACATATAAAACTAGTTTCACAAAGCACCCCTTGCATCATGAAATTAGGGAGATTCCATATTTTATCTGAAAAGTTCATCTGAAATGAATAGGGGAAGCCTCTTATTTGTAGGATCGGAAGGCTGTGAGGCTCCACCGCCTCTAGTGTTATTTGAAGATTGGTCAAAAACAATTCTATAGTGCTCCTCTATTTTCAATGATCCAATGGAATTATCCATTCACAATGATAATCGTATTCTGGGAGCTTTCTGTTAAAACAAACATTGTGCCACCGTGATGCTCCCTTTATTGTAATTGTAGATCTTTTGTCAAAACCGTTGCACCATCGCAATTATAACTCTCCATTCTCCATTTACGATAATTGATAACATCACTATCATAATATTCATGTCTTCACAAAACAAACTCCATGAAACTCATCTATAGGAAACTATGCCAATTTCAAAACTTATTTTGGCTTGAACTGTATGATTCCTTTCCTTGCAATATCCCTGATCATCCATTGGTCTTTCATGAGAGGATTGACAAAAAAACGAACAATTCCCCACTTCTAGAAAAAAACGACCTTGGTTCAAACATATAAATATTTATGACCTTTAATAAAAGTTATATATATAAAAATAAATTACAGAATTCATTTTGACGGTATTTCATATGTATGCATAAATAATATTTCCATTTTATTGTGAAAATATTGAAATAAAAATAAAAAATATATTACCATTATAAAATAATAATTATATTATAAATATTATATAATATATATATTTATATATTAATTTCACCATTTAATACATAAATGAGTGTCAATGATAAAAAATGAATCATTTTTCTTCGTGATGGTGGTAGTCCACCTGTACGCATCATCAATACCTACATTTACTATTTCATGGAAATTTGTTAAAAATTCGTTTTCCTATAATCATAATAAATTATGATTAATATGATAATAGTAGATTAATTATGTTAGGATGGATACAATAGATTACATTGAAGTAGAAGATTAATTAAACATTGAAAGAGTCATGTAATACAATTACCTCTACATTCAAGGTCCTAATTTGACCAAAAATTTATTCCTTATTAGGAAGACATTAGGGAAATAAAATTTGATGAAAATGAAATTGTAGAGTCTATAAAGATTTTTGGTCATTCAAAGGCTGATATAGAGGTATTAATGTTTGTGAATAAGTAAGGATAAGAGGAACCCTTTTATAAGTGAGGGTATAGACACACATCAAAATACTTATAAAATTTAAAAAATATAAAGTATCATTACGGTGAAAGTGGTACACAATAGCCAATAATTTTAATATAATATAATATATGTTTAATATATTTTTAAAAATTATTATTTTGATAATTTTATGTTTCATTTTCCCCCATATCTCTTAGTTTAACATCTTTTGACAACCCCTATTAACCAAAATCATGGTAACAAACAGTTACAGATTTTACTATACATTACGAAAAAAATAAATTCAGACACATTATTAAAATTATAAATTATGATTCAAAAAATATATTTCATTTTATAAAATTCAATATTGAAAAGTCTTAGAAATTATCTTTAAAATAAATGTTCAAAAATCAAAGATACCCATGTTTAGAAAAAATGCATTTTCATGTATAACATTTTATATAACGTTTTTTAAACGTACAGAAAACTACAAGATGAATGCTAAATTATTTTTATGAAGAGCGAATCTAAATATTTAATTGGTATAAATAGTCAATAATTTTTTATTTTGTAGGATATGAATACATTACACCCATAAAAATGGTTTCATGAAATTTAACTCTTTATCTTCAAATGATTTTTTTCATTCATTAAAATTAGATTAATAATGTTTCAAGGATTATTCATACACATAAAATAAATTTTAATAAGATAAATTTTTATTAGTGATCAATATATTCTTTTATATAAAAATTAACATCCACTCTAAAAGTATATTTCATCTCAAAAACAAGTATTTTTATCATGAAATAATTTTATTAAAAAATTTCTGGAATGTTTATTAGGAATTAATAAATAAATTCAAACTATAGAATACATTTCTTCATAAATATTTAATGATTTTTTTAATATTTTTCATATCATCCAATATAATAACTTTATTTTAAATGTCATAATATATCATGGTTCATTTAGACTCAGGGTTACGTGTAAATCAAGAAACTGAATACTAAAAATTTATTTCAATGGAATACATAAAAAATCTATAGATGTTACATTATAACCCCCTTCAAATTAATTTATCTGCAAAAAATAAATATTTTTTATGCATTAAAATGAGGATAATTCTTAATCATTACATCCTAAGGTTCACATGTATCTTCCTTGATTTATTGATTCCTCCAATAAACATTAACTAGGTTATTAGTCTTGTTATGATTAACTTTATCACTTTGATCCAATATTTCAATTGATATTTATTCACTATAAAAAATATTATATGGTGGTACTATTCATGATTTTAGTACATTTAAAGGATCATGTTTTTAATTACTCAAAATAGAGACATGGAAAACATTAATAGTATGAGAAAGTTTTGGTGGAAGGATGAAGAGGTATGTTACAACCCCTACTCGATCAAGAATCTGGATGGAAAAAATATACCTTGGGCTCGACATTCCCTTATTTAAGAATATAATAACCTTATTACATGGAGAAATTTTTATGAATTCCTTCTTAAAAACATCGAATTGTAGATCTCCCTGATGATTGTCAGCATAACTCTTCTGGTGACTCTAAGATGCCTTGATGTGCAATTGAATAAATCTAGCCTTTATTGAAATTTCTCATTATATCTAACGTCCCAATAGATCTCATTCTATTACATAATCCTAAAATGTAAATTTTTCACAATTTTTTATATATAGATTCATAAGGAGCCATCTGAATGCTCAAGTGATAGATACTGTTAATGGATAATTCGAAACGAAGAAGATGTTGATCCCAAAAACCATTGAAATCTAAGGGAAAGGATTATAGAATATATTATAAGGTTTGAATTGTTATTTCATAGTGAGCATCTATATGATTATAATAGGAAGTAGTGAAAAATAACTCCATATCTAGATCTTGTTGATTAATTCTCCACAAATTTGAGGTAAACCTCAGATCATGATCTGATACAGCATAATTTGGTACTCCATAAAATCTTACCTCTTTTCTTAATATATATTAGGGGAAATGATCAACATTTTTTTTTTTGATAGAATGGAAATGTGATGACTTCATAATGTGATTGACTATATTATGAATATGATCATGCCCTCTAGATTTCATGGGGATTCTTATAGTGAAATACATGGTAATTTCTTCCCATTTTTTATATTGGTATGGGTAATGGTATTAAAATAATCTAAAAATGTTATTTATTAATATGAACTTTTTCACATTCAATGCATCGAGATGTACACACCACAACATCTCTATTAATGTTATCACACTAGAAATGATCCTTATGTTATCTATACATTATTTTAATTCCATGATGAAAAATTAATAATGAGATATTCGATTCATCTAAATAATAATTTTCATTTCTGGTATAATTGGGACACATAATTTATTCTTATGGCTTATAATTACATTAATATCACGTTTTAACTTTGAGAAGATTTTCAACATATTTTTTAGATCTATATCATCCTTCTCCACCACATTAATCATTACATGGATATATGGTTGAACACTCATTTGAGAAAGATAATATTTCCCATTCTTTAATTTTTTTGAAGTCCATCCTTTGGAAATCCATATATATTCGATATTATTCTATCATTTTCAATGATATACTTGTATGATACATTCTACATAATGAATAATCCACCTTGTTCACTAACCTAGTGTGGTAATGTATAGATGATTCATAATCATTAATACTCTATAACTATATTATCTGGTTTATATTCATCTATTTTTGGGTCAATATATACTTTATATTTTTACTATCAGCATATATTTCTCAATTTTCATTATAAATATAATGCCTATATATATTTTATAATATTATTACCACTAAAAACTGCATGTCATATATTAGGTAATTAGGATCATGATCCTTTAATTGATTATTTGATTAGCTAACCCCATGCCATTATACATAAGAACTCATCTTATTTACTCTTATATGAATAGGTAGAGATTAGAAACCACTACTCACAATAGGGTAGCATGAGTAAAGGTGACCAATGAAACTTCTATTTAGATCCTCAAAATTTTTGTCTAACTCATTATCCTAAAGGAACTTGGCTCCCTTTCATGATAACTTATTGAGTATATTATATATCTATTATATATTCTTCAAAAAGTGTTTAAAATATCCATATAATTCAAGAAAAATAATAATATTTGTCATAATGGCTGGTAAGGTCCCATGTTCAATGACTTTTATACTATAATGGTCTACTGATATACCATTTATATTGATCATATACTCTATGAATGATACTATCATTAACAAGAAATCACAGTTTTAGAATTTGGAATATTATTTCTCCTGTCAGAGGGTCTCCACTACAATTCTCAAGTGATCTTTATAGTCTTACCTTCTCTTAGTTTATATAATAACATATTCTATAAATAGAAAAAAAATTGGTCGAGGTAATATGTAAACACTCTATTGATTAAATATGTTGAGAATTATTTAGCTCATCACAATTGATGAAAATAGTCATCAATATGGGGAAGATGATACTAATTCGTGATTGTGATCTTATTAAGTTTCCAATATTAATGCATAGTCACATTAATCTATATATATTCATAATAAAAAATTAGTTCACCAAATAGTAATACACCGGGATAAATGAATCCATTACCAGATTCTCATAGAGATTGTTATTCATTTACTACAACTCATTCATGGACATTAAACATAAATTCATTAAAATAAGTGTAGCATCGAGTATGAGTTCAATTGGAAACTCAACATCATGATTTAGAATAATACTAGGAAACTATTCTAGAAATACATCAAGAAACTACCATACAATAATAATATCTTCAATGTTGAATCTCTCCTCAACCATATGAGATAAATTCAATTTATAAATAGTAATGAAGGCCAATAAAATAGAAGTAATTTTCATTGGAATATTGTATTTGTCGTCAGACTGATAAATGATCACAGGTTCATTCAAAATATGAAATGTGACTTCCCTTCCTTGAAATTTGTAATCATATATATATATATACATATATATAGATCTAATAAATGATCAAATTCACATCAAAATAAACTAGAGTTAGAATAAAAAGACATATAGGAACCACTTTCCACAAAAATTCTATCAGATAAGGATAAAATAATTGATATGCGATCATCATAACATTAATAATTTTCACTACTAATTAAACATATAATAATGGAAGTGGTAATTTGATACCCTTAAAATAATTCAAAGATATAATATAATGGATATAATTTGAATAAAATTAGACAATTGTTTTTCTAGTGTTGAAGATCAGTGTAACTTTTACCGCTTTGTTCTCCTCTCCCACATTTTTTAATGTCATTTAATGATATTTACCATTTTCTATGGGCTTTAGAGGGTGTTGGAATTGATAATCATCATAAAAACTTGGATTAAATAACTATTTATCATAATTCCAATACTCAATACATTTTAAACATTGATGCGTGGGGACGAAATTCTATAGATATTTCTCTCCAATCATATCATCAGTTATCTTCTTATCAACCCTTGAAAACTTGATTTCTATATGAACATCCATTCAAAACCTATAATAATTAAATATTCAATATAATAAAATTTTCTTTATGTTTATTTTCACACTTTTGGAATAAATTAAGGCTTGTATTTTTCCTTCAATATTTTTTATAATTATAATTTACTTTTAATTCCATATTTATTTTCTTATCAAAACCATAAGATTTATAGGTGACTGTACTCTCGATTTCTTCCATGGGATCATATCAAATGATTTTTTCATATACACTAAAGCCTATTTTTGATAACTCCATTTGATGTATTTATTTTAATCAACTGAAGGATTGATCAACCTTTTGTTCAGGTTGAATGATAAAACCAAAATCATACATCGCATGTCCTCTAAAATTTTCATCCTAACAACTAATTTATTTTTCATCCCTCTTCTTTAGCTCAAGAAATTACTTCTCTATTCACATATGAAGAATATAGGGAAATTAATTATTTAAAAATAACCACTAAAACTGATCCCATTCCATAGATTAAATTTATTTTTATTTTCTTATGATCTTGATAGGATTGCATTATTGATTTTATCTGTCTTCCAATGATAAACAACCAAAAAAAATTTCTGTAAAAATTGGAAACAAGAAATTTTTTTAGTGGTACTCATCCACTACTTATAAATTAAAGGATTGGTGGACCCACAAAAAGAAGGTGTATGTTTATTTATGAAGGAAACAACACTAAATTTCCCCATCATTGTATCCTTTGGAATCCCCTATTGATTAATGGAATGATAGTGTTATATAATTGAAGAAAAAATTGTTTTCATTTTATCTACCATAACATTTGGTATATATAGAGGGAAATAATTTCATTTTCTATCATATATTACAATAACTTGATTCCAAAAAGATAAAATCATTGAATTAAATTTGAAACCCTTATGTGAGAAATAATAATCATAGTGAGAAATCATAAAATCATGAAATATCATAGGATATATAAATTAGGACACCTTATTTTCAATCTATGACACATTAGGTTTACCCTCGTCAATTAATTATCATTATATATTAAAATATTTTATAATTGATTATAATGAAAATATGAATTAACCCAAGCATATCCCTTGTGGGTTCATAGCTATGTGTTTGGTCTTTTCCCCACTCATCATGCACTATTGATGATCATGTTAAAACCCAATCCACCTCTTTTAGAGTTGTTACACCAAGGTGCATCTATTGAATTAGTGTTTATATCTTATTTTCTATTGATTCATTGTTTTTTATCACTAAGTTCATCATGATAAAATTCCATATTACTCTCCATCAATTCATTTGACATTAATATATCATACATGTCCATATTTTAGGTATCAGGGATTTATATTCTATTATTCCCACTATTTGGATGTCCTTACTAGTACCAGGGTGCGTAGAAGAAGACGGTGGGCTGTGGATTTAAAATTTCACATCACTAGAGTGAAAAAAATCATCTTCTACTGAGATTTTAGCCCTTGTAAGGTCTGAGAATATCACCTGAATATTTAAAATTATAAGAATTAAACATAAATTATTAAATAATTCAAATTGAGTTACATTTTGCTGTAAGTCTTCATTGGTGACCATTTATCGAATTATAATGGGTCAAAACCCAGTAGATCATCCACACATGCTTCAAGAATCCAAAAATAATCCTATCATCAAAATTTGGTCACTAGCATAGAGATCTTAATATGTATTCAATGTGATGATGATCACCTTATTATCATCCCTTCAATCTGTGAAGTAGATCATAGATCGAATATATAAATGGGAATATTCTCTCTCCTAGAAGTTGTAAGAGGAGAAATGGTCTCTCAATCCATTGGAATGAACAACATAAGGGAAAGGAGCTCCTATAAAGTTATACAGTAGAAGATATTATTCCCACAAAGGGTTCCCAAGCCCCTGTATATTTAACACCCACTAATTAATCCATAAATGAAACACTACTTAATTAACTCTTACATCAACACCTCTATCATAATGGGTTCAATGGACCATTGGGATTGGGTACCTGTAACAACAGTTTGATGAAAATCATTGGTATAGAATTTTTTCGAGTGTATTTTCCCAAAGGATTGAAAAAACATTGGGATAGGTCCCGGTAGAGACACTTTTACCAATAGTTATAGATAACCATTGGGATAGTGGATTGTCTACCCCCCTATACCAATGGTTTCAATGAAACTGTTGGGATAGGTTTGATAAAATTTCCCAATGGTTTTAAAAACCATTGAGAAAAAATGACACAAAAGTAAATCCTAATCCCAATCCCAATTCACATGCATTATGCCCTAAACGAGATCCCCCATTGTTCTAGCTTGCAAAACCTTCTTCCCAACAACCAATTTTCTATTCTTCTACATTAAATTAGTATGTTATAGAAGAGTTTTATGTTCTACCTCCATTTATTCAAATTTTAATTATGATTTTTTTGAAAACAAGTTTGTTTTTGGTTTTTAGTTTTGATTATCCCTAAGTGACAGTGCCCTTATTTTTTGTAAACACTTCTTCCCAACCAGCGATCCATCCTTGATTCAAGTCATTGTTTTTTCTTCCACTTAAAATGGATGATAACAAAATTTAGTATAATTCTCTTATCAAAACACACAATTCCTCCAGTAGAATATATATTCAAATAATGATTCCACCAGTTCAGAAATTTGTATCTAGGGAACGTTATGACCTTTCTTAGAGTTCCATTGAGAATCATTCCATATTGGTATAGAATATTTCCCTTTGGATATTCCTACCTAGTATAGAGGTATTTGTGATCTATTCCTTATGTCTCTATACTATAAGTATATGCCTTGTCTTGAACATTTGACTGATTATGAAAAAATTTAGTTGGATCCTAACACATCATTTTAGGATTGCTCAATACATATATCACACCACATCATGAAAAAGTAGCGAGGTAATATGATGTTACTTGTCAAAGTCCTATGGTATTTTGGTTGGGTTGTAGAGGGGACATGGGGAAAGATTCATATGTTTGGCCATTGTGACTTGATTTGTTCGATAAAGATAACTATAGACACTACTTGGGGATTAGATTCCATTAAAGGGGGATAATTTTAACATCCTTTACATTAAATGTATTTGTTTGAGGATATTAAGTGTTATCTCTTTAAATATCCCTTTGAGGTGTATATTATAGATTAAGGGGTTCATGGATTTAATTCATAGATGATGGTGGACTTGGGGGGTTCAAGGTTGCAGAAATAGGGCCACTGGATATCCAATGGGGTGCACTAAAAATCTATTGGTTCTAGTAGTGGGATTTGAAATTTTGAATATCTCAAGAATCATCTAGTTTCCAAGTAAGAATGATAGCATTCTTTGTTTGATCATAGGCCTCCTTGTCGTGCCTAGATAAATTTTTCATTAATAATTATTTCACCATTTTTATCTAATTTGATTATTTTAATAACCATCAATGTAATCTAACCCCATTACAACCAAAACCTCCTAAAGACATATCCTTTGAGGTCTTAGGCTTCCTCAACCTCTCATATTTTGTTTTTCAAGACTGTATTGATTTTTTTGAACTCTCAAGGCATGTTCTATCTATTATAATCATAATTATTCTTATATCCACAAACATGATCATAGATTAATGACATGTTTGGAAAATATATAAATATACACCTTATTTAATGAATGATTCAGGATTTATTAAAATATCATGGTTAGATCCTGAGAATTGGTGACTTCTCCAAGAATGGTCCAAAACCATCTATTAGAAACGAATCTATTTTGGTAATTTGATGTGTATTACATATCTAGGAATGATATCCTCATTTAACCCTAATTATAGAGTCTCTGTTATGATGTATTGGGACTTTTTATAGTGAACCATGTTTTTTGGGAATGATCTGAGTGTAAACCTTTGGTGAATCTTGTAAATTTGAACAAACATGATGAATCTAAAAATTCCTTACAATATTAGGCCCTTTAATATTGTTTCTTTACATGATGGTCTTGAGTATATGTCCCTAGTATAGAAAAACTCACATGAGATAGTTTGTTTGGAAAGTATGGTTATCCTATGGGACATTTTATTGGTATTTATTTTATTCCCATTACTATGTCTCACATTAGATATTGTTATTTCATTAAACATGGAATATTAAATAAATTATTTTGTTTGTTAATATGATGTGCCTTGAATATTATTTCATAAATTTCAAAGTACTTTTTGAGATATATTTCTCATTTATTTGTTATAAAAAACAATTTTATTTTGAAATAGCTAGTAGTACTGTAATTTCAGTTTTCATGTGGATCTATGACACCATGTGACTTAGTAATCATCTTAAAGGGGGGCCTTGCAGGACATGAATCACAGATCATGGCTCTGAATATTGGAAGGATAGTTGTAGATCATGGAATGTTCATATCCCATTGGTGGTGAATGTCATATTCCATTGAAGATGGTCTATATTCTAGAATGATCTACAAATGGGAAACAACCTTATGTGCATAGATCCATTTATTTACATATATTAAGCATCATTGCATTAAAAGGATAGAAATTATACATGGGTTATGTGTGTAGAATTCCCTTCAAGGAAGGCATAGTTATGTTACTTAAATGTGGAATTTATATTGTTCTTAAAGAAAAAAAGTGTCACATATCATGATCTATGTCATGTGATAACTAACCAATAGTGGTACTACAAAATCAAATTAACACTTTGTTTTTGCATGATCTCTTTGTATATGATATATTGTTTTTTATTAATTTACATTTCCATATTATAATACACCACTGTACACATGCTCAAATGTTTTATGGATGCATTAGGGGTTTCATTATAGGTGTATATGCACACCCTACTAGTGATTATTGATTAACCATTTCAAATTACTTCCACATTTTTTTTCAAATGCCGGAAATGAAACTTATTGAAGAGATGCGATGAAAAGGAATGAGAGACAACAATCATAGTAAGGTTGTGTTGGGATTCCGCCACTAGTGTCTATTTGGAGTTTTTTATTTTAAATATACATATTTAAATAACATATAAATTCATGTGATTAATTTTGTTTTAAATGTTCTTTTAGGATCCACCACTGAGGGGACAGTTATTTGACGAGCAGCCTAGTAGTGGTCCCAGTACACAGGCATACAGTATGAGGGAGGGTGATATGAGAGATAGGTGATCTATTCAGCACACCAAATTATACCCTTACTCTCCCACACACGTACCATATATTCCACATTATGATTATATTGTTACTTTGTAGACATCCACCCTTGCCAACTTCTTTTACTTTTACTTCCTTCTCTCTGAACATCTATATTATATCTTCTTTGGCTCCCGATCCACCATAGTATGTGCTTGTGGTGCATTCATTGTGATCAAATCCACCTAAACAGGGTGTTCCTTTAGTTTTTGAGGTTCCAGTGGCACCCATTGATCAGACTTATGTAGGTATAATTATAGAACCTTAAAAAAAATTTATACAATTATTCATTTTCATTATAACATGTATTGTTATAATATTGTTTTCTTTCTTAATAGATTAATATATTTATAGTACGTGATGAAGGGAGCGTATACACATGCGTGCAGTGTGGATCCACCACACATAATTCATGGTGGACTACAAAAATGATCGTCAAGTGATTAAAAAATAGGACAGCAAAGTCGGTGTTTTTTGGCGATGCTTGCTGAATACTCTGTCATCATTCCTGTTAGCCCACTCTCATGGAGACTATTTCCAAACGTAGTCAAGGATAATTCTTGATCACATTTATGGGTAAAAAAATATGTTTTATTCAATGTAATATGTTATTTTTGTAATTATTGGAATTAATATTTTTGTATCATCTTTGGTTTAATTTCCCCATTTTTGAGGGTGCACGACCATCACATCTAAAGGATTTAGGTGAGATTTGGAGATCCTAAAAGAAAATTTTGTTTATTGGAGTGCATAATAGAGTTGGAATAGGGTTAGGGATAGTACATGCCGTGGATGATTTTCTAGTAGAAAAATATTAGCAAGTGAGTGCTCATTAGATGACTTTCATGTTTAATGTATTAATCACATTTGAGGTACTTAAATTAAAATTATCACGTTTTTCATTAATACTATCTTTTATATTATTGAATTTACTTTTGAAAAAATCCAAAATAAATAAAAAATAAAATTGTTTCTAAAAAATACCTCCACACAATGGGATGTACTATGATGTCAGATCTTGAGTGGAAGTAGGTACGAAATTTGTTTATAATTTTTCATTAGGGATTGAAATTTATATTATTTCCTCCATAATTTATTTAATTTCTAAAGATATAATATAATTTTAGTTATCAAATTTATTATTGGTAGCCTATTTTTAATTATGGTGTCCTACATTAAATGTCATTGTAGAGGAAATAATTGAATATTGAAGGATGTGTTCCTTGAGTAAAACTCTTTTTCTCTAGTGGAAGGAAAAAAAGATGGATGTGTGGATACCAAACATAAATAATAGTGGATTGTATGTTTTACTTTGTTGATTTGAAATTTTAATATCAATTCATTACATTATTATTCTATTTGTATTTGTAACAAGATACTTTAGAGGCCATTAAATCCCAAGAACCTGACAATTTTGGGCCAAATTATCACTTACATTAGGTGTTGGGAGATGAGCACCCTCGAAGAGTATAATACCGAACTAGGAAGAGTATATTTATGATGAATGTATCATGTACAAAAATTCCACTACAGGTCAAAATAAGTTGTGATGAATATATGATATCGATGAGTTCAATATATAGTAAACTAGGTTGAAGTTCTAGTGATTGTCGATTTGATGTCATTCCTGGTGATGACGATGGTGAGGAACATGCTGAGGATGAGGATGATGCTGAAACCGAGGCCTTGGACGAGGGAGAGGCTGAGGGAGAGGTGGAGGAAGAGGGAGAGTATGAGGCCAGGGATGAGGATGACGTGTGGCCCAAAATGAGGGCCAGGATGTGGTCGAGGATGAGGACAGGTTCAGGGATAAGGGTGAGGATGATACAGATGATGACGGTGGTGATAGTGACAGTGATGGTGATGAGGGACAAATTGATCCATTACATTTTTGACTCATATTACTGACATTTGATGTTATCTGATTTGTTGTGACTAAATATATGTGTGATAGTTTAGGTCACATTATGCTTGACTCGGGTAGCCTATATACTATATAGTTTTAATCACAACACCATTTACTAATGTATTGTCATCTATTTTGATAGTGCATTATTTTTTGTTTATACCTCCACCCCTTTTATTCCTTAGTTAGAAGAATTTCATTGGCTTACTCAACACTTCATACTTTCGGATTTCTATAAGAGTAATTAGGGAATAACTTCCTTTAGTAATATTAATTATTTTGTTATATTTTGAGAATTTTATATTTCTTTGTGGATATAATTGTTGGGTTCTTTTTAGGTGTTCTATTGACACCCTTTTGATTAGAAGCATGTCCCATGTCTTATAGTGATATTTTAGGGATGTCCTATTATATTGATCTAACATTCTATTGAGTTCTAAAATGGTATTAAGACCTACTATGGGTCTTCAATTCCAAATTTATTTTTCAATGTAATGGGAGGGGTTCGTGCAGTGGGAGGGGGTTGTGTAGTGGGAGGGGGTGGAGGGGAGTTTTACAGTGGGAGGGGTTGGTTATGGGGGGAGGTAATAGTTGGAGGGGCAGGTTGACTATAGGGGGGGGGGGTAGGGGTGTGGTTGTGTGCATTGTTGACTACAAGGGGTGAGGGGGATGTGCAGTGTTGGGGGTGAGGGATGTAGGGGGAGGGGGCTATATGGGGGTTGTAGTGCGGTATAGGGGATGTGTGTCTGGGGGTGGTTGTGTAGTGGGAGGGGTTGGCTTGGAAACATGGAAGGACGTGTAGTGGGGGGGGTGGCTATACAGTGCGGGGTGTGCAGTTGGAGGGGTGGATGTGTGAGAAAGATGTGTAGTGGGAGGGGGGTTGGATATAGGGGGTTTTATAGTGGGAGGTGGGGGATATAGGGGTTTTTGTAGTGGTAGTGGGGTGTGCTATGGTAGGGGGTTGGTTGTAGTGGGGAAGGGGTGTAGGTGGTGGCTATGCAGGGTGGGGGCTGCAGGAGGTGGGGGGGTAAGGGATGTAGGGGAGGTGGGGGAGGGAGGTACATAGGGGGCCGTGTAGTGGGTGGGGGTAGGAGATAGTAGGGTTGTGTTGTGGTAGGGGGATGTGGGGGGTGTGCAGTGGGTGGGGGTTGGCTATAGGGGGTTTTGTGCAGTGGGAGGGGGGTTTGGTATGGGGGGCGTAGTGGGTAGTGGGGGGTGCAGGGGGTGGCTGTGTAGGGTGGGGAAGCAGGGGGTGAGGGAGGTTGTGCAGTGTTGGGGTGGGCACTGTAGGGGTAGGTATGGGAGGGGGGCTACAAGTGTGTTATTTAGTGGGAGGGGTGTGTGTGGGGGGGGGGAGGGGTTGGTTGTGCAGTGTGGGTGGGTGGGTGAAGGGTTGCAGGGGGAGGGGGTTATGTAGTTGGGGCGGTGTGCCTATAGGGAGGGTTTCATTGGGTGAGGGGTTTCTGTGTAGTGTGGGGGTTGGGGACTATAGTAGGGGTGGGGGTGGCTATAAGGGGTGGTTGTGTAGGGGTTGTAGGGGGAGAGGGAGGTATTGCGTTGTGGGGGGGTTGGGGCTACATGCGGGGGGGGGGGGGGGGGTCACACAACACAATTAATGGACTTATATTCCAAACACATTCATTGTACCCATGGTCACCCCCATCTCCTATGTCGCATAATCTATGGAGGTATAACGACCCAGACTTTACATACATTGTTAATACTTAATATTTGAATCATACTTATTACAACATATAACAAAACCACGAAAGGACCGTATAGGTATAGTGTCTTTAGAAACTGTGAAACATAAACAACTGGTTCATAAAGCGTCTACAATGTCTCCCATTTATTTCATCATTTCTATAGTCCCTTTTGGCATATCTTACTTAATGACTTTCTTCCTGACCTGGGGAAAGAAAACATACAAAAGGGTGAGCTCAAATTCTTAGTAAGGGTAAAGAAAAGAAATATCAATCACATCATACTCATAAGAAAATAACTTTTGGAAATCTTAACCTGCAAAAGAGAGCATAATTTCATAACATGGGATAAATCATAGTAGTGAAATGGAATCTCAATAATCATAACATAAAACATGAAACTTTGTGGAATACACACATAATCATATAGAATCATTTATTATTAATCAAGACTCATTGCCAAGAATATATTAGTGGACAAAGTCCATTTCTGAACTGAGTTCACTCCTCGTTTTAGTCCTGTTTCACTGAACCGGTATAGCCTACCGTTCCAGCCATGCCTATCTCATGATATATAAAATCTTTACCCAATTCATTGGAGGGAGATATAGGTCCCACCCATCTCATAATGATACCATTCTTATGTGTGCCACAAAATCATAAATCATGCATCATTGTATAACCCATGTAATAAAAATGGGAATCTTAAACATCCTAACATCATCAAACAATTCATTTAAGATAATGGAATTCATAAAAATAATTCCATCACAACATAATCAAATCAATGTAATAATTTTGATATAAACAGAACCCTATATTATCTTAGATGGAAAATAATTTTGATAAAACACTTGAACTCCATTCTTGAGGAAAATATCCTTTCAAATTCAAAAACATTTTCCTTTCGTAACATGTCATACAATTTTAAACTAAAACAAGTTGATTAAAAATAAACTTGAAAACTTTTAAAGGAAGCTTCTTGGAAATAATGTTTCAAAAATACATTCATGCCGTATAAGTTAAAAAACACATTCTTTTCGTACTTTTGTCAGAAAAGTCAAAAAGTACCTCGTACGAAAAATGACAAAAGATTCCTTTCATATCTTTTACTAAAAACTCACCGAAGGGTAAAATTTGATATAAACTATTTTAGAAGGATATAAATATTACATATTGAGGAAACATGGATGTGGATTATAAAATACACCCCAGTAAATACCAAAGTATAAACAATCTCGGATAAAAATGGGATTGTGATATTTTCCCTTACCTTAGGTCCGATTTTCTTCGCAAGTGTCTGAACCTCCTGTATAATTATTTAAATAATGTTATTGACTTATTCCAGAATCAAACGTATTGTTATGATATCATATATGGTCATATTCTTAGCATCTTATTAGTAATATTTCATTACTACTTGTTACTCGGGTGTTTGTTACTTTTTGTTCTTATGCGTGTTTTGTCGAATAAATTCTTATTCTTCTCTATAGGTTATAGATACCTCATTTCCAGAATGGTATTAGTGTAATATATATCATATTCATTCATTAAATTCATTTATATAATCATTATGAAATGAATATCATGTATAACGAGTCGCATCACATCGTGGAGACGGTATTCCGTACGTACGCACGAGTGATGATATCATTCTTATGATCGTGGAGTTGTATTGGAGTGTATGTATACTATTTCAGAATCAATATAACTTTATAATAGTCATATATAGTCATTATGTACACCATTATACCCATCCAAGTAAGGTGGTGGTGGAAAATAGATTACACCACGACGTAGAGATGGTATTCTGTACGTACGCACGCGCGATGATTTCTTTTTCCGTAGAATGGATAAATGGTGAAATAGGGTAGTTTCATACTTATAATAACAAATAATTATATTAGTGATACTGATATTATTACTTCATAATGAAACAACTAAAGAAGAATAAGTGGAAGAAGAAATAAAAATGAAAGAATCGGTAACGGACATTACCTCTTATTTGAAGTGCTTCTTTGAGACCTCCTTTTAGGGCACTAAAATAGGTCTTTGAAGAAGACCAAAACCTCTAGGATGTTTCTAGGGAAGTGGAGAGGATAAATGGGCAGGGTTGGCCGATCTTGAAGGCTCAAATTGGTGTGAGGAAGAGGGGGAGGAGGTGCCCTTTTATAAGGGAGGAGAGGGGCACCTTTGGAATAACAAAAAATATTATTTTATTATAAAGTCAAATTCGGTTTTTAATAGCTCCAAATTAATATCTTTCGAAGCTAAGGTGGGTAGGGGTCGAAATCCTCTCATCAAATAGAATTTAGACAGGTTTAGGTATCAATTTTAACCTTATCATTTATATTTAACTTTATGTTAGATAATTTAACTTTTACTGTGTCTTCTTGTTTTCTTACACTATAAGGATAATAAACTTACTATATCAAGCCAAACGAACCCCAAGTTGTTTATTATTAATCTATATAACCATATCTAAGTTATTTGGCCGAACCATTGATTTTTAGGAATAAAATAACAATTAATAATATAATATTTGTTTTAAAAACTATTTTATGTCAATTTTGACACTATTTAGTAACTGATTTTTGTGAAAATCATACCAAAATAATTAGTTCGAACCAAGTTACATAAATAAATACTAAAATGTCATATTAACCTAGAAAATTAGTTTAATTCATAAAAAGTCTCAAATTACATTTATTTGGGTATTTATAACATTAATTATGCCAATATTTCATTAATAAGATAATTACTGCATCATCATTGTGTCATAAATAAATTAAATTATTTAATGTCTAAAAATTACAAATAAAATACCATTATGTAGGAAATATTTTTATCTTTCTAATTAATATTTATAGTCGAATTTATCTTATGTATAAACCCATATTAAAAATGGTTTACTTATTAATCTTTGATTTTAACTATTTTAACCGTTCTTTAAATAAATTAATAATAAATGTCCTAATCTAATCCAAGTGGGCCTAAATGGTCATATTTTATTTCTAAGGTTGTTTATGGTCGAATTACACTTGTCCAATAGAATTATGACATGTGTTAGGATAATAATAATATCATTTTTACCCTTAATTACCCTATTTACTTTTAACCGTGGTAAAAAAAGTAAAAAGTTACTATTCACCAAAAAATTATTTTCATCTCATTGAACCACATTTTACTTACTGACATCAACCGTGTCTCTCAGATTTTAGAATTTCCAATCACAGAAGTCGTAAAATTATGTTTTATAAAAAATTCAGTTTTTTAACTACCACTTAGTGGTTTCACTATTCATAAAAAATTGATAGTATTCAGAAAAATACCAAAATTTCACCCTAGGCTAATTTCGATATTCTGAATCCAGAAATGAAGTCCATTTTGAAAAAAAAATTTATAAAATTTAAAAAAGTTGTTATTACTATTCATAACGGCTAGTTTTAATAATATTATAATAGCATATCATTGTTTAGTGAAACTCGGTATTGCGTACGACGCAAGCTATCGAGGAAGGCCGCGGTTGCGTGTAAAGCAATCCAAGCCAGTGTTAATGAAAGATTACATTGATGATTTATATAACATAAAAACAAAATATTTCACATAAAAGTCTCGGGTGTTACATTCTACCCCCCTTAAAATGAATTTCGCCCTCAAAATTCATCACTTTGTAACAAACAGATGAGGATACCTCTCCCTCATCATATCCTCAAGCTCCCATGTAGCTTATTATAATTGGTGGTTCCTCCATAAAACATTCACCAATCGAGTGGTCTTGCTTCTTAGGTCTTTTTCGCTACGATCCAGAATCTCTATCGGCTCTTCTTCATAAGAAAGATTTTTCTCCAGCGGTACAACTGCTGAGCTAAGTACATGTGAAGGATCAGGTATGTACTTTCTTAAGAGAGATACATGGAACACATCGTGAACTTGAGAGAGATTCAGTGGAAGCGAAAATCGGTAAGCTACCTTCCCAACACGATCCAATATTTTGAAAGGACCGATATATCTAGGGCTCAACTTTCCCTTCTTTCAAAATCTAATGACTCTCTTCCAGGGAGATATTCATAAGAACACTTTATCACCCACTTCAAACTCTAGGTCTTTTCTTCGGTTGTCGGCATAACTTTCTTGTCAACTCTGAGCTGCTCTTATGTGTTGTTGAATAGATCTGACCTTTTCTGCCATTTCATCAACGAGATCAGGTCCTAATAGATTTCTTTCCCTAACTTCATCCCAGCAAGTTGGAGTCCTGCATTTCTTTCTATAGAGAGCTTCATAAGGAGCCATATGAATACTGGAGTGAAATCTATTATTATAAGAAAATTCCACCAAAGGTAGTTGTTGATCCCAACCACCTTTGAAATCCATAGAGCAAGCTCTCAACATATCTTCTAGGGTTTGAATTGTTCTCTCGGACTGACCGTCTGTCTGATGATGATAAGAAGTGCTGAAACTCAACTCTATATCCAGTGTATGCTGAAGACTTTGCCAGAACTTCGAGGTAAATCTCGGATCCCGATCAGATATAATAGAAAGTGGTACTCCATGAAATCTTACCACTTTCTCTACATATATCCTGGAAAGCTGATCCAGAGAGAAATCCTCTCTAATAGCAATGAAGTGTGCAGACTTGGTAAGACGATCAACTATGACCCAGATAGCATTATTGCCTTTGGATGTTTTAGGAAGTCCTATGACAAAGTCCATAGTGATGTTTTCCCATTTCCATTCGGGTATGTGTAATGGTTGTATCATCCCCTTAGACTTCTATCTCTCAGCTTTAACTTGCTGACAAACCAAGCATCGAGAGACATATTCAGCAACATCTCTTTTCATGCCATCCCACTAGAAGTACTCTTTCAGGTCCCTATACATCTTTGTGCTTCCAGGTTGAATAGAGAATGAAGAACTATGAGCCTCATCCAGTAGCTCCTTCGTTAATTTCGGGATGGGAGGAACACAAACCTGATTCCTGAACTTTTTTATCCCATCACAATCAAGGTTGAATTCAGGAACATTTCTCACCTTCTTTTGTAACTTGACATCTTCTTTCTGTGCCTCTTTAATCTTCACATGTATAGATGGTTGAACATTCATTTGAGAAAGATAATATTTTTCCCCTTCCATTATAATTCCAAGATCCATCCTTCGTAAATCCATAAATATTGGATCTTTTTTTATCCTAATCATGGATAAACTGGCATGGTCTTGGCAACTTAATGCATCTTCCACCTTGTTTGCTTTCCCAGGGTGGTATTGGATTGAGCAGTCATAATCCTTAATCAGCTCCAACCATCTTCTTTGATGCATATTCAGCTCCTTTTTTGTGAAAATATACTTTAAACTTTTATGATCAGTATAAATGTCACACCTTTCTCCATAAAGATAATGCCTCCAAATCTTTAATGCAAAGATTGCCACAACTAACACCAAATCATGAGTTGGGTAATTTTGCTCATGTATTTTCAACTGTCGTGAGGCATAAGCTATCACCATATCATTTTGCATAAGAACACACCCCAAACCCTTATTGGATGTGTCACTGTAGACCACAAACCTTTCTCCACTACAAGGCAGTGTGAGCACAGGTGCACTGGATAACATTCTTTTCAACTCCCTAAAATTATCTTCACATTCCTCCGTCCAGAAAAAATTAACTCCTTTCCGAGTCAACATGGTGAGTGGATTAGATAATCATCAAAAATCTTTCACAAAACATCGATAATATCCAGCCAAACCAAGAAAACTTCAGATCTCAGTTACTGTTGTTGGTCTCGACCATCTTTCGATAACCTCTATTTTGCTAGATCCACAGATATCCCCTCTTTTGAGATTATGTGACCCAAAAATGAAACTTTTTGAATCCAAAATTCACACTTGGTAAATTTTTCATAAAGCCTCTCCTTTCTCAGGGTCTTCAATATAATTCTCAAGTGATATTCATGTTTTTCCTTTCTCTTTGAATAGAAAAGAATATCGTTTATAAAGACTACCACAAATTGATCAAGATAGTCTCTAAAGACTCTATTCATCAGATCCATGAAGATAGTAGGGGCATTAGTAAGACCAAATGGAATCACTATAAATTCATAGTGTCCATACATTGTACTGAATGTCGTCTTTGGTATATCCTCCCTTTTGAACCTTAATTGATGATACCCTGAACGAATATCAATCTTGGAAAAGTATTGAGCTCCGCGTAGTGGGTCAAATAATTCATCAATGCGTGGGAGAGGATATTTGTTCTTGATAGTTATCTTGTTAAGTTCTCGATAATCAATGCAGAGTCTCATTGATCCATCTTTATTCTTAACAAATAGAACATGTGCTCCCCAAGGTGACGCACTAGGGCGTATGAACCCCTTATAAATATTCTCTTAGAGTTTCTTCTTCAATTCCTACAACTCAATTGGGGCCATTCTATAAGGTGTCTTTGAAATAGGAAAAGCACCCGGTATGAGTTCTATTGAAAACTCAACTTCACGATTTGGTGGAAGACCCGGTAATTCCTCCGGAAAGACATAATCAAACTCTCGTACAATGGGAATATTCTTAATTGTGAGTTTCTCACCAACCATTTGAGATAAATAACCTTCATTTAGTGGAATCAAGACCCATAAGGTAGAAAGAATTTCCACTAGAAGTTTATGTTCATCCTTGCATTGATAGACGATCATAGATTGATCTGGAATATGAAATGTGACTTCCCTTCTTTGGCAATTGATATGAGCTCCATATAAAGAAAGCCAATACATGCCAAGAATCACATCAAATTCCACTATAGGAAGGATCACATGATTTGCAGGAAGCACATTCCCACAAACTTCGATCAGAGAAGAATTATAAACTTTTGATGCGACTGTTGTGCCATTAGGTGTTGTCACAGCTAACTCAACATCTAATTGTTGAGGTAATATGGTGATACCCTTAGAAAATTCTTTAGAAATAAAAGATTGGGTGGATCCTGAATCAAATAAAACATTTGACACTTTAGAGTGGATGGTAAGTGTACCTTTCACCACATCGTTATCGTACTCCACATCGCTGATAGAAATTCCATGTGACATTCCTTTGTCTTTAGCCTTAAGAGTTTGTTGACGTCGACCATCATCATCAACACTTGGATTAGGGCATTTATTGGCATAATGTCCCATCTCCCTGCACTTGAAACATTTAAGTGTAGTAGGTTCATTTTGTGTATCCCTTCCTTTGTTTGCATCATTAGACATCTTCTTCCCATCATCGTGGCATTCAAATGCCCGATGACCTTCCTTTACACATTTGAAACATTTAGTTGTCCCTTTAAGAAAACTCCCTCCTTGTTTCTTTCCACACTTTGAGCATAAGGGAAAGCTCATCTTCTTTTCAGTGTGCTCTTTAGATTTTCCATTGAATTCCATTTTCCTTTTCTTATCAAACCCATATGACTGATGGGTTACTCCAATCTCCATCTCGACTTTGAGAGCACATCGAACGATTTCCTCGTAGCTATTGAAGTCCCTTATGGCTAACGTCCTTCGAAGACTCGGTTTTAAGCCACTAAATAATCGATCTACCTTACTCTCAGGTTGGATAATAATACCAGAAGTGTACCTTGAAAATCTTATAAAATTTGATTCATAGGTACCAACAGATTCATCATCCTTTTTCTTCAGTTCAAGAAACTCTTTCTCCATCTTTGTTCGGAGAATACGAGGTATGTACTTATTGAAAAATAAGTTCATGAACTTGTCCCATTCCATGGACTCAATTTCATCCCTTTGACTCGTATTCTAAATAAGATTCCACCATTCATCAGCATCACCTTCCAAACGATACACTGCTAAGATGACTTTATCATGCTCAAAACATTGAAGAACTGAAAATATATTTTCCGTAGTACTAATCAATTGTTCAACAACTAATGGATCAGTAGACCCGCTGAATGAAGGTGGACGCTGTCTCATGAAGGATTCAACAGAATGTTGCTCCTTCCTTTGCTCGTTTGGAAGTTCTGCATGATTCATAGCTTGAGAAAGTTGTGTGAGCAGGGCTACAAGATTTTTCATTCCAACTCCCATAAGGTTTGGTTGCTCAGGGGGACAATCAATGCATTGCCCGTCGCATTTCGCATTAACACAGTTCCTTCGGGTTCCAACCATTGACTAAAACCAAGAAGAATAGTGTGAGAAACATTAATTATAATACGAAAACCACATAATCAAGAATAAAATTTTACACTTAAGGTATTATCTTAGGTTATTCATGGCCATTTCCAAAACACTAAGATTGTGTTCTATGCTTAGACTTATCCTTAGGGTTCTTACTAAGGCTTTCACATCCTAGTTTCTAAAGGTTGACTATACCTTTCCTCTGATACCAACTATAACGACCAATACTTTACATACATTGTTAATACTTCATAATTGAAGCATACTTATTACAACATATAACAAAACCACGAAAGGACCGTATAGGTATAGTGTCTTTAGAAACAGTGAAACATAAACAACTAGTTCATAAAGCATCTAGACTGTCTCCCATTTATTTCATCATTTCTATAGTCCCTTTTGGCATGTCTTACTTAATAACCTTCTTCCTGACCTGGGGAAAAACATACAAATGGGTGAGCTCAAATGCTCAGTAAGGGTAAACAAAAGAAATATCAATCACATCATATTCATAGGAACATAACTTTTGGAAATCATAACCTGCAAAAGAGAGCATAATTTCATAACATGGGATTAATCATAGTAGTGAAATGGAATCTGAATAATCATAACATAAAACATGAAACTTTTTCTCATACACACATAATCATAGAGAATCATTTCTTATTAGTCATGACTCATTTCCAATACTATCTTAGTGGACAAAGTCCATTTCTGAACCGAGTTCACGCCTCGTTTCAGTCCTGTTTCACTGAACCGGTATAACCTACCATTCCAGCCATGTCTATCTCATGAGATATAAAATCTTTACCCAATGCATTGGAGGGAGATATAGGTCCCACCCATCTCATAATGATACCATTCTTATGTGTGCCACAAAATCATAAATCATACATCATTGCATAATCCATGTAATAAAAATGGGAATCTTAAACATCATGACATCATCAAACAATTCATATAAGATAAATGAATTAATAAAAGTAATTCCATCAAAAGATAATCAAATAAATGTAATAATAGGGATATAAACAGAACTTTATTTTATCTTAAATGGAAAATAATTTGATAAAACACTTGAACTCCATTCTTGAGGAAAATATCCTTTCAAATTCAAAAACGTTTTCCTTTCTTAACATGTCATACAATTTTAAACTAAAAGAATTTGATTAAAAATAAACTTGAAAACATGTAAAGTAAGATTCTTGGAAATAATGTTTTAAAAATCCATTCATTTCGTATAAGTTATAAAAACATTCTTCTTGTACTTTTGTCGGAAAAGTCAAAAAGTACCTCGTACGAAAAACGACAAAAGATTCCTTTCATATCTTTTACTAAAAACTCACCGAAGGGTAAAATTGGATATAAACTATTGTATAAGGATATAAATATTACATATTGGGGAAACATGTATGTGGATGATAAAATACACCCCAGTAAATACCAAAGTATAAACAATCTCGGATAAAAATGATATTGTGATATTTTCCCTTACCATAAGTCCGATTTGCTTCGTATATGTCCGAACCTCTTGTATAATTATTTAAAAAAGGTTATTGACTTATTCCAGAATCATACTTATTGTTATGATATCATATATGGTCATATTATTAGCTTCTTATTACTAATATTTCATTACTACATGTTATTCGGGTGTTTATTACTTTTTATTCTTATGCGTGTTTTGTCAAATAAATTCTTATTATCCTATTTAGGTTATAGATAACTCGTTTCCAGAATGGTATTAGTGTAGTATATATCATATTCATTCATTCAATTCATTTATATAATCATTATGAAATGAAGATCATGTAGAACGAGTCACATCACATCGTGGAGACGGTATTCCGTACGTACGCACGAGTGATGATATCATTCCTATGATCGTGGAATTGTATTGGAGTGTATGTATACTATTTCAGAATCAATATCACTTTATAATAGTCATATATAGTCATTATTTACACCATTATACCCATCCAAGTAAGGCGGTGGTGGAAAATAAATTACACCACGACGTGGAGACGGTATTCCGTACGTACACACACGCAGTGATTTCTTTTTCCGTAGGATGGATAGATAGTGAAATAGGGTTGTTTCATACTTATAATAACATATCAGTATATGAGTGATACTAATGTTATTACTTCATAATGAAACAACTAAAAAATAAGAAGTAGAAGAAGAAATAAAGATGAAAGAATCGGTAACGGACATTACCTCTTCTTTGAAGTGCTTCTTTGAGACCACCTTTTAGGGCACTAAAATAGGTCTTTGAAGAAGATCAGAACCTCTAGGATGTTTCTAGGGAAGTGGATAGGAGAAATTGGCAGGGGTTGGCCGTGCATGAAGGCTCAAAGTGGTGTGAGGAAGAGGGGGAGGAGGTGCCCTTTTATAAGGGAGGAGAGCGGCACCTTTGGAATAATAATATTATATTATTTCATTATAAAGTCAAATTCGGTTTTTAATAACTCCAAATTGATATATTTCTAAGATAAGGTGGGTAGGGGTCTAAATTCTCCCATCCAATAGAATTTAGACATGTTTAGGTATCAATTTTAACCTTATCATTTAGATTTAACTTTAAGTTAGATAATTTAACTTTTACCGTGTCTTCTTGTTTTCTTACACTATAAGTTTAATAAACTTACAATATCAAGCCAAACGAACCCCAAGTTGTTTATTATTAATATATAAAACCTTATCTAAGTCATTTGGCCGAACCTTGGATTTTTAGGAATAAAATAACAATTAATAATATAATATTTGTTTTAAAAACTATTTTATGTCAATTTTGACACTATTTAGTAATTGATTTTTGTCAAAATCATAACAGGATTATTAGTTCGAACAATGTTACTTAAATCAATACTAACATGTCATATTAACCTATAAAATTATTTTAATTCATAAAAAGTCTCAAATTAAATTTATTTGGGTATTTATAAAATCAATTATGTCAATATTTCATTATTAAGATAATTACTGCATCATCATTGTGTCATAAATGAATTAAATTATTTAATGACTAAAAATTACAAATAAAATACCATTATGTATTAAATATTTTTATCTTTCTTATTGAATATTTATAGTCGAATTTATCTTATGTATAGCCCCATATTAAAAATGATTTACTTATTAAACTTTGATTTTAACTATTTTAACCCTTCTTTAAATAAATTAATAATAAATATCCTAATCTAATCCAAGTGGGCCTAAATGGTCATATTGTATTCCTAATGTTGTTTTTGGTCGAATTACACTTGTCCAATAGAATTAGGACATGTGTTAGGGTAATAATAATATAATTTTTACCCTTAATTAAAATATTTACTTTTAACCATAGTAAAAAAAGTAAAAAGTTACTATTCCCCAAAAAATTATTTTCTTCTCATTGAACAACATTTTACTTATTAACATCAACCGTGTATCTTGAATTTTTGAAATTCCACTCACAGAAGCGGTAAAATTAATTTTTATGAAAAATTCAGTTTTTTAACTACCACTTAGTGGTTTCACTATTCATCAAAAATTGAATGTTTTGAGAAAAATACCAAAATTTCACCCTAGGATAATTTTGATATTCCGAATCCAAAAATGAAGTCCATTTTGAAAAATAAAATTTATAAAATTTCAAAAATTGGTTATTAATATTCATAACGGCTAGTTTCAATAATATTTTAATAGCATATCATTGTTTAGTGAAACTCGGTATTGCGTATGACTCAAGATATCGAGGAAGGTCGTGGTTGTGTGTAAAGCAAGCCAAGACATTGTTAGTGAAAGATTACTTTGATGATTTATATAACATAAAAACAAAATATTTCACATAAAAGTCTCGGGTGTTACAGGAGGTCTCCACCAACAAAGAGTGGTCAACAGAACCTCATTGGGTTGTATACTATGAGAACATGAACTGGATGACCATATTGGCTAACCACAGCGAGAGGTATTAAAAAAATTCCTAGGCTACACCATTGTAAAATCTCTATCACCACTTGTGAACTATTTTTCCCAACAAAAAATGGTCAAAACCATGCACCTCATCCTGGAAAATCATGCCTCCTCTCTTCTAATGATTTACATCACCCATAGTCAAACGGTCCTTTCCCAATATATACCCGTAAAACCATCTTAGTGATCACATCAGGAAACAATTTCCGTACCCGACATCATCATTCCAATCTAACAATTGAGTCATAAATTTCACCCCCATTCAATAATTGTATCCACCATACCAGTTCACACATGAGAATACCTTATAGTGTTTTCCTAATAACCCTAAAAGTCATAAGAAGATCCTAAACGGTCTCACATAGATCATCCCCCTCAAACCTATTTACCACACATCACATAACACACATATAAATTTAGGAGAAAACTATGAATCACATTTCTTATAATCATATATTCCAACTCATAGAAGACTGAACTCTAATTCAATTTCAAATAGAATGAATCAAAAAGTCTTATGAAAATATAAAAATTGGGTATAATATTCATAAATACTTCAACACCTCAAGAGAGTGAGAAAAAAATAGAATAATGGATACATAACATTGCTTGTTCTCTAAGATAATTCTTAATTATTATGATTCCAAGATCTAGAAGGATAAGAGTGAGATCCCTCCCTCGGGACATAGAATGAAGGAGAAAGACGAGTATGTTGCAAGCTCAGCCGAATGGCCAACCATAAAACCACATTTTCATATCAAAATAAACATCCTTTTTCTTTCTCCTATAAGTATTCATAGTGAGAAATTTATATTCATTCCAAGGGTCATCAGTACTGACCACAACTCTTTTTATATATTTCATTCCATGGCATATAGTGTCACATGGTGAATGGATATAGACCAACACAAATCTCCCAAACCTTTTCCTTGTACACTCCCAACCCTAAAAGCTTTAAAATCCTTGAACAGTATATGTGCCTTGCCATATCCCAACCATATAATATCTCATCCCAATGTTATTTTGTCTATAAAAAGACCAAAAATCTTCTCCATATCATGTGTCCAATCTTCATGGTCCCAAATTTTGATATGACATTGAATGTGGATGTATCATTACCTCAAGCCTAGTATACCCCAACTACTCTATATATTTAATCGATCCCTTCTGTGGGAACTCCCCTATAAGAATTACCGACTAGATCAATTTCTAACCCAAGGTCAAAATATCCTAGTTGTTTCACAACAACCATAATCCCATAACACCCATATTAGAACCAGCATACACTATCACATTCCACATTTCATTATATTCTCATTCCATAATAAAAACATACATGATTTCCATAAATTAACACATCAAACTCACCGGTCATACAAGTCATACATCACACTTGATGCCCATATATTAACCATAATTTTTTAATTCACTTATCGCAGATACCCCTCATGGACCAATATCTATAAACAAAATCAGAAACTATAGTCCCATGCTCAAAATTTAATGCATACTATTCTGGTCCCTCTAAAAGGTGAGTGGCCTCTCACCATTATCAGATGTCTGCACCAAAAAATTGAAATTAGTTAGTTGGAAGAGTGTTTTTCTTGTGAATATTTAAATGTGGAAAATTATGTTGTGGTACATGCCATATCTAGAAGAGTGGTGTTTTTATGTTCCATTATAGGTGTTTTTTTGTGAAGTTTTCTGGAATGTATGCAGGTGTATGCAATGGAGGCGATGGCAGGATTCTATTCAACTTTTTGTAAATACACTATACCAATGGTTTAAAATTGTTGGTAAAGTGTATTTAGAGAATATTTTTACTAATGGTTTGAATAAACTGTTGGTAATACACTATACCAACGGTTCAAAATCATTGGTAAAGTGTATTTATAGAATAGTTTTACCAACAATTTTAATAAAGCATTAGTAATATTATATCTCAATGGTTTATAAACCATTAATAAACTATACATACCAATAGTTTATTAACCGTTGTTATAAATATATACCAACAGATTCTGTAAAAGCATTGGCATAATAAAGGATACAGATCCCAATATCAATGGTATGAGAATTACCATTAGTATAGGCCTTTACTAATGTGTTACTAACTAATAATTTTCAAAATTATTGGTATAAAGTATTCCAACTGTTTTGATGCCTTTAAAACGGTTTGAAACCATTGGTATATGTTGTATTTCTAGTAATGAAACGTTATTACAATCTAATTATGTCATAAATATCATTTTTATTTTACCACATACATGTAATATATAATAAATATATTATGTGATACACTTAATTCATTAATTTCACTTATAATAGCTACTTAATATTCAATTAACCTTAAATATTAATATAATATTCTTTCTTATAATATATTTCCATGCATTTTTAAAATATGTTGTGATTACATTTAATAAATAAATTATAACAAATTATTTTGTTGTATAAAAATAATTTATTAATTTATTTTTTGAGGATTGATAATACCTGGACAACTCTTAAACCCCATGGTAGGGACTAACTTGTCATATATACCCATTCTACAGAATAAGGAAGAATCTTGAAGACACTATTGTCAGTGGCCCTCTAATAATTTTTCTCGATGGTAGCGAATAATTATTCATTGACTGGGAAGAGCGTATAGAAACCCATCAAGGCCCTTAAAGAGAAAATGAATTATAAAATCAATGGAAACCTTCCAATGAACACTCAATATGTAATATAATCTCTTTCTCTCATGATATCTCATAATGCCAAATGCGCACCATCATTCATCATACATTCCAGAGTTATAATTTCATTACCTAAATAGAATGAAATACCTTAATCTACCAGGACTATGGATTTATAATGGCAATTCCAAGCCAATAAATTGGTTCTGATATGTCACTTCATAAACTTGATAACCAAAAATTCTATATTGATTATTCAACTAAATTCACACCACCAATGATTCACCTAACACAAGCTACCTCCCCATGAATTTAATGTCATGGTTTTTAAATGTTATTTATGTAAATGATGAAATTGAACACAATGATAATGATCTCAATCCAGGGGACCAATACACATGTTCATATATAAGAACAACCAATGAAACTCAAAACATGTGGTGCTCCTATTATTGGTCGTATCCTCATGAAATCATCTTACTTGATATCACCATGTGAAAACTTCATGAGAAGAATTCTTAATTCTTTTGAGGACCTAAAACCAGATGGGCACATATCATCTGTGTCCTATCAATATGATGTTTCTTGGCCATATGATATAACATTAATATTACTTTCATGGTTTCTCTTGGTTCTTTGTATAATCTAGGAACTACTATATCCCTTTGATATGATATGATATCTAAGGATATTACCATAAAAAATTGGATACAAAATTATTGACATTTTTCTTGTAAGATAAAAACATGTTTATTTCAAAAATTATACAAGTAATTTTAATCAAATTATATAAAAAAATTTGGGTCTAGGGAAACCAATTTCAACAATCCAACTTTCACTAGATATAAATTCTACAATGTCTCAACCAGCTAGTTCTCCCATGAGAATCATTCTTTATCGGCAATATAGATTTCGTTACGAGGTATTACACATTTTCCTTTTGGGATACTTGGGTAACTAACACTTCCCCTATCTGAGTAAAATCCATCTAGATATAAAAAAATATGATGTATATCTTTTGACCTCTTGTGTGATATGGGTTCCTTGGACATCCCCAATGCTACAACATTATCAAAATCAAATGGATTACTGACTACCCTTCTAGGATCAACACCAATATCTATGAATTGTTTTTGTATATATTATTCATCTATAGCTATATTAGAATAAACAATATAATTTAATACATCTATAGAGTCAGTGACTAGAGGTTTCTTTGAGCTTATCCATCTCATTGCACCACCATTCGAGAAAATTATATAGACTTTATGTGATTTCAGATCATAATAATTTGTTTTGTACTAGTATTAGTGTATCTTATTTCCACAAGTTCATCATATCCTCCTAATACTAGTAACATATCCTTTTTATGCCATAAGTTCTGTAAGATTGTTTTTATAGCTACAAAGTACATCTCACCTAGATTATCATGATATCTTCTCACCAACCATAATGAGAATATAACATAAATCATATTACATGGAATGTAATATTTCATAGATCAAACTTTCAAGGCATATTGTATTCTACTCATCTTTTAAAAACTCCTCGTGTATTTCTGGACTCATTTTCAGGGAGAAATTGTTACCATGTGACATTTGAAACAACCCACTCATGGATTTAACCATACTACACCTTTTATGTACCTTTTGAATATATTTGTTCTGATTTATCCCAAGTATTCTCAAAGATCTATATTGATAGATCGTTATCCCAAGAGTGTAGGATGCTTCACTTAGTTCTTTCTTGGGGATTCAATCATTTAACAATGTCTTAAATGATTATAAGGCTTTCAATTTTTTCAAATTATTAATATCTTATGAACATAAATTATAAGGAAAATAAAAGGATTACCATTAACCATATTATAGACATATGGATAAAATTAAATCTTGATGAAACCAAATTTTACTATGACCTCGTCAAAATGAACATTCCCTGATCATGATTCATGCTTCAACTACTAAATTGTATAAATCATTCACACATTGTCACCATTCATTAACATTTTAAACCCTTATGGTTGATTCAAATAGATGCACTTAATCAAATTCCCATTTAGAATTTAGTTTTGACTTCCATTTTTCTGAATATCAATATCCTAGAAGGCTTATATGTCCCATAACATTATGATGGATTTCAAAATTTCTAATGGTATGAAGGATTCATCATTTTCTATGCCTCGATGGTTCTGGAAACCCTTTATTACCATCCATGATTTATAGGTATTTACTTTACTGTACATATAAATATTTTTCTTCAATGCTCATTTACACCAAATGGGTTTTAAAAAAGTTGGATATTCTTCCAAAATAAAATCATGATTTTAGTATATGGATTCCATCTAAGAATTCATAGATTCTATCGATTTACAAGAATCCTTTCAATATAATTCTTTGTTATAGGATATAGGCTCATCATTATCTAGGATTATTATGTCAACTCGTATAGTGAAAGAAAATAAGGCTCCAATTCTCTAACCTCAATAGTATACCAATGTTGTGAGTGTGTCTTGGGAACCCAACCATCTCCCATTGTCTATTGTGTCGATTTTTTCCGTACCAACTCATGTTTATCTAGAGTATGAAATGCATCAAACACAGTATTTCTCCCACTATTTTCTTTGTAAATGTATTCCATTTTTGAAAATAAGGATTTTCTTCAAACAATCACTTCATTTTCTGATGAGTTATATAGGTAAAATCCTATAGTTTCATTAAGATAACCCATAAAGATGCATTTCAGGCTTCTGGATTCTAATTTTCAATAGGCACAGTCTTGAGAAAATACTCACATTACTATACATTTATATGTGGTAGAATAGATTTATAACCTCACCAAAATTTATATAAAATCACATCTATATATTTTTTTGGTAGTTAGTTAAAATTATATGTGATTGTCTACATGGTATTACTAGAGTAATATTATTGAAGAGTTGTCATAATCATCATTTATCTAACTATATATAGTAGGGTTTGATTCCCCCTTTCAATAAATCCATTCCAATATGGTGTACAATAAAGAGTGATTTGGGACACTATCTCAAACTCATTTAAGTGATCAATGAAATCCTAGTCAATATACTATTTACCTTGGTCTAAGAGAAGTTACTTGACCTTTTTACCAAGATTGTTTTCTACTTTATACTGGTATTCCATAAATAACTAAAAGTAATCAGACTTATAACTCATTATATAGACATAACTATATGTAATATAGTCATTGGTGAAATTAATGATGTAGTAAAACCACCCATTGAATCTATTTGAGAACGAACGCATACATCAGTATGGAATAATTCTAGTAATTCTACAGTTCATACTCCTTTCACATAAAAGGATTAATTGATCATTTTCCATTCTAACAATCATGACATATATCCATGGTTTTTAACATAGTTGTGTCTCATATAGTCATTTTATATGAGTCGTGTTTTCAATGTTTTTCATTGATTTCCATTACATGTTCTTCTCATTGAAGTATATATAATCCATTATTAGAATGTTCCAAACCATAAAACATGTTATCCTGATAAAATAGAAAAAAAATTGAATCTTGAAATAAAATCCCATTCTCCCCAAACATGGCACTGCGATTATATTTTTAATAACTGAAAGAACACAATAACACTTATTTAATATCATAACTAATTCAATAGTTAATTCTTGTTGATAATATCCCACTACTAGGGTAGCTAGTATGACACCATTTGTTTCATATATATCAATATATCCCTTATTAATATTCTAGAATCTATTTTTTTCTTGTTTATTAATAAAATTGTGTGATCAACATACTTTATCCAATATTTAAATTTTATATAATGATATAATTCATTTAATGACAAAAATACCTAAATAAAAAGTTTCTCCCTGATTATTTTCTCAATATTTTAAATTCTTATTATAGTGGACTTTATTTTCCACATGAATTGCAGTCAATCTCCTTCTCATTTCCATCTCTTTGTATATTTTTCATTTCGAAAGGATGATGCATGGGTGACTTCAGCCTAAGTTTATCCTATGAATCCTCATACTTTCCTTTCCTCCTCTTTTTCACCAAAAGGATGGACTAATTTTTTTTTCTTCATATCCTTATTGTCTTAGAGAACTAAACCCAAAAGATATTTGGGTGATTTTTTCATGTTATTTATATTATAATTAAAAAAAATAAAAAATCATGGTGGAAAAGGGGAAAGAATGAGATCAGTTTTTAGTTCCTAGGTTATTTTTGAAACCAAGGGCTTCATGTATCTCAATTTACCCAATCATCTTCAGTACGTGAGGTCCTTCTTGATTCCCTTCCTCTAGTCTGCACCTATACACTTTTCTTGGAATTTATTACCTTTCTTTTTTTATCACTCTCCGGATGTAATTTTTGGAGATATGTAAGCATCATGTAGGGATCTTCAACCTCAGGAATTTTCATATATTGGCAGGACATATATGAAATCATAATGCACTGTACATATATAGAAACACATATATGTTTTCCATAATTGTATTTATCTGTCATTCGTTGTTCTAGAGGAGTCTTAGTAGTATGTGAGCACTCTAGCATATAAATATTCACCTCTTGGTGTAGAAATATGCACAATAACCTATGCCACTCTTAGAGGTTATGACCGATCATGATAATTTCTTTATATATTATTGATGGTTGTGATAATATTATAGTGGTATTTCTGATTTCCATTTTATCTATAAATCAATTTGCAGTTAGTAGATCATCTTGATCACCTTTTACAAATTATTGATTACTTAGACAAAACATTTAATGTATCCCACTATTTTATCAACATATAGTGACCCTTACTACTTGAATCAAAATTCTATGTATCTTATGTATTGTAGTGGAAAGGATCCTTGAAACCACTCTTCATAGTCTACATGATATATATATGTGACTACTCAGGGAGTTCTATGTTGGGAACTAGGTTGGTCAGATGAATTAACTAACAGTAACTTGAGTCCCAACTTATCAGAGTCATAACATTAATTCCCTCAACAATTTTCCTCGAAACTGATAAAAATCTAGTTGTGAATACTTATTTATTACCCAATATAGTTAATTCATCTCATAGTTAACATAAGAACTCTCTAGTAGTATGAGGAACCCTCTATTAGTGTCGATGAGGACCTCAGTCACTGGATTTTACTGAAATGTGAATGATGGAAGAAGTTTGAGAATTGATATTTCATTGATTGATTTTTAATTTTATTGACCAATGTAATACATTTATATTAATAATGTTTTTATTATATTATCATGACCACATCTGATAAATAATAAAAATAAAAAACATTCCTCACATCTTCATGCATTTTTTTGTTTAATATTTTATGTGTTTCTAGAGTAAAATGAACATGAATACAATAATAAAGAACTAATAATGTAATTAAATTACCTGAATGGTATTGAAAACATAATATTGGTTGACCCAATTAAACATAATGGATAAACAATATCCTAGGGGAATCATAACTAAGTTGGGTATTCAATTTTTTCACAGATCACTTCGGGTCTAGAGTTTGACTTATAATGGTTGTACCCTGTCATCTTGGTGTGCTCCACATCTTACATATTCATCATCCATTGAAAAAATGTACTCACTTGGTAGAGAGGTGGTCTCATGAGCTCAAAATACATTCCATCAACGAATATGGACACAAAGAACCATATAAATATTAATCGAAAAAAGGGATGATGTAGAGACCATCATAAAACCACTTAAACATTACCACCATCACACACATATAATAAATAATTATATAAATTTTCCCATAATAACCGATGTTCATCACTTTTCACGACTGTCTAATGGGAAAAACAAAATCATGATAAAAATAAATTGTAATAAATTTAATGTCGAGGTATTTTTTATAAAGAAGATGAATTAATTTATTTTAAAATTATTTACATTGGTTCAGTCCAAAAAATAACTTAATTAAATTCCAAATACAAATTAATTTTTTTAAAAAAAATAAATTATTACAATTTTTTATTCCAAAAAAATAAAACTAATTATTTTTATTTAATATTATTTTTACCAGTGTCGGGATATGAAAAGACTCATTATAGCGTTTTTCTTAAATATGTTTTTTTAATTTTTTAAAAAATACAACTGGGATAATAATATTTTAAAAAATACCCCATAATAGAGGCATCATGATAATGCCTTTCCCCTATAACAAAAAGTATTTCCATTATAGCAGTATGGATTCATACAGAAGCTCTCACCCCAAGCTCCCTTTTATAAGAGGTCTTAACTTGTAAATCATTCTTCATTTTCGATGTTGGATTCTTGTTCTCCCTATCCAGGGAAAAACATTCTGCTTTTCTGATGTTAGATTCTATTTGAAGTACGTAGCCTTGAGAGACTATAAAATATAAAGTATAAGAAAAATATAAATGAAACATAAAACCTTGATTAAACATATAAGAAATAGTTGAAAACAAAATAAAATTTCCAAAAAATGTGGATGGAAAACAATTTATAAATTTTCAAAGACAATTACTTGAAACTTAAAAATGTTTCAAGTACGTGACTTTGAATGCCTATAAAATATAAACTATAAGACAAACATAAATAAAACATAAAACATGTATTAAATTTATAACAAATAATTGAAAATAAAAAGAATTATGTAAAAATTGATGATAGAAAATTGTTGGAATCCTCATGTATTAATCATGTTTTAATCATCAAAAATCCTTTTCAGTCTATAAACATTGTTAACACTTTGAAATCAATATCAAATCAACTGCACAATTGTTTAGTAAAAGCGATGAAAAGCTCTTATGTGCTATACACATAGTTTGGTTACTATAAACTATCTGTTGATCTACTTTATAATGACTTCTTGGACAAATTATTGAGTTTAATCCATTCTATAAACATCACTACATAAGTCTGAATACTGATATTTGCCTTAGTCTGAGACACGGTGAACAACCAGACACCATGACATCGAGAGATCATGAACATGAGACACCGTGACCCTGAGTCACCATAACCGTGATACACCGTGAACATGTAGACACCATGACATCTAGACACCATGAACAACCATACACTATTACATCCAGACACCATGAACAACCAGACATCGTGACATTGAGACACCATGAACCTTAGACATCGTGGCCACGAGACATCGTGACCGTGAGACACCGTGTACAAGAATACACCATGACATCCAGACATCATGACCATGAGACACAGTGACCATGAGACACCATGACCATGAGACATCATGACTGTGAGACACCGTGAACAAGCAGACACCATGACCACAAGACACCATGACTGATCCAAACACCGGGTGAACTTGATACTGTTTCCATGAAATAATGTGACACCGTTTCATAATATGTTTTTTTGTCTTTAAATTTAACATCAAACGTTCACATTTGAAGATTTTAAATGCACTAACATAATTAATATTTATTTGTAGACATGTCATCTGACAGCACGGGGTACGAGGTGCATAATACATGCAACCTGTTGTCTCAAACACAGACACTCCATGATAAAAGAGTAATGTGGCACAGAAACAAATACAAGTGTGGCACGATAATAAAAATCAAAAAAAGTGGGTGGGTGTGAACACAAAAATGAAGAACACACTTAGAAAATTATTTCATTGTCTCATGAAACTCAACACTGCTGGAGAACACATGAAGATCAATAGAATCTCAGAATCGAGAACATCTTCACACTGTAAAAAATCACGAATAACACAAGATGGATCTGTTTGACTTGTGACAAATTGTTTTCCATTAAAGGACTTTATTTCTACATATACTTCATCTCATAATTCTAGTTATTCAAAGACTAAAATTCCAAGCATATCTAATCCTATCTCAATATTTTTGCACTGTTGTGTATCTTTTTACTATCTTTTGATTAGTGTGTGTATCTGTATAACAACACACTATGTATCCTTAAAAAAACTAAATGACACTATATATCCTTACTCAAAAATATTATACACTACTGTACACCCACAGATAAGTGTGGAGGAGGTCCCCATGTGACCTAGTTGTTTATACCCACGATGATCTGTGGAAGAGGTACCTGTGTGACCTGGAAACTCTTATGTACTGTTGTTTAACCCAGATCCAGGGTGTGGATCATGTCTATTTATATAAAATACATGGTGGTAGGTGATCAACAAGTTGAGGGGATTAAGTCTTGGATTGATACAAAACCAATTTCTTCATATCCATTGTGCTGCTTAATTTTGTCTTCTCTATTTTACTGGTTTATTGTATAATTCAGAAATTACTAAATTTTCTTCGATAGTTAATAATGGAAAGAATTTATAATTATCTTGTCTTAGTAGAATAGCTTCAAAATTAATATTAATATCTGACATTATGATTTTTGAGAAATAATAATTTTTTTAAGATGTTATTTAAATATTCAATCCTTCATAACCATATTACATTGATTAACTGGGTTGTATTTAACCTTGTTATGAACAATGTTTAAAAAAACATTTTAACTAGTAATTTTTATAGATACTCAATTCACCCCCCTTGGAGTAATCTACTCTGACCAACATTTGGTATCAGAGGTTGTTTATTTAGACTCTGTTTATCCTACTTCAATTGTGATTGGATTTGTACATTGAAGATCAGAAAATTTCATTTAATTCTAAATATCTAGCACTATCAATTTATTTTTGTATTATGGATAATACATTGGATGGTGCTGCAACCAACAGACCATCATTCTTTAATGGAAACAACTATGCTCAATGTAAAATTAAAATTAAAAGGCATTTATAATGTATGGGTTTTGAAAATTGGTCATCCATTATAGATGAAAAAAATATTCCTTCTACTAATAGAATCACATGGGATGAACCTGATAAAATTTCATAAAATAACAATTTCAAAGCTATAAATTCTTTATAATTCTCCTTAGGAGATGAAGTATTCAATAGATTTTCTTCTTGTAAAACTACCCATGATATTTGTGATACCCTGTCTATATCACATGAATGAATATATAGAGTAAAATAATTGATACTTAATACATATACTATTGAATATGATAACATTAAAATGAAACCTGATGAGCCTATATCTTACTTGTATCTTAGGATCAAAGAGATTGTCAACACAATGATTTCTCTTGGAAGAGAAATCACTACCAAGAAATAGATCATGAGAATTCTCAGATGTTTTCTTGACAGATGGAGAGGAACCTCTATCCCCAGTAGATAATTATTCAATATCAGCATGCTACATGTAAAATAACTCACTAGGAAACTGATGATGTACAAAGAAGAGCTGAAAGTCAACAAGGAAGAGGATGACAAACCAAAATTAAAATATAATGCATTCAAGACCACCACCTCTAAACACAAAGACAATAGAAAATTGGGAGCTTCTGTAGAAGGTTCCAGTAGTGAACAATCATCACCTGACAATGATGAGGAGATGGATCAATTAGCTAGAAGATTCAATAGATTTTAAAGAAGAAGAAATTTTTTCGAAAGCCTATCTTAAAGGGAAAATATGACCAAAAAATAAGTTTGAAGAATTATTGGGAAATAAGTGACAAGACTGATGAGACTGTCTGCTATGAATGTAACCGAAAAGGACATATCAAGGATGACTATCCAAAGATCAAGTAATAAAAGAGATACGAGGAAAAGGATTGGATGTATAAAAAGGAAATGAAAGAATCCTGGAGTGGTTTCAGGATAATTCAAGTGACTCAAAAACATTAAATGATGAACAAGATAACAAATCCAATATGTGTTTTATGAAAAACACATCTGAGGTAACACTGGACTATCCGGTACAAAATTCATACTATACTAGAGATGAGGGTGGCTCTGAAAATATGAATAAAAATGAAATTTCTGAATACTGTAACATACTTTAAGAAACATTCTATGAACTAAAAGAAAAATATAAATCATCAATGAAATAGTATGCTCTTTCTATGACTGTTAAATCTGAACTCACAACTAAAAATGTGAAAAATTCTCAACTGCTAAAAGAGAAAAACAAATTAAAAACGTATAATGAGCAATTGAATAATGATCTAGAAAAGGTTGCCAATGGGAAAAATACCCTTACTCAAATTCATGGTAAACAAATTGCCCCTAAATACAACACTGGAATTGGTTATCAACCTCACAAAATAAATATTGGGAGAAAAAATTTTGTTTCTAAATATAAGACATATAGTTTTACTCCCAATTCTAGACACAAATAATCTAATTCTATTTATGATACAATTTAAACTATTTCATGTTTTTCTAGACCAAATAGAGTTTATTTTTCAAATACATTACTTAATTATTATAGGAAACCTATGAGGGATATATGGGCTCCTAAATCACTTAATACTAATATTACTAGACCCAAACAAGTATGGGTACCAAAATATGTTTTTGTTTAATAATTTTGTATTAATGATGATTAAAGAGTTCCAGTAAAAGTTAATGGTACTTTGATAGTGGATGTTCAAGACACATGACAGGAGACTACTCATGCTTCAAGAACCTAATAAAAATAGATGGTGGAAATTTCACATTTGGTTACATTTCCAAGTAAAATATTATTGGCCTCGACCAAATCAGAAACTCTAACATAATTTTTATTTCTAAAGTATAGTTTATTGATGGATTAAAATATTACCTGCTTAGTTTGTCAGAATTATGTGATGATGGATTCCATGTTAGATTTGAATATTATTCTTGAAATGACTTTAATTCTAAATAATAATTGGTGTGTTCTGCATCAAGGAATGAAAATGTTTACTCAGTTAACTTAGATTCCTTAGCTTCTCAAAATGCTTCATGCTTAAGTGTATTTCATAAAGAGTCTTGGATCTAGAATAAGAGTCTACGAAACTGTAATATTCAATCCCTTAGAAAGCTCACTAGAAAAATATTAGTTAAAGACTTACCCAAACATGAGTTTCTAAATGACAAAGTGTGTAATCCCAGTCAAAAGGGAAAACAACACAAAGCATTCCTTCAAACCAAAGAAATAAGTGTCAACTTCTCAACCTCTCTAACTAGTTCAAATGGATTTTTTTTGACCATATAGAGTTTCTATTTTAAATGGGAATAACTATGTTTATGTTGGTGTAGATGAATTTTCTCGATATACTTGGACCCTCTTTCTGGATCACAAAGGTGTAGAATACTCTTATTTAACTAAATATGCCAACTCTGTGGAAAATCTTAGTGGACATAGAATTAAATCCTTAAGAATTGATCATGGACATGAGTTTGAAAATCAAGAGTTTGAATCCTTTTTCTCATAAAAGTCTTATAATCATAATTTATTTTTCCCTAAAACATCTCAACAAAATGGAGTTGTAGAAAAAAGAAATAGAACCCGACATGAGATTGTTATAACAATGTTTAGTGAATATGACCTACCTATTTATTATTGGGCTGAAGCTGTCAATACATCATGCTACACAATCAATATGGTGTTGATCAGATCTATTCATAAAAGGACTCCTTATGAGTTACAGAACAATGAAAACCCAAGGTTAACTACTTTAGTTATTTTGGTTGCAAAGTCTATATTCATAATACTAAGGAAAATCTTGACTAATTTTCATGCATGATTGATGAAGGTATATTTTTAGGATATTCCATGTCCAATAAAGCCTATAGAGTGTTCAATAAAATAACTAAATGTGTGGAAGAATCTGTTCATGTCAGATTTGATGAAACATATCCAAATGAGCCTAAAACTATTCTAGAGAACCTAGAGGATGATATATCAAATCTTTACATTAATATAAAATCCTCAAACCATTCTCTGAATGAATATGTGAAAACATCAAGTTATGGAAATTCCTTTGACTCAAGTCACAGAGAAACTGAACCTATTGATGAACTAGAAATCACTAGTCCCTCTATTACTAGAGTTGTTAGAACTCTAAAGAACCATCTTTTAGATGTTTTTGTAGGAGACCTAGACAAAAGAACTCAAAATAAACATTCTCTTAGAAATCATGTTGGACATCAAGTCTTCTTGTCACTACTTTAACCCAAAAACATTATTGATTCTATCAAAAATGTATTTTGGGTGATGGATATGCAAGAATAACATAATTAGTTTGAAAGGAACAAAGTTTCGAAACTTCTTGAAAGACCTAAGGACACATTCACCATAGGCACTAAATGGGTGTTTAGAAATAATGTAGATAAAGCTAGTAACATAGTTAAAAACAAGGCTAGATTGGTTGCACAAGGATATATAAAATAAAGACTAAATTTACTATATAAAGACCATGCACCAGTAGCTAGACTTGAATCCATCAGAATCCTACTTGCTTATGTTGCACATCGGTATTTAAAACTATATCAAATGGATGTTATGAGTGTATTGTTAAATGGGTGTATATCTGAGGATTTCTAGGTTGAACAACAACCTAGTTTTACAAACCCCCATTTTCCAAATCATATTTTTAAATTATCATAATCATTATATTGTTTAAAACAATCTCTAAGAGATTGGTATGATAGGTTGTGTAATTTTCTTATTTCCAATTGTTTTAAAAAGGGAATAAATGATGTTACCCTTTTTATAAATTGAATTTCTAATGATGTTTTAGTTATTCAAATCAATGTAGATGACATTATCTTTGGATCTTCATGAAATTAATTATGTAATTATTTTTAAAAAATGATGAAAAATGAATTTGAAATGAGTTTAATGGGTGAACTAAAATTCTTTCTCAGATTTCAAATATTTCAAAATAATGATGGTATTATTTTAACTTAAAGTAAATATAATAGAGATATTCTAAAACCTTTTGGATTGGATAACCCTAAAAGTTGGGGCACTCCCATGAGTACAACTTTTTAGTTGGATCTTGATGAAGATGGAAAATATAGTGATCAAACCACTAATTGAGGAATGATTGGAATTTTACTATACATAACTGCTAGTTGATCTAAAATTATGTTTAGTGTGTGTATGTGTGCTCTTTTTGAAGGAAATCCTAAGGAATCTCATTTAAATGCTGTAAAGAGAATTTTCAATTACCTAAAACATACAACCAATCTAGGACTTTTCTATCCAAGAGGACAATCATTTGAATTAATTAGTTATTATGATGCTAACTTCAGTGGTTGTAAGTTAGATAGAAAAAGCACCACTAGAACATGTAACTTTTTAGGAAAGTCACTAGTATCATGGTGTAGTAAGAATCAGAATTTTGTTGCATTATCTACCACAGAAGTTGAATATATAGCAGCTGGCAGTTGTTGTGCAGAAATCTTGTGGATGAAACACACATTACTAGATTATGGATATCAATTTAGGCATGTACCTATAAATTGTGACAACACAAGTTCTATTAACATCTCGAAAAATACTATTTCACATTCTAGGACAAATCATATTGATTTAAGACATCACTTTTGTAGAGATCATTATCCAAAGGGTGATATCACTTTAGAATTCATTGGTACTAAATATTAGCTTGTTGATATATTCACCAAAACCACTAAATTTTGAAAGAATAAACTACATAATACATGAACTAATCATGACAAACCTTATGTAAATGTATTACTATTTTATATCTTACTTTTTCATGTTTACGTTCTCACGGTTAGCATTTTGTGATTACTTTGTCACTGTAAATTTCAATCCCTATCTCACTGTAAAGTTCAATCCTTGTCTCACCGTAAAGTTTAATCACTATCTCACTATAAAGTTTAGTCATTGTCTCACCGTAAAGATCAATCAAAATCTCACCATAATGTTCAATCCTTGTCTCAACATAAATAATTTTTCTGATTTTATTTAAAAATTAAAAACCATATCATGGTAATTATTAATTTCACATTTTTATTTCCCTACACTTTTACTTTTTTGACATTTGGTATTCCTAAATGATAAAATAAAGTAATTGTCACTTGTTCTTCACTCGAGCTTTCTTCTATTCACTAAATTTGTAATCCTTCTTGAATCCTTAAACCCTTCTCTATATCGAACCTTCGTTGAATTCCCAGGATTAAACGACCTTCATCGTCGACTCTAGAGAAATGTAGCTCATGTAAGAAGAAGATCTCACCCAAGATAGCACCAGAAGTTCCTCTAAATCCAAATCTGGTGAACCAAGTAGTAGTACATGAGAAAGAGATATTCCCTATGTGTCTTCTATCGAGTAAGTCTCTTGTTTTGAATTTTTTAAAAGTGCAAGGATGGTTAGAGTGGTTTTTGAAGAAAGATAGACCTATCTACCCAATGCTTGTGGATAAATTTTATCAGTATGTTCAGTTCTCCTTTGATTTTGAAGATGGTTATGCTATGAGAAGCTGGAGAAATGGCCATAAATGAAGATTCTCTTCATGGTTATAGGCTTCATGCCTTAGGATATCTCATGAAGGCATCTATGAGGACTATCAGAGAGGACCTCCACCTTCCAGTAGATTCTTTGATTTGGAAGATTCTTTGGAATGCTTAACTGGAAATGACACTAAGAGGATAGCCATTACTACTGAACTGGATGAAGAATCTAGACTTCTGTTTAAGTTTACACATAACTTGGTTAGAAACAGAAAAGGTGATTTTTCTATACTAAAATATCAAGATTTGTTTCTGATTTATCTTATGTAGAATGTGAATAAGATAAACATTTATATGTATGTCATACACCATATGAGTGAGCTGTTCAAAGCCACATCCAAGTCATCCTCCCTATTTTATTCTTGGATTATCCCAGCCATGCTTCATTCCAAAGGTATGGTTGGACCGAATAAAGATCTTATAAAGGATATTGAGTTCTGACTTTCAAAATTCATTATCAAGAGGATGAAAATAAATTGGAATCCTTGGAAAAAGGCATGGGTGGAAGACAATGATGGGATTGATGAAAAGTTTAATCCAGTGGAACATCCCCTAAGACTAAAAGAAATTTCTGATCCTAGTTTGGAACCAGATGAAGTTGTTGAGTATTATAAAGAAGAAGAAGAAGAAGAAGAGGCTATTGTGCATCCTCATGAAGCTGTTTTTGATAAATAAGATAGTACTCTCGTCCCTCATGTATTAAGTGAAAATGAAGTCTCTGCTTCTAAAGATGTTGTTAATATGGAAGATCAACCCAATGATGAAACAGAATCTGGTGTCTAAGAAACCTAAAATAAGGTTGTGGAAGATCATAAACTAGAATAATTACTTGTCATACATGATTCTGACCTTGAAGATCTCCCAATGGAACAATCTATTCCTGATGTCATTCCTTCAGATGAGGAAAGGCTGGAGGTGGATTTTTTGCTGGCATGATAGGAAATGAGAGAGGAAGTAAGAGTTGAATTCATATAAATAGATCAAGCCCCAAAGCCTCTCAGTCATGAGAAAGATGAAAATGTTGAGGGGGTGCAACCCCCACATTTGGAATATATTGGATGACCAATCCTAATTGATCTCAGATCTGCAGACACTCAGTATAAATTCCCCAGCTTTTATGATGTGAATGACTCCCAGGAATTATCTGTAAAAGGCCTTGACCTTTCCACTTTGTTCCAATTGAAATATATCTCTAAACTTATCCCAGAAAAACTAAATAGCTCGTATTTGTCCCCATCTCTGAACCTTCACCAGGACAACCATCCTTGGTGAGTAATGATGATCTAAAAGAATTTGGAGCGACCATTTTTTCTGGAGTTAAAAAACTCATGAATACCCAACTAGCTCCTATAAAAAATCTAAGTGAGAGAGATTTGTCATTGAGGTTAGAAAACGTTATTTGGAATATTAAACCAAAAATGTTTCATTAGATTCAGGAAATTAGAGTTGAAAATAGACTTATTAGTGATGAAGTGAAAACTCTAAGAGGTATGATGGAAGATATGCAGAATGTTATAAATTCGATATCAGAGATTGCTTCTCATCCTATGGAGCCTATTGTTCTTCAAGCACCCAGAATGTTGCCTCTCAGATTCAACCTCATTTAACTTCCTTAGCTGGAAAGGTCACAGAAAGGAACAATTAGATTGTGAAATAAATGTGGGAGCTTGTTGTTAATCATAAAAAGATCATTGATGAGTATACAGGGTGCCTTCAAAAAGTTCTAAATAAACTAATATCTCTTACCATACCTATCAATACTTCTAAGGCATCTGGAAAATCATCGTAATCTTCCTTAGACAGTGTCCTTCTCAGAATAGTGGTCAATGAAGACCTTCAGACAGTGCTTAGTTGTTTCAATAAAGATTCTATATCTGATGTTATCAAGAATAGTTTCAGAGTTCTGGATCTGGTCTATATCCATAAAAAAATTTCTAATTATGCATAATAAGAAATTCCAAATAAAGTGAATTTCAACTTCAACCAAATCTTCTCAAATACTAACATGACCAATCAATTCAAATATCTTATAGAAAATCTGAGGTTTCATCCTGTTACTCAAGATTTCAGGACTCAGGTCGAAAAGCTAACAGAGTTCGCTAGTTTGTTGGACAAGTTTATGGAAAACCAGGATTACTTTGATAAATCTTTGTAGTATGGTGGAGAGATCATTGCTAATTTTATTATGATTATGAGGCCCTATCTTCATGTATAGAGTACAACCACTGTTGCTCCTGCAGCTACCCCTCTCAGACCTGGTTTTCCTACATTCACCTCTGCCCAAGCCTCCACTTTTTTGTCTTTCTGTCAAGAACTAAGTCAGATCAGGCCTGTGATCCTTGATCAACAATTGCCTCGATCTTCTATTGCACTTACTATAGATCTCTCTATCTTTAAAGGTCTTCCTTTACCTTCTCTCCCAACTAGATCACTCCCTTCTTCTACTTCATCCTCTGATCCTATGGATTTCTCTTCTGTTGCTGCTGCTAAAGGAAAAGAGAAGACCAACCAATAAATAAGGAAAATTCTTAGTCTATTTTTTGATAGGAATCTTGTTACATTTAGTTTTATTTTTATTGTAATTCCCCTATTTTTATCTAATACATTGGGCCCTTTTCTTGTCTCTATTGTCTTTATTTTTCTTGCCAAATTTTGACAATCCCAAAAGGGGGAGAAATATATGTGAAATATAGGAGAAGAGAACACTCACTATATCTATGTTATATGCACATTCGAATATGTTTTTATAACAAATATTCACTCTAAATATACATGATTTTTGATCATTAAAAAGGGGGGATTTTTGGACTCCTCATGTATTAATCTTGTTTTAATGATCACAATTCCTATTCAGTCTATAAATCTTGTTAACTCTATGAAATCTATCTCAGATCAAATGCACAGTTGTTTAGTAAAATCTATCCAAAGCTCTTAAGTGCTATACACTCAATTTGGTTACTATATACTATATGTTGAAATACATTATAATGACTTCTCTGACAAATGATTGAGTTTAATCCATTCCATAAATATCACTTCTTAAGTATGAATACAGATATTTGCATATGTCTGAGACACCGTGAACAACCAGACACCATGAAATCGAGACCTCATGAACATTGAGACACCGTGACCATGTGACACCGTGACACCGTGACCGTGTGACACCCTGAACAAGTGAACACCATGAAATCCATACACCGTGAACAACCATACACCATGAACAATCAGACACAGTGACATCAAGACACTATGGACATGAGACTTCGTGACCATGAGACACTGTGACCGTGAGACACTATGAACAAGTAGAAATCGTGACTTCTAGACACCATGACAATGAGACACCATGACCATGAGACACTGTGACTGTCAAACACTGTTAACAAGAAGACACCGTGACCACAAGACTCTGTGACCAATCCAAACACCGTGTGAACGAGACACCATTTCAAATAAAGTATTGTTCCACCGTTTCATAATAGGTTTAGTTATTATTCAATTTAATCCATAATTTTCATATTTGATGATTTTAAATGCACTGACTTATTTAATATATCTTTATAGACATGTCATGTGACAGTTCGAGATATGAGGTGCAGAATACATGTAACCTATCTGCTCAAACACATACACTCCAAGATAAAAGAGTGTTACAACCCAAAAACAAAAACAAGTGTGGCATGATACTAAAAAGTAAAACAAGCAGGTGGGCATGAACACGACAATGAAGAATGCACTTAAAGAATTATTGAATTGTCTTATGAAACTCAATGCTACAGGAGAACACATAAAGCTCAATTGAATCCCACAATCGAGAACATCTTCACACTGTCAAACATCACAAAGAACACAAGCCAGATATGTCTGACATGGGACACTTTGTTTTCCATACAATGTCTTGATTTCTGCATCTACTTCATTTCAGAATTCAAGATCTGCAAAGACTATCAATCAGAGCATTTCTAAACATATCTCAATATTTCTGCTATATTGTGTATCTTTTTACTCTTTCGAGCAGTGTGTGTATCTGTATAACAACACACTCTGTCTCATACATAAAATTAAAGGATACAAGATATCTTTACTGCAAAAACTTTTACACTTGTGTATACCCACAGATAAGTGTGGAAGAGGTCCTTGTGTGGGTTGGTTGTTTGTACCCACAATGAACTGTGGAAGAGGTCCCTGTGTGACCTGGACAGTCTTGTGTACTGTTGTTTAACCCCGATCTAGGGTGTGGATCATGTTTATTTATAAAAAATGCTTGGTGGTAGGTGATAAACAAATGGAGTGGATTAGGTCTTGGATTGAGACAGTACCACTTGCTTCATATCTACTGTGCTGTTTAATTTAGTCTTCTCTATTTTGTAGCTTTATTGTATAATTCCAAAATTACTAAATTTTCTTTGATAGTTAATCTTGGAAAGAAGTTATAATTGTCTTTTCTTAGTAGAATAGCTTCAAAATTAATATTAATAACTGACATTAACAATACTGAGAATTAATAAATCTTTTACGAATTTATTTAAACAATCAAACCTTTATAACCATATTACTTTTAATTAACCTTATTAAGAACACTTTTAAGAATAATTTTAACCAGAAAGTATTATAGTTACTCAATTCACCCCCCTCATGAGTAATCTACGGCGACCAATATAAATAATTGATATGTTTTCCAAGACACATACTTGAATCTTAAAAATGTTTTAAGTACTTGAATTTGAAGGTCTGTAAAATAAAAACTATAATACCAACATAAATGAAACTTAAAAATTATATTAAACATATAAAAAATAGTTGAATATAAAATGTTCCAAAAAAATATTGATGAAAAATAATTTATAGGCTTTCCAAGACACCTACATGAAACATAAAAATGTTTCAAGTATGTGTCTTTGAAAGTCAAAAAAATATAAACTATAAGACCAATATAAATGAAAATTTAAATATGAATTAAGCATATAAAAAATTATTTAATTAGTTAGTTAACAATTATAAAGAATTATTATAAAGAATAATTATATTATTAATTATCTAATTAATTATTATATAATAATATTTATTAATTATTATATAATAATTATAATGAAAAAGTATAATATATAATTATACTAATAAATAACTATTACATAGTTAATAATTATATTACTAATTAATAATTATAATGAATGATTATAATGGAGCAGTATGCCACTAAGGATAAGTCTTCTCTTAGTGGCGTCCTACCTTGTGCTGGTAATGCGAGCTCTCATTCTGGTTTGGCTCCATTACAAGTGCCTTCAAATGAGGATGTTGCTGGTGGTATTTCGGTGAAGCCTAATTTCGTCACTATGCTGGATTCCATTAATTATCCGAACATTGAAAAAGTTCACATGGAGGGAAGGAGTCGAAAAGGTAATAAATATTTTTCTCTTATAGTGACTAATGACCCTAGACCTGAGAAGGTTCCCTCTAGAGTGGTGTAGACCGCTTAACATGTGTGGACTGGTGAGGTGCGGAGGGAGGAGGCTCGAGATGTGGCTCTGGTGGTTGATGTGGATCACATAGATGATGCAAGTGATGGTCTGGTGCAGATGCTTACTGAATGTGAGGACTGATAGACTCCTAAACAGTGGAAAAGGGGAAGGAATCCAGGAGGTAGAGGCGGGCCTCGTGGATGGGGTTGTGGATGAAAAGGATAGTTGTATCATATGCTATTTTATTGTATTGATGGGGTTAATCCCCGCTACCTGTTTCTTTTCCTATTTAATATTTACCTATTTAATAATAATTTTCAGAGGCCATGGATCATTCCACGGTCTACTATTTGCGGTATAGTTTATAATCATATTACTAATTAACTAATCATAAAAAGTGCCTCAGCTCTATTTTTCGCAAAAAATCAACTAATTAACTATTAAATAATTAATAATTGTATTACTAATTAACTAGTTAATTATTATATAATTAATGATTAATAATTATTATTTTACAATTTACAAATTATATAATTAATAATTATATTACTAATTAACTTATTAATTATAATATAATTAATAATTATATTACTGAGTAGCTAATTAATTATTAAATAAATAATAATTACATTACTAATTAACAAATTAATTATTATATAATTAATTATTTATAATTACTAATTAACTAACTAATTATTATACAATTAATAAATATATTAATAATAATTATATTACTAATTAACTAATTAATAATTAATAATTAATAATTGATAATAAATAATTAATAATTAATAATTAACAATTAATAATTAGTGATTAATATTTATACTAATTTATTATAACGATTAATTATAATGATTATTTATAATGGATAATTATACTGAATAATTATATTTCTAATTATCTAATTAACTACTATATAATAATTTTTAATAATTACTAATTAATGATTATAATGAATAATTATAATTTATAATTATATTACTAACTAAATAATTAACTGTTATATAATTAATAATCATATTGACAATTAAATAATTAATTATTATATAATAATTTTTAATAATTAATAATTATTAATTATAATGTATAAATTTAATTTATAATTATATTACTAAATAATTAAATTAATTATTATACACTTAATAATTATATTACTAATTAACTAAATAATTACTAAATAATTAATGATTACTAGTTACTAATTTACTAACTAATTATTATACAATTAATAAATATATAATTAATAATTATATTACTAATTAATAATTAATAATTAATAATTGATAAATACAATATATAATTATAATGAATAATTATAATTAATAATTATAAAGAATTTTTATATTACTATTTAACTAATTAATTATTATATAATAATTTTTAATAATTAATAATTAATAATTGTAATGAATAATTATAGTTTATTATTATATTACTAATTAACTAATTAACTATTATGTATTTAATAATTATATTACCAATTAACTAATTAACTATTATATAACATTTTTTAATAATTACTAATTATTAAATATTATTAATAAATATAATTTTTAATTATATTACTAATTAACTAATTTACTATAATATACTTAATAATTATATTACAAATTAACTAATTAATTATTATATTATTAATGATTAATAGTTAATAATAAACTAATTACTAATTAATTAATTGATTATTATATTACTAATTAACTAATTAATTATTATGTTACTAAGTCACTAATTAATTATTAAATAAAAAATATTTATATTACTAATTAACTAATTCATTATTATATAATTAATGATTAATAATTAATAATTAACTAACAATTTATACTACAATTAAGAGTTATATAATTAATAATTATATTACTAAATAACTAATTAATAATTAATAATTAATAATTAATAATCAATAAAAAATAAATAATAATGATAATGACTAATTATAATAAATAATTATAATAAATATTTATAAAGAATAATTATATTACTAATTAACATATTAATTATTAAATACTAATTTTATAATAATTACTAATTAATAATTATAATTTATAATTATATTACTAATTAATTAATTAACTATTATATCATTAATAATTATATTACAAATTAACTAATTAATTATTATATAATAATTTTTAATAAATACTACTTACTAATTAAAATAAATAAATATAATTTATAATTATATTACTAATTAACTAATTAACTATTATATACTTAATAATTATATTACTAATTAAATTAATTATTTTTTATCATCATTTTTATGATTTTATTTATTTTCAACTATATGTTATATGTTTAATCCACGTTTTATGTTGCATTTATGTTGGCCTTATAGTTTATGTTTTATACACATTCAAAGTCAAGTACTTGAAATATTTTTAAGTTTCAAGTATATGTCTTTGAAAACATATAAATTATTTTCTATCATTATTTTTTATGAAATTATATTTCTTTTCAAGAATTTATTATATATTTAATATATGTTTCAGGTTTTATTTTTTTTGGTCTTATAGTTTATATTTTATAGGCTTTCAAAGACACATACTTGAAACATTTTTAAGATTCAAGTAGGGGTCCTTGAAACCTTATAAATTTTTTTCCATCAATATGATTTATGAATTCTTTTGTTTAAAACTATTTATTATATGTTTAATCCTTGTTTAATGTTTCATTTATATTATTCTCATAGTTTATATTTTATAGTATTTCAAAGCTATGTACTTGAAACAAAATATCTAATCGGAAATGAGGAATGTTCTGCGCAGGAAAGGGAGAAACATAATTTCACATCATAAATACAAAATGTTTTACAGGATAATCCCTATTATAAATGGGAGCCTCGGGTGAGAGTTTATCTCTGAATATAGACTGTTGTAGTAACAATACTATAGGATTTTAAATAGTAGATAAATTCTCCTGATTTTTTTGATTTTGTTCATATATATATATAGATAAACAAAACAAAACAAAATATAAAAATAAAAATAATTTTTTAAGTAGAAATACTAAACACAAATTAACACCTCATTAAAATAAACACATTTTCGACTCTACCTCATCATTTTTTACCCTTTCTTTAATGATCATTGGTTTCACACCTATATATCATTCACACATGCATCCAAAATCTTCACATATTCCAATCGTTGAATTCCAGGTGCTAGTATTGATTTATGATGATTCTTTTGATGCCACATAGATCAACTCGATACATCACTTCGATTCAAGAAGGCAGTTAATACTCAAATGCTGAGATGATAACTTTATCTCTCAATGATGAAATAATAGGAGATTGGATATCTCAATCAATTGGTATGTATAGTCTCACGTAAATGTACTCCACTAGACATATATAGTGGATGTTATAAAACCCAGATAGGGTTCATGGCCTCTATATTTTTCATGCCCACTGATTAATCCATAAATGACATGTTATGAAAATAAAACTGCATCATAAATTTCATTTATGTTTTTTGAACTAATTATAATATATAAGATATATATTACATGATATACTCATTCCATTAAATCAACTCATAATTCCCCCTAATATTAAATGATCCTTGAATATTTGAATAATATTGGTTCATGAAATAATTTTCCATTTATTCAATTAATACATTCTGAATAATTTTAAAAAGATCAACCAAATTATTTTGTTATCAAATGATAGTTAATTTATTTATTTTTTGGTTATCAATAATAATTTATAAAAATATCAGCCCTATGGTGGGTCCAACATTGCCTTATATACCTATTCACCAGAATAGGTCATACTCTTGAATGTTCTAATGATTTTGACCCTCTAGTCTCTTATCTCAAAAGTAGTAATTAATTATTCATATAGTAGAGGAGTATTTCAACCCCTCAAGGACTATAATAAGATAAATAATAGTTCTAACTTTGAAAACCAACCTAGAAAAACTCACTTTATATTATAATCTTATTGACTGGGGATATCTCAAAAGTTGGGATGCAAAAATTTATTATTATCCACTCTTGATTTTTTATTCATTGACCTAACTGGACAAAATTTCCTTTAACTACCGTGTTCATATATTTATAAAGTTTCCACCATCCAAATCAAATGGGTTTGCGAAATCACTTTCTCAACTTGAAAGTGAAAAATTCAATATTGATAATGCAACAAGAGCCATATCACCCATAATGAACCCAACCCAAGAAACCTCAATGTGAATTTAATTTCATGGGTTCTCCCTTGCGTAAATGTATAAAATCAAATAGAAAACATTTATAATGATCTTAATCCAGGAGGGTGATGAACATTTTCAAAGATATGAACAACCAATGACACCTAAAACAAGTGGTGTTCCTATTAGTGGGTTCTTCCCATTATCTCTTCTTACTCAAGATCAAATAGTGATAACTATATTGGAAGAAGTCTGAATGCTTATGAACCCCCAACATTTTATTGTCACACATCACATATGTCCATGCTATATGATGTAGCTGGACTATAGGATATAACATTATCATTACATCCATGGTATCTCCAGGTTCTTATTACAGCTTGAAAACTAAAATATCCCTTTGATATGATATGTAATATAAGGTTTTTTCCATAAATATATCATATTCAAAATTATCTACACTATTATCATATGATAACCACATGTATATACCTAACTATATGAATGTAATGGTAATTAATTTATATACATAAATTGGGTTGAGGGAACCCACTCTCAACACTCCAACTAACACTAGAACCAGGTACTTCTATGTCTCAACTAAGCATCCATCACATGAGAATCATTCTACTATTAAGATATGGGTTTAGTAAGGGGGGTTTCCACATTATCCTTTGTGGATACTCTCCTAAATATAACTTCACCTATCAGATTAAAACCCATGAAGATTTGAAACATCTGGATTATATAATTTTTCTTCTAGTAAAACATGGGATCCTAGGATAGAACCAATGTTGTAGTATTATCATAGTAAAATTGAATAGATATTGTCCTCATAGAAATTGAAAAATATCCACTACAATGTTTTTTATCCATAATTACTCCTTATCTTAATTAAATGATACTATATACTCAGATACTACTATAGATTAAATGACTACATGTTTCTTTAAGCTTCTCCAACTCACTACACCAGCATTCAAAGAAAAATATATAGACTGAATGTGAATTCATATCATAAATGTATGTCTCGAAACTAGTTTCAATATATCCTATTTCTAATAGTTCTTCATATTCCCCACACAAAAGGAGCATATCCTTTTTACACCTCACGTAATTATGGATTGTTTTTATAGTTACCAAGTGAAGCTCACTTGGATCAAATCGATATCTACCCACCGTTCTTAAAGAAAATATAATTCAATCCTAGTTCATTATAGGGAATACAAAATAGATTCCACTATGGATGCATGTGGTATTCTACTAATACTTACAATCTCCTCATGTGTTTGAGGACAAATATTCTTGGATATATTAATACCATGTAACATTGGAGAAACCACTCTCATGGATTGTCCTATATTGTACCTTTTTAGAACCATGTCAATATATTTACATTGAATTATCCCAAGAAGTCTCTTAAATATATCTTGATAGGCCATTATCCCTATAAAGAAGTTTTTTTCAACTAAGTATTTCATGGAGATGAAACCATTTAACAAAGTCTTAGCTGATAGTAATACTTTCACTTTGTTTCCCATTTTAATATTTCATCATCATATAATAAAAGGACAACAATGTTATTCCAATTATCCTTGTTATATAAACATGGATTTATTTCATTCATGATGGAACCAAATTCACTTATGACCACAAAAAAGATATTCCATGATTATCATTCTTGATTCAACCCATAAATGGACCTCTAAAGCATTTACAACTTTCCAACATTCCATGACATTATGAACCCTTCAGGTTGATTAACATTTATGTATTCAAACAAATTCCAATTTATAAAATCAGTTTCAAAATCCTATTTTCCAAATCTCATTATCTTTTAATGATTCTATTTTATGTGATATTCAAATGTATTTTAGCATCACTACCGGTGAGAAGGGTATTCAAAGAATTTTCCTTGAGTAATGCAGAAACCCTTTGTTACCTTTCAAAATTTATAATTATTACTTTACCATCCATGTTCATATTTTTGTTGAATACCCAGTTACACCCAATGGTTTATAATTCTTATTAAGGGTATACCAAAATCCAAAATTTATTTTGGTACATGTAATCCATATTAAAATTCATAGATTATTACCATTCATCAAAATTCATTCCATCTACTAGTTCCCTATAGGTTAGAGGTTAATCATTCTTTAGTAGTAATATGTCACCAAAATCTATGATAAAAAACCATTATTATTTGGTTCTATAACCTCTATAGTTTACTTACACTATACTTATGTCTCATGAACATCATCTTCTCTCATTGTCTCTTGTTCATAGTTCTCTCATACCAACTCATGTGTTTATGGAGAATCAACTTCAGTGAACTAAAATTTTATCCAACTATTTTGATTTCAAATTTATTCCCTTTCTAGAATAAGGGAATGTCTCACCACAATCACTTTCATCATTTAATGTTTATATAGCTAATATCCTTTAGTTTTACAATGATTACCTATAAAGATGAACTTCAGGCATCAAAATGATAATTTTTTACAAGGTTTTGTCTTATTGAAATCCTCTTATCCCCATAAACATATGAGTGAAAGATTGGGTTCTTAACCATACCAAAATTCATATGGAATCCAATATGTAGCTTTAATTGGTACTCTATTAAGGTTATATTTCGTTGTCTCTAAGTCATATCTCTAAAATAATAATGGAAGCGTTTTAACTCATCATTAATATGAAATTGTCTTGTAGAGTTCGATTCATCCTTTTACTAACACCACTTATCTATGGTCTATAAGGAGATGTCATATAGGATTCTATCCCACACTCCTTTATGTGGTCAATGAAGTCATTTTTATTATACTCCCTACCTCACTCTGGGGAAAGTTCCTTAATTTTCATACTATGCAGGATTTCTACATCATGCTGATATTCCTCAAAAATAAAAATAGAATCTTACTTAATCCTCATTTTGTTGATATAACCATATCTACTATAGTCATTGGTAAAATTAATGAAGTATGAAAATTAACCCCTTGAATCTACATAGAATATAGTGAATACATCAGTATGAATTAAATACATTAATTTAGTGGATCTTAACCAATTACCATAAAATGATTCTTTAGTTATTTTTACTTATAACGAGTGTGAAATACAAGAAACAATATCAACTCAGTTGACTATAAATACCCTGCATGATGAAATTTCTGTAAACTATTCTCATTAACACAAACCATCTTAAATATCGATAATAAGGTGTTATACGAGTCATGTTTTTATAGGAATTTTATTGATTTCCATTATAGGTTATTCAAGTTCATGTATATACAATTCACAGTTAAGATGTTCCATTCCACAATACATTTAATCCTTGTAAAAGAGTAAAAATTAATTTTGAACTATGAAATTAAATCACATTGTTCCTAAACATAACATTAATATTATGTTTTTTACAATTGAAGGAACATAATAACAATATTCCAATACATGAACTATACCACTATGTAGAGTTAGGTGATAATCACCTACTAATAAGGCTAATATTCTTTCACCATTTGTGGCTTAAAAAACATTTCACTTTTTAATTTTCTAGATTGTACTTGGTTCCTATATATAAGTAAAATACATGATAAAAATAATATATCTGATACCCAACTTGTAGATAAGGATAGAATTTATTCATTAAAAAAAATACATAATGTTGAAGGGAATCCTTTCATCTATTTCCCATTTATTCTATTCATCTTCTACTGGCTTTTATCACCACATCAAATGTAAAAAACATCCTTCTCATTACTTGACCTCTGTATATTTGGATTTTTGGATGGATGATTCCTAGGATTCTTTCTCTTGGACATATCCTTAGACACCATAGCATTTCCCTTCCTCCACTTGTTCACCATAAGTATAGAATAATTGATATTCTTCATATACCTATTTTCATAGCTAACTAAATCAAACAGATATGGAATTTATTTTTCTTGTTATTCATATTTCAATTAACAATAAAATCTGAATAAAATTTGTGGGGAAGTGGAAATAAGGAGATTAGTAGATAGCTCATGGTTAACTTTGAACCTAAGAGCTTCAAGTATCAGAATTTAACCAATCATCATGAGTACATGAGGTTATGATTGAATCAGTTTTGCTAGTTTTCACCTATACATTGCACTTGAAATCTCATATCTTTCATTCCAAACTCTCTCCTAATATAATTTTTGGTGATGAGAAATAATCTAGGAGGGATCTTCATCCTTGAGAGTTTTATACAATTTAATGGACATAGATGAAAACATGTGACACTCTACATCTAATAAACCACTTATTTTATTTTTATAATTTCTTTTATACTCCTTTTTTTCTCCACATGAGGATTAGCTAGAAGTAAGATCTCCCGATCATGAAGATTCCTCTCATGGGGTAGTATTATGAAAAATTGTTGCTACCACTCCTTGAAGTTATGGTCGGCCTGAATATTCTCTTTATCTAGTTTTGATCGTAGTGCTGATATTATGGTGGTATTGGTAATTTTCAAATTATGTAATAAAAATTAGAATTTATTACATTATCATTGTTATATTTTATAAATTATTGGCTACTAAAATAAATCATTAAATGAATCCCACTATATTATTGAACTCTGGTATCTCTCACAACTAGAATCATAATACTCTTTATCTTGAGTATCCTTGTGGATATGATCCTTGAAACTACTCCTCATAGTCTATAAGATTTATCTATTCCATAGGTTAGAGAGTTACATGGTAAGAACTCAAATGACCATCATCATTAACTCCTTATTCCTTGATATTTTGAGTAATGTCTCAGATTATCAGAATCATGACCATAATTCTGTCAACACTTTTCCTCGAAAGTGATATAAAGATAGCGCTGAACACTTAATTAAAACTAATTTTAGTTAATTCAACCCATTATTTACATAATAACTCCCTAGTGGTAGGATACACCCTCTTATAGGGTTAATGAGAAACCCATACTCCCAGTTTTTCTAAAATGTAAATGACTGAAGGCGTTCATGAATCAATATTTCTTTAAAGGATTTTTAATATTTTTTAGCTATTGTAACCCATTTATGTAAATTAATTTCATACTATTTTGTTTATTTCAGTAATTAACAATAATTAATAGAAAAAACCATCATCACATCTTCAAGAAATTTTTTATTTATTACTTTTTGGGTTCCTAGCATAAACATGTACATGAATAAAATCGTAGACAATACAGAATGAAACTAAATCACCCGACTATTATTGTGAATCTTATATTGGATGAAAAATTCAAACTTAATAGATTAGCTCTGACTTATGATCATCAATTCGTGGTTTGGTATTGACTCATATCATAATTATCTCATGGTCTGGTGTTTCATGTCTCATCTAGGGTACCACCTTGTATTGGTGTTATCCCCATATTTGATCGTTAACATCAATAATACAAATGTACTCGAATGTAGGAGTGGGGGTATCTGATGATAAAAATACATACAATAAATTCTTTTGAATACCTAGTACCTTATACATATTAATGGAATAAAGGATGTTTCACTATCCATCATAAAACTAATTAAAGATTACATGCATCACACATAATTAACAAATAATTAAATAAACGTTCTTCATAGAGACTAACAACAGTCACTGCTCAAGACTAGTCAATAGGGAAAATATAAGGATGATAAAATTTAATTGAAATATATATTATGTTGAGGGATATTTATAAAAACTAATGAAATAATTTTATTCAAATAATTTTTTTTCAGTCCAAAAATTGGTTGAATCCAATTCCTAATAAAATTAAATTCCTTAAAAAGAAAAGTATTAATTATATTATTATAAAATTTCAATTATAAAATTTATTTAATTTTGGATATTTGAAATTTTTTTCATTGGACTATGAACACAACCAGACCCATATGGGTCTCACAAAGCCTGTACCAGATCATTTCATGTCGAGTGGACCTTGTGCAAGGAAGTTTTAGGTCATGAAATGCTTCACTGACCTGATTCAGTTTAGACAAACCAACCTAGGACCATTAAGGGGTATGTCAATACCAAAAGTACTCTTGTGGGTCCAAGATAATTGTTGGAAAACTATAACCATGTGAGGGTTTGATTCATGCATCTCATGCATGGTGGGGTCATCAAAGGAAATGATGAAGTGTTGTCTCACTTATAGGGGTGTTCTCGTGCATTAAGTAGCTAGGGTTGGGTGGTGGGGAAACTTAAAAAACAAGATATATACATGGTGTTTGATGTATGAGGTGTCAATGGTGGTTTCTTTAGAGGGAATAATCAGTGAGGTGCGTCATAAGAGGAGTCCATGATGGAGGGTTGGAAAGTACAGTGTGGGTTCGACCACGACTGACGAGGGTGAAGCCAATGAAGGAGAAGGAGGATGTGGTAGACCACATGTGACTGAAGGGTGACCAAGCCACTGTGGTAGAAGTAAGGGAAAAAGTTTGGCGGTAGAGGCACCCACATTAGCTAGGCGATTGAGTGTAGGAGGCAACACTTAATGGTGGCTTCCACAAGAAGCCACTGGTTCCTAATTTGTTTTTTTAAAGTTAATCTTATAGAATATTTCACCCCCTTTAAATTAAACTTTAAATTTTATATTTTTGATTATTTATGAATGTTTCCACAAATTCAGAACCACCCCCCATAAAGCCACCACTTGGAAATTCAAAATCATAGTTTTAGTTTTCTCGACCCCCTTTTTTTATTATTCTAAAATGGTGTAGAAATGGATCTATCCCCATAAGGTTTTTAAATCATTGGGAATTCCAGTTGGAAAATAACCAGAATAATGGGGTTAAAGGTTTGAATATCAAAACTGGTTTCAGATATGGGTATATATATTTTCTAAAAATTATATACCCCTAAAATTAACCAATTTTGATATTTATTTATTTTTGTATGGACATAACTTATCTATCCAAGATCAGATAAAAGTGTGGTAAGATCAATTGGTACTGTATTAATTCCATATAAGTAATTTAATGAAAATTGACTTTTATTTTCAATGAAATTTTATGTGATAGATATGATACATGTTTTTTATATCGAGGCACGCGACATGATATAGTGGGAATGGAATTTATAGTTTTCCATTATCAGGGTGAAAAAACATAATTGTCTTTCCTGATCTGATCATTGGTTTGGTTTGAGGATCTCACATGAATATTTCAAAAGTATAAAAATTAAACATGAATTATTACCTCATTCTAGTCGATGCACATTCAACTATAGCTCATAATCAGAAACTATTTCTCGAACGATATGAGGATGAACCCCTATAGATCATACACACATGATTTTGTAATCCTGGTGTATTTAAATAATAAAATTTTGTATTCTAGTGTTGATCTTTGAAGATTTATTTGACATCACGAATGTCATCTCGATCCAGGCCCTTCAATCTGTAAAGGTAGATAAAGATCAAATGATTAGATAAGAAACTTCTCTATCATGGATGTGAGAAGAAGTGATAGGAGAACTATATCCATTGAAATTAATATTCTCACCAAAATTGTTTCATTTAGACTTATATAGTGGATGAAAAAAATTTCAGATAGGGTTCCCAACCACTCCATTTTTAACTACCATGAAATAAGTAATGAATTACACATTGTTATGATCAAACTGCACAATAAATATCATTTAAAATTTATCACCAAAATTGTATTATATAATAAATATATTCTATGATAAACCTGATTCATTAACCTGTCTCAAAATTCCCACTAATATTAAATGAAGCATGAATTTTAAAATAATATCCATTCAAATAATAATTTACGATGTATTCACTTAATACCTTATGAATAATTTTATAAAAAAATTCATGCCAAAAATTCTATACTCAAATAGGAATTAATTAATTAACTTATTCATGATTAATAATACTTAGAAAACTATCAGAACACATGGTGGTTCCCACTATGTCATATATACCTATTCACTAAAATAGGTCATACTCTTGAATGTACTATTGTGTGTAACCCACTATGCCATTATATCGATAGTTGTGAATATTTATTAATAAAATAGGAGTAGAGTCTACAAACCCATAAAGACCTCTAAAGAGATAAGGAATATTCATAATATTAAAATCCTTCCTATGATCACTCACTATGTAATAAAATCTTTTTTAATCATGATATCTCTTAATGAGGGATGCACACCTTGTTCCATATCCATTCAAGCTTTATTATTTTCTGACCTAATAGGATATAAATACCTTGGACTACTATGGTTCTGGGTTTATCAAGGTACTACCATCACGAACAACTAGGCCCCTGATATCACTTCCTCCACTCAAAAGTGAAAAATTATATCTTGTTCACTCATATAATGGCATTCCACCAATAAGAAACCCAAAACAAGATACCTCACCACAATATCAATTTCATTATTTGTCTTCCTTTCATCAATGTACAAGATCAAATGAAACATATTGATAATGATATCAAGTCAAGATACCATTATATATGTAAATATATTGGAACAACTAGTGAGACCAAATACATATGGGGTTTTTATTGGTTGGTCTTCCCTCATGATCTCACCTTACTCATGAGAACCATGTTCAAACATCATGAGAATAAGTATGAATGATTTTGAGCCCCAAAAATGTTATGGTCACACATCATTCATGTACTATCATTATATTGTATCTACACCACATGATATGAGTTTAAGATTAGTTTCATTGTATTTCAAGGTTTTTACTATAACCTAGAAACTATTGTAACCCTTTGATATGAAATGTAATGTAAGGACATTACATTAAATATAGTGGACATAGAGGTATCTAAAATATTCTAGTAATATAAAAATATTTATATATAATACTATATATATGTAAATGTAATAAAAATATATATAAATTCGAGGAATAGGAGAACCACTTTTAATCATTGTGTCAACTGTATACGATTTCCATACAAGGTTTCATTTAAAGGATGTTTGTTATGAATTTTTTTTCATTACCAGGGGAAATTTTCCATTTTCCGAATTTGATTTGTCAAATAATTGATTTATAAAGTGTTTTTAGAATGATTTATATTGATCATGCAATATAAGAGTTATGTATAAGATTTGAAAGTGATGGATATATTTCATTTATAGATAACCCCTCAATGCATTGAAAGACTTTGGAAGAAAAAATTGAAAGCATTCCATATTATATGGGTATTTTACTTACACCTACCCATTTATTAAGAATTTATTAGATATACCCTTGAAGGTATGATTAATGGATTATTAGACAAGTCCATGATGGTATGAACATGAATATACCAGTTTATAAATTTAAATTTTTGAGGATTTATTTTTTGAATTGTGAATTCAATATATATTTTCCATTTAATTACTGTGTTAACATTAGCCATGGATTTAAATTGAACTCAAGTTGTTGATTGAATGGTGATTGTTTTGACTATACTTATTAACACATGATAGATTCTTCTTAAGGAAAACCATACCCAGCAACTGAGTTCAAATTTTATTTGGTTTCCTTTCCCTAGGATACAAAGAATGATATTTTGAACAAATTCATGTCTTTTTGAATGTTTCTTATTCTCTATTTTTGTATTTCAAATATAATATGGGAATAATAAATGTATCAATTTTTGTAATACTACTAAACTAATTGATCTAACATGGTAAAAACCCTTGTATATTTAACCAATTTAATAATTAAACATGGGCTCTAAGCCACCGTATTTTGTTTCATTACAATGTTAGATAAAAATATTGTTAAATTGTACATGGTGAATAAGAAAAATAAAAATATTACTCTATGAAAACCAAAAAAGACTAAAAAAATTCAAACACCACACAATAACCTAATTCTTTTTTAGTGGAAGAGGTTACACTATGGATCACTATAAGAAATCCATAGATATCAAATCATATGGATGAAATATGATGTGAAAAAGTGGAATAACATTTCAAGAGAAGAGACAAACTGCTAATCTAGTGAAGATAATTTCAAATGAATCATTTTCAAATGAAAAAAATAATGATATAATTTCCAAATATTTTATTATAATATGTCCTTATTATCTAGAAAAGTAAAGGAGTTAAGAAGAATAACAATTGATAAAAATTTATAATGGAAAATTATAATTTACAAATGAATAAATTGAATTTTTTGAGTGGTTTTCAAGAAATAATAACCCAAGAGATCATAAGGATCAATGTGGATGTTGTGGGAAAGATAGACACCAATCAGATAACATTTTGATAATGTTTTTAGTACACATATAAATTATAATAAATACGGTAATGAATGAGAAGCTTCAAATTCTTTGATATGTGTTATAAAGTTATAAATTCCTCAAAAATAATTTGATAGGAAAGGAAAGAATCCAATCCCACAAATAGAAAATACTACACTAAAAACAATAAATGAAATCATGAGGTGTTCATCTAGAAATAGAGTTTGAAAAAATTAATTATCTTGGATAGGAATAAATTATCAACACCATATGTATCACTTATTGGTAAAGAATTTCCACCTTATTCATTTATATTTTTTATTATATTTATGCTCTTTCTATGTATAGAATTGAAGGTGAAGTAGATTTTTTGGAATAACTAAAGAAATATGTATCATTTTAATAGAAGAATCCATATTGGATGCCACTATATTTCTATAATTTTATCCTCTAAGTGAAGATAAATGGAAAACACTGAAAATTTTCTGTAATATTATATTTCATATAAATATTTTATTTTGGAAAAGTTCTTGAAAATGGTATTTTAATGGAACACATTCCCATTCCATAATATATAATTTTATAATAATAAATTATGAAATTAATGGTGAGATATTTAATTAATTAATAACATGAATGTAATAAAATTTTATGAAGTCCAATGACTAATTTTGGAAGTCAAATCATATTGAAAATTCATGAATGCTTTTAGCCTATGTGTAAACATGTGTGACAAAATTATGGTTGAAATCATTATATGAGAATTATTATAGAAATTAGTATCATATGAATTCATTCAACAATTTGTATCATCTTAATAATAATTGAAAGCTCCCGAAGGAAGGTACAAATTGTTTTTCCAAAATGTTGGTATCATTTTCAAATATAATAATGGACAACTTTTTATCTAAATTTAATAATAATTATTTATACATTTATCATGGATCACATATACATAGAGTAGAAAATTTGATGGAAATTTTCTAGCTGTGAATTGATAATATAATCTCTCATGGAATTTTTATTTATTACAAACAATGGGGATACAATAAAATTATATTTGGGGAGAGAATAATTGTTGAACATATTGAAAGGATTTTCCAAGCACTAATATTGATAAAAACTATAAAGCGGGATATTGTTGAACCCTTATTATTTTTATTTATATTTACCAGAAAATTTTCAAACCGAGCGTACTGGACCCTAAAATATTTATTGAGAATTAAAATATAGAAGTAGTGAAAAACAAACGTGTGGTACCAAAAGTACCACTAAATAAAAAAAGTTAAAAAGAAACATCTCCAATGAAAAACATAGTCCTAAAACCCACAAAAAAGCACAAATCCAAAAAAGTAGATCCAAAAACCTATTCTACAATTAAGAAAGCATTAATATAGCATGTAAACCGCCAAAAAATGCACCATGTTAACTGATCCACTAGTAATAAATTTAAAATAAATATGCCATCGAAGCTGCCCCTAACTAGATAGAGACACCATAGTCGATCAGAAAATCAATCCGAACACAATTAAGTCCTTCACCTATCTGTCAAGATGTCAAAATCCCATGGATAACTTACACCAGCTCCCACAGTCAGAGACGACATGAACCCTAAAACCTGAGTTCATCACCCGCTTGCACCAGACTTGATCCTCTCCACTGCCAGTCAAGTCATTGCACCGAAATATCTGACAAGATCTGTCACTCCTCCCCTGATAATTGCTGATCCCCATCCCAATTGTGTACACTAAGAACCATCGATATATGAACATTAATATCCTTCTTCTAGGGTCCCATATGAGTTGAGACCTTATCACTCAAAACAAGTGATGATCCCACCCGGTCACCATCGTGATGAAATTTTGACACATTGCAAATTCTTATGTCATTCGTAGCCTTCAATTCTCTATCCCCAGCCCACTTTCAATACATCACATGATGTCATTGGTCACCCTAAAAACAGCAGAGAGAAACCCCACAAATCCACCATGGAATCAATATCAGGAGGCTCCGCCTGGATACCGGTTTGAAAAATCATGCATTACGAGTTCAAACTCAATCAAACATGAACCAAATTATCAAATCTGGACAACCAGCATCAAAATCCATAATCCATCCTCACCTCTATAGGTTGAGGTCATATCACACTAATAACATACCCATCCTATGAACAATATCCATCTAATACCCTTCATCGCCCATGACAGGGTCATTTGAGGACTGTTTCCATTATACCTCAAGCATTGTTGTTGGTTGCATCCTCTACCAGAATCAAAAATCCATTCCCATCAATGAATAGATGCCTTTTCAGAACCACAATTACTCCCAATATATCTTACTTTCCAACTTTTTCAGAAAACTTGGATAGATTAATGAAAAGTTATCATTGTTCCCACTAACATCAAATCTATAGATCGATTCCACATGATTGCAAAAACTATCACCACAAATAGTTAGAGATAAAATATTTCTATAAGTGACAGAATCCATCTATTGTGTGTGTAATTTATATTTGTTTTTAATAACTATCAATGAATATGTAGGTGACATATATGATGTTGATATGTACAAGAGAAGAACAATATCTTTGATGATGTATAGATTTACCAGGTATGTGAATTTGAATTTATGGTTCCTTTATCTTGATGGAAATAAGTGTTCATCCATCAATGAGGGTTGGATTGGAGAAGATACATTATTCTTGAAAGTTAGTTTTTTCTACAAATTTTTATATTGAAATGGATAATGTATTTTATTAGAGTTCTATTTCAAAATAATTTAGAGTAAGATTTTATAAGTTAATGTATGTCCTTCCATTAGATATGCATGTAGATTTACTCACTTGGATAATTTTATTATGATTAATTCATGATCCCTATGATTGAGGACTTTGATAATTATAGTAGATTATGCATACAATGTTTTAAATAATATATAATATGTTCTCTGATTTGGTTTTAAAAAATAGAAAATGGGAGATAATGTATGATTCATTGATGATCCTTAATATGTACTTGTGGTAAGATAGGAAAATTAGAAAAGGAATGGATTATACTTAATAAGTAACACATTTTACTTTTGACCTATTTTGAAATGAATTAAAGGGATATGAATGTTGCACCAATGAGCTTGATCGAAAAAATTAGAAAATTTAATCATCATATGTATACAATATAATATTTTGAGACGCTATTTTATAGATATATATGATATAGTACTTTATGCATATGATGTAAAACCTTTTAAAATTGTGGCCATCTTAATGAAGTTTAAGAGGAGTTAGTTCCATGGAGTAATGAAAAATATAAGTTCTATATCTCTTTTAAGATGTTGTGATTGGTAGAAATTATTTTTTACCCTTATTTGTATTCAGTCTGAAGAAATAATTTTATGTTATTTAGATATGTTATTTGAGATGGAAAAATATGGATTATAAAAATTTTGGTGAATTTGAAAAATTAAAATACATCACAGATATTGTAACAAGAATCCCAGAAACTATAAGGTGTTTATGGAAGATCATAGTGTGATCCCTTAGTTGTCTAAGGAAAGACTATAAGTGAATATAGTGAGAATAATGGGATTCACTAGGATCATAAGGTGAGGTAAGGAAGTTTTAAAGGTGAAGAAAGGAAACTAATGTGATCAAGATAAACAAAAGCTGAACCTCACCTTACAAAGTTGAATAAGACAAAAATATCAAGAAATGTTATGGGAAATAAACTTGTTAATATAGGGTGAGCTTTACCTTATAAAGTGAGTATTATCTAAAATATTTAAAAAGAAATAATTCTACATTGAAGAAGATAAGGTTTCATTCACTTTTTGTAGTGTACTCTCTAGAAAATTGGGAATAGGTAGAAAAAAATAATATATGAGGGACTTTAAAAGGTTCATACATATAGAAATTTTTTATTGAATACTATTTCAAATAGAGATGTGTTGTTATTTCAATATTGAAATTTCATGATTCTAATTAACTATTATTCTTGATGAGTATATTTTAGTAGTAAATAATATTTGATTCATTCTAAAAATGAGAGAACCATTACAAAAGTGTGTGATGAAGAGAAATTTTTAGGGGTTATTTGCATATAAAAATGTAATCTTGTGACTAAAAATTTGATACGACATGAGATTACATAGACCTGTGGATTATGAATAATCCAGTTTTGTGGAAGATAACGACACCATAATATTTTAATATCTCATGGGGTTGGGATTTTGGCCATAGTCTCATGAATGATTTAAAAGAAGCATTGACTAATATTGCATGAGTATTGAGAAGAAGATTATAATATCTAAAATTTATGGAGATTTCAATATTTAGATATGAAAACACATTCAACTGAATCTTAAGATAAATAGGATAGATAAAAAAATATGAGAGGTGTTAGACATAATAACTATTACAAAAAACTATTTAGCTGAATAAGGAACATATATTGATATTTTTTCAATGATTGTGTATCAAAAAAATATTGAAAAATATATGTGGTAACCTTTTAAACACTATACATTAAATATTAACAGTTCTAATACAGTAGGTACGATTGATTCTGTGAGTTGATGAAGAAGTAGAGTATTCAAGGGAATGACTTGTTATATTTTCATCATAAACTAAGATAAAGAGGATGTTAGAGACCCATCCTATAATATCTATATATTATAAGTTTTGAAGAAGAAAACCGGAAACCCTTGAATTTGATGAGGAAGAGACATGCCATTGATTATGGTGTTCCATGTATCCCATTGTATTTCCTCTTTCTAAATAAGAAGATTATATTTTGTTATGTTCTGAAGGAAATCATGTTAACATTACTAAAAATTATTTCTATTTCCATGCTGAATTTTGTATTTCTATAAATAAAATCTTCAAGTTAATTATTAAAAGAAATCATAGATTGTGCTAAAACATATATGGGTCCAAGGATATTACTTTTCTCAGGATTATCTTTTAATAAAAAGGAAAAAACCACCATAAAATAGGAACATATTCATCCACATTAGAGGTGAACATTTTAGAAAATACTGATGTTCCTAGTGTATTTTCAACTTATGTATGTGAATACTAAAATAGTAATAGATAATTAAGGACATATCAATTCCATTAAGAAGTTTATAAGGAGAAAAGGGATAATGTTTCAATGATTTTATAAGAAAATGACTCTAATTATCCCTAATAAGTGATGGGTATATCCCAATGTTATCCTATTAATTTTCATTAGTCAATCAGGTCGAATCTACTGTTGAATTTCAAATATTTAAAAATATTAATATTTTTTAATGATTCAAATTTCCCCATTTGAATGCTATAAAAAGTGTTGTTATGTATAATATTCATTTTTCAAATATTAAAAATAATTCTATTATAGGACTTTAAATATTTCGAAGTGTATGGAAATGATAAATAGGAGGAAGGTTTACCTCTTATGAAAATAGGAAGAACTTTCAACTTATATATTCTATAATATTGATGAGATCTTTCCTAGAAATAATAACTTTTTTGAGATATATAATGGAAATAAGAAAAAAAAATCTTCCACCTCTAGTGCATACATGAAAATAATGTAAATATATATTTTTGTGAAGGATATATTCTTTCATCTACTAATAAAAGTGGGGAGGTTCATATATCTAAAGATTTATTAAATTAATAATTTGATAAATCATATTCAAATATAGTTTAATCATATGTGGTCTAACTATAGATATATCTAATTTTATCAATAGTTATTTAAATACCATATAAGAGTAGATTACCCATCATTAGTAGTAATCAAAAATGAATAAGAATTCAGTGGGTGAAAATGAGTTGGAAAATAGATATCTTTCCAATCAAATGGATGACAGGAATAGAGAGTGTTTTGAGCCTGGGAAAATATTCTCTAGGATTGAAAAATATTTTATTTTAGAATGTTGTGAGAGATAATTATATAAAATGGTTTAGGAAGAAATGAAATGTGCATTATAGGAATACATTTCTATCAAAATGGTAATCTATAAATAAAAATATATAATATTAAATATATTTACACTTTATTGAATGAAAATAACCCAATACATAAATATTTGGTTGAAAATATATAGAAATAATATGAAGATATATAAATATTAATATTTAATGAGAAATAAATATTCAGTATGAAATGCCTTATGTTTGATGTTTATATAGAAAACATAAAAATAATTCAAGACAAGTCTTCACAATAGGGCACGAAGGTAGATGAAAACACACTAAATTATAGAGAGGATTAATTTATAATAAAAGATCAATTATAATGGGAAATTTTCATAATAAAATATAATGATAAATATTTTATAGGCTTAAAAAAGGCACACATTATACTAAATGATAATAATTAAAATTAATATATTTTTGTATACAACAATGATTAAAAATAAAAACATACATATTGACAAATATGTAAGAATGATTATGATACTAATACTACACATATAATGAATAATGTAATGTTAATATAAATAAATTCTTCAAAATAATCCCCAATGGAAAATAAAAAGTGATAAAAACCAAGTATGAAAATTTGGATAGATTGATAAATGGTTGAAATGATTAAATTTTTTTGCTATTACATGTAACATGGTAGATTTAGAAGTCTGGGATAAGATTTTTTTGAACAGTATATCAAGTTCTGGAGGAATTTCCTATGTCGCGGAGGAGAAATTTTGAGGATATTGAAAGACCATTAAAGAAAGTTAGTAATATATATATCTCAATCAAATTGAAAGACATGGAAATTTATATGGAACTTAAAATAAAATTTTCCACAGTAATAGATCATTGAGATATAAATCAATCATGGATATCATGAGAGAAATATGAAAATTAATTATCATAGAAGTTAAATAGATATGTTCTGACATTGGGAAATAATAAAGGGATATATCCTAAAAAAATGTATGTCAGAATTCAATGAAGGAGGTCATTTAGGTTTCCTTGGGGAATAATAAAAATAAATATTCGATTTTATAAAAACCCAAAGGAATAATAATAATTCCACAACTAATCGGAGAAGCATAGTTTTTCTAGAAAAAGAGGCCACACCATAGATAACTATAAATAACCAATTAAAATCAATGATATTGGAGGCAAGATAAAACCAGAAAATCGAAGTGTAGTCCAAAAGAAGAAAAATGGGTGGATTATGTGAAGGGAATTAAAAATAAATCATATTGAAGGGGAAAAATAATGAGTAATTTTCAAAAACATTTATTTTCATTTTTTATTTTGATTTGGGGACGGAAATAAAGTTAATAGAATCATAAATTAAAACAATTTCTATAGTAAAGGAAGAAAATCCAAATGAAGAAATTTAATTTTGTGGGATGGTTTCAATAAATAATGTTTAGGGAGCTAATTAGGATAGTTATTGAAGGTGTATGTAGGATGAACATGAGTCGCATAATTATTTGATAATAGTTCCAACCCAATAAGAAATAAAAAAGAAGAATGGGAAAACACTAAGAGTTTCATGTTTTTTAAATGTGTAATATAATGATGAAAATTCCTCACATATAATTTTATGAGAAAGAAAATAATTATATACATATGAAAGATAACAACACCGTGAAAACAATAAAAGAAACCATAAGGGCTACACAAAAAATAGATCTTAAAATAAACAATTCTCTAGGATGATAAGTAATTATCACCCATAATTCTCTCATTAATTATTAAAGGGTTTCCATCATATTACATTATCTTTTCGTTTGTATTTTAGTGAATTATATATATTTCAATAATGGTGATTGATTTTATTTGGTTGGAAGTTCAGAAATGTACATGGTTTTCAAACAAGACAACAATTTTGAGGATAAAATATTAATGCAATATTATCATTTTATATAATAAATAATGTATTTTTCAAAAGAGGTCAATCATGTTGAAATTATATTAAAGTGTATCCCGGAGAGGGAGACAAATAGAGATGGTTGAAAATATTACATAATGTTATATTTTATGAAAATATATCATTTTTATAACGTAATAGAAAATTTCATTGGAAATGTGTATTTAATCTAATTCTATCATAAATTTTTTAAAGTAATGAATTGTAATATTAATGTGGAGAAATTTATTTAATTTATTCCATTAAAATGTGTATAATTGAAGAAGATTTATGAATGGTTTTTAATGCCAAATCATATTAGTAATACTATAATTCTATGAACCTGGGTGTCGATATGTGCATGAACCTTTTTGATTGAATGGATCATTTGAGAATTATCTTAATGATATGTACCATGTTAATTCAATTATGAATTTGTATCATCCAAAAAAATATTTTAACATTCTATGAGGAAGGTAACAAGTGTTTTGTAATATCCATTTTTATTATACTTATATTTAATAATTGAAAACATTATTGTCCACATTAGAACCAATTATTCTCTAAATAGATAATTTATCACATAATCTTAGAGTTGAAAATTTTATTTCACATTTCTAAGATTAAATTGATAACATCCACTCTTAAGAACAGTTTACTTTTTTTCAGTAAGAGGGAGACAGGAAATTGACATTTCAGGAGAGAAAACATGATATAAAATATTGAAATTAAGTTTCTAGAAATGGTATGGATACAAAAAAATGGGTGTTTGTTGGACCCACATTGTGTGGTGTTGTATTTGTTATCAATTAGGTTTAATGATAATGAAGGTGAATTTAATGATGACAATAAGTATTAGAGGAGAAAAACAGTTTGGATGATATATGAATTTCCCAATTATGTAGATTTCTACAAAAAGAAACCAAAATCTGGGAAAATATTTGTCTATCTATGAATGAAGGATGTAGAAGCACCTTAATGATTTAAATATGGTTTTTTATAACACTATTTATTTGAAAAATAATGATGAAGCTTCTTGGAGTTCAAGATAAAAGTTTGATGTCGTGAATTTAATAAGTAAAAATTTGGTCAACCATATGATATATACTGAGATCTATTAATTATGTGAATCTAGACAAGATTAATTATATTATTGAGTATTGAGGTTTGAGATATATATATTATATGATATATATGATATTTTAAGTAATATATAATATGTTCTTAGAGTTACAGTTCAATAATGAAAAAAGGGAGATTATGTATGATGCATTGATGATACATACGATATATCTAGGAGTAGAGAGTAAAATTGAAAATGTTTGGCTAATAGATAAGAAGAAACACATATTATATTTTATCCATCTAGAAATGTAACAAAGGGATATGTATGATGTACCTGAGAGCTAGATCAAAATAGTTTTAAAAGTTCTCCATTTTATATATTGAATGTAGGATTTATCAAACCTATTTATCAAAATATATGATGCAATACTATGTATGTATAATGTATCCCATTTTAAAACATAGGGATTCCTAAATAAATTAAATATAAGAAATTACCATCGAGTAATGAGAATAATAAAATATGAAAAATCAAATAACGCTACACTGCGGAATGTAAGGTGACATTTACTTTAAAAAATTTAAATTGTTTCAAGTTGGGAAAAGTTTGGATGAACACTGATGTATAAGGGAAACCTCATGGTTTATACACATTTCAAATTTTGTTATATATTAATTCAGATGATTTTATTCCAATCGTCAAATATTAGAAAATAATGATTTTAATTAGACATGATTGTAGTTCATATGATTTTATTCATAAAGAATATGTTATTTATACAGGTATTAATAGAAACATTCCATAAGTGTGTGTTAAATAGATTTTTGTATGAGTGATTGTCCCCCAAAATGTGATTCCATAACTAAAAATATGATAATTCATTCGATTCGATGCACGCATGGATTATGAATAAGTGGGTTTTATAAAAAATAATAACAACATGATATTTTCATATAAATTTGGATATATATATATCCTAATTCTAAGGAAACATTTAAATAAATATTTCTGTAAGATAGAATGAGTTTTTAGGAGAATATAATTCTATAATAAACAGAGGAAGAATTCCATATTTTATTCTTTAAATACCATCTCATATATCATAATATAAAAAGGATGAGGATGAATAAATATGATATGATTTCAAAACTAAAATAATTGAAAGAAACCATTTATTCAATGAAATTATTGGTACTAATCCTATACCAAACCATGAGTATCAGATAAGGGGAGAGATGATATTGTGTTATAACATCCTTCCTTTTTATCACATAAACTTTCAATACATTATACAAAACAGAGTATCTTTAAGGATTAGTGTCTTGGAAACCAGGAACTTAATACATGACAATATAAAAAAATTATTCTTTAACAATTTAAAGGCTTCTTCATTTCTTCATAATAATTTCATTACAACATCTCATAACCTGGGAACATATATCAAAGGAAACGGTGAGTAGAAGTCCTAGTAAGGGAAACAAGGGAAACATTTTACATGTGAACTTGAGATACATCAATAAAGTCATGATAAATAAATTTATGGCTTCAGAAAGAGATCAAGAGGAATATCATAATGAAAAGAACATGATTCATAACATAAATATGTGACTACAACATTTAACTTAGAAAATAAAGAACATATCACCAAGGTCCATCCCCATGGTGTCATTTAAAAAAAATTACCAAGGTTATTCACGAAGGTATCGTTAAAATTGTAATCCCTAGAGATTACCTCATTACCCAATGCATTGGAGCACTATCAGGGTGAACCCTTATATTTTATTTAATTATCATGTGATACACATATATCATTATCAAAAATTTCATAAATAACAAATATAGAATAAAATAAATGGGTTTCATTTCATAATCATTACTTTTTAAAAACTGCTTTTAAGACATGATCTTTATGTCAATTTAAACCCACAGAAAAGAAAAGCCGGTTTCCTATATGTAAATCCCCGAATTAAAATATAACATTTTGATATATATGTGAATACCTCTGTATAATAAAGAGATTTGAGTATTCACTTAATAAAATAAAATAATTTGAGAAAATGAGAGAGACATTTTGAGATGAAAATTCTGCAGCATAATGACTATGTTACAGAGTTTTAGAAAACATTGAAAAGATAGGGCACATAGGTTACCCACTCATAAATGATCCAAAAAACGGTGTACGAACATAATATAATGGATATAAGTACATGGTAATGAAATTTTAATGACATATCATATGAAATGAAAAAAACGTGAAAGGAAGACAAAAATAAGATTTCTCTTATAAAAATTTGGCAGCCTAAGAGCATCACATAAAACTTCTAAAAAAATGAATTGATGAGAGTAAGAGGGTTCCTCTCATAATATGAACACAAAAGGACAGTATGATGTATATATAGATCATACACCAATATAAGAAAAAGGAACATGAAATACATGACATGAAAATAGAACTTTGAAAATGAGAAGGGTGAATGAATCCCTTAAAAAATTCGGTAGCCTAACGGTGCCGCTTAAAAATTATTAAAATGAATAGATGAGAGTAAGAGGGTGTCTATAATAATATTAAAATAAAAATTACAGTAAGGTTAATATAAAATAACATCCTCTAACATAATAGCATGGATCATAAAATAAATAACATAAAAGAGAGTACTTGAAAAGAAAGAGAGAGGTATGATCCCTTACCTTAAAACGTAACTCTTAAAACTCGATGGACAGGACCTTGAGGGCTTGGGGAACCATGGGATGAATAATTGGGAGGTAAAGAGAGAATAACCTCGTTGAGGAAGATTTGGAAATGAAATTAATGAGGTAAAGGCTTGGTATATATAGGATAAGTGAGGTGATAAAGCATTGATTGCCTAGAGACACCTTATCGGTGGTATTGGCAAAACTGTGGGTTTGCCCAGGGTATTTGCCTATGGTATTGGCCACATGATAAAACTAATACCATATCTTAATATTCATAAGTCTACCATAATTATTGCATAATTCTTACATCCTTAATGATGTCATTAAATACTCGAAACTAAAAACTGTATTTTCGCTATTCACTGAAAATTAATGTTTTCCAGAAATATCCCCAAAAATCACCATAGCCTATTATCGGTGCTCTGAATTAAAAAATGAACTCCATTTTATAAAAATAATTTTTGAAAGTTTTTTAATTTAATTTTAATTAAAAATAACTATTCACCTCAAAAAACTAATACTTGACTAATAATTTCTGAAATAGTTATTTACCTATTTTATTGAACCACATTACTTAATCAAGATGCCTAAATAATATTAATACTTTCTTTAAGTGATAATACAAATCCATTTGGTCACATTACTATTCCTAAGCGTAAAATCACTATTCATAATTTACTATTCATCAAAAATTATGTTGATCTTATTAGACTATAAATTTCATTCTAAACACAACTGTAGAAGACCATTTTTTTAAAATCATTACTCATTTTTAATTATTTATGTTTTATATAAATTTTTAAAAATGTCCTTTTTCCAAAAATTCATCAATAATATACATCCTATATTTATCCGGACAATTGAGATTCACAAACATCACTATAAGATGAAATAAAAATCTTTATTTAAAAAAATGATTACACAAGGCAGTTATGGTCTCATTACATAGCCCCTTATAGCACCAGCATATGACCTAAGAGTAAGGTGTGCTAGGGTGATAGAATCTTGGGGCGGCTTGGCCAACATTTCTTGAGTAGTGATTTCTATAAGCTTGAACATCTCATGAAGGTGATTCTGTTCCAGCTTCACGTGATGATGTTCGGCTTGGGTTTGGTCCAGAGAAAAGCCCAATGGTTATACATCCTTCCTGAGTTTCATTAGATGGGATTTGATTTGCCCGAGACTACTGGATGGGGCCATAAAATCTTCTTTCGGTATTAATTAATCAAGATGACTAGTATTTATTGAAAATAATTGTAACATTTAGTTTCCAACAGTCACATTGACCAACGGTCATATAACAGTTGAAACCCAACAGTCTCATTTTAATTATACTCATTTTATAAAATGAAAAATAAAATATCCCACAAAAATTAGAGATCAAAACTTACCCAAAAAAATTTCAGGTCATTACAATCTTCCCCCCTTATGAAATTGCACCTCACAATTTTAAAATTGGGCTTAGAAATTTCGTTGAAAGTCCCACATCAGAAAAAGGGTCATTAAAACTATTACTTTAAAAGAAAGAAAGGTAAGTAGAATGGTCCCCCGAGTTTACCCATACTAGGATTCCATGTAGGAAAACATGGATATGGAAGAGAAAACAAAGGGTGAAGTTCTAATGGAGAGTGATAGAAAACATGATTAGGAGAAAATTAACGACAAGAAGATCACAAACTTAAGATGTGTTAAATGGTATGTGATTACCCAGTAGGAAAGGTAAACCAACAATGTTTTTTTTTTACTTTTCTTTTCATAATTTTGAAGAAATCATTTACTACATAGAATAAAAACATAAGGAAATATACTTACCTTCAAGTGGAATTTCATCCATTAGTAAGTTTCTACCTAGGCTAATCTTTTATCCAAACAATGAGAATTCAAAAGGACTTGGTCTCATCAAAAGCCCAAGAATCATCTTCTAGAGAATCCCATAATCCACAAAAGAATAAATATATTTTTCCCTTGTCTTTAGTCATAAAATGAAACTAAAATGGTTAGTTCGAGATCATATAATCCACAAAAAGGAAAATCCTTTATAAAAATAAATATGACTATTAATCTAGAAAATTCAACAAAAGTACCCAAATTTCCAGAAAGACCATTCAATACACAATCATCCATAAAATTCATCAGAATAATCCAATCTAAGATTGGAACCCAAAACTCAGAAAGATTTAGTAACATAGTCTTTCAAGATAAACTTTATCGTTCAGCTCAAAACAACATCAACCACTCTTAACATCTTATAACAAAAGTAACTAACCTAATCAAAATTTCCCCAAGATAGGTTAATCATTTCCATAAGTAACCTAAATTACTATAAGTTCACCTTAAATTCATCGATTATTCAATATATAAGTCAACCTTTACTTCTCAAAGAAAATACCATTGTAATCTATTTACCTTTATCATATAGGGTTCCAAAACTAGTGAACATCTTCCAAAATAATATTCATATTTTAATCCCCAAATCATTTTTCTTTCAAGAAGAATAGCATCACAACATCAACATGTAGTACATAACAATATATGCTTTCCTTAATGATATAAAACCATCTTATGTAGTGACTTGATGTTCATAGAAAACATTAAATATATGCTCATTGAGCATGAAATAAAATACAACATGACGTAGACAATTATTGCGAAGAAGTTACATGTACTTCAATCATCATGATCCATCTCAGCATAGGACTTGCATTGTTACCTTGTCCTTGATGATTGTTGATGCTCATCATGCTTATCATCCCTTCCGAGAGAGCATTTCCTTGGATAATGTACAACTTCTCCACATTTATGACATTGAATAGTATAATGTACATTACATTTAGCCTTATCTCCATTAGTCACATTGTGCATTTTTTAAAGCAATTGGCTACTTTATGCTCTATCATCCCACACTTAAAACATCTCCAAGTTCCTTTGTGACATTTTCCTTTGTGACATTTTCATTTGTGCCTCTTTCCACAATTTTTCAACAAAGGAAATTGGGTCTTCTTTCCCTTATAACCTTTATCAGATGAACATCCTTGAGACTTCAACTTCCTATTCCTGGATGAATTTGTACATTCAACTAGGTACCAATTATTAATTGTAATTTTTGATATATGGTTTATCATAATCACAATATGTTCAACTTGAACTCTCATTGTCTTTGCCATATTAATAGGGAAATCATCACAATTCCCATCACATTGGTTGTTGGTACATGTTCTTATATTTACCACCATTAACTAAGAAATAAATGTATAATTAGGGGGCATAAATACTTAGAAAATAATCATGGAAATGAATCTTTAAGCATATAAGGATAAAATTGTAGAAGAAACGTATGTCCAAACTTGTGATCCCCTAGGTTCCAATCTAGTTTATCCATGATCATATATTCTTATGTGAATCTTTATTTTATTTTATCTTTATTCCTTTAATAATGGTTCATACTAAGCTTATGAATTTACCTAAGCATATCCCCCAGGAGTGTCAAACCAAGAGTGCAAAAAAAGCCCATTGTCATGCACCAGGTTACCCCGAGTCAAGCCCGAAACACCTCCTAAGAGTTTTCACTCCTAGGTACATCTGTACTAGAACCACCTCTACTTGTTCATATCCATACAAGGATTTATATGTTTGGAAACCAATTACTCAATAATTCACCAAAATACCAGGATTATTTTCTATAATTAATATTTTCATTAAGAAACCTTGTAATGTTTTTAAATTATAATTTCCACACATAACTAAACCATTCTCTGATACCAACTATAACAGCCCACCTTCTTATCACATAAACATTCAATACATTATAAAAAACAATGGATCTTTAAGTTTTAGTGTCTTGGAAACTAGGAACATAATACATGACAACATAAAAAAATTCTTCTTAAACACTTGAATTGATTTTTCATTTGTTCATTCTAATTTCATTACTACATCTCATATCCTGGGAACATACATTAAAGGAAAGGGTGAGTAGAAGGCCCAGTAAGGGAAACACGGGAAACATTTTACATGTGAACATGAGATACATAAATAATGTCGCACTACAAAATAATTGTCTTTTTCCAAAAAGGGTATATTTGTTGGTAAAAGTTCATTTTCTGTTAGTAAAAAGTTTTACCAACAAAAATTGTCTTGTCACTAAACTATTGGTAAAAAATATGTCGCTAAATCTTCTTACGAAAAATAAAATAATTATGTTGCAATTATAATAATACCAACAGATAATATATGTTGGTCAATATTCTTAACAATAGATTTCTATAACAAATTTATCTGTTGGTAATATTATTTTCATAACCAATAACATTAATTAACATGTTGGTAATTTATATTTTTTATAAGTTATTATGTTTGGGTATTTATATATTTATAGCTAAAATTTTATATTATATTAATTTATCATTTATAATACACATGTTTTAATTATCAAATTGAAGACATTTTTCATACATGTTCAAACATAGAAAAGGATTAATAATATTAATAATTGAATTTAATACAAAATGAATCAATACATAGTTGAAGTTGATTTTTACATAAAAACAATAAAAACAAAAAAAAATAAGATCAATCTATGTAGTTTCCACTGCCGCAACCCCACCACCTATGCCTTATCTTGACTGCAATCCTCCATCGTTGTCATGCCATCTCTTGACTGCAATCTTCTAGCACCGATTATGGTAGAAGGGTAGTTACTTTTTCCAAAAATCTTTCATCACCCCCAAGTATTCCATTAGAAGAAACAAACCCAGTCAACTCTAGTACCATTGAAAAACCTAAAGTCATTATGCAACAAATTTCTGGCCCAAGATCCACAGCACAAAATCAAAAATCATACCCACAAATCGGGGCAAGATATCTTCATGAATTGAAAAAAACTAATGTATAAAAAATTGATCTGCATAGAATGAAATCTAAAAAAAATCAAGTCACCTCGAGTACCAGTTGGGAATTTCATGTTGATGTTATACCACACTAGAGATCTTGAAAATCTACACCACACAACCAAGTATCACACCAAAAAATAAATGAAAATACAAAAATGAATTGAAACCAAAATAAAAAAAGGAAAATATAAAAAAATGATCTAAATTGAATTGGGATTTTTTATTCCTCATCAAAAGGTTCTATATGATAAATGTATCATACCATAACTAAAAAAATGAATAAACATGAATAAAACCTCAGAACCCAAAACAAAACATGAATATAAAAAATCCATACATAGAGATCCAAAATCACTATTCAACGACCAAAATTAAATAGGAAGAATATCATATAATTATGTTACCTTTGTGATTTATACCAAGAGGAGAGACCCATATATAAAAAGAAGCAATACCAAATCATTCCATTAAAATTTATTCAATATAAGAACCTGGGGATAACAATGGGAATGAGTTATACCAAATTAAATAAAATAAAAAAAATGTTACATCTTAGAGACCTCATCAAGAATAATCATACTATCATATGATTGGTGCCATGTCATAAATTCATTCATCTACACAATCTGTCAAATTTTGTAAATAGGAAAACAGTTTTCTAAAATAATAAACAGATTTGGATCTTCATCCATTGTAACTTCTTAATCCAAAAATAGATTCATTTTAGAAATGATTTGAAATGAAAAACGATAATGAAACTAGACCTTAATCAATGGATACTTCAGTCTAGTTATGATAGAACAACACCTAAGATGAGGAAGAAATAAAATAATTCAGATTAGCATAAAATAATTCAATAATGAATTAAAATAATATCTTAGAAGAAAACACTAGAATTTCCTAGATAGAATTTAAATACAAAATATATATGATCTTATAGTCTAGTTTGATATCACAGTCTGGGTTAAGAAAGAATTTCCTAGATAGAATTTCTTATCAAATTTATGTCCAACTAAGTCAGTCCCAGTCATGGTTAATATAACTCAAAAACACTTTAAACCAGTGAGAAAGCACTCAACCAGTACCACATTTTTCCTTCGGTCAACTCCACACATCAACTTAGCATCCAAACCACTAAAAATAATAGCTGCCGCAGATTCCTCAACATTGGTGATACGAACCAACTTCATTAGTCAAAAATCTGCACATTCTTAAGCTATTAACATACAAGGACAACAATATTCTATTAAAATTTTTCAATAAGGTTGTCCTAAAATAAAAGTGAACATACCTGGATAAACAATAGTGTTCCAGTTGAGAAGAAAAAATAATAAGCATTCAAATTCAACAAAAGGACAGTTGGAAATTCAAATGAAAGCAATGTAATAGAGAATAAACATTGTGGGTTAACATTAAAAAAGAAATGGAACTAGAACACTCACAGAGAGTGTGTGAAGTAAGGGTAATCACAATTAATTAAGGGAGAGTGTGTGAAGTGTTGTAAGGAGCATGATTTTTCTAGTGCACATAGAATGTGCAGAAATGAAGAGTGTGTGAAAAAGAATATTCCATGAGTGTTGTTCATGAAGAACACACACTCCCTTTCTGCACACACACATTTCATGTGTGTACTAGTGCACACACTCATGAAAACACAACATTATCATGGATGAAATAGAATAGTGTGATGGATGAAACATAGAAAACACAATAAGGTGGGATGACACTACAACACTCTTCATGGATGAAATTGATTTATCATACCAAAACAAAACATGAGTGTTTTAGTGAACGCAATCTCCCTTACTTCACACACTCTCCATAGATGAAACTAATTACCCTTACTGAAACACAGAATGAGTGTTCTAGTCCACAGTCTCCTTATAGTTCCATTTATTGTCACAACATAAGTTTTCTAGTGAACATAATCTTTCATGAAGAACACACATGTAGATTTTCATTGTTATTTTGCATTCTCCGTTTATGAAAATAATTTCCCTTACTGAAACACAACAAGAGTATTCTAGTGCACACACTCACCTTATTGCACACACCGTCACATATTGAACACACTGAACCAGCTTTTTTTAATGTAATTAAGTGGATTTCTCCTTGAATTTATGTTTGTTCAGAAATGGAACAAACAACTCTTATTTTTAGAATGCCCATTACATGTTATAACTGCTATAAGTAACCCATGTTATGATGCGTGGTAGAACTGGAAGGAAATATGACCCTTGACAGAAAAATTTGATAGATACAACTAGGCTAGGGTTCAAGAGACCAGGTTCAAGTAAACAATATACAAGACAGATTGTACAAAAATAGTTTTTACACAAACCTGCTACCCATCAATAGAGAAATCAATGTCCTTACACATCATTGCATCATGAGTTCCAAATAAAAGGTTCATGAATCATTACATATTTGAGCCTATGAAGGATTTAAATGTAAATAAATAAAATGTATATGTCATATTCAATAAATATTTTTATTCATCAATGACATAAAACACCTCAAATGTTACAATTTACCGGTGAGAATTAGGTCCTTTGGTAAGGAACAATACCCACCTAACTAGAGGTTCCATGCTCAAATATTTGAAGATAAAACTGTATTAAATGGGTAGTGGAATATCATTGCTAGAAGATCTTGTCTGGCTTGATTTGGATTCGTCCAAACCCAAATATATGTCTAAGGTAAAATGGGCCATGTCCAGGATATTGAGTTGATCATTGATATTCAAAAATTAAAAAAAGAAGAAAATTTTACACTCCCATAATAGAAAAGGAATCTCATTACCCTATTAATCACCATTTTTACTTTATTTGAAATGTGAATAAAATTCTACCGTTTCTACATAGTAAACTAACACCCCAAAAACAAATGAACTCATATGATTCCCATGCTTGGTTCAAGACTCAGTATTAGAATTCACGGAGTAGGGCATTGTAATATCTATAACCTGAGCACTGAAAAATTGTGAGTCATATAGTTGAATGAGTTTAAGAATAGGGAATACCCAAAATCACTGCCAAAGCACCCAAAATTACAATTCAGTGGGGAGTAGTGACGTGCATGCCTACGAAAGCCTAGATCGGCACCCTAAACCAACTTTAAGAAGCCATAATATGAATCATTATGTGATGCCATGAGCTAGAATTCATTGAACAACATCAATTAAACTGAATTCAGAGAACAAAATAATTCAAAACTGAACTGTAGAGTGATGGAAAAAGAAATAATTCTAAACTGAAACACAAGATATAACAAAACTAAACAAGATAATCTCATAATAATAGACATCAAATACGTGAACCTTTTCTTCCAAGAGATAGTACCCATTTCATTCATTAACAATGTATCTATCATGTGCATGATCATTATTTAGTTTAGGATATATTTGATGTTAGGGACATGTTTGTGCTTGAATTGGAGTCAACATAATAAACATGGAAGTTGAAAAGTTAAATTCAATTTCTTTTAACAGTTTAGAAAAACAGTCCCTGTAAAATCCCAATACTGGTGAAATATTTCAATTCTTTCGTATCAAATTGATTTTAGAATCACTAGCATTAAGTATTCTTCAAAAACATATTATATAAGAAATCGCAGTTATATGAACAAAAAGAAAAAATAGAAATTAAAAAAAGAGAGGGAAATCTACTACATTGTTATCGAGGGATTCAATTTACATGTCCAGGAAAGAAATGTATTAATAATTTGTCAACATTAATATTTTGAATCTATTGTAAACCGAGATCATAATTCAAATTTTGAATGTACCGCGGTATTGACTATGGGCGATGGGAAGGGATTCTGGGCACAACTATGGTAGAGCTAGGGTGCCAGGAACTGAGAGGTTACATGGGGATGCCAGTCTAATGTGATGCGGACGACAGTGGTCGAGTGAGGACGACGACTTTGAATACCTAAAATGGTTAGGTCCTACGAGGGCTTTCACATGAGGTTGTCGACCGGGAACATGGAGCTAGTTCACATGATGATATATGAGGGGGACGTCGGCTAGGAACATGGAGGGATTCTTGTGAAGATGCCAATGAGGAACGTCGGCAGGGAACAATGAGTGGTTGCTGCGAGGAGGTATGTGAGGAATGCAGGCAGGAAATTGGGTGTTAGGGATGAGGAAGGGGGTATCGGCGAGAGGTGGTGTGGGGTGGGTAAATTAATTTTAACAACAGATTAATTTACTAGTAAATCAATTGATGATATTAATATAATAAAGAAACAGATTTAAATATTGGTAAAATATTTGTTTCTATTTAACTACTAATATAAACATATATATTTGTTGGTAAAAATAAATTTTTGTACTCATATTTAATATAAACATAATTTAATATCTGTTGGAATTAATCATTTTTACGAACATATATATTATCAGCTAGTATTTTTCTGTTGATAAATGTCACATTTTTTTGTATTGTCATGATAAATAACTTTAAGGCTTGAGAAAGAGATCATGAGGCATATCAGAATGAAAAGAACAAGATGCATAACTTTACGATGTGGCTACAACATTTATGTTAGAAAATCATGAACATATCACTAAGGTCCATCCCCAAGGTGTCATTTAAAAAGCATTACCAAGGTTATTCACCAAGGTATCATTAAAATTGTATTCCCTAGAGATTACATCATTACCCAATGAATTGGAGCACTATTAGGGCGCACCCTTCAATTTGTCTTTATTATCATGTTATCCACATATATCATCATAAAAAATTTCATAAATAACCCATATATCATAAAAGAAATGGTTTTCATTTCATAATCATAACATTTTAAAAACTGCTTTTAAGACATGATCTTTGTGTCATTTTTAACCTATAGAAAAGGAAAGCAGGTTTCATCTATGTAAATCCCAGACTTAAAAAAGAACATTTTGAAATATATGTGAATACCCCTATATAATAAATAGCTTTGAGGATTCAATTAATAAAATAAAATAATATGATAAAAAGAGAGAGAAATTTTGAGACGAAAATTCTGCAACATAATAGATATGTTACAGGGTTTTAGAAAACATTGAAAAGAGAGGGGACTTGGGTAATCCACTCATAAATGATCCAAAAAATAGTATAGGGACATAATATAATGTATATAAGAACATGATAATGATATTTTAAAGTCATACAATATGAAATGATAAAAACATGAAAGGAAGATAAAAATAAGATTTTTCTTATAAAAAATTGGTAGCATAACGACGTCACTTAAAACATCTAAAAAATGAATTGATGAGAGTAAGATGGGGTCTCTCATCATATGAACACAAAAGTAAAGTATGATGGATATATATATCATACACTAATATAAGAAAAAATAACTTTAAATACATGACATGAAAATAGAACTTTGAAAATGTAAAGGGTGAAAGAATCCTTTACAAAAATTTGGCAGCCTAACCTCACCAATTAAAAATTATTAAAATGAATTGATGAGAGTAAGAGGGGTTCTCTAATCATATACAAATACCAATTATAGTAAGTTGAATATAAAAGAACATCCTCTATCATAAGAACATGTAGCTTAAAAGAAATGACATAAAAGAGAGTATTTGAAAAGAAATAGAGTCGTAGGATCCCTTACCTTAAAACATAACTCTTAAAATTCAAAGGTCAGCACATTAATCACTTGGGGGCACCATGGGAGGACTCCTTGGGAGGTAAAGAGACCATAACTTATTTGGGGAGGATTTGGAAATGAAATGAATGATGGAAAGGCTTGGTATTTATAAGAGAAGTGAGGGGACAAAGCATTAATTGCCAAGGGACACCTCATCAGTGTTATTGGAAAAACCATGGGCTTGCCCATGGTATTTTCCCATGGTAATGGCCACTTGAGACACCTCATACCTAATATTACTATTCATCATTAGAACAGAGTTGTTTCATAATGATTACATCTTAATGATGTCATTAAACACTCGATACTAAAAATTGTAATTTCACTATTTACCGAAAATTCATTTTTTTCCGAAAAATCCATATAAATCACTATAACCTAATATTGTTTCTCTGAATTCAAAAATGAGGTCCATTTTATAAAAATAAGTTGTTAAGTATTTTTAATTAAAAAACACTATTCACCTAAAAAAACTAATACTTGACTAATAATTTCTGAAATAGTTATTTACCTATTTCATTGAATCACATTACTTAATCAAGGTGCCTAAATTATGTTAATACTTTTTTAAATGAGATTACTAATCCATTTGATCACATTACTAATCCTAAGCGTAAAATCACTATTCATAATTTACTATTCATTAAAAATTATGTTGATCTTATTAGACTCTAAATTTCATACTGAACACAATTTTAGAAGACCATTTTTTGAAAATCATTACACATTTTTAATTATTTAAGGTTTTCATAAATATTTTAAAATGTCTTTTTTCCAAAATTTCATCAATAATATACACCCTATATTTATCCGGACCCTTGTGATTCACAAACATCACCATAATAAGGAATCACAATTTTTATTTAAAACAAATCATTACAAAAGGAAGTTACGGTCTCATTACATAGCCCCTTATAACACCAGCATAGGACCTAAGAGTAAGGTGTTCTAGGGTGATAGAATCTTGGGGTGGCTCGGCCAACATTGCCCATGTAGTGATTTCTATCAGGTTGAACTTCTCATGAAGGCGATTATGTTCCAGCTTCATGCGATGAAGTTCATCTTGGGTTTGGTCCAGAGCAAAGCTCAAAGGTGCCATATCCTTCCCAAGTTCAATCAGATGGGGTTCGATTGGACCGAGACTACTAGATGGGGCCATCAAATCTTATTTCTATATTAATTAATCAAGATCACTCGTATTTATAAGAAATAATTTTAATATTTAGTTTCCAGCGGTCATTTTGACCAACGGTCATATAACAATTAAAACCCAACGGTCTCATTTTAATTATACTAATATTATTAAATAAAAAATAAAATACCCCACAAAAATTATGGATGAAAATTTACCCAAACAATTTTGGGTCGTTCCATGTGTTCATTTTATTAAATTTATATGTCAATGATCAATAGTTTTAATGATGTTTCTATGTTTAATTCTGTCACGACCCATCCCTTGGGGCCCGTATTATGACTCCCCCAAGCCCGAATTCCATAGGATAAGGGATGGAGACTAGCACCAAATGCGTAAATCCCTAAACTGATAAGGAATTTCCCTTATAACTGTAAATAAACACATCATAGTACACAACTGGAAGCAATAAACTAAGTCAAACTGTATACAAATGAAGTGCTGGAAGGTAAAAGGGGCTGGAAATACAAGCCCAATAGGAATGTACATGTACAAATGAATGCAAGTACAACTAAAGAAATGTAAACCAGCTTCTGGGTCATACTCTGGGGTTCGTATTTGAAGGGTAGGTACAGATGACCTCCTCAACACTACTGTCTATCTGTCTCCTCCGTGTACCGTCACACCGAGTGATCCACCTCCGGGTATCGCCTAGTCTTGCTCTTTCTACCTCAGTCAGCGTTGTCTGCCGTTTGCAATGAACACAACGAGGTGCGGGCATAGCTCGTGCAGGGATGAGTATACTGATACTCAGTAGGGACCCTGAGATCCTCAAGGTCTCACAAAATTCAACAAGGATAAACCACAAAGTATGAAATCAACGGATAACCATTACATATGTATATTCCCATACATATACCTAAGTTATCTAGTAACCCATCTCAATCATGAGGAAAACACAAAAGTCATTGACTAATCTCAGACCTGTATTTTTATTATCGAAACCATGACTGGTGGGTTACTACTCCCCTATCGAGTACAGTGGGCCTATCACGTTAGATAGAGGTGCTTTTCACAATCCTTGGACTGGTGAGGTACTCCACCTGCCTTGTACCATGGGTCTGCTGCGCTCACACAAAGGCGCTCCCAACCACGGGTCTGTCGCACTCACATAGAGGTGCTCTCCCTCATAGCCTACAGAGGTACTCCTCTTATCAAGTATCGTGGTTCTGCCTGCTCACACAGTGGTGCTCCCCACCATGGGTTTGTTGTGTCACATAGAGGCGCTCCCCACTGGGCTAGTCGAGTCACTCTGAGTCAAGTCAGTCAAGTAGTCGTCAGGTTTCAACCAGCTACTGGGTCTCTGTACTTTGTTTGCTCACCACTGGATGGATCCACTACACGAGATACTAGTCGATACTCCAACTGTCAAGAAGTGAACATAGAATAATCTCAAAGGTCCTACATGTCAAAGGGGTTCCAACGTAACAGACGACGCATCAATTAGACACTAGGTATGTGATTCATTATCCTTTTTGTCCTGGGGGACCGGTTGGATTTGTGTATGATCCAACCTGACCGTGTCTCAACTATACCCCAAACTCTAGTGGGGTATTCTCAAAGGGACATATTCGCTCAAAGAATACCAGTACTACTGATGATTCGTCAAATGGACGTTCGCTGCCAAAGATATGACCCAAGTAGGTAATGTGGTCAAAAAGTGGGCCCGGGTCCAGTCCGACCCAGTCAGACCGACTCATCCCAACCCAGTCTGGGCCAACATGGTTTGGGTTGACCCGGCCAGACGTGCTGGGTTTGACCCGACCTGTTTGGTTGGTCAGCCCGCTAAGTTTGGCCTAGTTAGCTGGGCCTGGATCATCGAACTGTGGGGGCGGTTCTGCCCGGGCTGGATACCAGTTCGGCCCAGAGCGTTGTGAGGGCGCCACCCAACCCAGCTCGGCCCGATGGGCGCGAGGGAGCCAAGACGCCGGCTCAGACGAGACCATACATGTTGTGCGTAGGATACCTTAGGTGAGGCTTGTTCGGGGTGGCGCGTGCGGAGTCCGGCTCAGGGGCGGCCGAGCAGGCCGGGGCAGGGTGTCGGGCATGCGGGGGGGGGGGGGGTCACTGACAGTGCACTGATCAGGCAGTGGGGGTGCCAGGCAGGGAGCGGTAGGGCGACAGAACGCCACGGGGGTGCCCATAGGTCGCACGACAGGGGTGGGGTAGGCCGCAGGGGTGCTAGCAGTGTGCCGGGCAGGCCACGAGGGCATCGGCAGAGGCGGGGTAGGGTATCGGTAAGGCCTGGGTAGGCCGCAGGGGCACCGGCAGGGGCCAGGCAGGGTGCCGAAAAGGGCCGGGCAGGCTGCGGGGGCGCCGGCAGGGCGCTGGGGGCTGTGGGTAGGCGGGCCCCATGCCAGGCATTTCCCCAAAGGTGTTCAACCGGGAGTATCGGTGCGCTGCGGGGGCGGCGCGATTCGAGGAGGCCACGGGTAGTGCGACCTTCTTCATTACCGCCTTCGTCGTCATCACCTCATCGTCATTTCTTAGAATTCCATAAGAAAATAGAAGATGACGGAGGATGTCGGGCCATGATAGAATGGCCTGCACCCTCCACGTTTAGGGTGGTATCATTTGACTCATCATGAGAACAAGATGATCAATAATACATCCGCAACAATCCCTTATTATTCTTTGAAGAAGATAAGAAAAAGGTACAACTTCAACGAGAAGATAAACCCCCTACCTTAATTTAACAATTCGTCGTTCGTTGACGTTACAGAAAGATGGTCGGCGATCTGTGGTAGACGAACACGTTCCACATTGACAAAGTCTGAGGAATAAAGTTAGCGGGGGACATTCATCATAGTCGAAGGCGTCCCTCATCGACATTCTTCATCGGGAGAGCATTCTTCACCGGAAGAGCGTTCTTTGTTGAATAGCGGTCTTCGTTGGAGAGAGTTCCCTCTTCTCCAAAGCCCCACCAAAATTCCAAGAGAAAAATAATAGAAGAAAGCATTGTCTATTATTTTTTGGCAGAACAATTCAAATTATGGTGTTTAATCAAATGAGACAACTCATTTAATTAATGGGGTGGAGTTGGCTCAAATAAGTGAAGAGGGTTGGGAAATAAATTAAATAAAGGGATTTGAGAGTTTCTCCACCTTAAATGGGGGGTTCCAAGAGGTTACAAGCCTGGGTGGTCCCCACCAAAATTATCCCCCCAAGGAATGTTTTGATTGTGTGGGACCCACCACCATAACCTCTCATGGGAGGTTATGGTGACGTGAACCCCACTTCTAACCTCCTATTGGAGGTTTTAACCACCATGAATAAAAATAAATCCACACTTTATTTTTTTTTTAAAAAATAAACTTAAAAACACAAAAACTAACATTTATCCTCAACCAACAACCATAGAGGTGAAAGTCTTCTTAAGAGAATACCCGCGCTGTGAGTTCAATGTTTCCCTTAGATTATATTTCCATGAACTTGTTCAAAAATTATAAAATCGCACTCGTACCTTTAATGAAAATACCCAAACAAAACGTCCGAAATTGATTCCGGGCACATCGGGCCTCGTAATCAAGCACCGTAAATTTTTGTGGAATTGTTAAAATCCCATGTATTTATGTAAAAGAAAATTTCCACAGAATTTCTAAGTCTTTAAATTCTTCCTACCTCAGGGGTCTACATCCCCATAAGCAACAACTCTAACTATGGGAACAAATGGGGGTACTGAGCACAAATCTAAGCCTCCCGCTTCCATGTGCTCTCCGAGAGGTTCCAATACTGCCAGCGTAAACATACTATAGTTACTGACTATCAACGTTGGACCCGCTCCTGTCGATCCTCAATCTCCGCTGGAACCTTTGTAAATGTCTCCCCATCGTCGACATCCAGCTCTCCATGGTTGATGATTTGGGAAGAGTCATGCATGTATCTCCTCAGTTGAGATACGTGGAATACGTCGTGCACCCAGTTTAACTAAGGTGGAAGAGCTAAGAGGTAAGACACCTCGCCTACTCTGCTGAGGACCTGGAATGGTTCGATGAATCTCGGAAATAACTTGCCGTCATGGCCAAATCTCCATAGACCTCGTCGAGGTGATACCCGTAGAAAGACATCGTCACCATCCTCAGAAGTCTCCGTCTACTATCAACATACAACTGTTGCCTGCTTTGTGTAGTCTTCATCTACTCCTGGATGATCTGCACCTTCTCCGTGGTAGCTCGTACCATCTCTGGTCCCACTAGTGGTGACTCCACAAGGTCTGTCCAGCACAATGGTGATCTGCAAGGTCGACCATACAAGGCCTCAAAAGGTGTCATCCCAATGGTGGAGTGATAGCTGTTGTTGTTGGAAAACTCCACCAAAGGTATGTGATCCTCAAAGCAGTGACCGAAGTCGAGGACCCAAGCATTGAGAATGTCCCCGATGGTCTGAATGGTCCGCTCAGTCTGACCATTTGTTTGAGGATGGAAGGCGGTGCTCAAGAGAAGCTATGGCTCAAAATCCACCTACAAACCCTTCCATAGTCTAGAAGTAAATCATCCATCACAGTCAGAGAAAATAGAGGATGATACTCCATGTATTCTTGCAATCTCCTGCACATAGTGGCATCCCAATCTCTCTACCGAACTGAGCTCTCTGATCGGTAGGAAGTCGGACGACATGAGGATTCGGTCGATAATCACTCAAATTGAGTCGTGACCCCTAGATGTACGTGGAAGGCCCGTCACGAAGTCCATGGATATCCCATACCACTTCCACTCTGGGACCTCTTAAAGCTGAACCAATCCTGCTGGTACTTGGTGCTCTTCCTTCACTTGCTGACAAGTGAGGCACCGCGAGACAAACTCCGCTAATGCATTCATCATACCTGGCCACCAGTGCTGTCGTCGAAGGTCTTGGTACAACTTCACCACTCATGGATGTACCGCTAGAGGGACATGTGTAACTTCCTCAACAATTTCCCCAGAAGTTCTAATGGTACCACATTACATCCTCTATTGAGGATGATGTGGTCCCCACCTTTAAAAAATCCATCATGTGCCTGCCCTTTGGATATCTGAGCACGTCATGTCTCGTAGTCAGTGTCTCCATGTTGTGCTTCGCTGACTCGCTAAAGAAGTGGGTGAGTGACCGTAAGATACCGTAGTAATGCTGCTTCATCCCTATCCACAATGGATATCTATAATGTAGCCAACTGCTCTGTCACCTCTCCTAGCTGCTATATACTAGTCCTCCTACTGTGCGCATCTGCAACAATGTTCCCCTTCACAATAGTATAGACTATCTCGAAGTCATAGTCCTGGCGGAACTCAAGGCAATGTCTCTTTCTCAGGTTCAGGTCCATCTGAGAGAAGATATACCTGAGACTCTTGTGATCAGTGTACATTGTAAGGCACTCGCCCATCAGATAGTTCCGCCACATCCTCAAGGTGAAGACCACTACTGCTAACTCTAGGTCATGGTTAGTGTAGTTCTGCTTGTTTTGTCTCGTCTACCGAGAACCATATGCGATCACTACTCACTCTAACATCAGAACAAACCCATGTATGATCCCTAATGTGTCGCAGCAAACTACGTACCCTATGCCCTCCTATAGAAGCCTCAATATGGGGGCACTAGTCAGCCTCTACCTCAGCTCCTGAAATCTCTACTGGCATCTCTCCGACCACACAATGGATTTCCCTTTCTTTGTCAAGGATGATAGTGGTGCTGCAACTCTGGAGAAGTTTGGAACGAACCTTTAATAGTATCTAGCCAAACCTAGGAATCTTGGCATCTCCATCACACTCCTGGGTGGATCCCATGAAAGTACCTCCTCAATCATCACTGGATCCACTACAACTCCAGCCTCCAAGATAACGTGTCCCAATAAATGAACCTCTCGAATCCAAAACTGTCACTTCAAGAGAATAACATAAAGCTGGTGCTGTCAGAGTGTGTCTATTACTACCCGCAAATGGTAGGCATGTACCTATTCAGTGTTCGAGTAGATCAGAATGTCGTCGATGAATATCACGACAATGCGATCGAGGTATGGATAGAATATCCTGTTCATGAGTCCCATGGACACCGGTGGAGTGTTAGTTACTCCGAATGGTATAACAAAAAACTTTTAGTGGCTGCAACGACACCTAAAGGCCATCTTCTGCACATCCTCATCTCGAGCTTTGAGCTAGTGATAGCCTTATCCGAGGTCTGTCTTTGAGAACCACCGTGCTCCCTTCATCTAATCAAAGAGGTCGTCAATCCTTGAGAGTGGGTACTCATTCTCCACGGTCACCTGGTCCAGGTGATGGTTGTCAACACAATTACTCAAGCTCCCATCTACCTTCTTAGAGAACAGAATCGGGGCTGCCCTGGGAGAAAAACTGGCCCAGATGAATACCTTCCCCTGCAAGTCCTTCCCCTGCAAGTCCTCCAGCTCTACCCGCAGCTCACGAAGCTTAGCAAGAGCCATCATATATGCCGGAGTAGATATCGGTGTCTTCCTAGGGTACAAGTCAATGTATAATTCCACCTCTCTATGAGGAGGTAGTTCAGGAACATCGTCAGGGAAAACATCTGCATACTGATCCTCCACTATAGGATATCTTGGAATCTCCACATCAACTACTCTGAGAGTAAAGAAGGCCAACTGATTAGTGATCAGTTGCACCCTCCTCCGAGTAAGTCCGTCCTGTTCTGCAAAGGTTCTCTTCTCATCGGTGAATGTAAACCTGGTCCCATCCGTGCGAACACACGACACTTTTTGCTTAAAACAATCGATCTGAGCATGGAATATATATAACCATTCCATACACTAGATGACGTCGTAATGCCTCGACGCTGATACGAGGATATCCCATCTGAATCCCTCACCTCCTAAAGCAAGATCACACTGCTAAAACTAGGGGTAATCATTGATTCTCCTCTCGTAGGGGTATCTAGCCGAAAAGATCGAGCGAACGGCTCCATCAGAATCTCCTACCTCCGAAAGAGGGTAGTGGAAATGAAAGAGTGACTGGAACCTATGTCTATAAGAACTACAACTATGGTTGAGTAGACATAGATCATACATCGAATCATCTTCGGAGCACCGTGATCGTCGGACTCAGGTGCCTAGAGCTGAGCCCTCCCCTGTCCACCTGCTTCCCGTGGCCGGGGTGGACCACCAGGTGGTGGTGGTGGTAATACCTCGTAATGTCATCCACCACTAGTTGCACATCTAGATCCTCTGCCACATCAACATCCTCCATACATACCACCTCGTTCGAACCTCTACCTCTGTCTGGGAGGTCCTTCAATTATTTGTTGATCATCTGAACGGCGGGTTTGACTATCACGAGCCATGTGACCCTTCCCGCCGCATGAGTAACACTACCTGCTTCTCGCAAGTTGTCTCTACTCTTTGTCCCCCACACAACTGATCTCGAGTCATGAGGTAGACCACCTATAGGTCTGGTCCTCGTGGACCTCTGCGTCATCTGTCTACTGCCAGCTGCAAAAGACTCCGCTACGTTTTGGATAGTAGTGGGTATCGCTGCTGGTGAGTTCTCAGCAAAGAAACTCTCCACTAGGAGGGATCCCTCTAACCCCCATGTCTGTTTCGGGATGGTGAAGGAGATCATATATGCTTTGATCTCTTACCTGAGCCCCTGCTCGAAGGACCAAGCCTTGAATAATGGGTCTCACACCATATATTTAGAGTAGTTTGAGAGATCGGTGAACCTCGTTGAGTACTGCGCCACTGTCAGGCTACCCTGCTGAAGATGCAGTAGCTCATGTATCCGTACTGCGCAGAGAGTGGAAGGGACAAAATCCACCAAAAATAGGCTCTCAAAGTCTTCCCAGAGTAGCATCGCCTTGTCATGAACCTAGAGAATCAGGCTCCACCATCAGCATGTAGTTTCCTAAAGGAAACTCGTAGAAAGGATCACCATGAAGTCTGCTGGATTCCCTACTAGCCTGAATACTATCTCCACAGCCTCCAACCAATCCTTAGCGACCTGTGGCTCCGTCTCTCCCCTGAACCAGGGTGGCCTATGGTGCTGGAACTCGTGCAATGCGCTCAAGCGGCGTGCATCATCTGCTGTTGGGGCTGGTGGCATCGGTGGCCCAACGAGAAGTAGTACCCCTGGTGCCTCTGCTAGTAAAGGGATCTCCACCAAAGCCTCACCACTTAGTGGGCTATCAGTACATATGACTATCATGGATGTAACTAGTCGTCTGTAGGGAGGAATCTTGAAAGAAACAGATACAACTTAGTCAAAAGATTATACCTGGTGAGGTGACCTAGTTGAGCTGACTTAAAGAAAATTTTTGGAAACACGTACACAATCAGTGTTTTCATGCACTGAGTCAGAAATCAGAAGTCAGGGTCCTGGTGTATGGATACGTCAGCCGCCAACACCAACACTAGAACCCCATGAACTGAAAACCACACTTAGTACCCTTAACACTATAGATTCAAAAAAAAAGAATGAAAAGTGTTTTACATTCTAAGGTAGAACTGACTCCTCTGATACCAATTTGTCACGACCCATCCCCTGGGGCCTATATCAGGACTACACCAAGCCCTCCTTCCATAGGCCAGGGGCTGGCGACTAGCACAAAATACTAAAATTCCTAAACTGGAATGGCATTAACTTTATAACTGTAAACAAACATATCATAGTGCACAACTAGAAGAAAAAAACTAAGTAAAACTGTATAAAAAAGAAGAGCTGGAAAGTAAAAGGGGCCATAAATACAAGCCCAACAGGAAAGTAAAGTACAACTGAAATCAAGTACAATTGAAGAAAAGTAATGCAACTTCTAGGTCATCCTCCGAGGTTCCTATGTGAAGGTAGGTACATATGGCCTACTCAGTACTCCCGTCCGTCCGTCTCCTCTGTGTACCGTCACACCGAGTGATCCACCAACGATTACCGTCCAGTACTACTCTCGCTGCCTCAGTCAGCGATGTCCATCGTGTGCATCCAACACAACGAGGTGCAGGAAAAGCCCATGTAGGGGTGAGTTTAACGATACTCAGTAGGGACCCGAGACCCTCAAGGTTTCACAAAATCCAACAAGGATAAACCACAAAGTATGAAATCAACGGATAACCATTATTTAGTTTTATGCCTTTTCATATACATATGTTATCAAGTAACCCATTTCTATCAGGAGGAAAAAACAAAAGTCATTGACTTAGCTCAATCCAAGATTATTATTATCGAAACCATGGCTGGTGGCGTACTCCTCCTCTATCGAGTATAGTGGGCCTTTCGCGTCACACATAGGAGCTTCCCACTAACATTGGACTATAGAGGTACTCCTCCTGTCGAGTATCGTGGGTCTATTATGCTCAAATAGAGGCGATCCCCACCAAGGGTCTGCCGCGCTCACTCAGAGGTGCTCCCCCTCATAGCCTATAGAGGTACTTCTCCTGTCATTTACTGTGGGTCTTCCGCGCTCACATAGAGGTGATCCCCACCATGGGTTTTCCGCGTCACACAGAGGTGCTCCCCACTAGGCTAGTAGAGTCACTCTGAGTCGAATCGGTCAAGCAGTCGTCAGGTCTTAGCCAGCTACTGGGTCTCCGTACTCTATCTGTTCACCTCTGAAAGGATCCCTCCATGAGCTACTGGTCGATACTCCAACTGTCAATAAGTGCCACATAGAAGTATTTCAATGGTCTGATACATTATAGGGGTCTCAACGTAACAAACAGCGCATCAATCAGATGCCCGATCTGTGAGTTATTAGCCTTTTTATTCCGGGGCCCTAGTTGGCTTCGTGTACGATCCAACCTGACCGTGTCTCAACTATAATGCGAAATACAGTGGGGGTATTCTCAAAGGGGCAGATTCGCTCGAAGAATACCAGCACCTCTGTCGGTTCATCATATGTACGTATGGTGCCAAATATATGGCCCAAGAAGGTAATGTGGTCAAAAGTGGGCCTGGTTCTGGTCCGACCCAGTCGGACTCACTCGGCCCAACCCAGTCTGGGCCAACCTGCTCTGAGTTAACCCAGTCAGACTCGCTGGTTCTGACCCGGCCCATTGGGTGGGTCAGCCAGCTAATTGTGGCCCTGTTCAGCTCGGAGCCTTGTGAGGGCACGACCTGACGCGACTCGCCCTTGTGGGATTGAGGGAGCTGGGATGCCGACTTGAACGGGAGTGCGTGGTTCGCGCCGAGGCCAGCTTGGGGGCAGCCAGTACGTGGTGGCGTGCGCAGAGGCCTTCTCGGGTGCGCCCGAGAAGGCAGTGGAACGGCGCCGGGCAGTCCACGTGGGCGCCGACAGGGCATCGGGCATGTCGCGGGGTCTCTTGGTAGGGTGTTTCATGGTGCTGGGAGCCCATGGGGGCACCGGCAGGTCATCGGGCAGGGCGCGGTAGGGGCCGGGCAGGCCATGGGGGTGCCGACAGGGCGCCAAGCAAGCCGTAGGGGCATCGAGCAGGCCGCGGGTGCGCCAACCAGGCTGCGGGGTTGCTGGGAGGCCACGATGAGGTAGGTCGCGGGCTGGGCAGGGCACCAGTGGTGTTCGACCGGGAGCTTTGGTGCGCCGCTGGGGCGGCATGATTTGCAGAGGCTGCGGGTAGTGCGGCCTTCTTTGTTACTGCCATCATCATCGTCACCTCATCACTATGCCGTAGAACGCCACAAGAAAAGAGAAGATGACAGAGGATGTCAGGCCATGTTATGTTGGCCCGCACTCTCTGCATTTAGGGAGGTATTATTTGGCTCATAATGAGATAAAGATGATCAATAATACGTCGATAACTATCCCCTATTATCCTTTTAATAATATAATAATAAGGTACATCTTCAACAAGAAAATAAACCCCCTACCTTAGTTTTTTTGTTCGTCATTTGTGGACTATGTGAAAAGATGGTCATCGATCCGTGGTAGAAAAACATGTCCCATGTCGAAGGTGTCCGCAGAAGAAGGTCAGATGGGGTCATTATTCACTGTCGAAGGTTTCCCTTGTCAACGTTCTTCATCGGGAGATCTTTCTTCATTGGAAAAAAATTCTTAGTTGAAGAGAGGTCTTTGTTGGAGAGAGTTCTCTCTTCTCCCAAGCTCCACCAAAATGCCAAGGGAAAAATAATATAGGAAAGAATTGTCTATTATTTGTTGGAAAAATAATTCAAATTATGGAGATTAATTAAATAGGAAAAATCATTTAATTAATGGGGTGGATTTGGCTCAATTATGTGAAGAGGGTTAGAAGAAAAATTAAATAAACGGGTTTGAGGAGTTTCTCCACCTTAAATGGGGGGTTCCAAGGGGTTACAAGCCTGGGTGGTCCCCACTAAAAATTTCCTCCCAAGGGGGGTTATGTTTGGTTGGGCCCCACCTCCATAACCTCTAATGGGAGGTTATGGTGTGGTGGACCCCACCTCTAACCTCCTCTTGGAGGTTTTAACCACCAAGAATACAAATAGAGTCACACATTGTTTATATTTTAAAAAATAAACTTAAAAACTGAAAAACTAACTTTCATCCTCGACCAACTGCTGTCGAGGTGAAATTATTCTTAATTGAATATCGGCACTGCGAGTTCAACGGTGCCCTCAGATTTTAGTTCGGAGCACCGGTTCAAAAATTATAAAACCTCGCTCGTATGTTTACTGAACGTACCCAAACAAAACTTCTGAAACTTATTCTGAGCACACCAGGCCTCCGAATCGAGCACCATAAATTTTCATAGACTCGTAAAAATACCATGTATTTTAGAAAAAAAAATTCCACAGTATTTCCCAGATTTACATATTCTTTGAATTGAAGATGAAAATGTAGATGATGAAATGGGTTGGCTAGTTTTTTGTTAATAATCACCTTGGATGAAATATAATTGAGAGACCCATCCAACAATTTCCCTATATTTTAATGTATGAAGATGAAAATTAGAAGCCCCTAAATGTGGTGAGTTAGAGTCAACCCATTTATTTCTATGTTTGAGATATCCACTTTTTAATTATAATTTTTGAGGAAGAGCATAAAATTCTATTCTAGTCCAGAAGAGACTAAGGTTTTCACTACTAGTTATTATTCATGAGGTGCATTCCAAATTAAATATTTTTGTGAAGAATTGTATCAAGTTTTTTCTTGTAATAATGTTTGGCTAGTTCAAAAATATTTATGGTCCTATGTATATTCCATTACTATAGAATATTTTGATATTATTAAGGGAGATGTGTGTGAGTGGGATGATAACCACAATACACTGGGGAAAACATTATCCACATCAGAGGAAAATCTCATAAAAATCCCTGGGTTCTAGTTTCTTTTTTTCCTTCTTGAGAATGTGCAGGTAGTGAAAATGATATATAAATAGTCAGAGATATATTAATTTATAATGTGTAGATGAAAAACATGTGACAATGTTTTAATTTGATTAAATGAAACCAACATTGTTTCACCCCTCTCAATTTTTTGAATATCCTAAATTGGTCACATCATTAGATCATGGTATGATTTAGATTCACTCAAAATCATAATGCACAATAGTCTCATCATGCGCGTTAAAAAAGAGAAGTTTTTATCCATAAAATAATTATAAACACAAGTCTCCTAACAATGTAAAGTGATACCTCACAATTATAATGATATATATTTATATATTTGTTGACAATAGAGGATGCTTCCCCTAGATAATCTTCCATCTTACTATTTATATACATATTTTTTTCTTCTTATTATACCTATCTTATCGTAAGTATCTTATTTGTATTCACATTACACAACTCTTTATTATTATTACCACTATTAACTATTCTAAGATATATATTTTCATTCTTATCCGGAAATTCCGTGTACATATATCTGGTAAAATAGTAAACTTTTTTTTTCATATTTTAGCATAACATTTAAATTTAAATCAAATCCCATGACTATCATTAAAATATTACTCTAAAAAACTTATTATATTTGTTTATTTCTTATTCTTATTTAGTTTTATTCATTGGATCCATCTTGTTAGATTTGAATTATCTCTTGGTATTTAATATTGTAGCGAACCCAACTTCTGATAACAAAATAAAGACTTATTATTTTTTTCTTCTTTATTTTTAGTTGACTAATTTTTTCATAAAACAAATATATTATTAGTGGAAGAAAATTAGAATTTCAATTTCAATTTTAGATAGAAAACTATATATAATTTTTTATTAACTTCTTCCATAAAAAATTTTATATCTATCTTCATTTCATTGTTTCAAATCACTATATATTAATTTAGGTTACTCCTTGGATATACATTGATCCATCTCAAGTCATCTAGATTATAAAATAAATGTTTATATACGTTATTTTTAAATCTATTAATCTCTTTTAAAACATTAAAATTAACCATTTAAGACTCCCTTTGTTAAAGAAATCACCCTTTTCTAATTTGGGAATAACCCTATGTAAATGTTAAATGAATTTTACTATATGGTAAAAAATTATTAAAAATGGAAAATAAACCTTAAAAATCATGGAAATAACATTATGAAATTATGATTCCTTGATATCATTTCCAATTATTCTATCGCCTCTCTCTAAATTAACCATAGAAATTTTTTTTATTAAAGAACATTTTTGGAAAACATGATCAACCAAAAAAAGAATTAAAAATAATTTCAAACAATTACAAACCTATAAAAAACTAGTCTGATTAATAAAAAATACAACACCTATCAAAATAGAAATTATATGATGAGATTTTGAATATGATTTATGTACTAAAAAAAATCTAACACGGTAAACCTGGAAGGTGGGATGATATTGAGAATGAATCACCCTGAAACCATCCTACAATTATGCTTAAACTAATGAAAAATAATGATGTCGATGATGAAGGATTTTAGCCTATCTCTCCTCAAAAAGAAATAATTAAGAAATAATAGACATGTCTGAATCAAACCGTGGTTACCAGGTCTCATAGTCCTATAAAATTTGACTCTAATTGTTATGGTGATTCTGATGCTTCATATCATTTTGTGTATGACCTTTGATCTTTTTCGCTAGTTCCACTTGGTATGAAGGCATGAATACTCATATGACCCCATAAATTTTCCATTTTTAATTTTATTGTATTCTTTATTAATAAAAGGGGTCTACCCTAACCTTTATTGTGATATTATTAACAATATCATTGGGTCTTAACAATATCCCCTATTGTCCTAAGAACTTAAAATCTCAGCTACTTCTTTAACCCTGATATCAAAAATCTGATTTAGTTCCTATAAATTTAGGACATCTCAAATCCTTTGTGGTAGGGGATTTAAAAATATTGTTCTATATTTTGGTACATTATATTTTTTGAAATATTATTAAAAATATTTACAAATTTCTTATTGAATCAAAAATTAGTTTAATTTTTAACCCTATGAAACCAATGGGGATAGATCTCTTTGATTTTCAATCCCATTAAAGGAATTATTAAATTCAACATCGTTATTCTTCATTTAAACCATTATATTAAAATGGATATGTTGTGAAATATTTTACGAGTTTAATTATTTATAAAATATCATTAGAAAAAAAGATATAACAAGGTATGTTTAAACTATTTTCATGGTCTCTATGGAGATGGTTGGAATGGTGGGAGGGGTTACTATTTAAATAAACATCTATAATATGATACCCTTTTATCAATATGATAATGTTTTTTAGGAATGAGAATACTTATATTTATTATTCATTTAAATTTTTCTTTCTTTAGTTTTTCCCGGTCTTGATTCATATATATCATTTCATATATAATTTAATTTATATGTATAATAATATTAACTTTATGTTCTGAAGTTATTCAAATTAGGGAATATACATGTACTACTAGAACTATGAATTATCAAATTTAAAATGGGATGTATTTTGGAAAATGGAACTGAACATTGGAATATAGAATGATAAATAAGAATGTGGAATGACAAAAATGTCTTATTTGATTCTTTTCCACTCTTTCATTATAGTTTATATTATAAATATATTTTACTATATTAAATTATTTATATTATTATGTGTGTATATTCATTCATATTTTGTTAATTATTATTTGTTAAATTATATGTGTAAAGGGAAGGTAATATGATGATGCTAATGATCTGTAGTAACGAAATATATTTAGTGTGATATAATGTACCACAAGAATGAATATAAATAGAAATTGAATCTAAAACAAATTATGATTACTTTGAGTAATTTTTAATTAGATATAATTTTCCTTATTATAAATCATGGAGTGTTGATTTAGATGAGTTATTTTTTTCATTATAATGTTTTCTCATGCAACGATAGATCTAAGGGAAGATTTATAATAGATTACAAGTTCCTCCCATACAATTATGGAGTAATAGTTTTTACGTGGGATAATTATATTATTTATGAAATACGAGGTATATTTTTTATCTCTTAAGAGTATTCAATTACCTTTATGTACTTTTGGGATCCCAATAATAATATACATAGTTCTTGAGTCAGGTATTGTGATTTCAAATGAAGAATTTGGCTCGACGTGTCATATACATGGTTATGTCTTAAAATTTGGATTTGAGGTGTAGGGATATTGTTTCTATTTCATTAATATCCTATTCAGGATTGACATTTGGGGTTGTCAGGTTATTTTATAGTCATTTACTTGTGATCATAAATATGTGATTCATTAATTAACTAATAAAATAATTCAATTATTAGTTAATTGAAGAGTAAGTGGGTAAGATAAGAACATGGTATGATGATTTGTAATATCTAGTGTTGGAATTTTATAAGATGTCACAATTCTTATTAGTTACTGAATATATATAATTAGTTTATTATCAATTACATAATATTGTCGCCTTTATTACCCAACTATATTTCATTAATCTTAATTAATAATGGTGATTTTCTATTATCATAGTCTGATTTTTTGATTGATTTACTATTATTATGTCTCTTTTTTCTATTACTGTACAATACTAAACATGTAGGCTACAAATTTGTTTTGTTATGTGTATACATTCAATGGATATAATGCGTTTTGAAATTGTTTATCTGTATATGGGGTGTAATTAATCAAAGTTATAAAATGTATATTTCATAAAATCTATAATAACTTAATATTTTGAACTAAATTTATATAATTGATTAATATATAATGGATTAAGGGGTAGTGTACATATATATACTCATACAATAATTATTGGATCATGGTTTTAACATGTGAAATTAATTTTGGGTTTTAATTTTGTAGGTTTATTGCATGTAAACATTTTCCCTGACTGTATTGGCTTTGGGAAATGCCATGCATTATAGTGTGATGGATCGAGGTTTTAACAAGATTCAATGACATATTGATGTACTGATATGGTTTTTCAAATGGGGTTGTGGTTATGTATATGTTGGATTCGATATGTGGTTTTGGATATGGTGATATGATGTTGTGGAAATGATGTAGTGGAATTAGATATGTGGTGATTGATGTGATGTAATAATGGTGGTTTTTGGGTTGATCTGTTATGATAGAATGTAAAAATGACATGAAATGTTATTATTGATATTGTGAACTTATTAAGATAAATAAATGGTTATTATTTGTGTCTCTACTTTACCTATTATTCATAAATGAATCTAGAAACTCAATATTATCATCCATTATTATTATAAATGACTTATTAATCAAATGCCAATTAATTTTTCACTTATATAGTGATATGACTCGAGGAATCCTATTTAAATGTTTTGTGTTCCAGGAAATACAAAATTACTTTTTTTACTTATTCTTCTATTTTGTTATTGACATCAAATGATTATTTTTGGTAATGAAGTTTGGTGATAGTTAATAATTTATATACTCATGACCTTCGACATTGCTTACTTGTTTAATTCATATTTTTGATTAACTATTATTTCTACTTTGCTGATCACACTCATGTTTATCAAAAAAAATATAATTCAAATGGATGTGGAATTTTAGAATTAATACCTAAGAAAATACAACCAAATTCACACCCTTTATTGTTTTCTATATTTTTTGTAGGATAAATTGATGGAGATTCAGGGATGTTTTTATTGAGGTAGACTGACTGGAGTCTGAAAGATAATTCTTCCGCTCTCTTAATTTAATTTTATATAGAACCATGTACTGAGTTTGTAATTGATAATTATTTTACTTTTATATATATTTGTATTTTATTTTTGGTTAACTACTATATTTCTAGGATATTTTATATTGAATCCTCCCATATGTTCAATAGATTCCCTATATTTGATCCCCCAACACATAATATATTAGAGGTGAGATTTTGAGGTGACACGTTTCTTCACATTCCACCTAGATGAGGTTCTAATGGGGACATGTTTTGAGAAAATGACTTATAGAATTTTGGTTGAGAGATATGTTGGTTTTTGGACGTAGACCCAAGGGAGGGTGGCATGGTTTCTAAAGGGAAGAAATGTCATTTAACCTAAACAATATAAGATGTGTGGAACTAACTATAATAATGATATTTAGGGACTCTTGTGAATAATTCACATTCCCTTAATTTTGTGGACACTAAAAAGGATCTGGGTATTATGGTACCAAATAACCCAACATAAGGAATGTGATAGCTAACTAAGCATGACTAGGTAAAAATGAACTGATTGAGTGGAATAACATTTTGAAATAATTCATTCAAAATTTCTATAGGTAGTATTTAAGATTTTATAAAATTATTTGGGATTGTTTTTTATTTATCTTAATATATAATTATATGATGTAGTCTTTATAATTATGTTTCATTCATTTGTAATAAAATAACATTTACTTGTTAAAAGAAGTTTTCTTACAAAATCATGACATGAAATAATTTTATATTTTCTTAATATACTACATTACTTTAAAAAATTTAGGATTAAAACATATTAACTTATATACATTTAATGACATGTTATGAACAGATATCATTAATTTAATGTACAAATGATTATATATTTCTTTGATGGTGAAGCCTGTTTAAGATTTTTCTATTTCTATGATTGTTTTTTCTGAAAGATATTTTATTTAAATATTCCTTTTAAAAAATATGGATTATGTTAATAGATTTTTAAATAAATGTTTAAGAATCTGTATATAAATTGAAACATTCAAAAAAATGAAATATTTTTCCACATGTTAAGAAAAATTGGAAAAAATGTAGATTTCATTGAAAATAAATTCAAATTGTTTGTATGTTTTAATTTAATTTAAATGATTACAATTTCATAATTTCTTGCAACCTAGTATGTACAACTAAATTAAATTTTCTAAAGCATTCTAAATACATATTGTAAATATATATTTAATTAAGGTTTTATCATTTAAATTTAGATGTAATGTGATATGTAAGAAATAATTTTTTAAGACACCATATTAATGATTAAAAAAAGTTTAAAATGTTTTTTATGGAAGAATAAAAAAATATGTGACATGTTAATTTTTTCACCACCAATTTGAACACGTTGAGATCATGTTTTAAAAATATTATTTTAATTTCCTATAAGATTTATTAATCTCTATTTTTTCTAAGTAATAATCTGGAAAATAAAATCAGGAAGAATTATTAAATCAATTAAAAACGTCATAAGACATTAATGATATAAATAATATGGTTCAATTATTATTATGTGACTATTATAGGTATGTGGTAATTATGAATTCGATAATATAAATATTATTTTTTCATCTTTTATAAAATTCTTCTTTAATGATTTTTAATAATATTTGAGGAATAATCAAACAATTTTTTTAATATATAAATATTTTAATTCGTTGTTAGTGATTTGTTTACTCCAAGTCTCAATAATGACTTGTTATATGTTCATTTATCATATAAAAATAAATCATTTTCAAATAAGTCTCTACAATACTACTGTTGGTATTCTTTGAATGATTCGATATGATATTTTACAGAAGATGTGGTTGATTAGATAAAGGTATGGTTATCGTAATATGATATTGATGATTTGATGGTAGTATTGAGATTAAGGATATGGTTAGAAACAATATTTTTTATTTACCAAGTACTATTTTTTTCATTCTTTATTTATTTCAAAGTTGATGAGTTTTTATTTTCAATCTTTTGTCTGATAAACTTCATGATATTATAAACTACCACATTTTTATATTTCCAAATGAATATTAATTCCATGGTTTCTACTATAATTTTTTGGATATTTTTGAAAACATTCTCATAACATATTAAATAAATTAATTTGATAAATAAATGAATATTTTGTTTGAAATAAGAAGAGTAGCCAATATTGTTTGGACCATGGTTTCTTTAGAATTTAATTTCAAATTGAATCAATGATATATTATCATTTATGTTTGTTGCATTAAGAATTTATATTTGAAATATATATATATTCATCAATTTATATCCCTTATAGAAATTTTAATCTAGGAACCGTATTCTATGTTGATTATAAGGTTGTTACATTTTTAGTTTTTTTATATGAAATTTAAATTTTGGGTTGAACTTATTATTTTATTTATAATTGATTTGGATATTATAGATGATATGGAATGACCTGAAGTAGGATAGTTAATCAGTTCCTATTGTTATTTTTAAGGATTCATTAGAATGAATAATATGAGTCACAGAAAGTCTCTCAGTATTTGATATTTAGTTTCGATTTGTATAGTGAGTTAGGTTATATATTGGTAACTATAATTATTTAATTAAATAAAAATGAGATGATTTTGAATAAAATTATAAAAATTCTTTTATTTATATCCTGGTTTTAAAAAAATGGTCATGTAATTAACTATAACTTATCAACTTTCTAAAAACTGATCAGTTGTATTCTATATTTTTAAAGGGGTACTATATTTGAAGATAAATTGTGTAAAAAATTGATTTCATGTTCAAAATGGGTATATATATATTGAAACGTATTGTCTAGATGTTCTCTAGATAGAAGTGAGTTGGATTCATAACATGATTTTTTATAGAGAGTGTTAGAATAAAATCCATCCTATTTGAGAAGCATCTGTCCTTAGGTGTTGTTCTTTGTGTTTTTATCATTTTACTTATATTTTTATTCTTTAGGGAAAGAATAATTTTAGTGGTATCTGATTTAGGGTCAGTATTTATTGAAAACCCTTCCCATTATCATTTCCCATGAGTTTAAATGTTTAGTGGTTTGTGGAAATTTTAGCATTTGTTGATGTTTACTGTAATTATAAAGAACAATTTTTAGGGAATTATTTATTTTAATATGTTTCCTCGATTTTTAGAGAATATTTTGGTGAAATTTACATATAATTAATATATTTTATGTTACCTTTACGTATTTACTTAGCTATAGAATAATACTTATGTATCCCTTTAACAAGGAAAACCCCCTTATGTATCACCCTTTATAGCTAAATGTCCCCCACACATGACAATGATATTCAATTATTTTCCATATTTTCATTATAGAAATCTTCATTTTGATACATAAAATAATATATTTGAAATATAAAGGTTATATTTTCATATTAAAGAGTTATTTTAAAATTTTTAAAATTAAGAGTGTAATGTTTTAAATTATATATTTCATGTGTCAATGAAAAAATTTAATATATAATAATATTCTATTAATTTGTAAAAGATAATAATTCTTTTGTAAATTTAAAGACATCCATATATAAGAGTAACCGTTTTATGTGTAAGAGTCATCCCCTTTACTGTTTTTTCTAATGTAATTGTAATCTTCTTCTTGAATAATATTCATTCCCTTTTCTATTTTTTAAGATATAATTTGTTGTATTTAATTATTTATAATAGGATTATGAATCATAAAACAAAAAAAATTATGAATTTGGTTACTAAATTAAAATTTATTTCCTTTGTACTATATATGTGATGTGATTTTTGATAGTCATATATTGTGATGTGATTATAATAAATACACCATGAATTTATATCATTATTTCAAATTTAATAGAGATATGAAACTGTTAAAAAAGAGAGAGCATTAGAGAGATCACGTTAGATGCATTTGACCAATCATGTAATTCTATTAATTAATAGTATGTAATTTTCAAAATAATTTTTGGTTGTATCCCACCTTTTGTTCGAAATTCACATTTTTTATTAAAACATTTCATTCCATAAATCTCTTTTAAGATAGATTATTTTCCTTATAATCTAAGGAGCATATCCCTTTTGTCTCTTCAATTACTTATTTTATTTCATCCAAAATGAGGAAAAATTTATATGATTTGGTATTGGTGACTAGTTTGATGTTGATCAATCTCAAAAAGATTGGAAGAATATTCTCGTAGATTCATTCAATTATAATAGTATTTCCACTCGATAAAGAAAAATTTTACTCTTTATATGGAAGATAATTGTAAACCATTCCTCTATGTTACAAGATCTTATGTTTCTTGATATGCTATGAAAACAAATCTATGATATTATTATTGATATATAAAAACCATTATTATTATTCCATTGAAACAAATGGTTCCAAATCTCATTGATTTCTATCCCCTTTGAATGAAATGATTGAAATTATTATTAATAATATTATTAAAAGAGACCCTAACATTAAAACCTACATGTTTTGACTTATTTTACCTCTCTAATATTTTTAAACTACCGTTGGACAAAAATTTAAAAAAGGGAACTATATACTCTCTCTTCAAGCATGATAGGACCATGCTGAAGGAAGAGATGGTTTGCAAGGATTGTATTTTTTTGATCTTGAGGAACTTTTCATAAAGGAAAGATACATTGACTTTCTAAGAATTCTGAAGCTGGAAGTTTGAAGGTTCGGAATTGAGAATATTGAACATTCAGAACCTGGTGTTCGAAGAATTCGGAGCCTGGAATTCAGATTCTGGAATTCAGTGTTTGGAAAATGAGATGTTCAGAACTGGGAAATTTCAAATTATCGAAAACTGGTTGATAGGATATGTGAAGGCACTAATTGTGAAGATGCTTTGCTGTTTTGTAACTCTAATTTGTGATTATATTCAAGTACTCATGATGTAAGGAAAAGTTGGATCTAGAAGTCATACCGAGAATCTGAAGAGCAGTTCTGAGAACCATAAGTTGTTCCAAGAACCTGAAGTCATACCGAGAATCTGAAGAGCCGTTCTGAGAACCAGAAGCCATTCCGAGAACCTGAAGTCGTACCGAGAATCAAAGAAGTCTTATCGAGAACCAAAAGCCGTTCTAAGAATCAAGAAGAGCCGTATTGGGAACCAGAATGTTGTACCTAGAACTAGTGAAGTCATATCGAGATCTAGAGGAGTCATACCAAGAGTTCCAAATCATCGGTATCGATGAATAAAGAAGGGTCTTACCGGGAATTGAAATGGTGTCATGCTGAAGAAGAAAAGAAGAGTGGATCCGAGAATGTGACTCCGAGAAACCTGCGTAACAAGGTCGGATCCGTAAAAGGCCAAATCTCTAAATCAAGGGAAGGGGAAGAAGATTCGAGAAGATTATAGAGATGTTGAAAAAATATTAATTACTCTGAAATTTCAGGATAAATTAAGATTTGGGTGAATTTAAGTGAGCGGGAACATTATTTTGGTTTCCCAGCTAAGCAAACTTTGGAGACCCTATAAAAGGAGATCAGAGTACTAAGTAAATTGATTGATGATGCTGTAGTAAGAGAAGATCTGATAATCTAGAGAGAGAAAGAAGTGTCTGGTCGATTGAGTTTTCATTTCAGTTTCAATTGAAATGAGAATTTGATACTGGTGGACATCGTATTGAGTTTCTCGGATTAACGAAATCTCAGATTGAGTAATTGGAGTGAATGTGAAGAATTCAGAGTGGAGATTAGGAATGGGGAATAAGTCTTGGTCATCACAGTATTGAGTTTCTCAGACAGAGGAAGACTCGGATTGAAGAATCAGAGTGAAGAAGAAAAATTAGAGTGAAGAATTTAGAGTGGAGATTCGGAATGGGGAATCAGTACTAGCCGTCACCGTATTGAGTATCTCAGACTGAGGAAGACTCGGATTGATGAATCAGAGTGAGGAAGAAAATTCAGAGTGAAGAATTCAGAGTGGAGATTCAGAATGGGAAGTTCAAATTGTAATTGATCTATCGCAAGTCCAATAAGTCCTTGACTTTATTCTGGGTAAGGAAGTGAAGATTTGTGCTGAACATGCTTACACTTGTGTATTTGAAAGGAAGTTCAGGTAACATAAGTTGTTACAAGAAATGAGACTTTTCCCTATTGTTCTAAGAGGGTGCACACACACTGGAGTGATTTTTTCACAGTGCTTCACGAGTGTAAGGGTATATCCTACTCTTTGTAATCAATGGATTATTTTCTTAGTTTACTGTATGGTGATGGATTGTTTTCAACCATACCAAAGACGTCTCTATTCTTATTGAATAGTTAACCTTATAAATTGCTATCTTTCCTTGGATGTGTGCCTGTTTTTTTTCTCAGCAGGGAATTATACCATTTATAGGAGACAAAGTTTGTTCTCAACATTAAGGGAACTTAAAAGAAGAAAAAGGGGTACCACTGATTCACCCCCCTCTCAGTGGTTCATTACTCCAACTGGGTCGTTACAAGTGGTATCAAAGGGAGGTTTCCTTTGTTTTCCTTGATGATGGAGAAACTAAATTGTGTGTACAATAAAGGCATTCCGGTATTCGATGGGAAGAACTATCACATCTGGAAGGATAGAATGCTACCATATCTCATGTATATTAGTTATGAAGTTATTGAAGCTTCAATAGTTGGGTTTCCCCCCATTGAAGACAATGTTCCACTTACACCTGTTGGCAAAATGTTTCTTGAGAATGATGTAAGAGACAAGAATGCTATATTGTCTTCACTTTCTGAAAGTTATTTCTTAATAGTAAAAGGAGTGTCCACAACCAAAGGTATATGGGACAAACTGGAAAACATATATGAAGGATATACAAAAGTCAAGAAGGCAAAACATCAAATCTAGAGATTGATGTATGAAGACTTGAATATGGGAGATCATTAATCTGTTGGGGATTTCTTCACCAGGGTAAATGATATTGTTAGTACCATCAAATGTCTTGGTGAAGATATGAATGACTCTATTGTGGTTGAACAAATCTTGAGGATTATTCCTGATAAATTTGATGCAAAGTTATCTTCATTTAGAGACAGAGACTCAGAGACTCCATCACATGATGATTTGTATAACACACTCATTACTTATGAGATGAGAAGTGAAAAGGCTATGAAGACTAAGAAAAAGGTTGATAGAGAATTATCTTTCAAAGCCACGAAGAAGTATAAGTCTAAGAAGATCTTGATTAAATAATATGGTGGTGACACTGACTCTGAAAGTGAGGTATGTAAAAATATTAACGATATTTTATTCTTGTGTTAAAAAAATGTTAAAAGGGGAACATGTAAATACAAGGGAAAATTTTTCTTGATGTGTTTTGAATGTGGAGGTATTGGCCACATTGCTACTAACTATCCTCGAAGGGAGAATGAAGAAGATAGTGATGAAGAAGAAATAAAGCCAAGAATGTTATGGAAGAAGAAGGGTGGTAAAGCAAAGTTAGGTAAAGAAAAGAAGTTCTTCAAATCAAAGAGAAAAATATTTCTATACATAAATGAAGAAGATGAAGAATGTGATGTTGAATCCGAAATATCAGTTGAGCATGGTGTTGGGAATACATTCATTGCAACAGTAAATGAAGAGGATTTCGGAAGCAGCATCTCAGAAGAAGAAGAAAATCAGCTTGAGATGCATCTGAAAGAAGAATTGAAGGAATGATAAAAAAGATTAGAAGGCTGTAAAATCTTGACAAAAAGGTGGAAGATGAATGTTTCTCAGCATCCAATCAAGTCAATGATAAAGAAGAACTTGATAAAGAGCTTGAAGACTTGAAAAAGTCTCTTGAAGATGAGAAAAATCAAAATGAGCACATGAGAGTTAAGCTAAATGAAAAAGAAGAAGAACTAGAACTCATTCAAAAGAAGCTATCAGAAGTTTAATAAAAAAACTTGTTTTCAAAAATCAACTACTGATGTTGGTTAAGGCTCTCAACAGGCACATTCTGAAAAAATTCAACAGAAGAATAATGTGGTTTGTGTGAATAAGAAAGCTGAGAAAGTTACTTATGTGTCCAAGACCAGCGTTACAGGGAACTCTGAAGTTTCAAGGAAACCTATGTCTAACACTAGTGAAAAACAAGAAAAATCATAGAAGGTAGGATTCCAGTAGAGAAATATTGCTATCAAAATAATGGTTGGTGAGGTTAAAGAAAGAGAAACAAAGAAGTATCAGAACAAAATCGTCAGAGAAAGGTACTCATTCTATGGATACTGGTGGTATTGTGGTGGTTTCATGCATACATCGAATATTTGATGGTTCAATCAACATTATTACCATCAACCCACAAGTCATTATAGGCATAGATTGAGGGGGAGTCAATCCCTTCAATGGAAGAAGAGTGAGAAGGTTTTCTTTGAGAAAGTTGAGAAGAATGAAGTCAAGATAGAAAATAGGTTCCAGCCTCTGGAGACCATTTGTGAAAGGTGTGAACAACCTGGACACCTTGCAAAAGGATGTCTTGTGATGCTGCCGGCTCAACAAAAAGTTCTTAATTTTCAGAAGTCGAAGGTGAAGAAAGAAGTGAAAGAAGAAAAATCTCTTGTTTTTCAAAGTGCTCTAAAAGTTACAAAGGAAGAACAACCTTGGATACTTGATAGTGGGTGTTCCTCACATATGATAGGGGACTTGAAGTTCCTAAAGAATATGAAGATGTTTAAATAAGGCAATGTGACATTTGGAAATGATGAATCTTTAAAAATCAAATGTGTTGGATCATCCATCATTGGGAAGGAAAAATTAAAGTCCAAGAAAACTCTGTATGTTGATGGGTTGAAGCACAATTTACTGAGTGTATCACAATTGTGTGATAAGGGTAACAAAGTTACCTTCAAGAAAGATGGATTTATTGTAAAAAGTGAATAATATAGGCAGATTGATACAAGAGGCCAACAAAACAAAGGAAATCTGTTTCAAGTTGGAAATTCCCAATACTCTTGTTACATGAGCATAGTGGAAGAAAATTAGTTGTGGCACAGAAGACTTCGATACATGTGTTAGAGAAATATGAGCAAGTTATCTCAAAGGGACTATGTTTGAGATATTCCAGATTTTCCAAGAAGAAGAGATTGGTGTTGCACTACCTACCAGAAAAGACAGATTACAAGTTTTGTGCATAATAAGGATGACATTTGTTCAAAACAACCCCATGAACTCATACATTCTGATATATGTGGCACAATGAGAAAACAATCATCATTTAGAGACAAGCACTTCATCACCTTCAGTGATGATTTTACTCGTATTACATGTGATATGTTTATGAAGCACAAGTCATACGCCCTAAAAATGTTTAAAAGCTTCAAAAGGAAAACTGATAAATAATGTGACTGCTCTGTGAAGAAGATTAGAAAAAATAATGGTGGTGAGTATATAAGTGAATAATTTGAAGAATATCTTGAGAAGCATGGGATTCAACATTAATATAGTTCTCCATATACACCACAAAAAAAATGGGGTTTATGAATGGAAGAACAGAAGCTTGGTGGAAATGGGAAGAACCATGTTTCTTGAACATGGCCTTACTCATTACTTTTGGAGGCAAGCTACTAGTACAACTATTTATATTCAGAATCAATGTTTCTACAGGCCTCAATCAAACAAGACTCCATTTGAACTTTTCTATGGACTTACTCCATGTATAAATCATGCTAAAGTTTTTGGGAGCCCATGCATTATAAAGAAGAAAGGTGGAAGTAGTGGAAAATTCAACCAGAAAGGTGAAGATGGAATTTTTCATGGTTATTCACCAGAAGGAAGAGGTTATAGATGCTTTAAAAAAGATACAAGAATAATGGTGGATGCAGTTGATGTATAAGTCATTTATAATCCGGGGAAAGTTAAGAATGTCCATACAGACAATGAAGATGAGGAAGATGAAGTTAATGATTCTGATAAGGATGTAATGAATTGTAATCCTAATCAAGATAAAGAATGGGATTCAAGAATAACAAGTGATGAGGAAGGAACACGAAAAACATATCCAAGGATAATGAAACAAGGGAAAGCTCAGAATATTATTGGTGATCAATGTCACATAGTTCAAACAAGAAGAACAAGTAATTCTATATCACATACTTCCTTGTATTCCAATGTGGAACGAAATGATGTTAAAGAAGCCTTTGAGCATCTGGAATGGGTTCAACCCCTGAATGAATAATTGGATCAGATTGAAAATAATGACACATGGGAAATCGTACCCAATCCTGAAAATAAGAACATTATTTTCACGAAATGGGTCTTCCGAAACAAGTTGAATGAATATGGTGAAGTTATTAGAAATAAAGAAATATTGGCTTACAAAGGCTACTCTCAGATTCATGGAATTGACTTTGAAGAAACTTTTGTCCTAGTATCCATATTAGAAACTATCCGAATCATTCTTTCTATTGTTGCACAACGAGGCTACAAAATATTTAAAATTGATGTTAAATCCGCATTTCTTAATGGTGATCTCAAAGAAGAAGTTTATATTGAGAAACCATGTGGACTTGTTGTTGGAAAGAATGAAATTTATGTGTGCAGGTTGAAGAAATCCTTGTATGGGAAAAAGAAAGCTCCAAGAGAATGGTATTCCAAACTTGATATTTTATTAAAGGAGATGAACTTCATGAAAGGTAGAGTTGACAGAAATCTGTACATCAAGGAAAGCCAAGATCTTTATCTCATTGTGATTGTCTATGTTGACGACATTATTTTTGCTGGGAATGATGAAATAAGTTGTGAAAGGTTTGATGAAGGAATGCAGAATGTCTTTGAGATGTCCATGCTGGGTGAAATGAGATACTTTCTTGGGTTAAAAATTTTGCAATAGAAAAATTCATTTTTCACTCCCAGGAAAAGTATGCTAAGGAACTTTGTTTCCGACGCTTTCACCGGGGCGCATGAATCCGTATGTGGGGAGGATTCACTGCTTATTTCCCCGCATTCCCGCTTCCCAAAGGTGGGCGACATCCATTCCTTGTTCAGGGATGTCTGCTCCTTGATCGAAACGGGGATGATGGGATGTTGGTTCTTCTTTCCGTGGATTCCTCCTCGAAACTTGTCACATAGTCTGGGTCTCCCTCATAGATTTAAGACAGGTTCGTGAAGCTCATTCCTGGTGCCATATTGACATGGACGTGAGTTAATTACGCTGCTTTCGTCAAGACGCTCCAAGGGGTCTTGTCAGGGCAACAACCATCGGTGAGGAGAATGGTCACATTGGGGCGTTGTTGGCATGTCTGTCTTCTCTCCATTATCACATGGCTTCTCGAGGGCGCGGAAGCCCGAGGCATCCCACATTGAAAGTGGGGAATGTGTACCATCTGAGGTTTTCCTTAGCTTCCCATGTTTAACACGGGGTATGTTGTGACTTTAACATCTTGAGGAGACGGATTGGGTTGAAGGACCCCTAGGGGAAACACCGATGTTGGGGCTAGCGCGTGGGTGGCTTCCCAGATGTCATGGACTGGGATGGGGTGGCATGATCTCACCGGGATGTGGTGGCCTGGGTAAGGATCAGGATGGATGGTGGAGTGACGGGATTGAACCTCATGGAGGCTTCCTACGTATCCCCATTCTAGGGAATCAAAGTCCGCGTAGTTCGGTGGTACGGTGGGACACCTGGAGAGGTGACCCGTGAGAATGAACGCATGGATTGGAGCCTGGGGGAAGTAAGATCTCCGGGCTAGGGCATGAGATTCCCATGACACGTGGGCTCAGGGGGAAAGTCAGGATGAGACGTGGGTGTGAGACATGGGACTTACTCTCTAATGCGGCCCAAGAGGGAGAATATAGTTTAACGTCATGCAGGACGAGATACAGTTTAACGACATGCGGGACGAGATACAGTTTAACGTCATGCGGGACGAGGGCATACAATTTAACGTCATGCGGGATGAGGGATTTGGGGCTTACTCTCGGAGGCGGCCCATGGTGGGTATGAGGCTTACACTCTGAGGCGGCCCATGGTGGTCGGGGAACCGACGTGGATTGGTCAGAATGACTGGGTGGTGGGATTGAGCCTCGTGGAGGCTTCCTACGTACCGTGCGTTAGCACGGATCAAAGTCCACGTAGTTCGCTGGGATGGGGATTACGCTCTGAGGTGGCCCATAGAGGATTTCATGGTCGATGCGCGCTCTAAGCCCACGTGAGTCATGCTTGGTGTGAGAAACAAGAGGTAGCAGGGACCAGACGATCACGTCGCGAAGGGTGTGACAAAGTGCAGTGGGAAGTGGCCTATAAAAGGGCTTACACGTGGTTAGCAGCCCTTGGTGCCGGGGTTTCCTCCAGGATGGAGGCCCGTGATGCGAAAAAGCATAGTGGGAAAAGGACTCCACTGGCCTTGGAAGGGGGAAGTACAGAGATGCACGGGTGCAACCTTACATTGAGAGGTTAGGGGCTTACGCTCTGAGGCAGCCCTTCCCCTGCGGGGAAAATCCACTCTGATAAGGAGGATCTCATTCCATGCGAGGAAGAGTCCATTCCTGTGGAGACGAGTGGGCGTAAAGAATGCCCGAGCTGGGAGGACCTTGCGTGCGAAGCACGGGGTCGGACCACAGTTTAACGTCATGTGTTAAGGATGAGGTGCTTAGCAATTTAACGTCTTGCAGCTTGGACGAGGTGGGTTTGCTCAACACCCCTAGGGCTTATATTCCCAATTCCCTCTACCCCTTGTGGGAGGGAAGGCATCGGTAAGGACGTATTAAAGGGGGGCCGCAAGGCGAACCATTGAGGGGTCCATGTTAGCGTGGCTATGCTAATAAGTAATAGACATTAGCGTGCCTATGCATAGAAGCATAAGACAAAGCAACACAACGGGAAACACTGCCCAAGGAACCTTGACGTTACTTGATACGAGCCTAGAAGACCGTACGGGGAAAAACGCATGGCGCGCAAGCCTGGAAGGGGAGACATTAGGTGCCGGCGCATAGAGGCAGCCAAGGGGCGTCAAGATGAAGGCTCCTGGGTTTCGGGCGCAAAGAGAAGGTTTGAACTCAAAACACCGGGATGGAGCGCAATAGGGATAGATAATTACATGCGAAAATGGGATTGCACGCACGGGCCACGGATTGCGCACGAGGAAGGAACCCTGAGGAGGGGGAAAATTCACTGAAGCCAGTGGAGTTGCGCGCAAAGGCGAACCCTGGGGCAAGGTTGTGTGAAAAGAGGGATTACCTAGAAGGCATATTGCACGCGGGGGGAGTCGAATTGCGCGCACGAGAGCCGATCCAAATTCCGAAACCCCCAAACCGCTTGGGGTCGCCTTCTATTTATTGGCATCGACAGGCACAGAATCCAGGCGGTGTGTGAAATTTTCCGCGCCGGGAACCGTTGGTGTGCAAAACTTCTCCGCGTGGAACCGGGGCGTGCAAATATTGCGCCCCTCACCGGCTCGATGACACGAATCCCAGAAATGCTTCGCGCGCACGACAATATTTCACACGGATCCTCATTTATTTCGCACACTACTTCCCAGGCCTCCAGACCGGGCCTCTGATTCCGAATATGACTTCGATTCGTCATTTCGAAACATCCTCCGGGACATACAGACTTTTTTGGCGTCTATAAATGCCCCCCCTTGGCATTGGATCAGCAAAAGGTCACAACGATAGGACTTCGAGGGAAATGCCGAAACACTGAAGTGGTGGGTCTCCTGGGCACTTTGAGCGCAAAATTCCAACGGAGCACGCAAAACCGATGGACTCGCACATAATCTTCTTTTTGCGCGGCGCGGAACCCTGGCCTTGCATATAAAAAGGGGCGCTGGGTCCCAAATCTGTACTTCAGCTTTTTCCATGCGATAGGATTATTGCTCTCGTGCGCGAAATTGCTTCCATGACTGCGTGTAAAAACGCTCTGGCAGCGCAGAATTCCTTTCGAATTTTGGCTGTCTTTTCACACCTGCTCGGGACATTCCGCGCTTGGCGCGCAATACACCCGGATTTCACGCAACTACTTCAGATTTCGCACAACACTCTCTGATTCCGCACTATGTATCCGGATTTCGCACAAATCCCGAAAAATTTGAGATGGCCGCAAACCGAGTTGATGAGGGGGAAGCCACTGCTCGTAGGGGAGAGATGGTGGTAAACGAAGTGGTTTAGGTGCCAAGGTGATTGTCTCCAACAACATGACCTTGTTCAATCTGCTGACTCCGGCCCAGAAGAGGTATCCCATGTCGGACAACCTCCTGCTCTGGAACTTTGGCATCCTGGAGGAGGTGCCCCTGCCGGGCTTCGAGATGGACATGTCGCGGTCGTGGGTGACCCGAGAGGACGAGCTTCCTCGCTACAACATCACCAAAAACGACCATCATACCAGAGAAACTAGACATATGGACGTATATTTCCTGATCCCGAGGACTAGGACCATCACCGGGGACGAGCCTATCGCAGAGAATTCTCCATCCCTCTACCTAATCACGTTCCATCAGAGCATCACGGATGACACGAAGGGCTGGATGAAGGATTGGGACCTGCGGTCTGGGGGAAAATTTACCAGCGAATGGGCCTGGGCGTTCTGGGTTCACCATACCTACAACCAGTTCGAGGATGAACTGTGGCATATTGGCCTATTCGAGGTGGTATGGACATCACAGTTCCACTTCCACCATCAACCTGAGCTCGGGCCAGATCTATTCATTCGGTGGTCTCCGGATACCAATACATTCCACCTTCATCATGGGGAAGTTGGCATCAGTCTCTGGGAATTTCACTGCATCGGAGGTATCCCACTGTACGGCTACCAATACGACGAGTTCGTTCCTCCAAAGAACACCTGGGAAGACAGGTCACGGACGCCTATGCTGATGTGGCACCTGCTAGAGCTGGCCAAAGAGAGGATGGGGGTTAAGGAATTCCAGAAGGACATTGCCTACAAGGACTGGTTCAGCCTATTCCTTGAGAATGATTCTTCCATCAAGATGCCGAGACGAGGTAAACGGTGCCCAACCACGGCTCAGAAGAGCAGGGACCGGTCATACTGGAGGAACCTGCAGGAGGGGCAATACCAATAATGGGGCTATCGCATCATCGAGGCCCAGTACCCGAACGTCTGGTATGTCGGGTTCCTTGCCGCCTTCCTGAGTGGGTGCCTCCTGCTGGTGTGGGACGCGAGGATGGGCGTCCGTCCAGCAACGCTGGTGATGGAAGGTACCATGGCCGCCAACAAATGGTTCTACTTGGGTGTCCTCATACTGGCCAAGCTGTACGCCATCCTGGGATGCATCTCACGAGGGGGGTCACCTCAGAGAGTATGTGGTCCTTTCCAGATCTTCCACGGCTAGGTGGAGGCTTATCTCGGCGGGTACACCTTCACAAATGCCATCCGTCCTCCGGGAAATGGCATGCGACTATCCTTACTGAACATCGCTGGGGTGTCGCTAATGACGCTCAATGAGGAGGGCCTGAGAATCCGCATTGGCAACCACAACAACTTCCACTTCATCCCATTACCCACCCCGGTCGTCCAGATGGTGGACAACGGGCGAGCTTCTCTGGAATAGCATGAATATTTCCAGAGCATTCGGGGCAGGGTGCTCATGGCTCGGATCGACGGGAAGGTGATCTGCGAGCCTTACGTGCCATCCGGATTCACCAGGAAGTTCGGGTGCCTCCAACGAATACCGAAGAAGGTATTCACGGCTGTCTGGCTGGAGAAGAATCCTTGCATCCTGCACCAGATGTGGTTGATGTTTACCACCTTCGGCTCTGGGGATGTCGTTACTCTTCCTCCCACCGGGGTCGATGCTGGCCTAGCAACCGAGTATGCCGAACACTGGACCATTGCGTACCATGAGGGGATTTTAGGAAAGCTAGTCCAGCAACTCGAGGTTACTCACGTGGAAACCGGGCGATGGGAAAGAAGGCAAGGTGCTGCGGGAAGGGGGGAACCAAGGGTGCGTCAGGTAGCGAGGCCTGCACAGGCCGGGACTTCAGCAGCGGGAACATAACATAGCGCCACCATGACTTCGTTACCCGTGGGGGGGGGGGGGGGGTCACATGAGGCGGCCAGGGAGATACCCAGAAAGCAGATAAGATACCTTCTTGAACCTTCCCAAGATGCAATTCTCCCGGCACTGTGGTCGGCTTGGATGACCCTGCGGCAATCGCTGAGCGTTGAAGCCATCTGTCAGAAGATCATGCAAAACGGGATCCAACTTCCAGTGGTCGGGCTCGTTCGAATTACCGACCGATTAAACTTCCATCGGCGGCATGCTTATCTAATGGCCATGTACACATACGCACACCAAAGGGGTCGGCATTCGGAGCCACCTTTCCTAGTAAAAGTGATGCTCAGCTAGGAGAATGATCCGGAAGTGATGCCGCCAGGAGAAAGCGACAGTGACGAGGAGTCGGAGGGGGAAAAGGAGACCGGAGAAGACAATGGCGAAGGAGAAGATGAAGAAGAAGGAGAACCCAAAGGTGAGAGGTTGCAAGGGGAAACCTACCATGGGAGTCTCCGAGAGAGTGGCGAGATTGTTGGCTCTGATCTCGACATAACCAAGATACTCGAGGTCTGTCTCTATCTTCATTCATTTTCCTTATTCATCCATTCTCCTTTTCATCTTCTAGCCCATTTCCCTACCTCAGTCAGGGGTAGTTGAGCATTAGACGGGCGTCCCCACTAGAGGATGGAGGAGATGAAATAGTGGGACATTATGGGGATCCGACACCCATCTTTGAATTAACAAGCGCAGAGTGGTCTCCCATCACGACAGCTCCTGCAGCGGCCGGAACACTGGAGACTGATGCTTTGGACTCCTGTAAGTCTCACGCTTCACTAATGGAACCTGGTATCAAAAGATCCCAACTGACTAGCGTATGCCTTGCGCAGTGATCTCAATATTGGAGGTTCATCAGGCTGCGGAGCCCAGGCCGTCCGTGAGTGGACCAGTGGTGGATATACAACCTCATTCAGAACATGCTCCCAACACTGAGTCTCCCCCAACAATTAATGAGCAAGGGGCAGCGGACATCCGCGGTGCTATTCTTGAGGCGAGGTCGAAAGCTGATTGGGGCATCATTGCTGCTGGGCGAGAGAGGAAGGTCGCCCGGACATCGAGGATTCTATTCCTCACGAAGGCGTCCCTGGGGCAGATCCTGCTGCCGATCTACTGGCTTCCTTCTCTATATACCGACCCGCTGACCCTGAGAAGATAGATTACTCGGACTAAGAGGCAGCCGAGGAGAGCCGGATGACACGTTGCAAAGGGTGGAAGTGTATCCAGTGCTTTCTCAGACATCCCCAGTCAGATTGGCTGAGGCAGATGGGATCACTCCAGACCTGGCTGCGCTTCTTGTGCGCCGGAGGGGCTGACGCTCAGTGCCTTCATCTAATGGTCCGTGACTACATGACCGAGAAGATAAGCGAGAGAAGTCGGCGCACCGATGTTTCCCAGTGTCAGGAATGATCGGCGAGCGCCCAAGCATTGCTGAGGGTGGAGTGGGAAGTCCAACACCTCGAAGGGCAGGCAGCAGATAAATAGGCCTTCATTGCAATATGCTCTGAGCTTGTGGAGAAACTGACGGCCCAGCTGGCTGACGCGCAGGAACAACTGATGGAGGCGAATCACCAGATGACCGTACATCAGACCGAGCGGGCGCAGGCACAAGCTAGGGTTGGCGAGCTGCGCTATATGGCGGCTGATGGGGAGAGAGTCTTCAAGGAGCGAGAAGCGGTCCTGGAGGCTACCAGCCAAAGGGTAGCAGCGCTGGAAAGATCGATTCATCACGCTAATCCCTAAGGGCTTTGTTTTGGCCATCTCATGAACTTCTTGCTTGTATTGCCCATAAAATCAATCAAATACATGGACAAATTCATTCATTTGTACCCTTGGTTTAATATGCTCAACCATAACTACGAAACGAACAACAACTCATCCCTAAGCTCCTGTGGGTCACACCCAATGTGAGAAGCAAAGGATGCTCGTGCTATCATTATGTCCAATTGTGGGGCATTGACCAAGCTTCAGGCATCCGAAATTGGGCTTGGATTTCTGAGGTGACCTTAGACCGATTGATATATCACCATCTCAATGTGCTCTAACACACGAGCAAGGCAATGCTGGGGGCATTGAAATCCATCCAAACATAGGGAGATGGAGAGGAAGGGTGAATCACGCTGCCCAAATTCGGAACACTATGGGGCGCGACGATAGAGGATAACTTTCAACCGTTGCAGAAACACTACATCCATATCATGTTGGCTAGGAATGGGGACAATAAATGAGGGCTGACCGCTGAACATGTTCGCAACACGGGGCCTAACTCAAACATCGTCGGTCAGTTTTCCGGAACGTTGGCCTAGGACAGCAGGCAGACTATTGGTCTATCATCCATATTGCTACAATAGGTGGACCAAAGGTCTATCATCCATATTGTGGTAGCAGGCGGACCAATTTCTATCATCCATACTGTTAGGGGGTCCCATCAAACATGACCAGTCCTCTGGAACGTTGGCCCAGGACAGTAGGCAGACTATAGGTCTATCATCCATATTGCTACAATAGGCGGACCAAAGGTCTATCATCCATATTGTAGAAGCATGCGGACCAAAGTCTATCATCCATATTGCTAGGGGGTCCCGTCAAACATGGAAGAAATGAGGATCTGAATAAAATGGAACGCAAAGCGTGGAAGGTGGAGTGGTGGTTTGTTCGAACAGAGTCCAACACTCCCGAAATTGTCCCACCGTGGTGGAGGCGCATTAGGCGGACGTACCAACCTGATCACGGGTCATCCCAATTTCTTGGAAGGACCTCTCTGGAGAGATAAAATCCGCTTCCCATTATTACTTAGGGGGTATCTCGAACTTATTCAGGGTAGATGTCACGTTTACACCACTTCCCATGAAGTCAGGCCGAGGGGCCTACAATAAGAAGGGACAGGGTTTGGTAATCCCTGGTGATGGACCCAAAACGAAATGTCTCGGCATTCCTACATATCTCATTAGGATGAGAATCAAGACTCACATAGTTCTAGAAAAAAAGTTTACCGTCATGTTGGACGAAATACAGTTTAACGTCATGCGGGACGAGGGACACATCTCATCTGGGGATAGGCACAGCTTGGCGAGTAAGATGATGTGAATGAGGACATAATCCCGCACCACACCGTACAATCCCACAAGAGAGAGCGAGTCGTAGAAATACAAAGAATGGATCTTAGTTTTAGGTCATAGAACTCGGACCAAAGGAGAAGGGGATTGGGAGATACACTGTAAAGCTATTGCAAAACCCAACATGAATGGGGAAAAGCCCTGCTTACTATGTGCTCCCAGGGACGCATTTAGGTCAAGAGACCAAGTGCGAAATGTTAGGTCGGGCCTCTGAGGAAGTTCCCAGGAGCTCCTACATATCTCATAAGGATTCGAATTAACCCACATGTAGTTCTTGGCGGTGCAGCATGGCGCGATGTGTCGCCTGTGCAAGGGTCGAAGGAGTCATGCGGGTCTAATCCTCGCACCAAAAGAAGCGGCATTTGATATATCTTGTTTTTTTTTAAGGTAAATGGTTTTTATTTTGGGGGGCAACTGGCCTGAGGTATAAATTCGTGCCGTCTCCACAATAATCAAGCCATAACAGGCGTTGATAAGCGGCATGGTAATCGAACAATACCTGGCGTGATGTCCCCCCATGGGGAGGTCATCACAATGCAACGCCATTTTTCTTCGTGCTGCCAGGACGATGTCATCACAGTTTAGGGTCGTATGGCTAGGACCGACAGCACAGTTTAAGGTCGTATGGCTTGGACCGACATCATAGTTTAAGTTCGTATGGCTTGGACCAGGGGGAACATGCACGATGTGATACCATCACTGCGCGCGATTTTGAGAGAGGAGCCTCGGGCCAAGGGGCCGGCGAGGGTCCAACCATCAGGAGGGGGACCAAAGATGCTAGCTCCCAGCAATGCTGGGCCCGAAACGCAATGTCTGGGCGACTCCTCGTTTCTCATGGGGATGAGGGTCAAGATGCATGCAACCTACAAAGAAGAAACCCAAGCACATACTCTAGCGCTTAGATTTCAGGAGCCCCGAGAGACACCGTTATGCAACTTGGTCTGTCTGACGTGTGGTGGTGTACTGAGGGTTAGTACAAGGAGTTTCAAGATTCCACCTTGACACGGTGGGGAGGAATGTAATGTGAATCAGGCAACCAACATTCAGGGCCCGGGAAAGCTGGTGTGATGACTGAAGATAATTGCTGACCACGTTCACAACAAAGCATCATGTCGCATTATCCATGGGGAAACACATATGAGCACCAACCGCTGACCATATTTGCAACACGGGATTTGTATCAATTTGTTGTCTGAAACCCTTGGGGGCGTTGGCCCATGACGGTAGGAGAGCCCTTGGACATTTTATCCAGGCCGTTCGTGGGGTTCCCTCTGGGTGTGAAGGATGATGGGGGACCGAATGAAGGGGAACACGAAGCTTGGAATGTGGATGGAGCTTTCCTAAGTCGAATATGACACTCCAGGTCCTAGACCAGAGTACTCTGAACACATTAGCAGACCACTGGATAGGGTCAAAGGGCTTAGTCTGAGAGTGGAAAAAAGATGGCGGATCTCCGAGAAAAGGGGGGCATAATGCCAAACACCCTGGCAACTGGGAGATTATGTTATCTCCTAAGAGATGGGTTGGACCTGACATCTAGGTGTTCAGGATGTCCTACGTATCCCATAAGGATGGGAATCAAGCTGTACATAGTTCTAGACGGTTCCTTTTAATGTCATGGGGAACCTGACATAGGAGGGATAATCCTAAGGACAGGGTGCCCGTGCTGCTGCTATTGCAAACCTAGCGTGAATGAGGACATAATCCCATACCGCGCCACACGATCTTGTGGTCAAGGTCCCGAAGGTGAGACAAACATGATAGCGGACCTCATGCTAGACACAAAGATGAAAGGTCTGGGCATTCCTACGTATCCCATTAATATGGGAATCAAGCTAGATGTTTTCCTAGAAACACAGTTTAACGTCATGTAGGACGAAATACGGATCTTAGATTTAGGTCTTAGAACTCGGTTCAAGGTGCAGTTTAGGGTCGTGCAGGACCGTATAGTTTAAGGTCTTTCAGGACCATATAATTTATGGTCATCCAGGACCATACAGTTTAAGATCACGCAGGACCATAAGAGGATCTTAGTTTTAGGTCTTAGAACTCAGACCCTGGTGTAGTTTAGGGTCATGCAGGACCGTACAATTTAAGGTCATGTAGGACCGTACATTTTAAGGTCATGCATGACCATACAGTTTAATGTCATGTAGGTCCATAAGATTATCTAAGTTTTTGGTATTAGAACTCGGACCCTTGATGCTCAAGAAAAATACCGTTTGAGGAACCTAGCGTTGGTGGGAGGAGTGACACACTCACCATCCATAGTCACCAGGGAATACGCGCCATTGGGATAGACATTATGGATAATAAAAGGCCCCTCCCACTTGGGCTCCAACTTGGGTGGTTTCCTGCCGGGAATCATTGGCGCTCTGAGAGCTAGCACCAGGTCACCTTGCAAGAAGGAGTAGAGGCGAACCTTCTTATTGAAAGCTTTATCCATCCTGCTCGGATTCCTTTCCAAGTTATATAAAGCGCGAAGCCTACTTCCGTCCAGTGCATCCAATTCAGTTAGACGGATTTCGGAAACTCTATCCGGCGATTGCTGGTCGTAGACCGCTGTGCGCAATGAGGGTAACTGGATCTCGATGGGCAGGATGACCTCAACTCCGTATACCAGGGAATATGGAGTCACCTGGGTGGAGTTACGAGTCGTCGTCCTATAATCCCAGAGGGCGTTGGGGAGCTTGTCCTGCCAACTTTTCTTGTTCTGACCAACCATAATTTGCAGAATGATAGAGTGGGTTTTGTTAAATGCCTCAATCTATCCATTCGCCTGCGCATGATAGCGGGAGGTGTGGTTAGAGCGAATGTTGTACTTAGCATACAATATCTTCAGCTCAGCTACTCGGAAGTTTGTTCCGTCATCCGTGAGGATAGCATGAGGTACTCCAAACCGATAGAAGATATTGGAGCTCATGAAGTCAGTGATAGAACATGCCTTGACTTCCCTGAGCGGGATTTCCTCTGCCCACTTCGAGAAGAAATCCTTAGCGGTTAAGATGAACCAGCACTGGTGGGCCGTCGCCGGTGGGTAAGGCCCTACGACATCCAACCCCCAAACTGCAGAGGGCAAAGAATACATGGTAGTATGGAGATGCTCCGGTGGCCGATGCAAAAAGTTAGCATGAACTTGGCACGCATGACACCTCTTGGAATACTCGATGCAGTTGTAGATCATGGAGGGCCAGAAGTATCCCAACCTCCAAATCTGGTGGGACAACTTCGACCCGGCCTAGTGGGCGCCACAGGAACCAGCGTGCACTTCTTGCATGAAATGTGGAATCTCGACTCCTTGAAGACAACGGAGGAGAACACCATCAAACGCGCACCTGTAAAGGAGCTGCTCAAGGCTGGGACCGCTTTGAAGGGTGAACTACGGCGCACAGTGTCAAATTCATTCTCGCTCGGCTTGGTCTAGTGGAAGATTGTCGTGCCGGAGATATTCAACCAAGGGCATCCTCCAGTCATGAAATGTCTCAATCACCACGCCTGAAGCCCCCGAGGATCCTGATGTAGGGGCGCCAGCGGTGAGATGGTTCACTCACGGTCCACGATCGCCCTCCAGAATAATAGGAGTAATGACTCTCCGGTGCGCCACATGGATGATTAGATCATCCTGTCCGGGCACCGCAAGAGATACGGCCAGGCTGGCCAAAGCATCTGCTCGACATTTCTGTGAACGGGGAACGTGAAAGACATCTGGCCAGAAGGGGAACTTAGCCATTTGGAGGATGGTGCACTCCAGTAAGGGCATGAGTTCTGGATTTATGATAGTGTAGTCACCATTGACCCGCTTGATGACTAGCTCAAGGTCCCCTCTTACATACAGATGGGGTACGTCAACCTCGAGATCCAACTCGAGGCCAGTGATGAGGGCATGATATTCTGCCTCATTGTTGGTGTAGCCTTCTAACAACAAGAATGAATATGGAAGAACGGCTTTCTTCGGGGTGATGAAGACGATACCCTGGCCCACTCTGTTAAGCCTAGGATCGTTGAGCCTTCTACCGTGGGGCTCCGGGAGGTACCGTCAAAGTGAATCTGCTAGCATGGGATGGCGTGATCAGCTGAGAGGATTGCCTCATCATGAAATCCTAGATCCAGTGGCCGGTCCGCGAAGGTTGGGTGGGAAGCTAAGAAGTCTTCCAATGCCAGTCCTTTGATAGACTTCTGAGGTACGAACCTGATGTCGAACTCCTAGAGGATCACCGCCCAGTGCGCCAATCAGCCGGTCAACATAGGTCGGTTCAGGATGTATTTCAACGGGTCTACTCGAGAGACCAGCCATACCTCGTGGTGCTGCAAGTAGTGCCGTAATTTCTGCACGACAAATACGAGTGCCAGGTAGCTCTTCTCTATGGGAGAATATCTAATTTCCGCATCGAGGAGCATGCGACTGAGGTAGTAGAGGCTATTATCTGTTCTCTCGTTGTTCTTCTGGGCGAGAAGGTTGCCGAGGGATCGCTCTAGGGCGGTCATGTAAAGGACCAGTGGCTTTCCGGAAACGAGTGGCATCAGGACTGGTGGTTGAAGCAGATACTGTTTGATTTCCTCAAAAGTGATCTGACACTCTTTGTTCCATCCATATGTGGCGCCTTTCTTCACGAGCTGAGAAAAGGGCTTACACTAGCTAGCTAGATTCGCAATGAATCAGCGTATATAGGCTAAGTGGCCTTGGAGGCCTCGAAGCTCCAGAATATTAATCGGGGGATGCATCTGACTGATGGCCTTGATCTTCTCTGGGTAGATCTCGATGCCTATATACCTAACAATGAAGCCAAGAAACGTTCCGGAGGTGACCCTGAAGGCACACTTGAACGGGTTCATCTTCAAGTGTGTGAGAAGGGAGGAAGCCAGGCACTTTGTCAAGGTCTTTGAGATGGTCCTGGTGCTGACGAGATTTAACCACTAGGTCTTCTACGTATCACTCCACCAGTGTCCCGAGGATCGGCTTGATTATGCAGTGCATAGCCCATTGATATGTGGCACCCGCATTCTTCAGGCCAAAGGGAATAACCTGGTAGCAGAATGTACCCTGGGGGGGCCCTGAAGGCAGTGAAATCTTCATCCTCGGGGGCCATCCGGATCTGGTTGTACCCGGAGTACCCATCCATGAAGTAGAGGGCTTGGAACCCGGCCGTTGCATCGATCAACAACTCTGTCACGGGATGGGGAAAATCAACCTTAGGATAGTGGTGATTGAGATCACAGAAATCGATGAAGATCTTGATCTTCCCGTTCTTCTTCCTGACTGGCACAATGTTGGCTAGCCACCTAAGGTACTGGACTTCCTTGACGAAGTTTTCCTTGATTAGATTATCTAATTCGGCCTCAACCATGGCACCATGAGAGGGGTGCATCTTTCTAGAGGCTGCTTGAACCCGCGATGGTTCGCTGGAAGGCCAAGGCGGCAGACGACTACCTGGGGATCTAGTCCTGGCATCTCGTCATAACTCCAGGAAAACACATCACGGTGTTGTCTGAGGAACTCTATGTACCGTTTTCTTTCCTTGGGGGGCATAGCGGCACTGACCAATGTGGGTCCCAGGTCCACCTCGCTACCGAGGATCACCTATACTAACTCATCAACCATGGTGGAGACGCCCTCCTAAAAGGAAGGAGGAGAATCTTCTATGTCCTCCTCTCCGCATGTGGAAGGATCATCCATGGGGGGAGCAGTTTCATGGTTTCCAGACCCTGATGGGAAGCTGGTGCCTTCTTGGGAGGCAAAGGTCGTCACGTCGGGAGACTCATGCACCGCAGAGACCATGGCGACGAAGGCAGTTGATCCAATCCCATCTGGCCTTTGGCCCAACGGGGCACACTTTATGACATCAAAGTATTAGTGGTGCGTTGGCTTGATCCAGTCAATTCCGGCCTGAGGAAACAGACCTGTATGACGTACTATCATTACCATGATCCCAACATCCTGATTTCGTACATGGGTAAGAGGCTCGGGGATCACCTGAGCCTGGTTGGTGTAAGAGTACGAGTTGATTTCCCATCGTCGCTTAGACCCGAAAATATGCCTTCCTCTGGTACCTGAGACAACAAAGATCTCCCCCATATCAGGGGTCGTGGCCTCTAACCGATGGATTGGTAAGACATATGCATCATCCAAACCTGCCCAGGGATCACTCGTGATAGTTGCGGGCTCAACCTCACCTACCAGGATCTGCTTTTCCTTGCACTTGTAATAGCCAGCATCCAGGTAATGGGCTTCACAAGAGGAAAACAGAGACGCATCTCCTTGGAGCATGCCCACTTGACCCTTATGGGAGTATTTGAGGCACTGGTGATACGAGGAGGGAACCGCTACGTGAAGGTGGAGCCACGGCCTTCCCATCAACGCGTTGTAGATGGTGTCCTGATAGAAAACCATGAATTCAGAATTGGCAATTAGGCTGCCGAACTAGGTCTTCAGACGAATATTGCCAAGTGGAGTTTTCTCGGTCCTGTCATACCCTTGGATCCTGAGGTCGGAGTGAGATAAATCATCCTCAGACAACCACAGTTTCCGCAGTGTCTGATTTGGGATCAGGTTAATCCCAGAACCCGTGTCAACAAGACAATGGCAGAATTCCACGCCATTGAACTGGCCGGTGATGTACAGTGGGAAGATGTTCCCTTGTATAGGAAGGTCTTCATCTTGACAGGAAAAGAAGATAACCGCTTGACATTTGGCGTCCTCAATCACCTCAGTGTGGAAGGCTTCTACAGCCGCCACCTCCGTTTCAAACTGGAGGGGGATACATAAAGCCTCGGCGAGCACCTCATGCATTTCAGACGACAGACAAAGGGCCTCATGTATAGAAATCCTTTCCAGAATGATGGCCAAGTGCTTCATAACATCATAATTTCGGGCCAAACGTGAGCTTTTGCTTACAGGAGGTCGCTCTGCGATTGGAGGCATGACGGGCCCTGCTGGCGGGACCGGTGACTGACTGGTACTAGGCTCGTCCCACTATTCACTAGCCGAAGCCCGGGAGGTGGCTGTCATGCTAGGACCGGAAGGCGGTAGTCGACTGGTGGCAGGGCAGGCCTGGTTGCGACACAAACGAGGCGGTTCCGCCTGATCCTGCAACACAAATGGTGGTGGAGGCGAACCTGTTGACTACGGGTGAGGGAGCTGCGTGTGCTACTCTCGGTATCGGGCTTGCTTCCTGGTCTCGGTAGCGTGCACGACCTGATCGGAGGTGACGACTGTCGTGCCCCGGCGATTCACGTAGCCACAGATCTGCCGACGTTGGCGACAGCTGGGGACATTGGGGAGGTCCACCTAGCATTCCTCATCGTCGAGAGCCAAAAAGGGATTTACCAACTCTACGGTGTTAACCGAAGCGTACCCCGGGCTTTCGCTCGAGGAGTCATCCACTACCGGATGGAGTCTTAGAATGATCCCCATATCTGGGGGCATAAAATCGCCAAGTGTGCGAGAAGATGATGACACCAGCAGGGCACGTTCTTTCTTCTTGCACCGCCGCTTGCTCTTCTGGGATGAGGTAGGCCAGGACGACGATGCCAAAGTGGTGCTCGCAGACTCTGAGGGCTCTGGCTGACTTAGGTGGGTACAGATGATTCCATGAGCATGGGAGACCGTTCTATGTGCCATCTAGTTATTATAATTCTAGGACCCACGGTCGGAAACCTGTCCCCACTCATCCCCATTGTCACTGCTGCCATCTGATCTCACGAAGACACCTGCCACCTGTGTTGGGGATGGGCCCAACCTGACTATGTTGTTGTCAATATGGTCTTGGAGCTAGCCCTTGAACACATAGCATCGCTGGATGGTGTGTCCCAGGATCTAGGGATAAGGGCATTAGTTAGGGTGATCAGTGAGACACGCCTCTTCTGGATTCCGACACTCAAGCAGCCACACAATCCTCTGCTCCAAGGAGCTATGGAAATAACTGGGGACCTGGGCCTCACCAAATGAGTACGTCCGATTCCTTCTACCCGAAAAGGGGGCTCTTAGAGGCTGACCATGACCAGGAGCCGGAGGAGCAGGCTGAGGAGGCGAAGCCTGATTATCTCACCTAGGTGGTGGCGGTGCGTCACGCGGAGGCGCCTACCGATTTTTAGGCGGTCGCTGCTGGGCTGGAGGTTGTGCCTGTGGGGGTGGACCCCTATGAGGCTACTGAGCTAGCCTTACTGGCAGTAACTCTAGCTGTCTGGGGACCTCTATCTAGGCTACAACAGCAGGCTTAGATCTGGCGGCCCTCCTTGCAGAGATTACAGGAGGCAGCGGGCGTGCCTGACTGGCCTATTGTAGGGCTTCCTCGAGGCGCTGAGCCTTGTCTGAGAAGTCCCGGAACCCTTCAGGGTAATTCTAAGTGATCAAGGAAGGAACTGGCTCTTCCTTGACATTACCTACACACATTTTTAGTAATTTCTCCTGAGTTAGTGGCATGTCAAGGGAGTATGTGAGCCCCTTCCACAGGGCGACGAAGTTCGCGACTCGCTCGTCGGGCCTTTGTTTGCACCTGAAGAGGTCTGAAATGTTTGTTTTCCGGGTTGTGGAACAGAACTGGTAGAGGAATTCCCGGAGAAGGTCCTCCCAGCTAGTCACAGATCCAACTGGGAGCTGGCTGTACCAGATGAATGTGTGTCCTTCCAATGTATGAACGAAGAAACAGAGCATGGCAGCCTCCTGCTGCAACAAAGTCCCTAACATAGGCCCACACCTCGAGTTGAAGTGGGCCAGGTGTTATGGCGGGTCTCTGGTCTTGTTAAAGGGGGCGAAAGTGGGGTTCCCAAATCCCGGCGGGGCTGGCATATCATCCACCCATGCTGGGTATGGCTTGCCGTCCGGTGGGATTGCCACCTGTCGAGTTTGCAGGGCCTCCAAGCGGGCGATGAGAACTTCCATCAGATCATCTGGATGCGGATTACTGTCCTGACGGGGATCTCTAACCACAAGCGCATTTCCAGGCTCTTCGATACGGTAGTCAAGCTCAGCAGCTCCCGGGGCGACTGGCGGAGTGACTCTCGTGGCGGCGGGAGGAAACCGAGCAGGGTCCCCCAGGTGGTCCCGCCGCTCGAGAGGGTTCGGAGAAACATATCGCGCCCTCTTTCAATGGGTTCCAGCATCTCCCCTGTCGGCGAACGCGACGTGGTCGCGGTTGCCCGGGGGAATCTTGGAAAGGGGTAGAGGCTCCTGCCCCTGCTGTGCTGGTCTAGGGTTACCGTAGTCAGGCCGCCGCTCTACAATGCGTTTGGCCAAAGGCTCATCAACCAGCCTCTTTTTCTCAGCAAGCTATTGGCGTAGCATGAACTTCTCGGGATCTTTCTATGCCTTCTGCACCGAGGCAGATGGGTCGGCGAGTTTGACAGACTCGACGGGCTCTTTACCCATGCCAATGTTTCGGCTCAATGTTAGTGCCTCCGTGGGTACATGGAGACCTATGAGGCTCCTCTGTTGGAGAGTAATCCTCCCAGGTGGGTCTAGTAGCGACTTTTCCTCAGGGTTGAGTCCCCGTCGAGGGGCTCCACTCCATTTCCCTCATCTGAAAGATCATCCAAGTTGACCTCTACTTCCCTTGGCGACGTTCCCTCAGGGCCGCCCAGTGAATCGGGCTGTTGGTGGATCACACAGAAAAGAAGGGCAGCGTACTTCCCCCAACAGTGGATGTGCGCGTGGGGGTGGCTTCCTGAATAACTTTGCAGAGTATTTGAAAACTCTGGATGCATTGTTGCTGGAGGGCCCCATGGTGGCCTAATGACTGGGGGTGCCGTACTACGGGGAGCGCTTCCAGGTCGACCCGACGACACTGCTCACTGATATCCTCAAGATGTGCTTGGCTCCCGGGAAAAGGGGCTAGCTGATGGCGAAGACAGGAGTGCGTCACCCAAAGAGTCTGGCGGAAACATTCATACTCCCCTGGGGTGAGTGACTCTGGCATATCAAAATATGATCCTGCGACCGGCCAAAACTTTTTGGGGAAGTGTCCCACTGCAAGGACGGTCCAGAAGCTCCATGACTCCGGTTCAGGGTCCGGACCTTGCTACCTCTGCTCGTCAACCGAGAACAGTCGGGGAACTGGAAATGGCACCGAGGCAGGGCGTCGGGCCGGTGGGCTGGCCGGTGGGGAATACGGCGAACATGCCGATTGGCCGTCGATCCCCGAGTCATCCTCCAAGGGATGTAGTTCCCTGGATTCCACGTCGCGATAGGATGGGCCGGTGAATGGGCCTCCTATCATAGCATTGGTGCTTGTCGAGGGTCTTTCACCTCGCGACTCTTCCATCGGTCCCCAGAAATGTTCACCACCCTCCAAGAAAGGGGCGAAAGGTGCTTCTGGGGAGGCCAGTGGTAACTACGAGTTTGACCCCTGGGAGTACGCCAAGTCCTCGTCCTCCTGGATATACCTTCGGAGGGAGGAGGGAATCATACAGATGTCACATTAGGGGAGTACGAGATTGACGCGCCGCGTCCCCATCCCTGCCCTCAACTCGAAGGGTTAGGGTGAAGGTTCCATCGTCGAGTCATACTCCGCCTCAGAATCCGAGAAACGGACTGGTCTAGTTTCCGTTCAGACTCCCATGACATTCCTCTTACGGTGACGACGCCCTACCTTCCTGCCCCTAGGTGGCTCTTCAGGGTAAGGATGATTTCCGTCAAGGAGTCCCCTGGCCACAATAGAGCTGGGGCAGAGGGGACTGAAGACCGGGGTGTGGGAAGCATCGGGACAGATGTCGAAAGGGACATAGAGAGGACCTCCATGTGAGTGAGCGACTGGATACGCAATGGCTCCATACTCGCGGCCAACAGTAGGGGGAGTGACCTCATACCTAGTGTAGTGGGTGCTGGAACAAGTCATACCCGGAGCGTATCTGTCGCAAAGAAGACTTCGGCTTTCCAGATCAGTGGCACAAAATGAGCCTTCATGGTGGGTGGCACTACCGCGGATTGGTCCGCGGTGGCCATTGTCAGTGCCCGCGATCAAGAGATTCGACCCAACATTCCTGCAGGGCGGTCGGGGTTTCGATCCCAGTCGGGCATGTGGTTGCCCCTGCTCAACGTGTGCGGGGGTCTGGTAACAGGAGTCAGCAGTGGCTTGGGCCACAGTGGTTGCTGATGTTGGTGCCCTAGGATGGTCATTCTCTTCCGCTCGCGCCCGAAACTGGCGTCGGGTCAGATGGGTTGGAGCCGGTGGTGCGGGCATGAAGTTTGCCTGCTCCTTGGCCTCTGGAGTCGGGCGGCGGCGTCGACGCAGACTGGTGGGGGTTCTTACCGTTAACCCCTGGGATGGATCTCCGATCGAGCGGACCCGAACATCCCCCACCTCATTGGCGTAGGGGAGGGATGTGTAAAGGCGCTCCAGGGATAGACTCCCGAAGCGGTTGAACATCAGAGTGGGGAGCGGCAGCTCCCTTCGCGGCCCTCAGGGGCGGCGATGGTGGTGAGGCGCATCCGTCTCTAGATCCAGACTGGCCATGCCCCTGGTGGGGATGATCCCTTCGTCATTGTACCTATGAACCAAGTCTCTAATCACCCTTCGCTGGATGATTTCTGACGGGGAGAGGGGGCATGAGTGCCCAGAAGCTACGACATTCGGAGTTGGAGCGACCATGGAAAAGGCGGGACCGCACGGGGTGGTCGCGTCAGTACTGCCCCTACCCCTGCGCCGGTGTGCATGTGGCGATCGAGCTCCGGATGCAGTGATCAGATTCCTGGAAGCAGCGAGATGAACCCATTAGCTTCAACCGGAAAATAGATCAACAACCAATAGCCCAGCGCCATTCTGTCTTCCATGGCCGGCGAGAGGGATCCACGTTGACGACGTCACAGAACGGAGTGGTCAACGTCTTAACGGCCTCGACCCCTGGCGGGTTCCACATCCCAGTGATAGGTACCCGGACCTAGTGATATTCTAATCTTCTGACACCCCGACCGCTACCATTATCCGTATTGAGGAGAAGGGATTCACGTCTGGTTCACCATTTTATGTTTCTGACGCTTTCTTCGGGGCACACTCATCCGTCTGTGGGGAGGACACGCAGCTTGTTGCCCCGCATTCCTGCTTTCCAAAGGCGGGCGACATCCGTTCCTTGTTCAGGGACGTCTGCTCCTTGATCGAAACCGGGATGATGGGATGTTGGTTCTTCCTTCCGTGGATTCCTCCTCGGAACTCGTCACCTAGTCCGGGTCTCCTTCATAGATTTAAGACGGGTTCGTGAAGCTCATTACCGGTGCCATATTTACATGGATTCAAGTTAATTATGCTTCTTCCGTCGAGACGCTCTAAGGGGTCTTGTCGGGGAAGCAAACTTCGGTGAGGAGAATGGTCACGTTGGGGTGTCGTTGGCATGTGTGTCTTCTGTCCCTTATCACAGGGCTTCTCGAGGGCGCGGAAGCCTGAGGCATCCCACATCGAACATGTGGAATGTGTACCATCTGAGGTTTTCCTCATCTTCCCATGTTTAACACAGGGTATGTCATGATTTTAACATCTTGCAGAGACGGATCGGGTTGAATGACCCCGTAGGGGGAACACTGATGATGGGGCCAGCGCGTGGGCGGCTTCCCAGATGTCATGGAGTGGGATGGGGTGGCATGATCTCACCGGGATGTGGTGGCCCAGGTAAGGATCAGGATGGATTGTGGATTGACGGGCTTGAACCTCATGGAGGCTTCCTACGTATCCCCATGGCAGGGAATCAATGTCCGCGTAGTTCGGTGGTACCGTGGGACACCTGGATAGGCGACCCGTGAGAATGAACGCATGGATTAGAGCCTGGTGGAAGTATGATTTTCGGGCTAGGGCATGAGCTTCCCAAGGCACGTGGGCTCAGTGGGAATGTTAGGATGAGACGTGGGTGTGAGACATGGGACTTACGCTCTGAGGCAGCCCAAGAGGGGGAATACAGTTTAACGTCATGCGGGACGAGATACAGTTTAACATCATGCGGGACGAGATACAGTTTATCGTCGTGCGGGATGAAGGCATATAGTTTAACTTCATACGGGATGAGGGATTTGGGGCTTACGCTATGAGGCAGCCCATAGTGGTCGGGGAACCGACGTGGAGAGGTCTGAACGACCGGGTGGTGGGCTTGAACCTCGTGGAGGCTTCTTACGTACCGTGCGTTAGCATAGATCAAAGTCCACGTAGTTCGCTGGTATGGGGATTATGCTCTGAGGCGGCCCATAGAGGGTTTCATGGTCTATGCACGCTCTAAGCCCACGTGAGTCATGCTCGGTGTGAGAAACAAGAGGCATCAGGGACCAGACGATCACGTCGCGAAGGGTGCGACAAAGTGCAGTGGGAAGCAGACCAAAAAGGGGCTTACGCGTGGTTAGCGGCCCTTGGTGCCGGGGCTTACTCCAGGATGGAGGCCCGCGATGAGAAAAATCGCAATGGGAAAAGGACACCGTTGGCCTTGGCAGGGGAAGTACAGAGATGCACGGGTGCAACCTTCCGTTGAGAGGCTAGGGGCTTACGCTCTGAGGTATCTCTTCCCCCTCGGGCAAATGCCACTCCGACAAGGAGGACCTCATTCCATGCGAGGAAGAGTCCATTCCCGTGGAGATGAGTGGGCGTAAAGAATACCTGAGCGGGGGAGACCCTGTGTGCGAAGCATGGGGTCGGACCACAGTTTAACGTCATGTGTTAAGGACGAGGTGCTTACCAGTTTAACGTCCTGCAGCTTGGATGAGAAGGGTTCGCTCCACACCCCTAGGGCTTACATTCCCAATGCCCTCTACCCCTTGTGGGAGGGAAGGCATCAGCAAGGCCGTAGTGAAGGGGGGCCGCAGGGCGAACCATTGAGGGGTCCACATTAGCATGGCTATGCGAAGAAGCAATAGCTGATAGCGTGCCTATGCAGAGAAGCATAAGCCAAAGAAATGCAATGGGAAACACAGCCCAAGGAACCTTTAGGTTACTTCGTACGAGCCGGAAAGTCCATACGGGAAAACAGCGCATAGCGCGCATGCCCGATAGGGGAGATATCAGGTGCCGACGCAGAGAGGCAGCCAATGGGCGTCAAGGTGAAGAGTCTTGGGTTTTGTGCACAAATAGAAATTTTGCATGCAAAACACCGAGATGGCGCATAATAGGGATAGAGAATTGCGCGCGGAAAGGGGATTCCATGCACGGGCTACGGATTGCGCGTGAGGAAGGAACCCGGAGGAGGGGGAAAATTCACATAATCCAGTGGAGCAGCACGCAAAGGCGAACCCCATGGCAAGGTTGCACGAAAAGAGGGATTACCTGGAAGGAATATTGCGCGCGGGGGGATTCGAATTGCACGCACAAGAGCTGATCAGAATTCCACCACCCCCAAACCACTTGGGGTCACCTTCTATTTATAGGCATCAGCCGATGCGGAATCCAGGCGGCGTGTGAAATTTTCCACACCAGGAACCGTTGGCAGGCAAAACCTCTCCGCGCGGAACCGGGGCACACAAATATTGCGCACCTCACCGGCTCGATTACACAAATCCTGGGGATGCTTCGCGTGCATGACAATATTTCGCTTGGATCCTCCTTTATTTCGTGCACCACTTCCCGGGCCTCCGTATCAGGCCTTTGATTCCAAATATGACTTTACTTAGTCATTTTGAAACTTCCCCCGGGACTTATGGACTTTTCCAGTTTCTACAATCTTCTTAAGAATTTTGGGATGGAAAGATCAAAACTTGTATCAACTCCTATCTCAGTGAGAATGAAACTAAGAAAAGATTATGAAGGAAAAGAAGTTGATCAGAAATAATATCGAATGATTATTAGAAGTTTGTTATACCTGACTGCATCAAGACCAGATATTGTTTTTGTTGTTACCTTATGTGCAAGATTTCAGAGTGCTCCTAAAGAATCACATCTTGTTGCTGGAAAAATAATTCTCAGATACATAAAAGGCACATCAGGATTCAGTATCAAGTATATTAGCACAAATAACATTGATTTTTTTGGATATTCAGATGCAGATTGGGTAAGAAATGTTGATGATAGAATATCCACATCTGGTGGAGTATTCTTTATGGGAAAAAGTTGTGTTGGCTGGAACTCGAAGAAGAAGAATTCTGTGATGCTCAGTACAGATGAAGGTGAATATGTTTCTGTGACCATGGCCGCTACTCAACTTATCTAGATTAAAACACATTTGGAAGATTTGATAGTTGAAGTGATGTTTCCCTTGCTCTTGGGCTGTGATAATAAAAGCACAATTAATATTGCCGAAAATCCAGTCCAAAATTCTCGATCGAAGCATATTGACATCAAATATCATTTCATCAAAGAGCATGTGGAAAATAATGAACTGAAACTTTAATATGATTCATCTTCTGAACAACTTTCTTATATTTTCACGAAACCTCTTCAAAAAGAATCATTCTCAATATTGAGGATGAACATGGGTTTCCAACCTCTTTCTCTTCAAGGCTATGGTATGTTGTACTTTCCCCTCTCTCTTCTTACCTTTGGATTGTTTTGTCAAGGGGGGAGAAGTTGTTTGTATCATTAATCTATTCTTTATAGAGAGAGTTGTGGGCAAGCTATAAACTCAGCACTGCTTGTGTATGTGAACTATTCTAACTGTTTGTTGGAGTGGTTGTAGGAAAGAACATGAATTTGTTTATAGATATATGAAGTCGAAGATGTCATTTTTGCAACAAATAGACAACATGGTTTTGTTGTCAATGATTCTTGTTTCATATAATGAGTTACCTCACGTAGTATTATAATTATTGATAAGTAATCCATTGGTTGTGGTTATAGAGTTTGGTGATTTATGAAAACTTGGTTGACAAAAAAACCAAATGGGGAGATTTTTAGGACCAAGCTGAAGGAAGAGATGGTTTGAATTGATTTTCTTTTTTTGATCATGAGGAATTTTTCACACAAAAACGATACCTTGAATTTCTATGAATTCTGAAGCTGGAAGTTTCAATGTTCGGAACAGATATTATTGAACATTTGGAACCTGGTGTTCGAAGAATTTGGAGTCTGGATATTGTGATGTTCGGAATCCGGAAATTCGAAATTCTCAAAAACTGGTTGATAGGAGATGTGAAGCCACTAATTGTGATAATGATTTGCTGTTTTGTAACTCTAATTTGTGAGTATATGCAAGTAATCATGATGCCGGAAAAAGTTCGATCGGGAAGTCATAACGAGAATCTGAAGAGCTGTTCTGAGAACCAGAAGTCATTCAGAGAACCCGAAATCATACCGAGAATCTGAAGAGCCGTTCCAAGAACAAGAAGTCATTATGAGAACTTGAAGTTGTACTGAGAATCGAAGAAGTTCTATCGAGAACCAAAAGCCATTCTGAGAATCAGGAAAAGCCGTACCGACATACAGAATACCGTACCGAGAACTGGTGAAGTGGTATCGAGATCCAGAGGATTCATACCGAGAGTTCAAAATCATCGGAATCGTTGAATAAAGAAGGCTCATACCGAGAATTGAGATGGTGTCATGCCGAAGAAGAAATGAAGAGTGGATCCGAGAATGTGAGTCCGAGAAACCTGCGTAACAAGGTCGGATCCATAGAAGGCCAAAGATCTAAATCAAGAGAAGGGGAATAAGATTCGATAACATTCTAGAGGCATTGAAAAAGTATTAATTACTCCGAGATTTCAGGAGAAAATTTGATTTCAGTGAATTTAAGTGACTGGGAAAATTATTTTGGTTTCCTGCCTAAGCACACTTTGGAGAACCTATAAAAGGGGATCAGAGTTCTATGTAAATTGATTGATGATGTTGTAATGAGAGAACTCTATTAATCTAGAGAGAGAAAGAAGTGTGTGGTCGATTGAGTTTTCATTGCAGTTTCAATTGAAATGAGAATTTGATACTGGTTGACACCATATTGAGTTTCTCGGATTAAAGAAAACACAGATTGAAGAATCAGAGTGAAGGTGATGAATTTAGAGTGGATATTCGGAATGGGGAATCAGTACTGGTTGTCACCATATTGAGTTTCTCAGACCAAGGAAGACTCAGATTGAAGAATCAGAGTGAGGAAGAAAATTCGGAGTGAAGAATTCGAAGTGGAGATTCAGAATGGGGAATCAGTACTGGCTATCACCATATTGAATTTCGGAGACTGAGGAATACTTGGATTAAAGAATCAGAGTGAAGAAGAAAATTCGGAGGGAAGAATTCGGAGTGGAGATTCAGAATGGGAAGTTCAAACTATAATTTATCTATTGCAAGTCCAATAAGTCCTTGACTTTCTTCTTGGTAAGGAAGTGAAGATTTGTGCTGAACTTTCTCACACTTTTTTATTTTAATGGAAGTGAAGGTAACATAAGTTGTTACAATAAACGAGACTTTTCCCTACTGCACTAAGAGGGTGCACACACACTTGAGTGATTGTTTCACAGTGCTTCACAAGTGTAAGGGTATACCTTACTCATTTTAGTCCAAGGATTAATTTCATAGTGGATTGTATGGTGCTGGATTGTTTTCAACCATACCATGGACATAGCTATTCTTATTGAATAGTGAACCTTGTAAATTGTTGTGTTTCTTTGGATGTGTATCTATTTGTTTCTCATCAGGGAATTATATCTTTTACAAGAGAAAAAGGTTGTTCCCAACATTAAGGGAACTTAGAAGAAGAAAAGGGGTACCACTGATTCACCCCCCCTCTCAGTGGTTCATTACTCCAACTGGATCCTTACAAAGCATTGGGAAGATGGGTTGTCAGGGGTAGTGGGTACTGTTTTAGTAAACATTTATAAAAGTATACTCTTCTCTTTGGTTAGACACATATTTTTTTGGGGGATAAGGGGATACTTTATATTTATTCTTTATTAAAATGATTGTTGGTTTTGTTCATGTAATGTTTCATTTACTTTATTTCTTATTTCATTTAATTCGTACATAGAATAATATTATCATTATGTCATGAAATTATGATTATTAAGGAATAAATGTCATATAATTTTACTATTATTTATCTCATGTTGAATGGGTTGTATTTTAGAAAAAATAAATTATAATGGGAATATAAAAATAAAATGAAGAAAATGGAAAGATAAACATATCTATATGGATTCTATGTTATTAAATCACTATATTGTATTTTATAAATATAAATTACAATAATAAATTAATGGTATTATAAAATTTATATATGCATCTGAATTACATTTATGGTGTTATGCTAAATTAAATTCAGAAATTTAATGTATGCAGATTATTATAATGACCTGTAATATAGAATTATAATTAATGTTATATAAAGTACATCAATAATGGATATAAATAAAAGGTAATATGGAATTAATATTCATTAATACATGTAATGTTTAATGTTATTTAATTTAGGTTCTTAGAGAGTTAGGTGTTTGGATTTTGTTGAGTGTGTTTATTTCATTGGCATGTCTTTATATCATAGGAAGTATTTGAGAGAATTACTATAATAGGTCAAAAGTCCCTTCCTCTCATTTCTAGAATTATAGTTTAGTCATGGGATGATTATAATATTTAGTTAATATATATTGAATTTTTCGCCTCCAAACAGTATTCTCTTTCCTTACTAGTATTTTTATTCCCTATAATTACCTACATAGGTTTTGGGAAAGGTAGTGAGAAGTTGGAGGGAAAATAGGTTTTGGTATGTCCTAGATATGGTTATGTACTAAAATTTAGATATAATGTATGAAGTAACTTTTTATATTTGGTTATTACCCTTTAAAGAAATTTTATATGGGATTAAGAAGTTTTTACACAGTCATGTATTAGTTAACATAAATATATTTTTCTATTTAATTGACTAAATAAATTATTCAATAATTTTTTGGTTGAATGTTTAGTGGGTAATTTTATAACATGGAATAGAGTTTATATGATATTTGGTAGTGGTATATGAATTTTTTTTGTGATTTTTATTATCTCATGAATTCATATAGTTAGTTAATTATTTGTTGAATTATGTCATCTATTTTAGTACCCTATGATGTTTCATTGATCATTGTTAGTGATTGTGATATAAATTATCATTGTTTAATTGTTTGTATGCTTGACTGTTTTTGTCCAGTTTTTCTATGACTCTATGTTACGATACATTTATGTTATAATAGATTCCTAATATGTGTATCTTAAATGGATTAAGGTTTCATCATGTGTTAATATTTATGATATGGAATGTATTAAGGTTATAAAATAGTCAAATTTACCCTAATTTTGATGGTTTGGTGTTATGTCATGAATTTGAATGCAACGAATTGAGAATTTATGTGATTCAATGAGATAATGATGCATTGATTAATATATGGATGAGGTTGTAGTGACGTGGTAGTTGATTTTTTATGAGGTTATTGTAATGTGATATTTTAGAAATGATGTGGTGAATGTGGATATGAGGAAGTGAATGTGATGTGTTTATCATGGCGATATGGTTTATTAGTTTTGATAAAATGTGAGAATGATATAAGAAATAATTATTGATATAATGAATTTTTTATGATACTTTAACTTGTGGTGATTCCTTTCTAGACATTACATGGTTGTTATTTTGTGAATCCAAATAAACATTGTTACCCAAAATTATTTATATTATGGAAATATAAATCTAATTTTATTTAGTTTTTCATGTAGATTTTTTATAGGATTATCATTCTTTTATTTAATTTTTTAAAACATGAAGATCCAAAATCACAATTTTTTTACTTATACCTATATAATTTTGTAGATGTGATATTTTGATCATATGTAAGTTATTTGAGTGATTGATATGAATTTTTTAAAACTTATTTCCTCTGATCATTCTTACTTTATTAATCCTTATTCTTGATTTACTATTTCTTCTTCTTAGTTAATCACATGCATGTCTAACTAACACATTATTTTTATATGGATGTAGTTTTTTTTTGAAATTTGGTTCTCATTTGTACTCCAAAGTTCTTACCAATATATAGTTTTCTTAGGTGTTTTACAAAATAGTTCAATGAATATTTGGGGGTGTTCTTATGTGAGTTCTTAGAGTCCTTTCTAGAAGTTTATCCTTGAATCTTCTTGTTTTCATTGTATAAAGTAACATGCAGTGTAATACTAGATATTATACTATTGTAAATACAAATTTTACCAAAAAATATATGAAAAAATAAAAATTCTACTACAATAGTACAATATTTAATAATCCATCAACAAAATAGAAAAAAAAGTTCATAATAAAAGATAAAACTAATATAATAAAATCATTTGGTAATAACGTAATTAATAATTAATAATATATACAGATTAATTCATAGTCATATAATTACACACATTCATTTAAGAGTGTATATATTAATAGTTTTTTAAATATATCAGAAACTATTTTTCACAAAGAAAAATTTTATTTAGAATGAACTTATCAAAATTAGTAAATTGTGAATTTTTCACAATTTTAAGAGCCTGTACTTTTTTGGGAAAAATGTAAATTATAACATGAATATAATGTCATTATTATGAAATGATAGTTACATAAAATTTATTTAACAATTAATATAAAACCATTATTTTAAAAAGTAATTTATTTATTAAAATAATTTATTTTTAAGTAATCAAATTAATCCCACATACCTATATATAATCATCTAAAACATAATTGTTTTTATGATTTTAAAAATAATTTAATGTAAATATAAATATTTTATACATTTAATATTATATATTTTAACGGAATTTGGTTCTTAAAAATTTACTATAAAAAAACTAGGTCCTACATATTAGAAACCATGGCCTAAAACCATTTGAAGGCCAATGGTTTTCTTTTTTAGTAATATATAGTCCAAAGCCTGTGTTATGAAATTATTTAACAAATACCCCTCATTTACTATAAATACCCACCGATCCTCATATTAATCATCACGTTAAAATTATTGATAATGATTCAACTATCATTTTCTCTCTCAATAATCTCATCACAGTGTTTTTAAGGTTACATGGTGCACTTTTAAATCCCAAAGAAACTACTTTTCAAGGTTAGGGTTCCCAATTGCCTTTTTTCCCTTTGAATCACAATACTTTTGTTATACAACCTTTAAAAAAAATTCATATACTTCAATTATTTAACTTCCATGGTATTATCATACAATTTTTATATTATATATTATAGATTACCTATTCCATCTAATTATATTCTTTTCTTAAGTTGTTATTATGTCGATGTATGGGTGCATAATCCTTTCTTATCATTTACTTACGTAATCCCACCCAATAAATTTTAATTTCAATGAGAAATATTTTTATTCATAATGGTTTTAAAATAATTTTCATATTATCATTGAGGGATCACCATTTAATCACATTATAAAGACAATATAAGTTATAATAATACACAAACATTAGTGGAAACCAAAGGGATAAATTTAAATATAAGAAAAAATTATAAAAATAAAAAATTTAAAGTGTGGGTTTTTATGAATGGAAGACCTATTTAGATACTATATGTGGATCAATCAATCGCTCAAATTCTATTAGTAGTAATAACCTTATTTTTTTGTTGGGTATTAAGTCAATCTCTACTTGATGCAAAATAAATGGGCATAATTGTTAAACAAGTTTGATAATATCAATGCATATACTTTAGTTGATATAATTATCTTTATAATAAATAGTGAAGGATTGGAACATATTATTATATTTTTTAATTACATTTTAAAAGTTTATATATAATGTAAGTATGTTTTTTACCAAATCTAGAAACTTGGATATAGGGGAGATGTTTCGATAATTTATTTGGAAACATAGCATTACAAAATATTGTACTCAATGACTCTTTCCTCTAAATATACTTATATTATGAAATTACCATCACTACTTCCTTGTTATCATTCCTTTGATAAGTGTATTTTTTATTGCATTTCAAATATCCTATTGTTTCAATGTTATTTGTGGTAAATTCACATAGATATCGTTGTTGTTCCATTGAATGTGTAAATATTTATGTTCTATATATAAATTATTTCAATATGTACTAATAGTGATTTCCTATCAATGACTATGAATAAGATTCCTTAGAGAATATAAGGATATTTATTTTATAAACATTCTCTTCATATGATGGATATATTGGAGTTATTATGTGACTAATGGGGCCTAAGAACAGATATTCGCTAATTTCATTGGTTGGTCTCATCAAGAAAACTATGTTAGTTATTTAGTGTATTCCTTACCTGTTTATATATAATGTAATCGCATAAGGCCTTACTGGTGTGTTTAAGATGTTTGATATTATACTTTCCATCCCATTGAGATATTTTTATTTTTATATATGCATTTATTTATAATTATGGATATATTGTTTCAAGAACATTATTTTTTATAGAATTTATTTATTCCCTCCCAATTATTGATTTCATTTTTATGTATTTTATATTACACTATACATTACAAATTATTATGTATCTATACCCACCCATTATATATTTTCCAATTTCCTCCAGAATTCAAGATGACCAGTACGTGTTATGAGTTTTTAAGTTAAAATATTTAAATTTTATGTAACTAGATGATGTATCCTATGCGTTCAAAGTAATATAATTTTCATTTTTATATTTAGTTTCTTAAGAATAGAAAACTTATAGTACTTCTATATTATGATCTATGTATTATATACCACTTTAATAAATTAAACACCTTCCCCAGGTTACTAGAGATGGGGTGTTACACGTACAGAGTCTGGGATTGATAAATTTTATATTTTCAACATATATATATATAAATCCAGTTGATCGGTGTTTTGATTATATTTTCATAAATTAATGAGGGTAATCCCACCATATGTTTCACTACCACACTTGTTGATAGTCTAAAAGATTTTAAATATTAGAGGAGGTATTTAAGGGTCACACTTACCTTTACTACCAACCAAAGTGGGGTTCCAATGTGGGAAGGTCATGAGAGGGTCACTTAATATGATTTTGCATGTGGGATAGAAATTATTCCAAATTTGTGTAGTGAAATTTTTTAATATTACATAGTTTGGGAGTTGTAGATTTCATTCTCTCCCAATAATTTTGAATTATTCTTATACCACAATAGAAGTTCCAGTTTTGTTAAAATATACAATCCTTTTATAAAATCTCAACTGAAAATGGTTTTCACTAATTCTAAAATATTACCCTTGTCTATTTCACCATTAATACTACTCTTTTTAGGATCTAGTCTATCCTTAATCAATGGAGAATTCACTTTCCCACCAAGTGAAATTAAATAATGAATTGTGAGAGGTTTAGATAATGGATATCGTGTTCAATCTCTACTGGCAGTATCATTTAATCTTAATTTAATGAGATCTATTACAAATTGTAGTTTATAATTTAAGATAATTAGTAAAAAAGATTATTTTTAGGATAATTTCACCCTCTTTTGTATTATAGTGATGTGATTCCATGTTATTTTTGTCGCCATGTATTTTTCAGAACAATATTTCTTCTTTTTTAAAAATATCTTGTAATATTTATTTAATGAAGTCTCTTTCATGTGTGTATATGTACATATTTAGTTTTTTAATTAATGTGGGTTATTTTCTCACATATATTGAGTGATTTTTTGTTTGGTTTGTTTTGAATAATAATGATATTTTGTGATGGTGTTCTTTCTATGCATGCAGGTCAAACACAAGATGAAGCATGTTCCATAAAAATGTTCTTTACAAACCATAGTTTTTTTTATTTTGAGGTTTATTTATACTTCTATATTATTTTTCTTGTTTTGGTTGACTAGATTTAATTTTATTATAAGATGATAACTTATAAACATGAACTCATTAGGCCACTATTGATTTCTTAATTCATGTTTCATGGATCCCTCCCCCACATGAATATAAATGTTTAAACAACTAAAATTAGAAAAAAATGGGAAATAATGAATGATCGACCATGAATATTTTTTTAAAAATTGTTACTGTCTATTTAAATGGAATATAATAAATTAAACATGTTATAATGGATCATTTTTTTTCTATAAACATTATTAATTTTTAATTGTTTTAAATTATTATTTTTAATGTCATTATACTAACAATTTATGTTCAATAGAAATAGTATATATTTTTTTCTTATTATTAAACATTGCATTTTTAATAAACAAATTTTAATCGACAAGGATAATTTATTTGTTTACCCACTATAATAAATTTTATTTATTCATTTTCTATTATTAAAAAATAAAAATGAATGTTAAAAAAATATATTTAAATATTTGAGTGTAAATATAAATTGAAATAGTTTGTAGATTAAAAATCAAAATGTTATAGAAATTGGCTAAATAAGAAATAAAAGCACTTTAAATATAACTCTATTATTTATTCTTAATATTTGTTTATTCTTAAGAAAATTAGTATAAAAAATAAAATGTAAACCTTACTCTTATATTAATGGTTAAAAATTAAACAAGTTGTGTGATAGATTGATTGATAATTATTTATTGAAAGTACTCTTAAACAATAAAAATGATCTTTCATGGCCCAAGTAGACCAATAAATGGTTCCAATGTTGGTACAATGAGTAATTTGGATAATAATAAATAATTTTATATCATATAAGTGTCTCTATAATATTATTGAAACATAATTAATAAAATATCAAATAAGTTTTTAAAAATGTTTAAAATTGATAATACAATTCAGAAACTCACAAAAAATGTGTGTTTGGTAAATTTATACTATGATGGAAATGAAATCTCAACTATAATATTTAAGAGAGGTTATAATAGTACATCTAAAAAATATTTAAAATTTTAACATTTTTATCAAAATAAATTATCAAATATTCATGGTGCATGAGTTAGAAAATTTTAAAATAGTGCAGATTCAGTTTCAAAAAAGCATAAGGAACAAGTAACTATTTGAAAATTAAACAATAGAAGTCCCAGAAAATAGGAATCATATTTTTATTTGTTCAAAAAATATTCAATATAATTAGGTTATCTATAAGTAAAATCCAATTACAATAAAAAAATATTTAAATTTTTTCAAAAACAATTCTATAATTTCATTTTTAAGGATATATATATATATATATTACACGATGTGATATGTTTTCATTCATAGTCTATTAGACATAAAATATAATATAACAGTATCAATCATGAAACAATGACTAGGTTGAATATTATTTAATTATTTATACTATATATTTTTAAATATAATCATACAAACACTTGATTTGGGGGGGGGGGGTTAAACATGTTTCCCCTTTTTACCAAGCTCTTTTTGTGTCAAATCCATTGATTAAAGAAAGATAATTCAATAGCACATATGAGAGTGTGGGATTGGGGTCACAAAGCTTGTATCAGAGCATAGTATAATAACATTTGTGGACTAGTATAATTATTTTGGAGATTAGGATATGATAATTTTTGTGAAATCCCCATGGATAATTATAAGGGATATTTATAAGTATAAGATAACATTAAAATGTTTTTATAAAGTATATATTTTTTTATTTTAGAGAATTTATGTCCCATTATTGATTCTAGTAGGTGGATGTGATTGTATAATATATTCACCTTGGGGTAATCACCCAGAAAAAGGCTATTTTAGTATCAACTCAATATTACCAATGGGTAATGATGAGTGGGCCAAATACTACACTCTTAATAGAAACTCTGGAGGTATATGATTTGGTAAATTAAAATTATCTATATAAACCATTATAAAAGATTTATTTCATGAATACTTTTGGGGAATACGTAAAGAACTAAGATGGAACCAAACATAATGAAACCTAGAATGACCTGTGTAACACCCCAAGATTTCATGGTGTGTTATTTCTTCAAAATAATTCAATAACTTGCACTACACGCAACACCGAGTTCAATTGCACCATGACTTACAAAAAAAAAAGCCATTAAAAGAGGTCATGAATAGTATTAACAACATTTTGAACTTTATATAATCCTTATAATTTTAGAATCCCTATTATGAGTTTCTTAGTCATAATGCAAGAACAGATTCATTTTCAGTATTGCACTTTTATCAACTTTAATAGTGAAACCTTTTTAAATAAAATATTTTAAACTATCTGAATAAATTGGGACATCAAAAAAAAATTAAAAATGAAACATCCCAAGCTTCCACGGTATGCTTTGCTTTGAATAAAATAGTAGCGTGTGTTGTACGCAACCTTGAGTTTTAACACACGCCACAACCAATCAAACTAGCCGTTATGAATAGTAATACCTAAATTTTGAAATTATATATATTTTATATTTTAAAATGGACTTCATTTTTAAATTCGGAATATCGAATTTAGCCTAAGGTGAAATTTTGGTACTTTTCGGATAACTTTCATATTTTGATGAATAGTGAAAATTACTAAATTTTAATTAAAAACAACTTTTTTAATCAAAATAATTAATAGTGATAAATTATGAATTTTAGTAGTTTTAAAATATATTTAGAATATATTTTTACCATTTAATATAATGTTGGTCATTGGACATAATTTTACAATTAAACCGAACATAAACAAGTGTCAATCTTTTGATAGTTATTATCTCTTAAAAACACGCTTTTTGTTTTGACAACGGGAATTAATTTTAAATTAATTTCTGCCACTTCAGTGTTTTGAATTTAGAAAAATGGATTCCATATTTGTAATCAGGATGTCCAAATTGTGTAGATAGGTAACTTTTATTTTTAGACATTTTGAATAATTACTGTGGTAAATATTTTATTTACCATGGTTAAGGGTAAATCCGGTAAATTAGGGTTAAAAAAAAATATTATAATAATACAAAATTACCCTAAAACGTGTCCTAACCATATTGGTGGACACATACCCGACCATGAGCATCCTTGGGTCAATTTGGGGACCCCTTGGAGCCACTTGTATGTGGTAGGGACACTTTATATTAATAAAGTTAAAATAAAAATAAAAATGGCATAAGCTTACATCTTTTAGAAGAACAATTTTTACATAGGGTTATACATGTTGGATTTTCGATTATAAATATTCATTAGAAATATAAAATGATTTCCTACATAATGATATTTTATTTATAATTTTTAGACATCAAATAAGTTAAATTATTAATGACACAATAGTGATGCAATGTTTACCTCATTAATAAATCATTTAAATAAATAAGATTATAATGATTAGAATATTATCTAAAACCTGTCAAATTCTTATTGGGTGATGTTATTTAGAATATGAGTCATCTTATCTTCGACCTCAATGATTTTTGGACCATTATAAACCGAATATAATTATATTATAAAGTAATACTTTCACTCTTTCCTAAAGAGCCCCTCCTCTCCCTTATAAAAGGATACCACTTCTACTCATTCCACACACCTCTCAAGCCACTTGGCTCGTCCAAACTCTGCCCAACTAAGCTCCCCACATCCCTCTCCTCCTCCTTGAAGCTTCCACTTAGGTAGAAAGCATTTCAAGAAGTCCTTTGGTTCCAACCAAAGTGAGTTACCTAAATTAAAGGTAACGATTTCTCTTAAATTATTTTCATTTATTTTGCTTCTCCAACCCCCAAACTCTTTTTATTTCCTTTATTTTGTAACAACACCAGTATCCTCAATATACTAGGATGTTGTTATAAGAAGTATTCAAACTACACATACACACAATTCCATCTAATGGATGATGAACATAATGTTTCTGTGGATGGCAAACTAACGCCTCACGAAACGATGATTGTTCAAATACATCTTACCGCCTCTCATGGTGGCCATTATGATGGCACTGTAATTAAATATGATATTAATGATATATATTTTATATATAAGCTTCTGTAATTCCATTTTATTTCATACCATTATTCGTTTCATGTTGTATATACATACGATAATTTCATTTGAGGAAATGCGGACTACCGCCCCCTTAAAATGATATGACTCGTTCATACCACACATGGAACGTATAAAGGATGGTGTTAATGAACTTAAGTAACATATATAAAATATTATATTATACTGTAATAGTAATATACCTAAGTATCATTTGGATTCAATTCTTTTAAAATAAAAATTAAATGGAAGTTGCGTTCGTGCGTACGTACGGACTACCGTCTCCACGAACGCGATGAGATTCATCCTCCATCGTATCCATTCAAGTATAATTATCATTTGATGATTTAAAAATTATTTTTAAGGACTTGATACCATTCTGGATTTGAATAATATACAACCTATCCTTTACAAACATGTCTTACGTAACAAAACATACAAAAGAAAACAAGTAAGTTAACACCCGAAACAACGATAATACTAAGATATTATTATCAAATCAATATTAAAAGATCATATATGATATCATATTAATATATATGATTCTTGTATAATTTAATTACAATTATTTCACCATTATACAGGAGGTTAACCTACCCCAACCATGGAAAAGTACAAGGTAATGGATTTTCTTATCTCACTTTCAATTCCGTGAGATTTCCATTGTTCGCCACTAAATTATTGAAAGTGGTGTATTGTGTACTGCCATTTGATATATATTATCATGATTCTATTTATATTCATGTTATTCTGTAAATCATTTGGTGGTTATTAACTTTTGGCCATACGACTCAGTTGATTAACGTGGTAAGGGGTTTTCATCTCCCTCCTTATTATCATGAGATTCATGCCATATTGCCACCATTACCTTTTGTGTGGTGTATGTACTGCCCATAATTATATTCTTTGTGTAATACACTCTAATCTATGTGTACTTACATATTCATTGTATGATACCTCTTTCATGGGTTGTATTTTTCATAAGTTACCAAACTGGTAAGGGTTATTTCACAATCTCTTCATTATCCGAGGTTGCTTATACGTAATAATCTACTGGGATGTCGTTATCATCCACATCCATGTTTCTTCAAAATGTATTTCAAAACATTTTTAATATTTAAAAGAATATGGGTTAAAGTCATTTATACCCTTGTTTGACTTTTTATAAGAGGTTTATAAGGGAATCTTTCCATCGTTTTCCAAACAAGGTGCTTTTTAACCTTTTCGACAGAATTAAGATAAGTATTTTTTTTTAACTTATACGGCGGGTGCGGTTATTTTCCACCGTTATAAAATCGTCAAAGCATCCCTTAAAATCTTATAAGATTATTTTCAAAGAAAATGTTTGATTTTATATGGATCTTAAATGATTTCAAAATAAAAGGAGATATTTCTTTAAAAAGAATTTTGATTTCATCTATGTCAACATCCTTTGATGGGTTTTAAGATTATTTGAAGTTGATTTATTATGATACAAAACTTCTATATTGTTTTGAAGGTTTTGTGATATTTTTGACTGTGGATATGCTATTTTTATACCATTCATATTTTATGGTGAAAGTATTGACATTTCGTATGCTAGTTCCAATAAGAATGTTTATGTTATATTTCAATCTTTACTTCATATGAATGTGTTGGAAAAGTATGTTCCAGGTTGGGGACTGGTTAAAGTAAGCCCTCCAGGTTGGGGACTGGTTAAAGTAAGCCCTCCAGGTTGGGGACTGGTAAAATTAAGCCCTCCAGGTTAGGGACTGGTAAAAGTAAGCCCTCCGGGTTGGTGTCCGGTTATTAGAGGCACTCCGGGTTGGTGTCCGGTTATTAGAGGCACTCCGGGTTGGTGTCCGGTTATTAGAGGCACTCCGGGTTGGGTTCCGGTTGCAGTTAGCCCCATGGTCTTGGGACGAGGCCTTGAAAAGTAATTAATGTTTAGCATTATGCATTCCAACATTATGAAAGTGGTTATTGATTTTGCATGTGATTATTCGATTAGTAGAATATCCATGTGAACAAGTAAATGGCATTATTTCATTTTACTTTTGCCATACTATGTTGAAGTTCAAGTTTAAAAGGCTTTTGTTTTAGTAATTCATTGCCTTAAATGTTTATGCTTATTTTTGAATGTTCCGCTATATTGTTATCCTTACTGGGCATTTGAGCTCACCCCTTTTCTATGTTTTATTTTTCCCAGGATGTGAAGATGTAAGTTATGAATGACCTGCAGGGATATTATGAGGGGATTATAGTGTGGACTGTGGAAACATTATGTTGTTGTAGTAGTTTTTCATTTTATGATGTAATGTAAAACTTATGAATATATCTAGTGTTTCCAAGGCTACTAAACCAATCGGTCTTTCGAGATTTGATCTTTCTTGTGATCATGCCAATGTTACGAAGTAATACACCGACTCTGGGTAGCTGGGGTCGGGGCGTTACAGTTGGTATCAGAGGAAGTTTAGTACAAACCTTGGAAGCTAGATTTAGATAAACTCTGAATAGAGCACGTAGACCTAAGATGAACTTTGAGGATTAGTATAGAATAACATCCTAGAATTTTGGTGTTGTAGAGATTTTGTGAGTTTTCCGAGCAATACATCCCTGTCTGGATACGAGCAGGTAGAGGCGGCTCTGGCACAGATGTACCTAGGGGTAAAACCCAAAAACACCGCTTTGAGCTAGACTCGAACGGGAACTGGTGCACGACAACGGGCCTTGCTGCACTCTTGGTTACGACACTCCCGGGGGATATTCTTAGGATAACTCTCATTTTCTTTACAAATCATTATGAAGTGTTTATTAGTATATACGTCCTCAAAGAAAACATTTTTATGATTATGGATTATATCCATAAATAGTTCAATTTATGTTAAGTGTTTTATAAGTATGGGATTATGTATTTTGATTCATAAACTGATCTAGTTTATGCCTTTTTTTAGAAATGGCGCCCAGTAGAAGGAATGAGAACTCCAGAAATGCACATGATCCAAAGAGAAGAAAGGATCATATCTTTCATGGTCTTAAGCTAGAATTGATAAGAGAAATAGTCTCCCATGTATTATCATCATATGAAGAAATAATATCATGTGTTGATAAGATAAGTAAAGAGTTTACTGAGTCCTATGGCTTTGAAGGGAAGCAAGAGAAGAAAAGGATAGAAGAGAGAATGATGGATAAAGGGAAGAGGGAAAAAAAGAATTGTCCCATATGTGGTAACTGTGGAAAGAAACACCCTGGAACTTGCCTGAAAGGAATGGGAGTTTATTATAAGTGTGGAGGAAAAGGGAACAAAGTACGTGACTGCAAGGGTAAGAAAATGGTTTCAAATGTACAATGCTTCATTTGCAAGGAGTTTGGACACTACGCGAACCTATGCCCCAGTCATCAGACTATGCCGCAAATGATGCTATTGGATAATAATCAAGTTCTGATACTACCACAAATGAAGAGGAATGATTAGAGTTCTTATGTTGATTATGTCAATTGAGTGTTGTATCAACAATGTACTTGTTATAATAATTATGGAGTATATAAGGATTGTACTGGAGTACTATTTCATTAAGGACTTGAGATTGTGTGGAACAAAGAAAAGTGACTCAATAGCAGGATAAATTTTTGGAAAATATATGGTTGAGAGAAAGATAAACCATAATATGGTTCTGATACCGAGTTAGTGATTTTAGAATAATACATGATTGATTTGGATAAATTATGTTGGATATTCTTGACTACCTTGAAACTGATTAATGATTTGTATATTCCATCATTTTTTTGGGGTTTAAATTTTTTTTGGTTTGATAAAGTATATCCAGCATTCTATATGGAATATGGGAGCATGAATGTAATCAATAAGGAATATGGTAATTCAAGATGTTTCAGTTTATTAAAAGAATACAAGATGAAGGTATTCATATGCTATTACGGGGAAAAAGGATCTATATTATGTTTACCATCCTTATAAATGTTGGACTGTGAGTTTGGACAGAAGTATTTTGGATAGTTCTAGTTTGGATTATTTTGGATTACCATAAAAGGACAACCCGGAGGTCGGGCGGCAACCCGTCGCGTCCGGCAAGGCTGCGAGACTTGAACCCGCAACCGAAGGGCGACAAGGGTGTATCACCTACCACTGGCCCACGATATGTCCTGGATTAAATAATGTTGTTTTTTTTAAAGATCTGGTAGATGAATTATAAATTCATTTATTTTGGAACCCTGTACGAATAGTATAAATAAAAAAATTACATTCTATTATCTTTTAGAGTGAAATATGAGTTTGTGGTAGAAATTTATTAATGGATAAAACTCTAATTATAAAGTAAGTATATCTTCTTATGATCTTAGCCAATCTCATAAATATATTCCTCAACATTAGTAAAAGGAACTTAGAACAAAAATGTTGTCCTAGATGGTACCTTAAATCATCACTAATTCATGGCTTTGGGATTGTTGTCCTTTTCATAGCCATGTTCTCTACCACTCTCCATCAGATAATTGATGGTTAGATTTCTCTTCCATATCCATATTTTCCTACATGGAACCCTAGTATGTGTTATTTTTGGTAATCTTCATACTTTCGACTCATTATTTTAAATAGAGGCCTCATTAATTCATTTTTCGATGTGGGATTTCAACTAAGATATTTTGAAACGTCAAAAATGTGTTATCCCAATACCCTATATTTTGTTGAACCGATGGTACTTCAAATCATCGTAGATTGATGAGTTTAAGGACCTCAATTATACACTTTTTTGTGATTGATGACCTCAATCACTACCTATAAATATTTACGTTTTTCCTCCGATTATATGTCTCTAATTGCCACCAATGTTCTCCTAATCAAGATCATAATTTGGTGGTGACCCTTTCATTTCTCTTTTCCTCATATTAAGACTAAATTTTAGTAACCCAATTTCCGATGTGGGTTTTCCCACAAATATATTATCTATTTTCAACCTTTTATTTTCGAAGAACAATTTCAAATTGCGAGGACGCAATTTATTGAAGGAGTGGAGAATGTAACACCCCAAGATTTCATAGTGTGTTATTTCTTCAAAATAATTCAATAACTTGCACTACACGCAACACCGAGTTCAATTGCACCATGACTTACAAAAAAAAGCCATTAAAAGAGGTCATGAATAGTATTAACAACATTTTGAACTTTATATAATCCTTATAATTTTAGAATCCCTATTATGAGTTTCTTAGTCATAATGCAAGAACAGATTCATTTTCAGTATTGCACTTTTATCAACTTTAATAGTGAAACCTTTTTAAATAAAATATTTTAAACTATCTGAATAAATTGGGACATCAAAAAAAATTTAAAATGAAACATCCCAAGCTTCCACGGTATGCTTTGCTTTGAATAAAATAGTAGCGTGTGTTGTACGCAACCTTGAGTTTTAACACACGCCACAACCAATCAAACTAGCCGTTATGAATAGTAATACCTAAATTTTGAAATTATATATATTTTATATTTTAAAATGGACTTCATTTTTAAATTCGGAATATCGAATTTAGCCTAAGGTGAAATTTTGGTACTTTTCGGATAACTTTCATATTTTGATGAATATAGAAAATTACTAAATTTTAATTAAAAACAACTTTTTTAATCAAAATAATTAATAGTGATAAATTATGAATTTTAGTAGTTTTAAAGTATATTTAGAATATATTTTTACCATTTAATATAATGTTGGTCATTGGACATAATTTTACAATTAAACCGAACATAAACAAGTGTCAATCTTTTGATAGTTATTATCTCTTAAAAACACGCTTTTTGTTTTGACAGCGGGAATTAATTTTAAATTAATTTCTGCCACTTCTGTGTTTTGAATTTAGAAAAATGGATTCCATATTTGGAATCATGATGTCCAAATTGTGTAAATAGGTAACTTTTATTTTTAGACATTTTGAATAATTACTGTGGTAAATATTTTATTTACCATGGTTGGGTAAATCCGGTAAATAAGGGTTAAAAAATAATATTATAATAATACAAAATTACCCTAAAACGTGTCCTAACCTTATTGGTGGACACATACCCGACCATGATCATCCTTGGGTCAATTTGGGGACCCCTTGGAGCCACTTGTATGTGGTAGGGACACTTTATATTAATAAAGTTAAAATAAAAATAAAAATGGCATAAGCTTACATCCTTTAGAAGAACAATTTTTACATAGGGTTATACATGTTGGATTTTCAATTATAAATATTAATTAGAAAGATAAAATGATTTCCTACATAATTATATTTTATTTATAATTTTTATACATCAAAAAAGTTAAATTATTAATGACACAATAGTGATGCAATGTTTACCTAATTAATAAATCATTTAAATAAATAAGATTATAATGATTAGAATATTATCTAAAACCTGTCCAATTCTTATTGGGTGATGTTATTTAGAATATGAGTCATCTTATCTTCGACCTCAATGATTTTTGGACCATTATAAACCGAATATAATTATATTATAAAGTAATACTTTCACTCTTTCCTAAAGAGCCCCTCCTCTCCCTTATAAAAGGAGACCACTTCTACTCATTCCACACACCTCTCAAGCCACTTGGCTCGTCCAAACTCTGCCCAACTAAGCTCCACACATCCATCTCCTCCTCCTTGAAGCTTTCCCTTAGGCAGAAAGCATTTCAAGAAGTCCTTTGGTTCCAACCAAAGTGAGTTACCTAAATTAAAGGTAACGATTTCTCTTAAATTATTTTCATTTATTTTGCTTCTCCAACCCCCAAACTCTTTTTATTTCCTTTATTTTGTAACAACACCAGTATCCTAAATATACTAGGATGTTGTTATAAGAAGTATTCAAACTACACATACACACAATTCCATCTAATGGATGATGAACATAATGTTTCTGTGGATGGCAAACTAACGCCTCACGAAACGATAATTGTTCAAATACATCTTACCACCTATCATGGTGGCCATTATGATGGCACTGTAATTAAATATGATATTAATGATATATATTTTATATATAAACTTCTGTAATTCCATTTTATTTCATACCATTATTCGTTTCATGTTGTATATACATACGATAATTTCATTTGAGGAAGTGCGGACTACCGCCCCCTTAAAAGGATATGACTCGTTCATACCACACATGGAACGTATAAAGGATGGTGTTAATGAACTTAAGTAACATATATAAAATATTATATTATACTGTAATAGTAATATACCTAAGTATCATTTGGATTCAATTCTTTTAAAATAAAAATTAAATGGAAGTTGCGTTCGTGCGTACGTACGGACTACCGTCACCACGAACGCGATGAGATTCATCCTCCATCGTATCCATTCAAGTATAATTATCATTTGATGATTTAAAAATTATGTTTATGGACTTGATACCATTCTGGATTTGAATAACATACAACCTATCCTTTACAAACATGTCTTACGTAACAAAACATACAAAAGAAAACAAGTAAGTTAACACCCGAAACAACGATAATACTAAGATATTATTATCAAATCAATATTAAAAGATCATATATGATATCATATAAATATATATGATTCTTGTATAATTTAATTACAATTATTTCACCATTATACAGGAGGTTAACCTACCCCAACCAAGGAAAAGTACAATGTAAGGGATTTTCTTATCTCACTTTCAATTCCGTGAGATTTCCATTGTTTTCCACTAAATTATTGAAAGTGGTGTATTGTGTACTGCCGTTTGATATATATTATCATGATTCTATTTATATTCATGTTATTCTGTAAATCATTTGGTGGTTATTAACTTTTGGCCATACGACTCTGTTGATTAACGTGGTAAGGGGTTTTCATCTCACTCCTTATTCTCATGAGATTCATGCCATATTGCCACCATTACCTTTTGTGTGGTGTATATACTGCCCATAATTATATTCTTTGTGTAATACACTCTAATCTATGTGTACTTACATATTCATTGTATGATACCTCTTTCATGGGTTGTATTTTTCATAAGTTACCAAACTGGTAAGGGTTATTTCACGATCTCTTCATTATCCGAGGTTTCTTATACGTAATAATCTACTGGGATCTCGTTATCATCCACATCCATGTTTCTTCAAAATGTATTTCAAAAAAATTTTAATATTTAAAAGAATATGGGTTAAAGTCATTTATACCCTTGTTTGACTTTTTATAAGAGGTTTATAAGGGAATCTTTCCGTCGTTTTCCAAAAAAGGTGCTTTTTAACCTTTTCGACAGAATTAAGATAAGAATGTTTTTTTTACTTATACGGCGGGTGCGGTTATTTTCCGCCATTATAAAATCGTCAAAGCTTCCATTAAAAGCTTATAAGATTATTTTCAAAGAAAATGTTTGATTTTATATGGATCTTAAATGATTTCAAAATAAAAGGAGATATTTCTTTAAAAAGAATTTTGATTTCATCTATGTCAACATCCTTTGATGGGTTTTAAGATTATTTGAAGTTGATTTATTATGATACAAAACTTCTATATTGTTTTTTTAAGGTTTTGTGGTATTTTTGACTGTGGATGTGCTATTTTTATACCATTCATAGTTTATGGTGAAAGTATTGAAATTTCGTATGCTAGTTCCAATAAGAATGTTTATGTCATATTTCAATCTTTACTTCATATGAATGTGTTGGACAAGTATGTTCCAGGTTGGGGACTGGTTAAAGTAAGCCCTCCAGGTTGGGGACTGGTTAATGTAAGCCCTCCAGGTTGGGGACTGGTAAAAGTAAGCCCTCCAGGTTAGGGACTGGTAAAAGTAAGCCCTCCGGGTTGGTGTCCGGTTATTAGAGGCACTCCGGGTAGGGTTCCGGTTACAGTTAGCCCCAAGGTCTTGGGACGAGTCCTTGAAAAGTAATTAAAGTTTAGCATTATGTATTCCAACATTATGAAAGTGGTTATTGATTTTGCATGTGATTATTCGATTAGTAGAATATCCATGTGAACAAGTAAATGGCATTATTTCATTTTACTTTTGCCATACTATGTTGAAGTTCAAGTTTAAAAGGATTTTGTTTTAATAATTCATTGCCTTAAATGTTTATGCTTATTTTTGAATGCTCCGCTATATTGTTATCCTTACTGGGCATTTGAGCTCACCCCTTTTCTATGTTTTATTTTTCCCAGGATGTGAAGATGTAAGTTATGAATGACCTGCAGGGATATTATGAGGGAATTATAGTGTGGACTGTGGAAACATTATGTTGTTGTAGTAGTTTTTCATTTTATGTTGTAATGTAAAACTTATGAATATATCTAGTGTCTCCAAGGCTACTAAACCAATCGGTCTTTCGAGATTTGATCTTTCTTGTGATCATGCCAATGTTACGAAGTAATACACCGACTCTGGGTAGCTGGGGTCGGGGCGTTACAACCTGAGAGTAATCTAGGTTAATGTAAAAGAATTATAGGATAGATTTATGGGGTAATAAGTTGATACATCTTGAGATGGAATTTTCTTAGGGATATTTATTACAATTCCCATTAGATTTTATTATCAACCACTCATGATTAACCCTTTTGTTTTTTTAAATCAATGGATCTTAGTGGAACCCATTTAATATTTTTTGGGATAAACACTGAGATAATCCGCAAAATGAGATACCAAATTTGATAGATGCTGGAATTGAAAATTTAGTGGTTATAATCACCCAAATATATTGACCAACGATTAAGATAATGGGTCTTCACAAACATTTAAACAAATAAAGAAGGTAAAATTGATTTTAATATAGGATAATGTGATCAAGATGACGAATGAAGGAATATTCAACAACACAAAATTAAAATATGTTGAAAAAATCAGCAAATTGATAGTCTTAGTGGAAAAATAATGTAATTCAATTGATGGAGGAATGTTCTGCAGGCTCATGATTTTTATGTTATGGTGAAGAAAATAATCAATGAAATAGAGGTCAAGAATGCACAATGCCTCAAATATATGTTGTTAGGGAATTATAAAAAATTAATCCCAAACCTGGTTGCTAAATAGGATAACAAACATCAATAACCAACTAAACCAAGGGAAGAAGGGAAATAATTTGATATACCAACTGCCTAATTTAGTGCTTGTAAAATAATGGTAAATGGTACATTTACCCTCCATTGTAGATTTTTAGAAATCCAATTAGAATGTAGTTTTACCAACCATAGTTGGATTTAGTGGGTTTATAAGTGTTTCAAATAAATAAACTAATGATTTTATATTATCACATAAAATAATTATTTTAATATTGTAACCAAATGTTATTTTTTGGGAATATGATTCTTAAAATGCTTTTTAATCCTACTTTTGAAGGATTTGATGCGAATTTTAGAAATGTATTGGATATCTATACATAAAATCCATAGTAATCAACAAAGTAGAGAAATCACACTTTATATTTTAAAATAACCATTGATCATACATTAGTTAAAGGATGACCATGAAATAATTTAGAAAAAAATATATATTATTTTAGTTTTGATACCTAACCATGGGGGATGTTAGTCTCAAATTATTATAGGAAAAATCAGTATTAGGATTCACCTATTGTGAGGGAAAGAGAAATATTTCCAAAATTTTATGATATCACCATAGAAATTATACGATGAGTCACATGTATCTAATAGAAACCCTCAGTTAGTAATTTATAATTAAAATTGTGATGTTTCATTTTATTTAATAGCTATGAATGTAATTCAATAAATTTTTTAAGATTTTTTTAAATTTATATTATTTTTGAAAACATTCTAAAAAAACAAAAAATGTGGAAGAGTAATAAAATATTTCTTATAATGAATTTTTTTTATCAAATTCTCTATTAATTAGATAATATTGTAATCATGTATAAAAATAAAATATATGATAAAGAACACTTAATGTTTTAAAAATTTATTTTTCAATAAATGTATTATTTATTTATATATATTGATCATTCATTTAAAAGATAAACTTATATATTTATAAATTTTAATTTTTCAAAATAAATATCACTTTTTAAATACAACTATCAAAAATTTCCATAGTTTATTTCATTTATATTTTTAACAATTATTTATTTTTTAGTTGAAAAGTAAAAAGATACTGATTTTTCTAATAAGATTAGTTTTATGGTATGAACAGAATAATTGAATGAATTACAATATTTTTATATAAAATTTATATTTATAAGGTAATATAAATATATCTAAAATACTATATCAAATTTATAAATTCCATGATTAATGTTTTGAAAAGTTAAGAAATATTTTACTTAAAAAATGTTATTTTATTACATTAGCAATTTGTTTTCACCACTTATAGAAATTAAATCTAACACAAAGGATTTCATATTTTATCCAAGATGTTTTTTTATATAACATTGTCTTTTTTATTTATAGTCATAATTTTGTTAATAGTAAAATCGATTTTATTGATAATAGTAATGCTGGAGGTGTTTTTTTTGAAGTATAATTTTGTTAATGTTTTGAAATTTTTATCTAACAAATTATATTGAAACATGTTTTATATTGAATTTATTATGATGGTTACACAAATATAAAATTATATTTTCACACTTATAATCGGTTTCCATTTTTATACAAGATATATAACACTTAATTGTGAAAATATATTTTTATTACAGAACAATGTTTCTTTATGTTATGTGTTTTAATTTAGAAAACAATGTTATGTTATCAATAAATTGAATTAAATTACTCAAGATTTAAATATAGGTTCATCATATCCATATGTTTTATGTGTGATACATTATATTTCTATAAAAATATAAATTAATTAGTTAAAAATTATTTATTAAGGTAAAAACCAAAATTTTAAATTGTAAAAATTAATGTTCTAAAAGATATTGAAATGTAAAGCCTAAAATCTAGTAGAAAAGAGTTGATTGTTAATTAATTACATTAGAACAATATAAAAATGATTGATTCATAAGGAACCTAATAGTTTAGTTGTGTTGGTTTACATGATTCCCTTATAATATTTGAACACACAAATAAGAATAATATTTGTGAGAATATAATTATTTACTTTATCATATCCTGGGATATCATTCTTAGAACACATCCTAGATTCCAAGGAAAGTAAAAAAAGGGTGAGATAAAATTATCAGTAATGGTTAAGTATAATGGAAGATATCTTGAATACAAAATAATACAAATCATGGTAATGTAAATTGTTGAACACATATACCATTTGAATAACATGACTATAAATAATATATATGGATTAATCAATATGAAAATGTAAATAAATGAATACACATGAAATTACATCAATAAAATGATAACTAAATGCATCAATAGATAGTATTAGTACAAAAATCTCATTGATATTAAAAAATATTCAATTATCAATGATGTAAATGCTAAATTATTGGACATCATGATACCAGGCATCATGCTACCACTACTCTAAAGATATTTAAAAAGCTAGTTTGACACTCTGGGTAGGTATACATAGAAAAACATCATTTAAATAAGCCTATCCAACAGAATATTCTTATGAGAGTATAGATGAATCGAGGGAGGTATCTATTTGAGGACACCACCCATGATATTCATGTCCAATGCATTCCCCATATATTAAATTATCAATTTAATTCATAATAAATATTATTTATTAGCAAATATCTGAATTGGAAAAAGTATATATATATATATCAATAATTTCGAAGTCAATTAAATAACTTTTAATGGAAGACAACATATATAGAATTGATACATAGTTTATTTAATAAGAACATTCATGATAAATAATATGGTTATATTGGGGAAAATCAAAATCTAATGATCATATGAGAATATATTTTTTGATAGAAAGTTAATGACAACAAAAATAAATCAACAAATTGAATTTCAATATTTTACATTGTCAAAATGATCATAATGAATCCAAAGAAAGAATAAGTATGCTATAAATACAACATATTTCTAGTAATTTATAAGTAAAATAAATGGTTTCTATTTTTTAATAATAAAAATATAATTAAGACATCTTAAAAAATATTAGTGAGGAAAATATCATTTTAACATAGAAAATATTCATAAAATTAAAAGCTAAAAAAATTATAATCATTTTATTGGAAAATAACATTTGAATAACATAAATGACTCCTTAAAAAATTTAATGTTCATGAATGCTTCAAATTCAATACATTCCATGTACGTTAAAACAAATATTTCTTTCACATTTTAAAAAAAATCCAAATGGGTCTTATTTTGGAAATGACATTAATATTCCTAATTTTACCTTGAAAAACTAATACATGCATATAAATTCATTAAATAAATAAATTTTAGTAGTTTTAAAACATTTTTGAAAACATTTTTAGAAAAAAAATTTTTGGAAAAAGAAGGACTTTTTTATAGAATATTTAACTATTGTAATATTTTATTAAATACACTTTCTAATTAATTTTAAATAAAAAATATTGGAAAAATGGTAACATTACCTTGAAAAATAATGAATAAAACAATGGCACATAATTTAATGTGGTTTATAATCTAATAATGAAATAATTTTCTTCAATGTAAATTCAAGAATAAATAATCCCTATTAAAATGTGACTTTGAATTATCCCTTACAAATATCACTACGATGAAGTGGGAAATATCCAAGGAATTGATTATGTTTATCAAATTAAAATACACATAAAAAATTTATATAGACCATAATATATTCAAAATTAATTACACATATAATCTTATAATATCATGGACAATGAAGAAGTAGTACAACCCAATGAAAAGAAACTGAGTTGTGAAATTTTACCACCTAAAAAATTATAATTGAAATTCCCTTGGATAAAATATTTCAAATTGAAACATAAAATTACATGAATTAAAATTTAATAATGATATTAAATGATAATGTGGAATTATATAAAATATATTAATGAAATTTGTAGCATAACATATCAATACTCTTTAATGAAGAAAAATTTAGAGGAAGTCCATTATTACAAGCTTCCTTTTGGTGGACCATTATTTAAACACATATATAATGGTTTTAGGAATGTTATAAATTTATCCTATAAAAATATTCAATTTTATAATATCATTTTTGATCATATTATAACATTTTAAAATTATTTTGTTAATAATGTTTCATTATATTCATTGTTTTGGGTGTTAATCGCCGAATTTTCTCATCTATTTGTTGTTATGAATGTTTTTGTTTTTCTACATAGATATATATTTATCATATCCAAAATGAAAATAAAGTTATGAATATCATATTTACTCATTATATATATTTTTAGATTGAATATTGATGGTTGGATGTACGAAACCATACCCCAGTAGACCAGAGTTGATTTCTACTTTATTATATTGGTATAAAATGCATGAAAACAAATTTCAGAGAATCCAATAGATTAGTATTATTTGGAAACTAGAAACATAATTGTATCTTACATTAAATTTTAATAAAAAATATATAATTTTTTTTCAGAATAACATTATTCCATCTAGGATATCCCTTAATATTAGTCATAGTAACCTTTATGGAATACATGGGAATTGATGGAAAATAATGGTGCCATCAAATGATCGGCAAGGGTTAAGTAAAATAGATGATATTATACGTCAATAATGATAATAAATTTTACAATGAAAATAATTAACACACATTCCATCTAAATATCTTGACTTCATGAATAGATAACGCATAATCAATATTAAAAGGTAAATAATTGGAAACGCATTCCATTTAATAAATAACTGAGAATGAAATGAATCTAGAGATAATATCATGGATAATAATAAACTAGTATTTAATGAATTAATTTATTAATTATTGTGAACAATGATTCTCAGTCAAATGATAACTTTATCATTAAGACCATTCAGCAGTCAGTTTAAAACATATTGGTCGAAAACCCATCAAACAAGGTCTAGAAAACTGATTCATCCAATGAAACTATTGATACATCGAGGGGATTTCTAAAAATGGTCCCCAAACAATTTCATGCATTTAAAAACCAGTCTCCATATATTGAGTAATTTATTGAATTCATATTCTATGTTCCTAATCATCTAGTATCTATACTGAGTAAACAAATGATTTTAAAAATACTTTCTCTAAATAAACAAATTAATAAAAATGTAGAATCCCACATGTATAGGAGATATAAATTTTAATCAATTAAATTATCTATGATAAATATTATAGATATTATGGTGAGATTTAATGTACAATGATCAATGAAATGTGAATATTTTAAGGGAAATATTCAAACTACAAAAAAGAAACAAGGAAGTCAATGTCAATACTATCCTTGGTCAAAATGATCATTAACCTCCTATAAAAATTATTAGGATGGTATAAAAATGACATACACATATTTTAGTAAAAGTAATGTTTTTTTCCTTGAAAAATATAAATAAAAGAATTATATATTTATAAAAATGAATTAGGGAAAAAACATCAAATTTTCAAAAATATTTTAAAAATATTTTTCATTGAAAATAATTTTAAAGGACTTTTTATTTTTAAATAGCCTCATAAAAAAATATGATTAAAATAAATTATGGTAGTGATGGAAGTAAATTCTTTACATGTCATATAATTTTAATGAACATTTATCTTTCCCTGTAAAATGGTTACCAAAGTGCCTAGTTCAGAAACCAATAATAGGATTCCTTTCAAATATTCAGTAAAAGCTAAATATTGATTATTTATAAAATTTAATAAGATTCATTTGAAAATATTTTATATTGTGTAAAAATAATTCAAAATTCATTAGATTCATAGTTTTTAAATGATTAATGAAATTTAGAAAGACCATTTATAAAAAGAGTTTTCGGAAGAAAATAGATTTTAGACCAAAGAGTTAAATGAAGTTATATTTTTTAAAAAACATTTTCTAAAATATTTTAAGTATCAAAGAGTGGAAAAATTGATACTCAATAATTTCCCGAATTAATAAAGGATAACAATATTTAATTTTTTATTAGATATTGATCAAAAAAATTTATTCATTTGAAATTCATGGATAAATAATCCGGATTAAAATGAAATTGTGACACAAACCCTTAGAATGATTGTAATGATGAAGTGACAATTTACCAATGAGAAACTTATGTATTTAAAATGTTAATATGCATAAAAAAAGTTTAAATAAACCTTAACAAATTAAAATTCATTTCACACATAATTTTAAGATATCAAATATGACAAAGTAGTAATATAATTTAATTAAATGAAATTGAGATATGAAATTAATTTCCACTTGGTATCTTATAATTAAATTCCCCATAGATAAAATAATTAAAATTATAAATTGAATAATTATTTATTCATTATATTCCATGTAAAATGGATTTTGTATAAAATATATATAATAAATTAGGTGGATAACAATACAATATACCTTAATGAAATATAATTGAGGAAAATTCCCTTACCTTACGCTTCCTTTTGATTGAGAATTATTAAAACTCATTTATAGTTGTTCAAATTTTTTTACTAAATTATTGAAGAAGTATATTAATATTTAATATTTCACATATAAATATTTTATAACATCTTATCATGCATTTTTTAATAAACATTCATTAATTTCATTTTTTTTCAAGTCATAAGTGCCTTGTTTTCTCTTGTATGTTTCATCCTGAATGATCAAAATATTTCATATATTATATAGTTATATAATATATATAATAATAATCATGAAATAATTATCACATTAATTCAGAAAGTAAAAATTTAGAACCAATAATTATGTATTTTTATTAAAAATGAAGTATGTTACGATCATGGAGACGATAGGCAGTACATGTGCAAGTGTAACATTTCCATTTTCCATTGATAATTATGTAAATTAAGTGATTAATATTTTCTCTCTAGTGAATTAAAATAACATCCAATATAACATATTATACACTTATTTATACAACACGTGTGGTTTTGGGATGAGAAGTGAGTCACATCACTTCGTAAAGGTGGGAGTCCACATGTACATGAACGATGTTATCATCTTGAAGTGAGAGGAATGATAAGAAATAAAATGACATATATTATCTTTATTGAATTATTTTTTAATTTTTATCATAATTATTTCATTTATATCACATATAATCATTATATTTAACCTTATCACCTTTCATATGAGTCATTAGTGAAAGAAGAATCAAATCGCTTCGGGAGGTGGTAGTCTACCGTACAAATGAGTGATGTTATCATATCCCCTACAGAATGAAATTTAAAAATATAGTTACTGTATAATGACCCTATATTTATAGTTATTATATAAAAATTAAATGTATACATTTTATCCTTTGTCATACTAATCAATGAAATGTTGTAACGGAGGTAAGAATGATATCGATTCGCGAGGTGGTAGTCTATCGTACACATAAATGATGATTTCATAACACATTTGATGGAAGTGGGGATGGTTATTGGTCATTACATTATTATAAGAACATAAAAGTATATATAAGATTCTACGTATATTATAAAAGTAATATTTAAAAATTATTGAAGGATTTTGGGAAGGAAATAAAATAAAGACGCTTGTTGGAGAACATTATATCTTCTTCAGGCATTCTCCACAAATTTTCCATGAATCCTTACTATGTTGGATTTAAACACATATTAAGGACTAAAATATTGGGAAGGGAATTTGGTAAGTGAATTTTATGGTCTTTTACAAACCAATTTGGTTTGAATATGTGATTTTAAGAGGTGAATGTGTGGCCTTTTGTAAGCGGGGGAGAGGGGACACTTGGTATTTTTGAGAAGAACGTAGTGCTCCCTTGTATTAAATATATTAAATGGGTAAAATAATAAAAAATTATGTATAAATATAAGATTAATTATATAAATATATATACAAAATAGTTTTTATATAAGTTTATAAGACATTTTAAACATTATCATTTTAGTTTAACCCCTAGTAAACCCATTTTTACCTTAACCATGGTAATTAATTTTTATTACATTCAAAATTCCTTTGTGTAAAAAATAAATTTAAAGACATTATAATTTATAAATTATTTTATTCTCAAAATATTTAATTCATTTATTCAAATTATTTTCAAAAAATTTTAAAAATCTAATATAAAATGATGCATACAGACACGACCAAAAAGAAGGGTTTCAAAGAGAAAAAGTCTAAAAGATTACAAATATTTTATATCCAAACCCAATATTAAAATAGTTCCAATAACCTAAATTGGATTAAAGAATATATAATTAACTAATATTACTCTTCAAATTAATCATTATATATTTTATAATTATAAGTTATTTAAATTAAAATGGGTGTTCTAATTAATATTTAGTATTTTCACTATTCATCAAAAATGAAACTTTTTAAAAAAACCAAAAAGTTCACTATAATTTAATATATATATATATATATATATATTGATTTAAAAAATTAATATTAGTTTCTATTATAAAATTTATACATGTGGTAAATATCAATTTATTATTATGTTCTCATTGCACGACTAAACTGTCTTTTAGAAAGAATAAAATTCACAGGGAAAAATTCATTTTCATTTTAAATGATCCTTATTTTATTTATAATAAATATATAAAAAATATAATTACATAAAATAATAATTTTAATAATTTAGTTAGTCCTATTTATACTCCCCATTACAACTTCTAGGAGATATCAGTTATGATTAATAAAATTTGTAATAGAGTATTGGTGTTCTGTAAAACTTAGTCATGCATGTAACATAAGATATAGAAGAAGCATGTTATTCCATGAAACTCAAGTTATAATTATTATTTAATTTAACACAAGATAAAAAAAGTGTTTCATTTTATATATCCTATCAAATAAAATTATTTTACTTTATAATTTTGGGGTGTTACATTCTCCCCACCATAAATAAATTATGTCTCACATTTTAAACTAGATCTCAATAATCCAGTGTTTGAAATTAGTTAATACCATTATTGAAAAACCCATATCAGATGAGGGATAAAAAAACCAGTTAATAATAATCAAATAGAATTATTGAGGATATATGGACTAACTCATGATTTGGTTTGTAAGTAGGAGAACATTGGTGGAAGAAAAAGATATGGACATCAAAGAAACACCTAAATATTTATAGAGATTGATAACGGTAATTAATCAGGAGAATGAGAATTAATAGTGGAATTTTAAGAGCATAAAAACGATAAATATTTGATTATTTAAAACATGAACTAATTCCCTTAATATTAATGTAATAGGATAACATTTTTGTTTCAAGATCCTTTTCCAAAATTTGATGATTTTTTATTTCAACAACATAAGGAAATATAATTTTATGATACTTTCTATTGCAAAATAATATTTTTATCCATTAGTTTCATGTTGATAAATTTATAATTCTTTAGTTACCCAAAAAAATGAATATAAAAAATTAAATTTTTTATGCATGAAGTAATAAAATTTTATTCTAGAAAATCATAATATTCATTGAGATTGATTGGACTTTCTATTTGTCTCTAAATACTTTCCAAAACCAATATATATAGCATAAGTTATCCAATATAATACATTAATATCCAAACCTAAAAACCAAAACCCTTGGTTCATCCTTAATATTAAATTTTCAAATCATTTAACTAATAAAACATTAACATGGACATTACATACGCCAATGGTGGGTTCTAAAACCTTTTCATCCTTTGGTCATGGGTTCAAACCCTACGACCATCGTAGAAATGATAGGTTTTCATCCAGTATGTACGTTTTCCTTTTTCTAAACTATAATAATAATATTTCTAAATTTTTTTAAAATAATATTATCGACACCATTGAAATAAATCTAATCATTAAATATCATTTTTGCTAAGGTTTTCAATAAAAATTATTTTTTTAAGAAGTATAATAATATTATTTAAATATAATTTTAATGTCCCTAATGAGCATATTTACCCCAAAGATTATTAATGTCTTTAAAATCATGTCCATAAAAGGTAAAGGCATCATTACTCAAATGAATTCTCCTTTAAAACGTACCATTTATATAAATTTATCCAAATAGTTCTTGAATTTTTTGACATTCCAACCCCCAACTCTAATGTGGGATGTTTATTTTTTTACTTATAATAAATCTTAAACTCACAATGAACGATCATTTTCATAACTCCTAAATTAATATATAAAAATACTATTTTTAAATTTATCACAATCCCAAGATGTTTTATAATTATTATAAAAAATAGCATTGCTAAAATGATTCTACAAATATAATTCATCTATTTTATTTGAACACAGGTTCTTCATTGGTATAGGTGTTTACCACTAGAAGAGGTCATTGACTTTGGTAATCCCTTGGTTCTCTAAATTTTTGAAAATTAACTATAAAAGGATTAAAAGTATGAAATTTATTTCATTCAATTATACTCTGAATTCATCCTTTGAAATTATTTTCTTTATTATAGTAAACATCAATTAACAAACATTAACATTACATCATTTTATTGTGGAATACTTAACACATTACACATACAGATGCTCAAATACTGTATCATTTTAGTACACTTGGAAATAGAGAAACATAAAAAATTGTACATAAGTGAGATACATTATGTCACGATAGGTTCATCATGACTACCACTCTTATTAGAAACATCATACATTATACAGATCTTCATAACCTAGGGAAAGGAAACATAAGAAGGGGTGAACTCAGATAATCAGTAAGGGAAAACCAGGGAGATATAAGAATAATAATGAGAATAAGGGTAAGATAACTTGATCATAATATTAAAATTTCATATCCTTAATATCAATGATCATAAAAATGAATCATAGCATAAATATGAGTACTTTTTTAGACATAAGTCATAAGGGAATCAAGAGCATAACTCATGAAATAATAACATAATGTAAAGATGTGAAATTGTGGCTGACACACACATATATATAATGATTTCCATAGTATTCAAGGATTATTTACAAAGAAATATTTGTATTATAGTTTCCCTACCATACCATATTTGTTGTCTTGGTTCACACCAATGAACATATCAGTCGTCAAATTTCACTCTTTAGACCATATTAGTAGACAAAGTCATTTATTGAACCGAGTTTACTCCCAATCCCATCCATGGATATCTCATAAGATATAAATATATTACCAATTAATTAAATGAATATATTTTCCCTCCCCTCTCATAATAAAATCATATATTATTTTTTCAAAATTTCATAAGAAATTATAACATAACCTATTAAATGAAATGGGAATCATAAACATGTCATCATATCATAACCTATGGAAAAGAGATATATTACAAAATCATTTCATCAAATAATAACCCATTAAAATAAGTTAGTTTAATAATTATATAACCCATTAAATAGAAACTGGTTTCATGACCATATTTCATGTGAAATTGAAATGATGTTTATAAAAATATTACTCCTTATAAAGAAACAAGTTTCATAGAGATAATGCCATCAAAACACAAACCATTTAGATAAAGAATATGAATATAAAAATTGAATAATTTCATGTTTATGGAATGATGAAAACCAAATTATTTCATCTTATATTAAAATTTATTTTTATGGATATTTTAAAATCATTTCACGAGGAAAATATTCGATTTGTTAAAAAAAAATTTCAAAACAGAAAACAATTTTTAATTTATTTTATGAAAATAGATTTCAAAAATTATAAATGAATATTTAAAAACCACAATATATTTTTAAAATACCTTTTAATTTAAATTTATATTAAAATATAACTTTAAAAAAGTATTTTGAAAATAATTTTGAAATGACTGTTTTTGAATAAAACAGATTTTCGACCGGAGAGTGAAATGAGGACATATTTTATTAAAAGAATTTTATAAATTCTATTTTATACCATAGCTAAAAAAATTTAATTAATATGTTTAGATATCATGAGTAACTATAATAGAAGATAATACATGAATTTTCTTGATGGATGGATCATAATAATTTATCAATGAAACCCTAATCATAAACAATCCAGATAAATAATGAGAATGTTGAAATTACCTATTTCTACATGATAACGTTGAATTGCACTCCCCATTTCAGAAAATGACTTTACATGAAGATTAAAATAACCATAAAAATAATTATATTCCTAATATAAGATGTAAAATGGTAGTGTATACAACTAATATAATGATATAGTTGTGTTACATATCATCTGCCTAAATGAAGGAAAAATGAGACAAAATTACTTTACCTATTTGGTAACTTTTGAACCACTAACCCCATAAAGTAGATAAAATAAATGTGTATGAAAATACCCATAATTTTATAGATATTATATATTTAATTAATTCATAGAAAGTATATACACCACAAAAAATAACATGTGTGAATATGGCATATGTCTTACCGAAATAAAAAGTGCCACTAGAAATCCCCTTAACATATATATTGAGTCTTATTGCACTCATTAAAACCTACTGTATAATAAATATAAGTTTATTATAAATATATGATATAACCATATTAATTTCTATAGTACCATTTATTATTTACTTATGGATTTATATGACCCATTTTTTAACAATTATAGGTTAATGTTTCATTTCAAGGAATAAACACATAGATTTTCGCAAGTGTTTTGATTTGTGATTTTTTTGTCCTCATACATATATTATTCTCTCCATAATTAAAAAAAATAAAATATATGTATTTATAATATTATTTAAATTATATAAATATTAAGTTGAATATGTCGTTCCTCGAGAATGTTGGATGTATATACGAATTAATATTGTTTTTGAATTCTTATCATATTGAATGAAAGAACGAAAATAACATATATAATTATTCTTGTAGAATTTTTATGTCATATATATCATATATTTTTAATTAAAATCATCTTTTATACATTCCATGTAATGTGTGAATGAATCATATCTCTTCGAGGAGGCGGTACTCCATGCATCCACAAATGAACTTTTTGTGATTACAAAAAATAAAAATCATAAAGGTATGTGTTTCATAATAATTAAATTATCATAAAAAATCATAAATATAAGATATTTTATATAATAATATATATTAAATAATTATTACCAAACATTATAGTTGTAAATGGAAAACAAACGAAATTGGTTTGTCAGGCGGTAGTCCACCGTACACACGAATAATGTCTGTGTATCCCATTTGAATGAAGTGTGAGTGATTGTAGGAAGAAGACATAGAATAATATAATATAATTATATCACGGATACTTATAATATTATATAAGAATAAAATAATAATAGTGTATTGGGTGTAAAATGAGAGTAAAAAAACAGATTGGGGAAGTATGATACCTCTTCATTGGGTAAAACCCTCTCGTTTGCACCGAAGGGATTCCATGGTTGGATTTCTAAGTAAAGGGAGAATTTTATGAGGAATATATATAATTTTTTAGTATATTTGGTAATGGGTGTTTTTAAAAAAAAATCATCAGATGTGTGAAGAGAGGGGTAAGAGAGGACTCCCTTTATAAGTGGGGGAGATGACATATTTGGTATTCTTGAAAAGATTTAAGTGCTCCCCTTGTTTCACATCAGCCACATGGGTTAAAAATAAAAAATATTGTTAATTAGTGGAGGAATGGTAGAAATATGGACAAATAAATATTTTTGAGACAAGTTTATGGCTATTTTTACAACATGTATTCTATGTTTATTCATTAATTAAACTCAATTATAAGTTAATAACTATAATTAATTTTATTTATTTTCACTAATTTATTTGGTAAAAAAAGAAAAAAATATTATAATTTTTTAAATTATTAATATTAGAAAAAACTATTTTTCTATATTCCAATAAAAAAAGTGGCATAAATTAACTTAATATTAATCCCACAGATTTGTTGTGAAAGTGGGGTTTTTTATCCAAAATATTTAAAAGTTATAAAGGTTCTTATATTTAATATCAATGTGAAATATTTTCCAATAAAGTAAATTGGATTTATTTATGTGAAATTTATCTAGTAAAACATCGAAAAATTAAAATATACCATCAAAATAGAAATTAATTCGATGAAATAGATGTTTTGAATAAAAATTCTGTATTTTCACTACTCGTCCAAAAAAGATGATTTTCAGAGAAATCCAAAAAAACTCACCCTATGATAAAATCAACATGATAAATAAAAATATGAAGTTTAATTTATAAAATTCAGTTTTTAAAAGTGTCTAAAAATATTTCTATTATTTTTTCACGAATGGCCTAAAAATTTGTTCATTTAAGAAAATAATATTTTAAAATATATAAAAGACTTTAACAAGAAATATATTATTTCTTATTAATAAGTTTTATTTATTTTAAAAATTATAAATAATATTTAAAAAATAATTATAACTATTCATATTACTAAGTTTATTGATTGTGATATAACTATCTCATTTAAATAATTATAATAATAAAATGTCTTTTCATAGAAACTTAGTGTTTCATGTAACAAAAGTCAAGTTAGTGTTGCCTATATTTCATGATTAACTTGTTGAAGCATATAAAAATACATTAAATTGGTGTAGAATCCAATGCATGAGGTTATTTTGTTTCATAAAATCCTTAAGTTCCCACATAACTTCCATTAACTGGTGGTTTCTCAAAAAACATTTACCAGGTTAGTGGTCTAGTTTTGTAGAACATTCTCTGCATGATCTATAATTTCAATTTTTTTCCATGTATGAATGATTCGAATAATGCATTATGACATCTAAGGTTATTAATAGTAACGAAATAGTTATGTACATTGTTAATAGATGTACATGGAACAAATTATAAATTCCATGTTTATTTAAAAGAAGTACCAAGCGATAGGATACCATCTCGATACGATCAAAAATTTCAATGGGACTAATATACCTAGGGCTTACTTCCCATTATTTAATGTATCACATAACCCTCTTCCTGGGAGAGATTCATTGAAACACATTCTCTCTATCAACAAATTATATATCACACCAATGATTATAATCATAATGTTTCTAATGAATTTGAGATAACATGATATCCAAGTGAATGGTTTCAACCTTCTCATCCATTTCATTAGAGATCTCATGTCCCAATAGATTTTTTTCTCAAACATCATCCCATCATGCTGGTGATCTAAATTTCATCCCATATAGGGATTCAAAATGAACCATCTGAATACTTGAGTGAAAGTTATTATTGTTAGAAAACTCACCTAAAGGAAGGTGTTGATCCAAACCACCTTTGATATACAGGGAATAAGATACCAAAAAATTCTATATAATTATAATCATTCTCTCAAACTAACAATAAATATGAGGTGGATAAGAAGTGTTGAAAATAAATTACTTATTAATTTTTTTTTCTGAAAAAATCATAATTAAATTTAGGAAAATCTCAGATCATAGTCATATAGAATAGAATGTGCAACTCCCTGGAATCAAACAACTTCTTTAATTTTAATCCTAGAAATATGAGCTAGAGAGATGTTTTATCTAGTAATAATAAAGTGTGATGGCCTTGTAAGAGGATTGACTAATACCCGAATAATATAAAACCCCTTATAGGTTTCTGGTTTTCTAACAATAAAATCCATAGTATTGTTATCCCATTTCCTATTCTGGTATGGGGAATCGATGAAACCTCATCAAAGACATTTATATTTCATCATTAACATGATGGCATACCATGTATAGAGATAAAAACTCTATGATATCCCTCTCTATTACATTACACCAGATTTATTATTTCTAGTATCTATAAATATTCTAACTCCCATGATAACTAGAGATTGGAAATATTTGAGCTTTCTCTAATAGCTCCCTCTTCATATCCAGTATGGAAGGAACAAAAACATGGTTTCTGAACCTTATCATTAAATATTGATGAAGGTAACACTCATAAAACATTAGATGATTCTTATAAAGTTCTATATATTTCTTTTTTCACCTATTTAATCCTCACTTAGATCGAGGTTTGAACATTAAAGTGAGAAAGATAATATTTTTCTCTCACATCACAATTTAATGATACATCCTTGGAAATTAGATAAATATTGAATCTTTTTTGATCCATAACATAGATAAGAAAACATGTTCTTTTCTCCTGAAAGCCTCATCCACCTTGTATACTTTATTCAGATTGTAATGCATTAAAAAGTCAAAATATTTTATCATCTCTAACCATATTTTCTAGTGTATGTTCAAATCTTCTTTTCTGATATATATTTTAAACTTTTATGAACAGTTTATATATCACATTTTCTAGAAAAACAAAATTCTTCCATATCATTGATGCAAAATTTATGGAAGCTAAATAAAAATCATGAATGGGGTAATTTCTATGATTAATCAAAAATTATCATGAGGAATTAGAAATAACCATGTTGTTATAAATAATATAAATCCCAATCACTTCATGGATGCATCACTCTATCTTATAAACACTTCTCCCCTACAAGGTAATGTAAGGACATGTGTTATGACTGACCTTCTTGTCAGTTCCTTGAAATGTTCCTCACATTCATCTGTCCAGTGGAACATGACACCCTTATGAGTTAACATGTGCACAAGAATTCTTATTCTTGGTAAATTATCTAATAATTGTTGATAATATCCTGCTAAACTAGGAAAACTATGAATCTTAATCACTGTGTTTGGTCTTGACCAACATTCAATAGCCTCTATCTTCAATGGATCTTCTTCAATACCCTCTCTTGATATAATATAACATAAAAATGATACCTTTTTTGCTACAAAAATTCATTCTTTTAAAATTATTTATATAGTTTCTCCTCCCTTAGGCTCTTTAGTACAATTCTCAAGTGGTATTAATACTCTACCTTGCTCTTGGAATAGAAAACAATATTATTTATAACTACAAAAAATTTATTGAGGTGATCTATGAAAACTAAATTCATCAAATCCATGAATATATAATTGGAATTAGTAAAACCAAAAGGAATCACTACATATACATAGTGTCCATACATTGTACAGAATTCCATCATGGGTATATCCTCCATATTAAAACTCAATTGATGATATCTTGAATAAAGGTAAATCTGGAAAATTATTGATATAAGAAAAATTGATAAAAAAATCATCAATATAGGGATGTGGATAGTTGTTATTGATCTTCATCTTGTTCAAATCCTGATAATCAATACAAATTCATATTGATCCATCTTTCTTTTTCACCAAAAATATGAGCACCCTGAGGTGAAAAAATTGGACGAATGAATCCCTTATTAAGGTTTTCAGAGAGTTTATTATTAAATTCATAAACCTGAATTGGGCTCATTATATAGGGAATCATTGAAATTTATGTGGAATCAGCTATTATTTCTATTAAGAACAAAACATCATGTTTTAGTGGAATAGTGGAAAAGTATTTTAAAATTGCATCGACACACTCCTAAACAATAAGAATATCATTATTTTGTATTTTCCCCAATCATTTTAGATAAAAATACATTCTAAATGGTAATTGAGACCAAGAATGTGAATTTAATTTTCATAGGACGTTCATACATATCAACAAATTGATATAAGATCATAGGTGGGTTTGAAATATAAAACATAACTAATGTGACTCAACAATTGATTTGGGGTTTATACCGTAAATCCAATCCACTTCTAAGATGATATAATATCTAACCTATGGAATAATTAATATATTTATAGGAATTACATTCCCACAAACATCAAATAGAGAGGAATCATAGATTTGAGATGAAATCAACTTTCCATTAGGGGGTTTCACTACTAATTACACATCGAATAATTTTTGTGGAGTCTTAATAACCTTAAAAAATTCATCACATATGAATGATTTGGTTTATCCAAAATCAAATAAGACAATAGCAGTTCTATAGTGGATGATAAGTGTACCTTTCACCACGTCATTAACTCACACCTCCACAGAAATAGAAATCACAAGAAATTTCTTACTTATATATTGGATTGATGGGTTTCTTACTTTTTACATAATCATTAACATTCTTGTTTGGGAACTAGTTAACATAATACCCACTTCCTTACACTTATAGTAAGAAATTTGTGTAGGTTCATTATGTGTAACACTCTCTCCCTTGACATTTTTAGCTAACTTATTCCCATTACTTCAGAAATAGAATCCATGATGAAAATCCCTTCCAATCATGAATGATATATTAGAACCATTAAGAATATTCCCTCCATTACTATTTCCACATGAAGATCATAATGAATTTTTTTTCTTCTTTCGTTCATGGTTGTTATATTTTCCTTTGAAGTCTATCTTCATTTTCTTGTCAAAACCATGAGATTGGTAAAAGAATCTAATATCCATTTCAACCTTTACTACATGATGAAAAATATTTTCATAGATAATAACGTATCTTATGAACATCTCTCTTTTGATACTTCTATTTAATCCACTGAAGGAATTGTGAACTTCACTCCTGGTTTGGTAGAAACCACCAGAAACACACATCACAAGTCTTATGAAATTAGCCTCATAGGTTCCAAGGGATTCATCATCCCATTTCCTTTAACTCAATATAATATTTCACCATCTTAGTACATAGAATATGTGGAAAGTACTTCTTGACATATAAGTTTGTTGAACCCTCTGGAATTAAGTGGCTTTATTGTGTTTTGATAATCCCAACCATTCTTTCTTTATATCTTGATTATGATTAATACATTCCAAATATACTTTAGTATATGTTATTACTTTAATTATGTTTAAATCAAGTCTTTTGAATTATCAGATATATGTTTACTATGACTTAAATCATTCTGCCAAGTGAATGCTCAAACAGTTTTCAGCTACCGTTACAAACTAGCTACCAATAGAGAACAGTAGCCACCGTTATGGATTAGAGCTATCGATACCACCATTATGGATTAGAGCTACCGATATTGAATAGATCTACCGATACAGAGTTAACCAATACATCATGTTCACCGGTACTCAAAGATCATTGCTACATAACACTCTACCGATACGGAACATCAAGTCTACCGATAGAGTTACCGTTACAAGCTTACTAGTACTCAAGCCTACCGCTACATCGAAGTCGACAGCTACCGATATAGAGCTACCGATATGCTGAAGTCTACCGATATGCTAAATTCCACCGTTATGCAAAGTCTACCGATAGAGACTTAACGCTACCGATACAAGGTAGAGCCACAACTACAGTTACAAGTCTACCACTACTGATGTGATCAAATCTACTGTTACAGCTGCTGATACAATGTCTACTGTTACAAATGATGTCTACAGATATTTTCATCTACTGGAACACAAGTCTACCGATATCAAGAGCTACCGTTCCAGAGACAGAACCCTACACTGCTTTAATTTCTTTATCTTTGTTTAATCTAACCAACGGTCATGTCAGGTATATTTTAATACACTGCCATTTATTTAATGTGTGCTATTAGATGTCAGGGAACCGTACCTCGTACCTGCAAAAAGTAAATCATCATTTTCCGGAGAACGTGGTTTAACTAAAGGAAGGATGTCCTACTACAAAAACAGGCATATAGACGAATACACAGAGATATAGAGACCACAAGGTGTGCTGGAAGAACAACAGAGTGTGAATGCAAAGAGACGACTGAACATACACAAAGAACTCATTCATTACTGCATACCAGTGGAGAGCTGAGAACGAGAACATAACCCGAGAGCTTCATCGACTTTCTCTACACCTGGAAGTCAAGGAAACAGACGTTACTCGGTTTTCCAGACAAAAACCAGAAGAGGACTCAGAGCGAATTCTGATCAATCAAAGGAGTCCAGAACTGCACAACAATCACTAGAGCCATTTCTAACCTCTAAATTTGTGCTCTGTGATTTATCTTTTTACGTATTGAGCAGTGTGTGTTATATGATGTATTTTACACACACACTGTCTTCTGTACTCTAACTGGAGGATTTGTAAATCCTCACTCAACTCTCTTCCATTTTGATCCCACGGATAATATTGGTAGAGGCCGTGCTTGACCTGGACAGCTGATTGCTGTTGTTTTTATTCCCACGGATAACAGTGGTAGACGTCTTGGACATGGACAGTTGTATACTGTCGTTTATCCCCGATCCAGGGTGTGGATCACTTTTTTATAAAAGCTTTTGAGAGGACTAAGTCTCAGCTTGAGACTGAACCTCTTGGTTAAATCTGCTCTGCTTATTTATTTTAAAAGTTATTTTTATTCCACTGTTAATACTTTAAAACCAAAATTATTTTTGAAGCTGTTTTGATAATTAAACTCGCAAGTGTTTATATTAGTTGTAAATCTATAAGTTAGTTTCAAAAGTTAATCATGTCTGCTGATTTGATTAACTGGGAACTAATCAATCCCTTGAGAACCTAACAGAACATTTACTTTGATATAAATTCACTACAATTTAATTCTGTATTCTATTTGGGGAATTTTAACCCAATGTTTTAAACAGAAATTTTAAATTGGAACTCAATTCCCACCCCTCTTGAGTATCCACTTCGACCAACATTTGGTATCAAAGGGTAGTTTAAAATTTTTTGTACTCTGTTTTTCAACTATGATTTTAGTTGTATTTTAAAGTTCTTAAAATTTCTGTTATTTATAAATTTTTATCTCTTTAAAATCTTTGCTTTAATTTAGATATCATGGACAATAGAGTTGAAGGTGTTGCTACCAATAGACCACCATTTTTCAATGGCACCAACTATGCTCAAGGGAAAATCAAGGTGAAATATCATTTAGAGAGCATGGGTTTTGATATTTGGACTGCTATAGAATCTGAATATAAAATTCCTACTACTGTTAGAACTACTTGGAATGAAGCTACTAAGACAACCTTCAATAATAATTGTAATGCTATGAATGCTTTGTACTGTGCTTTAGGAGATGATGAATTTAATAGAATATGTGCCTTTAAAACTGCTTATGAAATTTGGGATACCTTAGATGTTTCTCATGAAGGAACAACTAATGTTAAGGAGATGAGATTGAATACCTATACTATTAAGTATGATAATTTTAAGATGAAGCCTGATGAACCCATTTCTGATATGTATCTCAGGTTCAATGAAATTGTCAACACAATGACTTCTCTGGGAAAGGATGTTCCAGCAAAGGAACAAATCATGAGAATTTTGAGATATCTACCTGAAATATGGAGAGGAACCTCTGTCTCCATTAGAGAATCGTGTGACATTGGAGAACTGCCAGTCAAATAACTAATTGGAAAACTGATGATGTATGAGGAGGAACTTAAAGTGAACAAAGAAGAAGATGATGAACCTGGAAGGAAGTTTGTTGCCTTCAAAACTAAAACCTCAAAGAATAAGGATAAGGAAAAGCTTCAAGCTATCAATGGAAGTTCAAGCTGTGGAGACAATGAGAGTGATTCTGACAGTGATGCTGAGATGGCTCACATTCCCAGATGATTTAAAAAGTTTTATAGGAAGAATAAGTTTTTCAGAAAGTAAAACTACCAAGGTAAGTATGACAAAAAAGGACATTGAAAAAAGGATTGGAAGAAGCCTGATAAATTTGATGAAGTTGTTTGCTATGAGTGCAAAAGGAAGGGACACATAAAAGCAGACTGTCCAAAGCTGAAATATAATAAGAAGTATGAATAAAAGAATAACAAGTATAAGAAAGCCATGAAGGCCACTTGGAGTGCTTCTGAGGACAGTTCTAGTGAATCTGAAGTTTCTGAAACTGAACACAGAAACAAGGCAAACATGTGTTTTATGACAAACACGTCTGAGGTAACTTCAGAAACTCCTGATTCTAATTCATATTATTCTGGAGATGATTCTAAATGTGATAACATGTCTAAATCTGAACTGTTTGAATATTGTGATATGTTAGAAGAAACTTGTAATGAGCTGAAATACAAATACAAAGGATTAAAGAAACAGTATGCTTTAACTGTTAAACATAAATATGATTTGGATATTGAAGTATAAAAGAATGCTCAGTTGCTTAAAGAGAATACTAAACTAAAATTATCTAATGAGAAACTCAAGAAAGACTTAGAGAAATTTACCAATGGTAAAGATACTCTTACTCAAATTCTAGGTAAGAAAATAGCACCTAGATACACTACTGGTATATGATTCAAACCTGGTCAAAGGAAAATTACCCAAACTAGATTTATTCCTAAATCTGGACAGAATGTTGCTAGCTCTAGAACTTCCTATGCTTCGACTAGTTAGATTCATATTTATGGATCTAATAAGGCTTATCTTTCAAAATATGTTGATTCTAGAAATTTTATGAGACCCATTAGACAAATATGGGTACCTAAAGTGTTATTGGGTAACCTATCTAGACCCAAGAAAATATGGGTACCAAAATCATTTCCTGTTTAAATCTGTTTTGTAGGAAACCTGCTTAAAGAGATCCTGTTAAAAGACCTGGTACTTGGACAGTGGATGTTCAAGACACATGTCAGGAGACTTCTCATGCTTTAAAAGCTTAGTCAGAGTTGAAGGATGGTTTGTCACTTTTGGTGATAACTTGAAAGGAAAAAATCATCGGCTTAGGCCAGATTGGTAACACTGACTCAGTATTGATTTCTAATGTTATATTTGTTGATGGACTTAAATAAAATTTGTTAAGTATTTTTCAGTTATGTGATGATGGTTTTTCTGTTAAATTTGAAAATTATTCTTGCAATGTTATTAATTCTAAAAATGTTTTAGTATTTTCTACTTTAATGATTGAAAACGTTTATTCTGTCGATTTAACTTCTTTAGCTAAGAAAAATATTACTTGTTTAAATGCTTTTCATAAAGAGTCTTGGCTTTGGCACAAGAGATTAGGACACTGCAATGTGCATTCACTTAGAAAGCTTGCTAGGAAGAACTTAGTTAGTGACCTACCCAAACTTGAATTTCCAGTAGACAAAGATTGTAATCTCTGTCAAAAGGGAAAGCAACATAAAGTTTCTTTTAAATCAAAGAAAGAAGTTTCAACTTCTCAACCTCTCGAGTTAGTTCACATGGATTTTTTTGGACCTTCTAGAGTTTCTAGTTTAAATGGGAAACATTATGTTTATGTTCTTGTAGATGACTTTTCTAGATATACTTGGGTATATATTCTAGCTCACAAAAGTGAATCTTGTTCTTGCTTTGTAAAATACTCCAAGTCTATAGAGAACCTTAGTGGAATTAAGATTAAATCTCTGAGAAGTGATCATGGCCATGAGTTTGAAAATCATGAGTTCGAGTCCTACTGCTCACACAATGGATATAGTCACAATTTCTCTGCCCCTAGGACACCACAACAAAATGGTGTAGTAGAAAGGAGGAATATAACCCTGCAAGAAATTTCTAGGACAATGCTTAATGAGTATAACCTACTTGTTTATTTTTGGGCTGAATTTGTAAATACCGCTTGTTATGTTATTAATAGAGTCTTGATTAGACCCGTTCTTAAGAGGACCCATTATGAGTTGTGGAACCATAGGAAACCTAAGGTTAACCACTTCAAAGTTTTTGGCTGCAAAGTCATTATTCTTGATACTAAAGATAATCTTGTCAAGTTTGCATCCAAGAGTGATGAAGGAATTTTCCTAGGTTACTCTATTTCTAGTAAAGCCTATAGAGTTTTCAATAAAAGAACCAAATGTGTGGAAGAATCTATTCACATCAAAGTTGATGAAACTGATCCACATGAACCTAAGACCTCTCCTGAAAATCTTGAAGATGATATCTCTAGTTTGAACCTTAATGATAAAGACAGTGGACCTGTAGTTAAAACTTCCAATTCTTGAAATTTTCCAGACCCTGCTTCTGTTGAACCTCAACCTGTAGATGAACCTGAAATATCTAGCCCTACCTTTTCAAGACCAACTAGGATTATAAAGAACCATCCTTTAGATTCTATTGTAGGAAATCTAGATAGAGGAACACATACTAGAGCTTCTCTTAGAAATCAGGTTGAACATCAAGCCTTCTTGTCACAGCTAGAACCTAAAAATATCAATGATGATATCAATGATGAATTCTGGGTAATGCCTATTCACGAGGAACTAAATCAATTTTAAAGGAACAAAGTCTGAAATTAGTAGAAAGAACTAAGGACACTATCACCATAGACACAAAATGGGTTTTTAGAAACAAAGTTGATGAATTTGGAAACATCATTAGAAACAAAGCTAGGCTAGTTTCAAAAGGTTACAATCAAGAAGAAGGGATTGAATATGAGGAAACCTTTGCACCTGTAGCTAGATTAGAGGCTATTATAATCATACTTGCCTATGCATCACATATGAATTTCAAATTATATCAAATGGATGTGAAAAGTGCTTTTTTAAATGGTTTTATTGTTGAAGATGTTTTTGTAGAACAACCACCTGGTTTCACAAATCCTCATTTTCAAAATCACGTCTTTAAACTTTCTAAAGCTTTATATGGTCTTAAACAAGCTCCAAGAGCTTGGTATGAAAGACTTTCAAACATTCTTATTTCAAAAGGATTTACAAAAAAATAGCTGTCCCCACACATTTTATAAAAAGGATTTCAAAAGATGTATTAATATTACAAATCTATGTTGATGACATTATTTTTGGATCTTCTAAAAATTCATTATGTACTGATTTTTAGAAAGTTATGCAAAATGAGTTTGAAATGAGCTTAATGGGAGAGCTTAAGTATTTTCTTGGTTTTCAAATCTTTCAAACTAAAGATGGTATTATTTTAAATCAAAGTAAATATACTAATGATTTGTTAAAACGTTTTGGTTTGGATAGTATTAAAGAAAGTGATATACCTATGAGTACCACCTGTAAATTGGATGTTGATGAATCTGGGAAACCAGTTGATCAAACTAATTATAGAGGTATGATTGAGAGTTTACTTTATCTTACTGCAAGTCGACCAGATATTATGTTCATTGTATGTATATGTGCTAGATTTCAAGCTAATCCTAAATAATCACACTTACTTTCTGTTAAAAGAATTTTTAAATATCATAAGTATACTACAAATTTAGGTTTGTTTTATCCAAAAGAACAATCATTTGATTTAATAAGTTATTCGGATGCTGATTTTCCTGGCTATAAGTTAGATAGGAAGAGCACATCTAGAACATGTCACTTACTTGGAAAATCCCTAGTATCGTGGTGTAGTAAGAAACAGAACTCAGTTGCATTGTCTACGGCTGAAGAATAATACATCGCTACTGGTAGTTGTTGTGCACAGATTCTGTGGATGAAACACACACTACTGGATTATGGATTTGATTTTAAACATGTTTCAATCAACTGTGACAGCACTAGTTCTATTAATATCTCTATGAATCCTGTGTCTCACTCTAGAACTAAACATATTGATTTTAGACACCATTTTCTAAGAGATCATTATCAAAGAGGTGATATAACACTTGAGTTTATAGGCACTGAACTTCAATTAGCTGATATTTTCACTAAGCCTTTATGTTCTGAAAGATTAGGTTTCATTAGACACGAATTAGGAATGATAACTTATCCTTAAACTATTAAGAGAAAAACCTCACCATTAGAGAATCCTCACCATTAGATAAAACCTCACCGTTAGAAAAACCTCACCGTTAGAAAAACCTCACCGTTAGAGAATCCTAACCGTTAGAAAAACTTTACCGTTAGAAAAACCTCACCGTTAGAGAATCCTCACCGTTAGAAAAACCTCACCATTAAAAAACCTCACCGTTAGAGAATCCTCACCATTAGAAAAACATCACCGTTAGAGAAACCTGACCGTTAGAGAATCCTCACCGTTAGAAAACCTCACCGTTAGAAGACCTCACCGTTAATAGACTTTACCAGTACATATCGCGCTGTTTTAAAATTCTGTAAAGCCAAGTCATTGAACCATTATTTATTTTATTTATGATTTATGTGATGTATGAATCCTAAATGATATTAAAACTCTAACTAGACTCACTCAATCTCACCGCGAACCTGTCTTCTCGAATTCTCCTAAACTTAAACCACTCGATCTTCAAAACCCTAGCCTCCAATCTGTAATGGCCCACGTCAAGAGACCCCAAGTCACATATGGGAGTGATGAGCTGCAAGCAAAACGACAGAAAGTATCAAATGCCAGTGGAATTGCGAGTGGAAGTGTAGCTCGAAGGAATCTAATAAACCCGCATCTCTCAAAGAGAGAGATTGTTGTTGAAAAAGAAGTGTGTGCAGAATGGCTGATGGAAAGAAAATCGTTAGTTCTTAAGGTTTTACGAGAACAAGGTTGGCTAGAATGCTTCGTGAACAACAACAGACCTTATTTTCCAGGACTGGTGAAAGAGTTCTACGAATACATTCATTTTGAAAATTCTGAAGAAGAAAGCAGAATGGTTTCATATGTGAATGGTAAGGAAGTGTCGTTTACTTCAAAAGAATGGGCTGAGAACCTGAGAGTTCCTCATGAGGGAGATTTTTCTTATTATTCCAAGTATGTACCTTCGACCAGTGATGTGTTTTAATATGAAGATGTTTTTCTGGAACTCACAGGGAATGTGACTCTTAGAAGGTGATTGTTGCAGAGATGGTAGGAGAAGATAAGCTGTTGGTTAAATTTATTCAGCATGTTGTTAGTCCGAGAAGAGGAGACTATGCCACTTTGAGATTCCAAGACATATATCTGTTACATTTGCTGAAGCACAGTGTGAGAATCAATCTGTGTAGATTGATTATGGTTCAAGTGGAAGAGATGACTAGACCGAAGTCAAAATCAAATGCCTTGTTTTTCTCAAAGCTAATTTCCGTGATGCTGAAAGTGAAGGAGATAGCTGGACCTCAGGATGAGCTGGTAGTGGTTAAGTATAACTTCTGTATTACAAGAACTGTCTGTAAATACTTAAAAGTCAGCTGGAATCCTTGGAAGAAATCATGGGTGAGTGATGATGGAAATATTTACGACAAGTTCACTTTTGTGGATCATCCCTCTAGACCAAAGGATGTGAGAGATCCTGGTCCTGGACCAGATGAGCCCGAAATGGTCTACAGTGATGATGAAGATGAGGAGGAAGAGACATCAGTAGAGGAAGGAGGAGATCTAGTCTTACCCCCTAGTCATGTGCATCAAGTTATTTCTTATGGAGCAGCTAGCCCTCCAAAAGAACTACGAAAGAGAGAAACTGTCTTGAAGGACAATGATACAGAGACTACAGAAGAAGAAGAAGAAGCATGCCTGTATTTTGTCAAGGATACCTCTGAGGAGGATGAGACAACCGAATCTGATCATAATTTTAATGGAGAAAAGGAGGCTGATGGTGAAGCAGATGATGATGAAAACGTTGAAAAAGAGCTCAGTTTGAGTCCTCTAATAGTCAGTACAGTCAGGACAGTGGCGGATCAGGAAGACATAGTAGAAGCACCTATTAATGAGAGAGTCATTAATGACTCAAAACAAATGGATATTTAATCTGCTGTGGTTGTAGAGGAAATTGCAGAATTACCTCAGGAAGAACAGTTGGAAGAGATGGCTCGGGAGAATTTTCCTAGTGAGGGAGAGAATCTTGGCTCAGTATTAGTATTATATGACATTGAAAGTTGGACATCAGATCCCGGATATATGATTCTTGGACTTTCTTATGGAGACTTGGATGAGGAAGACCAACCCCAAAATGAAATCAGTTAACTTACCCACTATGGATGAAAATGTGGCAACCAAGGAGGACCTTAAGTCTTTAAAAGCTGAATTGATAGAAGCAATAAGAGAATTAGTGGCAGATATGATGAAAAGTATGGTTGAAGAGATGAAAAGCATGGAGCAATCCCTTAAGTTATTCATTGGATGTAGTGTGTCCAGTCCTGTGAAAGAAATGGTGGATGAACTTAAGGTGTGCCACACTCAGAATGAGAGTTGTACAGGAGCTGTAGTTGCTCTTATACAATCAATCGCTTCATTGACTGCTCTAAATAGTTCTCAAACCCAAGTGCACACTGACATTCGGTATATCAAAGAAGTGGTCAAACAGTTTGTGGATGTTTTTGAGGCCTTTAAGATGTCAGTCAAAGAACATCTGAACAGTAAGGATGAACTTGTTCAGAAGGTAGTTAGAAGTCTGACTCAATCTTTCAAGGAGAAAATGGCCTTCTCAATGAAACCTCTTCCCTCAACTAGCTCCAGTATGAACGTTGACCATATCCCCACTATTATTCAGGAAGAATTTGCTAAGGCCAGTCCCAATAATGCATCAGTTACTCAGATTCTTACTACCACTAGGGAAGTTAGTAGTTTTGTTCGTGATCACCTGCGGGAAGCTACAGCTTCTCAAGAGGCAATGAAGAATAATGTGGATGCTTATTTTGAAAAGGTTTATACCAAGCACCAAATGAAAAACCATTTCAAGCTTTTGATTGAGAATATGTAGTTACCTCCAGTTACCTAAGGCATCAGAGAACAGGTTAGTAAGATCAGGGATCTTAGTCTTGCCTTGGAAAAATTTATTGAGAACAGAGATGATTTTGTATCTGCTATGAAGAGAGGTGGAAGAATCATCATGGATTTCAGGAATCTCTTGCTGCCTTTCCTACATTTGGATGATCGGCCAGTTATTGTACCACCTCCCCTTCCACCATCTTCCTCTGGGAGTACTCCTCAACTGAATCCAGTTCAAGCCATCAGAAGCCTGACACCGATGATCCCTCAGTGGAGCTCAGATTACAGATCTAGTACTGTATTAGTTGTTGATCCACCATTGGTTCTTTGATGAATTCCCAAGCTTGCTGACTCTAGCTCTGAACCCTCTGCTGATCCCAAGGGAAAGACACCCTATTCAAGAGGATGATTGAGTTCTTCTAGCTCCATTTTTGATGGGATTCATTGTATTATTTGTACTTTTCTGATTTTCCCAATGTATCTTTTGCTTATCAATCACATACTTCATTCCTCTCTTCACTGTCTATTTTACTCTGTATATTTTCTTTCCTCGTCCTTCTCTTTTCTCTGCTACCCTTATTTTTGTTAATCACAAAGGTGGAGACATTATTGGAAACCTGTACCCAGTGAGAGAGAAAGAGAATTTTGTTCACCTAAGGGGACAATGGGGGATAAAATCACTACTTTTGAGGAGAATCCTGTAGTTAAATTGATAGGGGGAGGAATATTAAAACCAAAGAATCTTGCTTGTACTTTCCTCTGATACTACATTATTTCTTGATATATTCCTGTTTTCATATTTTTCCTCTGATACTATTTTATTTCTGATATCAATTGCTGAGATTTTTCTTCTGATACTATACTGGTGGTATCATACTTTGATATATTTTTCCTCTGATATTACTTTATTTTTTGCATAAGTTTTGATTATCAAAAAGGGGGAGATTGTTGAACCCTCTGGAATTAAGTGGCTTTATTGTGTTTTGATAATCCCAACCATTCTTTAATTTTGTCTTGATTATGCTTAATACATTCCAAATATACTTTAGTATAAGTTATTACTTTCACTATGTTTAAATTATGTCTTTTGAATTATCAGATATATGTTTACTATGACTTAACTCATTCTGCCAAGTGAATGCTCAAACAGTTTTCAGCTATCGTTACAAACTAGCTACCGATAGAGAACAATAGCCACCATTATGGATTAGAGCTACCGATACCACCGTTATGGATTAGAGCTACCAATATCGAATAGAGCTACCGATACAGAGTTCACTGATACATCATGTTCACCGGTACTCAAAGATCACCACTACATCAAAGTCTACCGATACAGAACATCAAGTCTACCGATAGAGTTATAGTTACAAGCTCACCGGTACTCATGCCTACCTCTACATCGAAGTCGACAACTATCGAAACAGAGCTACCGATATGCTGATGTCTACCGATATGTTGAAGTCCACCGTTATGCAAAGTCTACCGATAGAGACTTACCGCTACCAATACAAGGCAGAGCCACAACTACCGTTACAAGTCTATCACTACTGATGCGATCAAATCTACTGTTATAGCTGCCGATACAAAGTCTACCTTTACAAATGAATTCTACCGATACAGATTCCTACTGTAACAAAAGTCTACCAATATCAAGATCTACCGTTCCAGTGACAGAACCCGACACTGTTTTAATTTCTTTATCTTTGTTTAATCTAACCAACGGTCATATCAGGTATATTTTAATACACTGACATTTATTTAATGTCTGCTGTTGGATGTCAGGGAACCATACCTCGTACCTGCAAAAAGTAAATCATCATTTGCCGGAGCACGTGGTTTAACTAAAGGAAGGATGTGCTACTACAAAAAGAGACATATAGACGAATACACATAGATATATAGACCACAAGGTGTGCTGGAAGAACAACAGAGTGCGAATGCAAAGAGATGACTGAACTTACACAAAGAACTCATTCATTACGGCATACCAGTGGAGAGCTGAGAACGAAAACATAACCCGAGAGCTTCATCGACTATCTCTACACCTGGAGTTCAAGGAAACAGACGATACTCTGTTTTCCAGAAAAAAACCAGAAGAGGACTCAGAGCAAATTCTGATCAATCAAAGGAGTCCGGAACTGCACAAAAATCACTTGAGTCATTTATAACCTCTAAATTTGTGCTCTGGGATTTATCTTTTTACGTATTGAGCAGTGTGTGTTATATGATGTATTTTACACACACATTATCTCTTGTACTCTAACTGGAGGATTTGTAAATCCTCACTCAACTCTCTTACATTTTGTTCCCACGGATAATAGTGGTAGAGGTTTTGCATGACCTGGACAGCTGATTTCTGTTGTTTTTGTTCCCACGGATAACAGTGGTAGAGGTCTTGGACCTGGACAGTTGTATACTTTTGTTTATCCCCAATCCAGGGTGTGGATCACTTTTTTATAAAAGCTTTTGAGAGGACTAAGTCTCATCTTGAGACTAAACCTCTTGGTTAAATCTGTTGTGCTAATTTATTTTCAAAGTTATTTTTATTCCGCTGCTAATACTTTAAAACCAAAATTATTTTTGAAGCTACTTTGATAATTAAACTCGCAAGTGTTTATATTAGTTGTAAATCAGTAAGTTAGTTTCAAAAGGTAATAAAGTCTGCTGATTTGATTAACTGGGAACTAATCAATCCCTTGAGAACCTAATAGAACATTTTATTTGATATAAATTCACTACAGTTTAATTTTGTATTCTATTTTGGGGATTTTAACTCAATGTTTTAAACAGAAATTTTAAATTGGAACTCAATTCACCCCCCTCTTGAGTATCCACTCCGACCAACAATGTTCTTTAACTCATACCAATCAATGGATTCAATTTCATCTTGATTCCTCATTTCCTTTATTAGAATCAAAAAATGGTAGTCTTTTCCTCTTAAACGACTGGAGGTGGAATAGATTTCAAATTGTATAAACGCAAGATAATAGAGAATATCCATTCAGTAGTACTGATCCATTATTATATAACAGGTTGAATAGAGGACCCAATGAAATTAGGTGGATGTTGCACCATGAGAAACTTAACAGAATGTTGTTCCCTTCTCTTTCATTTGACACTCCTTCATGATAGATTTATTTACAATTTTGGGTGACCATATCAATGAAAACATTCATTCTAGTTCCCATATAACTTAGACACTCATGTAAATAATCATTACAATTTCCTTTATAATCATCATTAATAAAATTATTTCTATATCCATCCATTGATTAAAATTAAAAATCAATGTGTATGAAAGAATAATCATATATGGAGACCACACAATCTTAGAAAACCACATACAATATATCTAAACTATGGAAATTATTTAATCTATGAAACATTATCTTTATCAACAGTTATTCATATATAATTACTAATTAAATTAATCATGATGGTTTGTGAAGAGTTTGTGAATTCCCGATTTATATCCCCTTCGAGTGTCTAACTTGGTGTGAATTCTCCATCTTAACATAAATTAATGTTACATCATTTTTTTCAGAATACTTAATACATTACAGAAATAGACACCCAATGACCTTATTAGTATAGTGTATTTGGAAACATGGAAATATAAGAATAGGAACATAAGTAATATATAGTATACCCCACTAGTTTTTCATGACTAGAACAATTCCAAGACATATCAAACATAACACATATCTTTATAACCTGAGAAAGGAAAGATAAAAAAGGGTTGAGCTCAAATGACTGATTAGTGTTGAGGTGACAGATATGTAAGCCTAATCATGATCATAATGGGATGATAACATGATAATTATATTAGAAGATCATACCCTGCATATAAGAGATCACATAAATTAATCATGGATTACATATTGGAAGTTCATAAGATATGAATCATTAAGGAGTCAAGAACACAAACCATGAAAGTATAACATTAGAAAAAGCGATAGATTTGTGGATAACACATAATTATAAAATATTATTTCCATAGTAGTCAATGATTTTTTTATATTCCTTATTAGTGTTATGGGTTCACTCCCTATTCCATATTTATAGTCATGGTTTACTCCCACTACCATCTCACTAGTGAAGGCTGACCCCAAGTCCATCTTAGAGGACAACATCCTTTACTGAACTATGTTCACTCCCCATTCTTGCCATGTCTATCTAAAGATGTATAAATCATTAACTAATGGATTGGATGGATAGATAGGTCCAAAAATTCTGATAAGTAAATTATACTTATGTGTTCCACATGATCATAAACAATCATATCATAACCCATGAAATGAAATTTGTATCATAAACATATCTACATATCATAGCCTATGTAAAATAGAAAAGTTTAATAAAAATTTATTAAAATAATAAAATACAAAAAATAATCTGGTTTCAAAAACATATAACAGATGAAAGAGAATTAATTTTCATAAAAATTTATCATGTGAAATAAAAATGTGTTTCATAAACATATAACATATATAAGTGAAATGAGTTTCATAAACATCATACCATCAAAACCTAAACCATTCAGAGAAATAATATTAATTGAACCCATGGATAATATCCTCAATAAGTAATTTTTTACCCCAAAAGATATCATCCTAGATGTAAAATAATTTGAAATGATCTTTTAAAACATTTCATGATGAAAATATACTTTCTTCCATGAAATAATCATTTTAAAACAAAAATCAATTTTGAAATCCCTTTTCTTTGAATTTAGATTTTAAAACATATAAATAAATATTATAAAACCAGAAAAAAAAATTAAAATAGTTTTTCAATGATTTTTTCCTTAAATTACCATTTAATTTTTTTTAAATGATGGTTTTTTAATAAAAAATATTTCGAACCTATGAGAGAAATGTGATCAATTTTTTCGATAACTATCATAAGTACTAAAGATTTGAATGTTTGTACTAATACATGAATATATCATTACTAAGCATAGTATAATAAAATTCCTGAGTGGTTTTAAAATATAGATCATTATATTTCATCAATAAAAGCATAATAATAAATAATACCTTTAAATGATGAGATTGTTGTAATAAACTATACTGACTAGGTAGCATTTAATTGTAATCCCAATGAATGAAAATTTCATTACATGAAGCTTAAAAGATAAGGAAAATAATTATATTAATTATATATCATTTCAAATGGGTGTTTATACACCTTATTGAAGAATATTGGTGCATAACATTGCATTTCTCTAAAAGAAGGAAAATTGAGACAAAATTACTTTATGAATTTGGTAAATTTTGAACCATAAACCCTATGAAGTAGATATAATCAAATGGGAATTAAAATAAACATAAATTTTAGTTTAGGAATCATATAATGAATTCATGGTATGTATATAAACCACATAAAATAAATGGTTGGTGAATATGGCATAAGTCTCATAGAAACAAAAGTGAGACTAGAAATCCCCATACCTAATGTCTTGTCTCTAGTTGTACTCATTTAAACCACCAATATAATACATATAGGTTTATTATAAATCTATAGAAGATACACATTAATTTATATAATTTCATATAATATTAATTTTTGAATTTATATAAATTTTTTTTTAAGAATTTCATGTTAATGTTGCATTTTAGGCATTAACCACTTTTTTCATGTGTTTTTATTAGAAATTAGAAATTATTATTATCCCAAATATGGAACCCATTTTTCCAAATAAAAATCATTTAAGTGACATTAATTTATTTAAACATAATCCTACATATGTGTCATGAGAATGAGTTTTTTCAAGGGAAAATGTTTAAAGTTAGGTTTTTAATATCTAATTTCAATGTGAAATTAGTGAACACTGCCTAAATTGGTTTAATTGATGAGAAACTTATTTAATGAAATTGTAAATACCAATAAAATACAAATTAACTATTAAAAAAAACTAGAAAAAACCAATTTTGAATTAAAATTTCTCTATTTTTCAGTATTTATACAAAAATGATGTTTTTCTAAAATAATCCCAAAAATTCACCTTAAAAATATTGAAATTATGAATTAATAAATTATGTTTATTTTATAAAATTAAATTTCTAAAGGTGTTCAAAATTAATTTCATTATCTTTCAAATACGAACATAAAAAAGAAGTTTACGTGAGAAAACAAAATTTCAAAAATATAAAGACGTTAGCAAATATTATATGTTTTATTATCAATATGTTACATTTTTGTAAAACATGTATAAATAATATTTAAAAACTAGTTTTTATTATTCAAATTTCATAGTTTTACAGATATTCAATAAAAATCTTCATTAAATAATTATAATAATAAATTTAGTTTCATAGAAACTCAATGTTTCATGTAACACAAGCCAAGTCAATGTTTCAGGTAGAGCAAGGTTAAATTTTTATACCATATATCTAATTATTAACATGGTATATCCTCCAATATAATATATCAAGGAAAATTATTTTATAAAAAAATGTTCCTAAAAACTTTGAATGTTTCATTTAAGCCTTTCCATTACATGCATAAAGCATTTTCCCATTCAATTAAGGCACTTATCTTGGTGTCTCCTTCCATATTTCTTATAAGATGGAAATATGGTATTCATTTATCTATATTTTGTGTCACGTGAGCTCTTAAATAACTCCGTCCTTCTATTCTTTGGTGATTAAGAGTGTTGGTTAAGGTATACATTTTTAATTATATTTCTTGAAAACTTGTTAGTCATATTCATGATTTCTACCACTCTAGTCATAATACCACTTGGTTTCTCATGATCACTACATCACCCTCCATATTCATTATTATCATGATTTCTTTGAGATACATCTATTGACTAAAAGAAAAAATCATAGTGTAACAAAAAATAATCATTGTGGGAAACAATTATAATAGTATATAGGATGCCAAAATGATGAAAAATTATTTTCAATATATGAAACCTTATGTTTAACCTAAGTCATCCATTTTCATCGTCTACTCAAGTACATCATAATGATTTGTAATGGAAATGTTAATTTTCCTAAAAATATCCCTTAGGAGTGTCAAAATAGGTACATAACAAGGCCCATTTTAATGCACTAAGTAATGATCGAGTCTAGCCCAATTTTCCCTATTTGGATTAAATACCCCTAGGTACATATATTCTAGAACCACACTATCTAGTAATATCCAGATATGGATTTACTTCAAATTAAACCACTTAATCTCTACTATAAAAAAAACATCAGGATATTCATCTATACATATCTTCGATGTCTATCTATTTTTATGTTCCCTAGTCTATTTTTTCCAAAATATAATTTCAAAGGTTTCTTATAATATTCCTTTTGTACCAATTGTAGTGACCTCGACCCCAGTATCCTAGTACTAGTGGGTGCTTCATCACACTGGAATAATATACATGGAATTGCATCCTGATGAACTGATTAGTTTAGTAGTATTGGTAAATTAGATAGATACCTAAGTCAATCATAACATTTGAAAATAGAAATAACAACATTGGTTTTCTGAAGAATAACATTATTCTTTTTAGAATATCATTGAATATCGTTCACAATAAACATCATAGAATCATGGTGAAAGCAAAAAAAATTGTGTGAGATAAAATATGTAGTGAGGGATAAGTACAACAGAATATATCATTAATGAATATTCATAATAAATATGGAAGTGTTAAAAAACATAACACACATTCCATATAATAACATTATTTCCTAAATAGATAATGGATAATCAATATTCCAGGGTATATATCAGAAAACACATGAAATGTAATAAATAAATGAGAATGAAATTCATCCAAATATAATATAATTATGAAATTATCAGGGATTAAAAAATTACTAATGAAGTAATTTATTAATTATTATACCTAATGTTTCCTAGTGACAAGATAACATTACCATCAAGTCCTTTTATCAGATTTTCTAAAACATGCTTGGCGAAAACCCATTTAATTAAGGCTAGCGAACTATTTCATCCCCTGAGGATTATGATGAATCATGGGGATTTATATAAACAATACCTAACCCAATTCATGCTATTATAAATAATACATAATATATCTAATAATCAATTTAATTCATAAACAATGTTATATATCATTTAGTGTCTATATTGATTAAATAATATAGATTTATAAATATTTCAACCGATAAACATATAATTTTAAATGTAGAACACTATATACAGATATGATATTGGTATAGAAGAAATAAACATTAAATTGATACATATTACTGAAATTTAGAGGATATTTAATGTACAATGATCATATAAAAGTGAACATTCCAAGGGAATGTTGTTTATTGCAATAATGAATTAAGGAAGTGAATGTAAAAACTATCTCTAGTAAAAGTAATAAGAAAAATATAAAGGGTAAGGATATTTTCAATTAAAAAAAAACTAATTAGAGTAAATTTATCATGTTTTTATCATCAATTATTATAAATTTCTTACTAATTTATTTTAAAATAATCTTGAAGAAAACATCTTTTTAAAATTTAGAAAACATTTTGAAAATATTTTTCGTTGAAAATAAACTTCAAAAACATTTTCTATAAAAATATCCTCATAAAAATTTAATGGAAGATTCAAATAAACAATGTTGATGAAATGGATTAATTTAATAAATTCCATAAAAGTTAAAATGATCATTATTTTTTGCATTGTAAAAATGTTAAGAAAGTGTCGTGTTCAGAAAACAACAAGAAGATTCCTTTTATGTTTTTTGTAAAAGAAATAGGGGAATATTTTTGAAATTGAAATAATATTACATTTAAAATATTATTAAAATTTTAAAAATTAATTTAAATTTAAATGATAAACTATTTTAAAATGGTTAAAATAATTTTTAAAGCATTTTGTTAAAACATGGTTTTTAAAGAAAATAGATTTCTCACAGAAGAGAGAAATGATCTCGGGTTTTCATTGAGAAATTTTCGAAATAATTTATGTTAAAAAGAGTGAAAAATGGTACAACTACATAAAAATATTATGAATAACTATATGAGAATAAAATGAATTGGTTTTTTTAGATAATGATAATGTAATCTTCTTTAACTGTAATTTGAGAAAAAACAATCTTTATTAGAATGAGATTGTGAAATAAATTCATACAATTATCACAACATTGAAAAGAAAAATAACCAATGAATAAATTATGTGCTTAAAATATAAAATAACATAAACTGGTGTAAATAACGAATAATATAATCAAGAGTAACATCACAAATAATCTTATATTATTGAAGAAGTCAAATAGGTATTATTTCCTAATAAAAAAGATAACGAGTTGTGAAATTATTTACCACCTAGAAAGTTTTATTTCAAATAAATTTAGCTGAAATAATTAAAAATTAATATATAAAATTACATGAAAAAAATAATTTTCCATGATATTAAATCTTAATTGGGAATTATATGCACCATATAATAAATGAGGTACATAACAGTATATTGTGCCTCAATAAAATAAAATCGAGATAAATTCTCTTACATAATGCTTCCTTTTGGATAAAACTTATTTAACCACTTTTATAGTGGTTTTAACCATGATATAAAATTATAAAATATCCAAATTAAAATTTCATACAACATATATTATCATTTTATATCATATTATCACTCATTAATTAATAATATTTAATTGTTTTCATTATTTTGGTTATTAATGGCCTTGTTTTCTCATTCAGGTTTTTTTCTGGAAAATTATGATTCTTAAAAAAATTATATTGCTATATCATATCCATAATTAAAATATGGAAATAAATATCATGTTTATGTTTCAATTATAATTTTAAATAAAATCTTGAAATATTGTTATGAAAATAATGTTTTCATGATAATGGAGATGATAGGTTGTACATACACATGAAAATCTTCCCTATTTTCCAATGATCATAATAGAAAACAGTTAAGTAATATTTATCGTTAATTAATGAAAATAATATCATAAGTACCATTTTATATATTTATATATACCATCAATGTTTTGTGGTGATGAGAAGAGAGTAAAATCATTTTGTGTAGGTGGTAGTCCGTACGTACAAGAACGATGTTTTCATCTTTATGTGAGTGAAAATCTATGAAAAAAGATGATATATATATATTATATTTATAGAATGATAAATAATCTAAAAATAATAAAATTATGTTATTTTTGTCTCATATAATCATTAAATATTACCTTATAACATTCCATATAAATTATTGATTTGTGAAAAATCACATCACTTCACGAGAAAGTAGTCCTGTGGCCACACGAGTGATGTTATCTTACCACCTAAGGAATAGAACGAACAAAGTTATATATGATATATTAAATCCATAAGTATAATTATTTTATAAATATCATATATTTAATTTGTACTCCATAAATACCCTACCATCAAATGTGTTAATGTAAGAATAATTAACATCAGATCGCAATGTGATAGTCCGAAGTACACACGAACAATGATTTCACAACACATTTGATTGAATGTAGATGGTTTGAGGAAATGGAATTATTTTAAATAAATAATAACATATATAATATAGTTATTTTATTATATTGTCATAATTTATTAATAATTTAATGAGGTAGATAATGATATAAAATAAAGTCTCTTGTTGAAGAACATTACCAATTCTACGGGCCTCTTCCTATGGTTTTAACTAAAGAATTCCTTGGTAATTTTTTTAAATAACGAGGATTAATGGATAAGGGGAGGGATTTTTTTCCAGTGAAATGGTTATGTTTTTTTAGAACCAATTTTTTTGGATGCTGTTAGATGGATACGAGAGTGGTAGTCTTTTTATAAGTGCGGGGAGAGGACACACTTCTTAATTTTGAAATGATTTGAGTACTCGACATTTTTCAGAACTGAAATTTGTAAAAATAGACAATTAAAATACCTTATTGGATTAATGGTAGAAATATGTATATAAAATTGTTTTTATATAGGTGGATAGGTCATTTTTACCAATATCTATTTGTCTTAACCTCTTAGTAAACAATTTTTACCCTAACATTGGCAATTATTTTTTTCTCATTCACTCTTAGTTTTGGTTGAAAATTAAGTTGAAAAAATTAGAAATTAAAAAATATTCCAATTTAAAATTTTAAATCCATTTTAACATATTCAATTTAGAAATGTTATAAAATTTATTTTATAATTATCCTCAAGTCACGATGAGAAAGTATGTATTTAATGAAAAACTTTTTAAAATTTTTATAGGTTTATATATCAAAATTCTATATGAAAATGATTAAAATGACCTAAATTGAACTAATATATATACAATTGAACTTATTTTAATTTAAAAAAATTTCAAATACATTTTAACATTATAAATTTTTTATCCAAAAAGGGGGGTTTCAATTAAAATTCAATATTTTATCTATTCATCAAAAAGTGAATCTTTTCTAAAAAGGGCCAAATATTTACTCCGTTACTATTATGATATTCATATTTAAAAAATGGATTATATTTTTTCAATTTTTTTCAAAATGTTTTAAGAACTAATTTTCAATTTTATGTGTAAGGAATGAGTAAACTGTCATTTAGAAAAAATATAGTTTTATGAAAATATTTATTATTCTATTAAAGGACTCTTATTTTATTTTTTATAAATATAAAAAAATAAAAAAATTATACTATATATTTTTAGAATCTATTTTATCACATTCACACATGATATTCTTATTTCTAGGTGATATTTATCATATTAAAAAATAATAAGAATATTTTATTATTGTTTAGTAAAACATAGTATTATGTGTAATGTATGTTATTGAAGAAAATTTCCGTCGCATGAAACAATAGAAAAAAAATTGTTTTATGTGTAAGGAATGATAAAATTAGTGTCTTGTTAAAAAAAATATAAAATAAAAAAACATTCTTTTAGAATATTAGGGTGTTACATTGTACCGGGAAAATAAATTGCATCTTTTCATGGAGACGATGAACCATACGTATGCACAAGATACTATAGCATTCCAGTAAAGAGTGAAAGAGTGAGGAAGTGGATACCATATTAATTTTACAGAATAAAATTACATCACATATTTCATATATATTATTTAAATGTACCCAAATTAGCTTCTATTTAATGCTTAAGTGAAAAACGAATTACTTCGCTTCATGAGGTAATAGTCTTCAATACACATGTGTGGTGTAATTTTATTTTTAACTGAATGGAATGTAATGAGGATTTTATTATATTATAATTCAAAAAGTATAATAGTATCATATATATTTTATGTATACATTAAATCCATCATTATATAATGGTGTGATATGTTTTGATAAAAAATGAGTTACATCGGTTACTAAGTCGGTCGTTCGCCATACTCATGATCGACAATTTCATTTCCCATTTGATAAAGGATGAGAAGGGAATAAATTATCACATAAAAATAATAAAATCTAATTATATGAGATAAAATAATGTTAGAATATTGTATATTTTAATTCATAAATGAAGTTGGAAAAATAATAATGAAAACAACAGAGCATCGTTAATATAATTACCTTCTCTTAGAGAAATCTTTTTTGGGTCTCTTCTTAATGACCGTAAGGATGTTATTTTGTGTCTGAAAACTACTCTATAATAGATATAAGGACTTTCAGGAGATATTTTGGAACAATGTGGTTGATTCAGAGTCTTTGAAATGTGTGAAAATATGAATGTAGGGAGTGGCTATTTATATGTGGGGTAGAGGACACTCATGATTGTTTTGAGAAGAATAATGTGTACCCATGATTTTCAAATGGAAAAGGATAAAAAATGGGCCATTATATAACTCAATAGCAGATAAGGTCAAAATATTACTATTAATTGTTTTTGTATAGTTTTAGGTCATTTTTAACCCTTATCTTCTATGTTTAGCCCAATAGTAAACCCATTTCTACATTAACCACAATAAATAGTTTATACTATTTTCACTATTGATTATGGTCAGAAAATATGTTGAACATATTAGAGAATAGAAATTACTATTATTAAAAATACTGAGACAATTTTTGCAAATTAAAATCATAAAATTGATTGAATTCATCATAAAATTAAACCCATTGACACATCAAAAAATAAATTTTCTAAAGAAAAACATTCAAAATTTTTAAAAACATTTATATTAAGATTGATATTATAAATTACTGAAATAAAAAATAGATTAATTATAATATAATTCATCACTTTTTTATTATTTTTTAAACAAAATGGGACTTGTAAATTCTTCACAAGAGGTAGCTTCTAACAAAAATAAATATTTTTCCCTATTCATCAAAAAATGAAACTTTTCAAGAAAATAAAAAAACTCCATAAGATAAATGTGACAATTTTATTTCAAAACTGATGTTTATTTTTGAAAATGGATTTTATTAAATTGGTCAAATTTAATATTAATATATGTGAACAAAATGAGATGAAATCACATCATAGAAAAATACAATTCTTCAGAAAAAAATTCTTTTTTTCTTCAAATGATAATTATTTTCATTTTTAAAAATAGTTTGCCAAATAAAATGTGTAAAAAATTTATTTTCATTAATTATTTATCCCAATTCATACCTCCCAAATTAACGGACAAGATATAATAATCATATTTTAAATAAGACTATTTTAATTGAGTATTGTGTATATTTTAAGCACGGTATTGTGTGAATAATAAGGTATTAAACAGATTGAATATATTAAAAGAGAAATATATCATAAAATAATAGACCTAATTTTATACAATTAATATCTCATCGTGTCACATTATACCCCTTTAATTAACTTGTTTCCTTGAAATTTAATCTTGATTTTGATAATCAAGGGTTAGAAATTCAATAACAAATTTTTGTAAACCCACATAATTAAAATGGTTAACAAGAAATAATCCTAATAAGAAATAATTGCAATGAAAATGTTCATATATAATAACCTATACTAGGTTTCAAAATATAATATAAATGGTTTCTTGTAATGATATAAATATGGAAGAAATCCACATATAATTATGAAGAGTGATAGAGATCCTTTATCAAATGAAGGAGAATGAATAATAGAAAGTTAAGTACCTCAAAACCATAAATATATTATAATTTAAAAGACCATTTCATTCATTAAATCTAATGATAATAGGTTTTTTTCAATAACCCTTTTCCTATAGTTGCGGAATAAATTTACCATATTGACTTTCAACATAAGGAAATATACTTACATGGTTTCATTCGAATTCATAATCAGAATTTCAACCATTGGTATTTCATTGATCAATTTACACTTCATCTTTTACTCAAGTAAAACCTTATCCAAAAACAAAATTTGCATACTTTAAGCACTAAAAAAAATCTTAACTGATCATAAAATTCAAAAATAGTGAAAATTATTCAGTCTATATTTGAGTATTTTCCACAGTTGATGTGGTTATAACTAGTCATCCAATTCAATACATTGATATATATACATAAATGATAAAACCAATAGTTAAACATTTATATTTATCCACCAAATAATTAATATATTAACAAGACAATCATGCATGCTAGTGGTTGGTGCGACACCCATTGTTTCCGTTCAATTATTTATTCTAGCCATAACGAAAAACCAGATGCAACATATTGTCACCCAGCATGGGCGATTGTCCTTATTTTAGAAACATGTTAATATAATTCCTACAAGAATAACAACTTCTAAAAACCATAATTACCTCAACATCAATGATAAGATAAACCCTAAAGGTGAGCAATAACTTTAAACTTGTAATCTTAAAATGTAATGTTATTATTACATTAATAACTTTTTAAAAAGAATATTGAAGAAATTTGTTGTATTTCTATAAATGTCTCCCAAAAATTTGCAAAACCATATTAGAGTCCAATCACATAATATAAAAAAATGGAGTTATTACGAATTTTAACATAAGATCAATATTAAACTAAAAAATGCTCATTTGTATCCATAACTCATAAGTTAATGAAGAATGTATGATTCAAAATTTTAACAAAATATATAGATTATGCAAGGTTGTTATAACCAAATAAAATTGGTAAAATACTTCTACAACAAAAATTTAGATTCTCAATACATAAACACATCAACCGATTTATTTAAGCATAGGTCCTTCCTTAGTCATGTGTTTAACGTATAGAAAATAGAATTTATTAGGATACAACATAGGTTCCCTATATTTTAGAAAACAAGATAAAAATGGATCCCTTGGATGAATTTCAATTCATTCCATCATTGAATTCATTTTTTCATTTAATTTCATTTCCTTATTCCATTTATATATATATATATATAAATTACCCTTCATTTGAGACACTTTCCTCTGAGACTTTTTTAACATTTCATACTAGAAGAAATTGTGCCTTATTAACACTTTGGTCTCCACCACCCAAGCTATTTGTGAACACCATCATTCTCTTCATTGGGGGTTCTTAGATTCTATTAATCTATAAGTTGTTAATCATATTTTTGGACAACTGATTAGGAATAATCATGATATCTTTCACTATAGTCATCATCCCAACTAGTTTGTAAAATTCATTACATAATAATTAATATTTTGTGTTAACATAATTAAATTGGGATTTAATGATTTCTTAAAACCAAAAATCATAGTGGGATCAATTATAATCATAGTAGGAAACCAAATAATTATGGAGAATGTAATGACCCAAAATTTTATAAATGAGTTTTCCCTTTTTATAATTATGTTATAAAGTATAAAACATATTTATTAGATAAAGAACCTAATAAAAACATTTTTCTCAAAAATTTGGAATGAAATAAGTGGTATTCATAGAAACTAAAAAACCAATACAGATGGAATAGTAACATGGCCATTGGAATAGTAATATGAACCTTAAGAATAGTCACCATACCCATATAATAGTAAACTCACCTATGAATATATAAATAAATTTTTGGATTGTTATAAATTGAAATATGATATATTAATATATTGGCATAAGTAAATAATTTTTAAAAAAATTATAAATTATTTGTTGGTATTTTTGTGAAATGTAAAATTTAAATTAAATATTATAATCTATATAATTATCTAAAAGAAAGTTTATTTTCATAATATTTATTCAAAAATCAATCATTTATTATTATTATGATAATTTATATTTATGAGACCATGATTAATTTTTCAAAGTGTCAAATAAGTTGTTAGAATATTAATTTTATAATTTTATAAAATAAAGGATAATCTTAATAAGTAATTAAATTTATCATATTTATAAATTTAATTTATTAAACTGGAGACCATTTTTGAAATGTAAACAACAAACAAGAGGTTGGTTTATGGTTTTACTTTTTCTAAAATTGTTGAATTTCTGTTGAATAGTGAAGTTTGGTAATTTATGTTATTTATCAAATACAAGAATCATTGAGTAATGGATGATGTATGGATGTGCTAAGCTCTAATTAGTTCATAATAACAAACAATAGTTACTCTACTTAATCAGAGGAAAAAAATATTGAATTCCATGAGCCAAAATCATAAAAAAATAAGTAAAATAATATAAACACCCTTCCCCATATCAATACCAACTTTCACAACCCATGTTTCTCACAACATGAAAGCCATGATGCTTTATAATATTATGGAAAATTAATCTCTCAATAATTCACCACATGTAATGTTATTTCTAGTCTCACAAAATATCAAATTTCAAGTTCAATAAGGAGGTTCTCAAGGTGGCGATATTCAAGAGGTAAAATCCATTTTCTCTCTCATTTAATTACTTTTATTTTCCTATCCTCCCCTAACCACCCTATCCAAAGTGACATGATAACTCTAGTATAATAAATATACTATATGTTTTTTGTGTTAATTAAATATCCATCATCAAATCTATCCTTATCTACTTTTTTACTATCAATTAAAATATTATTCGTCAGGTAATGATTCACCCCCTTCAGGGATGATGAGATTTATTTTCTCATTAACACCTTCAAGGATGATCATACAAACATTTTTATGGTCAAAAAAGATTATTATATTTGTATTAAAATTTATTTAATTTTTTATAACCAGGATATTGACATAATATTAAATAAAATTATACTAGTTTAGGATGGTCGTAAAAAAATTCACCAAAATAAAATAATCTTTTTTCATTAACATTTAATCAAATGAATCATACTCAGGTAGAAAAATAAAATTAAAAATTTGACCATTTAATTTGTATAATTTAATTATTACCAAATAAATTAACATAGGGATAATTACTATAATTTGACAAGAACATCTATAATTATCCACAAGTGAAATGACCATGAAACCAAAAAATGAACGATCATGAAAAGAAATAATTAAACTCCATGTCTCATCCAAATATCCATAAATGAACATAATAAAATTACAATAAATTATATATATATATAAATATATAGAATAGGTTGTGATTAATTAATTAATGCTTCTAATTTGATTATAAATGACATTAAATGAAGGTGTATTATACTTTTGGACATAAGTTAATTGATTCCCTATATGAAATCCTTTTTTTTCATTTAGGTAACAATTTCTCTGTATTTACCACAATGTAATTATTAATTATTCATTTTTTTGTACTGCTGAATTCTGTGTGTATTTTTCCAAATTGTTTTAAGTAGATCAATTATTATTTCTTTTGTATGGAAATACATGTTTTATAAGACTACAGTTGAATCCCTCTACTTAAAAAAGACCGATTAAAGGAAATTTCCCAATTTCTTACCCATTTTCAAGAAAATTCCATTATTTTATTTCAATCCACCAGTATGTTTCCCAAATAAATAATTTCATCCTAAAAATATATCAGAGATCATTTTTTGGTTTTATAAAAAAATTATTCTTTTTTCCTTTATAAAGTCACTTTAATATTTTCCCTTGAACCACACAAAAGTGGCTCATTTCTAATGTTTCGTAAACACTATTTATACATTTTTTTAAATTCAGTTGAACAATTTTTTTTAATTTATGCCTATTTTCCATTATTAATTTCTATTTATGATTTAAATCCATTCATTTATAGATAAATTTATGACACATCCTTTGGTAATGCCTTATGATATTATTACAATAACCATTTCTTTCATTGGGCACACCTTATATTTATTATATTTGTTTGAATATTTAAGTGGAACAAATATATAAGAAAATTTTATGATGGGTGATTCTAGATAGTAGTACAATGAATTTGGTAATTTTTTGTCTCATGAAACATCATGTTGGAAAAAGGCGTAAACCTAATTCCGTTATGGGACTTTGTACACCATGTGATAAAGTCTTGGTAGATAGACTTCAATCTTTTTTATCTCCTATTATTTATTTCTACCACATTCTTATATTTACATGATTACATGATCCCATGTTCAATTTTTAATTATTCCATATGTTTATTCATGTTCCATACAATTTTATGCCATCATGTTATGCCTTATAACTCATGTGTTATGAATTATTTCTATGTTTATTCCCTTATTGGAATTTTTAGCTCATCTCTATGTTCATGTATATTCCCGTTTATCCTATGATTATGTTATGGATCAACGTAATTTAGAATATCATTATAGAGTTTACATAATAGATGAAATTATTTTTGTTTCATTCCTTCTCATTATGTCCCTAATATCCCAAAGACACTAGTATTTACAATCATTGGTTTGTATTTGATGAATAATTATGCTTAAAATATTGTAATAAAATTTTTAAATCACTAGGGTTTAGAAAGGTGGTATTAGAGAATGGTATATATATATATTTGGATTTTATGAATAGATAATTTTTCTAATAACCCTAGTGATAATTCTATCACCATAGATAATATTGATTGAATATTATGGAATCACATGTTAGGATATAATTTTCTTTTACAAGTATATCTTGATATATTAAATTTTTTTCTTTTATTAGTAATTTTAGAAAAGTATCCATGCCCCACGTAATTTAATTTTTTTATTTGTAAATAATAGTCGGATATAGGAGAACTCATACAAACTGTCAGTACGATAATAAATATGATGGGTTCCCAAATAAAATTCAAAAAAATGATGAAAATAAGAGTTCAATACTGTATGATAGTAATTGATCAACTGGATAATGTTATGAATAATAACATGAATTATGTGGAACACAATCCTTCTAATATGAATGATTAATTTTTAGTAGAATCCTATCTATGAAAATTGATACTTATATTTAGTGGAACTTTCCATGCTCTAATCACTAAATAATTGACTAACTCCATTGAGAATATATTTTCTATCCTCTAGTGCTCAATAGAAGACAAGTTTGTGTAGGAGGTATATCAATTTGATGGGGAATTTGATCATTGGTGGGACCTGATTATGAACACATATTATAAGGAGGAAATTGATTCCATAAAATGGAATGAAATTACGAAAACATTTTTTAATTATTTCGTCCCCAAACTATTAATCTTCATATAGAGAGGGAGTTCCTTGGACTGATGGAAAAGGAAGACACATTTATTTGGGAACATGAGGAAAACATTACAAGGATGGAATGATATGCCTATATTTTAGTCATGAACACCAAAAGTAAGGAAGATTTATTCTTTAACATACTAAATCTATTTCTTTGAAAATCATATGTGATTCGAGACTTTGGCCGCTATAAGAGATTTTCGGTGAGCCCATATGGTTGAAATGGTGTTTAGAGACTCTATATTGTCTTATGGTCCTAGAGATAAATGGAAGAAACCATAGTTTTATATGATAGTATCAACCCTTATATCTCATGATGGAAAAAACCCAACATACCCTGTGTCAGACACACTATTTCATTATATTTCTATTAATTCATTCATATCTTTAATTTTTTAGAACATTTCAAATACAACCTCAAAATATGGAGGTTGAGTTATTTGTGAGATTTAAAAATGGGGTAATTACTTAACCTAAATTATATAACTCCTCCCATGTTAATGTTTCTATAATTAACCTCAATAAAAATCTTGTCTTCCCTTTTTTTAGTTGAGTTCGATGTGATTTTAGGAAAGGATGATATTTCTTTATAAGAACAACATCAATTACTGAGAAAGGGATATCAATAATCACATCCCATGTTATCCTACAATTCATCATAAGTATAAGGGGAATAATAAATATCTTTTAGAATAATTATCTTATTTGAAGATATTATTGCATTATGAGAAATAAAATCTAGCTCAAATGATTGTGACAAATAAAGAAATCATGCAAGAAGAAATGCCTATTGTGAGGGACTAAGCTGATGTGTTCCCTAAATAATTTCATAGTCTCCCTCCTAATTGAGAGATTGAGTTCTCTATTGAACTTATTATTGAATCTATGAATATTTCAAAGACAAATTTATAAATGGACACCCTTTAGTTGGAAGAACTAAGGAATAAATGAACAGATAATATTGAAAAATGTTTTATACATCCGAGTGCTTTAAAATGGGGTGAGATTTTCCTCATTGTCAAGAATAATGATAGATCATTGTTCCACATTATTAATTATCATGAGATAAATAAATTCAGTTTAAAGAAAATTTATCTCATTCCATGGATAGTTGAGATCTTTTTTTAATGTAGTAGAGTCCATGTTTTTCTCAAAGGTAGAACTTTGATCTAGATATCACCAATTAAAGATGAAGAAGGAATATATTCCTTAGCCTAAATTATGAATGATCTATGAACGATGTGGTTTCATAATAATTCTGTTGAGAATCAGTAGAGGTCCTTAAATGTTCATATAATTATTGAATAGAGTCTTCACAGACTACCTCAAATTTTTTTGGTTGTCTATATCAATGATATTACGATATACTCCCAGATCAGGGAGGATCATGATGCAAATTTGAATAATTTTCTAATGATTTTTTTAATGTAGAATATATTTGAAAAGTGGAGTGAATGTGAGTTCTAGATGGAATAAGTATCATTATAGGGGAAAGTTATCACCATAAAAGGGATATTTATGGACCCCTCTAAAATAAATGTCATTGTGGAGTGGCCAAAACCTCTAACTATAATGGGGATCCGTATTTTTCTTGGCACGGATGGGTACTACCAATGTTTTGTTAGGAATTTATCACAATTTTTTAAACTCTTAACTATGTTAACATGGAAAGGGGTATGGTATGTTTGGATAGAAGTGTGTGAGGAATGATTTAAGAGACCAGGAAGAGGCTAATCACTACACCTGCACTCACACTACCAAAAAGTGGAAACATGTTTGTGTTATAAAGTAATTATTTAAAAAAAGGGATTGGATTGTGTAGTCAGGTAGAATGATAAAATGATAACCTACAACTCACATTAAATGAATATCCTTGACTAGAACTACCTAAATCGCGATCTAGATCTAGCAGTTATGATTTTTCCTTGAAAATAATGTGGTACATCCTATATGGTGTGAAGTGTGAAATATATATTTATAACAGGAGGCTAAATTATATATTCACACAAAGGATATCAATATGCATAAAAGGATATAGTTATAGATAATCAAGGACTATTATTATTTTAATCACTGTCATCCTGGGATGGAAAACAATATACCAATTTCTCTTAGAAAAAAAGGACATACCCCTATATCCATGATGCAGATTGACAATGACCCTATATTCATCGAAATGAAAATCATGGATATAGAAATCATTATAGTAGGGAAAAACAAATCCAGCCATGCACATATTTTTCCCTGTGATTCTTCTGGCAAGTGTCATGGGTGTTTCTTTGGAAATTGCGGAAAAGATTCATCATTGGAGGCCGAAATTATGGGAGTAATTCATGATGTCATGTTTTCCATTCAAAATGGGTAGAAGAGACTATGGATTAAAGGTGATTCTACCACCGTTGTCTAGGAAATCTGGAATGGTGTGACTCACCTTAGCTGGCATTTGATCAATCTTTGGATGGAGTGCCTGGACTCTATGCATGAAATAGACTACATTGCCATGCATACCTTTAGAGAGGCTAACACTGTTGCTAATGCCTTTTCCAACAAGGGTGTTCATCAGACCATGACCTTGATGAACATACTCTCCCTATATTTACTTCAGATATTTGATAATTATTTTTTAGAAATCCCTTCTTTCCTTCTCTTGTAATCCTTTCAACTTTTTCATTCATTAAAATGTTTTTTAGTATTTGACCGGGGCCCCACTTTTCTAAATAAAAGGACCAACCCCTCTATCCATGATGCAGATTGACAATCACCCTGTATTCATCAAAATGAAAAGTATGGATGTGGAAATCATTATATTAGAGAAAAAAATACAACCATGAACAGATTTTTCCCTAACCATCTACCCAAGAGAAGATCAAAGAGGCACATAAGGTTGTTATAAAGATAAAAATTAAGGTGAAAGCAGTAAAGGAAGGGAAGCTACATGAGTTACAAATTGACAATGTTTGTGTGATTCATTTTGGAACTATAATTTGTGTTCTTTCATATCCTAAGATAATGTAGGATCTACTAGATAATAAAAATACATCATATTTCTCCATCCATAATGTAACTAATAAGATGTAACATGATATTAAAGAACACTTCATGCGGGACAATATGAGAAATCATATTGTCAGGTATATCTCAGGGTGTTTGGTATGTCATCAAGTTAAAGTACATAAATATAAGACCAAATGTATGATTAAATAATTCCCTATAACCAAAAATATATGAGAGAATTTCACTATCGACGTCATCACTCGTATCTCAAAAAAATCTAATGAAAATAATGTGATATGGGTTGTAGTGGATCAACTCACCAAGACTACCCAGTTCATTTTTATTAGATAATATTTAATTATAGAAAAAAATTCCATGATATGGGTGAAGGATGTGTAGAGGCTACATGGGGAAACACATTCAATCATATATAATCATTTTCCAAGTTTTATATCTAAATTTATTTAATGTTCACAAAATTATTTGTGTAATGAATTGAATTTAAGCGAGGCACATAACCCCCAAAATGGTGGGCAATCTGAATAGACTATTCAAGTGCTATAGGACATGAGAAGATCATTCTAAATTGAAGTTAATGTTTTTTGTGATTATCATATCACATTGATTGAGTTCTCATAAAATAATAACTTCTAATTGTGTATTCATATGGCTCCAAAAGATTCTTTGTATAGGAAGTGATGTTGAAATCCAAATTTTACTCATGAAGTTGCTGAATGGAATATAATTTAACTGTGATCTTTTTTAGGGGAAGATAGAGAAGGTTAAATCTAATAAAAAACATATCAAATCTACCTAGAGCTGACAATAGAGTTATACTGAAAACTATCAAATGGAATAGGGGTTCGATGTAAAATGCAAACTCTTCCTTAAAATATCACCATAGAAGATAGTCATGATGTTTGTAAAGAAATGGATGTTTATCCAAAGGTATATTAAACCATTTGATATCATTGATAATATTGGAGAGGTGTCCTATCATCATTAACTTACATGAAAAATAGATCATGTTCATGAACTGTTTTATGTATCTCTTTTGAGGAAGTATATACCTGACCCCTCATATGTGTGTAATCCATTTTTGGTACAAATATAGAACAACCTATCATATAAAGATATGTTAATGGAGATCTTGTACTATAGAGACAATATCCCATGAAAAAAGACAAATAATATTTTCAAAGTGTTGTGGAGGAATCTTATGTATAAAGTGGTGACATAGGAATTAGTGGAATCAATGAACTAGAAGTACCCTCATAAGTTTTCAACTTAGAATGTGTAACAAATTTTCAACAGTGAAATATAATAAGGGAGAATATGGTAAGGAATAAAAAAATTATCAATGAAAATTCTCTTTTTATAATTATGTTATATAGTACAAAACAAAAACATCACATAGATAACCTAATAAAAAATTGTACTAAAAATTTAAGAGTGAAATTAGTGGTATCCATTGAAATTAGGGACCCTATAATGAGAAAATGGTAACATAATCTTTGGAATAGTAATATGACTATTAATAATATTAACCAATAAAATTAATTAGTAAACTCAAATATGAAATTATATATAAAATTTCAGACTCTTAAAAATGAAAATATGATTTACATAAATCATGGAATAAGTAATTAAATGTTTAAAAAATGATAAAATAAGTGTAGGCAGTTATTTATAACATAAATGTTAATTAACAGTTTTATAACTAATATAATGATTTAAAAGAATATTTGTTTTCTTAAAATAAATTCTTAAATTAATATTTTGTTGTATTATAATTATGAAACAAATTTATGAGATCTTAATTAAGTTTTCAATGTTTCATAAAAACTGTTATAATATTAAATTAATACTTTCTGAATAAATTATAATTTTAATTAAAAATAAATTTATCATATTAAGAAATTTATTTTAATAAAATAGAGTCCTTTTATTGAAATATACACATTAGAAATAAATTTGAGTGAATTTTATGGACTTTACCGAAATAGTTTAATTTTTGGTGAATAATGAAATAGGATAATTTAGAGTATTTAACAAATACATAAATTATTGTGTCATGCAAGGTGTATGGATGAGGTAATAACCTATTATTTCTAACTCACATTCAAAATTTACAATTATTAGTAATAATAATCAACACTATTGACAGTATTGTTCCAAATATGATAAACAAATGAATAAAATAATCAAAAAACCCTCTCCCCTAAAAATACCACCACCTCTCCACAAAGATCCACATCCTTGATGATTGATAATTTTCTTACCAATTAATATTTAAACCCCTTTACCCACATATATCTTTTTATTCTCAGCAACTTCCATTTTCAAGTGCCTTAATGAGGTCCTCAAGGAGACAATATTCATGAGGTGAAACCATCATTATTTCTGTTTTAATTTCTTTTCATTTCATTCTTATCCTCCAATCACATGCATCATATGAGGTGAGATAATAACAATATTATCACACATATATTATAATTTTATTATGTTAATGTATTATCCATCATCAGATCAACTCCCCTATCCTTTTTTATCTAAAAATGAAAACATTGTCCAAGGTGTGTCGATTCATCACCTTTAGGGATGATGAGTTTTTATTTCACATTTTTGAATTCATGATTGCTCATATAAACCTTTTTTTGGAAAGAAAATATTATTTAATGTGTATTAAAAATTATTAAATGTTCTAGAACCCATATATAAACAAAATATTAAATAAAACAATAATAGTATGTGATGGTCATACCAAACACTGTCCAATAATGTTATTATTTTTCATTAATGGTTTATCTAATGAATCACACTCATTTCATAAAAAAATGACGTTTGGGAACATTTAAATTTATTTAATTGAATTCATACTAAAAATTTATAATTCTATATATTTATTCCTATTTGAAAATGACTTTTATAATCATACACAAGCAAACCCCCATGAAACTGTGATAAAAAGCCTCTCAAAACGACAAAATTAAACACTATTACTTACAAAAATATCCATAAATTTACATAATATGTTTATAATAAATAATATATATATATATATATATAATATGTTATTAATTAATTAATTAGTTAATATAATTTTATTTTCCAGTACATTAAGTGAATAGTAGAAAAAATTGGACATAATGTAAGGGGTTATTTCTGAACCATCATTTTTTTCCATTGAGTTACACTATCTATCTATTTACCCTAATGAAATTAATAATTATATTATAATACATTAATATTCTATTCATATTCTACCAAAAAAATGTACACATCTCAATTATTCTTTCTTTGATGGGGGAATACTTATTTTATAAGGTTCTATATTGAATTCCTTTTAATAAGCATGCATGATTAAGGGGGAATTGCCAATCATACAACCATTCTCAAGTACACTGCAAATTTTTTTAGACAAAATAATTTTTTTGATCACTCATTAAATAATGAAAAACTATATCAGTTAATTTCTAGTTTTATTCAAATTATACACATATTTAAAGTCCATTTGATAAATTCAATTAAACCACACAAAATTGGCTCATTTATAAATCATCTTGAAAAACATTTTTTTATATTTCCATTTCCATTGGAAATAATTTATCATGATATATACCTATTTACCTTTTTTATTTCCATGTATAATTTATATCCATTTTTTCATGGAGAAATTATCAATACACCATTTGTTTTTCCATTATGATATGATTATCATACACATTTACTTCCATGTGTAACCCTTTTGTTTATTCATATTATTTTATTTTTAGTGTGAAAAATGTATGCAAGAACATGTAATTATGGGTTTTCCAAGAAAAATCCAATTAATTGGGCAATTTTTGGTCTCATGAGATTGTATGTATTGATAAGGATTAAACCTAATTTATTTTTGGGACTTTTCCCCCCATGGGATAAAGTTTTGACAGTCATCCACGACACATGCTTATGTCATGTTGTATGTTTCTACCACATACATATTTTTACATGATTAAATAAATACATGTTCTATATTTTATTCATCCATATGTTAATTCATGTTCAATGAATTTTTATTTCCTCAGGTTTGGATTTTTTACTCACGTGTTAGGCTTTATTTCGATGTTTATTTACTCATTGGGATTTTTAATTCATCCCTTTGTTTATGTATTCACCAAGTTATCCTATAAATATGTAGGTCCTTAAAGGATGTTATGATATCATTATTGAGTTTAAATAAAATATTTATTTATTTTGGCTTCATTCCTTTTAATTAATTTTATAATTTTTTAGATGTAATAGGATTTATGATCCATGGTTTGTATTTAAGGGATAATATTTTTAAAATAATGTCTTAATATATGTATAAGCCTAGGGTTTCTATAAATAATTGATTATTGTATTTATAAATTAGGATATCATATTTTCAGTCTAAGACACCTTATATTTGAAAAGGGCTATTCAGTGTCATCTTTGACTCAAATCATTCAAAATAGATTGTAAAGAAAATATAAATTATCCAAATAATATCCCCAGGAGGGTCAAACCAAGTGCATAGTAAGGGTAATTTTAATCTACTAATTAATTCTTGAGTAAATCTTAACATACCCTTTTTATATTTATTAAAACTAGGTACATATATTTCAAAACCATGTTTACTTTTAGTATCTAGATAATGTTGTATTTATTTGAAAACTACATAAACTCGTACTTTCCAAAACTTAAGGACTTTATTATATTCTTTTCATCATAATCAATCTTATTGTTGTGTTTTATTGTCTATGTTTTTTTAAATATTACCCCCAAGGTTTCCACTAATCATCCTTTTATTCCATTTACAATGTACCTAACCCCTGTATCCTAGAGTTGGTGGTTATATTATTACATTTTTATTCCATAAAATTCACCACATCCCAAAGAACCAATGATATTAATTTCCTTGGTAAGAAATGATATATACATGATTCCCTTATTAAATTTGAAAACACGGAATTCAATTTTTTTAGAATATCATTTTTCCATCTAGAATATCGATATAAATCATTCTCAGTATAGTTCCATTATTCATAGTGAATTATAAATGATTAGTGAAAGATCCAAATCCAAATAAGTGTTAAATATAATAGAATATATCTTTAATCAATAAGAATAATTAACCTGAAAATAAAAAAAAATTATACAAATTCCATTGAAATAAATTTTTTATCTGGAATAGATCATACTTAATTAGTATGGAAATATAATAAACTAAATATAAATTAAATTTTATAAAAAAATTGAGAAAGAAATGCATCATGAGAAAATATCTACGAAAAAATAGCAAGGATAATAACAATAACATAATTCTAAATGAGTTAAACTCTTCATTATTGGATGTCATGATGTCACGAATCATTATACCTCTACTTAGAAGACCTATCACAAGAATTCTTAATACTATGTATTGGAATACACTAAAAACCCCTTTTAAATATATAAATCAAATTTATTATTCTCATCAGACGACCAATGCATCAAGGGGATGTCTATAACTAATCCCACCTATCACGTTCATGTCCTACACATTCCTCATATATCAAATTATTTATCAATTCATATTCAATATGCATTATCAAAAAATATATGTATTGAGTACTGAATATATATTTGTCAATATTTTCCCACTTAAAAATTAATAGTAAATATAAAAAAACATATTTTGAAATGATATATATATTGATAAATAATTATTTCCATAATAAATAATATATATATTTAGGGAAAATTTAATTTTAATTGATGATAGGAAAGTGGATATTTCAAGGAAAATTTAATGAATATAAAAATAAATCAATAATGTGAATAAAAATACTTTCATTGGTCAAAATGGTCATAAATCATCTATATGAAGAATATTTTTGGTATAAATGCCACATTTTCCTAGTTAATTTTAAGCTAAATAAATGGTTGATATCGATGACTAATAATAATACAATAAAAAGATCTTTAAAAACATTTTTGATAAAAATATCCTTTTATGATTTAAAATATTTTTTAAAAATAAAAGTTTACAAAACATTTTTACAATACATTTATTGAAAAATAACATTCCAAACATATAATGTTGGTATTAAAACGTTCATTGTTCATAATGGCGTTAAATTCTTCCAATGTCGTACATGTTAAAATAATTATTCCTTTAATATTTTTAGTAAAAGAATATATACCCTTTTTGGAAAATAGAATGAATCTTCCATTTAAAGTATTCGAAAAAATTTCATACATGGGTAAAAAATTCATTTTTAAATAATTTTGATAATGATAAAATTATTTTTTGCAAATTTTTTTATAAATCATGGATTTGGAAGAAGAAGTATTTTTTACGGAATGAGGAAATGAAGTCAGATTATATAAAAACCGATTTCACATTAATTGATGGTTTGAAAATGTAAAATGGGGATATTTCTTTGGAAAAGCAGGCATAAAAATGGACATGAAAATGAAAATGACTTACTATCCAATTTTAAAATAATTTCCTTTAATGTAAACCGAATCCTAAAAAATCACAATTAAACTGATATTGTGATGTAAACCCTTACAAGGATAATAAAGTTTAAGTGAGAATTAATAATCTAATTAATTAAATGTATAAAATTTAAATCCATATATTAAAAGTGGATATACAAAATAATATATGAAAAATAAATTACAAACATACTGTTAAAATATCAAATAGAATGGAGAAGTAATATAACCAAATGATAAGAAATTAAGTTATGAAATGTTTAACCACAAAGTAAATTTTAAGTTAAATATCCTTCGAAGTTGTAATTCAAATAAAAACATAAAATACCAAGAAATATTAATTAATAATTATATTAAATTCCAATATGGGAATGTATACACTAAATAAAATAAATTCGGTGAATTAACAATTCAATATTCCTTAGTGAAGGGAAATTGAGATGATGTCCCTTAGCTTATGCTTTCTTTTGGTTGAACATGATTTAACCAACCATATAATTATTTTATGGATGATATAGATTTACAGAATAACCATATTCATATTAATAATGTGATATGTTACCATCCTATATCATTTTAACACCATTTTCATAATAATATTGCATTCTATTCATTATTTCAGATCTTTGTTGTCTTGTTTTCTCATGAGTGTTTTTTCGTGAATGTTATGGTTATTGTGAATAGGATATAGATCCAAAATATCCAGAATTATAATAATTTTTTAATATCATATTTACCAATTACATACCTATTTATTACCATTATCTATGGTAGGACAAGAAAATTGCATTACGTCTTTTCTTAGAGATGGTAGGCCTTACATATGAACGAGCGACAATATCATTCACTTAATGAGTGAATAGAAAAGTAATTGAATGGTATATTAGTTTTATATAATATATATAATTTCATATATATCACATATATTCATAAAACATAGGAATATTTCCTTCCATGTAAAAATTAAGTAAAAAATTAATCATGTTGTTCACGAGGCAGTAGTTCACTGTACCCATGAGTGACATTATCATCTTTTAAACAGCATGGAATGTGACAATTTATATGGGATATTATTATTACATAAATATTTTAATATCATAAATAATATATTTTTACATTAAACAAATATTCATATAGAATTTTCAGATGTTTTTATGGAAAATGAGTTACATCAGTTCGTGAGGCGGTCGTTTGTCATAGACACGATCGATGATTTTGATTCCCCTTTGATGAGGGAAAATATAGATAAATATTATTAAATAAACATAATAACATCTATTTATATGTTTTATAATTATTTTAGTATATGTTAGGTGTTAATACATAATCTATTACTGAAAATGAATAAATAAAAGTATGGACCGCCATTAATTCAATTACCTTCTCTTATAGAAACATCCTTTTTCTATCATTTTAAGGACCCTAGGGATGGTATTTTGGGAATAACATATGAAATTGAGTGTGTATGAAGATATTTGGGAGAGTTTTATTTTCAGTTACTGGAAAATCCAAAGGGATCTATATATGTTAATAATTGAAGGGGGGGTGGGTGACCATTTATAAGTGGGGGATATGACACACAAGGAAGTTTTGAAAAGAATAAAGTGAACCCAAATTATTCACTGGTCATGAGTTTCCAAAATGAGACATTATATAACCTTATAGGTTATAAGGTATCAATATATCGATCTGGTGGGTTTAAAAATAATAATGGTCATTTTTTACCCTTATCTTCTATTTTTACACTCATTAATCCAGTTTTTACCTTAACAATGAAAATTAATTTTATTGTATCCACTATTAATTATTGTAAAAATTTAGTTTGAATTTATTAGATAATATCAATTATTATTATTATAAATATTGAATCCACTTTTTATATTAAAATTATTGAATTGGTAGAATTCATTTTAAAATTAAACCCAAAGATTCGTCAAAAAACAGTTTTTGCAATGAAAAAAATCAGAATATTAAAATTTTTATATGTATAAATTGATCATATAATTGATTAAATATCCCAAATTGGAGTATTTATAAAATAATTAAGCTAGTTAGGTTTCAAAATATTTTTTGTTTTAACAAAATGGGGCTTGTAAATTATTTACAAAAAGAAGTATTTTAAAAAAATAATATTTTTCACTATTAATCAAAAAATGGAAATTTACCAAAAAATCCCAAAAAACCCATAATATTATTTTTAGATGTTGTTTACAAAAATTAGGAATATATTAAGAAATAAATTTTACTAAAATGGTAAAATTACTATTAAAACATTTTTAAAAAATATGAGGAAACCAGTTTTTAAAAAAATACAATTTTTGGGAAACCATTTATTTCTCATTGAAGTGATTTTAATTTTTATTTATAATAAATAGATAGAAATTTCATATATTCAAGCCATATATTTTGAAAAAAAAATTTATTAATATTCATAACATCTAACTTAACAGGTAGATTTAGTAGTCATGTTTTAAATAATAATATTTTAATAGAGTATTTTTTTTATTTAAACTCATTGCATTGAAAATCACAAGCTATTGAATATCAAGAATTAACTAAAAATAAAATATATCATTAATTATTAGGATGATACATTATAATTTAATCTCAGTTTCCTACGTCATATTCTCTATTGATCCTAATTTTTTTCTTTTGGAATCATTGGGTGTTACGGTGAACATTTTTAAAACATGTGTGAAAATGATTGTTAGAGGCATTATAGACCTTATATCACCCACAAATACTTTATTATTCAAATTTAAAACCATTTCACCATGAATAATTTCATTTCATTATTGAAAAATAATGGGTATTTAGAAAATCACCCTTTTATTTAATTATAAATAGGGTTCACTTTCACCACTTCATTATATACTAGAACCTATTAATTTATTCTAGAGACATTGAAATTTTAATCCTCCTATAAACCTATCTCAATTTCATAATCCTATAGTCTCAATTATTTATCATATTCCCTTCATTTCCATGGAGATTTTTAAGTGAATGTTTATTGTCCCAGTGTGAATATTACATAATAGAGATCTTTTTCCTCTAAATTTTTCACTTCTAAAGATAACCTAACCATAATAATTTAATGAAATAAAATCATTAGTTTACTAAAGTTTTATTATATTAATTTAAAAAATATTATTTATTTATTCTAATCAACTTATAAGAATAACTATATTCTAATCATCTATACATGCATATAACTACCTCCACAAAGAAATATTGTTTATTTTTTCACATTTATTTTAATTATTTATATGAATATATTCAAATATGACTCAAAAAATTAAAATCAATTAATTAATATAATTTTTATTGTATTATAATTATATTATAATCTTCTAAAAAAATACTCACCCATAGATTTATAACGTGGTCTTGATTAGTTTGGTTTTACAAATAACATGAAGGATGAAATAAAACACCATTAAGGATGACTATAGAAACAAAAATATAAAATTAGTTAATTTAATTAGAAAATTATGGATTTTTGTGGTTTTTTTAGTTTTTATATTATTTATTTAACTTATTATTAAAATATCATATTTTATTGAAAAAATTACTAAAATAATATGACAGTGATTCCATTTTCACGGAACCGAACAAAAACACTAATTAAATGAGATAATAGTATTATTAATAAATATACGTTATCTATTTTCGTACAAAAAATTATCTAGTAATTATGAAATTGGTATAAAATAATTGTGTCAATATTATATTTATATATATCACACAAGAAACTATTAAAATTACTAACATCCCTTGAATAAAAATAAATCATATCTAAGTAGTAAATATAGATTAAATGACTATAATTTAATATTATAAAAGGATATAGATAAACATATTCTTCCAAAATATTTGATTATTAAATATATATGTTCGTAATTTAGGATGTTATAGTGCATTCCTCTATGAATGAATACATTTTAAGGGGTTCCTTTCCTAATTTTTAAATCCACGAGGCTTGTTAGATATTTTACACCATAATTTATATTACACAGTGTATTCACTACCCCATTTCATTCTAATATAATTAATATATTTCATTTAATGGTATTTTAATATCAATATCATGGATTCCATATAATTTTCCCTTGAATCATATATTATAGTTTCTATAAGTATTTATTTATCTCAAATTGAATTCCTTAATACACATTTATTATTATGGACTATTATATATTTTATATAATATCACAACTATATAATGAATATGTTTTTAAATGTATTTAAAATTTATTTTCCTTTCGGATCCATATATTTTTATTTTTTTAAATGGATTTCGATTCAAAATATAATGAATTTTTAACAGTTTTTGTAAACACAGTTCCCTTCATTGAGATACAATGATTATTTTTGATGTTTTTACTTCCATGATTGTTTTCCTCCACCCTATGATTTTATTTCATGGTACCTTATCTTCCACAATGTGGAAAATTAATTTTTAATATTTCACTTAACTTTTTCATTTATGAAGATGGTAAAGACATTTTATAAAAACATTTTTATAGTAACTTTCATTATAAGATAATTGTTCTTTACAAAGGATGCATTCCATTTTTTAAATGGTATTCCAAACATTGTTAACTGTTGAGGATTTTTACATTTATATGAAATATTATTATCTTTTTCTAATGTAAATGATTAATTTTTTAAAAAAATTATTGATTTTCAAAGGGATATTAATGACTTGTGTTTTATGAAAGGAATTCTTCAGTATTTTTATATATTCCCACTGAATGTTTTTTGGAAAAATATTCCCATTGTATATTTATTTTATAAAAACACACTTTTGTTTTAGAAAATAATTTTCAAATGTTTTTTCAAGAGAAATATTCAACTTAAATAAACCATTTTTGTGGAGATTAAAAGCCCCTCAAAAATGGCTATTCCAATTTATTTTTCAAGTTATTAATTCAAATATATTATAAATTTTTTTTAATAATTTAAAAAATCCATAAATATCCTTTGTTACATTAGGGATAATTTTTAGAAACTATCCAATTTATTACATCAGAATTTTTAAATAATGTTGTAGGATATTATTCTCATGAAACACTTATTTTATTTAGGTTAATTGAGTAATGGTTGAATCATGAATACTTTCATGTTATTATGGAACACATATATATGATTATTATTATTATGTTTGAGTTCTTAAATACCAATATGGTTCATTGGATATGGTTTAATATGAAATGAGGTATTGAATTATTATGTGAACATGATGTGAGAATCTTTGTTAACCACTTTAATGTGAGGAAATGATGTTGTAATCTTCGTTCATAAGTTTTTTTGTGTGTGAACATGATGTGGTAGGATATTTTCAAATGTATTTTATGTGACCATGATGTGAGTAGATTTTTTATAAGTTTTTTACAAAAACATGATTCATGTATCTTGGTTCCTATGATTTTGTATTCATATTCTTGTGTATAATTCCTTATCAAACTATATTTAAATGTCATTTTATATTTTGTATATTTCTAGGATTATGCTCTATGGATCATATTTAATGTATCATTAATCCATACACCTTTTCTATTTTCCTTTTTTTTCTAATTTTAGATTAAATTTATTTCTATTATGAACTTTGAGAAAATATTATTATTCCATGTTATGTAATAATATATTTCTAAAATACTCATAATTTCTCATATTCATGTGATCTTTCTCTTGATAACATGTCTATAAAATGTCTATAATAGAGTATTTTATCTAACCCTTTTTTCTAATTCCCTTCTTAAGGTTATGGGGATGAGTATAACATATGATAAGTCCAAAAGGAAGTATAGTATGGGTTTGTTAGGCACAAATGATCTCAAGTATCATATATTATGTTTCTCCGATAGTTGATCCTCAAGGAAACTAAACCTTCCTTTTGGTCAATAATAAGCTTTTAATAGATGTGTTTTTAACTTATGTAATATATGAAAAATAAGTACAGGTTCATCTCACATTGAATCCAATAATGTATTATATTTTTTTAAGAACTAGACCAGATGGTTTGGGTCTGGGAAAATTAGAATGAACTTTCAATCATCATAGTAAATTCTGAGTAATTATTGGATGTACAATTTTAATGTGTGGTTGATAGAATTATTAGATTGATGAAAATTATACAAGTGTATTGTAAACATCATGAAGGTGTTGTTAAAAAATGAGGCATTTCTGTGTCAAATTGAACCTATATATGATAGTCACTTCATATGGTATATCTTCATGGTCAATCTTCACAATCAATCCTATAATTAATGTTTTTTATGAATCATATTGGGTGAAAATATTAGTTTATAGAATATAGGTTCTAAGGAATTATAGAAAAAAATAATACAATGATTATGATGTTATTCATGGATTTACAAATCACGATTTAGGTAATGGATTGTGATGTATGATGATAAGAGTCAATAAGTAAAACTGAAAGTGATTCATTGATATTAATGAATTTTATGTCTAAAGTGATGTTGGTTATTTTAAATTCTGCATGACATAGTGAATTACCTATGGTCATAGGGATTATTTTTTTCATAAAAATTCTTATTATGTAATTTTTTTTGGGAGTTTCACCCCATAGAGGGAATTTACACAAGGAATTCCTCCTTTTAATTACAAAACATTTCATTACATTTTACAAACAGAGGATCTTTAATGTCTAGTGTCTGGGAAATCATGAACATGATACATGAAAACATAGAAAATTAATTAAATCTCCTTATATATATTATTGAAAAGTTCATCCTATGTAAAATTAATACATCTCTTAACCCGGAGACATACATTAAAGGAAATGGTGAGAAAACGCCCTAGTAAGGAAAGCAAGTGAAATAGATTACAAGTGAACTTGATCGATATCAATAAGAACATTTATATAAAAAGACATATAATAATAATAACATGAAAAATAACATGAAAATTTCGATAGAACATGTAATTTAGACACTCATGAACATATTATCAAGGTCCATCCCCAATGTGTCATAAAAAATAACAAAGGTTATTCACCAAGGTATTGTAAAACATGTCATCTCTAGAGATTAAAGTCTTTACTTAATGCATTGGAGTTCTATCAGGGTGAACTCTTTATATGTATTTATTTTCATGTGATCCACATATATCATAATCCTACATTTCATAAATAACTCAAATAGAGTAAAACAAATGGGTTTCATATCAAAATTGCGATGATTTAAAAAGTGCTTAAAAACATGATCATAATGTAATTTATAACCCATGGAAAAGGAATAAGGTTTTTATGTATGTAAATTATAGAATAAAATATATCATTATTTGTCTTGATGAATACCCCAAGATATGAAACATTTTTGGGTATTCATCTATATAAAATAAGATAATTTTAAGAGAAAAAGAGCGGGATTTTGAGATGAAAATTCTACATGATAACAACTATACAACATAATTTTAGAAAACATTAAAAAAAGAAAGGACAAGGGTAACCCACTCATAAATAAATCATAATACTATATAGGGATATAATAAATAGAAATTTGACCATGGTTTGGATAGCCTAACAATGTCACATAGAAATTCTGAATATCAGTTGATGAGAGAGGAAATGGTCTCTCATAATTTGGAAATGAAATTGACATTGATAAGGAAATATAAGATCGTACCTACACATAATAAAATGGAAACTAGAATACATAACATAAAATAAGTCATGCATAAAAGAGGAGGGCGAAAGGCTCCCTTACCATGAAGAGTATCTTAAAATTAAAAGTTTGGGACCTTGGCGGGCTTGAGGGAATCTTTGGAGGACTCCAAATAAGGTAAAAAAACCATATATTGGTTGAAGAGGAATTCAAAATTAAATGAATGAATGGTTGGTATTTATAGATAATGTGAGAGAATATTTTATTAATTTCCAAGGGACTCCTAATTAATGGTATTTGCAAAACCAAGGGCTTGCCCATGGAATGTGGTCATGGTATTGGCCACTTGGGACACCTCATAACATATCATACTGTACAAAAAATGACCATAATTATTAAATCCTGATTTCATCATTAATGATGTCATTAAACACACTTATACTCAAAGATGCATTTAGACTATTCACTAAAAATTCAATTTTTTAGAAAAATACCCAAAAAGGACAATAAATGTTTTTCGACATGTAGAATCCAAAAGTGAACTCCATTTAAAGAAAAAAAATTTAAATTTAAATTAAATGAAATAAATAAAATACTAATACTTGACTAAAAATTTATAAAAAATTTATTTAGTTATACATTGATATAATTATATCACATTAACACTTAAGATAACCAAAACATATTTATACCTCCATAGGTGATGTTACTATTCCATCGGTAAAATTAACATTCATAAGTGTAAAATTACTATTCCAATGGGTGAAGTTATTATTCACCAAAAAATTATTTTGATCTTGTTGGACCACATTTCCCCCCTAATTACATTATTGTATGTTAGATATTTGAAAATAATTTCACTGAAAAATATATTTAATCATTATATTTTTACTATTCACAAAAACAATATTCATCAAAAAACACTATTCATAAAATTCTATTCATCAAATTAAAAATTCTTAGAAAAATTCTAAAAAACCATCTTCGGTTAATTTTCACATTAGGAATTCAAAAATGATGTTCATTTTACCACAATAATTCTCTCTATATGGAAAATCTCTAAAAGAACACTTTTTTTACTTCAAAAATAAATTTATCAATTTTTTATTCACTAAACATATACTTTATTACAAAAAACTATTCCAAAATTAGGAATGATGAAATAAAAATTTTATTTATTCCAATGGATTAGAAAAAGTAACTAATGCCCATTACATAACCCCTTATTACGCCCATATAGAAACTAAGAGTAGGGTCTGAAATGTAGATAGAATATGGGGACACTCAGAAAACATTTCCTGAGTGGGGATTTATATCATCTTGAACTTCTCCTGTAGGTGATTACATTCAATCATAACAAGAGGGAGTTCAGCTTGGCCTTGGTCCAGATAATATTCATGTTATGCTAACTCCTTCCCAAGATTTGACATATGGGATTCGTACGACCCACGTCTACTAGATGAGGCCATCGACTCTTATTTATGTATTAATTAACCATGATCATTTTTATTTATAAACAATAATCATAATGTTATTTGTATAGTTTCCAACATTCATTTTGGATAATGGTCATATAATAATTGAAACCCAAAGGCCACATTTTAATTACATTCACATCATTTATTAAAGTATATAGTTTTGTTGAGTAAAAAATAAAATAACACACAAATTTAGGTGAAAAATATTATTCAAAAGATCAGGTTGTTACATTCTTCCCCCCTAATAAATTTCATCCTCAAAATTTCAACTCGTACCCTTAGATGTGAAAATGTGTGGGTAATTCTGCCTCATAGACTTCTCTGGATCCCACTTCGCTTCTTTATATTTTTGGTTTATCAACAACACCATAACAAGGTTGGTAGTCTTGTTGTGTAGAACCTTATCTCTATGATCCAAGATCTTCATAAACTACTCCTCATAAGAGAGGTCATTCTCCAATAATACCACCTACAGATTTAGTACATGTGATGGGTTTGGTATGTACTTTCTCAAGAGGTATACGCGAAAGATATCATGAACATTTGCTAGATTTGGATGATATACAAGGTGATAGGCCACTACTCTTATGAAATCAAGGATTTAATAGGGGACAAGGTACCGGGGGATGAGCTTCTCTTTGTTCCCATAACTCATGACTCTCCTACAAGGTGAAATTTGAAGAAATACGTTGTCACAAACATCAAAATCCTATTCCCTTCGATGTTTGTCGACACAAAACTTTTTTCGACTCTGAGCAGCCTTAATGTGTTTCTAGATGGCATGGACTATTTCAGTCATCTATTTCACAAGATCAGGCCCAAGAATATTTCTCTTACCAAATTTATCCTATAAAGTATTTGTTTTACATTGCATCCCATATGGAGCTTCCTAAGGTTCCACTTGAAAGTTCGAGGGAAAGCTGTTATTGTAAGGGAACTCAAGTAATGATAGATGTTGATCCCATCCACCTTTGAATTCCATTCAGAATATTATTATCATGTCCTCAAGTTTCTGAATAGTCCTTTCAGATTGGCCAACAATTTGGGGGTCATAGGCCATATGAAATTCAATTCAGTACATAGATCATGTTGAATACTTCTCCAAAATTTTGATATGAACCTTGGATTATGATCAGATACGATAGAAAGGGGAACACCATTTAACCTTTCCACTTCCTTCAAGTATATCCACATAATTTGATGAAGAGAGAAATCTTCCAGAATAGTGATAAAATTCGTAGTCTTGGTGATATTTTCCGCAATAACCCATAATAAATTATTTCCTTTGGATGTTCTTAGGAGACCAGTAACAAAGTCCATAGTGATATTTTCCCACTTCCATGCAGGTATGGGTAGGGGTTGTAATACCCCTTTTGGAAGTTGTCATTATTCCTTCACTTGCGGACATACCGGACAACATGAAGGGTTGAAGGCAATCTACTTTTTCATATAATCCCACAAATATTAATCACAAAGGTTTATATTCATTTTTTACTTCCAGGATGTATAGATAATATAGATCTATGAGCTTCACCCATCAAATCCTTATTTTTTTCTAGAATTGACAGAACACATAGACTTGTATGAAATTTCAGTACACCTTTTTGATCAATATTGATGTTAGGAAAATTCCCATACATAACAACCTCAAACTTATTTTCCAATAAAAGATCTTCTTTCTATGATTTATTGATCATCTCATATAATGAAAGTTGAGAAATAATTTTAATTTGGGTTGGTGACATCCTTTGGCTTATCATTCCCATGTCAAGATTTACTAGGACATTGATCAATGGATATCCTTGAATCCTCAACATGGACTGAACAACTTGGTATTTCCTAATTAATGCATTGGAATCATTGTTTTATCTTCCACGATGATAATGAATTGAACAATTGTAGTATTTAAGAAGTTAAAACCATCTCATATGTCTCATGTTCAATTCCTTTTGGGTCAAAATATACTTCAAACATTGATGGTCTATGTATATATAACATTTCTCCCCATTAGGATAGTGCCTCCATATCTTCAAAGCAAAATTGACCACATAAAGGTCAAGATCTTTCGTAGGATAGTTCTTCTCACGAGTCTTAAACAAAGATCAGGTTGAGTTATATCTCCTTGTAAGATAACTGTATGTTTTTCATTCCAGACTTCTGATATTTCCTTACTTTTTTCATTTGATCTTAGCATTATACATTGAGATCTAGTCCAATAACAGTATAATGTTGAATTATAACATGGGAATGACTACTATATTTTCGGTAAAATTGTGCTCACTAATGTAAATAATATAGTATCTAAACCCTGAAGATGCTTGGATAATCCCACCTAGATTCCTGACTGATAACTCTACCTTTATAAATTCAATGTTTGATCCGAAATTCTTTGTAATCATGGAAGAAATAAAGGAATTCATAGAATGAGAATCAAACAAATTACACTATATATTTGAGAGAACAAAAAGAGTACCTTCCACCACATCATTTGGAGATTCAACATCAGCTATCATGATAGAAAAATCATGACCTTTCTCCCTTGGCCTTTACAGAGGCAAATAGTGCTTCCCCTCCACTGCCCTCGTATTTGGATAGTGATTGTAAAAGATCCCTAGTTGTCCACACTTATAAAATTGGACATATGGCCGAGCTTTCACCATCATCCCAATTTTGTTAGTGGTAGTAAGATTAGGCCTCATCTCACTATGAAAATTCCATGCAATATGGTCATCTCTTCCACATTTCTATCACTTCATACTCCTGAGAAGGTTGTTCCACTAGGCTGCATCCCACATTTATTACATGTGGGCCATTGCGCTTTATTTTATACTATTATCTGATCAAAGGTCATCCCTAATATAGGTTAAATTTATATCTTCTTTTCATTGGATTTATGATACCAATTCATCTCGCTGAAATCTTGTTCATCTTTCATCGCACTCCGCACGATCTCCTTATAGTTATCATAGTCTCAGTTTGCTAGATTCGTCCACAGATAAGGTCTTAGTCCACCAAATAATCAATCAACCATCGCAATAGGATCCATGAAAATGCTTGAGGTGTAATGGGAATGTCTAGTGATTTTTGTCTTATATCATCCAATAGATTCATTCCCCTTGTAATTCAGCTATAAAAACTCATTCTTTATTTTATTCTCATCGAATGAGGGAAATACTTATTGAAGAAGATCCCTCTAAACTCATCCCACTTCATAGATTCAAACTCTAATCTTGGCCTCATATTTTTCATTACTTTCCACCACTGATAATCGTCTCCCTCTAAACTGTAAACAAGCAGGGTGACCTTTTATTGTTCTGAACAGTATAGCATAGAAATGATATCCTCGATAGAGATGATCCACTGTTCAGCAATCAATTGGTTGGTAGAACCACTGATGGTTTGTGGTAGTTGATGCCTAAAAGACTCAAAATAATGCTTTTCCCTTTGTGTTCAGATTGGTATATCAGCATGATTCAATTTATTTCCAATAACATGAGTCAGTTTTTTCATCATTCTAAGGAAAGTTTCCATTTCGACTTCCAACGGAGGGCTGTCAACACGTGTTCCATTGCAGTCTGCATTTGTACTATTCCTCATATTTATCACCATTTTATAAATGAATATTACCTTAGTTATAATATTATTTCATTTATAAATATTATAATTATAAAAAATATTTATGTCTTAAAACGTTATGTTTAAATATAGTAATCTTTAACAATAATTACATTTCTCTATAAATCCTTCCTAATGGTTCACAAAAATATTTTGTTTAACCAAACATACCCCCTGGGAGTGTCAATCTCGGAGTGAAGCATGGTACATTGTCGTGTACCATGAATCCCCAGGTCATGGTCGAAACTCATTGTCATCATTTTCACTCATAGTTACATCTGTGCCAGAACCCCATCAACTTGTTCATATGCAGATATGGATTTATTTTTCATAAAACCACTTACTGAATATTTCTACAAAATCCCAGGAGGTTTTCCTATATTAAACTATTTGATAGGGTTCTTCCTAATGTGTTCATATCCAAATTTACACAAATAAGTAAACCATCCTTTGATACCAACTATGGCATCCCACTATTTTATTACACAACGTTTCATTACATTTTACCAATAGAGTATCTTTAAAGTCTTGTGTCTTGGATATCAAGAACATAAAACATGAAATCCTAATTTTTTTTAAATCCCCATTAAAATATTCTTGATATGTTCTTCCTATGTATAATTACTTCATCTCATAACTTGGATCTATAAATCAAATGAAATTGTGAGCATAAGTCCCATTAAAGAAAGAATGTGAAACAGTTTACATGTGAAGTTGAGCGATACCAATAAGAACCTATAGATAAAGAGGCATATCATAAAAATAATAAAATGAATAATAACTTGAAATTTTTTCAAAAAATTTAATTTATACAATCCTGAATATATCACCATGGTCCACCCACAAGGGGTCCAAAAAATTACCAAGCTTATTCACCAATGTATCATTAAACTTGTCATCTCTAGAGATTAAACTCTTTACCCAATGCATTCGAGCGCTATCATGGTGAACCAATAATATGTATTTATATTCACATGAACTAAATAGATCTAAATCATAAATTTCATAATTAACCAAAAGATAATAAAAGTAATGGGTTTCATATCAAAATCATGATGTTTTAAACAGTGCTTAAAAATAAGATTGTTATGTCATTTACAATCCACGGAAAGGGAATAAGGGTTTAATGTATGTAAATTCCAGAATCAAATATATAATTTTTATGTATTTATGAATACCCATGTAGATTAAATATGATTGGGTATTCACATAAATAGAATAAGAGAATTTCTGGAGAAAAAGAGATTGATTTTGAGACGAAAATCTTGCAGCATAACAGCAATACAACGTGGTTTCAGAAAAAATTAAAAAGAGAAGGGAAAAGGGTCACCCACTCATAAATAACTCATAAAAATGTATAAGGGAAAAAAATATAAATAAGATCATGTTACAAATATTTCAATGACATACCACCTTAAAAGGAAACTTGGATGAAAATAGAATATGTGATTTCTTTTACGAAAATTCGGTAGCCCCACTACGTCACATAAAAATTCATAAAATCACTGGATGAGAGCATAAATGGTATCTGATAATTTTGAAATGAAATTTAAGGTAATAAGGTTATATATGAACATACCCCCATGCAATTAAATTGAATCTATAAGGCATAACAGAATGAAACATGACTTAAAGAGGAGGTTGAAAGGTTCTATTACCATGAAGAGTAACATAAAAAACACGATGTTGGGGACATTTTGGGGATTGAGGGAACATTGGTAGGACTCCATGAGAAGTAAAATGGCATTAAATTCATTGAAGATGAATTTTTAATTAAATTAATGAAATAATGGGTTGGTATTTATAGAAAAAGTGATGGAATATTTTATTAATTTCCAAGGGACACCTCATTAGTGGTCTTTGGAAAACCATGGCCACGTCCATGGTATCTTCCCATGGTATTGGACACATGGAACACCCGATAAAATATATTACTATAAAAAAATCAAGCATAATTATTAAATCATGATTACATCATTAATGATCCCATTAAACACACTGAAACTCAAAACTGTATTTTTACTATTCATTGAAAATTCATCTATTTCAAAACAATCTCCAAAAATCACCCTAACTATTTAATAATGTGTAGAAACCAAATGTGAACTAAATTTTATAAAAAATAATTTCAATTCAAATTAAATTTAATAAACAAAAAATTAATACTTGACTAAAAAATTCTAAAACTTTTATTTTTCTTATACTATGATATAATTATATCACATTATCACTTAAGATGACCAAAAATATTTATACTTTTTTAGGTGATGTTACAATTCCGTTGGTCAAATATCAATTTATAAGGGTAAAATTACTATTCCAAAGCGTAAAGCCACTATTCACCAAAAAAAATTATTTTGATCTTAATGAACCACATATTTCACCCTCATTACAATAATGCATGCCAGATTTTTTAAAATCATTTCACAGAAAAATTTATTTAATAATAATTTTTTACAATTCATAATGAAAACAGTAGTCATAAAATACGATTAATCAAATTGAATCTTCCTAGAAGACATATAAAAATACATCCTAGGTTAATTTTGACATTGCAAATTCAACAATTATGTTTATTTACTATAATAATTTCTTATGTATGAACAGTCTATGAAATGTAAAATGTTCACTTATAAAATAAATTTATCAAATTTGTCTTAATTAAATATATAATTTATTATAAAATGATATTCTTAAAACCAAAATGATGAAATAAAAATATTATTTATAATAAAGGATTAAAAAATGTTACTAATGTCATGTTACATAACCCTTTATAATGCTTTAATTGGACCTAAGAGTAAGGTGTGCAATTTTAATTGAATCTTGGCGCAGCTCAGACAACATTTCTCTCGTAATGATTCATATCATCTAGAAATTATCTCATAAGAGATTCCTTTCAAGATTAACATGTTGGAGTTCAACTTGGGTTTGGTATAGAGAAAAGACTAGTGATGATGTTGCCTTCCCAAGCTACAACCGATGGGCTTCGTACGACCCCAGTTTACTAGATTATTCCATCGACTCTTATTTTTGTATTAATTAACCTTGATCATTTATAATGATAAAAAATAACCATAACGTTAAGAGTTTAGTTTCCAACAGTCATATTGACCAATGATCATACAAATATAAAAACTCAAATGTCTAATTTTAATTTTACTCACTTTAATAAAAAACGTATATAGGTTAGTTGAGTACAAAATAAAATTACACAAAAATTTATTAAAAAAATACTATTCAAAAGTTCAGATAGTAACCTCAAACATGGAGAAGTATAATGCTACCATGAAAATGGATATATTTAATCTAAAAAAATGCTATTATATTTTATAGAGATTGAAAACATTATATCCAGATATCATATAGGAAAAACATCCTTATACTTTCAGAGATTTTAAAATAATATTTGACTGAGAATTTTGAATGAGATTCAGAGGGGGGATATAAAATTGAAATATTTTTTAGATTTGGTTGAGAAGATCATTCATACTGAAGATCGAGGAGGTTTCCAAATTAAAATAGTTACTAAAGTTATTCCTAATAAATATTTTATGAATATAAATGTATAGACATGAAATAATAAAAAAGTGATGTGAGATTATTGATAACTTTCATTAATTGTGTGAGAATTTTGAGAACTTGATACTCCACTATATCGAGGAGAGATAAGTTTGAAACTAAAAATTCACTTACTAAATAAGAGTAAATATTTTTTTATTATATATATTGTGGATTAGAACACATATAATTTATGATCCATAATGAATTTCATGTTCGATAGTGATGTTCTTTATTGTCAGCTATTTTAGAATGTATTATACACGAGTTAACTAGATAATATTCAGTTTTAGAGAAAGAAAAACTCTAGGAGGAATATAAGTATCCCTGGTGGTGGAGGGTATATTTATACCATTGGGATAAAACTAAATTAAATATTTCAGTGGGGTTATAAAACCAATTTCTATTACTAAATATGGTGTCTAACAGGTTGATGAAGCATTGTAGTTATGGAATTTGGAGAAATATTATTTTATTCAATTTGATATTTAGTAAATAATATGCATTAATGTATCTAACCAACATTTAAAGTGTATGATTTTTATATGAACATTCTAAATACTATGCATTTATCTCTCTTTCATTGTTACTTTACACAAGGTTAGGCTGTGAGATAAGATTGAGTCGATTGATATGTTTAACCCGTTTAATAGGGGGAATTCAGAAGATATGGAATTCATAAAGGTATGAAAATGATTCAACCAAAATTATATAGTCAATCTAACCTGGGGAAATATAAGTGTTACCAAATATAATATTCCCTATAAATACCCATGAATAACTATTATATATAGGGAATTTTAACAGAATTAATAGTTGTGGTTTTCCCATATTAGTTCACTAGAGAAACCATATTTGGAGGAATTTGATGGTACCTTATCTTCCTTAACTTATTTTCAATGTGATAAATGATAAAATAGTGGGGTTTCCAATCATTTTTAATGGTTCTTCTATGAATCAAGATAATAATATAAATATGGAAGTATATATAAAGCCTCATAATTCCATCTTCATGTCTGTATCAAAATTGTATATAAAAAGGTAGTGGTCCTCCAAACAATAAATGATATTTGGTAAAATTTAAAAAGAAGGTATGAAAGAAATTAAATTTTCATGTAATCCAAGATAAAAGTGTGGAGAAAAAAATTTGAAGAGATAAAAATAGCTGATAATGAGAACCTTTATTACTACTTATAAAGGGTTAACATTATTGTGATAAATATCCAAGTTTTGGGAGAGAAACCAGATGATTTCTTCATTTCTAAAAAACTAAATAAGAATTTTAATAATGATTTGATTCCAAAATATCATCCCTATAAGAAAAATAATATTTGAATTGATATGTGTTATTTAATATACTCATAACATATGAGATTAGAAAATATCCATCATTCAAGAAGAAATTAAAAGGTGATAATGATTTCGAGGTCTTATGAAAATGAGAAGATAAGAAATAAAATAATTATTGAATACGATATTGTGAAAAAAGGAGTGATAAAGATCTTATTTAAATAATTATGATTTTATTTATAGAATTCAAAAATGAACATTAGCAGGATAATGTTGAAGAGATACTAAAATGTATGAATTAAGATAACAATGGTCACTCTTCCCATGATTGTCTAAAGAGAAAAACATTTAAATATAAATCCAAAGAGGAATGTAAGATTCATTAATACAATAAAAATGATAGAAATAATAAGCATTCTAGTGTTTTAAATATAAATTTATTGAGTAAATATGTGAAAGATTATTCATCATCAAGTAGATCTTCAGTTTTTGAGGTCAATTTCGTCTCTATTGATGAAAATAGATTTGATTCATCAAGAAGTGATGCAGATAGACAAAAAATTAAAAACGAAAAAGGAAATTGAAATGTGAGTTAGATGATTTTATTGAAGAGATTAAAATTATTATGAAGTAAAATAATGTTTTAAAATGGAGAAAAATGAAGTTGTTTAAGAAAATTACGATCTAATAACTTTTTTTGATGAGATCAGATTAAAATAGTTGAAGGTTGCTTAGAAAGAAAATATGAAAAGTGATATTGAAGAAAAAATGGCTTTACAGAAGGGAGAACAATCTATGATATAGTCCATATGTACTTTTATTCAATATTAGATGATGAAATGAGAGATTAATATTCAAAGTATTCTAAGATTAAGGGAGGTTCTTCTTAAGTTGCTGAGATATATGTTTTTAACGCCGAACAAAAGTCAACACATATATTTCCCTTGTAAATATATAATCTCTATCATTGTATATGAAATACATAAGTAACAACCTAATTTAAATATAAATAATCATTAGATTCACTCTTCCCTATCAAAGAATGAATTTAATCTAAGAAGGTCACCACCACCAAAGAGAAGTAAGGCTCAAACTAAAGGAATTCCCCCAATATATTTTTGGTAAGATTCAACATGATAATGGAAGATCCAATTTTTGAGGTAATTGCAGGTGTTGTGGTAGGAAGGGACAAAATCATAAACTTATTAGTATAAAATTATTTTAATAGGGAAAACATAATAACAATATACTAATTAAATGAGAATAAAAACACATAAAATAGAAGAAGTGACCATACCCACACCAAATTAATCTAACGAAAATAGTTTTTTTGTGTTTATAAAGAGTATATTTAATAAGTGTAAAATGAGGTCATAAGGATATAATGTGAGTCACTAAAATTCCAAAATTGATGCCATATACAATGAAAGAGAAGAAATTTCAAAATGATAAAAATGAAGAGTAATGTAATTTCAAGACATTCAAAAAGATTAGTGAGAAGAAAAATAGAGTTAAAAATTTTACGAAATAAATATTTTTGATCTATCAAGGATGGTTGGATTTATTCATAAGAATATGTAAAGAAGATATGGATTCTATAGTTAAAAGAAAAACTTGATCTTACACATGATGAAGTTGGATTTCAAGATATTTTGTCACATATAAAAATATAAAAGATCAATTAAAAATATGTGAAAGGATTGGTATATCTTTTCATACAAAAATGATTGTCTTAAAATCTTATTATCCCAATAAGGGAGTATAAATGGGATAACGAAATTAAAATAAAATGAAGTTTCCTTGAAGTATGATTTGGAGAAAAATGATTTAAAAAAGAAAACACAATAAAATAAATAGATGAAAAAAAATTCATTGATGCTGATGAAAATATGAAAATTGAGGAGAAGAGAAGGAGTAAGAAGTGTTCGTTGAGAGGAAAATATCAGTCTTATTGTTTCTTACAATAAAAAAAGAAGGTCTATCCTTATTACAATTTATTTATATTTATGCTCAATTTAATTGTAGTATAAGTGTTGAGGTTTTCATTACTGGGCATAATGAAGTATTTAATATTTATAGAATATTTAAAATACATGATGAAAGGAAGAGTGCATGACATGAGGGGGAGGGGAAATGAAGATAATATAGATAATCAATCACAATATATATGAATATAGAAAAATTGGAAAATCACGAAACCCCCTAGAAATATGTGGGATGTTTTATTTAAATAAAACTTACAAAATGTGTTATTGATTAATACAGTCAGGATAAAAAATGAAGGTTTTGTTTGATAATAGGATGCTCATCAAGGGGAATATTTTGACATTAACTTGAATAATTTTGATGTATTTTTGATATGGATGAAATTTATTTTTTTATAAATTTGTTTGTCCGACCCCTATAGTGTATTATGACAACACTATCACATGTATGCTTGTTTATGGACAAAATTGATAATCATAGTTATACACACATGTTTTTGACAATGTGTTTTCCTATGTTTACATAGTTATTCTTGACTAAACGATTTTGTAAATGAAATCTTGTAGTATTATATTTTACATATGCTTCTCAAAGAGAAATTATGATTTGAAAAAGGGAGAAGTAGTAGGGTTTTATAGAAGGTAAATTGGGAAAGTTGACCCCGATATAATCTTTGTATTTCCTATTATTGAATGGGATAATGAGTACCAAAAATATTGATATGATAAGTTTGTTTTGGTATTGATAATAACATAAAATGGGAGAGGGTTAAGTGCCCAATGGAAAGTTTCATTAATTATCAATAATGAATTTTTTTTGGTAAGTGAAGGGGTGGATCTTAGAGGATTGTTATGTATTGTTTTCTTCTTAATATAAACAAGAATCAATACCTATTATGGTTTTCAGTGCTTCTACATTAATACATCGACTTGATAACATCAAATTATCAAATTGTAAATGTAATGATTGATATTATTGTATTTGTGGAAGCTAAATTCATGTGATGATGGATATAGAGACATAATCTAAATCATGCTGGAACATTTTTTGAGTTATTTGAGGAAGGATGAAGAAGGTTTTAGGAGTACATTGATCAAGTTGAATCATGTCTAGAATATCTATATTGAGATAAACATATGGTTTATTGAATACCAAAAGATTTATTTTTTTTCTCACATGATCAATAATATTGTAACAACCTGACTTTTCTCAAAGGAAGAGATCATTTCTTAGGAATAATTTATCTAATTTGGACCGTATAATTCTACCTAATGGATTAACTGATGACATGAGGGTTTTGGGGGATTATTCATAACTAGTATAAAAGTAAATTTTTAAAATATTATGTGACACATGTGAAGGATAAATTTTATGTCCTAGCCCGCATGGTTTCCCTAACAATTAAAGGAACATCTAAAGGGGGTAGGGGGATTCCCAATTTGTCTAAAACTATGAATTCCTAGGAACACAGCCATGTGGGTTGTAGTATAGTTTTTGATAGTTCCTTGAACACAAATTCTGGATTGTTAAGAATACCGTTCACCTAGCTCGGATGAGGTCCCTCCATAGACAATGGGTGGTCCGTATTTGGATCATGGTTTGGCCAACCATGTGACCAAACCATATGATCCTATCTATTTTGTTGAATTTATTAAACATTTCATAATGAACCTATAATATTAATCCTTTCTTTCCTTCCCAATTTTCTAGAGGATGAGCTCCCCTTTCTCCTCCTATGAGAATACATTCTATTTATTATAGGATCATTGATAACTCCTAGATCTGGACACCAAATAAAATGTTATTAGTCACATTAGATCCGAATAGGTAAGCACTCAACTAATTTTTCTTACTATTTTCTTTTCTCTTCCAATCTATTTCTCTATTTTTTAAATCTTATATGACCTATATTGAGGTTGTTGGAATGTTCTTCATTGTTCATCCAATATGATACAAATATAGTATTGATATTGTATGGGGATTCATTTCAGTTCATAATATAGGTGTTCTATATTTTATTACCAAATGTTTTTGTGGATTCATATCCCCTCAATGGTGCCACATTCCGACCATTACCATGTTTTTCCTTAGAATGCAATCTTTTTATTAATTTATTACATTCATATATTTATACTCTAAAGGATCATTGTTAATTATTTAAAACATCCCAAACTCAATCAAATACACCCATTTGGTGTGATGGATTAAATTTACACTTTAAATTTAATTTATTAAATGACTTTAACACCATTTAAGTGTTCATCTTGCATGGTAAATGGATTTTTATCATTATTATATACTTTTATAGTTACCCAAAGAAACATCTACGTGATTGGATTTTATGAAATAGATTTTTCATTCCTGGGTTGATTAAAGGTATAGTTTACATGGAATTTATTAGCAATAAAATTGGTTGATTTTAGTAAATGAATTAAATGGGACTATTAAAATGAATGATAGTGTATGGTAAAGTCACACGAATTGATACATTTTATATTATACAGACATTATGTACTATGATACACATTTCTATATGGATCTTGATGATTATTATACTATGTAGTGATATAAAAGGATATTATTATTATTATTATTATGTTCACTCCATTTAAATTGTATTTGGAACGATTAATAAGGGACCTGTTGAGCATGAATTTTCATTATTCCTTACATCTGGTGTCGAATGCGACATCTCTCACCATTATACTTTTATCTAGGTGGTGGGAATGACATTCCCTGTTTCTATATATTGGGTGATGGGAATTATGTATCGCCTCACATATCCAGAGTGTTGACAATAATGTCCCACACACATTATGAAATTCCGTGCATGTACCCTTACATGAGCCTATAGATCATTAGGCTTGTTATGGGTGATTGAGTTATGACCCAAGTCTAGTGATCACTTATCATATAGGTATATGACTAATTATTTCCTCACATACTTTTTTCATATAGGTGGATAAAATATATTACTATTTAAATATATATTTTTAAATATTTGAATGGTTGCATTTCATAATTTTATATGCTTATGATGAAGAAGTTAGAGCCATTCATGGGTCATAATTTAACATGATATGGATGTTATTTATTTTTTCATAATTGATTATTTTTAATTATACATGAAATGTCTTAGCTATGCACAAATATTGGATTATTTATAGAGATAATTGGTGGTGAGATTGTAGGATTTTATATCACAAATTACTCGGGCCACCATTGGTAATTGAGTAAATTAATTGAATCTGGGTATGGATAAGGAAAATAACCTTAATATATATGTTTGAATATTTATTCATATAGAATGGAGCACGAGATAAGAGAAATAGGAATATTCTCAAGAATCAATTTTAGAAATGTTTTTATTTTTGAATAGAATATTTTATATGCATGTCCCATGTTTCCAATTCTTGTACATCAACATTCCATGAAATCATTGTGTATATGACTCAGACTTTTGGAATTTGTTTATTACAATTGTTCATTATTTATTCGTTGAAATTGTTTATTATATCTAGTTTTATTCTTCATTCCACTATGACATGTTACTTTTCCAGTTCTTATCGTGTCTATTTATATAGGATTCCACTTTTTTCTATTTAATAATCTTATATATCGTGGAACTGTGATATGTGAGTATAGCCTCTCCACTATATGAACATAGATCTTTTCTACTGGTAGACAACCTCTAAAGCATAGGTTGGTGCACATAAGGCCGTGTGACCCACTGACTTAGGGCATGTGTTACGTGGACCCTGAGTTTGGATTTTACAAAGTGGTAATAGAGATTTCACATTATATTTCTCTTAAATTATTTTAGACATTAAACGAGAGACAAGGTGATTACAAAATTTGGTAACGAGACTATGGATGGAAGGATCTGAACCATGTAAAGGGGAAAACCAAATATCCTGGGATAGGTTATTGCTATTATTTTTATACCTATTAAAGACAATATGACTTCATTGTTAGGTGAAACACATTTCTAATGATGTTATCAATATTGGGTTTATCGTAATAGGAATTTGTTTTACTTTATATAAGGGAAATGAGGGTGTGACATATCATGCAACATTATAAAAACCTTAGGACTAATATTACATTCATTATTATATTCCACATTTACATTTATCATCCACTTTACTAGTTCATATTATAAATTCAATGACTATTAATTGGAAATGTGCTGTAAATCCTTTCAGGACAGAGAAAAAAAATTGAGACCTACATTGTCTTCCATAGCCTAATAGTGTTTTCTGTCTTACGATAAAGAAGACACCTTGAGTAGTTAGTTATGGAATGTTGAGCCATGGAACATAGGTCTCATGGGATAGAACATGTAATTATTAGGATTATGTGGGATGACACATTGTTATTTATAATTCATATGGGCCCTTATAAATCCAAAAAGGAAATTCATTGAATCCAACAAATTAATTAGATTTAAATTCAAAAATAATAAAAAAATTTAATTATTGTTTAAATTTTATGGTGAAACAGTTATCCTATGTTGTTGATAAAACACCATTATCCAGAACCAACCTTAGAAGTGGGTGGTTAGTAGTCTCTTATATTCTTATGGAAAGTTATTGTATTTCATTATCACATAAACATGGAATTTGGAGCAGTTTTTGAGGTTTTATCTTTTCATGGGATGGTTGTTTACCTATAAAAGTTTTATATTGATGAAGATTACTTTTAAATTCACATATTATGTATTTTTTTTCATTTCATAATCATGTCACCATGAAAGGATCGATTTGTGTTCCCTAAAGGTTCTAAATACCATGAAACATAAGATGTGAACCCTAAGCATCCACTGAAACCTCTTCAGTTCCACCCATGATACCACCTGTAATCACTAATAGTAGAACTAACACCCAGTTTTGATAGGGTTTCTTTTGTATGATGAAAAATATGTATGATGTCTCTCAATCCTACCCCAACTATGCTAGAGTTGACTTAGGAGTTCCAAAAAATCATCCTACCAATTTTTTTGGGGATGAAAAACCACATGCTTCTAAGTCACGGATGGAGACCATGCTTTCTATTTTCGACCATCTAGAGATTCCACCAAAGTAGAGGGTTAAAAAATAACCTTATATGATACCAAATTATTTGATAATATTGTGGGATGTTGTTACCCAGGAATACCAATATCATGATATGATATGTGAGGATTTAAAGATGAGACAATTTGACTACATTTTCCCAAAAACTATGAGGTATGACCATGCTATAGTGTTTATGAACCTACACTAGGGATCCATGTGAGTTATAGAATATTATCCTCATTTTTCTGAGCTATAATGTTTCACAATTACTTTTTTAGTGATGATATTATAATGAAAGGGTGATTCGATTATGTGATAGTATACATAATCCTATCACATGTTAATGTTTTCAGGATGGCTGTTATTTTTGAGATAGTCAACTAGGCCCTTAATACTAATAGAAATATGAGGGAAGATGATGGTGGGAACTATAGTGGTTTAGTAGCTGGACCTACCAGTGGTTCTTCATGCTGGCTAATGTCCCACTAAGAGAATTCTCACAAGGGTAGAAGCAGTATGTACATTCATGTTGGTAGCTTTTTTTAATTGTCACAAGTTTGGGAAGATGATACATATGAAACCCTTGTGTTTGTGGGATGTAATGTGATGAAAAAGATACAACAAGATCAGATATATCTAATGACTCTACATGACCATTCTATTAGTACCTAATGATTGGGGATCTACACATACACCATGTTCATTAGTGGGGCCAGTAGTATCTCACCAGGAATGCATCAAGAATACCTTCGGCCAATAAAGTTAAGTCAAAGGTCGAGGATGAGGAAATTGAAATCAGTATTCATAGTGCTAATAGAGCAAGATTTATCATGGAAGTTAGGTTGTATATTAGGTTTGTGGAAAGTTCCATTTATATTAATTACATCCTAATCTATTGGAGAAAATTGTTATACCTTCTACTATTTGAGGTACTATTATAGTAAACACAACATTAGTGTTTTCTTTATTTGAAATAGGTAGACAGTAATCCTCTATATCTAAGATATTTGGAGAGTATGAGCCTTGATATTTAAAATTTATATGGAATTATCATACCTAATACCCCTTTGTGTATTGGATCATTGTTCATACTTTATTGTAAAGATGGCCGCATTAAGATAGTAAGATGTCTTTTCATATGGAATCTCACTATCCTAGACATGATAGGTATTGATATAATTGCTGATATGGGCTATTCAGTTCCCTATTGAGGTCGTATTGATGGTTATCATCATAGTGTTCCATTTACTTCATCGAAGGGATGTAGGTATGCTTATAAGGGAAATAAATGATCTTTGGACTCGAGTGGGACCCAGGAAATAAAGGTTGGGTAAAGTGACAACTCATATTTCCACTTTTTATTAGATGATTAGGTTTTACGACCTGATATTTTCCATGTTTTTTGGATCATTTTGGGGATGTAAACCTTGAATACTTTTCTTGAATACCTCCAATGCAAGAGGGAGTGTTTACTATTTATATAGTTCTTTGAGCGACACCTATTTCAATTCATCCTTACCGAATGACACATATAGAGAATCTGGATTAGAAGAAATAGTTGGAGGATCCTGTGTATAAAGGCTCAATACACCCCATTACATCACATTGGATATCAGAAGTCCTTTTTACCATGAAGGAGGACAACACCATCAGGTTTTTCATGGATTACCATCAACTAAACCAAATTATGATGAAGAATTAGTATCCAATGCCTATAATAGATGACTTCTTAGATCATCTACAAGGAATGATGGTGTTTTCAAAGATTTATCTATGGTGGGAATATCATCATGATAGTGTTTGATCATCATAAATACCTCACAGAACATTCAGGAGTAGGTATGGTCTCTATGACTAAGTGGTTAAGTTATTTGATACCACAAACACACATGTGGTTTTAATGGATATGATCAATTCAGTTTTCCACTTGTATCGATATTTATTCGTGGTAGTATTTTTTGACCACATCTTAGGGTATTAGCATTCTTCAAACAACCATTCCGACAGTGATGAGGCCCTGTTGAATACACTAAGGGTGTGCCATCTTTATTCTAAGCTTATAAAATTCTACTATCGGGTTGTTAAAGTCCGATTCATGGGTCATATCATTTCAATGTCAGGGGTATCAGTTGTCCCAAAGAAACTAAGAGTGTATGTTTCCTAAGATCATCACAATATTTTTTTTGAAATATATGGTTTCTTGGGGAAATCCAAATATTATATATACTTCATCCATAATTTCTCATGGGTAGTAGCACCTCATTATAGTCTAACTGAAAATGGTCTCAAATTCTAATTATGAAAATCTAGAGTAGAATCCTTTCAGAGGTTAAAGGGAATATTCACATCTGAGCTAATACTAATTCTACTAGATCCATTGAGGATCTATGCTATTTACTGTGACACATCATGTATTGGGTTGGGTGTAGTTTTGATGTAGGAAGCATGAGTCGTTGCATATGGGTCACATCATTTGAGGCCTCACAAGAGGAATTACAAAACGCATGACCTCGAGCAAGGAATAGTAGTTCGTGCTCTTTATTTAAGGATACACTATATACATGGGGAGGATTTTATGGTGTTCATGGACTAAATGATCCTAAATACATATTTACACATTTTGAACATAATATGAGGAACCATAGATAGATTTAATATGTGAAATCCTTTTATTTAAATCTTTTCTACATACCATGGAAAGGAAATGGTGTACCCCATGCTTTGAGCTAAAATTTAGAGACATAGGGAGTTCAATAGTCTAGGGTTGAGTGGTAGCTCATGGCATTTTTACACATATCATTACAGGATTTTAAACACAGTAAATCATCATATAGCAAGCCAAGGATCATAATGTCTAGTGTCTTGGAATACTAGGTACATAAAACATAAAACATGGAACTTAATATAAGATTTCTTTATATAGTCTTCATAAATATCCCCAAACTTCTATTATTCTCATATATCTTAATAGGATGACCTTGAGATAACATGAATATAGGTATGATCTAAAAATCACAGTATGGGAGTAAACATAAGAATAAATCTTTAGCACATGGGTTATATGGCATGACGTAATGATTAAAAAGGCACAAAACATATGGAATGATAACCTATAAACATGGATTCATCGTAATATGGAAGTAATATAAAATATGAATTTATCACGAGTCAAGGATCATTTCACATAGAGGATCACATGTCATTCTTAACCACCATGACCATTTCACATGGTAGTATGAGTCATGATTAACCACCAAGACCATTTCACATACTGTCTCATGAGACTAAAAATTACCCAATACACTATAGTGATATTTGGGGACACCCATATTAACATGTTAATATATATTTTTTCCACATAAATAATCATACATAATCATTCATACATAAACATAAGGGAACCCATGTAGAGAAATGGGTATCACATTCATGGCAAAAAGCATAATTAATGGGCATATCATAAAATGTGTCCATGATAGAATGGAATTAAAACATCCATGGACATTAATAATTTAAAATTGTAATAAATCATCATATGTGTTGGAAAATAGATGTGATAATATGTAAGAAGATTATTTAGGAAATTTTAGCATTAAAACATTTTTGAGTGGTTTTATAGAAAATGCTAAAGGAAATTTAAAAAAAAAAGGGAATAATATTATATATAAAATCAAAATTGAAAAATAAGGTTTTAAAATTAAATAGACAGATTTTAGAACAACCAATTTGGTTTTAAACAAATGGTATATTGCAAATGAAATTTGTAAAAAATTTGGGAACTTCCCATAAAATTGGTTTGCTTAAAAGAATGTATATCCCTGAAAGAGAATGATGGGTGGATCTTGAAAAATATATTTTTATCATATAAAATGTATTTATATGTTGTAAATAAAAATAAAATACATCTTTATTTGGGTAAAAATAAAGATAGCGAAACTCGAAAGAATAAAGGCGGTTTGTGTAGAATTCGTTTCAGAATATCATCATGGTATTAGGTGTACTTAGGAGGTATTAATGAGAGAGAAAGGGAATTATCAAATTTTATACAAAATGAGGAAATTATGGATATTGTGGGAAATAATACCCCTTTATTAGGAATTATACATAAAAGGGCATTACATAGAGGGCATTTGTGAATAAATGTGAGAAAGAGAGGATCCCTTACCTTAAGACCAATGGTGTTCTCCCCTTGATAATAATTTCCTGAATAATCAAATTAGGTTCATTATGTAATAATAAAATAACCTATTTCACATGTAAATTATTTATTATAACATTTTCTAGTTCATTCATAACCTTTTTTATTTGTTATGAGGATCAATTTCATTGTTCGGGTCCGTTTGTTTCATGTTTGATTTACTTATATAAATGAACAGTTAAACATGTATGGGGAGAGTGGTTTTCCAGAATTGAAGATATACAAAATTACTCAACATAAATAATATGAAATGGTTTTAAATTTCATTTTCTTTCTAGGATTGATGTTTAATCATTATAGGAAACATTATTGCTAACCTCTTGGATTAATGTGGCGATTTTGCTCACAATTAACTTGTTTTGTGTTATTATTTTACATCATGAATATATATGGATTCCATAACATTAAATAAGATAAAATAATTATATTATTATCAGTTTCAACCATTAAAATGGTTTCGTGAATTGTATAGAATATGGTAATGAAATATAAAACCCATCGTCCTTGAATGTGATAAATCAACCCATATCAAACAATATTTTCATTTATAGAATAAAATAAGGGGAAGGGATAGATTATGATAAAATATCCCATTATAATAATATAATTAAGGTAAATGTATTTTACTAGAGTTACCATACCATTTGTTTGACAGGAGGTGAGGAAAAAAACAAGGAAAGAAAAGAACATGAAAAAAAATTAAAGAATCAGAAAGAAGAATTAACCTCTTGAGTTTATCTCCTTTCAGAGCCTCTTATAGGAAGAGGATTTGGTATTTTTAGGGGACAAAGGGATTTTGGTCGTGGGGGAGGATATTGGAGAGTGATTTGGTCAGAAATTTTTAATGTTACAAGGCTTTAGTGGAGTAAAGAGAAGTGGGGTGTGTGGGTGGTTTTTGTAGTGGTGCAGAGCAGTGGATTTTTATTATGTAATTTTTTATTTAATTATTTTTCTCAAGAAAACAAATAGTGTTTTATTATTGTGAAACAGTTGCAATATGTGAATGTGAGTTCTAACCAATGTCCATTTACTTCATCCATGACTCGATCATGATGCCGAAATTCAGGTTTTAGCATTTATTGTGAATTATCGTATTTTACTCTTTATAAAATATTCATGTATTTTAGAAAAATCCCAAAAATTCAACCTTAAAATTTTCTAAATGTGTAGAATCCTAAAAGTAATTAAAATTTTCAAAAGCAATTTTATAAATATGAATAATTTAATTTTTAAATAAAATCATAATTTATACCAAAAAACAACATTAAAACTATAATTCGTTTTATAACACCTTGATAAATTAATCAAGTTCCCATAAAATATTATTATAACAATAAGAAAACAAAATAAAAATTTATGATTACATTTTTTGTAAATAAATTATCATTTTATATTATTAATTTAATCATATAATTTTAGTTAAAATATTTAGGACATATAGAGATACCAATACATACACTACATTATTTTTTCACTTATTATATGTCTAAATTGTTATTGTATTTTCATGGGTGATTTTTCAATTATTTTGGCCTAATTAATATTCATTACTATTTTTAAGGGTGTGTTACAATTCAAATTGGTATGTTATTATTCATCTAAAACAAGGTTGATTCAATCAGAGTCTAAATATATTACTGAATAGAATTGTGTATGTCAGGTTTTCAAAAGTCAAAACACCAAACTGACAATATTATGTTTAAAGGTCACATTTTACTTAGTAGTTCATTGTGTAATGATTTCATGTAATTATATTACATAATTATAAGATGTAATTTTCCATTGATAAAACATCGGGTCATTACATTATCCCCACTTATGAAATTTATCCAATCAATTTTCTTTTTTTCTAACATTATAATCCATATACAAGTGCAAGTACATTCCCTTCATTGCCTCCTCCTTTTCCCATGTTTCCTCTTTGTACTTATGTTTCCTTCATAGTACCTTGACTAGGTGAGTAGTCTTGTTACATAGAAATTTTTCTAAATGATCAAAGACCTTCACTAATTTCTACTCATAAGAAGGATCATTCTCTAAATGTACCACCTCTAAAGATAGTACATGTGAAAGGTCTATTATGTACTTCTTTAGGATAGATGCATGAAAGAAATCATGTACTTCATTAATAGTAGGTGGAACTTCTAGTCTATATGCCACAACCCCAACACAATCATGAATCTTGAAGGGGATGATTTACATGGGACAGAACATTCATTTCATCCCAAAACTCATAACCTTCTTATAGGGAGATATGCATAAAATTACCTTGTCTCTAACTTTGAACTCAATCTCTCATCAACAATTGTCTTCATAACTATTTAGTTGAATTTGGGATACATTAATTTGTTGTTGGATGTTTTTTACCTTCCCCACCATTTCATCGACAATTTTAGGTCTGAATAGCATACGCTCACTAACATCCTCCCAACTCACCGGTGTTCTACACATTTTCCCACAAAGGGATTTAAATGGTTCCATTGGGATGCTGGAGTGGAAAATATTGTTGTAGGAGTATTCCATCAGTGGAAAATGTTATTACCATCCTTCTATGAATTCCATAGAACATTATCTCAACGAATATTCTAGTGTCTAAAATGTTTGCGTAGATTGGAAATTAATTTGGGGATGATATGTTGTACTGATGTTCATTTAAGTTCATATAGCATATTCGAGACTTTTCCAGAACATCAAGGTCAATATCAGATCTCGATCGGATACAATACATAGTGGTAATCAATGAATCCTTACCATCTCTTTGATATATATCTAGAAAAGTTGATCTTATTGGATGTCCTGTCAAATTGAGATAAAGTGAGTTGTCTTTATAAGATAATACACAATGACACATATAGCATTGTTTCCTCTAGATTTCCATGTATATCTAGTGATAAAGACCCTGTTGATGTTCTTCCACTTCCATGTTGGTATGGGTAGTGGTTGTATCATCCCCTAATACTTATGTCTTTCAGCCTTCACTTATTGACATACCAAACACTTTGATGTATACTCATCAATCTATTTCTTCATATTATCCTACCAAAGGTTTTATCAGATATCTCGATACATCTTTTTTCTCCCTGGGTGGATAGAGAAAGTTGAGAAATGTGTTGCATTCGAAATCTCCTTCTTTATCTATGGATAAGATAGTACATATAATCGTCATCCAAATATTACAACTCCTTCATCATAAATCATGAACTCATAGGATTACCCATTTCTTATAGCTTCCACCCTTTTCAACATTTTAACATATTTGGTTTGAGAATCATTTATTTTCTCCAGAGGGATGTTTGAAAAATCATTTGAGAAATGATTGATCATGTTCCTCCCTAAAGTTATCCCATGTCTATCCTCTGGAAATCTATGAAGATCAGATCCTTTTAAATTCTCATCATTGATAAATATGTAGGATCATTTCTACTTAGAGCATCTGCCACCTTATTTCCCTTACCTGGATGTTAGTGCATTGAGAAATCATAATACTTGATGAGCTATATCCATTTTTCCTGGTGCATATTAATATCTTTTTATTTTGATATATATTTGAGACTCTAATGATCAGTATATATCTCAATCTTCTCCCCATATAGATAATGCCGCTATATTATTAATGCAATGATCACAACCTCTAAGTTTAGAGCTTGCATATGATAGTTTTATTCTTGTATTTTTAGATTCCTTGAGGGATAATATATCAATTTATCATTTTTAATCATAGAAAAACATAATCAATTATTTGAAACGTCTTTGTACACCACAAAGATTTCTCCACATTTTTGGAGTGTGAATACTTTTGCAGGGATTTTCCTTTTTTTCAATTCCTAAAAATATTCTTAAAATTCCAATTTAAAGAAAATAATTACTCATTTCCATGTCATATTTTTCATTAGGATTGATATTTTTGAAATTTTCATCAAAAATTGTCGATAATACCCAACTAGACTAAGAAATCCATGAACCTCCATTACAGATGTTGGCCTTGGACACTCTCCAATTACTTTTTCTTGGATGGGTCTACAGATATCCCTTTTCTAGTTATAAAATTCCCTACGAATGATAATTCCTCCATCTAAAAATCACATTTATTGATCTTTTCATACAACTTATCCCATTGAAAAGTCATTAACACATTATTCAAATCAATCTCATGTTCCTCCTTGCTCAAGAAGTATATCAAAATATCGTCGCTAAAGACTACCACAATTTTTTGGATGTAATATATATGGACTCCATTCATTGAATACATGAAAATTTATAGCAAATTAGTGAGTATGATGGGAATTACTAATAAAACATTGTGTCTATACTTCATTTGAAAGGTAGTCTTGGGAATATCATATTTCCTCACATTTTAATTGGTGATATCCTGACCGAAGGTCCACCTTAGAGAAATAACTAGCCAAGCGAAGCTGATCAACCAAGTCATTTATCAATGGAAGTGGATACATGTTGTTTATTGTGATTTTATTGAGGTCATGATAATCAATGTAGAGGCACATTGATGTACCATTCTTCTTGACAAAGTGGACTAGCACAACCCACAATGAAGCACTCTAGCATATAAATCCCTTCTTAAAATTCTCCGGTAACTAATTCTCCAACTCTTCCAACTCTAGGGTGTCCATTCTCGAAGATTTATTTGATATAGGATGTGATTTATGAATATGTTCAATTTATAAGTTAACCTCTTGGTCTAGAGTAATACCAGGAAAATCTTAAGGGAATACATCAGGGTAATGAATCGCGATGGGAATGTATTCAAGCACAATTATATTATTTTTATCAATCATTAGAGATAATAATTCTTTATCAAAAGGAAGTATATCAACACATGATACATTTATTCAAAAGTGGAATAATCTTCTTCATTACACTTGTAATGAATTGGAGGAAGCTCTGGGATGTGAATAGTAATCTCCCTTTCCTGGAAGATGGTGGTGGATTTCTATAAAGATAGCCAATCCATGCCCAAGATAGAATCAAACTCCACTAAAGGAATTAGGATGATATCATCTAGGAGGTTTACTCTATAAATGATAATTGTGGAGTTGGTAGAATACATGGATGCCAAAATTTTTCCATTCTTTATTCTCATTGATAAATTTTCCTCCAAATTTTGAGGTGGTGTTTGAATATTTCTACAAAACATAAAAGATATGAAAGAATTTGTAGAACCAAATTCAAATAGTACATTCAGTATTCCTGAATTAATAACTAGCGTACCTCTCACCACATCATTGTTTGGATCCACCTCATCAGTAGAGATAACATATCGCTTCCATGTTTCTTTGGTGGTTATTGTTCATTTTCCCCAACAACCCTCAACATTGGTTAATTGTTCGCATAATTACCTTTATCCTTTCAGTTGTAAAACTTCACTACAAGGTGAGTGCTAATATATACCTTCCTTTATTCTTCCACATTAGCAGGATTCTTCATATCCCTTCGGTAGTTTTTAGCCAGATGTGACAACTTTCAACAATTGGAGGAATTCATGGTTCCCTTTATACAGTTCTGAAGATGCTTTTTCCCACAATTCGTACATGTGGGATGATCGAGCTTCTTCCCATAATGGAACATATTTTCATGACCACCCACATGAGAATCCATTTTCCTCTTCTTGTCACCGGGCCAAAGATACTAATGAGAATCTTTGGTCTCCATTTCAACCTTGAGGGGATAGCGAGCAATGTCTTCAGTGGTTTCAAACTCTGGAATCACCAACAATTTTTATAAACATGTCTTTGTTATGCTAAAAAATTGATCCACCTTGATTTTAGAGTTCATGAAAAATCCATAGGCGTACCTTGTATTCCTTGAATTGTTGGCTTCATATGCCCTAATTGACTCATCTTCATTCTACAGGAGTCCTAATAACTCTCTTTCCATCATGAGGTGGAGGGTTGAAGGAAAATATTTATTAAAAAACCTTCTCTTGAATTCCTCTCATTCAGTGGAATCAATTTCCTCCCGGGGATCTGTATTTGTGATTAGTTTCCACCACTGATTATATTTCCCATCAACACTACCGACCTCTAGAAAAGATTTCACTTCTTCAGAGCACTCGAGGACATATAATATATTTTCAACGGAGTTAATCCACTATTCTGTGAGTAGGGGATAAGATGATCCAATAAACATGGGAGGCCATTTCTATAAAAAGTAATCAATGACAACTTGCTATTTCCTTGTAAGAGGAGGGTGTTCCACATGATTCAAGTTATTATTCATAACTTCGTCCAGCTGAGAAAGTACTATCATGATGTTTTGATCACCTATTCCCATCATGTCAGGTATATCATTAGGGAAATATTCCCATTTCCAATCACATTGATTGTTTTAACGTGTTCTTATATTTTTAACAATTAACTAAATAAAATAGAATACAATTATATGGCCTACATACTTAGCCATTGAGCATAAAAAAAGAAAACTTTGTACATAAGAGGATAAAATTGTAAAGGAGAACTATATCCTAACTTGTGATTCCATATGTTTCAACGTTGTTTATCCTTGATCTATTTGTTTTCTTATATTATAATGGGATCTTTTCATAATCCTTTAATAATGGATTGCACTAAGCTTGTAAATTTACCAAAACATATCCACCAGGAGTGTCAAACCAAGAGTGTAACAATCCCTTCTGTCATGCACAATCTCTCATTCGACTCTTGGTCAATGTGTGGTTGTCAAGTTTTTCCCTTAGATACATATGTTATATATCCACCTATACCTATTTTTATCCAGATAGGGATGTATTTTATTGATAAACCACTTACTCTATACATACCGAAATTTTGTGGTGTTTTCTTATACTTAGTCTCACCCTTAAGGTTCTTACTAAAGTGCTTGATTCTTAATCTCAAAAATCAACTATACCATGCTCTAATACCGACTATTATGACCCTAGTATTTTACACAAATAATTAAATGATTCTAGGAACAATTAAAAATTATAGTACAATCCATGGATCATGAATTCTAGTTTCATTGAGGACTAGGTACATAATACTTGTAACATGGGAATTAAAAAAAATTTCTTTATTTAATATTAATAAATATATCCTAACTTCCTTTAATCACTTACATAAATAAAGGTTACCCTGGGGATCACATGAATAAAGGGTGGAACTAAAATTCCTGTAAGGGATTATACATAAGAATGAGGATTTAGAACAGTGGTTAGATTTCATGACATAATGATATAAAATAGCATATCGAATCATAACATATAAAAATTGGATAATGTAAAAATTAATTCACAATATTGTGGTAGAAACATAAACCCTGAATTTATCATGATTCAAGTCTTGTTTCATATAGAGGTGCACAAGTCAAGATTAACCACCAGGAGCATTGCTTTTTATAGAGAAAGTCAAGGATAACCGCCAAGACCATTGCACAAAGCGTATAATTAGACTAAAAATTACCCAATGCATTGGAGCCCTATTTCGGTTCACCCATGAAAAAATTCTCATTAATATTATTTCTACATGAATAATAATACACTAAGAATCAAACATAAACATAAGGGAAGTCGTGGAGATAAATTGGTATCACATTCATTTCATAAAGCATAATAAATGAGCATATCATAAAACTGTCCAGGAGAGAATATAATTAAAACGAAAACAGACATTAATAATCTAAAATAGTCATAAAGAATGTTAATCTCAGTAAAATAGAATTGAAAACATTTAATAACAGTATTTAAGAAATCCTTCGATTTAAAACATTTTAGTACAGTTTAAATGAAAATACTAAAGATCATTTAAATTTGAAAAGGGAATAATATTTTATATAATACCAGTAGTAAAACAATAAAGTTTTCATAACAAAAAGTCTTATTTTATAAAAATAAATGTGTCTTTAAACAAATGGTAGAGTGCACTTGAAATTGGGAAAAAAAATTTGGGATGTTCTATGAAAACGAGTTTGCTTATTGGGTTGTATCATGGCGGGAATAACTTATAAGATTTTATATCCCAGAAATAGAATAGTTATGGATATTGAAAAATGAGTTTGTAGAATATAAATAGTATTTATAAGTTTCAAATAAAATTAAAATACAACTTCATTTGGGTAAAAATAACGATACATCAACCTGAAAGAATAAAGGTCGTTCAGGTAGAATCCCTTACAGAATATTGGCATGGTATCAGGTGTATTACGGATGACTTAATGAGAGATAAATGGATTTAGAATATTTTATAAATCATAAGGAAAGTATGGGGAAGGAGATAAAATATACCCCATCATTAGGAATTATAAGTAAATGTGCGCCACATAGATGATATTCTTGAATAAATTTGAGAAACAGAGGATCCCTTACCTTATGTCGGATGGTGTTCTCCCCTTGATATTAATAACCTGAATAATAAAATTAAGATCATCATTTAATAATTCCTGAACAACTTTTACATTAAATTTTTTTATTTTAACTTTTTTGATTTTATTCAAAACCTTTTTGATTGGTTATGAGGTTTAATTTAGTTGTTCAGGTCCATTTGTTTCAGGTTTGGTTTACTTATATACATGAACAACTAAACATGTATGGTGAGAGTGGATGTCCAGAATGAAAGTTATATGAAATTATTGAACATACAGAATATTACGTGGTTTTCAATTTAATTTTATTACTTATAGTGTAGGTGCATCATTATATAAAAAATCAATGATAAACTTTTGTATTAATGTGGTGATTTTACTCCCAATTGACTTGTTTTGTATTATTCTTTTACATCATGAATTTATTAGGATTTCAGAACAATATGTAAGATAAAATAAATATATCATGATCTGGTTCAACCCTTAAAATCGTTTCTAGACTAGTTTAGGATATGGTAATGCAAATTGAAAACCCTTCATCCCTGAATGTGATAAATCAACACATTTTAGATGTTTTTTTTTATTTTTTTAATATAAAGAAGAGGAGGGAGAAATTTGCATTAAATATATAATTATAATAATATAATTACATTACATGTATGTTATTTGAGTTATCATACCATTCGAGTGAATGGAGGTGAGGAAAGAAAGAAGAAAAGTGTAACATGAAAGGAAGTAAAAGAAACAGAAAGAGGAATTTACCTCTTGAGATTATCTCATTTGATAGCCTCTTAAGGGGATAAGATTAAGTCTTTTGAGGTGACCAATGGATGTTGGAAATGGGTTAGGATATTGGGGAGTGATTTGGGTATAACATAGGAATGTCACAAGGCTTGAGAGGGGTGATGAAAATAGGGGAGTGTGGGAGGTTTTTCTAGTGGAGGAGATGAGTTATTTTTAGATATTTAATTAATTATTCAATTATTTTTCTCAAGAAAATCAATATTGTTTGATTATTTTGACCCCAAAAATGTTATAAGTGCCTATGAGTTCATAAAAATGGCCATTTACACCATCCATGACTCAATCACGATACATATATTCATGTTTTAGCATTTATTGTAAATTTTTCTATTTTACTATTAATAAAAAATTTATGTATTTTAGAAAAATCCCAAAAACTCAACCAAATTTTTTTTGAAATTTAGAATCCAAAAATGGACAAAATGTTTCAACAATTATTTTCTAAATATGATTAATTTAATTTTTAATTAAAATCATATTTCATTCAAAAAAATAACATTAAAACTACAACTCATTTTATAACACCGGGAAAAATTAATTAAGGTCCAACAAAATCATCTTATAACCATAATACAATAAAATTAAAATTTATGATTACATTTTATGAAAATAAATATCAATTTTAAATTATTAAACTAATCATAAAATTTAAATTAAAATACTAATGGCAATAAAAAATACCAATACTTATACATTGTTCGTTTTTAACATATATGTTGTCTAAATTGTATTTGTACATTCTTGGGGGAAGTTTCTATTTTTTTCTAACTATCTATTCATTAATATTTATTAATATTCATAAGTGTATGTTACTATTCACAATGGTTTGTTACTATTCATAAAAAACAAATATTATTCTATTAGACTATAAATATATTACTGTACACAATTTTGGATGTCAGATTTTTGAAATTCATAACACAGAAGTGACAATATTATGTTTGAAGCTCACATAGTACTTATTAGAACATTGGTTTGTGATTTCATTTGATTATATGACATAATTATAATAAGGTATTTTCCATTGATAAAACATTAGTTTGTTTCATTAACTGTCACCTATTATCTTATGGAATGGGTTAGAATGATGAAACATTCAGATCCTAAGGGCCTAGTCCTAAGGTAATGTATCTCTGATGATGATTCACTTTATGGTTGGACCCTGGATGAGGAAGAGAATCATTGGTTTTATTATCATGTTGGGGTTCTAAATAACATCCCAGAGTCACTAATTCTGGAATATCATGCCTCAACATGGATAGTACATCGATTATTCACAATAAAGTATTGAGGTTTACATAGCCAGAATTTGGTGGTCTTCTATGAAAAGTGAGGTTAAGGACATTATCACATGGTGTTCCACCGGTCAATAGAAAAATGTGGAACATCAATTTTAAATGGGACTTTTATTGAAATTTTTTATTCCTAAGTGGAAATGGTATGATGTTTCTATTGATTACATGACTAGTTTTTCTTACCACATGGAAAATATACAGTTTGGGTATCCTTTTATCATTTCATGAAGGTCTCACATTTCATACCTATTCGAGAGACCTTCTCAGTAGACAAGACAGAGATTAAATTTATAAGGGAGGTCCCATATATTTATGGAGATCCATATTGTATCATATCTCATAGGCACATTTGATTCAAATCTTGGTTTTAGTAGGGGTTGTATATGTCCTTCGGTAAACAGGTTCTTATGAGCACATCCTATCACCCTCAGACTGAAGGATAGACAGAGCATATGAATAAAGTGTCAGTAGGAATTATCTGTTCTTGTGCCCTTGAACTCATGAGTTCATGAGAGAGACACATATACCTTGTTGATTTCTATTATAATAACATCATTTAGGATACCATTCCGATGTCTCCTTATGAAGCCTTATATAGTATTCTATTCCGATCACCTATATTCTAGATTATGGTTGGAGAGGTTGCTTCACATGGTCCTCATCTCATTATGTATACATTAGAGTATGTCAAGTTGATTAGAAAGTGAATGATGATAGCTTAGTCAAGACAAAATTCATATTTAAATTGATGCCAAAGATTTATTGAGATTGAGGTGGATATCTATTTTTTCGTACAAGTTACCCCAAGGTTGGTCCATCAATGTATTTAGAGGCATGTTATGCATTCTCTATGATTCGTTAGACCATTTGAGGTTGTGGAGAGAATAAAAATGATGGCTTACCACATATCACATACTAAAATATACCAGTCTATACAAGATATCATTCATCTATATCAGATTCATTAGTATTATCTAGACCCAACACACGTATTCTAACCTAATGAGGTTGAGTTAGAGATTAATGATTTTTTTAACGAGTACCCAGTTCCTATTTTTTATTGAATCTGTAAGAAACTTCGAGGCTTGTTAATTCCTATGTTATATGGCATGTGGAATCATTGTTGAGTACCATATAGTACCTAGGAGAAGGAAGATGATATATGAGCCTAGTATTCATAGTTTATCTCAGGTGATACCTCATTAACCTTATAAGGTAACCTCAAGGATGAGTTGCTTTAAGGAGGGAGGTTATAATAGAACAATATTTCTCAAAGGTATGGATCATTTTTTCATTGTATATTATTTAATGATTTCCTTTTAATATCACATAATGGATTCACAATAGTCACAAGCGTGTCCTTGTCTTGTTTGGAGGACAGAGCCCTTGTATTTTGGAAAATAGACTAGGCCACATTGTTATGACAAATCATGTAGACCAGCCATCATATTTTCTTTAACATTGAGGGGAGTTTTGAAAGGTATCAGGGGGACGCATGGTTTGTATTAAACCATTAAATCAAGGGAACATTCCCATGTGGGTTTTTAGTGGTTTGGTATAATTTCTAAAACAAGGATTACACATGTTTAGGAAAACTGTTCTTATAGCTTGTGAAAGCTCCCTCCTTAGACAGTCGGTGGAACATGGTTGGCATACGGTTTTGATAATCGTGTGGCCAAACCATGAATGATTTTTTGTTGAGTGAATTTAAAAAATCAACCTTAATAAACCTAATATCTATACCCTTTCCTTCATTCTCCCTTTTCTAGTGGATGAGATCTATTTTCTCCCCATAAGAGAAAAATTTCTCCTCCTTCTATGATCATTGATAATTATTTAAACCAAACAATAAATCTAATATTTTTAGTCATTATGGATCACCATCAGTAAGAAATTAAATCCTCTTTCTTCCTTCTAACATCAATTTTATCATTTCTTTTACTCTCTAGGTGTAAGCTCATATTACCTATTCTTAGTGTGGTTGAATGTTCATTGTTCGTCATCAATAATAATCCAAATATAAAGATGACATTCAAAGAGGGATCATATATGACCTAAATTAGGTGGTCTTGATTTTATTCCCAATTTTTGTTTTTGATTTCATATCCCCACACTAGAGTCACATGCCATCCATTTTAACATGTTCCCTTAAAACGTGATTCATCTATTAAATTGTTACATGCATGTAGTTATACTCGTGGGGATCATTTATATGTTTTTAGAAGAATCCAACCTTTATCAAAGATAACCCTTGGGTGTGTAGCAGTTACTAGATAGGGTACTTTATCAATTATTATTTGTTTCTGTGGTAGCTAGAACTATTCACCCGTTTGGGCATTCGGGCCACCGGTTTGGTCTTCGGGTCCTTCAAGGTCTTCTGGTCACCCAAGTCCTTCGAGCCAGTAAGAATTTCAGGACACCACAGTATCTTCGGGCCACCACAAGTCTCTTGGTCTACATGATCAATGGAGTCTCCCCAGACAAACTCTACCAAAAAGGAGCAGCCCCATAGGAGGATTCAGAGCAGGCACACCCACCAGAGAATCAACAATTGATTTGAATGAATGAGAGGGTATGAAAATGCCATCGGGACCAGACTTTTATTTCATGAGAAGCTTAGTCGAAAAAACATTCAATTTTGGAGAGGAACCATCACGATGAAATTTTTTGGGAGGGTTAGTTCCTTTTAGTTATAGTCTGGTTGAATTCCCTAAGACCTTCGAGTCATGTAATGTATTATAAGCCTACTGTCCATGTAATATCTAAGCCCCCGATAAATGTAAGGGTTCCCCTTCATCCCATGAAAGGGGGGATGTCAAAAATCATTAAAAAAGGCCGTTGGTCAATTAAATTAAATTACTGGAACACCTTCTAAGTGTCCATCTAGGATTGTAAATGGATTTTCTTCATTCTTATATACATTTCTAGTTCCCAAATAACCTTCTAAGTATATAGATTATATGAAATAGATTTTCCTTGAATTAGTTAATTAATTTTATTTTTCTTATAGAACTTCTTATATTTACGATAATTTTCTTTTCTTAAAAGAATTAAATGGAATAATTCAAATGATTGATAATAGGTGGTAAGGGCATGCCAATTTATTCATGTTTTAATATATAGATATTATGAACTATTACACCCATTCACATAAGGGGATTGATGATAATAATTATAAGTGTTGATACCACATAATACTATAATTATTATTATGACCATGCCATTGACATTGGATGGGGAATAGGGATAAGATACTTGTTGAGCAGGGTGTTTCACTCTCCGTTGCATGAGGTGTTGAGCATGAATACTCTCACTATTATTCTAGAATGACATTACATGTTCTTATGTATTTTTTGGAATGATGTATCACCCCACCTTATACATGTTTTTTGTATTTGACTACTTACATACTCATGTACATAGTCTGTATAGGTGGAAATAATATATAACTATATTACTATATATATTTACGATATCTGAGTATTTTTACTGATCAAACTTATGTTGGCCTATGTCAGCACAGGTAGAGCCAATCTGGTGTCCTGATAGATCTTGGGCCAATTGGAATATATTTATTTAGCTTTGATTATTATTAATTATTAATGCACCTTCTTCAGTTATATACACATTTTGGATTATTCATAGAAATCACTGGTTGTGTTATTTTGGGATTTTATCTCACACCTTATTTGGACCCCATTTAGTACCTGAGTAGTGCATGCGTTAATAAGTAAAGGCACCCTTCTAAAAATGATTCGTTGTTTTTTCTTATTGTATAGATAATATGATTATTGGACGGAGCATATGATCAAGATTGTAACGGACCAGTCTTTCCCTTTTTTTGGAATAAAATGTTGTATATTCTTATCCTCAGTTACCCATTTCAATACATTAGGATTCCATGAAATCTTCTTGTATACGAATCAACCATTCACATCTTATTTTATTATTAAAGTTGATGATTATTTACAATTCTTCATTTTTTATTATATCTTGTTGTATAATGGATTCCATTATAGGGGGTTACTGGTAGATTTCTTATTGTGTCTATTTATATATGATTATGCTATTTCCTATTCATACATGAGTATCTATTATTTCACATAGAAAGGTGGTATAGTCTCCCCATTATACTACCTTATACCATGACTACTATTCAATGGCTTAAGGAGTACAAGAAGGTTTGGTTGAGGCTATGTGACCCACCATCTCAGGTCATGTGGTAATTGGATCATGTGATAGGATGTTACAACATTGTTCATGTCATTGATCTAATATTTACACCTTTATACATCATTTTCGATCCTTATGATCAGTTATTTTTTACATGAAATCAATCGACATAGTCAATTGTCTTTATCCAAGTAGATCTGCATGGTTTATTGTTTTCACATAAAAGTGTTACAAGAATTGAATGTTTTCATACAATTAATGTGGGGTCACTCTTTAGGGTCACATTTTTGGCATGGCTGATTGTGGACTATGAACATGTGTTTTATCCTTTCTATAGATGTGTAAGCACTATAGATGTAATACAAATACATAATATAGGTCCTTAATAAATATGAAGTGATGCAGCATAAACATGAACAAAGATAAAATGATTTCTTCAAATGATCGATACTTACATTCACTCTTTTACTTAGAGAATATTTGATGAAGTGTTTCTATATTAACATATGTTTTTACAGAAAACTATTTTCGAAGAATTAGAAAAAAGCCAGACGATTCTGTAGAAGTACATCAGGGATTCAAGTATCCTAATTTACCTAATGGATTACGATCTAAGAGGATGAGAATCCAATCATTATACTAGTGGTTATCTTATATATTTGAATGAGAAATCTAGTGAATTAAATTATTGTTGAAGTTTCAAAATTGGAATAAAAAAATAATATTCACATTATATTTTTTGTGAATGTAAATGTGCAAGTAGTAATATATGAAAAAATGTGTTGTTATTAAAAACTTTAATAAACTATTTAATAATTTTGAGTGTCTGATACTCCATTATATTGTGAATATATGAGTATAAAACCTAGGAATAACTTGTTGATGAAGAATAAAAATTTAATGAGTATTCATATGGAGGATGAGGACATATATTGTTCAATATTTTTGGGGAGATTCATGATTGATAGTGTTTTCCTCAATTAACGGGTCTGGAAGAAGATTCTATACATGGGTGAACTAGAAATTTTTCACATATAGAGGATGATAAATTTTAAGCTGTACTATATTTTACATAAATAGGAAGAATATATTTATTCCATTGGATCAAAATTGAATAGGGTATTACAGATCGGGTGCATAATCAAATATTTTTTGTAACTAGAGAGTAAAACTAGTTACTGATGGTTTTTGGTTTGGGTTTCTAACCAATTGATATTATTTTAACATTGAGATTTAGTATAGAATCGATGTTGGGGTTTCTAACCAAAATGGATAGGTGTGGGACTTTCAGTTGATCGTTCATAATACTATGTTATTCTCTCTCTTTAATTATTACTATACACAATGTGAGGTTATGAAATAATATTAATTGGATTAAAAAATTTAATATGATTAAGTGGTTTGATTGATAAGCGATATATTTGATAATATAATACCACTTATCCAACCCCCCTTTGTGGTTAATCATAAAGGGGGCACCACACGAACCACCATAATCAAGATAAAACCATCTGATTTCTGAATATAAACCTCTTCCAAAAGTTAATCATTAAATAACCTTGAATTTAAGTTCTTATTATTTATTATTTTTTTTTTGAGAATATATAATATTAAAAAATTGAATCAATTAAACCCTTATGACCATAAAAAAGGTTTTATCAAAATTTATACTTTTAATTTAAGTGTATCCCTTATATACTAGATGATCATTATTTTTTATACTTCCCCCAATTCATTGAGTTTATTCAGAAAGGCCCAATTTTCCTGAATTATAATATTGTCTCTAGGACTATAAAATATCTTCTATGTTCTATTATTTTTAATTTGATTCAGTTTATCATTCATCACTGTAATCTTCTTCTCTTATTTCAATGCTTCATCAGCCTTCACTAGTTCAAATTGTGAATTCAATATGGTGTGATTTGAATTTCATATAAATAAATGAGTTCTAAAACCATTTATTACATTTTTAATGTTGTTATTAATCCCCAAATTCATTATACATCATGTGAACAATGTTATTTCATCCACTTATCCTCCCACCTTACTAGAGATTTTATTTTCATCCTAGATATTTTTACAATATTCTATACTTAATGAGTTTTGAAATTATTTCTATCATTATCAATTTTTGATTATTCAATCATATCATCAACAAAAAATGATGTTTCTTCCCTTATATAACAAAATTTATCTCCCTGAATTCCTATTTTTTTCTGTAATACCTAAAGTTCCAGATCTTCATCATGGGGACCGTCAGCTCTCAATTATATTATCAAAATTCTCAGAGGCCTCGAGCTTTTCAGATTTGACCCTGGTGGACATATTTATTCATCAAAGGCCTTCAGTTGATGAGTTTTATTTCTTCATGTTTAGTAAATTGTATTTTCAATACTGTGCGATGTTGGGTCTGATTGATAAGAGTCACTTGATGATATAATATGCTTTAGAGGAATACATCATTTGTGCATGGTCTAGAGCTCCTCATAGATGCAAAAAATGAATATTTTTTCATCTCTAATGTTCATTTGCCCTGTGTATGAATCAGGACCCTCCATTCATAGAAACCTATGTAATATTGCATTATCTTCATTTTCCTTTTCAAAATCTATCAATAATTCATCTGTTAGGAAACCCAGTGGGTCGATTTCTCTGTTCTGATGTTTGCACCACTTCTATGAGTCACCCGGTTAATCTGTGTTTTATTGTTGAGGTGGATGCTTCAAATCCACTGGTTAATTGGATTAGGATTACTATTGGTGAGGAGTTTTGTAAGAGGCAAGATGTTATTTTTAAAGATTGGGTTGAATATTGTTGGATTTGTTGTCCTCTGGGTTATTTAGATGGTAAATGTCTTCATGGAGCCAAGAAAATAAGGTGGTCTACGCTGATGAATAGGCCCAGTAGGGTCTCTGGCTAGGAATAGATGCTCACAGATGCTGATAAGCTTGGCACTACTGCTGGATTTGGTTGATCAGCTTTGGAACCCTCAAATGAAACTATCACTGTGGAGTTTGACAAGTTGAAGCAAGAGCTTCTCCTGAGTGATAGTGTGAATCGTGTTGATATGGATGAATCTCATCCTAGTAATGGATTTGGAGGATGTTTGGGGGTGACTGGTCCTTCAAGGGATATAATGAATCATGGGAAAAATTGATTTGATCAATGTGATGTAGGCTAGGTAGATAGTCAGATAATTAAGGATGGTGATGCTGTTAGAAAGGAGGGAGAGATTCAATTGAGTTCAGTCTGTGATGGGCAAGCCAATGATGAAATTCCACAATGATTGGATGTTAAGGAGATTGACTTGTAGTTAAATTTTGATGGTGGTTTTCAGATCATATTTGAATCTTATAACTAATTTCATGGATTGGATCATGATGAGATGAAGGAAAGATCTCAAATGAAAGAAGGTAGCAAGATGCATCTTGTTATAGAGAATGCAATGAAGAAGGAGGTAGAAGTTGGTCTTGATTTTGAAGAGCCTATATAGTTTTTGGATATGATTGATTCTAATAAACTATATGTGTAGGATCATAATGTGATTAATGCTTTCCAAGTTGTGCTCATCACTGGAAATTTCTGGGATGTCTCAGAGAGTGACAAAGAAAATCATAGTGATTTGGTCAAGCCTTCCTTTAGTGATGTTGTCATGAATCAGAAGAAGAATTCTGGAAATGAGGATCCTCTCCCAGTAAAAAAAGGCTAAGGAATGATAATTCTAATCTTCCAAATTCAGTGTCAACTACGTCCTCTATCAATCCATATTCTAAGGAGCTGATATCTTTAGAGAAATTGAATCTTAGAAGGAAGTATGCTAAGGTCCTGATGCACTATGAAAGTTTAGAATCAGAATCAACTACTGTGGATGAAGTTATCTATCATGGATGTGTCAATAGGTATGACTTTTATTATATTTAATTTCTTTTTCTGGATAGTTTATCTTGATTACTATGTTTTTTTATACTTTTCTTTTCTTAATAAATGGTCAGAGGCATTCCTCTGACTAAGCTTTTCTAGTAACATTATCTACTTAAGACATTCAAGATATTAATGTTTTTAATATTTCCAAAACACATCCCCAATTGTATATTTATTACATTTGGTCAATGTCAGACCTATTTTAAAATTTAGGCACCCTCTTTAGTGTATTTTCATTGAAGGAAATTTCATGTTACATTCAATAATAACATGGTTCTCCCTTTGCAATCTAATGATAAAATTTGTCATTTAAAAATCTATTTTATTTAGGTGTGTATATGCATTATATAGATGAATTATTCTACACTTACCAATATATACCTCAATGTTTTCATTCTTGTATTCATATATATAAACAAATTGAATCCCTATGACATGACGACTAATTTTATTTTTCTTTCAAATTTAAAAGGGATTAAACATATCAAATAATATTAACATCTAAATATAAATTATACAAAATTTATATTAGTAAAATTACGAGAATAAGAAATTAAATAATAATCTATTTTTATTTAATGATCATAGGGAAACACAAATTACTGATAATCAATTTAAGTGGCTTCTTTGACATGATATCTTATAGCACTGTGATCTTGTTTAAAATATTTTCATTGTAACACACATCAAATGTGTTACTCTCTCAGAAATAATAATTAGTGGAATGTTCAAATTTTTATCTTAAACACATTAAACCATGTTCTTTTGAAAAAAGGGACAAGTCTTCTACACCAAATGTGATTCACTTCCATTACACTCAAATATAGAGATTTTTCTCATTATAAACCTAGAATAAAATTTTACTCATCCATATACCATTATGATTATTAAGATATATTTAATCCTCTTAATGACACATCTATTATTTCCAATGATAACTTCATTCCCACTATTATAAAATTGATAAAAAGAAATCAAGTGATTTGGAATTAACCCATAAATAAATATAAAATAATTGGTTTGAATATTCTTTTGACTTTTATTGGTGGTTAAAAATACACTATAATTAAGTGATCAATAATTTCTAGAAGAAATATATACTCCGTTATAAATTTGTAATACTATCAAGAGACGTTCATTTTTTGTCAAATACAATCATCAAATACAATTCAAATTATAAAGATATCATACTTTTAATGTTTTATAAGCCACTAAAACCACTATTTATTTATCTTGGATACTCCCCATATTGATATATTTTGTGAATTTATTCCAAAAAAACAACACTATTATCATTATAAGACAAACTAGGGTACATTTAAAGATAAATCACACCTCCCATAAGTTTATTTAAAAAAATAAAAATTATTTTAAACTTTAATTTCTCCTTTTGATCCTATCATAGTTGGTATTTATTGTATTCATATTATTCCCCATAAATTAATAAACAATATTTATTTAATTTCATGGTATAATTTAAAAAAAAGTATATGCCTATATACTATTTTTTATGAAAATCATTCTTAAAAAAATATCAATTATTTAAAATATCCTTCCTAATGATTTTATTATTGATTCATCAGTAGTTTTGAAACTAATTTCTTTTAAAATACTTATTTATACTTTGGAACATTATTTTTCACCATAAATGTTACCTTAGTATTATCCCAAAATTCATTCATCTTCTGAAACTCACTGTTATTATGATTTCTACACCATTCTAATTGTAATAATGGTTGTGTGTCTTTTATTTAGTGAATTAATCATCTTATTTCCTTTTATATTAGGTATTACACCTTTTTGGTGTCAAAATTGAGTTTCCTTCAAAAATTTTCTTGAAAAAAAGAACAATGTATACATTTCGTGGTACTTTGAACATCATTCTCATAAAATTCAGATATTGTCTAATTTATTTTTCATAATTTTAGAATAAATAAAAATTAATTTTTAAATAATTAATCGCTTCAATAACTTTTTTCAGGACAGTTTCTACTTAATTTTTTATAATATTTTTCTATAGTAATATTAATTGTGTATTAAATTTCTTCATGGATTACATTGATATCTCCCATCTTCCTTGCATGATTCATTTAAATCTTAAAAACTACTTCATGATTTGATCCATGAATAGATTTATTTAATGAATAAATACCATTATTGAATGATTTCTTTTATTTTCCAAGATTTATGTTTTTTCAATCATACACTTGGATCCATCATTAATAGAAATTATTTTCTGATGTATTCATTATTTATCCCTTATTCATGAAAAAATTATTATTAACTAGAGGGGTTTTTGGAATCTTTTGATTTTACAATATTCCCTTGGGCACCATTATTATATTTCTAATATTCAAAATTATCACTATCCTCATCCTAGGATGACCTATAATGTTTTCGGAAAACACTATACATATTAAATGATTTATCCTCTTCTTTACCTTTAAAAAATTTCCCCCCACTTGATGTACCTTATAATTTTTTTTTCTTTTTGATAAAATTATGTTTTTTTTCATCCACATCATCACCATATTTTTTATCAAAAAATAAAAGAAAAATATAAAATCATTTACAAACTAAAACACTAAAAGGGAACTTTCCATTTTTATTTTCATTTTCCAACCAACATGATTGTTATGAAAAATGATATTTACTCATTATAATGTATGGAATCATATTTGATATCGATTTCATCACAACGAGACCATATATTTTCAATCCTTCTCAAACATTATAGGTATATGAATATGTTCTCCTCATTGGGTTTTTTTCTTTTTTATTGATGGACTCCTTGTCATGTCATAAGATATTATGTTTTTAGGTAATCAATATAAAACTCATTAATTTAGTAGTCCTCAAGGGAATAAATGATTACATTATACTTGAATTATAGAATTATAAAAAATTTAATAAAAATTATAGAATCTTCATGAATTTTTCTATAACTACAAATCTATCTAATAATTTTTTTCCTGAAAAAAGTACTCAACCTATAACTCATCTTCTTTCACTCTAAAATCCTCAAATTGAGCACTAATTGTTTATAATATTTTCACCATTGAAATTTTTTTATTCATTAAATATATCATGATATTTTATACTTATTTCATTCACCTTTTATTTCCTACAATACATGAAAATTACTTCTTAATTTGGGGTTATGAATTGAATTACATGAAATGAAATCATCTTCAATGTTCTTATTTTCATGTAATGAATATGCTATCCCAAATTATAAAACATATATATTATTATTGGTGATTTAAAGAACATATAATATTTGATAAAGAAGATATTGAAATGTTTTCACTTCCTATATAATAATCCCTATTTAATTTAACATGATAAAATCCTTTTGTTGACATAATTCATGATATATAGGTAAAACTCAGTAAGAAAAATTAATTAAAATGAAATATTTAAGATTGCTAAAAATAAAATTATATATGATATGAAAAGATAAACAATTAATAGAACTTAAATGATGAATTAGTGTGGCCAAAAATAAGAAACTGTTTTCAAATAACAATAGTATACTCATACAGGTTATAGAAACAACAAAGAATGAAACTAACTAGTGAAAATGTGAGATACAAAGTGAGATAAAATTCACAATAAAATAGATTTTTAAATGTTCACACAGTCCCTGTATTTAGTGGATAGAAATTAGTTTATAATAGTTGGGATCCCATTTTCCATGTTCTTATCTTAGTATTAACATAAATAAATAATATGAGTATGAATATAGTCATAAAATATGTGTATATTCTATATCAAAAAATCAATAGTTTTATAAATATTTTGATTCACCCTTAGGTGCCTCTAAGGTTGGAACACGTTTTTACCCTTGTTTTTCTCCTAAAAATTATCCAAAATCACCCTATAAATCTATGTTGAATATATGGATAGATATCAAATTGTTCAACATTAATTTCGTAAATGAACATCCAATTTTTATAGAGATCAAATAAATTCGGGTCTAAAAATATTAGGTTATGGCACAGTTCTCATTAAAATATATATCTAAAAATTAAGGATCTAAATCAATTTAAAATTCCATAAAATCCTTACTAATATCCAAAACATATACACCATATTTTACTTAATTATGATGAAATGATGTTATAATGCGATTTTTTTTCATCTATGTCCTAAAATATTTAATTTTTCATCCATTATTTATGCGTATTCTTAAAAATTGTGGGGTAATAATATTTATACAATAGATTATTCAACACACCCCCTAAGATTATTCAATTTTTAAAAAATAATGACATAATTGTTGTGTAATATTAAAAATGTAATATCTCATAAAGTCAAATCCGTTAAATAATAATGCATTTAAGAATAATTCTCATGTATATAAAGAACTTATTCTAAATTAGTTTTATTACAATATAATATCATCACATAAAAACATGGTTTTTTGAACCTTTAGAACAATTTATTCTTCTTCTTTCATATTAAATCCACCCATCCTCAAACTAATTTATGACTATGTTTACAATAAATAAAACATTAAATATCCATCATATAATCATACATAAGTTAAATAGAAAAACTATCCCTTGAAAGATAATGAATCATTTGATTTATCTAAACACCAAACTTTTGGATAAAATTAGGTTTATGAGAGTCCTTGAAACCGTAATGAAAACATCGACACTACATTTACCAAGTGTCAATTAATATTATCTATTCCCCTCTATTACAATTCGCTTCATTAGAGTTTTTCTATATCTAGGTTTTAATAAATTAGATAAACGAATATATCACATACCATTCACCTATATAAAAGATCCCATCACATTACTCATATAGATATGAATATAAACGCAATTGGATTTAGAATATACATTCTCTCAAATATTATAGTGGGTAAATACATATATTTCCCTGATATTGTCCACACAATAAAAATCCTTCCACTCTAAGGTATTTAGGTAGAATTTACTATTTATAACTATATTATCATTAGGATCTATTTATATAATAAATGAAATTTTAATCTTTAAACCCCAAAATATAATTACACAATAATTTACTATAAAGTACAAAATGTAAGATATAACTACTTTTATCATTATAAATTTGTTTATGTAAACACATGTCATTCATTATAATTCATGAAAAAATAGATGTACCCTTGACAATGACAATACTATAACCTAGATATTTAGATTCATTATAATTCTAGTAATGGATGTTTTATTGAAGCATTATAAAATCATTGATGAATTATTTAATTATTTATAGTTAGAAATTAAGTTTTACATTCAAATTATTATTAACTATTTTAAATGAGAACAATCATAAATAATTAATGATTCACACATAGAAATATCTTATTTAAAAAATTATGATTTTATCATAAAGTTCTTTTTAACTATTATAAACTATTTGATCACTTAAATAACTAGATTTCTATTAAAATATTAAATTAATGTAAATTGACACTGACAATTAATATATTGATTGGTTTATTGAAAAATGATAAAATAACCGAGACATTATTTGGTGTAACTCATTGATTATGGGTAAACATGGGTTTCAATATTCATTAGTATCTTATGATCTTCTATTTTAAGATCTCCATTTACATTTATACTTAACAATATACTATTGGAGAATCAGTATTATACAACATTACTCATATAAAATTAAGGGGAAATATATTTGTTTTTTATAAAATGCATTTTAAACACAAGGTGAGATGCCCCAGACTCATACCAGTCGAATATAACGCTAAAATGTGATTATTTAGACAATGTATTTGACACCAACAAAAATTGAACCAAACATAAACATAACTAATTAGAATATTAATAAAAAATGATGAGTTACATAGATACCCAATCACATTTTTGTTTAAGGTTCTTTAGAGTTAAGAAAAACCATTTACATACCAAACCTATTTCATTCTCACAAAGTGGATATGTTTCCATAGAAATCCATTTTTTGGAATATTTCAAAATCCAATTAAAATTTTAGTGGGATTATAAAAAAATAATACCATATAAAAAAAGAAAAAAGAAAAATACAAAAAAAACCCTCCATTAAAATTTAATAAATTAAACAAAACCATGATTTTAGACCAATGTCCCTAAATAAATAGGATAAAATATTCTAATATGATCTCCCTTAGGTTGTTTCCTCTAATAAAAAAGAGCACCATCATCATCTGAAATTCATCGGTGAGAACCCACTAGAACCGACCAGGCTGTTCCAAGGGGGAAATGCATAAAAGAAACAAAAAACTAGAAAAGGAAACAAAAATTTAGTCAAGATGTTACAAAAAATAATGAATCCAATATATTAGAAAGAAAAAAACTAAATTACAGTCATAGACATAATGGATAAATCAATAACAAGAAAGTATCACATAACTAGAATGATCATCAAGTAATATCCTAAAATATTATTGAGAATGATATCTCTATAAACAATAGTGTTGATATAAAAACACACAATTAATTTAGTGACTATCTTTTGTAAACCATAACTACACTATATCAACATTAAAGGACCTCATTCCTAGGATATAAATCCACAAATATAGCAAATATATCTATGTCTCCATGCCCAGGCCCATCACCACTAGACACATGGTCAAATCCTTATGAAGCCACCACCACATCGAATACATTACATTGTCCACACATGCTACTATTTTTGAAACACCTTACATTATATCATATTTCATAAAATATAGAAACAGAAACATAAGAAGGGTGATATCAAACATTCAGTAAGATAAAACTCATCAATTATTTAAGAATGGCTAGATTATAAGCAAGTGTGAAAACATGAACTAGGGATTTTTTTTATTAAATATAGTCACCTAATCATAAGTGACAATTATAATAAATGATAAAAATAAATGATCATGCAATTGGATTATAGGGTCATAAATGAAAAATATTTGAATAAAAAAACATATATTATTGCTTGTAAACACGTGAAAATAATAATAAAAACTTGGAAAAGTAACACTAAAACATGAATAAAATAGAAATATTGGAAAATAAATCACATAAGTAATAATAAAATTGTTATAATACTCAATCAAGATAAATAATTATATTTTTAATAATCCAAATCATGTCCACACATTATGATGTGAGAGAAACGAATCATGACTACATAATATGTTATGACTAAATCCAATCATTCCCAACAACTGTCAGTACATCAATTGATATAAAAAATTTAACAATTAATTTAGAGAGCTATAAATGAATCAAATCAATACATAAAAATAAACCATACTAATTTAGTAAATAATAATATAATATTATTCATTATAGAATAATTAACTAGTTGAAGGGAAACCGATTAGAGGAAATTTTATCAAAATATAATCATAATCCAACCAGAGTAAGATAGTGAATGGTTTATTTATAAAATATAAAAATTTAATAATAATAATAATTAAATTATGTTTACATATAATAAAAAACATATAAATTATTTAGAAATATGACATAAAATATAAAATCAAATATATATTTCTTTTAGAAAATTTTGACAAATGAAGACAAAATAGAAAAACGAGATCATGATTCTCATTAAAAATATATGGAACAATTAAAAAGAATATTAACAAGGAATAATGGATTTAATTCTGTTAAATGTTTATTAAGTAGTAAAATTTAAGAAAAATACATTCTTTTTACACAACTATAATGAATGTTAAAAATAAATGTTATGTAAAATGTTATAATGATTCATTTTAATCCACTGAAAAATTAAAATATATATGAAAATCAAATTTCGAATCATATAAATATAGATAATAATATTCTTGAAATTATAGAGAGATTATAGATATAGAGGAAATATAGTGGGTTAAAATACTTAAAAACTTTTAAAGGTATGATTTAAAATAATTTCTCTTATAACATTGAAAATCAAAACGTTATTGAAAAAAACATGAGAAGGAACTTAAAATACCATGAATATAGAGATATTAGTAATATAATATGTAATATCGGAATTATATAAACCATATTAGAAAAAATTGACTTTTATTATGAAATATGTATCAGTGGAGTGAAATCGAGACAAAAATCATTACCATGTTCGTAATAAGTAATGTAGGAATATATTAATGAAGGTGTTGTGAGAATGAAAATTATATCCACATGAGAATATAAGAAACACAAAATTAAAAACTCAACGGTTGTATTTTACTTAATAATAGTGTAACATAATTAATTAGGGAAATAACTCAATTATTATAAATTATGTTATATATCCATTTATTGTTTTGGTAACATATCAAAAGAACATTGAAAGAGACCATGATGTAGAATTTTAAATCAATTGAAAAAGGTGTTTTGTGATAAAATAAATAAATGGAAACTAATTTAATTATGTTAATGAAATATATGTCCATAACATGAAATATATATTTTATGAAATGGAAATTGATACAAAGAATCCTTACTATGAGTCAAAAAGGCATATAATTTATTTATTTATATTGTATAGTCATAGTTTTATAACATGGTTGAGAGGTAACCATTATTCAAAATGTTTTCTTAGAGGGAAAAGGCTTGTACATGATCTGAATTTCCAAACACACAGGGCACAATACATTACCTAAAGGCCCAAAAGCTGAAGTACTCTACAACTGCCCCACCCCTTCATCTGTTTTTTTTTCGGTTCTTAATATCCCACATTTCATTGCTGATTAAATAGAATTACACCGTGCATAATTGAACTATTCCTAGGACCAATGACGATTTTCATACCCTCTCATTCTTCTGAAATAGTTAGGTATTCTATCACGGATAATAACTTATTTGATTTACCTTTTTACCTACTCTCCCACATGGAACATTCAATCTTCTCATGTGTATTGAAATTCCATGGCCTATAGTCTTGATGTGGCATGATGGGTGATGGTGGCCTGATGGCCCTATAGCCGTAGGCCTTGATCTGCTATCATTAAGGACAAATCATATAGATAACTTCAGATGATATGTTTCTCTAAATTAATAATATGATAACTGAGAAATATCCTTATTAATTTATTTGAAATTTGGTTTCATACAGGATAAAAAGGTGTGCTAACCACTAGGCTACCACTCAAACTGTTGAATAATAATTATGCATTTTATAACACTTCAATTAAAATCTATTAAAATAAGAAATATATTTTGGATGTTTAAATATCTTCTATTACATGAAAAATTTATATAATACATTATTGTGGACATTAATTGAAAAAACACTATAAAAATATAAACATGGTGTATAAAATGAAACATGTGTCATAGAATTGAAACTGAGACCGATAAATCCTCACCTCCAACATTCACTTATTCGTACGTGATCTGATTTATCAATATAATAAAATTTGTTTTAATATTAATATTAATAATTATCATATTTATATATCTATTTTACTTTATAAAATTCATTTATAATTCCTTAATACCTATATATTAATTGTTTGTTGTTAAAATTAACATTTAGGTGTTAACCTTTCAATTACCCTTAAATGCTCTAGTTCACCAGTTCAATTATTTTAGAATTTATTAGTGTCTAATAACATTTATAAGTTTTTTTATACAATAATAAATATGTTATATATATATATATATATTTATTCCCATATCATTTTCATGTAAATTATGTTTTTCTTTTTCATAAAACACTATCAAATTCAATTTTTTTGGTGATTATTGAATTTATAGAGGAATTGGATTTATTGGTTAATATAATTGTCAATATTTCAAATATTGAATTATAAAAATATATTAAATTACACATTATTATATATTATAAATATTATTTATGTTTTCTATGTCCTTAATAAGATAGACATTATAATAATGTCCATGTAGGTTGTAAAAAAAGAATGCCTTATTAAGGTTGAATGAGTAAGAACATGGAATTTAACTATGAAAATATGACTATTACAGAAGATGAATGTAATAAAAATATATGTTTTAAAAGTTCAAATTACAATAAATAATAGATATATGAGTAATAATAAATAAAGGATAGCTAAGAAACCACTACTCAAAATAATAAATAATTACTATTCTTTGAAACCTTCTTGGTTTTTAATGATATTTAGGATATATATATAGAGTAAAGGGAATGATTTGGATAGAGTAATTTGGGATGGGACTATTCTAGAATAATAATAGGGATACAATTTTTATTTAGGACTATAAATTGGTGGAGTAGTCCCTTTATAAATGAGAGGGGAGAAATTTTTGAAATATTTATTTCATAATATAAAAGGATGAAGTAATTATAAAGGAAAGTGGAAATAGTATGCATAAATATAGATAATGGATAATTTAATGGTCTATAATTTTACTATAAATCCATTAGTGGATCAATTTTATGTGATATATCTAGACTTTATACCTTGTCATAACCATTTTCCATATATTACCCTTATTAAGGTGATAAACACATACTATGGAAACTTATTTTTATGAATAATGGTTATACAAAGGTTAGTAAATAATTTTAACATGTTAATTAAAAATTTTATAAATAATTCACTTTATTAAATTTCTAGTGGTAGTAAAAACTAATTTTAATATAAGTTTGTTTAATGCAACATTTTACAAAAAATCATTTTTAAGAAAAAATTAATTTACCTAAAAGTAGCATATAATATCTATTCCCATGATATATATTGGTTTATTATTAAAATTTTTTTTATTTCAGATGAAGAAGAAAATGAATGGATCATTGAAAATACATAATTAATTGATAATTTCCAAAATATTATTTTCTTAGAATAAAATATAACATAATCTCTAAAAAGTAAAGCATAGATTATTAAATTATATATTTTAATTTTTATATCAAATATTTTACTACTTAAATTAATAATTATTCAATAAATAGGTTTTATATATTTTTAAGTCTTGATAACATCATATGATGTGATTAAAGGTACTCTATTTGTAAAAACATTATTACAAGTATTCACCTATAAATCATCCATTTTAGAAAATAATCAACATTTAACTAAATTTTTAAATTTAAATTATGATTAAGATGTGAATTTTATTTAATAAAATTTAAATTAAAAAATTTTATAATTTATTATTTAAATAAATACATAAAATATAATTAAAAAATTTATATAAAATTGATTTTTTTATTTTTTACTACTCTTAATCTTATTTTATATCAATGATAAATTAAATGAGTGTTAATTAATTATAATTGTAATTGAATAATTATATTATAATAATCCACTAAAATTATTTATTTATCTAATGGGAAAAATAATCAATCCTTTGACAACATTTCTGAAAAATGCCCGGTTTTAATATTAAAGGATTTTAATCCCATACCCTTTTATTATTTATCTTCTATGAATTAATTTGTATTCAATTTAATAGATTGTAAAAAAGTGAAATCATTATTTAAAATAATAATAATAATAATAATTTATAAGGATTTAAAATATATTATTTTATAATAAATCATTTTATTATATATTTATTTACATGGAGTTTTTTTCTTATTGTAATTTTCTTAATGATATTTCAATTTGTATATCACCCATACTTTTAGTTCTGTGTTATGTGTGGTAAAAGATACTCAAAAGTTATTTTTTTAATGTAAACATATAATAACATCTAAACAGGTAAAATTACACCCCCTTTAGTAGATTATAACTTGACATTTTTCATCACTTCACTATGAAGAGGGGAATATTTTATATAAAAATTTGAAATATTGATCATGAGTTATTCCAATCCTGATTTTAAAGCTTGAATTCCCATGATGCACCTAGTTGAATCCATTTATTATTATAATAAATCAAGGCCATTTTACATTCCAATGATTCATTTATCCATGTATAGTTGATACATATTGATTGAAATGGATGCTGAGAGAGATATGAATTTAAAAATAATCCTTTGTTTTGAATATATTGTGTTGGAACAACATTTTTAACTTATTTTCCATAATCAAATTGGATGTGTTTTTACATGTTCTATTTGAATAATTTTTCAAATATATGATATTACAAAAACATATATAATAAGAGGTAGATGAATAATGCTTAGATTTTACCATCCTTTACAGTAGTATTGAGGGTTGTAATTATTTTATTTGATTTATCTATTATAAGAACATAAAAAATTAAATATTTTATTTTCTACACTAAGTAATTTGGGATATATGGTTTTTCAAAACAGGTTCAAATTTATCCCCTGATACTTTGTTATATCTATGTGTAGCGTTGGATTAGGTTAATAGGTAAATTTATTTTCACATAAGTTAAATGATATAAAAGGTTGACAATTTAGTTGTTCTAGATTACATAATTATAATAAAAATAAAATCATATGGAATAAAAATTATGTTTGTGTTCATGCCCACCAATTCATCTTGTAGTATAATTTTACCACATTGAAGAGTAGTTGTGTGTTAATACAAAGTAATTACTAAATAGTTTAAAAGTGAATAATTATATAAATTTCAAAATCTTGTACTTTTAATGTATTTTCATTTAACAACTTAATTTAAACATGTATACTTTTTTCAACCTAGGATACCTTAATTTGACCCCTTTATTACCTAATCCCTCAGAATTATTTACCCTATATAACATGAATTTCCAATAATTAAATTAGTCTTAAATGTTATCAATTATATTCAACTTATATTCCCAAAGTAAATTTACCAATAGTCCCAATTAGACATACTTAAATCAATATTAAATAACTAATCAACCCAATGGGTTATTATACCTCAATCTTGTAATTTTTATAAATACCAATAAACATCACCAAAAATTTAATTAGTCACCTCAAAATCATTCTATATAATTACTCAAATGGTGTATTTTTGACTATAAACTTTTGATCACACATAAAAGTATTTACCCAAAATGGCATCTGGAACATGAAAATTATATTTATCGGATACATTCATAACCTAAAATATTTTCTAATCCCTACCCTAATACCATTTAAGAAACACAATACCTATACCTCTAAATCTAGTGATAATAACCCCTTCATTACATTCAAGCATCGATTTCAACATAAATATTCAATATTAATAATCCATAATTAAAATAAGTATATTAAAATATTGATTATTTTACATTACCAATACCTTTTGGGTTTTATGTTTTATGGAATTAATGAAAATACATTAACTGAAAAAACATACCATTCTCACATAGTGAAAATTTTTCACACAAAAAAATAAATTATGATTTAACAACATGTTTTTAATATATCTCAAAAAAGTATCTATACATGACACAAGTCTAGAAATATATTACATAATTTGATTCATAATGACTTTGGGAAGTGTGATTTTGAGAAGGTTGAGATCCAATACATAATAATGGAAAACTTATTGACACATTATAAAGGGTTAGATCATAATAATGTGAGAAAAAATCAATCAGGGAGAAACGTATTTTTAAATCGAATCATTTAATGATAATATATAATTATAAGAGATTAGAAAACATTATCGATCATGGAATGTGATAATAATATCATAAAAGTATAACCATGATAGGATAAAGCAAATATGAAATAATAAATTAATATAATTAACCATAAATTAATTATCACATGGGAAATTTTTTTTTTTCATAAAATGTTTCTATGAACATCGTCCTATAATATTTAGGGAACGATTTTGGATTGTATGATTTGAAAATATCTCCAAAAAATCCCAACAATCATTATAATATGTTGATATAAATTAAATATACTTTTATAGAATCACTAGAAATATTCTTTAAAAATAAGAAGAAAAAACCTTTTTTTTCTAAAATTTTTAAAAATTAAAAAATCAGAAAATAATGAGAATATGTGTTTCTTTTAAAATCATTATAAACATGAAAATGATTATTAGTACGGAAAAATTGAAATAATGGTAAGGAACAGTTATCATTCGTTAAATGAAAAAATTATTTACAATTTTTTATAAATAATTTAAAGAAACAATTATATTAATCATTAATAATATTCCATTTTAAATTTTTTAAAATAAATTGAATGATAGTTGAAAAAATATTTAATTAATCAAAGGAATATAATGAATTATTTTCTTGAAACTATATAAAAAATAGATGTATCGAAGAACAAGATTCGGGTAAAATACATCAAAACATTTAAATCATTGTGACGTACCAAAATGAGGTTGGTTTCATTTTTTTCAATGAGCATAAATATATTTTTCATTGATTCGTGGGTGATGGAAGAAGAAACCACCTAAAGGAAGTGATGAATATACTTTTCCCCTTGAATAACAAGCTGGATGGATTGAAAGGGTGCCCCTAAAATTTGTATTTATTTCATAGAGGGTTTGTGTGGAAAATAAAATTTAATATGATTTTTGGAAAAATTATTACAATTATTTATTGGGAGGATGTTTTTAATCCGAATAGTTTAGCTTGTGGGGAGTTCATGAGTTAGATAATGTTTTAAAAAATTCATCCTTGAGTTACCCAGTATGAATGAAATTGAATATTTTGTTGAATAACTCTTGGATACTGTTTATATAATGGAGGATATGTCTTGAAATAATTTTATCCATATTACATTTAATTTGTATAAATATATAATTTTGAATTCAAAATTTCCTAGATGGGTAAGAATCATCCCTCTATCACACGTAGCCATCCTTCTACCTAGATACATTGGAAAAACTATATTTTTAGCATAAATATTCCTCATTCAGCTATAATTTTAAAAATTAACATGTTTATTTGATTGAAAAATATAAGAGTCATTGATATTTAATCAATAATTTATGTGATGCCTAAATATAATCTAATCGTGCATAGCCATCATCCTGCTACTCTGTAAGAATCATCTAGTTTTATGTAATATTAAAGACATCCCTATGTAAAAATCATTTCATATTTAGAAGAAACTACTAGGATATATATTTATGATTCTTATATACCACAAAGATGAGTGGATATTCATGACCATGATGTAGATCTTCATAAAAATCATTCCTTAGTAAATGTTTTTGGATCTCCCCAGACTAAAAAGTGAGTTTTCGAAATTTATAAATATGATATTTATGAAAGTTGAAGATAAGAAGCTATTATCCATGTTCAAATAATCATATTTCTTAGTTAATCCACGATTCAAGCATGAGAGTTGAGAAAATAAATTGGATGAGTTATTTGATAAAGAAAAAATTACTTCATGGCTATTTAATACTAATAAATTAGAATTTTAGTAGAATATTGATAGAATATTTCTTGTTTAAAATACAATGTTTTAAGTTATTATAGTGAGTTAGAATCTTGTATTCTTGTATAAGACGGAAGGATGAGAATTTTCACATGGATTAATGCAGGAACATCCATATTTCATAAAATTTACAAATGAAAATTAGTCTATTAAGCTGATGATCATTAGATTTAAATATCTTAAAATAATTTGATATTTATTTATAATTATTAGATAAAAAGGATTATATGGAATTAATGAATTTTAATTTAAAAATAAATTTTATTATGAAAATAAATCTTCTCTCTACATATAAATAAAGGATCTCAATTACACACTATTGATACTATATTTTATACATTTTTAAAGGTGACTGAAATATGTAATTTGTAGTGTAGTTGAAATATTATGTTGTAGAAGAATATATTTATGATATAATATGTAATATGGTGTAACTATACGACCAAGAAAATGGAAATAAAAATGAAAAGTGTAGTTATTTAATTTATTAAGGAATTCCACTTGAAAATAAAGAAAAAAAAGGACACTCCCACCTGATATAAAATAATTATACTTTAGTGATAGATCTATTTAATAGTTTTTAATGAGAGATTGATGAAAATTCAGGAATAATAGATATGGAATAATAATCATGTTTCTTCCTATCGGATAACTCAAGACAACTTTTAATATAAAAATTTATGTATTTTAAACTATTAGGAAAAGTTAATGCATAGTCTGTAAAAGAAAAAGGCTTCAAAATAATATAAAATATTACATATGAAAAATATATTTAAGTTTATTTTGATAAAATTAAAAATGAACAGATGAAATGATAGAAAGAATAAGTTATCCTAAATAATAATGAACCGAGGGAGGTTAGAGAAACTATATCTCTATTTTAAGAATAAAATAAAATCCATGATAAAGATATATCTCTATAAGGATGAAAAAGAAAACAAAAAAATGATGGAATTTATTGTGAGAGAGGGCACCCAACAAGTATGGTGAATATGAATTGGTTGGGTATCTAAGAGGAAAATATTTTTTTTGTAATATCTAAGAGAAAGAATAATTCCCTACAAGAATAATGGATGTGGATTTACTGGACTACTGATGAACAAATACTACCTGTTAGGTTGGAGAAAGGACAAAAGATAGTGCTGTGGAAAATGACCAATGTTTTTATGGTTGACCTCAATTTTAAGAGTGAGTTTGAGAATTAATTTGATAGTTTTAGATGGACTAGGAATTGAAATTAATAATAGAGAAAAATTGTTATGTATTCTTTTTAGATGATATAAAGGATGATGAAGGCTTTGAGGAGAAGAATATGGTATGTTATTTGGATGGAGTGACATCTTATGAATTTTTTATATCCTACTTGACATTGAAAGGATTTTGATAGAATTAGTGGGATACATGTACATTGGAACCATGGGTCATAGTACTAGGTTTACATGTAATATATGAATACTAGTTTTAGGATAATCCTTATACATCAAATGTAATTGATAAAAATATTATAGTATAACATATGTGTCTCAAAATGAGTTGAACATCAAAAGAAGTGAGATTTCAATCATGGGGTTTGATATTGTAAAAATAGTACTACTTTGATGTATTGTTTATATTATGTATTGTATGTGATTTTAGAATGTTGAGAATATATAAAAGGATCCATTTATATCCAAATGGTTGATAGGGTTTAAAATACCAAAGAGGGTAAAACTTCAAAGGGGATTTGGTATTTTTTAAAATAATTTGACAACACTTGAGTCACCCAACCACGTTTCATGTGTGTATACCGAGGTCAACTAGAAATTTAAATTGGTTTTAGATTATATGTTACGATGGTTAGATTCACTAGTTATTTTCTGAAGAGTTTTTACTGAATAATTTGAAGAGATGGTTTGGGGATATTTTTATAAACCCACAGATGTATGAATCACTCCCACGTCCTGTTTCTAAAAAATAGAGGTTTTAACAAATATTGTGGTAAACAAGAAAAAGAAATAATCTTATAATTTGACGTATATTTAAAAAGTAAAATAGTGTATACCACCAACTTAATGTAGTTATTGTGGTTTTTTTATCTATGACCATTGATATTTATAACTCTATTGAATCTATATCTCCAGCTATGATGGAGATGATTTTGATGATCAAGTCAGTGAAATATATTCAAAAGTAAATGATTACATACATAAATTTAACAAAGTAGTTATATAATACATATTTTCTTATATAATGGTAATTATTGATGTAAATAAATAGCTATAATTGGAAGATAATTCTATGTAACATGTATTTGAAAAGAAGTCGAGTTGATATAACACTCTCCCAAAGCTAGATAAAGCTATGTATTAACATGATAAACTTGTAAATTTGTTTTTTATTAATGAAGATGTGAAAATCCAATTTTTTTGAAATAATTGATTTATTAAATTTTCAATAATGTGTTCCCCAAATTTTATAAACTACATAATGTCTATTTGAATTTCAAAGATTCGCAACTAGAAGTGAAATCCAAGACACTGAAGAAGTTGGATTGTTTTTTGCATGATATGTAGATTATACATGAGGATCAAGCTAGTAGTATGATGAGTGAATGAAAAGAATTTTTTATATCACCTAAATATATAAATAATTCTAAAAATATAAAAAATCAATATTTGGATGTAAAAATGAAGAATCTAGAGCTAACCCATGATATAATATACTAAAAAATTAAAAAATTACAATATAGAATACAAATACTAAACCCGGTTACGAAATCCAAGAAGACCAAAAATTGTAACTTAATGAGATTTAGATCACATAAAGATTCATTCTACTCATGAAAATGGATTATGGTATCCTATAACCTAGATCTCTTTTGATTGGTTATATAGATTTTAAATAAAAAATATATTCAATTTTAGAAAATTTAAAAGGATGGAAAAACCCACCATTAAGTGAAGTTTTGTTGTGAGAACGTCACTTTGTATCATCTCCTCATGGAATTCCCAATAGAATAGAGAATCAATAAAAAATATTATATTGTAATATAGGTCAGACAAAATATTGAAGGAATAATAAGATATTTTTAGCCACTATTGATAATATTGGAGTTCCAGAAACTAGGATATTGATTATTGTTACAATGCAATGACATAACCTAGAAGAAACTCAATAATTTCCCAATGTGGCACACCACATAGAATAATCTATACATTTACATATATAACAGGTTACTGAATAGAATTATGGATCTAAGTTGATGCAATGGGGATATTATACACATCTACTCGTGTAGAAACATCATCATAAATAAAGAAGAAATCATACACATCTCATCCATATATAATATGTAGGAACTATAAAAAACATATCATTACCCATTGAACAATATACATATAACACATAGAAATTATGAATACAAAAATACATGTTACGTCTTATATATCATTCTCAAAGGTGAACAAAAATGGAAAAAATAAAAAATAAAAAAACCCAACTATCTCAAACTCTATCATGGTTTCCATCTCCAAACATTAGTCCTAGCCATAAACTCAAGAATAAATAATAGTGGTATTTTCCTTATCTTTACATGTATCCCCAAAGTCTACATGAGTACCAAATGACAACTTCAGTAGGGGTTAAGTAAATCTATTTATTCCAATACTAGTGGTGTCTAATAAAAATACATTATAACATGAAAAGAGAAATGGTGTGTAATATGTATATAATTGAAATAGGATGAGTGAAAATAAATGGAAAACATATAGGGATTAAAACTAAACCTTATGTATAAAGGGGAAAACCTATTCTGATTCAACCTTCTTTATCCTATACTAGTCTCTCAAAAACAAAGGATGTAACACAGCCAATCCATGTTACTTGATGATTCATTGAGGATACTGTTATCATTCAACTCAAATTACTATATTGTGATCAATCAGGCATTACCTTCCATTAATTGTTTTTGATCTAATACTAATATGGTTTGCACTGAAAGTATCACCAATGAATTTTAGAGTTCCACTCCTTCAGAATCCATATCTTACTGACAAAAAAATCTATACGATAAAATCATGTATCTATGGATTACATCCCATGACATTGAAGAAGGATATTCCCCAAAAATATAGGACATTATTCCATTGAATTTGAAAAGTACAAACACTACCCATATATAAGTGCGGCTCTCTGATGGCATTCATAGTAATTCAAATGGGAAAATCCACAGACATTCCCATGAAATTTCATAACGTAATGGGATCTTCAAGCTTATCTTGGAAATTCCACATAAATATCATTCATGAGGAATTAAATTTTATCATCCATGGAACTCATTACAAATATCCATTTACAATAAATCCTAGCGTTTCATTATTCCAAACTTCACACAATAAAAAATTTCAAAAAATAATATGCATTCTATTTCTAGGTCAAATTTTACATTTCTAACTAAACATTCGGAGGGCATCTCATTTACCAGTCCTAGTGGTCTTCCAAGGAACCAAATTTCATATTTAATTATTGTGTCATGGTGGGAATCCCTAAAATACTTGTTCAATTCTCCCAAAGACATGACATAAGTAATAACCCACAAATTTACATAATTTTCCAATGTTCTAGCCAACCAGAATCACTTTTCTATACCCAAGGGAGCATTTAAGATAAAAAATGTATTAAAAAATGTATATATTTTAGTACAAGTGTCTAAATATTCCGAGTGACCACCGAAGAACTTATCACAATGCTATAGTGAGAGATTGATGGAAAAGAAAAAGGCCACCAAACTAAGGTTATATAGGTTCCACTCATCAATTTTTTCCATAGATTGAATCAAAAATGCAAAATACAGAGAAATTAGACAAAATCGATTAAAATGTGGTATTTATATTAAAAAAAGAGGGTGATATTTATATAGATAAAAATATATTTATTGGATGGAACTAGAGTGATAAACATATAAAAATCCTTCCATTTCAGTGAATGATGATGAAAATTGCGGTGGGATGAAGGAGTACCACTCAAGCACTAAGAGGAGGAGATAAAATCATTATATGTTATTAGTTCTACTAAAATATTACAATTTTAATAAAGAACAATTTATAACAATATGGTTAAAAGTTCATTTTACTCTTCATTAAATAACCTACTAGATCTCACAGACTGGCTACTAATTTTCACCAATTGATGAGTTAGTATCACAAGCATGTCGGTGTATCTTACAGTGGCTATCTGGCCTATATGAATCCCACTTTCTCATTGGTGGACCACTTCCTGCAAGATGGTGGAACTGTAATCCATTGAATATATTACTTAGACTCCTATAGAACTTCCTAAATGCTGTTGTGATGCAACAAAACCCCTTGTTCACACGTTAATATAAAAAAATTGTTTTCAATGAAACATAAAATGCTCTAAACATCAAATAAGAGTGGGGAATTACAACCGCACCACCTCAGTATAACTCCTCTCGGAGAAATAAATCCATCTCCTACTCAACCACACTATGGTAAATGATACCAATTAAATGAAATTAAATTTATATATTATCCTTTTGTGTAATATCATCTTCATCAGTGGTATGAGATGGATTTATAAAATATGTTAAATTTGAGATATACTAAAAAATTCATAAAAGTTACTAAATCACTATTTAAGATCTTTTTGGTAATCTATTGAGCAGACCCTATCCTCAGTCTTATATAGCCCCATGTACCTAGGATCCAGTTTTACCTCCTCTATATACGATAGTGTCCCATCCTGGGTGATATATAAAAAAACAAATCTTAAATGATCTCAAACTATAAGGTTTGATGATGCAAGTATGTGTATGATTTATTCTTACATTGTGCAGTATCCTTCCTATTACATATAAAATGGAAGAGCTATTTCATCTAATAAATGAATCTCATGCCATCCATTTCTACCTCAACTGATTATAGTGAGCACAAGAGTGAATGAATTTCCCACTAATAAAATTCCTTATAAGCCTCCATTTGAATCATCTTTTGATAACTATTTTAAAGGTTTATTTTACAAGTTCTAGGTTCTACCATGAACTTCCAAACTCATGGATACATGCTCTAAAAGATTCCACCAACACCTTAATAGTCTTAGAGGACTTTCTATCACTCTATTGATATAAGGTTGTACTCGACAACACTTGAGTTCCCACTGCTTTCTGTAACCCCTTCCAGAATCATGATGAATACAAATCACCACAATCGATAACAATAATTCGAGGGAACCTGTATTGTTTAATGTTGTCCAATGAATATAACAATACTATCCTATTCTCTAAAGAGTAATCTTAGATATGTATAAAATTGGTGACCTTCATCATCAAATCCATGTTGATTTGTAAATAATAATTCCCCATGAGATTATTTGGTAAACATTTATCAATGTCTGTGGTGAAAAAGTTCAATTTCAACTTTTGAATGAAAAAGTACTGAAGAAGATTTGAAAACAAATAATCATCATCCTTCACCAATTAGAATGTGGTGTTATTTCTTATAAACCCCAACCTCTATTTTTTAACTTATATCCACCAATACTGATTATAGTGATTAGGATATGACATAAAGAACTCTATGCGTACCTTCCACTTAGATGTATAAGACTCCCCCTTAAGGACCTATTGCATATTAGTAGGAACCATGACATTCCGAGAAACATGGATAATCTCTTCCTTATTTAAATTTTTTGGTGTTGGTAGCTTCCCACAATCAATGTTTTCCTTGTGGGCGAGACACTCAAGATTCAAAATATATCTTCTCTTAATCTGATAAATAAGTGAAGTACTATAGATATGGATGTCAAAACGACCCGATCATGGTCGTCCTATATATCCAGATGCATCTCAATAAGAAGAAAAATCTATTTTCACTCACTATAGGAATCCCAAACAACTTAGTTTTGAATAATCATACTCACAGTATTCAAAACTATATTTCCCTTCACTGGTATATAGTTATGCTCAATGTTGAATGACTTCTGGTACATGACCCAACATCATTGATGAAGGTTGTGGATTTTTTGATTGAAAATATACCACATAATATTATTGTATGTATGAACAAAAAACCTTTATTCCAAGTGATAGTTCCTCTAGTATTCAAAGTCCTTCATTATAAATAGTAAATCAAGATCATACATAGGAAAATTCTATACACGAGGCCTCAATTATTGAGACACATGCTCTACTACTTGGTCTACCAACATTATAACTACACATATCATATTAACTAATATTAAATAGTTTTTAAAACACAATTAAAATCTCTAGAAAAATTAATATTTGTGGTGACGACATCTTAGCCTTTAACCCCAAGTAGGGAATCTTAGAATCTTAGGACCAAATAAGCTATAGCTTTTTTATCCATTTAACATCCACCACTAGATAGCAATTTTCATGTATACAATTTTAGTAATATGGAATGTAGACTATGAAACTCAATATTTAAAATAAATTCTTAGGATGATACTAATATACCAAAACCCTCACTTTATTAGTGTAAAAATACATGATTTCCTTAGATATTACATACCCTTAGTTGTGTGACTAATCAATCTAAAAATGAAACTAATAGATATTAACATATAACCTATAGTCATATAGTGTTCCCAAAATGATTTCTTATTGTGGTGAAATATCCTACTTTGACTATGAATGAATGATGATATTATTCACAAAACCAACAAAAAAACATCTAGTAATGGAGGTAAAAAATATTTCATCAAGGCTACACTTTTAGTGTATCCTGCAAGAAAAATAACCCCAGTAGATACTCATAGAGGTTATATCAACTTCAGAACGTCACACATGGTATATCAGATGGTCTTACCATTACATTAAATTATCAAGGCCTCAAGTCAGTCTTATAGAATATATTATCTCCTCTAGGTTCATTGAAGAACTCATCAATTAAATATAGAGGATATCTGTTGTTAATAGCCATCTTATTCAACTACTGATAATCCTTATAGAGCTAAAAATTGAAATTAGACTTCATGAAAAAAGGAAAGGAGAGTCCCAAGTGTATTTAATAGGTAAAATAAATTTATTATCCTCTTAAGTAATTAATGGGTTCTTCAACTCACAATTCTATTCTAAAGCCATATGGTATAGTATGACAGAAATAAGCTCAACTTCTAGCTTAAGATCGATTATTCACTCGACACCCCTCTTGAGTGACAATAATGAAAACTAATTAGGAAAAAATCAACAAACTGCTCCAAATAGGAGGATAATATATTGAATACTCCGCAACATCATCTCTCATTAAGCTGACAACCTAAGCTAAAACATCAACCAACTTCTGTAGACCTAGACCTACTCGAATATCATAAAAGTAAAAAAGTACCTTGTGAGCTTAAATATCAACCTTATGAGACACAAATATCTCCCATAGATGACTGAAATATATGTGGTCTCAAAAGGTATATGTATAGTCTATCTCAAGAATACTGTTGAACCTAATCATATCCAACATGAATGGATTATTTAGAAACAGGTAACCTTCGATCTAAAGAGAACACTACCTAAAATCATAGACCCCTTAGAATCAAACTAATAATAGGGAATTGATAGACATCACTCCATAATGATACATGATTGTAAGGCTAAAACCATCCTAAAACAATGTTTATAAGAAATAATATAAATCCCCTAGTTTAGAAAGAGAAGAAGCTGAATTCAATGCCACTAGAATCATACCTCTCATGGTTGAAGGCCTAACAACCTAATATGTAATATAATTTTCACACAATTTAACTACCTAGATCATTGTATTAATATTCTAGATTGACCCTATAAAATGTACTAATGTTATAGTGGATCTGACTCTGACACTTTTCACCAATTCTACCACCTTTTCCAGTGGGACCAGTTAAAATCTAACTCCTCTCCTTCTGCAGAGTAGTGAATCTAGCAACGAAACACTAAACAATATCAAATCCTTTATAACTATATTTCATAAACATACTAAAAACCAAAATATATTTCCCATATCATTGTAGGATTAAAAATCAACTGGGGGCTTATCACGGTGTTAATTTTATGGACTTACCATTAAAAACTAATGTCATATGATAGTGAAACCTCACCAACTAGTCAAACCCTGAATAATCTAATATAAACCATTAGAATGGATGTTCCTTCCACTATTATATGAACTATGAACCTATACTAACTACCATGGGGATCAAGACTATTAATTATTTTTATTAGAAATCATGGTCGGATTCACTATCTTAGAGACTGTGATTTGATAAAAAAAAGATCACATGTTCATTTTTTAGCTATAAAAGTCCATCCTAAAATAGTATCACTATATCCATGTTATCAATATATATAGATAGAGAGAACCACTACAACATGGTAAACTATGAAACATACTGTATTACAGATAAAATACCATTATCTATATTTATAAACTCTCTTTTTCCAATCCTTCAATTGTGTCATGGAGAAGAAGTGGTTTAAGAATCATGTTTATAAATCCTTCCCATACATTCCCACATGTAGGCCAGATCTAAGAAAGGGATCCCACAAATTATTAGCATTACGATGATTAATATAGGTGTATAAATTCATTATATTCTGAATAGGTGTCTATATATTACCAAAGATCATGCAGATTAACTCTATCAATGTTTTAAACTCCTAGGGAACAACCTCCCCATATAAGGTAGTTATATATTATAGTGGAAACACAAAATAATAATCAAAAAACATTCAAGGAACTCATGGTGAATCTCACTCAATAAACAATATCATGTGAAAGAGACTCTCATTAACCTGAGTTTCCATACCACTTCCCAATTATGTTACTAGATGAGACCTCCAAACGTAGGAGGAATCCTGACCAGTGGCCTCTTATTCCTTAACTGGTGATCGATGAGAAGGCATGTATTTGTATATTCCATGGGAAAAATCAAAACACAATAGTCCTATAAATCTTGATATCATATATAGTGAAAAAAGTAATGATCATGGGCTCATAACTAAAAAATATATCACCCTACCAACCCCAACAACCCAGTCTCGGGTCAAGTAACATATACCAAGAAGCCTCATGTGAACCATCTTGGTTAAATTATATGTCATTCACATTCTATGAGGGAATAAAAATTATAAATTTTATAGGAATTCTATTTAACCTCAACCATCATTTTTTCTAAGTTGGATATCTTTTATCATATCACATAAAATTTTTAATCTTTTATAACTATATAAAAGAATTAAATTTAAACACCTTAGTGTGGGTTTATGATTCTTCAAACACAATTTATAGAGTAAAATGATCATGAAGTTGTGCTTGGAACCCCATTTAACTTCCACAATTTAAAATTCTATACTAGAGGTAACAATTTCAAACCATTAGTAATATATGTGTCGTTTAGAAAGAATTACACCACTAATATATGTAGGAAAAAACCTTTTAGGTTAATGTTGACATTTTTTTTACGAACCCATGTCCTAACATATAACATTAAAATCAACATTGAAGGAAAGAAAACATAAAAACATGGAAATAGAATTTCATCACAGACATTCTTAATATGATCCATGAATCATGTGCTATTGATATTCCAACCAATTAGTGTAAATCCCATAGACTATAATAAAAAATTATAGAGAGGTCACTCAAGGTGAATATAAATTAATATTATCAATAAATTCCTTGAAAGAAACTCCCTCCCATAGAAAATTGAATTTTCCCTCATACATGGGTTGAATACTCCCCTAAACATTGATATTACAATTTGATGTTATAACTTATTCTCATTATAATATTCTCTAATAGTAAAAAATATAATGACATGGTATAAAATAGAAGCCACTCAACCAATTCCCCATGCTGGTGTGCCACATAGCCTCAAGCATACCTCTACACACAATATAGGTCGCTAACCAGTAGAAACTGTCTGAGTTAGTATGGTGAGGAAAATATAAAAAAATATAAAAGTATAAAAATGAATGGATGTAAATGGAAAAATGAACATATAAAACATAAATAAATGAAATATGATCTATCAAACCAAATCATTACCCATACAATAACATACTGATGTGACAAACAGACAAGGAAGACTTACAACCAAGTTAGGTATTAACATCAATACCAAAAGTGAAAAAATAGAAAATTTAAATTAAAAAAAAACAAAATTATCAATATCTATCTATATTACAGTCTTCAAACACTATTCCAAAGCACTAACTCATACATCAATTGTAGGACACTTTCTTTTATCCCAAAATTCATCCACAATGTCTGCCAGGGTACTAGACAATGACCTAAATGGGATGTGAGTAAAAATCAATATGCCACTACCAATGAATTATAATTCACATTTAATTGGATGTGAAAAGTTTAATGGGATATAATATGTATATAATTGGATCTGGATAAATAATAATAAATAGTTTTAATATAATTAATGATGTTGAGCCTCAAGTCATGTGGTGACAACATGGGCTGATGATACTAGCTTCTTTATATGAAGTTCTATGAACAAAATGGAGTTTTCAGGGATTACACTAGTTTGAAGTAGGATCACATATGAAACCAAGATTATTCAACTATAAATATTTGACTGGGCTCAATTGGGATTTCCTTTTACTCATTCATAATACAATCCATCGGTAATGTATAAACATAAAGGATTATGCTTTATGTTTAGTGAAACAACTCATTTGGAATCCTTTCCTCACTCATAGATATTTACATAGAATAATTGTTTTTGAAATCAATAGAGATCATTATTTTAATTCCAACAAGAATATACAATAATAATCCATAGAATTAATCCATGGAATTCGACAAGTGTAAACATTACCAAAATCCATGGGAGATCAGCCCCATAGAATTCATATAAATGAATCTACGCAGGTTATTATATCATTCCCAATTCCTTCCATAAACATAAGGAATCCTCATAACTTCGCTAGAATTAAAAAAAATGTCATTCATGAAGAATTCAACAAGGTAATCCAGGAAAATTTCTTTCTAATATCCACTTCCATGTAATCCAAACAAGTAATTATTCCAAAATTCATATAATAAATAACTCCATAAAAAAATTCTCTTATTTGGTCAAATTTCACATTTCCAAATAAAAATTTCAAGTGAATCCCAATTAGGGGTCCTAATAGTCTTCTTAGGAGTCCCAATTTAATAATAAATTATTTTTTCATTATGGAAAACCCTAAACTATGAATTTTTTTTACCTGGAAACAAAGATTATTTCATAACCCACAAATTTCCATAAATGAACATGATTTTTTACAACCCTACACAGTTTTCTAAACACATGTGAGATTTTAAAATCCAAATAATATATTAAAACAAAAATGGATTTATTTTCAGTAAATCATCTAAAATTTTGGCAAAACCACACATACCAATATCACAATACTATGATATGACTATCGTGGAGAATCATGATACCACATATCTTATGTAAGAAATGTTTCAATTTTATAAAATTGGCCTTATATTCATGATAAAATTGAATATAATGAGAAATCAGAGATAATATTTAAAGACATGGTATTTATTTTTAGAAAAAGTGAAATATATATAGAATGAAAAAATCCATGATATTGTAATGTAAAAAAGTGATATCATTTCTAAGAAACGTTAAATGAAAATAATAGTCATGAAAATGGAGGTTGGATGAAGTCATTCGACTTAAGTAGCCATAGAAAGAGAGAGAGAGAGAAAAGATTCATATGCTGCTAGTTCAATAAAAAAATAAAATAATAAATCATGAAAGGTAAAAAGGTGATGGGGTAAAAATGATTTTATTCCTTCTTAAAAAAACAAGCTAGATCCCATCCACTGGATGGGGGGGTCTTACAATAAAAACGATTGGGCTTCCAGTGGATTTCCAACCAACATTAACCCCACCATATAACTAATGAACTACTATAGGCCAGTTGGTGGCACTGAAGTCACTAGAATCCACTTCCTGACTACCTCACGCTCTTCTCAAAAAACCATGTGACCCCAAACCCTAATGGCCACAAATTGAAGGACAAAGAATGGTTTTTGGTATAAAATTAAGTGGTCAATATTAAAAATAATCCTCGGTTATTATAATAAAAATCGACATGTGTAAATAATATAAGGCCTAATGTAAGGTGGAGAAACAATAAAATAATAATGAAACCTGTTGAACAGATGAAGAGTTCAAAAAATAGGATGAGTATTCATTGTAAAAATTTATTTTGACTATTATTTTATTTCAATAATTATTTTTAGAAGATTATAATTTTTATAGTGAGTGTTAGTATATATAAATCACATATAAGTCACATGGCACTAATAAAAAATTTCTCAATAGTTGGTGAAGAAAAAAAATAATAGAAAAAAGTCTTCCTTAGAGAATAATATTAAGTAGAGAGATTGATCAAATACAACCACAGAAAAATGTATATAGTATTTCACCCTAAATAAAAGGATATTATTCAATTTTAAAAAAATTGGAAACATTATAACCTATTTAAAAATTGCTAAAAACATGAAATCAAAAAGGTGAAATATCGAAACTAGAGGAGATGTAAATCAGTATATATATATATATATTTATATTATCATGGTGGTTGAAAATGCTAAGGAATAACATGAAATGTTTCTACTGAAGGGTAACATAAATAATACAGAAAGGGTGTGTGAATGGAGAAACTTGATAGGACACAAAACTATCATATGTTTGAATGTATTCCCTATAAAATTAAAATTTAAATAAAAATAACTCATGAATGTTAGTTACAATAAAACTATATTAAATAATGAGTCCCCACACACACAAAATTCCAAACATGTGAAAATGAGGGACTCATCATATGTATTGATTAGTTGTAAAAGGGTTTTAAGAATGAAAATCTTCAAAATAATTATAGTTACTTTATTACTAAAATCAAGAAGTATTTTCAAACCATGAATAATGACTTTGTGACTAAGAAGATAATTATTACCAAATACTCATAGACTTGTAAAATAAATGGTTATGATAACAAAAATAATCATTAAAATATTAGAGCTAAAATGAATAAACATTATTGCTTGAGAATGGATTTTAATGCCTATTTAGGTATCATGTCACCTCATAGAATTCAACCTTGTCCTCATTTAATTCTACTTGTTCTAATATATTGGGGATTAATGTTAAAAAATTCTAGAAAACATTATTTTTTGTCTATCACTCATAATTTGAAAACTGTCAATGATTTATTTATTATTTTTGAATGTGGATGTCTCAATAAAATTGGGGAAAATAAAATATTGAGGTATAAATTTCACTTTTCTAATATTATTTTGATTTATTTTGTATATATTTATCAAATGATAGTGATTATTTAATCAATTTTGAGAATAAAAAACATTTTAGTTTAAACGTTCACATTTTTTTCAATTGAAGTGTATTTCAATTTTCTTAAATATGGTTGTAAAACACCTGGATGTGAAGTTAGAGTTGCTATTACAATGATAACCATTTATTTACATCCATCATGATTTATTAAAACTATAGTTTTTGTCTATATAAGGTTTTCCCCTATACCCATAGAGTTTAATTTCTCAAAGTGTATTACTAAGAAACATTTTGTTACACACTTATCATAAAAAATGATTTAGCCTCTTAGGAAATTAGATAACATGAAATATAGATTTCACTAATCTAGATGTAATGTTTTTTTAAAAAAAAAACAATATCTCCCTTATATAAAAATTGAAAGAATAAAATTTTGATCCTTCCCTATATTGAAAAAATGGTTATTAATATATTTAACTTGTTTTTCATTATCAAAAGAGTATTAAAGAATATTTTAATTCATTATTGATTCAATTATATTATATGTTTTAAAAAAATAGAAAGGGTTAGAGAGAAGTACAGAGAGGTGTTTGGTTATGTTTATTTTCATTGAGTGTCTATTTTTAATCCGTGTATTCTTTGGTAAAGGAAGAATGAACCCCCCAAAGGAAGGGATGGACACATATTTTTTTTTGCCTTTGAATACCTAGATGTACATTTTTAAAGGTATAACTAATATTTTAATTGATTGGAGATCTAGATTGTATAGAAATGACAAGTGTTTCTGACGTCTGGATCACTATTTACACAAGTTGAAGGAAGGGGGAGCTACTTTTGAAAAAATATAGGGAGTGAGGAGATTCTATGAAAGCTGATGTATAGTGGCCCTAGTCTATTACACATAAAAATACATGAATTTAAGCGTAATAATATATCCGAATACATGCCATGGAACATGAATTCTACTATCTTTGAAGACTAGGTACATGAAACTAAATACATGAAACTAAATAATTTTTTTTATTATTTTGATTTCATAGAAGGATAATAAATTCCATTGTGATCATACATCAACATCGGGAAACCTAGGGATTACATGAACAAATGGGTGACCTAAAAATCCCATCAAGAGAGTTTACATAAGAATAAGGTTGTAACACATTGGTTAGAAGGTATGATGTAATCACAAATAATTGTGGAACATATGGAATCATAACATATAAAAATGGGGTCATATAACCATGGAATCATAGAAATGTGGATGCAACATAAAACATCAATTTAGTATGATTAAACGATATCATCCAAGACTATTTCACAGGGTAGCACAAGTAAAGGCTAACCGCCAAGACCATTGCTCATTATAGCAGAAGCCCTGGCTAACCACCAAGACTGTCACACATAACATGTCATGAGACTCAACATTACCCATTTCATTGGAGGGATATATGGGCACAACTATCAAAAAAAATTCATGAATATGTTTTCCACATAAATAAAAATACAAAATCTATCCTATATAAACATACGGGTACACATGGAATGAAATGTGTATCACAATCATGTCATAATGAATAATAAATGGGTGTATCATAATAGTGTCCATGAGATAAAGGAATTAAATCATATATGGAAATTAATAACGTAAAAAGGAATATATCATGATAATTGATTTCAAATAGAAGTTAAAGCTCCTAAAAAAGTAATTAAGATACATTATAATTCAAACATTTTAGTGCAATTTTAAGGGAAATACAAAAGAGAAATTAAAATAGAAAGGGGAATAATATTTTATAAAAATACCAGAAGTGAACAAAGAATGTTTTCATAATAAAAAGTTAGATTTTTTAAATATAATGGTGGGTTAATACAGAAGAAAGGGTTCACTTGAAATTGGGTAGTAATTTTGGAAATTCAGTTAAAACAAGTTTGCATATCTGGATGTATTGAGGAGGGAATGACAAAAAAAATGTATATACCCAAAAGAGAATGATGGAAGGGTCTTGATAAAAGAAATTTTCTACATGTACACAATATTTAGTATTTCAACATAAATATATAATATAACCTCATTTTTGTAGAATGAAAGATAATGAAACCTAAAGGAATAAAGGTGATTCAGAAATAATTCCTTATGGATGATTGGCATGGTATTAGGTGTACCTAAGAGGGATTAATGAGAATGAAAAGGGGTTTATCATAAATTATAGAACCATAGATGATACATAATTCCTATATTATGGTCTGGTTTAGTAATGAAAATGGTTTCATGTCCACAATTGAAGACGATTATAGAAATTCAAATCCCATCGTCCATGAATGTGGTAATTTACCACATCTCAGATGGTTTGCATACAACGAAATTAAAATAATGGTAAAGGAGAGATGATAATAAATTATTCCATTATCCTAACAATATTTCAGTACATGTATGGTTCTAGAGTTTTCAAAATATTTCTAAGAGAAGACTAAGGATAGAAAAGTAAACAAATTAACTTGATAAGAAAGTAAATGATTTGAAAAGAGGAATTTACCACTTGAATAAATCTTCTTCAAGAGCCTCTTATGGGGAGAGGATTTGGACATTTGATGAGAGAAATAGACGATGGATGAGGGGAATGATATTTGGGATATATTTGAGCATAATTTTCGTGAGGGACAAGGCTTTAGAGGAGTTAATGGAGGAGGTAATTAGGGTGGTATTTATAGTGGATGTGAGATGGGTTTCTCAATATTATATTCATAAATTTTTTATTCCTCAAAATGAAAAGAAATAGTGATGATTACATGTCCAAATATAGAAATAAGTGCACATGAGTTAAAGAATTAGGTTCATAAATTTCTTTTGATGTTAGGAATAATGAACTTAAATTACAATTTATTAATATGGTAGATTAATGTATTTTTTTATTCACCAAAAATTTATGTATTTCAGTAAAATCCAAAAAAAATCACCAAAATAACCTTACAACATGAAGTATGCAAAAATGAAATCCAGTTTCAAAAATAATTTCCTAAATATGATTATTGTAATTTTTAATTAAAATCATATTTTACCTGGAAACAACAGATTTTAAAACAATCAATGATTTTATAATATTTACAAAAATTTAATAAGGTCATATAAAATTATCTTAAATCCAAAATACATAAAACTATAAATTTATGAACTCCTTTTTGGGAAATAATTTTTTATTTAAGTTAATTAATTAATTGTAATTAATTATTTCTGACCTACAAAAATATCAATACTTTTAATGTGGTCATATTATCATTTATAAGATTCCTAAATTTTATTTGTACATTCATAGGGGAAGATACTATTTTTCAAGTATATTTACTATTCATAATGGTCATATTACTGTTCTTAAAGGTAGGTTACTATTCATACGGTTAGGTTACAATTCACAAAAAATATTTTTTTTCTTATTGGACCGTAGACATCTTACTGATCACAAATGTGTGTTTTAGATTTTGAAATTTGAACCACATAGTAGACAATATTATATTTAAAGGTAATATAGTTCTTAGTAGTTCTTTTTGTGGTAGTATCATGCGATTATATGACATAATTATAAGAATTAAATTTTCATTGATAGAACATTGGTTCATTACATTAATCCTTCCTTAAGAAATTTCTCCCTTGAAATTTCATTTTACATTCTAAGACATAAAAACGTGTAGGGTTTTTTTGATTCATTTCCTCTTACAATTCCCATGTTGCCTATTCATACTTATGGTTTCACCACAACACATTGACTATCTGATTTTTCTTGGTTTGTAAAAACTTATCTCTACAATCCATGATCTTTACTGCCTTCTCCTCACAAGATATATCATCCTTTAACTATACCACCTTGGTAGAGATTATATGTGAAGGATTCAATATGTATTTCTTTATGAGGGATACATGGAAGACATCATGTAATTTGGTAATGGTATGTGGAAGTTCTAGTCGATAGGCCACAACTCTGACTTAATCAATGATATTGAAGGGGTCGATGTACATGAGACTTAACTTTCCTTTCATCTTGAACCTCATGTCCTTATTCTATGGAGATAGGTGTAAAAATACCATGTAATAAACTTTGAACTCAAGGTATCATCGACAATAGTCTTCATAACTCTTTTGACGAATATGGGCTGCCTTGATGTTCTGCTAAATTGGTTTCACATTCTCCACTATTTCATCAACCATTTCAGGTCCTAGCTTCTTACTCTCACTGATTTCATCCCAACACATCGGTGTTCTACACCATTTCCCATAAATGGTTTTGTGAGGTGCCATTCAGATGCTTGATTGGAAAATAATTTTGTATCAGAATTAGACCAGTGGGAGACGTTGGTCCTACATTCCTTTGATTCAAAAGAGCATGTGTTCATCATTTATTATAGTGTCTGCATATTCCTCATAGATTGACCATCAGTTGGAGGATAATAGTCTATACTGAAGTTCAGTTCAATTCTTAGAACATGTTTGAGACTTTTCTAGATCATTGAGGTAAATATCATATCCCGATTAAATACTATAGATACTAGTACTCTATAAATATTTACCCTTTCATTGATATATACATATATCTATGCATGTTTATCCAATGAGAAGCCCTCTTTAATTATGATAATGTGATCTATCCTTGTAACACGATCAATAATGATCCATATAACATTGTTTCCTATAGATTTCCTTGGAATTCCAGTGAAAACAACCATGGTGATGTTCCCCCACATCCATGTTGGTATGGGTGGTGGTTTCATCATCCCCTTAGACATTTATCATTCAGTCTTTACTAGTTGACAAACCAGGAACTTTGATTATTACTCATCAATTTCCTTCTTCATATTGTGCCACCAAAAGTTATTCTAGAGATCTCTATACATGTTTGTGCTACCAGGGTGAATAGAGAAGGTTGAGTTATGTGTAGAATTTAAATACTCATTATTAATCTTTGGATCAAATGGTACCTATAATTGTGACCCAAATCATAAAAATAATTCCTCATCAATCTTGATCCATAATGATTTCCCATTTCTAATAACTTACAACCTTTTCAGAATTTCCACATCTTTTCTTTGAGTATTCATTTTTTTCATGAGGGATGGTTGAGAAATAATTTGAGAAAGGATTGATGATGTTACTCCCTTAATTATTCCCATGTCCATCCATAACATATCTAAGAATATTGGATCCTTTTCAATTATCATAATTTATAATGATGATGGATACTTTATACATTGAGAATCTACTTCCTTATTTTCATTACCAAGATAGTAGTGGATTAAGCATTTATAATCCTTGGAGAGCCCTAGCCATCTTCTATATAAAATATTATTATCATTGTGTGTGAATATATAAGTTAGTATTTTGTGATCAGTATATATAACACACTTTTCCCTATAGAGATAATACTACACGATTTGTAACACTAAGACCACAACCGCCAACTCCGTATAATCCGTGGGATAGTTTTTCTAATGGATTTTCAACATTCTTGACTCATATGCTATAACTTTTTCATTTTTCCTCAGATTCTTCCAAAGATAGATTTATAATATTTTCAATAATAACATTCCTTTAATCTTCCACATTTGATACTATAATCATAGATGTTTTCCTAAATGATATAATATCATTTTGGGTGGGGACTCCTTATTCTTAGAAAACATGAAAGATATACTAATAGGACATTAATTGAAATAAAATATGACATACACTTAATTATAGTAGTGGTTACATGTAATTATTTCATCATTATCCATTTTTTTATAAGACTTTTAGTTCTCCCTTGATCATGGATATTGTTGATGTTGATCACATTTCTCAGCCCTTGCAATAGAGCATCGTCCTGGATAATGTCCTACTTCTACACATTTATATCATAGATCTATGTATGATGCAATATATAGATCCTTGTTTCCATTAATCACATTATTAAGTTTTTCAAAGCAATTAGATACATTGAGCCCTATAATTCCACACTTAAAACATCTCACAGTCCCTTTGTGATATTTCCCGTGGTGCCACCTTCCATAGTTGATACATAATGGAAATTGGGTACTCTTTCCATTATCACCATTATCAGATGGACCTTTATGTGATTTCATATTCCTCTTCATTGACTCCCTTAGTCATTTAACCAAGTACCAATTGTTAATCATGACTATTGATAGCTGGTTTTGCATAATCATGATATGTCCTTATTGAGCACCCATCTGACAAGGGATTCAGTTTTGGAAGCCATCAAACAGTCCTTCACATCGGTTTTAACCTGATTCATCTTATTATTGGCCATTTTTCTGGAATAAAATAATGGGGGATGAGTATCACATAAAGGGGTAACCAATGACATTAAAGGGTAAAATTATAAATTACATTTATCTCTTTAAGTTATGTTTTTTTAAACCTCAATCTATGTTATTCATGATAAATGTCCTAGTATATATTCTTATATGAAATTTTTTACCTTAATTGTGGTTTGTAAAGAGCTTTTGAATTTACCAATGAATATCACATGGGAATGTCAATCCAAGAGTGCAGAAGTCCCATTTCGTACACCAATTCCCATTCACGTTTTTCTCAATGTGGGGTTTTCAGGTTTTACACCTAGAAACATTTATTCCATAGCCACCTCTACTTTCTTGTATCTGGATAGGGATGTACTTTCTTGATAAAATACTTGCTCTATACTTAACAAAATTTAGGGGTGTGTTCCTATACCTAGTCTCATTATTTTTTATTTTTACTAAAGATCTATATTCCTAATCTCCAAATATAACTAGACCATCATTCGATAGAAACTATAGAGATACTAGACTTTTTTAGATAACAATACATGATTTTAAGCATAATCATACATCGGAATACTATCCAAGGATTGTGAGGTCCAGTATCTTTGAATACTAGTTACATAAAACGTAAAACATGAAACTACATATAAAATTTCATTATTTTGTATTCATGGAGGTAACCTAAAATCCATTGTACTCATACATCATCATAGGATAACCTAGGTATAACATGAACAATTGGTTGAGATAAAATTCCCATTAAGGGAGTATACATAAGAATAAGGCTTTAGCAAATGGGTTATAAATCATTACATAAGGAAAAAAATCCTGGAATGTATGGAATCGTAACTTATAAACATTGGATCATATAAACATGGAATCATATAAATGTAAAAAAAAAATAAAACATGCATTTAGTATTATTCAAGGATAACCACCAATATTCTTTCACATGGTAGAATTAGTAAAGACTTACTTCCAAGACTGTCGTACATAGTAGCACAAGCCAAAGCTAACCGCCAAAAATATCACACATAACGTCTCTTGGGACTCAACTTTACATAATTAATTAGAGCACTATCTGGGCACACCCATCTAAAAAATTACAAAACGTATTTTTTCCACCTAAAGAATCATTCAAAATTAATCATACATAAAGGTAAGGGTGCCCATTGAAAGAAGTGGTTATAATAATAAATTCATAAGGCTTAATAAATGGTAGTATCATATAAGAATTCATGAAATAAATGAATTTAATAATAAATGGACATTCATAAGTTAAAAATAAATATATAATGATTATTGATGTCAAATAAAAGTGAAAAATTATAAAAAAAAGTATTTTAGAAACATTTTAACTAAATCATTTTAGTGAAGTTTTAAGAAGAATGCTGAAGAGCATTTAAAATAGAAAAGAGAATAATATTTTATAAAATACTAGATGTAACCAAGAATGTTTTCATAATAAAAATTATGATTTTATAAATAAAACGGTGGCTTAATATATAAGATTTGGTGTACTTGATATCAGGTAAAAATTTGGGAAATTTCCTTAAAAAATGTTTCCCTATCTGGAAGTATTAAGGAGCGAATCACTTGAAAACATTTATATACCAAAAAGAGAATGATGAAAGGGTCTTGAAAAATTAATTTTGTACATGTACTGAGAATATTGAAGAAGAAAATAACTAGATAAGACAAATTCATTTTAGTATAAAGAACGATTCAGAAACATGATGGAATAAATAATTTTCGGGTAGAATAATTATGTAAAACTTTAGTGGAATCCTTTTGGATTAATTGGATGTTTTTAGCCACAAATAACATGTTTTGAATTATAAATCAAAACTATGTGTAAAAACGTATTATAAAACATTATGAGAGACAAAATAAAAATATTATTGTTTGGTTAAACCATGAGATTGGTTTCATTTCTAGAATTAATGATGGTAACGGAAATTGAAAACCCATCGTCATTGAATGTGGTAATTTAACACATCTTAGATTTCATCTTTACTACTAAAATAAAAAATGGGTAAGGGGAGATTTAAAATACATATTCTATTATCATAACAACATTATAGTACATGTATGGTATTGTATCTAACATATCATTTTTATGAGGATATGTAAGGATAGAAATGTAAACAAAAGAACATGAAATCATTGTAATTGAACTGAAAAGATGAATTTACCTCTTGAATCAATATTCCGTGATAGCCTCTTAATGGGAGATGATTTGGTATTTTTAGGAGACCATGTTTTGTGGGACGAGGGGAAAGATCAAGGGGAGAGATTTGGGCTGAATTTAGGCACGACACAAGGCTTGAGAGGGGTGAAGAGAAGATGTAAGGAGGGGTGGTATTTATACTGGAGGGGCGAGGGGGTTTCTCAATATTATATTCTTAAATTTATTATTTCTTCACAAGATAAGAAATAATGATTATTACATGACCAAAAATAGATATATGTGAATGTGATTTCTATATTTTGGTGCTTACATCACTTATGATGTCAGGAATAGTTGATTTAAATTACTGTGTATTTATACGGTAATTTAATGTATTTTAGAATTGAAAAAATTATATATTTCATAAAATTACCCAAAATTAACCCTAATTTGTTTATATATTTAGAATCTAAAAATAAAATCCATTTTCCAAAAATAATTTTTTAAATATGAATAATTTAATTTTTAATTAAAATATTAATTTACATTGAAAATAAAAATTTCAAAACTATTACTGATTTTATAATATTTTCAAAAATTACATAAGGTTTTAAAAAGTTATCTCAAAACCAAAACAAATAAAAATATTAATTTATAAATACTTTTTATTAAAATATATTTTATTTTAAATTAAATAATTATTTTTATTTAATTATTTAATACTAACTAAAATACCAATACTATTATTATGGTCATATTATCACTGATAAGATTCCAAAATTTAATTTATAGATTCATGGGTGAGGATAATATTCATTTTGAAAATTTTGTATTCATAAATATTATAATACTAATCATAATGGTAGGTTACTATACATCTGGGTGGGTTACTATTCAATAAGAATTTTTTTTATCGAACTCCAAAAATTATACAGATTGCAATTGTGTATGACATATTTTCGGAATTCAAATCATAGAAGTGATAATATTATGTTTAAAGGTCACATAGTTATTAATAGTTTATTATGTTGTAGTTTAATGTGATTATATGTCTTCATTATAATAAGGAAATTTCCATTGGTAAATCATCAGGTCATTAATTGATGTTTCTAGAAATTTATCCACGAGTTACCAACTATAATTGTTGATGAATATTGAGCTGGTTGATTCTAGGATGTATTTTTTAGGAGAGTAGAGGGTTGTTAAAATCATTTGATGTCAATAAAATTTTATTTATGGAAATATAGAATTATAATTTCACAATGTCCATGATATATAAGAACCATATCCCTATAATTAGTAACCATTGTCTTATCCTACAGATAATAAAAAAGAAAAAATATTGGATCTTTGAGAATCATACCACTAGTTGGGTAACCATCATCTTGTGAAGCTGGCTAAAAAATGGGGAAATAATAATTTTGTAAGCATGAATGCCTATGGTACATATCCATCATCTAACACTATTACAACATCTTCATTATACAATATGATAATTATCTATTTTTGTTTATGGTTGAATTGTGCATTGGGTATAAATCATCACCTCTGTGAAAGGATGAACTAAGACGCATACGAATGATTCTACTCCACCATTAGGATAAATGGTTCATGATATATTCCTGTCTAAGAATCATGCCTTATTGATAATTTTGGGATTTCTAGAGGCTGAAAACTAAGTTTCCGAAATATATAACACCGATGAAATGAAATTTGAGGATGATGAAGTTGTGATTCATGTTCAAATAATATTGATTATTTATTATGCTATCATTCATGCATGTGTTTTAAAAACATCATGTGAATGATAAAAATAATAAAAAAATGTCAACATAATTGGTTTTCAAAAACAATTTGCATAAAGTTTATTTGAGGATATATCTTCTCATTAATGTTTAATTTATTTTGTTTCGAGTAATATATGTGAGTTGGAATTAGGTTATCCAGAATGAACTTCAAGTATGATAATTTTATAAATAATTTAAATTACAACATCGAAATTTCATAAAATATAACAATGAAAATAAGTTGACGTAAGTTCTTCTATTAAATGTAATTATATATTTGAAATGAATTTTTTATTCAATAATGAGTAGAATTTTTAATGACTGATCAATCTGTCATAAAATATGGTTTAAAAATAAAAGTCATTAGGGAAATTGAACTTCATATAATCTAAAACACGGATTCTATAATCAATACATTTGTTACTATATGTTATATAATTTTTAGTTTAATTTTCAATTTGATTTCTTGTAGAAGATTGGAGTTTATGTTTCTGATAAAAATTTGAATATACTATATAAAAAATAGATGAAATTTTAAACCAATACAAAGATAATGAAAATGAGAATTGAAGTGTAATTTACCAAGAACCACCATTTGAAAAATAAAAAATCATAGAACACAACCATGTCATTCCACATAATAATAGTCTTTTGAATTATCTTGGTGATAGTGTTTATTGAGAAATTTATAAAATATAATCCATGAAAATTATAGATATAAAATCATGATTGTTACTATAATTAATCTATGGATATCTTCTAAAATACTACTTCATGTATATGCTAGTTAGAGGGTAAATTAATGTGATACGTGTATAGAAAAATGAGATCTATCAAGAAAAGAAATTTCTTTGTCTGAGAAGTATATGTGAGAGTATGTTGAGTAAATTCAAGAAGTGGTTTATAAACCAATACAAATGATAACATTTCTCATTGACATAGAGAGTGGGAGAGATATGATAAACTACATCTCTTATAAAAGAAAAACAGAGAAGCCGAGATTGTTCACAATCTATTGATGAAATAAGAACATTATGTGTTTTCCAAAATATTTATTGAGAAAGGAGAATAAAATAGTAATTTTTCTTATAATCAATTGGTTTTTAAGAAGAATAAGAGTTTATATGAATTTCCATGATAAATAAGAGGACTCATGAAGAATAGTATAAGTATAGTTGTCAAACTAGTGATGAATTGATACACCATATTGTGTTTTTAATAAATGAAATAAGAAAATGTTAAGTATTCTATCTAATTATTTCATGGTTAATATTGGTATAAAATTAATGAATTTGCATAGTTAGTGAGTTGATTAAGAGGAAATCAGAACATAATGAAATACTATAGTCTGAGTAGTTGTTTTTTAGAATATATAAATTAAGTCACATGCATTAGGTTTAGTAATAAGGCATATTATTTGGGTTCAATGAAATATTTTTCATTAGTGCTAACCTAATTCAATTAGATAGATTTCTTGGGTGTAATGGTAGGATTCTAGTTAGATGGAACTATTAGATGCCACACTGTGGTTATCTGCGTAATATTGTGAACATTCTAATGTAATATATGTAACACAATTTTAGGATAATGCCAAGACCACCATTTTATTTGATAAAAATTTTATAATATATAATCGAGGTCTCAAAAGGAGATAATCATTATAATGATAGGGTTTCCCACCTTAGGGTACATTTTTTTAAGAACACCTCTGGATGATATCTTATTTTTATTTCTTATTTCATGGGGTTATGTCATGTTAGAATAAAATAAAAGGATCTTTTTTATATCCACATTTTTTTATAGATATTCAAATACCAATGTGCATAAAATATTGGATTAATATTTGGAATTTTATAAAATAATCTCAGAACATATTATTCAACCCCCTTTAAGGCGTGTATTCATTGTTCAACTGGGACGTAGCCAATGATTAAAAATAAAAAACATAATGAATTTTAAAATATAAACTTCAATGAAATAAATAAAATGACAGGAAATTAAAATATCATGACTATTCATTATATAATTCATCAAAGATGCATTATATACAAGATATAAATGAATATATGTGCATAATAAGTAACATGTCTTGATGAAGTGAAATTTGAACAACTGTTTTTACCAATAGCATAACAGGTAAAGTAAACATATATCATTGAATAGATTAGTTGAAAGAAAATTTTAAAAAACTAAAATTAGTGGGAAAATCTCAAAACAATCATTGTTCATATTTCAAATAATTTTAGTGTTACATAATCAATGAGTGAAGGAAGTATCTCAATGAAAAATAATTTAGTTAGGAACCCCAAAATGAGTTTGGTAATGAATCAAAAGTTGATGGATAGAGAAAGTGATGTAGAATTTTAAATAACATAAAAAATGCGATTTATGATAGAAAATTAAATGTAATTTAATTAACTCATTTCAAATAATAATACTTTCATAAATTCTAATATGTCTCAAGAAATAGAAATTGAGATGAAGAACCCAAAGATATTTTATAAGAGTTGTATCAAAATACATTGAAAGAAAGAATATAATTTGGATTTTTAAATACATTATGTTAAATAATAAATATAATATAATATTTTATTCAGGATATTAATTATAAAATTTACTGAAGTAATCATGGTTCACTGAAAAATATATGAATCAAGTAATTGAAATTGAGACCATAAAACACTTAAAAAATAATTTTTCGTAGTCAGATTCAATCAAAAATCCCCTTATAATAAATTTATATTTACCATTCATATGATTAAGTATGTCATTCACATATATTTTACTTTATATCATCCATTTATAATTTATTATTAACAAAATATTGGTTGTTTAATATTTAAATTAACAATTTTGTGTTATCTTATCTCTTTGTCTTACATGGTTCTATTTAGAGATTCATGTATTTTAGTATTGTTTTGGAATTCATCACCAATATTAATTTCATGAAAAGGAAATTATTTTTAGCATTTTTTTAGTCCCACATCTATTTCACAAATCATATGTTGACGAAACAGATGGAACACTTGAAACATTTTTTTCAGTTATTAATTTATTAACTAAGAATTTAATTTTTATAAAATATAGTTTTGAATATTACAACTATATAATATTTAAAAGACATTAAAATCATAATTATAAAATTTAATTACTATTATTTAATTATAATTATACATTCTTGGGAAGAAAATATAATATTATACACATATGTTGTAAAAGAAACCTAAACAAGAACACGTTATAACAGTAGAATGAGTAAAAATGATTTATTCGATAGTGATCATATAAATTTTATATAAACATAATGGTTCAAAAAAATATTATTTTAGGGTATTAAATAATATTTATTAATTTTTAAATCAATAAGGTAAATGATAAGAAAGATAAAAAACCATTACATATTAAGAAAAAATCATCTATATTTTGGAAAGCTACTTAGATTTTTAAGAGATTAGGAAATCTCTAGGGATTGGAAGGAAAAAATGTGGGTGATTCTTTTTAGAGAAGATAATATCAAATGTTTAATTGGATAGATTTTATTTTTTTTGGATTAAAATTATTGATGGATACAAACATTTATAGGTGATAATATTATCATATTTACTACTCACATGAAAATCAATATTTTTAGAAAATTCCAAAAAATTCACTCAATTAATTTTTTGAAATGATTAATAAATTTATTAAAATTATTTAATAAAATAAAATTTATGAAATTTTTTAATTAAACATTTAAATAAAAATAGAAATTATAATAATAAATTATTTAATAGAAATACGATTTTTTAAAATTTAAGTGATCCTTAAATTATATCACATTACTTACCAATAAAATGGGTGTTAATATATATTTTTTTTAAAATAAAGAATTATATTATAATAACCCATTAAAATTGATCAATTAAATTTAATATAAGAATAAATTGCACATTAAAAAATTATATTTGAAAAATCTCCCTTTTATATTATAAATTTTTTTAATCACATACCATTATTTATTTATCTTCTATCCATTAAATTTTAATAAATTAATTTCATTGGAACTCAAGAAATCATTATTTTAATTTTTTAAATATACACATATATATAATTAAAATATATGATTTTATAACATTTAACATTTTTTTTTGTTTTTATTTATCAAAAAATTACTTTTCATTTTAATTTTCATTATGTGTTTTCACAATATATATCACAATTCATTTTAGATTACTACTGAATGGGATAGAAATTATCAAAAAAGTGTTTATTTAAATGAAATAGTATAATAAAATATAAATAACTCACACACTTGAATTTAATTTATAAAAGACGGAAAGGTGATTCTCATTTCATCATCATTTAATTTACTAAGTATTAAATTAATTTAAATCACAAACTAATTAATAATTACATAAATAAATAAACACAAGCATGAATTGGGGGTCTATCTCTGGATCATTCACTGTGAAATATAATAAATTTACAACTAAAATTATTTTGGATATTTCATTTAATAATTTGTGTTAAATTAATTAACTGTAACTGTAATTTATTTGTTCTCGCTATCCTTGATATTAATTTTTAACTTACATATACATAAATTATATACTTATATGTCTAATATTTAATGATCACACAGATGTGCATACAAATATCTTTAAATTTATATATAATCTATTTCTATAATATATATATTTATATAAAAATGCGTAATATTCTATCATATATATATATATCATTATCAATATATATATACAGATGTATATATCTCTCTCTATATATATTTACATATAATATATCAATTTATGAAATATCTATTCTATCAATACTATAATGAGACCCAAAAGATTAATTTTGCTAAATCAGTTCATGATATTAATTATAAATTTAGCATGATTTCCCTCATGCCACATATATGATTTAGGGATAATAGAAGGATCATACCATATGCTATATTTAATATTTTTGACTAATTATTGAAAAAAATTATGAATTTGATTATCATCAAAAAAATTGTAGAATTATATTTTCACATATCATTAATAGATAAATATTAATTTAAAAAATGATAATCTTTTTTCCGATGTGATTTATAATAATTACAATCGATATCAATTATTTATTTGAATAAATTGATGTTTTACATGTATAATGAAATCAAACATGAGATCTTATGTGAACATCCACATGTCATCTATAAAACTGAAGGTGTATGTTATGAATTTTTAGGTGTTACCCCAAAGAAACATGTTTTCTCTAGCATGTGCCACATATCATGTATGGAACTCTATAATATTTTACCTAGATACAGAGAGGAATGAGAGATACATCTCATTCTAACAAAAATAAAATTTAAAATGATGGAATCTCATGCTAACTATAATATTTTAATATCATTATATATATGTGTGTCTCTGTGTGTATCTCTTGTTTTATATTTCTGAATTACACAACAATATTAACCCTTTTGTTTAAATATATACAAAATCCACACATCATTAATTAATTATGTAATAAATCAGAAAATAAAAAATTAATATTATTTAGGTGATAATAAATTAAATAGCATATTAATAATATTTATTATGTATATTAAATATTAAATAAAAATATATGAAATTGATACATTAAATAAATCCCGTGTTATCAAAGATTTCAAAAAAAACTAAATAATTATAAGGAATTTGACTGTTAATGTGATCATATTTCTCCCATAAAATATATGGTCACTTATATCCTCTAGAAAAACTTGTAAATATAAAACAATTAAAAAAGAAATCCTATATTTTTTTTGAATAATAATTTGTGACGGAATTTTGATCGACATAACTTAAATAAACATTGATCCTAGAACTAAGAACCGTCATATTAAAATATTCATATTTCTATATCTGATAATTATTTAGAAATATTTTGTATCATAACCTATAGATTTTTTAAATAGTAGTAGGTAAAACCAAGATACCATGTGTGGTATCTTGAAAGACATTAAATACCCCATATATAAAGTGCAAATTCACGTCAACAAAAAATTCCCATATAGTACTAACTATTAAATATAACCATTTTAAACTGATATCTTATCAAGAGGTTGAATAACTATGTAATTATACCTTTATTGATTTACCATTAATTGAGTTATTAAGATGAAATTATAATCAATCAACACATTAATGGATTTAGGTTAGAAACGTTCCTCTAAATCCTGTTAGGTTCTGTTGTTAATATCATTTTTTATTTAAGTAAGTAGATCGTAAAAAAGAGTGATTCCTGAAGTCATAATTTTGGTGTTAGGTTATAGATAGTATTAACGATAGTGGATAATGTCTAAAATTCTTGAAGCAGCAAACCAACAGGTGATGGATCAAAAAAAATTGACCAAAAGCTATCCAATAAATGAGTTTTATGAAGCTTGTGAATAGATATGAATGACTTTCATTTTTTCCCCTCTTGAGGATATGTAAGAAATTTTAATTATATTATTACAAAAAATTAAGATAATCTTCTTATTTATGTTTTATATATAATATCATTTTACATGAATTTCTAGAAGTTAGAACTGTATAGTCAAAATGGAGTTGAGGATGTGAGACAATTTGACCAAGTAGAGGGATTCCCATTGAGATATGAGCTATGTAAATATCACTCCATGGATATTAGGAGGCAATAGTGACTAGTTCATCTAGTTAGACACAAATAATTTAATAGTGTGGAGTAACATGTTTCAACAAACTGATTATATTTATTGTATTCATATTATGGTTATTATTAAAAGTGTATAATGTGTTTCCCCCATGTATTATGACTCACATTAGAACTGAAAAAATAATTATGTTATTCATTTCTATTTATTTATATCAATAATTTTCATTCATACGTTTTTGTCTATACTGTTATAAGAATAGTGATTATGTGTGGAAGAATGACTGTGATTATATTATATGTTCTGGTTCCTTGAGTTCATAGGTTTTTAGTACTTTGTTTATCTTTATAATTTCTGAAGGTGTAACATTTGATGGTTTAATAAAAAAATCATTGGGCCCAACAAGTAGTTTTTGATATCCAGTTATAGAGATTTAGATGAATAACCCACGATACAGGTGATTCCTTGATGTTTTTAGTAGAATCATTATTCTCATTAACTTCTCAAAGAATCATGATAATTTGTTTATGATTTTTATTTAATGATTTAGAATTTAATTAGAGTTTAATATCTGTAGAAGTAATGCAATCAGAATAGGGTATGTTTTGGTAGAGTTGTTCAATATGAAATCATTTTGATTATATAAGATGATGATGGAGTGTTATATACTATAGAAAGATCTTGTTATTCTATGGGGGTCCCAAGATAAATAATTGAATAAGGAATAATGAGAGATGAAAGATAGGAAGGAAATTGTAATCATATGTGTGTCACTAGCCCATTATGTGTCTTATGAAAAATAAAACGAGAGTAAATCGTGTAAAGTTATAAATACTCACATTCATATGTATGATAATATAGAAATAATGAATTATAGATTCCCTTTATGATGTTTTTTCAGCATGATAATTTTTAAATCTAATACTATGGACAATTACATCAAGGAATCAAACATTATTTAATGTTAGTGGGAATTGGTGAAGGTTAGCTTCAGTGATCTAGAGTGTGAACAACTTCTACATTAATGACTCTAAAATTATTTAAATGTGATGATTATAATTATTAGTTACTCTATATGTATGGAAGACTTGGGGTTTATGTTTTTTTGGATCATATATTAAATAATTATATTTGTAATAAATTGATCCATGAGTATTTTGGAAAAAATATAGCGTAGAAGGAAGGTGAAACTCCCCAATATATAAATCCCACAAAATTTTTTAAAAAGGTGATATTGAAAAAAGATTATATTTAAATAATATGGTCTCATGTGTTATAATTGTGGGAATAAAATTTTCCATATGATATATTGGTATAAAAGACGATTCAACTCTTGAAAATATACTTCCAAAATTGAATCCAAAAATCTTTTATTGAATATAGAATAGTTATATAATGAGTATAATTAGTTGACATGAGTCCAGTATTAAATACTATGGATCCTAATATCTATAAGATAGATATAAAGTATGAGGAACAATACTTCTAAATAATATGATAAGGTACACCTTGTAGATAATGGATCCCAAGATATTATATGAAAAGGTGATTTATATGTACCACGATAACGAATAACAACATTTCCATTGAACATTTATATTGTGTGGTGTTTTTTATATAATTTGGGGATCAAACATAGAAAATTAAACAATATTCTATAGTGATGGTAAAATTAGTGATGGTCGAAACATTGAACTTTATTGGAGTCTCAGAATGTTAAATGCATACAGGAATGATAACTCCTAAAAGGTTATGGAATATCCATATGAGTATCTTTAGTGAGAGAGTGATGAAAATAATATCTCCTAAGGGTATGTTATAGATAGAAAAATAGGAATATATAACAAAAAAAAAATTGGACTCAAGAATAATTATAATGTTTCATTCCAAACAAAATGTATAAAACCAATGAGATGGTAACTAGAGTTGTTCCAGAAATATTTATGTGGTCCAGATCCAATTTTCTCTTATGTTGGGACATTACATAATAGTACATTAATGATATATAAGGAGACATAATTATTGTGGGTGTTATTTTTCATGAAAAAAGTAAGAGGTATTACTAATAAACATCTAATGGAGTTCTATGGTGTAAAAATAAATCAAATGAAGAGTAACAAGTTTGTGTGATAAAAATGGTGGGTGTGAGGGAAGAATAGGGTTCTTTGGTTTCTTTAAAAGGATAGGAAAATTCTTTTAGAAGACCATTCCTGGAACTTCGTAACATAATAGATACATATAGTGTTAAAAATAGATAATTATTTAGTATAATGTTTCATGTGGATTCAGGTTGGGTTTTAAAATATGTTATCAGTAGAAACATTGATTTTTTGGCCTACTTGATCAATAGATATCCCTCATATCTATTGGGATAGTAAATTTCAGATGTCAATTGGTATGAGAAAAAAAATTAATTTACCGATATCATTGTATTCAGTTAACTGATTTATGTCCAGTCTAATTCCAAGGAAATAAAAAATTCATTGCTAAATTCTTAACCATGTTACTTTATATAGTACGATGATAAATTATATAGTTTAAGAATATGGGTGAATAATCCTAGAAAATATTTATATGAAAAATAGTTTTTTCAATGAAAAATTATTTTTGATAAACGAACACCAATAAAATAAAACTATTGAGATTAAATAATCATTATAGGTTGGAATTTACCTGGATGGATGTTTAAAAGTTTTGGATATTCAAAATTGTTTAGGTAGGATGAATGTTCCCGAAGCACCATCATAATGGGGATGTTTTCGAAGGAGGTCAATTTCGAATGAAGTTTCAAAGGATGGATATACCATAATCCTTTGGGACTACAGAAGAATAAGTAATACCTTCAAAATAGTATATTCTAAAAGATATCGTTCCATATGAATTTGAGTTTTAGGGTGAGTCATGAATTTATATTATGATAAATTTCCATGTGAAAATTTATTAAAGTATCATGAATTATTTACATCCAATAGAGAATGGATATCCCAAGAGATTGGAATAGAAAATAATCCTAAAAGGCTCATAACATTTGGAGTTATAAATTAGGGGTGATATTTATTCCATATATGTGTATAGACTATGGGAGATAACAGAAATTCCAACTGGGAAGGTAGTGATTCAGTGTATGTGTGATTATAAGATGTAGGAATAAGAAAATTATATATAAAGGTAAAAATCCTATCAATTTATTGTGGGATTTCAAAAAAAATTTGTGATTATTTTACCAAAATATTTTCTATAGTTAATAGACATATGACTATATAGTGATTGGTAAGCTTGATTTTAATAAAAGGAAATCATTTAGAGTTACCGATTATTAGAAAAAAAGTTCATTATATGTCCTTAAATGAAGAAATTAAAATAGATCATCTATAAGTTTAAATAATGTTATTGAAATAAAATATTTTTTTCAAGGTGAAATAGAGACTTCACAAAATGAATAAAGTACCAAGGTAGTGCTGTTAGATGGTAGAGGCATTTATTACTGAATATTTGTTCATCCTTAATAATAAGGATCATTACTCTTATAAAAAATGTATTAATTTATGAAAATTTTCATTATAATTCTCTATATTTATAACATATTTTTTATTGATATGATAAAGTAATGAATTTATCAGATATGGATAACTATTTGAATGTTTCAAGATGAAGTTTAGATGTCTGGCTAAATGGATATTAGGGATGTGAATTTTAAGGGATATAAATTCTAGATATTTTTTCGTATGTTAGTTAGACAACATTTGAATAGTGGTGGAACAATTTTGAATGATAAAGGTAAATCATATTAACACACCCCAAGATAAAAATATTAAATTGATAAATGATACGGCACTATTAAAGCAATTAGAGCTAGACTAAAGGGTAAGTGTTCTCTATAAATCAAAAATTTAATGATTGATGTATGCGATAGATTGTACTCAACAAGTATATTCAAAATCAGTGAGTGTTTTCATCAAGTTCATGGGAAAACCTATAAGATATCAATGAGAAGTGGTAAAATAAATCCAATATTATTTGATGTGTTCTAAATTTTTATATATTATCTACAGAATAGATAAAATATATTGAGTATTTTGGGAATTATTCCATAGAGGAGATTCAAGTATAGGATAGATCCCCACAAAATATGTGTTCACTTTTGTAGTAATGATTTTGAGTTGGATAAAAAATCCTCAATTAATATTTTCAATTTCCCCAATGGAAGTGGAGTATACTTCACTAACAGGATCTTGGAATATTTTCTTCTTGTAAGATGGTCTTTTGTAAGATCTTGGAAGACTGGTCGATTTTAAAAATTTATTACATGTTTCAATGAGTTTAATGAACTTTTTTAGGAATTTGATTCATAATTATAGGATTTAACACTTTTATAAAATGTTTCAATTCACTGATATTTTGTTGGATGATGATTTATTAGATATATGGATGACCGATTGAGCTTAGAATATGGTGGATATATTGAAAAAGTTTATAGTCTTGGATTTAATGAGGTATTTTTATGCCTTAGTTGGTCTCGGAAGACGAGAAACATGGTGAGAGAATTATGAAGATGACAAACAAGATTGAGGAATATAAGATGGTTTGAGGATGTCAATGGAGTTCTTTTTACTATATCTTAGAAAATTATTCTTAAGTAGGAGATTATTAAGTTTGGTTTTGAAACCCATTTTATGGATCGAAGGAATAGATCTTTCAGAAGGGGTTACTCTAGTAGTGTAACATCCAAATTCTTATTGAGAATAAGATAAGTTGAAATGGATAATTCTTATATATCCAAAACTAGTAGACTATAGCATGACAGTTCAGATATAAGTGATTAGAAGTTATCCCCCTGATGAGTTAGAAAAACATAGTATAGTGGTGCAGTAGACCTTAGTTTTTTTTCACATTATAGGATATGCAAATACTTACATTATAGTTTTATGTAAAATTAGATGCATTATGATCTTCTGGAAGAACATGTACGATTATTTTTCGGGATTTTAGGGAAATGGGAACTGTTTATCAGAAGATGGAGTTGATGAGAGGAGAACTTTTGACTAAGCTGAGGTTTTCCATATAGATCCAATTTTTATGGGATTCTCCACAAGAAAAAGTAAGTTGATGTGAAATATTTTATTGGATGGAATACTATATTTTAGAAGCTTTAAATCACTTATTGAAATGTATTAACATATTGTGTTGTAATCCTATTCAGATCCTTAATTAAATATATTTTAGTTTTCCCATCATGGGTAACTTCGAAGCATAAAAATACTTATGTTATCCTTTTACCTTAATTTTTCAATAATTGTATTTTATATTTTATTTTATGTGTTGTTCATAGGATAGGGATTCAATGTGGTGACTTATGTGTGGTCATTTTCTATGTTTAAATGCAATGATTTCTTATGTTCATTTTGGTACTTTGTTTTACATTAAACATTCTAGGGGTGTGACATCGGTTGTTTAAATTATAAGTGGAAATGGACCAAACATGTAAATTGTCCATTTATATTTTTTCCCACTCTCAAAATGTAAAGTTCCTATTTTAAAAATTTTATTATTTATATATCACTCACGAAAAAAGCAATCAAAGATACTTTTCTATGAGCATATACATAATGGTTTTCATCGAGAATCAAAATATGAAATTAAAAATATACCACAATTTGGATTTATTCTATAAGGAATCATACACACACATGCACATGAGAACATTAAATTACATATATATTTGGTATAATAGCTATTGATCGGTCTTCCCTAATGATCACCTCACCCTTAATGATCAACAAGTATCTATAACATTAGAAAATCCATCAGTTCTTTTGATCCCCTACATCTATTTGTTATATATCTTCTGTAACATTATAGAATGATGTGTCTATAACAAAATACATAGATTATGAATACTTTTAGGGTATCTATATGATAACATTTTGATATGGATAGGTTATAAACTATTTATATCAATAATACTTATAGTAAAATGCACATAAATAATGCATAATAAAATAGGGAATGTGAATAGTATATAATATTTATATATAAAATTTAATAAATTTCATGGTAATCAGAAGTATATAATAATTTTGGTTCATGGGAACATATTATAATTGGAATTATATAAAAATAATAATTCTCAAAATCCATTATGGTATGATATAATTATCAACAAATTACTTTTCAGAAAGAATTGAATTATCCTGAATAGCGTATCTAGATTGAAGGTACCATAATTCATCACTCAATACCAAATAGGGATATAGATTCTAATAAAACCCAAATACTATAGATGTATAAATAATGTTCAAACATTATAATTTAATTTAAGAGAAAAATAAATCGTAGTCCTGGTTAAATTAAACTCATTCTTATGTCTTACTAAGAATATTACTATTTTAAGCACGATATTCCAAAAAAGGAGAAAATTAAAAACCTTATATTAAAGCTCACAAATTCTAAAAATATAAAAAAACAATTCAAGAAAAACATTTTTAAAATATATAATAAAATAATAAACAATTCAAACATTTTGACATGAGATAGAAATTTATGAATAGCTCACAAACAAAAACATTTATTAATTATTTATAAATTTAAAAAATTATTTATTAACATATATATAATTAATAAAACATTATACTTATATAAAAAATACCACTTCATTGTGGAAAATGAGACTGTATTTTTTGAACCACTATATAATTATAAAAATATATTATTCTCTTATAAATTTAATATAGGCACATTTCCCTGTATATAAATATTTTTATTTTTAATGTATGAAATTAAAATTTAATAATATATTTTAGTACCATGTAAAAAAATGTACACAAAGATCTAATCTACCAAATCGGATTTTAGTACATTTATTCATAAATATATCATAATTAAATTATAAAAAAATAGCAATTTTACAAATACTAACAAATAATTGACTTATTTTTTTAATTGATATTCAATTTATAACTTATCAAAAAAATTCATAAATAAATATTTAAAATAATAGCATGCCATACATAAAGCTAAAAATTTCTCATTCGGTTTCCCATGTTATAATGTATGTCAATGTTTATTTCCATTTGAACAATTTTACTATATAGTTTTGTCTAGTGGGATATGTAAACCAATATATCATATCACATTCTAAGTTTTTATCATATGTATTGTTATCACTAAAAAATTATTTATAGTTTAGGGATGGGGAATTTTTCACATTAAGCAATTAGTAATTTTTACCACTGATATACCTATAATTCTACCATATAAGCATGTTCTTAATAATTCTCGAATAAATTGAAATTCAATCATTAGGGAATTTTAGCTGATTCGATTAAGGGTTTCATGCTGGAGAAAGACAATTATCACTGAAAAAACCATTAAAAAAATTTCATTTAACATCCGTACATTATGAAATAGAATTCAATGTATAAAATAAAAGGAATATATCTTACAGTTTGAATGACCTAAGAATTATCTTCAAATATTGTTATGGGAGTTACCTAAGAGGCTTCCAAAAAATTCCTTCCACTAAAGGTATTCAAGTTAATTAGAATCATATAAAACACTTCTATATATGATTCTTATTAATCTTCGTGAACTACAAGACAATTTCAAAGTATAGAGAAAACGATGATAGATTCTTCTTATAATTAATAGAATAATCCATGAAAACATATCAACACCATCGATTATGTCTCTATTTTTATTTATTATGTTAATTCCTCAAATTATCCACTATAAAATATTTAGTTTCATAAATTTTTATATACAGATTAATGTTAAAGATGCATTAAAATATTTACATTATTTATAAATTGGTCTTTTAGCACATAAACAATAAAATAAGCCTCTATAAACTCCTTTATCATTCTATTATCAAATGGTTTAATGGTAGTTTATTTGATAGCTCACCTAAATAATGGAATGATAGTGTCATGAAATATCATATATTTATTATTATGTGAACTACTGCCAACATTGTAATTAGTATATTGAAATGAAATATATCATATTATATGATAACTCGACAAGTGACATTCCCATATTGTTACATGGATTAAAAATTTAATTTCACCAAAATCATTTAATATAACTAGGTTTTTTTAAATAGTATTATTTTTTATAAATAGAATGTTGACCTGAGCTGAAAAACATGGGTCTTAACTAGTCCAATAGGTAATTGGGCATTCAAGCAAAATCCCTCCCACAATGCGGTACCGGTTGGACACATTCACAATGAATGTTTAATACTCATGGTAGGACTTAACCTATATAATAAGATAACAAAATTGCATCTTCAATAAAAAATAAAGACCAAAAATTCAAAAATATAAATTCTCACTCCAATAAACTATATAAAATGTATAAATGAGAAATAAATTTAAATTTACCATGCCGTAGTCGAAAAACGTATAAGGTAAATAAAAATATAGTATAAAAAATAACCGAAATATATAACTGACATTAGGAAATAGAAGAAACCTTCTCATGAGGTGGAAACCCTGAGAAAAATTCATCAGTAACCATTTTCCACCACATAAAGTTATCAGTTCCTATGTGAAAACATCAAAATAATCAATAGTTCTATATTCACCAAGTCTATATTTGGAATAAGAAATTTTGGAACCAAGGTTGTTCATTACAGGAAATAGAGTTTAGTATTTTGTTTATCATCAATCACTACATAGATGATCAAAGAGTTTTTTAACGAAGGTAATCATATAGTATAATATGAATATAGTATTATAGGTCATGTCGGTTTTCTAGTGAATAGGCTTCACAAAGGATGAGATTTTCAAATGTGTATATCTTCAAGAGTACGTGATGAGTGGATGATGTTTTTTGTGAATACAAGAAGTGGAAAATCATGAATGCCTAAATACAGGATGGTAATATTTGAGACCAAAAAAATATAAATGGAGTGTCAGGAATGGAGTATCATTTCATATATTATTTTGAAGGTACACAAAAAATGGGTTGGAGGCCTGGGAGCTTCTTCAAGTGCCATGCCTAAATATATGAGGCTACCACCACTTCATTAGATATGAAACAATTTTTAGAAAAGTATGAATCACTCTAAATTCAAAAAATCCAAGATAATAATAAATTAAGTATTTGAAAAATGCTTGATCATCATGAAAATAATTCTCTATTCTTGAATAGTGAAAAGTTATTTGCAAAAAATGAGTTTCTTGATTATGAGGTTTTCTGTGGTGACTTACTGAGCTTCACAATGGTAGTGTGTTCTTTAAAAACTATTATCATTATGACCCTAGTAGGATTTGTGATGACCCTTGAAAAAGGATGTATTAAACATCAAGATTAAGTGATGAATGTTTAGAGGATAATTAAATTCGAACTTCAAGTACTGTATATTCTCATGCTAGTTAGGGACAAATAATTAAGTGTCAATCTACTAAAGAAACCCTCATGTTGATAAACTGATTGAGACATTTTTCAAATAAGAGATCTAGGGGGAGATGAAATATGTGTTCTATGGGAGGTGATGCGCTATCCCTAAAATCATGTGAATGTAGTGTTATAGGAATTGACTGAGTATGTCTAAACTTAAATATTTCATAGCAAATAATGTTTATTGGATTTAGGTGTGACCAAAACACATTCATAATTTTCTCCTCAAAAATTACATTTGTATAGAACCATGTAAAATTGACAGTTCGTCTCTCTACGTGTGAATGTTTTATCAAATTATGATTACTTATGATTGGTAAAAAAATTCTACAAATGTCGGGAAAATAGAAGTCACTTTTAAAAAAATGTCAGGAAAAGAGAAATCACTTTAATAGTTTAATGTTTTGTAGTTTCATGTGATTATATGACTTAATTATAATAAGGGAATTTCCATTGGTAAATCATCAGGTCATTACATGATGTTTCTAGAAATTTATCTGTGAGTTACCAACTATAATTGTTGATGAATATTGAACTGATTGACTCTAGGATGTATTTTTGAGAAGAGAAGAGGGTTTCTAAATTTAATTTATGTCACTAAAATTTTATTTACGGAAATATAGAATTATGAGTTCTTAATGTACATGATATATAAGAACCATCTCCCTATAATTAGTAACCACTGTCTCATTCTAGAGATAATAAAAAAGTAAAAAAATTGGATCTGTGAGAATCATAACACTAGTTGGGTAACCATCATCTTTTGAAGCTGACAAAAAAATGGGATAATAATCATTTTGTAAGTATGAATGAATATGGTACATAACCATCATCTAACACGGTTACAACATCATCGTAATACAATATGATAATTATCTATTTTTTTATGGTTGAATTGTGCATTGGGTATGAATGATCACATCTATGAAAGCATCAACTAAGACACATATGAATGATTCTACTCCACCATTAAGATTAATGGTTCTTGATAAATTCATGTATAAGAATCATGACTTATTGATAATTTTGGGATTTCTAGAGGCTGAAAACTGAGTTTCCAAAATATATAACAGCGATGAAATGAAATTTTAGGATGATGAAGTTGTAATTCATGTTCAAATAATATTGATTATTTATTATTCTATTATTCATGAATGAGTTTTAAAAAATAATGTGAATGATAAAAATAATAAATAAAAGGTAACATCATTGGTTTTCGAAAATAATTCTCATAAAGTTTATTTGAGGATAGATCTACTATTTAATGTTTAATTTATTTTTTTGAGTAATCTATGTGAGTTGTAATAAGGTTATCCAGAATGAACTGCAAGTATGGTAATTTTATAAATACATTAAATTATTACATCCATGTTTTATAAAATATAAAAATGAAAATAAGTTGATTTAAGTGCTTCTATTAAATGCAATTATATATTTGAAATGAATTTTTTATTCAATAATGAGTATAATTTTTGATGTCCGATCAATCTATCATAAAAGATGGTTTAAAAATCAAAGTCATTCTGGAAATTGAACTTCACATAATCAAAAACATGGATTCTCTATTCAATACATTTGTTATTATATGTTATATAATTTTTAGTGTAATTTACATTTGTATTTCTTTTATATGTTTGGAGTTTATGTTTCTGAAGAAAATTTGAATATACTATACAAAAAATATTGAAATTTTTAAACCAATACAAAGACAATGAAAATGATAATTGATTTGTAATTTACCAAGAACAACAATTAAAAAAAAATCATAGAACACAACCATGTGATTCCACATAATAAATCTTTTTTGAATTATTTTGGTGATAGTTCTTATTGAGAAATTCAAAAAATTGAATCCATGAAAATTATAGATATAATATCATGGTTCTATCTATAATTAAAATCTGGATATCTTCTAATATACTAATTCATGTATATGCTAGTTAGAGGAGCAATTAATGTGATACTTATATAGAAAAATGTGATCTTTCAAGGAAAGAAAATATTTTTGTTGAGAAGTATATGTGGGAGTATATTGAGTAAATTCATGAAGTGGATTATAGTCCAATAAAAATATTAATATTTCTCATTAACGTAGAGAGTTGGAGAGATAAGATAAACATCATCTCTTATAAATGAAAAACAGAGAATCCTAGATAGTTCAAAATCTATTGATGAAACAAAAACATTAAGTATTTTCCAAAATAGGTATTGAGAAAGGCGAATGAAATAGTAATTTTTCTAAGATTCAATTGGTTTTTTAAAGAAGATTAAGAGTTTCTATGAATTTCCAAGATAAATAAGTGGAATCACGATGAAGAATTTAAGTATAGTTGTCAAACTAGTGATGAATTGATAAACCATATTGCATTTTTAATAAATGAAAGAAGAAATTGTTAAGTATTATATCTAATGCTTTCATGGTGAATATTGGTATAAAATTAGTGAATTTTCATAGTTAGTGAATTGATTAAGAGGAAATGAGAACATAATGAAATATTATAGTCTGAGTAGTTGTTTTTTATAATATTCAAATTAAGTCGCAAGCATTTGGTTGAGTAATAAGGTATATTATTTTGATTCAGTGACATATTTTTCATTAGTGCTGACGTAATTCAATTAGATGGATTTTTTTGGGTGTGAAGGTGGGATTCTAGTTAGAAAGAACTATCAGATGCCACACTTTGGTTTTCTGTGTAATATTGTGAACATTCTAATGTAATATATGTAAAAAAAATTAGGATAATACGAAGACCAAAATTTTATTTGATAATAATATTATAATATATAATCCACGTCTCAAAAAGAGATAAAAATTATAATGATATGGTTTCCCACTTTTGGGTACATTTTTTTAGGAATACCTCTGGATGATATCTTATTTATATTTCTAATTTCATGGGATTCTGTCATGTTAGAAAAAAATAAAAGGATCTTTATATATTATCATTATTAATAGAGATTAAAATACGAATGTGTGTAAAATATTGGATTAATATTTGAAATTTTATAAAATAATCTCAGAACATATGATTCAACGCCCCTTAAGGGGTGTCTTCATAGTTCAACTGGGACATAGACAATGATTTAAAATAAAAAACATAATGAATTTTAAAATACAAACCTCACTTAAATAAATAAAATGATATGGAATTAAAATACCATGACTATTTATTATATAATACATCAAAGATTAATTATATACACGATATAAATGAATATATGTGCATAATAAGAAACATTCCTTGATGATGTGAAATTTGAACAATTTTTTTTACCAATATCGTACCAGGTAAAGAAAACATATATCATTGAATAGATTAATTGAACAAAAATTTTAAAAAACTCAAATTAGTGGAAAAAACTCAAAACAATCATTGTTCATTGTTCAAATAATTTTAGTGTTACATAATTAATGAGTGAAGGAAGTAACTCAATGAAAGTAAATTTAGTTAAGAACCCCCTATTGAGTTTGGTAATGGATCAAAAGTTGATGTAAAGAGAAAGTGATGTAGAATTTTAAATCACATAAAAATGCGATTCATGATAAAAAAATTCAATGTAATTTAATTAACTCATTTCAAATAATAATAATTTCATAAATTCTAATATGTCTCAAGAAATAGAAATTGAGATGCAGAACCTAGAGATATTTTATAAGAGTTGTATCAAAATCCATTGAAAGAATGAATATGATTTGGATTTTTAAATCAATTAAGATAAATAATAAATATAATATAATATTTTATAAATGATATTAATAAAAAAATATTTATGTATTCATGGCACACAAAATCATATATGAATCAGGGAATTGAAATTAAGACCATAAAACACGTAACAAATAAATTTTCGTAGTCAGATGCACTTGAAAATCGACATATAATAAATTTATATTTACCATTCATATGATTAAGTATGTCATTGACATATATTTTACTTTATATTATCCATTTATAATTTATTATTAACAAAATAGTGGTTGTTTATTATTTAAATTAACAATTTTGTGTTATCTTTTCTCTTTGTCTTACATGGTTATATTTAGAGATTCGTGTATTTTAGTATTGTTTTGGGATTCATCACCAATATTAATTTCATGAAAATGAATTTTTTTATCATTTTTTATTCCCATATCTATTTCATGGAACATATGTTCCTGAAACATATGGAACACTTGAAATTTATTTTTTAGGTTATTAATATATTAATTAAGAATTAAATTTTAATAAAATATACTTTTGTATATTACAACTATATAATTTTTAAAAGACATTAAAATTTTAATTGTTAAATTTAATTAATATTATTTAATTTTAATTATACATTCTTGGGATGAAAATATAGTATTATACATATAGGTGGTAAAACAAACCTAAAAAATTACATGTTATTACAGTTGAATGAGTAAAAATGATTTATTCTATAGTGATCATGTAAATTTTATATAAATATAATGGTTCAAAAAAATATTATTTTAGGGTAATAAATTAATTTTATGTATTTTTAGATCAATAAGGTAAATGATAAGAATGATAAAAAACCATTACATATAAAGAAAAAATCATCTATATTTTGGAAAGCTTCTTAGAATTTTAAGAGATTTGGAAATCTCTAGGGACCGGATGGAAAAAATGTGGGTGAGTATTTTTATAGAAGATAATATCAAAATGTTAATTGGATACATTATATTTTTTTTGGATTTAAATTTTTGATGTATACAATCTTTTATGAGTGATAACATTATCATTTTTACTACTGACATAAAAATAAATATTTTTAAGGAATTCCAAAAAATTCACTCAATTTATTTTTTGAGATGATTAATAAATTTATTAAAATAATATAATCAAAAAAATTTCTAAAATTTTGTAATGAAACATTTAAATAAAAATAAAAATTATAATAATAAATTATTTTATAGAAATATCATTATTTAAAAATTAAGGGTTCTTTAAATTCTTCCACATGACTTAAAAATAAAATGGGTGTTAATTTATATTTTTCAAAATAAATAAATATATTATAATAATCCATTAAAATTGATCAATTAAATTTAATATAAGAATAGATTACACATTAGAAAATTATCATTGAAAAATTTCCCTATTGTATTATAATTTATTTGAATCACATACCATTATTTATTTATTTTCTATCCATTAAATTTTAATAAATTAATTTCATTGGAACTCATGAAATCATTATTTTAATTTTTAAAAAAAAATATATGTAGAAATAAAATATATGATTTTATAACATGTAACATTTTTATGTTTTTATTTATCAAATAATTACTTTACATTTCAATTTTTATTTTGAGTTTTCACACTGTATATCACAATTTATTTTAGATTACTACTGAATGGGATATAAATTCTCAAAAAAGTTTTTATTTAATGGAAATAGTATAATAAAATATAAATAACTTACACACATGACATTAATTTATAAATAACGGAGACGTGATTCTCTGTTCATTATCATTTAATTTACTAATTATTAAATTAATTTAAAGCATAAACAAATTAATAATTAAATAAATAAATAAACCCAAGAATGCATTTGGGGTCTATCTCTGGATCATTAATTGTGAAACATAATAAATTAACAACTAAAATTATTTTGGATATTTCATTTAATAATTTGAATAAAATTAATTAACTGTAACTGTAATTTTTTTTCTCACTGTCCTTGATATTATTATTTTTAACTTACATATACATAAAATATATACCTATATGTCTAATATTTAATTATCACACACATGTGCATATAAATATCTTTATATTTATATATAATATATTTCTATAATAAATATATTTATAGAACAGTGAGTATTCTCCTTTTATATATATAAATATTTGTATCAATACATATATATTTACATATAATATATCAATTTATGAAATATCTATTCCATCAATAATATAATGAGACCCTAAATTTTAATTTTGATAAATCAGTTCATGATATTAATTATAAATATATCATGATTTCTCTTATGCTAGATATAAGATTTAGTTGTAATAGAAGAATCATAAAATATGCTATATTTAAATTTTTTGTCTAATTATTGAAAACAAGTTATGAATTATATTATCATCAACAAAATTGTAGAACTATATCAGCACATATCATTTATAAATAAATATTAATTTAAAAAATGATAACATTTTTTCGATGTGATTTCTAATAATTACTATCGATGTCAATTATTTAATTCAATAAATTGATGTTTAAAATGTATAATGAACTAAAACATGAGATACTATAGGAATATCCACATGTAATTTATAAAACTGAATATGTAGGTTATAAATTTTTAGGTGTTACCCAAAAGATACATGTTTTCTCTGGCATGTGACATAGATCATGTATGGAACTCTAATATTTTTTCTAGATACAGAGAGGAATTAGAGATAAAATTCATTATAACAAAAATAAAATTGAAAATGATGGAATCTCATGCTAACAATAGTATTTTAATATCATTATATATATGTGTGTCTGTGTGTACATCTCCTGTTTTAGATTTCTGAATTACAAAACAATATTATCCATTTAGTTTAAATATATACAAAACCACACATCATTAATTAATTATGTAATAAATAATAAAATACAAAATTAATATTATTTAGAAGATATTAAATTATATATCACATTAATAATATTTATTATGTATATTAAATATTAAATAAAAATATATTTAATTGATACATTAAATAAATCCCATGTTATCAAATAATTAAAAAAACTAAATAATTATATGGACTTTGACCGTTAATGTGATCATATTTCTCCCATAAAACATATGGTCACTTATATCCACTTGAAAAACATGTAAATATAAAACAATTAAAAAACTCCTATATTTTTTTGAATAATAATTTGTGACAAAATTTTGATCGACATTACTTAAATAAACATTGATCCTGGAACTAAGAACTATCATATTAAAATATACATATTTCTATATCTGATAATTATTTAGATATATTTTTTGTCATTACCTATAGTTTTTTATATAGTAGTAGGTCAAACCAAGATACCATGTGTGGTATCTTGAAAGACATTAAATACCCCATATATAAAGTGCAAATGCAGGTCAACAAAAAATTCCCATATAATACATACTATTTAATATAACCATTTTAAACTGATATCTTATCAGTGGACTTAGTAAGTGATGGGTGGAGACAACAATATCTCCTCGATGCATCGGTAGGTCTCATGAGAGAAACTAGTGTCTTAGCACAAGGCTTTGACAAAAAATTTATTTGTAGTCTTGGCACGAGGCCATGACTATCTGGTAATGATGTCCGATATAAGGCATTCCCTCATTGTGAAATTAGTCATTACATGTGATTATTGGACTAGTAGAATATCCATGTGCATGTTTATATGGTAATGTTTCATTTACTTTTCCCATATTATGTTCAAATTTATGTTTAAATGGATTTTGTTTTTATTACACATCTTTCCTTAATAGTTAATTGCTTCCGCTAAATTATTTACCCTTACTAAGAATCTGAGCTCACATGTTTCTTATGTTTTATTTTCCCAGGATTCCAAGATGTGTATTATGATTTATATGCAGGGTTAAGATAAAGGGAAAAATGTAATTCTCAATGAACAATCTATGCTGTGTTTTATGCCTCAAATTTTAATGTAAAGTTAATGTAAGTAATCTATCTTCCAAGATTTCTAAACTGATCAGTCATTCGGGACTTCATTCCTTGTAATCGTTCCAATGTATTAAAATAATGCACCGGCTCTGGGTAACTGGGGTTGGGGAGTTATAGTAAAAAATAGAAAAAAATAATATCCAATAAGATCATAATTATTTAAAACTATAAAATATTTTATGTGAATAAAATCACTTATAAAAAACTTTTAAAACTCTAAAGAAGTTGTCATCATACCTAATGAATTTCATATAATCGAGAGATTAGATTTAGAAGGATCAATAAATAAATAAGAATAAATAAATGGATAGTGATAAAGGGATAGAGAATATTCCACATTAATATCCTCAGTTTCATAAGAGGTTTTCAATAATGTATAATCTTATGATAAATAAGTGACATGTGGGAGGTGAATCATGGATAAACACACTCCTAGAGATTACATTAAAATAATTGAAGTGCAATAAAAGTCCCTGAAGAATATGAATGTTTCAATAGGTGATATATGTTACATAATGTCTCTTGAAATGTATAATTTCTCACATAAATAAATTTAATAAGTTTTGAGATCCACACATCCAACAATTAAATAAAATTTGAAAAACAAGAATTTAGTCTCGAAGTGTGAAGGAAATAGAACAGCTTCGTTGTAAAAATACTCTCACCCATACTATTTATAAGGAAGAGAAAGAATATCCTATTTATTCCATTTAACATTGTGTAATGTGTTTGTTCCTCAAATTAAAATAATTTATGGTGAGCCATAATATCTTGGGGAAAATAATAATGAAGTATTGGATACTAATTCAAGATAGACCAAATAAATAAGTCAGCATGTAATATTGATATCAAATTTGTGATTGTATGAAATATGAATAAATGGTCATCATTAGAGAAGATTATGAGTGTGTTCCAAAACAATAAAACAAATTTAATATGCTACCATCTTTATTTTATGATACATTTTTGAATTCCAAAAAATACATGTAAAATAACATCATCTTTGTTGAAGATTTGAATGTTAAAAAATTTAGAAACCATATGTGAAAGATCCATTTTAGTTTACTCTTAACCTAATTCATCATATGATTCATGTTTAGAAGAGATAAACAATGATGTATATCATGAGGAGTGTTTTTATGAAAGATATTCTAGTTAATAATGATGAAGAATCTTACAGAATTTTTCATCTCACCTATATCTGATTATTAAGGATGGTAGTTTCATATTGTATTATTGAAGATGTATGATTTCTTTATCACTCATCCTTGATAACTGAAATAATTTTTTTTACAAAGGGGGATAATCTTTTTAAAAATCGATTTCATAAAAAAATATTTTCTATGAATATTTAGATATGTTTCATAAAAATCCAATCATACATTGTACATGAATGTTTTTAACATGTTTGTTGAAGTAAGTGTAGGAGTATTACATTGATTCTATAACATATTTACATCACAATTGATATCATCCTAGAAAATAGTTTGATAAATTTATAAAATGTTAATGTTTTCTCATTTCATTAATTATAATGATATATTGAAATTGGATAGTTTTTTTTCTAATTCATAATTTCTTCTTTTATTGATCGATTGTGACTCACATAGACCTAGAGTGAGCCAGATGATAGAACATTTATTAACAATTAATTGATACTGTTTTCCCTATTACATTATATTACATAAATATATGGGGAATATAATATTATATGAAAGGTTGATGAGAAATGGGAGTGTATGAAAACACACTAACACATCATTTAGAATGTACTTCCAACAAATAAAATGTGGGGTTCTATTGTTGATCCCAATTTTTATGAGTTGTATTTATTGTTGAAGAATGATTGTTAAGGAATGTAAATATATTTACAATGAAGAAGAATATTTAATGTTTAATTATAATAGTGATGATAAAATATTGATTACATATTGTGGGGAATCCATGATTATTGAATATTATATCTGATTAATTGTGTCCAATAATATTAATTGAATTAAAATTATAAGACACATCCTGGTAATAAAATTTTATGTTTGCTATAAAATTTCCATATTGATTTATTGAATTTATGGAAAAATATTATTTGATTTTTTTTTAAGTTATATAGAGTCTTTCCTTCTTTGATGAATATTTATTATGGTTAGTGCACTATTCTTCAAAGAATTTATGACAAGTGTTGGTGCATATTGTAGGGCTTTCATCTGAATGAGGGGAGTTGATTGTCAAGAGTATTTGAGACATTCTAAATGAATATTACTAAAATTATGGGGGTTAAGAATCTATTAAATGGTATTTTATGAAATTTAAATTGATGAAAGGAGATTCTCTTGGTTTAGAGTTAATGAAGTGATTTTCTATGGAATAAGAATTCGTGCATTAAGCATCTGCATGAACTAATCAGGACCTACCTTTTAAATATTTATGGAACTATGGTGTATGTCCAATATTCTATGAAGAAAAAACTTCCATAATAATAAATCATTAAGGAATGAAATCATGGGCTCTCTATGTTCATATGAATTGGGTATGGATATTCTATAGTGAAAAGGTCGCGGCCATTAGTCGTATGGAAGGAGGAGATACCGTGAGTGTCACAAGGAAGGTATCTTAGAGATCAACTAAAAAATATGGGATGATGTGTCATTTAATATAGGAAATAATAATTCGTAAGTTTAAAGATATAAATGTTTTAAAATAATATATATATCATGATAATAATCAACATGATACATGCTATTTGAGAAAAATGTTGGAAGAGATATTAGCATGGAAATCTCACCGTAATTGATAGGAGTTGATTTGGTCTCGTTGATAATTATTTTGGAATAATTATCTATGAATTAGGGGATCCACATCCAAATATAATACATATTTATATATACTGCACTATATATAAATTATCATGTACCCTTGAAGAAGATGAATATTAGAAATTAGTAAGAATAGTGTGCTTGTTTTTTAATGAGAACGAAGGGTTCCATGATAACTTGCATTTTTATATTTTTATTCATTCACATAATTATAGGCTCTTAATTCGTATAACTAATAATGGTTGTAAAGATAGTTTTACAAAATTATCTTGATATTTAGCTTCACATTTATATAATTATAATTTTCATTGAATTAATATGGTTCCTTGGGATGTTTTAATGTATTCATAATTAGGGGATCTATTTGAAAAGCATTATGGAAATGATCTGAGGGTTTTAAATTTCTATCAATATTAGTAACTAATTTTTTTTTAATTCAAATGTTATTTTTAATTAAAATGATTGGGATTAAATAAAATAAGGTAATACTACATTTCCAATGTTTATTATTCTCTCTCTCTAATTTAGTTTAACATAAAATACATATTGAAAAGGGAATTTTGAAGTTATTATTCAAGAATGAATATTCCGATGTTGATAAAAAGTAGATCTGACTTAATTGCAATATATAGATATTTATGTTTATGATGCTAAGAAGGTAGATCCAATAGAGAATGATCATGTGTGTGGATGAAATGGTGATAAAAAAGATCTCTGAAGACATGTATTTTACCCTAATACCTAAGAGAGATTGTCCGTTCTCGGCTCTTAGTGACACGCCCCTGACCTAAGCGGCAATAGACGACACCTCCATCCCACCGTTATCATCAGGGGAGGTGGGTTTATATTCACATATAATGGAGAACCCTCCTTCATTTTCCCTACCTTCCTATTCCCCTTATATTAATCCTTTCCCCGAAATCACCATCTTCCGTAAGGTTGAATACCACAATGAAGAATACCCTCATCTCAATTTTTCAACCTCAGAATTTATAGATTCTTCTTATCTTTTCTCCCAATCCTTGTTTACTCAATTCACCAAGAAAATTCTTTTAGTAAAAGTATTAAATATATTTTTTTTACAAAAATGGGGGCTTCTGGAATGTATATCAGCCGGGATTCTAGACAAACGGCCTGTCTGATTCTGTTCTCTTCCTTGGAGGATCTGACCACCGCGTGGTCCTAGGCTCCTCAATCCTGCACCAACTATCACATTGATCTACTAAAATGGCCTTTCGATATTCTTATGAAGTAGGAATCCCTAAAAATAACTCTTTGGTTATGCATTCACAAGATCCCCCACCCCTTTTAGAATCCTTTTATCATTCGAATAGTTTGGAACATGGTAGTCCATTTTCTTTGTTCAGATTCAAGAACTAGTTCTGTATGCCAACCGATCTCCCCATGCTTCTATGTTGATGTTGATGGGTTAACACCCCTAGTCAAATGGAGTTGGATTTTGGCAGGAGAGGATGTTTTTGGATGAATCCGATTGTGTTTGAGTCTTGGATGCACTTTTGTTCGCTATATCGCCTCCTTGCACAGTTGTTTGATTCGTATCGGCATAGAGGGAAGAAATTTCATGTGGATTATGTTGATGGTGACCCTACCTTGTAGAGGATGGTGTCATGGATGTGTCTAGATCTGATGAAGGTGGTCCAAATTTTGGGGTTTACCGCACTTCCTCTCCTTTATCCGGGCTCCTATGTGAGGAAGCTACTACACTGCAGATGTCATCTCTGTTTTCCTTAGATAGCACAAGAGGCAATGATATTCTCCATCATCCAAAATGTGATTTCTGTGTGTCATTATTGTATAAGGATGATTTTATGATGCTTTGTGATAGTGGGGTTTGTGCGGAACTTTTCCAAGAAGGGGTTGGGAGGGATGAATGGGAGGTCTTCGTAGATGCATCTCGACATGGTGGATGGATCCAGAAAATCAAGCCAATGATAATGTAGTGAATGAATCTATCTGTGGGGATGAGTACACAAGTGTGTATTCCCAGTGTCTCATTCTAGAGTAAATCTCAATGCATTTCAGATTAATGGGTTGAGGCTTTGAATGGATAGGAGATCCGGATGAGTTACAGAAGGTCTCACAAGAGAGAATGTTTTTGTTGAGAAGATTAATTCTAGAGGTCTGATTTCAAATTCCCTAAACCGTTTTGAAGTGTTAGGTGAATAGGATGGTCCAACTAGTGGGGATTTTAAAGAGGTGGTGGTCACCAAAAAAGAGTATCCCTTGGTATAAGTGGGTTTTCTCTTGAGGGTGTGGATGATGCTTTAAAACCAATTGAGTCTAAATAACTGATCATTGTCGAGTAATATCTTTGATACTCCTCGAGGAAGGGAATGAACACTATTGTGTATTTGGAAAACTACATTACAAAAAACGGTATGGTATGGCCTAGGAGGGATTACTCCAAACTAACTAGTCCTCCTATTACTAGATCTCCAAGCAAGGGTAAGCTACCCTCAAAGGCTCCTATAACTACATGCATCATCCCCTCGAGAATGTGTAATGGTTAAAAGAACGAGGTGAATGACACCTCCATAAACCCCGTATCCGCAGAATGCAAGGATGCTGGTCTTGTCATCCCGTCAGGTGGTAATGTAATGGTGGATTCAGGATTACGGAGTGATATGGGTTATAATGAATAATTTTTAGATGAAGCTATGGAAATTATGGAATTAAAGAAGATGGAGGAGGTCCCTTTCAAGAAAACATGGCATGCTATCATTCATTCTTAGGAAGAGATGTCAGAGAAATCAATATCATTCAATGTCTCAAAATTGGTTTGTGATAAGATGTCTGAGATAGCTCTTGAGGTGGAAACTAGCCGAATATGGTTAATGAGGATTCAAACACAAGATTGTAATTTGTTATGAGGGTTTAATGTAGGGAAGTTAAGAATGGAGGAGTTCATACAGACATGGGAAAAGTTAGCTATGTGGTTTGAGGACCTCATCAAAGATGATATAGATCTAGAGGTAAATGGACCTATCTGGAATGTACTTTGGAATGCGTCTAATTGGTTTAAACAATATTTCAGTGGTTCTTCTGTCTATTTCTCTATTCTATGCTATGGTTTTCTGTATGGACATGGGTTCTCAATTTCTGTTAAAAGTGTTTGAATTAAAAAAGTATGTTTTCGGTAAAGTTAAATGATGAATGTAGTAGAAGACTAATATGTGGAATGGATAGAAGAAGTTGTTCTGAATGTTTCTTAAATAAAAATAATCTGAATAATTGGCTTTAAAGTTCACAAGTATAAATATAGGGCACAAAAATAATCACATATTGATGAAGAGGTCTTATAATTTGTACTAGAAAAGAATGAGATAATGAATGGTACTTTCTGTGTTGTAGTGCACATAAGAATATTAGAAAAGTAATTGCTGGAAGGATACTATGAATGTAAGAGAAGAGAAGGAATTAGAATCCAATATATCACAACAACATACCATAAATGGCATATTTAGTGGATTAATATCTTAGTTTTGTGAAGGACATATAAATTTTGTAGACTTCCTATATATGCAGTATAAAGATATAGTATGAGATACAATTGGATTCGGATTTCACCTCATTATAGTGAAGAATCATTGTATTGATCACCACCATACAGAGCATGGACTATCTAATCATGATGAGTAGTGAACGTCATAAAAACCTCTTATGATATCATTTACTTTCCTTCATCTTATTTCATATAAAAAGGAATAGTGAATAAGAGAATCAATGTCCTTAAATGTATTAGTGGTAATTTGATAAAAATTATTAAATTGACTAAATTACACCTACATATATTCACCCCTCAGTGTAGATTAAATCTGATGTAATCCTTCAAATTCCTTCATAGAAGTTACTCAATAAAGGAGTATTGTCGGAGGGTCTCATCAGGTGGTCACATAAAGATGTGGAATGAATTACATAAAGATATAACGAGTTTAACAAAACCTAGAAAGTGTTGTAGACATATGACTAATAATGTTTTATATCATATGTTATAGGATCGTACATGAACTTAATTGTTCTTCTATTAAATTATTTTTGAATTCTATTGAGAATATAACAAGTACCATGATATTAATATTGTTGACATTATATTATCATTATTTCATATTTGATTAAATATTTAATAAGGAAAAAAGATAATTAGACTCTCTAATGTTGAGTAATCCAAAACTAATGTTATCTATATGTAAAATTGGTAGTGAATAAATATTTAGGTTAGTGTGATTAGGATTAAATATCAAGATATAAAATATGATAATGATGCATAAAATAGGTTTTTTTTGGGCTCGATGCCCCCCCAAATATATACCATATAGAGTGTCATACAATATGTATCTAGTATATTAGGGGTGTATAATTCATATTAAATCCTCCAACTTATGGTTGGTTAGATATCTAGCATAAAAAAATCCTATATTAATAAAATTCTTATGAAATCTATGATGATTAGATAATTTGGGTAGGTTGAGACATATTATTATCAATTTTTTAGTTAGATATTAACTAAGATGGCATTCATCCACCCGTATTAAGAGTATTCAATCTTTTCCCATAATTGATATAGTATGTAGAAGATTGAAACAATACCTACATAGTATATATGATGTTCATGTCTATTGAAGTAAGAGTAATGTGATAAGATCATCCACTGTGATGAATGACTTGTGAGGTATTAATTAATGTGAAGAAATTATTCATAATGAATTTATAATGGAGTAGTTATACAACATCAATATATTCTATGTTATCTTCTTACTGAATGTATTAGATAAATAAACATTATGATTATTCAAAGTTTCATATGATGCAGTTGGTGTATAAAGGTATAAAGAAACATGATTTTGATGAAGACCATTCTAGGCCCTTCTTCTTCTTTATTATCATTGGTTCTTTACCAATTCCCTCTATTTTTATACATTTATGATTTTTTCAAAAAAAAAATTTCAATACTATAACTTCACTTAGGGTCACAGTTTGTAGTAATGAAAATGGGGATCATGTTTTTGTGACATTAATTGCTACCTAAAAATTTGTTCTAGAAGATATCTATAATAATTTCTAGATGAACATTCACAAGGTAATTGATACGATGTGATAGATGGTGAATTGGCGATACATTTTTTAAAAAATAATTTTCGGAAATATCCATAAGGTGTTTCAGAAATGTTTCATATGATATGATAAATAGTAAAAGTGAATAAATTCTATAATGGTTTTAGTAGAAGTGGTGGATTTAAGGATATTTGAACTAAAATATTGACCACAACATAGTTTTTTAGACCAAGTCATGGTCTTGATTTATGCAAAACAAAAATTAGTGTGAGAAATTTTGTATTAGTGAAAATTGATGGAAATTATTTTACCTTTTGATAAGCCTTGGATTGAATTTAATCTTCCATTTATAAGTATCATTTTTTGTTGAATATATAGGAATCTGAAATATAGTTTCCTACCAATGTATATTCACTCATTGGAAATATGATTATCAAAACAGGGAATACTGTAAGGTGGTTGAATCAGTGCATAGTTTCTGCAAATCATCTATTTAGATAGTAGAATGGTCATTATAAGTTTTTATATTCTATGGGTATCCTGGTAGATTATAATATTTGGAAAACTCTCTATAATCAACTATCTCAAATTAAATTTCTAGAATAGTTTTCTTGTGTAATAATAATGATTCAATGGGTTATTTGAGATCACAAGTTGCCTCCACAATGGTTTGGAGTTGTTGAAACTAATACCAAATGATAATGTTTCCAACACAAGGATGTGACGAACAATCTACATTGTGCATTGCTGATATGAAAATTATGTCTTATTTATGTACATTGTTATAAATAGTTAATAATTTATAATGAAGTATTAGTAGTGTTTTTTATGTATAATTTAATATTATACTTCTGGTAAATACAAATAAAGTAATTTTTTCTCATTTTATTGCATGAAAACTTTTTAGATTCATGTTAAAAGTTTTTCTCGTATTTTTTCATTGGATGTAATTTTTTTTCCTTATATGTGTGTGATATTTCCTTGATTTTTTCAAATTTTATCATTGTGTGGTTGGTAAGGTTCAATAAATTTTAACTTATGGTACACCTAGTGAAGGTATATGAGCCAATATATATTCAGTCTTCCATTATCCAGTTATGGGTGAAAATTTTGGGTAGATCAACCATCAATGTTATGATGGATTACTGATACCTCAATATATTTGAAGTAATTATTCCCACCCAATAGTGGTATTTGATATTTGGGACGAGTTCATCCCACCTACCTAAAAAAATGAATTTTTCTCTATTTACTTTCACATTGCCTCATATTCAGTGGATGTTTACTATCATTAATTTTTTTTAGTTGTAGTTAAAAGAAATTTATGTACATATAAATTCAATGGAAATAAGTTTGGATAATAGATAATTTAGTTAGAGAATAATAAGATTTAGAAGGACCTCTATGTTCTTATTAGATTTGAACATCTAAAAAACATTTAAAAAGATGAATAAAAAGTGTTTGATAGAAAGGTGACACCATTGGTGAGGGTGTATTAGGAAATATAAGTTTTCTTCTAAATCAAGGAAAATAAAACCATAAGGGATGTTATAAAATAATTTTTTTCATGTAAGTAAATATAATGACACTAAAAAGGTGTTCATGATGAAGTGTTTTTTAAATCTATGGTTTTAAAAAAATGAAGACCATCAGAATATCATTTGAACGATTTTAATATGATCTATGGGTACCTCGAATCTAGGACGGGAACATTCAATAATTATGTATGGGTTTTAATTATGTTTTATTCACTTTTATTTAGCTAGGATAAAATGGTTACTATTTTAAGTATCTCTATTAGAATGATAAACATGGTTTCCCAAGATATTTGGAACATGATCCTCATAAAGGATCATCGGCAGATAAAAGTAAAAGGATATCCAGTAATGTGCTCATTGACACTGGTGTGTATGAAGAAATAATCTAAATAAATACTATAAGACGAAATAATTGGAATATAAGTCTCATAAAATACATCAATGTAGTTTGGATGGCTTTTTTCCTATATGGTAGAGCATTTGGAAGGAACAATATTTCAAGAAAACTGTAAGAGATAAAATAGGAACAATATAATGTATCATCATTATGTAGTTCAAAGTTAATTTTGGTAATATAAGTAAACATATAATTATTTATCAGTGAGAATAATTAATTATAAGTTTCATTGATTAACTCTTAATCCTATTTTCATTCAAATGGTTATTGAATATATATTTTAAATTATGTATTTGATGAGTTTGAGAAAGTTTATCTAGTAAATAATAATTTTTGGATGTTTTTGGAAAGGATATGTGAACATTATAATAAATAATGGTAAATTATAGATGCTTAAATAATTTAAGAACATTCGAGGTCTATGTAAAACCTTATTTAGATTGGAAAAATTTAAGATTAAGGATTTTGTGATTCCTTTGTTAATAGATTATAGAATGTCACTCAAGGATACTTGGTTGATGTATGAGGAGTTAAGGATTGGACACTTCACTTGATAAGATGTTTAGATGAAATTGAAATGTTTGAAATACATCATCATTAAATCTTAAAATATTTCATTTAAGATTCTATCACCTCAATTAATATTATATATTTTTTATAATGAAAAAATGTCAAACTAAAGTAATTTTACATGGAAATCAGGATTTGTGAAAGTTGTTTATTAAGGATATAGATAAATGTGTCTATAATAACCATAATTCTAGTAATGTAGTTCCATTGTTTAACATATTATAATGGTACATGATACAACTAATCAAAACATGAATGGTTTTTTAGTTTATTAGTCTTTATAGACAATATAGATTCTTTATTTCCATATTACTTTGGAAATATTAAAAAATCTAGAAAAATGAACTTTCAACCCTAAAAATCACTCAAATACCCATTCTTAATAATATAAGGAAAATAAATAATAATAAATGGTTTTCTCAAATTCATTTTATGTTAAATAAAACAATAGAATATGTTTTTAATAGATAATGAGTTTACAATATTTTTAATTGGATAATCTATACATATTCCATTTAATAAATAACTTGAGGATCAAAATGTATCCCTAAAAAATATAAATATAACAATCATATAGATAATAGTAATGAAGATCTTAAAGAAGTAAATTTATAGCATCAGATATCATAATTTTACTTTCAATTCCTCATGCCAAGACATAAATAACCTTACAATTAGGGCCTTGTGACAATAAAAATTATTAATTGTTTATGTATTCACCAAATTCCCAACCAATTTGGACCACTATTTTTCTCATGAGACTTGTCGATGTATTTAGGGACTAACTACAATTGGGAACTACCCATAACACACACACACACACACTCACACACACACACACATATATATCCAATTAATTACTCATATATTTAACAAAAAATACAATAAATAATAAATATACCTTATCAGAATATAAATATCTTTATTGAATCAAGAAAAAAATGTTAAAATTTACCCATCGAATAAAATATCATACTAAATTAGATTCATTTAACTGAAACCATATTTTGAAATAATATATGGTCAAATAATAAAAAATGTAATACAATTGAAAATGAATACAACCATTAAACTAAAAATATATACATAAATATGGAAGATAATTTCTAATGAATAATTTAGAGTGATAGAGAACATGGTCAAATGAAATTGAGAGATCACAAATCAAGATATAATCCATAAATTAGTAAATGGTGGTAGAAGACCATAAATTCATAAGAGATGACATTTTTAAATAAAGAGACTAATTTAAATAATTATACAGTAAAATGGATGCGACACATGGAAAAAACATTCTTTATATATTTATTAATTTTTTTGTAAAAAAAATTGTAAAACATTTCCATGATTCCTTTCACCATTTTGGAAAATGAATTCCTTTTTATTTTAATAACATAAATAATAATTCCAAAAAAATTGTAAAATTGATTCTATTTGAAAAAAAATGGAATATTTAATTGGAATTATAATATGTAATGTTGACTATGATGATCGGAAAATCTATTCATTCTATTGATTTTTAATTGAAAATTCCATTAAGAATTTTTTAAATAAATTAAAAAAACATGTTTAGAAATCATTGAAAACATTCAATTTAAAACATCGTACAAAGTGAAATGGTATTATAATAAAGAATAATTCATGATATAATATGTCAAAAGGGTACTATATATACCATTTAAAATAAATTGTGTTCATAATATAAATCACATTCCAAGGGAGTGGAATTGAGATGAAAACCGCTTACCATAGATTCTTTCTTAGTCAGACATGTTATATCATCTGAAATAACAAATATAAAATTATTTAACAGTTCCATAAGAATTATTTTCAACTATATTTTATTTTTAAATTCATTTTATAAAAATTTTATATCCATCCATTGAATAGATTTTTTGTTATGTCAACAATTTAATGTTTCGTGGTCAATTGCTACAAAATTACTTCTATATAATGACCATGGTTTAATGTGATATGAAATGATTTATTTATCTATATAATACTAAATATTTAAATGAATTTTTTCTTAGATATATTTATTTTTATAATAATCCATTCATTGTTGTAATGGAAAAATGAATCACAATGCTTTGTGGAGGTGGTAGTACACAAGTACACAAGTGTGACATTATCAATTTCTAATCGATGGGTGGGTACAATGGTAGAAGAGATATTATATTAAAAAAATCATTATTATATCATAAATATCTTATTATTAAATAATTATTTATTTATAACCAACTTGGTAAAGTGGGGATGAGAAACTATTTACATTACTATGTGGATATGGTAGTATGTATATATGCATGGGCACTCTTTTAAGTTTCTATACCATATAAAGGAGATAGAATATAGATGTAAAATTAACATAAACACATATAAGTATGGAAAACAAATTTATCTAATTATTTTAATATTTTATTTGAAGACATTGAGGAGGTTTAAGAATAAAGGAATTTGTAAAAATCTGAAAGAACATATACATATTCATTTGGTACCCTCTGTTTAAAACGTAATCATTCATCAAGTGGAAATTTGGAAATTATAGAAACACATGGAAGATTAAAATAATATAGAGGAGTTATTTGGATAGAATTTTTCTATGCTGACTGAATCATAATTTTTGTAGAATATTAGAGAGTATTTTCCATTTTATAAGGTCGGAGGGTTGAAAAATAGAAACTATTATGAAAATTAAAATATAATAATGTAAATATAATAAGAAAAGATGATGAAAATGGATAACTTTACAGTATGAGATGATATATGATCAAAATTTATTCAAAAAATAGTATCTAATCAATTTTTATGTTATATTAGCCATTATTTTTTAGTCTAACCCCCTCGTTAACGTTTTTATACCTTAACATATTTATATGTTTTAATCATAGTTTCTATTCAATATTAACACAATGTTAGTTTTACTAATTAAATAATAGTAATTATTATAACTTGAAAAATTTAATTCATTTTAAAATATTCAATTCCTATAATTTATGTAGATATGTTTCAACATTAGTTCATAAAAAGCAACAAAAAACCATTTTTATTAAAATATTCATTTTTTACATCAAATGGATTTCATACCAAAATAATGGAGAGTATTGATTAATAAGCAATTTATTTTATTATGTTTACTTTAAAAAAAATCCAAAACCAAAAGTAATTTTGTGAATACATGATTAAAATAGAAGAAGAATATAGTTTTTATTCGAAGACAAACATTAGTTAGTCTTCCAATGTGTTAGAAAAAAATTTCTAAGTCCAATATTATATGATTAAATGCATTATATTACATATTAGATATAGATTCATACTATTGATATATTTATTATATAATATAATTCATTTATCATCCCTTATAATTTTATTAAAGTTACATTATTTGGAAAATATATGTTCTTCATAATTTAGAGCAAAATAATATTTAATAAAAATTTAAAATTTCCCACATAAAAATATTATGAAATTATGAAATCAAAAAATAAATTAATTGCATTAACTTATAATTATAATTTTTATGATTTTGTTATTAATTAAATTATTTGATAAATCTATGTTTATTATGTTGTAGTTTTGATAGAATGATAAGCTTAAATACTATAATTAATTCTTAGGTGTTACATTACCCCTTCAATAATTTTATCCTAAAAACATATATAAATATACCTAATATAAAAGCAAGGTAATTTATTTGTCATAACTTCTTTATGTTCCCACATTGTTTCTTTTGTGTGGTGATTTCTTTAAAGTACCATTACTAGCCGAGTCAACCAATTCGATAACAATTATTTTCTTGTGTCAAGAATCTAGATAGTCTCCTCACAATATAATAAATTTGGATCCAATTAAATTTTATAAAGGGTGATTAAATGGGTTGGGTCTTTGATATACATCCTCAATAATGTGATATGGATCGCATTACTAACTTTAGAGAGGCTAGGTGGCATTACTATATTGTAATCCACAGTTCCAATTCATTAAAAAATCTAAACAGGCCCAATGCACATGGTACATAGTCTAACATTCCTTCCAATCTTTATAAAAAACATCATGAATATAACTTTAGGAAGAAACATCCACAACATGAAATTTTAGATTCTTTCTCTAGTTATTAGTAAACTATTTCCCTACTTTTAGCTACCTTGATATGACTATGAAGGGTGAATACTTTTTAAATTTTCTCTACATCAAGATCTAAGACTAAAATAATATTTCCACTAAATTTATCCAATAAATATAGTTTGTGACATATTTCATCATATAATGCATCATATGGTTTCATTTTAATGCTTTAATAGAATCTATTATTATATGAAAATTCTAGAAATCGTAAATACTGATCCCATATGGCCTTAAAGTCATGTGTGAATAAAATAATTTTTTATTTTAATGTTTTAACAGTCCTTTTAGGTTTTCCATTGGATTGAGAACGATAAGTACACATAAATATATATTAGTGTTAATATCATTCTATATAATAATCCATAATTTTACTATAAATTATCATTCATGATCAAATTAAATTGAAATACATGCATAATGAAGCCTCACAACTACATTTATATAGGGACATGGATGTTGAATATAACTTATATCATCCCTTAAAACAAGGAAATCTAAAAACATGGTAATATTATCAATAATAACCCATATGAAATCATTTCATTTTGGAGTCTTTTCTAATTTAGGGATAAATTACAATGTAATATCATCCCACTTCCCAATATAAATACAAATAGTTTCATGACTCCTTCTGGATATTGTTTCTCAACGTTTACTTGTGTAAAAACTAAGAATCTTGATACATAGTAAGTAATTTCCCACCTTATATTATCCCACAGAAAAAGTTTCCTTAAATACATGTACATCATGGTGCAACCAATGTGTGTAGATAAATTTTATATTTTGGATTCATCAAGTAATTCCTTCTATAAATCAGGTATTTTTTTGAACACATAAACACATTTAAAATTTCATCACATAATATTCAGAAACAATGTATAAAAATTTCCCATCAATTTTGGATCACATTATCTTTTAAACCATTATAATAGTGTTATAATAATTTTATTTTCTCTCGTAAATATGGTTCATATTTCATTTGTAAAAGAGGTGATGTTTACCCTTCCCTAATTATTCCCATATAAAAATTTACTAAATCCATGAATGTAGGATCTTTTTAAATCCACATTTATTCATAAACCCAATATATCTCCCACTCAATGCATAAAGAAACTTATTTTCCATCCCATGGTGGTTGTTTATTGATTAATCACAATACTTGAGTATCTCTATCCATATCCTTTGTCAAAGTTTGGGGAGTTGTTCTAAAATTGTGTATTTTATAATTTTTTGATATGTATATTTCTTATATATTTCATTATAAAGATAATGCCTTTATATCTTCAAGGAAAACATTAAAGTTTCTAACATGAGGTCATGGTTTGGGAAATTCTCTTTCTGGAACTTTAACAACCATGATGTAAAAGAAACAAATATTTCATTCTATATTTGGATGCATCTGGGTCATCTTGTTGATGACAAACTTTATATAACAAAACCGACCCTTCTCGATTATAACATCAATATTGGTTCATTTCCAAATATCTTATTTAGATCATCAAAATGTATTTACATTCATCTAAAATATTTGAACTTAACCACTTTATATGTCAAATTGGTTATTGATTTCGCTGATCATGATTGTTTTTCACAAAATATAAGTACTAACCTACTAATCCAAGGAAAATATATATCTCAATTTTATTCATTATCATAGGCCTTTCTTTAATTTACATTATGTTTAAGGGAACAACATATATTCTATCATTAAAGATAATATTACTAGTAAAAGAAACTTTTAAAATTCTGAATTCATACTTTCTAAATTTAGAATATAACAACTTTATTATATGATATTCCACAACTATTCCACAATATCATTTATTCTCTCTATTGATTTTATATTATACCAAGATATTATCCTGAAATACCATAAATAAGTTATCAATATAATCATTCAGTACTCAAGTTATTAGATCCCTCAAAATAGGAGGTGTTTTTTTAATCCAGAGTGTTGTACTATAATCTCATAATGTCCATACCCTGTACGAGTTTTAAAATTTAAAATATATTCAATCCTTACCCACAATATATGATCCCCAAATTCAATATATATGTTTCAAATATATTAATGTAATTCTATTTGATCAAAAAATTCTTCAATTCAAGGAAGAGGATATTAGTTCTTACTAATAAATACAATTATTTCCTTTTAATCGATGAAAAAAATAGACCTTTCCTTCTTCATAACAAAAATAATAGGGGATTACATATATGATACACAAAGGTGAATAATTCAGATATTACGAAAATCATGTGGTTTTTTTATTTCAACAGATTCTACCAGGGTTATTATATAGGGCTTTATACATATAGTTATTTTTATCCAGATAGAGTTCAAGGGAAAACTCAACTTCATTATTTTTTTATTTCCATGTAAATATTCCTGGAAAATATAAATATTTTCATAAAACTTAGTACATATTCTATTCCATGAACACATTTTCCATATATATGTTTTTTCTTCTATTTTAGTCTATGAATTTCATTATTTTGGGTGGATAGATACATGATTTAGATGATGAAGCCTCCCTTATATAGTTAACAGATTATATAAACCTACATGAATCATAATATATGTATCAGGAAAATGTATTTTTAAATAATTTTGTGAAATCCAATCCATGCCATGTATTATATGAAATTTAATCATTTATATAACCTGAATGTCTGAAAAGATGTCATGAATATATATCACAATTAGGTGTAATTGACATATCCATGTTGTAATGATATTTACATGAGGAATTTTAATTGAATAATCCCTTATTAAGTTAATAACGAATGATTTAATGTTAAAGGAAAACATAAAAGATATAAAAAATAGAAAATTTCCAAAATCAAATAATCATTATATAAATTCTATTTTATGATAAAATTACCTTCACCCACATCTTTAGAAACGTGAAATTCATCTGAAGTAATCACATAGTCTTAGCCTTATCCCCATGGAATATTATACTTTATCTTCCCATGATGACAGGAGAATTAGTTTTTATTTTTTCCCATATTTATAATGTTATAACTATGGATATAAGTGGATTCTTTCATTCCCTCACATTCATGATCTAGATGACCCTTATCTTATTTTATGAATTTCATTTTCCTTGGTGCTCAGTCAAACTTTTATTTTCATGATTTACCTTGAATATCTACCTAATAGAATATTATTTATCTATATTAGAAAAACATGATACAACATCATCATACGATGAATTAATTTTAGAGATTAGTTCCCTTTGGATATTTTTAGTAACACCATATAATAAATGATCATTATTATTTTCTAGATTACTTAAGTAGTTAGTTTAATTCATTGATAGCCTTGCAGTGAATGTTTCATATTTATTAACACATCCCTATTCCTTCATATCTAGGTTGATTAACATCCTATGCTTTTTACCTCAACACACTTGAGGAAAATATTTATAAAAAAATTTATTTTAAATGTAATATATTGAATACTCATGATTATATCACCTTCTTTGGTATCTCAGATAATAACCACTATTAATCAATCTCACCCTTTATAAAATATACTATAATAATATCATATTACCTTTAATTACATCTAAATTTTATGAATATAATTTCGAGATATGTGATTTATTTATCATCATCCAATGGATTAGTATTTACATTAAATTATATATACTTATTTCATGTGAAGAGATCCAACATAGTTACACCACACTCTGGAAAAATAGATTTCTACATACTAGAATTTTTATTTATTATAACTTGGTTTATTTTTCCTTAATGAACAACAAAATAATTTTTTTTATTCAATCACTTATAAAGAAAAACTGAGAAACCAGATTTGATCTACCTAAATAATTTCCAAGATATATTACTTACTTGAATGTTTGTTTCATCTGTTAAGAGATATTCAAATCAAAATTCTAGCTTGTACCAAGATTGGGTGTACTCTTCAAGGATGATCTTCCCATTATTGAATCCCCTAATAAGGATTAGGTCCTTCTTGTTGATCCATGAATATTTATAGTCATAGAGATTCATCCTCAATGAACTCCTTAACATCTTAGTGTCTTCTTTTTCAATATAATTGTGTGGAAGAATTTGTTCTACAACTTCTTATTCTGAACTCATAAGAAATTCCAATGACTGGTTGAGAAGATCACCTGGTTTCCACTGCTGAAATGTAGCCTTGGGAGGACGGTGGTTATCTCTGTCCATATAGTTATCTTTCACCCTCTTTGTTGAATGTGTCTCAATTGAATATTGAAAGAAGGAGTAATCATTTCTCTCCATTCAGATTCCTTTCTAGGTTTTACTTCTCCTCACCCTAGGAAGCATATCACCTTGAACCACATCCTCTATTCTACATGTAGAATAGTCTTCGTTGGATTATTTCCCAGTAACATTTTTTTATCTAATAAGGGGCTAATAGAATCATCCTCAAGCACCTATAATAGATCCTAATTAGGCAGTCATTAAGAGCGATTTCCTAGTTCAATGTTTTCGAACTCCCTTCTAGGACTTTTCCTATGGCCTATTTGATTAACTCTACCTTGTAATTATACATCAGCATTTGAATTACCAAGGGGAGTTATATAACATCCATCAAACACCATTAGTGACTCCATTATTTTCCCACTTCCGCCCTTAAGACCCTAAATCTCTATAGGGAACTCGTTTTCACCCCCTAAAACCTTGTGAGTAAAAACATCTCCTCCATCATATTCATTTATAGCCACCAAAACTCCCTGGTTCCCAACTAACCTAGGAGTGCTCACCACCTTCACTTCCTACTTCACCTTGTAAAAACTTTCCATCACCATCATCTTAGGAGGTAACATTAGTGATTGATTCTTCATCTCTACATCACACAAACTCATAAGACCGAAGTGAATACTAGTAGTAGATCCACCACTTCTGATGAATATCACCCCTAGAGGATCTGTAATCATTTGTCTTGCATCTTGAGGTAGACCTTGTCGATGTTCATTTAGATTAGGATTAGAATAATCAACTGCAGTTCCATCATGATCTATATAATCCTATTTCCTTTGCTCCTACAGTTTCTTTATTGGATTCAAACTACAAATAACCAAATACAATTGACATAACCTATTTCAAGACAAGAAAAATAAAATTCCATGGCTTTAACTTAACATCATACCTCTATCGGAATTCATAACCATCTACTATCCACACCCAATCCATTGGAAGATGGGATGCGTCATCCTCTACATAAACACAGGGGATGATGTGATAACACACAAATTTTTTTCTCCTGCTGATGCACAAGAAATGAACAAACATGTTATCTATAATATGCATGATAGATGTATTTTGGAAGGGAACCGTAAGATTGGGGATGGTTACCCAGATTTCTATAGATATATTATCTCTCTGTATATGGAATTCTTAGTTCCACCGAAGAAGATAAAAGAAGGAACTGCCACATCGATTTGGTGCTTGGTACCAAGCAATAATGAGATCTTCCATCGACCCAAATAGAATCATGATATGAGTTCGATCAAGAATTCCTGCTACTGAATTATCATGTAAATCCTAGGTTTCAATGAATTAGTATCAAAATATGTCAATTGGAGGAAATTAGTGAGAAAAACAAGTAAAAACAGTCATATTTAATATATCCATGACATTATTGTACACCAGTCGTGATAATGAGAGGTGAGGAGAACCACAATACAGATCCAGGACTTTAGAAAAACTGAGATATATAGAACCAAATGAAGAAACAACTGATTTTAGAAATGGATGAAGGTTGGAAGTCACTACTTTGAGGATGATTGAGGATAAGAAACTCCCCCTCTGATAGGGAGGGGGAGCCAAGATCACCATCACTGAATCCAAGGTAATCGCTTCTAGCCTAGTGTATCACCACCATGAGAGTCCTTTAAGAATTACTTAATAAAACGACCACCAATTTATTTTCCCAAATATGTCACTAAATTTAAAATATCAGATAGTTTTTGTATTGACATTCTCATAAGTTCAATCCCTATATTTACCGTGCCTTTTGAAATGATATCCCTTTTATTTTCTGGTCTCTATTTCTAAACCATTACACACTTATAATCATATCTTGTCATCATGATGATTAATACGAGGATTAAAAATACCATAAATGTTATAAAATATTTTATTTTATTATCACAACACCCATGTTAGCTATGATTATTTAAAATCTATTTCCCCAGGGTAATGCTAAACTTCCTTTGATTCCAATTTTAACCACCCAAACTCTATTAAACAAGAGTAAATGTTTACTTTATTAAATTTTTATAAGATACAAGGCATCACAACATGAAGTATCTATAAGTTTTTTTTGGTATTGGAAGAGTATATAAAAATATTATTTCAAAATTAAATTAAAAAAATCATGAATCAGGAAACAATCCAACATCCTTGGAAATAATTCAATGATCCCTTTTTTATAACATGAAGAAATAAGAAATAAATAAAATGATAAATTAAATTATTCGTAGGGGAACTATAATACATTAGAAATAAATAATAGAAAAGGAAATGACAATATCAATGAGTGTATGATAAATAAAAATTCAATGCAATCAATTACATGAGCACTTTTTTGTATCGATGGAAAATATCAACTATATAATATCATAGATAATAATGACAAACATAATAATGAATGAAACGAATAATGTCATATAGTGTCTTCTTATAATCATTTCAATATTCTAAAACATTATAAACCATATTGAAATCCATTTTTAATAATACATTTTAATGATTGTGTATGTATCCAAAAAATACCCAACTAATTTGGATAATTTGTTAGCAAGATACATGTTCATTGAACATGTTGCTACCTATAACTGGCCCCCACTCTTCACCTAAAATGTACAATGAATCAATCATAAATCAAATCAATAATTTAACAAATAAACTATATCACTTATCAAAAAATAAATATCCTTATTGGATCAAGAATATGAAATATCCATATTAGCCAAGTAAATTAAATTAAATTATTAATAAATTTCCTTCATGTAAAATCATATATTGATATGGTATAGGACCAATTAAAAATAAAAGTATTATAAATGATAATTGATACAACCATGATATTGAAAATAAGAACATAAATGAGAGATCTATTAATCACTAAATAATGGATACTGTAATATAACATGATAAAAATATATCCTATAACTAAAAAAAATTAATGATAGAAGACCATAAATTCATCCAAAATTATGTTATGAAATAATATAATGTGTTTTTTTAATTAAAGTGTAAAATTGAAGAGAAAAATTAAAAATAAAATTTCTTTAATCAATTTCAACTTTGTTATAATACATTTTATATATCATTTTTTAATTATTTTCTCCCCTTTAATAAAATTATTCCCTTTTAATTTAATATCAAAACTAAAAAATAATTTGACATGTAAAAATGATTTCCTATTTAAACTAGATTTTTTTACTATTATTGAAAATAAATAACAAAAATCCTACTAGTAAAATCCATACATGCCATATTAATTAAAAATAAAAATCCTTTCATAATTTTGTTACTAAGTTAAAAAGTGGTTGTTTGGAATATATAGATAACAATTTCTGAATTTTTTTTTTAAAATCAAAGTTTGTACAAAAACACCTTTACCCATAATCTAAAAGTAGTTAAAAACTTCTATAATTTTTTGATGAATTTATATATAAAAGATAAGGCTTACTGATCGAAAAGAAGAAATAAGGTATGTTAATAAAAACAATTCTTTTGATATTTTAATACCACATAGAGGTTGAGTTCGAAAAAACATGAAATACCTATAAATAACCAAACAATATGAAAATATATGGGGTTTAAAAAGATAAATATCATATAATTCACCCATCTTAAATTAACAATCCCAAATAAGTGTGAGATTGTAATGTAAACCATCACACATTTAATATCTTTTGAATAAAAAACATGCAAAAAAATAATGAATTTATATATTACATACCATGAATAAAGAGTAATGATTGATATAATATTTTAGAGGGTTTGTATATACACCATATAAAATATATTTGGTGCATAATAAGAAATATGTCTCAGTGTATTGTAATTGAGATGAAAAAAAAATTGATTCCTACATTATATCCTCTTGAATAATAAATGTATATATTTTAATTATTTTTATAAGAAACCTTTTCACTTATATCCCAATATTGGGTAAATTTTTAAAAAAATCATATCCTTTCATTGAAAAGTTCTTGGATAAATCGACCACTTCATGTTACTCAGTCATTTCATCCAAAATTACTTCTGTATATTGAACAATGATAAAGGGGTTATGAAATTAATTATTCATATAAATAATGTTGATAATTTCATGAATATAATTTTTATTCATTGTACAAAATTTTATTGTGATCCCTTCATGGTGGTAATAAAAAATTAATCACATAACATTATTGAAGTGGTTGTCCAAACATACACATTAGCCACGTTATCATATTGCATTGGATGAAAGAGTAAGATGATAAATGATATATTATATTTCTAGAATGAAAATTATTTCATAAATATCATATATATTATATAATTACATATTTATAACAAACCAAGTAAATCATTAATGAAAAATTAATTAAATGCAGTGTGGAGATAGTAGTCCATACATACACACAATCAATGTTTTCATTTTAGATAGGATGGAAAGGATATTTATTATGGATAAAAAAATTTACATAAAATATTTAAATATGGTAAATATATTTATTTAATTAAGTTAATATTGTTATTGATGACTTTTTTGAGGCTTAATAACAAAGGAACATGAAAATGATGGTTAGAACATTAACCAATTCAATTTGTAACCACAATTGGTTTATAACTTAATCCTTCTTTAAGTTATATTTTGAGAAGAAAAGAATATATAGATAAAGAAAATGAAAATTTTAATGTTATTTGAGAAAGTATTTTTCTATATAAGTGTATAAAGGTGTGTATTAAAGATCGTAGAGGTATTTCCCTTTTATAGGTGAGGTGGATGGAAAACATGTAAATATATTATAAAATTAAGATATAAAAAAGTTCAATGAAGGATAATTTAATCTAAATGGGAAGAATTTATAATATGGGATGTTATAGGGTCAAAATATATCATAATTAACTAATTTAGATATATTTTGGTTATTGTAACATGAATATCTTTATTTTAACCCCCTAATTAATCATATTTAACACTTAACATAGAGATACATTATTTCTTATTACTATTCATTTGAGTAGGCCATTATTTAATTACCATTTTCTTTAAATGATAAACTAATATTTTATCCATGGAAATAATATGGCTAGTAATTGAAACATCTAGAATCTAGAATTCACTCTTACTAAATTTACAATATAACTACATTACATTGAGAGATCCAACAATTATTCCTTAATATCATATATTCTTGTAATAGTTTTTAAGTTATACCAAAATATCATCACAAAATAACAGAAAAATTTAGCTATGTAATCATTGAATACTCTACTTATTAGATACATTAAAATACAGTGTACTTTTATCAATCCAATTGTTATTACTATAAACTCTTAATGTCTATACACTGATTGATTTTTCTAATTTAAAATATATTTCATCCATACTCATAATAGTTGAGCCCTAAAATGAATATCTATGTTTCAAATTTATTGATATTATACTAGTTGATCAAATAATACTCAATTCGAGTAAGAGGATATTTGTTCTTAATAATAAAATCATTGATTTCCTTATAATAGATTATAACCCTCATAGACCCATCCTTCTTCTTAACTAAAACAACAGGGGATTCCCATGTTGATAAACAAGGTTTAATGATTCCCTTATTAAAAAAATTACAAAGGGTTTTTAGTTCCACTAATTCTAACGTACTCATTATATATGGCTTCATAGATATTGATTTTTCATCCATGAAGAGTAAAATTAAAAAACCAATTTCATATATCGGTGGATTTTCATTTAACTCTTCATGAAATATATAAATGTATTCCAAAAAATATGTACATATTCTATTACAAGGAAACATTCTCCATATATAGGATGTGTCTTATCTTGTTCTAAAATAATTTCAAATAGGTTAGATAATAGAGGTGGATATAGACATTAGTCAAATGAAGAAGCATCCACTATAAAAACAATATATTCTAATAAACCAACATGAGTCATAATATCCGTATCATGGAAGTATATTTTAATACAATTATTTGAAATTCAATCCCTAATAATTATTATATCAAAGTAAACCATTTTTATAACAAGAATGTTTGAAAATTGGGTATCTCTTTACATCAAAATTTGGACTGACTGATATATCATTGATGAAATAAGATTTTCACCAAGGCATTTAATTGAGTAATTCCTTCATAGAATAATAATTAGTGATTTAATGTTATTGGAAAACAAGGTATATATAAAATAGATCAAAAAATAAAAATAAAAAAGTAGAAGATAAATTTGAGTTTTTGTTCCTAGATCCTTCCACCACCTCTTTCGAAACATCAAATCCAACTAAAATAATCACAAAATATTATCATTATCACCATGGAATATTTTTTTGTAGGTTCCTTTTATACATAGTGAATTGGTTTGAATATTTACCCATCTCCCTAATGTTCAAAATATGGATTGAAGTGGTTTATTTCATTCCATTACATCCATGATGTCAATGAATTTTATCTTCGCACTTAAAACTAACTCCCATTCCTTTTAAACATTTACCTAGATGTTTCATTCAAAAAATTTATATTATATTACTCCCTAATTTACTTTATTATTATTTTATTTATATTTTTTTCCTTAGTGTTCAATCGAAATCTTAATTTCCTAATTTACTTTAATGATCTAATAACTAGTTAATTATTTATCTTTCTCAGTGGAACATGAAACTATATCATCATAAGATAAAAGAATTTGAGAAACTGGTACCCCTCGGAGGTTTGTATTAATCCTTTTAAATAAATAATCATTCATTATTTCTAGATTATGTAGGTAGTTACTTGAATTCTTTGATAACCTTGTGAAGATAATTTAATATTCCACAACACTTTCCTCTTCATTCTAATTTAAGTTAAAGAAATTCCTTTCTATTTCAGCACGTATCTATCATGAAATGTATTAATCAAAGAATATTAATTTTAAATTTCGACATTCCAGAAAATATATTTTATCAACTTCATTATTATTTTGGATAATAATCATTATTGATATGTTTTTCCCATTAATAAATGTAATATAACAATATCATTTTCCCTTTCATTACATACCTATTTGATGAATGTTATTTCAAAATACATGATCTATCTATAAGCTAAGAAAGTATTAGTATTTGCATTACATTATAAGTACTTATATCATATTAAAAGATCCATGAAGGGTTCACTTCATTGTGGGAAAATTGATTTCTCTATAATAGAAATGTTATTTTTTATAACATGGAATATTTTTTCCAATATGTCCCAAAATTTCTCATCTCTATAGATAATGAATTTAATTTCTCATAAGTTCAATCCTTATATTGACCATGAGTGTTGAAATGATATCCCTTCCTTTTTAAGATATACTTCCAAACAATGAAACAAAAATAATCATCTCCTTTCATTATGAATATTAATACAAGGATTAAAATTTCCATAAATGTTTTTAAAAATTATATGTGATTATCATAAGGCTCGTATTAGTTATGTAGATTTAAAATTTATTTCCCAAGGGTCCTAAAAAACATCATGTGATACAAACTATAACACCCAGACTTTTAGTAACCCATAGTAGATGTTTACTTTGTTAAATTTGTATAAGATAAAAGGAATCACGACAAGAAGTATCCATTATTTTTTAGGTATTGGGATAGTTTATACTAATGTTATTTCTGTATTACATTAGAAAAATAAAGCATGACATAAGAAACATTCATGGAAAATAATAACTCAAATATTTTTGAATGAAATGCATAATTACAATGAATATAATATTATCATCATTTACCTGTTATAATACATCAATAATCATAACACAAGGCATTTTCCAAATATATTTTAATTTTTAGGTAATTAAAATAAATACCCAGCAAATTTCGCTAATTTTTTCTCATGGGAAACATTGATTGATTTGGGTTCTGTATAAAATTATGACACACACTTTACATAAATATGTAATATGAATTAATCATATATTAAATCAAAAATTTAATAAATATTTATTCTTCTTGAAAAAAATTATATAATTAGTCAATAAAACGAAACATCATTATTTCCCTAAGTAAATTAAATTAATTTTTTTATAAGATCCGTTCAAGTAAAATTATATATTCGAATGTTATAAGACTAATTAAATTTCAAATTAGTATAAATGAAACTAAATATGTCCATGATATTGAAATATTGAACATGAATGATAAAAACATTGTCTAGTGAATAATGGAGAGTGTTTTAGATCATGTTAAAAAATAATTTGTAATTCATAAATTACAAATTGATGAGAGAGGACCATAAATTCATCCAAAATGATGGTATAGAATAAAATAATGTGTTTTGATGATTAGATAGTAAAATGGAAGTGAAACCTGAAAAATAACATTCCTGAAATCTTTTCCAAGTTTGTTATAAAACATGGTATAAATCATTTTGATTAATATTTTCATCCTTTTTAGAAAATAATTCCCTTTATTTTAATTTAAAAACTAAAAAATCATTAGATAATGGAAATATGATTTTCAATGAAAAACCATGAATTTATTTTCAATAATATTGATAATTAATAATGCCAATCATTATAGGAAAATTAATTAATGCCAAATTTGTTAAGAAGAACATTCCTTTTATAATTTTGTGAAGAAGTAAAAAATAAAATGTTTGCAATTTCAAAAATAATGGTTTAAAACAATTGTAAAAAATTGAAATTTAGTATAAAACATATTTATCCATCATTTAATAGTATATTCAAACTTATATAATACAATTTTAAGATAATAGATTTATTAACAAAAATTCCCACGAAAAAAGAGAAATAACCTCATTTTTGAAAACAATGTTTTGATATATGAGTACCAAAGAGATGATGAGTTGGAATGTAAACATGATAAACTTTTTAATAACAAAACTAGAAGAAAATATATGATTTTTATGAATATATATAGCATATAATTATTCCATCTTAAATTAACCATCCCAAATATGAGATAGATTTTATAATATACCATTACAAATTTAATAACTATGGAATAAAAGTACCTTAAATGGGAAATCATGTGAATATATATTACATAACATGAATAATGAAAATTAATGATATAAAATTATATAGGGAACCATATAAAATAAATTTGGTGCATCATATAAAATATGAACCAATGGACTGTAATTTGGATGAAAAACAATTACTTGGATTCCTACGTGATATCCTCATGAATAGTAAATTTTTAAAAAATTAAATATTTTTATAAAAAACTCTTTCTTATATATAATGTTTTATGTCCCTTTTATAATAATTTCATATCATTTTGTTGAATAGTTCTTGGTTACAATGACCACTTCAAGTTATTCAGTTAATTTTTCCAAATTGCTTATGTATATTGAAAATGGGTAAAGGTGCTATGTAATTATTGATTAATTTAGATAATGTTAGTCATTTCATAAATATAGTTTCAATTAATTATATAATATTTTATATTCATCTATGCATGTTGGTAATAATAAACCAATCACATAGCATTATAGAAGTGGTAGTCCACACGTACACACGTACACACTAGCCACATTTTCATTTTCCAATAGACGAAAGCGTAAGATTATAAATAATATATTTTATTACCATATTTAAAATTACTTCCTAAATATCATATATATTAATTAATTCTATGTTTTTAAATATACATCTAATGAATTAATGAAAAATTAATTACATTTATATGGGGAGACATTAGTCCATACATACACAAGTGCGATGTTTTCATTTTCCATAGGATGGAAAAGAGATTGAATGGGGATAAAAATTAACATAATATATATATATATATGGTAAATATACTAACTTAGTTATTTTAATTATTTTATTAATTATTTTTAAAGGTTTAATATGAATGTAACTTGAAAATATCAATTAGAACATTTACCTATTATATTGGAAACCTCCATTGGTTTATAACATTAGCCTTCTTTATGTCGTATTTTCAAAAGAAATGTACATAAAACTAATGAAAATGAATTTTAGGAATGTATTTGAGTATGTATTTTATATATAAGTGAATCAAAAAGTATGTATAATAGAGTATAAGAGGTTCCCTTTTATAAGTGATATGGAAGGAAAACTTTTAAATATTAATAAAATTAAGATATAAAAAATTCAATATGAAGGGAAAGTGGATCCAAATGGAAAATATTTAGAATATGGGTTGAAATATGGTCAAAAACAATTTAATATATTTAATTTAGAAAATTTATAGGTTATTTTTACCCACATCTCTTTTTCCCATTATTAATCATATGTAACCATTAAAAAAAGATAAGATTTTCACTGGTTACTATTCATTATGAAAAAAATTAAGTTTACCAAATTACCTAAAATTAATTATTATGATTCTAATTTTTTAATCCATTTTAAAATATTCAATTGTAATAATTGGTAGATAATGTTTTTAATATAATTTCACCAAATGTAATGAAAATTGTTATCCTAAAAATGACATTTTAAGAATATAAATGATTTTATACCAAACTCATTTATAATTTTGATCATCCTGGAATTAAATGGAAACTATTAAATTTAATTTTATTTATGTTACATTAAAATTAAACCAAATACTAATGGATCCCTTTGAATAGTTAATTAAAATATAATAACAAATAAATAGTTTTTTTTTGAAAAAATAAATTACTTAGATTCCCAAAAATGTTGAGCATATATTTATATGTTCAACATTATATTTTAATATGAATTATATTATTTCATAATAAATATTTTTTATTGAAAATATATTCTTCAATAACTTCCAAAACATTCTTATATCCTAATAATGATATTCAAGTGAAGTTATTTGTTAAGTCATTATTTTTTACTATTCAATCTATAATTCAACTTTTTTAAAAAAGCACGAAAACTCACATAAAATGTAATTTTTTTAATGTATAATTAAAAAATGAAATTAATATAATCAAATTAAAATTATATAATTTGGGAATTTACGTTTCAATGAAATTATTAAATAATTTTAGGTGAATTATTTTAATGTTTCATTGAAATGACAATATTAATTACACTAATTGAATTTGTGTGGTTCCTTTTTCTCTCCAATTAAATAGATGGATTCCTTGAGCTCAATGTTTTATGATGTTTCATTATCATTTTTTTGGACCCACCAATTTTTAATTATATTGTAAAATCCAATGTTTTTGAGAAGGTCAATAATCCTCACCATGTTTGAATTTTTTTGTTTGGTGGTCGGACCAAAACATCCCATGATATTTGTAACCTTATTATAAGATTAATATCGTCCCAAGAGTTTTTTTATATGGGTTTGAAGTATTGTTAAGTTCCACATTGTTTCTGGTGAGTTTTGTGTGTAGTAGAGCTCAGAAACACAGTTTCAGGATAGTATAAACTGTGGTGTTGGGTTTGAACAAATTGTGAAACATTCTATGAGAAACCGTGAATCATACCTAAACATTAGACACAAATTTTAAAACCATACGGATTGAGGAAAAAAACTAGTGATGCCAATTTAGATTTTAACATATTTCTTTAACATGGTTTGGGAATGGTTTGTCAAATTCTGCACCTAGACCATGAATGTGTGGTACTTGGATAGTGAGTATCGTACGATGGGTTCTTGCTTAATGAAACCCTGAATCCAATCCATTCAACCCATTTATATGGGTGAATTATGTAAAATGAACCACCCATTAATAATTTCTTTTCACCTATTTTCTTCTACACCTACATGTAAAGTAGCACCTATCTCTTCATTTCATTACTCTTTAGGCTTTGAGTCATATCCAATGTTTGGACTCTGATATTTGATCCTTTGGTGGATACAAAATATCACTGTATGGCCTTAATTCTTCTACCTTATTATCTTCATTTTACTCAGAACATGGAATGATAAATCCATGTGAGCTATTTTATCTAATATCCATGGATTTATTCTAAAACAATATTTTCTGTCATTTTGGATCATGTTAGAGATAAATATTAGATATGTGAGAAACTACTAGTATGAGGTAGTTGTTTCTTAATTTTCTCCTTGATTTTGTGAGTTTTTCATTAGTGTGTTCATATAAACCAGGTGGTTTGATTATTAGAAAACATAATTAGTTAAATTAATTCTTATTAAATCATGGTAACGATGATATGATATGCCTATATGATTTATCTTGCTTCACTAAAAAGGTTAATCACATTAAGGGGCTTGGACCAAACTGTGATGTTTAGGTCAGGCGTGATTATTTAATTAAATTTAATTGTTTGTATTGAATTAAATGGTTCTAGGGAACCATGATAGGCTTCACTCAAATATTGAGCTGATGATTATCCCCCAAACTACGGTAATGTACTCTGTCAGGTTGGGCATGACTCATGTTACTTGGGGTGATAATGATCACCTGGTTGATGCAACATTGTTCTATTACTGAGGTGATGAGGGATTCAAGATTGGGGAATAGATCGGGTGACTTGAGATATTGTTGAAAATTAGGATTTAGTAACACAGTCATAGGGGCATGAAGTTATGGATGATGTGACTTAGGTTTTTTAGTGATTTTTGGAAACTACTAGTTGGCAGATGAACCGGTGGAGTCATTCTCACATTGAGAGGGCTCAAATCGAGGTAGTGTTAACCAATTATTATGGGTGGAGGCCCAAATAGCTTATGTGGATTAGGTGATGGTGTTGAAGATTATATATTTTATGATATATCAACATAGAAATAAGCACAGATAGTAATAGAACACCGGTTTGTAGTGTTGAGTACATCATTTGGTGGATGAGTCTTTCGGTAATACAAGAGGACATTGGGCTAGGATATTGGGAGGATGGATATTGTTGTGCATCGAGGCATCAGTTTTTATGATGATGGTGTTCATAAATTAGAAGATAGTTATGAATGTTCTTTTGTATTTTTGTATATTATCCAATGCTAAGGACCAAGGCACCAGAGATTTTTTTGGGCATTTCATATGGATTTTTGGTTTTATGATTGTGGGCACGAGGTGGTGGTTCCATAATTTAGGAGTAATCTGATGGTTCACCTTCATTTCCCTTTATATGGGGATTCCTTGGGATCTAATTAATGGATTACATCTACAATAGTTATATATATACAAATTAATGTTTTATGATATATATATATATATAACCAGGGGCTTGTATTCAGAGATAACAAGAATTTTCGTAAGTAGGTAATCACTTCCTTGTGTCTATTGAGAACAAGGGAAGTGGGTAATTTAATAATTGTGTGTGATACTTAATGTATAATTTATATTGATAAAACCAACATAATTATGGATATAAGCTGAAAAAACATTGGTGGCGGCATAATGATATTACTCTCACACCCTTGACAGACCCCTCAGGATGTGTGTACACTTTAGGTCTCCGAGATCATGTAAGGGATCTTGCTCAGGAGATAGACCATTGTGATCATCTTGATATTTTAGCATTGGATTAATAGATATCTAATGAATTTTATGAACATTAATATATGTACTATATAAAACATGTATTTAGGATTTTTGGCTTCTTTTTTTATTATCATTCTATTGTTTATGCTTCTGCTCAGTCAATTTTATTGCTTCTGCTGAGTATGGTCATTTTTTAAACTATGTTATTTAAATATGTTCCAGTATTATCATCACCCCCTGTGGTAATAGACATCCCATTACAACCTCTTATAAACTCCCTATTAGTCAACACCCTTTTGCGTATGGGGAGGTTCCTAAGTCCAAGTGGGCAACAATCCCATAGTACTGTTTTGGGGAATTCTCAGTCTGGGCAGTAAATTTACTGTGGTTCTATCCAATTTATATCCATTATTGATAATGATATTAAAAATTCATGTATTACATACTTTTATATTTTAATATTTTTGTATTTAATTGTTTTCCTCAATGGAAATATTTGTAAAAAAGGGAAGGTGGAATGTAGAATATGTGTCTTCATATAAAATTTTTTGGTAAGTAAATCAAATATAAACTCCATATTTCTTCCATGGGAATGGTAAAAGTAATGAATATTTTTTTCCTAGAACTCCACAGTAGAACATTGTTTCTCCGAAGATGAATTTGTCTTTTATTTAGAAATATAGGGGTAAAAAGGTTCACTTTGTAATACCTAAGGGTATATAGGAAATGTCACTCTAGATAATGAAATATCTCAACAGTACAAATATAACATAAACATTTTCTAATGGAATTTTATAGAAGATATGATCACTTCAATTTATGAAGTTTTATATTCATATTTTCTTTATGGACCAGTGTATAAGAATGTTGACATTTATGATCGATAAAATATTGATTCAAAACTAATTTTTTTTCTTCATCGGATATAAAGATAAAATTTTTGGATATTGAATATAGGATGATGAAATGTGATAATTAATTAAAATTTTAGGTTTATTCATTATATGTTTTGTTATGTGGAATGGTATATACTTGATGTAGGTAAATTTTTTGGGGGTTAAATCCACTACTTAAGTCCAATGTGATCAAAGAAAGTGCATTATAAGTTCAAAACATCTTGATAACTCTGATAAGAGTGTCAAAAGATCTGGAATGCTAAAATAAAGACCAATCGAAGATATTATATAATGTATAGGGATGGATGAAGCTATAGTGGGATTGTCGAAAGATATAGCTTCATTATAAAGGGAATATATTAGTAGTTCAAAAAAATCAATTAATGAGATCTACAATAATTCGATGACAGGTTTAGAGGTTTGGGGAGGAACTTTAAATCTATTCTCTAAATAAATGTAAGAGAAAAATAATGGCTGGTAGAAGTAGAAACCATTGATGATGAAAGATTTGGATGTTATAAATTGATAATGAAATGGATTCACTGAAAAAAAAACATGGGAGTTATGAGAGTTACCAAAAGGAAAACATTAATTTTAAAGTTGGTGGGTTTTCTAATCAAAAGAATACAATGTTAAAAAGAAATATTAAAAATTATAATTGGGGGATAGTTATTTCAATCGAAGGAATGTTATGATATATCAAATATATTCTCATATGTAGTTAAAAATTTGAGAATATTGACTGTTTTGGAAATGGTATATATAACAACCTCCCTGTTTATTACATAGTTAAACATGATTTATAAAATAAAATATTCACTTGATACAACATAGAATATCAAGAGGTCTAGTGTATTTGGGGATTATGAACATTATATAACTACTTAAAACATGAAACAAAACAGCTTAATTGAAAACTTCAACTACATAACCACTACATTCTCTCAAACATAGCTTTAAATGGGATAACCAGAGGAGATGCATAAAAAGGGTGAGATATAAATCCCTGTAAGGGAGTAAACTAGACATATTATGAATAACACAATACATATAAGGCTATAGGCATACCAATGGAGCATAAGATAAAAAATAATATAAAGGCATGATATAGCATGATTAACATAACATTGAAATTTGGGGATAACATTTAACATGATTTTATCTTGAGCCAATGTTCATTGCACATGGAGCATGAGTGAATCCTCATTGAACATGAATTATCAAGTGTAAACCCTCAATTCACTTTACATTTCATGATACTAATCATTAATCAATGCATTGGAGCGCTATCAGGGTGCACCATTCTTAATCATTTCATTCCATGCATAAGTGTGCCAAATGGACCATATAACATGTATTCATTAAACATCATCATTTATTCCAAGATAAAATAAGTTTGAATTAAAAAATGAAACTATAATAACAATAAGTAAATTTCCATAAAGGTAAATACACATGATAGTTAAATGGGCATGGTATTCCCTACACAATGAATTTGGCATGGAAAAATCACAGTGCAATTTCGGCAGCATAACAGCATGACATATGAATTCAAAAAAAATGGTTGATTAGAGATAAAGGGGTTCATAATTATATCTTCATGAAATTTATAGCAAGGGGTTCATATAATTACATTTCCCAACATATTTAATGGAATTTAGATTCATAATAAAAAATAATTTCATGAATGTAAATGCAGTGAGAAAAAATCCTTATAAAAGGAATTAATGAGAGAGAAAATGTTATATAATCATTACAACAAAGAGATTGACGTAAGGGATAGTTTGAAAACATAAAATAAAATTTTTAATTTAAATCGAAATGGTATAACAACATTAAGAAACCTGGACAAAAATGAGAAAGGAAGAAATCCCTTTCTTGGATTAGTGATTCCAAAGGCTTCTGAGAGGCTTGAGAGAGTATTCTTGGGAGATTGGGGCCCATTGGGAGGATTATATGGTGAGGAGGTAAGAGGTTAGTTTAGATATAAGGGTTTTGAGTGATAATAAATTGGGATCATGGGCGAGTCTATATTGGAAAAGGGAGGGAATTCATTATTAGTTAGGTTTTGGACCCTACACATTAAACAAATCAAAACCACAAACCCACCCATGGTTTTGTCAATTGGTTCATTCCAAAGGGGATTGGAAAATATTAATTTATAAGTCCAATGGTAGAAATTCATATAATATTAATCTTGCTTATGTGGAGGTGACACTCTCAAGGAAATCAATTTTAAAAGATCAAATATTTATAAGTCTGGGAGGGTCCACTAAAGCTCTGTAAAATAAATCAAACAAACCTAAAATCACAATATATTAAAGGAAAAACATATATTGGCCTAAAATCCCATTTACTGTATTTTATTACATAACTATTAGGTCATTATGAAGTCATAAAACACATTATATATTTAAAGGGTATTTATTTTTTACCCAAAAATTAGACTGTCTTAGAAAATTATGAAAAATTCACTGTTTAATAATTTCAATGTCGTGTTATTAGAAATAATACCAATTTTGTCCAAATAATTTTCTAAATATTTGAGTTTTTACATTTAAAATAAAATCTGACATTTATAAAAAAATCATGGGTTTTGACTAAATCAGCTTTCAAACCATAATAAAAATTACAATTGTATTCATATAAATTATACGATCGTTTATATTTTAAAAAAGTAATTCAGTAATAATATTTTATTAAAATAATATTTAATTAAAAAATCAATTAATTCATAAAAATATATTTCTCAATTGAATATTAAGTAAAAATATAATTTTTTCATTAAAAACTATTTACAAAATAATAATAGAAAAATGAATGTATATTATTTATTCTATAAAAAAATAATGCACACAATCTTTGTGCTATAGTCATGTTACATAAAACCTTATAACACCTGCATATGACCTAATGGTATGGTGTGCGATGATGAACGACTCTTAGGGAGGCTCAGATTACATCGCTCGGGTGGTAATCTCTATCAACATCAACTTCTTTCGCAGGTGTTCTATTCAGAATTAACATGTAGATGCGTGTGATGGGCTTTGTCAAGAGAAAAACCTATTGACGGTACCTCCTTTTCAAGATCTGATAAATGGGCCTCGTATGGAGAAATTCTATGGGATGAGGCCATGGCTTCCTTTGTCTAAGTAAATTGGATTTGTTAAAGCCCGATATTAATATTAATCATGTGATCACTACTCAATGGCTATATTATCCATGATAACAATTTTTAACGATATTTTTTAATCCAAAGTCATAAAACCAAACAAGTGAATATGTTTTATATAACCATATTACATAATAAGACATTTAATATGATCAATAGTAATTTTCATTGATAAAAGTTTGGGTCACTACAATCTTCCCCATTAAGAAATTTCACCATCAAAATTTCCTTTTACAACACTAAAAAGATGAGGGTAACTCTATTTCACCACTTCCTCTTATTCCCACATAGCTTCTTTCAAACATGTGGTTGTGCCACAACATGTTAATGAGGGGAATTGACTTATTTCCTTGAACTTTTTCCAAACGATCTAAGATATTCACCATATTCTCTTCATAGGAGTGTTTATTCTCGAATGCTACCCCCTATGGATTGAGTACATATGATGGTTCAGGTATGTATTTTCTGAAGAGTGATACATGGAATATAACATGTACTTGATATAGGTTTAGTGGGAGTTTAGTCGATAGTCCACCACTCCAATGCGATTAGGGATCTCAAATGGGTCGATGGACCTTGGAATAATATGTACATTATTTCCAAATCTCATAACTCCCTTCAATGGTGATATGCGGAGGAATACCAAATCTTGGACATAAAACACTTGGTCTCATCGATGATTATTAGCATTTATCTTTTGCCAACTATGAGTAGCTTTAATGTGTTGCAAGATGGTGTTAACCTTCTCCACTATTTCATCAACCATTTCTTGACTGAGTAATTTTTACTCCCCAACTTGATCCCAACATTCCAGTATTTTAAACATATTCCCATATAGGACTTCATAAGAAGCAATTTTGGATTCTTGAGTGGAAACTTTAGTTATAAGAGAATACAACCAGAAGAATATGTTGATCAAATCCTCCTTTGAAGTCCATTGATCATGCTCTCAACATTTCCTTTATTGTCTTGATAGTATGCTCAGATTGGTCATCAGTTTGAGGATGATAAACCGTACTAATGTTCTACTCTGTATTTAGAGCATGTAGGAGAACCTTCCAGAATATAGTGGTTAATCTTGGATCTCAATCAGATATAATTGACAGTGGTACTCCAGGAAGCCTCACCACTTCTCAGATATATATCCATTCCAATTGATCCAATGATAAATCCTTCCAAATTTTAATGAAGTGTGTGATCTTTGTAATATGGTCCATAATAAACCAGATAGAGTTTTTTTCATTGGATTTATGTGAATGTCCGATGAAAAAGTCCATGGCGATGTTCTCCCATTTCCATGAAGGTATGGTTAATTGTTGCATCACCCCTTATAAATATTCCTCTCAAAATTCACTTGCAGACATATCTGGCACATTGATGTATACTCAACGATATCCTTTTTCATGTTATCCCACTAGTAATTCTCTTGGAGATCTCGATATGTCTTTGTGTTTCCTAGGAGGATGGATAAATTTGAACTGTGTGAATAATCCAAGTGTTCTTTCTTTAACTATGGATTTGATGGAACACATAGTATTCACCCAAATATCTCAATTACTTCTTCATTAACAATGAAATCAAAGGATTCCCATTTTTATGATAGTTTCCTCTTTCTTATTAATTTCTACATCATCCATTGGAGCATCCATTAACCATTACAAAAGTGATAATTGAGCAGTCATTTTTTAATGGATTATTGATGTATTCTTCTTTATGATTCCCATGTCAATCTTCATCAAATCTAAGAACACTAGATCCTTTTCAATTCTCATCAATGATAGAATTGTTGGGTCCCTTCTACATAGTGCATCTTCTACCTTTTTCTCTTTCCCGTGGTGGTAATGGATTCAGTATTTTTAGTCTATGATCAGATCTAACCCTATTCATTGGTGCATATTCATCTCTTTCTATGTGAATATATACATGAGGCTTTTTTGATCAATATATACTTCCCAGTTCACTCCAAAGAAATATCGTTTCCAAATTTCTATGGAGAACATCAACGCAGCCAACTCCCGATCTTGTTTTGGATAGCTCTTCTCAAGAACATTTAATTTCATTGAATAATAGGAAATTATATTGTCATTTTTCATCAGCACACAACCCATGACATTCTTTGAAGCATCACTAAATAACACAATAGTTCACCACTTGTGGGAAATGTGAGCATAGGTGTAGTGATAAGCCTCATTTTCAAATCCTTAATGCTCTTTTCAAATTAATCACTCCAAGAAAACATTAATCCTTCCATGTTAGCATAGTAAGAGTGTTAGACAATCGTGAGAAATTTCTCACAAATCAACAATAATATCCAGCTAAACCCAGTAATCTACAGATATCTGTTACCGATGTCGGCCTCGACCATCCCTTAATTGCAGCTGTCTAGGAGGGATCAATAGATATCCTATTGTTAGTGATAATATTACACAGAAATGATACCAAATTCACCAATAACTCACAATTGTTATACTTTTCATAGATCTTATCCTTTCGCAAGGTATCTAGTATAGATCTAGATTCCTATCATTCCCCTCCTTGGTTTTGGAGTATATTAGAATATTGTCTATAAATAGTACCAAAAATTTATCTAGGTAATATCTAAATAATCTATTCATCAAGTCCATAGAAATTATTGGAGCATTAGTCAGCCTGAAATGCATTACTACAAATTCATAGTGACCGTATTGTGTACAAATAATTGTCTTGGGTATGACCTCCTTCTTCACAATTTCTTGATAATATCTCGACAGCAGATCTACCTTAGAGATGTATTTTGCTCGATGTAGCTGATCGAACAAGTCATCAGTTTTCTGCACATGATACATTATCTATATCATGAATTTTTTAAGCTCATGATAATCAATACAATGGTGCATTGACCCATCCTTCTTCTTGACAAAGAGGACTACTGCGTCGCATGATGAAACACTTTTGTGTATAAACCCTTTCCCCTAGATACATCTATGCCAAAGCTGCCTCTACCTGCTCATATCCTGACAGGGATGTATTTTCATGATAAACCACTTACTCAATAATCACCAAAATCTAGGGATGTTTTTTTAATACATAGTTTAATCCATAAGGCTTTCAAAGGGTTTTCTAATAATAATCCCAAAAATAACTAAAACTATCCTCTAATACCAACTATAACAACCCCGGTCATTATTAACCACTTAAACATGATTTATTACCAAAAATAATCACTTCATACAGCATAAAAGATCAAGAGGTCTTGTTTCATTTGGTATTTGGAGCATTACATAATGACTAAAAACATGAAACACCACATCATTATTGAAAATATTATTTACATGACCACAACATTCCCTCTTACTTATGTTTACATGGGATAACCTAAGAACTTTCATAAAAATGGGTGATCTATAAATTTCACTAAGGGATTAAACAATGAATAAAATGAATAATATAATACATGTTAGTAAAAATTCATATCAATAGATCATAATATAAACATGAACATAAATTCATTATATAACAAGAATGACATTACATGGAATTGTGGCGACAACATTTAACACGATATTAGAATGAGATAAGGCACATTCCACATGGAGCATGATTAAACCCTCATTTCCCCCGAATTATCATGATTAAACCCTCATTTCACTTAACATATCATGATACTAATATTTACCTCGTGCATTAGAGCGTTATCAGGGCACACCCTTCTTCGTCATTTAATTTCATGCATAACTATGCCACATGGATCATATAACATGGATTCATTAAATATCATCATTTATTCCCCGATAAATAATTTTGAATTAATAAATGAAATTATAATATGAATAAGTAAATTTTTATAAATGTTAAAACCCATAATAGAGAAATAGTAATGGTATCCACTACATATTGACTTTGGCTTGAAACAATCGCGGGGTAATTTCGGCAGCACAGTAGTGTGACATAAGAATTCAGAAAAAATGATTGATGAGAGAGAATTGGGTGTATCATAATATTTTAATTAAATTGATAGTAATGGGTTCATATAGATACATTTCATCGCATGTGTAGTGTAATTTGGATTAATAATACATAAAAATATCTTCAATGTAAATACAGAGAGATAAATTACTTTAAAAATTTTGGCATGGTATGTGGTGTATATGGGAGGAATTAATGATATATAATGGGGTATATCGTCATTAAAAAATAAATAGGGAAGTATGGGGGAGGTGAGAAATCATACCCCAATATTTTTAGATGATATTTAAAGGGTATAACAACATTAAAAAACATGGACAAAAATAAGAAAGGATAAAATCCCTTACAAGGATGTGTGATACCAAAGGATTGGAAGAGGATACTTGGGAGCTCGGAGAATCTTGGTAGGATTATATAGAGATATGGGAAGTGGTTGGTAGAGCTACAAAGGTTTTGAGTAAAGAGAAAGTGGGATATTCGGTGGGTTTATATAAGAAAATGGAAGGAATTCTTTGTTATTTAAGTTTTGGAGCCTACATATTAAACTAATGAAAACCAAAAACCAAACCATTGTTTTTACAATCAGTTTTACAAAGGGGAGTGGAAACATTTTTTATAAGGAAAAAGTCCTAACATATTAAAATATTCATTTTTCTTATATAGAGTTGAGTCACACTCTCTAGGTAATAAATTTAAAATGTTAAAATGTTTTATAATTCCTGGAGGCTCCACTAAAACATTTTAAAATTACTAAAAAATCTAAAATAACATTTTTTTATAGTTAAAACATACATGGTCCATAAAACCCATTTATAGTATTTTATTATGACACTATTGGTTCATTATGATGCCATAAAACACATTATATATTTGAATGGTATTTAATTTCTACTAAAACATTTTTTTGTTTCAAAAAATTATTTATAATTCACCATTGGATAATTTCGATGTCCTGATTCCAAATAAAAATTCATTTTATCTAAATAGTTTTCAAAATATATGAATTTTTACATTTAAAATAAAAGTCTACATTTATCGAAATTTCATGGGTTTTGACAAAAACAATTATAAAAAATTAATAAAAATTAAAATTGTATTCATAAAAATTTTACGATCATTTAATTTTTAAAAAATTAATATTTTAATAATATTTTATTAAAATATTATTTAATTCAAAATACATTAATTTATCAAATTATATTTCATAATTTAATATTGACTAAAAATACTATTTCGGTATTAAAAACTAATTACAAAGTAATAATAGCAAAATGAATGTATCTTTTTTATTCTATACAAATATAATGCACATAATCATAGTGATAGGGTATTATTACATAAGCCCTTATAAAACCCACATTTGACCTAAAGGTAAGGTGTACGATGGTGACAAACGTTTTGGGTGGGTTAGATAAGAGTGCTTGGTGGTAATATCTATTAACTTCCACCTCTACAATAGGCGGTTCCATTTGAGCTTAATGAGTTGAATCTCAGCTTGGGCTTGGTCAAGAGCAAGGCCCAGTGATGCTACCTCTTTTCAGAGCATGAAAAAATGGGCCTTGTATGGAGAAATTCTACTAGATGAGGCCATATATTCCTTTGTCTGGTTCAATTGGATTTGTTAAAGCCCTATATTTTTACTAATCATGTGATCACGGTTCAACAACTATATTAGAAATGGTACAATTAATAATGGTATTTTGAAATACAAAGTCATAAAATCCAAGTAGTGCATATGTTTTATATAACCATTTTAAATAATAAGAAATATAATTAGATCAAGATAAATATTCATTTATAAAAGTTTGGATCATTACCATATAATTAGGTTTTATATATCTAAAATAGATTGATATTAAGGTAGAATTATATTATGGAGAGTTGAAGGAAGATATTTATATGATGATTCTTGTAGTTTTCCAAAAAGATAGATACCAGAAAATCTGTATAGGTTGATTAAAATTATTTTTGTCTGATAGTTTTCACTACGGTTATAGAATCCAAATTTTGATGTTTTATGTCAAAGCAATGATTTTGGAGGTTCCAAAAGGCAATTTTGTTTCCAAATGTAATAGGATGATGTAACATTTATAATTTATATTTTGTATGTCTGTAACACCATAACCAGAGTGAGCTAAGAGATGGTGAATTACTTTATTAAATCGGCATTTAAAAAGGCATAAATCTCATAGGAACAAATTTTTTAAAGGATTACAATAAATAAATATATAAATGTTTCTATTATTACATTGATAATTAAAAACAATACATGAAAATGTAATGAAACATTTATCCTTGAACTTATACAACCATCTCATCTTCATAACCGTGGTTAAAAAGAGTATAATGAAAATGGTGAGGTCAATTGATCAGTAAGAGGATAAAATAATTATTTAATAATAAAAAATATATATAGAAATTTCAATAACCAAAAACACATTCCTATAAATTAAGTCGTCAAGTCATAATCAATATCCAGGGTAAATAACTAAAATACATTCCATTATTAGATAAGATGATAATGAAATGTATCCTTAAATAATATCAACGAAATAATCACATGTAAAAAAACAACAACAATAATAATTATTGATTTATAAATAGTGGAAATGATAAATTATTAGAAATCAAGTTTTATAGGCACATGATTCCTATACTGACAAGATATATTCTCAAGACAATTTAAACTAATCCGATTTGGCCAATGAAATATTATCATGAGACTACTTATGCATCGAGATGATTGCTTTAATGAGAAACCAAACCATATAGTGCATGATGAAATCATCACATGAATATATAATAATCTACTTAATTAATTAATTGTATGCCTTATCAATATCTGTATTGAATAAAAGATATAGATTATTAATAAATTACCATTTCAAAAAATAACATTCAAAGTGAACACAGTATGTAAAAATTAAATAGGAATGGCACAATAATTAAATATACCGATTGAGAATGTTGATATTTAATAAAATTTTAATGTAGAATAAAAATTATTATAAGTAGTTTATTTTTCCAAGAAAAAGTTAACAAATCAAAAAGAAAAGTGACATTGTAGAGAAAACATTTTTCACTTGGTAATTTTCATTTCAAAACTCAACGGATAAGATAATTGAATTTAAACCACTAAATACCATTAAAAAAATTCATGATTTTACATATGAATATAGGTAGTAGATACACCCAAAAAGTATTATGTGATGAATATGGAAATTATCTCACATTTGTAAAAAAGTTAGATGAAATTCATTTACCTTCCACTTCCTATTGGCCAAATGTCTATTAACCCAATGTATTATGGTTTTAAGAATTTATTTATATTATAAAATAACCAAAAGAATACTTTTAGTATCATATGTTATTTCCCTATAGTAATTAATACTTGGTTGTTTATAATCATTCATTGTTTTTACTATTTCTGGTATTAATACCCCTGTTTTTCGAGTATGTTTTGACTTGTGACTTATTATTACTATAAATTTTATCGTTGCTTCACCATCTCAAAAATGAAAAAAATTATTTAAATATCATACATATTCATTATATATTATTTTAAACAATCCATAAAATTTGGATATAGGAAATGAAATTCACTATTCATTGATATAGTAGGTCATACGTATATAGAAATGCAACATCCATTTCATCATGACATTAAAATAATTAGATGTAGATGATATAATGTTATATTATGATTAAAGTATCATATTTATATATTATATATAAAATATTCTTATGAATGTAATTATTAATTCATTCCTTGTAGTGTTTTAATATATCACATCGTTTTGAGGAGCTGGTTGTCCACACGTCCACAAATAATGTTATCATGTCCCCAAAACATGGAAAACATGATGGTATGTGTTATATAAGAGTAAAATAATCCTAATAGAATTATAAATATCAAATATAACATATATAAACTATAAATACATAATTATTTCCAACCATGGTGGGGGTAAATGGATCAACGAATGACATTGGTTCGTGAGGCAGTAGTTCTCCGTATACACTATTGATGATTGGGTATCACATTTGATGGATGTTTGTGTGAGTGTACATAAAACCCATTTTTTTTTAAAAATTAATTATATTTATTATAATTTGGTTATTATATTATCCTGAAATAAAAATAATTGAAGGGGTTTATGGATTAAATTAAACAAAAATGTTTGTTGATTAACGTTGCATCTTCATTGGGTATCTCCTTTTGATTTTCACTAATGGAATTCTTTGGTTGGATTTATTTACAAATCAAGGCTTATTAGATAAAGAGAGGTATGTAAGGAGATTATTTTTTAAGATGCATTATTATATAGAAATAAAAAAATTGTTATGAAGAATTGAGGGATTTGATCTGTTTTATAATTGAGGTGATGAGATCTTTTTGGGAACTGTCAAAATATTAAATCAATATACATTGTTTTTTATTTAAAAATCAATAGAAATTGAACTATGTAGATTATAATATGGTTTTGTTTTAATATTAACACATAAATTAATTTTTATACTTGTTTAGGTTGCATTATTACCCTCTTATTTCAACATTAACCATTAGTTTACTCATTTAACTATTATGGTGACAACTTTTTAGTTTGCTACTCAAGGGATAATATAATTACTAAAAATGGAAAACTATCTATAAATGATCCATATATGTTATTTGAGCCATTTAAAAATCATTTTCCATTGATTATATTTTTATTAATTATATATCATTTATGAAATTATTATTTATTTTAAAATATCATAATGTCAAATTTGACACTATTCATTACATGACTGTAACGCCCCGACCATAGTTACACCGAGTCGGTGCATTATTACATAACATTGGCATGATACAAGTAAATCATGTCCCTAAAGACCGATCGGTTTAGTAGACATGGAAATACTAGATACATTCATAGGTCAACATTACAACTAGAAAAGAAAAACAACACTAAATTATTCCATTGGAAACATCCAAGCTTCCTAGATAATGCCTACGAGTAACTCATAACTAACTTCTTCACATCCTAGGAAAAATAAAACATAGAAAGGGGTGAGCTCAAATGCTCAGTAAGGATGACAATATGGTGGAAACATTCATAAATAAGAATAAACATTTAAGGCAATGCATAACTAAAACAAAATCCTTTTAAAATTGAACTTTATCATAATATGAAAAAAAATGAAGTAATGCCATTTACTTATTAACATAGATATTCTACTAGTCGAATAATCAAATGAAATATCAATAACCAATTTCATAATTATGGAATGCATAATTCCAGGCTATCATAACCACATAGTCGAGGCCTTGTGCCAAGACTGCAAATAAGATTTTGTCAAGGCCTTCATCCAAGACAGTAGTTTGTCTCATGATACCTACCGATGCATCGAGTAGATATTGAGGGCTCCACCCTTCACTTACTAAGTCCAATGAATTCCTCACATGAATAGGTTTAAAAATAACATAAACATTCATATTAATACTAGAATACGAAATGTCAATACATTGTCCACAAACAATGAATGGAATAAAAATTGCACATCCACAGACAGACATAACTCATTCAAAACAATATGGAAGATAGTATTGTATCATATTAACCTCAATCGATAATAATTAAGGATATTTACATAGATGAATATAATCATCAAAACTATTAGAGATAAATATCCCCCTTTTTCTTGAAATCATTTAAAATTCACACTATTTGTCAAGAAGCCATTTAGAAAAAGATCTTTGAATCAAAGTGTCCCATACCCCTTTGAAACATTTAAAATGAGTTTTAATTTCAAAACATTAATTTCCATTAAATAAATACTAATTTTTTTTAGAAACATGGACATTAATGAGATATATTTAGAATAATAAATCTCTAAAACATTTAAAATGATACTTTATTTAGAGTTCCTAACCAAAAAAGAGACACTTGAATACAAATAATTGAAGGAATAAAAACATTTTAATATCATGAAAATAAAGAGATTCTAGATATACTATGTCAAAGTACATTATATACACCATATAAAATTAATTTGGTGTATAACAACGAATGAGTCCCAATGGAATGTAAATTGAGATGAAATCTCTCTTAAAGGCCGCATCCTTAGGTTAAGGATAAATCAATGAAATAATTATGTGTGGAAAATATAAATAAACTCAATATGATTGGATATTCAGTATAAACTAATTAAAGTAAATTCACACAAATTCTTGTAAAAACAACCCCATTGAATTTGATATTTTACTCAACAAATGACGATTGTGTTAAATGTAATCTTATCATGTTCATACCAATGACTTGAGGATTTATCACTGGAGTGGTTATGTGTATGAAAAGTATATCCACTAAAAGGGGAGCAGAAATTATGAAATATGAAAATTAATACTGATTCCACACATAATCTTGAAGTAAAATAATCAATGAAGTATGCATAAAGCTGAATGAGTGGAAATTGAAATTTCAAACACCATGATCGATTTGGTAACATACAAAACATAAACCCATGAAAGAAGGATCATAAAATGATGATGTAAATATATACATAAACAAAAATATATTACACAATTATTACAATAATGGGAATTACACACACCACATGCAATAAAAAAGTGGCGAACAATGGAAATCTCACGAAACTAAAAGTGAGATAAGAAACCTATTACCTCAAGTCTGAATTGTCTTGTGTGTTCCTTGTTCTCCTTGAATAATAAACATAAGATAATTTATACATGATTAAGAATTTTTTTTAATTTTATTAATCCATTTATATCACTTATTACCTTTCAATAATAATTAGTTAATTATTTGAGTTCATATTGGATATTTTATTGATGTTCAGAACATGAGTCAAAAATGAACTTGTTATAATTACAATTTGTCCATGTGGTCAAAGTCCATTATCTCCATAATGATATAAATGATTTGGATATCATATAAATATTATATATACAGTATGTATATGTATTTATAATGGTACATAACATTTGGATATAAGAAACGAAATACACCTTTCTTGGAAACAGAAAGTCGTATGTACGCGTGAACACTACTTTCAATTCTATTTCTTATTTTTATGGAATTAAAACATAATGATACATAGGTATATTATAATTACAGTATAATTTCATATGATATATGTTTTAAATAATTTAATTAACTCTATCCTTTATACATTCGATGAATGTTAAGAACGAATCATATCACCTTGAGGGGTAAGTAGTCCGCACTTCCTCAAATGAAATTATCATGGTCACACATATTGGAAAGCATAAAGGTGTGTTTTTAAATGAAAATTACAGAATAATAGAGAAAACATAAAAATAATAAAAATAATATATAAATACAGTACCATTATAATGGCCACAATAAGAGGCGGTATGAGATAATTGAACAATCATAGTTTCGTGAGGCGTTGGTTTTCCATCCATAGAAACATTATGTTCTTCACCCATTAGATGGACGTGTGTGTAATTTTAGCTCCAATAATTCTTATAAAAACACCTTAGTATATTTAAGATACTGTTTTTGTTACAAAATAATGTAATAAAAAGAGTTCATGGGGTTGGAGAAGTAAAATAAAAGAAATGAATTGAAGAGAAACCGTTACCTTTAATTTTGGTAACTCCCTTTGGTTTGAACCAAAAAGACTTCTTGAAGTGCCTTCTACCTATTTTAAGGCCTGTAAGTGAAGGATAGGGATGTAGGGATATTAATTGGGTAGAGTTTTTGCGAGCCAAAAGGCTTGAGTGGTGTGAAAAATTGGTTATAAGTGGTCTCCATTTATAAGGGAGAGGAGGGGTTCTTTAGGAAAGTGTGAAATTATTATTTTACTATAAACTTATGTTCGGTTTGAAAAGGTCCAAAACACATTAAAGTCTAATATAAGATGAATAATATTTGAAATAAAATCATCCAATCATAATTAGACATGTTTTGGACAATATTTTAATCATTATAATCTTATTTATTTCAATCATTTATTAGTGTGGTAAACACTGCATCATTATTGTGTCATAAATAATTTAATTTATTTGATGACCAAAATTATAAATAAATACCATGATGTAGGAAATCATTTTAGATTTATAATTAATATTTATAGTCTAACATATAACTTATATAGACCCATGTAAAAATTAATTTATTAAAGGATATTTGTTTTTGTCATTTTTTTCATTACTTTAAATTAATTAATCAAAAGTCATTATAACTTTCACGTGGCTCCATGGGGTCCACAAATCAACCCAAAGATGCCCATGGTCGGAAATGTATCAACCAATAGAGTTATTAGGGTAATTTAGTATTATTATAATATTATTGTTTACCCTTATTTACTAGATTTACCCTTTAACCATAATAAATAAAATATTTCCCGAAGTAATTTTTCAAAATGTCTAAAAATAAAAGTTACCTATTTACACAATTTGAACCTCCTGATTAAAAATATGGAATCCATTTTTCTAAATTAAAAACAAATAAGTGGCATAAATTAATTTAAAACTAATTCCCGTTGTCGAAACAAAAAGCGTGTTTTTAATAATTATCAAAAGATTGACACTTTCTTATGTCCAGTTTAAATATGAAATTATATCCAATGACCAAAATTGGATTAAATGGTAAAATTATAATATAATTATAATTTAAAATCATTTAAATTCATAAGTTATCACTATTAATTATTTTGATTTAAAAAGTTGATTTTAATTAAAATGTTTAATTTTTACTATTCATCAAAATATGAAAGTTATCAAAAAAGTACCAAAATTTCACCCGCAAATAATTTCGATATTCTGAATCCAAAAATGATGTCAAATAAAACAAATTCATAAAATAAAAGTTTCATTTATTAATTTAAAATTAATTCCGGCTGTCAAAACCAAAAGGTGTGTTATTAAGAAATAATAACGATAAAAAGTTTGACACTTGTTTATGTCCAATTTCAATGTGAAATTACTTACAATGAATTTCATTGGATTAAATGGTAAAAATATAATCTATTTATACTTATAAACCTTTAAAATTTATAATTTAACAATATAAATTATTTTGATTAAAATAGTTGTTTTCGGTTAAAATATAGTATTCTTCACTATTCACCCAAATATGAAAGTTATCAGAAAAACACCAAAACTTTATTGAAACTAAATTCTTATGTCCTGATTCTAAATAATAAGTTTATTTTGTAAAATTGAATATATAAAATTTTCATATATTGGATTTAAAAAGGCTTCGCCCTTAAAAGCCGGTAAAATTGATTTTTTTTGAAAAATACTACTTTTATCTGAAAAAAATGTATTTGTACATAAATTATATCTAAGAAACTCATAATATGTATTCTAAAATTATAAGGATTATATAAAGTTCAAAATTCAGTAAATACAATTCAAACCCGCTTTTGAATGGCTTGTTTGGTAAGTCAAGTTACGTTACAACTCAGTGTTGCGTGTAGTGAATGTTATTGAATTACATTGAAGAAATAACGTACTATGAAATCTTGGGGTGTTACATTATTCCCTCCTTTTGGGAATTGCATCCTCGCAATTTTATAAATTGGGCTTGGAAACATCATTGAAAGCCCACATCAAAAAAAGAGTCAATAAAACTATCACTTTAAAATAAATTAAGGGAAGTAAAAAAGGTTACCTGAGACAATAGATACTAGGATTCCATGAAAACAAGGATATGTAGGAGAAAAAGAAGTTTCATGTTCTGATGGAGAGGGATAGAAAACATGATTGGGAGAAAGTTAAAAATAAGAAAACCACAAAATTGTGATGGGATAAATGGTTAATAGTTCCTAATAGGAAAAGTAAAAAGATAGCATTTTTTTAAGTTCAATTTAATAATGTTGAGGAATTTATTTATGAGATTAAATAAGAACATAAATAGATATACTTAATTTTTACGTAGAGTTTCATTCTTTAATAAATTTCTACCACCAACTCATCTTTTTTTTCAAATAATGATTATTCAAGATGACTTGGTCACACCGGAGGAGCTAGAATCATCATCTAGAGAATCACATGATCCAAAAAAGATAAACAATATATTTACCTTGTCTTTAGAGATTATCCACCACCAAAATGGTTAGTACAAGATCAGATGATCCTAAAAAATGATAATCCTTTAGAGAAAGAAATACTTATCTTAATTTCTAAAATTAAACCATCAATACCCAAAGTTAAATAAATAACATTCAATAAACAATTGTCCTAAAAGCCATCACTATAATCTAAAATAATTTTGAATCCCAAAACATAAAATAATTTGATTACATAGTCTTTAACATTAAATTGTCTCTCCAAATGACATCAAATACTCTTAAAGTAACATACATAAAAGTAATTAACCTAATCAAATATTCTATATTATAGGTTAAGCATTTCCATAAATAACCAAAATCAATATAAATCCATAATAAAAACATAGATAGAAATCCACCATTTCTCCTCAAATGAAATCTTATAGTATTCTATTTTCCTTAGGAATATAGTGTTCCCAACAAAGAAAACATCTTCCAAATAACATTTTTCACTTAATCACCAAATCATTTTCCTATAATAAGGGTATTAATTTGATAAGACATAAGATCCCAAATCAACTTATTATTGATAAATAAATTCATTTAACTAAAAATAATTAGTCACACTATCCAGGGACTTCATGTAGTCCAGTGGTAGGTGATAAATCCCAATCACACTCTGGTTGTGGGTTCAATTCCCAAATTTTTGTCCGACATGATGGGTTGTCACACGGTCTTCCTATTGTCCTTTTTAAAAACAATATTTTATAACATTACCAAAATAAGATAAATTTCTAAAAATAACCATAACATAATTTAACCTCAAATTTTATCTCATACATTGCATTTTCATCCCAAAATATAATGACCTGTAATTGCCTCAAACCCAATGATTATATAAATCCAAATGGTTATTTATAAATATATCCACAAGGGAAAAGTTAAGTCTTCTTCAAATATCACTTCACAAGACTAACTATAGGGATAAAAATACAAGAGAACATTATTCCAAAGTAATCCCATCAACAAGGAGCACTAATACATTTAAACATTTCTCCAACCATTTATTTCCACATAGTTTCTTCTTTGACCTAGAAAATATCCTATAGAATTGGTAATTCACTCGGGTAATGGCCATGTCCCCACCATTTACGGCAAATGACTGTAAATTGATTCTTGGGACCATTTTTATTTTCTTCCATAGTACTCTTCATTTTTCCTCGGTAATTCTTCACTTTATGTCCTTCATTCCCACATGTAATGAATTTATTTGTTCCATTGAGACACATTCCTGGGTGTCTCCTTCCATATTTTCTACATGATGGAAATTAAGGATTCTTTTCTCCATGGTCTCTACTGCCGGTGCTCTTATCATTCATCACCTTTATCATATTTGTTGATTCATGGAGTTGGTTAATATATATCTTGTTGATCATAATTTTGGAAAACTGATTTGGCATGAACATGATATCTTTTATGCCTATCAACATTCCATTTTTTTGCTCATTTCCACCACAATTCCAACCTTGTACATCATGCTCAAAGTTACTATGACTTCTTTGGAATCCAGCCATTAACTAAAACCAAAAATCATTGTGTGACTAACAGTCTTCATATAATCATTTAGAGAATATCATGAAACTATATTTTCAATTTTGAAACACCTTAGGATTAACCAAGGTTATTTATTCTCATCTTATATTAAAATATTTAAAATTGGTCTGTAATGAAAATGTAAATTATAAAATGTATATCCCCTTGGAGTGTGGTAACCAAGAGTGCAGCAAGGCCCGTTGTCGTGCACTAGTTCCCGTTTTAGTCTAGCTCAAACCGGTGTTTATGGGTTTTACCGCTAGATACATTTGTTCCAGAGCCACCTCTACCTGCTCGAATCCAGAGGGATGTATTGTTTAGAAAACTCACAAAATCATTACAATACCAATATTTTAGAATGTTCTTCTATACTAATTCTGAAATTCTATCTTAGGGCAATGTGATCTAATAATAGTTTATCTAAATATATCTTCCAAGGATTGTACCAAACATCCTCTTATACCAACTGTAACGCCCCGACCCTAGTTACCCCAAGTCGGTGAATTATTATATAACATTGAAATGATACAAGGAAATCATGTCCCAAAAGCCCGATCCATTTAGTATCCTTGGAAATACTAGATACATTCATAAGGCCAACATTACAACTTGAAAAGAAAAACAACAAAAAATTATTCCATTGGAAACTTCCAAGCTTCCTATATTATGCATGCAAGTCACTCGTTACTAACTTCGTTACATGGTGGGAAAAATAAAACCTAGAAAGAGGTAATATAAAATACTCATTATGGATACCAATATGGTGGAAACTTTCATAAATAAGAATACACATTTATAGTAATGTATTAATAAAACAAAATCCTTTTAAACTTAAACATTAGCATAATATGGAAAAAAAATAAAATGAAGTAATTCCATTTACTTATTCACATGGATATTCTACTAGTCGAATAATCACATGAAATATCAATAACCACTTTCATAATGATGGAATGTATAATTCCAGACTATCATAACCACATATTCAAGGCCTTGTGTTAAGACTACAAATAAGATTTTGTCAAGGCCTTGGGCCAAGACACTAGTTTGTCTCATGATACCTACCAATGCATTGAGGAGCTATATTGGGATCCACCCATCACTTACTAAGTCCAATTCATTACTCATATGAATATATTTAAACACAAAATAAACATTCATATTAAAAATAGCATACGAAATGTCAATACATTGTCCACAAACCATGAAGGGTATAAAAATCGCATATCCAAAGTCAAACATTACTCATTCGATACAATAAGGAAAATTGTATTATATCAGATTAACCTCAATCGAGAAAAATGAAGGATATTTACATAGATGAAAATAATCATCAAAACTATTAGAGAGAAATATCCCCCGTTTTCTTGAAATCATTTAAAATTCACACTATTTTCCAAGAAGCCATTTAAAAATATATTTTTGAATCAAAGTGTCCCATACCACATTGAAACTTTTAAATGGAATTTAATTTTCAAACATTAATATCCATATAAATAAAGCCTTAAAATCATTTTTAAAAACATGGACATTAATGAGATAGTTTTATAATAATAAATCTTTAAAACATTTAAAATTGTATTTTTGTTAGAGTTCCTAACCAAAAGGGAGACACTTGAATACAAATAATTGAGGTAATAAAAACATTTTAATATCATTAGAATAAAGTTATTCATGATATAATATGTCAAAGTAGATTTTATACACCATATAAAAGTGATTTTGTGTATAACAACAAAGGAGTCCCAATGGAATGTAAATTGAGATGAAATCTCTCAAAGAGGCCATATCCTTAGGTTAAGGATAAATAAACAACATAATTATGTGTGAAAAATATATATACACTCAATATGATTGGATATTCAGTGTAAAAAAATTAAGGTACATTAACACATAATCTTTTAAAAACAACACCAATGAATTGGATATTTAACTCAATAAATGGCGATTGAGTTAAATTTACTCTTATCAATTTCATACCGCTGACTTGAGGATTTATAAATGGAGTGATTACGTGTATCAAAAGTATATCCAATAAAATTATAGTGTAAATTATGATAGAAGGAAATGAATACTGATTGCACACATAATCTTGATTTAATGTAATCAATGAAGTATGCGTAAAGCTGAATGAGTGGAAAATGAAATTTCAAAATCCCTTATCGATTTGGCAACATACAAAACATAAACCCATGAAAGAAGGATCATAAAATCATGATGTGAATATCCATAAATTAAAATATATTACACAATGAATACAAACATGGGCTGTACACACGCCACATGGAATAAATAAGTGGCGAACAATGGAAATCTCACGAAATTATAAGCGAGATAAGAAATCCCTTACCTCATGCCCGAATTTTCTTTTGTGTTACTTGTTCTCCATAAATAATAAAATGAAGTTAATTACTACATTATTAAGAAAAAATTTTAATTTTATTATACCTTTTATATCACTTATTACCTTTCTATAATAATTAGTTCACTATTTATGTTCATATTGGATATTTTATAGATGTTCGGAACATGAGTCAAAAACAAACTTGTTATAATTACTATTTCTCCATCTGGTCAAAATTACATTATCTCCAGAATGATATAAATGATTAGGATATCACATAAATATTATATATCCAATATTTATAAGTATTTATAACTGTACATAACATTTGGAGGTAAGAAATGAAATCACCTTGCATGGAGATGGTAAGTCGTACGTATGCATGAATGATACTTTCATTTCTATTTTTTATTTTAATGGAATTAAAACATAATGATACATAGGTATATTATAATTCTTGTATAATATCATATAATATATGTTTTACATTATTTAATAAACTTTATCTTTTATATGTTCCATTAATGTCATGAACGAATCATATCACCTTGAGGGGGCGGTAGTCCGCGGTTCCTCAAATGAAATTATCGTGGTCACACATATTGGAAAGAATAAAGGTGTGTTTTTAAATATAAATTACAGAATAATAGAGAAAACATAAAAATAATATACATAATATATAAATACAGTGCCATCATAATGGACACTATTAGAGGCAATATTGATAATTGAACAATCATCGTTTCATGAGGCGTTGGTCTTCCATCCACAGAAACATTATGTTTTTCACCCATTAGATGGAGGTGTTTGTATGTGTAACAGAAATACTTCTTATAAAAACGTCCTAGTATATTTAATATACTGGTGTGGTTACAAAATAAAGGAATAAAAAGAGTTCATGGGGTTGGAGAACAAAAATAAAAGAAATATATTTTAGAGAAACCGTTACCTTTAATTTGCGTAACTCTATTTGGGTTGAACCAAATGGATTTCTTGAAGTGCCTTATGCCTAGGGTAAGGCTTGTAGGTGGAGTATAGAAATGTAGATATATTAATTGGGGAGAGTTTCTAGGATCAAAAAGGCTTGAGAGGGGTAAATAATTGGTTATAAGTGGTCTCCTTTTATAAGGTATAGGAGGGGCTTTTTAAGAAAGTGTGAAACTATTATTTTACTATAAACATATCTTCAGTTTCAAAAGTTCCAAAACACATTAAAGTAAAAGATAAGATGACTAATATTTGAAATAAAATAATCCAATCAGAATTGGATATGTATTGGATAAAATTTTAATCATTATAATCTTATTTATTTAAATAAATTATTATTTTGGTAAACACTGCATCATTATTGTGTCTTAAATAATTTAATTTATTAGATGTTTAAAATTTATAAAAAAATTACCATGATATATAAAATCATTTTAGATTTCCAATGAATATTTAGAGTCGAATATATAGTTTATATTTCTCATGTATAAATTAATTTACTAAAGGATATTTGTTTGTGTCATTTTTTGCTTTACATTAAATTATTTAATCTAAATAGTCATTATCACTATCAAGTGGCCCCATGGGTTCCCAAAATCGACACAAAGATTCCCAAGGTCGGAAATGTATCATCCAATAGGGTTAGGAGACGTTTTATGTTAATTTAGTATTATTATAATATTATTTTTACCCTTATTTAACGGATTTACCCTTTAACCATGGTAAATAAAATATTTTCCGTTGTAATTATTCAAAATGACTAAAAATAAAATTTACTTATTTAAAAAATTTGAACCTCATGATTATAAATATGTAATCCACTTTTCTAAATTCGAAAAAAAAATTAAGTGGCAGAAATTCATTTAAAATTTATTCTCGTTGTCGAAACAAAAATGGTGTTTTTAATAATTATCAAAATATTTGCACTTTCTTATGTCTAGTTAATTATGAAAGTATGTAAAATGACCAACATTTGATTAAATGGTAAAATTATAATCTAATTATACTATAAAATCACTCACATTCATAATTTTTTACTATTAATTTTTTTGATTAAAAAAGTTGTTTTAAATCAAAATTTAGTATTTTTCACTATTCATCAAAATATGAAAGTTATCAGAAAAATACAAAACTTTTACCCTAAGATAATTTATATATTCAAAATCAAAAATTTAATTCTATTTTTCCAAATTAAAATAATAAAAGTTTCATTTATTAATTTAAAATTAATTCCTGCTGTCAAAACCAAAAGGCATATTTTTAAGAAATAGTAACTATCTAAAGTTTGACACTTGATTATGTCCAATTTCAATGTGAAATTACATACAATGACCATATTTGGATTAAATGGTGAAAATATAATCTATTTATTCTTCCAAACCATTAAAATGTTTAATTTAACAATATAAATTATTTTTATTAAAAAAGTTGTTTTCAGTTAAAATTTAGTATTTTTCTCTATTCACCCAAATATTAAAGTTATCTGAAAAACTACAAGTATTTATTGATACTAAATTCTTATTTCCATATTATAAAGAAGATTTTTATTTTCTCATGTTAAATATATAAAAGTTTCCAATATTAGATTTAAAAAGTCTTCGCCATTAAAAGATGATAAAATTACATTTTTGAATAATAATTCTTTTATGAAAAAAAAATGTATTTGTACTTATATTATGTCTAAGAAACTCATAATATGGATTCTAAAATTATAAGTATTATATAAAGTTAAAAATTTATTTAATACTATTCATAAAAGCTTTTGAACGGCTTCTTTGGTAAGTCAAGGTACGTTAGAACTCGGTGTTGCATGCAGTGAATGTTATTGAATTACTTTGAGAAAAAACGTACTATGAAATCATGGGGTGTTACATGATGTTTAATGAAATTTCAATACGAAAGATGATGTCAAAAAAACATCAATAATGCGATCATAATATATCATGGTCAACCAAAAAAATTTTGGATGACCTTAATTATTAATAAATTTTTTATTTCAATTTTTTTAATATTATTTATTATATATTTCCATTAATTAAACAATTGCCAAATTGTTATTGTGTAAGCCTTTAAGGTAATTATTTATTTCCAAAAAAGTAAAAATAAATTTCCATGATGAAGATAAAAATTTTATTTTTCAAAATACTATTTATAGTCGAAGATATCTTTCAAATAAACACATATAAAAAATTTAATACATATAAAAAACATGAGGATGACATGTCGTCATTTATTCATTATAAAATACGAAAAATAATGAAATTAATCCATGTGGATCCAAGATGTCATAAAATACGTGAATGTATGATATTTATTGGCTATAAATAATCCAATAAAAATATGACAAATTTTAGGGTAATTTTGTAACACTTATAATATTATTTTAATAATTAATTACCAAATTTCCCCTAACCAAGATAATTTTAAAAAATATTAGTTAATATTCATATCATCCAAGAATAAAAGGGTCATATTTGATAAATTTTTACATTATAATTCAAAATATAGAATTAGTTTTTCAAAATATAAAAATATAATTGGCTATAATAAATTTAAAAATAATCCCATTGACATAATCAGAAAACATTTTTTAATATGAAAATGTTTAAATGATTGAAATATTTTTTATCCAAATTAAATGAGAAATTTATATCAATGACCTAATATATATTAAATTATAAAAAATTGAACAATTTATAAAACAACTTAAATATATAATATTATATTACAAAATATTTTTATGAAAAAGATATTTTTAATTAAGAAGAAATATTTTATCACTATTCATCAAAACATGAATCTTTTCATGAAAGAACAAAAAATTATACAAAGTAAATTTTTATTTTTCTATTTCAAATATGAAAATTATTTTTTTATACAGAATTGAATTATTTTTCAAATATTAGATTTTAAAAAAGTACTCTATCAAAAGGTTGAAAACTGTCTTTTTAGAAAAATAATTCTTTTATATGGGAAATTGAGTTTTTTCTTATATAATGTCTATAAAAAAATAATAAGAATTTTTAATATTATATTGAATATATTATATATATATATATATATTATTAATATATTTTGAAATGAGTGATTATTTATTGGTATTAAAGACACATGTCTACATTTAAAATGTTATTTAGAAAAACATTTACATTAATTTTAAAAATAATTTTACATTAATTTATAATTAATTTGTTTAAGAATTTTATATACATGAGTAAACTATATATACATAATTTATTTAATCATATTCCAAAATGAAATCTTAACAACTAGTGTGAAAATAATAATATTTAATAATATATCATTGTTTGTTTAACTACGATATTCTGGGCAATGAAAGCTATCGAAGAAGTTAAATTTAAAAATATACATGCTATAAAATCTTGTAGTGTCAAAATTTCAATTAAATGTTTCTGGTGGAAGAAATGGTAAGGTTATTGAAATGATGGATTATAATTTTTGTTATAATCTTCAAGGTTAATGATCCTAGGATTGTATAGAAAATAACTGAGATGAGCATCGAGAGGGATAGAAATAACTTATTTTTTGGGCAATAAAAGAAAGATTACATTAAAAATATATTTAAAATATTTTAAATAGAACGAAAGATAATAGCCTCAACTCCTATTTCTGAAGCATTTAATCTATTAAAAGAATAGGAACCAATAATATATGATGAATATGGCTATAATGGAAAATTTTACTTATGAAGCATCTTCCAGAAGTTGGATATATGTTATGATTTTAATTTAGATGGATATAAAATTTACAATTGGGTTTTTCAGTTTAATTATTATAAACCCTATTGTATAACACAATGAATATATTAAATGGATCCTAAATTACTTCAAATTAATTAATGTTATAGATTTTTTATTTGGGGATGATGATATATTACAAGTATTTTTTTATAAAGACATCATTAGATATTTGAATACCTGTAATTAAATGATTGGAATCATGTTTAACTATGGGGGATAAAAAAATATTTATATGTTTTGATAATAAAATATTGTTAAATTATTTTAGAGCCCAAAAAATGGTTGAAAGGATGAACATATTTTTCCACAGTCAAAGTTAGATTCACCAAACATGAAATATATTTTTTAAAGAAAGTATATATCATATTGTATAGAAAAAACACTTCATTAAAATTTTTAAAATAATTATGTTTTTAGAAATAAAAAAAGAAAATTTGGCCATAATCTAATAGGAATGTTCACTAAAGAATTATTGTATGAAGGTATGAGGTAGTATCACAACTCAGTGTGGATTGGGTGAACTAAATAAGTTATGGTAACAATAAATTAAATTAAAAAAATTGTAGACAATAATAATTTATTCCAATATTTTGGGGAATTTGTATATGCATTTTCCTTAAAACAAGTCTTCAACTAGAATATTATTGTGATGCAAAGCCTAGATTCAAACAAACACAATTTCACTCATTATAAGTAAATTTATCGAAACCTTCGTCAGCAAAAGGTGACTACAATTATTGTGAATTCATCAGCCTCCCGTCTCTTTAGGTGGTAGTAGGGTCATCAAATGTTTGTATCATCCTATGATATGAAGCTGTCAAGTATGAGGTGAACCAAGATAAGAGTGAATATAATTTCCAACCATTCCCTCATTTTAACAGTAAATATAATACATAACTACATAATCCCAAAATCAAAAAGGATTAGTTTCTTTGGGGATAAGATTCGTAAACATCATATTACACTTTATTTCTCAAAATTTTCCCCTAAATATCCATAAAAGACTTCTTTTTGTAAATAAATTTGCATGTAATTTCCAACAGAATGGTGAAGAAAAAGAAGGGGTGAAATTAAATGAGTTGTAATGAAAAATTTATAAATAAGTCAGAATGGGATATAGTATAGTAATATGAGAATAAATGATCATGTAAAATATAATTATGACACTTGATGTAAAATTTACATGATCATTATATTTATCATTGACATGCGATTCATAAAGACAAAATCCAAAACATGCTTGTTTTGATAATAATTATCTTATGAGAATATTGTTATTAATATTTTATTTAAGAATTAATACTATTATTCTAGAAAAAAATTAAATATTAATATCATATATTTTTATATTTAATGTTTATATAACCATCCATGATAAAAATTCGTAACAAAATTAATAATGGTAGTTAAATCAACCCAAACAAAAACACAATAGAATAAATCAAATAACTATGATTTTAGAAAGATTTTTTTGTATCACCATTCCAAAATTATGAAAATATATCTAATTCTTCATTAAAATATAATATTTTTGTTATTTAATATCTAATAATCATTCATATTAATTTATTATAGTACTATTCATGTAGTTGGTAAAAATAATCTAATTATGATCATTTTATAAGAAGAATATTCTTTTATTTAATGATAATATTACTTTTATGGAAGATTATTTATTTTAAAATATTATAACATAATGATTAAAAAATATTTAATAATATTTAGAAGAAGTTTAAATAGAGGTATGGTAATATATGAGAAAATAATTATGTAAGAAAATTTAATATTCTCTTAGAAACCATCATAATTTAGAATGATCTTAGGAAATCTATTGGGACCACAATATAAATAAATTTGGAGAGGATTATTTTTTATGGATATTAGAAATATTAGAAGGGGAATTGTAATTTTTAGATTATCAATGTATGGGTGGTGGAAGGTTACTTTTATAATTTTGAAGAGTGGAATTCAGGTAAATAATTAAAATCTAATATAATATGAAGAAAAATTTTAAGGCTTCTAGATCCAAACATAAATAAGAATGAATAATTGTTTTCGAGAGGTCAATGAATTACAAAAACATCAATTATAATTTTTTTTTGATATATTATTTTTTTACTCACGAATTAACCCTTTTCCAATTTCATACTTTACTATGATGACTAACATTTACCAAGGTAATTGATTTTTTAGGTACTAAAAATAAAATAGAAAATTCAGATTAACATAAATCAAATGATCTAAAATACGAAATTAATTTTAATGGTATCATTTTCTAGAAGTGATTAAAATTAATTCAAAATATTAAATGTATAACACCTAAAAACATTTATTAGAAAATATATATATTTTGCATAAAAATGATTTTGTAATAAAATTTTTATGGTTACTAAATTTATGGAGATTAATTTTTACACTATAAAACAAAGGATATTTAGATTTTATTTATTAAATTTAATATATAATTTAATATAATTTTATTTTTTAAATTAAAACATGAAATATAATGAAAATAATGATTTTTTCAAGATAAATGACTTTTAAAACATTAAGTGTTATTAATAATATTTCATATCAGTTTTTAATTAAATTATTATTAATTTTTTATATTTTTCAATATTAGATATTATCATAATCAACTTTTAAATGTGAAAATTTGATTTTATTTTAATAATATACCCAACACATTAGGGGATAATTATTTGAAAAATATTCACTAGCAACAAATATTTTTTATCACATCCCATTAATTGTTTATCCTTTAATCATTCAATTTTTTAAATTAATAGGTATTGGAAAATGAAAAATCAATGTTTAAAAATAATTAAAATTAAATAAATATAATATATCATCTTAATTATTATCTTTTTGTTTACATGTGGTTTTACAATATTGTACTTTTTTTAATGGTTTAGTATTATCATTATGTATTAATGTTTGAATTTAAATATAATAACAATTTTAGTTATTCAATAATAAACCATTAATCCAAAAAATAGCATGGATCATTCTATGAGAAAATCATACAACTATAAAATCCTAATCCACAAAAATTTATCCCTTTCCAGGTATCCTAGAATTCTCATCAGAGAAGATGTTCAGGAAATATATGTACATTGTCTATCCCAACCGTTAACACATTCCTAAATCACCTATTTAAATTCCAATAAAAAATTAGAACAAAATAAAAACTCTGAAACATTTAGTGATATAAGTCACCTAAAATATCTAATACTACTTTATAATGTCTCGTCCCCGGTTTACAATGGGAACTAAACAGATCGGGTCATTACATGACATCAGGTGTGCCTCCCCATATACTGGAGGATTAAAACTACTAGTAGACATATATGATATAAAAATGGTGATACTATATCTTCATAATAGAGTACAAAAGAATACATAAATAAGGAAAACCTAAACTAACATGATATTTAATAGATTACCAGAAACCAATTTGTTGAATGAAAAATAATATATTAAATGATGAATCACACAATCATATATATTAATTGGCTGACCAGAGGAAAAACCATATATACAAAATTAATACAAAAAATAATAAAAAGAACTAGATTCATCACTACATCATCATGATTTATTGCATCCCAATATTTGATCCCATATGCATTATCCTACTCAATCATGCCATCATTATCCTTTTTAAAACATTAAATTCTAACCAGTCAGATTTACTGGGTACCAAAGTATTAGGGATTTCCTAGAAAGGTGTGATTATAACTTAGTTGCGAACCAAAAAAACAGTTCCATACATAAATAGTAAATGTAGTGTATATTCATGCAACATGCCTAATAATTAAATAATTTTATTTCTATGAAAATAAACTTCTAAGGATGTAGTGAAGACCATAATAGGAAGTATAATTTAATGGGAGGAATAATCAAGTAACAAAAATTATATATTCAAAGAAACTATAGATCATTCCAGCCAAATGGGAGGCCTCTTAGTCATATTGCCAATTAGTTCTTCAGTTTAGAGAAATTTATCCCTCTAAAGATATTATGAGATCATCTGGCATATTTCCAAGGAATTGTATGGGATAATCTTTTTCTAAGGTATTTACTTAATAATTTTTAAAAATTATCTCTAATAAATTATTTTATGTTCGTTATCATATTCTTTTCTAATTGGTTCTCATTATATTTATTTTCAGATATCATGACTTTCATGGTTTTATAATTTTAACATTAACACATATTTATAACTATAGTAGCATTAGAGTAGACATTTTATATTAATGTGACAAGATCATATAAATAAATAAATAAATATAATGAAGTGTAAATAAATTACCAATTCTAATGCTCATGTATTCCCAATGACCATGGGATATACCTAAACCATCGTTGGATTGTTGCAAAGCTTCTCTAAGAAATTCATACAATTGTGCCTACCAATATCAGGCCTAATGACCATATATTAGTATTCATAAATTCTCTAATCTAGGAAATATACCAAGAAATCCAACTAGTATTATTAATAACTACTAGATCTAAATATAATGTCCATGTAATTTCATAGTATAATTTTATAGGTCGATTCACAGGATGTGTTCCATAGAAATAAATAATCTTTATGCTTTATTATAGTACCTTATAGGTAATCCTAAGCATTAAATATACATAATCCCCCATCAATGAACTCTATATGGTAGTCCTTATAATTTCTAAGTCATCTAGAGTCATCAACACACCAAAAAATGCAATCTAAAGCATTCCAAATTCCTTAAGAATCATCATCGAACCCTATGTAGTAATTTCAAGAATACCAATATAAATAGTCAACATTGTTCCCCTGTAGGTAATCTAAAGCATTCCAAATCATCATGATTCATCATCAAATATCATGATTTAATCTATAGTGTTTTATTATCATAATGATCTAAGCTAATCCCTAAGAGGTAATCCTCTGTGATCTAACAACATCCTAAATAACTATCCATCCAAAGGAGGATGATCATGGGTTTTATAATGATAATCAGGATCAATGCTGACTTACGATCTAATGCAACACCAATTGTCATCACTACCCATTTCCACATGAACCCTATCATGGTTCAATAAATCAATGTGGTCCAATCAAGGTCTCTTAGGTCAGATTAATCATGAAAATTCCTCATGGGTTCCACTATATCATACACAAATAATTGGTCAAAGACCATATCTCAGGGGTAATACACCCCACATACCCATCATGATCATCATATAGACTCATGAACTGTATAGATAAAGCATAATTGACATTGGTATAAAGATATGGTAAATTCATTTTCACCAACCCCAAGTCATACCTACATCAATATGAAGTCCCAACATATCCATTAGTCTCCTAAAGCTCATTCCTCCAAGGTAAAATGTCTCAATGGGGGGGGGACTCACCCAATGGTCATCACATTGACTCAAAAGACATTATGGAATATATTGGTATTCATTTTTCTGATCCATAAGTCATTCATCTCAAATCAGTTCTCACCTATATTCAGGGGTGACCAAGGGAACCAATCACTATGGTCAGTATATCACATTAATTTAATTTATTTAGTTCATTTATAGTAAATGACTAGTGTATATGTATCCCATGGAATAAATATATTTTATATTCCTTGACCATCGTCAATCGGGGAAATTAAGCCAGTTCCTAGGTCCCTCATTGATATGCACATTATTCAACCTATACATTGGAATTTAATTTAAATTTAAAATTTTATTTAAATCTAATGTACAATCACCCTTGATGGTGATACCACCTTCCAAATGAATTAAATAAAATCTATTATACAATAGAGAAAATGTGTAAATCCCACCCTCCTCAAACTAGTTGATACAATTTGGAAGGGAATCCCAACCACTCCTATTGGAGATCATCTATATATATTCATCCACTATCCATCCTTATGATCACTAACTCAAAACTAAAAATTCAATTCAATTAATTATAATATATTTAAAAATTCCTTTTACTTATAGTCAATTTATAATTTATTAAAAATTTTAATTTAAATATGTTTAAATTCAAAAAAATCGTATCTCAACCACATTACACTGAAACTATGAGAAGTAGAGTGTGATCCACTCCCAACACACCCCCATGACTATATAACCCAAATACCCAGCAAATATTATTTATTTAACATCCCATATAATTCAATATGTGTCAAAATACATGAAATGACCCAATTTCTGCATTCCTTAATGAAATTGGAGTATGAATATAAGAAGACTTTATCTCAGGACCTCCTTTACATAAGATGAGTAAAATCAGGATTAATTGGTATTATTTCACCATGATCTATTGGAAATCACCAAAAACCCTAAAAAATAAGTTAAAATTTTCAGAATACCAAAGAATAAATAATAGAGGGGGTTGAAAGAAAGATCATATAGGAAACCATTGTCTGGTTGCACCAGGGAACACCTTAAACCATGAGCGATTGAATGGGGGTTGAAGTATGGGAGGTCTACCAGAGAGACTCCCCATGTGAACAAAATTAGATCTAAGAAAAAAATTTGTTGATACCCATTAGAACCAAATCAATAATTTTATATTGAGTGAAACCATATTTCAAGTTATGTACCACGTCATAATTGGTCCCTATAACTTCCTAAAATATTAACATCAAAATCCATAATTCATGACCTGAATAATATTTATTTGGTACCTTCTACCTCTTGGATACTCCAACAACCCTCTAATGATCTCTTAAACACATGAGACATCCACAAAACCTCCATCAACGTTTAATAATACACATTATGTATGTTGAAACAATCGTAATCATTCTCCAAATCAGGATTCATGGAACACACTACCCAACCAAAAAAATTAAAATTATACTTGAGTTTTATAACCCATCTGGAAATGTGGAATTACATTCATAAGAATAATACTATGAATATAAAAGTTTAAACTCATAAATTAGGTCTGTATTATAACTTATTAGTCACTTGGTTTTAACCTAGTATTGATATGGTTGACTTTCTTATGATTTTATATAACCCTATAAAATTTCATAAATTTTTATGTCATTTATAATGGTTCATAATGAGAATGAGAATAAATCGAAAAACCCCTTGGATTGTTTAACCATCTATATAGTTAGTCCTATTTTTAATAAATTTAGTGATGATCGTTGTAACACCTTACCACATTTTTTGGGGTATTACCACAAGGTGATTATCTTGCAGTTCCAATATCCACATGTTTGTTTCCTAATAGGGGTTCCATTTCATAGAAACCATAAACTATTTAGTTTACTAATATTTTAAGATATTTATTATATTTTGAGTCATCCCTAAGGTTATTCATGAAAATTTTCAAATCCTAATTCCTAAAAATAATTGAATTTTTCTCTGATTCCAACTCCCATGACCCAAGCTAAACCAGAATATATTTTAAACTAATTACCTCATTTTAAAATTACATCTATGAAATATACCTAAAACACTAGAACCCGGATGGCCTAGTGAGATTAGATATGGGTTTCAAAAAAAAAACAAATAATTATAATTTAATTTTTAACATTTCACACAAAATATCTATGAAATAATTATTTATACACAGAATCCAATATATAATTACTTTTGGAGATGGGAATCCTAAAAAAGGGAGTGGTCAAATTCTTAGTATCGAAAAACCCATCAATGATTCACAACGGATTAGAGTATAATAATATGGGAAAAATGTTCATTGGGGAAATATGAAGTTAAAATATCATCAATTAATAATAGTTATCCATAAATCATGATAGACAGACATGTAATCTCAATTGAACTAGACTATATAATGTAATAAGATTTTATGATCAATATTCAATAATAATGATCCATGGAGCATAATAAAATAATTTTAAATAGGAATGTGTAATGATCATAAGCCTAAGAAATCAAAACATTACGAACAAAGAAAGACCATAATTATTTCAATGCATAGTCTTGCGAACATATCTTATCTATTATTATGTTCGTACATGGTCCTCTGAACATATCGTATCCACAATAAAGTTTATCCAAAAAAACATTAACTCATGAGTAATAAACCATTAACAAATGAATTGGATGGTGATATAGAACATAAGTATTAACATTATGATTATATTTATTCATCTGTTTCTCCAAAAAATAGTCATATATCAAATCATGATGAATCAAATGAAAGAAAATGGAATTCGTAAAATTTTCAAATGGTATTATATAAAATGGCCATTAGTGATGGATTAGATGATAAATAAATTTAAAAACAAAAACATAGGAATAAAAAAGGGAACATTGAGGATGATTCATGATACACGACTCTTTGGGATATAAACTATTTAGTGGTAAATATAAAATTAGAGAAAAATCATGAAAAATATATTTTAAAAATATTTTCATAATATGTTCTTAAAAAATGATGATTCACGCCCCTTTTAAAATTATTTCAAACGTGGTAGAATGAAAATAATTTTAAAAACAAATATTAAAACATATCCCAAAAATGTATCCATGGATGTAAATAATGGTTAATTCCAAAAAATGTTGAGTGTAAGATAAAATATGTGATAGTATGGGGGAATTTTATTTGATATTTTAAAATATATCTTTAATGAAAATGACATCTTTAAAAGAGTAATAAATATTCCTTTTGGAAAGAGGTTAAGATAAATATTAATATCATAATAAATAATACATATTTACATTTCAATTTAATAATGGATTATAGTGGAGTGAAAAAATAATATAAACACAAAATAGAAATGTCTTACTAAAGGGATAATAATTTTTTTAATAGATTTATTCAGTTATGAGAATGAAATTCATCACATAATGGGATGTGAATAAAAAATTCATTTTCCTTATAGTGGACTGAAAAGTAACAAATAATTAAATATTTGGTTAGAAAAACACATTCAGGGAAGAAAGAAGTTTAATAAGAAACATTATAACTCAATGAAAGGATATTTAAGTTATCAATAGCTCTTAACAAGGATTCCTACTTGGGTAGACATACTCTAATATCAGGTATAATAACAATATAATTATTAACCATACATTTTAAAAACATATTCATACATATTACCTTTTTAAATAATATTTAGTATTTAATATTTATTTATTTTTAATTATTTTTATTAAATATATATTATCGGTAGTTAATATTTATTTCATATTAGTGTCAGAGAAACACTAATACATTTTTGGTAAATTGTGTTTGTTTTTTGTATTGTTTATCATACGAATATTTATTTACAAATATTTAGTCCAAATATTATTACTATAAATGTTGAAAAAAAATTATTTGTATATTAATATCTTATCTTACATGAAATTAAATTTCTATAAACATGAATGAAAAAAATCAAAAAAAAATTCAAAAAATTATTTAAACCAAACCAACCCTGAATATGGTATAATTAATTAGATAAGTATGATTATGGAATTATTTTTTATAGTATCACCATTACATAAATATTAGAGAATATAAAATTATTAAGGAGAGCTATAATGGGGAATTCTACCCTTGTATTGACGATCAGGAGAGGTAGTCCTTTGGAATATATCTTAACAAGAAGATAACTATGAACATTTATCTAACTATTAGAGAGAGGATGTTTGATATTGTGGAATTTGAACTTGATAGAAACCCTGATTTTGATTTTTTGCAACTTCATCGGGAATAACTATTTTTATTAGAGAGGTCTTGATGATTGTGATCCAACCACATGATGGAACCTTGGGAGACCTTGATTTTAACTTCACACTACTTGTTTATCTAGCCATAATAGTTTGAGATGTTTCATCCTTCATGATTATTTTTCTATTTTTACATGATGAAAGATTTTTTCGTCAATCATATTTGGGATCTTCTTTGAATTTAGGGTTTTTTCTTTAGAATTTCTTGTTATTTAGTGATTAAGTAGAATATGTGTTTTATCTGTATATATATGATTTCATAGTGTCTGGTGTTGCATAGACTTTCCTTGAGATTACCCATATGATCGTTAGTGGATTTTTGGTATTGTGGACAAAGGATATGAATGTTTTGGTGGATTCACTGAGCCCTTTGTATTTCCTTATGAAAAGCTTTTCTTTAATGTTAATGATGGTTGTCTGAAGCTATTTAAATTGGTTATAGTTTTATAAGGCTAGGATAGAAATTAACCATCATCTCAATGATGCTGGGTACATAAAGATAATAGGCTTATTTGATTACTCTTAAAGAATTTGATGTCATATTTTGGTTGGAATATGTTGTGATGAGAACAATTTCAGATTATCTACATTGTTTCCTAGAAATCCACTCAATAGATTTTGTGCGTTGGGCTTGATTTGCGATTGGATTTGGGTTGGAAACTTTTTTTTATCTTTTTTTAGTGAATGTGTTGACTATACAATGTTGTATTTTAGATGTACAGATTTGTAGGTTTATTGAGTCAAGGATTCATGGGTCTTTCCATTATTTTCATAATTTTTTGGCATGTTGATATAAGTGGAGCTGCTGTAGTGGATTGAAAAAGATCATTTGGATATAATAAGATTCACTAATGTTCATATTATTGAACGTATGATTTTTATATTTTTAAATTTCTAGTTGGTGTAAGTTTATTACACCTCGTGTATACACTAATAGTTCCTTTTTTCATTGACAATCATTCTTGGGTATATGGGTTGGGCTACCAACTCCTGTCTTGGATCATTCTGGTAAATTTACTGAATTATAATTTTTTTAAAAAATAACAATGTATTGATAAATAATACTTAAGAACATATTCCTGAAGATGAAATGGAGTAATGATAGAAGAGGGGAAAATAGATACATAAAAAAATTTAATATTTTCTTGGAAACCTTCTTGATATATAGGGGGTTTTGAAAATATAAAGGGACCTAAATCTCAAGAATATATTGGAAGCTTTTTTGGGAAATAATTGAGGTAGAGTATTGGGGAGAATTGAAATTTTTATATTGTATTGGGAAGGGTGGTGGAAGGATCCTTTTATAACTAAGGGAGTTGAAATTCATCTAAATAATAAAAATTTGAAAGAAAAAGATAGGAAAATTTTGATCTGTGATGATCCAAATATGAAGACAAATAGTGAAAATAAAAGTGGAGGACTAAAAACACCTAATACAGTAGTTTTATGATAATTTTTCAAAAAAATTATGTTTTTAACGTTAATTTAACAATTATACTTTTTCAAGCCTTTATTACGGTGACTATCATTTACAATCTAAGTTATTTATTGACACTAAAACATAATTAAACCACTTATTATAGTTTAAACATGATGATCTAAAATATTAAAACCATTTTAATTGATTTATTATATAACAATGATTAAAATTAATTCAAAAATAAATATTCATTAATGCGTTAAAAAACAATTTTAGATGAACCTATTTTTATGTAGGAATATTTTTCTAGGTTAAAGGATTGATGGTTGTAGATTTTAATGAAATTTATTAGTTTATTATTAATCCAGGAAAATTTATATGGATTTAAAATTAATCAATAATGGAATTATACCATCATAATACTTAATCCAAAAAAAATTTACCAATTATTTTTATGATAAAATATTCTTTATGTTTTTATAATATCAATAATTGGTTTTTAATTTCAACATAAAATTTTAAAACGAATTAAATAAATTAATAAACAAAAAATTTCCAAATTTCTTTTATAAACATTTATTTCATGGTTACAAAATCAATGTTCCAATAGCTATGGTATTAGAAAAAACTATATTTTTCACGATTCAATAAATATATAACATTTAATAAAAATCCTGAAATTTTAGCGTTTGTTAATTTTTACCTATTGAATTCAACAATAACGTAATTTTATCACATTAAAATTATAAAATTGATATAAATTAATTTTAACATAATAATACATAATTAAGTAAAGCCCTTTTTCAAAAATTGTATTATTAAGAATAAAAATGAATTCATTATTACATAATTACAACAAATAACAATCAGATGACATTAATTTAATTTTTAACTATATTATTAATTAATTTCATTAAAATAATTTTTTTTGTAATGATTAATTTTAATTATTAAGATAAACATAGAATACACATAAAAACTATTATCTGAAAAGAAATATCTATTTTACTATAAAATGAGTTTATATTCATGTATAACTAGTTGATAATCAATTTAGGAATGATTATTTATTATTATATACATATATAAACAATATATTTTTGAAATTTAATAGAATAAATAATATATATATTTTTTAAATAAAAACCTAAAATACAATGAAAATGGTTTTCATTAGGATTCATGACTTTTAAAACATTAATTGTTCTTTATGTTATTTTATATAAATTTATAAATAAATTAATGTTATGAGTTAATACATTAAAATATTACTTATTAAGTGAATCAAATTTTAAAGGTGGTACATTTAATTTATTCCGATAAAATATACAATAATTTATGAAATATTTATTTGAAAAATATTAATTTTTAATAGTAATTATTTTATTAAAATAATTAGTATTAGAAAAAATAAAATCATTATTAAAAAATTATAATAACAGTTAAAGGTCTAGAATAAAGTGTATTTAGTATTATGTTTTTATTTACATTAGTTTTTACACTTTTAATTATTATATTAATGATATTGTATTATAATAATATATTAATAATAAAGGATTGAGGCTCAAAGGCCCCATTATTAAAAATATTAATATGGGTGCAAGATTGGAAAAAATCAGTTTATTGATAAATTACCTTCTATCATATATAAAAAGAAAAATTTAATGAAAAATCAAAAGTTATAATTCATATCATTATTGGCCTCATAGTCTTTTTACCAATGAGAGTCACGTAACGGAAAATGAGACATACTAATCATGATAAACATTGAATGGTTGTAATATTTATTTGATGATTATTTATTATGAGAAATATACAATAATACCTCATTACCAATCAAAATATTCTTTCATATTAGAGAAATATGTGATGCCCTAGGAAGACACTGCTAGATCAAATGATCCTAGATATAGACGTTACTTAATTTCGTTGATTCTATCTTAAAATCCTTGAAATAGCCATCCATAATTAAAAAATCAACATTAATTATTCCATATATTAAATATATGTGATATTTTTTAGTTTATATCTTTACAAAAAAGTAAATAATGTGAACTAATAAATCCCATTTTATTTATCAATGAAAAATATATATTTATATAAAGAACTACATAATTCATAAAAAGTCAACAAAGTCTCCCTAAAATTATTTCAGGAATTTTTTCCATTTAAAATTTTTACATGTACTAATTTTTTATTTAACAAAGTTAAATGAAAAAAATAAAAAGTTTTGAGATCAAACAATCAGTATGAAAAAAATAATTTTTGCAAACATTCTATAAACATAATATGATACTATAACAGTTATAGGTAAACCACATGAAGTTATAAACAACTGGAAACTGGGAGCATGGTATATCTATTACAATGAATAAAAACATGTATATCGACAATATCGGTCTCATTATTATGGAATTCATAATGTCATACATAAAAAATGTTGTCAAGGCCACGTGCGAAGACACTTATCGTCGAGACCAATGTCATCACATCATTATGAATTGGGAAGACATACACCATATAACTAGACATATTTTGTGTTATGTTACCTAGAAGTGTACAGAGGGGATATGTAATTCATGGCCCTTCCCATCACTTGATTATGTCAAATTTAATCACAATAAGATTTAACAGGACCATTCATACCATTCCCTAAGAGACCACTTACTGAATAAAACAAGAAAATATATCTAATGTATAATACTCTATATAGATATATGATAACCCATGTTGGTAGTAAACAATCATCCATAATAATATTTTCCACATTTAATTAAAATTAATAAAATGGCCATATCCCATCCCAGGAAATATGATTAATGATCAAACAAAACATGGTCAACTTTATAATAATTTTCTATATTGTAATAATAATATACAAAACAATAATACTTTTCCCTTTGTTTATAAAAGGAATAACACGATCATAACCCATCTAGAAGAATATTTTGTATGGTTAAATAATTCATATTCAATAAGCCAATAACCAGAATTCTTTTAATGACAACATAAAATATTCCAATACATTTCTCAATGATAATAGAACAACATTATTTCTAGATGAACATCATCCAATCATAATTATGTAAAATTTGTTGTTCACAACAAATAATGAAATAAGTAAAGAAATACATAAATGAAAAAATGATCATAATAAATACGTGGGAAAGATTTGGATAGTTCTAAAATAATATATCCCTAGTTTTAAAATGGAAACCAAGAAGGATTTTGACAAATAAGAATAATATCATGACCAAATAATTCTTGAATTATACCCCTCATAAAGGGATCATGAATTTTTTTTGTTTTCAGTTAATTTCCACCAAAATGATATCACATATATTTATTATAGGATAAATCAGGAAATTTAAGCCATATTAGAGAAAAAAAGTTGAAAATGGAATGGAATATGGAGGTTGGATTATTTCAATCTAATTTCACCAGAAGGATACTGACCATATATAGTGTTTATCAGGGTTATATATCATAATTTTAAGGATATATAATAATATTTAATGGATAATAATATATTATTCAATTTTAATAAAATATTATTCCCTTTGTATGGTTATTTTAAATGGATAAATAAACACAGACAGTTAATTGAACATATAATTAAGAGGTTCTCAAATGGTTTAAACTATAACCATAATGATATCATAAAATATTATATTTATACTTTAATATCATCCTTAGATCCATCATTGTATGGTGTTTTTGGAAAATCAAACATGTTTCATCGTGTAAGTGGTTGTTCGTAAAATGCATGAATGACAATTTTTGTTTAAAAGATGGGATAAAATAATAAAAAATGGTAAAACAACAATATAATAACTTTATAGTTTTTATATGATACCAATATCATTATATCGGTTTGGTTAGAATAATTTTTATAGAATAAATTCAGAAGAAACACTATGTTGTGGATAATACTGATACATGGGATATGGATACTCATTATAAGTCACCTTAGAAATAAAGGCATTATGATTACAAACTGTGAGAATAAGATTTTTAATGATGTAGAGTGTTATAATAGGAGAAAAGTTTCATTTTTTTCAAAGGGATATATTAAAAATTACTGAGTCTCGAATTGGTGAAGATTTTTCCTTTTATTGTTGAAGATTTGGGTAGTTTTGGAAATAACAATGGAATTTTAATATATTAATTTCACTATTAATGGAACAAGTGGTTCAAAATAGTATGAATAATGAATGGTTTAGGTGTTTTTTTATACACACCATAAAAATATATTAGGAACATTTTTTGAAATTTTTTTTCCTTTTTCCCTTACTAAAAGACCTTTTACCAATTTTACTTTTTACGAGCATAACTAATTTTTTAATGCTAGATATTATTTTGAATAACCAAAAATAAAATTAGTCAAAATACCAAACATAAACCATCATATATAACATTTCAAAAAAAATTATCAAATAATATTTCTATTAGTATGAAATGTCATTTTTAAAATATAAATACTTAATCTTTTAAACACTTTTTAGCAAAATAATAGTTTTAAGAAATAAATTTTTAAATAATGTACAATTATTTTAGATACTAATTAATATGAAATAAAATGACTTATTATAAAAAATGATATGGGGATTAAAAGTTAATACAAAACCCAATGTCACTTGAAAAGTACATGATTCAAAAAAAATATTGAAAACAATGTTTATATTAATGAAATATTTTAATATTTTATAAAAATGATTTCCATCGGTTTTTTATATTCAAATAATATTTTAAAATTATTAATGATATTGCTAAAATAAATATTTTATTACATTAAAGGACTATTAAATTTAGAGTCTAGTATTATATAATGGTCATATCATAGAAATTACAAGATTAGTGGAAAATAGATTTTCCCACTAAAATTAAACCTTTCAAAAAATAAGAATAAAAATTTATAGTAAGTTAATTTTAATGAGAGAAATTTAAAAATAATGTTAATAATTAAATTTAAATTAAAATATTTATAAATCCTATTTTTTATTAAAAGTATTAAATATAACGAGAAATATTTTTTATTAGAAAATAAAATTTTGAAATATCATTATTTATTATACTTATTTCAAATATTTTATCAACTATAATGGTGTTATCCATTTATTAAAATCAAATATAAATTATCTTAATTTATAATATGTTTATTAAAATAGAATAAATATCGTAATAAATTCAATTTTTAGAAATAACAATTTTCAAAATAATACATGATATTATTAATTATTTCAAGAAAAATATTTAGCTTTAATTTATATTAAATTTTGACTCTATATTATATTAAATTCTAATTAATAATATTGTTAATCCTATTCATTATTTATATTTCAATGAATTTTTTATTTTGTTGGAATACCGAAATATTTATATTTATCTAAATATTTCATAGTTTTGTTAAAGTTTGGTGTTGAATGTTAAGAAAGTAATAAAACACATTTAATTCTTTAAAGTCAATTATTTATTGGAATTTTGGGTTGTTATTGATTTGATTTATAGTATGACTTTTTATGTGATTCATAATTGATGTCTTCCCATTTTTTTGAGTCTTCTGACCCTTAAATATATTAAGAATGATGAATAGGACTTTAGAAGGCTTATTAAAAAACTCTATAATCTTCCCACTACCATTCACATGAATGGATACATATTCAACTCATTCATCATTGAAGATTTAACTGGTGTACTTCTATATAGCCTTTATTAGAGAGTCTATGGAAGATACATTCCATGTATGAGATGTTTAATGTATATATGGAGTTGATAAACACATATTAAGATGTTAAACCCCTTATTATTTACCTCTTTTCATAGCAGACAAGTCATCCAAACTAGAAAATTAAACTATACTATGTTCCTCAACTGTTAGTGTTTAAATACAATTAAATGAATCCAAGAATTGTCCAACCGATATTCTATAAAAACAGAAAACTATTATGAACCTTATTGAATTTTAAATCATGTAACCGATAGGAAGACACATCTCACCCAGAGAACTATATATATATATATACACACATTTACTCTAATGATCAGTGACTTAGACCTTTATAGGATATGAACTTATTCAAAAATAATTATTGAAGTTTAAATATCCCTTATCAGAAGAAATAATATCTAATATCCTAGAATTTGTGACCTTGGAACAATTAACACAATCCTCCTATATAGGTTTCTTGGAACAATCTCTATCAATATAACCATTCAATCCATAGTTTCAACTTGATAAAATTGTATAAAAATGTTCACTTTAAGAAAAATAGAAATAAATTCAACTTTATAGAAAGCCACATATTCTTCAATAATGGTAATATTCAAATTGATATTATATATAGACAAAATTAACTTATAAATTAGTCCATCATTAAGATCAACCACCTATTTAATTCTATCACAGTAGTAAAAACTCTCCAATTCACTTTATTTTTCAAACTAAATATGGAAAGTCAACAATGAAGCTATATAATATTGAATATGTGGGTCACTAAATACAGAATTGTTAGCATGAAGCCAAATATGTACTTGAGAAAAAAAATATTGACATTGAACAAATCCAGATTGAGAGACCATTCATGAATCTGAGTTGTACCTACTTTCATATATAGAAAACAAAACCAAAAAAATTTCTAAAAAAGATCATATGAGGTGAAGACAAAGTGAAAAAACTACTTCCAACTAAAAAAAACTTTTCCAATTTTAAAATACACAAATTAAATAAAGTGAAGGATCTAAGAATCATATGTATATTTATTTTACCCTCATAGAAGTATGAGTCATCAAATGACTGAGTGATTATATTACTCTAGTGTTTTTGAGATTTCCACTAAATTATATTTAAAATCTTACATAGACCCATTTTTAATGATACACCTAAAATTTAAATCCCTAAAAGTTAAAAATATACATGAACAATCAAAATTAATTGGATTCTTCATGTAACAGAATTAATCCAGAATAATATTAATTTAATGGAAAATATATATAGAAAAATAACAGGGTGATGCCTAAAATGTTTGGTGAACACTCTAGAATGATGATTATAAAATGATGATTCTAAAATATTTTATTTCTATAATAAGTAAAATTCAATGATTTAATAGAGACCATGATATACCTATATAAATTTTGGAAGGTAGTGAAATAGATACAATAGGGTGAGGTTTCCTGTAAATAGATGTAGGGACAGATCTACACAATGTATATATGATACAAGTAGTATTTCTATTTTATATACCATGTTATATAGAGTTAACCATATGTAATAATGTTTTTTGGATTCATTAATTATTTTAATTTAATCATGTAAATTTCAGTAAAATAATTAAATTCATATTGTTTCTCTTATGCACTTCAGCCAACTTTTCAAAAGCATGATAATATTTTTGTTCATTTATTTTTTCTATTATTTGTAATTCTCCTTGAAGTAATGATTTTTAGTTTCTCATGAGTGTGTGATAGGTCAAATATTTATTGTGGAGAGTAATCCTTGAATTCTTAATTATGCTAACCCTAGCTGAAGGGAGGAACATTTCTAGAAGTTTGGATTTTTCTACTTTTCTGACCTATGTGGGATTTTTATGTCAATTGGTGACTAGAGTTCCAGTGGATTTATTAGAATAACAATAAATCTAAACTAAATAAATTCATAAAAAATAATCTTATTATTATGAAAGAAGGAGTTTTTTATTTACAAGGATAATAATTTAAATTTTAAACAATTATCATATATAAGAAACCATCTATTACTAGTGTTTTAAGCATTACGCCATTTTTTGAAATAATATATCATTATTCCAAAGGTTTCACATCCCAGGAAAGTCCATTGATGAATATATAAACTAGTTATATCCTTGGATGTGTGTGGGATTATTCCACTATGTTGTAGCCCTATGAAAATAAATGTTTGAATTTGTTAATAGCTCTCAATTATCTTATACGGTTTAAGCCCCAGATCTAGTAGATAATGACTGGAGAGTGGTCCAACATAAGGATCTGGTGATTCAGAAGATTTGTGGATACCATCAACGGATAGAGTCTTTTGGTTATTTCTTTGTGATATTAATCAAATTATTTTTGAAATTATTAACTATATGAATTGACTTGTGTATGGTATATTACTCTTTTTCTTTGTTTACACTAATTACAAATGTATAAGTTCATTTTTGGATTATTGGTGTTTTTGAGTTGTTCTTCCACTGCATATTGAACGTTAGGAATCCCACTAAAACCCTATCATATATAGTCCTAATAAATTTTTATACCTATATTAACATCTTATATTTACAAAGGATCACATCTTGTTATAAACTAGAGATATCCAACTCAACCATGTCCTATAAGTCCCAAAGTTGACAACCCATATTGAAGTAATAACATAGATACAATTAAATATTTTTTATATAACACGAGTTCTATGATAACTGAAACAAAAATAATCCCAATAAACTATATTTTATTACTCAGAAACTACCTCTATGTGATCCATCTTGGGGATCTACACCCCATTAATATGTTCATGTTAGTTGAGGGAGTATGAAACTATATAGAACAAGAAACCCATAGCCTATCACTCAATATATAAATTTTTCTTTATAGGTGGATGACTTCTACCTCATCCCATGGGTGAGTAATGACCCCTCCACTAGTATATGGGACTCATGACTCATCCATATCGAGGGATTACTAATCTAAAATATAAATGGAGGATTCATGCCTCATCGTGTGGTGTATGCATCTACCAAGGTGGGTACTGGTTCTATAAGTAGAGGACACATGACCCATTATGCAAGGATTACCTACACCGATGAGTTTATATAGGTTCAACACCCATGAACTGTAATATTCTAGGGGGTGACCAAACCCATGACTACTTTAGCTACCTCACCCTACCCCATCTAAATATCTATGAATATAAAGAACATTGAGTTCCCAACACGCATAATAAACATTATTTAATGACTAATAAGATGTTCCATGTAAAAAATATCATAATTTAATAGTCATAAATCCAATTTATTCTACATAATGAGACGAAATGGAAAGAACATAAGGACACACAACACACAACATAAAATTCTAACCATATTACATGTAACCTTCTTGGTGTGTGTTGTTGTTATCACCTCAAGTTGTGTCAAAATACATGGTATGAAATTTTATGCATAAATAAAGAATATCATTGTAGAAAACTAGGTGTTTAACATAGAATACCCCATTTTATATAACAATATATTTTGTGTCTTTATATCATACATTCCATGTACCTTAAACATGGTTATCGGGTGTGTACTCGAGTACTCAAATTTATAGTGATTGAAAAATAAATAGAATGTACTATTACATGAGATATCATATAGATCACATGGGATAAAATGTCATGTACTATAGAAAACACCATTTCAATTCGTCTATCACTAAATGATGTACACTTTAATACTATACACAACGTAATATTTAATTTTTCTAAAAGAAATACTCACCTACCACTAATAACCAACCATGGAAAGCATTTTAGAGTTACAGATAGTGTGATATTTTTCTACATTAGAAAAACAATATATGAAAATGGAAAAATTAAAACTTTTTTTGATTTTTATCCCTCAATCCTTTGATTTTTTATTTTTTTTCTCAACCTATCAATGTAAATCTTGAACATGCTCCCCCCCCCCACAGGCCGAGATCAAACCAAAGCAAAATCAATTAATTACATGGACACTTACGGTAATGGAGACTTGATCCCCCACACATTCCTTCCATGGTTTTGCCAAAACTAGAAGAAACCATATTATTTTTTATAATAAAAAAATATAATTACTTATATATATTAATGAATTTGATTTTATATACTTATATTCAAAGTAAGAATAATAAGTATGTTTTCAATAAAAAAGGCCATATTTTTTTAAGTAAATATATATATATATAGATATATATATATATTATGTATTTATTTAAAAGATAAATTTCAAAATTTTGGAAATTGAAATTTGATAAAAGGATATCAATTTTTATATCAATATGTAATGAATATTTTATAGGTATTATTCTCATATTTTTTGGAAAATATTATTTTTGTGTGAATAATATAAAATACCAATTTTCAAAAAACTATATTTTATTTTCAATTATTTTTATAATCTATAATTTTTTAGATTATATATGATATTTCCTTAGTTCCTTTATTTTGATCATAATTCAATAAATTTATTTTAAATTATCATTATTCTTGAATTTTGTTTTTAAAAAATTTCAAACTTACAATATATTTTTTCTGGAATACAATTTTCATTGAATTTTTTTATTTTATTTTATAACTATTTTCTCACACATATTGAAATTTAATTTCATAAAGTGGAAATATTATTTTAAATAATTATTTATAAATTTTATAATGATTTCACTTTCTGTTTTGGAATATTTTAAAAGTACTTTGGGAAAAAAGTTAATTTCCATAGTAAGAGTTAAAATGGGTTAAAAGGGTTAAAAATAAAAAATAAGGGTTAAAATGACAGAAATATTTTATAAACACCATTGGATGGACAGATTTATATACTATATTATCTCTAATACAAGAAGTAGTCATTTTTATCCATTTTTCTTTAGTTAGAAATTAATATATTTTAATATTTTGAAAATTTTCATGTGTGTCGTCTCCCCTACTTATAAAAGGACACCCCTTATCCTCAATCCTAAAAATATTAAAGATAATATTATATTAGAAAATATCTACCAAAATACATTTAAATCACCCACTAACCACATCCTATATTTACATGTTTTTTCGAATACAATCCATATAATAATTTATATATAAACCTATGAAGGTTGTCAGAAGAAGAGGTATAGTTATTAACCAAGCAGTTTATTTTTATTTATTCTTTTATATCCTATATATCTTTTTAATTGATGATGAAATAATATCATAAGTATCATAAATAAAATTTAACATTTTTATACTTATTTTATAACCCCTTTTCATCTACCTAAACTTATATTGAAAAGTGAAAACACCGCTCATGCGTACGCACGGACTACCACCTCGTGAGATTATGTATTTCATTTTTCGTCACTGACTTTTATGATTGGTCATAATGATGGTTTAAAATGATGTAATATGAAATATATGATATGAATATAATAATTTAATGGTAAATAAGTATTATGTTTTTCGTAACTATTAATTGTAAAATAAAAATATCGCTCATGTGTACGTGTTGAATACCACCTCATAAACCCAGGTATTTTATTTTTCATCACCAAATAATAAGGATGGTATATATATAGATTAAAAGAAATAATATTATATATATTAAAGGGAACTAATTTTACAATTATTTAATGATACTTAACTTCAATTCCTTTTGGTCGTTGAAAAATTGAAACATTGCTTAGGAGTATGTACGAGTTACAACATCCATATTGGAACATAATTCATTTTTATAACCTTATTAAATCATTCATTCTAAAATTAAAAATAAAGTTTAAAAATAAAAATTATAACCCTATTAATATTATATAATTGATATAATCAGGATCTATCTTACGATATTTAAACTATCAAAGTCATTTTATACTTATAAACCAATCATCCTCCAAACATCTGAAGTAAAATTAATCAATTATGCAATTTTGTATAACATTGATATATAAGAAATAATATAAATAATATAAATAATTTTTTTAATCATATAAATAAATAACATATTGTTATTAGTCAAAGATATAAAAAATATACATTACACGTAGGTCTCTAGGTAAGGAACAGTTTAGCTTAAAAACATTTTTAAAATTTTAAAATTATCTATTTTATAAAACTTTTTTCTTCCATTTAATTTGTGTTAAAATTATTTTATGAATTTATATATATTGACATAAATTAATTATAAATTAATTTTTTGTTTTATTTTAATTTCATTAAATTTTTTCAGAGTGAAAATGTTTTATCATTTTATACAGAAATTTTTACTTTCTTCACAAAGGGAAAAAATAATATTCAATTTTAATGCATATGAAATGAGAAAAATTTAAATTAAACATGAATTTTATTATTTAAGATGATTCATCTTCAAATTTTTTTGGTTTTAAAAAATAATATAATATTTATCATTATTCTAGGAATTAAGGTTTATAACGTTTTTGAATAAAAATTATTATTGTCATTAATTTTATGTAATGCTCGAAAGTGATTTTATATATGTGATAATATAAAAATAATATATGATTTATGATGGAAATGAAATATTATATATGTTTTAAGTATTTTATGGTCTTTCAAAATGTTTATCATGACGGTTGAGACTAATATAACTCCCCAATTCATTGGGTGGAGATTATGTTTTCCATATATTTATATTGGAATGACCATTTAGGTTATTCTATTTATTAGTGTTCTTATAAGGTTTATATGAATATTATTTCCCAAGGAGCATTAATAATTTTTATATTCTTGATAATGAGATTTTGAGAAAATATTATATTTCACAATGATAGAAAACGATCACTTGTCTATGGAATGGTAAATATCATTTAAAGTAAAAAAATTAATATTTATAGAAAATTGTTTTCATTAGGAAATTATATATTTTATAAAGCCCTCTAGATTATGAATTTTTCATTTATATTTTCTTAAAAAAAAATTAGAAATAATTTCTCCATTAAAGTTGATTTAAAGTGTAACTAAATGAATATTTGAACTCAGTGTTTATTAGGTTAAAGAAAAATTATCTAATATGAAATCATTTTTTTAGAATAAAATATAATGTTTTTTCCTTAGTTTTATATTTACATTTTGAGTTTTTTCCTTATCACAATATTCAAATGTTTTTCAAAATTTTAAGGATGTGTAGAAGTATTGTAAAAGTCACATTGGAAATCATAAATATTTGTTCATGAATATAAGATGTGTTCCATTTTAAAATTATTTTATTTTTAAAAAAATTTGTATTAAGTGGAAGTGCCCAAATTTTATTTTATGGTTTTTTATGTAAGAGTTATAAGCTATTTACCTAAAAATATATTCCTAAAAATATCTTCATCAATGTAAGAAAATGAATTCCTATTTAAAAAATAATGTAATATGTTAAAAATTTTCAGGAAATTTTAATTAGTATTATTGAAATATATAGATAATATTATAGGTTTAGATAATATATGTTATTACCCTTAATAGACTAAAAAATGGTTAACAAGATATATAATTTGAATATTACCTTGTTTCTTCATCTTAACTATATATGTTAAGAATATTTTCTCATAGAGGAAAAAATGAAACTAAAGTAAAAATGCACTAATATGAAATTACCTTTAAAATAAGAAAACTATATTGGATTAATGTAGAATAGATAAGTTTTTAGACTAATGGATCATTTGATGTTGTCTATAAATAGAGGTGATATCTATAAAAGGGAGAGAACTTGTTCACTACATAAGAATTTGTGCACTATTGATAATTTTATTAAAAAATATACTATTGTTTTTAAGGGATAATATAAAACAATGATATCCAATCTATATGTTAAATATATAGGGAAAATATCAAAATAATTGTTTTATTCAAAAAAATTTAATCTCTTACTATTTACAATTTTAAATGAGGCGTCGATTAGTGGTAGTTAAAAAAAAGAATATAATATAAATATAAGATATTGATGTAACAAAAAGGGATTAATTAAATAATATTTTCCTTTATAAATATTAAATTAATGATATTTTAGTTAGGATGGGAATTAAATTCTTGGAATTGAGGTAGCCATGTGATGATTTAGTTTCTATGTATAAAGAAGACACCACATGATTGGGATGGTATGTACCAAATTGTATTTAAAATATTGAGAGTAAAATTAATAAAATTTTCTTAATAGTGAATCCAATATAACGAAATAAATTTTATTCTAAATAATTTTAAATTTTCCAAAAACATATTTGATGTTTCACTTTGGAAGAAATAACATTTTTCATGATCATCTGTCTTATGAAAATAATTAGAAAAAAGGACTACATGGAAAGTATTTGGGAAATATCTTTTGAAGAAATACTAATGTTAAAAAACATGTTTCTATATTGTGATATGTGTGGTAAAACTCACTATGGTTAATGTATTATCAAATCTGATATGTGTTTCCACTATGGTAATTTTTTATATTTGAATCATTACTATAAAAAAGGCATTGTTTTTTCCAAACATATAATTAAATGTTGGGGGTGAGGTGTTATAATTATAATGAAATGGGTAATTATGACATTAATTTTCCCAAGAGAGGATGAAATGATATAATTCATCAGTATCACAAGTAGAATGATGTCGATAAATCATTTTCAAGTACATAGAAATTTTTTTGACCATCCAATAATGTGGTGTTAAGTAATTACATATTTATTTGGATTATTATTATATATTTTTTTAATTTAGGGTCTAAAAAGTCTTTTAATTCATAGAAATTTTCTTTTAAGTTATATTTTTTACCTCAACAAGTGAAGCTAGATAATTTGTTTAAAACACTTGAGGTTACTATTTTAGTAAACATTTGTTATAATTATATTCACTTTTTCGTCTGTGGAATGGATCTACCTAAAATCATTATTGCATTTCCCCTTATAGATTTTGATGTTATTTTGGGTATGGGTTGGAATTGGATTTTCGATGCAATGACATATTATAGGGACCAATAATTTTAATTTTCAAAATAAGTTTCATTTCCTATGGAATAATGGATTCAGACCTCTGATAATAATCAAGATAATAAGAAATTGATTGATGATGGAAATGAAAGTTATCTTAAACATTTTTTTGAGAAGAATAAGACTATTCAAATTGGTGACATTCATATAGTAATAGAATATCTAGTTGTATATCCTAAAAATTTACTTATGTTATATCTAATTGATAGACTGAATTACTATTGGATGTGTTATTGATGCTAAGATATTATGAAAACCAATTATTTTAATGGGTCAAGTATTAACCTTGGAATTGAAAATATTATTACAAATATTTCATCATAACGACTTCATTCATCTTGGAACTTCATCATGGGGTGATCCCATTTAAAGAATTGATGGTTCCATGACGATTTTCATTGATTAAAGAGTATTTCAAAACATCACACTTATGAATAAATATTGGTTCACTCATATAAATGACTTCATTGATAAGATCAAACATGATTAGTACATTTCAAAGTCTGATCTTATTTCTAGGTACCATTAGTTTAAGGTGAAGGAGGACTACTTTTCAAAGTCAATGTTTCAAACTAGGTGTGTGAATTATGAGTATCAGGTTATGAAAATTGGGTTTAAAAATTATCCTCATGTATTTGAAGTCTTTATCAATAGATTTTTACTTGAGTTTGTGGATACATTTAGAGTTGTGGATATTAATAAAATCATAAAATATTCTAATATTTATGATGATGTTGAGAAACATTTTAATGTTTTTCTGCAAACCATTAATGAAAATAACTAATATAAAATGATTATTAAATTGGAATTATTTTTATGAATTATTAATTTCCATGGGAATATTTTAAATAAATATTTAATAATGGTTGATACATCTAAAACTTATTTGGTTTAAGAGTTTACATAACATAAAAATATCAAATAGATTTGTAGTTTTCACGTATTAGTGGGTTACTATAATAGTTTTTTGAAAACATTGCTCAGTTATCAATCCCAGAAAATATGTTAACATGAATGTAACATAGATTATTATAGAATATTAAATGTGATAAATGTTACCTATAATTGAAAATAATTTTTGGGAATCCTCTAGTTTTTCCCACACCATTATGAAATAGTGACTTTTTTATCTATAAAAATGATTCTTTTAAGGGAATTGGGGGTTTTATATTGCATAATGACTAGTTGATTATATAAATATTATTTCAATCAAAATCTCATGAGATATATTATCTTACACATTAAATTCTAATAAAATCTATATTATTTTCTTTGAAAACATGAAAAAATTATTTATATGGAGTTAAGTATAAAATATATACTGATCATAAAATTTTAAAGTATATATTCACTTGGAAGTAGTTGAACATGAGACATATAAGGTGGATAGAAATGATTAATGATTATGGTTTCATGATTAATTTCCTCCTAGGAAATAGAAGCAGAGAAACCAATGATTTATGTTGGAAATATTATGCTTCATTAACTATGATATGTTTAGAACACAATCCCTTGGTAAATTACTTATTAAATGTTGTTTTATGAATTGTGCATGTAGGAAATTCCCCTTTTTTCTTTCTGTGTCAATGCAGACATCATTCTCATAAATAATCAATAAATCTCAGCAAAAATATATAATTTTTAATGAGATAGTCAAATTGGATATTATTGGAATGTTTCATTATTTTAAATATAATAAATAAGGTGTTATCGTATTCAGAATTTGGTTTTGTGTTCCAAGTGAATCCTAGTTGAAGATACAATTTTTGTGTGAATCTCATATCTCTCTATTTTCTTATTCATCTAAACATTATTAATATATATATATATACCATTCATTATATTTCTTGTGGGATAGAATTAAAATAATTAATGATGGATTTACAATTACATTGTTGTATTTTCAACAGGTTTAGGAATTCTAAAAATTCTAAAAGGGGGTTATTCATCCTTTCACAATGCTAGAGTGGGAAGGGTAAAATATGTTAACACATTTCATATTATTATTTCTAAATATATATTTTGATAATAATGAAATATTGGTAATTATTTATGATTTTTCTAAATCTTCTCATTTTATTTCTATTTCAGATACTATGTCTGTAGATAATCATTCTTGACTATATATCAAAGAAATAGTCTGGTTACCGGGGGATTTTTTCCTTATTTAATCTGATCATGATCTTAGGTCCCTATATAAATTTTGGGAAGGCCTTCATATGTCATTTGGTATTGAATTAAATTTCAGTAAAACTCTTTATTTTTAAACGAATTTATTTTTAAAGATAATAATTAATACATAGGATGACACGTTTTATCTTGTTATATGGGTTACTAATGAAGTATCATTCAACCAATTTCATGTGTTTAGTTTTAAAATATTGAGTATTCGAAATCTTGTTTATATATGGCCCCTTTGAGGCATTATATAGAATGTGGTATCAGACTACAGCTTGCTGGGACCAAATAGATGAATAAATGTTTATGGGACCAGAATTTGTTGAAGAAGTTGTTGAGAAATTGAAGGTGATTAGGCAACATGTTAGAAAGGATTTGAATAGATAGAAAAATAATGTAGATAACCATAAGAATGATATTTCATTTGAGATAAGAGAATATGTTTTTCTTTTTTTATCACGATGGGAAAGTGTTATGAATTTTTATGAAAAGGGAATGTCAATTCTATGGTTTGTTAGACTGTATAAAGTATTGAAGTAGTTTGGATCATTTTCGTACTAGGTGTCATTTCATATGAGTTTATATCAAGTACATGATGTGTTTCAATTTTCATTGTTTAGAAGATATGTACTATATGCATCTCTTATTTTGAGCCCACTATTAATTCAGTTGGAATAGAAATTTTCATATGAGGAACCACATATTCATATTGATTACTATAAATAATATGGGTTATTGAATAATGTGATTATTCAGGTTAATTTTTTTACAGAAAACCTATATGATTAACTACGTAAAATGTGAATCATAAAATGTTATAAAGAAAGATATAAACACTTATTTATGTATGGAATGAAATTACATGGCCATAATCTCTAAAAGGAGGAAGAAAATAACTACATAACTAATTTTTATATTATGAAAATTTTATTCTTTATTATTATTTATGTATTTTATTTTTTACTTTTTTATTCATTTTTAGAGTATTATGTAATTTCTCAATCAAGAAGGAAATAGTTTCATCTTGTCTGTATTAAATAATTTTATTTCAATATTCATTTCCATATTTTATAATTTAAATTTCAGAAAAATGATACCATTTTTATATAGGTAATTCTTATTTAACATTGAGTGTATTTTTTGGAATATTTGATGATAAACATCACTTTTTGGTAAATAAGAGAAAAAATATTTTTTTCAAAAAACCATCACTTTAATTAATTAATTTACTTAGTTTCATTATTTGGATTGGTTTTAAAATATCATTAGTAATTTTTTATTAAAATATATAAAAATGACATTTAAATATATATTACTCTTTAATTTGGTATGACAACATTTTAAATCTTAAATGAAAAGTTTTTGGAAACCCATTTTCATCATTTTTGTGTGTGGTTATTTTAACAGCAATATCTGATGGTTATAGAAATAGAATTTACTAGAATTGAATCCACATTTAGAATCAATATAAATAAATTTTTTTAAAATATTTCTTTCATTTATTATTTTTTTTAATAGTATCTTTAGAAAAGAATTATTTTCCCTCTTAAAAGTTAAAATTGTTTTAAAATGTTAAAACTAAAATATGAAGGGTTGAATTGACATAAAAACATCTCTAAATCATTTTATATGGAATGATTTATACCTTATTTTATCTATTCTAAAAATATTCTTGTTTTTAATAAAATTTTCTTAATTTATAAATTAAAATATTTTAAAAATTTTAAAGTTTCCAATTGTTTCATCTCCCCCAATTTTAAAAGTACACCCCAACCCACGGTTCTCTACAATTTTAGAAAACAATAATTAGGAAAATACCAACCGAAGTCCATTCATTACATCCCTACCAAGGTCTTATTGTTATTTTATCATCATAATAATATCATTCAATGGTTTTAGATATAAACCAAAATTTGTTTTCTGAAGAAGTTGTATAGTCTTTAACCAAGTGTTTTCATTTTATTTCATATTCTATATCATTAAATTCATCAGAAAACGTGATGAAATAATAAAATAAATATTTTAAACATAATTTAATGATAATTTAATGGGGTTTTATTTCTATTAATATAATATTAAATCTAATTAATTAAAAAACATTGATCATGTGTACATGATCAATACTACCTCATGTGACAATACATTTCATTTTTCATTACCATATTTTTTGGTTGTTCATAATGACCAATCAGAATTAAATAATATGATAGATTTTAAATAAAAAAAATTATAATTGTATACATTCAAATTTTTCCATCATTTTTATTTAAAATAGAAATGTTACTCATGCATACATACGACCTACATTTTTCATGACTGTTACGTAATTCATTTTTCATAACAAACACACATTATTGGTTTTAAAAGTATAAATGATGTCTAAAAACAATAATTATATAAGGATTAATATTTTTAATTCTTATAACCATTATATTTTTGATCAATATCGACCTAGAAAATGCATTTTGGACTAATGAACCATACATCTTTAAAACATCCGAAATAAATTTAATCAATTATGTAATTTAGTAAAACATAAAAATAAGAGAAATAAAATGAATAATAAAACATAAAAAGGATATTATGAAATTAAATAATAAACATATGTTTATTATTCACTTACATAAATTATTTATGTGATAATAGGTACTCAATGTAAGGGTCACATTACCTTAAAACCTCATTTTAAATATTTGAAGATTTAGTTTTCAAATATTTCTATTTTATGAAAACATTATTAAAAATAATGTATGGATATATTTATTTGTAAATAAATTATTTGTAAATAACATTTTATAAATCCTCTTAATTTCTTTCAAATGTTTCCAAAAGGAATCTACGTATTATGTAAAAAATGTTTTAAAAGTCTATATATAAAAAAATGTAATATTCTATTTTAAAATATTTGAAATGAGTATATTTTTATTCAATAATAATAATTATTCATTAATAAGATTCCAATTTATTATTTTCTGGGATTTTAAAATAATATCCAATTTATTATTAATTAGTGATTTTTTATGAAATATATTTCAAATAAGAAATATTTTTACAATTAATTTTAAATAAATCCCCAAAGTATCTCTACATATTTGTTAAAACTAATAATTGGAAATATTTTATGATGAAAATGAATCACTCTATGGTTGATAATTATTTTTATGTTCCTTATTAAATTTTTAGGATTATAGGTTATCCTGATATATAAATCCAATTCATTGTGAAATTATTATATTATCCAAATAATTCATTTCAAAAAAACCACATTGGTTATTACTTTGGTAAGGATTCTTGTAAGGGATATCTAAATATTACTTCACAAGTAACATTCATGCATTTTCTATTCTTTCTAATTATTTTTCATGGAAATAGTTTATTTTATAAGCTAATGTAATTATCATTTGTTTAAAGTGATAAATATTCTCTTTTATTGTAAAAAGGTAAGTTTTTAAGAAAATATTTTTTCATGGGTTATCATGTTCAATTAGAAACTCTCTTTTATTTGATATTGAATATATTATTTATTATAAATAAATTTATAAAAACATTTTGAAGTAAATACTATTTAATGGGTAAGTAAATGATTATTTAAAATCCAAGTTTATTATGGTCAATACAAACTCTCATATATGATATCACGGTTTTGAAATAAAATAATGGGTGTATTTTCTTCTTTTTATATCTCGTTTTGAGATCTTTTTATCCCATGTTTTTTAATTTTTATCATTGGGTTTATTGGTGAGTTGGATAATAACATAGCTAATTTGAAGATCATGAATATATTTAATTAAATGAAAAAACATTTCATTTTAAAAACATTGTATTTTGAAAAAATATATATTGAGTGTAAGTGTACAACTTGTAATTAATGGGTTTGTTATGCTTGAGTTATTACCTAATTTTCTAAAATTATAAACCCAAAATGATCTCTTAAAATGTAGTAAATCAAATTCTTCTTTTAAGTGAAATTATTGTTTGAATAAGGATCGAGTCCTTATATGGGCCAAGTGGTCCAAGAGTTTCACATATTATATTTACATGGTATCTATAATTATATATATGTATATTTATATAAATATTTATGTCGTAATATGTATATATTGAAAACATGACATAAGCCTAATAAAATGTTCATCCAAACACATCTTTATAAATTGTTTTAACCTAAGGATGGGCCCCGGCTGAGCTCTTATACTATTGGGGTTGTACCAGCCTAACCCAACTAGGATTATACCATGACAGTAATGCAATTATTATACCTTTACACCAACCACACCTGATGCTTTAGGTATGGAATAAAACGTACCATCCTTCTCCCTTAATCACTCGTAGTTTCATCTAAAGTGGTCATCGCCTTCATTATAACATTTCCCAACCATCATATGTATCTTCCCCAACACCCTTTTTTTCTAACACCATGTCAGGCTCTAGCTTTAGGCCTATCATGTTCTTTGTATTTTAATCCTCCAGCCATCATAGTGGTCAGTGTTGGATGGTTTTTATCTATGAAAATAACAGAAACATTAAATAAATTTTTATGATTTTTTGAGGTTCATTAAATAAATATTCCCCGCCATTCTTCTATATGAATAACAATTCTGAAATTTGAAAAAAATATTAATAAATACGTAATATAAATACAAAAAATCCACAATTCACAAAATTAAATTAGCATATAAATTGAATAATTATACCTAAATAAATTTTTAGGAATTCAAAATAATAATTTATGTAATAATATTTATTAAGTTGTTCTAGAATTTATAGTGTTTCCATGTCATAATTATTTATCTAATAAGAATAATGTTATTCATTACTATTCATTGAATTAGATTCAAATTTCCTTTCATTAATGAATTAAAATCCATTAAAACATAATAAAATATCTATAATATTTAAAAATTATACAATTTATTCATGAATAATTACCCAAAGAATATTTAGAATTAAAAATTACATTAATTAATTTCACAATATAGTTTATTAAGGAATATAATTAAGGGAGGGAGAGACAAAAAATATGAATAATTTGGTAAAAATAAGAATTTTTCTTACCATGAATGAATACCAACTAAATAATTATAATCTACTCATCATTTCCACATATTACAACAACAGATTTTATTTTTTTATGATTTTTATCATCTTAAATTATCTATCTTGAATGGAACATCTGAATCCTTACATTGGGTTTTGTAGTCATAAGTGGATAACCCTAGTATATTTTCCATGATTATGTATTTAAATTATAACTCTTTATTATACTGGTATTTTACTAAAAGACCTGAATGAACCCATTATATGTCTAAAGAACTGGGAAAAAACTTTTCCCCGCCTAGGAAGAATATCTCATTCCATAAAAACCCCAATGAAAAAATTTCCATCTGAGTACCAATTTAATATATATTAATGTTCATTTTTACATGATAAATATTAATTTATTTAATAAATTAAAAATAACCTTAAATTAAAACTAGAAAATAAGTATTCCAAAATTATTCTTAATGGTAAACATACCATTATCATATTAAGTGAACCACTGAAGAAATCAATGTCAAACAGTTGGTAAAATTTACATATTTAACCCCTTTAGGGGATATTGTATTTTTATAATAAACAACATATTATGTCTCACAGGGGAAATATTTTAGTCACTACATCCTCCCCCCATTAAACCTTTCAATACTGATAAAATAAACAACCCAAGTTATAAAACTATTAATATAATAGAATAACCTCATACTGAAAAAACCTACATCCATAAGAACATAATTCACCTCATAGTGTCCAACACCTTAAATGAACCCAAGAAGTAACTATTTTAGAAAATAAACGCCACATTTACAACTTCCATTCTAATTACATTCCTTGTGTTTTCACCACCTAATTGGGTTTATTCACGGTTTTCCAATTTTAGACAAACATTAACAAAATCATAATATCATTTAACAATATTACAATTAAATTTATATTTCAAACACCTTTCCTAAATCAATTTATTTATCCTTATAACATAAGATGAAAAAATAATACAATTATATATCCCTTACTAAGGTTGTTTATGAAGAGAACCACCTTCTAGATTGTTACTATACCCACAATTAGAGAACAACCCCAAATCCACATCCTGAAAAAAAAAAAGTCACATTAGGCCCAATAACCAACTACTGTAATAAATTTTCTAAAACATGAAACAAAATATCTCATAAGGATAATCATTAAGATCCATGATTTTTATTTTCATCACCATTCTACAGGGAACACATATGAAGGCTTCTATTGTCAAAAATAAGGGAATAAACATCTCAAAAGCTTAAACATACTTGTACTACATTTAAAACTACACAATCATGCATCTAATTCCAAAAAACTCTAAATGATTTATAAAATTTCACATAGTTAGGTTACAGTTTCTCTATTATAATTTGACTAACAAGAACATGAAGAACTCACACTATCCTCCTCTACCAGTCATACAACTAACTCTATGCTCATCGGTGACCCATTGTATAACAATATGAAATATATTTTCATAACCATTCAGATATCCATGGAAAATTACTTTCAGATCATAACAAAACACCTTGGAAGATCAATAAATTAAAATCACATCACCTTGAAAAACATACTTCACTATGTATTAATAATTTCCCCCGAAATGACACTAATTATTTAATACACTTATACGGCCATTGTTTAGTTCTAAATTGAGGAACATAGAATTTATTCACACATCACAGACCAAATATGTGTCTCATGATGTTGATAATATCATTTCTCAAAGCATAATGACATACTCCTCAACCTTATAGGAATTCATTAGGTTCACCACCTATAAATAATTGTCCCCACAAGATCCCATAAACAATATCTCAATATCAACCCTTATACATTTGTTCACAATTTACGAGCATCTTTATTGTGGAAAAAATAAAATATATTCCTATTCCACAAATGGAAACTATAACAGGGTTAGATGATCATATTTCTCCATTATTAACTGAGAACAAAGATAATTCGATCAAGGGGTGTCAGCTTCCACAAAACCATCATGCCCCAGTCAAAAGAAAACTACATCCATAAAATGAACATTATTTGTCTAATCCAATCGATACTAAATCATATTAAATATAATTCTAATGGAGTTAATATTTAATATAAATAACTCAAATTTTGAGTGACCAATTCATAGGTAGTGTTATCGAATTAATCTAAGTAAAACCTCCAATAGTTTTGATGGCTATACATTAATCTAGACTAGTGATGGTTGATTAGTTTTGTTTGATCATATCAAGATGATTAGAAGTGTAAATCAGAAAAAATGACTCGATATATATTCATGAAATTAAATTAATATGATTTTTGGAAAACACAGGAAAACGGAATACATGGACTTTAGAAAAAGTAAGAGTGTAAATATTCTTTCATTAATCATGACAGAGTGTGTTTGAGGATGATCATGAGGATAACTAAAAAACCGTTCAGTTATGGTGACTCACCATCCAATAGATCCTTGATCATATCATGAGAATACTCAAATTATAAAGGGTTGATTTCACCACCACTAAAAATTTATAAACAACACTTTAGAAAAGAATATAGTTTTAGGAACATTTCATGAAACTAATGCTATAAAATATAACAAATGAACATGATCATCATATAAAATAAACAAAGATAATATGTCACATTACATGAAGGTGGATCCAAACAATACAATTCATAATAAAACATGTATGTTACTACCCATTTGGTAAATAACTCTTTAAAAGAATCAATGAATAAATTAAAATCTCTTTAATGAACAAACCTTTTGGATGATTCTAATGAAACCATCCAGGAGAAAGTGTGATACCCATTTCATCCTATAAAAATACTTTTATATGAATCTCATAAATATATAATATAATCCATTTACATGTATATCAGATCTATATATATATATATATATTATTCATGCATTATATGAGTGATAATTAAATTTATACTATATATAATATTATATATTATACCTATTAATATACACATAAGGAATCATATTATTTTGTAAATTGATCATATACATGTAAATTATAGTACACATCCCTCAATATCAAACTTACACTGAACCCCCATGAAGACATTGTGCCAAATTTTGATACCCTTTGTGAATCCATACAAACTCTTTTGGATATATTTTTAACAAACACTCTTCATTTTGAGAAAAAACATTGTCTAAAATTTCATATTTGTCTAAGGGACTAACACTATGACCATATGGTTCTTATTAGAATTGAAAAAAATGAAATCATTATTTATTGTATGTAATTAAAGAGATTCTTCAAGAAAAACATCATTGTTACTCAAGCTAAAAAATGGCATGGTGTGATCACCATTCAACAAATAGATATATTTATATGAGAATTCCCACCACAAGATGTATCATATAGATCGTATATATATATATTTAAATATAAATATATGTAATACCTTTTTCCATTACATTAGGTTATCAAAATAAATGAACCATTTCAATATATTATAGGCCATATATTATTTTCTTGATTATCCAAAAATATTGACTTGTTCGATGAATTCATCACATGTCAATCATCTTATATATGAGTGGATAACATTACCCTCAATATGTTTCTTAACATGTCATATATGACTCAACTTAGAATGGACATGCATTTCACACAACTCTAAGACATGGCTATAGTATTGATCAATACTTTCTGTGGATGTAGCAAGCCTATTGCCATGGGAAAGAAAATGAATGAAGCTATAAGGTGCCCTATAGAAATTGGTTTCTATTATCATGGATATAGGTTATTTATACAGTGATACCATTGTTAGAATTTTTTTCCCAATAAAATTTTAGGGGGAAGGGACTATATCCATAGGCATAGAAACCATTGGGTATAGTTTCCTTCCATGAAATTTTTTTCCATAGATATAGGTGCTCGTGGCTATATCCTAGTACAACTATAACTATGGACATAGGAACCCATTAATACACATCACTATTAGAATAACTATATCCATGGTATTAATCACATATGGACACAACTCCCTCCTATGATGTGTGTATAAATGTTTATAGGTGATCATGTCTACAGCCTACTCCCAGAACACTTACAACAAGGGCATAAGCTACCAAGGATATATCCCCCTATAAGAATATATGTGTCCATAGACATAGGAACCCATGAATAGATGACAAATATAGAATTTATGAATAAATTAATAATAATAATAAACTATATTTTTAAATTAATATATATATATATACATATATATGATTGTCATATTAATGTCATGGTAGATATAATTGTGGTGTATATCGAGGATGAGGGTTCAAACTCAATGGATTAAAAAAATGAACTTGACAACAAATAGCTCATGTCCATGGATATAGGCATGCCCATATGTACCAGTCTATTACCATTTGTTCTTCATGTGGATATATGTTAAATTTTTTTGTTAGATTCCATGAGGAACACCCTAAATCCTTTTTAATAAAAACCACCTGTAATATTCCTATTTCTATAAGATATGTCCAATGGACATTCCTATAGAATAAATACATTTTCCAACTAGTGTCTTTTGTAAAATTAAATCAATAGATATATGACTTTACTCATCACACAAGTGAATAATTCCCATATAGGTATTTCTTTAACTAACAACAACCAACCACCCCTATTAGCTTTGTCATTTTAAAAAATACATATATAGGATATAAATATATAATGTTTCCCATGCTTGGTTTCTCTCTAACCATAGTTAAGAAGGTTTGACAATATGCATACACCCATATGTATACCGAATAATATATTAAATTTCTGGAGATATACATTGAAGGTCTGTCAAACTAATATGTCTCTATATGATACCTCATGAATATGTTCTTTATAAATATCCAACAACACTTTTTAATTAGTAATCTAATGTATTCAGGATAATCTAAACAAATCCTCAGAAGCCATAATACCTCATGACGATTATCCATTATTGAAATCTCAAATTCATACATTGACTGGATATTATGATACGTTTGATCCATTAAAATATAATAAAAAATGCATGAATGAATGATAAATTTATATTTTATTTATTGAAATGACATGATTCAATTAAAACCATTATAACCAATATCACATGTTTTTATCACCCAAATATTTCATATGACCCTAATTTTGTTGTTTCAATAATATTATCATCAATAGATCCACTATATTCTCTTCCATATCCCCCAAACAGATATTTACATTACCCCTATAAACTATATCTCATAGGATATCTACTTGAAAATGATGTGTTTTGTTCATTGGTGAGACTGGGGTTCCTTATCCCAAATAATTACACAATTGTTTCCAAAATATAGTTAGATTGATTCCTCAATAATTGAAACCACTCAATATTTTGAAACATACTTCTTGATCCAAATAACTTCCTTCAACACATAAGTTATTGTTATGTACTCTAAATTTTATGGAGAGTCTTTTTTAGTGGTCTGATTTGTACTCTTCCAAATGATAACTCCACCATTTAGGAAAAATAAGAATTTATATTGATAATTCAGATCATCTTTTTTAGATTAGAATGTTGCATATATATATAACATTACATAGAGATCATCATATCCTTAGAAGACCAACTACATAACCTTAGTCCTTCCCAATTACTTCAATATATTATTTAGAACAATCCATTGAATATCACTAGGATTGGATAGATATCTAATTATTACTCTCAATTCATAAGTGAAATTAGGTTAACGACAAAGTATGAAATACAATATATATCCTATTACAGATTCATGAGGAATCCTATCCATCATTTCTTACTCTTTATAAGTATCTTTAATATTCCTAATATTTTCTACATGGAACATGTGCAAATACCCACTAGTAAGAAAACACCATTTAATATTATTATTTTCAACTTTGACTTCAGTTTTTAACCACTGTCTATAAGGTGGATTTAATAAAATGGTTTTCATTTTGGGAACTGATGCATAAAATTAAACTCTACTATGTTTTCATCATTGGTTTTTATAAAAAGCAATGCTGAAATTTAAAATAAATAAAAGATTATGAATATTACACCCCCAAAATAATCAGAATCCCTATAATATGAAAACAATATAATATAATTAAACAAAATGAATCATTAACTAAAACTATTTAAACACAGACCTACTTTTATCAAGTATATCAAGAAATTATCTATAATTTTTTATTGAAATGTAGAATTAAAAAACACATACCAAAAATTTACAACATGATCATTCTTGGTAGTTATTGAAGCATTCGTTTGACATTATTATGTTCAAGTACTTATTATAACAAAATATTTAGTTTATTGAACACATGTTAATAGGGGAATGTTATATCAATCATAAAAATTAGAATTTACATACCATAAATCATAATAATACTTAACAAATTATTCACAAACAAATATCAAATTTTTAAGGTCATTTTTTATATAAGACTCAACATCATTGAATTTATACAATAACATTGAATGATATTCGATTAAAAAATAGAATACTATTATATAAAATATCCATTCAATTACATTGAATGATATGAGATAAAAAAATAGAATACTATTATAAAGAATATTAAATAATTATTATATCTAACTTTTTAAAATATAGTATTTACCATAGTTTTGATTATCTCATACATGAATCATAGAACATAATACCCACATTCCATATGTCCTTGTTGATGATGGAAATTTTCTTATAAAACATTAACTTGATAATTAAAACTACTATATATATAGATATTATCAGAATAATATCTAATGTAATAAATAATTAGTGTTACATTCACATATTTGATAGAATTTGGGTACTTTATCGACATGCGATCTTGGTTAAATTTTTTCCATGACTGGAATTTTCTTATATATCAATTAATAATACATGTATATACAATAATAATTTAAAATAAATAACATATATAAGATGAAAACTTAATTGTCTAACAAGGTGGTAATTTTTTTATAAACACCACACAGTAAAGAGGAAATCTAATATAAGGTGCATTCACTTTGGAAAAATACGGCTGACATTCAATTCCACCTATAATAATAAAATACCACAATTAATGAAATTATAATAAACATTAGTTCATAATTATGTTTTTGTTTTTACCCATCACGAAATGGAAAAAACCAATACCCAATATTTTTCTATAATAATCAATCACATATATAAGAAATTATAAAACTATTCATCACATATATCACATACATTGAAATGAATTATGGAGATATAAAACCATAAATTCATGTGGTGAATTTTTTTAAGAAACATGTTTAGATACGTTATTACTAAAGTAATATATCTAATCAATTTAAATCATCTTTAATTAAATAAATAAAAACTAAAACATAAATTTACGTACATGGAAAACAACTGCAACACATTAACGATGAGCTCCTCAAATATATTAGATCTAGGATCTCTTTTCTAAATATTATCAATGGATATCATCTTCCGCACATATAAGACGTCTTATGAAACTCATAGATATTACCATTGTACGAAAAATCCTGAGATAATATTTGTATCCCCTAAAAAATATTAGAAGTATCTACAAATGGTTGTTCTTGGGCCATTTGTTTCGTTTGGGAAATTTATTTTTATTTTAGATACTCCTATATAAGTTAAATCTCAAAAAACATTATATGTAATTTTTAATCAGATGTAATTAATATAAAAAACTTATACTTCAAGTGAAATATAATGAACATGGATGGATGTAAAAAGTAATAAATGACTCATATGATCTCCAACTCTGGTAACCTCCTCATTATGAAATGGTATTAGAGTAGTAGGATCAATAATACATTGTAATGATACTTCTAACATGACCCATCTGTGTAGGATGGTGATGTAAAGAATCCCCTCAAAATGCATGAGTCCATACACTAAAATATTTATTTGAGGATGTCCAGCATACAAGTCTCAATGTAAGTATATGTCCAAGAAAGGATGTGGAGGATCTGAGTAGGCAAGATGGTTAGGTTGTTTTGGTTGTGATGGTTGTATAGGCTGCATAGTAGGCTATGAAGGCTAGAAAAGCTGGGAAGGTTGTGCAGACTATTACTGTATCATCAATAGTTCTAACTTAGCATGCACAACTGAGAGAATTTGATTGCACATAGGCGGTTTCATATATTTCATCTCAACATTTAAGGATTTTATTTCTGGTTATCTTTATTTCTTACTTTGATGAACAAAAGCTTTTTTTATACTAACACCCTCCTAGTATCCTCTTATGAATCCAGGGTGTTCTTGAATTCCCAATGAAGTGGCTTGGATGTCCATCAAACCTATATGGATTAAAGTTTTTTATGTGTCTCTATCATGATGTTCATCCTAAAATAGAAAATGGAAATGTTGTGTTAGTGTTTTAAATTTGTAAAATATAAAATTTCATAAAAAAATTAACTATATTTACTTATAATATTTCACCTACTTTGTTATCTTTCTCAATAAGTTATTTTTCTTTTTTACATATTTTCACTCTCTTCTTATTTTCATTTCAAATAAGGGGAGATGGAGGACCAAACTCAACCTCATTAGAATCACTAGTGGAGTGAGATATTAGTGCTTCAAGCATTTAATAAATCAATTTTTTCTCCAAAAAATGATACACTCTATCTAATAAAGTATGATGGTATGTACTATAAAACAACATTACTTTATGGGATTTCTTGGAGGAATTTTATAAAAAAATAAACTTATTATTAAATATGTACATACATATGAAATTCTACAATATAATATAATTATCATTCCAAAAAGGATTCATTATGTTGGATAGAAACAAATTTATTCCTTGTATCTTTATCTATAAACTCATTCTTAGGGAATGGTTTTTCATTTTCAATCTTCAGAAAAATATAATTTTTTGTCAACATTGTTTTTAATTCTCTCCATCAAACCACCACCAAATAAAGACATATTTCTTTAATATTTTTGTTTATTAAAAATTTAATTTCATCTATAATTGAATAAAAAATAATTCATTTAAAATATATCATATTTGAAAAATATTAGATAATAAATCAATTGAGATATTATACCATTACAGAATACCAATGTTGATCTTTCTCCAACTTTTCAACAACCTTCTAATCAAGATAAAAAATGTTCATATTGTAACAACTCTGCATGGATATATGACTGATAAATTGTGTTTAATTGGGTTGAATTTCATTATTATTATCATTAAATGTAATATGTAATCACTCATCTTCGAGTACAATTGACTGTTTTAGTAAATGTGTAATGCCATGTTTACCAACTCGAGAACATTATTTTGTAATAGTAAAAGTAGAGGACTCCACTGCTGAAGTCTCATCAGTAGTCCTGTAATTATTTTTTTGTAAATTCAATTTATTTTACATAAAATAAATATATTAATGAATATTTAATAAAATAAAAAAAATACCAACACAAGGGTAAATGGTCCTCTATCATTGTATCTCAATCTTTCATCAAAATAAGAAATTGTAATGAAATTCTTATAGAAATTTTTATTGTTATCCAATTGAATAATTACAAAATATTTAAACTAAAATATGTAAGTAAAAAAGGGAAAACTTGTGTATGTTAAAGAAAAAAAATAATGATGTTGTGATTATTAACCAAAACAAATATAGAATCTAATCTATTTAATATATACATTAATACCAAAATGATATAAATTTTTATAAATTTCAATACCTAACACTTGAATAAAATATTTTTTTACAAATTTATGTTTAAAGAAATGTAATACCATAATTATTGGGTTAGTAATTTATTCTTTTCCCATATCCCTTTATGATGATCATTCCATACTACATCCACTATGTATGGTTTATATTCATAGTTATTTAGAAATCATGTAATAGACAAAGATTCCATATATAAATCAATATAATCATCATCAGCGGCATCCTCATTAGACAAATAGATTCTTTTTTCGTGAAAAATGATAAACCACTGATCATTAATTGGATAAATTAAATTAAATATTTTTATTTCATGATTATCCATTGTTAATCATTACTCATTGAAACTAAATATTTTCAAATAAACCAGCTTAAACCCTTATTCATCATGTTTCACACTAGTATTACTTGAAACCCAATTACACTTACACATAGTGAATCAATATTTAGTATAATCAATTTCCCATATGATTTCAAGAACTCCAAAATGTGGTGGTGATGAAAAACTTATATTTTTATCATTTCACTTGAAAAATGAATTGCTTTAACGATTACAATTACACCACTATTTTGAATGGTACTCTTGTCATCGAGATTATTTGTGTAAAATTTGTACCAATAAATATAAAAACTAGGCCATGTTATCACATTAAGAGATGGTCCGCCGACCAACCATTTCAATTTCTGTAATTAAGATTTATCTATGATTAATCTCTCTTTAAACCATGAAACAAATATATTTTTATACTCAATAATCAGCCACTTATCATTTATTTTCAGATATCATAACATTAATTCACAAATATGTGATGAAATATAATATTGAACCTCAGATTTGTTGTTTAAAATTAATAAATTTACCTACATCACTTCATCACATGGAATAAACCTTTCCTTTAGTCTTCCAATCCCCCTACTTCACTATCAACTATCATATGTTGAGATATATGGAGAACAATATGCTCTACTTTATACAAAAAATTTGTACAAAACCTTATCACCTATTCTGATATATATTCTTGAAATAATGTGACCTATATTCGATAAGTATTTTTTAATATATCCCATAAAAATTTTCATATATATATTTCAAAATGATTCACCCAACATAAATAAAAAGTCCCACATATTGTTATCTCACACACTAAATGGGTCACCAAATTCACTATTTTATCAATAAACAGAAGTGGGAAATACAATTTTAGTTCAAAAATAATAAGGGAATCTTAATTATCCAACATATATAACAAATTTTAATTAATTAATTCAATAAAAAAGGATTTCAAAAAAATTACATAATACGATGCTAGTATTTTTTATAGTTGTTGGGAATATACTATATGTTGTGGCTGATCAAAGTTTATGCATCAATACACAAAAATCATGAGATTCTATTCTAAGTAATTTTTAATCCTTCAAAAACACATAATTCTTCACATTTTAAGAATAAACACTGGGTACTTTAATACCATGAAGAAACCAACAAAAATCATCTTCTTATTCTTGTCTAATGTGTGACAATCCAGAGGTAAGTATGTTATGATTCCTATCATTGTGGGAGTTAACTATAAACATATTCCCTTGGATATAAAGTCTATTCAAGTACGAAATATATATTTGGTATTTTCATATATGTATTAAAAATTTCTAATCAAACACCACATATGATTTTCTCAACATGAAAAACATCAATGTTATGCTTCATCTCTAAAAATATCCATAAAGGTAGTTAAAAAATATAGAATGTTTCTTCCCAATTTTTTCAAGACCAGAACTTACTTTCAATACAAATATCGAATCAATATTTTTCATCCTGTCATAATATTCTTAAACTAAAAATCTTCATGTGGGAATATTTTATTCCTACAGACCATTAAATTATTTTTGTAATTTATGACAAGGTTGATCAATTGGAAAAAATCTTGGATGTCCCATTATACTCTCTTGATTCCCTTCCACATTTGAAAATATGATGTCACTTAATCACAAATGAGACATGATTTATGTCTGTTAACACTATATCCTAATAATTTTCCATCTGTAGAATAGTGATTTAAAGTGAACATTTTCATACCACAAAGAAGAAAATAATTTGTCTTGTATGCAAGTAAACCTTTAACATCTATCTCCTATAGTAGTTTCAAATCATCAATCTGGTGAAAGATACACATAAATATTATTTCTGGGATTTTTGGAATAGAAATCATCAATACCATCACAACATATATTTTCTTCATATATATATGTGAGGACAAGTTGACAACATTCCACAAAATAGGCCATGAACTATGTTGGATACAAATATAGATCCATTGTACATGTACACAACCACATTATGATACTTCAAACATCATTTCCACAATCTTGATATTTTTTATCAAATCTCTTCCACTATTGTGAATCAGAATGGTTAAGTATGTTCCCATCAGATACTTACTAATCTCAATATCGTCATTCCTTTTTTACATCAATTAAATTTATAAATAAATACTTTATATAATAAATTATTGGAAAGAAGCAAATTGATTTAGGTGGATCTTTGGTTATAGAATCTTAGAATGAATCCCTATTTAATTTTTGGAACAATATAAAGAGTTTATTGAATTAAATTATAATAAATTATATAAATATAATTTTTAATGAGGTTAGATTCCATTACCGGAGTGTGAATCTGAGTTGTCTTTTTCACCCATCTTATAGCATAATGTTCTACACGTACAAAAATTTAATAAATATATATATTATTTCCAATACAACAAAAAATCATTGGGGAAATCATGTATCTATTTATACCCCCATACCATTGGACATGATATTTTCATTGCCTCATAAGTGGATTCTATAATCATATTCCATCTAGAAGTAGCTCTTATAAAATCTCATTTAAGTTAGATAAACTTTTATCACTCCACCCATTTCATTCTCCCATGTAAACTAATCCTAAAACTACTGATAACAATATTTATTTACTACATCATGAGAATAATGGTTTATAATAATCTCTATAAAATCATTCGATAATTGTTGTTTTTATATGTTTTCAACACCTAAGCCATTAATTAATTTTAAAATACGATCATCTTCCTCATTATGAATATTGTCAAGGACATTAGATGTGGAATTTTATGTTCTTTCACTATAGTAGATCCAACATGTTTAATTCAGTATAAAACCATAGAAAAATAAATGATCCTTGATTTATCTAGATTTTGAAATTCTCATATTCAAACAATTAACCCATGTTTAAAAAATCATCTATGTTTTGAATATTTTATTTATAAAATTACTAGAAATCACCAACTGCATTTTCAAATTCACTAGTTCTTCTTAGTAAATTTATACAGTTTACATCCATTCAATAAATGATGTCACAATATAATCGGGGAATAAATTAGAACATATAAACATTTATAAATATATAAATATATATATAAAAACAAAAATTGCAAACATAAACCCATTCAATAAAAAGGATTGGTAATAAGATAGAAAACATCAACAATTATTGGGAATAAAATAAAACCAAATCTACTAAAGTTATTAATTTTTCATGATGTGTGTCATGCTGATCTAATAAACATCATGTGTAATGACCCTAGTATAAATTCCCCGTACAAAATCATGACTTTATATACTTATATAATGTTAGATTTTAATTTATTTCATTTTATTTCATTATATATGTGTGATATTACAATTAGAAAATCATGATTTTTTCACTATATGTAGGTTTTTTACACCACATATTATAATACTATGTGGTTTATTTAATTTAATACCATAATTAATGTGTTTGGGTATGATATGTGATTACTTATTTCACTAATTAAAATTCTAATATTGGGGGTATAGTCCCTGATGGTAACTCCTTAGACCCCCACTACTATCAAAATCTTTTTTTTGGTAAAAACTGTATTATTCATTATTTACATGAAAATAAATTTTTTATGAAAAATTAAAAAAACATTAAAAATGAAAATATTGAAATTAAAATTCAATAACTGAACTTAATTTTACCAAATTAAATTTATACAATTATATTTTTTAAATGAAGTATTATATGTAAGGTAAAATAGTTTTTATTGGAATATAACATTTTAAATATTTATTATATTCTAATATTATTTCATAAGAATATTAAAATTAATTAAATATAATACATTATTTCATATATCAGAATATTATCTATTGTTTCAATCATTAAAAAGTTCTCAATTTAATTTATAAAGGGAAATTGAAAAAAAAATTACATATTTTTTGAAAAAAAATTGTATTTATTATAAATTAATTATCTTCTAAATATACAAATAATAATTTTTTATTATCATATTATATACATGTGGTTTTTTAATATTATAAATTATTTTTATTCCATGATATTTCATGTGTTAGTTCATTTTACATAGTAGTTACATTATTTTTTTCCAATTTGTGAAAAGGTATAACATATTTTTTAAATTTAATGGGTGGAATATATAGATTCTTTACATTTCATATAAATTTTATTGATTAACGTTGACACAATATATCATTATTTATTTAAAAAAATTATCAATTTTTTTTGATAATGTCATCAAATTAAAAATTTATCAAAATAAAAAAAAATTAACAACAAGATCTATAAAAATATAAACTATAAACCAATAATTAAAATAGAAACAAAAAAATATTACTAAATGATAAATAATTTTACCTGAAAATTAAAAAAATATATAAAAAATTCAGAGTTAAACAAAAAAAATGGGCACATAATTTGATTATTCTCCCATAAAGTTTTTGGAAGGACAAACGCTTCATGATATAACAAAAATTCTTATTGAAATTTAACAATAATCAAGAACAATGAAACAAAATAAACTCAGCATTAATTTTCAACTGGAAACAGTTTATGAAGATAAATACTTGAGTGGATGATGAAAAAATTATAGATGATGGATAATCGAGACAAAATATCGTGAAATGATGTTAAAATTACATGAAATACCAACAATAATGGTCATTGATGGTTAGAGGGTCACTGTTGACGACATCGTAAGTCAACAAAAAATATTTTTAGATCAAAAATAAGGGATTTGTGATCCTATGTTTTTTAAAAGGTTTTCGATGTGAATTTATGTTAAAATAGAAGTTTATATTTCAAACAAAAAATGGCTTTGATTCATTGAGAAACCTAACACCCACATTATTATTTATTTATTTGTGGTGTCAGTTTTTTACAAAAAAGAAATGTCATAAATATATATATCGAAGTTTTTTGCATCAATTTTTAAAGAATCTGAATCTAAAAACATTCCTTCGACACATTTTTTCACTGGTTTATAAGAATCTAATGCCATAGCTTCAGGGTTGAGGAAAATATTTATACTAGTGACTCATTTTCTAGTAATATATGATAAAATTATTTAAAAATTTATTGAAATATGTGTTCTGAATAAGGCCAAGAAACCTCTTGTTTCTGTCTCTATAGATCTTCAAACCCAATATTTTTTATGGTTCACTAATGTATTTCATTATGAAACATTTACCCAATAACACCTTCACGTAAGGAAGTGTTGGGACCTCAATTTTAATAAGCATTTTGTTTTTTTAAAAAAAATAATTAATTCTATTAGAATCACATTATCCTTCTTACATACACACTCATTATCTTCATTCTAGATGAAAATAAAACTCTTTAATTGCATCATCAAACCAAATATTATAACATTGAGAATCCTTACTTAGTCCCTTAATAGATCATTTCAAATTGAAAACCATAACAGAACAAATTGGAACTTCCAAAGCAATTAGACATATCATATACACATGCTTAACTATATTACAATTACATAATATGGCTTTTAAAAACATTTTATTTATGTCATAATCATATTGAGCCTCTATGGAAAGAAAAATCTCTATGGATTATATCATCAAAACATGTGAAAATATTTTTTTATTGTTTAGATGATAAATTTTTTTTATCCATTTACCACCATGATTAATTTTTTGGAGGAAGATATAAAATATTTATTATATTTATTGTGTAAAAACCACTTACACCCTATGGGTCATAACAATTTAGATTCATCCAAAAAGATCAAATCATGTTTAGTGTACTTGGAGTCCATTTTATATTCAATGGATTTTAACCACTTAATTGAAACTGAACTCTCAATAGACTCTCAGTAGAATTTAGTTAAATCTCTCATAAACATTACTTCATCACATTACCCATGAGAAACCAATATATCATAGGTTCTAGATGAATCCTACTAGACCTTTATGGTTCATGGGTAGACTAACTGTTTTCTTCCATAACTCATTGCGGAACTAAATAAAATTATATATCTATAACACTCCTAATTTAAGGTCCCAGAACATAATTATTTAAAAATTCTTCCCAATGACTCCTCATGTAATATCCCATTGTTTACAAGTGCACCCCTCGTTGAGTTTTTGCATTAATACCCATTTGTTTGAGATTCCTTGTCTTTTAACCATGTTTTTCTAGTAACATTAATAGATGGAGAGATTTTTTGGGGAATATGGCCAAATGTTTTGTGTTATATTGTTTTTGATATAATATTTGCTTGGTATAAACATGATAAATGGGATTAAGAGGGTTTAATTTATATTTGGATGGATTCATAGGTGGTTATAATTATTTTGAAGAAGATGGGAATAATGATGTCTACAAGGAATTTTTATGTAGTATAAATGTGTTTCAAAATGTGAAAATACCTTTAGGATGATTTTGTGAAAGGATTACAAGCTGTGAACTGGTTCATAGAATGACCCATTTATTGTAACACCCCGTGATTTTGTGGAGATTTTTTTCTCAAAAAAATTAAATAATCATTTATGTCTTTAAATGAACTAAGTAAAATTTCCCTTTAACACGGAATTGAGTCTACATATGTTACATGGAACATCGACTTGGCATACAATACACGCAACACAAATGATTCTATAAAACATCATTTTATTGTTATTCTTATTTAAATGAGATAATTATAACCTAACCATTAAATATACAAATATGAATCATAATAACTAATTTTAAATTTTTTTTTAATTTTTTTTATGTAAATAAAATAAATTTATAATGAAATATATAATATTTGGTAAAACGCATATATGTTTGAAAATAGTATTTTCTCAAATGAGCTACTTTTATGGTCCTTATGTGAAAAATAAAAATATATTTTTTCATAAACATTTATACATTTATTTTTATAAAATAAATATCATTTTTGAACATATAATTTCCAAATTATCTTAGGGAGAAGTTTTTGGATTTTTCTGAGAAACATCATTTTTTTGATGAATAGTTAAAAATAATGAATTTTAATTTAAAACTGCAGTTTCATCTAATTTATTTATAAGGATAAAATATGATTTAAATTTATTTAAAAGTTAAATTATAATATATTTTTATCAATTAATACAATCTATGTCATTATAAACAATTTATCTTTTAAATATGGTATAAAAACTTAGCAAACATTTAGACATTTTTACTTAAAACCCCTTACTGTCCTCCCATCAACGATATTTGTTTTAAGTTAATTTCTACAAATTATGTGATTATAATTTGGAAAAATGGATAAAATATTTTAAATCAGTTTATTTTATAATTTTCAATAATTTCAAAATAGTTTTAGATGAAAAATATTAGTGAAAGGGATTAAAATTAATTACAACGATAAAGCGAAAAATTAGATTAACAATATAATAAACCCTAAATTTAAGACCCACGTGACCTATAAATATGTGAAAACCCCAATTTATTGGCCCTTATTTGGCCATTACCTTTAATTATATTTTTTTGTCTCTTTTTATGACTTGTGTTAGGTAAAAACAAGGGTACACCTAACGTGTTTTTGAATAATGCCTAGTGTATATTTTCCCTTCCCAATAAAAGGCCACCACCTCTCCCTTCTTCAAACCTTCTCAAAAATAACTATTGTTAGGAAAATATCTACCCAATAAAATTCCCAAAATCCTTCCATTCCTTATATAGTCTTCCCCTTGGTCAAAAATAAATACAAGGAAGCCTTTTGGCTCACACTAAATGTAGTTACCCGATTAAGACTTAACAACTTCCCACAAGGTCCTTTATTTTATTTTCATTCTCCACCCCCTACAATATCTTTATTACATGATTTTAAAAAACTAGTATATTCAGTATACTAAGATATTTTTATGATATTTTTTCTATCTACAATCATACATACTTCTGTCTAATGGGTAACGAACATATTGTTTATGTGTGTGGTGAACTACCACCTCACAAAACGATGATTGTTCGTTTTAACATACTACATCTCTGGGAGTAAATTATGAACGAAAATACATTTATATATGTTATATATTATATTTATTATTTATTTTAGATTTTTTGATCCTTTTAAAATATATATCATTTTTCATTCAATTTTTTTAAATATGATAATTTAATTTGAGGAAGTCTAGACTTCTGCCCCTCAAAACGATGTGATTCGTTCAATAATTACATGGAATGTAATAAGGATGGATTCAGTGAACTGATATGATATATATGATAATATAATGATACTTTAATAATTATATATATATACACACACTCATATTTCATTTACCTTGTTTATATCAATGCGATAATAAAAATAGACACAACGTTGATGCATATGTAGGGGTTACCGTCTCAATGAACGACGTAATATAATTCATACATAAATATTATATAGGTTGTTATAAAATAAATAAAATGAATGCAAATGATATTATTATCCTTAAGTACACTTTTTAAACCATTATATATGTTTAAGGACCAAGGATATAACAAATTAAGACATATGCGAAGAACAAAGAAAATATTATTGGAAGTGAAATGTTGAGATATGATTATTAACAAGAGGGAAATATAAATTTATAATAAAACTATATATGGTATTATATATAAATATATTATTCTTTATGAATTTTATAATATACATATATTTATTATATAGAATGTTTTAATGATTATGACAGGAGTCAAGACACATGGTATGGGGATTTCATCTACCATTTTATTTTCGAGAGATACATGCTTTATTCCACACCTATTCCTTTTACCTGGTGTATATAATAACCATCGATGTATCAAATTATTCTTCAAATTAAATTTATGATTCTTTATATATCCATTATATGATCTTTATTTCATGAGGTTAACGATTCAAAAGCTACCAAATCAGTAAGTCAATTTTTCTCAATTTCCCATCATTGATATATATATGTTTTATTATAATACTAAATTAATATTAAAGGTGTGTATAATTACATTTTACATTTTATATCATGAATATAATTATATTATTTATTTTTTATGAATTATTTAATATTTTTTTATATAGATATTATGATCTGAAGCAACCATGTTATAACAGTTTATTGCAACAATTTCATTGCATTTCCAGATTGATTATTTTTATGCTTCCGTTGATAAAATATTATTATCCATATCCCAAGAGAAGTAATAAATTTTATTCTACTAATTTTATTCTAGATATGTTCATGTTTTATTACCATTTTTATAATATTTATTCCTAATATATTTAAGAAACTTTTTTGTGAAAATCTAATAGTATTGTTCACTTCAGTTGGAAATTTATTTTATTCTAAAACCATGTTTTCAAAAATGTTCTCAAATGATACATAAAGATCTTTTTCAAGGATAAAATGGTTTTAAAAATGTTTTATGGTTTCTAGATATTAAATATTTATAGTTTTAACGAAAAATGTTTTAATTTGTTTTTTTCTGTTTTAATAAGAATTTTTCAATAGTGAAAATATAATTTGTACTAGAAGTTATTTTAGAATATCATCTAAAATTATTTATATTCAAAGATTACATCTATTAGTGCCACACATTCCTTTTTGGGGAAATTATTCAATGATTCCATTAACATTATTTATTTTAATAGACTTTGTTATAATGGAATTTTGTTTATGAAACTCATTTCTCTTTCAAGAGTTGTATGATTTGGAAACCCACTTGTTTTCATGGGTTAAGTTTATGATAAAATGATTATTAAACCTATATTTTTCTATAGGTTATGATTGTTATTACATGCTTATAATACACAATTCATTTATTAGGTTATGAAATTATTTTTAATGAACTTGTGGAATAGGTATGCATGATTTCTATATCAGATGGGTGGGACCTATATCGCACTCTAATTCATTGTGTAAGGATTTTTGTCTCCTGAGATAGATTGACAAGGTATTGGGAATGATCCTTGACTGCTAATGTGGCCATTGGATTGAACCATGGTTACCAAGATGGTATTATGACTTAACTCATTCTATTATGATTCCCATGGGGGTGAACCATTACTAAAAAGATAGAATGGGGAGTGAACCCATACTAAAAATATGGTCTTGGGATTGATGCCTTGGCTACAATGGAAATAATATTATATGATTATATATCTACCAAAATTCCATGTTTTATTCCTATTTCATTCTATCATATATTATGTTATTTATTTCCTTACGGTTCATTTCATATTAATTACCGTGTTTTATTCCATAATTCATGTTATGATCTCTGATGTGTAGGGTATGATCTTTATTTTCAGGATCCTGTTCCCATACCATTATACTTATTATTATGATCATGTATCTACCTTGTTAAACCTTACTATGAATATTATCTCACTCATTTTAATGTTTCATTCACCCAGGATATTAATAAGTGTATTAGGTTTGATGTGTTTAAGAAAGGTCATAGTCAAGAATAACCTAGTGGATATGACGTAGATCATTTATGTACCAGTGATCATGTTTCCATGTTTCCAAAGGCACTTTCCTAAGAGAGTCTTTGGAAGTATATTTGTATACTAATATAATTATTACACAAAAGTTATGTGGAAGTAATGTATGGGAAATGAGGGTTATTATATTTGGTTTTGGAGTAATGGTTCAGAAAACTGTTGGATGAAATGATGAGAAAACCATAGTGAGAACCCTATGGACATGTTTGTAGACAAGTTTAAGGATAATGAAAAGTATAGGAAAATGACTTTGAATTTTATTGAAGGGTATAGTGATTGGTTTCCATGAAATACATCAATTTCGTGATACTACATGTTTATGTGGATCTGAAACAGATGTACCTAGGGGTAACAACTCAAAAAATGATGTTATAGGCCTGACTGAGCGTAATTTGGTACATGAGAATGGGTCGTTCTGCACACCTAGTTTGACACTTTCAGGGGATATACATTGAGAAATAAAAAATTCATCATGGACTATAATAATGGATTTTAATATATCTTGGTGATGAATGACCTTGAATAAACCTAAGGTGTCACAAATTAATGATGGTGTTATCATTTATACATCATATACATGATTTTTTATTATTTATTTTTTCAATATGATAACTTTTTTCTTAATATATGCTTTTGGTTTTTGTTAATGGATGAAACACAAATGAACTACATTAATAGTGATATTGATGGACAGTGCAATTATTTTACTCATGAGAAACCAAATTCATTGAGAGTTGGAATGTAAAATCATGTTTCTTTTCTCACACAACACTCTCAAGATATGAATCATGGTGGACTACCAAATGAGGAAAATAGGCTTCAACATTCTATTGAGTCTCCCATGAAGACACATCCCCATACTTTGAGAGGTTCTTCTGATACACTTTTTTATGATAATGGATCAGTACTACTAATAATAAATTCTTCGTTCTCTAATGTTTGGAGTGGGAGAAATTCATTATGGTTGTTTATTTGTTAGAAGGTGAAGTGGACCTTTAGTGGACTGTAATTAGGAATACTATTACATAATATGAGATTGAATCCAAGTATTGGGATGATTTAAAGAAAATATTTTCCAATAAGTGCATTCATCATATATTTATTACCTAAATTTATAATGTGTAACACCTAAATGTTTTTTGAATTTATTTCGTTCATCAAATTAATTTATATTTTTCATATTTTTCATATCATGTGACAATATAAATAGTTCTTTATATATATATATATATATATTAAAACAATAATTCAAACATATAATTAACATGACACTAATTTAGCTTGAACTACATATAATACTGAATTTAGTTGAACTACACATAATACCAACTTTCCTTCTACTACATGAAATACTGACTAGTCTTGTGCTACCCACAACACTGACTTGGCATATGTTACACATAACATAGTTGTTTCGACAAAACATCATTTATTGTTATAATTATCAAAATTAGATAATCTTAACCATTATATTAAAAAATGTTATATGAATAGTAATAACTAATTTTTAAATATTATTTATAACTTTTTTATATAGATAAAACATATTGATAATGATAGATATGATTTTTGGAAAAATAATTATGTATTGAAATATCATTTTCTCAATTGTACTAATTATACAAATAATGTTAATTTTATACACTTTTATAAATTTAATTTGATAAATTAAAATTAATTTTCGAATTTATATAGTCTAAATTATCATAGATTGATTTTTTTTTGGATTTTTCAGAGAAACATTATTTTCTGATCAATAGTGAAAAATACAACTTTTAAGTTTAAAAATCTCATTTTTCTTAAATTATTATTAATGTTAAAATAGTTATTATATATTTTAAGGTAAAATTATATCAATTACACATCTATTAATACAATTTAGATCATTATAATCAATTTCAATTTGAAATTGAATATAATAACTTATTAACCTTTTGTACATCTTTCTACTTTAAAACCATACAATTTTGTCCCATCTGCAAAATTCGCATTAAAATCATTTTTTACACATCTGTGAATTAAAATTTTAAAAAACTACATTCCTCAATTTAATTATTATAATATTTAGAGTCTAAAAATATCAACTTACTATTTTGACAAAAAATATTTTTAAAAGTGAATAAAATTAATCACATTGATTAATGTAAAATTAAGCTTAATTAGGGACCAAATCATAATATTAGAAGCCCAAATGAACTATCCACTTCTTAAAAAAACAATTCGTGGATATTATTCTTCCATATACATTAAATTATTGATTGAAGTTAGTCTTTATAACATTTTTTAGTTAATAACATGTGTACACCTAACTAGTTTTCAAGAATTCATAGTGAATCATTTTTCTTCTCTATAAAAGTCTTCCAACTCTCCCTCTTGTTGAAACCTCTTAAAAATATTAAGTTATGGATATAAAATCCCAATAAACATTACAAAAATACTATCTCCCACCTATAAGCCTTCCCTTGGAAATTAGGAAATCCAAAAATCCTTTTGGCACAAACCCATAGGAGTTACATGATTAAGAGTAAATGACTTCTCTTAAGTCCCTTATTTGACATTCTATCACCACCCCTAAACGTCCTCCTTCAGTTCATGTTTAATAACAACAGTACAAAAAATATACTATGATGATTTATTATAAGGCTTCAACCTATACTTACACAAATCTCAATTTAATGGGTAACGAACATACTCTTTATGTGTATGATGTACTACGACCTGAGTAAACAATAATTGTTCCATTTTCCGGACCTCATATCATGGTGGAAATTATGATGGAAAATATGTTTATATATTTCTATATTATATTTATTATTTATTTAATCTTCTATATTTCTTTTACAACATATATCTATTTTACATTCCATTACAAGTTAAAATGATAATTTCGTTTTACGGAAGTGTGAACAATCGCTCCTTCAAAGTGATATGATTCATTCATACACCACATGGAATGTATTAATGATGGTTTTTTTGATTATGTAATATATATATGAAATCATAAAACATTGGTAATAATGATATACATATATACATATATTTCATTTTATTTCATTGAATATGACAATTAAATGTAAATATCATTCATGTGTATGTACGACCTACAATCTCCATAAATGGTGCATTCCATATCATACATATATAATATATATATTATTATAATTAACATATATTTTATATACATGATATTTATATCATGGTTTATATTCTAGAAATTATGATATAATGTATAAATTCCAATGATATAACAAATTAAGACACATGCGAAAAATAAAGTGAATATTACCTAAAGTGAAACTTTAATATAGGATTGTTAACATGAATGTAATATTAGGCCCTAATCCAACCATATACGGTATTATATATAATAATATTTTTCTATAAATGATATATAATAATTATATATTTATTATATAATAGTTTGAATGGGTATGATGATAGTTAAGAAACAATGTAATTGGATTTATTCTCACTTTTATTTTTGTGAGAGACATGCTTTATTTACCACCCCATTCCTTTTATGCAGTGTATATAATTACCATGGATGTCATCAATGATTATTTTAGTTAAATTTATTTTTATTTAAATATCCATTCTATGTACTTTTTTTCATATGTTTTGTGTTTCAAAAGCTTCCAAATCGGTAAAATAGTTTTTTCTCAATATTTGTTCATTGAGGCTAATGATTTTTTATGTGCCTAAATTCATTTTGAGGTGTGTATAATTCTATTTTACATGATATATCATGAATATAAATCCATTCATGTTATTCTATGTTTAATATAATTTTTATTTATTACATTAAGAGCATGATCCCATGTAACCAAGTAATAAGATATTATTGAAACAATATCATTGATTTTAATGATTGTTTATATTTATGATTCCTTTGATGAAATCATATAACCCATCACTCCATAAGTTCATGTATTATCTTACCCGATGATTAGTCCTTCTATAATCCTGTATTTGTGAAATATTTCTACTATTTGATACATTATATAGTTAAGAATTTGGTTTTAAGAAATCCTGAATTTACCCTCTATTTGATCGAAAATCCATGTTCTCTAAAATGGGTTTACAAGTATATTATCTTAATATCCTATGAAAATTAAAATTATGTTTACCATTTTTGTGTCAAACCAATTCTATCAAATATAGTTTTTTTTCTCTTTCTAAACAATGCATGTTTTAATCTGTTCATAGTGAAAAAGGGATGTTTTGTTTACCTTGTATGACATGTACAGATTTATCTATCATCAATCATTTAAATCATTATTTTCTTGTTTAAATGATATTTTATTAGATTTTTTTAATATTTATTTTCTATGATATTAGTTTTAAAGAGTTTTCTAGATCCAGTAATAATTTTTTAAGGAAATTGATTTTCATAACATTTTCGTGACCACTATATGTTTTCAAAGAAAAGGTTTACCTAATGGTAATTATTTTTTTATTAACAGGATATAATGTTTATTTTTCAAGATAATATTTTTCAAAAAGGCATTATTTTTTAAATATAATTTTTATAGAAGAATGTATATTTATCTCAAGAAATGTTTTCAAAATATCCTTCCAAGTTATTTTTCATCTAAGATGACATCTGTTGATGTTACTCGATATATTTTATGCAATTAACGAATGGTTCCATTTGTATTTTTTCATGTATGGTTAATGTTTTGAAGGAATTATTCATATGATACCCAATTCAATTCCTCGGGATTTATGATTTTGAAAGCCAGTTCATTTCTTAGGTATGATTTTATGAATTGATTATGGAACCTATCTTATTTCACGGGTTATGATGTGATAAAATGTTAATGATACACATTTCATTTCCTGGGTTATGATTTGATGTTTATTAGCCCTATATCTTTTTATGGATCATTATATGATGAATTTTTTTATTAGCTTGTGGAACCTGTATGAATTATTTAGTTATGTTATGGGTGGGACATATATCTCCCTCTAATGGATTGGGTAATTATGGATGACTCATGAGTATACATGTTTTCTGTGAACATGATTACATGTTAATAATGTATTTCATGTACCTATTTTCATATACATATTTTTATATATGATGGTTATTAAATGTTCAAAATTTTATTAGTGAACCTTATTACGTGTTCACAATGTTATCCATGGACCTATTTTCATGTCCTAAATTTTCTGTGTGAACCTGATTACATTTGCACAAAGTTTTGTGTGAACCTGATTACAAGTTCACAATGTTATTCATGGACCTGGTGTCATGTCCATAAGTTTTTTCATGAACCTCATTACATGTTTAAAATGTTATGCATGAACCGAATTAAATGTTTAAAATATTATTCATGGACCTAGTTTCATGTCCATATGGTAATGTGTGAACCAGATTAGACATTCAAAATATTATTAATGGATGTGGTTTCTTATCCATAAGTTGATAAGGGTGTTTTATATCATCTAAATAACATAATGAATTTACATATTTATACTTATACATGCTCACAACATTTTAAAACATTGTGAGTTCCACAAAATTCATGTCTTATTCTTATCATGTTCTTTCTAACATATGATATTAATTCTATTATGATATACTTCTCATGAACTGTAAATATATGTTAAGATCTCTGATATGTTGGGTATGATATTCAAATGTAATTCTCAAGTGACATTCCTTTTTTCAAATTATGCTTATGAATTTTCATTATTTACCCTTAAGATGTATCTGATCTCTCACTTTTCTTATGTTTCCTTTCTGTAGGATATATTGAATGGTTTTAAAAAGAAGTGATAATGGTCCATGTATGTCAATCCAATGTCTCTATAGTAAATATCAAATTAAAGGGTTATTTAACCTTTGAAAAATAGGATGAAAAAACTTTAGTGATATCCATAGGTATATTTCCAAGGATATATCTTGGGATATCTCTAAAATTAAGTATAAGGACAATTTAATGTGTTGGAAAATGTCCTGGAATATTGGTAAAGGATATAATGAGTTTTTTCCTAGAAATACATAACTATCTTGATATAATAAGTGGATGTGGATTGGGTACATATGTACATATTGGTAAAAACTCTAAAAATATATTCTGGGCTAGATTAGGGTTATATGGTACATGACAATGGGCCTTGTTGTAAACCTAGTTTGACTCTACCAGGAAATATCATTTGGGAATTAACAAAATCTTCATGAACCATCATGAAGGATTTAAATAGAAGTTGTCTATGAAGAACCTATGATAATCCTAAGAATTCATAGATTAAGGAATTTTTCATACATTAGACATCTTATAAGTTCATTTAAATTATTATGTGGTTCCTCATTATGATAACTATTTCTTACCCTACGCTTATGGTTTTAGATAATGGTTGGAACATGATAAAACCATTTAATGGTGATTGTGATGAAAAATGCAATGAGTTTCCTCCTAATGATCTGAATGCTGTGGGGGATGGAACAAAAACCATCATTCTTATACTCTCACAGCTTCCTCAATCTATTAATCATGTAGAGTTTACAGACAAAAATAGAAGCAAATTTTTTTTTTCTGAGTCATTCATGAGGAATATTCCACCTTATTTCATTGGGTCACCTGATCCACATGTTGCTGATCACTGGATCAGTACAACTGAAAAGATATTCACTATTATCATGTGTTTGTATCATGAGAAATTCACTTTGTTTTTTTATCAGCTAGAAGGTGAAGCAGAAAAATGGTGGAAATTAATCAAGAATACAAGGAATAATAATTAAATAGAATACAAAGATTGGTATGAGTTCAAGAACTTATTCCCTAATGAGTACTTGTCTAGTTTCCTTCATTCGAAGATGGAAGATGAGTCTCTTGTGTTGAAGAAAATGGATGAAAAATTAGTTTGGAATTATGAGAATCAATTCCCCAATATATGAGCTAATATGGATGATAATACACAACAAACAATGATTAGAAATGACATAGATAAACCTTATTATATCAAAAAGCATTAAGCGAATAAAGAAAATTAGTGGAAAACTTATCCTCATCCCCTAGTTGCGAAGTTCATATTTGATTTAGTATGAATAAGCCCTACGATTGTAACACCCTGAGATTTTATGAAAAATATTCTTTTAATTTCATTAATGTCCTGTGTTTTATGCTACACCAAGATTACCTTGCGCTATACGCAACACCGTACTAGCTTGCAGTATACGCAACACTATTCTTGGATCGTGTTACACACAATTTTGATAATAGTTATTCTATGAAACATTGAGTATATATATATATATATATATTAAATGTATAATTGAAATATGGTTGGATTCTTTTATAGGAAACAACTAAGGATTCTTGCACAACACGCAACCCTGACTTGGCTTGCATTACACGCGATCACGACCTTTCTCGATAGTGTGTGTTGTACGCAATACCGGGTTTTACTAAATAATGATATATTATTATAATATTATTATGAACTAGCCGTTATGAATAGTATTAACTAAATTTTGAATTTTATAAAATTATTATTCATCATACACATTTTCTAGAACATGGTATAAGAACAAAATAAATTTTTCGGGTAAAATAAGTATTTTTCAAAAAATGCGGTTTTTCCACCTTTTGATGGCGCACCCACATTAAATCTAGTTTTTGAAATGTTTATAAGTTCAATTTGACAAAATAAAATTCTTCTTTGGAATCATGAAATGAAATTTTACTTTGGATAAATTTTTCATATTGTTCTGGTAACTTTCATATTTTGATGAATAGAAAAAACGCGCTATATTTTAACTAAAAACGACTTTTTTCATCGCAATAATTTATATGGTAAAATTATAATATTGAATTTTTTTAAAGTATAAATAGAATATATTTTTACCATTTAATATAATTTATGTCATTATCATTGATTCTACCTTGAATTCGTAGGATAAATCACTTCAATCTTGTGTAATGTTTTAAACAAAAACCCATTTTCTTTCTACAACGAGATTAATTTTAATTTAATTTCTGCAACTTCTGTGTATTGAATTTGGAAAAATGGATTCCATATTTGGAATCAGTGGGTCCAAATTATGTTAATAAGCTACTTTTTATTTTTTCGCATTATGAATAGTAACTACGGTAAATTTTATTTACCATAGTTAAAGGTAAATCTGGTAATTAAGGGTAAATATAAGATTATAAAATTAACCTAACACCTGCCAAAATCCTATTGGATGACTAAAATTCGTCCCATATCACCTAAGGGTCGGATTAGATTCATTTAATGGACTTTTGTCCATGAAAATAATTTAATTATTATTAAAACCAAAGAATGCGACAACATGTCACTTTTTTTAAATCTTATAAGTATAATAATTTTAATTTAGTGATAAACATCATGAAACGTCGAACATGAATAATTTCCAAAACGATAATATAATTATCTACATCATATGAATTTATTTATAATTTTTAGGGATTATATAATTATCATTTATTATGACACAATGATGATGCAGTAATTATCTTATTAATGAAATATTGACATAATTGATGTTATAAATACCCAAATAAATGTAATTTAAGACTTTTTATGAATTAAAAAAAAATTATAGGTAAATATTACATGTTAGTATTTATTTAATGAACTTTTTTTGAACTAATAATTATGTTATGATTTTCACAAAAATCAATTCCTAAATAGTGTCAAAATTGACATAAAATAGTTTTTAAAACAAATATTATATTATTAATTGTTATTTTATTCCTAAAAATCTAAGGTTCGGCCAAATGAATTAGATAAGGTTATATATATTAATAATAAACAAACTGAGGTTCGATTGGCTTATTATATTACGTTTATTTACCATATAGTATAAGAACACAAGAAGACACGGTAAAAGTAAAATTATTAAACTTAATGATAAATCAAAATGATAAGGTTAAAATAGGAACCTAAACTTGTCTAAATTCTATTGGATGAGAGGATTTAGACCCATCCCAACCTTATCTTCTAAATAAATCAATTTGGAGCTATTTTAAACCGAACATGACTTTATAATTAAATAATATTTTTAGTTTTTCCAAAGGAGCCCCTGTCCTCCCTTATAAAAGGGCACCTCCTCCCTCTCCTCCTCACACCAATTTGAGCCTTAAAGCTCGTCCAAACCCTGAAAATTTCTACTCTCCACTTCCCTAGAGACATCCTAGAGGTCCTGGTCTTCTTAAAAGACCAATTTTAGTGCCCAAAAAGAAAGTCTCAAAGAACCACTTCAAAGAAGAGGTAATGTCTGTTACCGATTCATTCATCTTTATTTCTTCTTCCACTTCTTCTTCTTTAGATGTTTCATTATGAAGTAATAACATCAGTATCACTAATATACTGATATGTTATTATAAGTATGAAACAAATCTCTTTCACCATCTAACCATCCTACGTAAAATGAAATCACCGTGTGTGCGTACGTACGGAATACCGTCTCCACGCCATGGTGTAATCTATTTTCCACAACCACCTTACTTTGATGGGTATAATGGTGTAAAAAATAACTATATATGAATATTTTAAAGTGATATTGATTCTGAAATAGTATACATACACTCCAATACAGTCCCACGATCTTGAGAACGATATCATCGCTCGTGCGTACGTACGGACTATCGTCACCACGACGCGATGAGATTCATTCTCCACGTTAACCAATCATGAATGATTATAAAATATATATAATAAGTAATCATGAAATATATGAAATAATAATGATACTGGATTTATGTGTATATATATTTATGTCATCTACTTAATTCCATTCAACTCAATAAGGAAACGAAAACAGTGTTCATGCGTACATACGGCCTACCATCTCCATGAACGGTGTATTTCATTCCATTTACTTATTTATTATATATATGTATATTCTGAATATATATTGTATATAAATAATGTTTTATATTCGGGAATTAAGTAATCATGATATAATTAATCATATGAAAAATTACAAGTCAACACACGGACGACAAATGAAACTATTTTACACAAAACGCTCTTTAACATGGAATTTACAAAAGAACGGGTAATATAAAGTCATAAGTGAACCATATATGATATCATAACAATGATTATGATTCTGGAATAAGTCAATGACATTATTTAAATCATTATACAGGATGTTCAGACACTTACAAAGCAAATCGGACCTAAGGTAAGGGAAATATGACAATCTCATTTTTATCCGAGATTGTTTATACTTTAGTATTTACTAGGGTGTATTTTATCATCCACATCCATGTTTCCTCAATATGTAATATTATTTCCATCCACCTACAATTTTTTAAATCCAATTTTACCCTTCGGTGAGTTTTTAGTAAAGGATATGAAAGGAATCTTTTGTAGTTTTTCGTAAGAGGTACTTTTTGACTTTTCCGACAAAAGTACAAAGAATGTTTTTTGTAAATTATACGGAATTAATGGATTTTTAAAACATTATTTCCAAGAAGCTTCCTTTACAAATTTTAAAGTTTATTTTTAATCAACTTACTTTAGTTTATAATTGTACGACATGTTACGAAAGGAAAAGTGTTTTTGAAGCAGAAAGGATATTTTCCTCAATAATGGAGTTCAAGTGTTTTATCAAAATTATTTTTCCATCTAAGATAATAAAGGGTTCTGTTTCTATCCCTATTATTACATTGATTTGATTATGTTGTGATGGAATTATATTTTAATGAATTCTTTTATCTTATATGAATTGTTTTATGATGTCACGATGTTTAAGATTCCCATTTTTATTATATGGGTTATGCTATGATTTATGGTTTCAGATTTTGTGGAACAAATAAGAATGGTATCATTATGAGATGGGTGGGACCTATATCTCCCTCAAATTAATTGGGTAAATATTTTATATCTCATGAGATAGACATGGCTGGAATGGCAGGTTATACCGGTTCAGTAAAACATGACTGAAACGAGGAGTGAACTCGGTTCAGAAATGGACTTTGTCCACTAAGATAGTCTTGGAAATGAGTATTGACTAATAAGAAATGATTCTCTATGATTATGTGTATATGCCACAAAGTTTCATGTTTTAAGTTATGATTATTGGGATTACATTTCACTATTATGATTTATCCCATGTTATGATATTATGATCTCTTTTGTAGGATTAAAATTTCCGAAATGTTATGTTCTTATGAATATGATGTGATTGATATTTATTTTGTTTACCCTTAATGAGCATTTGAGCTCACCCTTTTATGTTTTCTTTTACCCAGGATATAAATAAAGGTTTTAGGTAAAAAAAAGTAAGATCTTTATGGGATATGTTGAAGATCTTTCCCCACGATTAGAAGATTATATTCCGAGTTTCCAAAGACACTAAACTATTACGGTCCTTGTGTGTGTGTTTTTGTTATGTACTAATTATTCCGCACAAGTAATGTAATGTCCATGTACGTTAAGCTTCGGGTATCGACAGTTTGTATCAGAGGAAAGGTTTAGTCATCCTTTGGAGACTAGGATGCGAGAAATTTAGTGAGATCCCTATAGATATTTATAAGGTATGTATAGGGATGTCCCTAAGGTTAAGTATAAGTATAGGTTATAGTCCTAGAATTGCGCTAACGATATTATAATTAATCCTAAGACGTTAGATATTGAAGGTACTCCCCCTTAATTATGTAGTTTTCCCTCGTATGATTTTTTCCTCTCACACTATTCTATTTGGGTTTTAGACGATGGATGGAACCCGAAGGAACCGTGTTGATCAATGCAATGGACAATGCAATGATTGTGCTCCTGAAAAACAAATGTTATGGGAGATGGAGTGAAAAATCTTATTTCTATAATTACACAAGCTATGAATCATTCTGGACATCCAAATGAGCAGAGAAGGGAACAATATTCTATTGAGTCCTTCATGAGGCAACGTCCACCTTCTTTCAGTGGGACTTCTGATCCAGTTGTTGCTGAACAATGGATCAGTACCACTGAAAAGATATTTTCAGTTCATCAATGTTCTAAACATGATAAATTTATCTTAGTAGTATATCGTTTGGATGGTCAAGTTGATCAATGGTGGAATCTTATCAAGAATACGAGGCAAAGAGATGAAATTGAGTCCAAGGGATGGGAAGAGTTCAAGAAATTATTTTTCAATAAGTACTTCCCTCGTATTCTTTGAAAAAATATGGAGAAGGAGTTTCTTGAACTAATAAAAAAGGATGATGAATCTGTTGGTATATACGAAGCAAATTTTACAAGGCTTGCAAGGTATGCATCTGGATTTATCACCCAACCTAAAAGTAAAGTTGATCAATTATTTAGTGGCTTAAAACGAAATCTTTTAAGGGCATTAGCTATAAGAGACTTCAGTAGCTATGAAGAAATTGTGCGTTATGCTATCAAGGTAGAAATGGAAGTTGGTGTTACTTATCCATCTCATAGTTTTGACAAGAAAAGAAAGATGGAGTTCAAGGAGAAATCTCAGAATAATGGTGAAAAGAAGATGAATGTTTCCTTATGCTCAAAGTGTAGAAAAAAGCATGGTAGAGATTGTCTTAAAGGGACAAGTAAATGTTTCAAATGTGGAAAGGAAGGTCATCGGGAATTTGAATGCCGAAATGATGGGAAGAAGATGTCTAATTATGAAAACAAAGGAAGGGATACACAGAATGAACCTACTACACTTCAATGCTTCAAGGTCAAGAAAATGGGGCATTATGCTAATAAATGCCCTAATCCAAGGGTTACTGGTGATCGACATGAGCAACCACTTAAGGAAAATGACAAAGGGAAGTTACATGCGATCACCATTGGCGATGTTGAATATGACAACGATGTGGTGGAATGATTAAGTGTTTATGTAATGGGATTCCAAAATAATGTTGTATATAGTATCGTGGAATATTGGAATATTTATGTTTTGGTCTACTGTGGTTTTCAATAATCTTATGGTACCGATAACCATGGAAAGTGATTGAGATATTTTTGGAAAAAAAAGATGATATGCGCATAATGAAGGGAAAATGAGAAAATGAAATATTTGACAGTATTCATGTGCTCATGATTGATATAAGGAATAAGTGATATCATGGTTTGAGTATATAGAATTTTGAGGATTTTGGTATGTGGAAAGAGTTAACTTTTAAATAAGGTTCAATGGGTATTCATTATTCAAGAGAATACATGATTAAGGTATTCACATGTCTGTCATTTGACCAACAAGATATATCTTATGATATATGGGGGATAAATGATGGCATTAACGTGATCATTTTCTTTATACTATGAGCTTGGACCGAAGTATTTTAGATAAGCCTAATGATTGGAATGGATTATGTTGGACATAAGTTAGTATTGTTTAAAGATAAAACTTTTTTTTGATATTGTTGATGGGATGATATAGTAATATATCTTTAGAAAAAGGACAACCTGCATGACGGGCGACAACCCATCACGTCGGACAAGACTGTGGGAATCGAACCCACAACCGAAGTGCGACTGGCCTTTATCGCCTACCACTGGACTACAGGAAGTCCCTGTTTTGTAGAAACTAGTTTTATTATATTAAGCAGTTTAATATAAGAATTATAAGTCCATTTTAGGAACCATATATGATTTATCTCACTATAGATGGACTTATGTATTTTTTTGATAACTTTTCTAACCTTTTGTTTGAGACAGATGGAATGACCCCTCATTCTATCACATGATCTGCTAATACATCACGAATGACAAATTCAACTTCATTTCTTTAAGAGATAAGGTGGAAATTTTCCAAAGAACGACTAACAGTGAGACTATACCAAAATCATGAAAGTATTTCTTCTAATTCCAATTTCATCAACTTTAGGGAAATGATCATGAATACCAATAATGTTGTCCTAGTGTTCATATATCTTATGAATCAGATAGTACCTTAGATCGTCACAAATTTATGGCTTTGTTATTGCTGGATTTTCCAAAGCCATGTTCTTTACCACTCTCCATTAGAACTTGATGGTTAGATTTTTCTTCCATATCCATATTTTCACCTATGTTCTCCTACGTGGAAACCCAGTGATGGGTTAATTTGGGTTACCATTAAATTTCATACTTTATTTTTTAAATCCATGTTTTGGTATTCCTTTTTACAGTGTGGGTTTTTGTAAAACAAACATTCGAGTATATATATATATATATATTCAATGTATAAATGAAATATGGTTGGATTCTATTATACAAAACAATAAAGTATTCTTGCACAAAATGGAACCCTGACTTGGCTTGCATTACACGCAATCACGACCTTCCTCGATAGCGTGTGTTGTACGCAATACCGGGTTTTACTAAATAACGATATATTATTATTATATTTTTATGAACTAGCCGTTATGAATAGTATTAACTAAATTTTGAATTTTATAACATTATTATTCATCATACACATTTTATAGAACATGGTATAAGAACAAAATCAATCTTTCGAGTAAAATAAGTATTTTTCAAAAAATGCAGTTTTGCCGCCTTTTAATGGTGCACCCACTTTAAATCTAGTTTTTTACATGTTTATAAGTTAAATTTGACAAAATAAAATTTTCATTGGAATCATGAAATGAAAATTTACTTTGGATTAATTTTTCATATTATTCTGGTAACTTTCATATTTTAATGAATAGTAAAAACGCGCTATATTTTATTTAAAAACAACTTTTTTCATCGCAATAATTTGTATGGTTAAATTATAATATTGAATGGTTTTAAAGTATAAATAGAATATATTTTTACCATTTAATATAATTTTTGTCATTAGCATTGATTCTACCATGAATTCGTAGGATAAATCTATTCAATCTTTTGCAATGTTTTAAACAAAAACCTGTTTTCTTTCGACAATGGGATTAATTTTAATTTAAATTCTGCAACTTTCGTGTATTGAATTTGGAAAAATGGATTCCATATTTGGATTCAGTTGTTCCAAATTATGTAAATAAGCAACTTTTTATTTTTTGGCATTATGAATAGTAACTACGGTAAATTTTATTTACCATAGTTAAAGATAAATCGGGTAATTAAGGGTAAATATAAGATTATAAAATTAACCTAACACCTGCCAAAATCCTATTGGATGACTAAAATTAGTCACATATCATCTAATGGTCAGAGTAGATTCATTTAATGGACTTATGTCCATGAAAATAATTTAATTATTATTAAAACCAAAGAATGTGACAACATGTCACTTTCTTAAATCTTATAAGTATAATAATTTTAATTTAGTGATAAAATTAATGAAACTTTGAACGTGAATAGTCTCCAGAACGATAATACAATTATCTACATCGTAGGAATTTATTTTGAATTTTTAGGGATTAAATATTTATCATTTATTATGACACAAATATGATGCAGTAATTATCTTATTAATGAAATATTGAGATAATTGATGTTATAAATACCGAAATAAATGTAATATAATACTTTTTATGAATTCAACTAATTTTATAGGATAATATGACATGTTAGTATTGATTTAATTAACTTTTTTAGAACAAATAAATCTGTTATAAGTTTCACAAAAATCAATTACTAAATAGTGTCAAAATTGACAAAAAATAGTTTCTCAAACAAATATTATATTATTAATTGTTATTTTTTTCCTAATAATCTAATGTTCTTCCAAATGACTTATATAAGGTTATATATATTAATAATAAACAAATTGGGGTTATTTTTCCCTATTATAGTAAGTTTATTAACCTTATAGTATAAGAACACAAGAAGACATGGTAAAAGTAAAATTATTTAACTTAATGTTAAATCTAAATGATAAGGTTAAAATAGGAACCTAAACTTGTCTAAATTATATTGGATGAGGGTATTTCGACCCATAACCACCTTAACTTCGAAATTAATTAATTTGGATCTATTTAAAACCGAACTTGACTTTATAATAAAATAATATTTTTAGTTTTTCCAAAGGAGCCCTCTCCTCCCTTATAAAAGAGCACCACCTCCCTCTCCTCCTCACACCAATTTGAGCCTTCATGCTCGGCCAAACCCTTCCATTTTCTCCTATCCACTTACCAAGAGACATCCTAGATGTCTTGGTGTTCTTCAAAGACCACTTTTAGTGCCCTAAAAGAAAGTCTCAAAGAAGCACTTCAAAGAAGAGATAATGTCTGTTACCGATTCTTTCATCTTTATTTCTTCTTCCCCTTATTCTTCTTTAGATGTTTCATTATGAATTAATAACATCAGTATCACTCATATACTGATATGTTATTATAAGTATGAAACAACCCTATTTCACCATCTAACCATCCTATGGAAAATGAAATCACCGCGCGTGCGTACGTACGGAATACCGTCTCCACGCCGTGGTGTAATCTATTTTCCACCAGCACCTTATTTGGATGGGTATAATGGTGTAAATAATAACTATATATGATTATTTTAAAGTGATATTGATTCTTAAATAGTATACATACACTCCATTACAGTCCCACGATCATGAGAACGACATCATCGCTCGTGCGTACGTACGGACTACCGTCTCCACGATGCGATGAGATTCATTCTCCATGTTAACCATTCATGAATGATTATAAAGTATATATAATAAGTAATCATGAAATATATGACATAATCATGATACTGTATTTATGTATATTTATATGTATTTCATCTACTTAATTCCATTCAACTCAATAAGGAAACGAAAACAGCGTTCATGCGTACGTACGGCCTACTGTCTCCATGAACGGTGTATTTCTTTCCATTTACTGATTTATTATATATATGTATATTCTGAATATATATTATATATAAATCATGTTTTATATTCTGGAATTAAGTAATCATGATCTAAGTAATCATATGAATAATTACAAGTCAACACACGGACGACAAATGAAACAATTTTACCCAAAACGCTCTTTAACATGGAATTTACAAAAGAACGGTTAATATAAAGTCATAAGTCAACCATATATGATATAATAACAATTATTATGATTCTGTAATAAGTCAATGACATTATTTAAATCATTATACAGGAGGTTCGGACACTTAGGAAGCAAATCGGACCTAAGGTAAGGGAAATATCACAATCTCATTTTTTTTCCGAGATTGTTTATACTTTAGTATTTACTGGGGTGTATTTTATCATCCACATCCATGTTTCCTCAATATGTAATATTATTTCCATCCACCTACAATTGTTTAAATCAAATTTTACCCTTCGGTGAGATTTTAGTAAAGGATATGAAAGAAATCTTTTGTCGTTTTTCGTACGAGGTACTTTTTGACTTTTCTGACCAAAGTACGAAGAATGTTTTTTTTAACTTATACGGCATGAATGGATTTTTAAAACATTATTTCCAAGAAGCTTCCTTTACAAGTTTTCATGTTTATTTTTAATCAACTTCATTTAGTTTAGAATTGTACGACATGTTAAGAAAGGAAAAGTTTTTTTGATGCAGAAAGGATATTTTCCTCAAGAATGGAGTTCATGTCACGACCCGTCCTCGGGGCCCGTGCCGTGACTACCGCAAGCCCGCCTTCCATAGGCCAGGGGCTGGCGACAAGCACCAAAGGCAAAAAATCCAGATAACTGGGAAGGCATTGCCTTTATAAAAGAAAACAAGCACCACAGAGTACAAACGGAAACAAAACACTAATTACAAAAGAAAACTTGAAAAGTAAATGGGCCAGAATACAAACCCAAAAGAAAGTACGATTACAACTGTACAAGGTACAACAGCAAAAAGACAAACAGCTGGAAGAAGGAAGCAGCTCCTGGGTCGTCCTCCTCAGATCCTACCTAAAGGGTAGGTACAGATAGCCTCCTCCACGCTCTCGTCCGTCAACCTCCTCTGTGAGACGTCACGTCGTGTAGTCCACCTTCGGGTACTGGCTCGTTGTGTAGTCCACCTCCGGGTACCGTCCAGTCCTCGAACACTTGGCCTCCGTCAGCACTGCCCGTCGTCTGCAACCAACACAATGAGGTGCATGCATAGCCCATGCAGGGGTGAGTATAACGATACTCAGTAGGGACCCCGAGACCCTCAAGGTCTCACTAAAACCAACAAAGATAACCACAAAGAATATCTCAACAGATAACCTCTAATTGGGTATATGCCCATACATATACCTAAGTTATCTAGTAACCCATCTCAATCACGAGGAAACACAAGGATTGTGAAATCAACGGATAACCACTACCCAGGTATATGCCCATACATATACCTAAGTTAGCAAGTGACCCATCTCAATCATGAGGTAAACACAAGGTCAAAAGTCTCAGATCAAACCAGGATTTTCATTATCGAAACCGTAACTGCTGAAGAGCTCCATCTCTGGAGTGTACAGTGGTCATGTCACGACTCCGAGGTACTGCTCACTAACCTAAGACTGCTGAGGTACTCCTCCTGTCGAGTACCGCGGGTCAGCCACCTAAACACAGTAGTGCTTCCCGCAGGGGTATGTCACCCAAACACAGTAGTGCACACCCCCAAGTAGCCTGTTGAGGTACTCTACGGACGAGTACCGTGGGTATGCACTGTCACACAGGTAGTGCTCCGTCCGCAATGGGTATGCACCTCAGAAAGTAGTGCTCCGTCCACTGGGCGAGTTGACTCACTCCAAGTCGATTCGGTCAAGCAGTTGTCAGGTCTCAGTCGGCTAGACGGTCTCCGAACTCCGCACGCTTGTCTCTGAGAGGGTCCGCTCCACGAGCTACATGTCGATACTCAAAGTATCTCAAGGTCCCACGAAGATGTATCTCAAAGGACCACCTCGTCATAGGGGTCTCAACGCAACAGACGGCGCGTCAATCGGACGCCCGGTCTGTGAGCTTCTAGCCTTTTCATCCCAGGGGCCCGGTTGGTTTCGTGAGTGAACCAATCCCGGCCGTATCTCAACTGTACCCCAAACTCTCATAGGGTATACTCATAGGGACTGTTTCTCAACGTGATCACCAACGCCGCTGACGATTCGTCAAACGGACGTCCGGTCTGAAAGATATCAGCTTTTCCGTTCCATGGGCCCGGTTGGATTTTGGTGCGATCCAACCCGGCCACTCTCCATCTGCATCCAAATCTCGGCGAAGGATGCCAAAAGTTTCGTATCATCAACAGTAACTCAACGCAACAGACGGCGCGTCAATCGGACGCCCGGTCTGAGAGTTATTGGCTTTTTCGTTCTAGGGGCCCGGTTGATTTTGTGAGCGAACCAACCCGACCGCACTCCGTCGGCATCCAAACCTCGAGAGGAGTAAGCCAAAAGATCCGTCTCACTTAGAGAAATTCAACGAAACATATGTCACGTCAATCGGACGCCCGGTCTGTTAGTTATTGACCTTTCCGTCTCACACCCACCCTGGGAAACTTCCCAGGAGGTCACCCATCCTGATCACTACTCTAGGCCAAGCACGCTTAAATATGGAGTTTTAACCACGTAGACTCCCGAAAAGGAAGGTGCACCTTGAGTATAGTATACCGAAACGGCCGACTCGATCCAAGGATCGTGTTTCCGCTGACGGCGAGTCGTTTGGAGGCCCGTAGCCCAAGATACAAGAATTTGACCGAAAGTGGTCTGAAACTGGGGGGTCTGGGCCCGGGCCGACCCGACCCGACCCCCCTGGGGTCGGCCTGAACCTGGTCGACCCACCCCGGGCGGCGACCCAGCCCGACGACCCGGCCCGGCTCGGAAAACCCGGCCCGGCCGGCGGCGCGGACCGGCACGGCAGCGCGGCCTGGGCGCCGTTCGGGTGCCGCGCGGGGGGGGGGGGGGAGGAGGGAAGCCCCCCCCCCCCCCCCTTGAGAACCGCGACCCCTTAATTGGGGCCACTTTTGAGACCCGGCTGGGGGAAATTAATTCCCCCGGTCTCCACTGTCCGGTCGGCCCGTACTGGCCAGCCGGTTTCGCCATCGAGGACCGGCGACGGCCGGTCCTTCCTTCGCCGACACCAGCAGCACGGTGCCGGCCGCCGGTCATCTTGCTCCGCCGCGAACCGGAACCATCCACGGCCTATGTCGTCCGGCGCGATGCGACGACATCGCTTCCCTCTGCCGCGGCCCCGCTCCGGCCGCAGCGCCTTTGGCTTTCTTCGACGCGACGCGACGGCATCGCGTTCTTGGATTTCTTTCCACGGCGCGGCGCGACGGCGCCGCGCAATAATTGCCGTGCGGTTCCCGCGTGGTGCGACGGCACCACGCCATCCCGTTCCATCTGCAAGGAAACATTTATGAACATAGGAGGGGGGTTCGGCCGTGTTGGTGCGGTCCAGGCCCCCCTCTCGTTAGACAATAACATTTAATCCTTTAACCTCGAAGTTCGACACTCTAGAATCAAGAATGGAAAATAAATAAATAAAATACCAACAATCCCCTACCTCGGATTCAAGTGCAGAACACGCCAATCCAGCCGCGGAAGACTAGCTTCGCGGAGGTCGGGCGTCGCGGAAATCGAACGTCGTTTCCGTTGACGTCGAGGTGCGTCCGAAGAGGTACGTCGCTAGAGAAGCTTCGTAAGCTGACGGAGATAGTCCGAGGAGGAAACGGCGTCTCCTTTTATTGACACGGGAAGAAGATCGAAGAAGCGGCGTCGTCGATCTTCGGAAACTCACCGGCTACGAAGAAGATAAGCGACGTTCTTCGTCGGAGCTTAAGTATTCTTTGTGTTCTTTGTCAAGGTTGAAGAAGATGGAGAGAGCTTCTCAAAATCTCTCCAGGTGGCAAAGGAGACCAACCCAAAATAAAATAAGCTTAAGCCTTATTTTATTTACACAACTAAACAATTGAATTTCAAAAGATAAGAAACGAACCATTAATTCGTAGAATTAATTCAACGAAAGAAACAGCTCATTTAATTTATGAAATAAACCACCCAATTAAATGTTCTGTTAAGAATTTAAGAAAACGCGTCAGTTGACTTTCATAAATATGGGTTTTCGCGGGTGCGTTACTTAGCAGAAAGAAATGGCGGGGCTCGTGCGGGCCTCATCTCACAAATATCCTACCTAGAGGGTAGGATATTTCTAGATAGTACCCTATCCGGTTCAACTCAGATTAATCCGCTTTTAAGTGGCTTCCAACTGGCTCAAGTGAAATAAAATAAAGTTGTCGCAAAATTATTTTATTTCTTAACTTTAAGCCCGAAAATTAAAAACCACACCCGATCAAACGCAACTCCGGAAGAGGCGTTTCTAAGAAATTACCGGCGCTGTGATTCCATCGGTGCCCTCAGAATTTGATTCCGAGCACCGGTTCAAAAGTTAGAAAAACCCACTCGTCCGTTCACTGAACGAACCCGAGCCAAACTTCAGAAATTGATTCCGGGCACACCGGGCCTCGGAATCAGGCGCCGTCAGAAACTGTGTTCTTGTAAAATTACAAAGAAAATTAAGAAAAAAATTTCCTTGGAATTTACAGGTCTTTATATTACTCCCACCACAGGGCTTTACATCCCCATAAAGCTTCACCACAAACTTAGGGAAACAAAGCGGTACTGAGCACGCATCTGAGCCTTCCACTCCCATGTGCTCACCTGGAGGTTCCTGTGCTGCCAAAGAAAGTCCACTAGAGGAATCGATCGTCCCCATAGGATCCACTACTGTCGATCCTTGATCCCCACTAGAACCTCCGTGGAAGTGACCCCATCGCCATTGTCCTACTCCTCATGGTCGATGATATGCGAAGGGTCGAGCATTTATCTCCTCAGTTGAGATACCTGGAAAACGTCGTGCACCTAGTGCAACTAAGGTGGATAGGTCATGCGGTAAACCACCACGCATATCTAGCTGAGGACCTAGAAAGGTCCATTGAACCTCGGAGATAACTTGCCTCCCTGGCCACATCTCCGTAAACCTCGTCGAGGTGAGACCCGTAAGAAGACGTGGTCGTCATCCTCGAACTCCAGAGGTCTCCATTTCTATTAGAACTGAAACTCAAAACGACTTCTGCTATGAGGGTAAGGTTTACCGACTCAAGAGTGATCAGTCGCACCCTCCTGAACAAGAGTTACCCTGCAGTGCCTGGGTTTTCCTTTTTCCGCCAACCAAGGAAAACCCATCCCGACGTTTTCCTAAAACCGTCAATTTGAGTATGAACAGTTATTGCCCATTCCATACTCAAACTGACGTTGTAAGGCCTCGACGCTGCCACCAAGAGATTCCAACCAGAAATCTTGCCTGAAGGGTCTGACCCCACCTTCGGCGTATGTGTGATTATCGAGTCTCCTCCCAAGGTATCTCCAGACGCAAGGGTCAAGTCCACGGCATACCGGAAACTCTAGGTCTGGAACAAGATTTTTTAAAGAAAGGAATGATTCATATCGACGTCCGTTACTATAGCAGCTAGTAGTGGTCACAGACTGTCCCTTGAATCATTTCTAGAGCCATTGGGTCACATTCCTTGACCGCACGCAGTCGCACTCTTCCACCGCCCTCCAGCTCCCTGAGCCTGGCAGGGATAACTAAGGCGGGTGGTTGTAGCATGTTAAGATGTACACCACCTCATACTGCTCTCCTAGCTCTGCCTCCACGTCTTCTGCTTCACAGACTCATCTATCCTTAAAGCATCCACTTCTTGAAACATGTAACACGCCCGAGTCTCTAAGACTGGCACCGGTTTCCTGTTTCTTACTACACTGTGCAGTCTTCATCCGCTATTGGATGAATTGGACCTTCTTTAGTCTCACAAGAGCTGCTATGATTTCTTCTTTGCTGATAAGAGAAATCTGGTCTCATCCCCTGGATGAACCACATTCATTGCCTAATACAGTCAATCCTGACATAAATGATGCATTCATGCCATGGATGACGTCGTAAGGCCTCGACGTAACTACCAAGAGATCCAACTGTCACTCTCGCCTCCAAGGGTCGAGTCACACTGTCGGCATCAGTGTGAGGTCACCGGGTCTCCTCCAGTAGAAATATCGAATGTGAGGGTCAAGTCAACAGTTTAACCTGGACCACTCAGTATCAACCCAACAGAAAGGACAGGAAAGAAAACATCACAAGATAAGTGTCTTTTTATTATTCCATCTCATAATACAATGACACGAATACAAAAGAAACATGGAACTAGAAGTAAAAAGGACATATCCACTAGTTCCGCTCCTATCCACCAGCTCCCGGAGCTCTACTGCCTTGTCTACTACTCGGCTGTTGCTCAAGCACCCGCCGCTTCTTCTGTCTTGGTGGCTCCTCCAACACCCGCTAATCAACCGTGCGGGGGTTCGTACAGTCACGTGCCAGGTGACCCTTCCTGCCGTAGGAGAAACACTCTCCGTTTCTGGCACGCCTGGCTCTGAACCCACCCCAGGTGCCCCGCACCACTGATCCTAAAACCCGAGATCGTCCAACTGCTGCTCTGGTCCTCCTGGACCTCTGCACCATCTGTCTACTGCCCACAGATGACTCTACAACTGATCGAAAACCCTGCGGCAAAGGCAGAAGCTCCCGTACACGCTCGGGGTGTAGAGCTACTGGTACAAACTCCACCCTGAAGAAGGTCTCGAAGTGTTCCCATGTGAAGGCCATCCCATTGCAAAACTGGAACAAGTGGCTCCACCACCTACCTGCTGCTGCCTGAAGAAGGCTGGCAGAAAAGATCACCATGAAGTCTGTCGGCGTCCCCACTAGCCTGAAGACTCCCACCATAGCCTACAGCCAATACTCAGCCGCCTGCGGGTCCGTCTCTCCCCAGAACCTGGGTGGCCTCTGGCGTTCGAACTCATGCAGCGCACTCATGTGGCGTGCATCGCCTACTGCTGGGGCTGGTGTCATCGGTGGCCCAACGTATGGTAGTATCACTGGTGCCTCCGCTGGTGCCTCAACTGCAAGAGGGCCCTGTATCGAAGCCTCATCGCTCGACAGGCTGTCAGTACGCACATCTCTCGGGGCTCTAGCTGGTCGTTCGTGAAAAGGCATCCTGAAAGAAACAACATAACACGGTTAAACGTTTATACCTGGTGAGATGACCTGGTTGAGCTGTTTTAAGGGAAAACCTTTGAAAACACACACGCAATCAGTGTTTTCGTGCACAAAGTTGGGAATCAGTCATCAGGGTCCTGGTGCATCGTTACGTCGACCGCCCGCACCAACACTGGACTCCCTAAACTGAAAACCACACTCAGTACTCTTAACACTATTGCTTCAAAGAAAGAAACATCAGAGTTATAAGTTCTGCGGTAGAACCGAACTCCACTGATACCAATTTGTCATGACCCGTCCTCAGGGCCCGTGCCGTGACTACCCCACGCCCGCCTTCCATAGGCCAGGGGCTGGCGACAAGCACCAAAGGCGTAAAATCCAGATAACTGGGAATTCATTGCCTTTATAAAAGAAAACAAGCACCACATTGTACAATCAGAAACAAAACACTATGTACAAAAGAAAAGCTGAAAAGTAAATGGGCCAGAATAAAAACCCAAAAGAAAGTACGACTACAACTGAACAAGGTACAACAGCAAAAAGACAAACAACTGGAAGAAGGAAGTAGCTCCTGGGTCATCCTCCTCAGATCCTAACTGAAGGGTAAGTACAGATAGCCTCCTCCACGCTCTCGTCCGTCAACCTCCTCTGTGAGACTTCACGTCGTGTAGTCCACCTCCGGGTACTGGTTCGTTGTGTAGTCCACCTCCGGGTACCGTCTAGTCCTCGAACACTCGGCCTCCGTCAGCACTGCCTGTCGTCTACAACCAACACAACGAGGTGCGGGCATAGCCCGTGCAGGGGTGAGTATAACGATACTCAGTAGGGACCCAGATACCCTCAAGGTCTCACTAAAACCAACAAGGATAACCCCAAAGAATATCTCAACAGATAACCTCTACTTAGGTATATGCCCATACATATACCTAAGTTATCAAGTAACCCATCTCAATCATGAGGAAACACAAGGATTGTTAAATCAACGGATAACCACTACCCAGGTATATGCCCATACATATACCTAAGTTAGAAATTGACCCATCTCAATCATGAGGTAAACACAAGGTCAAAAGTCTCAGCTCAAACCAGGATTTTCATTATCGAAACCGTAACTGCTAAAGAGCTCCGTCTCTGGAGTGTACAGTGGTCCCGTCACGACTCCAAGGTACTGCTCACTAACCTAAGACTGCTGAGGTACTCCTCCTGTCGAGTACCGCAGGTCAGCCACCTAAACACAGTAGTGCTTCCCGCTGGGGTCTGTCACCCAAACACAGTAGTGCACACCCCCAAGTAGCCTGCTGAGGTACTCTCCGGACGAGTACCGCGGGTCTGCACTGTCACACAGGTAGTGCTCCATCCTCCATGGGTCTGCACCTCATAATGTAGTTCTCCGTCCTCTGGGCTAGTCGACTCACTCCAAGTCGAGTCGGTCAAGCAGTCGTCAGGTCTCAGTCGGCTACACGGTCTCCGTACTCCGCACGCTCGTCTCTGGGAGGGTCCACTCCATGAGTTACATGTCGATACTCCAACCAGCGGCCCGGTTGGTTTTGTGAGTGAACCAATCCCGGCCGTATCTCAACTGTACCCCGAACTCTCATAGGGTATACTCATAGGGACTGTTTCTCAACGTGATCACTAACGCCGCTGACGGTTCGTCAAACGGACGTCCAGTCTGAAAGATATCAGCTTTTCCGTTCCAGGGGCCCGGTTTGATTTCGGTGCGATCCAACCCGGCCACTATCCATCTGCATCCAAATCTCGACGAAGGATGCCAAAAGTTCCGTATCATCAACAGGAACTCAACGAAATAGATGGCGAGTCAATCGGACACCCGGTCTGAGAGTTATTGGCTTTTTCGTTTGAGGGGCCCGGTTGGTTTTGTGAGCAAACCAACCCGACCGCACTCCGTCAGCATCCAAACCTCAAGCGGAGTAAGCCAAAAGATCCATCTCACTTAGAGGAATTCAACGAAATAGACGGCACGTCAATCGGACGCCCGGTCTGTTAGTTATTGGCCTTTTCGTCTCACACCCACCCTGGGAAACTTCCAGGAGGTCACCCATCATGATCACTAATCTAGGCCAAGAACGTTTAACTATGGAGTTTTAACCACGTAGGCTCCCAAAAAAGAAGGTGCACCTTGAGTATAGTATACCGAAATGACCGTCTCGATCCAAGGATCACGTTGCAGCTGACAGCGAGTCGTTTGGAGGCTCGTAGCCCAAGATACGGGCATTTGGCCTAAAGTGGTCCGAAACTGGGGGGTCTGGGCCCGGGCTGACCCGGCCCGACCCCCCCTGGGTCGGCCCGAACCGGGTCGACCCGCCCCGGGCGGCGACCCGGCTCGACGACCTGGCCCGGCTCGGAAAACCCGGCCCGGCCGGCGGCGCGGCGGCGCAGTCCGTCGCTGCGGCGCGGACCGGCACAGCAGCGTGGCCTGGGCGCCGTTCGGGTGCCGCGCGCGGGGGGCAAAGCCCCCCCCCCCCTTTGAGAACCGCGACCCCTTAATTGGGGCCGCTTTTGAGACCCGACCGGGGGAAATTAATTCCCCCGGTCTCCACTATCCGGCCGGCTCGCACTGGCCGGCCGGTTTCGCCAGCAAGGACCGGCGACGGCCGATCCTTCCTTCGCCGACACCGGCGGCCCGGTGCCGGCCGCCGGTCATCTTGCTCCGCCGCGACACGGAACCGGCCGCGGCCTCTGCCGTCCGGCGCGATGCGACGGCATCACTTCCCTCCGCCGCGGCCCCGCTCCGGCCGCGGCGCCTTTGGCTTTCTTCGACGCGACGCGACGGCGTCGCGTTCTTGGATTTCTTTCCAAGGTGCGGCGCGACGGCCCCGCGCAATAATTGTCGTGCGTTTCCCACGTGGTGCGACGGCACCATGCCATCCCGTTCCATCTGCAAGGAAACATTTATGAACATAGGAGGGGGGTTCGGCCATGTTGGTGCGGTCCGGGCCCCCCTCTCGTTAGACAATAACATTTAATCCTTAAACCTCGAAGTTCGACACTCTAGAATCAAGAATGGAAAATAAATAAATAAAATACCAACAATCCCCTACCTCGGATTCAAGTGTGGAGCACGCCAATCAAGACGCGGAAGACTAGCGTCGCGGAGGTCGGGCGTCGCGGAAATCGAACGTCGTTTCCGTTGACGTCGAGGTGCGTCCGAAGAGGTACGTCGCTGGAGAAGCTTCGTAAGCTGACGAAGATAGTCCGAGGAGGAAACGATGTCTCCTTTCATTGACACGGGAAGAAGATCGAAGAAGCGGCGTCGTCGATCTTCGGAAACTCACCGGCTACAAAGAAGTGAAGCGGCGTTCTTCGTCGGAGCTTAAGTGTTCTTCGTGTTTTTCATCAAGGTTGAAGAAGATGGAGATAGCTTCTCAAAATCTCTCAAGGTGGAAAAGAAGACCAACCCAAAATAAAATAAGCTTAAGCCTTATTTTATTTACACAACTAAACATTTGAATTTCAAAAGATAAGAAACAAACCATTAATTCGTAGAATTAATTCAATGAAAGAAACAGCTCATTTAATTTACGAAATAAACCTCCCAATTAAATGGTCTGTTAAGAATTTAAGAAAACGCGTCAGTTGACTTTCATAAAGACGGGTTTTTGCGGGTGCGTTACTTAGCGGAAAGAAACGGTGGGGCTCGTGCGGGCCCCACCTCACAAATATCCTACCAAGAGGGTAGGATATTTCTGGATAGTACCCTATCCGGTTCAACTCAGATTAAGCCGCTTTTATGTGGCTTCAAGTGGCTTCCAAGTGGCTTAAGTGAAATAAAATAAAGTTATCGCAAAAGTATTTTATTTGTTAACATTAAGCCCGAAAATTAAAAACCACACTCGAGCAAACGCAACTCCGGAAGAGGCGTTTTCAAGCAATTACCAGCACTGTGATTCCATCGGTGCCCTCAGAATTTGATTCCGAGCACCGGTTCAAAAGTTACAAAAACCCACTCGTTCGTTCACTGAACGTACCCGAGCCAAAATTTGGAAATTGATTCCGAGCACATCGGGCCTCGGAATCAGGCGCCGTCAGAAACTGCGTTCTTGTAAAATTACAAAGAAAATTAAGAAAAAAATTTCCTTAGAATTTACGGGTCTTTACAGTTCAAGTGTTTTATCAAAATTATTTTTCCATCTAAGATAATAAAGGGTTCTGTTTCTATCCCTATTGTTACATTGATTTGATTATGTTGTGATGGAAATATATTTCTATGAATTCCTTTATCTTATTTGAATTGTTTTATGATGTCACGATGTTTAAGATTCCCATTTTTATTACATGGGTTATGCTATGATGTATGGTTTCTGATTTTGTGGCACACATAAGAATGGTATCATTATGAGATGGGTGGGACCTATATCTCCCTCCAATGCATTGGGTAAAGATTTTATATCTCATGAGATAGACATGTCTGTAATGGCAGGTTATACCGGTTCTGTAAAACATGACTGAAACGAGGAGTGAACTCAGTTCAGAAATGGACTTTGTCCACTAAGATAGTCTTGTCAATGAGTCTTGACTAATAAGAAATGATTCTATATGATTATGTCTGTACGCCACAAAGTTTCATATTTTATGTTATGATTATTGGGATTACATTACACTACTATGATTTATCCCATGTTATGATATTATGATCTCTTTTGCAGTATTAAGATTTCAAAAATGTTATGTTCTTATGAATATGATGTGATTGATATTTCTTTTGTTTACCCTTACTGAGCATTTGAGCTCACCCTTTTATGTTTTCTTTTCCCCAGGACATAAAGAAAGGTTTTAGGTAAAAAAAAGGAATATCATTATGGGAGATGTTGTAGATCTTTCACCACGATTAGAAGATTATATTCCGAGATTCCAAAGACACTAAACTATTATGGTCCTTGTGTGTGTGTTTTTGTTATGTACTATGTATTCTGAAAAAGTAATGTAATGTCCATGTACGTTAATCTTCAGGTATCTGCAACGATAATCTTGTTGTTCATCCATCAGTGAGGTTTCATGTGATTATATACCACTATAAGGATTATGGAATAATAAAATCATTATTAATATTCTTTTAGTGCGTAGATGAACCAATAAATTCAATAAAACTATTTTTTCAATAAGATAATATTATATTTATGGAATGGTGAATAATAATTTAAATTGTTTATATGGTTATCCATTTTTTGAAAGTTTATGTCATATTTAAAATAATGTTGTTTGCGATTAATGTATTATCTCACCAAATAAAGACTAATTCATATTGGATAACCTATTTTTGTTAATGGTAACTTAAGACTGATGAGTTGACATATCATGGATCTCATGATTTGTTAGTACTTTAGTAATACAAAAGTAAGATTCCTTTTTTTAGAATGTGGTGATGGGGATCAAGGAAGAAAAAGGGGTGATGTTATTCTAAAATCAGGGAAGTATATTTTTTCCTGAAAATTACCTAGCATTATAAATAATAACCTTGATTCAAAAAACATTTATCTTACTACCTCTAATTTAGATGAATTGTACAGTCCCTTAGTTCATCATAGATTTATGGCATTTTGATTATTAACATTCTTTAGACCATTTTCTCTATCAGTCTTGATCATAAATTTCTACTTTGATTTTTCATCGATTTCCATGTTTTCACATACATATTATATTCTCATATGTGGAAACTTAGTTGTTTGTTACATTGGGTAATAGATATGGTTTCCACTTTCCTTTTTTAAGAATGTTTTAGGTTTTACCTTCACGATGTTGGTTTCTATGATCGAAACATTCAAGTATTTAACCTAAGATAACCTAAATGAAATATGATGTTGAAATTAGTTTTAAGGGTGTAGAATGTAACACCCCAATATTTTTTTAAATTTTTTTATTTCTTCGAATTAATTCACCTTTTTTATATTTTTCATTTCACATGACACTATAAATAATTCATTATATATATATATATATATATATCAAAACACTAAGTAAAAAATTCATTTCACTAGATACCTAATTGACTTGTGCTATACATAATATAGTCTTCGAATGTGCTACATGCAATAAATACTTGTCTTGTTCTACACATGATACTGACTTGACTAGCGCTACCCGTAACACCGACATGGCTTACGTTAAATGCAACATAGATGTTTCTATGAAACATCATTTTATTTTTATAGTTATTTAAATAATATAACTATAACCCATATATTAAAATTTCGCATATGAATAGTTAGAACAAATTTACCAAAATTATTTATAATAGTTTTATATAGATAAATCATATTGACAAAGAAATATTTAATTTTTTGTAAAGTAAATTTATGATTAAAACAATTTTTTATTGAATGAACGGTTTTTAATAATAAAGTTAACGTCATACACGTTTAGAAATTTAATTTTATATTAAAAATGAAAATATTTAAATTAGAATTTAGAAATTAGAGTAGGGTGGATTATTGGGATTTTCATGAGAAACTCCATTTTTTAAGGAATAGTGAAAGTGATGTTTTCTAGTTAAAACTACATTTTTTTAAATAAAAAATAATGTTAAATTGTAATTAAAAAAAATTTCATGTGGAATTAGATAAATTATAAATTAATTAACACAATTTAGTTAATTAGAATCATTTTCAATTAGAATATGATCATAACAATCACAATAAACTTTTGAACTTCGTTAAACTTGAAAAACTGGTAATTTCATCCTATCTACAGAATTAACATTAATCATAATTTTTCAAATTCTAATAATAAAATTTCAAATAATATACTTTAAGAATTTGAATCTGTATAATATTTAGAGTCTAATAAGATTAACATTATTTTGTTACCAAACATATTAGTAAAAGTGATTAAAAGTAATCACAATAATTAAGGTCAAATAATGATTAATTATGGACAAAACCTCAACATTAGGGGACCAAATTGACAGTAAACTTGTCTAGAAACCATTTTATTTCCATTTTTATTCCATTCACTATTTATTTAGTTTGTTATTTATGAAAATATTAAGGTAATATCATGTGTACACCTAACATGATTTCAAAAATACCAAGTGATTCCTTTTCCATCCCTATAAAAGGTTACCGCCTCTCCCACTTCTTACTAATTGATGATTGTTAAATTTTACACCCCACCTCTCATGGTGGAAATTATGATTGAAATATTGTAAAGACTTTTTTATATATTTTTTAATATTTCATTATCCTAGTTTATTAATTTTACAACATATATCTTTTTACTCTATATCATGTGTAGATATGATAATTTCATTTGAGGAAGTGTGGACTAACCCCCCCTCAAAGAAATATGATTCGATCATACACAACATGTAATGTATTAAAGATTGTTTTAGTGATTATATATAATATATATGATATAATAAAATTAATGTAAAAACTATATTCATATATACCAATATCTCATTTTTTCTATCTTTCTATAAAAAATTAAAAAGAAATACCGTTAATACGTACGTACAACCTAATGTCTCCATGAACATTGAATTCTGTTTCATACATATATATTATATAAATTATTATAATATAGATATATTATATATACATGATATTTATATCATGGTTTATATTATTTATATCTTAATATAAATTATAGATAACAAATATAAAAAAAAGATGCCTGCGATGAATAAAGAGAACATTACCCAAAGTGACAATTTAAAATATAATTGTTAACAAACAGGTAATATATGATCGTAATCAAACCATATGTGGTATTAGATATTAGAATATGGTTCATTAAATTATTTATAATAAATTTATGTTTATTAGGTGGGTTTTTTGAATGAGTACAGTGAGACTCATGACACAAGGTAAGGGGATTTCTTCTCACTTTTTATTTATTTGAGATACATTCTTTATTCCCCACCCCATTAATATTATATGGTGTTCATAATACCCATGGATGTAATAAATTATTATTATAGTTGAATTTATGGGTATTTAAATATCCATTATTTGATCGTTATTTCATGCGTTTTATGTTTTAAAAGATACCAAATCGGTAAAATAGTTTTGTCTCAATTTTCCTTCTTGGATACTTATCATTCAGTACCACCTAAATTCATTTTGTGGTGTTTATAAATAAATTTTACAAGATATATCAGGAATCGAAATATTTTTATGATATTATATGCTTCATTTAATTTCCTTTTCTTACATGGAGAGCCTAGTCCCACATTATCAAGTGATAAAAATTTATTAAAACAAACTCATTACTTTTCAAATTTTGTTATGTTTATGCTTACTTTGATGAAATGCAACAATTCAACTCTCATGAAATTCATGAATTTTCTTCACCACTATTTATTCATGCTATAATCATGTATTTGTACCATATATATACTCATTAGTAAATAATATAGTTAAGAATGTGTTTTAATGATAGTTCAACATTAACATCTCTTCAGTCAGAAAACAATGTCCTCCAAAAAGTGTTTCAAAGCATATTATACTAATCTTTGATGATAATTAAAAGACATTTTTATCCTTTTTTTATTCACCATTGATTTTAGAGGAATTTTATATTCGATTTCTGAATAAGGAATTGTTCTTCCATTTTTTCCATGCAAATTTAATGATCTTTTTTTTACTTCGTTAGACATGTACGGACTTATCCGCTATCAATAATTTGAAGCTTTATTTTCTTGTTTAATGGATTATTTTTAAGAATGTTTTTTAAAATATATTTTTAATGAAATGTTTTCTTTAACAATTTGAATCTCCTGTGATATTTTTTAATGAAAATCACTTTCAAATTATTTTCAAGATCAATTTATATGTATTTAGGAAATATAGTTTTGAAATTGTTTTCAAAGAAAAGGTTTCCTAACTATTTTGAATGTTTTATTTATTAGGTTAAATGTTTATTTAAATTAAAATTGTTTACAAAAAAAATATGTTTTTAAAATCGTTTTCAAATAATAAAGGATATTTACCTCAAAAAATGTTTACAAAATCTCATTTCATGTTATTTTCCTTCTAAGATGACATCGATTGATGGAAACCAAGACCTTATAGGAAATTATCCAATGGCTAAAATCATATTCCTTAATGAATGGTTATTTCTTTTAAGGAGTGACACTTGTGATAGTCATTTTCAATCAATAGGTTTTATGCTATTGAAACCCTCTTCATTTCATGGGTTATGTTTTCGTGAAGTGATTATAAAATCTATCTCATTTCATAAGTTATGATGTGATGAAATTTGAATGGTACAGATTTAACTTCAAGGGTTATGATTTGGTTTTTATAAAACCTATCTCTTTTATGGGTCATGATATGATGACTGTTTCATTATCTTGTGACCCATGTATGATTGATTTTATTATGAGATGTTGGGGACCTATATCTCCATCTAATCAATTAGGTAATGATCAATGACTCATGAGTATAAATTTTATTTGTGTCCCAAATTACAAGTTCACAAAGTTATGTATGGACATGGTTTCTTGCCTATAATATTATGTGTGAACCTGATTACATGTTCACAACGTTATGAGAAATCATTATTTTGTGTTCAAATTATTATGTATGGACCTGTTTGTGTGACCATAAGTTTATTCATGAACCTGGTCACACGTTCATAATGTCGTACATGAACTTGATTACATTTTCACAATGTTATTCATGTACATGCATTCATGTCTATTTTTTATTTGTAAACCTGATTACATGTTCAAAATGTCATGTTTGAACCTAATTAAATTTTCATAATGTTAGTCATATACATAGTTTCAGTTCCATAAGTTTATGCATGAACCTGATTACATGTTCACAATGTTATTCATGGGCAAGGTTTCATTCCCATAGTTGATGCGGGTCTTGATCTCATTTCCTTCACTAAATGAGTGAACATGTTTTTACTTATACATGTTCACAACATTATAAAATAATTTGCATGTGAAAAAATTCATCTCTCATTCCAATGTTATCGTTTCATAATGTATGCTATTAATTATTTTATGATCTAAATCTTATGAACTACCAATATTTTATTTTGATATCAAATATGTAGGGTATGATCTTAAAATTTTGTGCTCAATTTCCATGACTATTTGTTCATGTAATGCTTACAAATTTACTTTATTTACCCCTAATAATATTCTAAGATCACACCTTACTTATATTTCCAATCCTCAGTAAATAAACAATGGTTCTATGAAGAAATACTAAATGTTGAGATCATCATGAGAGATGTTGAAGATCTTTCACTAGGAGAGAATATTTTTTTTCCTAGTTTCCTAAGATACTAAACTATTATGGTCCTTGAGCATGTATTTTTGTATTGTAATGAATATTCATATAAAATTATGTAATATCCATGTTTTTCAAGCCTAGGTAGCTATAGTTGTTATCAAAGGAACGTTTTAGTAAACCTTTAGAAACTAGGATGAGAAAATTTTAGTGATATATCTAGGAAGATTTCCAAGGTTATGTTTATGGATGTCTCTTAAAATAAGAATAAATATGGGTTAACTTATAATAAAATATAATGGAATGTTGGAAAAGGATAGAGTGAGTGGTTTCAAAGAAATATATCTCTATCTACATACTACATCTAGATGTGGCTTTGGACAGATGTTCCTAGGGGTAACAACACTGACAAGTTGTTTCGAGCCTAACTCGGGGAAATCTATAATAGCACAATGGGATTTACTACACACTTGGTTAGACACACCCAGTTGATATGCTTTGGGAATTCACGAAGTCTTCTTAAACCATCATGATGGATTAAAATAGATTTTTTTATGAATAACCAAGGATAAGACTATGATGTCCTTGATTAAATAATTTTAAATAATTTAGTCCTCTTATAAGTCACTATTAATGATTATGTGGTTCCTCATTATGATAACTATTTATTAATATAATATTTTTTGTTTTAGACAATGGCTAGAACCTGAGGAAATTTCATTAATGGTGATTCTGATATAATATGTGATGAATTTCCCCTTGAATATGTAATTACTATGGGGAATATAATAAAAGGACTTATTGTTAAAATCTCACGACATTCTCAATCAACGAATCATGCTGAGTTTCTAAATGAGAAAAGAAGGGAACAATGTTCTTTTGAGTCCATCATGAGGAATCATCCACCTTCTTTCAGTGGGTCGACTGATCCACTTATTTCTAAACACTATATTAGCACATCTAAAAAGATATTCTCCACTCTCAAGTGTTGGGATCATGAGAAATTTATTGTAGTAGTTTATAAACTATAAGGTGAATCAGACAAATTTTGGACTATAATCAATAATAGAAAGAAGAAAAATGATATTTAGTATGAGTATTGGGATGAGTTCAAGAAGAAATTCATCAATAAGTACATTCCATGTATTCTTCGTACGAAGATAGAAGTAGAGTTTCTTGAGTTGAATAAAAAGGATGATGAATTATTTAGTAATTTGGAGTCTAATTTCACAATTCGTGCGAGGTACGCATCTCATATTATCATCCAACCCAAAATTAAAGTTGATAGGTTCTTCATTGGGTTAAAACCAAGTATCATAATGGTGCTTTTCATAAAACACTTTAGTTACTATGAAGATATTGTGCTTTGTGAAATCAAATTTTAAATTGAATATTATGTTACATATAAATAACATGTCTTAAACAGGAATATGTGGATAGAGTACAAATGAGAATCTAAAAATAATTGGGAGAACAACAGGTTTAAAACTCCTACTTTCCAATGATATGGAAAAGATCACATAAGAGAGTGACTAAAATGATCAAGAAGGAGTTTCTTGTGTTAGGATTCTGGCCATAGAGAAAAATAAAGTAGAAGTGATGAGAATAATTAACTAAATTAAATGAGTAAAGAGAAATATCAACTTAATGAAATATCCACACTTTAGTGTTTCAAGTGTATGGAGTTTGGGAATTATCGGAATCAATTCCACAATCCATGGAAAAATATTTATGAAATGTGACAACAACCTCTATGGAAAATGGACCAAGGGAAATCTTATGAAATAACAATGCTTGAGGTTAATAACAAAAATTTATGGAAAAATATGCTCTCTAATACCTTATATAGAATGTTTATGTTTGATTTTTTATGAATAATTCCTATGATATTTTTGTTGTTCATCCTTTTGTTATGTTTCATGGGATTATATCTCTCCAATGTGATTTTAGAATAATAAAATCACATTTAGTTTTCTATAGGTTCATGGATGAACCTATGTATTCAATGAAAATGTATTTGGTATATGACAAGAGATTAATAAAGGAAGGAATGTTGAATTATTTTTTTAAGGGTTAAAAGGCTATCCATTTAGAAAAACATGAGTCACTATTCAAATAATTTATTTTGAGATTAATGTATTATCTCGCCACATGAGGACTTATTTATATTGGATAAACTATTTTTTATTTTAATTCAAGATAGCTCGGTTTAATTATCATGTATCTCATGATCTATTAGTACATTGGGACTAAAAACGTAACATTCATTTTTGGAGAAAGAGGTGTATTGGATCAAAGAACAAAAAGTGGTGTGGTTTACCCAAAAAACATAATTGTATATATTTGTTCTGAAGATTCCTTATAATTAGAAAAATTGATCTTGATAAAAAAATGATATCCCACTACATCCATTTCTGAGGATGCATATATTCCTTTAGTTCATCACAGATTTACGGCTTCCTAATTACTATCTTTTTTCGGACATATTTCACCATCAATCTCGATCAGAACATTCTAGTTATATATTTATTAGGTTTCCATGTTTTCTCTCCCAATATATGTTCTCATATGTAGAAACCCAGTTATGTGTTACATAGGGTTACCATTATGGTTCCAACATTCCCTTCTTAAAGGATTTTTTAGTTTTCATTTTTACGATGTGGGTTTATATGAATGAAACATTATCATGTGTAACCTTTTATAACCCAATAAAATTTGGAGGTAGAACTTAATTTTAATGGGGGTAAAGTGTAACACACAAAATATTTTCCGAATTCTTTTCTATATTTGAAATAATTTAACGTTTTTGTATTTTTCATTTCATGTGACACTAGAAATAGTTATGTATATATATATATATATATTAAAACACTATGTAAATAATTCCATTCACAAGACACTGATTGTCTTGCACTGCTTGAAATGACAACTTTCGATGCACTAAACTCAATACCAACATGGCTTGCACTACACGCAATACCGACTTGTCTTTCACTACCCGCAACACTCACCTGGAGTACATTCCACACAACACATTTAAATATATTAAACACCATTTTATTTTTATATATTTTAGATGATATAATAATAAACTACCCATTAAACAAATGTATATGAATAAAAATAACTAAATTTTTAAAATTATTTTATAATATTTTTATATTCATAAAACATATAGATTATTAAATATAGGATTTTTGGTAATGTAATTTAATGTTTGAAAATGTCATTTTTTCTAATGAAACTATGTTAACAATAAAATTTATTTTCTACACATTTATCAATTAAATATGATAAAATAAACATCATTTTTTAATTTTTAATGTTTAAATTATATAACTGTGAAATTTTGGTGTTTTTCTGGGAAACACCATTTTTTCCAGAATAATGCAAAAAAATGCCTTTTAGTTAAAAACTACCTTTTCATTTAAATAATTATTAATGTTAAATTATATTTTAATTTTTTTATGGATATAATAGATCAACTATACATATATTATTAAAATTTAGGCCATGATAATAAATTTTACTTTGAAATTGAATATCCAAACCTTATAAAATGTTGAACATGTTTCTACTTTAAAAAGCATTAATTTCTTCTCGTTTATAGGATTAGCATTAATGTGATTTTTTCCAGTTCCATGATTTGATTTTTTTAAAAACAACATAAACCATTGTATTTATTATAATATTTATACTTTATTATATTCAACAATTATTTTTACCAAAATTTTTATTAAAATTGATTAAAATTAATCACAATGATTAAGGCGAAGTTAAGCATAATTAGGGACTAAAAATTAATTTGATGGTTCCAAATGAATTATAAACGTTTCAAAAACCCATTTATGGGACATTATTCAGACATAATCCTTAAATTATCGATTTAGGTATGTTTTTAGGAATTTTTGTAGGAGATTACATAATTACACCTAGCTTATTGTCAAAAATATCAAGTGATTCATTTTCATTCCATACAAAAGGCCACCACCTCTCCCACTTCTCTAAACCTCTAAAATATATTATTTTCATCCAATACCTAACCAATACTCATCCATGAAATCCTTATATATTTATATAATCCTTTCATTTAGAAGAAGGAAATCTAAGGAATCCTTCTAACATAAACCAAATGGAGTCACCCGATTAAGAAGTAACACCTTCTCTCACGTCCATTCTTATATTTTCATTTCCCACCCCTCCACTTCATTTTCCCATTAGTGTATATAAACCACTGTAATAATTATATTAGGATGTTTTTATGCCTATAATTAAACCTACACAAATAGAAACCTCAATCTAATGGATAACGAACATACTGTTTATCTGTATGGCATACTACGACATCACTAAATGATGATTGTTCAATTTTCCATGTCGTATCTCGTGGTGGATATTATGATGAACACTCTGTTTATATATTTTTTTATATTATATTTTTAATTTTTTTCAATGTTATTTATTCCTTTTACAACATACATCATTTTTAGTTTTAATTGTGTGTTAATATGATAATTTTGTTTGAGGAATTGTGGACTACCGCCCCCTCAAAGCGATATGATTCATCCACACACTACATGGAATGTATTAAGGATGAATTTAGTGATTTTATATGATATATAATATCATAATAAAACTGTATTAATCATATACATATATACATATATTTCATTATCATTATTTCATTCAATATGACAATTAACTGGAAATAGCGTTCATGCGCACATACGACCTTCCGTCTTTATGAATGGTGTATTCCATTTCATACATATATATTATATGGATTTTTGTAATAAATATATATAGTATAAAAATAATATTTATATAATAGTTTGAATTTCTGAAATCTTGATATAAGTTATAAATATCAATGATATAATAAATTAGACACATGTGAAGAATAAACTGAATATTACTCAAAGTGAAACCATAAAATAGGATTGTAAACAGAATGGTAATATAATGTCATAATCAAACCCTATATGATAATAAATATAATAGTATGATTATTTAAAAGATTTATAACAAATTTATATTTATTATATAGGTGATTTGAACGAGTACGATGATAGTCAAGGGACAAGGTAATGGGATTTCTTCAAACTTTTTTGTTTCCGTGACCTACATGGTTTATTCAACACTAGAGTAATTTTATGTGGTATCTATACTTCCCATGGATTTAATAAATTATTCATATAATTAAATTTATGGGTATTTAAATATCCATTTTATGACCTTTATTTCATGGGGTTTATTTTTCAAAAGATACAATTAAATAATATAGTTTTGTCGGAATATTCCATAATTGAGACTCATATATTGTGATGTGTCTAAATTATTTTTGAGGTGTGTATATATCAATTTGTTATTATATATCACGTATATAAATATTTTTATGATATTATAAGCATCATGTAATTTTTGTTTCTTACACGATGATTGTGATCCCAAGTTACCAAATGATAAGATTTTATTGAAACAATCTCATAACTTTTCAAGTTTGGTTATGTTTATGCCTCCTTTGATGATATCTTACAACCCATATCTCATGAAGTTTTTGTTGGTCGGAGTGGATACTAAAGAGGGTGTTGAATTGAGTTTCAATTAAAATTTCTATTAAAATATTGTCTATTTAAAATCCCCCAATTTATAAAACAAGTTAAACTATTGTAAATTTATACAGATTGTAAATGTTCGTTTAACTTCTCAAAGATTGATTAGTTCCCAGTTAATTTAACCACAAGATTAAACTAACTTTTGAAACTAGCCTACTGATCTAAAATAAGTGTAGTCACTTGCTAATTTAACTATCAAAGTATCTTTAAAATATTTTTGTATTTCAAAGTAATAGCAGCGGAATATAAAAGATATATGTAGTCTACTATAAACATTACTAAATATGTACAACAGATATAACAAGTGGTTCAGTCTCAAGCTGAGACATAGTCCTCTCAAATTTTTATAAATTTGATCCACACCCTGGATCGGGGTTAACAATAGTTTACAAAACTGTCCTGGCCACGCAGGGACCTCTACCACAGTTCTTTGTGGGAGACAAAACAATGACCAGACTGCACAAAGACCTCTTCCACAGTTGACGTGGGTAAACAAAGGTTAAGAGTTTTGAAGTGATGATTTTGATATCCTCCAGTTTAGTGCAGGAGACAGTGTGTTTTTATGATATACATAGTACACCACGCTACTCGAATGTAAATCAACAAATCACTTAGAGAGAACAGATAAGTGTTTAGAAAGCTCTAGTGATTAGCAATGCAACTCTGGACTTGTTGGATTCAGCACAAATTCTTCTGAGTCCTTCTCTGGGTTTTCTGTTGAAAAACAGAGTGTCATAGTCTAGCTTGTGTTCTACAGGAGTTAAAATGATCTCTTGATTCATCATGTGTTCTTTAGTGGTGTTGGATTGCACTCATGAGAGTTCTTTGAATGTCTTGAAATCTCCTTCTTGATCAGGATTGTTCTTCTTATTCAGCACAGTGCTGTCGAGCGTATATAAGTTCTTCTTATTGTATCGTCACACTTTTTTCACACGTGTACTGAATCTCAATCTTCCTTATATTCTATGAGTTTGTCGGTAGGAATGATACCCTTTTCATAGGTATGAGATACAGTTTCCTGGCATGCCAATAACTATCATTAAACAACATTAATTACATTAAAAACATCTAATATGACTGTTAGAATTATTTAATTAATATTTACAAAAAGGTTAAGAAACGGTGTCATAGTGATTATGTAAATGGTGTCTTCTTCACGATATGTTCTTCACAGTATGTGGTTCACGGTATGTGCTTCACGGTGTCTCCATGCCACGTTGTGTGGGTCACAGTTTGTCCATCACAGTGTCTGGGTCACGGTTTGTCCTTCACGGTGTCTGGGTCACAGTTTATGCTTCACGGTGTCTGGGTCACGGTTTGTCCTTCACAGTGTCAGGGTCATGGTTTTTCCTTCACCGTGTATGGGTCACGGTCTGTCCTTCACGGTGTCTAGGTCACGGTTTGTCCTTCACGGTGTCTCTATACTTTGACGAATATCTGTATTTATACTTAGATAGTAATATTCAGAATATGAATTAAGTTTAACCAGTAGATAGTAAGAGTACATGAATCATAAATATAAAGGCTTGATAATATAAGTGAGATTTGTGATCATGCATAAGACTTTTAAATAATAAAAAGAATAATTAACATCAATAAGATTTTTTAGCATTAATACATGATGTGTAGTTAAGATTGAGATTAATTAATAGTAATAGGATTTTTGATCATTAAAACATGATTAATACATGAGGAGTCCGACAATCTCCCACTTTTTTATGATCACAAATAATATATAGTAAAAATATAAATGAAATGTAACATTAAATAAACTATCATATTAGAGAAAAAATAGAGAATAATATATTCAATAATAAAATATCTCATTATAGTACGGATACTTGTAGTTTTTCTCCCCCTTTTGGGATTATCAAATAGTAGAGAAAATGAAATGAAAAACTGCATTTTTCATTAAAAAGGTTCAGAATATAACATACAAGAGAAATACAAATAGTAAACAGAAAATGACATCCCATCAAAAAGAAAAAAGTCCCTGCAGTCTTCAGGGATCCACCTTTTCTTTTCCTTTATCAGCAGCAGGTGTTGGTGGTGAAGTAGAAGTAGGCATAGATGTGGTAGATAAATATGGTAAGGGTAGACCTTTAAAAATGGATGGAGACAATGTAGGAGCAGTAGATGATCTAGGTTGTGGTTGGTTAAGAATGATTGGATATATCTAATAAAGAGTTTGGCTGACTGACATGGCAGTGGAAGCAAGGGTAGGCAGACCAGTTCTAAGGGGTGCAGTAGCTAGAGAAACAGTAGCAGTACTCTGCACATGAAGATATGGCTTCAAAAAATTGATGAAATCAGTAATGATTTCTCCACCATATTTCATAGACTTTTCAAAATCTTCCCTATTCTCTATGAATTCGTCCAACAGTCTGGTGAACTCAGTAACCTTTTGAACTTGAGCTTTAAAATCTTGAGTTACAGGAGAGATTTTCAGGTTTTCCACAAGATATCTAAAGTGATTTTTCATATCACGTTTAGAGAAAATCTGGGTGAGATAAAAATCTATTTTCATAGTGATATCCTATTTAGCATCATTGGCTATCTTAGAATGAACTATAACCAAGTACAATGTTCGAACTCTATTCTTAACCACTTCTGACAAGGAAGACAGATTCAAGCCACTGAATGCATTTTGAAGTTCTTCCTTGATTATGGATCTCAATAGAGAATCATCCAAAGGTGGAACAGAAGGTCGACCTGAAGAAGGAGAAGCGTTTACGGATATGGATAGATCTTTAAGCTATTTCAAAACTTTTTTCAGGCACCCAGTGTACTCATCTGTGAGTTTATTCAAATTTTCCGCAAACTCCGTCATGCGTTCCAGCATTTTTGTGTGTCTTTTTCCAATCTTTTTATGAAAAGACAGTAGATATAGATGAACTTGAGACACAATTTCCCTAGTAAGGGTGTAATCAGTTGGCTCAGGAGAAGCAACAATAGGTGGGGGGCAGAAATTTGAGAAGGCTCTGATCACAAAGACAACTCATTCTGCATGTTTTCTACCATACTTTTCAGGTTTGCAACATCAACACTCAACTACTTATTTTCTACTCTGACTTCATGAATTTCTCGGATCATCCTTGGTTGAATACGCAATATACTATTTTCCAAGAGAATTGATACATCTTCTTGACTTAACTGAGTCAGTGGATGAGGTTGAGTGGATATGATTTTATCAACTCTAGTTAACAGAGTCTCTCCAAAAACATTCAAATCATATTTAGTTACAGAAGAGTGTTTCTCTGGTAAGAGTGCAGGTAAAGGTAGTTCAGAAGATTCTGGTTGCGGTTCAGAGTCATCTTCAGTCTTAGATTCTGATTCAGATTGAGGCTCTGGTTCTAGTTTCGGTTCTGGATGAGCTACAAACGTCAGTTAAAACACAGAAGAGAGATCCATTCCAGTTTTAGTCACTTTTTTCTAACTCATTCACATCATAAAATCTTGGGAAAACATAACATGTATACATAGAATATGTGACAGTAGGTTGAGAAGGTTCAGCAGATCCAACATCCATAATATCAAGGTTTTGTGGTTTCTCCCCCTCAAGTTGTGCTTCCATTTCAGAGACTATAGGCTCATCAGCATAGTCAATATCCACATGATCATCTCTAATCTCATCAGCAAACTCTTGCCTTGCTAGCTGGAAGGAAATTTCCATCCTCTCTTCAGCAGAGGGAATTATGTTAAGAACCGATTGTTCCACTGGTTGTGCTTCCAGATTGACTTCTTTCTCAACACGGGGATCCTCTTCAACAGGATCTGTCTCCACCACTACTTGCTTCTCTAAATCAGGAAAAACCAATTTTCTTGTAGCCGTAGGATGAGTTTCTGGATTAACATCTTCACTAAAAGCAGGATATTCCTCTTCTTTCAAACCAACAACAACTTTCTCTCCTAGAGGTATTTCAGCAGGGACAATAGCAGGGACAACAATCCTTTCTTTTTCAACAGGAGCTGTTTCCATTGGAGGTATTCCAGCTTCTTCTATAGGTGAAACATCAGCTGTCACTTCCTCTTCTTCTTCATCTAAATACTCAGCCACATCATCTGGTTCCAAACCAGGATCGGCTAGATTCTTAGGCCTTCTTGGGTAATCAACAGGATTAAACATTTTATAATGTTGTTCATTTTCCCCAACCCACTGCTTCTTCCAGGGGTTCTAGATAATCTTCATCCTCCGGATGATAGGCTCGGATAAGCAGAAATCAATGTCCTCTAGCTTTTCATCATTCGGTCCAACCATCCCTTTGGAAACTAGCATGGCTGAAATCATCCTTGAGTAAAACAAGGAGGTGGATTTGGAAGTGACTTTAATCAGATCACAGATATGGTTAATAACATACTTGCATAGGTTGATCTTATAGCCATTCATTAACAGATGAATCGGGAACAAATCCTAATACTTCATTAAAGAAAAATCCCCTTTTCATGGACTGGTCAAATTCTGAACAAATTGAATAGAAATCTAGTTTCTCCATCTAATTCTGCAGCTATAGCCCTTCGCTTGGTTCCATTACCAGTTAAAATTTTCAAGGCATTTTCTAGATTGATGATATCAGATGATGGAGGAGGGTCTCTCTGTTAGTCTTCACAAACTCCTTCACAAGGAATCCGTAGGCATGCATCCCATAGCCTCGAGGTGAAAGAACACTTTTGACCATTGATCCAGCTGGTCACCATAATGTTTTCTCCAAAATTAAAGGAAAACTTCACAAATTGAAAGAATTGTGATACCAGCTTCGGGTAAATCAGTCTATTTTGTCCATAGAACCATTCAATCCATCGTTATTCTCTTAAAACATTCAAAACTAACGATTTCTTGTCAGTAGCCACTCATGGAAAATCTTGTTTTCAGGTACAACAGTACGTCTTACCATGTTTGGGTTTGGAGGTCCTTCGGAAGATATCCTCGGTATTCTCTTATGGTTCACAGAGTGACGCTTCTCAGGCGAGGGTGAAGACAGATGCTTCATCCTTGGCATCTACTAAATGTTCGAGTTAGAGAGGAGAAGGTTTTCCAAGAGTGAGAAGATTCATGAGAGAGTTCGAGTAATGAATCGAATGAAACCCTTATGTGTTATCATCTGGGAGTGTTAAATCTCATAAAAAAAATGCCAGAAATCAAATATCGGTGAAATAAAAATTACCGTGATACGGGTTAAAATAAGAATATAAGTAATCTTCACGGTTAGGCCTGGAGTAGGCATTATAGTATGATGAAAACTAGTCATCACGGTGAGACAGTTGGTGGTCGTCATGGTGAGACAGTGACCAATCTGTGTAGTCACGCTGAGATAGTTAGTTAACAGACCGTGAGCACAAGGTCTTAACGGTGAGACCATATGCATGAAACAGTAACTGTGAAATAGTGTGTATGAATCTGTAAAGTAAAATACAGTAATGTATTAATCATTAAGATCAGTAAGGTATCTATTTATGATTAATCATACCTAGATCATGTATGATGTAGTCTAATCTTTCAGAATTTAATAGTTTAGTGAATATATCAACAAGTTGATATTCAGTACCAATGAATTACAAAGTGATATCACCTTTTTGATAATGATCCCTAAAAAAGTGATGTCTTACATCAATATGTTTTTTAATTAAAATGAGAAAAAATATTCTTAGAAATATTAATAGCACTTGTGTTGTCCCAATTTATTGGGAAATGTATGAATTGATATGCATAGTGTAGTAATGTGTGCTTCATCCACAAAATTTGCGCACAACAACTGCCAGCATCTATGTATTCAGCATCTATAGTAGATAATGCAATAGAATTTTTTTTCTTACTACACCATGATACTAGTGACTTTCCTAAAAGGTGATATGTTCCAGAGGTGCTTCTTCTATCTAACTTACATCCAGCAAAATCAGCATCAGAATAACTGACTAAATCAAATGATAGTCCTTTGGGATAGAACAATCCTAAATTGGGAGTATGCTTGAGGTAATTGAAAATCCTATTTACAACATTTAAATGTAACTCTTTAGGGGTTTCTTGAAAACAAGCACACATACACACACTAAACATTATATCTGGATGACTAGCAGTCAGGTAGAGTAGTCTTCCAATTATTCCTCTATAAGTGGTTTGATCAACAGATTTACCATCTTCATCAAGATCCAACTTACATGTGGTACTCATGGGAGTGTCACTACTTTTTGTGTTATCCAATCAAAAAAAATTAAATGATCTCTAGTATATTTACTTTGAGTTAAAATAATTCCATCATCATTTTGAAAGATTTGAAATCCAAGGAAAAATTTGAGTTCACCCATTAAACTCATTTCAAATTCATTTTGCATCATTTTAAGAAAAATCAGTACATAGGGAATTTCTTGATGATCCAAAAATAATATCATCTATATAAATTTTTACAACTAAAACATCTTTAGAAATTAGTTTTATACAAATATTTGGGTCAACTATACCATTTTTAAAACCTTTAGAAATTAGAAAAGCACTTAATCTATCATACAAAGATCTTGGATCTCGCGTTAAACCATATAAAGCTTTTGATAATTTGAAAATATAATATGGAAAATGAGGGTTTTTAAATCCAGGTGGTTGTTCAAAAAAAACATCCTCAACAATATATCCATTGGATAATGCACTCTTGACATCCATTTGATATAGATTGAAATTTAGATGTGCAGCAAAAGAAAATAAGATCCTAATAGCTCTTAATCTGGCTACTGGAGCGAAAGTCTCCTCATAGTCAATTCCTTCCTCCTGACTATAGCCTTGTGCAACTAGCCTCACTTTGATTCAAACTATGTTTCCAGATTCATCTACTTTATTTCTAAACACCCATTTAGTGCCTATTGTTAAAGTGTCCTTAGGTCTTTCAACAAGATTCCTAACTTTATTTCCTTCAAACTAATTGAGTTCTTCTTTCATGGAAATCACCAAACATTCATCACTAATAGAATCATCAATGTTTTTAGGTTCAAGGTGTGACAAGAAGGCTTGATGTTCAACCTGATTTCTAAGAGAAGCTCTAGTCTATATCCCCCTATCCATATTTCCTACAACAACATCTAGAGGATGATTCTTTATAAATCTAGTTGATCTAGTAAAGGTAGGACTAGAAATTTCAGGTTCTTCTCTAGGTTTGGGTTCATTTGGAGAAGATTCTTGAATAATTCTAGAACTGGTTGTCTTTATAGCAGGTTCATTAGATTTTTCATTAAGGTCCAGAACACTCAAATATTCTTTAAGATTTTCAAGAGGGGTTTTAGACTCATGTGGATCAGTTTTATCAAATTTGATGTGAACAGATTCTTCAACACACTTGTTTCTCTTATTAAAAACTCTATAGGCTTTTCTAGTTAAAGAATATCCTAAAAATATTCCTTCATCACTCTTAGAAGAAAATTTATCCATATTATCCTTTGTATTAAGAATAAATACATTGCAACCAAAGACTCTAAAGTAATTGACTATAGGTTTTCTATTGTTCCGAAGTTCATAAGGAATCATCTTTAGAAAAGGTCTAATCAAGACTCTATTGATGATATAACAAGTTGTATTTACAGATTTAGCCCAAAAATAAATAGGCAGGTCATACTCATTAAGTATAGTTCTAGATATTTCTTGAAGGGCTCTATTTCTTCATTCTAATACACCATTCTGCTGAGGTTTTCTAGGAGCAGAAAAGTTGTAATATAGCCATTGTGTGAGAAAAAGGATTCAAAGTCTTGATTTTAAAAATCACGACCATGATCACTTGTTAGAGTTTTAATCTTAAGTCCACTAAGATTTTCTATAGACATGGAGTATTTAATAAAGTAAGAACAAGCTTCACTTTTGTGAGTGAAAAACTATACCCATGTATATCAAGAAAAGTAATCTACTAAGACATAGACATAGTTCTTCCCATTTAAGCTAGAAAATCTAGATGGTCCAAACAAATCCATGTGAACCAACTCAAGAAGTTGAGAAGTTGATACTTCTTTCTTTAGTTTAAAAGAAATTTTGTGTCGCTTTCCCTTTTGATATGGATTACAAACATTGTCATTTGGAAACTCAATTTTAGTTAGGTCTCTAACCAAGTTCTTCCTAGTTAGTTTTCTAATTGAATTGATGTTGTAGTGTCTAAATATTCTATGCCAAATCCAAGACTCTTTATGAAAAGAATTTAAACAGGTAAAATTTTTCTTAGATAAGGAATTTAAATCCACAGTATACAAATTTTCATTTCTTAAAGAAGAAAATACTAAAAAATTATTAGAATTAAAAAAATTAGAAGAATCATTTTCAAATTTGTCATTAAAACCATCAACACACAATTGAAAAATACTTAACAGGTTATATCTCAGTCCATCAACAAATAAAACTTTGGAAATTGAAACTGAATTAGTGTTTCCAATTTGTCCTAGTCCGATGATATTTCCTTTAGAATTATCACCAATGGTGACACATCCTCCATCAACTGTTATTAAACTCTTTAAGCATGAGTAATCCCCAGACATATATTCTGATCATCCACTGTCCAAATACCATGTCTTCTTGTGGGAACTCTTCAAGTAGGTTTCTTACAAAACAGATTTAGATAGAAAATGATTTTTGTACCCAGATCTTCTTGTGTCTATATAGGTTAGAAATCAAAGCCTTATGTACCCATATTTGTGTTATGGGTCTCATATAATTTGTAGAGTCAAAAGAGTTTGAGAGATAAACTCTATTTGATTGATAACTATGTGAATAACTAGTTTAAGCATATGAATGTACAGAACTAGAACTAGCAGTATTCTTTCCAGATTTAGGAATAAATCTATTCATAGTAATCTGTCTCTTTCCAGGTTTTTAGCCTATTCCAGTAGTGTATTTAGGTGCCACATTCTTTCCTAGCATTTGAGTTAGTGTATCATTTCCATTTTTCAACTTTTCTAAGAATTTTCGAAGTTTCTCATTAGACATTTTCAGTTCATTGTTCTCTTTTAATAGTTGAGCATTCTTCTCTTTTTCGATAGTATGTTCGGTTTTAACAGTTGTAGTGAGAGCATGTTGTTTCTTCAATGATTTGTATATATCCTTAAGTTCATTGCATGTCTCTTCTAGCATATTACAGAATTCAAATAATTCCTCACTAGTCATGTTTTCAGAATCAGAATTAGAGTCTGCATCATCTCCAGAATAATAATAATTTAAAACAGGAGTATCGAAGGTTACCTCATATGTGTTTGTCATGAATCACATGTTGGCATGATTTCTTTTAGAATCACACAATTCATATTCACTTGTGTTGTCTTCAGAGTCACTCCAGATAGCCTTCATAGCATTATTGTACATACTGTACTTGTAATCATATTTCGTCTTCAATTTTATCTTTGGGCAGTCTTCATTAATGTTTCCTTTTCTTTTTCACTCTTAGAAAAAAACTTCATCATGGCTTTTTACAGTCCTTCTTCCAATGTCCCTTAATGTTATAATTTCCCTTGTAATTTGATTTTATGAAGAATTTCTTCATCCTATAAAATTTATTAAACCTTTTTGGCTATCTGAGCCATTTCAGCATCACTGTCAGAGTCTGAGCTTTCACTTGTTGAAATTTCAGTTTGTATTTTAGCTTTTTTTGTCTTTGTTATTTGAAGCCATAGTCTTTAAAGCCACTGATTTCATTTTTGGTTTATCCTCTTCCTCTTTATTCACCTTGAGTTCTTCATCATACATAATAAGATTACCAATGAGTTCTTTTAAAGGTAGAGCAGCAATGACACATGAATCTCTGATTGAAACAGATGTGCCTCTCCATCGTTCTGGCAGACATCTCTGTATCCTCATAATTTGGTCCTTAGTTGGAACAACATTACTAAGTGGACACATTGTATTAACTATCTCATTGAACCTGAGATACATATCATAAATGGGTTCATCAGTCTTCATTTTAAAATTATCATATTTAAAAGTATAAGAATTTAATCTTATTTCTTTAACATTTGTTGTTCCTTCATGAGAAACACAAAAGAATCCCAAATTTCAAAAGCAGTTTTACAGGCAGAAATTCTGTTAAATTCTTCATCTCCTAGTGCACATTACATGGCATTCATGGATTTACAATTATTATTATAAGTAGTCTTTGTAGGTTCATCCCAAGTTGTTCTTTCGGTTTCCAGAATTTTATATTGAGATTCTATAGCAGTCCAAATATCAAAACCCATGCTTTCTAATTGAATTTCCATATACAATTTCCACTGAGCATAGTTTGTGTCATTGAATAAAGGTGGCCTGTTAGTAGCAGCACCCTCTAGTCTATTATCCATAACTAGATTTTAGATGATAAATTTAAATAGATAAAAATTTATAACTAACATAAATTTAAGATCTTTAAAGATGCAACTAAAATCACAGTTGAAAAACAGAGTATTTCAAAAATCCTTTAACAAAAACAAAACCTCTGATACCAACTGTTGGTCAGAGTGGATACTCAAGAGGGGGGGTGAATTGAGTTCCAATTAAAATTTCTATTAAATTTTGTCTATTTAAAATCCCCAATTTATAAAACATGTTAAAATGTAGTGAATTTATACAGATTGTAAATGTTCACTTAGATTCTCAAAAATTAATTAGGTCTTAGTTAATTTAACCACAAGATTAAACTAACTTTTTAAACTAACCTACTGATCTACAATAAGTGTAAACACTTGATAATTTAACTATCAAAGTAGCTTTAAAATATTTTTTTATTTCAATGTCATAGCAGCGGAATATAATAGATATATGTAGTATACTTTAAACATAAACTAAAGATGCACAACAGATATAACAGGAGGTTCAGTCTCATGCTGAGACTTGGTCCTCTCAAATTTGTATAAATTTGATCCACACCCTGGATCGGGGTTAACAACAGTATACAAAACAATCCAGGCCAGTCAGAGACCTATACCACAGTTCGTTGTGGGAGACAAAACAAAGACCAGGCTGCACAAGGACCTCTTCCAGAGTTGGCGTGGGTAAATAAAGGTTAAGATATTTTAAGTGAGGATTTTGATATCCACCAGTTCAGTGCAGAAGAAAGTGTGTGTGTAAGATATAAAAAGTACACCACACTTCTCAAAAGTAAATAAAAAATCACTTAAAGAGAATAGGTAAGTGTTTAGAAAGCTCTAGTGATTAGAAATGCAGCTCTGGACTTTTTAGATTCAGTAAAAATGCTTCTAAGTCCATCTCTAGTTTTTCTGTTGATAAACAAAGTGTCGTAGTCTAGCATGTGTTCTACAGGAGTGAAAATGATCTCTTGATTAATCGTGTGTTCTTCAGTGGTGTTGTATTGCACTCATGAGAGTTCTTTGAAAGTCTTGCAATCTCCTTTTGATCAGGATTGTTCTTATTATTCAGCACAGTGCTCTCAATAGTATGTAAGTTCTTCTTGTTATATCGTCACACTTCTCCGCATGTGTACTGCATCTCAATCTTCCTTATATTCCACGAGTTCTGGCAGTAGGAATGATTCCATTTTCATAGGTACGATATACGATTTCCTAACTTGCCAAAAACTATCATTAAATAACATTAATTTCATTAAAAACATAAAATATAACCCTTAACATTATTTAATTAATATTGAAAAAAAGGTTAAGAAACATTGTCACCGTGATTATGTAAACAGTGTCTTCTTCACGGTATGGTCTTCATGGTATGTGGTTCATGGTATGTGCTTCACGGTGTCTCCATGTCACGGTGTGTGGGTCACGGTTTGTCCTTTATGGTGACTGGGTCACGGTTTGTCCTTCAAGGTGTCTGGGTCACGGTTTGTCCTTCACGGTGTTTGGGTCACGGTTTGTCCTTCACAGTGTCTGGGTCACTGTTTGTCCTTCACGGTGTCTGGGTCACGGTTTGTCCTTCATGGTGTCTAGGTCATGGTTTTTCCTTCACGGAGACTCTATACTTTGAATAATATCTGTATTTAGACCTAGACAGTAATATGCCGAATATGAATTAAGTTTAACCAGTAGAGAGTAAGAGAACATGAATCATAAATATAAAGGCTTGATAATATATGTGAGATTTGTGATCATACATAAGACTTCTAAATAATAAAGAGAGTAATTAACATTAATAAGATTTTTTATCATTAAAACAAGATGTGTAGTTAAGATAGAGATTAATTAATAGTAATAGGATTTGTGATCATGAAGACATGATTAATACATGAGAAGTCCTACAGTTTTTGAATATTCTTACCCTATATTTATTCATTATATACTCACGTACCGGTACTACTACTCATTCATACAGTTGATAGTTATGAAATTATTGTTAAGAAATCATGGCTTTACCCTCTCTTTAGTCATAAAACCATGTTCCTTTGAAAGGGTTTACAAGTATATTATCCGAATCAATAATTATCATTAAAAGAAATTTAACCCTATTTTCTTTCACTAATTATATCAAATGAATATTTTTTCCTTTCTTAATGAGTAATTTTTCAATCCATTTTACCATGCAAAAGGAATTTTCTTTTTTCCTCGCATGACATGTCCGAATTTATCCACCATAAATCATATGAAGCATTCTTTTCACATTTAAAGGTTAATTTTAAAGAAAATATTTTTAAAATATTCTTTTAATGAAATGTGATATAAAACATTTTAAAGTTACTTTTATAAGTCTGTAAGTAAAATGTATTTCAAAATGTTTTGAATCTCCTTTTATAGCTTTTAAAGGAAATTTTTTTTCCAAACTTATTCAAGTAATCTGTATATGATTTCAAAAAAAATTATTTCAAATTTTTTTAAATTTTATCTTAATAATCTTACATGTTTATTTTCAAGAAAATTGTACTCAAAATTGTTTTATTTTTTAAATATCCTTTTCAAATAATAAATGATATTTACCTTAAGAAATGTTTCCAAAATCAAATTCAAAGTTATTTTCTATATATGATGATATTCATTTAATTTACTCAATCCCTTGTATGAAATTACCCAAAGGATACATTAATACTATTTATTTAATGTTTAATGTTTTTATGGAAAGACGCTTTTGACACCAATTTTTATTCCATATGTTTTTTCTTTTGAAACCCACTACTTTTCATGGGTTATTCTTTCATGAAGAGATTATAAAACCCCCATATTTGCATAGGTTTTGAGGTTGTGAAATGTAAATTATTCCTATTTAATTTTCAATGTCATGATTTTATGTTTATAAAATCTATCTATTTTTATAGGTCATGGAATGATGAATGTTTTATTATCCAGGGGTATATGTTTTAATGATTTTATTATGAGATCGGGGGACCTATATCTCCCTAAAATTCATTGGGTAATGGTGGATGAATCATGAAAAAAATTATGAGTTAATCTGATTACATGTTCACAATGTTATGCATGGACCTAGTTGAATGACCATAAGTTTATTCATGAACTTGATTGAATGTTCAAAATGTTACTAGAGAAATTTATTTCATGTTAAAAATGTCATGTATAGACCTAGTTTCACATCCATATTTTTACACGTGAACCTTATTACATGTTCACAATGTTATTTATCTACCTGATTACATGTTCACAATGTTATTCATGGATTGGGTTTCATGTCTATAAGTTTATGCGTTAACCTGGTTACATGTTCACAATGTTATATGTGAATCAGATTATATATTCACAATATTATGCATGGACCTCATTCAATGTCTATAAGTTTATGTGTGAACCTAATTACACATTCAAAATGTTATACATGGACCCGGTCGCATACCTATAAGTTCATTTAGGGGCTTGATATCATGTCCTTAACTTGATGAGTGAACATGTTTATACTTGTACATGTTCACAATGTATTAAACAAATGTAAATCCCAAAAATTCATGTCTTATTCATATGTTGTTATATCCTAACATATAATATTAATTATATTATGACCTATGTCTTAGGAACATCCAATATTTAATATGATCTATAATATATAGGGTAGGATCATAAAATTTTAAACTCATGTTTCATTTACTTTTGTTCTTGTTATACTTAAATATTTCCTTTAGATACGCTTACTGAGCATCTAAAATCACCCATTTCTTATGTTTCCATTCCCCAAGCCACGAATAATGTTGTATGTAGAATAAATAAAGGTGAATAAATTCATGTGATATGTTGATTATATTTCACAAGTATAGAAGATTTTGTTTCCTTGTTTCAAAAGATGATAACTATTACCATCCTCCAAAATGTATTTTTTTTTTAATTTACTAAATATTTATTAAAATGATGTAATATCCATATATGTCAACCATTGTAACACCCCGACCCCAGTTACCCAGAGTCGGTGCATTAATTACATAACATTGGCATGATCACAAGAAAGATCAAATCTCGAAAGACCGATTGGTTTAGTAGCCTTGGAAACACTAGATATATTCATAAGTTTTACATTACATCATAAAATGAAAAACTACTACAACAACATAAAGTCTCCATAATCCACACTCATATCCCCACATAATATCCCTGCAGGTCATTCATAATTTACTTCTTCACTTCCTGGGAAAAATAAAACATATAAAAGGGGTGAGCTCAAATGCTCAGTAAGGATAACAAAATAGCGGAAACTTTCATAAATAAGAATAAACTTTTAAGGCAATGTATAACTAAAACAAAAGCCTTTCAAACATGAACTTTCAACATGGTATGGCATAAATAAAATGAAATAATTCCATTTACTTATTCACATGGATATTCTACTAATCGAATAATCACATGCAAAAATCAATAACCACTTTCATAATGTTGGAATGCATAATGCCAGACTATCATAACCACATAGCCAAGGCCTCATGCCAAGACTACAAATAAGATTTTGTCAAGGCCTTGTGCCAAGACACTAGTTTGTCTCATGAGACCTACCGATGCATCGAGGAGCTATAACGGGCTCCACCCGTCACTTATTAAGTCCAATGCATTCCCATATGAAAAGGTTTAAACATAACATAAACATTCGTATTAAAACTAGCATACGAAATTACAATACTTTCACCATAAACTATGAATGGTATAAAAATAGCACATCCACAGTCAAACATATCACAAAACCTTCAATACAATATAGATGTTTTGTATCATAATAAATCAACTTCAAATAATCGTAAAATCTATCAAAGGATGTTGACATAGATGAAATCAAAATTCTTTTAAAAGAAATATCTCCTTTTATTTTGAAATCATTTAAGATCCATATAAAATAAAACATTTTCTTTGAAAATATTCTTATAAGCTTGTAAGGGAAGCTTTGAAGATTTTATAACGGCGTAAAATAACCGCACCCGCCGTATAAGTTAAAATAACATTCTTACCTCAATTCTGTCGAAAAGGTTAAAAAGGACCTTGTTTCGAAAACGACGGAAAGATTCCTTTATAAACCTCTTATAAAAAGTCAAACATGGGTATAAATGACATTAACCCATATTCTTGTAAATAGTAAAAATGTTTTGAAATACATTTTTAAGAAACATGGATGTGGATGATAAAGATATCCCAGTAGATTATTACGTATAAACAACCTCGGATAATGAAGAGATTGTGAAATAACCCTTACCAATTTGGTAACGTATGAAACATACAACCCATAAAAGAGGTATCATACAATAAATATGTAAATACACATATATTAGAGTGTATTACACAAATATCATAATTATGGGCAGTACATACACCACACAAAAGGTGATGGTGGCAATATGGCATGAATCTCACGGGAATAAGGAGTGAGATGAAAAACCCCTTACCTTGTACTTTTCCTTTGTTGGGGTCGGTTAACCTCCTGTATAATGGTGAAATAATTGTTATTAAATTATACAAGAATCATATACATTAATATGATATCATATATGATCTTTTAACATTGCTTTATTAATAATATCTTAGTATTATCGTCGTTTCAGGTGATAATCGATTCGTTCTTCTTAAATGTTTGGTTACGTAAGACATGTTTGTAATGGATAGATTAAATCTTATTCATAATCAGAATGATATTAACATTATTTTTAACCCTAAAATGATAATAAGACTTGAATGGATACGATGGAGGATGGATCTCACCGCGTTCGTGGAGACGGTAGTCCGTACGTACGCACGAACGCTACTTCCATTTAATTTTTATTTTAAAAGATTTGAATCCAAATGATACATAGGTATATTACTATTCCAGTATAATATAATATTTTATATATGTTACTTAAGTTCATTAACACCATCCTTTATACATTCCATGTGTGGTATGAACGAGTAATATCATTTTAAGGGGGCGGTAGTCCGCACTTCCTCAAATGAAATTATCGTATGTATATACAACATGAAACGAATAATGGTATGAAATAAAATGGAATTACAGAAGCTTATGTATAAAATATATATCATTAATATCATATTTAATTACAGTGCCATCATAATGGCCACCATGATAGGCGGTAAGATGTATTTGAACAATCATCGTTTCGTGAGGCGTTAGTTTGCCATCCACAGAAACATTATGTTCATCATCCATTAGATGGAGTTGTGTGTATGTGTAGTTTGAATCCTTCTTATAACAACATACTAGTATATTGAGGATACTGGTGTTGTTACAAAAGAAAGGAAATAAAAAGAGTTTGGGGGTTGGAGAAGCAAAATAAAGGAAAATAATTTAAGAGAAATCGTTACCTTTAATTTAGGTAACTCACTTTGGTTGGAACCAAAGGACTTCTTGAAATGATTTCTGCCTAAGGGGAAGCTTCAAGGAGGAGGAGAGGGATGTGGGGAGCTTAGTTGGGCAGATTTTGGACGAGACAAGTGGCTTGAGAGGTGTGAGGAATGAGTAGAAGTGGTCTCCTTTTATAAGGGAGAGGAGGGGCTCTTTAGGAAAGAGTGAATGTATTACTTTATAATACAATTATATTCGGTTTATAATGGTCCAAAAATCATTGAGGTCGAAGATAAGATGACTCATATTCTAAATAACATCAAACAATAAGAATTGGACAGGTTTTAGATAATATTTTAATCATTATAATATTATTTATTTCAATGATTTATTAATAAGGTAAACATTGCATCATTATTGTGTCATTAATAATTTAACATATTTGATGTCTAAAAATTATAAATAAAATATCATCATGTAGGAAATCTTTTTATCTTTCTAATTAATATTTATAATCTAAAATCCAACATGTATAACCCTATGTAAAAATTGTTCTTCTAAAAGATGTAAGCTTATGCCATTTTTATTTTTATTTTAACTTTATTAATATAAAGTGTCCCTACCACATAAAAGTGGCTCCAAGGGGTCCCCAAATTGACCCAAGGATGATCATGGTCGGGTATGTGTCAACCAATAAGGTTAGGAAACGTTTTAGGGTAATTTTGTATTATTATAATATTATTTTTTAACCCTTATTTACCGGATTTACCCATAACCATGGTAAATAAAATATTTACCACAGTAATTATTCAAAATGTCTAAAAATAAAAGTTACCTATTTACACAATTTGGACATCCTGATTCCAAATATGGAATCCATTTTTCTAAATTCAAAACACAGAAGTGGCAGAAATTAATTTAAAATTAATTCCCGCTGTCAAAACAAAAAGCGTGTTTTTAAGAGGTAATAACTATCAAAAGATTGACACTTGTTTATGTTCGGTTTAATTGTAAAATTATGTCCAATGACCAACATTATATTAAATGGTAAAAATATATTCTAAATATACTTTAAATCCACTCAAATTCACAATTTATCACTATTAATTATTTTGATTAAAAAAGTTGTTTTTAATTAAAATTTAGTAATTTTCACTATTCATCAAAATATAAAAGTTATCCGAAAAGTACCAAAATTTCACCCTAGGATAATTTCAATATTCCAAATCCAAAAATGAAGTCCATTTTGAAATATAAAATATATATGATTTCAAAAAGTAGGAATTACTATTCACAACGGCTAGTTTAATTAGTTGTGGTGTGTTAGAACTCGGTGTTGCGTACAACACACGCTATCACATTATTCAAAGAGAAGCGTACCATAGAAGCTTGGGGTGTTACATTCTCCCCTCCTTAAAATAATTGCATCCTCGCAATTTCTAGGGTATTACTGCATAAAAAGACTCGGGTGGTTCTTCATTATAAGTTCCTCGGGTTCCCACGTTTCCTCTTCCATCTTAGGGTTTCTCCACAAAACTTTTACCAGACGCGCCGTCCGGTTTCTCAGCACTTGTTCTCTCGTATCAAGAATCCTGACGGGCACTTCGCAATAAGACAAATCGGGTTCCAGTTCTAATTCCTCATAGGTGAGTACATTCGTTGGGTCAGGCATGTATTTTCTCAACAGAGATACGTGGAACACATCGTGAACTTTGGAGAGACTTGGCGGCATTGCCAATCGGTAAGCTACAGCCCCAATTCGTTCTAGAATTTCGAAAGGTCCGATGTACCTGGGACTCAATTTACCTTTCTTACCAAAACGTATGACTCCCTTCCACGGAGATACCTTTAGGAAAACATGATCACCGACTTGAAATTCCAAATCCTTCCTTCGATTATCGGCATAGCTCTTCTGCCTACTTTGAGCTGCTTTGATGTGATTTTGGATTACCTTCACCTTTTCCACCGTTTCCTCCACTAGTTCTGGGCCTACAAGTTTTCTTTCACCAACATCATCCCAACAAGTTGGTGTACGACATCTCTTTTCGTATAACGCTTCATATGGTGCCATTTGAATACTCGAATGGAAGCTATTGTTATAGGAAAATTCTACCAGTGGTAAATATTGATCCCACATACCCTGAAAATCAAGTGAGCAAGATCTCAACATGTCTTCTAAGGTCTGAATAGTCCGTTCTGATTGTCCGTCTGTCTGAGGGTGGTAAGCAGTGCTCAAATGAAGTTCAGTATCCAGGGATTTCTGAAGACTTTTCCAGAATCTTGAAGTAAAACGGGGATCACGATCAGAAACAATCGATAGGGGTATTCCATGAAGTCTCACAACTTCATTAATGTATAGTCTTGCTAGACGTTCCAGGGGTAGATCTTCTCTTATAGCAAGAAAATGTGCTGACTTGGTAAGACGATCAACAATAACCCATATTGCATCGTTCCTTCTAGGAGTCTTTGGTAGCCCCATGACAAAGTCCATCGTAATATTGCCCCATTTCCACTCCGGTATGGGAAGAGGTTGCATGACTCCTCCAGGATGTTTCCTTCCAGCTTTCACTTGTTGACAAACCATACATCTTGACACAAAATCAGCAATCTCCCTCTTCATGTTGTCCCACCAAAAATGTTCCTTCAAATCTCTATACATTTTGGTGCTCCCAGGGTGTATAGAGAAATTGGAACTATGAGCATCATCCAGCAATTCCCTTTTTAGATCAGGTATATTGGGAACACAAAGTCTCTTCCCGAATTTCAAAATTCCATCTTCATATACAAATTCTCTCAATCTCCCATCATTCACAGCTTTAATCTTCTTCTGAAATTTTTCATCATCGGTCTGAGAACTCTTAATCCTTTCTAGTAAAGATGGTTTGGCAACCATTTGAAAAAGCATTGATGTTTCACCTTCCCTGGTTATTCCCATGCCCATCTTCACTAGATCCATGAAAATTGGATCCCTTTCAATTCTCATCATGTTCAAAACACCATGGTCTTTTCTTCTCAAAGCATCCGCCACCTTGTTTGCTTTCCCCGGGTGGTAGTGTATCGTGCAATCATAATCCTTGAGTAATTCAAGCCATCTCCTTTGCCTCATGTTGAGTTCTTTTTGTGAGAAAATATACTTCAAACTCTTGTGATCAGTATAAATCTCACATTTTTCACCATAGAGATAGTGCCTCCATATATTCAAAGCAAAGATTACAGCTGCTAACTCGAGATCATGAGTAGGATAGTTTTGTTCATGAATTTTCAACTGTCGTGATGCATAGGCAATAACTCTATCATTCTGCATAAGGACACAGCCAAGTCCTTTCTTCGATGCATCACTATAAATAACGAACCCATCATTCCCCGATGGTAGAGTCAATATAGGAGCATTGACTAATCTTCTCTTCAGTTCTTTGAAACATTCTTCACACTCTTTTGTCCAAACAAATTAATCCCCTTTACGTGTGAGCTTCGTTAATGGGTTAGCCAATCGGGCAAAATTCTGGACGAAACGTCGATAATAACCTGCCAAACCAATAAAACTATGTACCTCAGTTATACTCGTAGGTGCTGGCCATTCTTGGATTGCCTTGGTCTTAGAAGGATCAACAGTGATTCCATCTTTAGAGACAATATGGCCAAGAAAAGAAATCTCCTGAAGCCAGAATTCACACTTGCTAAACTTCCCATATAATTCATGCCTACTCAGAGTCTTCAAGATAATGCGCAAGTGATTTTCATGATCTTCGTAGGTTTTGGAGTATACCAAGATATCATCATTAAATACCACCACAAATTCATCGAGATACTCCTTGAAAACTCTATTCATTAGATCCATGAATACAGAGGGTGCATTAGTCAATCCAAACGGCATTACAGTAAACTCGTAATGCCCGTACCTGGTTCGAAATGCTGTTTTCGGAATGTCTTCCTTCTTCACACACAACTGATGGTATCCAGATCGAAGGTCAATCTTTGAAAAGTATTGAGCTCCATGCATTTGGTCAAATAAATCATCAATACAAGGTAGGGGATACTTGTTCTTTATCGCTGTAGCATTGATCTCCCTGTAGTCGATACATAACCTCATAGATCCATCTTTCTTTTTAACAAAAAGAACAGGGGCTCCCCATGGAGAAACACTAGGGCGAATAAATCCCTTATTACTCAATTCCTCTAGTTGTTTCTTTAGTTCAACTAACTCTACAGTGGCCATTCTATAAGGGGTCTTCGATATAGGCCTTGATCCAGTAATCAAATCAATAGAAAACTCAACTTCTCGTTCTGGAGGATGTCCAGGTAAATCTTCCGGAAATACATCTAAAAATTCATTCACAACAGGTACATCCTCTATTTGAACATTCCTTTCCTCACCGACAGTTATTTCATTCTCTTCCTCCCCAATAATTGAATTAAGTTGAGCTACTGGGGGTGGATCTAAATAAGAATTAGGTGGTGACGATTTTGCTCTAAAATAAGGTGATCCTTATCATTATCATCAATAATCGTAACCTCTTTCTTCTTACAATAAATCTTCGCATCATAGTCCGAAAGCCAGTCCATACCGAGGATTATATCAAACTCAATCATAGGTATGACGATGAAATCAGCAGATAAAGAAATTTTATGTGCTCTAATGGGGACTGATTCACAAAACTTTGTTGCAACGATACTTCCCTTAGGAGTTTTAACTGACAACTCCCTTATTAAATCAAATTGGAAATATCTAATTTTCTTAGCAAACTGGGAAGATATGAAACAATGCGATGATCCAGAATCAAATAATGCATTTTCTAAACTTGAGGAAACCATTAAATTACCTACTACTACGTCTTTCGGAGCTTCTACCTCAGCAGTAGTGATTGCATAAGCCTGGCCTTGATCCCTTGGCCTTTTCTGAGGTAAGTTCTCCTGACGCTTAGGACATGCATTTGCATAATGCCCCATCTCCCTGCAATTGTAGCACTGAACGTTGGTAGCTTCCTTATTCCCCTTGCAATCATGAGCTTGGTGGCCTTTTTCACCACACTTGTAACAGACTCCCATTCCCTTCAAGAAAGTACCAGGATGTTTCTTCCCACATTTACCACAAGATGGATATTCAACCTTTCCCTTCTTCCCCTTATTTCCATTCCCAGATTGATCAGCAGGTCTCTTCTTCTCTTGCTTTGCTTTAAAGTCATAAGACTTAGAGAATTCCTTTTCGGTCTTGATAGCACATGAGACAATGTCTTCGTACGATGAAAAGGATTATGAGACTAATGCTCGACGGAGAAATGGTTTTAACCCATCAAAGAAACGATCAATCTTACTTCTTGGGTTGCGAATATAATCACCAGCGTACCTCGCTAACCTTGTAAAGTTAGCCTCATACTTTGTGACATTCTCATCCTCCTTTTGTCTCAGACTGAGAAATTGCCTTTCCATATCTGCTCGATGGTCGCGAGGGAAGTATTTTTCTAAAAATAGATCTTTGAACTCCCTCCACTCCATATTTGATACTTCATCATCTTCATTCATGTATTGAATCAATGACCACCATTGATCAGCATCTCCAGTGAGGCGGTAAACAGCCATGATAACTTTTTCCCTTTCACTGCTCCCCAAAGCCTGAAATATTTTCTCTAGGGAATTTATCCATTGCTCAGCTACTAAGGGATTTGTACTCCCATTGAACGTTGGTGGTTGTTTCCTCATGAATCGATCTAACATTGATCCTCCATGCTGTGGATCAGGGTGCTCCATACGGGTAAGGTTATTATTCATAACCTGAGTAAGTTGTCCCAGTATGGTGATTAGCTGATCGGCACCAGTTGCATCACTAGCCCCACTATAATTATCTTGAGCAGGAGGGCAATCCCTACATGGAGTGCGTGCATTGATACGGTTTCCATTTCTTCCACTAGGCGCCATTTCTAAACAATGGCATAAACTAGATCAGTTTATGAATCAAAATACATAATCCCATACTTATAAAACACTTAACATAAATTGAACTATTTAGGGATATAATCCATAATCATAAAAATGTTTTCTTTGAGGAAGTATATACTCATAAACCCTTCATAATGATTTGTAAAGATAGTGAGAGTTATCCTAAGCATATCCCCCGGGAGTGTCGTAACCAAGAGTGCAGCAAGGCCCGTTGTCGTGCACCAGTTCCCGTTCGAGTCTAGATCAAAGCGGTGTTTTCGGGTTTTACCCCTAGGTACATCTATGCCAGAGCCGCCTCTACCTGCTCGTATCCAGACAGGGATGTATTGCTCGGAAAACTCACAAAATCTCTACAATACCAAAATTCTAGGAAGTTCTTCTATACTAATCCTCAAAGTTCATCTTAGGTCTACGTGCTCTAATCAGAGTTTATCTAAATCTAGCTTCCAAGGTTTGTACTAAACTTCCTCTGATACCAACAGTAACACCCCGACCCCAGTTACCCAGAGTTGGTGCATTAATTACATAACATTGGAATGATCACAAGAAAGATCAAATCTCGAAAGACCGATTGGTTTAGTAGCCTTGGAAACACTAGATATATTCATAAGTTTTACATTACATCATAAAATGAAAAACTACTACAACAACATAAAGTCTCCATAATCCACACTCATATCCCCACATAATATCCCTGCAGGTCATTCATAATTTACTTCTTCACTTCCTGGGAAAAATAAAACATATAAAAGGGGTGAGCTCAAATGCCCAGTAAGGATAACAAAATAGCGGAAACTTTCATAAATAAGAATAAACTTTTAAGGCAATGTATAACTAAAACAAAATCCTTTCAAACATGAACTTTCAACATGGTATGGCATAAATAAAATAAAATAATTCCATTTACTTATTCACATGGATATTCTACTAATCGAATAATCACATGCAAAAATCAATAACCACTTTCATAATGTTGGAATGCATAATGCCAGACTATCATAACCACATAGCCAAGGCCTCGTGCCAAGACTACAAATAAGATTTTGTCAAGGCCTTGTGCCAAGACACTAGTTTGTCTCATGAGACCTACCAATGCATCGAGGAGCTATAACGGGCTCCACCCGTCACTTATTAAGTCCAATGCATTCCCATATGAAAAGGTTTAAACATAACATAAACATTCGTATTAAAACTAGCATACGAAATTACAATAATTTCACCATAAACTATGAATGGTATAAAAATAGCACATCCACAGTCAAACATATCACAAAACCTTCAATACAATATAGAAGTTTTGTATCATAATAAATCAACTTCAAATAATCGTAAAATCTATCAAAGGATGTTGACATAGATGAAATCAAAATTCTTTTAAAAGAAATATCTCCTTTTATTTTGAAATCATTTAAGATCCATATAAAATAAAACATTTTCTTTGAAAATATTCTTATAAGCTTGTAAGGGAAGCTTTGAAGATTTTATAAAGGCGTAAAATAACCGCACCCGCCGTATAAGTTAAAAAAACATTCTTACCTCAATTCTGTCGAAAAGGTTAAAAAGGACCTTGTTTCGAAAACGACGGAAAGATTCCTTTATAAACCTCTTATAAAAAGTCAAACAAGGGTATAAATGACTTTAACCCATATTCTTGTAAATAGTAAAAATGTTTTGAAATACATTTTTAAGAAACATGGATGTAGATGATAAAGATATCCCAGTAGATTATTACGTATAAACAACCTCAGATAATGAAGAGATTGTGAAATAACCCTTACCAATTTGGTAACTTATGAAACATACAACCCATAAAAGAGGTATCATACAATAAATATGTAAATACACATATATTAGAGTGTATTACACAAATAACATAATTATGGGCAGTACATACACCACACAAAAGGTGATGGTGGCAATATGGCATGAATCTCACGGGAATAAGGAGTGAGATGAAAAACCCCTTACCTTGTACTTTTCCTTTGTTGGGGTCGGTTAACCTCCTGTATAATGGTGAAATAATTGTTATTAAATTATACAAGAATCATATACATTAATATGATATCATATATGATCTTTTAACATTGCTTTATTAATAATATCTTAGTATTATCGTCGTTTCAGGTGATAATCGATTCGTTCTTCTTAAATGTTTGGTTACGTAAGACATGTTTGCAATGGATAGATTAAATCTTATTCATAATCAGAATGATATTAACATTATTTTTAACCCTAAAATGATAATAAGACTTGAATGGATACGATGGAGGATGGATCTCACCGCGTTCGTGGAGACGGTAGTCCGTACGTACGCACGAACGCTACTTCCATTTAATTTTTATTTTAAAAGAATTGAATCCAAATGATACATAGGTATATTACTATTCCAGTATAATATAATATTTTATATATGTTACTTAAGTTCATTAACACCATCCTTTATACGTTCCATGTGTGGTATGAACGAGTCATATCATTTTAAGGGGGCGGTAGTCCGCACTTCCTCAAATGAAATTATCGTATGAATATACAACATGAAACGAATAATGGTATGAAATAAAATGGAATTACAGAAGCTTATGTATAAAATATATATCATTAATATCATATTTAATTACAGTACCATCATAATGGCCACCATGAGAGGCGGTAAGATGTATTTGAACAATCATCGTTTCGTGAGGCGTTAGTTTGCCATCCACAGAAACATTATGTTCATCATCCATTAGACGGAGTTGTGTGTATGTGTAGTTTGAATCCTTCTTATAACAACATACTAGTATATTGAGGATACTGGTGTTGTTACAAAAGAAAGGAAATAAAAAGAGTTTGGGGGTTGGAGAAGCAAAATAAAGGAAAATAATTTAAGAGAAATCGTTACCTTTAATTTAGGTAACTCACTTTGGTTGGAACCAAAGGACTTCTTGAAATGATTTCTGCCTAAGGGGAATCTTCAAGGAGGAGGATAGGGATGTGTGGAGCTTAGTTGGGCAGAGTTTGGACGAGCCAAGTGGCTTGAGAGGTGTGAGGAATGAGTAGAAGTGGTCTCCTTTTATAAGGGAGAGGAGGGGCTCTTTAGGAAAGAGTGAAAGTATTACTTTATAATACAATTATATTCGGTTTATAATGGTCCAAAAATCATTGAGGTCGAAGATAAGATGACTCATATTCTAAATAACATCAAACAATAATAATTGGACAGGTTTTAGATAATATTTTAATCATTATAATATTATTTATTTCAATGATTTATTAATGAGGTAAACATTGCATCATTATTGTGTCATTAATAATTTAACATATTTTATGTCTACAAATTATAAATAAAATATCATCATGTAGGAAATCTTTTTATCTTTCTAATGAATATTTATAATCGAAAATCCAACATGTATAACCCTATGTAAAAATTGTTCTTCTAAAAGATGTAAGCTTATGTAATTTTTATTTTTATTTTAACTTTATTAATATAAAGTGTCCCTACCACATACAAGTGGCTCCAAGGGGTCCCCAAATTGACCCAAGGATGCTCATGGTCGGGTATGTGTCAACCAATAAGGTTAGGACACGTTTTAGGGTAATTTTGTATTATTATAATATTATTTTTTAACCCTTATTTACCGGATTTACCCTTAACCATGGTAAATAAAATATTTACCACAGTAATTATTCAAAATGTCTAAAAATAAAAGTTACCTATTTACAAAATTTGGACATCCTGATTCCAAATATGGAATCCATTTTTCTAAATTCAAAACACAGAAGTGGCAGAAATTAATTTAAAATTAATTCCCGCTGTCAAAACAAAAAGCGTGTTTTTAAGAGGTAATAACTATCAAAAGATTGACACTTGTTTATGTTCGGTTTAATTGTAAAATTATGTCCAATGACCAAAATTATATTAAATGGTAAAAATATATTCTAAATATACTTTAAAACCACTCAAATTGACAATTTATCACTATTAATTATTTTGATTAAAAAAGTAGTTTTTAAATAAAATTTAGTAATTTTCACTATTCATCAAAATATAAAAGTTATCCGAAAAGTACCAAAATTTCACCCTAGGGTAATTTCAATATTCTGAATCCAAAAATGAAGTCCATTTTGAAATATAAAATATATATGATTTCAAAAAGTAGGAATTACTATTCACAACGGCTAGTTTAATTAGTTGTGGTGTGTTAGAACTCGGTGTTGCGTACAACACACGCTATCACATTATTCAAAGAGAAGCGTACCGTAGAAGCTTGGGGTGTTACAACCATGGGTCACTATATAATGAAATACATGTGTTTAATCAAAGGAATGATGAACCTATTGGTACATATGGGGATAACTTCAAGAAACATCTGAGGTACGCTTTAGGAATTATCGTCCAACCCAAAAGTAATATTGGTAGGTTATTTAGTGGTTTAAAGGAAAATTTGAGAAAGTAACTGGCGATAAGAGAAGTTTTTATATATGAAGATAATATGAATTGTGATATCATGGTTGAAATAGAGGATAGAGTCATGTATCAATCCCATCATTTTGACAAGAAATGGTATATTATGATTATAGAAAGATCTAAAATGTAACACCCCAGGTAAATAAAGAATATGACATTTTCATATTTATCCATATTTGTGAATAAAATATTAATATGACTTTAAAGGGGATGCTATGCTCGATGGCGAACCCAACACCCAACAACGAGTTTCTTGGGAATCTTACGTTGCACTCTAATAATAAAATAATAATATTTTAAATGGTAGTTAACATGTAGCCGTTGTATTGGAGGGAATGGATAGAAATAACTAAAATATGATTATATATGTTTTTAAATGTTTTTACATTTATCCAATAAAATATAAAGGCATAAAATACCGAAGTAATTCAATTTTAGGCGTATATGCCCTAGTTTTTACTAAAGGTTCACTTATCACCTTTTGATGGAGAACTGTCATTAAATATAGTTTTGTTCACTCTTATACATCCTTTGGGACAAAATTAAACTCTTTTTAATAATTGGTACATCAAAATTTACTTTGTGTAAATTTTTGGTATCTTTCTGATAAAGTTCATTTTTTAATGAATAGTGTAAATGTTGTATTTTAATTCAAAACCTCTTTTTAATATAATTTATTTATATGATTAGATTATATTTTGAATTGGGTTTAAAGTGATATTAGAATATATGTTTACCATTAAATCCAATAGTGGTCGTTGGAATTAATTTCACTTTGAAATCAGACTTAAACTAGTGTCAATCTTTTGACACTTATTGTTTCATAAAAACACGTTATTTGCTCTGACAGCGGGAACAAATTATTAAATTAATTAATGTGACTTATATGTTTTGAATTTTGTAAAATAGACTTCATTTTTTAATTTGGAATATCAAATATATCTTAGGGTGAATTTTTGAGATTTTTCTGAAAAACTTCAATTTTGATGAATAGTGAAACCACTAAGTGGTACTTATAAAAACTGATTTTTTCATTTAAATTAAAATTTTCCATCTTTGTGTTTTGAATTTCAAAAATCCGATATACATGGTTGTCATTAAGAAGTAAAATGTGGTTCAATGGGATAAAAATAATTTTTTGGTGAATAGTAACTTATTAAGTTTTTAATCGCGACTAGAGGCAATTAGTGTAGTTTAAGGTAAAAATAATGTTTTAATAATATGAAATGAACTTTACACATGTACTAACCTCATTTTATGTGTCATGGACGACCAAGACAACCCATGGGTCAATTTGGGGACCCCATGAAGCCAAATTGGTTGGAAAATGACATTAATATATTATTATTTAAAGTTAATGTAAAAATGAGACAAACATGAAATGTTTTACTAAAACAATTTTTACATGGGGATATAAAAATCAGATTTTTGACTATAAATATTCATTGTGAATCTAAAAAGATTTTCTACATTATAGTATTTTTTTTATAATTTTTAGACATTAAATAAATTAAATTATTTATGACATCATGATGATGCAGCGATGACCTCATTATTTAACGATTTAAATAAAATGGAACGATAATATAATATCTAATACCTACACATGTCCAAAACCTATTGGATGAGTGCATTTCGAACCCTTAACACCTTATCCTCGAAACACATCAATGTAGGACCTCTTAAATCCGAATACCATTTTAAAATAAAGTGACTTTTCTTTACCTTCCAAGAGTGCCCCTCCTCTCCTCTTATAAAAGGCCCCCACCTTTATCTCCTTACCCACACTCCCAAAGCCTTTTCCTCGGCCAAAGTCTGCCCATTTTGTCTCTCCACTTATCTCTATTACTCCTTGAAGCCTCAATTTGGGCAGAAGTCTTCCCAAATAAGCCTTTGAGCTCAAACCATAGGGAGTTACCCGATTTTAAGGTAATGTCTTCACTTGAGTCCTTTTGTTTTATTTTGCTTCTCCAACCCCCTAAAATATTTTTATTCATTTCTTTTGTAACAAATACAGTATCAGAAATATACTAGGATGTTGTTATAAGAAGTATTGGAGCTACACTTTCACACACCTACATCTAATGGTTAAAGAACATACAGTTTATGTGGATGGTGAATTTCTGCCTCCCGAAACGATGATTGTTCAACATTCTTCTAACACCTTCAAAGGTGGCCATTAAGATGACAATATATTAATATATGATATATAATATGTTTATTCTTTCCTTAAGTTTCTGTATTTTTCATTTTGGGCATACCTTTATGGTTTCCATTATGGGTAAACGCGATATCTTCATTTAAGGAAGTGCGGACTACCGCCCCCTCAAAGTGATTTGATTCATTAATACCATATGTGGTACGTATAAAGGATATATTTAATGATATTATATATGATACCATACTATAATTAAAATACTCTTATGTATCATTATTTTTTAATTCCATTAAATATGAAATAGAAATGGAAGTAGCGTTGATGCGTACGTACGGCTTACCGTCTCCATGAACGGTACATTTCATTTCTTATCTCAAAATGTTATGTAATATTATAAGTACATATATATAATGGACATATATGTAATATATTACATAAAATTTATGGATATCATTCTGGAATTATAACATATATATATCTCTCCCATTTGGTTTTAATTCCATTAATATGACAAAAAATGAAAGTAGCGTTCATGCGTACGTACGGCCTACCATCTCCATGAACGGTGCTTTTCGTTTTTTATCTCCAAATGATAGGGAATAGTATGAAATAAATATTTACGGTATCTATATGATATTTTAATCATTATTACTATTCTGGAAATTATTTACTTATAACTACATGGGCAATCTTTTATCAAACAAGTTCGTTTTTGACTCATGTACCAATCATCGGAAAAAACCTCTGATATGAACTAACATTATTAAACAATTATTATAACATTATAATATGTGATATGAACTGAATAATAATCTCTAAAGGAGGTACTTAGGCAATTATTAATTGACCAAAGTTTATTATTCAGGAATATAAAGAAACGAACAAGACAAGTTGGACTTGAGGTAAGGGATCCTACTCCTCTCTTTCTTTTTAAGTACACTCTTTTATATCATTCCTTCTAAGCTCATCTTTATTGTTATTGGGATGTTCTATTATATTACTCTTACTGTAATTTTTATGTTCATATGATGAGAGGACCTATTCTCTCTCATCAATCCATTTTGGATGTTTTGAGTGGCGCCGTTAGGCTGCCGAATTTTCGTAAGGGATCTAACCTCTCTCTTTCTCTTTAAGTACTCCCCTTTATGTAACTTCTTTTAAGATCCTCTTTGTTATGATGGGGGATGTTCTTTTATATTCATATTTCTGTAAATTTTATTGTAATGTGATGAGATACCCTATTTGATCTCATCAATCCATTTTTGGAAGCTTTAAGTGGCGCCGTTAGGCTGCCGAGTTTTCGTAAGGGATTTTTCATCTCACTTTTATTCCCATGAGATTTATGCTACATTTGCCACAATTTCCTTTGAGTGGTGTATGTAATGACCATTATTTTACTCATTGTGTAATATTATTTAATTTATGAGTATTTACATCAATGATGTATTGTCCTTCTTTCACGGGGCGTATGTTTCGAAAGATACCCATGTCAGTTAGGGAACCTTTCACCCTCCTCTTTTTAAAAGACTTAATTTGTTATGTATTTGAATTCACATAATATTATTTTGGGATATGTTCTTATATATCCTTATTGATGTCAATTTTATTTCCAACTGATGAGATACCCTTTTTATCTCTCATCGACTCTTTTTCTGAATTTTGAAGTGACGTCGTTAGGCTGTTTAATTATTGCAAGGGAACTTCTTAACCCAATTTCGATTATTTGGGATAAACTTGTACACCTTGAATATGTCATTCTATGATTATGTGTGAATGTACTCTGATTTTTTTACACTTAATACCAAAATATATTTCGTGTATTCTTTTTTCACACATAGTTATGTAACTAATTTATCCTTAATCCAAGGATACCGTCTCTGTACGGGACTTCGTCTCAATCTCTTTTCATTGAGGCATATTTTGTTTTATACACAACCTTCTTTTATACAGTGTATAATCCCCGTTTACTTTTACGTTTATTAAAAAGAGATTTTTTTTACATGAAGCGTTTACTAAATGACAAAAGGGAATGTTTTTGTCGTACGTATGCGGCGACCATGACTTCTCCGCCGCCGTGACCATTATTTGAGTTTTCGGCTTCCTCTACAAGCCATAACTTTTTTTAAAAGAAAAATAAATACCATGTTTTACTTTTCTTTTATTATGGTATTGAAAATAGTTTTCATAATGTTTTTATATCAATGTTTTGTATTGATATCTTGTGATTGAAAGGTGGAAATGTTATGTTTCGTTTTTGCAAGTTTTATGTGATACGATTATGTTGAGGTTCTTTGGAATTATTATGAATATTGGTGGTTCTATGATAAAATAAGGGCGGGTGAGCCCGATATAGCTCTCTAATGCATTGGGTAATGCAAAGGAGTGAAACGTTAAGGTTTCTCCGAAGAGATTTAGGGAATATACTGTGACAGGTATTCCAAACGTAACCAAGAGGGTTACTCCCTACGTAAGAATGTTATGAATGCCTCAAGTTACCTTTATGTCTTATGATTTCTATGATTTAGTCATGGTTTGATGAGGTATGTAAAAGTGCCTATGTTTTATGGGTAAATTCTGATTTCATTCTTATGTATATATGAACTCATGTTTCCTTTCCATATTATTATAACCCTTACTGAGCTTTTTATGCTCATCCCAAGTTTTTGAAATGATTTTTACAGGTCAAGGGAAGGTACAAGATGTGAGGATAGTGTCAAGGATGTGTCAAGAAAGAATCCATGTTTTATTTCCAATATGTTTCCGTTGATGGGAAGAATGAATACAATCTTTTATGTAACCACTTTGTTTAAATGTGGAATGTAATTCAAATTTCATGATCTAATTCTCTAAAACTCTAAACCTGAAAAGATCCTCAATGTTTAATCTTGTAATAACTCAAGATTAAGTAATGTTTAAGGTTGGGGTCTTATATAAAATCCATGTATAGAAGATGATGTGATTTCATTTATGCTCTATGTGTGGGATGAATGATAGAGTGAACTTCACAAGTGGTTCTAATAAATGTTTAATGGGTGGAAGGGAAGTCCATCAGGGGTTTAATTTTCAGAGTGTGGGGATGAAGTTAGAAAAAGGTTTGAAGGGAGAAGAAAACAACAAAAAATGAACCTCTCATGATTCTGTACTATAAGTGTAAGGATAATGTTCATTTTTCTAATCACTTCCCAAACCCAATGGATGGTGATGATCATCGATAACAGTAACCTCTTAAGAAAAGGGACAAGGGGAATTATACAGAATCCACTATTTTATGAAGAGGGGTGTGATAATGTTGTGATGAAAAGTACATTTACCATCCACTCAAGAACATATAATGTCTTATTTAACACGGGATATACCCACTCTTTCATATCAATAGAACATTATTACGGCATTAAGATTCCACCGAAATAAATATATGTGGAATTAGATGTATAAAACCTTAATGGTACGATGATTTCATCCCAAGTCAGTTATTCTTCTCAAGTTCATGTTTGTGGGAATTTGATTCTCATAAATCTCTTCATTCATACTTTGGATGAATTTTGTATTTTCTTAGACATGGATTTTCTTTCTCTGAATAAATCCCACATCAATTTCCAAGTAATTGATGTAATATTTTATTTTTAAAACTATAATATGATAATCCATCCTTGTGATGTTATTTATGAAATTACTCTGGACATTACATATAGTGTATATGTCCTAGTTCTCATTCACAATGGTTGTTTATCTCAAATGGTTGGGTAGAAAATTGACATTCATGATATGCCTGTTGTTCTGGATTTTTTGGATGCCTTTAAAGAAGTGTTTCATAGCCATCCACTAAAATGTGATGTTAATTTCTCAATAGAACTCATACCAGGTTATACCCAAATTTCCATGGGACTTTATATAATGGCCCGGATTGAGATACTATTATTGAAGAATATAATCTAAGTAAAACATGAAAAGGGATTCATTCAAACATGTGTGAAAAATTTTGGTGCACCATTTATTATTTGTGAAATATAAATATGGATCAATGAGAATTTGTATTGATTTTTGGGATTTTAATAAGATCATGATCCTGTATAAGGATCTTCTTCCCTAAACCGATAAATTGTTTGATAAACAATTTCTAGATAAACTCTATTCCAAGATTGACCTTAGTTCTAAATATCATCAAATGATTGTCAATAAAGAGGATATACCCAAGATGATATTCTCTATACGGTATGGACACTAGGAATATATTGTGATTCCTTTGGGTCTTACTGATGGCCCTACTATCATTATATATTTGATTAATAGAGTCATTAGAGATTACCTTGACCAATTTGTGGTAGTTATTATATATGATATAATTATCTATTCCAAAATAAGAGAAGAGAATGAATATCACATGATAATTGTCCTAAATTCCCTATAAAAGGAGAAACTATCTATAAAACATAAAATAATGTGATTATTGGATTCAAAAAAGTTTTCATTTTAGGGTCACATAATCTCAATAGATGGTATAACAGTAGATCTATCAAAGACTGAGGCTATTAAATGTTATCCTAGACAAACCACAGTGACTCATATCTGTATATTTCTTGGTTTATCTTGATATTATCGATGATTTGTTGAGAATTTACCATGAATAACTAATACTCTAACCTAGTTAACATGAATGGGTGTCAAGTTCCTTTGGATAGAATAATGTGTGGAATATTTCATGGAACTAAAGGGAATGTTAGTTAGGGAACATGTGATTACATCAACCTATAGTGGATAAGGGTTTGTAATCTATAACAATGAATCAAAGAAGGGTTTGGGATGTTTTATTATGAATAAAATCATGGTTATCGCTTATTCCTCCCAAATTTTTAAGATTCTGGAGGAAAATTACCCAACTCATCATTTGGTGTTAGTAGCAGAAATTTTTACATCAATGATATAGATTCATTATCTTTATTGAGAAAAGTGTGACATATATACTAGTCATAAAACTATGGAATATATATTCACACATAATGATTTGGAAATTCCTTAGGGAAGATGGATTGAATTTATAATGTATTATGACTTATCATACATTACCACCGTCACAAATTTAACAAGATGGATGATTCATTGAGTCAGAAGGAGCATGCTATAATATCTATTATGTGGACAAAAAACATAAAATATTCTTACATTTTAAGTGTATGGATTTAAAAATAACGAACGAATGGAAAAATGATTATGTTTCTCAAATAAATGTTCAACCTTATATATAGAGGAAGCTTTAGGAAGTCCAATCCATGTAATTAGACGATCATTCTAAACATCTATACATCATCTTCATTACACTAATAAAGAAGCGTCTTCAAGGAAAGTTAACCAAATTCAATTTTTGGATTGAAGAAATGTACTTCTTCGGCCATGTTATATCATAAGGTTGATTTTTACTAGACACTGAGATGGTTTCATACATAGAATCCTTAGAGTGGTAAAATAATATAGAGACCCTAACATTTCATAAATTAACATTAAATAAATTTTTCATAATAAATAATACATTATACAAAACTACTCCCAAATAATTTACTTTTCTAAAACATTTGAAAACCTTGAAACATAAAAAATGGTATATAAATGAGCTACGTCAACAACCAATAGTTTCTTCTTGGATAGAACCCTTCTTTAACACATCAAAAATAATAAATATCTTCATAAACATGTTGAAAAATTATAAATGGGGGGATATTAGACACTCAATAAGGGGTACAATGGAGATATGTAAGCGTAATAATGATCATAAGTGTCTAAGAACATGATCATTAAAATAGAAGGTCATACAATGTATATCAAAGGTCATATACAGGAATCATGGAAGTTCACAAGGCTTGAATCATAAAAAAATAAAGAACTTATTCAATGGAAGCATAACATTGGAATAAGTCACAGAATTGTGGGAGACAAATAAGAATATATATTGATTTCTATAGTAATACATGAAATGATTCAAAGACTATAATAATAGAAAATATTCTTTACTGAACTAGGTTCACAAACCATTACCAAATTGTATTACTGAATTGAGTTCACCCCTCATTACATCCCAGAAATAATAATGAGAGTTTATTTTTCATTCAAGCCATGCCTACCTCATGTGACATAAATCATTACCTAATGAATTTGACAGAGATATAGGTCCCACCCATATCATAATGAAATAATACATACATGTTCCCAATGATGACAAATAATTGTATCACAACAAATGAAATGAAATTGTTATTATGAACATGTAATAATATCATAACATTTGGAACGATTATGGGTTCATAATCATTTTTTCATAAAGGCAACAAGTGAAAAGATGTGGTATTCAAATGCATATAATATTTGAAATAGAAACCGGTTTCATCAACATCATGCCATCAAAACATAATCAATTTTGAGAAATAATATTAATATAAACATTGAATAATTTACCTAGAAATGTGTGTGTAATACCAACATATGTTATCATAGATTGGAAATAATTTTGAAATATATTATAAAAATATTGTTTGAGGAAAATATCATGTCTACACTGAATATACTTTTTTAATCATAAGACATTTTTGAATAAATTTTTCACTAAAAATAGATTTGAAAAAATTTGATGAAACAATTAAAAACTATAAAGTGTTTTTAAAATCCCTTTTCCTTGAAAATGTCCTGCCAAGATCTTTTGAAAACATTATTTGACACCTTTTAGAAAACATTGTTTTTGAATAAAATATATTTTCGACCGAAGAGTGAGACTGTATGATTTTACATAAAAATAATATCTGAAGTACCAAAGAGTAAAAAAATGGTACTAATGCAAGGATATATATATACTAAACTGTTTACAGGGAAACTCATGAGTTTTATTAAGATATGGATAAGAATATTTCATCAATGGAAGCACAGATAAAAACAATCTTGAAGAGCGATGAGATTGTCCCAATAAACTCTTATAGCTTGGTAACTTGGGATCACATACTCCATATAAGAAAAGGAAATTATATAAATCTTAATATATTATTAAAAGACCTAATTTCAGGGTATAACATTTAAAATTTATTTATAAACACATCGAATAAAAATTTGGGTGCATAACAAAACACAAGTCTCAAAGAAGAAATATTTTTAAAAAACTATTTTACAGATTTGGTAACTTTTGAAACATAATACAAATGAAAGAAATTATTTAAAATGGGTATGGGAATATCCAAAAATTTATGTATAATATACATTAAATACAATAATGGTATGTACATTTCGCATTCAAAATGAAATAGTGGCAAACATAGAATGTATCTCACAAAAAGAAAAAGTGAGATAGATCCCATTACCTTGTATCTTGACTCTCATCATACTCATTAAAACAACCTTTATAATAAATATAAATTTATTATAAATATTCAAAAGGACCATATTAATCTAACATATATTAGATGATTACGAAAATACATTAGTGACTTTTTAACCTTCCTGTGTTAAGGTTTCTCTTCAGATAATATATGTTTTTTTCTTCGCATGTGTCTTAATTTGTTATATCATTGGTCCTTATATTTATATAATGATTACAGAATTAAAAAAAATATATATATCATTTATATATTGTATGTGTTTATTTTAATAATATATATAATATTTGAGTATGAAATGAATACACCGCTCATGGATACGGTATGCCATACATACGCATGAACGTTGTTTCGATTTTTATTATCGTATTAAAAGAATGATAAAAAATATACTATATGTATATATGAATATAATATCATCATATTATAATTATAATGTTATATATATATATATATCATATAATATAACTAAACCCATCATTAATTCATTCCGTGTATTGAGTTAACTAATCACATCACTTAGAGGTGGCAGTAGTCTATACTTCCTCAATAGAAATTGTCGTATGAAAACCAAATAGAACATATAAAGATAAATTTTTTAGAGTAATTATATAGGCTTAAATAAAATAAAATATATATCATTTATAAATATATTTTTCATTAGAATATCTACCATGAAAGGTAGTAAATGAATAATGAACAACCATCATTTATGAGGCACTATTTCACTGTACACATAAATAATATGTTTATTACCCATTAGATAGTGGTTTTTGTAAGGGTAGTTTGAACACTTATAAACAAAAATACTAGAAAATTTAGAATAATGTTTTTTATAAAATAATTTCATAAAAATAGTGGCGATGGTGGATAAGGGAATAAAATAATGGAGTTTGAGAGAAGGCGTTAGATTTTAATCAGAAACCACCTTTTGGGTTGATTAAAAATGAATCCTTGGAAGACGTTTTTCTCAAATGGGGGATTCAAGGATAAATGAAGGGTTGTTTGTAAGTTAATTAGATAGATATTGTCCATGCCTATGTGGTTCTATAGGTGTGAAGAAGAGGGATATGTGGTGTCCTTTATAGAGAAATGAATGGACACACATGGAATTTTTTAAAACAAGTTAGGTGTACCCACATTTTTTTCTAATGAATTCATAAAAAATAATAAATATCAACAATGTATTCTTAATGTATGAATAATTTCCCAAAAAAGGTATTTGGACATGTTTTTTGGTTATTTTGGATATTAAATTTATTGTTTAATAATTTATTGTCCTATATTTTCTCATAACCATTGTAATTAATTTTGATCACTTTCAAATATAGTTTTTAGAAAAAACAAATTTTATGTTCTTAGACATTAAAAATTATTATTATTACTAATAAGGAATCCATTTTCCTATTTTAAAATCTCATGAGTTGATGAAATTAATTTAAAACTAATACCATAGTTAGGTCGACAGTGTGGGTTTTTAAAGTAAATACATTCAAAAGTTTGCTATGTTTTTATATCCAATTTCAATGTGAAAATGATCTAAATGAGAAAAAATTTATTAATTGAATAAATATAATATAATTAAAATTTACAACCAATTCATAACATAATTTATCCTAATAAATAAATTAGATGAAAAAGAAATTTTGAATCAAAATCTGTTATTTTTCACTATTCATTCAAAAGTTAGGTTTCATAGAATGATCCAAAATAAAATTCTATAAAATATTTTTGAAATTAAAAATTAAAAATTTTATATTATTTATCAGATTGAATTCCTATATTTTTCTTAAATTATTTTTATTATATTTCAAACAGGGACATGAAATGTTGTTTATTTGAGAAAATTATATTTTTAAACATATAAGGACTTTACCAAAAAATATATCTTTTGTTATCAATATGTTATATTTATATGAAATCATTATAAAAAATAGTTGAATAGTTGTTATTAATATTCATATTACTATGTTTTACATCATTGTTATAATTATATCATTTCAATAATTATCATAATGAAATGATGTTTTGTGGAAACATTTATGTTGCTTGTAAAATACGCTAGGTCATTGTTCCATGTAACGTACACCAAGTCTATGTTCTGTGTATCCTATGCCAAGTTGACATTACATATAACATATTCCAATTATGTTTCATGTTAATGTAATGTATGAATTAGTGTATTGAAATACATAATGAAGTTTTAATTTGTTCGAAAGAATATTCTATTAAAACTCAATCTGTTAAATTCTACCCCCTTTTAAATTAATTTCACCTTCTAAATTCATAAACCAGGTGAAAAAATGAGGATACTCTTGATTCATAATATTTTCAACTCATTTTTTACCTTCCTCTATCTGGTTATTTCTCCACAAAACATTGACTTGTTTATTTGTATTTTTTCAAAGAAAATTCTGTGATCAGTCCAAAATCTCAACTGGTTGTTCTTCGTTAGAAAGATCCTTCCCTAGTGGTTTTACCTCTGAGTTTAATACATGTGAAGGGTTAGCTGTGTTCTTTCTCTGGAGAGATAAATGGAATACATCATGGAATTGAGAGAGATTTGGAGGAACTTACAAGAAATAGTCTATCATCCTAATATCAGAAAGAATATCAAAGGGATTGATATACATAGGAATTAGTTTCCATTCTTCCTGAATCTCATAACATTTTTCAATGTTGATATTAGAAGAAACTCTTTTTCAAAAACTACAAATTATAGATCACATCATTGATTATCAGCACATCTTTTTGGGAAAATTTGATCTGCCTTCATATGTTGTTTAATAGTTCTAACCATCTTGACCATTTCTTTAGAAATATTAGGTCCAATAGCTTTCATTCTTCAACCTCATCCTAGCATGTTGGAGATCTACATTTCATCCCACAAGGTTATTCATACAGTTCCACATTAGGGATTGAGGGAAAGATATTTTTTTAGGTAAACTAAACTATTGGAATGTGTTGATCCCAACCACCTCTGAAATCCAGAGATCATGATCGCAACATATCCTCAAGCATTTTAATTTCTCTTTCAGATTTATCATCCATATAAAAATGATACCTAGTTATGAAACTAAATGCTGTTTCAGGTTTATATTGAATACTTCACCAGAAAAATTTGGTTAACCTCATATACTAATACGATAAAATATATTGTGGTACTGCATGCTACTTTACCACTCCTTTAATGTATATACTGGAAAGATGATCCATATATAAGTCATCACTAGAAGAAAAAAACTGTGTTGACTTAGTAAGATGGATTTCTACAAACCATATAGAATTAAACCCTTTATATTTTTTTGTAGTCCAATGAAAAGATCCATAGTGATGTTCTCCCAATTCCATTCATGTTGGGTAATCGATGAAAAGTCCCTTTAAACTTTTGGCTTTCCAATTTAACTTGTTGGAATACCAAACACAGAGATACAAACTATTAAATATCTCTCTTCATTCCATTCCACAAGAAATATTCTATCAAGTCATTATACATCAATGTACATCTACATTTAATAGAGAATGAATATCTATGAGATTCCTATAACAACTCCTTCTTAAAACCTTGGTTGGAAGAAACACATACACAGTTCCTAAACCTTATCATTTAATCTTGATCAAGGATAAACTCATGAAAATTTATTACTTTATTTTTTAGTTATCCATCTTCCTTTTGCACCTTCTTAATCTTTACTAGGATAGAGTATTTAACAATAATTTGATAAAGATATGATTTCCCCTTCCTTCATGATTTCTAGATCCATCCATTGTAAATCAAGAAATATTGGATCTTTTGTGATCCTCATAATGAATAGGCTAGCTTGATCCTTCCTACTCAAAGCATCAACCACCATGTTCACTTTCCCATGGTGGTGATGTGTTTATTAGTCATTATCCTTTATCAATTGTATCCATCTTCTCTAGTGCATGTTCAAATCCTTCTGTGTGAATATATTTTGCCAAATTTTATGAATAGTATATATATATATATCAATTTTCTCCATAAAGATAATGCATTTATATATTTTGTAAAATAAATACCATTACAAACTCTAAATCATATGTAGGGTAGTTTTTCTCATAATTCATCAAAATTCGCAAGTCATAAGCGATAACTATGTTATTATTCAAAAGTACTTATCAAAAACCCTTCATCCATGCATCTCTATAGATTACAAACCCTTCTCCACTGTAAGGTAATTTAATCGCAGTTTCACCTACCAACCTTCCCTTCAATTTCATAGAGTTTCTTCTTGAATTCCTTCTAGTCAATCGGTTCCATTCTAAAAGGATACTTTGATATTAGGGTGGAACAAAGAATAATTTCTTGTTGATAACTCAACTTCACGTTTTTTTATAATTATTTGAAATTATTTTGGAAATATAGCCACAAAACATTGAACAACAGGTATATCAACAATATTGATTTTCTCCCCAACCATTTGAGATGAACAATCATTTTGAATAGTAATTAAGTCCCATAAAATGGTTGTAATCTCCCTAGAATCCTAATACACATCATAATATTTATGGATGGTCCTATTAGGGTTTAGAATTTCAAACATAAATTATATTATTTGACAATAGATGTGGGATTTAGGAAGGGAAATATAATCCCTACATTTGATGATATCAAATTCAACCAAAGTAAGAATAACATGGTTTGTAGGAAGCTCATTCCCACAAACATCAACCAGGGAAGAATCATAGATATTATATGAAATCGTCACACCATTAGGATTTTTCACTTCTAATTCAATATCTAATTATTTTTGTGGAATCATAAAACCCTTAGAAAATTTCTTATATATGAAATTGTGGGTAGATATAGAATCAGATATGAAATTAGAATTCTTGGAGTGGATTTAAAGTGTGTCTTTCATCACATAATTATCATACCCATCACTATAAATTGAAATTTAATGATGTTATCCCATGTATCTCATCTTAAGATGTTGTTGACATCGATCATCATCACAATACCATGGGTTTCAATAGTGATTTTCATAATTCTAATTCACTTTACACTTGTAGCACTAAATCATGGGAGGTTCATTCTGTTCATCTTTCTCTCAATTATAATTTTGAGCTAACTTCTTCCAATAATTTAATCTATTAACTTTCTAGTGGCATATCCTTCCATGATTAAAACAATTATTAGATCCCTAAAAGAAATTTCATCAATGATTATTCCCACATTTAGAGTATAATGTAAACCTCATCTTCTTTTCTCCATGGTTTTATAGTTTCGTTTGAAACCTTGCTTCCTTTTCATGTCATAACCATGAGGTTGATATATGAATCCAACCTCCATTTGAAACTTGATTTCAGAATGAAAAATATATTCAAAGATACTATAGTCTCTTATAGACAACTCCCTTCTAGGACATGGATTTATGACACAGAAGAACATATTAACTTTACTTTCTGGTTGGATGATACTTCCTAATGTTTTCCTCATATGTCTTATGAGATTAGCCTCATAGTTGACAAAAAAATTCCCCATCCCTTTGATAAAAATCAAGGAACGATTTCAACTTCTTAGTGCGAATAATTATAGTAATGTAATTATTAAAAAACAAGTTCTTAAACTCAACCCAATCTATGGATTCAATCTCATCTTGCTACCTTGTTTTCTTGATAAGAATCCACCAGTAGTCTGCATGAAATTCTAAATGATAAAGAGAGAGAATTATTTTCTCATGCTCTAAACACCGAAGAATGATGAATATATTTTTATTACTATTGATCCATTATTTTTTAGTAAGTGGATTAGAAGACCCAGTTAAAAAGGTGGATATTTCATCACGAGAGATATCATGACTGATCCCCCAGGGCCCGTGTCGTGCCTACCCCAAGATCACCATCCATTGGCCAGGGGATGGAGTCTAGCACCGAAAGGCATACTCTATAAAATGGGAAGGAATTTCCATTACTTATTTACAAACAAAAGGTCCATGAATAGGGAAAGAATGAACAGTGAAGTAAACTACTGGAGTAAAATAGTGATGGAAGTAAAAGAGTCGAAATACAAGCCTAATTTTAAATGTTAATGTACAACTAGAAATTCAATAAAACTTAAAGAAAAAAGGAAAACAGCTTCTGGGTCATCCTCCAAGGTTCCTACATGATGTGCGGGTACATATCGCCTCCTTAGAACTCCTTTTCCACCCATCTTCTCTACGTACTGCCTAGTCCTAGCTCTCTCAAACCTCAACCCAGCTACTAGTCATCTGCACCAGACTTAACAAGGTGTTGGCGTAGCCTGTGGAGGGGTGAGTATAAAGATAATCAGCAGGGACCCTAAGACCCCAAAAGTATTCAAGACTTCCAAAAATAAAAACCACAAGGTAACCCCATGAAGGTAGATTACCAAAAAGGTAAACTACCACATAGCATAACCTCAATCACAAGCACAAAGTAAATACAAATCACACCTGGATTTATTCTAGGGGGTGTAAAAGGTAACATCCCTAAGGACAATGTCGAACGCCTCGACTGCTGGAGAACTCATCCTCTATTGAGTATAGTGGGTATTCCATGTCACACAGAGATTCTTCCCACTATCCTTGGATTGCAGAGTTACTCTTCCTATCAAGTATAGTGGGTTGACCGCTTGACACAATGGTGCTCCCTACCATTGGTCTGCCACGTCACATAGAGGTGCTCCCCCTTGTGGCCTTATGATATACTCCTCCAGTCAAGTAACATTAGTTTTCCACATCACAAAGAGGCACTCCCCACTGTGGGTTTGCTACGTCACACAGAGGCACTCCCCACTGGGCCAGTCTTGTCACTCCGAGTCGTAATGGTCAGCAGTCCTCAAGTCTCATACAGTCGTAGGATTCCGTACATAGCGTTCTTGGGAGAACCACTCCCCTTGCCATCGGTCATACCTCAATCGTCCCAAAGTCCCACAATAAAGTATCCTAAACATCTGTCACATCATAAGGGACCCAAATCAATAGACGACACATAAATCAGAAGCCCAGTCTGTAAGTTATTTGTTTTTCTGCTCTGAGCGCTCAGTTGTATTTGAGGTTCGATCCAGCCTGACCATACTCCAACTATATACCAAAAGGACCGACTCAATCCAAGAATTCTGGTTTCGTAGATGGTTCATCTAACAAACGCTCTATTCTCATGTTATGGCCAAAAAGGAAAAACTGGTATTGGATTGCCCGGGTCCAGTCCGACCATGTCGAGCCCAGCTGGCCCGACACGACACAGTTCGGGTCGACCCAGCCAGACTCGAGTCCGGTCCGGATGGCCTACCCATTGCGAGCTTGGCCTGTATAGGGGATGGCCTGGCCCAGTGACCCATTGGGCATGGCTCGCTACTGCGCCGCCCTCTCGGCTGGTGGTTCACCTAGACAGGTCTTCCCTGACTGACACGTAGTGGGAGCCCCCCTGCTCTTCCCAAAAATTCCTTGGATTGTTCCCCTGGTGGCACGCAGGACCCGTCGGAGGGGTCTCGCCTGCAGTGGCTCGGCCAGCTAGATGGCTGGCCAGACATCATCCCAGTGGTGTAGTCGCACGCCGCTCTTCCACCACGGCTAGCCAAATTCTGGCCACCCTTCTGCTTCCACCACGACCCTGGCCTCCTTCTCCACTATCAGAGCGATTGCGCATTGCCGCTCCACTACGTGGCCGACCGGCATGCCAGCCGCCACCACATTCTTCCTCGTGGCTGATGAGACATAGCCTCCTACTTATTTGGCGGTGCGGACATGCCCCACCCCTTCTTCATGTGGCTGGCTGGCATGCCATCCACCACCTCTTGCTTCTCCGCGGCAGACAAACTGCGACCTCTTGCTTATCAGGTGGCTTGGATCTGCACCGCCCTTCCTTCATGCAGCAGGCTGGGTTCCGGCTGCCGCCTTCTTCTGTGAGCCATATAAGTTTCATTCCAAGCTCAAAAACTAAAACAATAGAATATTTTCAATCCATGGGTTTAGGTCTCCATGTCCATATTCCATTCTCAACAAATTATTTAATTTTCAATGTCAATAAATATTTGGATTTGAAGAGAACACGAAGAACACACGGTGAATAAAAAGGGAAGAAGCAAGAATTAAGTGATGGACGATGGCCATGTTATTTTTTCCATCATCGTAATCAATTCAGAATATGAAGAATCAATAAATAAATTTAATCATATGAAAAACTCATACCTATATTTTCTGATGGAGTTGGAACGAGGATGAAGATGAAGTCGTTGAAGAATGTCGACATTTGTCTCTTTCCTAAGACGCTTCTGATCCTGGCTTGGGGTTGGTTCCTCATTCTTCATGGGGGGTGATTCTTAATTGGAGAATATTCTTCCTGATTCTCCAAGTCCCTCCCAACTATCCTTTTCCAATGAATTCCAACAAGGAAATTAGGATCTAACATATTAAATTAGGTTTATCAATTTAATTAAAGATTCCACAGTTAATTTGGTTATGTTGGCACATTAATTCAGTGGAGAAACCAAGATGCACCTCCCACATTAATGATGGAGTTCATGGTTCGAGTGGTCCCCGACATTAATTTTAAAATGGGAGGATTCAATCTCGGGTGGTACCCACCACCAAATTGAAATGGCTGGTTTCACAAAGTAAAATAAAATAAAAGATGTTTTATTTTATATTGTTTATTTATTATTTAAACACAACAACAAAAAATATGAAAACTAACATTATCCCTCGATATACTTTGGTCTAGATGAAGGTCTCATTAAGAAAATAATGGCACTATGAGTTCAATGGTGCTATCATATTTCAATTTCGATCCCCATTTCAAAAGTTACAAAACACCGTTTTGGTGATTACATACCGTACCAGAAAAAAATTTCGGAAAATTATCAACAGTAACCCTCAACCCGCACCGGTCAAGGTTAGGATATTCCTAAGTGAAACACACCCCAAATAACCCAATGGTACTCTCGGATTTCCAATCCGAGTTACCATTTAAAAGTTATGAATTTTAAAATAAAATAATTGTCACTTAATTATTTTCTTTACGACCACAAAATATATTTAACTAGTGTCTTGCATTGGACAATGTCAGTATGTGCCTAAAGAAAGCATACCATAATGAGTTCACATGTGGTCTCATATTTTTAATCTGAGTTACTGTTTGTGAGTTATAAGCATTTAAATAATAAAATAACTTTATTTAATTATTTTACTTATGGTTATGCCATTTTTGGGTTTTTCACAGGAAGCATGTGCCGACTAAAAATAAGTTGCATCTAGGGTAAACCTACCATACATGGAAAAACAGTGACCTTAGATTTCTGATCCAAGTAACTGTTTAAGAGTTATTCTTCTTTTTCAGGAACACTGCTTACGCGCGCTAATTTAAGGTTATGAAAACTTCAACGGATCATTCTGGGCACTCAGGGCCTCGGAATCGCGCACCTTTAGATTTCCTGGTCTCGAAATAATTCCATATAATTAGAAAAATATATACGTAATTTAAGGGACATTAAATTATCCCCACAATAAGGATTTATGTTCCCAAAATCCATAATATAGACTAAGGAAACAAATGGTGGTAATGAGCACAGATCTGAGCCTCCTACACCCATGTGCATTCCTAGAGGTTCATGTGCAGCCAGCGAATGCACACCAGAGGTATCAAATACCCACGAAGGACCCGATCATGTAGATCCCCAAACTCCACCAGAAACTCTGTAAAAGTTAACCCATTTTCAATGTCCATCCCTCCATGGTCGATGAATTGGGAAGTGTTGTGGATGTATATCCTCAGCTAGAATACGTGGAAGACATCGTGCTCCCACTCCAACCGTGGTGGTAGTCCCAAGCGGTATTCCACCTCACCAATCCTCCAATGTATCATAACTGGTCCAATAAACCTTGGTGATAACTTGCCTCCTAAGCCAAATACTTATATTCCCTTTCGAGGGAAGACTCACAATAAAACATGGTCCCCCTCCTAGAACACCAAAGGTCTTAATCTCTTGTCGGCATTAGACTTATGCCAGTTACATGCTGTCTTCACTTTCTGACAAGTGAGACATCGTGATACAAACTCAACCACTGCTTTCTTCATCCCTATTCAACAGTGCTGACTCCAAATATCCTCATACATCTTCGCCACTTCTGTATGGACCGCTAAAGGGGATGTATTGAAATCCCGCAATAACACCACCTGTAGCGCTACTAGTACCATGGTATGTCCCCTGAAGAGGATGACGTGCTCTCCACCTTCATAAAATCCATCAGGTACCTACCTTGATGATATCTGAGCACGCTGAGCCTTGTAATCAAGGTCTCCAAGTTGGGCCTCTATGAATTCCTAAAGGAGTGGGGGAGTGACTGTCATAGACTAGAGGTATGCTTCTCCATCTCTATTGATGAAGGATATCTACAACGTGGCTAGTTTCTCTGTCGCCTCACTCAGCAACTACAGACCAGACCTCATACTGAGTGCATCAACTACCCCATACACCTTCCCAAGAGTATGGACTATCTCAATGTCATAGTCCTGCAGGAACTCTAGCCATCGCCACTGTCTCAGGTTCAGTTCTTTTGAAGAGAATATATACTTAATAATCTTGTGATGAGAGTAGAATATAAAATGTTCACCCATCAAGTATTTCCACCACATCTTAAGCACAAAGACAAAAATTGCTAACTCCATGTCATGGATAGCATAGTTTTAATGTCAGTGTCTATCTCAGCTTTTGAATGCTCTTTCGAAACTTCTCCCTCTACAGTAAAGGCTCCCCCTTTTCGTCAAAGCTGACAAGGGTGCCGCTACCCAGAAGAAGTCCAATACAAATCTCCAGTAGTACCTAGCCAAAGCAGATTCCCTCTCCCATCGAGGAGATAATCCAAGAAACATCTTTTGGAAATATATACCCTAATTCTTCCACTATTGTTTGTAACTAAAAACTCTTAACTCCTACTTCCACGAGGGTAAGTATGGATGACTCAAGAGCGATCGGCTGCACCATCGTATGCATGGGTTTATCCTGTGCTGCCTGGTTTTCATTTTTTTCGCCCACTATGAAAAATCCAATTTTAATGTTGTAGGAAAAGAACAACCTTTTTTCCTAATACAGCCAATATGAGTTTGAACTGTTGATGTCCAGTCCATATCCAAACTAACGTCATAAGACCTTGACACTTCCACCAAGAGGTTCCAACTGAAACTCTCACCTAAAGGGTCAGATCACATCGTCATAGTAAGTGTGATTATTGAGTCTCCTCCCAAAGAAATCTCCAGATGTGAGGGTCGAGTCAATAGCTTAACCAGAAACTCTAGGTCAGGGACAAGATTCTTGGAAGGAAGGAATGATTGGTACCTATGTCTATTAATACGGAAGCTAGTAGTAGACACATACCATTTATTAAATCGTTACTAGAGCCCTTGGGTCGCACTCCTTAACCGCATGCAGCTACTCCCTTCCCCTATCCTCTAGCCCCCTAAGCATTTTGGGGAACACAAAGGAGAGTGGTAGTAACATGTGAAAATGTACACCACCTCATGTTACTCTCCTAGCTCTGCTTCCACGTCTACAGCCCTGCAGATTCATCTATCACTAACACTTTTTCTTCCCGAAACATTTTTACATGCCCATGTCTCTAATACTGGCACGAGTTTCATGCATTCTCACTACTAATATTCACTAGATGTATCTATTCTTCCAAATAACATTGAGCCAAAAAGGTTCTCTATAGAACCTTGACATAGGTAGGAATACATAGAGTAATAGTGTTTTCTCAGACATTCATAAACTCACCATGCTTAGATGTCTGAGCCCCGAAGCACTGATTGTATCTTATTCATCTAGTACTAGGAATGGTCGGTAGGCATCGATGATAACTGAGCTACTAACAAGTCATCCTGTCGAAGTTTTAGAAGCTCTAGAGAAATCTCAGCCACCTCTTCAAGCTAGTCCTCATCTACTTGTGAGTCGGGATCACCTCAGAACCTGAGGGGAATATAACGCTGAAACCTGTAAATGGAACTAAGCCTAAATGTGTCCTCTACCTTTACCGCCATTTGTATGTGCTTTTCAAAGGGTGATAGTGCTACTAGTACACCACCCGAATGTGCCAACGTAGTAAGAGGTCCCTTCACCGGAGCCTCATCCCTCTGTGGGCTGCCATCTTGTACTCTCTCAATAATCCCAGATGACTGTATTTGTTGTGGAATCCTGATAAATAACAGGTGCACCATGGTCATTATGTTATAACTAGTGAGCTGACTCTAATGGAATCAAAAGAAAAACTTTTCAAAACAAACGCAATCACTGTTTTCGTGCACTGAGTTGGAAATTTGAATTCCGGGTCCTGGTCTATGGATACGTCGGTTGCCGCACCAATACTGGACTAACCAAACTGAAAACCACATGCATAACACATAACACTATTGCTTCACCAAAAAGATCAGAGTCATAGTTCTTCGGTAGAACTGAAATCCTATGATACTACTTTGTCACGACTCATCCTTCGGGGCCCATGTCGTGACTACCCCAAGCCCGCCTTCCATAGGCCATGGGATGGATACTAGAACTAAAAGGCATACTCCCTAAAATGGGAAGGCATTAACTTTAATTCGGTACAAACCCATGGTCAAATAATAGGGAATGAAGCAACTGTAAAGTAAAATACTATAGTAAAAGAGTGTTAAAAGTAAAAGGGGATGGAATACAAGCGCAACTGTAAAGGTACAAGTAAAACTAAAAATATAATACCACTAAAATAAAATTTAAAATAGCTACTGGGTCCTCATATGAGCTTCCTACCTGATGGGTAGGTGTAGATCGCTTCCTCAGCACTCAATGTCCGCCTGTCTCTTCTGCATCCATCCTAGTCCTGGCACCCTCAAACCTCAGCCCAGCTGCTCGTCGTCTGCAGAAGACACAACAAGGTGTGGGGGTAGCTCGTGCAGCGGTGAGTATAACGATACTCAGTAGGGACCCCGAGACCCCAAAGGTCTCCTATAGTTCCACAATGAAAAACCATGGGGTAACACCACAATGATAGATTACCACATGGGTAAAGTACAACATTGCATAACCTCAATCACAAGAACAAGGTAAAGATATCTCACTCCAGGATTTATTCTAGGGGTAGTAACATGTAACATCCCCAGTCACAACATCGAATGCCTCGACTTCAGGATAAATCCTCCTCTATCGAGTATAGTGGGCATGACGCGCCACATAGAGGCACTTCCCACTAACCTTGGACTACTGAGGTACTCCTGCTATCGAATATCGTGGGTCTTCGACTTCGCACAGAGGCTCTCCCCACCATGGGTCTTCCGCATCACACAGAGGTGCTCCAGCTTATGGTATGCTGAGGTACTCTTCTGGTCATGTGCCATGGGTCTGTCGCGTCACACAGAGGTGCTCCCCACCATGGGTCTACCGTGTCCCACAGAAGCGCACCCCTCTAGGCCTATCGAGTCACTCCGAGTTGTAATGGTTCACATTCATCAAGTCTTAGCCAGTCCTAGTGTTCCGTACGTAGCGTGTTGGGGAGAACCGCTCCACAATCCATCGGTCATCCCTCAACCATCCCGAAGTCCCATGAAAAAGTATCCCAAAGGTCTATCATGTCATAAGATACCCAATGCAATATGAGGCCCATCAATTGGACTCCCGGTCTGCATGTTATTAGGGTTTCTGCTCCATGGGACCGGTTGGATTCGGGGTTCGATCCAACCATTTCATACTACAACATTATCCAAAACTGATGTGGTGTATATCAAAAGGACTGTCTTGATCCATGGATTATGGTTCCATAGATGGTTCGTAAAATGGACTCACGGTTCTCATATTACTTCCAAAAAGGAGAAACTGGGTTAGGATGTGCCCGGGTACGGTCCGACCCATTCGGACCCACCCGGCCCGCCCCGTCCTGGGCCGACCCGACCTGGTTCGGGTCGCCCGGCCAGACCCGGGGCCCGTCCGGATGGCCTGGCCTTGGCACACACAGCCCGCCTAAGGGATGGCCCAGCCCGAAGACCCGCATGGCACGGCCTGCTCGGCTGGTGGTCTGCTCTAGAGGGTCTGCCCTAACCGACACTCGATGGGAGGAAGCCCCCATTCTTCCAAAATGATGTATGGATCTTTCGGCTCGTGCCACGCGGGACCAGTCAGAGGGTTCACGCACAGTGTGGCATGGCCTGTCAGACTTCTTCCCAGTGGAACGGTCGTGCACCGCAGCTCCACCGCGGTCGGCTAATAGTTGACCACACTTCAGCCTCTACCACGACCAAGCGGTGCGAACATGCGGCACCACTCCACTACATAGCTGGCCAGCGTGCTAGCCTTCACCACTTGCTTCACTACGGCTGACGATCCATGACCTCTTGTTAATCCGGTAGCACGCACGTGCCCCACACATCATTCATGCGGCCAGTCGGGTGCCGACTGCCACCTTCTTCCGCGTGCCATTGCAGTTTCGGTCCAAGACCAAAGACTAAAATAATCGCATATTCTCAATCCTTATGTTGAGGGATCCACGTCCATATGTCACGCTCAACAAATTATTTTGTTTCAAGGGTAAATAAATATTTGTCTTTGAAGAATGCATGAGAACGCGCTGTGAATCATAAGATAAGGGGCATGGTTTACGTGCGGGACAATGACCATGTTTTTTTGGACATCATCGTTCGGAATTTAGAATATAAAGGATCAATAAATAAATTAAATCATATTAAAAAAACCTACCTTGAGTTTCCAATGGAGGTGGTGTGAGGAAGAAGATGAATTAATTTAAGATTTTCGGCGTTCGTCACTTCTTTATGACGCTTCTGATCTGAGTTCGAGGTTGATTTCACATTCTTCATTGGGGGTGGTTCTTCTTTGAAGAATGTTTTACCTGGTTCTCCAAGGCTCTCCCAACTCTTCTCTGAAAACTATTTCCATCTAAGAAATGAGGATCCAACATATTAAAAAAAGTTTATCAATTTAATTAATGTTAGAACAATTAATTAGGTTTTGTTATCACATTAATTCAGGGGGAAACCAAGAGTCAACTCCCACATTAAAGAGGGAGTTCAAGGGTCAGTCAGTCCCCACCATTAATTTCAAAATGGGAGGTTTCAATCATAAGTGGTCCCCACCAAAAATTTGAATGGGTGGTTTCACAAAGTAAAATAAATTAATATATGTTTTATTTTTATTTTTTTTCTTTTAACACACCCACAAAAAGTCTGAAAAATTAATTTCACCCTCGACCTACTTAAAATGAGGTGAAGGTCTCCTTTAGCGAATATCGGTGTTGTGAGTTCAAAAATGCCCTCAGATTTCAATTCTGAGCATCAGTTTAGAAGATACAAAATGCCACTTTTGCCTTTACTAAACGAACCTGAAACAAAAATTTGGAAAATTATTAACAGTCACCCTCGACCCGCGTCGGTCGAGGTTAGGCTCTGCCCAATTGAAACATGCAAAAAAGAACCCAAAAGTACTCTCCTCATTCCAATCCGAGTTACCATTTAAAAGTTTTGAAATTTAAAATAAAATAATTGTCACTTAATTATTTAATTTACGTCCAAAAACTAACATTCACTAGTGGCTAGAGCCAGCCAAGGTTAGTATCTTCCAAATGAATTCATAACCTCATGAGTTCAGAGGTGGTATCTAATTTTTAATCTGAGTTACCGTTTTTGAGTTATAAGCATCTGAAAATAAAATAACATTATTTAATTAATTTATCAACGGTTATCCCATTTTTGGGTTTTATGATAGGAGGCCTACACCGATTAACAAAAGTTGCTCCTAGGGTAAGTCCGCCATCTTGATCTCAACGGTGCCCTCAGATTTCTGATCCTTGTAACTAATGAAGAGTTATTCCACTTTTTCAGGAAAACTTCTTATGCGTTCTAATTAAAGCTTAACAATACTTTGATGGATCGTTCTGGGCACTCCAGACATCGGAATCGTGCGCCATCAGATTTCCCGGTCTCAAAATAATTCCATATAATTAAAAAAAATCGTAATTTTCATGATTTCGATATCATACATATCATATATATCCACTATATACATTCATTCATAATATTATGTAACATTTAGATGTAAGAAATGAAATGCACCATTCATGGAGACGGTAAGCCGTACGTATGCATGAACACTACATTCATTTCTATTTCATATTTAATGGAATGAAATCATAATTATATAAAGGTGTATTATAATTCCAGTATAATATCATATATAGTATCATTTACTCCATCTGTTATACATCCCATATATGGCATTAACGATTCAAATCACTTTGAGGGGGCGGTAGTCCGCACTTCCTAAAATGAAATTATCGCAATTACCCATAATGGAAATCATAAAGGTATGCCATAAATGAAAAATAATGAAGCATAAGGAAAACATAAACATAATATATATCATATCTAAAAATATTGTCATCATAATGGCCACCATGTGAGGTGTTAAAAAAAGATTGAACAATCATCGTTTCGTGAGGCAGTAATTCACCACCCACATAAATAGTATGTTCTTTCACCATTAGACATGGTGTGTGTAAGTGTAAATAAAATCCTTATCATAACAACATCCTAGTATATTTAAGATACTGATTATGTTACAAAAGAAAGGAATAAAAAGTGTTTAAGGGGTTGGACAAGAAAAATAATACAAAAGAACATAAGAGAAGACATTACCTTAAAATCGGGTAACACATTTTGATTTGAGCCAAAGGATTCCTTGGGATGACTTCTGCCAAAAGTGAGGCTTCTAGGAGTAATAGAGGGAAGTTTAGAGGGTATTTGGGCAGATTTTGGCCAAGAAAAATGTCTTGGAAGGTATGAATAAGGTGGTAGTGGTGGGGGCCTTTTATAAGAGGAGAGGAGGGGCACTCTTGGAAAGTCATGAAATGTTACATTATTATGAAATGATTATCAGATTTCAAAGGTCCCACAATTATATATTTCGACGATAAGGTGATAAGGGTTTGAATTATACTCACCCAATAGGTTTTTGAAAAGTGTATGTCTTATATTTTACATTATCATTTCATTTTATTTAAATCGTTAATTAATGAGGTAATCGCTGCATCATCAGGGTGTGACAAATAAATTTAATTATTTAATGTCGAAAAATTATAAAAAAATAAAATTATTTAAGAAATCTTTTTATCTTTCCATTTAATATTTATAGTCGAAAATTTAACTTATATAACCCCATGTAATAATTGGTTTAGTAAAACAAAACATGTTTGTGACAATTTTAGTTTTACTTTAAATAAAAAGTCATTAATGTCATTTTCATACCCAAGTGGCTCCATGGGGTCCCCAAGATGACCCATGGATTTTCTTGGTCGGCCCCGACTCATCCAATAAGGGTATGACAAGTTTCAAGACATTTTCATATTTTTATAATATCATTTTTACCTTAAATTTCACTAATTACCTTTAATCGCGATTAATAAAAATTAAAAGTCACTATTCACCAAAAAATTATTTCAATCCCATTGAACCACATTTTACTTCTTAATGACAACCATGTATGTTGGAATTTTTAAATTCAAATCACAGATGTGGTAATGTTTTATTTACATGAAAAATTAGTTTTCAAACTACCACTTAGTGGTTTCACTATTCATAAAAAATTGATGTTTTTCAGAAAAATACCAAAAATTCACCCTAAGCTATATTTGATATTCCTAATTCAAAAATGATTTATATTTTTCAAAATTAAAAACATATATGTTGGTTTAATGAATTTAATAATTAATTCCCATTGTCACAACAAATAGCGTGTTTTTAAGAAGCAATATTTATCAAAAGATTGACACTTGTTTATGTTCAATTTCAAAGTGAAGTTAATTCTAATGACCACCTTTGGATAAAATAGAAAAAATATATTCTAATTATACTTTAAAACCACTCAATAGTATATGTTATCACTATAAATTATTTTTATTAAAAAAGTTATTTTTAAGTATTTTCTCTATTCATAGAATATTGGAAGTTCTCAGAAAATTACAAAAAATTCAACTTAGGATAATTTAGATATTCTGAATACAAAAATGAAGTCCATTTTGAAATATAAAATTTTATAATTTCAAAAAGTGGGTATTATTATTCATAACTGCTACTTTGATTGGTCGCGGTGTGTTAGAATCTCGAACATGCGTACAATGCATGCTATTGCATTATTGAAATAGAAGCGTATCGTGAAAGCTTGGGGTGCTAAAGTCTCCCATCATTCAATAAATTTCATACTCACAATTTGAAAATGTTCTTCTAAAATAAAAGGTTGGAAAAATAAAATACTTTTGTGGAAAACCCACATCATAAATAGGGTTAACAAAAATATAACATTAAAAAAACAGAAGTACAAAGGTCACCTGAGATAGAGAATACTAGGATTCTATGAAAACATGGATATGGAGGAAAAACAAACCATCAAGGTCTGATGGAGAGTTGTAGAAAATAGGATTAGGAGAATTTTTAACTACAAGATAATCACAAACTTGTGATTGGTTAAACGATAATTGATTCCCCAGTAGTAAAAGTAAACCGAAAACTTTTTTATTTTAAGTTACCTTTCAAAAAGTTGAGGAATTTATTTAGGAGATTTACTAAGAACATAAGGAAATATACATACTTGTCATGTATACTTGTCATTCTTTAATAAATTTTTATCAAAAACCCATCTTTCACTCAAAAAGATAATAGAACTCAAAAATATTATATTTATCCTAATCGTACAAAGTTCCAAATATTTACACATACCATTTAAATTAGGAAAACTATTTTGTAATAACCAGGGACTTCCTATAGGCTAATGGTAGGTAATAAAGGCCTGTCACACTATGGTTGTGGGTTCGATTCCTGCAGCTTTGTCTGACGCGGCGGGTTATCCCCTGACCTGAAGGTTGTCCTTTTCCTAAAACTATAGTATTATAATATTCCAAAAATAATATTCAGAAACGTTTTAACATTACACAATACTATGAAAATTTCAACTTAATCCTTTCCAAAAATTATATTTATCCAAGATACCTCTGTCCAAACATTCTCTAAAAGGTCTCTAAATTCCAAAATCAATTGTAACATCAGATTCCCCAAACAAAGTAAATTTTCTCTTATTGTCACATACTAAAAATATGATTACTTTCATCCTATTAAAACCTTGATTAAAACAATAAGTACTGCAGTACAATCCTTATATATATCACATTATTCTTTTAACCAGAATATAATCCTTGAGTCCAAAAGCACCAATACATTAATTATTCTACTTCAACTGTAGTAACAGCATAAGATCAGCCTTGATCCCTTGGCCTTTTTTGAGGTATGTTTCCTTGGCTCTTAGGGAATTCATTTGCATAATGTCTCATTTCTCTACAATTGTAGCATTCAACATTGATAGCCTCTTTCTTCCCCTTGAAATCACGAGCCTGGTGACCTTTTTCTCCACATTTATATGAAACTCCCATTCCTTTTAGGAATGTACCGGGGTGATTCTTCCAAAAATTATCACATAATGGAAAATCCTTCTTTCCCTTTTCCCCTTTATCTGTCTCTTGTTCCACTATTCTCTTCTTCTCTTTCTTTACTTTATTGTCATAAGATTTACAGAATTCCTTTTCTGTCTTGATAGAACACGAGACTATATCTTCGTACAATGAGAAAGATTATGATACTAATGCTCTATGGAGAAATGGTTTTAACCCATCAAAGAAATGATCGATCTTACTTTGTGTGTTACGTATATAATCTGCAGCATGCCTCACTAACCGTGTAAAGTTAGACTCATACATTGCGATATTCTCATACTCCTTCTTCCTCAGACTTAGAAATTGCCTTTCCATATCTACTCGATGGTCATGTGGAAAGTATTTTTATAAGAAAATCTCTTTGAACTCCCTCCATTCCATATTCGATAATTCATCATCTTCCTTTGTGTTTTGAATCAATGACCACCATTGATCAACATCTCCAGTGAGGCGGTAAATTGCCATGATAACATTTTCCCTTTCATTACTCCCCAAGGCATGGAATATTTTCTCTAAGGAGTTTATCCATTTCTAAACTACTAATGGATTTGTACCCCCATTTAATGTTGGTGGTTGCTGCCTCATGAAGCGATCTAACATTGATCCTCCATGCTACGGATCAGGGTGCTCCATATGAGTAAGGTTATTATTCATAACCTGAGTGAGTTGTCCCAGTATGGTGATAAGTTGATCAGCACCAGTTGTATCACCATCTCCACTATAATTATATTTATCAGGAGGGAAATCCCTACATGGAGTGCATGAATTGATATTGTTTACATTCCTTCGACTAGGATCCATTTCTAAACAATGTCATAAACTAGATTAGTTTATGAATCAAAATACATAATTCCATACTTGGAAAACACTTAACATAAATTTAACTATAATCATAAAAATGTTTTCATTGAGGAAGTATGTACTCATAAACCCTTCATAATGGTTTGTAATGAAAATGAGAATTATAATAAGAATATCCCTTGGGAGTGTCGTAACCAAGAGTTCAGCAAGGCCCGTTGTCGTGAACCAGTTCCCGTTCGAGTCTAGATCAAAGCGGTGTTTTTGGGTTTTACCCCTAGGTACGTCTGTTCCAGAGCCGCCTCTATCTGCTCATATCCAGACAGGGATGTATTGCTCTGAAAATTCACAAAATCACTATAATACCAATCTTTTAGGAAGTTATTCTATACTAATCCTAAATGTCTATCTTTGGGCTATGTGCTCTAATAATAGTTTATCTAAATATAGCTTCCAAGGTTAGTACTAAACTGCCTCTGATACCAACTGTAATGCCCCGACCCCAGTTACCCAGAGTCGATGCATTATTGCGTAACATTGGAATGATCACAAAAGATCAAGTCTCGAATGACCGATTAGTTTAGTAGCCGTAGAAACACTAGATACATTCATAAGTCTTACATTACATTATAATGTAAAACAAAACTACAACAACATCTTGTCTTCATATACCCTCATACTATCCCTACAGGTCATTCTTAATATACTTCTTCACATCCTGGAAAAATTAAAACATTGGAAGGGGTGAGCTCAGATTTTTAGTAAGGATAACAATATAGCTAAATCTTTCATTAATAAACATTAAAATTTAAGGCAATGTATAACTAAAACAAAAGACTTTTAAACTTGAACTTCACCATAATATGGAAAAAATTAAATGAAATAATTCCATTTACTTATTCACATGGATATTCTACTAGCATAATAATCACATGCAATATCAATAACCACTTTCATAATGATGGAATTCATAATTCCAGATTATCATAACCACGTAGCCAAGGCATCGTGCCTAGACTACAAATAATATTTTTTCAAGGCCTCATGGAAATACACTAGTTTGTCTCATGAGACCTACCGATGCATCGAGGAGCTATAGCGGGCTCCACCCGTCCCTTATTAAGTCCAATTCATTCCTCGTATTAATATGTTTAAACATATCATAAACCATAACATAATCGTATCACATAAAACACGCATATAAGAAACATAACATTTCCACATTTCAATCACAAGATATCAATACAAAACATTGATATACTAAAAACATTATCAAAACCATTTTTAATACCAAAATAAAATAAAATATAAACTTGGTATTTATTTTTCATTTGAAAAAAGTTATTTCTTGTAGAGGAAGCCGAAACTAAAATAATGGTCACAACGACGGAGAAGTCGTTGTCGCCGCATATGTATGACCAAAAAAACATTCCTTTTTTTCGTTTAGTAAAATTATTCGTAGAAAAATATTCCATTTGAATATTCGTAAAAGTCAAAGGGGTTTATACACCATATAAAAGAAATTTGTGTATAAAATAAAATGTGCCTCAATAAATGGAGATTGGGATGAAGTCCCTTACAAAGATAATTTTTTAAATAAAATAGATCTATTATGTGGATTAACTATAATTACACATAAATAAAGTACAAATACAAGAGTGGAAATAATAATATCATGACATAATTTGAAAGTAGGAGATTAACCCAAAGAACGGAAATTGGGTTAAGAAGTTCCCTTACCTCTTGTCCGACTTGACTCGACCGTTCTTTAACCTCCTGAATAATAAACTATAGTTAATTTATAATTTCTTAATAACCTTTTTCAAGTTTGTTCTTCCATTTATATAACTTATTACCATGTTATGAACATTATGTAATTATTTATGTTAATAACGGTCGTTTTGTCGATCTTTAGTACCTCAGTCAAAAATAAACTTCATATAATTACAAGTTGTTCATGTGGTAAAATATCATTTATATAAAGAATTATATTCATGATGTAGATATCATATATATCATATATATCTAGTGTATAAATTCATTCATAATATTATGTAACATTTATAGGTAAGAAATGAAATGCACCGTTCATGGAGACGGTAAGCCGTACGTACGCATGAACGCTACTTTCATTTCTATTTCGTATTTAATGGAATTAAATAATAATAATATAAAGGTGTATTATAATTACAGTATATTATCATATATAATATCATTTACTCCATCCTTTATACGTCCCACATAAGGCATTAACGATTCAAATCACTTTGAGGGGGCCGTAGTCCGCACTTCCTAAAATGAAATTATCGTGTTTACCCATAATAGAAATCATAAAGGTATGCCATAAATGAAAAATACAGTAGCATAAGGAAAACATAAACATAATATATATCATATATAAAAATATTTTCATCATAATGGCCACCATGAGAGGTGTTAAAAGAAGATTGAACAATCATCATTTCGTGAGGCATTAATTCGCCAACCACGGAAACAGTATGTCCTTTTACAATTAGACAAAGGTGTGTGTAATTGTAAATAAAATCCTTATGATAAAAACATTATAGTATTTTGAAGATACTTATGTTGTTAAAAAATAATGGAATAAAAAGAGTTTATGGGGTTGGAGAAGCAAAATAATACAAAAGAACATAAGGGAAGACATTACCTTAAAATCAGGTAACTCTTTTTGATTTGAGCCAAAGGCCTCATTGGGATGACTTCTGACCAAAGTGAGGCTTATAGGTGTAAGGGATGGAAGGTTAGAGAGTATTTTGGCTGATTTTTTCCGAGCCAAATGTCTTGGAAGGTGTGAATAAGGCGGTAGTGGTGGGGGCCTTTTATAAGAGGAGAGGAGGGGCACTCTTGGAAAGTCATGAAATGTTACATTATTATGAATTGGTTTTCAGATTTCAAAGGTCCCAAAATTATATATTTATAAGATAATGTGGTAAGGGTTCGAAATATAGTCATCCAATAAGTTTTTTACAAGTGTAAGTCTTATATATTACATTATCTGTTCATTTTATTTAAATTTTTAATTAATGAGGTAATCGATGCATCATCATGGTGTGACAAATAAATTTATTTATTTAATGTCTAAAAATTATAAAAGAAATACCATGATGTAGGAAATATTTTTACCTTTCCAATTAATATTCATAGTCGAAATTTTAACTTATATAACTCCATGTAATAATTGTTTTAGTAAAACAACACATGTTTGTGACAATTTTATTTTTACTTTAAATAAAAAGTTATTAATGTCATTTTCTTACCCAAGTTGCTCCATGGGGTCCCCAAGTTTACCCATTTATTTTTTTGGTCGGCCATGACTCATCCAATAAGTGTAGGACAAGTGTCATGATATTTTCATATTTTTATAATATCAGTTTTACCATAAATTTCACTAATTATGTTAATCGCGATTAATAAAACTTAAAAGTTACTATTCAACAAAAAATTAGTTTAATCCCATTGAAGCAAATTTTACTTCCTAATGACAACCATGTATGTATGATTTTTGAAAATCAAATCACAGAAGTGGTAATGTTTTATTTATATTAAAAATTAGTTTTTGAACTACCACTTAGTGGTTTCACTATTCATCAAAAATTGAAGTTTTTCAGAAAATACCAAAAATTCACCCTAATATATATTTGAAATTCCTAATTCAAAAATGATTTATATTTTAAAAAATTCAAAACATATATGTTGGTTTAATTAATTTAATAATTAATTCTCGTTGTCACAACAAATAGCGCATTTTTAGGAAGCAATATATATCAAAAGATTGAAAATTGTTTATGTTCAATTTCAAAGTGAAATTAATTCTAATGACCACCATTAGATAAAATGGTAAAAATATATTCTAATTATAATTTAAACCAACTAAATAGTATAATTTATCACTATAAATTATTTTTATTAAAAAAATATGTTTGTAAGTATTTTCTCTATTCATAAAAAATTAGTACTTCTTAGAAAATTACAAAAAATTCAACATCGGATAATTTCGATTTTCCGAATACAAAAATGAAGTCCATTTTGAATTATAAAATTTATATAATTTAAAAAGATGGGTATTACTATTCATAACTGCTACTTTTATTGGTCGCTGTGTGTTAGAATCTGGAACTTGCGTACAATGAAAGCTATTGCATTATTGAAAGAGAAGTGTATCGTGAAAGATTGGGGTGTTAAACTTCTTGACTAGCACCCTTCGAATGAAAAACAAACATAAAAAATATATTCCTAAACTAAGGGAAAAGAATCATAAAATGGATGATCTTAGATGATCAATAAGGGTTACAAGAGAGATATGTAATTATAATCATTATCATAATGATATTTGAACATGATCACTAAAATATAAGATCATACTATTCATATCAGAGATCATATACATGAATCATCGCATAAATCATGGATGTTAATAAGACATGAATCATAATGAAATAAATAACATATGACATGAATGAATTAAATAGGAATAAGACATGTAATTGTGGGAGACACATAATCATACATAATGATTTCCATAGTAGTCAAGGAAATGCTTCCAAGACCATCCTAGTAGACAAAGCCCTTTACTGAACTGGATTCACACCCCGTTCTTCCCCTATATTACTAAAGAAATTTCTCCCCTCATTCCATCCTTGTAGTACTGAACCATGTTTATCTATAATTCCATTCATTTCTGTATCATGAGATATAATTATTTACCAAATTCATTATAGGGAGATATAAACACCACCATTCTCAAAATGATTTCACACGTACACGTTCCATATGATAAAAATAATCACATCATAACCCATGAAATGAAATGTGTATTATAATTATGTTATCATATCATAACATGTGAAAATATATAGGTTACATAATCATTTAATCATAAAACTTTCAGGTGAAAAAATGCAGGTTTCAAAAGGAAATAACTTATGAAAGAGAAACAAGTATCATCGACATCATTCCATCAAAACATAACTCATTTAGAGAATTAATATGAACAGAAACATTAAATAATTCCCAATAAAGTTATTAGTAACACCAAAATTTGTTATATTGGATGGGAAATAATTTTCATTGATATTTTAATAACATTTCTATAGTAAAATATCTTTGCATCTTCGAAAAAATCTTTACAAGACATAAAATATTTTGTAGAACATTTTAATGGAAAATAAGATTTAAAATTATAAAGGAAGCCTTAAAAACCATAAATAGTTTATAAAAATACTTTAACCATGAAAATAGTATTCAAATATATTTGAAAAATATTTTTGAAAATATTTTTCAATAAAATGTATTTGAATACTATTGATTTCTAACCGGAGAGAGACACGAGAATATTTTACATAAAAATGTTATATTATGTACCAAAGAGTGAAAAATAGTAATAATATCTAGATATATATTGACTAACCATATTATAATGAAACTCATCAATGTTATTGGGAGATAGATCATAAGATTTTATCAAAGGAAGCATAAACATAAACAATCTCAAAAAGTGATGAGATTGTCTCTATAAATTCATATAACTTGGTGACATAGGATAACACTCTCCATGTAAGAAAATAAAATTAAATTAAACATAAAATATCATGAAAATAATTATTTTCAATACAAAACATGTTAAATGGAATTGTATACACCTCAAAAAATAATTTGGGTACATAACAAAACAAGACTACCAAAGAAGGCATATTGAGACCAAGCTATTTTACTGATTTTGTAACTTTTCAAACATAACACCTAGGAACGAAAATTCATAAAACAGAAATGTGAGTACCCATAAATATAATTATAATATAAATATAATCCAAATATGTTTGTTACATACACCACACAAAAATAAAAGAGTGGTTCCATAGCATGTATCTCATGGAAATAAAAAGTGAAATGAAATACCCATACCTTTTATATTCAATTTAATTGTAAAAGTTAAAACCACATGTATAATAAATATAAATATATAATAAATCATTTAAATAACTATAAAATAATATATAATACTATATATGGTTTTATTAAAAACATATATTACCCTCTTGTTAACTATACTCTTTTAAGGTTTCAATTCGGATAATATACGCTTTGTTCTTCACATGTGTCTTAATTTGTTTTATCGATAGTGATTATATTTATATCATGATTCAAAAATGTAAACCATGATAAAAATAATATGTACATTAATTATATTTTCTTAAAATTATTTATTGAATATAGAATATTGAAGTGGAATACACAATTCCTGGAGATGGTAGGCCTTATGTATGCACCCACGTTGTTTCCATTTTTATTATCGCATTTAAGGAAAGAAAGAAAATGACCAATATGAATATATGTATAAAATATAATTAAAGTAGAATTATAATGTTATACATATATAATATATATTTAATAAACCCATACTTGATACATTTTATGTAGTGTGTGAAGGAATAAAATCTCTTTAAGGGGGTGGTAGTCCACACATCCCCAAATGAAATTATCATATTAACACTGAATCAAACTTATAAATATATATGTTTTAAAAGAATTATGTAATATAAAAAACATAATAAATAAAACATATATTGGGTACTAACATCGTTTCTATCATAATTTTCACCATGAGTGGTGGTAATTAAAAAAATGAACAATCATCATTTAGTGGGAAAATAGTTCACTGTCCATGTAAACATTAAGATCATTACCCATTAGATAGAGGTGTGTGTATGTATAGGTTTAACCATTAGCATATAAACATCCTATTATATTTATTATACTGGTATTTTTATAAAATAATTGAATAAAGAGAGTGTATGGGGTGGAGAAGCAAATAAAATAAATGAGACTGTGAGAAGGCATTATTTCTTAATCTGGTAACTCCTTTTGTTTTGTGCGAAATGGATTCCTTGAAAGAATTTATAGAAAATGGAAGCTTCAATGGAGAAGGTAATGATTTTGGATAGTTTATTGGGCTATTATTGGCTGAAAATATGTGTTTGTATAGGTTTCAAGAAGAGGGATTGGTGGTGAACTTTTATAGGGAAAGGAAAGGACATAATTGACATTTTTGGAGCAAAATTACATGTACCCACGTTTTTATAAAAAACAATGGCCTAAAAAACACAAAAAACTCAATAATTCTTGGTCAATGGACAATTAATTTCCAGAAAATGGGTATTGAATATGTTTTTATGTCATTTTAGGTCTTAAATACAGGTTTTATTACTTTATTAACATAATTTTTCTCTTAGATGTGGTAATTAATATTAATCACTTTCACTAATATTATTGTTAAATTATTTTTAACTTATTAGAAATTATAAATTATTATTATTTTAAATATGGAGTCCATTTTTTCTAATAATAATCAAATAAGTGGAATAAATTATTTAAAAATTAATCTCATAGTCGGGAAGACAATGCAGATTTTTAAAGTGAAAACATTCCAATGTATGATAAGTTTTTATATCCAATATCAATGTTAAATTGACCTAAATGAACTAAATTATATTAATTTGAAAAATATATTTTATAAATAAACAATTAAACCAATTTATAATATATTATAACCTTATAAACAAATTAGATGAGAAAGAAGTTTTGTTGTAAAATCTTGTATTTTTCACTATTCATCCAAATGTGAAGTTTCTTAGAAAAATTCCAAAAAAGTATTCATCAAAATTTTATTGAAATTATAAATTTAAAAATGAATTTTTAATCATTGGATTCAATTTATAAATGTGTCTAAAATTAATTTCAATGTTTTTCATAGAAGGACATGAAAAGTAGTTTAATTGAGGAAATAATATTTTTATTCATATAAGGACTTTACCAAAAATTATATATTTTTAATAAATATTATTATTTATATAAAATACTAAAAAAATACTTTACAAGTATTTATTACTATTCATATTACTTTGTTTAATGGTTTGGTTATAATTATCTCTTTAAAATAATTATAACAACAAAATTATGTTTTGAAGAAATATTGGTGTTGCGTGTAATGTACGAAAATTAATTATTCCATGTAACATATTAGAAGTCCATATTCCATGTAACGTACCACAGGATTATGTTCTGTGTAATGTACAACAATTCCTTGTCATTTTAGATGAATGTTTGACATAGTGTATTTCAAGACCAAAATGAAATTTTAATTTATTGGATAAAAACGTCCATAAAAACTCAGGATGTTACAAATAATTTCATTGAGATTTATAGTTTTATGGGATTATAATGATATTATCATCACTTTATCTAGGACTTATGAAATATATCATCCTCAATGTCTAGTATTAACCATCATGGGGTGACGTTTTATTGGTTAAATTCATGTTAAAGTTATTTTCATGAGTTGATGAGTCTGCTAACCTAAGTACCTTTGCACAATTTTCCAATAACAATTGTGGAATATGTCTTGTACAATGATTCATATAGATGTGGACTCAGAGTATTTATTATATAGGAGGATCGAGTGGTAACATATGTCTATATAGAGTTGTGACCACATGAAAAAAATTGTCCTAATCAAAATCTGAAGTTAGCAATGGTGGTACTTGAACTGGGACACTATATATATTATCTTATGGGTGAGAGGATTGTGGTATACATGAACCACAAGACCATCAAGTCCATATTTTCTCAGTGGGACCTCATCCTTCAACAGAGAAATGCGTTCGAGTATATACACCTTTTTGAATTTTAGTAAGATTATTCATTGGGAAAGGGAAAAGTCATTTTCGATGCCTTGAGTAAAAAGTTATAGAAAGAGGTAGTGTTGGAGTCTTGTGATGAGTGGTGGATGATGGAAATATTGACAGACATGCATCTAGATAACTAAGAGTCTTAGGGAGAATGTATTTCTATCTTTGACATCTATTATACCCATGAATCATGACCAGATCAAGACTGATTAGTTATGAAATCTAGAGGTATTGTTTCTGATAGAGAACCTATATGGTGGGGTGACACCATTTGGATATTCTCTTAGATGTGGAAATTCCCTTTCTTTTCATGGATTATTATGGGTACCTATGAGTTTTCATGAGGTTCTGATGAGAATGTTTCATGCTTCTCAAGGAGAGGTAGATCCTGGTTCTATAATGATGTATTATGATCTCTATAAATATTAATAGTGGTCCTTAATATTGAATGAGGTATTAGGATTTATGGTGAGGTGCTTCTCCTATCAGTAATAGAAATCAATGCTTTGTAGACCTATTATAATTTTTCATCATTAACCAATTCCAAAATGGATTTGGGATAATTTCACTATGGACTTTTTTATTTGATTACCAAGGAAAATCTCTAAGAATGATGCATTATGGATGGTCATAAATCAAATAAGGAAGATATACTTCTTTATTTATACAGGGGAAACCTTCAATGTTCATGATCTATGTAGTCTATATGTTCATGATGTATTATGGTTACATGGTGTTCTGAGGAATATCTCTTCTTAGGACAACTAATCATTCCTATATTGGTATCCAATCTTAGCAGACTATTTAGTTACTATGGGATATATTATGAGCTTTTGTTTTGGATTTAAAATGTTTAGGGGATCATCATATGACACTCATGAAATTTTTATATGATAACAACATCTAAGAGTCTAACTAGATAATACAATTTTAGGACTTTTATGGAAGGATATGTTGTTTGACTCTTTATTGGATGTATAAGGTGATTCATATAATGACCATTTCATTCCAAACATTTTCAATACAAAAAATAGGTGTAATACTTAAAACATCATACATGAAGATTCCCAAAGACAATAATTGTTCAACTGACTTTGAAAACATGGAAACATAAACAATTGTAAATATGATGGAATCATTTTCTCCCACGTGGTTCTTCTTGAATAACACCCTTTTTAGAAACATTAATACTAATACATATCTTCATTACCCGGTGGAAGGAAACATAAAACGGTGTGATCGTAGATGCTCAGTAAGTGAAAACAAGGGAGACATGTAAGCATATACATGAGAATAGTGGTAGGAGAACATGATCATGAAAATAGAATATTGTACATGCATATCACAAATCATAAACCAGAATCATGTCATAAGGTTTAGAAATTTGTAAGACATGAATCTTAAGGAAATAATGAACATAAGCTAAGAAATCATAACATAAGAATAAAACATGTAATTTTAAAATACACATAACTATATATAAGGATTTCCATAAAAGTGAATTCATTTCTTCCGAGACCACCTTAGAGGGAAAAGTCCTTTACTGAATCGGGTTCACACCCAATTCCATCCCTGTATTACTGAACCGAGTTTACCTCCAAATCTATCCTTGCAAGATTGAACAATGGTCATTTCTCATTTATTCACTATAATAATTATCTAAGTTCATTTCTCATTACATCCATGTCAATCTCATGAGATGTAAATAGTTACCCAATTAACCGGAGGTAGATATTGGTCCCACCCATCTCATAGTTAAATCATTCATACATGTTCCACAAAATCAAAAACAATTATATCATAACCCATGAAATTAAATGGTTATCATAAACATGTAATCATATCATCACCTATAAAAAAGATATCAGTTTCATAATTATTTCTTCATAAGAATAACCCATGAAAAGAAGTGTCTTACAAAATTATATAACATTTGAATGAGAAATATGTGTCATAAGAGAAATTCCATCAAAAAACAAACCAGTTAAGAAAAAAATATGAAATGTACCATTGGATTATTTTCAACAAGGGAATGAGTAACATCAATGGATGTCATCTTAGAATAAAAAAAACTTGGAAACATATTTTTAAATCATTTCTTGAGGAATATAACCATTATTCTTTGAAAACAATGTTTAATAAATAAAAAGTTTTATAACCATTTCCTTTAAAAATAAATTAAAAACATTTAAATAAGGCTTGAATTTTTTTTGAAAATATCGCCCTTGAAAACATATAAATAATCTAGGAGACCATTTGATAATAATTTTCCTTCAAAAAATATAAAATAATATAGAAACCATTTTGAAAAAAAATCTTGAAAACTTATAATATGAGTTTTAAAACTTTTTAAAAACCATTTCATTGTAAATACATTTAAAACTTATAAATTTGGCTTTAAATACATTATAAAACTATTTTCCTTTAAAGATTATAAAAAAATCTTGAAAAACTTTTAAAAAATATTTTTCTTGAAAAAATATAATAGAATATTGAAACCCTTTTTAAAAAACATTATTTGAAAATAAATTTTAAAAACAATTTCTTATAAAGTAAACGTTAAACATGAAAATAAAACTTTGAAGGATTTACTGAGGATAAATCTATACATGTCGTATAGGTAAAGAAACATTTCTTTTTTACAGTAAAAAGGTTATAAATATTCCTTGTTCTGAAATCAATACAAATATTCCAATGGAAGCACTAGAAAAAGAAAAAAATGGGTAAAAATTTAATTTATTGATCATCATAAAAATGTTGAATATTCTTGGAAACACTTTATAAGAAACATGTTTTTAAAAGTACATAGATTTTCAACAAAAGATAGGGTAAAGTGAGGCTTTCCTAAAAACACATTATTAACAATCATATATACCAAATAGTAGAATAAATGGTTCCCTTATATGAATAAATAATTTATAATCATAGGATGAGATAATTACTGAATTTTTTAGATATATATATAATAATATTTCATCAAAGGAAGAAAAACATAACAATCTTGAAAATCGATGAGACTGTTTCAAAAAACACTTTACACATGGTAAAATGGGATTATATTATGCATGTAAAAAACTAAATTTACAGGAATCTTATAATATCCTAAAAATATTTATTTTCAATCTATATCGTGTAAATTGGTAGTGTACAAGAATCGAAATGAATTTAGCTCATAACAAAAAATGGGTCTCAATGAATGGAAAATTATGACAAAACTATTTTCGTCATTTGATAAATTTTGAAGCATAAACCACATGAAATAAATATAAAACAATGGATACATAAATAACCATAGATTTATCTATAAACATAATTTATTACATCCATTTCCAATTATACACACCACACAAAATTAGTGGGTGGTTAATAAAGCATGTATCTCATGAAAATAAAATGTGAGATGAAGTCCCATTATCTTGTATATTGCCTCTTGTTGTACAAATTGAAAACATCTGTATAGTAAATATAAATTTATTATAAATCTTTTCAATAAAAATATTTTTATATATAATACCATATATGGTTTTATCATTACCTTATATTACCCATTTTTAACAATTCTAAGTCAAGGTTTCACTTTGGGTAATATCTGCTTTGTTATTCGCATGTATCTTAATTTGTCATATATTTAGTCTTTATAATTATATGAGTATTTAATGAATTAAAAAAAATATAAATATAAATTATTTTCAGTATATGTGTGTTATAATAATCTATATAATATAGATGTATGAAATAGAATACAGAATTCATGAAGACTGTAAGCTTTACGCACGCATGAACGTTGTTTCTAGTTTTACTATTGTATTGAAAGAAATAAAGAAACTGAACTATATATATATATATATTAATTAAATTATAATTATGATGTTATATATATCATATATGTTCTCCAAACTAATCCTTAATACATTCCATGTAGTGTGTGAATGAATCACATCTCTTTGAGGGGGCTGTAGTCCATATTTCTTCAAACGAAATTATCATATTTACATCACATTGAATGTAAAAAGAGATATGTATTGTAAAAGGAATAATGAAGATTAAATGAATATTGAATATAATATATAACATATTTAAATAGTGTGTTTAGCATAATTTCCAACTTTAGAGTCGGAAAAGGAAATATAAACAATCATGCTTTAGTCAGGTGGCTGTTCATCATATACATAAAAATATGTTTTGTTACCCATTATATGGAGGTGAGTGTAAGTGTCGATTGAAACCATGAAAAAAAACAACCAAGTATACTTAGGATACTATTTTTTATAAAATAATGTAATAAAGATTGTGTATGGGTGGACAAGGAATATAAAATAAAGGAGCTTGAGAGAAGGCATTGACTCTTAATCGGGTAACACCTTTTGGTTTGTGCCAAAAGGATTCATAGAGATTTTTTATACCAAAAGGGAGACTTAAAGGAGGAATGTATGGTTTTTTGGTTGTGTATTGGGCAGATATTTTCAAGAACTATGTTTTTCGAGAGGTGTGAATATGAGCGAGAGGTGGTGGCCTTTTATTTGGAAGGAGGAGTGTCGCTCTTGTAAATTTTTGAAGATAGAATTCCAACGATGTTTTTCATGATTCAAGTGATTAAAATTAGGAAGAAAAGTAGATAAAATGGAGTATAGATTTGACATATAGTCATCCAATGTATTTTTAACAAGTTTATATGACATTTTGAGCCTTAAGGTTATGGTTTAGTCTCTTATTAATCTTAATTTAACCTTAATCAATGTAATTAATTTTAATCACTTTCAAATATATTTTTAGCCAAAAACTATGTTGAACTTAATATAAATTATAATTTAATATATTTAAAAATATTTAATCCATTTATCCATATTTTAATCACATAATTGGAATAAATTAAATTAATAATAAACTTGTAGCTGTGAAAATAATCCTGTTTTTTTAATGTACAACCATTAGGACATTTTCTTGTGTGTTATGATAGCCATTGAAGAATGTAATTGTTGTTTATAATTGAATCTAACCTCAGTGTTCCATGTATAAAAATAAAAATTTTATGTTGTGTGTAGTAAATGACTAACTTGGTTTTTGTGTATTACGCAAGCCAAACATAGTTCTTTAATTAAAAATGATCTATATTCAGTGTTTCCTGAAATGTAAAATATCAAAAAGGTTAAATTAGTTCAAAAAATAAATTCATAAAATCTCAAGGTGTTACATTCTCCCCCCCCCCATAAAATGAATTCTCCAGAAAAATTCTTATGGGTTATCAATGGTTTAATAGTTGAATGTTTCAATCATATAAAATAACATTATAAAAAATGATACTCATGCTTCCCATAAAAGCGAAACATGTAAATATAACGTTTAACCAAAGTAACATATAATTGGGTTAATACATAGTAAAACATGGGTTGGGAGTGAATATTGGAAATTGAGGGAAAGTGGAAATATTTATAGGGAGTGATTGAAGTCTTCAATCACAAACAAGTGAATGATCAATGAAAAGTTAAGGGCCTCAAAGTCATAAATATGTGATGATTTAAAAAGACACTAATTCAACCAAATTAATGTATTATGAAAAATAGTACCTTTGATCATTATACAAAAATTAATAATTATTTTTTTACCCAGAATATAAGGAAATATATTTACAACGTATATTTCTATAAAAATTTATTTTTTAGTTGATCATTTATCAAATTTTGATTCAACCTTTACTTCATGTAATGGACATTTGGAAATTATATTTTCTTTGTGATGTTCTAAAAAACACTTTTAGATGATCTTAAAGTCCATACAAGAATAAAATTTGTAACTATTTATCAATAAATATTCTTAAACACCATTATTTTTAGTACATTAATATCTAAACATAAAAAGTTACACTACCGTTTCACCATAATAAATTATTCATAAAATGAATTATACATTATCCTAGAAAATCATTTTATGCAGTGGTGGGCATGAAACCCTTATTGTCATTAGGTCATAGATTCACAACCCATGACCTTATTGGACCTGATTGGTTGTCATCCTACATACATGTTTTCATTTTCTAAAACAATACTAATATAATTTCCAAAATAAATATGATTGACATCATTTAAATAAGGTTAAATAAAAAATATCCTTTTAACAATTGTTATCAATAAAAAGATAGTGCATAAATACTTACATTGATGTTTAACATAAAATTTTCTAGAATGGTTAACATTATAACCCCTCTGAAATATAAAAATACAAAGCCATAGAAATAATATCCTGAAATTAGATAAACATTTATTCTCTAGATATCACAAAGTATCTCTAGGTTATCATATTCCAAGTATGTGAATACCCCCATGGTAAATTATCTTGGAACATTGTAACAACATGAATTTCCATAAATCATTTTGGTATACATTCATACTTCCCTATTATATATATTACTAGATACATTCCATAAATATAATAAGCTATAAACCTCATCCATGTTAGAATGATCTACATGTCAACAAGTCCTTAGTTAGTTCCAAGGTAATTAATATATTCCAATTTACCTAATCATATCCAAAATATATTTATCCAAATAAAATTATCATAACATATAGAACATATTAAGTGTTATATTTCCCTTAAACTTTTTATTTATATGTACATCACCCTGCCATTATATCATATTTCTATTACATTGGAACCATTCATCAAGTTCTAGTAAATCCTTAGAAAAAAACGTAAACTAAAAAATCCTTATATATTTCATGTAACACCCCAAGATTTTATAGTGTGTTATTTCTTCAAAATAATTCAATAACATTCACTACACGCAACACCAAGTTCAATCTCACCATGAATTACCAAACAAGATGTTCAAAAGAGGTTATGAATAGTGTTAACTAAATTTTAAACTTTATATAATCCTTATAATTTTAGAATCCATATTATGAGTTTCTTAGACATAATGTAAGAAAAAATTCATTTTCAGTATTTCACTTTTACCAAATTTTAATAGTGAACCCTTTTTAGATACTATATTTTAATTTTTTTGACTAAATGGGGACATCAAAAATTTAAAATGAAACATCCCAAGCTTCCACAGTACGCTAGCGTGTGTTGTACGCAACACCGAGTTCTAACACACCGTAACCAATCCAAATAGCCGTTATGAATAGTAATACCTACCTTTTGAAATTATATATATTTTATATTTTAATATGGACTTCATTTTTGGATTCGGAATATCGAATTTAGCCTAAGGTGAAATTTTGGTACTTTTCGGATAACATTCATATTTTGATGAATAGTGAAAATTACTAAATTTTAATTAAAAACGACTTTTTTAATCAAAATAATTAATAGTGATAAATTGTGAATTTGAGTGGTTGTAAAGTATATTTAGAATATAATTTTACCATTTAATATAATGTTGGTCATTGGACATAATTTTACAATTAAACCAAACATAAACAAGTGTCAATCTTTTGATAGTTATTATCTCTTAAAAACACGCTTTTTGTTTTGACAGCGGGAATTAATTTTAAATTAATTTATGCCACTTATGTGTTTTGAATTTAGAAAAATGGATTCCATATTTGGAATCAGGATTTCCAAATTGTGTAAATAGGTAACTTTTATTTTTAGACATTTTGAATAATTACTGCGGTAAATATTTTATTTACCATGGTTAAGGGTAAATCCGGTAAATAAGGGTTAACAAATAATATTATAATAATACTAAATTACCCTAAAACATGTCGTAACCCTATTGGTTGATACATGGTCGACCATGGGCATCTTTGGGTCGATTTTGGGACCCCATGGATCCACTTGTAAGTGATAATGACACTTTATTTTAATTAAGTTAAAATGAATACAAAAATGACACAAGCATATATCTTTTAGAAAAACAATTGTTACATAGGGTTATATATGTTGGCTTTTAGATTATAAATATTAATTAGAAATATAAAACAATTTCCTACATAATTATATTTTATTTATAATTTTTAGACATTAAATAATTTATTTTATTTATGACACAATGATGATGCAATAATTACTATAATAGTGAAAAATTAAAATAATTGATATTATAAATACCCAAATAAATATAATATGAATCTTTTAATGAATTAAACTAATTTTCTAGGATAATATGATATATTAGTATTTATTTAATTGACTTTGTTCGAATTAATCAATCTGTTATGAGTTTCACAAAAATCAACTATTGAATAGTGTCTAAATTGACATAAAAGAGTTCTTAAAACAAGTATTATATTATTAATTGATATTAAATTCCTAAAAATCTAAGGTTCGGCCAAGAGACTTATATCATGATATATTCATCATTAATGGACCACTTGGGGGTCTCTTGGATGTATATAGTATGTTTATTAACCATATTATATAAAAATACAAAGAGACATTGTAAAAGTGAAACTAATTAACTTAGAGTTAATACTTAAAGATAAGGTTAATATAAGTACCCAAACCTATCTAAATTCTATAGGATGAGTTTTGTTCGCCCATAACCACCTTAACCTTTGAATAGTCAACTTTGGAGCCATTGGAAACCGAATATGAATTTATTATAAATTAATATTTCAAGCTTTTCCAAAGGTGCCCCTCACCCCTCTTATAAAAGGGCACTCCTCCTTCTCAATTCTTCACACCCTCAAAGCCATTTGGTTAGGCCAAAATCTGCCAAAATACTCTCCCAACTACCCTCACTACAACCTAGAGGCCTTATTTTGATCATAAAGCTAACCTAGGGAGCCCTTTTGATCAAATCAAAAGGAAGAACCCGAAGAAGAGGTAATGTTTTCACCACCCCTTTTTATGTTCCTTTCTTCTTCCACTTCCTCTTTCTTTGTTATTACCATTATAAAATAATAACTCCAGTATAATATATATACTTTGATGTTATTATAAATATGTTACAACCATATTCAGTATTCTATCCATCCTTTGAATAACATGTCACCATACGTGCGTACGTACGGCTTACCGTCTCCACGTCGTGGTGTAATTGTTATTCAATATATTATTATTTCGATGGGTATAATAATGATGTGTAACTCATGTAAATAATAAATATAACATGATAATGATTCTGTATATATGATATAAAATCCAATTATATATCATTTTAATATCAAAAGAATGATATTGTCGCTCGTGCGTATGTACGGACTACCGTCTCCACGAACGCGATGAGATTCATTGTCCATCATATCCATTCAAGTATAATTATAATTTTTTGATTTAAAAATAGTATCTAAGGACTTGATATCATTCTGGATATGAATAATATACATCCCATTAATAACGAATATGGCTCACATAACAAAGAATATAAAGTAAAATGAACCCGTTAACACCCGAAATGACGATAATTCTAAGATATTATTAACAAATAAATGTTAAAAGATCATATATGATATCATATTAAAGTAAATGATTCTTGTATTATTCAATAACAATTCTTTAACCATTATACAGGAGGTAAACCTACCATCGACCAAGGAAAAAGTACAAAGTAAGGGATTTTCTTATCTCACTTTCAATTCCGTGAGATTTCCATTGTTCGCCACTAAATTATTGAAAGTGGTGTATTGTGTACTGCCATTTGATATATATTATCATGATTCTCTTTATATTTATGTTATTCTATAAATCATTTGGTGGTTATTAACTTTTGTCCATACGACTCAGTTGATTAACGTGGTAAGGGGTTTCTTATCTCACTTTTAATTTCGTGAGATTTCCATTATTCACCACTTAATTATTGCATGTGGTGTATGTGTACTGCCCATGATTGTATTCATTGTGTAATATACTTTAATTTATGGGTATTTACATCATCTGGGTATGATACTTCTTTCATGGGTGTATGTTTCGTAAGCTGCCTAATCGATAAGGGAATTTGAAATTTCAATTTCCACTCATTTGGCTTTACGCATATTTCATTGATTATATTACTCCAAGATTATGTGTGGAATCACTATTCATTTGATTATGTCATAATTTCCACTCCCCTTCCTGTGGATATACGTTTGATACACATAATCACTCCTTTGATAATTCTCATGTCATTGATATGAATTTGATAAGAGTAATTTTAACTCATTCTCCATTTGTTGAGTTAAACATCCAATTCGTTGGTGTTGTTTTTACAAGAATATGTGTGAATGTCCTTTGATTGTTTTACACTGAATATCCAATCATATTTAGTGTATTTATATTTGTCACACATAATTATGTCGTTGATTTATCCTTAACCTAAGTATACAACCTTTATGAGAGATTTCATCTTAATTTACATTCCATTGAGACTTCTTTGATGATATACACCAAATCACTTTTATGTGGTGTATATAATGTACATTGACATATTATATCATGAATCCCTTTATTCTCATGATATTAAAAAGTTTTTATTACCTCAATTATTTGTATTCAAGTGTCTATTTTGGTTAGAATATCTAACCAAAATACCATTTTTAAATGTTTTAAAGACTTATTCATCTAAACCTTTCTCATTAATGTCCATTTTTTAAAAATGGTTTTAAGGATTTATTTATATGGAAATTAAAGTTTAGAAATTAAAACTCCTTTTAAAAAAGTTTCAAAGTGGTATGGGACACTTTGATTCAAAAATCTACTTTTAAATGGCTTCTTTACAAATAGTGTGACTTTTAAATGTTTTCAAGAAAAGGGGGATATTTCTCTCAAATAGTTTTGATGATTATTTTCATCTATGTCAACATCCTTCATTATTCTTGATTGAGGTTAATGTGATACAATAAAATCTTCCATATTGTATCAAATGAGTTATGTTTGATTGTGGATGTGCTGTTTTTATACCATTCATGGTATGTGGTAAAAGTATTGACATTTCGTATGCTAGTTTTAATACGAATGTTTATGTTATGTTTAAACATGTTCATATGAGGAATGCATTGGACTTAATAAGTGACGGGTAGAGCCCGCTATAGCTCCTCGATGCATCGGTAGGTCTCATTAGACAAACTAGTGTCTTGGCACAAGGCCTTGGCAAAATCTTATTTGTAGTCTTGGCACGAGGCCTTGGCTATGTGGTTATGATTGTCTGGCATTATGCATTCCATCATTATGAAAGTGGTTATTGATATTTCATGTGATCATTCGACTAGTAGAATATCCATGTGGGTAAGTAAATGACATTATTTCATTTTACCTTCTCCATTTTATGCTGAAGTTCAAATTTAAAAGGCTTTTGTTTTAGTTATAAATTGCCTTAAGTGTTTATGCTTATAATGTTATCCTTACTGAGCATCCGAGCTCACCCCTTTCAATGTTTTATTTTTCCCAGGATTATGAAGAACTAATTTATGAATGACCTGCAGGGATAATATGAGGGGATATGAAGACAAGATGTTTTTTTTATGATGTAATGTAAAAATTTATGGATGTATCTAGTTATTCCAAGGATACTAAACTAATCGGTCTTTCGAGACTTGATCTTTCTCGTGATCATGCCAATGTTATGTAATAATGCACCGACTCTAGGTAATTAGGGTCGGGGCGTTACAGTTGGTATCAGAGGAAGTTTTGTACAAACCTTGGTAGCTAGATTTAGATAAACTCTGATTAGAGCACGTAGACCTAAGATGAACTTTGAGGATTAGTATAAAAGAACTTCCTAGAATTTTGGTATTGTAGAGATTTTGTGAGTTTTCCGAGCAATACATCCCTATCTGGATACGAGCAGGTAGAGGCGGCTCTGGCACAGATGTACCTAGGGGTAAAACCCAAAAACACCACTTTGAGCTAGACTCGAACGGGAGCTGGTGCACGACAACGGGCCTTGCTGCACTCTTGGTTACGACACTCCCGGGGGATATGCTTAGGATAATTTACATTTTCTTTACAAACCGATTTAAGTAATATATACATAAGATGAGAGTAAATGACCTTGGTTAATCCTAATATGTTTCAAATTGAGAATATGGTGACATTTTAATCTTTAAATGATTTTACGACTACTATTACTCACACAATGATTTCTGGTTTTAGTCAATGGTTGGATTCCAAGGAAGTCATAGTGACTTTGAGAATGATGTACAAGGTGGGAGCGGTGGTGGCGATGAGCAAAAAAATGGAATGTTGATAGGTGTAAATGATATCGTCTTTATGCCAAATCAGTTTTCCAAAAATATGATCAACAACATATATATTAACCAACTCCCAGACTCAACAAGGAAGAGAAAGGTGATAAATGATAAGATCTCCAGCAATGGAGACCATGGAGAAAAGAAACCTCAATTTTCATCATACAGGAAATGTGGAAAGAGACACCCAGGAAAGTGTCTCAATGGGAAAACGAAAATTTTTACGTGCGGGAAGGAAGGACATAAGGTGATGAATTGCCGAAGAAATATGAAGAGTACTATGGAAGAAGATAAAAATGCTCCCAAGAGTCCATTTATAGTTATTTGCCGTTAATGTAGGGGACCTGGCCATTACCCGAGTGAATGTCCTATTCTATAGGATATTTTCTTGGTCAAAGAAGAAGCTATGTGGAAATAAATGGTTGGTGAAAAATTTAAAAAGTATTAGCACTCCTTGTTGATGGGTTTAAATTGGAATAATTTTCTCTTGTATTTGTAACCCAGCAGTTTTCCATGTGAGAATGATATTTGAGGAAGAATTGTCTCTTCTCTTGTGGATATAGGTATAAATAACCATTTGGTTTTATATGATCATTGGGGTTTGAGAAAATGATAAGTTATTATAATTTGGGATGAAAATGCAAAGTATGATATAACATTTTTGGTTAAATTATGTTATTTTGAGGAATTTATCTCATTTTGCTAATATTATAAAATATAGTTTTTGAAAAAGGACAACACGTAGACCGTGTGACAACCCGTCACGTCGGACAAAGCTGTGGGAATCGAACCCACAACCAAAGTGCGATTGGGATTTATCGCCTACCACTGGACTACGTGAAGTCCCTGGTTAGTGTGACTATTTTTTTTGTTAAATGATTTTATTGATCAATAATAAGATGATTTGGGTTCTTATGTCTTATCAACTGAATACCCTTGGTATAGGAAAATGATTTGGTGATTAAGTGGTAAATGTTATTTTAGAAGATGTTCGTTTTGTTAGGAACACTATATGCCCAAGGAAAATAGAATACAATGAGGTTTCATTTGTAGAGTAATGGTGGGTTTTTATCTACGTTTTTATTGTTGATTTATAGTGATTTGGGTTATTTATGGAAATGATTAACCTATAACAAAGAATATGTGATGATGTTAATTACTTTTAAGTATGTGACTTTAAGAGTATTTGATGTCATTTGGAGATACAATGTAACATGGGAGACTACATAATCAAATTCTTCTATGTTTTGGGTTTCAATATTAGTTTGGATTATATTAAAGGATTTTAAGGACAATTCGTTATTGAATGGTATCTATTTAACTTTGGGGTATTGTTGGTTTAATTTTAGAAATTAAGATTAGTGCATATTTATCTCAATGAATATCCTTTTGGGGGATCATTAGATCATTCACTAACCATTTTGGTTTTGATTAATCTTCAAAGACAATGTAAATATATGGTTTATCCTACATGGATCATGTGATTCTATAGAAGTTTATTCTAGCTCTTCCAGTGTGACCAAGTCTTCTTGAATACTCATCGTTTAAAAAAAAATTGAGTTAGTGGTGGAAATTTATTAAAGAATGAAAATCTACTTAAAATTTAAGTATATCTCATAATGTTCTTAGTCAATATCATAAATTAATTCCTCTTCCTTATGTAATGTAACATTAAAAAAAATGTTGTCCTAGATGGTACATTAAATCATCAATAATTTATGGCTTTGGGATTGTTGTCCTTTTCATAGCCATGTTCTCTACCACTCTCCATCAGATAATTGATGGTTAGATTTCTCTTCCATATCCATATTTTCCTACATGGAACCCTAGTATGTCTTATTTTCGGTAATCTTCATACTTTCCACTCTTTATTTTAAATAGAGGCCTCATTAATTCATTTTTCGATGTGGGATTTCAACTAAGATATTTTGAAACGTCAACAATGTGTTATCCCAATACCCTATGTTTTCATGGACCGATGGTATTTCAAATCATAATAGATTCATGAGTTTAAGGAACTCAATTTTATACTTTTTTGTGATTGATGACCTCAATCACTACCTATAAATATTTACGTTTTTCCTCCAATTATATGTCTCTAATTACCACCAATGTTCTCCTAATCAAGAACATAATTTGGTGGTGATCCTTTCATTTCTCTTTTCCTCATATTAAGACTAAATTTTTGTAACCCAATTTCCGATGTGGGTTTTCCCACAAAGATATTTTCTATTTTCAACCTTTTATTTTCGAAGAACAATTTCAAATTGCGAGGACGCAATTTATTGAAGGAGGGGAGAATGTAACACCCCAAGATTTTATAGTGTGTTATTTCTTCAAAATAATTCAATAACTTTCACTACACGCAACACCAAGTTCAATCGCACCATGACTTACCAAACAAGCTGTTAAAAAGAGGTTATGAATAGTGTTAACTAAATTTTAAACTTTATATAATCCTTATAATTTTAGAATCCATATTATGAGTTTCTTAGACATAATGTAAGAACAAATTCATTTTCAGTATTGAACTTTTACCAAATTTTAATAGTGAACCCTTTTTAGATACTATATTTTAAATTTTTTATCTAAATGGGGACATCAAAAATTTAAAATGAAACATCCCAAGCTTCCACGGTACGCTAGCGTGTGTTGTACGCAACACCGAGTTCTAACACACAGTAACCAATCAAACTAGCCGTTATGAATAGTAATACCTACATTTTGAAATTATATATATTTTATATTTTATAATGGACTTCATTTTTGGATTCGGAATATCAAATTTAGCCTAAGGTGAAATTTTGGTACTTTTCGGATAACTTTCATATTTTGATGAATAGTGAAAATTACTAAATTTTAATTAAAAACAACTTTTTTAATCAAAATAATTAATAATGATAAATTGTGAATTTGAGTGGTTTTAAAGTATATTTAGAATATATTTTTACCATTTAATATGAATTTGGTCATTGGACATAATTTTACAACTAAACTGAACATAAACAAGTGTTAATCTTTTGATAGTTATTATCTCTTAAAAACACGCTTTTTGTTTTGACAGCGGGAATTAATTTTAAATTAATTTCTTCCACTTATGTGCTTTGAATTTAGAAAAATGGATTCCATATTTGGAATCAGGATGTCCAAATTGTGTAAATAGGTAACTTTTATTTTTAGACATTTTGAATAATTACTGCGGTAAATATTTTATTTACCATGGTTAAGGGTAAATCCGGTAAATAAGGGTTAAAAAATAATATTATAATAATACTAAATTACTCTAAAACGTGTCTTAACCCTATTGGTTGACACATGATCGACCATGGGCATCTTTGGGTCGATTTTGGGACCCCATGGATCCACTTGTAAGTGATAATGACACTTTATTTTAATTAAGTTAAAATGAATACAAAAATGACACAAGCATATATCTTTTAGAAAAACAATTGTTACATAGGGTTATATATGTTGGATTTTAGATTATAAATATTCATTAGAAAGATAAAACGAGTTCCTACATAATGATATTTTATTTATAATTTTTAGACATTAAATAATTTATTTTATTCATGACACAATGATGATGCAATAATTACTATAATAGTGTAAAATTAAAATAATTGATATTATAAATACCCAAATAAATATAATATGAAGCTTTAAATGAATTAAACTAATTTTCTAGGATAATATGATATATTAGGATTGATTTAATTGACTTTGTTCGAATTAATAAATCTTTTATGAGTTTCACAAAAATCAACTATTGAATAGTGTCTAAATTGACATAAAAGAGTTCTTAAAACAAATATTATATTATTAATTGATATTAAATTCCTAAAAATCTAAGGTTCGGCCAAGAGACTTATATCATGATAGCTTCATCATTAATGGACCACTTGGGGGTCTCTTGGTTGTATATAGTGAGTTTATTAACCATATTATATAAAAATACAAAGAGACATTGTAAAAGTGAAACTAATTAACTTAGAGTTACTACCTAAGGATAAGGTTAATATAATACCCAAACCTGTCTAAATTAAATTGGATGAGTTTTTTTCGACCCATACCCACCTTAACCTTTGAATAGTAAACTTTGGAGCCATTGTAAACCGAATATGAATTTATTATAAATTAATATTTCTAGCTTTTCCAAAGGTGCCCCTCACCCCTCTTATAAAAGGGCACTCCTCCTTCTCATTTCTTCACACCCTAAAAGCCTTTTTGTTCGGCCAAAATCTGCCCAAATACTCTCCCAACTCCCCTCAATACAACCTAGAGGCCTTAGTTTGATCCGAAAGCTATCCTAAGGAGCCATTTTGATCAAATCAAAAGGAAGAACCCGAAGAAGAGGTAAGGTTTTCACCACCCCTTTTTAAGTTCCTTTCTTCTTCCACTTCCTCTTTCATTGTTATTACCATTATAAAATAATAACTCCAGTATCATATATATACTTTGATGTTATTATAAATATGGTACAACCATATTCAGTATTCTATCCATCCTTTAAATAACATGTCACCATACGTGCGTACGTACGGCTTACCGTCTCCACGTCGTGGTGTAATTGTTATTCAATATATTATTATTTCGATGGGTATAATAATGATGTGTAACTCATGTAAATAATAAATATAACATGATAATGATTCTGTATATATGATATAAAATCCAATTATATATCATTTTAATATCAAAAGAATGATATTGTCGCTCGTGCGTATGTACGGACTACCGTCTCCACGAACGCGATGAGATTCATTGTCCATCGTATCCATTCAAGTATAATTATAATTTTGTGATTTAAAAATAGTATCTAAGGACTTGATATCATTCTGGATATGAATAATATTCATCCCATTAATAACGAATATGGATCACATAACAAAGAATATAAAGTAAAATGAACCCGTTAACACCCGAAATGACAATAATTCTAAGATATTATTAACATATCAATATTAAAAGATCATATATGATATCATATTAAAGTAAATGATTATTTTATTATTCAGTAACAATTATTTCACCATTATACAGGAGGTAAACCTACCATCGACCAAGGAAAAAGTACAAAGTAAGGGATTTTCTTATCTCACTTTCAATTCTGTGAGATTTCCATTGTTCGCCACTAAATTATTGAAAGTGGTGTATTGTGTACTGCCATTTGATATATATTATCATGATTCTCTTTATATTCATGTTATTCTGTAAATCATTTGGTGGTTATTAACTTTTGGCCATACGACTCAATTGATTAACGTGGTAAGGGGTTTCTTATCTCACTTTTAATTTCGTGAGATTTCCATTATTCACCACTTAATTATTGCATGTGGTGTATGTGTACTGCCCATGATTGTATTAATTGTGTAATATACTTTAATTTATGGGTATTTACATCATTTGGGTATGATACTTCTTTCATGGGTGTATGTTTCGTAAGTTGCCTAATCGATAAGGGAATTTGAAATTTCAATTTCCACTCATTTGGCTTTACGCATATTTCATTGATTATATTACTCCAAGATTATGTGTGGAATCACTATTAATTTGATTATGTCATAATTTACACTCCCCTTCCCGTGGATATACATTTGATACACATAATCACTCCATTGATAATTCTCAAGTCATTGATATGAATTTTATAAGAGTAATTTTAACTCATCCTCCATTTGTTGAGTTAAACATCCAATTCGTTGGTGTTGTTTTTACAAGAATATGTGTGAATATCCTTTGATTGTTTTACACTGAATATCCAATCATATTTAGTGTATTTATATTTTTCACACATAATTATGTCGTTGATTTATCCTTAACCTAAGGATACAACCTTTATGAGAGATTTCATCTCAATTTACATTCCATTGAGTCTTCTTTGATGATATACACCAAATCACTTTTACGTGGTGTATATAATGTACTTTGACATAGTATATCATGAATCCCTTTATTCTCATGATATTACAAAGTTTTGATTACCTCAATTATTTGTATTCAAGTGTCTATTTTGGTTAGAATCTCTAACCAAAATACCATTTTTAAATGTTTTAAAGACTTATTCATCTAAACCTTCCTCATTAATGTCCATGTTTTAAAAATGGTTTTAAGGATTTATTTATATGGACATTAAAGTTTAGAAATTGAAACTCCTTTTAAAAAGTTTCAAAGTGGTATGGGACACTTTGATTCAAAAATCTACTTTTAAATGGCTTCTTTACAAATAGTGTGACTTTTAAATGTTTTCAAGAAAAGGGGGATATTTCTCTCAAATAGTTTTGATGATTATTTTCATCTATGTCAAAATCCTTCATTATTCTTGATTGAGGTTAATGTGATACAATACAATCTTCCATATTGTATCGAATGAGTTATGTTTGACTGTGGATGTGCTGTTTTTATACCATTCATGGTTTGTGGTAAAAGTATTGACATTTCGTATGCTAGTTTTAATACGAATGTTTATGTTATGTTTAAACATGTTCATATGAGCAATGCATTGGACTTAATAAGTGACGGGTGGAGCCCTCTATATCTCTTCGATGCATCGGTAGGTCTCATGAGACAAACTAGTGTCTTGGCACAAGGCCTTGGCAAAATCTTATTTGTAGTCTTGGCACGAGGACTTGGCTATGTGGTTATGATAGTCTGGCATTATGCATTCCATCATTATGAAAGTGGTTATTGATATTTCATGTGATCATTCGACTAGTAGAATATCCATGTGAGTAAGTAAATCGAATTATTTCATTTTACCTTCTCCATTTTATGCTGAAGTTCAAATTTAAAAGGCTTTTGTTTTAGTTATAAATTGCCTTAAGTGTTTATGCTTATAATGTTATCCTTACTGAGCATCCGAGCTCACCCCTTTCAATGTTTTATTTTTCCCCGGATTATGAAGAACTAATTTATGAATGACCTGCAGGGATAGTATGAGGGTATATGAAGACAAGATGTTTTTTTATGATGTAATTTAAAAATTTATGGATGTATCTTGTTATTCCAAGGATACCAAACTAATCGGTCTTTCGAGACTTGATCTTTCTCGTGATCATGCCAATGTTATGTAATAATGCACCGACTCTAGGTAATTAGGGTCGGGGCGTTACATTTCACCTTTTATATAACATACTTTTTGAGTCTATATAAAAAAAATATTTTGTTATTACACTTGATCCTTAGTCTATTTGAAAGGCTACCTTATCCTATTACAAAATACCACTTTCCTTTCACATTTCATCAGTAGTGTCTTCATCATCACTATTATAACCATTAATCATACCACATTGTTGATCCACTTCATGAGTTTTTTTCTTGAGACATTAAGTTGAATAATGACCATTTATTACACACTTAAAACACATAACCACTGATGATTTCTTAGGACGGACAATATTCTCATCCATTTTGATAACTGAACTTCTCATTTTATTTATATAGTTACTTCCTTTGTGTCCTTCTTGACCATAGTCCAAACTTTTTTTTATTCCTCTATGACATTCACATAGGTGGTTATATCCACCTTCTTAACACAATGGAAACCAGATCATCTTTCCTGCATGGTCTCCATTACCCAAGCACTCACCAAAATATTTGTTTATCATCCTTGGGGATTCTGATAGTTGGTTAAGGTACACAATGCAAATCATGTTATGTAAAAAATGATTAGGAATTATCACAATATCTTTCACAATAGAGATCATCCCACTTGAATAATCATTGGGAATTCATCTATCACATTAAACCAAAATCTAGTTCCTTCAAATTTCATCAATGGACTGAAAGCAAAAGCATAGTTTGATCCTTACATATAATAGAATATAACCACATAGTAATGGAAATAATTACATATAGGATTTATAAATAATGACACCTTCCATAATTTAGTACATACTAGGTTTATCCTAGGTTATTCATACTCAACATATAATTAAATCCTTCATGATGATTTGTGAAGGGTTTGTGAAATCTGAAAGCATATCCCCTATTAGTGTACAACCAAGTATGAATTAAGGCCCATTATCATGTAACAAATTTCCATGAGTCAGGCCCAAAGCATATTGTTAGATTTTTTATAACTAGGTGCATCTATTCTAGAGCCATACACCCATGTAGTATCCAGAAAAGGATTTATTTCTAGGAATCCACTCACTCAATCCCTTATGAAATGGCCAGGGCATTTTATTAAACATTAACTCATCCTTATACTTGTCCTTAGAGACATCTATATACATATCCTTAGATATATTCATAGGGATCTAATTATTCTTTCCTCATTATAGTTTAAAAATGTTAAATAATCCTTTGCTTGAATACTATTTATAGTGACCCTCCATTTTCAAATATTAACATTACTTATGATTTTTGAAATATATAAAACTACATACAAATAAACACCCAAAGAACGTAATTGGTCATGTTCCATTGGAAACATGTAATCATTTCCCACAAGGTTTTTAATGACTAGTACCCTTTTTATAACATTTAAACAGAATACATATATTCGTAACCTAGGGGAAGGAAACATAAAAAGGGGAGATCTCAGATGCTCTTTATACGTAAAAAAGGGAAAATTGAAAGCATAAACAAGATCATATAGGTATGAGAACATGATCATGAAAATTAAAGATCAAAATCAATATAATAAGGATTATAAACTCGAATCATGTAATAAATATTAAAAGTTAATAATACATGAATCATATGGAAATATAGAATAGAATCCCTGAGAGCATAACATTGTAATAAGGCATGAAATTGTAGATGACAAATAAGTATATATAATTATTTAGTTGTAGGTAATGAATTGTTGTCGACCCCATCTTTGTGGAATAATTCCATTGTTGAACCAGTTTGAACCCCTATTCTAGACCAATATTACTGAAATGAGTTCATTTCTAATTCTAGCCCTGTAATACTAAATAGATTTAATTTATCATTCCATCCTTATAATACTGAACTGAGTTCATTACTTCTTACATCCATGTATATCTAATGAGATATAAATATTTAGCCAATGAATTGGATGGATATATAGGTCCCACCAATATCATAATGAAATCACACATACATGTATCACAACATCATAAAAATCATATCATAACCCATGAAATGAAATTTGTATCATAAGCGTCTAATCATATCATAACCTATGAAAAATGATACTAGTTTCATAATCATGTCATAATTATCATATCATGTGAATGGAATAGGGTTTCAAAACAATATAACCCATGAATGAGAAATAAGTTTCATAAGAACTTTTCCATGAAACCAGAAACCCTTCAAGAAAAAATATGAATTGAACCTTTGAATTATTTTCCATATGGGCATGAGTAACATCAAAAGATGTCATCTTAGTAAGAAAAGAACATGGAAAGATATTTTGTAAACATTTTTGGTGGAAATATACTTTGTTCTTTGAAAATTGTTATTAAAAAAATAAAACCTCTTAAAAACTTTTTCCATTGAAAATACATTGAATATTTAAAAAGAATGATCGAATTTTTTGAATACCTATTTCCTTGAGAACATAAAAAATAATCTTAAACACATTTGGAAAACAATTTTCCTTGAAAAAATAAAAAAGGAGCAATAATATTTTTGTAAAACCATTTTTTTCAAACCATTTCATTGAAAATACTTTTCAAACATATAAATGAGGCCTGAAATTATTTGGAAAATTTAATTCCTTGAAAACATATAAAAGAATCATGAAAAAATTTTAAAAATTATTTTCATTGAAAACATATAAAATATTATTAAAATCCATTTGAAAACCATTTATTTGAAATTCTATCCAAAAAATACCTAAAAAATTAACCTTTTAACATGAAAGTAAATCTTCAAAGGATTTATGGTGAGTAAATCCATACATGTCATATGAGGTAGAGAGAACATTCTTCTTGCACGGTAACAAGGATAGAACAAATATCTTCCCTAAATAGGCAAGACTATTTCATTGATAACATAGAAATAAGACAAAAATGATAAAAATATATTTTAATGATCAATAGAAAACAGTAGAATATTATTGGAAACCCTTTTTATAAAACATTATTTTAATGGAATGCATATTTCCAATTGGAGGGATGGTAAATTGGAGCAGTTTTAAAAACACATTCTTAAATATATTACATACCATAGAGTGGAATAAATGATTCCACTATATGGATAAATAATTAAAAAAAATATGATAAGATAATTTAAGAATTTTCTTGCGATATGGATCATATGAATTAATCAAAGGAAGAATAAACATAACTATAATGAAAAGCAATGATATTGTTTTAATAAAATAAAACCAAATTTTAACATTAGATCATAATTTCAACATAATTCATGAAATTAAAAAAAAATTATAATATCATTAAAATATACATATTCATTATCTATAATGTCAACTAAAATTATATATGTCTCAAAATGAGTTTTGGTGCATAACAAATCATGAGTCTCGAAGTATGACATTTGCGACAAAACTATTTTTATGATTTGATAACCTTTCAAAATTGAATACCATAAAATAATAGTCATAGAGTTGATATGTAAATACCCACAAATTTTAATATATGAATAATTGATTACATCCACAGTTAGTTATACAAAAAAAATGAGTGGGCTGTGTATTGATCTTGTATCTCACAAAAATAAAAATAGAGAAAAAATCCCCTTAACTTTTATCTTAACTCTCATTGCACTCTTAAAAAAACCTATATAATAAATATAAATTTATTATACATATTATACATAAACTTATTCCTATATATAATACCATATATTGTTTTATCATGACCTTGTATTTCCTTCTTGTTAGCAATTCTATGCTAATGTTTCACTTTGGGTAATATCTTCTTTGTTCTCCGCATGTGTCTTAATTTTTCATAAATTTAGTCCTTATACTTATATCAGTATTTCCATAAGGTAAAACATGATAGAAATATTATTTATATTCAGTATATTTTTATTATTATACTCTATATAATATAGAAGTATGAAATAGTATACATTGTACATGGATACAGTGAGCCATACATACACATGAATAACATTTCTATTTTTGTTGACATAATGAAAGAAAAAAATAAAAATAACTATATGTATATATGTATATAATATCATTAAATTAGAATTATAATGTTTTATGTATAATATATTTTCACTAAAACCATCCTTAATACATTCCATTTAGTGTGAGAAAGAATCACATCGTTTTGAGGGGGCGGTAGTGCACACTTCCTGAAACTGAATTATCATATTTACAGCAAATGGAAAGTGAAACAGATATGTGTTGTAGAAGGAATGCATAATAATAAGTACATAATATATATATTATAATATATATATATATAGTTCCCAGAATAATGTAAACTATGAGAGGTGGTAAAGAAGAAATGTATAATCATTATTTAGTGATGGGGTAGTTCTTCATACACGTAAACAATATGTTTGTTACCCATTAGATGGAGGTGTGTTTAAGTTTATTGTGAAAATTTAACATAAAAACATCATAGTATATTGATCATACTGTTTTTTTATACCATCAAGGAATAATGATAGTGTATGGGTGGGGATGGAAATTGAGATAAAGGAGCTTGAGAGAAGGTTTTACCTCTTAATCAGGAAACTCCTTTTGGTTTGTTTCAAAAGGCTTCCTCGGAAGATGTTTTTCTCAATGTGAGGATTAAAGGTGTAATGGAGGGATTTTGGGATGTTTTTTGGAAGATATTGTCTAACCCTATCTGGTTTTAGTAATGTGAAGAAGATGGAGAGGTGCTGGCCTTTTATAGGGAAGGAGGACTGACACTCTTGTAAATATGTGAGAGACAATTCCACCCACGCTTTCCATGTTGAAAGTTTATCCAATAAAAATAATAATTTTATAAAAGGGAGTATAGGATAAAAATATGGCCATAAATGTTATTTTGGACTAGTTAATAGGTTTATTGGGCATTAAGGTTATGTTATAGTCCCATATTAAGCATAATTTAACCTCAATCGATGTAATTAATTTTAATTACATTCACTACTATTTTCGGCCCAACAAAATTGACCTTATTAAAATAATATATTATTATTATTAAAAATATGGAAACTTTTTTTCGAAATTACAATGACATAATTGGAATATATTAATTAAAAATTAAACTTGCAGTCAGGTCGACAATGTGGTTTTTTAATGAAAAAATATTGAGATGTTTTCTATGATCTTATATCCAATTTATTGTGAAATTTATCTCAGTGAAATACAATGTATTTAATTCTAAAAATATTATTTAATTAATCTTTTAATAAAATTTGAAATATAATTTTTTCTTAGTAAGAACCTGGACCATCATTTTAGGTTAGAGTTTTCCTTTTTTGGTGTTTTTGAGAAAAAGAGGAGAACCCAGAAATTTAACGAGTACACACTGTGTACATTGGAGTACACACAATCAACCCAGTTTCCATGGGTGACTGTGTACTGGATGTTTAATGGCTGAGTACATGGACATGTTAGGTGACATCTAGATCACCAAAATCAAGGCCTAGATAAGGCAGTACACATTGTGTACCATTAAAGAACAAACCGTGTACTTTCCTTTTTAATTGTTATATCGGGTCTGGGTCATGTCTAGTTCAAAGAAACCCCTCTTTCTCAAACTGTCTCTTCCGGGAGCAACTAAGGCTAATGAATCTTTTCTGAACACCTAAACTATCATCCGTTCACTAATTCAACCGCCATCAATTGAGTTGGAATCACCACAGTGTGATCTTCCTTCTTCTAGAGCCTCTTCTCTTATTTCTTTCTCTTTCATGAGATATCCTCTGTTGAGCGTTGTAGACATTTTTTTAAATCTACTATGTTCTAGATTGATTCAAGGGCCAATAACAGAGTATATCAATCATAAAACGCTGATGTAGGTGGTTTGTACCATTCCGTAGTATGTCTTTGAATATTATGTGCCAAAGTGCCCAATACCCTAGAATGTGGTATTTTGGGTTTAGGGATTTTAGACCTATTAATGCATGTTATGCCTTATGTGCCTGATTAGTGGTTTATTGTTTATGAATAGGGTAAATTTCAATGCTATGGATGTGTTTACCTTGTTTATTTTGGTATTGACCATTTCTTCTAGCATTGCTGGTTAGCCTGCATTTTTTACATGCCTAGTGTTATTAGGATGTAGTGTTTTATCTAACACTATGATATGATTATATTTGTTATCCATGTAGTTCGTGAGGTTTAATTTTTTGATTGAACATTGTAATTCATGATTTCTTTACACAGGGTTGTGGGAACCTGGTGTAGTGAGACCATAGGGGGAATTGATATTGAGGGCTTCCCCAGAGTGTCTATTTTTTTATCACGCTGCGAGATCATAGGGGGAATTGACGGTGAGTTCTTTCTCAGAGAGTGTTTCTTTTCATGGGACCAAAGGTGTTAGAATGTGTGATCTACCTAAGAGGATGTTATATCCTTTTATAAGTTTTACCGTATGGGTTAGGTCCTGAAAACATACCCCAAGGGTTACTTGAGATTGATTGGTTGAACCAGAGAGGATAGGCTATGAGAACATTGTAGAGTCTTTATTGTTTTCATATGGCTGAATAATTGAAAAATGTAAATGAATTTAATTGAAACTGTAGGACTATTTACTTTTGAGTAATTCCTTTTTTATTGATTTATTTTTCTTATTTCCTGCCATATGAATTCATTGATAGTTACGCACAGATATTTGGGTGGTTTCATAGAGGTATTCATCTCACACACTATTTGGGTCATGATTTTGGGCCCAAATAGATTATATTGTATGTAGGTAAAGATAATGGTTGTCACCCAATACGTCATGTAATTGATTTTTGGGGAGCTGGAGAGCATGGTACCAAGCTGAGGGTTGCGATGTTGCCAGATATTATTATCTTTCTTTGTACCTTGGTTTTATACTGTATTCCATCAATGTGACTTGTTTGGCTACATTCCTAGACATATTTATCATGCATCATTTATATATTTTCTCTATTTGTTTATTACTTTCCTCCTTCTATTATTTAATTATTTCATGTTATTACAGATTCTTCTATTGTTATCTGTTTCTTTCCACTACACCACTCCTCTAATGAAGGCATAGTTTCCCCAATATCACACCTAAGGCCCCCACTGCAAGTCAGCACCCTCTGGCATTTGGGAAAATGCACTGGAGGCCATGTGTCCAACCGCGAATGGGGTACCTTTTGGCGGTACCCAGAACCTAGACGTTACAATGTGGTATCAGTGGAATTCTTATCTTCTTGAAATATTGCTTGGATCATATTGTTAGGGATGGGAAGAAATTGGTACTTGGTAAAAAGTTTTTCCTAGGATTAGCTAACCTGTGTATAGGAAAAATCCAATTTATTTTTTTATTGCAATTTTTCTAGTTTTTCAATTGTTATAGTTAATTTCATATGACCGTTGGGTGATTCACATATTTTATACTATTATTGTTGATAAATATTTAGGTTCTATTTATATTGCAACCTCCTAAAATGAGGGTATGCCATATCATGCATCATATTGGAACTTGCTAGAAATCACAAGTCATGCATTCTTTCCATGCCATTTAGGGTACATTACTGATTTCATGTTGTTGTGATAGATGTTGTGCAAGATATGAATGTTGTTGGGATAGATGCCTTGATAGAATACCTTCTATTTGATAGGGTATGGAATTATGTAAGGTTTCATTTTAATGAATGCAAAACTTTGGTTCTTGAGGTGTTATGGGACCTCATGGATCAAAATTTGGTGGATCATTGCACTATTATTCTTGTTTATGACATGAATAAGATGACAATATTTGATTCGCGGGGAGTATGGGCCCTCATGGATCAGAATTTGGCACTTTAATGTTTTTTTCATGTTTTTTTGGGTTCTAGAGTAGTTTTTGATGCTTAATATCCAGAAAACCCATAATATACGATGTTTATTGCCAAATACATGCCATGTATCCTTCTATTTGGGAAAGAACTATTTTCGTAAGTACACGCCATGTATTGTATGTACACCCCTTATAATCTCTAACTGCATCACTGGCTGTGTGGGTAGAGACACGGGGATGAGAAATCCTCTATGGAACACATCATGTACCAGATGTACACACTGTGTTGTATAGACCATGTGTCCATCCTTGTGACCAACAACACGACTGGATAAAACTCATGTAGTACACGTCGTGTCCATATTGAACACACCGTGTAGAGCCGACCATGTATTCGAATGTGTGACTAACAACACAGGTTAGTGAAATCCTTCTAGTACACACCGTGTCTAGAATGAAGACATTGTGTAGTCTTGTTTTAGGTGAATTATGTGGGTTAGTCATGTAGAAGAACATGGTCTGGGGAAAACGATTCAAGTACACATTGTGTCTTGGGAGAAAATGTCGTTTGTATGGGTGTTACATAACCAGGGATGGAAAAAAGTACACACCCATGTGAAGGCTTAGAGGAACACACTGTGTAGGGGTCATACACGTAGTGTATCCCTATTTGAAAAAACATGAATGTTTTCTATCTCCTGTTACCTTCTTGAACATATAATTTTTTATTCCATGATAATATTTAGCTAATGTGGGTGTTTGACCTTGCAGAGTCATGCCACGAAGACATCATTCTGTTCTACGCTAGTTACATGGCAGTGATCAGACACTAGACATAGGTGAACAAGGACTACCATCAGATCCACAAGTTATACGTGTCTTGGCACCAACCATTATCCGAGATATAGGTGTCGATGTATAGTTTCGATAGCGAATTATGTGGTTTATGAAGACCTTCAATGGTGTACAACCACCTACCCCGTCTATGGATGTTTTGACGGGGGTCTTTCAGTAGCAGCATCCTCCAACATTCTCAGGGGTTGGAGGACCTCAGGATGCTGAGCCATGGTTATAATCCATTCTATTTATCTTCAAGCATCTAGAAACTCCCTCCATATAGGCGGGTGAATCTCACTACCTATATGATTTGAGATTCCACCAACAGATGGAGGGATGTGATCTCGCAAGCAGGATGCCAACAAGTTATGGCTTGTGGTGAGTTCTACTGTACCTTCTATGATTACTAATACCCGGATACATTGATTGCCAATCAGGAACAAAAGTTTATGAGTTTGAAGCTGGGTACTCTCTCTGTCATCGATTATTCTTCTATCTTCACATAGTTACAACATTTCACAATGATTCTACGGGTTGACGATTTATACCAGGTGAGGATCTTTGAGGATGGTCTCAGACATGACATCTAATCTTATATTATCATCTTCTAGTTGAATACCATTTCTTCCATTATCATCCATGAGCTTACCACAGAGGGAAACTTGAGGTATTCTGGGGCTGTGAGCCAGGGTAGTTTGGCATTAAGAGTTGGTGCTTCTCCGGATGATGGTAGGAAGCGTTGAAGGGAGTCTACATGTGGGGATCTAAGTAGGCAAGATACAACTTCATGTAGACATGTGTTATGCTACCAGTGTCAAGACCCATCCTCAGGGCCCGTGCCGTGACTACCCCCATCCTGCCTTCCATAGGCTTGGGGCTGGCGACTAGCACCAAAAGAGAATCCCCGATAAAAAGGGAAGACATTTCCTTTAAACCTGTAACACACACTGTCTGAACACAAGAAGTATAAGCAATAAGTATTAATATAGAAAATAAAGGTGTGCTAAAAGTTAGTGGGCCAATATAAAAACACAACTGAACAATAAGTAAAAGTACAAGTAAAAAGGGAAAACAACTCCTAGATTATCCACCGTGGAATCCTACCTGATGGGTAGGTGCAGATCTCGAACAACTCACCTCTATGGTGCGTCCCGTATTGTCCAGCTTTGAGCAGCCTCTTGTCTGTCACCCTCAGTCTTGATCACTGCTAACCGTCGTCTACACAAAACACAATAAGGTGCAGGTGAAGCCCGTGCAGGGGTGAGTATAAAAATACTCATAAGGGGACCACGAGACCCCCTGAAGGTCTTCTAGAATCCAATAAGGATAAAACACTGAAGTCAGTTACATCATGATATATCAACCATCTATACATAGGTATATGCCCATACATATACCTACATTACCAATCCCAGTCTGGCTCCAACACTCGAGCCCAAGCACAACCCATTTAAGAAAAGAAGTAAAGTCAATCATCTCGATGACAACAACTTAAAGACAAGACTAAACTCACACATTTATACAACTCATGTAGAGGGGTAGAGTTGAATAGATGTATCCAATGAATCATCTCCTCTATAGAACCCACATAGGATCCTAGAACAGTATCAGTGCTGTCGAACCCAAAGAGGATCCCTATACAAAAGACGTCATTGTCGAACCCATGGAGGATCCTGGTACAGAAGTCATCACTGTCAAACCCATGGAGGATCCTCATACAGTATTGTCGTTGTCGAACCCCCAAAGGATCCTGGTACAACAGTAGATCCACATAGGATCCTATCATCTTAGTCGCAGCCAGCCAGAGGGTCAACATACACTACACGCTCGATTCGAGGAGGGTCCTCTCCTCGAGCCAAGTGATGATACATCAACTATCACGAAGTCTTGAGTTGTTGTATCTCGTAGTTCTGTCTCATCATAATGAACCCAACACGACAGACGACGCATCAATCGGACACCCAGTCTGTGAGTTATTGGCATTTTCGTTATAGGGGCCTGGTTGGTTTTTAGGTTCAAACCAACCCGGCTATACTCCAACTATGTCCAAACATCATGTCAGGTTTTCCAAAAGAATCACTTTGCTCTAAGCTTCTCTTTACCATATACGGTTCGTCGATCAGACATATGTAGCCCATGAAACAGATGAAAATGTGATTTCGGGTTAAACGGGTCCGGTCATCAGTCCGACCCGATCCGCAGGTCCGACCCGACCTGATATGGCGACCCGACCCGGCCCGCATGGGCGTCCTGGCCCATACCGGCTATCCCGCATGGCCAGGCTCTCTATCCCACGTGGCCAGGCTGGCGACACCATGGCGGGGGGGGGGGGGGGGTGCGGCGCCCCTGGCTTCCGATGGAACCGGCCCTAGGTGCCGGTACGATGAACCGCGGGACCCGAGGTGTCCTGCCTATAGCGTGCATTGGCAACCGCCTTAGCCGGGCACCCCTAGCTCCTCCACCACGGCACGACAGCTCCGCGTTCATCATCCGACTGCCATGGCCCCTTCTTCCGCCAATGCACGGCGCAACAGTGTCACGTCCCTCCAGCGACCCAGCAGACCATGCGCCGCCAGTTTTCTTCACTACCGGCCCGATGCCGGTCGAGTTGCTCCATCGCGGTCCAGTCTTTTGGAGATGTTGTTGCGCCACCTCCATCATCAACAAATAAGAAAAATAAAAAAGAGGTTCAGGCCGTGTTCATGCAGTCTGAGCCCCCATTGTTATGGTGTCATCACTCGACAATTCACATTAAAAAATTCAACGATGTAGAACGAGTATAAAATCAAATCAAAATCCCCATACCTCAATTTCCGACGATCATTGATGATATCGCCAAAAGGTGGACTTCATTCCGTTGACGTCGGAAGAAGATGCAGAATTTGACATCGTCGACATTCTTCAAAGATGGTGTTGTTTCTTTTTCTTTCCCTGATTTAAGAAGGAGAATGAGATGTCTGTCGTTCTTCATTGGAGAGGGCGTTCTTCGTTTAGAGAATAAAGTTCTCCAAGTTCTTTCAAGGGTCCTATCATAATGTACCACCAAAAAATGTTTCCAACCCCAAAAATAATAGACAATAAATTTCATAAAAGGTTGGAAAGAATTCAATGGATTTAAATTAATTAAGTTACTTCACTTAATTAAATGGGTGGAGTTGGCTCATTAAAATGGGGAAGGAAGGTGAAGAGGCTCCCCACATAATTGGGTGTTCCAAGGGGGCTAAGGGAGTTTAAATCCCGTTTGGGACCCACCTCAACAATATCCTCCCAGGGGAGGTTTTCCTTGGGTGGGACCCACCACCATAACCTCCCTTGGGATGTTAGGGTGTGGTGGCCCCCACCTCCAAGCTCCCCTCAGAGGTTTCAACCACCAAAATAAAAATAAAGGCGAAACTTTATTTTTATTCAATTTAATTAAAAAACCCAAAAATCTAACTTCCATTCTCGGTAGAACGCAACTACGGTGAAGGTCTCACTAAGAAATCATCAACACTGCAAGTTAAATGGTGCCCTCAAATTTCATTTTCGAGCACCAGTTCAAAAGATATAAAATCACACTCATACATTTACTGAATGTACCCAAACAAAACTTCAGAAATTGATTTTGGGCACACTGAGCCTCGGAATCAAGCGCTGTTAGAAACAACAGACTCATAAAATTCCCATGTATTTTTAAAAAATATTCCATGGAAATTTTAGGTCTTTAAATTCTCTCCACTTCAAGGATTTATAAGCCATAACTCACACTAAGTGAACAAATGGGTTACTGAGCACGCATCTCAGACTCATGCTCTCGTGTTCTCTCCTAGAGGTTCCCTTGTTGCCAACGAACACACACTATAGGCATCCAAAATCCACGTAGGACCTGCTCCTGTCGATCCTCAATCTCCAGTGGAACCTCTATAAAAGTCACCCCATCATAGATGTCCAGCTCCCTTAGGTTGATGATGTGGGAAGATGCGTGCACATATCTCCTATGCTGAGATTAGTCGAAGACGTCGTGCACCCGGTGCAAATGAGGTGGAAGAGATAAGTGGTAGGCCACCTCATCTACTCTCATTAGCACCTAAAAAGCTCTGATGAATCGCAGAGATAACTTGTCGCCTTGCTCAAATCATTGAAGACCTCATCGATGTGAGACCCATAGAAAGACATGGTCTCCATCCTCGAACTTGATAGGTCTCTGTCTCCTATTAGAATATTACTTCTTCCTACTCTGTGTAGTCCTCATCAGCTCCTGGATAATCTTCACCTTCTATGTGGTAGCTCATACCATCTTTGGTCCCACTAGTGCTGACTCCCCTGGGTCTGTTCAGAACAGTGGCAATCTACAAGGTCGACCATCCAAGGCCTCAAAAGGTGTCATACAGATGGTGGAGTGGTAGCTGTTGTTGTAGGAAAACTCCACCAAAGGTATGTGGTCCTCCCAGATACGACTGAAGTCGAGGACACAAGCACAAAGCATGTCCTCGAGGGAATGGATTGTCCAATCGGTCTGACCATCTGTCTAAGGATGGAAGGCAGTGCTCCGACATAGCTGCGTCGTGAAAGCCTCCTACAACCCCTTCCATAGCCGAGAAGTAAATCGTGTGTCACAGTCGGAGACGATAGAATAATGTACTCAATGAAAACGCACTATATCATGCACATAGAGGCATACCAAGCACTCAACTAATACCAAATCTCTGATCTGTAGGAAGTGGGCCAACATGGTGAGTTGGTCAACGATCACCCTATCGAATCATGGATCCTAGATTTACATGGAAGACCCATCATTAAGTCCATTGATATCCCATCCCACTTCAACTTTGGGACCTCTAAGGGCTGAACCAAGCCTGCAGGTACCTGGTGCTCCGCCTTCACTTGCTGACATTTGAGGCATCATGAGACAAAATATGCTACTGCTTTCTTCATACCTAGACACCAATGTTGTGGTCAATGGTCATGGTACGTCTTCGCCACCCCTGGATATATCTCTAGAGGGGAAGTGTGGAACTACCTCAAAACTTCCTCATGAAGTGAAACTGGTACCATAGTACGTCCTCTAAAGAGGTTGACGTTCTCCCCACCTTCAGAAAATCCATCAGGTGCCTGCCCTATGGATATCTGAGCACATCGCCTCTCACAGTCAGCGCCTCGATGTTGTGCCTCCTTGACTCACTGAAAAAGTGGATGAGTGACTGTGAGAGACTGTAGAAAGTCTGCTCCATCTCTATCTACAAAGGATATCAATAAAGAAGCTAGCTTCTCTTCGCCTCTCCTAGTAGCTAAATGCCAGTCCTCCTGCTGAGCGCATTTGCAATAATGTTCCCCTTCCTAGGAGTATAGACTATCTCAAAGTCATAGCCCTATAGAAACTCAAGTCATCACCAATGTCTCAGGTTCATGCCCTTATGAGAGAAGATATACATAAGACTCTTGTAATCAGAGTACATGTTAAAATGTTCACCCATAAGAATGTGTCACCACATCTTCAAGGAGAATACCACTACTGCTAACTCAAGGTCATGGGTAGTGTAGTTCTGCTCATGTTGCCTCAGCTGCCAAGAACCATATGCGATAATTGGTTACTCCTACATCAGGTCACACTGAAGCCCGGTCCCTGATGCATCGTAGTAAACTACGTACCCTATGCCCTCCTACGGAATCCTCAAGATGGGGGAAACTTGTCAGCCTCTGCCTTAGCTCCAGAAAACTCTGCTCGCATTTCTCCAACCACATGAAGGGTTCCCCCTTCATCGTCAAGGTTGATAGTAGTGCTGAAACTCTAGAGAAGTCTGGCACAAATCTTTGATAGTACCCAGCCAGTCCCAAGAAAATGAAAGACTATTCCTACCTTCCTAAACCAATGATGACTAGAGTAGCTGTAGAGACCCGAAGCTTAACGTACATGGACATAACATTACTTTTTCAGAATACTTAGTACATAAAAAAACACACACAGAAGGACCGTAATAGTTTAGTGTCTTTAGAAACTCGGAATATAATCTTCTAATCATGGTGAAAGATCTTCAACATCTCCCATAAATATCTTCCTTTTTTTACCTAAAACCATTCTTTATATCCTGGGGAAAAGAAAACATAAAAGGATGAGCTCAAATGCTTAGTAAGGGTAAACAAAAGAAATATCAATCACATCATATTCATAAGAACATATCATTTTGGAAATCTTAATCCTACAAAAGAGATCATAATATCATAACATGGGATAAATCATAGTAGTGAAATGTAATCCCAATAATCATAACATAAAACATGAAGCTTTGTGGCATATACACATAATCATAGAGAATCATTTCTTATTAGTCAAGACTCATTGCCAAGACTATCTTAGTGGACAAAGTCAATTTCTGAACCGAGTTCACTCCTCGTTTCAGTCCTGTTTTACTGAACCGATATAACCTGCCGTTCCATACATGTCTATCTCATGAGATATAAAATCTTTAACCAATGCATTTGAGGGAGATATAGGTCCCACCAATCTCATAATGATACCATTCTTATGTGTTCCACAAAATCAGAAACCATACATCATAACATAAACCATGTAATAAAAATGGGAATTTTAAACAGTGTGACATCATAACACATTTCATATAATATAAATGAATTCATAAAAATATAATTCCATCACAACATAATGAAATAAATGTAATAATAGGTATATAAATAGAGCCCTTTATTATCTTATATGGAAAAATAATTTTGATAAAACACATGAACTCCATTCTTGAGGAAAATATCCTTTCTGCTTCAAAAACACATTTCCTTTCTTAACATGTCATATAATTCTAAACTAAAGGAAGTTGATTAAAAATAAACTTGAAAAATTGAAAAGGAATATTCTTGGAAATAATTTTTTAAAAATCCATTCATGTCGTATATGTTAAAAAAACATTCTTCGTACTTTTTTCGGAGAAGTCAAAAAGTACCTCGTACGAAAAACAACAGATGATTCCTTTCATATCCTTTACTAAAAACTCACCGAAGGGTAAAATTGGATTTAAACAATTGTAGGTGGATGGAAATAATATTACATATTGAGGAAACATTGATTTGGATTATAAAATACACCCCAGTAAATACTAAAGTATAAACAATCTCGGATAAAAATGAGATTGTGATATTTCCCTTACCTTAGGTCCGATTTCCTTCGTAAGGGTCCGAACCTCCTTTATATGATTTAAATAATGTCATTGACTTATTCCAGAATCATAATCATTGTTATTATATCATATATGGTTCACTTATGACTTTATATTACACATTCTTTTGTAAATTCCATGTTAAAGAGCGTTTTGGGTAAAATTGTTTCATTTGTCGCCCGTGTTTTGACTTGTAATTATTTATATGATTTCTTAGATCATGATTACTTAATTAAAGAATATAAAACATGATTTATATATAATACATATTCAGAATATACATATATATAATAAATCAGTAAATGGAAGGAAATACACCGTTCATGGAGACGGTAGGCCGTACGTACGCATGAACGCTGTTTTCGTTTCCTTATTGAGTTGAATGGAATTAAAAAGATGACATACATATATATACACATAAATCCAGTATCATTATTATGTCATATATTTCATGATTACATATTATATTTACTTTATAATCATTCATGAATGGTTAACGTGGAGAATGAATCTCATCGCGTCGTGGAGACGGTAGTCCGAACGTACGCACGAGCGATGATATCGTTCTCATGATCGTGGGATTGTATTGGAGTGTATGTATACTATTTCAGAATCAATATCACTTTAAAATAATCATATATAGTTATTATGTACACCATTATACACATCCAAGTAAGGTGGTGGTGGAAAATAGATTACACCACGGCGTGGAGATGGTATTCCGTACGTAAGCACGCGCGGTGATTTCATTTTTCCGTAGGATGGTTAGATGGTGAAACAGGGTTATTTCATACTTATAGTAACATATCATTATATGAGTGATACTGATGTTATTACTTCATAATGAAACATCTAAAGAAGAAGAAGTGGAAGAAGAAATAAATATGAAAGAATCAGTAATGGACATTACCTCTTCTTTGAAGTTCTTCTTTGAGACTTCCTTTTAGGGCACTAAAATTGGTCTTTTAAGAAGACCAGGTCCTCTAGTATGTCTCTAGGTAAGTGGAGTGGAGAAATCGGTAGGGGTTGGCCGAGCTTTAAGGCTCAAATTGGTGTGAGGAGGAGAGGGAGGAGGTGCCCTTTTATAAGGGAGGAGAGGGGCTCCTTTGGAAAAACTAAAAATATTATTTTATTATAAAGTCATGTTCGGTTTTAAATAGCTCGAAATTGTTTTATTTCGAAGCTAAGGTATGGATGGGTCTAAATACTCTCATACAATAGAATTTAGACAAGTTTAGGTTCCTATATTAACCTTATCATTTAGATTTAACATTAAGTTAAATAATTTTACTTTTACCGTGTCTTCTTGTGTTCTTATACTATAAGGTTAATAAACTTACAATAAGAAGCCAAACGAACCCCAAGTTGTTTATTATTAATATATATAACCTTATATAAGTCATTTTGCCTAACATTATATTTTTTGGAATAAAATAACAATAACAATATAATATTTGTTTTAAAAACTATTTTATTTCAATTTTGACACTATTTAGTAATTGATTTTTGTGAAACTCATAACAGAATTATTAGTTCGAAAAAGGTTAATTAAATCAATAATAACATGTCATATTAACCTATAAAATTAGTTGAATTCATTAAAATTATTAAATTACATTTATTTGGGTATTTATAACATCAATTATGTCAATATTTCATTAATAAGATAATTACTGCATCATCTTTGTGTCAAAATAAATGATAATTATTTAATCCCTAAAAATTCTAAATAAATTCCTATGATATAGATAATTGTATTAGATTTCTGGATACTATTCATGTTTGATGTTTCATGAAGTTTGTCACTAAATTAAAATTATTATACTTATAGGATTTAAGAAAGTGACATGTTGTCACATTCTTTGGTTTTAATAATAATTAAATTATTTTCATGGACAAAAGTCTATTGAATGAATCTACTCTGACCCTCAGGTGATATGGGAATACTTTTAGAAATCCAATAGGATTTTGGCAGGTGTTAGGTTTATTTTATAATCTTATATTTACCCTTAATTACCCGATTTACATTTAACTATGGTAAATAAAATTTACCGTAGTTACTATTCATACTGCCAAAAAATAAAAAGTAGCTTATTAACATAATTTGGACCCACTGATTCCAAATATGGAATCCATTTTTCCAAATTCAATACACGAATATTGCAGAAATTAAATTAAAAATAATCCCGTTGTCGAAATAAAACGGGTTTTTGTTTGAAACATTGTAAAAGATTGAATTGATTTATCCTACGAATTCAAGGTAGAATCAATGATAATGACATAAATTATATTAAATGGTAAAAATATATTCTATTTATACTTTAAAACCATTCTATATTATAATTTAACCATATAAATTATTTCTATGAAAAAAGTTGTTTATAATTAAAATATAGCGTGTTTTTACTATTTATCAAAATATGAAAGTTACCAGAAAAATATGAAAAATTTATCCAAAGTAAATTTTCATTTCATGATTCCAAAGAAGAATTTTATTTTGTTAAATTTAACTTATAAACATGTCAAAAACTATATTTAATGTGGGTGCGCCATCAAAAGGCGGCAAAACTGCATTTTTTGAAAAATACTTATTTTACCCGAAAAATTTATTTTGTTCTTATACCATGTTCTAGAATATGTATAATATGAATAATAATGTTATAAAATTCAAAATTTAGTTAATACTATTCATAACGGCTAGTTCATAATAATATTATAATAATATATCATTTTTTAGTAAAACCCGGTATTGCGTACAACACACGCTATCGAGGAAGGTCGTGATTGCGTGTAATGCAAGCCAAGTCATGGTTGCGTGTTGTGAAAAAATACTTCATTGTTTCGTATAACAGAATCCAACCATATTTCATTTATAAATTGAATATATATATATATATACTCAATGTTGCGTAGAGTAACTATTATCAAAATTGTGTGTAACACGATCCAAAAATAGTGTTGCGTATACTGCAAGCTAATACGGTGTTGCGTATAGTGGAAGGTAATTTTGGTGTAGCATACAACACAAGACATTAGTGAAATTAAAAGAATATTTTTCATAAAATCTCGGGGTGTTACATTCTTCCCCCCTTAAAATGAATTTCACCCTCGAAATTCATCAGGGTTATAAATGGTTTACTACTCGAAAGTTTGTTTAATAGAAACCCACATCGTAAAAAGGAATTCCAAAACATGGATTTAACAAAAAAAAGTATGAAATGTAACGGTTACCCAAATTAACTAATCACTGGGATTCCACGTAGGAGAACATAGGTGAAAATATAGATAAGGAAGAAAAGTCTAACCATCATGTTCTGATGGAGAGTGGTAGAGAACATGGCTATGGAAAATCCAGCAATCACAAAGCCATAAATTTGTGACGATCTAAGGTAATATCTGATTCATTAGATTTAAGAGCACTAGGAAAACATTTTTTGGTTTTCAAGAACATTTACATAAAGTTGATGAAATTGGAATTAGAAGAAATACTTTTGTGATTTTGGTATAGTCTCACCGTTGGTCGTTCTTTGGATAATTTCCACTTCATCTCTTAAAGAAATGAAGTTGAATTTGTCATTCATGATGTGTTAGTAGATCATGTGATAGAATGATGGCTCATTCCATCTGTCTTAAACAAAATGTTAGAAATGTTATCAAAAAAATATGTAAGTCCATCTATAGTGAGATTAATCATATATGGTTCCTAAAATGGACTTATACTTCTTATATTATACTGCTTAATATAATAAAACTAGTTTCTACTAAACAAGGACTTCCTATAGGCCAGTGGTATGCGATAAAGGCCAGTCGCACTTCAGTTGTGGGTTCGATTCCCACAGCCTTGTCCGACGCGATGGGTTGTCGCCCGTCCTGCAGGTTTTCCTTTTTCTAAAGCTATATTACTATAAAATCCCATCAAAAATATAAAAAAAAAGTTTTATCCTTAAACAATACTAACTAATGTCCAACATAATCCATTCAAATCTTTAGGATTATCTAAAATACTTCGGTCTAAGCTCATAGTATAAAGAAAATGATCACGTGAATGCCATCATTTATCCCCCATATATCATAAGATATATCTTGTTGGTCAAATTACAAACATGTGAATACCTTAATCATGTATTCTCTTGAATAATGAATACCCATTGAACCTTATTGAAAACATGAATGTTGTTAAAAGGTAACTCTTTCCACATACCAAAATCCTCAAAATTCTATACACTCAAACCATGATATCACTTAGTACTTATATCAATCATGAGCTCATGAATACTGTCAAATATTTCATTTTCTCATTTTCCCTTCATTATGCGCATATCATCTTTTTTTCCAAAAAATATCCCAATCACTTTTCATGGTTATTGGTACCATAAAATTATTGAAAACCACAATAGAACAATACATAAATATTCAAATATTCCATGATACTGTATACAACATTATTTTGGAATCCCATTACATAAACACTTAATCATTCCACCACATCGTTGTCATATTCAACATCGCCAATGGTGATCACATGTGACTTCCCTTTGTCCTTTTCCTTAAGTGGTTGCTCATGATGATCATCACTAACCCTTGGATTAGGGAATTTATTAGCATAATGCCCCATTTCCTTGCACTTGAAGCATTGAAGTGTAGTAGGTTCATTCTATGTATCCCTTCCATTGTTTTCATCATTAGACATCTTATTCCCATCATTACGGCATTCAAATGCCCGATGACCTTCCTTTCCACATTTGAAACATTTACTTGTCCTTTTAAGACAATCTCCACCATGCTTCATTACACACTTTGAGAATAAGGAAACATTCATCTTCTTTTCACCATTATTCTGAGATTTCTCCTTGAACTCCATATTTCGTTTCTTGTCAAAACTATGAGATGGATATGTAACACCAACTTCCATTTCTACCTTGATAGCACAACGCACAATTTCTTCATAGCTACTGAAGTCTCTTATAGCTAATGCCCTTCGATGATTTGGTTTTATGCCACTGAATAATCAATCAACTTTACATTCTGGTTGGATGATAAATCCAGATGCATACCTTGCAAGCCTTGTAAAATTCACTTCGTATATACCAACAGATTCATCATCCTTTTTCTTTAGTTCAAGAAACTCCTTCTCCGCCTTTGTTCGAAGAATACAAGGGAAGTACTTATTGAAAAATAATTTCTTAAACTCGTCCCATTCCATGGACTCAATTTCATCTCTTTGCCTTGTATTCTTGATAATATTCCACCATTGATCAGATTCACCTTCCAAACGATATAATGCTAAGATGACTTTATCATGTTCAGAACATTGAAGAACTGAAAATATCTTTTCAGTGGTACTGATCCATTGTTCATCAACAAGTGGATCAGAAGACCCACTGAAAGAAGGTGGACGTTGCCTCATGAAGGACTCAATAGAATATTGTTCCCTTCTATGATCATTTGGAAGTCCAGAATGATTCATATCTTGTGTAAGTATAGCAATAAGATTTTGCACTCCATCTCCCATAACATTTGTTTATTCAGGAAGACAATCATTGCATTGTCCATTGTAGTGATCAACACTGTTCCTTCGGGTTCAATCCATCGTCTAAAACCCAAAAAGGATAGTGTGAAAGGAAAAAATCATACTAGGGAAAACAACATATTAAAGTGGGAGTACCTTTAATATCTTACATCTTAGGTTTAATTCTAAGATTGTTAGTGCAATTCTAGGACTATAACCTATACTTATACTTAACCTTAGGGACATCCCTATGCATACCTTAGAAATATCTATAGGGATCTCACTAAAGTTCTCGCATCCTATTTTCCAAAGGTTGACTAAAACTCCCTTTGATACTAACTGTAAAGACCCGAATCTTAACGTACATGGAAATTACATTACTTTTTCGGAATACTTAGTACATAACAAAAACAGACACACAAGGACCGTAATAGTTTAGTTTCTTTGGAAACTCGGAATATAATCTTCTAATCATGGTGAGTGATCTTCAACATCTCCCATAAAGATCTTCCTTTTTTACCTAAAACCATTCTCTATATCCTGGGGAAAAGAAAACATAAAAGGGTGAGCTCAAATGCTCAGTAAGGGTAAAAAAAAGAAATATCAATCACATCATATTCATAAGAACATAACATTTTGGAAATCATAATCCTGCAAAAGAGATCATAATATCATAACATGGGATAAATCATAGTAGTTAAATGTAATCCCAATAATCATAACTTAAAACATGAAACTTTGTGGCGTACACACATAATCATAGAGAATCATTTCTTATTAGTCATGACTCATTGCCAAGACTATCTTAGTGGACAACGTCCATTTTTGAACCGAGTTCACTCCTCGTTTTAGTCCTGTTTTACTGAACCGGTATAACCTGCTATTCCAGCCATTTCTATCTCATGAGATATAAAATATTTACCCAATGCATTGGAGGGATATATTTGTCCCACCCATATCATAATGATACCATTCTTATGTGTTCCACAAAATCAGAAACTATACAACATAGCATAACCCATGTAAAAAAATGGGAATCTTAAACATCGTGACATCATAAAACAATTCATATAAGATAAAGAAAATCATAAAAATATAATTCAATCCCAACATAATCAAATAAATTTAATAATAGGGATAGAAACATTACCCTTTATTATCTTATATGGAAAAATAATTTTCATAAAACACTTGAACTCCATTCTTGAGGAAAATATCATTTCTTCTTGAAATACACTTTTCCTTTCTTAACATGTCGTACAATTCTAAACTAAAGGAATTTGATTAAAAATAAACTTGAAAACCTGTAAAGGAAGCTTCTTGAAAATAATGTTTTAAAAATCCATTCATGCTCTATAAGTTAAAAAAAAATTCTTCGTACTTTTGTCGGAAAAGTCAAAAAGTACCTCGTACGAAAAACGACAAAATATTCCTTTCATATCCTTTACTAAAAACTCACCGAAGGGTAAAATTGGATTTAAACAATTGTAGGTAGATGGAAATAATATTACATATTGAGTAAACGTGGACATGGATGATAAAATACACCCCAGTAAATACTAATGTATAAACAATCTCAGATAAAAATGAGATTGTGATATTTCCCTTACCTTAGGTCAGATTTGCTTCGTAAGTGTCTGAAACTCCTGTATAATTATTTAAATAATGTTATTGACTTATTCTAGAATCATAATCATTGTTATGATATCATATATGGTTCACTTATGACTTTATATTACCCGTTCTTTTGTAAATTCCATGTTAAAGAGCGTTTTGGGTAAAATTGTTTCATTTGTCATCCGTGTTTTGACTTGTAATTATTCATATGATTACTTAGATCATGGTTACTTAATTCCAGAATATAAATAATTATTTATATAAAATATATATTCAGAATATACATATATATAATAAATCAGTAAATGGAATGAAATACACCGTTCAAGGAGAAGGTAGGTCGTACGTACGCATGAACGTTGTTTTCATTTCCTTATTGAGTTGAATGAAATTAAGTAGATGACATACATATATATACACATAAATACAGTATCATTATTATGTCATATATTTCATTATTACTTATTATATATACTTTATAATCATTCATGAATGGTTAACGTGGAGAATGAATGTCATCGCGTCGTGGAGACGGTAGTCCATACGTACGCACGAGCTATGATATCGTTCTCATGATCGTGGGATTGTATTGGAGTGTATGTATACTATTTCAGAATCAATATCACTTTACAATAATCATATATAGTTATTATGTACACCATTATACCAATCCAATTAAGGTGGTGGTGGAAAATAGATTACACCACGGCGTGGAGACGGTATTCCGTACGTACGCACGCGCGATGATTTCATTTTTCCGTAGGATGCTTAGATGGTGAAACAAGGTTGTTTCATAATTATAATAACATATCAGAATATGAGTGATACTGATGTTATTACTTCATAATGAAACATCTAAAGAAGAAGAAGTGTAAGAAGAAATAAAGATGAAAGAATCGGTAATGGACATTACCTCTTCTTTGAAGTGCTTCTTTGAGACTGCCTTTTAGGGCCCAAAAATTGGTCTTTTAAGAAGACCAGGACCTCTAGGATGTCTCTAGGGAAGTGGAGAGGTGAAATTGGCAGGGTTTGTCTGAGCATTAAGGCTCAAATTGGTGTGAGGAGGAGAGGGAGGAGGTGCCCTTTTATAAGGGAGGAGAGGGGCCCCTTTGGAAAAACAAAAAATATTATTTTATTATAAAGTCAATTTCGGTTTCAAATAGCTCCAAATTGGTTTATTTCGAATCTAAGGTGGGTATGGGTCGAAATCCTCTCATACAATAGAATTTACACAAGTTTAGGTTCCTATTTTAACCTTGTAATTTAGATTTAACATTAAGTTAAATAATTTTACTTTTACCATGTCTTCTTGTGTTCTTATACTATAAGGTTAATAAAGTTTCTATAAGAAGCCAAACGAACCCCAAGTTGTTTATTATTAATATATATAACCTTATCTAAGTCATTTGGCCGAACCTTAGATTTTTAGGAATAAAATAACAATTAATAATATAATATTTGTTTTAAAAACTATTTTTTGTCAATTTTGACACTATTTAGTAATTGATTTTTGTGAAAATCAAAATAGAATGATTAGTTCGAAAAAAGTTAATTAAATCAATACTTACATGTCATATTAAACTATAAAATTAGTGTAATTCATAAAAAGTCTTAAATTATATTTATTTGGGTATTTATAACATCAATTATGTCAATATTTCATTAATAAGATAACTACTGCATCATCATTGTGTCATAATAAATGATATTTATTTAAACCATAAAAATTATAAATAAATTCCTATGATGTATATAATTGTATTAGATTTCTGGAGACTATTAATTTTCTAAGTTTCATGAAGGGTATCACTAAATTAAAATTATTATACTTATAATATTTAAGAAAGTGACATGTTGTAACAGTTTTTGGTTTTAATAATAATTAAATTATTTTCATGGAAAAAAGTCTATTAAATGATTCTAATCCGACCCTTAGGTGATATGGAACGACGTTTAGTAATCCAATAGGATTTTGGAAGGTGGTAGGTTAATTTTATAATCTTATATTTACCCTTAATTACCCGATTTACCTTTAATTATGGTAAATAAAATTTACCGTAGTTACTATTCAATATGCCAAAAAATAAAAAGTAGATTATTAACATAATTTGGACCCACTGATTCCAAATATGGAATCCATTTTTCCAAATTCAATATACAAAAGTTACATAAATTAAATTAAAATTAATCCCGTTGTTGAAAGAAAATGGGTTTTTGTTTAAAACATTGTAAAAGATTGAATTGATTTATCCTACGAATTCAAGGTAGAATCAATTGTAATGACATACATTATATTAAATGGTAAAAATATATTATATTTATACTTTAAAACCATTCAATATTATAATTTAACAATATACATTAATGCGATGAAAAAAATTGTTTTTAATTAAAATATAGCGTGTTTTTACTATTCATCAAAATATGAATGTTACCAGAATAATATGAAAAATTTATCCAAAGTAAATTTTCATTTCGTGATTCCAAAGAAGAATTTTATTTTTTCCAATTCAACTTATAAACATGTCAAAAACTATATTTAAAGTGGGTACGCCATCAAAAGGCGGCAAAATTGCATTTTTTGAAAAATACTTATTTTACCCGAAAATTTTATTTTGTTCTTATACCATGTTCTAGAAAATGTGTAAGATGAATAATAATGTTATAAAATTCAAAATTTAGTTAATACTATTCATAACGGCTAGTTCATAATAATATTATAATAATATATCATTGTTTAGTAAAACCCGGTATTGCGTACAACACACGTTATCGAGGAAGGTCGTGATTGCGTGTAATGCAAGCCAAGTCAGGGTTGCGTGTTGTGCAAGAATCCTTCGTTGTTTTGTATAACAGAATCCAACAATATTTCATTTATTCATTTAATATATATATATATATATATATATATACTCAATGTTTCGTAGAGTAACTATTATCAAAATTGTGTGTAACACGATCCATGAATAGTGTTGCGTATACTGCAAGCTAATATGGTGTTGCGTATAGCGCAAGGTAATCTTGGTGTAGCATACAACACAAGAAATTAGTGAAATTAAAAGAATATTTTTCAAAAAATCACGGGGTATTACAGCAGCAGGAGGGAATTGTACTTCTCAGGGAGCCATGAGCCAAATTTGTGATGGAAATTTTACTTTAAAAGCTCTCTTAGAGTCCATCCCCTCAGAGGTGGATGCAACTTTGGGTGATCAGAAGGGAGATACCGTGAGACCCCTGGTTTTTAATGGAAATATGATAGCAGCGTTTAGTAACTTTGAGAAGGCTACAAATGAAGAAATCAGTAGGTCAAGAGTTGGGGAAGATACCTTGGCAGAAGAGGAGTGGGAGAGACTTGAGTAGGGGAGGTATCCAGAGAATCTCATCCCAGAACAGATGGTGTGGTACACATCACAACTTGATGTCTTGTTCCTGGATTTAGTCTCTCCGGTAGATATGGACTCATTCATGGAGTTGATGGATTCTTGTAACACCTGAGACTTTAATGAGATATATTTTGTTTTTATGTTATATAAATCATCAAAGGAATCTTTCACTACACACAACACTGTCTTGGCTTTCTTAACACGCAACCGCGGCCTTCCTCGATAGCATGCATCATACACAATATCGAGTTTCACTAAACAACGATATATTATAATATTAGTCATTATGAATAGTATTAACTGAATTTTTAATTTTATAAAATTTTAATTCATCTTATACATTTTCTAGAATGAGGTATGAAAAAAATCAGTTTTTTGGATAAAAGAAGTATTTTTTAAAAAATGCAGTTTTACCTCCTTTTGATGGTGTAACCACATTAAATCTAGTTTTTGAAAAGTTTATAAGTTCAATTTGACAAAATAAAATTCTTCTTTATAATCAGGATATAAAAATTTACTTTGGATAAATTTTTCATATTATTCTGATAACTTTCATATTTTAATGAATAGTAAAAACACGCTATATTTTAATTAAAAAAAACTTTTTCATCGTAATAATTTATATGGTTAAATTATAATATTTATTGTTTTTATAATATAAATAGAATATGTTTTTACCATTTAATATAATGTATTTCATTAGCATTAATTTTACATTGAATTCATAGATAAAAACATTTCAATCTTTGGCAATGTTTTAACTTTTAAAACCCGTTTGCTTAACAACGGGATTAATTTTAAATTAATTACTGAAATTTCTGTGTTTTGAATTTTGAAAAATGAATTCCATATTTGGAATCAGTGGGTCCAAATTATGTTAATATGTTACTTTTATTTTTTTGATATTATGAATAGTAACTACGGTAAGTTTTTTTATTTACTACGGTAAAATGTAAATAGCGTAATTCAAGGTCAAAAAATATTATAATAATTAAAAATTACCGTGACACTTGTCTTAACCTTATTGGATGAGTATTGGCCGACCATGGGAATCCTTGGGTCGATTTCGGGACCCCATTGATCCACTTGGTAGTGACAATGACAATTTGGATTAATTAATTTAATGTAATGACAAAATTGACATTAACAAATATATTTTAGTAATTAATTTTTATAAGGAGTTATATAAATTATATTTTAGTCTATAAATATTAATTAGAAAGCTAAATATATTTCCTACATAATGATATTTTTTTTGTAATTTTTAGACACCAAATAAAGTAAATTATTTATGACACAATAATGATGAAGTATTTACCTCATTAGTAAATGATTTAAATAAATAAGATTATAATGATTAAAATATTTTCCAAAACATGTCCAATTCTGATTGGAAGATTTTATTTCGACCATGAGTCATCTTATCTTCATCTGTAATGATTTTTGGACCTTTTGAAACCGAAGATAAGTTTATAATAAAATAACATTTCCACACTTTCCAAAGGTGCCCCTCTCCTCCCTTATAATAGGGAACCTCCTCCCTCTCTTCCTCACACCAATTTGAGCCTTCATGCTCGGCCAAACCCTGACCGTTTCACTTCCACACTTCCTTAGAAACCTACTAGAGGTATTGGTCTTATCAAAAGGCCAACTCTAGTGCCTTAAGAGAAAGTTTAAAGGAGGCACTTCGAGAAAGAGTTAATACCTTCTACCCTTTTCTTCAAGTTCCATTCTTCTTCTACTCCCTCTTCTTTAGTTGTTTCATTATGAGGTAATAACATCAGTATCCCTCATATACTGATATGTTTTTATAAATATTAAACAACCCTATTTCACCTCTTATCCATCCTACGGAAAATGAAATCACCGTGCGTGCGTACGTACGGAATACCGTCTCCACGCCGTGGTGTAATCTATTTTGCACCACCACCTTACTTGGATGGGTATAATGGTGTAAATAATAACTATATATGATTATTGTAAAGTGATATTGATTCTGAAATAGTATACATACACTTCAATACAATTCCACGATCATGGGAACGATAGCATCGCTCATGCGTACGTACGGCCTACCGTCTCCATGATGTGATGCGACTCTTTCGATATGATATTCATTGATTAATAATTATATAAATGAATTGAATGAATTAATATGATATATATTACACTAATACCATTCTGTAAATGATTTATCTATATCCTACAAAGAGGGATAAGAATTTATTCGACAAAACAAGCATAAGAACAAAAGGTAATAAACACTCGAATAACAAGTAGTAATGAAATTTTACTAATAAGAAGCTAAGAATATGACCATATATGATATCATAACAATGAATATGATTATGTAATAAGTCAATGACATTATTTAAATCATTATACAGGAGGTTCAGACACGTAGAAAGCATATCGGACCTAAGGTAAGGGAAAATATCACAATCTCATTTTTATCTGAGATTGTTCATACTTTGGTATTTACTGGGGTGTATTTTATCATCCACATACATGTTTCCTCAATATGTAATATTATTTCCATCCACATACAATTGTTTAAATCCAATTTTTTCCCTTTTGGTGAGTTTTTAGTAAACGATATGAAAGGAATCTTTTGTCGTTTTTCGTACGAGGTAATTTTTGACTTTTCTGACAAAAATAAGAGAAGAATGTTTTTTTAACTTATACGACATGAATGGATTTTAAAAAAATTATTTCCAAGTATCTTCCTTTACAAGTTTTCAAGTTTATTTTTAATCAACTTATTTTAGATTAAAATTGTATGACATGTTAAGAAAGGAAAAATGTTTTTGAAGTAGAAGGGATATTTTCCTCAAGAATGGAGTTCAAGTGTTTTATCAAAATTATTTTCCATCTAAGATAATATAGTGTTCTATTTATATCCCTATTATTACATTGATATGATTATGTTGTGATGGAAATATTTTTATGAATTCCTTTATCTTATATGAATTGTTTTATGATGTCATGACGTTTAAGATTCCCATTTTTATTACATGGGTTATGCTATGATGTATGGTTTATGATTTTGTGGAACACATAAGAATGGTATCATTATGAGATGGGTGAGACATATATCTCCATCCAATTCATTGGGTAAGGATTTTATATCTCATCAGATGGACATGGTTGGAACAACAGGTTAAACCGGTTCAGTGAAACATGACTGAAATGAGGAGTGAACTCGGTTCAAAAATGGTCTTTGTCCACTAAGATAGTCTTCGAAATGAGTCTTGACTAATAAGAAATGATTCTATATGATTATGTGTGCATGACACAAAGTTTCATGTTTTATTTTATGATTATTGGGATTACATTTCCCTACCATGATTTATCCCATGTTATGAAATTATGATCTCTTTTGCAGGTGAAGATTTTAAAAATGTTATGTTCTTATAAATATGATGTGACTGATAATTCTTTTGTTTACCCTTACTGAGCATTTGAGCTCATCCTTTTCTATGTTATCTTTCCCCAGGTCAGGAAGAAGGTTATTAAGTAAGATATACCAAAAGGAGACTATAGATATGTTGAAATAAATGGGAGACAGTGTAGATGCTTTATGAACCAGTTGTTTATGTTTCCCAGTTTATAATGACACTATACCTATACGGTCCTTTCATGGTTTTGTTATATGTTGGAATAATTATGCTTCAATTTTGAAGTATTAACCATGTATGTTAAGTATGGGTCATTATAGTTGGTATCATAGGAAAGGTATAGTCAACCATTGGAAACTAGGATGTGAAAGCCTTAGTAAGAATCCTATGGATATGTCTAAGCATAGAACACAATCTTAGTGTTTTAGAAATTTCCTTGAAGAACCTATGATAATACCTTTGGTGTAAAATTTTATACTTGATTATGTGGTTTTCTTTTTATAATTAGTGTTTCTCACACTATTATTTTTGGTCTTAGTCAATGGCTGGATCCCGAAGGAACCGTGTTAATGCGGAATGCGATGGGCAATGCAATGATTGTCCCCTTGAGAAACCAAACGATATGGGAGCTGGAATGAAAAATCTTGTATCCATGGTCACACAACTTTCTCAAGATATGAATCATGCCGGACTTCCAAATGAGAAAAGGAAGGAGCAACATTCTGTTGAATCCTTCATGAGGCAGTGTCCACCTTCATTCAGAGGGTCTTCTGATCCATTAGTGGCTGGACAATGGATCAGTACCACTGAAATGATATTTTCAGTTCTTCAATGTTATTAACATGATAAATTCCTCTTAGTAGTGTATCATTTGGAAGGTGATGCTGATCAATGGTGGAATATTATCAATAATATGAGGCAAAGAGATGAAATTGAGTCAATGGAATTGGACGAGTTCAGGAACTTATTTTTCAATAATTACTTACCTCATATTCTTCGAACAAAGATGGAGAAGGAGTTTCTTTAACTAAAGCAAAAGGATGATGAATCTGTTGGTACCTATGAAGCAAATTTTACAAGACTTGCAAGGTATGGTTCTGGTATTATTATCCTACCTGAGAGTAAGATCGATCGATTCTTTAGTGGCTTAAAACCTAGTCTTCGAAGGGCGTTAGCCATAAGGGACTTCAATAGCTACGAGGAAATCGTTCGATGTGCTCCCAAAGTTGAGATGGAGATTGGAGTAACCCATCAGTCATATGGGTTTGATAAGAAGAGAAAAATGGAATTCAAAGGAAAATATAAAGACCGCACTGAAAATAAGATTAGTTGTCCCTTATGCTCAAAGTGTGGAAAGAAACATGGACGAAATTGTCTTAAAGGGACAAGGAAATGTTATAAGTGTGGAAAAGAAGGTCATCGGGCAATTGAATGTCGAAATAATGGGAAGAAGATGTCTAAGGATGCAAACAAAGGAAGGGATACACAGAATGAAGCTACTACACATCAATGTTTCAAGTGCAAGGAGATAGGGCATTATTCCAATCAATGCCCAAATCCAAGGGTTGATGATGATGATCGACGTCAACAAACTCTTAAGGCCAAAGACAAAGGAAAGTCACATGAAATTACTATCGGCGATGTGGAGTACGACAACGAAGTGGTGAGAGGTACACTTACCATCCACTATAAAGTAGAAACTGTTTTATATGATTCTGGATCCACCCACTCTTTTATTTCTGAATAATTTTCTAAGGGTATCGCCGTATTACCTCAACAATTAGATGTTGAGTTGGCTGTGACAACTCCTAATGGCACAACAATTGCATCAAAAGTTTACAATTCTTCTCTGATTAAAGTTTATGGGAAAGTGATTCCGGCAAATCTTGTTATCCTTCCTATAGAGGAATTTAATGTGATTATTGGCATGGATTAGATTTCTTTATATGGATCTCATATCAATTTCCAAATAAGGGAATTCACATTTCATATTCCAGATCAATCTATGATCGTCTATTGATGCAAGGATGAACATAACCTTCTAGTGGAAATTTCTTCTATCTTATGGGTCTTGATTCCACTAAATGAAGGATATTTATCTCAAATGGTTGGAGAGAAACTCATGATTATGAATATTCCCATTGTACGGGAGTTTGAAAATGTATTTCCGGAGGAATTACCAGGTCTTCCACCAAATCGTGAAGTTGAGTTTTCAATAGAACTCATACCGGGTGCTTTGCCTATTTCAAAGACACCTTATAGAATGGCCCCAATTGAGTTGCAGGAATTGAAGAAGCAACTCCAAGAGAATCTTGATAAAGGATTCATACGCCCTAGTGCGTCACCTTGGGGAGAACCTGTTCTGTTTGTTAAGAAGAAAGATGGATCAATGAGACTCTGCATTGATTATCGAGAACTTAATAAGATCACTGTCATGAACAAATATCCTCTCCCACGCATTGATGAGCTATTTGGCCAACTACGTGGAGCTCAATAATTTTCCATGATTGATCTTCATTCAGGGTATCATCAATTAAGGGTCAAAAGTGAGGATATACCAAAGACGGCATTCCGTACAAGGTATGGACACTATGAATTTATAGTGATGCCATTTTGTGTTACTAATTCCCCTGCTATCTTCATGGATCTAAAGAATAGAGTCTTTATAGACAATCTTGATCAGTTTGTGGTAGTATTTATAGAGGATATTCCTTTCTATTCAAAGAGCAAGGAAGAACATGAAGATCACTTGAGAATTGTATTAAAGGCCCTAAGAAAGGGGAAGATTTATGCCAAATTTACCAAGTGTGAATTTTGGCTTCAAAATGTTGCATTTTTGGGTCACATAATCTCAAAATAAGGGATATCTGTGGATCTAGCAAAAACAGAGGTTATCCAAAGATGGTCGAGACCAATAATAGTAACTGAGATCTGGTGTTTTCTTGGTTTGTCTGGATATTATCGACATTTTTTGAAAGATTTTTCACGATTATCTAATCCACTCACCAAGTTGACTCGGAAAGGAGTTAAGTTTGTTTGGACAGAGGAATGTGAAGAGAAATTTTTAGGAGTTGAAAAGAAGGTTATACAGTGCACCTGTGCTCACACTTCCTTGTAATGGAGGAAGGTTTGTGATCTATAGTGATGCATCCAAGAAGGGATTGGGGAGTGTTCTTATGAAAAATGATATGGTGATAGCTTATGCCTCACGAAAGTTGAAATACATGAGAAAAATTACCCAACTCATGATTTGGAGTTAGCTGCAGTAATCTTTTCATTAAAGATTTGGAGGCATTATCTTTATGGATAAAGGTGTGACATTTATACTAATCATAAACGTTTAATGTATATTTTCACACAAAAGGAGCTGAATATGTGCCAAAGAAGATGGTTGGAGCTGATTAAGGATTACGACTGCTCAATTCATTACCACCCTGTGATTGCAAACAAGGTGTCAGATGCATTAAGATGAAAATACCATGCTAGCTTATCCATGATGAGGATAAAAAAAGATCCTATATTTATGGATTTAAGAAGGATAAATCTTGGAATTATAATGAAAGGGGAAAAATCGTATCTTTCTCAAATGAAAGTTCAACCATCTATACATGTGAAGATTAAAGAGGCGCAGAATGAAGATGTCGAGTTACAAAAAAAGGTGAGAAATGTTCTTGAATTCAACCTTGTTTGTAATGGGATAATAAAGTTCAAGAATCAGGTTTGTGTTCCTCCCATCCCCGAATTAAAGAAGGAGCTTCTCGATAAGGCTCATAGTTCTTCATTCTCTATTCATCCTGGAAGCATGAAGATGTATAGTGACCTGAAAGAGTACTTCTGGTGGGATGGCATGAAAAGAGATGTTGCTGAATATGTCTCTCGATGCTTGGATTTTCAGCAAGTTAAAGCTGAGAGACAGAATTCTAAGGGAATGTTACAACCAATACCCATACCCGAATGGAAATGGGAAAAAATCACTATGGACTTTGTCACCAGACTTCTGAAAACATCCAAAGGCAATAATACTATCTGGGTTATAGTTGATCGTCTTACAAAGCCGGCACACTTCATTGCTATTAGAGAAGATTTTTCTCTTGATCAGCTTGCCATGATATATGTAAAGGAAGTGGTAAGATTTCATGGAGTACAACTTTCCATTATATCTGATTAGGATCCGAGGTTTACCTCAAAGTTCTGGCGATGTCTACAACATACTCTGGATACAGAGTTGAGTTTCAGCACTGCTTATCATCCTCAGACAGACAGTCGGTCTGAGAGGACAACTCAAACTCTAGAAGATATGTTGAGAGCTTGCTCTATGGATTTCAAAGTTGGTTGGGATCAACACCTACCTTTGGTGGAATTTTACTATAATAATAGCTTTCACTCCAGTATTCAGATGGCTCCTTATGAAGCTCTCTATGGAAATAAATGCAGGACTCCAACTTGCTGGGATGAAGTTGGGGAAAGAAATCTATTAGGACCTGATCTTGTTGATGTGATGGCAGAAAAGGTCAGATCTATTCAATAACACATAAGAGCAGCTCAGAGTCAACAAAAAATTTATGCCGACCACCAAAGAAAATACTTAGAGTTTGAAGTGGGAGATAAAGTGTTCTTAAGAATATATCCCACGAAGAGGGTCATGTGATTTGGAATGAAGGGAAAGTTGAGCCCTAGATATATCGGTCCTTTCAAAATACTGGATCATGTTGGGAAGGTAGCTTACCGATTGGCGCTTCCACTGAATCTCTCTCAAGTTCACATTGTGTTCCATGTATCTCTCCTGAGAAAGTACATACCTGATCCTTCACATGTACTCAGCTCAGATGTTGTACCGCTGGAGAAAGATCTTTCTTTTGAAGAACATTCGATATAGATTCTAGATCATAACGAAAAAGTCCTACAGAACAATACCACTTGCTTGGTGAATGTTTTATGGAGGAACCACCAATTAGAAGAAGCTACATGGGAACTTGTGGATATTATAAGGGAGACGTATCCTCATCTGTTTGTTATGAAGTGCTGAATTTCGAGGGCGAAATTAATTTTAAGGGGGGTAGAATGTAACACCCGATACTTTTATGAGATATATTTTGTTTTTATGTTATATAAATCATCAAAGGAATATTTCATTACACACAACACTAGCTTATCTGGCTTTACACGCAACCGCGACCTTCCTCGGTAGCTTGCGTCGTACGCAATACCGAGTTTCACTAAACAACGATATATTAAAATATTAGCCGTTATGAATAGTATTAACTGAATTTTTATTTTTATAAAATTTTATTTCATCTTATACATTCTCTAGAATGACGTATGAAAACAAAATCAGTTTTTTGGATAAAAGAATTATTTTTCAAAAAATGCAGTTTTACCGGCTTTTGATGGTGCACCCACATTAAATCTAGTTTTTTACAAGTTTATAAGTTCAATTTGAAAAAATAAAATTCTTCTTTAGAATCAGGATATAAAAATTTACTTGGGATAAAATTTTCATATTATTCTGACAACTTTCATATTTTAATGAATAGTAAAAACATGCTATATTTTAATTAAAACAACTTTTTTCATCGCAATAATTTACATGGTTAAATTATAATATTAATTGTTTTTAAAGTATAAATAGAATATATTTTTACCATTTAATATAATTTATGTCATTATCATTAATTTAAAACTGAATTCATAGGTAAAAACATTTCAATCTTTGGAAATGTTTTAAATTTTAAAACCCGTTTGCTTAACAACGGGATTAATTTTAAATTAATTTCTGCAATTTCTATGTTTTGAAATTTGAAAAATGGATTCCATATTTGGAATCAGTGGGTCCAAATTATGTTAATAGGTTACTTTTATCTTTTTGGATATTATGAATAGTAACTACGGTAATTTTGTTTATTTATTATGGTTAAAGGTAAATAGGGTAATTCAAGGTTAAAAGAATATTATAACAATTAAAAATTACCTTGAAACTTTTCCTAACCTTATTGAATGAGTATTGTCCGACCTTGGGTATCCTTGGGTCGATTTTGGGACCCCATTGAGCCACTTGGTAGTGACAATGACAGTTTGGATTAATTAATTTAATGTAAAGACAAAATTGACATTAACAAATATCTTTTAGTAATTAATTTTTATAAGGGGTTATATAAATTATATTTTCGACTATAAATATTCACTAGAAATCTAAAAATATTTCCTAATTAATGATTTTTTTTAATAATTTTTAGACACCAACTAAATTAAATTATTTATGACACAATAATGATGAAGTATTTACCTCATTAATAAATGATTTAAATAAATAAGATTATAATGATTAAAATATTTTCCAAAACATGTCCAATTCTTATTGGATGATTTTTTTAGACCATGAGTCATATTATCTTCAACTTTAATTATTTTTGGACCTTTTGAAACCAATGATATGTTTATAATAAAATAATATTTACACACTTTCCAAAGGTGCCCCTCTCCTCCCTTATAAAAGGGAACCTCCTCCCTCTCATCCTCACACCAATTTGAGCCTTCAATCTCGGCCAACCCCTGCCCATTTCACTTCCCCACTTCCTTAGAAACCTACTAGAGGTACTGTTCTTATCAAAAGACCAACTCTAGTGCCTTAAGATAATGTTTAAAGGAGGCACTTTGAGAAAGATGTAATACCTTCTACCGTATTCTTCAAGTTCCATTCTTCTAATACTACCTATTCTTTAGTTGGTTCATTATGAGGTAATAAAATCAGTATCCCTCATAAAATTATATGTTATTATAAATATTAAACAACCCTATTTCACCTCATATCCATCCTATGAAAAAATTAAATCACCGCGCGTGCGTACGTACGGAATACCGTCTCCACGCCGTTGTGTAATCTATTTTCAACCACCACCTTACTTGGATGGGTATAATGGTGTAAAGAATAACTATATATGATTATTTTAATGTGATATTGTTTCTGAAATAGTATACATACACTTCAATAGAATTTCACGATCATGGGAATGATATCATCGCTCGTGCGTACGTACGGCCTACCGTCTCCACGATGTGATGCGACTCGTTCTATATGAACTTCATTGAATAATGATTATATAAATGAATTGAATGAATGAATATGACATATATTACACTAATAACATTCTGTAAATGATGTATCTATATCCTATAAATAATAATAAGAATTTATTCTACAAAACACACAAAAGAACAGAAAGTAATAAACACCCGAATAACAAGTAGTAATGAAATATTACTAATAAGAAGCTAAGAATATGACCATATATGATATCATAACAAGGAATATTATTATTTAATAAGTCAAGGACATTATTTAAATCATTATACAGGAGGTTCGGACACGTACATAGCATATCGGATCTAAGGTAAGGGAAAATATCACAATCTCATTTTTATCCGATATTATTTATACTTTGGTATTTACTATGGTGTATTTTATCATCCACATCCATTTTTCCTCAATATGTAATATTATTTCCATCCACCTAAAATTGTTTAAATCCAATTTTACCCTTTGGTGAGTTTTTAGTAAAAAATATGAAAGGAATCTTTTGTCGTTTTTCGTACGAGGTACTTTTTAACTTTTCCGACAAAAGTACGAGAAGTATGTTTTTTTAACTTATACAGCATGAATGGATTTATAAAAAATTATTTCCAAGAATCTTCCTTTACAAGTTTTCATGTTTATTTTTAATCAACTTCTTTTAGATTAAAATTGTATGACATGTTAAGAAATGAAAAATGTTTTTGAAGTAGAAAGGATATTTTCCTCAAGAATGGAGTTCAAGTGTTTTATCAAAATTATTTTCCATCTAATATAATATAGGATTATGTTTATATCCCAATTATTACATTGATATTATTATGTTGTGATGAAAATATTTTTATGAATTCCTTTATCTTATATGAATTGTTTTATGATGTCATGATGTTTAAGATTCCCATTTTTATTACATGGGTTATGCTATAATGTATGGTTTATGATTTTGTGGAACACATAAGAATGGTATCATTATGAGATGGGTGGGACCTATATCTCCCTCCAATGCATTGGGTAATGATTTTATATCTCATGAGATATACATGGCGGGAACGGTAGGTTAAACCGGTTCAGTGAAACAGGGTTGAAACGAGGAGTGAACTCGGTTCAGAAATGGGCATTGTCCACTAAGATAGTCTTGGAACTGAGTCTTGACTAATAAGAAATTATTCTCTATGATTATGTGTGTATGACACAAATTTTAATGTTTTAAGTTATGATTATTGGGATTACATTTCACTACCATGATTTATCCCATGTTCTGAAATTATGATCTCTTTTGCAGGTTAAGATTTCAAAAATGTTATGTTCTTATGAATATGATGTGATTGATATTTCTTTTGTTTACCCTTACTGAGCATTTGAGCTCACCCTTTTTTATGTTATCTTTCCCCAGGTCAGTAAGAAGGTTATTAAGTATGATATGCCAAAAAGGGACTATAGATATGATGAAATAAATGGGAGATAGTGTAGATGCTTTATGAACCAGTTGTTTATGTTTCCCAGTTTCTAAAGACACTCTACCTATACGGTCCTTTAATGGTTTTTTATATGTTGTAATAAGTATGATTCAATTTTGAATTATTAACCATGTATGTAAAGTATGGGTCGTTATAATTCTATTGCAATCATGTTAGAGGGTTTTGTCTCCTCACTCCCAGATACCGACATCAATGAGTTAGAGTGGAAGTACTGGGTGATCCAGCTGGGTAACCTATCCAATGAGGTATGCTTTTGTATTGGGATTTTTCTTGTTTTTTGCTACAGTGGCTTGTTTCTTTTGTGAGGTCTAACGATTTACCCCAAGTGGGATCTTTTTAAAATGAAATAAAAATTTACTTTGGATGAGGAGCCCCATACAACTCTGTACCTCCATCACACTCCTGGGTGGATCCCAAGAAAGTACTTCCTCGATCTTTGCTGGATCCACTACAACTACAGCTTCAGAGATGAGATGTCCCAGAAAGTGTACCTCTCATATCCAGAACTGGAACATCGAGAGCTTACCATAAATCTAGTGCTCTCAGAGTGTGTCCAGTACTACCTACAAATGTTAGGCATGTTCCCCCTCTGTCGTCAAGTAGATTAGAATGTCATTGATGAAGACTATGACCACGAGATCAAGGTATGGATGTAATATCTTCTTCATGAGACACATGAACACATCTGGAGAATTGATTATGGTGAAGGGCATAACCAAGAACTCATAGTGGTCATATCGACACCTAATGTTCTTCTTCTGCACATCCTCATATCGAAATCTGAGATGGTGATAGCTTGATCTGAGGTATATCTTCGGGAACCACCGTGCTCCCTTGAGCTGATAAAAGAGGTCTTCAATTCTATAGAGTGGGTACTTGTTCTTCACAGTCACCTGGTCAGGCGACTGTAGTCAACACAGAGCCCCAAGCTCCTATCTGCCTTCTTGGAAAACAGAATCAGGGCTTCCTAAGGAGAAACACTAGGTCGGATGAATCCCTTCCCCTACAAGTCCTCAACCTGTACCTGCAACTCACAAATCATAGTAGGGAGATATCCGATATGCTGGAGTAGATATCCGTGTCATCCTGGGGTAAAGGTAAATGTAGAATTCCACATCTCTGCAAGGAGTTTGTCCTGGAACATCATCCGGGAAAACAACTAAGTACTCCTCCACCACTATAGGTTAAGTCGAACTCTCCACATCAACTACTTCAAGGGTAAGGCAAGCCATCTGGTGAGTGATCGGTTACAACCTCCTCCAAGTAAGACCATCCTGCGCTAAAAATTCTCCCTTCTCGCCGGTGAAGGTAAGCATCATCCCATACTCGCAAAAACACCACAGTTTTTGCCTAATTCAGTCAATATGATCCTAGAATGTAGATAACCAGTCTATATCCAAGATGATGTTGTAAGGACTCGATGCCGGTACGAGGAGATCTCCGCCAAATCTCTCGCCTCTTAGAGTAATCTCACAGTGCCGGCACCAGTTCGTAATCATCAACTCAACTCTCTTAAGAGTCACTAGCCGTATGGATTGAGCAAAGGGCTCCGTCGGAATCTCTAAGCTCAGAACGAGAGCAGCAGTAATAAAAGAATAACTCACACATGTGTCTATAAGTACTGTAGAAAATGTGGATTAAACATAGATAGTACCTCGAATCATCTCAGTTGTAGCGTAGTCGTAGGCATCAACTTCCTAGAGCTGAGCCTGCCTCTGTCCGCGAGCTCCCTGTGGTCGGGGTGGACCTCCTGATGGTGGTGGTGGTAGGACCTCGAAACGTTGTCCACCACCTGCTACTCGGCCAACTCCTCTTCCACGTACCCATGATTTTGGCAGACCACCATGGTCGAACCACTGCCTATGTTTGGGAGGTCCCTCTACTATATACTGCTCATCAGCATGGTAGGTTGGGCAGTCACGAGCCATGTGACTCTGCCCGCCATACACATAACAATACCTGCTCTCCGTATGACTGGATTTGTCCCATGTGCCCCACACTACCGAACCTATATCCTAGCGTTGTCCACCTGATGGCCTGGTCCACTTGTACCACTATTACATCTGTCTACTACAGGCTTTAGAAGACTCCGCTACACGTCTCCATGTGGTGGGTCTCACTGCTCGTGACTGCTCAGCAAGAAAACTCTACACAAGAAGGGCTCGCTCCAGCTCCCCCGCTTATGTCGGAATGCTGAGGGAGATCATTGAAGCCCTGATCTCATGCTTGAGTCCATGTTCGATGGTCCATGCCCTAGATAATGGGTCCCATACCATATCAATGGAGAAGCACTAGAGGTTAGTGAACCTCGCTGAGTATTGTGCCACCGTCATGCTTCCCTTTTTCTGATGAAGAAGCTCCTGAATCCGCACCACATAAAGGGTGGCTAGAACAAACTATGACCGGTAGAGAATCTCGAAGTCTTTTAAAAGTAGTGATGCCTCGTCATGAAATTGATGCATCAGGATCCACCATATTCCTACTATTTCCTGCAGGAGACTCGCGACAAGGATCACCATGAGGTCAGCTACTGTTCCTACCAATCTGAAAACTCTCACAACAGCCTCAAGTCATTCCTCAGCTTCATTTGGGTCTATCTCTCACCTTAACCTAGGAGACCCCATGTGCTGGAACTGATGTTACACACTTAGACAGCGCGCACTCTCTGCTACAGGAGTTGGTGGTATCCGTTGCCCAGCGGGTAGTGGTGCAGCTGGTGCCCCAACTGAGATGGGGCTCTGTACCAAGGCCTCATTGCTCGATGGGATACCATCTCAAACAAAACTCAGAACCCTAGGTGGCTGCCTATGTGGGTCCATCAAGAAAGGAAACATGTGCGCCATGGTCTAAACAATATACCTGGTGAGATGACATGATGTAATCATGAAGAAAACTTTTCAACGAAACACACACACAATCAGTGTTTTCGTGCAATGAGTCAGGAGTCATAAGTCAGAGTCATAGTGTATGGATACGTCGGCCGTTTTACCAACATCGGTTTCCCTAAACTAATAACCACACACAAAACACATAAAACTATTTACATTAAAAGAATCAGATTCCATGTTCTGTGGTTGAACTGACTCATATTATACCAATTTTTCACAACCTATCCTCAGGGGCCATGTCGTGACTACCCCAAGCCCGCCTTCCAAAGAACAGGGGCTGATGACTAGCACCAAAAGAGAATACCAGATAAAAAAGGGAAGGTATTGACTTTAAACCTGTATCACACACTGTTTGAACACAAGAAGTAGAAGAAACAAGTACTAATATAGAAAAGAATGGTGTACTGAAAGTATGTGGTCCAATATACAAACCCTACTAAACATCAAGTACAAGTACAAGTAAAAAGGGAAAACAAACCCTAAATCGTCCACCAGGGAATCCTAGCTAAAGGGTAGTTACTCATCTCGAACAACTCATCCTTGAGGTACGTCCCATCTAGTCCATCTCCGAGAAGCCTCCCGTCTGTCACCCTCAGCCTCGATCACTGCTGACCATCGTCTGCATAGAACATAACAAGGTGCGGGTGAAGCCCGTGTAGGGGTGAGTATAACAATACTCTGTAGGGGACCCCGAGACCTCTAATGGTCTCCCAGAGTCCACTAAGGATAAAACACAGAATTAAGTTACAATGAAAAAGTTCAATCATCCCTACTTAGGTATATGCCAATACATATAATTAAGTTACCAATCACAATCCAGCTCCAACACTCGTTCCCAAGAACAGCCCATAGCACAAAATAATTAAAGTCAATCATCTCGATGATAAAAGATGAAAGACAAGAATCCTCTCACACATGTATACAAATCATATAGTGGGGTAGAGATGATTAGATGTAGCCACTGAATCATCTCCTTTGTCGAACCCACATAGGATCCTGGAACAATATCAACAGTGTTGAACCCACAGAGGATCCCGGTATAGAAGTCATCATTGTAGATCCCACAAAGGATCCTTGTATATAATTCATCGCTATTGAACCCACTAAGGATCCTGATACACTAAATTCATTGTTGAACCCACAGAGTATCCTAGTACAGCAGTAGGTCCAAGTATGATCCTATCAACTCAGTCGTAGCCAGCCATAGGGTCCCCACACACAACACACTCTATTCCGAGAGGGTCTTCTCCTTGAGCCAAGTGTCAATACATCAACTACCACGAAGTCTCGATTTGATGTATCCCGTAGTTTGGTTTCATCATAAAGAACCAAACACGACAGATGGTTGGTCAAATGGACTGTCGGTCTGTGAGTAACTGGCATTTTCCTTCCTAGGGCCCGATTTGTTTTTAGGTTCAAAGAAACCTGGCCATACACCGACTAAATCCAATCCTCAAGTAAGGTATTCCAAAATAACCGTCTTTATCTATGATTCTCATCGCCGCAGACGGTTCATCGATCAGACACCCGTAGCCCAATATACGGATGAAAATGTTATTTCGGGTTAAACGGGTCTTGTCAGGGGTATGACCACGTCCGCGGGTCCGACCCGGTCTACGGGTCCGACCCAGCCCGATGGGGCGGCCCAGCCTGGTGTTGGCCTAGCTTGCAATGGAAGCCCGTCCAAGTCACCTAGATCGCGTGGCCTGGCTGGTGGGCCCGCATAGACTGGTTGGCTGGCCCACAGGGCCAGGCTGGCCAGGCCGTGGGTGGGGGGGGGGGGGGTGCGACGCCCTCTTGCTTCCGAAGGAACCAGCACTAGGAACTGGTTCGGTGAACAGTGGGACACGAGGGGTCCCACATGTAGTGCGCATCGGCGGCCGCCCCTAGCTCCTCTACCACGTCATGACGGTGCCACAATTCAGCTGGCCTCCGTGCAGCGTGATAGAGTCTCACCGCCTCCACCACAGCCCGACCTCGCTGTGGCCTCAGGCTCCTCCACGTGACGTGACGGCACCACGCTCAACGTCTGACCACCGGGGCCCCTTCTTCCAGTGCATCGCGACTAGGTCACGCCCCTCCGGCCACCCGGTGGGCCTTGCGCTGCCGGTTTTCTACGCGGACAGCCCGATGCCGGTTGTGTTGATCCATTGTGTTTTGGTCATCCAAAGGCGATGTTGCACCACCATTATCATCAATAAACAAGAAAAATAAAAAAGGGAGAGCCAGGACATTTTCTTGTGGTCCGAGCCCCCCTCGTTATGGTGTCATCACTCGGTAATTCACGTACACAAATTCAATGACGTAGAACGAGTATAGAATCATCTAAAAATCCCCATACCTCGATTGTCGACGATCATCGACGAATTCATGGAAAGGTGGAAATCGTTTCGTTGATGTAAAAATATGATGTAGAAGTTTATGTAGTCATCATTCTTCAATGATGATGATGTTTCCTCTTCTGGCCCTGGTTGAAGATGGAGAGAGAGATATCCATCGTTCTTTGTTGGAGAGGGGTGTTCTTTAATGGGAGAATAAAGTTCTCCAAGTTCTTCCAATGCTCCTCTATCAACATTCCACCAAAAGAATGTTACCAACCCCAAAAATAATATACTATCTATTATTTTAAATGTTTGGAAATAATTCAAAGGGTTCAAATTAATTAAGATACTTCACTTAATTAAATGGTTGGAGTTGGCTCATTAAATTGGGGAATGAATGTGAATAGGATCCCCCCACTTAATTGGGGGTTCCAAGAGGGTTAAGGGAGTTTAAAGAACATGTGGGCCCAACCATAATAATATACTCCCAAATGAGGTTTTTATCAAGTGTTCCCCACTAGCATAGCCTCCCATGGGAGGTTTGGGTGTGTTGGCTCCCCACCTCCAACCTCCTCTTGGAGGTTTCGACCTCCGAAATAAAAATAAAGCTAACACATTATTTTTATTCGGTGTAATAAATGAACCCCCAAAATATATCTTCCATTCTCATTAGAAAAAAACTATGGTGAAGGTCTCACTAAGAAATCACTGATACTGTGAGTTCAAAGGTGCCCTCAGATCTTAGTTCTGAGCACCAGTTAAAAAGATATAAAATCATGCTCGAACGTTTTCTGAACGTACCTGAACAAAACATCAGAAATTGATTCCTGGCACACTAGGCCTTGGAAGAAAGCGCTGTCAGAAACTATGAACTTGTAAAATTCCGATGTATTTAGAAATAAATTTCCATGGTAATTCTAGGACTTTACAACCAGTGTGAGAAGGGAAGTCACACGAGGCCACATTGTCTGAGAGACCTAGGGGAGTGCCGATCTTATAACAATATGTCTATCATTAGTAGTTATGTTTGTTTTTCTCATTAAAATATGGTGATAGGGGTTCATATATGACTCCTCTTTCAGGATTAGAACAACTAGTTTCTAATCAGTCTGGGAACTGGAGTTCTTCCAGCCATTCATGACATAGTGGTGGTCGCGACTGTAATATTCAGTAGGCTGGATTTCAGCCACAACAGGGTGGATTAGCTCAGGGTGGTCAAGAAGGGACACATGGACACAATAAATTCTTTATTTTTGCAGTGGAGTATACCCAATAGTAGTAGGACCCTGGACCCTCTACAGTTCGAGGTATGATCTTAGTTTACCCAGTTTTATATTCTGTACTTTTTGATACGGGGGCTTCCCATAGTTTTATATATGATGTTTTTGAAGAGATCCCTGAGACCTATATCCTTACATATGCTGATGTCTTGACTATTTACAGTTTGTTGTGGATAATAAAGACTAATTTATGTCAGCGCAAGGGGTTCCCTCCTGTGGTTGGTTGGTTTCGCTTCTTATTGGACCTCAATTTCCTTGTGATGAAAGTTTATGATTTCATTCATGGAATGGAATGGTCAGTTCTCTTCTCTGTTTTTGTCGACTACTATCATTTTAGGGTGATCTTCATATAAACAAAAGGTGGTTTGTTCATATATAGGTGAGAATGGGATTTCTGGGCATGTAGAGTAGGACTCGAGCATCATATGTTGGGAGGAGTTATAGCCCATATTTATAGTCTATATCTAGATGACCAGGGGACTATGCAGGTGGACTTTCCTCCAGTGGTAGATCGTTTATAAGATGTCATTAAAGAGAATTTTCACGTTTTTCATCCAGATATGGTGTTTTAATTTCTTTTGATCATGTGACAAAAGTGGCACCAGTGTCAATTCCTCCTTATAGGATTGCTATAGTAAAGATATAGGAGCTCAAGAAGGAGTTGGAGGAGTTGCAGGAATATGGTTTCATCTAACCTAGTACTTATCCTTGGAGATTTCCAATCCTATTTGTAATGATGGCGGATGGTAACCTCAGACAATTTGTGGATTATCAGAAGCTGGACCAGTTGACAGTCAAGTACCGATATCCCTTGCCAAGGATTGATGATCTCTTTGAATAATTTTGAGGAGGCCAAGTGTTCTTAAAGATGGTCTTAAGATATAGTAACCATCATTTGAGCATTAGGCCATCTTATATACCTCTTACAGCATTTCACAGTATGTATGGTCTATACGAGTACGTAGTTATGTTGTTCGGTCTCACTAATGCACCTACAGTTTTCATGGCACTAATGAACCGATTGTTCCATCCATACCATGATTATTTCGTGCTAGTCTTCATGGATGATATCCTGGTGTACTCTCACACTCAAATTGAGCATGCCACACATCTTGAGATCGTTTTGAGTACATTAATAAAGCATTAGTTATATTCTAATCTCTCAAAATGCCACTTTTGGATAGACCAAATTCGCTGTTTTGGTCTTTTCATATCTGAGACATGAGTGTTAGTAGACCTAGAGATAGTGAGAGCATTAGTTTTTTGGGAGCACCCAAAGAACGTCATTGAGGTACATATTTTTATAGGTCTATCTAGTTACTTCATATGTTTCATACATAAATTTTCATGCATAGAAGAACCACTTATAGGCCTGAATAATAATGGTGCTATGTACATATGGTCAGATTCTTGAGAGTTATCCATTCAAGATCTGAAAGGGAGGTTGACTTCACCACCGATAATAGTATTTTCATAGCCAGGAAAGTTTAGTATTGTATACTGTGATGCATCAAGTATATGTCTGGGAGGTGTGCTTATGTAGGGGAAATGATTTTTTGCATACATATATCAGTAGTTGAGCCCACACAAGAGAAATTACCTAACTCATGATCTCGAGTAGGTTGCAGTTGTTCATGCCTTACGCTATTAAAGACTTTTTCCGTTGGGTGAGCATTTTGTAGTTTTCACAAACCAAAAAAGTCTTTGGTATATCTTAACTCCATGTGATATGAACTTGAGACTATGAGTGTGGGTTGAGTATCATTATTCCTTCGATTTTGAGATTTCATATATGCCTATGAAGGGAAATGTAGTGGCTGATGTGTTGAGAAAGAAGATACATATACAGGCAGTTTATGAGGCCAGTAGTGAGTGAAAGCTTATGGAACTGTTCTCTGAGATGCATTCGGAGGTGCACGATAGATAGGGGAAGACATTTTTTTCTTTTGTGGTTGTTAGCTCTACTCAGCATGATCAAGTAGCTATCTGATTCTAAAGGCTTTGTTCTACGGGAGAGTGTGTCAGGAGAGGAACCTATTCATGATTGGCCATTAGATGAGGATAAATCATTCATTTTCATGGGCGTGTATGGTTGTCAGCAAACATACGTGAGGAGATGATGTGTGAATTTCTTCCATCAGTAAGGAATGTTCATCCTAGTGTCACCATGACGTATTTAGATTTACACCGTTAGTATTGGTGACCCGATATAAATAGAGATGTTGTTGGTTTGAAATCATGTGTTTCCCCTATCATCAAGTGAGGGTGAAGCATCAACGACCAGAAGGGATTTTTCAGCAGTTACGCATTCCTGAGTGGAAGTGGAACGATGTCATGATGGGTTTCATAGTAGGTTTACTAAGGTCACCATGACGGTATGGCATGGTTCGGATTGTCATCGACCAACTCATGATGGTTTCCCACTTCTTTCTGATTAAAGAGATCATCAGTTTTGATGAGATGGAAAGGTTGTACATACAAGAGATTGTATATTTTTCATAGAGATTCTCTCACCATTGTTTCAGATAGAGAATCCCATTTTACTTCTTGGGTCTAGCAGAGACTACAAAGGGTTTCAGGTATACACGTACTTCTGAGTACAACTTAACATCCCAAAATAGATGGACACTCTAAGAAAATGATATAGGTTCTAGAGGATATGCTTTGAGCATGCATTCCATATTTTGAAGGTTCTTGGGAGAAGCACATACCTCTTCGGTATTTTTCCAAAAATAATATTTTTTAAGAAACTATTTAGATGGAACCTTTTGAGGATTTGTACGGTAGGGCATGTTGATCACCCCTAAGTTGGCTGGTGGCAGGAGGGACAACTATGTTGGGACATCATCTTTTTCAGGAGAACACGGATCAAGTTGAGTTGATTCAGAAGAAAATGACTACTAAAAAGTCATGACAAAAGTCTTTTGGTGATCGATGGAGATGGCCTCTAGAGTTCGATGTTGGAGACCAGGTTTTTCGACGTGTCACATCGAGGTTGGGACACAGGAGGATTATGGGATTGGGTAAACTTTAATTGAGATTTTTTGGGCCATGTGAGGTTTTGGAGAGAGTCGTTCCAGTTTCCTATCAGCTACAGTTTCCATAGAGGTATTGGAAAATTCATGACATCTTTCATGATTCTCATTTATGGTGTTACTTATCAGACTTGTCTCATGATTTCCAACACGAGGAGGATTAGTTAGAGGTGGATGCATTATTCAAGGAGTATCCTATCCAGATTGTGGATCGTAGTTCTAGGGTACTCTATGGATGGTATGTTCCATTCGTATGATTGAAATGGATGGAGGGGTGCATAAAGGATGAGACTTGGTAGTGGGAGGATGATGTACGACTGTAGTGGCTAGAGCTATCAGAGGAGTCGTTCTTCTATGATGCCTTGTTAGGGAAATTCAGGGATGTATTTCTTTATGGGAGGAATTTGGAAAGAACCCCGACCTTCTTTTTAGATATGATTTTTCCTTTTCTATGGATTTTGAGAAAAAGAGGAGGATCTAGAAATTTAAGTACACACAGTGTACTTTGGAGTATACACCATATACCCAGTTTTCAGGGGTGACCATGTGCTGGAAGTGTAACGGCTGAGTACAGGGTCATGTGAGGTGACCTAGAGACCGCCAAAAGTGAGGCCCAGTTAAGGAAAGTACAGACCATGTACCTTTAATGAACATGAATTGTAATTTTATTTTTAATTGTCATATCATACTGGGGTCATGTCTTGTAAACATAAACCCCTTTCTCTCAGCCCGTCTCATCTAGGAGTGACCAACGTAGACAAATATTCTCTAAACATATGAACAACCATACATTCTCTGATTCAACCGCCTTCAATTGAGTAGGAATCTCCTCAGTGATTTCTCCCTTCTTGAAGATCCTCATCTCTTGTTTTATCTTATTTCATGAGATATCTTCGGTTGATCATTTTAGACGTTCTTTTAGATCTACATCATTCTAGATTGATTCAAGGGATAACACTAGTGTATATTGATCGAACAACACCAAGTTAGGTTGTTTGCGCCTTTCTGTAGTTAGTCTTTGAATATTATGTGAAAAATTTAACAATACCCTAGAACGTGGTATTTTGTGTTTAGGGATTTTAGACCCGTTAATGACTATTATGCTCTGTGTGCCTGGGTAGAGGTTGTTTGATTGTGAATATGGTTAATTTTCATGCTATGGATGAGTTTCCCTTGTTTATATAGGTATTGACCTTTTGGTATAGCTTTTTTGATTAGCCTTATTTTTTCCATTCCTAGTGTTATTAGGATGGAGTGTTTTTTTTTGATGATGGGATATACTTATAGTAGTTATCCAAGTAGTTATTAAGGTTTACATTGGCTGTTGAACATCGTTGTGCACGATTTCTTTACACAGGGCTGTGGGAACCTGGTGTAGTGTGACCATATGTGGAATTGACTTTGAGGGCTTCCCCATAGTGTCTATTATATTTTTATCATGTTGTGAGACCATAGGGGGGATTGATGATGATTACTCCCTCAGAATGACTAATGTTACCATAATGAGACCACATGGGGAATTGACACTGAGTACTTATTAGATTGTCTGTAGTTTATAGTTAAAAATTCTATAAGGATAATTGACGATGAGTGCTTCCACATAGAGTCTTTGTTTTCGTGAGACCAAAGGGGTTAGATAGTGTGAGCTACCCAAGAAGTCGTTTAATCCTTCTATAAGTTGAACATGAGGGGTTAGTCAATGAGAACATGCCAAAAGGGTTACTTGAGATTGATTGGTTGAACCATAGGAGATAGGCTATGAAAAATTCCTTGAGGGTTTCCTGTTTACGTTTGGTTGAATAAATGACGAATTTAAATGAATGTAAATGAACTGGTAAGACTATTTACTTTTGAGTACTTCATTTTTTATTGATTTATTTTTCTTATTGCATGCCATATAAATTCACTGATTGTTAGGCATATATCTATGGGTGCTTGCGAACTATGATTCATATCACACCCTATTCGGGTCATGCTTTGGGGCCTAAACAGATAATATTGTTGCAGGTATAGATAAAAACATGAGACCTTCTACATTTGGTACTTGACTAAAGTAGATCTGGAGAGAATGGGTCCAAGTTGAGGGTTGCGATGCTACTGGAGTTTATTTGTTTTCATTATACCATGTTTTAGTACTATATTCCAACATTGTGACTTGTTTTGGTTCTTTCCAAGACATATGTATCATGCATCATTTGTATATGTTCTCCAGTAGTTTATTGCATTCAGTCTTCCACTATTTACTTATTGAATGTTATTACTACTTCTACTGTTTTTATCTATTTCTTCTCCTGTGTTACTATACCAATGAGGGCATAGTTTCCCCAATATCACACCCAAGGTCCTCTCTTCTAGATGACAGCCTCTGGTGTTCAGAGAAATGTTCTTAAGGTCATGTGACCAAATGGGTATCGGGGACCTCTAGGTGGAACATGTAACTAGGTTGTTACATCCTTATAAATAAAATAGATAAAAAATTAGTTTTTGAAGTAATATTCCATATTTTTTTCATTCAAAAATTAAAACCTTACATAAAAAACCAAAAAAATAATAATTAACTAATTTTTATATTTCAATTTCAAATATGATGATTATTTTCAAATATTAAGTCTATAATATTTCCAAAATAGGTATTTTAAATGGGTAAATCATTAAATAGAAGTAAAACTACATTTATGAAATTATTTGTTTTTAAGCATAATGTTGGGATTCTTCTTTATCTTATTTCAATCAAATCTACTGAATGAATATCAAAAATATAGATTGAATATATAACCTATATATTATATTAAATTAACTTAGTATATGTATTAAATTTAATTTATTAGGTTAAAACAAAATTATGACCATAATAATTATAATATAACATATATTCAATAATTTTTCATATTCATTTATAATTAATTGGTAATCTATGAATTAATATTATACATTTTAAACAAAATATTTTTATAAATTAGTTAATAAGATTAATAAAATCTAATTTAAAATCTATGTTATATCTTATTATATTAAATAATTATATTTAAATAATATATTGTTGTTCGGTAAACCTCAGTCTTGGATGTTACACAAGACATCGAGGAAAATCCTTTTTGCATATAATGCAAGATAACCTCAGTGTTATGTGTTCCACAATGTAATGATTATCTGATATGTAGAACATGGTTAAGATGGTATTTCATATAATGCAATAAATAATTATTTAATAAAAAATTATATATCTTCAATGTTGCATAAAATGAAAAATAAAAAAAGTATAAAGTAATTCAAAAAAATCACACAATCATAAGGTGTTACAAGACATCACTCGTTGGACCTAGTCTCAATGATGGGATGTTGGAGAAGGCTAATTTGATCCAGAGGTGATTGGTGAAAACATAAAGTAGATAGAAATCATGCATTGACCATTATATAGAACCTATGGAGTTTGTGGACAGTCATTTTGTTTCCCTTTAGGTGTCTCTAGTATTTGTACAATGTCGTTTTAGGAAGAAGTGGGAGATAGAACCAAGTTCTCTTTGTCCGTTTAATATAGTGGAACATTTAGATATAGTTTCACGGAAATTATCTCTTCCACAGTGTTATAGTACAATGCATGACATGTTTCTCATGTCACATATCAAAAGATATCATCATAACCCTTATTATATAGTAGACATCAAGGACATAGATCTTGGTGTAGATGATTTGATTGAGGGGAATATGGTACTTATTATGGATCATAGTGATATGTATCTCTAGGGTAGGGAAATACATCTAGTATGAGAGAAGTTGAAGCATGGGAATATTCAGAAAGATTCCTAGGAGAGGGAGTCTGATATGGGAGCACAATGTACATAATATTTCTATATGACATAATAATGATGATTCGAGAATCTAGAAGGAGGTTGTATGATCCCTTATTTTATAGGTATATCCCTCTTTTATTTTCTCATTAAAACTGTTTTGTTTGGGTTTCCATGACTTTCAACCTTTGGGTTCGAGTCCCATTAAGAAACCTTGATATTTCTTTGGGGGAAGTGACCTAATGTTTGGGGATGTATGGTTGTTTTAATTAACAGTGTTCTAGAATAAATTTATTAATTGTTCTTATGAGGGTTTTACACCAGTTTGGAAGGATTAGATGGTATTTTGGGTGTTTTTATAGAATCTAGGCCTATATGTTTCAATATGGAATTTACAGTCTATTTAAATGTGTTTCATGATTTGTTAGTGTGTCTAAGAAGATGTTGTGAAAAGATTGCAGACCAGGAACTTGTTTATGGTGTGAACTGGTTACACATCGTGAATCCAAAATAAATGATTTCAAATTTTTGGATAAGGTTAAAGCCACTCGAGGTGATGTGAATTCTAGCATACCTCACAATTATGAATTTCACACCATGTAGTATTTTTTACATTCCAAGTAGGATGCTTTTTAGATGGTTTTAAGGCCATGGTGTGTATATTTTTTTTATTTTATTATATGAAACATTATCCTATCTCAATCCAAGGATATTTATAGTCTATTTTGGATTTATTACAACCAATCTAGACATTTTGTTCTAGTAATTGATCTCTAGTGAGATTTTTTCTTATATTTTACCATATATTTCTTTATTCTCTATTTTTACAACGAAACCATTTGACCACCATGGAATTAGGTATTGATATGGGTATTTTGTTATATAGGTTTCTTCTTACAGTATTTTTTGACTTCTTCATTATTAGAATTACCCATTGGATGCATTTTTTATCACCATTATATGGATGGTGGTCTAAATCATAACCTAATTGTCTATTAAAATTTAGGTATATGCAGTACTATAAATTTTCATAGCACAACATTCACACTAATAAATCATATGATGAATTTTGATAATTAATGGATTGGATTATCCTTCTGATCCCTTTGGATTCAGTTGTTTTACAAAATAATTTGTGGATACCCATTGGTTGAGAAAACCCATGATAAATAAGGAATTGGATAATGGTATAAAGTAGGTTTATCAGGGAATAAGATTTTTAGTGATTGATTGATGTAGAATCACTTCAGTATTATCTTATGGTCTATTAATATGACTGTTGATAATTTTATATATAAATGAAAGAGTAATATAAATACAAAAAAATCTGTAATTAACTATCGAAGCATATGATGTGATATTATGATATCCTTTCAATTAAGACTTGTTGTGTGATGTTGAAATCCTTTTATTGATGGAATGGCCTAATTTGGTAATGAAATGATTATGTAGTGGGATTAACCCTATATTTTGTTGAAATAATTATATTTAGGGCTATTCTAGTTGATTTTATAATGATTGTATTCATCGAATGACCCATTTGGATACTAAAACACTTATATATAGGGCTATGCTGGATGATAATAAAATGATTATATGGTAGTATTTCCATTATTTATGACCATGTGCTTATATATAGTGCTTTTACCTATGGTTTAAATGATTATATAGTGGTATTTTCTTAGTTGTTTGATTACACCTGGGTTTATTGTTATAGTTGGCATGGTTGTGCTATATGCATAGATACATTCTAGTATGTTGCCAATGCTAGTTGATTTATTTATAGTAATAATTAATTAATTCATACACATGATTATCGATTTATTTCCTGAACTAAATATCATATACAATTTTCTTAGTCATGTTGGTTATGACCTACAATGTTTTACACAAACCCACATTGGGTCGCTGTTTGGTTAGTGTGAAGATTACAGGGTTGAAAGTATGGAAAAGGGAAAAGGACATTGTTTTGGGTTGTTAATTTCTAGATTGAATGGAATTTAGTGATGGAAATGACATAGTGTTTAGGACATGGGTGTTTTATGATTATTTTTTACATTTGATCCCATTATCTGAATTGATTTTAGTTTTATATTTTGTTACATTTTAGTGCATCATTACATGATTCATTATTATTTATCTTAATGGTTCCTCATTTTACATTCCAGTCACATGATGTACAGTTTCCTCTATTTTTATTAATTAGATATTTATTTATATAATTTATTTATACTATATTATAACTCTTTTCTAGGGGGTATTGTCTCCCCACTATATACATCACAACCCCAGTACTAGTTGACAACCTGTAACATATGGGAAGGAAAACAGGTGGTCCCGTATCCACCCCCATTTGGCCACATGAGAGAGTGATAGATTTTGGGATGTTACTACTTGACATATGTGGTGGTTCTCAAGGAAAGAATCATGAAATACCGCAAACACGTTGATTTTTTTGGGTTATCGAAATAATATCCCATTGTTTCTTTCAGATACACAAACAATAATAATTTATCTAATTTGGTAGACAACTTATATGAAGAAAAATATCATATGACAGATCCCCAACCCAAAATATGCATGAAATTAATTTTTGGATGTTCATGGTCTATATATTATTTAGATATACTTAATTTTAGTATGAGTGTAGCATTTTTTTAGAGAATATCTACAAAATGAAATAGGAATGTCACATAGACTCATCATCAATCAAACCATGTACAATGTTGTTTTATTCCTTCTCATAGACACACAATTCAATTTTGGTGTTCATGTAGGATTGAGTTGTGAAAATATTTCCAAGGCTCTAGGTTGATCTGTGAAATCTTGTCTGAAGTATTCAACACCCTGATCAGATCATGCAATCATAATACAAATTACTAATTTATTTTTTACTTCATTATGAAACTATTTAAAGAATTAAAATGTGTCATAATTTTATTTCATAGGAAACAAATATCCATTAAGACTAAAATCATAAGTATACGTAACTAATAAAAAAACCACCACTTTATTGTCCATTCATTAGTTTACATACATCAATATGTATATGATCCAATAGTCCACATGTCCTTTCACCTTTTATCCCAATTGGTGCCTTGGTCAATTTTCCTAGTAAGTAAGATTCATATATATCAAATCATTCATAATGGAATGAGTCCATAATTCCATATCAATTTAGTTTTTTAACTCATTTCTCATTTATATTTGTATAGTGGAAATTCCAAAGCTATGAGGGATTAGATTCAACCATGTAATTCGTATTCAAAGTTTTATAAATATTATTATCCTTATTTATAGTATATAATTTATAAATTATATTACAAAAAACATAAATCATTTCTTTATTATATGAATAATAATAATTTTTCTTAATAATTATTGAAAATACTATCTTTTCCAAAAATATGTAATTACATAAAATTTCTATTTATGGTTGGAACATAATAATAGTTTCTCAATTATAATATTAATCTACTTTGAAGATGTAAATAATATGTGAAAACATATAATATGGAAATACATACTCCAATAACAATAAATTAATCAAGTTCACCCTTTATTAATTACCTCTTATCCCCATTTTTTTGTTAGAAAAACTACGCGATACACACCCGATATCTAATGATCGTGAGTCAGTGCTTGTGGAATTAATCTTTATAACATTCACATTTAGATTACATGAATTTTTCTACTTGATAAAACTTCTCAATTTACAATTTTGATATTTAAATATTTTATTGTTCATTAATTTTAGTAATATGAATATGATTTTGAATAGCTATACAATATTCTAAATAAATATATATCATTAGGATAGGGTCATATTTTATATATTTTCATTAATGATTATAAATGAATGTTCCGCCACTAAAAATGATTATGCATTACATCATATTTGATTCATGAAAGATGATCTATAATTCAATATTTAATGATACCTCTGTAGTATTCATCTCACTATTGCTTTTTTACATAGAGAACCAACCAATTCAAAAAAATTGTAAGTCATGGATATTTTAATAAATAATTATTTATCAAAATACATATTATAGATTTACTCAACCCTATTTCCCTAGTATTTTAACAATTAAATTTTCCAAGCTTAGTGTTACCCAATTAAAACATTAAAGAAAAATATAATAATAGATTGATCCCATGGAACATGGATATAACTTAAACTAGCCCGCAAGACAATCTAGATTCAATTGTAACTTGATTTCCATAAATAAGATAATCTAGGTCTACTCAAGTATAGTAAAAGACTCTCTCATTCAGTGATCGAGGATATGATAGGTGTTTCTTTGGAAGGAATCTCAAACTTAGTATTTTGGGGTTTTAATGGACTTTTTAATTTATTATACATTATATGAATTTCTAATTAAAAACTATTATATCTTATTTAATTTTTTATTATATTTTATTATTAGTTTTTTTATTGAATGATTCTATAATTTAATATTTTGAATCCTTATTCCAACCACTAAATTAATGTGTATAAACCATATTTATAGGTAACTCTTTCCCCAACCCTCAATATTTTATTAATCACCTGAAACTATATTCCAAATAGATTAATAAATAAAAAATTAAACATGTTGATAAGGTATATGAAGACTTTATATAAAGGAATAAAGTAAAGTGATTTTTAAAATATACCATTGAGTAATCATAGAGTGAAACATTTATTACCCTAGTTATTATTCCAGACAATTGTTGGCCTCTAGCCCGAATGGCCCACATGCCTTCTTTTTTTATTTTATTATTTATAATCCACATTTTAAGGGTTGAAGGGGAACCCAAACATGACTCGTAGGCCCAAGCCACAAGGCCCTACTGACTCGCAATACATGACCCAAAGGCCCAGAGGCATACCCTTCCAAAGACATGACTTGTGGGCCCAGCCCACTTGAACTACCCCTCCCCATCTTCTGCGTCATTGATCACCTATCTCTCCACCTTGAATTGTTGAATGACTAACATTTCCCCATACAAAGATGCATGGTGCATGGTCCTGATGGTGTCTTCCATACCCTCTCATTTTTCCAATCCGGTTAGCTATACATCTGGTGGCTGCTACTCTTGTTGCTATGATCTTCTTCTGGGGCTTGTTCTGTGTGAACTGTGAAACTCCATGGTCTTTGTGGCCCAAAGGACCTATGTTCTGACACCATGTCCCTCTAACATAGAAGACATTACTCAAGAGGGAACACAATTTATAATATCAAAACACCTAATATGTACAAAATATATTAAAAACTATTATTAATCCTATAACATGGATTATAAGGTAATGCCATGGAAGCTGAAAACTAAATTTTATAGAGATTTACTAACATGTATAGTGGGTCTCTAACTCCTTGGATCAATTTAAAAGCTAGACATAAAGAATACAAAATATTAAATATTCTAAAATAATTTTTTATAAGTGAATATCAAATGAATTTAGGAAATAAATAATAATATTTTTAGTTTTTCAAAACATGAAATTAAAATGTATAAAAAAATTTAAAAAAAGTTATTATTATTTTTGAATTAATATTTTGGATAATTCCATAAAGTGGACCCTAGTTAGGCCATATAACTAGTGGTGTTCAAGCTTACATAGGCACCACCCATCTGGCGCACAACCACTTACGTGAGAAAAAGTTAGCACACATCCCACTTGTGAGGAAAAACTAATTCTTCCCAAGGTCTCTTATTTACATATAAATAAACTCTTGGGGTCTTCATTTGGTTAAACAAATTTCCCTGAAGCATAATTTCTGCTCTGGTCACCCTAGTGCTTTTCCCAAGTCTTACAAATCTTTAAAAGTTGTTATTTTACACCTATAGTGGTGGAATTGAAGGAGGATAATTGCACTTATGTCCTTTAATATTTGAAATCCATAACACTTGGATGCCTAACGCACCCATTATCCCTAAATTAGAAACACTTGCACACCACATTTTCTTCTTATTGGAACTTGAGCACCCATGTTTTGTGAATACTTGTGAATACTCTTGAATGCTTGAGTTAAGTCTCACTCATGTATTAACATCCATGTTTTTCATCACTTAAGTGGACACCAGGTCACCCAATCCTACATGTGCACCCATACATGCACTACAATACTTACATGGGCACCCTCATTTGATTCACCTCTTCTCTTCAGTCTACAATCCATCAAACCATCTTCAAATCCATTCAAATTAATGATTTTTCATCAATGGATGCCTTGTATAAAAGAGGTTTTGTTGGAAATTCCATCAAAACCTCCTGACATATAAAAACTTTGGGAAAGGTACATCAGTGAGTCTCCTATTTGGGTTTGTATATCTGTATTTAGTGGATTCCCAAATGTTTTTCAGAATGCAGTTAGGATTCATGGAGTGTTTGTGGGACTATATATCCATAGTCACATGGAACTTTCACCTTGGAATAATGTTGGAATGTTCCATGTTTAGAGGATTAGGTTTTGGGTTATATACACTATTTTTCGTCTGTAAGACCTGGAACCTTAGGTCTCTGGTATGGAAGGTATGATTCACACTTTTTTTTCCATTCAATAAAAGGAGATGCCTCCCGCCCCTACAAGGACCAATTTTAGGGAAATCATCGGGGTGTGAGCCCCCAACCTTTCAAGTAGGAGGTTGCAGTCTTGCTCTTCTCTACACCCTTCACCTTCACTCCATCTATACATTGGTTTCTTGTCGAATGTAAGGAGAATTGAGGGAATGATTTTCGCCTCACCCTCTTCCCTATTCACCTCACACTCATCCACCATCACCACCATAGCTGGTTCCCCTTCCACCAGTAGAGGGGGAAAATTTTGGGTGCCTTTGTTAAATCTTTCACATCCTACTATTTCTCACATGGAGTATTAATCAAGTGAGAATATAGATTCATGATGACTACAAAATTTTTAGAAACACCCATTGTGAATGAACTACAAGAACATTGATTCCCACCAAAATTTTGATACGTAGGAATAATTCTCAGGGACGGAGCTCATTGGATATCCTATTCAAGAGTCCAACCCAAATTCCATTAATCTACGCATTCTAAAATATAAGACCAAAATTAAACCCCCAAATTATCAATGCTTCCTTTTAAGGATGATAGCCCAAACTCATTTCTTTGACGGACTACACTCTCCAATGAGACTCATCAAACAAAGTGGGCTTTGATTCCTATCCCAATGGGATACGTGAGAAGCCTCTATATGGTTCAAACACAATACTTTAAATCAACCCTCCTATTCTTGGGACATATTAACAACAAGTTCTAATCTTACATGGAATCCCATATTTTTTCCATGTTCCTTGGTCCACATATGAAAATTACCTACCCCAAACCATGACTAAGAACCTTTCTCTTAAATGCATTTAACACATGACATTATAATGTATAGTTAGGTCCTTATCACATGACCTAAAAAGGTATGATGTGTCCCATTAAGAAACATAGAACTATGAGGGTTATGATTCCTTTCAGAAAGATACATAGGTAGCCCATTAAATGGGTACGATCCCAATATCGAAACAAACCATCGTCTCTCTATATGAAAATAAATTCCTGGGTGCCCCACTAAGTGGATTAAACCCCAGTAACATCTTAAAATTTTTAAAAGAATATATAAATATTATATGAGAGTATATGAATGATATAGAACCTCTAATACAAAAAAATGTCTACATTAATGAAGAATATTGAATACATATGGATGATTTAAAATTTCACACATGCTAATAATTAACTCAAAATTACATGGGACACCTATGTTATTCTTGGGGAATTAATAAGGATTCATGAAAATATATCTGATATATATAGATAGTCCCGAAGTGGACAATAATTCCCCACAAAGGGGTGTGATGAGTTTGACCTCCCATCCCATTGACCAACGAATGTTCTTAAGTATTGTAAATTAAAACATAACTAATAAAAACCATTGTAAAGAAGGTGCCTTTAAGTTAAATAACCGTTGGATGTTTCTGGTTCCATGAATAAATCAAATAGAAACCGCCTGAAAATAGTGATTCTTAAACTAGAACACACGTTCCAAAGATCAATGAATCAACTATAAAAAGTTTATAAATTAGAAATCATTTAATCATTTCATAATCATGTATAATATTATTTTATATGACCAATAATACTAAGTCTTCCATATTTTATATTATATTGAATATAAATTATATTTTATGAAATAAAAAAAATTTAAATTCAATTTCTATTATATAAACATTTTATATAATTTCAATGTCACATATTTTGTAATTTATTAACATTTTATAAATTTACCTTATTGGTTTATAAATAAAAAATTTTATTTCAATATCCCAGGAGATTCTTAATAATTTTAATAATATTTATTTAATAATTAACAGTTAATATTTGGGAAGAAATGTTTCATAAAATTTTATTTAATTAATTATAAAAAATTTATAATTAATGAATTTAATATATAAAGTAATATAAATTTATTTATTCAAAAAAATAATTTTTAACATTATTTATAATGATTTTATAGACCATGATAATAATTTAAATTATTAAAAAATTTGAAAATAAATTTAAAAATAATTTTTTTAACCTTACACCAAATAGAAATTATATGTGAGGGTAATATTCCTTTACCCTTATGCAGAAAATTTTTTGAATAGTAACCTCACTTTTACCTTTACACATTCACTTTGTAAAAGAGTTCATGGTAAATACACTTACACAACATAAATCTATGTATTGATAGGAGGGAAAATCTTGTCACCGTGAATGTGCATAAATATATAACAGGAAATTCATTTACATAGTTCACACTACATAAAGGTAGTAATAATTATCATTTTTTGTAACACTATATGAGTAAAGGTGATTTTATATCACCTTTAAACAAAATGATTCTAGGTAAAGGTAACCATTGTGAACTTTATTCAAAATAATTATATAAAAAGATAATTTTATTTAATTTTTACATATCAAGAGCTTCATAGTGTCATTCAAAATGACCTTCACACAAATCAAAATAATGAAAATATTTTATAAAATTTCTTTTACATGATTCTAGTTATGATTTCCTAAAAACATTGATTTAAAAACATTTAATTATTAAGAAAGTGAGATATAATATAACTGGCTGTTTTCATTTAATCATCACATGATCATTCATAGTGGAAAAAAATATTTTTTATCCTCAAGAAAAAAACACATAAAATAACTGGAAAATAGTGTTAAATAGAATATGTGTATTTGAAATATTGTTTCATGATATATCTTCTTCCTTTAATCTCAATGGAGTGTGTTTGAGGAAGCTTATGATGCCTAGTTGGAAAAAGTACCATAAATATATGTTGATACATCATCCAATATATCCTTGATAGTATCATGGGGAAAACAAAATAGTAAAGGTATTATTCACCTTCATTTAGAAATTACACATTTCACTTTCTGAAGGAATAGAGTTTAAAGAATGTTACCTGAAAATGATGTTAAAAGATATATAATAAATGTAATCAGCACAACCACAAAATAATGTGTACATTTTACATAAAATACTAGTGAATTTCAGTGCTCCAGTTCATAATACAACTCATATGTTACTACACATTGGGTAAACTATTAATAAAAAACTTCAATGTATAATTTCAAATTTTTTTAGTAAACATGAATTTGGATTCATTATAATGAAATGATTTGGGTGTTAGTGTGGAAACTATTTCATAACATGAAACTGGGATTTTTATATGTGACTCTATTTATTATATATTGGTGATTCTATGTGATCTTATTCCATTAATGGTTTCTATTATACAAATAACATATTTTTTCTTAAAATATATGATTATGGGTAACATTTCTCCAATCATGAATCACTTTTTTGTTTGATGTGTTTTAAAACTGTTTGGGTGAGTCAAGGACACCAATAAAAAATAATATCATGATTAGAAAGTGAGGATTAGGTTATTTATATATGTATGAAATCTCTATTATGTCAATGTAACAACATGTATTGGTTTAGAAATATTATGTTGTGTTAATTTAGAGATATTGGGTTTAATTACATCAAATTGTAAAAAATAATAAATGGAATCCCAATTTATCTTATAGTACTTTTGTGAGTTTATTCTTGGTATGCAATGATATTTTAAAAATATTTTAAAATTTCAAATTGAATTAAGTGGGTTGCTTCATCCTATTATATTTTTATGATTCATTTTACATTTCTAATTTTGTTCCAAATTTTTTATTTACGTGTTTTGATATAAACATGACCAATACCATGGTATTGTTATATCTTTTGAATAAAAAATGTGGTAAGATCATGTTAAATATTGATGGTTGGATATATTTCATGGTATGTTATAAATTCTCATAGTTTTCATGTGGTTTTATTTAGACCTTGTTAATATTGTAATTATAGTAGAAGAAATATTATTTTATTAATACATTATAATCTAAATTAGTTAATATATGTATTGTTTGTATTGTTTAATTAATAAAAAATTGGAATTGTGTTATTTTTCATTGAATATATTCTCTTTGATAAATTTTCTCTATATTTTCTGATAATATGTGTAGTATTATTTAGTGATACCTACATAGAAAAATTAATTTCTCAGGTAAATCATTTCTTAAATAAAATACTATATACTTACAATAAAACATAAATTTATATTTAAAGTAAATTTCAAAAAGATTAATAGGAATTTTCATAAAAACATTTTTTATGATACTACCTTGTAATGGAGCATCACATAAAGGGTTATTATTATTATTATTTGGAAATCGTACAAATCTTAAATGAAGAAGTATTATTGAAAAATAGTATAAACATTTTTTCTTAATTATATAACACATTAGATATAATAGTTTTTCTTCCATTTCTTGATGGAAATAAATAATTTTAAAATCATGAATAAGTTTTGGACTTCTTGAACAACAAAAGATAATCAATATTTATTAGTAGAATAATTAATATTATTAAAATATTATTAAACAATAATTATAATATATACATTATTCTTAACAAGATAAGAATGAAATGTTTTCATTAATCTGAAATAAATTTGAAGCATGAATATTTCCTACATTTTTATTATGTGATATATTTAAAGACATATGAACATTTTATTAAAAATGTAATATATTGAAAATATTACAATGAACGTGAAAATATAATCATACACATAGACCAAAAAATATATTTTAATTTAATATAATTCCTAGTTATAATTGATGAATAGTAGGATATAATTTTGTTTTATCCTATTAGAAATTTTATACTTTTTGTCAAAATTGGTATGAAGTGGTTTTTTATTAATTGTGTTTCAATCTATTTTTTTATGTTTCTAATAATATTTTTTGTTTTTTACAAATTTATTATTTTTTATAAAATCTATGTATCCTTTATTTTTTATGTATATAAAATTAATTAAGAATTATCGTCACATACATGCACTCATCAACCAAAATTGATGAATAATTTTTTTCATTAAGATGAAAATTTTGATCTTAGTTTTATATATGATATAGATTCTACACCTTAATGAGTTTTATTATTAATTACATTGATATTATTTTGGTGGTATCTATGTCAGGATAGTGTTTTCATGATGTTTCATGGTTATGAACTTTTTTCATTTTTTGTATTGGATGTGTTAATATTATATCATAATCCATATAAGTTATCTTGTATGATGGTTGTTTCATTTTAGATTATCCCCTTTTTAGGTTTTATTTTAAATTCTCAAGAATAAAGAATAGTATGAGTGGAATCTAATGTAATGGTTCATATTTCTAAAATATTTTACATTATATTTTATAATTTCATGATGGTATCATATTGAGTTTGGACTAGATATGGATGTCCTAAATGATTTTATTCCTTTTTTGGGTCCCTGACTATTTTAGTGGGCGTGGTGATGGCTGTTTTGAAGCCTCATTGGAAGCATGAGCATGGGGAACCATGTTTTCTCATTGGGTGTTTGGAGGTTATCCATAGAGTTGGTGTTTTGGTGCAGGTGTGTAATATGTAGAGTGAAACCACTTATCTTTTCATTTTAAATTTTTGTTAATTTATGTTTATCCTATGATGAATAATGATAAGGAAATATATTGGTAGTCTATTTTGAATAAGGTGGGAAGGGAATGGTGCTGGGAAATAGACTATATCATTAACATGCATGTGTTGAGGGAACCACATCATAGTGAATGGTTCAGTGGGTAAACAAATCTTGTGTTTTCAAACCATTTCATGTTGAAGTCCATGATTATGGTTAGAACAATTCATTTATATTTTTGAGTAAGGTAATATATGGGACTCAAACACCTTTAAAACATATCAAACTTTGATTAGATAAAACCACATGTTTTTTGCGACATAAACAAACCATTACAAAAGGTTTTTGGGCATTCTATTGAAATAGAGTTCCTTCAATTTCATGGTGAGTTATCTCTATACTTATCTAGAATCCAAGTAAATCCCTATATCTCTCATCACTCTCTAACAAATCCTTAATGGGTATACATACATTTAATCATTTTAAAAAAGCCTATATTAAATATATTTTCTTATTTCTCTTATCATACATGACTCCCCTATTCTTTATACAATGATATTTTTTAAAGATCCCTCTATTTTCGGTTGAGGATTATATTATATGTTGATATTGGTGTTCATTGATGGGTTTTGGTGATGTTTTATTCATTTTTGATGGTGATTCTTATGACCAAGTTTGATTCCCGATCATTCATTCTTTCTCAGATAACGATTCCAATTTAATCAAAGTAGGAGATTGGAAACATCTACCTTATTTTCAATTCATGTGTTTTTGAATCATGACTAATTTATTTTTTATAAATACGTGTTATTAACCCTAAAAAGATAATAATATGGTTATATACCATGAAGAATGATTTTTTTATTGAACTACAAAACATTTTTTCTTTCCATAATTTTGATAGATGGTTATTAAACTATAAATAATTTTTTTGAATATAGTTAACAAATTATTTTTATCATCATGGATGGGGTAATTTATTAATATTTTTTATTATATTTTCTATAATTTGAATTGAATATATCACATGTAATATCACTATGAATTCTAACTAAATTGTTTAATACTAATAGATATCAAGAATAATCATGTGTTATAAATTTAAATTATCATTTTGTGATAGTATAGAATTTTTCATGCATCTAACTATAAATTCATAAACTAGAAATTATGTTTGAGAGTGAAAACCAATTTATTCATAAAATAGAACTATTTTTATAATAAAGAAATTACAAATTGATGAAAATATTATATCCCATTATTTAAATTTCTTCTTATAATCAAGAAATTTATGAATTGATGTAGAGAATAATAGAATTAAGAATTATTGATATTATTTCATATCAGGTAATATAATATAATAATTATTAAATCATGTGATGTGTTGAATAAATTTATTATATTATGATGATAATTATTATATAATTCAGATATAAAACAATTTCATTAGTTTCATTTAATTAATAATACATGATAGTATATGAATTACCTAAGAGAGGGGAAAACATGATAATAGCATGATTAGAGATTGTTTTTTGATAATGTAAAAATATCTTGTTATAAAAAGAGAGTAATTTTTTTATAATTAAGTTATTAAAGAATTCGAATATGATATTTAACAAAATTTTGGATAATTAATATTTCATGATGGAGACTAAAAAAACTATTTGGTTTTTTGTGATCCAATGATATTTCCTGATCTTATTCTTGTTTAACTATATAGTGTGTTATCATATTTTTTTTCACCATTTTGTTTATCATTGTATAATTTATTTAATAGACATATAACATAATATTTGATGATCATATATTTTTAAAAAATAAGAGGCATGGGAACATTAACTGCTAATATTTTTTGAATTTAATAAACATGGACTTATTGCTTTATGTATATGGAATTGATAGTGTCTACAACAAGTTAATTTATACGTGTTTACTAATAGAAAAAACAAATCATAGTAGATAATTAAATTAAACTTGGAATTAAAATTATATTTTGTTAAAAAATAAACATATGAGGATGATGAAGACCACACATGGTTGTGTAAGGATTTAACGCCTCTTTTTTGTGGCCTTGGATACCATTAATTATTTTTATGGAATATTAATTAAAAATAAATGTACAGTCATGGAATTTAGATTGTTTATGTGATTGAATAATAGTCTAGTATTAGTGGATTTATTTGATGAAAAATGGTCTAGTTGCATTTGGAAATTTTGAATGATAGTTATATATTGAATAATAGGATTAGATCTCAAGGATGTAGATATTTTTTATTTCCATTATAGTAGTACTGATATGACATTAAACACAATGGTTTGAAGATACACTAGGGACATGAAGAAGAATTAAAATAGAGTCTTCCACATTGATATAATTTATTCATATACTCTTTTTAAATTGTGGGATGTCTTAAAAGAAATTATTACAGTTTCAATCATCGTAATGCATTTAGACCATATGCATGAAAAATTATATTTTAATTGTGGTACCTTATGCCATGACCAAGATTACTCTATAAACAAAAAATGATAATGACTTAATGAAAAAATGGGATTTTTTATTTATGTTTTCCTAGGATAATGAAATATAAAGGAATATATGAATAGAAATTATGGTTCCAAAGGAGAAAACCATAGATGATTAAATTTTTTATATTGTAAATTAAAATTGATTGTCATCAATTAATGTACATTTAATTAATAAATATAGAATATGATACTTTTATTCTTGTTTGATATCATGTCATTAGAAGTGGAAGGAATTTTTATGTGTGATGATTGAGATAGATTAGTCTAAGTATATGTGTTTACTCTTATTATGGATGTGTGTGATATTGTTTTTATTTACTCATTTTGGATGTTACCCCACACACATCAATAGAGAAGACGACACCGAAATGCTTTATGGTATTTTCTGCCACAACCTAGAAATCCTGGGAATAAACAGAAAGCTTTTCATTCTACCATACTCTCCCATTATATGTATATGATTAAGAATATCTTTGGATATAAATGATTTTTAAAGTGTTATTTGTTAATGGGTTTGTGAAAGATCGTGGGTTTTGCATAAATTTGATGTATTATAAATAATTTTATCCAAAAAATGATGGCTTCATCTTCTTATAGGTTAACATGCATGGGAAGTGGTGGATTGAGGTATAATTTATGTATACATCTAGTATTGGCTTCCAATTCCACACCTGGTTAATATAGTTATATTATGGAGATGAGATTATATTATGCATAGTATGAAGTAATAGATTGTGATACTATTGCGTGAGGTGTATAATAACTTATTGGGTGTATGAGCATATAACATAGCGATTTGGGAATGAGTGGGACATTAATTTGAGAATGGGAAGTGGGGTGAAATCATTTATATGTATTATTTTAATATTTCATTATTTACATTTATTAGTTATTTGTAAAGTGATCCATTTAATGGATGGGTAATGTAGATTATACCTTCATAGGTGAAGAGTTAGTTTCAGCTATTTATTCATTAGGGTTTAGTTTGCTTCATTCAAACTATTCATGATTTGTTACCAAGAGGATCATACTAATTAACCAAGTAATTCACAATATATATATATAATTTTTTTAGTATATTAATTTGTACATGGTAACCATGATTCACTTTATTAGTTTGAGGAGATGTTTAGGAGATTTTGGATATTAGTTTTCCCTATTGAGGTTTTATATTTTATATTTTTGTTTTAGTTAAATCTAGTTATGTATTTGAAGATTTCATGCATTGGGATAACTTCCTTTATTTATGAATGGGGTTAGTTACTAGTTCTCTCTTCTTTTCTCTTACTACTCAAACTATATATTGTATATGTTATCACATGGGTGTAATTTATATGCCCATGGTGAAAGTCCTCAATATGTGTCCTACTAGAGGTGGCCTTCATGTGTAATTATCTCTCATTCTCCATTTTCATCCCAAGAGGGTTATCTTTGGAGGGGGATGTTCATGAGACCTCCACCTCTAGTAGGATAAATACCAAACACCCTTAAAAAGAACTATATTTTATCACAATCACTAATCCATCAAAAAATGTCTTAAACAAATCTAATATGTGAGATACCTATAAAATAATAATATCATCCTGAAAATGAATGATAGAAAATAAAATATAGGAAAGATAACATAAATTATTCTAACCTATATACGAACTCTTATAAATGAATTCTCTCCCATTATAATAACATGTTGTTATTAGGTTAGTGAAATAATTTTTCAAAAATATTTCATGAGTTAAAAATCACAAACCTAAAATCAAGTAAAGTTTAATGAATCTTCAAACTTAATCTATAATTTAATAAAAAATTTAAAATATATTTTATTACATTTTTATAATATAAATAAAATCTATGTAAAATTAATTCCCCTTATATATAGTTTTTAAATTAAATTCATGATGAATAGATCCACACAATTACAAAAATAATATTATTATGTTAAAATTTCATATTATTTAAAGACCTGGAAAATTACAAGTATTTTTTTTAATTATATGGGATTTTATGAGTCCACGAAAATTGATGGAGCGTGATTCCAAGGCCCGATGTGCCTGGAATGAATTTCTTAGCATTTTTTAGGTATGTTCAATAAATGTGCGAGTAGGTTTTTTGTAAATTCTGAACCGGTGTTTGGAAATGAAATCAGAGGACACTATTGAACTCGCAACGCCATTATTCTCTTAAAGACACATTCACCTCGACCATAGTAGGTCGAGGGTGAACGATAGTTTTCATTTTTTCGTGGAAAAAAAAGAAAAAATTTTATTTTAATTTTATAACCTCTATTTTTAAGTTATGGGGGTGGGGACCACCCAAACTAGAAAACACCCATTATGTATTATAGTGATGGGGACTACCCAAAACCTTAGTAAGGGTGGGGAAGTCCATTGGATTCCTCCCATTTAATTGTGTAAATGCAATACAATTAATTGTACCATTTAATTATGACAACACAATACAATTAATTCATCCAAAGAAATACAATTAATTGTGACACTTTAATTATGCCAATGAAATACAATTAATTATACCAACATATTTAAATTTGACAATTAAAATTTAATAACTTGTCTTTTCATTTTTGGTGTAATTGGGGGAAGTGTTGGCAAAGGGCGGGAGTTGGGAAAGCTTTGGAGAAACTCTTCCTCCAACACAGAAATCCCTCTCCGATAAAGAACATACTTCAGAATCAAGAATGAGGACAATGCAGGAGCCCAACTTTGGAAGCATGTTGTGGAAGCGTCGATCGTTGGAACCCTCATCGCATTCACCGACTCCATCTCACAACACTTCTAATGTGCAATAGAGGAAGGTTTTATTGTTGTTTTTATAACCATTACCCCGTTCTTTTTGTTCTTCATGATTCAAGAATATTTAAGTTACTTGCTATCATTCTAATGCAGAGGGTTTGGGCCAAACTAACACTGCCTGACCTCTCTGTAAACTAGGTGAATTTTTGGGGTCTTGAATTGTTGGCGATGTCCCGAGACGAGTGTGGGAATTTTATGAATGATGATCGGGCCACCGAGGCACACTAGGTGACCCAAAGAACATCATCGGCCATCGTGCTGGCGACCGGCACCAAAGGATATGGGAGTGGCCGCTGGCACTCCGGCCAGCCGCGATGAAGACGGCGGCGCTACCCATGCCACCAGAAAAGGGGTGCGGCCCGTCGTCCGTGGTGCAGCAAGGGAGGTGGCCGACCACATTAAGGGGAGACATCGGTGCGTTTCTGCACCGCTGGGAATGCAAGAGCTACAACCTTGTGCCACAGTGGCGAGGTGGGGGTGGTCGGCTCACTCCCAGCCACCAGTGATGGCATGGTGCACGACCACGCCGCGCGGAGGAGGCGAGCCAACCGGCTAGCTGCGCACCCAGGGGGCCATGATGGTAGGCCTGGCCAAACCCAGCTGGCTATGTCAAACCCAGGTCAGGATGGGTAGACCCAAACTAGGTCGGGTCGGACCAGGACGGGCTGGATCGGGGAAGTCTGACTTGGTCAGAGCGGACCTGTACCAACTTCAACCCTTTTCGTTATTTCGGCCATATCTTGAGCTACGAGTGTCCATTTGATGAACCGTCTATGGCACCAGAAACCTAGGATCGAGACGTTCCGTTTTATATAACCAATTTGAGTTTAGGATAAGTTTGGGGTATATCCAGGATGGATTAGACAGGAATCCCACCGAGCCCTCGGGACTAAAAGGCCAATAACTTACAGACATGGCTTCCAATTGACATACCGTCTTTTTCATTGTGACCCATATCAGGTGGCGGTCCTTTAGGATAATTCTTCATGAGACATCATGGAAGTTTGAGTATCGACCATTGGATTGAGGATCAAACCCTCCTGGAATCTAGCGAACATAGATTAGAAACCTTATAGCTGGCTGTAACATGAGAAAATGATCCTATATGGGTATGTGCATTTGGATCCTATGTGGGTCTGTGCTTTGGTATCCTATATGGGTCTATGTTCGAGAGTCTCACTTTGTCCTCTCTTGTAATCCAAGTGAGACTACTCTAGTATCTTATGTGGGTCTTCAATAATAGGATCCAACATAGGTCTGTTTACTAGGATCCTATGTGGGTCAGATGATTTAGGATTCTCTGTGGGTCTTCCTCTTAACAGAGTAAGAGGATTCAGTAGTTATATCTAATCATCTTAACTACCATACATATGTTATACCTGGTGTGATATGAGTCCTTACCTTTGTGGTAATCTTCTATGTGGCGTACCTTTGTGGTACATACCTTCTAGGTGATTCCATTTTGGTAATCTAGAGTGTGGTGTACCTTTGTGGTACTTACCTTTGTGGTGATACCTTTGTGGTATTCTTCTGTGTGGTGTTACCAATGTGGTATATACCTTTGTTTTTTACCTTCGTGGTACTCACCTTCATGGTGATACCTTTTTTGTATTCTTCTGTGTGGTGTTACCATTGTGGTACTTAACTTTTCTGGAATTACCTTTGTGGTATTCTTTACTTCGTGGGACATTTGTATATTGGATGAGGGTTTGGGCCTTGAGTTTCTTCATGAATGATATGGGTATACTTGATAACTAAGGTATATGTATGGGAATATTCTTAATTAGATATGATTTCTTGTTTTTCGTTTATCCTTTGTGGATTTTGTGAGACCTTTAAGGGTCTCTAAGTCCCTAATGATTATCATTATACTCACCCCTGCACGGGCTATGCCTGCACCTTGTTGTGTATGGTGCAGACAATGGTCATTGTTGACTAAGGATGAGACTACCAAGACTAGAGGTAGCTCGGAGGTGGAAATTAGACAAGGCGTACTGCATAGACCACTATGCGAGAGATGTACCTACCCTTCATGTAGGGTCCTTGGTGGGAGTTCACAGGAGCTGTTTCAGTTTAATTGTAATTTTCAGTTTTCATTTACTTTCCAATTTGGCTTGTATTCTAGCCCCTTTTTCATACTGTACACACTGTTTTTACTATACAGTTTACTTTCTCTTGTATCATGTTGTGTACATGGTTATGTGTGTTTCAGCAAATAAAGGTAATGACTTTGTGGTTTTAGGGATTTTCCTTTTGGTGCTAGTCGCCAGCCCCCGGCCTATTGAAGGCAGGCTTGGGCTAGTTACGGCATGGGCCCGAGGGGACAGATCATAAAAAATTGGTATCAGAGGAGTCAGTTCTACCATAGAACATTGGACTATGGTCTTTTAATGGTAATCGTGTTAAGTGTTATGAGCGTTGATATCAGTTCAGGGAATCAAATGATGGTGTGGCGGACAATGTATCCATACACCGTGACCCTGACGTCTGATTTCAAACTCAGTGCATAAAAACACTAATTTCATGTGTGGTTCAAAAAGTTTTCGTTGTGATATTTTTGATTCATCTCCCTAGGTATAAATTATTGACAGCGGAGAGCCTGTTTCTTTTCATGATTCTTCCACATAGATAACTAGCTAGGGTTCCAGGTATAGTACGTGACGATAGCCCACCAAGAGATGAGGCCTTGGTGCAGGGCCGTTTATTAGTAGGGGCACTAGTGGAGGCAATAATAACACCATTACCCATTGGGCCACCGATTCCACTAGCCCCAGCAGCGGAGAGTGCACGTCACATGTGTACGTTGCACGAGTTCCAGTTCTTGAGGTCACTACAGTTCATGGGTTAGACGGACCAACAGACAGTTGTGGATTGGCTGGAGGCCGTGGTGGGTGTCTTCCGACTAGTAGGGACACCAGCTGATCTCATGGTGATCCTTGCTGCCAGTCTTCTACAGGCCGCAGCAGGCAGATGGTGGAACATGATTCTCTAGGTTCAAAACAAGGTGACACTTCCCTGGGAAGACTATGAGAGAATGTTTTGGGTAGAGTTTGTCCTAGCGACCCTTAACACAGTGCGCATATAAGAGATTCTTCATCGGCATAAAAGTTGCATGAATGTGTCTCAGTACTCAGCGAGGTTCACAGACCTATCACACTACTTCACTGATATGGTACATGACACATTCTTAAGGGAACAAACCTTCGAGTAGGGACTTAGGCGGGAGATTAGGGCTTTGATGATTTCTCTCAGCATCCTGATACATACGGGGGTGTTAGAGCGAGCCCACATAGTGGAGAGTTTTCTTGCTGAGCAGACACCTGCAGCGAGACCCACCACCAAGTATCACATAGAGGATTCTTCTACATATGGAAGTAGACATAATCCGTAGAGGTCCATGTGGCTCAAAACTACCTATGGACGACTACAGGATTCAGTGTCAATTGTGCGGGTCATCGAAGACAGATCCAGTCATGAAAGTAGCAGGCAGTGTTACACTTGTGGCGGGCAGGGTCACATGGATTCTGACTGCCCAACCCGCCATACGGATGATCAGCATACAGTCAAAGGACTACCTATGTATAGATAGAGGTTCAACCAAGGAGGTCTACAGGGAGAAGGCGGATGTGGCTGAGGAGCTGGCCGTGCAGGTGGAAATAGGAAATGATTTGTGATTTTAACACCACTACCATTAGGTGGTCTACCCTGACCATAGGGAGTAGGTTGATAGGGTCGACCTCAGCTCCAGGCAGCTATTGCCTTTGATCACAATACTATAGAGATGATATGAGGTACGATTTTTGTCTACTCTACCTTAGCTTTAGTACATACAGACAGAGGTTCCAGTAATTATTTTATTTCCACTTCCCTTGTTCGAATCTCATATGATTTGACGGAGTATTTAGCTCGATCCTTACGGCTATAGAATCTTACAAGAGAGGATTCGATGATTACACTCTGGTTTTGGATGTGTGAGGTTACTCTAGGAGGCATGATCTTCAATTGAGGTCTCCTAGTAGCAGCGTAGAGGATTTACGACATCATCTTGGGTATGGATGGCTTCTGCTGTGCTTCGTGAGCTGCGGGTACATCTGGAGGACTTACAGGGGAAGAGATTCATCTGGATTACTCTTTCTCTTTAAGAAACCCTGATTTTGTTTTCCAAGATTGTAGATGGGTGCTTGAGACATTGTGTTGACTATCGGTGCCTTAACCAGGTGACCGTAAAGAAAATGTACCCACTCTCGAGGACTGATGACCTCTTTGATCAGCTGAAGAGAGCATGGTTGTTCTTGAAGATAGAAATCAAATCAAGATGTCACCAGATTAGAGTACGAGACGAGGATGTGCATTAGATGGCTTTCAAATGCCGTTTTGGACACTATGAGTTCTTGGTTATTCCATTCATCATGACCAATGATCCAGCAGTGTTCATGGGACTCATGAATAGGATCATTCATCCATACCTTGATCGCTTTGTACTAGTCTTCATCGACGACATTCTGATCTACTCGGCTACCGAGGAGGAGCATGCCTATCATTTTCAGAGAGTTTTGTACACACTCTGAGAGCACCATCTTTATGGTAATCTCTCAAAGTTCTAGTTCTGGATCTGATAGGTTCACTTTCTCAGACATGTCTCTCAAAGGCAGGAGTTGTGGTGGATCCAGTGGTGATTGAGTTGGTACTTTCTTGGGAGCCACCCAGGTGTGTGACTGTGGTACTAATTTTCCGGGGTTTGGCTGGATAATAACGGAGGCCTGTGCGAAATTTCACCAGAGTTAAACCACCATTATCAGCATTGAAAAAGTAGGGGAAACCCTTCATGTGGTCGGTGAAATGACAGCAGAGTTTTCAGGTGTTGAGTTAGAGGCTGTCTAGTGCCCCCATATTGAGGCTTTAGGAGGAGCGAGTTGGGTACATAGTCTACTGCAATGCATCAGGGACTGGGCTCGGATGTGTTATTATGAAATAGCAACCAGTTATCTCATATATTTTTTCTACATCTGATACAACATGAGTAGAACTATGCTACCTAGGACCTGGAGTTAGCAGCATCGTTCTTCGCCTTGAAGATGTGGCGACATTACTTGATGGGTGAATGTTTTATAGTTTACTCTAATCACAAGAGTCTTCAGTATATCATCTCTCAGAAGGACCTGATCCTAAGGCAGCAGTTTTGGATTGAGTTCATCGAAGATTATGACGTTCAGATAGTTTATACTCCTGGAAAGGAGAATTTAGTAGCAGATGCACTCTGTAAGAGATCAGGTAGACAACTTATAGGTGAGGTGACGGAGTAGCTGGCCCCTTTACAGATATCCTTTGTGGAATGATATGGAGCATCTTTTCTTCGGTCTCTTATAGTCACTTCCCCACTTAATCAGTGAGTCAAGGAGGTATAGTGTGGGGACCCTTACTGCGATGCTCGATGTGTTCAAATATCCTCAGGGCAGACACCTGATTGATTTTCTAAAGGGGGGGAGAATGTCATCCTTTTCAAAGGACGTACCATGGTACCTATGTCATTTCATGACGAATTATTTCAGGAGTTCCACACATCCCTCATAGTAGTACATCCAGGAGTGATGATGATATACCAGGATCTCTGACGACAACACTGGTGGCTAATATTGAAGAAAGCAGTAGCAGAGTTTGTCTCTCGATTCCTCACTTATCAGCAAGTAAAGGCGGAGCATTAGGTACCCACAGGCTTAGTTCATACTTTAGAGGTTCTAGTGTCGAAGTGGGATGGGATATCTATGGACTTTGTGATAGGACATCCACGTACATCCAGAGTTCATGATTCTATCTGGGTGATCGTCGAACAACTCTCAAAGTCGGCCCACTTCCTACTGATTAGAGAGAAGGGTTCAGTAGAGAACATGTGATGACTCTTTGTATACAATATTGTGTGGAAACATGGAGTACACTCAATGATTTTCTCCTATCATGACACACATCTTACTTCCCGAATATAGAAGGGGTTACAGGAGGCTATCGAGACACAAATCTGTTTGAGAATCGCCTTCTATCCTTAGATGGATGGCCAGACTGAGCAGACCATTCAGACCCTCGAGTACATGATGTTTTATTGTATCCCCGACTTCGATCACAGCTGGGAGGATCAAATTCTCTTGGTGGAGTTTTCTTACAACAACAACTATCACTCCACCATTGGGATGGCTAAATTCGAGGCTCTGTTTGGCCAACCATGCAGATCGCCTTTCAGTTGGACTAAACCATGAGAGTCAGCACTTATGGGACCAGAGATGGTACATGCTACCACAGAGAAGGTACAGATCATCCAGGAGTGGATGAATACTGCACAGAGAAGTTATAATTCTAATTATAATAGGAGATGGAGACCTCTAGAGTTTGAGGATGGTTTCCACGTCTTTCTAAGGGTATCACATCATGGAGGACTGCATAGATTTGGTAGAGGCAACAAGTTATATTTGAGGTTAATAGGACGTTTTTAGGTCCTCAACAGAGTTGGCGAGGTGTCTTACCATTGAGATCTTCCAATCTCAGCTTCACCGGGTGCACAATGTCTTAGTGTATCCCAGCTAAGGAGATATGTGCACAACCCTTCATACATCAATGACTGGGGCGAGCTGGACATCGACGATGGGGTGACATTTACGGAGGTTTTAGTGGAGATTGAGGATCGACAGTAGAGAGTCCATGGTGGCTGATCGATACCTTTGGTATTTGTACATTAGTAGCATGGGAACATCCAGAAGGGCACATGGGAGCAGGAGGCTCAGATTCATGCACAGTACCCCCCACTTGTTTTCCATGTTTTTGTAATGTGGATTTCAGGGTTGCAAAGCCCTGGGATGGGCAGATTGTAAAGACCCGAAAAATTACAAGTAATTTTTTTTTAATTATATGGAATTTTACGAGTCTGTAAAAATTGACGGAGCATGATTTCGAGGCCCGGTGTGCCCGGAATGAGTTTCTGAACTTTTTTTAAGTACGTTCAGTAAATGTGCGTGTAGGTTTTTGTAACATCAAAACCAATGATCAGAATTGAAATCCAAGGACACCATCGAACTCACAACACTGTTCTTCACTTAAAGTGACTTTCACCTTGATTGTAGTAGGTCGAGGGTGATATTCATTTTATGTATTTTTTTAGGAAATAAAAATAAAATAAAGAACAACTTTTATTTTATTTTTATAACCTCTCTTTTTGAGTTATGGTGGTGGGGACAACCTGAACAAGAATACCCCTATTATAAATTATAGGGATGAGGACCACCCGAACCCCTCTTCAATAAGGGGAAGTCCCTTGGAATCCCCCCATTTAATTTTTTCAATGAAATACAATTAATTGTTCAATTTAATTAAGCCAACACAATTACATTAATTGTGCCACTTTAATTGGTCCAATTTTATACATTTAATAGTGCCGATATATTTTAATTTGATATATTTAATTTAATAAGTTGGATTTTAAGTTTTGGTGGAATTGGTGGAAGTGTTGGAAATGAAAGAGAGTTGAGAGAGCTTTGGGGAAACTCTTCCTCCAACGAAGAATGCCCTCTCCAATGAAGATCATACTTCAGACACAAGAACATGGACGGCACAAGAGCCCTACCTTGGAAGCGTGTTACGGAACTAATGATCGTTGGAACCCTCATCTCATTCACCAACTCCATCATTTTACAATTCCAACAAGCAATCAATGTAGGGTTTATTGTTGTTTGTATACCCCCTTACCCCATTCATGTCATTCTTCATGATTCAAGAACATTTAAGCTTCTTGACACCGGTCTAACGTGGAGGGTGTGGGCCAAACAAACATAGCCTGGCCTCTCTACAACATATGTGATTTTTTGGTGGTCTTGAATCGTTGGAGACATCCTGAGAAGAGTTCCGGAATTTCTAGAATGAAGATCAAGCCATCAGGGCACACCCTATGCCCCGAAGAATGTCACTAGTGACCGTGTTGGAGACCGACACCGAAGGGCTCGGGAGCGGCGGTCGGCACTCCGGCCGGCCCCGATGAAGATGGCGGCGTGATCCACCCTGCTGGAGAAGGGCCGCGTCCTATCAGCCAGTGATGGCCGGTCATGCGATGGGGAGGTAGTAGTGCACGTCCATGCAGCCGGGCGAGCAGGAGCCAAGGCCTTGTGCCGTGATGGTGAGGTGAGGCCAGCCGACTCACTGCCGGCCGCCGGTGATGGAGTGGCACACGACTGCGCCATGTGGAGGATCCTAGTCGACCAGCCTATCGCGAGCCTACCAGGCCATGCCGGCTGGCCGGGCTGGACCCAGCAGGTCGGACCAAGGGACGGACCCAGGTTGGGCCGGGTCGGACCGGAACCAGACCAACTTTGACTCTTTTCGTTCTTTCAGTCGTATCTTGAGCTACGAGCGTCAGTATGATGAACCATCTGTAGAGCCAGAAACCTTTGATCGAGGTGGTCATTTTAGTATAACCAACTTGAGTATTGGATAATATTGGGTCATAACTGGGTTGGATCAGAAATGAATCCAACCAGGTCCTAGGGACTGAAAGGCCAATAACTTACAGACTGGGTGTCCGATTGATGCACCGTCTGTTGCGTTGACACCTCTATCACGTGGCGGTCCTTTGGGATAATTCTTCATGGGACTTCATGGAAATTACAGTATTGACATGTGGCTTGATAAGTGGACCCTCCCATAATCAGGAAAGCTTAGTGTAGGAACCATGTAGTTGGATGTAACATGAGAAAAGGATCCTATGTGGGTATATGCTTTTGGATCCTATGTGGGTATGTGCTTTGGGATCCTATGTGGGTCTGTGTTCGAGAGTCTCATATGGATCCAATCTAAGAATCCACATCAGACTACTCTAGGATCCTACGTGGGTATGCTATACTAGGATCCTAATTGGGTCTGATGTATTAGGATTCTACGTGGGTCTCATGATTTTGGATCCTACGTGGTTCTACCTCTTAATAGAGTATGATGATTCAGTAGTTACATTTAATCATCTTTACTACTATGCCTAAGTTATACCTACTTTGAGCTGAGTCTTTAACTTTTTGGTAATCTTCTATGTGGCATACCATTGTGGTGCTTACCTTTGTGGTGATACCATTATGGTAATCTTCTTTTTGGCGTACCTTTGAGGTACTTACCTACGTGGGGGAACCTTTATGATATTTTTCTGTCTTGCATAACCTATTTGGTACTTACCTTTGTGGTGTTACCTTTGTGGTGTTACCTTTGTGGTAATTACCTTCGTGGTGATACCTTTTTGGTATTCTTATATGTGCCATTACCTTTTTGTAATTTACCTTTGTGGTGTTACCTTCGTGGTATTCATTCGTTCATGGAAGAGTTGTAATTTGGCATAGGATTTGGGCCTTGAGATTCCTCATGAATGAGATGGGTATACTAGATTACTTAAGTATATGTATGGGAATATACCCAATTAGATATGATATCGTGCTTCTTTGGTTTATCCTTTGTGGATTTTGAGAGACCTTTGAGGGACTCGGGGTCCCTACTAAGTATCATTATACTCACCCCTGCACGGGCTATGCCCACATCTTGTTGTGTTTGGTGCAGAAGACGAACATCCATGACTGAGGACGAGAGTACAAGGACTGGAGGTAGCTCAAAGGTGGAAATTAGATGAGGTGTACCATAGAGATTACTGTGCGAGAGTGGTACGAACCCTTTAGGTAGGTTCCTTGGTGGGAGTTCATAGGAGTTGTTTCTGTTTACTTGTACTTTTCTGTTTTCTTATACTTTCCCATTTGTCTTGTATTCTGGCCCCTTTTTCTTACTGTACACACTATTTTTAATACACAGTTTACTTGTGCTCATATCTTGCTATGTGCTTGGTTTTATGTGTTACCGGATATAAATGCAATGCCTTCCTTGTTTTAGGGAATACACCTTTATGTGCTGGTCGCCAGCCTCTGGCCTACAGAAGGCGGGCTTCGGGTAGTCACAACACGGGCCTCGGGGAAGGGTCGTGGCATATAACATTTGAAAAGTTAGTTTTATATTTGGAAGAAGGTGAAATACTAAATATACCCTTAAATATTTAATACCACGCACAATAAACCATATATGACCATCAATCAGGCTCTCACTATACAATTAAAAAATTATATTGTCACATAGAAAAAAAACACAGGAAATCATGGGACACTCTTACAACCAACTTATTTACGATTGAAAAAACAATCAAGTAAATTATGGTGTTATAAATAATCTAAATTCTCCAACACTTAATAATTAGTATTCTATCGCCCCTCTAATGTTTTGGATTAAACTTCACATTCGGTGATTATAAGGATTTTGGTTCATATAATATATCTCATCTCTCTAAACCCCACTAATGATTCTCCTACTAAATAATACATACATAGACAAGGCATATTATATTTTTTCTATGTGATCTCAAACACACATCTATGACTTCAATTGGATTTTATATTCTCATTTCTAAATTTTCTAATTTTATTAAACATTAAAATGTAACACTATTATAACATTATCTAATAAGAGACTCATTAATCTTCTACTAAATTTCTTGAATTGAAATTCAAATATTACACAAAAGCGATCATCTTCAGTGAAATAATTAAATCACAATCATATGATCAACATTATTTACTCTATAAATAAACCCTATCATCATAAATTCAATAATTTAGTTCCAAATTGTATTATTTAGTAAAACCAAATTTAATATCCCCCATATTTGAGCCATAGCTCAAAGCATACTTTCAACAATAAAACAAAAAATTGATACAAATACTTTAAAACTGAAGGTAAAATCTACCTCTTCTACAAATTATTCATCCTAGAGTATAAATAACCCACCAAATAAAAGTAGTACTCAAGGATGAAAAAAATAAACTTCATTTTATCAATTTATGCATTTATCCATTTCTCGAAACATAATCTCTAAAAATGATAAAGAGATAGTTCATATCCATAAACATTAAAATTAACATGTTTATCTAAACTAACTAAATAATAGATAAATACAACTGTACTAAAAACATAAAATAAACTACATTCACTTCCATAACACCACCTTAAAAACTAATTCAACTATCTTGTACATAATGGATAATCCTTCCAATTTAATGAATCCATACCAACCAAAAAAAAATTATTGCTAAAATAAGACAATATAACATATCTTGAAGCATTATAAAATTGAAGCATAATATTTATCTTCTGACAAACCATCTTTATCACTCTATACTCGAAATAATTTCAATTATGAAATAACTTTTATAATAGTTTACAAAGGCATAACATTCTCTCTTGACATTAAAAATGTTATAATGTTGTTTTAAACATCCAATTTCACCACATTAAATATTATTTGGATAAAATATTTAATTATATATATTAATTAATCATAAAAAATATTCCATGACAAACAAAAAATGAAAATATAATATTTTAATTCAACCATAAATATTATTTTAAAATCTTAGGTTTTCTGAAAATCAATTTTTTGAAAGTAATATAAATATTTTATTTGAACAAAACACCATCAAATCACATTTTAAATCAACCCATAAATAATTTTTTGAAATACAATATTAAAATTAATATACCAGTAATAAGACTAAAACATGAGAAACTAATTATTTAATAAAAGAGACCCATTTTCAATAGACACGCTATCATCAAACAAATAAATACAAAATTATCAATAAATAATTTTATAAAATACACACGTCATTATGTATTGAGGAATGAGTTACTATATTAATTTAGTTAAAGGAAAAAATAATAATATATTTAATAATATATTTAGGAATATTTTCGACAATACCCAATAAATGCATTTCAAATTCAGTGTAATGTACACATGATTTTTAACATCTTATTGTGTATATACATGATCACTAAATATATTTAATATTATGATTAGTTCCACCAAGCCCAAACAATATTATTATATTAACATTTTTTTACATGTTTGGAAAATTAATATATCTTAAAAAATCTATAGTGATATATTTCATGTTATCATGCTATAGACATAATTATTTTTTAGAAAATACTTTTTTAAATATTGGAATACTCAATATCAAGAAGTTTTAATCAACTGTCATATTCATGAATATTATAATATCCTAAAGAGCTCTTATGTCATGGAATCCAAATTTATATTTTATATATTATTGGTTCCTATAAAAATGATAATTTAAAATATTAATATTGTGAAAATATTTTATAAAAGGGGTAGAACATGTTATATTTAATATATTAATAATATAATCATTTTGTCACTCTTCATTTAAAATATTACATACTAACAAACCATATATCTTAAATTATTATGAAAAATCCTTTACATTAGAAATATATCTCAAATAAAACATTCATGCCCTTTGGATGATCACATCAAATAGAAACCTAACTCTCAATCCTAATTATTATTAGCAGATGGAATTTATCTCTCATAGTAATCAAAAATCAAAAGAATGATGATTTAAACTTATCATGTTTAATGGGTCTATAAGTTTTTATTTTATATTTTATCATTTAAAATGTATCATGGTAATCATATATATCACATATAAATGAAAGAACATTTTGTTTTATAACAATATTTATAATATCATGTTTTTATTTTTTTAAAACTATTCATTGTAACTGAAAATCATTACATGAAAGTTCTCAGATGCAGCATGACTTCAATTTTTTTTAAATTCATTACGGAGATATTATAAAATTTTCAATATAATCATATAAACATAAAAGTGTAATCATATAACATGATTAGTTTTTTCAATAATAAATAAACAAAATAGGGTAGAATAAAATCTTATATTTTACTATAGGACACTTATTATGTACTCGAAATTTAATATATAACTGTAAACAATGTAGGTTATTTTACCTTTTTGAGTATTATAACGCACAATAATTATAATCTATCATTAGTATGGTCAATATCTCTAAGGAACACGCATTATATCATAGTTCCCCCAAATAATTGTGTCTTATAGTCTCCCCATCGCAGAACTGAAATGTTCTATTTGATTGATTATATTACCATAGGATCCTAATGCAATACTAACATGTTCATAACACTAATGTGCACATTAACTCCAAAAAAATGATTTGATACAACTCTTTAATGATATTTTTATTCCTTAATTACACCAAAGATGGTATTCATCCATATTGTGTCCCCCAAATACCACCAATAATAAGATAATAATTGGTGGCTAATATAGAGGGTATAAAATAAAAATATGAGAAGCACATACCTCATAAAATAATCAAAAAATATTGAAAACCCACAAATGTGAAATTTTAAGCAGAATAAAGAAACAAAATATCCAAAAAATTATTGCCAAGTCATATGGAACTGAAATACCACACCTCCAAACCAAAATCATAAAATAACATCTCCTATAGAACAAAACCCATATTTGAATAATATTCACCACATTATAGAATATTTCCAAACATATTCACAATTTTATTCATAAAGATAAATAATTATATTTGATTTAGGTGTGGTAAAATATGTATAATTATTAGGGTTCTCACTATAATATCTTATAAGAATGAAAAAGATTTTTATTAATCATTTAATAAATAAATAAGTAAACCAATTATTTATCTATATAATTTCATCAACCTATTAACATTACAAATAATTACACACTAATTCCTTATACAAGAGTTATAAAATAATAATTAATATAATATATATTAAAATATACTAAACACCCACTTACCCAATGAACAATTCAGCCCCATGAGCCATGTGTTAATGGTTTAACTATACTCTACTGTTTATATAAAAAACCACAATATAACGTACTCTATTATGGTTGTGGGTAAACCCATATCACAAAAACCAATATGGGTGTTAATATTATTACCAATCATGGGTTGTGGTGTGTAAGGAATAAAATAAAAAACATTTAATACATAATACATAAAATCCCAGGACTGAGGTATAATACCGATTACAAAACTACCATAACCACTGGGAATAACACATCACCACCACCAAAAAGAAATAATATTCAAATTCTATATGTATCTACAAAAGAATCTAGTCCCTCCATCTACTCACAATTACTATGTATCTTATATTTTAAGAACATTATTATTTAACGAAAACCCACACTACTTTGTTAATTTAATTCTAATAAATTAATTTTTGTATCATCTATATCAAAGGGAATTTTTTACACATATTCATTAATCTATCAATTGTTCCTCAACTAAATAATGTAATCCCTTATATAACTACCACTAGAATGAATACATTGATTCAAAAAATATTGAAATAAAAAAACATCATCCAGAGTAAATATCAGTTAAAAAACAGATAACCACAACCATTAAATATAACAAATAAGAATCCTATTTCTTTATTAAAAATTTAGAAGTAATAAATAATATCACCACATATGATAAATTAATTTATAATTCCAATTATTCCATTCTACTATAATTTCTTTATCAAATTTTAATATTGTGTAACACATCAATAGAATTTATAATTATCATAACATGTCATTCCTAAAAATAAACCATGAATATCTTGGTAGTTATATAAAAACAATTAAAAAATTATCTTTATAATATCCCCCAAGTTTTGTCCCATGCAATTTAATTACCTTAATTACATGAATAAAGAGTCTCCACTTGATGACAACTATAGTATGATAATTCTACATCGACATAAAAAATAAAATAAATAATTTTTCAATCACAAACATCAAAATTGATAATAAAACATGGAAAAAATATATATTCAAAATTGAATAAATTAAATTTTAATTATATGTTCATAATATCTAATATTATAATAAAATATACATGGGAAAATCACAAGTGATACCTTCTATGAGGTAGAAATTAGGTTTGGTAAATTGTTCCAATAAACCCGTTAGGTAATCTACCATGAATTTTTAAGTCAATAGACTTTGAAAATTGAATATACCAAAGATAATCATGGTCAAAAGAGCATCATAATTTTATAATTATTGAACTTAAAATGGTCCTGACTTTAATCTATACTTCCATAAAATATATAACTGAAATAATATTAAATTTAAATATAATCTAATAAAATCATAGACTAACACAATTTACAATAGTTCTATTACCAAAATAGTGTAATAAAAAAGATATTAATGAATGTTATTTATAACATATTAATATCCTATTAGATTTGGGTACCTAGAACTAACTAAAATCTTACTTTTAATGACCGGTATATTAATAAATATAATATTAAATAATGTTAGTTATTATTTTTAGAATTCATATGATTATTTATTTGGTGTATATTTTATTTATGAAAAATATTTCAATTACCAAATATAATAATAACATATATATGTTTTGTAAATATTAATAAATATGTGTCTTATATTCTTGAAAACATTCATCCGATGGGACTAAGATTATTTTTTACTATCAAGTGATCTACGCTCATAATACATAAAGAATTATTCTCAAGATGTTCTCATTTGGTGATTTCCAAGAATCTTGGTTAGCAGAATGGTCCTTCTAATAAGAATTAAATATGATAATGTGTTATTGGATATTCCTATTTTTGAAAATAGTTATTTTTTCTTATACATGAGATTATTATTAATGTATATCATGAAACATGTTAATTTATGTATGAAAGAAACCTATAATGGAATCTTCTAATCATGAGGTACCATAAGTTGGGTGCATCATATAGAATTAGTTGAATAATTCAAAAATTTATTTGTCTATTATCAGTTCATATAAGAAGATATCTGTGTCCATTTGATATAAATGAAACTTTATAACAAAATCCACAGAAATTATTATTTATAGAGGAGTTTATTTTAAAAATTCAATGTATGCTAAATCAATTTTATACTATGATGGCACGTGTATGAATCCTTATTTATGAAAAATCAATATAGGTTGCATATAGTATATAATATCATTCATATGAATGTTTTTATATTTTCAATGTTAATTTCATTCTATTTGGGATTCATTGAATTTTTCTATATTCTATTTCGTACTTTCTGTTATATCACTTAATTCTATTATAAAAGGGACCAGAAGGGCCACAAACTAAGTGTAACTAGGTTATAATTAAATTATACTGCATATAATTATAAGAATAATTAACATTTTGGGTTTTTTAAATAATAATAATTTCCATAATGTGGATTTAATAAGTTTCAGCATGAGATATAATTGTATAAAATATATGAGTGGAATTATATGTTTTTATTATTTATTATTAAGTAGCAAATAAATATTTATTTATTAATACATTTTGTGAATTGATGATTGAAAATATTTATATATTTATTTGATTATTAAAATAAATATGTATTTATTATTTTATTCCACATAATATTTATATAATTATTTATTTAATGAATAATATTTTATTTAATAAAAATTTAATTATTAATGATTATACAAATTTCAAAGAGGATAAATCAATGGAATTAAAAACCTAAAAAAATTATATTTTATCTAATATTATTTATAGTAATTTTTTAATCTACAAATTAATAAATATCATTTTAAAAACACATGTTATCAAAATAATAATATTTTTTTATTTTTTATTGGGGATTATATATAAATTAATACATTCGACAAGGGACATTATGAAATTATAAAATTTTTAAACCTATGTATAAATTAAAAGTTATACCATTTTTATATTATCTTATTCTATAAAAGAAGATATTTATTTTCATTTCTCTTAATTCCTAGAGAGATTCATCCTCCAATCCCCCGTATAAAGACCATGTGAGGAAAAAAATATATTTATATTTTAATAAACTAATTAATAGCCTAAGAAAGTTGCCTCTATTGAGCTAGAACATAAAGATTTGAGAATGTTGTTTATAGATTCATGGATATAGTGTGGATAGAACTAGTTGAATCATCACATATATTCACTACTATAAAGGGAACACATCAAGACTAAAAAACTAATTTATCATCCGGATTATCATTTATTTGTTAATTCTCATTTTAAGTTAAATATAAATCAAATGTAAATGATCTGATATAATATAATTTTTTATTTTTATTATATTATTTGGGTTTTATCCATGGATATAATTGAGTAAAAAAACATCCAATCAATGCTTTCGTTTCTCCCCAAAAACTTCAAATTATAACAAAATGATCACATTGGAATTTATTATTATGTATTATTTATTTTATCAGTTTAATGCTTTTTGATTTAGAGTTTTCATATATATATTTCCATGCATAATATAACGGTCAAGATAACACATTCATCCGAGTGAGTTCCTTAAAAAACACGCTAGAATCACATGAATAATTTTGAAATATTCAATTTGGAGGATCTAATTTTGCAGTTTATAATACAGGGATACAAATAATGTATTTGTAAATTAAATTCTCTGAACTCATGATACTCTTACATAAGTAGTGATCCATGTAATTCTTGGATCATTGTACCACTCAATATGTTGTGGAATTACATTATATATATCAAAGACTAGTATGAAACATTGTTTTATAGACACTACCACTCATATACCTAGTGTACAAGTATTTTATCCTTACACAATTAATAAAATCATATAACTTTTAATGATTCATATGGTTATTAAAAATAGTAATTACAGGTCTTTTTTTAAATCCAATATGAGAAACATTGTGTGACACATACTACCAAGCTCATAGCTAGAACATTTTCACCATGAAAAAAATTCAACCCACAGAGGGAACAAAATGATGGATTTTCGGAGTATAATTTTTTTCAACACATACTATTTTCAATTACATTTAAATACATTAAATACAAGTTTTTTAATCCATGTTGTATGCAAATTTAATTCATGAGTATTTATAGAGGTATGTACAACATATATGGAAGCCTGTAGTCCAGTCATACACAACATTAAGTATACTCAGTGTTACCCATGAGACTATATTTCATTTACATCATGGCAAGTATCATTTGATTACATATGGTGAAATTATATATTACATGATAAGTAGCATAAGCAACATGTGCAATAAAAAATTTCTATTGACAATAGGTGATGTGAATGTTACAATGTTCCATATATTAGATTTCAATATTATGTATAATATCTATTCCATGTGAAACCAATCTTATATTTTTAATATATAAATATATTGAAATAAAATTAAATATAACAGATTTTTATCATATAATACAAGATATGATTCTATTTTCTCATTGATTGTCTTTTAAAATTAATAAGATATAGAATCAATTGATTAATTTAAATATTAGTTTTTTAATTAAAAAAATTTATCTAGAAATTAAGAAATTAATTTGGATAATGGAAATTATAAATGCATAGGTATTTTATGTTTTTATTAATAATATTCTTGAAATAACTATGTATGTGATAGATTCTTTTATTTGTTTTATTTTTTACAGATTATTTTTATGTGATAATTTACAATAAAATTAAATATGATTTTATTAATATTATCTTAACCTCATTTATTATCTATATGTCTGCACCCAAGGTTAATTTATTATAGCACTTAACCCTTGGTAGTCAAACTTTTTTTGAGTAAATATCTTTTAATGGTGGAGTTCCTAGTGAGATAAGATTATATTAGACATTATTAAAAACTAATATTACACAACATGTCTATATGAGTAGAAATAAATTATTTCAATCTATCCATGAAAATTATTATAGAGTTATTTACCTCAAGGTTTAGGTGGGGTTGTAACCGCGTGATAAACTCGAGTAGAATTTTTTTGCGATCATATCACATAAATATTTTATTTCTTATATGCATGATTATTTATTTATTTATATAAAAATTATTTATTTTTTAAAAATATATATATAATTTAAAACAATTTACAAGAATTATATGAAAAATAAATTTATTGATATGAAATATACTATGTCATGTATTTTTATAATATTATACATGATCTAGTATAATGTAATTAATGTGTATGAAATGATAAAATTACATATCTTATATCAATATGTATGTGAATAATTATTTCATGTATTTTTAATTAATTATATAATACCAAAGAATATTAAAAATATTTTTAAGAATATAATAATGAATATTTAGACATATTTTTTACAAAATCTCTTGATAAACATATTATTTCAGAAAATGTCTTCCATCTTTTTAGTTTAGATGAAACCATAGTTTTATTGTTTGCCTATACCTAAATAGGATATATTAAATTATATTGGAGTCATAAGGAATAAATTTGGTTTAAATGACCATATTATCATCAAGAGATGTCTCCCCTATATGAATTCATTTATCATAGAGCAGAGAGTTCAAGAAATTTTAGATTAAGATTTCTGGAGTATATAGTCTTCTAAAAGTATCAAGGTGATGTGAGTTAATGTTGTTGGAATGTAATACCTAACTAAATACCATTTGAAAAATATATAATGCATCTATGATTTCTATTTCAAGGAAAATATAGATCCATGACATAATAAAATTTTAAAAACAACATATTCTGAATCTAGTAGTGGGGGATATTTTGCTTTGATTAAATAATAGGAAATAATTATAGAATTAATAATGAAATATTCAATAACGAAGTTAAATTACCAAAATTATATCTTATTTATAAATGAAAATTTCAAGCGACTCAACATAAATACCTTCCCTAAAGTCAATCTTGGATAAATATAATGTCCTTACTGGTGATACCACTTAGGAGTTGTATAAAAGCATGTGCATTATATTATTCAATGTGTTGTTTTTTATTTACCAAAATCCCATTTTAATTAATATCTTTTAAAAAGGAATCTGTGGTAGGACAAATTTTCCTTCATGAAACATATTCATAGTTCATTGGATTATCAGTGCCTCATGTTATAATCTATGAAATGTGAGCTCCAAAAGATTGATGTATAAAAGGATTCATACTCATTGTTGTATCATCTCTATAATCATTATTATGAGAATTAAAGATAATAGAGGTATGAAATATCTAAGGAACTATTTATGTGAATTGTAAGTGAATTATTTATAGATATATCTCATATAATCTTGTTGAGTGGTTATTTCAATCATTTAAAAATAAATAGAATTAAGATACCAAAACGACAGTGTACCTACCTTGTCTTATCATTAAATTCATGAATATTCCCATATTTTAGTATAAATTCAAAATTAACTAACATAGAAAACTAAATACACTACCACCTATAACAAGTAATTGAATTTAAAATATAAAAGATCCCTTAAAAAATTAATTCAATTTGGTGAATAAATCGAAAGGAAATGTAAAAAGGTATTATGAAGGTCCATGGAATGATGAACCATTATAATAGTTTTCAATTAAGAATAATATCAGAAGGAAACATCAATAGTTTAAAGTTTAATAATTATCATTTGGAAAGAGGGACACTAGAGGAATAATAATCACTTGGTGAATAATAAAGGTGATGCTTTAAGAATATCTATTTCAAGTGAAATCATTCAAATTTAATAATTTGGCTAGTATATTATTTTTCTAGTTCTAATATTTTATATAAATATTTGAACCATGTAAACTATAGAAAAAATATTAATATAAGGTATTTCTTTCACATTCCAATGTAGTGAGACAAGCTGGATAAGTTATTAGAGACTACTCAGTCAAATTGTTGACCAGAATGGTTATAGGATTAATGTATTATTGTTATATGTGAAGTTTAACTCTAAAAAATTTATATATCTAATTTAGATGTGGTTGATTTTACATGAATGATTTTAAAATAATAATTCTACATTCATAATGATATAATTTGTTATGATGTAACAGAAATGGGTAACTGTATTTATATAGTTGATTATTAAAACCAATTCATTGAAATAGATAATGAATCCTATTCACGTTACGTATACGATTCCTTAAATTACAGAGACTAACATATCCATGTAAAGGTTATTAAATTGAAAATGTTATATTAAAAAGGATGATTATATTATTTTTAATAGAAATATTTTTATATAAGTGTTTTTTTTCACCCTGAAAAGTGAACATGGATAAATTTTATTGGAAAAAAGGAGAAATATATCTAGAGGTTCAAGAAATAATTTATAAATAAGTTTGTATAACATTTCCATTAGAATCTAGAGAGGATACCCATACATTGTTACAATTATTTTTAAATTATTAAATATATATATATATATATACAATGAGTAAAAGTTTTATTTCATTAAGAAGATCAACAATAAAATAATAAGGTGTAAAATCATCTTTGTATGATGATAATGAGACTTTACCGAAACCAATGATCAGTGAATCTTACAAATGTATTAATGGATTATATAAATGTTTTAGGATATTATACCAACACAAAATTTCCTATAAACTATAGCGGAGTAGCAGCTATGAGATGAGAAATCATGTCTAATTGGATATTGAGGGATCAAGGATGGGTTTTGAAAATCATCAACTATCCATTTTGGGGATATTATTTATCATTATCATCATACACAATAATATGACTACTAATTAATGCATCAAATGATATTTCATTTGAGTTATTGTTTTGTAGGAAATCTATTTTTTTCACACATATATATTTATATGGGATGTGAATCATTTTTTATTCCTATTCCCTAAAAATTAAAATCAAGTTAAGGAACAAAATGTACCTTTATTTTCAATCCCAAAGAGACAATTGGATATTAAATATACAATACCTCATATAAAAGAGTAATAATTTCTAGACACACCATGTTTCTTGAAATGGAATATATCTCTTATGGATATAGTAATAGTAATATAGAATTTGATGATGAAATAAATCATTTTACATATGAGATGTAAGAATAATAAATTACATAATCCTTTTGTAAGTTCTTGTTACAAATAAAAAATTCTATATAGGTGAATTAGAGTGGTTAATAAAGTAAAAAAGATATGATTTTCTTGTTTTTAATGTATGATATGAAATATTAGTTGAAAATAATAAACCTATATCATCCATTGAAGAATTAAAAATCTCAAAATATGTAAAATGGAATGAAAACATGAGATTATTAATTAGATTCCTTATAAAAAAATGATTGTTTTTTTATAGATTCATAGTAGATGTAAATATTAGTGGTTATAAATTTATCATCATGAAAAAATTATAATTAAATTGTAGTATTAAGAGAAATAAGGATTTATTAGTTTCTTGTTGTTATTAGAAACATCACGGAATGGAAAAAAAGAAACATTATCAGATGCAACCATAGAAAATTTTATTATGTTTCTACTTATTGTTTCTTTATTCTGAGATTATGAGATAGGTAAAATCGATTTCAAGACTTATTTCAAAAATTCAATCATTTAGGAAGAAGGCTAAATGTATAAATATGAATATTTTTTGAAATTAAAGGGTTCTAATAAGGTATAAATGTTATATAATTCCTTTTATGTGTTCATGAAAATGTTAAGGTCCTTTAAAAATCATTTCTATAAATAATTAAGCTAAATTTAATTCATGATGAAAAATTGATAGAAGTATGTCTAGAGGAAATCTAGACGGAGTGTGGTAATTTTTATAACAACATAAGTTTTTGATATGTTACTAATAGAAATTAAATACATATAATATTATTGGTTAATACATAGTTGAACCATTTTTTATCCAAAAAAAAAGTTTTTCAAACAACCAACATTAAACTGATAAAAATCCCACATGAAAGATTTATGAGATTAATTTGACTATATCAAGTTAAATTAATTGAAAATGTATTTAATATATAAAATATGAAAATTATATGAGAGTATTATCTCATAGGGACTATGTTATATATCTCTCTTTGAAACATTTCCCTCATAAACAAAAAGATGGATAAATAATGGATAGGATCCCTTATGACTCTATAGTAGCATCTATAATGTATGTAAAGTTGTTTAAAAGACTTGATGTTTCCAATAAGTTGATAATTTTTGGGAGATATCAAGAATACCACACATAGGAACAATGGTTATCTATAAAGACTATTCTGATGTACCATAATGTTCAAAATTTATATTCTTGCAGTTTTGGTAGATGGCATGAAACTTGTTTGGGGGGATACACAAACACTAGTCTACCAATAGAATTGAATGATTTGAAAACAAAATTAAGATATTTTTACTTCATTAATGAAGAATATTCTATTTGGGGATTTTTTTGATACATTTGGTCACTAATTCAATAGTATTGTCCATGTAAATTAGGACAAATAATGTATGAAAATAAAAATTGTGGATATAAAACCTCATCCACGAGAATTGTGTTATACATAACTATTTTGATCTTATAACTATATGTTATGATAATAAATCCACTCTTTTCTATCTAGAGATATTACATTAATCAATAAACACAGTATATAATATATGTGATTCGTAACTTGTGGTATTTTTCTCAATGGGGAAGTTCCACAAAAAGATGAGTCACCATAGAAAGAATGGGACGATACCATTGACTAATTCAATATATCAAAGAAATCCCAAACAAAAGTTAAGTCTTATAGAGTAAAAATTTGTTAAAATTTGTTTTTAGTTCATGCCAAATACTTTTAGAGCCAGTTTCCTAGAATCATCTAACATTGTACATTTGATAAATATTATGTTAATTATAATCTTATCAAAAAATGATAATTTCAATGATAAGTAATAATTTGATAATTTCCTTAGTTTATTTATTACAATTAAATGTTATTAAATTACCAGGTTAAAATAATAAAGTATAGATACTATGACAGCATTCATAATAATTTTTATTGGGGTAAAGATTAAATATATTAGAAGTGAAAAAGATGATGCTCCATTATCAAGAGATAGATTCTTATAAAACATTGAATACTTTTCACAAGATGTTCTCAGTTATTGATCTATATGAATGTTTTAATGAGGGTAGACCAATAAATCATGACTCATTTTCACATATTATCTATGAAATATTATTTTTCACTACTAATGTGTACAAAAGCACGCCTGTCAAATCCTAGATGACTGTACTATATTTTTGATAAATTTATTTTTTTTCATTTTAATGTGTGTATTATTTTCAGGGCATAGTTAAATTGAATTATTGATTAATATTTACATAAAAATTTAATAAATATTGGGCTGAGTTTATTATTATGGATTTATTATTTCTATATCATTGATATTTGTGTCATACTTTTTTAAATTATAACCCACTTAACATGATTATTTTATCATATTTCCCAAGTGTTTAAGATTTAATCCAAACCATAACCTAAATAAGGTTATAATACCAATAAATAATTATTTATGGTAGTTTATTTTTTTAAATTATCCATAGAATCTAGAAGTAAAATAACATGTCACTAATCCATGAAAATTTATGTTTAACATAGACAATGTTTTCCTAAAGAATATGTAATGAGAAAACCCTCAAACTCACTTAATGTCCCCAAATTATAAATCACCCAAATGAAAGATTTACCCATATATTAGTATTCTTAGTATTCTAGTGGGGATGATTATGATGATTTTAAAAATTGATTAAAACAAATAAAGGAGATGAGAATAAGTATTGGGCACTTAACACTCACAAATAAAGGGAGGTAAACACTAAATTTTCATTTAATAAGAACTTAAAAGAGAAAAATATTTCCTGATTTAAACTACATTAAGACGATTAATAGTTTACTATATAATGATGATTATAATAAAAGACTTATATAATGATACATTGAATAGACTTCAATTGGAATTTCAATAAAAATTTGACAATTAATATTGAAAACACATTAATTGAATTAAAATAAAGAATGTATGACTGGAATATCAATTAAAAAATTTAGTTTTTAATATCCTCTATGGTATTTTTCAATGATATTTTCATGAAAATATATCATCTTCAGTGATAAACTTTTATCCTCATTTATAAAGATTAGGGGAAAGTTTTTATAACATTAAGTTGTGGATTGTTCTCATTACAAAAAAAACCCTTCAACTTAGCTCGACCATTTGCCTATATATATAGTATGAACTCAAGATATATACTTTTTAAAAGTTTTAGATATATATGTGGAAATATTTTTCTCTAAATATAGTGGCCATTAGAAATTTGGAGCCAAATATAAGGTTGTTTTCCTAAATGATGAGATGTTTTTTCAGTTTTATCCTATATTTTTAAAATTACACAATATCATTGGGTCTTTGGAAATGAAAATACATACTACTCCAAAATATTTGTTCCACAATTTTTCTTACATAACTCTTATATTTCCACCAAAACTATTTGAGCAAAATTTAAATAATTTATTGGGATAAAATACAATATTGGTGAGTTTTCGTCAAAACCCACATATAATTGAGTGATTAAATTTAACGAATCAGTTGGTACCCATATTCATTGATTTGGCCCTTAAAAGTTTTAACCAATATGTTTATGGATATCAAGGAACTATGTTTGGAGTTTACTCAAAATTTTTATTTTGGATTGATCTTAGAAATTCAGTCTTAATATATTGCTTAGTTTTTTCCTTAGATTCTATCTGCCTTATTATGTGGTCCATAAAACCCTATTGATATCCAAATATTCTAATTCTACTATTCAATTTTTTGTATTATTTTTAATTAAGAACCCTAAAAAATATGAATCACAAAATTTGGATAATTATAGTGTGTGGATGATTAAAATAGAAAAATTTCTTGAATCGAAATTTATTTAAGAAATTCTTAAAAAAATTATTGAATATTAAATTATGGGCATTTTAGACTGTCTATGTACTTTTACCTAAAAATAATTAAAGAGAGTATATAAAATGTTTTGAATAGATGAATAGCATTAACCCACAAATTTTAATTCTCTATTTTGAAAATTATTTTTATTTTACAATCCATAAATTAATAAATATTATATGGAATCATATTCTGTTATGTATATTTAAATATAATGATGAAATATTATCATGGTGAGGTAATATCATTTTTTTCATTATATATGATTTTAAATTAATTAAAATTTGAATAAAAGATTTATCCCTTGAAAGTTAATGGATGAAAAAATATATTTCAAATTGAAAGCAATTAATATATATGAAAAAACCATGAACATGGTAGTTTATAGATGTGGTCATTTTGGAATTTAAAATGAACAGAAATAGAGAATATATTGTGATCTAATAGGTTTTTTTCTAAGATGATATATCAAGACAATGGGACTATATTAAACATAAATATTCATTGTAAGTTTATTATAGTTTTTATATTATCATATTTCTTTATGGCTGCTTCAACTTGTTACTAGATGTTTATCCTGTACGTTGTGTATGTTCATCATGTTCCAATGAGAAATGGTCCTCAAGGGAACACCATAAGTGTATCTAAAGTCTCAATAGATTTTATTGAATATAATATTATGAATAAATATTATTTTTTGTTTCTAATATAATAATTTTCAATGTAATGTTTATCAAAAAAAAATTCAATCCTTATATATTTGGTTTTAAAAAAATTTGAGTTGAACTTTCATACCTTTTATTTATTCACGAGGTAATAAATAAATAAATATTCATTAAATTATTTTAGTAATACTATAATATAAATATTTATTTATTTATGTTAATATTATAATAAATAATTACTCCTAATATTTGTGATTACAGTATTTATTTATTTAATAAAAAAATAATTAAAATTTTAAAAAGTATATACTTACTCAATTTTTAATAAATTTTATTTAGGATTGATGAGTCGTGTTAATGGCACAATATAAATGATATTTATTACATAATAACATTTCATTAAGTATTATTTTATATATAAGTTTAATTAATGTTATTTATATAAACACATTACAAGGAAATAACATTATTCTTATATTTCATCTCATATGGGGGTTTACATTTATTATATATTTGAAAAAAATTATCAAATTTATAATCCTAGATATAAGATTATAATTAAATTATTTTTCATTATATATTCTTATGTACAATAAAAACATTCTCCTTGAAATTATCTCTGTCCCAATATGGAATCACCTTGAAACCGTTTTCTCAAGAAAATTTTACAACAAGCAGTATTATTTGTCAAGAGAAAATAACAATGGATTTGAATCACTTTACTTTACTACAACATCACAAGAAAATTTGGAATAAAATTTTGAAATATTTGGGGAATGTGTTGATACACCAAGAGCAATCCTCAATTTTATTCTCCCATATAAATAAAATTCACTAAGTGATGAAATGAAAATTGATTATGGGGATTATACCATTCATGGAATTTATTATTTTATATTAATTTTAAATTATATTCAAATGATCCTCTTAGAAAGACTCAAGGCTCTGTACCTCAAGATATTCATGTCATATCCCTCAAAATTGATGAATGAATTGGCGCCTACCTAATGATTTCATTTTTATTTGAACCATTATACCCTACACCCTAAACACTATCTGGTCAGAGTGAAACCACAAGGCCCTTACTAATCTATTTACCTATCTCGTTTTATTTTTCAATCCCAGTTAAATGATCCATTCCATGGAATGATATGGGATTATAGTTAAACATTAACCTAAAACACCAGTTCAACTCCACTATCCTTCACCACTTTCACTCCAAATATCTCCTCCAATAAAATACACTACCATGATGAAGGGGAGAAATTCAATGGGTGTAGTTCCCAAAATATAAGCTTTGGAAATATTATTATATAAGGATTATATAATTAATTGTTTTTTAAATTAACCTAATATATATATATGTGTGTGTCTGTGTGTGTGTGTTTGGGAAAATTATGTTTGGATCCTAATATTTATAATCAATTGAGATTTAAAAATATATTCTACAATGGAACCTATGGGGGGAACACAGTGTGTATTTATCATTTTTATATGGAGAAGGTATACACTTGTATATTATTCGAAGAAAATTATATAATTGAACTTATAGGGGCCCGTGGAATTGAACGATGCACCTGGGCGTGTGGTTAGATAGCCCAATGAATTTTCCATCAAATGGGTGGTTACTCATTAAGAATTATGTTATTATAATTTATTAATTGAAAAAATACCTATCATTCATGTACATTAATGATGTTTGAGTGAAAATTTATTATATGTGAATAATGTTTGGCTGAATTCATATTGATTATTGTAATATGAATGTTGTGTATAAGATTATGTTTGGATGACCTTTCACAAATATCCGTATATGATTTTTTATATTTCTAACTCAATGTACATTACAAATATCTCAATGGAAGAATCTAAAAACATTAGTGGTTATTGCGGTAATAAGGGAAAATTATCAAATATGGAAGGAATTTTATTTCAGGATATGAAAAATGTTTCACATAGGTGAAATAGTAGAAAACAAGTGTTGATGTTATGAAAACATGAGAATTATTTCAATATTAATTAATTTATCTATTCCTTGATGAGTATTCATGAACTGGAATTTCCATGGCGTCTGTCTGTTATAGAAGCTCAATGTATGTTCTCTTTTGGGAAGTTCAATGTCCTCTAACTTCCATGGTTCCTCAGAATATGTTCATGTTAAGGTAGTTCTATGATTTTGAATTTCAATATAATATCCCTCATATGTTCTGAAAAATTATATTGGAAGCAGTGGTGCAATTATCCCTCATGCAGACCTCTAATTCTGCTTGAGATTTTTTACTAGATGTACGAGTCTCTAACCAAAATTGTGAGGGTATACACCATGTATCAAAATATTTATTTATTGAGAAATATAAAAACTAATATATAGAATAAAATTAATAGCAAATAAATAAAACCGAGGATTAACCAAAATGGACTCACTCTAAAAAATTTATATTTTATAATGACAACAAAAAATTCCCAACAATTGAAAAATTATACTATCAAAATACTATTATGAAAACAAAACCTTACTTTTTAAATGGTATTATCTTTAAAACACCATTAATATACCATATCTTGAACAATTGAAAAATATCAAAAAAATCTTCCATGAAACACATTACGTCACTACATCAACTTTGGAACATGTGTATGGAATGAGAATAAAACTACGTAGGGAACCACCAATGGGTTATTCTATATATAACATAATATATATGCATGAATGTATAAAAATTAATTAATTAATTAAAAAATATAATTGTTTAATATATATCAAGTCTAAATGTGCTAATTAGAAGACCATTTATACATAATCCACCTATATAATCCGATGTATGTACTCATTTATTTTTACACTGAAAAAATGTACAAGGCATGGAAAAACATCTATTTATATTTGTACAACCTATGTTATTTTGTCCCTCCAAATCAGTAATATAATTATGGTAAAAAGGGGGATTTATGGACACTTATCCAAATAATAATCCCATGACATGGTGCGTTGATAATAGAACCCAATTTGTAATACCTAGTCCGTGAATGGTTGTGTTTTGGCCTCTACACTCAGCCTATATCGACCCGATCATACGTTCAAAACATCATCCTCAAACCCATCTACATATACAACTTCCTATGATTAGTTTTTTGTAGTAGTTGATGATTTTTCCTATAAATAACCCATAATGGGTACTCCTTTGAAGAATTTTGAAAGATGAAGAGACAGTCAGAGATCCCTTCTCCCAAGTCTCTCTATCCACTCCTATTAGTTTATAAATCTAAAATATTAAGATAATTATAATGGACCAGGCTTAAAATAAATGCATATTATATCATTTTAGATAAATGTTCTCTATATTATAAAAACATGAATGAAGACCATGATTGATTAGTGTATTTGGAAACAAGTAAACATTATCATCTAACATGGAGGAAGATCTTCAAAATATCCCCGAAAGATATTCCTGTTTTAGTAATCCGACTTATAACCTTTCTTCATTTCATAGAGAAATGGAACATTTGAGTGGGGTGATATCAGATTCTCATTAAGGGTAAATAATGGAGACATGTAAAAACAACATGAGCATAATGGTATGATAACATGATTTTAATAAAATCATATCATAAATTTCATATTAAGTGTCATAATCATTAGTCTTGGGAAATGGAAGAGAATTTAATAATACATGAAACAAAAGGACATCAAATAACATGAGTCATTATATAATAACACTATCCCCATCCATAGACTTGTTTCATACACATATGAATATAAAAACATTCCATATATGTCAAGAATAATTTCCAAAACTCATTAGGTATATTTATGGGAACTAAAAATACTAGGTGTGAGACAACACCATCCAAAGTCACAATCCATTCTTTATAAGGGATTGAATTTCCCTTTCTTCCCACAATGAACTGGGTTTCCACATCTTCCAAAATTGATTGGGTTTCTTCATCACCAATAGTCGATCGATCCCATCGACTTAATTCCCATCAATATCTCATAAGATATAAATCATTACCCAAATCAATGGAGGAAGATATATTTCCCACCCATCACATTAATAATTCATAAAACTATAAACCACAATTTAATAAAACATGTATTATATCATGACCCATAAAATGATATGGGTTTTATAAACATCATATGACAACATTTTTAATGACATGGGTGTCATAAAAATTTCATCACATCACTTTATATGGAAAATAGAAAATTCACATAATCATTTTATCAATGAAGAACCCCTGAAAAGAAGAATGTTTCAAAAGAATATAACTCATGGAATGGAAATAGGTTTCATAAACATCATTCGATCAAAACATAAAACATTAATGAAAGAATATGAATTGTATTATTGGATCATATCCCCATTAATGAATAAACTATAACAAATTTTTTCAACATAGATGGAGAAGGAATATGGGTGATGAGATAAAAAATTTATTAATGAAAGTAACCCTTCATTGAAAATAATTTTCGTAACACCATTTAAAAAATAATTTTCTAATAAATAATGCTTTAAAATTTGAATTAAAACATTACTTGAAGAAAATATATTCTCTTATTTGAAACAGGAGTTTTAAAACACAATGCATTTTTGAAGCATCTTTATTTTAAAATATATTTTAAAACCAATAAAGGGATCTTGAAAATATTTTGATAACCTTTTTCATTGAAAATAGATTTAGAAATCATAAAAAAATATTAGATACCTTTCTAGAACCATTTAATTTTAAAACACTTTGAAAAAATAAAAATAATGAATGTAATCACATTGAAAATCATTTTTCTAGAAAATTACATTGAAATTTGTATTGTGAAATCTTAAAACCATTGAAATGCTTTTATTTTTATGTAACCTTTTAAAAAAAAGAACTCATTAAAAACCGATTTAAAAACTTTTTATGCCTAAAAATTATTTAAAAGACATTTTATTTTAATTCCAATTTAAATTCAACAAATTTCATGAATATTAGTGATATTTTTTCTTTAAAAATAACATTATAATTTTACAATTTGTTCATCATGAAAATGATGTTCATGGCGGATGGTAAGTCCATACATGTTGAACATTCCTTTTGCATCTTAAAATGTTTAGAAAAGTTACCTGATAAAAAATGACAATAATATTGTTTTAAAACTATTTTTAATCTCCTAAAACATGGGTATAATTCAGAAAAAATTTATAGGATAATAGTAAGATATTTTTTAAAATTTTTTTAGAGAACATGATTTTGGAGGAACATAGACTTTTGACCGCAATGAAATATAAGTTGGATTAGAAAAACATTTTCTTAATTATATTAACTACCAAAGAGTATCAAAATAGTACAATTACATGGATAAAATAATAAAATTCAATGAGTTAGAAATTTAATGAGAGTTATTGTGATATGTGTTATAATATTTCATCAATGGAAGTATAATCATAAACAATCCTAATAAATAACAAGATTGTTGAAATAAAATTTTACAACCTTGGTAACATGAAATCATAATACCTATGAGATAATAATATAAAATTATGGTTAAATTATTATAAAAATATTCATGATATAACATTTTAAATTGAATTATACATATCACATAGAAAAATATAATTTCCAAACATGGAATGTATCCCGAAGAAGGGAAATTGATAAAAAATTACATAACTGATTTGGTAACGTTTGAACCATATACCCCATGAAAGAATGATCATAAAATGGATATGTAAATTAAATTAAATTTAATAATAATAATAATAATAATAATAAATAATTGCTTTTTCACAATATACACCACCATAATGAAAATAGTGGGGAATAAGGCACAGGTCTCGTAGAAATAAAATTGAGATGAGAAATACCTTACCTTGATTCTTGAGTTTCGTTGTACATGTTCAATACTCATATAAAATAGATATTAGTTTATTATGAATCTAGAAAATCACAATTTTATTTAATATAATACACTAATTTAATTTATTATGACCCCATATTACTCAGTTGTCAACAATTTCTAGTTAATGTAACATTTCATTTTATATTAACATTATTTGTCCTATATTTTTTGACTTGTTTTTATTGATCTTATTAATTAGATAATGATTTTCTTATTTACATAATTTAAAACTAGGTATAAATTTCATATATATTCGATATATAAATATTTGTAATAATCTAAAAAATATAGGAATACGAAATGGAATACACCATTCATGAAATGATTGGTTATACGTACGCGTGAACGATGTTTCTATTTTTTGTCATTTTGAAAAAATGAAAGTAAATGAGATATATTTGTATATATAAATATATCATTTAGTGGGTTAATAATTTCATATATATCATATATATTTACTAATTTCATCTATATTACATTCCATGTATAGTGTGAATAGATCACATCACTTTAAGGAGACCGTAGTCTACTCATCCACAAATAAAGTTATCGTATTTACACAAAATTGAAAGAATCAAGGTATGTTTTATATAATAATTAAAATTGGATAAATATATTATAAATATCATATATATATATATATATATCATATTAAAACATATTTTTCAAGATAATACCCAACCATGAGTGGTGATAATGGAAGAATGAACAACATCGTTTCGCGAGGAAGTACCCCACCGTACATACAAATTTTAAGTTCATTATACATTATATGGAAGTGTGCATATGAATAGGTAAAAAACATATAATTATAATGTATTAATATATTTTGGATACTAAATTTATTATATAATCATGTAATAAAAATAGTAGTGGGGGTTGAGAATGAAAATAAAACAAAAGAAATTGTGGAAGGATGTTACCTCTTCTTTGGGTAAATCATGTTGATTTGTAGAAATGGAATCCATTGATTGTATTTTTGACCCATGAGATGATTCTAGGATGAAAAAAGGGGTTTTGGGAGGGGATTTGTTTATGTTCATATAATAAAAATATCAAGACCGGTCTAAATAAGTGATAGGGGTAAGTGGCTTTTTATAGTGGAGAAGGAGTGGAATTCTTATTAATATTTTAAAACGATAATCCACCCTTGTTTTTTATGATGCTAAGTTTCTCTATTATTGGTCCAAATATGATAAAAGGGATAATTGGTTCTAAAATAGATCACATAATGTCATTTTTTTCATGTTTCTATGTAATTTTGTTTCTATCACGGACTAAACCAAGTACCCTGGTGACCCAGTAACATAGTTGATCTAGACATAGCCCGAAAGCAATTCCTAAGCCCCAAGTGAAGGGTACTAGGACCCGACATCATAAAAAATGAGACTGGGAACGAATTTTCCACAAACATTTCATAATATAGATTACAAGACAATATTTATAAAATAAAAACTCTACTAGGTGAAATGTACAAACAATCAAATAGGTATAACAGAACTGAAAGTTCTAGAAAATGATCTATAAATACTAAAAGAACATCCCATGTCGTAAAGCATGAAACTCTCCAAGTCCAAGGATAAACATCTAGAACCACCTCTACGTTAATATTTACCCTTTCTATAACCTAGAAAGAGATTATCTACAAACACCTAAAGGCATAGGTAGGGTGCGAGCCAACATCCCGACATGGTCTCACCAAGGATTCCATAATAGATGTAATCATTAAATTAACCAAATAATGAACATACAATTTACAAAAATTCAGGATTTTTAATTTCAAAATAATATTTAAACAATCCATGATTTAGAGTTGAAAAGAAGTAATACATTTAAAATTATGTAAATAAATTAAACAAATGGTACAAATAAACATTTTTTTATGAAATATATTATATTAATCAGAAGGAATATAAAATTGTTTATAAAAATGGCATATATTCATTTGAAATAAAAATAAGCGAGAAACATAGTCATATGCATAATAATGTAAGATAGTTATATTGTACAGGTAATCGACACACATGGTGACACAATAATATGTACATATATCCCACTAAAATTTGGCCAATAAAGACTCATCACCATTGCCTAAGGGATGTGATATGTTGTACTTATGTTTCGGAATGTTGTGAATTATAATGTACCATCCAAATGACTCTCTAACTACATAAGGATTGGATGTGCTCGAATAAAAAATCAATTAAGGGAAATTTAATTTAATAATCCTTAAAATAAAATTCATACCATTATCCGTTTTAAATATTCCAATTTTCCATTTAAAAACCATAATGGATTTTTCATCAAAACATGCATTTTTTTCAACACAAACCATAAAGATTTTTATCAATACAATTTTAAGTAATTTTTATCAAATATATTTTGAAATCAATATCAACAAAATATTTTTCACAAATTTCCAAAAAAAATACACAATTTAAATTTAACAGTATAAATTTCACAAATTTACATATATTTCTCAAATAATCCACAATCCAATGAAATTGGGGTATTTTTCTTGATTTCATGCGAGAAAAAAATTTCCAAAACCAAATTCCCTTACTCAATAGAATTGGGTTTTAATAAAAAAAATTGAAATTAGTTTTGAGAAAAATAATTTAAATGAAAAAAGTGAAATTAAATCTAGAAATTTAATTTAAATTAAATTTGGACTTCATCAAGGAACCACATACCATTCACAGAAACACAAGGCCCAAAACAGAAACCGCCAACTAGAATGAAGGCACATAAGATATAGAAACTCATCCTATAAATCGGATTCAACATCATGGGGTTGATATCCATCAACCCTAACATGATCTATCAAATTATAAGGAGAGAATGAGAAAGAGATAAAGAGACTGGAAGAACGCTTAACAAGAAAGTCACACTACTACTCAAAAAATGATCAATCGTTTATCAGAATAACTCATATGGATTTCATAGAACAAAAATTTCCTAGGTAAGGCACTTGGGTTGGGAGAAACCATATCTGGAAAGGTGAAATAGATATTTTATCCATTATTACTTTTAAAAAAACTATCGGGAAATTATACAATGTGTATCCAAATTATACATCGTGTAATTGAAAATTCCCAAAAAAACCAAAAAACCCCTCATCATATAATAAAATTTGGAATTATTATCATTAGAATTTATATGTCATGTAACCCGATTACATGGTGTGAAAATCCTTTGTAGAATATAGAATGATCTTGTATTTATAGTGAGAATACAACAAATCACTAACATCACTATTATAGGTATCCACCTAATTCCTTATCGGCCATACCCAGAAAATGAAAATGAAAAACCACGGTAAGGATTGAATTGTACCCATCTGAAGAGTAATAAAATTCTATACCCTCCCCAACATAGAAATATTATGTCCCTGAAAATCCTTTCAAGATGCTTCCATACCAAAATGGTGGGGCAATGCTCTCTCATTAGTGTATTGCTCCGCCATTACTAATGAGAATCCAAATTGAGAATCCATAACACACAAACCAAAGGTATTATTGTACCATGACATACATTGGCTTGAGAATTAAATATCATGAATGGATATTCCGTCATAGATAAATAGGGCCCAACCTTGAGATTACTCTTTATTGGGACATGAGATGGATTAGATAGATACTTACGTAGCTGAGATACACGGATCACATTATGTATCGACATCAGCTTCCGTGTAGGTGATAAATAATAAATAAAATTTCTCACCAACTCAACTACCTCAAAAGGAATCACAAAATGAGCAGCAAGCATCCTTCTCCTCCCAAGCATTCAATGACCGAACTGAGGTGAAACAATTATGAATACATGGTAACCAACTTAAAATTGAAATGGACTTTGATGACATTCAAAATAAGACTTATACCAACTCTAGGCCACCATAATTCTTTGATTTTTTAGATGAGTATATTTTAACATCCCTTGAACCATGCTCAGTCTAACCATGAAACATTCACCAATCAATAACCAACATAAGAAGTATAGGTAAGACTATCCATACAAGTCCCCAAAAGGATCCATTCTAAACATGGACTATTAATTATTATTTTAAGAAAACTCAACCAGTCCCAAATAACCGCTTTGTGCTTCACCGTTGTCTAAAACACATGTGTGAAGAATATCCTCAGTAATCTATATAGATATTTTTTTTGTCCATCAAGATTTGGATGGTATACCATACTCAGAAATACATGAGATCCTAATTCCTCTAGAAGGCATGTTCAAGAAGCAGAAGTGAATTGAGGATATTTTTCAGAAACTATTGAAGATGGAACTCTATGAAAATTAAAAATATCTATCATTTATATATTTCCAAAATCCTCATCATCAGTAGTATCATAAATCGGTATAAGGTTTACCGATTTACTCATCCTATCAATCATAACACACATATCATTCTTCATCTTCTATGTATGTTGAAACCCAAAAAAGTCCATTGAGATATCATCCCACTTCGAAGTAGAGAATGGACATGATTGAATCAAATATGACGATTTTTTTCTTAACCATGACTTTTTGGAATATATAACAAGGAGAAACAAACTCTGGATGGTGACATCTCATACATGACTACCAGAACTACCACCACATTTCATTAAACATCTGTGTGGATCCTGCATGCACTGGCCACTGGGAATTATAGAAATACATCATAATTAGTTTCCATACTGAATATGGAACTTCAAGAAGGTTATGAAAGAATATGATTACTTATTTAGAGACTCAATAATCTAACATGGTCTCCAAACCTTTAAGATAGTCTCCAATAATATGTAGTCTATATCCAAGAGGTTGTTCCTGATGAATCACGTCGATAAGAGAATATGTCATTTGAGCACTAGCAAGGGAAACCTCTACCACTGATTCCATGACTCCAATATGAAACAATAAATAGAGATCCATCATGATCCATTTTACTGATGATTCATTCAGGGCCTGGGTCATATGGTTCCTAATCAAATCATCTGCATCAACATTCATATTCTACAGTGAATAGGTAAAATCAATGTTTAAGTACTATAGGTATTCCACCCAACACGTTTAGGATATATTATAGTATTTTTGACATAAGGTATAAATTATCCTCTTGTGGTTTTAATACATTATAATTGTTTCTCCAAATATATAGTTCCAGTTACTCATAAATGTATACATCATTGTTTAATGTTCAAGGTTGTCGGTATGATAATTCTTCTCATGTGGCCTACGATTATGAGATCCATATGAAAAAACAGAATCACTTTTCATAATAATGCAACCCAAATCGGCAACTTCTGCATCCCAATAGACTGCATAGCCCTACCTAGACTCTAGAAGAGTTAACACTAGTGTTGTAGTCAAAAGGACTTTTATCTCAACAAAATAAATATACCATTTTATATACCAAAAAAACATCACTCGCATCCGAGTTAGAGCTTTCAACCTAGAATCCATATTTTATAAGTCCTTAATAAACTGGAAATAATACATAGTTAAACCCAAGAATATATAAATCTGGAAATCATTTATTGGTTTTCTTCATATAATAACAATTATTACCTTCTTAAGGCTAACTGATATTCCATTTTCTGACACCATGAAAAAAAGGAATTTCAATTCCTAAATACAAAACTCACATTTTGAAAACATAGAATAACATTGGTGATTTCTCAGAAACTCATCAATATTCATAGACGATTCACATGATCCTCCTCAAATTTTGAATAAACAAATATGTCATCGAAAAATACTAAAATGAAAAGTTTCAAGATGCATATGAGAAATATTATTGATCAATGCTATAATAACTAGAAGAGCATTGTTTAGAAAAAAGGGCATGACAATGTACTCATAGTGGTCATAAAAGATCTACAAAAGAGTTTTCATAATTTCATATTATTGTTTCCTCAATTTATGGTAAAAAGATCAAAGATAAATATTAGAGAACAAATTTTACCCATTTAATTGATCAAAAAATATCATCTATCGGTGGTAATGAATACATATTATTTAAAGTCACTCGATTCATATTTTGGTAATCAATATAAAGGAATTGTGAACCATCATGTTTCTAAGCAAAGATAACCCACACTTCCCATGGTGAAAACACTAAGGCATGTAAAGAAATTCTCTAGAAGATCATCAAACTGAGACGTCATCTCTTTCAGTTCAGATCATTCCATGAGGTAAGGGTGAATATAAACTGGTTTATTACCATGAACTAAGTTAATATAAAACTCAACCTCCCTCAGCTATGGAATACCAGAGAAGTTAAGTGGAAACACAATTGGAAACTTGAATGCCGCTGGAGGGAGACCACCGATCAAATATTAACTCCCTATATCAAAGGAAAACACAAATATAAATATCTACAACTATGGATTAGAAGGTCAAGTACAACTCAACCTTGTGCCCCATTCTATTTGAAAGGTTTAATACACAACTATAGTTTTATCAAAGAAGACCCATCAAAGAAAACAATCAATCTAGTATTTATAGTAAATGATCTAATTTATCCATAATATGACATCAATTGGTTTAATGTCAAGAACTAGAAAACTCCCAAAATGTTCAACTTTCAATAGATAGAAAAAAAGTATGACTATGGATACCATGCTCTCTCTTTATACAAAGGGGAATAATAAAATCCATTATATAAAATAAAACATATATTGGTGTATTTATCTTATTAACAATACAGGTTGAAATAAAAAAATGTGATGCACTTGTATCAAATAGAGCAGTCACTAATGTTGAAGATATTGTGATGGTACCTCTCACAGTCACTAAAGTCATATCTTCTTCCTCTAGAGAGTCTTACACTGCTGAAGAAGCTTCATTCTAAATGCTTTGGATGGAACCCCTTTGTACGTGAGGAATCTGATTTACCCATAGACTTACAAGGATATAATGATCTTTTATTACTACAAAAAGTTGAAAAGATATATCCAAACCTCAGTAAGTGCCCCGGATATACACATTACTAAAATTATTGGGTGCCTTAGTGAAAACCCTCTTTGAATTTCCTATATTTCCACACTAGTAGAAAATAATAAGAACTATAATACGAACTATAATATTTTTATAATGATCTTGATATTGAGAACTACCATTGTAATCATCAAGCTCTTGATTTCCTTTAAAGGAACCAACACTAACACTTAGAGAGAATGAATATCATGATAACATTGACATTCCAGTTAGGACCATTTTTTCTAATAGTTATATATCAATCACATTAGTATAATAAGGTAGAATACCAAAGAAAACATTTGAGTGAATATCATTTATTATTCCCAACACAAACTGTAGAGTAGTCATGTTTTTATTTGATACTATCTTAGATAGAAGTTGTAGTAACTCAACAAATTTTTTTCATCCTCTATCATGGTCGTATCATCTTTCTAATGTTTTAAAAACATTGTTTCCTTGGAAAACACCATCAACTCTAGATTGAATCAGTCAGTGAAAATTACATTGAATTATTTCCACTGTAAGCCCTCATGTTTCATCACTATCACCATTGTGTCCCACCATCTCCTTCTCTTTCCTTATAGCATTAAAATTGAACACCTCACCTTGAATTCTTTAGTTGTCTCCCAGAACCCAAACATATGCTAAATACTAACCAACCATTCCTCGACCTGTTGAGGATCATTTCATCCCATGAATACTGGTGGATTCAAGAGAATGAACTCTTTAAAATGGTTCTGAATATTTCCCCTTTGTGGTTCTAGATCTGGAGCATGAATGAGAACCGATTGTGGTGCTGGTCCTTAAGATTGGAAATTATACACAATCACCTCAACCAAACTCGGGTCCAAAAGGGCATTCCCATGTTGAGGATTAGTGTTAGAATTCTCTTAGGTATTTTTTATACTTATTTTCAATGAAATGCTTCATAAAAACATCATCAGATAATAAGTAATACATTGTATTAACAATCCAACTGAAAAACTAAAAATTAAACACAATATATAGACAAAAAGTCATGTATTTCAATCTATCCAAATCAAAATTAGAGAATATACTAATACTAAACCTCAAGTCCTATTTCCGACACCATACCTAGTGAATTATAGTTCATTGAGTTGAGATCTATATTGACAATAAATTGAAACAAACTCCTAAGTTAAAACAGGAATACAATAATTAATATCAAAATCATGAAAAGATGAAAAACATGCATCTTTGATAAGAATTTTTCATGAACTAGCCCTATTACCCAAGTAACCCAATAACCGAGCCAGTCCTAACAAATCTAGAAGGGAATTAACGATCCCCTTGGGATGGCCACTCACTCCTTGCATCATAAAAACAAGAGTGGGAACAAATGTTCTACAAAGTTATTGAAGAGAGATAATAAGATTGTATTTATATAATAAAAAATCCATTAGGAGTTGTGTATCAAAATTTAAATAGGTATAAAAAACCCTATATACTATAGAAAATTTCCAAGAAAATTGAAAGAATAGTCCAATTCCCAATAGACTCAACTCACCAAGTCCACATATCAACAACAAGAACCAATAACAAGCTGTGATTTATCCTTTGTCAAACATATATAGAGATAATATAAAAACACCCAATGTCACAGGTAGAGAGTGATCTAAAATCCTAGCATGGTCTCACTAGGTATTCCATAATAGATTCAAAAAATTTATTAACAATTAGGGATCTTTCAATTTCAAAATTAATAGGTTTGACATTTCAAAATCATATTTTATGAAATCTTGATTTATATTTCCAAATATGGAATACATTTCAAAATATGAAAATACATTAAAAATTGACTTAAAAAAAACAATATAATATAAAACAGTTTATATAAATCTAATTTCTTGTAAAACAGTTTATAAAAATGGTATATATTCATTCAAAAAACAAACAAAAAATAAACATGACCATATACCTATAAAGGTATGATAGTTCCATGCTCTAGGGACTCCAAATTCAAGGTGAAATGTCAATATTAACCTAAATCCATTTGATCTCATGACAAAAGCCACTCATCACCATCCCCTATGGGATGTGAAGTGAAACATTTGTGTTTTCAAACATTCTAATGCATGGTGTGTCATCTAAATAGCTCACTAACTACCTAAGGATTTCATGTGCACTAATAAAAAATTGATGATGGTAAATTTACTTCATGAAACCATAAAATAAAATTCATTCCACTCTACATATAAAATATTCCAATTTTCCATTTAAAATATATAATGAGTTTTTAATCAAATCATACCTTTTTCCAAGACAAAACCTAAAGGTTTCTATAATGACCAATTTAATATATTTTTATCAAATAAAATTTGAAATCATTTATTCAAATTATTTTAAAAAAATTTCCATTAAACCAATTTCACAATTTAAATTCATCTACTTAAATGTCACCATATTCTATCAATTTCTCAAACCAACCATAATTCACTGTAATTGGGGTTTTTTTCTCGATTTCACGCCAAAACTAAATTTCCAAAACCAAATATTCCAATTAAATGGAATTAAGTTTTTCCTGAAACAATTGAACAATGATTCATGAAAATTAATATAAATAAATCAATTGAAAAAAATCAATCAATTTAGGTTAAATCAAATTAGTCGATCATAACCAAACCACCTACATTTCATAGAATCACAATGTCTGCAACAGAAAACTACTAACTAAGATGAAGGGACATAAGATATAGGAACTCAAAAAATAATATGGATTAAAAACATGGGGTTTAGATCCATCAATCATAATATGATATATCAAAATCGTAATAGATATAGGGAAGGAAAAGAAGATACAGGTATGATTATTTCAAAAATTTCACACCGCACCCACAACAACGATCAATCATGGATCGAAACTACTCCGAAGGGTTTGAGAGATCCAAAAAAACAAGGGAAGGCTCTTATGTTGATAGAAAATAAATATCATGAATAAGATATACATATTTCAGTTGAACAGACTATACAAAAATATTTTTTAGTTTACATGATGTGTAACCCAATTACAAGTCGTGTAATTGAAAATAACCAAAATCCCACAAAACCTAATCCCATTTTATTGAAAATTTGATTTATCATCATTAGAATTCACACGTCAGGTAACCATATTACACAATTTATAAATCACTTGAATACTAAAAAATGAATATGTTTTTATGTGGATAATATAACAAATCTCAAACTTCACCATTATAGGTATTATCCAAATTCCATCTCAACCCTACCAAGACAAACAAAAAAAACCATGATAAGGTTTGAAACATACCTATTAAAATAGTCAATGGATGTTACACCATTTATGATGGCCCAGTCCATCCTAAGATCATGATATTGTCTACATTGATCCTATCCTACATAGTTTTTATTTTTTGGGCTCTACCCTTAGGCAACCCCCAAGAAAAGGCCTCATGAATAGAGAGTTATCCACCCAACCTTATAAAGGGATGATTAATTATCCTCCTTCTTTAATGTAATATTTCCATAAATTTCCCCCTATAATGGAATTAATTCTTCACTAGTACATAAAATGTACAATAGCTCGGATACAATTTTCAATGGACCATTCCATCACATGATCATGATATTCTATTCATTGGGCCTAGCCCACCTAGTTTTTCTTTCCTTGTGCTCTAACCCTCATGCATACCCCATGAAAAGGAATCATGATGGGAGTTATCTAGACAAAAATATAAAATGTTGCTTCATTATTCTCCTCTTTCACTGTGGAATTTTCAATGGGCCTTATGTTTAGGATTTTTATCATTATTAGGATAATTTTCTCTTAATCACTATAATTAATTTTAATCACATTCACTATTATTTGTGTAAAATCATTATGTTTACCTTAATTTTTTTTTATAAATTATGATTATTACAAAAATTGAATAAATTCTTCCAACCCATAAAAATAGATGGTAAAAAATAAATATAAAAATAATCTTGTAGATGTGTTGTGGAAGTGGGTTTTTAATATGAAAAATTCTTAAATATCGAAATGTTTTTACTTGAAATTTCAAAGTTAAATTGGTTAAAATAGAATAAATTGAATGAATTTATATACAATAGATCTAATTATTATTTGAAAATAATTTAAAATATAATTTATATATATAAATAAATTAGATGAAATAGAAGTTTTGAATTAGAATTCAGTATTTTTCACTATTTCTAAAAAATGAATCATCTCAGAAAAATATCAAAATTCTTCCAATGTAAATTTAGTTATTATTATTTTAAAAATGAAGTATATTTATTCAAATAATAATTACTATAGTGTGAAGTAATATATTTCAATTTGTTTTAAATTAAAAGGTGTTCAAATTACCTTTAAGAAAAACACATCAGTTTATTCATAAAATGGAATTTATTATTATATTATAGCAATAAAATATTTTTTATGAGTATAAAAAATATAAATTGAATACATAATATATAAATTTGATTTCAAACATTCATAAAAACTTTTTTTATTAATTTAATTTGATAAAATTGTTTTTTAAATAGAAAGGCCTATTTATTAGAAAAGTAATTTATTTATCTTTGAATAGTCCTTACATTCATTTGTAATAGATTTAAAACCAAAGGATTAATTCTACATACATTTGTAAATAATTTTTTAAACACTAGTCAATATTATACATAACATATATTCCAATTTCAAGGTTATAACTATAATAATATTTTAATGAAAATAATAATTGTATATCGTAGTTTGGTAAAATTTGGTCTTGCGTGTAACACAATCTTTCAAAATAACATTGAATTATGTATAAGAGAATCCAAACATAGTGTTGTTTGTACCAGTAGTCAATCTATGTGTTTCATGTAGGGAAACCCCAACTTGGTGGTGTGTATAATGCAATCCAAATGTAGTGGTTTCATCTAAAAAATAATATATTTTTTGTTGTTGGTAATGATAAAAAATAAATTAATTTGAAAAAAAATAATGTTGTTTTACATTTTAATCCCATTAAATTGAATTTTTTCCTCAAAATATGCCTCTTTTATCAATGTATTATTAATTAAATGTTACTTTCATTGAAAGTCACATCATTAAGATGAAATCTAAAATTTTATTTATAAAAAGATAAAAACATTGTGGTTACCCAAAGTAACTCATAACTAGGTCTCCATATCAAATAATATAACTGGAAAATGAAAACCTGGACATGGAATAAAATATTAAATAATCATATAGATTGATAAGGATTACTAATCATAATAAAGATGGTGATCTTCTTATATCTAATAATCACAAAACCATAAACTAAGGAAGTGTAAAAGAGGTCATTGTTATCATCCAAAATGATGATAACATAAAAAATTATATTTTGGGACCCTTTTCACTAAAGTTGAAGAATTTTCATTAGAATATATGTTTACAAGATTTCAAAAAAAACATGACATTTTTTGTTCCTTGATCAATTTCTAATTAATCTCTTATTCTAATAAATAGAGATGATTTTTTATCCCTGAAGCATTAGAAGATCACGAGATCTATAAATATAATGATAGGTGAGTACATGTGTATTTATTTATCGCAACAAAAAATGTTATCACATGTTATCCAATATTAATAAATATCAATATGGAGAGATAATAATTTATCTTCTAAAAATCGTATTAAGTTTTACATAAACCATTCCAAAAATAGTTTTCCATATTACCCTTATAATATGTTGATGTCCAAAACCTTATAAATTAGGATACTTTACTTCTAAAAGAAATAATTTCATTGATCCACAAGATATCATGAAGTATCCTTTCATTTTCACATACCAAACATGTGAACAATTTCATCATGTATTCTTTTGAAACATGGTAATAATATGAATTACCACAAATTATTCTCATAAAATGAATGTTTTCGTAATCTAAATTTAACAGAATTATTTCATTAAAAAATTCTTTTAAAGATTATCATTGATATCATAATACAATTATTAATAAATCCTTAATTATTTCCATAGAAATCAATACCCTATAAATTTATAATTTATATCTATCATATATTAACCCAAACAACACTATCTTAACATAATAAATGAATTAAGGGTTATATTTACCATACTAATGTGTTTCCCATAAACATAACCTTGCCATTAAATCACTTTTATAGTCTATGATAACCCCTAAACATATTCATGTAAATCCTAAACGAAAAAATAAAACAAATTGAACATTCATTTTATATTTCAAAATTCATAATCCGTGAATCTAAATACATAAACACTTCAACTATTCCAATTTTTCATTAATCTGTTAACATGTCTACCTAATAATATTACATAATACCTCCATCCTTTTATATTTAACAAATAATATCCTCATCCCCTTTTAGTAATCCTATATAAATCCATTCTTCATAACCTCAACAAAGGGAATATATAGAAGAGGTGATGTAGATGATCAGTAATGGAAAACAAGGAAGATATGTATGCATAACATTAGAATAAGGGCTAGATAACATGATCAATACAATATATGATCATAACCTACATTTAAAATATTATTATCATGAGCCATGGAATAATAATTGGTAGTTCATAAGACATGAATCATAAGGAAAAAAAGAATATGAGTCCTACAAGCCCAAAATTAAAATAAGACACATACTTATGGATTTAACATAATAATAGAAAAACAATCCCTATATGTCAAAGCTCACTTCCAAAACTCATTATGGAACATAATAGTGGCTACAAATACTTTTTGGGACACACCACCAACCCCCGTCACAGTCCCTTCTTAATGAAGGATTAGGTTTTCCCATATTCCCATAGTCGATTTGGTTTTCCCATCTTCCCATAGTGGATTTGGTTCTCCATATTCAATAGTGGATTAAGTTTTCCCATATTCTATAGTTGATCAATCCCAAAGAAATTATTCCCATCACTATATCATGAGTTATATATATTTAACTGACTAATTTTTGGGATATAAAGGTCCCACCTGTTATATGATAAATTCATTCATACATGTGCCAAAAAATAATAAAAATTTCATCATATTATGACCCTAAAAATAGATGACGTTCATAAAAATAATATCATAAACTATAAAAATAAATTGGTTACATTAAAATTTTAATACATCATTACCTATAGAAATGACATAGGTTTCATAGTCATTTCATGAAAGAATAACCTGTAAAAAGAAATAGGGTTCAAAAGCATATAAATTGATGGAGTGAAATGGGTGTAATAAAAATCATTCAATAAAAAACCTAAACCATTCATGAAGGAATATTAACGATATTATTAGATCATATATTAGAAATGAATAAACTTCAACAATTTATTTTTTTAATCCCCTAATCCCCATACCACACAACGGTGCCCCGAGCTGGTTTTCCACATGAACTCATGTGTGCCTCCCTATACACGAGAGGCTACTGACTAGCAGAAAGGTTCTGGTAAGTATATCATGGGGAGACTGTACCTTGTTTTTTTTCTTTTATCAGAGTAATACACTAGAAGAAATAAATAAACAATCATGGAATCATATATATAACCATAGATAAAATCAATGCCACAATATAACCAAAACATGTAATACAATATTTAACATAAATGGGAAGATGCCATGCCAATGTACGTTATAATTTTCAATATGAAATCTAATAACAGAATGATTTAAAATATTTTGAAATACATTTTCATTTAAAACACACTGAAAACTCATAAAAATTGTGGAAAACATTTTGAAAATATTTTCCTATGAAAATATATTGAAAACAAAAAAATATGGCTTGTAATCACATTGTAAACCATTTTACTAAAAATTTTATTTCAAATCATTTTAACAAATATAGATATAATTTAAATCATTTTCATTGAACTTGAATTTTATAAAACATATCAAGGAATCTTTCGAAATCATTAAAAACACTTATAAAAAAAGTTAATCTTTTTTCTTTGAAAACTACATTAAATCAACCAAATTTCTAGTTTCTATGGGAAATATTTTATTTAAAAATAATACTTTATATGTATAAAAGAAAATTCCCAGAAAATATAGTTAGGATGGTGGGTAAGTCCATGCTTTCTGAACATTCCTTTTGTGCCTATAAAAGTATCGAAAATGACCTAATTAGAAAATGATAAGAATATTCATTTTAAAACAAATATTTTAAAATTTAAAATGTTGGTAAAATTTAATTTAAAATTAATAACATTATATAAAATAATTATTGAAAACATTTTTATAAAACATTATTTTGATAGAACACATATTTTCTGCCGAATGGAGAGACAAATTCATATTTTTACAATAACATTTTCATTATTATATTAAGTAAAAAAGAGTATAAAATGGTACCATCACATGGATATAACATGAAAAAGCAGAGGAAAATAAAATTCATGGGATTGAAAAATATTTCAATTAATATATTTCATCAGTGGAAGCATAATCATAGGAAAGCCCAAAAAAATGATATGATTGTAGCAATAAACTCTAACCACTTTGGTGACTTTAAATAATAATCCCCATGAGATAATAACATTAATTGAACATTAAAATATTATTAAAATAATTATATTTGTGATAAAATATTTTAAAGGGTAGTATTCACATCTGATTTAAAAATATAGGTGCATAACCTGGCATGTATCACAAGGAAGAAAAATTGAGAAAAATTAATTTACCAATTTGGTAACTTTTGATCCATAAACACTATGAAATAAATATCGCAAAATGGATATGTAAATGATCCTAAATTTAATTATAAGAATCATAGATTACATTCTTGGGAAGTAAATGTACTAGTCAATATAAAAGAGTGGTGAATAGGGCTTAAGTATCACAGAAATAAAAGTGACACGATGATACCCATATCTTAGGCCTTTATTTTCTTCATACACATTCAAAAACTGTGTATAATAAATATAATTGTTTTTATAAATTTACCATATTATAAAATTATTATATATAATAACATATATTATTATATTATGACATTATATTATTTATTTATAAACAATTCCATGATAATGTTACATTTCAGATAATATCAACATTGTTATTCATATATATTTTGAAATTTTATTCTTGATCCTCTAAAATAGATAATTATTTAATTAATTCAATAATATTTAAAATTTTATATATATCAGATATATTATTTATATAAATATTTATAAAAATGTATGAATGATTGAAATATGAAATAAAATACACAGTTCATGAAGATAGTATACCATACGTCCGCCTGAAAGCTATTTCCATTTTACTAAACCCTTCCTTAATAAATTACATGTAAAGTGTTAACACATCACATGTCTTTGTGGAGGTGTTAGTCCACACATCCATAAACGAAGTTATAATATTTATATTAAATGGAAAGCATAAATGTGTGCATTAAATAATAATTGAAGAATCAGAAATACACCATAAATATCATATATATAATAAAAAAATAGTTTTCCCTATATAATTTCCATCCACTAGAGGAGGTAAAGGAAGAATGAAGAAGATTATTTCATGTGGCAGTAGTCCATCATACACACGAATGGTATGTTCATTTCCTATTAGATATAATTGTGTATAAGTGAAGTTAAAACCATTAGAATAAAAAAAATATTATTATATCATTCAAACACATTATTTTATATAATCAGGGAATAAGAATATTTTGGTGGTTTTATAATAAAAATAAAACAAAAGTTCTTATTGAAGGATGTTACCTCTTCTAAGGGTAACACATTTTGGTTTTTTCTAAAGGGCCTACATGATTGTATTTCATCCAACATGGAGGATTTTAGGATGATTTTGTAAAATTTGGGAGGACATATGACATATTTTTTTCATAAAAATTTTTATTTATATGTGTGAATAAGAGAGATGGGTGAGTGCCTTTTTATAGTAGTGGAGGAGTGGATTTCTTGTTAAATTGTGAAAATGGAATCCCAACCTCCTTTTATCTTTAACATTGTCTTCGATATTAGCCCAAATTTTATAAAAGTAAGTGAAGGTATTATATATGAACTCAAAATGGGGTTTCAATTGGTTTATAGGCCATTTTTGGTATTATTTTTAAGGTTTATTCCTTTGTTATGATAATTTTTCTCTTGATCACTATTATTAATTTGAATCAAATTCCATAATATTTATGGTAAAAAACAAATTTTCTCTTAAAAGAAATTTTAAATTATTCTTATTTCAAATATTGAATCCATTTCTCAAAATTTTGAACACTTAACTAAGACAAAATAATTTAATGGTAATCTCCTAAATGTGTCACCAAAGCATGGTTGTAAAGTGAAAAATGCCAAAAAAATTGAAATATTTTTATATCAAATTTTTATGTGAAATTTTTTCAAATTAATTTATTAGATTAAATTATTTATAATTATAATAATTAGACGTCATACCCAAATTAATATATAATTTCACTATATAGATGAATTAGATGAGAAAATAATTTTTAATTAAAATTCTCTATTTTTCATTATTCATCAACAAATAAAAAATCTTCGGATAAAACCAAAATTTATCCCAAAGTTAATTTTTTATTCCTATTCCAAAAATATGTGTTATTTTTAAAAATAAAAATTATAAATTTTTCAAAAATTATATTTAAAATCGGTTATCCATTAAAATACATTAAAATTACCCTTTTTAAAAATACATCTTTTATTCATAAAACTGGATTTATTCTTATCTTACACCGATAAAATATATTGGATGAGTATAAAAAAATTTATGAACAGATAATATACAAAATGTTTTGTAAATATTAATAAAAATTTTCTTGTTTAATTTTTTGGGGTAAATTTTTAAAATAAAAATATATATTCCATAGAAAAGTAATTTCATTATCATCGAATAATCTTTAATTTTATTTATCACTAATTGAAAACCAAAGGAATATTTATATAAATATATATCTATGTGTGTGAGTAAAAAATATTTCATACATTATTAAATTTTATTCGTTACTTCTATTCCATCATCTAGGTGGTAACTATAAAAATATTTTAATAATAATTTTTTTAGAATATTGTAAATCGCCAAAAGCGTGTCTTGTGTGTAATGCATGCTATCGAGTAAACTGAAAATTATGTGTAACATAAGACAAAAATAGTATTGCATGTTATATAAGTAACTTTAAATGTTACGTTTAGAATAAACATAAACTAGAGTTGTGTATAATCCAAGATAGACAAAGATTTATTATATAAAAAAATAAATATTCAGTGACTCGTGAAATGAAGTATATTTAGTTATTCTGATAAAAAAATCCAAAAAAATTAGGACGTGACATTAATTTACCAAGGATAAGGTTTACTAGGTCATACCAGGGTAAAATATAAACTAAAGACAACTTTTATAATATTTATCCACTACTAGGGAGAGTGACCCTGTAGACACCATTACCTAAGCACTTTGCACCTAACACCGTTGGGGTGCACCACAAAAAGATAAATGTTCCCAAAAAACTTTACAGAACACAAAATTATGAAACCTATTGTACATAATATTTTGTTTGGGTGAATTTTTTTTCTAACTATTCATTATTCTTCCACTTCACATAATACTTAAACTATGGTTCTTGTTCACCATAGAATCTAAACTATAGCTACACTTCATGGAAAATTTCAATTAGGTATCCACTTCACCATATCCGTCATTTTTGGTGATACATTTTCCAAGACATATAGTAGGAAAAAACATCCCTCTAGACAGAAATTATTATTACACTTCTCACAAGCATTCAGATAGGGAATTCCATCACCATATCCCTAAAATTGGTCATAGTGTTTCCCTAATATTAAAAGTAGGATGCCTTAGTACCCCAATAACTATACCAGGGTGATATTTTTGATATAATAAAATATAAATACATCTTTATCACACAATATAAAGTAAAAATAGCCATCATTATAGGATATATTTATTCCAAGGTTTCTTTCCTAGCCCACTACCATTCAATGACAACTCTAAAACAAAAAATTTGCACAATATCATAAAACACACCTTAGTGCTCACCCATTGGATCATGTATTACTTTAATTTTTGGGGATTGAGAATTATCATCCTAGATATATTGATCCCTTAATGTGATCATGATTATTTATTCCCAAGATAATGTGGGTCCATATAATGAGGATATTGGCCTAGATTCTAATGCAAGGTTGTGAGGTGAGCACATTAAGGGATCTAAATATGATCATACCTTAATGTAGGTCAACAATGGTATGAAATGACATGAAAGAGTAAATAATTAAGATAACAAAAAAAGAATAAAAAAATTATATACTGACATAACAAAATCAAAGCCAGAATCCACAACAGGCTAAATCGTGTATAAAATCAAAAAATCTCATGCTTCATGTATCATAATTTAGATGATAGAATAAAATATTAAAGGGTCCCCCTGTCTTATTTTCCTAATGGTTTTCCTCTTTATCAAAATGGGAAGAAATACTTTTGTCCCATCCCATCCAAATTCTTCAATATAGAAACCAACCAGGTATCATATCCTATAGCAATAACCACATGTGACATCTCATTTCACCAACCACACATCACACCTCCCGGATCCAAACACATATTTCACCTCATGGAACTATCGACATATCATATATTCTAGAGACAACCACATATCTCATATCTGGTTACCAAAAATGTAGGTTATAATGAATTTGTTGGATATTAACCACATGTTCACCAACTACTAGGCTGTAATAGAACCCAACGAATCACCCAATATAAACCAAACCAAGTACACCAAACCAGCACAAATCATATACACCATGATATAAAAAAATAAAGTCAAAAAAACAACATATATATATATATATATATTAGGTTATAAACATTAGGTTTCTACTAATTTAAAGCTTATTATCGCAGAAGCCATCATGTTAAGGCATAGTTTACAATAATAAATTCAAACTAACCACAATTGTTTTCAATATACCTTCATATGTGACCAATAATAATATTAAGTAAATAAACAAAAAATATAATTCCCATAAATAACCTATTCAATTTCACATTTAACCATTTAGTTTTCCTTATTAATTCTATATCACCATTAAAATCAATCAATAAAAATCACATCAACATATTATAATAGATTATATAGGTATGTTTAGAAGGGACTATAATAAGTAATTTAAAAAACTTCTTATTCCATAATATTGTTTATATGTTTATAGATCCCCTTCTTATACAGGTTATTTATAATACTTTAGGGATTTTATGAAGAAGAAATCCATCTGAAATGATTTCCATAAGATGAAATTTTGACATCTTATTCATAGGGATTCATTAATCAAAATTTCATCTCAACATGGACTGATATTGTCTGCAATAATTTATAAATAAGATACAATAAATAAAATGTAAAATGAGTATATATCTCACTCTGGTTTTAATGGAACAAATTTGTTGGTATTGATAGATAGAATCATCCAAAGGGGCCCAAGGACACCAGAAATCACACACCAAGTCACAAGGTGTTTGAGGAGAATGAATGTGAAGCAGTAGAAATATGATTCTCTTTTAGATTTAAATAATTTATAGAAACTCACCAATGCATGGTGTGAAGGGAGAAATCACACAATAAAATCCATGATTAGTTCATCTCGTATTATAATATATTTCTAGAACAGATATACGGGAAAATAAGTCATAGTAAGAATATAAAATTCATTCCGTCAAGTCATAGACTACACCATTAAGGATAGAATTAAATATTTACATAATGATATTTTATTACAGAATAATAAAAGTAAATACTCTAGGACCTAGAATATTTCCCTAATCTATAAATATATATTTGTAACTTTTATTTCATTTAGTATTATTTGGAGTATAAAAACATTATAGCTTGGTTATAATGATATCATCTTGAAATTTAACAATGAAAAACTTATTTAGGAATCCATATGAAAAATATCATCATCAGGGTATGTTTCTATGGAAATTCTAATACTGATGGATTTATGTATAGAAACTAGAGAAAATTATCATTGTAATCTATACCATGATTCTATATAAACAAGTTTACAGCTATTGTTTTTTTAAATCAATTGAATTGTCCATCAATGTCTAGTTTTTTATTTAATACCCATTTTAATCTAATAATATTTACATCCAATATAGGATCTATTCAAATATATTCATGATTTTGGTTCATGAATTTCTATTCTTAATTCATGTATCCATGATACTATTGAGATTTTATTCCACTTATAACTTTCTTTTCCATTATAGGATCATTATTATAAACTAATAATGAGTCACTATCTTTGATGATTAGAAAATTGTATATTTTAGGCTCTATAATATCCCAATTACTCATATGTTGTTATTTAGTCTCTATAACATTCAATTCAACATGGATTTTTTTTGAATTTTATCACACACTAACTCGTGTGTGTCTTGATTCATTCCTTCTACAAAGTCTATCTTTATCCAAAAAAAATTTCAAAGATACATTATCCCTCTATAGAGAGAGGTGATGTATGTTAAATAAATATTTATTATTTGAAGTGTTTTATAGTTAATATCAATTATTTTTCTTCAGTTATCCTATAAATATAAAATAAGTTCCTCATGGTGAATGATTTAGGATAGAGATAGATTTAATAAAATCTTTACAACTGAATCCTTTTATATTTGAAAACATGGGGTTATTCCAAATTAATAATTTAAATGAAACACTATCTTCTACTTTTATTGCAAATCAGTCTAGTGTTTATGTCATTATCTATAATAAATGTCACCCAAATGATAATGTAATAGTTTTTGGAATCAGGTTTAATCGTTCCATTTTTATAATGGTGTGATTCCTCATTTCAATAACACTATTCCATTCTAGTAATGATTATCAAGCTAATATCATATCCCAAACTCCCATTATTAATATATAGCCTAAAATAATTAGTATTCTAGTCAATTTAAATTTCCATGTTAATAATAAATTTACTCATTCAAGTAATACCCCTAACTCCAAAAAATAATCTATTAACTATTGGTTGTGAAATTATCCACCATTTTCTAATTTATGCATGTTTATATTCATACGAAGATGGTTCTAAAAATCTACCAATATAATCAAAAAAAAAATTTTGTATGAATATCCATCAAAGGATACAACTAGAAATGTTCTACATCCATATATATGACCTAATTTGAGAAGCTCTATATCCCTTTAACATTTCCATTAAATAGTGTATTGTTCATTATTCCTTACAAACAAGATTGTTATATTCCATATATGTTTAGTTCAAAAGAATCTAAATATCCATATTTTAATTATATAGTTAAATGATTTTTTACATGACCTATGATGTTATTATATAGTTGGGTGTGATATGATCCATGAAAACTAAATAATTTATCAATTTCCATTACCTCGTTTGTGAAATCAAAAACCCAAAGACTATAATTTAATTGTGTATTACACTTAAATATGGTATCACTGTAAAATATGCAACATTTATTCTAATTTTTTTATTTAAATCTATTTTAATCAAGAATGGATGTGGAAATATTGGTTTTTGTAACATAAGGAACATAATAATAATTTTTTGAAACCAATATCATTCTAGTCAATAATGTGAGGTCTTAATCTCTAATAGCTATTGCAGGGATCATGGCTCTATTAGAAGCTCTTTAATCCACCTCACGTCAGAAGATATTTTAAATATACTTGTTTCCTAAAATTGGATACAAATGTGAGCACCAAAATATATATATTATATACAATATGTGTATATATATATATGTATATATAATAATGAGATCACCTGAATATTCCCCTTACTTATTATATATGCCAGAATTTTTCTTATTGTTTCCCTTATTTCCACATGAGATATTGTAACATCCCAAGTAATTAATTAATAATTGATATTTTTATCTATGTCTATTAATGAATTAGGTAGTGTTTTAGAGGCTTAAAATGAAAATAAATCCAATCTTAAGCATAGAATACACTAATATTTTTTTAAAAGATTGTTTTACTACCTTTTGATGGCAACCCATTTTTAAATATATCTATTGACAATTTTATAAGCTATGTTTTTCAAAATAAACTTATTCTTTATGATTGGGACATCCAAATTTACTTTGAGTGAATTTTTGGTATTTTTTCTGACAATGTTCATTTTTTAATGAATATTGTAAAATGTTGTATTTTATTCCAAAGCTCCTTTTAATCTAATTTATTTATATGATTAGATTATCTTTTGAATTGGTTTTAAAGTGAAATTACAATATATTTTTACCGTTTAATCCAATGGTGGTCATTGGAATCAATTTCACTTTGAAATTGGACTTAAACTAGTGTTAATCTTTTCATAGATATTGTTTCAAAAAAACCCGCTATTTTTCATGACAGCGGGAATTTATTATTAAATTAATTAATGTGACTTCAATGTTTTTAATTTTGTAAAATAGAATTAAATTTTGAATTCGAAGTATCAAATATAGCTTAGGGTGAATTTTTGGTAATTTTCTTAAAAACATCAATTTTTGATGAATAGTGAAACCACTAAGTGGTACTTATAAAAACTGATTTTTCGTTTAAATGAAATTTTTCCATCTTTGTGTTTTGAATTTAAAAAATCTGACATACATGGTTGTCATTAAAAAGTAAAATGTGGTTCAATTAGATTAAAATAATTTTTTGGTGAATAGTAACTTATTAAGTTCTTAATCGCGATTAGTGGTAATTAGTGTAGTTTAAGGTAAAAAAAATGTTATAATAGTTTGAGATGAGAATGACACATGTCCTACCCTCATTTTATGTGTCATATCCGACCATGAAAATCCATTGGTCAACTTGGGGACCCCATGGAGCCACTTTGGTTGGGAAATGACATAAATAACATTTTATTTAATGTTAAAGTAAAAATGACACAAACATGAGTTATGTTACTAAAATAATTTTTATCTGGGGTTATAAAAGTCAGATTTTTGACTATAAATATTCATTAGAAAGATAAAAATATTTCCTACATCATAGTAGTTTTTTTATAATTTTTATACATTAAATAAATTAAATTATTTATGACATCATGATGATGCACCGATGACCTCATTATTTAACGATTTAAATAAAATGGAATGTTAATGTAAAATATAAATCCTACACATGGACAAAACCAATTTTATGAGTGGATTTCGAACCCTTATCACCTTATCGTCGAATTATATAAATGTGGGACCTTTTAAATCCGAAACTCATTTTATAATAAAGTAACTTATCTTTACTTTCCAAGAGTGCCCCTCCTCTCCTCTTATAAAAGGCCCCCACCTCTACCTCCTTAACCACACTCCCAAAGCCTTTGGCTCGGCCAACCCCTACCCATTTTGTCTCTCCACTTCCCTCTATTACTCCTTGAAGCCTCAAATTGGGCAGAAGTCTTCCCAAGGAAGCCTTTGAGCTCAAACCAAAGGGAGTTACCCGATTTTAAGGACATTAAAGAACGATCGAGTCAAGTCGGACCCGAGGTATGGGACTTCGTCTCAATCTCCTTTCATTGAGGAATATTTTGTTTTATACACAACCTTCTTTTATACGGTGTATAAACCCCGTTGAATTTTACATTTATCCAAAAGGAATCTTTTTTATACGAAGCGTTTTACTAAACGACAAAAGGGAATGCTTTTGTCATACGTATGCGGCGACAACGACTTCTCTGCCGCCATGACCGTTATTTGAGTTTCGGATTCCTCTACAAGCCATACCTTCTTTTTAAAAGAAAAATAAATAACATGTTTTAATTTTATTTTATTTTGGTATTGAAAATGTTTTTCATAAATTTTTTATATCAGTGTGTTGTGTTGATATCTTGTGATTGAAAGGTGGAAATGTTATGTTTCCTTTATGCATGTTTTATGTGATACGATTATGTTGAGGTTCTTGGGAATTATTATGAAGACGGGTGGTTCCATGATAAACTAAGGGCGGGTGATCCCGATATAGCTCTCCAATGCATTGGGTAACACGAAGGAGTGAAACATTAATGTTTCTCCAAAGAGATTTAGGGAATATACTGTGATGGGTATTCCAAACGTAACCAAGAGGGTTACTCCCTACGTAAGGATGTTATAAATGCATCAAGTTACCTTTATGTCTTATTATTTATATGATTTATTCATGATTTGATGAGGTATGTTAAAGTGCATATGTTTTATGGGTAAAGTATGATTTCATTCTTATGTATATATGTACCCATGTTTCCTTTCCATATTTTTATATCCCTTACTGTGATTTTTATGGTCATCCCAAGTTTTTTTGAAATGTTTTTTCACAGGTCAAGGGAAAGGTACATGATGTGATGATAGTGTCAATGAAGTGTCAAGAAATAATCCATGTTTTATTTTAAATGTGTTTCCATTTATGGGAATGAAGAATACTATCTTTATGTAACCACTTTGTTTATATGTGGAATGTAATGAAAGTTTTATGATCTAATTCTCAAAAACACTAAACCCGAAAAGATCCTCAATGTGTAATCTTGTAATAACTCAAGATTAAGTAAGGTTTAAGGCTGGGGCCTTATAGTTGGTATCAGAGGTCGGTTTAGATAACTTTAGGAGTTATAATTCTATTAAATGATTATCCAAAAATATTTTTTTTGAAATGATATAGTATTTGATGATTACCATGTTGCTTCATCTATGACATGTTTGTTCAGCATGGTTTTCCGTAGAGGAAACAGGGAAGCAGTGCTAGGAAGGCATACCGAAGGAAATAACCTTCTGAATCAGCATCCTGAGATGGTCAGAATTGAAACTGAACAGTTTGTTGCAGTAATGGCGCAGTTGACTCAAGCGATAAATGGCGGTGGTATCGATACATGAGATCAACCAGATCAACCGAAGAGGAACATGTCAGTGGTGGAACATTTCATGAGGCAACATCCCCCATCATTCAGAGGACCATCTGACCATGTGCTAGCTAAAGGGTGGATTAATACACTGGATAATATTTTTGATGTCATGGGGTGTTCAGACAATCAAAAGTATAGTCTTGCTATTTACCGTTTGGAGGGTGAGGCAGATCAGTGGTGGTCTATGGTTAAAAATATCAGGGATGTTGATGATATTGATGCTCTTGACTGGGATGAATTCAAAGGTATGTTTGTTGAGAAGTATTTTCCTAAGGCTGTTCGACTTAAGATGGAAAGGAAATTCTTGGAATTGAGCCAAGAGGAAGCCTCACTGGCTACCTATGAAGAATGGTTCACTCGATTAGCAAGGTATGCTCCAAATTTTATCCGAGACCTTGATAGTAAAATCAATCATTTTTACTCAGGATTAAAGCAAAAATATCGACGGGCATTATCTTCTCGTGAGTTTAAAAGTTATGAAAATATTTTTCGATGTGCTGAGAAGGTGGAAATGGAGTTTTCCGGTGATCAAGTGTTCTATAACAACCAACAGAAGAGGAGACCGAGGTGGCAGGAGAAAGGTAAGCATTTTTCAAAAATGTCTGATGGTAAGAAAACTAAGTTTCCAATTTGTGATAAATGTGGAATAAGGCATGCTGGGGAATGTCTTCTGAATTCTGTAAAGTGCTAACGATGTGGTAAGATGGGACATAAGGCTCGTGATTGCACTGAAAAGGATCAAGGTGAAGGTAAGACCAAATTTGATTTACAGTTAGTGAATTGTTTTAACTATAATGAGATAGGTCACTATGAAAATGAGTGTCTGACAAAGAGCTTGAGTGATGGGAAGTAGTTAGACTACAAGAAGAAAGGGGTGGTGAAATCCTTTGCAACTACTTCAGCAGATTTCCGGCCATCAAATGAAGTTGTATCAGGTACTTTGTTTGTTTTTTCAGATTATGCCAGTGTGTTGTTTGATTCGGGATCTACACATTCTTTCATCTCTGAAACCTTTTCTAGTAAAATGGGAATACCATCTCAAGAAATGACTCCTGAACTTTTGGTAAAAACACCTGGGGGAAATGTTGAGGAAAATAGAATTTATAAAAATCTTCCTATCCTTATCTGTGGAAAGAATCTATTTGCAAACCTTATTTTTCTACCTCTAGTAGAGTTTGATGTTATTCTGGGCATGGATTGGCTCTTTATTTACCATGCTAAGATTGATTGTAGAGCTAAAGAATTTTCTTTTCAGAAATACTTTCAGTTTGTGTACAAGAATGAACCCTTACTGTTGATAACTTATCAAGAGGCCATGAAACTTGTAAAAGATGGAAATAAATGTTACCTTGCACACATCGTTGAAAATAAAGAAACTGTTCAGATTAATGATGTGCCAGTGGTAAATGAGTATCCTGATGTTTTTCCTGATGAGTTGCCTGGAATAATACTAGATCGGGAAGTTGAATTTACTATTGACATAGTTCCTGATGCTAAGCCAATTTCAAAAACCGCTTATCGAATGGATCAAATTGAACTTTTAGAGTTGATGTAGAAAATTCAAGATTTATTAGAGAAAGGTTTCATTCGACCTAGCACATCACCATGGGGTGCTCCTATCTTGTTTATTAAAAAGAAAGATGGTCCAATGAGACTTTGCATTGATTATACAGCCTTGAATAACATCACTGTTAAGAACATATATCCTTTGCCTCATATCGATGATTTGTTTGATCAGCTCCAGGGAGCTCAGTATTTTTCAAAGATTGACTTGAGATCAGGGTACCATCAGCTGAAGGTAAAGGAAGCAGACGTTCTGAAGACCGCGTTCCGTACAAGATATGGCCATTATGAATTTGTAGTAATGCCTTTTGGGCTAACAAATGCACCTGCTGTATTCAGGGACTTAATGAATAGAATTTTCCATGAGTTCTTGGATAAGTTTTTGGTGGTTTTTATTGATGATATTTTGGTGTTTTCTAAAAGTAAAGAAGAGAATGAAAGACATTTAAGGGTTATCTTGCAAACCTTAAAAGAAAAGAAATTGTATGGGAAATTCAGCAAGTGTGAGTTTTTGGTTTCAACAAATTTCTTTCTTTGGTCACATTGTTTCTAAAGATGGGATAACTGTTGATCCTACAAAAACAAAAGTTGTGGAAGATTGTCCAAGACCCACAAATGTAACTGAGATTCGTAGCTTCCTTGGTTTGGCAGGCTATTACCGAAGGTTTGTTAGAAATTTTTCACGGTTATCTAGTCCAATGACTAAGCTAACTCAGAAGGGTGTAAAGTTTATCTGGACAAAAGAATGTGATGATTGTTTTCAGGAATTGAAAAGAAGATTGATGAATGCTCCAGTTTTGGCACTACCTTCCAGGAATGGTGAGTTTGTTATCTATAGTGATGCTTCATTGAATGGACATGGTTTCTCCCTAATGCAGAATGATCAAGTAATTGCTTATGTTTCACGACAGTTGAAAACTCATGAGGTAAATTACCCAACACATGATTTGGAATTAGCTGCTGTTGTTTTTTCATTAAAAAATTGGAGGCATCATTTGTATGGAGTAAAGTGTGAAATATATACCGATCACAAAAGTTTAAAGTATATATTCACTCAGAAAGAATTGAACATTAGACAAAGGAGATGGCTAGAATTAATCATGGATTATGATTATACAATTCATTACCATCCGGGAAAAGCAAATAAATTGGCTGATGATTTGAGTCAAAAAAGTAATGCTTCATTAGAAATGTTGCATTTGGAACGTGGTCCATTGGTTAAGGATTTGATGAACTTTGGCATAGAAGTTGTGGGTGCATGAAGTTCTTCTGTTTTGTTTCAGGTATCAGTGAGATCATCTCTATCAGATAGAATCAAGCAAGCACAGAAGCAAGACAGTGAGTTGCAGAAAATGGTAGAGCTGGTTCAGAAAGGTAAGTTGCCTGAATTCAACATTGATAATGATTGCGTTTTAAGATTTGGGAAGAGATTGTGTGTGCCTTGTGATTCACAGTTGAAGAGAGATTTGTTATGTGAAGCTCATAGTTCTCCGTTTTCAGTTCATCCTGGCAGTACTAAGATGTATAGAGATCTGTGGGAGTATTACTGGTGGGATGGAATGAAAAGAGATATTGCTGATTTTACTGTGAAGTGTTTGACATGTCAACAGGTTAAAGCAGCGCGGCAGTTACCGAAAGGGATGCTCCATCCTTTACCAGTGCCAGAGTGGAAATGGGAGAATATATCCATGGACTTTGTTGGGGGATTACCGAAAACATCTCGAGGTAATAATGCAATCTGGGTTATTATTGATCGCTTGACCAAATCTGCTCATTTCCTAGCTATACGAGATACTTTTTCTCTAGATCAACTTTCCTGTTTCTGTCTTAAAGAGATAGTCAGGTTACCTGGAGTTCCTCTCTCCATTGTATCTGATCGTGATCCCAGGTTCACTTCTAACTTTTGTAAAGGCTTTCAGAAGTCGTTGGGTACTGAATTAAATTTTAGTATAGATTTTCATCTTCAATCAGATGGGAAGTCAGAACGAAAAATTCAGACCTTGGAGGATATGCTACGAGCTTGTTCTATGGATTATCAGGGAAGTTGGGACCAACATCTTTCTTTGGTTGAATTTTCATATAATAACAGTTTCATTCTAGTATACAGATGACACCATTTCAGGAATTATATGGGAAGTGGTGTCGAACTACAGCTTTCTTTGATGAAGTGGGTGAATGGAAGTTGATGGGACCAGAATTGGTAGAAGAGATGGTAGAAAAAGTTCAGCTGATTCAGAAACACATGAGAACAGCTTAGAGCAGGTAGAAGAGTTATGCTGACAACAGGAGGAAGGACCTCTCTTTAGAGGTTGGTGATCATGTTTTTCTCAAAGTATCACCATGGAAAAGTGTGATGCGATTTCGTAAGAAAGGAAAGTTGATTCCAAGGTTCATTGGACCATATGAAATTTTGGAGAGAGTTGGATCAGTTTCATACCAAGTGGATTTACCTCCGAGTTTATCTCACGTACACAATGTTTTTCACGTTTCGATCCTGAGAAAGTATATGCCAGATCCATCTCATGTTTTGAGTCCAGAGGTAGTTCAGCTGAAAGAGATCTATCTTATGAGGAACAACCGGTCCTGATTCTTGACAATAGGGAGCAGGTGTTACGAAATACGGTGATTAATTAGGTAAAGGTTTTGTGTAAAAACCACATGACGGAAGAGGCAACATGGGAATCTGAAAATGCAATGAGGGATAAGTACCCCCATTTATTCGATAAGTAAATAAATTGCGGGGACACAATTTTCTAAAGTGGGGAAGGATGTAACATCCCAAGTAAGTAATGAATAATAGATATTTTTATCTATGTCTATTAATGAAAATAGATAGTGTTTTAGAGGCTTAAAATGAAAATAAATCCAATCTTAAGCATGGAATACACTAATATTTTTTTAAAGGATTGTTTTACTGCCTTTTGATGGCAAACCATTTTTAAATATAACTTTTGACAATTTTATAAGCTATGTTTGTCAAAATAAACTTATTCTTTATGATTGGGACATCAAAATTTACTTTCTGTGAATTTTTTGGTATTTTTCTGACAATGTTCATTTTTTAATGAATATTGTAAAATGTTGTATTTTATTTCAAAAACTCTTTTTAATCTAATTTATTTATATGATTAGATTATCTTTTGAGTTTGTTTTAAATTGAAATTACAATATATTTTAACCATTTAATCCAATGGTGGTCATTGGAATCAATTTCACTTTGAAATTGGACTTAAACTAGTGTCAATCTTTTCATAGATATTGTTTCAAAAAAACCCGCTATTTGTCATGACAGCGAGAATTAATTATTAAATTAATTAATGTGACTTATATGTTTTGAATTTTGTAAAATAGACTTCATTTTTGAATTCTGAGTATCAAATATAGCTTAGGGTGAATTTTTGGTAATTTTCTGAAAAACATCAATTTTTGATGAATAGTGAAACCACTAAGTGGTACTTATAAAAACTGATTTTTCGTTTGAATGAAATTTTTCCATCTTTGTGTTTTGAATTTCAAAAATCCGACATAAATGGTTGTCATTAAGAAGTAAAATGTGGTTCAATGGGATTAAAATAATTTTTTGGTGAATAGTAACTTATTAAGTTCTTAATCGCGATTAGTGGTAATTAGTGTAGTTTATGGTAAAAATAATGTTTTAATAGTATGAGATGAGCATGACACATGTCCTACCCTCAATGGATGTGTCATGGCCGACCAATACAAGCCATGGGACATCTTGGGGACCCCATGGAGCCACTTTGGTTGGGAAATGACATAAATAACTTTTTATTTAATGTTAAAATAAAAATGACACAAACATGAGTTATGTTACTAAAACAATTTTTATATGGGGTTATACAAGTCATAGTTTTTACTATAAATATTCATTATAAAGCTAAAAAGATTTCCTACATCATAGTTTTTTTTTATAATTTTTAGACATTAAATAAAATAAATTATTTATGACATCATGATGATGCGGCGATGACCTCATTATTTAACGATTTAAATAAAATGGAAATTTAATGTAAAATCTAAAACCTACACATTGCCAAAACCAATTGGATGTGTGTGTTTCGAACCCTTATCACCTTATCTTTGAATTATATCAATGTGGGGCCTTTTGAATCCGAAACTCTTTTTAAAATAAAGTAACTTATCTTTACTTTCCAAGAGTGCCCCTCCTCTCCTCTTATAAAAGGCCCCCACCTCTACCTCCTTACCCACACTCCCAAAGCCTTTGGCTCGGCCAACCCCTGCCCATTTTGTCTCTCCACTTTCCTCTCTTACTCCTTGAAGCCTCACTTTGGGCATAAGTCTTCCCAAGGAAGCCTTTGAGCTCAAACCAAAGGGAGTTACCCGATTTTAAGGACATTAAAGAACGATCGAGTCAAGTCGGACCCAAGGTATGGGACTTCGTATCAATCACCTTTCATTGAGGCATATTTTGTTTTATACAAAACCTTCTTTTATACGATGTATAAACCCCTTTGACTGTTACATTTATCCAAAAGGAATCTTTTTTATACGAAGCGTTTTACTAAACGACAAAAGGGAATGTTTTGGTTGTACGTATGCAGTGACAATGACTTCTCCGCCGCCGTGACTGTTATTTGAGTTTCGACTTCCTCTACAAGCCATACCATCTTTTTAAAAGAAAAATAAATAAAATGTTTTAATTTTCTTTTATTTTGGTATTAAAAATGGTTTTCATAATGTTTTTATATCAATGTGTTATATTGATATCTTGTGTTTGAAAGGTGGAAATGTTATGTTTCCTTTATGCATGTTTTATGTGATACGATTATGTTGAGGTTGTTGGGCATTATTATGAAGACGGGTGGTTCTGTGATAAACTAAGTGCGGGTGAGCCCGATATAGCTCTCCAATGCATTGGGTAACGCGAAGGAGTGAAACGTTAAGTTTTATCTGAAGAGATTTAGGGAATATACTGTGATGGGTATTCCAAACGTAACCAAGAGGGTTACTCCCTACATAAGGATGTTATGAATGCCTCAAGTTACCTTTATGTCTTATGATTTCTATGATTTATTCATGATTTGATGAGGTATGTTAAAGTTCATATGTTTTATGGGTAAAGTATGATTTCATTCTTATGTATATATGTACCCATGTTTCCATTCCATATTTTTATATCCCTTACTGAGCTTTTTATGCTCATCCCAAGTTTTTTTGAAATGTTTTTTCACAGGTCAAGGGAAAGGTACATGATATGATGATAGTGTCATGGAAGGGTCAAGAAATAATCCACGTTTTATTTTAAATGTGTTTCCATTGATGGGAATGAAGAATACTATCTTTATGTAACCACTTTGTTTATATGTGGAATGTAATGCAAGTTTTATGATCTAATTCTCTAAAACTCTAAACCCGAAAAGATCCTCAATGTGAAATCTTGTAATAACTCAAGATTAAGTAAGGTTTAAGACTGGGGCCTTATAGTTGGTATCAGCGGTCGGTTTAGATAACTTTAGGAGTTAGAATTCTATTAAATGATTATCCAAAAATATTTTTTTTTGAAATGATATAGTATTTGAATATTACCATGTTGCTTCACCTAAGACATGTTTGTTCAGAATGGTTTTCCACAGAGGAAATAGGGAAGCAGTGCTAGGAAGGAATACCAAAGGAAATAACCTTCCGAATCAGCATCCTGAGATGGTCAGAATTGGAACTGAACAGTTTGTTGCAATAATGGCGCAGTTGACCCAAGCGATAAATGGCGGTGGTATCCATACACGAGATCAGCCAGATCAACCGCAGAGGAACATGTCAGTGGTGGAACATTTCATGAGGCAACATCCGCCATCATTCAGAGGATCATTTGACCCTGTGCTAGCTGATGGGTGGATTAAAGCACTGGAGAAGATTTTTGATGTCATGGGGTGTTCAGACAATCAAAAGGTTAGTCTTGCTATTTACCGTTTGGAGGGTGAGGCAGATCAGTGGTGGTCTATGGTTAAAAATATCAGGGACACCGATCAGATTGATGCTCTTGACTGAGATGAATTCAAAGGTATGTTTCATGAGAAGTATTTTCCTAAGGCTGTTCGACTTAGGATGGAAAAGCAATTCTTGGAATTGAGGCAAGATGAAGACTCAGTGGCTACCTATGAAGAAAGGTTCACTCGATTGGCATGGTATGCTCCAAATTTTATCTGAGACCTTGATAGTAAAATCAATCGTCTTTACTCAGGATTAAAGCCAAAATATCGATGGGAATAAGCTTCTCGTGAGTTTAAAAGTTATGAAAAGCTTGTTCGATGTGCTAAGAAGGTGGAAATGGAGTTTGCCGATGATCAAGTGTTCTATAACAACCAACAGTAGAAGAGATTGAGGTGGCAGGAGAAAGGTAAGAATTCTTCAAAAAATTCTGATGGTAAGAAAACTAAGTTTCCAGTTTGTGATAAATGTGGAAAAAGGCATGCTGGGGAATGACTTCTGAATTATGGAAAGTGCTACTGATGTTGTAAGATGAGACATAAGGCTCGTGATTGCATTGAAAATGATTAAGGTGAAGGTAAGACCAAATTTGATTTACAGTTAGTGAAATGTTTTAAGTGCAATAAGATGGGTCACTATGAAAATGAGTGTCCGACAAAGAGCTTGAGTGATGGGAAGCAGTTAGACAACAAGCAGAAAGGGGTGGTGAAATCCTTTGAAACTACTTCAGCAGATGTCGGGCCATCAAATGAAGTTGGATCAGGTACTTTGTTTGTTTTTTCAGATTATTCCAGTGTGTTGTTTGATTCGGGGTCTACACATTCTTTCATCTCTGAAACCTTTTCTAGTAAAATGGGAATACCATCTCAAGAAATGACTCTTGAACTTTTGGTAAAAACACCTGGGGGAAATGTTGAGGAAAAAAGAATTTATAAGAATCTTCATGTCCTTATCTGTGGAAAGAACCTATTTGCAAACCTTATTGTTCTACCTCTAGTAGAGTTTGATGTTATCCTGGGTATGGATTGGCTCTCTATTTACCATGCTAAGATTGACTGTAGAGATAAAGAAGTTTCTTTTCAGAAAGACTTTCAGTTTGTGTACAAGAATGAACCCTTACTGTTGATAGCTTATCAAGAGGCCAAGAAACTTGTAAAAGATAGAAATGAATGTTACCTTTCACACGTCGTTGAAAATAAAGTAACTGTTCAGATTAATGATGTGCCAGTCGTAAATGACTATCCAGATGTTTTTCCTGATGAGTTGCCTAGAATAATACCAGATCAGGAAGTTGAATTTACTGTTGACTTAGTTCCTGATGCTAAGCCAATTTCAAATCCGCCCTTATTGAATGGATCAAATTGAACTTTTAGAGTTGAAGGAGCAATTGCATGATTTATTAGAGAAAGGTTTCATTTGACCTAGCACATCACCATGGGGTGCTCATGTCTTGTTTGTTAGAAAGAAAGATGGTTCAATGAGACTTTTCATTGATTATAGAGCCTTGAATAACATCACTGTTAAGAACAAATATCCTTTGCCCCATATCGATGATTTGTTTGATCAGCTCCAGGGAGCTCAGTATTTTTCAAAGATTGACTTGAGATCGGGGTACCATCAGCTGAAGGTAAAGGAAGCAGACGTTCCGAAGACCGCGTTCCGTATAAGATATGGCCATTATGAATTTGTAGTAATGCCTTTTGGGCTAACCAATGCACCTGCTGTATTCATGGACATAATGAATAGAATTTTCCATGAGTTCTTGGATAAGTTTGTGGTGGTTTTTATTGATGATATTTTTGTGTTTTCTAAAAGTAAATAAGAGCATGAAAGACATTTAAGGGTTATCTTGCAAACCATAAAAAAAAGAAATCGTATGGGAAATTAAGCAAGTGTGATTTTTGGTTGCAACAAATTTCTTTCCTTGGTCACATTGTTTCTAAAGATGGGATAACTATTGATACTGAAAAAACAAAAGTTGTGGAAGACTGGCCAAGACCCACAAATGTAACTGAGATTCGTAGCTTCCTTGGTTTGTCAGGCTATTACCGAAGGTTTGTTAGAAATTTTTCACGGTTATCTAGTCCAATGACTAAGCTAACTCGGAAGGGTGTAAAGTTTATCAGGACAAAAGAATGTGATGATTGTTTTCAGGAATTGAAAAGAAGATTGGTGAATGCTCCAGTTTTGGCAATACCGTCCAGGAATGGTGAGTTTGTTATCTAAAGTGATGCTTCATTGAAAGGACTTGGTTGTGTCCTAATGCAGAATGATCAGGTAGTTTCTTATGCTTCACGACAGTTGAAAACTCATGAGGTAAATTACACTACACATGATTTGGAATTAGTTGCTGTTGTTTTTGCTTTAAAAATTTGGAGGCATCAATTGTATGGAGTAAAGTGTAAAATATATACCGATCAGAAAAGTATAAATATATATTCACTCAGAAAGAATTGAACATGAGACAATGGATATGGCTAGAATTAATCAAGGATTATGATTGTACAATTCATTACCATCCGGGAAAAGAAAATAAAGTGGCTGATGCTTTGAGTCGAAAAAGTAATGCTTCATTAGCAATGTTGCATTTTGAATGTGATCCATTGGTTAAGGATTTGATGAACTTTGGAATAGAAGTTGTGGGTGTAGGAAGTTCTTCTGTTTTGTTTCAGGTATTAGTGAGATCATCTCTATCAGATAGAATCAAGCAACCACAGAAGAAAGACAGTGAGTTGCAGAAAAAGGTAGAGCTAGTTCAGAAAGGTAAGTTGCCTGAATTCAACATTGATAATGATTGCGTTTTGAGATTTGGGAAGAGATTGTGTGTGCCTTGTGATTCACAGTTGAAGAGAGATTTGTTATGTGAAGCTCTTAGTTCTCCGTTTTCAGTTCATCCTGGCAGTACTAAGATGTATAGAGATCTGCGAGAGTATTACTGGTGGGATGGAATCAAAAGAGATATTGCTGATTTTACTATGAAGTGTTTGACATGTCAACAGGTTAAAGAAGAGTGGAAGTTACCGAAAGGGATGCTCCAGCCTTTACCAGTGCCAGAGTGGAAATGGGAGAATATATCCTTGGACTTTTTTGTGGGATTACCGAAGACATCTCGAAGTAATAATGCAATATGGGTTATTATTGATCACTTGACCAAATCTGCTCATTTCCTTGCTATACGAGATACTTTTTCGCTAGATCAACTTTCCTGTTTGTATCTTAAAGAGATTGTCAGGTTACATGGAGTTCCTCTCTCCATTATATCTGATTGTTATCCCAGGTTCACTTCTCTCTTTTGGAAAGGCCTTCAGAAGTAGTTGGGTACTGAATTAAATTTTAGTACAGCTTTTCATTCTCAATCAGATGGGTAGTCAGAATGAACAATTCAGACCTTGGAGGATATGCTATGAGCTTGTTCTATGTATTATCAGGTAAGTTGGGACCAACATCTTTCTTTGGTTGAATTTTCATATAATAATAGTTTTCATTCCAGTATACAGATGGCACCATTTCAGGCATTATATGGGAAGCAGTGTCGAACTCCAGCTTTCTGGGATGAAGTGGGTGAAAGGAAGTTGATGGGACCAGAATTGGTAGAAGAGATGGTAGAAAAAGTTCAGCTGATTCCGAAACACATGAGAACAGCTTAGAGCAGGAAGAAGAGTTATGCAGACAACAGGAGGAAGGATCTCTCTTTTGAGGTAGGTGATCATGTTTTTTCAAAGTATCACCATGGAAAAGTGTGATGTGATTTAGTAAGAAAGGAAAGTTGAGTCCAAGGTTCATTAGACCATATGAAATTCTGGAGAGAGTTGGATCAGTTGCATACAGAGTGGCTTTACATCCAAGTTTATCTCAAGTACACAATGTTTTTCACGTTTCTATGTTGAGAATGTATATGCCAGATCCATCTCATGTTTTGAATCCAGAGGTAGTTCAGCTGGAAGAGAACCTATCTTATGAGGAAAAACCGGTCCAGATTCTTGAACATAGGGAGAAAGTGTTACGAAATAAGGTAATTAATCAGGTAAAGGTTTTGTGGAAAAACCACATGATGGAAGAGGCAACATGGGAATCTGAAAATGCAATGAGGGATAAGTACCCCCATTTATTCGATAAGTAAATAAATTGCGGGGACACAATTTTCTAAAGGGTGGAAGGATGTAACATCCCAAGTAAGTAATTAATAATATATATTTTTATCTATGTCTATTAATGAATTAGATAGCGTTTTAGAGGCTTAAAATAAAAATAAATCCAATCTTAAGCATGAAATACACTAATATTTTTTTAAAGGATTGTTTTACTGCCTTTTGATGGGAAACCATTTTGAAATATATATTTTGAAAATTTTATAATCTATGTTTGTCAAAATAAACTTATTCTTTATGATTGGGACATCAAAATTTACTTTGTGTGAATTTTTGGTATTTTTCTGGCAATGTTCATTTTTTAAAGAATATTGTAAAATGTTGTATTTTAATTCAAAAACTCTTTTTAATATAATTTATTTATATGATTAGATTATCTTTTGAATTGGTTTTAAAGTGAAATTACAATATATTTTTACCATTTAATACAATTGTGGTCATTGGAATCAATTTCACTTTGAAATTGGGCTTAAAATAGTGTCAATCTTTTCATAGATATTGTTTCAAAAAAAAACCCGCGATTTGTCATGACATCGGGAATTAATTATTAAATTAATTAATGTGACATATATGTTTTTAATTTTGTAAAATAGACTTCATTTTTGAATTCGGAGTATCAAATATAGCTTAGGGTGAATTTTTGGTAATTTTCTAAAAAACTTTAATTTTTGATGAATAGTGAAACCACTAAGTGTACTTATAAAAACCGATTTTTCGTTTAAATGAAATTTTGCCATCTTTGTGTTTTGAATTTCAAAAATCTGACATAAATGGTTTTCATTATGAAGTAAAATGTGGTTCAATAGGATTAAAATAATTTTTTGGTGAATAGTAAATTATTAAGTTCTTAATCGCGATTAGTGGTAATTAGTGTAGTTTAAGGTAAAAATAATGTTTTAATAGTATGAGATGAGCTGGACACATGTCCTACCCTCATTGGATGTGTCATGGACGACCCAGACAAGCCATGGGTCAACTTGGGGACCCCATGTAGCCAGTTTTGTTGTAAAAATGACATAAATAACTTTTTATATAATGTTAAAGTAAAAATGACACAAACATGAGTTATGTTACTAAAACAATTTTTATATGGGATTATACAAGTAATATTTTTTACTATAAATATTCATTATAAAGATAAAAAGATTTCCTACATCATAGTATTTTTTTATATAATTTTTAGACATTAAATAAATTAAATTATTTATGACATCATGATGATGCAGCGATGACCTCATTATTTAACGATTTGAATAAAATGGAATGTTAATGTAAAATCTAAAACCTATACATGGCCAAAACCAATTGGATGAGTGGATTTCGAACCCTTATCAACTTATCCTAGAATTATATCAATGGGGGACCTTTTTAATCCGAAACTCATTTTAAAATAAAGTAACTTATCTTTATATTCCAAGAGTGCCCCTCCTCTCCTATTATAAAAGGCCCCCATCTCTACCTCCTTAACCACACTACCAAATCCTTTGTCTTGGCCAAACCCCGCAAATTTTGTCTCTCCACTTCCCTCTCTTACTCCATTAAGCCTCACTTTGGGAAGAAGTCTTCCAAGGAAGCCTTTGAGCTCCAACCAAAGCGAGTTACCCAATTTTAAGGACATTAAAGATCGATCGAGTCAAGTCGGACCTGAGGTATGGGACTTCGTCTCAATCTCCTTTCATTGAGGTATATTTTGTTTTATACAAAACCTTGTTTTATACGGTGTATAAACTCCTTTGACTTTTACGTTTATCCAAAAGGAATCTTTTTTATACGAAGCGTTTTACTAAACGACAAAAGGGAATGTCTTTGTCGTACGTATGCGTCGACAACGACTTCTCTTCCACCGTGACCGTTATTTGAGTTTCGGCTTCCTCTACAAGCCATACCTTCTTTTTAAAAAAAAATAAATACCATGTTTTTATTTTCTTTTATTTTGGTATTGAAAATGGTTTTCATAATGTTTTTATATCAATGTGTTGTATTGATATCTTGTGATTGAAAGGTGGAAATGTTATGTTTCCTTTATGCATGTTTTATGTGATACGATTATGTTGAGGTTCTTGGTCATTATTATGAAGACGAGGGGTTCCGTGATAAAATAAGGGCGGTTGAGCCCGATATATCTCTTCAATGCATTGGGTAACGTGAATGAGTGAAACGTTAAGGTTTCCCCGAAGGGAATTAGGGAATATACTGTGACGGGTATTCCAAATGTAACCAAGAGGTTTACTCCCTACGTAAGGATGTTATGAATGCCTCAAGTTACCTTTATGACTTATGATTTCTATGATTTATTCATGATTTGATTAGGTATGTTAAGGTGCATATGTTTTATGGGTAAAGTATGATTTCATTATTATGTATATATGTACCCATGTTTCCTTTCCATATTTTTATATCCCTTACTGAGCTTTTTATGCTCATCCTAAGTTTTTATGAAATGTTTTTTCACAGGTCAAAGGAAAGGTACATGATATGATGATAGTGTCAAGGAAGTGTCAAGAAATAATCCATGTTTTATTTTAAATGTGTTTCCATTGATGGGAATGAAGAATAATATCTTTATGTAACCACTTTGTTTATATGTGGAATGTAATGCATGTTTTATGATCTAATTCTCTAAAACTCTAAACCCGAAAAGATATTCAATGTGTAATCTTGTAATAACTCAAGATTAAGTAAGGTTCAAGGCTGGGGCCTTATAGATATAGATATAGTCTTTTTATTTTCCTTTCCCCTCGATTATATTCTCTTTGAAATAATGTTTCAACGAAAATATAAAATTGGTGTTTGTATTAGAGAGTTTTCTTATCATTTCTATATATTCTCTATAATAACAGTAGAGTTGTCAACATTTTTGCCTATATCAACTTGGTGAAGTAGAATTAGGTGGTTTAGGATAGACTTATTAATATTTTTCATGTTAAAATATAGAACAATGTTTGAGAATCACATAGGGAGTGGTGAAAGAATGAGATCAGTTTGTAATTAATCGTTCAGCTAAACCCTAGAATCTCTAAAATCACAATATAGTCAATAAGATAGACTATTTGAGTATCAACTATCGCACATAAATTTTTTATTGATAATTGTTAAATGGATATATAAATTCATTCATTTCAATTACTATTTTGATAATGATCATAGAGAATATTTCACATTCTTTATGAATCCATTATCCCATGAGATTTCTTGAGTTCTTTAGAAATATATGAAGGAATTAACCCCAAGAAATAATGTTCTAAATCTAGCTGCTCATTGGAGATAAAAAAATTCTCCATCACTCAAATCATTAGCAAGAGGATAGGTATTGGGGGTTTAAAGCATGTAAATATTCTATTCATTGAATAATAATATCATCAACTTCCAATACCATTTATATGACAACCCTTTTTTTATAACACTATTAAACATAATTTATTACATAAACTTATTTTGATAAAACATGGAAGATAATGAGTTATATTATCTTTGGAGCTTAATATCATTACATAAAAAATTAAAACATGAAAAAATACATCTTTATTGAAAAAATTTGTTACATGACCACTACATTTCCTCGTACTTAGCATTGCATGGGATAACCCGAGACATGCATAAGAAAAGTGTGAGCTATAAAGCCCATTAAGGGAATAAACATAGAGTAACATGTGGAATAAAATACATTTTAGACAATGGGCATATCATTAGAGAACAACAGAAGCATAAAAATAATAGCATGATAATGTATGATAATCATAACATGGAAATGTGGCAACATCACTTAACATGGAATTAGCATGATCCAAGGATCATTGCACATGGAGCATGAGTAAACCATCATTGAACATGAAGCATGAGTAAAACCTAATTGCACTTAAATTAGCATGATTAAACACACATTGCTCATGTCGTATCATGATACTATTCTTAACCAAATGCATTGGAGCGCAACAAGGTCACACCCTTCTTAAACATTTCATTTCATGCATTAGTGTGCCACAAGGATCATATAACATGGATTCATAAATCATAATTATTTATTACATGATAAAGTAATGTGGAATTCAAACATGAAATATAATAATAATTAACTAAATGTGCATAATTGTGAATACCCTAGATAGAGAAATGTGCTTGGAATTTAATGCACAATGACATTGTCTTGGAAAATCGGTGCAATTTCGGCAGCGTAACGGCGTGACATAAGAATTAATAAAAATGGTTGATGAGAGATAAAGGGGTGTCTCGTCATATGTAAATGAAATGGAAAGTAAGGGGATAATATAGATAGTTGTCCCAAATATTTTAATGGAATTGAGAGTCATGATACAAAATAATTGCTTGAATGTAAAAGAGAAGATATAAATTCCTTTCAGAATTTTGGCGTAGTAACGGGTGTATGTGGGAAACATTTAGTGAGAGAGAAAGGGGTCTACCATCAAAAAAACATAAAGAGTTCTGTATGGGGGAGGTTTGAAACCATACCCCAACAATTATAATTGAAATTTAAAGGCCTAAAAATTTAAAGATAAATGGACAAAAATGAGAAAGGAAGAAAAAACCCTTACTTGGAAGTGTGCTTCCAAATGCTTGAGAGAGGCTTGAAAGAGGATTAGTGGGATCTTGGGGAACATTGGAAGGATTGTAGAGAGAGTAGGGTAGAGGTTGAAGTAACATTAAAGGCTTTGAGTTAGAAGGAAGTGGGATCTTGGGTGTGTTTATATAGGAAAGATGATGGAATTTTTCATTATTTAGGTTTGGGACACCTCACATTAAACTAATCCAAACTACATAACATGACCATGTTTTCTTAACATGGTTTTTGGAAAATAGAAGTGGAAGAAAATATTCTATAAGGAAAAATTCCGAACTTCTTAAAATAATGGGGTTTCTTATGTGTAGGTGAGTCACACTCCCCATGAAAACACTTTAAAAAGACAACATTTTTAATAAGCCTTGAAGGGTCCATTAATGCTTTGTAAAATAAGTCAAACAAACCCAAAATAAAATTATTTTAATGTTAAAACATATATTGGCCTAAAAAAGCTTATATTATATTATTACATAACTGTTGGGTCATTATGATGTCACAGAACACATTATATATTTAAACGGTATTTAATTTTTACCCAAAAATTTGAATGTCTCAGAAAATTATGAAAAATTCACCGTTGGATAATTTATACATCCTGATTCCAGAAATAATATTTCTTTTATCTAAATAATTTTATAAATATGTTAATTTTTTTATTTAAAATATAAATCGACATTTATCGAAAATTCACGGATTTTGACAAAAATGGCTTTCAAACCATAATAAAAATTACGATTGCATTCATAAAATAATATAATAATTAATATTTAATATAAATTAATTTTATAATAATAATATTTAAATAAAATATTATTTAATACAAAAATCCATTAATTCATCAAAATAGATTTCTTAGTTGAATATTATCTAAAAATATTATTTTTTCTTTAAAACCCATCTATAAGGTAACAATTATAAAATGAATGTATATTAATTATTATATATGAAAATAATGTACATGAACATAGTGCTTATGTCTTGTTACATAACCCCTTATAACACCCGCATAAGACGGAAGGGTAAGGTGTGTGATGGTGACTGACTCTTGGGGTGGCTCTGATAATATTGCTCAAGTGGTAATCTCTATCAACATCCACTTCTCTCATTGGCAGTTCCGCTCGAGATTAACATATTAAAGCTTTGTTTGGACATGGTCAATAGAAAATCCCAAAGATGCAACCTCCTTTCCGAGCTCTGACAAATGAGCTTTGTTTGGGGCATGTCTACGGGATGAGGTCATCGCTTCCTTTGTCTGAGTAAATTGGATTTGTTAAAGACCTATATTTTTACATATCACGTTATCACTGTTCAACAACTATATTAACTACGGTCACAATTCATAATAGTATTTTAAAATACAAAAACATCAAACCAAAGAAGATAAAATTTTATATAAACATTTTACATAAAGAGACATTTAATTTGATCAAGAGGTATTTCCATTAATGGAAGTTTGGGTCGTTACAATTCTGGGAAGTTACATGAAGTATAGATATGGTATTTATATATAATTGATCATACGTATAACATGTTATACCATATGTTAATTTCAATACATCGATATGAAAGCAGATTATTATTAAATTACTTTAAATTAAAAATTATATGATATACAATTATTTAAATTTTACTAGTCACCCGCTTTTTTATCAAGTCTCAATGTCCCTCATCATGGGAATTAAAAAATATTATTAAATTAAAATTATAGTGGAAAGGATTCATATTTTCATTCTTACAACCAATAGTTTTTCCATGATATTTATAAGAAGGGATTTAAAAAGGAGTTCTTACTAATTAATAGATCACAAATCCTCTAATCGTTGAGTTGATTCCCCCATCCTAAAAACCAAACTCATGTTTCTATTTTAATTGTCTCAAAAAGGTATTTAAAAGACATGTTCTATTACATTTAATAAAAATTTGGGTATGTCTTCTGATTATGTTTATCTAATATTTCCCTATAATTGAATGTACCCTTGACTTTAGTCTGACCCACACTTTCAATATAGAAGTATCATAATTTATATGAAATATGTCTTAGTCAGACATAATATTTTATTAAGGTAATTTTTTTTTCTATAAATAAATTTTCTTATTTTATCCTTTATCATGTATGTTTAATAATAAATTTATTATAATTAAATTATTAACCATGTATCAATAATATATTTACGCATAATCATTTTATTTTATTCCATCTCATCATACGTTTTTGTTTAATTAATTAATTTTTGTGATCATAATAAAGCATCCATAATATAAATAACCATTTATAAGGATATAATTAATTACACGACAGGATCATGATATTTATCATCTATTATTTTGTAGGGAACATGATAAAGAAAGTATTTCCCCACAAGAGAAACACTTTTAGATGGTCTTGACTCATGTTGTAGCTTTCCACCCATAACATTTGTATCACCGGGGTTGATTTCATCTCTTCACCATCATGATTTCCTTCCAAACCTTTGGGAGATCCATACATACATATTATTTACTCCCATGTAGGTGATGATAACTAATAAAATGGAGATAATATTTACATAAAATAAATTTCAAACATTTATTTCCATACATAACAAAATGCAGGGATCACTAACAAGACATCTTTTATATTTAATAATAATAATTAAAAAAATCATTTTTATAATTAAATAATATAAATATAAACTAAACAACTATTTTATAATCTCATTTTCACCCAAGAATGAATCAAATATGCATTTTATAAACTATTTTTTTGTTAAATTATTGTAATTAAGATAAAATGTACACTAGTTAATTATTTATATTTGGTAATCCATTAATTTTTTGTCTTAATATCCATTTGAATATCCCTTGATATTACCATCAATGATTGTTTTAAAAAAATTAAATAAAATTATTCAATTTAGAATTAATTAAGTTCATGATGTGTACATTGAGTCAACATGACATATACCTCTCTGAACTACCAACAATGTTTTGTTGTTTTGTATTTTTCACTCACACAACATTAAATGTAAATTAAACAACACATAAATAAATGGTGTCTAATATCAATAAATGAAACTAAGTCACATGTTATTTTACACACCGTGTAATTATTTTAATACATATGGAGAACATGATGTTACATGACCATAAAATGTGTTTAGTAATGTATTTTATGAAAAAAAATTATATAAGAATTATATATATAAAATATCACATGGAATCTACTATCAATAAATTAGATATGAACATGTGATGATAATGTTTAACATAGTAATTAACTAAAATTTACATTTCATGTAAATATGTAGGATACAATGCCTATAATTTTCAGCAACCCCGAAGGTATATAGTTTTGATAATTGTTTATGACACACACCTAGGGACCATGAATGAATATAGGTGGTAAACATTTTTTATGTGCATGGAATGTATTCCATCTACAGAACATGTTTCCTTAATATTTATTGGACATCATTCATTGGTTTCCAATAATAATACATGATGCATCTTTGACTATAAATTTTTTACTATGAAAATCCCAGGTCTACAAGACATGTACATGAGCTCCATGTTGTGTAATATGAAAAACTGTTTTCTAGCCTTCTCTGGTAAACATGTGGTTTGAAATGATGATGTTATTCATCCACATGATCAGAATTGTTCACTGGGAATTTTTTTTGGTGTAATGATAATGGGTAAACAATATGTAACTTATGGTTACAAACTATCTAGTCCCACAAAATATTGTGACAAAACATGGATCCTCAGAACGGGTTCTTTGGATATTATTTGTGAGTTCTTATCCTATATTTGGTTATATTAATGTTAATCAATAATAACTAGTATGTATTGTTTCATTAATATTTATATAATTATTTTTTCAAATTTTAAATTAACAATAAATGTGTATTAAAAATAAAAAATGTTTATAAATTTGAACATGACAGCTCTAATTAAACATGAATGGTTCAGGAATAGTGTAAGCAACTATTGGGATGAGACCAAATCATACATTTTTTCATTCAATGAATAATCTAAAATGTATATATAAATATATATCCTGGTAAAAGAATTTATCATATGAAATAGACATAGAATCATAATAACCAAGTGAGATAATCCTTCACATTAAATTTATAATAAATTTAAATGAAAAAATTACCTTATAATTGAGAACATTATTTGAATAAATTATTGAAAATACAAAAGTATTTCAGGGTGTACAATTGTTTTGTTGAGAGGTTACAAGGATCAAATCCCCCTTTTGGTGATCCAAACATGATCCTTTGATCTCAAATCATCATTGATGGTATTTGGGGTGCTAGGAATGTGATATCGATCATATTTTATAACATACTTTGACAATCGCACAATCCTTCCATGTTAGTGGACTGGATACAATTTCTCTGATTCTTAATGGAAGGTGTAAGTTTTCTCTATGTTCATGAGAGGTATAGACATAATTTTATCTCTACTTATGGGAGAATCTACTGAGATAATGTGTTATAAGACATAACTATTAACCCAAGGAAATGATATAACTATGTATTAATAGTGCTAGATTATAGATAATAAATAATTATGCATAGGACATTTATTATTCTCCCAATGCCTTTATAACCCAATGTCTAAATAACAAAAATATTATTATTAATATTATTTACATGACTTTCTCTACACTCATGGATAAAATACATACCACACCTTTAATTAAGTTTATTAATATATATTTAAATTATATTTAATATATTATTCCCACAAGTTCCAATATATGAGTCCTCACATCCTCCATACCATTTAACAGACCTTAAATAATAAATATTATTCATTTGATAAATAAATAAATTTATAATATTCCTAGTCTTGTGAATATGTATTTTTTTAAAATTTAACTCACATATAAATATTGTTATTTAATATTTGAGATTAAAAAATATTATTACAAAATCAAGAGAATAATATTTATTCTATTAATTAAAATGAATTAGAATTTATATAAATAGAAACACAATTGTATAACCCTCTATTCTTCATCCTCTATGGAATAAGACAAGTTTGACTAATGTCTTGTATTATATTCTAGAAACATGTAAAAGAACCAAATAAAAAGAAGTCTATGTCATAATATCATCATCCACATAAGAATTTTCATGTCTAATTTTATCTCACTGCCTCAATTTATCATCAAGAAACATGAATACTACTATCATCAAACAATATTCTTGATAAATCATTATTTGACTCAATATAATGACTTTCTCCATACACCATGTACATGGAATTTAGTTAAATAGTTTCATTTCAATCGAAGTGCTAAGATATCCACTTACATAATGAAATAAGGGATAAACCTTGCCTCAAATTGTTCATTACTAAAATATCATTCACGAGACGCCCAAAGAACCAAAAATATCTACTAAAATATTTCATCAATGTTTATGGTGATACATATTAGTGTGCAAGTCTTAGTATGAATCATTAACAATAATAAAGTCTTAGTATCATTACACACATTGATGGATAGAACTATCCAATGACATGGAAATATGTGGTTTTTCTACTTTTGTGTATGGCCTTATAATCTTTTATTTAGATATTACCAAGTGAAATAAATTTTTACATGATTACTATTCCTCTTATTAGTATCTAGGACCCAATATACTAAATCATTTATATCCCATAAAAGGGTGTTAGATGACCGTAAGACATATTTTTTATTAATATAATCTCATAACTTATGGGTTCCCATCAATGCCGGAAACTATTATGACCTAATCAATGTGACATGTACTCTAATAAATAATCACATTAATATCACATAGAAGAATAATAAATATGATGTCAATTATTTTTTATTAGTCATGTCAATGAATATATGAATTCTAATGTAAAAAAGATGTTATTTCTAGTACACTATCATCAATTGGGATATCATCTAGGGAGATATATTGATGTGAATGATAAGAGGAAGTAATGAATGGTAAATTGATGTATGATGCAATTATGGGGTGTCTATAGAAGTTGAGGAGATGGCACAGATGGATGGTTGGAAATTTTGGAGTATTATTTGTAGTTTCTTCTTTTGTGAAATTTGTATTGTATTTCTGCATATAAGCCTTTTTTATGTATTCTAGGACATTATCCCAAGTATATGTTCCCCCATGTAAGTTAGCTACTCACTATTCTATGGGATCTAGCTCATGTTTGAGTTCTATGACACACAAAATAAGGTAGGTTGGTAAATTCATATGTATTGGGATTGGATTATGAATTTCATGGTGTGTTTCTGATAAAAACCCCATACCCCATAATCTATTTTTATTTATGAGATTTTCTATGGGTTAAATTTACCGAATAATTCAATATATGTCATGGATTCTAATCGTGGTGGCCTGGATTGTGGAGATTTATGTTGGTGTTATAGCAGGTATTATAGCAATGGTACTATAAAAAGAACTATAACATCATTTGTACTATATCAGAGGGAGTAATATATCAGTTTTATTCAATGAGATAGACTTTGGGTTAGGATAAATGTTTCTTTGTCCAAACGAGCTGTAAGAGGGAATATCTCGGGTGCAGGTAGTGGAAAACATGATTTATTGGGATTTTGGGCCATATCCTTTAGGGCCTTTGGGCCTCAATAAAAAACGTCTTCATTCTACAACTTATATTAAAATAGGTATGGTGGGTTCATTCAATTACATATATGGGGAGGGTAGGTTTCCACCACTCTGGTGTGTGTGAGTTCTCATATTTATGTTTTAAATCCCATATTCCAAATAAATATTAAATATTAATTATGTTAAATTAAACAAAAACCACTTGAAATAATGAGTAATTTTCAAACTAAAAATGTATAATCAATCATGGGTTAATAAAATCATTGAAAAACTATTTATTGAATAATTGGGAAGTTGATGATGAATGAATATCCACAATGTCAAGGAATAAGATAAGAATTATAGATAAATTATAGAGGGTAAAAATTCTTATTTCATTGACATAGTGAATCACATATATAGGTTATATGATATTTAAATCAATAAAATTGATCAATCAATACAATAAATTTAAAATCGAATAGATGTAATAGTAATGGTCACGTAAATTGAAATGTTTTCTATGTAAATTACTTTGTCGGGAATTGAGGATTCATCATATATTTCAACTTGTGAAAAAAACAAAACAAATGATATTTCATTACACCCCCTTCAATGTAATTGTATTTATGGAATGTTATATAATTTTAAATTTAAATATACCTATCGTAAAAATAAATTAATACAATGATATTGAATTATATTTCTTGATTTCTAATTAAAATATTTATCAATAATAAATAGTGTGAAAGCTTGTTTAATGTAGAAATGTAATACTATTCCCAACTCCCCATAATAAAATCATGAATTACATTTTAATCGTTGCATCCTAATCTAATAAATAAATTTTAAATTTGATAATGAATTTTTTAATAATTCTATAAGAGTGTCCCAAGAATTTATTTGTTGGATAGTTTACATAATTTTGATGGTGTCCTTTAATTCCCTTATAGATAAAGGTGATTGTATATTTTGCTGCCTCAAGCATGTTGGGACCATCTAGTTGTGAGGAGTCCTTAGAATACAACACGGCATTGTCAAAGGGGTTTTCTACAAATAAAATTGTATTGACATAGAATGTGAAGCTGAATTATTGATCATGGTAAATACTAGTAGGTATATTTCTCAAAATCAATGGAATTATATTTGCATTGAATCATACATGAAGATTTCTATTGAATCCAAGAATTCTCGATATTTGAATGTCCACAATAAAGTGCTTCTTCAATGGATTTTTTGACATTATATCACTAGTAATCTCAACTTTCTAGTCCCACAAGTATATAGGCAAGAAAATTATGTTGCAGATGCGCCCATCGAAAAAAGAAAGAATGTAAATGAGATAAATGAGTTCCTTTTGGAAACCATATTTTTGAATATCTTTTATGAATGTGGATATGTTGGGTTAGATTCACTCCCACCATTTTAAAACCCATTGTAATGTCCGACCTTTCAATTTTTTAATTTCTCTGAAAAATTATAAGATCTTTTTTTCTTAGATATGATAACATTTGGATTATTTTATGGATATCAATATCACAATTCTATTAATTTTCATGAGTGAAACAATGTTTTTAAGATATGTTTTTTCTGTAACTATTTTCATACCCACCCTTTAAATGTCTTCCAATACCAGCATTATATTCATATAAGAGGTTTGGGATATCATTACTCATATCTAATTCATAATTATTTCTGATATGATGAATATGTGATCTCAACTGAACACATTAATAATTTCATTTATGATTCATATTCAACTCAAATTTATTATAGGAATTAATATAAGTTTTTTTATTGAATGACAGTAATTAATAGTTCTAATATATGTGAAAATTTTTAAGGTTTTATATTTTCCTATTTTTGGATTATACAAATATATAGTATCATCATCACCAACAAGATTTGATTCAAATTTTTTGAATAAGTAGTCATGTATAACCGTTAAATCTCAATGTGTATGGAATAAAACTACATTGAATTATTATTTTCATTACAATATCTATTTTTATTCGCAATGTACACATGTAAATGAACATATAAATACATTAGGGATAAATAAAATATTCATTTATATTTAACCCTTTAAGGAAAATTTATTTATTAACTACCCCCTATGCATGAATTGGGTCACTATTTAATTTGTTTTATTTAAAAATTCATTTAGATTGTTTTTAAGATTTTGTAAAATCACGCCAATATTCATGATTTTATTAAATAATATTTACAAAACATTTTCATAAAGATCAACAAATATATGATATTTCATCTTATTTATCACCATAATTTTAAATTCTTATTGATGATCAAAAGATATTCAATATATTAATAATATACTAATTTGGTGTTTGGACCATCACCTTGTAGATTATTGTTTGTTCTGGAAGTAATAGAAAAAATATTTTTAAATATATCTTCCTGGGAGGGGATCCCCCATGTTTTTTATGGTAGTTCAATATAGTTCATGATGTAATAAGGAATAATCTTCTAGATTAACAACACACGCCTCATCAAAAGAATCATTTCTATTTCTTAAAATAATATTTATAATTACACTAACATACAAAAATATGTAATTAATAATTAATCATTATAAAATTTAATCTTCTTGTGACAAAAATAAATTCAAAATTTTCAACAATAATTTCATTCTCTTAAAGGGATGTAATAAAAAAAATACATTCCCTTTTAGGAATGAATTTATTCATTTCCTATAATGATTCATGAATGATAATATATTTTTAATGATTAATGAAAATACTTTTATAAAATTCTATTTTTTCTGATGCTGACATTATTTAACAACATAATACGATAAAATTATTTTATAAAATATTTAAAATTATAATTTGAATATAATTATATCATCTCTTTTAGGAAATATAATAAGAATAACTACCACTTCAGGATATAATATCAAATGAATTATATGATATGGTATTAATAATCCATAATTACATGATATATACAGAATTTTTATCTATATTTATACTACAGGTTGGAAATTTGATAAATTAAATTATTATTCAGTAAAATGATAAATGTCATTATTTTTTTATCATCCCTTAGGGATGAACATTTTTTAAATAATATTAAAATTTATTCCTATTTATAGTTATTTATTTTCATCAAAACATATCTCATTGTAATATTAAAATTATTTATTTTATTTTTCCTAAAAAAAACAATAAGTCATAGTGATCATCTGAAAATATCATATTTATTTAAACATTCTTGATAACAAAAAGAGGTATATTTTTATACACTTACAGGAATGAAATAGTAAATATTATTTACATTAAGATAAAAAATAAAAATATTTGATCTAGTATTATTTTTTCTTCAATAAAATAACCTGAATATTAACTTTATTTTTTTCATTCACTTTTGGGAATGAATATAAATAAAATATATTTATGTTTTTTCTTGAATCCTTAATTTATCTCAATTATTTATAAAAAGTAAAATGACAGAGAAAATAAATAGAACAATTAAATATTTATTAATGTTACTAAAATTAATACAATCTCCATAATGTGAATTTATATATCGTAATCAACTTTGATACCTTTATAGTGTATAATGAAATAGGATTTGTCTAATTTAATGGTTTATGACAATTTTTTTTATGTTCACATAGACACATATCTGTACTATAGGTACATTATGTTTATCATTATACAACCTCAGACAGTTACATTTCATATTTTCATTTAACGAATGATGTTTATCTGAAAATTGGATACATTTTTTATTAACAAAATTTCAACGATAACCAATAACAATCAATGTAGGAAATTAAATGTAATTTAAGAATCATGTTTTATTATTTATCTTCTAGAAGTAAATTTTTTTACTACAATAAAATATACTGAAAATAATTCATTGCTTTTTTCTATCTTAATGAGATTGGGAAAATAATTATAAAAATATATTATTGTTAAAATTAGAATAATCTTTTAGGAATTATATTACTTCGATGATAATTATGGATTTAATTTCTTTATTATGTTTAATACATTGAAGGAAATCATGATGATGATGTGTTGTGAAACATAACAAACTCCAATTGAAATCAAAAATTATTTTGAAACTGGGAAATCATGGTTGATCCTCTAGAAGTGAATTGATAGTGAAATATAGTCTGAAGAATTAGAATGAAATAATGATTGAAAATAATGTAACATATTTATCAATGAAGTAGTGATAAAGTACATAGGACCAAAGTTTTTATTCCATTGACATAATTACATATATATTTGTATATATATATATATATCTATGAAACATGAAATTAAAATTAATAAAGAAGATAAATACATATCACCTATATCAAATTAAATTGATCGAATGGTAATAGTTGGGGAAATTATATGGTTTTCCACATGAATGGACTTTGATGGAAAATGATGAATCATTGAATATTATGAATATTATGTCCACATAAGAAATGATATTTCATAATATTAATTATATTATCACTCAATAATATTTATATCATTGATTTTTTGACAAATAGATTTTAAATACTCCTCCCAGATGCCTCTATCCTTGATAATTGAAGAGACCTGAAGCCTGACGTACATGGACATTACATTACATTTTAGGAATACTTAGTACATAACAAAAAACACACACACACAAGGATCGTAATAGTTTAGTGTCTTTGGAAACTCAGAACATAATCTTCTAATCGTGGTGAAAGATCTTCAATATCTCCCATAAAGATCTTCACTTTTTTTACCTAAAACCTTTATTTATATCATGGGGAAAAGAAAACATAAAATGGTGAGCTCAAATGATCAGTAAGGGTAAACAAAAGAAAAATAAATCACATCATATTCATAAGAACATAACTTTTGGAAATCTTAACCTGCAAAAGAGAGCATAATTTCATAACATGGGATAAATCATAGTAGTGAAATGAAATCCCAATAATCATAACTTAAAACATGATACTTTGTGGCATACACACATAATCATAGAGAATCATTTCTTGTTAGTCAAGACTAATTTCCAAGACTATCTTAGTGGACAAAGTCCCATTCTGAACCGAGTCACCCTCGTTTCAGTCCTGTTTCACTAAACCGGTATAACCTACCATTCCATCCATGTCTATCTCATGAGATATAAAATCTTTACCCAATGCATTTGAGGGAGATATAGGTCCCACCCATCTCATAATGATACCATTCTTATGTGTGCCACAAAATCATAAATCATACATCATTGCATAACCCATGTAATACAAATGGGAATCTTAGACATCATTACATAATAAAACAATTCAAATAAGATAAAGGAATTCATAAAAATAATTCCATCACAACATAATCAAATCAATGTAATAATAGGGGTAAAAAAGAACCCTTTATTATCTTAGATGGAAAATAATTTTGATAAAACACTTGAACTCCATTCTTGAGGAAAATATCCTTTCTACTTCAAAAACACTTTTCCTTTCTTAACAAGTCGTACAATTATAAACTAAAAGAAGTTGATTAAAAATAAACTTGAAAACTTGTAAAGGAATCTTCTTTGAAACAATGTTTTAAAAATTCATTCATGCCGTATAAGTTAAAAAAACATTCTTCATACTTTTGTCGGAAAAGTCAAAAAGTACCTCGTACGAAAAACGAAAAAAGATTCCTTTCATATCTTTTACAAAGAACTCACCGAAGGGTAAAATTGGATATAAACTATTGTAGAAGGATGGAAATAATATTTCATATTGAGGGAACATGGATGTGGATGATAAAATACACCCCAGTAATTACCAAAGTAAAAACAATCTCGGATAAAAATGAGATTGTGATATTTTCCCTTACCTTAGGTCCGACTTGCTTTGTACGTGTCTGAACCTCTTGTATAATGATTTAAATAATGTTATTGACTTATTCCAGAATCATATTCATCTTTATTATATCATATATGGTCCACTTATGACTTTATATTACCCGCTATTTTGTAAATTCATGTTAAAGAAGAGTTTTGGGTAAAATCGTTTCATTTATCGTAGGTGTTTGGACTTGTCGTTCTTGACATTATTATTACTTATATCATGATTTACTTACTTCCAGAATATAAAGTATGATTTATATACCATATATATTCATTATATATATATATAACAGATAGATAAATGAAATGAAACACACCGTTCATGGAGACTGTAGTCCGTACGTACGCATGAACGCTGCTTTCCTTGCCTTATTGTCTTGAATGGAAGTAAGTAGATGACATATATATATATATATACATAAATCCAGTAGATTTACCATGTCATATATTACATTATTATTCATTATATATACTTTATAATCATTCTGGAATGGTTGACATGGATAATGAATCTCATCGCGTCGTGGAGATGGTAGTCCGTACGTACGCACGAGCGATGATATCGTTCTCATGGTCGTGGAATTGTGTTGAAGTGTATGTATAATATTTCAGTATCAATATAACTTTATAATAATCATATATAGTTACTAATTACACCATTATACCCATCCTATTAAGGTGGTGGCGGAAAATAGATTACACCACGGCGTGGAGACGGTATTCCGTACGTACGCACGCGCGATGATTTAATTTTCTGTAGGATGGATAGATGGTTAAATAGGGTTGTTTCATACTTATAATAACATATCAGTATATGAGTGATAGTGATGTTATTACTTCATAATTAAACCACTAAAGAAGATGAAGTTGAAGAAGAAAGAAATTGAAAAGATCGGAAATGGATATTAACTCTTCTTTGAAACGCCTCTTAGAATCCTCCACTTAGGGAACTAAGATTTTTCTTTGAAGAATACCAGGACCTATAGGATTATTCTAGGGAAGTGTAGAAGGGTTTTTGGAAGGGGTTGGACGAGATTGAATGCTCAAATTGGTGTGAGGAGGAGAGGGAGGAGGTGCTCTTTTATAAGGGAGGAAAGGGGCATCTTAGGAAAATCTCAAAATATTATTTTATATTAAGGTCAAATTCGGTTTATAATGGTTCCAAATGGTCTTATTTCTAATCTAAAGTGGGGATGGGTCGAAATACTCTCATACAATAGGATTTAGACAAGTTTAGGTTATTATTTTAACCTTATCAATTAGATTTAACTCTAAGTTAAATAATTTAACTTTTACCGTGTCTTTTTGTTTTCTTACACTATATGGTTAATAAACATACTATATGAAGCCAAAAGAACCCCAAGTTGTTTATTATTAATATATACAACCTTATATAAGTCATTTGGCAGAACAATATATTTTTAAGAATAAAATAACAAATAATAATATAATATTTGTTTTAAAAACTATTTTTTGTCAATTTTGACACTATTTAGTAATTGATTTTTGTGAAAATCCTAACAGAATGATAAGCTCGATAAAAGTTAATTATATCAATAATAACATGTCATATTAACCTAGAAAATTAGTGTAATTCAAAAAAAGTCTCAAATTATATTTATTTGAGTATTTATAACATCAATTATGTCAATATTTCTTTAATAAGATAATTACTGTATCATCGTTGTGTCATAAATAAATTAAATTATTTAATGTTTAAAAATTACAAATAAAATACCATTATGTAGGAAATCTTTTTATCTTTCTAATTAATATTTATAGTCGAATTTATCTTATGTATAACCCCATATTAAAAATGTTTTAGTAAATAAACATTGATTTTAACTCTTTTAACCCTTCTTTAAATAAATTAATAATAAATGTTCTAATCTAAACCAAGTGGGCCTAAATGGTCATATTTTATTCCTAAGTTTGTTTTGGGTCGAATTAAACTTGTCCAATAGAATTAGGACATGTGTTAGGGTAATAATAATATCATTTCTACCCTTAATTACCATATTTACTTTTAACTGTGGTAAATAAAAGTAAAAAGTTACTATTCACCAAAAATTATTTTCATCTCATTGAACCACATTTTACTTACTGACATCAACCGTGTCTCTCGGATTTTTGAAATTCCATTCACAGAAGCGGTAAAATTAAGATTTATGAAAAAAAAATTAACTACCACTTAGTAGTTTCACTATTTATCAAAAATTGAAGTTTTTCAGAAAAATGCCAAAATTTCACCCTAAGCTATAATTGATATTCCGAATTCAAAAATGATTTCTATTTTACAAAATTCCCAACATATAAGTTTCATTAATTAATTTTATAATTAATTTCCGCTGTCACAACAAATAGCGTGTTTTTAAGAGACAATAACTATCAAAAGATTAACACTTGTTTATGTCTGGTGTAAATGTGAAATTACATCCAATGACCAACATTGTATTGAATTGTAAAAATATATTCTAAATATACTTTAAAACCACTCAAATTAATAATTTAACACTATTAATTATTTCGATTAAAAATTTGTTTTTAATTAAAATTTAGTAATTTTCACTATTCATCCGAATATGAAAGTTATCCGAAAAGTACCAAAATTTCACCTTAGGCTAAATTAGATACTCCGAATCCAAAAAATGAAGTCCATTTTGAGAGATAAAATTTCTAAAATTTTAAAAGGTGATTATTACTATTCATAACGGCTAGTTTTAATAATATTTTAATAGCATATAATTGTTTAGTGAAACTCGGTATTGCGTACTACACACGCTATCGAGGAAGGTCACGATTGCGTGTAATTCAAGGCAAGTCAAGGATGCGTGTTGTGCAAGCTCCTTTTGGTGTAGCGTACAACACAAGACATTAGTGAAATTAAAAAGAATATTTTTCATAAAATTTCGGGGTGTTACATTCTACCCCCCTTAAAATGAATTTCGCCCTCGAAATTTGTCGGGGTTATAAATGGTTTACTATTCGAAAGTTTCTTTAATAGAAACCCACATCATAAAAAGGAATACCAAAACCAATCTTTAAAAACAAAGGTATGAAACATAACGGTTACCCAAATAAACTAATCACTGGGTTTCCACATAGGTGAAAATATGGATATGGAAGAGAAATCTAACCATCATGTTCTGATGGAAAGTGGTAGAGAACATGGCTATGGAAAAGCCAGTAATCACAAATCCATAGATTTGTGATGATATAAGGTACCATCTGATTCATCAGGTATAAGATCACTAGGACAACATTTTTGGTTTTCAAGATCATTTCCCTAAAGTTGAAAATTTGAATTAGAATAAATACTTAATTCATTTTGGTACAATCTCACTGTTGTTCGTGACTTGAACAATTTCCACTTCATCTCTTAAATAAATGATGTTGAATTTGTTATTCGTGAAGTGTTAGCAGATCATGTGATAGAATGACGGGTCATTCCATCTGTCTCAAACAAAAGGTTAGCAAAAATTATATACATAAGTCGATCTATAGTGAGATTAATCATATATGGTTCCTAAAATGGACTTATACATCATATATCATACTGCTTAATATAATAAAACTAGTTTCTACTAAACAGGGACTTCCTGTAGGCCAGTGGTAGGCGATAAAGGCCAGTCGCACTTCGATTGTGGGTTCGATTTCCACAGCCTTGTCCGACGCGATGGGCTGTCGCCCATCCTGCATGTTGTCCTTTTTCTAAAACTATATTACTATAACATCCCATCAATAATATCGAAAAATTTCTATCCTTAAACAATATTAACTTATGTCCAACATAATCCTTTCCAATCTTTAGGCTTATCCATAATACTGCAGTCCATTCTCATAACATAGTGAAAATGATTACCAGAGATTTAACACCATCGTCGATCCCCATATATCATAAGATATGTTTTGTTGGTCACATTCCAAACATTCAAAGTTCTTAATCATATATTCTCTTTAATACCTTAGTGAAAACATGAATGCAGTAAAAATTCTATATACTCAAACCATGATATCACTTAGTTTTTATATCAATCATGAGCTCATGATTACTGTAAAACATTACATTTTGTCGTTTTCCCTTCATTATGCGAATATCATCTTATTTCCAAAAAAAAAATATCTCAATCACTTTGAATACCACATTAGACCAACACATAAATATTCCAATACTTTATGATACCACATTATTTTGGAATCCCATTACATAAACACATAATCATTCCACCACATCGTTGTCATATTCAACATCGCCAATAGTGATCGCATGTGACTTCCCTTTGTCCTTTGCCTTCAGTGGTTGCTCATGTTGATCATCACTAACCCTTGGATTGGGGCATTTATTAGCATAATTCCCCATTTCCTTTCACTTGAAGCATTGAAGTGTTGGTGGTGCGTTCTCTGCAGTGTTTTCTTTATTCACATCATTAGAATCCCTTTTTCCATTACTTCGACACTCAGCTGCTCGATGACCTTCTTTTCCACACTTAAAACATTTTCTAGTCCCTTTAAGACAATATCCACCATGCTTCTTTCCACACTTTGTGCATAAGGAAACATTCATCTTCTTTTCACCATTATTCTGAGATTTCTCCTTGAACTCCATCTTTCGTTTCTTGTCAAATCCATGAGATGGATATGTAACACCAACTTCCATTTCTACCTTGATTACACAATGCACAATTTCTTTATAGCTACTGAAGACTCTTATAGCTAATTCCCTTCGAAGACTTGGTTTTAAGCCACTGAAAAATAGATCATCTTTACTTTCAGGTTGGATGATAATGCCAGATGCATACCTTGAAAGTCTTGTAAAATTCGCTTCGTATATACCAACAGATTCATCATCCTTTTGCTTTAGTTCAAGAAACTCCTTCTCCATATTTGTTCGAAGAATATGAGGGAAGTAATTATTGAAAAATAAGTTCTTGAACTCGTCCCATTCCATGGACTCAATTTCATCTCTTTGCCTCGTATTCTTGATAAAATTCCACTATTGATCAGCTTCACCTTCCAAACGATATACTGCTAAGATGACTTTATCATGTTCAGAACATTGAAGAACTGAAAATATCTTTTCAATGGTACTGATCCATTGTTCAGAAACAAGTGGATCAGAAGACCCACTGAAAGAAGGTGGACGTTGCCTCATGAAGGACTCAATAGAATATTGTTCCCTTCTCTGCTCATTTGGAAGTCCAGAATGATTCATAGCTTGTGTAAGTATAGCAATAAGATTTTGCACTCCATCTGCCATAAAATTTGTTTGTTCAGGAGGACAATCATTGAATTGTCCATTGCATTGATCAACATGGTTCCTTCGGGTTCCAGCCATCGTCTAAAACCCAAAAAGAATAGTGTGAGAGGCAAAAATCATGCTAGGGAAAACAACATAATAAAGGGGGAGTACCTTCAATATCTAACATCTAAGGTTTAATTCTATGATCGTTAGCGTAATTCTAGTACTATAACCTATACGTATGCTTAACCTTAGGGACATCCCTAGACATACCTTAGAAATATCTCTAGGGATCTCACTAACGTTTTCACATCCTAATTTCCAAAGGTTGACTAAACCTTTCCTCTGATACCAACTGTAGAGACCTGAATCCTGACGTACATGGACATTACATTACATTTTCTGAATACTTAGTACATAACAAAAAAACACACACACACAAGGATCGTAATAGTTTAGTATCTTTGGAAACTCGGAACGTAATCTTCTAATCGTGGTGAAAGATCTTCAATATCTCCCATAAAGATCTTCCCTTTTTTTTACCTAAAACCTTTCTTTATATCCTGGGGAAAAGAAAACATAAAAGGGTGAGCTCAAATGCTCAGTAAGGGCAAGCAAAAGAAAAATTAGTCACATCATATTCATAAGAACATAACTTTTGGAAATCTTAACCTGCAAAAGAGAGCATAATTTCATAACATGGGATAAATCATAGTAGTGAAATGAAATCCAAATAATCATCACTGAAAACATGAAACATTGTGTCATACACAGATAATCATAGAGAATCATTTCTTGTTAGTCAAGACTCATTTCCAAGACTATATTAGTGGACAAAGTCCCATTCTGAACCGAGTCACCCTCGTTTCAGTCCTGTTTCACTGAACCGGTATAACCTACCATTCCAGCCATGTCTATCTCATGAGATATAAAATCTTTAACCAATGCATTGGAGGGAGATATAGGTCTCACCCATCTCATAATGATACCATTCTTATGTGTGCCACAAAATCATAAATCATACATCATTGCATAACCCATGTAATACAAATGGGATCTTAAACATCATGACATCATAAAACAATTCATATAAGATAATGGAATTCATAAAAATAATTCTATCAAAACATAATCAAATCAATGTAATAATAGGGATAAAAACAGAACCCTTTATTATCTTATATGGAAAATAATTTTGATAAAACACTTGAACTCCATTCTTGAAGAAAATATCGTTTCTACTTCAAAAACACTTTTCCTTTCTTAACATGTCGTACAATTATAAACTAAAAGAAGTTGATTAAAAATAAACTTGAAAACTTATAAAGGAAGCTTCTTTGAAATAATGTTTTAAAAATTCATTCATGCCGTATAAGTTAAAAAAACATTCTTCGTACTTTTGTCGGAAAAGTCAAAAAGTACCTCGTACGGAAAATGACAAAAGATTCCTTTCATATCTTTTACAAAAAAACTCACCGTAGGGTAAAATTGGATATAAACTATTTTAGAAGGATGGAAATAATATTACATATTGAGGGAACATGGATGTGGATGATAAAATACACCCCATCAATTACCAAAGTAAAAACAATCTCGGATAAAAATGAGATTGTGATATTTTCCCTTACCTTAGGTCCGACTTGCTTTGTACGTGTCCAAACCTCCTGTATAATGATTTAAATCATGTTATTGACTTATTCCATAATCATATTCATTGTTATTATATCATATATGATCCACTTATGACTTTATATTACCCATTCTTTTGTAAATTCATGTTAAAGAAGAGTTTTGGGTAAAATCGTTTCATTTATCGTAGGTGTTTGGACTTGTCGTTCTTGACATTATTATTACTTATATCATGATTTACTTACTTCCAGAATATAAAGTATGATTTATATACCATATATATTCATTATATATATATATAATAGATAGATAAATGAAATGAAACACACCGTTCATGGAGACGGTAGTCCGTACGTACGCATGAACACTGCTTTCCTTGCCTTATTGTCTTGAATGGAAGTAAGTAGATGACATATATATATGTATACATAAATCCATTAGATTTACCATGTCATATATTCCATTATTATTCATTATATATACTTTATAATCATTCTGGAATGGTTAACATGGATAATGAATCTCATCGCGTCGTGGAGACGGTAGTCCGTACGTACGCACGAGCGATGATATCGTTCTCATGGTCGTGGAATTGTCTTGAAGTATATGTATACTATTTCAGTATCAATATCACTTTATAATAATAATATATAGTTACTAATTACACCATTATACCCATCCTATTAAGGTGGTGGCGGAAAATAGATTACACCACGGCGTGGAGACGGTATTCCGTACGTACGCACGCGCGGTGATTTAATTTTCTGTAGGATGGATAGATGGTTAAATAGGATTGTTTCATACTTATAATAACATATCAGTATATGAGTGATACTGATGTTATTACTTCATAATGAAACAACTAAATAAGAAGAAGTTGAAGAAGAAAGAAATTGAAATGATCGGAAATGGATATTACCTCTTCTTTGAAACGCCTCATTGAATCCTCCACTTAGGGAACTAAGCTTTTTCTTTGAAGAAGACCAGGACCTATAGGATTATTCTAGGGAAGTGGAGAAGGGTTTTTGGAAGGGGTTTTCCGAGCATTAATGCTCAAATTTGTGTGAGGAGGAGATGGAGTAGGTGCCCTTTTATATGGGAGGAAAGGGGCATCTTAGGAAAATCTCAAAATATTATTTTATATTAAGGTCAAATTCGGTTTATAATGGTTCCAAATGGTCTTATTTCGAAGCTAAAGTGGGGATGGGTCGCAATAATCTCATCCAATAGGATTTAGACAAGTTTAGGTTATTATTTTAACCTTATCAATTATATTTAACTCTAAGTTAAATAATTTAACTTTTACCGTGTCTTTTTGTTTTCTTACACTATATGGTTAATAAACTTACTATATGAAGCCAAACGAACCCCAAGTTGTTTATTATTAATATATATAACCTTATCTAAGTCATTTGGCTGAACCATAGATTTTTAGGAATAAAATAACAATTAATAATATAATATTTGTTTTAAAAACTATTTTATGTCAATTTTGACACTATTTAGTAATTGATTTTTGTGAAAATCCTAAAAGAATGATAAGTTCGAAAAAAGATAATTAAATCAATAATAACATGTCATATTAACCTATAAAATTAGTTTAATTCATAAAAAGTCTCAAATTATATTTATTTGAGTATTTATAACATCAATTATGTCAATATTTCATTAATAAGATAATTACGGCATCATCGTTGTGTCATAAATAAATTAACTTATTTAATGTATAAAAATTACAAATAAAATACCATTATGTAGGAAATCTTTTTATATTTATAATGAATATTTATAGTTTAATTTATCTTGTGTATAACCCCATATTACAAATGTTTTAGTAAATAAACATTGATTTTAACTCTTTTAACCCTTCTTTAAATAAATTAATAATAAATGTCCTAATCTAATCCATGTGGGCCTAAATGGTCATATTGTATTCCTGAGATTGTTTTTGGTCGAATTACACTTGTCCAATAGAATTATGACATGTGTTAGGGTAATAATAATATCATTTCTACCCTTAATTACCATATTTACTTTTAACCGTGGTAAATAAAAGTAAAAAGTTACTATTCACCAAAAATTATTTTCATCTCATTGAACCACATTTTACTTACTGAAATCAACCGTGTCTCTCGGATTTTTGAAATTCCATTCACAGAAGTGGTAAAATTAATATTTATGAAAAAAAATAATTTTTTTAACTACCACTTAGTAGTTTCACTATTCATCAAAAATTGAAGTTTTTCAGAAAAATGCCAAAATTTTACCCTAAGCTATAATTGATATTCCGAATTCAAAAATGATTTATATTTTACAAAATTCCCAACATATAAGTTGCATTAATTAATTTTATAATTAATTTTCGCTTTCACAACAAATAGCGTGTTTTTAAGAGATAATAACTATTAGAAGATTAACACTTGTTTATGTCTGGTGTAAATGTGAAATTATATCCAATGACCAACATTGTCTTGAATTGTAAAAATATATTCTAAATATTCTTTAAAACCACTCAAATTAATAATTTAACACTATTAATTATTTCGATTAAAAAAGTTGTTTTTAATTAAAATTTAGTAATTTTCACTATTCATCAGAATATGAAAGTTATCCGAAAAGTACCAAAATTTCACCTTAGGCTAAATTCGATACTCCGAATCCAAAAAATGAAGTCCATTTTGAGATATAAAATTTCTAAAATTTTAAAAGGTGGTTATTACTATTCATAACTTCTAGTTTTAATAATATTTTAATAGCATATCGTTGTTTAGTGAAACTCGGTATTGCGTACTACACACGCTATCGAGGAAGGTCACGATTTCTTGTAATACAAGGCAAGTCAAGGATGCATGTTGTGCTAGCTCCTTTTGGTGTAGCGTAAAACACAAGACATTAGTGAAATTAAAAAGAATATTTTTCATAAAATTTCGGGGTGTTACAATAATTGTGATAACTCCCCCAGGTTATCTATGAAATATATATCATCAAAACCTGTATTTATTTAAATAAGTTATATCAAGATCACCTGGACCTCTGTCCCTCTTCATAATTGGTGATTATAATAGCAACCTAATAAAAGAACCATATCCTCCATCCCATGATCTACTAGATCAAAATATACATTTTTATTCTCATAATTGTTCTACACACATAAAATTTATCCATTATCCATGATCACATTGAGCGCCTCTCACCATTCGTGAAAACATTATCCGAATAATCCAACATGGATCATGGTTTAGATAAAATGAACTCTAATAAATTATTTATCAAAATTAATTCATTAATTGACTTATCATATTATCCATCTAAATGGATATTGGTATTCCAATCATGTATTGTATTAATCAAATTAAATAAATTCATTCCTTTTAAAAGTAATTATGTGCGTGATGTTTACTTGGAGGAAACATGTAATATACCTATATGAACTAATCATTTTGTGTTGTTGTCATCAAATGATCACTCACATGATATAAAATTTACATGACATAAGGCATAATTAAAAGATTAATAATATTAATTAATTAAACTCAGGCACATGTTACTTTATGCAAAGTGTTATTCATTTAATATAGGTCAAGAACATCGAATTCATTGACCACAAATGTTGTTTGGATGTCATTTTTATGTGAAAATTTAAATAATAATTCAATATATAAATTTATATAACCAATTAGATAGATGGTACAATCAATAAATCAAATATTAACATGATTTGATTGTGGTTAACGGATTTATTAACAAAATTTTATTATTCACGTAATTGTTTTGGATACGTGGCATGTACAATACAACAAAATGTTGTTAAAATAGTTTTACATTTTTTATATAACATGCACCTAGTAACTGGGCATGATTATTGTTGTTATACATTTATCAAGTACACAATATGTATTACTAAATCACAACATGTGTAATTTATTTTTCATTTTTATCATCCATAAGTGTCATGTTGTATTATAATCTGTGTCTTTGACTATTTGTTTTCCACTAAGAGAATTCACGAAAAATATGTCTTGGACATGAGGTAATTATTGTATAATATAAAAAATCATGTTCAAACATACTCTGGTAAACATGTGTTGTGTAATTATATAGTTTATTAATCCACACTACCATCTATGTTTTTTGAAACATGGTCCTCATGCAGTTAATATGGGTAAACAATATGTACCTTAGGGTTGATCAGCATGTTGTCTCATGATATCTTGTTGTAATTCTCATCACCTCTTGATAGGTTATTCATGTGTTATTTTTGATTTTTTAACCTTTACATGCTTATATTAATTTGACAAGAGAAGAATAATTTGATAACATGACCATTATATATATATACAAATAATAAATTTAAAAAATTGAAAAGAACAATATGTGTATAAAAATAATAAATTAAATAATTATAATTTTGAACAAAACCATTCTAATAGAACTTATAGATTTCAACCATTTTTTAAGAACCTATTGTGTTGGGACCAACTCAGATGTTCTCATATTCAATAAATATTCAATAATTTATCTAAAAATATATGTCATTATAATAGAATTTATCCAATGAAATTGGTATTGAACTCTATATCCAAGATAGAGGATCATTCATATTAAATTTATAAAAAACATTATGAAATAGTTAACTTTGTATTGAGACATTTCGTTGAAGAAAATATTGTCCATCGAAATTTTATTTGGGTGGCACTATTTTTTATGTGAGAAGATCCAAGGATAGAATCCATCTTATGGTGATCCAAACATGGAGTTTTGATATCAATGAATTATTGATAGTACTACAAGTTCTATTATGGTGGTACCAATCATCTTTCGTTTCTACCTTAAAAAATGATTCCATTAAGATTAAAGGATTGAATTGTATTTTTTCATTAATGATAGGTAAAGTAGTTGGATGCTTCTTCCCAGTTCTTGAGAAACATATTGTGAGTTTTTTCTATATGTTGGAGACAATAACATGAGGGAATTTATTGAATGGAAAAATATCTAACCATAGCGAATTATATAACCATGTTCTAATATGGAAATATTATAGGGAATAACTAATTGTGCATAGGTCCATTATTGTTATCTTAATCCCTAGAGAACATAATGTCTAAATAATAATAAAAATGTAGTTATTATTATTTAAATAAAATACTCTAAACTCAAGGTTAAGATAAATACCATACCTTTAAATTAATTAATGAATATAATTTAAGTGATATTTAATATATCATTCCTATAGAAATGGATAACCAATTTCTCGATTTATCCATACTATTTACCAAACATCAAAATATAAATTTTATTCATCTCATAAATAAATAAATATTTTTAATATTCATTGTTTTCTGTATAAATATTAATTTTAATAATTCACTCACATATAAATTTGTTGATAAAATATTTTTCTATTAATAGATATTATTATATAGTTTGGAAAGTTATATATTTTTTAATAAATAAATTAAAAAATAATTCAATTAAGATTAATATAAATGCTAAATATTTCACCCTCTTGGATTATTCCTCAGTTTCATAATGTAAATCCAACTAAAGTCCAATATTACTTTCTTGAAGCATGTAAAGTCACCAATGGAGTAGAATTTAATGCTGCAGCATTTCCAACTAAATAAGAATTATCATTAAGTAATACAATCCCATTTCCTCAATATATAATCTAGAAGGTTATATACTATATTCAACAACCTATTTTCTTGACATGTCTTCTTTTTGACATCATAGAATTTACTTGTTCATACACCACGACCATGGAATTTAGTTTGAAATTTTATGTTTAATAAAAAGGATGATATATAGACTTCCAAAAATATGGAATGGATAAATCATTCATTTTTCTAATTAGTAATAAATCATTCATGACACACCCAACGTATCCAATTTTTCTATGAAAATATATCATAAGAATTTATATAATTACATCTCTGTGTGTGGGTCCTGATATGCATTAATACAAGTCTTAAATTCTATGGATCATTACAAACATTTTGGGATAATAATGTAAAATCCCATGAAAACATATATATTTCTTACATGTGATTATTTCCTCATAATCTCCCATATTTTATTTTACCATGTGGAATATTCTATAGATATATCCTCCTCTAAGTAATATCCATTACCTAATATAATGCATCATATTTGTCCCATCAAATGGACTCATACAAACATGAGTTATTTAGTTTATGAATATTTCCATATAATTTCAAAGTTATCATCGAAGAGGGAATTCATTATAATATTATAAATGTGATAGATACTCTAGAAAATTATCATATTAAAGTCCCATATAAGAACAATCAATCGATTATAATATATTTATTAATATTCAAGTCTATGAATAGAATAAATGGAAAGTATAAAAAAGATATTTCAAGGAAAAACTCAAACCGGGACATCATTGAATGAGTTATACAGTGCTTCTAATCACAAGATTTAGTGAACAATTAATAGGGTATCTAAGAGGTTGATGTTGCTATGGTGGGGCTATAGGCATTGATTAGATTGAATGTATTGATGGATGAAACGTATGGATGAGTTATTGTAGTTTGTTCCTTGTGAAAATTTTAATGGAATTTAGGCCTTTGGGCCTTTATGAAATATATTATCTTCCTTTAGATTATCTAAGGGGGGACCTATATAAGGTGTCCACTCCCCTTTCTATGAGAACCAACCAAGGTTATAGTTTTAAACCACTCAAAATTATCATGGGGTGGGTAGTGCATAGGTAGTGGGATGCGCTCAAATATTTCATGGTGTGGTGCTTGAGAATACCTTATAATCCATAATATATTTGGATTTTTGGATTTCCTAAGTGTTAACTTCATCATATAATTATACATCTCTCATGTATTCAAATATAGATGTCCTCCCTCATGGAAAATTATAGTTGTCATATAGAAAGTAATATTGGAGGGGTACTATAATAGGTACTATATAAGCACAATGACTTTTTTAGGAGGAAAACTATAGAAGTATTATTCAATGAAAGGGACATTGGTTTATCATAAAAGGGCCTTTGGATGAACGTGATGTAGGAGGGTTAAAGTGGAGGTGTTGTAATGGGAATACATGAGCCACTGTGATCTTAGTTCATATACTAGAAGGCCTTTGGGTATCCATCATGCTAAGTCATCATAATTTAATATAAAATAAAATAGGTCTGGAAGGTTCTTACCATTCCTTATTGGGAAAGAGAAGGCTTGACCCATTGGGGTGTATGTCTTTTTTTTATATATGTTTTGTAATCCGCAATACCAAATATAAATATAATTATTAATTTTTGGAAAATAGAAAAATGATAAATTGAAATAATAGATAATTTTATAACTAAAAATGTATTATCAGCCATGGGTGAAGCACATCATTGAAAAAATATTTTTCGTTCAATTTGGAAGAAGATGAAAAATTAACAAAAATAATATAAAATAATTCGACAATAAGTGGTGAAAAATTATAGAAGGATAAATTTTTTATTCCATTGATATTGCGACATATATATATATATATATAAGGAATATGATATTTTATTCAAAGAAGTAGATCAATACATATTGAAAATTTTAAATCTAATATATGGAATACAAATGTTTGTGGAAGTTATAATGTTCTCGATATAAAGGAATGTTGTTGGAAATTAAGGTGTCTTCATATATTTAGATTGACAAAATCTACATAATAGTTGATATTTCATAACACTCCCCCTTAAGAGTCATGAATTTAATGTAATATTATATAATTTTAACATAAAATAACCTATATAAAAAATAAATGAATCCAATGTAATTGAATTATATTCCATTTTATCAATAAAACCAAGTGGGAAAAACATGTTGAAGTGAAAATGTGTACAGTGTTCTCAACCCCACCTCAAAAATCAATAATAGATATTTTAGTCTCTGCATATAAATATTATAAATAATTTTTAAATTTGGTAATTAATTTTTGAATAAATATGAATGAGTGAATGAAGATATTATTTTTTGGAGATCAATATCGCCATTCTAAAAATGTTTATGGGTGAGAAATAATTTTGGTGAGATATATTTTTTGTTCTATCACCTTTTATATACACAACCTTTAGTTGTGTTTCACAATCAGAATTTTCTTCATATAATATTGTGGAAATATCATAACACATTTATAACCCATAATTAATTTTTATATTATGAATAAGTCATCTGAACTATAAAAATTTTCAATTTACATTATGAATCACAATGTACTAAAAATTACTATAGGAATTCATAGAATTGTTATATTTTATCGAATGATATGAAATATAAGTTCTACCGTATGTGAAAATGTTTTAACAATGATTTTATATATATCTAGAATCATCCTAACCAATCAATTTTTATTTTATATTTTAAATTAACTACCCATTTTTATCCTTTAAATCTCATTGAATATGGAAGAACATTACCATGAATTAAGTTTATTGTAATAATGTCTCATTTCTTCCCAAGGTATATATGGAAAATAACATTTAAATACAAGGGAATCCCTTGTAATTTGATGATCAAATGCATTATTTCTTAATGTTATAAAAAATATATATTAATAATAAATAAAAAATAAATTATATATTCTTATTCATATCAATATATCATATATGGATACATGAAATATATCTTATTAAACTCAACCTATATATTAATATATCAAATTGGTACATTCATAATATTGAATATGATTCCCACATTTTAAACCATTTATAGATTTATACATCGATGTTTTAATAAATGTTACCATGTAGATAAACAATGTGAATATTAATTAGGCATAATCAAATTATAAATACAAATTTATAAAGAAGCATAATTCATAAAATAATCGTATTAGTAATCAAAAATCATAATATTTTATATAGCCAATTCAAAACCATATAAGTTGGATGTAGAATATACTTCTTCAATAAATATTTTTCAAAATAATTTAGATATTGAAATATTTCAAGAATCATTATCATCAATGAGTTTTTAAAGAATTCAAAAATTCCAATATATAATTAAAAAAATTTAATGAGTTGTCCTAATTTATCAAGAACAATGGTCACTTTAAAGAAAATACACAAAAAATTATAATAGATGATATATTTTATCCCTTCAAGAGAAACTATATTTTATTCTCTTCAATAATGATGAATAATAATTTTATATAATCGGTTCAACCACATTACTGGTGTGTATAATAATATTATTGATTTTCAGAACTTATGATCATCTTATCAATGGTTTTACAAAACAATTTTTTTACATTCCATATTATGCTAAATATTTATTTTAATAAATATTCATATCAATAAAATTATAATCAATGAAATTAATAATACATGTTACCTTAAAATTAATGCATATTTTAACTAATATTTAAATTGTTTCACATAATAGATGGTGTAACTATCACAACCCATCCCATGGGGCCCACAATGTGACTTCCCCAAGTTCTCCTTTCATAGGCTAGTGGAAAGTGGCTTGCACTACAAAGGCGTATCTCAAAAAGGGAAGGCATTCACTCTAAACCTGTTTACACACAAGTCTAACCACATCCCATCAAATTGAATGTGGCAAACTTGTATACCACTAAAACATGGCTGATTACAAGTAGAAGTGAATGTAAGTGGGCCAGACTAAAAATCCAACCAAGAAATGATAATAGTAATGTTGAAAAGGAAACTCAGATGGCCATCTGTGCAAAACCCCACCAGATCAAGAGAGCAGTGAAGCTACTAAAAGTATAAGTTGTATGTCCTACACGCCTTGTCCTACTGGGCCCCACCTAGTCCTTGGCCACCAAGTCCACTGTTTTAACATCCTTATGTCTCGTTCCCCTGAGATCCTCTACTGAAACGTCGATCGTCTGCACTAGACACAACAGTGAAGTCGAAGCCCATGCATGGATATGTATAACAATACACAAGAGAGACCCAGAGACCCAAAATGGTATCTCAGTAATCCATGAAGGAAAACACCATAATGGAAAAGACCCATTAGATAAAACCATCAAGAAAAACTTCAACCAACTAGTACAAAGTAAAAGACACAACTCCTAGTGGGTATAACTTAAGCACATAAGTGAATAGGATTAGTCATAAAGGTAGATCAACTTATTCTGTCGAGAGGCTCTGTGGTTGATCTGTATAATGTCACTAGGTGCTAACACATAAAGGATAACTAGATAATAACCCACAAAAGATCTCTTGGTGCGGACCCATATAGTATCAATAGTTGGTAACTCACATAGGATTTCTAGGTGTTGACCCACTTAGAGGATCTCAAGGCGCTGACCAACTCAGAATATCTCTAGACATTCTTCACGAAACAACCGTCCATTAGATTCACACACTTAGAACACTTGATTTTGAGAGACACTGCTCCTCAATCCATCAGTTGCACCTCAAATGTCACAAATTCCCACATATAGTAACCCAAGAGGACCATGTCATCCAAAGGGTCCCAACACAATAGACAACACATTGATCAGAATCTTGGTACATAAGTTATTGTCAATTTAGTAAAAAGGTCCTTCTTGGATTTGAGACCGATTCAACCCGACCATATGAAAACATATACCAAAACACGCGTACAGTAACTCAGAAGGACCATATAAACACCAAGGTCCCTTTTCCGTAGATTGAGTGTCAATCAGATGCATGGTATGATAGTCAATGAAGTTTTAGTGAAACAGGGTCGGTTGAGTCTAGGTCAGATTCGACTCTGTTCGATGGACCTTGTTTGGGGCTCTAGTGTGGGTTTTTTAGGGGTCTGGCCTAGCTGGCCCGTAGGGCCTAGGGGTTAGGCCTGACTGCGTAGGTTCGGCCCGGTTTCATGGGTCTGGCCCGGTGGCTCGGGTCAGGCCCTGTGGCGTGGGTTGGGCCTGGTGGCCCGAGTCCGGCATGTGGTTAGCCTGGCCTGCTAGGTGGGGTGTGGCCCACCAAATGAAACCTGAAAAGTGGAGCATGCCAGTTCTATAGCCCATAAATGACTCATCCGCCTCCGGTTCCCCAGCCAGCTGGAATCGTACATTCGTCCAGTATGTCCGGTTGCACAAACAGTTGTTTCCAACGGCACACGGTTGATGTACCGTGTGCCACCGGTGCACCCATGCAGGATTGGGCGGGTCACTCCACCACGGGGCGCTGAAAGGCATCACTCATCCCTTACATCATGTATAGATGGTCATGACATACTATCGTCATGGGATGATGAAGGGCGGGCTACTGCCTCTAGCCGGCGCGACCACCCCAGAGAGCCACTGCCGGATGCCAATGCCCCAGTGAGACCTTTAAAGGGCCACTAGAGCTGCTCTGGTGGTCTGTTTCTTGAACATATTGTGCCTATGGGTTCTATAGGAGGCCACCATCACTGCAAATACCTCAAACATTCCCTACCTTCCCATATAAATTTATCCACAAAGAATGCACTCTATAGAGGGATTTGTGATTTTTTCATTCGGCTCGCGCCCTACGTGTTAGAATTGTTGAAATAGGGAGAGTTTGTTGAATTTTGTTCAAGCATGTTATTAATAAATCCCATGAAATTCCACATTTGAAACACCCTCATGCAAGAACATCTAACCCACGGATCAAACCATTCGTCAATTAATCTTTGTTAATTGTTTTAGGATGAAGAATGGGGAAAGAAAATAAATAACACAGAATGAATAAACCTCATACCTGGATTCGTTGGATCTGCTAATAATGAAATATATTATTTCTGTCGTCATTTTTCACCCTTCGGATCTGATCCTCCAATGTTTGTTGCATTGTTCTTTGTTCTTCATTAGAGAGGGAAACGACTAGTAGTTTGTTGTTCTTTGTTGAGGTGGAATTCCACTATAGGTTCATCAGAGAATCCCCATAGTTTTAAATCCTCAAACTCCGACACACTACATAATTTAAAAGAAAATAATCAGCATAGTAATGTTTATCCCATTATTAATGCTCACTAACTGTGCCATATTTCATGAGCCACATTAAATGAGCCATTTAGATAATAGTGTTGCAATTTTAAATGAGTGATTATTGACCCTCCATTAATGTTTGTCGTCGCTTCCTCGTTCCTTCACCACAACATTACCATCCGCTACTCAACGGTGAGGAAATAAATAAGATAAATTTTTTAAAAATATTTTATTATTTTTTTCAAATAATATGAAATATAAATTTTCCTCTCAACCGTTTCTGGTTGATGTTATGTCATTTCAAGGTGAATCTCAGCATTCCGAATTCAACAATTCCCTCAAATTTTTGATCCAAGCACTGGTTCAAAAGATATAAATCATGCTTGCACGCATACTAAATGCACCTTAAAAAAGGGTTAGAAAAAATTATTTATCACCCTCAACCCGTGTCGATCAAGGTTAGGCTATGATTAATGGGAAAAAACCTTCACATGCTCAACTGTAATCCCATACTTCTAATAAAAATTACCATTTAGGAGTTATAGGTATTTGACATTCAAATAATTGTTGCTTAATTATTTTATTTTCAGCCAAAAACTAACTTCCACTATTAGCCCTCAATAGTCAATGTTAGGATCTTCCCAAAGAAAGAATACATTTACAAGATCATTTATGGTCTATGATTTTTAATCTGAGTAACCATTTATGAGTTATAAGAATTTTAAAAATAATATTATTTTATTTAATTGTTTTATTTTCGGTTAAGCCATTTTTGGGATTTCTCACTATAGGTCTACACCGACGAAACTGAAGTCACCCCTAGGGTAAACCCGCCATCATGAATGCGATGGTGACCTTATATTTCTGATATAATAACCCATTTTAGAGTTATTACACTTTTTCAAGAAAACCTCACATATGCTCTATTTGAAGCATAAATTTTTTGACGGATCATTCGAGGCACTCGAGGCATCAGAATCACGTGCCGTAAAATTTAGCGATCTTGAAATAATTACATTTAATTAAATATATATATATATATATATATAAATTCTGGGACATTACATTCTTCCCACATTATGAATTTACGACCTCGAAATTCAAAAAAGGAAAATAAAACATGTGGGGTAGAGAGCATGAATATAAGCCTCCTCCCCCCTTGTACTCTACAAGAGGTTCCCATGTTGCCACTAAACGTGCACCAAAGGAATTGACCATCCATAAAGGACCCAATCATATCGATCCTTTATCTCCACCAGGATCTCTAAAAAAGTCACCCAATCACCAATGTACAGTTCACCCCAGTTGATGATGTGTGGTGGATCATGCTTGTACCACCTCAGCTACGACACATGAAACACATTGTGCACCCAGTGCATCTATGGGGGAAGAGAAAGGTAGTACGCCACCTCACCAACTCTGATGTGGATCTAAAAAATGTTTTATGAATCTCAAAGATAGATTACCACTCCATGAAAATCTACGAAATCCCCATTGGGGTAACAAACTAAGGAAATCATGGTGTTCCTCCTTGAACTCCAAGGGTCCCCAAATTTTATCGGCATAAGAATTTTGTATGGACTTTTCATTCTTCATATGCTCTTAAATGATCCACACCTTCTCAGTGGTAGCTCATACCAAATCTAAACAGATGAGTACTAACTCCCATAGGTATGTCCATCATTGAGGTGATCTGTATGGCCACCCGTACAAGGACTCAAATGGTGCCATGCTAATGGAGGAGATATAGCTACTTTTGGATGAAAACTCTACTAGTGGTGGGTTGTCCTCTACACTATTACAAAAATATAGAACACAAGAACAAAGCGTGTGCTCCAAGGTCTTTATGGTATGCTCCGTCCGACCATCTATCTGGGGGTAAAATTTGTGCTCAAACATATAAGAACCTAATTCTTATCTTTCACTTGCTAATAACTGAGGAATTATGAAACTAACTCTTCCACTGATTTCCTCATTCTCGAAAAGTAGTACTGATGTCAGAGGTTCTAGTACATCTTTTCCACAGTAGGATCTACCACCAAAGGGGTTGTATTGAATTCCCTCAACACATCCTCTCATAACTTCACTAGTACCATGGGGAATCCCCTGAAAAGGCTGACTTGCTCCCCAGCTATCGAAAATCCATTAGTTGCCTATCTTGAGGATATCTAAACTCATCGGGCATTGTATTCAATATCCATAGGTTATGCCTCAATAACTCGCTGAAGGAGTGGTTGAGTTATAGTCATAGACTAGAGGTAAGATAATATATCATCATCCATGAAGGATATCTGCATCGTGGCTGGCTGCTTTGTCACCATACTCCGTAGTTGTAAACCAGACCTCATGTGGAGCACGTCTGCCACTACGTCCCCCTTCCTAGGTGTACATACTAACTCAAGGTCATAGTCATGGAGGAACTCCATCCTTTTCTGCTATCTCAACTATTAAAAAGCCTATTGGAACCATTCTATCCATGAAAAGGCTACCCCTTTAACTAATTGATGTGTCCATCGACCCTTTGGTAGTTGGTACTCGCTCTCCATAGCCACTTGGTTAAGTGGACATTAGTCCACACATAACCTCAAACACTGGGTCTTACTAATACTTTCCTCTACATGTCCTCCACCTACGCCCCCTACTTGTAATGCTCTATAAAATTCCTCCAATATACTGATGTTGATATCAGGGACATATTGGGGTGTAGAATGATTCAGAAGACCCTCCCCATGTGGGTAGGAAATCATGGAAACATCTTTGGAAAGGATGTTCATGCACTCCACCACTACTGTTGGGAATTCAGAACTCAAAAAACCTGCTACCATGTGGGTAAAGATGGCCGACTCAAGAGTGATTGGCAAAACACTTATATGAATGAGTTTATCCCATGTTTCTTGGGATTCATTTTTCACCGACCAAGGAAAAACCCATTCTAATGCTGCAGATATTACACATACTTTTTCCTAAAATATTCAATATGATCATGAAAAGTGGATAAATAGTTCATACCCCAACTAACATCGTAAGGCCTCGACACTTCCACCAAGAGGCTCCAACTGAAAAACTCGCATCAAGGTTCTGATCACACCGTCGACATAAGTGTGATTATCAAGTCTTCTCCCACAGGTATCTTGAGATGTAAGGATCAATTCAACAGTTTAACTAGAATCTCAAGGTCTTTAACAAGATTTGTGACAAGAAGTAATGATTATAAGCTATGTATATTAATATAGAATCTATTATTAGACACAGACCATATATGAATTATTCATTGATCCCCTGGGTCATACTCCGTGACTGCATTCAACTACTCCCTTCCACTATCATCTAGCTCTCTAATCCTAGTGGGGACCAAATTGGGGTGTTGGTTGTAACATCTTAAAATGTATAACACCTCGTACAACTCTCCTAGCTTCTCTTCCACGTCTGCTTCCCTACAGATTCATATGTCCCTATAACTTCCTCTTCCCGAAACATTTTACACATCCATGTCTCTAAGTCTAACATCAGTTTCCTACTTTCCCAATATTGATATTCACTAGTTTTATATACTCATCAAAAGAATTTTCAACCACAATAGTTTTTTGTTGGAACCTAATATATGTATGAATGCATATAGGAATTGTATTGGCTCATATGTTCCTAAACACAAGTTTCTCGGAGGTATGATCCCGGATGAACTGGTCGTATTGTATTTATCGAGTACCTGGAATGGTTATTATGCCTTGGAAAAGCTCAAATAATGACATTTCATCCTGCCAAAGGTGTAGATTTTCCTGGGAACACATACCACTTATCTTTTTATGGCAAGAGACCCCTTCTCTGAGGAAGGTTCTCAAGATCTTTTTACGGAAAATTCACCTCTTCATAATATCAGGGTAATCTAAACTCGGTCATCGCCCTGTTGAGCTATGTAGAAGGCTCACATTCAAGACTTCAATATGATCTAATGGTGTCCTTGATAGATGAAAACATAGTCACCACCAAAATCCAATCCATAGCCACTTCGGATTTGGGCTCGCCTCAGAACCTGAGGAGTATCTGTCACGGAAAATAATGTAAGGCCCTAAGCCTACATGTTTCTTAAATCGGCAATGCTATTAGTAACTATTGACCAATAGAAATGGTATCACTAGGACACTGACCAAAGGTACCATCATGGGTCACAATCCATATACTGAAGCCTCATCACTCTGTTAACCTTTCTCATGGAAATGCATTGGAATCCTAGGTGGATGCCTATGTAGAGGAATCTTAGAAGAGAATATAGATAAACCACAGTCATTATGTTAAACCTGGCGAACTGACTAAAAATAGATCAAGATAAAAACATTTTTAAAACACAAGATTTTTTTTTTCATGTACTGAGTCAAAAAATAGTTCAGGGTCTTGGTGTATGAATACATTGGATGTCACACCAACACTAGACTCCCTGTATAGAAATCCAAACTCAAGATACAAAACAAAATTACCCCCATTGATAATGTAGACTCTTAGTTCTTCTGGTATAACCAACCACCCTCTGATACCACTTTGTCATGACCTATCCCATGGGGACCAATCTATGACTACCACATGCCCATTTTCTATAGCCCCGGGGCTATTGACTAGCACTGGAAAGGCATATCCAAAAAATGAATGACATTTCCTTTAAAACTATTTACACACACATCTAACCACATCCCAAAAATACAGAAAGGGGGAAACAAGTATTTCACTAAAACAAGGCTAAGTTCATGTACAAGTGAAATAATGTGGGCCAGAATACAATCCCAATAGGGAACTAAAAACAGTAAAGTACAAATGGAAACTCTGATGGCCATTCGCAGAAAACCACACCAGATCATGAGAGTAGTGAAGCTAATGTAAACTGATGTAGTATGTCCTGGATGCCTGGTCCAACTGGGAACCACCTAGTCTTAGGCCACCATGTCCATTGTCGTAGCTTCTGTCAGTATCATCCCCCTGAGCACCTCTATCAAAACGTCGATCATCTGCACCAGATAAAACATTTGTGGGGGATGCCCATGCAAGGGTGGGTACAAAATACTTAGTAGGGGACACCAATAATCCTCGACGGTCTCTCGGTAATTTGAGAAGGAAAACCCACAATGAAAAATACCCCATTCTTAAATCCACCAAGCAAGTCCTCAACCACATAGAACAATTTAAACGATGCAGCTAACACCAGGTATAACATAAGCACAGAAGTGATGAGGATTAGTCATAAATCTAGATCATCGTTTCCTTTCTAGAGGCTCTGATGCTGATCCATACATGGTAACTATGTGCTGACCCATAGATAAAGAGTTTGGGTATTTCAGTTCCAACATGTTATTAATATATCTCATGCAAAACCCAAACGAAACACCCTCCCACAAGAATATCCAACTCATGGATCAACCCATTCTTTGAATGATCTTCATTTGTTATTTTGGGATGATGAATGAGGAATGTTAATAAATCACACAGATTTCATAAAAATCCTACCAGGATTCATTGGATGCACTGATGATGAAGGATGTTATTAACATCGTTATTTTTCAACCATCTGATCTGATCCACCAATGTCTGTTGCTTTGTTATTTGTTCTTCATTGGAGAGGGAAATTGATGATGGTTTAACATTATTTGTTAAAGAGGATGCCCTCCAGAGGTTCATTATAGAATCCCTATAGTTTTAAATCCTCAAACTCTAACACATTGTATTATTTAGAAGAAAATGATTAGTGTAGCGACGTTGTGCCCATAATGATGCTCATTTAATGATCCATATTTAAGAAGAAGCATTAAATGAGTCATTTAGATAAAATCATTGTAGTTTCAAATGAGCAATTATTGACCCTTCGTTAATGCATCTCGTCATTACGTCATCGATACACTGTTGCATCATCGTCTGCCACACAATGCTAAGGAAGGAAATAAAACATTCATTTTAAAATATTTTATTATTTTTCTCAAATAATATGAAAAATAACATTACCACACCGCCCTTTATGCCCGAAGTTAAGCCATTAGTTGGTGAATCTAAGCATTCTTAATTCAACGGTGCCCTCAGATTTTTTATCCGATCCTTAGTTCAAATGATATAAAATCCTACTTTAATAATTACTAATTATAACATAAAAACGTTATAAAATTTATCATTCACCCTCAAAACGTTCCAGTCAGGGTTAGGCTCTGCCTAAGGGGAAAACCCTGTAATGAACTCAATGGTACTCTCAGATATCCAATCTGAGTTACCTTTTAGGAGTTATAAGTATTTGACGATAATATAATTGTTAATTAATTATTTTATTTATGGAAAAAATAATATCAACTATTGGCCAGCACTAGCCAATGTTAGGATTTTCCTAATGAAGACATACCCTCATGAGCTCAGCAGTGGTCTCATATTTTTAATCTAAGTCACCATTCATGAGTTTTAGTAATTTGAAAAATAAAATAATTTTATTTAATTATTTTATAGACGGTTGTGCCATTTTCAGGTTTTCTCATTGGAGGCCAGTGCCGACTAAAATGAAATCACTTCTAGGTTGAACAAGTCATTCTAAACTTAGAGGTCCCCTCAAATCACTAATTCGAGAACCCATTTATGAGTTATTCCTATTTTTTATAAAAACCACTTATAGGTGCAATTTTAATCATAACATTTTTTAACGGATCATTCCGCGAACTCAAGGCCTCAAAATCATGTGCCATCAAATTTCACAGTCTCCGAATAATTCCATATAAATAAAAAAATTATATGGGAATTCTGAGACATTATAGTAACACCCTTATAATTTACAAATAAATTTTATATATAATGTAATACATGAAATACTGAGCCTCTTTGAAACAACAGTTTGTTATAATTATTTAAATAAGATAATTATAACTAAGGGGTATAACACAATAATATGAATAGTTATATCTACTATTAAATTTTATTAGCAATGGTTTCACATAAATTAAACATATTTATAATAATATATATCTATTTTTATAAAATAAACATCATTTTTCAATTCGAAATGTTATAATTTATATTGGTTCAGTTTTTAGTATTTATTGAGATGGTTTATTTTATTGATGAATAATGAAAAATACTTCAAATCTATGTTTTTAGTATAAATAATTTTTATAATTAAAATTCATTAATAATTTCATAATATATTAATAATGCATATATAAATATAAGGTAGATCATTGAAATGTATTTATAATTAAATAAGATATAAAAACTTATTAATATTTTGAATGTTTTTTCCCACCATCTTTCCACACATGATGTATTAATAATAAACATAATTTTTTAACTTTTGTGAATAGAATTTTAGAAAATGGACTTACATGATTTTGATCAGGCAGATATTTAAAATCTAATAGGATCAAATTAATTTTTGGGAAATAGTAACACGATCCTTTGAAATAGTAATGTGCCCTTATGAATGGTAATATAACCCATATGAATACTAAATCACCCAAATGAATAGTAACCTCACTCATTAAGGTAAAAATTAAATTTAGGCATCATATAATTGAAGGTATGATATAATTATATCATAGTATATGTAAGTGAATATTTTAAAAATTAATATTTAAGTGTTGGTATTTTTATGGGTAATTAATATTTAATTATAGTATTATATTTAATAAAATGATTTAATGGATAATAAATTTTAATAACATTTATTAAGAAATAAAAATTTCACTACTATAAAAATAGGATATAGCCACAGATCTATATCCATGATATTAAAATCGTGGCTATAGGTCTTTTTCCATGGGATATAGGCATGGTTTTGAAAACCATGTCTATATCCAACACTTATAGCCATGGTCATTTGGCCTATTTCAATGGTTTTCAATACCATGGCTATAGGTCTCCCTACCTTGCGCGGGAGAAAAATTTTCCTACCAAAAAAATGGTGGGAATAACTATTGCCATAGTTTTTGATAATATAAATAACATATTATATAGATATATACACAATCTCTTTGGTGGTGTAGTGGTTAGAGTGCTGGAAGAAGAAGGGAAGGTGTTGTGATCAAATACAACTGGGGACATATTATTTTTAGGCCATTGACACAGTTTTCATGGGCTATAGCCATGGTTAAAACCATGGCAACATGGCCCTATCGCAATAGTTAAAACCAAGGGAATAGGTCAACTGCCATGGTTGAAAAAAGGGACACCTATTTCCATAGTTTTACAAACCATGGCACTAGGCCACCTATAGCCATGGTTAAAATCGTGTCAACAGGTCAGACCCTACTACCATGGTGATAGTGCCCAGGGTTGGGAAAAACTGTTGTTGTAGACTATGGACACAGTGTTTTTCCCTATTTCCATAGTTTTCAATCATGGAAATAGCCTTTTTTCTAGTTGTGTGTTTTTTACTATTATATTTGGATAATTTAATAAGAAATTTGTTACATTTCAATGTGTTATAAAATCAGTTTTCATTTTAAAAAATATATTTTTCGATTAAATGATGACTTTAATTAAAAAAATATCATATTTATAAAATCATATTCAAAAAATTGAGTTCATATTTTAATTATATATGTCTTAAAATGGATGGGGTGAATTTTGGGAATTTTTCTAAAAAACATGAATTTATTGTGAATATTAAAATTCAATAATTTAATATAAATGCTAAATACATTATTTATTGATTCATATGTGATGTATAACAGATCTAATAACACATGTTTCGAACACACATTCAAATATTTCATTTTTTGGTCATAAAAATAAACACTATTTGTTTGGATAAAATAATAAAATAACGAATAAGATACTCCAAAATCACCCCTCTCAGCCACTATAAAAACCACCCTCACCCCCTCATCTCCTCACCCCTCTAAGCCTTTATGTTTGTAAAATTTCTTCTAAATTACTCCTCCCTATATTTTCCACACATCCAATGGATCTTGGTCTTTCCAATAGACCAAAATTAGTCCCCTTCAGAGGATTCTCAAGGAGGAGTATCGAAGTGGTAAAATCATCATTCCTTTCTTTTTTTCTTTTTAAGTCTCCTAATTATTTATTATTATCTCCTAACCTCCTCTATAAAAAAGATCATTATTACTCTTGTACCATCAAAATAATGTAATTATATCGTGTTAATGTAAGATTCATCATCATTATCCTTTCTCTCTACCCTTTTTTTTAAATGAAATCATAGTCCAAGAGGTTCCAATTTACAACATTCATGGATGATGAGAATTTGTTCTTCAATTTATTCTTCAAGGCGTGTCATAAAATAATTTTTATGGATGAACCAGATTATAAAATATGTATTATATCTTATTTAATGTTTATTAACCATAATATATACATAATATTAAATGATATAACAATACCAGTTTGTTGTAATACACAAACAGCTAAAATCAAGATAAACGATTATCATTATCATTTAATCTAATGATTCATCCTCATAAAATATAACTAAGTGATATGATTGACCATTAATAGTTGTATATTTAAATTAATAACATTTAATTCATATTTTGGAGAATTGTACCAATTTAACATAAACTCCATTACTTTTAGTCAAGTAAATCAATTATAAAAATCAAAGAAAAAAACTCTCCATAACAAGAGAATTTAATCTTATTATTGAGACTAATTTCATATTCCATGAACTTATGGTCCAATGCAAAACACATTCATACATAAGGTACATGTTTTTTATCTCACTTCCATTTTTGTTATATGTACATCATTCTCCACTTATTTCTTGTATGTGGTGGATATATAATTCCATTCGATATATAATATCATGAATATATTTATACTTATAGTACTAAATAATTCCTTTTATTATTATTATTATTATTTCATACACATTGATTAATTACAAATTGTTAAGGGTTTTGGTTTCTCACTTCCATTTTTCTGAGATATTATTTATTCACCACTATTAATTGTTTATGGTGTATGTGTAATTCACATTTATGTATCATATCATGAATCAATTTATTTTCATGGAATTGAATGTGTCATTTTATTATTGTAAATTTTTGGTCACATGCTTCGATTGACTACAAACTGGTAAAGGATTCTTCATGAATCCCAATTTTTTTCCTGGTGGTTACTCATTATCAAACATTACTTAAAGGAAAATATTCATTATTTTTTTAATTATTCGAAATTAAGTTATTTAGTTCCAAAATGATATATCAGTATCATATCATCCTTAATTGATGTTATATACATGTTTTAAAATGGTTCCCTTCCCGATTTTTCCTGATAAACAAGCCTAATTAAAGGGAACCTCCTAAATTCATACCCATTTTCATGTGTACTATATAATCTATTTTAAGATAGAAATATTTTTCAAAAAATAACATATTTTATAATGAAAAACTATCGTTTTTCATTTCTGGTTTTATGATAATAATCATTACTTTTTTCATTAAAATATCTGTATTGTTTTCCATAGACAACACGAAAATGTTTTATTTCTTATATTTCATAAAACTCTTTTTATATAACATCAATTATGTGGGACATAATTTGTTCCTAAAACATAATTTCAATGTCCTTCCCTTTTATTTTCTGGGATATACATGATTACAATATGATTTTATGATGAGTAAAAATAATTTGGCCAAAAGAACTCTTTTTTCCAATGTAAAAATGAATTTTCTCATCTCACTTTAACTCTTATGAGATATAAGCCTTATTAATAGTGTATTACATGAATGTGGTGTATGTAATTACCTTTGATATATCATAACGAGAGTCTACTTATTCAAAAAATATCCTATGAGATTATTATTTGATCTTTTCAAAGTGGTATGGGACACTTTGGAATGTTTAAATAATTTTCCCTCATAAACTTTTCAATGGTCTCATTTAAAAGTACCTTCTTATATGTCATAATCTTTTGTCGAACCTTGTAATTAATTGTGTAATATCTCTTATTATAACATCAACTTTGTTTTGTTGAAGGTTTTATGATCAATTTGACTATGGATGTGTTAATGTGTTGCCCTTCATGGGTTATATTTAATGTATTTATAGTTCGTATGGTAGTTTTTTCATAAGAATGTTTAGGATTTCTATGTTTCACCCTTTTCATGTGAGGAATGTATTAGACTAATTATGTGATGGGTGGGGACCTTTATATCCCCTCAATTCATTGGTATGTCTCATAAGGAAAAGTAATTTGGGGTTTATCCATTTATGTAAGGTCTTGGCATGATCCCTTGACTGTTTTTTATGATGTCTTGCATTACGAATTCCCTTATTATAAAACTAGAAATTGATAGTCAATGTGACTATTCATGTAGTAGAATATCTATTTTTATGTTTTATTATCAAATTACATGATTTGATTTTATTCCTTATATATCTTACATAGGATCATGTTTTAGTTGAATGTGTACTTTTATTTTGTCATCATGCCTTATTATTTATGCTTCTGTTGTATTAATTACACTTACTGAACATCTCACATCTCCCCTTTCATATGTATACATTCCTCAGGATTTCAATAAGAATTATATATGACATGTAATGATAATTTAGGAGAATAAGAATATTTATAAAAGATTTTTCTATGAATTATTTTAATTCATATTGTAATGTTGTACATATTTAATTATATTGTTTTCTAAATATAGTAAACTACTCAGTCCTTAGAAATGAATTTCATTGTTTATATGCCAATTTAATAAAACAAGGGACAGGCTCTTGGAATCTATAGTTAGGGCCTTTATTGTTTTTTTCAATGTATGTTTATTAGAATCCTTGGAAAACCAGATTTAGAAAATGTTGATTAGTGAACAAAACCATAACATGGACTTTGATGATAAGAATACATGAACATCCTAGAATTTTGGAAGCGTATATATTATGTAGATATTATGAGAAAATACATACCTATATAAATACTAAAAGTGGATGTGTTTATGGTACATATGTACCTAGAAGTAACAACATCGACAATGAGTTTTGGGCCTGAATTAGGATAACCTGGTATGCAACAACATGCCTTATAGTGCACCTGTTTTGACACTCCTAGAGGAAATGCATAGAATAATTAACATTTTATTTACAAAAAAATATTATGGATTTGAAAATATAATGAAAATAAATAACCCAGGTTAAACATATGGTGTTTTAGGTTGATAATAATGTGTCATGATATCCTATAAATGATTATACATTTTTCTCACTGTGATTAATGTTACTCACACTATAACTCATGGTTTTAGTCAACTATTAGATCCCAAAGGATTCATGTTAACATTTAAAAAGATCGAAAAGGTGGTAGTGATGAGAAACCAAATTATATGTTGATTGGAGTGAAAAATATCATGTTCATGGCTAATACGTTTTCCTTAAATATTATTAACAACTTATTTCTTAACCAACACGTGAACCCACCAAAGAAGAGAGGAATGGTGTTTTCTATGATCTCCAGTAGTATAGAACATTGTGAAAATAAATATCTACTACCATTATGAATGAAATATGGGAGGAGACACCCATGAAGTGTCTTAAAAGAAAATGATCATTTCTCTATTTGTGGGAAATAAGGACATAAGGAAAATAATTACCAAGGAAAAATGAGGAGTACAATGGAAGGAAATAAAATGGATAATATGAATCGATTTTTAGTAATTTTCCCTAAATTTAAGGGACTTGGGTATTAAATATGTTAATGTAATATTCTATATGATAACAACTAGACCATGGAAGGTCCTGTGTGGAAATAAATGTTGGGAGTTTTTTTATTGATGTTGTATTGAAAATTTCATCTAAAATGATGTTTAGTGACTGAAACTATTTCAAGGGAATTTATAATACTTATTTTGTATGTTATTTTCTTTTAGAAAAAGAACATCCCACAATCCAGGTGATGAACCATTACATCTGTCAAGGTTGCAGGGTTCAATCCCACAATTGAAGGGAGAAAAGGGTGAGACGCCTACCAATAACCTACGTGAAGTCCTGGTTATCATGGATTTTTAGTTAAAAATTATAATGGATAAAGGTTATTTTTATTTTAGGGTCTTTTTGTTTTATAAAACATAAAACTTAGGAATTGAAAATTTATTTTGGGATTAAGGGATTAATGTTATTTCAAAATATGTTCTCAATTTTGAGAATCATATAAGTTTTTGGTAAATATATTATTTTGAGGAATAAAGGGTGAATTGTATTTTGGGGTCAAATATTATTTTATTTTGGACTTATATTGATCCCTTTTGATTATCTAAATCAATATAAAATCCTTGAAATTATGTGATGTGAGAAATCAAATTTTTGTGTATAGATTTTAAGTGTTATAAATTTCATTTGGAATACTATATGAATAAAGCCTTTTGATTTTGGGGTCATGGTCTAAAATATTTTTCAAATGGATGATAGAAATTTTTAGAATAATCTATGTTGAACATTGAGTTTTACATTTGAAATTTGGATATTATGGATTTTTTTGGTTTAAAGGGGAATTATCTTATCATATCATAATCATTTTGAATTTGGTTGGTGTATAAATACATGAGGAATATAAAGTTATAATTTTTTGGGATCTGTGATCCATAGTTGTTTATTCGAATTCAATAAGCCAAAAAAACATCTTGAACATTCATTTCTAGGAATAGGGAATGAAGTGAATGTAGATCAATGAAATACCAAAAGATTATATTATTGATATGACATGGAAAGTAATCAAGTAAGTTCGATTTCTCAAGTGCTTATCTATATAGTAAATGAATACCTCAGTTCTAGGAAAAATATTTTTTTAACAAACTCATTATCCATGTAGTTTTCATTCTAATGAATAAATTTTCTTTGAACCGATCATAAATTTGTGGTAGTATTTCTAAAGACAATGTTTTCTATAACTCTCCATCAGAACATGATGGTTAGATTATTCTTCTATATATATATTTTCACTTCGCACTAATTTTATCATATTCTAATGAATATATTTGTGGTTACCTTTGTATTTGATTATCCATATTATTAAAAAAGTATTTTATTAACCCTATTTCTGATGAGGGTTTCCCACACAGAAATTTTCAATTATCAAAACTTATGTTCAAAGTGAAATTTCTAATTGTTATGATGAAATTTATTAAAGGAGGGAAGAATATAACACCCCATTAATTAACAAATTAATTTAATATATAATGTAATGAATGAAATATTGAGTCTCTGCAAAACAACATTTTGTTATAATTATTTGAACAATATAGTTATAACCTAGTTGTTAAACAGGTTAACATGACTTAAAAAATCTAATATTAAATTTTATCATCAACTGTTTGACATACAATAAACATATTTAAAATTAAATATTTAGTTTTTAGTAAAATAAAACTCATTTTTTGAATACATAATGTGAAAATTAATTTGGTTTTTACATTTAGAATTTTTCATAGAAGGTTCATTTTTTATGAATACTGATCAATACAACAAAACTATGTTTATAGTTTGAATATTTCTTATAATTTAAATTTATTCTTAATGTCAAAATATATAAATTATATATTTATTAATCCAAGGTAGATCTTTTAATTTTTTATATTATAATAATATATAAAAACTTATTGAAAATTTGAACGTTCTTTTCCCCGCCTTGTTTCCACCCATGTGGGAGTAGTAGTAAACATAGTTTCTTTTTTCTTTTGTGAATAGAATTTAAAAAAATAGAAATTCACAATTTAAATTGGTCATATATTTATAATAAAATAGGATCAAGTTAATATTTTATGCATAGTAACTTGACCCTTTGTAATAGTGACGTACCCTTATGAATAGTAATATAATCCTTATTATTATTCAATCAACCAATTTAATAGTAAAGTTCCTCATGAAGGTATAAATAAAATTTATGCATCATAAAAATTAAGGTATAATATAATTACATCGTTATCTTAGTAAGTGAATATTTTAAAATTTAATAATTATGTGTCGGTATATTTGTGGGTAATAACTATTTAATAAAAAATTTATAATTAATAAATTGATTTTAAGGATACATTATTTTAATAAAATATATTCAGAAATCAAAATTTTGTTGTCGAAGGATTTTTGGATAATTTAATTATAATGCCCTGAGCCCACTCTTCTGGACTCGGTGCTTGAAAATGGTGTGTAATGTTTTATATATAAAAAGTAACATAACAAATACACAACACTTTAAATAAAAGGGGAACATTTACCAGTCTAGGTTCTGGAGAATTAGACAACACCAAACATTATCATAGTTGAACAAAAATAATAAGACAACCCCATACATTATTATACTTGACCAAAGATAAGAAAATATTCCACTATTCTTCCTCTCAAACTAACTCCATAACCGACAACATCTAGGATAATCTCCTAAGATACCAGTGAAATATCATTTTAAAATAAAATAGTGAGCATTCAATTTCCAAGTAAGGGGGTTTGAAATCCGTTGATAAATCCCATTTTAAAATTTTAATTAATGATACACTTGAAATATTTAATTATAAATACATTTTTTAAAAAATTCTTTGAAAAGTAATTATACTTCGAAAACAACATTAAATTAATCCAGTGATTTTCTTTGTAAAATATTAAGAAAACTTCATTGAAACAAAACATCATTTTGAGGCAACAAAATTCATTGAGGGCTATCTTGGGCCTACCCACTTAGCGAAGGATAGGTTAACTCCCCAATGACCTTCTATTTTTACAATGAACAAGCACCCATATTTTCGAAAACGTTTTATGTTTTCTTTACATATTTATATATTAGTATTTTTCACTAGTTTTTTTAAATTTAAATATGTCAATGTATTAAAATACTCATCCATACATATATATATATATATATATATGATTTCCATTTCATCATTTTCAAGTTTGGTTACTACCAATACTTTAATGGCTAGACCTTATATATATATATTCATACGATTATATCTGCTTAAACTGAAGTAGTTGATTTACACATCGACATATCTTTTCATGTTTATCTGTACATACTTTTCCCTTTATTGAATCATTCTTTGAAGAATCATTCATGTATAAAAATAGTTGACCCATAGAACATGTGTCTATATATATATATTGTGAATACAACAAGTAAAAATATTATCCATTCAACTTACACATGCGATTAATAAAACTGATCCGTGTGACATGTCATTTATTTAAATAATGGAGATTAATTATATTATAAATGAAATTCATGAATTAATTAAATTAATCACATATGAATATATATATATATATATGAACATGTGAACATAGTTTGCAAGAAAAAACTCTGTTAAAACATAAATGAAACATATGGATGAAACATATAATCATATATCTATGATTTTACAATTTGCGAGTATGTTTGGAATAAAAAACATCAGTTATATATCGATAATTACAGTTTTAAAAATCCAAAATAATGTATGATTGAAGTATTAAATCATATATACAAAAAATTATATAAAAGGATTTTTTATATCAAAATTAAAGCAAAATAAACTTTTCCAAAATTTGTTTTCATATAGAAAATTAATTAAATATTCATATACATCTTTGAAAAACTCAACATAGACTAGGAATATAACCATGTATACATGAAAATATGTACATGGGTTTTTTATAATAAAAAATTAGCAGCATAAACCAATATAAATTCATTGCAACACATTTAAATCTAATTTAAATAAAAATAGAATCTATATCATATATATTTTAAGTCAAATATATAATTCTTTTTACAATAAACAAATTTTAATTAAGCAAATAAAAATTTTAATTTTGTTTTGAAGGAACCCATAAGTAATCATTGAAGAAGAAAGTAATTTGATAAAATTAAAATTAAAATATTTTAAAAAGATAAATAAATAAATAAATATTTTAAATAAATATTTTTCTCTTACCTTTCTTTGCTGTGTATTCCATCCTTATAAGAAATAATTCCTTATGATAGACTTGATAATCAAATAGGAAAAAAATAGATGAATTGCCCCTACTCTCCCTGAATCATGTGAAAGCCTCGCCAAACCCTTTTTTTAGTGCATTGAGGTTGAACAACTTTATATACATGGTTTTCAAAAATTTAATATTCAAAATTATATGTAAAATAATTAGATTTGTGGTGAGTGGATAAGCTATGCAAGTTGAGATATATATTTGAAGATAAAACAACAGTGACAAGCGGGATTCAATGCATCGATAAAGAAAGAATCAAATGGTAGCAGATAACAACAACCAAAATAAATATATAACATGATTTCCAAGCAAGCATAGACCTAGACAGAAAATATAGATGGATATATTATATAAAAATAGAATAATCAAGACTATCATTTAGCTTAAAATTCATTGTATCGATATGCAGGGGACCACAAGTGACTAAAAAATCCACAAAAGAGATTAAATTAATGAGGGCGTTGAAAATAAACACCCTTACAAATACTGACATCAGATATAAGGAAGATATAGACAGATTGAATATAACGATAATAAAAAAAATTAATCGATACACTCTATATGATTCAGATAAGATTTTTGAATACATAAATCCAAACTAAACAACACAAATCAGTATTCGTGACACTGTAATCAAAACTGGAAACTCGATTTGGAAAACTGAAACTAAAAATAAGAATCCTACCTGCGGTTTCAGACAAATCAGAGGTCTTTTTCCCAAAATCAAGGTTTTCAACCATCAACATGACGGATATTAAATGCATTTGAACCCTAACTACACTTCGAACATAATGCTTTAAAACCTCAATATGAAAATGAACGCTGGAAGTTGCCCGAGCTTCAATCGAAGGTCGACGTAGCCCAACCGAACATGAACCCGCGCTCTCCGAATCCTCGTTTGGGTTCGACCATAGTTTTTGAAGGAAAAGACGAACCCTAACGCCTTGGCTTCAACCTGGACCATCGCTCCAAATCGTTGGAAATGAGACCCGCGACTTCGATTCACCTCACGCAGGACTCACCCGCATAACCCTAAATGACATCCGCCACATTTTTTAATTCATTGTTTTCTTAATTCTGTTTCATCAGATATATATATATATCATTTTTTTACAATGATAATAATATTATAATTAATAAAATTATTATAAAATATACAAGATTAATTTTATAAATTAAAATAATATTTCTTATATAATAATGGAAAATAAATAAAATTTGGTTTGTAATATAAATTTATTATAATAGTATTATTATAATGTACTTATAATTTAAAATAATACTTATATATATATATATTACCTTAGAATCGATACATTGAAATAAATTATTTCCTTCGTTTTATGAAAATTTATTAATGTTGAAAACATAAATTAAAACCACATTTAAATATTAAATATCATATCTTGAAAATAATTATTTATTTTTAATATTTTTTTAAATTTAAATAAAATTATATATGTTGAATTTTCATTATAATATATTTACTGATTCCATTAACAGATAATTCATTACTCATTCCATATTTTGTTTTATTAAAAATATAATTGAATTAATGTTTAATTAAAACAAAAACTAGTAATTAATTAATTAATTACTTATTTATTTTTACTAAAACATGGGATGTTACATTATCCCCCCCCCCTTTAATTAATTGGGCCTTGACCATTCTTTAATCGGACATACAAAAATTTTGAATTACCATTTTCAGAATTAAAAAAACAGTAAGTGTACTTACCTAACTAAATAAAATTCAAAATTGTATATTTATTTTTACTCAATAGACAACATCTAATCTCCAATATTGTATAGACTGTTTCACTGATACCAATTATAATGTCCGGAGCCTACTCTTATGGACTCAATGCTTGAAAATGGTGTGTAATTCTTTATATATAAAAAGTGACATAAAAATACACAACACTTTAAATAAAAGAGGACATTTTACCAATATTGGTTCTAGATAATTATACAACACCATACATTATCAGAGCTGAACAAAAATAATAAAATATTCTACCATGCTTCTGCGTGCACTAACTCCATAAGCGACAACATCTAGGATAATCTCATAACATACCTATGAAACATCATTTTAAAATAAAATGGTGAGCATTCAATTTCCCACTAATGGGGTTTTAAAAACCATTGATAAATCCATTTTTAAAATATTACATAATGATATATTTGAAATATTCAATTGTAAATACATTTGTAAAATAATTAATTGAAAAGTAATAATACTTTGAAAACCACATTAAATTAATCCAGTGATTTTCTTTGGAAAATATTAAGCAAACATTATTAGAACAAAAAATAATTTTGAGGAAACTATAACGACCCATACTTTACATACATTGTTAATAATTCAAAATTGAAGCATACTTATTACAACATATAACAAAACCATGAAAGGACCGTATAGGTATAGTGTCTTTAGAAACTGGGAAACATAAACAACTGGTTCATAAATCATCTACTTTGCCTCCCATTTATTTCATCATATCTTGAGCCCCTTTTGACATATTCTACTTAATAACCTTCTTCCTGACCTGGGGAAATAAAACATACAAAAAGGTGAGCTCAAATTCTCAGTAAGGGTAAAAAAAATAAATATCAATCACATCATATACATAAGAACATAACTTTTGGAAATCTTATCCTACAAAAGAGATCATAATATTATAACATGGAATAAATCATGGCAGTGAAATGTAATCACAATAATCATAACATAAAACATGAAACTTTGTGTCATAAACACATAATCATAGAGAATCATTTCTTGTTAGTCAAGACTCATTTCCAAGACTATCTTAGTGGACAAAGTCCATTTCTGAACCGAGTCACCCTCGTTTCTGTCCTATTTCACTGAACCGGTATAACCTACCGTTCCAGCCATGTCTATCTCATGAGATATAAAATCTTTACCCAATGCATTGGAGGGAGATATAGGTCTCACCCATCTCATAATGATACCATTCTTATGTGTGCCACAAAATCATAAATCATACATCACTGCATAACCCACGTAATAAAAATGGGATTCTTAAACAACATGACATCATAAAACAATTCATATAAGATAAAGGAATTCATAAAAATATTTCCATCACAACATAATCAAATCCATGTAATAATAGGGATAGAAACAGAACCCTTTATTATCTTAGATGGAAAATAATTTTGATAAAACACTTGTACTCCATTCTTGAGGAAAATATCCTTTCCACTTCAAAAACACTTTTCCTTTCTTAACATGTCACACAATTTTAAACTAAAAGAAGTTGATTAAAAATAAACTTGAAAACTTGTAAAGTAAGCTTCTTGGAAATAATGTTTTAAAAATCCATTCATGCCGTATAAGTTAAAAAAACATTCTTCTCGTACTTTTGTCGGAAAAGTCAAAAAGTACCTCGTATGAAAAACGTCAAAAGATTCCCTTCATATCGTTTACAAAAAACTTACCGAAGGGTAAAATTGGATATAAACTATTATAGAAGGATGGAAATAATATTACATATTGAGGGAACATGGATGTGGATGATAAAATACACCCCAGTAATTACCAAAGTAAAAACAATCTTGGATAAAAGTGAGATTGTGATATCTCCCTTACCTTAGGTCCGACTTGCTTTGTATGTGTCCGAACCTCCTGTATAATTATTTAAATAATGTTATTGACTTATTCCAGAATCATACTTATTTTTATGATATCATATATGGTCATATTCTTAGCTTCTTAGTAGTAATATTTCATTGTTACTTGTTATTCGGGTGTTTATAACTTTTTGTTCTTATGCGTGTTTTGTCGAATAAATTCTTATTCTTTTATTTAGGTTATAGATACCTCATTTCCAGAATTGTATTATTGTAATAAATATCATATTCATTAATTCATTTATATAATCATTAAGAAATGAAGATCTTGTAGAACGAGTCGCATCACATCGTGGAGACGGTATTCCGAACGTACGCACGGGTGATGATATCGTTCCTATGATCGTGGAATTGTATTTGAGTATATGTATACTATTTCAGAATCAATATCACTTTATAATAGTCATATATAGTCATTATTAACACCATTATACCCATCCAAGTAAGGTGGTGGTGGAAAATAGATTACACCATGGCGTGGAGACGGTATTCCGTACGTATGCACGCGCGGTGATTTCTTTTTCTATAGGATGGATAGATGGTGAAATAGGGTTGTTTCATACATATAATAAAATATCATTATATGAGTGATACTGATGTTATTACTTAATAATTAAACAACTAAAGAAGATGAAGTGGAAGAAGAAATAAAGATGAAAGAATCGGTAACAGACATTACCTCTTCTTTGAAATGCTTCTTTCAGACCTTTTTAGGGCACTAAAATTGGTCTTTGAAGAAGACCAGGACCTGTATAATGTCTCTAGGGAAGTGGAGAGGAGAATGTGGCAGGGGTTGGCCGAGCTTGAAGGCTCAAAGTGTTGTGAGGAAGAGGGGGAGGAGGTGTCCTTTTAAAAGGGAGGAGAGGGGAACCTTTGGAATAACTAAAACTATTATTTTATTATAAAGTCATGTTCGGTTTTAAGTAGCTCCAAATTGATATATTTCGCATCTAAGGTGGGTATGGGTCGAAATAATCTCATCCAATAGAATTTAGACAAGTTTAGGTTCCTATTTCAACCTTATCATTTAGATTTAACATTAAGTTAAATAATTTTACTTTTACCATGTCTTCTTGTGTTCTTATACTATAAGGTTAATAAACATACTATAAGCAGTCAAACGAACCCCAAGTTGTTTATTATTAATATATATAACCTTATATAAGTCATTTGGCCGAACCATAGATTTTTAGGAATAAAATAACAATTAACAATATAATATTTGTTTTAAAAACTATTTTATGTCAATTTTGACACTATTTAGTAATTGATTTTTGGGAAAATCATAACAGAATTATTAGTTCGAAAAAAGTTGATTAAATCAATAATAACATGTCATATTAACCTATAAAATAAGTGGGATCCATAAAAATTCTCAAATTACATTTATTTTGGTGTTTATAACATCAATTATCTCAATATTTCATTAATAAGATAATTAATGCATCATCATTGTGTCATAAATAAATTAAATTATTTAATGTATAAAAATTAAAAATAAAATATCATTATGTAGGAAATAATTTTATATTTCTAATGAATATTTATAGTCGAATTTATCTTATGTATAACTCAATATTAAAAATTATTTTCTTATTAAACTTTGATTTTAACTATTTTAACCCTTCTTTAAATAAATTAATAATAAATGTCCTAATCTAATCCAAGTGGGCCTAAATGGTCATATTTTATTCCTAAGTTTGTTTTTGGTCGAATTACACTTATCCAATAGAATTTGGACATGTTTTAGTTTAATAATAATATCATCTTTACCCTTAATTACCCTATTTACTTTTTACCGTGGTAAAAAAAAAGTAAAAAGTCAGTATTCACCAAAAAAATTATTTTCATCTCATTGAACCACATTTTACTTACGAACATCAACCGTGTCTCTCGTAGTTTTGAAATTCCACTCACAGAAGCAGTAAAATTAAGTTTTATGAAAAATTCAGTATTTTAACTACCACTTAGTGGTTTCACTATTCATCAAAAATTGAAGGTTTTCAGAAAAATAAAAAAAATTCACCCTAGGCTAATTTCGATATTTCGAATCCAAAAATGAAGTCCATTTTGAAATATAAAATTTCAAAAAGTGGTTATTACTATTCATAACGGCTAGTTTTAATAATATTTTAATAGCATATCGTTGTTTAGTGAAACTCGGTATTGCGTACGACGCAAGCTATCGAGGAAGGTCGCGATTTCGTGTAAAGCAAGACAAGCTAGTGTTGTATAGAAAAATATTCCTTTGATGATTTATATAACATAAAAGTCTCGGGTGTTACATTCTACCCCCCTTAAAATGAATTTCGCCCTCGAAATTTGTCACTTTGTAACAAACAGATGAAGATACATCTCCCTCATCATATCCTCAAGTTCCCATGTAGCTTCTTCTAATTGGTGGTTCCTCCATAATACTTTCACCAATCGAGTGGTCTTGTTTCGTAGGACTTTTTCGCTATGATCCAGAATCTCTATCGGTTGTTCTTCATAAGAAAGATCTTGCTCCAGCGGTACAACTTCTGAGCTGAGTACATTTGAAGGATCAGGTATGTACTTTCTCAGGAGAGATACATGGAACACATCGTGAACTTGAGAGAGATTCGGTGGAAGCGCCAATTGGTAAGCTACCTTCCCAACACGATCCAGTATTTCGAAAGGACATATATAACTAGGGCTCAACATTCCCTTCTTTCCAAATCTCATAACCCACTTCCAGGGAGATATTCGTAAGAACACTTTATCACCCACTTCAAACTCTAGGTCTTTTCTTCGGTTGTCGGCATAAATTTTCTGTTGACTCTGAGCTGCTCTTATGTGTTGTTGAATAGATCTGACCTTTTCTGCCATTTCATCAACGAGATCAGGTCCTAATAGCTTTCTTTCCCCAACTTCATCCCAGCAAGTTGGAGTCCCGCATTTAATTCCATAGAGAGCTTCATAAGGAGTCATCTGAATACTGGAGTGAAAGCTATTATTATAAGAAAATTCCACCAAAGGTAGGTTTTGATCCCAACCTCCTTTGAAATCCATAGAGAAAGCTCTCAACATATCTTCTAGATTTTGAATTGTTCTCTCAGACTGACCATCTTTCTGAGGATGATAAGCAGTGCTGAAACTCAACTCTGTATCCAGAGTATGCTGAAGACTTCGCCAGAACATCGAGGTAAATCTCGGATCCCGATCAGATATAATACAAATTGGTACTCCATGCAATCTTACCACTTCCTTTACATATATCCTGGCAAGCTAATCCAGAGAGAAATACTCTCTAATAGCAATGAAGTGTGCAGACTTTCTAAGACGATCAACTATGACCCAGATAGCATTATTGCCTTTGGATGTTTTAGGAAGTCCTGTGACAAAGTCCATAGTAATGTTTTCCCATTTCCATTCGGGTCTGGGTAATGGTTGTAACATCCCCTTAGACATCTGTCTCTCAGCTTTAACTTGTTGACAAACCAAGCATCGAGAGACATATTCAGCAACAACTCTTTTCATTCCATCCCACCAGAAGTGCTCTTTCAGGTCCCTATACATCTTCGGGATTCCAGGATGAATAGAGAATGAAGAACTATGAGCCTCATCTAGCAGCTCCTTCTTTAATTCGGTGATGGGAGGAACACAAACCTGATTCCGGAACTTTATTATCCCATCACAATCAAGGTTGAATTCAGGAACATTTCTCACCTTATTTTGTAACTCGACATCTTCTTTTTGTGCCTCTTTAATATTCACATGTATAGATGGTTGAACATTAATTTGATAAAGATAAGATTTTTCCCCTTCCATTATAATTCCAAGATCCATCCTTTGTAAATCCATAAATATTGGATCTTTTGGATCCTCATCATGGATACACTAGCATGGTCTTGTCGACTTAATGCATGTTCCACCTTGTTTGCTTTCCCAGGGTGGTAATGGATTGAGCAGTCGTAATCCTTAATCAGCTCCAACCATCTTCTTTGACGCATATTCAGCTCCTTTTGTGTGAAAATATACTTTAAACTTTTATGATCAGAATAAATATCACACCTTACACCATAAAGGTAATGCCTCCAAATCTTTAATGCAAAGATTACCGTAGCTAACTCCAAATCATGTGTTGGGTAATTTTTCTCATGGATTTTCAACTGTCGTGACGCATAAGCTATCACCATATCATTTTGCATAAGAACACACCCTAATCCCTTCTTGGATGCATCACTATAGATCACAAACCTTTCTCCACTACAAGGCAGTGTGAGCACAGGTGCACAGGATAACCTTCTTTTCAACTCCTTGAAATTCTCTTCACATTCATCCGTCCAGAAAAACATAACTTCTTTCCGAGTCAACTTGGTGAGTGGATTAGATAATCGTGAAAAATCATTCACAAAACGTCGATAATATCCAGCCAAACCAAGAAAACTTCGGATCTCAGTTACTGTTGTTGGTCTCGACCATCTTTTTATAACCTCTGTTTGTAACAGCCCAAGATTTTATAAAAAAAATATTCTTTTTAATTTTATTAATGTCTTGTGTTGTACGCTACACCAAAAGGAGCTTGCACAACACGCATCCTTGTCTTTCCTTGCATTACACGCAATCGCGACCTTCCTCGATAGCGTGTGTAATACGCAATACCGAGTTTCACTAAACAACGATGTGCTATTAAAATATTATTAAAACTAGCCGTTATGAATAGTAATAACCACTTTTTAAAATTCTGTAAATCTTATTTTTCAAAATGAACTTCATTCTTGGATTCGGAGTATCGAATTTAGCCTAAGGTGAAATTTTGGTACTTTTCGGATAACTTTCATATTCTGATGAATAGTGAAAATTACTAAATTATAATTAAAAACAACCTTTTTAATCGAAATAATTAATAGTGATAAATTATTAATTTGAGTGGTTTTAAAGTATATTTAGAATATATTTTTACAATTTAATACAATGTTGGTCATTGGTTGTAATTTCACATTTAAACCAGACATAATCAAGTGTCAATCTTTTGATAGATATTGTTTTCTTAAAAAAAACACGCTATTTGTTTTAACAGCGGGATTTAATTATAAAAATAATTAATGAAACTTCTATGTTATGAATTTGGTAAAATAGACTTTATTTTTGAATTCTCAATATAAAATATAGCTTAGGATGAAATTTTGGCATTGTTCTGAAAAACATCAATTTTTGATGAATAGTGACACTACTAAGTGGTAGGTTAAAAAAACTGAATTTTGCATAAAACTTAATTTTACCGCTTCTGTGAATGGAATTTCGAAAATCCGAGAGACACGGTTAATATCAAGGACTAAAATGTGGTTCAATGAGATGAAAATAATTTTTTGGTGAATAGTAACTTTTTACTTTTTTACCGTGGTTAATAGTAAATAGGGCAACTAAGGGTAAATATGATATTACTATTACCCTAACACATGTCCTAATTCTATTGGATAAGTGTAATTAGACCAAAAACAAACTTAGGAATAAAAAAAAGACCATTTAGGCCCACTTGGATTAGATTAGGACATTTATTATTAATTTATTTAAAGAAAGGTTAAAATAGTTAAAATCAAAGTTTAATAAGTAAATCATTTTAATATGGGGTTATACATAAGATACATTCGATTGAAAATATTCATTGAAAAGCTAAAAAGATTTCCTACATGATGGTATTTTATTTGTAATTTTTAGACATAAAATAATTTAATTTATTTATGACACAACGATGATGCAGTAATTATCTTATTAATGAAATATTGACATAATTGATGTTATAAACACCAAAATAAATGTAATTTGAGATTTTTTATGAATTCCACTAATTTTCTAGGTTACTATGATATATTAATGTTGATTTAATCAACTTGGTTCGAACATTTAATTCTGTTATGACTTTCACAAAAATCATATATCAAATAGTGTCAAAATTGACACAAAATAGTTTTTAAATCAAATATTATATTATTAATTGTTATTGTATTCCTAAAAATCTAAGGTTCGGCCAAATGACTTAGATAAGGATATATATATTAATAATAAACAATTTGGGGTTCTTTTGGCATGTTATAGTAAGTTTATTAACCATATAGTGAAAGAAAACAAAAAGACACGGTAAAAGTTAAATTATTTAACTTAGAGTTAAATCTAATTGATAAGGTTTAAAATAAAATCCAAACATGTCTAAATTTGATTGGTTGATGAGATTACAACCCTATCTCATCTAATCTTCGAATATGAGTCATTTTTGGAGGTTTTTAAGTGGGGTTAGATTTATTATAAATTAATATTTTTAAGAATTCCTAAGGTGCCCCTCTCCTCCCCTATAAAAGGACACCTCCTCCCCCTCCTCCTCACACCAATTTGAGCACTCAAGCTCGGCCAACCCCTGCCATTTTCTCTTCTCCACTTCCCTAGAATAATCCTAGAGGTCATGGTATTCTTCAAAGACCAATCTTAGTTCCCTAAGTGGAGGATTCAAAGAGGCGTTCCAAAGAAGAGGTAATATCCATTACCGATCTTTTCAATTTCTTTCGTCTTCAACTTCTTCTTCATTAGTTGTTTCATGACAAATTAATAACATCAGTATTACTTACATACTGATATGTTATTATAAATATGAAACAACCCCAATTCACCTTCTATACATCCTACGGAAAAATGAAATCACCGTGCGTGCGTACGTACGGAATACCATCTCCACGCCGTGGTGTAATCTATTTTCCACCACCACCTTACATGGATGGGTATAATGGTGTAAAGAATAACTATACATAGTTATTAAAACATCATATTGATTCTGATATATTGTATAATCCACTCCAATTCAATTCAATATTTATGGAAATGATATCATCGCTCGTGCGTACGTACGGACTACCGTCTCCACGACGCGATGAGATTCATTTTCCATGTTAACCATTTAAGAATGATTATAAAGTATATATAAGGAATAATAATGAAATATATGACATTATAAAGCTACTGGATTTATGTATATATATATATGTATTTCATCTACTTACTTCCATTCAAGACAATAAGGAAAGGAAAACAGCGTTCATGCGTACGTACGGACTACCGTCTCCATGAACGGTGTTTTTCATTTCATTTATCTATCTATTATATATATATATACTGAATATATATGATATATAAATCATATTTTATATTCTGTAAGTAAGTAAATCATGATATAAGTTATAATAATCTCAAGAACAACAAGTCAAAACACCTACGATAAAAGAAACGATTTTACCCAAAACGCTTCTTTAACATGGAATTTACAAAAGAACGGGTCATATAATGTCATAAGTGAACCATATATGATATCATAACAATTAATATGATTCTTTAATAAGTCAATTACATTATTTAAACCATTATACAGGAGCTTCGGACACGTACAAAGCAAATCGGACCTAAGGTAAGGGAAATATCACAATCTCATTTTTATCCGAGATTGTTTATTCGTAAGTATTTACTGGGGTGTATTTTATCATCCACATCCATGTTTCATAAATATGTAATATTATTTCCATACATCTACAATTGTTTAAATCCATTTTTACCCTTCGGTGAGTTTTTAGTAATATGTATGAAAGGAATCTTTTGTCATTTTTCGGACGAGGTACTTTTTTGACTTTTCCGACAAAAGTACGAAGAATGTTTTTTTTTAACTTATATGGAATGAATGGATTTTTAAAACATTATTTCCAAGAAACTTCCTTTACAAGTTTTCAAGTTTATTTTTAATCAACTTCTTTTATTTTAAAGTTGTATGACATGTTATTAAAGGAAAAAATGTTTTTGAAGAAGAAAGGATATTTTCCTCAAGAATGAAGTTCAAGTATTTTATCAAAACATTTTTCCATATAAGATAATAAAAGGGTACTGTTTTTATCCCTATGATTACATTGAGTTGATCATGTTGTGATGGAATTATTTTTATGAATTCCTTTATCTTATATGAATTGATTTATGATGTCATGATGTTTCAAGAATCCCATTTCTGTTACATGTGTTATGTGATGATGTATGATTTATGATTATGTGGCACACATAAGAAAGGATTCATTATAAGATGGGTGGGACCTATATCTCCCTCCAATGCATTGGGTAAAGATTTTATATCTCATGAGATAGACAGGGCTGGAACGGTAGGTTATACCGGTTCAGTGAAACAGGACTGAAACGAGGGTTACTCGATTCAGAAAGGGACTTTGTCCACTAAGATAGTCTTGGCAATGAGTCTTGACTAACAAGAAATGATTCTCTATGATTATGTGTGAATGCCACAAAGTTTCATGTTTTATGTTATGATTATTGTGATTACATTTCACTGCCGTGATTTATCCCATGTTATGAAATTATGATCTCTTCTGTAGGTTAAGATTTCCAAAAGTTATGTGCTTGTGTATATGATGTGATTGATATTTCTTTTGTTTACCCTTACTGAGCATTTGAGCTCACCCTTTTATGTTTTCTTTTCCCCAGGATATAAAGAATGGTTTTAGGTAAAAAAAGGGGAAGATCTTTATGGGAGATATAGAAGATCTTTCACCACGATTAGAAGATTACGTTCCGAGTTTCCAAAGACACTAAACTATTACGATCCTTGTGTGTGTGTTTTCGTTATGTACTACGTATTCCGCAAAAGTAATGTAATGTCTATGTACGTCAAGCATCGGGTCTCTACAGTTGGTATCAGAGGGAGGTTTAGTCAACCTTTGGAAACTAGGATGCGAAAACGTTAGTGAGATCCCTAGAGATATTTCTACGGTATGTCTAGGGATGTCCCTAAGGTTAAGTATACGTATAGGTTATAGTACTAGAACTACGCTAATGATCATAGAATTAAACCTAAGATGTTATATATTGAAGGTACTCCCCCTTTATTATGTTGTTTTCCCTAGCATGATTTTTGCCTCTCACACTATTCTTTTTGGGTTTTAGACGATGGCTGGAACCCGAAGGAACCGTGTTGATCAATGCAATGGACAATGCAATGATTGCCCTCCTGAATAAACAAATGTTATGGGAGATGGAGTGAAAAATCTTATTGCTATACTTACACAAGCTATGAATCATTCTGGACATCCAAATGAGCAGAGAAGGGAACAATATTCTATTGAGTCCTTCATGAGGCAACGTCCACCTTCTTTCAGTGGGTCTTCTGATCCACTTGTTGCTGAACAATGGATCAGTACCACTGAAAAGATATTTTCAGTTCTTCAATGTTCTGAACATGATAAAGTCATCTTAGCAGTATATCGTTTGGAAGGTGAAGCTTATCAATGGTGGAATCTTATCAAAATTATGATGCCTAGAGATGAAATTGAGTCCATGGAATGGGACGAGTTCAAGAACTTGTTTTTTAGTAAGTACTTCCCTCGTATTCTTCGAACAAAGATGGAGAAAGAGTTTCTTGAACTGAAGCAAAGGGATGATGAATCTGTTGGTACCTATGAAGAAAATTTTACAAGACTTGCAAGGTACGCTTCTGGTATTATCATCCAACCTGAAAGTAAAGTTGATCGATTTTTCAGTGGCTTAAAACCAAGTCTTCGAAGGGCATTAGCTATAAGAGACTTCAGTAGCTATGAAGAAATTGTGCGTTGTGCTATCAAGGTAGAAATAGAAGTTGGTGTTACATATCAATCTCATGGTTTTGACAAGAAACGAAAGGTGGAGTTCAAGGAGAAATCTCAGAATAATGGTGAAAAGAAGATGAATGTTTCCTTATGCACAAAGTGTGGAAAGAAGCATGGTGGAGATTGTCTTAAAGGGACTAGAAAATGTTTTAAGTGTGGAAAAGAAGGTCATCGAGCAGCTGAGTGTCGAAGTAATGGAAAAAGGGATTCTAATGATGTGAATAAAGCAAACACTGCAGAGAATGCACCACCAAAACTTCAATGCTTCAAGTGCAAGGAAATGGGGCATTATGCTAATAAATTCCCTAATCAAAGGGTTAGTGATGATCAACATGAGCAACCACTTAAGGCAATGGACAAAGGGAAGTCGCATGCGATCACTATTGGAGATGTTGAATATGACAACGATGTGGTGGAATGATTAAGTGTTTATGTAATGGGATTCCAAAATAATGTTGTATCATAAAGTATTGGAATATTTATGTATTGGTCTAATGTGGTATTCAAAGTGATTGAGATATTTTTGGAAATAAGTTGATATGCGCATAATGTAGGGAAAACGAGAAAACGAAATGTTTAACAGTATTCATGAGCTCATGATTGATATAAGGACTAAGTGATATCATGGTTAGAGTATATAGAATTTTGAGGATTTTGGTATGTGGAAAGAGTTAACATTTAATAGAATTCATGTTTTCAATAAGGTTCAATGGGTATTCAAGAGAGTACAAGATTAAGGCCTTTGAATGTTTGGAATGTGACCATCAAGATATATCTTATGATATATGGGGATCAACGATGGTATTAAATCTCTGGTAATCGTTTTCACTATGTTATGAGAGTGGACTGCAGTATTATGGATAAGCCTAAAGATTGGAATGGATTATGTTGGACATAAGTTAGTATTGTTTAAGGATAGATGTTTTTTCGATATTATTGATGGGATGTTATAGTAATATAGTTTTAGAAAAAGGACAACCTGCAGGACGGGCGACAACCCATCGCGTCGAACAAGGCTATGGGAATCGAACCCACAACCGAAGTGCGACTGGCCTTTATCGCCTACCATTGGCCTACAGGAAGTCCCTGTTTAGTAGAAACTAGTTTTATTATATTAAGCAGTATGATATATGAAGTATAAGTCCATTTTAGGAACCATATGTGATTAATCTCACTATAGATAGACTTATGTATATAATTTTTGCTAACCTTTTGTTTGAGACAGATGGAATGACCCGTCATTCTATCACATGATCTGCTAACACTTCACGAATAACAAATTCAACTTCATTTATATAAGAGATGAAGTGGAAATTGTTCAAGGCACGAACAACAGTGAGATTGTACCAAAATAAAGTAAGTATTTATTAAAATTCAAATTTTCAACTTTAGGGGAAATGATCTTGAAAACCAAAAATGTTGTCCTAGTGATCTTATACCTGATAAATCAGATGGTACCTTATATCATCACAAATCTATGGATTTGTGATTACTGGCTTTTCCATAGCCATGTTCTCTACCACTCTCCATCAGAACATGATGGTTAGATTTCTCTTCCATATCCATATTTTCACCTATGTGGAAACCCAATGATTAGTTTATTTGGGTAACCGTTACGTTTCATACTTGTGTTTTTAAAGATTGGTTTTGATATTCCTTTTTACGATGTGGGTTTCTATTAAAGAAACTTTCGAATAGTAAACCATTTATAACCCCGACGAATTTCGAGGGAGAAATTCATTTTAAGGGGGGTATAATGTAACAGCCCAAGATTTTTAAAAAAAAATATTCTTTTTAATTTTATTAATGTCTTGTGTTGTACGCTACACCAAAAGGAGCTTGCACAACACGCATCCTTGTCTTGCCTTGCATTACACGCAATCGCGACCTTCCTCGATAGCGTGTGTAATACGCAATACCGAGTTTCACTAAACAACGATGTGCTATTAAAATATTATTAAAACTAGCCGTTATGAATAGTAATAACCACTTTTTAAAATTCTGTAAATCTTATTTTTCAAAATGAACTTCATTCTTGGATTCGGAGTATCGAATTAAGCCTAAGGTGAAATTTTGGTACTTTTCGGATAACTTTCATATTCTGATGAATAGTGAAAATTACTAAATTATAATTAAAAACAACCTTTTTAATCGAAATAATTAATAGTGAAAAATTATTAATTTGAGTGGTTTTAAAGTATATTTAGAATATATTTTTACAATTTAATACAATGTTGGTCATTGGTTGTAATTTCACATTTAAACCAGACATAATCAAGTGTCAATCTTTTGATAGATATTGTTTTCTTAAAAAAAACACGCTATTTGTTTTAACAGCGGGATTTAATTATAAAAATAATTAATGAAACTTCTATGTTATGAATTTGGTAAAATAGACTTTATTTTTGAATTCTCAATATAAAATATAGCTTAGGATGAAATTTTGGCATTGTTCTGAAAAACATCAATTTTTGATGAATAGTGAAACTACTAAGTGGTAGGTTAAAAAAACTGAATTTTGCATAAAACTTAATTTTACCGCTTCTGTGAATGGAATTTCGAAAATCCGAGAGACACGGTTAATATCAAGGACTAAAATGTGGTTCAATGAGATGAAAATAATTTTTTGGTGAATAGTAACTTTTTACTTTTTTTACCGTGGTTAATAGTAAATAGGGAAACTAAGGGTAAATATGATATTACTATTACCGTAACACATGTCCTAATTCTATTGGATAAGTGTAATTAGACCAAAAACAAACTTAGGAATAAAAAAAAGACCATTTAGGCCCACTTGGATTAGATTAGGACATTTATTATTAATTTATTTAAAGAAAGGTTAAAATAGTTAAAATCAAAGTTTAATAAGTAAATCATTTTAATATGGGGTTATACATAAGATAAATTCGATTGAAAATATTCATTGAAAAGATAAAAAGATTTCCTACATGATGGTATTTTATTTGTAATTTTTAGACATAAAATAATTTAATTTATTTATGACACAACGATGATGCAGTAATTATCTTATTAATGAAATATTGACATAATTGATGTTATAAACACCAAAATAAATGTAATTTGAGATTTTTTATGAATTCCACTAATTTTCTAGGTTACTATGATATATTAATGTTGATTTAATCATCTTGGTTTGAACATTTAATTCTGTTATGACTTTCACAAAAATCATATATCAAATAGTGTCAAAATTGACACAAAATAGTTTTTAAATGAAATATTATATTATTAATTGTTATTGTATTCCTAAAAATCTAAGGTTCGGCCAAATGACTTAGATAAGGATATATATATTAATAATAAACAATTTGGGGTTCGTTTGGCATGTTATAGTAAGTTTATTAACCATATAGTGAAAGAAAACAAAAAGACACGGTAAAAGTTAAATTATTTAACTTAGAGTTAAATCTAATTGATAAGGTTTAAAATAAAATCCAAACATGTCTAAATTTGATTGGTTGATGAGATTACAACCCTATCTCATCTAATCTTCGAATATGAGTCATTTTTGGAGGTTTTTAAGTGGGGTTAGATTTATTATAAATTAATATTTTTAAGAATTCCTAAGGTGCCCCTCTCCTCCCCTATAAAAGGACACCTCCTCCCCCTCCTCCTCACACCAATTTGAGCACTCAAGCTCGGCCAACCCCTGCCATTGTATCCTCTCCACTTCCCTAGAATAATCCTAGAGGTCATGGTCTTCTTCAAAGACCAATCTTAGTTCCCTAAGTGGAGGATTCAAAGAGGCGTTCCAAAGAAGAGGTAATATCCATTACCGATCTTTTCAATTTCATTCGTCTTCAACTTCTTCTTCATTAGTTGTTTCATGACAAATTAATAACATCAGTATTAATTACATACTGATATGTTATTATAAATATGAAACAACCCTAATTCACCTTCTATACATCCTACGGAAAAATGAAATCACCGCGCGTGCGTACGTACGGAATACCGTCTCCACGCCGTGGTGTAATCTATTTTCCACCACCACCTTACATGGATGGGTATAATGGTGTAAAGAATAACTATACATAGTTATTAAAACATCATATTGATTCTGATATATTGTATAATCCACTCCAATTCAATTCAATATTTATGGAAATGATATCATCGCTCGTGCGTACGTACGGACTACCGTCTCCACGACGCGATGAGATTCATTCTCCATGTTAACCATTTAAGAATGATTATAAAGTATATATAAGGAATAATAATGAAATATATGACATTAAAAAGCTACTGGATTTATGTATATATATATATATATGTATTTCATCTACTTACTTCCATTCAAGACAATAAGGAAAGGAAAACAACGTTCATGCGTACGTACGGACTACCGTCTCCATGAACGGTGTTTTTCATTTCATTTATCTATCTATTATATATATATATATATACTGAATATATATGATATATAAATCATATTTTATATTCTGGAAGTAAGTAAATCATGATATAAGTAATAATAATCTCAAGAACAACAAGTCAAAACACCTACGATAAAAGAAACGATTTTACCCAAAACGCTTCTTTAACATGGAATTTACAAAAGAACGGGTCATATAATGTCATAAGTGAACCATATATGATATCATAACAATTAATATGATTCTTTAATAAGTCAATTACATTATTTAAACCATTATACAGGAGCTTCGGACACGTACAAAGCAAATCGGACCTAAGGTAAGGGAAATATCACAATCTCATTTTTATCCGAGATTGTTTATTCGTAAGTATTTACTGGGGTGTATTTTATCATCCACATCCATGTTTCATCAATATGTAATATTATTTCCATACACCTACAATTGTTTAAATCCATTTTTACCCTTCGGTGAGTTTTTAGTAATATGTATGAAAGGAATCTTTTGTCGTTTTTCGTACGAGGTACTTTTTTGACTTTTCCGACAAAAGTACGAAGAATGTTTTTTTTAACTTATATGGAATGAATGGATTTTTAAAACATTATTTCCAAGAAACTTCCTTTACAAGTTTTCAAGTTTATTTTTAATCAACTTCTTTTATTTTAAAGTTGTATGACATGTTATGAAAGGAAAAAATGTTTTTGAAGAAGAAAGGATATTTTCCTCAAGAATGAAGTTCAAGTATTTTATCAAAACATTTTTCCATCTAAGATAATAAAAGGGTTCTGTTTTTATCCCTATGATTACATTGAGTTGATCATGTTGTGATGGAATTATTTTTATGAATTCCTTTATCTTATATGAATTGATTTATGATGTCATGATGTTTCAAGAATCCCATTTCTGTTACATGTGTTATGTGATGATGTATGATTTATGATTATGTGGCACACATAAGAAAGGATTCATTATAAGATGGGTGGGACCTATATCTCCCTCCAATGCATTGGGTAAAGATTTTATATCTCATGAGATAGACAGGGCTGGAACGGTAGGTTATACCGGTTCAGTGAAACAGGACTGAAACGAAGGTTACTCGATTCAGAAAGGGACTTTGTCCACTAAGATAGTCTTGGCAATGAGTCTTGACTAACAAGAAATGATTCTCTATGATTATGTGTGAATTCCACAAAGTGTCATGTTTTAAGTTATGATTATTGTGATTACATTTCACTGCCGTGATTTATCCCATGTTATGAAATTATGATCTCTTCTGTAGGTTAAGATTTCCAAAAGTTATGTGCTTGTGTATATGATGTGATTGATATTTCTTTTGTTTACCCTTACTGAGCATTTGAGCTCACCCTTTTATGTTTTCTTTTCCCCAGGATATAAAGAATGGTTTTAGGTAAAAAAAAGGGGAAGATCTTTATGGGATATATAGAAGATCTTTCACCACGTTTAGAAGATTACGTTCCGAGTTTCCAAAGACACTAAACTATTACGATCCTTGTGTGTGTGTTTTCGTTATGTACTACGTATTCCGCAAAAGTAATGTAATGTCTATGTACGTCAAGCTTCGGGTCTCTACACTATTTTTGCTGGATCCACAGATATCCCCTCTTTTGAGATTATGTAACCCAAAAATGCAACTTTTTGAAGCCAAAATTCACACTTGGTAAATTTGGCATAAAGCTTCTCCTTTCTGAGGGTATTCAATATAATTCTCAAGTGATCTTCATGTTCTTCTTTGCACTTTGAATAGACAAGAATATCGTCTATAAATACTACCACAAATTGATCAAGATAGTCTCTAAAGACTCTATTCATCAGATCCATGAAGATAGCAGGGGCATTAGTAAGACCAAATGGCATCACTATAAATTCATAGTGTCCATACCTTGTACGGAAAGCCGCCTTTGGTATATCCTCCCTTTTGACCTTAATTGATGATACCCTGAACGAAGATCAATCTTGGAAAAGTATTGATCTTCGTGTAGTTGGTCAAATAGGTCAACAATGCGCGGGGGAGGATATTTGTTCTTGATAGTGATCTTGTTAAGTTCTCGATAATCAATGCAAAGTCTCATTGATCCATCTTTCTTCTTAAAAAATAGAACAGGTGCTCCCCAAGGTGACGCACTAGGGCATATGAATCCCTTATCAATATTCTCTTGGAGTTTCTTCTTCAATTCCTGCAACTCAATTAGGGTCATTCTATAATGTGTCTTTGAAATAGGCAAAGCACCCGGTACGAGTTCTATTGAAAACTCAACTTCACGATTTGGTGGAAGACCCGGTAATTCCTCTGGAAAGACATTATCAAACTCCCGTACAATAGGAATATTCTTAATCGTGAGTTTCTTACCAACCATTTGAGATAAATAACCTTCATTTAGTGGAATCAATACCCATAAAATGGAAGAAATTTCCACTGGAAGGTTATGTTCATCCTTGCATTGATAGACGATCATAGATTGATCTGGAATATGAAATGTGACTTCCCTTCTTTGGAAATTAATATGAGATCCATATAAAGAAAGCCAATACGTGCCAAGAATCACATAAAATTACACTATAAGAATGATCACAAGATTTTCAGGATTCACTTTCCCACAAACTTCGATCGGAGAAGAATTATAAACATTTGATGCGAATGTTGTGACATTATGTGTTGTCACAGATAACTCAACATCTAAGTTTTGAGGTAATACGGTGATACCCTTAGAAAATTCTTCAGAAATAAAAGAGTGGGTGGATCCAGAATCAAATAAAACACTTGTTACATTAGAGTGGATGGTAAGTGTACCTTTCACCACATCATTATCGTACTCCACATCGCAGAAAGAAATTGCATGTGACATTCCTTTGTCTTTAGCCTTAAGAGTTTGTTGACGTCGACCATCATCATCAAACCTTGGATTAGGGCATTTGTTGGCATAATGTCCCATCTCCTTGCACTTGAAACATGGAAGTGTAGTAGGTTCATTATGTGTATCCCTTCCTTTGTTTGCATCATTAGACATCTTCTTCCCATCATCACGGCATTCAAATGCCCTATGACCTTCCTTTCCACATTTGAATCATTTACTTGTCCCTTTAAGACAACTCCCTCCATGTTTCTTTCCACACTTTGAGCATAAGGGAAAGCTCATCTTCTTTTCAGTGTGCTCTTTAGATTTTCCTTTGAATTCCATTTTCCACTTCTTATCAAACCCATATGACTGATGGGTTACTCCAATCTCCATCTCGACTTTGAGAGCACATCGAACGATTTCCTTGTAGCTATTGAAGTCCCTTATGGCTAACGCCTTTCGAAGACTTGGTTTTAAGACACTAAAGAATCGATCGATCTTACTCTCAGGTTGGATAATAATACCAGAAGTGTACCTTGAAAGTATTGTAATATTTGCTTCATAGGTACCAACAGATTCATCATCCTTTTGCTTTAGTTCAAGAAACACTTTCTCCATCTTTGTTCGGAGAATACGAGGGAAGTACTTATTGACAAATAAGTTCTTCAACTCGTCCCATTCCATGGACTCAATTTCATCCCTTTGCCTCGTATTCTTAATAAGATTCCACCATTTATCAGCATATCCTTCCAAACGATACACTGCTAGGATGAATTTATCATGTTCAGAACATTGAAGAACTGAAAATATCTTTTCAGTAGTACTAATCCATTGTTCAGCAACTAATGGATCAGTAGACCCACTGAAAGAAGGTGGACGCTGCCTCATGAAGGATTCAACAGAATGTTGCTCCTTCCTTTGCTCGTTTGGAAGTCCTTCATGGTTCATAGCTTGATAAAGTTGTGTGAGCATGCCTACAAGATTTTTCATTCCAGCTCCCATAACGTTTGGTTGCTCAGGGGGACAATCATTGCATTGCTCGTCGCATTCCGCATTAACACAATTCATTCGGGATCCATCCATTGACTAAAACCAAGAAGAATAGTGTGAGAAACACTAATTATAATAGGAAAACCACATAATTAAGAATAAAATTTCACACTTAAGGTCTTATCCTAGGTTATTCATGGCCATTTCTAAAACACTAAGATTGTGTTCTATGCTTAGACTTATCCTTAGGGTTCTTACTAAGGCTTTTACATCCTAGTTTCCAAAGGTTGACTATACCTTTTCTCTGATACCAACTATAACGACCCATACTTTACATACATTGTTAATACATCAAAATTGAAGAATACTTATTACAACATATAACAAAACCATGAATGGACCGTATAGGTATAGTGTATTTAGAAACAGGGAAACATAAACAACTGGTTCATAAAGCATCTACTTTTCCTCCCATTTATTTCATCATCTCTAGAGCCCCCTTTTCGCATATTCTACTTAATAACCTTCTTATTGACCTGGGGAAATAAAACATACAAAAGGGTGAGCTCAAATGCTCAGTAAAGGTAAACAAAAGAAATATCAATCACATCATATACATAAGAACAAAACTTTTGGAAATCTTATCCTGCAAAAGAGATCCTAATATTATAACATGGAATAAATCATTGCAGTGAAATGTAATCACAATAATCATAACTTAAAACATGAAACTTTTTGGAATACACACATAATCATAGAGAATCATTTCTTGTTAGTCAAGACTCATTGCCAAGACTATCTTAGTGGACAAAGTCCATTTCTGAACCGAGTCACCCTCGTTTCAGTCATGTTTCACTGAACCGGTATAACCTACCATTCCAGCCATGTCTATCTCATTAGATATAAAATATTTACCCAATTCATTGGAGGGAGATATAGGTCCCACCCATCTCATAATGATACCATTCTTATGTGTGCCATAAAATCTTAAATCATACATCATTGCATAACCCACGTAATAAAAATGGGATTCTTAAACTACATGACATCATAAAACAATTCATATAAGATAAAGGAATTCATAAAAATATTTCCGTCACAACATAATAAAACCCATGTAATAATAGGGATAGAAACAGAACCCTTTATTATCTTAGATGGAAAATAATTTTGATAAAACAGTTGAACTCCATTCTTGAGGAAAATATCATTTCCACTTCAAAAACACTTTTCCTTTCTTAACATGTCATACAATTTTAAACTAAAAGAATTTGATTAAAAATAAACTTGAAAACTTGTAAAGGAAGCTTCTTGGAAATAATGTTTTAAAAATCCATTCGTTCCGTATAAGTTATAAAAACATTCTTCTCGTACTTTTTTCGGAAAAGTCAAAAAGTACCTCATACGAAAAACGACAAAATATTCCTTTCATATCTTTTACAAAAAAACATACCAAAGGGTAAAATTGGATATAAAAAATTCTAGAAGAATGGAAATAATATTACATATTGAGGGAACATGGATGTGGATGATAAAATACACCCCAGTAATTACCAAAGTAAAAACAATCTCGGATAAAAGTGAGATTGTGATATTTCACTTACCTTAGGACTGACTTGCTTTGTAAGTGTCCAAACCTCCTGTATAATGATTTAAACAATGTTATTGACTTATTCCAGAATCATAGTTATTTTTATGATATCATATTTGGTCATATTCTTAGCTTCTTACTAGTAATATTTCATTGCTACTTGTTATTCGGGTGTTTATAACTTTTTGTTCTTATGCATGTTTTGTCGAATAAATTCTTATTCTTTTCTTTAGGTTATAGATACCTCATTTCCAGAATTTTATTAGTGTAATATATATAATATTCATTAATTCATTTATATAATCATTATGAAATGAAGATCATGTAGAACGAGTCGCATCACATCGTGGAGACGGTATTCCGTACGTACGCACGAGTGATGATATCATTCCTATGATCATGGAATTGTATTGGAGTATATGTATACTATTTCAGAATCAATATAACTTTATAATATTCATATATAGTCATTATTTACACCATTATACCCATCCAAGTAAGGTGGTGGTGGAAAATAGATTACACCATGGCGTGGAGACGGTATTCCGTACGTACGCACGCGCGGTGATTTGTTTTTCCGTAGGATGGATAGCTGGTGAAATAGGGTTGTTTCATACTTATAATAACATATCAGTATATGAGTGATACTGATGTTATTACTTCATAATGAAACAACAAAAGAAGAAGAAGTGGAAGAACAAATAAAGATGAAAGAATCGGTAACGGACATTACCTCTTCTTTGAAGTGCTTCTTTGAGACCTTCTTTTAGGGCACTAAAATTGGTCTTTGAAGAAGACCAGGACCTCTAGGATGTCTCTAGGGACGTGGAGAGGAGAATGTGGCAGGGGTTGGCCGAGCTTTAAGGCTAAAAGTGGTGTGAGGAAGAGGGGGAAGAGGTGTCCTTTTATAACGGAGGAGAGGGGCACCTTTGGAATAACTAAAACTATTATTTTATTATAAAGTCAAGTTCGGTTTTAAATAGCTCCAAATTGATATATTTCGAAGATAAGGTGGGTATGGGTCGAAATACTCTCATCCAATAGAATTTAGACAAGTTTAGGTTCCTATTTTAACCTTATCATTTAGATTTAACATTAAGTTAAATAATTTTACTTTTACCATCTCTTCTTGTGTTCTTATACTATAAGGTTAATAAACATACTATAAGAAGCCAAAAGAACCCCAAGTTGTTTATTATTAATATATATAACCTTATCTAAGTCATTTGGCCGAACCTTAGATTTTTAGGAATAAAATAACAATTACCAATATATTATTTGTTTTAAAAACTATTTTATGTCAATTTTGACACTATTTAGTAATTGATTTTTGTGAAAATCATAACAGAATTACTAGTTCGAACCATGTTAATGAAATCAATTATAACATGTCATATTAACCTATAAAATTGGTGGGATTCATAAAAAGTCTCAAATTACATTTATTTTGGTGTTTATAACATCAATTATGTCAATATTTTATTAATAAAATAATTACTGCATCATCATTGTGTCATAAATAAATTAAATTATTTAATGTCTAAAAATTACAAATAAAATACCATTATGTAGGAAATCTTTTTAGATTTCTAATGAATACTTATAGTCTAATTTATCTTATGTATAACCCCATATTAAAAATTATTTACTTATTAAACATTGATTTTAAATATTTTAACCCTTCTTTAAATAAATTAATAATAAATGTCCTAATCTAATCCAAGTGGGCCTAAATGGACATATTTTATTCCGAAGTTTGTTTTTGGTCGAATTAAACTTATCCAATAGAATTATGACATGTGTTAGGTTAATAATAATATCATCTTTACCCTTAATTACCCTATTTAGTTTTTACCGTGAAAAAAAGTAAAAATTTATTATTCACCAAAAAATTATTTTCATCTCATTGAACAACATTTTACTTACTGATATCAACCGTGTCTCTCAGAGTATTGAAATTCCACTCACAGAAGCGGTAAAGTTAAGTTTTAGGAAAAATTCTGTTTTTTAACTACCACTTAATGGTTTCACTATTCATCAAAAATTGAATGTTTTCAGAAAAATACCAAAATTTTACCCTAGGCTAATTTCGAACTTCCAAATCCAAAAATGAGGTCCATTTTGAAAAATAAAATTTCAAAAAGTGGTTATTACTATGCATAATGGCTAGTTTTAATAATATTTTAATGGCATATCATTGTTTAGTGAAACTCGGTATTGCGTACGACGCAAGCTATCGAGGAAGGTCGCGATTTCGTGTAAAGAAAACCAAGAAAGTGTTGTGTAGAAGAAGATTCCTTTGATGATTTATATAACATAAAAGTCTCGGGTGTTATATCAAATTAATTCATTGAGGGCTATCTTGGTCCTACCCACTTAGAGAAGGATGGGTTCACTACCCAATGACCTTCTATTTTTACAACGAACAAGCGCCCATCTTTTCAAAAACGTTTAAATATTTCTTTATATATGTATATATATTAGTATTTTTCACTGGTGTTTTTACTTTTAAATATGCCAATGTATTAAAATAAACATCCATACTTATATATGTATACACATTTATGATTTCCATTTCATCATTTGCATGTTTGGTTACTACCAATACTTTTAAGGCTATACCTTACATATATATATATTCATAGGATTATTTATGCTTTTTCTGAAGTAGTCGATTTATGCATCGATATATCTTTGCATGTTTTTCCATACATACTTTCCCTTTAACAAATCATTTTTTAAGGATCATTTAGGAATAAAAACAATTTACCCATACAACATGTATATATATATTGTGAATACAACAAGCAAAAATATTATCCATACTACTTACACATGCATATAATAAAACGGATGAGCGCGACATGTCATTTATTTAAATAATGTACACTACATATATTATAAATTAAATTCATTAATTAATTAAATGAATCACATATGAATATATATATATGAACATGTAAACATATTTTGAAAGACAAAACTATACTAAACCATAAATAAAACATATGGATGAAACATATAAGCGTATATCTATGATTTTACAATTTGTGAGTATGTTTCACATAGAAAATCAGTTATATATCAATAATTACCCTTTCTAAAATCCATAATAATTTAACATTGAAGTATAAAATCATATATACACAAAATTATATAAAAGGATTTTTTGTATCAAAATTAAAGAAAAATAAACTCTTGCAAACATTGTTCGCATCCAGAACATTAATTAAGGATTCATATACATCTTTGAAAAACTCAAAATAGACAAGGAATATAACCATGTATACATAAAAATATATACATGGGTATTGCATAATAAAAATATAGCAGCATAAACCCATATAAATTCATTGCAACTCCTATAAAACCAATTTAAGTAAAAATAGAATCCAAACTATATATATTTTAAAACAAATATATAATTCTCCTTACATGAATCAACTATTAATTAAGAAAATAAAAATGTTAATTTTGTTATGAATAAACCCATGAGTAAACATAGAAGAAGAAATTAATTTGATAAAATATAAAATAAAATCCCTTAAAAAGTTAGGAAAATAAATAAATATTTCAAATAACTATTTATACCTTACGATTCTTTGCTGCATATTCCATCTTTATAAGAAAACCTTCTTTATTCTAGACTTGATAATAAAATGGGAAAAAAAGTACAGAATTGCTCCCACTCTCCCTGACTCATTTGAAATCCTTAACAAACCCTTTTTTCTAGTGTATTGAGGTTGAACAGCTTTATATACATCATTTTCAAAAAACTTATATTAACAATTATATGTGAATTAATAAGATTGATGTTGAGAGGAAAAGCTATCCAAGTTGAGATATATAATTGAAGATAAAACAACAATGACAGGAGTGATTCAATGCATCAATAATGAAAGAATCCAATTGTAGCAGATAACAACAACCAAAATAAATTTATAAGAGGCTTGGCGAGCAAGCATAGACTTGGATAGAAAATATAGATGGATATATTATATACAAATCGAATAATCAAGACTACCATGTAGCATAAATTTCAATATATCCATATGCAGCGGACCACAATAGACTAAACAATCCACAAAATAGATTAAATTAATGCGGGCGTTGAAAATAAACACCCTTCCAAATACTAACATCGTATAGAAGGAAGATGTAGATAGATTAAAGAAAACAATAATAAAAAATTGAATTGATACACTGCATATGAATCAAATAAGATTTTTGAATACATAAATCCAAACTAAACATGAAAAATCAGTATTCATGACACTGTAAACAAAACTGGAAACTCGATTTGGAAAAACCGAAACTGAAATTAAGAATTCTACCTGTGGTTTCAGACAAATTAGAGGTTGTTTTCCCCAAATCTGTGTTCACAACCTTCAACATGATAGAGATCAAGTGCATTTGAACCGTAATACCACATTAAACCTGATGCTTCAAAACCTCTATATGCAAATGAATGATGGAAGACCCCTGAGCTTCAATCAAAGGTCGACATAGCCCAATCGAACTCTAACTCGCGCTCTCCAACTCCTTATTTGGGTTCAACCTCGGTTCACGAAGGAAAAGACGAAACATAACACCTTGGCCTCAACCTGTACCATCTCTCAAATTCAATAGAAATGAGACCCATAGCTTAGATTCATCTCACACATGACTACCCCGCATAATCCCAAATGACTTCCGCCACTTTTTTTAATTAATTGTTTTTCAATTCTGTTTCATCATATATATAGATATATCATTTTTTATAATGATAATAATATTATAATTAAAAAAAATATTATAAAAAATATTATATTAATTTTATAATTTAAAATAATATTTCATATAGAATAATGGAAAATAAATAAAATATGGTTTGTAATATAAGTTTATAATAATAGTAATATTATAATGTACTTATAATTTAAAATAATACTTATATATATATATTTACTTATAATCCATACTTTGAAATAAATTGTTTCCTTTGTTTTATGAAAATTTATTAATGTTGAAAACATAAAATAAAACCAAATTTAAATATTAAATATCATATCTAGAAAATAATGATTTATTTTTAATAGTATTTTTAATTTAAATAAAATGATATATGTTGAATTATCATTATAATTTATTTACTTATTTCCTTAACAGATAATTCATTACTAATTCAATATTTTTCTTTATTAAAAATATCATTGAATTAATGTTTAATTAAAAAAAATTAATTAATTAATTAATTATTTTCAATAAAACATGGTTTGGTACATTAATTATAGCTTTTTAAAATTTTTATGGTGTTATAAAATTAGTTTAAATTTTGAGAACTATATATTTCGAGTAAATGATGACTTTATTTAAAAATCAAATTTCTTATATTTAGAAATTTATTTCCATAAAATGGAGTTCATTTTTTAATTTGATACAATGAGAAAATGTTGGGGTAAATTTTTATGTTTTTTCTAAAGTACATGATTTTTTCATGAATAATAAAATATTACAATTTACAAAAAATACTAAATGCATGATTTTTTGAGTCATATGTGATGTATAGCTGATCTATGAATAGTTCATTTTTACTAACATTCAAATATTAATTTTTTTCACAATAATTAGCAATATATATATTCCGAAGAAAAATAATAAAATAATGAATAAGATATTAAAAATTCACCCCTCTCCTGCCACTATAAAAAACTCCCTCACCCCCTCTTTGCCTCACACATCTAAGCCTTGACGCTAGTCAATGTTCATCCAAATTTCTGTTTCCTAGTATATCTCCACATACAAGAGCTCTTGGTCTTAACAGAAGGAGAAAATCCATCCCGTTAAATATATTATCAAGCAGGGGGATCCAAGAGTTAATATCCTCCTCATTTTACATTTATTTTCATTTCAATTTCATTATTTATTTATTTTTCTATCCTCACATCCTCCATCCGAATTATCCTGATAAATATAGTATAATCTATATACTATAATTATATCATGTTAAGGGAATATAAACTATCAATATTATTTTTTTCTCTCTCTCATTTTAAAAATGAAATCATCATCCCGGAGATGCCAATTTACAACCTTCGTGGATGACGTACTTTGGTTCGTCAATTTTTAATTCAATGATGGTCATGAAACCTTTTTTATGGTTGAAAAAGATTATAAAATATATATTTTATATTATTTAATTTTCTATAACCATTATATATACATGAAATTAAATAATTGAACCAAACTAGTTTGTTGTAATAAAAACCAGTTAAAATCAAGCTAATTGACTATCATTAACATGTAATCTAATGATTCATCCTCATACCATATAACCAAATGATATGAATAACCATGAAAACATATAGATTCCAATTAATTACATTTAATTCCATCTTTGGTTAATTACACCCGTTTTACATTAACTCTATTACTTATAATCAAGCGAATCAATTTTACAAATAATGGAAATATACACTCTAGAACTTTAGAATTCAGTCTTATAAATTATCAAAAAGAATTCATAAATGAACTTAGATAAACTATAATAAACTATATAAATGTAAAATAGTATCTTAATTGAATTATTAAGGCGTATAATTAAATATTCCATGAGATTAAGGTCAAGTGCATAACACAATCAGATATAAAGTATGGGTTTCCTCATGTCACTTCTATTTTTGTGAGATTTCCATTATTCTCCACTTATTTATGAATCTGGCGTACATATACTTCAATTTAAAATATAATATCATGAATCTATTTATATTAATTTTATCTAATGATTCATTTTATAATTAATAATTTTTGTTCATAATCTACAATTGATTACAAAGTGGTAAGGGTTTTCATTTCTCACTTCAATTTTTGTGAGATATTCATTATTCACCACTGTTTTGTTTGTATGGTGTATATATACATCCCATTATATTATCATATCATGAATATATTTATTTTAATGGTAGTTAATTTATAATTTTATGATTATTAATTTTTGGGCATATGATTTATTTGATTACAAACTAGTAAAGGATTCTACTAGAACCCTCATTTTTTTCTTCAGGTTACTCTTTATCTACCATTACTCAAATGTAATGCTTCATTAAATTTTTATAATTATTCTAAATTCTAGGTAAATTTCCCAAAACATATACCCAAATCATATAAACCTTCTTTTAAGGGGATATACATGTTTTAAAATTGTTCTATTCATAATTCATCTTGATAAACAACCCTAATTAAAGGAAACTTCTTAAATTCATACCTATTTTCACATTCACTATATAATATTTTTAAAGAGAATAATTAATTATATAAAATACCATATTTTATCATTGAAAAATATCTAGGTTCATTTATTGATTTATTAAAATAAACATGCATTTTTTCATTAAAATATCTTTAATATTTTCGTTAAATCGCACTCGAAATGTTTTATTTTTAAAGACTAGTTCCCCCGTGTAAATTTTATTCGATGAATGCTAGAACAACAAACACAAATGGTCCCAAAGAACAAAAAATGACAAGACTAAATATGACTAAAATAGAGGAGTCTGAGGGCATCACCTCGAATCAATTTCACCCCCTCCGGCTTCATGGTGATAGCCGTATAAAATACAATTTGTCAGGCTGGGGACGTCGAGAAAAGAAATATGGTCAACAACAATATTTCCTTCATGAAAAGTGTGTAATAAATTGATGTTTTTACTGATCATTCCCATGAACTCCCTTGTAATGTAGCTGATAGACAATGGAATGGAGTTAGATCCTTACAAGGCGTTGTGGAGGATTTGGGAATCAGTTTCAACCTCCGATAAGATGATCCTTTTTGGACGACAAAGTGAGGGGCCGAACAACATTTCCTTGGGCTTTTCCAGGAGAGATAAATTGTGCCCCATGCACCAAGAGAAAGCCCAGATGGCTAACCCAAAAGAATTTTTCACCACCCCTACTCCTCAAATTACCCCCATGATGCAGGAACCATCAGAATTTATATTGATTCCTCCGATGGGCATAGACCGACAAATCCGGTTGCCTCTACTGTTGCTATTACCCAAAAAAGTAATATTAGTGCATCTCTGAAATCATTTGAGAGTAGGTTCCTCCCTTCCATTTGATAAAGGATATGTTCAATTCTAGGAATAATAACTTAATATGAAGTATGATTTTATGGTCGGAAGCGATAGTTCCGTCATGTAAATCCTTGATCATCACTTGCCAAATCGACCAACATCCTACATAGAGGATCATGGTGTGGTCCATCTTCTCAGGGCCCCTCTCTTCCATTCCAAGAGACCATTGATCTAGAAAATAAATAATGGCCATGTAGATATCAGATATTGTTGTGAACATTCCAAAGTGTTCCCACACCGCCATCGCCCAATCTCTTTCAAAGAACTGGTGCCCCTCACTCTCTACCCAGTAATCCGAAAAGTAGTGACACCTTGAAGCCCACGATATGTCACAGTGCCTAATGTTTTCATATTTTGGAATGTCCTTGTGTCATATCCTGCATGTGAGAATGTTTTGTTTGAGCAGTGTGCATTTGAACCAGAGGATCTCGTTCCATGAGTCGCTCTATTAGACAGGTGCACTGGATAACCTTCTTTTCAACTCCTTGAAATTCTCTTCACATTCATCCGTCCAGACAAACTTAACTTCTTTCCGAGTCAACTTGGTGAGTGGATTAGATAATCGTGAAAAATCATTCACAAAACGTCAATAATATCCAGCCAAACCAAGAAAACTTCGGATCTCAGTTACTGTTGTTGGTCTCGACCATCTTTTGATAACCTCTGTTTTTGCTGGATCCACAGATATCCCCTCTTTTGAGATTATGTGACCCAAAAATGCAACTTTTTGAAGCCAAAATTCACACTTGGTAAATTTGGCATAAATCTTCTCTTTTCTGAGGGTATTCAATATAATTCTCAAGTGATCTTCATGTTCTTCTTTGCTCTTTGAATAGACAAGAATATCGTCTATAAAGACTACCACAAATTGATCAAGATAGTCTCTAAAGACTCTATTCATCAGATCCATGAAGATAGCAGGGGCATTAGTAAGACCAAATGGCATCACTATAAATTCATAGTGTCCATACCTTGTACGGAAAGCCGCCTTTGGTATATCCTCCCTTTTGACCTTAATTGATGATACCCTGAACGAAGATCAATCTTGGAAAAGTATTGAGCTCCGTGTAGTTGGTCAAATAGGTCAACAATGCGCGGGGGAGGATATTTGTTCTTGATAGTGATCTTGTTAAGTTCTCGATAATCAATGCAAAGTCTCATTGATCCATCTTTCTTCTTAACAAATAGAACAGGTGCTCCCCAAGGTGACTCACTAGGGCGTATGAATCCCTTATCAAGATTCTCTTGGAGTTTCTTCTTCAATTCCTGCAACTCAATTAGGGCCATTCTATAATGTGTCTTTGAAATAGGGAAAGCACCCGGTACGAGTTCTATTGAAAACTCAACTTCACGATTTGGTGGAAGACCCGGTAATTCCTCTGGAAAGACATCATCAAACTCCCGTACAATGGGAATATTCTTAATCGTGAGTTTCTTACCAACCATTTGAGATAAATAACCTTCATTTAGTGGAATCAATACCCATAAAATGGAAGAAATTTCCACTGGAAGGTTATGTTCATCCTTGCATTGATAGACGATCATAGATTGATCTGGAATATGAAATGTGACTTCCCTTCTTTGGAAATTAATATGAGATCCATATAAAGAAAGCCAATACGTGCCATGAATCACATCAAATTACACTATAAGAATGATCACAAGATTTGCAGGATTCACTTTCCCACAAACTTCGATCGGAGAAGAATTATAAACATTTGATGCGACTGTTGTGACATTATGTGTTGTCACAGATAACTCAACATCTAAGTTTTGAGGTAATACGATGATACCCTTAGAAAATTCTTCAGAAATAAAAGAGTGGGTGGATCCAGAATCAAATAAAACACTTGTTACTTTAGAGTGGATGGTAAGTGTACCTTTCACCACATCATTATCGTACTCCACATCGCAGATAGAAATTGCATGTGACATTCCTTTGTCTTTAGCCTTAAGAGTTTGTTGACGTCGACCATCATCATCAAACCTTGGATTAGGGCATTTATTGGCATAATGTCCCTTCTCCTTGCACTTGAAACATTGAAGTGTAGTAGGTTCATTATGTGTATCCCTTCCTTTGTTTGCATCATTAGACATCTTCTTCCCATCATCACGGCATTCAAATGCCCTATGACCTTCCTTTCCACATTTGAATCATTTACTTGTCCCTTTAAGACAACTCCCTCCATGTTTCTTTCCACACTTTGAGCATAAGGGAAAGCTCATCTTCTTTTCAGTGTGCTCTTTAGATTTTCCTTTGAATTCCATTTTCCACTTCTTATCAAACCCATATGACTGATGGGTTACTCCAATCTCCATCTCGACTTTGAGAGAACATCGAACGATTTCCTTGTAGCTATTGAAGTCCCTTATGGCTAACGCCTTTCGAAGACTTGGTTTTAAGACACTAAAGAATCGATCGATCTTACTCTCAGGTTGGATAATAATACCAGAAGTGTACCTTGAAAGTATTGTAATATTTGCTTCATATGTACCAACAGATTCATCATCCTTTTGCTTTAGTTCAAGAAACACTTTCTCCATCTTTGTTCGGAGAATACGAGGGAAGTACTTATTGACAAATAAGTTCTTCAACTCGTCCCATTCCATGGACTCAATTTCATCCCTTTGCCTCGTATTCTTAATAAGATTCCACCATTTATCAGCATATCCTTCCAAACGATACACTGCTAGGATGAATTTATCATGTTCAGAACATTGAAGAACTGAAAATATCTTTTCAGTAGTACTAATCCATTGTTCAGCAACTAATGGATCAGTAGACCCACTGAAAGAAGGTGGACGCTGCCTCATGAAGGATTCAACAGAATGTTGCTCCTTCCTTTGCTCGTTTGGAAGTCCTTCATGGTTCATAGCTTGATAAAGTTGTGTGAGCATGCCTACAAGATTTTTCATTCCAGCTCCCATAACGTTTGGTTGCTCAGGGGGACAATCATTGCATTGCTCGTCGCATTCCGCATTAACACAATTCATTCGGGATCCATCCATTGACTAAAACCAAGAAGAATAGTGTGAGAAACACTAATTATAATAGGAAAACCACATAATTAAGAATAAAATTTCACACTTAAGGTCTTATCCTAGGTTATTCATGGCCATTTCTAAAACACTAAGATTGTGTTCTATGCTTAGACTTATCCTTAGGGTTCTTACTAAGGCTTTTACATCCTAGTTTCCAAAGGTTGACTATACCTTTTCTCTGATACCAACTATAACGACCCATACTTTACATACATTGTTAATACATCAAAATTGAAGAATACTTATTACAACATATAACAAAACCATGAATGGACCGTATAGGTATAGTGTATTTAGAAACATGGAAACATAAACAACTGGTTCATAAAGCATCTACTTTTCCTCCCATTTATTTCATCATCTCTAGAGCCCCCTTTTCGCATATTCTACTTAATAACCTTCTTATTGACCTGGGGAAATAAAACATACAAAAGGGTGAGCTCAAATGCTCAGTAAAGGTAAACAAAAGAAATATCAATCACATCATATACATAAGAACAAAACTTTTGGAAATCTTATCCTGCAAAAGAGATCCTAATATTATAACATGGAATAAATCATTGCAGTGAAATGTAATCACAATAATCATAACTTAAAACATGAAACTTTTTGGAATACACACATAATCATAGAGAATCATTTCTTGTTAGTCAAGACTCATTGCCAAGACTATCTTAGTGGACAAAGTCCATTTCTGAACCGAGTCACCCTCGTTTCAGTCATGTTTCACTGAACCGGTATAACCTACCATTCCAGCCATGTCTATCTCATTAGATATAAAATATTTACCCAATTCATTGGAGGGAGATATAGGTCCCACCCATCTCATAATGATACCATTCTTATGTGTGCCATAAAATCTTAAATCATACATCATTGCATAACCCACGTAATAAAAATGGGATTCTTAAACTACATGACATCATAAAACAATTCATATAAGATAAAGGAATTCATAAAAATATTTCCGTCACAACATAATAAAACCCATGTAATAATAGGGATAGAAACAGAACCCTTTATTATCTTAGATGGAAAATAATTTTGATAAAACAGTTGAACTCCATTCTTGAGGAAAATATCATTTCCACTTCAAAAACACTTTTCCTTTCTTAACATGTCATACAATTTTAAACTAAAATAATTTGATTAAAAATAAACTTGAAAACTTGTAAAGGAAGCTTCTTGGAAATAATGTTTTAAAAATCCATTCGTTCCGTATAAGTTATAAAAACATTCTTCTCGTACTTTTGTCGGAAAAGTCAAAAAGTACCTCATACGAAAAACGACAAAATATTCCTTTCATATCTTTTACAAAAAAATACCAAAGGGTAAAATTGGATATAAAAAATTCTAGAAGAATGGAAATAATATTACATATTGAGGGAACATGGATGTGGATGATAAAATACACCCCAGTAATTACCAAAGTAAAAACAATCTCGGATAAAAGTGAGATTGTGATATTTCACTTACCTTAGGACTGACTTGCTTTGTAAGTGTCCAAACCTCCTGTATAATGATTTAAACAATGTTATTGACTTATTCCAGAATCATAGTTATTTTTATGATATCATATTTGGTCATATTCTTAGCTTCTTACTAGTAATATTTCATTGCTACTTGTTATTCGGGTGTTTATAACTTTTTGTTCTTATGCATGTTTTGTCGAATAAATTCTTATTCTTTTCTTTAGGTTATAGATACCTCATTTCCAGAATTTTATTAGTGTAATATATATAATATTCATTAATTCATTTATATAATCATTATGAAATGAAGATCATGTAGAACGAGTCGCATCACATCGTGGAGACGGTATTCCGTACGTACGCACGAGTGATGATATCATTCCTATGATCGTGGAATTGTATTGGAGTATATGTATACTATTTCAGAATCAATATAACTTTATAATATTCATATATAGTCATTATTTACACCATTATACCCATCCAAGTAAGGTGGTGGTGGAAAATAGATTACACCATGGCGTGGAGACGGTATTCCGTACGTACGCACGCGCGGTGATTTGTTTTTCCGTAGGATGGATAGCTGGTGAAATAGGGTTGTTTCATACTTATAATAACATATCAGTATATGAGTGATACTGATGTTATTACTTCATAATGAAACAACAAAAGAAGAAGAAGTGGAAGAACAAATAAAGATGAAAGAATCGGTAACGGACATTACCTCTTCTTTGAAGTGCTTCTTTGAGACCTTCTTTTAGGGCACTAAAATTGGTCTTTGAAGAAGACCAGGACCTCTAGGATGTCTCTAGGGACGTGGAGAGGAGAATGTGGCAGGGGTTGGCCGAGCTTTAAGGCTAAAAGTGGTGTGAGGAAGAGGGGGAAGAGGTGTCCTTTTATAACGGAGGAGAGGGGCACCTTTGGAATAACTAAAACTATTATTTTATTATAAAGTCAAGTTCGGTTTTAAATAGCTCCAAATTGATATATTTCGAAGATAAGGTGGGTATGGGTCGAAATACTCTCATCCAATAGAATTTAGACAAGTTTAGGTTCCTATTTTAACCTTATCATTTATATTTAACATTAAGTTAAATAATTTTACTTTTACCATCTCTTCTTGTGTTCTTATACTATAAGGTTAATAAACTTACTATAAGCAGCCAAACGAACCCCAAGTTGTTTATTATTAATATATATAACCTTATCTAAGTCATTTGGCCGAACCTTAGATTTTTAGGAATAAAATAACAATTACCAATATAATATTTGTTTTAAAAACTATTTTATGTCAATTTTGACACTATTTAGTAATTAATTTTTGTGAAAATCATAACAGAATTACTAGTTCGAACCATGTTAATGAAATCAATTATAACATGTCATATTAACCTATAAAATTAGTGGTATTCATAAAAAGTCTCAAATTACATTTATTTTGGTGTTTATAACATCAATTATGTCAATATTTTATTAATAAAATAATTACTGCATCATCATTGTGTCATAAATAAATTAAATTATTTAATGTCTAAAAATTACAAATAAAATACCATTATGTAGGAAATATTTTTAGATTTCTAAGGAATATTTATAGTCGAATTTATCTTATGTATAACCCCATATTAAAAATTATTTACTTATTAAACATTGATTTTAAATATTTTAACCCTTCTTTAAATAAATTAATAATAAATGTCCTAATCTAATCCAAGTGGGCCTAAATGGTCATATTTTATTCCGAAGTTTGTTTTTGGTCGAATTAAACTTATCCAATAGAATTATGACATGTGTTAGGTTAATAATAATATCATCTTTACCCTTAATTACCCTATTTAGTTTTTACCGTGAAAAAAAGTAAAAATTTATTATTCACCAAAAAATTATTTTAATCTCATTGAACAACATTTTACTTACTAATATCAACCGTGTCTCTCAGAGTTTTGAAATTCCACTCACAGAAGCGGTAAAATTAAGTTTTAGGAAAAATTCTGTTTTTTAACTACCACTTAATGGTTTCACTATTCATCAAAAATTGAATGTTTTCAGAAAAATACCAAAATTTTACCCTAGGCTAATTTCGAACTTCCAAATCCAAAAATGAGGTCCATTTTGAAAAATAAAATTTCAAAAAGTGGTTATTACTATTCATAACGGCTAGTTTTAATAATATTTTAATGGCATATCATTGTTTAGTGAAACTCGGTATTGCGTACGACGCAAGCTATCGAGGAAGGTCGCGATTTCGTGTAAAGCAAGCCAAGCAAGTGTTGTGTAGAAGAAGATTCCTTTGATGATTTATATAACCTAAAAGTCTCGGGTGTTATATCAACTTAATTCATTGAGGGCTGTCTTGGTCCTACCCACTTAGAGAAGGATGGGTTCACTCCCCAATGACCTTCTATTTTTACAACGAACAAGCGCCCATCTTTTCAAAAACGTTTAAATATTTCTTTATATATGTATATATATTAGTATTTTTCACTGGTGTTTTTACTTTTAAATATGCCAATGTATTAAAATAAACATCCATACTTATATATGTATACACATTTATGATTTCCATTTCATCATTTGCAAGTTTGGTTACTACCAATACTTTTAAGGCTATACCTTACATATATATATAGTCATAGGATTATTTATGCTTTTTCTGAAGTAGTCGATTTATGCATCGACATATCTTTGCATGTTTTTCCGTACATACTTTTCCCTTTAACAAATCATTTTTTAAGGATCATTTAGGAATAAAAACAATTTACCCATACAACATGTATATATATATTGTGAATACAACAAGCAAAAATATTATCCATACTACTTACACATGCATATAATAAAACGGATGAGCGCGACATGTCATTTATTTAAATAATGTACACTACATATATTATAAATTAAATTCATGAATTAATTAAATGAATCACATATGAATATATATATATGAACATGTAAACATATTTTGAATGACAAAACTATTCTAAACCATAAATAAAACATATGGATGAAACATATAAGCGTATATCTATGATTTTACAATTTTTGAGTATGTTTCACAGAAAAAATTCAGTTATATATCAATAATTACCCTTTCTAAAATCCATAATAATTTAACATTGAAGTATAAAATCATATATAAACAAAATTATATAAAATGATTTTTTGTATCAAAATTAAAGAAAAATAAACTCTTGCAAACATTGTTCGCATCCAGAACATTAATTAAGGATTCATATACATCTTTGAAAAACTCAAAATAGACAAGGAATATAACCATGTATACATAAAAATATATACATGGGTATTGCATAATAAAAATATAGCAGCATAAACCCATATAAATTCATTGCAACTCCTATAAAACCAATTTAAGTAAAAATAGAATCCAAACTATATATATTTTAAAACAAATATATAATTCTCCTTACATGAATCAAATTTTAATTAAGAAAATAAAAATGTTAATTTTGTTATGAAAAAACCCATGAGTAAACATAGAAGAAGAAATTAATTTGATAAAATATAAATTAAAATCCCTTAAAAAGTTAGGAAAATAAATAAATATTTCAAATAACTATTTATACCTTACGATTCTTTGCTGCATATTCCATCTTTATAAGAAAAACTTCTTTATGCTAGACTTGATAATAAAATGGGAAAAAAAGTATAGAATTGCTCCCACTCTCCCTGACTCATTTGAAATCCTTAACAAACCCTTTTTTCTAGTGTATTGAGGTTGAACAGCTTTATATACATCATTTTCAAAAAACTTATATTCACAATTATATGTGAATTAATAAGATTGATGTTGAGAGGAAAAGCTATGCAAGTTGAGATATATAATTGACGATAAAACAACAATTACAGGAGTGATTCAATGCATCAATAATGAAAGAATCCAATTGTAGTAGATAACAACAACCAAAATAAATTTATAAGAGGCTTGGCGAGCAAGCATAGACTTGGATAGAAAATATAGATGGATATATTATATACAAATCGAATAATCAAGACTACCATGTAGCATAAATTTCAATATATCCATATGCAGCGGACCACAATAGACTAAACAATCCACAAAATAGATTAAATTAATGCGGGCGTTGAAAATAAACACCCTTCCAAATACTAACATCGTATAGAAGGAAGATGCAGATAGATTAAAGAAAACAATAATAAAAAATTGAATCGATACACTGCATATGATTCAAATAAGATTTTTGAATACATAAATCCAAACTAAACATGAAAAATCAGTATTCATGACACTGTAAACAAAACTGGAAACTCGATTTGGAAAAACCGAAACTGAAATTAAGAATTCTACATGTGGTTTCAGACAAATTAGAGGTTGTTTTCCCCAAATCTGTGTTCACAACCTTCAACATGATAGAGATCAAGTGCATTTGAACCGTAATACCACATTAAACCTGATGCTTCAAAACATCTATATGCAAATGAATGCTGGAAGACCCCTGAGCTTCAATCAAAGGTCGACGTAGCCCAATCGAACTCTAACTCGCGCTCTCCAACTCCTTATTTGGGTTCAACCTCGGTTCACGATGGAAAAGACGAAACATAACACCTTGGCCTCAACCTGTACCATCTCTCAAATTCAATAGAAATGAGACCCATAGCTTAGATTCATCTCACACATGACTACCCCGCATAACCCCAAATGACTTCCGCCACTTTTTTTAATTAATTTTTTTTCAATTCTGTTTCATCATATATATAGATATATCATTTTTTATAATGATAATAATATTATAATTAAAAAAAATATTATAAAAAATATTATATTAATTTTATAATTTAAAATAATATTTGATATAGAATAATGGAAAATAAATAAAATATGGTTTGTAATATAAGTTTATAATAATATTAATATTATAATGTACTTATAATTTAAAATAATACTTATATATATATATTAACTTATAATCCATACTTTGAAATAAATTGTTTCCTTTGTTTTATGAAAATTTATTAATGTTGAAAACATAAAATAAAACCACATTTAAATATTAAATATCATATCTAGAAAATAATGATTTATTTTTAATAGTATTTTTAATTTAAATAAAATGATATATGTTGAATTATCATTATAATTTATTTACTTATTTCCTTAACAGATAATTCATTACTAATTCAATATTTTTCTTTATTAAAAATATCATTGAATTAATGTTTAATTAAAAAAATTAATTAATTAATTAATTATTTTCAATAAAACATGGTTTTTTACATTAATTATAGCTTTTTAAAATTTTTATGGTGTTATAAAATTAGTTTAAATTTTGAGAACTATATATTTCGAGTAAATGATGACTTTATTTAAAAATAAAATTTCTTTTATTTAGAAATTTATTTCCATAAAATGGAGTTCATTTTTTAATTTTATACAATGAGAAAATGTTGGGGTAAATTTTTATGTTTTTTCTAAAGTACATGATTTTTTGATGAATAGTAAAATATTACAATTTACAAAAAATACTAAATGCATGATTTTTTGAGTCATATGTGATGTATAACTGATCTATGAATAGTTCATTTTTACTAACATTCAAATATTAATTTTTTTCACAATAATTAGAAATATATATATTCCGAAGAAAAATAATAAAATAATGAATAAGATATTAAAAATTCACCCCTCTCCTGCCACTATAAAAAACTCCCTCACCCCCTCTTTGCCTCACACATCTAAGCCTTGACGCTAGTCAATGTTCATCCAAATTTCTGTTTCCTAGTATATCTCCACATACAAGAGCTCTTGGTCTTAACAGAAGGAGAAAATCCATCCCGTTAAATATATTATCAAGCAGGGGGATCCAAGAGTTAATATCCTCCTCATTTTACATTTATTTTCATTTCAATTTCATTATTTATTTATTTTTCTATCCTCACATCCTCCATCCAATTTATCCTGATAAATATAGTATAATCTATATACTATAATTATATCATGTTAATGGAATATAAACTATCAATATCATTTTTTTCTCTCTCTCTCATTTTAAAAATGAAATCATCATCCCGGAGATGCCAATTTACAACCTTCGTGGATGCCGTACTTTGGTTCGTCAATTTTTAATTCAATGATGGTCATGAAACCTTTTTTATGGTTGAAAAAGATTATAAAATATATATTTTATATTATTTAATTTTCTGTAACCATTATATATACATGAAATTAAATAATTGAACCAAACTAGTTTGTTGTAATAAAAACCAGTTAAAATCAAGCTAATTGATTATCATTAACATGTAATCTAATGATTCATACTCATACCATATAACCAAATGATATGAATAACCATGAAAACATATAGATTCCAATTAATTACATTTAATTCCAACTTTGGTTAATTACACCCGTTTTACATTAACTCTATTACTTATAATCAAGCGAATCAATTTTACAAATAATGGAAATATACACTCTAGAACGTTAGAATTCAGTCTTATAAATTATCAAAAAGAATTCATAAATGAACTTAGATAAACTATAATAAACTATATAAATGTAAGATAGTATCTTAATTGAATTATTAAGGAGTATAATTAAATATTCCATGATATTAAGGTCAAGTGCATAACACAATCAGATATAAAGTATGGGTTTCCTCATGTCACTTCTATTTTTGTGAGATTTCCATTATTCTCCACTTATTTATGAATCTGGCGTACATATACTTCAATTTAAAATATAATATCATGAATCTATTTATATTAATTTTATCTAATGATTCATTTTATAATTAATAATTTTTGTTCATAATCTACAGTTGATTACAAAGTGGTAAGGGTTTTCATTTCTCACTTCAATTTTTGTGAGATATTCATTATTCACCACTGTTTTGTTTGTATGGTGTATATATACATCCCATTATATTATCATATCATGAATATATTTATTTTAATGGTAGTTAATTTATAATTTTATGATTATTAATTTTTGGGCATATGATTTATTTGATTACAAACTAGTAAAGGATTCTACTAGAACCCTCATTTTTTTCTTCGGGTTACTCTTTATCTACCATTACTCAAATGTAATGCTTCATTAAATTTTTATAATTATTCTAAATTCTAGTTAAATTTCCCAAAACATATACCCAAATCATATAAACCTTCTTTTAAGGGGATATACATGTTTTTAAAATTGTTCTATTCATAATTCATCTTGATAAACAACCCTAATTAAAGGGAACTTCTTAAATTCATACCTATTTTCACATTCACTATATAATATTTTTAAAGAGAATAATTAATTATATAAAATACCATATTTTATCATTGAAAAATATCTAGGTTCATTTATTGATTTATTAAAATAAACATGCATTTTTTCATTAAAATATCTTTAATATTTTCGTTAAATCGCACTGAAATGTTTTATTTTTAAAGACTAGTTCCCCCGTGTAAATTTTATTCGATGAAAGCTAGAACAAAAAACACAAATGGTCCCAAAGAACAAAAAATGACAAGACTAAATATGACTAAAATATAGGAGTCTGAGGGCATCACCTCGAATCAATTTCACCCCCTCCGGCTTCATGGTGATAGTCGTATAAAATACAATTTGTCAGGCTGGGGACGTCGAGAAAAGAAATATGGTCAACAACAATATTTCCTTCATGAAAAGTGTGTAATAAATTGATGTTTTTACTGATCATTCCCATGAACTCCCTTGTAATGTAGCTGATAGACAATGGAATGGAGTTAGATCCTTACAAGGCGTTGTGGAGGATTTGGGAATCAGTTTCAACCTCCGATAAGATGATCCTTTTTGGACGACAAAGTGAGGGGCCGAACAACATTTCCTTGGGCTTTTCCGGGAGAGATAAATTGTGCCCCATGCACCAAGAGAAAGCCCAGATGGCTAACCCAAAAGAATTTTTCACCACCCCTACTCCTCAAATTACCCCCATGATGCAGGAACCATCAGAATTTATATTGATTCCTCCGATGGGCATAGACCGACAAATCCAGTTGCCTCTACTGTTGCTATTACCCAAAAAAGTACTATTAGTGCATGTCTGAAATCATTGGAGAGTAGGTTCCTCCCTTCCATTTGATAAAGGATATGTTCAATTCTAGGAATAATAACTTAATATGATGTATGATTTTATGGTCGGAAGCGATAGTTCCGTCATGTCAAGCCTTTTTCATCACTTTCCAAATCGACCAACATCCTGCATAGAGGATCATGGTGTGGTCCATCTTCTCAGGGCCCCTCTCTTCCATTCCAAGAAACCATTGATCCAGAAAATAAATAATGGCCATGTAGATATCATATATTGTTGTGAACATTCCAAAGTGTTCCCACACCGCCATCGCCCAATCTCTTTCAAAGAACTGGTGCCCCTCACTCTCTACCCAGTAATCCGAAAAGTAGTGACACCTTGAAGCCCACGATATGTCACAGTGCCTAATGTTTTCATATTTTGGAATGTCCTTGTGTCATATCCTGCATGTGAGAATGTTTTGTTTGAGCAGTGTGCATTTGAACCAGAGGATCTCGTTCCATGAGTCGCTCTATTAGACAGGGGCCCGAGAGCACCATAAGTCTTTTGAAAAGAGTGAACCTGAAGCAGAGGGAGAGAAGATGCATCAGTTCAGTTCAGAGTTGATCTTGATTTGGTTGAAGGTATCATTATAGTCATTCTGCAGGACTACTTCAATAAAAGTCGTGTGAGCAATAGCATCCTTAAAGCTGATAAATGTGCTCAGGCACCCCGAAAGAACTCTCCTTTCCAAAGTAAAAAAGAATTTTACACATCCCACATTAACATTTATGATAAATATTCTTTTTTAACAACTTATTCCATTCAAGTGGTTTATGTGATTCCCTTTAATATAACATATAAATATTCTCCTTATTATTCAAATATTTTAAGTTATTTTTATTTTAATGTTTTGAAGTGGTATTAGATACGTTGTAATGTTTAAAGAATATTTCATCATGGCCTTTTCAATCCTCCCATTTAATATTATATTAATCTATGTAAACATCCTTTGTTGAAACTTTTTCATCATTGAGGTCTATCTATTACGATATCTTCTACAAATTTTTTTGATGGTTTTATGATCAGTTTTACTATGGATGTGTTAATTGGATACCATTCATGGGTTATAGTTACGGTATTCACATTTCATATGCTAGTTTTTCATTACGAATGTTTATGTTGTTTATGTTTCACCCTTTTCATATAAGGATTGTATTGTAAATAGTATGTAATGGGTGGGGCCCTCTATAGCCCCGTGATGCATAAATAGATCTCATGAGACAAATTAGTTTTTGTTTTTACCTCATTTATGTATACTATTGGCATGAGGTATTGAAGGTGGGTTTATGATGTCTAACATTATTAATTCCCTAATTTTATAACTAGTACTTGATAGTTCATGTGATTATTAGACTAAAATATTATCCATGGTTATGTTTTATTATACAATTAATTATTCTGTATTTATTCTTGTCATATTATTCTCAAGATCATGTTTTAGTGAAATGTGTACATTTATTTATTCACCATGCCTTAGTATTTATGATTATACTATATTAATAAAACATAATAAGAATCTAATCTCATCCATTTATTATTTATACATTTTTAGAATTCAAAGATTAATGTTATGTGATGAGAAAATATAATTTAGAATAATAATAATATATTAAAAGGAGTTCTCTTTGATTTAATTCATTTCAAGATGTCATTATCAACATATATATAAATCTTGTATTCTAAATCTAAAAAACTATTCGGTCTTTCGAGATGAGTGTAACTTGTGTATATGCCAATACAATAAAATAAGGCCCTAGATTTGGTCTACTAGGGTCGAGGTCTTTATAGGTTGGAGCACCCATATATATATTCCATAATTAACACTTCTTATAAATTTTAGAAATTCACTTCTAATATAGCAGGTGATGATATAATTAATTTAACATAATAATGGAAAACTCATGGTAAATCATAATACTAGGGGAATGTATATAACATAATTTGAATGTATGGTTCTCTTATAAGTGAAAATCTTATAGATATATATACATTAAATAAATTCTTCATTCTTCCTCAGTGGTTGTCTTATATTTTATCATTAAATGGATTTTCATTTATACATGAATCAATATTTTTCCTTATAATTTATCTTAAATGAAATAATTTATCATGTCATTTATTAATTATTTTGGATCTGCAAACCTCTAGTTTACTATAATTGATTCATTTTTTCATGGAAAAAAGAAAATCATATAGAGAGGTCATATAATCCTTTTTATTATGAATTTTATTATATATAGAGGAATTCAGTACCTCCTTCAACAAATTTATTTTTATTATATTATTTTTCATGTATATTATTGATTCTAAATATATTTAATTGAGACTGTAGACATAAAAAATCAATAATTGATAAAAACTAATTTAGTTCTTGATATGTATATATTCACTTTTATGAGGAATTTGATTAATTTTAACTACTAGTTAACATACCCAAATATGTATTTTCCAACTAATAAATATAAAAAATGGAAAAAATGTGAGCTCTTTAAAGTAAAATAAATAATAATCAAATACTGTGGTTTAAGATAAAATTTTATAATATATTTTCTCATATTTATCATTATAATTTTTTCTTCTCATAGTTGATCACAAGTTAAAGAATAAATTTATATTATAATCATTGAAGTTAAGTCATATCACCTGGAAGAATATTGTATGTTTTTAATTATAGTCTTATCTTTTTTAAATATATCTACATCAATGATGAATCCCATGTATTTTAAGGTAGATAGATATGGATTAACATGTAATGAGGAAAAATCATCTTGATTAACAACACACCCCTCATCATCAAAATAATTTATTGTTTATAGAATAATGTTTATAATAAAAGTGACTTCAAAAAATTAATGTGATATAAAATGATAAAATTATATTACATCCAAATAATCATTATAAAATTCCATATATAAATAACTTAAATCGTAACAAATTCTTCATTTATTATTTTCTTCACTTCAAGGAATGAAATAAAAAATCTCAGATTGCATCCACATTATGGAATAGATTTATTCACTGGATATCATGATTCAGAATTGATAATTTATTTTTTATCAATAAAGAGAATATTTTATAGAAATATTATTTTTTATCATGATGAACACTATTTGACCACATCATATGGAAATAATATTTCATAAAATATATTTAATTATTAATTTAATATAATTATATCATCTCATTTATGAACTACAAGAATAAAAAAAATAACTACAGGGGATAATATCAAATGAATTTTATGAGATTGTAATAATAATATAAAAAATACATGATATATAATAATTTGTTTTCAATATTTTTTCTAAATGTGAAACAATGATAAGTGAAATTATTCTTCAATATAAAGGAAAATGAAAATATTTTTATATCATCCATGGAAGATGAAATAATTTATAAATATAATTAAAAATATTTAATACATATAAATATTTATTCTCAATAATTAATTAATTATTGATATATTATTATTATTTGTATTTTTTATTAAAAATTAATAACTCATAGTAATCATCAATAAATTTAATATTTATGTGAATAAAACCAGCTATGTTTTTAATCACTTTGGGGAATGAAATAAAAAATATCATTCCCTCTATAGAATTGAATTAAATTCGTTGAATGGTTTTTACGGTATCTTCAAGACAATATCATGAATATTCAATTCATTATTTTCAAACCATTCAGGAACTAAATATCAATAAAAAATATTTATGGTTTTTTTGATCACTTAATTTATCGCAAATAGTTTTTAATAAATAAATTAAAAGGGAAATAAATAAACAATTAATTATTTATTAAAAATAGTAAAATGAATATCATCTCCCCCATTAATATTTTACATAAGAATATATTTTGATACGTTTGGTGTGTATATTGAAATAGGAGATGTATAATTTCATTCTATTAAATGATTTATAATGTTTAATTCAATAATTTGGTGTACTACAATTACATGGTGTTTTTCATTCTACCACTTCTGATAGTGCCATTTACTATTTTCATTTGATGAATGATGTTTACCTTAACATCTACAATGTTTTTTTATTAAAATAATTTTAATAAAAACCAATCAAATTCCCTTTGGGGAATGAAGTGGAATTTTACAGTCATGGGTTATTATTTCTATTCAGAGAACAACAATTTCCCCGAAACTATTTATTATGTAAATAAATCATAAATATTATCAATGTTTATGTGATGAAGGAAATAAGAATAGAAATATATGATATAGAAATTTAGGATCACCATTTTAGAGTTATCATAAATAAGTTATTATAATGGAGTCCTTGTTCTCATAATGAAAAATGTATAAAAGCCATTCATATTGATAATTTGTTGTCAAACAGACCAAACACTAACAGAAATTATGATGAATTTTGAAACTAAAACTACATGGTCCATCATGGGTGAATTAAGATTCTATTAAAATATGTGTCGAAGAATTAGGTTGAAAATGATAAATGAAAATAATCTATGTAACGTTAATATGAAGTAGATGAAATGTATATTTGGTTATAGGTCTTATTCTATTGACATAATGACACATATATAAGGTACATTGGATTGAAATTAGAATAAAAAATCAATGTGTATCGCCTATTTAAAATCCAATTGTTAGAATATTAAGAGTTTAGGAAATTTTACAGTTGGCCATATGAAGGGACTTTTTTGGTTATTAAGGATTCATCATAAATATAGACCTTTGATATCCTTTTAAAAATGAATTTTCATAACATTAATTATGTAATTAATATATATTTTTAATATTATTAGTTGTCGGATAAATAGATTTCACCCCACCTCCAAGGTGCCTCTTACATCAGTAGATGTGATAATTCTCTCTAGTGGTTCAAAGAGTATAGATCATTAAATCTAGCTTAATCAATATCGATCTTATTAGGATCACCAGTCCCACCAACCCACCCCCCCCAATAGGTGAGAATCTTAGACACCCAACAAGAGGACTCACATGCCCATTCTTCGGATATATATATCAGAAAAAACATATAACTACTCATTTTTTATCCACTCACACACATCATCAACCATATCATTGATCACGGTGAGCTCGCACACCTTTTAATACTATGAAACCTGAGATATATAGTGGTATCCTTTATGAATGTTTCAAAAAAGCATTGATTAAGGTACCCATTATCGGTGCTTATTTTTATTGCTAATATGGGGTATATTTCATTAAAAACAAATACCATTACAAATCATATATTAATATGTAAAAATATTATAATTTATAAAAACATAAAATATTTTATTAAATATTATTTGAATATGACTAAATAAACATTCTCTCTAAAAAATATCATATGAAATATATTTATATAAATATATATAACTTAAATATAATTTATATAATATAGAATATGAATGAAAAATCATATAAATTTATATTTTATATATTTAGTGAATTTTTTTTAATAAATTAGTTAAAAATATTAAATATTTATTAAAAAAACTACTAAATAAGTCACTTTTTTATCAATGGAATTTGAATTTTCAATTTCACGCATGTAAGGGTGAAAACTGAAATAAATTTTTTCAATATTAAAATAAAAAAATGAAATAAATTGTTAAAATTATCGTTGTATATTTTTACTAATATTTATTTAATATTTAATATATTATTTTTTATTGTAACATTTTATTCATTTTCTTTATTTAAATCTGATATATAAAATTTGCTAAAATTTATAATTAATATATATATAATAATTTTTTCTATTAATAGTTTTTTTATAAAAAAATAAATTTTTTTCTAATTTATTCATCTTAAAATTTAATATATTTAATATTTTTTAAATTTTATTCATTTTTAATAACTATTTATATTTCTTTAAAAACATTTAATATATTTAATATAATCGTAAATTACATATAAATAAAATATTTTTCTTATGATTTAAACATATATTCATTTTTTCAATATTTATATAATAAACCTATAAATAATTTTGGTAATGTTTTTTCAATTTATTAATCTTTTAATTAAATTTCACTCATTTATAACATGCATTCATTTATAATTACTTATTCATTAATAATGTCAAGTGAATTTTTTTTAATATTTTGTAGGTTTTAAATATTGAATAATTTAATATTTTTATGATTTATTCCTTTTAAATGTTATTATAAATAATAATTCATTAGTCTATTTGATATTTTTAATATAGAAATTTATTATTTTATATATATATATAATACTTCATTAACTATAATTTGTATAATAGAAAATATTTATATTTACATTAAATAGTTCTTATGCATTGTGTAATATGGTTTGTAATTAAAATATAATGTTACTGAAAAATATCAATTAATTATATCAAATAATGTATGTTTAATTAAATGTCACATGTTTTTTCAATGTAACATATATAAAATGTGTGTTCTATTAATTTTACATATACATATACATAATTACTAAATTATAATATAGAACACACACACTAAATATTTCAATAATTTATTCAACTTTTAATATTTATTTTAGAATTTTATTTTCTAACATAATATATTTAAAATTTACTACGTTTCTAATCAGTATATTTTATTCATATTTTATATTTTTATTCATTGTATATTATTCATTATTATTAAATAAATTTTGGATTTTATTTATTTTTACTATTATTTATTCATTAATAATATCAATAATTTTTAATATCTTTGTAATTTATTCATTTTAAAATTTTTGTTGTTTAATATTTTTCTAGTTTTATCAATTTTTACTATTTATTTATAAATTATTTTTATTGACATTTAATTTTTTTAATGTGGTAGTAATTTATATAATTAATGTGAATTTATTTTAATTGCAACATATATTCTTTTTTTTCTTTTTTTTAAATGTTTATAATTAATAACCCATGATTAAAATTTATTCTTTTAAATTTTTTTAATATTTTTATTTTTTAATATTTATTTATACATATTTAATCATTAACTTTTATTCTTTTTATATGTTTTAAAAATTTCCATTGTAGGTTTTTTCTATGAGAATTAGTTGTTCTTTTGGATTTTGGAAATAGAAATTTTCAAATGGGAATCCCTTTTGGTGCTTAAATTGTTTCGTTGGTTTAATGGGTGGTTTGGTTTTATAAATTGAAAATGTAGTTTCCCATTAAATTTCTGGGTGTGCTAAGAGGTGCCTATTATTTTTCGGAATATTGTACTGATTGAAACTAGATTTATAATGTGATTTAGAAATTTATATGATATAATTAAAGGCCCGATTAATACCTCGTTATGTGATATTATTATGCCACTATTGATCTCCCATGTTTTTTAATGTTTGTATTGTCTAGGTGATGGATTTTTTTATGTGATTCATGATGTGATAATATTTGGGGGCTTATTTTATAGAAATAGCTATGTGGGATGGATGTGATTGTGGTATTATCCCACATGGCTTTGATATTTTCATTTAATGAAATTGTTCACTCATGGCCAACCTCTATTTATTATTCCATGAGGAGACCAAGGATGCATGGTGGGATTTACTAATACATCAATATGGCTATTTGATTTTTCATCAAGGATAGTCACCCTTAGTGGAGAGACAAACACTATCTAGTGGGCTAGTAAATGATGAGTCTAGTTGAGAGGAACATGGTATATAGTTGTTTTTGACTGTATTACTTGTCAGCAGTTAAGTCCACCTTTCTTTCATGTGTTTTTCTTTCGCAGTAGCATCTTCAATGATTCTTTATGATATGTATCCTATGTTATTCTTTTAAAACTATATATATAAAAATATATATAATCATGTTCATTTCACATTTCATGGATGAAATTTCTTGCTGTGTTGATATCTTTTATGGTTTAGTCATGTTGTTGACTAGTATTGTTCCATATGTTTATTGGATTTATTTATTACCGTCTATGGTTTTTCTTCAATTGTTATCCCTTATTTCCTTTTTCACCACATGTTAGGATGTGTAGTTTTATTTAAAGGGAAATATAGGGAGATGGTATTAAGAGTGGCATTCTTAGTCTGGGTTCTTTTGAAATGTTTTAATCCATGTGTTGGTGTATTCCTAAAGATTGTCATGTTGTTGTTGAGAAAATGTTAGCAATTTGAAATGGATTTGTTTTTGGCAAAACCAATTGATGTAATTTTTTATTAATATTGTTCTTCTATAAGTGATTATCCCATGCTCTTTTATCATTACATTGTATAATGGAAAATGATAACATATTTTTGTATATTTCATCCAAAAATATTGACCTTGGTTATTTTATAAAAGGAATGAATTTGAATCATGGTGGTATCTGATTGTCTTTATCTCACAAACAACATAATCACATTTTGGGGTATGTAGTCTTCATGGATTTGGTTGGTTTATCCTAGTTTTGGATTTTATGTTAGATTTGGTTCTCTCTTTCTTATGAAGGATTTATTATATAGATTGTGTTGGTGGTTATAGATTTACATAGATTTGGAAATCAAATAATTGTTTTCATGAAAACAGTTGGATCGCGCTTTGTATAAGCTTCTTTGATATGTATTTATTTTAGCTTTTTTTGTAGTTTTCTAATTTTTATTGATTTTTTTATTAATATGATATTTCTTTAGGAATCTATATTTATTTTCTACGGTTATTCGAATTTTGAAAATTTTTAGTTACTTCCATGAGTATAAAACCTTGCCCAATGATCATGAATGATACTCTTAATGATTTTCATCAATTTGGGGGGACCAGTGACACTCTTGGGGTATGTGGTTGGCTATTTCAGAAATCTTATGGATGGATATCCTAGGTTGGAACATTAAAATTGGTACTATATGAGGTTTTTCGATTCTTGAAAATGGTCCCAGGTTCAAGAACAACATTATTTATTATTTGGGATTTGTTTCGGTAGTCTTGAGACTAGGATAGTCATCCGGGTTTTGGTGGAGTGTGTTGGAATGGGCCAGCTAGGTCTTTGACGCACTGAATCACAATTTCTCATGGGTTTTTTGGTCTTGATTCATGATCATTAATTCGTATTTTTATTTTTCATTTAAATTTTTATATTTTGTGATAATTATTTGATCTTCGTTGACTGAACTTTCATTTTGGGGTTCAGTTTGAGTTTTGGAGGAAAAATAGTGAACAGAACAGGGTAACATGGGTAGAACGCTCGGTCTGGTTAATCATTTTGTTCAAATTTTACATAGACTTGTAACCATTATAGTTCCTATTTCACAGATGGTGAATGGATTTCTAGCTCGTGCAGAAAAAAAAATGAACAATGAATTTTCCTCTCTTAATTATTCTTTCCCTCCATTTCTCAATGGATTAACCCTGATGAAGTATTCTATTGTGGTAGTATCCAATTGGGTTGTATTAATTTGTATTTTATGGAATGTTAAGTAATTTAATGTGGTTTGATATATGATGTGTATTGGTGTTCTTGGTGTTTTCCCTAAGGTACCATGTTTTGGAAAGTGGACAACTGGTTTTTGAAATGGAATATATGTTACATTTTTTGAAACTCATATTATGGATGTTTGAAAACAACGTGTGGTTTATTTGAAACCAAGCTATAGAAAATATTTTTATTTCAAAATAATATTTATTAAAAATTAGGAATTTGCAGAATAACATTAACTTATAAGTGACTGTATAAATAATGGTTTTTATGAATATGTCTTCCTTCATAATATTTAATTCAAAACGGTGTTTTGAAATTATTTTGGAAATAAGTCTGATCTTTCATTTTTATGAAAACTATTTAGATTCTTTTTAAGGATAAGGGTATTATCCTTTAGTTTAATTTGATTTTGAGACCAGTGGGTCTTGGTGATTGGTTTTGCATTTAATGTTGATTTTATTTGTTTTTAAACTAATTAAAAATGATAGATTGAAATTTTTTTGTATTGGTTTTTTGGTTATGGGGATACCTTTTTGTTTTAAGAGGATCATTGGTTGAGCTCATGACTTTTATCTCTTACTACGTTTCTCCCAACAAATTCTTGGTGGAAGAGAGAGTGGATTTCATAGGAGTTATCTTTTCATGTTTTTTCCTAGGGATTAAATCTCCTCTATTTTAGATCTCAAGCCTTGTGTCCTCTGTATCATTATAATTACCTATATTTATGGTTTACCGTTTAATATAATAATTTTTTTTAAAAATGTGTTCTAGGTGAATTTATTTTTTCCACTTTAAATAAGTTGTTTTAAGACCTTTGAAGGTCTTAAAATAATATGATTTGGTTTTTTAAATTTTTATTCATTATGGTTTTTGAAAACACATTTGGAATATATTTTCCAAACATATTTAAATAGATTGGTTTGGAAATAACATTTTTAGGTGGGACTTCAACCAATAAAATATGACACTTTGAGTGTTTTCCAAAATGTGGAACTTGTGTGTGTTTTGGATTTTGAATTATTCTAGTATGTGTACATACATTCCATCTTTTGATATATCTATATTTCTTTTATCTTAGAAGAATGCCTTTCTATTCAATTATATTATTTGGAATCCTTCAGTGTTTTCTTATTGCATTAATCTATTTAAGGATTGTTTGTTTTGAATGTGGTAACAAGTGATCTATAGGTTGGTATAAGTTTTGATGTTCCAAGGATCCAATAACAACTGATAAGGGGGGGGGGGATCAGCTATTTACTTTTCATATGTTTCAAAACGTTTAGAAAATTAACCCCAACAGCCTATTAAAATTTATTTCCATATCTACTGTTAGTAAATACTCATGCATCGAAATGTATGAAATCAATAGAAGCACACAAGAGTTACAATTTTTAGCCTCAGGTTGAGAACATACATCCTTACCTTATCCATTCAGTGGGTCTAATGAAATACGCTATTATGAATAAGTGAATACAACATATGCCAAATCCCATTGGACTCCTTCTATCTCTTGATAGGAAATATTATACTGACTCCTATCAGATTATATTTTATTATTATAAAAATCATCCAAATGAATGAATAAAGACATTGATGAAACAACCCAATAATTTCTCAGTCTGAATCCTCAATAATGTTGGTTTGGATATGACATTCTTTATACGATGATGCAAGATCTGATTTTCACAGTACAATTTTACTAGGTCCTAGATCTGATTTTCTAAGAATGATTGATCTATTTTTTATAGCAGTGCTGGATCTGATTTTTAGATACAAAGATGTTCGATCATATATGGTTTTTGGTGAATGACGGATTCTGTTTTTTAAAATATAGTGCTAGATCCAATTTTCTCAATGTATTGGATCTGATGTGCTCAAAATGTCTGATAAGTTTTTTCTGAAGACACTGGAGGATCCAATTTTCTCCAAAACAATGATCCCTTTTTTCTAGAAGATAATGCTTTATCCAATTTTCTAAAAAATATGGATCCATTTTTATGAATAAAATGTCAAATAATATTTTCTCAAAATTCTATATTCATTTTTATGAAGACACTGATGGATCCAATTTTTCTAAAAAATTCAATCCATATTTTTAAAGATAATGATGGATCCAATTTTCATAAAATTATGGACCCAATTTTTTTCTGAACAATCTATAAAACTCAAACACTGATATAATTCTCAATACAATTATTCTTAAATCAGATGGGTACTTTCAATTCGATTTCTCTAGCACACTACCTTTTGCGTCGATGCATAAAGTTACAAAAGAACAACTGATCTAAGAATGATTTATAGATAACTAAGAAAATATAAGAGGGAAACATTAAAATATTTCCCACTTCCTCAAATGTTAGAAAATAAAAAAATCTCTCACATTTGTGAATCAACATTGACATCGTCAAAAATCCATATTTTTATTCAAGATTTATGCAAAATAGAATATCATGTTTTCCCTCTTCAATTTTTCTAATGATTATTTCCTTATTTGGAAAATCCTAATTTCTTCTTCCATTCTATTGGATTTGATTCTACTTCCTTCTTAGTGAATCTGATTCTACTTCTTTTCAATGAATCTGAATTGAATTTCTTTTCAGTTAACCATAATTCGGTTTCCTTCTTAGTGAATTTTATACTTCATCTTTTCAGTGAATCAAAATTCAATTTGTTTTCTTGTAAATCTGATTTCTGTATTATTTTGAGTGAATCTGAATTCTTCAAACCTATAAAACATCTCTTCAAAAGATTTTATAATGAATATTTTCATGAATTTGGAGAACTTCTTGATCTTAAAATCATCATCTGATTTGGTACAAAAAGTTTTAAAACTTTCTAACTTCTGATATCAAAATGTTTATCAACATCCTCATTCAAAAATCTTTGGAAACAAAAAAACATATTCATTCCAAAAAAATCTCAAACTCAACAACATATTTATTTATTTGATTACAGAAAATAAAAACTTCTAATAAATCTTAAAAATATCTTCTGAACTTCATCTACATCTAATACAGATCAATAACAAACCCTTGTCTAGAAACTTGTGTCTGTAAAACCTTGTTCTGAAAATTTTTTTTCAGGAAAATATTGTCTGGAAAGTTGTGTCAAGAAAACCTGTGTCTCGATATTTTGTCCTAGATAACATATGTTTGAAAAAAATTAATCTAATTTATGTTTGGATACAAACATTCAATATTAAATTAAAAAATCTAATTTTAATGAATATGGGAATGATTCTTGAAAAAAACAGTTTTATACAAATATTTTCATCAATAAAAAATACCGAAATCTGTTAAAATTGTTTAAATTTTTTTTTCTTCATGTGTTATTAGGATAGATGTTTCATTTGGGAATTTATGCACTAAATGGTGCACGTTTTTTGTGTTTCTCCTTGGGATGGTGTTTCTTATTGAGGTCCTAGTTTACCTGTAGAATACGGTGACCATGTTCAATGCCCCATGTCATTTCTTTTTGTTCCATTCCATGATGTTTTTCCCTTATAGAGGAGAGTGTAAATATACTTAATGTCATGACTATGTGGGTGTTGAGTTGTTTAAAATTGGGTTTCCTTTAAAGAAGTGATGGTTTTTTCTTATGGGTTCCCTGAATTGTTTTTTAGATATTTTCTCACAATGAAGTTCTTCATTGTCTGTTTTCTTTGCCACACCATTTTTGATATTTCTAAATTTTGGGGAGACCCATTCCTAGTCTCTATTTACTTTTGGGTTATGTACTAGTGATTAATGTTTTTGTTTTTTTGGAAATAATCTATGACTATGTATATTTATTGGATTGATTTTGAGGAATCTTCATTTATTAAAGGTTTATTCCTATGTACCTTTCTAGTGGTTCATATTCTAACTCATCTTGGTTTGCGGAGTTTGGGTTGTGGATTTTTAATTTTACTTTCTTTTTCAAATGAGTGTTTTTGGGCTAATAAAGTGGAATGTTAGGGATTTTAATTAACCCCTATTGTAACCTTTATATAAATGTATTTGTTAGATGATTTATACCTTTGAGTAAGAGGTATTGTGGGCTGAAAATAGTGAATTTTGGTGAATTTTTCGAGATATAATTGATAAGGATCACAATTAGTTTTACTCTGCACCTTAAGTGTTTTGATAGTAAAGCTAAAAATAGTGGCAATAGGTATATTTGGTTCATGGTTTGTTTAATCATGAGATTATACCTCGAAAACCACATAAAGAGGGGTATTTTTTCATTACTTATTTTAATTGGAACATCCACCCAAGCCACCCCCACCTAATCCAGTGATCCTAAATTCATCCCAAGGATGATTTCTTCCTCTCCAAAGCTCCACGAGGTGGTTTTTTGTGGTTTCTTATCACCCATTTTGAAAAGGACAGAGCTTCCTTCACCATTATCTTCGATATTCTAAAATTTTTCCCTATCCTCTATACCTAGATGAAATTTTTAGCTAAATTTCACTATTTTTGTTTTGTTAGATTCTGAATTTTCTTAATGGTTTTAATCCATATTATATAGTTCATTATGAGGGTATTCATTATAGGGGGAATAATTCAACCACATAAGGCAGGTGTTTTTATTCATTTAAATTTATTTAAGAGTCCCTTGATTGAATGATTCTTAAATTATGTTTTTGATTAAAATTATGTGATGTATTTGATAGATGGTTTGGAACTTTCAAGGGTTTTCCATGCTTAGATGGGGTTTCTATTGAAAAAGTGGGGGATTTCTTAGTTAAATAGAACATGATTTTTAAATAATGTTTTTTTACATTCTTCATGTCAGATAATATGAAAAAATATTTTTTGAAATGAACTTGTCATTTGGGGTTTTGGAAATATTGTTTTTTAATCTGGGATCCCTTTTTGTTGTTAAAGGATTTCATTTTTTTAACGGGTGGTTTGGGTTTATAAAATGAACATGTAGTTTACCTTTACTTATGTGGTAATTCTAAGAAGTGTCTCAAATTTTTTTGGAAATGTATTTTGACTACAAATTATATTATATAAAGATTTCCAAATGTATATTATATTAGTAAATTCATGAATAACACCTCATTATGTGATGTTCTTATGTCGTTGTTGAGACCCCATTTTTGTTAAATCTATATTATCCTTGTGATGGATGTTTTCTGTGTTTCATGAATTTATATAGAATTAGGTCTCAATTAATGGGAATTGGTATATGGGAGGGATGTGATAGTTGTTTTATATCATGGGGATATTATATTATCGTATAATAAAATTATTTATGTTTGGAACTATTCCATTTATTATTCCATGAGAAGACAGAGGATGCTATTTGGGAAGTATTAATAAATCAATGAAACTAGTTGATATGTTGTACTATGAACTCACCCCTAGTAGAGAGTCACGCACTGACTAGTGCGTCAGTCACTGATTAGGCTAGTGGAGAGCCACATAGTAAGCGATTTTTTGTGACTATATTACTTTCAGACGGTATGGACCTATTCTCTTTAATATCATATATTTTTCAATAGTACCTTCATAATTTCTTCATCATATGTGTTCCATGTTATTCCTTTTAAATTATATATATATATATATATATATATATTATCTTCTCTATTTTTTATTTCTTCTATATACATCCTTGATGTGTTGATATCTTATACAGATTATTCATGTTGTTAACTTTTTGTCTATACATTTGCTGGATTTATTAACTATATTATATAGTGGTGATTAATTATTATTTCCCGTGTATCCTTGATCAACATTATGTTGTTTCTGTAGAATAATTTAATAGAAAAATAGATAAACATTCTACCGATGGGCATTCAAGATTTGTGTGCTTTTGAAATTATATAAAACATGTATGGTATTATTTAAAGAAATTGTCATATTTTAAAAGATAAATGGGTATCACTTTTATGTTATTGTTTTTTAATATATTAATGCAATTTTTATGAAAATATTTCCCAAAAATGCGTATTTCTGATGATTTTTACCCTAATACAATGTAATGTGAAAAAACCTATTTTTTATTGTGATACCAAAACTAGACAGATTGGTTTGTTAATTAAAAGGATTCAATTGGTTTCATGGTGTAATCCTACTGGATTCATCTCACCCCATACATACTCACATTGGTTGGTATGTAGTCATCAGGTTTTATGCAGGTTCCAATAGATGTATGATTTAATGCGGGATCTGGTTTAGTCTTACATGGGAAGATGGTGTTGCATGGATGATGGTGGGGACCCGAGATTCATACAAAAGGTGATCAGACCATTGGTTTCATGGAACTAGTTAGATCATGATTTTTACTGCCTTTTTGGTTATTTTTTTTATCTTCAATTTTTTTATACATGATTTTTTTATTTATATGATATGTCTCAGGAATTGTTTATTTTATTTCTTCTATTATTCCATGTTTTTATGTTTTTATTTTGTTCATTAAGGGTAAACCTATAACAAAGGTAATGTACGATAATTCTAATTCTTTTCATCAACCAGTGGGATCCGAGATGCTCTTAGGGGTTTTGATGAGCTATCTCGTGAATTCGATGGATTGATTCCTCGTGTTGGTTCGTTACGTATTCATTAATTGTTTTTATTTTTTTATATATTTTTTATCTGTGGTTTTTAATGGTCACTGATAAATATATGTTTTTTATCACTATAATAAAAGTGCTGAAAAAAACTATCTTTATCATCACTAAAAGGTAGCACTAATAAATACATATCTTTAACATCACGAAGAGGTAGCGCTGAGAAATACCCAACTTTATCATCACCAATAGGTATTAATAATAAAGAGTGCCCATTATCAGAGCATTCTATTTTAGAATTGATACATACGTCTCTTTATCATCACTTTATATAAATCATTGATAAAACCTTTATGAAAATCTATATAAAACATTAATAGAGGACCCAATCACTCGCTCTATTCAAGATCTTATGGAACTAAAACTTCACCGCTGATCTCCCTCAAACTCCTTAGATAATTTACACTTTCAAAACATATGATGTGGGACTCATTCAATATCCTTCATTTTTTCATTATTCTTTGTTTTTCTTTGGGTGTTTTTAAATTTTCAAATGAATTGGAATGGTAAATTATTGTGAATTTAACTAGATCTCTAGAATTATCCACGGAATAACCCTCACCTAAAGACACTATTACTAAAGCACCCCCTCATCCTTATTTTTGATAACTGTTATTCAGAAATGAGTATAATTTTTTTGAATACATTTTTGTGAATCGTTTTGATATATATATATTTAGGATACACATTAATAAATTATTATTTTATTTTGTTATAATGTTTTCTAAAAGGGAAAATAAAGTCTATATTTAGAACTGTTTTTGTTTTTATTTATTAAATAATTTTAGATAAACTTTTCCTGTTGATATATTTAATTTTCATGAGTATTACATTTTAATTTTTTAAAATATATTTTTTCTAAATATAAAATAAAAATATATAATAAATGATTCTTTTATCATCATTTTACATGATGAAAATTTGAATGAATGTATCCTTTGAGATTAAATTAAACTGTGTTTCATATAAATTGGTTTTTTATTCTATATTTTATGGTAAGATATATTTGATTTATAAAATATGTCTTATAAAAAATATTTTTAAATTTTAATTTTACAATTTATATTGATTTAACTTTAAACAAGATGAATTTTATTTTTTAAAGTCATATTGATTAATATTGTAAGAAGTGTATATGGAATTATTATTTTTAGTTTAATCATATTTTAAAAATAACCAATACCTAAAAGATATTCATAGATCTTATTTTTTGAAAATTATTTTGAATGAAATTTGTGAATATTTTAATATAATATATTTTATAAATACATGTAAATAAATTTATATAGATGTATATTTATTATTTCGAAATGTATGTCTTTAATAGAAATCACAAATTCTCCTTTTTATGTTTCTTTATCCTTGTGATAAATTCCCTTATGCATGTTACTCACCCCCATGAATAGCAGATATGTAACCACCATTACACAATACATGTTTTTCACTAGGCTCTCCATTGGAAGTGGAATAATTGTGAATGTTTATGAGACTAACACTTTTCATACATGACATTTGTCCACTAATAATTGTGAGATACTCAAACATTACGTTTAATTCCATATCCTAAAGAAATATTAGAGTGATTTCTAGGATCAAACATGAAATGAGAGGGATACGAATCCATTTTCTAGGTATCCTTCCTTATAAAATGTATTAAAATTAAAACAATCTTCCCATTTTCTTCAGTTAATATGAACAATTACCTCAATCCTTTGAACATTTTCATTTATCTGAACATCTATGATATGAACTTTTCATCTCAAATATTTAACCTCATGTTTAATTAAAAAATAATTGTTTTATGATTGATAAAAAAAGTGTGGAGAATGTTTTTAATCCTTATTTAGTAGGATAACTCACTAGATTTTTCTATCTTAGTGCCCTAGTTCTGTATTTTTTCAAACATAGTAGTTTTTTATTTTTACTGTCCCCATTAAAAACATCTGTATATCATTCTAACATGCTAAAAAATCTCTTGTAGTTTCCACTCTAATATGTTTTTTCAAATTTGGTTTTATTTATTGGTTATATTATTTTGAAATTGTTTGTTTCATCGTCTGATAAAAGTCCATCAACTACGGTTCCAAATCTACCAATCATTGAAAGACCACCAAACCATCAATGTACCAATTAAAGAAAATAATAAACATAAACTAATCAATATTATTGGCCTCCCATATAGAAACGTGATATAAATAATCCTATAATTACCACTATTTGTCGCACAAAACCAAAATTCGAGAACATAGACCAACCTATAAATGTTTACCCCATGTTGTTTTTTTTCTTTTCAAACTTGTGTAAAATGATAACTTGTTAGGAATAATCACGAATAATATTCAAATTATGGGTTACCCATTTTATAAGTATATAAAAATTTACTGTTTTATTATAAATACCTTGAGTGTATTAATTTAATTTTGGTAAAAAAATGAATATTTTATGAACTCGAAAGGATGGATATGAATCTAAAATAGATGTGTATTAATCATATGACAAATGATTATAAATATAAAGTAAAATAGTTCATTAATATTAAAATGGAGCACATATATAACCATTCTATAATCCTTTTTCAATGTTTTCAATGTTTTTAATATTGAAAAATTCATTTTGAAGTGTTTTCAGAAAATATTATTTGTCACATAATATATCAGATTTATAAATTTTATATTAAACTGATAGAGAAACTGAGTATACACACTCATTGGGATGATACTATGATTTATGGATCATTTTATATGAATACTAGTGTAAATAATTATAGAAATAACATATATGTAATGAAAATGAAAATTTATGATGACCGTTATTATTTTCCAATTTTGTTTGAGAAGTTAAATAGTTGTTCTAAGGGACCATTGTACACTGATTTTAATAAATATAAAACATTGTCATTTATATTGATGTTATGTAATTATAAAGCTGGAAACAGATAGAGTGACACTAGCTTTAAAAAAACAGTTTGTTTCCTAAATGATATGTAAACAGAAGAAAACAGTATTTCTTATCCCACATAAGAAGCTAAAAGAATAATATTTTCCATGGGAATGTACCCAAGAAGTATACATACCTATCCAAATGATTTAATATTGTTCAATATAGACCATGTATCACTCGAAAAATTCCCTAAGTGTTGTGAGAATCAATATAAGAATGATGAGTCATGTGCTTAGAATATTGTATAGTAATTTCCTTTAACTCTATCATTTAGATGAATATATTGATGTTAGGACACTACTAGAAAATTGAAATGGAATGAAGATACAATATTTTATGATGAGAAACCACATCACCTAAAAGACACTGTTACGTTAAAGAAAATTAATTATGAGTATATTGAATTAGGAAAATATCCACTAACATATGTCTCATGTTAATTATATATGGATTAAATATTTTTTTGAGCAGATTAGTACTCATTGTAAATGGATAGTTATGTTGGTAAATTATAATTCTCTTATGTGGATATGCATGGTGTGACAATAAATTATTTTTACTCTTATAATATATGGAATAAAATTGAAATAAAAATAATTTATATTTGTATCCACTAATCAATGATCGGAAATTGATGTGGGATGCTAGTGTTACATTGCCTAATTCCCATTAGTATGTAGATTACACATTGAGATCCATTTTATATGGTACAATAAATGACATTCCTTATTATGAAAATTTGTAATGATATATCCTTAATGGAATTTCGGAGTGTTACATTTGTTATGAATGAACACACTCAGTTTGGTTTAAACATTCCATAAAGGCTGTTTATTTAGGAAATAATTTTTTCCCGCAATGGAATAAATACCTATCCAAGTTAACAAAATCTGATGGGAATACCGAGAAAGGTATCACACTATCTCCATAATTGGATAATCAGCTATTTGGCGAATTGGATGATTTTGAAATGATTCTTGGTAAAACCTTTTACCAAAACAATTTGGAATTTTCTTAAAAAAATAAATCTATTATCTTAGAATTACCATACTGGAATGTTAGATATATCAATTATTTTCTTGATGTCATGTAAGTAAGAAAAATATATATTTTATAGTGTAATTTGAATGTTAGTCAATTGGATTGACTAAAAAATATTCCATAATGTCTTGGTTGGACATCATAGAAATGGGTATAGGTGATATTATGCCAATGGTTATGTGTTAAAAGATGAATTTTATTCCTCTATCTTTATACACAATATCCAGATATGAATAATTGAAAATTTTCAATTTCCTTAATGGTGTAAAAGTTCCATAGGCGTATTCATAAAATTTCAATAATGTTGTAAAAATGATTAATTTTAAGTTACATGATCTAAAATCAGATGAATTTCATGTTCTAGTGAAATATTGTATGCTTGTCAATTAATGTTACATTTTTCATAAAAATTAATGACATATATTAACTAGAATATGTCTATTTTATTAATCCCTGTGTAGTGATGTTAAAGACTAGAAGAAGTTTTCAATCATGAATTCGGATATTCTAGTAATATTTTGTGAAATAGATATGTTCATCGTACCATCATTCTTGATTTCATAGTCTACATGGTGGGTCACATTTTTAGAGAGATTCAACTATGTGGTCATTTACATTACATATTTATTTCCCACATTGAACGATATATGAATATTTTCAATGGGTATATCAATAATTGAAATCATCCAGAAGTTTGTACTATATAATGATATATTATTGAAAAATTTTATTTGAATTATATACTAATTTCCTGTTATATGTTTATTTTATCGATCTTCATAATTTTTGTCATAGTGGATGCCTTGTGGGAGTAGGTATTTATGAGATATATATTTTTACAATGTCCATAACATAGAGGGAGAAATATCAACATTACATTTTACAAAATACAGCAGAGGCTTCTCTGTATGGTTAATCCCACAAATCAATTCCCAGTCAGTTAAATCCATAAAGGGATGAAGGATGGTAATAAAATACACATTATGAATAGTTTATAAGAGAGTTATTAGATAATATTTTGATGTATTCATATTGAAATTTGAATTCAAATTCAAAAAGACTTTAATATCTAAACAGAGGAACAAATTTAAATTTTATATATCACACTAGTTTTGTAATTGAGGGTTATACATTATTTACAATGGAACAAGATGAACATTTTACAATAAAACATAGTGTATTTACAATTTTAGTAGATGTGATGCACATGTATGTTTATAAGTATAGAAATCTAATTTATATAAATATAGAATATTTCAGTATCATTAAATAGACATATGAGTTAGATTATACAACATTTCAAGTGTCAATATTCCATTGAAAATGTTTCGAAAAGAGGTGAAAAGTTAATTTCACTGAGTTGGGATTCATGAAAGTTAATTTCAATGTGGAAGGGTATAAGGATGATTTTTCCATAATGAAACCACAATAAGTATAGGTATTTTATGTCTCAAATGAAAAACATAATAATTGGTCAATTTTATAAATAATTACTAAGACAACTTTTGGTTCAAATCAAGATTTAATTTTAGTATGACGCTTTCATTAGGAGATCACAATCATTTCACTATGGTCCCAATATAGAAAATGAATTTTACATTATGGGGGAACACAATAGGGTATACAGATACTTGATATATGATAATAATCCATTCGCCCTTTTTAGGAAAAAAATTAAATGAGCTGGTTTAATTGTTTTTTAATATGCCATTAGTTTCCTCCTATAATTATGTGCTCCCTAGTTCATTTTTATAATCAAAATTAAATGATTGAATAATCCTAAAAATAAATATTCTGTCACTTGATTATGTTACTATTCATGAGGAATAATGAATGATTGAATTTGAAACATTAGAATTAGTATGGGATTAATAATATGTTGAAGAAAAAAACTATAGCTGAATAGAATCACTGCGTTATATAAAATTATCAAGGAAAAATTAAAGGGTATAAAATTTAGGGATTTGAAAATCAATGTGTCCAAACTATTGACCCCAAAAGAAAACTTTATTAGATATATTCTTCTAAAATGAGAATTCATATGTAAATTGATATAGATTCATGGAACAAGGTATTTATTTTATTTACGAAAACCCATTGGGATGATATTAAAGTAATGATACGATATAAATTTTCTATTTTACTAAATAATTATATAATTAAATGTTTATTTACTCTTCATTTAACATTATAGGGTTATTTTTTAGATTAATTATCTACGTAATATTCCATAATGGTTTCTAGTGAATCACAAGGATGCTTCTAGAAATTTCTTTAAAAGCATTATCTCTAGGATACAAATAGGAATGTTAACCCCCACCATCCAGTTATATATGATCACGTTACAAAACAAAATACTAGGAATTATTTCATTAGTTTTCATGATGAGAAATCATTTCAGGTGAAGTGTAGTTGATAATAATTTATTTGATATTACATATTTTATTAAATTTGAGACCTTATTATTAATTTATTAAATCAGGTATGAGTGATATAAATAAACATTGTGTTCAAAACCCAATGTTCCCATATCATAAAGCAAGGATGGGGTATGTGAAACATCCAACCCCTCCTCATTGAGTTCAGTTTAGGTGGAAATGTTACTTGGACTTAAGAAACATCCCCCAGACGTCAAAGGATGAAAATAAATGACGATGTGTATCATTAAACTTGGGGGATGATTTTCCCTTTAAGAATAAGACATCTATCCAAACAAGAAAAAACTAAATAAACCACTATATTATGTATGATAACAACAAAAGATAGCTCGAAATTTCATTTATCAAAATGATTCTAAAACTATGTACCATAGTAGAGGACTACAATATCAAAGTACACGATGGAAGACCCAACTCAATGGATTCAATGAAATACTCTAAATCCCCAAACATGGTCTATGCTCCAACTCCACAAATAGCACATGTATCACAAAGTAATTCTAGAGATTTGTGATAATTTACCTTTTACTATAGCTCTACAAACAAAATCTACAAATCCACCAAAGTTCAAAAGTAGTGGTGATAAATGAAACTCCTTATATTTTCCCCTATTAATTCCTTAATTATGCCCCTCGGATAGAATATGTTTTCATATTTACAATAATTAGTTTATATAAAATAATTTTAAAAATATGTTGATAACTAAGTATAATCTATTTTCATATCAAAAAGTATTCCAATAAAATCATTTCTATCAATGAAAGCAACCAAAAATGTTTTCAAAAAAATTATATAATTCCATTTTTGGAATACCCTATTACAACCCATGTATCCACATAACCACACAACTACACATGCCGTCTTTATTAGTATAATTCCATACTCATTAGTAGTTCCTCATTGACCATCCATGTTTTAATAAGATAATTAAATACCATGTTCCATTACACATTTTTTTACTAAGCACGGGGTCTAATTTTAACCAAAACGTTTATTGCTATATGAACAAACACCACCAAGATTTCTAAAAAACCATTTCAATGACAAACCCAATTTAATGAAAAAACCATTTCAATAAAATATTTTTTTATTTAAAACCAATACAACAATCCATTTAAATAAAACCATCCTTTTATTGAAAAACATTTCTCTTGAAATCAAAAGAAAAAACCAATAAAAATCAACATTTTAAAACCATTTATCAATGATTCTTGGCCAATAATTCACAATTCCACCAAAATCCAAAAACCATCACTAAAGAATGTCTTTAGGGTTCATTTCAAACCAATTTCCCCTTAAATTTCACTCAATATAATAATATTGAAAGTAATACTTCCATTTATAAATAGAAAAGTCCAAATTTTAGCCACTGACCTCGATTTTTATGACTAAAATTATTAATTTCATGAAAACCCCAATGAAACATGGTTAAATCTCCAAGAAATAACATTATATCTCTTCCCATATCAATAGAAAACCAAATATTTTCATATTTTTTATCCAAAATATTAAATATATCAATAGTGGACATAGATTTAATAAAATGTATGGATAGAGAAGATGATATAAGAAAAAAACCAAGAAAGAACGAGAATGGTTACTTACCTCGAGGATTCAACATTAAATCACAATGGGAATCCTTGATATTGTTGTCAGGTTGATGGGAGAATCTTATTTTACCTTCTGGAAGAGGGAATATTGAGCTAGAGATATCTAGGAGGAAAATTGGGCAAGATATATACTAAAACATGTGAGATCCCCAATTTTAGGATCTCATATTCATCCCATTCACTGTTAGTCAGACGGTTAGTCAAACCATGAGCTAACCATGCACATTATACTATATCAAGTATGAGTTTCAAATGGTTTCTCAAACAGTTTCCAAACCATGCTCCAGCCATGCTAAATCCCACTATCCAACAATGAGCAGTTTCTACTAGGCTTTCTCACAGTTTGGACAAACTATGAACTGGTCATGTGCTTTCCCTTTAGCCCCAACCTCTTTTTGTATGTTCTTCTATATGAGTTTCATTATTTTTCCAAACCATGAACCAACTATTCACTTATAGGGAAGCCCAAAAACCCTTAAAACATTCTCTAAAACTATCCAAAACTTCACCCATATATTTTATATACATAAAATTCATACAGAAAGGGTCACTTACTTGAAACTGGGGGTTGCTACATTATTCACTCCATTGAAATTTCTGTACCTATAATGTAGAAGACTGACTTTTCCATGAAATAGTTCTAGCCACCGATCATTCATTTCCATCCCCCATTCCAATGTATGTTACTGAATCACATTATGTTTCAATAAAACTCATATAATACTGATTATTTTTTTAGGTAATTATATCTATTACCTATAAACAACCCACACATGGATATGTACTAATGAAGCATCTGAATCTAGTTCAACATGATCCCATCAAATCACATGTTCATGATCACAATGACGATTTTTCAAAAAAGATACATGAAACGCAATGTTCTCCACACTGTAAAATGGTGTTAATTCCAACTTATATTCCACCCCATAAACATGTTCTTGTATCTCAAAAGGTCTTTTTTATTGAAGAGATAACATTATGTAAATAGAAAAACAATGATATGTAAGCCTTAGAGAGATCCTCAAGAACAAATTATCACTCACTGTGAACAACTATGACCATTGACGACTCTCTGCATATACTATCTGAAAAATCCGAGCCATCTCTATCCTTTTCTTGGTCAATTGAATCTTATACATTGTTTATTGGAAAAGGATCATCCCAACTAGTGATGTTTCACCTATTTCAACCAAACATAGTGGGGAAAAAGAAGGACGTCGGTACATTTCCTCAAACAAAGAAATTTAAATGGAGTCCTAATAAATGTTGTTAGACAAGAACTCCAATAACGATATGTGCCTTCCCATGAGCCCCCGAAATCCATTACACAGACCCACGGCATGTCTTAAAATATCTGTATCATATATTAGTATTTCCCCTTAATATGAGGATGATATACCGTACTCATATTAAACTGATTCCCGATGGATTTATTTGAGGATTTCTAGAAACACCTCATATCTCTATCTGACATGATCTAAATAGGAATGAAATTCATATTTACCACTTCTCATATATAAATTTTGTGCAATTTCCACTATTGTTTCATTTTCCTAAATATGTTTTAAATTGGTTCAATTTGTGAGTTGGTCCAATATCACACATATGGAATCATGATTATAAATAGTTCTTGGGAGACCTATTATAAAATACATAACTATATGCTCCCACTTCCAAATATGAATAGGTAAAGACTGCAATATACTAACTAGTTGATGATGTTCTACTGTAACTTTTTGAAAATATAAGATTCTTGAAACAAACTCAACAAACATTCCTTTTCATTCCAAAACACCAAAACTCGGCTTTTATCACCTTATAAACCATCTGTTTTCCAAGATGAATAACCTTTTAGGAGTGGTGGTGTGTATAGATAAGTTGTTCTAGAAATTACATAGACATGACCATTATATTTCTGAACCACAATATTAATCATCCATTTAATTTCCATCCCTCAATTTTCTCCACACTATTGAGTTCTGACCTCATTTCCACATATTCTATATTGGTTGTTTATGCCTCTTCTAAAATCTTCACCAAAATGGGAAACCAAGAAACTAAAAATTAAACCACAACATCACAATGGTCCACACAAAACATGTTAATTCCTTCTATTACAAACAAGAACTACCACAAGTCCTAAGACTCTTTTCCCAAATGAGCATATAACATTATACTTAATGCCTCTTCAATAGAATTTTCCTTATTCATTGTATACATTACTTCATATTAAAACATTTGGAAATACTATATCCATATACTATGTATCAGGTTTAAAACCCATTGGGAGAAAAGTTTCTTGATGATCTTATAATCTGTGAACACAATAAAGTTCACACTAAAGAGATAATGATGCTTAGTATTCAAATAATGGACTATGGAAATTGAATTTAAATATTTTTTTTCATGAAATCATAAATTCCTTGATACATAATCCACAACATGATATCCTTGACAGAGAAAAAACCCACACCCTATTCCTGAATCATCACAATACACCACGTACTGTTGTCATGATTCCTGAAAAATCAATACTGGAGTTGTTGTAAGGTGAACTTTTAACTCTTTAAATGACATATGGAATTCCTCATTTCATTAGACCGGATCATTATTCTTTGTCAAAGATGTCATAAGGGAATATAATAATGGGATGTACTGAACAAATAATCAGTGATAACTAGCTAGGCGAAGAAAAATTTACATCTATAACATATTATTTGGTGGTTTCCAAGACATAAATACCGCTATCATTTATGGATCCATAGAAACACCTCTTTTAGAAATTATATGGATAAGGTCAAATGTTGATCATGCTCAACCCTTGTCCAAGAATATTCCAATCTATCTTCCACAAACACCACCATAAAAAATCTTACTATCTTTGAAATATAAAATCCATCAATTCTATAATGACTTTTGGTGCATTCGTAACACCAAAAGTCATAAAAACTTAGTCATAGTGGCCATAACAAATTCAAAAAGCTATCTTTTGAATATCCTCCTTACAAACCCCTAATTGGATATATCATGATCACAAGTAAAATATAGAGAACCATTGAGATCCCATTAATTGATCAAATAAATTTTCAATGTGAGGAAGTGAATACTAATTATTCATTGTAGCATTCTTATGTTTATGATAATCCACACATATCCTTAGAGTTCCATCTTCCTTTTTCACAAACATGACCAATGCTACCCACCGAGACATGTAAGGCCAAATTTACCCTTTTATTTCATACTCTTCCAATATCACATTCATCTCCCTTAACCATTTTGGTCTATTCTATAATATTGATGGAAAATTGGGCAATTCTTGGGAAGGATATCAATCTTAAAATCCCCATTCTGTATAGGTGGTAAATGTGATAATTTTTTGGGAAATACATCTAGAAACTCATCCACTACTACTTGAAAACTATTCTTCTTGATCACATCTATTGATACAAAAGACAATACCATAATTTGGTATGATATCATTCCAACTACACATTCCAACATGCCCATTGAACATTCCATTACATTTCAGTCCCCTCGAAAGAGATTCTCGATTACATATTCTCTAGTAAAACTGACCTTTCTGGTAAAATAATTATGGTGAGTCTTGAACGTCATCATGTAATACATACCTAGTACTATATAAATAACATACATATAAAGTTCAATGAAATCCAATTTTAGATAATCTATGCTAAAATTTATAGAATATTCTCTAAAAACAAAGGCTAGACATACTCGTTGACCAAGAAAAGTTTGATGTATTATTAGAGAAGGAACCATCTAAACATTTAAACTATGAAAATAAAAAACATGAGAAGAAATTAAGTAATTAGAAGCAATATTATCAAACAAAACTTTCATAATGGTATAATTCAAAATAATCATACATCCCACTATATATGGTTCAAAAAAATCATCCATAATAATCCATTCAGCACCATATAAGTACTTCATCATTTCAATTTGTTCCTTATTTACATGTTGATATTTAATTACCTGGGGTGTCATTGTATTCCTGGAATTACCAAGGCTAGATCTATTTTACTATTAATATTTATTCTACTTCTATCATCCTGTGAAGCATCTAGCACCTAGACATATGAGGAGTGTCCCAAGAACCCGACCTCAGAGAACTGTGATAATATCATTAAAGATTCCCCATCTTGTTGAAGTTGTGGTATGTTCACAGTGGTGTAGTACACTTTCTCTTGATTGGACTCAATGAACAACACCAAAGACATCACAGCATGACATTGGGTCTTGGGGGAATATTATGTGCATATATGGTCTGATTATGATGTGTTCCACTACCTAGAGAATTGGTTTCTCATTTCCTCATTATATTAGTGTTGGACTCCTCACCTCCAATATTGAAGAAAACACTAAATCATCCAAATGAATTTTTAGTAGGGGAAAATATCATAATAATAGTATCTAGTTATAGTACTGACTTAATGGTTTGAAAGGCCTATGTGATTCATTGGACAAACTACTGGTTCTCATATGGATATGGTGTGACCACATTCTCAATGCACTCTTCTGAGTAGTTTCTATGACACCTATTAGGTACCATTTTATAAAAACACAAAAAATTACATATGTATCACACTCTATTAACTGGATGATTAAAATTTCAAATTCTACACATCATACTATCACGAGAGTGCTTTCCAAAATAGACCATTTAAAAAAATTACATGATTTTGAATATCAACCAATTTTCAAAGTACCACTATAATGACATTTTTCAAAATCATCCATTTTAAAGAATGTTCAACGTTTTTTCAAAAATGAAATCATTTCACCAAATCATATATCATTACTAAAAATGAAATATTCACTCCTAGTGGGAAGTCATTTTCAAATGAATTTCATGATAATCTCATTGTTTTAACCCATGATAATGAGATATCCAGTCTTATAAGTGTCTTTAAATCACTTATGTACCTAAATCCCTAGTAAAATTAAGTTCAACATAAAATGGTTAACTGCTTCTTTTTATTCTGTATATTTAATTTCCTGAAAATCATACTCTTTTCTACAATAACATCCCTTGGAATAAATCATAATGAATTCAAATCCAAGACTTAATACCAGTACCAAGTCATATACCAACCAAGACATAGACTAAATGTCCCAAAAATGAAGTACCAATCTGATACCAATTGTATCAAAAAGAATTTTTGACTGATTAAAATCGATACCACTTATAACATCCTAACCCTCCTCATTGTCTTGAGTTAACGACTAAAGGCCACATTTCCTTTAGAGACATCCCATGATGCCAAATGTTAGAAATAAAATCCAAATGGCTTAATTAAACACATGGAATGATTTTAACCATAAGAATAAAACAACTTACAAACATGACTAAACAAAACAGACCACTATATGATGAATGAAACAATGAAAGACTGCTCGATATTTCAACTATCAAAATCAAACTAAAACCAAGTAACACAGTAGAGGAATACAATATCAGAGAACACAATGGAAGAAAAAACACAAAGACTGGAATGAAAAACAACAAATCTCCAAACATTAAACATTCTCCAACTCCACAAAACAACCCAATTATCACAAAGAACCACATGCCCGAATGCCCTGAAGGCCATATTTTTTTTATTCAGGATAATCCCCCTTTCATGGGTTAAAGGGGAACCCTTAAATGACCCATAGATGAAAGGCACAAGGCCCAACATGACCCAAAGGCCAATACATCACCCGAAGGCCTAGAGGCATACTATGACCATGACATCACCCATAAGAACAACACACAAGAACTAACCCTCCCTAACTCTGCATCATTGATGTCCTAGCTTCCCAGCTTCTATTTCTAATCAACTAGAATTTCCCCTTACAAAGCTACATAGTGCCTTGTCTCGATGGAGGCTTCCATACCATATCATTCTTCTAATCTAGTTAACTTGGCTTCAAGTGACTGATACTTTTTTTCTCTCTAATCCTCTTCTAGGGCCTGCTCTATGAGAACTAGGCTACTCCATGGTCTTTGTTGCTTGAAGGCCCTGAGACCCAAAGGCCATTGATGACCCAAAGGCCCTTGAGACCCATAGGCCCTAACTCGGGGCCTGAAGGACCAAATTAGGTGAATAGTTATGGCTGATAGAGTACCGAATAGTACCTGGTACAGTATAGCTACAGTACCCCTAGAAATTCTCCTCCACCCGATTTTGAACCTGGCACTCTTAGATTCCAATTAGGAGCCCTTACCACTCGTGTGAGGGATCGTTGGCTACAAAGCACCTCTAGAGAAGTGTGATAATTTAACTTTTCCAATTTCTTGAGAAACAACATCTGAAAAAGAAAGATTGTTCCAAAACGGGGTTGGTTATGAATCTCAGTAGATTTCCCCCCATGGCTTCCCTACTAACACCACTATGATCGATCATGTTACCACATTTACATAACATAGTTTATATAAAAATATTTCTAAAATAAGTTAATAAATAAATATAAAGAGTTTTCATATTAAATAGTTTTAAACCAAAATTATTTTATCAGGGAAAGAAACCAAACAAGTTCAAAAAACCATTCCTTCTTTCCATTTTTGGGACACCCCATTCCAAACAACATATCCACATATCCAAACATCTAGGGGTGCATTATTTATTTTGACAGTTGAATATTCATGTTTGAATTCTTTTCAATCTACCAGTTTTTCAAAATGCAATCCATTATCTCTTTGGAATCAATAATAATTTCATATTTCAACAAATCCTAATATTCAATATAAACACACCCCACCAAGTATGCTCAAAAACCATTTCAATGAAAACCCCACTTAAATTCCAAAACCATATCAATAAAATAATATTTTTACAAAGAATAATTCCAAAAATAAATTTTAATAAAACATAACAATTATTTAAAACCCTTTCTTAGGAAAACAAATACAAATATCCATTTTTAATATCAACGTCTTAAATCCATTTAATAAATAATATTTCACAACATTTCACAATTCCAAAAAAATCCACAAACCATCACTAATTAAGGTTTATACCATGCATGGAAGATTAATTTCACAATAAATATAAAATAAATTAATCAATTTGAAAATAATTATCCATATTCTAAATATTGGATTTGAGTGTGAATCCACATGCCTCGAGTTTTATGATGAAAACAAAGAATGACATGAAAACACCCAGGAATCCAGGTTAAATCTCCATTAACACACCATAGATCTCTTACCCTATCCTAAAAAATCATAATATATTCCTATTTGACATCAACTATAATATATTTATCCATAGTAGACAGAGATACGAGAAAGAATGAGGGATAGAGAAGAGGATCTAATAAAATGCACTAAGAATGACCAAGAAAGATCACTTACATGAGGATACAGCTTCAAAACACCATGAGAAGCCTCTATAACACCTCTGAATCAATGGGAGAAGCTTTCCTGACCTTTAGAAAGAGATAATACCGAGTTAGGGCCACAAAGGATGAAAAATAAGGTGATAGAGACTAAAATCTGTGTGATCCACAATTTTATTATCTCACTTTTAACATGTGCATAGTTACTCACACGGCTTGTCAAACTGTGTGCTAACTATGTTCACCAAATTGTTTCAAGGAATAGCTTCACAAAGTTTGATCACATGGGATCAAATCATGATCCAACTAAGTCAAACCCCACCATCCGATGAAGCAGCATGATTTGAAAAAATGGTGCCCCTTCACCTTAGCCCCGAACTCATTGTGCATGATTTCATAAAGGTGTCGCATTGTTTTTTCAAAACCATACACCAACCGTTCACTTATATTTAATCTCAAAAAAACCCCTAAAAGATCTCCAAACTCTCCCAAACTCCATACATATAAGTTAAATTATTAAAAATAATTAAGAAGGGATTTTTTAGTAGAAATATAATCTACAACGATATGGTTTACATGAAAAAATGATTGTATTTTAAATTTATAATAAAATTATTATATGATATAAAAAAATATATGTTCCATTGATTATATAAATATTGATGAATCAAAATTCTAATCCACTTACATCCCACATCATTTTCAATGGATGGTGTCTTATTTAATAATGAGGGTAAACTAGTTGACGAAAACACAAAATAAATTTGGGAATCATTTATATATTTGACATAATAGTAATTAAGTATTCATTACAATGGTATTACATTAAAAATATCTATCTATGTTCATATGTTTTTAAAAAAGTTAGACAAAAGTCTCATTAATGACTACACCTAATGAAAAAAAAATTTCATTAGCTTTGAATTAAAATGAATGTTTGGTCATGTTAGATGTGTAGGTTTGGGATTGTCACCCTGAACATATTTCAAGAAGATAAATCCATAATGACATTCATATGAGATGATTAAAGGACCGAAGCTATAGATAGAAAATTTAAAAGATATTATTGCTTGGTTTATTTTGGTGGACCAATATATACGAAAGGTTAAAAGTGAACATACATTAGATCAAATATCTGTACATTAAGAGATAAGTTTCCACACTAGATTTGAGGTTATACATTCCCCTCAACAACTTAACTTACACCTGGTAATCAATTTTTCCATTAATCATTCCCCCAAATGTGATCCCAATAAATTCTTGTGGCTTTATATTACAGAAATTATATATATAGTGATTTTTATGGAATTTATATCTATCAACACCCACACACCACCATGTTGTGAGGGGGATGGTGTATAATATCCCACAAGACAATTTATATAAGAAAAAAGTCCCAAAATTCCAAATTAGTGAAGAGATTGAAGTGTCTCAAAATTTAAGAATTGATGTTTATGTTCTTCTTGATGATGTAGATGTTACTATAGTCAGTAATGTTGTAGTAACTTTCTGAACAAGGTTGTATAATCTTATAAAGATACAAGAGGTATGTCCTTAAAAAAGATCAACAGAAAAAACTTTATATTTTGATGAAAATTTGTTTGAAATGATGTATGGTATAAACAATTGAAATAACGATGGGAAAACATAAGTTAAAATCATGAAAATAATATAAATCAATTAAGAAATCAAAATGACATTTTGGGAGTGCCTTTTTCCTACTGGTTACATTGTCATATATAGTAACATTACAAGTTCTGTCAAAAACAAAATTAAATGATGGAAATATTTTGTATATTAAATATGAACATGAAATATTTGTATATTATATTACAGAAGTAGGTTTTAATTGAGTATAAATGATATTATAATGTTTGAATGAAATTTAGTTCCATTTGTTAATACATAAATTAGGTATGATTTCATAATTTGTCTTTATAAAAAAGGATCTACTATGTTTGTTATATTTAATAAAAAAAAATTTGGAATATATATTAATAATATATAAAGGTAAAACCATGAAATTAATTATTTGGATTCATTAAACAATATATCTTTTATACTCCAGAACGTTTCTGGGAATGGAAGAAATTGAAATGAAAGAAGCTGAAATAAGGGAGGCTTTAAAATGAAAATAAAAAATAATAGAATCTTCTTGATACCTAAATTGCATGGGTAAAACTCTACCAACTAGTCATACAAAATATATTTTTTCTTTTATTCATACTTATTTTTTTTTATATTTTTTATGTGCATTGGATGCTCATTTCAATTAATATTTTTACACCAAATATTAATTTTTTGGATACAATGTGTGGATTTCAATGAAACTAATCACATAAGAAGAATATTGTGGATTTTAAATGCACCGAACTCAACATTTAACAAATGAACATTAAATTATATTTAATGGTTTGTTTTTTAACAATGATTTTGTCTTGATATGGAGATATATAAATATAGGTTAAATCTAATGATGAGGTTGGTGACACGACATATGAAGCATATGGATTTATTCAAATGAGAATTGAGTAAGGTATATATAGTAATATTTAACTATCACTACATATTTTAAAACAATTTACATATTTTGGAAAACGATTTTGTAGTGTCTGATGAAAAATAATGAAAAAAATTATGGATATTGTATTAGAAAATTAATAAATGATATCATATACGATCAGAAGTCTAGAATCCCCTAATATAAAATTTCAAAAGGGAATTACTATTTTAATAAGAATATTTTTATTCATTTTTTACTTATATTTTCTCAGTACTAACATGATTTCCAAAAAAAATACTCAAAATAAGATGTTTATTTGGTTAGAGATGAATCGAAAGAGTATATGGAATTATAATTTATTCCAACATCAAATTTAGGTGATTACCTATTATGATTGTGATATATTACATGATATGACCTTGGAGATACATTTTCTGATGACTAAATACTTTCTCAGTGGAATTCTCTTCTTATAATCATTTATTATAGTATAATCACATAAGATTGCATATGGATCACAATTAAAACACTATAAATGAAAAATTAATAAAAAAAAGGTATCATATGATGTTAAGGAACACATATTGATAAAATAGTAACATTCCCTTTGGAATAGTAATGTGACTCTTATGAATAGTGAACTATCCAATATAATAATAACCATTCATATTAAATTATGAATAAAATTTATCCATATTTTAATTATATATATGGTATAATTATATCATAGTATATAAAAATAAATATTTAAATAATTATTAATTAATTGTTGGTATTTTTGTAAGTCATGTATATTTAATTAAAATTTTATGATTAATTTAATAAATTAAAAGAAAATTTATTTTTGTAAAATGTATTTCAAAGATAATATTTTTATGCCTTATGATTATATGATGATTTTATTAGTCCATAATTAATTTTTAAAAGTGATAGAAAAGAATTTTAAATTTTAAAATTAGTACTTTATAGTAAATTTTGATTTTAATTTTAACACCCCAAGCTTCCACAGTACGCTTCCCTATGAGTAATACAATATCATATGTTGTGCACAACTTCGAGTTCCAACGCACCACAAAATATCAAACTAGCTTTTATGAAAAGTAATACCCACTTTTTGGCTAACCCATTAACCATGCTCACATGTAAAGGGGTGAAATTTGTTTTTACAAAAGAATGTGAAGAATATTTTGAAGAATTGAAGAGAATATTATTCAATGCTGCTATATTTACTATACCATCAGGGAATGATGGGTTTTTTTATTTATAATGATTCTTCAATGAAAGGACTTGGTTGTGTCCTTATTCAAAATGATAGGGTTACAACCTATGCATCATGACAGATAAAAATTCATGATCAAAACTATCCTACTCATGATCTGATGTTACTAGTTGTAATCTTTGCTTTGAAAATTTAGAGACACTATCTCTATGGTGAAAAATTTGAGATTTATACTGATCACAAGAGTTTGAATTATATTTTCTCATAGAAAGAACTCAACATGGGGCAAATGAGATGGCTTAAACAACTCAAAGATTATCAATTAACTATACACTACCACCCGGGGAAGGAAAATAAGGTGGCAGATGTTTTGAGCAGAAAAGATCATGGAGATTTGAACAAGATTAGAGTTTAAAGGGATCCTATTTTCATGAATCTAGTAATGATGGATATTGGAATAACCATTTAAGGTGAAACATTACTGTTTTTTCAAATGGTTTCCAAACCATCATTACTAGAGTGGATAAAAAGTTCTCAGGTTGATGATGAGGAGTTTCAAAAAAAGATTAATGTTGTGAATGATGTGAGATTGAGTGACCTCATATATGAAGATGAAAATTTTAAATTTTGGAAGAGACATTATGTTCCTGATATTTATAATCTAAAATGGGAATTTTTGGATGATACTCACAGTTCCAATTTCTATATACACCCTGGTAGCTCTATGATTTATAGATATTTGAAGGAGAATTTTTGGTGGGACAACATGATGAGGGAGATTGCTGATTGTGTTTCAAGATGTATAGTTTGTCCACAAGTGAAATCTGGAAGGAAACAACTTGGAGGAGTCATGTAACCTCTTCCCATACCTGAGTGTAAATGAGATGATATTACGATGAACTTTTTAATTGGACTACCAATGACTCCAAGAAGGAAGGATGCAATATGGTTTATTATTGATCGTCTTACCAAGTAAGCACATTTTCATTCTATAAGATAATATTTACCACTTTAATATCTAGAAAAACTATATATTAATGATGTTGTGAGACTTCATGAAGTACCACTATAGATTGTTTCTGATCTTGATCCACGTTTTACATCAAGATTCTGGAAAAGTCTTCAGAAAGTCCTGGATACTGAACTTCATTTGAGCACTGCCTACCACCCCCAAACTGATGGACAATCAGAATAGAATATTTAACCCTTATAATACATGTTGAGATCCTTCTCACTTGACTTTCAAGGTATGTGGGATCAATATTTACCTCTGTTAGAATTTTACTATAATAATAGATACCATTCATGTACTCATATGGCACCATATGAAGCGTTAATCAGAAATAGATGTCTCACACCAACCTATTGGAATGATTTTGGTGAAAGAAAATTTGTAGGCCCAAAACTGGTGGAGGAAACGATTGAAAAGGTGATGGTAATCCAAAACTACATCAAAGTAGCTCAACGTAGGCAGAAGATCTATGTCGATAACCGAAGGAATGATTTTGAATTTTAGGTAGGAGATCATGTTATCTTGAAGGTATCTCTATGGAAGTTTGTTATAATTTTTGGTAAGAAGGGAAAATTATGTCCTAGGTATCTCAGAACTTTCAATATTCTAGAAAGAATTGGGGTTGTAGCTTACCATTTGGAAATTCATCCAAGTCTCTCCAAGGTTTACGATGAGTTCCATGTATCACAATTGAGAAAATACATGCCTGACGCAACGCATGTACTCACCTAAGAGGAATTAGAACTGGAACCTGATCTGTCATATTGAAAAGATCCTTTTAAGGTTCATGATACATGAGAACAAGTGTTGTCAAACCGTACGGCTTGTCTGGTAAAAGTTTTATGGGGAAACTATAAGATGGAAGAGGAAACGTGGGAACCAGAGGAACTTATAATGATGAACCACTCGATTATTTTTATGTATTAATATTCATGAAATTTCAAGGACAAAATTATTTGAAATAGGGGAGAATGTAACACCCCAAGCTTCCACGGTATGCTTCTCTTTGAATAATACAATATCATGTGTCGTACACAACTTCTAGTTCTGCCACACCACAACCAATAAAACTAGCCATTATGTATAGTAATACCCACCTTTTGAAATTTTATAAATTTTATATTTCAAAATGGACTTCATTTTTGGATTCAGAGTATAAAAATTATCTTTAGGTGATTTTTTGGTATATGTTTTTTTTGAAAACTCTCAATTTTTGATTAAATGTGAAAAACACTGAGTGACAGTTTAAAACGAATTTTTATTTAAATAATAATTTATTTTATTTAAATTTATTTTAGGTAAAAATAGATACATAATACTTATATATGTTCAATGTAATTAATTGGATGAATGTTTATAATAATTTTAGATATATAAAAATTTTATTGATCTTTTTACCGTCTTTTACCCACCTCCTTGGAGCATTTTCAAATTTACCTAAAACATAATGTTACCAATTTTGTGAGTTGAATTTCAAAAATCTAAGAGACCCGGTTGATATAAGTAAGTAAAATGTGGTTCAACAAGTTGAAAATAATTTTTGGTGAATATTAACTTTTTACGTTTATTTTCCACGGTTAAAAGTAAATACGGAAATTATGGTTAAAAATGATATGATTATTACCCTAACACATGTCATAATTCTATTTTAAATGTGTAATTCGACCAAAACCAACCTTAGGAATAAAATAAGTCCCTTTAGGTCCACTTTTATTAGATTAAGACATTTATAATTATTTTATTTAACGAAGAGTTAAAAGAGTTAAAATCAATGTTTAATAAGTAAAAAAAATTTAATTTTTGGATATACATAAGATAACTTCGACTATAAATATTCCTTAGAAATATAAAAATATTTCCTACATAATTGTAATTTATTTATAAATTTTATATTAAATAATTATATTTATTTATGATACAATGATGATGTTGTAATTACCTAATTCATGAAATATTAATATAATTGATATTATAAATATCTAAATAAATATAATTTGAGACTTTTGATGAATTACACTAATTTTCAAGGTTAATATGACATGTTAGGGTTTTTTAGATGATTTTTTTTGAATTAATAATTCTGTTATGAATTTAGTAAAAATAAAATATCAAATAGTGTCAAAATTGACATAAAAGTGTTTTTAAAACTGATATTATATTATTAATTGATATTTTATCCATAAAAATATAAGGTTAGGAAAAATGTCTTAAATAATATTATATATGTCATTAATGAACAACTTGAGGTTCTCTTGGATGTTTTTTGTAAGCTTATTAACGATTTAATATAAAAATATAAAGAGCCATGGTAAATGTCAAACAACTTAACTATGAGTTAAATCATAAAGATAAAGTTAATATAGTAACCCAAACCTATCTAAAACCGATTGGTTGAGTGGAGTTAGACCCATCCTTACCTTATCCTTTAAATTATTCCTTTTGGAGCCATTATAAACTAAAAATGATTTTATTATAAAATAATATTTCTAGCTTTTCCTAAGGTTCCCCTAACCCCTCTTATAAAAGGGCACTTCCCCTTCTCTATAATTCACACCTTCAATGACATTTTTCTAGGCCAAAACCTTCCAAAATATCCTCCCAACTATCCTACCTTCATCTTAGAGGCCTTAAGTTAGTCCAAAATCCAACCTATGGATCCCTTTTGATCAAATCAAAAGGACGAACCCGATGAAGAGATAAATATTTCATTACCTCTTTCAAGTTCTTTTCTTCTTCCACTTCCTTTTTATTTATTGTTTCCGTTGTAAAATAATAAATCCAGTATATTATATATAATGAGATGTTATTATAAAAAATGGTACAACTATATTCATCATTTCATCCATCCTTTTAATGACAAGTCACCATACTTGTGTACGTGCGGCTTTCCGTCTCCACGTTGTGGTGTAGTATGTTATTCAAACACTTAATCATTTTGATGGGTATAATAATGAGTATAAATGATGTAAATAATAAATATAACATGATAATTATTCTTTATATATGATATACCATCCAATTATATAAGATTTTAATATCAAAAGAATGATATTGTAGCTCGTGCGTACGTATGGATTACCATCTCCACGTACACGATGAGATTCATTCCCCATCGTATCCATTCAAATGTAATTTTTATTAAATGATTAATAATAATGTTTAAATAATTAATATAATTCTGAATATGAATAAGATACATTCTATCCATAAAACAAGTACTTATGTAACAAATCATATAAAGGAAAACGAATCCGTTAACACCCGAAACAACGATAATTCTATGATAGTATTAACAAATCAATGTTAAAAGATCAAATATGATATCATATTAATGTATATGATTATTCTATAATTTAATAACATTTATTTCACCACTATACAGGAGTTTAACATACCCTTGACCATGTAAAGGAATTTGTTTATGGTTAATTTCACAATCTCATTATTATCCGAGATGTTTTTATGTAAGTATCATCTAGGACATATTTGTCATCCACATCCATGTTTCATAAAAATGGATTTCAAAACATTTTTACAATTTACTAAACTATGTTTTATATTCATTTATACCCTTATTTGAATTTTTGTAAATTTTTTTGAAAGGATTCATTCCGTTGTTTTCAAAACAATGTTCTTTATTTGTAGTCTTGGCAGAAGGCCTTGACAATGTGGTTATGAAATTATGGAATTATGCATTCCATCATTATGAAAGTGGCTATTGATATTGAATGTGATTATTTGAATTGTAAAATATCCATATGAATAAGTAAATAGAGTTATTTGATTTTATCTCTTCCATATTATGATGATGTTCAAGTTCAAAAGGATTTTGTTTAGTCTTATACATTTCATTAAATGTTTATACTTATTTATGAAAGTTTCTCCTATATTGTTATCTTTACTGAGCATCTAAGCTCACCCCCTTATATTTTTTATTTTTCCATGGATGTGAAGAAGTATATTATTAATCACTTATAGGGATAGTGTATGATATCTCAGTGTTGTCTATGTAAACAATTTTGTTGTAGTTTTCCATTTTATGATGTAATTTAAACCCTGTGAATGTATCTAGTACTTGCAAAGCTACTAAACTAATCGGTATTTTGAGACTTGATCTTCTGTGATCATGTCAATGATACGTAATAATGTACAGACTCTGGGATTCTGGGGTTGGGGTGTTACATTAATTAAAAATAAAATTTCTTATATTAAAAAAAAATTAAAACTAGATTCCATTTCTGAATTCTACACATTGAGAAATGGATATGGTGATTTTTTTGGATTAATCTAAAATACTTTTTTTTGAATAGTAAAATAGATTAATTTATGGTGTATATTTTCATTGTATGTTAAATAAACTATTCATTGTGTCATGGATGATGTAAGAAGACTTGGTTTGAACTCAAATGATCTAATTACTATTTTTAGTCTTAAGAATCAAAAACATTTCTTCTCTTGAGTAAAATAATAAACTAAGGAATTAAATATTGTGAAAACACTCATCTCTTCCAATTACAATAGAACCCCTAACCACTGTTTCTCCTAACATGTATCGAAACTTGTTCCTTGACCACATTATTATCAAATCTCTTACCAATCCCCTCCCCCACATATAGGAACTCTTTGTATCATCAAAAGGCCAAAACCACTTCCTTAAGGAGGCATTCAGGTAGGATAAATTCATGAGGTAAATTCCTCTTCCGGATTATTTTATTTTCTTTTTTTAGTTAGTTTATTTAATTAGTCTCTCTTCAACTCCCCTAATTATAATTGTATTATAACTTTAGTAAATTACGTATACTATAATTTTTTTAGGATAATGGAATAATTCATCATTTCTCCTTCACCCTCCTTTTATACTAAAAATTAAAACATCATCCAAGAAGTGTTAATTTATCACATTCAAGGATGATAGGGTTTTAAATTTCCTTTACCATAATAAACGTCTATTCATGAAACCATTTTTATGGTTGAACCAGGTTATAATATATATATTATATCTTATTTAGGGTTCTATAATCATTTTTTAGTCATGATATTAATTTATAACACAAAATTAGTTTTTTGTGATCAAAAACCACAAAAATAAACCAAAACGATTATATTTAACTATTTATATAATGATTAATCCTACTTTCATGATAAAAATGATATAATATCAATTTAACCCTAGAATGATCATTAAAAATAACGGTTTAATTTTATTTAATTAACCCAAATTTACATGACCCATCATACACACATACAAGGAAGCCAATCCTGACAACATAAGAAAACCAACACACCTCTGAAATAAAATTTAATATCATAACCCATAAAAAAAGATATAAATGAACATAATTAGGTTATAATATATAAATTTCATGCATTAGGGGTTTTTAATTATTATTTAATGAAACAAATTTGATTACACATGACACTAATTTCATGTTAAGGACACCTTCAAACATATAGAAAGGGATTCCACCTAAACTTCCATTGTTCATTTGGGTTATTATTTCTCTCTCTTTATCCAAATTAAATTACCTTTTATTTTTATGTGAATCTTATAATTTTTTTTTATGTGTTCCATTATCTAGAATAAATATCTATTTATCCTTCTTTTTGAGGATATTCATGTTTTCAAAATGTTCCCTACTCAATTCTTCCCGATAAGCAAACCCGATTTATGGGAACTTCTCGAATTATTACCCATTTTAATGTGCACTGTACAATTTGTTTTTAGAAACCATATATTTTATAAAATAAATCTTTTTTACTATTAAAACCTTATTTTTTCACTTATTTTTATTATATAACTGATTATCAAACATTATTTATTTAAAAGATCTTTATTATTTTTCATAAACCACACTAAAATATATTAATTCAACGAATTGTTAAATACTTTGTTTACATGTTTTCACTTTTGTTTGAAACCACTTATCATGATATATGACTATTTAAACTTATAAATTTCCATTTATTTTCTGAATACATTCTTTCATGGACACTTTTATGATATTCCCATTTTCAATGCCTTATGAACATATTATGATACCCATTTCATTTTAGGGGTAACATTTTTGTTATGTTTTATTTCCTAAATATGATTATTTATATGGAATGAATATTCATGAAAATGTTAAGATGGGTGTGCCTTGATATTTCTCTAATTAATTGTGTAAAATTTAGTCTATTGAGACATTATGTTCAATGGCCTTGGTGGTTAGGCGTGACACGTGATCTATGTGAAATGGTCTTTGTGGTTAGCCTAGACTGATGATCCAGTATATGAAATGCACCATGACTCATGCTAAAGACATTTTTTAGGGTTCCTCCATATTAATATGATTCCATGACTATATGATCCCATTTTTTATATGTTATTAATCATTATATATTGTTCATACATTTTTATATAATTATTTCATGCCTTCTAACAAATGTGATAAGATTTATTTTTTAAAGTATTCCCTTACTAGGATTTCTAGCTCATCCCATTATTAGTGTTATCCCTAGGTTATCCTATGAATATATTTGAGCATAATGAATATTATGATCTAAATGTAGAAATTATATAAAATATTATTTTCTGATTTTGAATTATGTACTAATCATCCAATGAACTAGACATTATGCTCCTTGCATTGTAATATGATGTTTAATTTTTCATTAAATCATGTAATGATTCCTGTTAATGGATAGGGTAACTATAGTTTGTATCAATGGAAGGTTTGTTTATTTTTAGAGATTAATAATAGTGAACTATAGAAGAACATCATGGATAATACTATGTATAGGAAAACATTCCAAAATTTTGGCAAGTTTAGAGTATGTGGTTTATCGAGAAAATAGATCCATGTTTGGATGCAAAAAGTTGATGTGGTTAAAGAAAATATATACCTAGGAATAACTACTTTGAGAAGGTCATCCATTCCAGACACGAGGTAACAATTTTTATGAGAATGGGTCTTACTGTAGATCCTATTTGACACAAGCAAGGGATATTCTTTGGTAAATTCATAAGCTCATTACGAACCATTATTAAGGGCAAAAATCCCATCAGAATATAGTTTAGGAAATAGATCATGGATCACCTAGATTGAATACCATGGAATCTCAATTTAGGATATATTTTTCCTTTATGATTTTATCCTTCTATGTTTCATATTTATTTTTCATGCTTATTAGTTAACTACTCAATCATTCTAATTTAACTTTCCTTTTCCTTATTAATGGATGGAAATAGAAGAACTCATTCCAAGAAACAATGTGTTATATAATGTGATGATTTACCTAATGAAATGCCAATTTTTTTCAAAATAGGTGCTAAAACCTTATGAATGTATATGCTCAGTTGGCTCAAGTTATGAGTAATAAATTGAGTCATAAGAAACGCCTTCCATCTCCAAGGAAATAGATTGTTTCGATCAAATATTTCATCATGTAAAGGCCTCCCATTATTAGTGGATCTTCCAATACCCACCACACGGATGAGTGGAATAAATCCATTGAAAAAACATTCTATATCATCCAGTACTCCAAATAAGAGGATGTTCTGCTGGTGGTTTTCCATTTTGAAGGGTAAGTTGTTTAGTGGTGGAAACTAAAAAAAATATGATATCTAAGGAGGAAAATGACTCCATGGATTGGTAGGAATTCATGAAAATGCTTTTTAGTAAATTTTTTCCCCAAACCCTCCATATAACGATGTAAAGATAGTTCCGTAGACTTAAGATGAAGGAATATGAGTCTATTGGGTTGTATGAAGAAAAAGTCACAAGGCATTCAAGATACCCCTTCGACATTTTCATGAACACTAAAAGCAAGGTTAGTCTCTTCATTAGTGGACTAATGTATAGTATACAAAAAACATTGGTGATTTGTGTCTTTGAAAGTTATGATTAAATTTTTTGTTATTCCCTCACGTTTGAAATGGAGTTCTGATACTCTCAATTTTTTCATAGTCCCAGGTAAAAAAAGATAAATTGGTCTCTAATATGGGTGGTTCATCAAATAAATACCATGATGGAAAAAAGATAGAATATCCCACGTGTAAAAATTGTGGGAAGAACCGTCCTTGGAAGTGTCAAAAGAGAACCAATAATTTCTACAAATGTGGAAGAATATGGAATCTTTCTATGAACAACTGAAAGGATGTGAAGAAATACTCTAATGTAGAAGAAGAATGGACGGTTCATATCAACACTTAGCCAGTTGTGTAGTGTTCCACCTGTAAAGAAAAGGGGAATTATGAAAGCCATTTTTGTAATTCAAGGGATTTTAGAGTAATTTAAGAATAACCTCCATGGTGATAAGGAAGGTCTTTTGACATAAATAATAATAAGGTGGAGATGGACAATAAATAGGTTCCATTTTTCATGTTATTAATTTAATAATAGAGAATGTACTTTTTAATTTTTTTCTATATATTATATCATATCATTATTTTATAGTAGAAATATTAAAACACCACATGAAAATTTTGGTGATGAGTTATCTATAAGAATAAAAAATAGTGAAATTATAGTGTCCAAGGTTTATAACTCTTAAACGGTAATTGTTTTTGGACTGATACTCTGAGAAAATCTTTTAATGCTCTCTATGATAGTGTTTGATTATATTTTTGGCATGGATTGGATATCATTATATATATACAACATAAACTATCAAGAAATGTAGATCACCATTCACATACCATAGCATCCACAAATATTATACAATTTTTAGGGGGATTATGAATCTCTCAAAAATAATCATCTTATGGGTGGATATTGATGCCTTATGAGAAAACGTATATTTCCCAAATTATTTTACAAATGAGGGAATTGTTATTGAATAAATTCCCATTACAAAGAATTACATCGATGTATTCCCAAAATAATTTCATGGTCTTACTCCTAATCGAGAGGTTTCATTCTGAATTGAAATTATTCCTAGATCTCTGACCATATAAAATAAACCTTATATAAAGGTCACCATAGAGGTGGAAGATCTGAATAATCTATTATAGGAGAATATGGAGAAAGCTTTTACACACCAGAGTGCTTCACAATAGGGTGCACCAGTCCTCTTCATCAAGAAGAAGGGTGTGTGAATTACTCTTTTCATTAATTATAGTGATCTCAATAAAATCAAGAAAAAGAAAATGTATCCCATTTAATTGATATATTACATGTTTGATCTATTATTTGGGGCTAGTTATTTCTCTAAGATGTGAATTCAATCGAGATATCAACAAGTAAAGGTTTAGATGGATGATATTCCCAAGACTTCATTTCGAATGAGTTATGGACACTATGAGTTCATAGTGATTCCCTATGGACTCACTAATTCTCTAGATATTTTCATGGATTTTATGAATATAGTCTTTTCGGATTACATTGACAAATTTATGGTTGTCCTTATCCATAAAATTTTTATATACTCCAAGAGGAATAAAGAACATGAAGTTAATTTGAATAATTTGATGAAGACATTTTGATGGGTAAAACTATATGATAATTACAGTAATTGGGAGTTCCATAGGGAGGAAGTATCATTCATGGGGAATGTTATCACCAGTAAAGGGATATATCTGGACCCTTCAAAGATAAAGGAAATTAAAGAGTGGCACAGGCCAACATTAGTAATAGAGACATGTAGTTTCCTTATCCTAGCTGGGTGTTACCAATTATTTGTGAATAAATTATCCTGATTGTCGAACCCAATGACTAAGTCTGCATGGAAAGGAGTTATGTTTTTATAGACTCATGAATGTGATGAAATAATTAAGGAGCTCAAAATAATGTTTATCACCGTGCCAATACTCACAATCATTAAAATTATATAACACTTTGTGGTGTAAAATGATGCCTCAAAGAAAATATCAGGTTCTGTTCTGATGGAAAATAATAAATTGATAACCAAATCCTCAAAGAAGTTGACAATTCATGAGAAAAACAATCCCACACATGATATGGAGTTCTCAGTTGTGATATTTTCATTGAAAATATGGTGGCATTTTCTCTATGGGGAGAAGTGTGGGATATATAATAACCACATGAGTCTTAAATATATATTCACATAGAATGACATAAATATGTTCTAGTTAAGATGGTTAGAGCTCATCAAATATTAGGAAAGCTCAATCTACTACCTTCATGGAAAGGAAAATAAAGTATCAGATACCCTAAATAGAAATGATCCAACATATTTATTAGTGATGGGAATTTAGAAGGATTAAATATTAATAGTCTTATAGATGATAGAAACGGGAATAATTATGGGAGGAACATCAAAAATCCTTTCTCAAATGATATTTTAACCATCCATCTTAGAGAAAATAAATGATTCACAGTGAAAATATATGAAAATTTTAAAAAAGGTGGAATCTCTTAGAAATGGAATATCCTCTATGTTAGAGATTGACGTGGAAGGAGTTGTATTATTTGGGTCATGATTATGTGTACCATCAGACCCAAAGATAAAGAATAAGATTTTGAATGATGAACAATTATCAATATTTTTTATTCACCCAGGATAAAAAATATTTATCGAAATCTTTGAGTGAGTTATTAGTGGGACAATATGATGAAGTAGATTACTGAATACACATTAATGTTCCTAGTTTTTCAACAAGTGACAGTTGAATGAAATTAGAATAAGGGGATGATGCAACTGCTTCCCATTACAACAAGGAAGTGGGATAACATTACCATGGACTTTTCCATTGCACTTTGAATGACATCTAGAGGAAACAATGCTATATTGGTCATTGGGGATGGTCTTACACAGAAATATTACTTTATCGAAATTCAAGGTGATTTCTCATTGGTTAAACGTGAATATATATATATCAAAGAGGTGTTAAGTATAAGGCCCATTCCTTAAAACTTACTTAATCTTGAGTTATTACAAGATTACACATTGAGGATCTTTTCGGGTTTATATTTTTAGAGAATTAGATCATAAAACATGCATTACATTCCACATATAAACAAAGTGGTTACATAAAGATATTATTCATTTTGTCCATCAATGGAAACATATTTAAAATAAAACATGGATTCATTCTTGACACTTCCTGGACACTATCATCATATCATGTACCATTCCCTTGACCTGTGAAAAGCATTTCAAAAAAAACATGGGATGAGCATAAAAAGATCAGTATAAGTTATAAAAATATAGAAAGGAAACATAAGTTCATATATACATAAGAATGAAATCATACTTTACCCATAAAACATAGGCAATTTAACATACGACATCAAATCATGAATTAATCATGGAAATCATAAGACATAAAGGTAACTTGAGGCATTCATAACATTCTTATGTAGGGAGTAACCCTCTTGGTTATGTTTGGAATACCCATCATAGTATATTCCCTAAATATCTTCGGAGAAACCTTATCTTTTCACTCCTTCGTGTTACCCAATGCATTGGAGAGCTATATTGGGCTCACCCGCCCTTAGTTTATCACGGAACCACCCGTCTTCATAATAATGCCCAAGAACCTCAACATAATCATATCACATAAAACATGCATATAGGAAACATAAAATTTCCACCATTCAATCACAAGATATCAATACAACACATTGATATACAAACATTATGAAAAAAAATTTCAATACCAAAATAAAAGAAAAGTAAAACATGGTATTTATTTTTCTTTTAAAAAGAAGGTATGTCTTGTAGAGGAAGCCGAAACTCAAATAATGGTCACGGCGGCGGAGAAGCTGTTGTCGCTGCATACGTACGACAAAATCATTACCTTTTGTCATTTAGTAAAATTCTTCATATAAAAAAGATTCCTTTTGGATAAATGTAAAAGTCAAAGGTGTTTCTACACCGTATAAAATAAGGTTTTGTATAAAACAAAATATGCCTCAATGAAAGGAGATTGAGACGAAGTCCCATACCTTGGGTCCGACTTGACTCGATCATTCTTTAATGTCCTGAATAATAAACTTGAGTTAATTTATACTTGTTTATGATCCTTTTTAATGTTCATTATTCCTTTTATATCACTTATTTCCATGTCATTTACACTATGTAATTATTTAAGTTAATAACGGTCGTTTTAACGATCATTGGTACTTGAGTCAAAAATAAACCATATATAATTACAAGTTGTTCATGTATCCATTATATCCAGAATTATAATCATGATGTATATATCATATATATCTAGTATAAACATGCATTTATAATATTACATAATCATTTAGAGGTATGAAATGAAATGCACCGTTCATGGAGACGGTAAGACGTACGTATTCGTGAACGCTACATTCATTTCTATTTCGTATTTTATAGTATGGAATCATAATGATATAAAGGTATATTATAATTCAGTATAATATCATATCATATTTCCATCCTTTATACGTCCCACATATGGTATTTAATGAATCAAATCACTTTGAGGGGGCGGTAGTCCGCACTTCCTTAAATGAAGATATCACGTTTACCCATAATGGAAACCATAAAGGTATGCCCAAAAAGAAAAATACAGAATCTTAATGAAAACATAAACATATTATATATCATATATAAATATAGTTACATATTAATGGCCACCATTTAAGGTGTTAAAAGAATGTTGAACAGTCATCGTTTCAGAAAGGAATAAATTCACCATCCACGGAAACAGTATGTCCTTTAACCATTAGATGTAGGTGTGTGTAAGTGTTTCTCGAATACTTCTTATAAAAACATACTAGTATATTTAAGATACTGTATTTGTTATAAAATAAAGGAATAAAAAGAGTTTAGGGGGTTGGAGAAGAAAAATAAAACAAAAGGAATCAAGTGAAGACATTACCTTAAAATCGGGTAACTCCCTTTGGTTTAAGCTCAAAGGCTTCCTTTGGAAGGCTTCAGCCCAAAGTGAGGATTAAAGGAGTAAGAGAGGGAAGTGGAGAGACAAAATGGGCTGGGGTTGGCCGAGCCAAAGGCTTTGGACATGTGGGTAAGGAGGTAGAGGTGGGGGCCTTTTATCAGAGGAGAGGAGGGGCACTCTTGGAAAGTAAAGAAATGTTACATTATTTTAGAATGAATATAGGATATTAATGGTCCCACATTGATGTGTTTCGAGGATAAGGTGATAAGGGTTCGAAATCCACTCATCCAATAAGTTTTGGAAAATTTTAGGTCTTATATTTTACATTATCTTTCCATTTTATTTAAATCCTTTATTAATGAGGTAATTGCTGCATCATCATGATGTCATAAATAATTTAATAAATTTAATGTCTAAAAATTATAAAAAAAATATCATGATGTATGAAATCTTTTTATATTTATAATGAATATTTATAGTCCAAATGATCATTTATGAAGAAAAAATTAAAAATATTTTATTTAGGTGATACATTCTTTGTCACATTTAACATTCTTTAAAAATAAGAAGATAAAAAGTCACCTTCTCACAAAAGTGATTCCATGGGGCCCCCATGTATGGCACAAGGCATACCATGGTCGGGAATGAGACAACCAGTAGCCTTAGGACTCATTTTTTGGTCGTTTTTTATTATTATGATATCATTTTATTATCATTAACTACCTGATTACACATTAATCAAGATAATTAAAGATAATTACCATCGTTACTATTCATAATGTCCAAAAATAAAAGAGTATTAATTATATAATTTGGACCTTCTGATTCCAAATATGTAATCCATTTTACCATATTCCAAACAAATAAATTGAAATAATTGATTTAAAAATAATTCTCATTGTCAAAACAAATAGTTGGTTGTTTTGAAACAATATCTATGAAAAGTTTGGCATTAGTTTATGCCCAATTCCAAAGTGAAATTAATCCTAATGACCACCATTGGTTTAAATGGTAAAAATATATTCTTATTTAACTTTAAAACCAATTCAAAATATAATATAATCATATAAATAAATTAAATTAAAAAGCAGTTTTGATGTAAAATGCAGTATTTTTCACTATTCATTAAAAAATGAACATTGTCAGAAAAATACCAAAAATTCACACAAAGTAAAATTTGATGTCCCAATCATAAAGAATAAGTTTATTTTGACAAACATAGCTTATAATATTGTCAAAATTTATATTTAAAAATGTTTTTCCATCAAAAGGCAGTAAAAGAATCCATTTAAAAAATATTAGTGTGTTCTATGCTTAAGATTGGATTTATTTTCATTTTAAGTCTCTAAAACACTATCTTAATCATTAATAGAAATAGATAAAGATATCTATTATTCATTACTTACTTGGGATGTTACATTAATACTACATGGAGTACCAAAATTGATTGTATCCGGTCAAGATCTATGATTCAAGTCCAAGTTATATAAATGTCCACAACATGATCTAAGAACTGAGTTGAAATTCAGTTCAACCTATTATCCTCAAACTAATGGAAAATCTGAGTGAACAATACTGACATTGGAAGACAAGTTTAGAGTGTGTTCTATGGACCTTAGAGAAGGATGACACCAACATCCTCCTTTCATTGAGTTCTTTTACAGCAGTAGATTCTACTCCATCATCCAAATGTCTCCATATGAATCCCTTTATGGGAAAATTAGTAGAAAACCAACATTCTGGTACGAGGTTGGTTAACATAAGCTCTTTAGACCTGAAATGGTCGAAGAAATTTTGTAGAAGGTGAAAAAATTTCAGCAACACATCAAGGAAGCCTAAATTTGACAAAAGATATATGCTAACAACCATCGATGAGACTTTGAGTTTAAGGTTAGAGACATGGTATTCCTCTACATAGGAATATGGAATAAGTTCATGGGATATGGGATGAATGGAAATCTACGTCTTAGGTACATTGACCCCTTTGAGATTTGTGATCACATCAGATTAGTCACCTATGGAATAACATTTTTACCTACCTTGTCTAAAGTGGATGGTTTATTCCATGTATCCCTCTTAAGAAAGTACATACCAGATAATTCACATATAATATATTCATAGGTGGTATAGTTGTAGAATGGTCATTCTTAAGAGGAGTAGTCAGTGAAGATCTTGGATCATAGAGAAAAAGTTCTACACAACAAGACTGCATGCAACATAAAATTACTATGAAGGTACCATAGGTACGAATAGGCATCATGGGAACCTAAGGAAGTGATGAAGGAGAAGTATGCAAAAAGTTTTTTAGCCTAAAATAAAAAAATAAATTTTGATGGAGGAATTTTATAAGGGGGAAGAATGTAATGGCCCATTGTTTAATTAATGGAATTCCCAAATTATAATTAGGCCTTATTGAATAATCACATAAGATTACATATAGACCACAATAACAACATTAGAAATGATGAATGAGTGAAATAAAAGGTATCTCTAGAAGTTAAAAAACTCATACAGATGAAATAATAACATGAACATTGGAATAGTTTTATGAACCTTATGAATTGCTAATTGTAAAATGTAATAGTAACCTCAGTAATGAATGTGTGAATAAAATTTATCTATCTTACAGTTTCCAATATTATATTATTATAGCATAGTATAAGTAAGTAAATATTTTTAATGAATTAATTATGTTTTGGTATTTTTTTAAGTGATGTATATTTAATTAAAATTTTATGAATAATTTAATAAAAAAATAAATTTTATTTTTGTAATGTGTATTCATAAAATAATATTTTATTTTCTAGTGATTATAAGATAGTTTTATGAGCCCTAATTAATTTTTCGTTGTCTTAGAAAATCAATTTTATTTTTAAAATTGGTAATCTTCATCTATATTATGATTTTTATTAAAAATTAAATTTATAATATTTAGAAAACTATTTTTAAAAAATGGTGTCTATTTATTCTACAGATCAAAAAATTGATAGGGGTAATTTTTTAGATTTTTCTGAAATACTTGAATTATTGGTGAATAGTAAAATAAGGTAATTTATGGCACATATATATTATAAGATAAACACACAATTCATTGATTCAAGGTTGATGTAATAAAATTTGGTTCAAACTCACAATATCTAATTATTTTTTTAGTATTAAGATGTAGAAAAATTTCCTGTATTGGGAAAATTAGTAAACTAATAAATTAAATTTTGAGAAAAGACTCCTCTCATCCACTATAAATACCACCTCTTCTCCTCACACATCCCAAGCCTTGATCCTTTTCCCAATTATTCTCAAACATATTCCCAAGAACCATCCCCACATCCATTATCTCTTTGTCTCATCAAAATAGAAAAACCTCTTCCCTATGGAGGCTCTCAAGGTGGACAAATTCAAGAGGTAAATTCCTCATTCCAATTATTTTATTTTATTTTCATGTTACCTTAATTTGTAATTCACTAATAAACTCCCCTCATACAAATGGAAGGAAAATTCAGTACAATAAATATATTGGAATGTTTTTAAGCTAATGGAATAAGGCATCATCTCTCCTTCCACCTCCTTTAATCTAAATAATGAAAATATCGTATGTTAAGTGTTAATTTATCACATTAAAGGAAAAAAGACGTATTAAATTTAATTTAAATTATTCTAGTTCTGGTCATGAAATAATTTTCTTTCTTCAAGGAGGTTAAAATATATGTATTATATATTATTTAAGGTTTAGTAATCATTTTTAACACACGATATTAATTTATAATGCAAAATGGGTTCGTTGTGATCGAAAAAACTCCAAAGTAAACCCAAATGAATATCATTTACTATTTATCTAATGATTCATCCTCATGTAATAAAACCAAATGCTATAATATCAATTTAACAACCAAAATATCATTAATTACATAAAGGTTCAATTTTTGGATAATTAAACCCACTTTACAAGACCCTTCGTACATGTATAAAAGTAAACTGATCATGAAACCTAAGGAAAAACAATGATCTCAAGCAATGATATTAAAACTCATAACCCATGAAAAGGCCATAAAATAATTTAATACTGTTATAATAAATAAAATTCTTCTAGAAGAGGTACTGGAATTATTAATTAATGTATCTAATTTTATTATCCATAAAACAAACCATAATTTACATACATAGATACTACATCAATGTTGGATAATATCATTAAAATTTATAAAAAATAAAAGATAAAACCGCATACTTATAGTGTATTTAAAAACTAGGAAACATATACAACTGGTTCACAAGACATCTTCACTGTCTCCCACTTATTTTATCATAACGAGAACTATTTTTTCATATCTTACTTAATTCCCTTCTTCCAGACGTGGGGAAAACGAACATATGAAAGGGTAGGCTCAGATTCATAGTATGTTTACACAAGGAAGATATAAATCATATCATAATCATAGTACATAAGAACATAAAATTTCAAAATATTATCTTATATATGAGAGATTTTGATTTCATGACATGGGATAAATGATGATAGTTCATATGAATCAGTGAACAAAATACCAAAAGTTATGCCATAAGACATGAAATGTTTTGGGATACACAAAATCATGACCCAAATAAGGTGTGAGACTAAATCCCAGTAGGAAACCACCCAACGATATGTGCCTAATAGTCAATTAATATATATGGAAAACTATAATCAAAATGATGTAGTAAATTAGAAAGTAATCAATAGTAAACAATCCTATCATTTCAAATTCATTAAATTATCAGATTTCAAGTAAGAAGTTAATCATAAGAATAGAACCCTCTTGGAAATACTCATAGCCTAACCCCCCTGGTCTGACCAAAACAAACACAAGCAACCCTCTGGGATGTATACACAATCTAACCCCTCTGGTTTTGCTTTTGCACAGACTCTCTAAAGAAGCACCCTCCATCAATTACCCCTATATTCTCATATCAGAAACTAAATGTCACTCTGGGAAGAAATCAACATCTAATTCCCACTGTGTCCTACACTGAGGAACTAGGAATACTATAAATAATCACTTATGTCCATTCCCCCAATGGTCTAACATTGTAATAGAAAACAGACACTCTGGAGAAGTCCTCAACATCAATTCTCCATATAGTCTACTACAATAGGTTCTCAGAGCCCTGTGTATGTCAATCGAGCACATCGATATATAACATGCAAATTATACCTCAAGAACTACTTGGCTAAATATTCAAAAATAGAACAACATGTCAGATAAATATTTTCAGTCTATCCTATCAACTCTAGGAATGGAAAGCAAGCATCTGAATAGTCTAAGAAAGACCAAACAGTCATAAACAATACAATCATAGAAAAGGCATCCATAACATATCAATTATTTCTATTCACATTCAATTAAACTCGACTCAAAAATATAAATCATAGTAGCCAATAACAGGGTTAAAACTATAAAACGCAATACCCCAATCAAGGGTATTGGGCACTTTTGCACATATAAATCCAGACTATCTACGGAAAGTCACAAACCACCAACCGCGACATTGTATGATTGATATACTCTGGCATCGACCCTTGGATCAACCTAGAATTCGGTAGATCTAAAAAAACATCTATAACGTTCAACTGAGGATAACTCACGAGAGAATATATATTAGGAAACGAGGTTCAATAAGAAGAGAGAACTCACCGATGTGATTCCAGTACGAATAACTGAGTTTGATTTGAAGAAAAAATGCTCGATCGGGGGCTCAGGGAATGAGTAAAGACATAAAAATGCTCTCAGTCGAAGAACATGAAGAAGAATATGCTTCTACAAATTAGGCGTGACCCTATTCCATTTATTGAAAGAAAAAAATTAAGTACATTGGGTGTACTTTAGAAGTACACAAAATGTACTTTCCCTTATCTGACCCCGCATAAAGCTGTCTCTAGGTCACCACACATGGCTAGCTACTCACCCGTTACAAGGCTAGGACACGGCCACGTGCGGAAAAATAGTAGACAACATGTACTGATAAGTACATGGTGATTACATCAAAAATTTCCTGAAACTCCTCTTTTTCTCAGAAACACAAGAGAAGAGAAATAAATTACCAAAAAAAAGATATAAGTTCTTAAAAACATCCCCCTTAAATAAATTTTTTCCCAAATTTCCCTAGTTACAAGGTGTAGAAGAAGAATCCTTGAAAAGCTCTAGCCACATTGATCATACATCAGCCTTCCTCTCCCAGGTCTCATCATGTACTCACATGTGCTACCATAGCACTCATACCAGAAGAACATATTGGACCCTATGAACTTTTGTACATCAATCAACAATCTGAATATGATGATTCTCAAAAGTGGCATCCACCTCTAACTCAACCTCTTTTGTTTATAAACCTGATAAAGATTTGAGAAGTAACAGTGAAGATGAGAAATGTGGAAGACATCGTGCATATCCCGGTACCTCTGAGGTAACTAAAACTAATAGTCAACCGTTCCACCTCTCTCCAACACCTCAAATGACCCGACGTACTTTAGTGAAAGCTTTCCATACCTCCTAATCATCTAGTTTCCCATCCTCGGTGTGACACATAAGAAAAAATGATCTCTAGCCTCGAACTCCATAGGTTGTCTTCATCGATCATCATAAGACTTCTATCGAGACTGTGCAGTAGACCTCCTCTTCCGAATCAATTCTACTTGCACTGTGGCCTCCAAGACAAGACGAGGTCCCTATATAGCTGCCTCTACTACATCCAGCCTAAACAAGGGTGATTAGAATAGCCTACCATACCCAGCCTCATAAGGTTCCATACGAATAGTTTCATGAAAAATAATACATTAGGAAATCACCTCAAGTGGTATGTGCTTCTCCCACGAACCTCCAAAAACATTGAGACATGATAGAAGCATGTCCTCAAGAACCTGAATCGTATGCTCGGACTGGCCATCTATCTGTGGATTGGATACCGTACTTAGAAGTACCTATGTGCCTAAAGCCTTTTGTAATCTCTACCATACCCAAGAAGTAAAATAATCATCTCTTTTAGAAACAATGGAGTGTGTAACTCCATGTAAATGTACAATCTATCAGATGTAAAACCTTCCCATCTCATCAAAACCGAAGGTATCCTTGATCAAAAAGAAGTGAGCAGCCATCCTGAGTCTGTAAATGACAACCCACAATACATCATTCCCTTGAGGTGACCTTGGTAGTCCTATCACGAAATCTATCACGACATCATTCCACTTCCACTCGGGAATGAGTAGCTGTGAAAAATACCTTCAGGTCACTGATTCTTAAACATCAACTACTGATAGGCGGAACACCTCATGATTAAACTAGAAACATCTCTCTTTTTTTCTAGCCACAAATACTGACGATGTGGATCAAAATACATCTTAGTGATGCCTTGATGAACTGCCCAATCTGAGCAGTGAAAGTCTCACATCAGCTCCTCGTGTATGTCCGCTGGAACCCATACACGCCTATGAAGATGCAAGATCTCATCTTCGCCTATGATCCACCCAAAAATAGTGTACACTCCAGACACACATTCCTATAGGACCAAGACTTCTAAATCTGATAGTTGTCACATTCGTACTTGATCAGGTAGAGTCAAGGTAACAGCTATAGAAGAAATAAAAGTATACACCGATCTATCAGGAACCTCTTGATGAATCTCAATGTATAGATCCATAAACTGTCACTCACTGCAGGCCTCCTGAATTTCCTATATCTGAGTCCTCCTACTCAACACATTAGCCACAATGTTACCCTTCCCAAGCATGTAGGAAATATCAAAGTCAATGAACTGAAGGTACTCAACCCACTTTCACGTTCTCAAATTCAGATCACACTAAGTGAATATATACATGAGACTCTTCTAGTTGATGAAAACCACAAAATTCTCTCCTCGAAGATAATGACTCCAACAACATAAAGCATAAACAACGACAACTAACACGAGATCGTGTTTTGGGTTTTTCCTCTCATGTAGCCTCTACTGCTGAGTCCCGTATGCAACAACCCCTTCCCCATGCATAAGCACTACTACTTTCGTGATACTGAATACATCACAGTATATAATATAGCTCTTGCATGGATCTAGAAGAACTAGTATCATTGCTAAAGTCAACCACCCTTTAATCTTTATAATGGATGACTCACAAAAATCTGACCATAAGTACTTCACATCCTTCTTAGTTAGGCCTGCCAGTGGTGCTTCTATGTTGGAAAAGTCCTGCATAAAATGTATATAACAACGATCCAGCCCTAGAAAACATCGTACCAAAAATAAATTATTTTGATTCTCATAGGAAAATAATTATCTCACTTTCTCTAGGTCTACTGATACTCTTATCTCTGAGATAATATGACCCATGAAGTGAATGTGGTCCATCCAAAAGTGGCATTTTGATAGCTTAACATATAACTGATGTTATCTGAGTGTACTAAAAATGATCTCAAGATCTGTGGCATGGTCATGTAGACTGTGAGAGTACACCAAGATATCATCTAGGAAGACTCCCAAAAATATTCCAAGTATGGATGGGACACTCGGTTTATCAGTGCCAAGAAAACTAAAGGCCCTTTCGTGAGACAGAACGGCATAACCACATACTCATATAGACCATACCTACTCTGAAAGGTTGTAATAGGTATATCAGATGGTCTAATGTGAAACTGATGGTAACCGGATCTCAAGTCAATCTTTGAAAAAACCCAAGCTCCTTAAAGCTGATCAAAGAGATCATCAATCCTCAGATAGCGATATCGGATCTTGACCGTCAACTGGTTCAACTTCCAATAATCAACACAAAATCTGAGGGTATCGTCTTCCTTCTTTGCAAACAGGATAGGTGAACCCCATGGAGATGTACTAAGTCTGTTGAAACCCTTTTACTATAACTCCTACGACTACCTCTTGAGATCCTGCAACATTGGTGTAGCCATCCTATATGGAGGAATAGACATCGGTGCCGCTCTTAGAACAATCTCGATTAAAATTCCACTTCTCGCTCAAGAGGCAAACCTGAAAATTCCTCTGGAAAGACATCCCTAAAATGACCCACCACTGGAGGAATGTCCATCTGTGAAGTACCCTTGTCATTGAGATAAAGACAAGAAATCTAGGATATAACTCCTCCAAAACCATGATGCTCGGGTCCCGCTCTACTTGCTTGGACATCCGATTCACCCTTATGAAGAAATGATCTCCCTCTGGTGAGGTGAATATCACCCTACAGCGATAGAAATCGACAACTACCTGGAAGGGAAATAACCAGTCCATTCCGAGAATAACATCATAGCTTATCATCTCTGGGACATAAAGGTCCCATAAGAAGTGACATCCACAATCTATTAGAGGGAACTCCATGCAAAGTCTTACAACAACTGTTCTTTTCCCAAACAGAGTGTCTACCGTCCTGATATCTACATAATAAATGATTCAAATTCCAAGACTCTCCACAACGGCAATAGATATAAAATTATGGGAAGCCCCTTTATCAAAAATAGCATAAGAAAATCTAAGGAAACTAGGATTATATCTCGTACTGTAGAGGGTTCGTGATCTTGCTCCTACTAGGTCTACTCCACTAAAAATGTATGGCCTACACCACAGCCATGTGGCCTTTCCTGACCACCCTGAGCTGATCCACCTTGTAGTCACTGAAATCCTAGAAACTGGAGACCGTGAACACGTCCTACACCTCGTCATGAATGGCCAGAATAACTCCTGTACCCAGAATGATGAGAAACTGGTGGCATTTTTCCAAAACATGGAGTAATAGAAGAAGCCCTGTCACCAGCTACTGGTGAGAGGAAAAGAAAGAAGCACTTAAGATGGCCTATCTTTCCGCATGGTCAGTACTCCACTGGATCTCTAGGGAAAGTGGCCTCGTATGATTTCTCTTATTGAACTTATAGCTCACCACCCGCCTTCCAGAATATGTGTCCCGCCTCCTCAGATCTCCAGGTGTAGACTCTCTACGGTGCTTCTTGCTGTCAGTATAAGGGATACCGTCTCCAGATGTCGAACCTCCCTGGCTCACCACTCTAGAATCCCCCATATTGCACTCCGTGATCATCCCCTGGTTGACTATAGATGTGATGGAAGTCAACCTAAATATGTTCACCTGATATTAGTTGTCATTCCTGAGACCATATTCAAACGTCCTTGATCGAAATTACTCAACACCTCCTGGAATATGTGTGAAGTGCTGAAACCATGTAAAGCATGAAGAATACTCCATAACAGAAAGAGTTCCCACCTACAAACTAATGAACTCTCGGGATCAATTATCCCTCAAGGAATCTGGGTATAAGTTGTCATAGAAGGAACCCTAGAACTCATCCCACACCATAACCTGTTGTTGTCCCACCGATGAGATCACATCCCACCATCTCATGGAACAGTTTCGAAGAATATACGTAGAAATATTCACCCTTCTCTCTGGAGGCATATCAATATGTTCGAAGATAATCATCATGGATTCTAACCATGACTCTACAGCCTAGGGTCTTCCATCCCCTGAGTAAGTGGGAGGATTCTTCTGATCAAAGAACCATGTTAGTTCTTCCATAGAGGAGTAAGAATGTGGTACTCCACAGAAGGTCTGCATAAAACTTATAAATCCCTCTCAGAACTGTGTGTTAACACATGTGTCTGAAATGAAGGTTGGTGCGAAGAATGGAACAACTGAAGGATATGCTAGTAGTCCCTGATCAGCCAAATCCGGTGTCTAATCATTGCCCGATAAAAGGAGGACAACAATAGTAATTCTCAGTGCCATGACTCTGGAAGGTCAAGCACACACCTTACATCAAGATTAATAAGGGTTGCAACTTAGAAGTGTGAAAAGGGAATAAGAGAAATAAATTATTAAAAATTTTCAAAACATGGATACACATTGGGTATAATTACAACAAGGCGTGTTCCCTTAAGCATTCACATGGGAATGTACTTCTTCCAACCCATCTCATGTAACACCCCATACACACGAGATTTGGTCCTAACACACGTCATGTACTTGATTCCTCTTCCCCTGAATGAGTTCTTATACACGGTTATGCCACATGGTTCTCCTAGAAAAAGACTACATGGCATCATTTTTCCTGACATGTTGTGTACTAGATGAAGTTAACCAACTCATGTAATTTGTCACATCGGCGGTTACACATCTCACTCTACAAATCCTATTTTTTCCAAGCATAGTGTGTGCAAGAAAGGTTTCACTAACCAGTGTTGCTTGCTAAACAGCTGGATACCTGGGTTACACTACATCGTGTGTTAAATCATAACATGGCATGTATAACTTATTATTTAATCCCTTTGTGTCATTAGTCACATAGGTGGACAAAAGGTCCACACAACACGGTGTGTATAACTAGCACATGGCGTGTTCCCACAAAAAAATTTCTCAACACCGCGACTCTTCCCACATAGTCGGTGACATGATTAGAGACTACACAATGTGTACATACAGTACACGGTGTGTACTCAAGAAAAATAGTTCCTTCTCAAATAAAAGGACACATGGTGTGTATTCATCATTACATATCGTTTATTCTCGGGTCTTCCTGATTGTAAGCCTCAGAAACTATTTCGGAACCCAAAAAAACACTGAAACAAGCATTAATGTTCCAAATTCCGATCCGTGAGGGCCCATACTGCCCATGAATCAATGATTTTCATCTCATACAGGTCACAAAATATGATTATTGTCAAATGATCCACCAAATTCGGGTCCATGAGGGCCCATAACACCTCAAGAACCAAAGTTTGGCATTCATTCAAAAAAAAATTACACCATCGATACCTTATCAAAAATCTGGAATTATATCAAGGAATCTATCACAACAACATGCATATCTAACACAACCTCTATCACAACAACATGCAATCACTAATGCACCCTAAATAGCATGAAAAAAATGCATAACATGTGATTTATTGAAAGTTATTATATGATGTGTTAAATGGTATACTCTCAACTCATCGGGTTACAATAGAAATAGAACCTCAATAATATCTACAATAACAACACAAAACATGTGAATCACAAAATGATGAAATCATATCAACTTTAATAATTGAAAAACTAGAAAAATTTATATAACGCGGTAGATTGGATTTTCCATGTACCCGAGATAGCTACTTCGGGGCGCAACTTATTACTAAGTACACATTCCTTCCTATCCCTATATAAAGGCTCCAAACAATAATTCAAGAAGAAATAATTCCTCTGATACCAATTTGTAATATCACGGTTCTGGAAACCGCCCAGAGAGTCCCCATACCTAGTTGGTCACACATCCTCAAGTGCATTTTTGCGAATTCCAAAGGCTGCTGACTAGTAGTGAGGGCCTTGGGTGTGATAATGGGGAAACAATTCCTTCATTGTCATAGTAACACAATATAATTAAAATAGATAACAATAGAGGAAGTAATAATAATACTAGAAAATAGTAAACAACAGAATACTTAAGGAAAATAACAACTAGAGCACATATATAAATGATTAATGATACATATGTCTAGAATAGAATCCAAATAAGTCACAATACTTGAATACCATACTATAACAAATTTTAACAGAAAAAAGAAGAAAAACATTACTACATCGCAAGCCACAGCTTGTTCCCATGCTCCCCATCTCCACAGCAATCAAGTACCTGACATAGAATGGAACATTCCCTTATCTATACATGCAGCAATATAATCTGTTTGGACCCAAAATCATGACCCAAATAAGGTGTGAGTGTAAATACCATTAGGCAACCACCCAACGATTTGTGTCTAACACTCAGTGAATATATATGGAGGGATATAATCAAAATGAAGTAGTAAACATTGAAGTAACCAAAAGTAAACAACCCTACAGTTTCAAATGCATTAAATTATCAGATATCATGTAAGTAGCTAATCATAAGAAGGGAACTCTTTATGAAGTACTCACATCCTAACCCCTCTGGTCCAACCAAAACAAAAACAAGCAACCCTCTGGAAAGTACACACAGTCTAACCCCTCTGGTTCAGCTTTTGCATAGACTCTCTAAGGAAGCCCTCACCATCAATTCCCCCAACAGTCTCATATTGGTAACTAAAAGGTGCTCTGGAGGAGCAATCAATGTCAAATTCCCCATGTGGCTAGAATCGAGGAACTACAAACACATTGAGGAAGCACATACATCTATTCCCCATATGGTCTTTCATTGTAACCGTAAACATACAGTCTGTAGAAGCCCTTAACATCTATTCTCTATATGGTCTACTACACCAAGTTATCACAGCCCTGTGAAAGTCAATCGAGTACGTCGATATATAATGTCCAAAGTATACCTTAGGAGCTACTTGGCTAAACAGTCTACAACATAAGTGCATGTCAGATAAATAATATCACTCCATCCTATAAACACTAGGAATGAAAATCAAGCATCCTAACAATCTAAGAAAGACCAAATTGTCATAAATAATACATCCATGGGCAAGACAACCATACCATAGCAATTAAACCTATTTAAATTAAATTGACCTCTACTCCATCATATAAATCATAGAAGGAAATAACAAGGTTAAAACTGCAAACACACAATACCTCGATCAAGGGTAATGGGAACTTTTTCACATATGACTCAAGACTATCTACGAAAAGGTACGAACCACATACCTCAGCATTTTATGATCGATATACTCTAGGGTTGGCCCATGGATCGACCTAGAAAGTGGTAGATCTATAAAAACATCTAAAATTTTCAACCGAGGATTACTTACTAGAGACAAAAAATCAAGAAAAAAGGTTCAAGAAGAAGATATAACTCAACGATGCGATTCCAATGCAACTGATAGAGTTCGATTCAGATATTAGATGCCTGATTAGGGGCTCGGGTAAGGATAAGTGTCGTACGGATTCTCTCGATCGAAGAAGGTGGAGAAGAAGATGCTTCTTCCAATTAGATGTGACCTCGGTCTGTTTAATGAAAAAAGAATGCACACGACTTGTACTTTAGAAGTACACAACGTGTGCATGACCTTACCGGCCCCACCATGAGGTGGTATCTAGGTAACCACACATAGATATGTGCTCGAATGTTACAAGGCCCGCATAGGCCTACGTGTGGAAAAAGTGTACACAGCGTGTACATATGAGTACAAGGTGTGTACTTTAAAAATTTCGAGAAACTCCTCTTTTTCTAAAAAACACCAGAGAAGAGAAAAACATACCTGAAATGAAGATTTGGGTTCTTACCTTTTTTTTGAATCCAATGATCTTTATAATGATTTAGATAATTTCCTTCTCTTATTTTACAATCATAGTCTTCATATATGATCATATTATCATCTATTTTTTAATAAAATTTCATTATTACATGTTATTTGAGTACTAACTACTGCATTTTATTATGCATGTTTTGTCAAATAATTCTCGATACTCCTTAATAGGAAATGTATATTTTATTCCAAAATTATATTAATATTATATATTTCTTATTTATTTATTCTATAAATTTATATAATCATTCATTATTAAAGATCATGTAGAATGGATCAAATCCCATCACAGAAACTGTAGGCCGTACGTACGCACAAGCGACGCTATCATTTCCATAATTGTTTAATGTTATTGAATTTAATGTTATATAATATTTCATATGGAATATATTTTTATTGTAATCATATAATGTTATTATTTTTCTCATTATTTTAAATCTATAAAGGTGGGGGTGAAAAATAGATTACAACATGGTGTGGAGACGTTAAGTCGTACGCACACACGTGTGGTGATTTTATTTTTAGTAGGATAGATAGAAAGTGGAATATTATTGTTCCATAATCATAATAACATATCAGTATATAATTGATACTGATTTTATTACATTATAATTAAATAACACATTGTGAGGTAGTAGAAGAAGAATGAATTTTTAAATAATTGGTAGACGAAAAGACCTCTTCTTCGACGTACATCCTATAAAACACCTCTTAGAAAACTACAGTTTGTATTTGATGAAAAAAACATCTAGAATGTAACTAGGGAATTTGAGTATGGGAATGGGAAGGGGATGTCCATTCTTGAAGTATCAAATTGAACTAAATAAGTGAGTGAGGAGGTTCCCTATTATAATTGAGGTGTGGGCATTTTTGAGATCTAAAAAAATGTTAATTTATAGTAAAATAAAACCCCATCCCAAAACCTTTCAAATGTACAATTTATAATAATAGATTATATATGGATGTTATCTAATCATCAAATACATTTTAAACAAGTTTTTTTATTAATTAAAACCTTATCATTTTAATTAACACTAAGTTTTTCTATTTAATTTTTAACTTGGGTAATAAATATTTCAATACTAAAAGGGTAAAATATTTTCTTATTTAAGGCAAGTAAGATCAAAGATGAATAGATTAGAACATTTTCTACTATATAATAATTATTATATATTTTTAAAAATGTTTCATGATATTTAAATAATGTAATAAAACAATATTTTGATAAAAAATCATTAGTGACAATTTTTGCGCTATTCTATTCATTGATTTTTTAAAACAAGTTAATATTGAACCAAATATTTTATTATATTACAAAGATGTAAAGGTAATATAATAAATTCATTATAAAAATTAATTATTTCATGTTTTATATATTTTTAAAAAATTAATATATTTTATTTGTTATCTTTGTTAATATAGATATTACTACATCAATTTAGTGTAATTGTTTAGTATACATATTTATGAATAAATATTATGAATAATATAATATTATGAAGATAAATCTACTATAATTATAAAGAAAAATTTTAGTCAAATTTATCTGCTACAAAATCCAACATTTAAAATGTTATAATAATTAAATGTTGAATGCAACAACTTTAACATCACATTGAATAAAATAATATAATTTTCACAATATCTTATATAAGGCTCCAAATGATCACTAACTCGGCCCTTCTAAGTTTATGGTCAATATATAGTCTACCAATAATATTTATTCAAGTTTGTGGGTCATTAAATGGTTATGATTTTTGTAATAAAATTTATTTTATTGATTTCTCATTAGTTAACTAATTTTTACATCATCAAATTGTTACGCTATAATGTAATTATTTATTCCATAAAAATTAAAAATAAATTATCATGATTAAGGGAAAAGCTATTTTTTATTTCAAATGAGTAATTATAATTTAATTTACCTTTTGTATAACTATATATAAAAATGATTTAGTTATTAAAAGTTTAGTTAGACATATTTAACTTTTCATTAAATAAAAATATATTAAATGTCCAAATATCATCCAAGTGTCTTCCAAAGGATACCATTTCAAACCAAGGAGGATTTAGTTATAAACACACTCATACAATGATATTAACACAAGTGTTATAGTAATTTTATAATAGTATTGTTATCATTAATTACCTAATTTACTCTTTTACTGTATTAATAAAAATTATCAATGTTTCAATTTCATAATGCCCAAAAATAAAATAAATATATTTTCATAATTTATACCTACTTATTAATGATATAGAATTCATTTTAAAAATTCAAAACATTGAAGTTTCAATAATTAATTTAATGTTAATCCCGTTGTTAGATTGTGAGAATGAGTTTTAAAATTTAAAACATTGCTATTGAAATCTTTTTACATATGAATTTAATGTAAAGTTAATACTAATGAAATAAATTATATTTTTACTGATATAAATATATATTATTTACACTATAAAAACATTCATTTTTATAATTTAACCATATAAATTATTTTAAAGAAAAAAACATGTTTTAAATTAAATTCTAGTGTATTTTTACAATACCTCAAAATTTGAATGTTATCAGAAAAACATTAAAATTTCATAAAAATAAAATTTTTATATCCCTCTAAAAAATAACATGTTTATTTTTCATATAAAAATTATTAATGTGTTAAAAGTTTAATTTAAATGGGGTTCACCCTTAAATGATTAAAAATTTCTATTTTAAAAAATATAGGTTTTTATATATCAAATAGGGTTTATTCAAACCCTATGAAAAAATATAAATTAGATGAATATAAAATATATTTTATTAAGTATATAACATAGATATTTCATTAAACTTCATTTAATAATACCAATTCACTCAATTTTTTTAATACAAAAATCAAAATATATAATTGAGTTATATTTTTCCAAAATAATTTTTTTCAAATGACATTACTATACACATTCAAAAGTCAGTTTTATTTAATACTGCTAAGCTAACAGATAGGTTAAAATGTTCATTTTATATTAAATTTGACTAATGGTTCTCTTAAACTCATGATTTTCTGTTATGCAAGCTATTGATGAATTAAAATTAATTAAAGAAAATATTTCATAAAACATCTAGGTGTTACATTCTACCACCCTTATAATCAATTTTAACCTCAAAATTTTTCACAAAGATACAAAAAAATAAGTATATCTCTCCCTCGTTATATCCACATGTTACCATGTAGCTTTCTCAAATTGATGGTTCCTTCAAGAAACATTAACCAAGCGAATCGTCTCGTTTTGCAGAAGTTTTTACTTCTATGATCCAGAATCTCTATATGTTGATCTTCATAAGAAATATCATTTTCTATCTATATGACTTCAGAGTTTAGTATATGTGATGTATTAGGTATGTACTTTCTCAAAAGATTTAAAATAGAACACATCATAAACTTTAGAGAGATTTGGTGGAAGTGCCAACCGGTAAGCTACCTTACCAATATGATCCAGAATATCAAAATTACCAATATACATAGGGATCAACTTTCACTTCATTAAAAATCTATTTACTCTCTTCCGAAGAGATATTATTATAAACAACTAATCACCCACTTGAAACACTAGGTCTTTTCTTCAATTATCTGTATAACTAGTTTTTCAACTCTAATATTCTCTTATGTGTAATTGAATAGGTATGACCTTTTCTTCCATTTGATCAACAATATCTTGTCCTAATTGATTTATTTCCCTTCCCCCATCCTAGAATGTTGTAATTATACACATAATTCCGTAAGGAATCACAAGGAACAATATGAGCACTAGAGTGAAATCTATTATTGTCTGAACATTCCACCATAGGTAGCTGTTTATCCCATCAACCTTTGAAATCGATAGAGAAAGATATCAATATGTCTTATAGAGATTGAATTGTCCTCTCAGACTGATCATATCTCTATGGATGATAAGAAATGCTAAAATGTAACTCTGTATCAAGAGTCTATTGAAGACTTCCCCAAAACATATATGTAAGATCATATATAATGGGAATTGGTACTCTATTCAATCTTACCACTTATTTTACATATATCCTCGATACCTAATGAAGAGATAAATACGCTTTAATAGAAATTAAGTGTGTAAAATTCGTAAGGCTATCAACTATAACCCATATAGCATTATGACCATTAGATGTTTTGGGATGTCTGATGACAAATTCCATAGTGATGTTTCCCACTTCCTTTCTGGTATTAGTAATGGTTGTAACATCCCCTTAGACTATTTTCTCTTAGTCTTAACTTGATGACAAGCCAATCACTGAGAGAGAAATTTGGAAACTTCACATGTCATGCCATCACACCAAAAAATACAATTTTAGATCCATTTACATCATTTTGCTTCTAAGATAAATAGAGAATTAACATCTATGAGCCTCATCCAATAGATCCTTTATTAATTCTCATATGGGTTAAATAGAAACCAGTTTCCTGAACCATATTATTTTATCACAATAAATTCTAAATTTGGGAATTTTTCTCACCTTATTTTATTGATTTAAATCTTCCCTATACACCTCGTTAATCATTACTTGTATAGATGGTCGAAAATTCTATAGATAAAGATAATATTTCGCACCATACATTAAAATTTCAAGATACATCCTTTACAAATCCATAAATATGGTATCTTCTGTTATCCTCGTCATAGATAGTATAGAATGGTTCTCTAGACTCAAAGCATATGTCACCATATTAGCTTTCTTGGGGAGGTAATGTAGTGAGCAGTTGTATTCTTTAATCAACTCCTACCATCTTCTTTCATTCATATTCATCTTTTTTGAGTGAAAATATACTTTGAAATTTCATGATCAGTATAAATATCAAACCTTTCACTATAAAGACAATTCCTCCATATCATTGGGTCAAATATCATCATACCAAACTCCAAATCATGATTTGGGTAAATTTTCTCATGGATTTTCAGTTATCATGAGGCTTAATCTATCACTATATCATTTTTCAAGAGAACAAAACCCTTACCCTTCTTGGATACATAAATATATATATCACAAACTCTAACAACCCAATCTTGACATACATGGAAATTAAATAACATTTTCAAAAAACATATTAGATTAAACAAATAGATTCCCAAAGAACATATTATTTTATTTTCATTGGAAACATGGAACACATTATTCTAACACTTTTAAATATATTCATTATTTCCCATAAAGATCACCCACTTTAGTTTTCTTACCTAAAACCCTTTATTATATCCCAGGGAAGAGAAAACATAAAAATGGTGATCTTAAACTCTTAGTTAGGGTAAATATGGAGAAAATCAAATGAAACAGAAACATAAGAATGTAAAAATATTAACATAAATTCAGAATATCTAAATATTTAGTCATGAAATAAATCATGGAATTTTAAAAGACATAAATCATAGAGGAACCAGAATCATGATAAAATAGAATTAGAATAAAACATGGAATTATAGAAAACACATAAGCATAGATTTTTTTTTTCATATTATCCAAGGATCATTTCCAAGACCATCATAGTGTACAAAGTCCATTATTGAACCAAGTTCACTCCTCGCTACTGAATATGATTTACTTGTCATTTCATCACTGCATTACAGAATAATATTTACTTATCATTTCAATCATGTCCATCTCAAGAGATATAAATATTTACCTAACTAATTGGAGTGAGATATAGGTCCCAACCCTCAAATAATGAAAAAAATATAAATGTGTTCCACAAAAACATAAATCATTCATCATAGCATAACCTAAGGAATGAAATGGGTTTCTTAAACATCATTTCACCATAATCCCTTTAAAAAAATATATTTCATAAATATCATTCCCTCATAAATTGAATAAAATCATAGTAATAATGGGGATATAATGATAACACCATTTAAAGAATGTCATCTTATATAAAGAATAAGTTTGACAGAATACATGAAATCAATTCTGGAGATAAATATCCTCTCTTCCTAAAAAATGGTTTCTTGTCTTGAAATGCCATGAAATTTTAAAATAAAATAATTTAATAGGAAGTAAACATGAAATATTGTAAATCAAAATTCATGTAAATAAGTCATTATGAATGCGTAAAACCCCATTCATAATGTATTAGTTAAAAAACATTCGTCTCACACTATTTTCGGAAATCCAAATAGTGACTCGTACTGAAAATGAAAAAATATTTCTTTTATAACATTTACTAAAAATTCACAAATGGGTAAAATTGAATTTAAAAAATCATATAAGGATATAAATAATATTTTTGAATATATATTTAGGAAACATGGATATGGATGATAAATAAACCCCATTAAATGATTCCTATGACATATTCATGAATCATAATAATTTTTATGATATATTGTATGCTCATATTATCATCTATTTGGTAAAAATATTTCATTTTTACTAGTTATTCGGATATTCACTACTTCATTTCTTTTGAATGTTTTAATAAATTTGTTTCAGTTCTCATTATTATGTCTTATTTATATCATTCGAAAATGTTATTAATATAATTCATATCATATTTATTTATTCTTAACATTTATATAATCATTTTTAATTAATATCATGTAGAATGAATCGCATTGCATCATATAGATGGTAGGTCGTACGTTCGCACGAGCGATGATATCATTCCTTTAATAAGGAAAATCCTATCAAAGTGGATGTTATATATATTTTTAAATAATAATTAAAATGTTAAATAATAATATATTGTAATTATTTCTATCATTATACCCATCCCAGTCAAGTGAGGAGAAACAGATTACCCCACAGTGTAGACACAGTAAGCCATACATATGCATGCATGGTGAATTCGTTTTCCATAGGATCATTAGATTATGGAATATGGTTTTTAGATAATATTAATAACATCTAATTATAACTTTGATACTCGATTCATTAATTTATAATGGAAACAACTCATGAAAAGTAAGTAAAAGAATAAATAATTTGAATGAATCGGTATAAGAGATTACCTTTTCTTCGACATGCTCCGTCTAGATCATCTCTTAAAGGTACTAGAGTTGGTAATTTTAGAAGACCAGAACTTATATATTGTGACTAATTATGATTTTAAGGGAAATAGGTAGGGATGGTCAGACCGTCAAGGGTCCAAGATAATTGAAATTTTGAGGGATGATTTTCCCTTTTATAATATGGTCGGGGATACATATGGAATCTCCAAAAATATTAATTTATAAAAAATGAATCCACATAAAAAAAACATCTAAAATGTAATATTTTCAAATATAATATTATACAGGGTTGTAATCTAAGCAACTAATAAATTTTTTACGTGTTTTTATCTCAAATTAAACCTTATCATTTTAATTTTACACTTAGTTATTCTATTTCATTTTAACAATGATAAAAATTATTTCAATATTAAAAGGGTGAAAAATTTACATTTTTAATGTAAACTAAATCATAAATAAATAATTTTTATCATTTTATACCATATAATAATTATTACATATATTTTAAAAAATATATGATTTTTAAATAATTTAGTAGAACATTGTTTTGGAAAAACAATAATAGTGTAAATTTTGACCCTATTCAATTCATGGATTTTTGAAAATATAATCTATAGATGTTATCCTAATTTTTTTATTATATCCCTATTGGTTCTAGGTCATCTAAATAAATTCAATGGACATATTAATTAATTCAGATTATATTTATTTTAATATTTTTATTATAATAAAATTATTACCACATTTGTATTTTGTAATTATTTAATATAGTGATTTGTGTGGAAAAATTTAAAAATAAAATACTATTATGAATATAAATCTATTTATTTTCATTATAATACATGTAGTCAAATATATGTTTTGGAAAATAAATCAAATAAAAATGTTATACATATTAAAATATGAATGTGACAAGTTTAACATCACCATAAGTTAAATAATATAAGTGTCATAATATCTCTTATAAGGATCTAAATGGTCTATAACTAGACTATTGGATCATTATGGTAGAGATATACTTGAAAATATGATTTGGCCAAGTTTTTTATTTTTTAATAGTTATTATTTTTTTGATAAAAATATGTTTATTTATTCTTCATTAATTAAATAATTTCCACATGATCAATATATAAACATTGATGTAATAATTTCTTTCAAAAAAATTTAAAATAAATTAACCTCATAAGTAAAAATATATTAGCCTCAAAATGGGTATTTATTATTTAATTTATATTATTTATAAATTTTTTTAAAAAATGATATTTTATTTAGAAAATTAATGTGGAATTTTTAAATTTTCATAAAATAAAATTTTATAAATTACATAATACCTCTAAAATGACCAAAAAAATGTCAAAAATAAGTTTACATATGGTGAATATGACTAAATAGTTACAATTTAACATTTATATTCTTTGACACAACCCATGTTCTCATATTTTGACGCATAATATATATTAAAGACAAAGAAAATGACACTTTGTGTCTTTATTTTATTTAAATACTATTTTAGTAATTTTCATGGACATGTGTCTATTAAATGAAATAATTTAGATCATTATATGTTAAGGGTATAATTAAATTGGTTAAATAAAATTTTTTCACTAGTTTTGATAATTTTATAGTCTTTATAATTTAATTATTAACCTAAATTACCTAATCTACCCATTAGTCTTGTTAAAACATTTACTATGGTTACTATTCATATTGGTCAAAAATAAAAGGGAACTACTTAAAAAAATTTTGCTCATGAATTAAAATTTTAAATCCAATTTTCAAAATTCAAAACACAAAAGCTGTGGAATTAAAATTTAAAAAGACCAGTAAAATTTCAAGAAAAACATTTTTTTTCAGAATCCATTTTTTTAAATGGAAAATGTTTTTATAATAAATTCATTTCTAAAATAATTTAAAAATCCATAATTGGTTAAAAATAAACTATTTAAAATTTAAAAGTAGTCCAAAACATAATTTTAATATGTAATGACATTAAAAGAATATAATGTTATCAAAAAAAATTCAGTATTTTCGCTTTTTAACAAAAAAATATAGAAAAAGATAAAAAAACAACAACCAAAGTAAATTTTTATATTTTTCATTAGTAGAAGAAGTTTATTTTGTAAAATTGAATGTTAAAAAGTGTAAATAAATAAATTTAAAATATTTCAACCACCAAAAGGTGGAAAAATGCATTTTTGGAAAATACATCATTAATCAAAAAAAAAATATGTTCTTATATCATTTCTAGAAATCATATAAGATGAATATTAATTATTAGACTGAATATATTAAATATATTTTTCATTAATAAGATTCTTTAAGAGTGATTTTATTATTTCTTATACTAGCTTATTTTCATTTAAATAGTTTTTCAAAAGAAAGTTAATACTATTCATACTAACCATTATAATTACAAGGTTATAATATTTAGATTTTCACTTATACTCAGTCTTGAGTGAAATAAATTACATCAAAAGAACATGAAATTTTTTGTAATGAAATCCAAGCATAGTTTTGTATATACCGCTAGCTAAGTTAGTGTTACACTTAGGGAATTCTTATCTTGGTGTAGCATACAACATAAGACATTGAAAAAAAATTAAATCTATCTCATTAAAATATCAGTGGTGTTATATTATACACCCCTATAAAATTAATTTCACCCTATAAATTAATCTAGTTTAAAAAATTATTATTACATGAATGTTTATTTCATATAAACCAACATAATAAAAAGGAATACTGAAACTATGTCTAAAAAAGGATAGTTAGAAATAGAACAATTACCCAATGTAACTCAATACTGGGATTCCACATAAGAGAACATATGTGATAAGTGAAAACATGGATATGGAAGAGAAAAATAACTACCAGGTTCTTATGGAGAGTGATAGAGGATATGGTTAGGAAAATGTTAACAATTACAAATCTATAAATATGCAATTATTTAATGGACCATCCGATTCATTAGATAATATGTTACTATGATAACATTTTGGTTTTTCAAGAACCTTTACCTAAATTAGAATAACACGATAGAAATCCATACTTGATTTCAGTATAATCTCACTATTGGTCATGCATTGAGCATTTTCCACTTCATGTTTTATTCAAATAAATGAGGTTGAATTTTTCATTCTTAGAACATTATCAGATCATACAATCCATAAATATAATGATAGGTCATTCTATCTATCTTTAGCACAAGTTATCAAATATTCAAAATTCCACCTATGGTTAGATTAGATTTTATTCTAAAAATTTCTATCCAAAGTTTAACATAAACATTCTATAAATTTATAACAATACGATCCTTCTAAAAGATGAAAATCCAAGACATTATATAGAGGTGAACGAAATTGTCTAAATTTTTTCCTCCCATATCTTATAAGGTAGTTATTGTATGTCAAATTCCAATAATATTAATACCATAATCATTTATTCTCTTGAATCAGGGTAATAAGATGAATTACCATAGAACCTTAGGGAAAACATGCATTCTATAATAAATTAACACTTTCAACATACCAAAAATCCTTAAAATTATATATACTCAAACCATTATATTACTTTGTTCTTATATCTATCTTGATGTCATTAATACTATCAAACATCTCATTATCACTTTCTTCCATCATTATGAACATATCCTATGTTTTAAAAAAAATATTTCAATCACTTTTCATGGATACCAAAACCATATATTTATGGAAAACCAAAATGGCCCAATACATAGATATTGAAATATTCCATAATACTATAAAATATATTCTATAACATTATTATGGAATCCCATTACAAAAACACTCAATCATTCCACCACTTCAATTCCATATTCAATATCACCAATAGTGATCTCATGTGATTTTCCTTTTCCATTGGACTTAAGAGGATGTTTATGTCGATCATAATTGATAACACTTGGATTAGGGTATTGGTTATCATAATACCCGATTTCCTCTCACTAGTAGCATTGAAGTGTTGGTAGTGAATTCTCAATTGCATTTTCGTTTTTTAAATCATTAGCTACCTTTTTCTCATTACATCAACACTAAACAGCCCAATGAACATCATTTCCACACATAAAAATTTACATTTCCCTCCAAGAAAATCATTACCATTCTTCTTTCCAAACATTGAACAAAAGGAAAAACTCATCTTCTTTTCACCGTTATATTGATATTTTCCCTTGACCTCTATATTTATTTTCTTATCAAAACCATGAAATTGATATATAACACAATCTTCTGTTTCTACCTTTGAAGTACAATAAAATATCTATTCATAGATACTAAATTCTATTATAGATAATTCCCTTTTAAGACTTTGTTTTAAGCTAATGACGATTTAGTCAACTTTACTTTCAGGTTGGATGATAAAGCCTCAAGAATACTTTGAAAGACCTACAAAATTTTCCTCATATTTATCAATGGATTCATCATCCATTTACATAAGCACAAGGATCTCATTTTCCATCTTGGTTCGATGACTACAATAAAATTATATACTAAAAAGTATGTTTTAAATCTTATCACATTCCATGGATTCAATTTCATCTTGTTTCCATATATTCTTGATTAGAGTCTTCCACTTGTTCTCTTCACCTTTAAAATGATCACAATACGAACTTAATTTTTCATGTTATAAACAATGATTTATGGGAAATATCATTTCAATGGTGTTAATCCATTGTTTAGAAATAATTGGATCAGAAGACCCACACAATGAAGGTGGAAATTTCATCATGAATTACTCAACATAATGTTGTTCTCTTCTCTACTCATTTGGATGTCCAAAATGATTCATAACTAGTGTATGTTTAGGGATAATATTATACATTCCGAAAACCATAACATTAATTTTAGGAAATATAGTCTATAATAATGGTTTCACAAACTATAGGCTAGTTAGGTGTCGGTATTGTCCTATCCCTATGGTTCTACTTCAACTGTTGGTATAGAGCTCTGTAAATGTCAATATCCCATCAGATTTATAACAACTGTCAGTTTATATTTATACCAATAGTTTAATAACCATTCGTATATATTATAATTTAAAAATTTATCAATGGTTTAAAATTTTTTGGTATACGGTTTTAACAACTGTTTTAGTAAACAGTTGCTAAATAGATTCTTTTCAATACAATACAAATGGTTTAAACAGTTTGTATAGAGTTTTTTAAAAAAATTCACAACATGTAGCCAGAATCCCCTCCATTAAATATAACTTTATAAAACACTTAAAATGACAAAAAAAGACCTCAAATAGCATATATAAACATTAGAATCTTCCATCCATGGCATGTGTCAGAACATAGTATACCCCACTTCAATATTCCTATGAAAACCAATCTTATAAATAACACATTTCAATTTCTTTGTGGAAAATTCCCAAAAATTTTAACTTATAATAAAATTTTCACAAATATGTTACCATCGAGTATTCAATGGTGTGTTATCTACTACATCATGTCAAAGTTAAAACATCTTTTTTAGAAAATGGCATGAAAAATGCTCATTCCTTGGTTTGAAAATCTCTATCACTCCCCATTTGAGCATTATACATCCTTGTTGTGTTGCTATTATTGATTTTTGAGTTTAATATTTAGAACAATAATGATTTTTAGAATAGGTTATTGATTCTAGGTACTGATTTTTTATAGATTTATTTAAATGAAGGGTTGTAATGAATTTGATTAGAATGCTTAATCAAAGAGAAATTGGAGAAACTATCTATGAATTTATGTATGAATGGATCCATAATCATCACCATTGTAACACATGAGACTTTTATGAGAAATATTTTGTTTTTATTTTATATAAATCATCAAATGAATCTTTCACTACACACAACACTAGCTTGTCTTGCGTTACACGCAACCACGGCCTTCCTCGATAGCTTGCGTCGTACGCAATACCGAGTTTTACTAAACAACAATATGCTATTAAAATATTATTAAAACTAGACGTTATGAATAGTACTAACTTAATTTTTAATTTTATAACATTTTAATTCAACTTATACATTTTCTAGAATGAGGTATAAAAGCAAAATCAGTTTTTTTAATAAAAGAAATATTTTTCAAAAAATACAGTTTTGTCGCTTTTTGATGGCGCACCGACATTAAATCTAGTTTTTGACATGTTAATCAGTTCAATTTGAAAAAATAAAATTCATCTTTTGAATCAGGGTATAAAAATTTACATTGGATAAATTTTTTATATTTTTCAGATAACTTTCATATTTTGATGAAAAGTAAAAATACGCTAATTTTTAATCAAAAAAAACTTTTTTCAGGGAGATAATTTATATGGATAAATTATAATATTTAATGGTTTTAAAGTATAAATAGAATATATTTTTACCATTTAATATAATGTATGTCATTATCATTAATTTCACATTGAATTCATAGGTAAAAACATTTCAATCTTTGGCAATGTTTTAACTTCTAAAACCCGTTTTCTTAACTACAGGATTTATTTTAAATTAATTACTGCAACTTATATGTTTTGAAATTTGAAAAATGGATTCCATATTCAGAATTAGTGGATCCAAGTTATGTTAATAGGCTACTTTTTATTTTTGGGCATTATGAATAGTAACTACGGTACATTTTATTTACCATAATTGAAGGTAAATCGGGTAATTATGGGTAAATATAAGATTATAAAATTACCATAACACCTGCCAAAATCCTATTGCATAACTAAAAGTCGACCCATATCACCTAAGGGTCGGATTAGATTCATTTAATGGACTTTTTTCAATGAAAATAATTTAATTATTATTAAAACCAAATAAAGTGACAACATGTCACTTTCTTAAATATTATCAGTATAATAATTTTAATTTGGTGATAAACTTAATAAAACTTCTAACATGAATAGTCTCCAGAAATCTAATACAATTACCTACATCTTAGGAATTTATTTATAATTTTTATGGATTAAATAATTATCATTTATTATGACACAATAGTGATGTTGAAATTATTTTATTAATTAAAATATCAAATAAATTTTTTTAAAAATATTAAACTAAATATTATATGAACTATTTAATGTTCTACACTAATTTTCTAGATACATATGACATTTTATGAATCTATTACAGCTTTTAGTTCGATCATATCTTCTGTATATATTTTATTTAAATTCAAATAAATGAATAGTGTCAAAATTGACACTATTGTCATTTTATAAAAATTACATATTATAAAATTGATTAAAAATCACAAAAATATTTAAAAATTAAAAATTAAAATTTATATGGTCTAAAATGTCATAAAGTGTAAAATTATGGAAAATTCACAACACATATGTAATTATTTATAATAATTTAAAATTTAGAATATTATTACCACAAATAAAATTAAATTGATAAATAAGGATAAATCAAGTTGATAATGTTTAAAATAAATTCCTAACATGTCTAAATTTTATTGGATGATTTGATTACAGACCTATCTCATCTAATATTCAGATATGAGTCATTTTCGAAGTTTTTAAGTGGGGTTGGGATTTAATATAAACTAATATTTCTTATATTTCCAAAGGTGCCCCTCTCCTCCCTTATAAAAGGGCACCTCCTCCCTCTCCTCCTCACACCAATTTGAGCCTTCAATATCGGCCAAACCCTGCCCATTTTACTTCCCCACTTCCCTAGAATCATCCTAGAGGTTTTGGTCTTCTTCAAATACCAACCCTAGTGCCCTAAGATGAGGTTAAGAAGAGGCGCGTCAAAAAGAGGTAATATCCATTACCGATCCTTTCCAAATTCTTTCTTCTTCAACATATTCTTCTTTAGTTGTTTCATTATGAGGTAATAAAATAAGTATAACTTTTATACTGATATGTTATTATAAATATGAAACAACCATATTTCACCTCTTATCCATCCTACGGAAAATGAAATCACCGCGCGTGCATACGTACGGAATACCGTTTCCACACCGTGGTGTAATCTATTTTCCCCCACCACCTTACTTGGATGGGTATAATGATGTAAATAATTACTATATATGATTATTGTAAATTGATATTGATTCTAAAATAGTATACATACAGTCTAATACAATTCCACGATCATGGGAACGATATCATCGCTCGTGCGTACGTACGGAATACTGTCTCCACGATGTGATGTGATTCATTCTACATGATCTTTATTACATAATGATTATATAAATGAATTGAATGAATAAATATGATATATAGTACATTAATACCATTCTGTAAATGACGTATCTATAACCTAAAGAGAAGAATAATAATTTATTCGACCAAACACGCATAAGAACAAAAAGTTATAAACACCCGAATAACAAGTAGCAATGAAATATTACTAGTAAGAAGCTAAGCATTTGACCATATATGATATCATAACAATAATTATGATTCTGGAATAATTCAATAACATTATTTAAATCATTATACTGGAGGTTCGGACACATACGAGGCAAATCGGACCTAATGTAAGGGAAATATCACAATCTCATTTTTATCCGAGATTGTTTATACTTTAGTATTTACTGGGGTGTATTTTATCATCCACATCCATGTTTCCTCAATATGTAATATTTTTTCCAACCACCTACAATTGTTTAAATCAAATTTCACCCTTTGGTGAGTTGTTAGTAAAATATATGAAAGGAATCTTTTGTTGTTTTTTCATACGAGGTACTTTTTGACTTTTCCGACAAAAGTACGAGAAGAATGTTTTTTTACTTATACGGCATGAATGGATTTTTAAAACATTATTTACAAGAAGATTCCTTTACAAGTTTTCACGTTTATTTTTAATCAACTTCTTTTAGTTTATAATTGTATGATATGTTAAGAAAGGAAAAGTGTTTTTGAAGTAGAAAGGATATTTTCCTCAAGAATGGAGTTCAAGTGTTTTATCAAAATTATTTTCCATATAAGATAATAAAGTGTTCTATTTCTATCCCTATTATTCCATGGATTTGATTATGTTGTGATGGAAATATTTTTATGAATTACTTTATCTTATATGAATTGTTTTATGATGTCACGATGATTAAGATTCCCATTTTTATTACATGGGTTATGCAATGATGTATGATTTATGATTTTGTGGCAAACATAAGAATGGAATCATTATGAGATGGGTGGGACCTATATCTCCCTCCAATGCATTGGGTAAAGATTTTATATCTCATGAGATAGACATGTCTGGAACGGCAGGTCATACCGGTTCAGTAAAACATGACTGAAACGAGGAGTGAACTCGGTTCAGAAATGGACTTTGTCCACTAAGATAGTCTTGGAAATGAGTCTGGACTAATAAGAAATGATTCTCTATGATTATGTGTGAATGCCACAAAGTTTCATGTTTTAAGTTATGATTATTGGGATTTCATTTCACTACTATGATTTATCCCATGTTATGAAATTATGCTCTCTTTTGCAGGTTAAGATTTTCAAAATGTTATGTTCTTATGTATATGATGTGATTGACATTTCTTTTGTTTACCCTTACTGAGCATTTGGGCTCACCATTTTGGATTTTTTCTTTCCCCAGGTCAGAAAGAGGCTTATTATGTAAGATATTCCAAAAGGGACTATAGATATGATGAAATAAATGGGAGACAATGTAGATGCTTTATGAACCAGTTGTTTATGTTTCCCAGTTTTTAAAAACACTATACCTATACGGTCCTTTCATGGTTTTGTTATATGTTGTAATAAGTGTGCTTCAATTTTTATGTAATAACAATGTATGTAAATTATGGTTCGTTATAGTTGGTATCAGAGGAAAGGTATAGTAAACCTTTGGAAACTAGGATGTGAAAGCCTTAGTAAGAATCCTAAGGATAATTCTAAGCATAGAACACAATCTTAGTGTTTTAGAAATGCCCATGAACAACCTATGATAAGACCTTTAGTGTGAAATTTTATTCTTGATTATGTGGTTTTCCTATTATAATTAGTGTTGCTCAAACTATTCTTCTTGGTTTTAGTCAATGGCTTGAACCCGAAGGAACCGTGTTAATGCGGAATGCAACGGGTAATGCAATGATTGTCCCCCTGAGAAACCAAACATTATGGGAGCTGGAATGAAAAATCTTGTAGCCATGCTCACACAACTTTCTCAAGCTATGAATCATGGAGGACTTCCAAATGAGCAAAGGAAGGAGCAACATTCTGTTGAGTCCTTCATGAGGCAGCGCTACCTTCTTTCAGCGGGTCTACTGATCCATTAGTTGCTGAACAATGTATTAGTACTACTGAAAAGATATTTTCAGTTCTTCAATGTTCTGAACATGATAAAGTCATCCTAGCAGTGTATCGTTTGGAAGGAGATGCTGATCAATGGTGGAATCTTATTAAGAATACGAGGCAAAGGGATGAAATTGAGTCCATGGAATGGGACGAGTTAAAGAACTTATTTTTCAATAAGTACTTCCCTCGTATTCTCCGAACAAATATGGAGAAAGTGTTTCTTGAACTGAAGCAAAAGGATGATGAATCTGTTGGTACCTATGAAGCAAATTTTACAAGACATACAAGGTACGCTTAGGGTATTATTATCCAACCTGAGCGTAAGATCGATCAATTCTTTAGTGGCTTAAAACCAATTCTTCAAAGGGCGTTAGCCATAAGGGACTTAAATAGCTATGAGGAAATCGTTCGATGTGCTCTTAAAGTTGATATGGAGATTGGAGTAACCCTTCAGTCATATGGGTTTGATAAGAAGAGGAAAATGGAATTCAAAGGAAAATCAAAAGAGCACACTCAAAAGATGATGAGCTTTCCCTTATGCTCAATGTGTGGAAAGAAACATGGGGGGGAGTTGTCTTAAAGGGACAAGTAAATGTTTCAAATGTGGAAAGGAAGTTCATCGGGCATTTGAATGCCGCATTGATGGGAAGAAGATGTCTAATGATGCAAACAAAGGAAGGGACACCCAGAATGAACCTACTACACTTCAATGTTTCAAGTGCAAAGAGATGGGGCATTATGCCAATCAATGCCCAAATCCAAGGGTTGATGATGATGGTCGACGTCAACAAACTCTTAAGGCTAAAGACAAAGGAAAGTCACATGCAATTTCTATCAGCGATGTGGAGTACGATAACGATGTGGTGAAAGGTACACTTACCATCCACTCTAAAGTAGAAAATGTTTTATTTGATTCTGGATCCACCCACTCTTTTATTTCTGAAGATTTTTCTAAGGGTATCACTGTATTACCTCAACAATTAGATGTTGTGCTAGCTGTGAAAACACCTAATGGCACAACAGTCGCATCAAAAGTTTATAATTCTTCCCCGATTGAAGTTTGTGGGAAAGTGCTTCCTGCAAATCATGTGATCCTTCCTATAGTGGAATTTGATGTGATTCTCGGCATGGATTGTCTTTCTTTATATGGAGCTCATATCAATTCCCAAAAGACGGGAAGTCAAATTTCATATTCTAGATCAATCTATAATCGTCTATCAATGCAAGGCTGAACATAACCTTCCAGTGGAAATTTATTCCATTTTATGGGTATTGATTCCACTAAATAAAGGTTATTTATCTCAAATGGTTGGTGAGAAACTCAAGATTAAGAATATTCCCATTGTACGGGAGTTTGATGATGTCTTTCCGGAGGAATTACCGGGTCACCCACCAAATCGTGATGTTGAGTTTTCAATAGAACTCGTACTAGGTGCTTTTCCTATTTCAAAGACACCTTATAGAATGGCCCTAATTGAGTTGCAGGAATTTAAGAAGCAACTCCAAGAGAATCTTGATAAGGGGTTCATACGTCCTAGTGCGTCACCTTGGGGAGCACCTGTTCTGTTTGTTAAGATGAAATACGGATCAATGAGACTCTGCATTGATTATTGAGAACTTAGCAAGATCACTATAAAGAACAAATATCCTCTCCCATGCATTGATGACTTATTTTACCAACTACGAGGAGCTCAATACTTTTCCAAGATTGATCTTCATTCAGGTTATCACCAATTAAGGGTCAAAAGGGAGGATATACCAAAGACGGCTTTACATACAAGGTATGGACACTATGAATTTATAGTGATGCCATTTGGTCTTACTAATGCCCCTTCTATCTTCATGGATCTGATGAATAGAGTCTTTATAGACTATCTTGATCATCTTGTGGCAGTCTTTATAGACGATATTCTTGTATATTCAAAGAGAAAGGAAGAACATGAATATCACTTGACAATTATATTGAAGACCCTAAGAAAGGATAATCTTTATTCTAAATTTACCAAGTGTGAATTTTGGCTTCAAAGGGTTTCATTTTTGGGTCACATAATCTCAAAAGTGGGGATATCTGTGGATCCAGCAAAAACATAGGTTATCGAAATATGATCGAGACCAACAACAGTGACTGAGATCCGAAGTTTTCTTGGTTTGGCTGGATATTATCGACGTTTTGTGAAATATTTTTCATGATTATCTAATCCACTCACCAAGTTGACTCGCAAGGGAGTTAAGTTTGTTTGGACGGAGGAATGTGAAGAGAATTTCAAGGAGTTGAAAAGAAGGTTATCTAGTGCACCTGTGCTCACACTACCTTGTAGTGGAGAAAGGTTTCTGATCTACAGTGATGCATCCAAGAAGGGTTTGTGGTGTGTTCCTATGAAAAATGATATGGTGACAGCTTATGCCTCACGACAGTTGAAAATACATGAGCAAAATTACCCAACTCATGATTAGGAGTTAGCTGCAGTAATATTTGCATTAAAGATTTGGAGGCATTATCTTTTTGGAGAAAGGTGTGACATTTATACTGATCATAAAAGTTTAAAGTATATTTTCACAAAATATGAGCTGAATATGCGCCAAAGAATATGGTTGGAGCTGATTAAGGATTACTACTGCTAAATCCATTACCACCCTAGGAAATAAACAAGGTGGAAGATGCATTAAGTTGACAAGACCATGCCAGTTTATCCATGATGAGGATCACAAAAGATCCAATATTTATGGATTTACAAAGGATGGATCTTAGAATTATAATGGAAAGTGAAAAATCTTATCTTTCTCAAATGAATGTCCAACCATCTATAATGTGAAGATTAAAGAGGAACAAAAAGAAGACGCCGAGTTACAAAAGAAGGTGAGAAATGTTCCTGAATTCAACCTTGATTGTGATGGGATAATAAAGTTCAGGAATCGGGTTTGTGTTCCTCCCATCCCCGAATTAAAGAAGGAGCTGCTGGATGAGCCTCATAGTTCTTCATTCTATATTCATCCTGGAAGCACGAAGATGTATAGGGACCTGAAAGAGTACTTCTGGTGGGATGGCATGAAAAGAGATGTTGCTGAATATGTCTCTCGATGCTTGGTTTGTCAACAAGTTAAAGCTAAGAGACAGAAGTCTAAGAGGATGTTACAACCATTACCCATACCCGAATGGAAATGGGAAAACATCACTATGGACTTTGTCACAGGGCTTCCTAAAACATCCAAAGGCAAAAATGCTATCTGGGTCATAGTTGATCATCTTACAAAGTTTGCACACTTCATTACTATTAGAGAGGATTTCTCTCTGGATCAGCTTGCCAGGATATATGTAAAGGAAGTGGTAATATTGCATGGAGTACCACTTTCTATTATATCTAATCGAGATCCGAGATTTACCTCGAAGTTCTGGCGAAGTCTTTAGCATACTTTGGATACAGAGTTGAGTTTCAGCACTGCTTATCATCCTCAGACAGACGGTCAGTCTGAGAGAATAATTCTAACACTAGAAGATATGTTGAGAGCTTGCTCTATGGATTTCAAAGGTGGTTGGGATCAACACCCACCTTTGGTGGAATTTTCTTATAATAATAGCTTTCACTCCAGTATTCAGATGGCTCCTTATGAAGCTCTCTACGGAAAGAAATGCAGGACTCCAACTTGCTGGGATGAAGATGGGAAAAGAAAGCTATTAGGACCTGATCTCATTGATGAAATGGTAGAAAAGGTCAGATCTATTCAACAACATATAAGAGTAGCTTAGAGTAGACAGAAAAGTTATGCCGACAACCGAAGAAAAGACCTAGAGTTTGAAGTGGGTGATAAAGTGTTCTTACGAATATCTCCTTGGAAGATGGTCATGAGATTTGGAAAGAAGGGGATGTTGAGCCCTAGATATATCAGTCCTTTCGAAATACTGGATCGTGTTGGGAAGGTAGCTTACCGATTGGCACTTCCACCGAATCTCTCTCAAGTTCACGGTGTATTCCATGTATCTCTCCTGAGAAAGTACATACCTGATCCTTCACATGTACTCAGCTCAGAAGTTGTACCGCTGGAGAAAGATAATTCTTTTGAAGAACAACCGATAGTGATTCTGGATCGTAGTGAAAAATTCCTATGAAACAAGACCACTCGCTTGGTGAAAGTTTTATGGAGGAACCACCAATTAGAAGAAGCTACATGGGATCTTGAGGATATGATGAGGGAGAGGTATCATCATTTGTTTGTTACAAAGTGACAAATTTCGAGGACGAAATTCATTTTAAGGGGGGTAGAATGTAACACCTGAGACTTTTATGAGAAATATTTTGTTTTTATGTTATATAAATCATCAAAGGAATCTTTCACTACACACAACACTAGCTTGGCTTGGTTTACACGCAATCACGGCCTTCCTCGATAGCTTGCGTCGTACGCAATACCGAGTTTCAGTAAACAACGATATGCTATTAAAATATTATTAAAACTAGCCGTTATAAATAATACTAACTGAATTTTCAATTTTATAACATTTTAATTCAACTTATACATTTTCTAGAATGAGTTATAAAAGCAAAATCAGTTTTTTTGGATAAAAGAAATATTTTTCAAAAAATATAGTTTTGCCGCCTTTTGATGGCGCACCCACATTAAATATAGTTTTTGATATGTTTATCAGTTCAATTTGAAAAAATAAAATCATTCTTTTGAATCAGGGTATAAAAATTTACTTTTGATAAATTTTTAATATTTTTCTGATAACTTTCATATTTTGATGAATAGTAAAAATACGCTAATTTTTAATTAAAAACAACATTATTCATTGAGATAATTAATATGGATAAATTATAATATTGAATGGTTTTAATGTATAAATAGAATATATTTTTACCATTTAATATAATTTATGTCATTAGCATTAATTTCACATTGAATTCATAGGTAAAAACATTTCAATCTTTGGCATTGTTTTAACTTCTAAAACCCGTTTTTTTAACAACGATATTTATTTTAAATTAATAACTGAAACTTATATGTTTTTAATTATGAAAAATGGATTCCATATTCAGAATCAGTGGTTCCAAATTATTTTAATAGGCTACTTTTTATTTTTGGGCATTATGAATAGTAACTACGGTAAATTTTATTTACCACAGTTGAAGGTAAATCGGGTAATTATGGGTAAATATAAGAATATAAAATTACCTTAACACCTGCCAAATTCCTATTGGATAACTAAAAGTCGACCCATATCACCTAAGGGTCGGATTAGATTAATTTAATGGACTTTATTCCATGAAAATAATTTAATTATTATTAGAACCAAAGAATCTGACAACATGTCACTTTCTTAAATCTTATAAGTATAATAATTTTAATTTGGTGATAAACTTAATGAAAATTCAAACATGAATAGTCTCCAGAAAGCTAATACAATTATCAACATCATAGAAATTTATTTATAATTTTTAGGGATAAATAATTATCATTAATTATGACACAATAGTGATGTTGAAATTATTTTATTAATTAAAATATCAAATAAATTGTTTTAAAAATATTAAAATAAATATTATATGAACTATTTAATGTGCTACAGTAATTTTCTAGATACATATGACATTTTATGAATCTATTAAAGATTTTAATTAGAACATAGCTTCTGTATATATTTTATTTAAATTCAAATAAATGAATAGTGTCAAAATTGACACTATTGTTAGTTTATAAAAATAACATATTATAAAATTTGTTAAAAATCACAAAAATATTTAAAAATAATAAATTAAAATTTATATGGTAGAAAATTTCATAATGTTTCAAATTATGGAAAATTCACAACATATATGTAATTATTTATAATAATTTAAAATTTATAATATTATTACCACAAATAAAATTAAATTGATAAATAAGGATAAATCAAGTTGATAATGTTTAAAATAAATTCCTAACATGTCTAAATTTTATTGGTTGATGAGATTAAAACCTTATCTCATCTAATTTTCTGATATGAGTTATTTTGAGAGTTTTTAAGTGGGGTTGGGATTTTATATAAACTAATATTTCTTATATTTCCTATGGTCCCCTCTCCTCCCTTATAAAAGGGCACCTACTCCCTCTCCTCCTCACACCAATTTGAGCCTTCATGCTCGGCCGAACCCTGCCCATTTTACATCCCCAATTCCATAGAATCGTCCTAGAGGTTTTGGTCTTCTTCAAAGACCAACCCTAGTGCCCTAAGAGGAGGTTAAAAAGAGGCGCGTCAAAAAGAGGTAATATCCATTACCGATCCTTTCCAAATTATTTCTTCTTCAACATCTTCTTATTTAGTTGTTTCATTACGAGTTAATAACATCAGTATCACTTATATACTTATATGTTATTATAAATATGAAACAACCCTATTTCACCTCTTATCCATCCTACAGAAAATGAAATCACCGCGCGTGAGTATGTATGGAATACTGTCTCCACGTCGTAGTGTAATCTATTTTCCCCCACCACCGTACTTGGATGGGTATAATGATGTAAATAATTACAATATATGATTATTTTAAATTGATATTTATTCTGAAATAGTATACATACACTCTAATACAATTCCATGATCATGGGAACGACATCATCGCTCGTGCGTACGTACGGAATACCGTCTCCACGATGTGATGTGATTCGTTCTACATGATCATCATTGAATAATGATTATATAAATGAATTGAATGAATAAATATGATATATAGTAAATTAATACCATTCTGTAAATGATGTATCTATAACCTAAAGAGAAGAATAAGAATTTATTCGACAAAACACCCATAAGAACAAAAAGTTATAAACACCCGAATAATAAGTAGCAATGAAATATTACTACTAAGAAGCTAAAAATATGACCATATATGATATCATAATAACAATTATGATTCTTTAATAAGTCAATAACATTATTTAAATCATTATACAGGAGGTTCGGACACTTACGAGGCACATCGGACATAAGGTAAGGGAAATATCACAATCTCATTTTTATCCGAGATTGTTTATACTTTAGTATTTACTGGGGTGTATTTTATCATCCACATCCATGTTTCCTCAATATGTAATATTTTTTCCATCCACCAACAATTTTTTAAATCCAATTTTACCCTTTGGTGAGTTTTTAGTAAATGACATGAAAGGAATCTTTTGTCATTTTTTCATACGAGATATTTTTTCACTTTTCTGAAAAAAGTATGAGAAGAATGTTTTTTTAACATATACGGAATGAATGGATTTTTAAAACATTATTTACAAGAAGCTTCCTCTACAAGTTTTCAAGTTTATTTTTAATAAAATTCTTTTATTTTAGAATTGTGTGACATGTAAAGAAAGGAAAAGTGTTTTTGAAGTAGAAAGGATATTTTCCTCAAGAATGGAGTTCAACTGTTTTATCAAAATTATTTTCCATATAAGATAATAATGTGTTCTGTTTCTATCCCTACTATTACATGGATTTTATTATTTTGTGATGGAAATATTTTTATGAATTCCTTTATCTTATATGAATTTTTTTATGATGTCACGATGTTTAAGATTCCCATTTTTATTACATGGGTTATGCAATGATGTATGATTTATGATTTTGTGGCACACATAAGAATGGTATCATTATGAGATGGGTGGGACCTATATATCCCTCCAATGCATTGGGTAAAGATTTTATATCTCATGAGATAGACATGGCTGTAACGGTAGGTTATACCGGTTCAGTAAAACATGAATGAAACGAGGAGTGAAATCGGTTCAGAAATGGACTTTGTCCACTAAGATAGTCTTGGCAATGATTCTTGACTAATAAGAAATGATTCTCTATGATTATGTGTGTATTCCACAATGTTTCATGTTTTATGTTATGATTATTGGTATTTATTTCACTACTATGATTTATCCCATGTTATGAAATTATGCTCTCTTTTACAGGTTAAGATTTCTAAAATGTTATGTTATTATGTATATGATGTGATTGATATTTCTTTTTTTACCCTTACTAAGCATTTGAGCTCACCCTTTTGTATGTTTTCTTTCCCCAGGTCAGGAAGAGGCTTATTAAGTAAGATATGCCAAAAGGGACTATAGATATGATGAAATAAATGGGAGACAGTGTAGAAGCTTTATGAACCAGTTTTTTATGTTTCCAGTTTCTAAAGGCACTATACCTATACGGTCCGTTCATGGTTTTATTATATGATGTAATAAGTGTGCTTCAATTTTGAAGTAATAACAATGTATTTAAAGTATGGGTCGTTATAACCATGATTGTGAGAGACTAGTCGCCTTTATAAAGTGGGAATTAGATTGGATCAAAATGGACTCACATAATGAAAATAATTAGAAAATAATGAATCATAGTAAGATGACAAAGAAGTAGTATAATGATAATCAATATGCTCATGTTCTTCTTCCAAGTGTTTGAGTGTTTTCTTTGGTGGGTCTTGTGAATCCCAAAACACTGACTGGGTAGTGTGAAGAGACATTGGGAATCTATTGAGATTCAAATAGATGTCAATGTGATGGAATTTTTTTCCATAATGGTGTAAAATGATGTTTCTATGGACAATTATATAGGCAACTCCATGAGTTTTAGAATAGTGCACACCATCGTTTCCTTGAAATGATGTCATGGAACTATGAGAGGGTGATAAAGAGATAACATGGAAAGGTATACTAGGAGTGGCCATGGATATGGTTTTTTTGGAAGGGAGGGTTGTGTGTTGGCTAGGGTATCAAGGACAAGGATGGTTGGGGTTGTGAAATTTCTTTGATACCATGTAAAAAAGAGAATTCATAGAATCCAAATTTAGATAATGTAATAAATATTCAAGTAAGACCACTGACCTAATTAATCCTTTTAATGTTGAATCATATATTAATTAACCAAATAAATTATTTAATTTATCAAAAAATATGATAATACCATGGTAAAAGCATCTCAAATTAAAACTATATTGTATTTAGGGAACCAGAGAAGAGAATAATGTGACCTACCTAATCACACAAATATTCAGTTATAGAAAAACATTAAACATCAAATGTCAGTAATATCAGTAAAAAATGTAATAGATCACTTTTTCCCTCATCACCACGATCGTCATTATAATCACCATCATCATCAGCCACATCCTTGTACTCATCTTCATCCCAACCCCTATCATATTCCTTATAATAATCTATGTCCTCATCATAGAACTAATCCATTGCCTCATCCTTATCCTCATCCTCTCCCTCATCCTTCGCCTAAGCCTCAGCCTCTCCCTCATCCTTAGCCTCGTCCTAATCCTTAGTATCATCCTCATCCTCAGCATCTTCCTCGCAATATTTATTTACAGGAATGATATTGTCTCAAATAACACTCATACATCCACTTGGTGCACTATATATTGAACTCATCGATGACTTATATTAATCACAATCTATTTTTACCTCTACTGGAATTTCTGGACATAAAAATATATTCAATTTCATATATTTTTTGTTTTCCCAAGTAGATCATTCTTCCAACTGTGTTTCTCTATTTTCAGAATGTTTTGTCTATTCCTGAACCTTTCTAAAATCAATGAAACTAAAAATGGTACCTAAATATGTCCAATACAACGTCGCGACTATACTCTTCCTTGGTCTGCAGTTTACTCTACCATGGTACTCATATCCCAACACCAAAAGAAAGTGATTATTTGTCCCAAAATTGTTAGGTTCCTAAGCATCAAGGGCCTCCAAATTACCGTGTTACAAATATAAATTGATTATTATGTTAACGAATAAAAATTATAATTTTAAATTGACAGAATAAAACATACAATCTTCTAGTGTGATATTTTGATAAACACACTCCCAACTTTTTTCAATCCACTCAAGCAAAACTGTTTTTCTCGAGGCACACATCCTTCAGTATTCAATACCGTACTCGTCAATGAAATTTAATGTAGAGAACCATAACTAAAAATAGGATAAAATAATGAATTACATTACTCAAATTTTATATAAACTTTATAAATTGAATAAACTATGGAGGAAATAGTAAAGAGGGACGTTCTGAAGAAAAATTATAAAAAGCTTTCATACCAACTTCCTCTCATGATATGACATCGTAGTATTCCCCAATGTGTGGTGGTATTTTTTAGAATCAATTTTTTTTTTAATTTTTTCATATTATTCCTAAACAAAATGCAATAACAAAAATTATTGTATTAATGTAAAACATGAATTTTTTTCATTTAAATATATTCAATGTGATTAATACCATAAACCTGATAGTCATCCAATGAGTCGTAATTTTTAGATATTATTCTATTTTACAATAAATCCCGAAAGGTACCACATCTAACTCTCTGCCAACTGTATCATTCCATCTAATATATAAATTGTTCTTATAGACTCTCCAAATCTCAACTAACTCCTTTATATGTGAAATTCGTCCTCCATAACCATTATAAAATTAAATCGAAGCTAACACAAAAATATTAATTCATATAAATAAATAAATAATATTTCAATATATCCGATAGATTTTATTAACCATATCTATACCTAATCATTTTCCATGACATCATTTGGAAACTATCTCCATGATATCAGGCTGATGGGAATGATGTGAGAGTATTTGGAAAGCATCTCTAATGAACTCCGACATTACTGCCCAATTGTTCGATCATTTGATTGTCTTCATTATAGTCAACCATCAACAGTGTGTGGCGGTTTGACCCTAAACACAAGCGTGTGTGCCCCCGCCCCCACTGGCTATCATTAGATGTATCTTTTATGATAGAAAAAAATATTATATCAATATATGTTATATTGAAAACAAATTATTGTAAAAAAATATGTTATGTTTTAAAATATACCGATAGTAGTATAAAAAATGGGCACCTCTAGATTTGCTACCATGGAAGGAACATCACCCTGTACCAGTGGAGTGGGTTCCACTGTATGCTCTATAGGCACATACTGTGTTGGAGAAGGAGTTAAAGGACGAATGTAGAATCTTATAGAAAAATAATTTGATGATAAAAAATATGGAATGGATGGATGACTAACTGCATAATATGGATGAGCAGTGGAAATCATCATGGGATACGATAAAGATGGGTGAGGAGGCTCATATGTAAAGGGTGGTGAAAAAATGGGAGGCCTAAATATCTTGTGTGTCCCTAACTACACAATGCGATCTGAAAGTGTGGATGATGGTACATCAGTTGGAGGGGCGGTGTCTAAATAAGTATACCGACTAGAGAATCTAGGTCTCATACAACCCCCCCCCCCTTCATACCACTACCATGAGTACTAGGTCCTCTACTAGGCTGCTCATCCAATAAATGGTGCCTCAGTGGTTGATCCTACATAAATGTTCAAAACAAAACTTATCAAAAGACATTATATGTTATTGATATATATATATGAAATAAAATACTCACAACATGCACTAATGGTGGAATTCCCATCTATACAATTCTATGATTGTTTTTTGTCATCATTTTTATTCATTTATCCTCCTATGGATTCATTTCCTTTCTTTGAAAAAAATATGGATGTAATTAGAAAAGGATAAAGACCATGAAAGAAAAAAAAAACAAAAAATAAGACATGTATTAATCACCTTAGGTCAGTTGATATATATATTCTGTTAGGTAATTCATCTATTTTTTTGATTGGTTATTATTTTCATTTTTTTGTTTTTATATAAATTAGGTCAACATACCAAAGTCAATTCATCTAGTTTTTTGTTATAATTTAACTATTTTGGTTTTTTTGCTTTGGTACGTCTGAATGAAGTTCAATTCAATAGTATACAATTCAAATCAAAGAAAACAGCAACTGATAATTATTTAAAATGTGAATAATGGTCTAGTTGGATACAAAATACTTTTAATCAATAGTCAATCAATTTCTATAGAACATACCTCAAAAAATCACGTTGATCAAAACCAATAGAACTAAGACCACAGACGAATGATTCTATATATTTTCAACCACAACTTCATGTTCAAAATCAACTCTGACCATTGATGTATTGGATTCATCGTAATTAATAAGTGGATAGGGTCTAATGGGAGAACAGATGGTGTCAATTCCATCAACACCATGATGAAAAATATGCCTTACAATTACTTCAATAATGTCACCAAATTCAAGTGGAAGATGATCTTTAACATAAAAAACATGTTTCACCATTGATTCTAATGCGAATGGTTTATCGGTAGCAAGAGTTCAATTCATGTCAATAAATTGAAATCCAAAATCATCAACAAATGTTCCTTACCACTGCATCAAACCAATCCACTATCATTTCATTATAGTGACTCGATCTTGAGAGTAATAATACAATATTATTATTACTTCAACAACTCTATAATAAGATACATTTTTAAAATGAGGTCTATAGTTCAATTAATTAGACTAGTAGTCTATTGTGGAAGTTAGCATAACACCATCATGTTGTTTTCTCATGTTATTTTACCATTCAGTGATAATAAATTTGTACCCATTGATCACAATTAATTTAGATTCACATAATGTGGTATTGGGACCAAAATACAAAGCACTAATTTCCTCATAGACAATATTAGTAGGAAAACATGGTACTATAAATATAAAAGAATATTAATCATAATTAAATATTGATTTTATTTATTTATTACATCAATATTTATACAATCAATTTTAACCAAGATGAAAAGTCATTTCTATGAAAAGTCTCTCCCCTCCTCAATGATAAAGAACATTTCTTTCATTTTATAATTTATTTTAGTTCCCTATAGATAAAAAAAGAAATATTTTAACATATATATAAAATTAAAAGGGATGAGATAAGATATACATGTTCAATTTATATACTTGATATTGTCATAAGAAAATTCATAGTTGAACAACACTGGGTGATGTGCTATCTTCCACAATTCATGGATTACAGCCATCAATATATATGATTTGGGAAATCCCCCTATATGAGGAATTGATGTAAAACTGGGTTCAATTTTATCATATTTTTCTTCTTCATTTCACTTTGCAATGTTCATTCTCAAAGTAAGATCAGAAAAATACATTGAGCACAAATCCATAAATTCTTGATCCAAGTAACTATTCATGATAGAACCTTGGGGAAGATTCCAATTCTAGACATAATATTTCAATGTTTACATATTTCATTCAGTTGGATACATCCAATGAAAAACAATAGATCCTTGTAGAAGTATTTCTATTTTAAGGTACACATTCAGATGCGACATGCATGTGAAAAATTATGGAGGATATATTTTCTCTGACTCAAACAAAATTAATGGTGTATTTAATAAATTTTTTAAAAAGTAATATTTTGACAACATATTAGCACAAATATTTCTAAACCAATGTCACAACTAAATAACTAACACTCTTAAATTGTTGGAAAAATAATAATAAATTACTATAGGTATCAACTCATACCGAAGGATGTGGTAATCATGTGTTTTCAAGGATTTCAAATTGAACTCTCTTATGTTGACCATTTTAGATATATTTATTAAATAACCACCAAGAACATTAATAGTATCTAGTACTAACTAAAATTTATTTCTTTCCATTGGTGTTATCACATAAGGACATAGAACATTCCATTTATATTCACCAATACACAACAGATGCAATTCTGGTATGATACCCCAATCCACCTAATCACACCATGATTGTAAATCATATTCTATCTTTCCCCTGACATTTATATTAATATATGAAAAAAATTTCACATATAATATTTTCAATTTTCATTACATCTATGTAATTATTTAAAAAATGTTTTTACCAATAAGGAAACTCCAAGAAGAAACTCCCCTTATTACAATTTTAATATGTATCATTGGAAAACTTTCCACTTTCTAGATTTCATCTGGCCCTTCATGAGTGAGAAACAGATATATTTCAATTCATTAAGAACATCAGTTCTAAAAAAATGTTGAGTTGGATTGCAGTATCCATAGTATTGTCAAATATTTTTTTGATTTTTTTATATGGATGGTCTATTGGAATGAATAGACGATGTCCCATAAAACTAAAACTATGGTGATATTTTAGTCATCTAGATCATGTATTCTTCATACAAATAGGACATAACATGGATCCCTTCACGATCTATATAGAAATTATTGCCTAAGGAGGAAAATCATTGGTCATTGATATAAGCATATTGTGCATCTGAAATATGTTTTTCAAACATGAATCGTATGTGCAAACACCAACATCCCAAATTAGTTTCGAATATTTTATAAATTCTTTCCTGTAAAAATCTACACCATTATCGAGATGATAAGGGATAGATATGAGTGTATTGATGAAAGTGAGAGGTTTTTTCATACACAACCATGGGGTAAGGTTATAAATGTGTCTGAAAAGTTTCCATGTGATGTGAGAAGTATCTTCCCAAATAGATTAAAACCATCACATGAAAGACCCTACCACACATTATGCACATCAGTTGGAAAATAAGAATATTGAGCATTAAATATCTACAATGAAAATCTTTTTGCAGGGTAAACCAACACTTAACTATTTATCTTTCTCTTAGTATCATTCCATCTCATTTTTATTGAAATCTCCCTAGACATGAAATTATTTTGTACTACGAAGATCAATAGAAAGTTCCTTATTAGTTTTTTTGGCACACAGAATGTTGTTCCATCATCTTTTAGATTCCATCATGATGTTCCACATTTTATTAAATCATTAATTTTAGTAGTTTCCTTCCAAAATAAGATGTAATACATTGGGAATTCATGAATATTTGTTTTTTGAAAATCAGTGATCTTCAACCAACATCCATGAAATATAGTGGTTTGAGGGAACACTTGCATCATCTGGAAGTAAGTCCTTCTAGAAGGTAAGAATTTAATTGAAGGCATAATTATAAATCCCATACATGGTTTTCCCATGAAATAATTGGATTATAAATTCCAACTTTTTAATTTTACCACATTGAGGATATACTCACGCTGTCACAACAAAATTCATTTTTTCACCCTATCAACATCATGATTTTAATTAAATTCATCATGTTTGCATGAATAGAAGTTCACTTGGGTAGAAATCATTTTTTTATCATTATAAAGAATAAATATAAACCATTCATATCTGAAATTCTCCAAACTTTTCATCTCATTTGGATCGTCAACAATTTGAGATTCAATTTTATCCCCATTTTGTACCACACATAGTAGTTTTTTTGGAAAAAAATATTTGGTTATACAGTACATAACTTCTTCACGACTTAACCAAGGTCTTCCTGAATAATTAAATCATGGCTTGTGTGTGTGACCTGTATGTAAAGCATTTTCAAATGATAAGTCTATAAAAATCTTGATATTGTTTTGAAAATCACTTGAGATCCATTCATTTCCCTAAATCCAACATTTATCCATTAAATAAAAAATTGTAATAATTCATTTCATGAATGAAATTCAATAATATTAAAGTGTGATCGAATATGTATTCATGTAAAATAGAATTGTTTAGTTTATTAAAAATTTAAATCACACACTATCCTATATGAGAATCATAATATGAAAGATAAAAAATACTAATTATATAAACAAATACTATAAATATTAAACCATCATATTTAATTGAAACTTGGTGGATGTGATGGAAAATAATAGTATAAATAATGATCTCTTAAGAATAATTATGAGAAAATAGTTTTCCTTATGTCTAATTTTATAGAGATCATTGTATTTCATAATTAATGGTATATTTATATTCAATTGTATAATTGTAGTATTAGTTATCAATGGTATTTTTTATAGGATGTGTTATTTAAAAGGTATCCTTCTTGATGTCATGAATTAGAAATATGTATATGCTAAAAAATGATATAAATGCAATAAGATGAGTTATTGAAGGGTTGAAAGACTTTATGGTATACCCCAACATGTTATATTTACATTACTCCAATACATGTAAATATTTTCAATGGACACACGAGTTCCTCAAGGGACCCCTATCCCACTATACCAGCTTCAGTCTAAGATAAAATACCACTTTTGATGTATCATCAGGTATATTGGTATATATATATATAAGTGTGTGTGTGTGTGTGTGTATATGTATATTAATTATATATTTTTTATCATATATACCCATATATTGGATATGTAGTACTAGCCAAGACCCGAGGCCTTAATCCGGCGTTGATGTATAATAATAGGAGTCTCGTAATATAAATAAGGGTCATCATGATGATCTGTATCATAGACAAATAATGGGAACCAATATTGAATCTCATAATTAATATAGGATGTCATGCTGAATATAATAATCAATGTATGATTCCATCCAATCTATTATAAACAACACTAATAGATTTCACACCGATAATATCAATAGTGGGCCATGGAACGTAATTCCTAGCACCCTATGTGATATAGAATTCCATGTCGAACATCCTAGACCAAGTGGGTTTTAAATTAAATGTCTAAACAACTAACCAAGATACCTATATAATAATTTAGTACAACTAAGTGTCACTTTCCCTATGATATCTTGTCTAAGGATATCCACAAAGAAGAACCCGAAATCACCCAAGGTCTAGTGTACCTTCATTATCATAATTAAATTAAAATTTTAATATCATCTAATGAGATCAAACATTCATTAATATAATTCAACAAAAAAATTGTCAAACAAAATCAAATTCAATTAAAATAATAATATTGATCCATAGATAAACATCAACAATAAAGAAATATATAAAGGGAAAAGGGTTCATCAAAACCAATTTCAATTTATTAAATAATTTTTAACATAGCATGAAATTTATATAATAGGCCCAAGGGGTGGTTTAATCCATAGTCAATGATGGTAAAAAACATTTAATTGCACTTAGAATAAGCATCTATGTGTAGAAGGATGTTAAAACAACATCAATGTATTTTAGCATCTATGTGTATAAGGATGCAACCTATCTATACAGAAGAAATATAATGGATTTTTACAAAATTACTGCATATAAATTTCATATATGAAAAAGAATCAATGATTCTATGTGAATACAGATATAGTATATGAAACATAATCAATACATCTAAATGATGAGAGATTATAGACTAATGGGGAAACTAAAAATAAATGGAAGATACCATCCATACCAAATTGAAGATAAATATAGTAAGAAAGAAATTGATGTATAATAAACCAATTTGAAGAGTAATAAATAAAATTAAAAAAATTATGGATCGCTAGTGGAAGTGTAGTCACTGGATATAAGAGGGTGATTCACACTGTTGGGAAAAAAGAATGGAACTAGAATGGGGATGGGGCAGCACATGTGACATTTGAGGGAAATATATCACAATTGTTTCTAAAAACAATTTGGATATATCATATATACCAACATTTAATTAAAACTCTTGGTATAGAGTGGTTTTGGCATCCCTTTCCCAATAGTTTTGAAAAACACTTTGGGAAACCATAACACTATTCACCCTTTCCCAGTAGTTTTGCAAAATCTGTTGGGATGGGGTACCCTATCTGTCACGACCCGTCCTCGGGGCCCGTGCCGTGACTACCCCAAGCCCGCCTTCCATAGGCCAGGGGCTGGCGACTAGCACCTAAGGCGTAAATCCCGATAACTGGGAAGGCATTGCCTTTATAAAAGAAAACAAGAACCACAGAGTAAGCAAGCAGAAAACGTAAACACTAAGTACAAGAGAAGTGCTGAAAAGTAAATGGTCCCGAATACAAACCCAAAAGAAAGTACAGCTACAACTGAACAAGTAAAACAGAAAAGATAATAGCTGGATGGACGGAAGCAGATCCTGGGTTTTCCTTCTCGGATCCTACCTGAAGGGTAGGTACAGATGGCGCAGCTCCTGGTTGTCCACCACGGATCCTACCTGAAGGGTAGGTACAAATAGTCTCCTCCATGCTCTCGCCCGTCAACCTCCTCTGTGTGTCGTCTCGTCTTGTAGTCCACCTCCGGGTACTGACTCGTCGTGTAGTCCACCTCTGGGTACTAACTCGTCGTGTAGTCCACCTTCGGGTACCGTCCAGTCCTCGAACACTCAGCCTCCGTCAGCACTGCCCGTCGTATGCAACCAACACAACGAGGTGCGTGCATAGCCCATGCAGGGGTGAGTATAACGATACTCAGTAGGGACCCCGAGACCCTCAAGGTCTCACTAAACCAACATGGATAACCACAAAGAAGATCTCAACAGATAACCTCTACTTAGGTATATGCCCATACATATGCCTAAGTTATCAAGTAACCCATCTCAAACATGAGGAAACACAAGGATCATGAAATCAACGGATAACCACTACCCCGGGTATATGCCCATACATATACCTATTTTACCAAGTGAACCATCTCAATCATGAGGTAAACGCACGGTCAAAAGTCTCAGCTCAAACCAGGATTTTCATTATCGAAACCGTAACTGCTGAAGAGCTCCGTCTCTGGTGTGTACAGTGGTTCTGTCACGACTCCGAGGTACTGCTCACTAACCTAAGACTGCTGAGGTACTCCTCCTGTCGAGTACCGCGGGTCTGCGGCCAACTACCGGGCGCTCCGTCCACTGAGGTTCTGTCACCAAATACTGGACGCTCTCCCTAATAGCCTACAGAGGTACTCCTCCGGTCGAGTACCGCGGTTCTGCGGCCAACTACCAGGCGCTCCGTCCACCGTGGGTCTGCCACCAAATATTGGGGGCTCCGTCCACTGGGCTAGTCGACTCACTCCAAGTCGAGTCGGTCAAGCAGTCGTCAGGTCTCAGTCATCTACACGGTCTCTGTACTCCGCTTGCTCGTCTCTAGGAGGGTCCGCTCCACGAGCTACTGTTCGATACTCCAAGTATCCCAAAGTCACACGAAGAAGTATCTCAAGGGACCGTCTCGTCATAGGGGTCTCAACGCAACAGACGGCGTGTCAAACGGACACCTGTTCTGTGAGTTATTATCCTTTTCGTCCCAGGGGCCCAGTTGGTTTCGTAAGTGAACCAACTCGGCCATATCTCAAATGTACCCCGAACACTCATAGGGTATACTCATAGGTACCGTTTCTCAACGTGATCACCAACACCACTGACGGTTCGTCAAACGGACGTCTGGTCTGAAAGATATCATCATTTTCCTTTCCAGGGGCCTGGTTGGAATTCGGGTATAATCTAACCTGGCTATAACCCAACAGCATCCAAAACTCAGGAGGAGGATTCCAAAAGTTCTGTATCGTCAACAGGAACGCAACGCAACAGACGGCGCGTCAATCGGACGCCCGGTCTGGAAGTTATTGGATTTTTCGTCCCGGGGGCCCGGTTGGGTTTTAAGTCAAAACCAACCCAACTGTACTCCAACTGCGTCCAACCCTCGAGCGGAATAAGCCAAAAGATCCGTCTCATTTAGAGAAATCCACCAAAGTCGACGGCACGTCAATCGGACGTCCGGAGCTCAAGATATGAGCGTTTCCGCTCCGAGGGTCCGGTTGGTTTCTTGTACGAACCAACCCGGCCGAACCCAATGTTTTCCGAAACCTTGAGTGCAATATACCGAAAAGACCGTCTCGATCCAAGGATCGCATCGCCACTGACGGCGCGTCGTTCGTAGGCCCGTAGCTCAAGTTACGGCCAAAAGACCGAAAACGGTCCGAAGACGGGGGGTCTGGGCCCGGGACGACCCAGCCCGACCCCACAGGGTCGGCCGAACCGGGTCGGCCCGACCCGGTCCGACCCGGTTGGACCCGGCCCGGCCGGTCGGACCGGCCTGGCTCAGCTTGGCCGAGCGGCCAAGCGCCGCAGCCGCGGGGCACCGCCCCCGCGGGTTGAGGAAGCCGCGACCCTCGAGGGGCCGCGCTGGACCAGCGGACGCAGCATGTCACCGCGTCCCGTGTGTGCGAGCCAGACCCGCTTGGTCGCGGGTCCACTGGCCGCCGCCGCACCGGCGACCCGCGCCGCTGGTAGCTTCCGCGGGCCACCGGAGTTGCTCTGGTGGTCCGTTTCCCTTCCCGTCTGCACCGCTGTTCTTCCCGGGATCCGTTCTTCACTGCGGAATCATCAAATCGCCCTTGCATCATATTTTTCCATCGCCCACCAAATCCGCACAACCACGAAGAATGGTGGAGCGTTGTCAGGCTGTGTTCGTTTGGCCCGCACCCTCCGCGTTAGAAAAAACAACGGGATAATTATTCAACACATTAATACACAACCCAAAAAATTTTAATGAATTAAAATTGTTTTTATAATCAGGGTTCTTCATTTGAACTGAAACAACACGGGTATGCAAAACATCCAAAGAAAATCCCTACCTCTTCAAGTCGTCGCACGCTGGTTCTTTGCGGATTTGATCACTGTGGAAGGAGGTGATCATCGCGTCGCGGAAGGCGTCGCGTCGTCGTGGAAGGGCGTCGCGTCGTTATGGAATACGGTGCACGTCGACAAACTCCGAGGTTCAAAAACAACAGATTTAATTTTAATAATTAAATCCGTGTGTTGTTATAAATCACAAAGGAGTTTTAAAAGATACCTGAAAACACTTACCTCAAACAGAAGATCGAAGATTTCGTTGTGGACTAAGGAACGTCGCAGAAGAACGTCGCGGAAGAGGAAACGTCGTCGTTGCGGCATACGGCGTCGCGTCGTCGATTTCCGTGGTTTCGGCGTTCTTCGTCGGAGGCCGGCGTTCTTCGCGTTCTTCGCGTTCTTCGTGTTCTTCGCGAAGAAGGGTGAAGGCACAAGAATTCTGTCAGAAGCCTCCCAACGTGTAATCCTCAAGATGTGGCGTTGGTCTTATTTTATTACTACGCCAACAAATTTCAAACCGGTTAAGAAACAAAAAAGAGATAAGTAATGACCCATTAATTCGAATAATTAATTCAACGAAATAAACCGCCTAATTAATTGGTGCATTAAGAAATTAAGAAAACGCGTCAGTTGACTTTTATAATGATGGGTTTTCGCGGGTGTGTTACTTAGCGGAAAAGAAATGTCGGGGCTCGTGTGGGCCCCACTCCACAAATATTCTACCATGAGGGTAGGATAATTTTGGATAACACCTTATCTGAATCAACTCAGCATAAGCCGCTTTAAGTGGCTCCATGTGGCTTAAGTGAAATAAAATAATGTTTGTTGTACTATTATTTTATTTCTTAACATTAAGCCCGAAAATTAAAAACCACACCCGACCAAACGCAACTACGGAAGAGGCGTTTCTAAGCAAGTATCGGCACTGTGATTCCATCGGTGCCCTCAGAATTCGATTCCGAGCACCGGTTCAAATGTTAGAAAAACCCGCTCATCTGTTCACTGAACGTACCCGAGCCAAACTTCGGAAAATGATTCTGGGCACACCGGGCCTCGGAATCAGGTGCCGTCAGAAACCGCGTTCTTGTAAAATTCCAAAGAAAATTACGAAAAAAATTCCCTTGGAATTTACGGGTCTTTAAAATACTCTCACCACAGGGCTTTACGTCCCCGTAATGTTTCACCACATACATAGGGATACAAAGGCGGTACTGAGCACGCATCTGAGCATTTCGCTCCCATGTGCTCACCTGGAGGTTCCCGTGATGCCAAAGAAAGTGCACAAAAGGAATCGACCGTCCTCCTAGGATCCATTCCTATCGATCCTCGATCTCTACTAGGACCTTCGTAAAAGTCGCCCCATCGTCAACGTCCTACTCCCCATAGTCAATGATATGCGGAGGGTCGAGCACCTATCTCCTCAGTTGAGATACTTGGAAAACGTCGGGTACCTACTGCAACTGAAGTGGATGGGTCAAGCGGTAAACCACCTCGCCTACCCAGCTGAGGACCTAGAATGGTCTATTGAACCTCAGAGATAACTTGCCTCCCTGGCCACATCTCCGTACACCTCGTCGAGGTGAGACTCATATAAGGACGTGATGGTCATCCTCGAACTCTAGAGGCCTCCAAGTCCTGTCAGCATAAGGCTTCTGCCGGACCTGTGCCATCCTCATCCGCTCTTGGATGACCCGGGCCTTCTCTAGTCTCACAAGAGCTGCTATGATTTTTTCTTTGCCGATAAGAGAAATCTGGTCTCATCCCCTGGTTGAACCACATTCATTGCCTAATACAGTCAATCCTGACATGAATGATGCATTCATGCCATGGATGACGTCGTAAGGCCTCGACGTAACTACCAAGAGATCCAACTGTCACTCTCGCCTCCAAGGGTCGAGTCACACTATCGGCATCAGTGTGTGGTCACTATGTCTCCTTCAGTAGAAAACTCGAAAGTGAGGGTCAAGTCAACAGTCTTAACCAGGACCACTCAGTATCAACCAAACAATTAGGACAAGAAAGCAAACTTTAAAAAGATAAGTGTCTTTTCATTATTGTAGCTCATAGTACAAAGACACAAAGCAACTACAGACAAACATCAACAAAACTAGAAGCAACAGGATTAATAGCCTCCAGGTCGGAAGCTAGTACCACTTCTGTCCATCTGCTTCTGGAGCTCCATGACCATAGGCCTCAGCTGCCTGAAGCTGATCTCTCCCATGTCCTCCTGTCCCCTGCGGTCGGAATGCTGTGAGAAACAAAAGAAGCTCTAATATCTCACCTGAGCCCCTGCTCGAAGGTTCGGGCCCTGAAGAACGGGTCCCGTACCATATCTGTGGAGTAGCACGAGAGGTCTGTGAATCTCGCTGAGTACTGCTCCACTGACATGCTGCCATGCCGCAGCTGAAGTAGCTCTTGTATACGCACCGCTCGAAGGGTGGCTGGTACAAACTCTGCCCGGAACAGGCCCTCGAAGTCTGCCCATAGAAGTGTCGCCTCGTCCTGCATCTGAACCATCAGGCTCCACCATCTGCCTGCTGCTACCTGAAAAGGCTGGCAGCAAGGATCACCATGAAATCTGTCAGTGTCCCCACTAGCCTGAAGACTCTCACCACAGCCTCCAGCAAATCCTCAACTGCATGCGGGTCCATCCCTCCCTAGAACCTGGGTGGCCTCTGGCGCTGGAACTCATGCAGTGCTCTCAAGCGACGTGCATCCTCTGCTGCTGGGGCTGGTGGCATCGGTGGCCCAATGGGTAGTAGTACTGATGGTGCCTCCGCTGGTGCCTCAACTAGGATAGGGCCCTATACTGAGGCCTCATCGCTCGGCGGGCTGTCAGTATGTACCACTCTCGGGGCTCTAGCTGGTCGTCCACGGGGAGGCATCCTGAAAGAAACAACGTGACACGGTCAAAAGATTATCCCTGGTGAGCTGACCTGGTTTGAGTTGACATTTAAATAAAACTTCTGGAAAACACCCACGCAATCAGTGTTTTCGTGCACAAAGCCGGAAATCAGTTGTCAGGGTCCTGGTGTATGGATACGTCGGCCACCCGCACAAACACTGGACTCCCTGAACTGAAAACCACACTCGATACTCTTAACACTATTGCTTCACAGAAAGAAACATCAGAGTTATAAGTTCTGCGGTAGAACCGAACTCCTCTGATACCAATTTGTCACGACCCGTCCTCGGGGCCCGTGCTGTGACTACCCCAAGACCGCCTTCCATAGGCTAGGGGATGGCGACTAGAACCAAAGGCGTAAATCCCGATAACTGGGAAGGCATTGCCTTTATAAATGAAAACAAGAACCACAAAGTAAGCAAGCGGAAAAAGTAAACACTAAGTACAAGAGAAGTGCTGAAAAGTAAATGGGCCAGAATACAAACCCAAAAGAAAGTACAACTACAACTGAACAAGTACAATAGAAAAGATAACAGCTGGAAGGACGGAAGCGGCTCCTGGGTCATCCTCCTCGGATCCTACCAGAAGGGTAGGTACAGATGGCGCAACTCCTGGTCATCCACCACCGATCCTACCTGAAGGGTAGGTACAGATAGTCTCCTCCACGCTCTCGCCTGTCAACCTCCTTTGTGTGTTGTCTCATCATGTATTTCACCTCCGGGTACTGACTCGTCGTGTAGTCCACCTCTGGGTACTGACTCGTCGTGTAGTCCACATCCGGGTACCGTCCAGTCCTCGAACACTCGGCCTCTGTCAGCACTGCCTGTCGTCTGCAACCAACACAACGCGGTGCGGGCATAGCCCATGCAGGGGTGAGTATAATGATACTCAGTAGGGACCTTGAGACCCTCAAGGTCTCACTAAACCAACAAGGATAACCACAAAGAAGATCTCAATAGATAACCTCTACTTAGGTATATGCCCATACATATGCCTACATTATCAAGTAACCCATCTCAAACATGAGGAAACACAAGGATCATGAAATCAACGGATAACCACTACCTCGGGTATATGCCAATACATATACCTATGCTAGCAAGTGACCCATCTCAATCATGAGGTAAACACAAGGTCAAAAGTGTCAGCTCAAACCAGGATTTTCATTATCGAAACCATAATTGCTGAAGAGCTCCATCTCTGGAGTGTATAGTGGTCCTGTCACGACTCCGAAGTACTGCTCACTAACCTAAGACTACTGAGGTACTCCTCCTGTCGAGTACCGCGGGTCTGCGGCCAACTACCGGGCGCTCCGTCCGCTGAGGGTTTGTCACCAAATACCGAGCGCTCTACCTAATAGCCTACAGAGGTACTGCTCCGGTCATGTACCGCGGGTCTGCGGCCAACTAACAGGCTCTCCGTCCGCCGTGGTTCTGCCGCCAATTACCGGGTGCTCCATCCACTGGGCTAGTCGACTCACTCCAAGTCGAGTCGGTCAAGCAGTCGCCAGGTCTCAGTCGTCTACACGGTCTCCGTACTCTACTCGCTCGTCTCTAGGAGGGTCTGCTCCATGAGCTACAGGTCGATACTCCAAGTATCTCAAAGTCCCACGAAAAAATATTTCAAGGGACCGTCTCGTCATAGGGGTCTCAACGCAACAGACGGCGTGTCAAACGGACACCCGGTCTGCGAGTTATTATCCTTTTCGTCATAGGGGCCCGGTTGGTTTCGTAAGCGAACCAACCGAGCCGTATCTCAACTGTACCCCTTACTCTCATAGGGTATACTCATAGGGACCGTTTCTCAACGTGATCACCAACACCGCTGACGGTTCGTCAAACGGATGTCTGGTCTGAAAGATATCATCTTTTTCCGTTCCAGGGGCCTGGTTGGATTTCAGGTACAATCCAACCCGGCTATAACCCAACCGCGTTCAAAACTTGGGCGTAGGATTCCAAAAGTTCCATATCGTCAACCGGAACGTAACGCAACAGACGGAACGTCAATCGGACGCCCGGTCTAGAAGTTATTGGCTTTTTCATCCCGGGGGCCCGGTTGGTTTTTAAGTCAAAACCAACCCGACCGTACTCCAAATGTGTCCAAACCTCGATCGGAGTAAGCCAAAAGATATTTCTCACTTAGAGGAATCCACCAAAGTTGACGGCACGTCAATCGGACGTCCGAAGCTGATGATATGAGTGTTTCCGCTCCGAGGGCCCGGTTGGTTTCGTTTACAAACCAACCCGGACGAACACAAAGTCTTCCGAAACCTTGAGTGCGGTATAATGAAACGACCGTCTCGATCCATGGATCGCATCGCCACTGACGGTGCGTCGTTCGGAGGCCCGTAGATCATGTTACAGCCAAAAGACCGAAAACGGTCCGAAGACGGGGGGTCTGGGCCCGGGACGACCCGGCCCGACCCCCCTAGGTTGGCTGAACTGGGTGGACCCGACCCTGTCCGACCCGGCTGGACCCGGTCCGGTCCGGCCAGGGTGCGGCCCGGCCAGTCGGACCGGCCTGGCTCGGCTCGGCCGAGCGGCCGAGCGCCGCAGCTGCGGGGCGCCGCCCCCGCGGGTTGAGGAAGCCGCAGCCCTCGAGGGGCCGCGCTGGACCAGCGGACACAGCATGTCACTGCGTCCCGTGCGTGCGAGCCGGACCCGTGCGGCCACGGGTCCGCTGGCCGCAGTCGCCCCTGCTGAAGCCGCGGCGGCAATGTCCGGTGGCGCGCCGGGGCGCCGCCACGTCCGGCCGGCGGCGCCGCCGCACCGGCGACCCGCGCCGCCGGTAGCTTCTGCGGGCCACCGGAGTTGCTTCGGTGGTCCGTTTCCCTTCCCTTCTACACTGCTATTCCTCCCGAGATCCGTTCTTCCCTGCAGAATCATCAAATTTCCCTTGTGTCACATTTTGTCGTCGCCCGCCAAATCCGCACAACCATGAAGAACGACGGAGGGTTGTCGGGCCGTGTTTGTTTGGAACGCACCCTCCGTGTTAGATAAAAAAACGGGAGAATTATTCAACACATTAATACATAACCCAAAACAATTTTATTGAATTAAAATTGTTTTTATAATTCGGGTTCTTCATTTGAACTGAAACAACACGGGTATGCAAAACATCCAAAGAAAATCCCTACCTCATCAAGTCGTCGCACGCGTGTTCTTCGCGGATTTGATCACCGCGGAAGGAGGAGATCATCGCGTCGCGGGAGGCGTCGCGTCGTCACAGAAGGGCTTTGCGTCGTCGCGGAATATGGTGCACGTCGACAAACTCCGAGGTTCAAAAACCACAGATTTAATTTTAATAATTAAATTCGTGCGTTGTTAAAAACCACAAAGGTGTTTTAAAAGAAACCCCTAAAACTCTTACCTCAAACAGAAGATCGAAGATTTCGTTGTGGACGAAGGAACGTCGTAGAAGAACGTCCCGGAAGAGGAAACGTCGTCATCGCGGCACATGACGTCGCGTCGTCGATTTCTGCGGTTTCAGCGTTCTTCGTCGGAGGCCGGTGTTCTTCGCGTTCTTCGCGTTCTTCGCGAAGAAGGGTGAAGGCACAAGATTTCTGTCAAAAGCCTCCCAACGTGTAATCCTCAAGATGTGGCGTTGGTCTCATTTTATTACTACGCCAACGGATTTCAAACCGGTTAAGAAACGAAAAAGAGATAAGTAACGACTCATTAATTCGTAGAATTAATTCAACGAAATAAACTGCCCAATTAATTGGTGCGTTAAGAAATTTAGAAACGCGTCAGTTGACTTTCATAATGACGGGTTTTCGCGGGTGCGTTACTTAGCGGAAAAGAAACGGAGGGGATCGTGCGGGCCCCAACCCACAAATATCCTACCAAGATGGTAGGATTATTTTGGATAGCACCCTATCCGGATCAACTCAGCTTAAGACGCTTTAAGTGACTTCAAGTGGCTTCCAAGTGGCTTAAGTGAAATAAAATAAAGTTTGTCGTACAATTATTTTATTTCTTAACTTTAAGCCTGAAAATTAAAAACCACACCCGAGAAAACTAAACTCTAGAAGAGGCTCTTCTAAGCAAGTACCGGTGCTGTGATTCTATCGGTGCCCTCAGAATTCGATTCCGAGCACCGGTTCAAAAGTTAGAAAAACCCACTTGTCTGTTCACTGAACGTACCCGAGCCAAACTTCGGAAAATGATTCCGGGCACACCGGGCCTCGGAATCAGGTGCCATCAGAAACTGCGTTCTTGTAAAATTCCAAAGAAAATTAAGAAAAAAATTTCCTTGGAATTTACGGGTCTTTACACTATCCCTATAGTTTTAGAGAACCATTAGGATTGTGGATTTGGTAAAAACAAGAATTCCATTAGTTATTTGGTTGTTCAAGATGACAATAATTTCATTTCGTATTTCATAGATCATTAAAGAGGTTCCTTTGGGTTCTGAACATGGTCAAAACCCAAAATTAATAGCATTAGAGGAAAAAATTGTACTAGGAAAACAAAATAATCATGGGGGATGACTTTTAATATCTAATATATTAGGTTTAATCCATGGATTTTCATAATCATTACAATAATTATAGTTCTATAACCATAATTTATAATTAACCTTAGGGACATCCCCAGACATATCAATAGACATATCTATTAGGATATCACTAAATTTTTCACATCATATTTTCCAAAGGATACCTAAACATTCACTCTAATTCAAACTCTAATGACCCATGCATGACGTACATGGAAATTACATCACTTTTTGTAGAAAAAATAATACATTACAAAAATAGACACTCAAAGACAGTATTAGTTTAGTGTATTTGGAAACATGCGACACATTTTTTTAACATGGTGAAAGATCTTCAACATCTCCCATGTAGATCACCCCCTTTAGTTTTTCTAACCTAAAACGTTTCTTTATATCCTGGGGAAAAGAAAAAAGAGAATGTGTGGTCTCAAATTTTTTGTAAGTGTAAACATGGATAATTTAAAAAAAACATTAACATAGGAATGTAAAAACACGAACGAAAATTTTTAATATTAACATCTTGAGTCATGAAATAAATCATATGTGAACATGAATCATGATAAAATTACATTGGAATAAAATTTTTAATTTTGTAAAACAAATAATGAAAGAATATAATTTTCATATTTTCCAAGTAACATTTCCAAGACCATTATAAAATTACACTGGAATAAAATCATATATATGTGTTCCACAAAAACATAAATCATTTATCATAGCATAATCAAAGGAATAAAATGGGTTTCATAAACTTCAATCCATCATAATCCATATAAAACAAATGTTTATAATAAATATCATTCAATTATAAACATAATAAAATCATAGTAATAATTGTGACAGAAACATAACCCCATTTAAATAATGTCATCTTAGATGGAAAATAATTTTGATAAAACACATGAAATTAATTCTTGAGGAAAATATCATTTCTTCTTCCAAAATGTTTTCTTTTCTCAAAATGATGAACAATTAGAAATGAAAATAATTCAATTGAAAATAATCTTCAAATATTGTAATCTAATATATAGGGAAATATGATGTTATGAACACATAAAAATATGTTCATGTCGTATAAGTCAAAAAATATTATTCACATATTTTTTCGGAAAAGTAAACAAGTACCTCATACTGAAAATGAAAAAATATTCATTTCATTAAATTTAATAAAAAATATCCAATTGTAAAATTTTACATTAATCAATTGTAGAAGTAATGAAAGAATATTTTGGAACACTTATTTATGAAACAGGGATGCAATTGATAAATATACCCAAGTAAATACTTGTTAATAAAAAATCACAAATAATATTGAGATTAAAAAAATTAACCCTTACCTTAGATATACTATCCTTTATATGTATTAAATACTCTAGTATAATGATTTTAAGGATTCCATTAACTTATTAAAGAATCATAGTCATTTTTATGATGTCATATATGATCATATTATCATCTCTTTGGTAATAATATTTCAATATAAATCATTTTTCAAATATAAACTACTTCATTCTCTTATGTAAGTTTTACCAAATAAGATCTTTTTATCCTAATCAGGTCATATATTTATCATTAGAAAATGTTATTAACATAATAAATATCATATTAATTTATTCTATATATTTATATAATCACTCTATAATATATATATTATAAACTGAATCGCATCGTATGGTTGGCCATACGTATGCATTAGCTATAATTTCATTAGTTTAATAATGAAAGTGCATTGAAGTGGATGGTATATCTATTATTAAAGGCTAAATATATTACTATAATAATCATTCAAGGTTATTATCTCTATAATTATACACATCCATGTCACGTGGTTGTGAGAAAGAGATTACACCACAGTGTGGAGATGGTAAGATGTACACACACATGCATGGTGATTTCTTTTTTAGTAGGATTGATAGAATGTGGAATATGGTTGTTAAAATGTCTTAATAACATCTTAGTATACAAGTGATAATGTGTTAATTAATTTTCAATGGAAAAAACTCCTGAAGAGGATGTTGAAGAAGAAATAATTTGAAATATTTGGTATATGAGATTTCCTCTTCTTTGAGGAGCTCTCCTTAGTTATCCTATTAAGTGCACTAGAGATGGTATTTTAAGAAGAAATGAACCTATAGAATTTGAATTATCAAGTTTATAATGGAAATAGTCATGGGATAACCAGCCTTTTTAGCTCAAGGTGAATTTTATTTGTGAGGGAGGATGATTGATTTTATAATTGATGTGAGGGAATCATTTGGAATCCCGAAAAGTATTAATTTATAGAAAATATAACCACATAAAAAAACCTCCAAAATGAAATATTTTATCATATTAGATTATATATGTTTATTAAATTATCAACCAATAAATTTTGGTCTATTATTTAGGTAAATTTAAACCATATCATTTTTTAACACTTTGTTATTCTATTTCATTTTAACAAGGGTAAAAATTATTTCAATATTAAAAGGTTGAAATATTTACTTATTTAATGTAAATTAAATCGTAAATAAATAATTTAGATTATTATTTACTATATAATAGTTATTATATATTTTAAAAAAATTATATTTAAATAATTTAATTAAACATTGTTTTGACAAAACAACAACAATATCAATTTTGACACTATTCAATTCTTGGTTTTTTTAAAATATAAAGGTAAGATTGTATCCTCAAAAAAAATATTATATTATATCTATATGGGCTCACGGTCCTCTAGAAAATTCAATGTACATATTAATTATCCCAAATTATATTTATTTGAATATTTTTAATAACATTAATAATATAATTACTACATTAGTATTATGTAGTTATCTAATATACTAATTTTTTGAGTAAATTTTACAAATATATATCAATGATGAATATAATTATACTATATTTTAGTAGAATAATTTTATTCAAATATATATTCTGAAAAATCAATCATTTAAAATTTTATACTTATTAATATATGTATGTGGCACGTTTAACATTGCTTTAAATAAAATAATATAAGTGGCATAATCACTTCTATAAGGTTCCAAATGGTCCATAACTATAACATTATATTATTATGGTAGATATATAATTGACCAATATTATTGGGTCATGTTTTTGTATTTTTAATGGTTATTATCATTTTTATAAAAATTTGTTTATTAATTTTTCATCAATTAAATAATTTCTGCATCATCAATATACAAAACATTAAGGTAACTATTTCTTTCCTAAAAATAAAAAAAAATACCATTATAAATAAAAATATTTTATATATATAATGAGTATTTATAGTATAATTTATCTTCTATATAACCATATTTTAAAAATGATATATTATTTAAAACATGAATTTGACAACATTAAATTTTGATTAAATAAAATTTTATAAAAACCATAATATCATATAATGGAACGAAAATGTAAAAAATAAATTTATATTTGGTAAATATGTTCGTTATGATAAAAGTAACATTTATATTTGTTGATACCACACAATGTTTCATATGTGGACACATAATAGATATTATAGACAAAGAAAATGACATATTGTGTCTTTCTTTGATATAAATATTATTGAAGTAATTTTCCAGGACACGGGTCCATTAAATGAAATAATTTTCAATAATTAAGTGATAATTTTCGAATGAAATTCATAAAATATTTTTTTTCTCATTTTATTATCATTATAATCTTATTTTTAACCTAAATTACAAAATTTACTATGCTATCAAAATCTGTCATGGTTACTATTCATATTAGTAAAAAATAAAAGGGGAATACTTACAAAATTTGGACCCCTTGGATCCAAATTTTACATCCTTTTTTCAAAATTCAAAACACATATGTTTCAAACATAAATTTTAAAAAAAATTGTAAAAATTTAGCAAAAAAAGTTTTTTTTTTGAAAAAATGAACATTTTTAAATGGAAAGTGTATTTATAATATATTAATGTATAAAATAATTTTAAAAAACAATAATTGGATAAAAATCAACTATTTTATTTTTAAAACTAGTCTAAAACATTATTTTAATATGTAATGGCTTTACAATAAAATACAGTTTTCAATAAAAATCGATATTTGAACTATTCGTCAAAACATCAAACTTATTAGAAAAATACCCAAATTTCAACCAAAGAAAATTTTTATATTTATAATTAAAATAAGAGGTTTATTTTTATTAATGGAATGTTAAAAATTTTAAATAACTAGATTTAAAAAAGGTATGTCATCAAAAGTCGGTAAAAATCTAATTTTTTAAAATTACTAATTTTATTCAAAAAAATTGAAGTTGTTTTTATATAACACATAGAAATCATATAAGATTAATTTTAAACATTTAATTTTATATATAAAATATATTTTTCCTTAATAAAATTAATCTAGGGTGATTTTATTTTTTTATATACTCACTTATTTTCATTTAAATAGTTTTCCAAATGAAAGTTAATATTATTCATACCTACCATTATAAAGATTAGGTTATAATATTTAGTTGTTCACTTATACTCGGTCTAGTGGGAAATAAATTATATCAAAATTTTGTGAAATTTTGTGTAACACAAGCAAATGATAGAGTTTTGTATGCAACAAGCTATGTCGATGTTCCATATAGCACAATCTTATCCCAAGGTTATCCTATGTAGATGTTTGAGCTAAAAAGAAGTTAGGAGCTCAATGTGGAGATTAAATAAAATATGCTATTATGATGTTTAATTCTGTACCTACTCTTCCGAGTCCCTCTAATATTTGACCCATGGCTTGTAATATGATGTTTAATTATTTATAAAATCATTTAATTATATTTTTAAATATTAGGGACGTTGTAGTTGGTACCAAAGGAAGGTTTAGTTATTTTGGAGATTATGAATAGAGAACTTTAGTAAGAGCTATATATATTAGACTATGAATAATAAAAAATTAATGCATTTTTGAAATTATATATTAAGTGGTTTGTCGATAAAATACATCTCTGTCTATATACTACATGTGGACGTGGTTCTAGAACATATGTACCTAAGAGTAACAACTCATACCAGGTGTTATGGTCTGGACCTTAGGTAACAACAATGGTCTTTATTGTGAACCCGATTTTACACTCCAAGGGGATATTAATTGGTATATTAATAATTTCATTACATACCATTATTAAGGGAACATAAAAATACCCAGAGAATATATATTATGAAACCAATCCTAGATAGCTTAGATTGAATCCTATGGAATCACTAGATTGGATATACATTTCTATTAAGAGTATATCCTTCTATGTTTAATGTCTTGTTTTTATCATTCTTAGTTATGTATTCAATCCCCATAATTAAAATCTCATTTTCGTAGTTAATAGATATAAATAGAAGAACTCATGCCAAAAATCATTGTGATAGGGTGTGTGATGATTTTCTTATTGAAATTCCAAATATGATGGGAACATGTTCTCAAAACATTATAATAGAACTTTCTTAGCTATCTCAAGTTATGAATAATAATATGAAACATTTGGAAATTCATCCATCTCCATGGAAAGGGAATGTTTCCATCAAATCCTCCTTGTAGAAATGACCTCCCATGTTTAGTGGATCTTCTGATCCCCTCCTCACAGAATAGTTGATTAACTCCATTGAAAACATATTCTATCACCTCCAGTTCTTAGAATAAGATAAGGTTCTGTTGGTAGTTTATCATTTTAATGGGTTAGTTGGTCAGTGTTGGACACTGATCAAGAATCTGAATTTTTAGGAGAAACTGATTCCATAGATTATGAGGAATTCAAGAAAAAAAAATTCAGTATATATTTTCCCCAAACCCTCTATCTAAAAATGGAAAGTTAGTTTTTCGAACATAAGATGAAGAAAGATGAGTTTATTAGGGTGGATGTATCAAACATCAAAAGTCTTTAAAGATATTCTTTTGGCCTTGTCATGAAAACTTATATCAAGGTGGATCGATTCATTAGTATATAGAAACTTAGTCAATGAAAATCAGTGGTGATTCGTGACATCGACAGTTATGAATAGATTGTCTTATGTGCCCTCAAGGTTGAAATAGTGATCAGATACTCTCAAAGGCCTTGTGAGCCCAATTACAAAAAGAGTAAAATGGAGTCTAATTTGAGTTGTTCTATAAAAAAATCTGCGAATGGAACGAATATTAAACACCCCATCTGTAATAATTATTGGAATAACCATCCTGGGATCTATCTAAATGGAACCATTAATTACTTCAAATGTGGAAGAATGGAACATCTAGCTAAGAACTGCTGATAATATATTATGAATTTCACTAATGTGGTAGATGAATGGAAGGTTCATATAAATTCTCAACTAGTAGTGAAGTGTTTCATCTGCAAGGAACTAGGTCATTGTGCAACCATTAACCCAAGAAAGGGTTTTTGATGGAAATCAACAACAACCTACAAGGAAATAAAGATGGTCATATTACATCACTACTATTATATTAGAGCCAGAAAATGAAGTGGTGACAAGTACACTAGTTATTCAATAAAGAATAAAAAACATTATAATTTTTTTTTTCTACGCATTCTATCATATCGTTCAAGTTTAGTAGAACTATTCAAACACAACCTCAAAATATTGATGTTGATTTATCTATGAGAACATTGACTGGAGAAATTATTTCATCCAAGGTTTATGACTCCTCTGAGATAAATTCGTGTTCACTAAACCTCTTTTAGAATATTTTCATACTCACTATAGTAATGTTTGTTTCTACTTTTTACATGGAATGGGTATCTTTATATATAAAAACATCAACATTCAAGAAAGTTAGATCAATCTTCACTTCTTAGAGAGTCCTCTAATCCAGTACATGTGTATGGAGGAAGATGAATCTCATTCTTAATCATCATCTGATGTGTGGGTGTTGTTGCCTAATAACCAGTATATCATGCTCAAATTATTGACACAAAGGAGATAACCAGGCTCAAAGACATTCCCATTGTGATGGATTACAATGATGTTTTCCCTAAAGAATTGTGTAGTCTTCCTTTTAATCAACAGGTTGAGTTCTCAATTGATATTATTCATGGATCACTACCTATAACAAATACACCTTATAGAATGGCCATCATAGAGCTAGAAGAGTTGATTAAGTAGATATAGGATAATATGGAGAATATTTTTATACACCTGATTACTTCACCCTAGGGTACACCAGTCCTCTTAGTTAAGAATAAGGATGGATCAATACACTTTTACATTGAATTTCATGAACTCAATTAAATAAATATAAAGAAAAAGTTTCCCTTTCCCCAAATATATGACTAATTCAATCAGTTATGCAAGGTTAGTTATTTCTCTGAGGGGGACCTTCGGTCCAGATATCACCATTTAAAGGTGAGGAAAGAAGATATTCCCAAGACTGGCTTTTGAACGTGGTATGGAAACTATGAGTTTATAGTGATGTCCTTTGGACTCACTACTGCTCTATCAATTTTAATGTATTTAAATAATAGAGTCTTTAGGGATTACATCGAGGGATTTGTGGTAGTCATTATCGATGTTGTTCTAATATACTATAAGTGAAATTAGGAACATTAGGAACATTTGAATACGAATCTAAATACATTGAGAAGGGTGAAACTATAATAAATTTATAGTAAATAAGAGTTCTTGATGAAGGATTTGTCATTCATAGGGCATGTTATCAATAGAAAAGGGATATTTATGGACCCTTCAAATACAGAATAAATCAATGAGTGTCCTATGACAACATATATTATAGATATCTATAGTGTCATTTTCTTACATGGGTATTATCGATGATTTGTGAAGAAAATCGTATAATTTTCAAACCAAAAGACCAAGCTGACATAGAAGGGAGTAATGTTATTCTTGACTTAAGAATATGAGAAAGCATTAAGGATCTCAAAAGGACATTTATCACTACACTAGTACTCCCACTCCCGATAAGTGGTGAACACTTTGTGGAGTAATGACAATCTTCAGAGAAAGTATTAGGTTGTGTACTGATGAAAAATGATAAAGTTATAGACTACGTGTCAAGGTAGTTGAAAATACATAAGAAAAACTATCCCATACATGATATAGAGTTTGAAGCTATGACCATTGCCTTGAAAATATTGTAGCATTATCTCTATTAATAGATGTATGCATTATATACTGATCACAAGAGTCTTATATATACACACACATAGAAGGAGCTTCATATGCTCTAGAGAATATGGTTACAGCTCATCAAGGATTATAAATCCTCAATCCACTACCATCCTGGTATGGAAAATAAGGTATTTGATGCTCTTAGAAGAAAGGATCAAGAATCATTATCAATTATGATAATTTAGATGGATCAAATATTATTGATCTTACAAAATATATACATAGGAATCATTATGGGATTCATATCATTAATCATCTCTCAAATGATTTATTAATCACCCCACATGGATAAAATAAAGTATTATCTAAGAAAATGTGTGCAAATTATAAAAAGGGTGGAAATTATTAGGAATGGTAAATCTTATGAGTTCAATATTGATGACTAATGTGTTGTAATATTTGGGACATTATGATTAGTTCCATAAGTTCTAGAGATATAGAGGGATATTTTGAATGAGCCGTATAACTCAGCCTTATCTATTCACCCAGGGAGAACCAATATGTATTGAGATCTCCTAGAGAACTATTTTTGGGACAATATAATGAAAAATTATTCTTAATATACATAAATGTTTAGGGTATGTCAACATGTGAAGCCTGAAGGAAAAAAGTATATGGGGATGATGAAACCACTATGCATACCAACATGGAAGTGGGAGAACATTTCCATGGACATTTATACTATACTTTTAAGGATATATAGAAGAAACAATGTTATATGACACATTTTGGATCATCTTACAAAGATAGCTCACTTTATCTCAATTGGAGATAATTTTTTATTGGATCATCTTGCATATATATATATAAAAGATGTGGTAATTCTTAATACAGCAAAATTATTGAATATATTTAATTGAGATATGAGATTCACCTCGATGTTCTGGAAAAGTCTCCAATATACTCTAGGCACTAAAATGAACTTTAGTATGGCCTATAAACCTAAAACTGTTGTCCAATCTAAGAAAACTATTAATAAATTGGAAGAAATGTTGAGAGAGTGTTTTGTGGACTTTAAATATGGATGGGACAGACATCTGCCTTTGGTTGAGTTCTCTTACCACAATAGATTCCACCAATGCATCCAAAATATCATTTTATGAATCCTTTTATGGAAAAAGATGTTTGAATACAGAATTCATGGATGAGGTCAGTGAACATATTTTGTAAGGACTAAAAATGGAAGATGAAATGGTGGTGAAGGTGAAAACCATTCAAAAACACTTCAAGGATGCCTAAATTTGACAAAAGTGCTATGTAGACAATCATCGATGAGACCATAAGTTTAATGTTAGAGAACATTTATTCCTCCCCATATCTTCATGTAAGAGGTTCATGAGAATTGGGATGAATGGAAGGCTAAGCCCCAAGTATATAGCCCCCTTCAAAATTCTTGGTCACATCAGAGTTGTGTCCTATTGACTAGTACTTCCACCTACCTTGTCTAAAGTATATGATGTATTCCACGTATGTAATTACATTTTATATCCTTCACATGTAATTTCATCATAGGTGTTATCGTAGGAGAATGATATTTCTTACAAGAAGTAGCCAGTGATGATCTTAGATCATAGAGAGAAACTTATATGCAACCTAACTACTCACCTGGTCAAAGTACTATAGAGGAACTATAGTTATGAAGTTGGAATATGGGATCCGGAGGAAGCAATGATGGAGAAGTACCCACACCTGATTTCATCCTAGAATGTAAAACAAAATATCAAGGGAGAAATTTCTTAAGGTGGGAAGAATTTAATACCCTAATGTATTATCAATGGAATTCATTTCTTATAATTACATATTATAGTATAATCACATAACATTACATATATAACACAATACAATATTTATAAATTATGAATGAGTGAAATAAAAGGTATCTCTAGATGTTAAGGAAAAAACTAATGAAATAGTAACATGACCTTTAAATAGTAAAATGACCCTTATGAATTGTAAACTATCCAATATAATAATAACCACACAAATAATAGTGTGATTAAGATTATTCCATATTATAACTGTCAATATGATATAATTATATTTTAGTATGAGTAAATAAATAATTAAAAAATTATTAATTAAGTGTTTGTATTTCTCTAAGTCATGTATATTTAAATAAAAGTTAATTATTAATTTAATAATTAAATGAGAATTTATTTTCATAATATGTATTAATAAAAAAATATATAATGTATTATGGTTATAATATAATTTTATGATACCTTAATTATGTTTTCAACAAGTTAAAAATGAATTTTTAATATTAAAAATTAAATTTTACAGTTAAATTATGATTTTAATTAAAAATTTAATTTATTAAATTTAGAAAATTATTTTTAAAAAATGGATCCTAATTTTGAATTCAATATGTTTGAAAATTTTTAGGGTTAATTTTTTAGAGTTTTCTGAAAAACATGATTTTTTGGTGAATATTAAAATATAGTAATTTATGGTACATATAACATATAAGTTAAATAAAATATTCATTAACTAATGGTTGATGTAAGAACCTTTGGTTTAAATTCGCATGATCTAATTACTTTTTTTAGTAACATGAATCAACACTATTTATTATCTTGAAAAAAATAATATACTAAGGAATAAAATATTGATAAAACACTTCTCTCCTCCACTCTGAATACAACCCCAAACCATGTCTTCTCACCACCCCACTCACGAATTTTTCCATGTAGAAATTAATCTCAAATTTATTACCAAGATCATCCCCCTGTTCAGGAGCTCTTTATTTCATCAAGATAACAAAACCACTTCCCTAAGGAGGCACTCGTGGAGGGAAAATTTATGAGGTAAATTCCTATTTCCTATTCTTTTATTTTCTTTTAAAGATCCATTAATTTATTTTTACCACCGAAAATATACTAATAAAAATGGTATGATAACATTATTACCATAAATATACTGAAATTTGGTTATACTAATTTATTAATTCATCATATCTCTTTCCCCATCCATTTATACTAAAAATGATAACATCATCTGAGAAGTGTTAATTTATCACATTCAAGATGATAATGATTTAAATTTCCATTTACTTTTTCAATTTCTAGTTATAAAGCCATTTTTATTGTTTATGTATGTCATAATATATGTATTATATCTTATTTATGGTTGTAAAATCATTTTTTACTCAAAATCTCTATTTATAACAACAAATGTGTTTGTTTTGATCGAAAAACCGCCAAAATAAACCCAAATGATTTTCATTAACTTTTTTACTAATGATTCATCCTCATTAAATAAAACAAAATTATATACCATCAATTAATCCATTGTAAAATAATTTATAAAATTTTGGATTAAATTTGGATAATTAAACCCACTTTACAAAACCCTTCATTCATGTATACATGTAAACTAATCATTAACACCAAATAAAACCAACGCTCCCAAGAATTGAAATTTAATATCTTAACCCATAAAAACTATCATAAATGAATTAAATTATATTTTGATAAATGATGTTAATTTGGAATAGGATATAGAATTATTAATTAATGAATCTAATATGACTATTAAGGATATTAAGATCATGTGAACGACACCACCATTTTTAAGGTAAAGGATTCTACCCAAACATCCAATATTTCTTTAGTTTATTCTTTCACTTTATTTATCAAAATGAAATTATCTATTAATATTTCTTCATCTTGGAATTTTTTTATATTTTCCAATATCATATATCAATATCCATTCAACCTTATTATTTGGTGATATTCATGTTTTTAAATGGTTCCCTACTCAATTCTTCCAGATAAGCAAGCCTGGTTTACGGTATGTTCATAAATGATTACCCATTTTTATTTACACTCTGTAATCTATTTTTATACACCATATATTATATAAAATAAATATTTTTATTATTAAAACCTTCATGTTTACCATCTATTTTTATATAGAATATTATGATGCATTCTATTTTAAAATATATTTAGTATGTTCCTTAAACCATACTAAAATGTTTTAATTCTAAGGATTATTAAATAATATGATTAAATAAAATCACTTTAGTTTGACATAACATATCATGTTATATTACAATTTTAAGTTATAAATTTCCATGTTTGTTTTAAATAAATTCTTTCATGGAAACATTTAGGATATTCCCCATTTTTAATGCCTTATAACATGATTTTATACCCATTTATTCCCATTAGTAACCTTTATATTATGTTTGATTGCCTATGTATAATTCATTATGTGGAATAAATATTCATGAACCTGTTATGATGGGTGATCCAAGATAAACCTCCTTTTAATTGGGTAGATTTTAGTCTAATGAGATGTTATGTACATCATTCTTGGTGGTTAGACTTGACTCACGCTCCAATTGCAACAGTCTTAGTTGTTAACCTAGACTCGTGATCCTCATTATAAAATGAGACTTTACTCATGATAAAGTCATGTTTTATGTTTCTTTTACATTTCTATGAACAAATGACAATATGATCCCATTTTTTTTAAGTTACGCATCCTTATATCAAGATACATGCCTTTTTATATCATTATATCTCGCCTTCTAACCCATGTACTATGATTTATTACTATTTTTATTCCATTACTAGGATTTTAAGCTCGTCCCATTGTTCATGTTATCCCCCAAGTTATCCTATAAAAATGTATGATCATAATGGAAGTTAGGATATCATTGTGTATATTAAATAATATATGTTTTTATGATGTTTAATTATATATCAAATCTTCCAAGAAAGTAGACTTCACAATCCTTGGATTGTAATATTATTTTTATTTATGAATAAAATTATGTAATGATTTGTGTTAAATGGTGGGGTCTCTATAAATTTGGTATGGGAATAATTTATGTAATAATTAATATATATTATTTTTTACTGGTTCCTCAAGGAGAAATATAATGGAGGGTTACACTATATGGAATCTCAAAAATCTAGTAACATGTTGTCACTACCCATCCTCATGACCCGTGTCGTGACTACCCCAAACCCGCCTTCCATAGTTCTGGGGATGGAGACTAGAACCAAGGTGTAAATCCCAACAAAAAAAGGGAAGGCATTTCCTTTATAAAGTAAACAAACACCACAGAGTAAGAAAGCAAAATTTAACACTATGTAAAACTGTGTACAATAGTAAGTGCGGAAATGTAAGTGGGCCAGAATACAAACCCAAACTGAAAATAAAGTACAATTGGAAAGGAAGTATAACAACTGAAAAGTAAAGCAGCAATGTCAAGCCGTCCACTGGATATCCCACCTGAAAGGTGGGTAGAGATAGTCTCCTCAGCTCCTCGGGTCTAGCCGTCCGTCCCGTGTACGTCCCGCCCAGTGGTCCTCCTACAGGTACTGACTCGCTCCACAAGCCTCAACCACGATCAGCGTCGTCCATCGTCTGCATCCAACACAACGTAGTGCAGGCATAGCGCATGCAGGGGTGAGTATACGCTACTCCGTAGGGACCCTGAGACCCCGAAGGTCTCCCAGAATTCACAAAGGATGATCCACAAAAGAAATATACAATGACAAAATAACAACCAACACTACAGAGGTATATACCCATACATATACCTAAGTCATCAATTCCTGTTCGGTTCCAACATCCGAGCCCAAGTTCGATCACATCCACATAGGATAGTACAACCTAATCCACACATGAAAGCACAACCTAATACACATAAAAAATAAAGTCAATCATATCGAAGATAATGATTAGAAGTCAAGACGCATCTCACACAGGTATACTTCATCATAAGGTGATAGAGATGATCAGATGTAGCCACTGATTCATCTAGCTGGGATCCACATCGGATACTAGACCAGCTAAGCTATCAGACCCACGTAGGATACTAGACCAGTCTCTCCGTCAGACCCATGTAGGATACAAGTACATAGTCAAATACTGCCGGACCCATGTAAGATACAAGAACAGTAGTACTATCGGACCCACATAGGATACAAGAACATTATTCATCGTCGTCGAACCCACAGAGGATTTCAGTACGGCCTTCATCGCTGCCGAACCCACCGAGGATCCTAATATAGTTGTCATCACTGCTGAACCCACAGAGGATTTCAGTTCAGTCGCCATCGCTGCCGAACCCACAGAGGATTTCAGTGCAGTCGTCGTCGCAGTTGCAGCCAGCTCTAGGGTTCCCGCACACAACACGCTCGATTCTTGGAGGGTTCGTTCCACGATCCAAGGGGTTCGATACATCAACTGACATGTTTCCCGGAGTTGATGTATCACAAAGTTCCATCTAGACAAAAGGAACTCAACGCGACATATGACGCGTCAATCGGACGCCCAGTCTGAGAGTTATTTTCCTTTTCGTTTCAGGGCCCGGTTGGTTTTTAAGTCAAAACCAACCCAAACATACTCCAACTGTGTCCAAACCTTGAGTGGAGTAAGCGAAAAGGTCCATATCACTAAGAGGAATCCAACAAAGTCTACGACCCATCAATCGGATGCCCGGAGCTCATGTTATAGGCGTTTCCACTCCGAGGGCCCGGTTGGTTTCATGTTCGAACCAACCCGGCCATACCAAAATTTCTCGAAAACCATGACTGTAATATACCGAAACGACCGGCTCGATCGAAGGATCGCATCGCAACTGAAGGTGAATTGATCGGAGGTCCTTAGCCCATGTTACGTGCATCTAAACGAACGTGTCCGGTTTTAGGGGTTTTTGGGCCTGGACCGACCCATCCCAAGACCCCCTCGGACGGCCCGAACCGGGACGACCAGTACCGGGTCCAGGTCCGGCCCATTAGGGCATCGCCCGGCCCAGCTGGCGCAGCCTGGCCCGGCCGGTGCGGCCCGCGTGGCCAGCGGATCAGCCGTTTGGTCGAGTGGGATATGGAGGAGGGCGCTGCCCCCCCCCCCCCCCCCCCGTGATTGAAGAAACGGCCCCCACAAGGGGGGGCCGCCTCTTGGACAGCTAGGGGTTACGACCCCCGGTTCTTCCGAAACGGCAGACCCGACTGGCTGGCCGGTGCTGCCGCCACGGGACCCCACGGTCCTGCCCCACCGATGTGCCGACGGCCGGCGGACCGACCACCCCTCCTCGCACCGCCGCGGCTTTAAGTCGTGGCCTTGTCCGACCGTCGTGGCGTGACGGCGTCACGCCCCTCTGCCGTGACCCCGCTCTGGCCATGACCCCCTTCAGCATCAACGGCGCGGCGCGATGGCACCACGCTCCTTTGCCACGGTAAAATTCCTCATCCCCATGCGGTTCCGTTGCACCGCGCAACCTTCCTCCCAAACCGCAATAAAGAACATCAACAAAGGGGGGAGGAGGAACAGCCGTGTTCATGCGGTCCAACCTCCTCCCATTAATTTTGATAACAAGTGGCTGAAATAAATCAGAATCGTCAAGTGAGCACAAATTTAATCCATTAAACATTGACTTAAAACCCATACCTCGATGAAGTCATCGAACGAGGATCGTCGCAGGAAATGGATGTCGCCGAAGATGGTGTTGAGGAAGATGACATCACGAATTGAGGCTCCATAATCATCGTCGGTGTTTTCCCGATGAAGGATGTGGCACTTCGTAGTTATCTGAAAAAGGCGTCTCTCACCGTTTGCAGTGGGGAGAGTAGACGGTACGATGATCTCCCCTTGCGGTGACGGAGTTCTACGTCGTAGACTTGGTGTTGATCATGTTCTTCGATGAGGAAGAATATGTTCTTCAGAGCACAAGAGTTCTCTTCTTTGTTCCACACAACGAATCCACCCACAATAAAATAAGACCTTGTCTTATTTTATTCACACACATACACATGCCAACATTAATTTGAAAATCAAAATGAATTCACGATTTAATTATCGTTCGTTGACCAATTAAAGAGTCATTTTATTGGCCTGTAAATTAATGTGGAAGAGTTATGAAATAATTTCTAGAGGAGAAATAAATGGGGTGTTGGGGAAACTTAAAGGAGGTGGGGGCTCGTGTGGGCCCCACCCAATTTTCCTTGCATATTTATTTTCCACAACGCTTAATCATCAGTAAAGAAATAAAAATAAATTTTGAAATAATTTTATTTTTATTCCTCACATTTTTAACATCTCCTCCCAAGAAAACACAACTCCAGGAAATGTCTACCTAAGTAATTACCAGTGCTGCGATTCTATCGGTGCCCTCAAATTTCGATTCCGAGCACTGGTTCAAAAGTTAGAAAAACCCGCTCGTTTGTTCACTGAACGTAGCCGAGCTAAACTTTGGAAATTGATTCCGGGCACACTGGGCCTCGGAATCAGGTGCCGTAAAAAACTGCGTACTTGAAAAATACCAAAGAAAATTAAGAAAAAAATTCCATTGAAATTTTTGGGTCTTTACATTACTCCCACCTCAGGGATTTACATCCCCATAAAGATACAACACAATCTAGGTGAACAAATGAGTGTACTAAGCACGAATCTGAGCCTCCCGCTCCCTAGTGCTCTCCTAGAGGTTCTCGTGATGCCATATGATGTGCACTAGAGGAATCGATCACCCACGTAGGACCCGCTCCTTTCGATCCTTGATCTCCACCGGGACCTCCGAAAACGTCTTCACATCGTCAATGTATAGCTCTCCATGGTCGATGATATGCATCGGGTCGTGCATGTATATCCTCAGCTGAGATACGTGGAAGACGTCGTGCACCTGGTGCATCTGAGGTGGTAGAGCCAGGTGATAAGATACCTCTCTTATCCTTGTGGGAACCTGGAATGGTCCAAGGAAGTTCGGAGATAACTTGCGGCCCCGACCAAATCTCGGAAATCCACATCTAGGTGAGACCCGCAAGGAAACATGGTCGTCATCCTCTAACTTTAGTGGTCTCTGCCTTTTGTCAGTATAAGACCTCTATCGTCGTTGGGCTATCCTCATCACTCCTGGATGACCTGGACAATCTTCATCGTGGCCTGGACCATCTCCGGTCCCACAACTGCTGACTCCCCAGGGTCTGTCCAGCACCGCGTTGATGTGCAAGGTCAGCCGTACAATCCCTCGTATGGTGCCAACCCGATGGTGGAGTGGTACCTGTTATTGTATGCAAACTCCACCAAGGGTAGGTGGTCCTCCCATCTGCGACCAAAGTGATGTACACATGCACAGAGCATGTCCTTGGGAGTCTGAATGGTCCTCTCCATATGACCATCTTTCTGAGGGTGAAAGGCGGTGCTCAGATGTAGCTGCGTCCCGAATGCCTCATGCATCCCCTTACAAAACCAAGAAGTAAAGAGAGCATCTCAATCAAAGATGATAGATGGTGGCACACCACGAAGCCACATGATCTCCTGAACGTAGAGGTGTCACAAGCTCTCCATTGTGCCCTGCTATCTAATTGGTAAGAAGTGGGCCGACTTGGTGAGTCGGTCAACAATAACCCAAATAGAGTCATGACCTCTAGAAGTACGTGGTAGTCTAGTCAGAAAATCTATAGATATCCCATCCCAATTTCACTCCGGGACCTCCAAGGGCTGTTCCATGCCTGCTGGTACCTGGTGCTCCACCTTCACCTACTGGTAGGTGAGGCACCGAGAAACGAACTCTGCTACACCCTTCTTCATACCCGGCCACCAGTGCTATCGTCTAACATCCTGGTAAATCTTTGCCACTCCTGGATGTACTGCTAAAGGGGAAGTTTGAAACTCCCTCAACACCTCCTCCTGAAAAGCAGATGGTACCATGGTACATCCTCTGAAAAGGACGACATGCTCTCCTCCCACAGAGAATCCATCAGGTGCATGTCCTAAGGATATCTGTACATGTCTCATCTCACAGTCAACGCCCCCACGCTATGCATCTCTGACCCACTGAAGATGTGGAGGAGTGATTGTGAGTGACTGAAGAAAGGATGCTCCATCACTATCTATGAAGGATATCTGCAAAGCGGCTATCTGCTCTGTCGCCTCTCCAGGTAGTTGAATGCTCGTCCTTTGGTGGATAGGATCTGCTACTAGGTTCCCTTTTCTAGGAGTATAGAATATTTCATAGTCATAGTCCTAGAGGAACATGAGCCACTGATGCTATCTCAGGTTCAGGTCCTTCTACGAGAAGATGTAACTGAGACTCTGGTGGTCAAAAAAGACTGTAAAGTTCTCGCCGATCTGATAGTGTCTCCACATCTTCAGAGCGAAGACCACTCTTTCTAACTCCCAATCATGGGTAGCGTACTTATGCTCATGTTTCCTCCACTATCGTGATCCATAGGTGATCACTGCCTGCTCTTGCATCAGGAAACATCCGAGTCTATTCCCTGATGCATCGCAGTAGACTACATACCCTACTCCCTCATCTGGTAGCCTCAAGATTGGTGCGCTGGTCAATCTCTGTCTCTGCTTCTGGAAGCTCTGCTGACATATATCTGACCACACTAACGGTTTCCCCTTCTTCATTAGAGATGAAATTGGTTATTCAACTTTGGAGAAGTCTGGAAAAAACCTCTGGAAGTATCCAGCCAGACCCAAGAGACTTCGCACCTCCATCACACTCCTGGGTGGCTCCCAAGCTAGCACTACCTCGATCTTCGCAGGATCCACCACAACTCCCACCTTCGAGATGGCGTGACCCAAGAAGTGGACCTCACGTAAATATAACTAGCACTTCGAGAGCTTACCATAAAGCCGGTGCTCTCGGAGTGTCTCGAGTACAACCTGCAAGTGGTAGGCGTGCTCCTCCTCAAAAGTCGATTATATCAAAATGTCATCAATGAAGACCACAACCAATCGATCATGGTAAAGAAAAAATATCCTATTCATGAGACTCATTAACACTGCTAGAGCATTTATTATTCTGAAAGGAATAACCAAGAACTCATAGTGGCCATACCGACATTTGAAGGACATATTCTGCACATCCTCGTCCCGAACTCTGAGTTGATGTTAGCCTGACCTAAGGTCTATCTTCAAGAACCACCGTGATCCCTTTAGCTAATAGAAGAGGTCATCAATCCTCGGATGAGGATACTTTTTCCTCATGGTCACCTGATTCAGGTGACGATAATCGACACACAGTCGCAATCTCCCGTCCGCCTTCTTGGCGAACAAAATCGGGGAAGCCCAGGGTGAAACACTGGGTCAGATGAATCCCTTTCCCTGCAAGTCCTCCAATTGTACCCATAGCACTCGAAGCTCAGTGGGAGCCTCCAGATATGCTGGAGTTGATATCAGGGATTTTCCAGGGTACATGTCAATATAAAAGTCTACCTCTCTACGAGGAGGTAGTCCTGGAACGTTGTTAGGGAAAACGTCTGCATACTGATCCACCACTTCATGAAACCTAGGACTCTGCTCGTCAACTACTCCTAGGTAGAGAGGCTAGCCACCTGATCAGTTATCGGCTATCCTCTCCTCAGTGTGAGTCTATCCTGTGCTTCTAAGGATCCCTTCTCACAAGTGAAGGTGAACCTGCTCCCATCGGTGTGAACACACCGCATGTTGCGCCTAATATAGTGGATCTGAGCATGGACTATAGATAACCAATCCATGCCCAAGATGACATCGTAAGGCCTCGACTCCAATACAAGAAGATCCCTGCTGAAGATCACGCCTCATAGAGTAATCTCACACTGCCAGCACCAGTGTGTAATCATCGAGTCTGCTCACATAGGAGTCCGTAGCCGTAAGGATCGATCCAATGACTCTGTCGGAATCTCTGAGCTCTGAACAAGGGATGTGGTAGTGAAATAATGACTCGCTCCTATTTCTATAAGAACTGCAGCAAGGGTGGAGTAGACACAGATAGTACCTCGAATCATTTCTGGTGCACCGTGGTTGTAGGCCTCTGCTGCCTGAAGCTGAGCCTGCATCTGCCCGCCAGCTCCCTGTGGTCGGGGTGGACCTCCTAGTCGTGGCGGTGGTAAAGGCTCAAAGCGTCGCCCACCACCTGCTGCTCGTCCAGATCCTCTGCCTCGTCTTCTTGCTCTCTGCGGACCACCACAGTCAACCCTCTGCCTTTTCTTGGGTGGCCCTCAACCGTCTGATGCTCCTCCTCTCGGCGGGTCGGGCAGTCACGACCCATGTGGCCCTGCCCACAACATGCATAGCACTGTCTGCTCGTCGTAAGACTGGTTCTGCACCGTGTGCCCCGCACCTCTGAGCCATTTTCCTGAGGTCACCCACCTACTGGTCTGGTCTGCCTGGACCCCTGTGATGTATGTCAACTGCTAGCTGCAGAAGACTCTGCTACGGGCCGCCCTGCTGTAGGCCTCGCTGCTGTTGTATGCTCAGTAAAAAAGGCTCTCGATGAGAAGGGATCTCTCCAGTACTCCTGCTTACGTCGGAATGCTGAGGGAGATCATCGATGCTCTGATCTTTTTCCTCAGTCCCTCCTCGAAGGTCCGATCCTGGAAGAAGGGGTCTTGTACCATGCCTGTTGAACAGAACAAGAGATCGTAAATCTTGCTGAGTACTGGGCAACCATCATGCTGCCCTGCCACAGCTGTAGTATCTCCTGAATGCGCACCTCACGGAGGGTGGCTGGGATGAACTCTTAGCGGAAGAGACTCTCAAAGTCCTTCTTGAGAAGAGATGATACGTCGTTCACCTGGAGCATCAAGTTCCACCACCTTCCTACTGCCGTGTGCAGGAGGCTCGCTCCAAGGATCACCATTAGGTAAGCTGGTGTCCCCACTAACCTAAAAAATCGAAGTACAACCTCCAGCAAATCCTCGGCTGCCTGAGGGTCCGTCTCTCCATAGAACCTGGGCGTTCACTGATGTTGGAACTCGTGTAGTGCACTAAGGAGACGTTCACTCTCAGCGGTTGGGGCTGGTGGCATCGGCGGCTCGGCGGGTAGTGGTACCGACGGTGCCTCCGCTGTAAAAGGGCCCTACACCAAGGCCTCGTTGCTCGGTGGGCTGTTGTCTCGTACAAAGCTCTGAACCCTAGCTGGCTACCATCGTGGGGCCATCCTGAAAAGAAACAGGTGCGCCACAGTCAAAATGGTATACCTGGGGAGCTGACACAAAGTAATCACAAAGAAAACTTTTCAGACACACATGCAATCAATGTTTTCGTGCACTGAGTTGAAAATCAGAAGTCAAGGTCCTGGTGTATGGATACGTCAGCCGCCGCACCAACACTAGACTCCCGGGATTGATAATCACACAAAATAACTTTAACATTATTGCTTCACATAGAAGAAAGATTAGAGTCCTGAGTTGTGCGGTAGAACCGAACTCCTCTAATACCAATTTGTCACGACCCATCCCCGGGACCCGTTCTGTGACTACCCCAAGCCCGGCTTCCATAGGCCAGGGGCCGGCGACTAGTACCAAGGCATAAATCCTAAAAAAAGGGGACGACATTGCCTTTATAAAGTAAACAAACACCACAGAGTATGTAAGCAGAAGTAAACACTAAATAAAACTGTGTACAATAGTAAGTGCGGAAAAGTTAGTGGGCCAGAATACAAACCCAAACTGAAAGTAAAGTATAACTAGAAAGGAAGTACAACAGCTTAAAAGTAAAGTATCAACGTCGATCCATCCACTGTAGATCCCACTTGAAGGGTGGGTACAGATAGTCTCCTCATCTCTTTTGGTCCAGCCGTCCGTCTCGTGTATATCCAGCCCAGTGGTCCAGCTCCAGGTACCGACTCGCTCCAGAAGCCTCAACCACGATTAGCACTGTCCATTTTCTGCATCCAACACAATGTAGTACGGGCATAACCCCTACAGGGGTGAGTATACGCTACTCAGTAAGGACCCCAAGACCTCGAAGGTCTCCCAGAATCCACAAAGGATAATCCACAAAGGAAAGATACAATCACAAAATAAAAAACAACACAACTTAGGTATATACCCCTGCATATACCTAAGTTATCAATTCCAGTTCGGCTCCAACATACAAGCCCAAGTTCGATCGTGTCCACACAGGATAGTACATCCCAATCCACACAGGAAATCAAAACCCAATCCACATAGGAAAGCGAGTCAGTCATATCGCAGATAATGATGGGGAGTCAAGAATCAACTCACACATGTATACTTTTTCGTAAGGTGGTATAGATGATAAGATGTTGCCACTGATTAATCTAGCTGGGACCCACGTAGAATACTATACCTGCTAAGCTGCCAGACCCACGTAGGATACAAGAACAGTAGTACTGCTGGACCCACATAGGATACAAGAACAGTAGTCAACGCCGTCGAACCCATGGAGGATTTCAGTATGGTCCTCGTCGCTTCCGAACGCACGGAGTATCCTAGTACAGTCATTGTAACTGCCAAACCCATGATGTATTTCAGTGCAGTCATCGTCGCTGCCGAACCCACAGAGGATTTCAGTGCAGTCGTCGTCGCAGTTGCAGCCAGCTCTTGGGTTCCCGCACACAGCATGCTCAATTTCGGGAGGGTCCGCTCCACGAGCCCAGGGGTTCGATACATCGAATGACATGTAGTCTAGAGCTGATGTATCCCAAAGTTCCATCCCAAAAAAAGAAACTCAACGTGACATACGGCGCGTCAATCGGATGCCCGGTCTGAGAGTTATTGGCTTTTTCATCTCAAGGGCCCAGTTGGTTTTTAAGTCAAAACGAACCCGACCATACTCCAACTGTGTCCAAATATTGAGCAGAGTAAGCCAAAAGGTCTGTCTCACTAAGAGGAATCCAAAAAAGTCGACGACACGTCAATCAGACGACCAGAGCTCAAGTTATAGGTGTTTCCGCTCCGAGGACCCGGTTGGTTTCGTGTTCGTACCAACACGGCCATATCCAAAGCTCCTTGAAACCCTGAGTGTAATAAACCAAAACGACCATATTGATCCAGGGATCACACCGCAACTAACGGTGCATCAATCGGAGGTCCGTAGCCCATGTTACGAGCATCTAAACAAACCTGTCCGATTTTATGTGGTTTTGGGCCCGGACCGACCCGACCCAAGACCCCCTGTGTAACAACCTGAGATTTTATATGATATATTCATTTTAATTTAATTAATATATTCTGTTGTACGCTACACTATGATTATCTTGCGCTATATGAAACACCGTATTAGCTTGCAGTATACGTAACACTAATCTTGGATCGTATTACACACAATTTCATGTTTGTTTGATAGTAGTTATTCTATGAAACATTGAGTATATATATATATATAGTCAATTTATTTTGTTATATGAAATGAAAAAGAAGTCATTCACTCCACGCAACCCTGACTTGGTTTGCATTACACGCAATCGCAACCTTACTCGATAGCGTGTGTTGTACGCAATACCAGGTTTTACTAAACAACGATATGCTATTAAAATATAATTAAAACTAGTTGTTATGAATATTAATACCCACTTTTTGAAATTTTGTAAATTTTATTTTTCAAAATGGAATTCATTTTTGGATTCGGAATATCGAAATTATCTTAGGGTGAAATTTTGGTACTTTTCGGATAACTTTCATATTCTCATGAATAGTGAAAATTACTAAATTTTAATTAAAAACAACTTTTTTAATCAAAATAATTAATAGTGATAAATTATTAATTTTATTGGTTGTAAATTATATTTAGAATATATTTTTACCATTTAATACAATGTTGGTCATTGGATTTAATTTCACATTTAAATAAGACATAAACAAGTGTTAATCATTTGATAATTATTATCTCTTAAGAACACTCTATTTGTTTTGATGACGTGAATTAATTTTTAAATTAATTAATGCATATGATATGTTTTTAATTTGGTAAAATAGACATAATTTTTGAATTCATAATATCAAATATAGCTTAGGCCTAATTTTTTGTATTTTTCTGGAAACTTTCATTTTTTGACGAATAGTGAAACCACGAAGTGGTAGATAAAAAACTGAATTTTTTATAAAACATAATTTTACCACATCTGTGAGTGAAATTTCGAATATCCGAGAGACACGGTTAATATCAAGGACTAAAATTTGGTTCAATGAGATGAAAATAATTTTTGGTGAATACTAACTTTTTACCTTTTTTACCAATGTTAAAAGTAAATAGGGTAATTAAGGGTAAAAATGATATTTTTATTACCCTAACACATGTCCTAATTCTATTGGATAAGTGTAATTCGGCCAAAAACAACCTTAGGAATAAAATATGACCATTTAGCCCCACATGGATTAGATTAGGACATTTATTATTAATTTATTTAGAGAAGGGTTAAAATAGTTAAAATCAAAGTTTAATAACTAAATAATTTTTAATATAGGGTTATACATAAGAAAAATTCAACTATAAATATTCATTAGAAAGATAAATAAATTTCCTACATAATGGTATTTTATTTTTAATTTTTAGACTTAATATAATTTAATTTATTTATGACACAATGTTGAAATAGTAATTATATTATTAATAAAATATTGACATAATTGATGTTATAAAGACCCAAATAAATGTAATTTGAGACTTTTTACGAATTATAATAATTTTATAGGTTACAATGAGTTTCAAAAAAATCAATTACCAAATAGTGTCAAAATTGATATAAAAATGTTTTTAAAACAAATATTATATTATTAATTGTTATTAAATTTCTATAAATATAAGTATCGGCCAAGATACTTATATAATGATAGGTGTATCATTAATGGACCACTTGGGGGTCTCTTGAATGTATATGGTAAGTTTATTAACTATATAATATAAAAATACAAATTGACATGGTAAATGCCAATCTAATTAACTAAGAGTTAAAACTAAAAGATAAGGTTAATATAATGACCTAAACATGTCTAAATTCTATTGGATGAGATTATTTCGACTCATCCCCACCTTATATTAGAAATAAATCAATTTGGAGCTATTAAAAACCGAATATGACTTTATAATAAAATAATATTTTTATTTTTTCCAAAGGTTCCCCTCTCCTCCCTTATAAATGGGCACCTCCTCCCTCTCTTCATCAGACCACATTGAGACCTCAATCTCGGCCAAACCCTGCCAAATTATCTTCTCCACTTCCATTGAAACTTCCTAGAGGTTCTGGTCTTCTTTAAAGACAAATTTTAGTGCCCTAAGGGGAGGTCTCAAAGAGGCGCTTCAAAGAAGAGGTAATGTCGGTTACCGATTATTTCAACTTTATTTCTTCTTCCACATATTCTTCTTAGGTTGTTTCATTATTAAGTAATAACATCAGTATCACTAATATATTGATATGTTATTATAAGTATGAAACAACCCTATTTCACCATCTATCCATCCTACGGAAAACGAAATCACCGCGCGTGCGTACATACGGAATACCGTCTCCACACCGTGGTGTAATCTATTTTCCATCACCACCTTACTTGGATGGGTATAATGGTGTAAATAAAAACTATATATGATTATTTTAATGTGATATTGATTCTTTAATAGTATAAATACACTCCAATAAAATTCCACGATCATGGGAACGATATCATCGCTCATGCGTACGTACGGAATACCGTCTCCACGACGCGATGAGATTCATTCTCAATGATTAACCATTCATAAATGATTATAAAGTATATATAATAAGTAACAATGAAGTATATGACATAATAATGATACCGGATTTAAGTATATATATATGTATGTCATCCAATTAATTTCATTCAATTCAATAAGGAAACGAAAACAGCGTTCATGCGTACGACCTACCGTCTCCAGGAACGGTGTATTTCCATTCTTTTTATAGATCTATAATATATAAGTATATGATGAATATATATTATATATAAATCATATTTTACAGTCTGGAATTATGTAAATCCAGATATAAGTAATAATATCAAGAAAAACAAGTTGAAACACATATGATATGTGAAATGATTTTACCCAAAACGCTGCTTTAACATGGAAGTTACAACAGAACGGGTAATATAAAGTCATAAGTGAAACATATATGATATCATAACAATGAATATGATTCTATAATAAGTCAATGACATTATTTAAATCATTTTACAGGAGTTTCAGATACGTACGAAGCATATCAGACCTAAGGTAAGGGATAATTTTTCAAATCTCATTTTTATCGGAGATTGCTTATTCGTAAGTATTTACTGGGGTTATTGAAATCGTCCATGTCCATGATTTATAAAATTGTTTTCATGTATTTTTAATTTCCTTTTTACCCATTTTGACTTTTACCCCATGGTATGGAAGGAATCATTCTTTTATTTACCCTATAAGGTACTTTTTTACTTTTCCGATAAAAGTACGAGAAGAATGTTTTTTTTACCATATACAGCATGAAAGGATTTTTACAATTTTAAAAAGCCTTATTTTCATGAATAATTCTCCAAAGTATTTCATGACTATTTTCAACAAAATCTGTTTCTTTTAAAATTCCATGATTTTTTGTGAAAAGAAATTGATTTTGATGAAGAAAGGATATTTTCCTCAAGAATTAATTTCAATTGCATTATCAAAACCATTTTCCATCTAAGATGACATTATTTCATATGTTTATGTTTCAAGTATCATGTCTCTATGATTTACATGGTTTCACATTTCTTATTATGAAATGAAATCCATTTCTTTTATATGGATTATGTGATGATGGGATGATGTTTATGAAACCCATTTTATTTATTGGGTTATTATGAATGATGTATGTTTATTTTGGGGCACAAGTAAGAATGATTTCATTATGAGATGGGTGGGACCTATATCTCCCTCCAATGCATTGGGTAAAGATTTATATCTCATGAGATAGACATTGTTGGAATGGTAAGTTGATCTAGTTCAGTAATACAGGTCTGGAATTAGGGGTGAACTCGATTTAGAAAGGGACTTTGTCCCTAAGATGGTCTTGGCAGGAATGCCATGGCTACTATGGAAATCATATCATGTGATTAATGGTCACCACAATCACATGCTTTTTCCCATGCTATTTTATAATTATTAATGTTTCTTTATGATCTATGCCTTATGTTCTTCCATGTTTTATGTCATTGCTCAAGATTTTGTTGTTTAAACATTATGTTCATGTTTTTAAGTTCAACTGTTTATGATTTGTTTTATTTTATCCATCCTTACCCTTACTGAGAATTTGAGCTCACCCTTTATTTCTTTTCTTTTCCCCAAGATATAAAGAAAGGTTTTAGGTAAGAAAACAAAAGGGGTTGATCTTTATGGGAGATGTTGAAGATCTTTCACCACAATTAGAAGATTACATTCTGTGTTTCCAAAGACACTAAACTATTATGGTCCTTGTGTGTCTGTTTTTGTTATTTATTAAGTATTCCAAAAAAGTAATGTATTTTTAATGTACATCAAGCTTAGGGTCTCTACAGTTGGTATCAGAGGAAAGGTTTAGTCAACCTTTGGAAACTAGGATGCGAGAACTTTAGTGAGATCCCTAGAAATATTTCTAAGGTATGTCTAGGGATGTCCCTATGGATAGGTATATGTATAGGATATAGTCCTAGAACTACGGTAATGATCTTAGAATTTATCCTAAGATGTTAGATATTGAGGGTACTCCCCCTTTACTATGTTGTTTTTCCTAACATTAATTTTACCTCTCACACTATTCTTTTGGGTTTTAGAAAATGGGTGGAAACAAGATGATTCATGATAATGGAGTATATAACGGACAATGGAATGATATTCTTCATGAGAAACCAAATGAAATGGGATTTGGAAGTCCAAAAATCATTATTATGCTGAATCAGAAATCTCATAATATGATCAATAAACTCAAATTTGGTATGTTTCCTGACTCGGCTAATAAGAGAAAGATGGAGTTTCATGATGATCATAGAGGAAAGAATGTTCAATTTCCCCTATGTAAATCATAAGGGAAGAGGAATCAAGGAGGATGTTTCAAAGGAACTGGAAGATGCATTGGGTGTGGAAAAGAAGGACACAAATCTAGTAAGTGCAAACGAAAAGGATCAGTTAACACCATGGATGAGGATAATGGTATTGGTACGACATCAACAATGGTTAAATGTTTTAAATGTGGAATGTATGTGCATTATGAAAACCAATGCCCTAAGGGAAAGTCTCATGAAGAGAATCAGTATGGTCGTATGGGTAGTATTTATGTTGATGATGATGAAGAGACTACAAATGATATGTGAGATGAAAGAATTGTTGAAGCTCGGTCAATGGTTTAAGAAGGTAGTGGAATGATTACATGTTTATCAAGTGTAATGTTGTATAAGTAATCTCATGGTACTATGGAATAAAGAGACATCTAAGGATTGTTACACTGTTGTTTATCATTATGTTTTGAAAGTGTATTATTAATTGTACCAATAACCATGAAAGGTTATTCATATATTTTTGGAAAGTAGATGATATGCGCATAATGAAGGGATAAGGAGAAAATTAAATGTTCGATAGTATTCATGAGCACATGACTGATATAAAGAGAAGGTTATATCTTGGTTTGAGTATATAGAATTTTTGGATTTTGGTATGTGGAAAGAGTTAACTTTTGATAGAATTCATGTTTTCACTAAGGTTTAATGGGTATTCATTTTTTCAAGAGAATACATGATTAAGGTATTCACATGATTGGAATGTGACCAACAAGATATATGGGGGATAAATGATGGTATTCATATGCTTGGTTGATGACATTTCAAGTAATCAATTTATTTATACTATGAGCTTGGACTGAAGTATTTTAGATAAGCCTAAAGATTGGAATGTATTATGTTGGACATAAGGTATTATTGTTTAAGGATGGAACTTATTTTGATATTATTGATGGGATGTTATAGTAATGTAGTTTTAGAAAAAGGACAACCTGCAGGACGGGCGACAGCCCATCGCGTCGGACACAGCTTTTGGAATCGAACCCGCAACCGAAGTGCGACTGGCCATTATCACCTACCACTATCCTATAGGAAGTCCCTGTTTAGTAGAAACTAGTTTTATTATATTAAGACGTATGATATATGAATTATAAGTCCATTTTAGGAACCATATATGATTAATCTCACTATAGATGGACTTATGTATTTTTGATAACTTTTATAACCTTTTGTTTGAGACAGATGGAATGACACATCATTCTATCAGATGATCTGCTAACACATCATGAATGACAAATTCAACTTCATTTCATTAAGATATGAAGTGGAAATTTTCCAAAGAACGACCAACGGTGAGACTGTACCAAAATCACGAAAGTATTTCTTCTAATTCCAATTTCATCAACTTTAGGGAAATGATCTTAAAAACCAAAAATGTTGTCCTAGTTCCCTTATATCCAATAAATCAGATGGTACCTTAGATCATCATAAATCTATGGCTTTGTGATTGAAGGCTTTTTCATAGCCATGTTCTCTACCACTCTCCATCAGAACTTGATGGTTACATTTTTCTTCCATGTCCATATTTTCACCTATGTTCTCCTATATGGAAACCCAGTGATGAGATTCTTTGGGAAATCGTTACATTTCATACTTTAGTTTTTAAAATTAAGTTTTATTATACATTTTTACGATGTCGGTTTCTATTAATGGTAAACGATTTATAACCCCGAAGAATTTCGAGGGCAAAATTCATTTTAAGGGGTGTAGAATGTAACAACCCGAGATTTTATAAGATATATTCGTTTTAATTTCTTTCAAATCTTCTGTTGTACGCTACACCAAGATTATATTATGCTATACGTAACACCGTATTAGCTTGCAGTATACGCAACACTAATCTTGGATCGTGTTACACACAATTTCATGTTTGTTTGATAGTAGTTATTCTACAAAACATTGAGTATATATATATATATATTCAATGTATTTTTTTATACGCAACGAAAAAGGAGTTATCTACTACACGCAACCCTGACATGGCTTGCATTACAGGAAATCGCGACCTTCCTCGATAGCGTGTGTTGTACGCAATACCGTGTTTTACTAAACAACGATATGCTATTAAAATATTATTAAAACTAGCCGTTATGAATAGTAATACCCACTTTTTGAAAATTTTGTAATTTTTATTCTTCAAAATGGACTTCATTTTTGGATTCCGAATATCGAAATTAGCTTAGGGTGAAATTTTGGTACTTTTCGGATAACTTTAATATTCTGATGAATAGTGAAAATTACTAAATTTTTATTAAAAACAACATTTTTAATCGAAATAATTAATTGTGATAAATTTTTAATTTGAGTAGTTTTAAAGTATATTTAGAATATATTTTACGATTTAATACAATGGTGGTCATTGGATTTAATTTCACATTTAAAGTAGACATAAACAAGTGTCAATCTTTTGATAGTTATTATCTCTTAAGAACACGTTATTTGTTTTGACGACGAGAATTAATTTTTAAATTAATTAATGCATCTGATATGTTTTGAATTTGGTAAAATAGACATCATTTTTGAATTCATAATATCAAATATATCTTAGGACTAATTTTTAGTATTTTTCTAGAAACATTCATTTTTTGATGAATATTGAAACCACTAAGTGGTAATTAAAAAACTGAATTTTTCATAATACATAATTTTACCGCTTCTGTGAGTTAAATTTCGAAAATCCGAGAGAAACAGTTAATATCAAGGACTAAAATGTGGTCAAATGAGCTGAAAATAATACTTGGTGAATAGTAACTTTTTACCTTTTTTTACCACGGTTAAAAGTAAATAGGGTAATTAATGGTAAAAATGATATTATTATTACCCTAACACATGTCCTAATTCTATTGAATAAATGTAATTAGTCCAAAAACAACCTTAGGAATAAAATATGACCATTTAGGCCCACTTGGATTAGATTAGGACATTTATTATTAATTTATTTAACGAAGGGTTAAAATAGTTAAAATCAATGTTTAATAACTAAATCATTTTTAATATAGGGTTATACAAAAGATAAATTCAACTATAAATAATAATTAGAAAGATAAAATGATTTTCTACATAATGGTATTTAATTTGTAAATTTTAGGCTTAAAATAATTTAATTTATTTATGAAACAATAATGATGTAGTAATTATCTTATTAATGAAATATTGACATAATTGATGTTATAAATACCCAAATAAATGTAATTTGAGGCTTTTTCTGAATTAAACTAATTTTATAGGTGAAAACGACATGTTAGTATTGATTTAGTTAAATGTGTTCGAACTAATCATTCTGTTATGATTTTCACAAAAATCAATTACCAAATATTGTCAAAATTGACATAAAATAGTTTTTAAAACAAATATTATATTATTAATTGTTATTGTATTCCTAAAAATCTATGGTTCGGCCATGATACTTATATCATGATAGGTGTATCATTAATGGACCACTTGGGGGTCTCTTGGATGAATATGGTATGTTTATTAACTCTATAATATAAAAATACAAAGTGACATGGTAAATGTCAATCTAAATAACTAAGAGTTAAAACTAAAATATAAGGTTAATATAATGACCTAAGCTTGTCTAAATTCTATTGGATGTAAGGATTGCGACCCATCCCCACCTTATCTTCGAAATAAATCAATTTGGAGCTATCAAAAACCGAATATGACTTTATAAAAAATAATATTTTTAGTTTTTCCAAAGGTGCCCCTCTCATCCCTTATAAAAGGGCACCTCCTCCCTCTCTTCCTCACACCACTTTGAGCCTTCAATCTCGGCCAACCCCTGACAAATTCTCTTCTCCACTTCCATAAAAACATCCTAGAGGTTCTGGTCTTCTTCAAATACCAATTTTAGTGCCCTAAGAGGAGGTCTCAAAGAGGCACTTCAAAGAAAAGGTAATGTCCGTTAACGATTCTTTCAAATTTATTTCTTCTTCCACTTATTATTATTAGGTTGTTTCATTATGAAGTAATAACATCAGTATTAATAATATACTTATATTTTATTATAAGTATAAAAAAACTCTATTTCACCATCTATCCATCCTATGGAAAATGAAATCACCTCGCGTGCGTACGTAAGGAATACCATCTCCATGCCATGGTGTAATATATTTTCCACAACCACCTTACTTGGATGGGTATATTGGAGTAAATAATAACTATATATGATTATTATAAAGAGATATTGATTCATTAATAGTATACATACACTCCAATAAAATTCCACGATCATGGGAACGATATCATCGCTCGTGTGTACGTATGGAATACCGTCTCCACGACGCAATGAGATTCATTCTCAATGATTAACCATTCATAAATGATTATAAAGTATATATAATAAGTAATCATGATATATATGACATAATAATGATACTGGATTTAAGTATATATATATATATATGTATGTCATCCAATTAATTCCATTCAATTCAATAAGGAAACGAAAACAGCGTTCATGCGTACCTACGGCCTACCGTCTCCATGAACGGTGTATTTCCTTTCATTTTATAGATCTATAATTTATAAGTACATGTTGAATATATATTGTATATAAATCATATTTTACATTCTAGAATTATATAAATCAGGATATAAGTAATAATATCAAGAACGACAAGTCGAAACACATACGATAAATGAAATGATTTTACCAAAAACAATGCTTTAACATAAAATTTACAAAAGAGCGGGTAACATAAAGTCATAAGTGAAACATATATGATATCATAACAATGAATATGATTCTTTAATAAGTCAATGACATTATTTAAATCATTATACAGGAGGATTGGATACGTACGAAGCATATCGGACCTAAGGTAATGGATAATTTTGCAAATCTCATTTTTATCCGAGATTGCTTATTCGTAAGTATTTACTGGGGTGTTTGCAATCGTCCATGTCCATGTTTTATAAAAGTGTTTTCATGTATTTTTAAAGTCCTTTTTACCCATTTTGACTTTTACCCCATGGTATGTAAGGAATTATTCTTTTATTTACCATACAAGGTACTTTTTGACTTTTCCGACAAAAGTACGAGAAGAATGTTTTTTTAACGTATACGGAATGAAAGGATTTTTACGGTTTTACAAAGTATTATTTTCATGAAGATTCCTACAAAATATTTCCTGACTATTTTCAACAAAATCTTTTTCTTTTAAAATTGCATGATGTTTTGTGAAAAGAAATTGATTTTGAAGAAGAAAAGAAAATTTTCTTCATGAATTCATTTCAAGTGCTTTATCAAAACCATTTTCCATATAAGATGACATTATTTCATATGTGTATGTTTCAAGTATCATGTCTCTATTATTTATATGGTTTCACTTTTCTTATTATGAAATGATATCCATTTATTTTATGTGGATTATGTGATGATGGGATAATGTTTATGAAACCCATTTTATTTATTGGGTTATAATGAATGATGTATGTTTATTTTGTGGCACAAGTAAGAATGATTTCATTATGAGATAGGTGAGACCAATACCTCCCTCCAATGCATTGGGTAAAGATTAATATCTTATGAGATAGACATGGACGGAACAGTAAGTTAATCTGGTTCAGTAATACAGGACTAGAATGAGGAGTGAACTCGATTCAGAAACGGACTTTGTCCACTAAGATAGTCTTGGAAGCAATGCCTTGGCTACTATGGAAATCATATCATATTCTTAATGGTTTCCACAATCACATGTTTTATTACCATGTTTTTTTATCATGATTAATGTTTCTTTATGATCTATGCCTTATGTTCTTCCTTGTTTTATGTCATTGCTCAATATTTTGTTGTTTAAACATTATGTTCTTGTTTTTAAATTCAAATGTTTAGGATTTGTTTTATTTTATCCATGCTTACCCATACTGAGAATTTGAGCTCACCATTTATATGTTTTCTTTTCCCCATGATATAAATAATGGTTTTAGGAAAGAAAACAAAAGGGGAAGATCTTTATGGGAGATGTTGAAGATATTTCACCACGATTAGAATATTACATACTGAGTTTCCAAAGACACTAAACTATTACGGTCCTTGTGTGTCTGTTTTTGTTATGTATTAAGTATTCTGAAAAAGTAATGTAATGTCCATCTACGTCAAGCTTTGGGTCCCTACACCCTGGGTCGGCCCGAACCGGGTCGACCCGACCCGTGTCCGGGTCCGACCCATCGGGGTGCGGGGTGGCCCGGCCCAATAGGCGAGGCCTGGCCCAGCGCTGGCGCAACCCGCTTGGCCAGCGGTTCGACTGTTTGGCTGAGCGGGATGCGGAGGGGGGCACTTCCCCCCCCCCCCCCCCCTTGAATGAAGAAATTGCCCCCACGAGGGGGGACCGCTTCTTGGCCAGTCGGGGATTATGACCCACTGTTCTTCCGAAATGGTCGGCACGGCTGGCCGGCCAGTGCTATCGCCGCGGCACCCTGCAGTCCCACCTCTCTGAGGTGCTGACGGCCGGCGGACCGGCAGCCCCTCCTTGAACCGCCGTGGAATTAAGCCGCCACCCTGTCCGACCGGCACGGCGTGACGGCGCCACGCCCCTCCACAGCGACCCTACTCTGGCCGCAGCCCCCTTCAGCCTCAACGGCGCAGCGCGATGGAACCACACTCCTTTTCCACGGTAAAATTCCTCATCCCTATGCGATGCCATTGCACCGCGCCGCCATTGTGCTAAACCGTAACGAAGAACATCAACAAAGGGTGGTGGAGGAATGGTCGTGTTCGTGCGGTCCGACCTCCTCCCATTAATTTGATAACAGGTGGTCAAAATAAATCAACATCATCAAGCGAGCACAAATGTAATCCATTAAACTTGGAATTAAAACCCCTACCTCGATGAAGTCGTCGAACGAGGATCATCGCGGGAAAAGAACGTCGTGTAAGACGGTGTCGCCGAAGACGACGTCACGGATCGAGGCTCCGTAAGCGTCGTCAATGTTTTCCCGATGAATGATGCGGCGCGTCATAGTTCTCCGAAGAAGGCATCTCTCACCGGCTGCGGAGGGGAGAGGAGATGGTACGACGATCTCCCCTTGCGGTGACAGAGTTCTATGTCATAGACTCGGGGTTTTTCGCATTCTTTGACGAGAAAGAATATGTTCTTCAGAGCGCAAGTGTTCTCTTCTTTGTTCCACACAAAGAATCCGCCAACAATAAAATAAGACCTTGTCTTATTTTATTCACACAAACACACATGCCAAAATTAATTTGAAAATGATAATGAATTCACGAATTAATTAACATGCGTTGACCAATTAAATAGGCATTTTATTGGCCTGTAAATTAATGTGTAAGAGTTACGAAATAATTTCTAGAGGGGAAATAAATGGGGTGTTGGGAAATATTGAAGGAGGTGGGGGTGTATGTGGGTCCCACCCCAATCTTCCTTGTATCTTCCTTTTCCACAATGCTTAATCATCACTAAAGAAATAAAAATAAATTGTGAAACAATTTTATTTTTATTCCATGCATTTTTAACATCTCCTCCCAAGAAAACGCAACTCCTGGAAAAGTCTTCCTAAGAAATTATCGGCACTGTGATTCCATCAGTACCCTTAGATTTTGATTCCAAGCACTGGTTAAAAAGTTAGAAAAACCCGCTCATTCGTTCACTGAACATACCCGAGCTAAACTCCGGAAATTCATTCAGGGCACACTGGGCCTCGTAATCAGGTGCCTTCAGAAACCGCATACTCGTAAAATAATAATAAAAATTAAGAAAAAAATTCCCTTGAAATTTATAGGTCTTTACACTGATGGGAAGTTTCTCATGCATGTGATAGATTAGAGATTGGGGTTGCAACAAATATAATGAAGATAATGAAATGAGTCGATAATATATATATAAATAATGAATGTAAGACTTAATAATACTTGTTTAACCAATTTTTATAGAGGTAGTTCATGAAGATGAACAGGAAATGGTGTAATGATTGAATGATTATTATTCTCATAAGAATGTTATCTTAAAGTGAATAACATCCACGGTGATATATTCTTATTACCGTTGATGTGAATCAATTCATGAAAATATACTTTTGGGAATATTTATAAATGGCATGACATGTATGAATCGACCACATCACAATATGATACATGGTGTGCTCGATATAACACAAATTATATGTTTTTTTATTTGATACTTCTGTTTACAACAAATTTCATTCACTAAAAATCTAGAAAATGAGTTTTTATTATTTTTAATATTTATGAAAATTATTGGAAACTATCATGGGACATGAATTAATTGATTTGTCGTTTAATTTATACAAAAAATATCTAGTATTACTCAATATTTTTTTATTTAACATAAATATGAATTTTAGTTTAAAACATGTGTGACTAGTGAAAAAATTAGAAAACAATCCCATATTATTTTCAAAAATTTGGACAAAACTCCATAATTTATTTTTGATAAGAAGTAATTGACCTCATGTAAATCCAAAATATGATTTGTATTACTTGACACAATGTCCTTATTTTCATTATAAAAGTTCCATTTTTTATACACAAATAAAATTGACAATGTCACGAAAAAGATCTCATATAGTTTTTAAACATTAAGAAAATGATCTAAAATTAAGTATTTATGTCTTGGAATTGTCTACACATCAATCCATCAAGTGTTGTGGAATGTATGAAACAACGTTCATGTTTTCAATATAAATGATCTGTTTTAGATTAAAATACATGTCACATATTAAGAATCAATAAAAAACTCATGTTTTTTAAAAATTTATAAAAATAGTCCATAAGTCATATTTTACTTATTAGAATAAATTATAACTCAATTTGATACATGGTGTTCTCGGTGTGACTCAAAGTGTATGTTTTTAAAGAAATGTAACATTTTAGTTCAAAAAACATGTGTCATACTCAAAACTAAGCAAAAACGTTCAATTTTTTTTTGAAAATATAGTAAAAGAAACCATATATATTTTGTGACATATAAGAATCAGCCTCACATCAATCCAAAACATGATGTGGTCATTATACCTCTTAGTGCATGTTTACAATATAAAAGATTCATTTTAGTTCAAAAAACTCTTCACATCCTCTAAGGTGAGAAAATGAGTTCTGATTCATTACAATATTTATTACTATGATCTATATCTCATTTGTGTTATGTTGGAATTTACTACACATAAATCCAACCCATGATGTTGGTGGTATGAATTGAAGTTCATTTTTTATTATAAAAATTTGATTTTTGTTATACACACACTCAATAGACAAAAATAAAAAAAGATAATATAATGTTTTAATCCAATATGAAACTGATCCATAATCCATTTGTGATTTATATGCATTTAACACACATCAATATGACCCATGATTTGGACATTAGGACTTGATATGCATGTTTTCAATATAAAAGTTCAAATTTAGTTTAAAATACACAGCAGAACGTCAAGGATGAGAAAAATAACTCATATTATTTTATGGATTTATTATAATGATCTATAATTCATTTATGACATATATTAATTGACCACACATCAATATTATGCAAAATTGAATGAAAATATCAATAATATATAGATTAATTAACAATATAATTTATCATATGTGCATTATATATTATTAAAATAGTTTTTTATTTAATGTAAATAAAATATACATTGTTTTTATTATAGGGACATGATTTTGTATGTAGATGGATCATTGAAAAAAGAATTATTGTGTTTATTTTGTATTTGGGTTGTGATTTTTTAGATTAATTTTAAATATGAAATCATTGTAAATATTTTTTTTGTACATTTTTAATTAAAATGATAGTGCTATGTGATATATTAAGTCCAATATATTTTTTATTATATTTTAATTCTATTTTTTTTTTTCTAATTGTGGTTTTTTAGTGCTGGTGCATGTCTGATGTAGGTCTACAGCTATGGAATAGCTAAAATGGCCTTTATCAGTGCTAGAAAAGCATTGATAAAGGTATCCATGACCAGTTCTAGGGAATTATCGAGAAAAGGTATCCTTTATCAGTGCTAGAGAAAGAGTTGATAAAGGTGTCCTTTATCAATTCTTGGGAAAGTACTGATAAGGGTTCCTTTATGAGTTTTAAAAAAATATTCACAGATAAAGGCCCCCTTTATCATCACTAAATCCCACTGAAAAAAGAACCCTTTATCATCACTTTTTACTATTGATAAGTGGGTCCATTATTAGTTTTTTTCGAAAAGTATTATAGTTTGGGTCCTTTTAGTTGAACTTCTATAGCTAGTGCATTTTAATGGTGAGAAAACTACTTTTAGCACTATTAATGACCTAAAATATTTTATTATTTAGTGATAGGTACATAGGAATAAGATAGCATGGGTTGTGGTTGATCACATATATGTTTTCTTTTTACCATGAAATTTGACAAGAGGGTGAGACATAAACATGGATAGAAGTTAATCTTGTTGAGAAAGGATCTCAAAAAGATATGATGGAATGAGCCCAATGGATACATGTGAGGTGTAGAAGGGGAATATTTTACTACTCATTTGTAAGGAGTTTCTGGTTCTGTATTTATTTTATAAGGATTATATATATAAGTTAGTCAAGTCATGTCTAAATGAAATGATATCATTTCATAGTGATGGAATTTAATGTGCAAAGTAATAAATAAATGAATCAAGTGAGTTTTTGTTATGAGATGATGCTTCCCCAACAGAAAACATCACCCACTTGAAATATAATTGTTTTATAAGATGATAAATTTCTTTATATAATTTTTATAAATTTTTATATTTTTGAAACCAAATTTAAAATAATTCCAAAATAAAAAATATACCTGGCTAAAATGATTTTTAAAATCTATGTTCATACGTAATTTTATCATCTTAAATCGATAATTTTCTTGAAGAATGATTAAATTATTTACTTATTTATTAAATACTAACATAATATTTAATGTATATGAATTTTAATATAATTAAAACTAATATTATTTAATTTTAAGTGTTTAAATTTATACTTATAATTTTTATATAATGTATTTACAGATTTACATGCAACATAAGATATAATATTTGAGGTTTTTCAACAAGGGTAATGATTTTTTTCATGTTATGAAATAAATTATAATGTTTTTTTATTATGTAAACATATTAGTCAATAGAATCTTATTCAAATTGAGACCCCTCGTGAGTATTTATCTATTTATTTTGTGTCTTTGAGTTTGGATACATTGTCTTAGGGATCAACGATCTATTAGAATCATGATTAGATTTCCACATGTCTTTCCTCACATGCTATTGAGTATGATTTTGGTTTTTATGATTGTAATCCTTTCCATGAATTGGTTTCATGTACATTATTCTTCATATGTATTATATATGAGATGACATATTGGATTTTATTTCAGGTAAGTAACATAAATCATTTGTTCATTGAGTGGTTATATATTAATTTGTTCTGAAAATTGATTTATGATTTATTTTTTGTTAATAATAAGATAATATTAAAATTCCAAGAATTATTTAAAGTATCAATCCTAATTATAGGAAACAATATATTCTAAAATAGAAACATGGGGTGTCTTAGATCAAGTTTTTTTACATATGATACCAACTTATAGACAAATATAAGATGAAAAAAATTCAAAAGAGAATTGTTTCCTATGTCAAATGGAGTAAAATTTATCAAACATTTTATTATGAGGAATAATATAGTATAATAACGTTGAATACTGTTTGATATTCATAAAATATTGAATCCATCAAATATTTATAAAAATAAATAGAATTTTGTATATTTATGCGTTTTTAATATGTCGCATCTATCATGATATATATGAAGGTTTTATTTTTTATATACGTAAAGTATGGTAATAAAAATATTATGTAGATCTAAGATAACTACTCAAGGTATAAATTAAAACTATCTTACCAAACATAAGAATGTTTGAATATTAGGTTTTTGGTAGATTGAGAAGTTGGAATATTTGTTATCAAGGGGGTACTAGACATGTTTTTTACTACTAATCAATATGATATTTTATATCAAAGTAAGGGTAATTTAATAAGAAAAATAATCTTACTAAAACCTATTGTAGGAATATATCTATTGAATGTGAATGTATTGGTTTTTGATAAATATTGATAAAAAATTAATATAATGATTTGTATTAGATATTGGAGTTTCATGTATATAGTAAATTATTATCATAATATATAAATATATATTGACAAACGTATTACCATGGTATTAACAAAAATATTATGTTTGAAGTAGAAAAAAGTTAAATACACAATAATATTAATTTTTGAGGGGTTTTCTCAGTCATTTGAAGTCACGTTATGTAGAATATCCACAAGAGAATGTGATGTCATAGATGGTTCCCTAGGACCTGCCACTTTGTACTTCATATTAACTATATTTATATTCAAATAATTGAATATTAATTAATGTATTATGAAATTTTAAATATTTATCTACATAATTTAATGTGATAATATCCTATATTACATATATCCATTTAAAATGGTCATATCATTTACCCAATATGATGTGAACCATTATGTTCTATGATGATACACTTAAAATTAAGCCACGTGGTTATATGACATCATATGATAGGGGACTGATGATGTCAGATATTAGGATTCAAATTCTCATAATCAGACAAGACTTCATTTCATGATGTTTTCAAAATTAAATATTCAAGCGGGGATATTATGATGATAGGCCCATAAGTAGTAATTCCACATGTTTTTGTATCATTGAATATTCTTGCCTTCAAATTTGTATAATGATCCTTAGTATTTTTGATTATTATTAATATATATATTGACATGAATAATTTATAATACTGACCAAAACAATGATGATAATTATTCATGGGATTTAGGGTACCTTGTTTACATCTAGAATTATATTTTATAAATGAATATGTTTATATATAATTTGTACCTTCAGCCTTTAATAATGTTGATATCGTGGCCCTTTGGTTGAAATGGAACTATAGAACTAAAACACTTGTCAACAATGTATTTAGGGGTTCATTTAAATATAGTAAAATAAATACATATCAATGTTATAAATTGAAGACATGGGTATGCAATCTTTTTGATGAAATATCTAGAACAATGAAAATTATTTAACAGTGAGAATTTTTATGTGGGTGTTGTAATAGAAACATTAATTTCTTCCCTACTAGGAGATTTTACCTGGTATTAGACAACAACAATGAAATTTATATAAGACACCACAATTCCACAGAGAAAGGTTCCTGAAGTGTAACACAAATATTTTATCAATCTATCTCATTTAAATACTCTTTTTATTTTACAATTGTAACAAATGTCAGTCATAAGTACAAGAAATAAAATTAACTCATTATTTATTGACCACTTTTATTCAATGAAAACATATAGATTATTTTTCAATTTTATCTGTTATATACTAATGAGTCATATAAATGGAATATTTATATATCTCTTATTTTATTCAAAAAGTAATGAATAATATTTACTTTAATATAAATATTTATTTAGATATGTGAATATTAAAATAAATATTTATTCAGAGGACCGTGAATATAATATTTATAAATTTATTGAATTAAGAATTTTTATTTATTATATGAGGTCTGTAAAATGTTGAGGAAATTTTTCATGATGTGTTAAGTGACTGGTATTAAAAATGATATATTTAATATCAATTTTATAAATATTAAATCATTATATTATATTTATATTATCTGTGATACAAGCTCATGTAAAACAACATCAAAGGCAGTAATAATAATAATAATAATATTATTATTATTATTAGATTTTTGTTTCACTATAGATTAAGATATTATCTAAGGGAATGTGAGTAATCACTAATTCTCTATCCTAGCACTATAGGTACCAAGTTTTATAATTTCTAGGGTTTGAAATATTTTTTGTGAATCATTGTATTGTGAAAAATATTTCTCATATGAAGATGATTATTTCTATGAAAAATATCTATTGGGTTTCACTCAAGATCGATATCATTACTTCACCATCTTCATCCCTTCTCATGAATTATAAAATATGATAAAGGCAAGCCTCAATATCAAGGGATTTTGGTGTGATCAAGAAAAATAATTTATGATGAAAGGATCATTTTTTCTAACACCCAAACTTCCATTTCTGTCATTTTGAGATCACAGTAAACATATGGATCACTTATTGAGGGATTATTCATTGAATCCTCTTCAAAGAAATTATTACAACAAGAAAATGGTTTGATCGGTAAATACCTACATCAATGAAATTACTCATGATTGCGGTATTTTTTTTATTAAACTTATTATGACTTTAATGTGAAATATATTATATGTCTCTCTAGATTCAATATTATTTCATTTTGATTATTCATATATATTCACAATTCGTGTCATTTGTTTTCATGTTTTATGGTTCATTTTTCAAATGAAACTAAAAATCATCATTCGTCATAGACTCGAAAAGAATTAATTTTTCCCAAAACCGTCACATGGAATCCTTAATTTCATTAAAAATAACTTTGTATTAGAATGATTATCATGTTAATTCTAACAATTACACAGTTTGAAAATATCTCCCATGAATGTGAGAATATTTAATTGTAATTTTTTAGTACCAACTGTCTATATACATTGGTTACCAGAATATTAATAAATATCTTATTAGATGATGATTTTTCTTCAATTTAAAAAATCTGATAATGAATTTAGAATATTGGACTCATTTAAATATTATAGTAGATCCATTCTATAATGAGAACCTATATATACAATGATAATATTCCAGAAAAACCTATGGTCTTGATAATATCTACCTAACAGACTATAGATGATGTTTGAAAATCCGGTGTTGGTTTCTCCTATGAAATTGTTACCTCTTCCCAAGAAGTTTTCACAAGGTAATATCCATGAGGGGAGGTTATGGGGAAATAACCAATAATATAAATACCACATGTAATATGTGTCATTGGATATTCTATTATGTGAATGTGTTTATTGGTTTGTTGACTACATATTATTATTAATGTATATTATTAATCATGTATATAATTGTATAGATGACAACTATGATAACATATTCTCAATGAAATGTAAAATATTTAGCTGCATCATAATTTATATGAAAATATATAAAAAACTGAAAATAGGATTTTTATCATTAAATTAAATATATAAAAAGATTCTTTTCCATTTGATTGAAATGGAATAATTTGATTATATCTATTACCCTAATAGTTAATCGACAAGATCATTTTAGGGATTCAATGAAATAAGGAACATGATTATAGAATTATGTAAAAAGTATATATCTTATTTTATGAGATACCAAACAAAAAGGAGTATATTAACAAAATAATTATTTGGATGGTTTTTCTCATTGTAACATTAAATTATTTCTCTATCGGTTACATGGTGTTTTCTTTGTCAATGATCATGAACTTTATGTGTGTTCACTAAATCCCACTGAGAAATTGTTTTAGAGTGTCACGCACTATGTTTATCTGAAATATCATTAAATTATATTGAATATAATTAATAAAAATAACAATATATTTTATTCTTGGATTTTGTAATAATTTTTATTCATGTGTCAGTACTACATATTTTCCATTATTAGGAACTACATTTTTTCATCACTAAAAAGTGACAACAATGGGTACATTTTTTCAATGATAAAAACATTTTGGAAAGGACCTTTTATGAATATTAAAAAAATCACTTATAAAATAAACCCCTGTAGTGATTATTCACACTAATAAGGTTGTATTTTATTTGGCCTTTTTATCACTAAAAAATAACCCATTTTTAGATCCCTTTTAGCATTGATGTAACATCCTGACGTGATTCATTGGGTATGAATGTTACACAATGGAATTGATAATATCCTTGAACCTTTAATCATAGATCGAGTGCTACAAATATAATCTTTACATTCCCGGAATAGATACGAATAAACATGACCCAAATATATCGATCTGAAATATAAAAATTAAAATTTTAATATAGGATCACTTATATACCTAAAGAAATTTTTGGGTTAGAGTTTCAAGGAATTCTAAAAATCTCATACATAACACTACCCATGTCATTAAGTGGTGATTTTTTCCACTATTCGAAAATTTTATTACTCAACATTTTCTCTTAAACTTTTCTCATAAAATTATCAAAACATGAAACCATTATAGTTATAAATTATATAACACAATTCTTCATAACTTGGGTAATGAGAATCATAATAATGGTGTGATAAAAAATAAGTATAGGTAAATATAGATATTTACAATTGACTATCATTATTGAGAATAAGATAAGAATAATAAACATTCAAGAGCATATCATAAAATAATTAATACCAATAAAAAATATATTATAATTCTTTATAAGCGGCACAAATATATAATATAAAAAAGAGTCATATAAGTCAAGAATTATGATCCATGTTAAAATAATTATTGAGAAAAGGATCCTTTATAATATAATATAAATCATGGAGAAAATGTTTTGGTATCTTGGAAGATAAAAAAAATCATAATTGAATTATCTAACCTGATAAATCCTATATCTCTTAGGATTATCCTATAACCGATAAATTCTGTCATCTCTTAGGAGTGACATAACTCCATAATCTCTTAAGAGTAACTTCAATTCAGTAAAATCCATCTCATTAACCAATGAATTGGAGGGATGTGACAGACCCGCCCGTACTTGATTTATAACAAAACCACTCATAAATCATCTAATCATATCTTCAAAAACCCCATAATGAGAAAAACAGTTTGAATATTTTAATTTAAAATATAATAATCACTATTTTAACTCACAACATGATTTAACCATAGAAAAGTAATGGGTTCAATGAAAATGTATTTAGAAATTGTATAATAAATCCAAAAGAATGATTTAAGATGTTATCATTGGAAAGATCCCTAGTACAACATAAGTAACATGAACAGTTGTTATCATTGATAAATTGAGATACCATTAAGATATAATTAAAAACATTATTGTGGAAATTACCATTTAGTCATCGAAAATCAGTTTTAAAAATATAAAATTACAAAAATTATTGTGAAAATAATATTCATTAAAAATAACTATGGAATTTTATGATGTAATCATAAAATTAAATAATGGATGTGATGGAAGGAATATCTATTCTTGTTATAAATTAAAAATATTTATTTCAAAAAATTGTTTCGATAGCCAATAGTGACCCATTTTCACAAGGTTATTAAATTTCATTTTAAAACCCATTAAAATAGTATCAAATTTCATAAAAAACACTTTAGGATATAATTTGTATTTATAAAAAAAAATTTAAGCATTATATAAATCATGTATATGGAATTGGATGATTCTAGATCTAAAACAAGATACGATATCAATATCACATAGAAATTACTTTATTGATGTTTCATTAATCAAATTGGGGGGAATTGAAATTAAAAAATTTAAAAAACAATTATAACTATAGGATAATAAAATTTATTTGGTTCTAGAAAATAATAGAATATTATTTCCACCAATTTTACTTTGAACATAAAAATCTCAAAAATAACGAAGCTTTAAATATAAAGCCTTTACGTTGTAATTTTTTTGAATAAAAAGTCATTCAAATAAAGTGTATGATATCGATATTTCTCTTAATTATATTTAATGAATCAATATGAAATAATTCATTCATGGGGTGGTAAATACACCATAAAAGGAGATCGTGGTTCATGACATGAATCATGTCTCTGGAAAATGAGATTGAGGCCAAGAAAACCCTTGAAAAGGTCATAAATCGTAATGTTATTGTTAAAATATTAAGTGATTATGTGCACATATTTAAAAAACATAAAAAAATTTAAAATATTGAATTCATAGATAATCATGGCATAATAAGGTTATTGAGGTAGAATTATTATCCAACGAATGGATATTGAGTTAATTAACTCTTTATCACTTAGTAGTTTTCATGTAAAATCCAATTGAATAAAATAATTTCAATTGAAAATTAAATTACCCTCATGTTTTAAGGGTTAAATATATATTATTTAATACGTGTCATATTTTACTTCATATTAAATAAATTAGGTATATAATATTAAAATATGCCTCAATGAAGTGAAATTAAGATGAAATCCAATAACATGAATCCATATATTCCTTATGTGTCCTTTAATTCATATCTAATAAACATATATCCATTATAAAATTTTTTATGAACCTTTAAAATATTAATAAATTTACTATTAAAACATTTTCTACAATTATCTCAATTACACATTTAATTAATTAATTTGTTATGTCCACACCGAGTATATTGAGGATATTCGATTAATAATTTCAAAACAAATTTGGTAGGATGAAAATGGTAAAAGGGGTAATTACTCCACCATAAATATAATTATAATCATGAAATAATTATTATTTTTATGTATAAATTATACTTTTAAAATGAACCATGTAATATGATTGTAAAAAATTTAATATTTTACAATAATGAAGATAATATGTAATACGTACGCTTGAGTAACGTATTGAATTTTCATTGAAAATGCTAGAAAGAAGGTAAATATTAATTTATATTTCATGAATTTTTATAATATCATAAATAAAATTTTATATCCTTAAATACTTTATATATACCATCGATTTGATGTAGTGATGAAAGACGGAACACAACGTTTCATGGAGGTGGTAATCCAGACGTATGCATGAATGATGTTATAATTTTCCAATGGATGTAATGGAAAGAAAAAATATGATATATTTTATATATTTATTGATAATGAGGTGACTTATATCCTATATATACATTTAATCATTCATTACAACTATCCTTGAGAGGTGGTGGGGGATAACATATTACATCATTTCGTAAGGAAGAAATCCACCATACACACGAATAATGGATTCATTTCATATCTGAGGGATAATGAGATGGATATAGGTTATGATATTAACCCAAAAACAAACCATTATATGGAATATTACAGTTTACAATTTTTCTAGTTTAAATAATATTTTATGGGGTATAAGAATAAATAAAACTAGAACATTTGTTCCAAAGATACACCTATTTTTTAGAAGACCTCCTTTACAATAAGCATTTTTTATTCTATGGATTTTTATTATTTCCAATATAAGTACTTTATAAAATTTTTACGGATTTCATGAAGGTATTTCGGTTATTATTAGATAATATTGAGTGCTCAAAAGGTGAGAGGAAGAGAGGAGAGGCGGTTCTATTTTATATGTGTTGAGCGGGGAGTTCATTGAATTTCATAAACTTTTAAATTATTATAAATTAATTTTCAAGACATAAAATATAGATTCTATAACTTTATAATATGTTTTCACCATTATTTCTTTTTTATACCCCCCAATTACCCTTTTGATAGTTTTTCTGATATCATTGTTTTTAACTCTTTAGTGGTCAAGAAAGATACTATAAAAGAAAAAATTAACCATAAATAGAAAATGGATGAAAATATCAACAATATTCCAATCACATAAATTAATATTGGTTTTTAATGAAGTTTAAATAATTTAGGAAAATATTTTTATTATAAAATATTGTTATTGTTATTTTTGGAAATACATTAAATATAAAATTATAATATTTTTCAAACTCATGTTAAATTGTTCCAAAATTACAAGTATGAATATATAATGAGTATATGGAAATAATTTAATCATAAGATAAAATTTTTATAGATTTATATATTATTTTAAACCTCATAGTTTGGTATTACACTATGGTTAACACATTTTTACATGAACTATAGTAATGAATATTTCAATATTAAGGGGTTATAATTTTATTCATAAGTTATTATTTATCTATTAAATACAAAAGGTATAACATTATATAAAATTTATCATCCTAATTTTAATTTAAAATTTATATTATGATTTGAAAATAATTTGTCAAAATATTAAATAACATAAAATATCATTAATTCTATTAATTCCATTTTTTGAAATATTCATTTAGTTTCTCCTTAAAGAGAAAAATATATTAATTGAATTTGAGAATAGAACTATAAAAAATTCCCAAATATGTTATATTGATAATAAATTTATTTTGGTCACTATAAATTACCCCAAAAATTGATTTTCATGTTTAAAAATAATTTATTACTATTTATTACTATTTTCAAAAGCACTATGTCAGTGTTACGTAACAATTAAGGTATCTATTTCATTATTAAAAAAATTTAAAAAATAAAATGATTCAAAAAATAATTTATCATTAAAATAGTCATTTGTAACAAAACATAGTTTTATTATCCATATCATAAAACATATTTATATTAAAAGGAAGAGAGTGACAATTTTTAATTCATATTTGCATAAAATAACATAAATGATACAATGAAAGTAATGTGCAAATAAATTGATAAATTATATAAGTTCTTATGATTATGGATCAAATATACTAAAATAGTGAGATATAGTCTAATGATAGGTTGATTTTGAGAACTTATTGTAACACCCCGAGATTTTATGAAAAATATTCTTTTAATTTCATTAATGTCTTGTGTTGTATTCTACACCAAGATTACCTTACGCTATACGCAACACCATATTAGCTTGCAGTATACGCAACACTATTCTTGGATCGTGTTACACACAATTTTGATAATAGTTATTCTATTCAAAATTGAGTATATATATATATTCAATGTATAAATGAAATATGGTTGGATTTTGTTATACAAAAAAACGAAGGATTATTTCACAACACGCAACCCTGACTTGGCTTGCATTACACGCAATCGCGACTGTCCTCGATAGCGTGTGTTGTACTCAATACCGAGTTTTAATAAAAAAAGATATATTAATATAATATTGTCATGAACTAGACATTATGAATAGTATTAACTAAATTTTGAATTTTATTACATTATTATTCATCTTACACATTTTCTAGAACATGGTATAAGAACAAAATAAATTTTTCGGGTAAAATAAGTATTTTTAAAAAAATGCCATTTTGCCGCATTTTGATGGCGCACTAACTTTAAATCTAGTTTTTGACATGTTAATATGTTAAATTTGACAAAATAAAATTCTTATTTTGAATCAGGATATAAAAATTTACATTAAATAAAGTTTTGATATTTTTTCGATAACTTTCATATTTTAATGAATAGTAAAAACACGATATACTTTAATTAAAAGCAACTTTTTTCATCGTAATATCTTATGGGGTTAAATTATAATATTGAATGGTTTTAAAGTATAAATAGAATATATTTTAACCATTTAATATAATGTATGTCATTAGCATTGATTTTACCTTAAATTCGTAGGTTAAAACAATTCAATCTTTTGCAATGTTTTAAAGAAAAACCCGTTTTCTTTCGACAATGGGATTAATTTTAATTTAATTTCTGCATCTTTTGTGTATTGAATTTGGAAAAATGGATTCCATATTTGGAATCAGTGGGTCCAAATTATGTTAATAAGCTACTTTTTTTGGCATTTTGAATAGTAACTACGGTAAATTTTATTTACTATAGTTAAAGGTAAATCGGGTAATTAAGGGTAAATATAAGATTAAAAAATTACCCTAAAACTTGGAAAAATCCTATTAGATGGCTAAAAGTAGACCCATATAACCTATGGGTCGGATTAGATTCATTTTATGGACTTTTGTCCATGATAATAATTTAATATTATTAAAACCAAAGAATGTGATAACATGTCACTTTCATAAATATTATAAGTATAATAATTTTACTTTATTGATAAAATTAATGAAACATCGAACATGAATAGTCTCCAGAAATATAATACAATTATATACATCATAGAAATTTATTTATAATTTTTAGGGATTAAATAATTATCATTTATTATGACACAAAGATGATGCAGTAATTGTCTTATTAATGAAATATTGACATAATTGATGTTATAAATGCCCAAATTAATGTAATTTGAGACTTTTTATAACTTATATTAATTTTCTAGGTTAATAAGACATGTTATTGTTGATATAAGTAACATGGTTCGAACTTATCATTCTGTTATTAATTTCATAAAAATCATGTACCAAATAGTGTCAAAATTGACAAAAATTAGTTTTTAAAACAAATATTATATTATTAATTGTTATTTAATTCCTAACAATCTAAGGTTCATCCAAATGACTTATATAAGGATATATATATTAATAATAAATAACTAGGGGTTCGTTTGGCTTGATATAGTTAGTTTATTAACCTTATAGTGTAAGAAAACAAGAAGACATGGTAAAAGTTAAATTATCTAACTTAAAGTTAAATCTAAATGATAAGGTTAAAAATGATACCTAAATTTTTCTAAAATCTATTGGATGAGAGGATTTCGACCCATACCCACCTTAGCTTCTAAATATATCAATTTGGAGATATTTAAAACCGAACGTGACTATATAATAAAATAATATTTTTAGTTTTCCCAAAGGTGCCCCTCTCCTCCCTTATAAAAGGGCACCTCCTCCCTATCCTCCTCATACAAATTTGGGAATTCAAGCTCGGCAAAACCCTGCCAAAATCTCTTCTAAACTTCACTAGTATCATCCTAGAGGTCCTGGTCTTCTTCAAATACCATCCTTAGTTCATTATGTGCAGGTTAAGTGAAGGCGCGTCAAAAAGAGGTAATATCCATTGCCGATCTTTTTTAATTTCTTTCTTCTTCAACTTCTTCTTATTTAGTTGTTTCATGATAAAGTAACAACATCAGTTTTTCATATATACTGATATTTTATTATAAATATGAAACAACTCTAATTAACCTTCTATCCATCCTACGGAATAAAGGAAATCACCGTGCGTGCGTACGTACGGAATACCGTCTCCACGCCGTGGTGTAATCTATTTTCTGCCACCACCTTAATTGGATGGGTATAATGGTGTAATGAGTAACTATATATGATTATTATAATGTGATATTGATATTGAAATGGTATACATACACTTCTACACAATTCCACGACCATGGGAACGATATCATCGCTCGTGCGTACGTACGGACTACCGTCTCCACGACGCGATGAGATTCATTATCCATGTTAACCATTCAAGAATGATTATAAAGTATATATAATGAATAATAATGAAATATATGACATGGTAAATATACTGGATTTATGTATATATATATATGTCATGTAACACCCCGAGATTTTATGAAAAATATTCTTTTTAATTTCACTAATGTCTTGTGTTGTACGCTACACCAAAAGGAGCTTTCACAACATGCATCCTTGATTTGCCTTGCATTACACGCAATCGTGACCTTCCTCGATAGCGTGTGTAGTACGCAATAATGAGTTTCACTAAACAACAATATGCTATTAAAATATTATTAAAACTAGCAGTTATGAATAGTAATAACCACTTTTTGAAGTTTTGTAAATTCTATTTTTCAAAATGGACTTCATTTTTGGATTCGAAATATCGAAATTAGCTTAGGGTGAAATTTTTGGTACTTTTCGGATAACTTTCATATTCTGATGAATAGTGAAAATTACTAAATTTTAATTAAAAACAACTTTTTTAATAGAAATAATTAATAGTGATAAATTATTAATTTGAGTGGTTTTAATGTATATTTAGAATATATTTTTACAATTTAATACATTGTTGGTCATTGGATGTAATTTCACATTTAAACCAGTTATAAACTTGTGTCAATCTTTTGAAAGTTATTATCTCTTAAAAACACGCTATTTGTTTTGACGAAGAGAATTAATTTTTAAATTAGTTACTGCAACTGATATGTTTTAAATTTGGTAAAATAGACATCATTTTTGAGTTCATAATATCAAATATAGCTTAGCCCTAATTTTTGGTATTTTTCTGAAAACTTTTAATTTTCGATGAATTGTGAAACCACTAAGTGGTAGTTAAAAAAACTGAATTGTTCATAAAACTTAATTTTACCGCTTCTGTGAGTGGAATTTCGAAAATTCGAGAGACACGGTTAATATCACAGACTAAAATGTGGTTCAATGATATGAAAATAATTTTTGGTGAATAGTAACTTTTTAGTTTTATTTACCACGGTTAAAAGTAAATAGGGTAATTAAGGGTAGAAATAATATTATTATTACCCTAACACATGTCCTAATTCTATTGGACAAGTGTAATTCGACCAAAAACAAACTTAGGAATAAAATATGACCATTTAGGCCCACTTGGATTAGATTAGGACATTTATTATTAATTTATTTAAAGAAGGGTTAAAAGAGTTAAAATCAAAGTTTATTTACTAAAAAATTTTAATATGGGGTTATACATAAGATAAATTCAACTATAAATATTAATTAGAAAGATAAAAAGATTTCATACATAATGGTATTTTATTTTTAATTTTTAGACATTAAATAATTTAATTTATTTATGACACAATGATGATGTAGTAATTATCTTATTAATGAAATATTGACATAATTGATGTTATAAACTCCAAAATAAATGTAATTTGAGACTTTTTATGAATTACACTAATTTTCTAGGTTACGATGATATATTAGAGTTGATTTAATCAACTTGGTTCGAAAATATAATTCTGTTATGACTTTCACAAAAATCATATATCAAATAGTGTCAAAATTGACACAAAATAGTTTTTAAATCAAATATTATATTATTAATTGTTATTTTATTCCTAAAAATCTATGGTTCGGCCAAATAACTTAGATAAGGATATATATATATTAATAATAAACAATTTGGGGTTCTTTTGGCATGTTATAGTAAGTGTATTAACCGTATAGTGTAAGAAAACAAAAAGACACGGTAAAAGTTAAATTATTTAACTTAGAGTTAAATCTAATTGATAAGGTTAAAATAATAACCTAAACTTGTCTAAATCCTATTGGTCGATATTATTTTGACCCATCCCCACTTTAGATTCTAAATAAGACCCTTTGGAACCATTATAAACCGATTTTGATTTTAATATAAAATAATATTTTGAGATACTCCTAAGGTGCCCCTCTCCTCCCTTATAAAAGGATACCTCCTCCCCCCTCCTCCTCACACCAATTTGAGCACTCAAGCTCGTCAAACCCCTACCAAAATCCCTTATCCACTTCCCTAGAATAATCCTAGAGGTCCTGGTCTTCTTCAAAGACCAATCTTAGTTCCCTAAGTGGAGGATTCAAAGAGGCGTTTCAAAGAAGAGGTAATATCCATTACCGATCTTTTCAATTTCTTTCTTCTTCAAAATATTCTTCTTTAGTTGTTTCATGACAAAGTAATAAAATCAGTATTACTTACATACTGATATGTTATTATAAATATGAAACAACCCTAATTCACCTTCTATCCATCCTACGGAAAAATGAAATCACCGCGCATGCGTACGTACGGAATACCGTCTCCACGCCGTGGTGTAATCTATTTTCCACCACCACCTTAATAGGATGGGTATAATGGTGTAATGAGTAACTATATATGATTATTATAAATTGATATTGATACTGAAATATTCGACATACACTTCAACACAATTCCACGACCATGGGAACGATATCATCGCTCGTGCGTACGTACGGACTACCGTCTCCACGACGCGATGAGATTCATTCTCAATGATTAACCATTCATGAATGATTATAAATTATATATAATAAGTACTAATGAAATATATTATATAATAATGATACTGGATTTATGTAAATTTATATGTATGTCATCTACTTAATTCCATTCACTTCAATATGGAAACGAAAACAGCGTTCATGCGTACGTACGGACTACCGTCTCCATGAACGGTGTATTTCATTCCATTTATCGATATTATATATATATATATATATATATTTTGAATATATATTATATATAAATCATGTTTTACATTCTGGATATAAGTAATCATGATCCAAGTAATCATATTAATAATTACAAGTTAAAAACATGAACGACAAATGAGACGATTTTACGCAAAACACTACTTTAACATGAATTTACAAAAGAACAGGTAATATAAAGTCATAAGTGGACCATATATGATATAATAACAATGAATATGATTCTGGAATAAGTCAATAACATGATTTAAATCATTATACAGGAGGTTCAGACACTTACAAAGCAAGTCGGACCTAAGGTAAGGGAAATATCACAATCTCATTTTTATCCGAGATTGTTTATACTTTAGTATTTACTAGGGTGTATTTTATCATCCACATCCATGTTTCCTCAATATGTAATATTATTTCCATTCAGATACAATTGTTTAAATCCTATTTTACCCTTAGGTTAGTTTTTAGTAAAAGATATGAAAGGAATCTTTTGTCATTTTTCATACGAGGTACTTTTTTGACTTTTCCGACAAAAGTACGAGAAGATTGTTTTTTTTTACTTATACGGAATGAATGGATTTTTAAAACATTATTTCCAAGAAGCTTCCTTTACAAGTTTTCAAGTTTATTTTTAATCAACTTCTTTTAGTTTAAAGTTGTATGACATGTTAAGAAAGGAAAAATGTTTTTGAAGAAGAAAGGATATTTTCCTTAAGAATGGAGTTCAAGTGTTTTATCAAAATTATTTTCCATCTAAGATAATAAAGGGTTCTATTTTTATCCCTATTATTAAATTGATTTGATTATGTTGTGATGGAATTATTTTTATGAATTCCTTTCTCTTATATAAATTGTTTTATGATGTCATATTGTTTAAGAATCCCATTTTTATTACATGGGTTATGCTATGATGTATGGTTTATGATTTTGTGGCACAAATAAGAATGGTATCATTATGAGATGGGAGGGACCTATATCTCCCTTCAATGCATTGGGTAAAGATTTTATATCTCGTGAGATAGACATGGCTGGAATGGTAGGTTATACTGGTTCAGTGAAACAGGACTGAAACGAGGGTTACTCGATTCAGAAAGGGACTTTGTCCACTAAGATAGTCTTGGCAATGAGTCTTGACTAACAAGAAATGATTCTCTATGATTATGTGTGAATGCCACAAAGTTTCATGTTTTATGTTATGATTATTGTGATTACATTTCACTGCCATGATTTACCCCATGTTATGAAATTATGATCTCTTTTGCAGGTTAAGATTTCCAAAATTTATGTGCTTGTGTATACGATGTGATTGATATTTCTTTTGTTTACCCTTACTGAGCATTTGAGCTTACCCTTTTATGTTTACTTTTCCCCAGGATATAAAGAAAGGTTTTAGGTATAAAAAAAAGAGGAAGATCTTTATGGGAGATGTTGAAGATCTTTCACCAGGATTAGAATATTATATTCCGAGTTTCCAAAGACACTATAATATTACGATCCTTGTGTGTGTGTTTTTGTTATGTACTAAGTATTCCGCAAATGTAATGTAATGTCAATGTACGTCAAGTTTCGGGTCTCTACATGTCATCTACTTACTTCCATTCAAGATAATAAGGAAAGGAAAACAACGTTCATGCGTATGTACAGACTACTGTCTCCATGAACGATGTGTTTCATTTCATTTATCTATGTAATATATATATATATACTGAATATATATGATATATAAATCATATTTTATATTCTAGAAGTAATTAAATCATGATATAATTAATAATAATGTCAAGAACAACAAGTCCAAACACCTATGATAAATGAAACGATTTTACCCAAAACGCTTCTTTAACATGGAATTTACAAAAGAATGGGTAATATAAAGTCATAAGTGAACCATATATGATATCATAACAATTAATATGATTCTGTAATAAGTTAATGACATTATTTAAATCATTATATAGGAGGTTCGGATACGTACAAAGCATATCGGACATAAGGTAATGGAAATATCACAATCTCGTTTTTATCCGAGATTGTTTATACTTTGAAATTTACTGGGGTGTATTTTATCATCCAAATCCATGTTTCCACAATATGTAATATTATTTCCATCCATATACAATTGTTTAAATCCAATTTTACCCTTCGGTGAGTTTTTAGTAAAAGATATGAATGGAATCTTTTGTCGTTTTTCGTATGAGGTACTTTTTGACTTTTCTGACAAAATTACGAGAAGAATGTTTTTTTAAACTTATACGGCATGAATGGATTTTTAAAACATTATTTCAAAGAATCTTACTTTACAAGTTTTCAAGTTTATTTTTAATCAAATTATTTTAGTTTATAATTGTATGACATGTAAATAAAGGAAAATGTTTTTGAAGTAGAAAGGATATTTTACTCAAGAATGGAGTTCAAGTGTTTTATCAAAATTATTTTCCTTCTAAGATAATAAAGGACTCTGTTTCTATCCCTATTATTACATTGATTTGATTATGTTGTGATGGAATTATTTTATGAATTCCTTTATCTTATATGAATTGTTTTATGATTTCATGTTGTTAAAGAATCCCATTTTTATTACATGGGTTATGCAATGATGTATGATTTATGATTTTGTGGCACACATAAGAATGGTATCATTATGAGATGGGTGGGACCTATATCTCCCTCCAATGCATTGGGTAATGATTTAATATCTCATGAGATAGACATGGCTGGAACAGTAGGTTATACCGGTTCAGTGAAATAGGACTGAAACGAGGAGTGAACTCGGATCAGAAAGGGACTTTGTCCACTAAGATAGTCTTGGAAATGAGTCTTGACTAATAAGAAATGATTCTGTACGATTATGTGTGTATTCCACAAAGTTTCATGTTTTAAGTTGTGATTACATTTCACTACTATGATTTATCCCATGTTATGAAATTATGATCTCTTTTGCAGGTTAAAATTTCCAAAAGATATGTTCTTATGAATATGATGTGATTGATATTTCTTTTGTTTACCCTTACTGAGCATTTGAGCTCCCCCTTTTATGTTTTTTTCCAGAACATATAGAAAGGAATTAGGTTTAAAAAAAGGAGATCTTTATGGGAGATGATGAAGATCTTTCACCAGGATTAGAAGATTATATTCCGAGTTTCCAAAGACACTAAACTATTACGGTCCTTGTGTGTGTGTTTTTGTTATGTACTAAGTATTTTGCAAAAGTAATGTAATGTCCATGTACGTTAGGCTTCGGGTCTCTACAGTTGTTATCAGAGGGAAGGTTTAGTCAACCTTTGGAAACTAGGATGTGAGAACGTTAGTGAGATCCCTAGAGATATTTCTAAGGATGCCCCTAAGGATAAGTATATGTATAGGATATAGTCCTAGAACTATGGTAATGATCTTAGAATTTAACCTAAGATGTTAGATATTGAAGTTACTCCCCCTTTATTATGATTTTTTCCTCTAACACTATTCTTTTTGGGTTTTAGAAAATGGCTGGAAACAAGATGATTCATGATAATGGAGGATATTATGGAAAATGGAATGATATTATTCATGAGAAACCAAATGAAATGGGATTTGGAAGTCCAACCATCATTATTATGCCGAATCAGTCATCGTGATATATGATTAACAAGGTGAAATTTAGTGGTATGCCTAATTCATCAAATAAGAGGAAGATAGACTGTTATGCATGTTCGCATGTTGAGGAGGATAATGAAAGGAAGATTGAGATTTCTAAAGAAGGGAAGAAGAACCATGAGGAATACATAAAATGGAGGGACAAATGTTATCTGTGTGGAGAAAAGGGACATAGAGTGACAGACTGTTATGGAGTTCAATGTCTTATTTGTGGAGAACATGGGCATTACCCAACTCAATGCCCTGACCTAAAAAGTAACTTCTAATTAAGGAAGGACTTATTCCAGGACAATCATTGAAGATGATGGTTTGAAGTGTTTATGTATTGGTATTCAAGAATAATGTTATTGAGGTACTTTTATGGTATATTGGAATATCTATGTATTGGTCCACTGTGGTTTTCTATAAGAATATGACATCGGTAACCATGAAAAGTGATTGAAATATTTTTGGAAAGCAGTTGATATGAACATAATGAAGGGATAATGAGAATCTAATATGTTTGATAGTATTCATCAGCTCATGATTGATATAAGGACTAAGTGATATCATGGTTTGAGTATATAGGATTTTGAGGATTTTGGTATGTGGAATGTGTTAACTTTTAACTGCATTCATGTTTTCACTAAGGTTTAATGGGTACTAATTTTTCAAGAGAATACATGATTAATGCCTTCGAATGTTTGGAATGTGACCAACAAGACATATCTTAGGATATATGGGGATCAACGATGGTATTAAATCTCTGGTAATAGTTTTCACTATATTATGAGAGTGGACTGCAGTATTATGGATAAGCCTAAAGATTGGAATGGATTATGTTGGACAAAAGTTATTATTATTTAAGGATAGAAGTTTTTTCGATATTATTGATGGGATGTTATAATAATATAGTTTTAGAAAAAGGACAACCTGTAGGATGTGTGACAACCCATCCCGTAGGCCAAGGATGTGGGAATCGAACCCACAACTAAGGTGTGATGGGCCTTTATCACATACAAATGGCCTACAGAAAGTCCCTGGTTAGTAGAAACTAGTTTTATTTTATTAAGTGGTATGATATATGAAGTATAAGTTCATTTTTGGAATCGTATATGATTAACCTCACCAAAGACGGACTTATGTATATTTGATACCTATTGCTAATCTTTTGTTTGAAACAGATGGAATGACCCATCATTCCATCACATGATCTGTTAACACTTCACGAATAACAAATTCAACTTCATTTCTTTAAGATATGAAGTGGAAATTGTTCAAAGCACAAACAACAGTGAGATTGTACCAAAATCAAGTAAGTATTTCTTCTAATTAAAATTTTTCAACTTTAGGGAAATGATATTGAAAACCAAAAATGTTGTCCTAGTGATCTTATATCTGATGAATCAGATGGTACCCTATATCATCACAAATTTATGGCTTTTCGATTGTTGGCTTTTTTATAGCCATGTTCTCTACCACTCTCCATCAGAACTTGTTGGTTAGATTTTTCATCCATATCCATATTTTCACCTATTTTCTCCTACGTGGAAACCCAGTGATGAGTTAATTTGGGTAACCATTACATTTCATACTTTAGTTTTTAAAGCCATATTTTGGTATTCCTTTTTACGATGTGGGTTTCTATTAAACAAACCTTTGAGTAGTAAACCATTTATATCCCCGATGAATTTCGAGGGCGAAATTCATTTTAAGGGGGGTATAATGTAACACCACGAGATTTTATGAAAAATATTCTTTTAATTTCATTAATTTCTTGTGTTGTATTCTACACCAAGATTACCTTACGCTATACGCAACACCGTATTAGCTTGCAGTATACGCAACACTATTCTTGGATCGTGTTACACACAATTTTGTTAATAGTTATTCTACACAACATTGAGTATATATATATATATATATATATATATTCAATGTATAAATGACATATGGTTGGATTCTGTTATACGAAACAACGAATTATTCTTTCACAACACGCAACCCTGACTTGGCTTGCATTACACGCAATCACGAGCTTCCTCGATAGCGTGTGTTGTACGCAATACTGGGTTTTAATAAACAACGATATATTATTATAATATTGTCATGAACTAGACGTTATGAATAGTATTAACTAAATTTTTAATTTTATAACATTATTATTCATCTTACACATTTTCTAGAACATGGTATATGAACCAAAAAATAAATTTCGGGTAAAATAAGTATTTTTCAAAAAATGCAGTTTTGCCCCTTTATGATGGTACACCCACTTTAAATATAGTTTTTGACATGTTTATATGTTTAATTTGACAAAATAAAATTCTTATTTTGAATCAGGATATAAAAATTTACATTAGATAATGTTTTGATATTTTTCCGATAACTTTCATATTTTAATGAATAGTAAAAACACGCTATATTTTAATTAAAAACAACTTTTTTCATCGTAATACCTTATGTGGTTAAATTATAATATTGAATGGTTTTAATGTATAAATAGAATATATTTTTACCATTTAATATAATTTATGTCATTAGCATTTATTTTACCTTGAATTCGTAGGTTAAAACAATTCAATCTTTTGCAATGTTTTAAAGAAAAACCCGTTTTCTTTCGACAATGGGATTAATTTTAATTTAATTTCTACATATTTTGTGTATTGAATTTGGAAAAATGGATTCCATATTTGGAATCAGTGGTCCAAATTATGTTAATAAGCTACTTTTTTGGGGCATTGTGAATAGTAACTATGGTAAATTTTATTTACTATAGTTAAAGGTAAATCGGGTAATTAAGGGTAAATATAAGATTATAAAATTACCATAACACTTGGAAAAATCCTATTGGATGGATAAAAGTCGACCCATATAACCTATGGGTCGGATTAGATTCATTTTATGTACTTTTGTCCATGAAAATAATTTAATTATTATTAAAACCAAAGAATGTGACAACATGTCACTTTCATAAATCTTATAAGTATAATAATTTTAATTTAGTGATAAACTTCATGAAACTTCGAACATGAGTAGTCTCCAGAAAGATAATAAAATTATATACATCATAGGAATTTATTTATAATCTTTAGGTATTAAATAATTATCATTTATTATGAGACAAAGATGATGCAGTAATTGTCTTATTAATGAAATATTGACATAATTGATGTTATAAATGACCAAATAAATATAATTTGAGGCTTTTTATGACTTAAATTAATTTTCTAGGTTAATATGACATGTTATTGTTGATATAAGTAACTTGGTTCGAACTTATCATTCTGTTAGGAATTTCATAAAAATCATGTACCAAATAGTGTCAAAATTGACATAAATTAGTTTTTAAAACAAATATTATATTATTAATTGTTATTTAATTACTAAAAATATAAGGTTCGAACAAATGACTTATATAGGGATATATATATTTATAATAAACAACTTGGGGTTCTTTTTGCTTGATATAGTATGTTTATTAACCTTATAGTGTAAGAAAACAAGAAGACATGGAAAAAGTTAAATTATCTAACTTAATGTTAAATCTAAATGATAAGGTTAAAATTGATACCTAAACTTGTCTAAATTCTATTGGATGAGAGGATTTAGACCCATACCCTCCTTATCTTAGAAATATATCAATTTTGAGCTATTTAAAACCGAACTTGACTTTATAATAAAATAATATTTTTAGTTTTCCCAATTGTGCCCCTCTCCTCCCTTATAAAAGGGCACCTTCTCCCTCTCCTCCTCACACCAAGTTGAGCATTCAAGCTAGGCCAAAACCTGAAAAAATCTCTTCTCCACTTCCCTAGTATCATCCTAGAGGTCCTGGTCTTCTTCAAAGACCATCCTTAATTCTTTATGTGGAGGTTAAGTGAAGGCACGTCAAAAAGAGGTAATATCCATTAACGATCTTTTTCAATTTATTTTTCTTCAACTTCTTCTTATTTAGTTTTTTAATGATAAAGTAATAAAATAAGTATTTCTTATATACTTATATGTTATTATAAATATGAAACAACTCTAATTAACCTTCTATCCATCCTACGGAAAAAACTAAATCACCAAGCATGCGTACGTACGAAATACCGTCTCCACGCTGTGGTGTAATCTATTTTCCGCCACCACCTTAATTGGATGGGTATAATGGTGTAATGAGTAACTATATATGATTATTATAAAGTTATATTGATACTGAAAAAGTATACATACACTTCAACACTATTCCACGACCATGGGAACGATATCATCGCTCGTGCGTACGTACGGACTACCGTCTCCATGACGTGATGAGATTCATTATCCATGTTAACCATTCTAGATTGATTATAAAGTATATATAATGAATAATAATGAAATATATGACATGGTAAATCTACTGGATTTATGTATATATATATTTCATCTACTTACTTCTATTCAAGACAATAAGGAAAAGAAAACAGCATTCATGCGTACGTACGGACTACCGTCTCCATGAATGGTGTGTTTCATTTCATTTATCTATCTATTATATATATATATTATGAATATATATGATATATAAATCATATTTTATATTCTGGAAGTAATTAAATCATGATATAAGTAATATAAATGTCAAGAACAACAAGTCCAAACACATACGATAAATGAACTGATTTTACCCAAAACGCTTCTTTAACATGGAATTTTCAAAAGAACGGGTAATATAAATTCATAAGTGAACCATATATGATATCATAACAATGAATATGATTCTTTAATAAGTTAATGAAATTATTTAAATCATTATACAGGAGGTTCAGATACGTACAAAGCATATCATACATAAGGTAAGGGAAATATCACAATCTCATTTTTATCCGAGATTATTTGTACTTTGAAATTTACTGGGGTGTATTTTATCATCCACATCAATGTTTCCTCAATATTTAATATTATTTCCATCCATCTACAATTTTTTAAATCTAATTTTACCCTTCGGTGAGTTTTTAGTCAAAGATATGAAAGGAATCTTTTGTGGTTTTTCGTACGAGGTACTTTTTGACTTTTCCAACAAAATTACGAGAAGAATGTTTTTTTAACTTATACGGCATGAATGGATTTTTAAAACATTATTTCCATGAAGATTCCTTTACAAGTTTTCAAGTTTATTTTTAATCAACTTCTTTTATTTTATAATTGTATGACATGTAAAGAAAGGAAAATGTTTAAGAAGTAGAAAGGATATTTTCCTCAAGAATGGAGTTCAAGTGTTTTATCAAAATTATTTTCCTTCTAAGATAATAAAGTATTTTGTTTCTATCCCTATTATTACATTGATTTGATTATGTTGTGATGGAATTATTTTATGAATTCCTTTATCTTATATGAATTTTTTTATGATGTCATGTTGTTTAAGAATCCCATTTTTATTACATGGGTTATGCAATGATGTATGATTTATGATTTTGTGGCACACATAAGAATGGTATCATAATGAGATGGGTGGGACCTATATCTCCCTCCAATGCATTGGGTAAATATTTTATATCTCATGAGATAGACATGGCTGGAACGGTAGGTTATACCGGTTCAGTGAAACAGGACTGAAACGAGGAGTGAACTCGGTTCGAAAGGGACTTTGTCCACCAAGATAGTCTTGGCAATGAGTCTTGACTAATAAGAAATGATTCTCTATGATTATGTGTGTATTACACAATGTTTCTTGTTTTAAGTTGTGATTATTGGTATTACATTTCACTAATATGATTTAGCCCATGTTATGAAATTATGATCTCTTTTGCAGGTTAAGATTTCCAAAATATATGTTCTTATGAATATGACGTGATTGATATTTCTTTTGTTTACCCTTACTGAGCATTTGAGCTCACCCTTTTATGTTTTTTTTCAGGACATAATGAAAGGAATTAGGTTTAAAAAAGGAGATCTTTATGAGATATGATGAAGATCTTTCACCACGATTAGAAGATTATATTCCGAGTTTCCAAAGACACTAAACTATTACGGTCCTTGTGTGTGTGTTTTTGTTATGTACTAAGTATTCCGTAAAAGTAATGTAATGTCCATGTACGTCAGGATTCGGGTCTCAAAGCTTATCATGTTATTTTTAACCGTAATTACAATATGTATCATTACTGTGGTTACAAAAAATTACTATGGTTAATTTTTATCATGATAAAAAAAAACTTATTTACAAAATTTGAAAATTTTTATTACAAATATGATATAAATTTTTCGAAATTCAATTCCTGGAAATGGGTGAAATTAATTTATTATAGAAACAAAATATTTTAAATTTTTTTTAGGAGAATGTATTTTTAACAAAAAAATGGACTTACTCTAAAATCCAGTATAAATATGATAGTTATATAATTAATTAAATTTTTTAAATCTATATTATTATTATTTTAATTTCGAATAAAAATTAATATCACAATGGTTCCTTTAAATTAAAACAAAAAACATTTTTAAAAAAATCACAATTTTTAAAATATTTATTTAAAAATTAATATTTTCAAAAATAATATGAAAATATTTCAATATATGATAATTTTTAAAGAATTATTTAAAAAATAATATTTTTTTATAAAATAATTTTTCTAAAATTTTGAAAAAATAATTAATATATTATTTCAATAAAATTAATAAAACTCATTTTCAAAGAAAACATATTTTTCATGAAAAAAATGCCTTCACTTAAGAAAATTTCTTATTTATTAGAATAAATAAATAAATTAGTATTGAGTTAAAACATTATATATATTTATATATATACATATATTAAATAATTGGGACATTCCTTTTCATACCATCCAACTCAACTACTAGGTTGTAACAGTTATATATAAATAATAATATTTTCTGGGTTCATTTATATAGGTTTTTTTTTGTTGAATACACTATAAAACATAGTGTTATTGTAAAAACTAATTATGTTACTAAATAAGATAATATGCGGTCTTTTTTTCCTAATTTGTGGAGTTAGTATATTGAAGACATAATAATATTTGAGTGCATGTGATGAAACTCATACTGGTGTATCGTGAACAGATTTTCTAGGCTAATTCTAAGTTACCAGGTATGAGATCTATGTTCTTTGTATGTACTATTATCATATGTTTACAACTCTTGAAAAACACATGGATTATGAGATTCTGATTTCATATTATTTGAATCTTGACCATGTCGTAAAAAGGTGTTTCATGCATCCTATTTGGCATGTTGGTTTATTATAACATGTGTGATGATTGTGTGTGATTATAATGATGAGGGAGGAACAAACCACTAAGTGTTAACAACTGGTATTTTGTTTAAAAATATGAGTACCTGATTATGTTCCTTCTTTTTAACAACTATGAATTTCTGTATATATGAAATCAGGCCACCTGGGACTATGGTATGGTGCACCTGGTCAATGACATTGATGACAATGATGATGATGGTGGGGAGGATATAGTATCCATAATTAAACAGGTGGTGAAGTATACCATTATAGATCGTTGTTTATTTCTAAATTCCATAGTAATATATTTTTTATTGTATCCACTTGATAGGCGCAGTTAATTAATGTTCCAACTATAGTCTATGTTGAGTGATGCGTATAGAACTTTCGGGCATCTTGTTTAAGAAACATTGGTGTATATAGACACTATATAGGGTTAGTCTAGGAATAAGTCCAACATTTATATCTTTGGAGATGTTCCTATATGACGTTATTTGGTTTTTATCCCCTAGTGAAATTTTATTTGGGTTTTCTAAAAAACATTTGTCGTAAGAAATGTGACTCTAGTTACTAGCAGGTTACTACCGTATACCACTAAGTGGTAAATTGAGTAAGGAAATTACTTGTGAAGGGATAGTCAATCATGATGTCTTTGGGATGGTTTTCTTCGAAGGGAATAATATTTCCATATGAGTATCCTTTAATAGTCTTAAATTATGTTCTCTCATTTTTTATTATAACATTGGAGTGTGATAATTTTTTTTCTAGTACATATGATTCAAGGATGAGTTTTGAGAGATGATAGAAACATTAAAAATTGAGGGAAAAATATACTTTTCAAAATATTATTAATTAATAATGGAAATCTTCTTACATGTAATGTTAATATTTTAGGTGGTATATGTAATGACCTGAACTTCTAAATAATTGTTGTTTCATAAATTTTTTTGTTATTTTTTTTCGTACTCAACAAAACAATATCTTTTTATTAATAAAGTGAGGGTAATTAAAATGAGACCTTTGGGTTTCAACTATTATATGGTCATTGGTTAATATTACCATTGGAAACTATGCTCTTAACTTTCTGATTACTGTTTATAAATACAAATGATCATGGTTAATTAATACAAAAAGGTGAGTTGATAGCCTCATCTAGAAGACTCAGGCCATCCAAATCCCATTTGTCGAAGCTTGTGAAAGAGGTTACATCACTGGGATTTTCTATGTTCAAATCCCAATATGAAATTCAACATGTTATGATTTAACAGAATCGCTTATGGGAGAAGTTCAAGTTGATAGAAATCACCACTTGGAAAATGTTGTTTGATCCACACCAAGATTAAATCCCCATTGTACACTTTACACTTAAGTCACATGTGGACGTTGTAAGGGGTTATGTAACGAGGACTTAGTTACTATTAACAATCCCTTGGAATAAATAAATTTTTTATTTCACCATTCCTATTTTATTAATATCTTTTCTTAATAATGTATATGTTTACTTAAGAAAAATGTGATAAACTGATTTTAGATGTTAAAATTTTACTTTTCAGAGAATTTTAATACATAGAGAATTATTATGGTAGAATAATCTTCATATTTTAATTTCTAATGTCAAAATTAACTTAAGATGAATTTTTATACGTTTTCAATGAATATTAAATTTGATGAATAGTATTTTATGAATAGTGTTTTTATGAGTAGTATTTAATGAATATTGTTTTTTGATGATTAGTAAAAAATATTTTATTATTTAATAACTTTTCCTTTAAAATGACTTTCATAAATAGGATATAAATGATTCTAATCAGGGTGAAAATTGTGTTTAAATAATATCAAAATAAATATTTTTTTAATAGTAACATAACTTTTGGAATATTAATTTTACCCTTATGAATGGTAATTTTAACAATGGCATAGTAACATCACCAAACAAGGTATAAATATTTTTTAGTCATCCTAAGTGGTAATGTGATATAACATTATTTAGTTTACGTAAATAAATATTTTAGAAATTTCTAGTCAGGTATTAGTATTTTATTTTTTTAATTTATTTTAAAATAAAATTAATATTTATAAAATGGAGTATACTTTTAGATTCTATACATTGAAAAATTTTTAGGGTGAATTTTTGGGATTTCTCTGAAATAGTAGAATTTTTATTGAATAGTAAAAATACAGTTTTGAGTTTTGGTGTTTTTAATAACATCATCTATGAAGTAATCATGATGTAATAATTCTGGTCAACTAGTGTACAGTAAGATATTTTATGAGGTGTCCCATGTGGCTAATACCATGGGCAAGCCCATGGTTTTTCAAGTTCCACTAATGATGTGTCCCTTGGAAATTAATAAAATACTCCCTTACTTTTTCTATAAATAAAAACCCATTACTTCATTAAATTCATTCCAAATTCCTCCTTGATAATGCTCTGGTCTTTTTACCTCCCAAGGAATCCTCCAAAATATTCCCTCTACCCCCAAGGTCCCAACCTTCTAGTTTTTTAAGGTACTGTACAAAGTAAGGGAACCTTTGACCCTCCTATTTTGGTCACCACATCCTATTTGTTATGTCTTCTAGATTCCATTTAATTATGTCACGGTATATTGTTATATAACCCTATTACTATCAATTTCGTGTCCAAATGATGAGATACACTTTACACTCTCATCAACTGATTTTCTAAATTTTTAAATGACGTCGTTAGGTGGCAATTAATTTAAAAAGACATCGCATATTTTCTTTTCTTACAACTTTTCTATTCATGTGTTATGTCCTTCAAATATACGTACAATGATCTTATTTCTATTTTACTCTATCCCTATACTGTATTATGAGTTATTTATGAGTTTGTGACCCATGTACCCTCTCTTTTAAATGTTATCTTAAACCATGTTGTATAACAGTTATGTTGTTGAATTTTTGTCTCAAAATATCAATTTTTCTCATGAAATTCTATTATATTATTTAGGTGAATACCCAAACCTATTTCATCTATTGGTATATTAATCAAGAAATAGAAATGATAAATCTGATTCTATAATTAGCATACATAAATCCATTATTCTCTTTCCATAGGTTATAAATGACAAAAATGATCTTGTTTTTATGCACTTTTCAAAACGTCTTGATTTTGATATAACACCCATTTCTTTAATTCACAATGGGTTATTTATGAAATTTATGATTATGATATATGTGTCTCACATGATAATAAATACATATTAAGGGTGTTCCCTGATTTTTCTCTAATGCATTGGGTAGAGAATTTAATCTCTAGAGATGACATGTTTTAAGATACCTTAGTGAATAACCTTGGTAATTTCTATGACACCCTGTGGTGTACCTTGGTGATATGTTTATGAATTTATAAATTAAATGTAGTAGCCACAGTTTCAATTTATGTTTCTAGTTATTATTATTATTACATGACTCTTTATCTCTATGTTCATTCGATATCGCTCAAGTTCACATGTAAACTGTTTTACTTGTTTTTCTATTGGGCCTTCTGCTCTCCGTTTCCTTTGATGTATGTATCCAGGTTATTAGATTCAATAATTGTACTTAGGAGTAAATTTTCAAGAATCTATTCAAGGTGATTCAATGTTTTTTTAAATATTCATGTTTTATGTTCCTGATTTCAAAGAAAGTAGAGTTAAAAATCATATGTTTGTAAAATATGTTGAAAAGGTATGTAATAAAAAGGCGGGATGCCATAGTTTTTATAAAAGGGTAGTTTAGTTATTTTCGGAAATTAGGCTATGAAAATTTTAAGAAAAACCATATAGAAAAGTTTAAAATTTTGAAAAGTTCATGGTATTTTGTTAAAATATTAATTATGTGGTTTCCAGTCAAATAAATTCATGTCTGGATACGAACAAGTGGATGTGGCTCTAGAATAGATGTACATAGGAGGGAAAACTATGACTATGAGTTTTGGTCTTGACCAGGGGTATCCTGGTACATAACAACGGGACTTTTTCACTCTTATTTTGACATTCTCAGTGTGTATGTTTGGTTAATCACAATCTTTATTATGAATCAATATGAAGTATTTATAGAGAAATGTTATTGTTGTTAAAGAATAAAATGATTAAGAAAAATGTATTCAGATATAAAAATAATTTATAGTAAACATATTAGTAAATGAAATAAGACTCTAAATAAGGTTTTATTCTTTTATAAAATTGTGGTCAATAGGAGGAACCATGAAAATGGTAAACACAATGGACCATGCGCTGACAGCCCTCTGATGGATGTCAGAATGGAAAAATTCATGAGAATGATGAAACAACATACTCAAGTTATGAGAAATAACCTGAATCAATATGAGATACCAATCTCATGATGAAGGTAACAACATTCTGTTGAGTCCTTTATATGTCAGTGACCACCAAACATTAGTGTATCAACCGAACCATTGATTTTTGAAGAGTGGATCAGATCTATCGAGACGATCTTTTCTCTCTTACATTGTTAGAACAATAGATGGTCATCATGGATGTTTATTATTTAGAGGTAGAAGCTAATCAGTGGTGGGAATTGATTAAAAACATGATTACAAGAGTGGTGGTTGAAGCTATGGAGTGGGAAGAGTTCACATGGATCTTCTTCAATAAGTATTTCCCTCGTTCAATGAGAAAAAAATTCGGATGGAATATTTCGATCTAATGTAGAAGGAGAATAAATCTATTGGAAGCTGCGAGATGAACATCACAATAATTTCATGTTACACCACATGCTTTTTCAGGGATCCTAATGGGAATGTTGATAGATTCTTTTGGGGAATATGACCTCATCTATGGATTAATCTATCCTACCAAGACAGGGATAGTTATGATTAGATCGTGCAAATTGTGATGAATGTTGAACTAGATTTCAGTGAGATGAAGTGGTCTCATAAATCCAATGAAAAGAAGAGATCAATGGAGCACATCTTAGATAGTTTTGTTATCAGGGAAGAGGAGGAAAGAAAGTGCAATGTCCTACATGTAAAAATTGTGGGAATAAGCATTCAAGGAACCATCATCTCAGGAGCGTGAAGTTCTAGAAGTGTGAAAGAGATTTCTATATTGCAGGGAATTGTCATAGTGAGGTAGAGAATCAACTTCCCAACATTAAGGGAAAATGGAATATAGTGAATTCCCTACCTGATTTCCAATTCTATAAGTGTGGACTAATTGGCCCCTTTTCCAATCACTGTCTAAATCTGAGGGCAGTAGATGGGAACCACCATCAACCTCAACAAAGGCCAAGGGAGAAAGGTTGTGCTTTTTCTATCACAATAGCAGATGTTGAAGCCCCAAATGATGTGGTGGAATTTACCCTTTTTGTTCTATCCAATATATCAAATACTTTTTTTGATTCTTGTTATACACATTCCTTTATTTCATCCATGTTCACAACAAATTTAGAATCAACCCCTGAATTTCAAAAAGTATAGTTATATGTCAGGACTCCTGGTGGGATTATCCAAGAATCGACAATGTTTAGAAACTCTAGTATTTACATTAGTGAGCACAATCTTATCGTTAATGTTGTAGTAATTACCATGATGGAATTCAATATTATATTTGGGATGGACTGGCTCTAAAAGTATAATGCTATAATCAAATGTAGAACTATGGAAATCACAGTAATATTGAATGGAAAACCTATAGTTATATTCCTTGGAGAGATACCTCAACCTCATCATTGTGTGTAATAAAATCTTATATCCTTGTTTTTTGTGTTGATCGGCGAAGAAGAATAAGTAAATAAGAGTATAAGGATAGAAAATATCCCATCATCTAGGAATTCATTGTGGTATTTCATGAGGATTAACCTGGACCTCCCCTGTAAATAGAGGTAGAGTTCTCCATTGAACTCGTACCTGGATCTCATCCAATATCAAAGAACCCACATAGGATGGAAAATGTGGTGATGGAGGAATTAAAGAAACAACTCCATGATCTTTTGGAGAAGGGGTTTATCTGACTGAGTGTGTCTCATTAGGGAGAACATGTTATCATTAGGAAGAAGAAGGATATATGAATGTGGCTATGCATAGATTATAGAGAACTGAATAGGATCATAGTGAAGAACAAATACCCTATTTCAAGAATTGGTGACTTATTTGACCAACTTAATGGCGAAAAATTCCTCTCCATGATTGAACATTGAACTTGTAATAATCAATTGATTGTGAAGAATGAAGATATTATAAAAATTTTCTTTCTGATCAAGATATGGGCATTATGGGTTTGTTATTATGCACTTAAGACTGACTAATTCCCCTGATATTATTATGGATATGATGAATATATTCTTTATGGTCAACCCTGATAACTTTTTGGTAGTATTTACTAATGATATTCTGATATATTCTGATGGTCATGAGGAGTATGAGGATCATCTAAGAGGTATTTTTTAAAAATCTACAGAAGGAGAGGATTTTTGGAAAGTTCAGCAAATGTAAATTTTTGTTACTACATGTTGCTTTCTTGGGGAACATTGTATCCAATGAAGGGATCACGATTTACCCTATAAAGATAATTATTGTAGGGGAGGGACCTCAACCTAGAAAAATAACTGATATTCATATTTTCCATAGATTAGCGGGATATTATAGGAGGTTTTTTGAACAACATTTCATTAATTTATTATCCATTAAGCAAGTAAACATGAGAAGGGGTCAAGTTCATATAAAAAAAGGTGTGTGAAGAAATTTTCCGAGAGCTGAAGAAGTGATTAGTTAATGCACTTATGGTAACTCAATTCTCACGTAGTGAAGGATTCATTATTTTTAGTGATGTATCTATGAAAGGGCTTCAGTGTGTCCTCATGAAAAATGAAATTTTAATTTCTTAGGCCTCTCGATAGTTGAAGACTCATGAGCAGAACTATTCTACGCATGATCTTAAGCTAGTTGTGGCCGTTTTTTCTGCAAACATATAGAGGTCCTATCTTTATGAAAATAAATGTGATATATACATAGACCATCATAGTTTGAATTATATTTTCAAACAAAAGAAATTGAACATGCGATAAAAGAGATGGTTGAAACTTCTTAAAGACTATGATTGTTTAATTAATTATCAACTTAAGAGAGAAAAAAGTCACTGATGCATTATGTATGAAAAAACCAGTTGTTTTTCCATGAAAAGAATTCAAAGAGATCATTAGATCAATGACCGTGTATATCTGGACATGGAAATTAAATTGGAAGGGACATCATCAACCCTATTTCAAATTATTTATCAACTATCATTACTAGATAAGATCATGAATTCTCATAAAAAAGATAATTTGTTACAAAATAAGTTTGAGGTTGTGAAGGATGGGAAGTTTCCAGAGTTTAGTATTGATAAAGAATGTGTATTGAAATTTCATACAATAATATGTGTTCCATAAATTCCGGAAATAAAGAAGGACCTCATGGGTGCAGTTTATAGTTCTACGTTCTCAATAAATCTTTGTAATATAAAAATGTATAGAGAAAATTGTGATCATTATTGGTGGGAAAATATGAAAAGAGGTATTTCTATCTACACTTCAACGAGCTTGGTATGTCAGAAAGTGAAGGTAGAGAGACAACTTCCTAAAGGGGTATTACAACCACTACCCATACAAGTATGGATTTGGGACAATATCACTAGAGACTTTGTCACTAGCCTCCCAAGAACTTCCAAAGGAAACAATGCAATATTTGTTGTTGTGGACCATCTCACCAGTAATTATCATTTAATGTCTATTCGGGAAGATTTCTCTCTGGATCAACTGGCTAGGATTTACATGAGGGAAGTGGAAATGCTGCATGGAGTTCCACTTTCAATCGAATCTGATCGTGATCCAGGGTACACATCAAAATTCTGGAAAACTCTCCAATATGATCTGAGTTCCAAATTGAATTTTAGTATGTCCAATCACCCCCAAAATAATGGCTAATCTGAAAGGAATATTGAAACAAATGAGGACATTTTGATAACATGATCAATGGAATTTAAATGTGGATGGGATCAATATCTCCCATTGGTGGAGTTCTCTTATAAGAATAACTTCCACTCGATTATTCAAATGGAACCCTATAAAGCTATATATGGTAAGAGATGTAGAACTCCTACTTTTTGTGATGAAGCTAGTGAGAGAAATATTTTTGGCCCTGAACTTTTTCAAGAGATGACAGAATTGGTCCATGCCATCTATCAACACGTTAAGTCTGCTCAGAGTTAGAAAAATTGATATGTCCAAAACCATCAAAGGGACTTGGAGTTTGATGTTGGTGACAAATTCATTACTATAATTTCACCGTAGAAGAGATTCATGGGGTTTGGGAAGAAATAAAAACTCATCCATAGGTACATTGGCCCCTATGAAATCATTGCCCGCATAAGAGCACTGGCCTATCTGCTTGCACTTCCTCAGAATCAAGCACAATTTCATGATGTCTTCCATGCATCCCTCTTGAGGAAGTACATATCTGACCCTTCACATGTATTTAATCAAGAGTTGGTAAAATTGGAACATGAATTCTCTTATGAGGAGCAAGCGATGGATATCGTGGATGGTAGAGATGAGATTCTATGAAACCAGGCTACCCACCTTGTTAAAGTGTTGTTGATAAAACAAAAATGTGATGAATCCTTGAGGGGACTATATAAGTTTATGTGGAAGAAGTACCCAAACATTTTCTAATCTGAGGGTACGATTTGAAATTTTGGGGATGATATTTCATAAGGGGGAAGAATGTAATGCCCCGAATATTTGAATAATAGTTGTTTCAAAACTTTCTGCGTTATTTTATTTGTTACACAACAATAAATATATCATTTTATTAATGAAGTGAATATAATTAAAATGAGACCTTTGGGTTTCAACTGTTATATTATCATTGTTCAATTTCACTGTTGGAAAATATACTCTTAATGTTTTGATAATTGTTTATAAACACGAATGATCATGGTTAATTAATACAGAAAGGGGAGTAAATGGACTCATCTAGTAGAATCAAGACCTATGAATCCCATCTATTGGATCTTGGGAAGGATGTAACATCACTTGGATTTTATTTGGACCAAGCTCAAGCTGAACTTCAACATGGTAAGCTTGAACAGATTCACTTATAAGAGAATTTTTTTTATTGAAATCACCACTCAGGAAATGTCTTCTGAGCCACCCTGAGATTCTATCACCATTGGAAACCTTACTCATAGGTCATATGTGGGAATTATAAGGGGTTATGTAATGAGTCCTTGGTTAATTTTTGTAATCCCTTGTTATAATTAAAATGGTTATTTCATCATTCATGTTTTAGGAATACACTTTCTTAACAAAGTATTTGTTTAATTGAGACATATTTCATAAATTGATTTTATAAGTAAAAATTTTATTTTTCAGATATTTTTCTTACATAGAGAATTATTATGGTAAAATAAATATCATTTTTGAATTTCAAATGTCAAAGTTAACCTAGGATGAATTTTTAGAGGTTTTCTATGAAGATTCAATTTGATGATGATTGATTTATGAATAGTTTTTTTAGGAATAGTTTTTAACAAATAGTGTTTTTGATGAATAGTAAAAAATATTTTAAAATTAAATATGTTTTTATGTAAATTATTTTTTAAAAATTGGACTGCATGGTTGTAATCAGGGTGAAAAACATTGTTTAATTATATCAAAATAATTTTTTAGTAAATAGTAACACCAACCATTGGAATAGTAATTTCACCCTTATGAATGGTAATTTTACTAATGGCATGGTAGCATCACCTAAGGAGGTATATATATGTTTTAGTCATCTAACATTGTAATGTGATATTACTATATCATAGTTTAGGTGAATAACTATTTTAGAAATTATTGGTCATGTATTAGTATTTTATTCATTTCATTTAATTCAAAATGAAATTAATTTTTATAAAATTAATTTGACATTAAGATTATACACATCAAAAATGGTTAGGGTGAATTTTTTGTACTATTTTGAAACAGTTTAATTTTCAGTGAATAGTAAAAATACAGTTTTTAGTTTTGGTGTGTTTAATAAAATCATTAATGATATAATCGAGATATAATAATTCTGGTAGACTTGCGTACAATATTATATGTTATAAGGTGTCCCATGTGTCTAATACCATGGGTAAATACCATGGGAAATCCCATGGTTTTGTAAATACCAGTAATAAGGTGTCCCTTAGAAATTAATTAAATATTCCCTTAGTTTTTGTATAAATACTGAACCATTCAGTCATTAAATTCATTCTATATTTCCTCCTCAACTAGGATCTTTTCTTTTTACCTCCCAAGGTGTCCTCCCAAGGTTCCCTCAACCCCCCCCCCCCCCCCAACAACCCATCCTTCATGTTTTTGAAGTTACTCTTCAAGGTAAGGGAACCTTTCACCCTTGTCTTTTAGTCAGGACTTCATTTGTGTTATGTCATTTAGTTTCCATCTTATTATGTGGGGGTATGTTATTCTATATCGCTATTACTATCCACTTTATGTACAAATGACAAGATACCCTTTCTTCTATCATTAGCAGATTTTTTGAATTTTAATTTTCACTGTTAGACTGATGAATTTTTGTAAAAGAAATTGCATCTTATCTTTCCTTTAATGTTTGATTTTTATGCAGTTTGAAATTAAAATATCTATAAAATGATCCTATTTCTATTTTATTCTTTCCATATACTATATTATAAGTTTTTGACCTCACCTATTTTGATAATCCCAACTATTCTTTCACATACCTTGAAAATCCCAATTAATGATTATCTATATTCTAATTTTGTCAATCTACGACATTATATCTGATAATAATATTAAAATAATCCTTGAAATATGTTAATCAATGTCTATATTAGTGTTTATCTTTGTTTATATATGTTTAGAAGTAATTCTAACCCAATAGGATATGTTTTGCATAAAACTGATAAGTGTTAGTCACTGATCTTTGTATGGCTACTGATACAGAGCTACTGATAGACATAGTCTACCGATAGATACAGTCACCAATAAGCCAAGGTCACCAATACAGAATGGAGCTACCGATATGCATAAGTATTCCAATATTCATAATAACTGGAACTAAGCGAGCTACCGATACAGACAGTCGCCGATAAATAGAGCTACCGATAAACCAAAAGGTACCAATATACAGAGTCACCGATACAGAATGAAGCTACCGATACAAAGTAGACCTACCGATAGATCTAGAGCTACCGATAGAATGAAGTCACTAGTATATAAATCTACCGATACCAAAATTTCTAGATACATAGAATAAGAGCTACCAATATCAGGAGCTACCGATACATGTTCAAAGAGCTGCCGATGGAAGGTTACTACTACACAAAGTCCATCGTACACATCTACCAACAGAAGTCTACTAATGACTGACCAACCAACCAATCTCTATACTCTTAATAATATTTATTTATTAATATTACTGATACATTTGATGTTTTTAATATAGTTAATGTTATTTAAGGATATCTTTTGGCATGTTAGGGAATCGTACCTAGTACCCCTGAAAAAGGAAATCATTCTTTTTTGATGGAGCTGAAAGCTATAAAAGGGAAGATAAATATCTAGCTAGAGTGGGGTGAATATATGAAAATCATAGGAAATAACCTAAGAAGGAGCTTGAAGAATAAGGCAAGAGATGAAAAGTGGTGCATACGGAAAGACTACATCCATACTCCAAAAACACTAGACATATAGGAAGTAATTCATTCTATAGGAGAACACAAGCTGCATCTTTAGTGAAGAATTACAACAAACACTTCATGCACTCAGGCTGATAATCTGAACCTAAAAACCAAGGAAGAAAACAAAACTCTATTTTTCAGACAAAAACCAGAGAAGGGCTCAAAAGCATTTCTAACCAATTAAAAGATTCTAGAGCTGCACTGCCAAAAACTAAAGATTTTCTAAACTCATTCATACTTACTCTAGTGATTATTTTATTTACATTTAGAGCAGTGTGTGTACCCTTTTTATTTTACACACACTATCTCTTGATCTAAGTTGGGGGATTCTTAAATACTCATTCAAAATCTATAACTCCCTTGTATCCCACTGTTGATAGTGGTAGAGGTCGAGTAAGACCAGGACAACTGTGAGATATTGTTTGTTTTCCTACGTAGAACTATGATAGAGGTCTTTGAACCTGGACAGTCTTTGCACTGTTTTTTACCCCGATCCAGGGTGTTGATCAATTTATGTAATTTGTTTGAGAGGAATAAGTCTCAGCTTGAGAGTTAAACTATTGGTTAGATCTACTGTACATTTTAGATTAAGTCATAAGTGTACTATATATTTCATATTACGCTACTAACTACATTGAAATATAATTTGATTAAATGTTTCTTTGAAAGTTAAACTAGAAAATGTTTATACTTATTGTAAACAAGTATGTTTGTTTCAAAAGTCAATTTAATCATCAGATTATATTAACTGAGACCTAATCAATCTTCGAGAAACTAATTGAACATTTAAAATCTGTATAAATTCACTACAGTTTGACTTTGTTTTTTAAAAGGGGGATTTTAAGAGAAATATTGTTAACAGAAATTTTTAATTGGAACTCAATTCACCCCACTCTTGAGTATCCACTCTGACCAACATTTGGTATCAGAGGATTTTATTAATACACGTTTTCAAAACATTTTGTCTTTCAACTGTGATTTTAATGGTATTTTTAATGACTTAAATTTATTGTAGTTCTAATTTTTATCTATATTATATATTTTCTAAAATCTAGTTATAGAAAATAGACTACAAGGTGCTGATACTAACACGGCACCTTTCTTTAATGGTACAAACTATTCTCAGTGGAAACATAAGATGAAAATTAATTTGGAAAGTATGAGTTTTGATATTTGGACTGCTATAGAGTCACAATATAAAATTCCAGAAACTAAAAGAAAAACATGGCATTAAACTACAAAGACTGCTTACAATAATAATTGTAAAATTATGAATGCCCTATATTGTGATTTAGGAGATGAAGAGTTTAATAGAATTTCATCCTGTAAAACTTCTTATGAAATATGGGACACTTTGGATATTTCCCATGAAGGAACAACCAATGTAAAAGAAATGAGATTGAATACATATACTATTAAATACGATAATTTTATAATGAAATCTTATGAACCCATTTATGAAATGTATCTCAGGATCAATGAGATTTTCAATACTATGTACTCTCTTGGGAAAGCTGTTCCAACAAAGGAACAAATTATGAGGATATTAAGATGTCTTCCAGAAAGATGGATAGGCACATCTGTTTCCCTTAGAGAATCTTGCGACATAAGAAAACTGCCTGTTAAGGAATTGATATTTATGTTTATGATGTATGAGGAATAACTTAAAGTGAACAAAGAAGAAAATGATAAACCCAAGAGAAAATCAGTGGAATTCAAGTATACTACTTCAAAGGTAAATGAAAATGAGAAAATTCATGTACCTACTGAAAGTTTAACAAGAAACAGTTCAGACTCTGATAGTGATGAGGAAATGGCTAAAATAGCCAAGAAATTTAAGAAGTTCTATAGGAATAAGAAAATCTTCAAAAAAAACATACTAAAATGGTAAGTAAGACAATAAAATTAAGTAGAAGAAGGATTGGAAGAAATCTGATAATGGAGATGATATAGTCTGCTATGAATGCAAGAGAAAAGGACTCATCAATGCTAACTGTCCAAAATTAAAACTCAAAAAGAAATATTATTATAAGGACAAGAAGTACAAGAAATCTATGAAACCAAACTGGAGTGCTTCGGAAGACAGCACAATTGAATCTGAAGTTTCTGATTTTGAAAATAATCTTTCCAACATGTGCTTTATGACTAACATATCCGAGGAGAACTATTAAAGAGTTTTCACAAGAAGGCATGATACTTGGATAGTGGATATTCAAGACGTAGGTCTGGAGATTACTCAAGCTTCAAGAGTCTAATCAAGTTTGATTGTGGCTATGTCACCATTAGTGATAATTCTAAATGAAAAATCATCGACCTAGGCCAGATTGGTATCATTAATTATGTTTTAATTTCTAATGTTTTATTTGTTGATGGAGTTAAATATAATCTATTAAGTATTTCTCAGTTATCTAATGATGGATTTAATGTTAATTTTGAAAATGATTCAAGTAATATTTTTAATTCTAATAATGTTGTAGTATTTTTTTCCTTGAGAAATGAAAATGTTTTTGATGTTGATCTGAATTCTTTAGCTAAGCAAAATGTTACTTGTTTAAATGCTTTTAATAAAGATTATTGGCGTTGGAATAGAAGATTAGGACACTGCAACATCCATTCACTTAGAAAATTTACTAGGAAGAACTTAGTTTGAGACCTAACTAAACATGAACTCCTACCAGACAAAGTGTGTAATCCCTATAAAAAGGGAATGCACCATAAAGTTTCATTTAAATCAAGAAAAGAAGTTTCAACTTCTCAACCTCTTGAGTTGGTTCACATGAAATTTTTTGGACCTTCTAGAGTTTCTAGTTTCAATGGGAAGCACTATGTCTATGCCTTAGTAGATGAATTTTCTAGATATACTTGGGTATACTTCTTATCTCACAAAAGTGAAGCTTTTTCTTACTTTGTTAAATACTCTAAGTCTATAGAGAACCTTAGTGGACCTATGATTAAGACCCTAGGAAGTTACCAAGTTCGTGAGTTTGAAAGTCAAGAGTTTGAATCTTATTGCTCACACATTGTCTATATTCATAATTTCTCTACCCCTAGGACACTTCAGCAGAATGGTGTATTATAAAGAAGAAATATAACCCTTCAGGAAATTGCAAGAACTATGCTTAATGAGTATGATCTACCTATTTATTTTTTGGGCTGAAGCTATGAATACATCTTGTCATATTATTAATAGAGTCCTTATTAGACCTGTTCTCAAGAAGACCCCATATGAACTATGCAATAATAGAAAACCCAAAGATAGTTACTTTAGTGTCTTTGGATGCAAAGTATTTATCCTCAGTACAAAGGATAATCTGGACAAGTTTGCTTCTAAGAGGGATGAAAAAACATTTATTGGTTATTCATTAACTAGAAAATCATATAGAGACTGTAACAAATGAACCAAATGTGTGGAAGAATATGTTCACATAAATTTTGATGAAACTGATCCACATGATCCTAAAACCTCTCTTGAAAATCTTGAAGAAGATTTGACTATTCTGGACCTTAATGATAAAACTAAAGAACCTGCTGTAAAAATATCCAGTTCTGGACATATTCCAGAGTCTTCTTCTGTTGAGCTCGACCCTATAAATAAACCTGAAATTTATAGACCTACCTTTACTACATCAACTAGGATTCTAAAGAATCATCCTTTGGATGATTTTGTTGGTAATCATGATATAGGGACACAAACTAGAGCTTCTCTATGAAATCGGATTGAACATCAATCCTTTAATTCATTGAAAGAACCTAAAAATGTCACTGATGAAATCAATGATGAATTTTGGGTAATAAATATCCAAGAAGAGTTAAATCAATTTGAAAGAATCGAATTTGGGAATTAGTTGACAGACCCAAGGACACGTTGAAAATAGGCACTACATGGGTTTTTAGAAACAAAGTTGATGAATCTGTAAATATAGTTAGAAACAAAGCTAGGTTAGTTTCACAAGGATATAGTCAAGAGGAAGGTATAGACTATGAGGAAACCTTTTCCCCTATAGCTAGATTCAAATCTATTTGGATCTTACTCTCATATGCTACACATATGAATTTTAAGTTATATCTAATGGATGTCAAAAGTTCTTTTCTTAATGGTTTTATTATTGAAGATTTTTTGGTTGAACAACAACTTAGATTTACCAATCCTCATTTTCCAAATAAAGTTTTTAATCTTTCTAATGCATTATATGGTTTAAAACAAGCTTCAAGAGCTTGGTATGATAGACTTAGTAGTTTTATTATTTCCAAAGGTTTTACTAAAGGGATTTCTGATCCAACTCTTTTTATTAAAATAATTTCTAAAGACGTTTTGATAGTAAAAATCTATGTTGATGATATTATTTTTGGATCTTCTAAAAATGATTTATGTACTGATTTTTCAAAAAGTATGAAAAATGAATTTGGAATGAGTTTAATAGGAGAACATAAATATTTTCTTGGATTTCATGTTCTATAAAATGAAAATGTTATTATCTTGAATCAATGTAAATATAAAAAGGATATTTTCAAACGTTTTGGTTTGGATTGTATTAAGGAATGTGATACTCCTATGAGTACAGTCGGTAAATTGGATGCAGATGAAACTGGGAAACCAGTGGATCAAACCAATTTTAGAGGTATGATTGGAATCTATCTTTACCTTACTTCTAGTTGACCAGATATTATGTTCAGTGTTTGTTTGTGAGCAAGATTTCAAGCTAATCCAAAAGAATCTCATTTAATTTCTGTTAAAAGAATTTATAATTATCTTAAACACACATTAAACATAGGTTAGTTTTACCCAAAATGACAATACATGGAGTTAATGAGTTATTTAGATGCTGACTTTGATGGTTGAAAGTTGGATAGAAAAATCACATCTGGAACATGTCATTTATTGGGAAAATCCTTAGTATCTTGGTGTAGTAAAAAGAAGAATTCTGTAGCATTTTCGACTTCCAAAGCAGAGTATATAACTGCTGGTAGTTGGTGTGCACAAGTTCTGTGGATGAAACACACTCTTTTGGACTATGGATATGATTTTAAGCATGTTTCTATCAACTGTTATAACACTAGTGCAATAAACATTTCAAAGAACCTTATATCTCACTCTTGGACCAAACACATTGATTTAAGGCACCATTTATTGAGAGATCATTACAAGAATATTGATATTACTCTTGAATTTATAGGTACTAAACATCAATTAGCTGACATTTTCACCAAACATTTAAGATCGGATAGGTTATGTTACATTAGGCATGAGTTGGGAATGATTTAACTAGATCGGTTGGTACCTCACCGATGTAACCTCACCGATGTGACCTCAACAATGTAACCTCACCGATGTGACCTCACCAATGTATCCTCACCTATGTAACATTGTCGATGTAACCTCATCGATGTAACCTCACCTATGTAACCTCACCGATGTATCCTCATCGATGTGATACCTCACCGATGAAACCTCACCGATGTAACCTCACTGATGGGAATTCTCACTGATAAACCCTACCGATGAGTGCACTGTTTTAAACTTCTGTCTGCTGCCAGAATCTGAATCATTTTTACTTTATATCATTTTATTTATTTATTTTATGATTCCTAAATGATAAAACAATATCCTATAAGCTTATCAATCCACCGAGCCTCAAACCCTTTACCATCAAACCATAGATCTCGAATATTTCAAAAACCCTAAATCCCTCGAACCAGAGATGGAAATAACCAAAGTACCTACCATCAGATATGACACTGATGAGCTGAATGCAAATAAGCAGATTTCTGATCCAAAAGAAAGTGTTAGTGTTTGTAGAACTAGGTCGGGTAGGCGACCAGTGAACCCTCATTTGTTGAATAGAGTTATTATGTTTGAAAAAGAGTTGTTCTTGGAATGGTTGTTACCTAGAAAATAGTTAGTGCTCGAAGTGTTGGATGATCAAAAGTTGGTAGATTTCTTTTTGAAAAAAAATGGTCCCTACCATCCGATGCTAATGAAACAATTTTACGAGTTTGTGAGTTTTGAGAAGTCAAAAGATGAGAACTGAGTGATTTTTTTTGCAATGGAATAGAAATTTCTTTTTCATCAATTGATTGGGCCTAATGATTGAAGGTTCCACACGAAGGTGTATCTAGATATGACTCGAAAGTTATACCACCTACAGGTGATACATTCGATTATGAGACTCCATTGGAGGATCTCACCAGTGATGGAAGTCAAAGACAAGTGGTGGTTGCTGAAATGGATAGAGAGAATAGATTGCTGTTCAAATTTGTTCAGCATGTCTTAATACCAAGGAGAGGGGACATTGTGAATTTAAGATTTCAGGATATCTATCTCCTGCATCTCTTGAGACATTATGTAAAAGTTACTCTGTGCAGATTGCTGATGATTCAAATGGAAGACATGATAAGGCCAAAATCAAAGACTAATGCCCTATTCTTTGCCAAGTTGATCTTAGTGATGATGAAAGTGAAAGGGGTAGATGAGTCTCAAGATGAGACAGTGGTAGTAAGGAAAAACTTCTGTATCACAAGCACAGTGATCAAATACATGTAGATAAATTGGAACCCATTGAGAGGAGAGTGGGTTAATAATGACAAGAAGGTATATGATAAATTCAATCATGTGGATCATCCTTTAAGACCTAAGGATGTGAGGGATCCATGTCTAGGACATGATGAAGAAGAACCAGAGTACGGTGATGAGACTGAAGTAGAAGAGACTTCTATGGATGATGGAAGAGATATGGGCTTACCTCCAAGCCCTGCTACTGAAATTGTATCTTCTACAAAGGAAACTCTATTAGAAGAAGAGACTTCTGCTGATGATGAATACCAGCCAGCTCCTGAGCATGGAGAAGAAATTGAGAATGAATCTGAAGCCTCTGATTCTGTCTAGTTGAGTATAAGTCCATTAATTGGATTCTTCGTTGTGCCTACTAAGGATGTAGAAGGAGAAATGGAAGAAGTTTTAACTAATCCAGATGGCCCTCCTACTGTTGCAGAGAAAAAATTGATAGTAGAAGATTCTTCTGAGGAAGAAAGACCTACTAAGAATGTTGTTGCTGTACATGGGAATTCACCCATTAAGGGGGAGCGTCAAACCATGTTTGGAAGTGTTTCAGTGGCCGTTGAGATTGAGGACTGGGCAGAAGACCCAGGTTTTGTGGATTGTGGATTAGACTATCCTGATGTTTATAATGATGCATCCCTCAATAGGCCAAAGATCATTTATGATGTTGAGACTGTGTTGTTACCCGGAGATGTGGTCAGAATGCATGACCTAGATAATTTGAAAAAAATCTTAATGTTGTTTTTGTGAAAGAGACAAGAAAGATGGAAGTTTCACTGGTGTCATCAATTCAATCAATTATGAATGACTTAGTGGCCAGAATAATTTCTGAAAGAGATCCTATTGTAATTGATCCTACTGATATGATCACCAAGGCTGATCTTGAATCATTAAAGGATGAGGTGAAAGAGTTCTTTAGTTCTTCTGTTGCTCAGTTGAAGCACTTTTTTGTTTAAGAGATGAGAAATTTGGAAAAATATTTTGAACTCTCTCTCGGTTATAATATGTCAACCTCTGTGGCAGAAATAGTGGAAGAAGTTAAAGCCTGCCAGACTCAAGTACCTAGACTGGAAGCGGATGTTGATGCTCTAAATAAATTTGTTATCTCTTGAGAATCTAACATGAGTTCAAAATCTCAAGAAGCCAAGGACTTAGCCTATATAAAAAGTGTTGTGGTCCAGATGGTATCAGTGTTTGATGGATTTAAAACCTCTATGAAAGAACATGTCAGCACCCAGGATTCCCAAGTGAAAAACCTTATTAGTGGGTTGACCAAAAACATCAAGGAAACAATAACCTTATCTATTGGTTCTGTTGCTTGTAGACCTTCAATGGATTTGAATCAGATTCGAGCTGTAATGAAGGAGGAGCTTGGTTCAGCATCAACCAGTGGCTCTGTGGACTCATCCGACCTGAGAAAAGTTGTTATTTCTACTAGAGATTCAGAAAGAGAAATAATGAAGATAGTCCAAGACTATATGAGAGATGCTTCTGCCTCTCATAAAGAAGTGAAATACAAGGTAGACTCTTATTTCCAAAATTTTTACACCAAGAATCAACTCAATAATCACTTCCAACTTCTGTTGAAAAACCTGAAGTTACCTCGTGTTAATCAATCCTTTATAGAGAAAGTCAAAAAACTAAGGGAATTGACTCTAGCCTTAGAGAAAATCATGGAGAACAAGGATGATTTCTTATATTCTATAGATATAGGAGGATGAATAATTATAGATTTTAGAAATATTTTGTTGCCTTTCCTGCATGTCGATGATAGGCCAGTGATTGTACCTCCAGCCTTACCTGCCTCTACCTCAACTACTTCTCCTGTTCAGATGACTCTAGCCCAAGCCATTCGAAGCCTTACACCTATGATCACACAATGAACTCCTCAATACAAGCCAGGCATAGTTTATGTGGCTCAGCCCACTATGATCATTTCCAGAATTCCTAAGCCTTAACCAGTATCCACACAGTCTGAATCCTCTTCTGATCCAAATGTAAAATCACACATTGAGGATGTGGATTGAATAGGTGGCTAAGATGTTTGATCGGAATCCCTTGTATTTTGTTTTCTTTCTCTGTACCTTGTTGCAACATATAGTACAATTGGATTTCTTTTCTTTCTCATTTTGTTCCTATTCTCTTTGTTGTTCCCCACTTTTTGATTATTACAAAGGGTAGAAATATTATCAATGTATCAGAGGGGGAGAAATATTATCTAAGAGCTACCACGATTTTCCCCTCTGATATCATTGCATTTAATTCTACCTCTTATACATTGTGTTTTATAATATTCTATTTCCTCTGAGATAATTTAATTTAATGATATATCCTCTAATACAATTACCCTTTAAAAAAACTATAATATCATAAGTTGTGATTAAAAAAACAGGGAGATTGTTGACCTCGCCTATTTTGATAATCCCAACTATGCTTTCACATACCTTGAAAATCCCAATTAATGATTATCTATATTCTAATTCGCCCAATCAATGAAATTCTATCTGAAAATAATATTAAAGTAATCCTTGAAATATGTTAATAAGTGTTTATTTTTGTTTATATATGTTTTGAAATAATTATAACCCAATCAGACATGTTTTGCATAAAACAGATAAGTGTTAGTCCCTGATCTACGTATAGCTACTGATATAGAGCTACCGATAGACATTGTCTACCGATAGACAGAGTAACCAATTAGCCAAGATCACTGATACAGAATGGAGCTACCGATATACCTAAGTCTACCGATACACATAATCACTGGAACTAAGTGAGCTACCAATACAGGCAGTCACCGATATATAGAGCTACCGATAGAACAAGAGCTACCGATATACAAAGTCACAGATACAGAATGAAGCTACCGATACAAAGCAGAGCTACCGATAGATCTAGAGCTACCGATATAATGAAGTCATCAGTATATAAAACTATTGACACAAAAATTTCCCGATACACAGAGTAAGAGCTACCGATATTAGGAGATACCGATTCAAGTTCAAAGTGCTTTCGATGGAAGGTCACTGCTACACAAAGTCCACCGTACACATCTACCACCAGAAGGATACTAATGATTGACCAAAAAGTCCAACTCTATACTATCAATATTATTTATTTATTAAGCTAATGAATATATTTGATGTTTTGAATGTAGTTAATGTTATTTAATGATATTTTTTGGCATGTCAGAGAACCGTACCTAGTACCCATGTAAAAGGTAATAATTCATTTTTGCCGGAGCTGAAAGGTATAAAAGGGAAGATAAAGATCTAGCTAGAGTGGGGTGAATACATGAAGATCATATGAAAGAACCTACGATGGCGCTTGAAGAATAAAGAAAGAACATAAAATTTGTGCATACGGAAAGACAACATCCATACTCCAAGAACACTAGACATACATGAAGCAATTCATTCTAAAGGATAACACAAGTTCCATATTGAGTGAAGAACTACAATAATCACTTCATTCACTAAGGCTGATAATATGAACTTGAAAACCAAGGAAGAAAATGACACTTTGTTTTTCAGACAAAAACCAGAGAAGGACTCAGAAGCTTTTCTGACCAATCAAATGATTCCAGAGCTGCACTTCCAATCACTAATGATTTTCTAAACTCATTCATACTTACTCTAGTGATTCTTTTATTTACATTTTGAGCAGTGTGTGTACCCTGTTTATTTTAAACACACACACTGTCTCGTAAGATAAGTAGAAGGATTCTTAAATCCCCATTCAAACTCTATAACTCCCTTGTATCCCACTGTGGATGGTGGTAAAAGTTGAGTATGACCTGGAAAGCTGTGAGCTATAGTTTGTTTTCCCACGTAGAACTGTGGTAGAGGTCTATGAACCTGGACAGTCTTTGCACTGTTTTTTACCCCGATCCAAGGTGTCGATCAATTTATATAATTTTTTTTGAGAGGACTAAGTCTCGGCTTGAGACTAAACCTCTTGGTTACATCTGCTGTGCATTTTAGATTAAGTCATAAGAATACTATATATTTCATTTTGCACTGCTATCTACATTGAAGAATAATTTGATTTAAAGTTACATTTATAGTTAAATTATCAAGTTTTTATACTTATTGTAAACATTTAAGTTAGTTTCAAAATTCAATTTAATCTTCAGAATAAATTAACTAAGACCTAATCAATATTTGAGAAACTAATCGAACATTTACAATCTGTATAAATTCACTACAGTTTAACATTGTTTTTAAATAGGGGGATTTTAGGAGTAATGTTTTTAACAAAAATTTTTAATTGGAACTTAATTAACCCCCCCCCCCTCTTGAGTATCCACTCCGACCAAAATAAGTTATTTATGAGTGGGTTCCCTTATCCCTTATCTTTTTAATGTTTTCTAAAACCGTGTTTTATATCTGTTATGCTGCAGAATATTTTTCTCCAAATATCTCCCTTTTTCTAAAGAAATTATCTTATCTTATTTAGGTCAATAACCAGAACTATTTAATCTATAGAGGTATTAATCATGACATAAATGTGATAAATTTTATTTTTGAGTTAACATACCTAAAACCCTTATTCCCATTCCATGGGTTATAAATGATGTCTTGATCGTGTTTTTAAGCACTTTTTAAAATGTCATGATAATGATATGAAACCCATTTCATTTATTAAATTTTACTTATTTATGAAATGATTGATTATGATCTATGTGGATCAAAAGAAAATAAATACATATTAATAGTGCACCCTGATAGCTCTACAATGCGTTGGGTAAACAATTTAATCTCAACATATGACATGTACTATGATACCAGGGTGAATAACCATGAATCGTTTTATGACACCTTGGGGATGGACCTTGGTGATATGTTCTTGAATGTCTAAACTAAATGTTGTAGCCAAATTTTTAAGTAATGATTCAAGTTATTATTGTTATGATATGACTCTTCTTCTCCATGTTCTTACTGATATTACTCAAGTTCACATGTATAATGTTTCACTTGTTTTCTTTACCAGGCCTTCTGCTCACCCATTCATTTGAAGCATGAATCCAGGTTATGAGATGTAGTAATTGTACTTAGGATGAAATTGTCGAGAATCATTTCAAGGGGATTAATGGTTTTTTAGGATTTCATGGTTTATATTTTTGATTTCTAAGACACTAGACTTTAAATATCCTCTATTTATTATATGTGATGAAAAGTTATGAAATAAAAAGGAGGGATTCCATAGTCAAGAATTGGAGGTCTAGAGTGAGGATAGATTCTCAATGACTTAAATTAACACACATGTGTTAGGTGGAGAACTTGGAATCTCAATAGAATAGAGATTATAAGTCTTTTGAGGAGAAAATATTGTTCATTAGATTGGATAAAATGAACCTTCTGGAAAGAAAAATTCCATTCTATTTCTTATTTAGGTCCATTACTCAGTGTAAAAATCACTCTGTTGGAGTAATGATTGATGTTTCATGAATTTTTGGGAAGACATGATGAGTGAGAGTAAATGATATGGTTATTCATGGATTTGGAAAAGTGGGATTGTGTATGAACTATATTGGATTTTTTGGTTATATTGAAGAATTTAGTGGATTTTGGGGGTAAATCACAAGTTTTTTTCTATTCAGGATCACCACTGTTGTTAGAAACCAATGTATTTTGTGTGAATTTCACTGATTTAGTAGACCAATTATTAATTCTCGTCGATTTATATGTGTGTCATTACACAAAATCAATAAGGGATCATGCTACTATATTTCCTAAGGGTATTATAATTAGAATACTACTATGGAAGGGATCATCAACCTGTTCACATGTGAAATGGCCTCTCTCATAAGTGTTTTGTGGTCTATGTAAGACTGATCATTAGATAATCATGGGACTCTATAGGCCAACGTATATTGGACATGGGGGTTACTAGTTTAATGTATAATGTATGATGTTTAATTCTTATATAGTTTTAAATGGAAATTAAATTTTTTCTTTGGACATGGGAGAAAAATTAGTGTAAGGGGAGGAGAGGTAATATCATTGGTGTGTTGATGCACGACTCTGAGCATTGTGTTTTGACCAAGAAATTGGTTATCTAACCAAGATAAAGGATCAAAATAACTATATTAATAAATTATTTATGATTTTTTAACATTTAAACAATGCCTTTAAAATTTAAGGACCCATATTCAGTGGATAATGAAGATTCAATTATTTAGGTTAGTTACCTTCAGAGGAAGACTATGATAAACGTTTCAACTCGTGTTTCCATGAGAACCAGAATGTAGTGGGTAAGAACTTCATTGAGAATGTAATATTAGTTATTTCTAGGGTGATCATTAGTACGACAAAATACATGTATTTGGGATGATATTGAGGGGGATAAGTTTAAAATCCACATTTTTATAATCCTTTTGATTTTAAATTCAAGGACTTTTGGTGGGAAAAATTAAACATTAAAAATTAAAAAAATTCAATTACATATGAAATGTGAGTAGCACATGGGTAAATATTAAATTAAATAAGGACCGTAAAGGTAGTTGGAAGATTCAATCACTACGTGAGGTTCAAATGATGATTTGATCCACTGTTTAAAGGTCTTTATGCTTCATGTAAGGGTATGGGGAAATTACAGCATTGTGCAAGGGTAAATTAACACTTGAGTAAGATTAATCTTCTACAAAATGTAAGGGAAATGGACTAGTGTATGGGTAATAACCTACAATTTATATGGATATGTGACTTGATTAATGGTCTTCTCTTACACTATGTATGTATAAGAGGCCTATATATTGGTAATCTGTAGTATTGTGTTGTGGTAGATTTTATTTCTAGAGTCATACAATGGTTTTCCATCATCATAAGTAAATATAAATTACATGAATGGAAAATAGAGACACATTTATTCATTTCACACCTGATTGTTAAGGGTAACCTGGGTAAGAGACACTACATAATGATATATACATTTACCATTTTTCATTAATTGGAACTCATTTTTAATATTGTATTTACCATTTTCAAAATTTATTCCTTAGACACACCAATAACATCCTTGGATTATTTTATTTTCAAAAATTCCATAGAATTAAAGACAGATGGTTGTTTCCATTAAATAAAATATTAATTGAGATTTCAATGCCCCACATTCATGTTTTGAGTAAATGAAAAATTAAATGGCTGATTTAATTTTTTTTTGTCATTTCCAGGAACCAGTATTTGGTTTCCCCTCATAAAAATATCTTAACTCATTAACCATTAATTTTGGAGTTGCACTCAATTTTATGTTTTCTATAATTTCCACTTTTAATAGGGGTGTGTTTTTCGTCTATGAATACTAGTTATCCTTTTAGAATTCTAGGCATGGAAAAGACTCTCTATCTCTCTCCCTTGTTTTGGGTGTTGTGTTTTCAAAAATAGAACTCATGTAATATTTCATTAAATATAATCATAGTCAATTTATGTTAATCCTTCTAAAGCCACAATGATAGTAATTGTAGAAAATTATTGAAATGATAATACTATAGTATTATGGTAAAGAATAATAAAAAATATTATTATTTATATCTTATTCTTCTAGAGGGAGGTTATAACATCACTTGTGGATTTCTAATTACTATTTCTGTAATATTCTATAATCACAATCTATTTCTTAAATAAATAATTTTTGAATTGTTTTTTATGGATAGAGTTATTATATCTTGTGGTATTTTTTTATTTATGAAACAATTTATTTGGACATAGATCTAAGAATTCATGTATGATAGTTTGAGCTAATGAGAACATAGACATGGTTTTACTAGAGATTAATTGATGAACCTTGATTTCAAAAATAGGAAAGTCTTTCAACATTTATGCTTCATTCCATTGATTGTGGGATTTTCATATATTTTGTTTACTAATTAAAATTTAGTTGTAATTAATTATTAATAATTCTTTTCTTGAATATACACATCCTAGATATCGATTGAATCCAAATGGACCTGTGTGCCTTAGACACAACAGTTGGGCATCTCTTTGCTTGAAGTATACATTATTTTAGGTAGGCAGTCTCATGTACTCGATCCTTTTGTATTCAAGTATTGTTATTCTCATGTGATATGAGGTTCTCCACCATTGATGAATGACCTTGTTTTTCATAATGAGTTATAAAAAATAATAATTATTAGTCATTTAATGAGTCTTGTGTCCTAATTAATTCTAGTAACCATGTCTAATGTATATGGAAAAAGTTCCAAGGGTCTTGATGGACCTTTTCCCTCTAGCATTATATTGGTCGCCAATGGTCATGTCTTTATCACAATTGAGTAACTTGAAGTTCATGTACACTATGATGTGTTTTGTTTTATAAATTATATTTAGAGAATATTAAACTATGTTTTATTCCTTTATCACATTTGTATGGGGTTCATAACGATGTGAGACCATGTATGTTGCCTATGTCATGAGTATTCTTATGTATCATGATAGAATGTGTTGGTTTTTTATCACAACAGTAGATTCTATGACTCTTGGAGATGTCCCATGATCTATTATATATGTACTATTTTTCATTTATGTGATAACATTATCACTAAGACACACAGACGATGCTTGATTGTGATCACATGTGGGTGATTGTGTATCATATTAGACCAATATTAGGTTTTATTCATTGAGTATTCATGTGTATACTATTTTACTACATTCAATGATGATCACGTTTATTTTTATGTTTCTCATAATACCCATGAGGTTATTCATTCTATTCATGCCTTGTGTATTATACCTATACTTTAGAGGTATCATTGTTAGTGCTCAGAAAAAGTGGATCATTTGGACATGAATGAACCTTAGAGGGCGTTGTATGTTTGACATTCAATGATGATTATGATGGACGAGAGAACTTGTTGGATATAATATGAATCTAATATAAAACATATAGAGGACACACTAGATTCTGTGTTTATTCCATGTATCAGGTTTCTCAATGCCTAGTTATTTTTGAATGAGACTGAATTCCATGAGAATTTCAAGAACCATGATGTAATTGAGACCGTGAAATTTCTGTGTTATGTTTACACAAGATGTCATGAGTATTATGAGAAATATATTAACTATACCTAAGGATAATTTTATTACTCTTTACATATTCTATGATTATCCTTCTGGCATGGAGCCAAAGATGGTAAAATCGGGGTTCGTAGTGACTTGGTAGGCACACGACTCCTCAACACTTGGTTCTGGTTTCTTGTGTCTGATTAGATATTGTGTTAAGATTTCATAGTTATGTTTTTCAATTTAATTTCAAATGATATTATCACATGAATTTACACAATATATTACTCATTAGGTACTTGTCCACATTGGTAGTTTCCTACGGATTTTTTCTCACTCCTTTCCTGAGCATCCATGAAACATGGGTACCTAAGTATCCCTCACATATTACAAGTACATGTTGGGCTAAGGCCTGGGTTTATCATCTAATAGGATATCATTATATGAGTCTAGAGACTATGGTGAAATGTGTAATAAAGTGGGAGTATAGCATCTTATAATTTGTTATTTACATATTTGTAAAAGTGATCTTCATGACAGTCGATAAGTTCATTATACTCAGGGATGAGTATTTTGATTCTATATATATTCACATGGTTTGAATGTTTTTGATTTATTATTAATTTTATTTAAAAATATTTATAGGATGGATTATTTTGAATTTGTGTGCACTCTGATCGATGGTATAGACTCCACAATTTCTCACCTGAGACCCACACTACATGTCGACGGCCTATGGGGTATAGTGAGGTCTGTCTGAGGCCTTATGATATTCTGGCTCAAACCCAATTATTCTTTTAAGGATGTTATATATAATAATGGGAATCTCTTTAGTAGTGATTTTTAGTTATGAATAATTCCATCTTTATCAGCTCTTCTTATCCCTCACAAATATGGTCTTCTTAAAAAAAGTTTTAATATTAAAAAATATTTTATAAAAATAAATTTCTATTAATATATATATATATATATTAATTTCTTAAATATGATATATATAATACAAAATATTCTTTGAAAACCAATATAGAATATATTTTGTGAAAATGGATTATAAAATAATTAAAAATTAATATTAATTTTTTTTTCTAATTAGTACCAAGTAAAGTATGTTTAATAACAAATTCAAGATTACAAAAAATGATAAATTAATTAATCTCTTAAGTAAAGTTGAAAATAAGAATTGAAATTCAAAAATACATAGCTTTCAACAATGGTGTCCACTTTAAATCACAAGATATCCAAGTGATTCTTTCAAATATATTTTTTCATTTTATTATTTGTAAAAAAAGTCTCAAAACGCTTGTATATATGATTTTTGTTGTTGTAATACCATAATTTTTGAACATTCAATGTAATATCAACAACACCCAAGAGGCTAAACCTTTTTTTTATGGACACTAAATTTATTCCTTGGGATTATATTTATATGGATGTTATGATGTCGATGTTTTATAATTGAACTTTTTATAGTTTTATTTATAAGTTAATATATATATATACATATTTACATATATTTACATATAAATATTTAATTATAAAAATAAATATTTAAACCAATATACATGAATAGTTTCTGTTTAAATATATATACAATCTAGAAATAAATATTTAGTATCTAATTTATTTTAAATAATAATTTATCTATTATATTTACCGTAGAAAATTACATAAATATATACCTATAAAAATATAGGTATAATGTTTGTATATAAATATTTGTGTGTCTGTGTGTGTTAATATATATATATATATATATTCAAATATATGAAAATGTTTACTAGTATATAATATATTTCAATAAATATAAATTAATATAATATATATGGCACACAAAAAAACTTTTGTTTATATATATAAACACTAACACACATATAAATAAAAACACAATCAAATATTTTAGAAATGTATTTTAAAATTATTATATAAATATATTTATTTATATGGATGAAGATAATGTTTGTACATATATATATTAAAATAAATATATGTATCACCCAATATGTATGAAAAAAATAAAGGTTAGTGGTAAGGGTGTTTTCATTTCACATGGAGGTTCTATGTTTAAATCAATGTGTGTGTGGTTGAGAGGGAATGGGCAGTAATTGAGCTTATAAAAAAGGGGCTAATCAATAAAAAGGTTGTCAAGGTGAGCACTACACATTAGAAGGATATGGGGATGGCAGGAAAGCATTGAAAAAGGGGGATGGGAGAAAACCAAATAAGGGGGTTGGGAGGGAGACAAAAAAAATATTTGAAGAATATATATTTTTATAGTTTGATCATTATTTTGAGCATAAATAAACGCAACCGTCACCAGCACTAATAAAATTATAATAATGTCCCCCATTATCAATTTTATTTTTAGTGTTGATAAAGGGAGAATTTTTTAGTGCTTAAAAATCACTCATAAAGGCCCCTTTTATTTATTCGTTTTAAGAAATAGTAAATTATCCCCTATTTTAACGATACAAAGAACATCAATACATATATAACACAGAAAAATACAATTTTTATTGATTAAAATTGAAAATTATATAGTTTTGTATCCCTAAACACATAAATTCTAATATCCTATATTCAATTTAAGAATATTTTGGTTTTATTTTATCATTTGTTACACACAATGTAATAAATAAATAAATATTTTTTTTCTCTATTTTATTGAATGGATTGATATAGATATTTATTTATTCATGTGAATATAATAAATAATATTTATCGATGAGTTCATATAATATAATATTTATTTATTTATTTCAAAAATAAGATCAATTTATTTAATTAAATATTTAATTATTCAAGGTATGATAAATTATGAGTAGGATTGGAGGTCCATGTTAGGGGCCCAAAGAAAATGAAATATTAAATTTAATACCATTCAAATAAATATTAAATTATTTCATTAACAAATGTTATTTAAATATGATAATGTCATGTGATACAATAATAATAATTATTATAATAATAATAATAATTCTATTTTTCATTATAACATGAATTTTACTTAATAAATTTTTTTGGGAATGGGATGGAAACCAATTATTGTATTATATCATTCGAATTATATATTCATATTATATAATTTTTAGACAAATAGAGTTATTTTTTCAACATAAAGTCTCTATAATTCTCTCAAGACCTAGAGAGAAGATCTTAAACCCTCCCTCACAATAACAAGAGACAGCAAGGGATAAAAATATCATTGTGACCAATGAAAAAAAGACATGAATCACTATGTGGCTCTACTCTTCCAACTAGAATACCAAGATCATTGTTCAATGAATTATATAGAATTTTTACATATAACTAGAAGAATATAAATCTAGATTCTCCATTTAAATTGATATAAGACAACTATAGCAGCTGAAACGATCAAAACACAATTATCACATTCACAATAACTCTTGTTTTGAAATTTTGTTAACATAGTGATGAGAGTGCCATTGTAATTTCCCACATCTATTTTTAACTTCCATAAAACATTCATAAGACACACCAACATCCTATCCAATGATAATATAATTTTGTTTTTTGAAAATCACTACATGAAAACCATCCAAACTATGATATTTTATCCCAAAAATTTTATTTAATGGTGAATATATCATTGTCACTCTTCATTATCATGGAGAAGGACAATATTCAATTAAGGGGAAAAAATTAAATCAAGTAAATATTAAACTAATTAATAAATTTATCATTGTTTTAAGATATATATATATATATATATATATTATTGAGTAACAACATTCATAACACCTTAGAGATCATCCACCCAAACATCATCACCACCTTTTAGTTTAGAAATTTGTTTTTTCCTCATCCTTTTATAATATTTTCAACAAAAATAAGTAGTGAATTTTTTACCATAAAAATTATTTTAATCCCAAAATTTCAAATTCTAATACTTATCCCTTGAATATAGAATATCATGAAACTCATTGCCAATTCTGGATACTTTTACCATGATAGTATTTTCCATTTCATAGAAAAATTTGTAATCTAACTCCACCTCTAGTATATGAATTAAATATATAATATTACTAAATATGGATTACTCTAAAATTTCCACCTCAACAAAAAATACCAATGTTTTTACAAGATTTAAATCTTATAACTCTGCTATATTTTTTTAAAAATATGTATCAATTAGGTTGATTTTCCAATAAATATTCAAACATAAATGGTTCATTCTTCATAAGTATAATTATATTGTAGAAATTATGTTATTTTTATAATAATAAATTTATGGATTTGATATTTAACTATTATAGTGTTAATTATATTTGTGATATATGGGGGTAAGGAATATTATATTAAGATGGATGAGGTTGATTAACCTGACTACGTCCTTCCCTGGACTTTTTATATCATTCACTCTTCAATTTTGAATTAATTTGTACTATTTCATGGTTAATTTGGATGTGATGAAATGATGTTATATTTCATCACAACAAATTCCATAATATTTCTTAGATTCACGAGTCATATAATTTTCTTATTCTCTTGAATAATAGTGGGACTAGTGACTTGTTTGGTAACATGGTGGTGTATGATGCATCATGGTTTTTACCTTCTTTTGGAGTTTATAAGATCAATGTTGGCATTGAATTTCTTGGAAGATCATGGGTCATTTTTATAGTAGTGGTATTAAATTAATCAAGTGTTGTTTTGGATTCATCATATAAAACTGTTACAACTAGATGGTGATTAGAGATCATTTAAGCTATTGTGGATTATGGTGGCATGAAATTTACACGTGACTAATATTGGACTAAAATTAATTTAGAATTGGAATGAACTTATCTAATTTCTCTATTTAATGGCCATTTGTATATTTTATCTAAATTATAAATCCTTTAAAAATATATTTTGTTTTTTTATTTTAATTTTATCATTGTATTTATCTTTTCTAAGAAGAAAATGAAATGTGGTTTCCTATCAGATAGAGATATATAATAGCACTTATTAGGTGTTGGTTTGGTTTGATTGTGAGAATATTATGGATTGGTCATTTATATAAATGGATTTGGATTAATTTCAAATAATGTATAATATCTTTTTTTAATGGTTGTTTGGAAAATAACCAAATAGGGAAATAATTTAATGAAAGAGGTGAAATTTGAGAAACTAACCCAGTTCAATTAGACCAAATAATTAAATAGTATCCCAAAATATATTAATCACTGTAGTATTTATATAAGTAACATAATATTTTTTAAAACAATTTTGTATTTCATAGCAATCTCATCTAATGATAAGAAACCCATTTAATTTATCCGTCAAACATTTGAGCTCGCCAAAAGTTCTCTAATTCTCAATGAGATAAGGAAAATAATATATCTTCAAGAAAGTCTACTAAATTGTTTCATGTGGGAAAATAAAAGATATTATATGGTTCTAGGTGAATTTAATCACAATTACATTCACATTATCCCACCAAATATATATATATATATACCACTCCCATGACCATTCCAAAAAATTTAGAAGCCATTACAAAAACAAATCTTAGTTTTAAGGTGGAAAATGTCCTTGCTATTAAGAATATCCTTGGATACACAATTAGGTCAGGGTATATATATTAATAATCCTATAAATAACCCTATCTATTTCAGGGTTTCAATCCCATTAATGTTTCAATAGTATATCTTTATTGCATGAGGTTGGTTTAGATCTCTCAAAACTATACATTTTCAAAATCTGAGTAGATTAGTTCCCAAAATAATTTATTATGAATTCCTAAAAATTATTATAATCCTAAATATAGTCTTCAAACTACCTCTTTTTAACTACCCATGGTTCATTAAAATATTTCTAAAATTATTGTTCCTATTTATTAAATGAACTCTTATTAAAATTACTCTTTTGTGATGAACTCATTATTACCTCTATCCAATACACTACATGTTTATTTCACATCATATTCTTCATATTTTGAAACAAAAAGATAACTAGAAATAGTATAATACATTTAAAAATCACCCATATATTGATTCCAAATAATGAATCTAGGATTAGTGAGAAATAATTTAAATAAAGAGTTCTACAAATAAACAAATTGATTGTTATCCATACATTATCTTCTATTCGATAGCATTTTATTCAATATATTATGATCATTATTCATCGGTTTAACAATAAAACAATCTTCAACAATACCAATATTGATTATCTCATTAACACCTATGAAATGAATTGATTACCCAATATAGATATTTTTAATTCTAATGTGGTCGTGCATTATATAATCTTAAAAAATTTGAATAGCCCATAATTTTTATGAGTGAAAAAATAAGCTATAACTATTATTTATTTTACAGTCCAAATTAAACTAATTCTATAAGAACTCCTTATTTCTATGTCCTAAAATATGGTAAAAATAAAAAAAGGTTAGTCATTCATATTCAAAATCTGGTAACTTTTGTGATCCAAGTGATCTTTATGATAACCCCTTTTCTAATTATTTGTGAATGAATATCCAAACATTAATCCTTGGAACTTTACCCCACTTTATAATACTATCATTTCTCCATTAATTAATCCCCTAAAAATCAACAATCTGGTGAATAATATTATTCTTTATTCAACCCAAAGGTAGCCTCTTGATTCTAACCCTGATTGGAGTTTTCTAAAAATCATAATATATCCCACTTTCTTCAATGGATATCATTTTAATTGAAATTATGTAATTATCAAATGTCCATGACATTACGTCCTACACTTCCCCGTTATATTATTGGGAGAAAAATTAGAAAACAAATGTTCCAAGGTAAATCTATAGTTTTTTTAATTATGATTATGAAATATTAAAAAGATGTTAGGGTTTTCGATATTGTTTAAAATTGGACCTTGGATTTGTGATCCTTATTCCTATGTCATTCATTAGTGAGGAAGAGTGAATGGGGTTCACACTTCCTTAACTACCCAAGTGGAAGCATGAACTCCATTCATACATCTTATGCAACCGGAAAAGAGGTGTGGTTATGGTTCATGCCTCCAATCGAAAAAATTAAAATAAGACCACCCCCTCACATATCTCTCATTACTAACTTATAATATTTAATGAAGCTCTATGGAATTTATTTCTCTCATTCTCAATATATTATTTACATCCATGTGGAAGGTTAAATTTATTTTAAAAAAATTATTTTTCAAATTGCTTTATTTATTTTACTTACATAACTTATTTATTTAAATTATATTCCTGTATAAATTTATTATTTAATTTATATGATCATTTATTAATTTAAATTATGTTGAATGATTTAAAATTTTTAATATGATCTTTGATAATTTTAATTCATTTCAATTACGAGCAAGTTGACATAAAATAAAGTTGTTTATTTTTAGGAAAATATATTTTCTTACCAAAATTAATATGTATATTTATAATTTAGAATATTTATAATTATATTTTAATATATTTTATTTATATATAAGGTTATATAATATATTTATATGAAATTAAATATATACTATATTTTTTGGATAGATAAATAAAACTATCCTATCTTTATATATTTTAAGAATTATTTTACTAATAATATTTTTTTAAAATATTATTCACATTATTTCATTATAATTATATATATTTTATTTTTTTCATCATATTTAAATTTAAATAAATTTTTAATATAGTACTATATATATATATATTATTTTATTACCCATGAAATTAAACAAATTTACAATAAATAATAATTTTTTTAAAAAAATATTCATTATAAATAATCAATATTTGGAGTAATTTTTTATAGAATGAATGTATTTATATTTTGGAAAATATAATTAGTTAAAAAAAGTAAATATAAACTTTTATTTTCTATATTTAATTTAACATAAATTGACAATATATTATTGGTTACATAAATGTAAATAATTTTAATAACATTATCTTTTTTTATTAATGATATTTTTAATTGTATTTAAATATACATATAATATTATGAGTAAAGATTTATAAGATTCTATTATATAAATTTTCAAATAATTTATTGGTTACAAAAAATGTATATTTATTATAATAATTTAAATAATTTTACAATACATTTTAATATTAATATATATATTATATTATATATTGTATTCAAATTAATATAAATTTATAATATATTATTTTTTACATAGATAAAAAGTTATTCTAACTAAATATTTTTGAAAAATTATATAATTAAAAATGTCATACAAAAAATTGAAATAACATTATTTTAATATGAATATATACATATAAATATTATATAATTTATCATATTTTTATTTACCTTTATTCATATATAAATAATATCGGTAAATAAAAAATCCATTACATAAATTAAATATAAAAATGATTGTCATTAGTTTAGTAATATATATAGCAACAATTGAATAACTATTTAGTAATATATATAATTATATCTAAATATAATATTAATATATATTTATTATATACAAAACATAATAACTATTCCAAATAATACATAGTAATAGTGTTTAACGGTGGATGATCTTTATATGAACAAACAATGTATGATTCAAATGGTATGTCAATTATTTCTATATAATTTATAATAATATTAGTTTTTTATTCATTGAAGAAATGTGAGCCATCCCTCTCTATAATAATGTATAAAATAATGTTTTTATACTAAAATAGTTTTTATTAGAATCCCCTATAACTCCAAACTTTTAAGTGAGTAATATTTTAATAAAATAAGGTTTCATATGAGGGGTTGATGTTCATCGTTAAATTTATACACCATGACTAAAAAGAAACAATTAGTTGTTTAAACCTAAGATAATGAAGTTTCAATGAGCTTCCCTATAGATTTTGATTGGATTATCAATCACTAATAAACCAATCAATAGAAAAAGTATCAAGATCATGTAAACATTATATATATATATATATATATATATATATTATTTATCATATATATTTTTATGTAAGGTTATAATATTTTATTATCATCATTAATTAATAGTATAAAATTTCCAATTTCATATTTAAATACTTAATTAGGTATATTTATATATGTCACTATTATTAATATGAAAATGAAAATATTTGTATTTAAATTATATCTTTAATAACATAATTTTATAGAAATATGTATAATTATTTTTAAAAATATTATTACTAAATATTTAATATATGATTAACATAGGAAATATCTTCAATAAATTGGGGTAATATTATTTATTAATGACTAATATTAAAATTGATGACCAATGAATTACTATAATTGAATATGTTATTATTTCGTATCTGGTTATAGATTCTATTATAATTGCATTTTGTTTCTTCAATAAATACCTATTTGTCATCCCCTTCCCTAAAATTGTATGCTTATACTTGTTCATAGTAAAAAATTATTTATCCCAAACTACTCGAACTACTCACTAACATGTGAGTGTAGTTATAATAAAATGAGGCTTCATAATAGGAATTGATGTTGAATGATGGATTTATACACCATGAGTGAAAGGAGATTGGGGGTTTCCAAAATATATGAAAATAGAGGCTATAAGAGTTCCACTTGAGGGTCTGTTTGGTCGATAGATTAATGATAAACAAGTTCTTAGATAATATTCATGATAAATCCATCATTATTTAATCAAAAATAATTGAAACATTTGAAAAATTTCATGATGTTGTCGAGATATATATAATGATTTTTTAAATTTTCCTTTATATGTAATATTTTTTTTCATTCATAAACTACAATGGTGAAGTAATTTATATTGATATGGGATTTAATTACAGTTTTCCACTTTCCAAAGGGGTTAACTTTTGTGAATGTGAGGTATTTGAAGAAGTTCATAGGATGATTAATTGTCACATAAAATTGAGATCTTATCAAGAAATTACTTCAGTCACATATTAAAAAATTCAATATATTTATGTGTATGGAACACTGATAATCCATTGCTCCATGATCAGGATTGGGTGGGAGCATCATCACTGTTCATGAAATAGAGTAGTAATTTTTAAATAGTGTTATATGTTGATATTTCTGTTATAGATAATGTGTGACCTTCTACTATATAACCCATTTTAGGGGTTAATAATATATATGAAATGAATCGAATGTGCTTCCTTTGATATAAGGGAATGAACTAGTGCATGGTAATCATAATCCCTTGTTGAATTCCTTAGAGGTGGGAATTCTAAATGCAAATGAGTTTGATTAAAATGTTATGAGTTGATCCAAAATGTTGGTGGAGGACGAGACAATTCAGATATTAGTCATAATCAACTAATTATCTATGATTTACATGATAAAAATCATCAAAACCAGTGGAGTTAAATTGTATGTTAATTGACATATTTATACTGAAACCAAAAGGCCAGGTCATCAAATGAAATTTATGATTATTTTATAGATAGAATTAGAATTTACTTTATATTTTAATTATTTCATTATCAATGAATTAATAAACTAATCGTTTCATATTATTGTTGTGTCGGACAAATCATGGGTAGATTCCATCTAGCAGTGATCCTCTCTTTCTTCACATAACTTCAATCATCATTATAGAATTTTTATAGTCGTAGCATGGATGAATCTAACCCTTTTGATGATCATCATTAATGAAAATTGAATCAATTAATAATAAATGGAGAATTGATTTGTATTATTTAGATTGTTATTTGGGAGATATCTCTAGATCTCGAGATAGTCCTCTATGTAATTCATTATTCACAATGACGGAATAATGGTCTATCTTGTCCACCACATAAGAAAATTTTATATAATGGTTTATATAATTATGGATATATAAAATAATAATTGTAAAATGGAACTTATAATTTTTTATTTTCCAGTGAACCATTTGTATAAATAATAATAAAAGTATTTTTATTTACTGAACATGTCCAAAAAACTTTGATAAAATAATTATTATAATCTTGAATAAATAAATTAATATTTATTCAAATAATATTTAATATGACAATTCTAATTGGACCATAAACTTGGTCCATCAATTCTCTCCAATATTTATCATACATTGAATAATGGTTATTTATATAATTAAATAAGTGTCATTTCATTATTTGTTAATAAATATATAAATATTGTATTCCCTAAATTTTTGAATAAATCATTATCACAAATTCAACCCATGTATATATTATCTAGAATAACATGTAGTTGAATATGTGTGATTTAATCAACATGAATAACTATTAAACCATGTATGGTAATAATATTTATTATACATGTTAAAATCATTTAAATTTTATCATCGGTTCCTAAAACACTTATTGTGTGCCCCTCTAGGCCCCTTTTAAGTGGTATTAGGATACCCTAACTATAGTCCATGGTTACCATTTAGGAACCTTATAAGGATCCCAAATAGAATAAAGTTAGTGTTGCATCAACATTCAACCTTCTAAGAATATAAATTGTTTAATATAGCCCCTTAATCTTGATATCTATAAAAAATTTAGTTGCATACTTGTGTAATCACCCTATATGATCATGTATCATTCATTTACTTTATCGAAATGAGATATCCAATTTGAACACCATATAAATGGACATAATTATGAAATTACATTCCCATCCCATGGAATTATATATCATTTTCCATTTTCGATCTAATTGGATAAATCATTATCACATTATTCTTTAATATAATACCTATTATGATGAAACCAATGTTCCCTACTTCCAAAAAGCATACATCATCACAGTTTCAGTTAGTAGATCATTGTACATGACTAATGGTATCAATTTTTAATAATATTAAATTCTAAGGATTATTTCACACATTCATGGATATATTTACCCACTTACACATATAAATTTGTATTTTCTATTGGAATGATATTTTCTCATATTCTATTGCACTGAAGATTACATAGGTCAAACACCATGATAAAGTGTCTCAATGTATATTGATTCTCCACCCATGATAGCATGTATCATTTGTTTCTGGAAAAATTATATCATATGGATATAGAAAATATATTTAAGGATACAATCTTGGAACATATCAATTATCATCATATTGGTGAGGTACTATGACATTTCAGTGAAACATATACACTTATGACAATATCACATGATTTTTCAAATAGAAGAAAAATCATTATGTTATAAAAAACGTATATTTATATTCTATATAATGAAATAAATTAATCATAAAGTACATAGAAGTTGGTTATATGGAACCAACTATAATAAAATATCACTAACACAAAATAAAACTGCTTATAACCTTCTGTATTCAATATCTCACGTGGTGGTAATTGTGTTGTATATATAAGTATTTAGTCAAGGGGTACACCATGTTTTCATTCATGGAAACTCATAGAGTGACTTCATCCCACTGTGAAAATCCTTCAAGATGTGATATTTATGGAGTATGTGCCTAGTTCAATGATTTGACCTTGTCTCTTTTTTGAGAGCCATCACTATAGTATTATCACAAAATAATGTGATATAGTATCTACTATTTAGAACAAATTAAATATCTTGGATGATGTTTTGAATCCAAATTTATACTTTTGATGCATTATGATACAAAATATACTTCTAATATATTGTATAATAGGTTAAAATAGGCTAATTTGTACTCTTTCATGTCATCATTCCATCATTAAGACTGAATACATATCTCAACCATGACTTCAATCGATTATGATATTTTTTAGAAAAAATCATAAGTTTATCCTATGATAACTACTTCTTCATTTCCTCTGTATACTAGTAAAATATCCTTAGTATGACTAAAATACATAAGGATATCCCTAACAATAGACTAATATTATTCTACAGGTTCTTCTTGATATCTATTGTCCATGATTAAAGAGTTGGAAACAACAATCCTAGTTTATAAAATGAAATAAACGATAGATCATATCATAGACTCATGGGGAAATAAACACATTCATTTTATCTTTTTCTATCTTATTATGTCTCATGATGGATTTTCTATAAAATAAATATTCCATGTGACATTAGAAGAAATACTGTCTTGGATTGTTCCACAGTAAACATATTTACTATCAAGTGAATTTATATACTTTAACTTAGTCTAACAAAAATGTTGGATCTGTCATGAATTATCATGATTCTAAGGATACGTGATTCTTCTCATAATTACTTCAAGGTAAATCACTTGTGTGACCAATCCTTAATTAACTATTAGACGGTAGTTTCATTTATAACAAGAATTATGTCACCAATATATAATAATAGTAATAATATCACACTCCCAATAAAAATATTTTAAACACATTTCTTACATTTTTTTTATAAAACAAAAACATCCCATAGCATCAACAAACTAGATTTTCTATGACCTGGATTCCAAAATTAACACATATATGAATCATTGTAATATTTTAATCTTATTGGAATTTCCTAGTGACACTAAACCTTTAATCTTCCATATAGATATCATATTCATGGTTTTAACTTCGAAAATCTATTTTGAAATCAGTTTAAAAAATCTCATAGTCATGGAAATATTTAATGGAAAGTAGAATTATGATGGATTTAATCATGAAAACTTCAGAAACTGTTTTACTATATTCAATTCCATTACTCATTTTAATCCTTTTAGTAACTAACCATTATTTATAGGTATTCTACCTACCTACCATGCCCAGTTCTCTCTTGATGACTATTTCACACCCAACATGTTTTACATTTAATGGAGAATCAACAAAAATCCCATAAATGGTTCTGAAATATAGAACACATCTCAATGTTCATGTACTTTTTCCATATCATATCTTTCGATCTATTTTTTTTGAATCCATGTAGGGTATAGGATCATTATTATTAACCAATAATTAGATAACATCTTTGGTCCCTATAAAAAAATATATTTCTCGTTCTCTATCCTCTCTAGTGCTCTTATGCATAAATTTTATTTCAAGAACATGATATTCCATGTTTACCTATTAAATCTATTCATATAACAAATATTTTGTAACATTAGAATCAACTATAACAAATTAAATCTTTCTCCAACTATCCTTCTTGATGAGGATATCCCTTTCATGAAATATAGAATGTATTTTTCCAATTACTTTTTTTTCTAAGAGGTTGTATAGATAGAATCCTCTGGTTTACATGGGATAACCTATAAAGATACACCTCATGTATCAGGTGCTTATTTATTTCCTCATAAGTCCTTTATATACACCTCTCAACCCCATACAAGTATGTTAGAAAACACATATTCCCATCCATGCATTAACCCATATGGTATTATTTTTTCTACATTATTTAGAACCTACGATAGTGTGAATACAATAACGGGTAATGCATATCCGCAAAAGGAAAAATATAAGATCCGCACAAATCATCATTGACCATAAAATTTCAAACATAGTATGGTTTCTTCTTCCCAACTATGTCATTATATTATGGTGTATATGTAGTACTGAGTTACGATAGAATCCCAAACTCCCAGGTAATGTTGATAAATTATGTTTTAAGTTACTCACTACATTGATCTAATAATAGTTTATCTATCATCTTACATTATCAATTATATACTTATTTCTTGAACTTTATAAAATTTTCAAATGATTTTCACATATAAAACATCAAGGACACATATTCATATATACATAATTCATTATAAAAATTAATGAAATAAGAATATCAACCTATAGATTATATTAAAAGTGGTTAGAACATATCATTGTGTCCCAATTTCAGAATCTATTCCTCGCTTTTATATTGCCCACCAATAGGTGGATTAGTCATTTTACTTATAAACAATCATGGCATCTGATTTGTTTGTATCTCAACAAATTCTATGTTTCCATCCTAATATATCTTTTTTAAATTCTTCTCAATTACACGACTAAAATGATGAGGGATCAATTGGGTGTGAGATGGGCCATGTGAACATTATTTGTTATTTATTTCCAATACATGGTTTTAATAACTTAATATGTAAGAAAAATTATTTAAATGTGTCATACTATAAAATCTATTATATTTATAATAAAACATTATTTATTTCTAAATATTTATATAAAACCATACATATCAAGTTGTGATATAGAAATTATTGTTTTGTAATAGTTGGTACATAAGAACTATCCTTTCAAATAAATAACTTCCTTGTTAGAAATGGATGGTGGTAGTCTCCAAAGGATATAGTGGATAGACACGCAACAATAATAGCTTTTAAATACACATCTCATCTTAAAATCCATTGAAATATTTTTAGTTCATTTATGTTAATATATATGTTATAACCACAAGTTGTATATAATTCCCATTGTAGAGATATTGAGATATTTCACTTGAATAAAATATACTTGAAGCATCCCCTTCAATAACTGGTTATTGTTTTTTTAATGACCCAAATTTCTACATGAAAAACATACTACATTCTTTTCCTTTGCCTATCTTTGGATAATTATTTTCATTGATGTATAGTGTTCATGAGCCTTGGACTTAGACAAAGTCTTGGACCATTTATATTGTTCATCCATTTCTTTTTCACTATAAATACCATAAGCATTTCTTGAACCATGTCTTTATTTACTAAGAAAATAAGTACAACGAGTTTTGGAATATTTATCTTTCTATTAATTATATTATAATTAAAAATCAAACTAGAGAAACACATAGTTAGTTAGGATAAAATAACATATGTGTTTATCTCACCAGACATCAAAACCCTTAGGTTGTTGATGAACAAAATGCATCTAATTATCTTTACTATATGAGTCCCACCTAGCACAAAATCTATATGATTACAAGTGATTAGTGCATTGGAGATCTAATTTCTATAATTTCTCCTTCTTATCTTGATAAAAATCATAAAGGTGATACATGATTCTATATGCATCCAAATCCACATATTTCTTTAGAAGCTCATTGGACATGTATGGTGGAAATAAAGGTTTGATATATGTAGCATCATCAAAATGTTTCATATAGTGAGAAAGTTCTTCCTCCCAGAATGCTTTTCCCCCCACATCAGAAATAAGGTTTTGTAACACATACAATATCACTTCATGGAATAGAATACCTCATATATTTTTATGATATTCCAAGAAAATCAAGACATTATGAAGGTTATCCATATCTATAATGGATTACAATAATATAGTTAAACTTATAGTGGGTTTACATTTCTATTATAAACATTTGTATAATTTTTTTACTTTATATTTATTATATAAATATATAATAAATATTACGTAATTTGTTAATATTTGATTATTTAATCAAAACTAAATATCCATTGTCATTAGTTTCAAAATATCATGTTGGGTGGCTATTTTAGTTGAAAAATAATATATTCCCCATCTCGTAGACCAAGAGAGGGCATGGTAAAATACATAAAGGTGTTTAAGTTGGTGCAACATTCCAGAAACATCAAAATAAAGGTCTTGATATATTGAGTGGACTCCCCATTCTGGAAATCCTATGTTTGTATTTCATTTAGATGTTTCCTCCAAATTTACACAATGTTTGGATAATGCTTCAACACTTGATCTAGATTTCGTGGAGTCAACCCAAATCCTAAATTATAACTCCCCATTAAATTGTACAATCACAATCAATGTTAAAAAAACACAATGATCTATAGGTACTATTATATATTTGGTAAGGAAATTCTATACTCGAATAATATTTAATTTGTGGGATTTTTATCATTATATGTAAATAACAAATTTTATCTTATTACACATTTGGAATTGTTAAATGTATTTTAAATAAGTTATTCACCATGTCAATATAATGTTTACACATACTATAACAATTATTTAAGATCCATCTCACATAATTATTAACTAATAATTTTAATAATTTAATGATCTATTTAAAAATTAACCATTAAATTGAATTAGATAAAATAAATAAAGTCGAATAACCAAAAAAATAAAATGGGTTTTTATTGAGTAGATGATAAGCTAGTTATTTATACTAGTGAATTAACTCTTCTAACCAAGCTTGTATTGATTTCAAACATTCTACATGATTTCATGTGTACCTTCATGGTTGGTTTCTCCTCAACTGCAAACATGATCTACCACGACTCTCCTAAGAGCTCAACCCATTAGATAATTTTACTTAGTTATAAATGATGAGAAATAAAGAATTGGATAAAGGGGTTTTCATTATAGAAATTGTTAGCAAACATGACCATAAATAATGAGAGGATAAGAATAAATAAAATGTTTTTATACAATTTAATAAAATATTTCTAAGACCTTGAAATACTAAATTGAATAAACCAATCACATATGAAATATGTTCTATTCTCATCGTCAACCATGTACATGCAAAAAATACACATATATAAACTATTGATGATTAAGGTAAACTCGTTATTTTTTATTGAGACAAATGTGATTGAACTAATTCATTTAATTAATTAATTCCCTTTTTCTTTGTGACCATATGATTTTTATTAAAGAAAACCATAATCAATATAATGTGGAAAATAAATTAGTTGACCAGTAATTAAAAATAATTAAATGGAATTAAGTAATCATTTATTAATTCTATACAACTTATTATATAATCAATACATCATATTCCAACAATTTAATTATGATTTTAATGTTTCAATTAATTATTATTTAGTTAATTTAATTCTTTTAATTTTTGGGTGACTATAAATTGGTAAAAATGATATACGTTAAATGTTTTTCAATATTCATGTCTCTAAGAAACAATCCTAGGGGCTCAATGTGTATATTGGTTGGGTTACATGGCATATTTTAAAGAGCTACATATCACATGCACTACTTGATGTCTATCTGTGTAACACTATTATTGACATAGCCTATTTATTTGTATGTAGGGATTAATGATTTACATTGAATCTAAACCTACAATATGTTATGTATATATTTAATGATACAGCTGGTAAGTCTCACGTGATGTTATGGGACATATTTTTCAAAAAAAGAATTTTGAATTTTTCCGTAAAATGTGTGGATGACATTCCATGAACACTAGGTACACATTGTTTGGTTTGACAGATCTTGGATTAGGTTTTCCTAATCGATACATTGTGTGCATAAAATTCACAACATGCTTCACTACTCAGATTTTTGTGCATGTCGCGACATGTCTAGGTGTAATGAACATGGATAAAAACATGTAATTTCAGTCCCATGCCATGTATCTATGTCTCTAGAACAGAATCCTCATCCCCCCATTATAGAATCTCCCATTGTTGTTAATATATTCGTAATATATTTCAGATGATTGAAAAATTCGAAAAAAAAATTAATGTGTAAAAACATATTAGTTAAACATTATAATTTCAGAAAAAATAATATAGAATAAAAAATAATAATATATTCATAAAATTCATCAGTGAATAATAAATTATTATAAATTATCATTTGAATTCTATGATACCGCCTAATTTGTCTAAATCTACTAAACGTTACTGTGGAAGGGGATCACACTCCAATTTTATTCATAATCAATGCATAATTCATATTATACATGAAAAATAATGTCATGTTCAACAGAATTAAATTTGAGATTATATTTTTTATTAATCACAAATCCAAAAGGCAGGATCGACACAAGTAATTTATTATTAATTTATATATTGATTTATAAATTCATAGATCCTTAAATCATTCCTTATATATGAATTGATAGACCAATATTGGAATACCAATTTTGAGTTAGAGGAATAATGGATTGATTCTCTCTAGTGATGATCCATATGTGTTTCGCAAACCTCTGATCATCACTGTCGAATTCTTTGAGTGCATCTGTGGATGAATCCAACACTTGTGATGGTTATCGTTGATCACAAGTGAATCCTTTAATTGGTGAAGAATCTGATATGGTGTAGGTGAGGAATTTATCTGTATTCTTGAAAGCATTCTTATAGAGATACCCTTATGTCTTGAGATAATGAACTCTAGTTTTTTGTGCACAATGATATACTGATACTCGATCTTGTCCACCCCACTGGAAAATGTCATAATTGTATTTAAATAATACTAGGGTTAAACAATTATAATTTCACATTGGCCCTAATTATTATCATAATTCATGGTAAAATCAAAGTCTAGATAATAATATTAATAACAATATTTAATTAACATGGGAGAAGCTCACGAATAAAATAAGTATTATTATCATGAATAAATAAATTATAATTTCATAAAAAAATAATTAATAAAAAATTTATCGTCAGAACAATGATGTATGTCTACAAATTCTATTCATTATTCATCAGATCATGAATAATTTATAGTCATTTAATTAAATAATTATCATTACATTACTCACCAAAAAATATATAAATATTATATTAACCAAACATGTGAATAAATATTTATTACATATTCACAAAACCAAACCAATAAATGTTTAGTAACCCTATAAATAAACTATCAGAAATATATATGTTCTATTTACATAATTAAATAAATAATTTCATAATGAATAAATATTTATTAAATACTCAGCACACATATATATTCTCTTTAATAAGTGGTGATTGAAAATTTATGATATTTTCTCCATGAATAATTATTAAACTATATATGTGAAAAGTATTTATTTAACACATTAAATTCATATGTAATTTAACTGAGGATAGAAATATACATTTTTTGTGACCCTCTTGGACCCATAGTGTAATTGGAAAACACTTCCAAAAGTATAAGGTTAACTTCTAACAACACACCATGGAGAACATAGGGAAACTAGTTAATGTTGTAATTACATGTGACAACCTCTGAACGTACACAATGTAATGTAATACCTTTTTCTCAAAATATCTAATCAATAAGTTTCCTATAGGTGTAATCAACATATATGCCTGATGCCTCTTTATTTGAAATTCTATTAATGAACTCAACAATATAATCCCATGATCATGGACAAAATGAGACAGTTTCATTCTCATCAAATAGAAAAATATATTAGATTTTGTTATCAATCATAAGGGATACATCCTTTCTTTCATTATTCGTTAATGTAATATCTCTCTAGATGAACAAAATATACCATACTTCCAATAAATATATGTCATTATTTTTTTGGTCAGCTCATAAAAATATTTTACTTATAATATGAGATAATAAGAATGTCAAAGTAGTGTTGCACGATTTCAAAGCTAGGAATACAAAAAAAATCTATTTTTGTGATCGACCATTTACAACCTGATTGGTAAAGGTCACAAATAATCAACAACATCATTTTATTTTCGAGGACATGGTGGACCCATTATAAAATTAATATATATTTCATGGTATTTTTAATGGGTTATGAATCCAAATTAAAATAATTTTAGAAGAAACACATGTCATATAATGAGAAATGACTATTTTTTAAGGAATTAATATTTCTAATATAAATAAATTTATCTACGATGGGAGAGGATCTGGCCACAAATACTCAGCCTAAAATGAAAATTAAAAATAAATGCATTTTTTGTAAAAAATAATTCTATTTTTGACCGAATAACTCATTTTATTAAAAATACGTTATAACTTATTGGAATCATGTCAGAGGAATGTTTATTGTGAAATGTGTTGGATGAAGGGACATCCTTCTTCTCATTGAAATACGATAAATGATTTTAAGAGTTCTGTATTGAAAAAAAACCCTCATCTTATTGGTGATACGCATGAGAGGCTTGTGGCTAGTGGAGTTGCGGTGAATGCCTCTAATAAAGAAATTTCTCAGATTTCTAAATGTAAGAGGCTACTGTTGAATATTCCACCTCCAAGTGGTACAAGAATCATCTAACTGGTGTATCTTACATAGGTGGATTCATTTATTGTGTAGAAATAGTGTACTAAGAACTAGAGGAAGATCATAAGACTCCTTCCTTTAGAGATAATCTAATCACTAATGTGGGGAATGTTAATGCAGTCTATCCGGTGTGACTAGTAGGGTATACAGTGGAGGGAGATTCTATAAATATGAGTGTTGAGGTTGAAAAAGGATAGGCTCGATCTTATGAACATGTTCTTAGTGGGATAGAAACCCCAAATTTGGTGTTTGGAGGCAATGATTCTGAATATTTGGTTTATGTGCAGGCTCATGTTGATGCTTAGCTAATATAGGAAGGGAAATCACATGTAGAAGGAGATATAAAATTGAAAATGACAATGAATGAATCATTTTCAGCTTCAAATATTGTAAAAGGATTAATAATGGAGTATTTCATTAATTCCTTGTTGGCTATACTTCTCAAATGTAATGATACCACTGAATCACTTGTAGTCCTAGATGAGGGTTCTCGGTGATCATAAGTTGGACCTATAGGCTCTTTCAAAGAGCTATCTACTGTTTTTATGGATGGTGGAAAAAATGAGTATTTTATGGCTAATGTCCATGAATTTGGAGAATATTATGATCATTAATGTGTTGATAAGAAAGATCCCACACTTGAATGTAAGAATACAATTGTGGATGAAGAGTTATTTAAACCGGTGATCCCCCAGAATCCTAAGGCGAATGTGATTAAAAATGAAATGGTATAAACATATCTTACTAAGGAACATTCCATATTGGTGGAAAATCCATCTAGAAAGATATATATTAGTAATAAGTATATACTGTTACAACCCATCCATCTACTCTGATCTTTTGAAAAATGCATAAGAATTTTTTATAATGACAAGAAACGATGAATGTGCCACTGCATTGGATAAAAACTCTCCTTTCATTCCTTCTGATGATGGTAAAATTGAATGGCCCGTTGAAGTCACATGCAGAAGGGGGGTGACTAGTTCTTCTTGAAACTTTAGGCTACTTACTCAATGATGGAACCATATGTTTTTAGATTCAATTAGTACCTTCTTTTGCATAATTTGTTAGAAAATAACCATGATGGTGAATTTCATTCTCAATAATACATGGTCTTTTCTAATCATTCATGGAAGTTTAGGACATTTTCTATAATTAGGCATCCTCTGATTCATCATCGAAGGAGGATCACTTTCCACCTCAATATGCCAATACACTGTAGTGAGGACGACACCCAAAAGAATGTGGGTACATCCAAAAAATCTAGGCACTAGATGGAGTTCTTTAAAGTGAATTTTTGTTTAAGTACGTGGGAATATGTTCCTTGGTAGACCTTCTCTACCCCCTGTATGTTTTCCTTTTTATTTATAAATTTGTATTCAGGGATTTGGTTACCAAATCCATGATTGATCCATTTTGAGTAGTATTAAATAGTAATAGTTACCTATAATAAGAAATTATTTGAAATGGAGTACCAAAAATAAGTAATAATTAATAATAATTACTAATAGTTATTAATAATATGAAATAAAAACTGATAAATACTAATAATTTGTAATAATTGTTGATAATTATTAATAATTAGTAATAATTACATATAATTAGTAATATACATTACTAAGTACTAATAAATAGTAATAACCAAAAATAACTTTTTATAATTAGTTATAATTATTAATAATTTGATATAAGTAGTAATAATTAGTAATAATTATTAATAATTGGTAATAATTATCAATACATAGAAATAATTATTGATAAATAGTGAATAATTATAGATAATTACTTATAATTAATAATAATCAGCAATAACTAGTTACAATTTCAAATAATTAAAAATGATTAGAAATAATTATTAATAAATATTAATAATTAGTAATAATTTCAGATAAATATTAATGATTAGTAAAAAATATGAATAATAGTTAATAATTTCTGATAATGAGTATTAATTTTTGAAAAGCAGTAATAGTTTGTTATAATTGTTGAAAAATAGTAAATAATTTATGATATTTAGTAATAGTTAGTAATAATTTCCGATAGAAGGTAAATAACTATTAATTATTAGTAATAATTACCAATACATAGATGCTAATTATATAAAATTAGTAATAATTTCATATAAATAGAAGATTATTGGCCATAATTTGTTTTAAATAGTAGTAACTAGTTAAAATTAGTAATACATTGTAATAATAAATTATAATTACCAGCGACTTGTAACAATTATAAATAAATTGTAATAATTACTAATAAATAGTAATAATTAGCAATAAATATCAATAAAAATTAAATTATTGTCGATAAGTAGTAATAATTAGTAATAATTAACAACAATTTGTAATGATTTGCAATAATTAATAATATTTTGTAACAATCACAAACAAATAGAAAACAATAGTAATTATTGTTAATAATTATAGATAAATAATAAATAATTTTAATAAAAAGTAAATAATTTCTAATAAAAAGTAAATAATTAATGATTATTTGTAATAATTGGTAATAATTTGTAATAGTTTGCTATAATTTTTTAAAATTAGTAATAATTACTTATAATTAATACTAAATAGTAATAATTCAAGAAATTTTTAATAATTGGATGTAATTATTAATAATTAATTATAATTAGAATTAATTATTAATAATTAATGATAATTAGAAGTAATTATTAATAATTTGTAAAAAATATTGACAATTAGTAATAATTAGTAGTAACTAGTAAAAATGAGTAATAATTAGTAATAATTACTGATAATTTGAAATAATATTTATTATTTAGTGGTAATTGGTTATGATTTGTAATAATTACCAATATTAAATAATATCTTATAATAATTAGAAATAATTAATAAGCAATCTGTCTTTTATCTGCTGGTTTTTAGTTAGTAAAAATTTTCAATTTTTTGTAATAATTATGTGTAATTATCGATAATTAGTAATAATTATAATAAATTTAAAATTTTATGATTTTCTTACTTTCTCTAAGATCATCCCTTCTACTAGATTAATCATAGGAGATATTTCTATTTTATTTTTTAGATAACTATTGAAAATGATGTATACAACAGTTTCCATTATAAGGTTATGAAAGGATATATCATTTTATAAATCCAAATGGTTTTGGTATAAATATTTTATATATTAATGTTGTAGAATGTGTTTTATCATTTTCATAATTAAAAATATAATTTTTATCACATTGGATACATAAGTGTCCATGTAATAAAATTTATTTGAGGAGATTTGAAACATTTGACAATTTTGGGTTTCATCTATTGTGTTTTCGTTTTTAGAAAGATAATGTCTTTTATTATCAATATGGTGAAAAACATTCATGTGATGATATAAATAATTTGGTTCTACATCCATTAGAGTCATAAAATTTAGTATTAAAGGTTTATGGCCTATATTTTCAACAAATAGAAACTCCCTATGATAATTCAACTACTGGGTTAGAACAATCTCAATTTTATCAGTTATTGAAGTCTATTGATGATGTCTCATATCCTAATTGTAATATAGATTAATTTGATGTTGTTTCTAAATTTTGGGCTATTAAATCATATAATGGAATAAAAATATATGTTTTGATCAAATATTTTTTTTGGATAAATCATTATTACAAGAGGAAAATGTGTTGAGTATAAATTTATATTGAAGTAAGAGGTTGTTCAACAATATGGTCTTGGTTATTAGAAGAAACATTCATATTAAAATAATTTAAAAATATATTATGGTTTATATGAGTCATTATTTAATTGTAAAACATTTTCAAAAATCGATGTTGAAAGTAGCATAACTAGGAAATTACATATTTTTTAATGTTTAACTATTGAGGTTTTTTCTGATTCCATCAAGTTTTCACTATTTATTTATGTCTCACAACATTGATTCATTGACGAAATAAAATAAATACAATATTTCTTTTAGTAAAATATTAACTTATACTTATGATAGTGATTAATTGAAACATTTTGATCAGGTGCATGAATCTTTTTATTCAAAAGGTCAAAACATATATTTGTGTCATTCTACTGATAGTTTCTATCCATTTTGTTATTATAGTGGTCAATATTTTTATTTCAGCATATTTAATAATTATTCCAACTTACCCCCTTGGATTTTCATTGTAACATCATTTATTTTGTATGGTTAATAATTTTCAATGGAATTTGAGTTTTTCATTTGATTGGATGTATCATTTTAAGAACAAAGCTTTAGAATGTACTATTTAAAGATAGGTTGGAAAGAAAATTATTTGTGTGGGGATTAAGTCCATGGAATTATCTTGATAGGTCATACGGGTCCTAGAATCATCGGTCGCCAAAAGATCATTTTTCCAAAAGGTAAAGTTTTGTTTGCAGTTAGCATACAGTTAGTTCTAACCGTTCACCCAATCCATGCACCCTATAAGTGTAAAACATGGTTCATCAAACAATTCTAGGGTGTTCCTAGAGTCAAGTAATAAAATGCAGAGTAGTGTAGTGTTGAATCAGATTGGTTTTTCATGGTTTGTCTAATCATGCCCATGGCCATATTAGGGTGTGAGGTTCTTCGACAGTAACTCTAAACTAGTGGTACACATTTTGAAAACTCATATACCTAGCCATGTGAGGAAATGTTCCCTTGGAATTTTTTGGTGAATGATTAATCTAACCCTAAAATCGAACATTTTACCCTACTTAAAATCAGTTAAATAATTTCTCTTCCCCTCTAGTATTTATGGTTAATTACTCCTGATTTATCACTCTTTCCACATGCATGGTAATAACTTGGGATCCCTATACTCCTTCTTTAGTCTTGGATTGGTATCCCTCATATGAAATCTTATTTGATCTTCGTTTATCACATTATGTACCCCATTGGATGTTGTGGTAATTGACCAAAACACTACTTAGATGTGTTTGGGTTGACCCATTGAATGAGAATTTATTAATATATAATAAATGAATTGTTTGAATTACAATTTATGGTATATACTTAATTATATCTTTTTAAATTATTAAGTATGGCCTTGGTTTAAAATTGTTTTAAATTAAATAGGAGACCCATATAATTTAATGTATTGAACGATGATTACCTAAGTTACTAAACCACCAACTAGAGTGTGTTGGACTCACCAATCTCTATTGGTATGCTAATATTGAATTAAATATTTCACTAAGGGGAACATACAATGAAAAATATTATTTTTCACATGATATAGAATTGTAAAATCAATGTATCCTTGAATTTCTATTTAGAATGGATGTTTCTCAAGGCTAATTTTTTATCTATTTAATGTAATATACCCATTTAAGAATATTACCCCATAAATATTACCTTGGATTTTAATTTGGAATGCCTTCATGGGATCATATGACATATTATTGATATGATGCATTGAGAGACACTTGGGTTCCTTATAAGGAAATACATGGTTAGTCTTAGAGGTTAAATGAGTTATTCTAGTCCTTAGGTGATACTTGGGTTCCTAATAGGGAATTTCTTAGATATGATCATATGTTAAATAAATAATATTTTACACTGCGTGACACTTGGTTTCATTATAATGAATGTCTTGAATGGGATTATACATTAAATATAATTACACTATGACTTTAGTGATACCAAGATCCCGTACAAGGAATATCTCAGATGTGAAAAAAGAGAAAATGAAATGTATTAATCCTTGGATGAGATCATAGGATAGGTGAAATCATTTCATGTTTGATTACAATTTTTTTCTTTGATATTTAAAACATAATTATATGATAAAGGTAAAACCTTATATTATCATGTTTATATCTGGATGCCATGGTTTCTTCATGGGTCTTACATGAGAAACATTACACAAAGACATGTTAGTTATATCCATGGGTCTGATTTCAACTTTACTTTTCTTATGTTCATAGATATTTGGCTATAGATGAAGCAGGTAGAGGTGCATAGGTACCCTTTGAGGAGCATGTGATCAGCATGGTTAGTATTTGTTTTAATACCTTTTTACTAAAATTACACAATACTTAATTTTGAATTCATAGATTGTACTTTCATTAGACTCCCACATCAGTGACCTACTATGTTTCATTCAAAACATGTTCATTCTCTCATTTGGTACCTCGATAAATATCTTTATTGATGTTTTGGTGCCTTTATAGAACCACTTTGCTGCTACTATTTATGGAATATGATTTGACTTGAAGATGGGTGTCTAGAATATCCTCACGACGCCTACACAATTGGGTTATTTTGTTTAATTATTCTTCTATTAGTAAAGACTTGTATTATGTGTTACATATTGTATACTAAACTACTTGTATTTACGTCTTATCATGTTTATGCATGGATATTTATTTGAAACTATCCGGGTTTTTCGTGGTTCTATTCATCAAAATTTTTTATTATTCATTATTTAAAATATAGTGGAATACTGCGATTATTATTGTACAGTCTCCCTACTATCCAATTATAGACCATCATTGTTAGTCACAAGTCTCTAGCTTTTGGGGAGTTGAGTTTGAAACCATGTGACCCACTAGGATAGGTTACATCAGAGTAATCTGTTCCTGGAAAGTTACAAGTGGTATCAAAGCATATTTTTAATTTTATTAATATTTTGGGATGGAAAATTGTATAGTAGGAATTTATTTCCCCTTATTAAATATAACATGCTTGGTAGTGACAAAACTAAGTGTGAGGAAATGATCCACTATCTAGGGATGGTATTATTGTTCATGATGATTTTTGTTAGAGTTTATTACTCTTTCTCCATTAGTTATTGATGAACTTATGTTTTCTATTTATTTATGATATTTACATCTTATCCACATATGTAATGATAAGGGGTGTGTTCATGCTTCATTTCTGGCATATAGTATCCACATTTCCTTATCGTGATTAACTATATACCATGGTTATTTCATTATGCCTCATTATTATCACTAGACCATGATTATGTGGTTATATATAATGTTTATCAATAGCCCTTACTTATTTTATAGTTTTCATTGTTTTTGTTATTATATAAGGCCGGTAAAATAATGTTTTTGTATCATCGTTAATTGTGTTTTCCCACATAGCATGATATTGGCATTCTATTTAACTAGCCTGAATGGATTTTTTTTAAAAAAAAATCACGATTTATAATATTGATTTAGGATAAATGGTGTTTCAATTTCATCTTATAAAGGATTGCACCTTCATAAATTGGGAAGGACATCCCTTATAATTGAATCCTTATATGCTTCACTCAGCCCTAATTGGCGAGTTTTAGCATTGAGTTCATGTCAGATAATGCTACTAAGGGAGTATTAAAATATTTATAAATTGGTTATTAATGGTTTTCACTAAAATTATATTCTAGTTGAAATTTATAGATCATTGACCCTATTAAATGGAAATGAATTCCCATATAACAGGACCCTTGTTATAATGACATGACCCTTGAAGGTAAATTAAATTCCATGTATTCTTTATTACTTAATTCATAGATTGTATTTTTTTTGTTTATGTTTTGGTTATTTAATGTGTTAGTAACCACTTATATGGTCTATTGTATAAATATATAGTGTAATTTTACTGAACTGACCCTCCTTAAATATATTATTGACATTTTGAATTCTGTTTTGATTTATTCTATGAGGAATCAGTTAATTAAAATTTTAGTTTCAACATAAATGTTTTTACTCTGTATATTATTAGTGAAATTTTCTATAACTAAGTTAATTTTTAGAACCTATGGATAAATAAATTTTTACAAGGTATTTATTATATAATTTTCCTACAATGTTACATGATTTTATCGCAATAAAATGATAATTATCATTTGAAAACACATTTCCCTTACAAATGGTACTTTATTTTCTATATATCTTAGCCTCTTTAATGTTATAATAAATGTTAATTGATGAATAGGATTAAATAAAACCTTTATAGGTGTTCTTAGCTGGAACCCTTGTGCAAGGGTCTAATCTAACACTTCCTTGAGAGTTACATTTAATTGGAACATGTATGTTTTCAATGGATCTTAGTTGAATTTTACTTTGGTTTCAATAGATCGAAAGTTTAGGAGAGTGAGCCTAGGGAGATTTTTTGGAATGACCCTAGTTATGGGAATGTTATGTCTTATTTTAGTTGTGGGGTATCCATGTTATGTAATATATCTAATAGGTAAAAGAATCCGTGATTTCATGTGTAGAGTTCCAGATAGAAGAGTTTTTCTTATACCATTTTACTTGGTTAAAAACACAATGTTTATAAAATGACACCCAGAATGAGTTAGTGTTAACAGGATAAGGTGATATCATATTATGTATGTGAGAATTGTGTTGTTATTAGGTTCAGTGGGTTATAAATTCCTTAGGAATCATTGTCCACCATGATGATCAAGTTAACCATATTTATTTTTGATAAACGATGTGGTAGGCATCAACTAGGTAAATAGCCATATAGGATACAATAGATTTGTAATAATTATTTGTATAATAAATTACATATTGATACTTTTATCACCATTTGGAATATAAATTAAAATATAATTGGTGTGAATGTTTCACTACATGATACTGAGGTTTTTTGATCTATCATACATGGTTTCATTTATTTAAAAGTTGTACAACGAACTGTCTACAGTTTGGTGGTAATTGTTTTAGTCATATGAAAATTTGAGAGATGTGATTTTGGTAAGATCATGATATTTATTAGTACACAACTTCTTGGAAATAAGTGTCTTGAGTTCTAAAAGGATGTGTGTATTTTCCATCTAAAGATTAGTGTGACCTAATTATTAACAGATTCAAGGAATCGTGACTAAAGAAGAGCATCACTTGTGGGACTAAACGTGATCCTCATATACATAAAATAAAAGAAACCATTAAATCTATCATTTTGTGTTTAAAATTGTTATAAGCATCTAATACAAATCCTAGAACCATGTTTGGTGTCTATAGAGTGTGTTTCGTGGAATGAGTTTGTCATTTTAAGTGATGTGATGCTTAGGAAGCCCCAACAGTGGGAAGAATCATCTCTATCAAGAGAAGTGTTTCCTTCCACATAGATGGAATGAAACCATGAAGGACCATTTTGGAATGATTGGAACATCTTATAGAAGTCGTTGAGATAGTGTGTTCGAGCATTTTAGTTTCAATGTTAGTATTAAATATTATACTCTATTATGGGTTTTGAATGATTAATATGATAGATTAGGTCTCAGTTTATATAATAAATCCATGAGATATTATGGGTTGATAACACGTCTCTTCTCACATGACAACCAGATGATGAGGTGGTCGGTTGAGTTAAAAATCACTGTGAACACTGAGGGACAAGTATAGACTATGGTAGATTTGTGGTTGATTCTTAAATATATGAAATGATTTCATGGGGTGGGATATTTATTGATAAAACAAGGAAAATGTGAGGTGCAGATTTTGTTGAGTAGTTCCCAATGAGATATTGTCATGTTAATACCAAAATTCCAGGTATGATGATCTGATTTTCTTTGTTAATAGACATCTCATGAGAGCATGATTCAAGTATTAAATCACATGGTACTTGATATACATCCACTAAATATAAAATTTATAGTTCATGTGGGTTCCATAAGGTAACTGGATGATATATAATGTTGATGAGTAGGCATCCGATCAATTTTTCAGTCAAAATTGTTGAAGTAATGAAAACTCAGACATTTTCATAAACCATAGAAAGTTTACTATAACGAGGGATGATTTGAATTAAATTGGGTTATTTGAGAAAGTAAAACTGTGTGTGTACCTTGACATGAATGGTCAGTGGGTGTGGTTTTACGGGTCTAGTAAAGGTATATTTGACTTGTTTGATGAGATAATGGATCAAGAAGAGCGAAATTTTCCTATAATTTGAATCATTGTGTACTTATTTAAAGATGATCATTCCCAATATATTAATATCATACTGATGACAATAGAAGAGCATCTACAATAATATATTCCATTGATATGATGAGAGAGAATCATTGTGAATTGTTCCCAAGGAGTGGTATAAGGAAATCCATAACATAGGGAGTATATCGTTTCCCTTTTGAGGTTGGCGAGCCTCGTTTTGAGTTAAAATTCATAAAATTTCATGGAAACCATTCTTGAAAAGATACAACAAGAAGGGAATGATTTTTTTTGGGTATCAAGATTGCTTGGGTTCATAACCATGCATGTTGGTATGTCTAAGTATGGATGCATCATGGGATGTGGTAAAAATATTTTTCTTTCATTAATATGATGAATTGGAAGCTTCTAATGTGGGGAATATGGTATTGGTCTACTATTTATGACCCTCTTGTAAGAAGGGTCATAGGAGAGTATGACCAGTCATTGAAATGAAATTTAGGCTCTTGTATAATGTTTTAAAATTTTAAAAATTTATGTCTATATTTCTCCATAAATCATTCATAATCTCTTTGTTTTTTTAATACTTGACTATGGTTATGGAACTGAATCTCTATATATGTGTGGTTGTTCCGAGTGAAACATGGACTCCTGAGTAGGAATTCCTTGGATAGATTCATGGATACCATCTGATTTTAAAAATTGACTTCTAGGTGGGATACCACATTTAGGTTCATTTGGTTTTCCTAACATGCGTATGTCTTGTCTATTTACCAATGTTTCACATGTAAAATATAGATTATGAACTATCTTGGATGAAAAGAATCAGGATCTAGTTTAATATGAATCATTTGTTAGTGTGAAGTGTTTTTCAAAATTAGAAGACCAAATGAGGATTGACTTGATTACTATTTAGTAGATGTATTTATTCAATAAAAAATTCAACTATATCATCATTACGATGAGACTAGTATAGTATAAGTTTTGTTCATGGATTCTCAAGGAAGAGGTGACATGACTATGTTAAATGTTTTTAATTAGGATTGATTTTTTATCAGATTAAAATAATTTTAATATCATGGGGGGATAATTTATAAATAGTAAATTAAAAATTTTTATTTATTTTATGTTGGAATTGGTCAATACAGTTTAAAAACATATGATGGGGAGCACCATAGCCCGTTGGAAGAAATAGATGATGAAGTTATCTTGAATTAGGTTTGGTGGGATAATTAATGCACTAAATTAGTGATCTTCACAATATTTAATCGTTTTGGATTGAGTATTATCACTTATATTGGTGTATGATTAGAATCAAACATTGAGGTGTGTTGGTAATTTGAAAACACAATGCATTCATTTGAGTAGAAACTCACTGTCCAGGTAGGTATGGTGATGTTTTCATTGTCCACTAAGGATTCTTGTGGATGAAAATTTATATAGTGGGAGGAAGGGTTGTAACATCCCATGTTTTGGATCTATTTAAATTTCAATGGAATTTTAGTTTTTCATTTTGGTGGATGCATTGTTCATTGAACTGAGCATTTGAATGTAATTATGAATGTTGGGTTACATAAAATTCTTTTCTTTGTACAGTATTTATGGCCCGAGATGTATCTCAGTGGTTTGGATGGGTTACAAAAGAATCATTATATGATATATCATCTTTTTAAAGATAAATTGGGTGCATGGTTAGTGCATTTTTAGTGATAACTATGCACCAACACTATGGAGTGATATATGGGTGACACACTATTTGTATAACCATGCTAGGGAGGCCACATGGTCACGAAAAAACCCGAAGAGGTGAACTGTACCAGCTATACACAATTTATCTGACAATTTTCATAACTATCTGAGGGGTGATGTTCTTAAATAGTATCTCCACATGGGAAATGAACAATTTAAAAAATCTTCCACCTAACTTTGTATGTCCATGAGCCTTTAGACACTGTTTTCATATAGTTGAAACATAGTTAATCTAATGATGTCACTAAACTATACACCCTATTATAAACGGGTAAAATTTCTATTTTCCCCTCTTCATTACTATTAAATCCTCTTTATTTATCTCTCCTTCCAAGTATTAGGAAGCTACTCGAGCTCCCCTCTCCTCCCACTATAACATTGGATGGATCTCCTATATACATCCCTTGATTTGACTACTGTTCTCCACATTGGATAGGAAATGTTAAGCATATGATTCATCATCCTTCATTTTCTAGCTTCTGTCGTCTCATTTAATGTTATTTCTATGTGAGATCATTGCCCCATTTTTTGTAATTTTATCAATTCACCTGATTTGTCTTCTTTCAGTTCAAATAAAAGGATGATAATGAATTAGTAAAGCATGTTATGCATGATATATGTAGTTTATGAATTTTCTATTATGCATCACAAGTTTATAAAATGTTTTCATTGTTCTTCCGGTAAATAATTATCCATATTTCTCATAAAATATATAAAAACATGAATTAAGTGTTAAATTGTGATTTATAAGTGTTATGGAACTCTCATAGAATGTTCAAAGGTTCAGACCACGAGTTGGATCACCCTTTTGATTGAACGAAATTATGTATGGTCATTAGATATTGTTTTAATTGATCAAAAAAAACTTAAGTGTGTTTAGGTTGACTCCTAAAATGTGAATAGTTTAGTTGATAATAAATGAATTTTTTTGATGTATAATCATGCATATATACTTAATTTTACCATATTAAATTATGAAGTATTCCACTATATTAAAATGGAATTAAATTAAATGAGAGAAATGTATAATTTAAATTCTTTTACCATGCATACCAATGTAACAAAACCACCCAATAGAGTGGGTTGGACTTTTATTTTTCTAGTGGGATGTTGATTTTGAATAAATGAAGTCAATAAGTGGAATTTATATTGACATAACCTTTTATAACATCATATTGTATTGAAAATTGATGTTCTTTTAAATTATGAATTTTAATAGTTGTTTCTCAGGGGATATTATTTAATTATTTAATGCAATGTTTCTGGTTATAAGATTTCACCTTGAGTGATAAATATTTTTCTTATGTTAAGTCCATGGAAGGGATCACAGAACAAATGACTGATATGATGCATTGAGTGACACAAGGTTTCATTATACATAATTCATTAGATGAAAACTGAGTTTAAATGAATTTTATAGAGCCATGCTTGATACTTGGGTTCTAAATATGGAATCCCTTAGATGGGATTTCTGGTGAAATGAATAATATTAATATTTATGAAACACTTTTGTTCCCTATAGAAAATACCTTGTATGTGTTCATAAGATAAATAGAATTATAATATACATTGAAAAATTCATGGATCCATTTTAGGGAATTCAAGGGATTGGAGTAGTGGGAAAATATAATTTGTTAGGCTCTTGGATAGGCTCAGAAGATAAGTGAATTACTTGCATGATTTATTACTCAATTAATTACATTGATTTGTAACTCATAATGGTATGAAACAAGTACAAATTTAAATGAAAATTATTATATATGGATTCCATGGGTTTTATCCAGTCTTCCATTTTGTACCCAAAAAGATATCTTGATTGCATCTTAGGACCCTAGATTGTGCCTCTTTTTTGATACACTTTATGGACTATGAATTTTCATAGATCTGGGGGCTGAGAATGTGCTCATGATACTTACAAGAGTTAGTTTTTTTTTTGTAATTTTATTCCTATTTTATTGTAGAAATGTATAATGGGTTGCCTGTGGTATTATTAAATTATTATTTTTTGGGAATTACATGTCCATTCATGGATATTTAGTTGGAACTAGTAAGTTTTCAATGACATTAATCTACTACTATTTTGATTAATAATTATTTAAATTTTTTTAATTCACTCAAAATATTATGGTACAGTCTCCACACCATACCATTGTACATCCTTGATGTTATTTGGTATCCTCATGCATACAGGGTGGAACAATTCTAGGAACATGACCCAAAGGGTAAAGTTACATCTAAGTGAACCGTGTCATGGCCTTACATAAATAAAGGAACCATATTTTTTGACATTGTTAATTCAATGATATCCAGATAATAATAATAATGATTGTTTTAATAAATTTATTGATGAGTTAAATTTATTGTAGATTATTTATTCCAGTGTATATGATATAATTTAAAATCAAAAATTCATTATTAAATATGCATTAAAATGGATAATTAGTGACTTTCTAGTGTATTGAATGTTATATAGTAGGATTACACATGGTCCAAAATTATATCTATACTGTATGAATGAAAACAAAGAGTTTATATATTTCAATAGAATAAAAAAATTATTTTCTTATAGAATCATATATTTCATCATGTGAAACACCATTTTAGAAGGAATAGAAATAATTTAATAAAAGGAATAACTGAAAGAGATGGACCATGATAAATGATTTAGAGTATTAATTTGAAATATACCATCTCTTCGATACATCAAATTATCACTGGACCAACTATAGGAAAAAAATAAGTGTCATTGGGAAAAATCAAAATTTGATACTGTCAAGTATTTTTTGGGATCTTTCATAGTGGTCAGATTTTTTGGTCTATTTAAAGTTAGATGTCATTAATATTTAGAAGAACTATTTTGATAACATATTTTATATGTTTTTTGACATCCCTTGTAAGAATAATTATAATTTAAAAAATGATTAAATCCTTCCCAAATTTGTAGTCATCTATATCATGAGTTATTTGAGATAGAAATATCATTGAAATTAATTAATCCAAAAGAGACATATCAAATTTCTAAAGAAAATTGTTTATTATTATGTTACTGGATTTCAAGTTTAAGAGTACCCAATAGTTTTGTCTTAAATTGGTCTAGGTGTATTTGAAATGGTCATAATACAATATTAAAAATTTGTGATTGTAATTTAATAATGGACAGAATACCTCATATATTCATAAGGGTTTTTTTGAATTCTTCGGTTTGGGATATAATGATAGAAATATCATATTTTCTCAGAGACATTTTTGTGGTGATAGAGGACTCTGATTTACTAAGTAGGTTAAAAAATATATTGTTTTAATTTTATACAAATTGGAGAAAATACTCCACTAAATTTCTTTGATTCAATTGAATATTTTAAATTGCATTTTTCACATGGAGAAAACTATGGAGAACAGTATAGCATTGATTGATATAACCTGGTCATACATGCATGATCAAATTTAATAAAAATGTAATAACAAAATTGGAGATGAAGGGACAATTATAAAATCATATTTACAATATTAAATTTTATTTTTATTCTCTCATTATTTTTAACTTGAATATCCTTAAAAACATAACTGATTGGTTCATAATGAGGGAAATTATGATGGTGAAATTAACCATCAATTTTTATTATTTAATCATCCTAAACATTGATTTTTTGGAGTTCATGAATGTTTCCTTTTGATGATAAAAAAAGCTCTTTAATATGTTCTTCTCAATTTTGATGAAATGATACAATTTGTACAGTAAGTGATACCCTAACCTATTCAATATATTTTAATTAAAATTAATATAATATTAATACATTTTTAAATTATATGGTGATCATATCAATAAATAGTTTATAAAAATTACCCAAGTTTATCTTGATGACCACTGAGAATATTTAATTTTCCTAATGGTTTCAAAGATTGTTAAAGTACATTTTTTATCTTTGAACATATAAAATCCATTTATTATTTTTATTTTATTATTATTATAATTTTATTTTTATAGGTATCAAAACATGTAGATAAAATTGATAATTTATTATGTGTATTGTGTGGTGCAACATCTAAATTGGTTAAATCTTATAATTCATTTATGGTTAATGGATTTTTATTTCCTAAATTAACAAATAGTGAATAAAATAATAATAACTAATGGTGTTCTAATTGAAAGGAATTCATCATAAAGGATGTGAAGTATACATTAATAGCATGTTGGATAAAACAATTTTGTTATGTTACCTAGTATATGATTATGTAACAATGCTTAAATATAATCGGTTTGATACTGATAACGGTTTTCATGCTCATATATATTGGGGAGTCATTGAAATAAAATATAAAATCCTTCTAAGAGTAAACAAAACATTTATTTTGTCTCATAAAGCATTTCAATTTTATTATGAAAATTATTTTGGGTCTTTAATAGATTTAATTAACTCGTGAATTATAATTAAAATGAAATCTCTTGAAAATCATTTTATGTTACAACAAAGTGGTTATTTTGATGTGTCGTAAATTTAAATTTTTTAAGAGAATAAATAAAATACATCGTTTAATAAAAAAGATACAAATATCAATGATCAAACCCCATAGTTAAGGATTAATGCTGTTGATTATATTGTCAATGTAATAAAATATTTTTAAATAGTAAGGTATTATGAAGGTGAATATTGTATAGATGTTGATGATTTTGAGGGGGAAAATGAATATATTGACACCAAAAAATAAGAAAATATCAATGAAGATGAATAAAAATGAGAATTCAAACAAGTTAGTGTCATAATTAAAATACATTACATGTTTTAAAATATTTATAGAAAATATTATTTTTTCAGATGGATGGAGATGAAATCGATTACTTTTTCCATACCCTCGTGGATGATGTCATTTCTAGTAACCATCCCAATTATTCATCATATAATCTTTATGATTCATTCAATACAATGTTATCTCAGTAGGGTCATGGTATCACCAATTTTATGATTCTGAACCCATTCGTAAGTGACTTCTAACTATTGATTTTGATCCCAACATATAGAAGTATGTCCAATTTTGTATTTTAGTAAAATTTAATTAATTATAATTACTTTTTATTAGATTATTTATTTGAAAATTAATTTATTATTAATCTTCTTTCTTCAAATTTTTTTTCACAAATATATTTTGGAAAGGGGGTCCAATTTTACATTAATATTTTTGTGGGTTTTGGTAATATGGGGTCACATTCCAATTTATGTTCAGCATTTCATGTTTGATCACTTGAAGGTGTGATTAGAAACCTCAAATATGGTAACCTACATATAGTATCAAATTTAATCTATTGGAATAATATATAGGGGATACCATATTAGAGGAAAAAAATATATATAAGTCATGAATAACTAGATACATATATGATTATCATATCACATAAAAAATAAAAAATATATAGCATAAGAAACATTCTTTAATCCTTGATATGATTCATAATATCTATCTTTGTAACATGGGGAAACCAAAAAAATATTGGGAGACCTTATATGCTCAGTTATAGTTACATTTATTTGTAGTTGTCATGAGTAAATAAGGCACAATCAATATGATGTGGAAAATAACTGAAAACACATGCCCGTTAATCAATAAATTGATCCCGAAATGAATCCATGGATAATATCAATTCATTGATATTGTGGATTATATTAGTTAATTTTGGAATAATAGAAATGATTAATATTGTATTTCATGATCTTAGACATCAAGATATATTTACTATCAGGGCCTTATTACAAGATTGTTTAATCAATGGGTAGGTATATAACAAAAATCCATTTCATTATTTTGAAAAATTTATTTTTCTCATGAGACATATCAATACATCAAGGGGAAATATATAATATTTTCCAACCCATCACAGCTGTACAATTAATTCATAATATATTGGATGAATAATTTAATTAATATGCAATATTACTTATTAAAAAAATATTCATATTTAGTAATGATTTATAAATATATTTATTTCTTTATATAATAAAATAACCATTATATTGAATAATTATTTGTAAAAATAGTATATAGTTTAGACAATATTCATACCCATGATAGAAAGAATATTAATATTTCAGATAAATTTAATATTCGATTAAAAATTTTCATAAGAAAGGTAATGTTTCAATAGATTTTTAAACAAAGCCAAATTTATAAGAGATAAAATACGACCATGAATTTTTTAGAAATATATGGGATTTTATAATAACATTTCATTTAGATGATAGAGTAAAATGGAATAAAAACATTAACATAAACATTATGTTGGTCAGAGTTGAATACTCAAAAGGGAGGTGAATTTCTTTTTTAATGAAAAAATTAAAATAGAAAGATTTTAAAAACTAAAATACACCAATTTAATAAAACCACTTGTGGGATAAAAGTGTAGAATTATATAATTTGATCTTATTAATGTTTTCTTGTCATTTTTTATTAGAACATAGTTAAAATAATTTTTAACACTCATTAAATTTTGAAAATGAATTATTTCCCAAATACACCATATATAAAACAAAAGTTAAATCCATCTAAAAATTAATGTTTTGATTGGAATAAAACAACACCTACATTAAAATTTAGAACATTGAATAAAAAATAAAAAGTATACTATATAAATATATAAGGGGATTAGTCTTAACCCAAGACCGAATCCCCTTATAATCACACACATATAGTCAGTATATTAATGAATAAAGTAATCCAAATCCTATATTAGGTTTTTACCTAAAATCACACATGGATATTCAGGAACAGATCCTCTTCAATGATTTCTATTGGAAATAATGATATCTTGTCAATGAAAAACACATCCACATTAAATGGTGTGATTAAAAAATAAAATAATTTTGAGTGAGTACCACCAACTCTATGGTTTATTATTGTAGACTATATTTTCAAATTAATTAATAAATAAAAAACACATCTCAATATAAATTAATAATTATATGGAGGAAGGTATAAGTGATGTGAATTTCTAGTGATGCTCAATATTAATAGCTACAATTTTCCAAGAGCCCATGAATTTGACTTTGAAAGGATCTTAAACACATTTTTAAAGGTATGTTCAAAGAAATACAGTGTCTTGAAGATATTTGAATGAGTATTATGTATAGTATAAGTTTACACAAATATTCCACTATTTTTTACTATATAATTATGATGAAATCACATTGTCCACACGAGCCTCTTAGACAAAAAAAAATTCACCCAAATGTAAATTTTAGAGAATAATAAAAGGAGAATTAATAACATTTAATTTTCAATTAATGCTTGAAAACAATCTGTAGGATATTTTATAATCCTCCACTATTAAATTAGATATGCTTAGTAGGATTCACATTATACATAGTTACTGTAGAGCATGAAAACTGATAATAGTCAATTAGGATGGAAATTCAAATGTAAAATTCATTTCATGACATGAAAATCCTATTTTCTAATTTGTTAGGTACATGACATCATGATGTCACTTGAATATATCCCATAGAAGCCTTAATACATCACACATCAACATAATTTCTACTCATGGTAATATATCTACTCATCAGTATATATTTATTCTTGAGGAATCAAAAAATATAGACATACATGGTAGTAAAATAAATAATAAATTTATATTAATAGTTTCATGGTACGATGAGGGTTCACGCAGTATGGTTATTCTCAATACATAGTGGGTTTTTCAATACACAATATTTTCCCCTTAATCTCACGATCAATTTATTTCTTAGAAATAATTTAATTATCTAAGAGGCTGTAAGTTCGTTATTTATATGGTTAGGTCAATTTATTCACACAATATGTACATTTTATATGTGTTAAGGAATCAAAAATTTTTTCCAAACTTTTTATAAATTTCATTTTTTTCAAGAAACCCATTTACTATCAAAAAATGATATTCATTAATAATGTTATAAATATAATTTGGGACCATTAAAATAAATAGGTATGGGAATAAAACTAAAATATCACCCTTTTTGAAGATCATAAATCATAACATTTAAAATGATTGAATTGAAAACAAAAAAAATATCTGCAGAGGATTCAAACATATAGTTTTCAATATCATAATTTTTTAGCTAGTCTTTGAAATTATAAAAATACTTCCATGGAATTTGATGTATTCTGTACATGTTCTACCCCTTTGGGATTAAAAAAATTGAATTAGAGGGAAATAAAAAACTGAAAAGAAAAAAATAATAAATAAAAATTGGAATTAAGTATATTAAATTAATACATCAGATAAAAAAATAGTTTCTAAAAAACATCCCCATCTGGAATTATAGTTTGAATATAAATTTGGGACACCATGTATACCTGAAGGAAGGATAATACACCTTCATCTTGAAGTGTAAATAGATATATACAATTTTGTAAAAGGGGAATGGGTGGGTGAAGCCTCACAAGCGAATACACTTCTGAATATAGGTCTCAGTTTCAAAAATGCTTGTCTAGGAGAAAATACAGATGGATTTATATTTGAGGAGGTTGTGGTGGAAGGAAATGGTATAGGAATAGATGAAATAATAAGCACATGAATATTGGAAGTTTATAGACATGGATCCATCATCCTTGTGAAATCACATATTAACTGATGATAGTTCTCCAAAACCCTAAAGAGAATCATCATTGTTTTCCATGAAATCTTCCAAAACTAGATTCCAAGATTTAAGATAATAAGGTTTTGACTTAAAATCATCATTAAATAGATGTATTTTTAGATCCAAGGAATGGTTAATGAAAATAACCTTTAAATATAACTTTGTAATGATTTTTTATTAGGTATAAATTAATGCCGTTTTTTATTGTTTCTCTATCATTCTCAATATTCTTAACATTGTTCCAGAAGTGATACATTTTTTGCATCATCTATTTGAAAAAATTAAAACCTATCTTCTCTATATTATTTGAAAGTATCAAATAGAACCTTCCAATCTTCCCTTATGAGTATTCTAAATTTTTATTAATAAAAAACTAGCTAAAAAGGAGGAGTATAAGAAGGAATGGGAATAGAAAGAAGAGAAAGATGGAACACTATATTAATGAATCACTAATATAAATGTTAAACCATATTATATATATGTACATTCAATGAACCAATATATTCATCTATTTAATAAACTTCATTTATCATTAAATTTATCTCTAGATGAAACTTAGGCTGAAGATGATCAATCACTAACATCACTTCCCTTAAAAGATCATCTTCTCTAGTAGGCTCCAATGAGTTTCCAAAACTATGAAAATATACCTTGAAAACACATATAAGATATTATTTTATTTACTTAAAATCATAGTAGGTAAAAAAATTGTAAAAGGAAGAGATTTTTATGGATCATAAGCATAATTCCAACCAACTATCTTAGTTACATCCTATATTGATCTATCTTGAACAAAATATTCATTAGCTCTAGCATCAATATCTACATTAGTGTTTTCCTCATGAACATTTGGTCAACTTTCTCAACATCATGACTAGGAGAATCATCATTCACAACTTCTTTGTAGGAATCGGGGGGTTGTATAACAAAATAAATCTTGAAGACTCTATCCAACTGAGGGTCTCACGTGACATACATTTGGGACCAAGTTGGTAAGAATTTATTATTTAAGCATGAAGATGATTGTGTTGTATTTTTTTCAAAGAATATAAAAAAATAAGTTCATTAAATTTTGTAAAATATTCCAATATGAATGACCAACATATTCAATATATCAGACTCACGGTGATTATGAAATTTCATCTGATTGGATATATGTTTTATAGAATAAAACATTCATCAATATCACCAATAGGTTTTAAATAAAATGAAGATCATAATAAGGAATCTGTCTCAGAGTCTACATAAATATGATAAAATTATGAATATTATTTTCTAATCTTGGAGTTCTCATAAATCAATGTTTTTTTTGAAAAAAAATGTGATGGAAGCTTTATGAAGGATAAGGGGAGTGTTTCTAATCATATTGATTTTTGGAAAGAAAGAAGATGCTGAAAATAAAGGGAAGTAAAATTTCATCCTAATGCAAGCCAAAATATACTTTATCTGATCAGAAATGTATTAAAATTCATGAGGATGTCATGATATAAGAAGTATTTTTTTAAAGGAGATGATTTCTTGAAAGTGAATGTTTTTTGTTGTAGTTCATCACTATGAAAACACCAGATACATAAATTTTTTTTCTAGGAAGGTTGATATAAAATATTACAAATATGATGGTTTTCATTCATACCAATAATCCATGATAAATGAATCTTCTATGAATGAAATATATGATGATCATAATAATAGAAGTAAATAGGTTTATGAAGTTGAAGATACTAAAATTGGTCTATCAGACATGGTGTGCCACTGATTATTGATGTTATACTAACACTGATCATCATATGAAAATCAGAGAAAAAAATGATTTGTGGGTGAAACACAAGGACGATTGTCACCTATCGACTGGTCAAAGCTCCGATGCTCTGCTAATGTGTATAGCAGCACTCGGGTCATATCCTCGGTGATGATACTTTTTAATAGTTGTTTGTTTTTAGTTGATTGTATTCTAATTGGGGGGGGGGGTTGTTTGAAGAACATATGAAATAATATATGGATGATGTTTGATTTAAAAAATTGATAAATATTGGGGTGAGTTCATAAATAGGTAGTTAGGCTTGTGATATCTTTGAGCTTTACTCTATATTTCATTAAATTAACACCAATCTCACAAGTTAACATTGATTGAAATTCCTAAGTGTTAAAGATTTAAACCAAGCCTTATATTAACTTAAGTATCTAATTTCAATTAGAGATTGTTTATGGTGGTGTATTTATGGTTCAAATACTCCATGTAAACCACATTTTAAAAAAAAAACAAGTCATTAATCCATGACATGTTAATCCCAACATATAAAATGTTAATTCAATGAATATAAATCGAGAAAAAGCACTCAATCCCTTAACATACCAAATTATAACTCACTCCAATGATGTATTTACTCAGAAATTTCGGTGTTTAATAATTTGTATATAATGATTATGATGATAATTTAAGAATAGAAGAAAAATAAAGGGACAAGAAAAGAGTGGTGCATCGAACACACACACACGAACAATGATGAGATTTAAAAACGGACATTCGATTGAATGAGGAATCGAAATAAGGGAAGGGGATTCAAATGTATTTAAACTATTTTAATAACATTAATATTAAACTACAGAATTTGGATGAGAATAAGTGATATTGAAGAAAAACATTCATTAAAACAGAATTACCTAAAAAAGACTTACAAGATTACAAAATTGAAGAACATAAAAGTAAAAGGAAACAAAGAGAAAATGAAAGGTATCTCAAGTAAAAACATGAGTATGTTAGGTACTCCAAAGCCTTTGTAAATAATTCAGTCGTGCCAATTGATTCTCCTCTCTTCTGAAATGCCTACTCCTTTGAAGTGGAGGTGGGGGATGCATTTATAGCCCAAGGAAGTGGACTGTTTGAATTCCCAATCTGTCCATCCACTTGCATCACCATGTGGCTATTAAGATAGCTGAATCTCTAGATATTATCTTCTTACAAGTTGTTTATAAATTTCTCCCTTGTCTACTCTGAAAATTTGGTGGCAATTGGATTTAAAGAGCCGAAGATATGGTCGGCTGATTAAACAAATTTAATCTGTCCATTTCAATCCAATCTTTTCAAAGTCCACAATGTGAAATGGTTTTTGAATAGTAAAATTCCTAAAATTCCGATTGATTTTTTTAAAAAAAGTTGACCACCTATATATCCCCTTTCACACTGAAAAATATCATCATGATTTGATGATTACATCATGAGATATGTCATAAATAGTGTCTAGATTTTAATTCTCGTCCAGAATGTTGGGCTGGACTTCAAGGAATTATTTGGGCCCCTTGTTCTTGTAGTTGAACCTTCAAATTTTTATTAATGAATCCTTTAGATAATATCGAACATATGGTGGAGTTTAATATAATATGGGATTCGAAATTTATACTAGTAACTCAATCATCATTGATGGTCCAGTTTCATCACAATTTATTTGGGTCTTCTTGTGTGGTTCATATGGTCCATTAAATGGTAGAATTGGCCAATGATTACTTCTGATGATATGTGCGAAATTGAATAAGGAATCATAAAAAAAATAACCACACAATTTAAATCTTTAGGGTAAGATTTATAAATAAAATAGTAAACTGACTCAATTAGACTACTACTAAAAATTCTCAAAAATTATACCTAATATTAAAATATTAATTTTTCACACACATTATGCACATTTCAGATAAAATCAGTAAAGTGATTATATAATAAGTAATGAAAATTTTGATAACATCAACTCTATCACACTTATTATTGTTCATTTCCTCAAGTGCAAAAAATATAAAAACATGACAAAATCATTTTCACTCACCAACATATATTAAAATTTTGTTTTCCCAAATCAGAAGAGGTTTAGATAATTTCACTCATCCTTATTCAATTCCACCACATGTTGTTACAGAAATAAAATTTTCCAAAAAAATTTCATTTTTTTATACTCCAATTTAGAAATATAAAATGGTGTCACACAAAACATACTCCTCTCAAGATGATATAAGGAATGTATGGAGCTTCACTCATTCACCAACCAAAAGTGAAAATCATATTGTTTGAAATAGCTCTCAACTTACATTCCCTTTAAAAAGTGCACAAGAATCAAGGGGACTCTTAGGGTTTTTCTATGGCTATGGTATTTTAGGAAGATGATATCCACAAGATAGAAAAAAGGTAGTAAAACAACAACATGGAGAAAGAAATGCACATTTTTTTTAAGTAAGAGATGGAAAGAAATTGAAACAAATATTTACAAGGGAACAATTGTCTGAATAAAGACACAAAAGTGGAAGAAAATTTTAAGGGAATGAAAAGATAGTATATTTAAAAAACACAAAACTTCTCCCAATGACATAATTGATCATCATTTTTTATGCAGTTTTATGAAAGTTGAACTTGAAATAGATCTCACACTCATCTCTCAACCCATGATTGATCTCCTCAAAACACTAATTTTAATAGTTATAATAAGATTAAATGTTTAGGAAGAGTGATTTTTGAACCACCCATGACACAACCCATTCTTATTTTCATTTTTTTATTTTTTATTTTTATGATATTTTTTGAACACTTGTTAATAACATTTACAAAATTACGTAAATGAAAGTATATTACATTCTCCAAAAATCACTGAAAGACAACCTCTCCCCCACACTGAAATGGATGCTTGCCATCAAACATATGATAATATGGTAAAATCAATAAAGGGTACCCAAAATGAAATCCATTCCACCCCCCACACAAAAATTTCGAAAATTATGCAATGAAAATCTATGTTGATATTGGGTGAGAAAAGGTATTGGGATTGTAATGTGGCTATCACAGAAAAGGTATTCATAGGCTCGAAGGGACTTTATAAATGAGGATTAATTTAATGGAAATGAGAGGTTATTTGGCTATTGTGATTATCATGTGGTTCATAATATTCATCTATCATATTAACGCACACTAAAGTAGGAAATTCATCTTGAAGGTCCACTAACTCAAGATTCACAAATGGGGGTGAAAACACACATTTTTAAAAGATGGCCATAGCTAGACTTGGAATGAAAGATGATGTTATTCCTCACGGGTGGGGAAAATAATTTTCCAAATAAAAAATTTATCATCAAAAATTTGTTGAGTTTGACACAATATTCTTTATCAGTACACTATACACTCAAATAGAAAATAGTGTTGCTGAAAGGAAGAATATAATTATTTTTTTAAATGGGTTAAACTATGTCACTTGAACATGGTTTCTCTCATTTCTTTTAGATGAAATCCATGAGCACTGTTGTGTATATAAAAAACTGATATTTACATACACAAAGTTATGATATGACTCTATATAAAATATTTTATGGAAAACAATGAATTTTGAAATACTTACGAGTTTTTGGGTGTCCATTCATCATAATGAACAAAGGTGGAAACCATATTTACTTTGAGAAAAGAGGTGAAGATGGGGTTTTTCATGAATTTTCTATTGATTAAATGGGATACAGATTATCCAACAAAGAATCAAAAATATTAGTTGACTCTATTGATGTGAATGTTATTGAAAGAGGTGAGGTAGACAAATAGAATTATACTGATAAGGAATAAACATAGGAAGAAAAATCATCAGGTAACAATTATTTTAGGGGTATTGACAGTGGTAATCCTACTCAGGAAGAATAATTAGACTCATACATTTTTTGTGAAGTGGTATAATATAAGAAATAACATTATAGGATGAGTACATAAGTAGAAACTCAAAATATTATTATTCATCAACATTAGAAGGTTCGTACAAGAATAAAATAATATTTTATTACTCATTCGTACTTGTAATCAAAAGAAAAGATGAAATATTTGAACGAATTTTTTGAGCATCTAGAAAGGGTTCTGAATATGATTGAAGAGCTTCATCAGATTGAAAATATTTTTACATGGGTACCCATACCTAAACCAAATGATAAAAAAAATTAAAAATTTTGTCCTCAAAAATATGATGAACGAAGAAGGTGATGTGATAAGAAAAAAATCATGATTATTGTGTAGTTGTTACTCAAAAATTAAAGGCATTGACTATGATGAAACGTTTTTTCCATTGGTAAGGTTATAAACTATAATAATTTTTATTTATTTTTCTGCCTATTGATGTTAAAAATATTTTTAGTTGGATAGGAAATAATCATTTTTGAATGGTGATATTGATATGTAATTTTATAGTGTAGAACCATGTGTGTTTCTTTGGGAATGTTGAATGTAATGTGTATAAGTTGGAGAAATACTAGGGTGGGATAAAACCATCATGAATAGAATTTTATTCCAAATTTTCTACATTCTTAGTGAAGATGAACTTTTAAAAATGAAGAGTTAATATTAATATGTACATTATAAAAATTCATGACTTTTCCAACATTTTAAATTTTTATGTTGATTAAATTATCACTGCTGGGAATAATGACTAAATGTGTAAAATATTTTCTGAAGAGATGAAAAATTTGTTTGAGATGTCCATGATGGGTGAAATTAAGTGCTTTCTTGGGTAAAAAATTTCTCATAAGAATAAATCAATTTTCTTTCTCAACTCAATTATGAAAAGTAAATTTTTATGAAGTTTGGAATAGATAATTGAAAACCTATTTCCACATTAATTTCAATGTGAACCAAGTTGAAAAATTATTTATAATAAACATAAGTTGATTCTAAAGAGTTTTGAAACCTAATTAAAAGATTTATATATTTTTAACATCAAGACCTGAAATTGTTTATTATGTTAACTTAATTGAAATAATTCAATGTTATCTAAAATAATCAAAAAAAATTGATGGAAGTAGAATTATACGATATATCAATAAAAAGTTAAATTTTGGATTTAGGTATGATGTCCTAGAATGTATTTTCTTGTTTTGGTTTCAAATATTTACTGGGCATGAAATGTTTGTGATTGAATATCCACGTTTGGTGGAGTTTTCCTTCAATAAAAAAGTTGTGTTTGTTGTAATACAAAGAGACAAAATTCAGTAACTCTTATTATAGATGAATCTAATTATTTTTCATTCAATAAAGCTGCTAGACAACATGTGTGCATAATGACTCAGTTGAAATATTTTTTGATGTTATGTTTCTCTTTCACAATAATTTTTATAAGAAATTTTCAATCAACAATACTTGAAATCTGGTACAAAATTCTAATTTAAAAAATATTGATATAAAATATCATTTCATGAAATATAATGTGGATAATAATGAATAAAGCTAGAGGTTGATCCAACATCATAAAAAGTTACTAATATTTTCACAAAACCATTACTGAATAAACCTTTTCATAATATGAGGTTGATCATGGGAATCCAATGTCCTTCTCATCAAATTTGATGAATGAATTTTTTCCCCTGTTTTCTAGTCTTTTGATAGTGTTGTAAAAGGTGGATACTTTTTTCTTAAATGTATTGATTATTTTTTTCTAGATATTTTATAGAATCTTGTAAAATGGGGAGTTCTGCCAAGCTATGATTAAAACATTGAATGTGTGATTAATATTCTAATGGTATGTTGGAGTGGTTTTAGGATGCTTTTTATAAGAAAACGAAATAATAAAATAAATATCTGAAGACATCTGTTAATAAAAATAAATATTGTGGATTTTTTTCATGAGTCAATAAATTTGTAAAGCATGGCCCAACTATCAATAATTATTTTTTCCTAAAATAAGTCAAATAATGTAGGATTATAATTTTTTATAAGTAATTATTTTTTTATTCTTATAGAGTACATTGATTTATTAACCTTGTGGGGAAACAAAATCCAAAGGGGGATTTTTTTGTGACCAAGTTGGAAATGTGGTGTTTTTGAAGATGGTGTATTTTTTTGTTGTATTTTTTTTTCAAAGAAGATGAGGAAAAAAATAAATCAATTCACATTATAAAAATTTTCTATCAGAATGAGCATCATGTTCAAAATATCAGACTCAAAATTCATAACAATGTCCATTTGATTACAGTGATGTTTCAGGAATAAAAGGTTCATCCGACTTAACATTCTTCTAGAATGAAAGGATATCATAATGAGAGAGCTATATTATATTATTCATGAATAAAATAAAAATATGATGATGCTTTTCATGTCATGGAGTCTCAAAAATCCTGGGTTGTTAAAAAAACATGTGATGAAACCCTTATGAATGTAATAGGGAGTGATGCTAATCATATTGAGGGTTCAAAATAAATAATTTTTTGAAAAGTATAGGAAGTCAAAAATTATTCCCAATGTAAGTAAGAAAATGTTGAAATTCATATTATACATATTCAATGTCATGAGAAGTCATGATATAAGCAGATATTTGTGATAAAACAAAATATCCTAAAAATAATATTTTCTGGTCTTATTTCATCAGTCTGAGAACACGGGATGTAGAAATATGTGTGGGATGGGAAGGATATTTGGAATATTAAGTTATGAAGAATCTATTTTTTAGTCAAATTAAAAATCAATTAAAAATAAATGAGCAATTAAATAATTTTATAAGGATTATAATCAGATAAGGAAAGAAGTTATTGAAGTCCAAGATGGTGACATCAGTCCATTAGATGTTGTTTCCCACCAATTATCGGGGTCAAACTAAAATTGATCATCAAATGTAAATCAAAGACATAATTTCTTTATTGTTAATTTTTTGACCCATAAATAGAAAAAATTCGAGTTTTTGGGTCTAATGATTATAAAGTAATAGAAAATATCTTTATGGTTTAAATGAAGAATAAAATCTGAGATGAATCAACAATTTTTCATCATGATAAATAATTGATTGTTTTTAAAATATGAATTTTTTTATTAAGTTGTTCAAGATGAAGAATAAATCTGGTATGTCTTTTTAAAGCATGAGATAAACAATATATCTCATTTAATAATTAGATTATGATCCATCATACTAGAAATAACATCGATTGTCTGAGTGAAACAGATATTGAAGAATCAAACATGGCTAACATTAATAAAACATCATCAAACATAGGATCATTGTTCTAATGATATGAATAAATGACGAATTTTCTAAATCATTTAAAAATATATTTTAAAGGATATCTTGAAGAATTAATAAGATAGATTTTTATCAGGATATTTAATTTTTTCAAGTTGTGCATATAATAGTGATGAAATATCTTCAATTTGAATGAATTATCAGGTAGTTCAAGGAAAATCTGAGTAACCAAATGCATCCAGAATAATGATAAAATTAGAATGAACAATTGAAACTGAACTGAATATCGAAAATAAATTATGAATTGAGATTAATATTTGATAATACTTGAGGAGTTTCAAGAAGAGTTGAGAAGCATTGAAAAATTCAAGAAGCACCCTAATGTAATGAAGAATATATGTTAAAGGTAATTTGGTTAATAAGGAATGATTTTTAGAATCCAACCAATAAAAATTTTTGGGTCCCCTATAAATATAATACATACATGTAATTTCCTAACATCAACGTACTATTGAAGAGAGATGGTGGAGAACTAAGGAATTATAGAGAGAATAAGTTTTCGGATCGAGCATTCCTAATGAAGTTTGCTGAACAATGGATGAAAGGATAAAAGAGAAGATCATATTCATTGGATCATTCTATTGGGATGAATCATCATACTGGGAATTAGAATATAATTTCTAGACTCAGATAAAAGAAATTTATTATTGTTTTAATGGTATTCTTACAAAGTTATATTATCAACCTAAGAAATTGGGTTGGATAGATCAAACTAGGAAATCATAATGAGGGTCATTATGAATTGTAGCAAGTAATTGCCAACAGTTGGGTAGGAATGTGAATAACTATTTTGAAGAACATATTTTTGGATATTGATAAGGTTCCATAGTAACACATTTCATATCTTGTTTCAAAAAAATTTATTATATCATTTGTATTATATAGAGCACACAAACAATTGTATTGAATGTTGTGATACACGAGTGTAAGTTAATATTCTACTCGTAGTATTCCACACAAAAAAGTATTGTATACTAGTTGTTTTGGTGGTATTGTACTGTTTCCACACCATACTAATGACATAACTACTAATATTAAGTAGTGAGTTTTAAAAATTATTTTGTCCCTACGGATGTGGTATTGTTTTATTTTCAGGGGACATGTTACCTATTTAATAAGAGGAAAAGGTTGTTTCATAAAAAAGGAAAAATACAATAAAAAGATATCACTGATTCAAAACCCCCCCTATCATTATTACGTAATATTTATTGGGAAATTACATACACAAAAATCCTTTCTTGAGAAAAAAAGTGAATCAATAAGAGCTTCCTCTAGAACTATCTGAACATAAGTAATGGAAGTTCCACCATGGAAAGGCTTACATCCACTATTATCATCATCTAATTTTGGATAGTCTATGTCCAAAACAAGAGATCTAGGGGAGTTATACCCCTTAGAAGGTGCATCTAGAACAAGATACCCATGTCTAAAATCAATAATATAAAATAATTCTAAAGTACCCACATTATATTTTGACTCATCCCACTCAGGCCTACAACCACTAATAGACACCTCAGTGTTAACAAGATCCTAATACTTAAGCTCTTCCTCCTGTGATTTTAAATATAGTGTGGAAGTATGAGTTCCTAATGATATGGTTGGAGAGACTGGTCTAAAAGCCTCGTGTGAAGCTTTATCTTCCTCATCTAGATCTACCAATTTATCCTCTTCATCATCATTAACATCATTCTCAACAATATCTAAATAATGATTAGAATACTTTACAATATCATCAGGTACAATACCAGAATCTATATGTTCCCTTGGTCAAATATGGTACTATAATGGATCCAAACTTTTATATAATTTTTTTGTTATTCCACCCATTCCATTTTCAATGGGTTCCATTTGACTTTAATTTTCATAAAAATATTTGGAGCATGACAAAGACCAACAATGGAGATTATTCATTCCTCTCACTAAGGAACTACTTCTTTAAACACCAAAAAGGATGAAATAAGCATTGTCTAAGGTAATAAACTATATTTTTAATAATTCTTTCATAGGTCAAACACATGTATCGTGAAATTTCTTCCATGATTGATCTGATGGAAAATTATCATGTAAAAGGAAAAATAGATCATGTTGCCTTAGAATGTTGAAATCCCAATTTCATGGATAGTCATGGTGTTGGATAAAATTTACCACCATCCTAAACTCTCTACTAAACTCAATAATGGTGGGACATTAAGGGGTTTCATACGTACTGAGCTATTATAAAAGACATTAAATATAAAATGTTCACTATTAATTAGACACAAGATTTGGTAATACTCAAATTCTTCTCTGTGGATCACGTCAGACACATTTCCAATGATTCAATGAGAACTCAAAAAATTTACCATAGATGATCATCTTAATGATATCCCTTTTATCTTCAGGAATGAATTCTACATGCACATAAAATTAATATAAATGATATGGATAAAATTGCATACCATTATTTGTATAACAAATTTCCCATCCTTGACTCAGAATCACATTTCAAACATGTGATTTAGCTGATTATGACCATTATGCATCGACTACATCTTTTGAAAAAACAATATGATCCATCAGATGATTATTATATGGCTTCACTTTCATGCTCAAAATGGATTTAATCCTTTTTGAATTATTCAACGTAGGTGAGTGATCAAGAAACATGGCTTCCAACAAACACATTATTCTGAGTAATTTTTTCTTAATATAGATTCTTGGAAGGTTCAAGTTAAATAGATAGAGGGAGGGTTCAAAAAAGAGGCTTATATTTGAACAAAAGGTTTCAAAAATTAGGAATAAGACTTAGTGTAAATATACGAATCGATATGGATCCTAATTTTATTTCAGTTCGAATCATTTATGAATTAAAATAAAGAAAAATTAATGTACAATCCAACCATTTTTATGAAAAATTATAAGAATAAAATAGAACTGGAAGGTACAATAACTATGGATCCTTCATAACAAAGGTATTATAAGAATTCATACCTTGACCTTATAGTAGGTAAAGTAACCAGATGAATTAAATATTCATAATAGAATGGTAGTAACCGTTTGAGTAAAAACACGTTGTAAGTATACTGATTGGGTGAGTAGGATTTCATGATAGGTATACTAACCGCGTGAACAATCATCCACGGTATGAATAATGAGTGTTTAGAAAATACTAATGCATACCATACAAATGGTTTGAACTACACTTCATGGTTACATAAAAGTTAAACCGAAAATATAATAATTTAAATAAATAATTAAACAAAAAAGGGGAAACTTGAGATAATTATATAGAACTTTTCATCCCTAAGTCATGTATGGTATAGCCGATTCACTCCACATCAAAGGAATTGTGAATATGTTAGCAAAATTATGTTTAGTACTAATGAATTATAGAGTATTATCACCATTTTTAAAATGATCTCTCAAAAAGAGATATCTTATATCGATACGTTTTTTTAGAATGTGATACAATATTATTAGAAATATTTATCACGCTAATATTTTCAAAATATATAGGAACATATCTAAATTGAAATTCAAATTTTAGTAATGTGTGGTTAATCCACAGAATATCTGCGTAAAAATAGTCTATATCTCTTTACTGAGCTTTTGTAGTGTATAATTCCAAATAATTATACTTCCAACTACACTAGGAAAATATAGAATTACCAAAAAAGTGACATTATACAGATGTTTTTTTTTTTCATTCTAAATTAAAATCACCAATATTTGTCTCTAAGTAAGTCACTAATTCAAATTCTTATCCATTTGAATAAAATAGTCCCAAGTTAGTTGTACTTTTGAGGTATTCAAATATTCTTTTCATAGAAAGTAAATATTTTTCTTTGGGATTTGATTTAAATTGAACACACATACACACACTAATCATAATATTTTTTTGGATAGTTGTTAATTATATAAAATTTATAATCATACCACTATAAGTGTTTTGATCAACTTTTTCCCCAGTTTTATCACCTCTAGTTTATAACTTTTACTCATGGAATTATCATTAATTTTAGTACTATCAAAACCAAACAAAATAAGATCTATTTCATGTACATTATTTGATTTAAAAAATTTCATTCCTTATTTTAAAGAAGACAGATTCCAGGAAATAATTTAAGTTCCACAATAAAAATTATTTGAAATTTACTTTTAATCAATTTTTAAAATTTAGTACACTAATAATTTATACAATATATACAAGAAATATCATCAACTGTCATTTTTATTACTAAAAAATATTTTTAAATTATCCTATTAAATTAATTAGGATAAACTATTCCTTTAGAAAATAATTTATATATCATAAGAGAGCTGATCCTATCATACCTATCTCTAGGATCAAGTTTCAAAACAAAATAATATTTTGTTATTTTTAAAACATTATTTGAAATGTTGGGTCTTTAAATATATAGGGTTATTCCAAAACTTTTCTTCAAATATATATGAATTTCATAATGAAAATTTTACATTCACTTTATTTTATTTGAAATACAAATTTCTTTTATAGTAAAAAAGCAATATAATAGCTTCATGTCACGCTGTAGGTACAATTGTTTCCTTATAGTGAGTACCTTCCAATTGATTATACCCTTATGAAAACAATATAGCTTTATTTATATTTATTGTGTCTCAATCATATAATTTTTCCTTAAACACCCATTTTGTGCTAATTTTCAGGTAGTCCATAGGTATTTTAACTAATTCACAGAAATTATTTGTTTTAAACTAATTTATCTCTTCTTGAATTTACATTACCCAGAACTAATCATTAATTTCTAGAATAATGTTATTAGGTACAAGCTATTATAAGAAGTAATGATAATTGGACAGATTTCTTATAGAAGATATATTTTGTACTCCTCTATTTAGTTATCCTATAATAACATATAAGGTATACTATCTCTGAGTCCTGGAAACTATAGGAATATAAGTATTTTATATATCATTTTAATCTAAAGGTTCAGGTTTAAGAACATAATTAGATCAAGAAACCATTTCTATATATTTTATAGAATTATCAATAGTTTTAACATTGATATCTAAATTAGAGAGTTAATCCTCATGTTTATTGAAATGTATCTTAGGTTCATGTCAATATTTTTCGAAAAACATAACATGTATAATTTCTTTCCCAATATAGGTCATTTAATGAAATATATTGTACGATTTATTTGAGGTAGAATAACCAACGAATGTTTCTTCATCGCTCTTGAATACAAATTTTTCTAAATTTTATTTTTTATTGAGTATTGAATCATTACAACAAATAGCATAATGTAATTTAATTATTCTTCTACCATTCCATTACTTTTATGGGGTTTTCATCAAAAGAGGGCTAATAAAGACACTATTAATAACTTCTCTAACAATATTTATATCCTATACAAAAAAATGATAGGTTGGCCACACTAAGTAATCATGATCTAGGAAATCTATCCAAGGGATCTATTTCTTATCTCTACTAAAACATTCTATTGTTGGGTTATAGGAGTTGAAAAGTTGTGAATATAGCTATGTTGTGGGAATAATAATTCAAAATTAGTATTTTCATACTCATATACTTGAGTTATTCATAAGGTTTCAATTGTTATCCCACTCATATGCTATATGGTTCAAGAATATTTAGACAAAAAGGATAGATGTTCACTTTATTGAGTAAGTAAAAATACTCATAAATATCTTGAATAATAATCCACTAAACATAATAATAAATGTTTCATACTAAAATAGAATCTATAAGGGTTTCAAAAATCCATGAGAACTAAATTTTGTGTTTGAGAAGATGAATATTCTATAAATGGTTTTGAATAAATTTTATATGGTTTCCCTTTTGACATGGGTTATAGATTTTGTATTTAAGAAATTACAGTTTCAATAGATCCTTCAATATTCCATTCCTAGTAATCTCTCTAATTGGGTATAGGTTTCAATGACCGAGTATCCTATTCCAAATCAAAGATTAAATTTTAATGGTACATAAACTAGAAATAATATCACAAATTATTATATTTACATAAAAAATAAACTTTATCATTTCATAAGGTTTTGAAAATTATATCATTATTAGAATCATAAAATTTATATCAATTATTTTCAAATTTATCATTATAACCATAGTATCATTATTATTAGATTTTAATTATATTATATTTCAATACATAAACAAATACCACAATAAAAAATTAAATAGTACTGGTTTTACCATTTTTTATGATTCCAATTTTTTCCATTTTCATTATCATCAAAGGTTATATTTTCACCATCAATTTGGGTAATATTCAAGAAGTTTGAGTTTTCCCAAGTCATGTATCTTAAACATCCACAATTCAGATAATATATTTTATTGTTTTCAGTTTTCAAGAAGATCTCTTATAGGTAATTTTTAAAAATAATTAACTTCAGAATCCATATTTTCATGGGATCATAAATGTTGGTAAAATGTTATTTATGAATCCACAATTATTTAAGTAGATTCATATAATAATATCCTAACCTTTTATAAATAAAAATTTTATTATTTCACATAGAATAAAATGTATTTATATAATTTGAATTATTAAAACTAGGTACTAATTTTTTCTTATTAATTCTCCCCTATCTAGGATGGTAAACAATTCCAGTAGCTTGTTTAAGAGTTTTTTTCTTTCCAAGAATCTGGATTAATGCATTTATATCATTTTTTAAATCTTTCAATATATTTATAAAATTTATCATTAGACATATTAATTCAATTAATCTCTTTTAATAAGTGGTAATTATTATCATTTTCTATTGTATAGTCAGTTTTAAAGTTATCAAAGATAGCACGGTGCTTCAATAATATTTTATATTTATCCTTTAACCCATTTATTTTTTCATCAATTATATTTTAGTATTTAATTATGTTATCCCAAGACATATTTTCATCACCATTTTCAGTCTCCAAAATATTTAAATAAGTTTGGTATGTACTAGAATAATATTGGATACCAAACATGTGTTTTCCATGAAACAGTTATTATACATATTAGTTTTTTCTTATATAATTGAATCATAATCACTAAATCTATCATATGAGGTACAAAATGTATACATCATATAATTTTTATACTTTTTACCTTTTTTCGTCTCACATTATTCTTATGATATAACTTGGGATATCCTACTTTAATGTCTAAGATCATAACTATTTGTGGTGATGTCTTGTGCTTTCTTTCTAGGTATTATTTCTCATTGTTTTGAGTATATCATGTTTCATTACATTGGGGAGATTTAAGGGGAAATTGGTTTTTTTTAGGTAATTGGGTAGTGCATAGTTGGTTCACATTTTTCAAAAACTATGCAACGATCCCCAGAAAACCATGCAACCACAGACAGAGGTGGATTTCAAAATTACCAAATAGTTTATCAAATAGTGAAATGTCTTTGTAGTTACTATTAGACCCATAAATTGGGGTTCATGTTTAGGCACACTGTCAGGGAAACATTTTAACCTCATACATGAAACCATGAATGTGGAAAATTAAACCACCTAAAATTGGTTAAAAATTTAGTGAACCCCCAACATATGTCCCTAAACCGCTCAAAATTACCAAAACTCATTTTACCTTGAATTTGAAGGATCCCGAAAAAATTAAGGTGAATTATAACCTCTATTATTGGTAAATCAATGATCTGATTGAGAGATCAATACCTCTCCTAGTTTGTGATTTCTTCCAGATTAGGTTTTTCTCTCTCTAATCTCTCTTTTTTTGATGAAGAGGGAATTTTCTTCCATCGTTGGAATGCAACTAGATTTAATTTTTATAAATTTAGCTCTATTCTATCTTGGATCTAGGTTTTGGATCTAGATCTCATTTTTTATTATGCAGTTGAACATTCCACTTCAATTTGGTGATTTTCATTGGTGATAATGTTTCAATGATCTTAAGGTAAGTTGTATATTTTTCAATTACTATAGTCTTGATTTCTGTTACATGTATGTGATTTTGAAATTTCCATTGAAAATTTGGAAATTGCATATTGAATTGAATTAATTAAATTGGTTAATTAATTAATTAATGTATTATTCAAATTGATTGATTAATAGGGTTATGGAATTGGTTGATTGACGGGGTTGTAGAGTTGATTGAGTACAAGAATGTTAAATTGATTTATTAAAGTAAATTGGGGGATGTTTGGATTAACATTTAAGGGTTGATGAATTATGATTAAATGACAATAAATGATTTAATAGTGAATTGATAATTTCAATCATTATGATTAATGTGATGAGTTGTGATTGTTATTATTATTCAAATGGTATCCCATGATGTGAAAAGATTATGAGAGGTTTAATGATGATTATACTTGTTAAAATTGATATATGTTATATATTCTACTGATTGTTAAATTGGGTGTGTGATAATGAATAATGCTTAAAATTATAATGGGGATCTTGACATATCATTCTAGGACCAAATACATGCATGTGATAAATGAGTGTGGGACACAAAATAATGCTTGAAAAAAAAACATAGGGTACTTGTAATGGGGTTCTGGTCATAAATTATTGCATTTGATAAATGAGTGTGTTATATGGACTGATGCATCAAAATCCCACAGGTTATTGATTAATAGATGGGTCGTGGTACACAATCTGATGATTTAAATACCCATGGGTCCTAAATATAGAATTCATGGCCAAATTTTTTTTCATTTAAATATGTTTCCAATTACCCATGATATGAATTTAAATTAAAAGGATAATGAAATACCATGTGATAATAAATTATGAATGTAGGGTTTCTATTCAAGAATTATCACTTGGGTTATGTCACTTCTAAAAAACTTGAGGGGTTTATTTTCCTTGTTTATTCAGTTTTTTAATGTTCATTAAAAGAATATTTCTGTCAAACCTGGGAAATTTATGTGGATAATTAAAGAAAAATTAATTATGATAATTGTGTATATTAATGATTGTACATTTTTATTTATACAAATTCATACAATATTATTGTATATATATTGTTTTAGACACCGTTTGTGGTGGCCCACTGAGTTTTAGTCACACCCTACTTTTGTTGCCTGATCAGTACCCAAATAGTCTTCATGTTTGAGGACCTAATAAAGTAAATATCCCAATGTTATATGGATTAGTTGGGATGGAGAATGCATAAGGGAACCAGACATGCTCTTAGGACCCTCTTAAGATTTTTTTGTCTTTACATTTGGGTTTTTCATTGGTAACCTGACACATATATTGCATCTCATATCTAATATTTGTTTCAGTTATTGTATTACTGATTTGGTCATCATGTGATACTATTTGGTTTTAGTTATTAGTTATATCATTTGGTAATTTATAATTTATTTTCATCATTATGATGCTTTGAAAAGGAGGGTATTGTATCCCTATGTAATATATTTAGACCTCCCAACTAGTCAGAAAACTCATCCATATGGGGAGCAATGACTAAGGTCATGTAACGAACCAGGTCGGGGCTCCTATTTATGGAACCCAGGTCATTATGTTACAAAGTTATATCAAAGTTAGGGTTTGTAACAACCCAAAAATTCATTAATGGAAATCCATATTGATCTAATTAAATGTCTCTTTATGTAAAATGATTATATAAAATGTCATATTATTTGGTTTTATGTCATAAATTGTGACCATTTCTAATATAGCTCTTGAATAGTGATCACATGATTAGTATAAATATAAGGCTTTTACAAATCCAATTTACTCATACAATGGAAGCGATAGCATCACCCAGTAGACGTGCCCCATACGAATTCCATTAGTTAGATCTCGGAAAGGAGGTGGCATCATTGGGCTTCACTCTTTACCAATCCCAAGATGATCTTGAATATGTTAATCTCGAGCGGGACTGCCTATGAGAGAAATGGATGTTGATAGAGATTACCACCCAAGCAATGTTATCTGAGCCACCCCAAAAGTCTGTCACCATCCCAAACCTTACTCTTCGGTCTTATACAGGTGTTATAAGGGGTTATGTAACAAGGTCTTAGCACTATGGTTATATACATTATTTTGTATATAATAATGAATATATTTTCATTTTATTATTGTTACATTGTTAATAGTTTTTAAATCACAAATGGTATTTTTAGTTAATGTTCAACTAAGAAATCTATTTTTAAGAATTAATAGATTTTTTAAATTAAATATTATTTTAATAAATTATTATTATTATTATTATATTAATTTTTATTAAATATAAATGAGTGTAAAATTTTATGCTTGCAATGGTAATTTTTATTATGTTTTGAAAGTCATTTTTGTCTAAACCCTTGAATTGTCGATAAATGTCAATTTTTATTTTAAAAGTGAAAATTAAAATATCGAGAACATAATTTAGATTAAATGAATATTATTTCTAGAATCAGGATGTCGAAATTATCCCATGGTGAATTTTTCAAAATTTTCTGAGATAGTCAGATTTTTGGGTAAAAATTAAATACCGTTTAAATATATAATATGTTTTATGACAATGTAATGACCCAATAGTGATGTAATAAAATATTATAAGCATCATGTTCGTACAATATATGTTTTACCATTAAAATAATGTGATTTTCGGTTTGTTTGAATTATTTTACAATGCATTAATGGACCCATCAAAGAATATTAAACATCCTGTCTTTTTAAATTGTTTTCCTTGTGAGTGTGACTCACCTCCACATAAGAAACCCCATTATTTTAAGAATTTCAGAATTTATCCTTATAAAATAATTTTTTCCACTTCCATTTTCCAAAAACCATGGTAAAATATCGTCGGCAGGTTTGTGGATTGGATAAGTTTAATGTGAGGTGTCTCAATGGGAAATAATAAAGAATTCCCTCAACTTACATATATATACCCAACCAAGATCCCACTTCCTCCTCACACAACGGCTTTGGTGTTCGTCCAACCTTTTACCTCCTCTCTCTATAATCCTTCCAAGGTGACCCAAGCTCTCATGAACCCTCTCTCAAGCCTCTCTCAAGCCTTTGGAAGCACACTTCCAAGTAAGGGTTTTTATTCCTTTCTCATTTTTGTCTAATATTATTTAAATTGTTATGCCCTATTAATTTCAGTTATAAATGAAGGGGTATGGTTTCTAACCTCCCTCATAATTCCATAGCTATGTTCTAATGATTGGAGACCCATTTCTCTCTCATTAAATGGCTCCCATTTACAACCTTTACTATGCCAAAATTCCGAAAGGAATTTCTCTCTCCTCTTTTACATTCAAGCAATTCTTCTGTATCATGAATCCAAATTCCATTACAATTTTTGGTACATGTATCTATTAGACCCACTAACTGTCTATTTCATCTACATATTATGCAACACCCCTTTCCCTCTCATCAACCATTTTTATGAATTCTTACGTCACACCATTACGCTGCCGAAATTGCACCGTGTTTTTTCAATCCAGTGTCATTGTGTAGTGAATACCTTTCCCATTTCTCTATCATAAGTATTCCCCATTATGTATATTTACATATTGTTTAAATAGTTTCATGTTTTTATTCCACATTCCTTTATCATGGAACAAATGATGGTGTTTTTTGAATCCATGTTATATGATCCATTTGGCACACTTATGCATGAAATGAAATGTTTAGGAAGGGTGCACCCTTATAACGCTCCAATTCATTGGGTAAAGTATAGTATCATGATACCTCTTGTCAAATGGGTGTTCACTCATGATAATTCACGTGCAACGAGGGTTTACTCGTGCTTCATGTGCAATGATGATTTACTAATGCTCCATGTGCAATGATCTTTGGCTCATGCTAATTCCATGTTAGGTGATGTTGCCAAATTTCCATGTTACGATTATCATGATTTATCATTCCTTTAGGTTTACACATCTATTGTTCTTTAATGATATGTATATTTTATAACTTGTATTTAATTCCTCATTTTACTCCATGTTTAATCCCTTACTGGGCTTTATAGCTCACCCTTTTCTTATGCATGTCCTCAGGTTATCCAATTAATTGCTACGTACAGGGGAATGTACTGGTCATGTAAAGGATGTTTTCAATAAATATGTTGAATTTTCATGGTTTAATTTTTTATGTAATGATCCTATTCCACAGAGGCAGTATATCTCTCAATCTTCTATGTTGTATCAAGTGAATATTTTGTAATAAATTATGTTTAATTGTGTAATAAAAAGCAGGGTCGTCATAGTTGGTGTCAGAGGATAGGTTTAGTTGTTTTTGGGATTAGGATTAGAAAACCCTAGTAATGCCATAGAGACAAGACTAAGTATAATAAAAACATCCCTATGTTCGGGTGAGTTTTCCGTAAGTGGTTAATCAAAGAAATACATCCCTTTCGGGATACGAGTAGGTAGAGTTGGCTCTAGCATAAATGTATCCTCGGGGTAAAACCCAAAAACATCGCTTTGAGCTTGACTCGAATGGGATCTGGTACATGACAAAGGGACTTGCTGCACACATGGTTATGACACTCCTAGTGGATATTCTTTGGTAAATTCACATTCATATTATAAACCATTATTAAGGGACAAAAAATGCCTTGAGAATATATGTTATAATGTAGATCATGGATAACATAGACTAAATCGAATAGATTCATATGTTAAGGACATAAAATTTATTTATAAGTCGTCAGTTTTTTCCTTGTATTATCCTTTATGTGTTACCCCTAACTCTCCTTTTATTCCAGCCAATGGCCGCTAATATGAGGACTCGGGCTAACAACCGATGTGAAGATCAATGTGATGAATGTACTAATGAGATGCCCAATCCAATGGGAGCAGGAATCATGAACATTTTCACGCTTCCCTCTCACCTAACTCAAGCTTTGAATAGAAACATGGGTCAATTGGAACGTTCAACCCCCCCCCCTGAATAAAGAATAAGCTGTTATTGAGAGCTTCATGAGACAAAGGCCGCATACTTTTAATGGATCATCTGATCCCTCAATCACTGAACAATGGATCAACTCCATTGAAAAGATATTATCCATCCTTCAATGTTCTGAACAAGAGATTTTTCTCCTAACTGCTTATCGTATAGAGGTTGAAGCTGATCAGTGGTGGGCTTTGATCAAAAATATGAATCCTGAGGAGGAGATCGAGGCTTTGGAATGGATGGATTTATAGAAGATGTTATTCAATAAATATTTTCCGCGCAACCTCCGGATTAAGATTGAATGGGGCTTCCATTCCCTCAAGAAAAACGATGATGAATCTGTTGGAGCGTTTAAGGAAAACATCACAAGGATTGGACGATACACTTCTGGTTTTTTCATTACCCCCGAATAAAAGGTTGACTGCTTCTTTGGTGGGCTGAAACCTTACCTATATAAAGCGTTGGTGATCTGTGACATCGATAGCTATAAGTAAATTGTCCAATTTTCCCTCAAGGTAAAAATAGAGATCAGAGAACTCAGGGGTATCATGAGTATAAGAACCATAAGGTGGACTTCAATGTTGGCATTCTGATGGATAAATCCAATGGTGCTCAGAAGTCCCAACACCCCACTTTCCCATAGTGTGGAAAGAAGCACCCCAGAAATTACTTGAAGGGGATGAGGAAATTCTTTAGGTGTGGAAGAGAAGGGTACCTAGATGTTAACTGACAGAAAGAAAGACTCATAGTTGTGATAAAGTATATGAATACTCTGTTCAAACCTCAACGAATGGTTCATTGCTACAACTCCAAAGAACTAGGCCATCTTGCAAATCAGTTCCCTAAGTCAAGGGTTTTCAGAGGAAACTAACAACCTCCAAGGTATCATGGGTGAGCTTTTGTCGTCACTACTGCCGAAGTGAACCCCAAAAAATGAAGTTGTGATAGATACCCTAGATATTCATTCACAAATGGCTAATTCACTTTTTGATCCAGGTTCTATGCAGTCTATTATATCTCAAATTTTTAGTAGAATAATCCCAGCACCACCACAAATATTGTAAGTGAAGATGTCGGTGAGTACAAAAAATGGGTAAATCATTGCATCTCATGAATATAACTCTTCCACTTTCATAATATGTGGATTAATATTCCAGGAGAACCTCATCATACTCCATCTGCAAGAATTTGATGCAATTCATGGCATGGATTGGCTTTCCTTATATAGAGCCAACATATATTGTCGTGATAGGTAAATCACTCTCCATATGGAGAATCAACCACTGATTATTTACAAGTGAAAGGAGGAAGATGAATCTTCATTATCTCTATCATCCCTAGAATGGATATTACTGCCATATGAGCATGCCAATCTGGATCAGATGATTGTGTTTAAGGAGGAAACCATCCTAGATGAAATACCTATTGTGGGGGAATTCACTGAAGTGTTTACTGAGGAATTGCATATTCTTCCACATAGAAGAGATTTTGAATTCTCAATTGATATTATACCTGTGGAATTTCCAATATCCCAGACTCTGTATAGAATGGCTATTGTGGATCTTGAGGAGATGAAGAAACAACTACATGAGAATCTAGATAAAGGATTTATATGCCCAAGTACTTCACCATGGGGTGCACTAGTCCTCTTCATCAAAAAGAAATATGGGTCAATGAGAGTATCCATCGATTATTGTCATCTTAAAAAAATCACAATAAATAACAAGTATCCTCTCCCAAGAAAAAATGACTTGTTCGATCAGCTGCATGGAGCACAATACTTCCCCATAGTGGATTTGCGGTCGAGATATTATCAAATAAGGGTGAAGAAGGAAGATATCCCCAAGACTACATTTAGTACAAGATATGGGCACTATGAATTCATAGTAATTCCTTTAAAACTCACTAATTATCCAGAAATGTTCATTTAATTGATGAATATAGTCTTTAGAGATTACCTCAACAAATTTGTAGTAGTCTTTATGGATGATATTCTGATATACTCCAAAACCAAGGAGGATCATGAGGAGCATCTAAAAACTGTAATAGCGACCATGTAGAAGGAGTAGATCTATCAAAAGTAATGAAAGTGTGAGTTATAGTTGAAGGAGGTCTCATTCTTAGGCCATATCATCACAATCAATGGGATATATGTGGATCCCTACAAAAGAGAAGCAATTGAGGGATGGTCGAGGCCAACATCGGTAACAGATATTCGTAGATTCTTGGGGTTATCTTGATATTATCGACGATTTGTGAGAAATTTATCATGATTTTCCAACCTTCTTACCAAGATAACTCAGATGGGAGTAATTTTTTCATGGAATGATGAATGTGAAGAAAGCTTCAAGGAGTTGAAAAGGAGGCTTATCACTACGCCTGCGATCACTTTACCCACTTGTGGAGAACTTTTTTTGGTAGTCAATGATGCTTTGAAGGTCCTGGGATGTGTGTTAATGAAAAATGAATAATTCATTGCCTTTGATTCAAGGAAATAGAATGTTCATGAATAGAACTCTCCATCACATGACCTAGAGTTGGCGGTAGTGATCTACGCTTTGAAAATTTGGAGGCATTATCTCATTGGTGAGAAGTGTGAAATATATATGGACCACAGAATCCTCAAGTATATATTCACAGAGAATGAGTTGAACATGTGCCAATGAAGATCGTTAGAGCTGAACTAAGATTATGACTGATCAATCCATTACCACCCTTAGAAAGCGCAAAAGTTGGCAGATGCCTAAGTAGAAAGGACCCAACAATTCTATCATTGATGAAAATTGAAAATGATCCAATATTTTTTACATTTTATGAAGATGGAAATGGGAATCATAAAGAAGGGAACATCATCAATCATTTCATAAATTATTTCTCAACATTCTCTTTTTGAAATGTTAAAGGATTCTCATAAGTATGATGTAAGAATTCAAGAAAAAGTGGAAGCTATCGGAAAAGGGAAATCCTCAGAGTTTAAAGTTAATGAAGAAGGAATTGTGAGATTTGTGAAATGAATATGTGTTCCATCATGCCTGGATTTGAAGAAGAAACTTTTGGATGAATCACATCACTAAAATTTCACTATTCACCAAGGAAACACAAAGATGTATCGAGATATCTGAGGGAATTATTGGTGGGATAATATGATGAGGGAGAACTCTGAATATACAGAAAGGTACCTGGTGTGTCAGCAAGTGAAGGCTGAGAGGCATAAGTCTAAGGGGATTATGCAACCATTTCTCATACCATAATGGAAATGGGAGAACACCACCATTGACTTTTTTACCAGACTTCTGAAGACATCCAAAGGTAACAATGAAATCTGGGTTGTTGTGGATCATCTTACAATGGTTTCACACTTCATTTCTATTCAAGAGGATTTCTCATTGGATCAGCTGGAAAAGATATATATCAGGGAAGTGCTAAGGATACATAGAGTACCACTATATATTATGTTCGATCGAGATGCAAGATTCACCTCTATGTTTTGGAAGAGTCTTCAACATGATCTGAATACAGAACTAAACTTTAGTACGACCTATCATCCTCAAAATGATGGCCCGTCCAAGTGGATTATCCAAATAGTTGAGGACATGTTGAGAGCATGCTCAATGGTCTTTAAAAGAGGATGTGATCAACATATTTCTCTGGTTGAGTTCTATTCTAATAGCAGTTTCCACTTAAGCATCCAAATGGAACAATATGAAGCCCTTCAAGGGAAAAGGTGCAGAACACTAGAGTGTTGGGATGAGGTTGGTAAGCGCAAGCTTCTTGGTCCTAAAATGGTTGAAGAAATGGTAGAGAAGGTGAAAACCATTTAGCAGTATATCATGGCTGCCCAGAGTCGAAAAAAGAGTTTTGCAGACAAACATCGACGAGACCTTGAGTTCAAAGTTGAAGACATGGTATTTCGATGCATCTATCCGTGGAAAAAGGTCATGAGGGTTGAAAAGAAAGGGATTTTAAGTCCAAAGTACATCAGCCCCTTCGAGATTCTTGATCGTGTCGGTGTTGTGGCATGTCGACTAGTACTTCCACCTACTGTGGAAAAAGTACATGATGTCTATCATGTATCACTGTTAAGGAAGTACATACCGGACCCTTCACATGTACTCTTTTTAGAGGTGGTAAAGTTAGAGGATGATCTTTCTTATGAGGAGAAACCAGTTAAGATCATAGATTGTAGGGAAAAAGTTCTACGAAATAAGACAATTCTGCTCATCAAGCTGTTGAGGAAAAACCACAAGTTTGAAGAATGGACGTGGGAATCAGAGGAAATGATGAATAATAGTTACCCACATTTCTTTTAGTGTGGGAAAATAAAATTTTGAGGGTGAAATTTTTTAAGGGGGGAAGATTGTAACAACCCAAACTTTCATTAATCGAAATTCATCTTAATCAAGTTAAATTTATCACTACGTAAAATCTTTATATAAAATGTCAAATTCATTGTTTTTATGTTAATAATTATGACCGTTGATAATATATTTGTTGAACCGTGATCACATGATTTATATAAGTATAAGTCTTTAACAAATCAAATTTACTCAGAAAAAGGATGTGATGGCCTCATATAGTAGACATGCCCCATACAAATCCCATTTGTCAGAGCTTAGGAATGAGGTGGCAACATTGGGATTTTCTCTTGACTAATCCCAAGCCTAGCTTGAATATGTTCAGCTTGAGCGGGACCACCTACGAGAGAAATGGAAGTGGATAGAGATTACCACCCGAGCAATGTTATCCGAGCCTCCCAAGAGTCTGTCACCCTCACACACCTTACTCTTTGGTCTTATGTGAGTGTTATAAGGGATTATGCAACAAAACATTAGCACTATGGTTATGTATATTATTTTTTTATATAATAATGAATATACTTTCATTTTATTATTTTTACCTTGTAAAAAGTTATTAAAGCATAAATAATATTTTTAGTTCATGTTCCATTAAAAAATATATTTTGATGAATTAATGAATTTTTTAAATTAAATAATATTTAAATAAAATATTATTATTATTATTAAATTAATTTATATTATATATAAATGATCGTATATTTTTAAGAATGCAATTGTGATTTTTATTAATGTTTGAAAGCCATTTTTGGAAAAACCCATTAATTTTCGATAAATGTCGGTTTTTATTTTAAAAGTAAAAATTAACATATTTAGAAAATAATTTAGATAAAATGAATATTATTTCTAGAATCAGGATGTCAAAATTATGCAATGATTAATTTTTCATAATTTTCATAGACAGTCTAATTTTTGGGTAAAAAATAAATATCATTTAAATATATAATGTGTTTTATGATGTCATAATGACCCATTAGTGATGTAATAAAATAATATAAGAATTATTTTCGTCCAATAAATGTTTTACCATTAAAATAATATGATTTTGGGTTTCTTTGACTTATTGTACGAAGCATTAATGGACCCTTCAAGGCTTATTAAACATCTTGTCTTTTTAAATTGTTTTCCTTGGGAGTGTGACTCACCTCTACATAAGCAACCCCATTATTTTAAGAATTTCGGACTCTGGTGTTATAAAATATTGTTTTCCACTTCCCTTTTCCACAAAACCATGGGCTGGTGTGTGGTTTGGATTAGTTTAGTGTGAGGTGTTGCAAACCTAAATAATAATGAATTTCCTCACCTTTCATATATAAACCCACCCAAGCTCCCACTTCCTCCTCACTCAAATCCTTTGGAGTTGGTCCAAACTCTTCCTTCCTCTCTCTAGAATCCTTCCAAGGTGACCCATGATTTTCAGAAGCCCCTATAAAGCATCTCTCAAGCCTTTGGAAGCAGAATTCCAAGTAAGGGTTTTTCTTCATTTCTCATTTTTGTCCAAAATTCATTAAATTGTTATTCCCTTTTAATTTCAATTATTAATGTTGGGGTATGGTTTTAAACCTCCACCATAATACCCTATTTCTGTTTTAGTGATGGAAGACACCTTTATCTCTCATTAAATGACTCCCATGTACACCTGTTACTATGCCAAAATTCTGAAAGGAATTTCTCTCTCCTCCATTACGTTCAAGAAATTATTTTGTATCATGAATATAAAGTACATTAAAATTGTTGGTAAATGTATCTATATGACCTTCTTACTGTCCATTTCATGTAAATACTATGAGACTCCCATTTCTCTCTCATCAATCATTTTTATGAATTCTTACGTCATGTCTTTACGTTGCCGAAATTGCACCGCGTTTTTCCAAACCAATGTCATTGTGAAGTGAATACCATGCCCATTTCTCTATCATGGGTATTCACCTTTATGGAAATTCACTTATTTCATAAAGAGTTTTATGTATTTATTCCACATTCCCTTATCCTGAAATAAATGATGATTCTTTATGAATCCATTTATATGATCCATGTGGTACACTTATCCATGAAATGAAATGTTTAAGAAGGGTGTTCCCTTATACAACTCTAATGTATTAGAAAAAGTATAGTTTCATGATACGTCTTGTGCAATGAATTTTTACTCATTATAATTCAAGTGAAATGAGGGTTTACTTTTGCTTCATGTGCAATGAGGATTTACTCATGCTCCATGTGTAATGAGCCTTGGCACATGCTAATTCCATGTTAAGTGTTCTGTCCACATTTCCATGGTATGATTATCATTATTTATCATGAATTTATGTTTACGCTTCTATTGTGCTATAATTATATTCCTATTGTCTAACATGTATTTTATTCCTCATGTTACTCCATGTTTATTCACTTACTGGGCTTTATAGATCACGCTTTTCGAATGTATGTCCTCAGGTTATCCCATGTAAAGCTAAGTATGAGGGAATGTAGTGATCTTGTAAAGGTTGTTTTCAATAAAGATGATGCATTTTCATGTTTTAAGTTGTTATGTAATGATCATAGTCCCAAAAGGCACTAGACCACTTGATCTACTATGTTTTATCAAGTGAAGATTATGTAATAAATTATGTTAAATTGTGTAATAAAAAGTAGGGTTGTCATAGGGTTTTCTTTTCTTTTATTTTTATTACTATTTAGGAATGGTAGAACATAGACTAGTATGTTTTGAGTCTTGGTCAAGAACTCATGCATGGGAGTATCTCACCCATGTATGGGATAAAAATAAATGTAACCAGGGTGGAATTTTCTTTATTGATGTGTGTCGTTACAATTGGATATTATTTCTCCTTGAGTGATGCACTTGTTATATGATTTGATTATTATTTCTATGGTATTCTGATATTTGACTCTTGACCTGATATCAAACAAGATTTGACTATTTGTGAATCATTATAAGCCCTATTTAATTATTGTAACATGCCTAATTTTTAGGCATGTACATAAAATCAGGTTTTTGGAATATTTTGTAAATTGAAATCTTTTTCATTACTTGTGTAATGGAACTAAAAAGGATCGTAATTTGAATTGAAAATTGTAAAATGATGTAACTTGTTGAAAATGGGGTTCTAATAAGAAAGTGGGTTAATGATCATGTTTTGAACTTTTATTAACCACTACCAAGATGTATGATGGATAAGGGTACTAATAGTGCCCCATTTCTGACCGTGAGGTGAGCAAGGGGGTGACTTGCTATGGATATTTGTGGGCCCCTCTTGTTAAGTGTGTTGAAGTTATGGAATGTTTCCTAATAATTGTTTTTATTTTGTATATATTTTTATTAATGAGAATTATTTTTAGTAGGATATAAGGAATACATAGCTAGAAATTTTCCACTAGGAGTGGAACTTGGGGATCATATAATTCTAGATGAGGATGCTAGAGAGAATTTTTTTGACAAATTCTCTATGTTTATATAGTTAATGGAAAAATTCTAAGAGAGGGTTGTAAAGAGAATTTTAGACCTCCATTGAGATTTTCTAGCAACATCACCCTCTAAGATTTACCATATATGGTAGAACGGAGGTAGATAAGTTATGGATTGAGTCCATCCAAACAATACATATCCACTTTTAGAGTCCTTCTGAGAAGATAGAAAAAGTGGAACCCTATATGCTATATGGTTAAGATTTGTGTTGGTGGGACTTCTAGGAATAGGAAGGGCATTTGGAAAATATGGATTGGAATTACATTGAGTATAAGTTCTTGGATCAATTTTACTATTAGAAGTTTAAGAGGGAGAGGGTAGCAGAGTTTGTGATGTTGAATCATGGGAGCACATTTGTGATGAAATATAATGGATTATTCATGGATCTATTGAAATTTAATCAATTTGTTGGTAGGGGATGAGGATAATTTAAGAAAGTGGGCAATGATAGGATTTAAATCTGAAATGATGCCCCAAGTTAACATTCTTAGGATGAATAAGTTTTTAGTAGTGGTAAATTAGGCTCTCATAACTGAGGGGAACCGAAAGAAAGATTCTTATTGAAAAAAGGTGGTATCTTCTAGATGACCAGGACCTGGAGGTACATCTTATGAGAGTAGGAAGTGTCAGTTTGAGAATTTTAATGATAGAAAATATAAATAGTATTATCTAAATAAAGGGTTATATACTTAGGATATGGATTGATTGATTTTCCACCAATATGATAGGGCATGTCACATTCAAATACATTATCCATGAACACTAATTGAGTGCCAAGATTACATGGGATGGGATATCTATAGTGATTCTGTAAGAACCCACGGTATTTGGGTAGTGATGGAGTGACTAAACAGAACCGATGTATTGGAAGGGGTATTCTACACAATACCAATATGGAAGTTATAATTCTACTGGATGTGGTGATTGAGGTAGTTTACATTAAAAACTATAAAAATGATCTAAATGATTATCATTAATGTTATATCCAAAAATTCATTCTAATATATTGACATAAAAGAATATATAATTTCGTTAAATCATCTGTATTTTCATAAATAATATAAAAATCATATTCATGAAAATTATACCCATTTTACCTGAACTTTATTACTTAAAAAAGTGACCTGGTCAAAAAAACCATGAAAATAAACACTCATAAATAGTGAAATTAAACACTATAACTCTTAAAAAAGGAATTAAATGAAAACAATAAAAATATAATGAATCAGGTTCATGTGTGAATGGTTTTTTATTTGTTAATTAATGAATTTATTTCGATTTTACATGATTTCAAGTACAAGTGCAGAACACTTTCAGATATATGGTAGGGGTTTTCTTCTCGAACCTCTATATTCATTCAAGTTATGATTACTCCCTCAATAAACCAATATAATTGTTGATTATTTTTATATATTAATTCTAAGTTCTAAGATCCATTAAAAACTCATGTATCCATATCAATTAATCTTTATTTATGGGTGAAACGTGGTTTACAAGGTTCTTTTCTCAATTCATCCTAATATGCAAGCCTGATTAATGAAAAAACCACTATTTATTACCAATTTTAAAGTACCATCCATGATATGTTTTAAGAAACCTTTATTTTTCTAAAATTTATAATGTTGTCATGAAAAATGTACAATTTAAAATTTGTGGTTTTATACATATAATTATGAAAAATAAAAATTATTTTTCCATAAGAACTCTTCTTCAAAAAGTAAACTTAGGTATTTCTTTCAAGAATTTCTCGGTGATTTTATTATAGTATTTTCATCGAATTCAACACATATATTAAAATTAATGATTTATTTGGATTGATATCTTATTATTATAATCTTCTATATTTTATTAAATGGTTTGTGATCATTTTAAATGTTGATGTGTTATCTTAATATCGTTCACGATACTACTATGAATGGTTATCAATTGCACTTATAGATTGGGGAGTGTTATTAACGTTTAATATGTATATATTGTTATAATATAACCTCAATCATGTATGGAATGTATTGTACTCAGAATGTTATGGGTGGGGCCTTCTATCGCTCCTTAATACATCGGTACGGCTCATGAGACAAAATAAACATGAATATGGATGATGCCTTTACCTTTTTCAGATATGGTTCTAGATGAGGCCTTAACCATTTATTTTTAGATGTCTTGGATGAGGCCTCAATGGTGTTTTTCAGATTCTAGAATTAATAATTACCTCAATATGATATTATTAATTGATAATAAATGTGAATATTAAACTAATAGAATACCCAGGGTTATGTTTCAATCCCATGTAATTTATTTCTTAGAATTATTTATTCATCTTTTTTATTTCTATATTATGCTCAAGCTCATGTTCTAAAAAAATGAGTTTTCAATAATTCATCATCAATTTTTGTATATATTAACTAATGTAGTATTACTTACCCTTACTCATCCTTAGATAACAACCAATTATTATGTTTTATTTTCCTCAGGAAGTGAAGACGATTATTATAAATGATTTGAATGGATAATCTAGTAGTTATGGACATTACCAATGATGTACTTATTTTTTATTTTATTTCTATTTATAATGTAAAACATTGGTTTTGTATCTGGTTTTTCAAAACTACTAAACTATTTTTTCCTTAGGGTTGTGTCTTCCTTGTTTATTATACCAATGTAATAAAGTAAGGCACTCACTCCAAGAAATTGAGGTCAGGGTATTTACATATGTTATATTATTTATCATATTTCAATTTATTTAAATTTATAAAATATTAGTCGATATATATATAAATATATATTATATTTTTTCCGTGAAACTACAAATAATTATTATTGATAATAATTTTTAAATTATAATAATTAAAAATAATTATTATTTCTAGTAATTATGTATAAAATATAATTTTTTAAATTTTTTAAATTTGAATTAATTAAAAAATATAATTATTATTACCTAATATTATTATGTTGAATGTAACATAATTTATAAATAAATTATTTTTTATAGAGGTGTAAATAAAAATACATTATTTAATTAAATTTAAAAGAATTTATTATTAATAATATTTTGATTAATTATGTACAATAAATGTTGTTTTTGTTTAGGAAACTATTATTCCTTACAAGAATATATATAATTATATTTTAGAATATTAATAAATAAAGATGAATATATTTTAATGTATATACATTTTAGATTCACATATTGATAAATGTACAATATATTATTGGATTTATCATAAAATCAAAGTATTGTAGTAAATTATTTTTTAATAATATATTATTAATAATCATTAAATATAATCATTAATATCATCAATTAAATTAGAAAAATCATTACTGATATAATATATGTTATATTTATTAATTAAAATATTATAAAAATAATATGAGTAATATTTAAAATACATCAGGAAATAAAAAAATCACACACATATATATACCGACATAAAAAATTAGTTAATTTAAATAAATGCTATACATACATATTTATTATTTATTAGATATAGTTATAGGTTAAGTTACAATATTTAGAACATAATAGGTATCTCAAACAACTATGTTATGAGTCTTGTGTGATGATAGTTCTTGACATGACTTGCCAATTTATGATTAAAATTGCATGTCATATTGTCTTTTATGAAAATATATTACTTCTAATAATTATATTTCTATTTTCCTTATTGATCACATGTGGTTCATCCCTATATTGTCATATATAAGGACCTTTGTACCCAAAAGAAATGTATGTATCCCAAAACCCTAGACCCCTTACTTGTATAAGAGTTGCATTTTAATAAAAGAGCTTTTTAAAAGAGGTGTTGTGGTTCGATGCTACATTATCAACCCATGTCTAAAAAGAGACTTGTTCATGATAAAATATGAGATAGTAGAGTATCCAGAATCACCCCCATTTTATTTATTGGTCTATCAAATAATTATAAACCAATCCATAGAAAAATTATAAAGATAAAGTACCAATTATTTAATAATAAGTTATTAAAAATTGTCAATAACTTCATGTTGTAGTATAAATATTTAGAATTATTTATTTAATTTTATTTCTAGGTAATCTTTTATGCATTAATATACATCAATTATGAGTTTTTATATATTGATCTGGGTTTTAGCTGTATTTTTCCACCCACAAGAGTGGAAAAACATTGTGAACACCAGAATATAAATATATATGTATACGTATATAAACACATACATACATATATATATATATATATATATTATACATAGAAATAAGTAATTTTACAAAATTTTGAAAATAATAATTATCCAAAATAAACATGTTAGGTGTATTTTGTGATGAATTATGTTGACATTACTAACCAATGTATGATTGAAATTTCATGTTTCATTTTTTTGTATGGGATTTTATAATTTTAGTTAATTGCATTTTATTTTCACTTTTGATGAAATGTGTGTCATACCTATCTCTAGGAATATAACCAAATGTGTTTCAGCATAAAAATGCTAAGCATTAAACCCACCAACCCCTTACTTTTATGTGAGAAACATTTTAATAAAGGAGAATTCAATAAGATACATTATTGTACAATGCTATATTTTTATAACACGTCTAAGCGGAGATCAATGGTTTATGTAACCTATGATAATAGCGGCTCCGTGAGTTTTCACCTAGTTCTTTGGTCTTTTATCATGTAATGATAATACAATACATAGAAAAAGTCTCATGATCAAAACACAATTATTTAAACATAACTAATTAAAAAATGTTAAAATTTTACTGATTTAATATATATATATAATTTTATTAAAAATAGGTATTCATGTACGCATAAATATATTACAATGGTGAGATAATTTATACCAATCAATATTTTATCGGTAATTTTCCACGAGCAAGAGTGAAAAATAAACATGAATCTGTGTCATTAGATAATGTTCTTCATAAGATTTATAGACTCATAAATATAAGAGTTGATCAATTAATTACTATATTAACATATTAAAATATTCAATATGATAATCATTTATAGAATATCTAGTTTCCTCTTCTCAATAATAAATATTGGGTGGAGGCGTTATCTTTGTTTAGGTAATAGGGCATTATAGGTTTAATGAAATTATATGGGGAAATTACTGTTATTGATGAGGTGTGATAAATTACTAAATATCCATGTTATGGGATATCCTTTTAATTTATTCCTTCATAATATTCTCATTCATTGTATTCTCACATGACTCCAGTAAAACAAATTATGAAGAAGTTGATAATAATATGGAAAGAACTATAGGGGAATCCTAATATATAATTTTTATTTAATGATTGAGAGTTTATCTAATAAAGAATTATATTATGACACAACATGAGATGATATAGGTGATGATGGTATAGGGAATTAAACTTCTGATGTTTTGTTGATAGATAGAAAACAACCAGTTAGTGGTAATCATCATACATTATTAACTTCCTTAGTTACGAGAATTTCAATTGCAATACATTTGAATAGGGTATCATAACACCAACTACTGAATTATATATAATTGTGGGTAACTCATCTACATAAATGGATAACACCCCATATGATGGATAAGTGATTTAAATGAAAATTTCATTGTAAAAGTTTTTAAATAAATACCATATAGTTATTTTCTAGTCATTGATGAGTCCAAGAAGAAAAAAAACCTCATTCCGTTGGAAAAATACATTCCATAATGAAAATAAAAAATGTTGGAAATATATGTTATATTTGTCTATGTGGGAATAAAACTATGTTTGAACACCAACATACATTTTAATATCCAATATTTTCATTGTACCACAATTCACATGATGTAGAGTATATATCTATTTTTATTATAGAGATGATATGAACATTTCAGTCTGTTTTTGTGTCCCTTTTCTATGAAATAATTGAACAATTATTCAAATAAAAGATAACATACAAAAAATAAGGGAATTAAAAAATTGAAATTGAGAAATTATATAGTGATTGGGGTGAATCATATACTGTGTTATTGTTACTTATTGGATTGTTTTCTATAAACAATAATGTTATTTATTACCTAACCACTATTGAGTATATCTCCCCATATCATTGAGTTGATGAAACAGTGGTGAAATTTCATATATTGTTTTTGAAATTCAAGACATATATCACTATAGTATTTATCGAAAAAAATCATTCAAGATGATGAAAATTTATTTATAAATAGTATACAAGTGATCCACTTATTTAATTCTTATAGAATGGTAATCATTATCCTCTACCACATTCATTGCCTAATGTGGAAAATTATAATTTAAAATCTTCGAGTTTTTTTGGATTTTATGCACATTAATGTTACAAAAATACAACACGTATGTATGATATCTAATCATCATGAAGTGATTATAGAAGTCATTAATAGTGCTGAAGTTTCAAAGAGAGAACTGATTTCTTATCATTGATATTTCATTAGAAATATTTCCTATAATTTGTATAACAATTTTAGAGATGAGGCATTGAATAATGTGATCTCTAAGTTGGGTATGTTTTATGACACTTGAATTTTATGGAGAATTTTTTAATATCGTTTTAAATACATTATTTTCCCCTAGTTTTAGAATATAAGCCCATACAATGAATTCTTGATCAGTGAATTAGAAGAATTAAAAGGACCAATCAAGATGAATATGATTATAGGAAGCAAATTTTAAATGAGAAATGGTTATTAGATTATGATGGTGGTGGGAGATATGTCCACATTATCATTAATATCATGGAGTGCATAAAAATTTCCTTGAAGGGTGTTATTAAACTACTTATCATAGGTTTAGAATATCATATATTTTTTTAATTATTTTATGTTATTTATTTAATGGTATTATTTGGCCCATCATTGTATGCAACATGTAATGTTAATTTCTAAAAATTTCTGAAGATACATTGATATGATACTTCATAATGAATCATCTTTTCAGGATAACACCTTTTCAAGGGTATAGATACATCTCTTGGTTTCCATCAAACTATTCTCCAATAATGATAAGTGTCTCATGTGATACCCCCTTTTCAAAATCATTTGTCCATTAACCATACTCCATCCATCTATTCGTATATGGTTCCACCTATCTCATCGATGGAGGGTCCAAATCCTCATCCTCCTCCTTTGTCGTTAGGAGGCATCCCATCAATATTGGATGGTGCTTCCCAATCATCCGTTTTTTGGTCATTGGGTGGCCTATCCCTTATGAAGGTTATCCTCCTACCCCTTCATCCCAATTAGTACATCCTCCTCAGTTCTATGAAGTTCCAATATAGTATTTTCATTTATTATTGGATGAGGGATTTCCAATTCTCAATTTCCCCACCACATCCTTTGAAGATGTGTAAGATAATCAATAGTGGAAATTGGTGGCAAGTTTCGATTACGATAACCCTCCTCTTCCAATATTTATTTTTTTACTAGTACATTGGTTTTGTTGGCACAAATTAAAATCTATTTACTTAATAAGAAGTCATTCTATGTTTTCATTCTTTTAAATCTTGTTACATCATGTCTTGGTCCTGAAGTCCTAGATCGGTTGGGCGGTGGAATTTCAACCTCTTCTACTTGTCGATGGTGTTTCATCATTGGATGCACTCACCTCACACAATGTTGTGTATTGACCTACTAGTACATCCCCTAACATTCCATAATATCTTCATCCATAGAGGGATTAGAGATTTTTTGGGAGAATTACTATATATAGATTATTACACCTTATGCCTTTAGATAGATTAGTTTTCCAGTATTTCATTTGAAATGGATCTCATGCCACCCCCACCATCTCATCCTCATCTTCATGCTAAGGATTCAATTGATTGGTCGAAAGAGGTGATCTACTTAACTCTATCTAGGTCTTTTTCATTCTATCACATCCAAGGTCATACCATGTTATCTCAAAAAATAATTCATCATGGCCTCACATTCCCTCATTAAAAAAATATCTTTATTTTTTGAGGGGTGTAATCCCTGGTTTCTCATGTCCTTCCCCATATCCAACCCTATTCGTGAAAATGAATATGGGATCACATCCAACTCATATGTGTCACACCTTCTTCCCTACTATTATTCTTAGCTTCTAAATGTAGCCTCGTGATCTAGTGCTTCATCACATGTTGTGAAGAGATCATGTTTGGATTTGGTTCCCTAGAGGCCTCTAGAAGTCCCTTACACCTCAGAAGGTTGGGAGATGGTTTAGTCGGTGGGTCATTAATTTTATAAGAAACATGGGAAGAAAGTAATACAACAATTTCCCCCTATTCATAATCACCTACCTCGAGATCTTATACCTTATGATAGCTCTTTTGTCTTCTCTTATAAATGATATAGTGAATTATCACATGATAAAGATAATAATCATCAGTAATTGTTTTCCTTATCTACCTCCCCCAGTGTTGTTTTTACTAGATATCAGTCTAATAATTATTTTACATATTTATCATCCCATGTTAATGGAATAATGAAACTAGAGGATATAACCAAAATTCATCATTTCCTATAATTTATTTCATAATATTTAATAACAGTGGACTTGGTTCTAATGTGAAGAATGACATACTCCTCAGCGAGCATCAAAGTAATAAGGAATATTTTCTCACTGTTCTGGAACCTAATCAAAATATGTCTAAGATAATTTTATTTAACCACATTATGGATTTAGGTTACTCCATGCATGGTGATCCTCATAATCACCATATTTATGGATTCATAAATAATTAAATCTCAATTTTGTTTTTTCAAAATCTCTAATTAATTTATTACTATTACGGTTATTCATGCTAATTATTCTTTGTTCTTTATCCTTTTTATGTTAACTATGATGTGTGGGAAAGGGAGATACTACGGACTGATCATGAACCTTTCAACATGAGGACATGGATTGGATCATCAAAAGGTCATTTCAATGACACCATGTATTTTTCATATAAAAGGGTGATAGGTTTATCCCTAGAAAGATATATGTGGTTTTTCTTCCATCACATCTTAATAAAGGATCCTGGATGTGGAATATTATGGTGATAATTTTACATGGTGTAATAATCAAAGATATTTTTTTGTATACTACATGTCTTACAGACCATGTCTATCTAATATTCAATCCATTTATTAATTTTCTAGAGATTTAGTCACACACATTACCCATTTCCTTTGATATCATTCGCCCATTCTTGTGAATCACTCTTCCAAAGACAAGAGATGTGGTTGTTTTTCATCTCCAATTAGTGGTAATTTTATAGGAAGTATCATATAGTGGTGTGTTTTACATGTTATAAGCCCATACAAGAATGAAAATGGGTTTCTTAATGTGACATGATTATATAATTAAAGGGTGGTCATTGTACATGGAATAGTCATCACCCGTCACATTTCTTAGGGATGGATTATTTCAAAAAAGACATCAAACATGATGATCATAAACTATAAGAGATATCAGATGATGATATTTTCAATGATATATTCTATAATAAAATAAATCTATTGAATATGGTTCTTGGTTAGGAATTAGTTTCCCAAGAAAAATATTAGGATAAATGGATAAAGGTGGGTTATAGGAATATGAAAATTTTTAGGCATGCTTAAAGGAGAAGAAACAAGGTATAACTCAGAACAGTATCAAAGAGGGTGGTACTTAAACCAATTATAATATTGAGTTGAGAAGTATGGTATGTTTTCATTTTATTTCAATTTTCATTGGTGTTAATCATTTCAAGAAATAGGGATACCTGATGTTTTGTGAAAATCTATTGGATTTTATTCCCAATGTTCAGTTCAACTCAACTGAATCATGTTTCAAGAGAATTTTAGATGAGAGATAGATTTAGGAGGAACTAGTTTATCTAAATAATGAGATATCTTTGGGTGCTAATATATATCAAGGATCCTTATATCATGCATCATGGTAACTCATTAAGGTAGAGATTGTAAATTCAATTTAGGACTCCTTCTGGTGGAGGATAACCTTGTTGGCTGGTAAAACTATTTTGATTATTATTCTAAAGGTAATGTATTCATACTCTCTTAAGAATTATAGAACTATAAACATATTTATAATATCTTACAAAAAATTTCTAGTCATATTAATATGATATTTTCAATTCAACTTCATGAGTGGATGTCTGAAAAGAATCACCATTTTCTAATAGGAAGTTTAACACATGATACAACATATTTACCTCTAGAAATAGTTGGTTCCATCAATAGGAGGATAATTCCCCCTAATATAGTTATCAAAATTTTAAGGGACATGTTTTATGATATAATTGAGTGGGTATTAATTCATAATTTTATGTGTTTCATGGGTTTTTCTACCCAGATGATAGATCTTTTCTTTAGAGGTTTGAGTACCACCATGTTTTTTATCTTTTTTTTTGAGTAAGAGTTGTTGATTCTTAAATTACATTCTTGGTTTATGATAGGGAGACCCCCCTTCACATAGTTTCTTTACAATGTTCCATGTCTCAGTTAGCATGTTGCAGAATACTGACATGCTTAAGGGTTTTATCATTCTCTTTTGGTGTAGGTCCTCTTTAATGATGTCTCTAAAATCCTATTTTTTGATGCCATTATTCTTTCTACTAATGGTAGTGGCAACTTAGTACATTTCATGAACGTATTCATGGATGATTAATATAATTTTGTGGTAAATTCATTGACCGTGTGAAAAGAAGTGTTGATAAATGGAAAACATTCTTCGAAATCCAAAAATATTATTACGGGACTCATAGGTATTATCAATAGATACAACCCTATGGAATACCTACGGGCCCTAGTCTTAACTATAATGCAATGGATTGAACACTATGATGGCCTGGTTAAAGGTATTTTACCCCTTATCATGAATTGGAATAACCAATTCTTATCCTTTGGGGGCCACATCACCCTTGTTAATTCTGTTCATTATACAATAACCATATTTGTGTTTTCAATCCTCAAGGTTTCTTTAACTATAATGATAAAAAAGTAAAATATTATGAAATATTTTATTTGGAATGTATTTGTGGACAAAAGTTCACATTTGGAATCCAAGACCAGAATGCCCAAACCCATAGAGGTTGGAGGTGCCAATCATTATTGTGTGGTGGACACCACACACTACCTTCAGTCCAAACCTGCTGCGAAGGTTTTGGAAGGTTCATCCATCTTGGGAAAATTCATTTTGGGGAAATTTAGGGTATTCTTGGATGTATTGAAATTGAACATCTCCAATTATGGATGATGCTTCAGGGCCACTATCTATATCTCCATATCCATCCATGATAGATCATTGATTATAGAGATATTTGTTTCTAGAGGTATAATAGTGTTGGTGTTCTATTGAGATTCACTAAATTTTTAATCCCAAACATAATTTTTTCTTATCATAGTAGGTATCAAAAGCTCATTCATAATACCATAGATTATTAACAATTTGAGGTATTCAATAACATCTATTTATCCTTAGATCAGGATAAACATTTCTATACTAATGACTAATTGAGTTACTTCTTAACCAAAGTGTTCCAAAATTCCTGGCATGATAACCTTGATCATGGTGAGTGGTTTAAAGCACTATGGTCAATGAAATTCTAGTAAAATATAGTTTTTTATCTGGAGTTTTCGGAACCAATCTATGTCAACAGATGATGTGATCTGAAGGAGGGCGAATTTAGCATCTCAATGAATTTTATGCCAAAAGTGAAAGTTGGAAAAAATTGGACACTATTTTTTCTAAGGGTAGTGGGAATGCACAATGTGAATTGAATTATGGAATTTCATCGGGCTCAAAAACTATGTCAGAACTAGTTCATATTTTTTTCAGGCTTGGTTTGAGTCAAAGGGACTAACTATCCTAAATAGAAGCTGATATCTATCTTACTGTCCTCTAGTTGATGGTCGATATATAACACAAAAAATAGATCTTGTCGTGATGGAACCCCAATTCACAATTGGAAAAACAAATTCATTCTAGGTAACTCATGGAGGAACTACATTATCACTTAAATAATTGGGAAAATTATCAATATTTTTCGATGGATCTAGCCAGAAGGAAGATCATTATGAAAATTTCGAGGATTTCTATCTAGGATAGGTTGTTTAGTTTGAAGGATCCAAGTAATTGGTTAATGATCAATACAGATATATCCTATTTTCTTGGTATCATATATGAATGATGGGTTGTTTCTTCTTTCTTTGTCTTGGTGGTTATTGCCTTTAGTTGATTTTTATGGGAATTGTGAGTATTTTCATGCAGAGTCTAGGGAGATTCCTAATGGGATTGAGATTTGTCTTTCTCTTAATATCATGTTAAGAGTTATTTATAATGACTCGATTATCATCGTCAACTCCACTCATGAGAATATTACCATCCCCTAGGCCAACATCTATAAAATTCAATGGTAAAAAATCCAAATAAATTGAGAATACATGATGTGCACTAATCAATAAGGGAACATAGTGACAAACATAATAGCTAAGGGTAAACCAGATAATCGTTGTATTGTTTTTTTAAGAATGGGTCCCCTTCCATGGATTTTGTTAATCTGGTTCAAGCAGATTATCTTGGGTCACATTACATTAAGCCTCTATTATTTTTTTATATATTTGTCTCATTAAAAATTTATATTCCCACATTGAATTGATGCTAAGGATCCATTTTTAGTTAATAGTGTAACATCCCAGGTAAATAAAGAATAAAGAATTTTCATATTTATTAATATTTACGAATTAAATATTAATTTTTTTTAAAAGGGGTTTCTACGTTCGATAGCGTACTCGGTACGCAACGATGAGTTTCTTTGAAAGCTTACGTTGCACACTAGTAATATAATAATATTATTTTAAATGGTAGTTAACATGTAGACGTTGTACTGGCGGTAATGGATATAAATAACTAAAATATGATTATATATGTTTTTTAGTGTTTTTACATTTACCCAATAAAAGATAAAGGCTTAAAATACGGAAAGAGTTCAATTTTAGGCATTTATACCCTAATTTTTACAAAGGGTTCACTTATAACCTTTTGACGGAGAACCATCATTAAATATAGTTTTGATCGATCTTATAAATTCTTTTGGACCAAATATAACTCTTCTTTATAATCGGGACATCAAAATTTACTTTGTGTAAATTTTTGGTACCGTTATGATAAAGATCATTTTTTTAATGAATAGTGTAAAATGTTGCATTTTAATTCAAAACCTCTTTTTAATATAATTTATTTATATGATTAGATTATCTTTTGAATTGGTTTTAATGTGAAATTAGAAAATATTTTTACCATTAAATCCAATAGTGGTTGTTGGAATTAATTTCACTTTGAAATCGGACTTAAACTAGTGTCAATCTTTTGATACTTATTGTTTCATAAAAACACGCTATTTTCTCTGACAGTGGGAATTAATTATTAAATTAATTAATGAGACTTATATGTTTTGAATTTTGTAAAATAGACTTCATTTTTGAATTCATAATATCAAATATAGCTTAGGGTGAATTTTTGGTAATTTTCTGAAAAACTTCAATTTTTGATGAATAGTGAAACCACTAAGTGGTACTTATAAAGACTGATTTTCCGTTTAAATGAAATTTTGCCATCATTGTGTTTTGAATTTCAAAAATCTGACATACATGGTTGTCATTAAGAATTAAAATGTGGTTCAATGAGGTTATAATAATTTTTTGGTGAATAGTAACTTATTAAGTTCTTAATCGCGATTAGTGGTAATTAGTGTAGTTGAAGGTATAAATAATGCTTTAATAATATGAAATGACCTAGACACATGTCCTACCCTCATTGTTTGTGTCATGGCCGACAAAGACAAGCCATGGGTCAACTTGGGGACCCCATGGAGACACTTTGGTTGGAAAATGACATAAATAACTTTTTATTAAATGTAAAAGTAAAAATGACACAAACATAATATGTTTTACAAAACAATTTTTGCATGGGGTTATAAAGATCGGATTTTTGATTATAAATAGTAATTGGAAATATAAAAAGATATCCTACATCATAGTATTTTTTTATAATTTTTAGACATTAAATAAATTAAATTATGTATTACATAATAATGATGCAGCGATGACATCATTATTTGACGATTTAAATAAAATGGAAAGGTAATGTAAAATCAATGAACTACACATGTCCAAAGCCAATTGGATGAGTTTATTTAGAACCCTTTTCACCTTATCCACGAATTATATTAATGTGGGACCTTTTAAAACCGAAATACAGTTTCAAATAAAGTAATATTTCTTTACTTTCCAAAAGTGCCCCTCCTCTCCTCTTATAAAAGGCCCCCACCTCTACCTCATTTCACGCACTCCTCAAGACTTTGGCTCGGCCAACCCCTGACCATTTACTCTCTCCACATCCCTCTCCTCATCCTAGAGGATTCCCTTTGGGCAGAATCCTTTCAAAGGAAGCCTTTAGGCTCAAATCAAAAGGAGTTACACTTTTAAAGGTAATTCATTCTCTCTTGTTCATTTGTTTTATTTTGCTTCTCCAACCCTCTAAACTCTTTTTATTTACTTCTTTTGTAAGAAAACCAGTATCTTAAATATACTAGGATGTTGTTATAAGATTTATTCGAGCTACACTCTCACACAACTACATCAAATGGTTAAAGAACATACGGTTTCAGTGGATGGCGAAATTCTGACTCCCGAAACGATGATTGTTCAATACTCATTTAACACCTTCAAAGGTGGCCATTATGATGTCAATATTTTTATATATTATATATAATATGTTTATGTTTTCCTTAAGCTTCTGTGTTTTCATTTTGGGCTTACCTTTATGGTTTCCATTATGGGTAAACACGATATCTTCATTTAAGGAAGTGCGGACTACCGCCCCCTCAAAGTGATGTGATTCGTTAATGCCATATGTGGGACGTGTAAAGGATGGATTTAAAGTTATTATATATGATGTTATACTGAAATTATAATATACCTCTATATCATTATTATTTCTTTCCATTAATGTATGAGATAGAAATGAAAGTAGCGTTCATGCGTACGTACGGCTTACCGTCTCCATGAACGGTGCATTTCATTTCTTATCCCCAAATGTAATGTACAATTAAAAGTACATGTATATAATGGATATATATAATTAATGATATATATAAATGATGAATATAATTCTGAAATTAAAATATACATACCTCTCATTTAGTTTTAATTTCATTAATATGACAAAGAAATGAAAGTAGCGTTCATGCGTACGTACGGCTTACCGTCTCCATGAACGGTGCATTTCATTTCTTACCTCTAAATGATTATGTAATATTATAAATACATGTATATGCTGGATATATATGATACATATTATATCCAAATCGGGAATTTCATTCTGGATATAAAGAACCTTTGACCACACGAACAACCTGTAATTGTAAGAAGTCCACTTTCGACTTAAGAACCAAATATTGACAAAACAAACATTATTAACTTAAATGGTTACATAATGTTTATAACATGGAAATAAGTAATATAAAAGGAATAATGAACTTTAAAAAGGTTCTTAATCATGTATAAATTAACTCAAGTTTATTATTCAGGACGTTAAAGAACGATCGAGTCAAGTCGGACCCGAGGTAAGGGAGTTCGTCTCAATCTCCTTTCATTGAGGCACATTTCTTTTTATACACAACTTTATTTTATACAGTGTATAAACCCCCTTGAATTTTACTTTTATACAAAAGGAATCTTTTTCTACGAAGCGTTTTACTAAACGAAAAAAAGGAATGTTTTTTTTAACGTACGCGGTGACAATGGCCTTTTCCGCCGCCGTGAGTATTATTTGGTCTTTGGCTTTCTCAACAAGCCGTAATGTTTTTAGAATAAAATTAATACCATATAATCTTTTATGCATTTTGGTATTGAAAATGGTTTTGATAAAGGATTCTATTATGTCAATATATTTATGATATATTGTGATTGAAATGTGAAAATGTTATCATTCCTTTATATTGGTTTTATATTTTATGATTTTATATTGGTACTTTGACATTTTAACGGGTGGTTACGTTATAAACCATATGACGGGTGGTGCCGTGAATACCAGGACAGGTGGTTACGTTATAACCTCCAATTCATTGGGTATGGAAGTCGGCCGTATGGCTATTCCATTTAAGTATGTATGGAAATTGGCCATATGGCTATTCCATTAAGTGATATGTGTGGAAGTCGACCGTATGGTTATTCCACTTAAGTATGTTTACGTCCCAAGTTACCTTTATATATGTTATGTGTTCTTTTTATGGGTTTTATGGTAATCCTTTGGTTACAAAAAGGTAAGTAATGATACTTTATTCAGTGAAGAGTTTTTTTTACTACTTCATGAAGGTCAAGGTATTAATTTGATAGAGTATATATGTTTTACTTGATGTTTGAAAAACTAACAGTTTTCATTCTTTCTGTATCCCTTACTGAGCTTTTTATGCTCACCCCAAGTTTTTCAAAATGTTTTTCACAGGACTTAAAGTTGAATAAGGTCAAGGATGGGATCAAGGGAATGTCACGCTTTATAAAACATGGAACTAGACATGTTTATTTTAAAGAGTTTTTTTATTATGGAAACTTAGTAGCAGTGTCTACTTTATAATATTTTGAGAAGTAATAGTTATGTTCTAATTCTCTAAAACTCTAAACCTGAAAAGATCCTCAACGTGAATTATTCTTTTAATTCAATATTAAGTAAGGTTTAAGGCTGGGTCCTTACATTTGTTATCAAAGGTCGGTTTAAACAACTTTAGGAGTTAGAAAATTGTTAAATTATAAGTTAATTTATGATATGATTGAAATAATATAGCATTTACAGATTACCATGTTGCTTCACCTAAGATATTTCCATGTTCAGAATGGTTTTCCGTAGAGGAAACAAAGCAGCTATGTTGGGACGACATCCGGAGGAAGACAACCTTCCAAATCAGCAACCTGAGATGGTCGGAATCGGAACTGAACAGTTTGTTGCAGTGATGGCACAGTTGACTTAGGCTATAAATGGTGGTGGTATCCATGCACGAGATCAGCCAGATCAACCACAGAGGAACATGTCAGTGGTGGAACACTTCATGAGGCAACATCCCCCATCATTCAGAGGATCATCTGACCCTGTGCAAGATGAAGGGTGGATTAAAGCACTGGAGAATATTTTTGATGTCATGGGGTGTTCAGAACATCAAAAGGTTAGTCTTGCTGTTTACCGTTTTGAAGGTGAAGCTGATCAGTGGTGGTCGATGGTGAAAAATATAAGGGATAGTGATGAGATTGAGGATCTTCACTGGGATGAATTCAAAGGTATGTTTCTTGAGTAATATTTTTCTAAGGTGGTTCGTCTTAGGATGGAAAAACAGTTCCTAGAATTGAGGTAGGAGGATGATTCAGTGGCTGCTTATGAAGAAAATTTCACTCGATTGGAAAGGTATGCTCCAAACTTCATACGAGATCTTGATAGTAAAATAAACCGTTTTTACTCAGGGTTAAAGCCAAAGTATCGAAGGGCTTTAGCTTCTCGTGAGTTCAAAAGTTATGAAAAACTTGTTCGATGTGCAGAGAAGGTGGAAATGGAGTTTGCTGATGATCAGGTGTTCTATAACAAACAACAGAATAAGAGGTCTAGTTGGCAGGCAAAGGAAAAGAATTCATCAAAGAAGAAAGGAGGTAAGAAAACCAAATATCAATCCTGTGGGAAGTGTGGTAAAATGCATCCTATAGAATGTTTATCCAAGTCTGGTAAGTGCTTTCGGTGTGGTAAGTCTGATCATATTGCTCGTAACTGTAAGGAAGATGATCAAGAAGGAAATGAAAAGCCAATGGTAAGATGTTTTAAGTGTAATGAAATGGGTAATTACGCAAACGAGTGTCCAACGAAGAACTCAACTGGGGGAATGAAGCCAGACTACAAGCAGAAAGGGGTGGGGAAATCCTTTACAACAACTTCAGAAGATGTTGGGCCATCGAATTAAGTGGTATCAGCTCTAGGGAGCTCAATATTTTTCGAAGATTGACTTGAGGTCGGGGTACCATCAGTTGAATGTAAAAGAAGTAGACGTTCCGATGACTGCGTTCCGTACTAGATATGGCCATTATGAATTTTTAGTTATGCCTTTTGGGTTAACCAATTCACCTGCTGTATTCATGGACCTTATGAATAAAATTTTCCATGAGTTCTTGGATAAGTTTGTGTTTGTGTTTTGAGGTTTGGGAAGAGGTTATGTGTGCCTTGTGATTCACAGTTGAAGAATGAGTTGTTATGTGAGGCTCATAGTTACCCGTTTTCAGTTCATCATGGCAGTACTAAGATGTACAAAGATCTGCGGGAGTATTACTGGTGGGATGGAATGAAAAGAGATATTGCTGATTTTACTGTGAAGTGTTTGACATGTCAACAGGTTAAAGTAGAGTGGCAGTTACCGAAAGGGATGCTTCAGCCTTTACCAGTGCTAGAGTGGAAATGGGAAAACATATCCATGGACTTTGTTGTGGGATTACCGAGGACATCTCGAGGTAATAATGCAATCTGGGTTATTGTTGATCGCTTGACTAAATCTGCTCATTTCCGTGCTATATGAGATACTTTCTCTCTAGATCAACTTTCCCGTTTGTATCTTAAAGAGATAGTCGGGTTACATGGAGTTCCTCTCTCCATTGTATCTGATCGTGATCCCAGGTTCACATCTAACTTTTGGAAAGGCCTTCAGAAGTCGTTGGGTACTGAATTAAATTTTAGTACATCTTTTCATCCTCAATCAGATGGGCAGTCAGAACGAACAATCCAGACATTGGAGGATATGCTACGAGCTTGTTCTATGGATTATCAGGGAAGTTGGGACCAACATCTTTCTTTGGTTGAGTTTTCTTATAATAACAGTTTTCATTCCAGTATACAGATGGAACCATTTGAGGCATTATATGGGAAGCGGTGTCAAACTCCAGCATTTTGGGATGAAGTGGGTGAAAGCAAGTTGATGGGGCCAGAATTGGTAGAAGAGATGGCAGAAAAAGTTCAGTTGATTCAGAAGCACATGAGAACATCTCAGAGCAGGCAGAAGAGTTATGCGGATAACCGGAGGAAGGATCTATCTTTCGAGGTAGGTGATCATGTTTTTATCAAGGTTTCTCATTGGAAAAGTTTGATGAGATTTGGTAAGAAAGGAAAGCTGAGTCGATGGTTTATAGGACCATACGAAATTCTGGAGAGAGTCGAATCAGTTGCCTACCGAGTGGCTTTACCTCCGAGTTTATCTCAGGTACATAATGTTTTTCATGTTTCAATGTTGAGAAAGTATATGCCAGATCCATCTCATGTTTTGAGTCCAGAGGTAGTTCTGCTGGAAGAGAACCTATCTTATGAGGAACAACCGGTCCAGATTCTTGACCACAGGGAGCAGGTGTTATGGAATAAGGTGATTCATCAGGTAAAGGTTTTGTGGAAAAACTATGTGATTTAAGAGGCAACGTGGGCATCTGAAAATGCTATGAGGGATAAATACCCCCACTTATTTTGATAAGTGAATAAAATTGCGAGGACACAATTCCCAAAAGTGGGGAAGGATGTAACATCCCAGGTAAATAAAGAATAAATAATTTTCATATTTATTAATATTTACGAATTAAATATTAATTTTATTTTAAAAGGGGTTTCTACGTTCGATAGCGTACTCGGTACGCAACGATGAGTTTCTTTGAAAACTTACGTTGCACACTAGTAATATAATAATATTATTTTAAATGGTAGTTAACATGTAGACGTTGTACTGGCGGTAACGGATAGAAATAACTAAAATATGATTATATATGTTTTTTAGAGTTTTTACATTTACCCAATAAATGATAAAGGCTTAAAATACGGAAAGAGTTCAATTTATGCATTTATACCCTAATTTTTACAAAGGGTTCACTTATAACCTTTTGACGGAGAACCGTCATTAAATATATTTTTGATCGATCTTATAAATTCTTTTGAACCAAATATAACTCTTCTTTAGAATCGGGACATCAAAATTTACTTTGTGTAAATTTTTGGTACCTTTCTGATAAAGTTCATTTTTTTAATGAATAGTGTAAAATGTTGCATTTTAATTCAAAACCTCTTTTTAATCTAATTTATTTATATGATTAGATTATCTTTTTAATTGGTTTTAAAGTTAAATTAGAAAATATTTTTACCATTAAATCCAATAATGGTCGTTGGAATTAATTTCACTTTTAAATCGGACTTAAACCAGTGTCAATCTTTTGATACTTATTGTTTCATAAAAACACGCTATTTGCTCTGACAGCGGGAATTAATTATTAAATTAATTAATGTGACTTATATATTTTGAATTTTTTAAAATAGACTTCATTTTTGAATTCGTAATATCAAATATAGCTGAGGGTGAATTTTTGGTAATTTTCTGAAAAACTTCAATTTTTGATGAATAGTGAAACCACTAAGTGGTACTTATAAAGACTGATTTTCCGTTTAAATGAAATTTTGCCATCATTGTGTTTTGAATTTCAAAAATCCGACATACATGGTTGTCATTAAGAAGTAAAATGTGGTTCAATGAGGTTATAATAATTATTTGGTGAATAGTAACTTATTAAGTTCTTAATCGCGATTAGTGGTAATTAGTGTAGTTTAAGGTATAAATAATGCTTTAATAATATGAAATGACCTAGACACATGTCCTAACCTCATTGGTTGTGTCATGATCGACCAAGACATGCCATGGGTCAACTTGGGGACCCCATGGAGACACTTTGTTTGGGAAATGACATAAATAACTTTTTATTTAATGTAAAAGTAAAAATGACACAAACATAATATGTTTTACAAAAACAATTTTTACATGGGGTTATAAAGATCATATTTTTGATTATAAATAGTAATTGGAAAGATAAAAAGATATCCTACATCATAGTATTTTTTTTATAATTTTTAGACATTAAATACATTAAATTATTTATGACATAATAATGATGCAGCGATGACATCATTATTTGACGATTTAAATAAAATGGAAAGGTAGTGTAAAATATATGAACTAAACATGTCCAAATCCAATTGGATGAGTTTATTTCGAACCCTTATCACCTTATCCACGAATTATATTAATCTGGGACCTTTTAAAACCGAAATACATTTTCAAATAAAGTAATATTTCTTTACTTTCCAAAAGTGCCCCTCCTCTCCTCTTATAAAAGGCCCCCACCTCTACCTCATTTCACACACTCCTCAAGCCTTTGGCTCGGACAACCCCTGCCCATTTACTCTCTCCAAATCCCTCCCCTCATCTTATAGGATTCCCTTTGGGAATAATCCTTTCAAAGGAAGCCTTTAGGCTCAAATCAAAAGGAGTTATACTTTTAAAGGTAATTCATTCTCTCTTGTTCATTTGTTTTATTTTGCTTCTCCAACCCTCTAAACTCTTTTTATTTACTTCTTTTGTAACAACACCAGTATCTTAAATATACTAGGATGTTGTTATAAGATTTATTCGAGATACACTCTCACACAACTACATCAAATGGTTAAAGAACATACGGTTTCGGTGGATGGTGAAATTCTGCCTCCCGAAATGATGATTGTTCAATACTAATTTAACACCTTCAAAGGTGGCCATTATGATGTCACTATTTTTATATATTATATATAATATGTTTATGTTTTCCTTAAGCTTCTGTGTTTTCATTTTAGGCTTACCTTTATGGTTTCCATTATGGGTAAACACGATATCTTCATTTAAGGAAGTGCGGACTACCGCCCCCTCAAAGTGATGTGATTCGTTAATGCCATATGTGGGACGTGTAAAGGATGGATTTAAAGTTATTATATATGATGTTATACTGGAATTATAATATATCTCTATATCATTATTATTTCTTTCGATTAAAGTATAAGATAGAAATGAAAGTAGCGTTCATGCGTACGTACGGCTTACCGTCTCCATGAACTGTGCATTTCATTTCTTATACCCAAATGTAATGTACTATTAAAAGTACATGTATATAATGGATATATATAATTAATGATATATCTAAATGATGAATATAATTCTGGAATTAAAATATACATACCTCTCATTTAGTTTTAATTCCATTAATATGACAAAGAAATGAAAGTAGCGTTCATGCGTACGTACGGCTTACCGTCTCCATGAACGGTGCATTTCATTTCTTACCTCTAAATGATTATGTAATATTATAAATACATGTATATTCTGGATATATATGATACATATTATATCCAAATCGGGAATTTCATTCTGGATATAAAGAACCTTTGACCACACGAACAACATGTAATTGTAAGAAGTCCACTTTCGACTTAAGAACCAAATATTGACAAAACAAACATTATTAACTCAAATGGTTATATAATGTTTATTACATGGAAATAAGTGATAGAAAAGGAATAATGAACTTTAAAAAGGTTCTTAATCAAGTATAAATTAACTCAAGTTTATTATTCAGGACGTTAAAGAACGATCGAGTCAAGTCGGACTCGAGGTAAGGGTCTTCGTCTCAATATCCTTTCATTGAGGCATATTTCGTTTTATACACAACTTTATTTTATACAGTGTATAAACCCCTTTGACTTTTACTTTTATACAAAAGGAATCTTTTTCTACGAAGCGTTTTACTAAACGACAAAAAGGAATGTTTTTTTAACGTATGCGGTGACAATGACCTTTTCCGCCGCCGCGAGTATTATTTGGTATTTGGCTTTCTCAAGAAGCCGTAATGTTTTTAGAATAAAATTAATACCATATACTCTTTTATGCATTTTGGTATTGAAAATGGTTTTGATAAAGGATTATATTATGTCAATATATTTATGATATATTGTGATTGAAATGTGGAAATGTTATCATTCCTTTATATTGGTTTTATATTTTATGATTTTATATTGGTACTTGGACATTTTAACGGGTGGTTACGTTATAAACCATATGACAGGTGGTTCCGTGAATACCAGGACGGGTGGTTATGTTATAACCTCCAATGCATTGGGTATGGAAGTCGGCCGTATGGCTATTCCATTTAAGTATGTATGGAAATTGGCTGTATGGCTATTCCATTAAGTGATATGTGTTGAAGTCGACCGTATGGTTATTCCACTTAAGTATGTTTATGTCCCAAGTTAACTTTATATATGTTATGTGTTCTTTTTATGGGTTTTATGGTAATACTTTGGTTACAAAAAGGTAAGTAATGATACTTTATTCAGTAAAGAGTTTTTTTTACTACTTCATGAAGGTGAAGGTATTACTTTGATAGAGTATATATGTTTTACTTGATGTTTCAAAAACTAACAGTTTTCATTCTTTCTGTATCCCTTACTGAGATTTTTATGCTCACCCCAAGTTTTTCAAAATATTTTTCAGAGGACTTAAAGTGGAATAAGGTCAAGGATGGGATCAAGGGAATGTCACGCTTTATAAAACATGGAACTAGACATGTTTCTTTTTTAGAGTTTTTTTTATTATGGAAACTTATTAGAAGTGTCTACTTTGTAATCTTTTGAGATGTAATAGTTATGTTCTAATTCTATAAAACTCTAAACCTGAAAATATCCTCAACGTGAATTATTATTTTAATTCAATATTAAGTAAGGTTTAAGGCTGGGGCCTTACAAATAGGGTCCCCCAACCCATTCACAGAAGACAATGGCCATGTGCTAGTTGTCATACTCGATTGTAGGTACTGTGATGTTGTTTCATCCCAAGAATTGAGATATCCCAATGTACATTCCATTACAGATTATTAATTGGAGAACATATCTCTAAAACCCAATGTTGACCTGATGTGACACATGATAATACTGGTTGACATTTATAGTAAACCTTGGATGGATATTGGTTAATTTTCTAATTTTATCTTTCTTATAGATTATCCAATTAGGTTCTTTGATATAACCAATTGTTTCCTTCATAAATTACCAAATAATACACATACCATAAATTATATATACTAGCCTTGAGAATAGGTATTGGGTCTATGATACATAATTTTTCACATAAAAGGTAATAATTATTAAAAAATGTTACTATATGGTAGGAAGGAGTTCTAAATCACATGACACATGATCTAGTTTATATACATTATCATAAAGGTGTAATTTTTTCATATTCATGATTTTTTTGGTATGATTTCACTTTCTACTTCTTTCATTTCTGGTTGTTTCATTATTTGATTGAATTATTTATATTTAGAATACGTTTGAAATTTTCACCATTTAAACTATTAATAAATTAAATAGATAGTGGAAATTAATAATAAGAGTTTCATCCTCAAAATGAATTTTCATTTAAATCATTAATTGAAATTACTTAAAGAATCCTCATGATGGTTTTCTAATATTCTGTGATTTGTGTTAAAAAAAGAGTATTGTTGATTCTTCAAAAAAAATTATGATAGAGAATATCCACTTACCTTATCACATGGTCAGTTGAATATGTCATAAAATCACTTATAATATGTTGTAATTTTCCATGGTCAACATGTCAATCACACGGTTTCTTCAATAATTAAAACTATTTTCATAATTACATAAAAAATAAATTAATTCCACATATGCATAGAATTATTTAGAATTAAATTAAATATGATTTTAAATCATTAAAATAATAAATTACTATATTATTCCCCAAACAACCATCACATCTATTCATTGGAAACATTTTTCTTCAAAATTATTTATTATGAATACTAATCATGTACCTCTTTTATGTTATTGTAGTTTTCCAAAAAATATTTTAAAATTTTCATTCAATAAAAAAAATAAAAAGTAATGATGGGGTAAAATGTAGATCTACTGGACCATCGATTGATCATATTCACTGATTGACATTATTCCGATTTAGTCGTATATGGATGTCATGTTCTTACTATGAACATAAAGTGATCACATCATTTCTATCATGTTTCACCATCACCATCAATCAACCATGATATTCACTATGGTGGATTCTATAGTGTACGAATGTGTGACTTAACATACATCGGTCATCATATAATCAGTTTTCAAATTGATATATAGAGATTCAATACACATAAATTTCACTTTCATGATGGAGATATGACTGTTACTCGTGAGGATGTGTTCATTATGTTCGACCTCCCATCAATGGTGTGGTTGTGATGTGATGAGTTAGTGTTGATTAGTTTTATTCAGTTCATAGAATACTAGGAAATGAGGTCTATGGTGATGTAAAATTTATTTTAGGAAGTTAATTACACATTCAATGGATATATGATCACTTCACCCATCAATTTGAAGATGATTATGTGATCATCATAATGAGCGTTTCACTTTCAACTTATTCAAAAAAGGGGTTCTCAAATCAGTTTTTTTTTAACATATGTTACCTCCTGACATTACTCTATGTGACATTGTAAATAATTTTTACATGTGAGTTATAATTTAGTAATGTTTTAAATGTTTCATATTTTTATGTCTTTTTTCACATTGATTTTTTTAAAACCGATTTCGGAACCCATTTACGACATCAATTTTCACATAATTGATAGGATAAATCTTATTATATTTGTTTGCTAAGGTCATGTTTTTAAAAACCAGTAAATAAAACATATCAAAAATGTTATTTTTTTGACATTGGTTTTTTCAAAACATTCATGTAAATTCATTTATCACATCTACTATATAAAAATGACGTCAGAAGACTTCTTTTTAAAAATTTTCAGAAATGCTATAAAATAATCAACAGGAATATTTTATTTTTTATTAAAATTAATATATTAACCCATCCCAAAAGTAAAAATATAGAATGTAATATAAAAATATTTGTAACATAACCAAAAAATATAATCACAAAATATTTTTATTTTATCTTTAAATTTTGAAATTGAACCAAAAAAATGTATATTAATAATAAATTAAAGCAGTATCCAAACTATGAAATTATATTCTCACTCTATTTATAATTGCCTTTGATATTTTCTTATATAGGGGGTAGAGTTTTCAAAAAAATAGAAGATAAAAGTAAATACATTGTCATGTATTCTGAATATAATGAATGAAAAATTAATGGAAAGGTCATACAAAAATATAACCTTATGAAAATTTGTAACTCTCCTTGTTGAAACTATTTAAAACAAAAATATTGGAACATATAATCCATATTCCATTTTTGATTTAAGATTAAAATTATTTTTCAAAATTATTTCTAAAATCAAAATAACATTTTATGTACATGTATTCACTATATAGAAATTTTAAATTAGATGTCACCTTTTCATTTATATATTTTATCTTTTCTCTCATATTTCCCATTGTCTCTAGAATTTAATCTCATACCCATTTTGATAATATTATGTATAATATAAATTAAAATTATATAGAAATATTTACAAGTATTCAAATGATCAAATATGCATGTTCAATAAATTATCAATTTTATCTCATGTGTCAGTATTTATGGAGAATAGCAAGTAGGTTTTCCTCACTCATGGATAAAAAACATAAAACATCCAATGTCTACTAAAATAGAAAGCAATATACCATGTATGGTAATTATGTGAAGAGATATAAATACTAAGAAATATATGTTCTTTACTCTTGAAGATAATGAATTATTCAACACTTAATTTTCTTATATTGAAATATTTCAGTAATATAAATTTTTATTTCTATATCTATTATTTTCATTATTATAGGAGAAATAAATTATTGGTTTATAAATCCATATACCGATGTTGTATTATGCAGAATAAAATGTATATAAGGATACCAAATACCAAAAAAACATAAGTATTAAGTTTCATTAAATTTGAATTATTTAAATATATAATATAGTTTACATACATGAAAAATACTATCATGATGTTGATTCCCAACTAATCCTAAGATACACGATCCATGAAAAATTTCATTAAAAACATAAAATTCATTTCTTTCCAAAAAATGTTAGCATCCATTATAAGTTCATAAGCATCAAAAAACAAATATGAATATTTTGATAATCTATCTAGTCCATATAAAAAATTTTTAAGTTAAAATAGCCATTAATATTTTTTTTCTATACAATATGTCATTACATTTAGTATATTCTTGTTAAAAATAGATAAATATATAAATTTTAGAAGATTAAAACAAATTAGAACCCCATATAATATAAATGATATAATCTAAACATACCGAAATAGTAATTTATTTATCAAAAGATCATGGATAAACTAAAACATTTATGATAATAATTACAACAATTTTGACCTCGTTTGTATGAAATGGTGTTTGTCACATTAATATATAATATCGTGTATAGTGACCTGCAAATTCTCTATTATTACTGATTGATTATTAAAAATATCCAAAATATAATATATAATCCTATATGAAAAAATATGATACAGGAGAGCCTAAATATATAATTCACAATAAATGGGAATCTATGGAGGATGAGGAGGAGGATATGGATAAGTAGGATGAGGTAGAGGAATGGGATCTACAGGCAGATTTCAATGAGTGGGATCCGTCGTATGAAAATATTATTTCATATATACAAGACTAGACTATACTAAAGCTTTGATCCTATCCTCTATCATCTCACCCATATCCTAATCTTTATCTTCTAAAGATTTTATTTTCCTTTTATATATATCCTTTATTGTAGAATCTTCAGAATAAAAATCACTTTTTTATCAATACACATGTCGGGTATCCTCATACACGAACCAGGTATCTAAGATTTTCTAATAAATTAGATAAAATATCCTTCCTACCATCATATATAAAGGTACCATATGAGCTCTTCTACTTATTGGATTCATATAAATAATATTTCAAGGAATTTGTAGGGAATCACAATATATAAATTTTACATTTAACATAAATATCATAAAAATTTTAAATAAATTATTACAATACTATAAACTAAAACCCTTGAATATTATATAAGATATTTACCCCCTTTTGACTATTCGAGCTCTCTTTCATTTTTCATGTCTACCATTGGGGAAATAGGGTCACCCTTTACAGAGCCTTAACACTTATATGTCAATTTTTTAATGATTCAACAATAAATTTTTCTTTTAATGGAATATACCCTATATGATGTAAATTATGAGGGTAAACCTTTTTTATTGGGTAATATAATGCCATATACCCTCTATTAGAGTCTCTAAATAGTCATGTATCGTCTCGTTAGATTCATCCTGGAATTAGGCTCCCTCAAGTCCACCCTATCCAGTAATATTAAGATAGTGATGTAACTAAAACTCCCACACTATATTAAAAATACACTTAATAACCCACCCTCGGTCTATTCCTATAATATTCATGAAGTGGGTGATGTTCTCTTAGAACATCTCCATGAGTTCCCCTCCCAGCATGATTAGTGCATCAGGTTCCACCATGGGAGGATCATCCCTAGCCATGTACTCTGGTTGTCCTCTCAACAAGTGTCTTCGTGGAGGCATAATATCTACAATGCCAAATACACACCTTATAAAAAATTTAATATTTTTAACATTTTTATGTAAGAGGTAAAATCACAAAAAGACACATAAACTCATATCCACAAACCATGCCACATGTTCAAAACTGAGGCACTATCACTACCCTTAACAATACTAAAACATGGTCCTGGTTATCAAGGGTAAAAAAAAATTTATTCAAGTTTCTCATTTTGAAACCCATTTATTCTTATATTTCATTATTTTACGATAATTATAAAATTAATTTTAGGAAGTATTTTTCATTTCAATTCCAAAATAAAGGAAAATCAGTTCATGTTCAACAGCATACCCATAACCCATTTTTCAATACATGCCTATGATGATGCATGTCACAACAACCCTAGGTTCCTTGAATGATGAATGAAATTAAACTCTCATGCCATACATGGAAATGATTCAAATATCACAAATTCTAAACATAAATAATAACAACACAAATCAATAGTTTCACCTAATATGAAATAATATTCAACGGTAAAATCTAACAATAATGACAATAATTCCCACCCAGGGTACTTGGGTTCCCTCCAACACATGGGTTAGCTACTCCCATGAATGTGATAATAACCAAGCTAAGACACTTCCTAGTCTCATTTATACCTTCAAAAATTAGTAATACATAATAAAAATAAAATAAAACTATGATACCACATTGTAATATATCGACCTAGGTGCACACACAGGTACCTCGAGTCGTTTAGTCACATAACCACAAGCACACCAACTTGTAGGACAGAGGCTACCAAATAGAAGCGAGGGACTAATATTAATCATTAGGATACTAAACCAAATTATTTAGAGTAAAAACTAATGGAAGTATAGATAAATAACAAAAATATATAAACATTTCCATAAATATTCATATATCACCTGATGATGAAAACTAGATATGCAATATAAAACTAAACCATAAAAATTTTATGTTAATGTATGTTCCATGTTTCAAAATTCATACTCAAATTTAAATATACTGATGACCCAAAAATGGGTTCCAAATCAAGTATGGTTCCCTCATCCAATATCCATCTTGACTCAACCATCTAACATAGGTCATTTTCCCTTATCCTTTCCTACGACCATGAAATTTATTCGTGTATCAATCAGGTTTCCCTTGTAGGGCCTAAATAAAAATAATTAGGCCCCCACCAATGGTTTCCACAATAATATCTAGTTAATATAAATTGGATTTAGTTGAAAAAATGAAATAATTATATTGCCTGAATATACAATTTTAACATTATCAATTAATCATTATTTAACCACATAAATCATTGGGTTCTCATAGACATTTATACCTCAGTATATTCTTTGGCTCATGTTAGAGCCCAAAGTATGTCTGGGGTATCATATCTCACAATTCCATTTTTACGACTATCTAATTCAAAAAATGTAATTTCCATCTTCCCATTCATTTATTTGTATAATATAATGAAGAAGTTATCATTCAAAAATTCTTACTTGACTTACCATGATACCATTCAAACTCACATAATTGAATGAACATGTTCCCATTATTCATTTCATAACTAACCTTCCATGTTACCATTAATAACATTACATTTAAATGACTGTGTTACCATTCATTAACAAATAATTAATTTAGAAATTAATTATCTAGATCAACTCCATTACTAATTCAATAATTTTTTTAATTCCACTATTCCATTAGTCAATTCCACAATTAACTAATCACATCAATAACATTAATTACCTAAAAAAATTAATGAACTACATCAAATACATGAATTACTTCAAAAATTAATTAATCCTTTCAATTATATAAGTCCACTGAAAAATTAACTAACCACACCAATTTCATTAATAATTCAACATAAAATTTGCCAAATAATTCCCATAAATTAATTCGTTAATTAATAAAGTGTGATAATACCAATTAGTTAACTCATCAATTAATTCATAGTTATACACAACTCAAAATCCATGAATTAATTCCATAATTAATTATCTCAATCTCAATCTCAATATCTAATAATTAATTTCATATTTAATTATCTCAAATCAAAACTAAATATCATATAATTCATTCATCAATTAATTATGTAAATCAACAAATAGTGTCTCACAATTAATTCCAAATTGAATTATCTCAAATAAAATATCTCAATATCTCATAATTAATTTAGAAAATAATTATCTAAATATATACTCTTCGAATCCCCAATTTAGCGTCTTCTCAATTAATTAATGCACCAAATTAATTAATCTAATCAAGAACCCAATCATGAAACATTGAATAGAAATTATAAAATGAAAAAAAATTAATTTAAATCAATACTATGGTATTTAAATTATAGACAACCTACCTCAAGTTTGATGATGAATGCTCGGGAATGGAAATCCCAAAAACATGAGCATCCCAATGACGTTGAAAGAGATATGTATATAAAAACCAAAATAATGATTGAATAAATCAAGATCCTTCATATATATATATATATATATTGATCTATAATATAAAATTTAGATCTAATCAAAACAGAAAAATTTCCTCATTTATAAATGGTATTAGATGGAAGAATTATTGGGAAACCAAGCTACCTTGAATCCACTTACCTAGAGGGGTGTTGATCTATAATCTGAGCTTCAAATTGGGATGAATAGAGTACTGGGAGGCCTAGAATCAATATGGGGAGCTCCAAAATCATGAAAGCGGGACTAAGGTAAAAGGTGGGTAGATTTTGAGTTAAAATAGGTGTAGTGGAATAATTAAAAAAAATATGTTAATTAAGTTCTCACACACTATTTTTTGGGTAGGGGCACATGGTTTCCCCTAACCATGCACGTAATACAAGTGTCTCATTTATAGTGGTGAATACTTACACCTAGAAGAGATAAATGTTTTAAAAACTGTTTTCTAACCATGAAAAACCACACGCTCCATGGTTTCATGGTTTAATTTTTAGGGGCATATAGTTTTCTATTATTGCACACAAACCATGCACAATCCCCTTTTCTTCAATTATTCCCAATTTTCACCCAAACACACAGTAAAGTAAAACCCAAAGGAAAAATACTCAAAACAAGGAAAAATTATACCTAAAATCAATCCTAAGTCATATCTAGAAAAGTTTGGGATGTTGTAGATGTATGTGTATATGTATTGATATAATGATATTTTCTTTATGCATAGTTCCCAAATAATTTTTTCTTCAATTTTTTATATATCACTATGTTTGGAAAATATAAATTTTGTTGAAGTTATAAAAGAGAAATAACAAATATGTAAAATCATTCATACATATAGATTCTTATATATTACCACTAATAAAAAATATGTCTTTAAGGGTGATAAAAATGGATTTTATTAGTGAATGATATTCAATGACTATAAGAGTTAGATAAAAATATGGGGTCTTTTAACAGAGCTAATAAAAGTATGGATAAAGGGGTCCATATCAGTGATTTTATTTAACACTGTTAAAAAGTAAATTTATTAGAATTCTTAAAATCATTGATAAATCGTACCATTATCAGCCCTTGTACAAGTTCTGATAGAGAGGAATATTGTAGTGTTATGTAATAGAACACTACAGCCCCAATATAATGTTCTATTACAACACACTATAGTAACAAAAAACCACCTAAAATAAAAAAAATCACATACCAATATTGAATTTCAATGAAATATATTATACACCATAGGTATAAGTAAAAACATTATATTTTATGTAATTAAAACATTGTTCCATACAACTACATATGTAAAAAATATTTCATACATTAGAAACATCAATGTTAGTTTTCCTTTAATGATGACCCTAACTCATGTTATTACCAAAAAAACCAAACTTGGTTGAGAAAAAGGACACATGTGCACAAGAAAAAAATTCATAGGAGTGTAAATATATAACTAAATAAATTATGAGAATGTTTAAATTGAAATATAAACATTGAATCATACTAGGAACACTATGTATCATATTGAGTTGTGGTTGATTCATGCAAGTCACACCATTTGTTATTCATCTTCATGATTTATATCTATTTAAATTATCTAAATATGCATAATATAAAATCAATAATGAAATTAATTATGTAATTATAGATATAATGAGTAGAAAAAATATAGAGTTGTTTACTAAATTTTGGAGATGTGAAGCATGTTTTAAAATAAATTGACACTTACATATTGAAATGACACACATGGAGTCATACCAATCTAACCATGTATTGGATTATGGTGAGGATGATTCCAACATGTCCAAGATTACTTATGGATCTTTTTTCTATAGTGTTAAAAAAATTTAATTCATTTTCTTGTTTTTGAGTATGTTAGTTGTCTTTTTTACTTAAATAAATATCAATTTTAAATATAAAGAAGAACTTGAAGTCATATCAGTCAAAAATTGAATCATATTTATGTGTATAAAATTCCTATATGTATAAAATGACATATGGATCATTTTCCTAAATTACCAAAACAATCCCAATGCATTTTCTTAGATTGGAGTGTATCACATTGTTTACAAAAAAATATCATTTTAAATAAGAAACATGTACATTGAGTCATACTAGTCATATCATATGTTGGTTCATCATTAGTCTAATTCTTATGCATAGGAAATTACTTATTAATCATTTTTATAAGTTATCATTAAATTCTGAGTGTGTTTTCTTGGTTTTCATTGATTGCCACTTTTTTGAACGAAAATGAAAATTCTAAATTCATAACATGCCCTTTGAGTCGTATCAAGAACATCATATGTCATATTTGTGTGTTGATAATTCATACATGTCACAAATTACATATGTATCGTTTTACTAAACTATCAAAACAATATGAAGGTTTTGTCTTGATTTTGAGTATATAAACTATCTTTTTAACTAATATTAATGTTATTTTTAAATATAAAGAAATAGTAGTAGTCATTTCAGTCACACCATGAATCACATTGATGTATAGTTGATCTATACGCATCCCAAATTAAATATTAAATTTATTCTTAAAGTATCATAACAATATGAATTAATTTTCTATATCTTAAGGATGTCTATGCCTTTTTTTAATAAAATATCATTTTAAAATAGAAACACGAATTTTATGTCATAATGGTAACATAGTTTCCATGTTTGATGATACAGTTATTTCAACATGTAATAAATTAACTATTAATCATTTTGATAAATTGTCAAGGCAATCTGAGTGTGTTTTATTTGTTTTCATTGAGTGAAACTTTTTGAACTAAAATATCATTTTTAAATGGGTAATGGGAATGTTGATTCATACTAGGAACATCATGTATCTAATTTATGTGAAGATAGTTCTTACACATAAAAAATTACATATATATCATTTTCCTTATTTATTAAATCAATCTGAAATCATTTGATCTGTTTTGTGTATGTAATTCCTCTTTCTTACTAAAATTAATGTCAATTTTAAATAGAAATATGCACTTGGAGTCATATAGGTCAAACCATACATTGGATTTTGGTGAGTATTATTCCTAAATGTCTCTAATTACATATGGATTTAATTAATATATTATCAATACAATATGAATGAATTTTATCTTTTTTTACGTCACATGTTTTTTTACTGAAATGTAATTTCAAACTGGAAAGACACACATTGAGTTATACCGGTCACATCATGTGTCTGTTTGATGTGATGTAGATTCCAAAAATTATTAAATTAAATACGAATCATTTAATTAAATTATGAAGACAATTCGAGTGGATTTTCATAGCTCTTAGTGAGTCAAACTATTTGAACTACAATACCCATTTTTAGTTGATAATAGACACATTGAGTCATACTGATAACATCATGTATCAAATTGAGGGGTAACAAATTTACACCCTTAATAAATGAAATATGGATTGTTTTAATAAATATAAAAATAATTCTAATGATTTCTTTTAGTTTTGAGCATTTCAGATATATTTTTACTAAAATCAATGTCAATTTTAAATATAACAAATATCTTGGATTCATACCGGTCCCACCGTTCATCTTATTGACGCTAATATTATTTCCAGAAATCTATAAAAATATATGGACCATTTTTATAAAGTTAAAAAAAATAATTTTTTATTAGGTTTGAGTACATTATAATTATTTTTTCACTTAAATTTCATTTTTCTACTAGAAACGTAGTGTTTATTTCATAGTAGTCACATCATATGTCAGTTTGACATGATAAAAACTCATACATAGAAAAAATGACTTCTTAATCTGTTTCATAAATTATAAATACAATCTAAAATCATTTTCGTGGGTTTTGCTGAGTGACACTTTATAAACTAAAATGTCAATTTTAAACTAGAAATTGGAACTTTGAGTGATATCGGACACATCATATATCATAATTATATTTATCAAATTACAACACATTAATAATAACTTATGATTCATTTTAATAAAGTATTAAAAAATATGAATGTGTTTTTATTCTTTTGAGTATTCCATTTGTCTTTTTTACAAAAAATAATCTCTATTTTAAATAAAAAGATTCACTTGGAGTCATACAGAACACACCATGCATCAAATTAGGGACTCGATGATTCTTACGCATCTCAAATGGATTACAGATCATTTTACTAAAGTATCAAAACAATGTTAATGTTTTTCGTGGGTTTGAGTTCATCACTTGTATTTTTTAATAAAATGATATTTTAGTCTAAAAACATGTGAGTTGAGTGATACCAGTCACATCATTTTCATTTTTACATGAGAATGATTCTTACACATCACACATGACATGGGAATGATTGATTAAAAGTTCTTAGATAAAAAAATTCAATAACGAACATGGACTCAATATGTTGTGTTTCAAGTGCCACATAGAATTCCAAAGGGAAGTGTGGTAAAATTGGTCTAAATGAATATTTTATCTATTTTTTTTTCTTGTTTTAGATAATTGAAAGTAAAATATAAATTCCCATATGGTCTGTAAAAAACTAAATAAGTATACCATAAAAATGATAAGGAAATTAACTTACAAATCGTTGAAAAAATGATAAAAATTTAATTAATCAAGTAGTAGGAATTTATCATTTCAATATGTGTGTATAAATTATTTACCCATTTTATTATTGTCATTACCACATTTGTGGTATGAATGTCCAATATATCACAAGCATGATAAGATATACGAAAAACACCATAACCCGAACTAAAGAATCCACCTATATAAGAAAGTAATTCGTAAGTGAGTAATAGTGACAAGAAATAAATTAAATATAAATATGAAATAATATATTAATTCTATTTACATTGACTTTATTGAAAAAAAATATTACCTCGATGATTGAGTAGAGACATCGTCATTACTCATTCTAGAAATTCAGCTAAGGGTACTTGAATAATGTTATTAATTCCAACACTATAGGGGTGAAAATGTTTTTAGGGAGAATAAGTATTTGGTTATTTTTGTTCTTAAAGGCATGAAATTTAGGTATAAATATTCTAAAATAAAAAAAGTGACAATATGGATTCAGAAAATACCTGTGAAAATAACTAAATAAGTAATAGATAAAAATGATAAGGACTTTATCTAACAAATAATCGATAAAATGATTAAACAATTAATTAAATAAGTATAATCATTTCTCATTTTCATGATGGTATTTTATATTATTAACCCATTTAATTATAATCATTATCTTAGTTGAAGACTCAAATTCCAATATCTCAAGAGTGTGATAATCTTTAAAAAAAACCTCCCCATCTCAAATAAAAGAATCCACCTTTACAAGAAAATAATTTTATCTGAGTAATACTCGAAAGAAATAAATTTAACATGAATATAAAATAATACAATAATATCATGTAAAGTTATTTTACTATATAAAAATAAAAAATTTATGTGGTTGAGAAAAGGAAGCATTGTTTCTCTACCTTGAATGAATGTGGAGGGAACATGATGGAATGTGGTAAATTTTGTCACTATATAGGTGAAAAGGATTTGAGGGAGAATAACTATATGGAAGTTTTGGTGTAAAAACTCATGAAATATAGTCAAATATATTCAAAATTAAATGAAAGCAACATAGAATAATAAATTTTAAATAAATGTTTCATTATATATATTTCATGGTAAAATTGAGATAATATATCAGAACATTACATTTATATATTCCCAAAGGGTTTCATTCATTATAGTCTATTATTATGTGGGATTATTAATGTCTTCATGTGTAGAAGAAATTGTCTGTATGAGTAGTCAATCATTTAATTTATATTACGTTATTATAATACAGAAAAAATGATATTATGGGTAAAAACATATTATATTAAAAAACAATATTACTTTCTCATTGAACTGTCTTTATTTTTAAATGGTTTTAGGTATTTTGATCCTCCATAGAGATTCCAAATCCCCCTTCTTGGGACCCCTATAACATGAAAGACATAATGCAGATTAGGACCAGCAGGAACTGACTGTGATATCCCAATGAAAGGGTCATCCCTAACTGAATTTTCATTTGATTATGTAGTTTTTATAGTCACCCATAGGATAGTCGACAAATTCTTGTTTTCTAGATAAGACACATAAAATACTTAAACTACTTGTGATTCTATTATGAACTGAGTATATTTTTACCCACCTATACTGAAATTCACCGTGATGAATCCCATTTCATCAAATAAAATTTCACCCCTATTTTGAATAAATTATCAATATAAATTCAACACTTGAAATGTTTTGTAATCCTACACATATATCTATTAAATAATGGAAAAATATGATATATTTTCAATAATTAGATTTCTATCTTTGGAAACAAATATGTGCATCACTTCTGTCACAAGCATAACTCAATTATTATTCACCATATTGTAGTAAAAGTGTGACTTTGTATAATATATATAAACACATATTATAAAATAATTGTAAGATATAAAAATAGAATTTAGTCCATGAGCTATCCATCAATATCATTTAAAAATTGAATTTTAATTTTTAGATAACTCTTTCTAATTTTATCATAGAAACATATAATATAAAATTGATTATATGTATTTGATATCTTTTTTTCATCGAATGATGGATTCAAATGTATATGAATTACTTTGAGGGATTAAATATAAGGATCAACATCTTCACTATTATGTAATGTTTAAAGGTATGATTTCTCCTACTCTGTGAAGGTAATTGTAAAAATATCGCTTCTTTAAATACCATCACCCATAAGTTGTTCTCTAGGATGATACTTTGGGATATAAATGAATTCAACATATAATAGGTTATTAGTATAGAAATAATCAATTTCTTTAATAATATATCATTCATCCATACAACCTTCGTGCCAACTATGATTCATGACATACCCTTTCTAAATCATCATATATCATTCAATTGGGTATAACCAACAATAATGGAAAATACCACATAGTTGAACCTCTATAACCAATTGAACAATTAGATGGAACATTATATCAATGAATAATGTTGGGAAGAAAATATCTGATTGAAATAATATTATTGGAACCACCATATCCTTGATTTGAAATTTTTTTGAGTCCATAATATTACTAAATATGGAATTTGAAAACAAAGTAGAGTCTAGTTAATATATTTCATAAATTTTTAGGCATAATGTAATGGAAAGAAACATGCATCAAATATTGCATCAAAACATCAAAATCATTTGATTTTAGTCCCCATAAATTCATGTTAGTGATTTATATAACACTCAATATATGAGATGAATACCCCTATTGTATTTTTATACTATTAAAAACAAGTTAAAATAACAATTTTTCTTTCCTAGAAAGAGTGTAATATATTAGAAGAAGAAAAGTAAAAACTCTAACATTCACAAGTTCCAACTCTTCCCTTATCCCAATGTTAATCATGTCCATAATATACATGATTTCATCTTTTAAATTTCCAGGAACATTTAGTAACAGGCCAATAACACAGTAAAATACTTTTTTCGTGCATGCGTAACATCATGAAAATGTCTTATGTACAAAAAATTCAAAACAATTTCAATTAAAATTTATCTCTTCATCCAAAATGATTTTTTAAGGTTTTTGAAATAAAATAAATGAAAAATGTTTCAATATCATTTAATTTATCGAACATTTTATCACTTATTAGTGGATACATTGTCGTATCTTCTTTGATATTCCCATCAAATGTTGTCGTCCATAACCATTATTTATTTCATCAATGTAAAATTTTATGATGTCTTGAAAACATATTCATTGATGAATGTTTCAACCAAACTAAGTCTGTGCATTCTTGAGAAATGGGACATCCCAACATTCCTTTAATTCTGAAGCCTGATAAATTTCAATTGTGAGGAAATTAATTTATTATCCCATACAACATGGACCTCAATGATAATTCTTCACTTAAGTGAGAATAATATATTGTATGATATTTATCCAACATCAATTTCATATATTATATCAATGTATAAAAATTGACATAAATAATATTACTGGGTTTCTTTGGTCTACATATGAGAAGAGAAAATAAATGTAATTTCACTTTATGGATAACCTGGAAACCAGTTATAATTTACCAACATGATGGTTCATGTATTGTGAACAATACTATATACTCCAGAATTATTTATTCTATTTGTAGGTAATGTAAGGAAAATATTTCTTGGATCATTCCCAATTTCTGGACAATCGTAATCATTTTTCTCCCACTGAGGAGCATTTACTAGATTATGTAGGTTCACATCTTTAATTATTTTTTCTTCATTCCATGTCTATTATCCCATGGTTTCCTAAAATATATACAGACTTATAAATTATGGAATTATAAAAAATTACCATAAATAATTCAAAGGACATGATTCATTTTTCTTATATCTATCCATGCAATAGATATGGTGTTTTATGAGTGATTCGTGGTCCTTGTGAAATAATATTGAATCATTTAGAAAATCTTGTATTTTTTATAGATCATGACCATTGATTGTATCATTCATTTGGCATCATATGATCAACATGATAGTTGATTTTCTTTTATTATAATATCATTCAGAAGACTACATAGATATGTAAAGCTGGTCTCACTCAATAGCAACATGCCTGCAAATTATAAAACATCAATACAAATAACAATGTTCTCTATTTAGTACAGGTCATATATAATGGTCTGTTAGCATAGATGTTTAACTTCTCAAGAAAATTCAAAAACCAAATAGTTCATCTTCAATTTATACTGTCATTTATAATATGTAATTTTCATTATCATTTATAGTGGTATTCATATGGAATGATCCATAAACCACAGTATCATCCCAATCTATGTAGATGTTCATATTTTTTAAATGTTTAGTCCAAAATTTCTAATTCAGATATATTGTTTGAAAAATAAAATATTATTTTAAATCTTCAAGAATAATTTTTATTAAATAAAAAAAGTAAATATTGAAAAAATCACATGAGAATGCTCGTATGCTTTCTCTACAACAAACTAGATGAAATAATTGTCTACATCTTCATAATCTATTGTAAAAAAAATCTCATGCATCCATTTTTGATTCATAACCATCGTGTTATATTCATATAAAATTCATTTTTATGAAAAATATATAAATACACATAATATATTTATTTTCAAAGGTTAAAGTTATAAATAATTATAATTAGGTAACCCAAAATATGATTGTTTAACAGAATTTCAATATGATTTGAAGGAAATGGGTAATTAAATTTAAGAAAGGAACTCATCCAAAATGGTAGGTGTTATCCCATGTATTTATCTAATTGTGAAAGTTATATAAAACATTCATCATCATAATCTTCATATCTTAAATAGTAATTATTTAATTTTTATGTTTGAGACTCATCATAAATCTTTTGTGTACATGAACCTATATTGCATGAACTACTATAAGTTGTAGTCTTCAATGGGATGAATAAAACTCAGAATAGTACAGACAACATAAATATATATAATACAAATCACAAGTAAAAATTAAAATTTGAAATGTTCTGGAGATGATGTTGATGAGGATGACAGTTGTACTTCATTGTGTTCTAAAAAAGGCCAAATTCCACCCAATTTTTGTGAATTACAACACCAAAACTAGTGATTAAATCGTGGACAACTTAATTTGAGATTTTGGGTGTATACACATTCTTTTCCATGATTCAAGGGGTCTTAGTGGGGGCATGATATGATATATGAATCCTTAATGCCTATATGAATTATATATTTATAGTATAAATCCCACATTTTATAATTTCCATCATCTAACTATGACTTGTCCTATATCTATTGAAATGATCCACCAAGCCTTTCTTAAATTCCATAAGAAAATGAAAACATTATATAAGAAATTAACGTTTAATAAGAAACCCAAATATTATAAATAAAAATAATAAACTCTCACTTCATCAACTAGAAGATATAAAAAAAAATATAAGACATTTTAATAAATAAAGAGTTATATCATATACATGGATGGTAATCAGATATTCCTAGGGGTGGAACTAATACATTTATACCATAAATAATGAACAAAAAATATTTTATAATCCTTATTCTATCTTACATATAATTTTATAATCTTCATTATAATTATTGTAAAATGTTATGTAACAACGTAATAAATTATTACATTTAATATTAATGGTATATAAAATATCATCATTCACCATAACTTCTCTTAATAAATATTTCAGCATTAATAGATAATATTTTATTGAATAAAGTTACATTTATACTATTTAAATATTCTATGGTTCTTGTATATTCCTCCTTAAAACCATACTCATGAAAAATAATAGATAATAATAAAATAAAACATTAGTGAGAAAAATAAATAAATAAATAATACAAAATATAAAATATAAAAACCGATCAATTTATATTGGATCAATAATAAATTTGGATTAATTCAAAATAATATACATGTAAAAAATAGTAAATGAGGCATATGTAATCTTGGGAAATCCAAAAACATCTTTCAAGGTGACTCTGTACAAACATGGTGTGGAACCACCAATAAGCATGATGATAAGTTCATATGATTATAATCTACTAGAGACCCACAACTAGCCTGCGTTGTTAGACTCACCTATATACATTGATACAAGTGGGGTACCATACAATATAATAAGGACTACATTATAACTATCTATAATCCCTCTCTAATATTAATATGATACTTGTTATGATAGTAATGGGAGGTATGGTCAACTTTTTAGAAAACATATCAACTGATAATGAACATAACCCAAACATGGCAATTCGAACATCCTTCTGACACCCATGAATACAAAATATGTATTTAAAATAAAAAAAAATCTAACCTCATCAAAACTAATATATAAATATTGCATAGATGGTGATAAATGATTATTAAAACAATTTCATCTACCAACTCGGCTATAAAACTTGAAACTACTACTATTTTTTTGTGAAAAGTATATTTCGTTAAATATTATTCAAAATTTAAAAGGGAGAATCTAAGTAATTTTAAAATGATAAAAACATGCCTCAAATTTATAATTAAAAAAAATCACATTAATATTCACTATTGGAATGAATTTTTTAACATTTGAAGTAAAGTATCATCTAATTTATTAAATGAATCCTATTTGTATTTAATATAACTACATAATTATATATATACATGAAATAATTTTCTTACAAATATATGTATTTATATTTTAAAATTCACACACATATATATATAGAAGTTCATATTGGATATTAACAAGAAAACTAAGATATAAAAATTAGGACCCTTAACATAAAATCAAATTATAAAAAACACAAAAAACCACACCTTAACAAGAAGAAATAATTACATAAAATTAATTTAAAATTATTAAATAAATACCAATGGTGGAATATTAACAAACACATTTTGTTCATTATATATATGGGATAATTTCAAAAAAAACTAAACACAATATGCTATGAGGTTGAAATCAGTGTTTGGAATTATCAATACACTACAGGGCATCTCGAAAAGCCTCTAACCATTCAATACAAACACAAAATCAAAGAAACACCAATTTAGAAATTCATTCAAGAAGGGAAATTAGAGATTAATAATGAATATCAAGAGATAATGAAAAAAAACAGAACTACATATCATAAAATAAGAAAACAATGATTGGTGAGAGGAGAAAATTACATACCATGGATTGAAGCTTTGAATTGTTTGAGATAAAGTAGTCGTATATCCAATCCTTAGATTTATTCTAACCGTGGATTCATTTGACCCTTGAATCGTTTGAGCCTTGCATTTGAGCCTCAGAAGTATTTGATCCTTAATTCGATCTAGGATTCAATGAGGAGGACCATCCAAATTATGTGTCTTCTATGGAAAGCTATTGGTTTGTGACAGATTCACAATCGGTTAGGGTTCTATGAATAGATTGGGGACACTTATCAATATATCCAAAAAATACTCTTATAAAAATTCATTTTACTAGCATTAAATTAATAAGTGCGGATTAAAAAATCATATTTATCAATGGAAAATCTTTAGTACTGCTAAATGATTTATAATTATAGGAATAAATATTTATTTATCAATATATTTATATTATTATATATATTTATTTATTAAATAAATATATATATAAGTATTAATATAATTAATATATTCATTATTTAAATTTATTAATTATAATTTAATAGTTTTCTAAATGTATATTTATTTATTTATAATTATATAAATAATTTTAAAAAAAAATATTTATATATTTATATATTTATAACATTATATATATTTATATAATTACATATATATATATATATTTAAAAAATATAAATATTTTAAATATTTTCCTTATTTAAATAAATTTATTATAATTTTATAATTTTGTAAATATATATAATTATTTATTTATAATTATATAAATACATTTTTCAGAAATAATATCTATTTATTTATAAATTTTTTTTATAAATGTATAAATATAATAGCTATGCATTTATAAATATATTTTTTAATCAATATTTATTTACAAATATATTTTTAACATTATTAATGAATATTTAATCTTTAGTGGATTATGTTACAAATGAGTGAAAATGAATAATTACATATGAGTAAAATATAAAAATATTGAAAAAACTGATAAGTTTTTCTTAATTAAATATAAATTATTAGAAAATATGGATATATATTGAAATAAATATGAATACATATTAGAAACATTAAAACATTGTAATTATATAAGTAAATAAATAAATAATATAAAATGATTAATTTTCCCAAAAAATATTTAATATTAAATATTAAATATTAAAAATGAATAAATATCTAGATGTGAAAAGATTAAAATTAAATAAATAAAATTTTCTGATTAAAGAGATAATATATTAAATGTATCATATTATAAGGGAATTCTAAAATACTAATATTATAATAAATTAAATAATAGGTTTATGTGTTTTTATATAGGATTTCATTAATTACACAAATATATATTTTTAGTTTTATATAAAAATGAATTAATTATGTATATGTCTTTAAAACCAATATTGCATAGTTTTAATATAAATATTAAATTGAGAAATCAAACGACATTCAATTGTATCGATTACTAGATGTAATAAGTTATTATTTTTAATTCATATTATTTGTTAATCATAATTCATTCTTCATTAAACATATGACTTATTTAACATAAACCATTAATATTTTATGTTAAATAAATCATATTTAGGGAATATAATATAAATGCATATATATATATATAATATAATATACTATTTATTAATATTTATAATCTATATATATATACTAAATTAATTAATTTTTATCAATATTTATTTAATTAATTAAATGTTTAATCTTTTTTTATATTATTTTTTTATATTGTATTTGTTTAATTATTTCATTTTATTTATCTATATATTTAATATATTTTATTTATCGGTATTTAACATTTAAATATAGTTTTTTAAATTTATTCATTTTTATCAATAATTATTTAATTAATAATTCTTTTAGTAAATTCATATTTAATTTTTTTGTAATTCATTATTTTTATTTTGGACCATTTTCACTGATAAAAAGTGCTAATAAAGGAACTCTCTCTCATCACTTAAAATAATGTGATCATAATGGGTACCTTTTATCAACGCAAAAAATAAAGTGCCACTAAAGGGGACCATTTATCAACACCAAATAAAGTGTTGATAAAGGTTATCCTTTGTTCGTGATAATAAAACATCATAATAAAGGGTACCAATTATTAGAGCTAAAAATATCACTGATAAAAGGTACGCTTTATCGGTTCCTATTTTAGTTCTAATAATGTGTACCATTATCAATGCTTTATATTAGCGCTGATTAATGAATGTTTTTTTGTAGTGTATCTCATACAAGGAAAGAATATTATTGATGACCCTAATTGTATTGCACTTATATCTAATTTGTTTTATGTTTAATACTAAATAGGTGAACTTAACCATTATGTTACAAATGGAATGCCTTAGAGTAATTCAAATGGGGATCTGTGAAAAGTGATTTATACCGGATAATCCAAGAATAATATCTAACATGATTGATAAGGTTGCCTTGAATTATTTCAAGATTAATTTTTTAATACTACAGTAAAATATGGATATGTTACTATACTATATTTATTTATTTATAGATCAATATATGGCATGTTGATGTCTCTATCTTAGAATGTGATTGGTATCTATCAGAGTTAACTATAGATTAGTGATATGAGATATCAGGTGCATAGATTTATACCACCTTTTCAACATGACATACTATTTATTATCAATAAATGGGATGATTAATTAATGGGGACACATAATCATTTTAAATTTTTTTTAAAAATGAAACATTAATGGTCGAGAATTATTATAACATGCGAAAACTTCTTTGTAATGGAAGATTTTGTTCATCCACATTCATAAAATGAGGGGACCCTAAATAATGGGATTATATCCCCCATTTGAGGAAGTAAAATACTTACAATCCATATTCAAATATTTTTTCTTCCTCACTATTCACCATTCATCTTCATAGATAAGGTTCTATTAGACATTTGGTGTAGTAGGAACTCTCAAAGAGAATAAATATCCTAGTGTCCAATTTACTACCTATGATGGGGAGAGAACTGAGGTTGTCTTTTTCTAATTTCCACCACGAAAAATCAAATGATTATGATATAGATGGATATTCATGAATTACAGGTACATTTTTTGTATTTATGTTCATATTTCATGTTTGTTCATGATGATATATCTGACACATTATAATATTTTCTTCCAATCCCAGAATCATGATATGATCCTACAAAACCCTATAATGGTATCATATCTACTTTTACTAATGATTCAACATTTTTTACTATTTTCATGAATAACATGTTTATACTAATATCCTTGAGTCCATTTTATAGTGTTTGATATGTGATGTAATAATTTCATCCATTAGATTGCTTGTATTTATGATATAGGATATCATAATTCACTATTTTTCTCAATCACAGCTTATAACTATTTTTTATCATGAGGTGTGATATAGTGAAGTCCATTAGTTTGGTTAAGTGTCATAGGTTAAAATATATGATATAATAGGATATGACTAAAACATAGGTAGCACAAACATAGATTATCATATTTTACAGATGATATAGTGTATATCGTCAAATACTAATTTATATAAAAGGTCATTAAATATAACATTTGACACATATAAAAAAATATGTAAGAAGTTTTCTTATTTAATTTTTTTGATACATAATAGATTTCAAAATAAAATATTTATGCATAACAAAATTTCTTGTACTCATTGATTTTTCAATTAGAAGATAAAATTTCTTATAGGTTGGTTATACAATGTCTATGTGTTTCACCCATTCATGATAGTAATTATCGTAAAGTCCATATATTATAATAGAAACTACCTCTTCTCTATCAAAAAATATATTATAAAGAAATAGTTAAGAAAGGTAATATTTTGTAATAAATTATTTGTGTATAAATTATTTTTAATATATAAGTGTATGGAATTGAAAATAAGATATTATCATGCCTAGATAAAAGATGAAATGTTTTTATTAAAATATATTGTATGGAAAATAAATAAAAATTCTATTTATTATTATTATTTTTTATTATTATTCATGATTATAAATTATTTATAAAATTTGAATATTATGTATACATTAATTTATGTGATAGATTTATTATTTTAAATTTTCCTTCAATGTATTACATTTTTGGAAAGATAACATAATATATAGTTTTCATCTATATTGATATTTTATTATAATGAATGTTATTATCTTGAATGTATTTTTTTAATATAAATTATACATGTTTGGTTTATATTTATGATGAATTGGTATACTTTTTTGTAAAGTATCTATTTGTATAAGATGTAATTACCCACACAAATCAATTTCTAGAAAATATGGAAATATTCAAATTTTTCATTTATGCTAGACGATGATTGAAGATTTGAAATTAAAAATGGGATTTTAATTGCTTTAACATCTCTATGATTTATCTTTGGATGTTTTAGGAGTAACATGAGTTGTTTTAGGTGTACATGTTATCATTGTAGAAGGGTTGTTGTGACATGGTAATTGATTCTTTTATGACGATTTTTTTTAATGATTGGTTGTGAAAAGATTTTTTTTAGAATCATTTAAATGAAAAAATATTATTAAAAAATTTTGAGATAAAAATGTGACTGGATGGAGTCCATTGGCTCATGTTCATCAAACATACTTTGTTGGTTTGGAGTTATTTTCTAGAGTGTAGCATTGGATGTTTATCTATATTGCATCACAAGTTCCATCAGACATAATGTTTAGTGAATTTGAACTAGGTGATGATATACTAATCATCATTGTTCTAAACATCACAAAATTTAAAAGATTTTATGAACATATAGTAAGTCCAAAAAGGGAATTTGAGGTGTGGTAGTTCATAGATCATGCTACAGGGTACACTATAATGAGATTACTGAATTGAGTCTATGTAACAAACCATTATCAGTCAGAAATTTATATAGTCTATTAATCATACGATATATTATCAGGTTTTTAATAATGGTATCCTGGAAATATGATCATATGGATGGTATCATATGGAATTTTACATATTAATCCATCATTTTTCACTAGTCATATAAGGTTTATAATCTCTTTAATTAAAAAATGTTTATAGGTAAATTGTATCATAAAAATAATTACCATCGGATAAATGAAGATTATTTATAAAGAGTTTGAAATTTTCCTAAAAATATATATAATAACACCGGATGGAGTTTCATCAGTTGTACGTATGTTTTAAAGTTATACCGGGTGGATGGTTCCATGTGATTTATAAAATTTTTTTAAGGATAATAAATGTTATAATTCAGAGTAGGTCAATCTTAATCCAAAAATAATGGAAGAATGTCATGATTCTCGTCAATTCTAAAGTAAATATTGAAGTAAAATTATGATACTGGGAATTAAGGAAAGATACAAAATTTTATGATTTTTTAATGTTGTTAAAGGGAATAATTTTTTGATTTGGATGTTCAAATATTTAATCTAGTGTTTGAGTTTGAAGTTCATACATTACCCTAAAAGCATAAAAGAACACTTGCTTCACAAATATGGTTAGTGAATAGTGTTTTTTAGGTTTATGTTTTTCTAGTTATGTGAGTTAATGTAGAAGTTATGTGAAAATAAAATGAACATGGGGTAGTGTAATCAATTTGATGGATACAATATAGAGTTTCTTATAATTTGGTATTAGATAAATAGTCAAAATATGTGATCGGAAAAATGGTAAAGAAGAATCAGATATACATTGTACAAAGGTGATTGGTAAATATTGTAACACACCGAGATTTTATGAAAAATAATCTTTTAATTTCACTAATGTATTTTGTTTTATGCTACACCAAGATTACCTTGAACTATACGCAACACCGTATTAGCTTGCAGTATACGCAACACTATTCTTGGATCGTGTTACACACAATTTTGATAATAGTTACTCTACGCAACATTGAGTATATATATATATATATATTAAATGTATAAATGAAATATGGTTGGATTATGTTATACGAAACAATGAAGTATTCTTGCACAACACGCAAACCCTGACTTGGCTTGCATTACACGCAATCACGACCTTCCTCGATAGCGTGTGTTGTACGCAATACCAGGTTTTACTAAACAATGATATATTATTATAATATTATTATGAACTAGCCGTTATGAATAGTATTAACTAAATTTTGAATTTTATAACATTATTATTCATCTTACACATTTTCTAGAACATGGTATAAGAACCAAATAAATATTTCGGGTAAAATAAGTATTTTTCAAAAAATGCAGTTTTGCCACCATTTGATGGTGCACCCACTTTAAATCTAGTTTTTGACATGTTTATAAGTTCAATTTTACAAAATAAAATTCTTATTTGGAATCAGGAAATTAAAATTTACTTTGGATAAATTTTTCATATTATTCTGGTAACTTTCATATTTTGATGAATAACAAAAACACGCTATATTTAAATTAAAAACAACTTTTTTCATCGCAATAATGTATATAATTAAATTATAATATTGAATGGTTTTAAATTATAAATAGAATATATTTTTACAATTTAATATTATTTATGTCATTAGAATTGATTCTACCTTGAATTTGTAGGATAAATCAATTCAATCTTTTACAATGTTTTTAAAAAAACCCATTTTCTTTCGACAACAGGATTAATTTTAATTTAATTTCTTCAAAATTCGTGTTTTGAATTTGGAAAAATGGATTCCATATTTGGAATCAGTGGGTCCAAATTATGTTAATAGGCTACTTTTTATTTTTTGGCATTATGAATCGTAACTACGGTAAATTTTATTTACCATAGTTAAAGATAAATCGGGTAATTAAAGGTAAATTTAAGATTATTAAATTAACCTAACACCTTCCAAAAACCTACTGGATTACTAAAATTAGACCCATATCACCTAATGGTTGTATTATATTCATTTAATGGACTTTGTTCCATGAAAATAATTTAATTATTATTAAAACCAAAGAATGTGACAACATGTCACTTTCTTAAATATTATAAGTATAATAATTTTAATTTAGTGATAAAATTCATGAAACTTCGAACATTAATAGTCTCAAGAAATATAATACAATTATAAATATCATATGAATTTAGTTAGATTATTTAGGGATTAAATAAGTATCATTTATTATGACACAAAGATGATGCAGTAATTATCTTATTAATGAAATATTGACATAATTGATGTTATAAATAACCAAATAAATGTAATTTAAGACTCTTTATGAATTAAACTAATTTTAGAGGTTAATATGACATTTTATTATTGATTTAATTAACTTTTTTAGAACTAATCATTATGTTATGAGTTTCACAAAAATAAATTACTAAATAGGGTCAAAATTGACATAAAATAGTTTTTAAATCAAATATTATATTATAAATTGTTATTTTATTCCTAAAAATCTAAGGTTCGGCCAAATGACCTAGATAAGGTTATATATATTAATTATAAACAACTTGGGGTTCTTTTGGGTTCTTATAGTAAGTTTATTAACCTTATAGTATAAGAACACAAGAAGACACGGTAAAAGTACAATTATTTAACTTAATGTTAAATCTAAATGATAAGGTTAAAATAGGAACCTAAACTTTTATAAATTATATTTTATGAGAGTATTTCTACCCATCCCCACCTTAGCTTCTAAATAAATCAATTTGGAGCTATTTAAAACCGAACTTGACTTTATAATAAAATAATATTTTTAGTTTTTCCAAAGGAGCCCCTCTCCTCCCTTATAAAAGGGCACCTCCTCCCTCTCCTCCTCACACCAATTTGAGCCATCAAACTCGGACAAACCCTGCCAATTTCTACTCTCCACTTCCCTAGAGACATCCTAGAGGTCCTGGTCTTCTTAAAAAGCCAATTTTAGTTCCCTAAAAGGAAGTCTCAAAGAAGCACTTCAAAGAAGAGGTAATGTCTGTTACTGATTCTTTCATCTTTATTTCTTCTTCCTCTTCTTCTTCTTTAGATGTTTCATTATGAAGTAAAAAAATCAGTATCAGTCATATACTGATACGTTATTATAAGTATGAAACAACCCTGTTTCACCATCTAACCATCCTACGGAAAAATGAAATCACCGTGCGTGCGTACTTACGGAATACTGTCTCCATGCCGTGGTGTAATCTGTTTTCCTCCACCACCTTACTTGGATGGGTATAATGGTGTGAATAATAACTATATATGATTATTTTAAAGTGATATTGATTATTATATATTATAAATACACTCCAATACAATCCCATGATCTTGAGAATGATATCATCGCTCGTGCGTACGTACGAACTACTGTCTCTACGAGGCAATGAGATTCATTCTCCACGTTAACCATTCATGAATGATTATAAATTATATATAATAAGTAATCATGAAATATATGACAGAATAGTGATACTGGATTTATGTGTATATATATGTATTTCATCTACTTAATTCCATTCAACTCAATAAGGAAACGAAAACAGCGTTCATGCGTACGTACGGCCTACCGTCTCCATGAACGGTGTATTTCTTTCGATTTATTGATTTATTGTATATATGTATATTCTGGATATTTATTATATATAAATCATGTTTTATAATCTGGAATTAATTAATCATGATCTAAGTAATCATATGAATAATTACAAGTCAAGACACAGACGACAAATGAAATGATTTTACCCAAAACGCTCTTTAACATGGAATTTACAAAAGAACGGATAATATAAAGTCATAAGTGAACCATATATGATATCATAACAATGATTATGATTATGGAATAAGTCAATGGCATTATTTAAATCATTATACAGGAGGTTTGGATAGTTACGAAGCAAATCGGACCTAAGGTAAGGGAAATATCACAATCTCATTTTTATTCGAGATTATTTATACATTGGTATTTACTGGGGTGTATTTTATCATCCACATCCATGTTTCCTCAATATTTAATATTGTTTCGATCCACCTATAATTGTTTAAATACAATTTTACCCTTTGATGAGTTTGTAGTAAAAGATATGAAAGGAATCTTTTGTCATTTTTCGTACGAGGTACTTTTTGAATTTTCCGACAAAAGTACGAGAAGAATGTTTTTTTAACTTATATGGAATGAATGGATTTTTAAAACATTATTTCCAAAAAGCATCATTTACAAGTTTTCATGTTTTTTTAATCAACTTATTTTAGTTTAAAATTGTATGACATGTTAATAAAGGAAAATGTTTTTGAAGTAGAAATGATATTTTCCTCAAGAACGGAGTTCAAGTGTTTTACCAATATTATTTTCCATCTAATATAATATAGGGTTCTATTTCTATCCCTATTATTACATTGATTTGATTATGTTGTGATGGAATTATTTTTATGAATTCCTTTATCTTATATGAATTGTTTTATGATTTCATGTTGTTTAAGAATCCCATTTTTATTAGATGGGTTATGCAATGATGTATGATTTAAGATTTTGTGGCACACATAAGAATGGTATCATTATGAGATTGGTGGGACCTATATCTCCCTCCAATGCATTGGTTAAAGATTTTATATCTCATGAGATAGACATGGCTAGAACGGTAGGTTAAACCGGTTCAGTAATATAGGACTGAAACGACGAGTGAACTCGGTTCAGAAATGGACTTTGTCCACTAAGATAATCTTCGCAATGAGTCTTGACTAATAAGAAATGATTCTCTTTGATTATGTGTGTATGCCACAAAGTTTCATGTTTTATGTTATGATTATTGGGATTACATTTCACTACTATGATTTATCCCGTGTTATGAAATTATGATTTCTTTTTACAGGTTAAGATTTCCAAAAGTTATGTTCTTGTGTAAATGATGTGATTGATATTTCGTTTGTTTACCATTACTGAGCATTTGAGCACACCCTTTTATGTTTTCTTTTCCCTAGGATATAAATAAAGGTTTTAGGTAAAAAAAAGGAAGATCTTAATGAGAGATGTTAAAGATCTTTCACCACGATTAGAAGATTATATTCTGAGTTTCCAAAGACACTAAACTATTATGATCCTTGTGTATGTGTTTTTGTTATGTACTAAGTATTCTGAAAAAGTAATGTAATGTCCATGTACGTCAAGATTCGGGTCTCTACAAATTTTGTGTCATATTAGTACAAGTATAAACCATGCCCAAAATGAAGTATACTATAAAGGCATGTTATATAGAGTATACAAGATGAACATTCTGGATGAATCGCTAGTGTATAAATGAATTATTTTCCTCACAAAATTTAAAAGTGTGAATAGGAAGAATAATTACTTAATAAAATGGTAATGGTGAATAAAGATCATGAAACATATTCAAAATATATAAAATCGTATTGGTAAAGGCTCTAATAGTTGGAAGAAAAACATTTTCAAATCTTTTATCTGATCAAGGATCACAGTCACTTTCAAGTTACTATAGTTCTATGCATGTAAAATATCATTATTTTCATAGTGTAACCACCAAAAGAACTATTTTATAGTGGTTTAAGTTATTTAGGGTTATTTCGAAACAATAAAATGGACAATATACTCATTTTGATTAGTGAACCATTTAAAAATATGTGTTTTTAGGGTTGTGCTTCTTTTCTTGTTTTACAATATATTAGTTTCTCACAAATAAGAGGATAATATTGTTTCTTATGTTAAAAAGATAAAAATAGAATATCATTAATTCAACCCCATCCCCTCTTAGTGATCATATAGAACCAGATTCGTTATTTCTTTTGGTGTCAAATGGAGTTTCCCTTCATAGAGTATGTGATTAGTTTTTAATAAAAGGAAGGATTCCATGGATGTTAAGAACTCAATTAACAATAAGGTTATTCCTATCTTATTTTGGAATAACTCTCATATATATATGGATAAAATGTTATTGTATCCTATGTTCATTTGCTGTGAAGTTCTTGAGACTACTACATATAGATTCCACCCACATTTTAAAGGTGATCCCTTATAAATGTTTAAAAGAATAATTTGGATAATGATGAGTGAATAAAAAATCAATGACTTTCCCCATTTTTTGAAAGTTATAATTTGAGAGTCAATGGAATTTTAAGGGATAAAGCAATTTGATAGAAGTTAAATAAAATGTATATAGAATGTATAAAACGGAATAAATCTATGTAAAATATATATATATTGGTTTTTGGATATATTATGATAGGTGATATTGAATCTATTGGTGACTTCTTTATAATGGTGAATATTTTTTTTGAATCATAATATGGATTGGTGATAAGTTGGAAGATTATACTATCATTGAATAGATTATATATATTTTTATTGATAAATCTCAAGCCAGTGTATCATCTTTAGATGATAGAGATCCTAAAATATTATCTCTATTTATTATACATGTCATTCTCATCACATGTGAAATGGAAGGATAAAATGTTATAAAAAAATAAAAAATTGTTGAATGGGAATTTTATTTTCAATTATCCAAGAGAGGAAAATATATGAAATTTATATAGGAATAAGTCAGTTACTCAAATATTAAATATGTTGTATGTAAAAAAAATAATGAATTTTTTTCTTTGTTTTCTAAAAATGTGTAAAGTGTCATAGGTTATTAAAAAAGGAATGTTAACATTTAATTTATTTGGCTTTGGGGATACTAGATGATTTTTGGGAAATTTTACAAGACTAAAGGATTGTGAATATAGTGATGAAGAAGGGATAAATTCGTCATTATATATGAAGAATAATAAGAAGAAAAATCAAATACCTTTTCTAAATAAATGGATAAGATGTTTCCTAAATATTATAAGGGATACGTTTTGTCCAGTTTTTAGGAAGAGTATGATAGTGAAGTGAAAGCAAAATAATCTAGTGATGATGTTGCTGAAAAAATATTATTATAAAATTGAATGATGTTATGTTAATTATTTATGATTTAATTAGATCAAAACGATTAGATGAAGTGAATCAAATATATTTTATTCTTATGGTATAGTTTAAAGAATTTATTATAAATACTATTCGAATTGAATAAGAGAAAATCAAATTGATGAAATAGTGTCTTCTATTAAAAAATGAAGATTATTTTCTAGAATAAAAATTATATTATATAATATATATTTGTTCTTAAGAAGTTTAATGATGAGGATAAGAAGCTAGATATCAATCATTAATGAAATATAATGGTGAAGGGGAAAGAATTTCATCATATTCAATAACAACTTGTTAATATTGGGAGAGAAGTAAAAAACTTCCAAACCCCATTTTCAAAATTTTTTGAATGTTATAACTAAATTAATCCCTATAAGGATCATGAAATTTTTTCCCCAAAGGTTAATAATAAATTTGAAGATGTTCTGGAGAAAACAAAACATTAAGAAGACCATGTATGTAGCCACAAAAAGCAGAGTTTAAAACCAATATAATTCTATGGTTTCGAAGTCTAAAAAAATATTAAATGATTGTATATTCTATTAATTATGATAATTAATTAATGATGAAGAATAAGATGTTATGATGTCACTAAATAATTTGTACCCAAAAATGTAGAAACCTATCGACCCAGGTTCCATGCTATGGTGCCCCGATCTAGTTCTCTACATGACCTCAAGTGCACTCCATCGTACACTTGAGGCTGACTACTTGCAGTGAGGGTCTAGTAAGTCATTCATGGGGAGACTATACCCTCATTTATCATTTTAATACACAAGGGGAAATAAATAATCGATAACTGAAGCATATATAACCAGAAAAATACTCATGGCATAGGATGACCATATAGGAAATACAATACTCAACTTAAGGGAAAACACACTATCTCAATATAAGTGTCAAGTGTCTATAATGAAACTGAAAATAATGACACTACGACTCCCTAAATGGGTCTTGAACCATGTATGGTTCCATCTTCCATGATCCATCCCCAATCATCCTTTTTTCCCAGGGAATTTTACCATAACCAGTCCTACATCAAAATAATCTATTCGGGTAACAATCAGGTATATTAAATTGGGTGTCAGTACAACTCTGTAGTCCACCACAAATAGTGTATAAAACAATTATAGTTAAAAGAGATTGCAAGCAAATATATAAATAAATATGTACAATACAATAATAAAAAGTTTATCACATTTTTATTTATTCTTATCTAACTACATTAACTCCAGGGATCCCAAGGATTCTCGTACCTCAATACTAACATCATCTTGTACTAGAGCCCAAAGTGTACTCAAGGTAATATCATATCTTAATACCTGCTTCTAGTCAAATCTCTATGTATTCATGGTGCTATGATATCTCAGTACCTGATTCAATCATGCCAGAGTCGAATATTCTCATGTGAGGCCATAACTCAGAGTGTCATTATTTCCATTATTTTATTTGACATTTAAACAACCACAATTCCAAAGTTACCAATATCACAAATAATAGTAATATGGCCTTGTTTCCATGGTTAATCCTCAATAGAACAACTATATTCCCCTTCTCATTACTTATAAGTATAATGATCGTGTTACCATGAACACTTCTCAATTAAGAATCACCATTTTCCCATTCCCTTTGAACATAAGTATGGTTATCTTGTTACTATTTTTACTTCTCAATTTTGAATGACTATATTCCCATTATTTATCACATATTTAATTTACCATTTTTTATCCACAGTAATATCTTTACTAATACAATAATTTGTTAAACACATCAATTCTATTAGTTAACTCAATTATTAACTTTGTTATTTGTTCCATTAATTGATTAATCAATAAATTTAATGAATATCCCAATTTATAGTTCATAAATAATTTTCCAAAATTAATTATTTCATTCTATTATCAATATTCCATAATTAATCCCACAATTAATTAACTAGATCATATTATGAATGTCACATAATTAATCCACAATTAATTATCTCAACTTTTCTATATCAAAATATCATAATTTATCCCTAGATTAATTATCTAGATTACAACCCCAGCCTCTTATAATCAATTTACTTAAATTGATTATTTAAAAGGGAATCCCCATAGTTTCATGATTAATACCCCAATAAATCACTTATTTCCACATGGATTTGGTAACTAAATGTGTCAATCTAATAAACCCAATTCAAAAAAAACAATTGCTAAAGGTTGTTAAAAATTACACAATTTTCCATATACATATCAAATCCACAACTATGGAAATTAGATTTATACCACCAACCACATTTCATTGAAGGATGTTTTTCCAACAAGAAATCCCCAAAATCTGAGTCACACAACAACCTTAATATGAGTTCTAGATCTAATCCCTAAATCAATATATCAAAATAATAAGATATAAAAAATCTAGATGTAGATGTACAATCCTAGATCAAAATATTACCATATAGTTATAGATCTGATGAAATAAAATATAAAATCCACAAAAAGATCAAGATAATAAGAAATAATGATCGGGATATGAATCTTGATGAAATAAACTTACTGGGAGAAGAGTGGATCATCAATTACGGATTTAAATCATAAATAATAGAGGTAGAACGGCCTTCAAACCCCTTTATAGATATTTGGGATCATCCAAAATATATTAATCCTCACCCTAGATCGAAATGGGGTGGTTTTAGGGGGTTCGGGGAATTTTTAAAATATTTTTGGATGAAATGAAACCACATGAATGGTTTAACTTGTAGGGGCACACGTTTAGGGAAATTGTGCGCTAACCGTGCACACCTCACTATCTGGGGTCGCATGGTTACCTGGGTTAGGCACACTATTTTTCAAAACATGCACAAACCATGAACAACCTCCATGACGTTATAATTTATAAAAACCCCACCCAAATTCACCCTGAAACATAACATCAAATAATGGGACATATACAATACCAAAAGTACCACGAAAATGTGCTCGAGAATACTCTCTATAAGGTCAAAATATTACAATCTCCACACCTTATAATAGCTCATCCTTGAGATTCACTTCCAAGCCTCTATTAGTTTTTTAGCATAAAAGATTGGGCCAATTATCCCTCAAATCTACTTCCCTTTACCATGTTACCTCTTTTACACATCCATGTATCCATAAAACATGAACTATTGGCATGGTCTTTCCTAGAAGCAGTTTCTCACTGTGATCTAACACATGTATCAGATGATCCTTAGAGGACACATCTATATAAAGATCAACCTCATCTACATCGATCATATGAGAAGGTTCAAAATTATACTTTTGATGTGATGATACATAGAAAACATCAACCATAGAGTGGTATTTTTGTCGAAAATCCAATCGGGGCGACACCGTCCCGATTCTCTCCACTACCTTAAATGGTCCAACTAACTTGGGCACAAACATTCCATGCCTCTGTATCCTACGGTAACCCATCCTAGGCGACTCTTGATGGAATACACTATCACCCTTTGTAAACTCTTGGGGTCATATCCACCTCTCAGCATATGAATTATATGAACTCTAATCCATAGCTATATGTTTCTATATCAATGGCACCAACTCAGATGTCTCCTACATGAGACTCGATCCCAACAACTCTGTCTCACCAGCCATCATCGATCATTGTGATTATCTATATGGCCTACCATAATGATCCTTGTGTGGCTTCATCTGTATAGTTCCCTGATAACTTTTAATATATAAAAAATCCACTAAATCCATGTTCCTTTCCCAAGATCCACTATATTCAAGAACACATTTTAGTAGCATATACTCAAGCACCTTTATAAAAAATTCGTACTACCCATCTGTCTATGGGTGGAAAGTTGTACACAACAAAATCTATGTTCCAATCATTTTATGCAGACCTTCTAGAATCGTGAGGTAAACTGTGAATCACAATATGAAAATATATTTTTTGGAACTCCATGCTGATGGACTATCTCTTGAATGTAACTTTTTCGCAACTATTTTACTATAAAGTTTTCCCATATAGGAAAGAAAAGTGATGCCTTTGTCATTCAATCTATAATGACCCAAAGAATTACAATCACCCTAATTATCTTTAGAATACCAACTATAAAATCCATTGTCATGTTATCCCACATCCATTATAGAATATAAAGTAGTTGTATAAAGCCTCCAAGTCATTGATGCTCTAACATTGCCTGCTAAAAAGTGAAACATATTGTCCCAAACCCAGCCATCTCATTTTCCATGTCTAGCCACTAGAACTGTTCTCATAAGTCATGGTGAATTTTGGTCACACCCAGATGCACCACCCACTTTGAGTCATGAAGTTCCCTCATGATCTCCTCTCGCATGCCCAGAGGTACAACAACTCAATTCTTCACATAGATGATCTCATCTTCATATATCAACTAGTTCAAATATTTTTCCCCACCTTCAAATAATTCTCTCAAGGCTATGCACTATGGATCCTCATTCTATTTATACTTGATCCATTTTAAAAATGTAGACTCCACTACAAAATAAACCAGATTAATTTTCTCCTGAATCTCCTGAACAACCACATCCATTTTAGCCAACATGTTCATCATCTTCCACTATGCTCTTGACTCCTAAATCATCTATGCTAGAGTTTCCCTACTCAAGGCCTCAACCACACTATTTCCCTTCCCAGGTGTATAAGCTAGTTCAAAATTGAATGACTACAAATACTCAACCCATCTCCCCTAACAAAGATTCAAATCGAACTATGAAAATATATACTCCAATATCTTGGGATTTGTATAAACTGTAAACATTTCGCCCAAAAAAATAGTGTTTCCAACACTTATGATCATAATCTACTACTAACATGTCGAGGAAGTGTGTAGTGTAATTATATTCATGGGCCCTCAATTACCGAGACCCATAGGCCACAAATAGATCTCCCTTCATTAGTACAACTCCATGTATTATCCCAATAGCATCACAATAAACCATATACTCCTCAACTGACTCACATAGGATCAATACCAGTGTCGATCTCATGTGCTTCTTCAGCTCCAAAAAATATCTCTCACAAACCACTAAGCATTCAAACATTAATCAATTTTTATTCATTCTTGAAAGCAACACTTTTATATGGGAAAAGTCTCGGATCGATCACATGTAATATTCTGCTAATCCTAGAAATCTTTAGATATCAAAAACATTAAGTGGTTGCTCCCATGAAACCATTTCCTGAACCTCCTCTAGGTCAAATGAAACACCTTCCTTCGAGATTATTTTCCCCCATGAAGTATACCTATCCAATCCAAAATTGACACTTAAATAACATGGAATATAACCAATTCTCTCTTACTATTCCCAGGACGATTTCATAATGTGGGCCATGATCATCATGAGTCTTGGAGTACACCAAGATGTCGTCCACAAACACCACCATGAACTGATCCAGATATGTATGAAAGATCATATTCAATCAATCCATAAGCAGTATTGATGCATTTTTAACCCAAACGACATTAAGATAAACTCATAAAGGTCATACAAGCCTCTGAAAGTAATCCTCGGCATATCATAAGTATGTACTCTCAACTGATGAAAATCTAATCTAAAATCAATCTTTGAGAACACACAACATCCCTTAAATGGGTCAGTGAGATCATCAATTCATGGCTAGGGATATTAGTTCTTCATAGTCATTTCCTTCAATTTCCGATAATCAACACATAAACATAAACCCCTTCAATACTTATTTTCAAACAAAATATGTAATCCCCAAGGAAAAGTAGTTGGAAGGATAAATTTATTATCCTTCAACTCCTCCAATTGAGTCTTAAGATCCTGAACCTCAGTCGGTTCCATTCTATATGGTGGAATAGATACTCCCTCATCCCATACCATGATCTCAATAGTGAATTCCACGTCTATCTTAGGGGGTAGCCTTGACAATTCTTCAGGAAAGACATCTTGAAACAGGTCCACTTTAGGTGGTAGGACATCATGCCTAACTCTCCCATCATCTAGTAATAGACTAGTAGCTTGGGTTTTGAGCTCTCTATGTTTCATATTAGTTGTCCGTGCTCGGCCTTTCTAGATATCCCACTATCCACGATGAATATACTGGTCACCCTTAAGAGATGTAAACATTACCATCCTATGGTAACAGTCGATGTGGGATCTGTATGCGCTAAGACAATCCATACACATAATTATGTTCAACCCCATCATATAAAGAATATAGAGATCCCATAGGAAATGATATTCCCTGATCTCTAGTGAACATCCCTTGCAATGATATATATCTCTATTCCATAATCCCAAATGTGTATCTATAGTCATAACCCCTCTCATAAACTCCACCACCAAGCTCAAACTGTTAACAATATTTGCTGATATAAAGGAATGAGAGTTGCCTATATCAAACAAGGAACTAGTTAAAGTTGAAGCTACTAGAATAGTACCTTTCACGATCGATAGACCAGCTTTCCTATCCACAAGTGTAGGTTGTAATACTTGTAACTATGCTTCCCTTATACCCTGTGATGTTGTATGACCCCCCTGAGTAGCACTACTCTACAGATGTGGGTGCTCCGTCACAGAAACATTGTGTTCACTACATATACATCTTATGCCATTAGAACTCCAACTAGTATCTTGATATGGTGTGTAAGATCATTTTCCCATACTCTGACTATACCCAGCTGCTCCTTCAATAACAGTCTATCATTGTGACCTACAAAATTTCTGTCGATGTCCCATCTTAATAAAATATTGACACTCTAGTGTTTGTCAGGGACAAATTCGATGATAGTTTCCCAACCTACCACACTGATTACAGATCATCCCATTAGGGTCTTTTCCCACTGAACCTCGTGAATGTGTACTCTTCTTTCCCCTTCCTTGGCTGAAGTTTTTATAATGGCGCTTCCTGCTCTCAGAATTCCCACGTATTAATCCTCCAGAAACAACTACCTATCCGTCCCTAGAATCCTCCCTCAGGTTCCTTTCAACTATGATAGCCTGATCCACCACATCAATAAAATTCTTCAGCATTAATATATTCACATGGGACATAAACTCATACTTATGTCCAACCTAAAAAAATTATCTATAACTGTCTCATCTCCTGGTAATGTTGGAGAAAAGCATTGCAGATCAATGTAGTGTCTAGCATTGTCCATCACTGACACGATCCCCTCGGTTAGATGCATGAACTTAGTATCTTTCTCATCTCTTAGTGTCTTCGGTTAAAAGTGTCCCAGGAACCTCTCCAAAAAGTCCTTCCACAACATACCGTCAGTTTTTCCAGTTCAGGCCTCAATGTCCCACTAGCGCTTAGATGATCCCCATAGCATATAAACAACCAACATGACCCTCCACTTATATGAATTCTCCAAATGGTCTAGAATTTTCACTATGGACTCGGCCTATAATTCATCTCCCTCAGTCCCACCATCTCAAGTAAAATTCATAGGTTTTTGCAACTGAAACTCCCTTGTTAACTCATACATGCATTTCACAACCTATCTCGAGTCTCTTTCCATGAATTGAATGATGTTACTAAAATTCTCTCGAAACTACTTTCCCTTATCTTTAGCAGGTTTAATCACTTCTTCAGGTTCCCTAAATAGAAAAACATTCCTAGGCATGCCCTTGGTTGTCCCCTCAACAAACGTCAAGGAGGAATACACTCTACAAAACCAAACACACATATCATGCCTCAAAACATAACCATAAAACATTTACATAACAAGAAAATTAATAATAATATGTCTTCCCCACCACCTTACCACAAGATCAAAAATGTGGTGTTATAACAACCTTTAACCATATTACTCCAAGGTATTGGTTAACAAGGTAAACACACGATTATAATCAAGTTTCTCCTTTAGAAACCCAATTATTATCATTTTTCAACATTTTACAATATTTATAAATTCATTTTAAGCACCATTATTTACTATAATTTCAAAACAACGAAAAATTTTATTGTTTAACAACTTATAAATAAAACATTTCCTACTGTTTTCCTAAAAGGATGACTGTCACATAAACCCTGAGTGCCTAAAATAATGCATGCAGACTCAACTCACTTTTCATTCTGGTCCATGAATCAATACTCAAAAATTATCAAAAACAATAATCCCAATCACACCATAAGTGCATCACCCAAGCTGAAATACCATTCAACTATAACATCAAACAGAAATAAAAACAATCCTACCTTGAGTACTTGGGGTTTCCCCTATACATGGGTTTTAAAATCTCATGAAAGAGCTCATTACCAAGCCATGAATCTTCCCAGTCTCTTTTCTACCATTCCCAAAATAGTAAGATTAAAGGAGATGAAATAAAATGATACCTATGATACCACATTGTAACGTCCCAACCTGGGTACCACTCTATAGTGCCCAATGTTGGTTCACCACATGACCGAAGCTGTGCCTACCCATACACTAGAGGTTGCTGAATAGTAGTGAGGGTCTAGTAAGTCATTCATTTAGAGACAATACCATCATTTATCAAAGTCACATTCCAGCATAAATAAATTAAAAAATAGCAGAATCATATATTACCAGAACAATACTTGTGTCACAAGACAACCAAACACGAAATTAAATACTCAATAAGAAGTTAAAACATGCTATGTAAATATAAGTGTATGTGACTATAATGAAACTGAAAATAAAGACACTATCAATCCCCAAATAGGTCCCAACCCATGTTGGGTTCCCTCCTCAAAGCACCACCCCCAATCAGCCAACTATCAGATGGAATTTTCCATTATCCAGTCCTACAATAATATAATCTATTCAGGTACTTGTTAGGCATCCCGAATAGGGTTTATGTAAAAATCATTAATCCACCAACAACATTGTCTACAACAATTCCATGGAAAAGATAATTCATTATTTTTTATAAGGAAATAAGAACTATGTAATAAAAAATAGTTTATCTTATTTTAATTTATTAATATCGAACTACCTTAACTCTAGGGTTCCCAAGGATATGCATACCTCAATAATAAATGCATCTAAAACCAGGGCTGTAAGTTTTACCTAGATAATATCATATATTATTACATACTTCTAGATGAACTTTGAAGTATTTAAGGTGGTATGATATCTCAGTACCTGATTTGACTCTTGATAGAGTCAAATATTCTCATGTGAGGCCATAACATGGAGTTCTATTTTTTCAATATTTAATATCACATTTAGAATCCACATTTCCAAAGATACCAAGATCACAAATTTAAGTAGGATGAGCATGTTACCATGCATACTCCCAAATAGAATGACCATGTTACCATTCTCTTTACTCATAATATAACAACCCTTTTTTATTACACAGATAAACATGTTTTATAACATAAAATATTCACATTATACAATATAGAATATCAAGAGGTCTAGTGTCTTTAGGTCTTTGTAACATTTCATAATGACTTAAAACATGAAACGTAACATCTCAATGAAAACATCCTTTACTTGACCACTACATTCCCTCATACTTAGAATTTCATGGGATAACCTGAGGAAATGCATAAGAAAAGGGTGAGATATAAAGCCCAGTAATGGATTAAATAGAGCATAACATGAATAATACAATACATGATAGGCAATAGGCCGATTTACGGAGTATAAAAGAAACATGAACACAGAGGCGTGATATAGCATGATTACCACAACATGGAAATGTGGTGACCATATTTAACATGATTCTAGCATGAGACAATGATAATTGAACATGGAGAATGAGTAAACCCTCATTTCACATTAATTAGCTGGGCTAAACCCTCATTTAACTTGATTTATAATGATACTAATATTTACACAATGCATCAGAGTGCTATTAGGGTGCACCATTCTGAATCATTTCATTTCATGCATAAGAGTGCCACATTGATCATTTAACATGGATTTATTAAACATCATCATTTATTCCATGATAAAGAAATTTGGAATTCATTAATGAAACTCAATAATCAATAAGTAAATGTGTATAAAGGTGAATACCCTTTATAGAGAAATGGACATGGTATTCACTACATAATGACTTTGGCTTAAAAAATCATGAGGCAATTTTGGTTGCACAACGACGTGGATTAAGAATTCATAAAAATGGTTGATTAGATATAAAGGGGTTTATCATCATATTTACATTAAATGGACATTATAGGGGTCATATAAATACATTTCCCAACATATGTAATGGAATTTAGATTCACAGTACAAAAGAATTTCTTGAATGTCAATGATGAGAGAGGAGTTTCTTACGGAATTTCGGCATGGTAACGACTGTACATGGGAGGAATTAATAAGAGAGAAAGGGGTCTCTCATAATTCAAACATAAGGAAGGTATTATGATGGAGAGTAAAATCATAACCCAATTTTTTTAATTGAAAAAGGGGTATATCAATATAATGAAATTTAGAGAAAAATGAGGAAGGAAGAATTCCCTTACTGAAATTTGGCGTGGTAACGGGTGTACATGGGATGATTTAATGAGAGAAAAATGGGTTTCTAGTAATCAAATAATAAGTAATAATGTATATTAGAGGTTTTAAATCATACCCCATCATTTTAAATTGAAAATAAAATGGCATAACAATGTAATTAAATTGGGACAAGAATGAGAAAGGAAGAAATCACTTACATGTTTGTGTGATCCCAATGGATTTGGAGACACTAAAGAGATGCTTATTGGGATCTTGGGATATCTATGGAGGATTATAAAGAGAGGATGGAAAGGGTTGGTTGATCTCCAAAGGATTTTAGGGAGAAGTAAGTGGGATATTTGGTGGGTTTATATAGGAAAGGATAGGAAATTCATTATTATTTAGATTTTGGACACTACAACTTAAAATAATCAAAACCAAAAACCATATCACAGTTTTTCCTTGGTTTCTTGACAAAGGCTATTAGAAAATAATATTTTGTAATTCCAATGGCCTAAATTCTTAAAATATTAGGCTTTCTTATGCAAAGGTGAGTCACATTCCCAAAGGAAGCATTTTAAAAAGATAAAATGTTTTATATGTTTTGGATAGTCAACTAAGGATTTTTAAAATAAATCAAATAATACTAAAATCACATTATATTAATGGTAAAACATATATTGGAAAAAATATAATTTATATTATTTTATTACATCACAATTGGGTAACTATGATTTCACAAAACACATTATATATTTAAGTGGTATTTAATTTTTTACCCAAAAATTTGACAGTCTAAAAAAATTATGAAAAATTACTCGTTTGATAATTCCGACGTCCAAATTCCAAAAATAATATTCATTTTATCTAAATAATATTCTAAATTTGTGAATTTTTACTTTTAAAATAAAAACCAACAAATATAAAAAATTCATGGGTGTTAACAAAAAACAGCTTTCAAACCTTAATAAAAATTGCAATTTTATTATAAAGATGATATGATAAATAATATTTAATAAAAGTAAATTTTATAATAATATTTTATTAAAATATTATTTAATTCAAAAATACATAAATTCATCAAAATATATTTCTTAATTTAATGTTATCTAAATATAATATTTGTTATTTAAAAATAATTTACAAAGTAAAAAAGTAAAAATGAATGTATATTTAAAAAAATAATGCACATAACCATAGTGCTAGGGTCTTGTTACGTAACCCCTTAAAGCACCCACATAAGACCTTAAGGTAAGTTTCGCGATGGTGATAGACTATTGGGGTGGGTTAGATAACATTTCACTTGTGCTAATCTCTATTAACATTCACTTCTCCCATAGGCGGTTCTACTCAAGCTTAACGTGTTCAATCTTAGTTCGGACATGGTCAAGAGTGAAGCACAATGTTTGAACCTCCTTTCCATGATCTAACAAATGGTCTTCGTATGGATGAATTCTACTGAATGAGGCCATCACTTCCATTGTCTAGGTAAATTGGATTTCTTAAAGCCCAATATTAATACTAATCATGTGATCACTGTTTAACAGCTATATTAGCAATGGTAACAATTCATAATGGTGTTTTGAAATACAAATAAATAAAACCATGGATGTGTGTATGTTTTATATGATCATTCTACATAATAATACATTTAATTAGATCAAGAGGATTTTTCATTAAAAAAAGTTGTGGTCACTACAATATTCCCCATTAAAGAAACTTCTCCTCCAAAATTTCATTTTCCCACACTAAAAGTTGAGGTAACTATGCTTCCTCACTTCCTCTGATTCCAACATTTCTTCCTCAAACTTGTGGTTGTGACACAACACCTTGATGAGGGGCATTGTCTGATTTTGTAGACCTTTTCCCTATGAAATAAGATATTCATTAGCTTCTCATCATAAGAGGGTTCATTCTCTAATGGTACAACCTCTGGATTGAGTACATGTGATGGGTCTGGTATGTACTTCCTCAAGGATGATACATTGAATACGTCATGTACTTGAGATACGTTTGGTGTGAGTTCTAGTCGATAGGTCATTACTCCAATGTGATTAATGATCTCAAAAGGGCGAATGTATCTTGGACTAATCTTTCATTACTTCCAAAATCTCATAACTATCTTCCACGGTGATATGCAGAGGAATACCATGTTTCCAACATCAAACTCTAGGTCACGTCGACGATTGTCAGCATAGCTCTTTTGTTTACTCTGAAAAGCTTCGATGTGTTGCTGGATGGTCTTAACCTACTCCACCATTTATTTGACCATTTCCAGACCTAGAAATTTTTTCTCCCCAATTTGATCCCATCATGTCCATGTTCTTCACCTCTTCCCATATAATGAATCATTAAGAGCCATTTGGATTCTTGAGTGGAAACTATTGTTATAAGAGAACTCAACTAGAGGAAGGTATTGATCACATCCACCTTTGGAGTCCATTGATCATGCTCTCAACATTTCCTCTAGTGTCTGGATAGTCCACTCATATTGTCCATCCATTTGAGGATGATAAGCTGGAATGGTATTCCTCTTAGTATCCAGAGCATGTTGATGACTTCCAAAACATAGAGGTGAATCATGGATCTCGATTGGATACAATAGATAGGGGTACTCCATGCAGCCTTATAACATCAAAAATGTATATCCGTTCCAGTTGATCCAATTAGAAATCATATTGAATTGAAATGATGTGTGTTATCTTTGTAAGATGATCCAAAAAAATCTACATAGCATTATTTACTATGGATCTATTCAGATGTCCGGTGAAAATGTCCTTGGTGATGTTTTCCCACTTCCATGTTGGTATGGGTAATGGTAGAATCATCCCATTAGACTTATTTCTCTCGACCTTCACATGCAGACACAACAGGAACTTTGATGTATACTCAATGATCTCCTTCTTCATGTTATTCCACAAATAATGCTCTTAGATATCTCGGTACATCTTTTTGTTTCATATGTGGATAGATAAATTTGAACTATGTGCATAATCCAAAAGTTATTTTTTTTCTCTAGATTTTATGGAACACATAGTATTTTCCCAAATATCACAATTCCTTTTTCATTGACTTTGAACTCTGAGGATTTCCTTTTTCCAATAGTTTCCACCTTCTTCTGAATTCCCACAACAACCTTTTGAGAATCCTTTAACCTTTCCAAAAGAGATGGTTGAGAAATAATTTGTGAATGGATTGTTGATGTTCCTCTATTTATGGTTCCCGTATCAATCTTCATCAAATCCAAGAAGACTGTTTCATTTTCAATTCTCATCAATGATATAATTGTTCGGTCCTTTATACATAGAGAATCTATCACCTAGTTTGATTTCTCTGGGTGGTAATAGATTGAGGAATCATAATCTTTGATCAGATCTAACCATATTCATTGGAGATTATTAAACACTTCTGGTTTGAATATATACTTGAGGATTTTCTGGACCATATATATTTCACACATCTCCCCAAAGAAGTAATGCTGCCATATTTTTAAAGTGAAGATCACAGTAGCGAAATCAAGATCATTTGTTGGATAATTTTGATCATGAACATTCAATTACCTTTATGCATAAGTAATGAATTTTTCATTCTTCATCAACACACAACCCATTCCCTTCTTCGAAGAATCACTAATTACCACAATAAGTTCTCCACTTGTGGGTAATATGAGCATGAGTGACGTGATAAGCATCCATTTAAACACCATTAATCTCTCTTCACATTCATCACACCATGAAAAATTTAATCCCTTTAGAGTTATCTTGGTAAGAGGGTTTGACAATCGGGTGAAGTTTCTCAAAAATCGGCTATAATATCCAGCCAACCCTAATAATCTACGGATATCTATTACCAATTTTTTCCCCGTTCATCACTCTATAGTAGCTATCTAGGATGGATCCATAGATATCCCATTTCTTGAGATGATATAGCCCAATAATGAGACCTCTTTCAACAAGAACTCAAACTTTTTCTACTTTTCATAGAGCTTCTCCTTTAGCAAGGTCTTTTGGACAGTTCCTAGAATCTCCTCAGGCACCACCATGGTTTTGGAGTATATAATAATATTGACTATAAAGACTACACAAAATCTTCCTAGGTAATCATTTGGGACTCTATTCATCATGTCTATGAATATTGTTGAAGCATCAGTGAGTCTAAAAAGAATTAATATGAATTCATAGTTCCATATCATGTATAAAAAGAAGTCTTCGGGATATCCTCCTTATTCACACATGGTAATATCCCAACTATAGATCTACCTTGGTGAATTATTGTGCTATACATAGCTTATCAAAAAAGTCATCAATTCAGAGTAGAGGATACTTGTTCTTTTTCAGTATTTTGTTGATCTCAAGGTAATCAATGCAAATGAGCATTGACCAATCCTTCTTCTTGAGAAAAAGAAATGGTGCACCCCATGGTGAAGCACTTGGGTGTATAAACCCTTTATCCATATTATCCTGTAGTTGTTTCTTCAACTCATAATGATCCACAACATCCATTCTATACAAAGTCTTGGTTATTGGAAATTCCCTAGGTATGTGATCAATTAAGAATTAAACATCTCTTCTAGGAGGGAGACCATACAATTCGTTGGGGAACACTTTAGAAAATTAAATCACAATAGGCTTGTCATCAAGGATGGTTCATTCTTCCGACTCAATCATTTGAGCTAGATACATGTTCTCATAGTTTAGTAATATCCATGCTTCAGATCATAGTGATAAAGAAGATTTATTCTCCCCCTTACACTTGCACAGAATCAGTGGTCGATAAGTCATATAGAGAGTGATTTTCCTCTCACAACAATTTATGATGGATCAATATTAAGAAATACAATCCACTCAAATAATTGCATCAAATTCCACTAGGTTTAGTATGAAGAGGTTCCATGAGAAGTTCATACCACAAATTGTGACATAGGAGGAGTTATATTCATGGGTTACAATGATTTCCCCATTTCTCATTCTCACTAACATATTTAATTCCATGATTTGTGGTGGTTTTGGGATTGATATACTAAACATTAGGGATATAAAAGAATTTGTAGAATCACAATCAAAATTGTCTTTCTTATTTTTGAATGAATAACAAGCATAGATATCACCACATCATTGTCGGCGTTCACTTCAGTGGTAGTGATGGAAAAATCTCACCCTTTTTGCCATGGAGGTTGTTTGTTTCATCTAAAAATTCTTGCCCTATGGAACTGATTTTCAAGGTGATCTAGTTATTTACAATTGAAGTAATGAACAATGTCTTGAGGGATGAACAAATCGTTCCTCTCCACTGTCGCAGCCGTGAGATTTTATTTTCCGTTGTTAATGTCTAGGTGCCATTTTCTTACACACCTAATAAATTTCCCCATCCCCTTTAGGTAATTTATGGGGTATTTCGTTCCACACTTTTGGATAGTGGGTGGGTGGATTTTCTTAGCACCATTGGATTTATGCATCAGACATCCAGAATTGAAGTCCGCCTTACGATTCTTATCCCCACGATACCCTTAGGATTTGCTGATATCCATTTCGACTTTGAGAGAACATCAAACAATTTCATCATAGCTATCAATGTTGTGGATCGCCAGGGCTTTCCGTAGGCTTGGTTTCATCAAACCAAATAAGCAATCAACCTTGCATTTGGGGGTAATGAAAAAGGCAGAGGAATATCGTGCAAGACTTTTGATGTTTTCCTCGTATGATCTGATGGATTTGTCATCTTTTCTCTTGATAGAACGAAAGTCCCTTTCCATATTAAGATGAAGGGTGCGTGGAAAATATTTATCAAAAAACATATTCTAGAAATCCATCCATTTTAATTCCATGATCTCATCCTCGTGCTTCATATTTGTAATCAATGTCCACCATTGAACAACTTCACCATCCATATGATAAGCAGCCAAAAGAACATTCTCTTGTTTGGAACATTTAAGGATGGATAAGATCGTTTCAATGGATTTGATCCATTATTTGGACATTGATTGATCAGATGATAAATTAATAGTAGGAGTCCTTTGTCTAATTTAGCTCTCAACTGTGACTTGTTCTTTCATAGGGGTGGTTAAACGTTCCTCTTGACCTATGTTTCTATTCAATTCTTGAGTTAACTGATATATTATAATGACAATGTTCATGATTCTTGCTCCTATAATATTGGGCATATCATTAGAATAGTCATAACATTGAAATTTTCATAGGTTGTGTGCACGTGTCCTCATATTACCAGCCATTGGATGGAATAAGAGGAATGTTAGGTATAACACAAAAAAGAAAAATCCAAAGAGAAACATGGATGACTTATAAATAAATTTTATTTCTTTAACATATGAATCTATAGGATTCAATCTATGTTATCCATGACCTACTTCCCAACATATATTCTTAGTGGATTTTTTATTCCCTTAATATCGATGCATAGAAAGACAATGAATTTACCAAAGCATATCCCTTGGGAGTGCCATAACAAAGGGTGCAGCAAGACCTGTTGACATGTACTAGGATACCCCGAGTAAAGCCCGAAACTCCTTGTTGTAGTTTTTACTTCTAGGTACATCTATGCCAGAGCCACCTCTAGTTGCTCATATCCATACTGTAATGTATCTTCTTGATAAACTACTTACTCAATAATCACCAAAACAAAGGGATGTTTTTATTATACTTAGTCTTATCCCAAAGGCATTCACTAGGGTTTTCTATTCCTAATCCCAAAAATAACTAAACCTATCCTCCAATACCAACTGTAACAACCCTTATTGTTATTACACACTTAAATATGGTTTATTACATAAAATATTCACTTGATACAACATAAATGATTTATAGGTGTAGTGTCTTTGGGGATTAGAAACATTTCATAACAACATGAAACATGAAACACAACATTTTTTTGAAAACATCGATTGCATGGACACTATATTCCATAGTACTTAGCATTGCATGAGATGACCAGAGGACATGCATAAGAAAATGATGAACTATAAAAACCATTAAAAGATTAAAAAAGGCATAACTTGAAGAATAAAATACTTTTCAAGCAACTGGCATATCAATGGATCATAAAAGAAACATGAATATAAAGGCATGACATATCATGATTATCATAACATGAAAATGTGGAGACAACATTTAACAAGATTTTAGCATGATCCAAGGCTTATTGCACATGGAGAATGAGTAAATCATCATTTCACTTTAATTAGAATGATTAAACTTTCAATTCACTTTATGTATCATGATAATAATATTTACCAAATGCATTGGAGCGCTATCAGGGAACACACTTCTAAATCATTTCATTTCATGCATAAGTGTTCCACATTGATCATATAACATGGATTCATTAAATACCATAATTTATTCCATGATAAAAGAATATGGAATTCATTTATGAAACATTATAACCAATAAGTAAATGGGCATAATAGTGAATACCCTTGATCTAGAAATGGGCATGGTATTCACTACCAAATGACATTGTCTTGGAAAATCGTGGTGCAATTTCAGTAACTTAACGACATGACATAAGAATTCATAAAAAACATTGATGAGAGAGAAATGGTTGTCTCATCATATGTACATTAAATGGATTGTAAGGGGTTATATAGATACATGTCCCATCATAAGTAATGGAATTTATAATCATACTAAATAATAATTTCTTGAATGTAAATGAGGAGAGAGAAATCCCTTACGGAATTCATGCATGGTAACGTGTGTACATGGGATGCATTAATGAAAGCGAAAAGGGTATGTCATCATTCAAATATATGGAGGGTAGTATGTTGGAGGTGTGAAATAATAACCCAACATTTTTAATCTAAAAAAGGGTATAACAACATCACTAAAGTTTGACAAAATGAGAAAGGAATAAATCCCTTACTGAAATTTTTCATGGAAACAGGTGTACATGGGAGGCATTAAAGAGAGAGAAAGGGGTCTCACATCATTAAAACATATGTTGGAAATTATATGGGAGGTTTGGAATCATACCCCAACACTTGTAATTGAAAAAAAGGGTATAAAAATGTGACAAAATTTAGAAAAAAATGAGAAAGGAAGAAATCCCTTACTTGGATGTGTGATCCCAAAGACATGGGAGAGGATTGAGAGAGGCTTATCGGGAGCTTAGGGAACCTTGGGAGGTATAACAACCCTGATATTTATTTCACACTTAGAAATGATTTATTATATAAAAATCTCTACTTGATACAACATAGAAAATCGAGTTTTCTAGTGTATTTGGGGATTATGAAAATTAAATATCAACATAGAACATAAAACCCAACATATTTATTGAAAACATCCTTTGCATGACCACCACATTACTTTGTACATAGAATTGTATGGGATAACCTGCGGACATGCATAAGAAATGGGTGAGATATGAAGCCTAGTAAGGGAGTAATCAAGGAAAAACATGAATAATACAACACATGTTAGGAAATATTCATATCACTAGAGCATAAGAGAATCATGAACATAAAGACATGATATAACATGACTAACATAAAATGGAAATGTGGAAACAATATTTAACATGATAGCATGATCCAAGAATCATTGAGAATGGAGAATGAGTAAACCCTCCTGGAACTTTAATTGTCCCGATTAATCCATCATTTCACTTGACATATCATGATACTAATCTTTACCAAATGCATTGGAGCGCTATCAGAGCATACCCTTCATAAACATTTCATTTCTTGCATAAGTATTCCACATGGTTCTTATAACATGGATTCGTTAAACATATTAATTTATTATATGATAAAGTAATGTTGAATAAATACAAGAAACTATATAATTAATAAGTAATTGTGCATAAAGGTGAATACACTTGATAGAGAAATGGGCATGGTATTCACTACATAATGATTTGGATTTGAAAATTGTGGTCCAATTTCGGCAGCGTAACAGCATGACATAAGAATTTGTAAAAATGTTTGATAAGAGAGAAAGAGGTGTCTCATAATATGTACCTGAAATGGATAGTAATGGGGTCATATAGATACATTTCCCAACATAATTAATTTAATTTATATTCATAATGCAAAATAATTGTTTAATGTTAATGAGGAGAGAGAATTTCTTACGGAATTTCCGTATGGTAATGGGTGTACATGGGATGTATTAATAAGGGATAAAGGGGTATATAATAATTAAAACATAATGAGTAATGGATAAGAGAGCTGTTAAATCATACCCCAACATTTATAATTGAATGTAAAAGGGTATCACAATATTAAGAAACTTGGATAAAATGAGAATGGAATGAATCCCTTACATGGAAGTGTGATCCCAAAGGATTTGGAGAGGATTGAGAGTGGATTATTGGGAGAATGGGGACCCTTGAGAGGATTCTAGATAGAGTAGGTCCACGGTTGGACAAACTCAAAAGTCTTTGAGTGAGGAGAAAGTGGGTTCTTGAGTGGGTTTATATAAGAAAGGTGAGGTAATTCTATATTGTTTAGGTTTTGGGCCCTACACCTTAAAATAATTAAAACCACAAACCATACCATGGTTTTTTCCAACAGAGAGTGAAAAATAATATTTTATAATGGAAATTTCCTAAATTCATTAAATATCAGGATTTCTTATGTGCAGGTGAGTCACAATCTCAAGGAAATCATTTAAAAAAGATAAAATATTTTATAAGTCTTGGAGGGTCCACTAAAGCATTGTAAAATAAATAAAACAATTATAAAATCACATTATTTTAATGTTAAAACATATATTGGGAAAAGAAATGATTTATTGTATTTTATAACATCACTATTGGGTCATTTTGATGTCATAAGAAAAATTACATAATTAAATGGTATTTAAATTTTACCCATAAATTCAGTTGGCGCTGAAAATTATGAAAAAGTCACCATTTGTTAATTTCTATGTCTTGATTCCAAAAATAATATTCATTTTATCTAAATAATTTTCTCAACATTTTAATTTTCACTTTTAAAATATAAACCAACATTTAAGGAACAGTAATGGGTTTTGACAAAAACAACTTTCAAACCTTAATAGAAATTACAATTGTATTCATAAAATTTACATGTTCATTTATATTTAATAAAAAGTAATTTAATAATATTATTTTATTAAAATATAATTTAACTCAAGAATCCATTAATTCATAAAAATAGATATCTTAGTTGAATATAAACTAAAAATATTATTGGTTTTTTAAAAAATATTTATAAAGTAAAAATAGTAAAAATTAATCTGTATTCAAAAGAATAATTCACATAATCATAATGATGGGGTCTTGTTACGTAACCCCTTAAACAACCCTCATAATACCTTAGGGTAGGGTATATGATATTGATAGACTCTTGGGGTTTCATGGATAACATCACTCGAGTGGTAATCTCTATCAACATACACTTCTCATGTAGGTAGTTCTGCTCTAGCTTAACGTATTCAAGATCAACATGACCTTGGTTTAGAGTGAATACTAAAGATGCCACCTCCTTTCTGAGCTCCGACAAATGGGCCTCTTATGGAACAATTCTACTGGATGTGGCCATCGATTACTTTTTCAATGTAAGTTGGATTTGTTAAATCTTTATATTTATAATGATCTCATTATCACTATTCAATGGCTATATTAGCAATGGTGACAATTATTAATGTTATTTTGAAATCCAAAAACATAAAACCAAGGAATTTCATATGTTATATATGATCATTCTACATAATAAGAAATTTAATTAGATCAAGGGGGATTATCATTAAAAAAAGATTGGGGTTATTACAGGAGGATTATAGATAGAGGAGGGCAGGGGTTGGTCGAACTCAAAAGGCATTGATTGAGGAGGAAGTGGGATCATGAGTAGGTTTATATAGTAAAGGAGAGGGAATTATTTATAATTTAGGTTTGGGTCCCTACACCTTAAAATATTCAAAAACACAAACCATTCCATGGTTTTTTCCCATTATTTTTTCCAAAGGGGATTGGAAAACAATTTTTTATAAGGCTAATTCCCGAAATTATTAAAATATTAGGCTTTCTTATGTGAAGGTGAGTCAAACTCTCAAGGAAATCATTTTCAAATGATAAAATGTTTTACAATTCATGGAGGATCCAGTAAGGCTTGGTAAAGTAAAACAAATAAAATTAAAATCACATTATATTAATGGTAAAACATATATTGTTTGAAAATATCATTTATAGTATTTTATTACATCACTATTGGGTCATTATGATGTCATAAAACACATTATATAATTAAATGATAAATAATTTTTACCAAAATATTTGAATGTCTCGGAAAATTATGAAAAATTCACCATTGGATAATTTCAATATTCTGATTCCAAAAATAATAATCATTTTATATAAATAATTTTCTAAATAAGTGAATTTTCACCTTTAAAATAAAAACAACATTTATAAAAAATTAATGGGTTTTGACAAAAACAAATTTCAAGCTATAATAAAAATTTCAACTGTATTATAAAAATTATAGGATCATTTATATTTAATAAAAATAAATTTTATAATAATATTTTATTAAAATAATATTTAATTTAAAATCCATTAATTCATCAAAAAAGATTTTATAATTGAATATTAACTAAAAATAATATTTCTTATTTAAAAACCATTTACAAAGTAACAATAGTAAAAATGAATGTTTATTCAAAAAAACAATGGACATAATCATAGATCTAATCTCTTGTTACATATCCCTTTAAAACACCCGCATAAGGTGCGTGATGGAGACAGGCTCTAGGGGTGGCTAGGAAAAAATTACATGAGTGATAATCTCTATTAACTTTCACTTACCCCATAGGTGGTTCTGCTCAAGCTTAGCATGATCACCCTTGGTTTGGGCTTGGCCAAGAGTGAATCCTAATTACACCACCTCCTTTCCAAGCTCTAACAAATGGGCTTCGTATGGAACAATTCTACTGGATGAGGTCATCTCTTCCTTTGTCTGAGTAAATTGGATTTTTTAAAACCCTATATTTATACTAATCATGTGATCTCAATTTAACGGCTATATTAGCAATGGTCACAATTCATGACGGTGTTTTGAAATCCAAAACATAAAACCTAGGAAGTTCATATTTTTATACGATCATTTTACATAATAAGACATTTAATTTCATCAAGATGATTTTTCATTAACAACAGTTTGGGTCTTTACACATAAATATAATGAAAATGTTACCTTGTATACTTCTTAATTTATATTGACTATGTTCCCATTCTCATTAATCATAAGCATGATGACTGTGTTACCATTTTTACTTCTCAATTTAGAATGATTTTGTTACCATTCTTTATTTCAAAATTAATTTACGAATTAATTATCAACCCCATTCCTAGTACGGATTTAACAATTAGATAAACACATCCATTCCATTAGTTAACCCAATAAATAACTAATTGATTTAAAACATTAATTAATTAATCAACTAATTAATCAATATCACAATTTATATTCCATAACTAATTTTCAACAATTAATTCTAATCTCAACATTCCATAATTATTCCCACAATTAATTACCTAGATCATATCGTCAAAGGTATATAATTAATCCATAATTAATTATCTCAACTTATCCATTTCAAAATCTCATAATTAATCCCCTGATTAATTATATAGATTACAACCCCAACCACTTATAATCAATTTCCCTAAATTATTTATCTAATAAGACAACCCCTTTGTTTCATGATTAAATCCCTAATAAATATCTTATTTTAATAAGACTAAGATAACTAAATGGGTCAATATAATAAATCCAATTCATGGAAAACAATAGCTAAAGGATGCTTGAAAATCTACAATATTTTATTTACATATCAGATCCATGACTATGGGAATTAGATTTAGACCACCCACCTATATTTGTTGATTGATTATTCCCCAATGTAAATCCCAAAAATCTGAGCAGTACTAAAATTTTGATATGACTTATGGATATAAATCACTAAACAAATATATCAAAATATAAAGATGTAATTAATATAGATATATATCTCTAATACTAGATATAGATCTCACTACATAGATTTAGATTTGAATAAACAGAGGATAAACTCTGCAAAAGATTAGGATATGAAGATGGAATGATTGGGATAGGCATCGAGATGAAATCCAGATATTGGGAGAATATTGGATCTCTGATTCGGGATTTCATTCATTAATAACATAGATTGAATGGCCATATAATCCCTTTGGAAAGAACTAGAATCATTCAAAATACCACAATCCCAATCCTAGGTCAAAATGGGATTTTTTTGGGTGTTTAGGGAATTTTTCAAATAATTTTCAAAATTAATAAAATAGCATGTAATGCTTTCACTTGTAGGGGAAAATGGTTAGGGAAACTGTTTGCTAACAATACACACCTCACTATTTGAGGTATTGGGGTTACTTAGGATTAAGCACATGTGTAATGCCCCGACCCCAGTTACCCAGAGTCGGTGCATTATTGTGTAACATTGGTATGATCACAAAAGATCATGTCTCGAAAGATCGATTGGTTTAGTAGCCTTGGAAACACTGGATACATTCATAAATGTTACATTACATCATAAAGTGAAAAATCACAATAACATAGTCTCCATAGTCCACACTTCTATCCCCTTCAGACTATCCGTGTAAGTCATTCATAAAATAATTCTTCACATACTAAAAAATATTAAAACATTGAAAGGGGTGAGCTCAGATGCTCAATAAGGATAACAATATTGCAGAAGCTTTCATAAATAAACATTAACATTTAAGGCAATGTATAACTAAAACAAAAGCCTTTTTAAACTTGAACTTCAGCATGATATGGAAAAAATTAAATTAAATAATGTCATTTACTTACTCACATGGATATTCTAATAGTCGAATAAACACATGAAATATCAATAATCACTTTCATAATGATGGAATGCATAATACCATAATATCATAACCACGTAGCCAAGGCCTCGTGCCAAGACCACAAATAAGATTTTGTCAAGGCCTCATGCCGAGACACTAGTTTGTCTCATGAGACCTACCGATGCATCGAGGAGCTATAGTGGGCTCCACCCGTCACTTATTAAGTCCAATGCATTCCTCATATGAACAGGTTTAAACATATCATAAACCATAACATAATAATATCACATAAAATATGCATAAAGGACACATAAAATTTCCTCATTTAAAACACAAGATATCAATACAACACATTGATATAATAAAAACACTTTCAAAACCATTTTCAATACCAAAATAAAAGAAAGTTAAAACTTTGTCTTTATTTTTCATTAGAAAAAAGTTATGGCTTGTAGAGGAAGCCGAAACACAAATAATGGTCACGGTGGTGAAGAATTCATTGTCGTCGCATACGTAAGAAAACAACATTCCTTTTGTTGTTTAGTAAAACTCTTTGTAAAAAAATATTCCTTTTTGAATAAAATTCAAAGACAAAGGGGTTTATACACCGTATAAAAGAAAGTTGTGTATAAAACAAAATATGCCTCAATGAAAGGAGATTGAGACGAAGACACTTACAAATATCATTTTTTTAAATAAAGTAGATCTATTATGTGTATTCACTATAAGTACACATAAATAAAGTGAAAATACAAGATAATACATAATAATATCATGACATAATTTGAAAGTAGGATATTAACCCAAAGAATAGAAATTGGGTTAAGAAGTTCCCTTACCTCATGTCCGAATTCACTCGACCGTTCTTTGATCTCCTAAATAATAAACTAGAGTTAATTTATAATTTCATAAGAACCTTTTTCAAGTTTATTATTCATTTTATACCACTTATTACCATGTTATGAACATTATGTAATTATTTATGTTAATAACGGTCGTTTTGACGATCTTAGTTACATGAGTCAAAAATAAACATCTTATAATCACACTTTGTTCATGTGGTAATATATCCATTATATCCATAATTATATTCATTATTTATATATCATATACATCATATATATCCATTATATACATTCATCTATAATATTACATAACATTTAGAGGTAAGAAATGAAATGCACCGTTCATGGAGACGGTAAGCCGTACGTACACATGAACACTACTTTCATTTCTATTTAGTTTTTAATGGAATGAAGTAATAATTATATAAAGGTATAATATAATTCCAGTATAATATAATGTATAATAACATTTACTCCATCCTTTATACATCTCACATATGGAATTAATGATTGAAATCACTTTGAGGGGGAGGTAGTCCGCACTTCCTAAAATGAACTTATCGGGTTTACCCATAATTGAAATTATAAAGTATGCCACAAATGAGAAATAAATAAGCATAAGGAAAACATAAACATAATATATATATCATATATGAAAATAGTGTTATCAAAATGGCCACCATTATAGGTGTTAAAAGAATATTGAACAATCATCGTATTGTGAGCGAGTATTTCGCCACCCACAGAAACATTATATTCTTTAACAATTAGACGAAGGTGTGAGTAAGTGTAAACCAAATACTTATAATAAAAACATCCTAGTATATTTTAGATACTGGTGTTGTTACAAAATAAAGGAATAAAAATATTTTAAGGGGTTGGAGAAGCAAAATAAAACAAAACAACATTAGAGAAGACATTACCTTAAAATCGGGAAACTCTTTTTGATTTGAGCCAAAGGCTTCCTTGGGAAGAATTCTGACAATATTGAGGCTTCTAGGAGTAAGGGAGGGAAGTTGAGAGAGTATTTGGTCAGAGGTTGGACGATCCAAAATGCTTTGAAGCTGTGAGTAAGGTGGTAGTGGTGGGAGGATTTTATTAGAGGAGAGAAGGGGCACTCTTGGAAATATTGAAATGTTACTTTAATATGAAATGCTTTTTCGGATTTTAAAGGTCCCACACTTATATATTTAGAGGCTAAGGTGATAAGGGTTATAAATATACTCATCCAATAGGTTTTTGACAAGTGTATGTCTTAGAGTTTACATTATCATTTTATTTTATTTAAATCGTTAATTATTGAGGTAATCCCTACATCATCATGGTGACATAAATAATTTAATTTATTTAATGTCTAAAAATTATAAAAAAAAATATCATGATGTAGTAAAGATTTTAATATTTCTATGTAATATTTCTAGTCAAAAATATGACTTGTATAACCCCATTTAAAAATTGGTTTAGTAAAACAACTCTTGTTTGTGACATTTTTATTTTAACATTAAATAAAAAGTTTTTAATGTCATTTTCCTACCAAAGTGGCTCCATGGGGTCCCCAAGTTGACCCATGGATTGTCTTGGTCGGCCATGACTCATCCAATAGTGTTAGGACAAGTGTAAAGGCATTTTAATATTTTTATAATATCATTTTTACCTTAAATTTCACTAATTACCTTTTATCGTGATTAATTAAGCTTAAAAGTTACTATTCATCAAAAAATTATATTAATCTAATTGAACCATATTTTACATCATAATGAAAACCATGTATGTAGGATTTTTTAAAATAAAATCATATAAGTGATAATGTTTCATTTAAACGAAAAATCAGTTTTTTAACTACCACTTAGTGGTTTCACTATTCATCAAAAATTGAAGTTTTTCAGAACAATGTCAAAATTTCACCCTAAGATATAATAGATATTCAGAATTCAAAAATGATGTCTATTTTATTAAATTACAAAAATATTAGTTTCATTAATTAATTTTATAATTAATTCCCGCTGTCACAACAAATAGAGTGTTTTTAAGAAACAATATATATCAAAAGATTGACAATTGTTTATGTCAAATTTCAAAGTTAAATAAATTATAATGACCACCATTGGATAAAATGGTAAAAATATATTCTAATTACACTTTATAACCACTAAATAGTATAATTTATCACTATAAATTATTTTGATTAAAAATGTTGTTTTTAAGTATTTTTCACTATTCATAAAAAATTGGAAGTTCTCAGAAAAATGCCAAAAATTCAACATAGGCTAATTTTGATATTCCGAATCCACAAATGAAGTCAATTTTGAAATATAAAATATATATAATTTCAAAAATTGGGTATTACTATTCATAATGGCTATTTTGATTGGTCCTGGTGCGTTAGAATCTCGAACTTCTGTACAATACAAGCTATTGCATTATTGAAAGAGAAGCGTATCGTGAAAGCTTGGGGTGTTACATTCTACACTCCTTCAATAAATTGCATTCTCACAATTTGAAATCGTTCATTGAAAATAAAAGGTTTAAAATAGAAAATACCTATGTGGAAAACCCACATCAGAAATAAGGTTAATAAAAATATAACTTTAAAAGAAAGAAAGATAAGTACAAAGGTCACCCAAGATAGCCCATACTTGGATTCAATGAAAATATGGATATGGAAGAAAAAAAAACCATTAAGGTCTGATGGAGAGTTGTAAAAAAACAGGATTAGGAGAAAGTTAACCATAAGAAAATCACAAACTTGTGATTGGTTAAACGGTCATTGAATTCCCAGTTGGAAAAGTTAACCAACAATGTTTTTGTTTTAAGTTACCTTTTATAAAGTTGAGGAATTTATTTAGGATATTTACTAAGAACATAAGGGAATATACATGCTTGTCATGTAGACTTTCATTCTTTAATAAATGTTTACCACAAATCCATCTTTCACTCTAAAAGGTAACAGAACTCAAAAATATTCTATTTATCCTAATTTTATAAGGTTCCAAATATTACCACATACCATTTAGATTAGTAAAACTATTTTGTAATAACCAGGTAATTCATGTAGGCTATTGGTAGGTAATAAAGGCCTATCGCACTATGGTTGTGGGTTCGATTCCGGCAGCTTTGTCCAACGCGACGGGTTATCCCCCAACCTGCAGGTTGTCCTTCTTCCTAAAACTATTATATTATAATATTCCAAAAATAATCATCATAAATGTTTTAACCTTAAACAATACTATCCAATGTTCAACTTAATCCATTCCAACCTTTATAGTTATCAAAAATTCCTTCGCCCAGAATTTCTCTAAAAGGTCCTTAAATTCCAAAATCAATTGTAACATCTTATTCCCCAAACAATGTAAAGATTCTCTTATTGCCACATACTAAAAATATGATTACCTTCATCATATTAAAACCTTAATGAAAATAACAAGTACTGCAGTACAATCCTTATATATATCAGATTATTCTTATAACCAGAATATATTCCTTGAGTTCCAAATCACTAATACATTAATTATTCCACTTCAACTGTAGTAACAACATAAGATTGTCCTTTATCCCATGTCCTTTTCTAAGGTAAGTTTCCCTGATGCTTAGGACATTCATTTTCATAATTCCGCATTTCCCTACAATTGTAGCATTCAACATTGATAGCCTCTTTATTTCCCTTACAATCACGAGCCAGGTGACCTTTTTCTCCACATTTGTAACAAACTCCCATTCCCTTTAGGCAAGTACCAGGGTGATTCTTCCCACAATTATCACATAATGGAATATCCTTCTTTCCCTTTTTCCCTTTATCTGTCTCTTGTTCCACCATTCTCTTCTTCTCTTGCTTTACTTTATTGTCATAAGATTTAGATAATTCCTTTTCTGTCTTGATAGCACACAAGACTATATCTTTGTATGACGAGAAAGATAGTGATACTAACGCTCGATGGAGAAATGGTTTTAACCCATCAAAGAAATGATCAATCTTACTTCTTGGTTTACATATATAATCTTCTGCATGACTTGCTAACCTTGTAAAGTTAGCCTCATACTTTGCGACATTTTCATCCTCCTTCTGCCTCAGACTCAGAAATTGCCTTTCCATATCTTCTTGATGGTCATGTGGAAAGTATTTTTCTAGGAAAAGATCTTTCAACTCACTCCATTTCATATTTGATACTTCTTCATCTTCCTTTGTATTTTGAATCAGCGACCACCATTGATCGGCATCTCCAGTGAGGCGGTAGACTTCCATGATAACCTTCTCCCTTTCGCTACTCCCCAAGGCATATAATATTTTTTCTAAGGAGTTTATCTACTGCTCAGCTACTAATGGATTTGTACCCCTATTAAATGTTGGTGGTTGTCGCCTCATGAAGTGGTCTAACATTGATCCTCCACGTTGCGGATCAGGGTGCTCCATACGAGTAAGGTTATTATTCATTACCTGAGTGAGTTTTCCCAGAATGGTAATAAGTTGATCAGCACCAGTTGTATCTCCAGATTTACAATAATTATCTTAAGCAGGAGGGCAATCCCTACATGAAGTGTGTGCATTGATACGGTTTCCATTCCTTCCACTAGGCACCATTTCTAAACAATGGCATAAACTAGATTAGTTTATGAATCAAAATACATAATTCCATACTTGTAAAATACTTAACATAAATTGAACTATTTATGGATATAATCCATAAAAATATTTTCTTTGAGGAAGTATATACTCATAACCCTTCATAGTGGTTTGTAAATATAATGAGAATTATCCTAAGCATATCCCCCGAGAGTGTCGTAACCAAGAGTGCAGCAAGGCCCGTTGTCGTGCACTAGTTCCCATTCGTGTCTAGCTCCAAGCGGTGTTTTCGAGTTTTACCCCAAGGTACATCTGTTCCAGAGACACCTCTACCTGCTCATATCCAGATAGGGATGTATTTCTCAGAAAACTCATAAAATCTCTATAATACCAAAATTATATGAAGTTCTTCTATACTAAACCTCATAGTCTATCTTAGGGCTATGTGCTCTAATTAAAGTTTTTCAAAATCATGCTTACAAGGTTAGTACTAAACTGCCTCTGTTACCAACTGTAATGCCCCGAACCGAGTTACCCAGAGTCAGTGCATTATTGCGTAACATTGGCATGATCCCAAAAGATCAAGTCTCAAAAGACCGATTAGTTTAGTAGCTTTGGAAACACTAGATACATTCATAAATGTTACATTACATCATAAAGTGAAAAATCACAATAACATAGTCTCCATAGTCCAAACTTCTATCCCCTTCAGACTATCCCTGTAGGTCATTCATAAAATACTTCTTCACATCCTGGAAAATATTAAAACATTGAAAGGGGTGAGCTCAGATTCTCAGTAAGGATAAAAATATTGCGGAAGCTTTCATAAATAAAAATTAACATTTAAGGAAATGTATAACTAAAACAAAAGCCTTTTTAAACTTGAACATCAGCATGATAAGGAAAAAATAAAATTAAATAATTCCATTTACTTACTCACATGGATATTCTAATAGTCGAATAATCACATGAAATATCAATAACCACTTTTATAAAGATGGAATGCATAATGCCAGACTATTATAACCACGTAGCCAAGGCCTCGTGCCAAGACCACAAATAATATTTTGTCAAGGCCTCGTGCCAAGACACTAGTTTGTCTCATGAGACCTACCGATGCATCGAGGAGCTATAGCGGGCTCCACCCGTCACTTATTAAGTCCAATCCATTCCTCATATGAACAGGTTTAAACATATCATAAACCATAACATAATAATATCACATAAAATATGCATAATGGACACATAACATTTCCACATTTCAATCACAAGATATCAATACAACACATTGATATAATAAAAACACTTTCAAAACCATTTTCAATACCAAAATAAAAGAAAGTTAAAACTTTGTATTTATTTTTCATTAAAAAAAGTTATGGCCTGTAAAGGAAGCCAAAACACAAATAATGGTCACAACAGCGGAGAAGTCATTGTCGCCGCGTACGTAAGACAAGAACATTCCTTCTTTCGTTTAGTAAAATCCTTTGTAAAAAAAGATTCCTTTTTGAATAAAAGTTAAAGTCAAAGGGGTTTATGCACCATATAAAAGAAAGTTGTGTATAAAACAAAATATGACTCAATGAAAATAGATTGAGACGAAGACCCATACAAAGATCATTTTTTAAAATAAAGTAGATCTATTATGTGTATTCACTATAAGTACACATAAATAAAGTACAAATACAAGATAGGACATAATAATATCATGAACTAATTTGAAAGTAGGAGATTAACCCAAAGAATAGAAATTGGGATAAGAAGTTCCCTTACCTCGTGTCCGAATTCACTCGACCGTTCTTTGATCTCCTGAATAATAAACTACAGTTAATTTATAATATCTTAAGATCATTTTTCAAGATTATTATGCATTTTATATCACTTATTACCATGTTATGAACATTATGTAATTATTTATGTTAATAACGGTCGTTTTGACGATCTTAGGTACTTGAGTCAAAAATAAACTTCTTATAATTACACTTTGTTCATGTGGTAATATATCCATTATATACATAATTATATTCATGATTTATATATCATATACATCATATATATCCAGTATATACATTAATTTATAATATTACATAACATTTAGAGGTAAGAAATGAAATGCACCGTTCATGGAGACGGTAAGCCATACGTACGCATGAACGCTACTTTCATTAATATTTAGTATTTAATGGAATGAAGTTATAATTATATAAAGTTATAATATAATTACATAATAATATAATGTATAATACCATTTACTCCATCCTTTATACATCCCACATATGGAATTAACGATTCAAATCACTTTGAGCGGGCGGTAGTCCGCACTTTCTAGAATGAAATTATCGCGTTTACCAATAATGGAAATAATAAAGTATGCCACAAATGAGAAATACAGAAGCATAAGTAAAACATAAACATAATATATATATCATATATGAAAATAGTGTCATCAAAATGGCCACCATTAGAGGTGTTAAAAAATTATTGAACAATCATCCTTTCGTGAGGCAGTATTTCGCCACCCACAGAAACAGTATGTTCTTTAACCATTAGACGAAGGTGTGTGTAATTTTAAACCAAATACTTATCATAAAAACATCCTAGTATATTTTAGATACTTTTTTTACAAAATAAAGGAATAAAAAGAGTTTAAGGGGTTGGAGAAGCAAAATAAAACAAAACAACATTAGAGAAGACATTACCTTAAAATCGGGTAACTCTTTTTGATTTGAGCCAAAGGCTTACTTGGGAGGACTTATGCCAAAAGTGAGGCTTCTATGAGTAAGGGAGGGAAGTTGAGAGAGTATTTGGGAAGAGTTTGGCCGAGAAAAAAGGCATTGAAGGTGTGAGTAAGGTGGTAGTGGTGGGGGCCTTTTATAAGAGGAGAGAAGGGGCACTCTTGGAATGATTGAAATGTTACATTATTATGAAATTTTTTTCGGATTATAAATGTCCCACACTTATATATTTCGAGGATAAGGTGATAAGGGTTAGAAATCTACTCATACAATATGTGTTCGACAAGTGTATGTCTTATATTTTACATTATCTTTTTATTTTATTTAAATCGTTAATTAATGAGGTAATCGCTGCATCATCATGGTGTCATAAATAATTTAATTTATTTAATGTATAAAAATTGTAGAAAAATATCATGATATAGGAAATCTTTTTATATTTCTAAGGAATATTTATTGTCAAAAATATGACTTGTATAACCCCATTTAAATTTTTTTAGTAAAACAACTCTTGTTTGTGACATTTTTCTTTTAACATTAAATAAAAAGTTTTTAATGTCATTTTCCTACCAATGTGGCTCCATGGGGTCCCCAAGTTGACCCATGGATTGTCTTGGTCGGCCATGACTCATCCAATAGGGTTATGACAAGTGTAAAGGTATTTTCATATTTTTATAATATCATTTTTACCTTAAATTCCACTAATTTCCTTTAATCGCGATTAATTATGCTTAAAAGTTACTATTCACTAAAAATTATTTTAATCTCATTGATCCAAATTTTACTTCCTAATGAAAACCATGTATGTCGGATTTTTAAAAATCAAATCACAGAAGTGGTAATGATTCATTTAAACGAAAAATCAGTTGTTTAACTACCACTTAGTGGTTTCACTATTCATCAAAAATTGATGTTTTTCAGAACAATGCCAAAATTTCACCCTAAGATATAATTGATATTCCAAATTCAAAAATGATGTCTATTGTATGAAATTGAAAACATATAAGTTGCATTATTTAATTTTATAATTAATTTTATAATAATTCTCGTTGTCACAACAATTAGCGTGTTTTTAAGAAACAATATATATCAAAAGATTGACAATTGTTTATGTCCAATTTCTATGTGAAATTAATTCTAATGACCACTATTGGATAAAATGGTAAAAATATATTCTAATTACACATTATAAACAATCAAAAGTATAATTTATCACTATAAATTATTTTGATTAAAAAAGTTGTTTTTATGTATATTTCACCATTCATAAAAAATTGGAAGTTCTCATAAAAATACAAAAAACTCAACATAGGCTAATTTCGATATTCCAAATCCACAAATGAAGTCAATTTTGAAATATAAAATATATATAATTTCAAAAATTTGTTATTACTATTCATAATGGCTATTTTGATTGGTCACGGTGCGTTAGAATCTCGAACTTGCGTACAATGCAAGTTATTGCATTATTGAAAGAGCGCATATCGTGAAAGCTTGGGGTGTTACAACATGGTTTCTCAAATTGTGTGAAAACCATGCACAACCCTCCAGATTATAAACTTTTTTAAAACCCCACTCGAACGAACCCCAATACATAACTCTAGATAAAGGTAATTAAAAACAAAAAAGCACCAGAAAACTTGCCTGAGATGACTCCAAAGAAGGTCAGGATCTTACAAATGCTCTAATGTAGATTTTAAAAATGTCGATGTAAAGTAGGTACACAGTTCTAGATAGAAAATATGTTATTTAAGATGATATTATTTTTATGGATACTACTTTTACTATATAGTATTTGGAGATATAAAGAAAATTTTCAATTTCAATAATCAACTCAATAACAAATCTATGAGTTCGTGGAGGAAGAGTTTGATTGGGTGTTTCCCCACTCAATGAAGGATTACAAAAATAATTCAAAATAAAAATAAAAAATAGATATAAACATATAGAAACTATTTTTGAAACAAGAATTAAACCTATATATCTTTCCAATGTATTCTATTTTATGTTACATACTCAGTAATGATTTTCTGAAAAAATCTCAAAAAGCCTCATGAGAAGGAATAGAAAGTTATGGAATGTGGTTTATATATTAAAAATTCTCTCAAATATAGAAAAGGATAACAACCTTGAATATTTCATTTTTCTTGTTCTTCACACAAGACATGTATTTGAAATTGTTGAACAATGTAAAATATTATTAAAAATGGATAATGAAATTTCATAATTTTGAGTATCTCAGAACCAAATGAATTGGATTTACTATAATTAGTAAATAAATATTTAAATCTAGATGATATTTGTGTGTTAATATGAGAAAACAAAATTTATTTAGTGTTACAAAACATTATGAATAAGGTAACATTATTTTTTATATATATAGTCTATTTTTTAATATACCTGAATATTGAAAAGTTTTTTGAGAGGAAAGTGAACCAAGGGAAACTTGTTTCATATTATAGATACATTGGGTTTATTCTATTAGAGTGTGATGAATGAAAAGTGGTTATAGAATAAGAAGTCGGGACATATTTTTTATAGGAATATGAGTATCATAACAAAGAGGGAAAGTATTCATGATATTCTTCACTTGAATAGAAGAATATATTGTAATTTTTCAACATACCAGAAAGGGGATATGAAAAAAATATAATCATAATAAAGTTTAACTTAATTCAACACATCCCTAGTATCTCATACATTTTTATACATGTAAGATAATGAGAAAAAAATTTCTATAAATGAAGATAAGTACATTAATTAATTTATTGATTATTTAAATATCATGAAATTATTATGTTTTTGAAACAAAATTCATAGGCTTAAAAAATGTTTAAGAGTTTTAGGAGAAGTACTAAAAATAAATATGTATATTATGGGAAGAAGATTCGAACCGATAGTGGAGGATAATATACCAATATGTTTTTTAATATTATCTTGTGAAAAATTCATTTTCGTCCGGAAATTAGTGCACTGTACACACCAAAATAGAATGGTGTAGTTGAAAGAAGAAATAAAACTTCGGTTGAAATGGCACAAATGATGTTGATTGAACATGATACTTCCCAATTATTTTTTAGTTAACCTATTTGAGTAGTAGTTTATATTCAGAATCAATATTTTTATAGGTTGAACAATGATATTAATATTTATGAAATATATTACATTGAAACCCATAGATTAAAATACCTAAGGGTGTTTTGTAGTAATTTCATTATTAAAGTCATTGGTGAGAATATTGAGATCTTTTATCAGAGAGGTATTGATGGAATCATTCATGGATAATTATAGTGGTAGAGGACACATGTGATATAATAAATAAAAATGAAATAATGTTTACTCTAAAGATATGAATGTTCTTCTAAAGTTTAATAATAATATTTCATATATAACTATATATATGGATGAAATGTAATATTTCATGGTTGGAGATAAACATCATGGAAATGTTATTGAAAATAGTAATAATGTTGAATTTGTAGAAGAAGGATATTATAAAATAAATATATCATGTGATTAGTAATAATTACACATATCTTTTCATAGGATAAATAAAAAATTGGAATTAAAAAACATTAAAAAGATCATACACAGCATTTAAAATCATAAGAATGTTGAGGCTAGTATCATATTCTTCCTTGTATTCATAGATTAATCTAAGATCTGTTAGTGAAGCTTTGGAGCATCAAGATTGTATTAATTCCCTAAATGAAGATCCAAAATAGGTGAAGAATAATTAAACATGGGAACATATACCCACACAAAAAGTAAAAATTTGATTGGTATGAAATTTTTCTTTAAAAATAACTTGAATGAAAAATGTGATGTGATAAGAAAAATGCAACAAATGGTTTGTGAAGGTTATTAAAAAATGGTGTAATTGATTTTGATGAAATATTTACCCATGTAGAAAGGATTTAAACTACCATAATATTTGTTTTTATCTATATATAGTCAATATATAAGACATTCCAGATATATTTCAAGTCCATTTTTCTAAATGGATAGCTCGATGAAGAAGTTTTTATTGAACAATAGTTTGGAATCATTCTTAGTCAAATTAAATGTTTTGTATGTATATTTAAATTTTTTTGTATGGGCTGAAGAAGGATTCAAGATGTTTCTATTCCAAATAGGATACCTTCATATAGAAGATGATTTTCAAGAATGGAATATTTGATAGTATCCTATACACAAAAGAAAATAAATTGGAAGACCTAATTATAGTTATATACGTTGATTATATTATATTTACATGGAATGGTAAAGAAATGTGTGAAAAGTTTTACAAGGAGATGAACAAGAAAATTGAAATTTTTAGTCTTAGAGAAATGAAATACATTATTATATTAAAACTCTTGCAAAAGGAGAATTACATTTTCCGTTAATAAGATAATTATGCTAAAAAACATATAAATATATTTGGTATGGAATATTCAAAGGATATTTTCATAAACATTTTAATGGTAAGAAATCCATTGGGGGATGGGGAAGGTAAAGAGTTTTATCCTAATGACTTTACAAAGTTGATTGGATGACTGATTTATCTAACAACGTCCAAGATAGATGTATTGTATAATATTGCATTACATTCTAGGTGTTAAATAGAATAAAAGGAGACACCTCTTATACATGGAACAAATAATTCTTACATATACCTTAGAAACCAAACATTTTATAATTAAATGTTACAGAAAATTATATATTAATCTATTAAGTTACATATATTCACATTAATAATGATGTGTTTTTACAGAAGATTTACAACTGGTGGATATTTCATCTCAGGAGAAGATGTGTGGGTTAGCATAAAATGATGGAAAATTTACTTACTCGGAGTATGAATAAATATTAGTGTCTATATTATACTCAATTAGAAACACAACAAATGAGGATGAAGACACATTTGGATGATTTTTAGGTTGAAATGAAGTTTCCCATACTCTTGGGTTATAATACTCAAAGTTCTATAAATCTCACCAAGAATCTAGTGAATCATTATCAATATATGAAAATTGATCTTAAATATAAAATAATCAAATTAAATGTGAAAACCAATAAAAAATATAATATTTTATTCATAAAATTGAGAATGTTGAAGATATCTTCAATAAAAGGTTGACGAAGATAAAATTTCAAAAAATCGTGTTGATCATGTGAGTAAAACCTCACTCTCATAAAGGATAAGTTATGTCATGTCAATCCCCTACATCACATTGTATAATGATATTGTTATAAAAGGGGAATAAAATTAATAAATATCGCCATTGGTATGTGAATTACCTTTGTAAAGAAGATAATATATTTAGGGGTGTATTAAAAAATTGTAAGTTGTGATATCAACATGATTGAGTTATTTTATCATTTATTGAAGTGGTTGTAGGAGGATGTTTCTTCAAGGTTCTTAATATTTAGGAACAAAATATGTTTTATAAAATATGTCTGAAATGTTTCATTTGAAATGGGGGAATATAAAAAGATTCATAAATTTTGATTAAATCACTTCTTATGGACAACATGATATTATTATTTAATGATTCTTATTTCTAACATTGAGTTAGGTCATGTATGATTAGAATTATTTGACAAGTGACCAATTTACTGAGTGAAAAATTATCATAGGTCTATTTTCCTTGATGAAAAATGGGGGAGATTATTGGGACCAATTTTTCTTGAGGAGATTCAGTGATACTTTATTGTTGCATAGGTTCTTTAAGAAGGAAACAAGAAAGGATTGAGTATTCAATATTCTTGTGAAACATAAATAAGATAACATTGTTTTAGTAAAAATATGATTTGATGGAGTCCTTCATCTTGGGTTCATAGTGTAGAGACCCGAAGCCTGACGTACATAGACTTTACATTACTTTTGCAGAATACTTAGTACATAACAAAAACACACACACACAAGGATCGTAATAGTTTAGTGTCTTTGGAAACTCGGAACGTAATCTTCTAATCGTGGTGAAAGATCTTCAATATCTCCCATAAAGATCTTCCCCTTTTTTTACCTAAAACCTTTCTTTATATCCTGGGGAAAAGAAAACATAAAAGGGTGAGCTCAAATGCTCAGTAAGGGTATACAAAAGAAATAAAAATCATATCATATCTTTTTGAAAATCATAACCTGCAAAAGAGATCATAATATCTTAACATGGAACAAATCATAGAAGTGAAAATGAGATCACCATAATCATAACATGAAACTTGAAACTTTGTGGCATGCACACATAATCATGGAAAATCATTTCTTGTTAGTCATGACTCATTGCCAAGACTATCTTAGTGGACAAAGTCCCTTTCTGAATCGAGTAACCCTCGTTTCAGTCCTGTTTCACTGAACCGGTATAACCTACCATTTCAGCCATGTCTATCTCATGAGATATGAAATCTTTACCCAATGCATTGGAGGGAGATATAGGTCCCACCCATCTTATAATGAATCCTTTCTTATGTGTGCCACATAATCATAAATCATACATCATCGCATAACACATGTAACAAAAAATGGGATTCTTGAAACATCATGACATCATAAATCAATTCATATAAGATAAAGGAATTCATAAACATAATTCCATCACAACATTGTCAAATCAATGTAAAAATATGGATAGAAACAGAACCCTTTATTATCTTAGATGGAAAATAATTTTGATAAGACACTTGAATTGAATTCTTGAGGAAAATATCCTTTCTTCTTCAAAATCAATTTCTTTTCACAAAACATCATGCAATTTTAAAAGAAAGAGATTTTATTGAAAATATTCATGAAATCTTTTAGAGGAAGCTTCATGAAAATAAGGCTTTATAAAACAGTAGAAATCCGTTCGTGCCGTATAACTTTAAAAAAAACATTCTTCGTACTTTTGTCGGAAAAGTCAAAAAATACCTCGTACGAAAAACGACAAAAGATTCCTTTCATACATATTACTAAAAACTCACCGAAGGGTAAAAATGGATTTAAACAATTGTAGGTGGATGGAAATAATATTACATATTTATGAAACATGGATGTGGATGATAAAACACACCCTAGTAAATACTTACGAATAAACAATCTCGGATAAAAATGAGATTGTGATATTTCCCTTACCTTAGGTCCGACTTGCGTTGTAAGTGTCTGAACCTCCTGTATAATGATTTAAATCATGTTATTGAATTATTAAAGAATCATATTCATTGTTATGATATCATATATGGTTCACTTATGACATTATATTACCCGTTCTTTTGTAAATTCCATGTTAAAGAAGCGTTTTGGGTAAAATCGTTTCATTTATCGTAGGTGTTTTGATTTGTTGTTCTTGACATTATTATAACTTATATCATGATTTACTTACTTCCAGAATATAAAATATGATTCATATATCATATATATTCAGTATATATATATATATAATAGATAGATAAATGAAATGAAAAACACCGTTCATGGAGACGGTAGTCCGTACGTACGCATGAAGGCTATTTTCCTTTCCTTATTGTCTTGAATGGAAGTAAGTAGATGACATACATATATATATATATACATAAATCCAGTAGCTTTATAATGTCATATATTTCATTATTATTTCTTATATATACTTTATAATCATTCTTAAATGGTTAACATGGAGAATGAATCTCATCGCGTCGTGGAGACGGTGGTCCGTACGTATGCACGAGCGATGATATCATTTCTATAAATATTGAATTGAATTCGAGTGGATTATACAATATATAAGAATCAATATGATGTTGTAATAACTATGTATAGTTATTCTTTACACCATTATACCCATCCATGTAAGGTGGTGGTGGAAAATAGATTACACCACGGCGTGGAGACGGTATTCCGTACGTACGCACGCGCGGTGATTTCTTTTTCCGTAGGATGGATAGATGGTGAAATAAGGATGTTTCATACTTATAATAACATATCAGTATATGAGTGATACTGATGTTATTACTTCATAATGAAACAACCTAATAAGAAGAAGTGGAAGAAGAAATAAAGATGAAAGAATTGGTAATGGTAATTACCTCTTCTTTGAAGCGCCTCTTTGAGACCTCCTCTTAGGGTACTAAAATTGGTCTTTGAGGAAGACCAGAACCTCTAGGATGTTGCTAGGGAAGTGGAGAAGAGATTTTTGCAGGGTTTGGCCGAGCTTGAGAGCTCAAATTGGTGTGAGGTGGAGGGGGAGGAGGTGTCCTTTTATAGGGGAGGAGAGGGGCACCTTAGGAATTCTTAAACATATTAATTTATAATAAATCTAACCCCACTTAAAAACCTCAAAAAATGACTCATATTCGAAGCTTAGATGAGATAGGGTTGTAATCTCATCAACCAATCAAATTTAGACATGTTTGGATCTTATTTTAAACCTTATCAATTAGATTTAACTCTAAGTTAAATAATTTAACTTTTACCGTGTCTTTTTGTTTTCTTTCACTATATGGTTAATACACTTACTATAACATGCCAAACAAACCCCGAATTGTTTATTATTAATATATATATCCTTATCTAAGTCATTTGGCCGAACCTTAGATTTTTAGGAATAAAATAACAATTAATAATATAATATTTGATTTAAAAACTATTTTGTGTCAATTTTGACACTATTTGATATATGATTTTTGTGAAAGTAATAACAGAATTAAATGTTCGAACCAAGTTGATTAAATCAACATTAATATATCATAGTAACCTATAAAATTAGTGGAATTCATAAAAATTCTCAAATTACATTTATTTTGGTGTTTATAACATCAATTATGTCAATATTTCATAAATAAGATAATTACTGCATCATCTTTGTGTCATAACTTAATTAAATTATTTGATGTCTAAAAATTACAAATAAAATACCATTATGTAGGAAATCTTTTTAGCTTTCTAATGAATATTTATAGTCGAATTTATCTTATGTATAACCCCATATTAAAAATGAGTTACTTATTAAACTTTGATTTTAACTATTTTAACCCTTCTTTAAATAAATTAATAATAAATGTCCTAATCTAATCCAAGTGGGCCTAAATGGTCATATGTTATTCCTAAGTTTGTTTTTGGTCGAATTACACTTGTCCAATAGAATTAGGACATGTGTTAGGGTAATATTGATATCATATTTACCCTTAGTTACCCTATTTACTATTAACAGCGGTAAAAATAGTAAAAAGTTACTATTCACCAAAAAATTATTTGTATCTCATTGAACCACATTTTACTTACTGATATCAACCGTGTCTGTCGGATTTTTGAAATTCCATTCACAGAAGCGGTAAAATTAAGTTTTATGAAAAATTTAGTTTTTTTTAACTACCACTTAGTAGTTTCACTATTCATCAAAAAATGAAGGTTTTTAGAAAAATGCCAAAATTTCATCCTAAGCTATATTTCATATTCCGAATTCAAAAATGAAGTCTATTTTACCAAATTCATAACATAGAAGTTGAATTAATTAATTTTATAATTAAATCCCGCTGTTAAGACAAATAGCGTGTTTTTAAGAAACAATTTCTATCAAAAGATTGATACTTGATTATGTCTGGTTTAAATGTGAAATTACAACCAATGACCAGCATTGAATTAAATTGTAAAAATATATTCCAAATATACTTTAAAACCACTCAAATTAATAATTTATCACTATTAATTATTTCGATTAAAAAAGTTGTTTTTTAATTATAATTAATAATTTTCACTATTCATCAGAATATGAAAGTTATCCGAAAAGTACCAAAATTTCACCTTAGGCTAAATTCGATACTCCGAATCCAAAAATGAAGTTCATTTTGAAATATAAGATTTACAGAATTTTAAAAAGTGGTTATTACTATTCATAACGGCTAGTTTTAATAATATTTTAATAGCATATCGTTGTTTAGTGAAACTCATTATTGCGTACTACACACGCTATCGAGGAAGGTCGCGATTGCGTGTATGCAAGGCAAGTCAAGGATGCGTGTTGTGCAAGCTCCTTTTGGTGTAGCATACAATACAAGACATTAGTGAAATAAAAAGAATATTTTTCATAAAATCTCGGGCTGTTACATTCTACCCCCCTTAAAATGAATTTCGCCCTCGAAATTCGTCGGGGTTATTAATGGTTTACTATTCGAAAGATTCTTTAATAGAATCCCACATCGTAAAAAGGAATACAAAAACTTGGCTTTAAAAACTAAAGTATGAAATGTAACGATTACCCAAATAAACTAATCGCTGGGTTTCCACATAGGTAAAAATATGGATATGGAAGAGAAATCTAACATCATGTTCTGATGGAGAGTGGTAGAGAACATGGCTATAGAAAAGCCAGTAATCACAAATCCATAGATTTGTGATGATATAAGGTACCATCTGATTCATCAGGTATAAGATCACTAGGACAACATTTTTGGTTTTCAAGATCATTTCCCTAAAGTTGAAAATTTGAATTAGAATAAATACTTACTTTATTTTGGTACAATATCACTATTGTCCGTGCCTTTAACAATTTCCACATCATCTCTTAAAGAAATGAAGTTGAATTTGTCATTCGCGATGTGTTAGCAGATCATGTGATAGAATGATGGGTCATTCCATCTGTCTCAAACAAAAGGTTAGAAAAGTTATCAAAAAAAATACATAAATCCATCTATAGTGAGATTAATCATATATGGTTCCTAAAATGAACTTATACATCACATATCATACTGCTTAATATAATAAAACTAGTTTCTACTAAACAGGGACTTCCTTTAGGTCAGTGGTAGGCGATAAAGGCCAGTCGCACTTCGGTTGTGGGTTCGATTCCCACAGCCTTGTCCGAAGCGATGGGCTGTCGCCCGTCCTGCAGGTTGTCCTTTTTATAAAACTATATTACTATAACATCCCATCAATAATATCGAAAAAAAAGTTCTATCCTTAAACAATACTAACTTATGTCCAACATAATTCATTCCAATCATTAGGCTCATAATACTGCAGTCCATTCTCATAACATAGTGAAAACGATTACCAGAGATTTAATACCATCGTTGATCCCCATATATCATAAGATATATCTTGTTGGTCACATTCCAAACATTCAAAGGCCTTAATCTTGTACTCTCTTGAATACCCATTGAACCTTAGTGAAAACTTGAATGCAGTTAAAAGTTAACACTTTTCACATACCGAAATCCTCAAAATTCTATATACTCAAACCATGATATCACTTAGTCCTTATATCAATCATGAGCTCATGAATACTGTCAAACATTTCATTTTCCCCTTATCCCTTCATTATGCGCATATCATCTTCATTCCAAAAATATCTGAATAACCTTTCATGGATACTGGTAACATTAATCAGACAACAATGTTACAATCCTTACATGTCTCTTTATTCCATAGTACCATGAGATTACTTATACAACATTACACATGATAAACATGTAATCATTCCACTACATTCTTAAACCATTGACCGAGATTCAACAATTCTTTCATCTCACATACCATTGGTAGTCTCTTCATCATCATCCACATAAATACTTCCCATATGACCATACTGATTCTCTTCATGAGTCTTTCCCTTAGGGAATTTGTTTTCATAATGCCCATACATTCCACATTTAAAACACTTAACCATTTTTGATGTCGTAGCAATACCATTATCCTCATCCCTGGTATTAACTGAACCTTTTCCTTTTCACTTACTGGCTTTGTGTCCTTCTTTTCCACACCCAAAGCATCTTCCAGTTCCTTTGAAACATTCTCCTTGATGCCTCTTCCCACATGATTTACATAGGGGAAATTGAACTTTCTTTCCTCTATGATCATCATGAAACTCCATCTTTCTCTTATTAGCCGAGTTAGGAAACTTACAAAATTTTACTTTATTGATCATATTATGAGATTGCTGATTCGGCATAATAATGATGTTTGGACTTCCAAATCCCATTTCATTTGGTTGCTCATAAAGAATATCATTCCATTGTCCATCATTTCCTCCATTATCGTGAATCACCTTGTTTCCAGCCATTTTCTAAAACCCAAAAAGAATAGTGTGAGAGGCAAAAATCATGCTAGGGAAAACAACATAATAAAGGGGGAGTACCTTGAACATCTAACATCTTAGGTTTAATTCTATGATCGTTAGCGTAGTTCTAGTACTATAACCTATACGTATACTTAACCTTAGGGACATCCCTAGACATACCTTAGAAATATCTCTAGGGATCTCACTAACGTTTTCGCATCCTAGTTTCCAAAGGTTGACTAAACCTTTCCTCTGATACCAACTGTAGAGACCCGAAGCCTGACGTACATAGACTTTACATTACTTTTGCGGAATACTTAGTACATAACAAAAACACACACACACAAGGATCGTAATAGTTTAGTGTCTTTGGAAACTCGGAACGTAATCTTCTAATCGTGGTGAAAGATCTTCAATATCTCCCATAAAGATCTTCCCCTTTTTTTACCTAAAACATTTCTTTATATCCTGGGGAAAAGAAAACATAAAAGGGTGAGCTCAAATGCTCAGTAAGGGTATACAAAAGAAATAAAAATCATATCATATCTTTTTGAAAATCATAACCTGCAAAAGAGATCATAATATCTTAACATGGAACAAATCATAGAAGTGAAAATTAGATCACCATAATCATAACATGAAACTTGAAACTTTGTGGAATGCACACATAATCATGGAAAATCATTTCTTGTTAGTCATGACTCATTGCCAAGACTATCTTAGTGGACAAAGTCCCTTTCTGAATCGAGTAACCCTCGTTTCAGTCCTGTTTCACTGAACCGATATAACCTACCATTTCAGCCATGTCTATCTCATGAGATATGAAATCTTTACCCAATGCATTGGAGGGAGATATAGGTCCCACCCATCTTATAATGAATCCTTTCTTATGTGTGCCACATAATCATAAATCATACATCATCGCATAACACATGTAACAAAAAATGGGATTCTTGAAACATCATGACATCATAAATCAATTCATATAAGATAAAGGAATTCATAAACATAATTCCATCACAACATAGTCAAATCAATGTAAAAATATGGATAGAAACAGAACCCTTTATTATCTTAGATGGAAAATAATTTTGATAAGACACTTGAATTGAATTCTTGAGGAAAATATCCTTTCTTCTTCAAAATCAATTTCTTTTCACAAAACATCATGCAATTTTAAAAGAAAGAGATTTTATTGAAAATATTCATGAAATATTTTAGAGGAAGCTTCATGAAAATAAGGCTTTATAAAACAGTAGAAATCCGTTCGTGCCGTATAACTTTAAAAAAAACATTCTTCGTACTTTTGTCGGAAAAGTCAAAAAATACCTCGTACGAAAAACGACAAAAGATTCCTTTCATACATATTACTAAAAACTCACCGAAGGGTAAAAATGGATTTAAACAATTGTAGGTGGATGGAAATAATATTACATATTTATGAAACATGGATGTGGATGATAAAATACACCCTAGTAAATACTTACGAATAAACAATCTCGGATAAAAATGAGATTGTGATATTTCCCTTACCTTAGGTCCGACTTGCGTTGTAAGTGTCTGAACCTCCTGTATAATGATTTAAATCATGTTATTGACTTATTAGAGAATCATATTCATTGTTATGATATCATATATGGTTCACTTATGACATTATATTACCCGTTCTTTTGTAAATTCCATGTTAAAGAAGCGTTTTGGGTAAAATCGTTTCATTTATCGTAGGTGTTTTGATTTGTTGTTCTTGACATTATTATTACTTATATCATGATTTACTTACTTCCAGAATATAAAATATGATTCATATATCATATATATTCAGTATATATATATATAATAGATAGATAAATGAAATGAAAAACACCGTTCATGGAGACGGTAGTCCGTACGTACGCATGAACGCTATTTTCCTTTCCTTATTGTCTTGAATGGAAGTAAGTAGATGACATACATATATATATATATATATACATAAATCCAGTAGCTTTATAATGTCATATATTTCATTATTATTTCTTATATATACTTTATAATCATTCTTAAATGGTTAACATGGAGAATGAATCTCATCGCGTCGTGGAGACGGTGGTCCGTACGTATGCACGAGCGATGATATCATTTCTATAAATTTTGAATTGAATTGGAGTGGATTATACAATATATCAGAATCAATATGATGTTGTAATAACTATGTATAGTTATTCTTTACACCATTATACCCATCCATGTAAGGTGGTGGTGGAAAATAGATTACAACACGGCGTGGAGACGGTATTCCGTACGTACGCACGCGCGGTGATTTCTTTTTCCGTAGGATGGATAGATGGTGAAATAAGGATGTTTCATACTTATAATAACATATCATTATATGAGTGATACTGATGTTATTACTTCATAATGAAACAACCTAATAAGAAGAAGTGGAAGAAGAAATAAAGATGAAAGAATTGGTAATGGTAATTACCTCTTCTTTGAAGCGCCTCTTTGAGACCTCCTCTTAGGGTACTAAAATTGGTCTTTGAGGAAGACCAGAACCTCTAGGATGTTTCTAGGGAAGTGGAGAAGAGATTTTGGCAGGGGTTGGCCGAGCTTGAGAGCTCAAATTGGTGTGAGGAGGAGGGGGAGGAGGTGTCCTTTTATAGGGGAGGAGAGCGGCACCTTAGGAATTCTTAAACATATTAATTTATAATAAATATAATCCCACTTAAAAACCTCCAAAAATGACTCATATTCGAAGCTTAGATGAGATAGGGTTGTAATCTCATCAACCAATCAAATTTAGACATGTTTGGATATTATTTTAAACCTTATCAATTAGATTTAACTCTAAGTTAAATAATTTAACTTTTACCGTGTCTTTTTGTTTTCTTTCACTATATGGTTAATACACTTACTATAACATGCCAAAAGAACCCCGAATTGTTTATTATTAATATATATATCCTTATCTAAGTCATTTGGCCGAACCTTAGATTTTTAGGAATAAAATAACAATTAATAATATAATATTTTATTTTAAAACTATTTTGTGTCAATTTTGACACTATTTGATATATGATTTTTGTGAAAGTAATAACAGAATTAAATGTTCGAAAAAAGTTGATTAAATCAACATTAATATCTCATAGTAACCTATAAAATTAGTGGAATTCATAAAAATTCTCAAATTACATTTATTTTGGTGTTTATAACATCAATTATGTCAATATTTCATAAATAAGATAATTACTGCATCATCTTTGTGTCATAAATTAATTAAATTATTTGATGTCTAAAAATTACAAATAAAATACCATTATGTAGTAAATCTTTTTAGATTTCTAATTAATATTTATAGTCGAATTTATCTTATGTATAACCCCATATTAAAAATGAGTTACTTATTAAACTTTGATTTTAACTATTTTAACCCTTCTTTAAATAAATTAATAATAAATGTCCTAATCTAATCCAAGTGGGCCTAAATGGTCATATGTTATTCCTAAGTTTGTTTTTGGTCGAATTACACTTGTCCAATAGAATTAGGACATGTTTTAGGGTAATATTGATATCATATTTACCCTTAGTTACCCTATTTACTATTAACAGCGGTAAAAATAGTAAAAAGTTACTATTCACCAAAAAATTATTTTTATCTCATTGAACCACATTTTACTTACTGATATCAACCGTGTCTGTCGGATTTTTGAAATTCCATTCACAGAAGCGGTAAAATTAAGTTTTATGAAAAATTCAGTTTTTTTTAACTACCACTTAGTAGTTTCACTATTCATCAAAAAATGAAGGTTTTTAGAAAAATGCCAAAATTTCATCCTAAGCTATATTTCATATTCCGAATTCAGAAATGAAGTCTATTTTACCAAATTCATAACATAGAAGTTGAATTAATTAATTTTATAATTAAATCCCACTGTTAAGACAAATAGCGTGTTTTTAAGAAACAATTTCTATCAAAAGATTGATACTTGATTGTGTCTGGTTTAAATGTGAAATTACAACCAATGACCAGAATTGAATTAAATTGTAAAAATATATTCTAAATATACTTTAAAACCACTCAAATTAATAATTTATCACTATTAATTATTTCGATTAAAAAAGTTGTTTTTTAATTATAATTAATAATTTTCACTATTCATCAGAATATGAAAGTTATCCGAAAAGTACCAAAATTTCACCTTAGGCTAAATTCGATACTCCGAATCCAAAAATGAAGTTCATTTTGAAATATAAGATTTACAGAATTTTAAAAAGTGGTTATTACTATTCATAACGGCTAGTTTTAATAATATTTTAATAGCATATCGTTGTTTAGTGAAACTCGTTATTGCGTACTACACACGCTATCGAGGAAGGTCGCGATTGCGTGTATGCAAGGCAAGTCAAGGATGCGTGTTGTGCAAGCTCCTTTTGGTGTAGCGTACAATACAAGACATTAGTGAAATAAAAAGAATATTTTTCATAAAATCTCGGGCTGTTACACATAGAATGTACTCTATCATTCAAGAGTTATCGACCAAAGTGTAGCGATGAATATTTAACTAGGTATTATCAAAACATCGATCAAATATACTAATTTGTGAGGTTTAACTAGGTGCCGCTTTTTTATCTTCATAATTACTAACATCATGAAATATGTAATATTTCATTTTCCTAGATTATGTAAAAAAGAGAGTTTTGTGTGTGTCTGTATAATGTTCATGATGGGATACATTTTGGACTTATATTACATAATTGATTCTGTGTAACAAATTTTTTGGTTAGAAATTTATAAATTCATTAAATACGAGTAAGTTCGATGAAGTGTTGAACTACGATATCTAGGAAATGTGATAAGAGAATTGGTATCATATGGAATTTTACATAGTCATTTAGAATTTAACACTCATCAGATCATGGTTTTATGTTCCTTTGATTGAAGTATTTTCCGAGGATCATCAAACTAGAAAAAATCAAAGTAATATAATGAATAAAGAGACTTGTGGAAAAGTTCTATATGTTCACAAAATTTTTTATAGGGACACTACAATGTGTTTTTTCAATGGAAATAATATTATGAATATATACAGAAATGAATGTTTAAAAGTCTATAAAAATATTCATAATGATATTTAATTTGACAATGATAAGGTGGTCGAACAGTGTTTCAGAAAACATAGAGGATGTTTATGATTCTAGTTGAGCCTCATGTGTTTGTGTCCATATTATTATCAAATAAAATACAACAAAACCAAAGAAACAATCTCATAGTACCCCAAATGACAATCCTATGGAGGCCGAAAGTAATGAAGGATGGGGGCATCCCCTTGGACCATGTTGAACCCCTCTGGCTTTATAGTGATAGTAGTATGGAAACAGAAATGGGATGAACCGAGGATGTTGAGAGAAGAAATGTGGTCCTCATCCATATTCCCCTCACACCAAGTGTGGGTTACATGGATGTTGCTGCTGATCATACCTCTGCATGCCCTCGTAATGTAATGGATAGACCATGGAATGGATCCGACGCCTTGCAAGGCATTGTGAAGGATTTGGGAATCAGTTTCGACCACCGATAAGATGATCCCTTTTTAGCGACAAAGTGGGAGGCCCAACAAAATTTCCATTTCCTCGGCCTGGAGAGAAGATCCACGCCCCAAATGCCTAGATAAAGCCATGATAACTGATCAGTAATGGTTTTGCACCACCCCTCCTACACGAATCACCCCCATGTGGCATGACCCGTTAAAATTTAGTTTGAGCCCTCTGTTTGGCGGTGAACACCCAAGTCAGAACCATTATATGGTGTATACCATAAAAATATTCTATTGAATAATACTATATTTAAGATGGCTATTGGTTGCTATATTGAATGAAAGTGAAATTTACGAAAATGTATAGAAAAAAATGATATAGTGGATGATGTTTGAGAAACAAAATGAATATGTATCAAAGCCTATTGTTGAATCTTATTCTAGTTCTTACATAAAATTGTTATGTTTATTACCTATGAAAGGATCACAAATACTATTGATTGACTATAGCTCTCTATAAGTAAAATATTATTCCTTGATTATTTTATAACTACAAGTATTATTTTATAGTTTTTTTATGTGGTTATGGATTACTTCCCAACCATACCAAGGACTAGATACTCTTATTCAGTAATGAACCTTACAAATAACGTTGTTCTAATTCATTTTATTGTATTATTATTTTATAATATATTTATTTATCTCTAACTAGAGGTGAAGGTTGTTTCATAAGTAAGAAAAATAAAATGAAAAGATCATTAATTCACCCAATCTCCCTCTGAGTGATCACAAATTTCATAATTTTTCCTTTTTTATTATTTGTAACAGATTTATCATTTTGCTCTTATAGGCGAGGGTTTCACTATGTTGAGGAGCCTATTGGTGAATCACACTATGGCTTGGAGTAGCATTATATTGTTAAGGTAGTAGGTCACGTTGTGACATGGGGTGTCACAACATAGTTGTTCTAGTGTCAGTTTTTTGTACATAATGGTATTGAGAAAGCATTGCATAGTTTAGTCCATTACACTTTAATTATATCCTTTATATATCATAAATTATCTAAGGAAAATATCTCAATAATTGAGGTTACGACATTTTTAGTGCATCACGTCGTGGTCCAATTTATTATGTATTAATGTTATTACATATTAATAACCTTATGAAATTCCTTTAAAATTTATTCATGTAGTGTAAATATAACATTGTGGTGGAGGGTGTCACACTATTCTAAAAATATATACATATTTGGATCACATCGCTGAAGAGGTGTCACACCATGGTGGAATTCATTACGTGTCTAAATTATTAACTATTGAAAAACCTTATGCATTTACTTTGAGAAATTTTTTCCAAATGAATGTCTGTCTTTCTATGCTAGAAGGTGTCACTCCTTAATGACTGTGGTGCCCAGTTTTTTCTTAGTGAAAAAAATGAATGGGGAATACCATTTTAGAGGCTGTGGAGTATAGTAAATGGTATGTGATATTCCTCTAGGGTATTTTGGATCTTAGAAAAGGGTTCCTAGAAACACCATGACCCAAAGGGCTATGATGTTAGGGGAAACTATAAGATACCTAGTTTTTCCTAACAGGGTTGTTCTATCCTGTCACCCAAGGGGCCAAACTCTGAGGGGTGAACAAAGGAAGAAATTATCATTGTGCGTGATATGGTTCATGATAATGTGGGGGGTTTTTTATTTTTAAAACTAGGAATAGTATATATATTCTTAGTTTTAAAATACAATTCCCTTTGAGAGTCATCATTTTTTATATGTTTAAGAAGGGGGGTACAGACACATATTAAATTTCAATTATCAATTTCACCATATAGATATATAGTGACCTAATATTATTTTATTCATTTCTTATGGTTTGATTATCCATGGATTCTTCAATTATCCATTCTTTTTCAATGTCACAGATTTTGGTATCACTAGGCTAGGGTATGAGTTTGAATCCAATATGAAATAGTGTAATTGATCCGATATGATGGATATTTCATTTGGATTTTTTATTGGAGACCCAAGAAGGATTAAAAACTATTTTTAATTTGATTTCATTGAGGTATGTAACTTCTTAAAATCATTTATGTATTTCTATTGATTTGTATGAAATTGATGTTTGAGTTAAGGTTGAACTTTTGGGGTCTTTTACTAGATATTTGGGTAAATTTTAATGGTGGTTTCACTCCTTTTATCAAGTATTAATAAATTGAATATCACCCAATTGGCTTTTTATTATTATTCCCAAATTAATAATTAGGTAATTATAATCAAAAAACCCACAAGATGTTGATTAATTGTTTTTAGGTTGTTGTGTGTACTGAAAAACTAAATTCAAAAATGGGTTATAGTGTTTTTTTGACTATGTAGGTCTATAATGTTATTCAATAATAACCTAGAGTTTTATGGATGTTTTGAAGAAAAATGGAATAAGATAGATTTTCTTCAATCTAGTATGTGAAACCTCGTAGTAATATTTCTATAGACTGTTCCCATAAAAATCATGTTACCGCATAGATGTTTTGAAACATATGAAACATTAAGGAATCTCATAGAAGATATAATTGTAAATGATCAAGGAAATAATTATATGAGGTGGATATTACATTTGGGACTGTAAGGTGGTAATTTACATAGTGATGAAAAAACAATTTTGGTTCCATAAAGGGAATGAACTATACATTGTCTCTAAGTAAATTTATATGGGGTGTAAATTTTAAAAATATTTGTATAAAAATATTGTTATTAGAAAATTTATTGAGTCGTTTTCCAATATAATAATTTGAAAATTACTTTTTTTACAAATTTGTAAAAATTAACTCAGAAGACCCTCATTGGATTTCAAGATACATTGATGGAATTTCAATATGAAGCATTCTCATGGTGAAAAATAGTTCATCGTGTAATTAATGTAAAGCATGGGAAAGGTTTTTAGAGAAACTTCCATGAAGAATTATGGAGTCATATATATTAGTATGTATAGAAGGGATTCCACAAGGTGAGTACACAAAAGTAATTCAAGTAGTGAAGCACACGAAGGTAGTCTACATAGGAAGTTCGTGTAAGGGAATTGAATGAAGTTTGTTCAAAAAAGACATATGTGAGGGGTATCTTGTGAAAAATAATAATAATTTATCAGGTATGGATGATAGTTTTTGAATAAAAATAGTTCATAAAATAATTATGTTCTAATAAGTTCATACATGGTGGAGTGTATTACATTGCAACAATGAAAGGGTATATTTTTGTCACCTCTATGTCACTGATATCCAATTTAGAATAATCATAGATCATATATTGATTTTTATAAAGGAAGAGTGAGATATTATTTGTTAGGAGTGTATTGATATTTCAAAAGTGATTGGTTTTAAAGTATAATGGATAGTGATTATTCTTTTAACATTATAAACATTATTTCACTTTAGTGATTCTGATACATTGATACATTTCCATTGCTGAATCCTTGGATTATACCAGTTAAGATGACCAAAGTAAAAATCATTGTGTCTATATCATGATTTTCTATCATTATATATTGTTGTGAATAAAATAAAAAAATGTTATTTTGTTTAACAATGATTAAAGACCCTAAGGGATAATTATTTTTATCTATCATACCCTAATTCCACCAAATAATATTTTGTGATTAAATTTTTCCATAGTATTCCTCAATAGATATTTATACTAACATTGACCTTTATCTTTGATTCCATTTAAAATGACCTAATACCCCTATATACATGTGATAGTTCACTTTGTCTCACTTCCTCCAAAATATAGAAAATGCCTCATGCAGATGGGGAGCTCTCATATGGTATTCATATGATGCGAGGAACTCCCAATACCCTATGTGAGACTAAAAATGAAACATTGTAGAATAAAGTGCTAGGGAAATTTTGAGACACTCGAAAGATTCACATGACGGTGGTTAATCCCATGTCATGAACATTGGGGACCACTAAAAAGCCATGGATCCAACAATCTCTCACACATTTGTACCAAAGTGGTTCAAACCTATTCTTTGTGATCTAATAATAATATTTTTTAACCATTAATATCTTTACACCACATCATAAACCATATTTGGTAAAACAGTTACATAAAAAACCCAAATACCAACCCATTCATGATATTTTTTCAATGATAAAATAGACACAACATCTCCATTTTTTAACTAAACTCATCTTGAATCATTGTTTCCCCAAGTTCAACATATAATATCTCTCCCCATTTATCAATATTACTCTTCCCCCCATTACAAGTTTGATTAATCTCATAACCTATTATTAATTAGTACATCTACCCATTTTTCTATAAACCCAAAGGTCACCCCTTTGAGTTCTTCAATATGGAGAATAATAGTGATCACCACACATTTGAATTTACAACACGCCATTGAGATTATGGGCTCCACATCCACTATTATCTAAGCATGGGGGTTGACATGACTCTAAGTCCTAGTCAATTACTTTTAAAATATTATTTCGGTAAGGACATCATTATTATATCATTGACATGATGTTACATTTTCATATACTCCAACATAACCAACCAATACTCAACCTTCTTCCTGATGATGTGATTAAAGATCTCAACATTATTTGTCTCTATGTCATGGATGTGATCATTTCTAATATTAGTAGCACGTGAATTATCATAATTTATTGCAATTAAGTATTTTTTTAAACCCGCATGTCTTTAAGCAAATGATTTATCAATAATCAAGTGTGTCGGTTTGAGTAGACATAATATATTCATCTTTAGTGGTTCTTAGGGATATATAATATTTTTTCGTACTAATACAACCAAAACACAATCCTCAAGGTATAATTCACTAATGGAAGTTGGATTTCTTTTATCCACTGATCTGACCCAATATGAATATTTTTCTCAAAATAATTATTGTTTTGATGATTTATGATTGAACAACTCCAATTCTACCATAATTTTTATATAATGATGTACTGTTTTCTTTATTTTCTTGTGGTTTTCCCTTGGATAGATATATTACAACGTGTCTTACGATGAGGGAAACACAATGTCAGGTCCTGTTATTGTTAATTATCTGAGACTCCAAATAGTTATCTTAGACTCCATGATATTGACCTTATTCCCACAACCATCTTTAGATAACTTCATCAAGGTAGATCCAATATTGTCTTTGGATTCAAATTATCTATTCCATACCTCTTGAGTACTTATTTAAAATAATTTTGTTGTGTAATAAATGTTCCATCAATTCCTTGGTTTACCTATTGTCTTAGGAAAAATGTTAATTCCATAATCAATGGTATATAAAATCACACCATATATATTAAGAATAATAATTTCACTATGAATTATCCAATCCTAGAATGATTATATAATCCATATAAATGTGAACCAACATCCTTTGATAATTATTTTTCTTGATGTGGATATTATGATTGAATCAACCTCATTAGAATACCAACTTTTTTAAATATTGATTTTTTCTGGAATTATATAACAATTGTTATAGATTTATACCACACAGAACATTCTTTAATAATACACCTTTCCATCACCTAAATTTATAATAAACCCATCTAGTTTTTGGATGTGAACCTCATCTTATATGAGACCATTGAGAAATTTATTGTAATAAATATTTTGTACACATTGAATTTTCATTGTACTTACATAGCCAAGATTATCATAATAGTGTCAAAAACGTAAATATGGGAAATTTTCTCATAAAAATAAATTCCCTCAATCTAGGTATACCCCTTTCTAACTCGATGTTATTTTTCTATGTTAAATTTTCATTATTTTTTTTTATAGTAGAAAAACTACTTGGTATTGATGGATTTTTTATATGAACTCCAAGAAATGATTTCCCATGTATAATTCTTTTCTCTTAGTCAATCTTTTTATTCATCAATGGGACCCAATTATCATATTTAGGATTTTCTTCAAAATAGGTAAGCTCTACCTTGGATTAGAGAGATTTCTGTTTTAGAGAAGTCATTATAGTTATTTTCTCATGTGTGGTAGGGTCACCGATGATATTATGCCACCTAATATTTCTTTATCCTTCATCTTGTGTGCACACACTTGTCTTACTCCACCATCACAATAATCAGTATTTTCTTAGAAATTTTACCCATCCTGCTTTTCTTCCCAGAAGATACTCATCTCCATATCACTTTCATCATGAAATTACTCATTATTTTACTAGAAATTATTATCATTTACCACCATAGTGACATATTTTCATTTAAATCACTTTTTTAGAAAGTTATTGTTGAATTTGTATGCTTTTATCTGGCCTATGTTTCTAAGGAAACTCTATTAATCACAAAGTTCATCAAAATTCCAATATTTATCATTATTGAGAATGAAACAATTACATTTAAGGATTAAATGGTTCTTTGGAAATGACTTCTTTCTCCACCCAATATTTTACAGAGTATTTTCTCTCCCTCCAGACACAAAAATTCTCTATTAGAAATAGAGATCAATTTTATGATTGTTTCCTTCCAAAAATTCATTGGGAGTTATTTATCAATATTCCTCATTTTGGACAAGTTGTTTATAATCCATTTTATCTTCTTGACAACACTATTTTACTAAATAGTTATTAATTTTAAGAATTATTTATTTATCCCATGTTTTTTTAGGTAATCCTCCACTATGATATTTATAAAGCTTATCCTATTATTGGTCTATTCTTTTAAAATTTTCTTCCCAAGAATCTTTTCATCCTTTATCTGTTACAAAGTAATGCAACTGAAAACCCTAGTGTTGTTGGTGATGACCCGAAACCATGACATCCTCTAATAATTATCAATGAAAAGAATATAATGTCTCTTTCCATTAATAAATCTGGGTGATACTGCTACATATACATCAACATGAACCAGTTCAATCACCCTTGTCAACATATGATCATTTTCCTTACACGCCTTTTCAATGAAATTTCCTTTTTTTGGTAATCATTTCATTTGTGTGTATGGTCACCTAAAAATTTAGGGAGATAATGTAATCCATAGCTCTTCACCAGATCATCCAACAATTCTTCGCTCAATTCAGTATTTGAGAAACACTAATTAACATTGTTTTTCTTGTATTTTCATGGAAGGCTAAATCATCACTAAATTATCCATGATGGTTTGCTGAATATGTCATGGACTGATTTATCTTTGATTATTTTGTGATACTTTTAATAAATTTATGCCAGTCATTTCATGGAAGTTTTTTAGAAATGTTTTTTAATTTTTAGCAGTGATTTTATATTTTTAAAGTATAAATGAAGATTAATTTATATATATATATATATTGTGGATGTTTATTATTATTATTATTATTATTATTTTAAAACATATATTTAATTTTTATTAATAATAATAATATATTTATTTTAATTTTATTATTCCCACCCTATAGAAATGAACGCGTCTGTATATATATATATATATATATATATATATATATATATCTGTAGAGCAGGATTTGAACCCCATACATATTGGTTATTTTGAAACATCATTACCACTTCACAGAAGCTATTCATGTAGTCACTAAAAATACCTTAATATACTTATATATATACAACTAAATAAATGTAAATACATATATATGGGTATATATATTTATTCTATATTTATAAACACACATATATAAATATATATAAATATATATAAGAATTTATATATAATAAAACATAATTATATATAAATAAAAATATATATTTATATATATATTTTTTAATATATAAAGAAATATATATATACATAAATATAAATATGTATACATATTTTGATACCCAAATGATATATATAAATAAATATAAATATAAACACATATAGATATATATAAATATATATAATTATACCTAAATACATATAAATATCTAAATATATATATAATTATAAATAAATGGATATATATAAATATATTGTTAATATATATATAAATACAAATATGTATATAATTATATATATAAACACATATAAATAACCATACAAATATTCAAAAAATATATATGTACACAATCCCACATAATATATATATATATACACAAACATATAAATACTTATAAATATACTGAAATATAAATAAATGTATATGAATATCTATCTATCTATATATATATAACACAAATAAATATACATAAATAGATAGACACAAATATATATATTTTAAATTGCACAGGTGGAAGCCCCTTTTATTAACTATAAGAAAAAGCATGGTAGGAGAAGGGGTCAGACATGGAAAGGATACCCTTATCTTGAAAATAGAAAAAATAACATAATAAAAAGCATAAACATGTCAAAATGTCCTTTCTGGACTACTGGTTATCCATGTATATTTGAATGGATGTCATTTCTTCCCATAAATTGAGACTTAGATCACAGGTTTATATTATGATAGCCCCACCAACACCCCCTCATATATATAATCCCACTTAATATATATAAATATATACAAACATATAGACTTGTACTGAAATATATAGATATATATATAAATGAATATAATTGAATATAAATATACATAAATATACATCAGTACATATAGATATCTTTAAATATATATAAATAAAAGTAAATTTACATATATATAACTGAATATAATTATATATAAATAAATATATATATATATATATATAAACACAAATAAATATAAATATATACCCCTATGTATAGATATATATATATATATATATATCCACAAAATATATTTAAATATATATAAATATAAATTAATATAAATATAAAATAATATAAATAAATTTAGGTAAATATATATAAATGCACACATCTATATATAATTAAATATAAAAATAAAAATAAACCTGTATATATATATATGAACACAACCATATTCATAAATTCATATAATGATGTAAATAAATATACACAAATTGATATATATATATATATACAGACATATAAATATATATAAATACACACAAACAAGCACAATTCTTATCCTTTAACATTCCAGCATAAGGAACTTCTATTATTAATATGTTTTATTAATGAATCTCATCCTTATTCAAGCCTTAACATTCATAATAGTTAAGTATCGAAGATGAAATCTATCCATATAATCTGTGGAACATAGGACACATCATAAACATAAATCACCAAATGATGAATGAATACATTAATTTCAACACCATAATATAAATTGGAATCTAAATCTAGTTAATAAATTTTTAGAACCCACCAAAAGGACAAGAGTAACCTTGTAAATGAAGTATAAATACCATTAAAAGATACAAAATTAATGTATATTATCTTAAAACTCAGTTTTTGGGGAATAATGGGACTCTTTTACTCTTAAAAGTTGTGGTATTTGGTTCTTTGGAAATAAAGGTGGTATAACTTATCATAATCATTAATGTTTCTTGTCGAGAAGCCTAAACAGACACCTGAATCCAAATTTATGATCATTTGAAGTATCCTTTTTATTTTTAACTTCTTTTAGAATATTAAAAAAAATTATATCATTAAATATTACCAAACTATTATCTAACATGATCATGGTTCCTTTTATAATTTTGGATTTGACCAGTTGTGGAGCACACTCATACATTTAGATCAAAAGTTAGGGAAATTTAAAGAAAAAATTTGATTACTAAATTCTCATAGAAGACATGTCAGGTGAGGATAATTACACCATAATTTTAATAGGCATGTGAAAGTATGTGTTTATCTGTAAATGTATACATATATAAATAAATACCAATTAATAATTAATAATTAATAAATATATAATAATTAAATTATTTTTAAAAAAATTACTAACTAATAATAAAAAATAAAAAATAAATATTTTACTTTTTTATAATAAATAATAAATGTTTATATGTAATAAATAATAATGGTTAAATGGTAATAAATGACATATTCATAACATGTAATTAAAATTTTAATTAATTATCAGATATCATTAAATTCACTGTGGGTTTTTAAAAATCATTACTAGAACTAAATAAATTATAATAATATAATAAAATTCCTAAATAAGGGATTCTTTTAACTTTCTCTAAATAGTGTTGGTTTTAAATAATCCAAAAAACAATAGCTTTAAAATGAGACATTTATTGGTAGCTTTTAAATACACTTTTAAATTCTATTTTTCAAATTGTGAATGTCCAATATATTTATAGAAAACTATGTTTACTTCATCATTGGATTGAAAAAATATATATTTATCTGTAGAAAAAAGGTAGATATTCCCTATTTTTCTATTTCCTTGTAAAACAACGGTATCATCATTTACCTCAATGATACTTGTATTTTTGGAAAATTTTATTTCATGACCCAAGTCATATAGTTGACGGGAAATCAACAAGTTGTGACATTGACCTTCAAAAAGAAATAGATTTGTGTGTCTCATGTATTTTAGCCAAAATATGGATTTCCCTAAGACAATAATATTTTTTCCTTCATCATTTTAAAATATGAAAACACGTTCCTTTATGTACATTATTCTTGTGTCAGTATCCTTATTTCTTATCATATGTGAATTACATAATTTATCAATGATCTATTCACTAACAAGATTACATTCTTATAAAGAAAAATTTTGAAATGATTCCTTACCAACAATTTTATTTTTTAGAAATGTATTTCAATTGGAAAATGGTGTTTATTGTTATTCATGTACCACATTTGAGTAAAATGGACCAGCATCATCATACAATTCTTTAAACATATTTCCTGTTTTCCCACTTGATGATTCCTTGATCCATTGCTTACGACTCCTTTGGATCATCAAAGGAACATTCATTTACATCATTTGTGATAAATATCTAGACATATGTTAAAAATTCCACACTTGAAATGATATCCATTAAAATAATTCCGGGAATATTGAACTTTTCTAGACTACCTTCATTTCACATGTTCCCTCCTGTACATTTTTTTTATGGAACATTAATTTTGAAAATGTCCCATATTTTCCAAACAATAACACTTGATGTATGGTTTATTCATATATATATTTTATATATAATCATTTTTCTCTTAGGTTCTTTTAGTTTTATTAATATAAGTGGTACCCAAATAAATCATCAACCTTATAGTGGAAACTTGTGTCTTGAAATTTGTTAAACTTTCCTTCTACATGTGATCAAACCCCATGATAGTTTTGTCACTATGAAATTTATATTAATTCTACTTCAAATGTTATGACTACCTGACCAAATTTCCAAAAAATATATTTTACTTTTTATATCACCTATTTTATTTTATTTTAAATTCCATATCAGATGTGAACATTCTATCTATAGTCTTTATTTTCCACTACATGATGGAGTCATGTTTCCAAATATTTTGGATACATTTTATTTGATCATTTATTTTTTTATTCAAACTTTTGATAATGTTATTATTATATGGAATCTAGATCTTATACTCTATATCCTGATTCCATTATTTCATCTTTTTAGGTTTGATCTATTCAATCTCTAACATTATCCTAGACTTATCCTCTTCCGGATGCCACATGTAGAGTGTGGAATCATAACCAAATTTATTTTCTAACTTAATTTTGGATCTCCAAATATCTATCTCATCAATAGAAGATTAAAATTCATCATGGACAGTGACCCTTCCTTATACTTCTCCTTCATCACTATCACACTCTCTTCTATTGTCCGGGATCTTACTTCAACAACTAGGAGAGAATCTTATTTGTGGTCATTTTGGTATCTAATTTGTTCTAAATTCATTCATGTGAACTATTATATTACTATTAAATAATGATATTTTTCAGGAGGAAATAACACTTTTTAATTCTCATAAATTTAACATTTCATAAATATTTCATCATTAGACATTCTCCATCCATATGATCATCTTGAAACATATTCACACTCTTTGCTTCGTGTTGGAAAAATTAATGGTTCCAAGAATTAATGAATCGCCTATTGGGGATAGACAATTGGGAGTTTTTCCATACTAGATAAGTAATTAAATCTGTTTATGTTTAAGAAAATCAAGACCAATGAAATGAAATAATCAATTAATTGACATTAAGAACACTTCAACTAAGAAGGTTGGATAATCCCATATAATTTTTATTTAATTTATAGATTGTTTGATAAGTAAAATGTTTATTATTTATTTATTTATTGATGAATTGATAAAACAAAATCATCAAACAATCATTGTGTCATAGAATCCAATGGTATAATCCCTCTAGTGTTCTTATACATGTGTTCCAAATAATCAGAATAAAATCATAAAATCACATGGTGATAACATTGTCAATCCTAATTTCTTAGGCCATGAATCATGAATCACTATAGAGATATATTTATTGATTGAATATTATCTTCATTTTACCAAAGTCTCGAGAGAAATGGGGAGTATGATTTCTGTATTTCTTGATACCATTCATGGGGGGATTCTCTCTTGGCATCGAGAAAATTCTCTCAATGTTTTTTATGCACAAAAAGTGGATAACCTTATAATTTGATATAACCAATCATTTATAAAGATAGGATGGGGTTTTTAATTTCACAAGTTCCATTATCCAATCCATTATTCCTTATACAACCCAATCTCTAATAGAAATAAAAATATTATTACAAATTTCAAGACATGTGAAACAATTGCAGACAAATAAGTACGTTATGTTAAATTAATAAAATAATATTTACATAAATAATATTTAATATATCATATCTAGTTTTACTATTAAACTCAGTCCCCAACCCTCGTCAATATTAATCAATCCATAAATAATGACAATTTATTTCATAAATAAATTTCATTACTTTATTTTTTGATAAATATAATAAAAATATATTTTATAAAATAATGAGAATAAATACTTATTATTGTTAAATTCAGATATTTATTCATCTACATAAATTAACATTAATTATTGGTGACAAAATAATATTGCACAATTATGAAACCACAAAGTGGGAATAATATGAATTCTAAATTGTTAATTTAAAATAGAATTTAATAGATAATTTGAAGAAACTTACTGTGTAACGCTCTAAACCTTTTCTTAGTGACATTTAGAGGAAATGTCAAAAGTATAGGGTTATTATCTAGAAACAATCTAGGAACCCATATATAATGATGTTAATTTCTTAGTGACACAAAAATAATACAACTTCTCAATTTGTAATATAATACCTTTATCATGATATCTATAATCATGTACGTTTAATATTGTTTTCATCAACCTTTGATCTCAATAACTCTTTCTGTGAATTTCTAGAATTCAACCATCCTGTAAAACCCCATATCTAGGGATTAATTTGATCTTCTCCATTCCCATAAAATATCCTGAGATATAGTCATAAATTAAATAATATAAGGTAAAAATCCGTTCTCATGTTGTTTATTAATTTAATATCCCTCCTGATACACCCAATATATCTGAATTCACTGTAAACATATATTTTCATGGTTAAAATCAATGAATAAAAGGGAATGACAAATGATATCCATTAATAGAAACTAAATTATAAGGGACAATAAACATAATAAAATTAGGAACATCTAATCACACATACAAATGTGGATTCATACTGGTAGGTCATGTTCTCATAATCTTCTAAAATAGAAATTTTAGAAGTCTTAGACCATGACAAAGTGCCAAATATTTATATGAGTCTCCACCCATGGTACCTTATATAATTAACAACCCCTAAAATGAAATAATATGTTTATATAACATATATTAAATAATATTATCATGAGGCTTATTGGTTCTCATCATAGTAGAGATCAGATATGAAATTTATATTAACCAATTAATTTTATGTAATTATCACATTCAATTTCATGAATAAGAATAATCATGACGTGATATGAATTATATTAGTTTTCTGAAAATGATTTTAACTAATAAAAATGTTCATAGAATTTTATTCTTGGAAACCTAATCTAGCTGACTCCCATTTCTCTAGAGAAAACAAATAACAACCATCAGTATGCTAGATCTCACATGATACTCATGCTTATAATAAGATATGTTTTTAGTTATATATTCCATTATATTTTCTTCCATAGAAAATTTGATCACTGAAACATCAACCATTTGATAGAAATCCCTAAAAAGGTGATCTTTATAGAGTATATTCCTTGTCCATTGGTGTGACCATGTTTCCTTTCTGATATCCACCACTAAATTATTATCATATGATAGTGGTATAGGGTCATTACTACAGGGAACCACATAAATATCTTTTAAAAATTATCATATCCCAAATTATTCTTTGGTTTCATCAAAGGATTCTATATATGTATAATGCACTGTATAACAGGGGACAATTAACTTCTTCGAACTATTTCAGGTTACATATCCTTTATTGATACTGAATACATAACCTTACTATGACTCCATATCATTAAGATATGTCCAACTGATAGCATATGTACGACCCTTAATGACTAGATTTTCACCTCATCTATACACTATGAACATATTCTTAATTCAACTTAGATACTTAAGGATTCCCTTAACAACGAACAAATTATTTCCACCTAGATAGATTTGATATCTCACTACTATACTCAAACTGTATGAAATATCAATTTTAGTACATAACATGGAATACATGATTGGTCTTATCACCGAATCACATAGTATCTTACTCATTCTCTCTATTTTCTATTGTGTCTAGGGATACATTGTCTTGGAAAGATGTATGCCATGTAAAATTAGAAAAAATCACCTATTAGATTGTTCATTACTAAATATATTTAGTATTTGGTCAATATATTTAGTATCTGGTTAATAAATGTACATTGAATTAGTCCAATAGGTCTCTCATTTTAATCATAAATGACTTTGATCTATAGAATGTATGCTAGATAACCTATATAATTTATGGATTTGAACTTCTTCAACCAATCCTTAACTATATGTAATACTGGAATGAAATTTCAAATAATCAATATATCAAAAATAAATACTACTAGGATAGTGTCTACACACAAACTAAATATATTGTAAACTAAGGGATCACATTCATTATTAATAAAATAGTAGGTTCCTGACCCCTTCTATCATATTCTTTTAAATTTTTATGAATGTTCATGGTTCTTGGAGGAATATTGGAATAGGGTTAGTTTATTTTGAGGGTTAAAATTTATATATATGTTCAATTCAGAGTTTAGGGATATATTTAATAGTTTGAGAGAGTATTTCATGGTGAAAATGGTCATTCACATATCGAGTAAGGATTGTTCACAAGGTGAGATTCACATCATGATCTGTTGATTTATTATGTGAATGGGTGAGAGGTTGGGTCTTGCGAATCTATACCTGAACAATTCATAGTGTGAGATTGTGGTTCACAATGTGAAATAATTATAGGGTTATTGGATCTAGGGGACATATTTTTATGGGTATTGAACTCAAACCATTCACAACATGAATAACTCATTCATATATTGAATTTTTGTCCTCCAGAATAGCTATAGATTGTTCTAAACCCTCAAACACTCTCAAATTTATCCAATTTATAAAACAACAAGGAAATAATAGGTTCTCATTTAGATTGTATCATTTCCATTTTAATTGGAATCAATTCCTAGCTTCTCGAGATAGATCCATACTAATATGAGGAACAATATATTCCCTATGAGAGAGTTGGTGAGAGATGTATTTTTTTATTCCATTATTTCATAAATATTATTTGATGATTAAGGCTTGGGATTTATTGTTTCCCTTATATTTCATGAATTTGTGTTGATATCATGATTTATCTCATTGGGTAACTGTGTAAGTAACCTTAATAAATATTAAACCTTGAATAAATAAGGAATATGGGTTTTAGGATTTGTGATCAAATATGTTTATGTCATTTTGATGGGTTTCATATTGTTTTTCTAGATAGTGAGATATATCCTATTTATTATGTGGTTTATATTGTTTTTAATTCATTGAAATTGTATAAAGAACATAAATATAGTAATGGATTATAATTAAATTATATATTCAAGATAAATTTATACCATACTCTCATATATTAGTTGAAAAAATTAATTTATAATTATGGAATGTTTATGTTGACCTTTAGCCTTTAATAGATGATAGATTAGGTTTCCTATTATTATAACCTATTTTAAATGAATCATTCATTTAAATATTTTTAAAAAATAGATAGTTGTTTAAGAATATTTGTTTGGGGATGAGAAATCATGTTTTCTTATAAAGTCTACATGCCTTAGTTCTAGGTCCAAGATTCTCCATTAACTATTTATTTTTTTCATGTTTACTTTTTTGATTATTGTGATTGTGGATCCTTTATATATGACACGATCTGTGCATGGGAAGGCTGGTATATTAGTGATAAAATGGTGGGGGTACCCTTGGTTATGGCATTAGTTGGCACCCGTGATATCGGGATAGATTATTATATGTATAGTGGTTTAGGGATGAAACTTGGACTAACAGAGTTGGGTGAAGTAGAAATTTATAATTGTTTAATGAACTAAAAGAAATATTTATTCCATATTAATGAATTTCTTTCTTTTAGGGTCATATAGATGGGTCCCATGATTTCTATTTTCCATTCCCCGCTGCTTAAAGCAGGTGGTTATGCTTGGCTTATGCATATATTATGTTATCATATTAGGATGAGTCCTACAGTAACTGGAATTATGGAATCATGATTAATATTAAACTATTTAACAATGGGGTTATGGTTTTTATGATTGAATTGGAAAATAATTTATGATAATTATTAATTATGAAATGTATAACTGAAATCTAGTTGTTACGATGGTGTTTATATAGGGTATATAGTCCTTATCTGGGAAAGATGGCTATCCTAAGCGACAATAACAATAGTTTATATTAATGATAGTTAGTTTCCCATAGTTTGTTTTGTGTGATATATATTTATTCATTATTTTAGTTTTTATCATATGATACACTACCAAATACATTAAAGAAACTGACATTGTGTGGACTGTGGAGATGTTTTTTCCAATATTTAGTTTATTAAGGATGGAGGGATGATGATCCCATCTCCCATACACCCTTCTCTTTGTGAAGAATTATGTGTCTACATACATGGGTGTTATTATTTTATATATAAGCATGTAGTGTATTTTAATGGATTGTTGTTATTTAAAATTCATGAATCTCTAAATATAGTATCCAATAGATAATTTATTTTATTATGTGTTCAGAATGTGGTGGCTTAAGGTATAGTACGTGACATACCAGATGTAGTGGCTTTTTGGAAAACTATTCGGATACTATATAGATAATAGGTTGTGTTTTATGGGATTTTGTTATGTACAGGGGGGGAAATTTAGCACCCATATCGGTGTGATATCACATAGAGGGGTAGGGGTGAATATGTGATCCATTTTTCAATTTAAAAAATAATTATACTAAATTAAACCTCTAGGGATGATTAATTCCTTCATCATTTTTTTTATGTCATTTAGCCTTACCATGAATAATTTATGTAAATATGAAGACATATAACAATAGTATTTACAGGTTTCTATACAAATAACTACTTCTTTCCATGTTTGTTATACCCTACAACATGGAGTATCCATTATATTAGAAGGTGAATAAAAATAGTAATTGTTTATAACCCCAATTTCAAGTTTTTTATTCCTCCCAAATTCAATCTGCATTTAGTATTTTTTTTATTCCCCTCAATTAAAACTTATTCTCATGTGACTGGTAATAAGCTCTAATCAAAAATCTTCCAGTTACTAGATATACCTATTAATTGAATACTTGTTCTTCAGATGGGTTGATCCACTATATAAATATCTTCTAATGATCCTCTCCCACAATCTCACTAAATCAATCTTTATTGTTTATAATTCAAATACCATTGAAATTCATCTGATCATTCTCAATTGAGTTTCATCACCTATAGATAAACAATTGACTAATAGTAAATAAATTATCATGTCTAAATTTATTCTTTTGATGATGATGACCTAATCTCAATTATGATGTGCACAATTTTTACAGAAAAAATCATCACTGATATTTTATAAAAGATTAATATCTAAAAAATATCAATTTAATTCAACTTAATGTTCACTTCATACATTTCATTGATCATAATCCTAACACATATTTGTATATTTTTTTGACATTTTCTGTGGTTTTATGTTTTATTCACTTGGGTTATTCTTCATATTTTTTGGGAATCGTGCATTTATTTTAATGTTTAATCCACTTTCTACCATTCAATATCTAGAATAAGTGAGTTCATAATCCTCTTTCATCAAATTTATGCAATTCTAATAAACTGTATACTCACAGTCCATATCTTCTTTGGATTATACTATTTATTCCATCTTTTGCTCAAAATCAATAGATATTTGGGAGTCTGCTTCACACAAATAATTTATTCATGTAGTCTCTATTTCTCTTTCCCTCGTGTAATAGTATATTTGGTTACATATTAATATAATAAATGATTTTCTTTATGGGATATACTTCATGATACACTAGTTTTTTCATTAGTTCAATCTCATGTCCATCACATTTCCAAGACAATTCATGAGTTTTTCTTCACGTGATGATGTTCACACCGGATACTCTATTTTTTTTTTTGACATGTCGCTCTTCGATTATCCGTATTCCAAACATACTTCTCATTTGTTGGTTATCTCCTTTTATATCCATGAAACACTGTGTCTCACACAACCTTAGATCTGAAGATCATTCTATGCTAATGATGCATTCAATTCACCACAACACATTCCCAAAGATCATGTCTCTTTGAATATTGTCAAATTTGGGTGTCCACACAAATCAAAAAAGAGAATATAGGAATCTATTGTCAGTCTAGGAAACCACTCATGAATGAAGTATTATTATATGATCCTTATTTTAAATTATAAACTCATCTATGGTGAAATTATGGCTGAATGAACCCCTACAAGTATGTTTGTAGTCATCATATCTATGTTCGATGCATTATCACATGCATGAATATAATATAATGAATGAATAATTATTATAAGTTTCATCGTCTCATAATATTAATGATATAATATCCATGGATCCCTTTTTATTTTTTTTGGTTCATCAATGTAGAACATGTCCAACAACATCACCAGTGAGGTAGAAGTAGAAGATGACATGTATATTTGAATGGATGGTGTAGTTAAATCCCAAAAAATGGTTTTCGTTATTTCCATATATTTTTAATAAATATATTTAGTAACAAGAATTCTATTTATCACGAGGAATATTCACCTGGGGTTCACTATGATTTATAACTCATGTTGTTCGTTTATCCTGCAGGAATGGAGTACTAGGGTCAGCTCTGAAACCCCCACTGGCACTGACCCAAGTGACTCCCTTCTTTTTTCCTCCTCTAATGGGGGAGCCACCTCTACTCCAATTCACACTAAATTAACCCCATTTTACATTGGCCTACCCAGTATTCCTCCACATTGGATTTTTTTTGGGCGATTCCCCCATGTGGGAGAGGTCATCATCCCATATGTGTGGTATTTAGTTGAAACATTTGGCTCACATGGTTTTCCATTTTTATTATACACCCATTATATATTCCAATTAAAGCCATTTTAAAATTCCTTCTCTATTATCTAAAATACATAGATTTATTTATTTATTTATTTATTTTTATGCAGAAACCTCTTCAAATATTCATAAAATAAAACACAATGTATGGACTTCCTCAATTCAACTTCATGAAAGAACATTTTTACATGGACTTAAGTCATCTTCTTTACTCCATGAAAATAATCATATTTCATGGTATCCCTCTTATTGTATGAAATTTCCTTCTCCTAAGAACATGTGTTTGGAATTTATTGATCGTTTCAAATGATCTTATAATTTAAGATGACTTTATATTTATCATATTAATCACATATTGAAACATCAATTGATTACAAATGAAACACTGGGACTAAAAATGTCCCCCTTTGTGATTTTTTTTCAAAATAACCACACATATTTATAACTAAATATGTGTTCTCTTAAAATTTCCCCCTATTAAAATAATATGAAACTGATTCATGTGAGTACTTATCATAATCATTTAGTCAAAAACATCGTAACATTTTTTAAAAGAAACATATAATATCACATGATAAATAGAAAACATCCTTTATCTTACAACTCTAAGTCTATGTGAGATGAATCGATGTAGAAAACAGGGGTGCAATAACCAAGGTTTTCTAAGATATCCAAAACATATACTCACATGTTATATAAATCTAATATATTTTCTATTATCATTTAGGTGACTGTTGAGACATAAAATAACCGATCATGCACACACATTAATAAACATATCAGAAATTTGTTATACTCAAGAATATAGATCCCCCTATTTATTTTATTATTCTAAACCAATAAATACCCCTTAATAGATATGAAAAACACATATAATAATGGGGGTGGTATTTTGATTGGGATACCTTAACTTCTAGTTTATAAATCTATTTACAATTCCTTATTCCTGATGTAGTTAAAATGAAACAAATTCATCTCATCAAGGCTTCCCATCAAAATATTCATCCATATATTTTAATTCCATACATGTTAGTAAAAAATTAAAATCTATATATATATATATATAATGGAATAAGGTGTAATATATTGGTATCTCACAAATAAAATTTAGGATATGAGTTTTATCTCAAAGAGGGATTCTCTCTCTTCTTACATGTGTATCCTTTCATGGTTTTTTCATGGCGTGTGATTGTTTCTTCATCATCACATGACACTTCTAATAATGATATTATATCAACTTTAGAAATAGAACCACTACTTTGTGTGTTACCCCACATTTTCCTGATTTCATCTTCGTATTATTGTTTGGTCATATAATGATTTGAACCATGACCTAATGTTTCATATCTTTCACACTTTTCATTTCAAAGTCATTATTTGTAGACGAATTTTCTTAAATTTTAAATTCATAAACTACCAGTACTTTCTTAATTATATCCCTACAAGGATTATTATCATCCTATATTTATTTATCCTTGGTCATTTAGTCAGGATAGATATCTAAAAATTCATTCTTAATGTTATCATATTATTTAAGATTCTCAAACAAATCACCTATGACTGTGTATTTAGTCATAAACTATCATATCATCACATATACACAATGGAAAATCTCACTTGATGAGATAAATATGATTTTATCATCAAGGTGACCTTCTTGACCACATCTTCTAAAATCATAATTCATGCATTAAAATATCTTTTGGGTTGGTAGTTTTGATGATTTATTGGCCATTGGATTATATTTCTTATAATCTAATCTCATTTTCATAGCATTGACCCCCCATTATTCATGCCCCAATCCTTGTAGTTACGTGTTATTCCAAAATGAATAAGATTTATGACCAAAAACTCTACATATGTAGTAGTATACTCTAAAAGATGATATTTCTTTTTGATAAATGGTATGATATGAAACTTTTTTTTCTATATATTCCCAGATTGTGGGTGATTCTTATTATAAGGAAACCTTATAGATGAATTATTTCACTCCACCTATATAGAATACGTTTTCAAATTTATTCTATTAGTCCTAATTTTTTCTATATTTCTTATCAATTATGCACTCTTTGAGGTTATAGAATTAAATTTAGATTTATGAGGAGTACAAAAAACATGTCTTAGTTGATCCTTCTTGATAGAAAGATGTGATTATTCTCATTTAAGTCCAACTACTCTAGTGAATTATTATATAATTTTTTGACTTATTTTTAATAGTACAAAATAGTAGCTATGTCCAAGATAATTCATCCTTTTTATCACTAAGATTTTTTATGTAGGTAAATCCCAATCCTCTAAGATTCATACATTATCAATAAATTTTGTTTATTCTCTTCAAAAAGTGTTGATTATATATTTATAATTTATTATTCTTTAATTGTTTTCAGATTTACATCGAACTCGACTATCATTATCTTATATTCCATCATTTCTTTAATTTGTGTCACCTCTTTCTTGATATTTTCATTTTTTTCAATGATGGTCTTATTAATTTCTTTATAAATTCATTTATTCTCTTTTTTGAGTTGCATATTTTTCACAAGAGTATATTCTAGATTTTCATTTAAAATATATTCTTGTTTAGTTCTCTCATCCACATTATCATGATCAAATGTGTTTCAAGGTTTCATAGATGTGACCACAAGACACGTAAGATTAGTAGAAAATATATCATCTAATCACTCACTATATATTGATGATTATTAAAATATTTATTTTATCATAAAATTTATCTCCTTGAAAAAACATATCTTTATGTTCCTCCACTTTCTATTGTTATCTTCTTCACCTAATCCGCTGTAAACAGCCTTATTTTCTTAGAGTCCCCAAAACAATATCCACTCTTTAAGAAAATCCAGAATTTGGGTGATTTGTTTCCTTTTCTATTCCACATTCCTATATTAATCATTATAGTAAATTAGATCTTTATTTTATTGAAATATTTATCAACATCCTCATCATCAAAATCAATGATTATAGTTCTTTATTGATTATAGGATTACCTTTTATCATGGATTCAAACTCTATATCTTCTCATACCCTCTTACTCAATGTCGGTTATTTTTTCACATCATATGTTATGAGGATATTATGTTGTTCATCCAAGGATATATCATTTGATCTTAAAGATATGAATCTTTGGATCCAATCGGTCTCAGAAATTTATAATCAGTTTGTTCAGAATTGATGAATCATCTAGCTTCTCATCAATAATATAATGCTACTAACAATCTAATTTACACTTGCATGGTAGTCATCAACAATATCCTCATCGAAAATTTTGATATATTAAAATATTATTCACCATATTTTAAACATAGATTATTTTAATTTATGATTTTATTTGTAATTTCTTCTCAGTTTATTATAGACATCCTTATTAGTTTACAAAATCATAACTTTATTATAGTCATTTTATATTAGATACAGTAATATTACCTATTTATAATTTCCATCCACACCCATTTTCCTTTTATATACAAACGTTATATGATAACTATCATCAATAGGTGGAAATCCCACTATAGATTTATCTCTTACATCTATTCAAATTAATATGAGATATGATATAATTATATTCATCTAATTGTGATAGTTATCACTATATACAGTGGTAACACTCCTATAATTTATTGAATTTATGTTTACTATTCTCATATGTTTTTTGTATCTTTCATATGTGGCATTCTCTATGATAAAACTTGTATATCCTAGAACAATGTGACATAATTGATAGGGTTGGGTTGAAATAGTTATCCATTTTTTTTACAAATTGTTTCTTTTAAATTCATCTTTTTTGGATGGTTAAATCTATAATCCACTCCTCTAGTGTCTCTCTGCATTACCTTGAATAATTACATAAAATATGATTTCAAAGAACATAATTGTTTACAAGGATTATTAAAAAATTATTCTCTTTCCATATTCATTATACAACCCATTATGGATTATCTAATATATCAGAATGAGAATACAAAAAGTAATTTTCTATTCCCTCAATTAAATGTTGGTAAAACCCCCAACATTATTTCTCATTCCGATGTTTTTTATACCCCCCATGAACTTCTTCTGTTTGGGTTGGATATACCCACAATCACAAATCACACAACTACTATTTATACCCGACACTTTTATCTTATTATTTATACTTCTTAATCAAATATTGAATGATTTTCTTATGACCCTCTTCCATGATTAGGCTAAGAAAAAAAATTCCCATTTATGATTCAAGTACCTTTTCTATTATATTGGCAATGTTCAGCTGATTTTGATCACCTATAGGCAATCATTAGACTCAGGAAAAAAATTATTGGGAAATAATTCTTTCTTCTAAGGATGTAGACATGGCCTCACTTAAGAAGCGTAAACTCTGTGCACACAAATTCTTAAATGATATTTTTTAATAATTAATACCTTAACAATATCAATTTAATTTAGATTATTTTTCAATTATTTCATTTCATTGATAGTATGTTGAGGACATATTTATATTTTTAGTGTTTTTAGTTTATGTGATTTTGTGGTTTATTTGTTTTTATGATTCTATAAATTTACATAGAGGCATGCATATCCTTCCACATTTAATCCTCTATAAAACCTTTCAATATACAGAATGGTTAAGTAAACATTTTTTTTAATGAAATTGGAACAAATACAATGAAGTATTTTCTCACAATCCAATTCTTCTTAGGATTATATTGACTCTTTGTTCTTAGGCATAAACCCCAAATATTTTAGGGTATCAGCTTCATGAAATACCTTTGTACAAGAAGCCATTATTTCTCCTTCCTTTATGTAATTGTATACATGGTGGTTTCTTAATCTCATAACCAGTGTGAAACATAGTATTTCCTTGATAATATACTAGTTTTTCCATGGCTTCTATCTTTTATAATTCTCACTAACATGATAGTTTATGAGTTTTCCTTCGCTTGAATATGTTCACTTGGGATCCCCTATTTAACCGAAGAAATAGATTTATCTCTTAGATTCTCAATATTTTTACATAAAACCTATAATAATAAGTTCCTCATTATATATTTTGAAAGAACCATGTCTCAAAACACCTTATATCATAATATAATTCCTTGTTAATTCTATATTCGAATCACTACAAAAAATTACTAAAGATCTTGGTACATTGAATATTTTCAATAGGTGTTCACCACAAAAAATATACAGTGATAATAATGACATATATTATTAATCAGGTATTACTCTTATTAGTCGTATATGATAGTATGATACTCATTTTAAATCTCATACTAATCCATGGGGATCATGTATATGAATATCCTTTTACAAATGTCTTTGTAGTTCGATGGTCCTTGTTCTTATAGTTATCACATGCATGAAAAGTGTAGCCGGAATGCATGGTGAATAAAAAGATTATAATCTTGTAATATAAAAGGAAGAACAACCATGGTTTCCTTTTTTCATTCATTGGTGGTTAGGACATGAAGAACCAATCAAATTAAATCATGGATGAAGTGGAGGTAGAATATGATGATCAAATTTGAACTGAAATAGTAGATTAGTCTTATATCATAGTTGGGGTTCTTTTTGTATATTTTTAATATAGAGCTATAGTATTCTTACATCCATATCCAACATCAAAAATTCACTTGGTCTTTACTCCACATTATAACTTGATGCATTCCTTTATCTCAACAGAAGCGAGTATCGGGGTCTGTTCCAAAACCCCCGCTGGCATCGCCCTATAATAGAACCCTATCATCGTGCTTCCCCAAATGGTGGATCCACCTCTACTCCCATGTGAAGTATATTATATGCCTTATACATGATTATTCCCAAAATTCCTCCATGCTAGGATAAGTGGGATGATTCCCCCATATGATTAAGGCCCTCCTCCCCCAACTATGGGTTTTAGTTGGACCATGTGGCTCACAGGGTCATCATACCTTTTTATGAAGGATGCATTATAGAACTCCTTCCAATAATTATTAAATTCCTTCTCTATAATATAAAATATATAAATATATTTTTCTTTTGACAGGTAATCTTCATCACGACCTCACCAAATGAAAAAATCATTTACTTATTGAATTCTTCACCGTACAATTACATTTTAAATGGACATAACTCATATTATATGATTCATTCAAATAATCATTTTAAAATTCATTACCTATTGTTTATAATTTGATTATAATAATAAAATTTATTTAAAATTTAAGGACCATTTCAAGAAATCATTATCCTTGATATTCCTTCATCATTATCATATAAAAACCATTTGAAACATCATTGAAACCTAATTAAAAACCAATCCCAAAAAAATTACTTTATATAGTTTTTTTTGAAACATGTGGCTTAATAGAGAAAGATAGATCATGATTTGTTACATTGGGGTGAGGGTGGAAAACCAATGGGGAATTGGTAGTAGAGTACCATCACTTTTATTTTTAGGTTGGATATTATATTATCATATTCATGAAATTTTTAGTGATACATATATTGTTAATGTGGAAATTTATCATACTGAATTTGGTGATGATTTGATTTCAGTATTTGTTTCACCAGGGTTTAGTATTTTTTTTAAATTTTTTATATGTGGTTTTGGGGATTAATCTATAGACAATTCATGTTATGGTCACCCCTATATATATAAATTGTTTTTTAGGTCCATGTGAGTTGTTTGAGGATTGGGATGGACATTACTAGCTCATGGAGTTGTTTAAGATCTATTTGAACATTGAGCTATCTAATGATGATTTATTTTTGGTACGTGCATATTACTTTTAGTTGTTTTATTTATCAATAACAATAAATTAATGAGTTTAGATCGTTTATTTAATACAGGTAGGAGTTTATAGGTGTTATTTTCTTATCTATCATTCCTCATCTTCTAATCAGAAGTTAATGCCTCCATTTCATGTATTTGATATAAACACTATGCTAGTATCAAATCCATGGCCTATTATAGGTAGTCTTTTGTTATTATTTTCTCTATAACCAAATTGTTATATTAGTTTGGGAACCTTTTGGGGAGGGGCCATGATAGAGTGATATCAAAATTCCAGGTTGAGAGATAGAACTCAATTTAAAAATAAGAACCTATGAGGACTACACGAGTTGGTAGGGTAATAAATTCAAATGAACATATTAGTTTATATAAAAAAAGATATTTTTTGGACAAAGGTATTCAGGTCCCCCTATGATCAGATGAATGGACCATCACATTCACTGAACATACTAAGTAAAGTGATATTGATTATGGGGTAGCGATTTGGGAAAGGATCACACAACATTATTATTTTTATCCTCTTTTTGAATTGGGTATAAATTGTGGTTTTGTGTTAAATTAATTAATTAATATTATATATTCAGTATTCTATGTAATGGAGTCCCTAATAATTTTTTCTTTTAAATGAATAACTCCAGGTTGAGGTATTAGTCATGTTTATGTCAAAGATGTTAATCAGAATTAACTGAAAGATCACTACACATTTGAGGTCGGTGGTTGTGGAGAATGGAAGAGGAAACTATAAGAGTTTTATTTTTAGATCCCACGTAATTATAAGGGATCCATTCGGGATTCAGTGACATATGAATTGTTGGTGGAGGTAGATATTTTATTCAATGTGTTCCATTATCAGAACAATCACTTGTTTTCCATGGTGATGACATTTTGTGTTCAGTAGCTTGGAAATGGATATTCTTTTTCCCCATAGACCATTATGATTTATTATTTTCAAGTGTAAATTTTGAAAACAATTCAAGGCTTATTTACTTTCCATGATTGTGAATACAACTATTCATCATGATCTACCTAACCATTGACAGAGATGTTCTTGTGTGTGGGTATTTAGGATATGATTTTGGAACCATCCTAGTTATTATTCATATATATTACTATGTTATAAGGATAGGGTGAGGCATTTCAATTATTCCTTTTATATCGATATCTAGTATCATGTCACTCCATTTTCACTACCAACTGATCTCACGGTGCCAAAGAGATATGATGTATTGGAGAGAAAGCTGTGTAGAACAAGAATGGTATGGAAGGGGATTTGTCAAGACTCTCTGTGTAGTAGAGTTGTAGTATGTGCTTATTATTTTCTTGAACTGAAGGGGTTTTGGTCGGTTGAGGGTAGGACTTGGGCCTCTCTATCCCATTTCACCAGGGTTGGACGCTCTCAAACCACTAAAAAAAGAGTTTATACTTTTTTATTATGGATTTCATGACCATTAACATCAGAAGTGACTGGCCATTCTGAGTATAAAACATGGAACCCATGTTCTAATTTAGGTTCTGCAAAGGTGAGACAATGCAGGTAGGTGAAAAACCTGTAATACTTTTCACCCTTAAGAAGTATAGTGTGGTCATGGAGGTGATTCCAATAGGGATTGAACTGTCATAGAGTAGGTATTTATATGATGCATTCTATATATTTTACATAAATCGATTATTTAGATGTAGTTTTAGTTACTATTTTATATCTTTCTACTTAGGGGTATGCATTGTTTAATTCTAGTGCTACGAACTCCTACATTTCTCCTAGCATGGTCAATGCATTGGGGATGTTGGTAGAGAGAATTCATGTTCCCTTTACATTAACTATTATAGTTGGAGGTGGTGTTATATTATGTGGTGTTTGTAAAGAATATGAAGTAGTTTTATATAAGAACCAATCTTGATGAGTCTTCATATGTTTTCATATATAGCCATATGACATCATCATTGGAATAAACTATATGTATTTAGTACAGTATATCATGGATTTATCTAGAAGGTAGATTATTTTATATGATTTTGATAGAGAGTATATATTCTTTTTGTTAGATAGAGGCCCTTATATGTGTTGGCGGAATGTTTAACCATATCTTCTGTGATGGAAGAGTTGATTCTGGGATCTCCAGTGGTTAGTCTAGAAGTGTTTCCCAAGGTCATTGAAGAGTACCTTGATTTTATTCCTAGAGAGATAGTATTCATACCACCTCAATGATAGATCATGTTTTGAATAGAATTTGCAGCTAATGACTTCTATAATTTCGATGTTTCTTTATATTATGAGACCTTTTGTGTTGCAATGGCTTGCGATATAGACTAATGATCACTTACAGTGAAGTTTCATTTGTCCTAGCATATCAACTTGGTTTTAATTTTTTTTAACAATGATGATGGGTGTATTTTTATTTGTATTGATTATAATTTCTTGAATTTTTTAACAGTGATGAACCATAACCCCCATTCATGGATTAATGATTTATTCAATTTTATTTGGTGATTTAGTTGGTTCTTTATGATCATTTTATAATCGGGAAATCAAAAGATGTTGATAAATGATGGGGATATTTCAAAGACTACTTCTGATGTTGTTATGGGCATTATGAGTTTGTTTTATTTTTTTGAAATAATGATCAACATAATTGTATTCATTATATTGTTGAACATATTGTTATATTTTTTTCTAGAATAGATCATGCTAGTTTTTATCAAATACATTCTTGTGTAGTATGTGTTTGAGGATGATTACATAGAGCATTTGTGGGTCAGATTGGGAGTTCTTCATTGTAAGAATATAATCATAATTCATTGAAATTATGATTTTAGGGCTCAAATATTTTTCTTTTTCTGGAATTTCATGTCTCATAGGGGATTTTCCATGGACCCTTTGATGATTGAGTCCATCATTTAATATTTATACCCTTGGAATTTTCTAGAGGTTTAATGTTTCATTGGTCTTACAGGTTATAATAATATGTTCATGACAAAATTATCATAGATAGTGACTCCTATAAAATCCTTTCCAAGAAAAGAATTAGAATTATTATGGACTTATTAGTGTGAGGTTTCTTTTGTGTATCTAAAGTAGAATCCTTTTAGTGATCTGGTTCTTGATTTAAGAGTGAAGTGTTCAATTTTTGGTTTTATTTGACACATTAGGCCTTAGATTGGAAAATGTTTGGATTCCCCATAGAGTATTTGTTTCTTTATTGGTCCTATATTTTATTCCCCTATGAGTATATCAATGCTACCCATGATATCAGGTTCTATCATGTTTTCCTTGAGGTTTTAGTAAAACTACATTATCAGTGAGTGATTTTTATTTTAATTGATTAGAAAATACAATAGTATGTCTTCTATGCGAATTACAAATACCTCTGAAAAGGTGGATGGAATTGTTATAGGAATAAGACTTTGAGATTTAATATACACTAGTAAAGGGTATTGTTGTAGCTGATGTAGTAAGAAAGATGTCACATGATGGTGTTTTCGATGAGTTTGTTGATTCATAGAGGGTAATAGAGGTTCTCTCGATGATGACGTATCATCATATTATTAATGTTGGAGATAGTGGATTATTTTATAAAATGTTGGTTTAGTCATATTTAGAGTAGTGGATGGAGGAATCCCATATCAGTAATTCCAAGGTGGATGTTTGGATTGATCTAATTTTCTGTAATGATTGACCTGAGGGATGTTTTGAGTATGAACAACCAAAGGTGTTATTTCTGGGGAGGATCTTCATTACGTTGTTGATTCAACAGGCTGTTCTATATAAGCTCCACATCACACCCTTAGTGGTATATCTTAGGGTGACAAAGAAGTACCTTGATATGAGAGGTTAGTTTTGGAGGTCAGGGTTGAATCATTTAGTTATATAGTTCATGTACCAGTGTTTAGTCTTCCAAAAGGTGTAGTATGAAAACCTTGTTCCCTAAGATTATATATTATCGTTGGATACTCCTAAGTGGAAGTGGGAGAAAATTTCAATGGAATTATTCCCCATTTTACATCTATATTAGGGATTTTGTAATTTCATACGGGTAATTGTAGCTAATTTTATAAAATTGACTCACTTTTTAGAAACCTATGAGTTTACCTGAGTAAAGGTTTTTGTTTAGTAATTATCTACATGATTTTTTGAGGTATCATGAAGCCCTAAAAAATATCATCTTACATCATGATCCATACATCACCTCCAAGATGTGAATATTTTTTCTGCATAATTTTGGATCATTAATTCTTAAAAATACTATTTTTAAGATCCATAAACATGTTGAAGTCCTCTTAATGGGCAATGAACATTTGGTTATGAGAGTAATATTTCTACCAGTTTTTTCTAGAATTTCAATGTGTTTGGGAATGTATGATCCATCACATTCGATTTTTCACATCCCCCCAATGATGAATTGGATTCATGATACATTTGTTGTGTGAAAACTTCACTGATATCTTCACGATGACCCTCAAATCATTGATCAGGGTGAGATTTCTATTGATGATGATATGGCCTTTCAGGAGATTCCCCTAGAGATCTTGTACCATCAGTAGAAGTTGAATAAATATCATGTTATTCCATTAGTTTGTGTCCTACGGAAACAAGATATTATGTGGGAGATCACTTAGGAATTTCAGTCATGGATTCACAATAATTTTCCATCTTTTTTTGATAGATTCTTCTTTATATGTGTGTTTTGATAATGTTTACCTTTATGTTAGATTATAATTTGTTTTCCTTTTATATGGTTCTGGATTTTGGATTTTCATTATTTGAGATGTCTCTCTCAGAGAGTTGTTTCATGTTGGTGGGTTGTTATTCATGGATTGGCAATTAGTTCTTGGTAGTGAAGGGTCTATAACAGGTTTCTCATGGGGTGGTTTTCTGGATTACACTTTTCCCTATACACTATTTTTGGTTTAAATTTTCTAGGATGATAAATTTTTGAGTGGTATTTGATGTAGTGGGGGAATACCCTTCAATCATGTTCCTTCATGTTTTTATGAACATAAATGTACTTAATTTTTTAAAATAGGTTTGGGGTAGTTATGGGGTTGGAGTATGGATGGTGGAACAATTATCAGTATAGATTGATGTTTAACCCCATTAGATATTAATTCAAAAATAGAATGGTTATTCGTGGACTAATTAATTATTATTTATAGTGAGGGATTCAAGGAATGAATCATTAATTCATGAAATGAATCAATGGGAAATCTGAAATTGTGAATTTATCCATGAATAATTCAATGTGTGATATTTTGGTTCATAGCATGAATTGAACCTAGGTTTATATGATATAGAAAATACACTTTTTTAGAGTTTTAAACTCAATCCATTTACAATGTGAATGAAATATTGACATCCTGAATGTGTTTCTTTTGGAATACCTATAAATTATACTCTAACCTTAAATACACTCAAATAGAACTGAATATTCCAAGAACCATGAATTTAATGGTTCTCTTTTATATTGTATCTAAAAAAAATTTATTTGAATTGAATACTGTATTATTAGGACAGATTTGTGCTAATCCAAGGGACCATTGTGATCACATGTGTTTGTGATGTCTTGAAGATATGCCTCTTTTTTCTATCTATTGTGAAATATCTTGTTCATATAATTGTTTATCATATTTTTTATTCTTTTAAATTATATAAATAATGTAAATATGATAATTTTTTATAATTAAATTATATTGTAATGTTAAATGGTTACCATACATTCCTGTTTTAGTTGAAATGTGGATGTTACAATTGAACCTTTTTTAAGATAACATTTAGAATTTGGTAGATGATGTCTTTTGTTTTCTATGGTTTTAAACTTTTTAAAATGTATTCATTAATTCATTATGGTCAAAAATGAGATTCTTTTTAATGATAAGTTTATTGGAGCTAAGTAATCCCATTTTCTTATGAAGGATGGATGCCTTGATTCTATATCCAAGATGAACTATTAACCATTTTTTCTACTTTCCTTGTATTATCTATATAGATATATATACATGGAATGAAAAAATATCTATGTCTAGGATAGATGATCGATTGGAATGAAAATAGTATTTGTGTTCAGTGTTGTGGAAGCAGTTGACATCGGTGATGGTATGATGGATAAGGACATTCATGATCACATCGAGGATCGAACCAGTACGGATAGAGTGGGATAAATCATTAAATTATTTTTGTTTGATGAATTTTAATTTTAATTTCTTTCACTTTGATGAAGTTATTTCTTTGAAGACTGTATATTTTAGTTTTTTAATTCTATTTTCCTTTCCCTACTTCATAATCTAGGATTTTGTGCTTGGACTATGAATATTTTATGGTATCTTTGGATGAGAACAAGAGTATCTAAAATTATTAAATGATAATTAATATTATATTATCTAATAAATGGTTTTGTGGTTTTGATATTTGACTCGAAATTATTGGTTGGAAATTATTAATTGTGGAATGTGTAGCTAAAATCTTTTTTCAATGCATGTATTTCAATAGGGAATCTAGTCTATATTGCGGGGTAGTCAGGTGTTCGGAGATATAATTGCAACAATTTAGATTATGTCCAGGTTGTTTCCCATAATTTTTTTGTGCTATATATATAATTATTCATTATGTAATGTGATTTCATAAACTACCCCACTAATGTTTGTATTAAAATAGGCACCCAGTGGACTCTGGGGGTGTTTTTTCCAATAACCAGAATGGTAAGGATGGATTCCTGACTATCCCCTCTCCCCCAGTATCTTATCTAAGTATATTTCAACATGTTAGTAAACATAATAATTACCTCACTAGATTTTTATATATATGGGTATAATGGATTTTTTTTATTTCATAATCATATATCATCAGGTATAATATCATAAGGATTGTTATTATTCATTTTTGTATGGGATGTGATGGATTGAGGTATTACACATGACACATGGGTTGTGCTGGATTCCGAAAAAAACTGTGAATTTATATATGGATATGAACATATTATTGATGAGATGACGTGATTCATGATATTCATATTACATTGTATTGTTGCCTTTGAAGAATGTATATTATTATAGATTGATGATTTCAGATGAAAAACATTGTAGTAAGAGAACAAAACTAATGGGGAAGTGGAATTATGGCACCTTTAGTTTTTTTTCAATATAGTATATTATATTATTACTTGAATGTACTATTTAGGGATAGATCCATGATGAGGCTAAGAATATTTCGAACATGATTTGGTGATAAGTAATTTTTATTTATTATTCCTTAGTATTTAGTTTTCTTAATTTACATTTTTACAAGAGATTTCCCGGATGAATCTATTAAGTAATCATGTTTTAATGTCTCATTTTTTCTGTGTATTGTTTTTGGATATTATATGGATTAATTTCATGACTATCCCATGATATGGTGTGTGTTTATTAGGCCCAGTGTGCCTGGAATAATTTTTTGAGATATATTAAATTGCAAGTGTGCACAATTTTCCTAAAAATGTTGATTACCATCTAAAAGATTTCTTTGATCAGAAATATGAGGGTTCCATTGATTTCAGAATGAAGGATTTAACATATGTGTGACTTAACATTAGTCAGCATGGGTTTATTGTTGAAAATTTGTCACATAATATTAATTGAATAAAATTATTTAATATATTTTGTTATTAAAAATATTTTAATCAATGATAGATGGATCTTTAAATAGATATTTTTTTTCAAAAAACCTAGAGTTAGATGCATAACCCAAGAACATATAGGTGATTGTTAAAGAGAGCCTTGGATAATCCTCTCAGGCTAATGTCAACAGAAACATTTATTGACAATCGATGCACAACTGATTTGATGGAACTTTCCAATAATGGATATGAAAATCATTTTTCATCAAAGATCAAACCAAATCATGTTTGGGTGTTTAATTTTGATTTTATTTTCCCTATTTTTGAATTCCAAGATGAACTCAGACCAATCAATAAATATATTGATCCATTATTCGATTATATTTTTAGGATGGGTAATATTTTGGGGGTTTTGACCGAGGATTAATCGCTGTGATTATTTATTTATTATATTGTTGTTCTAATAGAAACATAACAAGATTGACATAAACATCGACAAAGGTTTTTTCCTCTCTTTTTTCTTGTTCTTTTATCCCTGGATTCATCATTTGTATTAGGTATTCTTCATTTATCCCAAGAACCATCACATATCGATCAATTGATCATTTCACATCAGATTCCATGAACAACAATCCAAAATCATTGATTAGGGATTATCACGACACGATGGATGTGAGACAACATAGAATGAGTAAATCTGATGAAGAATGATACCTAATTTTTTATTTTATTTTTCATTCTTCGGTGTGTGATGAAGAATAAAAATTTGATCCATTTTGAAAATAGATCCAAAGATGAAACCTATCGTTTGGATGTTTTCGTGACTTCATGATCTGGGATCTTCAATTTCCCGGAAAGGAAACTGTTGGATTAAAGGTCGGAGCATCGGCTAGAATGCGTGGAGGAATATGAAGATTTCTATAAATTCCCACATAACACAGTGTATAATCTGGGATTACAGGATGTGTTGGAACCCTTGGTTGTGGCCAGTGATTTGGGTCCAAAGAAGTTATTACACACCATATAGCTAGGCCTACACGGTGTGTGGTCCCACACACGTGACATGGGTGTTTACATGAGAAGTACATGGACATGGGGTGGACTACACAACATGCCTACATGGTGTGTACTCCCCAAAAAAAGACACCATGGACCAGGAACATGGGATAAGTAATGCACTGGTACATGGGAAGACTTACACAAGTAGGATGTGTGTACTGGAATAGGGGTAGACTGTATAGGATGCCTACACTGTGTGTAGTACTACATAGGCACAAATTCAATGACATGGGTCTTTTAACAAGGTAGATCCTTAGGTCAAGGGATATGGCGTGTAACCCCCTATACATCATGTAATCCTTCCTAAAAGGATTAGATCCATTATTATCTATATGTTGGATAGGTTTTATTCATGTCTGTTCCTCTTATCTATTCCCTGAAGATAGGTATAGTATTGTTTCCTACTTATATGAGTATGATCTCCTCTGCAGGACTTCTAGGATAGAATTGTTGGAATCTCTTCAATAGTCCTTGAGTGGGATCCCCTATTCATCTTGGTTCCCCAGGTGGATTTATTTGTATCGACGTGACCAACACTATTTTTTCATTGATCTTCTACATAGTGGGTTAATACAAATGGAGTTTTTTAGTATCACCATGTAGACATGATTGTGATCCCCATCTATTTTATCATATTATATTTGGACGATAAACCTATTCATCAAATGATATCACCTGATGAGCATTACCTCTTAGACGAACATCTTTAGTGCTCACATACTCAATAGTGTGTTCTCCCGGATGAATTCTTCCTGGAACCTTTAAGCTAGAATCCTAGGATAACATTTTATGGTTGTGTATTACCCCTACACTGTGCGGCTTGTTGAGTGTATCTATATATTCTTGTTATATGTATTATATAAATAAACCTATGTATAGATGATTTTATTTGCTTTGTTACGTATTTCGTGGATTTGAGGAGACCTAATGAGTATTGTTATACTCATCATTGTACAGGCTTTTCCTACATGTGTCTTGTCTTTTTTAGATGATTGAACTTTTAAAAAAGTCATAGTTGGACCAAGACTACATGGTTCTTAGTGAGAGCAGATAGTCCAAGGTGCGATCCTTCATATTTTGGACAGAATTCTCAGTACATTTACTTTAAGGTTGGATTTATTTGATAGGATTTTTATGGTCTTGTATTAGTCCCTTTTTAATTTCATTACTACCTTTCATACTCTATTTAAAGGATTTTTATGTATTCAATCTTGATTAATTAGTAGTTTTTACATTTCATCATTTTTATAGGCTTGGAGATGTATGTGTGTGTGTACATGTAATTAGGCTAAGGCCTTTAATGTCGGTGATATGCCTTCTCATTACTATTCTCTAGCATGTGGCCCATTGGAGGTGTAATTAGAGAGTCATGGAATGGTTCCCACTAGGATGGGTCATAAAACAGTGGTATTAGATAAGTTAGTTCTCATTTATGAATGGAAATATGTCATATTAGTTTTGGGAAATAATAATAAGTGTTTTGAGTTTAGAATTTAGGTTAGTGGATTTAGTGTTGGTGTGGCAGTTGATGTATCCATACACCAGGACTCTAGTCACCTTCATTTCAACTCAGTACATGAGAACATTGGTTTTAGGGAAAACAATGGTAAATTAATCATACATGAATGGGGTTTGGATTGAAGTCCTTCTAAATTCAACTCTTTTTTATATACTCATTGACTTTGGCCGACCTTGTTTTTTTTCAGATTCCTCTATGATGTATACCATCTAGGATTTATCTTGATGATCATGAGGATGATACCCTTAGTGATTATTCATCGATATAGGAACTTGTTCCACAGATGTTACCTTGAAGTGGTGAAACAACCATACCTCCACCTCAAAGCATCATGTGGTGCCTACAGTACCAGCAGATGAGGTGTGCACGGTGAGCACGCTTCATGATTTTTAGTTAAAGAGTCCCCTCATGCTTCTATGAAAGTCCAACCCACATGTGGATGATAACATAATTGAGGTAGTGACCTGAGGTTTCCATCCATTCAAGACACCAACATGTCATATGGTGGTCATATCAGTGAGCCTTCTGGTCTCGCCCAAATTAACCCATGATTCTATGGTTTAGCTGTCAAATGTAGTGTATCTTGGGTTATCGATTCCTCTGAAACCTAAGTAAAATCTTACAGACATGAAATTATATAGACAGATTTTGGCTATTAAGTGCCTAAATTAGGGTTGATTTTAGATTGGTTTAAGATAACACTATTTGACTTAAGTGAAATCAAATTATGAGAAGGGTTGATCTTTTGATATTACAAGGGTTGGATTGTATGAAATTCTTTTTTAACGATTTCAATCTCTTATATTTGAGATGGGTTTATTCAAGAATATCAAAAATCATCATCACTTACTAGTTTTATACCAACACACCATAATACTGGGCACCTAAATAATTGGAGGATCAAATTTCTGATCATTCCAAGGTAAAGGTTCGTATTACCACTTGAAGTATGTGGCCTTCAAATTTCAACAATAATGAAGAAGTTTTAAAATAATCTAATAAAATTATCAATTATAAAAAGTGATTAGACATTAATGGGGTCATAAATAACATCTAATACATAATTTTTCTACTCCCTTGGATCAACCCATAAGTTTGATAGCCCCCCCCCCATTGATGCTATGGTTTCAATGGAAGTGGTATGTTGAATCATGATGGAGGAATTAAAGAAGTAAAAAAACAATAAAAAGAAAAAAATCACTCTACCACTGTGTGAACATTTTCACACAATTTGGTATGAATAAATTCACACCATAAGGAAAAGGTATCAATATGATAATAATAATAGCATAATAAGATATGATGAAGAATTTTTATTGAAAACATAGGTGATTCTAATAACGTACGAATGAAGAAGAACATTACAAAGGAAATGTGTCATCATAACACTACAATGAATGAAAGAATAAAAATGAATAAATACACCAACACCAATACCTTAAATAGGAATTTTTGGAGCCTTGGGTCGAACCTTAAATAGTGAATGTCATCCCACTAGTGTGTGGTAGGCTCACGGTGGTGGAAATCCTACGAAACTTAGACTTTTCCACTATTGACCTGACGTGGCATCCAGCTTGCATGCATCAAAAAGATGCGCCTAAATGAGATTCAATATGGAAAAATTAGAGTGGAACATAAAATAATACAATTATTCCCCTGATTTTATCTAACCTTATGTAAATATTCAGACAAAAATAATTATTGTCTATGATATGTGTGTAAAATGGTGGGCTGTTTTTCTATGCTACAGAATCGGGCCCTTAGTTTTATCTCCAAATTGAGCTGCATTAAACTAATTTTAACACTCAAAATTAGCACTTTCACTATTGGTTTAAATGTTCCACAATATTTCATATATCATTAATTCAATTTTTATAATTATTGGGCTAGGATAGAGGCCTCTATAGTATCTTTATTGGGAGGTTGTTCAATTTTCATTTCCCAGAATGTTTTTGGTTCATGGCCAACTTTGGTGGTCTTCAATGCGAATCTTCAAGTTATCCAAAATCATGAATTGTTACTTATGGCATGGGAGACCAGAAAATAAAATATGAAAATATGATCATGAATAGTTTTTGTATAATGAGGTGTTTAAATATGTACCATGTAATAGTGCACTTTAACAAAGTATTACAATTATAATGTGAAATGATGTTCAAAGTGTAAAATACACTAAAATGGTGTTTATGAATAATGAAACAAAATAATAATATATATATTTTCAATCAATAATAAACTTATTAAGTGTCTAATCACCCTTTCTATGGCTCTTTAGGGTAATTATGGGATTTATTTACCTAGTCTTATGAAAATGAGACTCTTTAATCTAAATAGTTTTAGCACCTTTTTAGAGAGGATTTCTCACCATGTACTCTATGAGTTATACGTATCTATGAGATTCTTCAGCTCCGATAGAGAAGTATGACAATATATGAGTATTCATCAAGGTTTATCAACATTTACATGTACTTGATGGATATGGTCTGCGATCATTTTTTTGGGATCGTACCTTAGAGCGAAGTTTATATAGATACATGTATTCTTGTAATATCCCTCTATTCATTACTACTTATTCTAGGGTTATTGGGAGGGATTTGGTGGTTGAAAGCTTCTTGTTTCAGTAGATATTTCCAGTGACACTCAGTAGTGGGAATGTACGTGCAGAGTCCTCAGTTGTAGGGATTTGATGTCAGTATTTGGGACCTGGACGTGGGAGAAGATATAGGAAGAGGTCCCAAGATAGAGGATTTGTATTTCAGGTATCACGGGGTGGTTCCAATCATCCTACAGATTGGCAATGATATTCATGTGAGGGTAGGGGATTGTTCCTCAAGATTGTCTGAACCACTGTACTGCTGATAGAGAGAATATGGATGGACCACTGAGGTAGAGACAATGATAAAAGAAGGAATATCCATAAGTAAGTGAATGTGTTAGATGATATAAGAGAGTAATAGGAGTTAGTTGAACATTTAACTTCTAACAACCCCCACCCTTAGGTGGCCCACTCAAAACACATAGAGCTAGAGGTTAGGTGAGGGGATAGATGTAGGTGGTGAGGGATTATTTCCCAGGGGATCTAGGAATTATTTGAGGTACAATTTCTGTATTTTCTATATTAGCTATAGTAATGATAGAGATAGGTACATTCCATTCCTTTATTTCCACATAACATGTATGATACTAATAGATTCTAGTTGACCCGTTTACTCAACCATTACTCTTGGTGACTCCTTATAGAGAAGATTTAGAGGTCGCTCACTTGTGCCAACAGTGTGACCTGACTCTCGGAGGTGATATTTTATAATAGAATCTCTTTGTAGTTGTGTTGAGGCACTATAATGTTATTCTTGGTATCGATTGGTTATCTAAATTTCATGCCTATATAGATTTATTAACGTGATGACTGCGGTGTGTTGGTAGTCAAGGGACCATGTTTTCTATTCTCAGTGAAAAAGGAATCCCAGAAAATTATATGATGGGGTCATGCATAAGAGAGTTCAACTGATTAATAATTAGTTTTCCAGCATGACCCTTGGTGTAGTGGATGTTATGAGTTTCCAGTTTTCTATAGTGGTGGTGTTGCATGAAGATATATTTGCAAAATATGTTCCAGGTCCCCCTCCCCACCGAGAAAAAGATTTCTACATTGATCTATGCCCCATAAAGACACTGATATATTCACCAGCTTATCGGATGGATCCTGTAAAGCTTCGTAAGATGAGGGTGCAGTTAGAATACTTGTAGAGGAATAGATTTGGTAGATGCAGTGTTTCACATTTGGAAGCCCCATTTTTAATTTCCATGAAGGCATACTAGATCTTATTGTTTTGTGTCGACTAGAAGCTCTTGAATCAAGTTATCATGATGAAAAATTATCAACTATTGAGAGTCAATTCCCTCTTTGGTTAGTTGAGATGGATGCGATGGTTCTTAGTGGTTGACCTCGGGTTATGATATCACCAACTTCATGTAAAGGATGAAGATATACAGAAGATGACATTCAGATTTCATTATGGTAAATATGAGTACTTAGTGATGTCCTTTGGCATAACTGAAACACTAACATTTTTCATGGGACTCATGAACCATATATTTTTGTATTTCTTAGACCAGTTAACTGTAGCCTTCATCAATGATTTCCTTGTGTACTTGACATCTGAGGATGAGCATGAAATACACTTAAGGATGGGTCTAGATGTACTCCAAGAGAACAAGATTTAGGGAAATATCTCCAAGGGACTTTTCTAGATACATGCGGTCCACTTTCGGGGACATGTTATCTTATTTGATAGAGTGGATGTGGACTAATCCAGAGTCGTGGTAGTGTTATCTTAGGAGCCAAATACAAGTGTGACGGAGGTGTGGATCTATTTTGAGTTGGAAGGATATTAATGGAAATTCATGCCTAATTTATCCAGGATATCAGTATCCAAAATATATTTGACTATAAAAGGAAAGCCTTTATTGTTGAAAAAATGTTCCAGTAGTATTTTCACCATTTGACGTAGATCATGATGAGCACTCGAGTCTTGGGATTTCCCAAGGAGGGTGTTGAGTGTGCTGTGTTATTTGATGATTTATGAACCATGCTGGTTTGTGTCCTAATGTTGTTTAAAGAACTTATTTCCTAGGGTTTGTGCTAGTAGAGACCACGTGAGTAGAACTACATCACCCATGATCTTGAGTTAGCAGTGGTAGCCATTGCATTGAAAATGTGGTGAAAAAACCTAATAAGAGAGTGATTTATCATCTACTGTAATCACAAGAGTCTCAAGTATATATTCTCTCATAATTATCATAACTTAACTGAGGTTATATCTATAATTCCTCAAGGATTATGACATTGAGGATTTATATAGTCTTAGGAAGGGGAGTGTGGTAGTAGATTATATTAGTAGAAGATCTTATTCCCAGTTTTTTAATGAGGTATCATGGAATTTGGCCTCGTTGTAGTTATCCATTATTCATGGAGATGGACGAGCTTACCTCCAGTTGATGGTTTTCACCCCTCAACTCTTATAGATATTCAGAGAGGCACATGATAGGAATATCGACTGTGATACCCTATGTGCTCAGATATCTATAAAGCATTCTCTTAATGGGGTTTCTAAAGCAGGGAGTATGTTGTTCCTTTTAGAAGATGCACAATGGTACTAGTGATTTTGCAAGAGGACGTTCTAAGAGAGTTGATTCATATGTCTCCTTTGGAGGTACATCTATCTTTTCCAGTGACGCACCAGGACAACCATCATTAGTTATGGTGGCCAGGGATTAAGAAATGATTTGCAGATTTTGTCTCTCGATGCCTTACTTTTAAATATATGAATGATGAACACCAAGTTCCTGTGGGTTTAGCTCAACCCCTTGAACTTCTATAATGGAAGTGGGTTAGGAAATATTTGGACATCATGATAAGAATACCACATAAATCTAGGGGATGCGATACAATCTAGGTCATCCCAGAATGACTCACCAAGTCATCCCACTTTCTATCTATTTGAGAATAGAGTTCATTAATGAGAATTTCACACCACTGTATTCAAGATACTATATGACTCCATTGTGTTCAACCAATGATTGTTTTTTATTGTGATGCTCTCTATACATCCCAATTGTGGAAGGTATTTAAGGATTCATTTGGGAAATAGTTACCCTTGAGCACAGCGTTTAAACCACAAACAGACGGTCGAATTGAGAAAACAATTCAGGTTCTATAGGATTTGTTGCAATATTTATTGTTAGAATTTGTCTATAATTGGGATGTTCCTATGTAAAAAATATATTACTTTAGTGGTTTTCTGTTGTAAGCATGGGAATTTCATGGAGAGTTCATTGTATTGGGAGGGTAATATTCGTTATCAATAACCACATATTTTTGAGTAACCCTTCTTTTAGATTTTGAGGATGTAAATCCACAATGAGGGGAGAATGTAATGTATCAGAATTTATATAAAATATTTTAAGATATTTTATAGATTAATTTTGGGACTATATGCTTAATAGGTTTGAGATATTAAGGCATGGTGTTCCTAAATTAAATGGTTGAAATGTATTAATCATATTAAATAACACATGTACACAATTTTTCATAAAAAAGTAGAATAACTTCGAAATGTGTGCATGGGTCAGAAATCATATGGTATCATTGAGTTAAAAATGATGGCTTTATCAAAGGAATGCCTTAAAAATATTCAGCACTGGTAGTTTTCAGAAAATTAATCACGGACAATTAAATGAATAAAATTATTTAAGAATATTATTTTATTTCAAATTATGGATGTAGAAATAGGTGGATCTTTAAATAGGTTGTTTTTTCATAAAAACTAGGATTATTTTCATAATTTATGAACCTCTAGAGTATCGATAGATAGATCCTTGTAAAATACTTTCACGTGCATGAAGGATTCATGGATTTAAGATCAACTCACAACTGATTCGGAGGAACTTTCCAATGAAGATGAAGAAAATTGTTCTTCATTAGTGATCAAACCAAATCAAGGTAGAGTTTATTATTATGATTTGATTTTATGCATTCTTGAATTAAACAATGAATGCGAACTAATCAATTTTTAAATTGATCCATTGTTTGATCATATTTGTGGGACATGTTAAATTTCAAGTGTTTTGACGGAAGATTAATCCTTGTGATATTTTTATCTTATTTTTATTATAATAGTTATGGATCTGGATCGACATGAACTTTGATCAAGTTTTCTTCCTATCTTTGGATCTTGTTATTTTCTTTTCAGATTCATCATTCATCGTAGGTATTCCTCATTTGTCCTATGACTTGACACATCTCAATCAATCTGCTATTGCACACTTGACTCTTGGTGCGACAATCCGATATCGCATATTTGCAGTCAGAACAACACGATAGATGTGAGAAGAAAGATAAAGAGAAAAATGGATGATGGACCATAAAAAAATTTCATTTTTTATAGTTCCTTGGTATATAAGGAAGAGTGAAATTTTTATTTTTTTAGTAGATCAGAAGACGAAAAACAATTTTTATGTGATGAAATTACTCCAAGAGCTTGGATATTCTGTTTCACATTAAGGTGACTGCCAGATCAAAGGTTAGAGAATCGACCAAGACACATAGAGGGATAAAGGGATTTATGGAAATTATCACAAAACATGACATTTAATCCATATTACATTTCATGTGGGACCCCCTTGGAGGAATCTATGGGTTCGGGTAACAATAAGGTATCACACGACATGTGGTTAGGCCTACACGGTGTGTGGTCCCACCCAGGTGAAATCAGCATGTACTTGTAAAGAACATAGACACAGGGTGGACTACATGGCTAGAATAAACAGTGTGCACTCCCCCAAATGGACATGACTTGGACCATGTACACTGGCTAATCTATATACGGGTACATGAGAATATCCACATTGGTTGGACATATATACTATCAAACAAGTAGACTACACAAATTTCTTACACGCCTCAAAGATACATTTTGAATGACACAGGTCGTTTACAAGGGAAGAACCCAATGTTAAGGGACATTGAATGTAACCTCTCTTCACACTATGTACTCTTTCCTACATGTATTAGATTTCATTTTATTCTTATATTAGATTATTTTTATTATGGATTGTTCTCCTTATCTATTCCAGGAAGGTAGGTATAGTATCATTTCATACTCCTAGGACTATGATAACTTCAGTAGGACTTCCAGGATAGATTTTTGGGAATCCCCCAGAGTGGCATGGGGTGGGATCCTATATTCATGTTTATTCTCTAGGTGGGGTTCTTGGTATCATTGTGAAAAAACTATACGGGTTCCAATCCTCTACATAGAGGCTTAATCTAGATAGAGTTTTTTGTTTCACTCCTAGGCCTTAGCTGTGATCCTCATTTATTATCTCATATTCTCTTATGAATATTAGAATATATTTCACATGATGGGACTTGATGAGAAGTACCTCACTGATGGACATCATCTATGCTATCAGACTCAGCAGTGCGTTCTCTTAGATGAGTGCTTCATGATACCTTCAAACAAAAATCCAAGGCTGACATAATATAGTTGTGGATTACACATAGACTCTATATCTTGATGAATATATCTATATATTCAATTTATATGTATTATAGACATATGCCTATTTAGATTTGACTATGTTTCATTTACTATAAAATTTGTGGTTTCAGGGAGTCCTTCTGAGTATTTTTATACTCACCCGTACACAGTACTTTTCTTGTACATGTCATGTCTTGGGAAGATGATTGAACTTTTGATAGAGTCTTATGAAGACCATGACCAAATTGTTTTTAGGGAGATCATGTAGACTTATTTTTTTTCCTTTGACTTTTAGACTGCAATCCTAGTACCTTTATTTTCAAGGTGTAGTTTTGTTATAGACTTCATTGTGGTGGGGTTGAAATTTTCCATGTTTACTTCCATTTCTTCTTATTATACTCTAGTTATGGGATTTATATGTATGAATGTGTGGTTAATTAGAGGATTTTACATTTCATCATTTTTATGGGATTGAAGACGTGTGTTTGTGTAAGGGTACTTTGGCTAAGGCCTCCCATGTCAGTGATATGCCTTCTTAGTGCTAGTTTCCTTCCCAAGACCCATTAGAGGTGGGTAGGGGATTCACAAAATGGGCATCATTATGACGTTTCATGACAGATATTATGCTTAACCCCATCTCTATAAACGTTTTTAGGTCCATAGGAGATGGTTGATTTTTAGGATAAAAATAATGACCTCATGGACTTTTTTATAATCTATACGGACATTAAAGTCACTACCACCAATTTATTTTGGTTACATATGCTTTTATTTTAAAGTTGTTTAAGATTAATATAAAATTACATGAAAGTGTTGGGATCTCTAATTTTTTATGGGAAGGAGTTATTTGGTGGAATTATCTTATCCCTCATTCCACATTTTTTTATTATAAGGTAATTCGTCCCATTTGTGTGTTTGATATACCCTTGATTATAGTCTCCAACCCATGGCCTATCAGAGGAGGGATTTGGGTTTCATTATCTATCATCCCTCATTTTCGTACATGGAGGGTGTAACACCTAGGGATTTTGTGATTTTTTTGAATTAATTTAATCTTTTTGATGTTTTCCATTTCACACAACACTGAATATATATTTTTTATATGAAATCGCTATATTTGGATTTAATTATATGAAACACCATGTTAAGATTATGCTATATGATACACTTATATTAGCTTATAGTACGTGAAACACTTTTTTTCTTATGTTTCCAAAAAGGATGAGTTCCTTTGATAGCCATTGTTACATGAAATACCTAGTTTTACCTAATTACAACACACGATTAATAATATCATTAAAATATTATTATAGTAGTCACATATCCATTTAAATGATGATTATGAATAAGACTTTTTAAATATTGGAAATATGGTTTACACATTTATATAAGAAGAATTATTTGCTGACTAATAAACTAGAAATGAAAACAAACCCCTTTTGAAAATATTGGAAATCATTTTCTAGAAGACTGTATATCTACAATATAACAATTTTAACATTAATAAATTAATTTAAAGACTTTTGATATATTATTTTAATGATATATATATATATATTTATTTATTCATAAAATTATACAAAATTTACCTTATTTTTTTATAGAGAATAGATTGTAATAATTCCAATTTTGTGAATAAAAATATGTATTTTTAAAAAATGTTATTTTACAACTTTTTTAATGGCTCACCTTTCTGAAATGTTTTTATTTGAAAATTTTGTAATTTTAGTTTAATAAAAACCTTCATTTTTTAAATCATAATATAAAAATTTACTTTGGGTGATTTCTTTGAATCTTTTTGAGAAGTTTCTTTTTTTGATGATTAGTGAAGTGTTCTGAATTTTAAATGAAAACTATTTTTTCTCAAATTAATTTATATAGGTAAATAATATTTTAATTTGGACTAAAATTATATTTATAATAATTGTATGTAAATTAATCAACTTTATTTCATTGCACTGAATTTCATAGTGAAATTAGATATAAAAACATTTCAAACTTTTGAACCTTTTCACTTTAAAAATTCATTGTCTCGTCCCATCTATGAGATAGTTTTTAAATCAATTTCTTCCATTTATGTGATTTTAATTTTTTAAAATAGATCACATATTTCAAATAAGAATATTTCATAATTTATAATATCTTCATCTTAGATTTTGACCAAAAATATTTGTGAATGTAATTAATTACAATGATTAATGTAAAAACAAGTTTACATAGTCGTTAAAATTTTTCTTAAGTGGCCAAATACACAAGAGATTTTTATAAAAGTCACTTTCAAGAAATTTTCAACCATATCCTTTATTTTATAAAAAATGGAAAATTATTAGAGGCATATGATATAAGGGAGACTTATCATTAGTGTTTATCTTTTTATATTTACAATAATTCCACTTCTCTTCCACTATAAAAGGGAACTCACACCTCCCCTCATTTATTCAAAAAAAATAAAGAACATTTCAATAGAAAAATCCAAATAAAATCTCCACTAAAAATACCTCAATTAATACTATAGGAAAATATGTTTTCCTAAAACTAACCAAGGAAGACCTTTGTTTCAAACCAAAAGAAGATACCCAATGAAGAGATAACATCAATCAACAAGTAGTTTTTATATTCCTTCCGAAACCACATCAATTATTCTTATTAAATTATTATATAATAACCTCATTATTTTTAATATGATTATATGCTTTTATTTTATGGTTATTACCTACACTTAGACACACTTCCATAAAATGGGATACACCATCATCGTTTGTGTGTTTGGAATTCTACCTCCGCAGAAACTGTTGTCATTGGTTCATCCATTACAACCATTCATGGTTGGTAGTAATGATAGAATTACTATTTTATATGATATTAATGATATTTATAATGTCTTTATTCTTATTTAATTACGATATTTCACATAACATTATTCTTTCTATTTAGTTAGAATACAATATCTTTAATTTCCAGACGTGTAGACTACCACCTCCTTGAAGTGATATGATTCATTCACACTTTACCAGGAATTTATTGAAGATAATTTTATTAATAAATATATTTATTATGTAATAATTATAATGGATTAATAATATAAATATATACATCCTTTAATTTTTTCATTAAAATACGACATGAAAATGGATGAGCATTCAGGCGTATGTACGAACTACCATCCCTTTAAATAGTTTACTTAATTTCATGTTTGTATATTATATATATATTATTAAAAATACTTATACACTAAAAATATAAGGTATTTATATCATTTTTTGAATTCATTAAATTTTTAAATCGTTTTCTATGTAATATGATCAAGAATTACAAAGCTAAACAAATATGAAAAAAGAGATTATTACAAAAAAACATAACATTTATGTGAAATTTTTACCAAACTAGTAAAATAATATCATATATGTTATGATTTATAATAATGTTGTTATATGGAATATTTATAATAAAATTTTATTTATTATACAATATTTTTGAATATGTATATAGAAATTCAAGACCCAAGGTAAGTGATTTCTCATCTCACATTTATTTTTCTAAGATATATGTTATATTCACCACTTATTCTTATTACGTAGTGTGGATATGGACATATGAATGGTTATATAATTAATATAATTTTTTCATGATATTAAAATTTTTAATTTATTTTATTACCACATTTATCTCATGAATCAATAGTTACTAATGTAGTAAGGGGATTACCATTCTCACTTTTATTTCTATGAGGCTTATATCATAATCACACCTCATTTCATTTGATTAATGTTTGTACTTACCATGAATTTAATCTATTATTATTATCCCAAAATTTATGGGTATTTAAATATCCATTTTATGTTATCTCTTTCATGTAGTTTAAGGTTCAAATGTTACCAAATTGATAATGTAAACATTTCTTAATTTACCTTAATTGAGACACATGCCATGTTATGAACCTATATTCTTATACAAACTATATATACTTCCCTTTGACTCGTTATATAAGGAATATAATTTTAATAATTATATTTTAATATTTATTTAATGTTATTATTTTATGGTGATTTTGATTCAATGTTACCAAAATTTAAAGAGTGCATTTCTACAATCTCATCATTTATCGAGATTTTTTGTGATTATGGTTCCATTGATGTAATATTATGGTCCACCTCTCAAGAATTCACATGTGTTTTATTATCCTATTTTTTCATGATATCGTCAAGTAATGGTACCATTTTTACACTCTTTTATACTTAATATAATTAAGAATGTTTTTATGAAAATCATACATTAATTATCTGTTTCGTCGAAAACTTATTTTATTCAAAAACCATGTTTTCCAAAAAAAAAGTAAAACTATTTATGTGATCATTAAATAAAATTTTTCAGGAAAAATATTTTATTTTGTTATGTTTTAAATATTTTTTAAATTGTTTTCAAAATCATCTATTTATGTTTTCAGGGTTATTTTCCCTGAAAAATGGTTCCCAAATGTATTATGATTTAAAACGTTTTCCTCAAAGTGGAGGGATATTTCCCAATGAAATTTTTTAAATTATTTTTAATTCTTATTCTATAATTTTTCAATGTTGTTTTTAAGGAAATGTATTTTGAATATGTATTATTCCATAAAAAAATTCAAAGAATGATTATTTTCCTTAAGAAATGCTCCACGTTATCTTTCAAAATCCTTCTCTACCTAATATGGCATCCTTTTATATAGTTTATGATTTAATGGGGATATAAACCTAAGAAACCAATATCATTATTTCATTATATTTTCTTTGATTTTGATGTCAAGTTGTTTATGAAACTCATTTCTCTTCCTTATTTAATACATTGATAAAATGTGTATAAAACCTGATTCCTTTCATGGTTTATTCAATGTTGAAATCATTATTAACACTATATATTTTACATTGTTTGTGATATGATTAAATTATTATGATACCCAATTAATTAAAAAGTTTATAATATGATAAATGTTTTTTGTCTTGTGGAACTTATAGGCATGGTTTCAATATGTGATGAGTGGGTCCTATATCTCCATCCAATGCACATGGTAATCATTTTTATCTCCATAGATAATGATGGGATACAAGTCAATGGGCTTGATCTATAATGGGAAACAAGTGTGTCAAGATCCATAATGGTGAAAAGGTGTGAACTTATATATAATTGTAAACATGTGTCCCATGATCCATAATGGTAAAACATTATGTCCTGATCCACACTGGGAAACAAGTGCGTCTTGATATACAATTTTTAATATGTGTGTTATGAAACACTATATTAATGTCCTTGGTATTTAACCATGAAAAATTAAATTTTTTTCTATATTTATGATGGTTACACACTTATGGGACATGATCTTAGGTTTTATGATTGATTTATGATGATATATCACCCTTATGATTCCTGTCTTTTGAACTCGCAATATTTATTCCATGACTCTTTTATATGATCATGGATATGTAGGGTATGATCTTAAAATGTTATTCTCATGTTCTCTTTCCCTTGTTCTCATGTTATTTATATGTGTATCATTTATTTACTCTTAATAGGCATCTAATCTCACCCTTTGTTAGGTTTCCTTTCTTTGGGTTATGAACAAAGGTTTTATATAGTTGTGCTAAAGGGGAATATCTATAAGGGCGATATTGAAGATATTTCTCCATTATATAATATTATGTATATAGGTTTCCAATGAAACTAAACAATTATGGTCCTTAGGCATGTAATTTTGTAATTTAATGAATATTTCTATAAAATGATGTAATATCCATGTATATTAAGCTTGTGCCACTATAGTTGTTATCAATGGAATGGTTTAGTCAACCATTATCTAATAGTATGAGATAACTTTAGTGATATACCTATGGATATTTTAAAGGATATTTCTAGGGATGACTCTAAGGATAATCATATATTGAAATTGATTAAATAAGGTTTCATAACATAGACATCCTATAATTAATTTTTCACAGTTATGTGGTTTTCTACTATGATAACTACTTATTATACTATGAATTATGGTTTTATACAATGGAAGAAATAAGAAGGTACTTAGTTAATGTTGAGTGCGATTAATGATTTCATTATGGGTAATAAAATGGAATTATAGTTGGAGTAAATGAATTTATGCTCATTCTTAATCATTTTTCACAGATCTTAATTAATAACTTGTTCCATAATCACTTATCATACAAACCAAATAAGATAAGAAAATTTTTTATCCAAAAATTATCTAGTGGATACCACATAATAAAGAAGATTAATTTTCGTATATATTAAGAATGTGGGAAATAAACCCAAATAAATTTCTTAGAGGAAAAGGAAGATATTTTGATTATGGAAAATAAGGAAAAAAATCTTGTAACATCAATGGAAAAAATGAAGTGGTCGGTTAACATAATGGATGATAATAATGTCTTCACTTGGAAACCATTGACAGTTGAATGCTATAAATATGGAATTAATGGCCCTTCTTCAAATATATGTCTTGAGATGAAAGATAATGAAGAGAATCAGTAAAGTGGTATTAATAATGGTTATATTGTTTTTGATGATTATGATACTATAGGTGAAATGTGAATGAAAAAGATGAATTAAGTAATAGGATGATATTTCCTTGTTATTGGATTATGTATGAAGTAATATAAGTATTTATTTATTCGGAATCATGAATTATGAAACGTGAAACATATAAGGATTGTTCATTTTGTATTTTTCTCCAATGATTTACTATAATATTTTGAATGTTTCTGATGGACTAGAAATGAAATTTAATTGAAATGTCGTTTTCAAGGAAAACAAATGATTTATGGAAATATAACCCTTAATATTTTTATTACTTTTAGATAATAATTATTGGATAAAGATATGTTGGATATGAAAAAGTAAATCATATGATACTGATTACCTTGGAACTGATTAATGGTTTTTTGGAAAATGTGGTATATGTTACATGGATGAAGTTTAAAACATTTAGGTTTTATGTAATATATCAAATACACATTAGAATAAAAAATAATGTAGGTTTTCAATATGGTTTTATGGAATATATCAACTTCATTAATGTCAATATCTATCTGACTCTCCTTATTGATGATGTTCTCCCAATCATGGAAAACGAATCGTCTTGTGATTATCCCCATCATGTATAAGGGGTTGTATATATTGTATCCTAGTGTTTTCTAGTGTACCCAATAAAGATCACTTTGTTCCTCAAGGTGATATTTTATTTCTTAAGTGTGATTTAATTAAAAATTTGCATCACCATACATGAGAATGTGATAACTCATATTTCATTCCATATATTAATTCATATGGAATTCCTCTTACCACCATCACGGGAACTTTGTTTGAAATTTTTGTGGTAGTGTGTAATGAATATCCTCAAAAGGATAATGAAATATCTACATGAACCATCATTGAAATTACCTTGGGATGCAAGTGATAGTTCATCCATTCACTAATACCTTTCTACTATAGTTTATAAGGTGGATTTAATTGATATAGAATCCCAAACTCCCATAAAAATTCTACTCTTAGTTAAGATATTCTGTAATTTTATTAGATAAAATATTCGTTATATTTTTTCTAATTTGATTCTATAATTAATTATTAAATTATCAAAATTTATTAAAGGATTGAATGTTACTCCTCATAAATTAAATATATTCATATATACAAAATTCAATATTGAACGTTGTGAATTAATAATATACACCTCTAGATAATACTGCTAAAGATATGCCCACATCAGTGTGCACCAATTATAGAAGCTTCTTGTCCAATTCACCATATCCACCAAATTGTGGTTTTGGAATATTTACATGTAAATAATAATTATATCATTCAATTTTTATAATCTCAAAATATTCTAGATAACCATGTTGATTGATCTTTTTCAAATGCTTCTCTTTTTATGTGGAAAAGATGGTGATTCCACAACAATGAGTTAAATGATTTGTGTGAATATAATTCCTTGTCAATATAAAAAAACTATATTCTCATTATTTAATACCTAATGACCATTATTTAAATCTTCTATACAATTTCATATATTTTCTTTGTAAAATGAACAAATATTTTTTCCAAACATGAAAATAAAAACATATATATCTAAATATGATATATAAATTATGTTCATGGTTATAGTTTATACGTAATAAAAATATTTTAAAATACAAATAATTGTTTTTAGAAATGTACATTAGTAATATTCTATGGTCAAATAAAAAAGTTGTAACCCATTATATTCTTGAAGATCCACCTCTCCTTTTACAATTTTTTAAAATGTATTTAGTTATACCATTCGAATATAGACTCAACCACCAGAGGATGTGTCTAATACCCAACTTATAGAAATTGAAAGACTGAAATTGAAAATTAATTTTCCAAAATATTCCTCAAGATTCTTTTGGGTAATTTTATTCTATGCATTTCATAGATTTCCTCATTAAAAAATACGTTATTCTATTCCTTTTTGTGTATATGGTTCTTATTCTTTGTGGACGGATGATTCTCAAGAGACATTGATTTGGAGTGAGTTTTTGGGACCTTTTCCTTGCTATTTATTTTCATATTAATCAAATAAACCATATATTTTTGACCCCAAATGTCCTCTTCAATATTTATAATTAATGTAAGACGTTCTAATAGAGTATTCTTGTTATTTCTCATGTTGTAAATTGTAATGAAATTGGATAATCCATTAGCTAGTGATTATAGAATGAGATCTATTTTCAGATCATGAGGGATATTAATGAACAATATTTATATGGTTTATTTATATCCAATAATATTGACTATTATAGGACCAACTAACACTAACACCCCAAGATTTCACATGAGTAGTGAATCAGAGATATCTTATCTCTCTTTCCTTACCTTATCTTGATAAGGATCACGAAGGTTAACCATGATGCAGTGAACATCCACATATATGTGTTTCTTTAATATATAAATATACATAGAGAATAACATGAAATATTGGATATACATATCATTGTCCACATGTTTTAGGGGTAGATAAACTTTTTCCTCACAAACTTCTTATAAGTGACATGGGGAGTGGGGTTTCTATCACATATAATTTTTTTTCTCCTAGAATATTATAATGTAAGTTCCAATACCATTCATGGAAATTCAATCAAGTGGGAAGGTTATCCTTCTTTATTATAGATCAAAGTTATAAGTCGAAGTCATGTGGTTTTCCTTTTCTAAAATAATTAAGATAATAATTTCAGTATATCAAGTAGATTATAAAAGTAAATAAATAAATTTAAAATTTATTAATTTAATCATATGGAATTATTTTATGAAATCCTATTATGCAACCCAATTGGATTAAAAATATATAAATTCCTGGATATTCAATTGTAAATTATTGATATTCCCCTTATCATAACCATGATAGTCTTTTGGAATGATATTCAAAAACATTCATGTAGGAATAACATTGAAACTATATTAAAATTCAACTCATTGATAAAATATGTGAAATACTTGAACTTGAAATATTTGAAATTTATTTTCTCAACTTTTTCATAATAGTTGCACCGAGTCATGTATAGGTGGTCAACTCTTAATGAAAAAAACTTTATTTGATAAAAATTTTCATTTCATAAATTTCTCAAAAATCTAAATCACCCAAATAAAGGTTCATCAATCACTTTGTACTATGGATTGATTTCAACCCAATTAGTAGAAACTTATAACAAATTAATATTTAATTTGATATATTCTATATTTTTTCATAAATTGTACATTTTTTCTTTATTACATTCCTATTAAAATTAAATGAATCTACTTAATTTATTAACCAAATCTTGATAAAATCACACAAAATCCAAAAAATTAATTCCATATTACATGCTTTGTTAATTCAATTATACTATTTAAACAACATCCATTAAAATAACCAACTAACCATGAGACTAATATAAATAAATAAATAACATGATTTTATGGTAATTTTTATCTAAAATTGGTTAATCTAGTGGATGATATGACAAAATTGATCCTATGGTTGTGACTCCTTGAATCTGTACTCATTTGAGCTGCAATATTACAACTCTGATCTCGTTAAACAGTTGGATTTGTTTTCCTACATATACTAACATGAATTTCTTCTTCATTATTTGGAGATCCATCCATTAAATAATCTTTAGGCATACATAGGTAAAGAGAACCAAAAGACTGAGATAACAGGTTAAAATAAAATAAACAATGTGCATGTTGACCCTTACATAATGATAAGATGGGATGATACACCATATATAAATTTAATATAATAATAATAAATCAAAAATTAACGAATCATATATATTGGTTTGGATTAAGTTAATGAACACCAAAAAAATAAAAGAAAATTAATTCACAACCAATAAGTTAATTACTTTAATTTATTATTTACTTAAGTTAAATTATTTTAATTAATATTATTAATTAATTAATTTATTCCTTCATTTAATATAACTTAATTCCATCCACACCATCCAACAATTTTCCACATAGATATTTAAAAAAATATATAAATTTTATTTAAAATTAATAAAATATACATGTTTACTTGGAAGAAATAAAATATACTCATTCATACAACTCAACACGGTCCTTACACTATGTATTCACATGGAATCTGATATATATTTCAAGGAAGATCATTAAAGATATAAATTTTCAAATAAATTATTTAAAATCATACGAATATTATATTTCATGTGATTTTATTAATTCACTTTAAGTACACTATAAATAAATATCATACATTGATTGGAGTGAAGAATTTAACACAAAAATAAATTAAATATATAAATAACAATTATCTCTCAGGTTTTGTACTATCAAATAAATGAACCATGAAGAAATTGGAATTTTTTTAGTTATATTATTATTATTTTTTATCTACCTTAACTTATTCACTTGATTTATAATAGATTAAATGATGTTAACATGGTATATATATCATATAATCTCTTTTTCCTATGCCCATGACACATGAAATTGACTGGGTGTGTTTTTTAGAAATATAATTGTACAAGGTGAATGATGTGTGGACCAGAAACATGTCATTTTTCTTAACATCTCAGGATTTTCCGGTCCTTATGACTTGTTGTGAATACATCACATGATTTTGAACTATTGTGTTTTATATAAGGAATGAATGTGAAATACATGGGTGTAAGTTAGTTACATTGTCTGTAGCCTTATAAAATAACATACCATCCTATCTTGGTCCACACATGATGTTCATTAAATAAATTTCACATGTATCTAATGCTTGATTACCCATTTTAATGTGATTCATCCAAATGTATTAAACAAGGGTGCATGGCGTTTACCATCAGGATAGACCCCCCAGCACTCCTGTTCTTATCTGGTGAAAACCCTTAGCATATCTTGATGGATTCTTATGATTTTCTTCATGTTAATTTAATATTTTCTTGTACATATTAGATGAAATAAATAATGGAAGAGGGTATTTAAATGTTTTAATTTATCAAATGATTAATCATGAAATTATACTAAAAATATATTCATATTATCTATCAATTATTAATAAATAATTATAATTTTATTATAGGACTTCTATGATATCAATTCAAGGTTATAGACATTATATAAGAACCTATGAGACATATATAACTTGGAATTTTATCATAATAGAATATTAATATGGGATATATATGATGAATAAAATTATGAAAAATGAAATTATATTAATGATTATTTGAATTTAAGAACAGTAAAATCTATAAGGAAGGATAATCACATATATTTTAATGTAAATATATATATATTGAGAATTGAATTTTATTTAAATTCATTATTTATTAATGAATCAGTAGAACAATCTCATTGAACCAATGTTTTTTCATAGGATCTAAGGGTAAAATCCCACTAGCAGTGACCCAAACATTGTTTATAATATTAAAATGCAGTTGTTAAAATATGGGTGATAACATGGTCAATCATAACAACTTACATCATTCAATTTTTTGGATTGTAACTAGAATATATTTAGGGATAAATTTCCACTTAAATATTATTCAAGGATTTATAGATATGTGGATCAAAACAATAGTTCTTGAGCACATTATTGAGAGGATTATCTCGAGGTCTTGAGAGACTATTCTTGATGTTTGTTGTGAACAAAAAGAAGTTAACTCTGGAATGTGATATAACCAGGTATATATAAAGCTAGGGTTGGTAATTTAATATCTCCCCTTGTTTAATCACTTATTTTTTAGTAAACACTATTTATAATAATTATTTAATAATATTATTATTTTCTTGACATGTGTAACAATTCAGGATAAAAAAAAATCATTTTTTAAATAAATAAACATTTTCTTATTTAAATAAATGATATCTAATATATCATTTCTATATAGGCCATTAAAATTAGTTTTAAACCCTTCTGAATATTTATCAATCCTTAAAAGTGAAAATTTATTTTATAGGTAAATTCCATTGGATTATTTTTTGAATGATATAATAAATATTTTTTTCATAAAACTACGTGAATGAATATTTATTATTGTTTTATTCATATTTTTATTCTTATGAATTACTCATGACTAAATATTAATGATCAAATAATACCAAATAATTATTAAACAATAAATTTTGAATAATATTTATTTTAATTTTATAATTTCAAATATAATTTAATTGATATTTTAAGCAAACTTAGTGTGTTGCCCTCTAGGCCTCTTTCTCACTTCCATTAGTTGGAACCCACTAATGTTTGAGGTTAGGATCTAGAAAAAACCAAGGCACCCATAGAGAAATATGTTATGCTTAAAATTAAATAAAACCTTATATGAAAACATACTATGTAATATCAACCCTTTATCATGATAACTTTAATCAAGAAATTTTATTGAATGTTTCCTCAAACTATGTTCTCAAAAACTCTTTCTTTGACTTTTTGAAATTGAAACTTCCCATAGAATACCATGTACATGGATTTATTAAGGTTATTAAATTCACTTAAACAGGCATATGATATATACATCCATTAAATAAAAAATTTGATGAAACTATTATCATATTATTCATTAATAAAATATCCATCATGAGATACCAAATATATCTTCTAATCTCAACTATATAAGACCAACAGTTGCACAAATTTGAATATAAATAGGGATCCCTCCCTCCTCAAACCAATACTAGTATTTCATATTTTCTCAGAGAATCTATGCTCCTCCTTTTATGTCTCAATATGACAGTTCCTTTCAGTAATCATCTTTATATCTCAGTCTTCGTCCAATACTCATGCTGATTTGTCTTCGAAGACTTTCTCAAAAATGGATTTCTTCATAAAAAGGTTAGTTTTATGATATTTCATTGATTTTTATGACTCATTGATTAAAAAATTATTTTTTTACCAAGCGAGGAACACCTTGGTGTTGAGAAAACTTTTCCAAATCTAATTCTTGATGAAGAGGATAGACAATTCTATAATATAGTGACTTTTGATAAGAATATGAAGATTATTTTTTGTGTTTGATAGACTTTTTTCTATGTCAGTGAAATAAGTATCACACTTTCTCAAGGTCTCTACTAAATTAGACACGTTATATCCTTATCAAATGTTACAAAAGGAAATTGGTACGTTTAATATAGTCAAAGATGAAAAGTCACTCTTTCTTATTGATGTAGAGAAAAGAAAGGTATCCCATGTCTCTGTAGACAAGTGGTTTACCACCCTATGTATGAAAGGGGTTCTTATTCCAAGGAATGGGGCTAATTAATCTCTTATGATTTCTGCTATCTTTATGTTAGACTATATTTTGAATATGAGAAAAGTAAATCTCTTGAGATACTTTTCCAAAACAATTAATAATTTGATGTATGGAGAAATTAAGACTCATCAAATCATTTATCCAACCATTCGTATGAAGTTTAACCTTGAATGTTTAATGTTTTTCAATAAAATAGTGTAAAGAGAATTGAAAGTGCTGATGAAATTATGGATTACAAAGGATACAATTCTAAAATTTAATGTTCATTTTTCTACTGAATAAATGTTTTTTCTCAAAGATGTTCTATAATCAGCACCAAATCAACCGACACCACTTCTAATAAAAATAACTCCAGCAGTATTAGCTTCTCAAAAGGTAGATCCTCCAACAGGTGAAAAATATAAAAAGAAAATTAAATAATGTAAGGAAGTAGTATCCAAGTGGAGAAAGGAGTAAGAACAATGAAAAGAAGGTGATACTTAGATTTTTCTGGATCCTGTTGAATCTCTATTTGAGAAGATGAAAATAGAAGATACATTATAGGGTAAGGAGAAGAAGAAACTTTTTAAGAGGAAAAATAATCATTTTTATATTTTCATGATACTAAAATGTGTTGAGTTAGAAATTTCTCAAATGATAGAATAAATACAATAAGAACCGATCATATAGGCTCTTCCAGAGAAAGCGAAAGAAAAGGTGCTATAATTAATACAACCATATTCACAATAGGAAGGTGAAGGAGAAAAAGAAGAAAAATTTCCTATAGAATAACATTAAAGATATAAGAAAAGAAGAGAAGAAAAACATCTTCAAAATCAATGTCAAGGGGTTCAATATTAGAATCTACATTCTGATAAATCTCCAATATAGTCTATAGAAAATCAATCTGAAAGCCTTCCTTCTCATTGTAATCAAATGGCTCAATGTTCCCATGCTGAGAGAAATATTTTCATGAGTGAGAAAGTTGAATAAGAGATAGTTGGAAAAGGAGAAGACATAGTTGAGAAAGGAAATGTTAAAAGAAAAGGAAAACAACCTAAACAAGACTGAAGCTGATCAAATGAACTTGAATCGTACGATGAAGACACAGATTTAGATCACAATATTTCTCTCTAGAAAAGTGAGTAAATTTTCCATGTTTTAAGAAGGATTGGGAAGAATATTCCTTATTTTCCCGAAATAGAAGGAAAGATTGATTTTATCATAGAGATTCAAAGTAATAACTTCTATTTTGTAAGATAGCTCAGAATGACAGTGATGTTAATAGAGACTCATCTAAAAGTTTTGAGTGGTAGTTTTATGAATTATAAGAATAATTGGAACAAGATGACTAAATGGTCATAAAAAGCAGAGTGTTCAGTAAATGAACATGAGTAGTCTATTGAAGACATAAGGAGGCTTTCAAATAATCTTGTTATTGCTTTCAATAAGATTGACAGGGAATAGTTTAGAGGTTGAATTAGATTCCAAAAACCAATGCTGCTTTTGCTCATTCAATGAAAGAGTTGCAAGAAATTTTCATTGCTTTTCAGGAAGACTTTTCAAAGGTTTCATCATTCAAATATGAAATTTTTTGGTTGAATTAACAAAACACTTTGTTGGACGAAAAATTAAGAATATAAAGAACAGAATTGATACTCATGAATAAGTGATTAAATTCCAAGAAGACACCTTCAAAAACGAAGCTCACCTTTTTGTAGACCAATAAGAGCTTCTCAATTCTCAGGGTGTTTTTATTTGAGAAGACAAGAAATAGATAAAGAAGATGAAGGATGTTCTCCATGATTTGATCAATAAAGAAAAAGAAATAGATAATAAATAATCATTTTGTTATATATTTAGTTCTTGATTGTCTTATGAAAATCTCTAAACGGTTGACAATTAAATGGGATTTATGTTTGTATTTTTATTTTCCTGCATTCTGTTTTTCTCTAAACTTTTTTGGCCATACAAGACTAATCCTTTATATTTGAAAATATTAACGGGGAGAATTTTTTATAAAAGGGGAGAATGTTTTACAATGTGGAGGAATCGTTAATGTTTTACTCAAATGAAATACATTAAATAATATAATAATCACTACCAAGGAAAATCAATATGAATAAAATCCTTAAGAAAATCTATGACAATGGGGGAGTTATTTGTATTCATTTCATTATTCAGAAGATTTTTCATAATTCATGGGGTAATATGTATTTATTTCTATTTTTACTTGAGGTTTTTTTCTTTCCATAAAGGGGGATATTCTTAATTCAAAAGTCTTTTTTTTTACTTTTATGTCTTTTATTTTCGAAATCACAAATCTATTTATACTCAATTATAAAATAAATAATTTAATTTGATTGTGTTTTTCTATTTATAATACTCAGTCATACCATCATACTTACTCTATTTATTATACTCACTCATACCATAATTCTTACTCTGTTTATCTTACTAACTCAGACCATCATACTTACTCTGTTTATCTTATTCACTTAGACCATCACAATTACTCTATTTAAAGTACTCACTCATACCATCGTACTTACTCTATTTATCATACTAACTCTGAACGTTGTACTCAAAATGTGTATCGTACCCACTTTTCACCATATAAGTATTTTGCATTATATTCATACTGACAAGTGATATTAATCATACTCATGTTATATTTTTATCACATTTTGGTTTTCATACTTTTATCAAAACATATGTTTTATAAAAATCATACTCATGTTATCCTTTCACATACATCTATTTTTTTAATCAAAATGATGTCACAGAGTTATTTATAAACTAATCAAAATGTTTCTGTGTTATCTGTTTCAATATGACCATTACATTGATAGGTGTCCATGTCCCTATGAATTTTCATGATAAATATTATTGTTGGAGAAAATAAGACTATTGGGACCTAAGGCTAATAAATTGCTAATCATTCGAAGCAGAGATAACAACTTCTACTACTTATATGTCCTAGAGAGAGACGGTGCGACTTCTATCTTGTTTCGTGTAAAATCATTGAAATTACAAAATGTAAAATACTTTTTATTAGTTGTTATATTTTATTAAGTGATTTATTTTTTCTTGTGAATCTGATCAGGTGAAAATGATCAAAGGATGTTAGAGACAGGTAGACATTTCAACCAATCATTGTATTGAGGGCTTTCATGTGTTTGAAAGACACAGGTATCAATTATCTATAATATCAAGGGATTGGGGGGATAGAAAGATGGACATGTCGATCATTATATTGAGGTCTTACCGAAGTTGGTAAGATAGAGATATTATCATAGGTGAATGGATACCCTACTCTCTGTGATAAATTAATTGTATTACATTTTAAATTTTTTTACTTAATGTAATATAAATAGAATCTTTTTTTATTCTTTTTATTTTCACTCTTTTATATTGTAATTGTTTTAATTAACATTTATACATTTTAGTTTTGATTATATATGCTATGTGGTAGAATCATTTACACCTTATATTACTTTGGTATTTTTCTTCCACCCAAATACTATTATTTCATAACATGTGGTATTACATTATCGGACTAGGAGTCAGTCGGATTATTTGTTTTTATTTTGAAAGAGGCATTGTAAATTGTTTTAGTTTATATTATATTAATCTGGAAAACATTCCTTGCATATTTTATTAAAAAATTAAATATAAAATTCACCTCCCCACTCTTTTATTTGTGCCATCTCATATCCATTTCAATCCGACAATACATCATTGCAAAAATATTATATCACAATTTTAATGTATATAGAAAATAATATAACTAATGATATAGATTAATATTAATATTATTATATAAGTACTAATACACATTTCAATATATAATAACATCTAATGACACATATAAATATATATTTCCTATTTGTTATTCAAGTTCTCATAATCTCTTACAATGGAAATTTCTAAGGGAGTACACCATGAGTGTAAGAACCCATTTCTTCCTTTGAGGTATGGTTTCTTCATTCATTTTTCTTTTGATTTGTTTTTGATAAAACAAGGAAAATGTGGTAAATGTTCTAGAATCAGGGGTTACACATCATGTAATCATAAGAACCCACCATGTAGTACGTTTGTGTATAAAGGGAATACATGGAATGTGGGCATGTCAGCGAGAAAATGGGGAAACCCAACTATACGTTGTGTACTTCCTAGTTAATGTATTGTCATCTTATCAGCGGGCACTGGAATGTATGTTGGTGAAATCCAACTGCCACTCTGTGTGTACATACATACATTTTTTGTAATTTTTCATTTCTCTTAAAATGGGAAGTAGCCTCATTCTTCTGTCATTTGGATATAAGGCTCACCTGAGGAACTCAAGAGGAGCACTAGAACTTCAACCTCTTCCTGGTTGATCATCAAAACTCTAAATCAATCACTTTTGGTCTCATGTGATCCCAATCAGTAAGCTCTTTATTACCCTTGAGTCATTAATTGTAATTTTTGTTCTCGACTATGTTATTTAAGGTTGATAGAATATCCTTATTTCATAGATCTACATTGTTCTAGATTGAATGGGAAATATGGGATTTATGGGGTGAGTCATACTATGAAAATATAGGTGGTATCATTCCTCTTGATAATTTTTGAGATTTTTATATATGTTTTTTTCTACACAACCATGTTTAGGGTGTTTCCATGAAAGGAAATTAATCCTCATTATAACCTAATGTTGTTCTGGTAATAAATTCAATGAATTAAAGAATATGTGGCTTTGTTGATCATTTAAGGGCCACCCTCCAGGTTCGTTTCCCTCAAACAATTTCTAGGTTTTTTAAGCCTAGGATGTCTTTGGGAATGCCTTAGTTTCCCTTTTTGGGTTGTTTAAAATGATCTTGATTACTATATGAAATTGAAATTGAGTTAGAATTGTAAGTGTTTTGATTATGGATTTGGTGTTGTGTTTTCCCCTTTGCCAGGTAGTTATTTTTCTTGTTTAAGAAGGTCGGAATGTTTTATTCAATTTTAATGATTAAATGTTAAATATAATTGTGTTATACTTGGGTTCATCTTAGAGCATCATGGACAAATCACATGACTATTGTACCTTGCTCCTTGGGTGACACATCGGTTCAATTTAAAATGCCACGGACGAAGATGAGAGGCTTTTTATTTATTTCATTAGTCACACTTGGGATCCCAAATAGGACCCCCAAGTATGGATAAAATTGAAATGATCTTATATTAAAAATAAAGTGATACCTTGGGGCTCAATAATAGGACCACATAGGACAGACTCACATAAACTTATGCCAACATTGAGACGGACACTTAGGGTTCCCTAGTTTGACCACTAAGGATGGACTCGTAGGATATTGGTATAATTACACCTATAGTGATACTTGGATTTTAATATTGGAATCTTGAGAATGGACTCTTTTTATAATTAAATAATGATATGAAAGAAATTGTGAAACATCTTCCAAGATAAATCACAAGCTTGGATTTAGTCTTCCCTTACTTGATAGAAGGTCTTCTAAGACTTTTTTTTGTTCTTACTTGTTACAGGGAATGTCGGGATAAGGAAAAATTCCGAGACATAATTACTTCTAGTAAATGAATTTCTAATGAATATAATGATCCATATAAATGAATGACAGTACTTGTATGATTTTTTACATCTTATTACCACCATATTTACTGCATTTCATTATTATACACTACTGTTGAATATACTCACTGATAGATTGTAATAGACCATAGTTGGTTGCTTACTGTGATTTATTTCTCACACCCTATTTGGGTCATGTTTTGGGCCAAAGTAGACTATATTTATTCATGTGTAGATAGTGCCAAGGATCTTATACAGGTACTTGATTATTAATTAGGATCAATAGAGTATGGGACCAATCCAAGGATTGTGATGCTATTATGTTTCCTTTTTTGTTGTTGTATTATATTATTATTCTGTATTTGATATCAATGTGTCTTGTTTTTGCTTCATTATCAAAACATGTAACATGATGCATCATTCTGATATTATATTTCTTATGGTTATCTTTACCTTTCAGTCTTCCGTGTATACTTCAGTTCCATGTTTTCTACTTCTTCTTCTATTTTCATTATTTATTCCTCTATGATAAACTCTTCCAAGGAAGGGATAATTTCCCCACAATCTCACCCTAGGCCCTCACTGCTAGTCATCAGCCTCAGGATTTTGGGGTAATTCTCTTGAGTCTAAGTGGCTAACATGGTATGAGGTGCCTTTTAGTGGCATCCATATCTAGGACATTACAATGTGGTCTCATAGATGCCTTTTCTGGTTTTCTTTACTTTTTTCGACTATTTAAATGATATAGAATTTTGTAATTAGTTGTGCTTCGAAGCATCTACCTTGTGTATAAGGAAAATCCAAATTCCCTTGAATTAGATTTTTCTTATAGATTTTGAGCTATTACAGTTGATTCAAATTCACCATTGGGTGATACACATGTTTTGTTCTATTATTATTAATATCATTATGGTTATATTTTTTTGAATCCCGATGAGATGAGGGTGTTCCATATCATGAATAATATTGGAACGTCATATAAATAACATGCCACACATACATTCCATGTAATTTAGGGAGCATTACTGATGCATGTTGTTGTGATAGTACCATGATAGATAACCCTTCTATTGTGATAGGTGTATTGGCACGTGCTATATTTGGATTGAATGGATGCCAAATTTCATTCCGGAGGTGTATGGTCCATCATGGATCATAATTTTGTGGATCATGATTCAACCTTTTGTATCGAATTGTGCTATGATATATTATGATTAGGTTCAAAACATTGATTTGTGGGGAGTATGGTCCCTCACGAGTCAAAAATTGACACACCATTGGTTAGTTGTTCGACTTAAATAGGATTTTTCATGGAAATCTAGAGTTTCTATCCTAAAAACCATGTTTACAATGTGTATTTTTTGGCCTAACATGTTTTTTGTTCTTCCAGTTTGGGGAAGAAGGTGTTCCATGTTTTAAGATGTAAACGTTGTGTGCCATAGGTACACTCTATATAGTTTCTGACCGTGTAATGGGCCATGTGAGTGGAATCACGTGATGTTGTGTTTTGATCAGAACACATAGTGTATCCTACCCAAGAAAAACCCATGTGGATGTGGATGTGTGGGTGTACATGGTTAGGAGAACAGACATGTGTACACTATGTGTATTCATGGAATAAACCATGTACATGAGGTCTATACACACCAAAGATATCTATTAAACATGACCATATGATAGTGTAAGGGTACACTCTCTGTAATATTTTTACACGATGTGTAGTTCCTTTTGTTAAATTTTCCGTGTCTTTCCCTGTTTTGATTTGGCTGTCCTGAATGGAAAAAACCTTGAAAACGAGTTTGAACTAATGCGCGTTATTGACATTGTACAATCATACCGCCTTGACAAACATTGGTTGTATGCTAGTAGATCGACGATGATCATACTTCAAAGATGGTAGGCCATGGGATACCTATGGATCCTCCAGTGGTTCCAGCTATGACATAAGCCATTATTCTGGATGCAGCTGCAGATGCATTGTTTCATGGAGGCTTTGTGAGGTTCATTCAGACCTTTCCGGGAACACCGTAGGCTACCACATATATGGAGGAGCAGAAACATATATTCCAGCAGAAGCATTCACCTACTCTTTGAGGTGATGGTAGACCATAAGCTATGGAATCATAGTTGGAATCATTGATGACAATCTTTGAGCATCTAGAGATGCCTCTTGAAAGGAGGATCAAGTTCAGGACATATATTCTATGTGATTCTACTAAGAGATGGTGGGATATTTTCAATCAAGAATAGAGTTATTGGGATATGATATGGGAAGACTTTAAGGAATCCTTATATGATTATTATTTTCCTATGATGTTTAGGGATGACCATGCGTGGGAGTTCAGGCACTTGGAGCACGAAACACTATCAATTATGAACTATTCTTCCAAGTTTACCGAGCTTCATCATTTTGAACATATTCTTTTGGGTGATGAAATATAGAAATCTAGATGATTTGGGGATGGTATTATGTTCGACATCTAATCATATATGAATTTATTCATGTACACTTTAGTATATACTATTGTAAATTAGGTGCAGATCATCAGGCATTGCCTGTGGGAAGATAGTGGTGTGAGCAAGGCTAGTTCGACACCGATTTGTGGTACTGTCTCAACCGGAAATAAGAAGTGTAATCTAGATTATTTTCAGTGACTGTAGCATTTAGAATCTTTATTCTGGTAATCATGTGTGGTGTTTCCAATGTGGTAGGTCGGGGAATATGAGGCCTCAGTGCCCGAAGGACCCAATTGATTACTGAGCTCAGGGCATGATGAGCCATCTACAACACTTCTACAGGAAGTTTCTACTACTATCAAGTCATAGAGGTTCTGTACCGACTCCACATGTAGAAGCAAGGTTAGTAGTTCTCGCAAGTTTAGAAATTGGAATACATTGGGGTGTTCAAGCTGAGGTGGTGGTCACGTCTAGGGTAACCAGACTCCAGGATCTCAGTGACAACAGGGTAGGTCATTTCAGGGTAGCTAGGCTATTTCACAAGGTCACGGTATAGGTCATACATATATATTTCCACAGACCCCATAGGAGTTGGATCCCAAAACGTTCTACTATTAGTGGTATTATCCTAGTCAACTCTATTTTATCATTTTCACTTTTTGATACTACTTCTATGCATAGTTTTATAGTTGTGGCTTTTGTGGAAAGCCTTGGGACTTATGTTAATAATTATTCTGATGATATAATACTATACACTCTATTAGGGATTATAATGGAAGGTGTGCATTAGTGCAAGGAGTTCCCCCTTGAGATTTGAGGGTGTCACTTATTATGGACCGTATATGTCCAAGAGTTGATGAGATTTAATTTCATTCTTGAAATGTACTAGTTGGTTCCTTTTTTAGACCTTGTTGATTGTTATTGCCACAAAGTGATTTTGATATCACCAGAGGATGCATAGATTCTTCATAATGGTGAAAGGGATGCCCATGAATGAAGATCTGCACCCAAGCATCATGGGATGGTTGAGATGACAGCCCAGATTATGAGTTTATATCCAGATGACCAGGGGACATTTCTAGAAGATTTCCCTCCTGTGGTTGACCGTTTCAGGGGAATTTTTCTAGACGAATTCTCAGGATTACTCCTAGTTAAAGTGGTGGATTTCACTATCAAACTAGTTCCAAGAGCTGGACCATAATCCTTCCCTCCTGATAGGATGGCTTTGATGGAGTTGAAAGGGCTCAACGGGTAGTTGGAGGATCTGGAAGATAAGGGTTTTATTTTCCCAAGTACCTCTCCTTAGGGTTAACTGGTCCTTTTCCTGAAAAAGGTTGATGATACATGTAGGCATTGTGTGGAATATCAGAAACTGAACCATTTGATGGTTAAAAATGTATATCCCTTTCCATGGTTATATGACATTTTTTATCATATTTGAGAAGCTTTAGTGGTCTCAAATATTTAATTATGGTCAGGAGAACACCATGTATATGTTCAACCTGTAGACATACCTCGTACCACATTTTGTAGTAGGTATGGTCGATATGAGTATTTGGTAATGTTGTTTGGTCTCACGAATGCGCCAACAGTTTTCATGGCGCTGATGAACTGAGTCTTCCTTCCATACTCGGAATCTTTTGTAGTTGTTTTTGTGGATGATATCTTGGTTTATTCTCATAATCTACAAGACCATGCCAAAAACCTTGAGATAATTTTTAATACACAAAGAGTGCATTAGTAATATACTATGCTCACAAAATACCACTTCTAGATGGATCAGATTTACTTCATGGATCGGGTCATCTTGAAGATTGGAGTATCAGTGGACCTAGAGAAGTTAAGAGTAGTAGTTACCTAGGATAATCCCAATAACATTTTTGAGGTGCAAAATTTCTTACGCTGAGATGGTTAATAAATGTGTTTTATACAGGACTTATCATTCTTAGCATCACTGATGATGGTTCTGACTAATAATGCGATGAAGCTTGAGTGGTCAGATTCTTATGACGCAGCCTTTTAGGGGTTGAAGGGATGTTTGTCTTCAGAACTGATACTAATATTTTTTAATCTAGGAAATAGTTACATAGTGTTTTTTGATGCATATTGTATTGGTATAGGAGTTGTGCTTATGCAGGGGGATCAAGTTATTGCCTACGAGTCTAGGCAATTGAGGCCATATGAGAGAAATTACCTAATTCATGATCTTGAGTTTTCTACATTTTTTTATGATTTGGGTTGTTGGAGATATTATTTATTGGGATAAAATTTTTTGGAGTACATGGGCACCAAAAGTCTCAAATACATCTATAATCAGCATTATTTGAATCTAAGATAGTGTAGGTTGGTGGATTTCCTTTAGTAGTTTGAATTTGATCTTGCCTATATGCTTGGGAGAGGTAATGAAGTGGTTGATGCACAGAGCAGAAGGACCCAGTTATAGATAGTGTGGGAGGAAAGTGTTGAGTGGTAGCTAGTGGATTTGTTCTGTGAGATATATTTAGAGGTACAAGATAGTCAGGGACATAATTTTCATTAATTATTGGATATTACTTCTACCATACTAGACATAGTGAAGATGAAGGAGCTATCTAATTCGGATAGCCAAGTTCTACTAAAGAGTGTGGTAGGTGAGGACCCTCATCCTGGATAGAGGATATAAAAGTATAAGGTTCTACATATCCATGAACGTGTGTGGGTTCTAGGGGATATACATGAGGATGTTATGTGGTAGTTTCATGCTTTATCTTGGGAAGTGTATCCCAGAGTCATCAAGATGTATGGTGACTTTCACTATCAGTTATCGTAGTCGGGTATAAATCAAGATGTACCAGGTTTTGTAATGAGTTGTTCCACTTGTCTGAAGATGAAGGCGAAGCCTCATCATCTGACTAGTATTTTACAGTAGTTACCTATTCTAGAGTGGAAATGGTATGATGTCGTGATGGATTTTGTGATGGTGTTACCGAGGTCTCCAAGGGGAAATGATGTTGTGTCTGTTTATAGTTAATAGGTTTACGAAGGTCACTCAGTTATTACTGATCAAGGAGACCTTCAATGTTGATGAGATCAGAAAGCTATATATACGAGAGGTGGTATGACTTCATGGGGTCCCTTTTTCTGTCATTTTAGATAGGGACATCAACTTTACACCTCATTTTTGGAATATTTTTTAGAGGACGCTGGGTACACAGGTGATTCTCAGCGCAACATACCACCCTCAAACTAATGGATAATCAGAGAGTATAATATAGGTGTTATAGGACATGTTACATGCATTTTTCCTAGAATAAGGGGCCCTTGGGAGAAGAATATTCCCCATGTTGGGTTCTCCTATAATAACATTTTTCAAATGACTCTACAGATTTCACCTTACAAGGAATTATACGGTAGGCCATGTATTTCTCCCCTGTGATGGTTATAACCAGTTGAGGTAACCTTACTCAGACCCCGTCTTGTGGGGGAGACTTCTGAGTTGGTCCACTTGATTCAGAGGTGGATGGATACTGTGCAGTATTGTCCAAAAAACTCATGACGATCACCATAGAAGACCTTTGGATTTCAAGGTTAGGGATAAAGTTTTCATACGTGTATCACTGAGGTTGGGACACAAGAGAATCCAGCTATAGGGTAATATTTCATAGAGATATTTCAGACCATTTGAGATTCTAGAGAGAGTCAGGTTGATTTCCCATCAGTTGCATATACCTCAGAGGTACCAAGGCATGAAATACATCTTCCATGTAACTCACCTATGGCTCCATCTCTTAGACTCATCTCACGTTTTTCAGACCAATAAGGTTGAAATTCAGGTTCATGAATCCTTTGAGGAGAAATTGATTCATATAGTTGACGGGGGCATGAAGTATCTCTAAGGATGGTTAGTTCCACTCATATAGGAACTATGGTATCATGGACCAGTGTACAATGAGACTTTGGAGAGGGATGCATATGTAGATTCTCTATGGCCGGATTTATTCTTATACATTCCTTCACCACCCTTGGAAGGGAAATTCGGGGATGAATTTCATTAATGGGGGAAGGTTGTAAGAACCTGTTTATTCAATTGAGGTACAACTTCTTCTTTTCTATTTTCCATTGAGTTGTTTTTAGAAAATAAGGGAAATTTCAGAAATGCATTTGAATCATGGGTTACACGCCAAGTAATCCTAAGCACATGTTTTATAGTATGTGTGTCTATGATGGGAATACATGGTGTGTTGGTTTATCCGCAAGAACAGTTGGAAAACCATCTACACATCATATACTTCCTAGTACTCTCTGTGTAGTCTTGTCGGTAGGCCCTAGAAAGTAAGTCAGTGAAGTTCAGCCACCATAGGAATAGTTAAATGATATACACGCTGTGTATATGGACTTAAAAAATGTGTACTTTTTGTTTTTCACTTAAAATGGGAAGTCTCCTCATTCTTCTATAATTTGGACTAAAGGATTCATGGGGAACTCAAGAGGAGTGCCAGAACCTCAACCACTTCCTAGATGATCATCTGAACTCCGAATCAATCACCTTCGGTCTCATTTCAACTGAGTCGGTAAGATCTTGATTACTCCTTAGATGTTATTCTTGATTTTGGTTCTCTACTATGTTATGTAATGTTGAGATAATATCCTTGTTTCATAGATCTCCACTATTATAGCTTGAATTGGAAGTATAGGTGTGATGAGAAGAGACATAATATGACAAGGTAGGTGGTCTTATGCCTCTTGTTAATTGCTAAGATGCTAATAAGTGTTGTTGTTCTATGAGCCCATGTTTTGGGTGTTTCCTTGAATGAAATTTGATCCTTATTATTACATAATGTTTTCTGGTAATGAATTGACGGAATTATATCATGTTTGAATTTGTTGTTTTGTTAAGGGCTACCCCATGGGTGCATTTCCATTGGATTATTTATTGGGCCGTTTTGGACTAGGATGTCTATGGGCATTCCGTCATCTCCATTTTACAGTTTTTAAAATGAACTTGATTACTTTATGTATTTTAAATTGCGTTATAATTGTAAGTTTTTTGATTATGACTTTTGGATTGTGTTTTCCCCTTTTCCGTGTAGTATTTTTGCTTGTTTAAGCATTTTGGAATCCTTTGTTTAATTTTAATGAGTAAATGGTAAACAACATTGGGTGATACATGGGTTCAGCTTAAAACACCATGAACGAGCTTGCATGACTATTGTACATTGCACCTTGGGAGAAAAGATGGTTTAAATTTAGAATTCTAAGGACGGAATCGAGCGACTTTTGATTTATATGTCATTTGTGACACTTGGGCTCCCTAATAGGACCACCATGGATGAACTAAATTGATATAATCTTATATTACACATAGAGGGATACATTGGGGCACCCTAATAAGACCACAAAGGATGGACTCTCCTAAACTTATACTAACATCAACAGTGACACTCAGGGATCCCTAGTAGGACCACTGAGGATGGACTCACAGGATGTTGGTATAATTACACATGTAGTGATACATGAATTTCAACATAGTAATCTCAAGAAAAAAAATCAGGTTATATTTAAATAATGGAATGAAATTAATTGTGACACATCTTCCAATCCAAACCACAATCTTGGATTTAGTCCTCACTTACTTGATAGAAGGTCTTATGAGACTTCAGTTGTTCTTACATACCACCTGGAATGTCAGACTTAGGAAATATTATGAGACTTAAATACTTATTGAAAATGAATTAATAATGAAAATAATGAACTCTATAAATGAATTCAATTAATTGTAAGATTTTTTTACTTCTGAGTACCTCCTAGTTTACTACATTTCATTCTTATACAGTACTGCTACATATACTCACTGATAGATTGGCACAGACCTTAGGTGGTTGCGTACTGTGATTTATTTCTCACACCATATTTAGGTTCATGTTTTTGGGCCCAATAATCCTATATTTCTATAGGTGATGATAGGGTCATGTCTCATTATACAGGTATATGATTACGACATAGGAGCCGAAGAGCATGGGACTGAGACAAGGCTTATGATGATGATGTGTTTCCTTTTTTTATTTTTGTGTCATATAATTGTATTGTGCTTATTAGAAATGTACATAGTTTTCACTACATTCATTGAACATGTAACATGCTGCATCATTATAAAATTATATGCCTTCTGGATATCTTTACCTTTCATTCTTCAGTGCTTTCATCAGTTTCATGTTGTTTACTACTTTCTCTATTGTAATTATTTATTCTATTTTGTTACACTCTTTCAGTGATGGAATAGTTTCCCCACTATCACACCCTAGGCCCACACTGTGAGTTGGAAGCCTCTGGTGTTTTGGAAAATGCGCTTGTGGCCATGTGGCCAACTGGGTATGGGGAACCTTTTAGTGGCATCCAGATCCAGGATGTTCCAAATAGAAACTTCCTAAATGTCTGATGAGTCTCCAACCATGATAGAATGTATAATTTTTGTCTTATAAATTATTTCATATGGATATATAATATATATTTAATAATTTTATTTTGGTGGTAAAAGATTATCATAATAGTGTGAACCAACAATGACCTTCCCGTGTGATTGTTAGACTTCAGAAATTATCGCATACGATAGCATTTAGAAGTAAAATCATGATGCGATAAGAATATTATTAATATTTGAAATAATGAATAAATCTATTCATAATGTATATAGAGTTTGGTTGTAGGGAAACAACTCCAACACATCCTTTCTACATCGAAAACATGTGAGTGGATGTTTTCCTTTAAATTTATCTTTTACCCTTTATAGATTGGAGGAATGAAATGACATGACATAATTAATAAATTATTCAACATAATCATAATAAATGTAAATATACCTCAAAGACAAAAATTACACCACCTTAATGTTTACCATTTTTATAACCTCATTTTCATTATTTAATATACTGTATTCTCTAAGAGTGCTCTGAAGACTACCAAACATGTTCTCCTCTAGAACATAATCCTAAAGATCAGATACTTTTCGATTAAACCGGGGTGGACATATTATAACTATTTTCCTGACGATAGTCACATCATTATGGGGTTTTTCAAGACAATTTACTTTCTCCACAATAACATTAACACAACTAAATAATTCAAAAGTAGATCCATTCAGGTTTATCCTCAATTCCTCATACTTGTTTTAAAAAACATTGAATATTATTTTTCAGAAATTTTAATTTCCTTCATAGATATTACTCATCTTCTACCACATGGGATATGATTAATTACACAATATCACGTACATGTAGATTGTGTTGGATAAAGATTAACCTAAGGAATTTATACCAATTGTGTCAACATCTAGTTCTTTATAACATCCTTTTAAATAATCTACAATACCCATATTGATCCTAATCCCATGTATTGTATCTTTATAAACATCCGTGAAAAAGGATTGAAAATATTATTAAATCTGATTATTTGATAATTAATAGTTATCTGGATTGATGATCAGAATCCATTTTTTGATTAATTACATCCATATATTCCACTAATTGATAGTTCTACAAAGTTTAACCATTAGCTATAATACCAACCAATAAGTCAGACTACCCATATTAACATGATATTTTTTGATTTGGATTAATTATTCTTTATTTTCGAAAAGGTATCATTTTTTAGAGATATACCATATGGTATTAATATGATGCAAGGAACTCTATAGTTCCCCATGTGGGAATTGAAATATAGTTTCATGATGTGATCTTGTAGGGACCTAATGTGATGCCTGGAATTTTTTTAGAAGGTAAATTAGTCCCATTTCATGATCCTCGGGGAGTGTCGAGAAATCCTAAAATAAATTGAAATTAATTTTTGGTTGATGTTTTAAATTAATTTTAAATGGGTTAAAATTGTTTTAGATTATTTTTTATAATGTTAGGGCCTCATGTTAATGGTTTATGGATAGTTAGTCTTAGAAAATCATAATCAATTAAGTCCAATCATTTAATGTAAGGAACAACAATGTGTTTGAGGTAGTTGGTCCATAAATATCTCTCAAAGTGTTATGATTTTTTGGGTACATGTGATATGAGGTATCTCCACTTGTTGAGATCAGCCTTAAATATAAAATTAATTGATTACTTCAGGTTTCCATTAGTAAAATGGAAGTGTCTTGGGCTATGAAAGACCCTTGAACACTAGTTTGATTCCTCATTCACTGATGGCCTTGGTATTGACCATATAAGTATTCTATGTGATATATAGACCATATATAGTAATAAATTCAATAACTGTAAGAAAATGGACCTTGAAAATAGATGATTTTATTTTCATAAAAATATGGAAATTTAATGGATGAAAAATAATTGGCATAATGTCATGTTGTCAGGAAATTTGGCTTACCTTGTAGCCTTCAGGATAATTAATTTGAGTGTGGGAGGAGTCCCCAAACCAATGGTCTATATGTACCTAACTGTGGTTATAACAGATATGACAAATGTTTAGGTTGTCTATGAATACAATGGAATAGCATGACTTAGATGTGATGATGGATTTAATTCATCTCTCTAGTGTGTTTCATGTGTTGTATCTTCAATGTCGCTGATTAGGCCATGATACAATAATTGTTGTGTTGATAAAGTTTATTCTCATCCATCGATGGCCTTAACCATATAGTTGATAATTTGAAAAAGAAAAGTATGTGGGTTTTCAGGCTATTTTGGGACCTAGGGGAGCATACTAGGTCCGAAATTTTTTTAACTCTAATGAGGGATAATATAGGGGGATGGATTGGAGAAATCCCAGAATGCATGTTTTTAGAATATGTTTTTCACTTGATAGGCTCTGGTGGAAAATGTATATGGGGTTAAAGAAAGTATCCAGCCACATGATTTGGATATATGATATATGTAGTTATGGGTATTTATTCCCTCCTAGTTTTATGATATATTAGCTTATAGGTATGGAATATTTCACTTAATGTATTCTATATAAGGTTCCCAAGAGATATAGAACCCAAGGTGTATGCTATATGAGGTTCCGATGAGATGTTCTACACTTGGTTTTATGATATATGTGTTTCTAAGGATGGATTCCCCCTGGGTGTATTCTATATGAGGTAATGAAGAGGTGTGGTTCCCTAATGTGTTTGTTACATACAGGTTCTGTTAAAGAGATTAATCAGGTGTAAATTATATAATGGTTATGATAAGAATATTCCTTAACTGTATGTTATATAATGTTTTTGGGAAGGAGATTTCCAATCTTTGTGTTATATAAATGTTCTGGGAAAGAGACTCCCTAAGATTATTTTATTTGATTCTTCTAGTGATGTGATACTAAATGGCGATTTTCTATGAGGTTTTTGGGATAGGAAATGGTCCCCCTGGGTGATATTATAAATTGGTCTCGAGGCATGAAATGTTTACCCTAGATGTAAGTTGATTTATAATTGTTCGAGGGTGGATTCAATTTTTTCCAGTGGGTGTTGACATACCATGTTAATATACATATTAAACTAGTAAAATATGTTGTTGATGACCTCAGTTATCATTAACCAACCCACAAAAACATCAACTAAGAACCTTATAAATCTTATGGAAGTGTGTAAATTTAATCAAAATTCTCCTTGGACTAGAAACTAGTTCTTGATGATTGATAATTTTTCTCTAAATTTTTTTTTCTTAATAAATTTATCAACATAATATAAATTTTGACTCAAAGGAACCATAAACCTCCCCTGTGAAATGTAAAAAAATCCAAGAATCACAAAAAGAATGTTAACATCCACACATAAAAGTAATATAAAGGGGTGATAAACTATTGAAAAAGAAATTAAAATACAAAAAATAAAGCCTCAACATACCTAAAAAATATTCCCATATCTAAGTGACATGAGGGTCAACATCCCATAATTTCACCTCCATAACTGAAGCTCTACTAACATGAGTACTCACTGCCTTCAATATATGCATTGATTTTACATTTTTTGCAAAAAAATATTATACATACACTCATTGGGTGTATGTAGGGTATGATCACATCTATCACACTAGGACCCCACTATGTATTCTATGAAAAAAATTCAGACCAAATTTGGATTCAAGTATGAATAAATATTAAGTAAAACGTGATTTTATCATTTATAAATAATCAGTGGAAGATAATATTGTATATAAAAAAATAACTATGGGATATACCTAGGGTATCTATGGTTGGACCTCATCCTTGGATCCTTATACTCACAATGATCAAACTATTTTAAATCATTCCCTTGAAAAATACACTACATATGTCCATAAAAAATCCTAGTTGTAGTTCTTCCCAAATCATAAAATTTGAGTTATTATTATATCATATTCAAAATGATGAGTAGGGTATACCTTGACTAATGTTACCTTTCCTAGTCATCCCAACTTGTTACTAGGGGTTCTAAAGTTCTATTCTCATTATGTTCAATTCAATTTCCACTTTTCAATTCATTCTAGAAACAATCATGACATGTGAATACAATTCTATCTCAATATGAAAGGTAAACACATTTCAATCAGCCAAACATGTGGAAATAGTTCTGAAAAAAAACTTTTTATGTGTAAAAAAATTGGAACACTCCTTAAAAATTTAGGCAATCATATAAATTTCATCAAAGAATGGAAATCCAATATAAAACAAATCATTAATCTATAAAGCTATTCAAAACTAGATGTAATCCCCTATAAAAAGATGAGGTTGTTTTATCGAAGTAAGGGGAGTCCTGAATAAAAAATCCATAACATTCAATTAGGTGTGTAGAAACCCTAAAAACATGGAAATATTTAAGAGATTAATCTAAAAGGGAAAGGAATAGAGAGCTATTAGGAGAAAGATTCATGTCTCAATGAATTATTGAATGATTTTAAGATTATTCCACTATAGATCAACCCAAATAGAGGAGGAGGAGGATATAAAATTTATTACGTCTAGATAAATCTTGTGTGGGGATAATAGGTTTAAATAAAGTAACATAACTATATTAATTTCATATTTTTAATGTTATGGCCAAACTGCCCGATATGGTTATACAATTTTGTAAACCATGCACCAATTTTGTGGATCACCACTGCTTCCCCAAGTTACATGAAAAGTTATGGAACATAGTCTAAAAAACAATTTTATCACCATGAAAATACTTACTATAAAAAACTATAGACCTATTTTATATTTTCATTACGTTTTCTATTGTTCATTAACTAACCATGTCATACCCCCTATTTCCTAAAAACATCGACTTTTAATGGGAAATCATGTTATAAGGAAAGGAAAAAAAGATAAATTTCAATAAATATATTGTATATACATAAATATGCAATAATTTGTTTAATAATTATACCCACCATCTCACTTTCTATCCACAAAAATTCAACTCAATGATGGTTACTCCATAAGAAGATGAGTCCATATCTCCCTTACTAGTGACTCTCGTATCTAATTCTCATGATAAATATTGTCATGTCACCATATGACATGGAATAATGTAATATATTTCCAATATATCTCTTTCTAATGGGATTAAATAATCCAAACTGGGATCTTGTTCATAGAAGAATTTGGCTAAATGTCATGTTTATCCCAATTCAATCCCTGAGAGAATTCAAGTTGATACTTCTTCAGTTGCAAGATATGGACCATTTTATGGATCATGGTCAATTGAGAAGATAAATACATTTATTATGAAACCTTTATAATCCTATAAACCATATAATGTGGTCTCACAAACCACATATAAATCATCCCATAATTCATGAGTCACTGGTGACCAAATTGAGGTGACACCTTTAGAAATAGGCCTTCCCCAACTAAAAATTCCAAAGTTTTATGACAATGATCTTCAATAACCATTTGGTTACCTTGATAAAAAAAGACGACAACTGCCTAATCACTTAAATCATCTCTTTAATTTTTTAAAAAATGTACTATCTTACTAAATAAGTATCTCCCACCTCTATTTAATAGAGGGAAGACCAGCATGGTAGATTTCACATATCACCAAAGGGATCCATCAAGATCAATGCCTAGAAATTTCTATTATAATAAAATTAAACCAATTCCAATTTGGTATCCAATTATCCTAAAATATTTGATACATAAGTTTCAATAATATCCTCTAGAATATAGACCACCTTTTCAATAGGGTTATCAGTCCATAAATAGTAGTTTGTTCTCAACATAACGTAGGATCTGATTTCCTCCTGGTGTTATTTCAAGAAATGAGATGTGAAATAGGGGTATCAATAAGATATGAAAGATAATGAAACCCCATGAAACATCATGTTCTTTTAAACATAAAACATCCAATTTCCTATACCTTAGTGCATTTCATGATAGTAATGAAGTGATTGGAATTGGTTAATTGATCAATCATGACTCAGAGAACATTCCTTAACATAGGTGTATAGCATATCATAATGAAAATATACATAGCCACATCATCCCACTTCAAAGTGGGTAATGATTGTAGATAAATAATACTTTTGAGTTTTTGGTGCTCAACCATAATCTTTTGACATGTATAGTATTCAAACACCAAATTTTTTATTCCTTGCTCATTAATGGCCATTAATACCTACTTTTCATATCATAGTACATCTTGGTATCACTAGGATGAATTAAACACTGAGATATATGTTAATATTCCATTAAAACTCTTTTCATCGGCAAAGGAAAAATATATAGATTCTTAAATAATTGTATTCTTTTTATAGTTAAAGACCACTTGATGGCAGTCTCCCCCTCATATAAGGTTTCTTAGATGTTTGTGCACTTTTCATCCACCTGATACTCCTAGTGAATGAGCTCAATAATAGAAGGTGTTAATTGAATACTGTTAATTAACACAATCTTTTTTTCAACATTTACATCCAATTTCATTATAGAAAAGAGGGTCATCAAAACCCATTTATCATTGGACTCATTGTGGTCCAAAGAGTTAAAAATCCTATGGATGGAATCATAAACCAATTTTAATTTTCCTGTCATGTAGGTGGTGTAAAAATAAAATCCCTAAAAATATTCCACCATCCTTATATGTTAAGGATTTATTTTCTTCTATTTGAAAATATATTTGAATGTTTTTTATCCAAGTATATTGTAAATATATCCCAAAAAATAAACCAAAAAATAAGGGATTGAATCGTAGATATATGTTTATACTCATGGTCTTGGTAGTTATTTTAATGGGGTTGGAGTTGGTGAGATCTATATGATTACACCTGATCACTCAAAATACAATCTCATCCTAGGCATATACTAGATTCCTTTTAGTAAATTAGATAAACTTGAAAAGCATAAGGAAAATCGGAATAAAAATAGATATTAGTTTCTGATTTAACTCATCAAAATATTCATGGCATTCAAGGTTTAATATGAGCTTCTATTTTTTTTAGGTTTAACCCATTATGAGAAATAAAATTGGTTAAATTACATTAAATATCATATCTAGTATCCTATAATCCAAAAGTAGTGTCTAATCTAATGAACATTATTTGCTTCTTCCTAAGATATCAAAAAACTTACATTCTCAAGATGATCATAGATACCCTATTATGAAACCACAAATAGCTACCCAAATTTGTCATACATTATTATTACATAATTTTAATGAAAAAAACATAATATTTTTACACATAGAGGATCCAACGGTTTACTGTCTTGGGAAAACTAGGACCATTCATAACTTTTACAACATAAATCAAAATAAATCATTTAATTCCTTCTTCACTAGCTTCTTATTGGCACATGCCATCTCCTTAGTACATGTAGTCACCGGAGGATATACATAAAAAAAGGGGTGATCTAAAATCCTAGTAATATTATATATAAGAAAAATATAGCATGGGGTGAGCATAATCATAACATGGGAAAAAGATCATGAACATGACATGAAGCATAAATATAAGTCTTGAAATGTGGACATGCATAAAAATGAAACATCATGTCTTAGTGGTTAACTAAGACACATACTTGTGAAAAAAGATAGCATCTTTTCCACATAATTTCACATTTACTCATGAGATGCATCACATTACCCAATGCATTGGAGCACTGTATAATTCTGGGTTCACCCGTCATATTCAAACATTCATATTGCGCTATATAATTCTGGACGCACCAGTCACCTCATAATATTATCATTATCATGCATGCCACCTAAAACATATATCAATAATGAACATAACTAACCCATGGTAAGGAAGGAATTTCATCACATAATAATACATTAATAAACTTTGGGTTCCCAAAAGAAAGAGGGAACAACATACTTGAGACAAGAACCTTCAACCATGAATGAGAGGTTAAAGTTGAGTTCTTAAATGAAGAGTTCTTTTGGAAACCATTTTCTTTGAAATAAACTTCATTATTAAATATTTATATCCCATAAAAGTTAATATAATGATGAAAAAATTATTTTTAAGAAGTGAACATACAAAATTGGAGTGAAAGAGGGAGAAACCGAAGAATGAAAATTGGGTTCGAGATTTTCCCCTTACCATGTATCTGAATGATTCCTTCTCCTTAATGTCCTGTATAATAACATTATTTTAATTAATTATAAATTACAGAACCTTTTATACGTTAATAGAGTTCATTATGGTTTCATTATTTCATTTATGTTCCTTTGGATAACTTATAGAGTTTAAAAACATTTTTTGGGGATTTTCGTTTTTATGGTTTTTCTTGGGCGGTTCACTTGTATTCCTAAATTGATGTTTGGGTAGAACATAGGTAACCATCCAAAACTGATATTACTTGTTATTTATGAAATTAAATAATTTAAAATGATCTTATAATGAGTAATATTATACACCTTGAGGATGAATCGTTAGGTAAAAATTAAAAGACGATTGTTTGGGTTAATTTTGGTGGTTTTCGATCACAACGAACTTGTTTTAATTTATCCCATACTAATATGTACATAAGTACATTCCTTAACATTAAATAGGACATAATAAATTTAACATATTCTGGTTCAACCATAAAAATGGTTTCATGAATAGATCTGAAGGTATAAATGGAAGAAGAAAACGTGTAGTTCTTGAAGGTGATAAATCAACACATTACGAACAACGTTCTCTTTAATAAAATAAAATGAAGAGGGAAATGGGTTGGATGATATAATGTACCACTAGTATCATAACATTCCATTATATTCATGAAACTGGAGTTACCATACCACTTGGACTAATATAGGTGGGGAGAGAATAAGAATAGAACTTGAAATTGAAAGGGAATTAAAGGAGAAGAGGGAGAGAAATTACCTCTTGAATCCTCCTCTTGTGATCCTCCTTAAGGACTATAATATTGGTCTTTTGATGAAACCAAAAAATATTGTAAGTGGGGGAGGGGCTAGGGAAGATTTTAAACAAGGATTCAAGCATGAGAAGTGTGAGGAAATGAGGGTGTGAAGGGTCATATTTATAGTGGAGATGAGAGGGGTTTCCTTAATATAATATTCATTAGTTTATTAATTTCCCCTAAGACAAGGAATAGTGAGTATTGTATAACCAAGAATAGTAATTTTATAATTTAATCCATAAAAAAGTGGGCTTACATCAGCAGATCATCACACATGACCCTATAATTAGCTTAATTAGCATATTTTCTAAATTAAGGTATTTCACTATTCATTAAAAAATTCAAGTATTTTAGAAAAAATCCCAAAATTTCACCCCAACCATTATTTGACTTGTAGAATCCAAAAATGAAGTCCATTTTTCCAAAAATTATTTTTAAATATGATTAATTTAATATTAAATTAAAATCATTTTTTATTACTAGAAAATAGTTTTAAAACATTCATTTACTTATTCTAAAATATAGGTACATAATACATTTACATAAATATAATTTTTATAATATCATATGTAAGGTTACTTTTCTTTAGGGTATATAACTATTCATAAGGTTATGTTACTATTTATAAGGGTAGGTTTCTATTCACCAAAAATTATTTTTGTTTTATTAGACTCTAAAAATCATCTTGAACAAAACCATGTATGTCAGATTTTCAAATTTCCAAACACAGAAGTGAAAAACATAGGTTTAAAGGTCACATTGAACTTATTAGTTCATTATGTTTTGTTTTCATGTGATTTTATAACAAAATTATAAGAATGGAATTTCTATTGAAAAACACAGGGTCATTACATTATTCCCCCCATAAGAAATTTCGGCCTCGAAATTTCAATTTACAAAAACATGGTAGGGTACTTATCCTTCATTTCCTATTCTAGTTCACAAGTTTCTTCCTCAAAATTATGGTTCCTCCACAACACTTTGACAAGATGATTTTTCTTGTTGCATATAACCATATCTCTCCGATCTAGAATCTCTACTGGTTGTTCCTCATAAGAGAGATAATCTTCCAGTTGTACCACATCTGAGTTTAGTACATGTGAGGGGTCTGGTATGTACTTACTCATGAGTGATATGTGAAACACATGATGAACATTAGCCATATTCGGTGGATGTGCAAGTCGATATTCCATGTCTTCTATGCGGCCAAGGATCTCAAAGGGGCCAACAAAACTTGGGATTAGTTTCCCTTTCTTCCCAAATAACATGAGTATCTTCCATGGAGATATTTGAAGGAAGACTTTATCTCCAATGTCAAACTTCAAGTCCCTTCGATGGTTGTCAGCATAGCTCATTTCTGACTCTGAGCTGCTTTGATGTGTTTCTGGATGACTTGATCCTTCTCAGTCATCTCTTGAACAAAATCAGGTCCAAGTAGCTTTATTTCTCCAACTTCATCCTAACAGGTTGGAGTTCTACATCGCTTTCCATATGGAGCTTCATATGGAGCCATCTGAATACTCGAGTGTAATCTATTCTTGTATGAGAACTCAATCAATGGGAGATTCTAATCACATCCACCTTTGAATTCTAGAGAGCGGTATCTTAGCATATCTTCAAGCGTCTGAATAATCCTTTCATACTAGCCATCAGTTTGGGGCTGATAGGTCGTGCTGAAATTTAATTAAGTACCCAAAGCATGTTGCAGGCTCCTCCAGAATTTAGATGTGATCCTGGGATCATGTTCAATGATAATTGAGAGTGGAACATGTTGCGGTCTCACCACTTCCTTCACATATATATTTTCACGTTGTTCAAGCGAGAGTTCTTCCCGAATAGAGATAAAATGAGATGTCTTGGTGAGTCTATCAACCACAACCCATATCGCATTATTTCTCTTTGGTGTATTCAGGAGACCCATGACAACGTCCGTAGTTAAATTTTCCTATTTCCACATGGTTATAGGCAATGGCTACATCATCCCTTTGGAATTTTGTCGCTCTGCTTTAACTTTCTGACATACCAAGCACCTTGATATATATTCCACAATCTCCTTCTTCGTGTTATCCCACTAGAAGTGTTCTCCAAGATCACGGTACGTCTTGGTACTCACAAGATGGATATAGAATGTTGAGCTATGTGCTTTGTCCAATCGCTCCTTCTTTATCCCAGGTGATGAAGGCACACAAATCCGCATTCCAAAACGAATCACACAATCATCTTCGATATGGAACTCTTGCAGTTTCCCTTCCATTACTACATTAACCCTATTTTTTATATCCAAATCATCCCTTTGTGCTTCCTAAATCTTCCCTTTTATGGTTGGATACGCAACCATTTGGGCAAGGTAGGATGTATCCCCTGCCGTTATGATTTCCAAATCCATTCTTTTCATATCTAATAAGATAGGGTCTTTCTCAATTGTAACATGGATAGAGTAGCAGGTTCTTTTATTCTTAGAGCATCAGCTACATTGTTTGCCTTTCCAGGATAGTATTGAATAGAGAAATCGTAATCCTTGGTTATCTCTAACCATATTCATTGAAGCATGTTGCGCCCCTTTTGTGTGAATATATACTTTAGGCTCTTGTTGTTGGCGTATATGTCACACTTCTCACCATAAAGGTACTACCACCAAATTTTCGAGGCATAAATCATGGCTGGAATCTCTGGATCATGCGTTGTGTAGTTCTTCTCATGGATCTTCAACTATTCTGAGGCATAGGCTATCACATTATCATTTTGTATGAGTATTCAACTCAATACTTTCTTTGAAGCAGCACTTTATATCACAAAATTTTCTCCACTTTTCAGTAGTGTGAGTACAGGTGTTGTGATTGTAACACCCCGACCCCAGCTACCTAGAGTCGGTGCATTACTTCGTAACATTGGAATGATCACAAAAGATCAAGTCTCGAAAGACCTAATAGTTTAGTAGCCTTGGAAACACCAGATACATTAATAAGTCTTACATTACACAATAAAGTAGAAGAAAACTACTACATCTTCTCTTCATATCCCATTATAATATCCCTGCAGGTCATTCATAATATACTTCTTCACAACCTGTAAAATATTAAAACATTGAAAGGGGTGAGCTCAGATGCTTAGTAAGGATATCAATATTGCGGAAGCTTTCATAAATAAACATTAACATTTAAGGCAATGTATAACAAAAAACAAAGGCCTTTTAAACATGAACTTCAACATAATATGGAAAAAGTAAAACGAGATAATGCCATTTACTTATTCACATGGATATTCTACTGGTCGAATAATAACATGCAATATCATTAACCACTTTCATAATGATGGAATGCATAATGCCAGACATTCTGAAACATTTTGTCAAGGCCTCGGCCAAGACGTCTAAAATGATTAAGGCCTCGGCCAAAACCATAAATCAAATTGGGAAAGGGCCTCAGCCAATTCCACGTCTAGTTGTCTCATGAGACCTACCGATGCATCGAGCAGCTATAGCGGGCTTCACCCATCACTTATTAAGTCCAATACATTCCTCATAGGAATAGGTTTAAACATATCATAAACCATAACATAATCGTATCACATAAAACATGCATAAAGGAAACATAACATTTCCACATTTCAATCACAAGATATCAATACAACATATTGATATAATAAAAACGCTTTCAATACCATTTTCAATACCAAAATAAAAGAAAAGTATAACATGGTATTTATTTTTCATTAAAAAAAGGTATGGCTTGTAGAGGAAGCCGAAACTCAAATAGTGGTCACAGCGGCGGAGAAGTCGTTGTCGCCGCATACGTATGACAAAAACATTCCCTTTTGTCTTTTAGTAAACGCTTCGTATAAAAAAGATTCCTTTTGAATATACGTAGAAGTCAAAGGGGTTTATACACCGTATAAAAGAAATTTGTGTATAAAACAAAATATGCCTCAATGAAAGGAGATTGAGACGAAGTCCTTACAAAGATCATTTTTTAAAATAAAATAGATATATTATGTGTATTCACTATAGGTACACATAAAGAAATTAAAAATACTAAATAAGACAAAATAATATCATGACATAATTTGAAAGTAGAAGATTAACCCAAAGAATGGAAGTTGGGTTAAGAAGTTCCCTTACCTTGTGTACGACTTGATTCGACCGTTCTTTAACCTCCTGAATAATAAACTAGAGTTAAAATCTACCATTTTCAATTTCATTATCCTTTAATATCACTTATTACAATTTTATGAACATTATGTAATTATTTAAGTTAATAACGGTCGTTTTGTCGATTTTTGGTACTTGAGTCAACAATAAACTTCTTATAATTACAAGTTGTTTATGTGGTAGAATATCCATTATCTCCTAAATTATATTCATTATTTAGATGTCATATATATCATATATATCTAGTATATACATTCATTTATAATATTACGTAACATTTAGAGGTAAGAAATGAAATGCACCGTTCATGGAGACGGTAAACCGTACGTACGCATGAACGATAATTTCATTTATATTTCATATTTAATGGAATGAAATAATAATGATATAAATTTACGATATAATTCCAGTATAATATAGTGTATAATACCATTTACTCCATCCTTTATACATCCCACATATGGAATTAACGATTCAAATCACTTTGAGGGGGCGGTAGTCCGCACTTCCTAAAATGAAATTATCGCGTTTACCCATAATGGAAATCATAAATCATGCCATAAATGAAAAATACATAAGCATAATTAAAACATAAAAATATTTTATATCATATACAAATATAGTGGCATCTTAATGGCCACCTTTGAAGGTGTTATATGAGTGTTGAACAATCATCGTTTCGTGAGGCAGAAATTCGCCATCCACAGAAACTGTATGTTCTTTAACCATTAGATGTAGGTGTGTTTAATTGTAGCTCTAATACTTCTTATAACAACATTTTAGTATATTTAGGATACTGGTTTTGTTACAAAAGAAATGAATAAAAAGAGTTTAGGGGGTTGGAGAAGAAAAATAAAACAAAACAACATTAGAGAAGACATTACCTCAAAATCGGGTAACTCTTTTTGATTTGAGCCAAAGGCTTCCCTGGGAAGAGTTCTGCCCAAAGTGAGGCTTCTAGGAGTAAGATAGGAAAGTGGAGAGAGTATTTGGGCAGAGGTTGGCCGAGCCAAATGGCTTTAAAGTGTTAATTATGTGGTAGAGGTGGGGGCCTTTTATAAGTGGAGAGGAGGGGCACTCTTGGAAAGTAAAGAAAAGTCACTTTATCATAAAATGAGTTTAGGATTTTAGAGGTCCTACACTTATATAATTCTAGGCTAAGGTAATAAGGGTTAGAGATCTACCCATCCAATAGTCTTTGGACAAGTTTAATCTTTGGATATTACATTATCTTTTCATTTTATTTAAATCGTTAATTAATGAGGTAATCGCTGCATCATCATTGTGTCATTAAAACTTTAAGTTATTTAATGTCTAAAAATTCTAAAAAAATAACCATAATGTAGGAAATCTTTTTATATTTCTAATTAATATTTATGGTCAAAAAGTTAACTTATATAACCCCATATAATAATTGTTTTAGAAAAACAACTCAGGTTTGTGACATTTTTATTTTAACATTAAATAAAATGTTTTTAATGTCATTTTCCAACCAAAGTGGCTCCATGGGGTCCCCAAGTTGACCCATGGATTGTCTTGGTCGTCCATGGAACATCCAATGAGGGTAGTACATGTGTCAAGCTAATCTCATATTATTAAAACATTATTTTTACCTTAAACTACACTAATTACCTCTAATCGCGATTAAGAACTTAAAAGTTACTATTCACCAAAAAATTATTTTAATCTCATTGAACCACATTTTAATTCTTAATGACAACCATGTATGTCGGATTTTTGAAAATAAAATCACATAAGTGGTAATATTTCACTTAAATGAAAATCAGTTTTTTAACTACCACTTAGTGGTTTCACTATTCATCAAAAATTGAAGTTTTTCAGAACAATGCCAAAATTTCACCCTAAGATATAATTGATATTCTGAATTCAAAAATGATTTCTATTTTATTAAAATTCCAAACATATAAGTTGCATTAATTAATTTTATAATTAATTCCCATTGTCACAACAAATATCATGTTTTTAAAAACAATATATATCAAAAGATTGACAATTGTTTATGTCCAATTTCAAAGTGAAATTAATTCTAATGAACACCATTGGATAAAATGGTAATAATATATTCTAATTATACTTTAAAACCACTCAATAGTATAACTTATCACTATAAATTATTTTCATTAAAAAAGATGTTTTATGTATTTTTCACTATTTATAAAAATTTTGAAGTTCTCAGAAAATTACAAAAAAATTCAACATAGGCTAATTTCAATTTTAGGAATACAAAAATGAAGTCCATTTTGAAATATAAAATTTCTATAAATTTAAAAGGTGGTTATTACTTTTCATAACGGCTACATTGATTATTTGTAGTGTGTTAGAACTCGAACTTGTGTACAATGAAAGCAATTGCATTATTGAAAGAGAGGCGTATCGTGGAAGATCGGGGTGTTATATTCTCCCCTCCTTCAATAAATTGCATCCTCTCAATTTGAAATTTTTCTTTGAAAACAAATGGTTGAAAATAGAAAATACCTTTTTGGAAAACCCACATCGGAAATAAGGTTAATAAAATTTAGCCTTAATAAGAGGGAAATGGAAATAAGAAAGTCACCACAAAATTATGATCTCGATAAGGAGAACATTGGTGGGAATTAGAGACATATAATTGGAGGAAAAACGTAAATATTTGTAGGGAGTGATTGAGGTCATCAATCACAATAAACTGTCAAATTGAGGGCCTCAAAGCCTTCAATCTATGTTGATTTAAAATATCATCAGTTCAACAAGACATAAGGTATTAGGATAACACATTTTTTTTGTTTTAATATCCCTTTACTAAAGTTTAAGAATTAATTTATTCATTGAATAAGAGATAGGTATATATATATTTATGCTTGACAATTAGAGTTTCAACCTTCAACTCATCATTCACTCAAAAAGATAATAGAACTCAAAAATATTATACTTATCCTAATTGTATAAAGTTACAAATGTTAACACATACCATTTAGATTAGTAAAATTATATTGTAATAACTAGGAACTTCCTGTAGGCTAGTGGTATGGAATAAAGGCCTGTCTCACTATGGTTGTGGGTTCGATTCCTACAGCTTTGTTCGACGCGACGGTTTATGCCCCACCCTGCAGGTTGTCCTTTTCCTAAAACTATATTATTATAATATTCCAAAAAATAATCTTCAGAACTGTTTTAACCTTAAAAAATACTATCCAAAGTTCAACTTAATCCATTCCAACCTTTATAGTTATCCAAAATACCTCCGTCCAGACTTTCTCTAAAGGGTCCTTAAATTCCAAAATCAATTGTAACATTAGATTCCCTAAACAAAGTAATGTTTATCTTATTGTCACATACTAAAAATATGATTTCCTTCATCATATTAAAACCTTAATGATAAAAAACAAGTACTGTAGTACAATACTTATATATATATATCACATTATTCTAATAACCAAAATATAATCCACGAGTCCAAAAGCACCAATACATTAATTATTCTGCTTCAACTGTAGTAACAGCATATGATTGTCCATGATCCCTTGGCCTTTTCTGAGGTAAGTTCCTCTGACGCTTAGGACATTCATTTGCATAATGCCCCATTTCCCTACAATTGTAGCATTCAACATTGATAGCCTCTTTCTTTCCCTTGCAATCACGAGCCTGGTGACTTTTTTCTCCATATTTATAACAAACTCTCATTCCTTTTAAGCAAGCACCGGGGTGATTCTTCCCACAATTATCACATAATGGAAAATCATTCTTTCCCCTTTTCCCTTTATCCATCTCTTGTTCCACCGTTCTCTTCTTCTCTTGCGTTACTTTGTAGTCATAAGACTTAGAGAATTCCTTTTCTATCTTGATAGCACATGAGACAATATCTTCGTATGATGAAAAGGATTGTGAGACTAATGCTCGACGGAGAAATGGTTTTAACCCATCAAAGAAACGATCAATCTTACTCTTTGGGTTACGTATATAATATGCAGCATGCCTCGCTAACCTTGTAAAGTTGGCCTCATACATTGCGACATTCTCATCCTCCTTTTGTCTTAGACTCAAAAATTGTCTTTCCATATCTGCTCGATGGTCACAAGGATAGTATTTTTGTAGGAAAAGATCATTGAACTCCCTCCATTCCATATTAGATACGTCATCATCTTCCTTTGTGTTTTGAATCAGCGACCACCACTGATCGGCATCTCCAGTGAGGCGGTAAACTGCCATGATAACCTTCTCCCTTTCGCTACTCCCCAAGGTGTGGAATATTTTCTCTAAGTAATTTATCCATTGCTCAGCTACTAATGGATTTGTACCCCCATTAAATGTTGGAGATTGTTGCCTCATGAAGCGGTCTAACATTGATCCTCCACGTTGTAGATCAGGGTGCTCCATACGAGTAAGGTTATTATTCATGACCTGCGTGAGTTTTCCCAATACGGTGAGAAGCTGATCAGCACCAGTTGTATCACTAGCTCCACCATAATTATCTTGAGCAGGAGGGAAATCCCTACACGGAGTGCGTGCATTGATATGGTTTCCATTCCTTCCACTAGGCGCCATTTCTAAACAATGGCATAAACTAGATTAGTTTATGAATCAAAATACATAATTCCATACTTGTAAAATACTTAACATAAATTGAACTATTTATGGACATAATCCATAATCATAAAAATGTTTTCTTTGAGGATGTATATACTCATAACCCTTCATAGTGGTTTGTAAATAAAATGAGAATTATCCTAAGCATATCCCCTGGGAGTGTCGTAACCAAGAGTGCAGCAAAGCCCGTTGTCGTGAACCAGTTCCCGTTCGAGTCTAGCTCAAATCGGTGTTTTCGGGTTTTACCCCTAGGTACCTCTGTGCCAGAGCCGCCTCTACCTGCTCGTATCCAGACAGGGATGTATTGATTGGAAAACACACAACATCTCTACAATACCAAAATTCTAGGAAGTTCTTCTATACTAGTCCTCAAAGTCTATCTTCGGGCTATGTGCTCTAATCAGAGTTTATCTAAATCTAGCTTCCAAGGTTAGTACTAAACTGCCTCTGATACCAACTATAATGCCCCGACCCCAGCTACCTGGAGCCGGTACGTTTCTTCGTAACATTGGCATGATCACAAAAGATCATGTCTCGAAAGACCGATTAGTTTAGTAGCCTTGGAAACACTAGATACATTAATAAGTCTTACATTACACAATAAAGTAAAAGAAAACTACTACATCTTCTCTTCATATCCCCTTATAATATCCCTGCAGGTCATTCATAATATACTTCTTCACATACTGTAAAATATTAAAACATTGAAAGCGGTGAGCTCAGATGCTCAGTAAGGATATCAATATTGCGGAAGCTTTCATAAATAAACATTAACATTTAAGGCAATGTATAACAAAAACAAAAGCCTTTTAAACATGAACTTCAACATAATATGGCAAAAGTAAAACGAGATAATGCCATTTACTTATTCACATGGATATTCTACTGGTCTAATAAACACATGCAATATCATTAACCACTTTCATAATGATGGAATGCATAATGCCAGACATTCTGAAACATTTTGTCAAGGCCTCGGCCAAGACGTCTAAAATGATTAAGGCCTCGGCCAAAACCATAAATCAAATTGGGAAAAGGCCTCAGCCAATTCCACGTCTAGTTGTCTCATGAGACCTATCGATGCATCGAGGAGCTATAGCGGGCTCCACCCGTCACTTATTAAGTCCAATGCATTCCTCATATGAATAGGTTTAAACATATCATAAACCATAACATAATCGTATCACATAAAACATGCATAAAGGAAACATAAAATTTCCACATTTCAATCACAAGATATCAATACAACACATTGATATAATAAAAACGCTTTCAAAACCATTTTCAATACCAAAATAAAAGAAAAGTATAACATGGTATTTATTTTTCATTAAAAAAAGGTATGGCTTGTAGAGGAAGCCGAAACTCAAATAGTGGTCACGGCGGCGGAGAGGTTGTTTTTGCCGCATACGTACGACAAAAACATTCCCTTTTGTCGTTTAGTAAATGCTTCATATAAAAAAGATTCCTTTTGAATATACGTAAAAGTAAAAGGGGTTTATACACCGTATAAAAGAAATTTGTGTATAAAACCAAATATGCCTCAATGAAAGGAGATTGAGACGAAGTCCTTACAAAGATCATTTTTTAAAATAAAATAGATATATTATGTGTATTCACTACAGGTACACATAAAGAAAGTAAAAATACAAAATAAGACATAATAATATCATGACATAATTTGAAAGTAGGAGATTAACCCAAAGAATGGAAGTTGGGTTAAGAAGTTCCCTTACCTTGTGTCCGACTTTATTCGACCATTCTTTAACCTCCTGAATAATAAACTAGAGTTAATATCTACCATTTTCAATTCCATTATCCTATTATTTCAATTATTACAATGTTATGAACATTATGTAATTATTTAATTTAATAACGGTCGTTTTGTCGATTTTTGGTACTTGAGTTAACAATAAACTTCTTATAATTACAAGTTGTTTATGTGGTAGAATATCCATTATCTCCAGAATTATATTCATGATTTAGATGTCATATATATCATATATATCTAGTATATACATTCATTTATAATATTACGTAACATTTAGAGGTAAGAAATGAAATGCACCGTTCATGGAGACGGTAAGCCGTACGTACACATGAACGCTACTTTCATTTATATTTCGTATTTAATGGAATGAAATCATAATGATATAAATGTATAATATAATTCCAGTATAATATAGTGTATAATACCATTTACTCCATCCTTTATACATCCCACGTATGGCATTAATGATTCAAATCACTTTGAGGGGGTGGTAGTCCGCACTTCCTAAAATGAAATTATCACGTTTACCCATAATGGAAATCATAAAGCATGCCATAAATGAAAAATAAAGAAGCATAAGTAAAACATAAACATATTATATATCATATATAAATATAGTGACATCTTAATTTCCACCTTTGAAGGTGTTATATGAGTGTTGAACAATCATCGTTTCGTGAGGAAGAAATTCTCCATCCACAGAAACCATATGTTCTTTAACCATTAGATGTAGGTGTGTGTAATTGTAGCTCGAATAATTCTTATAAAAACATCCTAGTATATTTAGGATACTGGTTTGGTTACAAAAGAAATGAATAAAAAGAGTTTAGGGGGTTTGAGAAGAAAAATAAAACAAAACAACATTAGAGAAGACATTACCTCAAAATCGGGTAACTCTTTTTTATTTGAGCCAAAGGCTTCCATGGGAAGAGTTCTTCCCAATGTGAGGCTTCTAGGAGTAAGAGAGGAAAGTTTAGAGAGTGTTTGGGAAGAGGTTTTCCAAGCCAAATGGCTTTAAAGTGTGAATGATGTGGTAGAGGTGGGGGCCTTTTATAAGTGGAGAGGAGGGGCACTCTTGGAAAGTAAAGAAAAGTCACTTTATCATAAAATGAGTTTCGGATTTCAGAGGTCCCAAACTTATATAATTCGAGGATAAGGTGATAAGGGTTCGAGATCTACCCATACAATAGGCTTTGGACAAGTTTATGACTTGGATATTACATTATCGTTTCATTTTATTTAAATCGTTAATTAATGAGGTAATCGCTGCATCATCATTGTGTCATTAAAAATTTAAATTATTTAATGTCTAAAAATTCTAAAAAAATAACCATAATGTATGAAATATTTTTATCTTTATAATTAATATTTATGGTCAAAAAGTTAACTTATATAACCCCATGTAATAATTGTTTTAGTAAAACAACTCAGGTTTGTGACATTTTTATTTTAACATTAAATAAAATGTTTTTAATGTCATTTTCCAACCAAAGTGGCTTCATGGGGTCCCCAAGTTGACCCATGGATTGTCTTGGTCGTCCATGGAACATCCAATAAGGGTAGGACATGTGTCAAGCTCATCTCATATTATTAAAACATTATTTTTACCTTAAACTACACTAATTACCTCTCATCGCGATTAAGAAGTTAAAAGTTACTATTCACCAAAAAATTATTTTAATCTCATTGAACCACGTTTTAATTCTTAATGACAACCATGTATGTTGGATTTTTGAAAATCAAATCATAGTAGTGGTAATATTTCATTTAAATGAAAATCAGTTTTTTAACTACCACTTAGTGGTTTCACTATTCATCAAAAATTTATGTTTTTCAGAACAATGCCAAAATTTCACCCTAAGATATAATTGATATTCCGAATTCAAAAATGATGCCTATTTTATGAAATTCGAAACATATAAGTTGCATTAATTAATTTTATAATTAATTCCCGCTGTCCCAACAAATAGCGTGTTTTTAATAAACAATATATATCAAAAGATTGACAATTTTTTTTGTCCAATTTCAAAGTGAAATTAATTATAATGAACACCATTGGATAAAATGGTAAAAATATATTCTAATTATACTTTAAAACCACTCAATAGTATAACTTATCACTATAAATTATTTTGATTAAAAAAGTTGTTTTAAGTATTTTTCACTATTCATAAAAATTTTGAAGTTCTCAGAAAATTACAAAAAATTCAACATAGGCTAATTTCAATATTAGGAATACAAAAAAGAAGTCCATTTTGAAATATAAAATTTCTATAAATTTAAAAGGTGGTTATTACTATTCATAATGGCTACTTTGATTAGTTGCGGTGTGTTAGAACTCGAACTTGCATACAATGCAAGCTATTGCATTATTGAAAGAGAGGCGTATCGTGGAAGCTCGGGGTGTTACAGTGATCAACCTTCTCTTTAGTTCCTTGATGCTTCACTCATATTCTTCCTTATTGAAATACATTACCACATTCCTTGTTAAATTAGTTAGTGGGATTGACAATTGGGATAAGTTTCTCACAAAACTTTGGTAGTACACAACTAATCCTAGAAAACTACGGATTTCTGTGATACTAGAGGGCCTGGGACATTCCTCTATCACCTTTGTTTTTGAAGGATCCACAAAAATTCCCTCACTTGTGATCACATGTCCTGAGAACGTTACTTGTTTCATCCAAAAGTCACACTTGCTGAACATGGAATACAACTTCTCCTTTCTCAATTATTCCAACACAAGTCTTAAATGTTATTCATGTTCCTCCTTTCTCTTGGAGTGGATGAGAATATCATCAATAAACACTACCAAAAAAAATTTCATGGTAATGTCTAAAGACTCTATTCATCCAAATCATGAAAATTGCGGGGGTATTAGTAAGTCTGAAGGGCATCATCAAAAACTCATAGTGCCCATATGTTGTACAAAAGGCAGTCTTCTGAATATCATCCTTCTTCACCTTTACCTGATTATATCCAGAATAAAGATCCACCTTTGTGATGTATTGAGATCCTCTTAAGTAGTGAAATAGGTCATCACTCCTTGGGATAAGATACTTGTTCTTTATGGCGATCCTGTTGAGTTCTCGATAATCAATACATAGTAGCATTGTTCCATCCTTCTTCATCACAAAGTGAACTGGCGCACCCAAAGGTGATTCACTAGGGTATAGGAACCCTTTTTCTAGATGCTCTTCTAGATCCATCTTTAACTCCTCCAGTTCGATAGGAGCCATCCTATAGTCACACATTGAGATAGTAGTAACTCTAGGTATGAGTTCAATTGAGAACTCTACCTCACGATCCGGGGGAATTCCGAGTAATTCTTCAGAAAATACATCATCGTATTCCCTTACGATGGGAATTTTTGCAAGGTCAGAACTATCCTTCGACCCAACCATTTTGGATAGGTATGCTTCTTTGTAGGGAATCAACATCCACATAGATGAGGGACTTTTTAAAGGAGATTTATTATCTTCCTTGAATTTGTATAGGATCATGGGATGGTTATGAATATGAAAAGATATTTCCTTTTCCCGAAAGTTGATATGTGCTCTTTATAATGAGAGCCAATCCATTCTTATTATAGTGTCAAATTCCACCAAGGGAAGTATTACGAGATTCACTAGAAGAATATTCCCACATGCGCCAACAGAAAAACATTCAAGCACATGGGTTTCAATGATTTCACCACATTGTGTTTTTACAGATATGTCTACATCAAGGGTTCAGGGCTTCTGTTATATAGTTCTAGAAAACATGAAAGATATAAAGGAATGTGTAGAACCAGAATCAAATAAGACATTTTCCAGTCTTGAGTGAATAGGTAGTGTACCTTGTACGACTTCATTATCTTGATCCACTTCCAATGTAGTGATGGAATAATCATTCCCTTGTTTCTTTGTCTTTGGTGGCTGCTAACATTTATTACCCTCAATAACTCGAGGATTAGTGCACTGGCTTTCATAGTGTCCTTGCTCCCTACAATTGTAGCATTGAACCATGGGTGGTTCTATATTTTCTTCTGATACATTATCCTTCCTTTTTTGTATTTTTGACACTATTGAGCAATATGTCCTTATTTTGCACACTTGAATCATTTCCCCATACCTTCTAGGCCATTCCCATGGTCGAACTTCCCACGTTTTTGGCATGTGGGTCATTGAGTTTTCTTCCCACCTTTATCAATAGATCCACCGGCTTGAAACTCCATCTTTAGTTTCTTATCACCATATTTGTGGGACCATTCTCCAAACTCCATGTCCACTTTGAGAGCACACCAAACAAATTCTTCGTAACTCCCAAAATCTTGAATTGCAAGAGCCTTTAGAAGGTGTGGTTTTAATCCACTAAAGAATCTATCAACTTTCCTATCATTGTTGATAACAAAACCTGAAGTGTACCTTGCAAGAATTATAAAATTAGCTTCGTCGGTTGTGACATATTATCCATATTTTTTCTTGAGCTCTATGAATTATCTCTCCATCTTCATAAGAAGATTTTGTGGAAAATTCTTATTAAGAAACAATATATTATAGACTTCACATTCCATCGCTTCAATTTCCTTCCATGCCTGGGTGTTCTTAATCTATGCCCACCATTGATCGGCTTCTCCATCTAGTTGATTAATGGCTAGGGTCACCTTCTCCATCTCAGTAAAGTGAAGAATAGAAAATATCTTCTACATGGAGTTGACCCACTATTCCACAGCTAGTGGATCAGATGATCCATTAAACGTGACTAGTCATTGCCATATAGATCATTCGATAGTTAGTTTCTCCATCTTTGGTGAAGGATGATGTTCCCCATTATTATGGTTATTGTTCATAACCTCAGATAATTGAGTAAGCATCACCATGATGTTCTGAACTCCACCTCCCAAATAATTGGGGATGTCATTCGGGCAATCGTTGCATTGGCCCTTTCATGAGTTGTTGACCTGGTTTCTCCTGGTTCCCACCATTTTTAAAAGTAGAAAAGGTAAGAACAAAACATAAGTCAACAAGTCATGAATACGTAACTTATTCATTTTCACAATTTATACTAAAAGAATAACATATGGGATCTCTATGTGGAGATCCTTGTGTCTATATTTGTACATAGTCTCATGCTAGAGGTTTTCTCAAGGGTTCACTAATCCTAATTCCCAAATTAACTAAACCATGGCTCTGATACCAACTATATCGACTCAACCTTTTCTTAACATACGATTACATCATTTTAATGATAAAAAACATAATAGTATTACACATAGAGGATCCAATTGTTTACTATCTTGGGAAAACTAGGACCATTCATAACTTTTACAATATAAATCATAAACAATCATTTAATTCCTTCTTCACTAGCTTCTTATTGGAACATGCCCTCTCCTTAGTACATGTATTCACCTGAGGATATACATCAAAAATTGGGTGAGCTAAAAGACTTGTGATAGGATAGATAAGAACAATATAGCATGGGGTGAGCATTATCATAACATTGAAAAAATATCATGAACATTACATGAAGAAAAAATATAAGACTTGAAATGTGGCAATGCATAAAAATGAAACATCATTTCATAGTGGATGACTACCACACATACTGGTGAAAAAATATAGCATATTGTCAAAATAATTTAACATTTACTCATGAGATTAATCACTTTACCCAATGCATTGGAGAACTGTATATTTCTAGGATCACCCATCACATTCAAACATTCATATTGCGCAATATAATTCTGGGATCACCCATCACCTCATAATATTATCATTATCATGCATGCCACATAGAACACATATCAACAATGAACACAACTAACCCATGGTAAGGAATGTATTTCATCTCATAATAATACATTCATAAATTTTTGGTTCCCAAAAGAAAGAGGGAACATCATACTTGATATAGGAACCATCAACAATGAATGTGAGGTAAAAGTTGATTTCTTAAAAGAAGAGTTCTTTTGGAAAAAATTTTGCATGACATAAACTTTAGTATAAAAAAATTATATCCCATAAAATGTAATATAATTATGAATAAATTATTTTTAAGAAGTTACCATACCAAAATGGAGTGAAAGAGGAAGAACCCGACAAAAGAAAATTGGGTTTGATATTTTTCCCTTACATTGTATCTGAACACTTCCTTCCCTTCAATGTCCTTTATAATGACATTATATTCATTAATTATAAATTATATAACCTTTTATACATGAATAGTGTTCATTCTGGTTTCATTATTTCATTTTATGTTCCTTTGGATGACTTATAGAATTTAAAAACATTATTCTGGGATGTTCGTTTTTATGGTTTTTCTTGGGTGGTTCACTTGTATTCATAAATTAATGTTCGGGTAGAACATAGGTAAACATATAGAAATGATATTACATGTTATAAATGGCATTCCAGAATTTAAAATTATCTTATAATGAGTTATATTACACACCATGTGGATGAATCATTTGAGAAAAATTAAATGATGATTGTTTGGGTTAATTTCGGCGGATTTTCGATCACTACGAACTTGTTTTAATTAATAACATAGTAATATGTACATAAGTCTATTCCAAAACATAAAATAGGACATAATACATATAAAATATTATGGTTCAACAATTAAAATGGTTTCATGACCAGATCTGAAGGTAGAAATGGAAGAAGAAAACATGTTGTTCTTGAAGGTGATAAATCAACACCTCACGAACAACATTCTGTTATAATATAATGAAAGGAAGTGAGAAATGGGTTGGATGATATAATATACCATTATTATCATAACTGGATGTTCATTTTACAGAATTTATGTTTTCTGTGTTCCAAATTATATTTACCCTAACAAGTATAGGACCAGTAAGGGGTCGATCCATATAGAACTACGACGTTATATTATCTATGCATATTTTAGTTTTCTATTTTTTTTTTTAGTGAATTCTGTTGAATTAAAAATAAATTTTGGTTGGTTTTTTTTGGTATAAAAAAGTAAAATTGGTTTTAAATCCTCTTTTAATAGAATAATTACTAAAATTAACGTGAAGATAAGAAAACTGGTTTTGACGCAAATAATGATAGAAATGTGATTGTGTTATGGATTTGTGATAAGTTGATTATTAAATCAAGTTGCCTATGAGGTTGTGTTTTTCATGATAACCCAACTCTCTAGGTTTAATTTGTAACAATGTTTCCTTAGTCTGGTAAACATTTTATTTACAACTGAAGAGACTAACTCCTTTGTCCAATAGTTAGTGTTTAACAGATCTTTATGTGGATTAGTCCATTTTGAGCCAACAGTTACTTCCAATGGTCATGGAGTTTTTTTTCATTATTCTTATTTTAAATCCTAGAAAATTTTTCCCTTGGTCCGGTATAGAATTTTTAGTGATATTATGAAATGATTTAAGATGAATAAGAAGAGATTATTAAAACAAACACCTTTAGAGAAACTTCATTCAAATTACAACTCATCAGCTTCTACAACCCCAAAACACTGGGTGTTTGGTTAGACATATTGAAAATTATAAATACAAAACTATTGATACCTGATGAAGTCGTGCTTGGAGCTTTGAAAAAAGAATGATTCTTCAGTGGACAGAATGAATGGTGGTATGATAGCAGAGCGTCTTTTCCTCAGAGCCTCAACCATTTCTCCAAAAAAATACTACACACACCACACACCTGGTCCGGAGCCTAAGGCCTCCTTTTATAGAAAACTAAACTACACTGTGTGTAGTAAAGTACACGCCGTGTACTTATTTTCAACACGTTTTCCCCCATTTTCTCTGCTGGTGGGAGGCCTAACACACCATCTTTGACTTCTAACATGGCACCACTTGGTTGGTGAATCTACATGGCATGTAGTGCCTCCATACATGGCGTGAAGTCTCAAAATACAGCCACCAACCGATTCTATAGAAGAATACACAACCTGTAGAAATGGAACATGACGTGTCAGATTTGGTGGCCACAAGGGCGTGTAGAATTTTATCGGTCTCCAACCACTTCTAGAAATGCATACAATATGTGTAATGTATAAAAACGAAATGTACTGGCTTCTAGTTACTTGGGCATGTGTTTTTCCTGGTCAACTCATGTCTGATTTTGAATGTAATCGGCATGTATATGAGTACATACTGTGTAGTGGTAAATTTTTTCTATGATCGACTCCATTTTGTGCATTTGGCCAAAAACCATCTGAAAATAGACAAGATCACCAAAATAGAAGTATTTGTTCTCATAATAGTAGGTAGTTGCTGAAAACATGGAATTATTTTTCAATAGAGTATATAAATATTTATACACAAATTCGGTGAATCAAACTCCCCCAGAGCTAGTCTTTTGCTTTCCCTCAAGAAAATCGCAACATCCAATTAAAAGAATCTATATTTTAAATGGTATAACTTTAGTTAATCATAAATGTAAATAATAACCAATAGGAGAAATTTTCAAAAAGAATACAAAGCAGTTTCAATCCAGGAGATATTCTAATCATGACTCATATATAATTAAATTAACAACTATCATCCTCTTTTAACACATGTTTCAACCTTTCAAAAATAAGCAAACCACTTGATGATTTATCTCACCAAAAATATGCTCAACACTCAAGATGATTTTAAAACAATTTTATGCTCAATCAATGATATATACACTCTATACATTGTTTTGAATGAATTCTAGTTCCCCACTTTAGAAAAATTCACATACAAAAATCTTGATGGATTTTCAATAAGGAGTAGATGATTCTATGGCTAAAGGTTGGTAGGTCAAGATATGAAAAAAAAAACACTAAGGCATGAAAATGGAGGATAAATTCTTAAATAAAAAAGCATGATATTCAATACTAAACACAATTTAAACACATCCTCAACCATATTAATCAAATGATCATATCACCATCATCTCCTTTAGTTGATTAGGAGTCACAAACCAAAAAGTGTGAACAAGGCCCCTTTGTTTATACCAGTTTTTTTAACAAAGGGAACCTTTCTGAATTTCCAATATAGAGGTTTGGAACTTTTTTCGCCCCAAATGATCTAGAGGTTATCCCCCATACTTAGTTTTTTGACAATTCACAAATTTATACCATGCGTTTCCAATCACTTCTTTTGAGCTCAAATAAATAATCATGAAAAATCATAAAATAATTAGGGTAGGAAGGGAAATAGGATTGAAATATGGATTCCTATAAAGGCTATTCATGGTCTCTATGGGCTTTACGAAGATAAGATGTAGGTTAGGCTCAAGATAAAGTGGTAAAACAATATTATGCCTCAATCAATTTAATGTAATTGCAAAATTCCCCATGTTTTGAAAAGAAAACTTCCAAATTATAGTAGTTATGTATATTCTATGAATCTCTCAAGAAATAGGGTATTAGAAATAATATGACAAAGGGGTTTAGAATACCTCTAGGGTGTGGAAAAAATAAATAAAGAGGCAATCAGGTCATGAATTGAAAAAAAATGGATTAGTCTAATCGATATAATTATCCAAGGATTACAAGTTTGTAATTTAAATTATATCAGTAATCATTTTATAATACCTAAGAATCAAAATAAGCATTCATTTTTCAAAATTTTCCACTTTCATCTTTATTATTTAAAAATATGATTAACTAAAGATGTCTTCATATTTTCATATATATTTCCTAATATTTATTTTGAAAAGATATATTTCCTAATAATGATTTCTCCTAGAATCTGAAAAGGGAAAAGACAAAAGAGGTTGAGAGACACCCCCCATAATTAATATTATATGTGGTCCACCAAGTGCCCAAAATGAAGAATAAGTGATGGTAGGGACCCAATAGTAAACCAGACCAAGGAGATGTAAGGAAAGAAGTAAACAAAGAAAGAAAAGGAAAAAAATGAAAAAAGGATACTCCCCTTGTGTCTAGGCATAGGAAAATGGTATGTGATGTAAAATCATAGCCCAAAATGTGTCAGAGTAATTGTGAGGGGGGGGGAAGGAAAGAGAATACTACAAGCATGAATAACAAACACAGGAACATGATATCACAAAAAATATATATAATGAAATGCAGGTGTCACATAACCGGTAAAGGGGTCGCCTTAAAAGTGTCATCATCCAGTACATAGCCAGCCGATAGAGATGGATCATGAGCCGTGGAAGCGGGAGGCGCAGACTCGGCATCAGGAAGGAAAGATGGAGAAGTTGGAGCCCCCGGTAACAGACACAGTAATGGAAGGTTGGCATCCCCCCTAGACTGGAAACAGTGGAAGCGACAGCAGTAGTAGCAGCAGCTAGACCCACAGTAGAGAGCAGAAAGGAATCTATGGCCAGCGTATTGAAGGGCGGTGGAGTAGCAGCAGAAGGTCAAGTAGCCTAGGTAGATTTAGGTGGTGGAGGAAATGGAATACCAAGATGCTGAAAAATAAGCACCAACAATTTCTCCATGAGACCCCAGAGGCTGTCGATACATACCAAATTCTTCTCCATCATCGTCAGGCGGAGGGAAAGGGAGAGAATGAACGAGTGTGAGGGGGTAGGTGGGGATGGTGGTGGTACAGAAGAATGAATTCTAGAAGAAGTAGGGTCAGTAGGAAGTGGGTGGGGTGAGGAAACTGGAGGGGGTGGGGAAGGAGGAGCAGGTGCATCAGTTAGGGAAGGAGGGTCAGCAGGTGGGTGGGGGAAATCCTGGGAAAGGATGTAGGCACCCCCTGCTTCCGGACCAATCCCATACGAATGAGCATGAGAATGTCCATCCACTAGAGAGAACCTAACAGGTCATGGGGTAAAGAAGGATCAAAAACCCCAAGGTGGTGGGCGAGGAGAGTGGCGTAAAACCCACCGTTCATGTTTCCCTGATGGTCGGTAAACATTGCATGGAAATAGGAGGTGGCTAGGTAAGGGAGGTTCTGATACTTCTGCTGGATGACGCAGGTAAGGAGTTCCATGTCACGACCAGTCAAAACCCCCATATCCTCATGGCGGGGGAAAAGAATGGTGCTAAAGTGCCGTTGGGTAAAACGAAGGATGGGGTCGATGATGGGGGTGCTCTTCTGCATGGTAGGGGCGTAGTGATGGTCGGGCCTAGCAATCTCCAGCCACATAGCCATGAGCTCAGAGTGATCGGGTCTGGTTAGGGTTGAAATAGGGGGTGGGGTGATGGGATGGGGGTAGAAACCACACCCTCGGGCAAACTTTGTTATGGTTAGGGAAAATTGTCGACCGCCCATCCGGAACTGAACTACAGGCACCACATCACTAGGTGTCACCCGGTACTCATCTCTGTCGAACTCGGAAAAGGCCTCGAACTCAAAAAATACATCGCGGAAGATAGGAGTGCTGACCGGGAAAATAGCGAGCAGTGGAGTGTGTCCAAGGAGATCCTCTAACTCTCCCTATATGCCCAGTAGCTGAGGAATGGTGTTTTCAAGGTAGTGACTTCTCATCAGAATCAGAAGATGAGAAAAGTGCTAAACTCTGTCATGTGCCAGTTCAGTGACAGAGGACACCATTTAGGGATAGGGAACACCTGTAGGTCCTGGCCCAGGTGTAGGTTCAGTAGAAGGAGCTAGCTCTGGGGGTGGATCGGTGCAGTCGGGGAAGGGCCGCCGGATGGGGCTGTCGATGAAGTTCCAACTTTGGAGAAGGAGATTTCAGGTGGTGTGGCGGCTGGGAGAGAAGGAATGATGGTGCTTGGACAAGCCTCGGTGGAGGGAGTGAGGGGTGGAAGGGTGGCCAATGGAGGGAGCTCATAGACCGGAGCATCTGGATCTTGCTGCAACAGAGGTCGGAGTGCCGAAAAATTGGCCTCCCATCCTCAGTGGCGGAGGCCGACCTCTTCCCGCATGAAGGATCATGATCATCCATAACCTAAGAAAGAAAGAAAAAGAAAACAAGAGAAAAAGAAATGAAATGAAAACAAATAAAAAAGTGAGAAATCTGAAAAATAACAGTACACGGCGTGTACATCCAGAGTACACGGCGTGTAGTACAAGCTGAGAAGCATCCCATGTTCTCTGGATAAACACGCTGATGGTAATGAATATTGACCATGTAAAGGTACACAGCGTGTACCGAGCATACACGTTGTGTTCATACAAAGTGGAAATGGTTTTTATCACAAACGACATAGCCATGATTTGATTAGTTCAGAGAATAAAGGACACACCGTGTATAATATAGACACATCGTGTTCTTTATTTGAGGATCATGGCGGTGTATTGGGTAGACACGGGTCTGGCCGAAAGAAAATAGGTTACACGGTGTGTACCGAACACACACGCCGTGTATAAGAACATGGGGTGAGTGGCCGTGTCATGTGCTACACACAGAGGGGCCAAAATAAATGATATACACAGCATGTACCAAACACACACGCCGTGTATGTGAAAATTGTGCGTGAGACCATGTGCAAGGGGTACTCGGGAACGATGGGGGAATGTACACTATGTGTACTGAACATACACATTGTTTATATTCAAATTGCAATGAATTTTGTGTGTGGCCATGTACAAAAGTACACGACATGTGTCCTTCAATTTTTGGTCATGTACCAGAGTAGATGAATGGTCGTCAGATCCGAAAACACCCAAAAATGAATCTAATAACTTGAAATAGTGAGTGTAGAAGGGCGTACCTTGACCGATGATCACAATTCAAGAGAAATCAGAGCTTGAAACAAACCAGAATGATGGATCTAAACAATGGGGGTTCGGGTGTCGTACGGGAGAAGAAAACGGGAAGAAGGGGAGGAAAGTGGAAGCCGCATGAGACGGGAAGATGTCGGGTGGTCTGCGGCTTATATAGCCAATGTACACGGCGTGTGCATCTGGAATACACCCCATGTATATCAAATTATTTTAAAAAAACACATATATATATATATATAATTATTATAATAAAATAAATATTAATTAATTAAAATAATAAAGTAAATAGATATATAATTTTTTATACATAATTTAAAATTAAAACCATACACATAATGTAGTGGAAAAATACACATCGTGTGTTTAAAAATTGTAAAAAGATAAGTACAACCATTCGTCTGGTGCTCTGGGCGAGGTTTGAACTGGCGATCGGCCGCTCCGAACGGAAGCCCTCAACCACTAGAGCGAAGGTTGTATTGCTATCCATATTTACTATTTATATGCATTTAATATATAAAGCCTATACACACAGAAAGAATAAAATGCACATTGTGTGGTCTCTAATTATATAAGAAGGGGATGAAGCAGGGAGATTAGCCGAGTTTGAACCCGGGTCTTTTGGATCCAGGGCTGAGGCATTGGCAATCTTCCAAATTTATCGGCATGAATTTTTTTATAATAAAAAGTTTTTATATTTTAGTTTTTGAAAGAAAACAGGGCACAATCACCATATACTGGAAGCCACTCCATGTGGTTTTATTAAAAGGGTAAATGATGGAAATGCGGTGGTTGTCAGTATTTGAACCCAGGTCAATTGGAAACCATGTTCCGATCATGGCCAACCGACCCATCCCCATCATGGGTTTTCGTATTATCAAATATATATATATATATATATGGAATTTACTACACACTCCATGTAAGAAAATATAAAAATGAGGTACCCCATGCCTAAGGTAGGTTCGGAGGATTCGAAACGAGGATGACTCGGATAAACTCCTGTGACCGAACGATCAGCACCTGAAACATCCCTATTTATTATGTAAGTTAATCTATAAATTTATACCATTAAGATTATAAAATAAAAAGATAATTTCCCATCATTTATATAAGTGGCACACGACGTGTAACCTCTGGGTTTCCTCCCAGGAAGAACCTTCGTTTTAGGTTATTGGCTCGACTGACTTACCGTTTCATACCTGATTTTTATGGTGAATTATGGTCCCAAAAGTAGTTGCCCTGGATTTCTAGGAATTTCATGTTCTCTGGCACTTCTTCTTCGGGGACGTATGGAATGAATAAGTTTTCAGAAATAATGGAACATACCAGATCATCCACCAAGCGATCATCCATGGTAGTTACTGTGTTTCAACCCTCATGTTCGGGTAACGATTCTTGTTTGACGACCTTTAGAACATTGTAGGAGGCTCTTTCATCCCCTACCTGAAAAATGAACTCCCCCTGGTGCACATTGATCAAGACTTTCCCTGTGTCGAGGAAAGGTCTTCCCAATATAATAGGCGCCTCATGATCTTCCTTTATCTCTACGATAATAAAATCAGTATGGAGGATCAATCATCCCTCCTTCACTAGCCCATTTTCAAGTATACCCTTTGGATATTTAATGGATATGTCAGAAATTTGAAGGGAGACCTGAGTTGGCTTCAGATTGTTGAGTCCGAGCTTTTGGAAAATTCTGAATAGCATGAGGTTGACACTGGCCCCTAAGTCGCACGAGGATTTTCCAAATGCACAGGGTCCAATTATACAAGGAATATTAAATCTACCTAAATCCTGGAGCATGGGGGGAATGGAATGTAGTACGACTACAGAGATTTCCTTTTTCAGTGCTATGGTTCCCAAATCCTCCATACCCCTTTTATTCAAAAGGATTTCCTTCATGAATTTGGCATATGTGGGCATTTGTGTCAGAGACTCTGTAAATGGGATATTGAATGGTAGATTTCTATAAAATTCCATGAATTTTCAAACTGGTGATCCATCTTCCATTTCTTCAACCACTCTGTAAAAGGTAACGTAGGTTCGAATGGTTTGACGACCTTCTTTCCTCTGCCTGGTTGAGCCTCCGATGATGGATTTTTGGATGAAGAGGGATCTGAAATTGTACCTTTGTTGTCAATAGGTAGTATAGGTGCAGTTTAATGTGATGGTTCCTTCTTATGTAGATTATTTCCACTTCGTAAAGTGATGGCATGGGCCTCCTCCCTTGGGTTCTTCTCGGTGTTTCCTAGTAGTGCACCAGGCTATCTCCCTGAGAGTTGGTTTGCTAATTGGCCGATTAGGATTTCGAGGACTTGGATAGAAGCCTCCTGGTTTTGAAATCTTGTCTCATCAGTGGATAAGAATTTGTTCATAACATCCTCTAACCTTAAGGTATTATATTACTTAGGTGGTTCTGCAGCTGGTGGAGGTGGTTGCTGCCTTGGCTACTACGAGGGAGGGTTTTAATACCCTTGCTGATGGTTGAAGCCATCCTGGTTCTATTGTTGCATTGGTTATGGGTTCTGATATTGTGGCTGACTATAGCCAGGTGGTCGCTAGGGCGGAGGATTCTTCTACTGTTGGCCCCAACCTGTATTCTGGTTTTCACACCATGGATGGTTCTAGTATTATTGATACTGGTTCAACCCTCTATTTTGAGAAACATAGCTCACCTCACATTTAAAATGGTCGACTGGGGGTCCTAGGAAAATTCCTAGGATGTTGTTGTTACCACAGTCACTACATGTTGGATGGTTCGCCACATGGACATGAGATGATCCTTTGAGATTCAGTGCGTCAATCTTTTTGGAAACTGCTTCCATCTGGGTAGCAAGCATGTTAGTAGAATCAATACTATACATACCTCATTTTTGGTTCCACCTCTTGGAATTCCACTAGAAGTTGTTGGCAGAAATATCTTCCAGTAGATCGAAAAGTTCTTTGAGGGATTTTCTCATTACCATACCTACAGTAGCTACATCCACCATCGACATAGTATTCGTTGTTAGTCCTCCGTAAAAGGATTGGAATTGCATCCAGAGTGGAAGTCAGTGGTGTGGGAATTTACATAACATCTCTTTGAAATGATCCCATGATTCTTTCAATGACTCAGAGTCATGCTACAGAAAGTTGTGGATCTCATTTCACAAGGTTACCGTCTTTGAAGGTGTAAAATATTTTTAAAGAAATGCCTGGGCGAGATCCTCCAAGGTGAGGATAGATATTTGCGGCAAACCTTTGATCCAGTGTTTTTCCTTGTCCTGCAGAGAGAAGGGGAATAGGTGAAGATGAATGGCATCCTCAGACACGCCATGTTAATGGAATGTATCGTAGATCTCTAGAAATTTGGAGAGATGGGCATTCAGGTCTTCAAAGGGCAGAATTGTGTTTTGGATCAGCTGCATAATAGCAGGCTTGATCTCGAAGTGTTGGCCCGGTACCAGAGGACGAACGATGCCAGTATCGACTCCGTGGATCAATGGAAGGTCATACTCCATAAGATTACATCGCGGAGGTGGCTGTTGAGGTGGTGGATGTTGCATTTATTGCTACACCTGAGGGGAGAAATATGGCCTTTGGAAGATCATCTGTAGTTGTTGATTTTGGCTGTACTCTGGAAGAGGTTGCTGTTGTGGCCATTGGTAGTTCATTGGGAGGAATTCCATGAAGCCTCTAGGTTCCTGATCTAGAATAACAGCATCGGGAGGTTGCTGGTCCTGGTACGAGTGTTCAACTGTAGCATCAATGGCCGGTTTTCCCTCCTCCTTTGTCAGCATGGTTAATTTATTGTGGTTGTGCATTTCCACCAGTGCACATTGACGATGAGAAAAAGTACGTTCGATTTCTAGGTCAAGCAGAAAAATATATGACGACTCAGCGCTCATGGACCATGTGAGGCGTTGGTTCATGCACCTGTGATCAGGGAAAAACACAAAAGAAAACCTAGGAAAAAAAGTTTAAAAAAAAGATAAATAGAAATGGGATTTTGGAAGAATTTTTTGGGAATTTTGGGTTTTTATTTTCACTAAAATTTGATACAAATTTAATTGAAAAAATATTAAAATTACTCTAGTTCCATGGAAACGGCACCAAAATTTGGACGGTCATTTTACAGAATGTATGTTTTCGGTGACCCAAATTATATTTAACCTAACAATTATAGCACCAGTAAGGGGTTGATCCATAGGGAACTATGATGTTATTTTATCTTTGCTTAATTTAGTTTGTTTTTTTGTTTTTTGTGAAGTCTTCTGAATTAAAAATCAATTTTGGTAGGTTTTTTGGGTATGAAATTAACAATTGGTTTCAAATCTTCTTTCAAAAGATTAATTAATAAAATTAATGTAAATACAATAAAACTCGTTTTGATGAAAATAATGTTAAAAATGAATTGGGGTTATGGATTTTTGAAAAGTTTATTATTATAATCACGTTTCTTATGAGGTTGTGTTGTTCATGAGAACCCAACTCTATGGGTTTAATTTGTAACAACATTTCCTTGTTCTGGTAAACATTATATTTAGAACTAAGGAGACTAACTACTTTGTCTGGTAGTTAGTGTTTACCAGATCATTATGCGGCTTAGTCCATTTTGAGCCAATAGTTACATCCAATGGTCCTAGAGTTGTTCATCATTAGTCTTTTTTTTTTGAATCCCTCAAAATTCATCCCTTGGTCCAGTACAGAATTTCCAGTGATATTATGAAATGATTTTAGAAGAATAATAAGAAATTATTAAAAAAAACACTTTCAGAGCAACTTAATTCAAATTAAAACTCATCAGCTTCCACAACCCCAACACACTGTGTTTTTAGTTACACATATTGAAAATGATAAATATTGAACTATTGATACCTAATGAAATCCTGCTTGGAACTTCAAAGAAGTAATGTTTCTTCGATGGACGGAATGAACTGTGGTACGACGACAGAGCATCTTTTCCTTCGGAGCTTCAACCCTTTCTCCAAAAAAATACTACACACACAACACACATGTTATGGATTCCAAGGCCTCCTTTTATAGAAAATTAAACTACACCGTGTGTAGGAAAGTACACGCCGTGTACTTTTTTTCAATGCGTTTTTGTCGCCATTTTCACCATTGGTGGACATCCTAACACGCTGTCTTTGACTTGGAACATGACGCGGCCTGGTTGGTGAATCTACACGGCGTGTAGCGCCTCCTTGCACGGCATGTAGTCTCAAAATTCGGTCACCAAAATCTTCTATAATGGACTACACGGTGTGTAGAAATGGAACACGACGTGTCATCTTTGGTCGGCCACATGGGCGTGTAGACTCTTCTCGGCCGCCAACCGCTTCTAGAAATATATACATGGAGTGTAAAGTATAAAAACATGGTGTACCAGCTTCAGGTTACTTAGTCATGTGTTTTTCCTTGTCAACCCGTCTCTAAGATTGAATGTACACTGCATGTATATAAGTACACGCCGTGTAGTTGTAAATTTTTTCTCGGATCATCTTCGTTTTGTGTATTTGGCCAAAAACCATATGAAAATGAACAAGACCACCAAAATAAAATTATTTATTCTCTAAACATTAGGTAATTTCAGAAAACATGTTCTTATTTTTCAATAGATTATATAAAAATTTATACAAAAATTGGGAACTATGGGGTTTTTTATCTTTGATTAATTTAGTTCGTTTTTTTTTGTTTTTAGTGAAGTCTGATGAATTAAAAATATATTTTGGTTGGTTGTTTGTGTATAAAAAGAACAATTGGTTTTAAAACTTCTTTTAACATATTACTTACAAAAATGAATGTAAAGAGAAGAAAACTGGTTTGGATGCAAATAATGACAGAAATGTGTTGGGGTTATGGATTTGTGATAAATTGACAATTAAATATAATTTCTTTTTATGTTGTGTTGTTCATGATAACCCCACTCTATGGGTTTAATTTGTAATAAAGATTCCTTCTTCTGGTTAACAATATATTTAGAACTGAAGAGACTAACTCCTTGGTCTTGTAGTTAGTGTTTAACAGATCTTTATGTGGCTTATTCCATTTTGAGATGATGGTTACATCCAATTGTCATGGATTTTTTCATCATTATTCTTCTATTGAATCCCTGAAAATTCATCCCTTGGTCCGGAACATAATTTCCAGTTATATTATGAAAGGATTAAAAAATAATAAGAAGATATTATAAAAACAAACACATTCAGAGGAACTTAATTCAAATTAAAACTCATCACCTTCCACAACCCCAACTCACTGGGTATTTAGTTACACATATTAGAAATGATAAATACATAACTATTTCTATTTGATGAAATCATGCTTGGATCTTTGTAAAAGTAATGATTCTTCGGTGGACGGTATGAATGGTGGTACGATGGCAGAGCGTCTTTCCTTCGGATCTTTAACCCTTTTTCCACAAAAATACTACACACACCACACACTTGGTCTAAAGGCCGAGGCCTCCTTTTATAGAAAATTAAACTACACGACATTTAGGAAAGCACACGCTATGTATTATTTTCAACATGTTTTTCCCCCATTTCTCCATTGGAGGGCGACCTAACACGCCGTCTTTGACTTGGAACACAGCACTGCCTGGTTGGTGAATCTACACGTCATGTAGCACCGCCATACATGGCGTGTAGTCTCAAAATTTGGCCACCAACCACTTCTAGAAAGGACTACACGACGTGTAGAAATGGAACATTGTGTGTCTTCTTCATCCGGCCAAATGGGTGTGTTGACTCTACTTGGCTGCCAACCACTACTAGAAATGCATACACCTCATGTTAAAGTATAAACATGGCTTGTACTGGCTTCTAGTTACTTGGGCATGTGTTTGTCCTGGTCAACTCGTGTCTGAGTTTGAATGTACATGGAATGTATATGAGTACATACCGTGTAGTGGTAAATTTTTTCTCTGATCGTCCTTGTTTTGTGTATTTGGCCAAAAACCTTCTGAAAATGGACAATATCACCAATATAAATATAGTTATTCTCTTAACAGTAGGTAATTTCTTGAAAACTTGGACTTATTTTTCAATAGAGTATATCAATATGTATACAAAAATTTGGTGCATCAAACTCCCCCATAGCTAGACTTTTTCTTGCCCTCAAGAAAATCTCAACATCCAATTAGAAGAATCTATATTTTAAAAGGAATAACTTTACTTGATCATAAATGTAAATAATAACTGATAGGAGAGAATTTCAAAAAGAATACAATGCAGTTTTAATCCATGAGATATTCTAATCATGCTTCATATATAATTCAATTAACTACTATCATCGTCTTTTAACACATGTTTCAACCTTTCAAAAATAAGCAAGCCGCTTGATGATTTACCTAACCAAAAATATAATCAACACTCAAGATGACTTTAAAACAATGTTATGCTCAATCAAAGATATATACACTCTATACATAGTTTTACATGAAATATAGTTCCCCACATTAGAAAATTTCACTTAAAAATCATAAGGGCTTTTCAATAAAGAGCAGATGATTCTATAGCTAAAGGTTGGTAGGTCAAAATATGAACAATAAATCTAAGGCATGAAAAAGGAGTATAAATTCTTAAATAAAAATTCATGATATTCAAAACTAAACTCAATTTAAACACATCCTCAACCAGATTAATGAAATGATCATATCACCATCATCTCCTTTAGTTGATTAAGAGTCACAAACCAAAAATTGTGTATAAGGCCCCTTTGTTTGTACCAGTTTTTTAACAAACGGAACATTTCTGAATTTCCAAAATAGAGGTTTGGAACTCTTTTCGCTAAAAATGATCTAGAGGATATCCCCAATACTTAATTTCTTGACAATTCACAAATTTATACCATGTGTTTCCAATCAATTCTTTTGAGCTCAAATAAATAATCATGAAAAATCATTAAATAATTAGGGTTGGAAGGGAAATAGGGTTGTAATATGGCTTCCTATAAAGGCTATTCATGGTCTCTATAGGCTTTACGAATATAGGATGTAGAGTAGGATCAAGATAAAGGGGTTAAAACAATCTTATGCCACAATCAATTTAATTTAATTCAAAAATTCCCCATGTTTCAAAAAAAACATCCAAATTATGCTAGTTATGTATATTCTACGAATCTCTTAAGAATGGGGGTATTAGAAAGAATATGACAAAAGGGTTTAGAATACCTCTCAGGAGTGGAAAAAATAAATAAAGAGACAATCAGGTCATGAATTGCAAAAAAATTGATTAGTCTAATCGATATAATTATCCAAGGATTATAAGTTTGTAATTTAAATTATATCAGCAATCATTTTAAAATACCTAATAATTAAAATAAGCATGCAAATTTCCAAATTTTCCACTTTCATCTTTATTATTTAAAAATATGATTAACTAAAGATGTCTTCATGTTTTCTTATATATTTCCTAATATTTTTTTTGAAAAGATATATTTCATAATATTGATGTCTCCTAGAATATGAAAAGGGAAAAGACTAAAGAGGTTGAGATAATCCCCCCATAATTAATATCATACGTGGTCCACCAAGTTCTCAAAATGAAGAATAATTAAAGGTGGGGACACAATAGTGGACCAGACCGAGGATAAGTAAGGAAACAATTATACAAATAAATAAAATGAAAAAAATGAAAAAATAATACTCCCCTTGTGTCTAGGCTTAGGAAAATGGTATGTGATGTAAAAGCATAGCCCAAAATGTGTCAGAGTACCTGGGAGGGGGGAGGAAAGAGAATACTACAAGCATGCATAAGAAACACATACACAATATATCTGAAAAATATATATATAATGAAATGCATGTGTCCCAAAACATGTTAAGGGGTCACATTAAAAGTAGCATCATCTAGTATAGAGCCAGCCGGTAGAGATGGATCAGGAGCCGTGGAAGCGGGAGGCGCAGACTCAGCATTGGGAAGGGAAGCTGGAGAATTTGGAGCCACAAGTACCAGACTCGGTAAAAAAAGGATGACATCCCCCTTGGACTGGAAACAGTGGAGGTGGCAGCAGTAGTAGCAGCAGCTGGACCCACAGTAGAGAGAAGAATGGAATCTGTGGCCAGCGTATTGAAGGGCGGTGGAGCAGTAGCAGAAGGGCCAGGAGACGAGGCCGAGTTAGGTGGCAGAGGTAATGGAATACCCAGATGCTGAACAATAAGCACCAACTATTTCTCCATGAGACCCTTGCGGCAGTCGATACATACCAAATTCTTCTCCATCTTGGTCAGGCGGAGGGAAAGGGTGAGATCGAACGAGGGTGAGGGGGTAGGTGGGGATGGTGGTGGTATAGAAGAATGAAGGCGAGAAGAAGTGGGGTCTGTAGGAAGGGGGTGGGGTGAGGAAACTGGAGGGTGGGGAAGGAGGATCAGGTGCATCATCCGGGGAAGGAGGGTCAGCAGGTGGGTAGAGGAAAGCATGTGCAAGGATGTAGGCACCCCTGCTTCCAGACCAATCCCATGCGAATGAGCATGAGAATGTCCATCCGCTGGAGAGAACCTAACAGATCATGGGGTAAAGAAGGATAAAAAATCCCAAGGTGGTGGGCGAGACGAGTGGCATAAAACCCGGTAATCAACTTCTTCGAACTCGAAAAAGGCCTTGAACTCCAAAAATAAATCGCAGAAGATAGAAGTGCAGACCGTGAAAATATAGAGCAGTGGAGTGTGTCCAAGGAGATCCTCTAACTCTCCCCAGATTCCTAGCAGCTATGTAATGGTATTGTCAAGGTAGCGACTGCTCATCAGAATCGGATTATAAGAAAAGTGTTGAACTCTATCATGTTCCAGATCAGTGACCGGGGACACCATGCAAGGATAGGGAACACCTGTAGGTCCCGACCCAGGTGCAGGTGCAGTAGCAGGAGCTGCCTCTGGGGGTGGATCGACTCCAGTAGGGGAAGGGCCGCTAGATGGGGCGGTCGATGAAGTGCCATCATAGGAGGAGGAGATCGCAGGTGGTGTGGCAGCTGGGAGAGAAGGAAGTATGGTTCTTGGACAAGCCTCAGTAGAGGGAGTGAGGGTGGAAGGGTGGCCAATGGAGGGAGCTCATAGACCAGAGCGTCTGGATCTTGCTGCAACGGAGGTCGGAGTGCTGAAAAATGGGCCTCTCATCCTCAGTGGAGGAGGCCGGCCTCTTCCCCCAGGAAGGATCATGATCGGCCATAACCTGAAAAAGAAAGAAAAATAAAAGAAATGAAAACAAATAAAAGTGTGAGAAATCTGAAAAATAACAATACACCGCGTGTACATCCAGAGTACACGGCGTGTAGTACAAGCTGAGCAGTATCCCATGTTCTCTAGATAAACACGCTGCTGGTGAAGAATATTGACCATGTAAAGGTACACAGCGTGTACCGGACATAAATGTTTTGTTCATACAAAGTGGAAATGGTTTTGTATCACAAACGACACAACCATGATTTTATCAGTCCAGAGAATAAAGGACACACCGGGTATAATATAGACACAGCGTGTTCTTTTTTTGAGGAACATGGTTGTGTAGCGTCTAGACACGGGTCCGGCCAAAAGAAAATAGGCTACACAGTGTGTACTGAACACACACGCCCTGTATAAGAACATGGAGTGAGAGGTCGTGTCATGTGCTACACACAGAGAGGCCAAAAGAAATGATATACACATCATGTACCAAACACACACGCCGTGTATGTGAAAATTGTGTGTTAGACTGTGTGCAAGGGGTACTCGGGCACAATGGGGTAACGTACACTATGTGTACTGAACATACACATCGTTTATATTCAAATTGTGATGTATTTTGTGTGTGGCCGTGTAAAAAAGTACACGGCATGTGTCCTTCAATTTCTGGTCATGTACCACAGAATCTGTATGGTCGGCAGATCCAAAAACACCCAAAATGCTTCTAAAAACCTGAAATAGTGAGTGTATAAGTGCATACCTTGACCGATGATTACAATTCAAGAGAAATCAGAGCTTGAAACGAACCAAAATGACGGATCTGAACAATGGGGGTTCGTGTGTCGTACGGGAGAAGAAAACGGGAAGAAGGGGAGGAAAGTGGAAGCCTCCTGACACGGGCTGAAGTCGGGTGGCCTGCGGCTTATATAGTCTAGGTACATGGCGTGTGCATCTGGAATACACCCCGTGTATCTCAAATTATTTTTGAAACAAACATATATATATACTTATTATAATAAACTAAATATTAATTAATATTAATTAATTAAAATAATAAAGTATAGAGAGTTATATATTTTTATACATAATTTAAAATTAAAACTATACACATAATGTAGTGGGAAAATACACATCGTGTGTTTGAAAATTTTAAAAAGAGAAGTACAACCTTTCGTCCGGTGCTCGGGGCGAGGTTTGAACCAACGATCGGCCGCTCCGAACGGAAGCCCTCAACCACTGGAGTAAAGGTTGTATTGCTATCCATATTTAATATTTATATACATTTAATCTATAAAGCCTATACACAAAAAAATACGAAAATGCACACCGTGTGGTTTCTTATTAAATAAGAAGGGGATGAAGCAGGGAGATTAGCCGAGTTTAAACCCGGGTCTTTTGGATCCAGGGCTGAGACTTTTCCAATCATCCAAATTCATCGGCATGAATTTATTTTATAATAAAAAGTTATTATATTTTAGTTTTTGAAAGAAAACAGGGCACAATCACCATATATTGGATGGCACGTCATGTGGTTTTATTAAAATGGTAAATGATGGAAATGGAGCGGTTGTGAGGATTTGAACTCGGATCTTTTGGAAACCATGTGCCGATCATGGCCAACCGAACCATCCCCATCATGGGTTTTCGTATTATCAAATATATATATATATATATATATATAATTTACTACACACTCCATGTAAGAAAATATAAAAAGGAGGTACCCCATGCCTAAGGTAGGTCAGGAGGATTCGAAACGAGAATGTCTCGGATAAACTCCTGTGACCGAACCATCAACACTGAAAACATCTCTATTTATTCAGTAAGTTAATCTATATATTTATACCATTAAGATTAATAACTAAAAAGCTAAGTTCCCTCCATTTATAAAAGCAGGACACGACGTGTAATCTCTAGGTTTCCTCCTAGGAAGCACCTTTGTTTGAGGTTATTGGCTTGACCGACTTACCGTTGCTTACCTAATTTTTTATAGAGAATGATGTTCCCAAAAGTACTTGCCCTGGAATTCTAGGAATTGAATGTTCTCTGGAACTTCCTCAACAGGGATGTATGGAATGAATAAGTTTTTAAAAATAAAGGAACATACCAGATCATCCACCAAGCGATCATCCATAGTAGTTACTGTGTTGCATCCCTCATGTTCGGGTAACGATTCTTATTTGACGGCCTTTAGAACATTGTAGGACATTCATTCATACCCTACCCGAAAAATCAACTCCCCCTGGTGCACGTTGATCAAGACTTTCCCTGTGGCCAGGAAAGGTCTTCCCAATATAATAGGTGCCTCATGATCCTCCTCTATGTCTAGGATAATAAAATCAGTAGGGAGGATCAATCTTCCAACCTTCACCTTCACATCCTCAAGTATACCCTTTGGATATTTAATGGATATGTCAGCAAGTTGAAGGGCGACTCGAGTAAGCTTCAGATTGTGGAGTCTGAGCATTTCGAAAACTCTGAATGGCATGAGGTTGACACTGGCCCCTAAGTTGCACAGGGATTTTCCAAATTCACAGGGTCTAATTGTAAATGGAATAGTAAAGCTACCTAGATCATTGAGATTGGGGTTAAGGGAATTTTGTACGACTATGGAGAACTCCTTTGTCGGTGATATGGTTCCCAAATCCTCCAAATCCCTTTTATTGAAAAGGATTTCCTTCATGAATTTGGCATATGTTGGCAATTGTGTCAGTGCCTCTGCAAATGGGATATTGATGTATAGCTTTCTGAATACATCCATGAATTTTCCAAACTGGTGATCCAACTTCCTTTGCTTCAGCCTCTCCGGAAAAGGTAATGCAGGTTCGAATGGTTTGACGACCTTCTTTTATTTGCCTGGTTGAGCCTCTGTTGATGGATTTTCGGATGAAGAGGGTCTGAAATTGTACCTTTTTTGTCAATAGGGATTATATGTTCAGTTGAATGTCATGATTCCATCTGGTGTTGATTATTTCCACTTCGTAAAGTGTTGTCATGGGCCTCCTCCCTTGGGTTCTTCTCGGTGTTGCATGGTAGTGCACCAGGCTGTCTCCCTGAGAGCTGGTTTGCTAAATCACCGATTTGGATTTTGAGGACTCTAATAGAAGCCTCCTGGTTCGGAAATCCAGTCTCACAGTGGATAAGAAGTTTTCCATAAGATCCTCTAACCTTAAGGTATTCCCTTACTGAAGTGGTTGTCCAGTTGGTGGAGGTGGTTGCTGCCTTGGCAGCTGCGGGCGAGGGTTTTAATACCCATGCTGATGGTAGAAGCCATGCTAGTTCTTGTTTTTTCCTTGGGTATGGGTTCTGATATTGTGGCTGACTATAGCCAAGTGGTCGCTAGGGCGGAGGATTCTTCTGCTGTTTTCCCCAACCTGTATTCTGGTTTTAGCGCCATGCATTGATCTAGTATTGTTGATACTAGTTCAACCCTCTATTTTGAGCAACATAGCTCACCTCACTTGTCAAATGGTCAACTGAGGGTCCTAGGAAATCTTCTAGGATGTGGTTGTTACCACAGTCACCGCATGCTGGATGGTTCGCTGCATGGACTTGAGATGACCCCTTGATATTTAGTGCATCAATATTTTTGGAAACTGCTTCCATCTGGGCATCAAGCATGGTAGTAGCATCAATACTATGCATACCTCATTTTTGGGTCCCCCGCTTGGAATGCCACTAGATGTTGTTGGTAGATATATCTCCCAGTAGTTCAAAAAGTTCTTTGGGGGATTTTCTCATTACCGTACCTCCAGCAGCTACATCCACCATAGACATAGTATTCGTTGTTAGTCCTCCATAAAAGGTTTGGACTTACATCCAGAGTGGAAGTCAGTGGTGTGGGCATTTACATAACATCTCCTTGAAATTTTCCCATGATTCATACAATGACTCAGAGTCGTGCTACAAAAAGTTGTGGATCACATTTCGCAAGGTTACCATCTTTGAAGGTGTAAAATATTTGGAATGAAATGCCTAGTCTAGATCCTTCCAGGTGAGGATAGATATTTGTAGCAATCCTTTGATCCAGTCTTTTTCCATGCCCCGTAGAGAGAAGGGGAAAAGGTGAAGATGAATGGCATTCTCAGAAATTCCATGGTAATGGAATGTATCTCAGATCTCCATAAATTTGGAGAGATGGTCATTCAGGTCTTCACTGGGCAGGCCGCCGAATTGAACGATGTTCTGGATCAGCTGCATAATAGAAGGCTTGATCTCGAAGTGCTGGTCCTGTACAAAAGGAAGAATGATTCCTGTATTGGCTACGTGAATCAATGGAAGGTCGTAGTCCATAAGAGTACGTCGTGGAGGTGGATGCTGAGGGGGTGGATGTTGCATTTATTGCTGCTCCTGAGGGGCGAAATATGGACTTTGGAAGATATTCTGCAGTTGTTGATGTTGGTTGTACTCTGGATGGGGTTGATGTTGTGGCCAATGGTATTTATTTGGGAGGAATTCAATGAAGCCTCTAGGTGCCTCCTCCGGAATAACAGCAGCGGGAGGTTGTTGGTCCTGGAACGAGTGTTCAGCTATAGCATCAATGGATGGTTCTCCCTTCTCCTTTTTCACCAAGGTTAATGGATTTTGGTTGTGCGTTTCCACCAGTGCACATTGATGATGAGACAAAGTACGTTCGATTTCCAGGTCAAGCGGAAAAAGATCTGATGACTCAGCGCTCATGGACCATGTGAGGTTTTGGTTCATGCACCTGTGATCTGGAAAAAACACAAAAAAAAAACCTAGGCATAAAAGTGGAAACAAAAGATAAATAGAAATGGGATTTTGAAAGAAATTTTTGGGAATTTTGTAACACCCCGATCTTCCACGATACGCTTCTCATTCAATAATGCAATAGCTTGCATTGTACGCAACTTCGAGTTCTAAAACACTGCGACTAATAAAAGTAGCCGTTATGAATAGTAATAACAACTTTTTAAAATTATAGAAATTTTATATTTCAAAATAGACTTCATTTTTGGATTCGGAATATCGAAATTAGCCTATGTTGAATTTTTGGTATTTTTCTGAGAACTTCTATTTTTTTATGAATAGTGAAAAATACTTAAAAACAACTTTTTTAATCAAAATAATTTATATTGATAAATTATACTATTTAGTGGGTTTAAAGTATAATTAAAATATATTTTTACCATTTTATCCAATAGTGGTCATTAGAATTAATTTAACATTGAAATTGGACATAAACAATTGCCAATCTTTTGATATACATTGTTTCCTAAAAACACGCTATTTGTTGTGACAGCGGGAATTAATTATAAAATTAATTAATGCAACTTATATGTTTGGAATTAAAATAGAAATCATTTTTGAATTCGGAATATCAATTATATCTTAGGGTGAAATTTTGGCATTGTTCTGAAAAACATCAATTTTTGATGAATAGTGAAACCACTAAGTGGTAGTTAAATAACTAATTTTTCGTTTAAATGAAATATTACCACTTCTGTGATTTGATTTTCAAAAATCCGACATACATGGTTTTCATTAAGAAGTAAAATGTGGTTCAATGTATTAAAATAATTTTTGGTGAATAGTAACTTTTAAGTTCTTAATCGCGATTAGAGGTAATTAGTGTAGTTTAAGGTAAAAATAATGTTTTAGTAATATGAGATGAGCTTGACACTTGTCCTACTCCTAATGGAGGATTCATGGCCGACCAAGACAACCCATGGGTCAACTTGGGGACCTCATGGAGCCACTTTGGTTGGAAAATGACATTAATATATATTTATTTAATGTTAAAATTAAATTGACACAAACATGAGTTGTTTTACTAAAACAGTTTTTAAGTGGGGTTACACAAGTCCAAATTTTGACTATAATATTAATTAGAAATCTAAAAAGATTTCCTACATCATATTTTTTTTTATAATTTTTAGATACTAAATAAATTTATTTAATTACGACATCATGATGATGCAACGATGACCTCATTATTTAACGATTTAAATAAAATGGACAGATAATGTAATATCTAAGACCTACACTTGTCCAAAAACTATTGGATGGGAATATTTCGAAGAATTATCATCTTATCTTCGAAATATATCAATGTGGGACCTTAGAAATTCGAAACACGTTTGAAAATAAAATAATAGTTTCATGATTTCGAAGAGTTCCCCTCCTCTCCACTTATAAAAGGCCCCCACCTCTACCACCTCACTCCCACTTTCAAGCCATTTGGCTCGGCCAACCTCTGGCCAAATACTCTCCCAACATCCCCCTCTTACTCCTAGAAGCCTCACTTTGGGCAGAACTCTTCCCAAGGAAGCCTTTGGCTCAAATCAAAAAGAGTTACCCGATTTTTAGGTAATGTCTTCTCTAATGTTGTTTTGTTTTATTTAGCTTCTCCAACCCCCTAAACACTTTTTATTCATTTCTTTTGTAACAACACCAGTATCCTCAATATACTAGGATTTTGTTATAAGAATTATTCAAGCTACACTTACACACGCCTACATCTAATGGTTAAAGAACATACGGTTTCTGTGGATGGCGAATTTCTGCCTCACGAAACGATGATTGTTCAACACTCATATAACACCTTCAAAGGTGGACATTAAGATGTCACTATATTTATATATGATATATAATATGTTTATGTTTTACTTATGCTTCTGTATTTTTCATTTATGGCATGCTTTATGATATCCATTATGGGTAAACGCTATAATTTCATTTTAGGAAGTGCGGACTACCGCCCCCTCAAAGTGATTTGAATCGTTAATGCCATATGTGGGATGTATAAAGGATGGAGTAAATAGTATTATACACTATATTATACTGGAATTATATTATACATTTATATCATTATGATTTCATTTCATTAAATAGGAAATATAAATGAAAGTACCGTTCATGCGTACGTACGGCTTACCGTCTCCATGAATGGTGCATTTCATTTCTTACCTCTAAATGTTACATAATATTACAAATGAATTTATATACTGGATATATATGATATATATGACAACTAAATCATGAATATAATTCTAGAGATAATGGAAATTCTACCACATAAACAACTTGTAATTATAAGAAGTTTATTGTTGACTCAAGTACCAAAAATCGACAAAACGACCGTTATTAACATAAATAATTACATAATGTTCATAACATTGTAATAAGTTATATAAAAAGGATAATGAAATTGAAAATGGTATATATTAACTCTAGTTTATTATTCAGGAGGTTAAATAATGGTCGAATCAAGTCGGACACAAGGTAAGGGAACTTCTTAACACAACTTCCATTCTTTGGGTTAATCTCCTACTTTCAAATTATGTCATGATATTATTATGTCTTATTTTGTATATTTACTTTATTTATGTGTACCTATAGTGAATACACATAATATATATTTTTTATTTTAAAAAATGATCTTTTTAAGGACTTTGTCTAAATCTCCTTTCATTGAGGCATTTTTGGTTTTATACACAAATTTCTTTTATACGGTGTATAAACCCCTTTGACTTTTACGTATATTCAAAAGGAATATTTTTTATACGTAGCATTTACTAAACGACAAAAGGGAATTTTTTTTGTCGTACGTATGCGGTGACAACGATTTCTCCGCCGCCGTGACCACTATTTGAGTTTCGACTTCCTCTACAAGCCATACCTTTTTTTTAATGAAAAATAAATACCATGTTATACTTTTATTTTATTTTGGTATTGAAAATGGTTTTGAAAGCGTTTTTATTATATCAATGTGTTGTATTGATATCTTGTGATTGAAATGTGGAAATGTTATGTTTCCTTTATGCATGTTTTTTGTGATACGATTATGTTATGGTTTATGATATGTTTAAACCTATTCATATGAGGAATGCATTGGACTTAATAAGTGATGGGTGGAGCCCACTATAGCTCCTCGATGCATCGGTAGGTCTCATGAGATAACTAGACATGGAATTGGCTGAGGCCCTTTCCTAATTTGATATATGGTTTTGGCCGAGGCCTTAATCATTTTAGACGTCTTGTCCGAGGCCTTGACAAAATGTTTCAGAATGTCTGGCATTATGCATTCCATAATTATGAAAGTGGTTATTGATATTGCATGTGATTATTCAACCAGTAGAATATCCATGTGAAGAAGTGAATGGCATTATCTCATTTCACTTTTTCCATATTATGATGAAGTTCATGTTTAAAAGGCTTTTGTTTTAGTTATACATTGCCTTAAATGTTTATGTTTATTGATGAAAGATTTCGCTATATTGTTATCCATACTGAGCATCTGAGCTCACCCATTTCAATGTTTTAATATTTTCCAGGATGTGAAGAAGTATTTTAGGAATGACCTGCAGGGATAGTCAGAAGAGGATATGAGTGTGGACTATGAAGACTTTGTTATTTGTTTTTCACTTTATGATGTAATGTAACATTTATGAATGTATCTAGTGTTTCCATGGCTACTAAACTAATCGGTCTTTCGAGACTTGATCTTTTGTGATCATGCCAATGTTACGAAGTAACGCACTGGCTCCGGGTAGCTGGGGTTGGGGCGTTACAGTTGGTATCAGAGGCAGTTTAGTACTAACCTTGGAAGCTAGATTTAGATAAACTCTGATTAGAGCACATAGACCAATGATAGACTTTGAGGATTAGTATAGAAGAACTTCCTAGAATTTTGTTATTGTAGAGATTTTGTGAGTTTTCCGAGCAATACATCCCTGTCTGGATTCGAGAAAGTAGAGGCGGCTCTGGCACAGATATACCTAGGTGTAAAACCCGAAAACACCGCCATGAGCTAGACTCAAACGGGAACTGGTGCACGACAACGGGCCTTGCTGCACTCTTGGTTACGACACTCCCTGGGGATATACTTAGGATAATTCACATTTTCTTTACAAACCACTATGAAGGGTTATGAGTATATACTTCCTCAAAAAAACATTTTTACAATTATGGATTATATCAATAAATAGTTCAATTTAGGTTAAGTATTTTATAAGTATGGAATTATGTATTTTGATTCATAAACTAATCTAGTTTATGCCATTGTATAGAAATGGCGCCTAGTGGAAGGAATGGAAACTGTATCAATGCACGCACTCTGTGTAGGGATTTCCCTCCTGCTCAAGATAATTATTGTGGACCTAGAGATACAACTGGTGCTGATCAACTTATTACCATACTGGGACAACTCACTCAGGTTATGAATAATAACCTTACTCATATGGAGCACCCTGATCCGCAACGTGGAGGATCAATGTTAGACAGCTTCATGAGGCAACAACCACCAACATTTAATGGGGGTATAAATCCATTAGTAACTGAGCAATAGATAAACTCCTTAGAGAAAATATTCCTTGCCTTGGGGAGTAGCGAAAGGGAGAAGGTTGTCATGGTAGTTTACCGCCTCACTGGAGATGCCGATCAGTGGTGGTCGCTGATTCAAAACATAAAGGAAGATGATGACGTATCGAATATGGAATGGAGGGAGTTCAAAGAGATTTTCCTAGAAAAATACTATCCTCGTGACCATCGAGCAGATATGGAAAGACAATTTTTGAGTCTGAGACAAAAAGAGGATGAGAATGTCACAAAGTATGAGGCCAACTTTACAAGGTTAGCGAGGCATGCTGCAGATTATATACGTAACCCAACAAGTAAGATTTATCGTTTCTTTGACGGGTTAAAACCATTTCTCCATCGAGCATTAGTCTCACAAACCTTCTCGTCATACGAAGATATTGTCTCGTGTTCTATCAAGACAGAAAAGGAATTCTCTAAGTCTTATGACAACAAAGTAAAGAAAGAGAAGAATAGAACGGTGGAACAAGAGACAGATAAATGGAAAAAGGGAAAGAAGGATTTTCCATTATGTGATAATTGTGGGAAGAATCACCCTGGTACTTTCCTGAAAGGAATGGGAGTTTGTTATAAATATGGAGAAAAAGGTCACCAGGCGCGTGATTGCAAGGGAAAGAAAGAGGCTATCAATGTTGAATGCTACAATTGTAGGGAAATGGGGCATTATGCAAATTAATGACCTAAGCGTCAGGGAAACTTACCTCAGAAAAGGACAAGGGATCAAGGAAAATCTTATGTTGTTACTACAGTTGAAGCAGAATAACTAATGTATTGGTGCTTTTGGACTCATGGATTATATTCTGGTTATTATAATAATGTGATATATATATATAAGGATTATACTGCAGTACTTGTAGATTTCAGTAAGGTTTTAATATGATGAAGGTAATTATATTTTTAGTATGTGATAATAAGAGAAACATTACTTTGTTTGGGGTATCTGATAAATTGATTTTGGAATTAAGAGACCTTTTAGAGAAAGTCTGGATAGAGGTATTTGGGATAATTATAAAGGTTTGAGTGGATTAAGTTGATCTTTGGATAGTATTGTTTAAGTTTAAAAAATTTATGAAGATTATTTTTGGAATATTATAATACTATAGTTTTAGGAAAAGGACAACCTGCAGGGTGGGGCATAAACCGTCGCGTCGGACAAAGATGCAGAAATCGAACCCATAACCATAGTGGGACAAGCCTTTATTTCCTACCACTAGCCTACAGGAAGTCCCTGGTTATTACAAAATAATTTTACTAATCTAAATGGTATGTGTTAACATTTGGAACCTTATACAATTAGGATAAGTATAATATTTTTGAGTTCTATTATCTTTTTGAGTGAACGATGAGTTGAAGGTTGAAACTCTAATTGTCAAGCATAAATATATATGTACCTATCTTTTATTCAATGAATAAATTAATTCTTAAACTTTTGTAAAGGGATATTAAAACAAAAAAATGTGTTATCCTAATACCTTATGTCTTGTGGAACTGATGATATTTTAAATCAACATAGATTGAAGGCTTTGAGGCCCTCAATTTGACAGTTGATTGTGATTGATGACCTCAATCACTCCCTACAAATATTTACGTTTTTCCTCCAATTATATGTCTCTAATTTCCACCAATGTTCTCCTAATCAAGATCATAATTGGGTGGTGACTCTTTCATTTCCCTTTCCATCTTATTAAGGCTAAATTTTATTAATCTTATTTCTGATGTGGGTTTTCCACAAAGGTATTTTCTCTTTTCAACCTTTTATTTTCAAAGAAAAAAAATTCCAAATTGCAAGGACGCAATTTATTGAAGGAGGGGAGAATGTAACACCCTGAGCTTCCACGATACGCTTCTCATTCAATAATGCAATAGCTTGCATTGTATGCAACTTCGTGTTCTAAAACACCGCGACTAATCGAAATAGTCGTTATGAATAGTAATAACCACTTTTTAAAATTATAGAAATTTTACATTTCAAAATGGACTTCATTTTTGGATTCGGAATATCTAAAGTAGCCTATGTTGAATTTTTGGTATTTCTCTGAGAACTTCTAATTTTTTATGAATAGTGAAAAATACTTAAAAACAAATTTTTTAATCAAAATACTTTATAGTGATAAATTATAATATTTAGTGGTTTTAAAGTATAATTAGAATATATTTTTACCATTTTATCCAATGGTGGTCATTAGAATTAATTTAACATTGAAATTGGACATAAACAATTGCCAATCTTTTGATATAAATTGTTTCTTAAAAACACGCTATTTGTTGTGACAGCGGGAATTAATTATAAAATTAATTAATGCAACTTATATGTTTGTAATTTTGTAAAATAGACATCATTTTTGAATTCGGAATATCAATTATATCTTAGGGTGTAATTTTGGCATTGTTCTGAAAAACTTCAATTTTTGATGAATAGTGAAACCACTAAGTGGTAGTTAAATAACTGATTTTTCGTTTAAATGAAATATTATCACTTCTGTGATTTGATTTTCAAAAATACTACATACATGGTTGTCATTAAGAAGTAAAATGTGGTTCAATGAGATTAAAATAATTTTTGGTGAATAGTAACTTTTAAGTTCTTAATCGCGATTAGAGGTAATTAGTGTAGTTTAAGGTAAAAATAATGTTTTGATAATATGAGATGAGCTTGACACTTGTCCTACTCCTATTGGATGAGTCTTGGCCGACCAAGACAACCCATGGGTCAACTTGGGGACCCCATGGATCCTCTTTGGTTGGAAAATGACGTTAATATATATTTATTTAATGTCAAAATTAAATTGACACAAACATGAGTTGTTTTACTAAAATAGTTTTTAAGTGGGGTTACACAAGTCCCAATTTTGACTATAGATATTCATTAGAAAGCTAATAGGATTTCCTACATCATAGTATTTTTTTATAATTTTTAGATATTAAATAAATTAATTTAATTACGACATCATGATGATGCAACGATGACCTCATTATTTAACGATTTAAATAAAATGGAGAGATAATGTAATATCTAAGACCTACACTTGTCCAAAAACTATTGGATGGAAATATTTCAAAGCCTTAGCATCTTATCTTAGAAATATATCAATTTGGGACCTTATAAATTCGAAACACTTTTGAAAATAAAATAATAGTTTCATGATTTCCAAGAGTGCCCCTCCTCTCCACTTATAAAAGGCCCCCACCTCTACCACATCATTCACACTTTCAAGCCATTTGGATCGGCAAACCTCTGCCCAAATACTCTCTCTACTTTCCTCTCTTACTCATAGAAGCCTCACTTTGGGCAGAAATCTTCCCAAGGAAGCCTTTGGATCAAATCAAAAAGAGTTACCCGATTTTGAGGTAATGTCTTCTCTAATGTTGATTTGTTTTATTTTTCTTCTCCAACCCCATAAACTCTTTTTATTCATTTATTTTGTAACAAAAACAGTATCCTCATTATAATAGGATGTTGTTATAATAATTATTCGAGCTAAAATTACACACACCTACATCTAATGGTTAAAGAACATATGGTTTCTGTGGATGGCGAATTTCTGCCTCACGAAATGATGATTGTTCAACACTCATATAACACCTTAAAAGGTGGCCATTAAGATGTCACTATATTTATATATGATATATAATATGTTTATGTTTTACTTATGCTTCTGTATTTCTCATTTATGGCATTCTTTATGATTTCCATTATGGGTAAACGCGATAATTTCATTTTAGGAAGTGCGGACTACCGCCCCCTCAAAGTGATTTGAATCGTTAATGCCATATGTGGGATGTATAAAGGATGGAGTAAATGGTATTATACACTATATTATACTGGAATTATATTATAAATTTATATCATTATGATTTCATTCCATTAAATACTAAATATAAATGAAAGTAGCGTTCATGCGTACGTACGGCTTACCGTCTCCATGAACGGTGCATTCCATTTCTTACCTCTAAATGTTACGTAATATTATAAATGAATGTATATACTGGATATATATGATATATATGACATCTAAATCATGAATATAATTCTGGAGATAATGGATATTCTACCACATAAACAACTTGTAATTATAAGAAGCTTATTGTTGACTCAAGTACCAAAAATCGACAAAACGACCGTTATTAACTTAAATAATTACATAATGTTCATAACATTGTAATAAGTGATATAAAAAGAATAATGAAATTGAAAATGGAAGATATTAACTCTAGTTTATTATTTAGGAGGTTAAATAACGGTCGAATCAAGTCGGACACAAGGTAAGGGAACTTCTTAACCCAACTTCCATTCTTTGGGTTAATCTCCTACTTTCAAATTATGTCATGATATTATTTTGTCTTATTTTGTATTTTTACTTTATTTATGTGTACCTATAGTGAATACACATAATATATCTATTTTATTTTAAAAAATTATCTTTGTAAGGACTCCGTCTCAATCTCCTTTCATTGAGGCATATTTGGTTTTATACACAAATTTCTTTTATACGGTGTATAAACCCCTTTGACTTTTACGTATGTTCAAAAGGAATATTTTTTATATGAAGCGTTTACTAAACGACAAAAGGGAATGTTTTTGTCGTACGTATGTGGCGACAACGACTTCTCCACCTCTGTGACCACTATTTGAGTTTCGGCTTCCTCTACAAGCCATACCTTTTTTTAATGAAAAATAAATACCATGTTATACTTATCTTTTATTTTGGTATTGAAAATGGTTTTGAAAGCGTTTTTATTATATCAATGTGTTGTATTGATATCTTGTGATTGAAATGTGGAAATGTTATGTTTCCTTTATGCATGTTTTTTGTGATATGATTATGTTATGGTTTATGATATGTTTAAACCTATTCATATGAGGAATGCATTGGACTTAATAAGTGACGGGTGGAGCCCGCTATAGCTCCTCGATGCATTGGTAGGTATCATGAGACAACTAGACGTGGAATTGGCTGAGGTCCTTTCCCAATTTGATTTATGGTTTTGGCCGAGGCCTTAATCATTTTAGACGTCTTGGCCGAGGCCTTGACAAAATGTTTGAGAATGTCTGGCATTATGCATTCCATCATTATAAAAGTGGTTATTGATATTGCATGTGATTATTCGACCAGTAGAATATCCATGTGAAGAAGTGAATGGCATTATCTCATTTTACTTTTTCCATATTATGTTGAAGTTCATGTTTAAAAGGCTTTTGTTTTATTTATATATTGCCTTAAATGTTTATGTTTATTGATGAATGTTCTGCTATATTGTTATCCTTACTGAGCATCTGAGCTCACCCCTTTCAATGTTTTAATATTTTCCAGGATGTGAAGAAGTATTTTAGGAATGACCTGCAGGGATAGTCAGAAGAGGATATGAGTGTGGACTATGAAGACTTTGTTATTAGTTTTTCACTTTATGATGTAATGTAACATTTATGAATGTATCTAGTGTTTCTAAGGCTACTAAACTAATCGGCCTTTCGAGACTTGATCTTTTGTGATCATGCCAATGTTACGAAGTAACGCACCGGCTCTGGGTAGCTGGGGTCGGGGCGTTACATTTTGGGTTTTTATTTTCACTAAAATTTGATACAAATTTAATTGAAAAAATATTAAAATTACTCTAGTTCCCTGGAAACAACGCCAAAATTTGGACATTCATTTTACAGAATGTATGTTTTCAGTGTCCCAAATTTTGTTTACCCTAACAAGTATAGCACCAGTAAGTTGTTGATCCACAAGAAAATATGAGGTTATTTTATATTTTCTTAATTTAGTTTGTATTTTTGTTTTTAGTGAAGTCTACTGAATTAAAAAATCGATTTTGGTAGGTTTTTTGGGTATAAGATGAACAATTGGTTTCAAAGATTCACTCAATAGATTAATTACTAAAATGAAAGTAAATACAAGAAAACTAATTTTGATGAAAATAATGATAGAAATGCCTTGGGGTTATGGATTTTTTACAAGTTGATTATTAAATCGAGTTTCTTATGAGGATGTGTTGTTCATGATAACCCAACTTTATGGGTTTAATTTGTAGCACCATTTCCTTGGTCCAATAAACATTATATTTATAACTGAAGAGACTAACTCCTTCGTCTTATAGTTAGTGTTTACCATATCTTTATGTGGCTTAGTCCATTTTTAGTGGATGGTTACATCCAATGGTCATGGAGTTGTTCATCATTATTCTTCTTTTGAATCCATGAAAATTCTTCCCTTGGTCTAGTACAGAATTTCCATTGATATTATAAAATGATTTAAGAAGAATAAGAAGAAATTGTTAAAACAAAAACTTTCAGAGCAAACTTAATTCAAATTAAAACTCATCAGCTTCCACAACCCCAACACATTGGGTGCTTAGTTGCACATATTGAAAATGATAAATATAGAACTATTGATACTTATTGAAATACTGCATGGAACTTTGAAGAAGGAATGATTCTTCGATGTACGGAATGAACGGTGGTACGACGGCAGAGCATGTTTTTATTCGGAGCTTCAAACATTTCTCCAAAAAAATACTACACACACAACACACTTGGTCTGGATTCCAAGGCCTCCTTTTATAGAAAATTAAACTACACAGTGTGTAGGAAAGTACACGCCCTGTACTTATTTTCAACGCATTTTTTTCGCCATTTTCTCCACTGGTGGGCAGCCTAACATGCTGTCTTTGACTTGGAACAAGACGCTTCCTGGGTGGTGAATCTACACGGCGTGTAGTGCCGCCATACACGACATGTAGTCTCAAAATTCGGCCACCAAAAGCTTCTAGAATGGACTACATGACATGTATAAATGGAACACGACATGTCATCTTTGGCCGGCCACATGGGAATGTAGACTCTTCTCAGCCTCCAACCACTTCTAGAAATATATATACGGAGTGTAAAGTATAAACACAGGGTGTACCAGCTTCTGGTTAATTTTTCATGTGTTTGTCCTTGTCAACCCGTGTTTGAGCTTGAATGTACACAGCATGTATATAAGTAAACACTGTGTAGTTGTAAATTTTTTCTCTGATCATCTCTGTTTTGTGTATTTGGCCAAAAACCTTCTGAAAATGAACAAGATCACAAAAATAAAAGTATTTATTCTCTAAATAGTAGATATATTCAGAAAACTTGTTCTTATTTTTCAATAGATTATATAAAAGTTCATACAAAAATTGCGAACTATGGGGTTTTTTATCTTTTCTTAATTTAGTTTGTTTTTTTGTTTTTAGTGAATTCTGTTGAATTAAAAATCTATTTTGGTTGGTTTTTTGGGTATAAAAAGAACAATTGGTTTTAAAACAACTTTTAACGGATTAGTTACAAAAATGAAAGTAAAGAGAAGGAAACTGGTTTTGATGCAAATAATGAAAGAAATGTGTTGCAGTTATGGATTTCTGATAAATTGACTATTAAATAGAGTTGCTTATTAGGTTGTGTTGTTCATGATAACCCAAATATCTGGGTTTAATTTTTAATAATGATTCCTTCTTCTGGTTAACAGTTTATTTAGAACTGAAGAGGCTAACTCCTTGGTCTGGTAGTAAGTGTTTAACAGATCGTTATGTGGCTTAGTCCATTTTGAGCTGATGGTTACTTCCAATGGCCATGGAGTTTTTTCATTATTATTCTTCTTTTGAATTCGTGAAAATTCTTCCCTTGGTCCGGCATAGAATTTCCAATGATATTATGAAATGATTTAAGAAGAATACGAAGAGATTATAAAAACAACACTTTGAGAGAAATTTAATTCAAATTAAAACTCATCACCTTCTACAACCCCAACACACTGGGTATTTAGTTACACATATTGAAAATGATAAATACAGAACTATTGATACCTGATGAAATCATGCTTGAAACTTTGTAAAAGGAATGATTCTTCGGTGGACGATATGAATGGTGGTACGATGGCAGAGCATATTTCCTTCGGATCTTCAACCATTTTTCCACAAAAATACTACACACACCAAACACTTGGTCCGGAGGCCGAGGCCTCCTTTTATAGAAAATTAAACTACACAACATTTAGGAAAGTACATGCCATGTATTATTTCAACGAGTTTTTCCCCCATTTTCTCCATTAGTGGGCGACCTAACATGCCATCTTTGACTTGGAACACAGCACCGCCAGGCGAGTGAATCTACACGGCGTGTAGCGCCGCCATACATGGTGTGTAGTCTCAAAATTTGGCCACCAGCCGCTCCTAGAAAATACCACATGACGTGTATAAATGGAACATGGTGTGTCATCTTCGGCCGGCCAAATGGGCGTGTTGACTCTTCTCCGCTGCCAACCGCTTCTAGAAATAAATACACCGCATGTTAAAGTATAAACGCGGCTTGTACCGGCATCTGGTTACTTGGGCATGTGTTTTTCCTGGTCAACCCGTGTCTGAGCATGAATGTACATAGCGTGTATATATGTAAATGATGTATAGCTGTAAATTTTTACACTGATCATCTCCGTTTTTTGTATTTGGCCCTAAACCTTCTGAAAATGAACAAGATCACCAAAATAAAAGTATTTGTTCTCTAAATAGTAGGTAATTACTGAAAACATGTTCTTATTTTTCAATAGATTATTTGAAAATGTATACACAAATTGGGTTTATCAATAACATTCTAATATATTCATGATACTGGAGTTACCATACTATTTGGTTCAATTTAGGTTGGTAGAGAATAAGAAAATAACTTTAAATTTAAAGGGAATTAAAGGAAAAGAGGGAGAGAAATTACCTCTTGAATCCTCTTCTTGAGATCTTCTTTAGGGGATCTATGACTGGCCTTTTGATGAATCCAAAATCTCTTGGAACTAAGTAAGGGGGTAGGGAAGATTTTTGGGTAGAGTTTAGAAAGGGATTCAAATTTGAGAGGTGTGAGGAAATGAGGGTGTGAAGGGTGGAATTTATAGTGGAGTGGAGATGGGTTTACATAATATAAAATTCATTAGATTATTAATTTTCGCTAAGACAAGGAATAGTGAGTCTTGCATGACCAAGAATAGTAATTTTATAATTTAATCCCAAACCAAGTGGGATTACATCAGCATAACATCACACATGACCCTATAATTAGCTTAACTAGCCTATTTTGAAAATTATGGTATTTCACTATTCATCCAAAAATTCATGTATTTCAGAAAAAATCCCAAAATATCACCTCAACCATTTTTCGATGTGTAGAATCCCTAAATTATGTCCATTTTTCAAAAATAATTTTCAAAATATGATTAATTTAATATTTAATTAAAATCATTGTTTATTACTAAAAACAGTTTTAAAACATTCATTTACTTATTCTAAAATGTAGGTACATCATACTTTCATTTGAATATTATTTTTATACTATCATAGGTAAGGTTACTATTAATTAGGGTACAATACTATTCATAAGTGTGTGTCACTATTTATAAGGGTATGTTACTATTCACCAAAAATTATTTTTGCTTAATTAGACTCCAAAAATCATCTTGAACCTAATAGTGTTTGTCAGATTTTTAAAATTCCAATCACAGAAGTGAAAAACATATGATTAAGGGTCACTTAGTACATATTAGTTCATTATGTTGTATTTTCATGTGATTTTATGACATAATTATAAGGTAATTTCCATTGAAAATATTTGGGCCGTTACACCACATGCTTGAGAAATATGATCTATTTGATCCAAAAACTATCCTTTGATAGTTTTGAAAATATGTGGTGATCTTTCGAGGATCAAAAAATAATCCTCAAATGAATTTTATAGTTCAAATTTATCTTAGATTAAAAATATGTTTCATCCAAAAATTCTATGATGATTATGTTGAGGAACTATTGGAATATATTGTTAATGATCACCATGAAAACTAATTGAACATTAGTCATCCTAAATGGAATTATTTGTTAATGAAGATGGCCATGCCTTCTTAAAAACGAAGTCTTAAAAAAATATACTCTTTCACTCTGATATAGTGATAACTTAGATGAAGATAACTATTGGAAAAACAACTCAATCCATTTATTTTATCAAAGAGTTCATCAATCCATTGTAATTGTGATTTATTCTCGATCATGACCCGAATCAACTTCTAGTTTTTAGCACATAAATAGAGGGTCTCATCTCCATTTTTAGAAAAAAGTAATAGGGATACTCAGGGGGATATTCTATGGAGAATTAATCCTTTATAATATATTTTTTCTAGTTAGATCATTAATTCATTTAATTATTTTGGAGACATAGTATATGAATGTAGAGTTATCAGTTGAGTCCTTGTAACAATATAAACTATGCAATACACTTATTTCTCTAATGTTAACCTTCATAAGTCATATGGGAACACCTCAAAAAATTCCTCGACCACTTGTGGTAACTTCGTCTTAGAATATACCCCACCATATTCTAATTCAATAGTAGAATCCTAAGAAAGGATCCCTCCTAGATCATTAAGAGTAGGTATTATCCCTGTGATATTTGGGTCTCTTCCACCTTGGAATAATTGACTACTCCCATCAAGGATGGATAGAGTCACTCTCTGATGGTAACAATATATTTGAGATTTATATACTTTCATCTAGTCGATTCTAAAGATTCCACTAAAAATATCCATTTTAAGGATGAAAAAATCCTATAAAAACAAACATTTTGATTTATGGATGACATAAAAAAGGGAACCAAAACCATTTCCCTTTCATTATTCTAATAAGAGTGACTATCTTAAAATTGAAGGGAATAGTATGGGTGGGGAGTTCAAAAAATTACATAGTACAAGTATATTTAAAATAGTTAGAGGCACTTGTATCCAAAAAAGTTGTCAAATTAGGTGAATAAATAAGAATAATACATCTCACATTCATAGGAACTCTTTAAAATTTCATTGGATCTTGGTTCAAAAAAATTATTGCTTCACCTATGAATTTTCTTGAGGCCTACCAAGGACCTACACCTCAATCCTAAGCTAATGTTCCGTATACAAAGAACTAGTCCTAACCCCATTCCCAGGATGGTGGTATCCTGCTACCTATAAATCTTTATAATTCCCTGAATATACCCCGTGGTTGGAAGTGTCTATACATATTTAAGGAGGGATGTTGGATTGAAAAAATCTCTGTAGATGTCCCATAAGTCCACATGAATGACATGAAATGGGCACCACTAGACTCAATGATTTCATGTACCCCACATCACTACACTACTGATAGATGGTGGACCCAACACTCACAGTGGGTGATGATTAAGGTGAAGGTAGATACCTTGAACTATTTACATATCATTTCTCCTTCTCTTCTCACTCATTTAATTTTATAAGGAACCATCCACACCATTAATTGGAATATTATGGACTATAAACATTCCAAAAATAGTGACCTAGATTATCTATACCATTAATAGTAAAAAAACAACCTCATAATATAACATGAGATTAAATAATATGATATAAGACCAAATATAAAACTATAAATACAATTCATTGAATTGATCTTTCATCTCTTTGTTAAAAATTATTTCATGATAAAATTACACTAATTTGGTAAACTGGTTTTAATTATCCATGATCGAACTATTTTCTTTTTTTATGAACATTAATTTATAAGATATATCAAACCTCACAATTTCGGGTTAAATATTCCACGTAAATAACACCATGAAATCCTTCAACTCCAAATTCCCATATTAATTTCATGAATACCAGACTACAACCATTTTTGACTAGGGACTTCATGAATGAATGTAACACACTTTACATTGATGGAGACTCGAGATCCAAAGAATGTAAATATTCTCTCTGTATTTTCTATGTATTCCTAGAACTCTATAGGTTGGTTTCTACATCAATAATAGGGAGGCTTATTCTTAGGGAATGCTTAAGATCAATCCTTACTAGGAGATATATCGTCTTAATTAAGTATATTCGGCCCATAACATACCCATTGTTACATAACTAAAAATTCCTAGACCATTGAATCAATTTGCTTCAAATAAAATGGTGGATTAACTCATGGGAACTTATCAACATACTCCTTTAGTGGGTTCAGACATTATATTTAAGGAAGAATAGTACAATATGATTCAATAAGTGATGGAAACCATCAAAACTAATAATAAATTATTACTTGAAACCAGAAATAATTATTAAGAGTCTGAAAAAATTAAAACTATTGTAATATAATAAATTACAACCTCTCATGAAATGTGTCATGCCTACACGGTCCATGATCCATGTACCCCACCAAAAAATGAAGGATAAAATCCGTCCCAGAAAAACTAGTTTATCAAAATCCCAATGTAACTCAATGGATGTTACTAAGAGTTTTGTCTATACACTCATTCTGACCTCTTACATGATCATGAAAATAATTTCTCCTAGATTACTAAATCCCCAAATAACATAGAACCTTGAATCAGGTCATTGATATTATTTTTTAAAAACCAACTCAGGTTACCCCACATATGAGTACCCATGATGTCCCGTGGTAAGGATATAATAGAATTATCAATCCAAAAAACTGTAAAATAGTTTTTTAGAGTTGATAATTTCTTTTGATAATTGTTTTCCCAATAAATCAATCTACATATTATACATGAAGTCTCAAAAAAACTATATGCATTCAACTTGAAAAGTTAACATCCATGAATAATAAAAAGAATGATTAATATACACGTACTAAAAAATAAGATAAGAAGAAATAAGTTCATTAAAAAGAAAATAAATTTCTTACAATAGTACCCTAAAATAAAGAATAGAGTTACCCATAACCATGTGGAATTATAATCAATCTACCACCATGTAACCTCTATCAATAAATCTCAACTAATATAACTTCCCACCATATTCAAGTGATTCTTTTATTTTGCATATTTATTTTAATAAAAGGTATATATTTACACCCATTGGGTGTATGTTGGGTGTGAGGAAATCTATCACAGTAATATATCACAATGTGTTCTGTGACAAAAAAAATTAGACCAAATGAACTTTTTAGTTAGCAATCATTTTATGTAAAACATGGTTTTATCATTTAAAAATTGACTGTGGAAGATCAATATGAATGAAAATAGAAGTACCTTGGAATAGCCTATGGTTAACTAACGTCGTGACTCATTATAGGATCATCATACTCTTGGTTATCTAACTATTCCCAATTATTCAATTGACGAGCCACTGGTGATGACTATACTAGTGTCCCAGTAGTATCCAACCCCATATCATCATTCGTTTAGTTATTATTGTTTCATACTATAAAGTGTTGGGAGGGTTTACCTTCTCTATTGGTACATATCCCAATCATCCACCCTAGGTAATCAAGGTTCCCATGTGTTATACCCATTTTGTTCAATTTAATTTCCTCCTTTAAATATATTCCATATATCAATCCTTCCACTTCTTCCATAGTAAAAAAATAAAATCATTTTGAAATCAACCAAATTTACACTAATATTTATCAAAATAAAATTTTATACATCAAAATAATTAGAACATTCATTAAATATTTAGGTGAAAATATTAATGTCATTAAATATTTGGAAACCATAAAACTGACAACATTTAATAAATACAATCATTGAAAATCAGTCAGATTACACTAGAAAAGGAGGATAAAAACCTTAAGGAAGTATTAGGATACCCTAATCACCAAAATAAACACCATTAAATTCATATTTCATAATCCACAGGCTATTAAGGCCATTTAAAAGTGTTATATAACTAATATAGAAATAATGAATTATCCCAGAGAAGTAATATGAATTTATTACTAGATGAAATCATGTAGAAACTTGAGATGATACCACTATAAATCTACCCAAGGAGAGGATGGGGAGGATAGATTAGGAAATAGGGATGTAAAAATAGATTCGTTGAATGGATATGGGAAATAAGGGTTAAATGAAGTAAAATAAATATGGAAAAGTCATATCCTTATAGTTATGGTACCACATAGTTTGGAAACCCATTCCCCAACAATTTGGATCCCCACTACTTCACTTAGGTACCTCCATAATTAATCCAAGTGGTTAGTTAAATCATAATATCACAATGAAAACATGTACTATAAAAAACTACCAACCATTCACACAATTAGAACATTGATACTACAAACCATGTTCTAACCATGAAATGCCCATTGTTTCCAAAAATTTCTATATTTCAAAGGGAAAACACCAAAGAAAAAAATAAAATATTTGGAAGATAATAAATTGATTCTTTATATCATAAAATTAAATCATATGTGTCTCATTAGGCATCACCATAGAACCCATGGAAAAATAGTGATTTATGTTATTTAATTTGAATTGTATATTTTCTTAGATCATATCACAAAATACACAAATTCCAAATAATGGTTATGTTAAGGAAACAATTTTTGATGTCCTACAAGGTAATACTCTCACCTTTATTAGGTGACCCAGAAACATTAGTACCTGATAAAACCTCATGTTTATAGGTGTTGGTAGATAAGAGGCCTAGTGTAAGATATGTGAGCTGTATAGCTTGGAAGGGTAAGAATATGGGACCAGGTAAACTTAAGTCCATGTGTTTGTTATTTTATTTTCTTGTACACTCATTTATTTTCTAAATTATCTTCTCATAGAAAATCTAATAGATTCTTCAATAACCCATGTTAAATTTTATATAGTTCATTATGTTATAATATTATGTTTAAATTACATCTATATGTCCTTGGAAACGATATTTATTTATTATTTATATTGTTGGGATGATTTATTGTATGGTATTTATAGTTGTAATACCTCTATAATATGAGTGTATTGTCTCCCCATGGAATAATCTTATACATTGTCCCCTAAGTGGTAGTGTTTGGAAAATGGGAAAGCATGTCTGAGGTCATGTGGAACACTTATCCAATTAATGTAGAGTGAACTAGGTTGGGATGTTATAGTGGGTCCCTCATTCTAACTACCCATTATCCAACATGCTTATTATGTATTCCATTGAGGTTGGGGTGGGATATAAGTGGAACCCTGATTACTAATGTTGAGATTGTAATGTTCGTATAATTCTAATATTTCAACTGAAAAGTTCATTTACCTTATTCATATTCCTAATTTGGATATTTGTGAATATATTTACGTTCTATTTTTTAATGAGTAAAATGGATTTTGGGTTCTATAAAGAGTTACACATTAAGGTGATTTGAATATATTAATTTGGTTAATGTAATAGGGATTCATAAATTAACTCATTAAACACATTCATACATAAGGGAATAAATTATGACAAAATAAATATTTTATTGGATGAAATAGTTATGAATTTAATATTCAAATGATGTACATTAAACGGGAGAGAATTGTAATATAAAAAAACTAAAATAATAAGTATTATATTCCTTTAAAATAAGAAATTTTCAAGATCTTGATCATATAACTAAGTAATTCATTCCATATATGGTTTCCTCATGATTATCTTGTGTTAAGAAATCATGTTATGGGAATTCCAAATAAGATTATGTTTTTATCCCTAGAGTTTAGTTTATGTCGCACTAGTCAGAAGATCCTAATTTGATTAGGTTATTAAAGGAATAGAATTTAATTTATCTATACGACACATTTTGTAAAGATTTACCTAATAAACCAACTAAGAGGAATATATGATATGATTGGTATGATGTCCTATATAAATAACTGTGTGATGAGATAAATCCCATAGTAGACTCATTACATAGTAAAATATAGATTTTAGATAACTAGATGGATATGATGTATGTGGGAATAATTTTCAGTGGGGGTACATTCCTTAAAAGTCTTTGATGAAAGATATAAAACGTGATACTCACCCATATATATATATATATCTTTGTTTGAGATTATGGAATATATCAGGAATATCATTTTTACATCCCTTATGGGAATGAACCATAAATCTATTCTAGATTGGTATTTTAGGATGGGAAGTGTTCTCATAGGGAATAATTTCGATCATCTCAATATAAATATTATAGAAATAAATTACCCTTACATTGAATCCTGGATATAAGATACCAGGTTTGCATCACACATTGTTTTTGATAAACACAAACTTATAGATTCAAGATAGTTGATAAAAGGTTATATATATCTACATGTCGGAGACATGTAATGATTCACTGAATTTGAGTTTGAAACATATGATCTATGTCTATCTAGTGGATTATTTCTAGAATTAGAAAACATTTATTATTTTCTTTACATAATTTATTTATTTCTATATCATTATTTTAAAAGTGATGGTTTTCATTCATTTTTATGAAAAAAAAATTTCAATGTATATGAATGAAATGTCTTATGGAATGGTAAATATTGTTAATGATTCATAAAATTTGGATATGGTTATTATTTTTTATAGAAATAAAAATAATAATGTAAAGGTTGTTCTAACATATCATTCCATTATAATTTTGATATTTGACATATAAACAAGAAATACATTTTAAGAATCCATAGAGATGGATTGTTGGGATCATTTGAATATATATCATTTGAGATATGATAATATTTTTTTATGAAAAGAAAAAAAAGAATATTTTATTAGAAATGGTGAAAAGGATATTGGACTATGGGATATTATATATAGTGATATATGTACACCAATGAGTACTCAAGAAAGTGGTGGGTTAAGTTACTTTATAGCCTTTATTGAAGAATTTATTTAGTATGGATAGTGTTTCTATTTAGAAAATTATTTGAAATATTTTGAACATTGTTTGGTAGATGGTATGTTAGTGTGTCCTTTCTATTTTATTAAAAGGATTTTATTTAGAAACAATTGTTTTATTAATTGAAAATATTATATATATAAACTATGAATAAAGACACCATATGTGATATGGTGTGGTAAACATCCATGTTTTTCTTTTCTTGATATTTAGGGTTGTCAAGCTCTCGTGCAATGTTTAGCTTCTGAAAAACAATACCATGTGTCTAACAAGTACTTATGTAATTTTTATCCTAATGAAACTAAGGAATATTATTTATATAATCGTAGTAATTACAATGATTTTGTGGTTAAATCTGGTATATATTATGAGAAGGAATATATCAATCATGGAGTTAGTTTGAGGATTGTTAAACTTGGAGAAGTTTAGGAACAACAAAATTAAAGTGTTATTGAGATGGAAGTTAATCCGATTTGATAAAGAGTTATGTAATAAGAACAAAATCATGATACTTAAGAAACACAAAGGTATTTTTGGATCTATTAGGAGACCGAGAAATAAAGATTTCTTAGTGAAAATTATGATGAAGTAAGATCTATAAATGATGAAACTACAACCTATTTTGAAGACATTGTGAGTTAAGATTCGAATAAATGGTTTCAATTCATTGAAACTATAATATATTCCATGTTCAGTAATCATGTTTTAAACTTGTTGGATGCACCTAAAGGTGTGAGGAACAGAAGGTTAAAGAGGGTTTTTCTTAAGAAAACTAACATGGATTATAGATTTTGAACCTATAAATATTGAATTATAAAAAAGGGTTTCAAGTAACGGTATTGGTTATAAAGAAAACTTTTAAACTATTATGTTGATAAATTTTACTCGAAAATTTATTTCCAAAATAAATCATTATGATTATGATATATATCATATGGACATGAAAACCACTTTCCAAAATGTGTGTTTAATTTAGAACATTTATGTGTGTAAACTTGAAGGTTTTGAATTTCCAAATGAGCCTTCCATTATTTTTAAGTATCAAAAATACATTTATGGATTCACGTAAGATTCCCAATGCTGGAAAATTATGTTTTATTATTAAATCCAAGAGTTTTTATTCGTAAAAATATGGATGATTATTTTTTATACATGTAAATTGAGTGTGTTATTGATCTTGGGGGTGGAATCATGTAAAGCATGCAATTTAAAAATTGGGGTTCGTATTCATGTTAAAATCAGTGAACCAAAAAAACACCTTTCCTGAGTTTTTGGAAGGATTAGGTGTAATTAAATTTAAAAACAAAAACTAAAATCAAATTAAAACATTAATATTAGCATGTTTGTTTTAAGATTCCTATTTGTTTCACCCCTATCAGTGTGTCGTGGATCAATAGTGATAATTGTGGCGTCCACTAGATAATCCAAAAGTTCACCATAGTTCATGGATAATATATCTAACATTATTGAGTTCTATTATTAGAAATAAAAGATCATTACGATTTCCCTAATATCAAGTAAAGAACAAAGATTCGATTTGGAATATGTGATCAAAATGACCTTTCTCATCCTTCAAAATCTCTCTTTAATATTTTTACAGGATAGGAGAGGAGAGACTATCACTCAAAATTCATCCAAATAGACGATCTAACCATTAAAAAGGAAACAATGATCTTTTATACCTAGGATATACCATCCAAAATTTCAGTATGATCCCTAAATACTTTAAAGAACCTTTAACGTGTTATGTTCATTTGAAAAAAAAAATATTTTCTTACAATCACTTTTATGATCAAAAATATTGAGAATAACTTTAGAAATAAATTAAATCATCATTATTATCAACTTAAATAATAAAATATAATTAATTTCACTAGATAGTGATAACACTCAAGCATTCAACAACCCCCATCCATGGGACCCACTTCATAGTAAACACATTTTCACTAGAATAAGTGGAACCTGTTGAAAAACATTGTTTGTAACCCACTATTCCTTATCTCGATACTAATGAGTATAAACCATAAAACATGATAAGATACTAGAAACCCATCATGGAACCTAAGGTAATAAGGAATTTCATAGCTTTAACTACCTCTTACCAAGATGATTTGTCTAATAAAATCTATTTCTCTATGGATATATACTAAATAATGATGCACAATTATGTTGTCATCCTTTAGATACAAGATATATTTCATGAACTTTCTAGATGAACTTACCTTTTCTTATCATGTCCATATATTTTATGAATTTACTACCATCCTGGTCAACTTCGTTACTTTAGATATATCATCCTCAACTCGAAAGTGAAAAATTAAATCTTGATCATTCAACCAATGATAGTCCACTAAAGATTCACCCAAAACAGGATACATCCCCATAAATTTAATGTCCTGTATGTTTCTTTACAACTATGTATGGGATCAAATGGCACACATTGACATAGATATCAAGTCAATTGGCCAACACACTAGTTCACATTTTGAAATTACAAATGTCACTTAAAAAATTTTGTGTTTCTATTAGCAGTTTAGTCCTCGTGATCTCATCTATTAGAAATCACTATGTACAAACCTTGGGAGGTGAAGTCTTAATGATTATGATCCCATAGAAACTAATAGTTATACATCATAATTTTCTTGATTGTATTATGAACGTGGGCCACATGACATGTATTTTATATTACAATCCTAGTATCTCATGGATTTCCTTATAAGTAGGAATTGCTATAAACACCATATACAACACATAACCTAAATAAATTAACAAATAAATAGTGGTCGTAGAAGTATACCCATTAATATGGTAAGAATAAACCAATGTATATATCAAACTATATAAATGTAATGGTTATCAAAGTATATAAATGATTTTTGCCTAGGAAACACACTCACAACACTCTCATTTTCACTAGAGCTAACCACTAATAATTCTCATCCCACTAACTCTCACTTGAGTATCATTATTCTAAAGAGATATATCTTGAGAAATGGTTTTTATACATTTCCCTATGTGGATAATATGCTCAATACTTTTAGGTCGGACTAATAGAATGATACACAATATGGGGTGAATTGTTCTTTTTCGATAATCCTTACAGATTCTGGTTTTTAAATCTGATTGTTATTTTTTCAGATTTGCAGGATTATTTTATGTAATGGGTATGGAAAGTGGATAAATAGCGATAATGAACATAGAAAGTTAATAGTGGTTTGGGGAACAAATATCCCCTTGTCTACTACAGTAACACTCTCTCTATCAGGTTGGTGATTTTCCCTAGAATGGTCTTCTTATCACAAGACCTACAAAACCACAACTGAGTGTAGGAAATTGACACATTTAAAACAATGATACACATAGCCTTATGTTTATTTTACAAGGAACTGGATAACCACATATTAGTAAATGAAGATGACACATCTCCAAAATTGAGTACGATAATTTTAAACTCTAATAAATAAAAATATTTTGATTTGATTATCATTAGGGTTACACATCACAATTTCAGCAGTAGTAAAAAAATTATATGGATCTTATTCTTCAAAAACGAATGTCTTTAAGAAATAATAACTCTTAAGTGATATTGGTTTCAAATGATCTTAAATTTTAATATCAACAAACAATAGTTTTAGGTTGCAAAATTATATCGCCAAAGTGTAGCCTTTTTCATAAAATAATTGAATTAAATGATATTTGATGCAGATTTGTACACCAAAGATAAACTTATGAATGAATAATTATTTTTATCAAATCCAGTAATTATTTATTTCTAAAATTATTAATTCATATATAACTCTCTTTTGGTGGAGAAGGTCTGAAAAAATAGATTGGTAGATCATAAGAATTTAAATTAAAATTTTCTCCTGGAGTGGAAACTTCACTTAAAATGAGAATGATTTTATCTTTTCAATATGGTTCTTTGATTCATAATGAGCCTTTGAATTGGTCATATAATATCTTTTAATTGACCATTATTTATGTTAAGATCATTTTATAAATCTTGTATAAAATCACTACTTTAAATCTTCATTGTTGAATAAACAAATATAGGGTTGAACTACGTAGCATCAGGTTACGTTGCATAATTTAGGGTTCCATTGCATCTTGTTGGGTTACTTTGTGTTGCATGGGGTTCCTTTTTATAGTTTAGGGTTCAACGTATGGTTCTTGAACCATACATTCACATTTTTTGAATTTAGTGATCACATTTAATATTGGGATAAAAATTCATACATTCATCCTTCCATTGTATGGTTGATTACAAATGTAAGGTTTATTAATTATATCTTCATTATTCGAATGTAGGGTATGAATAGTTTTTTCTTTACATCAATTTTGGTTTGATATTCCATGCATTTATCCAAACATAGTTTTGTTGATTCATATGAAAATGTAGGGTTACTGATCCATATGCTTATTGTTTATTATAAGGGTGATAAACCACATATGAATTAATGGAATGTATGGTTGATTCCATACATTACACGTACAAACATAGGGTATGAAAACTATTTCAATAAACACTAAAACTCATTCCGAACACTTTGATGAATATTCCTTAAGATTAAAAAGTTAAATATAATCCCCAAATATTCCAAAGAATTTTAATTTCATGAAACTCTCTTAAATTAATATCATCTATAAAACAAACAAGGTTATTTTTTATCATCAAAATCAATAAGATTTATAGAGTATTGGTGAGACAATACACGCCCAAAAATATCCCCTTTTTGATGATCAGAAAACCCATAACATAATTTATAGAAAATTTAGGAATTGTAATCACTAACGAAATAATATTTTCAATGAAAATATTTGTTAGTTTTGAAAATTAATTTTACACTAGTATTTTTATTTCATATAACTATTTCTATTTAAATGAAAATAGGTGTTAGAATAAATGAGAATGTTGTGTTTACCAAATTCCACCTTCCCCCCTTTGTGATATCAAGAATAAATTATATTAAATTGGATTAAAACAGATATAATTTTACACAGAACAATAAATGAATGTTATAGTCTACTGGGTAGAAAAATAATACAAGTTATAATGGAGTGTATATTTGATCATAAATGATTAAAACAATATAAAACTCCAAAGTATAAAATTAATGTAAACTGAAATTCTGATCAATTTTTTTGAAAATAATAAGTACATAACTTGATCATCCAAAGAAATATTCAAAATTATTTTCTTGGATTAGATTAGTTTTCTTTATTGAAATCTCCATTGGTAGAAGGTGGATCATGATGTGGAATAGTTTGAATAACACCATGATATTTAGGAGTTTCACTAATACGCTCTAAAAATGATAGTTCAACACATATGTCCACTGGTGAAGTATTTTCTTTGAATATTGACCGATCATCATTATTTTGACCAAATTCACCATAATAAACTCATTAAATATTTCTTTTGATTGAATAAAGGTGGTCAAATTTTCACTCAATTAATGAATCACCAGTCCTGACCATGAATCATTAGAGTTCATTTGACTTATCATATTTTTCATGTTTTTATAAATAACATTTAATGGTGTATTTTAACATGGAAGAGTGTGTATTCTTTCATTAAAATAATCTAACATGGTATCTATAGATTTAAATCTTGTAACCAAGCCCGGTTGAGTTTTTGGAGAACAGGATGAAGCCTAATGGCTTTCTCTTACAGATTGAAACTCTCTTCTTATCAAATGATTCAACTCATCAAAATATATTTTCATTACAAATTCTACCATCAATTATCTTAACTCATCAGACAACATTATGATAAACACTTCAAGGTCACCAATTGACAAAAGATTTCCCAAAACGTCCCTTAATTGAGTTTTAAGGGTCTAAAATTCATCTCTTTGAACTATTGAACTTATGAGCTGTTAAACTTTCTTCCTTTAAACATATAACTATTTTCATAGAGAAAAATTATGTCCATTCACTTGATTTTATAATTGAAACAAATATTTTATATTTATTTCCAATGTGTCAGAATACTCAGTAGAATGTGTTCTAGTTTGGCCAAAATCTACAAAAAAATCAGAACATTCTCTAAAACATATATTCTCTCTGACTGAAATTTAAAAATTTTATTTTCAAACACTTTTAGGAAAAGTGATAAACCGAACACCCCATAACACATACCAGATCACAACATGAAACATACAAAAAATAGAAAAAAGAATCACAACCACAAACCAACCAACACCCCACAGAACTACATATCACAATACACGTAGTCATCTCCATATCCCACACTGGACTCCCCTTCTTCCGTAGCCGATTCCCACTCAGAGGCCAACTTATGATGCCTCAAGAAGTAATTTAATTGCAAAAAGTTCCCTATCTAATCCATTAAAGGTTGTACTGAGCAAGTTTATTGATCAAGCTATCTTTTTTTAAGGAGAGAATCACACCTTTTTCCCGTTTAAGGAAAGATCTTGTACACATCCATCGCGGATGATAAGTGTATTCTTTCCTTGTTCATCTTATTAGAGTAGAAGAAAGAGTTTGTTCACACTCAGTCAGCCTTCCAGTCCCACTTTGTACAATATCACTATATGACAGGAAGGCTGGACAACTCATATTTTCCTTATTTACCTCAGAATCATTTCTCCCTTTGCTCCTCAGGCCATTAACCTTGTAATCTGAGGTATTCCCCATCCTAGTAACCGGTGTGTTATTATCAATTGATGCAAGATACCCAACCGATGTAGCATCCTCTTATCTAGTCATAGGGACATCCTCGTTCCTCAACCTTCATGTATCATGCCCTCCCGCACTAGCCCTTTCAGCATCACCACCAGGCATAGGACCAGACTCCAAGTCTTCTTCAAAACTGTCTTCCAAAAGGCCTTTGAATCTGTTGGTTAGGGTGAGGAAGGGTCTTGTCGAGGGGTATAATCATTTAGGACCCCCATCACTGATCAGACTGGCCATGCCCGATGTATCCCCCTATCTCTCCACCTTTTCTTCCTTCACCGTGTTCCCCCTCTCAATTCTATGCTCCAAACAATCATCTTTATCATCCGAACCAGACTGCTTTTGAGATGAGGGGTTAGAAGAGCCCTCCAAATCCTACTGTAACCTGCTGAAAACCTCTGCCACCATCATGTTACCTTGTATTCCCATATATCTTGGAGCTTCAGAAATGTTACCATACCTAAATTCCACCTAATGAGCATCCTTTGGGAGGATCTTATCCGTAGGACTCGCCTGAATAAAGCCCCCAGTTTTGGACCTCGAAGCCTTCATGGCCAGAGCAGTTTTCACAGCAACCTCCGAACTCTCTCTCGGTGTAGCCTCCCCTTTCCTTGCCACAACCTGCTTCCCCTTGTGGCTAACATCCATCGAAGGAGTAGTGTCTCTCCTATGGCAAGCCACCAAAGGATGTCCCAAATTCTTGCATGATGGAAAAAATCAATCCAATTATCATAAATCACCCTCCTCTTCCACCTGTAATCTTTTCCAATAGTAATCCATACATAATCAAAGGGAAACCGAGAATCATACACTTCAATACAAATCCTAGGATTCACCGGGTAGCACACAGCCTTTATGCGTCTATCAGAACATAGAAATATTCCTACGAGGTTGCATATCATAAAAATCACTGAAGGATTTTGAAAGGGTAAAGGGAGGTTTATAAGACTTACCCAGACCGCCGCAGTAGGAGAATCGTGATTCATATGTAAATTGAACGACCACCATAGGAGAGTGAAATGATATCCGTTGATGTTGCGAAGTGCCCTCGACTATGCGTTGATAAGATCCACCTCTGATTCAAAGCATATCAGGATATGGTTTCTATCAAGATATCTGACAACATCCCTCTCTTGAGGGTCCTAGAAACCGATGATAGACCGGTCGAAGGAAAATTTTGAAGTTTTAATATGATTAAAACGAGCAACCATAGTGCGGTTCAAGAGTGGGGAGGTTTCCGCAAAATCATAGGTCATGAGATGATGGTTAGGAATGCCACCCAAAATATCTAAAACCTTCGGACACAGAGAAACATCCAGGAATGAAGGAAGGTAGTCCGGATTGGTGAAGGGCCGGAAGACCCGACCTCTCTTGTTTAACGCCGAATCCCCCCTCCCCCACCAAGGGGGGAGGGGCCGAAGACGGCGCTGTCATCACTGATAAGAGGAAGTCAGCCATGAGGATCTAGGGTTTCCCAAGAGCTGCCAAGGAAGCCGATGAGATAATGGATAATCCTCACATATGTTCTCTCTCTTAATTCATATACTTCTGTATTAACTAAAAGAGAAATAACTGAATAAATCTTTTTTGGGGAATTTTGATTAGCAATATGAAAAACTTCACTAATTTCATCAGCCCCTAAGAAGCTTTCTCAACATTCGTAGCTCCATTAGCCACTTGCTCAGCAACTTCTTCAACCCTTGTTTTGGAAAATATCACTAGATTAGAAATATTTATCAAAATTATTCTTATTTGGTGATGACTAGCCTTATGAAATCATGATTCTACATATTTATTAGTGCTTGGTCTCAAAAAAACAACAAAACATAATAAATTATGCTCCCTTGGAAACCATTCACTGTCCTTTCGTATTATTCTGTAATAGCTAGTAAATGATAAATTAAAGATTCACTCTACAAAAATACTAACTACTAGATAGTCCAGCATTTACAATATTTATATGATGAAATATCTGACTAAAATAGATGTATCTTACTATTCCCTACAATAGTAACAATAGAGAAAGAATTCTTCCATAAGGGTAAAATACCATAATTGATTCCTTCTGATAGCAGTGACCAAAATACCTTAACATATAACAAATGAAATTCATCTTAAAAAATTTTAAAAACCAAAAACTAAACAAAAATATCTTAATAAATAACATCCTCTAACTCTGTTGTCCTCGACACAATTCTATAATATACGAACTTCATCAAGACTCATTGGTCAGCATTAAGGTCTTGTGTCATTATTTTATTAAATATTCTAGTTCTAAATAGAGGAAACCCTATATCCTATTATTTAAATTTCTATTCTCTTATATTTGTCAAATCAAAATTAAATTCCCCATCATGGGGAAAATCCATGATATTTTCAATTTTCACAGAGGATATAAAAAAACTCGTCATGACGAATCTTTGACAAAATTTTGTCTTCATCCTTTACAAAAAAAATAGAATCATTTCAACAAAACTATTTCACTTGTATAGAATAAATAAAAGGAGAATTTATATCAAAAAAATTAATTCCAATCCTTGAAATATTATTTCACTCTTTAATGATAGATCTTTTTGTTCATCTAATAAAAATAAAATACCTTCCCTTAAAGAACAGACTAATATTAAAACTATCAAAACATGATCACATGGTCTAAATTCTTCAACTCTTCATGAAGTATCCATTTTATAAGGTTTCAGGATTGAAGGTATAAAGGATAGGGTTTTGGTAAACTGGATGGAGAGTTGCTCTGTAATCTGAATGGGTGTGATGGAGTAGGAAGGAGAGCATGAGAATTCTGACAATTTAGTTTTTGGTTTCAAATTCAAATGATATGGATTAATCATTATAATTATTATTTTAAAAATATAAATTATAAAGTGAAAATAAAAAAATTCATTAAAAATAAATGAAATGATAATTTGATCGAGAAATTAAGATTTAAAATAAATTAAAATGAATTAAAACTACTTGCACATAAATTGAAATAAATTGATAAATATTTATTCAGATTTAAATAATCCTAACTCCCCTTTAATAAAATAAAAACTTTTATGTGGTAAGTGGGTTAGTAAAAATATCAACTAATTGATATTTAGTATTTAAAAATTATAAATATATATCATTTAAAAAAAATTATCCCTTAGAAAATGGTAAATTTTATCAGTATGCTTATTCGTAGAATTTCTTATATGATTTTTTTATATTAATTTCACAACTATTATCACATAAAATAGGTATATTACAAAAAAATTGTCAAAACATTAGTAGTGTGTGTTTCATATACAACACTTGTGCATAGAAACTGTCAGCAGACACAGATGTTGTCTCAGCCGTTAAAAAGGAAACATAGTGTTATTTATTACTCAACTATGGTACTAATGATTTTACTAAAAAGGTGACAAGTTCATGAGTTTATTTTTATATCTAATCTCCAACCTCCAAAATCAACATATGTATATTAAATTAAATTAAATTCAGAAGTTTTGGGGTAATGCAGAGATTAAAAAATAGTTCCTTTTAAATATCTAATTTTTTTTAATAGTGGTAAGATGGGATTCATTTGTATTTGACTAAAATCTATCACATTGACATACATAAAACATTTTTTCATGTTTTCGGGCAGTAAGATATATTAAACTACCGATCATACCTCTATATAACCTATTTTCAACTAGTCATCCATCTTCATCCAAATAAACTATCATATTTGTACACATGAGAGTTATACATGTCTTACTATTTTTAAGTCCAAACTTTTTCAGTAAATGAATAATATATATAATTTTATTTAAAAACTTCCAATAAAACATTTGATAAATATGGAATCTTAAAATTAAATAATCTTCTCCCATCATAATCATTTCAATTTCATTTACACTAGATTGGAAAAATCACAATAATGATTTTTATTAGGTGATCTGAAAATAACATCATCAACATAAATTGAAACTAATTAAAAATTATAACAAATATTTTTATTAAAAAATTTAGGATATACTAATCCCATAAAAAATTGATTTTTCCAAAAAAAATAGTTCAATATTCCATACAACGATATAGGTGCTTGTTTATGTCCATAAAAATATTTGGAATTTTTAAAATAGAATTTTTATTATGAGGGTTTTTTGAAACCTAGTTGTTGTTCAACATAAACTTCTTCTATTAAATATTCATTTAAAGAGGTGGATTTAGCAACCATATAATATAATTTAAAATTCATATGAGATACATAAGCTAATTGGATTCTAATGTATTATAATATAGCTACAGGTGCATTGGTTTCAGCATAATATATACCATCTTCTTGATTATATCCTTTAGCTAATAATATATCTTTTTTTCTATTTATAATCTTGGGATCATCCTATTTATTTCTAATGATCCACTTAGTTCATATTACCAGATAATCTGATGGTATTTCTACAAAAAAATAAATTTTATTTATTCTGAAATTTTTTAGTTCTTCTTACATGGATGACATCCAACACTATTCTTTTAAAGATTCATAGTTTGATTTACGATATAACTGAGATGGAATGGGATAGAATTCAACTAGGTTTCCTAAATTTCTTTTATTTATTATTCCTATGTCTAGATCTCCTATAATAGTTTTGAAATGATAGTTCTTCAAGATTATATACTATCTAGGTAAGAAACTTTCAAGTTCTTCAATTTCATTTTATTCTGAACTATAATAAATTTTATTAATATTATTTTCAAAATTAGACTTAGGTGTATCAAGTATCATGTTTCCAAAAGAGTATGTATTTTCATCTGTTTGATCATTCTCTTTATTAAAAGTTTTAGTTCAATCAAACATCATATGAACTAATTATTTAACAATCCTTGACTTTTTATTAAACACTCCATAGGCTTTAAAAGTAGTATAATATCCTATAACATTTCCTATATTGACTTTTGGATTGAATTTTACAAGTTAACCCTTAGTATTCAAGATATATACCTTCCATCAGAAGAAATTAAAGTACATTACCTTAGGTTTTTTGTTATTCTAAAGTTCATAGGGTCTCTTTTTAATATTTGGTATTATTTAAACTATATTCACAATATAGAATGTTGTGATTATATCTTATTCCCTAATATAGGTAGGAAGACATTATTCATTCAATATATTAATTGTCATTTCTTGAATTGTTATACTTACCCTTTCTAAAGTTCCATTTTATTGAGGTGTTATTGGTCAAAATAAAATGTTTTTAATAAATATATTTGAGGATACAAATTAAATTCTTGATTCTAAAATTCTCCATCATGATCACTCATCAATAACATTATTTTAATATATTTTCCATTTGGAAAAATTTTGAAAAATCATTCCAAAATAGTGAATACTTCACTTTTGAGTTGTACAAAATAAACCCCAGTAAATATATAAAAATAATATAAAAAACATAAACATATAATTTACCATCAAAACAATCTACCCTATCTGGTCCAAACAAGTCTAAATGGATAATTTTGAATACATTAGATTTAGAAATTTTGTTAATTGATTTGATATATTATTTTGGTTCTTTGTCAATTTGGCATGCATTACAAAATCAATCATTTTCACGATTAAGACTATGAAAATAAAAAACTATTTCTTTCTTTGATAATTTATGTAGATAATATATATTTCAATGTCCAAATCATCTATTCTATATCCATGATTCATTTATCTTAGTAGTTAAACAATTCACATTATGATTACACAATGAACTAAGATCCAATGTACAAATATTATTATTTATTCATGCTCTAAATTTAAGTAATTTATCTTTGAAAATAGCGAAGGATTTTTTTAAAAAATAAATATAAAATCCATGATCACAATGTATAGAAATACTTATCATGTTTCACTTTAATCCTTCTATATACATACCTCTATTGATTGTGATAGTCTTTGGATCTCCAATAGTTCCAACTCCAAGAATTTTTCCTTTTACATTGTCACCAAAAATGACTAGAACTCCTTCCAATTGAGTCAATGTATGTAAATTTAATGGGCATCCACTCATGTTTCCATAAAATCCAATACCTATATAACATACATCATTTCTCTTCCTATGTCATTTTTAAAAAAAAATTGTAACTAATCATGTGTTTGTTTTGGTACCCATGCTTTCTTTGGTCAAGCAACGCCTGTGAGCAATGATTTGGGAATCCTAATCTATCTTATCTTTCCCTAATTCATATCACTTACTTCAAGTATATTTTTAGAAATAAAATCATTTTTAATACCAATAACTTGAGAATTTATCATTTAACAGTTGATAGTACAATGATCATTTATTCCACAATAATTACAGTGAACATTGTTTGAATTGGGCACAAAATAATTTTTGTATAATTTAGATTTTCACCCTTGATTACTATTCCAAAAATTTATCTTTTAATAACATTAATTATAATAATCTCATTCAGAATACATTCTCCTTTAGTAAAAAAAATCAGCACTTTTATAAGATTCTACATCATCCAGTAATTCTTCTATCCTTTATTAATTATCAATATATTTTGATGTATATGAGTTTAATTGTTCAAGTATATCTTGATGTTGTTTCAGAATAGAGTGTCTTTCACTTAAAACAGAATTGTAAATGTTTTTTAATGAATTATTTTTCTTTATAAAAGAATCATATTTTTCTTCTAGCATTGTATAATAATCAGGTATATTAATATTTGAGAAACTACCAGTATCAAAATCAGAATAGTAAAAGGATTGTACCTCTTCTTATTTTTTATACATAAAGAACATTTTCTAATCTTGTATTTGGGGACATTTTATCATATTTTGAAGATAATTTGGAGTCTTCAGAGACTCTCCATGTATCATTCAAAGCTCTTTTTTCATTATTCCCATATTAATAATTGTTTTGATATTTCTTTTCTTTCTTTATTTCATCTTTCAAATGTGGGAAGTCAAGTCTGATGTGACTTGACTTTTTTGTATTTTAAGCATCTTACTTCTCTAGGTCCTCTTTCTTCCTTCTTAAAAAAATTTAAAGCCTCCATTTTCTTATAGAATTTGCCTAATGGTTTTTCTAGTTGTTCTAATTATATTTCATAATTCAAGGGCCCTAATGTTTTTTTTGGTTTGAAATCTTGGTTTTACTTTCTTTCAAGCTTCAAAGATATTTCTTTAAGAACATTATTTTCCATTTTAACAAACATCTAATCTTCAGCTTCAAATTTAATTTATAATTCATATATAATCAATGTTTTATTCAGTTCTTTCATAATTAAATTCTTGTCATTTGATAATTTTAAAATTGTAGTAGATTTCAACTTCCATTTTAAAGGGATTACTCTAAGTACCTTTAGTTCCTGATTATATTGACTGATGGGATCTCCCAAGGAAGTAATATTGTTGAAATTATCTGTAAATTGTCAATTCATTTATGTGATGATTTCACTATCAAACATTTTAAAGGGGAAGAAAATTAGATTGGATGTTTCATACATTATTTCTATGATGTTTTAGATTTCTTCTTAAGTAAATTTAATAATTTTTCACATCTCAAAAGTAGTAAGGATCTGTGAGACAGGATTGAATTCAGCATGTCCTTGTCTACAAATAATATCCTTCATTTCTATTGAGTTGATGTTATATTTATCATTTGTTTTTGTATCCCAAGTCTCTAGATTTTCATGAATTTCATAAGGAGTGATGATATTCAAATAAATTTGAATCCTAGATTCATCAGGTAGATAATCATTCACGATTTAAAGCATCCATAGTGGTCACCAATAAAATATGGAGCTCATACCGAATACATCCATTCATTAAGATCATCCATTTATATCTAATTTAATAGACTTTATCCTCTTGATATTTCTATAGATTTATCACAAAATCTCCCATTTGATTCCAATTGATTGGTCGGAATAATACAAAGATACACAAGTGGGGGTGAATTGTGTCTTTTAGAAAATCATTATAGATTCTGTTTTTTAAATCACTTTTTGATTTATATAGATATGAAGTGTTCTATTCTATAATGGGTATGAGTATTGGATAAACAAATGGAATGAACATATAAATTTTATAGTGGTTTGAGGCATAATGAACCCTGATTCCACTCCACCAACGCTCCCACTTTTAGAATAGTGGTTTTCACTAGAAATCTACCCTTATCATAATACCTTCAAAACCACAAATGAGTGTAGGAAGCTGAAACTATTACAACAATGATAAAAATATCCTTCTGGTTCTTTTACATGGAACTGAAAAACGACATCATTTAAAAAGAAGTTGTCACTTCTCCGCAACTGAGTAAAATCACTTGAAACTATAATATATCAAAAGAGTTTTATTTTTTTTATGGTTTGGGTTGTACTTCATAATTGATGTAGAAGAAACTAAAAGTAGATGGCTATTATTTTTCAGAGATTAATTTCTTCAAGAAATAATAACTCTGATGTGATCTTGGTTTCTAATTATCTTCAAATTAAATATTAAAAAATATAAGTATGAGGTAGTAGAAGTATATGTCTATAGTGTATCATTTTTCTGAAAATAATAGAGTTAAATGATCTTTTCAACAAACATGTATACCAATGATATAAAAAAGTACACAAAAGTATTTTTAGTGAATCTTGTAACTATTTCTTTCAATAATACTTTGTTCACTTATAAATCTATTTTGGATGAGTAGGTCTTAGAAAATAACTTGATTGATTGTGGGTATTCAAAACCAAATTGATCAGGGGATTCATAACATCCCATAGGAATAAGATTTATTTTCATTATTGAATATAGTGCATTGAGTCATAAAGAGCATTTGAATCAATCGTATTATAGATTTCAATCTATCTTTTTTTTTCTATCAAGGTCATTACAGAAATATAGGACCAAATAACGAATTGAAATATTCATTATAGAATAAAAAAATGTAGGGATGAACTAAATAGCATAGAGTTTTTTTATGGAATAGGTTTCCTTTTCATATATTAGGGTTCCTTTCAATAGTTTCGTTTTAAAAATAGGGTTCCTGAACAATACATTAATTTTTGTAGAACAATGGGATCAAAATTAATGTTGGTATAAGAATCCATAGGTTCATCCTTCCATCATACGGTTGATTAAAAATGAAAATGTCATTAACCATACATTCATTCTCAGAACATATGGTATGAACAACGATTCCTGACATCATGATTGCGTTGATATTCCAATCATTTATCCAAACATAGTGTTTTAGATCCATATGAAAACGTAGGATTTCAAATCCATACACAAACTCTTCTGCATAGGGATGACAGACCATACCCACATTAATTGAACATAGGTCTCATTCCTTACATTACACGTACTAACACAGTGTATGAATAGTGATTCCAGAATCACTAAAACAGTTTTTGAATTCTTTGATGAATATTCCTTATGGATTAAATACTTTAATATAATTCCAAAATATTGTAAGGAATTTTAATTTCATGAAAATAACTTAAAGTAATATCATCAGTAAAACAAACAACGGTATTTGTGAGCATAAAAATCAATTAGATATATAGAGTATTGTTGAGATAATACATTCCTAAGAACTGCAACATCACCATTCCTAGTAAAATCACTCATGAGATAAAACATCTGAAGTATATTGTTTTTTCTATGGTGTGACCTGGGTTCCATGGAATTCCCCACTAACACAATATTATTAGAGATTAAATAAATAGGGTATTAATGTCTATGTATGACTCCAATCTCGAAAAAAAGTTGTTTATCCAAACTACTTGCATATCTACATCACAATTAGTGATATACTTAGACTCTACTTTTTCATCGATAACCACAAACTGCTTTGATCTCCTTCATTTCATTGCACCACAATTAAAGAAAAATACATTTCCTAATTGAGATTTAAAATCATCATAATATATCTAGAATAAAAAATAATTATATTTTTTCATAACTAGATCCTTATAAACTCTATATTCTAGGAATATAGGTTGTGTACAACTCAATTAATTTTTCATATTTTTTATAGTCTCCCGATGATACTCAATTAGATTTATTTAATATCTTCCAACAATAATTAATGAAAATTAAAAATCAATACAAGTAAAAATAATCTCATACATGATGTATTCCACTACCGAAGAATAAGATATTATACTCACCCTTTCAATATCATCATGTGTCAGTGTCCACAACATGGAGATATTAATTCCATGGGACATTTGAAACAATCCTCTCTTCGATTATTTCATATTATACATTTTTGAGTACCTTTTCAATATATGTAATTTGAATTAGCCTAAAAATCCTGTGAGATATATGTGTATAGATCTTGACCCCTATGATATAGGATTCTTCAGGTATGACTCTCATAGAGAAGTATTCATTTAACCAAGTCATTACTGACTATAAGAGTTTCACTTTGTTTCCCATTAACAATATGTTATAAACATATAAAACTAGGAAAAAAGGGCACTCCCACAAAACATCATATAGAAACATGGATTTCCTTCATTATTAATGAAACAAAATCCTATTATGGTATTATACAAACAATCATTCCATGATCGTGATTCCTTCTTAAACCCATAAATGTATCTTTTTAGCTTGAATAATTTATTAAAAATGTTTGATATAATATACACTTTAGGTTTTATTTTATAGATATCTTCAACTAAATTACCATTTAGAAATGATTTTTTGACATCTATTTACCAAATTTTATAATCATTGAAGGCCTCTATGGCAAATAACATAATGATGCATTTTATTATAAAGACTGGAAATAAGGTTTCATCATAGTTGATGCATTGATGTTTCCTGAATACCTTTTCAATTATTCCTGACTTATAGATTTTTACTTTGCCCTCTATCTCTAGATTTTTTTGTTAATACCCATTTACATCAAATAGGGTTTACATGGGATTTTGGATAAAAAAAATCCAATCCTAGATTTTTTATATGGAATACATTTTATAATGCATGTTTTATTTCCATTTAGGATTATCCATTTCATCTACATATTCTTTATATGGTAGAGGATCATCATTATCTAAGAGTAATGTGTCACCTAGCTTAATGAAAGAAAATACATATCTCTATAGTTCTGTAACATCTCTAGTATACCTACATAGTGTTTTTTTCTTAGAAACATCTTCCAATTCCACAATCATTTGTAAAGATTGTTCTTGTACTAACCCTTAAGAATTTAGAGCATTGATTTCACAAAACTAAATATTTCTACAACTATTTCCATTGAAAATGTGTTCCATTTGTAGACATGTCCAATGTTGTTCTACATTGACCTTTATGTCTGAAGGGTTATATATTTAATAATATTTATTATCCTTAGGATAACCTATAAAGATGAACTTAATTCTCAAAGATGTTATTTTTTTACTAGGTATACTCTTGAAAATATCACACATCCCCAAACATGTATTTTAGATATACTAGATTCATTTTCATACCATAACTCATATGGAATTTCATCTGCAAATTTAGTTGGTACTCTGTGTAGTTTGTATGAATCAATCTATAAATAATATTCCCAAAATTATAATGGTAGTGTTACATGAATCAACATCTCTTTAACCATGTCATGGTTGTTGGGATTCCTCATTTCACTAAAACCATTACACTGAGGCGTATAAAGAGGAGTGTGTTGGGAAACTATCCCACACTCTATTAAATGATCATTGAATACATGGTTACACTATTCTCTACTTTGGTATGGGAATAGTTTATCAATATTCATACTATGTTTATTCTATACTTTATTGTGATATTTCGTAAACATGATAAAAGAGTCATAATTATACCTCATTAATTATATATATATCCTATCATACTATAGTCATAGATAAAATTAATAAAGTAAGAAAAATCACTTGTTTCCCCTACTATTAACGGACAACATACATCAATATGTACAAATTCTAATGGATATTTGGATCTTTCTTCTTTCCCATTGAATAGTTCATTGGTTGTTTTACCTTGTAAAAAAGCATGACATAAACACAATGGTTTTAATTCAATTATGTTTAAATACACTTCTTGATGAAGTTTTTTAAAATGACAATCCTTTACATGACCTGTTATAAATATCTATAGGTGGGTATGATATGAAAAATTATCATTTCATTTTTCATTAATTTCCAATACCACATTAATTAGTTCATGTATATATAAAAAAATGTTAGTATGTTGCATACTATAAAATATTTTATCATAATATGTATGAAAAAAATTTATTTTAAAACATGAAATAAAAACCCATAGTTTCTAAACACAATAGAGATATTGTGTTTTGGGTAACAAATAGTGCATAATGGAAATAATTTTTTAGAATAACCGGTAATTACATTAGGAAAAATAACATGATAAACTCCTACATCTAATGTTAATAGTCTTGCTAAATTTTCCACTCATAGTTTTGCCTCACCATTTTCAATTGTTTAGAATCTAGTTGGTTGTTTTATTTTAATAAAAATGTGGGATCCACATGCAGTATCCAATACCAAACTTGTAGAAACAGACAGATTGTAGTCAATGAAAAATGTTTTTGAAGAAAAAGCATCAATAAGATTATTCTTCCTAGTTGTGAAATTCTTGTTCTAGTGGATATTATTTCCACATTATAATCATAATTCCTCATGATAATCGCTCACCTAATATATTTTTATCCTCATTTAAGGGTTTCGTATCGGTTTCTTTTACATAGAATTAGCCCTTAACACTTTATCCTTTCGTTTCTCTATCTTGTTCACCATAATGATTGAAGAGTTTGAATTTTTCATATCCTTAATTTTTTGGTTAACTAGGGAGAAAATTTATGGATTGAGATAATCATGTTATTTTTATTATAATTAACAATGAAATTCATTTATCTATGTAGTAAAAGAGAATAAATAAGATCATTGTCGAGTTTTTGGTATTGTATGGACATAAGGGAACCATTTTTCTTTATATACCTGATCATGTTTAGTAGAAAATTTCTTTCATTATTAACTTTAGATATCATGTATCTATATAGATCATGTGATATCTCATATCTTTCTTTCCAGGTTCTCTCATAGTTTCAGCCTTGGAGATAAGACAACATTTGGAATGAAACTTTTTCCTTATGTAGCTTCTGAAACTCATTGGACATTGATTAAAACATGAAGGAAGAGGATCAAGAACATTTTCCATATACTTCTTGTATTTAAATTTGTTAACTTTTCATGATCCTTGATGAAGCTTAGTAGAATGTGGAGATTCAAGAACATATAGTTCCATCTCGTGTAATAATACTATTTCCAAGCACCTATACTAGTCTTAGAAGTTATCAATAGTTAGGATATTCCCTTTATCTAATATATGTCACATTGAAATTGAATTGGTGGTGGTTTTCCAATTGATATTAAACAAAGAATAATAACATATTAATATATTATTTTGATTACTAATATAAATTTTCAACTTTTAAATTTTAAATTTCTCCCACTATTTTATCAACTTATATCATCCATAAACTATAAAATTTGGAACACTGAATCTCTTGAGTATTTTAGTGGAAAGGATACTTAAACCTCTCTTCATATCCTATGTCATAAAATCATCACTACTATGAGAATGTAAGGTAGAATTTTTAATGTCTAACCACGATAACTCATGCAGTTAACATATTTGGTTTACACTAGCCTTTAACTTATACCACATTCCGATGAACTGATCTGATCTTTCCAATTAACACTCATATACAGATGATGAGAAATAAATGTTAAAAAATATAATTTATCACTTAAATACATACACACATACTCTAATTGAAATTAATGATGGAGGAAAAATGATTGTTTTATCAATGTAAAATTAATATTTCATTTTAAAACATAAATGAAACATTTTAATAAGATAGATAATAAGCCAAAAATGCATTAGTAAGTCTCAAATTTTGATTCATTAACATTAAATAATATTATATAGGACAATTAAATTTTATAAAATCCAACTCGTTATTATTTTTAATGCTTTAACATGGATAAAAATAATGTTAATTAATTATCAATACATCTCAAAACACCCAAACTAATTTTATTATATCCCAGATAGAAAATCATTATTTTTGAGTTGTTCTAAAAATATTTAAATCCATTGGACCTAAAATAGTTCCTGAGATTGTAATTTAGGTCTTGTGATAGGGATTATAGATCATTCAAAATGGATCTGTACTAACCTGATTCAGCTCAAGATTAATTTGGCCATCTATTTAAGGGTATATACACACATACACATAATATATATATATATATAATTATAATATTATATATATATAATAATATATAGTTTGATATTTATATGTAATATATATATATATATATATTGGAAAAAAAATAAACCACACTATAAATGGGGTGGGAAAAAAGCTACACCGAAAATATTTTAGCATGATATTTTCCCTTTTTTATCCTTATGCTTCTGTTTGTAAGGATATGTATATATGTTTTTAAATTTTGGAAAAGGAATTAATCTTTCAGAGAAATATGATATTTCTAATAGATTACACATGTTGATTCTAGTATCTCCTGTGAATAAATAATTTTCTCACATCATGCTCCAACTAGAAAAGCAGAACAACGATATCCATTAATGTAAAACAAAAAATTAAACCTGAAAATCCATTCACAATATATATATATATATATGACCTTTCAATTTTTGGTCATCCATATCTTGCAAATAAAAAATCAGATCGTTGTTCCTCCACTTGGTTTGGAACTATATCAAAACCCTCTTTAAAAACAATATAATATTTAATTGTAATTTAAATGTTTCCAACCTAAATAATTACACATTCTATCTGATACCATGTGAAGGAACCCAAGGTGAAAAAAATAGTGAAATACATTAAATTTTAAATTTTGGGATTGAATTCATGTTAAAAACACTAAATACACAATTCCTCTTACCCATATTTCTTAATGGATAACATGAAATTCAGTTTATACATGGTAGATGAAATTAAACGAAGATGTAAACGGTACCTTGTTAGTTTGAAATTGATTTTACGATTTTATCATCTTCAATATTTCATTTATCAAAAGCACCAAACTTTGAATCCTCTAAATCATCTCTATGTAAATCATAGTTCCCAGATCATCAATCTATAATTAATGAGTTCTAGAATGGGAAATTTAAGAGCTGTATGACTTCTCTTCAATAATTTGAAGAATGTAGACTCAACTGAGAAGACAATATCAAAAGGAAATTATTATTTCTTTAAAATATCTTTCCAAGAGCTTGAGAGGAGAGGAGAAGAGATATTATTGATATAAAATTTTCAAATTTTCAATCAATGATTTTAAGAGAGTTAAATGTGCTTTTATGCATAGGATATAGTTTTCATAATTGCACTTGTTCCCATGAAATTAATAACATCCCTTTTGATATTTTTCACACTTATGGAATTATAAGATATTGATAAATGTAATAAATAGTTTATCATTCATTGTAACACTAAAACATGATACATTCTAAAATACACAACATTAACTCGGTCTATAATTTCCCTATATAATTTAACAAACCTTGAATGATTTATGTTCATTACAAAAATTATATTTTCTCATATTCAATTTTATGTTCAAAGAAATTTTAAATATATTATGAAATAAATTCAATGATAATTATTCAAAACTTTAATTAATTAAATGAATTATTTTTACATATTTTTTATCACAGTAGGACGTTTACTGGACCAATCACATGGCATCCACTATATCATATACTCATATTCATCTGAATAGGTTGAAAATATGGATACACTTAGTGTTTGACCCTCTATGTCCTTATCATAATAGTAGTGATTCCAAAACATTGAAAATAAGTAGAGACTAGAAACAAATTATGGACTCTAAGGAGATAAGAAATTTCATATCATCAAGTACCACCTATGATCATGTTCTATGTTATCTAATATTTTGGTAATTTGATATCTCGTATATCAGGTTTCACACTTGTGTCATCATCCTTTTAATGCTTTATATATTTCATGACCTTACTGGATGAACTTGACTTCTGGTATTGAGGGTATAGTTTTAATGAACTACCAATCTGTTCAACCATAGCCTATGATATATAACTTTCTCAACTCGGAAATGAAAAATTATATCTTGATCATTCAACCAATGTCATACCACAAAAGACACACTCAAGAAACTATACCTACCCATGAATTCAATTTCATGGTTCTTTTCCTCCATCAAAGTATGGGAAAAAAACGTTACACATTGATATCAATATCATGTAAGGAGACCAATACACATCTTCAACGATTTGAACAACCGATGACACACAAAACATGTGGTTTTCTAATTTGTGGGCCAGTTATCATGATTTAACTACTTGAGATCACCATGTGAGAAATTCATAAGAAGAAGTATCAATGCTTATGAGACCCCATAACCTAATAGCATACATCATATATCTCCTATCAGTATGATGTATCTAGACTATATTTCATATATTTAATCTTACATTCAAAAAATATCTAGGTTCTCATTATAAATAAGAACTTATATATCCTTTTCATTTGACATGTAACCTAATAAATTTCCATATAAACAATGGTTGTAGAAGTATATACACTATAATGGTAAGAATAAAACCATGTATATATCAAAATATATACATGTTATGGTAATCAAAGTACATAAAAGGGTTGGTTCTAGGGAACCCAAAAACAATTGTGTAGTGGTATTTTTAATATTATAGGTAGACGATATAATACTTATAAGAAATGATACCCAAACATTAAATTATTTAAAAATTTGTTTGAAATAATGAATCAAAACGAATGATATGGGTGAAGCATCATACATAATGGGTTGGAAGATCAATAAATTGTTTTATAGGGCTTCTTATACTAAGTTAGAACACACAAATTTTAATGTGATAATGTTTTTTGGGACCAAGAACTCCATGAAGAGATCTTATACGGTGTTACATAGTTTAAATTTTATGAACGGTCATGATACTTCTAAAGTGATAGAATAGGAGGATAAAATTCATTATTCATTTTCCATAAGATCTATCATAAATGTTATATTGTCTAATCAAACTAATATCTTTTGTGATTTGAAAATTACTAGAAGATACCAATCCAATACTAATGAGACTCAAATAAATCATAGTCAAGAATAATCTTAATTAATTATGAAGAAGTATTGATGTGTTGTCTGTCATTGGAGGACAGGATAAGATCATTGGAAGGGGTTACACTAATGTTAGTTTTCAATCCAAAAAATATGACATGTGATCCGAATTTTGTTTCCAATTTTCCTTAAATGGTTGAGAAATTAGTAAAAATAGTTCTAAATAGGCCACCATCATGGAATCCAAAATAGAGGTAGATTGCGAAACTGTCTTAGATGTAGTAAAGGAATCTATTTGGATAAATATGATTATTTCAATACATAAGGTGGTTCCAAGAATTGAGGGTGAAGTCATGATTTACTGTGAAAATAATGAATCTTTGAATTGGGATTAGGAACCCAAGTCTCAACAATGGATAGAACACTTCATTTTCAAGTACCATCAAATTTGACAGGTCATTTAGTGGGGCGATGTAAATATTTGTTGGGTGAATATAGAGGAGAATGTAGCAGATCTATTGACCAAAACCTTGGTGCAGAAAAAGTCTATAGTTCATGCTAAATCTATTATTAGTAGATACACGAGACACTATGCTAAAAACCCATTTAGTGGAAATTTATACCACTACTAAATGGATATATGGTGCTTTTTTTAAACTTCTTTGGGATTTGGTCTTGGGAATATTTGGAAGATTATTTTACAAAAACATCACGGAACCAAATAGCAATGGTTTTATAATCTTTTAGAGGTTATTTAAGCCTTTTCTAAACAATTCACATTATATTTTAATTTTTTAAAAAATATAGATTATTATATATTATTTATTTATTAATTATTAATTTCTTATTTTATTATTTTTTACATATTATTCCATTAGTTTTTATTTACAATTCAGTTATTATATATTTATTAATCCATAAATAAAGAACACATATATATGTCTTTACTGATATTTGAACCTCTAACCTCTCAATTATTCTACAAATTAATTTCCACCCAACAAGCTCTTTCTATTACAACCAAAGAGACATTAATATACACACATATATATATATATTAATGTATATATACAGATAGATATGCATACATATATTTATTTACTATCTACAATCTATTATCTATTATTATTATTTTGAATTTATGATTTATGATTTATTATGAATTATTTTTATTATTTTTATTAATTAAGAGTTAATATATAAAATATATACTAAATAAATAGTAAATAATAAATAAATAATTAATAGTTAATAGTTATTTAATAATTTAATGATAAATAAATATATAATAAATAAATGATAAATGATAAATAAATTTTATATTTTAAATAAACAAACTACTAATTATATAATATATTATAATAAATATATTAGGAATAATAAATAATTTCTAATTTCTAACTTCTTATATCTTATATTTAATATATGATAAATAAAAAAATAAATACTATTAAATATAAATATTATAATAAATAATCAATGAAAAATAAATAACAAATAAATAATAAATAAATAATAAATGAATAAATGAAAATACTAAATCAATATTGTATAAATAATAAATAATATATAATAAATAATATATAATATATAATAAATAATATATATTAAAAAATAAATTATAAATGATTATATTAATAATAAATAACAATAATGAATAATAAAATAAATGATATACCAATAATAAGTAAATAAATAATATTATTATATATTGGATGATAAATATAAAAAAATACATATTTTTAAAAATATTATTTATAATTTATAAATACGTAAATTTATATATAAAATAAAATAACATGTAAATTTATTTAAGAACTGTTATTTATAAACTTATTAATATATGAATATATATATATATTTAATATATATAAATATAAATAAATTTACACAAATGTATGTAAACACACACACACAAACATATAAATATAAAAACATAACATATATATAATTATAAATAAATTTATGTAATTTTATATAAATATACATAAATAGTTATATATATATAACAAAATTTATATAAATACTTTTAAAATACACTTATATATATAATTAAATATAGTTTTCCATAAATATAAATGTATAATTATATATAAATTTATATAAATATTCATATATAGATTTAAATATATATAAATAAAAAGATATATAAATTTCATTATATACGCACCCAAATATATATAAGTGTATATAAATATTTAAAAAAAATAGGAAATTAGAAATAATTATAAATAAATAAATATATATATATTAATTATAAATAAAAACACACACACACACATATATATATACAATAAATATTGAATTTCCTATATAGGGAAGACCACTATAATTTCCACATTTCCATATCGATGAGAATGTAAACCCACAGAATAAAATCAAAGAAAACCTAACTAGCATAAGATTACATCTTAAATATAGTTGAAAATACATAGAATGTTCAGGACATAGGGTTTCCTAACTATAAATTCAATTTTAGTGGTCTTTCAGGTCTTTCTTGACTAAGAAAAAAAGGACTGCCCAATCTTAGTCCACATATAATACCTCTTGTCCATATGGGTAGGAATATTCTGGAAGGAATTTGAATTTTCCATTTAGAGGACGTGTTTTTTTAGAAACATGAATCATAGAAAATTTTCAAGGGATTAAATGACCAAAAATGTTGTTTTGGGAAATGGTTTGAGGTTCAGGGTGTGTCTTGATGCTATGAGATAATGTCGGGGGAGTGGCTAAGTTCCTATGCTACTAAAAAGTGTATCTTTAATAAATTCAAAATATGAATACTCCATTAACATAGTGGCCATGTTTCCTGGTGTGACATGGGATGTTTCATCCTATGACCTTGGAAAAAGGGTTGAAAAAGAGGTTAGACCCAAAAAATCATGGTGTGTCCAGGTCATGTTGTGACACATGTTAGACTGTCATTTTCTAAAATTTAAATAAAGGGGACTCCCCGGCATTTTTCTTTGAATGAACATGGTGTAGAGGAGTTCAATGACCATATCTCCCCCCCATTCCATTAGACACCATTATGTTCAATTTTTCATTGATTTCAGGACAAAAACATTGTATGACCTCCATCCTCTGCCACATTTTCCATTGAGTTTGGAATTGTTTAATATACAGATAAAATGGAAATCTCATTATATTATGGTGGAATATCCCATTTTTGGTGGGGTTTCATATAGCATAGATTGAGGATGTCTCGAGACAGTGACCACATACTACAGCTCAGTATTTTAAAAACGTTAGTCTATAAAATGGTTTTATTTATTCTTTTTTACATAAATTTAACTTGATTTAAAAAAATTCACCATAATTGGTTAGGTATTTTACCCTAATTAAATTTTGGAGCATGCCACATGGTGTTTGAATGATTTTGGTGGGAATTATGATGTTTCAGTGGTTCCTAGTGCGTAATATTGAAACTATTTCACTATGATTTATATTAAAAAATTAATTAATTGTTTTTTAATTAATTATTTTATGTTTATTTAATTAGGTATGAGATTGGGTGAAGGAACAATATTTTTTAGTACATGGATGAGCCTGGGTAGTTGTTGGACTGAGGAATAAATGGAAACACTCCAAGTTAGGTATGTGTTTCTGATACTTGTCTTATGGTTTTTTTGATGTGTTTTATGTTGCAGTTGGTATGCGGTTACACTTTTGGGGGCATTTAACTTAATAAATTAATTATTACACCTTCTTAATTAAATTGATCATTTTATAATTAAATGAAGGGTTTTATAAAATTAATAAAACTATATAATTGGATACTAAAAAAGATAGTGTTTTTTATGTGATATGTTATTCTCTTGGGAAGGAGAACCTGGTTTTTCTTCCATGGAGATTGATCAGCCCTATTAATTCATTTCATGACTCTTATTTCACAATGGAATCGTATCATGATATAATTGGTTTGGGTGAACAGAACAACCTAGAAAGACCCTAATACTACATATGGTCCATGAGAAACCTTTTTTACCATTGATAGGCTTACTTATAATGATAAGAAGGTGTAATCATGGGTGTGAGTAACATTTACAAGGAGAATGATTCCCCCTAGATGATGAATGATGACCTAACAATTAGATGCGACTAGGGACCCCAAGCGGGGTGCCTTAATTTTTTTGTGACCTTGGGACCCCAAATGGTTCCCTCATGACTTAATGACCCTAGTAAGAGAGTTATCATGTCCTGTTGATAGTTTTAGAGGTTTTTGAAATTCTACCAACTCTAGTTCCATCATTTACTTATGTTTGGACAGAGTATACTCTATTGGGGGTGTTTTATTCATGTTTGGGTAACTCCATAGTTATGGTGTTTTAAATGTGAAATATAGCTATGAAAAATATCTTATGGGAAGAGTTTGTCTTGTAAACTGGGATGGGGTTTTACAGGAGCAATCTCTGGGTTTGTGATACTTACAGACTATGATCAGGCTGAGAAAGCACTAAAATGGGAGGTCTGTGATTCTATAAAATATTCCATAGATACCAAAATGTTTAATATTGGGATTCATGATCATCAAAAAAAATTCAGACACTATAACAATGGTTGAAGTATGTATGGTTGTTCAGGGTCACATATCGAAGGATCCTCCCAAGGGTGGGACTTGGTACCCCTGTGAGGTTACATTGGTTTTATTTATTTATTTTAGTATTTGATTAATTTATTTTGTAAATTTCACATACATATATACTTTAATTTTTAGTATGTTATGATATCTTTTGTGTATTTACCTATTGAGTTATGTACTCACACCCATCCAGTCCGCTGTAGTATACGGTTACCCAAGAAACCCTACCATATTAAAGGTTTAATATGTATTGAGACCCATGTTTATATGATTGAGAAGGGTATCATAGATGAGGTCATGGAGCTTGAGAATATTTCCCTCTTGGATATACAGTGGTTCCTATTTATTTTATTTTCTTTTTTTATTCATATGCATATAATTGACCCACTGGGAGATCAATTATTGATTCCTAACTAGTTGATTTTTTTATTTTTATCATATAATGTACAGTTTATTTATTCTATTTATGTAATTTTATGTGTATTATTATTGGTTTATTTTATACTCCAAAAATGGTGTATAGTCTTTATAGAACACATTTTTAGACCCATGCTTCTAGTAGGCACTACATAGGATATTTGGAGGTGTACATTAGGTATAATAGAAACCAAAAGTCTAAGAACCGATTAGTGGTCCGATAAAGCAATAAATTAAAATTTTGTGTCAAATACCTAATCTCTTTTCTTACTATTGGTAAAATGAAATAAAGAGATATGAGAATGTGTTGGAGGTGGTGATGGATACCATGTTAGTGCATCATCAAAACCCATTCTATTTGGAATCCTATGTTACCTGTGGTTCAAAACAATTATATGTATGTAATGTTATTGTTTTATATATTATTTTCACCAATTTTGATACACATGTGGTTATGATATATTAATTTTTATGGATTTTTTAGGTATTGTTCCATTATTAGGATTCCAATTTTGGATTTGACTCTTAGATCATTTTGGAGAGAGTTGAATCATATATCATGAGTGGGAATATATGACTCACATCACATGTGGGTAACTAATAGAGTGATTCTGTCATTGGCTATAGGCTAGTTCGTTTAAAGTATCACCAAATTATCTTATGGTATTTTCACATATAAGTACTTGGTCACATTCTACTTAGAAAGGATGATTGGGATATATATTTTCCATCGATGAAAATTCATGTAGATGAAAATTGATATTATTAATATTAAAGATGGCATTATCCCTTGGTGTTTGGGAAATGACGTGAATCTAGAAGGCCAGTGAGGAACATAGTTCCATAGTTTTAAAACCCTAGTGGTTGTCCATTACTTTAGTTTGGTTATTTTAGGTGTAAATAACAACCAATATGGTCTTTTCAAGTATATATTGTAATTAAATTCTACTTAATAAAAATATTATTTGTGGTTTCCATTGATACAGATGTTATGAGATGATACCACTGGTTATTGTAGTGTTTAAAAATGAGATCATGACTCTCGATGGATCAGTTCCATAGGAGGATGTTCCATGAGAAATAGTTCATGATGGCTGGATGGTCTGGCATGGGGTGCTTGATTGATGTTTATATAAGACCTGTTAGTGGGTTTTGGCATGTTTATTCCTATAGGATTCTAAGATAGAAGCATGGATGACTTCCCATTATTTATGACCTATACATTATACTTGACTTTTTGAGCTATGTGAGAGACCTAGAGTCCAATATACATTGATTTGACCTTAGTGGGTCAATGTATAGTGCTGTTGGACTGAAAACCATGAGAAGGGTCGGCCTGGGATAATGATTCCATTAGAGATGGATGAATTGGTAGTTGGTTTATGATGAGAGATAATACATGTGGTACTATTGGGTTATATAATAAAAAACATGATTCCTTTTTTTTTGTGTGATTTAAACCCATTAAGTGATATATATTTTGGTTTTGTAGCTATAATCGAAGGTAAGGACCATTTAAGTACATGGAACTATTATTAATAGATGAATGTATGATCTTTATAAGTGTTTTGAAAGTGTGGGTGGACTATTTTTTTGGTTTTATGGTTTCATATTATAGAAATTCGTGTGGATGAGACTGATACAACATAGATAATTAATGGAAAATCTATGGTGTTGTGAGGAAACATGTTATTGGGCAGTGTGGTATAAATTAGGAAATGGGTAAGGTTCCTGATTTTGAATAGTAGTTCCAAGGGATTCTGGATTGATGAGGTTGAAATGTAGTGGAAGTATAGTCACTCTAGTTTAGGGATGTGAAATCATTTTGTATTATATGTCCTTGATGGAAAGGGTGTTCCACATAGAAATGGTGGGAATGGTGGTATGAGAGAATACATTGATTTTATTTTAGATAAGATCATGTAAATACACCATTTTAATTTGTGGAACCAATTTTGGTCGAACTAAAGGATAATTATAATGTAAGACATATAGTATAAAGTTTTCCATTAGACATTGATTGTGTTACCCATGTTATATTTAGGTTTTGGCATATACCATGGTTTTGTATTCTTGAATCCAAATTTTGAAGTCTTTTTGTGTTTTTATAATCGCCCGATACTCAAAAAAATTTATATAATAGTTCTCATATTTAGTGATGGTTGGGTTATGGGATGAAGATAAATAATGTCAGGATGATTAATGAGATGATATGATACTCCAATGGTGGGGATCATTGTTTCAATCATTTGTAATTGACTTACATGTTTGACGGGTTGGGGTGTAGTGAGACTCGCTGCTGGATATTGAGGTGACACTGAGATATCGATTCATGATAAGATCTAATGTGATTAATATCCTTAGTGAATTCCAAATATATGATTTAGATTGTGTGTTGGAGAGAGTCGGTGTGTTGGCAATGGGATCAAGGTGATCTCGGTTTTTCTTAAGGGTGATTCATGGTTGAACAAGGTTCACGAGGTGTTCTAAGGAGTGAATCCCCATTTTGTGACATTGGTTTGGGGTGGAACCATTATTGTGACATCATTCATGGGGGTGAAACCTAGTTCATTTCATTATTGAAGGGGTGGAACCATTTATTCCTTTGATTAATGGGTTAATCTCTATTTCATTTCATTGTTCAGGGGAGTAATCCTTTAGAAAAAAGTATTAATGTTTTCATTTTGAGTGAAAACTCTTAGAAGGAAAAGAGATTCGGTCTTTGGAATTGGAGAATGTGTGGGGCTCTGCATGTTTGGTTGTTTGTGTTAAATGTAGGGATATAGGTAGTTGTGTCGATGGATCATTAGTGAGTGTACCCGATCATATTTTAGATGGTTCAACTAAAGGATTTCAGGATAGTGTTGTGCTAAAGTATTAAAATATTAACAAGAAACTATGTTGGGATCCTCATGTGGCATGCAGTTTGTTGGTTCGTTTACAACCCAAGGACATGTTGTTATATAATGATTTGATGGTGGGGAGCATTATGGATTTCAATCATCACTTATGAGATAAATATTATGGTGTCAATCACCCCAATTCATGTGATGATTTATTGATAGAATAGGGGTGTATTTGGTTAGTATGGTTCCAAGGAGTACCATTTATGGGTTTTAGGGATGACTGTGAGATATGGATAAGTTTTTTTATGATTTATATACCTCATGTTTAGATTATCACAAAAAATCACATTCAGTATTTTAGATTATAACACAAAGAATTGAACATGGTTACATCACCCATGAAGGTTTTCTTTATTTGTTAAATGGATAATGATCCTTCTCTAGAAATAAAAGTGTTATAGTGGAGAGATTATAATTCCACAACTCCTTATGGGATATACAATTTTTATGGGAATATGAATTTTCTTCTAAGTGTATGGGTTGTTTTGAGAAACAAGAATTTGAATCAGGATTAAGGGGATTTAAAGACCTAAAATAATTTATTAGTGCATATTTTAAGTATTTAGGGACCTCTTTAGGGATGTGGGAATGTGAGAGTAGTGTTTAGAGACCCGGGATACTAAACAATCCATTTTATTCCCATTCATGGTTTGATGAATTGGTTTCATGGGATGTTTCGAGCTATAAATGGATAAAATGGGTTAAAACATTGGTTTGGGTAAAAACATTCATACTATGACCATTTAGGTCATTTTATGATACATTTTGGTCTACTTTAAAAAAAATATGGGGGATCGACCCCCATTTCTTCTTTCGACGAACGCAATGCATGAGAGGCCAATAATCTAAGATCCCTACATCCTTTATACTCCATTTTCAGGCATTCTAGGTAAATTTTATAGAATATGAAATGTGTGTCCTCTATCTTCTCTACCTCTTCATTTACTTCATTTTATATAGATTTTGAATTTTTTTCACCTAGGGATAAAACATAAATTTTCTCAGAGGATGGTGAAATCACCCATTTTTTAGGGATATTTCTTGAAACATAGATTGAGAATATCATGATACAAAATACTCATGTCTTTTAAAATTGTTTAATCAATGTTATATCATTTAATTTTTTTATATTAGGTTTTTTATAAATTTCATTCAATATTTTATTTGTTTCATCATTGTAGTTATAAGTTTTACCCAGATTGAAATTAGATGCATCCCATGAGGTGTTGAGCGGTTCATAGTGAGTTTTTTCTATGATTACCCCCCTTGGATTTAAAATAAACAAATAATTTTAATTATTTATTATTATTTATTTTTTTATATGTCTTATGGTAGGATATTGGGTGAAGGTAGAGTCTCAATTAGGACTTAAAAAATATTTTTTAGTGAGTTGTTATGATGAGTATAAAATGGAAAATATTCAATTGAGGTTGGTGGTTTTATGAATTGACCATTGGTTTTATGGATGGGTTTTATAATTCATGTGGTATATATTCATCCCAATTAGAGTGATGATTGGAATAAATTAAGTAAAATAAATTTTTAATTAGATTGATCATTTTCCAATTAAATAAAGGGTTCTCATATATTTATTAAATTGTATAATTGGATTCCATGGTTTGTAGAGGATTACAAGGGCCATGTTAGAAAATTGGAAATTTGGGTTTGGTGACCCTTATTTATGTTACTTAGAGATTAAAAGGACTTATTAGGTCATTTAATGACCCTTATGACTCCATGGAACCATAGGGATGATATAATTTTGTATGGAGAATAAATTGACCTAGCGAGAACCCGAGACTTGAGATGGGCCATGAGCCACCTGTCTTGACCATTGAAATCATGGAATACCTTGAGAGAGTTATGTGATCATGTGTACAACTAGCATTATCATGGAGAATGATTCCCTATTGGAAAAGTGTAATGACTTGATACTTTCTTGGGTTTGGGGACACCAAGTGAGGTTCCCCTTATTTTGTGGTGACCTATAGGACTCCAATATGTTCCCTCACGACTTATTGACCCTGGTTATAGTGTTATCTTTCTATGTGGATAGTGATGAAGGTTTGGCTATTTATCCAACCCTTTATCTTTCTTCTATTTATTTTTCTACATAATATACACTGTAAAAACCTACACAAGGTAAGTGTTTGATATGTGATACATGGAAAAGAAAACTCCCCTATGGGAGGTAAATGATACATGTGGGATACTCCCCTGGAAGAGGAAACTCGTATAATTAATGTTTGTGAAACTATGTTATACATTGGGGAGACATGAGTCTTTTATATTGGGAGTTTTGGTCACCATGAACTTATTATAGGTACTCCAACACTAGCTTGAGTATGTCAAGATGAGCAGGGTCATGAACTTAAAGATCAACCATGGGGTGGGAATTTTCCCCTGTGAGGTTACAATGGTTTTATTTATTTATTTGAGTAGATTATTAATATACTCTAAGGGTATAAAAATCAAATATCACAATATTTTAATTATGGTACATGACCTTGTTCATGGTTCCTTGCAATTTTTTGAACTCACACCCTTTTTGGGGAACCATTTCGCTTGGGTACAAGGTCAACCTTCACTTGTTACAGGTTTAGGTCGGGTCAATCCCATTTTTTATGATTGAGAAGGATAACTCAGATGAGTGCATGAAGCTTGATATTAGGTACGATTGGGAGTTATAATAGATCCCACATACTTTATTTTATTTATTCATGTACATGTAGTCAACCAAGTGGGAAATCAGTTTTAGATGAACGACAAGTTCAGTTCAATTATTTATTATTTATAATATGATGTGTATGTTACTTGGTTATTTATATTATAAATGCACACTCTGATATTGGAGGTTAGTGTCCTCGTGGTACCTTTTTAGACCTACAAAGCTAGTTGACATCATTTGGCATATGAGGAGTCACACCTGATGTATACTAACGATTTCCAGTACTAGCATCGATTATTTTTCATGGGTGGTGGTACATTTTACCAAATGATGTAGAGATTAATGTAATATTCTATTTGACTATTCATGATTCCAAAATGGAAACCCAAGTCAAAATTTATGGTTAATTATAGTTGAACTAATATTTTCAAAAAAATTTAGAACATTACTGCATTTTTATTATTAAAAATTAACACATTATTATCCAATTTCATTATAGTACTGTTCATAATATTCAATTTGATGGGCTGTGAAGCATGAATTGATGCCTAGATGAATATTTAGGGTTATTTGATTCTCAAGTTTGATTTTTAACGTCTCTTTGAAGAATGGTTATGTGAGGAAGTTTTTCACTTGATTTTCATATATACATGTATGTATATATGTAAGCAAGTAAGTAAGTAAGTTAGTAAGTATGTATGTATGTATGTATGTATGTATGGATGTATGTATGTATGTATGTATGTATGTATGTATGTATGTATGTATGTGTGTGTGTGTGTGTGTGTGTGTGTGTGTATGTGTCTGTGATTGTGATTGTGTGTACCAATGTGTTTGTCTATATGTAAATAAATACAAATATAAATAATTAATAATTTCCAATTAATAATTAAGAATTAATTTTTTTCTTAAATAACTACTAACTAATAATTATAAATAAATAATAAAAACAATCAACACATTGTAATAAATTAAAATTTTAAATAATATATAATAGATTGTAATAAATAATAATTAATAATAATAAATAATATGTGATTATGAAAAATAAATAAACATTATTATTAAATGCTAAAAGAATTATGCTAAATTTTATCTGAATTTTATTTAAAACTCACAACTAATTCATTACATTATTCAAAAAATACCTGTAAATTTATATAAATTATTCTAAAAAATAAAATTTCAAATTTTTAGGTGCTTTAAACCAACATTAAATGGGGGAAATTTCCAATAAACCATATAAAGAAATTTAGAAATGAAGAATTTAGTGGTTTTTATTGAAAACCACAACTAAATAAATATTTTTCTATAGTGAGAGATTAGATATAATTGTTTTAAAATGTATCATGATTTTATAGTAATGGAAATATCCAATTATCATTCATTCATGTGTGTTTCATTTATATATTACATTAACATTAGTATAATAACATCACCCCATATAAAACATTGAGATGTTCCAAATCAATGATCATTATGGATTATTGTGTGTTGCGATGATATTTTAATATTGGAATGGTTAGAATACTGTAATTGATTAAAATAGTTATATATAATATAAAAAAGGAATCATTCGGTAAAAAGTTGAGAGTTGTTATCTTGATTGACCCTCTTAAATATATAACATGGAATATCTTACAATCATTGATATATTTAGGGGAGTATATTTATTATGAATCTCTATTAATTGAGGTTCTAAAAATGATGCAACATCCTTACCTGAATCACCGGGTCTAATCCAGAATTCCACATGACCTCAGGTGTGCCTCGAAATATTCTTGAGGCGACCGACATGCATTTAGGGTATAAGGTGGAACCATAAATAGACTATACCACCAATCAGAGTGAAAAAAACATATAAATTATAATGACCCACACTTTACATACATTGTTAATACTTCAAAATTGATTCATACTTATTACAACATATAACAAAACCACGAAAGGACCGTATAGGTATAGTGTCTTTAGAAACTGGGAAACATAAGCAACTGGTTCATAAAGCGTCTACAATGTCTCCCATTTATTTCATCATATCTATAGTCCCTTTTGGAATATCTTACTTAATAACCTTCTTCCTGACCTGGGGAAAGAAAACATACAAAAGGGTGAGCTCAAATGCTCAGTAAGGGTAAACAAAAAAAAATATCAATCACATCATATTCATAAGAACATAACTTTTGGAAATCTTAAACTGAAAAAGAGAGAATAATTTCATAACATGGGATAAATCATAGTAGTGAAATGGAATCCCAATAATCATAACATGAAACTTTGTGGTATACACACATAATCATAGATAATCATTTCTTATTAGTCAAGAATCATTGTTAAGACTATCTTAGTGGACAAAGTCCATTTCTGAACCGAGTTCACTCCTCGTTTCAGTCCTGTTTCACTGAACCGGTATAACCTACCATTCTAGCCATGTCTATCTCATGAGATATAAAATCTTTACCCAATGTATTGGAGGGAGATATAGGTCCCACCCATCTCATAATGATACCATTCTTATGTGTGCCACAAAATCATAAATCATACATCATTACATAACCCATGTAATAAAAATGGGAATATTAAGCATCGTGACTTCATCAAACAATTCATATAAGATAAAGGAATTCATAAAAAATAATTCCATCACAATATAATCAAATCAATGTAATAATAGGGATATAAACAGAACCCTATATTATCTTAGATGGAAAATAATTTTGATAAAACACTTGAACTCCATTCTTGAGGAAAATATCCTTTCAAATTCAAAAACATTTTCCTTTATTAACAAGTCATAAAATTTTAAACTAAAAGAATTTGATTAAAAATAAACTTGAAAACTTCTAAAGGAAGCTTCTTGGAAATAATGTTTTAAAAATCCATTCATGCCGTATAAGTTAAAAAAACATTCTTCTGGTAATTTTGTCAGAAAAGTCAAAAAGTACCTCGTATGAAAAACGACAAAAGATTCCTTTCATATCTTTTAATAAAAACTCACCAAAGGGTAAAATTGAATATAAACTATTGTAGAAGGATATAAATATTACATATTGAGGAAAAATTGATGTGGATGATAAAATACACCCCAGTAAATTCCAAAGTATAAACAATCTCGGATAAAAATGAGATTGTGATATTTCCCTTACCTTAGGTCCGATTTGCTTCATAAGTGTCTGAACCTCATGTATAATGATTTAAATAATGTTATTGACTTATTCCAGAATCATACTTATTGTTATGATATCATATATGGTCATATTCTTAGTAATATTTCATTACTACTTGTTATTCGGGTGTTTATTACTTTTTGTTCTTATGCGTGTTCTGTCGAATAAATTCTTATTATTCTCTTTAGGTTATAGATACCAAATTTCCAGAATTATATTAGTGTAATATATATCATATTCATTCATTAAATTAATTTATATAATCATTATGAAATGAAGATCATGTAGAACGAGTCGCATCACATCGTGGAGACGGTATTCCGTACGTACGCACGAGTGATGATATCATTCCTATGATCGTGGAATTGTATTGGAGTGTATGTATACTATTTAAGAATCAATATCACTTTATAATAGTCATATATAGTCTTTATTTACACCATTATACCCATCCAAGTAAGGTGGTGGTGGAAAATAGATTACACCACGGCGTGGAGACGGTATTCCGTATGTACGCACGCGCGGTGATTTCCATTTCCGTAGGATGGATAGATGGTGAAATAGGGTTGTTTCATACATATAATAAAATATCAGTATATGTATGATACTTATGTTATTACTTCATAATTAAACAACAAAAGAAGAAGAAGTGGAAGAAGAAATAAAGATGAAAGAATCGGTAACGGACATTACCTCTTCTATGAAGTGCTTCTTTGAGACCTTATTTTAGGGCACTAAAATAGGTCTTTGAAGAAGACCAGAACCTCTAAGATGTTTCTAGGGAAGTGGAGAGGATAAATTGGAAGGGTTTAGCCAATCTTGAAGGCTCAAAGTGGTGTGAGGAAGAGGGGGAGGAGGTGCCCTTTTATAAGGGAGGAGAGGGGCACCTTTGGAATAACTAAAAATATTATTTTATTATAAAGTCAAATTCGGTTTTTAATAGCTCCAAATTGACATATTTCAAAGATAAGGTGGGTAGGGGTCGAAATGGTCTCATCCAATAGAATTTATACAAGTTTAGGTATCATTTTTAACCTTATCAGTTAGATTTAACTTTAAGTTAGATAATTTAACTTTTACCGTGTCTTCTTGTTTTCTTACACTATAAGGTTAATAAACTTACTATATCAAGCCAAACGAACCCCAAGTTGGTTATTATTAATATATATAACCTTATCTAAGTCATTTGGCCTAACCTTAGATTTTGAAGAACAAAATAACAATTAATAATATAATATTTGTTTTAAAAACTATTTTATGTCAATTTTGACACTATTTAGTAATTGATTTTTATGAAACTCATAACAGAATTCTTAGTTCTAACAAAGTTACTTAAATCAATAATAACATGTTATATTAACCTATAAAATTAGTGTAATTAATAAAAAGTCTCAAATTACATTTATTTGGGTATTTTTAACATCCATTATGTCAATATTTCATTAATAAGATAATTACTGCATCATCATTGTGTCATAAATAAATTAAATTATATAATCTCTAAAAATTAAAAATAAAATACCATTATGTATGAAATTGTTTTATATTTCTAATGAATATTTATAGTCGAATTTATCTTATGTATAACCCCATATTAAAAATGATTTACTTATTAAACGTTGATTTTAACTATCTTAACCCTTCTTTAAATAAATTAATAATAAATGTCCTAATCTAATCCAAGTGGGCCTAAATGGTCATATTTTATTCCTAAGGTTGTTTTTGGTCGAATTACACTTTTCCAATAGAATTAGGACATGTGTAAGGGTAATAATAATATCATTTTTACCCTTAATTACCCTATATACTTTTAACCGTGGTAAAAAAAAGTAAAAAGTTACTATTCACCAAAAAATTATTTTCATCTCATTGAACCACATTTTACTTACTGACATCAACCTTGTCTCTAGAATTTTAGAAATTCCACTCAATGAAACGGTAAAATTATGTTTTATGAAAAATTCTGTTTTTTAACTACCACTTAGTGGTTTCACTATTCATCAAAAATTGAAAGTTTTCAGAAAAATTCCAAAATTTCACCCTAGGATAATTTCGATATTCCGAATCCAAAAATGAAGTCCATTTTGAAAAATAAAATTTATAAAATTTTAAAAAGTGGTTATTACTATTCATAACGGCTAGTTTTAATAATATTTTAATAGCATATCATTGTTTAGTGAAACTCGGTATTGCGTACGACGCAAGCTATCGAGGAAGGCCACGATTGTGTGTAAAGCAAGACAATATAGTGTTGTGTGTAGTGAAAGATTCCTTTGATGATTTATATAACATAAAAACAAAATATTTCACATAAAAGTATCAGGTGTTACATTCTACCCCCCCTAAAATGAATTTCGCCCTAGAAATTCGTCACATTGTAACAAACAGATGAGGATACCTCTCCCTCATCATATCCTCAAGCTCCCATATAGCTTCTTATAATTGGTGGTTACTCCATAAAACTTTCACCAATCGAGTGGTCTTGCTTCTTAGGACATTTTTGCTACGATCCAGAATCTCTTTCGGTTGTTCTTCATAAGAAAGATCTTGCTCCAGCGGTACAACTTCTGAGGTAAGTACATGTGAAGGATCAGGTATGTACTTTCTCAGGAGAGATACATGGAACAAATCGTGAACTTGAGAGAGATTCGGTGGAAGCTCCAATCGGTAAGCTACCTTCCCAACACGATCCAATATTTCGAAAGGACTGATATATTTAGGGCTCAACTTCCCCTTCTTTCCAAATCTCATGACTCTCCTCCAGGGAGATATTCGTAAGAACACTATATCACCCACTTCAAACTCTAGGTCTTTTCCTCGGTTGTCGGCATAACTTTTCTGTCGACTCTGAGCTGCTCTTACGTGTTGTTGAATAGATCTGACCTTTTCTGCCATTTCATCAACGAGATCAAGTCCTAATAGCTTTCTTTCCCCAACTTCCTCCGAGCAAGTTAGAGTCCTGCATTTCTTTCCATAGAGAGCTTCATAAGGAGCCATCTGAATACTGGAGTGAAAGCTATTATTATAAGAAAATTCCACCAAAGTTAGGTGTTGATCCCAACCACCTTTTAAATCCATAGAGAAAACTCTCAACATATCTTCTAGAGTTTGAATTGTTCTCTCAGACTGACCGTCTGTCTGAGGATGATAAGCAGTGATGAAACTCAACTCTTTATCCAGAGTATGCTGAAGACTTCACCAAAACTTTGAGGTAAACCTCGAATCCCGATCAGATATAATAGAATGTGGTACTCCATGAAATCTTACCACTTCCTTCACATATATCATGGCAAGCTGATCTAGAGAGAAATCCTCTCTAATAGCAATGAAGTGTGCAGACTTGGTAAGACGATCAACTATGACCCAGATAGCATTATTGCCTTTGGATGTTTTAGGAAGTCCTATGACAAAGTCCATGGTGATGTTTTCCCATTTCCATTTGGGTATGGGTAATGGTTGTAACATCCCCTTAGACTTTTGTCTCTCAGCTTCAACTTGCTGACAAACCAAGCATCGAGAGACATATTCAGAAACATCTCCTTTCATGCCATCCCACTAGAAGTACTATTTCATGTCCCTATACATCTTCGTGCTTCCAGGATGAATAGAGAATGAAGAACTATGAGCCTCATCCAGAAGCTCCTTCTTTAATTCCGGGATGGGAGGAACACAAACCTGATTCCTGAACTTTATTATCCCATCACAATCAAGGTTGAATTCAGGAACATTTCTCACCTTCTTTTGTAACTCAACATCTTCTTTCTGTGCCTCTTTAATCTTCACACGTATATATGGTTGAAAATTTATTTGAGAAAGATAAGATTTTTCCCCTTCCATTACAATTCCAATATCCATCCTTTCTAAATCCATAAATATTGGATCTTTTGTGGTCCTCATTATGTATAAACTAGCATGGTCTTGTCAACTTAATGCATCTTCCACCTTGTTTGCTTTCCCAGGGTGGTAATGGATTGAGCAGTCATAATCCTTAATTAGCTCCAACCATCTTCTTTGACGCATATTCAGCTCCTTTTGTGTGAAAATATACTTTAAACTTTTATGATCAGTATAAATGTCACACCTTTCTCCATAAATATAATGCCTCCAAATCTTTAATGCAAAGATTACAGAAGCTAACTCCAAATCATGTGTTGTGTAATTTTTCTCATGGATTTTCAACTTTCGTGAGGCATAAGCTACCACCGTATCATTTTTCATAAGAAGACACCCCAATCCCTTCTTGGATGGATCACTATAGATCACAATCCTTTCTCCACTACAAGGAAGTGTGAGCACCTGTGCACTGGATAACCTTTTTTTCAACTCCTTGAAATTCTCTTCACATTCTTCCATCCAAATAAACTTAACTCCTTTCTGAGTCAACTTGGTGAGTGGATTAGATATCATGAAAAATCTTTCGCAAAATGTCGATAATATCCAGCCAAACCAAGAAAACTTCAGATCTCAGTTACTGTTGTTGGTCTCGACCATCTTTCCATAACCTCTGTTTTTGCTGGATCCACAGATATCCCCTCTTTTGAGATTATGTGACCCAAAAATAAAACATTTTGAATCCAAAATTCACACTTGGTAAATTTGGAATAAAGATTATCCTTTCTCAGGGTCTTCAATATAATTCTCAAGTGATCATTATGTTCTTCCATGCTCTTTGAATAGACAAGAATATTGTCCATAAACACTACCACAAATTGATCAAGATAGTCTCTAAAAAATCTATTCATCAGATCCATGAAGATAGCAGGGGCATTAGTAAGACCAAATGGCATCACTATAAATTCATAGTGTCCATACCTTGTACGGAAAGACGTCTTTGGTATATCCTCACTTTTGACCCTTAATTAATGATACCCTGAACGAAGATCAATCTTGAAAAAGTATTGAGCTCCATGTAGTTGGTCAAATAAGTCATCAATGCGTGGGAGAGGATATTTGTTCTTGATAGTGATCTTGTTAACTTCTCGATAATCAATGCAGAATCTCATTGATCCATATTTCTTCTTAACAAATAGAACAGGTGCTCCCCAAGGTGACGCACTAGGGCGTATGAATCCCTTATCAAGATTCTATTGGAGTTGCTTCTTCAATTCCTGCAACTCAATTGGGGCCATTCTATAAGGTGTCTTTGAAATAGGCAAAGCACCCGGTATGACTTATATTGAAAACTCAACTTCATGATTTGGTGAACAACTCGGTAATTCCTCTGAATAGACATCATCAAACTCCTGTACAATGGGCATATTCTTAATCATGAGTTTCTCAGCAACCATTTGAGATAAATAACCTTCATTTAGTGGAATCAAGACCCATAAGGTAGAAGGAATTTCCACTGGAAGGTTATGTTCATCCTTGCATTGATAGACGATCATAGATTGATCTGGAATATGAAATGTGACTTCCCTTCTTTGGCAATTGATATGAGCTCCATATAAAGAAAGCCAATCCATGCCAAGAATCACATCAAATTCCACTATATGAAGGATCACAAGATTTTCAGGAAGCAATTCCCCACAAACTTCAATCGGGGAAGAATTATAAACTTTTGATGCGACTGTTGTGCCATTAGGTGTTGTCATAGCTAACTCAACATCTAATTGTTGAGGTAATATGGTGATAACCTTAGAAAATTCTTCAGAAATAAACGAGTGGGTGGATCCAGAATCAAATAAAACATTTTCTACTTTAGAGTGGATGGTAAGTGTACCTTTCACCACATCGTTATCATACTCCACATCGCTGATAGAAATTTCATGTGACATCACTTTGTCTTTATCCTTAAGAGTTTGTTGACGTCGATCATCATCATCAACCCTTGGATTAGGGAATTTATGGGCATAATGTCCCATCTCCTTGTACTTGAAACATTGAAGTGTATTAGGTTCATTCTGTGTATCCCTTCCTTTGTTTGCATCATTAGACATCTTCTTCCCATCATCGCGGCATTCAAATTCCTGATGACCTTCCTTTCCACATTTGAAACATTTACATGTCCTTTTAAGACAACTCCCTCCATGTTTCTTTCCACACTTTGAGCATAAGGGAAAGCTCATCTTCTTTTCATTGTGCTCTTTAGATTTTCCTTTGAATTCCATTTTCCTCTTCTTATCAAACCCATATGACTGATGGGTTACTCCAATATCCATCTAAACTTTGAGAGCACATTGAACGATTTCCTCATAGCTATTGAAGTCCCTTATGGCTAAGGCCCTTCGAAGACTTGGTTTTAAGCCACTAAAGAATCGACCGGTCTTACTCTCAGGTTGGATAATAATACCAGAAGCGTACCTTGCAAGTCTTGTAAAATTTTCATCATAGGTACCAACAGATTCATCATCCTTTTGCTTCAGTTCAAGAAACTCTTTCTCCATCTTTTTTCAGAGAATACGAGGGAAGTACTTATTAAAAAATAAGTTCTTGTACTCGTCCCATTCCATGGACTCAATTTCATCCCTTTGCCTTGTATTCTCAATAAGATTCCACCATTGATCAGCATCACCTTCCAAACGATACACTGCTAAGATGACTTTATCATGCCCAGAACATTGAAGAACTGAAAATATCTTTTCAGTAGTACTAATCCATTATTAAGCAACTAATGGATCATTAGACCCGCTGAATGAAGGTGGACGCTGTCTCATGAAGGATTCAACAGAATGTTGCTCCTTCCTTTGCTCGTTTGGAAGTCCTGCATGATTCATAGCTTGAGAAAGTTGTGTGAGCATGGCTACAATAATTTCCATTCCATCTCCCATAACGTTTGGTTGCTCAGGGGGACAATCATTGCATTTCCCGTCGCATTCCGCATTAACATAGTTCCTTCGGGTTCCAGCCATTAACTAAAACCAAGAAGAATAGTGTGAGAAACACTAATTATAATAGGAAAAACACATAATCAGGAATAAAATTTCACACTTAAGGTTTTATCATAGGTTGTTCATGGCCATTTCTAAAACACTAATATTGTGTTCTATCCTTATACTTATCCTTAGGGTTCTTACTAAGGCTTTCACATCCTAGTTTCCAAATGTTTACTATACCTTTCCTCTGATACCAACTATAACGACCCATACATTACATACATTGTTAATACTTCAAAATTGAAGCATACTTATTACAACATATAACAAAACCACGAAAGGACCGTATAGGTATAGTGTCTTTAGAAACTGGGAAACATAAGCAACTGGCTCATAAAGCGTTTACACTGTATCCCATTTATTTCATCATATCTATAGTCCCTTTTGGCATATCTTACTTAATAACCTTCTTCCGGCCCTGGGGAATGAAAAAATACAAAAGGGTGAGCTCAAATTTTCAGTAAGGGTAAACAAAAGAAATATCAATCACATCATATTCATAAGAACATAACTTTTGGAAATCTTAACCTGCAAAAGAGAGCATAATTTCATAACATGGGATAAATCATAGTAGTGAAATGGAATCCCAATAATCATAACATGAAACTTTGTGGCATACACACATAATCATAGAGAATCATTTCTTATTCGTCAAGACTCATTGTGAAGACTATCTTAGTGGACAAAGTCCATTTCTGAACTGAGTTCACTCCTCGTTTTAGTCCTATTTCACTGAACCAGTATAACCTACCATTCCAGCCATGTCTATCTCATGAGATGTAAAATCTTTACCTAATGCATTGGAGGGAGATATAGGTCCCACCCATATCATAATGATACCATTCTTATGTGTGCCACAAAATCATAAATCATACATCATTGCATAACCCATGTAATAAAAATTGGAATCTTAAACATCATGGCATCATCAAAAAATTCATATAAGATAAAGGAATTCATAAAAATAATTCCATCACAACATAATCAAATCAATGTAATAATAGGGATATAAACAGAACCCTATATTATCTTATATGGAAAATAATTTTGATAAAACACTTGAACTCCATTCTTGAGGAAAATATCCTTTCAAATTCAAAAAAATTTCCTTTCTTAACATGTCATACAATTTTAAACTAAAAGAACTTGATTACAAATAAACTTTAAAACTTGTAAAGTAAGCTTCTTGGAAATAATGTTTTAAAAATCCATTCATGTCGTATAAGTTAAAAAAACATTCTTCTCGTACTTTTGTCGGAAAAGTCAAAAAGTACCTTGTAAGAAAAACGACAAATGATTCCTTTCATATCTTTTACTAAAAAATCATTGAAGGGTAAAATTGAATATAAACTATTGTAGAAGGATATAAATATTACATATTTAGTAAACATTGATGTGGATGATAAAATACACCCCAGTAAATTCCAAAGTATAAACAATCTCGGATAAAAATGAGATTGTGATATTTCCCTTACCTTAGGTCTGATTTGCTTCGTAAGTGTCCGAAACTCCTGTATAATGATTTAAATAATGTTATTGACTTATTCCAGAATCATACATATTGTTATTATATCATATATGGTCATATTCTTAGTAATATTTCATTACTACTTGTTATTCGGGTGTTTGTTAGTTTTTGTTCTTATGCGTATTTTGTCGAATAAATTCTTATTCTTCTCTTTAGGTTATAGATACCTCACTTACATAATGGTATTAGTGTAATATATATCATATTAATTCATTAAATTCATTTATATAATCATTATGAAATGAGGATCATGTAGAACGAGTCGCATCACATCATGGAGACGGTATTCCGTATGTACGCACGAGTTATGATATCGTTCCTATGATAATGGAATTGTATTGGAGTGTATGTATACTATTTAAGAATAAATATAACTTTATAATAGTCATATATAGTCATTATTTACACCATTATACCCATCCAAGTTAGGTGGTGGTGGAAAATATATTACACCACGGCGTGGAGACGGTATTCCGTACGTACGCACGCGCGGTGACTTATTTTTCCGTAGGATGGATAGATGGTGAAATAGGTTTGTTTCATACATATAATAACATATAAGTATATGAGTGATACTTATGTTATTAATTCAAAATGAAACAACTAAAGAAGAAGAAGTGGAAGATGAAATAAAGATGAAAGAATTGGTAACAGACATTACCTCTTCTTTGAAGTGCTTCTTTGAGACCTCCTTTTAGGGCCCTAAAATAGGTCTTTGAGGAAGACCAGAACCTCTAGTATGTTTCTAGGGAAGTGTAGAGGATAAATTTTCAGGGTTTGTCCGAGCTTGAAGGCTCAAATTAGTGTGAGGAAGAGGGGGAGGAGGTGCCCTTTTATAAGGGAGGAGAGGGGCACCTTTGGAATAAAAAAATATTATTTTATTATAAAGTCAAATTCGCTTTTTAATAGCTCAAAATTGATATATTTAGAAGATACAGTGGGTAGGGGTTGAAATCATCTCATATAATAGAATTTAGACAAGTTTAGGTATCAATTTTGACCTTATCATTTAGATTTAACTTTAAGTTAGATAATTTAACTTTTACAGTGTCTTCTTGTTTTCTTACACTATAAGGTTAATAAACATACTATATCAAGACAAAAGAACCCCAATTTGTTTATTATTAATATATATAACCTTATCTAAGTCATTTGGCCGAACCTTAGGTTTTTATGAATAAAATAACAATTAATAATATAATATTTGTTTTAAAAACTATTTTATGTCAATTTTGATACTATTTGGTAATTGATTTTTGTGAAACTCATAACAGAATGATTAGTTCGAAACAAGTTACTTAAATCAATAATAACTTGTAATATTAACCTAGAAAATTAGTATAATTCATAAAAAGTCTCAAATTACATTTATTTGGGTATTTATAACATCAATTATGTCAATATTTCATTAATAAGATAATTACTGCATCATCATTGTGTCATAAATAAATTAAATTATTTAATGTCTAAAAATTAAAAATAAACTACCATTATGTAGAAAATCCTTTTAGTTTTATAATGAATATTTATAGTCGAATTTATCTTATGTATAACCCCATATTAAAAATTATTTACTTATTAAACATTGATTTTAACTATTTTAACCCTTCTTTAAATAAATTAATAATAAATGTCCTAATCTAATCCAAGTGGGCCTAAATGGTCATATTTTATTCCTAAGGTTGTTTTTGGTCGAATTACACTTGTTAAATAGAATTAGAAAATGTTTTAGGGTAATAATAATATCAATTTTACCCTTAATTACCCTATTTACTTTTAACCGTGGTAAAAAAAGTAAAAAATTACTATTCACCAAAAAATTATTTTCATCTCATTGAACCAAATTTTACGTACTGAAATCAACCGTGTCTCTCATATTTTGAAAATTCCACTCACATAAGCGGTAAAATTATGTTTTATGAAAAATTCAGTTTTTTAACTACCACTTAGTGGTTTCACTATTCATCAAAAATTGAAAGTTTTCAGAAAAATACCATAATTTCACCCTAGGCTAATTTCGATATTCCGAATCCAAAAATGAAGTCCATTTCGAAAAATAAAATTTATAAAATTTCAAAAAGTGGTTATTACTATTCATAACGTCTATTTTTAATAATATTTTAATAGCATATCATTGTTTAGTGAAACTCGGTATTGCGTACGACGCAAGCTATCGAGGAAGGCCGCGGTTGCGTGTAAAGCAAGCCAAGATAGTGTTTTATGTAGTGAAAGATTCCTTTGATGATTTATATAGCATAAAAACAAAATATTTCACTTAAAAGTCTCACGTGTTACATAAATAACCAAAAATATAACCAATACATGATCAGAGTAAGTGAAAACCAAACAAAATACCATCAGTAATGTATGAATGCAGAAAAAACAGACTTAATAGTCCAACAAGTTTAACAATTAATCATTCACTGGGCTAATAAAATAATAAAAAGAATAAGAAGAGTATATAGAGGATCTACAACTCAAATACTCACCCCATATTGGTCTCTAAGATTGCAACAATATATCCTACTCAAAGATCAAATATTCTGCTCAGCCCAACCTATACCTACAACAAGTGAGGGATCCTTAGGTACCCAACTATTATGTATACTTGAGAAGGGTGTGAGAACAACTCAGTAGGACACTACAAAAACAATTTTTTACATTACTACTATGTTCTGTGTACTTTCATATAATAATAATATCCAAGAAGGATCTAACAAATAATAATTAACTAAACAAAACATCATATAATAACAAAGGAACATATAAGAAACCCAAAAATATACCAAATAGTCACGCACTCCCCATGACATCAATAACCCATTCAATGCCCAATTCATTTCCATGTTTAATGTAATGTCCTAAATTAATTATTGAGTATAACCAAATAGTCATATATGAACATCCCTCAATAAGGATAGCCATTCTAGAAATTAAGGGAACATCATATAGAGTCCCAATATGAATTCTATGGGGCATTCCAACCCACTTATCAATCACTCACATGGTCACCATTACACATCCATCTACTGGGATTACCTTTCTCACATTTATGTACATTTAGACGATGATATATCAGTCCTCCAGTCATTATTTCACATACATTTATAAGGATTTACATGCCCACATTAATGGATATTTAGGAAGCAAAAATCCAACCTCAAGGATCCACCTGCACTATCAATCATATGGATAAGAACTACACATGGAACACATAGATATATGATGACATATCAATCATCACATCATATCAAATAGAGACACAACCATGTAAAACTATATGCAAGAAAACATCAAGATTATGTTCATTGTCTACTCATACACACCTCCTGTAAATAATCAAGAATATGTCGCTCCAAGTTTGACACACACACACACACACACCATATGATAGAAACAATAATTGATATCATAGGTCTACAAGCACACACCATGTGATCAAACATCAATACATTACACACGATATGCAGACACACTCACCATGTGATCATAAATCAAAAAAATTCTAATAGGATACAAATATACAACTTGTGAATCCTTTCCCATCAGAGGATAGGAAATAATATAGAATTGAAGATCCAACATGGACCTAGACACATTGTTAATTTTTCTAGTAAGTTGTCTCAATTATTTAATACATAACATTAATTAAATAAATAAGAATTGAATAAGCTCTATAATTTTAATTTATTAAATCAGACAATTTAGATGCTTTATCATTCCTTCATTTCATAGTTATGAATTAAGGATTATCTTCCCAAGGTGGTGAAGCTCATATCAACTTGAAATAAAAATACGTAATATTGTAGGGTCATGTTCATAGTACAACCGACCTAAAATGGAGAAAACTCATATCTTAGAAATCCTACCAGTTTTTTCTGAGTCACCCTAGTCCATTCAACCTCCTAATATTTCCATGAGGTTCTAACAGGAGCCCAATAATTCAAAATAATTAATTAAAATTAAATTATAATTAATTCAATCATTGAAAGAAGAACATAGAATTGGTTGAGAAAGGTATACATGTTGAATGACATACTGGATTTCACCCACTATCCCTAACAATAGCCAAAAATTCATATAAGGTCTAAAAAATGCTCCTAACATTATTTTTGTGATAAATCATTATCATCCAGAAATAAGACAGTGTAATTAATATACTTAAATTGTAATTTCTATAATAATTTAATCAGGTGATATAAATTCACTAAAACAAAAATCAATGTAATGAACACCGCATCTTGGGTTCTCATCTATCTTTTTTTAGTGAAAACCCCATCAGAAATGATTGAATCCATGAAAACATTTTGAATTTTCAAGAATTATTAAAAGAAAAATTAAAGAAATCAGTACCAATGGGGAAAAAAGAAGCACAAAAAGAGGGAGGAGGAATATCATTTCATTTTATTCTATCTAATATCACCTAGAACTACCTTATTCCATGGAGAAATGAGGGAGGGAAGCTCCATCAGAGCCCTTTAGTGCATGTCATGTTCTTTTGAAGCAATGTGGATCCAAGACCCTCTTTTTGAAATTAATAAAACAGTCCTTACATATTTCATGTTGGGAATCCAATTTTCACACTGTGAAATTTTAGTCTCCTCTCCCAAACCCATCTCACAACATGAAACCTCCTAGGCCATCCCATGCACTTATTTCGTGTTATGAATACCCTTTTAATAATGTGAATAGCATAATGTAACACTTTAAATTATTCTTGTAAACCCAAACACTCCTCTAAAATCCCCCGAAACCATTGAGTAATCACCTGATCCTTAAGACCTAACATAAAACACTATTATGATATTCTCAAACTCTCAGAAACTATGTCTAATCCCCAATTATCGAAAAAAATAATCCCAAAAAACTAAAACATCCAATTTATTAAGGAATTTATAAACCATAATGACCAGGGTCATTAAAATCTCTCCACCATAGAACATTTCATCCTCAAGAATTTATGGTAACACACGATTCATACCACCTGAACTGTATTGATCATCATTAACTAAGAGATCTATGTGTTCAAATACCAAATTCTAAATCACTTCTCCAAGTTGATGATCATTATATAAAACTCATAATTATCTCACTACATAATACCATGGATGAAACCCCAAAAATCAACCGAAAATCTAATTTTCATCCAACATGAATAACATGTTCACTAAAACGGTTAATCATGACACATAACTTTGTCATCAACCAATTCCCCTAAAAAATTATGGTGCTACCCACTATTGCAATTTCTTATGAAAATTCCAAAAACATGTGGTATAATTAACCACTAACTATGTTAAAAAATACATTCCCTACATGGTTACCCACATACCATTTCAATCCTAAAGCAAGAATGCTAATTTGACCTCCTATGGACATGATTACCAAAAATTCTCTTTCATTCCACTAATGAATCTTTTATAGAATATCATGTCTCCAAACTAAAATTTCCACTAAATGGCCCATGCACCTAGCCCTATTTACATCCCAAGCCATAGCACCCTCTCCCCCTTTCATTCAAATCATTTTTAACTTAAGCATAACCTTCACCAATTTTCATCACAAGAATAACCCATTGAACCATGTGATAAAACTATATTTTACCTATTTAATGATTTCATGAAACATTTCAAAAAATTATTTATGCTCTGAACCATGTGGTGAAACTAGGTTTCACCTCCTGTAACATGTTAACCTAAAATTGGTTAAAAGACAATATAAAAACCCCATTCCTAGATCTAAATTAATCCAAAGACTCACTTCTATCAAAACAAAATCCAAAAATTCTAAACATTTCTAAAATTACATTAACATTAATTGGATACCTCATCCATACTCGATACAATGAGATCGATGTAGTTCTTACCTAGTGCATTCATGTTTACATGAAATCACCCGTGAATACCCTTCTATATGGTTAACTATAAAGTTACTTGGAATAACCACCAATTCTCTATGAACCGAAAGTTGAGTGGAATTATACTACTGAGGTATAATTAAATTTCTCTAGAATCATTATCTAAGTCTAGGCCCATCATCAAAGTAATTTATCTTGTTTATTCCATGAAAACATGCACCAGACACAAGTCTCTAAACTATGTGTCAATGCACTTGTTATTTGACTCTCTATCAGCTTGAAATAATTCTCCACCAATCCTAAATCCCGCATATGGTTTCAAAAAAATCACTATATTTGAATCAAATACTAGTAATTCAATTTGAAAATGGATACTTGTAAGTCCATTACACAATGTTCTCTTTGAGTCACCATGATCATTCAGCAGTTAGTTTCATGCAAGACCATGACCCTTCCCTCAAAAGAGGTCACTTTACATGTGAATAGTTCGATTCTTCCCACAATATGAGTTTCCTTATCACCACCTCACAATGCTTACAATATTCTACCTAGTACCCGACTAGTCCATCACTGAACTCAATGACTAAACATGAATATTCATTCACATCGGTTTTCATGTAAAACAAAATGCCCAGCACACACCTAGATTTCAGATAATTTCATCCAATGTATTCAATGATCCATTATTGATTTTTATAACATCCCCTCGTATAATAAGAAAATATTATTAATTTTTACCATTATAGTTCTCATCCCTTCTTGAAATCCACTACACCGAAACAAAAAATTACACTTTGATGAAAAACATGAGTTGACTTCCCAATGGTAAGTTGATCCATTCAAATTTCATATTCTACCACAAAGATATCTCCCCTCAAATATGCCTCTAGATACAATGACTTACTAACTTCCCTCCAAACATAACAATATGATATATCAAGGGTGACCCTGAACTACATTCTCCAGTGACCTATTGTCCCCACCACATCTCAGTTCATCGGCAGAAGTCAAACATTCAAAATTTTCATCTCACCACTCACTCCATTGATTTTAATGACTCTAAACATATCTAAAATCATGAATTCTCATAAACCATGTCTCCATAGAAAGGAATAATAAATCCACTCATCACTCCAATAGAGTGATTCCCCATTATTCATGGACCTTGAGGGTCATAATTACTCACTTTTTATTCCTGTTCAGACTCCACATTGTTCTATCTCCCCAAACTCGAGAACTCTCTATGCTACTCTTTAGAAAAGAAAAATCCTTGCTACCAAGATTTTCTATGAACTTCTTGTCACATGGGTATTGGTTCAAGATAAGGATCATCCACCCACTCTTTAACCATCTTAGTTTTTAGAACCAAATATTTTCTCTTAGCATTCAATAATAATTTCACTTCAAACCAATGTGCCAGAAAAAAACTAGTCTTTTCCTTGATTCCTTATGAATCAAAGAACTCCAAACCTACCCTTGTATCATGGTTACTATAAAATGAGGTTCTCAACACCCTAGGGTGTTAAGTCATCATGTAAGAACATCCATTGATGCTTTCAAGTGTTACTCAAATACACAAGGAATTTTTTTATTGAAAATTATCATATAAGTCATTATCATTGAATATCCCTTAACATGTAATATCCTCACCCATCTTTCATTCATGAAACATGAGGGACCATATCACTAGTAACTACATTAATTACATTATGGAAATAAATTCTTACACGTAACACACATAATGTTTCACTAGGGGTCCCAACCCATGAGAAGACATCTAAAAACATATATTTGGATATATTGGGAGGGGTTCGCCCTTTGAACATCCATGATGAGAGTTCATAGACAACTATTTTGGATAAAAATAATTCCAATATATACTATATGGAAAATCTAAATAGAATACCATGTACACCTTTATTAATCAGACATATCCATTGTATACTTACATAAGGTTCATTATTAAGTAAATTAATGTCTAAAATGATATATTAAATGAATTGCACCATCTGATAATAATGGCACTTCATCATCATTTTTATCATCATCATCGTCACTCGGGAACACCACACCACAGTCTCTTATGACCTTCTATCAAAAGTAGACACAAATATGTGTTCAACAAAAAATGTTCCACCAAGAAATCTTATGTGGAAACATAATAAAAATTATTTGTACTAAGAAAATCAGTCATTATTTATCTATAAAATATCATAAAGAATCATATATCTAATAAGAAACATTCATCTTGAATATGATGCATAAAATACCTCCATTTGATACAAAAAAAAGTGAAATCCATTTGAAATCATAATATCAAAATCCATGTTTATCTTTCTTTGTTAAAACATATGATTATAACATTATAAACTATGAATATTGATATCATACCCTGGTACCTAGAATTCCCTTTAGAAAAGTTTTCATGATTCATTAGAACAATTTTCATCCTAATCATTGATAGATTCTTTAATCTTCTATATACTGACTCCCCAAAAGTTGAAAAATAGGACTTCCTGACCTATGATACCATTTTTTAAAATCCTGGCTGGATTTACTTTATCAAATCTAGAACATCACATGGCCTCAAGAAAATGTTCCCATATTCTAGAGGTTCCCAGCTATTAGAATGGGGCTATAATAGAACTGTGGGGAGAGTATACCCTCAACCAGAGTAAACAATTTCTAATCAATAACTAGACATTTTAATAGTACATAATCAATGTATGAGGGAAACAAAGGCCATAATATCAATAATTTATAAATGAGGAAATAAAATCCTCAACTATAAAACAAGTACAACAACTAATCACCCACTACGATGATTTAATTTAAAAAATAATGGAATAGAAGTACAGGGAGTATCTAAAACTTGAAGACTCTCCTCATATTTATCTACAAAATAATATAAAGATATCATGATAAATGTTTAATCTTGATTCTCAATCCAACCATTACATGTAACAAGTGAGGGATTCTCTGGTACCCACATTCCATGGCTACCTGATAAGCGTATGAGTAAAACTCAATAGGAAACAACAATTATAGTTATATACATGGCCATTAAATATAGTTTACATGCATGTGAGAAAAATATATAAGAATAAAGTAGATATAAAATAAATAATAATGAAAACAAAACATATAACCACAAAGGAACATGTAATCAACACATCCCTATACCAACTGGCCATCCACTCACCTATCCACTATAAACCCTATCCGTACCTAGTAGGAATATAAACCTAAGTTGATAGTGGTTTATATGATATATATAAGAATTATCATATTTAGGTAAAATTACGTATTTTTTTAATTTAATGATTTTTTCAAAGTGATAAATCATTATCATTTATTAATCTTACATACTATTTATTATTTATTATAACATTTCATGAGATGAATCATTTTTTTGGGCTCATGTTCATGTATATGTTACATGGACAATCCATGACTTTTATTCATGTATTTTATTACATAAATAAATGATAGGATAATAAAAGAGCATCATTGATTACATAGTTAAATTATTCCATGCGATGACAGTGTATAGTAAATACCATTATTCTTAGATGAACCTCCATGAACCCATTACTATATTTAATATTTTCCCATTAAACTCATACTACTAGCATACCATGTAAAGAAGATGGATCATTATCGAATATAAAATTATTATTGAAAAGTCCATGGATTCCTATGGAGGTGGGATTAATTTGTTTTACACTTTGGAGATCTTTATTAAACATATCAAATGATAATAAAATGGTTATTGTGGCTCTTTTTGTTATGTTATGTATATTTACATCATGTTCTTCATTTACACATGTTTTATATTTCTTGCATAGATATCCTCAGACAATTATTTATAATGTCATAATTTGAGTCTAATATATTTAATTGGATTTATATGAATCCTAATATTTGTATAAGAGGAGGTTCATGGATACATTTTAGGAATCTTGAGATGTAATGTATAAGAGAATCGAAAAAAAATTAGTTTCTTATTTATAGATATATGATTTCTAAAAATGGTTTACCCTTACGAAGATGAGAAATGTAAAGGTAACAAACACCACACCATTATGAATCTGAGATGGGTATGAGTAACAATGGAAATACCCTTTTGAAAAGTGGTCTATGTAAGGGTCACCACGAATTACAATTATAAAAATTAATTTCTATATAAATGTAGTTGAGTTTTTAAATTAATTGTGAAAAGGTAATCATCCACATACCTTTACATGTAAAGGTATTACATAAAGGTAATCAAGTACTTTAACTACAGACATATGGGTACCAAAGCTACTTTGTAAAGTAATTGAAGTTTACCTTTACACAACTTAAGGAATTAAAAGATTGTATTTAGGTAATTGACATGTGAAAAGTCATTACCTATACATGAGGAACTGTGTGAGAGTTGTTTCTTTACTATTGGTATGAAATTGAAGCTATGTAAAGGTATTACCCTAATTTAGTTGGTGTGTATAATGGATGAGGATAGGTAACCATATGTTGAGTGTATGTGTACGGGTCGAGGGAGGATACCCTTACATAGAAATTGGTTCCTCTTTATTGGTAATAGAAATGATTTTATTTTTTAATTCTTAAATGGTTTTAATGGTTCATAGAATGGTAATAAAACATTAAAAAAGTAATTTTGGGAATATTTAATTCATAAGTAATTAATTAATCAAACAATTAATTAAAATGGTATATAATTAAACTAATTAAATGTTAATAAAACATTTTATTCCCAATTATTATATTTGAATATTTGAAATAAAATTTAAATTATATGGAAATTATTAGGATTTAGAAATAATATGGTCTATTTTTAAATCATAAGAAATAATTTATAAAGTGTTATAAATTATCTATCAAGGCCAAAATATAAAATTCTTTTATTTAAATTATGATTTTTCATAATTTATTATTATAAATTATTCAAATTAAAGGGGTTTTATTTGGATTTTATTTAAACCACATCAAAAGTGTTTTGATTAATTATATGATGATACTTCGAATAACATTAATTATATGAAATTAAAATTTTGTGAAATTTTTACATAAAAACTGGATTATAATTAATTTATAATTCATACAATATCTTATATTTAAATTGGAATAGTTTCAAATTTTAAACATGAAAGGATTCATATTGGAATGAATATAAAATGTTTTAATTAAAAATTAAGGAATTACTATAATATGAAAGTAGAAAATTATAAAAGTGTTTATAATTAAATTTGATATAAGAATTATTCATAAATGTATATCTCATTTTTAGATATCTAAATTGTTCATATATTTAATGGTTATTTCATATTTTATTCATAATTATTAATTTTTTTATATGTTGAAATGTGTATTTATTATTTTAATTGTTAAACTAATTATAAATAGTGCATTTAATTATATACAAGCTATGATAATGAATTTATATTTTTTATCTATAATGCCCTCAGTTTATAACTGAAGTTATGAACTTGTGTTTTTTTATTTAATGTAGTTTTTGGATATTCAATTTTAGAGTTATGATTAATTATATTCTTTGTAGATTAATGTATGTCCTTGAAAAGGGACTTGGGGTTTGACTACCAACTCACCTAGAGGTCTATTACATAACTATGAATGTTAATGGGGTTGATTATCTATCACTATTGGCTTGCTCTTGTGATGATTTTAAATTTCAAATAATTCTAATCCTTTACATTAAGTCTTCACATGACTTATGTATATGACCCATATGGATATATATGAATATGTTTTAATTCTATTTTTTGGGTAAGTAACACAAACTCATAGGTTTTTTAAGGAGTTACACATCAATATGGTTTGATCACATTGATTTGGTATAAGGAATAAGATTCCCAAGAAAAGTAGAGTAGTAAAAACATAAAAGGGATTAACATGAGATAAGATGGTAAGATTAAAACCCCCCTCATATACAATTTTCGATATTCCTTCCAAATAAAAAATTTTAATGACATCTATTATCTAGCTGGGTATGTCATGACATAGTTGGGTTTCCTAGGATTATCTTGTATAAGGAAAGAAAGTATGGGTGAAACTAAATCATCCCTATATTGGTCATTCTATATATGGGTGCTCCTGAATTTTCCTTTGATAGATTTTTCTTGGTTAATATTTAGGTTACCTTATCAGGAGACCTTAATAGGATTATGTTACCATAGAAATAGAGTTTGGTTTATTTGTATGATGTATTGGACAAATATTTTTTGAATTGAATATCCAAGATTAATATATGATATGATTTGGATAATACCTTAATTAAATAACTATGTGGTGAGATATATTTTATGGTGGACTCATTTCTTTATTAAATATGTATATTGTCCCACTAATGGATATGATGTGTTTTTCAAAAGGGTCATCATTTTTTCAGGATCCCATTCAACAAATATCATTATTAAATGGTTTATAATATAAGATACTGATCCAATAACATATTTTTTTATTAGTAATATCATCATATTCATCAAGTTATACTTTGTTAAAAACCATTGATAAATAGAATCATAATGTAAACAACTCCTTATACTGGTATCTTAATAAAATCTCTTAAGTAAGACTAGTGATTTATGAAATGTTATTAAAAAAATACAATGTTTCAGGACAGTCTTTTCCCTGGTATCCAAGTGTTGAAATTGTTCAAAAAGTGAATTTAGATTCGTATGTAAGAATGAAGTTATTCATTTAACATTTTAAAGGTATTATGTGAATAATAATTAAATGAATCTTAGTCTCTGGTCATGTACTCAATATTATTGGGTACATAAAAATTTTCATCTCATTTATCTCTTGAGAATATAATAAAATCACTTCTTCTTTAATAAAATAGGATACCGTGTTATTGATACAAATTGTTATGTTTTTTAGTTCAATAACATGATTTTAGGGGAGGTTAAATTGGATTGTTCTTTCTATATAGGTTATCCTATTGTAATATATAGAGATGTTGAAAGAATATGATTGAATTTAAAGAACATTTACCTTCTGTTATCAAAATAATGGGAATATATATATAATGGGACTATGATGTCATGGTTTTAAAGCGTTTTATAGAAAGAATAAGTAGATAAAAGATAAAACTTGAATAAAAAAATAATTTAAAATTTTCATCTACTTTTCTTCAAGAATCCAATTATGGAGATTGAACTATTGGGCTGTCAAAAGGGATGAGTGATAATTAAATATGATTGGGTGTTCCAAGTTACACCTAAATGAGTTTTTGAAACTCTATAGAGTTTCCATATCGAGTATGAATACTTAAAAAATTGCTTTAAAATGGAATGTGATACCAAATATTTTTTAATAAGGTATTATTTTTAAATAAAAGTGTTCCAAATAAAAAAAATACCAATGTATGATATAGTTTATTTGTATAATAATCTTATTAGATGGAAAAAATGTTATTTCTCAGTTTAAAAGGGTTTTTGTTTCATAGAAATATATTCCACAGAGAATATAAGGTATAAAATGGTAGTGTGGGTATGATTGGTCATAATTAAGTTTAAATTTAACAAGTAAAGAATTTCACCAATATAGGTTTGAAGTGAATTTTACATTATATCCTATGTGAATTAGGATGTATTATTAAAAAATAATGTAAGTAGGTAAATTATTTCATGTAAACTTTTTGTGGAATAGGGTTCTAAATTGGTTGATGATGATGAACATAGAAATATTTATAAGTAGACAACAAGAGTTTTCATAATAGAATTTTATGTTTGGAAGTTAATGTGTTTGAATATGTTAAATGAATTGATCAATTATGAATAGGATTACAAAATCATACAATTATTCCAACAGGATTACATCATAGATTTTTCTCACTAAAAGGATTATTAGGGTATTTTTATCATATATTCACATTGATATATGACATGGATTACATATTATGTAATATGTTATGAAATCCTATAAAGTGCAGCAAATATAAGTCTGGTCTAGCAGTTTACCATATATGATATGAAAAAGAAATTACTATGGTTGTTTTGTTAATTAATAATAAAGAGTTTAAGAATATTAAAATGTATCAAATTAAAAGCAACATCCATTTTATCATTTATTCACATTGAATACATAATTTTTCATACATATATACATTTCATAAATTTTAATGATATTTGAATTCAAACAGTATGACTTGTAGTTAATCCAAAACTGATGTTCTTCAAGAATTATTATAGTTTATGTAAAAATGTTAATTTTAGTTTGAGTATGATTCTATCAAAGAGATACAAAATATTCTCATGAAGAATAATATAGAGAATATGATTCTTTTTTAGAACTAGATGATCCATTAAGTATTCCACATGTAGTGTCATATAGATATATTTGGTATACTTGGTGTGCATGGATCATATTTGAGTCCCCACTACTAGAGGATGGCGAGATATATTTCATGATAACGTTTATACTTTTCTACCCTATATACACAAGTCTACATATTGACATAGCTAATAAGGGGTGGTTGGGTATGTTTTAAATAATTTCATCTGTTAGAGATTAACCATGATGATATCTTTCATCTCGTATGATGAAAACAGCATCAACAACCTCAATTTAGATAGGCTATGGGAGTGTGTGGATGCACAAAGAGATTATATATATATCCAGTTAAGGGACATGTGACGTTTTTATCAATAAGTATTAATGATATTTGATATATCTATCGATAATATCATTCTATACTCAGAGAATTGAGAAAAGATGAGTTGTTTTTATGGAATTGACATGATCTATGTCAATTATTCACTCGATGTCTAGGACTAAGGGAGAATATGAAAGTGTAGATTTATATATGTTGCACACAAGTGGACATAGGCATAGAGTAATGTTTTTTTTTGAGATCAGACTAGATCCCATTATTTATTGAGTAGTATTGATGATTTGATAGAGGTTTGTCATTCCATACATATAAGGATCCAGAGATTCATATTTGTTGTAAATTCTATAAAGGACTTGGGGGTCAATATTTATGGTTTAATAAATGGGGGCTGAGTTTTACTTAGATAGATATAATAAATTTTTATTGGAGTTAATCCAAATGTCTTATGGATGGTTATACGCAAGGTTTTTAATATTATGTGATACAAGGAGAAGTTAATGATAGCTTTAAAAAATATAAGATATCCCAAATGAGTTTGAGATATAGTTTCATTTGTTATTGAATAAATAATAATATAATGTAAAATGGAACAATGTATTTTGTAATTTTCTTAAAGTGGTATCTTTATAAGAATATTCCCTAAATACCTATATGCATATCTGATATATATATAAGAAATATTGTATTTCCCATGAATAACGTTTTTCAAGATCATCCATTTTATGATTGTAGAAAAATGGGAAATTGCAATCTTTTATTATTATCTTATATTAGTAAAAAATTATTATAAAATTTCATGAGTTAAAACATTTATGAGTACTCACATTCATGTATATGATACATGTATTGGACATAGTATTTATTCATGTGTTTCATCACATGAATAAATGAGAGCATAATAAAATAGAAACCTAGATTTTCTATTTAACATCTTTCATGCAATGAAAGTAAAGGGTAAATTCCATTATGATTGGTAAATCTTCCCTAAACACATTTCTCTCTTTCATGTTCTTTATTTTCACTCAATATTCTAGCATACAATGAAGAGAAAATGGATATATCTTGAATTTTGAAGGATTTCGGCATAGCCTATCGATACCTAAAAAGATGGGATGGTTATGTTTTCCTATTTGGTGATCTAAATCAAATTCATTATATAAAGATCAATATTTATTAATGGATCTTCAGTATAAGGTTGACATATTTACAACGTGTTCTTTATTTATGTGTGTTTCAAATTCCTCAAAAGGAGATCATTGTACAAGGGTTTTCAATGAATATTCTTGTTGTAAAAATAGTGATTATAATCTAGAAAACCCATTCAGTACCAAATTTATCAACATAATGGAAGAAATGGCATGTTTTGGCCGTTGAGCACAACCAAATAGTTTTTTATGAATATACCTTTGAATGGATAGCCATACCTTCCTTCAAGGGAATTTCACAAATCAACCCAATCTAAAATCTCTATGGAAAACCACACCCCCTGTGAATTGGTTATCCATTAACATATTCATATCCCTCTAATAGGATATCCATGACAATCTTTATAGGCATTTGAAGAGTTTCATATTGGTCAAATGGTCACTCAGTCACATCCCTCTATAGGAATATACCTGACCTTCTATGAGGATTTCTAGAAAACATTGATCAATACTCAGGGACCCACATACATAATCAATCACAAGAACATAGACTACACATGAAACACATAGAAACAGGACGACTGACAAAACATCACTCCTAATCAAGTAGATTCATATCCATAACAAACCATGTGCAATAAAACATAAAATATAGGTTCACAGGATCCTCACTCACACAAAATAAAGGTAATAAATAATATGTCTCACTAGGATACACATACACACACACAATAAAAATTCATGAAAGAAAAATAGGTCACATAAGGCTACACATTCACACCATGTGATCAAACATAAACATAGTTATCATGAGCTACACACACAACCATGTAAATCCCTGGACAATGAAGACCTGTAAACAAGCTTACACATAGGTTCAACAAGGCCCATGAAATGTTTTCGAATTATAAGCAAATTTTCATTAAATTGGATAATATAGTACATTAATTAAAAAATTTATAATGGAATAAGGTCACTCATTCTAATTGATTAGATTAATTAATTAAGATGATTTCATTTCGTTGTTAGGAATTAAGGATCATTAACCCAAGGTGGTGAACCTCATATCACAACCTAATAATTATAAATAATATGATAGGTTCATGTACATAGAATTTCCTTCCTCAAATAGAGATATGTCGCAACCAAGAAAAATCTAATATTCTTTTCAGGAGTGAACCGAGTTCATTCATTCTCTAATTATCTCCACGAGGTTCTAACTCATACCAAAGATCTAAAAATAATTTCATGGTAGGTATGGTGGTTGTGAAAAATGGAAAGAATGGATTTAATTCTGAAATACATATTGGATTCCACTGATTAGACAAAACCATGGCCCTCCATTCAAGTAAGTTCCGCAAAATTTTCCCAACTTCATTATCTATAAAATCCCTTACCCATGAAAACAATACATAGTTCAATTTAATATAATTAAATTATAAAATCTTGAATTATTAAAACTGGTTAAATAACTTCACAAAAACAATGCATAATAAAGCATGGAATTCATATCAGGTTCTTTTATATCTAGTTTTTTCAACCCAGCCATTAAAGGGTGATTCCACAATATTCAGTGGAATCATAAAAAATAACAAAAAATATATATATAAATAGGTAAAATGGAAATAAAATCCATGAAGAAGGTGAAAGATGATGATCCTTACCACAAACCCCATCGAATCACACAATGAACTGCTTGGGTCGAAGGATAAATGTGGGAGGTAATCTATAGTCGATCCCTCACATGATCTCCCAAAGAAAAGGGGTTCTAAGCCCCTATTTAATTTTTTTTATTAAATAGGATTAACATTTTCCATGACATGAAACATGTCATCACATAATAAAGATTAATTCACCACTATCTGTGGATTTTTCACATCTTATAACCTCTAGGGACACCCCCATGATCTTTTTTCACACTGTGAATACCATATTCATAACATGAATAAACTAATGCGGCCTTTTTAATCTATCTTGGGTCCCAGTCAGTCCTCTAGTGGCTTCCCAAACCCCTGTGTTATCACCCAATCCTTAGTCCCCATCTTGAAAAACTATTAAGAGATTCTCAAAATCTTTAAACCTAGTTCTGATTCTTGACTCTCAAAAGAAACTATCTATAAAAACTAAAAGATAAAATTTAACATGAGAATTATATCTTATAATGTTGAAAGTAGATTCATATACCTATCATGAGAATAATTATTATTTGATTTATTTATTATGAAATCATTGATTCTTATCTAGTGAAAATTTGGTATAGTTTGTTTTTGATCTTGTCATCAGTTGAAGCTCAACCATGAAAGGCGTTTTCAACTTAGATGACCACATAATGACACGAGGTCCCTACATTCAATTGGGATTATGGTATTCATTACCATGATTAATTGAGATAATTATTGATTATGTTCAACCATATCAAACCATATGAATGAAAACATCAGTCATTGGTTCATGAAATTCTCACACACACCACATGTGAGAAATCCAGCATAGGTATTACAATGTTTTACACAAACGCCCCTTGCAAGAAAAAAGCATAGGCCTCCAAGGGATACACAGGCACACCATGTAATCAAACATCAACACAGGTTTCAAGTGATATAGATACACAACATATGAAAAAATAACTAGCACAAGGATCAAAAACTAGACACCCAACCCATGTCAATGATCGACCATTGGAATTCACAAGGCAAGACATCACATAAGGTCAAACATGGCTCATGAACCCTTTTCCATTTATCTATAATTTTATATAAGTTATTTAATATAGGTAATTAATTAAATTTTTTACAATAGTACTAGGTATATCATTCCAATTTATTAGATCAATCAATTAATATTATTTTTTTTCATCAATTTCTCAATTATGAATTATGGATCATTCATCCTAGTTGGTGAACCTCATATCACAAGCCAATAAATTATGCCTAATATCATATTGTTTTTATAAAAATCAACGGCCTCATACATAGATATCTCCATACCAAACAAAACCCTTTTAATTTTTCTAAGTCACCCATGTCCATTCGTCCTCCAACAATCACCACATGGTTCTAACACATTCCAAATAATTCCAAATAATTAATTATATCAAAATTATAAGTAAATAAAATTGTATAGTAATAAAAACCAATTATTGAGGGAGAAATTTAGAAATTATGAATTACATAACAAATATTATCTCCTAGATATAACCACAATAAACCATTCATGGATGGTATAAAATGGAATCCTGAATTCATTCAAGGGAAAATCCCTATCAAGAAGTTATAAGACATATTCCAATTTAATATAATTAAATTCTAAACCCTATAATAATTCAACCAGATGACATACCTTCACTGAAATGACATTCGATGACATGAATACCTCATATTAGGTTCTCCTCTGTTTTATGATGAGTGAAAGTTCAAACAGAAATGATTGATTTCACAATACCTAAATAATGTTCAGGAAGAAATAAAATCTAAACACTTGATATTGGGAACAATGGGGAGGAATGAAATTATAAAGTAGGGATAAGGAATATCTTTATCTCTAATTCCATTGAATCACACCTAGAACCTCATAAATTATAGGAGAAAGGGGGTGGGTAATATTAGAATAGGGCCTCTAATAAGCTTCACATTATTTCGATAAAAAGTTATTCCATGATCCACTTTTATAAATTTAATAAATATGATGGAAATATTCCATGTCGTGATGCCTAACAACATGCTGGGAAGGTTCTGGATCATCTCCCCAACACTATTTGTACATCTTGAAACTTCCTAATCCATCCCATAAAAACATTTCACTTCATGAACACTCTATTCACATTGTGAATGATCAATTGTATAACTTTTCATCAGTCTTGTTCCTAAACCATTATTTTAGTGGCTTCCCCATCCTCTAAGTTATCATCTGATCCTTCAGCCCCATCCCAAAAACTCAATTCTATGATGCTCAATCTCGCAAAATCTAGTTATAATTATTTATTATCAAATCGTTAAATCAGTAAAAAATGAATGTTAAAATTTCATCTAAAATTTCGAACTTGTTAAGATATAGGTTATTATAGTATCTACACCATAGCACATCTTGTTTTATGAAAGGTTTCGGTAGCATGTGAATCATGGGACCGGATCATCCTTTGTCATCATTAAATAGGAAAAATCTTCATTGAAATCAAACTTTTTTTCTCACTTCCCCAAGTATATACCCATTCTAAAAAACCCATCATGCTCCCATTGAGAAAAAAATATTGAACACCATAAGCTATGCTAATATCTTACTCACATTCAGTATAGACAATGTTTTCCTTGAAACTATTGATCTTGAAACATCATGGTTTCATCAACTGATTCTTATAAATCATTTTGGTGATCTGTACCATATTAATATTGCACTAAAATTATTTATTAGTGTTCCAAAATCCCTATAAACATGTTCCAAATGCTTTTATGGACATGGTTTCCCTCTCACAATGTCCAACATTAAATAAGAATGCAAGTTGGACCTCTATTGGAAATCCTTTATCTAAATTACTGATCATGTCATTGATGCATCCATTAATGAACAACATATCTGATGAAGCTCACATTTTCATATATTTTATACTCTAAATCATTGTTTATAATCCCACCATAGTGTTATTTTATGGGTAATTGTCACATTTTTATGTTTTAGTGTTATTTTGAGCCTAAATGCAAAAATGGACTAATTCTGCAATTTTAACAGATTGTTATCACAGGGTTATTTTGTTCATTTATCATTAAATATATGTCCAAATATTATGATTAAAATTTCATTAGAATTCGTATTTAATTTACTTCATTTTTATCTTCTGGACAAGGGGCTGAATCGATCATCTTGTGGTCGTAACAATTAAATAAAGGTGAAGAGTTTTCCGGGTAGACAGAACGGACCCCACTTCCATAACCGAAACCCAATTCGGTCTACACAACTCCAAATTAGATTATTACACTTGGAGATGTACGACGACTCAAGGGAGCGTTTATACAATAAATTCCATGGCATTCGGAATCCATTATGAGGGACATTGAATGACATATATTCGAAGGAAGCTGCCTAGAAGCTGCCTCCAAAAAACGAAACTACCAATATTAAATTCATAACTCCTTCTAGGCGCCTCCAATGAAGCTAAAATTTGGGGAGAAAATGGAGGAGACATTATGTAACAACATATAGGGAGACAACTATTATAGATTCGGTCATTGAAGGGCATATCTACACAGAATATTTCGGATTAAATGTTTTGTGTGTGAATTCGTCACCCCTTCTCCCTATAAATATGTGTCCCTTCTCCCAGTTTATGAGATATCCATTCCATAGGGTCTAAGGTGGAGCTTTATTTCTGTAATTTTTATTCAAATTTTTAATATACATTAGTTTATTCTTCTTCTTCATACCTCATTCTTCCATTTTTACTTTTATGTGTTTCTTCCACCGTATTCTCTTCTAACTCCATGAAAATGGGGAACTAACCTCGATGTTTGTTTGTGGGGGAGAATGGTGGTTGTTTGAGTTTCATTGTGCATAATTTTAAATCTCATTATTTAATTATGAGAATTTTGGTGCTGGTTAAATTGATTATGATGTGTGATTGCCCCATTTTCATTATCACCAAGTTCTTCTTCTCATTCAACATTTATCCTTCCCTTCACTATATAAGTCATGCATACGATGGAGTATGGCTTGGGTAGCGATGGTCGGGAAAGATATCTCCTAGACGAATTTAGGAAGAGTATTTCCCCACATGCAGAGATCTCAGTGTTGGGAAAATAACATTTCGAATAAGAGGGTGTAGTGTGATATATTTTGATCACTACATTGAATTGATATTGAGAATATTTTAATAAAGAATGATATCAACCATTATGATCCTCCAAGAAAAATATCTTCTTTCTTCTTTTTAACATCATATTGTTTACATTACATATATATATATATTCATATTTTATGAATATTTAAATCTCATCTCTATATTATATATTAGTTAGAAAATAAATAGTGACAATACAATTTTGGTGTTGTGTATGTTGCCTCCTTGAGAACGACCCTGGGAGTGCACTATATTTCATTTTCAGGTAAATAATATTTTGATCGGGGATCAAAGACAAATTCACGCTTCGTCAAATTGGCGCCATTTCTGGGGAGGCTCAACACTTTCACACACCATTATTCATAAAAAAACAAAAAAAACATAAATTTCAAAAACAAATACAAACATTTTGGTCATGATGTATTTCAATGGTGATTATTCTGCATGGACTAACCAATCTCAAGTGCCAGAAAATGTTTGCAATGAAATTGATTCTCAATTTCATAAGATTAGTGATAAATTTCAAAATTGGAGATCAAAATTGAATGGATTTATGAATATGTACGCACATCCCAAGAGAAATCCGAACATGAGCCAGAACCTGAACCAGAACAAGTGGTGGAATTGTTTAAACCAATAATTTTTTATGTTAAATAACCTGAGGCTAGTGAGAATGAACTTCTAAAGGAACTAATCACATCATCCTGCACACAACCATTGGTCGAGGGGGTCCCATAAGTACACATTCCAATTGATGCACTGATGGGAGGTCAACATTTTTTGGAAGAATCTTAGAATAACTTTGTTGAAGATAACTTGAAACATGATCTTCCCATAATTAATAATGAAACATCAGACACTTTATACCTTTCTTTTGATTTGGAAGATAAGGAAAATATTCACATGTTGAGATTTAGTTGCCAATGGTCATGCCTGAAGCGATCAATTTCCAAGCTAACTTACCTGAAAGAGGAGATTTCATTATTGATTCATCATGTTTTAATCCTATTCAAACTGAATTGTATTCAGACTTCTCCTTTCCTGAAATGTTTGATATAGTACAAATGGAGCAGACCTTGGATGATATGAAAGAGACCACCAAAGTAGTGGTGATCATGGAAGAATATTTAGAGGATGTGGTGGTTGTGCGACCACCCCCTCAACAGAAATTTGCATACCATATGAAGGAGGACACCACCGAAGTTAACAGGGAGCACCCTAATCTTTTATTCCCTCCCACTTCGAACCTCAAATTTCTTCTTTATTCTTTCTTAGGGGTTGGGAACTTTGTTATCTTCTTTGGGGTTCTCTACTTTCAGGTTTTACTCATTTATATCGAGAAAACTCACATGTGGTGGTTCATCTCAATAAAACCACACCCACCTTCTGATTGGGGATGATCTACTAAAACTGTCTGACTAGGGGCAGTAGAAACCTAGCACCCCCTTGGGGGTCTAAACTAAGCATTATCTCTTTTGTTTTCCTTTTCTCATTCTTTTTATTTATTTTTCTTATGTATTATCATTACTTTCTTGTAGTTTTAAAGTGGATTCTTCAAGGAGCGTATCTCAAGGCATCCACCTCTAAAATAACGTCAGGTTGTATCTTTCCTTCCCTTTGATTTTCTACCTTTATATTTATATTTTGTTGAGTTGAAATAAGGGTTAGTCAAATTTAAGTGTGGGGGAGTGTCAACCTGCGTAGTTCTTCTTGTTTTCTTTTCATTTTTTTATATTTTTATGATTTTGAGCTTTAATGAATATTCTTATCACTTTTCACACATCAATCTATTTTGAAAGAGTTGATATGATTTTTGAAATAATGGATTTCAAATGATTGTTGATGTGAAAACATTTTTCTTGAATTTGAGTATAAATCATTTTTATGAGTTTGGCTAATTTTTGAAATCCATGACCATGAAACACTGACTCAAAATATTTTTCCAATCCTGTGAGGTATTCTAAACTACTTTTTCATATTCTTCCTAATACCCACACTTTCTTGAGGGAAACTAGAATTTTTTGTGAGAACCAGAATTTGTGAATAATTCTCTTTCGAAGATTTGGATTTCATGGAATGTATTTAAAATGATTGAGGAATCTCTTTGGCTATCCAAATTTTATCTTTATACCCACCTTAACATTTATCCTTCAAATTCCCTTAGATTCTATGAATTGCATTCTAGGTTTAAGCCACATTACAAGCCAATTTTTCCTAACCAACCCGCACTTTTAGTATTTTCGGATGGTTATTTCAAGTTTGAGTTTGGGGGAAGGGCCTTTCGTGTGAGTTCCTTGGGATGTGTATCATTTATTGTTGGTTTGATGTGTGTTTCAATACTTTGGGCTGTGAATAATAAGATAATTGGGCAAGTTTAATCATTTTATTGTGCATTAATTTTTTCATCTATTTCTCCTTCAAAAAAATAAAAAAATGGAGATGAGATTGAATTCCTCATTGTACATTCTTTTATGACTCATTTCCCTCTCAAAATCAAGGTTATAAATTTTCATTCATTCATTTTATTCAATGTTCATCTCATCCTCCATAAAAAAAATAAAAAAAAATAAAGCTGTGCTTTTCTGGAGCATTGAAAAAAAAAGATAACTTAGATGATATCATTCATTATAATCACTACTTGGATCATGTACCATGTCATGAAAGGGGTTGACATTATTTTTCATGTGGGATTGAGAGAGGAAGTTTCTGTGTTTTCCCTTGATTTAATCATTCATTGTACTTAAAATTCTAACCTCCTCTTTCTAGCCTAGAACATTTTTCAATTATTTTCCCACTAACCCTAAGACAAAGAATCATTTGAACCTTTAATTAAATCCCTCATGATTAAATTCATTTTCATGTTTTACGTAGTGGAAAAATGAGAATTTTCACATGCAATTATCAAGTATGAGTATAACTCTAGATTCAATTTCTCTTGAGTGAAGAGTGACATAAACTTCAATTTGAGGTAGGTTGTGATTGGGCCATTGATTGATTTATGAGGTTGAACAAATATTAATGATTTAAATGAAAATGGGAGAGGATTGTTTTTCATATATGATACATGATGGACTTGTATTTTGGATAAGATCATTGATATTTTCTCATTTTTGATTGTTGTGTAGAATTTGATTTGGATGTAAGATGATTGGCCAGGAGTGCAATGTTTAAGTGTGGGGAAGTGATGAAGCTCACATTTTCACATATTTTATACTTTAAATCATTATTTATAATCCCACCATAGTGTTATTTTATGGTTAATTGTCACATTTTTAGGTTTTAGTGTTATTTTGAGCCTAAATGCAAAAATGGAGTAATTCTGCAATTTTAACAGATTGTTATCACATGGGTATTTTGGTCATTTATCATTAAATATATGTCCAAATTTAATGATTAAATTTTTTTGGAATCCTATTTAATTTCCTTCATTTTTGTCTTCTGGACCAGGGGCTGAATCGATCATCTAGTGAACATAAAAATTAAATGAAGTTGAAGAGTTTTCCGGGCGGACAGAACGGACCCCACTTCCATAACAAAAACCCAATTCGGTCTACACAACTCCAAATTAGAGGATTCCACTTGGATATTTACGAGGACTCAATGGATCGTTTATAAAATAAATTTTATGGCGTTTGGAATCCATTATGAGGGACATTGAACGACATAAATTTGAAGGAAGCTGCCTGAAAGCTGCCTCCAAAAAAAACAAAGCACCAATATTAAATTCATAACTCTTTTTAGGCGCGTCCAATGAAGCTGAAATTTAGGGATCAAACGGAGGATACATTATGTAAAAACATTTATGAAGAAAACTATTACATATTCGGTCATTTAAGGTCATATCTACAATGAAAATTCGGATTAAATGTTTTGTGTGTGAATTCGTCACCCCTTCTCCCTATAAAAATGTGTCCCTTCTCCCAGTTTATGAGATAGCCATTCCAGGGGGGCTAAGTTGGAGCTTTATTTCATTAATTTTTATTCATATTTTTAATATAAATTAGTTTATTCTTCTTCTTCATACCTCATTCATCCATTTTTACTTTTATTTGTTACTCCCACCGTATTCTCTTCTAACTCCATGAAAATGGGGAACTAACCTCGATGTTTGTTTGAGTGGGAGAATGGTGATTGTTTGAGTTTCATTGTGCTTCAATTTAAATATCATTATTTAATTATGAGAATTTTGGTGGTGGTTAAATTGATTATGATGTGTGATTTCCCCATTTTCTCTATCACCAAGTTCTTCTCATTCAACATTTATCCTTCCCTTCACAATATAAGTCATGAATATGATGGAGTATGGCTTGGGTAGCGATGGTCGGTAAAGAGATCTCCTAGCCGACTTTAGGAAGAGTATTTCCCCACACGCAGGGATCTCGGTGTTGGGGAAATAACATTTTGAATAATAGGGTGTTGTGTGATATATTTTTATCACTACATTGAATTGATATTGAGAATATTTTAATAAACAATGATATCAACCATTATGATCCTCCAAGAACAAATGTCTTCGTTCTTATTTTTTACTTCATATTTTTTGCATTACATATAGATATATATATTCATATTTTATGCATATTTCGAACTCATATTTATATTATATATTATTTAGAAAATAAATAGTGAGAATATAATTTTGGTGTTGTGTAAGTTGCCTCCTTGAGACCGACCCTTGGAGTGCACTATATTGCATTCTTAGGAAAATAATATTTTGATCAGGGATCTGCGACAAATTCCCTCTTTGTCAATATCTTCAATCAAGAATTTAGACAAAAAACCTTAATGTAAGATCCCACTCATATCTTGATCCTTAGAACTAGGTCCCATTTACTATCAAAACATTTTCACCTAAAAAGGAACCTTCACCATTTTTTTCACAAGACTGACCCTGTGAACCATGTGAAAAAACTGGGTTTTACCCATAAAAACATTTGATCACGTGATTCACCCCTAAACCATGAAATGAAATTGGATTAACCCCTGTAACATTTCATCCTAACATAGTCTACCATTTCATACCAAAACCTCATTCTTTGTTCAAAATCGAACAAACAAGCCTCAAATGACCAAACACAACCCCAAATGAAAAAAGAATCCTAGAAGGAACTCAAAAATGTTTATCCACCTCATTTATACTCAATATTATGAGATTAACTGGGTTCAAACCCACTGAATTCTAGTTTATGTACAAACATCTTTTGGTACTCTTCCTACCAACTACCTATAAAGGTATAAGAGTAAAAAAAATTGATTCTCCATAAACCAAAAATGATGATACCTTAGACCTCCTAAGAATTGTTATATCATTATAGTATCCTTACCAAATCCGAATCCAAAATTTAATGTAGTGGGTCTAGTTGATTCAAAAATCACTTTCACCCACCACAAGGCACATAATTGTGCATCAATGCACCAATGATATGAATCACTCTAGGATCGCACTACTTATTCCCTGAGTTTGAATCCCATATCTGGTCTCAATAATGTGATTTATCTTATTCAGAAAATTTTAATGTTTGGAGGAACTTGATACTATCAGGTCTGTTACACAATGGTTTTCTGGATTCACCATGATCACTCACTTGTGTATGTTATACATAACCACGATCATTCCCTGAAAATAATCCATTTTACATGAGACCAGTTCAATAATCCCCACCAAAGGAATACAATTATTATTTCCATGATGTACATACATCAGTCTAATAGGTCTTCGACTAGTCAATCACTAAACATAATGAGTGAACATGACCATAAATTCGAACTAATTTTCATTAAAAAAATGCACTATAAACAACTAGATTTCTCAAAAACATAGTCCACTAAATTAAACACTCTATTCTCGACATGCATAATGTCCACTGGTAGCCTAAGTGTAGGTTATTATTTCAAAACCAAATAGGTATCATCCCATCATACAAGTTGCAACATTGAGATACAACATTTCTAATATATGAGAAACAAGTGTCACATGCACTATAGTGCACCTATCAATTCATGATTCCATCATCTACTCCAAATATATATCAACACACATCCATCTCTATAATCCTATAATTTCTAGCCTCACAGTAAAATTCCTCGTTCGATACTGCATGGGTGACCCTGAACATAATTTGTCAGTGAACTATCATAACTATCTCAATTGGGACAATCCATAAAATTGGAAAATTCTAAACATTCTTTCCACCACACACTACACTGATTCAAATTAACTTGTGTGTAGCTACAATATGAATAATCATGCACCAAGGCTTCCCAATATGGAATAAAAACTACACTCATTACTTCAACAGGGTGATTCCGAATGTGTCAAGGATCTATGGACCTATAATTATTCACATTTTAAAACTATTCATGTTACATAACATGTCATCTTTACCAAATTGAAAACTCTTATAATTCATTATTAGAAAAGATGACTCATTATTAATGAGATTCATCATGAAAATACAATCACATAGGTATTGTCTCAAGCTTCTAAATTTCCACCCACACTCTAACTCTCCTAGGTTTGAATAGAATGTATTTTTACTTGGGTTTAAATGAGAGTTTCATTTTGAGCCAATGGGATTGAAAAAACCCTTGTCCTTTCCTCAATGCCACAAGTATTTTAGCACTCGAAACCCAATCTTTTATCATGGGTAATAACACATGAGGTTCTCTATACACACATGTTGAAAGGATACCTAAAATACATTCCTTGAATAATTTAAAGTGGTTCTCATAAGAAAATTAATTTCATCAATGAAAAAATGCCCCTAAGGAATTAAAATTGACTTTCCCTTCATAGGAAATATCCTTACCCATGTTATTTTCACACAACACAAGGCACCACCTAAAAAACAACCAGAGTTATATTATTACATCCAAAATGTGTTAAACATAACCCAGACAAGGTTTCACTATGGGTCAAAACCCATGACATGTCGTCTAAAAACATATCTTCATATATGTCAAGAATGTTTCCCTATTATACCCTCCAGGTTGAGATTACATAAAGGCCTGGTTTGGAAAAACCAAATTCATCATGGTTCTATAGGGAAAACCCCAAATATAATATAGGTGGCACTAAAGTTAACCGCACATATCCATTTGAGACGAACATAATGTTCTTTACTAAGGAAATTATTTCCTGAAAATGATCTACCTAGAAAACCTGACCATCTAAGAATTAAGGGATTGCATTTTCACCATCACTGTCATCACCATCATCATTGTCATTTGGACAAAAGTGTGTCACCAAGAACTCATATATGAAAACACAATACAGATTTTTTCCTCGAAGAAGTTGATTCCTCCTTTAGCAGTACAATCACAAACAAGAAACATATATTTCATAAGTATCTTAATTTCAAAATATTAAGCATGAAATGCCTCCTACAGATATAGTCAGGATTCAAATCCATATAAAATTATAATTATAATTCATGTGTGTCGCATGAGGAGAAGACATATGACCGTAATAGTGAATATAACACCAATCACATACCTAGGTGACCTGGACTTGACTTTGGAAATGTGTTCATGATTCACTACATTAAGTTTCATCATATGTTATAACACATTCCTATGTCACCTATATATTAACACCTGAAAATAGGAAAAAGAAGTCAACATGTTCTCTGATACCATTTTGTAACATCCTAACCTGAATCAACTAATATGATATATAAAACCGAATGACCATAGGAATTCCTCCACATACATTAGAGGTTCATGACTCTCATCAAGGGTATAAGGTGGAACTTTGGGGAGTCTATATCCTCAATAATAGTGAAAAATGAAAAATAAATTACCAATCATTAATAAGTATATAAAAAAATTAATCAGAACACCAATAACATACAATAAATTAAGCACAAATGAGAAAACAATAGAATCAATTGTAAAACAAGTACAACAGTCAATCTTCCACTAGGACAATCACATATACAAAATAATTGAAAAAAATTTGCATAGAGGCTCTATAACACCAAGCCTCACCTCATATTAGTCTCTAGACTCCTATCAAGCTATAATTCTAATAAATCAAACCAAAGACTCCACCCAACATACACTTACAATATGTGAGGGTTTCTTAGGTATCCCTACTCCAAGGCCACCAAAGATATGTGTGAGTACAACTCTATAGGACACAACTAACACAGTTTCATACATGACCAATAAATTAAGTGTATGTCCATGTGATAAGAACAGCTAAGAACATAGTAAAAAAGAAAATAAATAACTACAAAATCATAACATACAATCTCAATGGAAGATATAAGTAATAAAAATATATATTAATCAGTCATGCACTCTCCAATCCACCATAAACCCCAGTCGTACCATATTTGGCTCTCTCTCAAAATTAATGTCATGCATTGGACATTAAGCCCAATAGTCATCTATGAAAATCACTCTATAGGGATATTCATTCCCTAAATTAAGGTCATTTTTAATGTCAACACAATACCAATGTTCTAGGGAAATCATCACAACATTTCAGTCATCCATCCAGTTACTTATACACATCCATCTATAGGGATAATCATAGCCTACATTAAGGATTCTTGGATAGTGTCATATTATTTGATGGGTTACTTATGCACATACCTCTACAATGATTTACATGCCCACCATTAAGTATGTTCATACATCATTAATTCACAAGGATTTGTTAATGATCCCCAACTAATAGTTTATTTACCTAAGCCATGAATATAGTGAAAACTGAGGGTTGGTCTGAAGGGGGAAGCTCACACAACACAGAATTTCTATTCTCACTATTTATATTCTAACTAATATCAAACTAAATAATATAAATATATGTGTTCCAATGATGTGGGTAATTATAATATATATCAATATATATAATGATAGAAAAATGGATGCATAAAGAATCATTGATGTTAGACAGAAAAGAGATACTCCTAAGAGATTAGCCAGAGTGAACCTACATCGTCTTTTTATTATATCCAAATCATCCTTATAAACATTATACATAATTTTTTAAAAGATTCTATTATACACATGTTCTGAATATATTTTTCACTCAATGATCATCGAGAGACTATATATCCACCTCTTAAATTGAGGGAAAATATTTCATATGAGAATGTTATGCCTCGGGTGACATATAGAGATGCAAAGGATCCTTTTCCACTAAGACCCCCTTTGTAATAACTCTAAAAAAATAAGAAACACAGAAGATTCATCTAAAATGTCGCTGGTTAAAAATTGTATTTATCCCTCAAGAACATCCTTAGGTTAGTTACTCATGATCATGAGTATTACATATCAGATTAGAGAAGAATGAGGGGGAACCATAAATGAAAAAAATGACAGAATGAGAGGAAGAATATGAGTAAAATATAATAAAAATGAATAATATTATTAAAAATTATTAAAAAATTGTAAATATAATGAAAATGGGAAACATAAGTTTCCATCCATTTAAATAATAGAAGGGATAAATTTTTTAGGTAAAAGGGGTGAAAATAAGCTCCATGTTATCCCTATGAATGTTTACTAATGGGAGACCTATTTAATTTACACATATGGAAAAATATTCATATTAATTTTTTTCCAATATTTCTTTTCAGTCTACCTAGTAATTATAATCTCTATTTTCCAAGTGTGTAGAGTTATATAGTGAACATACTCCTAAAATTGATTCTACCTAGAGAGACTCTTCATATTGTCTGTATTTATTTTTTAGTGCATTTATGACCATTAAATAGTGGTAATAATTCATCGAAAGAGTAATACAAGATGTTTTAAAATATTTAATCTTACTCCATGTTGAATTTAAGATCTTTTGAATCATCTATTTAAGTTTATTAGGCCCATCTTTATAAGTATCCAGATCTATGAAAAAATTATGAGGCATAAATTGTGAAATAGATTTTACACTTCAAATGATGTATTGAACTATTTTTCAAGAAGAACAAAATTTATCCCAAAAAACATAGAATTCTCAAAAATAATAAATTTCAAATTTGGAAATGTTTATAAAACATTATTTTTGAAATAAAAAATATAAACTTAAACACTTAAAAATAAAATATAACACCATTTTTTAGTTATTCTCAAAATGCTACTGAAACAAAAACAATATGGTAATTGAACCTAAAATAAAACTACATGGAGATTAAAAAAATTGAAATTAAAATTAAAATAATTTAAAATATTATTTATTCCATGCATCGGTCCAACCTAAATTCTCCACTTGCACAATCCATCACAGGGATTTGAACTACACATGAAACACATTGATATAATATGATAGATCAATAATCTTGTCATATTAAGTAGATCCATATAAATAACAAACCATTTTCATGTAAATATTAAACATAAGATCATGTGTTACTCACTCACACCACATGAATGTATTGAATCATAAATCTCAGAGGGCTACACACACAAAACACATGCCAGCAAAAATAATAGGTTTTATAGGGACACACACACACACCATGTGATTAAAAATCAACACGTGTGTCATGGGCTACACATTCACACCATGTGATTAAACATCATCACAAGTATCATAGGGTTCACAGGCACACCATATCAAGCCTCAACCATTGGTGTCTAAAAATAATCCAGTATAAAATTTCCAATGATTCCGTTGGAACTTTGTCAATTTATCTCAAATATTATTTCAATTAGTTAATATAGTGTATTAATTAACTAATTTAGCATGACATTAGGTCTATCATTTTAATTGATTTCATTAATAAATTAAGATGCTTTATATTTCATTCATTTCACAGTAATAAATTAATGATCATTCACCCAAGGAGGAGAACCTCATATCACATGCCAAATGAAATATATATAATATGATAGGGTCATATAAATAAAACTACTTTCCTAAAATAAAGACAATTCCCAATAAACAAAATCCCATCATCTTTTTCCCAGTATCCAATGTCTATTCACCCTCCAATTATCACCATGGGGTTTTAAATAATGATAAAGGATTCCAAATAATTAATTATTACCAAATTATAAATAATTAAATGATTAAAAAAACAACCACAGACAGATAGAGGAGTATATACCAAAATAACTACTCGATGTACCCACTAATCCAAAAAAATGACCAACCATTCATAGATGGTCTAAAACATGGTCTCAATTTCATTCTGAGTAAATCCCCTATCATGTAACAACAATACATAGTCTAATTTAATTTAATTTAATTTTAAATTATATAAGAATTTAATAGAGTGACATGCCTTAACTAAAATAGAACCTGACAACATTTAGACATCATCTTAGGTTATCTTCTATCAAGGTAGAGAGAAACCCCATAAAATGGTAGATTCCACAATATTTATTGGAAATTTAAAGAATAAATTAAACAAAAACATAGGAAATTGCTAAAAATGTTGAAAAAGAAATATCAAAGGAGGATTATTCTTACCTCAAATGCCATATAATCACACTTGGGACCACCTGAATTGGAGGATAGACAAGGGAGGGAAGATATGGTCGAGCCCTCTCATGTGTGTCCCATTCTTATGAATTAAAGGGGTTCCTAAACCCCCCTTATGAAAAAAATATTTTCAACGTATTTCAAGGTGTCGCACCCACATTTATGTTGTGAAAAAAATTTCTCCACTACCCAACATTATTTTCTAGTCTTAAAACCTCTCAGGATAACCCATGAACTTGTTTCACATCATGAATAACCTATTCACGGCAAGAATGGGATGTTGAAAACCTATACATCAATCTCGAGTCCTCATCCACTCATGTGGATGAATTTTTAACATCTTTTTTGTCATCCAATCCTTAATACTCATCTCAATACATCATTTTGAGATGCTGAAACTCTTTGAAACAAGTTTTGATTACTAATTCAAAAAGAGAACCTTCCAAAAAATCTGAGTGTTCAAATTTTACAAGGAATTTCTAACCCATAATGAAGAAATTTGTTAAAGATACCTCGTATTAGAAATTTCTTACATTAATGTAACTATTAAAAATTATTGACACTGAGCTAGTCAATGACTGGTTAGATATAGTTTTGGTCATGTCATTTGATAGAGATTTATTGTGATAGATTTTGTTCACTAGGAAGAACACTTAATGAAATTTGGTTACCTATATAAAATTATCTAATTGAGGGATTGATTGTGGATAATTTAGAGAAATATTATGTTTCATTGGTATCAATATCTAAAAAACATTTGACTAATCACTATAGATCCACTGAAAAATAACCCATTAGGGTGGCTGTAGCCTTCTCTTTGAGTGTAGTGAGTGTTTCTCACCTTACAGTGGAAACTACATTAGAATATGATTACATGGATTGTGGGAGATATTATAAACATTTTCCATAAACTAAAAACCTTGATCAATGGCCTGGTTAGAGCTTTCAATATTGTTGAGTATGGTTCCCAAAGGTATATAATGACATTATGCCTAATGGATAGATACGAGGTGGGGAAGGTGATTGTTATAGTGCTCCTTTAGAAGAAAGGGATTATGGTTATGTCTTCTTCACAAGAGGATATTTTTTATTAAAAAAGTAAGTTACATCATGTGTGAAGGAGATTAAGATATTTTAATGAAATAAAATTTATTGTAGAAAAAAATGTATTTACTCCCAGAGATAACTCATACAAGAACTAATATTTTAAAGATATTTATATTAATGGTAAATATTTTAAAAATAATGTTAAATATTTAATTTAATACCAATTGATAATTCCCATATAATACATAATATCAATTTTTCTTAACAAAATAAAAAACATATTTTTTGATTATCATTGTAGCATTATTTAGTTTGACTAAGAAAAATTCATATATTGATATCTTGTTCATCCTTTATGAATTTGAAGGATCTCCCATATTTTTTTACACTAAATTTATTTTTAATTAATTTTGAATATATTTATCCCTACCACCTATAAAACGGTAAAACAGTGTACAAATGGGATATTTAACAACACTGAAAAAGTGTTGTTTTTAATGCATTTATAAAAGGGGATCCCATTTATCAGCACTATTTCTAGCATTGATAAATCCCACATTTCTAGAGTGTGCTACTAATGTTACAGAACATTACACAAAATAAACCTATATAAAAATTCATAATTTATTTCAAATAAACAATACATTCCAAATAAAATAATACTATATTATAAACATTTCAAAATATGTATTGTCTTTTTGCATTTCTAATTACTATCCAAATCATTCCACAATATCAATGCTTCACTATCTCTGACACCTGTGACCGCCCCTCCAAAAAGCTCTTTTATAGTATCATTTCCCGAAAAAACCACCCCAACTTGATAAAAATATTTTACCTGTATAAGAAATCAATTATTAGGTTAGTAATAAAATTAATTAATTAATTAAAAATAAATGTGATATAATACATTAATATAATTATAGTTGAATATAAAAGGAGAACATGGAGTCATACCAATCACAAATTGCATCAGATTAATGTGTTGCTAATTCATTCATGTCTTAAATAACTTATTAATTATTATCCTAATGTATCAAAATAATTCAAATGTGTTTTTTGGGGTTTAATATGTCAATTTTTTTATAATAAAATGTAATTTCAAACTAAAAAATCACTATGATTTATACTAGTTTCATCATGTGTCGGTTTGATGGAACACCGATTAATACACATCAAACAAGACACATGAATCATTTTAAATAAACTATCAATAAAATAAGAGCATGATTTATTGATTTTTAGTGAGTGATATACATTTTGAACTAAAATTTCAAAATTAAACTGATAACAGACACTATGATTTGCACCATACCCACTATCATCTTGAGTTGTCAATTATTCATACTCATCACTAATGACTTATGAATCATTGGTATGAAGTATCAAATCAATTTAAATGTGTTTTATTTATTTTTAGAGTGTCTCATGTCTTCTTAAATAAATTTTAAATTTTAAATTAAAATTAAAACATTGAATCATACCGGCCACACTATGTTTCATAATTATATGACGATGATTTCTACCAATCAAAAATTATGTATGGACCATTATACTAAAGTATCAAAAAATTATAAATTCATTTTCCCAGATTTGAATATGTCATTTTAAACTGAAAAAATTCAGTATGAGGGATATAAATCACATCATGTGATGATTTGACTAAATACTAATTCTTACACATCACAAATTACGTATGAATCATTTTCGTAAATTATCTATTCAATTCAATCATTTTTACTCAATTTTCCAAGAGTGACACACCTATTGAATTAAAAATGACACTTTAAAATGGATAACAGGAACATTGAGTCATATCGTAACCACCGAGTATCCTATTTAAGTGCAGATGACTCCTATATTTAAAATTTTCATAAGGGTCATTTTACTTATGTATAAAAATAATCAAATTGTTTGATTCATATTTAGTGAGTTTTTGTGTTTTTTTACTAAAATGTTAATTTTTAATAAAAATACACACATTATGTCATATAGATCACACCATTAATTAGATTGAGGTGGATCTGATTTTTACACATAAATAATGACTTATAGATTATTATTCTAAAGTTTCAATACCATACAAATCTATTATCTTTGGTTTGAGTATGTTAGTTCTATTTTTTACAAAAATGTCACTTTAAAATAAAAAATTGCACATTGATTTAAATAAATAAAAATGTTTTTAATGACTCAAATTTTCCCCAGTTTTATTTTTATAAATTAATTGGGGAAATTATGAGACTAGACATTAAGACGACGTGTGATTCTAAGACTAGTGGTTCTCAGAACAATTCATTGAATGATGTTTAGTTTTTAATAAATCCCATGTGTAGTTTTTCGTTAAAAATTGAATAACACTAAAAAGGGGGTTTAGATTATATATTTCAGGCCACTGTTTCATTTAGAACAGAGACTTTACATTATGTGGGGCCTAACATCGACCGATGTGGGTCAACCATGAAAGTTAGCTTTTGGACATAAATGTCATTAAAATATTTAATAATAGAATATTTTTAATGTAGTCTTACTTTTCAATTAAATATTTCCTATTGTTAGGAATCCAGGGTTATAAAATAACCACAGAAATCCCCTCACGCAAGGATAACGAGCTCCCTCAAATGAACGTCAATGGATTTTCAAATTAAGATCGACGAACCTTGGATTAGACGGATCGAAAAACATCAACAAAGTAGTTTATCTCTTCATAAACAACATATCCAAATTATAGATGGGTGTTGTCTCTTTTTGATTTGTTCCCCATTCTTATATTTGAAAAAGAATATGGAGCAGCCGATGAATAGGTTTATCCCCAATTTGATGGCTTGCGGCTTGGGAGTTTATGCCTGTGGGGATTTCAATGGGGGTTAAATCTATGGGATTTCTTTTTTTCTATTTAATATTTCTAACAAGGAAGAATCGAATCTGAAACAAACAAATAATGTGATCCACCCGTCAGGTGTTTTTTCATCTTATTTTATCCCCTCAATATATCATGTTTTTTGAGTGTTCTTGACCTATGAATCCCCTTTGAGAATGATCGACCATTGTGCTCCCAATTCCTGAAGTAATGATCCAAGACCAATTATCTAATACCTTGATGGAACACTAAAGGTTTCATGGAAAGCATGGAGTGATTTGTCTAGAATGAAGACAAAAGATGGCAGCACTCGACGACAGCTCTAATCAGTTCTGATTAGGTTGTATGGGTCGAGGGGGAGGTCGAGAAAGATGGAAAGCAGGATGGGAGAGGTCTTCGGGGGGGGTCCTTAGAGGTGGAACGTGGTTGGGAGGATTCTTAAGGAAGACGTGACCATAAATCGCATGTAGTAGGAGGAGGACATGGTGTTGACTGGGGAACATGAAAAGGTGATGCCATAAATGTAGCTCAGTGCTACGTCAGAGGAACCTACGGTAGCAAGGCCATGGGCTAGGTAGTGTAGTGTTTCCTCTATGTAGAACTCGGAACGACACCATGTAAGCATGGGAGGCATGCGATCAGGGATGACCTGAACTAGACCAAGGATAGACCTTTTTCACAAAAAAATTACTGTAACATTCAAATATATTGTCCTTTTGACAAGACTTCTATGGAATTGGGAACCCTGTAGAAAAGTATTCTATTTGAGATGGCTTGGTGGGTTTTTATTTTGGACCAATATATAGGGAGATTTTCCCTTGGTTATTTCCTTATGTTTTAATTACAGTTTTATGTCCACATCACAAGATTATTGTCCCCTCTAGAGAGCGATTCTTGAATAGAGTTATGGAAACCCTACCTAGGACTGGAGTGATCCTCTAACACCCCTGATGGATTTTTGTAGGAATTAACATGACCTCCAAGAATACAGTGTTAGTACACCATCTATTGAGAAATATTGACAGAGTTGTTAGTATTCTATGAGAATGATCCCCTGTGTTACGATCCGCATCAGCAGGGTTGTTGGTATTCTCTAATAAATACCCCCTATGTTGTGGGATATTACAGATTGGGTTGTTGGTATTATCTAGAAAGGATCCCTTCTTCTTAAATTATGATCTTTGACTGGTGTATTTCTCTTTGGGTGGACCCATATTAGCAATTCCTCTTAGCAAGATTCTATGATGATATCATGGTTTGAGGAGTGAGTTCTCCTAGAATGAGAGTGCCTTGAGAAGAATCATGTGGCAATGAGTGGTTGTGACTTACCTTCTTATTTTTTGGATGGTTATCAGTATATCTAGATATCCTTGGTAGATTTTTTATAGGCATAAAATTTTGTAGAGATTACAATACTTTTTGTATTTCATTATGGTTTAAATCTTGTATCTATTTGTAGTATTCCTCGGGGTTTCGGCGTCTCCTACTGAAATTTTTTTTACTCACCCCTGCATGGGCTTTTCCCACATGTGTTGTGTCTTGTGCAGATGATCAACACTTTTATAGAGCATTAGGTAGTCTTGGACAAAGAGGTTCTAAGAGATATCAGATAGTTGAGGTGTTTTCTCATGACATCATATTTTTTTCCTACACCTACCCTTCATTTAGAGTTTTCTATAGATTATTCTCAGGAACATCTATGATCACTTTTACAGAATATTTCTTTTGGTGGGCTGGTATTATGGCTATATTTACTTTCAAGTTTACTACAATTGTACTTTATGGTCGGTATCTTAGTGTATGGATGCATTTTTAGATTAGTTTTTTAAATTTCAGCATTTTTGTCTTGGATGTGTGTGCATGTTTATAGGTACATGGTAAAATCCCTCCCATTTATAGATATTACAAATTGGTGCTAATCACAAGCCCTTGGACTATCGGAGGAGGGTTTGGGGTAGTTATGACATAGGCCACTCTGGGATGGGATGTGACATAATGGTATCAGAGGAGGTCAGTTCTACTTTAGGATCATGATTCTGTGAGGTTGGTTTGAGTAAATAATATGAAGTGTTTCGAGTTCATATTTCATGTTATGGAATCTAGTGTTCGTGCGAAGGTTGACGTATCCATACACAAGGACTCTGGACACCTACTTTCCGACTTCCTACCTAAAAAAATTGGTTATTGGGAAAATAATGGTACATGCATCATATAGGATTTTGGTGTGTTCTCATGTTATTCTTGAGTCAGCTCACCTGATATACTCTATTCATTGTCGTACATATTATTTCATTTCAGGATGCCTCTACATTGATATCCAGCCAAGATTTTTTTGCATGATCACAAGGATGATTTTCCTAGAGATGGGGCATTGGTAAAGGGATATGTATCGTAAATAGAACCTCTAATTATTTTATCCACATTATCACCACTCGTCGAGCAGTAGTTACTTCCAGCATTATCTAATGAAGATGCACATAGTCTGAGTGTGTTGTATGAGTTTCATAGGTAGTGACCTACTAGGTTTCAGGGTGATACAGACCCCCATGTATATATTTATTGGATTTAGATAGTTATATGTGTCATCCACCTTAATGGGGCACCATTCAACCAGATGGTGGTCCTTCCCACCATTCTTATTCAAAGCTCAGTGGGGAGATGGTGGAGCTTAGTTGCCTATACAAACGATTAGGTGACTTTATCTTGGGAAGATTTTGAGTATCTATTTAGAGATGTGTTCATTCTAGATACGTTGTGATCAGTGCACATCTAGGAGATCTTGCATTTGTAGTAGGGAATTTAGACTTTAGAGGTGTGCTCGGTGTGGTTTACTGATCTTTTTCACTAATCGATAGATATGCTATGGGAGAGATTCTTCAGGGATCAGAACATCGCATAGGGGTTATGCCAGGAGAATAGGGAATCCATGATATCCCTTAGAATTCATATATATTCTAGGATATTGGAGCGATATCTACTAGTGGAGGGATTTCTATCATAACAGACACTAGGAGCAGGAACTACCACCAGGAACCCTGTGATCGATACATTGGAAGTAGGTAGCTGAGAGTAGTCACATAGACCCAACTAGGTCAGGCACTTTAGGAGATGAACCCAATATATCGGGTCAATGGTGCTGGGATCCCATGAAAGCTTGAGTCAACCCAAAGATAGACAGTGTTATGCATACATTGGTGAAGGGAATCTAGCATTAGGTTACCTAACTAGATGTATAGTTGATTGGGGGACAGTTGAGGGACCTACGAGGTTGTAACGCCCCGACCCCAGCTACCCAGAGTCGGTGCATTACTTCGTAACATAAGCATGATCACAAAAGATCAATTCTCGAAAGACCGATTAGTTTAGTAGCCTTGGAAACACTAGATACATTCATAAGTCTTACATTACATCATAAAGTGAAAGAATAATAACAAAGTATTCATAGTCCACACTCATATCCTCTTCTGACTGTCCCTATAGGTCATTCATAAAATACTTCTTCACATCCTGGAAAATATTAAAACATTGAAAGGGGTGAGCTCAGATGCTTAGTAAGGATAAAAATATAGTTTATGCTTTCATAAACAAACATTAACATTTAAGGCAATGTATAACTAAAACAAAATCCTTTTAAACTTGAACTTTAGCATAATATGGCAAAAGTAAAATAAAATAATGCCATTTACTTACTCACATGGATATTATACTGGTTGAATATTCACATGAAATATCAATAACCACCTTCATAATGATGGAATGCATAATTCCAGACTCATAACCACGTAGCCAAGGCCTCGTGCCAAGACTAAAAATAATATTTTGTCAAGGCCTCATGCCAAGACACTAGTTTGTCTCATGAGACCTACCGATGAAATTTTTTAGAAGATACTTACATTTAAAACTGCTCAAATATACTCCAGTGTTTTTCTAAAAATATTATGCAAGCTTCTGAAAACAAAATAACTATTTCCGAGACTTCTCGACTAATTATAGGCCATGATGGGTTCACTCCCAATCCCTTCCTGTCTACCGCACTCGAGATTCGGGTTTTCTGAAAACATTTTTAAGCTTGCGTTAAATACGTATACATTTGCACTGGATTTTCATATATTTGAGAGAACTATCTCTTTTTTGAAATCATTTATAAATCACATAATTATAAAAGAAAACCTTTTGAATAAACATAAACGTCAAAGGGGTTTATACATCGTATTAGAGAAAGTTGTGTATAAAACAAAATATGCCTCAATGAAAAGAGATTGAGACGGCGTCCTTACAAAGATCATTTTTAAAATAAAATATATCTATTATGTGTATTCACTATAAATACACATAAAGAAAGTACAAATACAAGATAGGACATAATAATATCATTACATAATTTTAATGTAGGAGATTAACCCAAAGAATAGAAATTGGGTTAAGAAGTTCCCTTACCTTGCGTCATGTCTTGACTCGACCGTTATTTAACCTCATGAATAATAAAATAGAGTTAATTTATAATTGATTAAGAACCTTTTCAAGTTTTTTATTCCTTTTATATCACTTATTACCAAGTTATGAACATTATGTAATTATTTAAGTTAATAACGGTCATTTTGTCGATCTTTGGTACTTGAGTCAAAAATAAACTTCTTATAATGACAAGTTGTTCATGTGGTGAAATATCCATTATATCCAGAATTATATTCATGATTTAGATATCATATATATCATATATATCCATTATATACATTCATTCATAATATTATGTAACATTTAGAGGTAAGAAATGAAATGCACCATTCATGGAGACGGTAATCCGTACGTACGCATGAACGCTAATTTCATTTCTATTTCGTATTTAATGGAATGAAATCATAATTATATAAATTTATAATATAATTCCAGTATTATATAGTGTATAATACCATTTAATTCATCCTTTATACATCCCACATATGGTATTAACGATTCAAATCACTTTGAGGGGGCGGTAGTCCGCACTTCCTAAATTGAAAATATCACGTTTACCCATAATGGAAACCATAAAGGTATTCCATAAATGAAAAATACAAAATCATAAGGAAAACAAAAACATAATATATATCATATAAAAAATAGTGTAATCATAATGGCCACCATTATAGGTGTTATATGAGTGTTGAACAATAATCGTTTCGTGAGGCAAAAATTCTCTATCCACAGAAACAGTATATTCTTTAACCATTAGATGTAGGTGTGTGTAAGTGTAGCTCAAATACTTCTTAAACAAAATACTAGTATATTGAGTATAATGGTTTTGTTTCAAAATAAATGAATAAAAAGTGTATAGGGGGTTGGAGAAGAAAAATAAAATAAAATAACACAAGAGAAGACATTACCTTAAAACCGGGTAACTCTATTTTATTTGAGCCAAAGGATTCCTTGGGAAGAATTCTGCCCAAATTGAGGCTTCTAGGAGTAAGGTAGGGAAGTTGGGAGAGTATTTTGGCAGTGTTTGGCCGAGGAAAATGGCTTGAAAGTGTGAATAAGGTGGTAGAGGTGGGGGCCATTTATAAGAGGAGATGAGGGGCACTCTTGGAATGATTGAAATGTTACATTATTATGAAATTCTTTTTTGGATTCTAGAGGTCCCAAAGTTATATATTTCTAGTATAAGGTGATAAGGGTTCTAAATATTCTCATCCAATAGGCTTTGGACAAGTGTAATGCTTATATTTACATTATCCTTCAATTTTATTAAAATCATTAATTAATGAGGTAATCGATGCATCATCATGGTGTCATAAATAATTTAATTTATTTAATGTCTAAAAATTATAAAAAAAATATCATGATTTAGGAAATCTTTGCATATTTCTAATGAATATTTATAGTCAAAAATATGACTTGTATAACCCCATTTAAAAATTGTTTTAGTAAAACAACTCTTGTTTGTGACCTTTTTATTTTAACATTAAATAAAAAGTTATTTATGTCCTTTTCCTACCAAAGTGGCTCCATGGGGTCCCCAAGTTGACCCATGGATTTTATTGGTCGGCCATGACACATCCAATATTTTTTGGACAAGTGTAATGGTCATTCCATATTTTTATAATACTATTTTTACCTTAAATTTCACTAATTACCTTTAATCGCGATTAATTAAACTTAAAAGTTACTATTCACCAAAAAATTATTTTAATCCCATTGAACCACATTTTACTTCCTAATTACAACCATGTATGTCAGATTTTTGAAAATCAAATCACAGTAGTGGTAATGTTTCATTTAAACGAAAAATCAGTTTTTTAACTACCACTTAGTGGTTTCACTATTCATCAAAACTTGATGTTTTCAGAACAATTCCAAAATTTCACCCTAAGATATAACTGATATTCCGAATCCAAAAATGATGTATATTTTAAAAAATTCCAAACATATAAGTTGCATTAATTAATTTTATAATTAATTCCCGCTGTCACAACAAATAGCGTGTTTTTAAAAAACAATATATATCAAAAGATTGACAATTGTTTATGTCCAATTTCAATGTTAAATTAATTATAATGACCACCATTGGATAAAATAGTAAAAATATATTCTAATTATACTTTAAAACCACTGAATAGTATAAGTTATCACTATAAATTATTTTTATTAAAAAAGTTTTTTTTAAGTATTTTTCACTATTCATGAAAAATTGGAAGTTCTCAGAAAAATACCAAAAATTCAACATAGGCTAATTTTGATATTACGAATCCAAAAATGAAGTCCATTTTGAAATTTAAAATATATATAATTTGAAAAGGTTGTTATTACTATTTATAACTGCTACTTTTATTGGTCGCGGTGTGTTAGAACTCGAGGTTGCGTACAACACACGCTGCTCTATTATTCAAAGAGGAGCGTACCATGGAAGCTTGGGGTGTTACATTCTCTCCTCCTTCAATAAACTTCATCCTTGCAATTTGAAATTTTTATTTGAAATTAAAAGGTTGAAAATAGGAAATACCTTTGTGGAAAACCCACATAGAAAATAAGGTTAATAAAAATATAACTTTAAAAGAAAGAAAGATAAGTACAAAGGTCACCCAAGATCGTCCATACTAGGATTCTATGAAAATATGGATATGGAAGAAAAACAAACCATCAAGGTCTAATGGAGAGTTGTAGAAAACTGGATTAGGAGAAAGTTAACCATAAGAAAATCACAAACTTGTGATTGGTTAAATGGTCATTAAATCCCCAGTTGGAAAAGTTAACCGGCAACACTTTTGTTTTAAGTTATCTTTTATAAAGTCGAGGAATTTATTTTGGAGATTTACTAAGAATGTAAGGGAATATACATACTTGTTATGTAGACTTTCATTCTTTAATAAATTTTTACCACAAACCTATCTTTCACTCTAAAAGGTAATAGAACTCAAAAATATTCTATCTATCCTAATTGTATAAGGTTCCAAATATTAACACATACCATTTAGATTAGTAAAACTATTTTTTAATAACCAGGGACTTCCTGTAGGATAGTGGTAGTTAATAAAGGCATGTCGCACTATGGTTGTGGGTTCGATTCCTACAGCTTTTTCCGACGTGACGGGTTATGCCCCACCCTGCAGGTTGTCATTTTCCTAAAACTATAGTATTATAATATTCCAAAAATAATCTTCATAAATGTTTTAACCTTAAACAATACAATCCAAGGTTCAACTTAATCCATTCCAACCTATATAGTTATCTAAAATACCTATGTCCAGACTTTTTCTAAAAGGTCTCTAAATTCCAAAATCAATTGTAACATCAGATTCCCCAAACAAAGTAAAGTTTCACTTATTGTCACATACTTAAAATATGATTACCTTCATCATATTAAAACCTTAATGAAAAAAAACAAGTACTGCAGTACAATCCTTATATATATCACATTATTCTTATAACCAAAATATAATCCTTATTTCCAAAAGCACCAATACATTAATTATTCCACTTCAACTGTAGTAACAGCATAAGATTGTCCTTGATCCCTTGTCTTTTTCTGAGGTATGTTTCCCTGACACTTAGGACATTCATTTGCATAATGCCCCATTTCCCTATAATTCTAGCATTCAACATTGATAGTCTCTTTCTTTCCCTTGCAATCACGTGCCTGGTGGCCTTTTTCTCCACATTTTTAACAAACTCCCATTCCTTTCAGGCAAGTACCGGGGTGATTCATCCCACAATTATCGCATAATGGAAAATCCTTCTTTCCCTTTTTCCCTTTATCCATTTCTTGTTCCACTGTTCTCTTCCTCTCTTGCTTTACTTTGTTGTCATAGGACTTAGAGAATTCCTTTTCGGTCTTGATAGCACACGAGACAATATCTTCATATGATGAGAAGGATTGTGATACTAAAGCTCGACGGAGAAATGGTTTTAACCCATAAAAGAAACGATCAATCTTACTCCTTGGGTTACGTATATAATCTACAGCATGCCTCGCTAACCTTGTAAAGTTAGCCTCATACTTTGCGACATTATCATCCTCCTTTTGCCTTAGACTCAGAAATTGTCTTTCCATATCTGCTCGATGGTCATGTGGAAAGTATTTTTCTAATAAAAGCCCTTTGAACTCTCTCCATTCCATACTTGATACTTCTTCATCTTCCTACGTGTTTTGAATCAGCGACCACCATTGATCGACATCTCCATTGAGGCGGTAGACTGCCATGACAACCTTCTCCCTTTCGCTACTCCCCAAGGCGTGGAATATTTTCTCAAATGAGTTTATCCATTTCTCATCTACTAATGGATTTTTACCCCTATAAAATGTTGGCGGTTTTTGCCTTATGAAGTGGTCTAACATTGATCCTCCACGTTGCGGATCAGGGTGCTCCATACGAGTAAGGTTATTATTCATAACCTGAGTGAGTTGTCCCAGTATGGTAATAAGTTGATTAGCACCAGTTGTATCTCCAGCTCCACAATAAATATCTTGAGCAGTAGGGAAATCCCTACACGGAGTGTGTGCATTGATACAGTTTCCATTCCTTCCACTAGGCGCAATTTCTAAATAATGACAAAACTAGATTAGTTTACGAATCAAAATACATAATTCCATACTTGTAAAATAGTTAACATAAATTGAACTATTTATGGATATAATACATAATCATAAAAAAAGTTTTCTTTGATGAAGTATATACTCATAACCCTTCATAGTGGTTTGTAAAGAAAATGAGAATTATCCTAAGAATATCCCCCGGGAGTGTCGTAACCAAGAGTGCAGCAAGGCCCGTTGTCGTGCACCAGTTCCCGTTCGAGTCTAGCTCAAAGTGGTGTTTTCGGGTTTTACCCCCAGGTACATCTGTACCAGAGCCACCTCTACCTGCTCGTATCCAGACAAGGATGTATTGCTAGGAAAACTCACAAAATCTCAATAATACCAAAATTCTAGGATGTTCTTCTATACTAATCCTTAAAGTCTATCTTCGGGATATGTTCTATAATCAGAGTTTATCTAAATCTAGCTTCCAAAGTTAGTATTAACCTCCCTCTGATACCAACTATAACGCCTCGACCCCAGCTACCCAGAGTCGGTGCATTACTTCATAACATTGGCATGATCACAAAAGATCATGTCTCGAATGACCGATTAGTTTAGTATCCTTGGAAACAGTAGATACATTCATAAGTCTTACATTGCATCATAAGGTGAAAAACTAATAACAAAGTCTTCATAGTCCACACTCATATCCTCTTCTGACTATCCCTGCAGGTCATTCATAAAATACTTATTCACGTCCTGGAAAATATTAAAACATTGAAAGGGGTGAGCTCAGATGATCAGTAAGGATAACAATATAGCATAATCTTTCATAAACAAACATTAACATTTAATGCAATGTATAACTAAAACAAAAGCCTTTTAAACTTGAACTTTAGCATAATATGGCAAAAGTAAAATGAAATAATGTCATTTACTTACTCACATGGATATTCTACTGGTCGAATATTCACATGAAATATCAATAACCACTTTCATAATGATGGAATGCATAATTCCAGACTATCATAACCACGTATCCAGGGCCTCATTCCAAGACTATAAATAATATTTTGTCAAGGCCTCATGCCAAGACACTAGTTTGTCTCATGAGACCTACCGATGAAATTTTTTAAAAGATACTTACGTTTAAAATTGCTCAAATATACTCCAATGTTTTTCTAAAAATATTATGCAATATTCTGAAAACAAAATAACTATTTCCGAGACTTCTCGACTAATTACAGGCCATGATGGGTTCACTCCCAATCCCTTCCTGTCTACCGCACTCGAGAGTCGGGTTTTCTGAAAACATTTTTAAGCTTGCGTTAAATAAGTATACATTTGCACTAGATTTTCATATATTTGAGAGAAATATCTCTTTTTTGAGATCATTTAAAAACCACATAATTATAAAATAAAACCTTTTGAATAAACATAAACGTCAAAGGGGTTTATACATCGTATTAGAGAAAGTTGTGTATAAAACAAAATATGCCCAATGAAAGGAGATTGAGACGATGTCCTTGCAAAGATCATTTTTAAAATAAAATAGATCTATTATGTTTATTCACTATAAGTACAAATAAAGAAAGTACAAATACTTGATAGGACATAATAATATCATTACATAATTTGAAAGTAGGAGATTAACCCAAAGAATGGAAATTGGGTTAAGAAGTTCCCTTACCTTGCGTCCTGTCTTGACTCGGCCGTTCTTTAACCTCCTGAATAATAAACTAGAGTAAATTTATAATTGGTTAAGAACATTATTCAAGTTTTTTATTCCTTTTATATCACTTATTACCATGTTATGAACATTATGTAATTATTTATGTTAATAACGGTCATTTTGTCGATCTTTGGTACTTGAGTCAAAAATAAACTTCTTATAATTACAAGTTGTTCATGTGGTGAAATATCCATTATATCCAGAATTATATTCATGATGTAGATATCATATATATCATATATATCTAGTATATACATTCATTCATAATATTACGTAACATTTAGAGGTAAGAAATGAAATGCACCGTTCATGGAGACGGTAAGTCGTACGTACGCATGAACGCTACTTTCATTTCTATTTCATATTTAATGGAATGAAATAATAATGATATAAATGTATAATATAATTCCAGTATAATATAGTGTATAATACCATTTACTCCATCCTTTATACATCCCACATATGGTATTAACGATTCAAATCACTTTGAGGGGGCGGTAGTTCGCACTTCCTAAAATGAAAATATCGTGTTTACCCATTATGGAAACCATAAAGGTATGCCATAAATGAAAAATAAAAAATCATAAGGAAAAAAACATAATATATATCATATATAAAAATAGTTTCATCATAATGGCCACCATTAGAGGTGTTATATGAGTGTTGAACAATCATCGTTTCGTGAGGCAAAAATTTGAGATCCACAGAATCAGTATGTTCTTTAACCATTAGATGTAGGTGTGTGTAAGTGTAGCTAGAATCCTTCTTATAACAACATCCTAGTATATTTATGATACTGTTGTTGTTTCAAAATAAATGAATAAAAAGTTTTTAGGGGGTTGGAGAAGAAAAATAAAATAAAAGAACACAAGAGAATACATTACCTTAAAATCGGGTAACTCTATTTGTTTTGAGCCAAAGGCTTCCTTGGAAAGAATTATTCCCAAATTGAGGCTTCTAGGAGTATGGGAGGAAAGTTGGGAGAGTATTTGGGCAGAGTTTGGCCGAGCCAAATGGCTTGAAAGTGTGAATAAGGTGGTAGAGGTGGGGGCCTTTTATAAGAGGAGAGGAGGGACACTCTTGGAATGATTGAAATGTTACATTATTATGAAATGCTTTTTCGGATTATAAAGGTCCCACACTTATATATTTCGAGGTTAAGGTGATAAGGGTTCGAAATATTCTCATCCAATTGGCTTTGTACAAGTGTAATGCTTAGATTTTACATTATCATTCCATTTTATTAAAATCGTTAATTAATGAGGTAATCGCTGCATCATCATGGTGTCATAAATAATTTAATTTATTTAATGTATAAAAATTATAAAAAAAATATCATGATATAGGAAATCTTTTTATTTTTTTAATGAATATTTATAGTCAAAAATATGACTTGTATAACCCCATTTAAAATTTTTTTTAGTAAAACAACTCTTGTTTGTGGCCTTTTTATTTTAACATTAAATAAAACGTTATTTATGTCCTTTTCCTACCAAAGTGGCTCCATGGGGTCCCCAAGATGACCCATGGATTTTCATGGTTGGCCATGACACATCCAATAGTGGTTGGACAAGTGTAAAGGTCATTCCATATTTTTGTGATACTATTTTTACCTTAAATTTCACTAATTACCTTTAATCGCGATTAATTAAACTTAAAAGTTACTATTCACCAAATAATTATTTTAATCCCATTGAACCAAATTTTACTTCTTAATGACAACCATGTATGTCGGATTTTTGAAAATAAAATCACAGTAGTGGTAATGTTTCATTTAAACGAAAAATCAGTTTTTTAACTACCACTTAGTGGTTTCACTATTCATCAAAAATTGAAGTTTTTCAGAACAATGGCACAATTTCACCCTAAGCTATAATTGATATTCCAAATCCAAAAATGATGTCTATTTTAAAAAATTCCAAACATATAAGTTGCATTAATTAATTTTATAATTAATTCCCGCTGTCACAAAAAATATTGTGTTTTTAAGAAACAATATATATCAAAAGATTGACAATTGTTTATGTCCAATTTCAATGTTTAATTAATTATAATGACCACCATTGGATAAAGTAGTAAAAATATATTCTAATTATACTTTAAAACCACTCAATTTTATAAGTTATCATTATAAATTATTTTGATTAAAAAAGTTGTTTTTAAGTATTCTTCACTATTCATAAAAAATTGGAAGTTCTCAAAAAAATACCAAAAATTCAACATAGGCTAATTTCGATATTACGAATCCAAAAATGAAGTCCTTTTTGAAATTTAAAATATATATAATTTCAAAAGGTCATTATTACTATTCATAACTGCTACTTTTATTGGTGGCGGTGTGTTAGAACTCGAGGTTGCGTACAACACACGCTGCTCTATTATTCAAAGAGGAGCGTACCATGGAAGCTTGGGGTGTTACAGAGGTAGAGGAAGATATAGTATAAGGGTGGTTCATAGGGTTGAGGGTGTGTAAGAGGAGTAGGTATGGTAGCAGAAGGTGGGAGGAGTTTCGACGTATTACCACCACCACCCATAGTTGACCCACACAAGGCTTAGGGAGCTGGAGGATAGGGACAGGGATAGATGTGGGAGATGGAGGCTTATGACCTCAGTGCTCTATGGATTATTAGGGGTACGGTCTATGTCTTTTCCACCCAAGATTCATATTTCATAACTGTAGGTTCTAGTCATTCCTTTATTATCGTGGACCTTGTTTGGGGCTTGGAGATTCTGGTTGAACCTTTGACTCAACCCCTACACTTATAAACACCTTAGGGAGGGGATTCAATGATTACACAATGGTGTCAATAGTGTAACCTAACTCTTCGAGGTGAGAGTTTTGGTTGGGATCACTTAGTAGTGGTTTTAAGGCCTTTTGAATTCATTCTTGGAATGGGCTGGTTATCTTCAGTCTATGCTGACATTGACTATTTTAGGCATTGGGAGTGGTGTTTCCATGGTGATGGGACCCATTTTTACTTTTTTGGTGAAAAGGAAATGCATGAAGCACATGATGGACTTACTTATAGGAGGGTGAAACTGATTACTCATCAGTTGGACGACCTCACCATTGGTGCAGTGGATTATAGGAGTCCTCAGTTGGCAACAGTGGTGGAGAAGTATGAGGACATATATATTGAGGATTTCCCTGGATTGCCTCCTTATATGGATGTAGGCTATTTTATTGATTTGTACCCTATGATGGCACTGATATCTATATCGGCATATCAGATCTCTCCCGCAGAGCTTCATGAGATGAGGTTACAGTTCCATGACCTATAGAGGAATGGCTTAACGAGACCCAATGTTTCACCCTAAATGACCCTAGTTTTGGTATTCAAGAAGGAAAATGGGAAACTTGAGGTTGTTTGTGGAGTAATGTTACTAGAATCAGATGTCCATGAAAAACAAATACCCACTTCCTAGGATCAATAAACTCTTCGATCATCTGAAGGGATCGAGGTGTTTCTCAAAGATTGACCTCATATTTGGATATCAACAGCTTTATTTTAACGATGAGAATATACCGAAGATAGCCTTCAGACTTCTGTATGGACACTATGATTAATTGCTGATACTTATTTGTGTGATGAATTCCCCAATAGTGTTCTTTGAACACATTAATATAATCTTATAGCCATACGTAAACTAGTTTGTGGTGGTCTTCACTGATGACATCCTATTGTACTTATCATTTGATGAGGAGCACACAATACACTAGAGGATGGTCTTGGACACACTCTAAGAGCACCCGATTTATGGAAATCTATTGAAGTGTCAGTTCTTAATTTGGGGGGGGGGGGTCCACTTTCTTGGATACATCATTTCTGACTCTATAGTTGTATTGGATCCGACGAATATTGAGGTGGTGCTTCATTGAGAGCCAAACAAGAGTGCCACCATGGTGCGGAGTTTCCTGGGTTTGAATGGGTACTATCAGAGATTTTTACCCAAATTTACCTGAGTAGAATCACCCTTAACAGCTTTGATATAGAACGAGAGTCCTTTTGTGTGCACAAAAAAGTTTCAGTAGTACTTTTAGGAGTTGATGGATAGGTTGATGAACACTCCCATGATGAGATTTTCAGAGGATAGAGTTGGGTATATAGTGTTTTTAATACATCATTGATCAAGCATGGTAGTGCTCTAATATATAAGAAGTATTGATTGCCTATGGTTTACTCTAATTGAGACACCATGGGTAGAACTAAACGACCCATATCTTGATACAGTGACAATAGTCTTCGCATTGAATATCTGGAAACACTACCTAATGGGAAAGCAGTTTATTTTATACTATGACCACATGAATCTCAATTATATCTTCTCTAAGGAAAATGTAAACTTAACACAGAAGAAATGGCTATAGTTCCCCTAGGATTATGACTCTGCGATTTTCTATAATCCTAAGAAGGGGAACATGGTGGAAGATGCTCTTAGTAGGAGATCCAGCTTGTAGTTGCCGAGAAATGAATTAGAGAAGTTGGCCATATTTAAGATATCCTTTGTGGATGGTGATGGATCATCTTACCTTGATTTTATTTTTGTTCCCCTCCAATATTATAGTGTGTCAAGGAGGCATAGCTTGGGAATATCAACTGCGAGACCCATTGTGATTTTTTCCACAAGGCATTCACCTGATGGATATTCTATAGGTTTGGATCTCGTCATTCATTTCAGAGGGTGCACATTTGTACCATTATCATTGAGGGAGGAGGTTCTGAGGGAGTTCCTCATATCGACATTGGTAGTACCTCTTGGTGTAGAAAATATGTACCAGGACCTCCAACATCAGTTTAGGTGGCTAGGTATAAAGATGGTCCTGGAATAGTTTTCTTCTTGATGTCTCACTTTCCAGCATGTGATAGCAAAGCACCAGGTTCTAGAATGATTGACATAACCACTTGATGTGGTAGAGTGGAAGTGGGATGGGATATCAATGGACTTCATGATATTTTTACCACACATGTCCTGGGGAAACGATGCCATATGGGTGATCATTTAAGGACTCACCATGTCATCCCACTTCCTACCTGTCCGAGATAAGATTTCAGTAGAGAGTTTGTGATTCATATACGTTCCATAGATAGTTCCACTTCATATAGTTTCATTGATGATCATTTCCTATCATGGTGTTTGTTTCACATCCCTATTGTGGAAGGGGTTGTAGAAGGATTTTTGGAATTAGTTATGCTTGATCATGGAATTTCATACCCAAACAGATGTCTAGATAGAAAGGATGATCCAAGTTCTAGAGGATATATTGTTGGCCTATGTCTAGGACTTCGGTCATAGCTGGGAGGATTACCAAACACTGGTGGAGTTTGCATACAAAAAAACTACCACTCTACCATTGGTATAAAAATATAGGAGTCCCTATAGAAGTGACCTTGTAGGTCACCAATTTGATGGACGAACCCTGGAGAGTCAGCACACATGCTCCCATAGTTGGTGTAAACTACAATGAAAATAGTGAAGATCATCCAGGAGAGGATAGGGACTGCACATAGCAGGAAGTTGTCATATGCTGATATGAGGCAGAGACCTATGGAGTTCCTAGAAAGAGACCATGTGTTCCTTTAGGTATCACCTCATTGTGGATTGTGGATATTTTTCCAGGGTGGCAAGTTATCTCTGAGACACATCATCCCTTTTCAGATTCATTATATAGTTGGTCAGGTGGCCTAGCGCCTATCTCTACCACCATAGTTTCTCCGGGTGTACGATGTATTCCATATATCGCAACTGTGGAAGTACCCTCATGGTCCATAACACGTTGTTGACTGGAATGAGCTGGACATTGATGTTGGGGTGACTTTTTTAGATTACTTGGCGGAGATCTTGGATTGACAGTAGATACCCTTTGTGTGTGGTCGATTCCTCTGGTGCACATCCGGTAAAAGCACGAGAATCTCTAGGGGAGAACATGGTAGCGGGAGGCTCATATTAATACTTAATACCCTTATCTTTCTATTTATTATCCCATGATTTGGCTTACGGGGACGTAAACCCCTAAGGTGGGGAGAATTTAATGACTCATATGTTTTATGATGTTATTTTTTATAAATTAATTTGGAAACTTCTATGAATATTTGATAAGACGACATATGATTCCTAGACTCAATGTGCCCAAAACAATTCATTGAATGATGTTCAATTTTTAATAACATGTGCAAGAGTATTTTCTTTAATACATGAATAACTATAAATTGGGGTCTGGATCTAAAATATGTGTGCACTGTTGTCATTAGAATAGAATAATTACTTTAAGGGGTATTAACATCGACTTGTTTGGTTCGACCACGAATGTAAGCTTTGTGACATAAATTTTATTAAAAAATTAATAAAAATATATTTTATTTTGAAAATAGATTTGTTTTCATTAAAATGTTCCTTATTTTCTCGAATATAGGGTTACGACATAACTCGGGAAATCCTCTGAGGCAAGGAGAATGAGTTCCTTCCAACGAACATCAACATATTAGAAAATCAAGATCGAAGAACCTCGGATTCGATGTGTCAATGAATGACAATGACACAAATTATCCCTTAATCAAAAAATGAACCAAATTACTGGTAGGGTTTTGTCTCATTATGATTCATTTCCCATTATTCAATTCGATGAGGTTTGCATAGAAACCCATGAACAGGTTGATCCACGGTTTGATCGTTTGTAGTATTGTAATTTAAGCTTATGGTAATTCAAATATGGGTTAAATCTGAGTGATTGCTTCATTGTTTATAATCCCTCTAACAATGATGAATCGAAGGTGATGTGAACAATGGACATTATTTTTCCTTTGGGTGTTTTGTGTTGCTTCTTTTCTCCCCCCAATCCTTTGCATTCGTTGTGTGTTCATCATCTTTGAAAATTCTATAAGAATGATCAATAATTTCCTCCCTGCTCCATGGTTCTATGATCTGAGATCGAGGATCCGTACCCTCGATGACACAACAGAGGTGTGATGGTAGGTGTGGAATGATTTAGTCAGAATTGTGGCACAAGGTTGCAGTGCATGGAAGCAGATTTGGCTAGTTTGGGTAAGGAATCATCGGTCGGGGGGGCCGGTCCAGTCGGATGGTCAGCCGAAAGGGCAAGGACACCAACAGAGCAACCAACAGAAGAAGAATGTGATACAGAGGCCGCGTCAGGGCCGACATAGTTGGAGGGTGTGGGCCATGGCTGGAAACTGTGATGTTGATTGGGGAATACAGTGAGGTCAGGCTAGGTACATAGTGGCAAGCTGGGATGCGTCTTGGTGCAACATCGAAGGAACCCAAGATAGTGAGTCCATGACGCAGGTGGTTTGGTGAGTCAGCAACATGGAATGAGACACGACATCACATAATCATGGGAGGAACATGGTTGGGGTACACCGTATGCAGCACAGTGAACCAGCCCACAGTGCGTGCCAGACCAGGGGAAGTCGGATGACTCCTGTGGCCTTGCGGGTTGGGATGGGTCAGGTCATCCAAACTCAGTCAGATTTTCAAGCATGTCAGACCAGGTCTATCAAGTCGGGGTGCACCCAGATTGAACCCAGGTCATACCGTTTTCACAAAAATGGTCGTAACTATCAAACAGAAGCTTCATTTGATGAACTCTCTCTGACGATGGGACCTTTGCAACAAGGTGGCCCATTTGATATGGATTGGTTAGATATTATCAAGGATCATTATAGGGGGATAGTCTCTCTTGGTTCATTCTATGAGGTCTCACTAAAGTATTACGTCTACATCACTAGATAATTGTCCCCTCTAGTAGATGATTCCCATATAGTGTTTTGGTGTCCCTACTTGGGATTGAAGTGATAGTTTATCACCCATGATAATGATTTTTGGGAATTGGCATGACCACCAGGTGATGGGTGATATTCCTCCATCAAGCTGTCCTTAATGATAGTGTTATAGGTATTATCTGAGAAGGATCCCCTACATTACAATCTGTATTAGTAGTGTTATCGACATTTGTTAATATGGATCCCCTACATTTCAGGATAATATAGATTAGGTCATTGGTATTCTTGGGGAAATATCCCCTCTATGTTTTTTATAATATTTGATCAGTGTATTTCTATTAAATTGGGGCCCAATTTTGCAGTACCTCTTCTCGAAAGTCTCAAATGATATCATGGCTCATGGAGTGAGTTCTCCATGAATTAGTGTGCCTCGGGTAGAATCTCATGGTGGTGATCAGTTATTACATAACTTTTTACACTATGTCTAGTTACCTGTATATCCGAATATCCTTGGTATATGTGTTACAAGCATTTAAATTTGTAGATATGATTGTACTTCATCTATTTCTTTGTGGAACACATCATGTATCACATTGTGGTATTACTTTGTGGTTTCAGGTTTCCCTGATGTGTATTGTTTTAATCAACCCCCCACAGGCTTTACCTACACATGTCATGTCTTATGAAGACGATCATTTCTTTGACAGAACTCTATGTGGTCCAAGACCAAGTGGTTCTTAGAGAGATCCGACATATGCGGTATCCTCCAATGGAATTAAACCATTTTCTTACACCTACCATTCAGGTACGGTTTTATGTGGATGAGTTTAATGAACTTGTGTGTTCACTTTTACAGACACTTTCTTTTGGTGGGATTTTATTCTGGACTTTTTTACTTTCCAATATCATACTTTCGTACTCTATGGTTGGTATCTTAGTGTATTCATGCATTTTATACTTAGTGTTTTTACATTTCAGCATTTTGGTCTTGGTAATGTGGGTGGGTGTGTACAAGTACTTATCCCGATTCCTCCCATTTGTGGGATATGCCTACTCTATGCTAGTTCCCAGCCCCTATCATATCAGAGTCGGGCTTGGGGTATTCATAGAATGATTCCCTCTAGGATGGGTCATGACATAGTTTATCGTTTTGATGCTGGATTGACTCTTATATGTCCCAAAATAATTATGAATCATTTTACTAAATTATCATGAAAATTCAAGCGTGTTGATCAGTTTTTAATGAGTGGCACACATTTTGAACTAAAATTTTAATTTTAAACTAATAACTAACACTTTGGGTAATATAGGGTATTATAAGAACCCATATATTCTTTTCATTTTGTCTGAGAGCGCCTATATGGCTGTGATCTTTCTCTGAGCCCCCGAGCAAGCATCTGATCTCTGATATGACCGCCATCAATTGTGTTTTGATTGCCTAAAAATACGGTGTTCTTGAGAAATTCAATGCTTGAGGTTCATGTATATATATTCCCCAACACCAACGTAGGTGGTTTGTACCTTTTCATTTAATGTTCTTGAATTATATGTGCAATTTTCTCGAATACCATTGAACGGGGTTTTGCGTGTTTACCATTTAAAACCTGTTAATTTCTTATTATGTTGGAATGCATGAGTATAGGTTATTTGGATGTGAATAGGCTGTATTTCTATGCCTTGGAAGTGTTTTACCATGCATGTTCTATTTACGACAGTTTGGTCTTGTTTAGATTGTAAGGCTTCCTTGATGTTTTCCCATGCCTAGTATCGTAGGATGGGGTGATTATTTTTATCTAACATGCTTGGTATGTTGTAGACTATTTAGGCAAGTAGTTCTTGAGGATTACTTTGGTTTTATTGGATTGCTATTCCCATTTACATACATAGGGTCGTGAGAACCTGGTGTATTAGAATAAGGGGAATTGACCTTGTGAACTTCCTCAGAGAGTCTTTAACCACTTTTGACTATATGGGGATTTAATTATGTGAGCTTCATCATAGATTCTTTATCACCTTAGAGTATAAGAGGAATTGAATGTGTGTTCTTCCTTAGAGAGTCTTTGTTATATCATTGTAATTTGAACCATATGGGTAGATTGTGTGTGATTCCTAGAGGGTTGCTTGTGTTGCTAGGTAGGACCAGAGGGGATAGGTTGTGAGTACTTCCCAGAGTTTTACCTATTTGGTTTTTCCAGATGTTATTAGCTGCTTACGTGATATGTGGAATTGAATGCTTTGAAACTGTAGGATTGGTTACTCTTGAGTGCATCCTTGTTTACTGCATACTTTTGATTATTACCTTCTATATATTCACTGACAGTTAGACACAGATCTTGTGGTGATTTCCTATAGAGATATAGTGTCACACACTATTTTTTCCATTCTTTTAGTCCCAAACATATTATATTTCTCTAGATATAGATATGGTTAAGCACCCTTCTTCTTCATGATTTTGACTACTTCGGTGTTGGTGATCATGTGTCAAGTAGAGGCTTGCGATGCTGAGGAGTTTATAATTGTTTCCTTTGTACTTGGTTTTGTACTAAATGTTTTCCAGCATTGAGGTTTGTTTGTATTCTTTCATAGAACTATGAATCATGAATCTTTTATATATATTCTCTAGTTGATTCTTACTTTTAGTCTTCCACAGTTTACTGTTGTATGGTGTGTTTACTACTTCCACTATTGTATATCTATTTATTACTTCGACTGTGTGCTCTGCCAATGAGGGCATACTTTCCCCACAATCACACCTATGGCCCTCCCTGCTACTTGGCCACCTATGTTATTCGGGGAAATGCACTTGAGGCCATGTGACCAACCAGGTACGGGGCTCCTTTGGGAGGCCTCCGGAACTAGGATGTTACAAAGTGGTATCAGAGGGATTCTTTTCATCTTGACTAATTGTTTAGAACCTATATCCTGGGATAGGAAGGACTAGGTACTTGGTAATAAGTTGTGCCCGAGAGTAGATAACTCGTGTATAGGGAAAATCCATTCTACCTCGTTTATTTTAATGTTTCTGGTTTTACAATTTTACAGTTGATTTGATTTCACCATTCAGTGATTCACTTGTTTTGTGTTTTTATTGTTGATGATATCGAGGTTCTGTTTCTACAACAACCTGATGAGATGAGGGTATGCCAGCTCATGCATTATATAGGCACTTCCTTGAAATCACATGTCATGTATTATTTCCATGCCATTTCGGGTGCATTAGTGATTGCATGTTTTTGTGATAGATGTTGCGCTAGATATGCATGCTATTGTGATAGATGCATTGATAAAATACCTGATTTTGATAGGGTATAACTTTGCGTAAGACTTTCATTGATAGAACACAAAACATTGGTTCCTGAGGTGTCATGGGCCCTCATGGACTAGAATTTGGTAGATCGTTGTTTTTTTTCATTGTTTATAACATTTATAAGATTCCAATATTTGATTAGTGGGGATTATGGGTCCTCCCAGATCAGAATTTGGAACTTTCAATGTCCCTTCAATGTTTTTCTAGGTTATAGAGTAGTTTCAGAGGATTTTTATACTGAGGAGTTGTTATCTGTTTCCTTTGTACTAGGATTTTTACTGTTTGTATTTCATCATTATTGTTTGTTTAGCTTCTTTCTTAGTAATATGTATTGTGAATCATTTAAATATAAGCTCAAGTTTCTTCTTACTTTCTGTCTTCATCTTTTTACCATTGTATGGTGTGTTTACTGCTTCCGCTATTGTATATATTTTTATTACTTCTTTTGTGTGCTCTTCCAATGAGGGCATAGTTTCCCCACTATCACACCCAAGGCCCTCGCTAATAGTTGGTATCCTCTAAAATTTGGGGAAATGTTCTTGAGGCCATGTGACCAATCAGGTATGTGGCGCCTCTGTGAGGCTTCTCTAACCAAGATGTTACAAGTATACTGTATATCGGATTGTGGTGTGTCTAAAATATACACATTAAGAATTAGTTGTGGTTCATTTTCCTAAAGTATAAAAACAATATGAATTTGATTTCTCTGTTTTGAGTATGTGATTTCAGGTTTTGACTACAATGTTAATTATAAACTAAAAATATAAATTCTGAGTCATACTAAGCACATGGTGTTTTAAATTCAGTCAAAAATACTTACTTGGAAGTGGCATCATTATGATTCGCTTTATGTTTTAAACAGCATGGGGTTTCCTCTTCAATCCAAAAGGATCATTTTATCTGTTTTCTAAATAATTATAGATAGTTGAATGCAAAAAATGACTTCCTAAAAGATCTATCAAAAAACTAAATAAGAATAAGATAAAAATTCTATAGAAAATTAACTTAAAATAGTAAATAAAATTAAAAAAATATTAAATAGATAATTATGAATTCAACTTTTCACTCAATTGTTGAAAAATCTAGTGGTAGATGCATTATTACGAATCACTCCTAGTTTCAGGCAATGTGGGGGTTCCTCTTCCATCCAAATGGAAATTGTTATATCTTTTTAGGCTTGTTTCATATAGATTAAAAAAATAAAACTTCCCAAAATATCTATGAAATAAATTATTTGATACAGATGATAAGGAAATTTATAGAAAATATTAGATAAAATAATGAAAAAATTAAATAAAAAATAGTAGGATTCACCTTTGTATTCTGCTTTTGAAAAAATACATTGGTAGATGAATCTTTATGATTCAATTTAAATTTCATGTAGCTTGGGGATTACTCTTCCATATAAAAGGAACATGTTCTCTCTATTCTAACTTATTGTATATAGTTAAAATAAAAAACAATACATCCCAAATAAGATGTGAAAAAATAATAATAATTAGATAAAAATGAAAAAGGAAATTATTTTTAGAATATTAGATAAAATGATGAAAAAATTAACTAAATAAGTAATAGTAATTAACCTTTTCATGATGTATGTATATAATCTTGAATCATTTATATATTTCCATTATCTCCCTTACATCCTCGAAGTTCAATATTTCACGAGAATGAGTAGCTCCAAATAGACAATCCGAACGCGAGTAAAAGAATAAATCTGTATGAGAATAATAATTCATATATTAGTAATATTATAAAAAAATAAATTAAAAATTATATAAAATAGTGCGTTAATAAAATTTTAATTTTCTACTAAATATACACTATTTAAGTCATACTAGGTACACTGTGTATAATGTTGAGGTGTGGTTGTTTCCTACACATCTCAAATTAATTATGTAATGTTGTCCTACTTATCATAATAATATAAATTAATTTACTTGGTTTTGAGTATGATAGTTTTCTTATTTAAAAAAATAAATTTCAAATAAAATGATCCACTTGGAGTCATATGGGTCACATCGTGTGTCAAATTGAGGTGTGATTAATTATTACACATCAAAAATGACTTAAATATCATTTTAATATCAACACGATACAAATTCACCTTATTAATTTTGAGTATATACTTTGTCATTTTTATTAGAATTTCATTGGAAACTAAAAATAGACACTTTGAGTCATATCGGTCACATTGTGTATCGGTTTGACATGGGAACAATTCCTACACATTACAATTAACTTATGAATAATTTTCCAAAATTAATAAGACAATTTTAGCATGTAGGATCAGTTTTTTGTGAGTGTCATATTTTTTGACCAGAAAGGTCACTTTTAAACTAATAACTACCACATTGAGTGATATCATGCATACCCTTTATCAAATTGAGGTCTTGCTACTTGCTACACGAAAAAAATGTATTATTGAAAATTTTTATAAAGTATCAAAAAATAAAAATTGGTTTTCTCAATTTCATATATGGGACATTTTTTTGAATAAAAATGTAAATTTTAAACTAAAGACATAAACTTTGAATCATAATGGGTATAAAATAATGAAAAGGTCAACTAAATAAGTTGTATATTGTCAGCTTTTCATAATGTCTGTATACATTATAACAGTTGGTATATCTCCCATTCATTTAAAAAAAATATTTCATCTTGTCAAAAAGAGTAATTTTGACCATCCTAATAGTACTAGAAAAATATAAATAAATAATGGATTAATAAATATTTTAAATGAAATTATAATTATCATTGAAAATACCTCCGCGGGGATGCAATTTTGTTAATGGTATATGATATATTTCATAAATTTTCAAACATGATAACCCAAATATTCTCCATTAATATGTTTTATACATTGTAGAAACATTGATATAAATATAATATATATATATATATAAGTAAATTATTACATATACCACAATACTTATCCACTTTTAGAATTTGATTGGCTCCTTATATTCAGAGACTATCCTCATTCAATGATTTTGACAATATTTACACACCACATATCATAACAAAATTTCAATTAAAACTAAATATAAAATATATCAATTAGGGTATATTTGAAAAACATTTCATGTAGTTTAATGAAAATTGATAAATTCCATTAGATGTTGTCCATTTTAAGGAATCCATGCATTGAATCCAAAAAAATGTATATCCGAAGTCATAAATTTCACTTAAATAAGTAAACAATGCTGCAGAAAAAAATAATATATAATGAAATTAATAAAAATAAATTTGATATTTTTAAATTTTATATTTTTAAACTTGCATTATGGGTATTCAAAAGATTCTATTGTCTGTATGTTTTCATCAAAACATTTTGGTTTGTATATCCCTTATTACATAAATTTTTTTCTGGGGAATTATTTTTATTGAAGTGATGTGGGGGATAATGAGTCTAATATTATACATAGAGGGGTTTTCCTTCAAATATAATTCATATAAATGCATGAAAAAAATTGAATAGTATTAATTTATAATTTACATAATAGAACTTCTATTTGATAGGGAAATCATGAAAACATATATCATTTATACATTTATAGGTGAGTATACTATCCATTCATGCATGTGGATTTCATTTACATTATAAAGACAAATATATTATGTAATGGCGTCACTGTACATCAATTCTTCAAAATAAATTATGGTCTTATCATCTTTTAAAAAAAATTATCCATAAGAACTTTTAATGTTAGAAAATTTGGAAGTTGGTCCTGTAGGGTAAAGGTACTTTATGAAGATATTTTTGGAGTATTTTTTGATTATTTTGATATTTTTTACTTGGCCATTCATTCCACCCCCATCCCTTTTTCTATCTATAATAAAATTCATCGGTTCAAGCCTTTTTTCATTAATTGTAAAAAAAACATTATGAAAAATAAATTTAAAATAAATACCTCATTACAACTTATTCTTTACAAGATATTTCGACCATGATATGAATGTTCCAATAGCATTCTCGATCATATAAATATCTATATCACCATGTGGAAACGTTTTCTCAGAAATCGGGTCATGAGTTAAATTAATCCCCACTCTAACATGATCTATTAGGTGTTTTTTTGTATATATTACCTCCCTGTATTTTGAACATGGTATCCCTTAAAACATGGATATGGGTGGGAGTATATAGATATACATCAAAATCATTTTTACAATCTATAATATCAGTATATGAAACATATCAGTTTCATCCAAATTCACATTTCACAGAAGAAATTATAATAATGTTAATTAACTCATTAAAGGTAGCGCATTAAGGGGAATAGATCACCTCAATGATAGTGGGGGTGGGGGATCTCTTCTTATTGGTTGTTATTTAGTTCTTTATTATCATCGATTACGTCCAATATGATTTTCTAATAACTTTTTTTTTTACCAATTATGATTTCATTAAAGAGTTGCTAATTATTCCTATAGGTGTTCAATTTTCATGTCTTTATCACCTATTTATTTTCTCTCAAAATATGTTCAGAGTGACACCCCAAAATTTTCACCTCTAATTTTGACATACTATTTTTTCCACATCAAGGCCACTGATAGTAGTTGTTCATCGTGTACAGCTGAATCTGATAATTGTGTCTATGTTAGATAAATAATATATCCAAATAAGTAATCATTCTTAAGAAATACAGATTTATATAAAATGAATTTTTTAGTATGGGATACTTACACATGATTCCCACACTTTTTGTGGTTTAATCTATTAGTATCTATTATTTATTTACACATGACTACATCCACATCACATTATGTGGGATACATTTGGATTTGAATTTTAATTCATAAATATGAATATAAATAGTGGATCATAATTGTGTTTTTGTTTTATGTCACAGAAATTAATTATGGTAGATTTACAATATGTACATATTTTCAAGTGAGGCATACCCCATCCATGATTTATAGTAGGGTTATGTTGCATTATCTTCCTGTTCCTTATTTTAATGACTCATTTTTTATTTCATAAATTAATAATTCTTAATAAAATTGATTTATATACATATTTTCAAGAAATTTATTACTAGTCACAATGAAACTAATAATATGTCTCCCCATGATGACCAATAAATACATCCCCTAGTTTTTGGTTTATTAGATATGCATACCTATGTGACAGGTGCTTGTTTATTTTCTCTTCTAAAACATCAAGATGAAACTTCTTATGAATTATGAGAAAGGCTATGTCAACCATTACAGCATGAATTAAAAAAAAATCATTTAGTATTAATCTAATATAATTTCACTCTATAAGAGATAAACATTGTGCCACAAATTTACAACCATTAGATTACACATGCTAGTGGTGAGCCCAAATTAACTACTTAACATGGGATTTTTGGTGTTAATAGGATGGCCATGTGGATTCCATCCAACCTCAATTTTAATGATTTTGTTTCTATTCTTAATAATTTTTTCAAACATCTTTACACTATTGTGATCCTATTTTTTAGGGGAAATTATTTTTTCACAATATACCATTTCCTCAGATTCTACACCATTAATATGTTGTTCCTATATATTGGTAGATTGTATATGTGCAGAAGGTTATTGTTCCTCTACATTAGGAGCACCGTCATGTTGAGAATCTTATTGTACCTTGGTATTAGAAGCATCAACATGTGTAGAAATAATTATTTTCAAATGTGTGGGAAATTTTAATTTAGATATCATAAATATAGTACTGAACATATAATAATATAAGGAAACATAATTTTTATTATAAAGACTATAACCTGATTATTGGACACTCTTTTTTAAAAGTTTAAAAGGATTTGACCCCTCTATAGAGTATCCAAACCCATTCATTATGGTACCTATGACATACAATACCCCCAAATACATTGGGACTACTATGGAATGATTATTACTTCCTAATGGTCATAATCACTTGAATTTACATCTAAACCTCTAGTAGTTTTGTTCGATAATAGAATAATTGAACACTTTGGGTTTGTGGGATCTATGTCATAAAATACATGTACATCCTATGATTCCATTATAAACAGTTTATATATTTTCCCTTCCATAATTAAATCCACTTTAATGAATCCCAATTCATCTATTTTAATACTACTCCTTTCATAAACCCACTTATATTGAAAAATAATCACATGGAATGTTTTACAATCAAACTTCTATATTAGATTTATGATGCAAAAGTATTACATATTCACAAAAAATGGATTTCTGTCCTTGGTAGTAGATGCATGCACATTTTTCCTCTATTTGTCCATCGAATCCATTCTTAAACTCTGTATGTATTTCAAAATATGTCCTTAAAAATATGGTATCAAAACAATCCAATAAACTTGTTATAATGTGTATTTTAGATCCATTCTTCATCCCTTGATGGATTCAAAATACAAATAATTTCTTTATGTGTTTCAACAATGGGGGAAACCCCTAAACTGTAATGAAAAAATTAATGGTGGGTCTAATCATGATCTATAATAGTGATTTTGAAAACATGTACTCTGAAAATTCCACCACCCTCAAGATTTTTAATGTGATGAGATTTTGGTAGAACAATGCTATCCGCACAAGAAAGGTAGTCCTTATAGAATTCAACAGCTTCCTCAATAACAGATTACTCTACAATACAACCTTTTGGGTGAGTTCAATTCATAAAATACCATTCAAAAATAATCATATAAAATTAAAATGGGGGTAAATCCTTCTATAATACATAGGCCATGTTGTTGAATATCTCTTAACGTGTGATCCATCAAGTGAGAAATCTTATCAAAAAAATTATGTGGGAGGAATGTCTCCAATTTAAGTTATATGAAACCAATTTCCTATTACAATGTTGGAAATTTCACAGGGTCTATAACTTTGATGTATATATATTTGAAAAATAAATAGATCTTGGTTAATTTATGAAGTAAATTCTTAGGTAAAATGTAATGTAAAGTTATAGGCATATGATCTTACATCAAACATCATTGTCATCTAATTTCAGATCCTTCAACTTTAAATCATTCATTGATATGATATTATTGATATTTTATGAATACCCCTATAGAATCATGACATCATTCAAGAAGTTTTAAAACTTATATCTCTCATTCCTAGATAGAGTGTATGCAGATAGATGAAGATAAGTCTATTTTTTACCTTCAATTAGAACATGAACTTCAAGTATTCCTCTATCAATAATGTCCATCCTAACCTTAATTAAATTCATATTTTTGGGGTGTATTTAGAAACGTTCCAATAAAACTACCACATATAATTTTTTCCACGTGCATACCATCAATAAAATTCCAGTCGTACAAATAATTATAGTATTTTATTTCAAAAAACAAATCTATTTTTACAACTTGTTTTCATATGCTTTTTCTTAAAAGGATTACTAAATGCGGTGTTCATGTATTTTAATTTCATAAATGTTTGATCACCTGTTATAAAGAGATTTTGTGGTACTTTATTTCGAACTCCCATCAAATGATGTCATCCAAGATCAGAACATATATCACTGGGGTATAAATTTGAAATGTATTATAATCATATTCTTGGATGATTTTTCCCCCAATTTTATGATGTATATTGTTTAGAATTTTTAATCATTTCAGTTCCATTAATGTTATATCCTTAAAAATTTCCCTAATTAATAAAGTCGTTTATCGTCATGTAAAACATGGATCTGCACATAAAATATTCATTTCTTTAAGAAACATACAATGCAACACCTGAATCCAATAATAATTTCAAATATTTGATGAGTGAAGCCAAATTGTAATTTTTTAGGTTTTTTTAAATAAATATTAATATCATTACATAGTTTTATTAGTGCTAATATAATAATATATAACGTAATATATTTTCATTTCATGCATAACCATCATGTAATGTTATAATTTACCAATATAATTGTCCATGTACTGTGTGTTTTTATAAAAAACAATTGGATTCACTCCATCTATAGATAGGGTAAGAAGAAGGTCTCACAACTTATTTCTAAATTCATTATACCTGTGATCAATTCACTTCCACTGTGGAGAGTCTTTATAGTGAAGAAGTTTCCCATATTTATTTCTTGTAACTGCATACTAAATCAATTATTTTAAAGTCTCCTCATTTCCATATAATCCCATAAACCTTGGACCGATTATAATTTACCATAAAACTTATGTAGAACCTGATTCATCTTTCTTGTATCGATAATAACCATACATTATGAATTTTTTATGTTATTTATTTCCTTGTGAATCTATATACATTCATTTAGATAGATATTTATTGTTTCGTACATCATACACATTGAATGTAAAATTCATTTAATATCATATTTTCAGCAAGGAAGCATATTTTTTTCAAGGAGAATATCATTCAAGAGAGAAATTAGTTTAGTAAAAGTAGAATCACACCATCCATTTCAATATTTTAAGTAATAAAAATTTAGTATGCCTGGTAATGATGTATATTTAGTTCCACCATCATAAAATGGTGTCTATTCAAAACTATTTTTCCATTCAAAAAATTTTGTACAATCAATATGTTCATATTCCGATGTCATTGTAATTTCCCCCAAAAGATCTTCCACATCATTCCCACATATAATCAAATGATTGTTATGGTCTTCATCAATTCCCATGCTAGTAATCATGTCATCTAATCCATAAAATGAAATCTTATTCTACTGACTATTTACATTCTATTTTCCCCATCTATAGTCAACTATTTATAACATTGATCGATTCCATAATAGATCATGTGTTATTCCAACTTGTCTTGTAACACCTGAGACTTTTATGTTATATAAATCATCAAAGGAATATTTTTCTACACAATAGTTTCTTGGCTTGCTTTACACGAAATCGCGACCTTCCTCGATAGCTTGCTTCATACGCAATACCGAGTTTCACTAAACAACGATATGCTATTAAAATATTATTAAAACTAGCCATTATGAATAGTAATAGCCACTTTTTGAAATTTTATTTTTCAAAATGGACTTCATTTTTGGATTCGGAATATCAAAATTAGCCTAGGGTGAAATTTTGGTATTTTTCTGAAAACTTTCAATTTTTGATGAATAGTGAAACCACTAAGTGGTAGTTAAAAAAACTGAATTTTTCATAAAACTTAATTTTACCGCTTCTGTGAGTGGAATTTCAAAAATCTGAGAGACACGGTTGATGTCAGTAAGTAAAATGTGGTTCAATGAGATGAAAATAATTTTTTGGTGAATAGTAACTTTTTACTTTTTTTACCACGGTAAAAAGTAAATAGAGAAATTAAGGGTAAAGATGATATTATTATTACCCTAACACATGTCCTAATTCTATTGGATAAGTGTAATTCGACCAAAAACAAACTTAGGAATAAAATATGACCATTTAGGCCCACTTGGATTAGATTAGGACATTTATTATTAATTTATTTAAAGAAGGGTTAAAATAGTTAAAATCAAAGTTTAATAAGTAAATAATTTTTAATATAGGGTTATACAAAAGATAAATTCGACTATAAATATTCATTAGAAATCTAAAACGATTTCCTACATAATGGTATTTTATTTGTAATTTATAGACATTAAATAATTTAATTTATGTATGACACAATGATGATGCAGTAATTATCATATTAATGAAATATTGACATAATTGATGTTATAAACACCAAAATAAATGTAATTTCAGACTTTTTATGAATCCCACTAATTTTCTAGGTTAACATGACATGTTAGTATTGATTTAATTAACTTGGTTAGAACTAATAATTCTGTTATGATTTTCACAAAAATCAATTACTAAATAGTGTCAAAATTGACATAAAATAGTTTTTAAAACAAATATTATATTGGTAATTGTTATTTTATTCCTAAAAATCTACGGTTCGGCCAAATGACTTATATAAGGTTATATATATTAATAATAAACAAATTTTGGTTCGTTTGTCTGCTTATAGTAAGTTTATTAATCTTATAGTATAAGAACACAAGAAGACATGGTAAAAGTAAAATTATTTAACTTAATGTTAAATCTAAATGATAAGGTTAAAATAGGAACCTAAACTTGTTTAAATTCTATTGGATGAGAGTATTTCGACCCATCCCCGCCTTAGCTTCGAAAGATACCAATTTGGAGCTATTTAAAACCGAACTTGACTTTATAATAAAATAATAGTTTTAGTTATTCCAAAGGTGCCCCTCTCCTCCCTTATAAAAGGACACCTCCTCCCCCTCTTCCTCACACCACTTTGAGCCTTCAAGCTCGGCCAACCCCTGCCACGTTCTCCTATCCACTTCCCTAGAGACATCCTAGAGGTCCTGGTCTTCTTCAAATACCAATTTTAGTGCCCTAAAAGATGGTCTCAAAGAAGCACTTCAAAGAAGAGGTAATGTCCGTTACCGATTCTTTCATCTTTATTTCTTCTTACACTTATTCTTCATTAGTTGTTTCATTATGAAGTAATCACATCATTATCACTCATATACTGATATGTTATTATAAGTATGAAACAACCCTATTTCACTATCTATCCATCCTACGGAAAAAAGAAATCACTGCGCGTGCGTACATACGGAATACCGTCTCCACGCCGTGGTGTAATCTATTTTCCACCACCACCTTACTTGGATGAGTGTAATGGTGTAAATAATGAATACATATGACTATTATAAAGTGATATTGATTCTGAAATAGTATACATACACTCCAATACAATTCCACGATCATAGTAACGATATCATCACTCGTGCGTACGTATGGAATACCGTCTCCACGATGTGATGCGACTCGTTCAACATGATAATAATTTCATAATGATTATATAAATGAATTGAATGAATTAATATGATATATATTACACTAATACCATTCTGTAAATGAGGTATCTATAACCTAAAGAAAAGAATAAGAATTTATTCGACAAAACAGACATAAGAACAAAAAGTTATAAAAACCTGAATAACAAGTAGCAAAGAAATATTACTACTAAGAAGCTAAGAATATGACCATATATAATATCATAAAAATAAGTATGATTCTTGAATAAGTCAATAACATTATTTAAATCATTATACAGGAGTTTCGGAAACTTACAAATCAAGTCGGACCTAAGGTAAGGGAAATATCACAATCTCACTTTTATCCGAGATTGTTTTTACTTTGGTAATTACTGGGGTGTATTTTATCATCCACATACATGTTCCCTCAATATGTAATATTATTTCCATCCTTCTACAATAGTTTATATCCAATTTTACCCTTCGGTAAGTTTTTTTGTAAAAGATATGAAAGGAATCTTTTGTCATTTTTCGTACGAGGTACTTTTTGACTTTTCTGACAAAAGTACGAAGAATGTTTTTTTAACTTATACGGCATGAATGTATTTTTAAAACATTATTTCCAAGAAGCTTCCTTTACAAGTTTTCAAGTTTATTTTTAAATAAACTTCTTTTAGTTTATAATTGTACGACGTGTTAAGAAAGGAAAAGTGCTTTTGAAGCAGAAAGGATATTTTCTTCAAGAATGGAGTTCAAGTGTTTTATCAAAATTATTTTCCATCTAAGATAATAAAGGGTTTTGTTTCTATCCATATTATTACATTGATTTGATTATGTTGTGATGGAATTATATTTATGAATTTTTTTATCTTATATGAATTGTTTTATGATGTCACGATGTTTAATATTCCCATTTTTATTACATGGGTTATGCGATGATGTATGGTTTATGATTTTGTGGCACACATAAGAATGGTATCATTAAGAGATGGGTGGGACCTATATCTCCCACCAATGCATTGGGTAAAGATTTTATATCTCATGAGATAGACATGGCTGGAACGGTAGGGTATACCGGTTCAGTGAAACACGACTGAAATGAGGGTGACTCGGTTCAGAAAGGGACTTTGTCCACTAAGATAGTCTTGGCAATGAGTCTTGACTAACAAGAAATGATTCTCTATGATTATGTGTGTATACCACAAAGTTTCATGTTTTAAGTTATGATTATTGTGATTACATTTCACTGCCATGATTTATTCCATGTTATAATATTATGATCTCTTTTGCAGGATAAGATTTCCAAAAGTTATGTTCTTTAGTATATGATGTGATTGATATTTCTTTTGTTTACCCTTACTGAGAATTTGAGCTCACCCTTTTGTATGTTTTATTTCCCCAGGTCAGGAAGAAGGTCATTAAGTAGAATATTCCAAAAAGGGGCTCTAGATATGATGAAATAAATGGGAGGCAAAGTAGATGCTTTATGAACCAGTTGTTTATGTTTCCCAGTTTCTAAAGACACAATACCTATACGGTCCTTTCTTGGTTTTGTTATATGTTCTAATATGTGTGCTTCAATTCGGAAGTAATAACAATTTATGTAATGTATGGGTCGTTATAGTTGGTATCAGAGGAAAGGTATAGTCATCCTTTGGAAACTAGGATGTAAAAGCCTTAGTAAGAACCCTAAGGATAAGTCTTAGCATAGAACACAATCTTAGTGTTTTAGAAATGGCCATGAATAACCTAGGATAAGACCTTAAGTGTGAAATTTTATTCTTAATTATGTGGTTTTCCTATTCTAATTAGTGTTGCTCACACTATTCTTCTTGGTTTTAGTCAATGGCTGGAACCTGAAGGAATCGTGTTAATGCGGAATGCGACGGGCAATGCAATGATTGTCCCCCTGAGCAACCAAACGTTATCGGAGCTGGAATGCAAAATCTTGTAGCCATGCTCACACAACTTTCTCAAGCTATGAATCATGCAGGACTTCCAAACGAGCAAAGGAAGGAGAAACATTCTGTTGAATCCTTCATGAGGCAGCGTCCACCTTCTTTCAGCGGGTCTACTGATCCATTAGTTGCTGAACAATGGATTAGTACTACTGAAAAGATATTTTCAGTTCTTCAATGTTCTGAACATGATAAAGTCATCCTAGTAGTGTATCGTTTGGAAGGAGATGCTGACCAATGGTGGAATATTATTAAGAATACGAGGCAAAGGGATGAAATTGAGTCCATGGAATGGGACGAGTTCAAGAACTTATTTTTCAATAAGTACTTCCCTCGTATTCTCCGAACAAAGATGGAGAAAGAGTTTCTTGAACTAAAGCAAAAGGATGATAAATCTGTTGGTACCTATGAAGCAAATTTTACAAGACTTGCAAGGTACGCTTCTGGTATTATTATCCAACCTGAGAGTAAGATCAATTGATTCGTTAGTGGCTTAAAACCAAGTCTTCAAAGGGAGTTAGCCATAAGGGACTTCAATAGCTATGAGGAAATCGTTCGATGTGCTCTCAAAGTCGAGATTGAGATTGGAGTAACCCATCAGTCATATGGGTTTGATAAGAAGAGGAAAATGGAATTCAAAGGAAAATCTAAAGAGCACACTGAAAAGAAGATGAGCGTTCCCTTATGCTCAAAGTGTGGAAAGAAACATGGAGGGAGTTGTCTTAAAGGGACAAGTAAATGTTTCAAATGTGGAAAGGAAGGTCATCGGGCATTTGAATGCCGCGATGATGGGAAGAAGATGTCTAATGATGAAAACAATGGAAGGGATACACAGAATAAACCTACTACACTTCAATCTTTCAAGTGCAAGGAGATGGGACATTATGCCAATAAATTCCCTAATCCAAGGGTTCATGATGATGGTCGACGTCAACAAACTCTTAAGGATAAAGACAAAGGAAAGTCACATGCAATTTCTATCAGCGATGTGGAGTACGATAACGATGTTGTGAAAGGTACACTTACCATCCACTCTAAAGTAGCAAATGTTTTATTTGATTCTGGATCCACCCACTCTTTTATTTCTGATGAATTTTATAAGGTTATCACCGTATTACCTCAACAATTAGATGTTGAGTTATCTGTGACAACACCTAATGGCACAACAGTCGCATCAAAAGTTTATAATTCTTCTCCGATCGAAGTATGTGGGAAAGTGCTTCATGAAAATCTTTTAATCCTTCCTATAGTGTAATTTGATGTGATTCTTGGCATGGATTGGCTTTCTTTATATGGAGCTCATATCAATTTCCAAATAAGGGAAGTCCCATTTCATATTCCAGATCAATCTATGATCGTCTATCAATGCAAGGATGAACATAACCTTCCAGTGGAAATTTCTTCCATTTTATGGGTATTGATTCCACTAAATGAAGGTTATTGGTCTCAAATGGTTGGTGAGAAACTCACAATTAAGAATATGCCCATTGTACGGGATTTTATGATGTCTTTCCGGAGGAATTACCAGGTCTTCCACCGAATCGTGAAGTTGAGTTTTCAATAGAACTTGTACCAGGTGCTTTGCCTATTTCAAAGACACCTTATAGAATGGCCCCAATTGAGTTGCAGAAATTGAAGAAGCAACTCCAAGAGAATCTTGATAAGGGATTCATACGCCCTATTGTGTCACCTTGGGGAGCACTTGTTCTATTTGTTAAGAAGAAAGATGGATCAATGAGACTCTACATTGATTATCGAGAACTTTACAAGATCACTATCAAGAACAAATATCCTCTCCCACGCATTGATGACTTATTTGACAAACTACGCGGAGCTCAATAGTTTCCCAAGATTGATCTTCGTTCAGGGTATCATCAATTAAGGTTCAAAAGGGAGGATATACCAAAGATAGCTTTCAGTACAAGGTATGGACACTATGAATTTATAGTGATGCCATTTGGTCATACTAATGCCCCTGCTATCTTCATGGATATGATGAATAGAGTCTTTAGATACTATCTTGATCAATTTGTGGTAGTCTTTATAGACTATATTCTTGTCTATTCAAAGAGCAAGGAGGAGCATGAAGATCACTTGAGAATTATATTGAAGACCCTGAGAAAGGAGAAGCTTTATGCCAAATTTACCAAGTGTGAATTTTGGCATCAAAAAGTTGCATTTTTGGGTCACATAATCTCAAAAGAGGGGATATCTATGGATCCAGCAAAAACAGAGGTTATTGAATGATGGTCGAGACCAACAACAGTAACTGAGATCCAAAGTTTTCTTGGTTTGGCTGGATATTATCGACGTTTTGTGAAAGATTTTTCACGATTATCTAATCCACTCACCAAGTTGACTCGGAAAGGAGTTAAGTTTGTCTGGACGGAAGAATGTGAAGAGAATTTCAAGGAGTTGAAAAGAAGGTTATCCAGTGCACCTGTGATCACACTACCTTGTAGTGGATAAAGTTTTGTGATCTATAGTGATGCATCCAAGAAGGGATTAGGGTGTGTTCTTATGCAAAATGATATGGTGATAGCTTATGCGTCACGACAGTTGAAAATCCATGAGCAAAATTACCCAACACATGATTTGGAGTTAGATGCGGTAATATTTGCATTATAGATTTGGAGGCATTACCTTTATGGTGAAAGGTGTGATATTTATACTGATCATAAAATTTTAAAGTATATTTTCACACAAAAGGAGCTGAATATGCGTCAAAGAAGATGGTTGCAGCTGATTAAGGATTACGACTGCTCAATCCATTACCACCCTGGGAAAGCAAACAAGGTGGAAGATGCATTAAGTCGACAAGACCATGGTAGTTTATCCATGATGAGGATCACAAAAGATCCAATATTTATGGATTTACAAAGGATGGATCTTGGAATTATAATGGAAGGGGAAAAATCTTATCTTTCTCAAATGAATGTTCAACCATCTATACATGTGAAGATTAAAGAGGCACAGAAAGAAGATGTCGAGTTACAAAAGAAGGTGAGAAATGTTCCTGAGTTCAACCTTGATTGTGATGGGATAATAAAGTTCAGGAATCGGGTTTGTGTTCCTCCCATCCCTGAATTAAAGAAGGAGCTTCTTGATGAGGCTCATAGTTCTTCATTCTCTATTCATCCTAGAAGCACGAAGATGTATATGGACCTAAAAGAGTACTTCTAGTGGGATGGTATGAAAAGAGATGTTGTTGAATATGTCTCTCGATGCTTGGTTTGTCAACAAGTTAAAGTTGAGAGACAGAAGTCTAAGGGGATGTTACAACCATTACCCATACCCGAATAGAAATGGGAAAACATTACTATGGACTTTGTCACAGGACTTCCTAAAACATCCAAAGGCAATAATGCTATCTGGTTCATAGTTGATCGTCTTACAATGTCTACACACTTCATTGCTATTAGAGAGGATTTCTCTCTGGAGCAGATTGCCAGGATATATGTAAAGGAAGTGGTAAGATTGCATGGAGTACCACTTTCTATTATATCTGATCGGGATCCGAGATTTACCTCAAAGTTCTGGCGAAGTCTTCAGCATACTCTGGATACAGAGTTGAGTTTCAGCACTGCTTATCATCCTCAGACAGACGGTCAGTCTGAGAGAACAATTCAAACACTAGAAGATATGTTGAGAGCTTGCTCTATGGATTTCAAAGGTGGTTGGGATCAACACCTACCTTTGGTGGAATTTTCTTATAATAATAGATTTCACTCCAGTATTCAGATGGCTCCTTATGAATCTCTCTATGGAAAGAAATGCAGGACTCCAACTTGATGGGATGAAGTTGGGGAAAGAAAGCTATTAGGACCTGATCTCGTTGATGAAATGGCAAAAAAGGTCAGATCTATTCAACAACACATAAGAGCAGCTCAGAGTCGACAGAAAAGTTATGCCGACAACTGAAGAAAAGACCTAGAGTTTGAAGTGGGTGATAAAGTGTTCTTACGAATATCTCCCTGGAAGAGGGTTATGAGATTTGGAAAGAAGGGGAAGTTGAGCCCTAGATATATCGGTCCTTTCGAAATACTGGATCGTGTTGGGAAGGTAGCTTACCGATTGACACTTCCACCGAATCTCTCTCAAGTTCACGATGTGTTCCATGTATCTCTCCTGAGAAAGTACATACCTGATCCTTCGCATGTACTCATCTCAGAAGTTGTACCGCTGGAGCAAGATCTTTCTTATGAAGAACAACCGATAGAGATTCTGGATCGTAGCGAAAAAGTCCTACGAAACAAGACCACTCGATTGGTGAAAGTTTTATGGAATAACCACCAATTAGAAGAAGCTACATGGGAACTTGAGGATATGATGAGGGAGAGGTATCCTCATCTGTTTGTTACAAAGTGACGAATTTCGAGGGAGAAATTCATTTTAAGTGGGGTAGAATGTAACACCCCAGACTTTTATGTTATATAAATCATCAAAGGAATCTTTTTCTACACAACACTTTCTTGGCTTGCTTTACACGAAATCGCGACCTTCCTCGATAGCTTGCGTCGTACGCAATACAGAGTTTCACTAAACAACGATATGCTATTAAAATATTATTAAAACTAGCCGTTATGAATAGAAATAACCACTTTTTGAAATTTTATTTTTCAAAATGGAATTCATTTTTGGATTCGGAATATCAAAATTATCCTAGGGTGAAATTTTGGTATTTTTCTGAAAACTTTCAATTTTGATGAATAGTGAAACCACTAAGTGGTAGTTAAAAAAACTGAATTTTTCATAATACTTAATTTTACCACTTCTGTGAGTGGAATTTCAAAAATCCGAGAGACACGGTTGATGTCAGTAAGTAAAATGTGGTTCAGTGAGATGAAAATAATTTTTTGGTGAATAGTAACTTTTTACTTTTTTTTTACCATGGTAAAAAGTAAATAGGGTAATTAAGGGTAAAGATGATATTATTATTACCCTAACACATGTCCTAATTCTATTGGATAAGTGTAATTCGACCAAAAACAAACTTAGGAATAAAATATGACCATTTAGGCCCACTTGGATTAGATTAGGACATTTATTATTAATTTATTTAAAGAAGGGTTAAAATAGTTAAAATCAAAGTTTAATAAGTAAATAATTTTTAATATGGGGTTATACATAAGATAAATTATACTATAAATATTCATTAGAAAGCTAAAAAGATTTCCTACATAATGGTATTTTATTTGTAATTTTTAGACATTGAATAATTTATTTTATTTATGACACAATGATGATGCAGTAATTATCTTATTAATGAAATATTGACATAATTAATTTTACAAACACCACAATAAATGTAATTTGAGACTTTTTATAAATACCACTAATCTTATAGGTTAATATGACATGTTAGTATTGATTTAATTAACTTGGTTCGAACTAATAATTCTGTTATGATTTTCACAAAAATCAATTACTAAATACTATCAAAATTGATATAAAATAGTTTTTAAAATAATTATTATATTGGTAATTGTTATATTATTCCTAAAAATATAAGGTTCATCCAAATTACTTAGATAAGGTTATATATATTAATAATAAACAACTTTTGGTTCGTGTGGCTGCTTATAGTAAGTTTATTAACCTTATAGTATAAGAACGCAAGAAGACATGGTAAAAGTAAAATTATTTAACTTAATGTTAAATCTAAATGATAAGGATAAAATAGGAACCTAAACTTGTTTAAATTATATTGGATGAGAGGATTTCGACCCATCCCCACCTTAGCTTAGAAATATATCAATTTGGAGCTATTTAAAACCGAACTTGACTTTATAATAAAATAATAGTTTTAGTTATTCCAAAGGTTCCCCTCTCCTCCCTTATAAAAGGACACCTCCTCCCCCTCTTCCTCACACCTCTTTGAGCCTTCAAGCTCGGCCAACCCCTTCCACTTTCTCCTCTACACTTCCCTAGAGACATCATACATGTCCTGGTCTTGTTAAAAGACCAATTTTAGTTCCCTAAAAGAAGGTCTCAAAGAATCATTTCAAAGAAGAGGTAATGTACGTTACCGATTCTTTCATCTTTATTTCTTTTTCCACTTCTTCTTATTTAGTTGTTTCATTATGAAGTAATAACATCAGTATCACTCATATACTGATATGTTATTATAAGTATGAAACAACCCTATTTCACCATCTATCCATCCTACGGAAAAATAAATCACTGCGCGTGTGTACGTACAGAATACCGTCTCCACGTCGTGGTGTAATCTATTTTCCACCACCACCTTACTTGGATGGGTATAATGGTGTAAATAATGACTATATATGACTATTATAAAGTAATATTGATTCTGAAATAGTATACATACACTCCAATACAATTCCACGATCATAGGAACGATATCATCACTCATGCGTACGTACGGAATACCGTCTCCACGATGTGATGCGACTCGTTCTACATGATCTTCATTTCATAATGATTATATAAATGATTTTAATGAATTAATATGATATATATTACACTAATAACATTCTGGAAATGAGTTATCTATAACCTAAAGAAAAGAATAAGAATTTATTCGACAAAACACGCATAAGAACAAAAAGTTATAAACACCCAAATAACAAGTAGCAATGAAATATTACTACTAAGAAGCTAATAATATGACCATATATGATATCATAAAAATAAGTATGATTCTGGAATAAGTCAATAACTTTATTTAAATAATTATACAGGAGGTTTGGATACTTACAAAGCAAGTCGGACCTAAGGTAAGGGAAATATCACAATCTCACTTTTATCCGAGATTGTTTTTACTTTGGTAATTACTGGGGTGTATTTTATCATCCACATCCATGTTCCCTCAATATGTAATATTATTTCCATCCTTCTACAATAGTTTATATCCAATTTTACCCTTTGGTAAATTTTTTGTAAAATATATGAAAGGAATCTTTTGTCGTTTTTCGTACGAGGTACTTTTTGACTTTTCCAACAAAAGTACGAATAATGTTTTTTTAACCTATACGGCATGAATGGATTTTTAAAACATTATTTCCAAGAAGCTTCCTTTACAAGTTTTCAAGTTTATTTTTAATCAACTTCTTTTAGTTTATAATTGTACGACATGTTAAGAAAGGAAAAGTGTTCTTGAAGTAGAAAGGATATTTTCCTCAAGAATGGAGTTCAAGTGTTTTATCAAAATTATTTTCCATCTAAGATAATAAAGGTTTTTGTTTCTATCCATATTATTACATTGATTTGATTATGTTGTGATAAAATTATATTTATGAATTCCTTTATCTTATATGAATTGTTTTATGATGTCACGATGTTTAAGATTCCCATTTTTATTACATGGGTTATACTATGATGTATGGTTTATGATTTTGTGGCACACATAAGAATGGTATCATTAAGAGATGGGTGGGACCTATATCTCCCTTCAATGCATTGGGTATTGATTTTATATCTCATGAGATAGACATGGCTGGAACGGTAGGTTATACCGGTTCAGTGAAACAGGACTGAAACGAGGGTGACTCGGTTCAGAAAGGGACTTTGTCCACTAAGATAGTCGTGGCAATGAGTCTTGACTAACAAGAAATTATTCTCTATGATTATGTGTGTATGCCACAAAGTTTCATGTTTTAAGTTATGATTATTGTGATTACATTTCACTACCATGATTTATTCCATGTTATAATATTATGATCTCTTTTGCAGGATAAGATTTCCAAAAGTTATGTTCTTATGTATATGATGTGATTGATATTTCTTTTGTTTACCCTTACTGAGCATTTGAGCTCACCCTTTTGTATGTTTTATTTCCCCAGGTCAGGAAGAAGGTTATTAAGTAGAATATGCCAAATAGGGCTCTAGATATGAAAAATAAATGGGAGGCAAAGTAGATGCTTTATTAACCAGTTTTTTATGTTTCCCAGTTTCTAAAGACACTATACCTATACGGTCCTTTCTTGGTTTTGTTATATGCTGTAATAAGTGTGATTCAATTCTGAAGTAATAACAATGTATGTAAAGTATGGGTCGTTATACGTCTAACCCAATTAGTCTTGAATGAAAACTCTGTTAACAAGGAAAAATGATTTGAGATGGGTCATATGCCTGATATGTTTCAAAAATGATGAACTCTTTCCCCACATCCTCATACTCGTTTATCATATGATTAACTTCCATAAATTTTTTATTCATATCCATTATATTTCATTAATTAATATTAATATTTATCAAAATAAATAAAGCAAAAAAAATATTCCAAAAAAATTGTCATCTTATGATTACAATATTATTGTAAGGTAAGATTAGTAATGGTTATGATTTTAAAGACATAAATTGATTTATTAATGGTTATGAGTTTCCTATTGTGGGTTATCATTAATCATTTCTATATTATATAAACCTAATATACCATCTATTTCAATAATTTAGGTCCCATTAGAAATTGATCCCCTATCAGAACAAAATACAGAGGTGATTAATATATATCCCTTAATACATCTTTTCAAAACTAGCTATCTATATCAATTATTGGAAAGTGGGAGGGGATTATGTAGCACACAGCTAGGAGATCCATGAAATCATATTGATAAATAATAATGAATGATTTAAAATGAATATCAAGTTAAGGGAGAGAGTGAACCAACAATGAATTGGAGCAAGAGATATTAAGTGGAGAATAAGTGTGGTAAATTAAGGATAAATAAGATATCTTACATGTGTGATTTTCAAACTATTTGAAAAAATTAAAAACAAAAAATGCTATTTCATGGACAGAAACGAATCAGAAGTGATTATAAACCTTTATTTTAATATATCATCAAAATTTCAATAAAACAAAAATATAAAAAATTATATTAATAAAAAATTAAAAAATTTAAAAAAAATAAACAACAAAATGATCTTAATTTTATCTCTTCTTCTTTGTCGATGTGAAATTTAGTAAAAGAAATGTAATTACTTTAATTTCCCTTTATATTTTTTGTGATACTTTTTAAAAGATAAGAAAAGATATGTAATGAAAATATGACAAAAATAACCCTTATTAAAAATATACCTCTCAAATACTAAATTCTTCTTAATAAATAATATTATAATATTATATTATATCATTGGTTTTAAAATAAATAAATATATTTTTAAAAAAAAATTATATGTATATATTTATTATAAATATATATGTGTGTGTGTGTGTTTTTAAATAATATTTACATAATAATTATTAATTCAAAATAATTGTTAATTTATAATAATTATTAATTCCTATGATCTAAACAATGAAAAATTCCCAGTTTTAAACCATATGAATCTATTAACTTCAATTTCAAATAAAAAAACTCCATTTTAATGTCAATGTGAAATTTAAAAGATCCTTTTTTGAGATCATCATTAAAATCCAAAATATCATCATCCTTCTAAAATGTCATAGAAATTTGATTTGATAACTTTAAAACAAATCATTAACTGTTGAAATCAAATTTTCATTATAAAAAACTAATGAACCAGATGGGAATAAATCATTTGGAAATTTTTTATTTGTTTTTAAAAATTATTTTCACTCCTAAAAATCATGTTAAAATTTATTTAAAATCACTTTTAAAATAAATCTTTTTCTATTATTATTTTTAGAAAATCAAACATCAGATTAATTTTTAAACTTCATAGAAAACTCACTCAGTATTTTCAAAAACAATCCCTCTCCATTTTTAACCAATATTTAAAACTTTTAAAATCATGCATAACCAAATTAACAAGAGAATTATATAATCTATATAGTTTGTAAATAATGAAAATATGACCCAAAATCAAGGGATAATTAGTGACTGCAATCAACTAGGACAAATGGTTGGTAAGCAATGGGACAATCACATTACTATAACATGGATCCACTTAGATTTGTGGAAATGAGATCCTAATATTTTAAAAAACTATACAACCTCACCATGATTCACAGTTTCAACTCCCACTTCACCCCAAAATCTTGAATATAATTATAAACAGTGCAAATATAATTTAACCAAAGAGAAATTAACATCAATATAAATTCATGTACACCATAAATAGATATGGAAAACTAAAAACTCAAGAATCGATACAATTTTTCAAGCAACCTTGAGGTTTAGAATGTATAAGAAAAAACTGAAACTGATTCATTTAGTTTGAAATGCAATTAGAGTGTTTTAAGCTTTAATTCTGTATTATTGGGAAACATTTTTCATGATCATATTATGATTGGAGCAGAGTGATTTCAAGTATAGAGTAGTGGATATTAAGGCACTACAAAATAAATTATCACATGCCTAATACTTGGAGAGGATTGATTAATCAAGAAAATTTATGAATATTGAGATCAGCAGCATAAATTAGGTTCCATGAGTGCTTTAATGGTGAGAGAGAGAGAGGAGACTTTGTTTGGGTTTTTTAAATAAGGTGTACATATTTTATCATCACTTTCAAAAAAGAGTGGCTAAATAAATTTTTTAACAGCATTATAATAGTATGCTCTGATAAAACTACTCTATCAGTGCTTTTTTGGTCCTAATAAAGATACCTCTTAAACATTTCCTTACCAGTGCTAAAATTATTGAAATTATAAAGGAATAATTTAAATATATATTAAATATAATTAAAAAAATATAAATGTATATAATTATAAAAATATAATTAAATAATAAAAAAACAAAGGTTTTTTGGAAAATACCTTTGTATCTTGTGGGGATGGTGAATTTGTGGGTTATTGTCATACTAATTATGATTTTTATCCCATGTTGGATCTCCCCAATGGAGTGGCCTACCTACTACATCAAGACCAATGCAGGTTCATGATAAATATTTTTCTTTTTAAAAGCTTCTGACCAAGGTCCCTAAAGATGCTAAAAAATGATTATTCCCATGGAGGTTGGGGAGTAGGTTTCCAATAAGGGGTGGAGTGCTCAACATGCTTTTTTATGAAACATCCACCTCATCTAATTGAGGGTCCACACATATGGATGAAGATGAATTCAAAAAGCCCACATTTATAAAATCCGGGACTCCTTTACCTATGCCTAAGAATAATTTGACTGTGCAGACTTTTGAATCCCACAATCAGGAGCAGTGTGATCTTTAGAATATAGTGGTAGTTATAACAACAAGTGGAACTCCTAAAGAGGTGACTGAAGAGGGTGTCCCATAAATATATATTCTTATTATGAATTAATTTTAATTACATGATATTTTAAATAGATATAATATTAAGGGAGACTTTCTTGAGGAATTTGGAAATGTTCAGGGAACTAGAGAATTTGATCCACATAGTGAGGAAGATGAATCATTGAGCATGATTGACCGAGAAGACAAATTTAAGGCTTCTAAATAATAGAAGAGAGGAAGACACTCGAGAGGCCTAGGTAGCTCCCATGGAAGGGGTGGTAGACTTATAAGGAGGTGAATGTGGAATGAATGTTGGTGATGTTTTAAAATCATTGTAAACCCTAATTTCCTTTCTTATACTTTCTATTTTATAATAAAATTTATGGGGAAATGGATTTTATCCATGGTCTGGGTCGTTCTGAGTAAATATACATAATTTTTAATATAATAAATAAATTTATTATTTCAATATATTAATAATTATTTAAATATATATATAATTATAATTATTAACATAAATATATAATATAACAAGTATTTATATATAATTATTGTATTTATATAATTATGTATATTTTTACAATTATATATAAATATTTTAATATAGAAAAATATATAAATATATTTATATTTATATCATTATATATACTTAAATGTATATATATATTTATTAATATAAAAATATATATAATTATAAATATAATAAATATATTTATTATTTAGTTATATTTATTTTAATTTTATTATTATTTAAATATATATACATAATGATTTATTATTATATTTATAGATAAATATTTTTAAAAAGTATTTATATATTATTATAAATATATTTCTATAATTATATATACCCAAATAGTGTGAACCATGGAATTTATCCCATGATCCCATAATTTATTGAAAATACTAAGTCACGAAATACAAAGGAAATGGTAGAATTAAAGAAAGTGACAAGCCACTGCAAAAAAACAATTCCATTATGTGATCTCCCACTAACCATAACTCTTGGATAGTGACCCCTCCACTATAATTTATGCTACTTCCATTCCTCATCATTTACATGCATCTAAATAGAATCGTCTTATGGGTATGGATCCTCATGTTGAGGATCATTCTATCTAACTGGGATTGAGAACTCTTATACTTGTTCATAAACACATATAACTCTATTTGAATTACTAAACTGTACATGTATTACCTCCTTGCTGTTATAACTATTCACAATATGAAGAAGACTAAATTTATTATTATGAGATTCCAGTGGACCCTTGGTAGAGGGTCACCCCATATTAAGAAAACCTCATACCCCTTTCTCATATCCCATAGGGTGATATCCCTCCTTAAAAGAGGTATCGGGTAGAGGAAGGGAACTAAGAGTGCCATACCTTATAATCCCATGAGAAATATCCTCTTAGACTGATCTAGTTCCTTTCACCAAGACTCTTACAAAATCACTGGCAGCTGCAGCTTGTATATAAGAATGAAATCCTTCAGTTTCTTTATAAATAATAAAAATTATCTTATGTAACTTACCTATATGTGGAGTTTCAGTATCATGATTTTTTTACCCTTTCTGTCCCTTGAGTTCATTAATTTCACTTTCCTCACATGAGGTATTTCAACCTTTGATGCAAGAATTTCACCATCACAAAAATATATACCATGGTTTTGGATATCGTAAGCCTCTGGAACTATGTCAACACATATTTTATCGCTCTTCCCATGGCCATATGGGAAAAATGACAATGGTATTTATTCAGATGATTACATTACAGCCTACCCATTCACCTCATCCAGAGGAATTCCATCATAATCTTCCCAAGCAATACCCATAGATTCAATAGAAAGATAGGTAGTATGAACCTCTATTAAAATATCTCTCCCAAGCTTTGAAACATCCTTCCTTCAAAAACCATATGTGTCATAGACCTTCAATATGAAGATAAAATAGTAAATATAATTGTGGAACTCTTCTTTAGCATGTCCAATTGTCTAAAAACTATATAAAAACATATATAACTTCGAATATTTTACCTTAAAATCAAAAAACAGTTCTATAATGGAAAAAATAAAATTTTCAATGCACATGTAATTGAGGTTAAAATCCATTAAAAATGTAAAAAATGACCAAAACATAATTCCTTCATAGCAGGGTCATGTTTGACTGGATTCCTAATCACAGAGGAAATTTCCAAGAGAATCCAACAATGCTATAATATCATGTTTAATCCAAAATATGAACCAAAACCCAATTCTTTAATTTATTCATAATGTAGTGATTGCATTGTAGATCCCAGTATTGGATGTAGAGTATACATGGCCTATGGTATATCATTGAAATCCCCAAGGATTCTATGATTAAACTCCCCGATGGACAAAAAAATTGGAAGTTCCCACAACCTATAAATTTTCATTTCTAATCAAGAAATCCACAATGATAAAATTTTGGCACTCAATATCCTCAATCATACATGTCTTATGTCCCAATGTTACCATTGTTCTTCTGATAACCAAAAACTCACAATTTTTAAACCTATCAAGGATCAACTCATGATTCACATGAATATGTGCCATGTACACTATTCTAAGTATTCTTGTTAAAGAACTATCCTTTACTGATGGGAAAGAAAAAGGATCATCACCACATCCAGGGTCTTATGATTCAGATTCAAAAACCCCTATTGATTTTTCCTTAACCAGAGGATTTAGGTGATCCTTGTGAATGAGTAGCTCAATTTTGAGGTCCCACAGAAATTCCATCAGAAGAAGAAAACTATAGGACACAAAATCTCCTAGAGAACTGCTATGGAGATCTCTCACAAATCCCATATTTTAATATAATTATATATATAAATAAATACATATTAATATATATATAATTATAAATAGAATAAATATATTTATTATGTATATATATTAATTATAATTTTACATTTATTTAAATTTAGAATGATTTATTTTTCATTATAATTAAAAATAATTATACTTACGGAGTACTTAAATCCAGTTATGTTTCATAATTAGGACAAGTAAATTTAATTGTGGTTAAAACCACTATAATGAAAGTTACATAAGATATTATGCTTAAAGAAACATCTAAGTAGGTGGAAGTCTGGTCAGGTGCTGAGAAATCTGACTCTGAGGACACTAACATTGAAGGACTCTTGCAAGAAGTGAAAACATGGTAAAGAGGCAATTTCCCAAGAGTTCAAGGTCATGGATGTGGAAAAATTTATTTTAATTCTATATGTGATGAGGAACGTGGAATTGGGGCTAAAATTAGAATAAAGGTCTATCCTAAAATTCACTATTGATGTGGGCGGTATTACTTTGTCTGTACCCATCACTCGTTTTCTTTGTTTTTTGTTATTTAATAAAACATATTTAACCCTACCTTTTCAAAAAAATTATATTTATTATTATATATAAATACCCTTCTCAATATTACTATTTGTTTAAAATTTTATTTATATAATTGTATATATTTATAAAATTATATATATTAATATAATTATATATATATATATATATATATATTAAAATCTAAATATATTAAACTATTATTATGAAAAATATATTTATTATAGAAATATATTTATTATAATTTTATAATTTTTTAAATATATATTTATTTATTTGTAATTTTATAAATATTTTTTAAAAAAATATTTATATATTTATAATTTTATAATTAACTATTTTAGTATCTGTCATACATACATATTTACACATGTCATATATATATATATATATGTGTGTGTGTGTGTGTAAGTATGTACATTCCATGTACATGTTCACATATATATATACACATACATACATATGTATACATACAATATCTATATATATACATACACAAAACACAAACACACACACACAACATAATACTTACACATATATGCACATAGACATTAATATAAATATATAAGTTCAAATATCACATATTAATAACACAACATCTATATTTATAACATTATTTGATTTATTAATATATATTTATATATATTCAGATATCATAATTATGTAAAATAAATACATGGACATTAGTTAATTTATATAGATAAAAATACATTTTTGCAAATTAATATGATAATTATATATATATAATAATTCATATTAATTTTTTTTATTATCCCTAAGAAAAGTGCTAATAAATATGAATATTTATTAGTGCTAAAAAAGAACTAATAAAGAGTAACTGTTTAATATCATTTTTTAGCACTGATAAAAGTTACTTTTATCAGTACATTTTTCTAGCAATGATAAATGCTAACCTTTTATCCACACTTTGGGTTTAGCACTGATAAAACCAAACATTGGACAATATTAAAAATGTGATAGTTTAATTAAATTTTATGTGATAACAACAAGAAAATTTCAAAATATAATATATATCATAAAACAAAATACCGAGGTAGAACATAAGGGATATCTAGGAAAAATGATTTTTTGTAGTTGATGTAGAGAAATTATGTTGTGATACAAGTTTATCACCAAGAAATTTTAATTTTGATCTAATTAATAGAGATGAAATTTAATGTCATTATCAACTATAAGAGTATTTAAAAAAAGAAAGTTATACATTGAGAAATCTAATACAAAATGTCAATCTTAGACTAAATATTCTCTTGCATTTGAAATATGAGTTTTTTAGAATATAGTAATTTTATTATTTATTATATACTATTATATTTTGAGATTAGATGTCTATTAAATTAAAATAATTTATAATGTTTTATTTTATAAGGTTCTAAAAATGTGAAAAAGTGGCATATATTGGTGGGTTAAATAGTTTTCATAATCATTCCCTGATAATCCATGAATCTCTTTTTAAAAAAACAACATAACAATGTTTTCAAACATAATAAGTTTAATAAAATTAATGACAAATAATAAATCATTTAACTAAAATAATTCACTGAATTAGATTTATTTATACCAGTGGTTGATTTTTCTTGGTAATGAAAATTGAATGCATTCTCACAATCAAATAGAATTTATTGAGATTATAAATTCTCTTATATAACAAAATGAACTCATTCCAATGTTTTTGAATAATTATAATATAAATAAATATTTAACAACTCTAAATTTTTTTAAAAAAATGTATTAATACTTTTGAGACTAAAGGTGTGATAATTGATGATTTGGATGAATATATATTGAATATTTTGAAAGATGAATATTCAGATATCCTATTTAAGAAACAAATATATGTAAGTTTTTTATTTTATATAATAATATATTATGTTATAGATAATATTGATGGAATCTTGAAATTTTTAATGCTAGTAACTTATCATTAATGTAGACATTGGATTAATTGTTTATAAAATAAATATTTTTCTTCTCAAGTTTAAATGTATATGGATATGACATTGAATGTAATATTCTTTGTGCAATAAATGGGTTCAAAGGATTGAAATAAATGTTAAATAATTAATAATTTTATTTTCATTAAATTCCACATATACTATAACTATATCAGATTTTAATGATAATAAAATATAGGAATTGAATATTTTTTTAATGATATATATATATATATATATATATATATATATATTGGTGGATCATATAAATGTTTACATATTCATTAGGAAGAGAAAATACATTAAGTGAAATATTTAGTAAAAAAGTATTTGTATAAAATATGCTTGGATTTAATTAAAAAACATTCATAAAAGGAAAGTGATTTTGAAATTTATGCGCATGATAAAATAATATTATATGAAATTACAAAAAAATATATTTAATAATTGATATTTGAAAAAATTATACCAATATATGATCTTAATGTCGGATATATGTGATAAATAGTTATAATGTGGTCTATGATGTGAGATATTTGTTGATTTTGTTATGAACAACAACATGCACATTGTTATAAAGAATTCAATATCAATTTCATGGTTATGATATTGGATATCATTTTGTTTTTGAATATTTATTCTTACCCAATGATAATAATATCATTGGAGCTTGTAATAAACTATGTGGTGAAGTATTTTTGTTAAAGTGATCTTTAACGATCCTAATGATCAGTTACAAAATCAAGGGAGAGACTTGTAATAGAAATAACACATGAAAAATTGAGTACATTCAAAAAAATATTATTAGTTTAATGATTCTTAATTTAATTAACATCCACTATAAAAGGAATTTTTCTCTATATAATTTTAAATATGGTTTACTAAATAAAAATAAGTAAAAGATATTTTACTATCTCATTCACTCCATATCTGATGGGTGTTGTTACGAAACCATTGGAATTGAAAAATGTCCTACCAAAAAGTGTTTTAATAATTTTAATATTATATGAGCATCTATAAATTCAAGAGATTATGGATTATTTTTTTATATAATTCCTTAATACTAATTGGTCAAGAAAAAATGGAGATAACAAGTGATGTATGCATGTGTCTTTATTCATTTTATTTTATACTATTATATCCACATAATTTTGGGTTTTCATCCACCTTATTTTGCATTTAAATATGTCATTTGATACCAAAAATTAGCATAAAAGGTACTATGAAAAGAAATTCTTTACATAAGAATATAAAATCTTCAAAATATATAAATAACTACCTATTTTACAAAAAATGTATTGTAATATCATTGGTTTCATTGTCTATGGTGTACAATAGTAATGAAAAAACATTGTCCAAGTTAAGTTAGGGGAATAATGAATTTGTTAATTTCCACAATGATGAATTTTTGGAGTTTTTTTATATGATATAGAAAGTGTTAAAAGATAATTATTCCCAATTAATCATTTTTAGAATACTAATTTGGTTTAAAAAAGCATATCAAAATATTTCCAAACCACGCCTATATCATTTTCTATGTTGAGTGAGTCAGTGTTATGAGGTGACATTTCCCCTAATGAAAACAATATCTATGTGTTATAGAATTATTTTATTACATGAAAAATATAATGGTTATAATTTTGATTACATATATATATATTATTAAAAATTAGAATAATTCTCCATATTCTGAATAAATGTAGATTTTGGGCATTTAAATATTTTTGTTTTTATAAATTATCATCATCTAACATGGATATATGTCATTATGTATATTATAAATTTTTATTTTTTTATTAAATACCAACATAAAATTCAATGTATATAAAATTTTCATATCATTAACATTGGTGTGATTTAATTTATATTATCAAATTGTATACATATAATTTTGGAACAATGTATTTATGGAGTTATGTACTACATAAGATATACGATTTATTTTTTCTACTGGGGCTGTTATTTGTTTATAGTTATGATTTTAATAATAATGATTGGTTATTATTTATTAATATTAACCATTGTGATTATATTGAAATTGAGATCTTCCAAAAGTATTATATATAGATATTGGGTCTTTGGGTTTGGGCACACTATATTGGGGATCATGGTTCGGTTAGAATAGCGATTAGTTGGCCACCTTCCACACCTTTCATGCTATTGAGTATGATATTGCCTTCATATGATTCTAAAAAAATAAAATATTTTTTTCCTGAAACATTTCTATGAGAATAATATGGATAAATTTTGATATAATTAAATTTTATTTTGGGTATATAAACCAACTCACTAGATCTTTACAGGGTTATACGTAAATATCTTTGGAAATTATTAATTTAGTTAAATGTATAAGATAAAAAAATAATTTTCTAGAAGAATCCACACATATAAGTTACAATGAATTATCTCAATTATTGAAAAAGATTGTTCAGTACCCTGACTATAATACACATATAACTGATGTAATTTATTGGTGGAAATTAAAATTTGAACAAGATTAATTTATTACCAATGTAATGAGTTAGAGTAATCCAAATAAAGTAGTGGGAAAAACGTTTTTTACCTTACTATCAAAGATTCTTATATGATAGGATTGATAAGATTTCCTTGAATTATTTCATGATGATATATGAATATTTTCCCAATATTAAATATGATATAAAGGGTAATCATATTTTTTGAGTTATTTATAATAAGAATACAAATTAAATTAATAGATATTGTTATACACACCAAACAAATATGAATTATTGTATATGATAAAGTGATTCATATGATAGGTTTCACCAGATATATCTATCTTTAAAATTTAAATAGAATAAAAAATAATTATATCAATGATTTTTATGTAGATATAATTATAAATACCATATAAAAACCCTAAATACATTACTATTTATCTTTATCCTTGATTGATAAGTGAGGTTGATGGAAATCAATTAACAACTATCAATATATTGGTTATTCTTTCGGTATCAACCAACCAAATGGAATGTTTGAATTCTTTGGTAAGCTATATTAACCGTAAAATGGAAATATATAATCATCTTAAAGGTTAATTATGAGGAGATTATGGAAATTAACATTAAATTGTCTGTTAATAAAAAACTATTTGTATATTGGTTCTTTAAAATCCCTCTAAATAAAATATCCTCAACAAATGAAGAACATCATATGGAGTTTAAATATTTTTATGTTACAAAAAAATCCAATGTATGTATTTATCTATTAGGTGATTATTATACTCTTTTAACATTCACTTAAACATAAATGTCTCATTATATGATTCATTACAAGAATTAAATTTCTCCAATTTTGTATTCCATCCCTATTTTGGGATATGTTAGTCTTCATTTTGTCATTACCATTTTATTGGATGTCTCCAAAGTTACATTACATGGTTTATAAAATATGATAAATTTTATAGAATAAATGGATACTCGAAATAAAAATAAAATATCATATAATTTATTGAATAATTACACGATGTGGTATTCACAACATATAATAACTCCATCCATGAAGTGATTAATTTCCCAATGCTGTTATTTATTCTTTAGTGTATAAATCTAATATTCTCTTTCTTACACTAAATCCACTTTTACTGAGATAGTCCAATCAAAATATACAAACATAATTTATCATTATTCTTAATTATTTGTTACAATTCATGATAAATTACACCCAAAAAAAATATAAGTTTAGAATCATTGGATAATAAGAACATAAAGTTTTTATTTTACCATAATTCTTTAGAATCGCCTATAAAAAATTTAAACACCTGATGTCCATATTGAAAAATTATATATAATACTTTTCTTCCTAACCTAGGGATTTTAAAATTTAACTCCTCAGATAAAATTATATGAAAATAACCATAACTGGAGATCTACAAGACCCCAGGCATGCATCCATGTATTTCAGATGATTTCAACTAATAAAGTGGATATTTAGAAAATGTTGAGAGGCTATATTGTTGGTACTATCATATGAAAAACAATTAATAACAAAATATTTATATAAATTATCATAGTAATTGGATGTAATTACAACTAATGGTTAACCATTAATAACATTTAATATCAACATGATATAATATAAACAATACTCAATTTCAACATAAATAAATAAATACACCAAGGTTTAAAAATTGATCCAATAAAGTACATAATAAAATTAAAATAAATATAGGGGTAGACTCAACTATAAAAATTGGGTCCCTCCTGAAATAAGTCTCATAACTCCATCGAGATCCTCCATATAACCTATAACCTGAAATTCAAAAATAATATTTAGAAAGACACTAGAGGTTCCCATGTATTATGTGGGAATATAACTATATAGGTAACAACCAACACACCCCTAATATTTTCCATCATATACATTCAATGCTTTCATAATAAAATAACTCAAGAAGTAGAATGAAACATGAAAGTAATCATGTTAGAACATTGATTACTTACTAGGATTTCATAATTACTAAACCCATACACATTGACTAATATCAATATTACATTTATACTAGTCACATAACATGGTATGTCCATCTGGAAAATTAATACCATAACCAATCATGTTCTACATAGAAACACATTTGGGAAAAGGTGTAACATAGTCAGTCCCAAGCATATTGGAATTCAATCAGGGACATGGTTTAACATAGCATATCCCAATAATATAAATAACCCATATGTGTAAAGCTATAATGTTTTTCGTCTACATCATATTAGAAACACTTTCGGGGAAATTCTGACAATAGATGGTACCCATCATATCAAAAATCCATTATCATAAAGGCAAAAAATAGCTAGTTCAAGGCATGCCGAGTAACATTTGATTACCCATAAAAAAGGGAAATCCTATCAACACTCCTGAATTATAAATACTTAGGTAGTGTAACCTTCAAAAGATATTCATTGAATCTCATTCCAATACGCTTCCATAATCATTCTTTATCATGGAAAGTACTTCATATTGAGGGAAATAATAGATCCATCATCTTGTATGATATGAACCCTCCTTTTGAGGTAGGTCATATGGATAATCCAAAATTTATAACAAAAAAATTGGTCAAGAGTACAAGAAATTGTGTGGAAAACATATCACATAGCCTAGACCATAGCTAGTATCACATCTAGACTTAGATCCATCATCGATGGTGGCTTATAAAACATAATATAACATGTTTTGTCCAACCTATTGAAACCAAATAATCATATATTCTACTAGTAATTGACCAATACAATGATACTACACCCTCGAGTTGAAATAACATCATACCCCAAGACTAAGGTAATAAAAACACAGCAATCCTCTAGGGATAAGAACTATTTAAATCTATAGAACTTTTTTAGAACCCATTGATATCTAGAGGTGAGTCAATGGACACTTGATCTCTTATCTAACATGTTTAATGAACTATTCCCACACATGGACTAACCAAAACCTTTTTATTTTAACCTTTCAACGTCAAATTAATATCCTTAATAAAGCCCCTCATAGATAACCCCTAGGGGTCAAACTTCTCCCACATCATAACAATGCTCCCAATAGATCCCCTTACTCTAAGAATCCCAATCCCCCGCTTAGAAATTAGAAAGTACCAAAAGGCACACTAAATTGAGTTATTACTCTCTCACTCAACTCATCCACACACCTACCTCATGCCGAAAACACACCATGGTGAACCAAACCCATTTAGGCATCCCACTCATCTCACTCAAGAATATGAAGGTATCAAGTCGATGTCCTTAGACTGCAAAAAACAAATCAAGGATCAACCCATGACAAGAACAATCTATCTTACATTACATTTTCACTATAGGATCAATCAAATACCCCAATACAACAATACCTTGGTATCTTAGAAACCATGACTCAAAATATTCCTAAACCATGATCAACCTTAACATAACACTCTATAGAGGCTCTATCATAGCATATTTAATAATTGACGACTCCCCCAACCCAGATCAAAAATCCTGATACCTAAAACCCCTGGAACACACATCCAAGGAAGACACATTTATTGTATATATTTTTGTATTAAATTTACCACCTACCTTTTAAATGGAGTTACCACTCTTAATATATGCTCATCCAAGACTCATCCAATACCACACCAATACATGTCCATCTTTTAGCACCTATCATGCATGATATGTTTCTAAAAATTAATTATTAAGAAATACTATTTATTTTTCCAATTTTATTCATCGAGGTATAATTATTGAAACCCATAAAACAATTATAATGTTACTAAAACTTAATCAACAATGTGTGGAAGGATCACACCATATCCCAAGGCCTAGGTTCGATAACCACTAAATCATCAATTATAGGTCTATTAGGTGGAATTTATAGAAATAATTTTACCTGATGAAATACATTTATTTAAATAGAGTAAAACAAGTATAATTACCCCACTTTCAATGTCCAAGAGCTAATTTATCAAAAATTCGCATCAGTGTCCGATGTTTCCAACATGATTAGATCGAATCATCACTAAAACCCTAAGTGAAACTCACTAAAATAAAAGAATGAAAAATTAAAAAAGTACATGATAAAGGGGGAATTGTTACCTGGCTCCATGATGATGAAATGACTCCTAATCATAATAAACCCATAAAATCATAAAGAGGGGTATAAGGTGTTGAAATTGATGTGTAATAGTTATCCAAATGGCCTATTCTAAAATCTAATCTAGCTAAAGAAGAGTGAAGGATCAATATGGAAATTATAATTCTTCCCTTGACAAACAATTTCCTGGAGGTTTATTGTAGTTTGACCCATTTGGTCATCACGAAACATCCCACCTTTGAGGTTGTATTATATAATGAACTAATGGGATATATAATCAACTAGTCAAGGTTAACCTAAGACATCAATTGATATAGTCTTCCTGTAGGCTCAAAGGGAATTTTTGATCCACACAAACTGGAATCTAGTTCCTAGGAATCAATGGAATTCACTTTGGAAATGGTTTCTCCCACAAATATAAGTAGAATAAAATAGATAAAATTACAAAAATATAGTATAAAACATTAATATAAAAATCATCTATGAAAAATGAGATAATAAAAATAAAATAGATTACATAATCAAATGAGTCATAAGCCATAATTATTATTCAACACACTTGTAAAAAAATACAAATATAAACCCTAAATAATCATACAAAAATAAAATAACAATAGGAACCAAAATAAAATAATTAGTGAACAACTGGGATGATACAATAACACAACCCAAAATAAAACAAACAATAGAACAAAGCTACCTGAACACCTCCATGCAACCCAATGTCTCCCTCGGTATTCTAACTCGCCCTTTGGAAACCAATGAAAATTATAGCCAAAAAAAAGTAGTTATTTAAAGCAATATAAAATGTATAGGTTGTATACACAAAAATCAATAGTTATACAATGTTTGAGATAACAGACCTAGTAGGATATTAGAAAGGGTTTATGTATTCCCTTTAAATAATCAGTTTATAGATTCTACTTTAAAATACAATAAAAATATGGGTTTTCATTTTAATCAAGGAATTTGTGAAATCAAACCAAAATAATTCAATTTTATAAAATGAAACCTTTAGTTATTTTAAAAAATAATATGGGATAATTAATTTTCAATAAAACACATTAAAATTTTAAATAAATGCTTTTGATTTAAAATAACCTAGTTGAAACCATTCTCCCACATTTTCAACCCTCCTTAAATTCCCAAACAAAAAACAACCATTTAACATTCCTTTTAATACACCACTCAAAAAATATATTTCATAACTTTGTTTGAACAAAAAAACATAAAATATAATGTCATAATAGAAATAGAAACCACTATATCAAATGAGTATATCAAAATAAGAAAATGAACACTTTTCTACAAGAAAATAATGATAAGGTGATGCATACAAAGATAAAATACCTTACATAAACCACCAATAATTAAATAAGTTCTGTGGGATATCTCGCTAGGTCTTATGTGTAGTGAACCTAAATAAATACTCATACCCTTGGCCAATCTATAAGAATATATTGATCTAATTGGTCATGTCAAACTAGTCAAGCCATAAACCATGCCAGGATCTCAAATATACCGCTGTAACATCCATAGAGGATCATATAACCTCCTTGTTCTAACATTAGATAGAAAAAAAAGTAAACTAGAGTTTTCACTATTCATGGTATCTACTTAATTACCATGAATTTTCAAGAAAACAATTAAGGGATTGAGAAAGAAAATGATATAATCCCATAATTGGAACATAAAAAATTCTCACTGATCGCCTCAAATTCCCTCAAACAAAAAACCAATTTACAGATCATCTTTCGACAATACATTAATAAAAACAATATGCGGGTGAACCAATTATATTTGGAAAAAAGACAGTCTCCTGAGAAATAAACCATTTATTTTATAAAATTCCAAATAGTCCTCCCCCAAAATATAAACTCTAAGTGCCATGTTATTCTCTCTTCTAATAAGTTTTATTTTATAATTACCATTAGACTCTATTTTTAAAAAACACCCTTCTTAAATTCTGTTTTTTTTAAATATTGTTCTCTTCCTTTAAAATAATAAACTAGGCTTATTCCCAAGTTTTATATCAAAACCATTTAAGATAACCAAAAAAATTTCAACTCGATTGGAAAATTAAAACATTAATTTTATGTCGGAATTTAAATTTTCCAATAAACCTTTTTATACCATGCTTAAAAAACATGTAAATCATTTTATACATTCAAAATCAATACCATATATCTTCATTCATAAATTATAAACAAAATTATAAAACTCAAGAAAATCATGAATAGAATATTAAAGGAATGAAATTGAAAAATCATCCTCAAAACGACCAAAATGACATTGAAAATTGTATCCCTCTAATGAGAACACCTAAAAAAGATACGAATTATTTTTTATAGGCCTTACAAGACCAAAATTATAGGATTGAATCAACATAAAACCTCAAATAATTATAAAAAGTGAATTATGGATCCTAAAAGGAATATAAACCTCTGAGAAGTATAAAAATAAGGAAGAATAGAAATGAGGTGAAATTTATTGAAAAACACATGGAATCTAGATGAAAGGAGCCAATAATTAAAGGGAGGGCGTTGAAACTCTCCCTGGCCTCCAAGGAGGGTAGGTATCACATAATAAAAGAGGAGGGGTGAGAAAAAAACACAAAAGGGGATGTATATTGAAACCACATTTAAACTGATTCTAGGAAGGCTGCAATGTTTGGTCGGAGAGTTTACTAAAATAGTTCTTAATCATTTAAACCATAATGTCAAATCTAAATATTCCTTCACAAGTTTATTTCATGGTTTTTTACCAACTATTTTCTTGCCATCTCCAAATAAAATTATAAAAAATTAATAGTTTATACTATATTTCTCTTGGTTTGTCCCACACCATGTTCTACCCATGCATAAAATCCATGCAATGAACAAAATGAAATAAGAAAACTCCTTGTGTGATGATAGTCACACAATTTCCCCTCAACCGAGAACAATAACCATGTTATGAAGAACAAACTTCTAAAAATTCAAAAATCACCCAAAATATAAAATAGTCCAAAATTTCAATAATTTTAAAAACAACAGTGACATAAAATTTTCACAATTTTTTTCCACTAAGACACATTCTTCTTCTAAAATTCCATGGTTATAGTAGCAGGGGAAAAAATAAAAACCTCTACAACTCAAAGGTCAAGGATGGTGGGATGGAGAAATTCTAGAGAGGAACATACAATAATTAAATGAAGGAACCAAAAACATTAGATAACACCCTAAATTCCAATAAAACTAAACAGAACCCAAAAACTAGGAGACTTATAGGATAATAGACTTTTCATAGTTATCCCCACTAGTTAGAATTCATCTAAAATGGTGAAAACAATATGGAAGACTCTTAAGGGGTGACCATTACCAGAAAAAAAATACCATTTACACAAGATGGGGTGGCATAAAAAAGAGGAACCCATCAAATATTCAAGGATAAAGGACTAAATTTCTACAAAATGAGGCAACCTCTTAAAAACCATTCATCCAACTCCTACCAAATAAACAAATCAAAAAATTCCCAATAATCCATAGTAAGTAGAATCGTGGTTTCAAAAATAGATCAAAGAGATAATAAAGGGATAACCTAAGAAATAACACATTGAAACCCATATAATAATGAACCTAATGAAATAAAAGGAAAACTGTAGCCACTACCTAACCTAAACTAGTTAATTATATGACCTGGTTTCCAAAAAAAATCATATGTGATTCTTCCAAAGCCAATAAACCAATAATGAGACCACAAAATGGCCCATATTAAAAATAAAATTATCTAGATAAAACATCTCAATAACCAAGTGCCAAAATAAAAACAAAATAGGTAACACCTAACATGGAAATATCAAGAAGTACCAAAAGGGGAAATATCCATCAAGTATCATCTCGAAAACAATAACTAAAATCTTTAATATACCAAAAATACATAATGTATAATCATTAAGAACCACCAATCAATATAGAAAATCCCAAACTAAAATAATCTTGAGACATCATTTGAAAATTATACTTAAAATTTTTAGATATAACCCATGTTTTTATAATAAATACATATCCGTAGGATGAAACTAAGAAATAACAACACCTTGGTTATGTTCCAATGATATAGAATATTCTAGATCCATCATTCCACTAAGGGTTTGGGTACAGTTAACTTCTATAAATAATAAATTAAATAAGAAGAAGAAACCTCCAAAATAACTAGTTCTCCACTTCCACTGGAACATTCTGGGAGGCATAAACCAATTAACTCAATACATGAACAAAATTTGGTCCTAAATCCCAATAAAATTAAAGTACAATTTCTAACCTAAGAAAATATCTAAATCTACAATTATTAAATAAAAACATATTATAAGAGTTTTTCTCATATTATGATTCATTTTATGAATGCATAAATGATTCAAGGAAAATAATTCTATAAAAACATATCCATTTTTTTTGAAAAAATGAACCATTCCAATTTGAATGACACCATGAAATTTAGAATCTAAAAATTCAATGTTTTATTAAATACAATTTTATATAATAGACCAATGAAATAATTTTTCAACTCTAATAAAATTTTTCATATTTCCCAATATCGAGGGAAACTTATTTAAAACAATATTTACAAAAAATGAACTTTGTATTTTAAAAAAAAATCCAAATATTTCAATGAAATAAACCACTTCAAAAGAAACATTAAATTATAATTTCGGACACCCCCACAAACATTTTTCCAAAATCAAACAACTTTTTAAATTATACTATCTCACCCTAAAAAACCCTTTAAACATAAGACATATGAAAAAAACAAACCAATAAGTATCCTTTTTAAATTCATCAAACACTAACCATTCATACTTAAACCCATATCCAAAGATTGAAAAAGAACATGGAGAAATCTAAAACCAATAGGGTTAGAAGACAAAAAAATGGGATGTAGAGATATGCATAATTTTTCTACATTACTTGATAGACTATGGTCCAACCAAGTGCTATGCTATATGAATTACACTAAAAATTTCATCATAGGATAAAAATAGATCAATAGACTATTTAGTCTATACATAAATCCCTAGTTCTTCATACAACTTTACCTGAAAGCATAATGGAAACGGCCAAATAACTTTTGTACTAAGGGGTTATTCAAATAGCATCCCTATCCATCAACATAGATCAATATTAAACAATTATATAAAAACAATAGACTCAAATCCATAATAACCTTGGTAACATGAGGTTGATTATGTGGTATATATTTCCAAGTAATCCCCCATACACTCCACCAAAGTCCTGACATTCATACCTCTACAATACCTCTACGTACCCTAAATAACAAGTTGAAATTATATAGAACATAGTCTCAAACCAAAAACCTAGTAGTAAATACTATTTGTAATGAAATATTCAATCTAACCCAACACGTCACCTAACATGTTACACATTTGGGCAGAAAAGGCATTTCTGTTCCCCATGGGCTGACAACTAGGGATTGGGAATCATGGGAATTCAAATTTTTAATAGGTTTTCCCTCAAATCATAGTAATAGAAGAAAAATCATATTCCTAACATCTTGAATGTAATATTAATATATTTATTATTCATGAAAAATGAGATAAGTTGATACAAATATATTATAGAAAATAACAACTTGTAACTCACATGAATGATTTAAGTCACTTGTACAAAACAAATGATATCATTCATAAAAATATGCAGCTTCAACATAAAAATTGGTAACATGATAAATAATATAAAGGATTTCTTGGATGATATAATAAAACAACCAAATATATTATCAACTCATGAACCAACGTTTTTGAAAACCTTAATGCAAAAAAAGTCATCCCCATATCCAAAATCACCCATCTATAACCCAAGAAAATAATAGATGACTTAATGTAGAACATTGAACCTATTTAAAATTTATGGGTTCCATCTACTTATACAGGTTTTTTTTCTGTGTGATCTGATAGGCCCATTGGGATATCACCGAGGATTCTATAAAATTAATTTATATAATCAGTTTATAAATACTAGTTTAGAATAAGATAGAATATATTGTTTTTTTTTTCAATCATGAGATTTCCAAAATAAAACCAAAATAATTTCATTTTTAAAGATTAATACTTTATGTTATTTTAAAAAAATATTATTTGGTATCCACTATATAATAAAAAAAATAGAACATGAAATCAAGGCCTTTGATTTAAAAAAATTAGAACGAAACCATTTAGACCTTATTACTATCCTTCCACAAAACCCCAAATCAAAATCGACCATAGGGATTTTCATTTACAATAAAACTCCAAAAATATATTTAAAACCATTTTATACAGTAACCCAAACATAAATTATAAAGGAACAACAAAAAAATATACCACTATTTCAAAACAGTATGTTAAAAGAATAAAATGAAAATGATGCCACAAGAAAATAATCTCAAGGGATCATTTAAATAGGTAATCCTTTACATAAAACACTAATCAATAATCATTTTCCATAGGTTATCTCCATATGAAATAAGTTATAGAAACCTAAACTTTTTTCTAGTACCCTTAGTTTATTTACCAAAAACAATCAATCCCGATAGTCCCATCAAACTTTTTGGGGCCTAAAACACCCTAGGATCATAGAGATTTACAATGGGAAAAACTAACCAGCCACATTGAGTAACCTTGTTCATACTATAGATACAACACAAAATAAATAGATTTTTCACTTATATAGTTCATTATGTAGATACCAAGAATTACCATTATCAAAAAATCAATGATGTGGGAATGAAAAAGAGAAAATAAATTAACTAAATCAAAAACAATATCTCACACATTAGCTCAAATTCCATAAAAAATATCACATTTTCAAGTCACCCATCCATCAAATGATATTATACAACCGACATGGGTGAACCAAAAATAGTGGAAAACATTTAAGGTCTAATGAGAGTTAAATATTTTTTTTATAAAATAACAAAATGGAATTTACACTAATATAGACTCAGAAAGAAAATTTATTTTCACTTCACAAAAACTTTGTTTTTAATCACCCTTTAGAAACAATTCTAAAATATCACCCTTCATAAATCCAAAACATTGTTGAAAAACTATATCCAATCATAAAAAATATAAAACAGGTCTTAGGGAATATGTTTTTCATAAAATGTTTTTTAAAAGTTCAATATATGAATTTTTACAAGAGGATTTGAACATACATACATTAATTTAAATGAGTAATTTGAAATTCATTAGTAAAACGTTTTTATGGTTAAAATCCATGTAAACCATTTTATAAATTCAAAATGAATATCATATATCATAAAACATAAATTAAAAATGAATTTATAAAACTGAAGTACATTATGAATTGAAATTTAAAGGGATGAAAAAGAAACACCAACCTCAAAATAATTCGAATGAAGCTGAAACTTGTCACTCTCTATGGTGAATAGTGAAACTAGTGTGGAATTTCCATTATAAAGCCCAATTAGATAAAAACCATAATATATAACCAACATAAAACCCTAATTCAACAAACATAGTTAATTGGGGTTCTTGGAAGAATGAAAGACCTATGATAATTTGGGATAGAAATAACTAATAAGATAAAGCAGTATAAATACCTTGACCAATGCATGAAATTGAAAAGGTAGGATATAAGAATCATAGGGGGAAAAGAAACACTCTCTAGGATTCAAGGATGGTCAATCAAGTGTAATGGGAGAGGAATAGGAGAGAAAAATATAATAATAAAATTCAAATTATAGTAAAACTATATTTTAAGTGATTTTAGGTAGATTGAACAATTTAACAGCACAATTTTACAAACAATATGCCTAACACGTAGATGAAACTAATTTTTTCATAGAACATTGCACAGTTTGGATGCATGGTTTTAAAATCATGCACCAATAATGAAAAGCTACATTATCAAAACTAAAAACCCATTTTCATTCTTTTGATATGGTTTTTATGAACTATTCGTAGTCTATGCACCAACACCCTTATAGCTAAAATGCATGACATGATTTATTCTATATTTCACATGGTTTAGAACAAACCATGGGATACCCCTTCATAGAAACCATACTCTGATCAAAATGAGATGATCAAACTCCCTTCAAATGGGTAGTTTCATTATTTCACCTAAACCATCCATAAAAACCAGGCATAGAGGAAAAAGCTAATCAAAATCCAAAAAATAAAAACCACAAAATCCAAAAAATTAAAATTGTTCTGAAATTTAATAATTTTAATAACAATAGTGACATTATGATGTCACTGATCACAACCTAACACCCATCCTTATAAAAAACCTTAAAACCCCATCCATGCATTTCGATATGACCAGTGCTTCATAGATCAACCAACCACATGGGATAATAATGATACCCCTACCTTCAGGAACCCCTAATTGTACAATATTTCCATAGGTTACTGAATGAATCATCTACTAATGGAATACCTCATGGTTTAATTCCATGGATGAGTATGACACATCCCATATTTCCAAAAATAAATTTCCATATCCTAGGAACTGCTCCATAATGCCCTTGTTGTGGCATAATACACAACCTATAATAAAATAAAACACCTTAGTTACAAATTACCATGATGATCTATACTTATCAATGGATCAATCTACTTTTCCATGACACAACCCCTATTATTTTTGTGTGATCCCTAACCGGTAATAAACCCTACTTCAAAAATGAGACTAACTCTAAAACCCACTTCAAAAATCCACTAAAACCTATATAATAGAATAAAACCACGCATATGAATGTTTCAAATTTTTTAATTCAAATTTGTTTCTAAATTCTAAAAACACCCATACTGTTGAATCCAAAATATAAATATACCATGAATTTAGAAATCCATAATGAAAAAGATCATTAAAAACTCCCTACCATGGGGTTTCCCATCAATGGGGATAAATTATGATATTTCCCTAATTCTTAACTAACAACATTAATTCAACATCACTAATTATTCTCTCTTGAAACTAGCCACAACTGCACCATGAACACACATAATATTTCAAAAAAATATTTTCATTAAAATTTCTAGTGTAGAACACCTCATTACCTAATCATATTCCAAATGAAATATTTTATGTTTAAAATTATTTCCAATACACACCCAAAAAACAAACGTTATTCAATCCTCTCATGCACTGATTTATAGAAAATAAGCACCAAATTTCCATGATAAAAAATCCTCATCAACCAAAAACATCATCCCCTAAATTATGTCATGAGACACATAATATTCTCCCAAATAATACATTAAAACACTCCCCTCATGAAGTATTGAATTAATTAATAGTACTAACTATAATATATGAATCATATTTGGTTTTATGTTCCTAGAAAAAAATATTATTCATCATACTTCCATCCCAAGCATCATTAAAACCATTGGCATAATAACTACACATGACATTGCATAACACCTCCTACCTTAATACGAGTTCCAATTTCCAATGAATAGTGGGGTTGTCCCCACTATAGGATTTTCCATACTTTCATCCCAGTAATAGAACCATTCCTAAACACTAACATCCCACCAATACCATCCTATCATGAGTGTTTCTCATCATTACTATAAAACCTTTACCCACATTATATACTATTGACTTATAGAATCCCAAGAAGCCCCAAATGGATATTTAATGACTTGGTGGACCCTTGGTCAATACTTGAAACCATCTTCATGCACAAAAACCAATGGTAATATCAACTATATCCTAGAATCCAATCTAATTTTATTTTAATATTCCATTGTAATTATTTTATAATTACATGATAACACCTGTTGCAACACCTCATCCCTCCTAAAAAATACTCCCCACAACTAATTTATATAAAATTCATCATATTCAACATGAAACACTTTAAGAACCACTTAGTGTTTAAATTAGAATTTAAACCAATTCCCCCATCTCTCTCCCAGTGTAACCATCATTGTGATCTTTGAAGATTAATAACATATACAAATATAGGGTAGTTCCATTAAGTCATTTCCAATTGGAAATTTCTTCCTACCACACATGATATTTATTAAGAAAATTTCTATATGGACTATATCATTGAGAGAAACTACTCCTATATGGTTATATTATAATGACCCATCCATACTTCATCAACCCATCATTCTTCTCGAATATCATGGTTCCTCAAACCCTTGTAGCCAAAACCCAGTGGCATAAAAACATGGTTTTTTGAGCAGGATCTATTTCTCACACTTCATATAACAATTCCTTTAAAGGGTTAACATGTTTTTATTCATGAAAACAAGACACAACCTGATGTAAAACCCAACTCTATTTTCACAGTTAAAACCACTAGATAAGAACTGTATTATAGTTTATAAAATGCCAACATTCCCATCATGATGAACTGATGGTTTCTTCACTCCCAATATACCCATACCAATTATCAATCATAACACCAAACTCTATCCCATATTTCTCAATAATTTAAAAAAAAAATAGAATATACCCATACACCTCCCAATATGGGATGCATACTCTTGTGTAACGATGATGACAAGAAAAACACTCTAATTTATACCTTACGAAAATGCTAATAAACCAACCCATACTAGAAAACCATAAAAAAATTTCCTAATAGTTATGTATAACAACCTACAATGGCACCAACTTAGATCAACTCATCAAGAGGAACATCTCACCATCTTAAGAAAAAATTATCAATTGCCTCAACTTGTGTTAGGGTCTCTCATAAAAAATCCTCTCACACTAGCAAAAAATCAACATGAGCCTTCATCCATTATCCTAATAGAAGTAATATAATACTTATACCTACCCACGTTAGGTCTGTGATCTAACATGAGAATAAAACCAAGGATCAGAATATCGAAATATCCAAATAAAAAACAAGCATAGTAGAGTCAATTAATAAAAGTTACACCAATATGAAATTATGGAAAATACCAAATAAGTTATTTTAAAATAACTAATAAATTAATAAACTTTTTTCCCAAATTTTTTCATGAAGATTAACTTTTCAAAAAATAATTTTATAAAAACCAATTTACCCTTCTGAAAACCATTTTCATTCACAGGAAGTCCTATGATGATGTATGGACTAAATCATACTTTCCATAATAGTCCAATAGTATAAAAAATAAATAAAAATATCACCTAGAACATCATATTTTAATCAACATCTAAATCAAAATAGTGAAAAAATTGATAAAAAATCCTTCCCTTGGTAGCTTCGACATCCTATATACATGGGTTAGTTAATATTAATAATAAGGTACATCTGAAATTCTGAAAACTGCTCACCTCTAACTTCCATTAACAAATAATAAATCAACCAAAAAATATCTAATATCATTCTGTAGTTCCCCAAAAAAATATCTGAAACAACACTCTAGTTAGGGAGCCACATTACTATATTAACACCTTATAATGTGATAGAAGATTCCAATTATATTACATAATGTACATTGGCTAGAGTAAACTATTGATATCATCGAGTATAATAAAACTCATTACATAACAACAAAAATGGGCTATTTCCATGGTTCAAACCCATGATAATATCCTAGAAAACCATTGGAATATTCCATTTTGGCTTATTTCAAGGGTTTTCCTATTCATAGATGATTTTTGAGTCACCATAATGAGATTCAACAGTGATTTATTAATTTTTTTCCATACCTAGATATCACTATGATTTTCTGAGTCTTCATTGTAGGTAATATGGAAAAAAGGAAAACATGGGCTTCAAACCAATATACAACTTTGATGTTCTTGAATTCTATAACTAGTATCTTATATTAAATAATATGATATATATTATAACTTTATATTATTCTTTTAATTTTAACATATTATAAATTTGTAAATCATAATTAATTAATTATTATTTTTCATAAATAAAAATAAAATTTATATTATTTACTGAAAGATAATAATAATCAATATTAATAAAAGAGAATAAATTGTAATTTATTAATTTATGTTTTTGTTTTTTATTTAAGGAAAAATGTTAGATGCTTCTACCATGTTTTTTAAAACCATGGACGCATATTTCTATGGGCATTGTTTCCCAAACCATGGTCATAATATATTTGGTTTTCATTTTTAAAATATATAACACAATATATAACCAAAATTTATAAAAACCATGGATATGTCTAGATAAAATTATTGTTACCAAAATCATGGAATAAATAGTGTATACATATCCCCGTATTTTAATAGTTAAATAGAATCCTCGTATAATGTATCAGAGTATGTTTAAAAATTTACAATAAAGTTGACCATTAATAAATGATATTATCAAAATGCTATAACATAACTAATATTGATGATCAACATAGATATTTATAATGGGTTTCACCTATTAGGTTGACCATGTATAGATTATACTAAAACTAAATTAAAGGGATATTAAAATATAAAATATATGGCCAAACCTAGACCAGTAACCCGACTATATAGAGTCACACCTAGTAAATCCCCCATACTATCAGTCACATAAAATAAAAACATGAATTCTTCACATTTACCAGGGTTCCCATATATTATTTTATCATATGTTTTAGGAACCAACATGGGTCGACCGGAAACTAGTCACCCGAGCCGGCCCGCGACGTGGGTCGAGGGGAATTCTTGATCCCCACGGGATGAAAACTTGTGCCGAGCATCAAAAAAAAGTGGGAATGATTTGGCCTGTATATGAAAGACAAGAATATAAAAAAATATTAATAAAAAGAAAAAATGTAACATAAGGATAAAAATTAATATAAAAATAATATTTTACATACCTCCATGTGACTGCTAGGTTCACCACCAACCTCAAACCGACATTTCTCTATGACGACCAAATCCATTCAAGGTGCCTCACCAAATCTAAAAATAAAGATAAAATATTGGCGTGAGTATTGAAACTAAGTAGGTGTGCACAAATAGTCTATTCCCATATGCATTTCCATTAAAAAAAGTCAATAAATTTCATGTTTGAAATATAATGTACAAAATTAGGTTTTCACACATTTTCATTAAACTAAATCATGTTCTATTGCCTTATTATTTTAAAAATGTGTTTTTGTTCATGAAATAGATATTATCATTTTAGAGAGAAAAAATGTTTTTTTTTATTAAAAAGGATGAAAGAAAGTGAAAAACATTTTTATGTTATTTTTGGTAAACATATTCCCCATAACTCATCACTTTCTCAAAGATGATACACCACAACAGAAAGCTAGGTCAGCCACCACACAATAAGGGCAATGGAAAATAGAGCACATGAATAACTAGACAAACAAGGCACTACAATCATCCTCTAGAGACAACTAAGTGGAAAAATACAATTGACAAAATAAGAGATCGTGAATAGTGTAAAATGTATTATACATGTGACTCATCCTGAAGGCATGCCTACTCTCGATGATGTCATAATTCTCTAACTCTAGACCCTCGCCCTACCTACTTGTTCTAGGGGCCCAATCCCATAGCAATAATAATAACAAAACACCTCTCTACAATGGGCCACTATCCATTACGTAATATAAACTACTGTATCAATTGTTCACAGAAAATTCACTTACAATACAAGGTTCCCATGTCAACACATGTAACAAAAGGGTGAGCCAACTGATTCCAGTCAAGCATCAAATCAGATAGACACATACACACACACACACACACACAACATGAATCACCTGAGTCACCCAATGGAATATGTCCCTTTACATTATACCAATTGATCATAGAGGAGTCATGCACAGTGGCCCCCATAGTATACAAAACAACTAAAGTGAGGGGACCACATCTAAGGAGTGTTTTCATGAGATAACTAGCTTTAAGAAAGTTCCAATTGGGCCTCACATGATCATTCTCATGCCGAACCATTTATTAAATAAGCACACACACACCTTTTTGGAAACCAGGAACGCACTTGGAAACCTATTTAAGAACCCCAATTCACCACTTTAAATTTGATGCACATTTATAAGGGCCAAAGGGGCATTTCAATAAACACTAATAAGCACATTTAATAAAATATTTTCATGAAATTCAAATACAAAGAAGTTATTACTTTATTTCACAAAAATAAATTATTCAAAAACCCATAAATTTCTAACTAACATAAAATAAAGCTATGAAATTCAAGAAACCCATTATTATTTAATTTAAAAGAAAATTTATAGGGAAACTTGCCTCAAAGAAGGAACCAGACCAAGCCAAGGCACTTCGGCTCTTGATGCTTCCAATAAAAAATTCCCACACATGCACACATATACATTCTCATACGTATATATATATATATATCCATAATACATTGAAATTATTCCCCAAGACATGAGATAATATGTTCGTGGAAGATATATATATATATATATATATATATATATATAGACACACATACGTACCAATGTATGTGTGTGCACATCACCAAAGAGCCACCAAAGCTCTAATTAATTATTATAGAGGAACCAACATCATTTTGAAAATAGGAACCATTTATGAAAACATGTTTTCAAGGGAACACCAATTTAGAACATCACCTTCCTTTGATGACACACCCATCTGTGCACCTAGTGCACCCATGGGTGTCTTAACATCTAGTGATGCACCAAACATTCAAAGAGACACATAAAACCCATTTTTCAAATACATTTACCATTAATTAATCAATTCATGAAACCCCTTTGTAAAAAAACACTATCAATGCATTCACATCTCAAGTGCCTTTGAAAACACATTTCGAACATTTTTCATAATCATATAAACACTTCCATGAAGTACCCTAATGAAGCACACATGAAAACATAACCATATCATTTTGAAAATCGTCTTTCACCATGTAATCATGTCAAAACACTTTTGAAATATATTTTTCACCTCATAAAACATCTAAGTTCACTATTTAAAACCCAAATGAAATTTAACCAAAAAAATTTGACACATACACACATAGACATATTCGAAGATTCACTTCGAGAGTTGTTTTTAACAAATTTTGTTAACATTAAAACATTAAAATAGTGTGTCCCTAAGAATCCTGAAGGTGAATACCATATACAAAAATCTATTGAGACAAAACTAGGCATTAAATCAAACACACATAGCATAAACCAAGAATCATTTTAAACCCATTTTTAATAAATTATAATAACATTAAAATACCATAATTGCGCTAAATATGAGTATAAACAAGGTGCGCAACACATTGATAAATTAATTAAATACATCCTAGAACCAATGGTTTGCATTGAAAAGAAAAAGGATGGAAATGCTTACCTCAAATTTGTGTGTTTGAAATAGCACATCAACAGAAGCAAAAACTAGGACCCATGGACAAGCCTCACACCCTGAGATTATGGTAGAAGTCAAAAATCAGTTTACCCAAAACACTAGGTTTCGGCAGGATCAAACATGGTGACACGGAGGGGGGAATTAAAAAATAAGAGATTTGAAGAAGAAGAGGGATTACCTTGATTAGATGACAACAGAACTAGGGGATCAAGTCATTTCTCTAGATGAGAGATCATTTTGAGGGAGTGGGGAGGTCAGAGGATGTGTTGCCCATGAATAGAAGGCTGACCAGAGGACCACTGCAAGAGTAGAGGGCTGAGTGAGGGGGACATGAGGTCAGGCTGATGGAGCTTGAGAATAAATAGGGAAAGCCTATTGTGAAGTTGGGAACATGGAAATGGGAGGGGGAAGAGGCGCAACCCGCGTGACATGAAGAAAAGAGGGAAGAAAGATAGAATAAAAGAAAATAAAAGAGAAAAAATAAAATAAAGAAAAATGAAAAGAAAAAACAATAAAAACATAATTAATAATAAAATTATTAATAATAATAATCAATAAAAAATGAGTGAAATAATTGATATTAAAGGCCAGGTTGTGATAAGTCTCCCCACCACAAACACTTTCTACCCCCAGAAGGTTGCCAAGTCAAAAGATAACTGATGCATGAGACTATGCCTGAATGGAACCAAAACAAAAATCAAGAACCTTGGGTTGACAATTCACTCCACAAGTCACACCCAACCAATCATGAAGAAACCATGACATAAAACAAGGGGAGAACATGAGATATTCCTCCACACCATAAGAACTCTAAAAACACAGATACATTAAAACCCAAACACACCACCCTGAGGAGGGACTAACGCAGGAACTCCCAATCACAATAGTATTGGAACAAAGAATTCCCCACACCGATCTAAAACTCCCAACACATCCAACTCAATTTGTATGAGTGAGAAAACACCTCCACTGAAACTCATAACTCTCGAACCATGACAAAAACACCCAACACACACATCTCTAAATTATCACTAAGAAAATTAGGACCAATCCACATAGGGGGCAAATACACTTATGAAAGAAATGATTCTAGAGGCCCCATTCAGAAGAACAGAACTACTACAATCATGAAAGAATAAGTTCACCACACTCTCACCACAAAAGATGAACTTATAATAGTAGGGAAAACAAGAAAAAATAAACCCTGAAAGTCTCTATTCTAAGACAAAATATAAAGGACAAAGAAATATTCACACATGCCTATGACACCCTGACTATGTGCGAACATCACCTTGAGACCTGAGGCTGGGAATATGATGGTTTTAGCATCTTATGCCTCACAGTCAGTCAATAGAAACCCCTGATCAGAACTCTTTCCTATAACAACACTTACTACTGAACCCTCCTCAATGACTCGAATGGCCACAATGCTGAAAAGTCTTCAGTGCGATGCGACAAGGAATCATGGAATGCCCAAACCAGCCATACCAATGGAACATTACAAATTCATCCGATGAACTAGAAGCAGACACTGGAAAAATAGATTCTCCAAAGATAGGTTCCTCTCGTACACCTTCCTTGAAATATGGGGAACCCTTACAAATGATGAGAGATGTTGGATTTTCCAAGCACTTGCACTCCAGATGGTGACTCCTTTAAGCTGCAGACATAGGCCTTCACCAACCGCTGGTCATGTTAACTATGGATTCACTCTTACCTATTTTAGCCTTCAACTCCTTAAGTATAATCCATTGGATGTAGAAGGCCTTCAATACCTCCCACATCATCCCAACTCCAAGTGTGATGATACATCCACCTCCACTGGTCCAAGGATGGACCCTCCACTAAACAGATGACAATAAGAGCTCTAACAAGTTCAAGAGTCCCCAACCACCCGAATACATGCTCTACTCCAATCATACCACATTACTTCCCCTAACTAACCTCAAATTCCTCGAAATAAAAAAAACACTCGATAGAAACCAGAATTGGGCACAACTTGTTAACAACATCAGAGGACATTTATATGTGGAATACTTAGAACATTAAATACAATATCAAAAACAACACTAACCACAAACTCAATAATAATAACCACCCTAAGCCAAGACATCCACCCTGGAATCCTGAACAAGATTAAACTTAACCAAAAGCAACACCCCAAGCCAAGGGTGACAGACTCAGAAGTCAAGCACATACAAACCTAGGAAAAATCCAATTTTCAAAATAACAAAACCCACTTTTCAAGAAAAACAATTTTCCGAAACAACTTTCCATTCAATTACATTTTAGAAAAAGAAATCCAAGACTTATATTCCAAAACCCAACCCATGGCATCCAATTAACCACTACATAAGCCTTCATCTATTTCCACTAAAATCACAAATACATATATGCCAACATGCACTTCATGTGTCTACCCACACATATGCAGACGATATTAAGGAATACCAAGTGCCACACTTTCTCTTTACTTACCAAATCTAAACATAAGCCAAATTTTCAAAATCAAAAAATTTACACTTTAAAACCCCACTTCACCGATAAAAAAAATTGACTGAAATCCCCTTTTACCAGTTCTAAAACCACTAGATAAAGAGCCCTTTCAATTCAAAACCACCTTTATTTCCAATAACACTCTAAAACCAACCAAAATCATGAAAAATCACAAACAAAAATGAATAATTGGAATGAGGAACTAGTTTTTGATCCCAAACCAGTAACATGGTAGTGAGCTACGCCCCAAGTAATACATAACACCAGAGGAACTTGAACCGTGAACCTGGGCTCTACATGGGTCACTACTCCATGAGGGGTCACATCATAACACCTTGTCACCTCTATTATCACCCCTCAATCCAAAAAAATACAAAAGACTCAAAACCCGGACTACCACTGGTAACTCATGTATCATCATAAGTGGTAGTGATCAGGAACTAACCCATTACCTACCTCATGTGCCCCGACAATCCTAATCTTCATCTAATGGGCACCAAAAATAACAAGGGCCTCCTGTGACACCATTTTTTCACGAACTAACATGGGATGACCCTGAACCATTTACCTGAGCTAGCTCGTGACATGGCCTGAGGGGTGCTCCCGATCCGCACAGGCTGACAACTATTTTCAAGCATCAAAACTAAACAATTTGAAATGATTTTTATCATAATTGAAAGGCAATAAAATAAATAAAAACATTCAAAAAAAAGAAAAAAAATAAGTGGAAAGATAAAAATAAAAAAACAGAAAAAATTATACATACCTTCATGTGACCCCACAGGTCACCAGTGACCTGAAACCAATATCACACTACAGTGACCAAATCCATGAATGGTACATCACCAATCCTAAAAAAAAGATAAAACTATAGGTGTGAGTATTAAAACTCATTAGGTTTTCCCAAACTATCTATTCCCATATGTATTTACTTTAAAACTGATCCATCAATTTCACGTTTGAAATACATTGTACAAAACTAGGTTCTGACACATTTTATATAAAATAAATCATGGTCCATTTCCCATGTTCATTTAAAATTGTGCTCATGTTCATGAAATAGAAATTAACCTTTTAGAGAGAAACATATTTTTTATTCACTTAAAAACGAAGAAAGAAAGTGAAAAACAATTTTAAGTAATTTTCTATAATCATTTTCCGCAAAACTCATCACTTTCTCAATGGGTTTACACCACACAAAGAAGTAGGTTCAACAACCACAAAATAAGGGCAATAGAAAATAGAGCACATGGATAACTAGCCAAACAAGGAAACACAATCATCTTCCATAAACAACTATGTTCCAAAATACATGGGAGAACCTAGGGGCTCATGAATAGTCATGAACGTACTATACATGTGACTCATCCTGATAGAATTTCTACTTTCGATGACATCATAATGCCCAAAGGCCGAACCATTTCCTTGCTGAGCCTAGTCGAGGGGCCCAATCCCATAATAATAATAAAAAAACATCTCTCTACTTTGGGACACTATATAGTGCATAATATAAACATTTTCAGTAATCGTTCACAAAAAATACACTTACTATGCCATGTTCCCATGTCAACATGTGTAATAAAAGGGTGATCCAACTGATGCTAGTCGAGCATCAAATCCTATAGACACACCCACACACACAACATGAATCACTTGAGTCACCACAATAAATATTTCCCTCCCCTTTCTACCATTTGATCATATGGGATTCCTATATAGTGAAACCCCACAATATACAACTCAACTAAAGAGTGAGGACCACATTCAAGGAGTGTTTTCTTCAGATAACTAGCTTTACAAAAGTTCCAACCTGGCCTCCCATGATATTTCTCATGCCAAATCATTTCATAAAGAATAACACAAAAACCATTTTGGAAACCAAGAACACAATAGGAAATCCATTTAAGATACCCAATTCACCACTTTAAATCTGAAGCACATTTATAAGGACCATGGGGGTATTTCAAGAAACACCAATAAGCGCATTTAATAAAACTATTTCATGAAATTCAAGTACGTAGAGTGTATTACTTTTTTTCACAATAATAAATTATTCAAAAAACCATAAATTTATAAATAACATTAAATAAAGGTGTTAACTTAAAGGAAAATACATATGGAAACCTACCTCAATGAAGGGAGTGGACCAAGCCGAGGCACTTCAGCTCTTGAAGCATCTGATGAAAAATTCCCACACTAGCACCCACATACATTCTCATACATATATATTTATACCCTTAATCCATTGAACTTATTACACACTCCATGAGGGAATATGTGCAAGGATGATATATATATATATATACATATACACATATGTACCTATGTATGTGTGTATGTGCACCACCAAGGAGCTACCCATGCTCTAATTAATTTACCAAGAGGAACCAACATCATTTGGAAAACACAAACCATTTAGGAAAACAAGTTTTCAATGAAATGACAATTTAAAGAATCACCTTCCTTTGATGACACCCCCATGTGTGAATCTAGTGCACCAATGGGTGTGTCAACATCTAGTGAGACACCAAACATTCTAAGAGGCACACAAAACCCATTTTTCAATTGCATTTACCATTAATTAATCAATTCATGAATCCCCTTTGTAAATACCCACTATCAACGCATTCGCATCTCAAGGGTCTTTGAAAACACATTTTGCACATTTTTCATAATACTAAAAATACTTCCAAGAAATACCCTAATGAAGAACACATGAAAACATAACAATATATTTTGGAAAATCCTCTTTCGCATATACTAACGTCAAAAATCTTTTAAAATAAATTTCAGACCACATAAAACATCTAATTTAACTATTTAAAACTGAAATGACATTTAACTAAAACCATTTGACACATGCACACACATACATAATTGAAGATTCACTTCGAGAGTTGTTTTTAAAAAATTATGATAACATAAAAACACAACAATTGGGTATCCATAACCATCCTTAAGGTATGAATCATATAAAAATATTTATTGATACAAAATTTAGTATTAAATCAAACACACTTAGCCTAAACCAAGGAACATTTTGAAACACATTTTTAATTAATTATAATAACATTAAAATACAATAATCTAGAAAACTATGAGTATATTCAAGGTGAAAAACAAATTTATAAATTAATAAAAGACATACAAGAACCATTAGTTTTCCCCAGAAAGAAAATGGATGTAAACGTTTACCTCAAAGACTTGTGTTTGCAATGGCTCTTCAAAGGATAGGAAAACAAGGACCGACATACAAGCCTCACACCCAAAGAAAAATGGAGAAGTGAAAATTGATTTACAAGAAACCCTAGGGTTCGGCCAGACCGAACAGGGTTACTTGGAGGAGGGGAAACACCAAAATGAAGGAGGGGGAAGAAGAATATGGAATATCTCAATGAGATGACAGCCAAACCAAGGAGGATCTGGTGGTTTGGTCGGAGAAGAGAGAGTTTTGAGGTAGTGGGGAGGTCAGAGGAGGTGTCACGCCCAAAGAGGAGGTCGGCCAAAGGGCCGCCACACTAGCAGAGTGCCAAGCAAGAGTGGAGATTAGGCCATCTGAGATGGAGCAGAAAAAGGGGAATCCGGCTGCAAAGGAGGGAGCACAGTGAGGGAAGGGAGAAGAGGCGCCACCCGCACAACGATAAGAGATGAGGGAAGTAAGAAAGAATAATAAAATGAAATAAAGAAATGAAAAAAAAATATAGAAAAAGGAAGAAAAAAACAAATATAAAACCTAGTTAAAAATAAACATACTAATAATAACATTATTAATATATAATATGATTAAAATAATCGATATTTAAGGTCACGGTGTGACAATATGACCCAATAGAATTCTACATACAAATTTATTTTATACTTCATACTATACAGAGTATGAATGAATAGAAAAATAAATCATTCTTCAGTAGATAAAATTCATGTAATCTTTCCTCATCATTGTGTGTTATGCATACCAACATGATATGTGAACCCACCCACTTTAACCAATATTGGTAAAACATTTATTGTAGTCACATAACATTATAACCCCATTAGGTAATGGAATAACATAGTTAGTCATAATGGAATAATAATATATCCAAAGAATGGTATAATAAACATAGTCTTGAGCATATTAGAAATATATTAGGGAAAATATGTAACATATCCATTCCTATGAATATAAAAAACTGAATAAGGAAAAAGGCTAACATTTTCAGTCCTGAGCATATAAAAACCCCATATGGAGAATTGGGTAATTTATCTAGTGATGGATATATTATAATCCTATTAGGGAAATTGCATATCATAAATCTACATAGTCATATATAGTAACTGGGAACCCCAACATGTGGAGAAAATTCTCCTAGAACTCGAGAATGATGGGAAAATCGAAGGTGTAGTATTTATACCTCACTTATTGGATCACATGCCAATACCCAACACTAACTATTACCTAATAATCATCAAAACTCATAGGGAATGGATCCCATGGAGTGAAATAATCATAATAACTAACCATATGATCCAAACATTCACCTCATTGTATGTTTTATGGATAATCAAAAACATCTGAAGCATAACATGGTCAGGAATATAATAACCAATAAAGGAAACAATTCCAATATCCAATTTTTCATCTATCCCCACATCCTAACCTAGAACTCAATCATATGGTGTCCTATATACTTAACTAAACATGCATTGATCAACATCATCATATGGAATAATATTATAGACTACCACTACATGACCTCCATGATGATCTTAGGCCCTTAGGTTATACTAACGTCATAATATGACCTTAACAACATACCAAAATAAAATCTAATTAGGACAAGGACTGTATAAATATCTAACATTCATATAAACCCATCCATATCTATAGGTATATCACTTGGTACTCAATTACATATAAAACACATTCTATGAACTAAACCCAACGTAAAACTAACCTAACCCTCACTTTGGTTTACCCATAAACATCACATCTATCACCCAAATTAAGTCTCTCAAGGGTTCTCACTCGGTGTATGTACTTATCCCATGTTCCAAAATTGATTCAAATTTAGACCCATGTTCTATAAATCCCAATAACCAACTAAATTATCACCATGTTACAGTAGGAGCTCTAAATAAAGTGTTCACTTTCTCCCAGAACTAAACCATGCATCTTCCTCATGCTCAAGGACCCACCATGGTCTACTACACCCTTCCAACATTCCACTCTTTTCCCACATAATTTTAAAACATTACATAGACTAGAATATCTACCCATGATCCTAAAATCATAAAAGGCCTCCAAAAAAGTTTTCATGCTTAATCCCAAAACAAACACAATCTATCTGACATGTCATAGTCACATTCAGGTCCATCAAATACCCATGGACATCAGTACTTTAAAATAATATTCGGTGAGACTCACAAAATTCGCAAACCATAAATGGCCAAACCATAACATTTCATGAATACTCTAAACTATACTTTTTCATAATTCCAGACCCCCTCATCCCCACTCACGAATTTCAAAAGACATAACCTATGGCATACACATAGAAGGAAGTCACATTAATCACATATGTTTAACTATTAAAGGTACCACCAACCTATGAAATGGTGTTAAATCCTTAATCCATTCACGATCAAGAATCATCCAGTCCAACATCAATATTAAAACAAATTAAATCCCCAATCTCATACAACATGGATCTAAGAACTAATTATAATCCATTAATAATTAATTATCTATTTTAATTCAATTAGGAATAGTTTTTAAAGATTGACCAAGTTCCACCATAATGTAAAAAATCATGGTTAATAACATTATAAAGGCTCGTGAAACATCTATAACAATCATTTAATAAAAAACCCATTATTTGATACCCAATTGATCATCAATTCCATGAAAATTTGGTGGAATCACTAGAAAAAAACATTAAGAGACACTCCTATATAAAAATTGATAAAAATATAGAAATTCATCCTCATTCATTGTTATCAAGATACCAAACCAGGAAGTTCCATAATTTAAATAATAGTTAACCATGATTTTATAGAATCATCACTAATACCCTAGGTGTATGTCATCAAAATAACGAAATGATAAATAATAAAAGTACAAGCAGAATGAAAGTAGGATTAACAATCTATGTTGTGATAAAATGAATCATGATCAACATAAATTTATAGGAGATTTTTTATAGAAAAAAGGGGAGAGGTTGTATTAATTTCCTCTCTGATGGTCTCATATATCTAAATAATAGATAACCTTTGACCTCATATTTTCATTTTAAACATTTCCAAATAACTAGATTATCGGTTTTTTACATAATGACCCATTGGATAATGAATCAAATAACTCTTTATGGGGTTGCATTATGGAATGAACCAATGGGTCATGATACAACATACATCCCTAAAATTGCACCTAAATCCCCCCATCCTATTATTATAGTGTGATTGATGCTTCATGGAGTAAAAAAATATGTGTAAAACTTGATAATCTTCCCCCTAAGGACCCTTAATAATATAACTCCTTGGTTGAGAAGTGACACAGCCCCCTAAAGTATCAACAATGTTGAAAAACCTATGATGCGTTGTGATTCATCCCATATTTGTCAAACACAATTTTAATATCCCACACACTATGCTCTGAAACCCATGTTGTGGATTGATCCCCCACCAATACCAAATCCCAACAACCAGATAACACCAAACCATGGTTGGTCTACTTATATATGGATCAATCCTTCTATCCATGCAAAAATCCCTTATTCAGTTGTGTTTTCCTCAACTTATAGCCAAATTGACTCATATATGGTTGAAAATACGAAAAAACTTACAAATTCAACTAGAATAAATAAACATTTATAAAATTACCATAATGGATGTTCTAAATTTTGGAATTAAAATATGAATATAAATTCTTAAACCCCCTACTCCAAAACACAAAATTTAAATTTCCCATGAATTCCCCAATCCATAATAACATGGTTTAATAAATAAAAAATGAAATAAGAAATCTAGGATTCAAATTAAGGGGAAATATATATATGAGATCAATTGGAAAAACAGTTAAAAGATACCATAACATGGAACATAAGTGAACATAAGATAAATATGTGGATATGAGAATACAATCATGGTATATGAACATAACATAAGTAAATCATGCCCAATTAAACATGTATTAATAAAAATAAATATTAAGATAATTATTTTGGCATAACATGAGGAACGAGACATAAGTGTGTCAAGTTTCTAAGGACAATTCAACACTTAAACTAAGTAGAAAAGAAAATGTGAAACCTATTTTGAGTAACTCTATAAAATAAACACGAAACAACACTATAAATATAAATTATGAAATATTCATGCATATTTCATCATCATTCTACTTTCATGATGTCTATTTGATATTCTTGAAAGATATCACTAAATTCTATCCATTCGACTCTCCTCTTCATGGTATATCCATGAGTTGAACAAAATCACATGATGTTTGAGAGGGGATCCCTATAATGACCTGATTTTAATGGTTACATGACCATGGGTTTAAGTTAATATTTTTACTATATTTTTCATTGTTTATATTTTCAGGTTTAGACATATAGATAATTTTTCCATAACTCATACATTTAAACCCATGAAATATAATGTGGCCACATCTAATAGTTTCTATTTTACCAATAATATAAAAAATATAAAAGAAATAATGAGGTATTTTTCTCGAAATTCTCCCTTTCATATGACTTGACATATTTCCTTCCCATGTCCATCCTTAAACAATTTCAAATATTTGTAAAAACATAGGACAAGGAGAAAATCTCTGTAAGTGTTATAAAAATAAAGGAAACCATTAATTTGATAAAAATATAAAAACTCATATAATGTTTACCTTGATATTAAAATTTCATTGATAATATAAAATAATAAATTTTCATATGAATAGAAAATAGTCATTTTTTCTCAAAAAATCATTAAAACCCATATTAAGTAACTAAAACTCTTTTAAGTGACCTATAACATCATATACATAAAACACATTCAAACCCATTTTAACAAAAAACTATATGTATGACTTACAAAATTATCACTACCCAATGCATTGGAGATCTATAATGGGGATAACCCATTGTATAATCCATAATGGGATCACTCATGAGATATAATGGGGATCAAACCTTTGAATAAGCTATATTAGGCTCACCCATTTCTAATGTGATATAATGGGGATCTACCCATCATATAAGCTATATCAAGCTCACCTATAAGCTATATTGGGGATAAAACCATTGTATAAGTTATATCCAGATCACATCTTTCATATAATTATCAAGTACCCTATCAAGATTAAAAAATAGTAATAAAAAACTCATATAAATAATCATTATTCATTTATAACCAGATAAACTAATGGACAAGAAATTGTTTTAATGTCAATCCCATTTAAACAAGATTAAGAAGAAGAAAACAAATAGTTTCCAAAACAATATCATTGAAATATGATTATAAAATGGAAAATAAATGTTTTAAATTACATATCTCTTTGAAATATGATTAACACCTAGAAAATAAATCGGTTGAAAAACAATCACTTTTAAATAAGATTAACTCATGGAAAAGAAACAAGTTCAAAAACAATTCTGATGAATAAATAATAATACATACAAATAAATAATTAGGATGGTATCTATAAAAAATATCCCCAGTGGAGGATAAGTAACAATAATATATTTATATGTTGATGAATATAAATTCCCTTAAAAGATCATTTAAATTATTTTTTATGAAAATAATCTTCAAACATTCAAAGTGTCTAATACCACTTTGACAAGTTTTTTATCATAATAAAAATGAAGGAATCAAAATCAAAAAATAATTAAATAACATAATAAAAAATAAATTCATGATATGATATTTCAAAGGTGTTTTATATAAACGATTCCGAATAAATTCATGTTAAATATCAAATAATTCTCACAGAAATAAATGTAAAACTAAAAATCCCCTTACAACTCTGGGAAAATATGAATCAAAAACCCTAAAAGAAATAATCATGAAATTAAAATTTTAAATATCATTATGATAAAATAATTTATTATATAATATATCATAATTTTCATTAGATATAAGACCAAAAAGAAGTAAGTGGTGAAGATGATATTTATCTCACATATATAAAAAATTGATATGAAAATTCCTTACAAAGATCTTGTCATTAGAGTGAGAATTAATCAATGATATAATTATGTGTGAAAAAATTATATCCCCAAAATAAATTTTAAAATATATAAAAATTCAATAAGTGGATATCATACACATATTAATGGACTAACATAACTAATGAAATATATGTTTAACATAATAAATGAAAATTGTGTTAAGATATCCCTTACCTTGTGAATGTCTTTTAAAGTGTGTATTCATAATCCTAAATAATAAAATAATGTTAATTATATAAATTATTCCAAACATTTTTCAATATTATCAACAATTTTATTTTACTTATTACAATATTTTACAAAACTACTGAAATAATTACTCTATATTGAGTGTTTTGACCATATTTTCAGTTTATGTATCAAAACAACTAGGGTTGGATTACTATGGTCAAGAAATTAATTATATTAACATATTCATTACAATAATAATGAAGTTATTGTCATATTTATATATCAATTATACTTTAAAAACCAATCATTTGTGACGGTCTTGAAAAATGAATAAACCTTATGATCATGGAGATTGTAGGTCGTACATATTCTAGAGTAACATTCCCATTTTTCAATGATAATTATGGAAAGAAGTTAACTAAAATTTAACATTATATAATGATAATTATATCATAAATATAATATTATTTAATTGTATATACTTAAACATGTACTTATTTTGATGTAAAAGGAATCATTTCTCTTTGAGATGGTGGTAGTCCACACGTCCAAGAACAACATTATCACCTTTTCAGTGTGTGAATAGATGTTGAAGAAAATGATATATTATATATATATAATTATTTATTTCATTTACATCATATATATTTCATTTATGTCACATATTTTTAATTAAACCAATACATAATACATTATATGTAATGTGTGAATGTATCACATCGCTTGGAGGAGGTGGTAGTTTACACGTCTAGAAACGATGTTATCGTATTCCCATGAAAACAAATGAAAGAAGATATAAATTATATATTAATTCATGATGTATGAGTAAATCATAAATATCATATTTATATATATATATAATATAAACATTATGACCATCATAATTCCCAACCATGATAGGTGTTAAATGAAAAACGAATGACATCATTTTGCGAGGCGGAAGTTCACCATACAGAAAAATTGTGATTTTGTATCCAATTTGATGGATGTGTGTGAAGGTGTTGGTGGAACCCTTAAAATAAAAAATTCTCATAATAATCAGGATACTATGGTTAATATATAAGTATTGAAAATGAATAATTGAATGGGTGGAGAAAGAAATAAACCAAAAGTTATTATTAAAAACGATTACATCATCTTCGGGTGACTCCTTTTGGTTTGAACTAGAGGCTTACCTTTGTTTTTTTAACCCCAAGTGTGGCTTATAGTATTATAGGATGTATTTTTGGAGTTAATTTTTTTAGGTTCTGGACGATCCAAAGGTCTTTATAGGTGTGAATAAGTGGAGTGGGTGAGTGAATTTTTTAAGTAGAGAGGGAGTGGAATTCTTGTATATATAAAAAGGTAAACCTAATTTAACACTATAATTAAATTAGACCATAATACAGTTTTCAATAATAATTTAGTATTATTCACTATTCCCAAAAAATGAAACTTCGTGGAACAATACCAAAAATACAACCAAAATTAAATTTTGAAATTATAATTTCAAATTTTAATATTATTTTTTCAAAAAAAATTCTAATATTTTCAAAAAATATATTTAAAATAGGTGTACCACTAATATGTGGTAAAACTGCATTTAAGAAAAATAATATTTTTAAGAGTAAAAGTGGATTTGTTATTATATTATGTCTTTAAAGTATATAGGATGAATTTTAAAACCTTTTATTAAATATATAACATATAAATTTAATTAATATATTCCAATGAAAGTGATTAATTTAATTTATTATGATAATACTCCATTCTGGTCATAAAATAGTTTTTCATAATAACACTTTCTTTGTATTCTAGTGATCTTTATTTTCATTTATAATTAATTGGTAACCAATTAATTTATTTTATAAACACTAATAAACTATAATTTTATAATTTATTTAATATCATTCATCCCCTATATTCTAATGACTATGTGATAAATATATTTTTAACTAATAATATTAAAAGTATTTTATTGTTGGTAATGCTCGAGCATGTCTGTGACATAATTCATAAAAGGACATGATGTTGCATACAAAAGAAGATATAACTAGTGTTGCATGTGAGTCAAGATAAACTATGAATTTTATATAATGTAATCAATTAAATAATATATATTGATTTTAATGAAAATATATATCATCGTATTTTGTGATGTTACATCATACCCCCCTTAAAATTAATTTCTCCCTCAGAATTCAACTTTCTTATCAGATGGTTAATATTTCAATAATAACTTTCCAGAATCCCACATCATAAAATTTTTTAATAAAACATCCACTTTATAATAAAGGAGAATAGGTATGAAATTCATATAGAATAACACATTCTAGATTTCCAAATATAAAAACATTGGTGGGTATAGAGGAAAATATTAAATAATTATGAGAGTGACTAAGGTCCTTGATCACAAATAGGAGAATGATCAATGGAATGTTTAGGTCCTCAAAACTATAAATATGTGATGATAGAAAAGTAAATCATTTCATCCAAATGATGGTATTAGGATAATTGTTTTTCATTATCCTTTTCCTAATGCTAAATTATTCCTTTACCATCTATACTAAGTACATAAAGAAATACACTTCTTTATACGTTGATATTAATGATTTAATAAATTTCCACTAGAGTCTCATATTTTTCTATAAACCATTTGTATCCAAGAATAATATTTATTCTTAAAACACTAGAATCATAATTAATAGATCACATAAACCTCAAAAGGATAGGAAGATATTATTCCAATACATGGATATTAACAAAAACAAAAATGGTTAGTATATAGTAATATAATTACAATATTTATCAAAAAATAATTTGATCAGATAATACATTCATCTATAATGTTATAAAGTAACATAATACTTCTCATTAAAAATTTCTTATATAAACATAAACCCAACTAAAAATTTCCCAAAAATACCTTAATTACATTAAGATCGCATCACACAAAACCTCATAAGGAATGTGTAAAAACTAGATCATACGGTTATACTACAAAAATACTATTCTACATAGATATTTCACCACTTAATAGATTGTCCAATATCAAATGTAGAAGTATAAAATTATTTCTCGGTCCCTTTTTTCTTTTGATCAGGACGATTTCCACCCAGAGTAAGTTTATTTGGAATCACGTTAGCATAATGTACCAACTCAATGAAGCTATATTATATTACTATTGATTGGATATTTTTCATCTCACTGTTGTACTTTTCTACTCTGTTTTTGTGGAAGACGTGGACCTTGTTACCAAAATTATCGCACCTATAATACTTTCCAGATCTAAGCATACATTCACATAAATATGATTTACCACACTTGAAATTATTTTTTTGGATTACCTATTCAATTATTAGTTTGTTTATTCTATATTTTAAACCATTGTGACTATTTATTTCTCTTTCTATCTCATGGAATATACGTTTTGAAAAAATCTATCTCAACGTAATCATCACAATAAAAAAAACTTTCTCTGAACTTTTATACTCTCAAAGAGCCCAAAGCACCTCATAAAATTTGTTTCAATCCTAGGTAAAATCAATTAATTTTATTTTAAATGTCTTAAATAAAATCCAGAACATACAAAGAAAATATTGTTAATTTTACTTCTTAGGTGGAAACTGAATCATTTTTCATTTCCTTTCATTCCTAGATTCTTTTATTCATCCTAAGCTGAAACCCCCTTGGTAAATATTTTTTATGGAGAATATCTCTAAATGTGTCCCATTCCAAGGCATCAAGATCATCATTCTATCTAATATTATTAACCAAATACCACCATCGATATTATTCACATTCTAAAGGGTAAATGTATAAAAGTTGCCTTTTGAAGTTCTAAACATCCCATGACTTTAAATATAATCTCCTGGGAATCGATCAATCCTTCAACTAACAATGATTCAAATGATCCATTGACTTATGGGGGATGTTTTCTCATGAAATTTTACACTATAGACATATTACTTCATGTTATATTGGATTCCTCCATATCTTGTATAACATAACCATTTATAGCCTATGTCAACTGATCTATCATTGCAATAAACTGCTCAGTTAAAATTCTTACCATCTCGGGATGCTGATATGGAAGGATGTTTTCTTCATGATTCCTTATCATTAAATCTTTTATATTTCTTCAATGGAAAACCATTATAATAAAAATTAATTTACATGAAGAAATATGGAAATATTAAAATTCTATATCATTCCATCTTAACAATAACTTAAAATAATCTAAGGGGATTCTTTCAACACTATCTTATCCTATAATGTTTTCAAAACATTCCTTTGATAACAACTATAAAGGCCCAACCTTAATCATTACATAATCATAAGCTTAATCCAAGGATTTTATTTTCATTTAAATAGACTATCCTTACATGTTTATAGTTTTACAGAATTACATCATAAATCATATATACCAAAACCATAAAATAAAAAGTTGACAGTTCTGAGAAATATCCTTTTTTTCTATAATATAAAACATTAAAATAAATCATAAATTATTTTTAGGGAATATATCCTTGAATTCCAACATAACTTCTTAATTTCCCATACCCATACTTAAACCCTGTGAAAACATTAAAAATATTATATCTGAATAAAAAAATCTCAATAAGGGATATAAAAAGAAAGAAAACTATTAGGTAAAAACATGAAAAATTCTATAATTTTTACCTTTATCATAAAATTTCTTCGATAATTATAAATAAAAAATTTATGAATGAATAAAAAACACCCATTTTCTCAAATAAATTCATTAATACCCGTAGCATGAAAATAAAACTCATTTAGGTGAATTATAGAATCATATATATATAACCATCTCAAAACCCTTTTAATTAGAATAACCATAAGGCCAACTTCTAAAATGATCATTAAATAGTGAATGTGAGATATTTAATGTAGACAATCACTCACATAAAATATATCATGATCACTTGTGATCTATAATGGGGAAAAAACCAACATATATAAGATATTAGCTTCACCCATTTATCATGAGCTATAATGGGGCTTTACCCATTATGTAAGCTATATCAAGTTCACCCATGAGCTAGAATGGGTCTCAACCCTTAGAATAAGATTTATCGAGATCAACAATTTCATATAATTCTGATTTACCCTATCAAGAGTTAAATTCATGCATCATAAATTTCATATAAACAATCATCATTCATTTATAACCTGATAAACACATAGAAAATAAATTGGTTTAATGTAAATCCCATTGAAACATGATTTACCACTATAAATGAAATGGGTTCCATTACATTGTAATTGAAACATGATTAAACCTAGGAAAAGAAATTTATTCCCCAAAAAATCTCTTGGAAACATGATTAACCCATGGAAAAGTAAATGGCTTCTATAGAAATAATTATGAAATAAGATTAACCCATAAAAAATAAATGGGTTCCCTAAAAAATATTTGAAACCATCATAATCCATCAAAATAATTAAAAAGTATGGTATCAACAAAAAATATGACCTTTAGAGAATATATAACAATATTTTTTTGTTCATTTTGAGGAATGTAAATTACCTTTAAAAATCATTAAAAACATTCTTGGGGAAACTAATTTTTAACCATTCTAAGCATCCTATACCACTTTGAAACGTTTTAAATCACAATCCCCATGAATTAATAACTATTAATAACATTAAATAACATTACAATAAACAAATTATTGATATTATATAGTGAATGGGTTTTATATATACCACACAGAATAAGTGAGTTGTGAATATGACATAAGTCTCGCAAAAATAAAAGTGAGACTCAAAATCCCCTTACAATTGTGGAAACATCTAAATCAGAAACCCCAAAAGTAATAATTATAAAAATTTAAATTTTAATAAAATTGAGATAAAATAATTTATTATATAATCTAACAAAATTTCTAGTATATGCTCCACACCAAATATGTATCTGTTGAATATGACATTTACCTCACATATGTAAAAAGAGAGATGAAAATCCCTTAAAAATATCATATCATTGGATTGAGAATAAATCAATGAAATAATTATCTGTTACAAATTTAAATTCAAAAAATTAATGTTGAAATACATATTAATACAATTAATGTTCTTTTCAAACATATTATTGTCATAACATAACCAATGAATAGAATTTTTACCCAATGAATGGAAATTGCGTTAGGAAATCCCTTACCTTGTGTTTGACATGTCAAGTGCATCATTATCATAATGAATAATAAAATTATGTTAATTATATAATCTATTAATATCATATTTAATCTTTAAAATTAATTTTATTTCACTTATTTAAATGTTTTATACAACAATATAAACAATTAAAAATAAATATGGTTTTTTACCACATTAGGTCTATGTGTCAAAATGACTATGGTTGGATGACTATGTTCAAGGAGTATTTTCTTTAAACATATAAAGAATAATAATAATGAAATAATTATAATATTTATTCATAAATTATGATTTTAAAACCAATAATTAAATTTTTTATGTAAAATGAATCATCATTACAGTCCTGGAGATGGGAGGTCGAATGTATGCATGAGTAGCGTTCCTAATTTTTTTATGATAATTTTGAAATGAAGGTAATTAAAATTTATCATTCAAAAATGATCATTATATATTAAATTAAATATTATTTAATCATATAAACTTATACATATAATTATTGTGTTATAAAATTAATAACATTTCTTCGAGGAGTGAGGATTCTACACATCCACAAATTACGTTATCACTTATCCAGTTTGAAATTTTTCTAAATAAAATAATATATTATATTTACAGAAAGGTAAATATGTAATTAATATAATATATATGTCATTAATTTGAAATATTTTAATTAAACTCATCCTTAATACATTCTATGTAATGTTGGAACGTATCGTATCGCTTTGAGGAGGGGATAGTCCACACGCCCATAAACGATATTATCGTATTCCAACAATGGGAAGCATGAAGGTATGCATTATATAATTATTACATAAGTATTAAGACATAATAAATATCATATATATCATATAAAAACATTATTTGTATCATAATTCTCATCCTTGATATTTTTTAATGGAAAAATGACCGACATCATTTCCCAAGGCGGTACTTCATTGTACGTGAAAATAGTGATTTCATTATCCATTTTATGGATGTGTTTGTAGGTGTAGGTATAAAAATTAACCTAAAAATATATAATTATATTTTGGAAACTTTGGTTATTATATTATGATATAATAAGATGAATTTATTGGGTGTACAGTGAAATAAAACAAAATTGATTGTGGTAAAATGTTACATCTTTTCCAGGTAACTTCTTTTGGTTAGAACAAAAGGACTTACTTGGATTTATTTATTTGAAAAGTGAGACAAAAATTATGAGATTATGGATATTTGGTGATTATTTTTTCCAGGGATTTATCTTACAAAGGTATTTAGAGGTGTGAATAAGTGGGGAGGGTGAGTACATTTTCAAATTGGAAGGGGAGGGACATTCTTGTAAATATAAAAATGTAAACAATATTGGGGGGTCTAACTTACATAATGTGACATAAAAAATTATTTAAAATAAAAAATATTGGTTATATTGTATAATAATTCTCATAAAATTGGTTTTTCACATGTTTATAGGTCATTTTGGCACATAATATGAAATTGGAACCACTAAGTAAACACATTTTTACCACAATCACTATAATTACTTTTAATTGATTTTGATAATATTTGTGCTAAAAAGATAAGATAAAATTATTATAAATCACAAATTATGGTGATTAAAAATATGGAATATATTTTACCAATGTCCAACCATATATGATTCAGAAATTAATTTAAAATCAATCTCATCGACACGACTACAAAGAAGGGTTTTAATGTAAATATGTTCAAAAGATCGCTAAGTTTTTATATCTAAATTAAATAAAAAAATTATCCCCATGATATAAATTAAATTAATATATCTAAAATAGAACTAATTTTACTTTAAAAACAATTCAAAATATAATTTTTCTATATAAATAAATTATATGAAATTATAGTTTTCAATTAAAATTATGTATTATTTATTATACAAAAAAATAAATCATAGATGAAAAATACCAAACATTCACCCAAATTAAATTTTGAGACTCCTATTTCAAAAATTATTTTTATTTTTTCAAGTTAAAATTATAAATGTTTCAATAATATATATTTAAAATAGTAGCACCATTAAAAGGTGGAAAACATCTTTCTTAGAAAATAAAGTTTTTAAGCATAAAACTAATTTTTATTTTTATATTAGGCCTATAAAATCTATTTGATGAGTTTCAAAACATATTATTAAATATATAATGTAACATCCCAAGTAAGTAATGAATAATAGATATTTTTATCTATGTCTATTAATGATTAAGATAGTGTTTTAGAGGCTTAAAATGAAAATAAATACAATCTTATGCATGGAATACACTAATATGCTTAAAAGATTGTTTTACTGCATTTTGATGGCAAACCCTTTTTAAATCAAACTTTTGAAAATTTTATAATCTATATTTTTCAAAAAATACATATTAATTCTGATTGTGATATTGAAATTTACATTGGATAAATTTTTGGTATTTTTCTGACAATGTTCATTTTTTAATGAATAGTGAAAAATACTGCATTTTACATCAAAACTGCTTTTTCATTTAATTTAATTATATGGTTAGATTATCCTTTTAAGTGGTATTAAAGTGTAATCTGAATATATTTTTACCATTTAATCCAATGGTGGTCATTCGGATTAATTTCACTTTATAATTAGTCATAAAATAATGCCAAACTTTTCATAGATATTGTTTCAAAAAAACCCGCTATTTGCTTTGACAACGGGAATTATTTTTAAATCAATTATTGAAATTTGTGTGTTTGGAATTTGGTAAAATGGATTACATATTTGGAATCAGAAGTTTCAAATTATTTAACTAAGACTCTTTTATTTTTGGACATTATGAATAGTAACGATGGTAATTATCTTTAATTATCTTGATTAATGAGTAATCAGGTAGTTAAAGATAATAAAATGATATAATAATAATACAAAAAGACAAAAACATGTGTCCTAAGGCTACTGGTTGTCTCATGGCCGACCATGGGATGCCTTGTGCCAAACTTGGGGGCCCCATGGAATCAATTTTGTGAGAAAGTGACTTTTTATCTTTTTATTTTTAAAGAATGTTAAATGTGACAAAGAATGTATCACCTAAGTAAAATATTATTAATTTTGTCTAAATAAATGATCTTTTGGACTATAAATATTCATTATAAAGATAAAAAGATTTCCTACATCATGATAGTTTTTTTAGAATTTTTATACATTAAATATATTAAATTATTTATGACATAATGATGATGTAGCGATTACCTCATTAGTAAAGGATTTAAATAAAATGGAATGATAATGTAAAATATAAGACCTAAACATGTCCAAAACCTATTGGATGAGTGTATTTAGAACAGTTATCACCTTATCCTCGAAAGACATCAATGTGAGACCATTAATATCTGAAATTCATTCTAAAATATTGTAACATTTCTTTACTTTCCAAGAGTGCCCCTCCTCTCCTCTTATAAAAGGCTCCCAACTCTATCTCCATACCCACACTTCCAAAGCCTTTGGCTCAGCCAACCCCTGCCCATTTTGTCTCTCCACTTTCCTCTATTACTCTTTGAAGCCTCACTTTCGGCAGAAGTCTTCCCAAGGAAGCCTTTGAGCTCAAACCAAAGGGAGTTACCCGATTTTAAGGTAATGTCTTCACTTGAGTCCTTTTGTTTTATTTTGCTTCTCCAACCCCCTAAACTCTTTTTATTCATTTATTTTGTAACAACACCAGTATCTTCAATATACTAGGATGTTTTTATAAGAAGGATTCGAACTAGACTCACACACACCAACATCTACTGGTTAAAGAAAATATTGTTTCCGTGGATGGCGAATTTATGCCTCCCGAAACGATGATTATTCAACATTATTTTAACACCTTCAAAGGTGTCCATTAATATGTCACTATATTTATATATGATATATAATATGTTTATGTTTTCCTTAAGCTTTTGTATTTTTCATTTTGGGCATACCTTTATGGTTTCCATTATGGGTAAACGCGATATCTTCATTTAAGGAAGTGCGGACTACCGCCCCCTCAAAGTGATTTGATTCGTTAATACCATATGTGGGATGTATAAAGGATGAATATATGATATTATATATGATATTATACTGGAATTATAATATACCTTTATATCATTATGATTCCATTCTATAAAATATGAAATAGAAATGAAAGTAGCGTTCATGCGTACGTACGGCTTACTGTCTCCATGAACGGTGCATTTCATTTCTTACCTCTAAATGATTATGTAATATTATAAATGAATTAATGTACTGGATATATATTAAAAATATGATATCTACATCATGAATACCATTCTGGATATAATGGATACATGAAAAACTTGTAATTATAAAGGGTTTATTTTTTACTCAAGTACCAATGATCGTTAAAATGACCGTTATTAACTTAAATAATTACATAGTGTTCATGACATAGTAATAAGTGATATAAAAGGAATAATGAACTTGAAAAAGGTTCTTAAGAAAGTAGTAAATAACTCAAGTTTATTATTCATGACATTAAAGAATGATCGAGCCAAGTCGGACCCGAGGTATGGGACTTCGTCTCAATCTCCTTTCATTGAGGCATATTTGGTTTTATACACAACCTTCTTTTATACGGTGTATAAACCCCATTGACTTTTACGTTTATTCAAAAGGAATCTTTTTTATACGAAGCGTTTACTAAACGACAAAAGGGAATGTTTTCTTTTGTCGTATGTATGCGGCGACAATGACTTCTCCGCCACCGTGACCATTATTTGAGTTTCGGCTTCCTCTACAAGCCATACCTTTTTTTAAAAAAAGAATAATAAATACCATGTTTTACTTTTCTTTTATTTTGATATTGAAAATGGTTTTCATAATGTTTTTATATCAATGTGTTGTATTGATATCTTGTGATTGAAAGGTGGAAATGTTATGTTTCCTTTATGCATGTTTTATGTGATACGATTATGTTGAGGTTCTTGGGAATTATTATGAAGACGGGTGGTTCCATGATAAACTAAGGACGGGTGAGCCCGATATAGCTCTCCAATGCATTGTGTAACGCGAAGGAGTGAAACGTTAATGTTTCTCTGAAGAGATTTATGTAATATACTGTGATGGGTATTCCAAACGTAACTAAGATGGTTACTCCCTACGTAAGAATGTCATGAATGCCTCAAGTTACCTTTATGTCTTATGATTTCTATGATTTCTTCCTGATTTGATGTGGTATGTTAAAGTGCATATGTTTTATGGGTAAAGTATGATTTCATTCTTATGTATATATTAACTTATGTTTCCTTTCCATGTTTTTATAACCCATACTGATATTTTTATGCTCATCCCAAGTTTTTTTGAAATGTTTTACACAGGTCAAGTGAAAGGTACATGATATGATGATAGTGTCCAGGAAGTGTCAAGAATGAATCCATCTTTTATTTTAAATATCTTTCCGTTGATGGAAAAAATTAATACTATCTTTTTGTAACCATTTTGTTTATATGTGGAATGTAATGCATGTTTTATGATCTAATTCTCTAAAACTATAAACCTGAAAAGATCCTCAATGTGTAATCTTGTAATAACTCATGATCAAGTAAGGTTTAAGGTTGGGTCCTTATAGTTGGTATCAAAGGTTAGTTTAGATAACATTAGGTGTTAGAATTATATTAAATGATTATCCAAAAATATTTTTTTATGGTCAAATTGAAGTGATATAGCATTTGAATATTACCATGTTGCTTCATCTAAGACATGATTGTTCAAAATGGTTTTCCGCAGAGGAAACAGGGAAGCAGTGCTAGGAAGGCATACAGAAGGAAATAAACTTCCGAATCAGCATCCTGAGATGGTCGGAATTGGAACTGAACAGTTTGTTGCAGTAACGGCACAGTTGACTCAAGCGATAAATGGTGGTGGTATCCATGCATGAGATCAGCCAGATCAACCGTAGAGGAACATGTCAGTGGTGGAACATTTCATGCGGCAACATCCCCCACCATTCAGAGGATCATCAAAACCTGTGTTAGCTGAAGGGTGGATTAAAGAACTGGAGAAAATTTTCGATGTCATGGGGTGTTCAGACAATCAAAAGGGTTGTCTTTCTATTTACCATTTGGAGGGTGAAGCCGGTCAGTGGTGGTCGATGGTTAAAAATATCAGGGACGCCGATGAGATTGATGCTCTTGACAGGGATGAATTCAAATGTATGTTTCTTGAGAAGTATTTTCCTAAGGCTGTTCGACTTAGGATGGAAAAGCAATTCTTGGAATTGAGGCAAGAGGAAGACTCAGTGGCTACCTATGAAGAAATCTTCACTCGATTGGAAAGGTATGCTCCAAATTTTATCCAAGACTTTCATAGTAAAATCAATCGTTTTTTACTCAGGATTAAAGCCAAAATATCGAAGGGCATTAGCTTCTAATGAGTTTAAAATTTATGAAAAGCTTGTTCGATGTGCTGAGAAGGTGGAAATGGAGTTTGCCGATGATAAAGTGTTCTATAAAAACCAGCATAAGAAGAGACAAAGGTGGAAGGAGAAAGGGAAGAATTCTTCAAAAAAGTCTGATGGTAAGAAATCTACATTTCCAGTTTGTGATAAATGTGGCAAAAGGCATGCTGGGGAATGTCTTTTGAATTCTGGAAAGTGCTACCGATGTGGTAAGATGGTACATAAGGCTCGTGATTGCACTGAAAAAGATCAAGGTGAAGGTAAGACAAAATTTGATTTACAGTTAGAGAAATGTTTTAAGTGCAATGAGAAGGGTCACTATGCAAACGAGTGTCCGACAAAGAGCTTGAGTGATGGAAAGCAGTTAGACTACAAGCAGAAAGGGGTGGTGAAATCCATTGCAACTACTTCAGTAGATGTTGGGCCATCAAATGAAGTTGTATCAGGTACTTTGTTTGTTTTTTCAGATTATGCCAGTGTGTTGTTTGATTCGGGGTCTACACATTCTTTCATCTCTAAAAACTTTTCTAGTAAAATGGGAATACCATCTCAATAAATGACTCCTGAACTTTTGGTAAAAACACCTGGGGGAAATGTTGAGGCAAAAAGTATTTATAAGAATCTTCCTATCCTTATCTGTGGAAAGAACCTACTTGAAAACCTTATTGTTCTACCTCTAGTAGAGTTTGATGTTATCCTGGGTATGGATTAGATCTCTATTTACCATGATAAGATTGACTATAGATCTAAAGAAGTTTCTTTTCAGAAAGACTTTCAATTTGTGTACAAGAATGAACCCCTATTGTTGATAACTTATCAAGAGGCCAAGAAACTTGTAAAAGATGGAAATGAATGTTACCTTGCACACATCGTTGAAAACAAATGAACCATTCAGATTAATGATGTGCTAGTGGTAATTGAGTATCCTGATGTTTTTCCTGATGAGTTACCTGGAATAATACCAGATCGGGAAGTTGAGTTTACTGTTGACTTAGTTTCTGATGCTAAGCCAATTTCAAAACCCCCTTATCGAATGGATCAAATTGAACTTTTAGAGTTGAAGGAGCAATTGCAAGATTTATTAGAGAAAGGTTTCATTCAACCTAGCACATCACCATGGGGTGCTCCTGTTTTATTTGTTAAAAAGAAAGATAGTTCAATGAGACTTTGCATTGACTATAGAGCCTTGAATAACATCACTGTTAAGAAAAAATATCCTTTGCCTCATATCGATGATTTTTTTGATCAGCTCTAGGGAGCTCAGTATTTTTCAAATATTGACTTGAGATCGGGGTACCATCAACTGAAGGTAAAGGAAGCAGATGTTCCGAAGACCGCGTTCCGTACAAGATATGGCCATTATGAATTTGTATTAATTCCTTTTGGGCAAACCAATGCACCTGCTGTATTCATGGACTTAATGAATGAAATTTTCCATGAGTTCTTGGATAAGTTTGTGGTGGTTTTCATTGATGATATTTTGGTTTTTTCTAAAAGTAAAGAGGAGCATGAAAGACATTTAAGGGTTATCTTGAAAACCTTAAAAGAAAAGAAACTGTATTGAGTTTTGGTTGCAAAAAATTTCTATCCTTGGTCACATTATTTCTAAAGATGGGATAACTATTGATCCTGCAAAAACAAAAGTTGTGGAAGACTGGCCAAGACCCACAAATTTAACTGAGATTCGTAGCTTCCTTGGTTTGGTAGGCTATTACCAAAGGTTTGTCAGAAATTTTTCACAGTTATCTAGTCCAATGACTAAGCTAACTCGGAAGGGTGTAAAGTTTATCTGGACAAAAAAATGTGATGATTGTTTTCAGGAGTTGAAAAGAAGATTGGTGAATGCTCTAGTTTTGGCACTACCTTCCAGGAATGCTGAGTTTGTTATCTATAGTGATGCTTCATTGAAAGGACTTGGTTGAATCCTAATGCAGAATGATCAGGTAATTGCTTATGCTTCACGATAGTTGAAAACTCATGAGGTAAATTTCCTTACACATGATTTGGAATTAGCTGCTGTTGTTTTCTCTTTAAAAATTTTGTGGCATCATTTGTATGGAGTAAAGTGTGAAATATATACTGATCACAAAAGTTTAAAGTATATATTAACTCAGAAAGAGTTAAACATGAAATAGAGGAGATGGGTGGAATTAATCAAGGATTATGATTGTACAATTCATTACCATCCGGGAAAAGCAAATAAAGTGGTTGATGCTTTAAGTCGAAAAAGTAATTCTTCATTAGAAATGTTGCGTTTGGAACGTGATCCTTTGGTTAAGGATTTGATGAACTTTGGCATAGAAGTTGTTGGTGCAGGAAGTTCTTCTGTTTTGTTTCAGGTATCAGTGAGATCATCTCTATCAGATAGAATCAAGCAAGCACAAAAGCAAGACAGTGAGTTGCAGAAAAAGGTAGATCTGGTTCAGAAGGGTAAGTTGCCTGAATTCAACATTGATAATGAATGCATTTTGAGATTTGGGAAGAGATCGTGTGTGCCTTGTGATTCACAGTTGAAGAGAGAGTTTTTATGTGAAGCTCATAGTTCTCCGTTTTCAGTTCATCCTGGTAGTACTAAGATGTATAGAGATCTGCGGGAGTATTACTGGTGGGATGGAAGGAAAAGAGATATTGCTGATTTTACTGTGAAGTGTTTGACATGTCAACAGGTTAAAGCAGAGCGGCAGTTACCGAAAGGGATGTTTCAGCCTCTACCAGTGCCAGAGTGGAAATGGGAAAATATATCCCTGGACTTTGTTGTGGGATTACCGAATACATCTCGAGGTAATAATGCAATATGGGTTATTGTTGATCGTTTGACTAAATCTGCTCATTTCCTTGCTATACGAGATACTTTTTCCCTAGATCAACTTTCCCGTTTGTATCTTAAATAGATATTCAGGTTACATGGAGTTCCCCTCTCCATTGTATCTGATCGTGATCCCAGGTTCACTTCTAACTTTTGTAAAGGCCTTCAGAAGTCGTTGGGTACTTAATTAAATTTTAGTACAGCATTTCATACTCAATCAGATGGGCAGTCAGAACGAACAATTCAGACCTTGGAGAATATGCTATGAGATTGTTCGATGGATTATCAGGGAAGTTGGGACCGACATCTTTCTTTGGTTGAATTTTTATATAATAACAGTTTTCATTCCAGTATACAGATGGCACCATTTGAGGCGTTATATGGGAAGCGGTGTCGAACTCCAGCTTTATGGGATGAAGTGGGTGAAAGGAAGTTGATGGGACCAGAATTGGTAGAAGAGATGGCAGAAAAAGTTCATCTGATTCAGAAACGCATGAGAACAGCTTAGAGTAGGCAGAAGAGTTATGCAGACAACAGGAGGAAGGATCTATCTTTCGAGGTAGGTGCTCATGTTTTTCTCAAAGTCTCACCATGGAAAAGTGTGATGCGATTTTGTAAGAAAGGAAAGCTGAGTCCATGGTTCATTGGACCATATGAAATTCTTGAAAGAGTTGGATCAGTTGCATATCGGGTGGCTTTACCTCCGAGTTTATCTCAGGTACACAATGTTTTTCATGTTTTGATGTTGAGGAAGTATATGCCAGATCCATCTCATGTTTTGAGTCCAGAGGTAGTTTAGCTGGAAGAGAACCTATCTTATGAGGAACAACCGGTCCAGATTCTTGACCACAGGGAGCATGTGTTACGAAATAAGGTGATTAATCAGGTAAAGCTATTGTGGAAAAACCACATGATGGAAGAGGCAACATGGGAATCTGAAAATGCAATGAGGGATAAGTACCCCCATTTATTCGATAAGTAAATAAATTGCGGGGACGCAATTTTCTAAAGGGGGGACGGATGTAACATCCCATGTAAGTAATGAATAATAGATATTTTTATCTATGTCTTTTAATGATTAAGATGGTGTTTTAGAGTCTTAAAATGAAAATAAATACAATCTTATGCATGGAATACACTAACATTCTTAAAAGATTGTTGTACTGCCTTTTGATGGAAAACCCTTTTTAAATCAAACTTTTGACAATTTTATAATCTATATTTGTAAAAATAAACATATTCATTATGATTGGGACATTGAAATTTACATTGGATAAATTTTTGGTATTTTTCTGACAATGTTCATTTTTTAAATGAATAGTGAAAAATACTGCATTTTACATCAAAACTGCTTTTTCATTTAATTTAATTATATGGTTTGATTATCCTTTTAAGTGGTATTAAAGTTTAATCTGAATATATTTTTACCATTTAATCCAATGGTGGTCATTTGGATTAATTTCACTTTGGAATTGGTCATAAACTAATGCCAAACTTTTCATAGATATTGTTTCAAAAAAACCCGCTATTTGTTTTGACAACGGGAATTACTTTTAAATCAATTATTTCAATGTATGTGTTTGGAATTTGGTAAAATGTATTAAATATTTGGAATCAGAAGGTCCAAATTATGTAATTAAGACTCTTTTATTTTTGGACATTATGAATAGTAATGATGGTAATTATCTTTAATTATCTTGATTAATGAGTAATCAGGTAGTTAAAGATAATAAAATGATATCATAATAATACAAAAAGACCACAACATGTGTCCTAAGGCCACTGGTTCTCTCATGTCAGACCATGGGATTCCTTGTGCCAAATTTGGGGGCCTCATGGAATAACTTTTATGAGAAAGTGACTTTTTATCTTTTTATTTTTAAAGAATGTTAAATGTGACAAAGAATGTATCACCTAAGTAAAATATTTTTAATTTTGTCTACATAAATTATCTTTTGGACTATAAATATTCATTAGAAAGCTAAAACGATTTCCTACATCATGATATTTTTTTTATAATTTTTACACATTAAATTTAATAAATTATTTATGACATCATGATGATGCAGCGATTACCTCATTAATAAAGGATTTAAATAAAATGGAAAGATAATGTAAACTCTAAGACCTACACATGTCCAAAACCTATTGGATGAGTGGATTTAGAACCCTTATCACCTTAACCTCAAAACAAATCAATGTGGGACCATTAATATCCGAAATTGATTCTAAAATAATGTAACATTTCTTTACTTTCCAAGAGTGCCCCTCCTCTCCTTTTATAAAATGCCCCCACCTCTACCTCCTTACCCACACTTCCAAATCCTTTGGCTCGGCCAACCCCTGCCCATTTTGTCTCTCCTCTTCCCTCTCTTACTCTTTGAATCCTCACTTTGGACAAAAGTCTTCCCAAGGAAGCCTTTGAGCTCAAACCAAAGGGAGTTACCCGATTTTAAGGTAATGTCTTTACTTGAGTCCTTTTGTTTTATTTTGCTTCTCCAACCCCCTAAACTCTTTTTATTCATTTCTTTTGTAACAACTACAGTATATTCAATATAATAGGATGTTTTTATAAGAAGGATTCGAACTACACTTACACACACCTACATCTAATGTTTAAAGAACATACTGTTTCCGTGGATGGCGAATTTATGCCTCCCGAAACGATGATTGTTCAACATTATTTTAACACATTCAAAGGTGGAAATTAAGATGTCACTATATTTATATATGATAAATAATATGTTTATGTTTTCCTTAAACTTCTGTATTTTTCATTTTGGGCATACCTTTATGGTTTCCATTATGGGTAAACGCGATATCTTCATTTAAGGAAGTGTGGACTACCACCCCCTCAAAGTGATTTGATTCGTTAATACCATATGTGGGATGTATAAAGGATGGAGTTATGATATTATATATGATATTATACAGGAATTATAATATACCTTTATATCATTATGATTCCATTCTATAAAATATGAAATAGAAATTAAAGTAGCGTTCATGCGTACGTACGGCTTACCGTCTCCATGAACGTTGCATTTCATTTCTTACCTCTAAATGATTATCTAATATTATAAATGCATGAATGTACTGGATATATATGACATATATGATATCTACATCACAAATACCATTCTGGATATAATGGATACATTAACAACTTGTAATTATAAAGGGTTTATTTTTGACTCAAGTACCGATGATCGTTAAAACGACCGTTATTAACTTAAATAATTACATAGTGTTAATGAAATGGTAATAAGTGATATAAAAGGAATAATTAACTTGAAAAATGTTCTTAATCAAGTATAAATTAACTCAAGTTTATTATTCAGGACATTAAACAACGATCGAGTCAAGTCAGACCTGAGGTATGGGACTTCGTCTCAATCTCCTTTCATTGAGGCATATTTTGTTTTATACACAACCTTCATTTATACGGTGTATAAACCCATTTGACTTTTACTTTTATTCAAAAGGAATATTTTTTATACGAAGCGTTTAATAAACAAAAAAAAGGGAATGTTTTTTTTTCGTACGTATGCGGCGACAACGACTTCTCCGCCGTCGTGACCATTATTTGAGCTTCGGCTTCCTCTACAAGCCATACCTTCTTTTTAAAAATAGAAAAATAAATACCATGTTTTACTTTTCTTTTCTTTTGGTATTGAAAATGGTTTTCATAATGTTTTTATACCAATTTTTTGTATTGATATCATGTGATTGACAGGTGGAAATGTTATGTTTCTTTTATGCATGTTTTTTGTGATACGATTATGTTGAGGTTCTTGGGAATTATTATGAAGACGGGTGGTTCTGTGATAAACTAAGGGCGGGTGAGCCCGATACAGCTCTCCAATGCATTGGGTAACGTGAAGGAGTGAAAAGTTAAGGTTTCTCTGAAGAGATTTAGGGAATATACTATGATGGGTATTCCAAACGTAACCAAGAGGGTTACTCCCTACTTAAGAATGTTATGAATGCCTCAAGTTACCTTTATGTCTTATGATTTCTATGATTTATTCATGATTTGATGTGGTATGTTAAAGTGCCTATGTTTTATGGGTAAAGTATGATTTCATTATTATGTATATATGAACTTATGTTTCCTTTCCATATTTTTATAACCCATACTGAGCTTTTTATGCTCATCCCAAGTTTTTTTGAAATGTTTTTCACAGGTCAAGGGAAAGATACATGATATGATGATAGTGTCCAGGAAGTGTCAAGAATGAATCCAAGTTTTATTTTAAATATGTTTCCGTTGATTGGAAAAATGAATACTATCTTTATGTAACCACTATGTTTATATGTGGAATGTAATGCATGTTATATGATCTAATTCTCTAAAACTCTAAACCCGAAAAGATCCTCAATGTGTAATCTTGTAATAACTCAAGATTAAGTAAGGTTTAAGGTTGGGGCCCTATATATAACATATATATTTCATTAATATATTTCACTAAAAGTGATTAATTTAATTTTTTAAGATAAAACACTATTCTGGTCATAATATAGTTTTTTCATAAAATAAGATCATTTATATTCAATTGGTATATATGTTCATTTATAATCAATTGGTGACTAATTAATTCAATTTAAAAAACATATTAAACCTATAATTTCATAATTTAGTAAATATCAATAATTCCCACCATTCTAAAATCTAGGTGATAAATATCATGATAAAAATATAATAGTATATTTTAGTCTTTTATTACTCGATCTTGTACGTAACATTGGACATCAAATGACTCAATGTTTTTTGAAATTAAATATAAACTTGTTGTTGTGTGCAATTCAAGATGAACTGTGTATTTTGTGTGATGGAATCAATTAATGAATTTAAATTAATTTTAATGAAAATATATTTTATAAAATCAAGAAATTTTACACACCACTTCTATTAAAGATATGATAGTATATCTTGAGTTCAAGGATGAGAGAATAAAAAGATAATTAAAAATGGTGGATATTCAACTAATATTTTTCATAAGAATCACACACCCATCGTATGAGAATTACCACTATATAAATCCCTTTAGGTTACTCCTTGAGTAAATATAAATTAACTCACACATTATGTGTTAATGAATATGTTTAGATAAGTTTTAATCCTAATATAGGTCAACTACCAATATTTCCTAATATGAAATGGTTTATTAATGATTGAAAATATAGGAATATTTTAACACATGTTTCCATACCATGCTTAAGGAAGTGTCCTGTTTTCGTATAAAAACATTAGGATATCCCTAAAATTTTTATATTATATGACATTAGTTTTAATGCATGTCAACTCTAAAACATACACATATCCTACAATATGATGTGGTCTAATTCATATCAAATTTTCATGGGATTCAGAGAACATTTTATTAAATATCCTACTATCCCTAAAGCCATAAAGTCATTATTCAATTCCACTATATATTTTATGATATAAAATAAATTGTGAAACTATTTCTAAAAGTTATTATTGATATATTCAAAAAACAATTAAAAATGTATCATCAACATTACCTTAAATCATGTCATATGAAATAATTGGTGAAAACCAATCCAGTGGCCTCTAGAAATTCATTAGTTCTACTCAGTCTATAAATGGATCTTTTGTGACCTCCATCAAACATATGTATCTATATAACCATGTTCACTAGTTACATCAGAGGTAATTATACATTTTCATATAATCCCCTTGTCTAAGGTATCGAGTAACCATGGAACATTTATTATGTAAATCCCATATATCCGACTCATATGTTGTCAATTCTCTAATTATAAACCAATCCAGTCAATTAATATACCACTTGAAATTATTGATGAGTACATAACATTCCCCTCACATGATATATAAGCACATCATGTATACCATCTAGTTATGCACTTAAACTTTTTTATTTTATCTAAACAAAGGTATTGTATGCCATACTCGTTATAATAAAGGGAAATAACATCTTGGTTAATCATTATTTGAAAATATGATGAGAAACATAGCTAACCACCCCCAGATTGTCTAGGCCTCATGGATATTGTAAGAAATATATTAATGTATAAAGGTTATCATGGAATTTATATTCGAAACATGATATAATGTGGACTATTAATATTATGTATGAACCCCTAGTATACCAATGAACATAGTGCAATACACTTCATTTCATATAATTCAGGGTTCATAATGTCTATAAATTTTTTCCTCTATATGAGCATATTCCATATACCAATATAAGAATTGTATTCACACTAACCATAAAAATTTCATCATAACCTATAGAAACATTAAATAACATCAATTAGCAATAAGCAAATTTCTTAATTTGGGAGTTCAATTATCATTTAAATAAATGAAATGTGTTTATATTAATATATATATATATATGAAACTGAAATTGAAGAATTGTAAACATAATATTGCCTTTTGTATAACATGATAGATTTTATATTCTTATTAATCCATACGAATACTTAACTAAAAAATACATAATAACTTATCTAACATTTTATATATGATAAACTACCAATTTAAAATTATGTTTTTTCACTTTTTTGGAGTTTTTTAAAACTCATTGCATCTCTATATAATAACAACCACATCTATATATAACCATCTTGTAAAACATCTGACTAAACACTTTTGTGAGTAACATATATAAAGTAATCCTGATTAAATAATTATGATACTTAGGAATAAAATTATTAATATTTTACTTCTTAAACATGTTCAAACTCCATACCTTCATAATATATAATTGTACTGTGTTAATAATGTTTTTAATCTACTTAGAGATCTGTCAAAGTACACCATCATCACTCTTCAAACCCTGTCAATAAAATTTGTTCATCTTGAAATATTTTTGTTAGTAAGAAACTTTAAACTAAAAATATACCTATATATATATATATCCAGAAATCCTTTGGGATAAAGTGATATTACCTTTGAAATTTGACTCACATAATCATTTATTTGTTAAATTTTAACTTCTCTATGTCCAAACATACTTCTTTTTGCCTCTTAAACAATATATTCTCTCGATACTATCTTGATAATAGACCCAAAATCCTTTTTTAAATTAAATAAAACTTATTCCTTTTTAATAATAATCTTTAAGTAAAATATATTGTATACATATCATAAATGGAATTATATGTTTCAAAAAAATTATTGACAAGAATTTTAAACATTAAAAGAATCTATTAATGCAGTTGGGATCATATATCTCATATTTTAATAAACATCCATATAAATACTTTTATCCTGGATAACACTTTTTTCACCCTTTTTTTCTTCTCAAAACACATTATATAATCCAATTAATCATAAAACATGGGTTTTATTAATTATATTATATAGTTTAAAAGTTTTTTTAGTAAAAAATCACTCATCATATAATAGAAATTAGATAGCTATACACATCCTTTATTTAGATTGAACAAAGCTTTTTCTTTTCATCCATTCCATGATTTAGTTAATCTTTTTGTTATCAATCGAATGAAAACTATAAGTTATTTTAATTTTTCTATAGATTTTGATCTTATGAATATATAAAATATGGGTAAATTATGCACATCGTATCATATACCCTTGAAAAATAATGAATTGATTTATATAACACTGATACCTAGAATGAAAATTCTATACTGTTTTATATACCACTTAAAGTATCTTGAACAATTTCGTCCTATGAAATCCTTACTTCCTCTTGAAAAATATATGTTTTAATAACCATGGTTATCTATTTTTTGAATAAATATTACACTATTAAAAAAATTAATTTTTTGTGTTTAAAATTTATACCACTTCTACTGTCAATATAGTATCTGAACATAGATGGAACATTCCTAGTTCATATACTCTCAAGAAGTTGATAAAATAGTGTAAACAATTATCAAATAAACTCATATTGTCAGGAAATTTTGAATATAATTTTTTTCATAATAATAAAAATAATATATTGAATATCGTGAGTCTCACATAATCATTAGAATAATTCATCACATTACGTTCATTAGTGGTGCTTAATGTTCTCTTATGTAAATTCAAATATAATTCCTTTAAAACAATTTTTGAATCAATTCATGATTCTCATAATCATCTATATTCCACATTTCAAACAACATTGATTGTTGGTTCCTTATAAGGGGTTTCTCTATACCATAAAATCATTCCTTACATAAGAACACTTCTTAAGTGACCCATATTTGGTGTTTCTTACATTATGATTCACCATTGAAGTATTGATATAAAATACAAGTTGGTTGATGATTATTTATTCTTATATAATAGAAACTTTAATTAAATGAGTATAAATTTTTATATACATTTAATAAATACATTTATTAAATCTGATCCAACTAAAATATACACCCTTTTGAATCCATCATGTCAATTAGTGGGGAAAGATCCATATTTTAGTAATAAATGATTCCACTTTTAATTCCATTAATAACATAGTTATTTAGGATGGACATTATCCAAATATTATTATTTATCACTCTTTTACGGTTGAGTATATTATTATTTTTCCAATCCATCATATGGATAAAATCAATATAATTCATATATTTTCATAACTCTTAATATTTCATAACTTAGTGTAACCAAAATCTCATGATAGTATTTGGTTTCTTAAAACTTATTGATATCTAATTTCAATATTACATACACATGTTAATCCATGGGATTCCTAATTTGGAAAAAAATTACTTAGTTGAATGATGTAGGAATTGTTATGAGTTTTATTTTTGATGTAATATATCACTAAGTATTTTTAAAAATTGGATTAATTTCCCCATCTCCAATCATGTCATTCCCATTACATGTGTGAATAATTATAATGATTTAGTATGGAATATTATTCCCTCCACAAAATAAATATGTTGATATAATATTTTTGTTTAAATATTTACAGAAATCAAATCTTTTTGTTGTTAACCTAAATTAAAATCCAACTATATTCATATATATATAAAGTTATCCAATTTATAATGTAACACCCCTTCCTGAACAACCTTGTCTTATCTAGAGTGTCACATAAACTCATTCATGCATCCCTATATGAAATAGGATTCCAACTGGTAGTGAGGGTCTATTTCCATAAATTGTGAGACTACACCATTTGTATCATGTCATCCAGTAGATAATAATAAATAAAAGTAAATAAAAATTAAAAAATAAATATCAAAGTAATCATTTGAGAATTAAAGAGATGGTATAAATGTTATGTAAATATAGTATCTCAAAAAGTGGTAAGAATTTCATTAGTATAATAACTATACAAGTAATAATTAAATAAACAACAATGGGTTCCTTCATAGTCTATGTCAGTCTTATCCAACTCCACTATCCTATTATCAAAAATACAAACATAAGGGCCTTGCACATCAACAGATATTTGGCCACAAAATCTATAGGAGACCCGAAATTTCTGAGTAGGGTGTGAATATAAGACTCTATAGTATAACACCAACATTCCCTAATCCAAGTGTTCCCACGTATATCATGTGTATTCCATAATAATATTAAATGTGTAATAGGAAAAAAACCTATTCAAAACCAAATGTCCATTTTCTAACCAAACATCCAAAAACACCCAACCATACCTACCTCGAATCCATTTTATAAAGATGAGCATGAGTTGCTGGACAGTATTTTAATCCATCCACAAGGGTATTAAAATTCCACTTGATATCAACAAGTCATTGAGTGGGAATACTGCTCAGATTCTAAAGGGTATTAAGTTGAAAATACACTTATAATCCAAAAGGCATCGATTTTATGGGATAATTGGAATCCAAAATTTGTCGAGTATTAGCATGTTTCATCATAATCCTCAAGGAATATAGTTTTTTCTAGCCCACAAGGATATTATAATCCACTTCAATTATTATCACACGTCCTGAACACCCCCTCTATGGTATAACCACACAAAAATGTCACATTTCACATATACCAAGAACAAATCCTCTAAAGAAAATATGATAAATATCAAGTTATAACATGATAACAAATATAACCTAAAATTTTAACAAATATAGTAGCATTATATAATAATATGTGAATAGCCATCAAACATGGTAAAATATACATTATCAATTATCATGGAAATAATATTATAACATGTATCAAAGGGTACACACACATCCATATGAGTTCACAAGTTAATAAAGATTAACAGTTTTTCCAAAACATTGATTATAATAAGGATACATGTTTAAAAAATTCTCAAAAGGTAAAGAACATCCTAACCCACATTTTTAAACATCATCATCATGGTTCATGAAATGTGTCAACCAAACCATGTCCACACTCTAACTGGAAAAATATCACACACCAATGCATCTAATAACTAGTAATAATACATTATATTATGGGTTCAAGAGAAAGGAAAGGATGAATAAATTCAACAGGTAAAAACAAGCTCACTTGTAATCGATCATCATCAAAAGGAATCAGCATGCTCGGTCCAAGAATAGAGGAGTGCTATTAAAAAATTATGGGACTCCACAATATAAGGTAGGGGTGTAGTGTGGGAGTACACTACAAAAAACAACAATGATTCATGGTATATATATTAGGTGTGGAATCACCATGAGAACCATCACCATGGTAAAATGTGGGGTGTTATGGAATAGAAGGCATAGGAAGAGGACCTCTGTTGTAAGATAAAGAAGTTGCGGGTGGGGTTGTATATATATCCCTTCAAAGCCCTTGGTTTTTTTGAGGAGGAAGAGTTATCCCATTTAGGGGCTCAATACCATGTGGAATAATTTTCTTTTTATGCTTATCAATTCTCTTCTTGAATCCAAAATGAAGAACCAATTAATATTTGAATTAATATCAAGAATTGCATGCCTCTATTTCATTATAAAATGGTTCATTTAATCAAGTCCAAAGTACATTATTACAATTCATATATCCTAAATACCTTTAGGGTAGAATGGAACTTGTAACTGATATATAGAGGATCATGTTGCAAGAAAGAGTCCTATATTGTTTAGCCTCTTAAAACTAATACTTCATGGTGGATACTACAATGGGATCTTACTCAAACATCCCCCACTATAGCATAGTTACTTCTACTCTGGAATAGCATCATCTCCTCACTATTCTATGACATAATTCAAAAACACTATGCTTCATACAAGATCTCAATGACATGGCCCTTAAAGTTTCATCTTAGTTCCTCCAATCTTGAAATAATTCTTCCCAATAACACCCTTAATTGACCAAAACATCCAAAATCCCTTTAAAATTTATCCAAAAATCATCCAACATATTAAAATGGAGGAAAAGTAAGGAAACATGGATTCTATTTAAGAGAAAAAATATTTTGGGAGTTACAATTCTCCCATTATGAACACTTCTCATCCTTTAAAAGAATATCTATAGTTCATGCTTCAAAACATAGGTCATTGAGCTAGAGCGTCAGCCTATAATTCCCTAGTCTCCTCTTATGTTTGACCATGATTCAATAGAATCTAGAAATGTTTTACAACGTTTCATTAGAGGAACATCTAAAATCAATGTATAATCTTCACTAGTTTCTCATTATAATATGCATCAGGATTTAACTAAACCAAATTATAATAGAAAAAAGAAAAACTTTAGGTATGTACTTTTGAATCAATGACACATGAAACATTTCATGCATACATTGGTAATGATAAGGAAGATCTAGATGATACACCAGTATTCCAACATGCTCGATGATCTCAAAGGGGCCAACAAAACACAATGATATATTTCATTACTTCCTCAGATGTAAGTGGACTAGGTGAGGAGTCACTATCAATAAAACATGGTTTCTGATGGTTAAATCCAATGGTCTCCTACTATGGTCATAGTATGATATATGACTACTATAGTTCTTAATAAACCTCTTCTGAATCATTTGAACTCTCTCAATGGACTCCTGAACCAAAATGGGCCCTAAATTGCTTCCTCGCCTGCCTCATACCGACTGTGAAGTGAACTACATGAACTCCTATACATATCCTCATAAGGTTATATATAAATTGAATCATAGTAAATTTTATTGAATGTAGATGCAATGAATCCCAAATGATTGTCCCATGCTCCACTAAAGTCTATAACATGTGCTTGAAGCATATCCTAAAATATTCATATAGTCTTCTTAGGTTGTATGTCTATTTGAGGATGGTATGGTATGTTAAATATCACCAGAGTCCCTAGGGACTTATGTAATACTATCCAAAATCATTACATAAAACATGCTTCCTTGTCTAAAACAATTTTCAAGGGTACTATATGTAAGCATATGATATCATATATGTATTGCTTTCCCATCTCATATATTGAGAGAGTCTCTCTGATTAGACAAAAGTGATAAGCATTCACTTGGTGATCGATAATCAAACAGATTCCATCACTAATCCTTGAGGTCATAGGCATCCCATTAAAAAATTCTATCACAAATTCATCCAATGTATTCATTGGAACTAAAATTGGTTGGAGCAACCCGCCAGGATGCTGGTTATTGGTGTTCACCCACTGATAGGAAAGACATTAAGAGATGAAACCAACAATGTCTATCATCATCCATAGCCAATAGAACTATCTCTAGAAGTCATGGTACATATTCATTAATCCATGTTGTTATTACCATTTATAGGTATTTTAATCTATAATAATATTCACTCTAATGGAATCAGGGACTACTAATCTCTCATGTTCCATGATCACATCTTCATCACTCAAAGGCCACCCAGATATCAAATCACCACCAGCAAGTTATTCCCTCATCAAATCACATTCTAAATCTAAAGATTGTGAATAATTCACTAAATATGTTGGATAATATGTGAAAAAATGGATAAAATTTCATAAAACTCAGTTATTCTATTGTATCCATCCTCCAGCTAGCCAACAATATCATTAATTTCCACTTCTCCTTGGATGGATACTCAGAAATCTAACACTCAGTCTATGTTTTAAGGATAAGAGAATATATGAAAATGTTACCCTTACATTTTTAATAATCCATATTGATGTTTAACATATCAAAATACTCAAAATCATTCATATGTCATAGTATCAGGACCATCTATATGAATATATATATATATATATAATGATATTATCAACCATGTAGACAATAAATATATCATCAAAGATATATTTCCACTACAAAATTAGGGAATGAACCACAGATTTCGGAACCAATTCATGTGTAGGTTATTTCCACTAATGGGGTAATTTTTTATGATACTCATAGGATACCAATTTCTCTCCCACAATCAATAATGCTCCTAGACTAATTTTTGAAGCATCACAGTACACTACATAACTAATCTCATGCTTAGGGAGTGTCAGTACTGAAGCATTCATAAAACTACTCTTCGACTCAATGATATATTCTTCACACTACTCTAACCAATTTAAATTCACTCTCATATTCTTCAGTATAGTCATGGGTTTTGATAAGTGGGATAATTCATGGATAACCCATCTGTAATTACATCATATGACCATAAGTCTTCTGATATCAAACACGTTTCAGGGATGTATCTAGTACATAACTACCTCTAATTTCTCTAGGTTTATATATATTATTATCTTGAACAACATAGTCCTAAATAATATCCCCTCTCATATCCAAAATTCACACTTAACGAATTTGGCATAAATTGAATGTGCTCAAAACCTACTCCGAGCAATCCCGAGGTGTCTCCTATGTTAATATGTTTTTGGAGAGTAGATGAGGATATAATAAATTAATACCTCAATTAAATAATATATATATGAGTAAAAGATCATATTCATGAGGTATATTGACACTTCTAGTGACTTTGTCAACCTGAACAGAATCACTAAGTAATCATACAACCCATACCAACTCCAAAATTCCGTCTTGAGAATATCCTGCTCTCTAACACGGAACTGGTGATATCCTATTCAAATACAAATCTAGGATAAACATAAGGCTCTAATAACCAATCAATTATATCATCAGTCCTGGAAAATGTATATATGTTCTTCACCACTACCTAGTTTAGCTTCCCATAGTCAATTCGGGGTTGAAGTCTACTATCTTCCTTATGGGATATCAAAACAGGTTCACTCCATGGGGAAGTACTTGACCTATTAAATAATTTATACTCCATGTACATGATAAATACCATATGATTATCCAAAAAGGTTGGAACCATACGATATAGGGGGCTTTAAAATGGGTTGTGTGGCTATTATGAGCATTGTCTCAAAATCAAATTCTCTGTCATGGAAAAGTCTTGTTGCTCTCAGTTCCACCTCTATGGTCATCACATATCTCTCTCCCTTTGATGAAGTGAAATAAACACATATAATTTTTAAATCAATGTGATCTCAGAGGATAGTCTTCCATTCCATGCTAATATTCTCATTGGAGGAAATCATATCAAGAATCATAAACTCCCATAGATTTACGTATCCATAAATGACTATAGGAAACTCATTAAAAACTAGAGATGGTAATATTTCATTTCTATTGGTATATGAAGATAGAATAGTTTTATGGATTACATGATTAGTTGGTCAAGACTATGATCCACATATGAAAAAAAATTAAATAATGGGAATGCATAATATCGAAAAAACTAGAATATATGGTGTGTATGATAAATTCTATACCTCAAATATTAGAAGGTACCCCCTCAATAATTTGTTATATTCTGATCCACATCATATTCATGGAAGGTATTAGCTTTGTAGATGTATCCCAAAGGAGCATGACCAGTCAGAGTCAACTGCTAAGATCCCTAATAGGAACCCTAGGGTGATGATTGTGTCTGGACTCTAACTCTTTAGAGATATGGACTTGATCTATTGAGAAAAACTATTGGATATTCCCTATCATACTACACTAGTCTTCTATAGTTACATGATGGTGATCTACTACACATCTCTAGTATTCCACTTCATACTACCAAAAAAGGTACTTATTGTATTAGTAGGAGGTCCACTTGACTGGGTGGTATAGGGTAGGTAAATACAAAATACTTGACCCTCTTCCATGACCGTATAAATAGTCAAATCCTTTTAAAGAACCTTTGTGCATTAATCTAGTTCAAATACTCTGACCTACTTTCAAATGTAATTTTGAATTATGATCTCTAAATTATTTGAATTTTGACCCAAATTACCATATATATTGTCACATACATGACTTATTTTAATGTTAAATTTCATTTAATTTCCATTCATGCTTTGTTTTGGGGGTTTCCCAAGCATTTATAGAGGAATGAGTGTGTTTTAATGAATTGGGATAAACCATGAGCCCAATTCCAGATTTAAAAATAAATTTTGATTATTTTATTACTCCTTAATTTTTCAAAAATTTTCATCCATTCAAATTCCAAATTGTCGTCCCCTGCCATATTAACACCACTATATAAATTTGGACAATTTAAGAATCCATTAACATCATGGGTATGGGTTTTTATTTAAGGGATTGGGCCTGCCCGAAATCCCATTTCATGCATTAAAAATATTTTTTAATTATTTAATATCTCCTTCAATATTTAATTTTTTTCTGTGAATATAAATCTCCCCCGAGGCCATATACCCAAGGCACTCCCCCAGGCTCTCCTCCCCCTCATTGGATCTCGTTTGCATCACAAATTTGGATGAAACTTCTCTGAATTTTACAAATCTCCCAGATTTGAAGAGGTAAATTGATTATTTCATAACTTCTTCATTTATCACCATTTTCCCCCATTATAGTGTCTAAATGATCTCTTAAACATTTTTAAAATCTCCATTGATTGGGTGGATGTTTTTAAATTCAGATAATGGTGTATTTGGGGTGATTTCTTCGTTATTTTCCAAGGTAAGTGATTCCTTCTTGGTTTCTTCCTTTTTCCTTAGGGTTTCCTACCTAATTCATTTTTTTCTAAAATTTCTAGATTTTAGGGTTCGAACCTAGGGTTTTATTTGGTTTTTTTGGTCAAATATGGTGGTCTACAGCTGGATTTATCTTCCTTGTAGTGCAGCGGTGGTGCGGTTGATGTTTTGCACCAAATTTAGAGGGATTCGACACTTTCGGTAGGTGATTCTATGGTTAACCATTCATTTATGTGTTAGTTTTCTTGTTTTAATGTTTTTTCATGTTCCCCACATGCTTTTTGTGGTGTGAAAACCATTTTTTTGGATTTGGTTAATCATTTAATTTTATAATTGCATTTTTGTTGAAGTTGTGAACTTTTTGAATGTTACACATGTGGTCTCTTTTGTGGTTGTTTTATAAAGTATGAAATTGATTTACAAGTTGTTGAAAGGGGTTGAAAATTACCTTTTTTTAATGCATTAGTATCATGTGGGCCTTGTAAGGTGGATTTTGGAATAGTTTTGGTGTGTAAAACTTTGTAATACTTCTTGAGATTATTTTATGAAAATGGGTGTTTTCATTTGTATCTTTTGGGGTATTATTCAAGGTGATTTTATAACACTTGAAAGTACATTTATAAATGTCTGTAGGGCTTCTAATTATAATTTGGTAGTGTTTTTTGTGGTTTTGTCCTTGAAATATGATTTTGAAATGGGTTTTTTGAGTAATGATTGGGTATACTCTTTGGAATTGTTTTTTGAATGATTTTAATGATTTATCGATTTATGTAAGTGGTGAAACCATATTGGAAAAATGTTATGGAGTTTTTATATTCAGAAATAGTACACCTTAAATGTGTCAGGGGCAGTTTTGTGACCTGTTCCTTATCGGAAATGTTTTAGAAAAATGATTGAAGGATTTACTAAAGTGTGTAAGAGATGTGAAAGTGATGTGGTATGTTTTGTGTGAGGGTGATGTAAAAAATGGATTTTGGTTATTAAAAGGGTATTATGTAACATGTGACTAGGATTTTATGTGAGTTTTAATATATTTTAATGTGTTTTTAAAAAAATTTAATGGATTTTTGGAAGTGTTAAAGAAATGTGAAAAGTGTTGTCGGATATTTTTGTGTGAGTCGGATTTCAAAATCAATTTGAATGAAAAGTGGACTTTTGTGACTTGTGTGGTACACATGTGGGATGTTTGGTGAATTTTTTATGAGAAAATGATATTTTAATATGAAAAGTATATTTCTTGACGTTTTGAACTTGTTTTAGCACAAAAGGAATACCCGAGTATCTATATTGGTGGACGTGTACTAGTATGCTAGTGAATCCATGGGGTTTGGCATCAGTTTTACATAGAAATATTGATGATTAAAACTCTAACTAAACTATGATGATGATGATTGAGGACCACTAGGTTATGGGTACGTTCCCTACTAGTGGAACGTGCACAATAACAGATATTTTTGATGGTTACTCTCACCGAGATACGTGGTACCTGAGACCCACAACAAGCTAGTGCTTAGGGGTTATTTCCTATTTCTTGTACTCATTGTATAATTTATACTTAACGTCGGCATATGGTATAATTTGATGGAAAAAATTTAGTAGGTTTGGCATTTATTTTAAATGTGTTGATTCTTTAAATTATCCCACTTAAAACTGATTTTTTTAAGTTGAATATTTTAGAAATTCTAATAAGAAATTACATGTTTTTGAAAACTTGCATGATTTTAATCTTTAAATGTTTATCACATGGAATATCATAGTGGTAGTATCCTACTGGGCATTGGATCACACACTACTAACACATTTAGGTGTATGTAGACTTGGTTTTTTTTTCATTGGTTGGGTACAGTTTTTAGTTCTTGTAGTTCAGGATTCTAGCAGGTCATTGGTGGTGAAGTCTTGTAGAGATGGACTGAGGGGGGGGGGGGGGTGCCCCATTCCATGACGTTTCTTGGACTATTTAATTTTTGTTTTGTACCTTTTTTATATTCTTGTTGATTTGTTTTAAAATATATAATTGAGTTTCTAATTTTTGTAAAACATTGTTCGGTTTGAGAAATCCAGATTCATTTTATTTTATTTTATTTTTTTGTTTTATGTTTATAAACTTGGGTAAATCAATCCAAATTCTCATTTATGATACCCAGTAAATTTTGCCAACCCATGGGGATCAGGAATTCCCTTTGGGACTTATCATGGGCTGGGTTTGGTGCCAATATTGGTGGCGACTAGATTTGGTTCATGACAAAATGGTATCAGAGGAAATTCCGGTTAACTCTTTGGGTCACATTATTTTGGGAACAATCGGGATAGTCTTAATTTAGGATTTTCAGGACATGGTATTTTAGTTATGGGTAGTGCACCTGATCACCACACCACATGGCGGGATTCAAGTCGCCAGAATAAGTTGGGATTTATATGAGTCCTATGGATTTCATGGATTGATGGTGACAAGGGGAAATGAAAAGAGAGTTGTGTTAATGGTCTCAGTGAGCTCGCAAAGCCTGGAAAGCCTTGTGGGGTCGGGAATATTATCAATAACACTCTCTATGATGGTGAATTGATTGGAATATGGCTTCCAACAATATGTCCATGTAACCCATTGAAACTAGTTTCTTCTCGCATTGTCTTGTGTTCTTTAGTTTTGATATCATGGAACATTGGTTTTAAAGTGACTTGGTTTTAAGAAGTGTAATGATTTTATGAAATGATTATCTAATAAAGAGTGAATGGTTTTATTTTTGAAAATGGAGAACTGAATTTTCAGAATTTTATTGGAATGGAAAATGGTGTGTGTGCACCTCTTTTGAAAGCATGAACTGTGTCAAGGATGGTTTTGAAAAAGAGATTCCAATAAAGTTTTCAAAACTTTTGAAAGGTGTTTTAATGGGAAGAGATGTTTTGAAATTGATGTGAATAACTTGAATGTGATTTTTAATTGGAATGATTTTTCCCTTCTGAAATTTTTTCTTTATGCAGTAATTTGGGTTCGATTTCGTGGTTAGCGGTCTTGAGAAAAAGGAAGTATTGGTTGATTGTTTTGGTTTTGAAAAGTGGAATGAGTTTTTGGTTTTAACCTTTGATACAAAAAACAGGAAAGGGAAGTTCCCCCTTATATCAGCGCTATGCAAAAGCACTGATAAAGGATACCATGTATCAGTGCTAAAATTTTAGCGGTGATAGAGGGATTCTTTATTAGTGCTTTTCTAGTGCTGATAGAGGGCCTCTTTTTCAGCGTTAGAAAAGCACTCATAAAGAATCACTGTATGAGCGCTAAAATTATAGTGCTGACCCAGGGATTCTTTATCAGCACTAAAATTTTAGCGCTGATACAGGGTAACCTTTATCAGTGGTAAAAAGGAGATAATAAAACGACCCTTTATCAGCACTAGAAAAGCACTGAAAAAGAATCTCTTTATCAGTGCTACAATTTTAGTGCTGATACAAGAATGATTTATCAGAACTTTTTTAGCACTGATAAAGTGTACCATTATCAGCGCTAAAAAATCACTGATAAAGGATACAATTATCAGCGCTAAAATATTAGCACTGATAATGGTAGTATTTAACAGGGCTTTGTTAGAATTGATAAAACCTTTGTCCATTTTTTTATAAAGGCGGTCGCACAGTGCCATTGTTTTATTGCGACCTAAATCTTTCGCGCTACTGGAACCCTGAGACTCCACTCTGTCGCTCGTTGAGTTCACATTGTCGGACCTCCGCTTCCCTCACATCTCGTTGCCGGACCTCTTCCGCCCTTGCTTATCATTGCCAGACCTCCTCCTCTCGCAACGCCCTCGCTTCTCATTGGCGGACCTCCACCGCCCTCGCTTCTCCTTGCCAGACCTCCACCGCCAGCAACGCCCTCATCGGTTTGCTGGACCTCCGCCACCCACAACGTCCTCTTATCATTTTTGGACCTAGGTTGGATTTAATCTCACTTATTTGGGTTAAATATTTATGGATATGGTGTTTAATTGCATCCTTAGGGTCGTTACTTAGTTCAATTGGTGTTTTCATTCTGGTTTTGTGAATATATCAAGAAATAGGTAGGTTGTTCCATTATTTGACATTGTTTTAGGTGTTTAATATGATTTATTTGGTTCTAAAATGTTTTTATAAATTGTCTTGGTTGTGGGAAACATGTTTTACAATATTTTTGATGTGCATAAGGGTTTGATAATGATTTGACAATTGTAAATGGTTGTTTTTCATGTGTGTTTATATTATTGGAATTGTGATTGTATAAAATAGATATAATTTTATATAGGGGGTGGAATTGAGAACAATGGAAACCTAGTTATCTATGTGGGTAGACTAGGTCTAGTTTATTAGGTGAATTGGTCAGGCCGATGATTGGTCTCCTTAATAAGGATATACATAACAACCCTAACTAAACATTCATGTGCTAGGGATTGGAGGCTCAAATAGGACCTTCATGTCAAAGAGATGTGATCACCAAGAGTATGAGGATCCTAGGACCCTATTTACCCTTATACCATAGATATTTTCTATAGTGCTCATACTATTCTTACCATTATCTTGTCATGTTTAATTTATCTTTTATTTCAAAGAATGATTTATTTAAATTGTATCTTCCTTTTTCTTAAAAATAACATGTTAATGTTTATCAAAATGTCATTACATGGAATCTATTTTTGTTGTGTCCTACTAGGTATGTTGGCTCACACCTTATATACATCCTCAGGCTTATGTAGACCTTATTATGTTTTACCCAGTAAAAGGTATGGTTCCCTTGGTGGTGATGGTGGATATATGTGCTAGTAGTTCCCATTTTGGTTACTATTATTGGTTGTGGAATGGGGATGCTTACCCTCTTGTTTCATAGAGGCTTGGTTGTATTGTTGGTTCCCTTACCTTTTTTTTGTTATTTTGGTTTTGGATGAAATTATTAAATGCTTATCCCCTATTGTAGTGTTATATTTTGGTCTATTATATTGTGAAATTTGGTTATGATATGGTGTATGATTATTATGTAATATTTATGGTTTTTACATGAAAAACACATTCCCAAAAGTGTTACTCAATGCCTAGGAACTAGTTACAACCCATGGGGATTGGTAATTCCCTATGGACCTTCCCACAAGTTGGTTCATGTGTCATTTGGGATGGAAACCTAGCCTAGTTCATGACAGGATGTCTACAACATAGTATGGTTGTCTAAATCCTTTCTATATCATGTCCATGGGAGGTTGCAACGTGGTATCTTTTTTTTATAGTCTTAAATTTCATGATCCCCCTTTTGTATTCTTCATTCTCCTATAAAACTCTCATTTAAAATCATGATTCTTTAAGGCTTACAAGATACATTTTAACTCCTCCAAAATCATTTCTTCTCAGATAGAAGCTCCAATGTATTCTTTTGGTTTCTCTCTGATAAGGAGATCTCTCATCGATTGGAAATCCTCTATCTCCTCTTATATCCTCCTTATAGAGTGATATATCATCATCTTTTTAGTGAATCTGATATTCTTTTTTATGAATCTTGATTATATGTTAGACTACTTAATCTCCTACACTTTAATTATTCATTGACAGATCCCATTATGGGTGTTAAGATGGGTTGATCACTAATTAAAGGCAGGTGGTTCCACAATGTTTCTTCCACACAATTGAAAATTCTTTTCATGATTTATTCAATATGAATTATAAAAATAATTTAATATTATTTTAATTAAATTGGATTTATTTGTGATTTTAGAGGCATGTATTTTTGAAACAAATCCTCTTCTTAGTTGTTTTTTGTGTCATGGAATGATTTGAGAAACTATATATTTTAGTAAAAATATTTTATAAAATAATTAGCCATGATTTCAAAAAAAATTATTAGAATATAATATGATTTGAAAAGGTAATATATTTTATGAAAACCTATGATTTGGTTTTGAAATTAAAATTCACATTGAAAGCTAAAATTGGGTATTTGAATGTAATAAATAAATTTATTTGTAATGATTTATTTTCCCATGTTTGGTTGATTATTTGATTTGAAGTATATGAAGCCAGGTTATTTATTGGTACTTTGGATAATAATGTTAGGATATAATCCCCTAGCACTAGATTTATCATGAAAATACTAACTTAAACATACTATGACATGAATTGTTCACCAATGGGAATTTTAGTCCTGATGACCTGAGTCATGGGATGTGTTCACACATTGAGCCAAGATCACTGATTGAGTTGTGTGAGGATCATATCACTAGAAACTAACATACCATAGGGTTTGATAAATGTTACTATGATATAATTTTTTTTATTATTACATAACATTGATTAGTGAACTATTTTGTTCGTGCCGACTAATTTATATAAGATTTTTATATACATTGTTCATTTAAGTCAGTTTTTATATATCTTCCATCTTTTTATTATGAAAGTATGTGATGTTGGAAATATGTAAATACTAAGATACCATATTTTTACACGTTACTAAGATTCATTTGTGACTATATATTTATTATATTTTCATATTATTTCTTACACACCACCACTTTAGTCGAGTAAACTGATTGAAATCCATATTGGTACATTGGATCTAATATTGATATGGTTTTTTATGTGTTTGTGACATGTGTATGTGTGGATATATGGGTACTTAGGAATGATTATATTGAATGTAGGGCAGAGACCTAGGAGTGGTATATGTATCATTCTTGATTATTCTTGTGTTTGGTCTGTGTTTATTTGAGGAAACTATAATTAATCTAAAGTAATTGTATTTAATGAAAATGAATACATAATAATGGTTAGGCTCTATTAATAACTATTTTTATAAAAAAGTTTTTCTCTTCTACTATATTTGGAAGTCTTGTTTTTTTTACTTGAACCATAAATAATAATATTTAAAATTCAAATACGATGAAGATGAATAAAGATTGGATGGATGCAAATCATTTAACAATAAAGTACTAGAACGGAGTGAAAGAGTTCATCAAGTTTGCAAAGGATCACACAAAGGATCCTTCTCAAATCCTTTGTCCACGTTTATGTTGTTTTTATTCTAGACTACTTACTCCAAAGGAGTTGGAAGAACATTTGATATGTCACGGAATAGATCGGATTTATAAATTTTGGAATAAACACGGAGAAAAAGAGAATGTAGCTACTGTCTGGGATAAAACTGTGTTTTATGGATCGTCAGATATAAATACAAATATGGATAATGAAGAAGACCGTATGGAGGATGTGATTATAGATTTCAATGATGATGTAGATCATATTGATGAAATGACAAAGACAATTCAATATGAACTCTGTGATTGCCCAAAATTGTTTGAGAAGTTAAAGAGTTGTGCAAAGACGCCATTGTATGCTGCTTGCACTATGTAAACAACATTGTCAGTTGTACTAAAGTTGTATAAAATGAAAGCAGGAAATGGATGGATTGATATCATTTTTAAGGAACTACTTGCTCTCTTGAATGACATGATTCCGGAAGATAATGAGATCCCAAGCCAGACATATGAAGCAAGATGAAAGCTATGCTCGATGGGAATGATTTCTGAAAGAATAGATTCCTTCCCGAAAGACTGTATATTGTTTCTCAAGGAGAAAAAATCACTTACAGAATGCCCAAAGTGTGGTGCTTCTCGATACAAGAAAGATAAATCCAGTCCTACAAAAGTTGTATGGTAATTTCCAATCATTCCAAGGTTTAGGCGTCTATATGGAAGTGAATAAACTGCAAGACAATTTTCATGGCATGAAGATAAAGGAAATAAAGACAGGTTATTACGTCATCCATCTGACTCTCCTCAATGGAAGAAAATTGATCATAATTGTTCTGAATTTGGAAATGAACCGATAAAACTTCGTCTTGCGTTATCTATAGATGGAGTGAATCCTATTGGTTTTCAAACCAGCACTCATAGTACATGGCCTGTTATGTTTCTAAATTATAACTTTCCACCCTGGTTATGCATGAAGTAGAAATTCATCATGTTATCTATGCTTATATCAGGACCAAAACAACCAGGTAAAAATATTGATCTTTATCTGGCTCCTTTGATCAAGGATTTGAAGTTATTGTGGGACTTAGGTGTAATGTTGTATGATGCTTATAAAAGTGAATACTTTATATTGAAAGAGATGTTGTATGGGAAAATAAATTATTTCCCTGCTTATGGAAATTTGTTAGGCTATAGAATTAAGGGAACTCAAGGGTGTCCCGTGTGAAAAGAAGATACAGAATCAATTAGGTTGAAACATTCATCGAAATCTGTGTTTCTAGGACATCGTAGATTTCTAGCTCATCGGCATAAGTACCGATCTTGGACGACATCATTCAGTGGAAGTTTAGAAAAACCCGCAACACCATCCCCACTAATATGTGATCAGCTTTTTGAGAAAGTAAAAGACCTGAACACTATTTCTTGTAAACCATTTTCGAAATACCCTATGAAAATCCGTTGGAAAACGAGATCAGTTTTTTATAATTACCATACAGGAATTGTTTGTATGTCAGACATTTTGTTGATGTGATGCAAGTGGAAAAAATGTATGTGATAGTATTATCAGAGAATTTCTAAATGCCCCTAGAAAAATAAAATATGGAATTAAGGCAAGGTTGGACATGGTTGACATGGGAATATGAGAAGAATTAGCTCCCATGAAGGGTGAAAATCGAATGTTTCTTCCTCTAGCTGATTATACCCTTTCTACGGTGGAGAGATATCAGTTTTTCAACTTCTTCAACAATGTAAAGGTTCCAGAGGGGTACTCATAAAATATCAAGAACATTGTTTCAGTGAATGATTTGAAGTTAAAAGTATTTAAATCACATGATTTCCATGTTTTGATGCAAGATCTAATTCTTACAGCTTTACGTTGCATTTTTTCCAAGAATGTTTATCATACGTTAACCAAACTTTGTTTCTTTTTCAATGCTACATGTAGTAAAGTTTTAGACCCGGGGAAATTTCCAGCTATGGAAAAAGAAATTGTCATTATATTATGTGAATTAGAAATGTTCTTCCCGCTATCATTCATTGATATGATGGTTCATTTGATGATTCCCTTGGTTAGAGAGATTCGACCTTGTGGTCCTGTGCACTATATATGGATGTATCATGTTGAATGGTATATGAATATTCTGAAAGGGTATGTAAAAAATCGAAGTTGGCCAAAGGGTTGTACAGTGAAGCGATATATTGTTGAGGAAGACATTGAATTTTTTATTGAATACCTATCTGATGTGGAAAGGATTGGTCTCCTGAAATCTCGTCACATTGGATGCATTGAGGGTGAGGGAATTTCTGGAAGAGAAGTTGTGACAATCGGTATTACAGATCAGGAGCAGGCTCATCTTTATGTTTTTCATAACAGTTGGGATGTTTCTCCATATATTGAAACTCAAAAAGAAATTATTAGGCAGTTGAATCCATCAAGGGCTGAAAAATGGTTATCAAATACACATAATCACCAGTTTATAGGATGTTTTCATAACCATATTTTTAAGGAGTTGGATGAAAATATGAATTCAATTTCAGAACGACTTCGATGGCTAACCGCTGGACCAAATGTGTATGTATTTCCTTACAGTGGTTATGTAATTAATGGTTATACATTCTATACAGATGAAAATTATGAAGATAGTACCATGAAAAATAGTGGAGTTACACTTGTGGATGAAGTGATTCATGTTTCTAGTAATAAGGATAGAAATCCAATTTATGAAAATATGTCATACTTTGGCAGTATCAAACTAATATGGGAGTTGGATTATACGACATTCCAATTTCTGATTTTTCAATTAAAATGGATTGATAATAATAGTGGTGTTAAAATAGATGAATGGGGATTTGTGAAAGTTGATTTTAGTAAATAAGGGTACAAAGATGAATAGTTTATAATGGCATCACAAGCGGTACAAGATTTTCATGTTCCTGATCCCGCAAACCGAAAGTGGTCGATTGTTCTGTTATCATCCAAAACTAATGAAGGTTCTGATGAAAATTCAGTTGAGGAAGATCCTTTTAGTGGTATGTCGTAATCATTTCGGAGTGGTACCAATGTAGAAGATGATTTGTATGTTAGAGGAGACCACAATGAAGGGATTTGGATAGTCGATAGAGGTGTAAAATCCCTCCAACCTTTGAAAAAAAGAAAGGGATTTTAGTAAACATGTTAAATTTTATTTGTAATATAGATCTTCCTATCTCATTTTATTATCATATCATTCCTGAATTTATGTAATCTGAATTAACTCTTCAACCACTTTTGCAGATATTGACTTCTGCACATCTTGGTGCTCCTAACCTTGAGGCTGAACTTGTCTCTCAAGTTGTTGCTGCTGTGGCTACTGCTACTTCTGCTGCTCTTGAAACTCATGCTGATGCTGCTGTTGCTCCTGCTGCAGCTCTTATTGCTCTTGCTGCTCCTCCTGCAGTGGCTCCTACTGCTCCTGTTGCGGCTGCTGCTGCTACTACTGCTACGTGTCCTGCTGCTCATAGTGTTGTGGTCTAATAACCATCAGCACATGTCGTTGATACCATTCCAGATAAACATATAAATGATTTTGATATTGATGAAATGGTTGGGAATGAAGGACCGAAGTCGCAGAAAACACAGGTGCGTCGTAGTTTGACGGTGTTAGCCAAAATTCTTAAGGTGAAAAGCAAAGGCATCAAATTTGAAGTCAGTTGGAATGCACGAGGCCAACATGTGAATCCCTACAAGGCTATGTTTAGCAGCTACATTGGATTTTTCACTCAGCAACGCGTGGAGAGTGACATAGATTCATGGCACCATGTTGTTTCCGGTCTGAAGGCTGTGATCTGGGAATAAATTACGGTAACATTATGAATTTATTTTTTTAATTTACTAGAAAATAAAATAACGAAACAATGTCTTACTCTTCTCAATATCTTCTAGAGTACATTTAGAGTCGACGATTCACACAAGGATTATGTACTAAGGATTATAGGAATGATTTATCGAGGTTTTTTCACTATTTTAAAAAGATTCCACCTGAAATATTCTAATGGTAAAATAAACTCGCACCCACCAATTGTCAACGCTCACCTAATATCCAAAGAAGAATGGGATACATTTATTGGCCATCATGGGGATGAGAAGTTTCAGGTACATTGTGGGTGATAATACGTTGTTTGAGGATACATGTATTCATCACTTTTTCAATATTTCATTTATGAAATAGAAACTCTGTACTGAAAATATGGAACGTGCATAAAAACCAACATACCCCTATCGTAAAGCAAGGATGGGGTACGCTTCATTAGAAAAGAAAATGGTATGTATTTTAAATTTACAGTAATATTTTTAGGTGCCAATAAACAACATAATAATTATATTTCTATGTTTATATGTAGATTGATGAGTCTAAAACCAAATGCACATCTATCTCATGTCATGTTCTATGGAAGGAGGCATGTGTGAACAAAGAATGGACGTTAGTAGGTGAGAACACACATAAAGTGTGGGAAATATGTGTAATTATGACACGACGATAAAAATATTTGTTTAAAATTTCTATTAAATATAAATAAATAGTTATTTTCCTATATTTGACAGTCAAAGGAATCAGTAACTCCTGTAGCGGATACAGACCTATTATCGACGGATTTGAAGCAGCCCGGAAAATACGGTCGTGTCAGAGGTGCAAGGCTTGGGGTGAAACCCCGATTATATTTTGAAAAGAAGAAAAAAAATGGATGATACTGATAAAAAATTGGAACAAATGAGAAAAACAATAGAAACCCTTGATGAACAATTGCAATGGCAGAGAGAGTTGCTAGCAACTTTTATGGGTGGGAAGAAAAGGGAAGACACAACTCAGGAACAACCAGTGCGTGAACATCCCGACCCACCCCCACCAGCTTTGAGGCGAGCCATTCGCCTCAAAGAACTATCTTAGTCGTGGTAATAAATATTCTAATAATTGTTCCCATGAAATGTGAATCAAACAAACGGTGATAATTTTTCTTTACTAATCTTCTACAGGGTGATAATGATTGTGATTTATATCTGTCAACACCTAACTATCACCTTGTAGCGAGGGCTACAGTGTTCAATATCGCAGATGTCACAATGCATAATAGACCACTTCCTAAAGATCATCTGAATGTGACGATTACTGTAGCTCATGAGCCAAATGCAGAGCTACCTATTCCACTTGATGATGATGATATTAATACTATCCAAAAGTATATTGGGACATTCATTGCATGTCCGTCTCAACTTGTAAGAGTACATGCAGACAAAGAGGTATTTATTTCTTTTTTTTTCAAGCTAAACCCATAACAATTAATGAAAAAAAGGATGTGAACCAATTATTATTGTTATAGAAGCAGAAAGGGAAGGGGTGAAAATCATCGGCTCAAAAACATCTAAAGGATCGACCAACCGATCCCAAAGAGCTATTGAAAGCAGAATAACACCACATGTTCTCTATCCAAAATTAGTAGCATTGAAGAATCATGTGGGCATGAAGCTAAAAATTGTAATAGTCATCTAGTAGTTTTTGAAGAGAATATATACAGAGAGGAAAGTCAAGATTTCACTGCTTTTGAAAATGTAAATGAAATCCTTGAAAATTGTTGGCTAGGAGTCACAGTTGTAAATGTATATATGATGTATGTTTCCATGAATTTATTTTCTAAAAGCTGATCTACTGTGCAAATTATGACTAAATGCATTTTATATTATCGACAGACGCATTTATGAAAAAAAGTTGAAGGAATTTTCCCATGAGCCGATATTTGGACTTGTTAGTCCTAAAATCAAACCCACCTAACAAAAATAGTGCCATCAAAAAGGGATTCAATAGTGAACGTCTTGCTGAAAAAATTTGAAAGCAAGATTACAGATTATAAGTGAAAAACAACAACTGACCTACAAAAATCCAACCAAATGCATTCGTATTGCATTGATCATTTATAATAATGATCCAAGAGTCCTTGGTGACGCGTAAGAGCCATCCTTGCCTCAATGCGAGGCATGGTGTGGCCAGTACCACTCAAAGTGTCTATCTTTTGTTTAAAATGGACACGATTTTAAGTGAAAAAAACAACTGACCAACATAAATCCGAACAAACACATTCGGATTGTGTTGATCCTTTAGGATAATGATCCATGGGTCCTTTGTGATGTGTAAGAGTTAACCCCACCACAATATAAGGCACGGTGTGACCACTATCACTCAAAGGGTCTTTATTTTGTTTAAAATGGACACGATTTTAATTAAAAACAACAACTGACCTATGAAAATCTGAACAAACGCTGTCGGATTTCCTTGATCTTTTATAAGAACGATCCAAGAGTCATTGGTGAAGTGTATGAGTCATCCTCGCCTCAATCTGAGGCACGGTGTGGTAGGGACCACTCAATGGGTCTCTCTTCTGTTTAAAATTGACAAGAATTTAAGTGAAAACAACAACTGACCTACGTAAATCTGACCAAACGCATTCGGATTGTGTTGACCTTTTAGTAGAATGATCCAAGGTTCCTTGGTGACATGTACAAGTAATCTCCACCTCAATACAGGGCACTGTGTAGCCGGAAACTCTCAAAGGGTCTCTCTTTTGTTTAAAATGGACATGATTTTAAGTGAAAACAACAACTGACCTACAGAAATATGACCAAAAACATTAGGATTGAGTTGATACTTTAGGAGAATGATACACTTGTCCTTTGTGATGTGTAAGTGTAAACCCCAAATCAATACTAGGCATGGTGTGACCGCTATCACTCAAAGGGTCTCTATATTGTTTAAAATGGACACAATTTTAAGTGAAAACAAAGACTGACCTAAGAAAATCTGACCAAACGCATTCAGATTGTGTTGATCGTTTATTAGATTGATCCAAGTGTCCTTGGTGATGTGTAAGATCCATCCTTTCCCCAATTCAAGGCACGGTGTGGCCGGTACCACTCAATGTGTCTCTCATTTGTTTAAAATGGACACGATTTTATGTGAATACAAAAACTGACCTACGGAAATCTCACAAAAAACAATCAGATTGTGTTGATCCTTTAGGAGAACGATACACGAGTCCTTTTTTCTGTTTAAGAGTCTACCCCACCTCAATCTGAGGCACAGTGTGACCCTATCACTTAATGGGTATGTCTTGTTTAAAATGGACACAATTTTAATTAAAAACCAAAACTGACCTACGAAAATCTGACTAAACGCATTCTTATTGGCTTTATATTTGATAAGAACGATCCATGGGTCCTTTGTGATGTGTAAGAGTCATCCCCGCCTCCATCCGAGGCACGTTTTGGCTAGTACCACTCAATGGGTCTCTCTTTTGTTTAAAATGGACACGATTTTAAGTGAAAACAACAACTGACCTATGGAAATATGACCAACGCATTCAGATTGTGTTGATCCGTTAGTATAATGATCCACGAGTCCTTTGTGATGTGTAAGAGTCAACACCACCTCAATATGAGGCACAATGTGACTGCTATGATTGAAAGGGTCTCTCTTGATTAAAATGGACACAATTTTAATTGAAAACAATAACTGACCTATGAAAATCTGACCAAACGCATTCTTATTTCCATGATCTTTTATAAGAACTATCCAAGGGTCCTTCGTGGCGTGTACGAGTCATCCCTACCTCAATCCGAAGCACATTGTGGCTGGTACCACTCAAAGGGTCTCTCTTTTGTTTAAAATGGACGCGATTTTAAGTGAAAACAACAACTGACCTATGTAAATCTGACCAAACACATTCGGAGTGTGCTGATCCTTTATGAGAATTATAGACGGGTCCTTTGTGATGTGTACTAGTCAACCCCGCCTCAATATGAGGCACGGTGTGACCACTATCACTCAAAGGGTCTCTCTTTTGTTTAAAATGGACACAATTTTAAGTGAAAATGACAACTAACCTACGGAAATCTGACCTAACGCATTTGGATTGTGTTGATGCTTTGGGAGGACGATCCATAGGTCCTTTTTGAAGTGTAATAAAAAAACCCCACCTCAATCTGAGGCATGGTGTGACCACTATCACTCAAAGGGCCTCTACTTTGTTTAAAATGGACACAATTTTAATTGAAAACAACAACTGACCTATGAAAATCCAACCAAACGCATTCATATTGCCATGATATTTTTTAATAATGATCCAAGGGTCCTTGGTGATGTGTAAGAGTAATCCCAAACTCAATCTGAGGCATAGTGTGGCCGGTACCACCCAAAGGGTCTCTCTTCTGTTTAAAATGGACACGAATTTAAGTGAAAACTAAAACTGACCTACGGAAATCCAAACAAAACGCATTCAGATTGTGTTGATCCTTTAGTAGAATGATCCAAGGGTCTGTGGTGACATGTACGAGTCATCGCTGCCTCAATCCGGGGCACTGTGTGGCCGGTACCACTCAAAGGGCCTCTGTTTTGTTTAAAATGGACATGATTTTAAGTGAAAACAACATCTGACCTACGAAAATCCCACCAAATTCATTCGGATTGTTTTGATCCTTTAGGAGAACTCTCCTCGGGCCCTTTTTGACATTTATGTGTCAACTTCGCCTCCATATGAGGCACGGTATGACCGGTATCACTCAAAGGGTCTCTATTTTGTTTAAAATGGACACGATTTTAAGTGAAAACAACAACTGACCTACAAAAATCCTACCAAACGCATTAGTATTGCCTTGACCTTTTATAAGAACGATCCAAGGGTACTTGGATACGTGTATGAGCCATCCTCGCCTCAATCTGAGGCACGGTGTGGCCGGTACCACTCAAAGTGTGTCTCTTTTGATTAAAATGGACACGATTTTAAGTGAAAACAGCAACTGACCTACGGAAATCCAACCAAACGCATTCGGATTATGTTGATCCTTTAGGAAAACGATATACATGTCCTTTTTGATGTGTAAGAGTCATCCCCGGCTGAATCTGATTCATGGTGTGACCGTTATCACTCAAAGGGTCTGTCTTGTTTAAAATGGACATCATTTTAATTGAAAACAACAACTAACCTACAAAAATCTTAGCAAACGCATTTGGATTGCCTTGGTCATTTATCAGAAGGATCCAAGGGTCCTTGGTAACATGTATGTATAATCCCCTCCTCAATCTGAGGCACAATGTGGCCGGTACCACTCAAATAGTCTCTTTTTTGTTTAAAATGGACACGATTTTAAGTGAAAACAACAACTGACCCATGTAAATCTGGCCAACCACATTCACATTGTGATGATACTTTAGGTGAATGATCCATGGGTCTTTTGTGATGTGTAAGATTCAACCCCGCCTCAATCTGAGGCATGGTGTGACCGTTATCAATCAATGGGTCTCTCTTGTTTGAAATGGTCACAATTTGAATTGAAAACAACAACTGACCTATGAAAATCTGACCAAACGCATTCGGATTGCCTTGATCATTTATAAGAACAATCCAAGGGTCCTTGGTGACATGTACAAGTCATTCCCTCCTCAATAAGGGTCACGGTGTGGCCGGTACCACTCAAAGGGTCTCTCTTTTGTTTAAAATGGACATGATTTTAAGTGAAAACAACAACTGACCTACAAAAATCTGAACAATGCATTCGGATTGTGTTGATACATTAAGAGAACGATCCATGGGGTCATTTTTGACGTGTACAAGTAAAACCCATCTCAATCTGAGGCACGGTGCGACCACTATCACTCAAAGGGTCTCTATTTTGTTTAAAATAGACACGATTTTAATTGAAAACAATAACTGACCTATGAAAATCCGACCAAATGCAGTCGGATTGCCTTGATCTTTTATAAGAATGGTACAAGGGTCCTTTTTAATATTTAAGAGTCATCCCCGCCTCAATTAGATGCATGGTGTGGTCGGTACCACTCAAAGGGTCTCTCTTTTGTTTAAAATGGACACGAATTTAAGTAAAAACAATAACTGACCTACAGATATCTGACCAAACACATTTGGAATGTGTTGATCCTTTAATAGAATGATCCAAGGGTCCTTAGTGATGTTTATGAGTCATCACTGCCTCAATCCGGGGCACTGTGTGGCCGCTACCACTCAAAGAGACTCTCTTTTGTTTAAAATGGACACGATTTTAAGTGAAAACAACAACTGACCTATGGAAATATGACCAAATGCTTTCGAAATGTTTTAATCATATAAAAGAATGTTCCACTGGTCCTTTGTGATGTGTACGAGTCAACCCCTCCTCAATCCGAGGCACGGTGTGACTGCTATCACTCAAAGGGTCTCTATTTTGTTTAAAATGGACACGATTTTAAGTGAAAACAACAACTGACCTATGAAAATTTGACCAAACACATTACGATTGTGTTGATCTTTTATAAGTATGATCCAAGAGTCCTTGGTGACGTGTAAAAGCCTTCCCCACTTCAATTCAAGGCATGATGTGGCTAGTACCACTCAAAGTGTCTCTATTTTGTTTAAAATGTACACGATTTTAAGTGAATACAACAACTAACCAACGTAAATCCAACTAGATGCATTCATATTGTGTTGTTACTTTAGGAGAACGATCCCCGGGTCATTTTTGATGTGTTAGAGTCAACCCCGCCTCAATCCGAGGAATGGTGTGACCGCTAACACTCAAAGATTTTGTCTTGATTAAAATGGACACAATTTTAATTGAAAACAACATCTAACCTACGAAAGTAAACCAAACACATTCGGATTTCCATGATATTTTTAAAGAACGATCCAAGAGTCCTTGGTTTGGTGTATGAGTCATCCCCGCCAAAATCCGAGGCACGGTGTGGCTAGTACCACTCAAAGGGTCTCTCGTTTATTTAAAATGGACACGATTTTAAGTGAAAACAACAAATCACCTACGGAAATCTGACCAAACACATTCGTATTGTGTTGATCCTTTAGGAGAACGATAAAAGGGTCCTTTTTGACATGTAAGAGTCAACCCCGCCTCAATCTGAGGCATGGTGTGACTGCTATCACTCAAAGGGTCTCTCTTGTTTAAAATGGACACAATTTTAATTGAAAACAACAACTAACCTAGAAAAATCTGACCAAACACATTCAGATTTCCTAGATATTTTATCAGAATGATCCAAGGGTCCTTGGTGACATGTACAGATTATCTCTGCCTCAATCCGAGGCGTGGTGTGGCCGGTACCACTCAAAGGGTCTCTCTTTTGTTTAAAATGGACACGATTTTAAGTGAGAACAACAACTGACCTAAGGAAATCCAACCAAACGCATTCGGATTGTGTTGATACTTTATGAGAACGATCCATGGGTCTGTTGTGACATGTACGACTCAACCCTGCCTCAATCTGAGTCACGATGTGACCGCTATCACTTAAATGGTCTCGCTTTTGTTTTAAATGGACATGATTTTATGTGAAAACAACAACTAACCAACGGAAATCTGATCAAATGATTTTGGATTGTTTTGATCCTTTAGGAGAACGATCCACAGGTCCTTTATGACGTGTAAGAGTCAACCCCGCCTCAATTTGAGGCACGTTGTGACTGCTATCACTCAATGGGTATCTATTTTGTTTAAAATGGACACGATTTTAATTGAAAACAACAACTGACCTATGAAAATATGACCAAATGCATTTGGATTGCCTTGATCATTTATAAGAATGATCCAAGGGTCATTGGTGATGGGTAAGAGTCATCCGCGCCTCAATACGAGGCACAGTGTGGCCAGTACCACTCAAAGGATCTCTCTTTTGTTTACAACGGACACGAATTTAAGTGAAAACAAATACTGACCTACATAAATTCAACCAAATTCTTTTGGATTTTTTGGTACTTATGGAGAATGATACAAGGGTCCTTGGTGACATGTAAGAGTCATCTCCACCTCAATATGGGGCACCGTGTGGCCGGTACCACTCAAAAGGTCTCTCTTTTGGTTATAATGGACACAATTTTAAATGAAAACAACAAATGGCTTACGGAAATCTGACCAAATGCATTCAGATTGTGTTTTTCCCTTAGTATAACAATCCACGGGTCCTTTGTGACATGTAAGAGTCAACACCGCCTTAATCTGAGGAACAGTGTGACCGCTATCTCTCAAAGGGTCTCTATTTTGTTTAAAATGGACATGATTTTAATTGAAAACAACAACTGACAAATGAATATCCAACCAAAAACATTCAAATTGTATTGAAAAATTATAATAATGATCCAAGGGTCCTTGGTGACATGTGAGATCCATCCCTGCCTCAATCCGAGGCACAGTGTGGCCGGTACCACTCAAATTGTCTCTCTTTTGTTTAAAATGGACACGATTTTAACTGAAAACAACAAATGTCCTACGGAAATCTGACCAAACGCATTTATATTGTGTTGATAATTTAGGAGAATGATCCATGGGTCCTTTGTGACGTGTAAGTGTCAACTTTGCATCAATATGAGGCACGGTGTGACCGCTATCACTCAAAGGGTATGTCATGTTTAAAATGGACATCATTTTAATTTAAAACAACAACTGAGCTACGAAAATCAAACCAAACGCATTCAGATTTCCTTGATCTTTTTTAAAAACGATCCAAGGGTCCTTGGTGACATGTATGAGTCATCCCCTACACTTAATGAGGCATGGTGTGGCCGATACCACTAAAAGGGTCTCTCTTTTGTATAATATGGACACTGTTTTAAGTTAAAACAAAAACTGACTCACGGAAATCTGGCCAAATTCTTTCGGATTGTCTTTTTCCTTTAGAAGAATGATCCACAAGTCCTTTTTAAAGTGTAATAGTCAACCATGCCTCAATCCTAGGCACGGTGTGACCGCTATCACTCAAAGGTTCTCTCTTGTTAAAAATGGACACAATTTTAATTGAAAACAACAAATGACCTATGAAAATCCAACCAAACTCATTCATATTTCCTTTATCTTTAATAAGAACGATCCAAGGATCCTTGGTGATGTTTAAAAGTCATTCTGTCCTCAATCTAAGCCACGGTGTGGCCGGTACCACTCTAAGGGTCTCTCTTTTGTTTAAAATGGACACGATTTTAAGTGAAGACAACAACTGACCTAAACAAATCTGACCAAACGCATTCAGATTGTGTTGATCCTTTAGGATAATGATCCAAGGGTATTTTGTGATGTGCATGAGTCAACCCAACCTTAATATGAGTCATGGTGTGACCACTATCACTCAAAGGGTCTCTCTTTTGTTTAAAATGGACACGATTTTATGTGAAAACAACAAATAACCTACGAAAATCTGACCAAATGCAATCGGATTGTTTTTACCCTTTAAGAGAACAATTAAAGGGTCCTTTGTGATGTGTAAGAGTCAACCCTGCCTCAATTCAAGTCACAGTGTGACCGCTATGACTCAAAGGGTATCTATTTTGTTTAAAATGGGCACGATTTTAAGTGAAAACAACAACTGACCTATGAAAATCAGAACAAATGCATTTGAATTGACTTGATATTTTATAAGAGAGATAAAAGTGTCCTTGGTGATGTGTAAGAGCCATCCCCACCTCAATCCGAGGAACAGTGTGGCCGATACCACTCAAAGTGTCTCTCTTTTGTTTAAAATGGACACAATTTTAAGTGAAAACAAAAACTGACCCATGAAAATCTGACCAAATGCCTTCATATTATGTTGATTATTTAGGAGAATGATCCACAGGTACTTTGTGATGTCTACGAGTCATCCCCGCCTCAATCCGAGGCTCGGTGTGACCGCTATCACTCAAAAGGTCTCTCTTTTGTTTAAAATGGACACAATTTTAATTGAAAACAACAACTGACCTATGAAAATCCAAAAAAACACAGTTGTATTTCATTGATCTTTTATAAGAACGATCCAAGGGTCCTTGGTGATGTGTACGAGTCAACCCCGCCAACCCCCACGACCTTCCCCCACCCCCCTGGACACCAATCCACCCCCCGGACACCCCTACCCCTCTGGACACCCCACCCCTGTAAAGCCCCCAGACACCTTGGACACCATCCCACCCCCTATAAATCCCCCTGGACACCAATCCACCCCATGGACCTCCCCCACCCCATGGACACCAATCTACCCCCCACTCCTCTTGACACCCCCCACCCCCTGTAAACCCCCCCTGACACCTTGGACACCAGCCCACCCCCTGGAAAGCCCCTCCGAACACCAATCCACCCCCTGGACCTCCCCCACCCCTTGGACACCAATCCACCCCTCTGGACACCCCCACACCCTATAAATCCCCCCCTACACCTTGGACACAGGCCCACCCCTGGAAATCCCCCTCCCCCCCTCGGACACCAATCAACCCCCTGGACTGCCCCCACCCCCCTGGAATCCAATCCTCCCCCTGGACATCCCCCTCCCCTCTAAACACCCCCACCCCCTATAAATCCCCCTCCCCCGACACCTTGGACACCGACCCACCCTCTGGAAAGCCCCCAGACACCCCCTACCCCCCTTGGAAAGCCACCCCAAACCCTTGAACAGCCCCCAACCCCTTGAATTCTTAATTTATTTCTTTATGTACATAATTAACATATGTATTATATGTTAATTATGTATGGGTATACTTGTTGTATGGGTATACTTGTTCTAATTATCTTATTATTTATGAGTTAATTTTGTATGGGTATACTTTCTTTAATTAGCTTATTGAGATACTGATTTTTTTTGTAGGTGTTCGGGTGTGCTGCTGCAGATTTTTTCATAGTAGCAGAGAGAGCATTTATCAACACTTAAAAAGAACTAATAAATCGTGCTTTTATCAGTGCAAAAAAGTTCTGATAAACTACACATTTATCATCGCTAAAAAGAGATGATAAAGGATAAGTTTATCATCGCTAAACGAGCGCTGATAAAAAACTCATTTATCGGCAGTCTTTTAGCACTGATAAAGGGTTGTTTTATCAGCGCCCTTTTAGCGCTGATAAAATCTACCTTTATCAGTGCATGTTTAGCGATGATAAAGATTTCATTTATCTGCACTTTTCTAGCGCTGATAAAGTACCCCTTTATCAGCGCCGAGCTTTACATCTCTTTTCTAGCACTATTAAATCCAGTTTTTAGCACTGTTAATGCCCGTATTTTTAATAGTGTTTTTTCAGAAACCACATTCATGGGGTTATAGGGGATTATGGATGGTTAATGGAATGACTAGATTAGTGTTGGGATGGATATGATGAGGGTTCTCGGTGTGGCATGGAAGCATGCATGTATAGGGCCCATGGGGTACCATTAAGGGATACTTTAACCACAGAACAGTTTGTTTTAAAAGAGATGTTTTTAAAAGGAAAATAGGATGTAATTATGAGTGTTTTGGGATGGTTTATATTATGTTTTCTTTTTTGGAAATTTTGATGTTGGGGAATGTATTGAGTCCAAGAACCCCTCTTGTTTGAACAATGTTTTGGTTTTGTGTTTGGTCGGTAAGCTGGGTTGAAGGGCATGTTAGTGGCCTCCTCTGAAATTATTTTGGGAAGCCTTTATGGTGTTTCCCCTCAACTTTTTGGACCTTTTGAGGTATTTCTTGACCAATGGACCAGGTTAGTTGGGTCCTTGGTTTCTCTCATTGGATTAGGTATGCCCCAGTTAAGGTTTAGTGCACAACTGAAGTGCATCCCATGTTGTTTTTCCATTGGACGATCCTCCAGTTGATCAATGTAAGGAATCTTTTTCTTGAGATATTTAGATTGAGTCTACACGCTTACCTTTATTAGTTTTTTTATATCCTCTTGTAGCAGGAGGGTGATCATGGAAGGTTGAAAAGGACCTTAGCTTCTTAAGTATCATGATTTTCTGAAGGAGTAAGTGGTCTGGGGTTATTAAAATGGATGAGTATCTGGATTGTGTCTAAGAGGTCTCCTCAGTCCTTTGTAGTCTCTTAGAATAAGGAGTTCACATTAAACTACCAGTGTGTGAAATATGGTCACAAAAGGATATTGTGGCCACTTTCTAGAATTGTGTGTTGTTTTGGGATGTTGTATAAGGTCACACTCTATGAATTGTTTATATCAAAAGCCATGGTCCTATTAGGTGATTCCTTGGGAGGAAATGTGCTCGATTGATCGTAAACGTGAGAGTCGTGAAATCCATATAGAGTCCCTGTTATGTTGGGAGAATGTATCCCTTCAAAAAACTTCAAAATAATCCATTTTAGATGAAGGGGAGGATAAGTGTACTGTACATCTATAGTTTCTCACCCGAAGAAACAAGGTGTGATGTGTGTGCATCTTATAAGCCCTTGATTCAGTGAGATATCGGGTTAGGGTAAAGTGAGTTTGGAATGTGTTGTGTATTGGAAATCTTATCGGGGATTTCTGTGTAGTTGTTGGTGGCATCAAAAGAAGAATTCTTGTTTAGGGGGTTTCCAAAGACTGACTATGAGGCCGAAGACGCTTCAATCATTTGAGCCCCAGCTATAGGTCTTGGAGAGAAGCTGGTTCATAGTCAGGGGAACTCCCAGGGTTGTTTAAACCCTTGTACAATTTCTTATCCTTAGTATTAAAGATAGGAAGAGTTTAAAACTCTGGTGTAATCATCTTTCTTCTTTTGTTCCCGTTTGGTTGAAATTGGTGGAGGGCCATTTTCCTAGGTCATCACCTAATGTCATTCCCTCCCCCTTTGGTTTCCAGTGAGTCATTAGAAAATGGTTGGAAATTTGGATAGACATGCTGAGGACATAGTTTGTGCATTATTAGTAGTGACCGTGTTCAAGGAAGTCATGCGGAAAGAATAATCTGCATAGTTAGTTCACAGCTTCCTAAACTGTGCGGACTAACCCTACGGCCTTCCCAAATCTTTATTTTTTTAGGGTCTTTCTGTGTTGGCCCATGATGATCAGTTAAGGTGGTTGGTTCTTATGGTGGGGAGAACCAATATGATTCTCATGTATGTTACTTTGTACACTTTTAATGGAATTCCACCTTTTGTACTAGGGAGTCTATTTAGGCCTCCCCCTGAAAGTGTCCAGATTATGTTTCGGAAAAATATATGTTGTCTCTTATGGTGGGGTGCCTATTTGTTTCCCCACATACCAATAGCTAAAATTTATCCATGGTCTTGGAATGGTGGTAGGTAGTCTCATTCGGAACTATCTAGCTACCAACATATTCCTTGAGTAAATGTTGGGAGTGGAGAGTACCCAATGGTTCAGTTAAGGTAAGGTAAGTGTAACCTTGTTCAAAGTTGTTGTTCGTTTGGGTGAATTGATTGAGTCTTGTTCAGATAGTGTTTGAGGAGTTTCCTTTTGGGATAATGTATAAATGTGATTGATCATTTTAGGAAAGTGGTTTAAGTTATGGTTGTGAGATTAATCCTTCCTTAATTGATCACTAGAGGTGTTTTTCCCCTTGGGAGTGATGCTTGTAAAAAAAATTACATCTTGGTTTATTGGTTGGCTTTGGTTTTTGTATCTGGAATTGTTGTGGCTTTCCAGGGATGAACATTTTTCATGGTAGGGAGAATTTTCACATAAATAACTTATTTTAAAGTTAAATTTCATTTAAATTCCATTCATTTTTTGTTTTGGGGGTTTCCCAAGCTTTTACGGAGGAATGGATGAGTTTTCATGAATTGGGCCAAACCGTGAGCCAAATTCAAAATTTAAAATTAAATTTTGATTCCTTTCTAACACCTTCATTTTTTAACAATTTTTATCCATTCCAATTCATACTTTTCATCCCATGACCTATTAACACCAACATATTAATTTGGACAATTTAGGAATTCATTATAATGGTGGATATGGATTTGTATTTAAGGGATATGGTCTTCCCAAAATCCCATTTTCTGCTTTAAATTTTGTTAATTATTTAATATCTACTTAAATATTTACTTAATTTTAGTGATTCCTACTCTCCCTAGAGCCCACATACCCAAGGATCTCCCCCATTCTCTCCTACCCCGCATTGAATCTCGGATACATCGTTAATTTGGATGAAAATTCTCTGAATTTCTCAAATCGCCCAGATTTGATGAGGTAAATTGATTATTTCATAACTCCTTCATTTATCAATCTTATTCCACAATTACATTACCAAAATAATTTCTTAAACCTTTTTAAAATCTTCCTTGAATGGTTGGATGTTTTAAAATTCAGATACTGGTGTATTTGGGATGATTTCTTCAATATTTTTCAAGGTAAGTGATTCCTTCTTGGATTCTTCCTTTTCCCTTAGGGTTTCCTCCCTCTTTCATTATGTTGTAAAATGTCCAAAAGTTAGGGTTCAAACCTAGGGTTTTATTTGGTGTCTTTTTGGTCAAATATAGTGTTCTAGGGATGTATTCATCTTCCTCATGGTGCGGTCGTGGTGAAGTTGATGTTTTGCAACATGTTTTGAGGGATTCGACACTTTCGGTAGGTGATTTCATGGTTAACCATTCCATGATGAGTTAGTTTTCTTGTTTTAATGGTATTTAATGTTCCCAATATGCTGTGTGTGGTGAAAAAAAGATTTTTTATGTCTTTGGTTAATCATTTAATTATATTATTGCATTTTTGTTGAAGTTGTGAACTTTTCGAAGGTAACACATGTGGTATCTTTTGTGGTAGTTTTATAAAATATGAAATTGATTTATTAGTTGTTAAAAGGGGATGGAAATTATGTTTTTTTAATCCCTTAGTGTCATTTGGTCCTTTTAAGGGGGTTTTTTGAATAGTTTTGGTGTGTAAAACATTGTTATACTTTTTGAGAGTATTTTATAAAAATGGGTGTTTTCATTTGTATCTTTCAGGGTATTATTCAAGGTGATTTTATAACACTTTAAAGTGGTTTTATAAATGTCTCTTGGGATTATAATTATAATTTGGTAGTGTTTTGGTGAGGTTTGGTCCTTTAAATATGGGTTTAAAGTGGGTTTTATGAGCAATTATTCGGTATACTCTTGGGAATTGTTTTATGAACGATTTGAAGGATTTAATGATTTATGTGAGTGGTGAAACCATATTGGAATACTATTTTGGTGTTTTTATATTATTACATGGTGAAATTTAAATGTGTGAGTCCATGTATTGTGATTTCTTCCATCTTGGAAATGTTTTAAAAAAATGAATGATGGATTTACTAATATGTGTGAGAGATGTGAAAGTGATGTGGGATGTTTTGTGTGAGTGTGATGTGAAAATTGGATTTTGGTTATGAAAAGGGTATTATAAAACATGTGAATGAGCTGGTTTGTGAGTTTTAATATATTGGAATGGTTTTATAAAATGGTTTAATGGATTTGTGGAATTGTTAACGAAATGTGAAAAGTGTTGTGGGTTATTTTGGTGTGAGTCGGATTTCAAAATCAATTTGAATGAAAAGTGGTCTTTTGTGACATGGGTGGTACACATGTGGCCTGTTTGCTGAATTTTTGTTTAGGAAATGATATTTTCATCTTAAAAGTATATTTCATGATGTTTTAAAATTTTATAATCCCAAAGGGAAAACAATGGTATGTAGGTGGGTGGACGTATACTAGTATGCTAGTGAATCTCTGGGGTTTGGCCTCAGTTTCACTTAGCAATATTGACACATAAAACTATAAATAAACTATGATGATGATGATTGGGGACCACTAGGTTATGGGTATGTTCCCTAATAGTGTCTCTTGCATGATAATGGATATTTGTGATGGTTACCCTCACCGAGATTTGAGGTACTTGGTACCCACAATGAGCTAGTGCCTAGAGGTTTTTTCCTATTGCTTGTGCTCATTTAATAATTTTTACATATCATTGGCATACAGTATATTTGGCTGGAAAAATTCAGTATATTTGGCATTTATTTTAATATTTTTTTTCTATAAATTATCCCACTTGAAAACTGTTTTTTTAAGTCGCATGTTTTAGAAATTGTTACTATAAATTACATGTTTTTAAAAACATGCAATCATTTCATCTTTGAATATTTATCACATGAAATATCATAGTAGTGGTATCCTACTAGGAATTTTCTCTCAACCTACTTGCACCCTTAGGTGTAAGTATACTTGGTTATTTTTTTCGTTGTAGGTTGGGTACAATTTTTAGTTTTAGTGATTCGAGTTTCTAGAAGGTCCTTGGTGGTGATGTCTTGTGGAGATGGCTTGAGGGAGGTTCCCCTTTCCATGAGGGTTCTTTGAATTTTTACTTTTGGTTTTGTAAATTTGTTATATACTTGTTTGATTTGTTTTAAAATATGTAATTCAGTTCTGAATTTTTGTAAAAGATTGTTTGGTTTTAAAAATCCAGATTTTTTTTATTGGATTCTTTTGTTATTTTATGTTTATAAACTTGGGTAAATCATTCCCAATTCTCATTTTATGATACCCGGGAACTTGTTCCATCCCATGGGTATTGAGAATTATCTTCAGTCCTTTTTATGGGCTGGATTGGGTGCTGGTATTGGTGGCGAGTAGATTTGGTTCCTGACATAGAAGTAGTATAACGCATAATAACTTAATAAAACATCCATAGGGGGTTGACATTGTCAAGAAACCTTTCTGAAACTACATTAAATCTTATGATTGGATGAGATTCAGGGTTTTAGGGAACAAATATTTAAAGAAATGTTTCTGAAGGCCTCATATGATAGTCTTTATCAGTTTCATTCTTGACCCATAACTCTGCACCAACATCTGATGGCTCCTTATAGCTTAAAAACTAACAGCTTCAACTTTCTCTAATTTGATGTCTTAATGATGTAAAATTTTCCCTTAATGATGTATATCTATATGTCAATGTCATATGTTCCAGCCATTACCTACAAGGATAAATTATTTAGTATTTACAAATCCCTGTTGTTTTCATCAATGGGCCTCAGAAGAAGTTAGAATGGAACAACTACATGAACTATTGGAGTACGTGAGAGAACATGCCAAGGAGGACCATATTTAGCGAGTGGTCCCAAAAAATTCTATGAGGTTTCCTCTTCTACAATAGTATTAACATTAATAACACCATAAGGGCCAAAAAGTCTATTGGATCACCCAAAGTCCTTTCTAAGAGTCTACACTAAACCCAAGGTATAATCCTCTAAGAAATAAACCTTATCTGTATCCCTTCATGTTAGTCAATATTATCATATATATACTAACATAACAACTTGCTCAGTTTTACAAATTAATGCCAATAAAGATATATCATAACAACATGAAGACATATATATATATATATATATATATATATCACACAACTAGAGGATATTATCCCAAATAGATAACAAAAATCATGGTATCTAATTAACAAACTAAAATGTTGCACAAAAAAGTATATATATATATATATATATATATATATATATAATGTGAACCTATGTTCCTCTTCATGATAAATGAACACAAACAAAATATCATAAAACACTTATCAACATTATTTACATCACCTGGGTAAATTTATCAGTTATGACAGAAAAACACAGCTTCCCACTTTATGGAAACTTAGATGTCCACTATACAGACATGGATAGGCACTAAAATAGTTCCCCAGCTAGAGTCCCAACCGTCTTATCTTTTATTTACCTTGTCCCAAATCAAATAAAATTGAATAAACAAGTTATTATGTATTGATTCTCTTATACCATTTTGTAATTCCCCAACTCAAACCACCAAGCTCGAGCTTGAGTTTCATATGAAAAATGTGTGCCTACCCATATGAAAAATGGTTTGGACAAGTAGTGAGGGTATTAGGCCATAAATTGGAAGGTATACTCTCTATATCATTTCATCAATAAAATAATAACAAATAAATGTAAATAACAATAATAAATAAATATCAAAATAATCATGAAGAAAATACTAGGATTGAATACATTTCACAGAATAATAGTTTATCCCAAAGTGTAATTCCTATATAGAGTAATATAAGATCAAAAATAATAAAAATATAAATAATTGTGGGGTCTTATGGAGTCTGTCTCTATCTTCTCAAGTGATGTGCTCCACTTCTCAACCATCCACCATCAAGCCCTTTCCTTTCACCAGATCTCGGGCCATGAAATCTACCAGGTCACTGAATTGTATAGGTAGGGTGTGTGTATAAGACTCTATATTATACCACCAATGTGTAATCAAAAAAATGTTCTCAAGCATAAATATTATATTCCATAAAAAATTTAAATTTTTAAAGATCATAAAAATATGATCTAAAACTGAGTGATCATTAGCAAACAAAGACACTAGAACCCCCTAGTCCATCATTCCTTGGCTCCATAATAAAATCATGATAATGAATATTAATAATGTATCATAATCTATATCATATATTTCATCATTTACATTGGTATCCATAATTAATGTAGTGGGAATGCTAATCAATGTCCACAAGCATTGAGTTGAAAAGCTACTCAGAATCTAAAGGCTATTGATTCAATGGGCTATCTGGAATCCAAAAGGATTTATGTATCAACATGTATCGTCATAATTCTCAAGAAATTTATTTATTTTCTACCCACAAGGATAACATTACTAACCATCAACATCATCTCATATCATGAGTACTCCCTTCAAATGGATAACCATATAAACATGGTCACCTTTCATGTGTAGAAAACATAAATCCTCTAGAAATAAAATGATACATAAAAATTTATAAAATGATAAAAACACTGCATGGGATCATGATAAATATAGTGTCATCATATAATGACATGTTAAAACTTATAAACCATGTTAAAATATAATATATAGATTCTCATGGAAACAATATCATAATGGGTCTCACGGAACACACACACACCCACATGTGATTATAAGTAAAAAATGATTGTAAATTACTCCAATACATAAATTATATCAATGATACATGTGTAATGAAATTCCATGTGGAAATGAACATCCTACCAAACGGTTTTTGAAATCACCTTCATGGTCCATTGAGGGTGTAATCCAAACTGTGATCTCACACTTACCTAAAAAATATCACACAATAAAGGAACCTTTAACTTTTTCCAATCTGATATATTATAGGTTATAGATAAAGGAAATGAGGAAAAAATTCTAGGGGTGGGAATCAACTCACATATTATATATTGTCATCAAAAGGGATCATCAATCTTGGTCTAATAATATAGGAGGATTTCAATTGAAAAATTAGCAGTCTCCATAGCACGAGGAAAGGGTTGCATCATGGGAGTGTGTGGGAGACAATGACTAGGGTTCAAGGTATATGACTACAATTTTGAACGACTATAGTGTTTAGAGGGGTGTTTCGACACAGGAGGACATATAATATGAACTAAATTGTGTATGTAGTTTTCTACATTTTGAGTTTTATCTGTAGCCCTTTAGAGTTGTGTATTTCAATCAAATGAGGAGTAAGAATCATCAAATTTTGAGGATCAATGCCATATGGAAGACCTTAATTTATGATTCATCAATAACGATTATAAATCCAAAATTAAGAACCAATTTAATTGAAAATAAAATAATTAATTGAGGGCTGCTATTTTATTTTGAAAAAAATCCTTCAATTAATACAAATGTAGAGCATTAAATCCCTTAACACTCAATGACTGTTAGGATGGACTTGTGCATGTAACTAAGGTAGAGAAGATCCTATGGAATGAAATAATCCCCTTTTCTGTAGCCTCATTAACCTCATCTTTTGTAGTAGAGACTATAAAATAATCTCACTGAGACATCTTCCACAATGGCATTGTCCCATCTACTACGGCGTAGCCTCATCTCTTCGCCATACTAAAACGTAGCCTAAAACCACTGTGGTGCATCCAATACCTCTACAGCATGGTCCATTTTAATGTGGTGAAATACCTAGAATTTTGGAGGAAAACTTCAAAAAAACCCTTAATCATCTAAAATCATCCTGAATCCCTTATTTATTGTACCAATCATGCTCCAACACATAAATATGGAGGACAATTAGGGAAACAAGGATTCAATTTAAGAAACAAAAGAGTCATGGTGTTAAATATAAGGGACATTTAAACCCTTTATGTAGTGGATTATAATTATATGAAATCAATAATCCTCATAATTGTATTCTTAGAGACATAAATATTCAACCCTCACTGTCCTAAACAAGGCATAAGCCTACCGAATAGTGAGTGTTTTTTCCCAAGGTCCCTCTACCTAGGTATAATTTACTAAAAGATATCTCAATTACACTATAGTTCTAACACTTAATTTGATTAAATCATAATTTACTACTTAATTAAAAAACATAACCCCCTACAAGACATTCTCAAGGTATAAGAAAAATTTATCCATTATCATATAAAGTATGTGACTCCTTATATGAAAGTATGATGATTTAGAAGTAGCATTGAAATTTAAACTAAATAATAATAAAATTGAAAATATAAAAACTATATATATGAAAAAAAAATGTGGGAATAATTTAAATTAAAAACATTTTATATATTTATACATGAGAAATATTTTATGAAAAATCCATAAATAAGGTTAATTATAGATATAAAAAAATTTACCCAATCTTATGAACATTACATAATATTGAATTTAAACACTTTATATTCATTTAATAATATAAAATCTTTAATATTATTCATTAAATGAAATTTTGTTTAAATATATTACTTTATATGAAAAATAATCATTTTACATTCTAAATATATTTATTAAAAAAATTAACTAAACTAAATATCACATATTTGATATTATTTAAACCTTTATCTATCTTCAAAAGTAATTTTAATGTTGTTTAAATCATTATCAAGTAATTTATATTGATTTTTAAAAAAAATAAACATTATGAAATATTGATAATATTATATATAAATATTTATATTTTAGACTTTGTTCTTAACTTTAAAACATTTTATAAACATTCTCTTATAATTCAAATATAAAAATTAGATTTTAAAATTATAAACCATTTCATATAATTTTTAAAAAGGTAATTAAATATTAAAATGTAATAGTAGGGATATATATTTTGTAAATTTTTCCTAAACAATTAATATTAAATTAAAAAAATTTAATTAATTTCAAATTTATAAAAATGTTTATATATTAATTAATAAACAAAAATACATTTTACTATAATATGTAATCATTTTATAAATTATACAATTAAATTATTCATTTATTTTTAATAAAAACCTTTTCATATATTAAACTATCATTGATGATATAAAAATATAACATTCCCTAATCTTAGGAGGTCGTGTAATAATAACTCATGGTGTGGGATAAGTCTGCATGTGATTAGCTCAATAGAGGTGATATTTATCCTTACACATGTACCAAAGCTTTATGACATATATGGTATAAGTTTTACTAATCCTATACCTTGATGACCTATGTTTGGTTAATCGAATATGTATAATTGCATTGAATATCAGATCCTATGATATAGGGGTTGTATTTAAGATTATTTTACAACACAGGGACATGTGTTGGACAAAAAAGCTTATAGAAACCAATGTATTAATAGTGTATTATAATATAAGGTCCTTAAAAGGTATTAATTCCCTCTAAATTGATTTTTTACCATTAAAACAAGTAATTCATGACATTAAATCAGTTGCTAAATTAGATTAACATAATTCATGTGTGAGATTAACATGATATAGAATATTCTTTTCATCCAATTAGTACTGAGTTGCTATTATGTTCATTATGGTTTCTATAAGAATAATGCAGTGCCTCTTAATTCATTGATATAATCCCTATAAATTCAAATATTATTTAATGAAATTCATTGAATCAAAAAAGATGATTATGTTCCTGGTTTACAACATCTTGAATAATTTATGCTATATAATTATTTTAAATATATTTTTGGAATCAACATTAATGAAAAATACTATGTTACCTATGTTAGGATTTTAAATATTGTTTAACACATAAAATATGTAGTGAATGGATGTAAAAGACACATTTTGATGATCTCTATTAATAAAACTCAGAACCATAATGTAAATATAAAATTAAGAAACAGGCATGTACCATTAACTATAACACAACAGTTATGATCTTTAATCAATATTATTGATCAAGATCACTCTTGTACAAATATAATACTCTAATATTCATAATATTTTTGTATAAAAAAATCACAATAAATTATAGCTCGACTCCTTCTATTTAAGATATGCTAGTATCTCTAGAGGTTAAAGACGAGAGAAGAAATTGAGAACTCATTCATGGGAGATATTCAACCCAGATCTTAGACAAGAATCATACACCAGTCATATGGGTTCAAAATTTATATAAAACCCTTTAGAACAATATTAAATTCAACATAAATTAACTCATACATTTAGTGTTTATGAGTTTAGTTGCATTAGAAATAACCATCATTCGGGACAAATCTCACCATTTCATCATATGAAACAGATTATTAATGATATAAAATATAAGATTATTTGAATGTATATTTTACTTCTAAGATTATGGTAGTGTTATTTAATCCTATAACATCCCTTATGATATCCCAAAAAAATGGAATATGATATTCCATTAATTTATATTCATGTTATAAACATTGATATACAAAAATTGTATAATAAGATATGGTCCAATACATATTAAATATGTTTGGGATTAAAGGAAGATTTACTTCAATAAGAAATTGATATGTCATATAAATATAGCACAGGAATATGAACTGAATAACAATTTTTCTTCTTAAGGAACATTACTTTGACCATCTTCACATAGTGAACAAATATATTTGATAACATAGTAGACTAGGATAACCTCCCTTGTCTCAAAACATTAAATATCAAGAGATATAAGTATTTTCCCAATGAATTAGAGGGATATATAAATCAGGGACCACCTAAAACCTAATGATAAACTATACATATGTGTCCTACATGAAGAAGAAAACATTCATAAATCAATCATAATATAGTTCAGTTGTTAGAGTGAACAAGTTTCATTAAATTACCAGAAGATGTAAAAAATCATCCATTGGAAGAAATTTGATAGTTTCATTAAAACATGTCCCCAATGATTCATTATAACATGTAAAAAATATTACTTTAAATTAATCATATATTTATGAAAACCCATTAGGTAATGATAAAAAATTTATATAATTATTTAAAAAAATTAATCATTTTCATTTTAATCCATTTGTTCATTAATAATTTGTTTTGGAATAATTTTTTAAATTGTGAAGGGATAGGTAATAAAAATATTTTTAAACAATATTTAAATTATAAAACATTTAAGCAAACTTCCATAATTAATATAGAGGAATGTGGCAGAATAACGTAAATGAGTATAAAACATATAATTATGTGTAAAAAATTACTTTTATAATTTTGTTAAGTTTGAAAAAATTAATATAAATAGAACTTATTAAATAAATTAAGTATATATAATTACTTCCTTAAAACAATATAAATTATATATACATGGAGTAGTTTAAATATTTTCTATCAAGAAGAATGGATAAAGAAGTTTCAACTTACATACATTATCTCAGTATAATTTTAAATCATTGAGTGGTGAAATTGTTATATTATTTAGAACAACCAAAAATAATGATATGAAATTAAAATATATGGAATTTCATAGATAAATTAATAAAAAATTCCACAAATAAATTTTTTTAAATTGATAGTGTTGATTTTGAAAAATGATTGTATGCGAAACAATTTCCTTTACTCTAGTCTTATTTAAATGTATTCTAACTCCAAATATTATAAAAGTATCCATCATAATAACATAATTCATAACCTTATTTATGTATATTAACTTTTATAATATTCAATTATATTTATTTATAACATATATATTAGTTAGTGACATTTTACTATTATCATTAGATGTTACTAGTGTTTATTGTTTGGTTCATGATTCCATACAAAGATATCGATACTTATCAATTGATTAGAATAGGGTCATTAATATACCATTAAAGGTAGTTTAATCATAGTTTTATAATTATTTATATATTACCATGTTCAGTTTAATGAAGATAAGGGTTTGGTTCACAACAATGTAAATCAAAATTAGTATGTTTTAGGTGGTTTTATTAATAGAAATGATATACTTTATAATGGAAATTCATTTTAGTTCGACCATTAAAGAACTATAATAATATTATAATTTTCAATTTAATATCATATAATACTATATTGAATGTATTTATACACATCCATGATGATATTGTTTCTATAACATTGTTCATGTAGGTGGTTGAACCAACACAAACAAGAGAAAGTTATATAATTGTATAAGAAAGAGTATAGAGTTATTTTATAGTAATGAAATTTTATCAGAAGAATAATAATCTTAATATCACATAATTTTATTGATAAATGATATTTATGTATATTTTATAAGATATCTCAATTGAAAAATTGTATGGTAACTAGAAACATACTTTGATAAATTCCTTCCTTCTCGAAATGGGTTAATATATAATGAAAGATTTAAGACTCCCTATGTAACATCCCAAGGTTTTCTAAAAATAAATTGAAAATGCTTGAAATTTTGTTTAAGGTATATATTTATAAGTATCCTTTAAACATAATTTTATTTCTTCTATGTTTTGAATTTCAAGAAACTATCATCTACAATTGTGTTCAGTATGTTATTTCGAGTCTGATGGAACAAACTTTTTTTTTGGTGAATAGTAACATGCCCTTATGAATAGTAATATGAATAGTAATATGAATAGTAATATGACCTCATGAATAGTAAATAATATTATTATTTTATTTTCCCATGGCAATAGGATAATGGGATCTTAATTAATTTTCCAATGTCACATAAAACTAATTGCACTTCAATTTTGTTATTTTTCGAATTAACTGTGACCTTATTTTAAAATTAAATTAATAATATTTAGAAAATTATTTTTGAAAAATGGAGTTCATTTTTGAATTCTACACGTCGAAAAATGGTTGGGGTAAATTTTTGGTATTTTTCTGAAACTCTTGAATTTTCGGTGAATAGTGAAATACGGTAAAATACCGTATAATCAATTTATCAGTAAAAATGCACTATTTATGACATCATAAGTGATGCAAGGCCACTTGCTTCGAAATCACATGATATTTTCACTAATTAAGGCCACTTTATTTGAGATTATTCATAGTCTTGATAAAAATATTATAATAATAATTAAAATAATCTAAAATACCTCCCCTCCTCCACTATAAATACCACCCTCACTCCCCTCTTCCTCCCACACCTCTCAAGCCATGAGCATTGTCTAATTTCTGCCAAATTCCCTCCTCAATCTTCTTCCCCACGTCCTAGAGCTTCTGGTCTCACCAAAAGACCAAAATCAAAGCCCTTAAGAAGGATCTCAAGGAGAAGAGATCAAGAGGTAAACATCCTCTTTCATTTTCATTCTTTCCATCCATTTTATGTTATTATCTTCCTTTCCCTTTGTCTTTTGTTGGGATATTTCATTAAATATTTTCCCTTACAGTCCAAATTTTGTATGATTGACGAGATATTCCATTCCTCTCATCAATCTTGTTTTTATGAAATTTTTAGAGGCGCCGTTAGGCTGCCGAATTTTTTGTAAGAAATTTCTCATGTTTTCTTTATTTCATGATTCCTTCCACTTCTTTCTTCACCCCATCTTATCCAAGAGGCATGAAATCTCCAGAATCATGTATATTCTGGATGTTTTCATGTTTATGGAAAATTACAAATCATTATTCCTCTCCTCTCTCACTTATTTAAAGAATCAAGAAACATTGTCCATTTGTGTCGAATTACCGATATCGTGGACGATGTATTTTCAATTTCCATTAATTATTTCAAGTCTGGTCATGAAACCATTTATATGGTTGAACCAGGTTATAATATATGTTTTATGAATCATATAAGGTTCTGTAATTCTTTTGTACTCATGATTCAAACTTATAAGACTAAATGAAATTGTAATTATCAAAGAACCACTTAAATTATCTAAACGAATATAATTAATGTTTTAACTTATAAATCATCATCATATAAAGCACCAAAGTGATGAATGGTATAATTTATGGTACTGGAGTAATGTAACTAATACTCTATTCCAATTCTGGAGTTTCACTTCCAATCAACAAGAACGATTCATCATGAACCGATCGTGAAAATCACAAAAGACCTCACCCAAAATAATGCAAGGAACAAAATACTAACAAATAAGGGGTGAAATGAGGTTATGAAATGACCATATAAGATGTTATAAACATGAACACGTTTCTTTAAAATCCTATTAACACTCCTTTAACCATTATACAGGAGGTTCAAACAATTTTGAAGTAGGACAAGCCTAAGGTAAGGGAATTCTTAACCCGATTTCCATTCTTTGGGTTAACCTTCTACTTTATAATTTATGTGCTATTTAAATTGTTTGTGTGATGGGTTCTGTTTATATTATGTTTAATTATGTGTATTTACGGAGTATATACATATTCCATCCACTCAATTAAGTATCACTTCAAGTATATGATGTTTATAAGGGACTTTTCTTCTAAAACCCTCTTTTAAAATTCTGTTTTATAAGATTCAAAGGCAATGTTTTTATGCTATTATTTATGTTCAATGATTATGTTTTGGCTATTGGGAATTGTTTATGATGAAGGGTGGGACCTATATTTCCCTGCAATGCATTGGGTATGAGTAAGTTGGAGGTCGGCCGTATGGTTACTCCAAGTGTAACTGTGATGGTTACACAAAGTAAGGTAGCCGTGAGGGTTACAAATTTTAAGGTAGCCAAGATGGTTACAAGATTATGTAAGTAATGCCCCAATATACCTTTATGATTATAATTATATTTGTATGGATCTTGTGTAAATCTCATGTTACGCTAAGTAATATTTTATGGGTGTAAATCATGTATTTTGAAAATGTTTCCATATGTCTTGTGTATTCATGGACTAATGAGATTTTTTCCTTCTTTTTCATACCTTACTGAGCTTTTGTGCTCATCCCAAGTTTTTAAATGATTTTTCACAGGTTAATGGATGAATAATACAAGGAAGGAAGACATGTTAAATGTTGAAGAATTGTCAAGGAGTCTTGTTTTATGTTTTAATGTTTTATATTCTGAGGAAAATGGAAACTGATTTTATGGTATCCACTATGTAACAATGTGTAATGTTATGAATATTTTGTCTTAATTCTCTAAAGCTCTAAACTTGAAAAGATCCTCAATGTAAAATGAAGTGTTTTCTTGAATAAATTCAAGATTATGTATGAAATAAGTGCGGGTCCTTACAGTTGGTATCAGAGGTCGGTTTAGACAACTTTAGGGATTAGGAGTTCTTGTGAGACACGTGATTAGTCCCTATATCTATTATTTCAGTTAAATTATTGTTTTATAACTTTTTTTTCTCAGGTCAAGTAAAGTCGGGTACGAATGGAAGGAGAAGGATCTCAAACGACATTCCTATCTCTTCCTGATGACATGCTTGCAATAATTATTGCAAAGTCATCTTCGGATGATTGTGAAACTTTTTCTAGCATACAACTCACTTGCAAGCAGTTTTTTGAGATATCAAACACCTCCTCTATACCTCGTTATCATCGTGGATCATGGGTTGTTTTTAGACAAATACTATTTTCACAATATTCACATAATTTCAAGAAAGGTAAATATTATCAAGGTATCTTCAAATATTTTACCTTATCACAAGAATTTGAAGCATATTATGATTTTAAAAATGGTGCTGAGGAAGGAGACCCTTGTGCAACCTATTTATATTTGCTTTTAAATTATAGTCTCACATCACATACTTATGGTATTTTAAAAGGACCAATAATATAAAGTTTCTACTCAATTTCGGTCCGACTATTTTATAGAAATCATGTTTTATCAGATGTTTTGGAATTATATGTCATACATGATTATTTTCCAAAACTGTTTTTCTGTGAACACCCATATGACCCATGTTGTACGAGGTGTATTTGGATGGAGGAAGCAAATGAATTTGAAGGATCTCTAAATCATTGTTGTAATGCATGGGACTTCTACCTACGTGAACAAGATGACGATGAAACCGAGTGGACACCTTGATCAAGGTACCCTCACTTGTTTAATAAGTAAATAAAATTGCGAGGACGCAATTTCAAGAAGGTGGGGATAATGTAACATCCCAAGGTTTTCTAAAAATAAATTGAAAATGCTTGAAATTTTGTTTAAGGTATATATTTATAAGTATCCTTTAAACATAATTTTATTTCTTCTATGTTTTGAATTTCAAGAAACTATCATCTACAATTGTGTTCAGTATGTTATTTCGAGTCTGATGGAACAAACTTTTTTTTTGGTGAATAGTAACATGCCCTTATGAATAGTAATATGAATAGTAATATGAATAGTAATATGACCTCATGAATAGTAAATAATATTATTATTTTATTTTCCCATGGCAATAGGATAATGGGATCTTAATTAATTTTCCAATGTCACATAAAACTAATTGCACTTCAATTTTGTTATTTTTCGAATTAACTGTGACCTTATTTTAAAATTAAATTAATAATATTTAGAAAATTATTTTTGAAAAATGGAGTTCATTTTTGAATTCTACACGTCGAAAAATGGTTGGGGTAAATTTTTGGTATTTTTCTGAAACTCTTGAATTTTCGGTGAATAGTGAAATACGGTAAAATACCGTATAATCAATTTATCAGTGAAAATGCACTATTTATGACATCATAAGTGATGCAAGGCCACTTGCTTCGAAATCACATGATATTTTCACTAATTAAGTCCACTTGATTTGAGATTATTCATAGTCTTGATAAAAATATTATAATAATAATTAAAATAATCTAAAATACCTCCCCTCCTCCACTATAAATACCACCCTCACTCCCCTCTTCCTCCCACACCTCTCAAGCCTTGAGCATTGTCTAATTTCTGCCAAATTCCCTCCTCAATCTTCTTCCCCACGTCCTAGAGCTTCTGGTCTCACCAAAAGACCAAAATCAAAGCCCTTAAGAAAGATCTCAAGGAGAAGAGATCAAGAGGTAAACATCCTCTTTCATTTTCATTCTTTCCATCCATTTTATGTTATTCTCTTCCTTTCCCTTTGTCTTTTGTTGGGATATTTCATTAAATATTTTCCCTTACAGTCCAAATTTTGTATGATTGATGAGATATTACATTCCTCTCATCAATCTTGTTTTTATGAAATTTTTAGAGGCGCCGTTAGGCTGCCGAATTTTTTGTAAGAAATTTCTCATGTTTTCTTTATTTCATGATTCCTTCCACTTCTTTCTTCACCCCATCTTATCCAAGAGGCATGAAATCTCCAGAATCATGTATATTCTGGATGTTTTCATGTTTATGGAAAATGACAAATCATTATTCCTCTCCTCTCTCACTTATTTAAAGAATCAAGAAACATTGTCCATTTGTGTCGAATTACCGATATCGTGGACGATGTATTTTCAATTTCCATTAATTATTTCAAGTCTGGTCATGAAACCATTTATATGGTTGAACCAGGTTATAATATATTTTTTATGAATCATATAAGGTTCTGTAATTCTTTTGTACTCATGATTCAAACTTATAAGACTAAATGAAATTGTAATTATCAAAGAACCACTTAAATTATCTAAACGAACATAATTAATGTTTTAACTTATAAATCATCATCATATAAAGCACCAAAGTGATGAATGGTATAATTTATGGTACTGGAGTAATGTAACTAATACTCCATTCCAATTCTGGAGTTTCACTTCCAATCAACAAGAACGATTCATCATGAACCGATCGTGAAAATCACAAAAGACCTCACCCAAAATAATGCAAGGAACAAAATACTAACAAATAAGGGGTGAAATGAGGTTATGAAATGACCATATAAGATGTTATAAACATGAACACGTTTCTTTAAAATCCTATTAACACTCCTTTAACCATTATACAGGAGGTTCAAACAATTTTGAAGTAGGACAAGCCTAAGGTAAGGGAATTCTTAACCTGATTTCCATTCTTTGGGTTAACCTTCTACTTTATAATTTATGTGCTATTTAAATTGTTTGTGTGATGGGTTATGTTTATATTATGTTTAATTATGTGTATTTACAGAGTATATACATATTCCATCCACTCAATTAAGTATCACTTCAAGTATATGATGTTTATAAGGGACTTTTCTTCTAAAATCCTCTTTTAAAATTCTGTTTTATAAGATTCAAAGGCAATGTTTTTATGCTATTATTTATGTTGAATGATTATGTTTTGGCTATTGCGAATTGTTTATGATGAAGGGTGGGACCTATATTTCCCTCCAATGCATTGGGTATGAGTAAGTTGGAGGTCGGCCGTATGGTTACTCCAAGTGTAACTGTGATGGTTACACAAAGTAAGGTAGCCGTGAGGGTTACAAATTTTAAGGTAGCCAAGATGGTTACAAGATTATGTAAGTAATGCCCCAATATACCTTTATGATTATAATTATATTTGTATGGATCTTGTGTAAATCTCATGTTACGCTAAGTAATATTTTATGGGTGTAAATCATGTATTTTGAAAATGTTTCCATATGTCTTGTGTATTCATGGACTAATGAGATTTTTTCCTTCTTTTTCATACCTTACTGAGCTTTTGTGCTCATCCCAAGTTTTTAAATGATTTTTCACAGGTTAATGGATGAATAATACAAGGAAGGAAGACATGTTAAATGTTGAAGAATTGTCAAGGAGTCTTGTTTTATGTTTTAATGTTTTATATTCTGAGGAAAATGGAAACTGATTTTATGGTATCCACTATGTAACAATGTGTAATGTTATGAATATTTTGTCTTAATTCTCTAAAGCTCTAAACTTGAAAAGATCCTCAATGTAAAATGAAGTGTTTTCTTGAATAAATTCAAGATTATGTATGAAATAAGTGCGGGTCCTTACACCCTAATATAACAAAAGGCTACAGAACATAAAATAATACATTAAAAATGGGATTTATTTAGGAATTTAATAGTAATCAAAATAAAAAGTTTGTTTGTAATTGGGTAAAAAGGGGTCCTTTAATAGTTGAGTCTGAGTGATATTTCAGCAAAAACTCATTTTCTAATATGAAAGAAATGTCATTTTAAAAGAAATTTGGATAAAAAATGAAAATAATGGATATTTCTAATTTATCACCTAATTAAAATAATTTTTATTGAACTATAAATAAATTTTAGGGATTTAAACATTAATTTTAACCTAATTAATTCATTTTACTCATTTCTTGGTTACTCACTTTTTACCTCGATGACTTATTTTTTCCAAAAAATGAAATCATGATTCTTTTTAAATATTAAAAATTTGATTCCAATATATAAAATCCATTTTAGTATATTTTATTTAAAATAGTAATAACAATGAATTTAAATATAATAATTTATAATGCATAAAGAATTAAATTTTTTAATAGTATCTATTAAACCATGAAACAATTTTAATCTCATTTCAATCTAATAAAAAATCATTCCATGAGTACAATTTTATGTATTTTTTATTTATAGTAAATATTTCTTTATATTTCATAAACCACATATGAGAAATATATCCTTAAAATAAAATAATTAAATATATAAGAAAAAAAATTATTTCAAATAAAATATATTTCATTAATAATGAATCAAAAAAGTTATATTCCTTATAATTCCTTAGTTATTTATTAATAAATTACTTTATTTATTAAATGATTATTCATTGATTTTAATCAATATTTTTAATTAAAATAATTAATTAAAATAAATATATTTAACTTATAATACATTATATACAATAAAAGAATTACTTTTATACATAATATTATTTAAAAAATGAATTAGTGTCATATTATTTTAATCTAAAATTTTCTATTTTATATTAATTACTTGTTAAATATATTATTTAAAAACATTAGTCACTTTTAATTATAAAATATTCAATATATTTATTGGAAACATGTTTACCCATTAACCATATATCCAATAACTATTTATCATGTGACTATACAACTATCATATATTCATTTCCCCTATATATAGTCCTACATACTTCTATAAACATTATTTATATCATTATTTTATTTCCCTCAAAAAATTGAAATAATTTTTCAATTGCTTTTCTTTTATCATATTTTTTAAATTTGAAGTATGATCTTAAAAAGAAACCCATGGGGATAATATTTTAAATTTGTGGGTTTTTATTAAATATGGTTTTATTCCACTTTTAACATGTATAATGATTTTTAAAAAATTTCCCTATAATGTATTTATGTTTATCTCATATTTTAATATTTTTTTATAAAAAAAAATTGATTTGTGTTTGAAATAAGTTTTTCAATAAATAAATTTTAAAAAAAATTGGGGATTCACATTCTTCCATCTATAATAAATATTTTTTTAAAATTACATTACATATATAAAAATACATCATGTTTCATTTACTTATTATATCTTATGGTTCTCATGTTCCTTCCTTAGACTTATGATTTATCCAGAGAACTATGGAAAATTATTGATATTTTTCATTGTACTTTATCTATATGATCAAGGATTTATATAGCCTGTTATTATAAGATATATCATATTTTTGTAAAGTAACATTTGAGTTTTTATATGTGACTGATATGGTATGTTCTTTTTTAATAGGGATATTTTGTACACATCACACACTTGTTATAGGTTTGGTGGTAGAATTATACGATATGATACATCCCCCAAATGATTAAGGATATTGAAGATACCTATTTATCTAGGGAACAACTCTTCTATCTTCCCAAATATTATAACCCTTTTCCCAGGATATAATTAGAGTAATAACTTTTCACTCTCTTGAAAATTTAAATCTTATCTATGATTATCATCAAAACTCTTTTATTGGATTTTTGATTTTTTTAATACTGAATGGTTTGATTATTGTCTAGAATATATATCAAATTTTATTGTCCCAATAGATTCCACTCTCTTAGTTTATACTAACATCTCAACTATTACCACCTATTCATATGAAGAGCCTTATATAGTGTCAAATGAATAATAGAATCGAGGTTTTTTAAATAATAACTCAATGAGAGGAATATACTTATCCAAACCTCCTTTTAATTCCATTAAAAATGATCTTATATTATTTTTTTAGTTGTAAGTTTCCTTTATGATTGACCATTAGTTTGATAAGGGTAAAAAGTGTCAAATATTAGCTCTATAATAAATTATTATTGAATATTTACCATGAATTACGAGGTAAACCTTTGATCTAATTTAGATAATATTGGATTTGGTACTCTATATTTCCTTACTGCATCCTTTATATATATATTATAATGATGATAATCTAATAATTTATTTTAAATAATAATTGAATAAACCTACTTTTTAGGTGATCAACCATATCCTAAATAATATTAAAGATTTTACTAGTAATTAGAAAAACTATAATTAAATCCTTGATGATATTTTACCATTTCCAAGTGGGTATAGGTAATGTATCTATCTTCCCCTTAGAATTTTTTTCATTCAACCATAATTTTCTACCAGGGAAAGAATTGATATGTGTACTATCAAATCTCTCTCTTCATGTTGTCCCTCTAGAATACATGTTTGTATTAATAGGATGTATTAATCATAATTATCTATGTGAATAATTCCAAAAATACGTATTCAATTATTATATTCATGGGACACTAATTCATTTCCCAAATCATGTAATTTCATTTTCTCATGGTTTAACTCGATAATATTTATTGCTCTCTCATATATCTTCATATAATATTTATGTTCCTTTTTGACCTCTACAAGGATGGATGGTTGGGAATTGAGAAATATTGGATTTATCTCCAAACATTATGACTTATAGTTTCATCCTTTTCAAATATATTATTTTTGGGTCTCTTTAAATCCTTATAATGGATAAGGTAGCAAGATCCTTCCTCCTCAAAGAATCATCCTCCATTTTCACCTTTCCAAAGTTTTAATTTAACAAGTAGTGATTGTACTTGATTAACTACAACTATATATTTGTATATATATTCAACTCATTCAATATGATTTAATACATTAAACTCTTGTTAATAGTATATATATCACAATTTATTCAATTTAATCAGTACATAAATATAATTAATGTAAATATACACTACTATCTCCAACGAAATTGGTGGAAACTTTTTCTCAATGGCCATTGTTTTACAAGTGGAATATGTTTTGAGATTTTTATTTTTCATAAGGAAACACCTCTATCCTTTCTTTGATGCATCATTGTATATTAAAAACCCCTCTCCATTGTTGAGTTGTGTTGATTATAGATGTAGTTACCAATCTGTTCTTAAGATCCTTGAAATTATATTCATATTAATTTATCTATAGGAACATTAATTCCTTTAATGATAACATTTTAATCTATTTGATAAGTTTGAGAAATTTCTCACTATGCATTGATAGGATCCAACTAATCCATGAAAGTTAATGAACCCTACTATAGTGTTTTCTCTAAGATATTCTTTAATCTCAATAAATATTGAAGGATCCATATAAATACCTTTAGTTGTGATTAAATTACTGAATAATTGTACTTTATGTATCCATAATTCTCACATCCTTAATTTTTCATTTAGTTTATTTTTTCATAAGGTCTTCATCACAATCCACAAACATTATTTATGATATTCATTACTATTTTAATATCTAATAATATAATCAATAAATATTAAAACAAATTAATAGTGGTAATCTTAAGATAATATATTTTTAAAATAAAGGATGTTAATGGTGAGAATTTATAAGTTTGAACTACATAATTGTGGATTGTTAGAGCCTATATATTTTTCATAAGGTTTTATTTGTTGTATACTCTCATTTTTTTTATAATTGGTGATATCTTGATTTAATTTACATCTTAGAGAAGTATTTATGCAATTGATATTGATCTAACAAGTCATAAATTTGAGGAAAATGATAATTTTTCTTCATTATATTCTTATTAGATCATGGTAATCAATGAAGATACATATTGATCCATCCTTCTTCTTAACAAAGTAGATTTATGAACCCTAAGGAGAAGTGATTTTTTATATAGAACCCTTATATATATTCACATGTATTTTTGTATTCAATTCCTTGAATTCAGTAATTGATATTATAAATGTAGTCTTTGATATTGTAATAACAATAGGAATGAGTTGAAATGAAATATCAAGCGTAATATTTGAGGGAGTACCAAGATAATCATTGGAAAATATATTGACATATTCTAAAACTATTTGAATATCAAAACATTATGTTTCCCCCCAAACATTGTAGTGGTAAATTAATTCTCATATAAAACATGAATGATATGATGAAATTGGTAAAACTATACTCTAATGTTACATTTTTAGTTCTTTAGTGGATGAGGAGTGTACCTTTCACCGCGTTGTATTCATGACCCTCTTTGGACGTTTGGATTTAAAAGGATTTCCCTTTATCACAAGTATTTATATATTTCCAATGTTGATTTTTCTCATTGAACCTTAATTTTATTAATTATTTTATCTAATTTCTAAACTCCATGAAATTTAAGCATTTATGTGTGTATAGTGTATTTGATTTTACATTATTATACTCTTTTTAGTTAATTGGAATCTTTATATCTATTTTATATTAATTTTTTAATGACCTTGTTTTCTAAACATAAAAATTTCCCTCATTATCTCAAGGTAAATTGCCACATGATTATTCCCATTTTTAAACATGTATAAAGTTTAATAATCTTTCCCTTGTGGGTTTTTTCATTTGAGTTTCCAAGAAATTATATTCTCCTATTATTAACTCACCAAAAAGTATAATAATGATAGTCTTTAATTTCTATTTGCACCTTGAGGTCTTATAAAAAATCATATCTACCTATGTCCCTTATAGCTAACACTTATCAGATACTTAGTTTTCTTCCATTGAAGAAATGGTCATTTTTTATTTTGGGATTAGTGATTAAACTAGAGGTGTACCTTGTAAGTACTATAATTTTTTATTAATATTTTTTAATAGATTCATACTCATTTTCTTCATCTTAATGAATTCTTTCTTAATTCTAATATGAAGAGTTGAGGAAATATATTTTTTTGAAAAATATATTCTTAAACCCCACCCATTAAATTGAGTCAATTTCTTTTTTTTCACCGGGTTATTGATTAGGGTACAACATAAAACCACTAAAATTACAAATAACAAAAACTAAACAACATTATATTGAATTAGGAACTAAATAATATAATTTATCATTATATTTTTATTGATCCATTTATCACTAATTAGTGAATTGGAAGTCCCCCTAAGGGATGATGGTCATTGTTCCATGATGGACTCAATGGTTACTTGTTCCTTATTTATTGTGTTTTGGAGATAAATATGGTTCATATAATTATTAATAGATTTAGATAGTCAGTTGATCGTAGACATGATATTTTTCACTCCAACTTCAATTGCATCTAGTTGATTAATGGTATTATCAATTTTTCTAACGTCAATCATTAATAATATTTTATAATTCTGGTTTCAACTATTGGATTACAAAAAGTGGTTTTTTTTTGTATTAAAAAATAATATCAATACAAAAAAACATATTATAATGAAAATAATTTTTAATATATTCTAAATTTTGAAAAAATCATTTCATCTCATAACGTTTCTGGTTCAACCAATATTTCTTTGGGTATGATCCTCTTATTATTTAAACCCTAACCCATAAGATTAACTAAACCCTAATATGATACCAATTGAGAAAACCTAACTATAACATTTATACAAATTAAATAATTACACACTATTATTCATTAAAATTCATAATAAATAACACCTTAAAAACCTATTATTTTAATATCATTTTAGATTACTTACATATACATAATATTTTAAAATAACTATGTTATATCTCAAAAAATATCTAAATTTTATATCCTACATGTAATATCATATATAATACACCACATCATAACCCAAGTAATTCAAACATAAGAAAATGGTAAGTTAAAACAATCATTACTGGTTAATAAAAAGGTGAAATAAATTGGATCCATATAAGAGACCATGATATGGATCATATGTGGGAATAATGTAATCATCTGTGTATAAGATCATAAATAAGGTATATGACCATAACATTAGGAAATCATAAAAAATGGAATACTAATTATTAAAAATTAATCATAACATAAGGAGTTTTTCATAACATAATGAATGTGACATAATAATATGTCATGGAATAGAAATTTGGAATGTGCCTAATCATAGATAATAATATCTTATACTGAGGATATATGTTAATACTATCAAAACATATTGGAAAAAATTTCTTATAACATAGTGGACAAGGATAAACTACCATGACCCATAAAATTATATCCAATGAAATATAAATATTTACCCAATACATTTAAGGGATGTATAATTATGTAAACCCCCTCACCAAATGTTATACCATATATATGTATACCATAAGAACATAAAAAATTCAAAAAAACATTATATAACTTTTAACCGAAGAGAGTGAATGAGATTCAAACATTTGTAACAATTTGTAAATACATAATTTAGATAAATAAAGTGCATGATTAAATCAAAAAATATTCCCAGTGAGTGATGATAAATTTTGAACAATTATGAAATAAAATGATATTGAAAATGATGAAAACCCTTCAGAGGATGTTAATTTTTATTAATTATTAAACAGTAATTTTCATTTTCATTTTAATACAGTTTTTCAATAAAATAAAATATCATGATTAAATAATTAATAGTGGAAAATGGAAATGTTACAATAATAATTTTAAATAATCTTTGACTAAGAAAATATGAATCTTTGTTTCGTAAGAAATATAATAGAATGTGGAAAAATAAATTATCAAAGAAAAAAATGTTTAGGAGATGTCATTAAAGTATTACATTCATTCTTTTTCAAAATGTTAATGGTAATCACAATATAACATTACAAATCATAGAATTAGATATAATTTCATATTTGGAAGTGTATAATGAATATTGATATGGAGGTCACCCTTTTTCCATAGATGTTTCATTGGTTGGGTGTTTTTTGATTCATGTGGTATTTTCTTAGTTTTGTAGGTTATCATGCAACTATAAATTTGTTTCTATAAAATAAAAAATTGATTAAATAGATTATAGACATGGAGGATAAATATTTAAAATAAAAAAAAGAATACATAATAACAATTCCACTTACAATAATAATATTTGGTGTACTAAGAGTCATTGAGAGAGGAAATTGTATGAATACATGTAAACCCATGAAAAACATATTAGAAAAAATATATTTGGTTTTATAGATAAATTATATTCAAATTATCCAAATGATAATTTATATATGGACAATAGTTTTTTCAAGATATATTGTTAGAGAAACCCTTACCCTTACTCGAAACATCCTCCAAAATTCTCTAACAACCTGTATAATAAGCATAGACATCATAATAAACTATTTCAGAATGTTATAAATATATATTACCTATTATATTATTCAATTATATATTTTTATTATATATATTAGTTGTTAATAATTTATTTTCATCATTTAATTTTTTTAATTCTTATGTTTTTGTACATCTTTCTGTATGGTACATCCAATACTAGTTATTTTATAATTGGTTTGAAATTAAAATATTAATCAAGGTAGTGTAATCATATTATTTTAATAATTTATACCATACCATTTTTATTTTATATATTTTATGTGTTTTTTTTCAAAATTTAAAATTTGAAAAACATAGGTTTTGAGTAATTTTATCAACATAAATGAGATACTTTATAATGATAATTTATTTTAATTTCAATATTAAACAAACTGAATAATAACTTAATAAAATATTTAATTTTATATATAAAAAATATCATTTCCATGATACTCATCCATGCTAATAGTTTTGGTATAATATCATTTAGGTATGCGTTTGATCCAACCTAAATAAAACAGGTTATCCATATGAATGAATAAGATTATATATTTTTCTTATATTAATATTTTTTTCAAATCATTATGAAGTTAGTAACACATAAGTATAATTTTTAACCGTACTTAAAATTATTGAACATGAGAAGTTTATTGAAAAATATTTATAATAACAAAATACTAACTTCGAGGAATTTTTTCATTGAAATGGGTTATTTTTTATAGAAAGAATTATACATCCTTATTGGGACTAAAGGCAACCTAACATGAGACATGAATTTATAAAAAATAATTAGGGAAAATATTCTAGAGTAAACCAAAAAAATTCATCCTTCAAGTGAGTATAGGATTTTTAATTTTATAGGTGATTTTGAATGTATCCTATAAATATTTAATACAAATGTGTATATAATTTCATATTACAATGAAACCAGATCCAAAGAGTAAATATAATAGATATGGTTTATTAATACCCTTATCCAAAAAAATTATAGATGAGGTTATTTGTAGTTATGAAATTACAACTTAATTTTAAAATTTGGCTTTATTTTACCATTTATCATGGTAACAAACATTTTACATAAAAAATATTTTTCCTCAAAAAAGATGAAATTGAACATTCAGTCTAATTTTGAAAAAATGATTCAAAATATTGAATAAATTTTTTTTATTCTATTTATAAAATTGGATATAATGAATTGGAGTATATGAATGCATAACATATACAATTTGTTTTTTTGGAAAACCATCCTTTAAAACATAAAATTATTTTATTACTATTTTTGTCCAATCTTTAATAAATATTTTAATTTTTATTTATTATATATATATATAGACAATAAAATTCATTAACATTCCTACTCAAAATATGAATTATTAATCCATAAAAAATATACAATATATAATATAAAGATGTTTCTCATGTAATTTGTATTTATTTAACCCTGAATCTTAACACTTATATTCTAAATAATTATATAATTATTTTTTGGATGTTATTTTATGATTTTATAGATCATCACTTGATTATATTTCAATATATTTTATTAAATTATTTTCTTACAACTAATAATTTTCATTAAAAATAAATTATGTTCCAAAAAAAATTTAAATATAATTTTATTTTAAAAATGAACCAGAATCATTTAATTTTATTTTAAAATTAATTATTTCTTGTTATTTTCAATTAAAAATATTATTTTTTAAAAAATTGTCACATTATGTTTCAAAATATTCATATACATGTTAGATACATTTATACCCAACTACCATATATCCAATGACCATATAATGGTCATATTTACCCTTTTGACCCATATATATTACCTTACATACTTCTCTAAAATTCATTGATATCATTTTTTATTTCTATGTTAAATATCTATTTTATTTATAATTATTTTGATTATTTAAATAGTTTTAATTGGCGGAATAATCTTCAATGAAAACTATGACTTTCTAAACACGGTTCACTCATTAGTAACCAGACTCGGTTGGCCACATGGCCTCAGGCGCGTCTCCTCATACGCTAGCGGATGCATACTATAATTGATTGACTAGGGTGCATTGATGGATATATTATTCCCTATGTTCATATTTGAGCAGAATGGTTATGAATATTATTATTCAAAAAAAGTGTAATAATAATGAATAAGTAAGAGGAAACAAGAATAAGAATCAATGAAATGAATAATAATAAAAAGATGTAAATTGAATCATTTATAAAGGTTGATTTTATGTATATGAAAAAAATAGAAAAGTATGAATACATGGATGTATGAATAAAATATAACACATGATATTCAAAAGCATAAAAATTGAAAAAATATACAAGAATCCAAAGCATTGGGTCAGTCCTCTACTACCAAGCTCTCATCCTATGAAAACAATCATGTTTCCAAAGCGACAGTCTTTCCTTTTTTTATAGCTAAGATCATAGAATATTCATGGGTACTAATGGTGGCCTAGATATGGTGTGAGATAATGTAAGTAGGCCTCCTCAAATGATTTCTATATAGTCTAGTGTGTGAATATAAATTGCAACTGTGTATAAGTATATTAAAGTAATTCAGTGTTAAATAAGTAACCCATAACTTCTTCAGTCGAATATGGAAATTTATTTTAACATGTGATCCTTTAATTATTAGTCAGGGGATCATAATTATAATATACTAGTAATCATGGAGTAATAATGATGATAATATAAAATAGGATTCAAGGAGAACCAAGGAATCCTAAACCTCATGTGTTGAGATAACTCATAGTAGTAACTCCAGTAGTCTAGTTATAAGTGTCTCATAATAATCCAATTGTTACACCTAAGGAATTTTACTATAATGGATTCTAACCGATTCCATGAAGATCACCAATAGTAATCATGTGATATTCATTAATGAGCCTAATGGATTGAATCCATGGAACTCTGTGTCCATAGATATCAATCTGAATATATGGAGTGTATCCAAGGTATTATATTATATTGAAAATTGTATGGTAAATCATTAGTAAACAAATAAGGAATATAAATAATAAGACAAGGACCCGATTCGTTAATGGGAATCTCCCATGAAAATTGGCTCAATGAATCTAAATGGCATCCTCTGTGTGCCCAAGAAATTCCCTAAGGAATCCAATGTGGCCTCAAGTCTAACCATTCCTATATAGATGAAAAAGATCAATATTCAATATGTACCTTATACATTTAATATATATATATATATATAACATAGGTCACTTTAGGTGATGTAATACATATGCCAATTACAAATCATTAGGTTACTTACATTACCTTTATTTATATAATACAAGGAGAAATATAGTCATGAAACCCATAATCAAATTAATTAACAAGGATAACAGCCAAGAAATATCTATATATAACCATATACACTTTCTATTTAATTTTTTTAAGATTTATTTATTATAATGAAATTCTTACATTATCTAAGGCCTATCCAAACACACTGGAATGGTGTCTTGTTTAATCCCATCATGGGTCACTAAAGGTGTAATAAAGAATGAACCCTACTTGGTGTGGTTATCATTAAGTTCTCAACCTCTAATGATGTCCACTAATGTCATTATGGTCTTATAATAAAACATAGAAAAATTAAAATAAGGCATATGAGTTTTTATGGAAAATTTATGGTAAAGAATGTGTGTGCATAATGATGAAAATTTATAAATGGATATACTTTGATGGAAAACTCATAGACCACCTAACTTAATCTTGTAGTAGATTAATTTCCTAGTATCAACCCTTGGTTTTCCCTAAATTTGATGAATGTTGAAGAATAGGTGAACACCCTGAAAATAGGGCATATGAGCTCACACAAACATAATAGCATCGAAGGAATTATTAATGAAAAAGGACATCAAGGAGTGGATATATTACAGGTGATTATCCCACATGATAGATAGATCTTTATTCGATTGTCGAATAAATAATATCTTCCATGGCCTATATTTAGGTGTGAGAGAGCTTCAAAAGAGAGGATTTGGTTTTTTCTTCTTGAAATATTGAAATAAGGAGGTGTGAGATCTTAAAAGGGAGAAGGGAAAATAATATTTTCACCTAAAATTTAGTGAGGCACATAGTTTGGATATGTGGTTGTCTAAATCATGCATAAAAAATTCTCTAAATACTATCCAAGCCTAGTGGACCTTATTTTTTTGCGGAAAATATTTATCTAATAGTTCTCTACAGTGCATCCCACTCTTCCTAGGGAACATACCCTATATGGAAAATAGATCATAATTGGGTAAACCATTTATAGACCTTGTGCTCCCATCTATGGAGCCCGTAAACATAGTGTATGGTTTTGCTAAATGTTCAAAATAGGTAGCATGGTTTACATTATCTTTTTGATATAGTAGTTTCCTCTAGAATTAATGGCTCCAGGATCCAAACAATCCCTCTAAACCCTTTTTTTCTCCATAAATTCATAATGAACATTTAAAAAGATAAGATAATTTTTTGAAATGAAATTAATAGGTTACAAACCCTAATGAAAAACTAAGTTCATATAGTCTTCCCCCATAAGAGATATCATCCTCGGGTTTCCCTTCAAAAGGTGGGAAAATTCATCTAAGGAAAACAATGGCCACTGAGAAAGAACGTCAGCCTCATGATCCCATGTCTCATCTTGTACAATGCCATGCCACCAAAGCACCTATACTATAGAAATAGGCTTTCCTTAGAGATATTTTCCGGTCCAATCAATGATATGAATGGGATATATAACACCCCAATATTTTATGATATGTATCATCATAAAAAATTCAATTCATTTGAATTCTTTTGTTGGACACAACACCGAACATAAACGAACCGTGATATACTATTAAATATTAAAATGACCATTGGAATAGTAATATGACCATTAGGAATTGTAACCCATACAATAGAATAGTAACCTTCATATGAATGTATAAATAAAATTAAGGTATCTTATGAATGAAAATATGATATGTTTATATCACGCGATAAGTAAATAGAAGTATTAAAATGATAAATTATGTGTTTGTATTTTTATAAAATATAAATTTTTATATAAAATTTTAGAATAAAATAATTTTAAAAAAAATTAGTTTCATAAAATTAGTTCATAAATAAATATATTTTCTTCTTATGATTATAAGATAATTTTATTAAACCTTAATTAAGTTTTCAAATTGTCATAAAATTGGTAATAATTTCAAAATTGGTATTTTCTAAATAAATGATGATTTTAATTAAAAACTAAATTTAGGAAACTTAGAAAATTATTTTCATATAATGGGGTTAATTTTTTAATTATACATTTCAAAAAATAGATAGGGTGAATTCTTGGGATTTTTATAAAATAGTTGAATTTTTGTGAATAATGAAATATAGTTATTTACAGTGTATAACATTAATAGTTACATAAACTATCTATTGTGTCATTATTGTTGTAACCACCATATTCTATAACAATCCTTACTTATTCATTGTATTTATTCATGGTAATAAAAACTATTCATATTCTTGATCCAACATAATAATCTAAAAATAAAAAAATACACCCACCCACTATAAATACCACCCCTCACACCTCTTATCCTCACACCATCGATGCCTTGAAAATTGACTAATTTATGCCCAATACTCTTTAAAAGTATATTCCACACTTCAAAGTGCATTTTTCTCAAATAAATGAACAAATAAAATTTCTTTAAGGAGGATCTCAAGGATAATAATTCAAGAGGGTAAATCTTCTTTTCTTCTCTTTTAAATTCATTTAATTTAATTTATTTTCATATAATATCATTATATTCTCTATAAAAACATGCATGATAACTTTAGTATCTTATATATAATATAATTTTATTATATTAATGGAATATCAATCACCAGAAACATTCTTATCTTCCTTTTATTATAAATATGAAAACATCATCTATGATTTTTCGATTTACCACCATCGTAGATGATGTGTTTTCATTTTACCTTAACGCCTTTAAGGCTAGTCAAAAAACTGATATAATGGTTAGATAATTTTTTATTATACACATTATAAGTTATATAACGGTATGGAAGGAGTATATATACCTAATAAAAAACATGTTTGTGATGATCGAAAAAGATTCTAAAATAATCTAAATGGGTATCATTGACATTTTATCTGTTGAATCATCCCCATATATAAAAAATGATATATAATACCTTTTAATATTCAATAAGTTAATTAATAATATGTAATTTCAATTATGGATAATTATTCCCCATTTATGTGATCTTTCATTCATATATACAAGTGAACCAATCATGAAAACCCAGGAAATGAACACTCCTGAATTGTGAAATAGAATCTTATGACTCATCAAACATGTCATAAGAGAACATAATAAAATTATAATAAATAATATAAAATTTGAATAGGTACTAAATTAAATTATTAATTAATATAATTTCATTACCTAAGACATTAATTTCAAGTGAATAACACTTTGGGACAAAATGTAAGGATTTCTCTATGAACCCCCATTTTTACTTCTGGTTATAGATTCTCTCTATTTAGCCCAATTTAATTCTTAATTATTATTATTTAATACTTCTAAATTCTATTTTTATATTCCAAAAATATGTACATATCTCTATTATTATTTCTTTTATTGGTAAATACTTTTTTTATAATTTTTCCCTTTTCGATTCTACCTGATAACAAGCCCGATTTAAGGGATATTACCAATTTTTTACCCCTTTTTAATTAAACTACATAATCTGCTTTCAACCACCGTTATTTTTATAATATCTCTCATTTTATCATGAAAAACTATATTTTTTCTGGTTTTATACAAGCAATTATTTCTTTTCCCTTTTAAATACTCTTTCATATTTTCCCTTAAAGTGCATGAAAGAAGCTCTTTTCTAAATACTATTAAACACTATTTTTACATGTTTTCACTTCAGTTAGATATCATTTAAAATTATCTATTCCTAAACCACCTTATGAATTTACAATTATAATTTAAATCCATTCTTTTATATACACCATTATGATATTCCATTTTTATATTCCTTATTCACCACTTATTCCTTCTGTGTGGTGTATGTATACTTACCTTTTATTTAATATCATCATTAATTGATGATTTCATTAATGTTCTCATTAAATATCTGTATTTATTTTATTTTGTATATGATTATTGTCTTATTTTTATATGGTTTTTATATATTTTATTTTATTTTTATGTTGTTATTAAATTGAATCTATGTATGAATAATTCATTATACATGAAGTGATGGGTAGGGCCTAGTTATAGATAGCCCCTTGATGTATTGATAGGACTCATGAGGAAAAATAGTTAGCAAAAAACCCTTCTTGTTTGTTTTAAAATAGTTTCAAACATGTTTCTACCCAAAAACATAAACCATTTTAATGTTATAATGGTTTATGATCACGATACATGGTGCCCAATGAATAAGAATTTTCATTATTAAGTATTCAGTAATTATTTTCCATGAGATATTCACTATGAAAAAATATATGGATTCATTTTAATTATCATTTTATTTATGGAATATGTTTTCAATTATTTACTAATCCATATTTATTAATCCTTACTAAATTTACTTCAACTATTTTTTATTCATTTAACCCTTACTGAGCATTTTGGATCACCCTTTTCTTTGTTTTCCTTCCCTGGGTATTGAAGATGAAATCTGTGAGTATGTTTCATGGAATCAATTTATTTTCATTTGTTTGATTACCAATATAACAAGGGAACAATGAAGATATCTATTTCTTCAAGACTACTAAACTGATATATCCTTAGTGATGTAATCACTTGTATTCAATCCATTGTTATAAAATAACCACCTACTCTAGTCTACTGGGGTCTATGTTATTATAGGATACTATTCAAAATAATCATCCACATCAAATTCAACATCCTTGGTGTCAAATTTATGAGACTGGACATCATGGTAATACTAAAGATATAAAACATGGAAGATGTCAAGCATGGAAAAATTCCTTTGAGGTAATAAAAACTGATATTATATTATCCCAATTATATCCATGATCTCAAAATTCTCAAAAAATGATGTGATTTCTTCCCTTCAAACCATATCTATCTATTCCCCAGCCCAAGCGATATGTGTAAGAAAAAAATCCACAAATCAAATAATAGAGGTCATCGATGATAATTGAAATTTATTCTTTTCCTAGACTAAGAAGTATCTGTCAAAATTCTGATAATTCTCACATACATCGAAGCCTCTTCCATGAGATGAGGACCCATTAGAATTGCCTTTCCTACGTCTAGAATGATTAGAGGTAAAAGTCATGGCCTACCATATAAGGTTTCATATGGATCCATCTAAATTATTTTATGAAATATATTATTGTTGGAGAACTCGGTGAGGGGTACATGTTTCTACCTAGAACCTCTAAAAACAAGGATTCATTCGTCGAGCATGACCTCCAAAACATGTATAGTTTGTTCTGACAGAACATCGGTCTGAGGGTGAAAATACATTCTATAAACCACTTATGTCCACAAATATTTCAGTATCCCACTATAGAACATGAAAAATAAACTAGAATCCCAATCTTAAATGATAGTACAGTGGACCATATGTATTCATAAAATCTCATGGCCATATTTCATTTTCATCTCATAAACCATAAAAGTCTCCCATGTATGAAGGAAGTGGGATACCTTTATCAATCAATTGATGACTACCCAAACAGTGTCACTACATCAATCTGACCTTAGTAAACCTGTCCCAAAGTCCATCAATACGTTTTCTAATTTCTATAATGGTATTGGACAAATTTGTAACAAGGAATAGGGCCATTGGTGTTCCAAATTTTCATGCTTACAAGTGGAACACCAAATGAAAAAATATGTGATCTGATGCTTCATACCAGGCCATGAATACTAGTAGTGTATATCACAATACATATTGAAGACACCTAGGTTTATTTCCTGGTGAGAAGGATGGAATTCGTTCATCACATCCTATCATGGGTTTGTAGGAACCTATTTACATCCCTGGACACACAACATGTCATTTTCATTGATAGACCAATCAGGATGTGGGTGTTCACCTAAAATATTTTCCCATGGGACAAAACCTTCAGTTTCTTAAAACAACCATATCCTCACCTAATCTATGAGGTAAGAGTTAACTTCTAAGGCTACATTAGAATTCATCCCATGGGTCTCTTGATACTCTATATGCAACTTATATAGAATATTCGTCAACCTTAATTTATCACTAGATTCCTAAATAGATTGCATCTGATTATTCCAACTCATAGCATCGACAACTGCACTTCCCATCCCAGATTTATAGGCAAGATCAATTTTTAAGGGATGAAGTTATTTGAACCATCTTCACAATGTGGGGTTTGAGATAGTCTCTTTAAACTATATTTTTCACCCCTTGTGATTCTTAAACACCACAAAATTTTCTCATATAATCTAATGTATTTGGCAATGTAAGGCATGAAAAACTGCTATAAGCTTAAGGTCATCCATTAGGTAATTACACTCATGAGGTATTAATTTGAAATACCTATACAAAATGACTTGATTGAATTATATCATTACTAAATCTAGACCTATTCATGATGAAACAAAGAACATTTTATAACCTCTATCGAGCTCTAGAAGAATCAGAATTGGTGTCAAAGTAAGTCTTCCTTTCATCTTGGGAATGTCCTTATTACAACCATTATTTCACAATAAGTTCACACCCTTCATAGTCATGTCATTAAGAGGATTCAAAAGGAATTATGGGTCTTGTATAAAAATCATGTAATATCCATCCATCCAGAAAAATCATTATATCAATCATGTTATTTGGATACCCCCTAGAAAAAAAATTAAAAAAAAATTCTGATTAAATTGATACACATTATTTTGAGATAATATGAACAAATAAGTGAACATTTTCAATCAATATGGATAACTTTTTGATATTATCAGAAAAATAAGGATCAATTAGTGTACTCAATAGGATCACAAGATGTTTTGCATGATCACTTTGAGTAAGTGAATACACCAATAATTAATCCACAAAAACCATGTAAATGGAATCCTAATAGCTGTGGAAAAACCTATTCAACAAGGCCATGAAAATAGCAGGTTCTTTCGTTAGACATAATCAAATAACTAGGTACTCATATAAACCATAAAAGAATAAAAATTACATATGTTGTATGTATAAAGGATTGAATTATACCAAATGATTTCTTGATATTAGGTCAATCTTTGAGAACACTCTAGCTCATTATTGTTGGTCAAATAGATCATTTATTATAGGAAAGGGATGTTGATTCTTAAATTATGGTTGGTTCAAGAATTTGTAATCCATGAATATACAGAGGGTCTCATCAGTCTTCTTACCAAAAATAAAAGGTGGAACCCAAGAAGAAGTACAGGTTTAGATAATAACATTATATTATATGTCCTCAAATTCTCTCTTTATCACCTGATGGTCATTAGGTTATATCCTATAAGTAAAAATAGATATTGGATCCACTCCTAGAATGATATCAACTATAAACTATTCCTCTCTCTTAGAAGGTAGTATTCATAATTCATTTGGGAAAACATCTATAAAATGATCCACCATTGGTGGAAAATCAATCATGCATATTGTTCAATAATTTAATAAAACGTTGGCAATATGGGATGTCACACCTCCCATCTCACTATGATTTGGTCCATCTATATCAGTCTAGACATAGAATTCACCCTTATGTACATATTTACCACCCTTGAGAGATTTGAACGTCACCCTTAATAGATAATAGTCAATGTAAATGCATGAACCAATCCATCCGATGTATGGCATCAAACCATGTCATCTTAAGGATATTGATATTTCGCAATAAGAAATAATCTCCAATCTCAATATGATAGTCCTTGTATTGGTGTATATCCTCTTTCTATACACACATTGGTGTGTCTAGGGTCATGACCCCATAGAATTTCTGAATTTCAATCTAAACACATTTCATGATCAATGCCAAAATGAAGGAATGGGAGGCACCCATATAGAAAAAAGAAGGTCTTATAGTAGAGGCTACAGGAATAGTACCTCCTATAGTAGATGATCCTGCATTATGACCCTAAAATATTTAATATAATACATTCAACAGTCCTAACAAAAAACCCAGATCTATAACTAGACTAACCTAACCAGGTCCACTCTACAGGTAATGAAAATCAGAACTATGAATACCACTATTATGAATTCCTCTTAACTATGTTCGGTTAGTGCTACTATAGCTTCAAACCTAACGTAAAGTCACTAATCAGGCTATTAAATGTGGAGATAGTAACTATCCTCTTAGTCTATAAATAGGTGTAAATTTCTATTAAAACCTTCAAATATTAACTATACATCTGTAATATGACACTCTAGTGGGTCTCTTTCACATTATGACTTTATATGCCCCTATCGTCCATAATGATGGATGACAATAGAGCTAATAGTATAGATACTATGTCTACCACTATTATGATGATAAAAATTAAGGATATGTTTGGTTTTTTGGAATAACTAACAACCTATCTCATCATAAACCCTTTGTTCCCAATACAATAATCTTCCGTCAAGTTGCACATAGTGACAAGAGCTTGGTTCACGAGCTCATAAACAATAGATAGGGGAAAGAAATTCACCTAAAAGCATATGGAATACTTGATCCTATCCTTGAATAATCTCACATGTGACAGAATATCACCAAAAAGAAGATGTATAAATAATTGAAGAATAGGGTAATGAGGTAAATAGTTCACGACAGACATAGTACCCTGCCCCAAGTTCATGAACTCCTTGGCTTGTTTAGCTCTCATAATCATAGGTAAAAATTAATTGTAGAATTAAATCAGAAATTTTATCTAAAACAATCCCTAATTATGACCATATTATGTAATAACATCCCACAAGTTCTTGAAATAATTATGTAGTGAGTATGTGTAGAGATTTAACCTTCAATCCATAGGCATGTACCGATGAAAAAAGATACATAAAATGGATTCTATTTGTGACTATGTAGCTTTTTCACCACCATCCCAAAAGAATATGGGAGGATTTTTCTATTCTAAATCTCTAGTAAGATTAGAAATTATAGGTACAAGTTTTGGATCACCCTTATTGGAGTACAACATTCATATGAGTCTCTCGAAGCTGATTGTCGGTGCATAGTTTAATAATAGAAAGTGGTTTCGTACGTGGCACTACTAAAGGTAACACTAGTGGTTCAGGGTACATCACCTCTAAATCATGATCATATGCAACATCGTAGAATAAAACTTGAGTATTTCATAGTGTAACATCTATAAAATTCTAATAACATGTCTTAGAACATGATACAATGGAAGATATGATCACTAAAGGATGTGGAAGAAAAAGAAAAGGGCTCACTACCCAACATAATACCCCAACTATCCACATCAAAGGTTATGGTATTAATAAATGTTCATGTTTGTCAATTATATTTGTTTTGTTTTATGGTGGTTCAATTGAATGTTATGGTGAAAAATTATCTTTATGTTTCACTTATCCTCTTTATTTACTTGAAATAATTTCATTTATAAGATATAATTTATATCTTAAATACATAATTAATTTTATACATAACACAATTCTCAATTAAATGGATTATCATTCCCAATTTATAAAGTCTAATACTCTATATAAATTGAAATTTTCAGCCATTTAATTTCAACCATCCTCTATATATTCAGTCTTATAATGAAACACATATAATACGATGGATTGATTTGATGGATTACCCTTTCCAATTTATAAAGGCCCGTAAAATTTATAAAATAAACTTGGTATTCATGTAATCCCATTTAATTTTTTGGTCATTTAACTAGGGTTGCATATCTTACATGGGTCAAAATTGTCTATTTAATATTCCATAATAAATCTATATGGGAAAACACTAGTTTGGTTGATGACATCTGAAACAAAAAATATCATTTAACTATAAAATAAGTTAGTATCATAGGAATAAATAATAACCAAGTGACACTCAACAATCATAGGAAACACATGAATTTTAAGAAAAGTAACTCACCAATATGGTATGGAATATTCATGGAATGTGAATCCTAAATTCCTTTAATGATACATTTAATAACGACCCTTTTATTACAGGGTCAACATAGAATCTTAATAAGGCCTAAAAAATACCAAAAATCAGATGCATCACCCAAAAATTAAAGTATATCAATTATAATATGCATAATATAAAACTAAAAAATCAAATTCCCAAGAAACATTGCATCTACCTCAAACATGGGTTAGTTATTCCGAGGCACGAATTATGACCATGTTCCAAAACATTAGAAACCTTATTTCTATGTTTTCCAAACAATAATATAATAAAAAATTCCCTTCTGATACTAGATTTTGAAATCGCAGACCCGGTTAACTCATGAGTAATGAAATCCAGTTAGCAACATGGCCCCAAGCATGCCTCTTAATATACCAGAGGCTGCTAACTATTTATGAGGGATTAGGGTGTCTCCATGGGGATACTATTCCCCCTATTCAAATTTGATCGCATTAGTAAATAATTTGAGTTAACAGTACAAGGTTAATAAAAATGAGTAAGGTATAAAAAAATCATAAGCATCAAATCAATTAATATTCATCAAAATAAAAAAACTATATCACATAAAAAGTTGATGTAATATCTCTAAAAAATGTAAAACATGTAGACATGTAAGTAGGACGATAGTACAATACCTGATATTCAAAAAAATCAAAAAGAGAAAAAACTTTCCAGGAATCCTGAGCAGTATCTCATTTATCTTGTACCAAACTCATATCCTTTGTGAGATGTCAGGTGTCTAAAGTGGTATGCTTCCCCTTACCAAAACATGTGATCATATAATATTTTTGGGTACCAATGTTGGCCTATATAGGGTGTGAGATAAACTTATTAGGCCACAATAAATGGGGTCTATACATATCCAGTATTTGAGTATATTATGTTATAGTATGAAGGTATATAAAAGTAAAAAAGTGTTAAAATAAATAACCCATACCTACTTAATCATAAGCTGAAAATGTCTCTGAACATGTTATTCATTAATTATTATTAAGTGGTTAATAAATATAATATACTAGTAATCATCTATTAATAATGATTATAATGTAATAGGGTATACAAGAATAACCAAGTCATCCTTTGACTCAGGGGTCGAGAAAACTCACAGTAGTAACTCTGATAGTCTATCTATAAGGGTTTGATTGTATTTAAATAGGTACACAAAAAGAACATGGTTTGTTTCCACAGTTATCCAGACCATGCACCAACTATGTGCCATCTACTATCCAATGATAGTATCCCGCACAATTATGGTTGGGGCACAATTTATCTAACTGGGTTATACATGCTCATCCCCATAATCCTAGGGAACACACCCCCATGACCTGGAGTGAATGGTTAGGGAAATCATTCACATCATGTTCACTCCCATCTATGGATCCATGAAATACCCCACATAGTTTTCTTAACTATGTGGACTGGGCATCATGGTCTACACTAACTATGTGGACCAATTGTTTCCTCCAAAATTCGGGGCTCCAAAAAATCCCCTTGCTCCCTCAATTCCTCTGTATAATTATTATGCACATTTAAAGGGATAATATAAAGGATACAAATTAAATTAAAAGGTTTCATGCCTTAATATAAATTTGGGTTTTTACATAAATCCACATGGATGGTGATTTTTTATTCACAGTGTTTTCATTTACTTATGGTTTTATTCAACTTGTAATTTTCATAACAGTGTTTCATAATAATTTCTCATAAATTATTAATGATGAAATTATATTATATTATTTTTTATTAATAAATTATATAATTTTTACATTCTAGTTTAGTGATGCATCTGTAACAAGTTAATCAGTATACTCAGGGTAAAAAAGTTAAGGTTGTTACTTATACTCTATAATAAACAAGAATAATATTTATATAACAATTTAAACTCATTCTGATATGATTATAATTCAAAACCTCTAAATTATAAGAAAACGTGGCTTAATATATTTCCAACTATTTATTTTAATCATTGAATATTATTACAAATACTCCAATGAATAACCATATATAAAGATAAACCGATAAAAAAAGTTTTAATTCTTATCAAGATAAAAGGGGTCTAGTGTAATCTTTATTAAATAAGTTTACCTTCTTATAATAGTTCTACTAATTATATTCTATAACATAAGTTTTCTTTGTAATTAATTTTTCCAGGACATTATTTCCCTCTACTATGTATTAAAATTATCAATCTATTATATGCTAACTCATATATTCTTAATTATCAAAAGTCGAAAACCCATATTGAATTAATAAATCGTATGTTATTCTTCTAAATTGATGATCACAATACATGTCACTCAACTAACGAAAACAATAAATTTACTCTATCTTATACAATTTAGGACCATATTCAATACCTTTCATATTGGAGGAAGCATCCCATATTGTTTAACAAATATACACCACATGATCAATTACATACACAACCGTACCATGTTAGTTATGCATTGAGGATGATGTAAGAAATATATTAAATTATGAATGTTTACTAGAAATGTTTTATGATAGCCTCAGGAAATGGGGATTAATATAATCATAAAAACTGTATTATATTAAGAAAAATTCATATTAATTTTTGTATATTTTCATGGGTCGGTACAAATTACAGGTCACCATAATAACTGAATGATCCGACAATGTAGCTTATATAAATATACGATAAAAATAATACTAAAAATCATCAAAACCTATAATAACCTATGATTATCATTAAATAAATTAAACTATTAGTTAAACCCTTAGTAATTTTTACCAATAATCTATCTATTAAAATATTCAACATACTTAAAGGAATAATTAATAGATATTACATTTTTTATAATCCCATGATGCATTTACATTAAAAATAACTATTATATACAACCTCTGATGTATTTAATACATAGATAGTTAAAAAATCTCAAAAAATATTTAAGTAATTGATTTTTTTAATAGATATAATATATTATCCTCAAAAGTAACCTAATATTTCATTATATTACCCTCTCTCATTGATTTGTCAAATGAGGTTTTATTTATGATGTATTTATTTAGTTATTTTTAATTCGGGGTTTATAATAGCCTCAGCCCATGATCATAATACTTTCCTCCTTGGGTCACACTATCTATAATGATTTTTATCATAGAAACTCCTGGAAATGGCCTTTCTTGGGGATAATTATCCACATAACGTGATAAAGGGTAGATTCATCATCTTCCTCATCTAATATTGGATTTTCACTAAATCCAATCAAACCCCATAGGGGTCCTAGAATCCTCATTAGAACCCCTATTGGGATCTATATTTTATACCAATTATAATAGTCTAATCCCATTATCGTAATTTTTTCTACTCTTAGTAAAAATGACCCTCAAGATTTTGTTTTTCTTAGTAACTCTTTGAAATAGATTGGTGATCGGAGAGGTAGTCACAATTACAAATAAATGGGCACCTCAATCTCCTCGACCTCCAATGTGGGATTATAACTTAGGAAAATTATAGAGATACATGTTGTAGTGGATCAAAATAATGTTTAAATTTAGTTAATTATATAAATTGTATGATAAAAACTTATTTTTTTATATTTTGGTTCCTGAAGATAGATTAGTATTTTTTATATGATTCTTTCAACCATTAAAAACTTTTAGATTTAGAATATAAGGGTTTTATTTTTTTATTTTTTTATTTTTATTGATGATTGGTGGTATGGGTGTGGCCCGAGTTGGGAACCAACTATAGTTTAAAACTATAGGTGGCCCCATGTACCCGGTGTGGGGAACCGAGTACTCAGTAAACCAAATATTAAAGAGGGTGTTGTATGGGTTTCATATGTTTCATAGTGACCCTACAATTGGTACCAAGTAAGCCCAATAATTTTTTTAAATAAATAAATGACATTTTTTTAATTTCCCCAAAACTATTTTATTCCTATTTTCTTCATCCATTATGCATGCCAATGGATCCTCCCACACACTTTACATGTATTATTCCTCAAAAAATTTCCCCTCTTGGTCCAAGGGAAATTTATCGTGGTTTCATTATCTATTTTTAGGTAATTACATACCTTCTCATCTACCATCTATCCATTGTTTATTTTTCATCTTTTATTCTATCATTAATGGATATGGATATATTTGATTTCAACATGACATTGTAAAATCACCTCTTATCAAAGGGAACCTACTATCATTGTATAAATGAAGACAATTTTGGTTTCTTAACATCTATTTATCAATATTTTGATGGAATGTAATGATAGTATGATTTTTTCTAGGGTTTTCATGATTTTTATATATAATTTGATTATAATTTATTGAATTTAATTTTGTAATCTTTGGAAAGGGTATTTGAGGTATTTTATGTGTCATCTATTATAATGTACCGACCTAGGTGCCACACAATGGTGCTCTAATCTGGTCAGTTACATGACCTAAAGTGTTCCTCCCTATACAATGGAGGTTGTCGACTAGCATCTAGGGTCTAATATCAATCATGGGTAGAGTATACCCTCTTTATCAAAATATCAAAACAGCGGAAAAAATAATAATCACCAAATGATATAACTAATAACCAAACCAAAACAGTATCACATGATGAACAAAATTCTAAATACAATATCCAAAACTGAAAAGTAGATACTGGAAGTACCCAGTTAGAGTATGATATCACTGAGAGGGGGAGGGGTGAATCAGTGATACTCTTTTTCTTTTATGATTCTTTTCAATTGAAACAACCTTCGCTGACTGCTGAGAATATAAATTCCTTGTTGAGAAAGAAATCAACACCCATCCAAAGGAACACAAATAATTACAAGGTTCACTATTAAATAATAATAGATACGTTCTTGGTATGGTTTGAAAATGATCCAATACCATAGAATCCACTAAGAAAACAATCCTTGGATTACAACGAGTAGGATGTACCCTTTCACTTGTGTAACACTATGGAACAATACAACTAGTTCATGTACACCCACTTAACACAATAGGGAAATACATTTGTTTATAAATATCTCATTTCACATATTCTTCTTTTCAATTCACCAAATGTATTCAATTGTAAAACAATTATTCTTTCCCTTACCTAGAAATAAGGTAAGAACCTCTTGGACTATGTAAAATAATCATTCCGATTACACTGTTTATGATGATTCCAGTCTGAATCATCTCGATCTGATCATTCAATTGAATACAATAGAATAGAATCGACTCCACTATAATACTTGATTAAAATAGTCTAGAAAAGGAGAATTGACACCACATCAAAATAGGTATGTAATGGTCAATACAAATAGAATCAGCACCACTTCAAAACATGTGTGCAATAGTTACGAAAAGTAGAATCGACACCACTTCAAAACCTCTTATTCTCTCCCTGAAACCCAGATCTTCTCTCTCCCATACTATGAATTTTACTCATTGTAAGAAAGTACAAAGTACCTCCTCCTTTTATATGTGATAATTGGTGGGAATCCTAAAGTTTTTCCCTCTCACTCAAATTTTCCCAAATTTCAATTTCCCTCAGAAATTATGGGATACATTTTGACTTTGTCACAATTTCTCGAAGCTTATTGAATCTTCTTGAAACTTCATCTCAAACTTCATCTCTTTTATTTGTATCACCATGCTTATTTCTTATTCCAGAAAACAAAAATAATTTTTCTTTTAGAAAACCATAAATGTTGCTAAAATTATTTAGTAATATTTCTTCTGGGTATCACATTCTTTAATCAGTGTCATCTCTTTTCTTTAACTTTCACCTTTGAGTCTAACATAAAAAAATTAAATACCCTATCGGCATGAAATGCATCATCTCTTCACTTTATCTTTCCATTGTAATTACTCTTTCCACTTTTCCATCAGTACGACTATTTCCATCGGTATGACTATTCCATTGGCACAACTATTCATTCGGCACGACTATTCCATTGGTAGGACTTTGAGCCTGATGAAAAACAATGTTATTACCATGTAGGCATGACAAGAATCATTTCTTATTTCATTAGAATGACTATTCCATCAGCACGACTATTCCATCTACACAACAATTGAGTCTGATACAAAACGAATTCACTACTATGTCAGCATGAAATTCATCATCTCTTCTTTCTTCAACATGACTATTCCATCAACACGAAAATTCCATCGGTACAACTATTGAGTCTGATATCAAACAATGTCATTACTATGTCGGCATGAAAATAATCATCTCTTCTTTCATCAGAATGACTATTCCATCAGCAAGACTATTCTTTTGGCTTGACTAGTGAGACTAATACAAAACAAAGTCATTAATATATCAGCATTAAAAGCATCATCTCTTCTTTCATTGGCATGACTATTCCATCAGCATGACTATTCCATTGGCATAACTATTCAAATCAGCACGACTACCGAGTCCTATAAAAAACAAAGCCATTACTATGTCAGCATGACAAGTATCCTCTCTTCTTTCATTGGCATGACTATTCCATTAGTACGACTATTCCAATCATCATCACCATTCACAGTTTTGTAATATTCTCCACCATTCTCAGCTTTGTAGTAGTCACCACCATTCCCAGCTTTATGATAGTCACTACAATTCACATCTCTCTAATAGTCACCACCATTCACAGATTTGTAATAGTCACCATCATTCATATATTTTTAGTAGTCACCACTGTTCACAGCATTATAGTAGTGACCAAAATTCACAACTTTGTAATAGTCACCACCATTAAAAGCTTTGTAATAGTCACAACCATTCATAACTCTCTAATAGTCGCCACCATTCACAGCTTTGTAATATTCACCACTATTCATAGCTTTTACTTTCCCCTTTTTTCCATCATGATTTCATCATATGTTCTATCACATTACTTATGATTTATGGTAATTTCAAAACATTAATGCATAATCATATTTAACATTTAAAAGAATCAAAACATTCCATTCATTCTAGTTTCTTTATTTCCTTATCATCCAGAGGACAAACTTTCAGAAAACCATAGTATGGTTCTTTTTTAAAAAAACCCAAAACAATTGTTTCCAAAACAAAGTGAAGTGATTTATTTTCTTCAAAACCATCCTTGAAAACAATAAACAACTCTGAAACCCTTCATCACCATTATTATCAACTTGGTCCCAACAATCTCCCCATTTGGATTTTGTTGTCAACCAAGTTTCATAAATCACTAAACTATGTAGCCTCAATAAATAGATTACATATCAATAATTCTAAGCCTGCGTCAGCTATCTCATTATAGGAAACAAGAATCATTAATAGAAAAACCATGTTATCAAAAATAGTGATCATGTCCACCACTATCTTTTCTCCATCCTTCCTAAAAAAATCAATTTTTTTCCTACAACCACTCCAACAAACAATTAGAATATTTCACACACTAAACAATGCTAAATTGACTGCTTACCCATAACTCTCTCTTTTTTTGAATACATTTATGAAACAAAAAAACTCTCCCCTTGAAAAAATAATACAAAGGATAGATGAGAGAGGGGATAGATACATATACATCAACCTTGAAGAGAAAGAAGTTAGACACCCATGTTCAACCTCATTTTTTAGAATGATTCCTTCTATAATGGTTTTATGAAAATATCATCAACTTGATCCAATGGTGGAACATACTCCATCTTTAGTTCATTATTCTCCACAAGCTCTATGATGAAATGATATTTAATATCTATATGTTTTTACCTAGAATGTTTCAATAGATTCCTTGTGAGATTGATTGTACTTTTATTGTCACAACCCAAGAGAATAGGTAACTTCAGTTCTACATGCAAATCATCCAATTGTGTTTTCATCCACATAAGTTGAGTAGCGGCTTGAGTAGCAGCAACATACTCAACTTCAGCCGACCTGAGAATTACTGAATTGTTTTTATTTTATTTACAAATAACATAATTCTTTCCCAAAAAGAATGCCCCACCAGATGTGGATGTTCTATTATCAATATTTCCTGCCTAAACTGCATCTTAATACCCAAAAATTACAATAAAATTTGAGATATCATATTTGATTCCAATGTTTATTTTTCCATTGATGTGTCTGAGAATTATTTTTCTAGAAAGTAAATATGATTATTTCGGATCATTTTTAAACCATGCACATATGGTATCATCATACATAATTTCAGGGCTTGGGGAAGTCAAATACAATAGACTATCAATCATCTTTCGATACAATTTTTGAACAACCTTTTTTCCTTCTACGTCTCTACTTAGATTTTTTTCATAGAAATGGGTGTGGAAATAGGTTTTTTATTTTCCATGCAAATCCTTTTTTGAAGTTATTTTGAAAACTTTTATCGGGAATGAAAAATGTATTCATTATTTGGTAGGATTCGTAACCTAAGAAAGTATTTCATTTCTCCTAGCATATACATTTCAAGAACATTCTTCATTTCATCAAAAAATCTTTCATAGATTCCTTCATCATTCCCATCAAAGACAATGTCATCAACATAAACAATTACAATGAAAGAATACTCTTGACATTCTATGATGTAATGATTCTTATCCACTCATCTTGTTTTAAAATTTCTCTTTCTTAATCATGTATCCTAATTAGAATACCATTCCCTTGAAGATTTTATTATACCATACAATGCCTTATTCAATATCAACACATAACCTTCATCTTCTCTAATAATAAAGCCAAAATTTTGTTCAATATAAACTTCTTATTCAAGATCACCATTTAAGAATGTAGATTAAACATCTATTTGAAAGATCCTATACCCTTGTTGTGGGGAAATAGCAAGAATGATTCTGATTATTTCATGTCTTTCTACTGGATCAACAGTTTCATAAAAATTAATAACCTAAATCTATGAATACCTTTTGAAAACCAATCTTTCTATGTTTCTTATAACCCCACCTTTTTCATTAAACTTGTTCCAGAAAAATCATTTTGTGCCAATGATGTTTTTAGGCTTGGGTATGAGTTACAATGAATTATTCATTTCAATCTGATCCAATTATTCATTCATGGCTTGAACCCATTTCAGATTCTCAAAATATTTTTCACATCATTCAGTTCTACTTTTAAATTCACAGAAGTATGTGTAATGGAATTGGTTTTTCTTCTAGTTTGATCCTTCTAATGTTGATCACCAATTATACTTTTTGCTTCCACATGTTTCCTCTGTAGTGGATATGAATTTCGATTGTCTTCCTCATTACTGAAAAAATCTGAGTCTGATTCTTCACTTGTATTAGGATTAGAATTGTTTGTATCCTTATCAAAATTATCGTTTTCATCTTTCTTAACTTCATTGTCCAACAAAACAAGTTTTTATTTCTCAGAGACTTCAATAACATTCACATCAACGGAATTGAAATTTTTTTTATTTCTTTATTGAAGCATCTGTACCCTCTTCCTTCTAGATAATAGCCAAGAAATATTTCATACATAAATTTCTTCTCAAACTTACCATAGTTTCCACCTTTCTTCTTAATAATACAAGGACTCCCATAAACTCTAATGTGCCTCAAACTTGGTGTTTTTTCATAAAACAATTCATAAGGAGTCATACCTGATTGAGGCCTATAGGAACAATGGTTCTATATATTAATAACAGTACTCAAGGATTTCCTCAAAATGTAATGATAAAGACCATGATCTAGTAACATGGTTCTTCCCATTTTCACAAGGATTCTATTTTTTGTTTCAAAAACCCCATATTTTTGGGGAGTTTATGGAGATCTATACTCATTCAAAATTACATAATTCTCAAGATTGTTTTCAAACACTTCACTTCTATATTCACCACCGTTATCAGTTCTGAACTTCTTCACTGAATACTCACATTCCTTCTCAGCTTTTCTTCTGACACTTTTAAACAATTTGAAAGCATCTGATTTGTGTTTTATATAAGGAACAAAATTAATGTGAGTAAAATTTTAAATGAAAGTAATGATGTACTTATCTCCATGTGTTGATTTTTTTTCTTATTGGCTCACATATATCAGAAGGGTCACCTCTAAGGGTTGTTTTGAACAAATATCAACATTCTTATGCACAACATTTGTAATTTTTCCTTTCTGGAAAATAGTGTGACACCAATATCTACTTCTTAGAAAATTAGGAATGTCTCCAACAATGTATCTTTTAAATAACTTTCTCGTTTTTCTTTGACACATATGTCCAAGGATTTTATGCCATAACTGATTCTCTTCCACCATACTTATGTAACAATAGTTTTGTGAATCACTAACCTGAAACAAGATCCTTTCGTATGTTTACCTATTGTAACAATCATTCCATATTCTTCACTCTTTACAACAAATCTATCTTTCTTGAAGATAAATTTGTTACCCTAATCACACAATTTTTAAACACTTAACAGATTGTGTTTTATCCCATCAACATACAACGTTTTCTGGGATTTTATCTTTTCCTTTCCAATGATGGCTATCCCAAAACCTTTGATTTTCAATGATTCATCATTGCCTAATGTTATTGTGACTTAGTTGTAATATTTCTCATTCTTCAACAATTTCATGTCTCATATAATGTGATATGAACACCCACTATCAAGTATTCAAGTTCATTCACTTTTCATGGATTTTAAGGCAGTTCAAACAACATGTGACTTTTCTCTATTCTTTTCATTCTTCACCTTTTGATTTTGAGAATTGAGAATCTTTTTCTAAACCAATAATAAAACAATACATCCTTTGCAAGTTTTCTAGGTTCTTCACATCTTTCACAAGTCATTTCCAAGGGTTGGAACCTATTTTTAATGTTTACTTCATTATTTTCATATTTCTTCAAAAAAACCTTCTCATTTTTATTTCATTGATAAGATTTACTCCCCCATAATATATTCAATTCATAACCTATGAAATAATAGTAATGTTGTTGTTTGAACAAACACATACTTGATGTGTGACTGAATCCCCCACAATACCAACAATACCCATAGAAAGAGTATTTTCCTATGAAACCTCAATACTAATTAGAATTATTATTGTGTTTCTCAACCAACTTCTTCTCTTTATTTTCCGATTAACCAAATTTTATATAATAAATCATAATGATTCATTTCGTTTCTAAATTATCACTACCATAATTACTTGAATCATTTCCAGATTTACAATGTTTCAAAACATTACTAGCATTGTTTGTTTTGTCCACATACATAACATTCATAGCTTTCTTCATTTCAAAACAAATCATTCTTCTTATCACCCTTGGAAGGTATATTTTGTTGATCCTCCTCAAGTTTCTCTTTATGGGAACATTCACCAACTTCATTAATAGAGTTTTGGAAACATAGACATTTCTTTTTAGATTTAGAGAGTTTTTGTTAGACAAGTTCCACTTATTTTTCTTTTACAATAAACTTTATCTCTAAATTTTTATTATGATTCTTTTCATTTTCAAGAGATTTCTTCAAATAATCAATCTCTTTAATCAGATTTTCATTCTAAATAGAGAAAAATTCTTGTATTCTAGAGAATTAATCTTCTATATTTTTTGTTTTCTTTTCAAGCCTTCTGATCATTCTCAAACATTCTTTCATATCTTCTTTCAGATGCATTTCATGCTGAGTTTCTTATTCTTCAGAACTAATTATTCTGAATTCTTCACCATTCACTGATTAAATGAATGTATTTTTATTACCATACATAAATTATTTTTCGGATTCAGCCTCACATTCTTCTTCTCTTCATCTTTGGACAAGAAACTTATTCTTTTTTATTTGAAGAATTTCTTTTCTTTTCCTTTGTGTCCCTTTTTCTTACACAATATCCTTATCTTTGTTTCTTCAATATCACTATTATATTCTTCCTTTCTTCGAGGAAAATTAGCCGCATGGTGAAAAATCCCTCCACATTAAAAACATTTCAAGGGATGTTTCCATTTTTTTTCCTTGTATCACTTTTCACATTGTCATAAAACAAGGATAGGATTTCATTGAGATTTTTACAAACCTCGTTTTCAAATTTAGAGTCACTAGTTTCATCTTTAATAACAATATTGATTGATTTTTCATTCTTTATATCCTTAAAATACATTTATCTATCAACCTTTGTTTTGTTCTTCATATCATTCTCTCTTCCCATTTCATAGGTGATAATAGTGCTATATAAATTGTCAATAGATAATGTTCCAGGGTCCCTATCTTCTAATAAAGAGACCACTACATCAAATTTGTTAGGTAAGATTCTCAAGATCTTTTCAATAACTATAGAGTCTTTCGTCTATTCACAAATACATCTGATTGTACTCACAATTTGATTCACCCTAGTAAAGAATTCTCCAACATATTCATGATTACCCATCTTCAAATATTTATGCTTCAATATCCATATTTTTATCTTTGCCTTATTCACTTTTGTATTTCCATTGTATATGTTTTTAAATTATACCATACACATTTAGCTATGGAAACACCCCTCACTCTCAAGAATTAACATTCATAAAGTAATGATAATATATAATTTGTGGCCCTTCCATCATTCTCAATATACTTTTTATCAATAGGTGTAAGTGGATTACTATCATCAGTGGGAGGAAACCCAACTATTTAAGCTTCAAGAACATCATAACTAATAGGCATAATATATGGAAGCATTATATCATTCCAGACATGATAGTTCTTTCCATCAATGATAGGAATACCTTTACATTTCACACAATTAACGTTCTCTATCATAAAATAACAATGAAGGTAACCCGGCTCTGATACCAATTGAAAGTGCTTGGTCGGAGTACTGTATCACTGAGAGTGGGAGGGGAGAATTAGTGATACTCTTTTTTCATTTATGTTTCTTTTCAATTGAAACAACTGTCACCTACTGTTAAGGAATTCAATTCCCTACTAAGAAACAAACCAACACACATCCAAAGGAACACTACGATTTACAAGGTTTACTATTCAATAAAAATACCTATATCCTTGGTATGGATTGGAAATGATCCAATACCATACAATCCATGAAGAAAACAATCTTTGTATTCCAATGAGTAGGATGTACCCTTTCACTCGTGCATCACAATGCAATAATACAACTAGTGTATGTGTACCCTCTAAGATATTTAGGGAAATACATTTGTTTTCTAATATCTCATGTTACATGTGATTCTTTTCAATTCACTAAATGTATTAAATTTTAAAACAATTCTTTTATTCCTTACCTAGAATAAAGGAAAGAACCTCTTAGGGTATATATAAAAATCAGTATGATTACCCTAAGTACGATGATCCCAGTACGAATCTTCTCAATCAGGTCATTCAATTAAATATAATAGAATAGAATTGGCTCCACTCTAATACTTTTATACAATTTTCAAGACAAATAGAATCGTCACCACTTCAAAATAGGTATGTAATAGTCAATACAAATAGAATAAGAAACACTTCAAAACATGCATGAAATAGTCAAGAAAAATAGAATTAGCACCTCTTCAAAACCTCTTCTTCTCTCTCTAAAACCCAGAGCTTCTATCTCCTCTATTGTGAACAGTCCTCATTGTAAAAAAGTAAAGAGTACCACCTCCTTTTATAGGAGAAAATTGGCGTGAATCCAAAAAAAATCATGCTCACTCAAATTTTCCCAAATTTGAATTTCCCTCTGAAATTATGGGATACATTTAGACATTATCACAGTTTCTTGAAGCTTCGTGAATATTCTTGAAACTTAATCTTAATCTTTGGGTCTTTAATTGATATCCCCATACCTATTTCTTATTCCAGAAAACAAAACAATTTTTATTTTATAAAACCATAAATGTGGGTAGAATTATTGATTAAGACTGTTTCTAGGTATGACAATCTTTAATTAGAACCATCTCTTTTCTTTTACTTTCACTTGTGAGTCTGATGTAAAACTAATTCATTACCCTATTGGCATGATAGGAATCAAATCTTCACTTTCTCTTTCCATCGTCATGAATCTTCCCACTTTTCTATCAGTACAACTATTTCCACTGGCATGATTATTCCATCGGCACAACTATAAAATCGGCATGACTATTCCATTATCATGACTCAGAGTCCAATGAAAAACAAAGTCAATACCATGTCAGCATGACATACATCATTTCTTCTTTCATCAGAATGACTATTCTATCAGAACAAATATTCCACCAGCATAACTATTTAGTTCTATACAAAAAAATCATTAATATTTCGGCAAGACAAGCATCATATCTTCTTTCATCAGAAAGACTATTCCATCAGCATGAATATTCTATCAGCATGACTATTCCATCAGCACGACTATTGTGTCTGATAAAAAACAAAGTCATTACTATGTCAGCATGACGAGAATCATCTCTTCTTTATTTAGCAGGACTATTCCATCAGCATGACTATTCCATTGGAATGAATCTTGAGTCCGATATAAAACAAAGTCATTACATTGTCAGCATGACAAGCATCATCTCTTCTTTCATTGGCATGACTATTCCATTGGCATGACTATTCCATCAGCATGGCGATTGAGTAAGATACAAAACAAAGTCATTACTATGTTGTCCTGACAAGTATCATCTCTTATTTCATCAGCATGACTATTCCATCAGCACGACTATTCCCATCATCATCACCATTTATAGTTTGGTAATAGTATCCACCATTCACAGCTTTGTAATAGTCACCATCGTATACAGATTTGTAATAGTCACTACCATTCACAGCTTTGAAATAGTCACCACCATTCACAGCTTTGTAATATTCACCACCATTCACATCTTCATAATAGTCACCATCATTCACATATTTTTAATAGTCACCATCATTAATAGCTTTGTAATAGTTACCACCATTAATAGCATTGTAATAGTTACCATTATTCACAACATTGTAGTAGTCACCACCATTCACAAATTTTACTTACCCATTTTTTTCAACAAGCTTACATCATAGGTTCTACCACACTAATTATGATTTATGCGAATTCCAAAACAGAAAATCATCATCATATTTAACATTACAAAGTATCAAAACTTTCCATCCATCCAAGTTTCTTTCTTTCATTCTCATTCTGAGGAAAACCTTTATGAAAACAAGAGACATATTCTTTTCAAAAAAAATCCCAAAATAATTACTTCCAAAACAATGTGAAGTGATTTCTTTTCTTCAAAACCAACTCTTTAACCCTTCATTACCTTTATCGTCATCTTGGTCCCAATTTATATTCTATTCCATATATGTCAATATGAAAACACCAAAATAAATAAAGACACTAAAAACTTCCAATCGGGTCCCTAATCACATCTATTTCCCTCTTCAATGATACATTTTGTATTATCCATGTGATATAGAACTTTTTCCCTTACCCTACCCTGCAAACATGAAGTCTAATCAGGTATAGATTAGGCTTCCCATGAAGGCTGTTAGTATAACTCAGTAGGCCACCACCAATGGAATCTAAATAATATCCAGTGTATAATAGTGTATACAATTGTATAAATAATAAATCGCAATTAATAAGTAATCAATTATCATACTTATTATTCTTTAAATTAACCACATAAACCCCCAGGTTCCTGACGACACCCAAACCCTCAATACCTACTTCATCCTATTCCTATTCTAAACCATATTTCAATGCCATTTTCATAATTTATCATTTCATCTAAAATAATTACACATCTACTTTGAACCATATTCCTATGCCGATTCATGGTAATAGAACATCATTCCTAACACCTCATGGGACATTGGAGCCTCAGTCCCAACCCCGCACCTCAAAAATCACTTGGATATATATATTCTTATTCCATGTCTGATACTCTCTTCCTCATATGGGTTTTTGATGCCTTAGTCCCTATCCCACACACATTTATCAAATATGTGTATTTGGAGCCTTAGTCACCACCCCACACACAATTTCCACTATGGCCCGGTTAAGGAGTAGTCCATGTCCCACACATGTTTTTCACTAAGAGATTTTGAAGAATTGGTCTGTGTCCCACACATGAATATCAAAATCACACATATATAACATCAACTACGTTTTATCAACTCTTACGCTCTAATCACATTTCTCATTAATTAATATACCCTTTCAACTATCAAAAAATCATGATTCGACGCTTTAATCGCATGAAACAAAATGGGAAATTCCATTTTAAACCTTCTTACAATATTCCATTCACATAATCCATTAATCCATTAATGTTAAGTCAACCATATCATAACCCACATTCTTAATTAATTCATAAACACATTAGTTGACCATTTAGAGAAACCAATTTTCCCATCAATTCCATAATCAAAATTTTTTATTAATTAATTAATCCAACTCATCCAATTACATAATCACAATATTCCATTTATTAATAAATAAAATTCGGCCAATTGTAAAATCTCACAAATCAATTAATTAATTTGAAAATTAATTAATCCAATTCAAATAATATCATAATCACAACATCGTATTATTTAATTCACCAATTAATAAATTAATCATTATTTCCATAAATTAATTCATCAATTAAGTTATTCAATTTAATATTCAATTTCCAAACGTACTTATTCAAATCCAATAACACATACACATAATTGGAATCAAGACTATGGGAAGTGAATTTAGACTACCTACCTAAATAATTTTTATGGATTCTAGCCAATAGAAATCCTCAATTTAAAAGGTATGCTCACAACTTGATGAAGAACATGATCTAGATCTAAAACCTTGGTCCAAGGTCAAACAAATCAAGATCCAATAAACCTAAATGAAGATCCATCAAAATAGAATAAACCACTAGTTTAAATGATGAGAGAAAAAATGGGTGAGAAAGACGAAACCACATGAGATGAGATTCTCTTACCGGGAGAGGTGAAGATCTTGAATCTAGGATAAAAATCATCCAGAACGGAGGTTGAAAGGCATTGGAATTTGTTTGAAAACCTATAAAACAAGAAAAAACTCTTTAGGGTTAATCTAGTGAATTTCTGGGTAGAATGAAGCGGTTTGGTATTTTTTATAATTTTTGGGGGCTAAAATTATATACACATAGTTTCCTACTCAGGGTGCACAATTTACCTTAACTGTGAGCCTAACTATGCGCCTTCTACTAGGGGGACTCATGGTAACTTCTAAAAGGGGAACATGGTTTGAAAAAATGTTCACTAATCATGAAATCCCCCCTATCATGGGTTTCATGGTTTTCTAGGGTAGGGTGCATGATTTTGGCAACCCATGCGCCAACCATGTACTTCCAGAAACCCATCATATAACTTTAAATTTTCACCCAAACGAACCCATGATAAAATCCAAAAAAGATACACTTGAAACAAGGATGAATATCACCTTAAAACCAGATTTAGAAATCTTTATAAAAGTTCATTATCTTACAATCTCTAACCCTATAATTGCTCCTCAAAATTCATAATTTTTTTTCATTTTCTTAATAAACCACTTTTTGGGTTAGTGGGAACCTCACAACCACAACTCACATACAACAGATCCAACCCAATATTAAAAACCACCATACAAAGTAGAAAAATACCTAATTCAAAAACAAACATATTCAAACCAAATAAAAAAATAGAGCCACTGAGCCCAAATATGTACTTTTCTCTCCCATGTTTCCTACTAAACATGGCCATGTTTCCATAATATAAAAACTACTGGTATGGTCTTTCCCCACAAAAAATTTTCATTGTTATCCAACACAGATTTCAAATTCTCCTCAAAGGACACATCAGTGTGATGATCAACATCATTCACATCATTCACATGAGAAGGGTTGAGGTGATACTGCTAAATTTCTAACACATGAAATAAATCATTCATAGAACTATAAATCCTTGGAAGATCCAATTGGTATTCCATTATCCCTATTCTCTCCACAACCTCAAATGGTCTAACAAACCAGGGAACCTACTTTCCCTACCTCTATATCTGATGGTGACCCAATCTAGGTGACAACTGAAGGAACACATGAACACCCACTCCAAACTCAATGGGTCATCGATGACTTTCCAAATATGAATTTTTTCTACTCTGAGCCATACCCATTTGTTTTTTAAAAAACTGAACCTAATATGACATCTCATAAATGAGACTTGATACCAATAACTCTGAATGTCCTACCTTCATCCTAATATTGAGGTGATATGTAGAGATTACCATAAACAGCCTTATATGGTGACATCTATATAGTTTCCTAATAACTGTTTTTTTTTAAAAACTCCACCAAATATAGTTGATTCTACCATGATCCCCTAAAGTCAAGAACACATGATTACAACATATTCCCAAGTACCTGTATAGTACATTTTGTCTGCCCATCTGTTTGGGGGTAGAATGGGGTACTCAGTAAAACATGACTACCAAGAACCTTATGAAAAACTATTTGAAGTGAGAAGTAAAACATGAGTTATGGTATAAAATAATCCACTGAGAAAATATATAATGAAAATCTATACATGTAAGTACATATCTCCCAACTGATTAACTATGAAAGTCTTTCATAAGGTCCATAAATGTGCTAATTTCATCAGACAGTCAACAACCTCCCAAATAGAATAGTTATTCTAAGGAATCCTTTGGAGACCCACAAAAAAGTTCTAGGGTAACATCATCCCACTTCTATTACGAAATGGGAAACTACTATATTAATGAACTAAGTTGCTGATTATAGGCCTTCACCTATTACCCGGTGTAGAATAGTGTCACGAACACTGCTATCTCTTCTATCATGCCTGGCCACCAAAACATTCATCATAGGTTCTGGTATATTTTGGTGACACAAAGTTAAACTACCCACTTTTAGGCATTAAATTCATGCATTATCTCCTGTCATAGTTTCTTAGCCACAAAAACCTAATTCTAAACATAGATGATCTCATCCTCATCTATATTCGAGAAAGAAGTTGTCAAATGACCTTCATGTATTTCACTTAATAAAAAATATTCTAGATATGCATACTACATATCCCTGATCTAGCTATAAATTTTATACTCCAATAAAATCTATATAAGATTCACCTTCTCCGGGATCTATGGAACCATAGCATGCACCTCAACTAGTAAATCCATCATCTTCCACTGAGAACTAGACTCTTAAAATTCATGAGTCTGAGTTTTCCTTCTTAAATCACCAACAACATTGTTTCCTCTCATGGATGATTTTCCTAAATTAAAATCAAATGACTACATATACTCAACCAACCTCCGCTAATGAAAATTAAAATATCATTTCTAAAATATATAATTTAAGATCTCGTGATTAGTGTTCACAATAAATATTTTATCCTAAATTTAATTCTACCAACACATGATGACATAACCAAATGTTTCCAACTCGAGGTCATGAATTTGGTAGTTCCTTTATTGTTTCCTGGACTGAAGAGACCCATATTCCATAACTAGATCTCCCTATATAAAAACCACTTTGATTCTTATCCTATAATCACAAAAAGACATCATATACTATTCATATGACTTAGGGAGGATCAAGATTGGTTTTATTTTCAAGGGCTTCATCAACTCATTGAATGAATTCATACATGTTTATATCCATTCAAACATTAACCCCTTATTGGTCAATATTTAAATAGGTGTTTTCAAATGGGAAAATACCTAGATGAACCTATGATAGTAACCTAATATCCCTAGAAAAATGTAGATATCAAAAACATTCATGGGTTTCTCCCAAAAATCTCAGCCTAAACATGCACTAGGTCCACTAACACACATTCCTCAAAGATGATGTGACCCAAGAAGTGTACCTAATCAATCCATAACTAACACCATGATAGATTGGCCTATAACTGATTCTCTTTTAGTTTACTCCGGATGATTTCAAGATGTTGGGAATGGTCATCATGAGTCTTGTAGTACACCAAGATTTCATCCATTAACACTACCATAATCTCAAACTAGTACCGGTGGAATATTTTGTTCATCAAGTTCATAATAACTTCTAATTCTTTTTTAAATTAAAATAGAATTATAAAAAAAATCATAAAGTACATAAATTCTACTAAAATAATCCCTTGGTATATAAGAATGTAAGTCTCTCAATAGATGATAACCTAATCTCAAATCAATCATGGATAAATGACAAGATCCCCTCAACTGGTCAAATAGATATTTGATATGTGAAAGAGGATACCAGTTCATTACTTCTATATAGTATAACTTCTAGTATTCAACACATAAGTGAATATTCCCTTCAACATTCTTAGAAAACAAAACTAGATAACCCCAAGGTGTTGTACTAGGATAGATAAACCCATTATTCATCAAATATTCTAGTTGAGTCTTGAGATATTGAAGTAATATTGGTACCATATTGTATGATGGATTAGAAACTATCCTAACCCAAAGAATGATCTCATTTGTAAACTCCATATATCTCTCAGGTGGTATCCTAGAGAATTCTTGAGGAAACACATCCTAAAACTAGTCTAGTATGGGTGGAAATACGTATTGGTTTATACCTCTATCATTGAGAAAATAAATTGAACTTGGGCAATGAGTTCCCCTATTTGTTGATGTAATGTCCTTGCACGGACTACCTAGATATCTGATGCTCCATGATGACTATATAGTTTACCCTCACGAGACATAAATGTCACTATCATGCAGTAATAGTTTATTTTGGCTCGGTATAATACTAACTACTCCATACACATAATTAGGTTAAATATTGACATGTAAATGATATAGAGATCCCATAGAAACTTATACTCCCCAACCTCAAGATAACACCCCTTGCACAAAAAAATGTCTCTTGATCATACTCCCAAAGTAGTATCTGTCATCATAACCCTACTCAATAACTCCATTGTCAGGGTCATACCATTCAAAAGTTGGACATATATTAAATAATGAGAAGAAGCAGTATTAAATAAGGCAATAGCTAGAGTATAATCTACAAAAATAATATCTCTTAATGTAGACGGTCCACCCTCATTATCCACCCCGGTAGGCTGAACGACATGAAAATATCATTCCACTATTCCAGATGTTGCAGTCTAAGTCCCTTGAGCTGCACCACTCTTCTAATACGGGTTCTCTATCCCAAAATCACCACATACACTTCCTCTACCGATAGTATAACCCCACCATAAATCCTAATACAGTTTATAAGATCCACTCCCCCCACACTGGTTTTGTCTCGCATCTCTACCACTACCCATATATCGTGGGTTCCAATAAAACCTCTATAGATTTCCTATCATTCAGAAAGATATAAAGTCTACCAGTGGTTGGGGACAATGTCTACGATAGTGGGTCGTCCTTATGCACTTGTGTCAAAGAACTCTGGTAAGATCCTTAGTAACTGGGCCTTCCCCTTATCCACACATTTTTCAAAGACTTGGTAAAAATTCTTATAACGACGCTTCCTTCCTTCAGAAGATGAACCACCTGATCATATAGTAGAAACCAAAAATCATCCATTAGAAGCCTATTTCAGTTTATCCTTATCTATTAGAACCGTATCCACCACCATAGTAAAATTCATGAATCGAAAGATGTTAACATGGGAGATGATATCACATTTAATTATATTCTATAAACTCATTTTCATAACTTTCTCATCCCTTTCCAATGCTGAAAAAAGGTGTTACAGGTCTATAGAGTGACCAGAATATTTCATCACGAACATACTACCCTCAGTCAACCACATGAACTTAGAGACTCTCTCCCATATCAGTCTCTCTAGATAATAGTACTCTCGTAACATATCAAAAAAGTACATCCATAACATACCATCACCATATCTTGTCTGGGAATGATCATCCCACCCGCTCTTCCTAATCCACATAAAATGTAGGAAGATGACGTGACCCTGTTCTCAATAGACTTCTGCAAATGGTCAAGTACAGTCTGGATGGGATCAATCTAGAACTCAACTACCATAGATCCACCCTCTCAAGTAATCATTAGATGGTGTTGCAAATGAAAGTCCCATTTTAGATCTGATATTCTATTCAGAACTCACCCTAGTTGTATTTCTATGAATTGCATGAACCAAAAATGTTCTCATGGAACTATTCTCTAACTCCTTCACCTGACAGTATCAATTCCTTAGGTTACACTGCTGGAGGATCACTTCTAGCCATATCCCCATGTAATTCTATTAGAGGACTTCATCATGGATGTGTAACTCTATAATGATAAATACATGTATTATGTCACATTACACAACATTAACATATTTTACAAGAGGTATTTACAAAAATCCATGCCAAATTATCCTTCAAACCCCCCCACATGGTAAAAATTGAGGTTCTAAAACTACCCTTAACCATTCTATATCTTGGTATTGGTTAATAAAGGGTGAACTCATTATAATTAATCAAGTTTCTCATTAGGCACCCATTTATTAACATATTTAATCATTTTAAAATTTCCAAATCATACTAGGAACCTTTTTCCTAAAATCATTCACAATCAAGGGAAAAAAATTAATTTCAACTACTGAACCAAATCCCATTTTCTCAGGCATGACATAAATGATGCATGTTTGAAAAACCTCTTGAGTATCTAACATGATGCATGCATACTCAAATCTCATGTCGTTATATCCTATTAGTGAAATCGTAGAAAATATTCAAAACAATAATAACATCACACAACAATTTCATCACTTGAGTTGAAATAACATCAACTGTAAGAACACACATCAATAACAATAATCCCACCTGGGGTACATGGATTTTACCCCTATACATATGTTAGTTACTCCCATGATTGAGCTCTTAACTAAGGCTTGAATCATTAAATTCTACAATTTACCTTTCAAAAATAGTATGACAAAATAAAAAGGAAATATAACTCCTCTGATACAACTTTTTAACACCCAACACAGGTAGCACACACTGTTTCCCCCAAAACATTCGGTTACATGACTTCAGGTGCACCCTTGCATATTCCAGAGGCTCTCAACTAGTAGCGAAGGTATAATATCGATAATGGGGACACTAAACCATCTTTATAAAAGTATAAAAATAGTGAAAATAAATATAAATAATCAAATTATATAATCTACAACCAAACTAATCTAGAATCCCATGATGACCAAAACGGGAAATACCATATCCAAATCAAAACTATTGAAATATAATTCCATATACAGGTCATGTTTCAATATGAAAAATCCAAAATAAATAAAGACAATGAAAACTCTCCAGAAGGTCCCAAATCACATCTGGTTCCCTCACACATGCCACATCTAGACTCATCCATCTAACGTAGGAATCATTCCCTTATCTTTCCTACAAACATGTATCCTATTCAGGTACCAATCAGGCAGCCTAAGTAGGGTGTGAGTACAACTCAATAGGACACCACAAATAGAATCTAAAATAATATCCATTCAATAATAGTGTATGTTTTTGTATAAAGAGTAAAATATAGATCATAAATAAAAATTTATCACATATATTATTCATTAAATTAACAACATAAACACTCATGTTATTTAGGACACCCAAATCCTCAATTCTAGATTCGAGCCATTCCGAAGTCTGAACCATATCAAAATACCAAGTTTATCATTTATCATTTCATTTAAAATCATCTCAGGGACACTTATAACCATGGTACAGTGTTAAATCATGGGCACAGAACATCATGTCTAAAACCCAGTTATTCATTGGAGACCCAATCCATGTCCCACACCTCAATAATCACAGAGTTATTTGGATCTTCAATCCATGTCCCATACTCACTATATCATATGTTTATTTTGATCCTCAGTACCATTCCCATAAACATTTATCAAACATCAGTATTTGGAGCCTCAGTACCTATCCCACAAATAATTGTCACTATGGTCTTTGGAAGCAGTAGTCCTTGTCCCATACATGTTTGTTACTATGAGATTTTGAAGAATCGGTCCATGTCCCACACACGAATATCAAAATCACACTTATATTAAATCTATCACATCATTCAAGGTTAATCCAAATTAACCTTATCATCACATTTCATGTCAATTAATATACCATTACAACAATCAGAAAAGAATGGTTCAATACCTTAATTAGATGGAATATTATTATCAATTCACTATTAAACCATCTTACAATATTACATTCACATAACCCATTAACCCATTATGGTTAAGTCAACCATCTCATAACCCTCATTATAACCTGATTCATAACCACATTAATTGACCAATTCAAAAAACCAAATTTCCAATCAATTCCATAATCAAAACATTCCATTAATTAATTTACCAATTAATTAATCCAACTATAACAATTTCATAATAATAATATTTCATTAATTAGTTCAGAAATTAATTAATCCAATCCCACAAATTAAATATTTAAAATATTCAATTAATTAGTTCACCAACTAATTATTCCAATTACACCAATTGAATAATCACAACATTCAATTAATTGATTCTCTAAAAAATTATAAAATAAAATGTGTCCATAAATTAATTAATCAATTAATTAATCAATTCATGATTAAGTTTGAAAACATGAAAATTTAAATCTATCAATTCATACATTAAATTGGATTTAGTACTATTGGAATTGAATTTAGACCACCTAACTCATGATTGATGGTGGACACATGCCAACGGAAATCCCCAATTGAAGCAGCATGATCACGAACATGATGAAGACTGAGATCTTGATCAGAAATATATATCCAAGATCAAACAAATAAAGATCCAATAATACTATATATATATCCATCACACCAAATGAAACCCCTTTAAAATTATAGAAATACTGGAGTGATAGAGGAAACCATGTGAGGTGATATTCTCTTATCGATGGGGGTACATATCTTCAATCCAAACTTCGAATCATAGAGAATTGAGGTTTTAAGGCCAGTTAATTCATCTGGGAACCTCTATAAATGAGAAAACAAATTAGGGTTGATATTGGGTGTTTAGAGGTATAATATTAAGGTTTGAGAATTTTTTAATTAATTTTTAGGGGATTAAAATCCCATACACCTGATTTATTGCTGGGAGAACATGGTTTCACCTAATCATGTTTCTGTCCTTATATATCCTCCTATGAGTAAACAAGTTGATTCTAATACGGAACATATTTTGGAAAATTGTACGCCAACCCTAAAATCCCCCTCTATCCTAGGTTGCACAGTTTGTTGGGGTATGGCGCACAGTTTCAGAAAATCATACACTAACCATGCACTTCCCAAAACCCCTCTAAAACAACCAATTTTCTCCCAAATGAGCCCAATATAAAACTCAAATAAGATGAACATGAAACAATTAAAATCAGTACCGTTAACCAAACATGATAAATCTCTCTAAATGGTCAGGATATTACATCTTCCTAGGCTTTCTTAGAGCTTAGTGGTTCTATTATTATGGGGGATTTATATATTAGAATCCTTATTATTGAAATTCTAAATAATGTCTGATAGGGATATTTAGAAACCATCGGAGTGTTCCTTGGTAACTATTTGATGGGTAAAGATCACCAATAATTGAGGTAGGGAGTTCTTATCTCTTTTGAGGAACTTTCATTACATCCCAAGGAAATGTATGCCACTTTTGTCTAAAACCAATTGTAATGAATAAATATTATATTCAGAATTATAAATGGATGACTCAATCAAGGTAATTTTATATATAATGTTAAATATTTTCAAAGATGAATTTATATAAATTCATATGATTTTTTTATCAATAATCTGTTTTATTTAAAACCTATTTAAATTGTTATGAAATTTTTTTATGTTAGTGCATCACATGATTACATCAAACTCAACATACATTAAGAATTTTGTTTGTATGGATTTTCTATTAAACCATCACACGCCTTATAAGAAAAATTTCACTTTATGATTCATTTTTTAAATATATTGGATTATCAATTGTATGATATTTATTTCCTTTTTATTTAAATAAATTAATCTTGTTGTCTTGATTAGTATGAATATGTTCCATGATCTATATCTGAGGATTAGTGATGCTTAGAATATATATGTTTTATTCATATAATTTCCTTAATATAAGTGTTTTCAAATTTAATTAGGTTCCCAAAAAATTAGGGGGTAATTACATGTCTTGTTACTAAAAATTAGCAGTGATTATTATTAGAGCATAAAGAGTGAATAGTGTTGAATTTACATGTTAGTAACATGCTTCCTCTTCACTATTATCATATTTTATCAAGAAAACGTTTCATTCCACCCTAACTTTAATGAGATATAAATTATTTATCCAAACTAAACTTTGAGTAAAAGTTTCATTGGTGGTTTGGAGATTTCTCAATAAGCATGGTGGGAGGAAAGTTTATTCTTTTTATATATTTTTTGTATCCTAAAACAATTTTTTCATAAATAAATTATATGGTTTACAAAAATAAAATTTTATTTTTTTATAATTTATAGTGATTTGTATTTTTTTCTAATAATTTTACTTCTAAATTGTCTTCATGAAACTACCTTTCCTTTAGAAACATAAACTATTCACTGTTTTAAATATGATATAGATTTCAAAAAAAAATACATGTGATTCTATTTTTATATCAAATTTTCATATTGTAAAGTATTTTTCAGTTATAAATCCATTTAGATGAAACATATATATTAGGTTCCTAGGGGTAAAATTACATTCAAACACACACACACACACCACACACATTGTCCTGAAAGTTAGGTCATATCCCCCCCAAGTTATAACCTACCCAACCAGACACTTTTATTACATCATATATTTTTGACCTGATGGCCCAGTGGGAATGAAGCCCATTACATGGCCCTTAGGCCCCTATTTTTTTCCCAAAGGCCCATTCTATGAATATTACCCAGAAACAATAGTACTTCCTACAATATTGCTGCATCTACAGTGATATCTACAGCGCCCACCGCTGCTATAGTACTGTTATAGCATCCTACAAACAATGGGTTTTGAACTGACAAACTCATGTAGTATTACGGGGTTTCTCTACCACTAATCTTAACCCAAAATAAAAAATTACAAGGTGTTTTCAGCCCCCAGGGGTTACATAGAATAGGTGAGCTATTACCCACCACTGAGCGCCTTTATGTACTCCCCTGTCTGAAGGCCCAAGTGTAACGGCACCCAGGCTTTCAGGCTAGTTCCACATGGCGTATACGGTCCGACGAGAGGTGATAATTGTATATAGTGCACATCACCTTGTGGGGACTCAAACTCGAAACATCTAGGTCAGGACACCACCTCCACTCACCAACACACCCATGACCCATGGGCATTTAGATAAAATAATTATTCTCCAAAATGGTGCGTTTAGGATAGAAACATTATTTTTAGGGGAAAATTACTTTTTAATGAATGTTTTAATTCCACTTTTATATCTTATTTTATTAATAATTTGGTTCACTATAATAATTTATTAATGATGAAAAATACCATGCATAATATCTTTCTCGGTATATCACTAATGGCTATTTGTGACTTCAACAACATACTTAGTGTTTTATTTGGATATTGATTAATGAAAAAAAGAACCCCACTTTGTAACATATGAATGGATTGAATTTTTATAAAAAACCATAAATAAGAAGTTATTTCATGACTAGTATCATGTTTTTATATTTTTTTTAAAATGATTATAATGATAATGGTTTTTTTTTATTTAGAATATTGTGTACATGGATAGGTATTTTATATTTTAATAACAATTTGTAAAAATTGCATAAGCTAGTACAATACATTGGATGGGTTGAAATATCAATAATGATTATACTTATTCCCATATTCTACATCATGGGTTGGTAGTGCCTAGAATCTATTATAGACCATTCACTTTATATAAAATAGTTGCATACTCTTATTCAGACAATGGGATGGATGCAAATATCTTAGATTTATTTGCATTAATCGTGGTTTCTATGACCTGGTAATCTCATAGTTTTTGTTTCAGGATCAAATTAAGTAGAATAAGAATTGATCCTCTTAGTATGTGGATTTAATTATAGTAGTTAAATATTTATCTGTAAGTATTTACTCACTTATTTCTTCATTGCTTTTATGACTTCTTCAAAAACTATTTTATTATATATGTATATAAATGAGTTCACATGTTCATTAATATACCTTCCTATTCAGTGTGTTGTTGAGACATGTTGGTGGTTCTATATTACGTATGTATATGACCCCACACTACATTGAAACCTTGGTTATTATGAATATTCATTTTTTATATTCTAGATATGACAGTTACATTAAATATATATGAGTTTTCTTATTTGTTAGTTGGAGTATTTTTATGGGCTCATTTTTTCAGACTCCTTGTGGTAATGGATAAGGGGTCCATGTTTCATAGAGTAGTGGTGGCACATCAACTATTATGGGTTTTTATAGATAAAAAACTTGTTTAATGTAGTGGAAGAGAACAAAACAATAAAATCACAATATCGACCTTACATGAAATTGAAACCATGTATACTTATAAAATGAATAACCCACACATTACACAATTAATATTCTACTACTATCATTGATCAACACTTGATGAATAAAATTAGTGGTATCCAATGGACTCCCTCCCCATGGTGTGTCCTTGTGATGAACCAAATCACATGATGCATGGGTGGGATCCTCAAACCTTCTATAATATTATAGTATCTTGTTGAGTATTGAAAGAAGTAGTAGAGGGCGTCATATATGTTAGAATCAATAAGAGAACGAACACACATAAACTCACACCATCTCAACGAAGTTGGACACATATATAGTCCTCAATACATTCCAAAAAACATTTTCATTGTTACATATATTATTAAATGTAAGAGTTTTTTTGTGTATTAAAAACATTTTAACCCTAAACTAATATAATTCTCATTCAAATTCCATATTATGAATCACTTCAACTGATAGTAGTCATTTGTGGTAGGATCATGGATATTTTACTTCTATTAATCAGTCATAATACACCATGATAATTGTGGTATTTGATTTGTAACATTATAGTCAATCCATATCAAACACTGTGGTTGGATTAATGAAGAATCTTCATTTTTTTTATATTCTTCTATATGAAATGATTCAATTATATATTACAATATTCCTTATAACATAGTTGTAATACAATATGAAAAGTATATAGAATATATTATGATATATTAAATACTCAATATGTTTTATATTTTCTTTAGGGAATACCACCCTCAATTTCCCACTTGTACTTAAGACATAAATAATTAGTACATTTTTAAATTATATTATATAATATACAATAAATTTTGAAACCAAATCTTATAACCCTTTTCTATATCTACCAAAAACCATTTGTAAATCTACCATCAATTTTATTTGGTATCACATCATATGAAACACCATGTGAATATCCAATAAAAACTTATTTTAAATAAACTCTAAAAGGATTTTAGCATTTCTATATAATTTTTGTAATACTTAATCCCTATTTATTCAAACACAGTGTGTAACCCCAAGGGCATTTATAGAGATAAAAATAAATATAAATTCAAAAATACATTGACATATGAAAAGAGTTTCTTAGATTAAAGTATTAGTACTACTCAATATATAAAGGGATCAGATATGCTGTCCATAAAACATATATATCTCCAAATAAATGTCAACCATTTTCATCATATCAATGTATTCAATTTATTACTATATCATTTTCAAATACATTGAGTAATCATGGGACATAAATCATGTCAATTTCATATAGCTTCTCATACATTTTAAACTATTAATATATACACTGACTAGGTTAATGAATATAATACCAGACATTCATATTTATGGATGAGAAAAATATATGATTTAATGACCCTCAAATTTCACATATGAGGTCAATGTATGGTTTTAGTTGAAATTATTTTATTCGCAGTATTTTTGAATTTTATCAAGGGTAGTGGGGCATAAAATATGAGTTAAAGAGGGGTACTAAGACCACTCTATGTAAATAGGTATTAGGATGGAATCATGTACCCATATAGTATGAACAAAGTACCTAGTATGATGGGAAATTGACCTATAAAGGTTGAAGCGCCACTAACCACACAATTTAGAAGAGGTAGGTACTCAGTTGTGATAAAAAGTAATGAGTCTTGAAGAGATGGGAACCTGATCACATTGATTATTTTTTTATGTTTGTTATTATAATTTCTTATATGACCAACTTATCTCTTTCCCCCTCACCTTCCTTAATCCACACTCAAATTACGATTTATTTGGATCTCTTACATAGAATTTTAATATTATTTCAACTCTTCTCTTCATTGTTTGAAACTTAATTCATCATGAGGGTCATATATTTGTATTTCTAACACCATCCATGCCATAGATTCCTCCTAAATACTCTATTAAGTGGTTTCTCTTTAAAAATTATTAATCCTATGGGTTTTTAGTTGTTTTTATGGTTCTATATATTTGGCATTGAATCAAATATCACATATTTTCTCAAGGTAAGAATTCCATATTGTGTCAATATATTATATGTAGTTATAGGGGATTAATTTTATGAGGGCTTGTGATTTTTTAATTTAATGTTATTATTTAGGTATAAAAGTTGATTGGTGGGTCTAAATTTATGTGATTGATCTCTTAAAGGGTAGTTATGGGTAAAATGTATATGGTTTTGTGAAACATTTCCTTATTTTTTTACTTGAGGTAGGTAAATTGTTCTAAGAGATAAATATTTTGGATTATTTAAATATTTGGTGATATAGTGGATTGATAAATGGGTTTGAGTGAAAAAAAATCAATAAAACGTGAATTTTTATCTCAAAAAAGCATGACTATTATAGGTAACATAGAATTTTTGGAAAGAGATAAGCTAGTGGGATATATTTCGGGTATCCTTGTGCATTTGGGGTTCCATTAGACTAGTGGGTTAACCTAAATATTTGTATTTTTATTTGAATTTAAATCTATTTATTTATTTATATGTTAACATGGATGGTTGTAACCACATCTTGAGTGAGTGGGAGTTGAAATTTAATGTGATGGAATGGGATCTTGGATATTGGGGATAATCTGAGTGAGAGGGTCTAGTCTAAGATGATGATGCATTGCCTCCACTAAGAGAGTAGGTATATTCTAGGATATGATTCATGAAATCCATTGAGTGAGAGGGTATGGTTTGTGATGTGATATGTGACTATCCCTGAGTGAGTGAGTGTGGTCAGAGACTTGGTATGAGAAATTATGTGTGATATCCTAAGAGATAGAGAGTGTGGTGAAGAAAATGTTGTGGAACTGTACATTGAGTGGGAAGGTAATATTCATGCTCTATGTGTAACTCCCCCACACTAGCTACCTAGAGTCAGTGCATTATTACATAACATTGGCATGATCACGGGATATTAAGTCTCAAAAGACTGATTAGTTTAGTATCCTTGGAATTACTAGATACATACATATGTTTTACGTTAGATTATGGAATAAAAAACATTATTCTGTATCTTTTAAACACACTCAAATACCATAGCCTATCCATGCAGGTCAATAATAATATACTTCTTCACATCCTGGGAAAAATAAAACATAAGAAATGAGTGAGCTCAGATTCTCAGTAAGGATGACAATATAGCGGAAACATTCATAAATAACCATAAACATTGAAGGCATTGTACAAAACTAAAACACAATCCTTTTAAAATTAAATTTCAGAATAATATGGAAAAGATAAATAAAATAGTACAATTTACTTATTCATATGGATTTTCTACTGTTCGAGTAATCACATGAAATATCAATAGCTAATTTCATAATGATGGAATGCATAATGTAAGACATTATAACCACATAGTCAAGGCCACCTGATAAGACTACAAATAATATTTTGTCAAAGCCTTGTGAAAAGACACTAGTTTGCCTCCTGAGTCCTTCTAAAGTATCAAGGATCTAGAGTGGGATCCACCAATCACTTACCAATTCCAATTCATTCCCTATTTGAAAATGATGAAACATAATATAAACATTTATATTAAAACTAGCATATGAAATGTCAATAATTTAACTATAAACCATGAATGGTATAAAAATATCATATCCATTGTAAAACATATAAAAAACTTCAAAAAAATATGTAAGATTCTATCATAATAAATCAACTTCAAACAAATGTAAAATCCATGGAAGAATGTTTACATAAATGAAATCCATCCAAATACTATCTGAGTGAAATATTTATTTATACATTGAAATAATTAAAAAGTAAAGGAAAAAATTATTTTGAAAAAATTATTTTAATCTTGTATGGGAAGTTTTGATGGTGATATAATGGCGGAAATAGGTGCACCTTCCGTATAAGTTAAAAAATAGTCTTTCCTTAATTTGTTGAAAAGGACATAAAGTACCTTGTCTGGAAAGCTACAAAAATATTCTTTTGAAACAATTTTATAAAAATTCAATCATGAGTATAAATGAATTTAAAAAATAGTCCAATAAATAGTAAAAATGATTTTAAATATTTTTTTAAAAATCACAGATGTGGATGATAAAGAGGTCTCAGTAGATACTCACGTATAAACAACTTTGGATAATAAAGATATTGTGAAATTTAACAATTAAATTGTACTTTTCCTTGGTTGAGGGTACGTTAAAATCCTGTATAATAGATAAATAATTGATATTAAATTATACAAGAACCACATACTTAAATATGATATCATATAATAACTTCAAATATTTCCTTGTTAATGATATTTTAGTAGTATCACCATTTTCGGTGTTAATAGATTTGTTTCCTTTGTATGTCTTGTTACGTAAGTCATGTTTGTTATGGATAGGATGTATTTGATTCATTTCAAGAATGATATTAATTTCTTAAACATTATGTATAATCATAAAATAAAAATTATTCTTGAATGGTGATGATGGGGAAATGAATCTTATCACCTTCGTGGAGACGGTAATCCGTAAGTACGCACGAGCGACAATTTCGTTCTTTTGATGGTAAAATAGTATGTAATTGGATCGTATATCAAATATAAAGAATAATTAACATGTTTTATTTAATATTAACATCAATTATACTCATTATTATACTCATCCAAATAATGAAGTGTTGAATTAACAAACTACACCACAACGTACAGACGGTAAGTCGTACGTACGCAAGTATGGTGACTTTTTCATTCATAGGATGGATAGAATATAGAATATGGTTGTACTATTTTTATAATAATATTATAGTACATTTATGGTATTAGGGTTACAATTTTGGTATGTAAACAATATAGAAAGAGGAAGCGGAAGAAGAAAAGAACTGTGAAATAGTTGTTGAATTTATTACCCCTTCTTCGGATGCTTCCTTTTGATTTGATCAAAAGGGATACTTAGGATGGATTTGTGATCAAATTAAAGCCTATAGGTTGAATTTAGTGTATTTGGGAAGATATTTGATCTGGGTTTGGATGAGCCAAATGGATTTGGAGTTGTTATTTTGAGAGATGGAGAAATACCCATTTATAAGAGAGGAGAGGGACACTTTTAAAAAGGATTGAAATATTAATTTATTATATGATCTTATTCGGTTTATAATTGCAGAAAAAAAATTTATTTCAATGCTAAGATGTGGATGGGTTGAAAACCTCTCAACCAATTGGTTTTATATAGGTTTATGTCACAATATTAACCTTATCTTCTAGATTTAACTCTCAGTTAATTAGTTTAACTTTTACCAAGTATTATTGTATTATTATAATTAATGTTAATAACATTAATATAAAAATCCAATAGAACCCCTAGTGGTTAATTATTGACATATATAACCTTATATAAGTCCTTTTCCTAAACCTTAAATTTTTAGGATTAATATATCATTTAATAATATAGTTTTTATGAGAAAAATTCATTTTTGACAATTTTGACACTATTTGATATTTTCTTTTTGTGAAAGACATAAAAACATTATCACTATGAAAAAAAATTATTTAATAAACCCTAAAATATCAAATTATCCTATAAAATTATTTTATGGCATTAAAACTTTCAAATTATATTTATTTTAATATTTATAAAATCATTTATTTGATTCTTTCATTAAAAATGAAAGTATTGCATCATTATTGTGTCATAAATAAATATATTTATATTATGTTTAAAAATTATAAATAAAATGTCATGATGTAGAAAATATTTTTATCTTTATAATTACTATGTATAGTCTAAGGTATCAATTATATACCCTCATATAAGAATTTTTTTACTAAAAGATACACGCTTAAGTTAATTTTGTCTTTACCTTAAATTAATTAATATAAAATATCATTATTACTCCCAAGAAGCTCCATGGGGTCCCAAAATCTACCCAAGGATATCCATGGTCGGGAATGTTACTTACAATAGGGTCAGAACATGTGATATCATAATTTTAATATTATTATAATATTATTTTTTACTCTTATTTAATGGATTTACCTTTAAACCAGATTAATAAAATATTTAAAGATTTAACAATTCATAATGTAAAAAAATAAAAGATACAACTTTACATAATTTTTACCTCTTAATTCCAAATATGGAATCCATTTTCCCAAATTCAAAACACAGAAGTTGCAGAAATTAATTTAAAATTAATTCTTGTTGTCAAAACCAAAAGGCGTGTTTTTAAGAAATAAAAACTATCAAAATATTGACTCGTGTTTATGTACAACGTAAGTATAAAATTACATAAAATGTCTTCAATTATATTAAATGATAAAAATAAAATCTAAAGATACTTTAAAACCACTTAAATTTATAATTTAACACTAGAAATTATTTCGATTAAAAATGTTTTTTTAATTAAATTTTATTGTTTTTAACTATTCATCAAAATATGAAATTTATCAGAAAAGTACCAAAAATTTATCCAAAATAAATTTATATGTCCCAATTATATAGAATAATTTAATTTGATCAAATTATATATATATAAAAGTATCTAATATTGGATTCAAAAAAGGATCTTCATTAAAAGGCGGAAAAAATGCATTTTTGGTAATAATACTTCTTTTATCTGAAAAATTGAATTCGTCCTTATATTATGTCTACGAAAAAAAATATGAATGTTAAAATTATATGAGAAATAAATAAAATTCAAAATGTGTTTTTACTATTCATAACCTCTTTTAAAATGACTAGTTTGATTGGACATGGTGTTCTTGAACTCGGTGTTGCATACATCACACGATATTGTATTATTCAAAGTGAAACATACCATGGAAGCTTGGAGTATTATATTCTTCCCTCCTTCAATAAATTGTTTCCTTGCAATTTGAAATTGTTCTTCGAAAATAAATGGTCAAAAAATAGAAAATACCTTTGTGGAATCCAACATCAGAAATAGGGTTAATAAAATTTAGTCTTAATAAGAGGGAAAGGGAAATGAAAAAGTCACCACAAATTTAGGATTTTGAATTGGATAACATTGGTGGAAATTATAATTATAGGAAAACGTAAATATTTATAGGGAGTGATTGAGGTCATCAATCCCAAATAAGTGATTGGAAATTTGAGGGCCTCAAAGCCATAAATCGTTGATGATTTAAAATATCATCAATTAAATAATGTTTAAAATATTAGAATAACATAATTTCAGTTATAATATCCTTTCACTAATGTTTAAGAATTAATTTCTTCATATAATAAGAGGAAAAAATATACTTGAAAAGTAGACTTTCATCCTTCAAATAATTTCTACCACAAACTCATCTTTCACTAAAAACCCAGTTATAACTGAAAATATTCTATTTATCCTAATCTTATAGGGTTCCAACTATAAACATATATGATTTAAATGAAGAAAATATTTTTTAAGTAACCAGGGACTTCATTTAGGCTTGTGGTAGGTGATAAAGGATTTCCATACTTTGGTTTTGGGTTTGATTCTTGCATTTTTTCCAACATAACGGGTTATTTCCCAACCTGTAGGTTAATATTTTTCTAAAACTATAGTGTTATAATATTCCAATAATAATCTTATGAAATTTTTTAACCTTAAATAATACAATCCAATATTCAACTTAATTCATTTCAACCATTATAGTTATCCAAAATACATATGTCCAAACTCTCTCTAAAATGTTTCTAAATTCCAAAATCAATTGTAACATCAGATTCCCCAAACAACGTAAAGTTTATCTTATTTTCACATACTTAAAATATGATTACCTTCATTATATTAAATCCTTAATGAGAACAAAAAATTTACTGTAGTATAATCCTTATATATATTACATTCTTCTTATAACCAGAATATAATTCTTGAATCCAAAATCACAAATACATTAATTATTCCACTTCAACTATAGTAACAACATAAGCTTGGCCTTGATCCCTTATCCTTTTATGAGGTAGGTTTCCTTGGAGATTATGAAATTAATTTTCATAATTCCCTATTTTTCTACAATTGTAGCATTCAACAATGAAAATATTTTTCTATCCATTGCAATCACGATCCTAGTGACCTTTTTCCCCTTATTTGTAGCAAACTCTCATTCCTTTTAGGAAAGTACCTAGGTGTTTCTTCCCACAATTATCACATTAGGGAAAATCCTTCTTTCCCTTTTCCCCTTTATTTGTATCTTTCTCCACTATTCTCTTCTTCTATTTCTTTACTTTAAGGCCATAAGACATAGAGAATTCATTTTCGGTCTTGATAGCACATGAAACCATATCTTCGTATGATGAGAAAGATTGTGAGACTAATGTTCAAGGGAGAAATTTTTTTAACCCATTAAATAATCAATCAATATTAATTCTTGGGTTATGTATATAATCTATTACATTCCTTTCTAAACTTGTAAAGTTAGACTCATAATTTGCAACATTCTCATCCACCTATTACTTCAGACTCAGAAATTATGATTCCATATCATCTTGATGGTCACGAGGAAATTATTATTCTAAGAAGAGATTTTTAAACTCCCTCTATTACATATTTGATACTTCTTCATCCTCCTTTGTTTTTTGAATTAATAACCACCATTGATCTGCATCTCTCACGAGGCGATAAACTATGATGAAAACATTTTCCCTTTTTCGCTACGCCCCAAAGGATGAAATATTTTCTCTATGGAACATATCCATTGCTCAGCTACAAATGGATTTGTAGTCCCATTGAATGTGGGTGGTTTTTGGATAATGATGTGGTCTAACATTGATCCTACGCATTGTGGATTAGGGTTCTCTATATGGGTAAGGTTATTATTTATAACCTGAGTGAGTTGTCCCAATACGGTTATAAGTTGTTCTAGACCAGTTGCATCACCAGCTCCACTATAATTACCTTTAGTTGGAGGGGAATCCCTACCAGTATTACGGGGGTTTATATGGGTTCCATTCCTTCCACTAGGCGAGATTTCAAAACAATGACATACACTAGATTAGTTTATTAGTTCCAATACATAATTCCAAACTAATAAAATACCTAACATAAATTGAATAGTTTATGAATATAATCCAAAATCATAAAAAAAAATTCTATTAGTATATATTTACTCATAAATCATTCATAATGATGTATCAAGAAAATATGAATTATCCAAAGTATATCCTCAGAGATGGTCGTAACCAAGAGTGCAACAAGGCTAATTTTCATGTACTAAAATACCCCGAGTCAAGCCTAAAACCCCTTGTCGGTGTTTTCAATACTAGGTACATCATTTCCGGAGCCACCTCTACCTGATCGTATCCAGACAGGGATGCATTTTTGGAAAATATACAAAATCTAACATTAACAAAATATTAGGAAGTTCTTCTATAATAATCCTCAAAGTCTATCGTAGGATAATGTTATCTAATCAGAGTTTTTTCTAAATATATCTTCCAAGGGTTGTACTAAACTTCCTCTTATACCAACTGTAACACCCCAACCCTAGTTACCCAGAGTCGGTGCATTATTACATAACATTGGCATGATCACAAGAGATCAAGTCTCTAAAGACAGATTAGTTTAGAAGCCTTGGAAGTATTGGATACATTATAGAATAAAAAAAATCATTGCGTATCTTTTTAATACACTCATATCCCATATCCTATCCCTGTAGGACAATTATAATATATTTCATCACATCTTGGTAAAAATAAAACATATGAAAGGGGTGAGATCAGATACTCAATAAGGATAAAAATATAGTAGAAACTTCATAAATAAGCATAAACATTGTAGGAAATGTATAATACTAAAAAAAGCCTTATAATATTAAAATTCAGAATAATATGGAAAAGATAAATCAAATAATGACATTTACTTATTCACATGGATACTCTACTATTCCAAGAATAACATGTAATATCAAAAGCTAATTTCATAATAATGGAATGAATAATTTCTGACATCATAACCACATAGTCAAGGCCTCTTACCAAGACTACAAATAAAATGTTGTCATGTACTTGTGAAAAGACACTAGTTTGTCTCATGAGACCTACATATGCATCGAGGAGCTATAGCAGGTTCCACCCATCATTTACTAAGTACAATTCATTCCTCATATGAAAATGTTGAAACATAATATAAACATTTGAATTAAAACTAGCATTCGAAAAGTAAATAATTTAACCATAAACTATGAATGGTATAAACATAGAACATCTACAGTCACACATATCACAAAACATTCAATTAAATATAAAAGATTGTATCATATTAAATCATCTTCAAACAAATTTAAAATCCAATGAATGATGTTGATATAGATGAAATCAATCCAAAAACTATTTCAGTGAAATATTTATTTATAAATTGAAGTCATTTAAAAGTAAAGAAATAATTTATTTTGAAAATATTATTATAATCTTCTAAGGTATGTTTTGAAGGTGATATAGCAGTGGAAAATATCCGCACCCACCGTATAAGTTAAAAAACATTATTTCCGTAATATGTCGAGAAGGTCATAAAGCATATTATTTGGAAGGCGACAGAAATATTCCTTTCAAACCATTTTATAAAAATTAAACCAAGGGAATAAATGAAATTAACCCAAAGTCTAGTAAATAGTAATTTTTTTTTAAATACATTTTTATGAAACACAGATGTGGATGATAAAGTGGTCCCATTAAATATTAACAAATAAACAACCTCAGATAATAAAGAGATAGTGAAATTTAACCCTTACCTTATACTTTTCCTTGGTCGAGGGTATGTTAAAATCCGGTATAATAGTTAAATAATTGTTATTAAATTATACAATAATCACATACATAAATATGATATCATATATGATCTTCTAATATTTCTTTGTTAATGATATCTTAGTTATATCATCGTTTTGGGGGTAAACTGATTCATTTTCCTATATTTTTTCTGTTACGTTAGTCGTTCTTTTTATGGATAGGATGTATTTGATTCATATCCAGAATGATATTAAGTTCTTAAACATTATTTTTAATTATAAAATGAAAATTATTCTTTAATGGTGACGTTGGCGAAATAAATCTTATCGCATTCGTGGAGACGGTAATCCGAATGTACGCATGAGCGACAATATCATTATTTTGATGGTGAAATAGTATGTTATTGGATATTATATCATATATACAGAATAATTAACATGTTATATTTAATATTAACATCAATTATACTCATTATTATACCCATATAAATAATGAACTGTTGAATTAACAAACTACACCACAACGTGGAGACGGTAAGTCGTACGTCTGCACGTATGGCGACTTTGTCATTCATAGGATGGATAGAATATTGAATATGGTTGTAACATATTTATAATAAAATATCAGTATGTATAAGATACTGGAGTTATTATTTTGGTATGTAAACAATAAAGAAAGAGATTGTGGAAGAAGAAAAAAAACATTGAAACAGGAGTTGAAATTATTACCTCTTCTTCGGGTGCTTCCTTTTTATTTGATCAAAAGGTATTCTTAGGTTGGATTTATGATAAAATTAAGGACTTTATATTACTATGAGGGTATATGGGAAGATATTTGAGCTGGGTTTGGCTGATACAAATGGATTTGGAGGTGTGATTTTTAGAGAATGGGAAGTACCCTTTTATAAGAGAGGTGAGGTTCACCATACAAAAATATTGAAATATTAGTTTATTATAAAATCATAATCAGTTTATAGTGGATCAAAAAGGATTTATTTAGAGTATATGGTGGGTATGGGTCTAAAAAATATAAATTAATAGGTTTTAGAGAGGTTTATGTCACTATATTAACCTTATCATTTCGATTTTACTCTTAGTTAAACAGTTTAACGTTTTCCATGTATTCTTGTATTATTATAATAAATGGTTCATAAACATACTATGAAAATCCAATAGAAACCCTAGTGGTTCATTATTGACATATCTAACCATATATAAGTTCTTTGGTTGATCATTATATTTTTAGTAATATAATATCCTTTAATAATATAGTATTTGTTTTAAAAACTCATTTCTATCAATTTTGACACTATTTGGGATTTTCTTTTTGTGAAAGTCTTAACAACATTATCACTTCGAAAAATTTTATTTAATGAACCCTAATATTTCATATTATTATAGAAAATTAATTTATGGCATCAAAACTTTCAAATTATATTTACTTTAATATTTTTTATATCTTTTATTTGATTGTTTCATTAATAAGGAAAATACTGCATTATTATTGTGTCATAAATAAATATATTTATATTATGTTTAAAAATTATAAATAAAATATCATGATGTAAAAAATATTTTCATCTTTATAAATATAATTTATAGTTGAATATATCAATTGTATAACCTCATATAAATTTTTTTACTAAAAGATACATTCTTATGTTATTTGTTATCTTTACCTTAAATTAATTAATATAAAATGGCATAATTAGTACCAAGTGGATTCATGGGGTCCCCAAATGGACCCAAGGATGCCCATGGTCGGGAATCTATCATCCAATAAGATTAATATGCGTATTAGGGTAATTTTAATATTATTATAATAATATTTAGTACTCTTATTTATCGGAATTACCATTTAACCATGATAAATAAAATATTTACTGAAGTAACTATTCATAATGTCTATAAATAAAAGTAACCTATTTACACAATTTGAACCTCATAATTCCAAATATGGAATCCATTTTTCAAAATTCAGAACAAATAAGTTAAAAAATTAATTTAAAATTAATTCTCATTGTCAAAACTAAAAAGTGGGTTTTTAAGAAGCTAAAACTATAAAAAGATTGACATGTGTTTAAGTTAAATTTATATTCCAAATTACATCCATTGAACTGAGTTATATTAAATGATAAAAATAGAATCTAAAAATACTTTAAAACCACTAAAATATATAATTTAACACTATAAATTATATGGATAAAAAAAGTTGTTTTAAATTAAAATGTAGTTTTTTCCCTATTCATCAAAATATGAAAGTTATTAGAAAAGTACCAAAAAATTATCCAAAAACATTTTTCTATCCCAATTCTAAATAAGAATTTAATTTCATAAAATTTAATACATAAAAGTTTCAAATATTTGATTTAAAAAGAGTTCGTCATTAAAAGGTAGAAAAACTACCTTATTGAAAAAAATACTTCTTTTATCTGAAAAATTGAATTTGTCCTTATATTTAGTCTAAGAAACTCAAAAGATGAATGTTAAAATTATATAAGATATATATAAAATCCAATATTTGGTTATTAATATTGATAAACTCTTTTCAAATGGTTAGTTTTATATATTGGGGTGCGCTTGAACATCGTGTTGTGTATATCTCATGCTATTGAATAATTCAAAGAGAAACATACCGTGGCAGCTTAGGGTGTTACACTATTTTGGAAACATAACTACATATGACTCTTCCTTTTGTCATCGATTCAAGCTAGATATGTTTTTGTTTCATGGAGATGTTCTTAGAACAATGTGACTTGAAAGAGAAGAATTATTTTTTATATACTTATTTCTATCATTCCATATACTTTGAGATTTCTAATTCACTTATTCAATGGATGTGTTGGTGGTTTGATTATTTTTATTAATTACACACTACAAAAAAACCACAACATATGTGATGAACATATTATTAGGGGTGCAGCAGAGGGAAAGGCCCCTATGTCCGAATACATAGCACTCATTACTGGTTAGGGATTCGAGGCTATTCTAAGACACAATATAGTGTCTTTTATGGTTTCCCTTATATATTAATTTATTTTTGGTATATCACGTGTAGGGATCAACCAAATGTTGGAGTCATTTTAAATTTTATTTATGACTTGTTATGTATCATTTTTATATTGCATGTAATGTTTTTATCATATATTTTACTCTATTTCTATTACTACTATATAAAATTTATTACTCATTCCAATAAATATTTGATTGATGGTCACCTGATGTTGAGGGAATAGTCTCCCCACCATATAACTTAATCCCTCACTTATATTTAGTAGACTCTTGTATATAGGGAGGCATGCATGAGGCAACATTCCATTTTATCTCGAGCTGAGATATTCTAGATGGTGAATTAAAAAAAATTAGCTGGAACGTTTATATTTTTATTTATAATTTTTGTTTGGAAGAATGACTATAGGATAGTTGATGTATTGGTGAGAGTTTATTATTATTTCTAGACATCACCATTATAGTGGATGTTCGAGTTTCTAGGGTAGTAGGATATCTTCTATTCACTATGTGGTTATATATTAACGTATTTCTTAAAGTGATATTATTTTTTTATAGTTTATTATGGTATTTTGCCTCTTGAATGGGGAGGAGAGAGAATGTGGGTTCATGCATCATGAGTTAGCACATTGGTCCCCATTTCATGTGTTTCATTTCAAATGATTAATATATATTTAAATTAACTAAATTCCACTATTTTTTGTTATTTATGAAATCTAATTAATTTAACCTAAACATATGATAAATTTTTTATATATGACTGGGTAATAAAATTACAAGTTGTATAGAATTATAACTTGGGTTAGTAGTGGGAGGTTATTTCTAATGGTTATGGGTATACACTTATGGTTTGTATTCATATGTTTTTGTGGGTATAAGATCCTATCAATTTCTCAAAATTGGTTCATATATAATAAAAAAAATGGTATTTATATGCCATATTTTGGAATTTAAAAAAAATACACCTCAATGATACCTCATGTTTCCACAAAATAACAATATTGGGGATGTTACAATGTTTGGAAATACAAAATTTATACCTCTAGTTGTTCAAGAGGGTGGGGATAAGAATTATCTTAAGAATATTATAGTAATTCAAGTAGAAGACTTTCTCCAGTCAGGGGTGTTTTATTGAGTAACATTGGGAGGCATATGTTGAAATTAGAGAGGAACTACCATGGTGTATTTTTATCATGATATCCAGATGGAATATCCTATAAATTTCCATGTTATGGGTGGTCCTGTAGATATTTTGAACTTGAACGTGATTATTGAGGGAGTATTAAATCTATTGACACACCTAATGATTGGGGAGTGATCCTTGCAACATATATTCTTAAAGGACCCTCCAGGAGATTGTAGTGTGTTATAAAACATTATAGGAGGCATAAGGGATTTTTATGGGAGGCCTCCAAGTACCACATCATTAATATTTACTTTTTTGTGTTTCAAATATAAAAAAAACAACGTATTTTATTGATCTTATAAAGGGGATGATGTATGTGATGGATTATGTAACTTTCTTTATTGAGTTGTCTAATTTTCTCATTTTTTAAAATTAAATGAGGCTAATAAGGGCCATATATTTTAGATTTTCCATTACCTAGTTGTGTAGATACATGTTTGGATTCTCAACTTAATGAATTACACAGATTTTGTCATGACCCGTCCCCTGGGGCCCATGTCATGACTACCCAAATCCCTCATTCCGTAGGCTATGGGTTGGCAACTAGAACTAGAAAGGCATTCCCCGAAAAGGGGAAGTCATTGCCTCAAAACCTATACACACACAATAAGGGTACACTACGCAAAAGTAAAACACAACATAAGAGTAATGTTCAACCACAACTAGATACCACAACTGAGTGTAAGGGTATGTACTAAAAGTAAGGGGATAGAATACAAGAGCAACTAAAATAGAAATACAACAAAAATGAAAACAACTCCTGAGGTCATCCTCCAAGGATCCTACTTGAAGGGTAGGTATAGCATGTCATGCGGAACTACTCATCCACTGGTCACCTCTGTCCACGTCAAGTCTAGGATCCCCAAGTCTCATTCAAGGATGATCTTCCTTTGCGCAAGACACAACAAGGTGTGGGCAAAGCCCGTGCAGGGGTGAGTATAATAATACCCAGTAGGGACCCTGAGACCCCCAAAGGTCTCTCATAATTATACAAAGGAAAACCACAAAGCATGATCTCAATCACAATGCACAAAGAAAAAGACTTATCTCAAACCAGAAATGTTTGTCTCATCCAAAAAGAAACATAAGGCCCTAACCTCAAGCCATTTCCAGGATTTCTATAGAAGTTTCAAAGTGTTACTCAAGGATAAGGGGTACAGGCTCCATGAAGTTTCCATCCTGGGTGGCACCCATCTGAGAGATGTACTCCATCAAGTACAACTCATCCATTCTTAATAGAACATCCGAAAGGATGTTCTCCATCTAGAACTTTCTTCTAGAACTGCCTCTAGTGCCCGGCGCTAAAGGTTTCACAGTCATAGTCTTGCGCCCAAGGCACGACCAAGGGAAACCAAGTGAAGAGGCCCACTCTTTGACACTGTGTCTAACAGTCAAGGGAGATCCAACACCCCTGAAGGACTTGCACCCCATTGAGACTTAGAGATGAGAGATTACTACTCTATATGTGAGGATCAACACCCTACCTGGTAGGGGAGTACAAATCTGGTAGTTTCTTATTTCTGTTGGGGACCTATGCCATAGTACATCTAGGGAGTAAAGACCCTAGGCTAGATGACCTGCACCCTAGCTTGGTAGGGGAGTAATAACTCTATTATTGATGATATCCACCCTACCCGGTGGAGAGTACAACTCTAGTAGTTTGTTTTCTATGGGGGACTACTTCCCCAGTACATTGGGGGAGTACAGACCCTATTCTAGAGGACCCATACACTGGCTTCGTAGGGGAGTAACAGCTCTATAAGTGAGGACCTGCACCCTACCATGTAGGGGAGTACAACTCTGATTGTTTGTTTGTTTTGTGGGACCCACTCCCTAGTACGTCATGGGAGTATCAACCTCAAGTAAAAGGACTCACACCCAAGCTCGACGTAGGATTATCTACTATGTTGTAGCACTATATAAGGAGGACCCACAACCGAGTTTGACAGGGGAGTACATGCTCTTAACATAGAGGACATGCACCCTACCCAGTAGGGGAGTACCTGACTCTATGTGATTTAAGTATGGAGGACTCCTGCCCTAGCCTAATAGGTAAATACCAACACCAAATATAGAAAAACCAATTATAGTTAAATGAACCAGCACTCATGACGTGGGGATTCCTATCTCTACCGGAGTAGAGGTGTAAAGAATACTCGCGCCTTGAGTCATCAAGGGAGCATATCCATCCTATCTCTCACTACAAAAAACACCCTGGTTCTGCTCCTCCTATTATCGGTCATACATTAACCACCATGAAGTTCTACAAGGAAGTAACCTAATGATCCATCATGTTATAAGGGTTCCAACTCAACAGACATTATATCAACCTGACACCCAGTCTGTAAGCTATAGGCATTTTAGTGCTGAGGGCCCGTTTAGATTTGGGTATGATCCAACACGGCCAAAATACAATATTCTATAAAAGACACGTGGAGTATCTCCAAATGATTGTCTTACTCCAAGGATCCCAGTGTCATAGTCTATTCTTCAAATAGACATATGGCTCACAACATATGGCCTTTTAAGTGTAACTGGGCCCGAGAGGGGTTCGGGTCCAGTCAGACCCAGCCCAGCCCGAACTATCCTGGGCTAGACTGGTTGGGCTGGCCCATGGTGGGCTCGGCCTACTGGGTTGTGTACTAGCATGACACGATGGGAGACACGGTGCGGCCCGGTGTGCTGGTGTAGCTCACCCATCGGGTGGACGTCAACTCCTCGAAAGGATCAAGAAGAGCTGTTTGGCACTTCATTTTGTGGTTCCACATGGTGCCTCCGTGTGGTCCGTGGGACCCACGGGCTGTGGGTCCCCCTCTTGATGCGGCTTCAATGTCTAGGTTCCTTCACCATGACGCATGATGGCACACTGCCTCACCTACACTATCAACAGGTTGTCCGCCGCCCCTTCGGGTTCGTCACGCCGCCAATCGATGCCAGTTGCCGCCTACGCCGCTGGCATCAGTCACTAGTGTCGCACCAAAAAATGTTTCACGATCCACCATGTTAGATTCTGTGGTTCTTTCTTCCTTTCGTATGTGCCTACGGTCCTCCCCAAATTTTTTCGTTATTGCGTGCCTCTCGGTTTCAAGGGCCCGTCATGTTGGAACAAGCCACCTACGTAATAAAAATCAAGCAGTGGAGGGTCCAAGCCTCGTTATTTTCCCCTTCATGCTCCTTGTTAATATTATAACACGTGAGATTAATATAAAAATTATATTAAAATAATGATAAATCCCATTAAAATACCCCGAAAATGACCTCCCACAAATTCAAGAATGAGGAGAAGGATAGTGGAAATTTCTTGAATAAAAATACATCCCCTACCTTGAGGACCGCTGGAGTCATCACAGTGGTGGGAGGAGAATTCGTGCTTTGATAAAGTCACTGGCGTTAGTCTCTCCCATTTTGTTGGTGCACGAGCTTCCATCTCTATCAGTGGAAGGCATCACATCACTTCGACAGGGTTTCCTCTCTTGGTGAAACCCTATCAAAACTCCATCACGAGCCACACTTAAATAGAGTAGGAAAAGGGTGAGTAATGCATGATGAATTAATAAGGTTCATTAATTGACATAATTAATGTTCCTAATTAATTACGTGAGGGTTGGTTACACAACCAAAGTGTAACCGAGCATTTAATATACCATATTAAAATTTTGAGTACCTCTACGTTCCCCACCACCTTGCTCAATAGGTGGTAGGAAAAAAAGAATAAAATAATAACTACCCTGTTATTTTATTATTTTTTAAATGTCGCAAAAACTATATTTTTTTCCCAACAAACTACAGTCAAGGTTAAGCCTTCATTAAGCGAATCCTAGCACTACAGAGTCAACAATTCCCTTAGATTTTTAATTCGATCATTGGTTCAAAAGAAATAAAACACTGCATGCGCGTTTACTGAACATACCTTAAAAATAGATCAGAAAATTATTAACAGACACCCTCGATTCAACCCGGTTGATGTTAGGATCCACCTAAATGAAAAAAAACCCCAAATAATCCAATGTTACTATCATATTTTCAATCCGGGTTATGGTTTAGAAGTTATAGAATTTAACAATAAAATAATTGTTACTTAATTATTTTATTTGCTGCAAAAAACTAGGTTCCATTTTTGGCCTACACAGGCCAAAGTAAACATCTGCCTAAAGAAATAATACCCTCATGACATTATTGGTGGTCTCAGATTTTTAATCTGAGTCACCTTTAATGAGTTATAGGAATTTTAAGAATAAAATAATTTTACTTAGTTATTTTATTTAGGGTTATGCCATTTTGGGTGTTTTCACTGCATGCCTACGCCAACAAAACATAAGTCGTGCCTAGGGTAATCCATCCATCCTGAATGCAATAGTTCCATCAGATTTCAGATCTAGGAACCAATTTAAGAGATGTTCTAATATTTCAATAAAACTACTCATGTGCGCTATTTTAAGCATTACACTTTTTTAACAGATCATTCCGGGATCATCGGGCCTCAGAATTACATGCCGTCAGATTTTGCGGTCCTGTGGAAACACCATATAATTAAAATAAAATTATACGGAATTTCCAAGACATTTCATTCTCTATAGCTTAAGTATTCACGTCCTCGAAAGCCAAAACAAAGGAAAAACAAACAAATAATCGTACTGAGCATGAATATGAGCCTTCCGCTCCCATATGCTCTCCTAGAGGTTCTCATGCTGCCACTGAGGTAATACTGGAGGGATCGCCCCTCCACGGAGGACTTTCTTCTATCAACCCACTATCTTCATCGGGAATTCCATAAATGTCGCTCCATCATCAATTTCCAGCACTCCCCAATTTGATAACGTGCAATGCATCATGCACGCATTTCCTCAACTGCGATACATGGAAAACATTATGCACCCAGTGCATCTGTGGGGGGAGAGCTATACGGTACACCACCTCACCCACTCTGAGGAGAATCTGAAAAGGTCCGATGAGCCTCAGAGATAGCTTTTAACCCTATCCAAATCTCCACATTCCACATCGGGGTGAGACCCATATGAAGATATGATCTCCCTCCTCTAATACTACTTTGACATGACCCATCCCCTGGGGATCGTGCTGTGACTACTCCAATACTACCTTCCATAGGCCAGAGGTTGGCAACTAGAACTGGAAAGAAATTTCAGGAAAATGGGAAGGCATTTCCTCAAAACCCATACATACACAATCAAGGTACACTACGCAAAAGTAAAACACAATAAAAGAGTAAGGTGAAACCACCAATAGATACCACAACTGAGTGTAAGGGTACGTACTGAATGTAAGGGGAAAGAATAAAAGCCCAAATAAAATGTAAATACAACCAAAAGGAAAACAGCTCCTGAGGTCATCCACCAAAGATCGTACCTGAAGGGCAGGTATAGCTCGTCACGCAGATCTCCTTGTCCACCTCTCCCCTCCATCCACATCAAGTCCTAGATCCCCAAGTCTCAGTCAAGGTTTCCTATCACCTACACCAGAGACAACAAGGTGCGAGTGAAGACCGTGCAGGGGTGAGTACAACAATACCCAATGGGGACCCCAACACCCCTGAAGGTCTCTCAATATTCCATAATGGAAAACTATAAAACATGATATCAATCATAATGAAAAAGAAAAATACTTAACTCAAACCAGATATACTCATCTCATCCACAAAGAAAAATAAGGACCTAACCTCATGCCATTTCTGGGATTTCTAAAGAAGGCTCCAAGCATAACTCAAGGATTAAGAGTATACGCTCCATGAACTGTCCATCCATGATGGCCCTTGTCTGAGGGATGTATTCCATTAGGTAAAACATAACTATTCCTAATGGAGTGTCTGAAAGGACATGCTCCATCGGAAACATTGTGCTATAACTACCTATGGAGCCAAGAACTAGAGGTCTTGCAGTCACATTCTTATGCCAGAGGAAATACCAAGGGAAGACAAGTGAAGAGGACCACTCCTCGACACTATGTCATTTAGTAGAGGGAGCTAAAACTCTCCTAAAGGACCCACTACCTGTCGTTACTTGGAGATAGGGGAATTCTACTCCATATGTGGGGACCCTCACCTGACTCAGAAAGGGAGTACAACTATGGTAGTTTGTTTGTTGTGGGGGACCTGCACCCTAGAATGTGAGGGGAGTACCAACCCCAGGATAGAGGACCCACACCCTGGCTCGGCAGGGGAGTATTGACCGTAAAAGTGAGGACTCACACCCTACCCGGTAAGGGATTACAACTCTGGTAGTTTGTTTGTTGTGGGTGACTCACGCCCTAGTATGCCTAGGGAGTACAGAACTCGGGCTAGAGGTCCCACACCCTGGCTTAGTAGAGGAGTATCAACTCTATATGTGAGGACCTGCACCCTACCCAGTAGGGGAGTACAACTATGGTTGTTTGTTGGTTTTGTGGGAGCCACGCCCTAGTGTGTCAGGGGAGTACTCACCCCATGATAGAGGACCCACACCCTTACTCGATAGTGGAGTACCGACTCTGCTATAACACTACATAAGGAGGACACGCACCCTAGGTTGGTTGGGGAGCACCTACTCCTAACATAGAGAATCCACACCCTACACAGTAGGGGAGTACCTGACTCTATGTGAGTTCAGTAAGGAGGATCTGCACCCTAGTCCAATAGGGGAGTGTAGACTCCAAAGATAAAAAAACTGATCAGAGGGAAATGAAAATGCACTCATGATGTGGGCAGTATCGTCTCTACCGGAGAAGAGGCGTAAGGAATACCCGCACCTTGATTCATCAAGGGAGTAGCCATCATAACTCTCACTAAAAGAAACACCTTGGTTCTACTCATATGGTAATCATTCAGACCTCAACTACCACTATGTTCCACAAGGAACTAACTCGATGATCCTTCATGTCATAAGGGTTCCAACGCTAGAGACGGTGCATCAACCAGACTCCATGTCTATAAGTTATAATCATTTTCGTGTCGAGGGCCTAGTTGGAATCGTGTACGATCCAACCCAACCAAAATCCAACTTTATTTAAATGTTACATTGTGTATCTCAAAAGGACCATCTCTCTACCAGTGCTTTAGGCAGTTCAAAAAATTGAGGTCTGGTTCCCAAGATACGGCCTTTTAAGTGTAACTAGGCCCGAGAGGGGTCTGGGTCTGGTCTGACCCGGTCTGACCGACCCAACATGGGCCGACCCACCGATTAGGCGCGACCCGGTGCGCTGGTGCAACTCTACAGCAGGGTGGCCACCATCTCCCAAAATGGATCAATAATATTTTTTTGGCTCTTCAATTAGTGGCGCTATTTGGCGCAACCATGTGGGCCACGGGAACCATGGAGCACGGGTCCCCCTCCTGTCGTGACTTCGATGTCCGACTCCTTCACCATGGCGTGCAATAGCACGCCATCGCACAAACACATAAATCTAGTTCCCAACCCCCCCCCCCCCCTTCAGGTCTTCCACAGCTTCAAGCGGCACATCCCTCTTCTGCGGCCGGTGAGCGCCGATATCGGTCTCCAGTGTCGCGCCCGCGAATCATCTACCGTGTAACACCTGAGACTTTTATGTTATATAAATCATCAAAGGAATCTTTTTCTACACAACACTTTCTTGGCTTGCTTTACACGAAATCACAACCTTCCTCGATAGCTTGCGTCGTACGCAATACCGAGTTTCACTAAACAACGATATGCTATTAAAATATTATTAAAACTAGCCATTATGAATAGTAATAACCACTTTTTGAAATTTTATTTTTCAAAATGGACTTCATTTTTGGATTCGGAATATTGAAATTAGCCTAGGGTGAAATTTTGGTATTTTTCTGAAAACTTTCAATTTTTGATGAATAGTGAAACCACTAAGTGGTAGTTAAAAAACTGAATTTTTCATAAAACTTAATTTTACCGCTTCTGTGAGTGGAATTTCAAAAATCCGAGAGATACGGTTGATGTCAGTAAGTAAAATGTGGTTCAATGAGATGAAAATAATTTTTTGGTGAATAGTAACTTTTTACTTTTTTACCACGGTAAAAAGTAAATAGGGTAATTAAGGGTAAAGATGATATTATTATTAACCTAACACATGTCCTAATTCTATTGGATAAGTGTAATTCGACCAAAAACGAACTTAGGAATAAAATATGACCATTTAGGCCCACTTGGATTAGATTAGGACATTTATTATTAATTTATTTAAAGAAGGGTTAAAATAGTTAAAATCAAAGTTTAATAAGTAAATAATTTTAATATGGGCTTATACATAAGATAAATTAAACTATAAATATTCATTAGAAATCTAAAAAGATTTTCTATATAATGTTATTTTATTTGTAATTTTTAGACATTAAATAATTTAATTTATTTATGACACAATGATGATGCAGTAATTATCTTATTAATGAAATATTGACATAATTGGTTTTATAAATACCAAAATAAATGTAATTTGAAACTTTTTATGAATCCCACTAATTTTCTAGGTTAATATTACATGTTAGTATTGATTTAATTAACTGGGTTCGAACTAATAATTCTGTTACGATTTTCACAAAAATCAATTACTAAATAGTGTCAAAATTGACATAAAATAGTTTTTAAAACAAATATTATATTGGTAATTGTTATTTTATTCCTAAAAATCTATGGTTCGGAAAAATGACTTATATAAGGTTATATATATTAATAATAAACAACTTGGGGTTCGTTTGGCTGCTTATAGTATGTTTATTAACCTTATAGTATAAGAACACAAGAAGACATGGTAAAAGTAAAATTATTTAACTTAATGTTAAATCTAAATGATAAGGTTAAAATATGAACCTAAACTTGTCTAAATTCTATTGGATAAGAGTATTTCGACCCATCCCCACCTTAGCTTTCAAATATATCAATTTGGAGCTATTTAAAACCGAACATGACTTTATAATAAAATAATAGTTTTAGTTATTCCAAAGGTGCCCCTCTCCTCCCTTATAAAAGGACACCTCCTCCCCCTCTTCCTCACACCACTTTGAGCCTTCAATCTCGGACAACCCCTACCAATTTTTCCTCTCCACTTCCCTAGAGACATCCCAGAGGTCCTGGTCTTCTTCAAAGACCAATTTTAGTTCCCTAAAAGAAGGTCTCAAAGAAGCACTTCAAAGAAGAGGTAATGTCCGTTACCGATTCTTTCATCTTTATTTCTTCTTCCACTTCTTCTTCTTTAGTTGTTTCATTATGAAGTAATAACATCAGTATCACTCATATACTGATATGTTATTATAAGTATGAAACAACCCTATTTCACCATCTATCCATCCTACGGAAAAATAAATCACCGCGCGTGCGTACGTACGGAATACCGTCTCCACGGCGTGGTGTAATCTATTTTCCACCACCACCTTACTTGGATGGGTATAATGGTGTAAATAATGACTATATATTACTATTATAAAGTGAAATTGATTCTTAAATAGTATACATATACTCCAATACAATTCCACGATCATAGGAATGATATCATCACTCGTGCGTACGTACAGAATACCGTCTCCACAATGTGATGCGACTCGTTCTACATGATCTTCATTTCATAATGATTATATAAATGAATTAATGAATATGATATATATTACACTAATACCATTCTGGAAATTAGGTATCTATAACCTAAAGAAAAGAATAAGAATTTATTCGACAAAACACGCATAAGAACAAAAAGTTATAAACACCCGAATAACAAGTAGCAATGAAATATTACTACTAAGAAGCTAAGAATATGACCATATATGATATCATAAAAATAAGTATGTTTCTGGAATAAGTCAATAACATTATTTAAATCATTATACAGGAGGTTCAGACACTTACAAAGCAAGTCGGACCTAAGGTGAGGGAAATATCACAATCTCACTTTTATCCGAGATTGTTTTTACTTTGGTAATTACTGGGGTGTATTTTATCATCCACATCCATGTTCCCTCAATATGTAATATTATTTCCATCCTTATACAATAGTTTATATCCAATTTTACCCTTCGTTAAGTTTTTTTGTAAAAGATATGAAAGGAATATTTTGTCGTTTTTCGTACGAGGTACTTTTTCACTTTTCCGACAAAAGTACGAAGAATGTTTTTTTAACTTATACGGTATGAATGGATTTTTAAAACATTATTTCCAAGAATATTCCTTTAAAAGTTTTCAAGTTTATTTTTAATCAATTTATTTTAGTTTATAATTGTATGACATATTAAGAAAGGAAAAGTGTTTTTTAAGAAGAAAGGATATTTTCCTCAAGAATTCATTTCAAGTGTTTTATCAAAATTATTTTCCATCTAAGATAATATAGGGTTCTGTTTCTATCCCTATTGTTACATTGATTATGTTTTTATGGAAATATTTTTTATGAATTCCTTTATCTTATATGAATTGTTTTATGATGTCACGATGTTTAAGATTCCCATTTTTATTACATGGGATATTAAATGATGTATGATTTATGATTTTGTGGCACACATAAGAATGGTATCATTATGAGATGGGTGGGACCTATATCTCCCTCCAATGCATTGGGTAAAGATTTTATATCTCATGAGATGGACATGGCCGGAACGGTAGGTTATACCGGTTCAGTGAAACATGACTGAAACGAGGGTGACTCGGTTCAGAAAGGGACTTTGTCCACTAAGATAGTCTTGGAAATGAGTCTTGACTAACAAGAAATGATTCTCTATGATTATGTGTGTATGCCACAAAGTTTCATGTTTTATGTTATGATTATTTTGATTACATTTCACTGCCATGATTTATCCCATGTTATGAAATTATGATCTCTTTTGTAGGTTAAGATTTCCAAAAGTTATGTGCTTATGTATACGATGTGATTGATATTTCTTTTGTTTACCCTTACTGAGCATTTGAGCTCACCCTTTTGTATGTTTTCTTTCCCCGGGTTAGAAAGAAGGTTATTAAGTAAGATATGCCAAAAGGGACTATAGATATGATGAAATAAATGGGAGACAGTGTAGATGCTTTATGAACCAGTTGTTTATGTTTCCCAGTTTCTAAAGACACTATACCTATACGGTCCTTTCATGGTTTTGTTATATGATGTAATAAGTATGCTTCAATTTTGAAGTATTAACAATGTATGTAAATTATGGGTCGTTATAGTTGGTATTAGAGGAAAGGTATAGTCAACCTTTGGAAACTAGGATGTAAAAGCCTTAGTAAGAACCCTAAGGATAAGTCTAAGCATAGAACACAATCTTAGTGTTTTAGAAATGGCCATGAATAACCTAGGATAAGACCTTAAGTGTGAAATTTTATTCTTAATTATGTGGTTTTCCTATTATAATTAGTGTTGCTCACACTATTCTTCTTGGTTTTAGTCAATGGCTGGAACCCGAAGGAATCGTGTTAATGCGGAATGCGACGGGCAATGCAATGATTGTCCCCCTGAGAAACCAAATGTTATGGGAGCTGGAATGCAAAATCTTGTAGCCATGCTCACACAACTTTCTCAAGCTATGAATCATGCAGGACTTCCAAACGAGCAAAGGAAGGAGCAACATTCTGTTGAATCCTTCATGAGGCAGCGTCCACCTTCTTTCAGCGGGTCTACTGATTCATTAGTTTCTGAACAATGGATTAGTACTACTGAAAAGATATTTTCAGTTCTTCAATGTTCTGAACATGATAAAGTCATCATAGCAGTGTATCGTTTGGAAGGAGATGCTGATCAATGGTGGAATCTTATTAAGAATATGAGGCAAAGGGATGAAATTGAGTCCATGGAATGGGACGAGTTCAAGAACTTATTTTTCATTAAGTATTTCCCTCGTATTCTCCGAACAAAGATGGAGAAAGAGTTTCTTGAACTAAAGCAAAAGGATGATGAATCTGTTGGTACCTATGAAGCAAATTTTACAATACATGCAAGGTACACTTCTGGTATTATTATCCAACCTGAGAGTAAGATCGATCGATTCTTTAGTGGCTTAAAACCAAGTCTTCGAAGGGCGTTAGCCATAAGGGACTTCAATAGCTAAGAGGAAATCGTTCGATGTGCTCTCAAAGTCAAGATGGAGATTGGAGTAACCCATCAGTCATATGGGTTTGATAAGAAGAGGAAAATGGAATTCAAAGGAAAATCTAAAGAGCACACTGAAAAGAAGATGATCCTTCCCTTATGCTCAAAGTGTGGAAAGAAACATGGAGGGAGTTGTCTTAAAGGGACAAGTAAATGTTTCAAATGTGGAAAGGAAGGTCATCGGGCATTTGAATGCCGCGATGATGGGAAGAAGATGTCTAATGATGAAAACAAAGGAAGGGATACACAGAATGAACCTACTACACTTCAATGTTTCTCGTGCAAGGAGATGGGACATTATGCCAATAAATGTCTTAATCCAAGGGTTGATGATGATGGTCGACGTCAACAAACTCTTAAGGCTAAAGACAAAGGAAAGTCACATTCAATTTCTATCAGCGATGTGGAGTACGATAACGATGTGGTGAAAGGTACACTTACCATCCACTCTAAAGTAGAAAATGTTTTATTTGATTCTGGATCCACCCAATCTTTTATTTCTGAAGAATTTTTTAAGGGTATCACCGTATTACCTCCAAAATTAGATGTTGAGTTAGCTGTGACAACACCTAATGGCACAACAGTCGCATCAAAAGTTTATAATTCTTCTTCGATCGAAGTTTGTGGGAAAGTGCTTCTTGAAAATCTTGTGATCCTTCCTATAGTGGAATTTGATGTGATTCTTGGCATGGATTAGCTTTCTTTATATGGAGCTCATATCAATTGCCAAAGAAGGGAAGTCACATTTCATATTCCAGATCAATCTATAATCTTCTATCAATGCAAGGATGAACATAACCTTCCAGTGGAAATTTCTTCCATTTTATGGGTATTGATTCCACTAAATGAAGGTTATTTATCTCAAATGGTTGGTGAGAAACTCACGATTAAGAATATGCCCATTGTACGGGAGTTTGATGATGTCTTTCCGGAGGAATTACCGGGTCTTCCACCAAATCGTGAAGTTGAGTTTTCAATAGAACTTGTACCGGGTGCTTTGACTATTTCAAAGACACCTTATAGAATGGCCCCAATTGAGTTGCAGGAATTGAAGAAGCAACTCCAAGAGAATCTTGATAAGGGATTAATATTCCCTAGTGCGTCACCTTGGGGAGCACCTGTTCTATTTGTTAAGAATAAATATGGATCAATGAGACTCTGCAATGATTATCGAGAACTTAACAAGATCACTATCAAGAACAAATATCCTCTCCCGCGCAATGATGACCTATTTGACCAACTACACGGAGCTCGATACTTTTCTAAGATTGATCTTCGTTCAGGGTATCATCAATTAAGGGTCAAAAGGGAGGATATACCAAATATGGCTTTCCGTACAAGGTATGGACACTATTAATTTATAGTGATACCATTTGGTCTTACTAATGCCCCTGCTATCTTCATGGATCTGATGAATAGAGTATTTAGAGACTATCTTGATCAATTTGTGGTAGTCTTTATAGACGATATTATTGTCTATTAAAAGTGCAAGGAAGAACATGAAGATCACTTGAGAATTATATTGAAGACCCTGAGAAAGGAGAAGCTTTATGCCAAATTTACCAAGTGTGAATTTTGGCTTCAAAAAGTTGCATTTTTGGGTCACATAATCTCAAAAGAGGGGATATCTGTGGATCCAGCAAAAACAGAGGTTATCGAACGATGGTCGAGACCAACAACAATAACTAAGATCCAAAGTTTTCTTGGTTTGGCTAGATATTATCGATGTTTTGTGAAAGATTTTTCACGATTATCTAATCCACTCACCAAGTTGACTTGGAAAGGAGTTAAGTTTGTCTGGACGGAAGAATGTGAAGAAAATTTCAAGGAGTTGAAAAGAAGGTTATCCAGTGCACCTGTTCTCACACTGCCTTGTAGTTGAGAAAGGTTTGTAATCTATAGGGATGCATCCAAGAAGGTATTAGGGTGTGTTCTTATGAAAAATGATATGGTGATAGCTTATGTGTCACGACAGTTGAAAATCCATGAGCAAAATTACCCAACACATGATTTGGAGTTAGCTGCGGTAATCTTTGCATTAAAGATTTGGAGGCATTGCCTTTATGGTGAAAGGTGTGATATTTATACTGATCATAAAAGTTTAAAGTATATTTTCACACAAAAGGAGCTGAATATGCGTCAAAGAAGATGGTTGGAGCTGATTAAGGATTACGACTGCTCAATCCATTACCACCCTGAGAAAGCAAACAAGGTGGCATATGCATTAAGTCGGCAAGACCATGCTAGTTTATCCATGATGAGGATCACAAAAGATCCAATATTTATGGATTTACAATGGATGGATCTTGGAATTATAATGGAAGGGGAAAATCTTATCTTTCTCAAATGAATATTCAACCATCTATACATGTGAAGATTAAAGAGGCATAGAAAGAAGATGTCGAGTTACAAAAGAAGGTGAGAAATGTTCCTGAATTCAACCTTGATTGTGATGGGATAATAAAGTTCAGGAATCGGGTTTGTGTTCCTCCCATCCCCGAATTAAAGAAGGAGCTGCTGGATGAGGCTCATTGTTCTTCATTCTCTATTCATCCTGGAAGAACGAAGATGTATAGGGACCTGAAAGATTACTTCTGGTGGGATGACATGAAAAGTGATGTTGCTGAATATGTCTCTCGATGCTTGGTGTGTCAACAAGTTAAAGCTGAGAGACAGAATTCTAAGGGAATTTTACAACCATTACCCATACCCGAATGGAAATGGGAAAACATTACTATGGACTTTGTCACAGGACTTACTAAAACATCCAAAGGCAATAATTCTATCTGGGTCATAGTTGATCATCTTACAAAGTATGCACACTTCATTGATATTAGAGAGGATTTATCTCTGGATCAGCTTGTCAGGATATATGTGAAGGAAGTGGTAAGATTGCATGGAGTACCACTTTCTATTATATCTGATCGGGATTCGAGATTTACCTCAAAGTTCTGGCAAAGTCTTCAGCATACTCTGGATACAGAGTTGAGTTTCAGCACTGCTTATCATCCTCAGACAGACAGTCAGTCTGAGAGAACAATTCAAACCCTAGAAGATATGTTGAGAGCTTGCTCTATGGATTTAAAAAAAGGTTGGGATCAACACCTACCTTTGGTGGAATTTTCTTATAATAATAGCTTTCACTCCAGTATTCAGATGGCTCCTTATGAAGCTCTCTATGGAAAGAAATGCAGGACTCCAACTTGCTGGGATAAAGTTGGGGAAAGAAAGCTATTAGGACCTGATCTCGTTGATAAAATGGCAGAAAAGGTCAGATATATTCAACAACACATAAGAGCAGCTCAGAGTCGACAGAAAAGTTATGCCGACAACCGAAGAAAATACGTAGAGTTTGAAGTGGGTGATAAAGTGTTCTTACGAATATCTCCCTGGAAGAGGGTTATGAGATTTGGAAAGAAGGGGAAGTTGAGCCCTAGATATATCGGTCCTTTCGAAATACTGGATCGTATTGGGAAGGTTGCTTACCGATTGGCGCTTCCACCGAATCTCTCTCAAGTTCATAATGTGTTCCATGTATCTCTCCTGAGAAATTACATACCTGATCCTTCACATGTACTCAGCTCAGAAGTTGTACCGCTGGAGCAAGATCTTTCTTATGAAGAACAACCGATAGAGATTTTGGATCGTAGCGAAAAAGTCCTACGAAACAAGACCACTCGATTGGTGAAAGTTTTATGGAGGAACCACCAATTAGAAGAAGCTACATGGGAACTTGAGGATATGATGAGTGAGAGGTATCCTCATCTGTTTATTACAAAGTGACGAATTTCGAGGGTGAAATTCATTTTAAGGGGGGTAGAATGTAACACCCGAGACTTTTATGTTATATAAATCATCAAAGGAATCTTTTTCTACACAACACTTTCTTCGCTTGCTTTACACGAAATCGCGACCTACCTCGATAGCTTGTGTCGTACGCAATACCAAGTTTCACTAAACAACGATATGCTATTAAAATATTATTAAAACTAGCCGTTATGAATAGTAATAAACACTTTTTGAAATTTTATTTTTCAAAATGGACTTCATTTTTGGATTCGGAATATCGAAATTAGCCTAGGGTAAAATTTTGGTATATTTCTGAAAACTTTCAATTTTTGATGAATAGTGAAACCACTAAGTGGTAGTTAAAAAACTGAATTTTTCATAAAACTTAATTTTACCACTTCTGTGAGTGGAATTTCAAAAATCCGAGAGACACGGTTGATGTCAGTAATTAAAATTTGGTTCAATGAGATGAAAATAATTTTTTGGTGAATAGTAACTTTTCACTTTTTTTTTACCACGGTAAAAAGTAAATAGGGTAATTAAGGGTAAAGATGATATTATTATTAACCTAAAACATGTCCTAATTCTATTGGATAAGTTTAATTCGACAAAAACCAAACTTAGGAATAAAATATGACCATTTAGGCCCACTTGGATTAGATTAGGACATTTATTATTAATTTATTTAAAGAAGGGTTAAAATAGTTAAAATCAAAGTTTAATAAGTAAATAATTTTAATATGGGGTTATACATAAGATAAATTCGACTATAAATATTCATTAGAAATCTTAAAAGATTTCCTACATAATGGTATTTTATTTGAAATTTTTAGACATTAAATAATTTAATTTATTTATGACACAATGATGATGCAGTAATTATCTTATTAATAAAATATTGACATAATTGATGTTATAAACACCAAAATAAATGTAATTTGAAACTTTTTATGAATCCCAATAATTTTTTAGGTTAATATGACATGTTAGTATTGATTTAATTAACTTGGTTCGAACTAATAATTCTGTTACAATTTTCGCAAATATCAATTACTAAATAGTGTCAAAATTGACATAAAATAGTTTTTAAAACAAATATTATATTGGTAATTGTTATTTTATTCCTAAAAATCTAATGTTCGGACAAATGACTTAGATAAGGTTATATATATTAATAATAAACAACTTGGGGTTCTTTTGGCTTCTTATAGTAAGTTTATTAACCTTATAGTATAAGAACACAAGAAGACATGGTAAAAGTAAAATTATTTAACCTAATGTTAAATATAAATGATAAGGTTAAAATAGGAACCTAAACTTGTCTAAATTCTATTGGATGAGAGTATTTCGACCCATCCCACCTTATATTCTAAATATATCAATTTGGAGCTATTTAAAACCGAACTTGACTTTATAATAAAATAATATTTTTAGTTATTCCAAAGGTGCCCCTCTCCTCCCTTATAAAAGGACACCTCTTCTCCCTCTTCCTCACACCACTTTCAGCCTTCAAGCTCGGCCAACCCCTTATTTTTTCTCCTCTCCACTTCCCTAGATACATCCTAGAGGTCCTTGTCTTCTTCAAAGACCAATTTTAGTGCCCTAAAAGAAGGTCTCAAAGAAGCACTTCAAAGAAGAGGTAATGTCTGTTACCGATTCTTTCATCTTTATTTCTTCTTACACTTATTCTTATTTAGTTGTTTCATTATGAAGTAATAACATAAGTATCACTCATATAATGATAAGTTATTATAAGTATGAAACAACACTATTTCACCATCTATCCATCCTACGGAAAAAGAAATCACCGCGCGTGCGTACGTACGGAATACCGTCTCCACGCTGTGGTGTAATCTATTTTCCACCACCACCTTACTTGGATGGGTATAATGGTGAAAATAATGACTATATATGACTATTATAAAGTGATATTGATTCTGAAATAGTATACATATACTCCAATACAATTCCACGATCATAGGAACGATATCATCACTCGTGCGTACGTACGGAATACCGTCTCCACGATGTGATGCGACTCGTTCTACATGATCTTCATTTCATAATGATTATATAAATGAATTAATGAATATGATATATATTACACTAATTCCATTCTGGAAATGAGGTATCTATAACCTAAAGAAATTAATAAGAATTTCTTCAATAAAACACGCATAAGAACAAAAAGTTATAAACACCCGAATAACAAGTAGAAATGAAATATTACTACTAAGAAGCTAAGAATATGACCATATATGATATCATAAAAATAAGTATGATTCTGGAATAAGTCAATAACATTATTTAAATCATTATACAGGAGGTTCGGACACTTACAAAGCAAGTCGGACCTAAGGTAAGGGAAATATCACAATCTCACTTTTCATCAAGAATTCATTTCAAGTGTTTTATCAAAATTATTTTCCATCTAAGATAATATAGGGTTCCGTTTCTATCCCTATTATTAAACTGATTATATTGTGAAGAAAATATTTTTTATGAATTCCTTTATCTTATATGAATTGTTTTATGATGTCACGATGTTTGAGATTCCCATTTTTATTACATGGGTTTTGAAATGATGTATGATTTATGATTTTGTGGCACACATAAGAATGGTATCATTATGAGATGGGTGGGACCTATATCTCCCTCCAATGCATTGGGTAAAGATTTTATATCTCATGAGATAGACATGGCTGGAACGGTAGGTTATACCGGTTCAGTGAAACAGGACTGAAACGAGGGTGACTCGGTTCAGAAAGGGACTTTGTTCACTAAGATAGTCTTGGCAATGAGTCTTGACTAACAAGAAATGATTTTCTATTATTATGTGTTTATGCCACAAAGTTTCATGTTTTATGTTATGATTATTGTAATTACATTTCACTGCCATGATTTATCACATGTTATGAAATTATAATCTCTTTTGCAGGTTAAGATTTCCAAAAGTTATGTGCTTATGTATACGATGTGATTGATATTTCTTTTGTTTACCCTTACTGAGCATTTGAGCTCACCATTTTGTATGTTTTCTTTCCCCAGGTCAGGAAGAAGGTTATTAAGTAAGATATGCCAAAAGGGACTATAGATATGATGAAATAAATGGGAGACAGTGTAGATGATTTATGAACCAGTTGTTTATGTTTCCCAGTTTCTAAATACACTATACCTATACGGTCCTTTCATGGTTTTGTTATATGTTGTAATAAGTATGCTTCAATTTTGAAGTATTAACAATGTATGTAAAGTATGGGTCGTTATATTCCGGCCACAGAGTGAGCTCCGGGGGTCTGTTCTTCCTTCCAAACGTACCTACGGTCCTCCAGGGATGTATTTTTCATTTCAAACCTCCCTTTTTCACGTTATCATTAAATTGGAACAAGACGCCTTTGATGAATGCAATGAAAATCAAGCAACGGAGTGTCCGATCCTCTTTTGTTTGGCATTCTCCCTCCACATTAGCATTATAGCAAGTGGCAGTATTTTACATATTATATTAATATAATGATAAACCCCTTTCAAATAACTTGCAATGACCTCCTACAAATTCAAGAACAATGAGAATAATTGTGGTAATTTCTTGAATAAAAAAGTCAACCCCTACCTCGAGGACCGATGGAGTCATCAAGGTGGTGGAAGAGAATCCACGCTTTGATGAAGTTGTTGGCATTCGTTGCTCTTCGTTTGTTTCCACCCAAGCCTCTGTCTCCATCAGTGTAAGGAATTGCATCACTTCACCAGAGCTTCCACACTTACTGATGCGCTGTCAAAACTCCATCCCAAGCCTCACTTAAATAGAGGGGGAAAAGGGTTAGTAACGCATTATTAATTAAGGTGGTTCATTAATTAACGTAATTAATATGCCTTATTAACTACACAAGGGATGTTTATGAAACCAAGTGTAACTATGTATTTAATATCCCATATTGAATGTATGACTACCTCCGCGGTCCCCACAACCACCGCTCAACCGGTGGTGGGAAAAAAGAATAAAATAATAACCTCCATGTTATTTTATTATTTCTTTAAATGTATCAAAAACTAAATATTTCTCCCGAAAAAATGTGGTCGATGTTAAGCCTCCTGTAAGAAAATCCTGGTGCTGTGGATTCAACAGTGCCTTTGGATTTTTAATCCGAGAAGCGGTTCAAAATATATAAAACGCCGCCCGCACCTTAGTTGAACGTACCTTAAAAAAGTTAAAAAAATTATTAAAAGACACCCTTTACTCGTGCCAGTTGAGGTTAGGCTCCGCCTAAGGGAAAAATGTTCCCAATAATCCAATGATACTCTCATATTTTTTATCCAAGTTACAGTATAAAAGTTATAGAATTTAACAATAAAATAATTATTACTTAATTGTTTTACTTGTTGTTAGAAACTAAATTCCATTGTTGGCCCACACCGGCCAAAGTTAGGATATTCCTTATGAAAGAATACACTAACCAGTTTTGTGGTTGTCTTGTATTTTTAATCTGAGTCACCATTTGTGACATACCAACATTTGAAAATAAAATAATTTTATTTAATTATTTTATTTATGGTTATGCCAAATTTGGGTTTTCTCACTGGAGGCCTGCACCAACTAAAATTAAGTCATTCTTAGGGTAAACCTGATATCCTGAATGCAATGGTAACCTCAGATTTCTGATCTAGGCACCCGTTTAAGATTTATTCCTCTTTTTTAGGAAAAATACTCATGAGATATATTTTAATCTTAACACTTTATCGACGGATCATTCCAGGCACTATGGGCCTCAGAATCACATGCCGTCAGATTTTGCAGTCCCATAAAAATTCTATATAATTAAAATATATATATATGGAATTTCTGGGACATTACAAATGTGGTTTCTAAGGTCCCACATCTACGAAGGTATAATTGGAGGATCAAGTAGTAGGATATCTTCTTATATATAGTGGGTTGGGTGGTGGCCCTTATATTGGAGTGGGTGTCCCTATTATAGTGTTTAGAATAAGAGGAATGAGGTAATATTTTAGGGTGGAAAAGTATATTATATTTAGAGTAGAGGTTCATCTCTTCCTCCATTATTATGGGATACTGTTATATGTTATTAGTACTGAGTGTGTTTTCTTAGTACGTGTTAATGTATAATAAAGTAGTTCTATCAATATGGATGAATGGGTTACATATAACACTTCTATTCAAGGATGAGTTATATAGTTTTGTGAATTACTTTATGGAAGAACTATATATTGATTGATTGGTTAGGGGGCCTCATATAGATAGCAGGGCTCCATCTGGGATGGATCCAGGTGAGGGTATCAGTTTTATAAACAACCAAGGATTCTTTGGGGGTTAGTTCACCAATATAGAAAGGTATTGTGAGGTTACTGATCCATATCCATTTTATTTAGAGTATTATATTTTTACCATGTTTTAGTGGATGGAGTATATGGTCTTTATAGCATCATATGTATTATTATAGATCCTTCAAAAGTTTATGCTAAATTTTTAGATACAATGGATTATTATTATTATTATTTTCTATTCAGGTTGTATCTAAATTTGGATTGATAATTTAGTTCTCCTAGGGGATGTTTTATTTTTATACACCTTTTAGGAAGAAAAAATATTGCATTCAAAAGTTTCCAACATGTGTTGTAGTGGGCTGGGAATATATATATTTCTGGGATGTTCTTATTACAGACGTAAAAATAATCAACAAAGTATTTAGGTTGGACTAGCGGACATGATTCTAGGCTCACATCAATTAATACCATATGTTAGAATATTTTAATTCTATGATTGGAAAATATTATGTTCTCTTGGTAGAATTGAATGTGGATGTATGTAGAGTGAGATTTAAATATAGTTGGATGAGGGAAATCATTGCGTAGCTGGCGAGTATGGATTTATTAGTGGATTAAGAGACGGTTTTAGTTGCATTATCCTACTAATGTTCAATTTATAGGATGTTATAATGGATGAGTTCTTGGTATTTCCTCACAAGATGGAGATTGTGTTAATGATAGATATCCTACTTGGTGAAGCACCTTTACCTATAACTTCTAATTTTACATAAATAGATAAGAAATTGGATATGAATTGATATATTGAGAACATTGATGTCAAACGTTTTATCCATCCAATTACCTCTTCTTATGGTGAAACTATTATATTCACCAAGTTGGTTGATAGTAGTATATGGTTGCGATTAGATTACTATAAGATGAATCTATATTTGAGGATTAATTAGTATCAATTACCGATGGTAGATGACCCTTTTGATTAGTGGTTGGATGACTAATAGTTCTCCAATATTATCCAATGATTAAAAAATGATCAGTTTTGGGTCAGGGTAGAGGATATATCAAAGATTTTATTCAATAGAGGGTGTGGGATATATAAATACTTTATGATTTTATTTAATCAAAATAATGAACAAATGATGTTCATCACTCTCAGTAACTAGACGTATCATCCCAACCATGAATCCATATTTTTTATGTTTATTAATGACATATTGATATTCCCATGGACCTAGGAGTGTCATGTAGATCACTAAAATATCATATTGATTATTATTCAAGAAGAACATCTTTATGAAAATTAAATGAAGTGTCGCATTTGGATTTAATAAGTGATATTTCTTGGGAATGGGATTTCATAAGTAGGGATGATTGTAGATCTAGAGAAAGTATAGGTGATGATTTTTGGTGCATGACCTATGGATGTGTTTAATATCATATGTTATCTTGGATTTTTTGGGTATTATAAGAATTTCATTTATAATTTCTATCAATCCATAGTGCCTATTATTGGGTTTAACAAGAAGGGAGTGATGTTTGAGTAAATATATAGGTGTGAAGAATCATTCAATGAGTAAAGATAGGTTGATTTCCACTCTTATTCAAATTCTAATTGATTGAAGGAGTAGTTATAATATTTTTAATAATTCAACAAAGGATATTAAAGGAGATGTTACAATGTAGAGATATCATGTAGTTTCTTATGTGTCTATCCATAAATGAATCCATGATATGAACTACCCCACCTATGAATTGGAGCTAGTTTTTATGGTTGAAACCTTATATCGTTAGATTCATTATCTCTTTGGTGATATATTTTTCATCTACCCGAACCACAAGATCTTGTGGTACATATTATCTCGGGGATACTTAATAATATTAAAGAGGTATTGGTTCTATTAGCTATATATGTTACATTATGTGATGGAGTTTTCCATTGGTAATGAAATATCATTAAATGTGGTCCTTATTGGAAGACAAAGGATAAGTAAATCATGACATCTGAATATGAGTAGATTATGATAAGATATCTCACTGATTATATGGTTGATGTTATAAGGGGTTGAGATATTATTAAGTGTTCTCTTTTGATTATTACCTCTTCACTCGTTGATTGGGTAATGTCTATCCAAGAGACTGATTCTTATTTTCCATTGATATATGAATGTCTCATTACAGATAATCCACTCCCGAGATGATCTTAAAATGGGAACATCTTTATTTACATACATAGTAGTCTTTAGGTCCCTACTTTAATGGTAGGGGAGTAGACTGTGGATTCTCATTCATCATATTATGTTTCGGTATGGGTTTGACCAATATATATCATGAAAATATACATTGTTTATGTTTTCTGGGTATAAGGAAGAATATCACTAGGTTTCTGAGTAACTTCATTACCTGTAAGTGTAAAAGGGACAACCACCAACTATATTATGGGTTAATTAAGACCCTACCATATTCCATTGTAAATGTAAGAAGAGGTGAAAATAGTGTCCATCACTAGAATACCTTGGACCCTAATAAGTTGTGAGGAAGTGTAGGTTGTATTGGATATTATTAAAGTTTTACACTTTTTCAATATCTAAGAGACTTAGCCAGTGGATTAGTTATGAAAGTTATGTGTGTGAAAAATAATGTGGTTGTATGGGGGTACCTATAAGAGTATTATTTTACCAAGATGTTCATTTCACATTGATATTATTTTAGGCCCTTGAATAGTTCTTAGGAAAGGTTCACGTTCTAGATTTTGGTGGAGAATATGATGAACATATTAACGTGGAAACGTTTTCATATAATAATTGATTTTATAATTCTATTTAGATACCCCCCCCCCCCCCGTTCAAGGATCATTATTGTAGGCTATTATAATCTCCACTGTGATGGTTTTAGGCTACTGGGTCAGTAGTAATCAGGTGAATCATGTTAAAAGAGACCACTTAGTGGGCGCTATTGATTATGAATTTGTTGATTACATTTAAGGGAATGTAACCTTTACATTTTGAATGAATGTAGAAGAATTTAGGGTTTTTATTGGAAACCATGTTCTATTACTAGTATATCCATGATTGGGGGATTTAAATTTGATTATGTAGGGAAATTTATCACTATGGTTTATCGATTTGTTTGATTTTGTATAGGATATTGGAGCTATGAATTACTAATTGGATCTTATTCCATAATTTAATGGTATAAATGATGGGTTTTATATTTCATAACTTTTTAAGTATGATCCAAAATAAGAAAAATTGATCAATATGGATGACATCTAGTAGGAAGTAGATGATTCATTTAAGATGAACCTGGTGTGTATTTCGTACAAAATCCAAAAGTTACTACAAGGGAATATAGAACCTCTTATTTAGATATTTTGGTAGCATAGTTATATCTATGAGGAGACCTAAGACTATGAGATTGGTACACGATCCAAGTGTCAAGGGATGTACGGTGAGGAGCCCTAGATAATTTTATTGGGGGTAAAAATACCTTAAAGGGGTATTTTATAAGGGCCCTCAAATTTCATGTGTGAATTAAAGGCTTATTTTTTGTTTAAATTATTTTATTATTGGTAGTTTTAAAATTTGTTTTGGGTAAGAATGTATCAGAAGACATGTCTAAGAGGGGTACCTGGCCTCCCAACATCATCATGTCACAAGAGGGTATTGGTTTCTTAGTTAGTAGGGATCGAGTACACTGTATAAAGTGATGTAGACATATAAGGGATGTAGCCCCACTGACCACTCAATGGGCTGAGGTGGGTACTCGGTAGGGCCTACTGGTTCCCAATCATGGTAGGGTGGGAACCTAATGTCCCCAATGATATTATTTTAAGTTCAGTTCTATAATTTCACAATGTATCTATTTATCCCCTCATCCCCTCTCTTCTATAGACCCTTGCTTGGACTTGGATCGATTATGAACTCTTCTTTTGAATTATAGGACCCTATGATATTCTCTCTTCTCTATTTGAAGTTTTATTTTTTACATGGGTCTTATATTGGAAACATTAATTCCATCCCTTCCCTATATACCACATTATTTTTTTATTATTTTTCCCATTGAAATTCACTAATGTTATGGGTTTAGGGGGATTTTTTTGGCTTTAGATGTTTGAGTTTGAATTAAAGAGCATGACTAAGTGATTGTGGTCCCTTATGATTAGGGTATAAGTCTATAGTATGTTATAATGTTCATAAGCGACTATATTGTATGACTTGAATATAAGGTCCTGATTTATCATGATAATATTATGATTTAAGTATAAAAGTGGTTTCTTGGGTTCAAATTTATTTTATTGAACCATGAGGGTGTATTTTATGGGTAAAATGGTTTGTTTTTGGTGAAACATATTCTTATTATACTACCTGATATAAGGATATCCACTTGGGTGAATTTATTTTAGAGTGATATGGGTGGGACTAATTATATATTAGGTGACCTAGTGGGTTGGAATATGGGTTTGGGTGACTAAATCCTTCAAATGTGTTATTGTTGGTTGAACGAACATAACTAGTGTGTATAACAGAGAGGGGATGAAAAGGGAGTATCTATTAGGATATAATTATGGTAACCTTGTGCATGAGGTGTTTTTTACCTATCGGTGACTTGATATATTTATTTAATTATTTTATGAGGCTGGTTCCTTAAATTGTATATGTTGATAATGTTGGTTGTGACTATGTATGACATAAGAGGGGGTGGATAGTGATGTGATGAAATGATATCATTGGTATTTGGGACACCCTTTGTTAGAGTATCGTGGCTATGATGATGATGTGTGACCTCCCCTAAGTTATAAGGGATAGTCATGGACCTTATGTGTGAACTCCCCTATGTGTAAGGGGTATGCCAAGACTTGATATTGGACAATCCTTGTAACACCCCGAGATTTTATGAAAAAATAATCTTTTTCATTTCATTAATGTCTTTTGTTGTACGCTACTCCAAAATGAGCTTGCACAACATGCATCCCTGACTTTCCTTTCATTACACGCAATCACGACCTTCCTCGATAGTGTGTGTAGTATGCAATACCGAGTTTCACTAAACTAGATATTATTATAATATTATTATGAACTAACCATTATGAATAGTAATACCCACTTTTTGAAATTTTATAAATTTTATCTTTAAAAAATGGACCTCATTTTTGGATTCAGAATATCGAAATTAGCTTAGGGTGAAATTTTGGTACTTTTCGGATAACTTTCATATTTTGATGAATAGTGAAAATTACTAAATTTTAATTAAAAACAACTTTTTTAATCGAAAGAATTAATAGTGATAAATTGTTAATTTGATTGTTTTTAAAGTATATTTAGAATATATTTTTACAATTTAATACAATTTTGGTCATTGGATGTAATTTCACATTTAAACCAAACATAAACAAGTGTCAATCTTTTGATAGTTATTATCTCTGAAGAACACACTATATGTTTTGACAACGGGAATTAATTTTTAAATTAATTAATGCAACTGATATGTTTTGAATTTGGTAAAATAGTCATCATTTTTGAGTTCATAATATCAAATATAGCTTAGGCCTAATTTTTGGTATTTTTTTGAAACATTCATTTTTTGATGAATAGTGAAACCACTAAGTCGTAGTTAAAAAAACTGAATTTTTCATAAAACTTAATTTTACCGTTTCTGTGAGTGGAATTTTGAAAATCCAAGAGACACGGTTAATATCAAGTACTAAAATGTGGTTCAATGAGATAAAAATAATTTTTGGTGAATAGTAACTTTTTACTTTTTTTACCACGGTTAAAAGTAAATAGGGTAATTAAGGATAAAAATGAAATTATTATTACCCTAAAACATGTCCTAATTCTATTGGATAAGTTTAATTCGGCCATAAACAACCTTAGGAATAAAATATGACCATTTAGGCCCACTTGGATTAGATTAGGACATTTATTATTAATTTATTTAAAGAAGGGTTATAATAGTTAAAATCAATGTTTAATACCTAAACCATTTTTAATATAAGGTTATACATAAGATAAATTCGACTATAAATATTCATTAGAAAGATAAAAAGAATTCCCACATAATGGTATTTTATTTGTAATTTTTAGACTTAAAAAAATGTAATTTACTTATGACACAATGGTGATGGATTAATTATCTTATTAATAAAATATTGACATAATTGATGTTATAAATACCCAAATAAATTTAATTTGAGACTTTTAATGAATTACAATAATTTTATATGTTAATATTACATGTTAGTATTTATGAAAATAACGTTTTTCTAACTAATCATTCTGTTATGATTTTCACAAAAATCAATTACCAAATAGTGTCAAAATTGACATAAAATAGTTTTTAAAACAAATATTATATTATTAATTGTTAACATATTCCTAAAAATCTAAGGTTAGGCCACGATACTTATATCATGATAGGTGTATCATTAATGTACCACTTGGGGGTCTCTCAGATGTATATGGTAAGTTTATTAACTATATTTCATAAAAATACAAAGTGACATGGTAAATGTCAATCTAATTAACTAAGAGTTAAAACTAAAAGTTAAGGTTAATATAATGACCAAAACTTGTATATATTCTATTTTATGAGAGTATTTCTACCTATCACCACCTTAGCTTCGAAATAAATCAATTTGGAGCTATTAAAAACTGAATGTGACTTTATAATAATGTAATTTTTTTAGTTATTCCAAAGGTGACCCTCTCCTCCCTTATAAAAGGGCACCTCCTCCCTCTCTTCCTCACACCACTTTGAGCCTTCAATCTCAGACAACCCCTGCCAATTTCTCTTCTCCACTTGCCTAGAAATATCCTAGAGGTCCTGTTCTTCTTCAAAGACCAATTTTAGTGCCCTAAGAGGTGGTCTCAAAGAGGCTCTTCAAAGAAGAGGTAATGTCCGTTACCGATTCTCTCAACTTTATTTCTTCTTCCACTTCTTCTTATTAGGTTGTTTCATTATGAAGTAATAACATCAGTATCACTCATATAATTATATGTTATTATATGTATGAAAAAGCCCTATTTAACCATCTATCCGTCCTACGGAAAACGAAATCACCGCACGTGCGTACGTACGAAATACCGTCTCCACACCGTGGTGTAATATATTTTCCACCACCACCTTACTTGGATTGGTATAATGGTGTAAATAATATCTATATATGATTATTGTAAAGTGATATTTATTCTGTAATAATATACATACACTCCAATAAAATTTCGCGATCATGGGAACGATATCATCGCTCGTGCGTACGTACGGAATACCGTCTCAACGACGTGATGAGATTCATTCTCAATGATTAACCATTCATAAATGATTATAAAGTATGTATAATAAGTAATAATGAAATATATGACATAATAATGATACTGTATTTATTTATATATATATATATGTATGTCATACAATTAATTCCATTCAATTCAATAAGGAAACGAAAACAACGTTCATGCATACGTACGGCCTACCGTCTCCATGAACGGTGTATTTCTTTCCTTTTATAGATCTATTATATATATGTATATTATGAATATATATTATATATAAATCATGTTTTATATTCTTTAATTAAGTAATCATGATCTAAGTAATCAAATGAATAATTACAAGTCAAAACACGGACGACAAATGAAAGGATTTTACCCAAAATGCTCTTTAACATGGAATTTACAAAAGAACGGGTAATATAAAGTCATAAGTGAACCATATATGATATCATAACAATGAATATGATTCTATAATAAGTGAATGAAATTATTTAAATCATTATACAGGAGGTTCGGATATGTACTAAGCATATCAAACCTAAGGTAAGGGATAACCTTTCCAATCTCGTTCTTATCCGAGATTGTTTATTCGTAAGTATTTGATGGGGTTATTGTTATAATCCAAGTCCATGTTTTATAAAACTGATTTTATGTATCTTTAATGTCCTTTTTACCCATTTTTGACTTTTACTACATGGTATGTATGGAATCTTTCTTTTACGAGGTACATTTTGACTTTTCTGGAAAAAGTACGAGACGAATGTTTTTTTAACAAACACAGCACGGAAAGATTTTAACGGTTTTATATAGCCTTATTTTCATGAAGCTTCCTCCAAAAGATTTCATGACTATTTTCAGAAAAATATTTTTCTTTTAAAATTTCATGATGTTTTGTGAAAAGAAATTGATTTTGAAGAAGTAAGGATATTTTCCTCAAGAATTCATTTCAAGTGTTTTCTCAAAACCATTTTTTATCTAAGATGAAATTATTTTATATATGTATATTTCAATTATAATGTCTCTATGATTTACATGGTTTCATTTTTCTTATGATTAAATGATATCCATTTGATTTATATGGATTATGTTATGATCGAGTGATGTTTATGAAACCCATTTTTATTCTTTGGGTTATGATGAATGAATTATGTTTGTTTTGTGGCACAAGTAAGAATGATTTCATTATGAGGTGGGTGGGACCTATATCTCCCTCCAATGAATTGGGTAAAGATTTATATCTCATGAGATAGACATGGTTGGAACGGTATGTTAATCCGGTTCAGTATTACAGGACTGGAACGATGAGTGAACTCGATTTAGAAAGGGACTTTGTCCACTAAGATGGTCTTGGCAGCAATGCCTTGGCTACTATGGAAATCATTTCATGTGCATAATGGATGCCATAATTACATGTTTTATTCCCATGCTATGTTATCATGATTTATGTTCCATTATGATCTATTCCTTATGTACTTCCATGCCTCAATTCGTCGCTCAAGATTTTGATATTTTAACATTATGTTCATGTTTTTAAGTTCAAATGTATATGTTCTGTTTTATTTTATCCATGCTTACCCTTACTGAGCATTTGAGATCAAACTTTTTTATGTTTTATTTTACCCCAGGATTAAAAGAAGGGATTTATGTAAGGAAACTAAAATTGGAAGATCTTTATGGTAGATAATGAAAATATTTCACCACGATTAGAAGATTACGTTCCAAGTTTCCAAAGACACTAAACTATTACGGTCCTTGTGTGTCTGTTTTTGTTATGTATTATGTATTCCACAAAAGTAATGTAATATCTATGTACGTCAATCTTCGAGTCTATACAGTTGGTATAAGAGGAAAGGTTTAGTCAACCTTTGGAAACTAGGATGCGATAACTTTAGTGATATCCCTAGAAATATTTATAAGGTATGTCTAGGTATGTCCCTAAGGTTAAGTATAAGTATAGGTTATAGTCTTAGAATTGCGGTAATAATCTTAGAATTAAACCTAAGATGTTAGATATTGAAGGTAGTCCCCCTTTATTATGTTGTTTTCCCTGGCAAGATTTTACCCTCTCTCACTATTCTTTTTGGGTTTTAGACAATGGCTGGAACCTGAAGGAACTGTGTTGATCAATGAAATGGACAACGCAATGATTGTCCTTCTGAACAAAAAAATGTTATGGGAGATGGACTGAAAAATCTTATTTCTATACTTACACAAGCTATAAATCATTCTGGACTTCCAAATGAGCAGAGAAGGGAACAACATTCTATTGAGTCCTTCATGAGGCAACGTCCACCTTCTTTCAGTGGGTCTTCTGATCCACTTGTTGCTGAAAAATGGATCAGTACCACTGAAACGATATTATCAGTTCTTCAATGTTGTAAAAATGATAAAGTCATCTTAGCAGTATATAGTTTGGAAGGTGAAGCTGATAAATGGTGGAATCTTATCAAGAATACGAGTCCAATAGATGAAATTGAGTCCATGGAATGGGATGAGTTCAAGAACTTATTTTTCAATAAGTACTTCCCTCATATTCTTTGAACAAAGATGGAGAAGGAGTTTCTTGAATTAAAGCAAAAGGATGATGAATCTGTTGGTGTATACGAAGCGAATTTTACAAGGCTTTCAAGGTATGCATCTGGCTTTATCATCCAACCTAAAAGTAAATTTGATCGATTCTTCAGTGGCTTAAAACCAAATCTTCGAAGGGAATTAGATATAAGAGACTTCAGTAGCTATGAAGAAATTGTGTGTTATACTATCAAGGTAGAAATGGAAGTTGGTGTTACTTATCCATCTCATAGTTTTGACAAGAAATGAAAGATGGAATTCAAGGAGAAATCTCATAATAATGGTGAAAAGAAGATGAATGTTTCCTTATGCTCAAAGTGTGGAAAGAATCATGGTGGAGATTGTCATAAAGGGACTAGAAAATGTTTTAAGTGTGGAAAAGAAGGTCATCGAGCATATGAGTGTTGAAGTAATGGAAAAAAGGTTTCTAATGATGTGAATAAAGAAAAGACTGCAGAGAACGCACCACCAACACTTCAATGCTTCAAGTGCAAGGAAATGGGGAATTATGTTAATAAATGCCCCAATCCAAGGGTTAGTGATGATCGACATGAGCATCCACTTAAGGCAAAGGACAAAGGGAAGTCACATGCGGTCACTATTGGCGATGTTGAATATGACAACGATGTGGTGGAATGATTAAGTGTTTATGTAATGGGATTCCAAAATAATGTTGTATATAGTATCATGGAATATTGGAATATTTATGTATTGGTCTATTGTGGTTTTCAATAATTTTATGGTACCAGTAACCATGGAAAGTGATTGAGATGTTTTTTGGAAAAAAAGATGATATGCGCATAATGAAGGGATAAAGAGAAAATGAAATGTTTGACAGTATTCATGAGCTCATAACTGATATAAGGAAATAGTTATATCATGGTTTGAGGTTGTGGTATGTGAAAAGAGTTAACTTTTGACAGCACTCATGTTTTCTCTAAGATTCAATGGGTATTCATTTTTCAAGAGAATACATGATTAAGGCCGTCGAATGTTTGGAATGTAACCAACAAGACATATCTCATGATATATGGGGATCAATGATGGTATTAACATCCTTGTTATATGAACTCTTTGGTAATAGTTTTCACTATAATATGAGATTGGACAACAGTATTTTGGATAAGCCTATCGATTGGAATGGATTATGTTGGACATAAGTTAGTATTGTTTAAGGATATATGTTTTTTCTATATTTTTTATGGGATGTTATAGTAATGTAGTTTTAGAAAAAGGACAACCTATAGGATGGGTGACAGCCCATCGCATCAAACAAGGTTGTGTGAATCGAACCCACAACTGAAGTGCGTCTGGCCTTTATCGCCTACCACTGGCCTACAGGAAGTCCATTTTTAGTAGAAACTTGTTTTATTATATTAATCAGTATGATATATGAAGTATAAGTCCATTTTACAAACCATATATGATTAATCTCACTATAGATGGACCTATGTATTTTTTGATAACTTTTCTAACCTTTTGTTTGAGACATATGGAATGACCCATCATTCTAGCACATGATCTGCTAACACATCACGAATGACAAATTCAACTTCATTTGTTTAAGAGATGAAGTGGAAATTGTATAATTAATGACCAATGGTGAGACTGTACCAAAATCATGAAAGAATTTCTTCTAATTCCAATTTCATAAACTTTAGGGAAATGATCTTGAAAACCAAAAATGTTATCCTAGTGCTCTTATATCCGATGAATCAGATGGTACCTTAGATCGTCACAAAATTATGACTTTTTGATTGTTGACTTTTTCATAGCCATGTTCTCTACCACTCTCCATCAGAACATGATGGTTAGATTTTTCTTCCATATCCATATTTTCACCTATGTTCTCCTACGTGGAAACCCAGTGATGAGTTAATTTGGGTAACCGTTACGTTTCATACTTTAGTTTTTAAAGCCATGTTTTGGTATTCCTTTTTATGATGCCAGTATCTATTAAAGAAACTTTCGAGTAGTAAACCATTTATAACCCCGATGAATTTCGAGGGCGAAATTCATTTTATGGGGGGTAGAATGTAACACCCTGAGATTTTATGAAAAAATATTCTTTTTAATTTCATTAATGTCTTGTGTTGTACACTAATCCAAAATGAGCTTGCACAACACGCATCTCTGACTTGCCTTGCATTACATGCAATCGCGACCTTTTTCAATAGCGTGTGTAGTATGCAATACCGAGTTTCACTAAATGAGATATTATTATAATATTATTATGAACTAGCCACTATGAATAGTAATACCCACTTTTTGAAATTTTATAAATTTTATCTTTCAAAATGGACTTAATTTTTGGATTCGGAATATCGAGATTAGCTTAGGGTGAAATTTTGGTACTTTTCGGATAACTTTCATATTCTAATGAATAGTGAAAATTACTAAATTTTAATTAAAAACAACTTTTTTAATCGAAATAATTAATAGTGATAAATTATTAATTTGAGTGGTTTTAAAGTATATTTAGAATATATTTTTACAATTTAATACAATGTTGGTCATTTGATGTAATTTCACATTTAAACCAGACATAAACAAGTGTCAATCTTTTGATAGTTATTATCTCTTAAGAACACACTATATGTTTTGACAACGCGAATTAATTTTTAAATTAATTAATGAAACTGATATGTTTTGAATTTAGTAAAATATACATCATTTTTTAATTCATAATATCAAATATATCTTAGGCCTAATTTTTGGTATTTTTCTGGAAACTTTGATTTTTTGATGTATAGTGAAACCACTAAGTGGTAGTTAAAAAAAATGAATTTTTCATAAAACTTAATTTTACCACTTCTGTGAGTGGAATTTTGAAAATCCGAGAGACACGGTTAATATAAATGACTAAAATGTGGTTCAATGAGATGAAAATAATTTTTGGAGAATAGTAACTTTTTACTTTTTTTTACCACGGTTAAAAGTAAATAGGGTAATTAAGGGTAAAAATGAAATTATTATTACCCTAAAACATGTCCTAATTCCATTGTATAAGTGTAATTAGGCCAAAAACAACCTTAGGAATAAACTATGACCATTTAGACCCACATGGATTAGATTAGGACATTTATTATTAATTTATTTAAAGAAGGGTTAAAACAGTTAAAATCAATTTTTAATACATAAATCATTTTTAATATAGGGTTTTACATAAGATAAATTCTACTATAAATATTCATTAGAAATATAAAAAAATTTCCTACATAATGGTATTTTATTTGTAATTTTTAGACTTAAAATAATTTAATTTATTTATGACACAATGATGATGCAGTAATTATCTTATAAATGAAATATTGAAATAATTGATGTTATAAATACCCAAATAAATGTAATTTGAGACTTGTAATGAATTACAATAATTTTCTACGTTAATATGACATGTTATTATTGATTTACGTAAATTTTTTTGAACTAATAATTCTGTTATGATTTTAACAAAAATCAATTACCAAATAGTGTCAAAATTGACATAAATTAGTTTTTTAAAAAAATATTATATTATTAATTGTTATTATATTCCTGAAAATCAATGGTTCGGCCAATATACTTATATCATGATAGGTGTATCATTAATGTACCACTTGGGGGTCTCTTGGATGTATATGGTAATTTTATTAACTATATTATATAAAAATAAAAAGTGACATGCTAAATGACAATCTAATTAACTAAGAGTTAAAACTAAAAGTTAAGGTTAATATAATGACCTAAACTTGTATATATTCTATTTTATGAGAGGATTTCTACCCATCACCACCTTAGCTTCGAAATAAATCAATTTGGAGATATTAAAAACCGAATGTGACTTTATAATAATGTAATTTTTTTAGTTATTCCAAAGGTGACCCATCCTAGAGGTCCTGGTCTTCTTCAAAGACCAATTTTAGTGCCCTAAGAGGAGGTCTCAAAGAGGTGCTTCAAAGAAGAGGTAATGTCCGTTACCGATTCTCTCAACTTTATTTCTTCTTCCACTTCTTCTTATTAGGTTGTTTCATTATGAAGTAATAACATCTGTATCACTCATATACTGATATGTTATTATAAGTATGAAACAACCTTATTTAATCATCTATCCATCCTACGGAAAACGAAATCACCGCGCGTGCGTACGTACGGAATACCGTCTCCATGCCGTGGTACAATCTATTTTCCACCACCAACTTACTTGGATTGGTATAATGGTGTAAATAATAACTATATATGATTATCGTAAAGTTATATTGATTCTTTAATAGTATACATACACTAAAATAAAATTCCACGATCAGGGGAACGATATCATCGCTCGTGCGTACGTACGGAATACTGTCTCCACGACGCGATGTGATTCATTCATAATGATTAACCATTCATAAATGATTAGAAAATATATATAATAAGTTATCATGAAATATATGACATAATAATGATACTGGATTTATGTATATATATATGTATGTCATCCAATTAATTCCATTCAATTCAATGAGGAAACGAAAACAACGTTCATGCGTACATACGGCCTACCATCTTCATGAACGGTGTATTTCTTCACATTTATCGATCTAATATATATATGTATATTCTGAATATATATTATATATAAATCATGTTTTATATTCTAGAATTAAGTAATCATGATCTAAGTAATCATATGAATAATTACAAGTCAAAACACAGACGACAAATGAAACAATTTTACCCAAAACGCTCTTTAACATATAATTTACAAAATAACAGGTAATATAAAGTCATAAGTGAACTATATATGATATCATAACAATGAATATGATTCCATAATAAGTCAATGATATTATTTAAATCATTATACAGGAGGTTCGGATACGTATGAAGCATATGGGACCTAAGGTAAGGGATAACCTTTCCAATCTCGTTCTTATCTGAGATTGTTTATTCGTAAGTATTTGCTGGGGTTATTGTTATCATCCAAGTCCATTTTTCTAAAAGTGTTTTTATGTATGTTTAATGTCCTTTTTACCCATTTTTGACTTTTACTACATGGTATGTATGGAAGCTTTCTTTTACGAGGTACATTTTGACTTTTCCGGCAAAAGTATGAGAAAAATGTTTTTTAACTTATACGGCACGAACGGATTTTAACAGTTTTATATAGCCTTATTTTCATGAAGATTCTTCCAAAAGATTTCATGACTATTATCAGAAAAATATTTTTCTTTTAAAATTGCATGATGTTTTGTGAAAAAAAATTGATTTTGAAGAAGTAAGGAAATTTTCCCCAAGAATTCATTTCAAGTGTTTTATCAAAACCATTTTTTTTATCTAAGATGACATTCTTTCATATATGTATGTTTCAAGTATAATGTCTCTATGATTTACATGGTTTCAGTTTTCTTATGATGAAATGATATCCATTTGTTTTATATGGATTATGTTATGATGGAATGATGTTTATGAAACCCATTTTATTCTTTGGGTTATGATGAATGAATTATGATTATTTTGTGGCGTAAGTAAGAATGATTTCATTATGAGATGGGTGGGACCTATATATCCCTCCAATGCATTGGGTAAAGATTTATATCTCATGAGATAGACATTGCTGGAACGGTACGTTAATCCGGTTCAGTATTACAGGACTAGAACGAGGAGTGAACTCAATTCAGAAAGGGACTTTGTCCACTAAGATGGTCTTGGAAGAAATGCCTTGGATACTATGGAAATAATTACATGTGCTTAATGGATGCCACAATTACATGTTTTATTCCCATGATATGTTATCATGATTTATGTTCCATTATGATCTATGCCTTATGTACTTCCATTTTTTAAGTCTTTGCTCAAGATTTTGATGTTTAAACATTATGTTCATGTTTTTAAGTTCAAATGTATATGTTATGTTTTATTTTATCCATGCTTACCCTTACTGAGAATTTGAGCTCACCCTTTTTTAGGTTTTATTTTCCCCCAGGATTAAAATAAAGGTTTTAGGTAAGGAAACAAATAGTGGAAGATATTTATGGGAGATGTTGAAAATCTTTCACCACGATTAGAAGATTACGTTCAATGTTTCCAAAGACACTAAACTATTACGGTCCTTGTGTGTCTGTTTCTTTTATGTATTATGTATTCCACAAAAGTAATGTAATATCTACGTACATCATGCTTCGGGTCTCTACAGTTGGTATCAGTGGAAAGGTTTAGTCAACCTTTGGAAACTAGGATGCGAGAACTTCAGTGAGATCCCTAGAAATATTTCTAAGGTATGTCTAGGGATGTCCCTAAGGTTAAGTATAAGTACAAGTTATAGTATTATAATTATGGTAACGATCTTAGAATTAAATCTAAGATGTTAGATTTTGAAGGTACTCCCCCTTTATTATGTTGTTTTCCCAAGCATGATTTTTGCCTCTCACACTATTCTTTTTGGGTTTTAGACGATGGCTGGAACCCGAAGGAACCGTGTTGATTAATGCAATGGAAAATGAAATGATTTTCCTCCTAAACAAACAAATGTTATGGGAGATAGAGTGAAAAATCTTATTTCTATACTTACACAAGCTATGAATCATTCTGGACTTCCAAATGAGCAGAGAAGGGAACAACATTCTATTGATTCCTTCATGAGGCAACGTCTACCTTCTTTCAGTGGGTCTTCTGATCCACTTGTTTCTGAACAATGGATCAGTACCACTGAAAATATATTTTCAGTTCTTCAATTTTCTGAACATGATAAATTCATCTTAGCAGTATATCGTTTGGAAGGTGAAGCTGATCAATGGTGGAATCTTATCAAGAATACGAGGCCAAGAGATGAAATTGAGTCCATAGAATGGGATGAGTTCAAGAACATATTTTTCAATAAGTACTTCCCTCGTATTCTTTGAACAAAGATGGAGAAGGAGTTTCTTGAACTAAAGCAAAAAGATGATGAATCCGTTGTTGTATACGAAGCAAATTTTACAAGGCTTGAAAGGTATGCATTTGGCTTTATCATCCAACCTGAAAGTAATGTTGATCGATTCTTCAGTGGCATAAAACCAAATCTTCAAAGGGCATTATCTATAAGAGATTTCAGTAGCTATGAAGAAATTGTGTGTTGTGCTATCAAGGTAGAAATGAAAGTTGGTGTTACTTATCCATCTCATAGTTTTGACAAGAAACGAAATATAGAGTTCAAGGAGAAATCTCAGAATAATGGTGAAAAGAAGATGGATGATTCCTTATGCTCAAAGTGTGGAAAGAAGCATGGTGGAGATAGTCTTAAAGGGACTAGAAAATGTTTTAAGTGTGGAAAAGAAGGTCATTGAGCAGCTGAGTGTCTAAGTAATGGAAAAAGGGTTTCTAATGATGTGAATAAAGAAAATATTGCAGAGAACGCACCACCAACACTTCAATGCTTCAAGTGCAAGGAAATGGGGCATTATGCTAATAAATGCCCTAATCCAAGGGTTAGTGATGATCTACATGAGCAACCACTTAAGGAAAAGGACAAAGGGAAGTCATATGCGGTCACTATTGGCGATGTTGAATATGACAAAGATGTGGTGGAATGATTAAGTGTTTATGTAATGGGATTCCAAAATATTGTTGTATGTAGTATCATAAAATATTGGAATATTTATGTATTGGTCTACTGTGGTTTTCAATAATTTTATGGTACCGGTAACCATGGAAAGTGATTGAGATATTTTTGGAAAAAAAGATGATATGTGCATAATGAAGGGATAAGGAGAAAATGAAATGTTTGATAGTATTCATGATCTCATGACTGATATGAGGAAATAGTTATATCATGGTTTGAGGTTTTGGTATGTGAAAAGAGTTAACTTTTGATAGCACTCATGTTTTCTCTAAGATTCAATGGGTATTCATTTTTCAAGAGAATACATGATTAAGGCCTTTGAATATTTGGAATGTGACTAACAAGACATATCTCATGATATATGGGGATCAACGATGGTATTAACATGCTTGTTATATGAACTCTTTGGTAATCGTTTTCACTATAATATGATATTGGACAACAGTATTTTGGATAAGCCTAATGATTGGAATGGATTATGTTGGACATAAGTTAGTATTGTTTAAGGATATATGTTATTTTGATATTATTGATGGGATGTTATGGTAATGTAGTTTTAGAAAACGGACAACCTGTAGGATGGGTGACAACCCATCGCGTCGGACAAGGTTGTGGGAATCGAACCCACAACCGAAGTGCATCTGGCCTTAATCGCCTACCACTAGCCTACAGGAAGTCCCTGTTTAGTAGAAACTAGTTTTATTATATTAATCAGTATGATATATGAAGTATAAGTCCATTTTAGGAACCATATATGATTAATCTCACTATAGATGGACCTATGTATTTTTTGGTAACTTTTATAACCTTTTGTTTGAGACAGATGGAATGACCCATCATTCTATCACATGATCTGCTAACACATCACGAATGACAAATTCAACTTCATTTCATTAAGAGATGAAGTGGAAATTGTCTAAAGAATGTCCAACGGTGAGACTGTACCAAAATCACGAAAGAATTTCATCTAATTCCAATTTCATCAACTTTAGGGAAATGATTATGAAAACCCAAAATGTTTTCCTAGTGCTCTTATATCCGATGAATCAGATGGTACCTTAGATCGTCACAAATTTATGGCTTTGTGATTGTTGGCTTTTTCATAGCCATGTTCTCTACCACTCTCCATCAGAACTTGATGGTTAGATTTTTCATCCATATCCATATTTTCACCTATGTTCTCCTACGTGGAAACATAGTGATGAGTTAATTTGGGTAACCGTTACGTTTCATACTATAGTTTTTAAAGCCAAGTTTTGGTATTCCTTTTTACGCTGTGGGATTCTATTAAAGAATCTTTCGAGTAGTAAACCATTTATAACTCCGACTAATTTCGAGGGCAAAATTCATTATAAGGGGGGTAGAATGTAACACCTAGAGATTTTATGAAAAAAATATTCTTTTTAATTTCATTAATGTCTTATGTTGTACGCTACTCTAAAATGAGCTTGCACAACACACATCCCTGACTTGCCTTTAATTACACGCAATCGCGACCTTCCACGATAGCGTGTGTAGTAAGCAATACCGAGTTTCACTAAACGAGATATTATTATAATATTATTATGAAATAGGTGTTATGAATAGTAATACCCACTTTTTGAAATTTAATAAATTTTATCTTTAAAAATGGACTTCATTTTTGGATTTAGAATATCAAAATTATCTTAGGGTGAAATTTTGGTACTTTTCGGATAACTTTCATATTCTGATAAATAGTGAAAATTACTAAATTTTAATTAAAAACAACTTTTTTAATCGAAATAATTAATAGTGATAAATTCTTAATTTTAGTGATTTTAAATTATATTTAGAATATATTTTTACAATTTAATACAATGTTGGTCATTTGATTTAATTTGACATTTAAACCAGACATAAACAAGTGTCAATATTTTGATAGTTATTATCTCTTAAGAACACGCTATATGTTTTGACAATGGGAATTATTTTTTAAATTAATTAATGCAACTCTTATGTTTTGAATTTGGTAAAATATACATCATTGTTGAATTCATAATATCAAATATAGCTTAGGCCTAATTATTGGTATTTTTCTGGAAACATTTATTTTTTGATGAATAGTGAAACCACTAAGTGGTAGTTTAAAAAACTAAATTTTTCATAAACCTTAATTTTACCACTTCTGTGAGTGGAATTTCGATATCCGAGAGACACGGTAAATATCAAGGACTAAAATTTGGTTCAATGAGATGAAAATAATTTATGGTGAATAGTAATGTTTTACTTTTTTTTACCACGGTTAAAAGTAAATAGGGTAAATAAGGGTAAAAAAGAAATTATTATTACCCTCACACATGTCCTAATTCTATTGGATAAGTGTAATTCGGCCAAAAACAACCTTAGGAATAAAATATTACCATTTAGGCCCACTTGGATTAGATTAGGACATTTATTATTAATTTATTTAAAGAAGGGTTAAAATAGTTAAAATCAAAGTTTAATACATAAATAATTTTTAATATAGGGTTATACATAAGATAAATTCTACTATAAATATTCATTAGAAAGATAAAAAGATTTCCAAAATAATGGTATTTTATTTTTAATTTTTAGACTTAAAATAATTTAATTTATTTATGACACAATGATGATGCAGTAATTATCTTATTAATGAAATATTGACATAATTGATGTTATAAATACCCAAATAAATGTAATTTGACACTTTTAATGAATTAAAATAATTTTATATGTTCATATGACATTTTAGTATTGATTTACGTAACCTTTTTCGAACTAATAATTCTGTTATGATTTTCACAAAAATCAATTACCAAATAGTGTCAAAATTGACATAAAATAGTTTTAAAAACAAATAATATATTATTAATTGTTATTATATTCCTAAAAATCTAAGGTTCTTCCAAGATACTTATATCATGATAGGAGTATCATTAATGGACCACTTGGGGGTCTCTTGGATGTATATGGTATGTTTATTAACTATATTATATAAAAATACAAAGTGACATGGTAAATGTCAATCTAATTAACTAAGAGTTAAAACTAAAAGTTAAGGTTAATATAATGACCTATACTTGTATAAATTCAATTTTATGAGAGTATTTCTACCCATCACCACTTTATCTTAGAAATAAATCAATTTGGAGCTATTAAAAACCGAATGTGACTTTATAATAAAATAATATTTTTAGTTATTCCAAAGGTGCCCCTCTCCTCCATTATAAAAGGGCACCTCCTCCCTCTCTTCCTCACACCACTTTGAGCCTTCAAGCTCGGAAAAAACCTGCCAATTTCTCTTATACACTTCCCTAGAAACATCCTAGAGGTCTTGGTCTTCTTCAAAGACCAATGTTAGTTCCCTAAGAGGAGGTATCAAAGAGGCGCTTCAAAGAAGAGGTAGTGTCCATTACCGATTCTCTCAACTTTATTTCTTCTTCCACTTCTTCTTATTAGGTTGTTTCTTTATGAAGTAATAACATCAGTATCACTCATATACTTATATTTTATTAAAAGTATGAAACAACCCTATTTAACCATCTATCCATCCTATGGAAAACGAAATCACCGCGCGTGCGTACGTACGGAATACCATCTCCACACCGTGGTGTAATCTATTTTCCACCACCACCTTACTTGGATTGGTATAATGGTGTAAATAATAAATATACATGATTATTGTAAATTGATATCGATTCTGTAATAGTATACATACACTCCAATAAAATTCCACGATCATGGGAACGTTATCATCGCTTGTGCGTACGTACGGAATACCGGCTCCACGACGCGATGAGATTCATTCTCAATGATTAACCATTCATAAATGATTATAAAGTATTTATAATAAGTAATCATGAAATATATGAAATAATAATGATACTGGATTTATGTATATATATATGTATGTCATCCAATTAATTACATTCAATTCAATGAGGAAATGAAAACAACGTTCATGCGTACGTACGGCCTACCATCTTCATGAACGGTGTATTTCTTTCCATTTATCGATCTATTATATATATGTATATTATGAATATATATTATATATAAATCATGTTTTATATTTTGGAATTAAGTAATCATGATCTACGTATTCATATGAATAATTACAAGTCAAAACACGAACGACAAATGAAACGATTTTACCCAAAACGCTCTTTAACATTGCATTTACAAAAGAACGGGTAATATAAAGTCATAAGTGAACCATATATGATATCATAACAATGAATATGATTATATAATAGTTCAATGATGTTATTTAAATCATTATACATGAGGTTCAGATACGTATGAAGCATATCGGACCTAAGGTAAGGGATAACCTTTCCAATCTCGTTCTTATCCGAGATTGTTTATTCGTAAGTATTTGATGGGGTTATTGTTATCATCAAAGTCCATGTTTTCTTAAAGTGTTTTTATGTATTTTTAATATCCTTTTTACCCATTTTTGACTTTTACTAAATGTTATGTATGGAATCTTTCTTTTACGAGGTACATTTTGACTTTTCCGGAAAAAGTAGGAGAAGAATGTTTTTTAACTTATACGGCACGAACGGATTTTAACGGTTTTATATAGCCTTATTTTAATGAAGCTTCCTTCAAAATATTTCATTACTATTTTCAGAAAAATATTTTTCTTTTAAAATTGCATGATGTTTTGTGAAAAGAAATTGATTTTGAAGAAGTAAGGATATTTTCCTCAAGAATTCATTTCAATTGTTTTATCAAAACCATTTTTTTATCTAAGATGACATTCTTTCATATATGTTGGTTTCAAGTATAATGTATCTATAATTTACATCGTTTCATTTTTCTTATGATGAAATGATATCCATTTGTTTTATATGTATTATGTTATGATGGAATGATGTTTATGAAACCCATTTTATTCTTTGGGTTATGAAGAATGAATTATGATTGTTTTGTGGCACAAGTAAGAGTGATTTCAGTATGAGATGGGTGGGACCTATATCTCCCTCCAATGAATTGGGTAAAGATTTATATCTCATGATATAGACATGGCTGGAATGGTATGTTAATCCGATTCAGTATTACTCGACTGGAATGAGGAGTGAACTCGATTCAGAAAGGGACTTTATCCACTAAGATGGTCTTGGCAGAAATGCCTTGGCTACTATGGAAATCATTACATGTGCTTAATGGATGCCACAATTACATGTTTTATTCCCATGCTATGTTGTCATGATTTATGTTCCATTATGGTCTATGCCTTATGTACTTCTATGTTTTAAGTTGTTGCTCATGATTTTGATGTTTAAACATTATGTTCATGTTTTTAAGTTCAAATGTATATGTTATGTTTTATTATATCCATGCTTACCCTTACTGAGCATTTGAGCTCACCCTTTTTTATGTTTTATTTTCCCCCAGGATTAAAAGAAAGGTTTTAGGTAAGGAAACAGAAAGTGTAAGATCTTTATGGGAGATGTTGAAAATCTTTCACCACGATTATAAGATTACGTTCCAAGTTTCCAAAGACACTAAACTATTACGGTCCTTGTGTGTCTGTTTTTGTTATGTATTATGTATTCCGCAAAAGTAATGTAATATCTATATACGTCAAGCATCGGGTCTCTACAATCCTTTAGTAATGGGGTGTAGTTAATGACATGGTATGGGACTTTATTTCTGACATCCCTTGAGTGTGAGGTGATGTATTAAGACATTATATGCGATTATGAATTGAGAGAGAAGGTAAAATCCATTATTTGAGTTGTACTTATGAATTGAGATGACACTTATTTATATAATATATATGATGTACATATTATTGGGGTTCTTGGTGGACTAGGTAGTGCATGATGACTCGATAAAGATTCAAGATTATTTTTTCATTTGTTTTGATAATTGAATACATTGTCACATATCTACTACACTTATGATAAGGAAACATTAGTGGTGTATTATGGGGTTTATTACTCCCACCATTTATAGCCACCCATGTGCATTTTTAAATATTATTATCTTGGATCTGTCCAAGGGAAATGGACATATATCATGTTGATGAGTATATGATGATGGTTAGGGAATTGAGGAGAATCCATGGAATAAAAAACGATATTTCAATGTCATTCATATGATATTATTTTATATATCTCATGTATTGATCCACTTTGAGTTTGGATACTTTCAAATTGGATGTATGACTGGTTATTCACATTTTGATATTACATTTGATGTTGTTAACATTGATTTTACAATAAAAAATTTCGACTACTTATCTTTTACTACCATTCACACTATATATATGATCGATGGCCACTTGATATGGATGAATCAATCTCTGAATTACATGACTTAGCTCCTCACATCTCATTAACAACCACATACTTACTTTGAGGAACAGATGATTCTATGTGCTTATCTAGATCATATTCCATGACTCAACTCAGTGCAATATATATTCTTGTCATACAAATAGATATGGACATTACATTTATTATACCAAGGTTATAGATGTATCCTGAAAACCTATTTGGGTCAGGAAAACCCATCCTTTGCTGGTTTGAATGGTCGATATGATACATTTATGATAAAATTATCATGAAAAATAAGTAAAACTGATGAAACCCCTGGAAAAGAACATTAGATCCATGATATTATATTTTGATATAAAAGTTATAATTAATTTATAAGAATAAAATTTCCTTCATCTAGAGTCCATTCTTTGATGTAGGTGTTGATCGACTGAACATCGTTGGGTTGAAATTTCATTTTTATGATGTTCTTCAAAATAAAATCCCCTATAATAGTGATCCACACATGTTCATTTGATGTTGGAATGTCAAACATAGTAATATATGTGATAGTGTGGTGGTACTAATCATTTTTAATTTCTACCTTTTTTACTACCATGATCTCTTTGACCTAGAATGAGCATATCTTGGTCTATCCAGCTTGAGAGAAGAAGGAATGTGGTGGTGGATCTCTTTATGTTGAGATAAAACCCTATATAATTTCTTCAATTTGAGATAATTACCTAGTAATGATAGGTGTTATGAAAATATATTATATCTACAACGGTTTGTATTTACAATGGTTTCTATCTATTTTTTTTTTCTAAAAAGGTTTGTATCTGTAATGGTTTTTATATAAAATAGATATAAATGACTATTAAAAAGCCTTGGGTTGGGTTTAAAAAAATTCTTAATTGAAACCAAGGCCTTAATAGTATATTAAATTGATAAATTTCCCCATTCCATGTTAAATAATAATATTATTTCTTCATGGTGTGCGCAAACCTATGCAATGATAAATATTATTTTTTATAATTTTAACTAAATCTGTATCATCGATCCCAATACTCGATCTTCTCAAGCTCTTGAATATTTATTTAACACCGAATATATATTCAAATAAATATTATTCATATAATAAATAAATAAATATTATATTCAATTTCTTCTAAATGGATATTTATTTGATATTTGTGATCAAAAAAATACTGAATAAATATTATTTGTCAATATGGAAAATAATATTTATTCCAACTATTAAATTTTTATAATATTTAATTAACATAAATAGAATCAGTAAGTGTCTGACCCTCAAGGATTCTTTCTTAATGACATTGGGAAAGATGGCCTATTAGTGTCTAACAACACATAAATTCACCCATGAAGAAGAAGTAAATTTCACAATGACAAAAACCACATATGAATTCTTACCATGTAATATAATCCCTTTTTTATGATATCTAAAAAAAGTTGAATAATCATGTCATTAACCTATATTATTGATACATTATTCTTAAAATTTCTAAAATAAACACATACATAAATTATAGCCATGGGATTTAATTCACCAATTTCATTATATCCAAAGTGAAAAGATATTATCTTCTAAAGAGATAAATGATAAAAAATGCTTCCTCAAATTATTCATTAATAACATACCATTTAGGACACACCAAGCATCCCCTACTTCCTGAGAACATATGGAAATTTTTTTGGTCATCACATCCAATTACATGAGTCATGATAAAAAATATTAATAATAATAAAGTCTAAGGATCATTAAACGCAATCAAAAATATAAATTTCAATTACATAAAAACAATATGAACTTCAATAGATGGGTTGGTCATCATTATCTACCATCATGGACTTTAAATAGTGGAAAATTCTTGAGATAATGCCTCATACACTTATGATAATCCCACACCTGATTGTATATGTCATATTTTTATTATCCAATGACATTATCCAACCATGTGTAGGGGTTTATAAATATCATCACAACACCTCAAGGAACTCATCATAATAGGAAACCGGTATGTCTTTATTAGTGTGATATATACCAATGGAAATTATCACATAGATGTAACAAAAAATATAAAATTATCTTATGATAATAAATATATTTAATACTAACTTATTTGAATATAAAAAAGGTAATATAAATTATATATTATAGCACCATTGACTATGGGGAACCATCTCCAATAGCTTCACCAGATCCAACTACATATGACCTTTAGTTTTCTAGATATGATATTAAATTTATGCTTCTATTGAGATATGTATTTACTTATTCAGACCTTAATTTTTTATTATGTGTCTAGTCTAACAACTATTTCATCATCTCTCTATAAAATCCTTAAGTAATTATACTTCAAGAGTTTTTTTTCATCTAGTTATATGATCTTGAATCATTTGAAAGATACACCACTATATTATTATCATAGTATAGTGTCATATGGCCATTATGTTTAGGAAACCATTTATTTCTTATAAAAAATAATATATCTAGATCACTATTTTAGTTTTGTCGTTTGTCAAAATATACTTAGACTCTACTTTAGAATATATATAACAATGACATTCTTTTAGCTCTTACTGCTGAAAAAACCTATATTAAGAGTTAATATGTATCATGGATATGATTTAAGATCATCTAAATTAGTTTAGAATAAGTAATAAATTTACACTATGATGAATAGCTCTTCATATCATCCATTAAGAAAAGTATTCTTAATATGTCATATGTACATTAAGATAATTTTAACTATCATCCAATGGGTGTCTCCTAGATCAATTTAATAACTTCTAACCAGGGTATAGAATAGGTAAAATTAAACATATTATATGACATGGAATATATAACTTACCCTATCACAGATCCATACTGAATCCTTATAATTATCTTCCTCTCCTCTTGTTTTATAGGACACATTTTCTTTAATATATGAATGCCAAGTGATACTAGAAACAATCCCCTCTGGATTATTCCATAAAAATTGTCTTCGGTATTTTTTCTATTTATGTTCCTTTAATTATCCCAACTAGACACTTAAATTCATCAAAATAGATCTTGACTCCAAGAATGTAGAATAATTCACCTAATTACTTCAAGGGTAATCATTCGTTCAAAGACATCCTAATAGACTATAAAAATAATATCTCATTTCCAATAATCAATATTTCATCAATATATACCACATGAAAATTGACTAAAATCTAGTTAAAATTATTATATACAAAAGGGTCATATTTTTTTATTATGAATCTCAATTATGTTATTTATTCATTAAATAAAATATTCCATGACATTGCTGCTTACTTTAAACCATAAATGAAACTCTATTACATGCATATTTTTTTCCCTTCCTCTAGAGTTACAAACCCTTCATGTTGTGTTATATAAAAATCTTTTTAAAGGATTCCATTAATGAAATATATTTTGATAAAATAATTCCAAATTTCATATGGATGGTATACTAAAATAAAAATTATTATTCAAGTGTACTTTTTTATAGTGATTGGTTAAAATATATCATATTATTCAATGCCTTGATTTTCTTATACCCTTTTGTGACCAATTATTTCTAAAGGTGATGACCTATCCATTAACAAACATTTTTTTCTTGAATGCATATTTGAAACAAATGTACTTCACATCCACTAAAGGATCTACCAAAATATATATTGTGTTTTAGTACAATAATTCCATTTAATAAATCATTACCTCCTTCCATTAGGTAGATTTTTTTCCACTTACTACTTCCTTGTATGTTAAAGGATCATAATTTTTAAATAATAATGAGTCACTATCCTTAGGTACTATAAAATCATATCATTTTGGCTCTCAAAACTCCCTTATGCGCCTACATAGTACATCTATCGTTGAAATGTTTTCTTCCATTGGGTTTTGTGGAATATGTTTATATACAAACTCTTGTGTATCTTAATCCATAACTACAATGAATTATATCTCACTCCAACTATATATTTTATTGATGTTCTCCATCTCTTCTAATATGGAGTTTCTTTCCACTATTAAAATTTTAAATGAAAGGTTGTATAAGTTATATCTCCATGATTCCTTAAGGTATCCTATAAGGGTAAAATTTGTTCCTCGAAGTGAAATTTTGTTACTTTAAGAGGCCTAAACAAATAATTTTAAACCACACACATGTAAATTTGATAACATAGATTTTCATTCACACCGCCATTTGTATGAAATAACATTTATTTCATTTGTTGGATCTAAGTTTAGTATATGATATACTATCTATAATGAATGTCATCAAAATAATAATGGAAGACTCATGTGATGCATCAGAGATCTCACCATGTCAAAAAGAGTGTATTTCCTACTTTCACTTATACAATTCTTTTTTTGGAGTATAAGTAATGAGTTGAATTAAAATCCCAAATCCTATAAAAAATCAATTATGTCTGGATTAATATATTCTCTACCACCATCTTGTCAAAGTTTCTTAATCTTCTTACAATGTTAGTTCTCACCTTCATTCTTATATTCGATGAACAAGTAAAATGAATCCTACTTATATGTCATGAATTATACATTTCCATATCTAAAAAATTCAACAGCAATATTTTTAAATTATGATTACAAACCCGTTGCTTCAACAATAAATGGTAGATACATAGTAATATGAACCAAATCAAGCATCATTGTGGCCCTTTAGTCAATTCTTCTAAATGGGATTGTGTTCATGTTTTGTGGAAGACATGTGTAACAAACACTAAGTGGTAAATGTTAAAATGAATCCAAATATACATATTGTTGTAATCATGTAAATCATTTTTCATTTACATGACCTAGCTATTGATACAATAGTTGGGAGTGGTATTAGTCATGCATATATTTTTTTATATTTTCATTAAATTATTTGTCTAATACAATTTACAATAATTTTGCAAACAATTTCAATAAAAAATCAATTTGAAACTAATCCTTCATGTTATAACAATAGGAGTTAATAGTGAATCCTCCTACCCCAGTAATATAAAGAAAATGATAAACAGGATGTAAAACATTCATAAAACTGGGATGAAACTCCAAAACCCACCATATATCTCTTCCTCTATAATCAAAAAATACATATCTAATAATATTTGGAATTAAAACCATTATTTTTATCAAAAATGGATGTAGATATAAAAACCCAAGAGAAATAGATAAGTATATCTATGTAAAACCAATAAAACTACCACAAATGAAGACTTATAGTGAAATATGGCTTCAATGCACTAAGATAAGCATTAAAATCACCTTTTGATTGATGAGAGAGTCCTATACTACTTTTGGTGGAAAACAATTCGAGTTAGGGCCATTTAGGGGGGGGGAACTGGGGGTTAATTCTTAATCTTTCCCTAGATCCAATATTTGAAGATATTTTTTTAAACAAGGCATGGTTATTAACATTGTTAGATGATCCATGCACTAACATTGCACCAAATTCTTTATCTAAGGGGACCACACACAGTTGGCATGCATGGTTTGAAAAACTATTCACAAATCATGAAAAACCTCACTATCCCACTTTTCACAATTTATTTTTGGTGGAAACATGGTTTTCAAAAAAAATTGCTTACCCATGGGCCTTCCCCTAATAATATGTCTCATTGTGGACTATTTCCTATAGGAGTTTCATAGTTTCCACAAAATGTGAACCAACTGTGCACCCATACAAAATCCCCAAAAAAATTTAAACTTCCTCTAAACCCTCTTAAACTCTATTAAAACACTTTATATACTTAGAAATAGTATATAAAGTATTACATAGTTGAAACTAGGGGTGATATATTCTCTCCACCACTGGCCCTTCCATCCTCAGAAAGTAGAAAACCACTACAATCTTGAAAGACTTTCATCCATTGCTCGATCATTTATTTCTCACATTCCTAAGTCTCTTCTTGTATATAACCATGTTCCCACAAATCTTGCACTATACCAATGCTTTTTCCAAGCAAGACTTTCTATTTCCTATCCAAAATCTACACTGGCATGTGCACTAATGAAGCATCTAGCTTCAGACCAACATGATCTCATCCAGTCACATAGTCAGGATTAGGATGATACTTGTTCAACTGAGATACATGAAACACATTTTTGACAGCATTGAATTGTGGTGGCCATTCCAACTGGTATGTCACCTCACTAACCCGTTCAATTTTCTCAACAAGGACTATGTATTAATGATATAACGTTCCATTCTTTCCAAAATGATGATATCCAAGTCTTGGAGAGATACTTAAGAATATATTATCACTCATATCTAATGAAATTGGACATCAATGGTGATCATCATACATGTTCGGATGGATCTATACCACATCCATCCATTTTCTGATCAATTGAATATTCTCCATTGTTTTGTCGACAAGGCTTGTCCCAACTAGTGATGTTTCACCTATTTCCACCCAATAAAGTAGATAATGACAAGTACTCCAATATACTTATTTGAAGGGAGGATTTTGTATCAATGCATGATAAATGTGGTGATATGATAACTCCACTAAGTAAACATGGTCTTCCCATTATCCACAAAAATCCATTACAAAAGACCAAAACATGTATTCTAACAATTGTATAATTTTTTTGGATTATCCGTTCATGTGAGATGATATGCATGCTTATGGTTAACTAATTCTCATGCTATTTATATAAAGATTTCAAATAATTAGGGGTAAAACGTGGATCTCTATTTGACGCAATCAATACTGGTAAATCATTCTTCTTTATAACTTCTCAAATATAGATTTTTGACAAGTCCCCCCCCCCTATGAGATTCAGTAATAGGGATGAAATGATATGACTTTGTGAGATGATTCAATATGACCCATATGGAATCATGTTTCCAAACCGTTATTGGAAGACCTGTTACAAAATTCATAGTTATCTATTCAGATTTCCTAATATTAATAGGTAAATACTGGAACATAACTACTAGTCGTTAATGCTATACCTTAACATACTGACTATTTAAGCATATCAAAACAAACTCATCCAACTTTCTTTAAATTCCAACCCACCAAATCTTCTCTTTAAACACCTTATACATATTTTTTATTCCATGTTGAACAAACCATATTAATTGGTGGTAAGCATGAAGATGTTGTTCCTAACAATTCATAGGTATGCCCATCTATTTTCAAAACCATAACACAAAAATCTCACACGTATTCCTTCCCCATATGGTCTCTCTACCATTGAGTTTTTACCTCATAGCCACACATTCTGCATCAGATGTCCATTACTATTTAACAATCTTTACCCAATCTGGAACAAATGAAACTAAAAATAATACCAAAACTTCACCTAGATCTTCACATTCCATGTGCATTTTAGATAGGACTGGAATCAACAGCCACTCACTTGAAGCTTCTTCTTCCAACAAAGCATATGAATTTTTTACTTAATACATTTGCCACCAAAATTCATTTACCTAGAGTATAAATCATGTCCAATTCAATCATTTATAGATACTACATCCATATTATTTGTCATATGTTCAAATCACGTTATCATAAAATATGTTTCAAGATCTTATGATTTGTAAACACAGTAAATTTCTCACAAAGAACTTAATGAAACCAATTATTCAAAGCATAGACTATGGTAGGTAACTCCAAATTGTTTGTTGGGTGGTTCTTATCATCCAAACATAACATGCTTAATCTATAATAAAAAACATGATTTCTTTTCATGAGAACAAATCCCAACCCTATCCCTAAATATTCACAATACACTACGTACCATTGTACTGATTACAAAAAAAATCCAGACTAGTTCCAATGTAAGGAGAACATTAAGCTCTTTTAAAGACTTTTAACATTCCTCATTACATTGTAATGGAACGTTATTCTTTATCCGATCTATCATAGGTAAATATGGTAGGGAAAATTCATTAACAAAGTGTCACTAATAACCTACTTGACCAAGGAAATTGCATATATTAAAGACATTCTTTGGAACCTTTCAAGAGATAACCAGCTCTATATTTTTTGGATCCATAGAAACACCTCTTTTAGAGATTAAATCTCCTAGTAAATGTATCACTTGTATCCAAAAATAAAACATTGATAGTTTGGAATATAACCAATGATCCCTCGAGATTCCAAACAATATTTCCAATTATTGATCATGCTCAGACCTTTTCCTTGAATACACCAATTTGTCATCCACAAACACCACAAAAAATTAATCTACATGTCGGAAAAATATTTGATTCATAAATTCTATATAGACCATTGGAGAATTTGTAAGTCTGAAATTCATTACCACATACTCATAATGGCCATATATACTTTGAAAATATGTCTTTAGAATATCCTTCTTTCAAACTTGCAATTAGTGATATCCTAAGTGTATGTAAATCTTAGAGAACCCATGGGCTCCCATAAATTCATTGAAAAAGATCAATAATGTGTTGAATTAGATACTGACTATTTAGCATATGTTTTTTATGATTATGATAAAACAAACAAATATAATAAGTTTCGGCTTCCTTTTAAAAAAATACCAAATCTACACATAAAGACGTGCTCTAATGAATGTAATGTTTTCCTTCCATCTCTTCCAACTACTCTTTGAATTCCCTTAATTTTTTTGGTTCCATATCATAAGACAAAGGGGAAATAGGACTATTCCCTGGGAGGATATTAATTGTAAAATATCATTCACTTATAGCTAGTATTTGTGGATAATTCTTGGAAAATACGTCCAAAAAATGATCCAAAACTTGTAGAAAATTACTATTCTCAATCACTTCCATCAATTAAAATGACAAATATACCATCTATTATGAGATTGTCCCAACATCTGGTTCCAACAAGCCCATAGAACCGGTCTTTAAATTCTGATCTCCTTGAATGTGATTCTTAACACCATCTTCAATTGTAAAACTAAACTTTCATGTATAACATTCTATGTGAGCCTTAAACATCATCAATCAATCCATACCTAGAATTATTTAATTGAAATCCATGTCCATCACCATGAAATCCTTTATCAACTCAGCTCCATCAGTAATTATAGAACATGTTATAAAGACAAAGGCTCGACATTCTCTTTCACCAAGAGGAGTATGGAGATTTAAGATTTAAGGCATCATCTCAAATTTTAAAATTAGAAAATATACAATATGAGAAGCAATAAATTAATAGGATTAACCTATATAAAAAAATTCATGCATAATGGTAGAATTAAATATAATCGTACCTCTCACCAAATATAGTCCAAAATGATTATACTTGATAATATACTCAATTCCATATAATTTCATGATTGAAAAATATTTATTCTTGTTTCCCTATTGTAATTTTCCATGTTGAAGAATAATCATATTTCCCGAATCTCCATAGCTAGAAATTTTCTTCTAGTGTGAGGTATTCTATGTCCCTCATCCTGTCATGGCATATGATGCTTGTGACACATGAGAAGTATCATGAACACCCAACCTCATAGCACTACTATAGTAGTACAGAAGATGTCCCATTAGATTTAAATTATGGAATTCTTTAGATGTTTCCATACATTTTTGTGTCATGTGGTTGAAATAACCAAATTGAAACCAGCTAGGTTGGCTCTTTTGTTTTTGAGGAAAAATCAATGATCAAACCATTTGATTTTGAGCCATACTCCCACCTTGAAAATAGGTTCCCCTCTTCCTTTTTCTTGCAACATTAGAGTTACCAAAATTTCCCTTGGGTATTAATATGCTTCCTAACTATGGGGCACTTGAGATGTCTCTTTCTACCACTATCACTCTATTTATGATACATGTATAATCTGTTATACAGAGCATGGAATTCTTTATGTGGATACCTTGTTTCAGCCCCAATTCAAAGATGAATGCCTTCAAGGAAGCAGTAGCAGCAACATCAGGTTAAAAACACACTAAATTCATGTACCTATCCACATAATCCATGATATAAATAATTTTCTACTTCAAGATGAAGAATTTTGTTTTTCATTGAATTCATAACATGTGAGGATATTATTTTTTATAGAACAGTTATTTAAAATCCTCCTAAGACAGGCCTGGTTCTTATCCTGAACTGCTAAATCCCACCACCGGCATGAAAGACCCTTCAGAATATACATTACCAGCATGACTATCATCTCAGCTGGTGTACATAGGAAATAAAATATTCAATTAATCCTATCAATCAACACCTATACCTTCTTTGATCCCAAATCACCCTGATTGATGGGGGATTATTTTTTTTAGAATTGGAATGAATGATTCTCTTTCCTTGGACCATCCATCCTATTCCGACTATCCATAGATTTAGATTCTTAGACAAAACTCTATACTAGTTGTTGGTTCACATGTGGCTTAGGTGAAACCATATTCTTTGTATCTTCTTCTGGATGGTTCATTCAATGCCTACTAGGTAAAATTTTCTAAACAAGAAACAAACACCATAAGTATCACTCCCTAGAAATGGATGGACAAACAATTTCAAATTATACCACAAAATCTATGACAATATGGAATTCCATAATTCAACATTTTTCTATGTTCAACCAATTTTTAAAAAATTTCCATACATTTGAAAATAAAACCATTTTTAAAATAACCATTTTATTCTTTTTCAAAATCTCTTTTTTTGAAAACAACATTAACAATTTTCAAAAATCAATAGTTTTGTACCAAATCATATATCATTGATAAAAATTAAATATGCACTCATAGTGGGAATTCCATACTCTAATGCATGTTATGCTCATCTCATTGACTAAACCCATGAAAATGAGATTATAATTCCTATAAATACCTCTAAAACACTTACGTACCCAACTCCTTGGTAACATTATTTTCATCAAAATGGATTCTTTTCCTTAAGAGACATCCCCAAGGTTCTCGTGTTTGGAAATAAATTCCATGGGATTCATTTACAACGGGGTATGATTCTCCATTTGAAAATTAAACAACCAAACAAAAATTAAAATAACAAATGAACCACTACATGATACATGATTTTAATAAAATATAACTCAATAAATAAATTTATATCAAAACAAACAACAAAGAGGACCACATCGGATGACCAAAAAACCTTTAAGTAAACAACATAAGACTACAAAACCAATAAAAACTCAATGAAAACCATATAACTGCAAATCTCCATCAAGCCCCATGATCCAATTCCACAAAAATTCTAAGAATCACTAGGACCCACCAAATAAGTGTGATACATTACATTTTCTTGTTTCCTAAAAAATAATATCTGTAAAATCACTAAAGTGTCAAAGCATGGTTGAGTAATGACACTCGATAATATTTCACTGAATTACTTCCCAAGTCACACCACTAGTATTTAACAAGTTACCATATTTCTGTAAAACATTTTATTTAAAATAATGGTACAATTTATAAAAAAATCCAAGCAAATAAATACCAATACAGTTTTCCATACTAAATCAAATTTCTCAAAACCAAACAATTTCTAAATAAATAAACCAAACAATAACTTATACCCATTTCACAATTTCCATTTTTGTATAAACATTCTATTTCACATATCCACACATCCATCCATGCATGAAAACCTATACCTCCCTATAATTCTATGTGGTGAGTCATCCTTTCACTAATTCATCACTTAATGAAATATTTCAATGGGGAAATACATGAACGTAATCCATACCACTAATGAGATAGAAGACTTATTACTCTTGTTCATCCCGAATTAACCTGAACTAACATAACCATTAATCCAAAACCCAATGCTAATATAACCATTTCAATAAAATTGTTCTTTTGTTGACATCCTTTCCATCTAACAATTTTAATAAAACTGACCTTTTATTGAAAACTATTCAATTGAACCATTTCAATAAAACCTACCACTCATTGAAAACCTTTTCCATGGAACAAAACCAAACAATAATTATAAAATCATCAATTTAAAATCATGTTTCTAATTTTACTTTCCATAAAAATGCTCAATTTCTTATATTATATAAAATGTCACCAAAGAGAGTATACAAAATCAATTCACAAACATTTCACAAGAAATTTCAATCAAAACATTCAATTTGAAACAAGTACTTTATTTTGTAATAAGAGGATTCAAGAGTGAATCCACCAAACATAGGAATTTGGTGAAAACATAAAATAGAATAAAAAATTCCATGAAACTGGATCGACACACCAAATACCCACAGAAGATCTCCCCCTAGCATTAGAAAATCAAAATATAATCATATTTGGAATTAACACCCATTGATCTATCCAATGTGGACATAGATATAAGAAACTGAAATAAATATGGATGTGGATATATAGAAAACTAATAAAAATAACCACAAATTAAGACATAACATGAGAATCTTGTTCCCACACACTAAGAGATTCCTTTGAATCACCTCCAAATAGATGGAAGAATCCTCTACTAGATTTGGGAGCTTAAAATTTCGATATAGGACAATTTTGGGGGGAAATGAGGGGTTAATTAATAATCTATACCTAGAGCCTTTGTTTGTGGATCTTATTTTTAAATTGTTCATTGTTAGTCACACATTTAAGAAACACATGTTCTAATTGTGTTCTAACATCTGTCTCAATAGAGACCTCGCATAGTTGGTCCACACAGTTAGACAAACCGTGGACCAATATTTCAGAAGATTGTTGTCCCATTTTTCATGGTTTCTCCATAGTTCCCAAATATATTTTAAACATTGTGTGCCTGCCTATGTTCCTTCCCCTTATCTTATGTATCATTGTGAACAATTACTTGTAGGTTTTGTACAATTTCCAAGAACCGTTCACCAACTATGCACCCTTAGAACCCCCCCCCCCCAACATTAAAAACTTCTTCCAAACCATCCCAAACTTCACTTAATCACTTTATATACTTATAAAACATATATAAATTGTTACATACATAAAATTGGGGGTGTTACACCATTTTATAGTAACATTTTAAAATAAATTTTTTAGTACTTTACTTGATTACCAAAATATGTCATACAAAATAATTTAATTTTTTATTAGTCTCACACTATTTTATCCACTTCCAATATCCCCCACAATTAGGCTTAGAATGTCTTATCTCATTGAAATTATAGTGTATAGGAACCATATTTCCCTTCTCATAACCCATGAAATTTCATGGTCAATTACGCAAACATATTTAGGTAGGTGGTCTTACCAACTATGGGCTTGAAGATTCTAGATTCATTGAGTGTACTTCCCAATCCTGAAATACAATATTATATTTCATTAACTCATACTTCTAAAATACACTATGTTTAGCAAGGGCTACTCATCTTGATTTCAACATGGTTAAGTAAACCCAAAAACATCATTAGAGTTCATCGATAAAATTTAGTGTTCTAAAAAGGTCTAATCAAACACTTATATTTATATCTTCATTATAAACCTAGTAATTTAAGGTGTATTCAATTAATATTAACTTGAGTGGTTTTTATATTTTGTAAAACCATTATTATTTAATCCATTTTTATGTCTTCTTAAAATTAAGTGAATTTTACTTAAGTGATTAACAATATATCGAAAAAATATTTATTTATAATCCATTTATTTTAATTATATCTTTCAATATTAATGAACTTATTTTTCTTTTTCTGGTGTAAAATCAGTAAAATAAATGTTTCATCAAATTGAAATAAAAAAAATTGGAATCATCTGTATAATTAACTAGTGGTTTTTATTGAAAAAATAGTAAACAATCCATTGATATTTTAGGGAAAGAAAACACTTTTAGCCTATCTAGGATTGAGTTGCAGCATTCCATCTATGTTGATCATTTTACCTCATTGAATGGTTTCACCTTTGAACAATCTTGAACCACCACCACATGCTGAGGATGATTCTTTACATATTATTTCAACTAAGATGAAAATATAGAGAACTATTTGATTTCTTAAGGGTGGGTTATATAAAACTAACCATGGACACACATTTACTACATATCATAGGGGGATGGATAATGCACAACCCATTATTTTAATTTAATAATAATTATTAAATCCACATAAAATATTAGTAAATACATTTAAAATACCACATAGATCAGTCGGTCAAATATCCTTATAAGTGACATGCATGTAATGACTACACATTTAAAATAACTTCTTAGAATTAATTTCCATTAGTTATTTATTAATAAAAATGATACGTGAATTAATAGAGTAATTATATGATTAATTTTTTTATTTTTTTTAGTCCATAAAAATTATAATAGAGATTCTAATCCATCGTAATTTTAAATAAATTTATTGTTATTAAAGTGCATGGTGTGTACATAGAGGAAAAATAATATGTACCTATTTGAACTACCTGGTATGGTCCTTATTATGTAATTTTCACTCCCATGAAATTTATATACATGAAATGTGATGTAAGTACCCTAAAATTTTTATTAGTTAATTATACAGAGAAACAAGTAAATTACCTAATGTGTGCCAATTTTATTGCATGAAAATTATGCATTGTATGACAACAATACATGCTGTGTAATTTTGAATATTAATTCAAAATTAATAACTTATTTTACATGATATAAGACTTACCACACAACATGTAATTTGAATAAATGACAAAAAAACATGTTAAATAGTTTTAATTTAATAATTGATTAATTTTTGGGTTTTAATAAATATGTACAAAACAGTGTGTAAGGTCTAGTTATGCATCACATATGTCTTTTCAAAATCTATGTGTGATGAATGCCAAAGGAATGTGTGTGTTTTTTTCATATACATAAATAATCTTGTTATTATAACTATGAGTGAGAATGAACTATAATAAGAAGGGATATATATATTTTTGTAAAGAATGAATAAACATGAATTTAAAACTAACTTTAAATGTGTAAAATGATTAAAAATTGATAAATAATTATAAATATGAATTTGACTACTTTGATACAACTTTAATTTTCTGGACATAGATGGTATGCCAATTTAGTTTGGGCTAGACTAGGCCTTTTTTGATTTAATGAATTATCGAATACGTTCATGAAAAAATTATCATGGTCAATAAATAAATCCAAATAAACCCTTTAAAAAGAACAATGTAACCAATATGGGATTTTCACATTAAATATATAAGTAATTTATTAGAAAAAATTTACCTCAAATTTGGTTATTTCTTTGATGTGGGTAATTATCATTTTAATTCTATTTTGTTTCACTTTCATTACAATAATGAGAATCCAATGTAGATCGCCTCTGTAAGAGATATACACATTCTCCTTTGATCTTAAAATGTCATTAATGTTACTTAAAGTGTTATCATAGTAGTAAATATTGTTTTGTGTTACTCCCTTGATCAATTCCCTGATTCTATGAGTATATAAGGTTAATCTCTTCATCACTCACAATTGAGAGAATGAGGAAGATGGTGTATATTTTCTTAATGATGAGTGTAAACCATAGAAATGTTCTTTTTTTGGAAGTAATTATTTGAGGATGAGAGGTGTTATTCATAATGAATTGTACATAAAACAATTTTTATAAATAATGGATTGTATATAAAATAATATTTATCTATAATGGTTTGTATTTACAATGGTTTGTATCGATAATGGTTTGTATGTATAATAGTTTATATGTACAATGGATATAACCTACTATTTATAAACCTAGGTCTTGTGTTAAAATATTTTTCCATTACACATAGACCCCTAACAATATATTAAACCCACAAAGTTCTCCATTCCATGTAAAATAACAAAAAAATTATTTATAATCATGGTTTTTTCTACCCCACAATGATAAAAAAAATTATAGTTTGGTAAATAAATATTTATAATTGGACTCATTTCATGGTCCAATCATCCTCCTGAATATTTATTGAACCCCAAATAAATATTTAAATAAAGTTTAACTATTTAATAATAAAATAAATTTTTTATTCACTATCTAAGGAATACGTAATTTTTTAATATTTGTGATCAATAAAATAATTAATAAATAATATTTACCATCAAAAAAATATTTATTCCAACTATTAAATATGAATAATAGTTAACTATTATCAATGAAAACACTATGTGTGTGTCCCTCTCGAAATTGTCTCCATCGAAATGAGGAAATATTTTCATAGTGTCCAAAATCAACATCTAGTAACATGTAAAGGAACCCCAGAGGAAGAATTTTGTACTACAATGACACAAATCTCATATGAATGCTTATCATGTAATATAATACATGTGTATTGATATATCATATAAAAGGTTTCATACTCATGCCATCAACCCTTATAAATGACACATATTCCTTTGAATTCCCGAAATAAACTCATTCATACACCATGACTATGAAATATAATTCAACGGTTACATTTCAATAAAAGTGATAAGATATTAGCATGAATATAGATAGATAATTCAAATCATTCTTCAACTTATTCATTAATAACTTACCATTCATGACATTAAAAATGCACCCTACATTCATGAACATATGAAATCACATATTTTGTCACTACATCTATGTATGTGTGTTATTATATAGATTAATAATAACCTTAAAGTGTCAGGAACATTAATCATGCTCACAGATATAAATTCCAATTAAATGAAAAATTTTAGAATTTCTATAACTGGTTCTATCATTAAAATCTCATATTTTTTTAGATTAACACGTACAAAATTTGTTAGATATTACCTCATCCACTTATGAGAATTGAACAACCAATAGTGAATGTCATAATTTTCTTATCAGATAACATACAACCATATGACTAGGATCTATTAATATAATTATAGCACCCCCAAGGTTATCATCATTACAGAAAACTATTATGACCTTATTAGTGTAAAAGATACCTATGGATATCATCACATATATAAAATGTGAAAGGGTAAATTATCTTGTGATAAGAAATATATTTAATACTCATTTATTTGAAGATATATAGGAAATTTAAATTACATATTATAATGTTTTTTGGTTTTGGGGAACCAAATATAATATTATCATGGAATGACCATATACTCTTCTATTATATATCAATTTAGCTCTCAGATTTCATACTAACCCTATGAGAGAAAACAATACCATCTTGGTAAATCTCTGACTACGGAAATGGAAAAAACATATATTACTATACTATATCAGCTAATCCTTAAGGATTTCATAAAAACATAATTGAAGTTTAAATGTTCCCATGTTATGTATATCATTTCTTCAGGTATTTAGAAATAAAAGTATGAAACATAAACCCATGGTATATCAAATACATAGCGTGTGACACTCCATGTGGTTTAATTCATGGTTCATCACGTTCCCATAACCCATTTTATGACTCGCAATCATATTTTATATCTATTTATGAAATACTACCCACACTAGCCTTATCATCAAATAATAACATGAAACATTCCATGATAAAAATCAATTAGGGATAAATAAATGTCACACATTGATAGGTAAATTATCATTTCACTTCATGAAAATGTGTATCCAAAATCAAATAATGATAATGTGGATATTATATATTGTATAACAATATTTATTATTTAGTTTTAAAATGATTTATTAATTATAAAAAAATAACTATGTGCCTATCTAATCAACTAAGATATGATAGACTGCTAGAGATGCATTAATTTTACTACTTTATTTGGGTTTTGTTAAACTCATTAAAACTATATGTAATTACTGATATATCTTTATGTGAAAACATGATAATACCATCCCATGAAACTCATTATTGATTAAAATCAATGATGTAATATATTTATATTAATTATGATATTTTAGAATCATATTCCCAATGATCAGCTTATTTAATATAGTGTTCAAACTTTCTAACATCACAATATCCCATGTCTCAATGTTAATAAATTCTATTTTAACCTTATATCACTTAAAAAATTTATCATTATAATCATTATAGGAACTTTTCCTTCAAAAGTTTTACTTGAAACCTTTTGGAAACTAATATAACTATTTACATTAATTTTTTAATGGAAAATCCCAAAACTTTGGGGATATTAATAGAAAATCACAATTTAATTTGATTGTCATGTTCCTTAACTTACTTATTTTTTAACTTCACCATGTCCTAATATGCACCAACTAGCCTCTTATAAATTATATTCTCTTGAGAATATAATGATAAGATACACAAACACTTTTGTTTCAGAAAAGAACATGTATTTACTTCATTGTAAATTTTTTACATGTCAACATATTTATCATTATATTATATAGTATTCAATGTTCTTATAGTGTTTTTATTAAATTAATAGTTTATTCATTAATATATGACACTACTATTTGGTGAGATCACATCCCTCAAAATTTTATTCTTATCTCAAATAAACCATATATATCATAATTCTATTCTTGAGTATGTTATATAATCAAATCGATCATATACCATATATATTAAAAACTAATCTCACATTGTTTATAAAAACACTTTATTAAAAAAATATCTAAAAATTTATAATAAATGAAATGAAGATAAACATCCTTTACATAGATCCATCAATGCTTGAAATATTCCTTACATTCAAAATCATTATTCAATAACCCTTTGTTTGGTCATTTGAATGAAAAATGTAACATTTATCAATACTTACCATGAATGTTTTCTCCATTATATTTAAAAAAAATGTAAAATATACATTTGGAATCATACACATTAAAAATCAAATAACTGATTTCCATAAAACTAAAGTCTAATGTGTAATTTTCATTTACTATCACAAACACATTCTGGTTTCATGGACAATTCTCATATGATGGAAACAATTAATACAATATTTGAGTTTTACTTTAGAATTAAATTACCATAGTTGTACACTTGAAGAAAAATTAATGGGGTTTTCAAATAATTGTTCACCTTCAGTTTTTCACTGTTACCAACTTGTACTATCGATGTGGCACTAAATCATATACATCTCATTCCAAGTTAATAAATCATCAATACATAAAGAATAATAAATAATAATGTATTGAAACATATTTATATTTTCTAAATATTTCAAATAATGATTCCAAAAGGATTTTCATAACATGAAAAATAAATAGAGTATATTTTTTGTCTCACCAAGTCATTAGTGCTCTCAATCACATTTATTAAATGAGTAGAGACTAAAGTTCCTTCGTTCATTATATATATAATTATTTTGAAAGATTTAGTGAACTTATTTATTTTTTTCATAATAATCTTGATATACTTGTTTAAAAAACTACACATTTTGTCACTCAGAAAAGTATTACCCTTAACACATAGATATTATGTTTTGTAATTAAGAAAAAGACTTATGTTTTTATACCACTCTAAAGAGTTTATTAAAATAAGATTAAATTTTTTATGGATTTATCTCACAGTTTTGTTTAATGATGATGACTGAATTTATCTATGAAAAAATATTTTATCAGATAAGTATCATATTTTAAATTCATTTAATAAGGACTTTAATTAAATGATCTGCAATTTAAATGTTGACCAGCTTTTTATTACTACATTTACATTAGTGTAAAATATCTATATTCCAATAAAAAATGATTCCACATTTATTTTTATTCTCATAACTAAGTTATTTTTACAGAAAACTACTTATTTAATTTTTGGTATGACTCTTGGATAATTGAATTGATAACTCTTAACCCTAATTAATAAAATAGATTCAATCAATATTATTCATTTATTAAATTAATATTCTAAGCTCTACCAACTATGTGTAAACCAAATAATACTCCTATAATGGTAACCTAATCCTATTATAGTCACTCTTTACATTATTTCTTTATATATGATAGTTGAGTGGCATCCAAATTTGGCATTACCTACCTTGTTAGATTACCACGGTCGCAAATATTTTCACATTGGAATTAATATAACACTATGTATTTTTAAATGGTATTTAATTTCACCATATTGAAACATTTTCTTCCCTTTTTATATATATCCATGATCCTAATTATTTTTTTATAATCTATATTCCTTCTAAAAATTCAATATGTTTAAACTATATTCCTTTATAACTCTTCAAATAGATTATAACATAAGATAATATACCAAATTAAAGGAAAATTATATCAAAACATATCCAAATGAATAATATGTATTGGTTAAATGAAAAAAAAAATTTAATGGTGTTGGATCATATAAAATCATCTATTCACATAATAGTATTCTTGGATATGTTGATTACCCACCCTTGGTTTTCTAGATAACGCATAAGCCACGAGGCCAGCAAGCAATCTAACCTAAAGTCCTTCTACACAAGGATACATAACTCAATTAAAATGTAAATTTAATTATAATTTTAACACTAAATATGTATAAATTAAAATTAAATATCTAATTAAATATCATAACCCAGTACAATCCAAATTTCATGTTGAAGAAAATAGAAACAATTGTCATTCCAGCATGTAACTCCATAAATTCATGTATGCAAATTTAAGGAAGAAGTTAAACTCATTATACTAAATCATATATATATTAATAATATGAAAATTATAACAATGAAATAAATATGGAATAGTATAAATATATGAAGAAATCATGTACTTAAACATGAGACAAACAATTTATGAATAGTTTATAAATAAAAAAATTATAAGTTCATTATAGTTTATCAATGATTTATGGACATTCCATAATAAAATAAATATAAAAATTTATATTTATATCTTATACGAACACCATAAAATTATCCTTTTATATGGAATTTTAATTACATATTTGATATTAAATGAATATAACCATTTTTTATTCCAATTCAATTATGTAAAAAATATACCATTTATAAATATAATATATTTATTATTATTTAAAAATTGATCACATAATTTATCGACACTCCTCTATATATCGTTTAAATAATTTCTAAAATAAATCATTTTAATTTTTTTCATTTCATATGAATAATTAAGAACAATTAATAATTTTAAATAGATAAAGTTTAATATTTTTTCCATATTTTGTAATTTATAAACCCTTTATAAATTTTACTTATATGTTTAGAAGGTATTTAAAAATAATAATTATTAATTTGGTTATTTATTTTTGGAATGTCTCCAAAACATTATTTTTTAAATATAAAACTTTTATAATTAATTAATTAATTAATTAACAATATATAAATTTAATAAATATAAAAAAACTTTTTCATAATTTATAAACAATTTATAAATTATTTAATTCAATATATAATTGATATTTTTAAAAAATATTTCATATATATTATAACATACGATTTCATTCGTATCATAATAGGTAATTGACTTTCCATGGCACAAAAAGCCCCATGGGTGTTATCTATCATATATAATGATAGAGAATGATGTTTTTGATGGGTCATGGTCTCCATGTATACCTATCATATCATTTTTTATGATATATCAGATATCTTAAAAATGATTTGGGGCTCTATTTTCTTGATTCAAGAGTTATTCATACTGGATACATCATATGCTATAATTTCTCAAATCATACAATATGATATTTAAAAAACTAGTGGATTTATAATGTTTCATTTTCAAAGTTATAAAAAATCATAAGATTTTTATTACAATATTATATATAGAAATGTATTTCATTGTATAAAACTAATATTATTTTAATGACATATTATAGATCCTCAAAATTGATATCTACTATTCATAATTATGAAATATGTTTTTTTAAATCAATGTTCATGGAATGGATCCAACAAAACTGGTCAATTTATAAGGATCAAATGAAACTCATTCACTAAATCATAAAATAATAGTAATTACAAATCCTAAAATCAACCCTGCATTAAACTGAAATCCCACCCATATATAAAATTATTAAAAAGTATATTGCCTCGATGTGCCTCGATTACTATCATCAATAAGTGGTTAATGAAGATTACCAATTGGATTCCAAAAAAATACGCCCCCCTATTAGTCAGAGTAAAATGAAATATATGGGCGATTTCTATTTAAAAATTTGAAATAAATAAGTGATAAAAATATAAATTGATGACTAAATTAAAATAATCAAATTAAGAGAAATTGAATTATTAATATTTTACTAAATTGAAAACAGAATGTGTACGAGACTCCAAATAATAAATAACTAAGATATTTATTTTAAAGATAACAAGTTATTGATTTATTAAGTTGTTTTTTGGTTAATTTAATTAAATTTATTAATAAATTAAATAATAAGATAGTAAATAAGGAAGAGAATATATTAATTAAGTTAAAAAATAGCTCAATAAGAGCCCCTATGTCTACAACCTAAAAGGTATCAGGATTCGGTAATATATAGACCTTGAAATTATTTGTATCTAAGAAACCCAAAAGGAATAAAAAACCTAGACTTTAGGGACATTCAAAATACGTAGAAGAAATACCTCGGTTTAAGTGGTTTAATAAGATCATGAAGAGAAATATCCCTTAGTTTTAGTGGTTTAACAAGAACCTGAAGTGAAAGAAATTGAGAGATTATCTTAGAAAAATATCCATCAATTAAAATATCTCAATTACGTTGAAAGATATAGAATTTGAAATTTGGATAATGAGAGGGATAAATTAGGGAGATCAAAGTGTTTAGATAAAGGAGTACAAGGAGGTCTCATGAGGAATAGGAAAAGTATTCTATGATCATTCTAGTTTTATTTAGATCGATAGAGTTTACTATTTTTAAGTATTATTGATTTCTAAGACTCATATCAGTTATATATAAAGCCTCATAGGGCCCCTGGGTCAAGCGGAAGGCGCAATGAGGTTTGGGGATCCATTGAAATCCACTATAAATGCATATTTTGACATATTGACTCAATACCACTAGCTAGATTCCTGATTCCACTAGCTAGATAATATGCATGATATAGGTATCCTTTCTATGATAGCTTACATTAGGTTTCCCTATTTAAAAATAAGTATCATGTGAGCTACCTAAAGATCTAGTGGCTCTGTCCACTACCACCAGCTAGCCAGTGCCACCCCTTTGGGTAGCCAGTGGTGATAGACTATGTGGTAACCATTCTTGAACATCTCTATTTAGATCAAATCCTTCATTTAGTCTAATTTAAACCTAACTTTGTGCTAAAAAAAATTTAAATAAACACTACTAAATATTTTAGAGCACTAAAAAATGTTTTTTATCATTAAAATTATCCTAATAGAGTGTGGTATAACAATATCACACTTTTTTATTATCATAAACACTTTGAATATATCAAGAAATTTTTCCAAATGAATTTCAATATTTCATGATTAAATTCAAATGAGAAGATAAAATCATTTTTCATTACTCTTGTGATTAAAATAATTGTATTTTAAAATAGTTGATATTAAATCAACATTATTTAAAAAATATTGACCACAATACAAGCTAAAAACAAATTCTATTTATAGTTAAATTAAAATAATAAATAAATCTATAAACCAATAATGAAAATTTACTAGAAGATATTTCCTTTATTCCCCAAAAAAAAGATATTAAAACAATGAAAAATAATCAAATTTATTAACATTACAATGATACTATTAAATTATACCAAAATGTATGTCCTTTGTTATTGTAAAAAACATATAAATATTTTTAGTGAAAATTGAAACAAAAAAATATATTTTTTCATAATTAATGATGTTTTAAGATAGAAAAAATAAGATTTTAATATTTTGAAAAAACTAATTTTTTTAATTTCAAAAAATAACAATCTTTGAAAATGAACAAAATTAAATCATATAAAAAATTTAAAATTATTCTTTTTAAAAGTGACAATGATTATGAAGATGATTGAAATTATACATTAAAAAAATAAAAATAAAAAGATCAAATTATTCCAACAAAAAATGTTATATCCTTTAAGAACGTTTCAGTATTAACAAGATAATATCCCTCTAAATTGATGCATTAAAAATATAAGGATCCATAAAACAATGAAATTCAAGAGATAAATGAAAGTCCAAAAAATTCCAGATCAAGTAAATTTTTACAATCCAGAATTGTGGACTGTAAATGTTTTGTTAGTTATCAAAAACATATTCACTGGGAGTGTCAAACTAGGTGTGCATTATAGGCCCACTACTCATCCCAAGCATGATAATTATATTAAAAATAAAAATATTCTTTTGAAGGTAATAACCACTTTATGCATCTATGCTAGAACCACATCCAATTTTTTTATTCTAATATGAAATTATTTTTGAAGAATAATACACACACTTCACTTTACCAAAATTAATGTTTAGAATGGTTAAAAATATTATTATTTTCAAAACAAATTTAATGTTATTAAGATATTTAATGCATTTGAAACAACAAAAGATTTATAGAGTTAATGAATAAGTGAAACAAGCATGTTATCCCTAACTCTCTATTATTAAACTAAAAATTATCATGAGATAGTGGCTTGGTAATGATATGATACAATTCAAGATTAGTGTTTTTCAACTCAATAAAGATATCATATTTTTGGAAGTGATCACTCAAAAAGAAGTGTCTTAGGTCCATGTACATATTACAAGAGTTTTGAAAAGGATTTATAGAAATAATAATGGAATACGTTTTGTCATAATTAAAAAGAAAAAAATATAACTTATCCCAAAATATATGAAAAATGTATTTTATCAAAATAATTTACATGAAAAAACTCCCAGTGGATAAGAAAAAATCAATTTTTTTTATAAATTAATAAGGGAGAACAAAAACAAAAAGGTGGATAAAAAAGTGGATACCCAGGGCTTCACCAAAAAAAATATATGCACCTCCTTCAGGTTCGGAACCAATGCTATCAAACACCTTAAGCAGGGTCTCCTCAAAAGCATTTGATTATAGAAAATCAGAAACATGGTTCCCTTCTTTCCACATATGTAAGAGCTTAATGTCATGATTTAAGAAGACATTGCATTTCGGAATTAAGTATGTGATTTCCCAATGAGTTGGATAGAGGCCCTTTAGGGAGATGCATAAGATATTTGAATCTATCTCTACAACCACCAAAGAGACCTGTTTGGAGAATAATATTCAATGGAGAGATGGCATGGCCTCTGTTTCCACCCTAAAATAGTTACCATCCCCCTAATAAGAATTGAAACCAAAAACATTGATCCTATAGTATCACGATCGACACTGCCTCCCCTCATGTAACCTTGAATGAATAAACCATTTAAATTCTATTTAAGGACAGCATGCGGGCAGTCCATCAAATACAGTTTCATTCCAGCTAGGGCTTGGAAAGAATGGGGGGCCTTCTAGACATGAAGCTCCTGAGGGAGGGATCCTCATCCAACTGTCACTAGATTCTATCCAGGTCAACCATAATGTTTTTTATTATCACCTCTTAGGCCAAGAAAGAGGGGGTATCTTGTGCCTAGATTGATTTCTTACCTCCTATATAGACCATCATCCCACCGTAAGAAGGATAGAGTGTGCTTCCACCCTAGTAGATATATATTCATATATTAACATAGAAACTGAAAATTAATTCTTCTTTATACTAATTTAACTAACAAGGAATTTCTTAATTTGGTGACAGGTCCTATTTTTACTTATCCTATAAATTTATAATCCTCCAAAATGAACATCTGAAAAAAAAATATAATCAAAAATATGTTTATTTAAGATAAAACAAAATCTGTTTTTGATAATATCTTAAATATAAAAAAATCATTTTATGATCATTAAAATATGATTCAATTGGATTTTATTAAAAATGAGCACAAAATGAATGCACTAAACATGATGTTCAATCAAGACGTAGTAAGGTAAGGAACGCACCAAATCATAACTATATAAAGATTTTTTTCAACTAGTCTACCAACATCATACAGTTTCAACTTAGAAAAATTACTCATAATTGTACTAATATCCACTAATATTTCACTATCAAAATGATTTAAAATTTTATTTGTGTATTTCTTTGATATAGAAATATTTTTTTCATAATTTTAGTGAAATTTGAAAACAAATAAAAAAAATTTGTTCTACTATAAAAAAATTAAATTTATTTTATAATTAAATCATAAATTTCATTAAAAATATAACATTTATTAGGACCAAAAATGAAATCGTCGACATATATTTTAGTAATTAATAAATCATTTGATTTATTTTTTAAAAAAATGAATGGAATATTTTCATTTTAAAATCATTTTCCAAATGAAATCTAGTCAACCATTTATACCAATCCCAATATAATTTATTCAACCCTTAATATATTTGGTTAACATAGAATTTTTTTTGTAAATTTCTAATTAGAAAAACTATGAGGCTACTCAACATAAATAAATAAAAAATAAATCCATCCAAAAAAGCACTTTTAACATCAATTTTAAAAAATATAAATTTTAATGGGTGGAAAAATATAATATGATTCTAATGGATATAGGTATAGATATTGGTGAAACATATCATCATAATAAATTTTATATTATTTATTATATATTTTGGCTATGATTCTAGGTTTTTTACAAGGTGTGTTACCTTTCACATCTAATTTATTTCCAAAACCTATTTAATACTAATATTAGGATGATCATTATGTCTTTTAACAAGTGTTGAAACATCATTCCTTTTCAATTTTATTAATTCATTATAAATTGTAATCATACACATTTAATAATTAATGAAATCATCAATATTTATGGGTTATAGGTGTGAAACAAAAGCATGATGCTTAACCTCATTTAAAACTGACTTTTTATTATGAGTACTGGCTTGTAAATCACTAATTTCATTTTATAAGTGATTGTGTTTGGGTTGTCCCAAAAAAATTGGGTTAATTTATATACTGTTTTTCTTAAAAAACTTCAATTTATTTAGAATTTTTTGGATTATTTAAGGTCAAAGTTGTAAGTTCATGCTCAACATCATCATCTTAGGGACAAGGTTTAGGAATATTATCATCCAAATTGATTTAAATTGATTCTTCTAAGGTATTTTTCCATTTAATAATGACTTGGAATGTTTTACTTGAGTTATAGTACCCAAGAACAACATCTTCTTCAGAATTAGGGTAAAACATTCCTAGGTTGTATTTGGTATTATGAATATATAATTTACTCAAAACACATTAAAAAATAAAAAATTTGGAATTTTTTTTCCCTAATTTCATAGGAGAATGGTATTATGAGATCTAAATTCAAGTTATAACAATATGTATTGACCATATAATCCTAAAATTATTGAAGGAGTTTACATTTATTTAAGATACTTCTAGAAATTTCTTGATTATTTTGACTCTGCCTCACAATAACCGCATTTTTTTGAGTATTTTGATCTAAAAAAATTCTTATATCCTTGTAAATAACAAACCTCATTAAAATTTTTATTATAAAGCTATCCACCATGATCACTATGAATGAATATTTTCTTATATTTTTTCATTTTCGACCATTTTTGAATAATTGAAAAAGTATTTACAATCCTTATTTTTATGAGATAAGAAATAAACTCATGTCAATAAAGTATAATCTTTGATAATTATAAAAGTGTAGAATTTAAATCATATAATTTTGACATGGGTTAGTCAAAAAATATTATGATGAATGGGGTAATGTACCTTATATTTTATAAACAAAATTTGTGTCTTCTTATATAAACCAAAAGATATTTTAGAATGAAAACTTGATTATTATTTCATTTTATAAAATAATTTGTAAAAAAAAGTATTAGAAGAGAGATAAATAAACACAATCCTACCATAATTAGCATTTTTTAAAGTCACATTCATTAATAATGTTTCTTTTTTTATATTAAAATTAAAAATAAATTATATTGTGAGCACCCCTTTACAAAATTATATTTATTTTCTAAGGTTTTCACTTTTAGAAATTCATAACCAAAAAAATTACATATTTTTGAGAGCCAAATAATTTTTGTAGATTTTATTACATTGGGTGAATTTATCATGATAATTCTTTATATCCTTAATTCTGGATTCCAATTTATCTAAATTATATTATTTTATTAATTTCAATGATATATTGACATTTTCATAAGAAATATTATTTATTTTCCAAAAAAAATATTATAAATATTTTTTTATCTTATTTAATTTTGTGTTAAGATCACTAAATATATTCTGTAATTCTATGTATTATAAGTTTCTTGAAACATATAAAGATTCGGAAGTTTTATAAGTATCGTAAGTAGTTGAATTGACTTGATCACATGCCTCAATTTCGGCCTGATAAATTTGAAAATATAATTATTTATTTAAAAGATGAGATAGAATCATCAATTAAACTCCATGTAGAAACATTTACGGAATTCAATCTTTTATTATATTTCTTTTTTAGAAAGTTTTAATCTATCCAACTATATTTTTCTTCTTGAAGTTTCGTCATATTAGGTTCCCAAGAATACGGAAAAACCCAAATTATATTCATCAAATGATTTTCTACAAAAAAAATCAACTCCAATAGATTTTATTCCAATGTATATATTAGAAAAACGATTAACAATATTATATATTCATTCTTCAGAATGAATATTAAAACCTAAAAAATATTATCTAGACATATCAATTCCAGTTTCTTAAACATTATTGGTCCCTTCATGAGTAGCTTGAAGTAACTTCCATGTTTCATGGGAATATTTACAAGTATAAAAACTGTTAAATTCATTTTTTTTCTCAGCTATAATGAAGATAATTTTTGAATTTTATATATTTTAACAGGATTAGTGTCATTGGAATCTATTCTGCTTTTTATTATATAGTGGGCGATGAACCATGGATAAAAATAGTACAATTAAAATAACTTATGAAGCCTAAAAAAGTGAAATGTGATTTTTCCCATAACAATAGTTGGTTCCATCAAATAAAGTGAAATTACCAATTGATTTTTATTTAGGAGAACCTTTGGTGTTATAAGACAATGCATTTTTAAAAGTTTGTTTCTTGAAATCAATAAAATTTTAAAAAAAAATATTTTGAAAATAAGGTTTATTTTTTAAAAAAAATTGTATATCCTTTGATACTAATTGTTGGTTGGTGTAAAATGTATATGGGTTTGAATTTAATTTTAAATATTTAAATGAGTGAATTTATACAAAAAACAAATTGAGGAATGAATTTAAAATTTTTAGTAATCAAAATATAAATAAAAATAATTTTTGAAATCAAAATCAATAAACAAAGAAGAAATATAATAATTCATAAGGGAGATATTGATTCATAATAGATTAAGTGATTGATGGGATAAATGATTAATTGGTTAATAATATATGATAAATTAATAAATAAATGTTATGGAATGTTTTTAAGGAACACAATCTACTAAATAAGTTTGTAAATAGATCAATAAGAGCCCATATATTTCCCACATAAATAGATTGACGGTTCTTTAATATATATAACATGAATTTACCAAAATAAATGAAACCCAAAAAATAAAACAAACCATTGAATTTATAAATATTCATAAAACCTAGAATAAGTACCTTGGTTTTATTAGTTTTACAAGAACCTTAAGAGAATAATACCTTATTTTTATAGTTTACCAAGAACCAAAGGAGAGAAAATGGATATTTTCATTAGTGAAGAAACACTAAAAAATTTCTCTATTATTTTAAAATATATAGAAGAATATATTTAGATAATAAGAGATATAAATAAGGGATATACATGTTTTTATAGAATGTATTACATGTATATCTAATGAGAAAGAATAAAATAGATGATTCTCATTTTCATTTTCATTACGTAAATGTAGTTCACAATATTTCAGGATAATTTCTTTCTAAGGATCCCATAGGTGGTATATATCTCCTATGGGGGTATTTGGGTCATGATGGAGGTGTAATGGGTCTAAGAGATACATTTAAGACTTCCATAAATACATATTCTTATATTTTAACTTGACGCCATCGACAAGCCACCTGATGCCACATGTTATATGGTTGGAATATTGTTGGTATCCTAAGTAATTCTACATCCACTACATAGCCACTAGATACAACTAGGTATTAAGTGAGCTACCCAAATATCTGGTGTCTTTGTCCACTACCACAGGCTCTCTAATGACATTACATTAGGTATTCGTTGAGGTTATAGTTGGAATAAAGATATTGCTAGTTCCACTGGATAGTTAGTGACACCCCACCAGGTATTTGAAGGTGATAAAATGAGGGGGGATATCTCTTGGGGTTCTCCATTTATTTTGAAGCCTTCATTGGTTACAATGAAAATATAAAATCATTCTTGATCATAAATGCAAATATATAATCATTTAAAATGGTTAGAGAACTAAAAAATATTTTTATCTTTAAAATGCACCTATGATAGTGAGGTACAACTCCACCATGGTGTATCCATGGATAGAAACTAATCACCTGATTCTTAGGATGTATCCTCCAACCATTCATGATATTATAGTATATTATTAATTAACGTAAGGAGGATAAGATAGATTCAGGTATGGGAGAATTTTTAAAAGCCTAGGTACACAAATTCTCACAGCAACTTTAATTTAGTGGGAATATATATAGCAATTTTTACATTCTCGAGTGTTCCTTCATAAATTATTACATTGTGAATTGTATGAGTTATTCATGTTGTTATAAACTGTTTGTAACCCTCATCTAATATAATTCCCATGCACGTTATTTATTAAGAAAATTTTATTTTTAATATATCCTTTTGTGGTATATTCATAAATGTGACACTTTAAAGTTATAATTACTTTAATTAGTCATAAGATGTCATGTGAATTGTATAATGTTATTCAATATATTATGACACATCTATATCATACACTACGATTTGTTTATGGAAGTAGCATTTAATTTTCAAATCTTGCATTATGATGTGCATTTAACCAGTCTTACAATATTCCTCATAACACACACATCATATTATATGATATATACATATCATATAATATGATATCTAAAATACATCATACCTTTTACATTTAACTAAAGGAATATCTCAATCAAGATATTCATTTACGTTATGTCAGGATTGTTTACTTCTACATTTTTTATATTAGTATTTTATTAATTTAGATTATTCTTTTGTATCTTGATTAAATTGATAGAAAGATGTAATTGTTTATTTTATATTTTTATTATGTTTTATTCATGTATTTTTTGTAATGTCTGACATATATTTGAGTCACACCGATTTAATAGATGAATCTAGTTATGAATTACTATTCCTAAAAGGTGGTATATTATTTCATAACATTAATATATAACCATGACACAAATCACTAGAACATGGAATTTTGAAACTATATTTGTGTTTTCTGAAACTCTGGTTCAGATTTCATATGAGTATCTAGGTAAAATTGTTACAAAATCATATCAGTGTGGTGTTCTAGGGTTTTTGGGATTTTATTTTTATAGACAATGAATAGGACTATCCAGACTCATTAAGTAAACCATAAATATTTATAGACAACATCATTATAGGGGAATATTGATTCACAAGTTATATCTTGGTTTTTGATGTAGGAATGGTCATTTTTCATGGTGTCTCAAATTAGACTTTTGAAAAAATGGGATTTAGATCATTGTGCTTTCCTATAAGAGAATATCATTATGGATCTATACCTCATGTGATCTAGTAGCCTAGTAAGAAATATGATATTCATTTATTTTATTATAATCATACATGATAATGAATTTCATTGATGAAATTATAGATAACAGATTAAATATTTTTTTCTTATATACCTCATTAGTTCCTATATAATTCATTAAATACGTTTTGTCATACACCTATGTTATGGGATATTATTTAATCCCTATTACACAACTCATTATAGAATTATTATAAGATTAAAATTCATGAGACTACTATATAATTCCATCCTAAGTTCTTTTTATGATCACGCTAATTTATTCTTGTTTAGTCACGTATTATTATAGTTTTCTTAAGATTGGTATTTGAACTTGTTATTTTTCATTTGATTGGTTTTTTCCTTACTGTTCATGCTATTTATTGATTGTTTATAAATTTTTTCTATGATTTATTCCAATGTAAATGATATATATTTCTATAATTCTATATTTATGTGAAATTATGTCTTATAACACATGATTAGTGGTATGAAATTGGTTATTATTTTCTAAATAAGGAAACTACTTTATAATACATTTTTATCAACAAAATGGGTTTTTAAAATTAATGATTAAATAAAAATATTAGTAAAATATCTTGGATAAGAGTTTTATTTAATTGAACTTATAAAATATGGTGCTTTTAAGGAATCAAGTATTTTGAAAAATGTCTACTTTTAATTAAATTAAATAGTTTTATAAAATATAATGTTTTAAAAATGAATATTAATGTTTATTTAAAATGAAATTATTTAAAACCCCATTTTGATAAGTGAATGTCTTTTAAAAACAGGAATTCTAGGGTAGGACGAACATTGGTAATTCCTAAATCATTCTTATAATTGGAAGCACCAAAAGAGTGTAACTTTTTTAGTCCATGGTATTTTGATGGATATTTTTATCTTAATAATACTTTTGATATATACATTTTTAGGTATTTAGTGGTTTTATTTATTTTCGACGTTTTTCATTGGATTTTTTGTGAATTTATAGAATATTGATTAGTGATTTATATTGGGAATCACTATCTTGTATTATAATTTTCTGGTGTTTGGTTTCTTATACAAATTTAGAATGTCACACAAAATATATGAAATTATTAATTTAGATATTGTTTTTATATTATTGGTTGGTATAACTTATATTAAATAGAACACTATAGAATTATGTTATTTGAATGGGGATCCAGAGTAATGAATCTGAAGCACGAATTTTTTTTTAATTATACATTATAATATTATTTTGTCATGGAAATTTAGTGATGTTCGGGTATTTTTTATGAATGTTCAGTTTGGGAATGAAAATTTTTTGGTGGGAAGGTTGTAATGATTAGTGTCATAATTATTCTAGTTAATGTGTAAATTAGGTTAATTATGGAAATATGGTGATGAAAACCTATACATTTTTGAATTTTTTGTTTTGTAAGAGAGATTGTTTTTAATTTTGGGTGAGAATATGTGTGTTTTAAAATGTGGTTTTAGGATTTAGGTGGAATTTTGGAGGTTTGTGGGTGGTCCAATCAGGTAACCCTAATAGTTTAAAATTGAAAGTGGCGCCATGAAAAGAGTGTGTTTCACATGGTACTTCATAAACCATAAATAATAGGGGATGTTATGGCATGAAACAAGGCACTTTATGGACTTGAAATGGGTATTTGGTAGGAAAAATATGAATTTTATATTTAAAAAAGGGAACTTTTTTCATTTCCCACAAACCATTATATTTCCATTTTCATACTCATTCAAGAATCATTTATTTAATATAGTTTATATATTCTCCCACACTAAATAGTAATATTCTTCCACCATAAATTTCCCCTCTTTATCCAGTGATGTCCCAAGTGGGTTTCATCCAAAAATTGAAGGTAAATCCTTCCCCTCCAATCTTCTCCCCCTTCCTTCAATCATCTAATTTTTCATCTTCTATATTGGTTGGGTATTTCAATTTGTGATTTCTCTATAATATGGTGGAATGGACGTTGATAAAATGGTTTCCACATTCCTTGTCTAAAAGAAGGTTTCTTAATTTGTTTAGAAACAGTTTTCACTATTTTTATACCAGGTAATTATGGTATAATTTTTTCCTAAGGCTTCAAGAGTTTGTGGTGGAATTAAATTATGATTTGTTGGTTTTAATTTTTATTTTCTTGGAAATGATATAAGAGTGATTTTAAGAGTTATATAACTAGGTTTTGATATATATTATTGGGACTTTAATTATGGTGGATGTATATATTAGTTTCATTATTAATGGAATATTTTCTAATGATTGATAGTGGTTGATTGGTAGCCATTGAATCATACCTTGGGGATCATTGGAAGGGTAAATCATAGAAATAATTTATGTAAGGGGTTTTCACTCATCAAGTGAATTTCTAAGATAGTTCAAGGACATTCCTATAACATGTTTTTGAAATTTGGAAATAAATATTAAAAATTATTTTTCAAACTATGAATATATGGTTCATTCAAGATACATTCATATATGAAGTTGAATATTTTCAAAGGATATTTCATATAAATATATAAAATAGTTGTCTCTAAACTATAATTTATTAAAAATCATGTTTTCAATCATTACAAAAATTTATTTTTATTAATTCATTACAATAGAACATCAAGTTCAATATACATTAGTTATTTGTGGTGTATGGAATTTTTATCTATCCTTCACATAAACAATTTTGAATTTAGCATTTGATGATATATTGTTCTCCTATATTTTTATTTTTAATCAAATGTCAATTCATTCTTCATAGTGTAAATCAATTTATCATGTTATCTTGATTCAGACATACATATTACATAAAATATATCCAAGACCAATTGATCCTTTCCATTTATATGTTTTATCCATAGATATTTATTCATGTATGTGTTTTCTAAATTTAAATTCTCTCCCAACATATTGAAGGGTAGTTACATGGTTCATTAAAAAATATATTAAGTGACTATTGTTAAATATTATTAGTCTAATAGTGTGGCCTTTCTTCTTTATTAAAACCATAATTTTTAAATTTATTAGTGTTTACCAAGTGATATCATTATATTCCCCCATAACACAAACTAGTTATAATTCCATTATCCTAAAGTGAACCTAGTTATGATTTTTATTGGTGGTGAGTAAAAAATTTATTTATCTTGGTGGAAGGATATGATGGTATTATTATACAGATTTTGGTCTCATAAAATTGGTCCATTACATATTTAAAAAATAATGATTACAAATAATAAGTTTTTGTATTTCTATAAAGTACAAGACATTTTGGTTATAATTTTTTAATCCATTAATTTATAGATTGGATTCATAAAAACATATTTAATTTATAAATAAAAAATCTTCTCTATTTTTCAAAATTAACGGTTTCCATAATTGAGTTTTATGGATGAAAAAACTATTCTGAGAAAAATATCATTTTTAAATGTATGTATTAATTAAACTTTTGTATCTTAATTTTATCTTTATTTAAGTCATTATATTTAAGTATTGGTTATGAATAATAACATTATTAATATATTTCCTTAGTTATCATTAATGATAACTTGTAACTCCCATAAAATGTTTGATGACTTTTTTGGCCAGAGATTAATGAAACACAAATTACACAAACATTTTATCCTATTCAAGGTTTAGATTATTATTAAAAAACCCTAAAGTAGATGTTCTTCCATGACTTCTAACATGTTAGTAAATTCATTTTAATATGGTAAACATGATAGTTCTTTAGTATATTAATCGAGTTTAGGTATATTTCTAGTTATTTTATATTGATTTCGTTTTTACCATAAATTTATTATGTATGTTTAATACATTAGATAGGTTGAAATTCCCTAAATTAGTATACCGCTTCACTTATTTTATGATATGATATGGTAGTGGTCTAACTTGAGTATACACCCTCCCATTATACATAGGTTAGTTACTTTTCCTCTACCAAGCCAATGGGAGGGATTTCATGAGCTTAATTTGATGGGATTGGAAACAAGGTTGCTCTAATTTGGTCATCACATATTCTGAGAATCGGCATGAAGTAAATATAATAGGTATTCATCCTATGAGTATGAGGAGTTAATTATATTATTTCAACATTTATCTAGAAGATTTTATTCTATTCTTTCATTATTGTTGATAATTTTTAAAAAAATATTTTTGTATATAAATATATAATTGAGTAGAAATATTATTATATACACATTCCAATTCACTACTATGTTGAGAAATTATGGTGGTTACCTATTGAGTTTGTATATTTACATACCATTAAAGGACACTCTAGAGGATATGCAACATAATTTTATAAATTTCATGTATGATATGTATATTGAATATCTATTAAATTTATTTATAGTCATATAGGGTACTGGTATGGGTTATTTTATTTAGACTCAATTTTTTGATAGAAAATGAGGATGTATTGGAAGTCATAGTGGTGTCACATCACCTATTATTTTTTTATGTTAAATCTTCTTAGTTTTGAATTTTTATATCTACATATTTACATATATATTTTTCTTTCATGTCTTAGTTTCATTTATAATGATAAGGGTATATTTATTTTATAATCTAAATAAATTTTCAATGGATAATTATTCATTTATATTTGGAAATTTCCAACATATGGATGAGTCATTCTGGTTCCTCATATGAATCAGGTCCTGAATTACCATTCCAATCAATGTTTTTAAATCATTCCCCTAATTATAATCGAATTCCAACGACATTAGTAGCTATCCCATGGGGATCATGTATTGGTTTTGGGTATTTGATGATCTATTTTGGGAATTGTATGGTTATCCATGTATGGGTCATTACATAATTTTTTTTCAAAGAAAATTAATTTTTTTTTTCCTAATAAATATTGAGGGATGAATTTTATTAATCCTTATCATTATTATTTTGTGGCTTTATGTATATTTGGGGTGATTTTTTTGTCTAGTTATATAATGTAGGTTTATTTTGAACTAAAATTTCAACTAATAGATAATTCAAATCACAATAGGTTATCATTGAAATTTCATTTTTTATTAAGTGTTTTTAGAGATATAATTGTTACCTTTGTCTATTGTATAAGGATAATTGTTTTATAGATTTAATAACATTATATGATGAATTATATTATGTTTTAATACCTCTTAGGGTAATGATATAGTGTTAAATTCAATTTTTTTATGCAAGATGCTGATTCACTATCTTAGGTTTTGAATTTGATCTGATTCTCTCATTATGTTATGATGATTTGTTGTTTCAATATAATAATTTTTGGGTGCATTATGGGATTAATGGTTCTATAGTCATGGAATTGTAAGGATAAAAATTTTGTTCTATGAAATTATGAGGTCTTTTCCATTGTGGTGTGGTGATTCACATTAAATTATAATGTTCCTAAGTATTATCAAAATTAAATATTTATTGTAACATCCCAAGTATGTAATTAATAATAGATATTTTTATCTATGTCTATTAATGATTAAGATAGTGTTTTAGAGGATTAAAATGAAAATAAATACAATCTTATGCATGGAATACACTAATATTCTTATAAGATTGTTTTACTGCCTTTTGATGGCAAACCCTTTTTAAAAAAACTTTTGAAAATTTTATAATCTATATTTGTCAAAATAAACATATTAATTATTATTAGGACATTGAAATTTACATTGGATAAATTTTTTGTATTTTTCTGACAATGTTCATTTTTTAATGAATAGTGAAAAATACTGCATTTTACATCAAAACTGATTTTTCATTTAATTTAATCATATGGTTAGATTATTCTTTTAAGTGGTATTAAAGTGTAATTTGAATATATTTTTACCATTTAATCCAACGGTGGTCATTCGGATTAATTTAACTTTGGAATTGGTCCTAAACTAATGCCAAACTTTTCATAGATATTATTTCAAAAAAAACGCTATTTGTTTTGACAACGGGAATTATTTTTAAATAAATTATTGAAATTTATGTGTTTGTAATTTGGTAAAATGGATTACATATTTGGAATCATAACGTCCAAATTATGTAATTAAGACTCTTTTATTTTTGGACATTATGAATAGTAACGATGGTAATTATCTTTAATTATATTGATTAATGAGTAATTAGGTAGTTAAAGATAATAAAATGATATCATAATAATATAAAAAGACCAAAAAATGTGTCCTAAGGCTACTGGTTGTCTCATTTCCGACCATGGGATGCCTTGTGCCAAACTTGGGGGCCCCATGGAATCACTTTTGTGAGAAAGTGACTTTTTATCTTTTTATTTTTAAAGAATGTTAAATGTGACAAAGAATGTATTACCTAAGTAAAATATTTTTAATTTTGTCTAAATAAATGATCTTTTGGACTATAAATATTAATTAGAAAGCTAAAACTATTTCCTACATCATGATATTTTTTTATAATTTTTAGACATTAAATTTATTAAATTATTTATGACATCATGATGATGGAGCGATTACCTCATTAATAAAGTATTTAAATAAAATGGAAAGATAATGTAAAATCTAAGACCTACACATGTCCAAAACCTATTGGATGAGTGTATTTAGAACCCTTATCACCTTATCCTAGAAACACATCAATTTGGGACCATTAATATCCGAAATTCATTCTAAAATAATGTAACATTTTTTTACTTTCCAAGAGTGCCCCTCCTCTCCTCTTATAAAAGGCCCCCACCTCTACCTCCTTAACCACACTTCAAAACCCTTTGGCTCGGCCAAACCCTTACCATTTTGTCTCTCCACTTCCCTCTATTACTCCTTGAAGCCTCACTTTGGTCATAAGTCTTCCCAAGGAAGCCTTTGAGCTCAAACCAAATGGAGTTACCCGATTTTAAGGTAATGTCTTCACTTGAGTCCTTTTGTTTTATTTTGCTTCTCCAACCCCCTAAACTCTTTTTATTCATTTATTTTGTAACAACTCCAGTATCATCAATATAATAGGATGCTGTTATAAGAAGTATTCGAACTACACTTACACACACCTACATCTAATGGTTAAAGAACATACTGTTTCCGTGGATGGTGAATTTATGCCTCCCGAAACGATGATTGTTCAACATTATTTTAACACCTTCAAAGGTGGAAATTAAGATGTCAATATATTTATATATGATATATAATATGTTTATGTTTTCCTTAAGCTTCTGTATTTTTCATTTTGGGCATACCTTTATGGTTTCCATTATGGGTAAACGTGATATCTTCATTTAAGGAAGTGCGGACTACCGCCCCCTCAAAGTGATTTGATTCGTTAATACCATATGTGGGACGTATAAAGGACGGAGTTATGATATTATATATGATATTATACTGGAATTATAATATACCTTTATATCATTATGATTCCATTCTATAAAATATGAAATAGAAATGAAAGTAGCGTTCATGCGTACGTACGACTTACCGTCTCCATGAACGTTGCATTTCATTTCTTACCTCTAAAAGATTACGTAGTATTATAAATGAATGCATGTACTGGATATATATGACATATATGATATCTACATCATAAATACCATTCTGGATATAATTTATACATGAACAACTTGTAATTATAAAGGGTTTATTTTTGACTCAAGTACCAATGATCGTTAAAATGACCGTTATTAACTTAAATAATTACATAGTGTTCATGACATGGTAATAAGTGATATAAAAGGAATAATGAACTTGAAAAATGTTCTTAATCAAGTATAAATTAACTCAAGTTTATTATTCAGGACATTAAAGAATGATCGAGTCAAGTCGGACCTGAGGTATGGGACTTCGTCTCAATCTCCTTTCATTGAGGCATATTTTGTTTTATACACAACCTTCTTTTATACGGTGTATAAACCCCCTTTGACTTTTATGTTTATTCAAAAGGAATATTTTTTATACGAAGCATTTACTAAACGACAAAAGGGAATGTTTATTTTTGTCGTACGTATGCGGCGACAACGACTTCTCCGCCGCCGTGACCATTATTTGAGTTTCGGCTTCCTCTACAAGCCATACCTTTTTTTTAAAAAAAAAAATAAATAAATACCATGTTTTACTTTTCTTTTATTTTGGTATTGAAAATGGTTTTCATAATGTTTTTATATCAATGTGTTGTATTTATATCTTGTGATTGAAAGGTGGAAATGTTATGTTTCCTTTATGCACGTTTTATGTGATACGATTATGTTGAGGTTCTTGGGAATTATTATGATGACGGGTGGTTTCGTGATAAACTAAGGGAGGGTGAGCCCGATATAGCTCTCCAATGCATTGGGTAACGTGAAGGAGTGAAACGTTAAGGTTTCTCTGAAGATATTTAGGGAATATACTATGATGGGTATTCCAAACGTAACCAAGAGGGTTACTCCCTACGTAAGAATGTTATGAATGACTCAAGTTACCTTTATGTCTTATGATTTCTATGATTTATTCATGATTTTATGTGGTATGTTAAAGTGCCTATGTTTTATGGGTAAAGTATGATTTCATTCTTATATATATATGAACTTATGTTTCCTTTCCATATTTTTATAACCCATAGTGAGCTTTTTATGCTCATCCCAAGTTTTTTTGAAATGTTTTTCACAGGTCAAGGGAAAGATACATGATATGATGATAGTGTCTAGGAAGTGTCAAGAATGAATCCATGTTTTATTTTAAATATGTTTCCGTTGATGGGAAAAATGAATACTATCTTTATGTAACCACATTGTTTATATGTGGAATACAATGCATGTTTTATGATCTAATTCTCTAAAACTCTAAACCCGAAAATATCCTCAATGTGTAATCTTGTAATAACTCAAGATTAAGTAATGTTTAAGGTTGGGGCCTTATAGTTATTGACCATAAGTTATAAGGGGAGTGATAAGTGGTTTTCCATCATGGTTTTTTGAGATTTCGTTGACCAAATATATTTTTTACCATAACATCACACATTATACTATGAATTTAGAATTTTATATTTATTTGTAAATTCTAGGGAATTCTAGAATTATATTTTTTCCCTTCCATCCAACTTGTGATGAATATAATAGCTTCTAATATCTATTAGATTTTGTTTTGATAATCCATGATTTTACCCTCTCATATGAATGAATTCAAATAAATTGAAGTAATTCATTCTTGTTTAATCTCCCTCCATCAACCCTTATGTATTATTAGTGTGTTTATAATTATTCATAAATGGTTTAAATGATATATTTTTTATATGGTTTGATTATGTTTTGATTTATTATTTTTATAGAGGGATTTGGTCACCATGATTCATCTTTTCAATGATGAGGTAGTTATAGATACAATTTTTTATAGGTTACTTGGATTCCCTTCTTTATTTACTATGTCAATGTAGTTAGGCTATGATTTTTTTTCTTTGAGTGAAGTTAAAAAAAATCCTAACTAAATATATGTACTTGTATTTAAATTGAGAGGAAGTGTATAAAACATTCTCGAACAAGTTTATTTATTATTATTTAGCATGTTATTGATTACTCTGATGGAATACTATAATTATAATGTGATTTATAATATTTGGAATCATGTTTTAAATTGGGTGAATAAAATTTAATGATGGTAATGTGATTCTGATTTACTACACAAAAATTGTAGATTGATTAATATTTCATTAAGAATGAAATGTAATTTTATATTTAAGAGATATGTAAATAAAATTAATGTTTTATTTTGGTTGTGTTGAAATTATATTTCAAAATTATTTGTGGTATTGGAAGTGGTTTTGTAGAGTATTTATTATTGTGTTAGTATATGAGGTTATTAATGAGGGTAAACGATATGGAAGAAAAATATGTGTTGATGTGTTTTATTATTGTGGTGTCCTGATGGGGTTGATGTGGTAAATATAGCTACTGTGTGGTAGTGGCCATTGATATGGAAGTATAGTGTAAATAATTATGAAATTAAATATATATTATTAGTAATGGGTTATATAGAATAAATAATGGTTTGAATGTATAAATTAATGTGGTGAAAATATTAAGTATAAATTTAATTATAAATATTAAAAAATTTGATTGTGTAAGTAGTGTATATGAAATATTTTTTATTATAAATTAATTTGACTATCGAAATTAATTTCATTAGTAATGATAAAAGTAGTAATATAAAGTTAGAATGTAATGTTTTTGTTATATATTAGTTGTATCATATTATTTTATGAATAGAAGTGGAAGGAGTTATTGTAATATGGTTGATAAAATATGATGACAGCCTATGGTTGTATAGATTTTTAATAGGATGATGACCTTAGGATGGGATTCTGAGTTATAATATATCATAATACACACTATTGTTTCTTATGAACTTCCAACTATATTGAGTAACCTTACTTATGGATATATAAAGTATTGGGTTATTGGTGTACCCTTAATTCCTAGTATATGAGTGATATTGATTGAAAAATACTCCCCCTATCCAACTTTGTATTCCTTTCATGGTATGGTGATGTTTTATTCATATATAGTTTGTGATACAGATATTTGGTTGAGGTATGTAGAGTGAATATGTGGTATATGGTATGAAAATATGTATAAATACATAGGTGTGGTATATGGTATGAAATTATTACATAAGGTTGTTTTCAGTGGATGTAAAAGGTATGTGAGCACCTAGTTGAATGTCTATAGGATTGTAGGGTTACTTGATCAAGGAGAAATTGTGAACTGGTCACCTTTCTTGTTATATTTTTATTATTTACTTTATCATAAATTTTATGTGGATTTGGTGATCGAGCCATTCTAGGATGGCATAGCGTTTTCCTAGGATAATTAACGAGTCAATTTCATTGTTTTTTCATTAAGGCTTTATTATTATTCTTTCATAATGTAATGATAGTTTTAATATATAAGGATAATAAGTATTCAATCCCAATTATATACAAGTTTTTTAAAAAAAATAGGTTGATTTTTTTATTGGGCCAAAAATCATTAACACATGACATAAAGTTCAGTTCGTATTTTGGTTTCTACAATAAGATATATTTTTGTCATTTTATTAGAGAAATTCCACATTATAATTTCTATATGAAATTATAAGAATGGTTACATTATTTGGGATTATGGGTTGTTTTATCTTATAGAGTTTGGTTTTATTTTTTTTATTCTATCTTATTCCTGTGATTATATAAAATATGAAACACCCAAAGCTTCCATGGTACTTTTCCCTTTGAATAATGCAATATCTTCCATTGTACGCAATTTTGAGATTCTAACACACCGTAACAAATCAAACTAGCCATTAAGAATAGTAATACCCAATTTTTGAAATTTTATAAATTTTTCCTCTCAAAATGGACTTCATTTTTTGGATTCGGAATATTGAAATTATCCTCGGGTGAAATTTTGGTACTTTTCAGATAACTTTTATATTTTGATGAATAGTGAATATTACTAAATTTTAATTAAATAAACTCTTTTAATAAAAATAATTAATAGTGATAAATTATGAATTGTAGTGGTTTTAAAGTATATTTGAAATATATTATTACCATTTAATACAATTTTGGTCATTGGACATAATTTCACATTTAAACCGGACATAAACAAGTGTTAATCTTTTGATAGTTATTATCTCTTAAAAACACGCATTTTGTTTTAACAACATGAAATAATTTTAAATTAATTTCTTCCACTTCTGTGTTTTGAATTTAGAAAAATGGATTCCATATTTATAATTATGAGGTCCAAATTGTGTAAATAGGTAACTTTTATTTTTATACATTTTGAATAATTACTTCGGTAAATGTTTTATTTACTATGGTTAAAGGGTAAATCCAGAAAATAAGGGTGAAAAAATAATATTATAATAATAATAAATTATCCTAAAACATGTCCTAACCCTATTGGTTGATACATGTCCGACTATGGGCATCTTTGGGTCGATTTTGGGACCCCATGGATCCACTTGTAAGTGATAATGACACTTTATATTAATTAAGTTGAATTAAATACAAAAACGACATAAGCATATATCTTTTAGAAAAAAAAAATTACATACGATTATATATGTTATATTTTAAACTATAAATATTAATTAGAATTCTAAAAATATTTCTTACATAATGGTATTTTATTTATAATTTTTAGATATTTAATAATTAAATTTATTTATGACACAATAATGAAGCGGTATTTTCCTTATTAATAAATTAATTAAATAATTGGTATTATAAAAATTAAAATCAATATAATATGAAATTTTTGATGTAATCCAAGAATTTTATAGGTTAATATGACATTTTGGTATTTCTTAAACGAATTTTTTAAGAATTAATAAATTTTTTAAGACTTTAACAAAAATCAATTATTAAATATTGTCAAAATTGACATAAATGAGTTTTTAAAACAAGTATTATATTATTAATTGATATTATATTCCTAAAAATATAAGGTTCAACCAAAAGACTTATAGAATGATAGGTGTGTCATTAATTGACCACTTGGGTGTCTCTTGGATGTGTATAGTAATTTTATTAACTATATAATATAAAAATACAACGTGACATGGTAAATGTCAAACTAATTAACTAAGAGTTAAAACTAAAATATAAGGTTAATATAATGACCCAAACCTATCTAAAATATATTGGAATAAAGGATTTAGACCCATCCTCACCTTAGACTTTGAATAATCCACTTTGGAGCCATTATTAACCAAATATGATTTTATTATAAATTAATACTTTACGTTTTTTCTAAAGAGCCCCTCCTCCCCCTTATAAAAGGACACCACTTCTAACCAATTCTTCATACCTTCAAATCCATTTGGTTCGGACAACCTCTACCCAAATACCCTATCAACAATCCTCTCTTAATCCTAGAGGCATTCCTTTATTCAGAAAGCCATCTTATGGATCCCTTTTGATCAAATCAAAAGGAAGAACCTGAAGAAGAGGTAACATTTTCACCACCCTCTTTCAAGTTCAATTCTTCTTCAAATTCATCTTTCATTATTATTTACATTATAAAATAATAACTCCAGTATATTCTATATACTATGATGTTATTATAAATATGATACAACCATATTCTATATTCTATCCATCCTTTGAATGACATGTCACCATACGTGCGTATGTACGACTTACCGTCTCCACGTCGGGGTATAATTATTATTCAAAAACATTATTATTTGGATGGGTATTATAATGATATGAAATTGATGTAAATAATACAAATAACATAATAATGATTCTTTATATATGATATACCATAAAATTATATATATTTTTAATATCAAATGAATGATATTGTCGCTCATGCGTACGTACGGACAACCCTCTCCACGAACACGATGAGATTCATTCCCCCATCGTATTCATGAAAGTATAATTCTCATTTGATGATTAAAAATAATTTTTAAAGACTTGATATCATTCTCGATATGAATAAGATAGAACCTATCCATAATAAACACGGCATATGTATCAAAATATATTAAATAAAACGAGTAAGTTAACTCCCGAAATGATGATAATACTAAGATATTATTAACAAATCAATGTTAAAAGAACATATATGATATCATATTAATGTATATCATTTTGGTATAATTTAATAACAATTATTTCACCATTATACAAGAGGTTAGCCTACCCTCAACTAAGGAAAAGTACAAGGTAAGGTTTATTTCACAATCTCTTCATTATCCGAGGTTGTTTATATGTAATTATATACTGGGACCTCTTTATCATCCACATCCATGTTTCTTATAAATGTATTTCAAAAAATTCTTACTATTTTTCAGAATATGGGTTAAAGTCATTTATACCCTTGTTTGAATTTTTATAAGATGTTTATAAAGGAATCTTTCCGTCGTTTTCCAAACAAGGTCCTTTTTAACCTTTTTGACAAAATTAAGGTAACAATGTCTCCTTTTTAAATTATACGGTGGGTGCGACTATTTTATACCATTATAAACTCGTCGAATCGTCCCTTACAAGCTTATAATAATATTTTCATTGTAAATGTGGTATTTTTTAATAATGTGACTGTTAAATGATTTCAAAATAGAAAGAGATATTTCTCTAAAAATAGTATTGATTTCATCTATGTCAACAACCTTTGATAGATTATAGGTTTATTTGGAGTTGATTTATTATGATACAAAACTTCCATATTGTATTGAAGGTTTTGTGATATGTTTGACTGTGGATGTTCTATTTTTGTACCATTCAAGATTTATGGTTAAAGTATTGACATTTCGTATGCTAGTTTTAATACGAATGTTTATGATTTGTTTAAACATGTTCATATGAGGAATGTATTGGACTTAGTAAGTGATGGGTGGAGCCCGCTATAGCCCCTTGATTCATCGGTAGGTCACATGAGGCAACTAGACGTGGAAGTGGCCGAGGCCCTTTCCTAATTTGATTTATGGTTTCGGCCGAGGACTTAATCTTTTTTTAGACGTCATGTCCGAGGCCTTGAAAAGATGTTTTAGAATGTCTGGAATTATACATTCCCTCATTATGGAAATAATATTGTGTTTCATGTGGTTATTCGACTAGTAGAATACCCATGATTATGTTTTCTTATGTAATTATTTACTCAGATCATATTCTTTCCATAAAAGTATTCTTATTTATTATTGGTAAAGGCATGTGGTTTCAATTATTTACCATTATTAATATTTATGACATTTTCTGTTGTATTACTTACCCGTACTGAGAATTTGAGGTCACCCATTTCTTATGTTTCATTTTCCCAGGATATGAAAAATTTAGTTATGAGTGACCTACAGGCATAATCTAGGAGTCTTGGATGTTTCTAATTAAATATATTTGTGTTTTATTTCTCTTCAAGCTGTAATGTTGAATATATGTATGAATCATGATTCCCATAATACTAAACTGATCGGTCTTTCAAGACAAGATTTTCATGGGATCATGACAATGTTATGTAATAATGCACTGACTCTGGGTAACTAGGGTCAGGGAGTTATAGTTGGTATCAGATGATGATTAGTACAAACATTAGAAACTATATTTAGATAAACTCTGATTAGAGCACATCCCCCAAAGATATACTTTGAGGATTAGTATAGAAGAACTTCCTAGAATTTTTGTATTGTAGAGATTTTGTGAGTTTTCCGAAGAATACATCCCTATCTGGATACGAGCAGGTAGAGGCGGCTCTGGCACAGATGTACCTAGGGGTAAAACCTGAAAACAACACTTTGATCTATACTTGAACGGGAACTGGTGCATGACAACGGGCCTTGCTGCACTCTTGGTTACGACACTCTCGGGGGATATTCTTAGGATAAATCTCATTTTCCTTAAAAATGATTATGAAGGGTTTATGAGTATTTACATTCTCAAAGAAAACATTTTTATGATTATGGATTATATCCATAAACTATTCAATTTATGTTAAGTGTTTTACAAGTTTGGATTTATGTATTGAAATTCATAAACTAATCTAGTGTATTCCATTGTTTACAAATGGCACTTAGTGAATAAATAGAAACTATATCAATGCATGCACTCCATTTTGGGATTTCCTTCTTTCTCAAGATAATTATAATGGAGCCGGTGATGCAATTGGTGCTGATCAGCTAATCACAATACTAGGAAAACTCACTCAAGTTATGAATAATAAACTTACCCGTATAGAGCACCATGATCCACAGCCTGAAGGATCAATTTTAGATCACTTCATGAGGCATCAACCACCAACATTTAATGGGAGTACAATTCCCTTTGTAGTTGAGCAATGGATAAATTCTTTAGGGAAAATATTTCAGGCCTTGGGGAGTAGTGAAAGGGAAAAAGTTATCATGGAAATTTACCACCTCACTGGAGATGCTGATCAATGGTGGTAATTGATTCAAAACATGAAGGAAGATTATGAAGTATCAAATATGGAATGGAGGGAGTTCACAGATCTGATTTTAGAAAAAAAAACTTTCCTCATGACCATCGAGCAGATATGGAAGGGAAATTTCTAAGTCTAAGACAAAAGGAGGACGAGAATGTCGCAAAGTATGAGGCTATCTTTACAAGGCTAGCAAGGTATGCTGCAGATTATATACATAACCCAATAAGTAATATTGATCATTTATTTTATGGGTTAAAATTGTTTCTCCATCGAGAATTGGTCTCAAAATCATTCTCGTCATAGGAAGATATTGTCTCGTGTGCTATCATGACAGAAAAAGAATTCTCTAAGTCTTATGACATTAAAAAAAGAAAGAGAAGAAGAGATATGCTAAACACTCTGGGAAAGGAAATAAGGAAATAGGGAATAAGGGAAGAATTGAATTTCCACCCTATGATAATTGTGGAAGGAAGAACCATGGTGCCTGTCTAAAAGGAAAAGGAGTATGCTACAAATGTGGATAGAAAGTTCATCTAGCTGGTGATTGTAAAGGAAGGAAAGATTCTACCAATGTTCAATGATACAGTTGCAGAGATATGGGACATTATGAAAATGATTGTCCTAAGTGTCAAGGAAACATATCTCAGAAAAGGTCAAGGGATCAAGGCCAAGCTTATGAAATCACTGCTGTTGAGGTTGAAGCCCCAAAAGATGTGGTGGTAGGTAATTTAATGGTTTCCTCTTGTTTAGAAAATGCTTTATATGATTCTATATCATCGCATTGTTTCATAACTTCCCAGTTTTCTAAAAAAGTAGATATTTCCAATTTGATTTAACAAGGGAGTTGTCAGTTAAAACTCCCAAGGGAAGTATCATTGCTACAATGTTCTGTGGATCTGTTCCCATTAGGGCATATAAATGTTCTTTATCTACTGATCTCATCATCATACCCATGAATGAATTTGATATAATCCTCACTATGGATTTCCTTTCGGACCATGATGTGAAAATTTATTGTAATAAGAAGGAGGTTTTAATTTGTGATGATAATGATAAAGAACACCTTATCTTTAGAGAAGAAACATCACCACATGATTCTTATATAAATCTACCCCTAGTAGCTCAACTAGATTCAATTATCGGGGAGGAAGATTATGAAATAACTGTGGGTGAGGAAAGAAGTGTTCGAATAGAGGATGTAGCTATTGTAAAAGAATATGTAGATGTGTTTCTAGAAGATTTACCTGGACATCCTCTAGAATGAGAAATTGAGTTTTCCATTGATTTAATTCCTGGTTCAAGGCCTATATCAAAGAACCCTTATAGAATGGCCACTATGGAATTAGTTGAACTAAAGAAACAACTAGAGGAATTGAGTAATAAAGGATTTATTCACCCTAGTGTTTCTCCATGGGGAGCTCCTATCCTTTTTGTTAAGAAGAAAGATGGATATATGAGGTTATGTATCGACTATAGGTAGATCAATGGTATAATAATAAAGAACAAGTATCCCCTACCTCGCATTGATGATTTATTTGACCAACTGCATGGAAATCATTAATTTTAAATGACTGACCTTCGATCTGGATACCATCAGTTGTGTGTGAAGAAGGAATACATTCTAAAGACAGCATTTTGAACCAGGTAAGGGCATTACAAGTTTACAGTAATTCATTTTGGATTGACTAATGCACCCTCTTTATTCATGGATCTAATGAATAGAGTTTTCAAGGAATATCTAGATGATTTTTTGGTGTTATTTATTAATGATATCTTGGTATACTCCAAAATCTACAAGGATCATGAAAATCACTTTCGCATTATTATGAAAACTCTTAAAAGACATGAATTATATGGGAAGTTTAGCAAGTGTGAATTTTGGCTTCATGAGATTTCTTTTCTTGGCCATATTGTCTCTATGTTTGGAATCTCTGTTGATCCTTCTATGATAAGAGCAATCCAATAATTTCCAGCATCGATGAGTATAACCGAGGAACGCAATTTTATTGGTTTAGCAGGTTATTATTGACGTTTTTTCCAGAACTTTTCCTGATTGGCTAACCCCTTAATGAAGCTCACAAGTAAAGGGGTTAAATTTGTTTGGAAAAAAGAGTGTGAAGAATTTTTTGAAGAACTTATGAGAAGATTAGTCAATGCTCTTATACTGACTCTTCCATCAAGGAATGATGGGTTTGTTATTTATAGTGATGCTTCAAAGAAAGGACTTGGTTGTGTCCTTATGCAAAATGATTGGGTTATTTCCTATGCATAATGAAAACTGAAAATGAATGAGAAAAACTATCCTACTCATGATCTTGAGTTAGCTGCTGTAATTTTTTCTTTGAAGATATGGAGACATTATCTCTATGGTGAAAAATGTGAGATTTATACTGTTCACAAGAGTTTAAAGTATATTTTCTCATAGAAAGAACTCAACATGAGTCAAAGGAGATGGATTGAACTACTAAAGGTTTATGATTGCACGATACACTACCACCCGGGGAAGGCAAATAAGGTTACATATTCTTTGAGTACAAAACATCATAGAGATTTGAACAAGATGATAGTTGAGAGAAATCCTATTTTCATGGATCTAGTAAAGATGGATATGGGAATCACCATGGAAGGTGAAACCCCAATACTTTTTCAAACGGTTATTAAACCATCTTTACAAGAAAGGATAAAGAGTTCTCATACCGGTGATGAAGAGTTTCCAAAGAAGATTAAAGCTGTGAATGATGGGAGATTATGTGACATTGTGTATGAAGATGGAATTTTGAAATTTGGGAAGATACATTGTGTTCCCAATATACCCTATCTAAAAACGGAATTGTTGGATGATGGTTATAGTTCTAATTTCTCTATACACCCTAAGAGCACAAAAATGCATATAGATTTGAAGGAACATTTTTGGTGGGATAACATGAAGAGGGAGATTGCTGATTGTGTGTCAAGATATATGGTTTGTAAACAAGTGAAATCTGGAAGGCAACAGCCTGGAGGAGTCATGAAACCTCTTCCCATACCTGAGTGGAAATGAGATAATATCACGATGGGATTTGTCCTTGTACTACCAAAGACTCCTAGAAGGAAAGATGCAATATGGGTCATTGTTGATCGTCTTACCAAGTCAGCACATTTTCTTGCTATAAGGGAAGATTTACCACTTGAACGTCTAGAAATGATATATATATTAATGATGTTTTGAGACTTCATGGAGTACCCCTATCGATTGTTTCTGATCGTGATCCCCATTTTACTTCAAGATTCTGGAAGAGTATTCAGAAGGCCTTGGATACTGAACTTCGTTTGAGCACTTCCAACCACCCTCAAACAGATGGAAAATTAGAACAGACTATTCAAACCTTAGAAGACATGTTGATTTCGTGCTCACTTGACTTTAGGGGTGTGTGGGATCAATATTTATCCCTGGTAGAATTTTCCTATAACAATAACATCAATTCAAGCATTTAGATGGCACCATATGAAGAGTTATACGGAAAGAGATGTCGCACACCAACCTGTTGGGATGAAATTGGTGAGAGAAAACACGTAGGCCAAGAACTGGTGGAGGAAACTATGGAAAAGTTTAAGGTAATCCAAAACCACATCAAAGAAGCTCAAAGTAGGCAGATGAGCTATGCCGATAACCGAAGGAAGGATTTGGAATTTTAGGTAGGAGATCATGTTTTCTTGAATGTATCTCCATGGAAGGGAGTTATACATTTTGGTAAGAGGGGATAATTGAGTCTCAGGTACATTGGACCATTCAAAATTCTAGAACAAATTGGGGCTGTAGATTACTGTTTGGCAATGCTGCCAAATCTCTCCAAAGTTCATGATGTCTTCCACGTATCACTGTTGAGAAAATACATGCCCGACCCAATACATGTACTCACCTTTGAGGAATTAGAACTGGAACCTGATCTGTCTTATTGCGAAGATCCCATCAGGATTCTTGATACAAGAGAAAAAGTGATGACAAACTGGATGACTCGTCTGGTAAAAGTTTTTTGGAGAAACCATAAGATGGAAGAGGAAATGTGGGAACCCGAGGAACTTATGATGAAGAACCACCCGAGACTTTTTAAGTAATAATATTCTAGAAATTTAGAGGACAAAATTATTTGAAGGATGGGAGAATGTAACACCCCAATCTTCCACAGTACGTTTCCCTTTTAATAATGCAATAGCTTGCCTTGTACGCCATTTTGAGATTCTCACACACCGTGACCAATCAAACTAGCTGTTATGAATAGTAATACCCACTTTTCAAAATTTTATAAATTTTATCTCCCAAAAGGGTCTTCATTTTTGGATTTATAATATTGAAATTAGCATAGGGTAAAATTTTGGTACTTTTAGGATAACTTTTATATTTTGATGAATAGTGAAAATTACTAAATTTTAATTAAAAACAACTTTTTTAATAAAAATAAAGAATAGTCACAATTTATTAATTTGAGTGATTTTAAAGTATTTTTAGAATATATTATTCCCATTTAATACAATTTTGGTCATTGTATATAATTTCACATTTAAACCGGACATAAACAAGTGTCAATATTTTGATAGTTATTATCTCTTAAAAACCCGCTTTTTGTTTTAACAACGGGAATTAATTTTAAATTAATTTCTACCACTTCTGTGTTTTGAATTTAGAAAAATGGATTCCATATTTATAATCAGGATTTTCAAATTGTGTAAATAGGTAACTTTTATTTTTATACATTTTGATTAATTACTTCGGTAAATATTTTATTTACCATGGTTAAAGGGTAAATCCAGTAAATAAGGGTAATAAAGTAATATTATAATAATAATAAATTACCCTAAAACATGTCCTAACCCAATTGTTTGATACATGTCCAACCATGGGAATCTTTGGCTCGATTTTGGGACCCCATGGATCCACTTGTAAGTGATAATGACACATTATATTAATTAAGTTAATGTAAATACAAAAATGACATAATCATATATCTTTTAGAAAAAAAAAATTTACATGGGGTTATATGAGTTATATATTGGACTATAAATATTAATTAGTAATCTAAAAATATTTATTACTTAATGGTATTTTATTTATAAATTTTATACATTTAATAATTAAATTTATTTATGACATAATAATGATGCCATATTTTCCTTATTAATAAAAGAATCAAATTATTGGTATTATAAAAGTTAAAATAAATATAATTTGAAAGTTCTGATGCCGTACACGAATTTTATTGGTTAAAATAACATTCTAGGATTTCTTAAAATAATTTGGTTCGAATTAATAAAGTTATTAAGACTTTAAAAAAAATTATTAAAAATTGTCAAAATTGACATAAATGAGTTTTAAAACAAGTATTATATTATTTATTGATATTATATTCCTAAAAATATATGGTTCAGCCAAAGGACTTATATCGTGATAGGTGTATCATTAATGGACCACTTGGGGGGTCTCTTGGATGTATATAGTAAGTTTATTAACTATATAATATAAAAATACAAAGTGACATGGTAAATGTCAAACTAATTAACTAAGAGTTAAAACTAAATGATAAGTTTAATATAATAACCAAAACCTATCTAAAATCTATTTGTTGAAATGATTTCGACCCATACCCACCTTAAAATTTGAATAATCCACATTGGAGCCATTATAATCTGAATATGAATTTATTATTAATTAATACTTCAAGTTTTTTCTAAAGAGCCCCTCCTCCCCCTTATAAAAGGACACCACATCTAACCAATTCATTATACCTTAAAAGCCTTTTGGTTTGTCCAAACTATGACCCAATACCCTATAAACTATCCTACCTTAATCCTAGAGGCCTTACTTTAGTCAGAAAGCCATCCTAAGGAGCCCTTTTGAACAAATCAAAAGGAAGAACCTGAAGAAGAGGTAATGTTTTCACCACCCACTTTCAATGTTCCATTCTTCTTCAAATTATTCTTTCTTTTTTATTTCCATTATAAAATAATAACTCCAGTATATTCTAAATACTTTTATGTTATTATAAATATGGTACAACCATATTCAGTATTCTATCCATCCTTTGAATGGAATGTCACCATAGGTGCGTACGTACGGCTTTCCGTCTCCACGTCGTGGTGTAGTTGTTATTCAAAAATGTTATTATTTGGATGGGTATGATAATGATATGTAATTTATGAAAATAATAAAAATAACATGATAATGATTCTATATATATGATATAACATCCAATTATATATTATTTTAATATCAAAAGAATGATATTGTCGCACGTGCGTACGTACGAACTACTGTCTCCACGAACGCGATGAGATTCATTCCCCATCAAATTCATGCAATTATAATTCTCATATAATTGTTAAAAATAATGTTTAAGGACTTGATATCATTCTGGATATGAATAAGATACAACCTATCCATAACAAACACGACTTATGTAAAAAATATATAAAATATTACGAGTAAGTAAACACCCGAAATGATGATAATACTAAGATATTATTAACAAATCAATGTTAAAAGAACATATATGATATCATATTAATGTATATGATTATTTTATAATTTAATACCAATTATTTCACCATTATACAGGAGTTTAACCTACACTCAACCAAAAAAAAGTACAAGGTAAGGGTTTGTTTCACAATCTCTTCTTTATCCGATGTTGTTTATACGTAATTATATACTGGGACCTCTTTATCATCCACATACATGTTTCTTAGAAATGTATTTCAAAACATTATCACTATTCTACAGAATATGGGTTAAATTCATTTATATCCTTGTTTTAATTTTTATAAGATTTTTATAAAGGAATCTTTCCTTCGTTTTCCAAACAAGGTCCTTTTTAACATTTTCGACAAAATTAAGGTATGAATGTTTCTTTTTTAACTTATACGGCGGGTGCGACTATTTTATACCATTATATACTCGTCAGAGCTTCCCTTACAGGCTTATAAGAATATTTTCAAAGTAAATGTATTATTTTATAATTATGTGACTCGTAAGTGGTTTCAAAATAGAAAGAGCTAATTCTCTAAAAAGAGTTTTTATTTCATCAATGTCAACATCCTTTGATGGATTTTAAGATTATTTGGATTGATTTACATTGATACAAAACTTCCATGTTGTATTGAAGGATTTTTTATATGTTTGACTGTGGAGGTGATATTTTTATACCATTCATGATTTATGGTAAAAGTATTGACATTTTGTATGCTAGTTTTAATACGAATGTTTATGATATGTATAAAAATTTTCATATGAGGAATGTATTGGACAAAATAAGTGACAGGTGGAGCCCGCTATAGCTTATCGATACATCGGTGGGTCTCATGAGACAACTATACATGGAATTGGCCGAGCCCTTTACAAATTTGATTTATGGTTTTGGCCGAGGCCTTAATCATTTTTTAGACATCTTGGATGAGGTTTTGACAAAATGTTTCAGAATGTCTGGAATTATACATTCCCTCATTATGGAAATAATATTAATGGTTCATATGGTGATTTTACTAGTAGAATACATATGATTATGTTTTATTATGGAATTATTTACTCAGCTCATATTCTTTCCATAAAAGTATTCTTGTTTATTATTGGTAAAGGCATGTGGTTTCAATTTTTTACAATATTTAATATTTATATAATTTTCTGTTGTATTACTTACCCTTACAAAGTGTTTGAGATCACCCCCTTCTTATGTTTAATTTTACCAAGATATGAAGAAGCCATTTATGAGTGACCTACAGGCATAATCTAGGAGGCTTGGATGTTCCTAATGAAATATATTTGTGTTGTATTTCCCTTCAAGCTGTAAAGTTGAACATATTTATGAATCGTGTTTCCAATAATACTAAAATGATTGGTCTTTCAAAACATGATTTCATTTTGATCATTTCAATGTTATGTAATAATGCACCGACTCTGGGTATCTAGGATCAGGGCGTTACAAGATAATTCCTCCCATAGTGTGTGTTTTATGTCCTAAGTGCTAGCAATTATGTTATAGCCTATAATAGTTTGGATTTGGGGGGTTAATCTAGTATATACTATAGACCCTTGAAGGGTTCCAGTGGGAGAAAATTATTTATAAATGGTATCAATTTATGTTGTGAGATAGGTTGTAGTTTTGAGTTAGGAATTGCCGAAGATTTAATTGTTTTGGGAGGGTAACAGTATAAATCATGTTGATCATGTGATGTAGAGTTGGGAGACTGGTTGAGATGAATAAAATGACTGTGTGATTTGAAATAAGTACCTTTTTAAGTCCATTAAACATAATATTGTAATATTATAATTATTTTGGGGTAGAAACCTTACTTCAGTAATGTATAATACTTGTTTATGCTTGTTTTTCAATTAGGGATGATATTTTTGGAATTAAAATGAATCCAATTAAAATAAATTAAATAAAATCCATATCTTGTGATTATTAGTTTTTTTCACTTATATATATGTCTAAAGGATAAAGATACCATTTTTTTACATTGGTGAGGTAAAGTAAGATACAATAGACGATCATAAGTGGGATAACCCAAAGGATGATGATTCCTAGAGAAAGTGTTTTAATGAGTTTCAATATTTTATTTTTATAAAATATGAGGCGATAATCTATGATGAGAGGATAGATAGAGGGTTATAGGTTCTCGTTGCCTATTTTTGTTTGATTCACACTAGAAAAAAGTATTGGACTAATTTGGTTGTTAACATGATGAGGGTTTTGTCCTCAAATTAGATTTTTAATTATCTTGGATATCAAGATGAGTATAATGTGATGTGGGAGAAGTGTATAGATGGTTCCAAGATGTGTTCTTATAATTGAAGTTAAATGTATTGAAATTGAAAGTGTTCTCTAAACTTCAAGTAGGTAGATCTAGTTTTAGTTTTTAGTGTATGATTCATAAATATTTTCCATTATTATCATGATCTTCATCCATTTAATTAATAAGGGGAATAAAATTTTGAGTAGTGTTTACATATGTAGATTCAATAGTTGGTTATCCCTTTCCTACATTAGTTTATATTGAGATACTGATGAACGATGAGGTTATTTGTAAGATATTAGTATGGATGAGTTTTTCTTGAGAGTGAATTATTTGATATTTATAAATGGGTGGATCCATGGAAAGGATCCCTTGTTTTTCATCGATGTTGAGGATTTTGATAACAAGATGTTGTTATTATCCTCTCTTTAAAAATTTATCTAAATATAGAATTTATTAGAAATGTATTAGGAACTTTGGTTTTGTTAGTTATTTTTATAGAGAACGTATATATGAAAATTATCAATTTAAGACCTTCCTTGGTGGTCAGCATATAGTAGATGGTTATCTTTAGATATTGTATTACCTAAACATTCCCCATAAGTCTTATTAGCATTTTTAGAGCCTTTTTAGGTATAAAAAACCCAAATATGTTTTCCATCTTGAAGGACCTATGGATAAGAATGTATGTCGTGGTGGTTATCATCAAGGATGATGGTGAAGAGATATAATATGTTGTTATTCACACAAGATAATGTTTCTAATGTCAGAAGTATTTGATGTTGTTTCATGTACTATTTATCTCCACTGCACCCTAATTTTTACTTCAATTTATTTATGATATTTACACTTATTTGTTTCACCTAATTTAGTTTGATTATTATCACTTAGGGTGGATATTATTTTATTTATATTGTTGTTTACTTCACCAACTAATGGTTATTCAATTTTTTAAGAGGTGTGTCTAATTTTTAATCTACTGATCGGGGTAATTAGTAATTAGGTAAAATATTTTTTTTTATATAAAACTATAAAATTTAATCCTTTATTTGAATTGGTTATACTATGTCCAATTTTTATATATTTGAGGTATGAGGCCTTCTCTAAAGATGGTTGTGTGAGTTTGGAGTTTTTTAGAGGTATTATTAGATGGATTGTATAATATTAGAGTCTATTTCTTTTTATTCTAGTGGTATTGATGTTATGTTAAATAGATTTATAGTTGAAGGTGTTTATAAGGTATATAAAATCTTTTCTAGTTTTTTTCTAAAATAAGTTGTATAATTACCCCTTTTATGTGACATTGAGTTTAAGGTAGATTTTCAACCTGAAATTTCTATGGTTTCCATGTTTACAAATAAGATAGCACCTTTCAAGCTACAATAATTATAGTCTAAGGATGATTATATACTATAGAATAATTTCAATTGGGACATTATATAATTTTTTCGTTATTAAAAGTACTTTTTGGATAATTAGGATCTCATTTATTGGTTTTTCAATAATTATAACTGAGTGATCTTAATCATGACTTAGAAATGTTATTTTATCCTAAGGATTCATGATTTTTTTGATTCATTAGAGGTAATAGGTTAGTTTTTATTATTAATTTGTGGTTTTGATATAAAAATAATTGATTAAAAGAGTAAAATATTTACAACACTAATTTCATATGTGTCTAAGGAATCTTTATTTTTTTTCCTTTTGGACTCTTTAATGCATCTAATATTTTCATTATATTACTAAAATTTATTTTCTATGATTTTATTGGTTATTTTATTATGGTTTTATCGATGATATCTTATATTATTCAAAACTATTGGTGGATCATGCAGATCATTTTAGGGTTCTTTTAGATACCCATCAATAAAATCAGTTGTATTGAAAGTTATCCTAAAATTATTTATGAAAATTTGAGGTGGGATTCCTTAGGAATGATACATTTCCAAGGTTATATTTATCATGAATTTGAAAATTTAGGTAGTTTTTTCTTTAATGGAACTTAATAATGTTTCATGGGTGTATAGTTTCATTGTTGAATCATGATATTACAAGTGGTTAGTTTCTTATTTCACTTAGATCATTAAAAATTTCATTGTTTGTTTCATTGAAGTATTAATCCTTTTTATAGACATATTAGTGTGAGGCGATGTTTCAATACCTAAGAGAGAATCTTATAAGTGTTCATGTTATTCAATTTCATTAAGAGATAGTTATGTTTATGGTTTTTTTCAAAACATAGCTTCTTGTATTATGATATATTTTTTCAGGATAGAGAAGTTAAGTATTATGGTTATATATATTTATATCCATATGATTATAATTATATAACCAATGATCTTAACCTTGAAGAGATAGTGTTTTCTCTAAAATTTTAGTGACATTATCCTTTTTTAAATGTAGTGACATTATCTTATTGGATAGTGATTTTTGGTCTTAAAATATCATTGGAGCTAGTGGTATATATTCCCTTAGTGGGATTCTCATTTGTGTACGTGGATGTGGGTTGAGTCCTTATAGGATTATGCCATACAAAATTCATATACACAATATAAATGGAATGTGGTTGGTAATTTTTCAATTATGTACATAGACGTTGTTGTTGTTCATGGGTTTTAATTTAAACAATGGGTGATATAGGATCTTATGGATTTTTATATGTATTTTAATGAAGTTGGTGATGTATTATTTATACATTAAATGATAGTTAATTAATTATCATTAAAGTAGGTGGTGAATTATATATTCTAAGGTAGAGGTGTGGATATATGATTAGGTCATCTCTTGATTCCTTGTTTACGAGTGGGTTGAATAAATATATTGAGTTTTATAAGGTTGTTGATGGCCTTGGGGCATTCCTTTGGTGAAATGTGATGACATATCTATGGATTTTTTTGATTGGGATTCCATAATCTATCCTGGATTTGAATTCATTTGGGTCATTTTGAACTGATCAATGAAGTTGTCTCACTCATTTGAAATTAAGGTGTATAGTGTGATGAATTCTTTATCAAGGATTTATGTGGATTTTGTAGGGGGTTTATAGTTCTATTTAAAATCATATTTGAATGAAATTATCATTTTACCATGGGTTTATAGAATAGTTCGAAGCATGCTTCAATCACTCAATTATTTCTTATTGTCTCCCTCCATCCATTGATGGATGGGAATATAGAGTGGATGATCTAGATTTTTGAATACATATTGCGTTCACATGTTCTTGTTTTCATTTTTTTAAAGGTAGTGTTCTGGTCAAATACCAAAACACAAAAATTATTATTAAAAGTCTAGAAGTTACAAAAGTCTAAAAGAAGTAATTTTGTTTACATCCCAAACATAAAGCAGGAATACCTTAGGGGGAAGCTCATACCTCATAGTAATATCATTAGAAATACCCATGTTGTCAAGACTATCGGCAATTCTATTGGCTTAACGGTAAGTATTCATTGCAATGAAGCTGAGAGAGGAAAGAGAGGGTAGGCTGTCTATCCATCGGGCAGTGAGCTTCCAAGATAGATGTATGGTTCCCATCCAGATAGCATGAACGATAGTAAAAGAGTTGCACTCAATCCATATGTTGTTCCAGTTGTGCATCTTGGAAAAATAAATGGCATGAATGACAATTAGAATCTCGGAATCCAGGGAGGTAGCGACTCCACAAGAGACATAGAAGCATCCGAGATTTTGGTCCAGATGATTTCTGAAGATGGCTCCACAACCCATTGAGCCAGGGTTGCCGTCAGAGGTTCCATCCAAGTTGACTTTGATCAATCATGTGGGAGGGGCTGCCAAAAGACATCAAGAGTGAATTTGGGGTGAGGATATTTTCCCTCAATTCCAATACATCACAGAATCCTAAGATCTCTGACTGAGTTGTTACAATGATCTTTCTGTATTGATGTCGCCTCTCAGATGGCAATGAGGATTCTCAATTTACCTGTATTAAGGTTGAATGAGCTGTTGCAAAAAGTATATTCATTCCTTCCATACCAGATCGCATGTAGAATCCCTACAACAGCTGTTATCTATATATTATTGATTTTTTGGGATTCTGATGTGTTCATGCATCTTTGAATCTGAGAGATTAAAGAACTACCAATCAACCAATTTCATTCAAAAATATCAAAAATATAATTCCAATGTGCAATATCTGTATCGCAGGAAAGGAAGAGATGGTTAATATCATCATGATGTTGGTTACAAATACGACATTTATAGAAAAGGTTGATTCCAAAGGCCTGTATACAAGAGTCCATGGGAATCCTACCATTAGTAATATGCCAACAAACAGTAAATCTTGAAGGCTTGATCCAAGATTTATTGAACCTGTTTAACCAGCTAATGTTATTGATATCATTGTTGTACAAATGATTGTATAAGCTCTTCGAGTCGAGCATCCCATTATGTAAAGGCTCCCAGATAAGAAATTCATCACTAATCATGAAATGGTAGTTTTCAACAATACTCTTAATCTCCTTAAGAAGATAAGTATTTTTCATATGCATGATGTTCTTGATAGTGTCATAGGTGTGCATAGCGAGTTGAGAGGAAGATATCAACGAGATTAAGGGAGAGCCAGTTCAATTATCATGCCAAAAATTCAAATTAGAGTCTCTGTTGTCCATCCATCTAGAGTTATCCATAATGTAGTTTAAGGTACATTTGTGGGGAGTCTGATGTTTCCATTCATTTTTGGTGCAATGTATGTTGAATAAATTATAGGTGTTTTATGAGTGGATGAAATATTCTCATAGAAATCATAAATCATGTTAATATTATCGGAGGAAAACATTGGATTTTGATGTCAATGTTAATATTGTTGAAATAGTGGGTGCCCTAGACCCACTAATTGAGTACTTTTGATTATGATATCGTGTATACAATTAGCTAGGCATGATGTCATCTTTCCATTATAGTGTAGAATTTTCTACATCCACTATCGAAATTGTAATGTCCAAAGATTAATTGTCATATCGAAAGGTTATTGCAGATCCCTTGCAATAATGAAAAACCTCTAGATACTAGGACATTAATCTTAAATGTATTTGTTCTATGGTCTAGATATATCTTAATAATTGGAAATAGTAGATGTTTGACTATCAGGTGTTAGGGTCTCATAATCATTGAAACTTATTCACTTGAAGTTCGCACTTGGGGATCTCTAGTATAGAGATCATGCGAACAGACCCGCCAATGAGAACACCACATGTTTTGGGTGTCATTCGATGTTCCCATCCTTGATCAAGTGTAATGGTATCCTAACTTGATATGAATACCAATGTGTGTCATTTGATTGCGTACTTTGATGCAAGACAAAAACCATGGAAATGATGTCATGGAGAGGTAGTTTTGAATGGTGTGTCATTGGTTGTATGGCATTGGTTGAATGGTCAATAAAGGATTTTATTTTTTCAGGTTATGGAAGTAATATATCTTAGGCCATGTTGATAAGAATGGAAGTACCTTTATAAGACCACGACCAGAGCAGTCGGGGGAAAATCCGTCCAGTTAAATCAAAAAACAATAAAGTAAGAAAAGTGTGATGACACATGAGTGCATCCTAAATTATAAGATATTATATACAAAGAGATTATATTACATAGTGTTTGTTCGTAGGTTGGTTGTCACTGCTGTGAAAATCCTAATATCTTTGGTGGGATATGATGGGTTGCTACATCCCTCTCTTGGTATATGAATACTATTCAATACTATTGAGATAAGGGCCTAGAGGGTCACACACAATAGTGCATTTAATAATCTTCCATATTCAATTGTATAAGAGTTTTTGACATGGTGGACCCCACCATGGGGGTCCGATATTTGTCCTAGGAAAAATGATCAGTAATTCAATAACTAAATTCATATTATTCAAGTTTAGAATAATGAGTATTTAATTTATTTATTAAATGTATTTACTATTTTTAAGTAAATATATGAAAAATATTAATTGATGAATATTAAATATATTCAAGGTTTAATTAATATTAATGGGAATGATGAGTCAAGTTTTGGACTCAATTATTGTTATGTAATATATTTAATATACTAAAAGAAAATGATAATAAAATTTATGACTCAGATTAGTAGTCATAAAATGTCGTCGATAGTGTGTTAAGTATTCTGGGCTGAAGAGGCTATACCAAGTATTTTAATTAAGCACTATAAAAATAATAGGACGGTATATTTCCATATAATATTCATGGCTCTTCTCTCTACTCTCATCACTTCCATGATCTAGAGAGAGAGGTTCTGGATCCAAGGAGCTCAGTTTGAGCACTCTCTTCGGCATCACCAGTGAGACGATGTGGTGATCATTTGAGAATCGAATGCGTCGTCAAAATTCCGCACTAGCACCTAGATTATAATGAACGAAGCTCCCACGGATTCCATGAAGCATGTGTGGACGATCTAGAGGAATTCGACTACAAATTAATCGAGCAGAAATCACCAACAACGAGCAGACATCGTGGGCGACATCCGAATAAACGAGTTTTTTTATAGTTTATTTGTATGCTTAAAAACCTTCACGTGGGGTCCTTGTCTTTGACTGGGTTACTTTGCACCGACATCAACATGTTTACATTGATCATCAATGGAAATTTATTAAAATCCCACCTATTTGAGGCTTCCGGTGTAGTCTCGGTTCCTTCAAGTTGTATAAGAGCGATGTGGGTAGATTTTAAGACAAATAAATTAAATTTGAATTAATTGTTGAAGAGGGCGTCGTTCTGGTTCCAACATCGTAGAATGAATCTAAACATGATATCATATGGCCAAATCTATAGCCATCTGATGTTTTAAATTTTAAGATCTCATCCTCCTCGATGGAATTCCATTCACCCGAATAGTTTTTCCCAGGATCGGATTATACAGAAGAATATCAATTATTATTATCATTATAATAATTTTACTACAATAAAAAGTTATATTATAATAATTTTGTTATTATAAAATAGTTTTGTTATAATAATAATTATTATAATATATTATTATAATAAAATTATTTACATCATCATAATAGTAATATAAAAATTTAATTTTCCAAATCCTAGTTGATTGTATTTAGAAAAAAAGGGGGTGATCATGACCCAAGTGGGTCATGTTTATAAAAAACGTGGTGGGGGGGGGGGGGAGACTTGCTAAGAAGGTCAGGAAAAGAAATGAAAATTGTTTGTGGGGTGGGGAGACCTACCAAGCAGGTCTCCCATGACAAGATAAAAAACAAAACAAAAAAAAATGAAAAGAGGGGTTTGGAGGGTCCGAGCGCCCCCCGGTGTTGTCTTCCTCCTACGGCGTAGGCCACCGCACCAGGGTGGCACGTCCATGCCGGACAGCCTCACGTCCCTATTCGAGCCCTGGATGCCTTCTCCTAGAGCAAGTCGCCCCCTTCCAACGGTTCTCTATCCAGTGCGCGGTGGTCCTATAGGGTCATCCCCTCCCTTCTGACGCACTGCACCGGAGCCAAGGTGAACCAGACCCGGCATCCTCCTCCTTCCCTAGGCGGCCCTCCGTCCTCTACTCGCGGCACGCCTATCATGGCTACCTGCCTCACACCCTCTCCCATCATCCCAACGCAATTGATGACCCTGAACCCTGTGAGCTCCCGCATGCCTCCTAGTTGGTCCATCCTGTCCGGCCTCCACCACCCAAGCGAGATCCCCGGAACCCCGAGCTCGCAGCCACCTCAGATTGCAGTCCTCCTAGGTTCGTTCCATTCGGTCTACGAATCTTCCTAGCCGGAGACCGCCCCCTTTTTGTTTCGTCGAGCAGTGCTTCCTTGGGTCCGACATCCTTCAGTGTGGTTGTCCCCTACTTGCGAACATGGACCACTCCCTGCTGCATAGATCAAGTGGCCTCGCCAGAGCCCCTACCCCCTTGTCGGTGTCTTGTGCACCTCAGCAGACCATACTGGCACCTTGAAGGTAGGCTTCTCACCATACCTTGAGGTAACCCTTCTGCACGACGGGTTAGACCAAATCTGATACCAATTGGGTTTTTATGGATCAAAACAGTCCGAAATGGGCCTGCGTAGGCTTCACCTGACCCGTACAGTTCCTGCTCGGGGTTTGCAGGCTCCAGTTATTTTTTTTTTAATCAAAAGCTAATTAAATTAATTAATTTAATTTAATTCTGAATTAAGTTACTTAAATATTAATTTTTGTTTTATATTTATTGTGGCATAATTAATTTAATTGGTGTTTAAAAAAATTAATTAATTAAATGAATTTTTAGTTTCAAATTTAAATTAATTAAATGGGGCTAAACGATGTATTTATATTGAAATAAAATTAGATTGAAATTTTAATTAAATAAAATAATTCCATCGAATGATTTAATGAAAGTTTATTTTTTTAATTTTGTATCTTGTTTATATACATGAGTTTAATGCGTATATGACTGATCATGAGCCAGAGACCGACCAATGTTTTTCTGGTTCATTTTATTTAGTTATTTATTTAATTATTTATTTAATTATTGCATGTATATTTGTAATAATTAGTTTAATTAAATAAAATATTATTTGTGTGTCGTCTGAAGTGTCATTATATGTATAAGGTATTATGCGCTAATTCTCAAAGTTGTATATTATAACCCGAGACCCCTCACATGCACATGAGTACAGTTTTATAATGATGAGACGAGGTATGATGCACTTCTCGCCAAGTGAAGGCAATGCACCAGACATGAGTCAGATGCATTGGATGAGCAGACATTGCTATTCAAGTTTCTGGTCACACGTCTAAAGGTACTAACCCCTAGGTTTTTGGTTGGTCCATTATTCACTCAATGGATCGTCCAATAGTATCAGCTCATGATTAGGTTTTTCATTTTATTTTTATGTGGTTTATTATTTTGTGAATGTGTAGTTAGAACACAATCACATAAAAAAATAATAAACAGGCATGAAAGATAAAAAGAACATGTGATTCAATATATTTTTCTATTTCATGCATAGTCAGTTTTGAGTTTGATCACATAGTATGTGCTTGTAAAAATAGAAAATTATTTCTTTCATCACATTAAAAATAATAAAACACTCAAATATATATTAAGTCATAACAGCATGTTGTCATTCAAATTTGGACAAAACCGGTTGTTTGAGGTGCTGGTCAATCCGTAGATGAGGGTGCCCCTTACTACCAAGGAGTCCTCATAAAAACGATGGGTTGAATTAACTAAAATTTTAGAAAATAAATATCCATATCTAGCTTGTTGTAATTTTAGAGTCAAGTGTTGAGTAAATTATGTTTTGGTTTTAGAAGTTGAGACTTCACTCAGCTGATCAAGGGACCATAAGTTAAAGTCACCGGCCATGAGAAATCCAACCTAGAATCCTTCATGTAGTGGCATAGCCATAGCTTGTAGACTACTAGGGTTGGTTCCAGGATCATTGTCACTAGAAAACTCAAGAGATAGAGTATTCTGATTCAAGCACATTGGGTTCCTAGAATCCGATAAAATAGTGGGAGACATTAATTGATTTAAGTAATTAATCAAAAATGCCTTAACTGGTAATCCAGATAAAATGATTTTATCTACTAAAATTCAATTTTATAAAAAATGGCAAGTTATAACCCAAGTTTTAAAAACTGCAATAATATATTGGAAAAATCAAATGTCCACACTGACACGAGTATCCATGAATATTACAAACGCATGTACATGGTACTTTGATATAGGAAACTCAAGATTCTAGTGTCCCCAACACTGTTAAAATACCTCAATATGCAATGGTGAAACTGCTTGTAAGAGACTAATGTACAAATCATATGGTGGTTATATCATTATGATTTCATCAATGTTTGGTGTCATTTTCGGTTGCTACACCAGGACATGGATGATATAACATAGAGTCTCATCTCGGAGATGTTTGCATGTATAAAGGGAAGAAATGATATGAATGAGTCAATGTTGGACCAGCATGTGTAAATTTAAATACTTATGATGATATTTAAATGGATCCCTTTCATATATCATTTTCACCACACTACTCAAGTATCGTTTTACATTAAAAAATGAGCAAGTATTAGGTAAACACTTCATTACCAATTTCAGAAAGGTTCTCCAAGATAATAATAATATCAAAGATAATTTCATCTATAATTCTAATGGAGAATTAATCGAAGGATAATTTGAAAAATCCAAAAGGAAAGTAATTCCAATTGCACATTCACGAAGTCCTTTAATTAATGAGGTATTAAAAAAAGTTATTTTCATTTTATTTTATAAAATAATACTATGGAAGTTTAAAAGAAATAAACTGATTTAAAGAATAACGTTTTCGCTTCTATATCAGGGATATTCTTCAATGTAATGCTTAATTTTTAGTACTTTGGTATTTAATACTATATAATTTTTACATATGTGTATTTAAATATATTTTCCAAGTAATTATAAAAATATTACTAGAAGTCAGGTATATTCTCAAAGTGGATCTGAAAGGGTGATACCTAGGCCAGTGATGAGAATTACAAGACTTCTTTAATTGTCAAGTGAAAGATTCATGTTGAAGTATTATTGGGTATAACCACAAACATTAATCTCATGTGTCCTTGGACATAAAGATACAATCTTCTAATTTTTCAAAGAATGGGTTTTTGGTAAATTCAATCCCTAGTTCAGTTATACATGAATCATAGGTAATTAGTGATGAATATAAATGAAAGACTTATACCTAGTTGTGAAAAGATAATTCTTCTCAAAGTAATATTAAAATTGTATGTCATGAATATACCAATTATGGTATTTAGGCTCGGGACAGCTAAATACTTTTGGTATTATCGATGTTTTTAGTTTGGACAAAGGAACTTTTAAAATAAAGGTATGTCACAAAGATATTGGAAATTGTTTAACAAGTGAATGTAAACTATTACAGGTATAATCTAGAGGTATATATATACTTCATAATATTCCATTAAGTAATAAAGGAATAAAAAAGTGAAGTATATGCATTTTCAGAAGATATAAGTTGCTTCGGGTTGGGATACCAAAGAGTATCTTGACCAAGCATTCATAAATCATGATAATGTAGTATGGAGTAATTCTTAAATACACATTACCTTATCGGCATCATGACATTTATGTTAATGAGGAGGATTGATGATGAAGTCGTATATATCAACATTTGTCAAAAAAATATGTTATTTGGAGTAATTCCTAAATTCATATGTTATACATATAAATTTTGATGTAAGAAGTATCAATGTTGAAACTTGATGAAACTTCCAATATATGTCATGATGTGCTTCACAAATAACAACATTATTCTATAACCATATTTCAAATAAAATGAAAAATGGATATCATAAGAGTTATAGTATAAATACATTATTTCATAAGGACATGTGTTTGGATGCAAATAGATTGTTTGGATACAAACAAACATGCATCAAGATAAACACAATTTGCATCTATTGTAAATTATCCTAGTAGTTTCTTATGATGTTACATAAATTCCTAAGATGGAAAAGTAGGTAGTCAAGTAATATATTACACTTCTGTATAAGGGTACACATCTCTACAAGAGATAATGGGAGCTATATTGTCTTGTGTTTAGTCAATGCTCATGATGCACAACTAGTTGGAATAGGAACTAGTTCTACAAGACCATGTAGAACAAAGTATGTTACAGTGACACATACTACGTTGGAAGGATAAAACCATGGCGATGGTTTTTATATTCACTACGGTCGGTGATCTATTATTCAATGGGAATAATATTTGCTACATGTAAGAAGTGCATGACAATGATCTAAAATGGATAAGACCAACTTAAATTCAATTAATTGATTCTATGTATCAAATTACAAAAGGGGATTATTATTTTGAATACCTCAGTGGGTATTCAAGTGAGTTGATAATGGGTTGTACAAGAACAATACCCATGAAGTTCGATTGTTTTCATTATGTTTTTATGCCTAAATCCATTAGAATCATACTTATCATAGCTAATATCTATGATCAAGTAATTTAGAAATGGATTTCCTGCCCACTAATCATGGATGGTGTCTATACGACGTAGTTAGAAAGGGATAGTGAAGTCACAAAATTCTAATAATGGTTGAAAGTTACTGAAATTAGGTTTAGGATTAAAGTATGAAACAAGATCATAGAATATACATTTTCAAAAATGATTGTCATGTGTCTACCATAGGTTAGTTGGAGATCCAATGTTTTCACAGAAGAAATATGTTCGGCAACATATGGAAAACTGACATTGGTCTTACAAGTTAATAAAGATAAAAATGAAATTTATTCTCCAGTGATTAACTTAAAGAATAAACCTATGTTCTAGGGAACATGATCTACTAAGGTATATCTATAGGTTTCTTGTTCCTAATAAATCATACATATAGTGACATTGTATTGAAAAAATACAAGTTAGAACAATTCAAGGGATGAATTGTTGCCTATGTCACATGTCATAATCTCTTCAAGTTGACATATCTGGGACATGGGAAGAGATAAACGTGGTGAGTTTATATCCATACATTAAAGTGAAGGACCAATCTTACATGCAATAATATGTACAAAATTTATATTTCCAAGAAATACTTTAAAGTTGGAAAATATAAGTTATATCTTGGATCACTGTATGGGATGTAGTCAGAACTACCTAATTGTACTTTGGAAAGTACAAAAGTTATGTAATTGGTAAGTGGAGAAGAAAGGATACTAGTTTTCGAGGATTCAAACTAGTCTTAAATAGATCAAAGTGATCTACTATCATAGGTAGGAAAATTTTATGAGTGAGACAAGACTATATAAATCATTGGTAGCCATACCTAATAAACCGAGTATGTTGCACCTTCTAAGGTAGCTAAAAAATAGATAAATGAAACAATCTGTTCTAGTTCTTGGAATCTCACATTGTAAGAAAAGTATTATCATAATGAAAATTATGATATTATTACAAGACAAGATGTGATGTTATGATAGTGGACAATAGGGATACACTCGGGATACCATATCATGAGAAGTTTTACTCAAGGAGATGAAGTCGCTATAGCAGAATTGCAATGCGATGGAACATTGGCAGACCCAGTAGATTAAACCATTACTTAGCAGAAACATGATCTTTATCATGTGTGTAGATAACATGTTTTGTTAAATGTTTTCTCTAGATCAATTAGGTGTTTTGAAATAGTGGGTTCCCTAGACCCAAATATTCAGTGCTTTTGATTAGAATATCATGTATACTGTTAGCTATGCATGATGTTATCTTACCATTATAGTGTAAACTTTTCTACATCCACTATTGAAATGGTAATGTAAAAAAAAGTATTGTCTTATCTAATGATTATAGAAGATCCCATGCTATAATGAGAACCTCTAGATACTATGACATAAATCATAAATATATATGTTCTATGGTCTAGATACAAATTAATGATTGGACCCAGTAGATGTTTGACTACCAGGTATTGGGGGCTCATAATCTTTGAGAATTCTTCTCATGAAGTTCGCACATGGTGATCTCTAGTAGTGAGATCATGGGAACTGGCCTGCCAATAAAAACACCACATTTTTCAGGTGTCAATAGATGTTCCTATATATGGTCAAGTGTAATGGTATCATTGCTTGAGATCACTACCAATGTATTTCGTTTGATTGTGTACTTTTATGCATGATGAAAACCATGGTAATTAAGTTGTGGTGAGGTAGTTTGTGTTGGGTGCATCATTAGTGGCATGGCATGGGTTTAATGGTCAAGAAAGGATTTGTAGCTACCAGGTTATGGAAGTAATATAACTTAGTCCATGTTGATAAGGACGGAAGTACATTAATAAGACCATGGAAATGGAAGTCAAGGGTAAATATCTCCAGTTAATTCAATAAAAAATAATGCAAGAAAAAGGTGATGACATATTAGTGCATCCTACTTTATGAGATATTATAGATAAAGAGATTATATTACGCAGTATGTGTTTGTAGGTTGGTTTTCGCTGTTGTGACAATCCTTATTTCTTCAGGGGGCCATGAAGGTTTGCTAAATTCCACTCTTGGTCTATGAATACTATTCACTACTGTCGAGATAAGGTCCTAGAGGGTCACACACAATTGCGTATTCAAGAATCTTCCCTATTTAGTTGAATAGAAGTGTTGGACATGGTGGGTCTCACCACTGGGGTCTGGGATTTCTCCAAGGAAAAATGATCACCAATGTAAGAAATAAATTCATATTATTCGAGTTTATAATAATGAGTATAGAATTTTTTTATTAAATGTATTTACTAGTTTTAAGTAAATACATAAAAATATTATTAATGAATATTAAATATATTCAAGGTTCAATTAATATTTATGAGAATGAAGATTTTAGTGTTGGAGTCAATTATTGTCATTTAATATATTTAATATATTACAAGTAAATTATAATAATATTAATGACTCAGTTTAATAGACATAAAATGGCATTGATAGTGCATTAATTATTCAAGGCCAAAGAGGCTATACAAGGTATATTAATTAATCAATATAAATAGAAGAGGAGGGGATTTTGCCATGTACTATTCATGGAGTTTCTCTCTCCTCTTCTCTCTCCCATGATCTAGAGAGAGAGGTTCTAGATCCAAGGATCTCGGATCCAGCACTCTCTCAGGCATCACCAGAGAAGAAATGCGGTGATCGTTGGAGCATCTAAGGCGTTGTCGGAATTCCACACTAGCACCTAGATTACGACGGACAGAACTCCAGCAGATTCAATGATGTGTTTGTGTATGATCTGGAGGAATTGAAATTTAGATTCTTTGAGCTGTGATTTCTAAGTATGAGAAGAAGTTGTGCAATGCTTTTTACTAATCTAGATTTTTTACAGCTTATTTTTTTTCTTAAAACCATTCAAAAATAGTCCTCATCTTTGACCAAGCTGCTCTTCACTGATGCCGACAAGTTTACATCGATCGTTTGGGGAAATTTTTTAAAATCCCACATGTTTGGGGCTTCCGTTGTAAAACTATTTTCTTAAAATATATTTCCATAGTTTACTCATCATGTTTTATTAAATTTTGTTAGAGGTATTAAATTTTATCCTTAGTTTGTTATACCTTTCAAGGTGCTGGATTGAGTTAGTGGGGAGGAATTATGGTTGGTACTCCCTTTTTAGAATGATTTAATTAATGAAATATTTTATGTTGAAGCCTTCAATGATATTTCCATTATGTCTCCCATGTAATGTATGGGGGTTATTTAGAAATTTAGGAGAATGATACATTCAGGGTGTTTCTAGTTGATATTAATAATTATTAAGAGATGGTATTTTGAGGTTGAATCATTCCATTGGATCATATATTATAGAGTAAAGGTAGACTGTGAGAATAAATGTGTTAGATAATGTTTTATATTTCAGCTTCTTTTCCAAAAAAAATTAGTTTAGAACTCCATAGTGTTTTTTAGAGTGTTTTTCTACTTAGATGAATGATTAAATTTTTTTACAAATTTACAAACAATCTTTTAGCTTATATGGTGGTGAGAAAAATATTGAGAGTTATCTCATTGGTTGTTTATATTTCATTTTTTGTTTTAATTTCAATTTTTTATTCATAGGGATGAAAATAATATTAATGGTTTCTAATGTAGAGTAGGGTATTTTCCGTGTCATAAAATTAGTAATATTAAGTCATTAGGGGTATTGGGAGGGATTTTAGTGGAGATTAATGGATGGGAATTTGATATTTACATGAAATTTTAGCAGAAAGAAAAATGATTTCATAATAGGATACTATTTTGTAGTGATTTATTATTGTGTAGAGTAGAGTAGTAATTTTTTCCTTTATAATTTATGGTTAAACGATTATGGTGTGGTTTTAACATTAGGGACTGAATAATTATACTATAATTACTTTGGTGTGGAATCATTTTGTGTTGATAGTAGATATTTTCTATGAGAGGTTTCACTATTATTTTATGCTTTGAATTTGATTGATTTTTCCATTTCACCTCAATGAACCCATTGAAATTGTTAAAGATGATTGTATTCGATGTCAAATATTTATTATGATCAAAGAATGTAACTAAGGATTTGTTCCAAAAGTTATTGAATATTTTTTATATCATTTGATTTTGTTGGATTATTCCTTTGAAATTTTAGAGGTAATTAAATATTTATTCTAAATTTTTATAATTAAGAAGAATATTTTATAAGTTATATGTTATAAAAGTTATTCTATGAATGAGTTAAAATATGGAAGGATATAAGACTCAATAGACATTGGAGGGGTATTTCATGGTCCTTGTAAGAGTATGAGTGGAATTTAAAATATAATATAGTAACATCATAAGAGTATCTACTGAATTTAGAATAGTAGTTTATAAATTTAGAAAAGAAATTCAGATCTTCAAAATATATTTTTTCACATCATAAGGGTAACTAGAAATATCAAAAGTGTTTTAAAACATCATATGAGTATTTTCCAATTCCAAAAGGCTAAGTGGGAACTTTGGAAGGGTCATTAAAGACTTTGTAAGTGTAATTTCCTATCTATGGAAGAGTAAGTAGTTATTTCAAAAGAATTATTTAAACTCTTAAATAAAATATTATAATCTACATGAATTTTTTATAGGAGACTTTCATAAATTCATAAAGTTGATATTGATCATAAAATATAAGAAAATATTAAATTTTTCATTAAATCAAATGATTTTTACCTGGACTTTAGACCAATAAAATAATAAATTTCTGCTCAAATTTATGTTCCAACACAATATTCTGAGTAGTTTTATTGATATTAAATGAGGAGATCATTGAGCGATGATCATGGGAGTATAAATATAATTTATTTTAAATAATTATTCATGATGGACATATCTATTGTTTAGTAATTTATTCACTATAAAATATCATATAGGTGAGAATCATGGGTTGTTTCTATAGTTATTATTAAAATATTATTAACATATTTCTATAAGTAAAAATATAAATAAAATGATAAAATGAAATAATATTGGGAATTGATAAGTCTATATTGTATTAGGAGAGAGAAATATTGTATCAAGGAAAGTGTAAAAAAGGGATCGTCCATAGATCCATTTTTTCTGATCATCTTTGTCAAGGAAATTATATTCTATTATGGATATATAGGATCAGGTTTGTTTAGGAAAAATAATATTGTGTTATTTCATGTTGTCAGGAACATTTCAGTTATTCTATAAATTGATATGATTGGAAGACATTCATACAACGTTATTAATATTCATATAGAAGTGGAAGACCAATATTTAGGAAGGAGATCTCATATTTTATACGAAGACATATGACATTATATTTTATATCTTGTTCACATTATAGAGCGCGGGTAGTATCTTGATGAATGGCGGTCATAACATAAATAATGACACATGATATTTGGAAAGTGTATAATACTTGAATTGTGAAGTGGATTATACCTACACAAAAATTGTGTGTGATTTCAAGGAAATTTTACCAATAATAATTCATTAGTGGAAAATAATCTATGCCTTGGTAATAAACCACACACAATATGGAGTAGGATCTCACAATGAGGAAAAATATTGTAATAATATCTTATGTTATTTGTATCTTTTATAATTTTTTCATAAAAGTGAGAGATGGATACATTTAAATATTTAATCATGACCATAATTAGTCACTTCAATTTTTTTTTAATTAAATTAAAAATTAGATACTACTGAATCACCCCCCACTCATTGGTACTCCCATTATTCGGAGCACTTCAAGTGATATCTCAGTAAACTGGGTTTCTCCTAATACCCCACACTAGAAAAGATGAATCATGAAGAATATGAACTATATCAATAATATGGTTGTAATGATCATTTATGAGAAGAACATATATATTAGAAAAAATATAATTCTTTACTATATTTTATCACATGTCAAATAAGTGGGTGGTACTATGAAACTAGTTTTACATCCCTTGGAAGAGATGCTCTTATGATGTTTACAGAAAATAGAAACATGGTAGTTGATGGAAAATATAAAAATGTTACTATATCATCCATGTATGATAAATTTTAAACTAAATTAATGGGCCTCAAGATCGAAAATTAAAAGTGGGAAATGTTGTCAAACCTATATTAAAGAAATGTAAAAATAAAAGTTCAAAATGTATAGATTTAGATAGAAATTTTTTAATACATAAGAATGGTTGAAGTTGAGATAATGGGTGATTATGTTACCAAGGTTTCGGATATATTTAGTTATATTAAGGTATTTTTAAATAATTTAGAATAATTTAATATTATTATTAAATGAATGAGAATATTTATAGAAATATATGATCCAAATATCTGTACCCTAGAATAAAATGATGAATTAAATATTAATGGGTTAGAAAAGACTATTATCTACTACGATATGATAATGGATCCTATTTTATGTACAATATGAAATTGTTTAAGGATATTTATTTTATTTCAACCTATATTTTTGAGGCTTTGAATCATTTTTTAGAACAATTTTGTATGGATTTTCATATGTTTGGAGATAGTTAGGAATAAAGAGAGGAGGTTCTGTGATTATTTAAATAAATATAGAAATTTTTTGTTGTGGTGAAAATAGAAAAGGTATAAACATATTACGTTTCATCCTATGATATATGTAATATAGTGACCCATGCTTAACATATATGGATATTACATTATTTTAGATGAATATTCTGCATTTTAAAAAAAGTACATGTCTGAGGACCGTAATAGTTAAGTGTTATTGGAATCTAGAAAAACAATATTCTTACTTGGTGGATATCTTCAACAGTTTCCACAGATATCTTACAATTCAGTACTCTTCAACTGGTATATCGTACCTAAAAATTATTCATTACCTGGGGAAGAAAAGATAAGAAAGGGTGATCTCAGATGCTTAGTATGGGTAAACTAAGTAAAGATGTCCGAATAACATGAATATAAGGGTATAAGAAGATGAAAATAACATTTTTAGATCATACCCAACATATAAAATATCTTATAAATAAATCATAGAATAAATATGGTACAAATCATAAGACATGACTCGTAAGGGAATCAAGACCATAAGACATGAAAGAATAATATAGGAATAAGACATGGAATTGTTGTGGACACATAAACATATGAAATAATTTTCATATTGGTCAAGTCTCATCACCAAGGATATCTTAGTGTAATGGGTTAACTCCCTAAACCATCTTATTAGTCAAGGTTCACTCCCAATACCATCTTAGAAGACAAATTTCTTTACTAAACCGGGTAAACACCCTATTCTAGTAATTCCTTATAGAACCATGTTCACTTCACCTTATATCCCTATGTTACTAAACAAAGTTCACTCCTCATTCTATTATTATGTTCCTTAAATGTGTTTACTCCTCGTTCCATCCCTGTATTACTAAACTATGTTCACTCCTCATTTTGTCCCTATGTTACTGAACAGAGTTAACTCCTTATTGCAGTATTGCCTATCTCATGAGATATAAATTATTACCAAATGCATTGGATGGAGAAATAGGTCCAATAAATCACATAATTAAATCATACATATGTGTGCCACAATATAATAAAACATTCATAATTTCGTGACCCATAAAAATAGATGGGTTTCATAAACATCATATCATAACCCATGAAATTAATTGGGTATTATAAAAATTTAATCATATCATAACCTACGAAAAATAGAAAGTATTCATAATCATTTTGATTATATAATATCCTATGAAAGAATGTAGTTTTCATAATCATCTTATCATGGTATAACCTGTGGAAGCGAAATAGGTTTCATAAGAAAAACATTTAATATTAAACATAATCCATTCAAATAAAGAATAATAATTATGTCTATTGACCATATCTTTAGCACCCCTAGTTTGAGGTATGTAGCCTCTATTTATTCCTTTTTATGGTCTTAAAGTTCTTGGGATGAGTTGGGAATAGTTTGGGAGAGTTTTGAATGGTTTTGAATATTTTTGGAGGCTTTTCAATGGGTGTACAGTTGAGCACGGTTAGAGGAAACCATGTGGGTTCTCCAGGAAACCATGCAGGGGGATACAGTAGGCTTCGCAGGGCCTATGCACGGGTTTATAAACCCTACGAGGAAACCATTCAGACCCCCTATCTCGAGGCAGTGGCTTGGGCATAGTTAGCGCACGGTTTTCTAAACCGTGTAGGCTAACTATGCGACCACTTAAAAGTATCGTTTTTAAATCTGGTCTCCCTCATGTTTAACCTATTTCACTTCCAACTCTATCCCACTTGATAGTCACTTTATATTTTTAGTTCTTAAGGGTTGGAGGGGCTCTACCACTCATTTTGGAAGCGAATCGAAGGGTTTTCTTAGTGCATTGAATTCGGTTCATCTCAAGTAAGTCCCCTATCGTGGTTCTTTGTGGTTTCTTATAAATCTACTTCTCCATCTATCTCGTTTTTCTAGATATACATATGTTTCATTTATATCTAGGGTTTTAGTTTCCATGGGTGTTGATTTCAAATCTTATTAATGACACTGAAGGGCATCTATAGTGGTTTTCATGGAGCTTTTTCGCGGATTTGGGTGTGGTTTCTTGTGGGTCGAATTTTCCAGAACCCTAAGGTAGGTGGCTTCTCTCTCAAATCCACATGGCTTGAACTAGTGGTTTTAGTAAAATTAATTTTTTTTATTGAAATTAATTTTGATAATGATGTGTTAATCTTTTTGAAAACCCATTTGGTGATCATTTGGGGGATTTTGGAAAAAATGGGTTATTGTTGCTAAAGGGGGATTTGTTGTATGATTTTGAAATGTTGATTTTAAAATAATTAATTGTTGGTTATAAAAAGTGTTTTCTAAAAGATGTATTTCAATAAAAATGTTGTTTTATTGAAATTTGGTTAGTCACGGAAAATGATTTAAGGGTGGTTTCAATTAATGGGTGATTTATTGAAGTGGTTTGGCATGTTATGGAAATGGATATTTTCATGTTGTTGTGGCCTTGGTGGGTTGTATGATTGGTTGTGGCTTGTTGAAATGTGACGTGAATGTTCGAAGGAAGTCTTAATATAAAAGGTGATGGAGAGTGGTCGGAAGAACCACCATTATGGGTAGTGGTCGGGAAAGAACCAGTAGTTGTGAATAGGGTGAATGGGATGGGGATAAGTCCCATCGTAGTGGTTACATTGTTCTGTGTTGTTTTTAAAAGATGGAATATGTTATGCTAATGCATGATGGGGATATGGATGATGGAATGGTTGTGGGTTTCCTTTGTTTGTCATGTCTTGGTAAGAGTATGTTTGGCATGTGGTAAGTTATTGCACTATTGAATGTTTTATATAAAATATTTTATATAAATGTATTATCAGTTTTATCCTAGTGGCATATGTAGGGAAGTGATTTAGGGAATACATATTGACTATTAGTACTCACCCCTTGATTTTGAACTTTGGTGCTTTTGTGGATGTCATATTCTGGGACACAGGTAAACGTAAAGCACCTCATTGTTATTGGTTCGTGGTGATTCTTGGGAGATATTGTAGTGCTTGGAGTATAGAGCTTGGAATGGAGCTGTGGAGTGTGTCTTGGTTTATTTTTTGTCTCTTGTTTATTCTTTCACATAGTACTCGGATATTGGTTTTGGTTGTATTGGTTTTGGGGTTGTGTTGTTGAACAACTTGGTTGTCTTTTGTTAATACATGGTTGGGTTTCTATGTCGACATGCATCACATGGTATCGTTGGTAATGAGTGGTTTGACTAGTTTTTCTTTTTCAAAAAGGTAAAATCATTCCCCAACTATTCTTGAATCCCTCAACATTTGTTGCAAGCCTTTGGCATCTTGGGAATGTTGCTTAAGTCCAAGTATCATTCCTCCACCCTCTCAAGCCAATGATATCAAGAGAGATGTTACAAGTGGTATCAGTTTGTTCGGTCCTTAGAATTTATGTTAGAGCAGTAGTTTGATCCCTAGTGTTGATTTTTGTTCTTGGTTTTGACATATTTTCTTGAATTATTCCTTAATTTGGGATGGTAGAAAGATGTAGGATTTTAGGAACTTTGAATGTATAGCATAAAAGGATGTAGCTAACCCTTTTATTCTGAACTTCAAGATACCATGTAGTTGGGCATAGAAGTGTTTGGAGACACTTATAGGCATTGGAAATCTCATTGTTGTCGGTGTAGCCAATGAGATGAGCATGGAATCCATGGAATAAATGACTTCCCAGTAGGATGCATATTTCATTGGGATATAATGATCTATGGTGTGATATTAATGTGTTGATTTTGGAAATATGTTTTGGGGTTCAAAACTGAATGATTTGAAACATGGAAACTGGTGGTAGTTTTAAAATGGGTTGATTTTCAAAACATGGTAGATTTTTTAAAATAGTACAGTATAAGAAATGTAAACTTGTGGAAAACCTGGTTGTGATATTTTTTATGTAATTTAATTTTAAAATTGTACACCCATTCTTGTTATGGGAGAGATAATTATGGTTGTTCTTGTGTTGATATAAATGGAACTGGGTAGGCATCGTAGAGACCAACCAAAGGGAGATACTAAAAATGTGGTTGATCCTAAGCCCTAGGTTAACCAACATCTAGTGCATAGTATAGTGAAAGCCTTCCAAGAAGTAAGAAGTAGGAATAAAGTGGATCAACAATGGCATGTGGATCATACGGTTCAGTTTCAAAGGTATAATCCAGCAATATTTAGGGGTGATTCAGAGCTAGAGAGGGTTGGAGTGTGGATGGATAGAATGAATTAGATATTTGAAATCTTGGGAACATCAGCAGAGCTAAAAATGAAACTAGCTATGTATATGTTTGAAGATCATTTACTTCAGTGGTGGGATCTAGCGGTATAAGCTGGGATAGTCCAATGTGTTCCATGGGAGGGGTTTGAGGAATTATTTAATAAACAATTATACCCTCATACAATCAGAATTTAATGTACAATATATTTCTTCAGTTTCATGCAAGGGAACATGGCAGTGATAGAATATATGGCTATGTTTATGAACATAGTCCTATTTTCGACCGTGGTGGTGGGTAGTACATCATCGAAGTTATGAATTTTTGATGTTGGGTTGAACCAGGAAATTTGTTCTAAGATTGAAAATCAATGTATAGATGATTACACAGAAATGAAGAATAGAGCTACAATGGATGAGTGGGATATTTTGGGGGCTAAAATCGGGGGAAGTATGTTGGTACCCATGGGAAATATTAGGAACTCAAATGATGGGTTCAAGAGGAAGAGGGACACTTATTTTAAGGAGGGAGTAAGGCTCAAAATCTGATGGAAAAATCGGTGAATCTTCCTCTAAAGCCTCAGAGTAAGTTAAGATGTTTTCAATATGTCTCTATAAGCCATATCAAGTAGGATTATATGGCACAACCATGATCATGTCATAATTTTAAGCACATGGTACATCTTTAGTGGTATTATTGGAATGCTCCAAGGTCGGGGGACTGTGACACTCTTCAGGGGTCGCAGGGATCTTATGCCTTGACGGGACTGGGGTAGCAGCATACCCCTCAGTAATAGAGTATAGTGGGTCATAGTGATTCTCAGAATACCATGACGCCTCAGCAGGGTAATAAAGAGTAGAGTGTGGAAAGTAAGTAGTTGTTTGGAGCTGAGCCGGTGTTGGTTGATGATCAGTCGGGATCATCTATACTGTGAGGTATGGTTATTTTAAATTAAATTTTGATGCAAACATTGTTTGATACGAGTTCTTTACATTCTAGTATTTCTTCTTTCATCATTGATTTGTTGGGTTTACACATGGAAATGAAGCATTCTATTTTGAAACTAAAAACTCCTCAGGGTCAAAGAGAGTGTGGAGCCTTCTTATGTTGAGGTTGTTGTTTAGTTTTGGATGACATCAAATTGATGTGGGATTTTCCTATGCTTGAGATGGATGCTTATGATATAATCCAAGGAATGTATTGGTTGAAAATTTTTAAGGCCCACATGGATTGCTATGGGTGAACGGTTAGTTTTGTAATGGAGGATGATGTTAGAAATCTTTTCAGAGGATAGAAGATTTCTAATCTGGGTGAAATATATTTGTTGGAACCAAATATTGTCACGATCTCATATCATCTAGAGGCCTTATCATCGGCATTGGTGGAAGGTTTTGTGAAGATTGTTCTTTCAGTAGTTTTGGATCAGTTAATGGATGTCTTTCTCGATGAATTATAAGGGTTTCCACCGGTGAGAGAAGTTGAGTTTACCATTGATCTTATTATGGGTACAAGTCATATCTCACTTATATCTTACTGAAAGGAACCAGTATAATTAAGGTAATTAAAGGTGTAGTTGGAACAGTTAGAAAAAAAGGGTTCATCAAGCCTAGCATGTCTCTGTGGGAAGCACTGGTTTTTTTGTTAAAATGGTTGGTAGAACCTTGTGGCTCTCTATTGATTATCATAGACTTAATCAGGTTACAATAAAGAACTAATATCCACTTCCATGCATTGATGATTTGTTTGACCAGTTTAGTGGATATTTGTAGTTCTAAAAGATTTAATTGAGGTTAGGGAATCCCCTATTATGGGTGAGGAAAGAGGATATCCATAAAACAACCTTCAGAAGTAGATATGTTCATTATGAGTATGCAGTTATGCCCTTTGGTCTAACAATTTCACCAGCGGTGTTCATGGTATTGATGAATCAGATATTTCAGAGATATCTGGATTCTTTTGTGGTGGTATTTTTTGATGATATACTGGTGGATTCGAGGAAAAGGTTAGAGCATGAGAAACACTTGGAAATAGTGTGGGGGATCTTGAGGGATCATCAGTTTTATAACAAATTTTCAAAGTGTAACTTTTGGATACAGGAGGTTTGTCTTCTTCGGACATGTTTTTTCTAAGAGGGTTATTTTAGATTATCCAGAAAAGATAGAGGTTGTTATCTGATAGAAACCAACAAAGAATGTTTGCAAGATATGAGGATTCCTCAGTCTTTCTAGTTATTATCGACATTTTGTTCATGATTTCTCATGAATGGCTTCACTGATGACAGCTTTGACAAGGATTAATACCCCATTCCAATAGGATGAGCAGTTCCATAAATGGTTTGAAGAGATAAAGGGTCACCTTACAGTAGCACCAATATTGTTTTTTTCTGAACCAGGGAAAGGGTACATGGTGTATCGTGATGCATTGGGATATGGGTTGGGGTGTATTCTCATGAAGGGGTTCATGTGGTTGTGTAGGGCTCATGACATTTGAGGTTTCATGCGAAGAACAACTCAACACATGATTTGGAGTTGGCAGTAGTGGTTCATGATTTACAAATGTTGCGTAATTATCTCTTCAGTGATAAATTTACAGTGTTTACTGACCATAATATCTTAAATCCTATTTTCTCATAGAGAGAATTGAACATGAGGAAAAGGAGATGGATAGAATATCTCCAGATGTTTTATTTCAAATTAATGTACACACCGGGTAAAGAAAATTTGATAATGAATGCATTAAGTCGAAAATTAAATGCTCATGTGGTGAAATAGGTATTGAATCATTGGAAGTTGGTGTTGGTCACCGCCGACATGCGGTTGGATTGTGATAACCGAGGTGATAGAGTGGTATTATTTCTGGTTTTTTTGGTTCTTAACATGGCTGGTCTGGTTAAAGATACATAGGCATCTTATTCCGAGTGTATGGCGATAAGGTCAAAACTCAATGGGGGGAGACCACTGAGAGTTGGGAAATGAATGGGAATTCACTCTTGTGTTTTTGGAATCGAATGGTGGTACCATTGTATTGTTGGGAGGAACTTCTGAGGGATTATCTTCATTACAAGTGGTCTATCCTTATTGGAATTTAGAAGATGTATAAGGCATTGAAAGTACAGTTTTGGTGGGCTGGTATGAAAAGGGATGTGGCTAGATTTGTCTCGAGATTCTTGAGTTGTAAGAAAGTCAATGAAGATCATCAGTGGACAATAATAATGTTATAGTCTTTACCTATCCATGTTTGGAAATGGGAGCAGATAGGAATAGATTTTGTGATGGGTCTCCCAAGAAATGTCTGGAAGCATGATTCCGTATTTGTGATTGTGGATCGGCTCACACAAGTCATCCCATTTCATCCCGATTTTTGAATATCTTAAGGTGGAAGATCTATCCAAAAATTTATTTCTGGGAGGTGGTAAAGAGGAATGGTGTTCTAGTTTCGATCATATCAGATAGAGATCTGAGGTTCACATCTCATTTCTATAAATCCTTACAGCAAGCCCTTAGGACATAGTTGACTACGAGCATGTCGTGTCATCTGCAAATGGACGGCCAATCTGAGAGGACAATACAAACCATGGAGGATCTGTTCAGGGTTTGTGAGATGGATTTTGGTGGTTCATGAGAGGATAACTTGCAGTTGGTGGAGTTACCCTATGATCACAGTTATCATGATTCAATACATATGGCTCTCTTTGAGGCATTATTTGGGGGTTCATGTAATTCTCCACTATGTTGGGTGGAAACAGGAGAGACATCAATGATCGGACCGAGCCATGTCCAAGAGACTATAGAAAAAATCAATTTGATTAGGAAGAGTATAGATACAGATCAAATTTATCAGAAATCGTATCCAGACCATCATCGATAACTGTTGTCGTTCGAGGTGGGTGATCATGTGTTTTTGAGAATCTATCCTAGGTTGGGACATCATTGGTTTAGGAAGTAAGGTAAGATGTCTATGAGCTATATTGGGACTTTTGAGATACATGATAAGATTGGAGAGGTGGATTATTTTTTGTCTTTTCCACCACAATTTAGTGCAGTGCACAATGTGTTTCATGTGTCACAATTGAAAATTTATCAGTCGGATCGTAACCATGTGATTCATTGGGATCATTTTGAGCTAGAACCGAATTCTTCGTTCGTTCACATTCAAGTGAAGATTTTAGATAGGAGATAAAAAGTATTGAATAATAAAATTATAGGATTAGTTCATGTTTTTTGGAAGCATGGTCAGATTCAAGAAGAGACTTGGGAATGGGAGAAAGAGATGGTCGAGCAATGGCCCGATCTCTTTCGACAAAGAGATGGTTTATAACTTTCTGAGGACAAAACGTCCAATGGAGGGGAGAATGTAGCATCCCAAATTTTTGGTATGTAGCCTTTTTATGAATTTTTATGTGTATAAAGTGATTGGGATGAGTTGGGAAGATGTTGGGGGATTTTTGAATAGTTTTGAATAAGTTTGGAAGCTTGTTTAAGGGTGCACTGTTTGATCACGTTTAGGGGAAACCTTATGGGTTCTCCAGGAAACTGTGTAGTGGGATAAAGTAGTCTTCACATGGTCTTTTCATAGTTTTCCAAACCGTGTGAGGAAACCATGTGGACCCCCTCTCTTGAGGTAGTGGCTTGCGTCTGGTTAGCGCACTGTTTTCCAAACCGTGTAGGATAATCATGCAGCGACTTAAAAGTAGGGTTTTTAAATCTGGGATCCATCAAGTTTAACCTATTTCACTCCAAAATCCCTTACACTCAATCCTCACTTGTTATTTTCGGTTCTCAAGGTTTTTAGGGTCTCTACCACTCATTTTGGAAGATAATCAAAGGGGTTTCTTGGTAGATTGAAGTCTGTTCTTCTCGAGTAAGTCTCCTCTCATGGTTCGTTGTGGTTTCTTCTAAATCTGCATCTCCCTCTCACTCAATTTTCTAAATCTACATACATTTCACGTAGATATAGGGCTTTAGTTACCTTGGGTGTTTATTTTCATGCATGTTGATGATAGGTAAGGGGATCTAGACTGGTTTTCATGGAGTGTTTACCCAAATTGGGGTGTGTTTGCTTGTGAGTCGAATTTGCTGGAACCCTAAAGGGAGGTGGCCTCTCTCTCTAATCCACTTGGATAGAACAAGTGGTTTTGGTAAAATTAAAGTGGTTTTTTGAAATTAATTGTGATAATTATGTGTGGATCCTTTTATAAACCCATTTGGTGATGATTTGGGGGATTTTGGAAAAAATGGGTTATTATTGCTAAAGGTGGATTTGTTGTGTGATTTTAAAGTGTTGATTTTAAAATCATTAGTTCTTGGTTATGAAAATTGTTTTGTAAAAGATAGATCTCAATAAAGATGTTTTTTTATTGAAATGTCGTTTGACATGGAAAATTATTTAAGGGTGGTTTCAATAAATGGGTAATTTATTTATGTTGTTTGGAATGTTATAGAAATGGTTATTTTCATGATGTTGTGGCCTTGGTGGGTTATATGTTTGGTTTTGGCTGGTTCAAATGTGATGTGAATGTGGTCGAGAAGTATCACTATAAAAGGTGATGGATAGTGGTCGAAAGAACCACCATTAAGGGTAGTGGTCAGAAAGCACCACTAGTAGTAAATGCGGTGAACAAGATGGGAGGAAGTCCAACCGTAATGGTTGATTTGTTGTGTGTGTTTTTTACAAATATGGAATCTATTGTGCTAATTCATGATGGTGATATTGATTATGGAATGGTTGTGGCTTTCCTTTGTTTTTCATGGCTTGGTAAGAGTATTTTTGGCATTTTGTAAGTTATTTCACTATTGAATGTTTTATATAAAGTATTTTATATAAATTTACTAACGGTTTTATCCTAGTGGTGTGTATAGGGAAGTCATTTGGGGAAAACCTACTAAGTATTACTACTCACCCCCTAATTTGGCACTTTGGTGATTTTACAGATGTTGTATTCTTGGACACAAGTAATGTTAAAGAATATCATCTCTAGTGGTTTGTGGTGATACATGGGAGATGTGGCAGTTCTTGGAGCATGAAGCTTGGGGTGGAGTTTTTGAGTGTGTCTTGGTTTATTTTGGGGCTCTTGTTTATTCTTCCGCATATTACTCTGATATTGGGTTTGGATGTATTGGTTTTTTGGTTTTATTGTGAAACAACTTGGTTGTATTTTTGGTAATACATTGTTGGGTTGCAATGTCTACAAGCATCATATGTCATCATTGGTAATGACCGGTTTGACTAGTTGTTCTTTTTCAAAAGGGAAAATTGTTCCCCAACTATTCTTGAAGCACTCGGTATTTATTTCTAGCCTTTGGCATCTTTGGAATTTCACTTAAGGCCAAGTAGCATTCATCTACCCTCTCAAGCCAATGAGATGGGGAGAGATGTTACAATATCTCTATTAAATAAGAAAATATATCAAAATATTTCAACTTATATGGGGGCATATTTTGAAAGATAATATGGAACATTTCAAATCGAACGTAATCTTTTTTTAAATAATTTCTTAAGACATAAAACATTTTAAAAATTTATTTCTTTGAAAAAATATTTTAAAACTTATTAAGTAATATTTTTAAAAAAATTAAAACATTCCTTCAGGAAAATATCCTTTCCACTTTGAGAAATTATTTTTAAAACATAAAACATTTTGAAACCCTTTTTCTTTGAAAACATCCTTTGAAACATATAAATGAATCTTTTAAAAAAAATTCAATGGTTTTTAAAACATATAAAATTTTAGAATCATTTTACTTTAATATGAGATTAAAATATCATTTAAAAAAATTGAATTTTTTTTTGGAAAACATGGTTTGTGAATAAAACAAATTTCTGACTACATAAATAAATAAAGTAATATTTGATTAAAAAATTCTATTAATTATCATAATTAACAAATTGTAGAATATGTGTACCATTACTTTAAAATATCATTAATAAATATAGTATAATAAAATTCACAAAAATTTTAAATATATGAATCATTATATTTCATTAATGGAAGTATAATCATACAAAATTCTGATAAATGATGAGATTATAGCAATAAACTCTTACCACTTTGATAACTTTTAATCATAATCCAAATGAAAGAATAAAATAAAATGAAGTTTTAAATATCATGAAAAAATTATTTTCATGATATAAGACATCCAAGAAGTATTATATACTCCTCGTAAATGTGTATAGTTGTATAACATAACATGTGTCTCAAAGAATGGAAATTGAGACAAAATTCCATTACCGCTTTGGTAACATTTTAACCATAAACCCCTTGAAAGAGAGATACTAAAATGAATATGTAAATACCAATAAATTTTATGATAATCATAATAAAATAAAATCAAGGGAATTATATACCACAAAAAAGGTGGTGGACATGGCTTATTTCCCATGGAAAATAAAAGTGAGACGGAAATCCCTTACTACTTGAGTAACATTTGAATCATGATATTTTTGAAAGAATAAATTGAATTTAAACTTTGAATATCTTAAAATAAAATAAATTCATGATATAATATTTCATTTGGAAGTATATACACTCTATAGAAGAAATAAGTGGTGAATATTGTGTTAGTTTTGCACCAATAAAAATGATACTAGAAATACCCTTACTATAAGTCTTGACATCCTTTGTACATGTTTAAACCTCTTGTATAAAAATATGTTTTTATTATAAATATTACACATTACCATATTCATATATATAATACCATATATTATTTTCTTATGACCTTTTATTACCTCCAAATCTATTTTTTTAATTTTCTAATAATCCATTTTTAGGGGAAAATTGAAACTCTACAACAAAACCATCCATGAAATTACAACTAAAAAACATAGAAATATTCCAACTCGTAATATCAAATTAAAATTTCAAATTAAAATTTCAAAATGAAGATTGAATGATCAAGCATTGAGCCAAGTGCCTTCTGTCAGCTCACTGGGTACTGAGAAACCTCCGTTCACAAACCTATAATCCCATTGCCTCATAACTATCATCGTGTCGAAGTTGCCTCAATCACCACCCAAATAGAGAGAAGTCATTATAATGAAACTAGAAACCCCACCATCAATTAACCTTGAGTCAAAAAGATCTAACCACATCCACACAAAATCCATCAAAAAGGTACATGAACCCAGCCAAAACATTACAGACCGCCATCACCAACACATCTGAAACCACTGGAGCACCATCGTTGGAACCATGCATCAAACCATTACAACCGCACATCATTGGAAAACAACATCATCGTCAGAAGATTGACCAAATCTGTCTCCAAATACATCTCCTCTAAATGCATCATTAGAATATAACCACATACCTGGATGAAGATGCTACCCAAATGAACAGTAGTCATCCGAAGCCACACCGCCAAGATGCGTCATTTGAGAAGAACACATCCACCAACACCATCCCAAAACTGATGCAAACACCGTCATAGAAGACTAGTATGGAGTACAGTACAAAGGGATAGGCCACAACGGTAGATGTGGAAGAATGAGACAATAGGAAGAATCACTGATCATCGATACCAACATAATTCCAAACCACCGGATCTCCATCGGGGCAAACCAAAGTGGCGTTTGACTAGAAGGTTATGACGATAAGATAATGAGAGAAACAATCAGAGAACACAACTCGATAGTTGGAATCCGAGTGACACATAACCACAATTGAAAAGGAAACCCAAATCAAAAAATAAAACCGAACCCTGAAACTTAAAGAAACCCTTCAAGAGTGGAGACCAAATGGAGAAAACAACCACCATGAGTTCCTGTGAAAGGGGCATTAGGGGGTCCTTTTATTACCTATTTATTAAAAATTTCATGTTAATGTTACGTTTTGGGTAAAAAATTATTATTTTTATATATTTTTAATTTCTTATACTTTTTCATCTTACTTATATCATGGATTCATCATATAAAGAATTTAAAACATGATATAAATATACTATATATTCAATATATATTTATTTATAATAAAATATAAAATACAGAAAAAGGAAATGAAATACCCCGCTCAGGGATATGAGAGGTCGTACGTACGTATTAATGTTGTTTTCATTTTATTTTCATATTGAAAGAAATAAAATAAAATAAAATAAAGTAATATATATATATATATATATTATAATTAAATTATAATTATAATTTCATATATATTATATATTTCTATTAAAACCATACTTAATACATTCCATGTAAATCATGACCAATTCACATCTCTTTGAAGAGGTGGTAGCCCACACGTCCCCAAACGATGTTATCGTATTCCCATAAAATGGAAAGCGTGAAGGTATTTGTTTTATAATAATTAAAAATTCATTAATAAATCATATATATCATATATATCGTATATATCAAATATAAACAATATTTATATCATTATTTTCATCCTTAATTGTTGGTAATGAAGGAACGATTGACATCGGTTCATGAGGTTTTAGTTTACCGTACACACAAATTAGGATTGCGTATCCCATTTGATGGAAGTGTTTGAAGTTGTAGTTATCTCCTTTTGTTTTTCACCAAAAAACATCCTTGGTTTTTTTCCTACATAATGTGAGGATTCTTGGATTTTATGAGGGATTTTGAGAGTTTATTTTGATAGGTTTTATATGATTAAAAAGGCTTTAGATGTGTGACCACAAGAGGGTGGTGTGTGTCCTAATATAGAAGATGAAGATGGAATTATTGTAAATACCAAAAGGTAAACACTATTTGGAGGTCTCCCTTACTTCATGATGTTGGAACCAAGGCTACTCATTGCTAATAATAGAGGTAGGTTTGTGTTTATTGTCAAATTGTACATAGATGGCTAGAGAGTTTGCAATGAATGTGGTTTTACGTTTGAGGATGAAAGCAGTATTAATGGTGGCATAGTTAACTGGAATTTGCCAAATTTTTGGACCTTAAAAATTGGGAGTTTGGTAATGGTTCACATCAACGGTACGTGGAGACGATACACAGTACGCGGTGAAGGTACGTGGTACGCAGTGAAGGCTCTCGGTACGTGGTGAAGGAGCATGGTATGTGGAAAAGGCACGCAGTACACAGTGAAGGAACGCTATATGCTGTGAAGGAATACAGTGTGTAGTGAAGGCATGTATTACTTTGAATGGTTCATAGAACTAAAAACAGTTTTCTTCGATGGTATGTGGTGAAGGAATGCGGTACGCAAAATGCTATCGAAAACGGTTCACAGTGATGGTATTCAGGGAAGAGATGCAGTACATGAGCTAACAGACATGTGGTAAATGGAAGTTTAACAGTACGCGATAAAGGTTCGTAGTTTAAAGGATTGTAGTATGTGGTGGAGGATAATAGTACATTGATGGAGTTCAGTTTATAGTGAAGATTTTCCCACATAAAAAATTTGGGTAAATCAGATTAACAAAATTTGAGGAGTTATGTTCTTATTTAAGGAGCAGTAATCCCCTTTGTTAAGTGACAAGATTGGAGATTAAAATTTTAGTAAGAAATTCAGTGAAATCTGATGTGGTATGTAGAGGTGAAGACGGTACACTGAGAGAATCATCCATGTAAGGAAAATAGTTAATGGAAGAGAGTGTGGTTCATGCATGAAGTTCACACAGTACATGGCTGAGTAAGGCTGTACAAAGACCGTGATGGTATGCAAAGTAGTGGAGAAATACATGGCAAAGAAAGGCAGTATGCAGAGTAGGATGGTTCGTAGAGGAGTGGAGCAGTATGCGGAGTATGGTATTTCGCAGATCCAGGCATTACATGAAGGAGATTCGTGGTACGCGAAAATAGCAGTATTGCACCGAAATATCCGCACAGTACGCAGAAATGGATGCATGGTACAAAAAAATAGTACAAGTACGCAGAAAAATCAGTAGTACGTAAAAACAACAAGCAGTATGCATAACACGAAATCCTAAAAATTGACCTAATCCATTTGTGAAATTATATTCCATAACATATCAGCGTATGGAAAAAAAATTCATATGTGGGGGATTAAGGGTCTTCAAAAAATAATCCATTTACAATTGAGGATGGTTGATCTAATGTTAAACCATTGAAGTGACCTTCATGTTGTTACAATGAGTAAATATTCTTCCAACGTAGTGAGCAAGGGGGAGTCAGCGGAAGTGGTATAAGGGATACAATTTGTTATCCCTAAAACCTTGTAAAGGTAGTGCATCTAGAACATGGAAACAAGATCCATAAGTTTAAATGAAAAATTTGACACCCTGATTCCCCGTCCCCTCTCAGAGTGTTTTGGGATCCTTCAAATGGTATCAAATTCATGTTTCTTGTGTTAAACCTATCCTATTTTTTCTAACATAGAGAACAAAGTTAATGTCATGGTATTTCCTTTGTTTGATGGAAGTAAAATTAAGATATGGAAGAATATGATGATATATCATATATTATCTCTTGGAATTGTTGTGATATTTTCCACTACACAAGGAATACAGGTTACTAATCCAACTAGTCTATCTATGACATATACATACTAGAAAATGCTAGATGCTGATGTTAACGCACAAAATGCTCTAATTGTAGCTCTTTATAACCAAATATATATGAAGGTGATGAAATGTACATCAAAAAATTCTATGTGGTAGAAACTAGAAAATATTTATAAAGGTGTCAACAAAGTGAAGGAGGCAAACCTCCAAGTTTTACACAATAGGTTTTATGATCTGAAGATACACCCTAATGAAAAAATATATTCGTTCTTCAATAGAAATACTAAAGTTTTAGGATATATTTGGGGACTTGGAGGAGAGATCAAAGACATTGATATTGTAAAGAAAATATAGATAAGACTTCTGACCATTTATAATGAAATGGTTTTAGATATTGAAGAAAGGGATCTTTGCAAACATTCTATTGATAATATTCTAAGCAACCTGGTGGCATATGAGATGAGACTCATCCCAGAAGATGCAACAACTCATGTAAGCAAGGAAATGGAATTCAAAGCCATAGAGAAACTGGAAATCTTAAGAGATTTTGTTGATGAAGATGATGAGGATAAATAAGTTCTTTCTCTCATTGCCAAGAAACTCAAAAAGGGAATAGGGAAATATGAATCAAATATACCTCTTTCTCATTTCCACTGTGGAAGAATTGGGAACATTTCCTCATGTTTCCCAGGAAAGATCAATGATAAAAAGGTGGAAATGAATAAATTCAAAATTCTAAAAACGGTTTTTAAAAAATATAGAAATCAAATCTGGAAAAAAATTTAAATCAAAGAGTTTTCTTTTTGAAGAAGAAGACGATGACAATGAACTCTATGAGGAAGAGAAAGCATAATTCAAATATGGGAACCAGGATTCCATGAAGGATACCATTGAAAAGTCAGAACCATTGATATATAAATCTATAGATAATCATTTGACTAATAATGTCAATTACAAGTTGTAAATTAAGGATTATTTTGGTAAGATTGAGAATAAATGTAAGCCATGCAATAATTTGAAAGCAATAGTGGAGTAATCATTATAATATATTGATTAGTTGGAAGAAGAAATTGAATGAATGGAAGAAATTGTGAATTTACAATCATCAATCCTTGAAATCACTGATGATGTTGTGGAACTAAAACTCATAATTGAAGAACATGAAAAGGTCATTGATGACCTTACCTAGAGACTAGAGGAGAAGCCCATGACCATTGAGGGACTCGAATAATAAGTTGTTACTAGGAGAAGTAAACTCAAAAGTGAATCAATTTCAAAAAAATGAAAAGAAGAAAATACAATTTTTAAGGTTCTCGAATGCTGAGATGCATGAGAGAGAAACATGGTTTTGATAGGGTTGAAAATATCTTGAGTGATAACAGATCCACTTGCAAGGGAAATGGTTGAATTTGTTGTGATGCTGAAACATAAAATTCTATATATAAAGTGAACTAGAATAAAGGAATGTTGAGAGTAGATTAGGTTGAAAAGCCACCAGTAGTGATGAAAAATAAACCCTTAAACCAAACTGCAAGGAGAAATCAAAATTATCATCATGTTTCCAGAAATGATAGGATGTCAATCAATTTTCCCAAGAAAGAAGTAATGAGGAGAAATAGAAGTGAGAAGACATTTACTTTTATGAAGTGTCAGTTTTGTGGCTATTTGGGCCATACCATGTCATACTGCGACGATGAAAGGAGCTATATGAATGGGGAAGAGTTAGGAGTTCAACAAAGGAGAAAATTTTCATATCCTACACCTTATATAAGAAATAATTTCTATGGATACTATTTTCACTGTTCTAACATTTCCCATAAGATTATGTATTGCAGGTAGTGGTATGACAGGAGAAATTTTTTCAATTCTTAGAGACAAGTCATTACTAGTCAACCAAATGGTGTTGATATTTCAAATAGTTTTTCTCCTCTGGAAGAATAATTTGAATATGAATAACCCATGTAAATTGAAGATAGAATTGAAAGACCAATAGTGTCCTACGCTCAATCTAATATCTCATGGAAAGAAAAGAGGAAAATTGAAAAATACAATTTTGCAGAAGTATCCCTTAAATATACAAAGAAAAACATCACCGAGATTCTTGATAGAATATGTTCATCCCACATGACGGGTAATGAAAAAAAATTAACAAATTTCAAGAAAAAGGTTGATGGAATAGTGAGGTTCGATAATGATGGTGCTTTGATGATAAATGGTTTTGGAAGTACTGAGCTAGCTAATGGAGATCTGAAAAAACCGAAGTCCTTTATGTGTACGGTCTACATCAAAATATTATTAGTTTGACTCAACTCAGTGACTCAGGTATTATTGTGACACTCAATCAGAATGGATGTAATATAAGAGGAATGTTTGGGAATTCTCTTATAAAAGGATGGATAACAAATGGAAACGTATATCAGGATGAAAACAAAGAGAACATTTTCTACTAAATTTTTAGATAGGAAAACAACTTATGGCATCAATGATTGGGGCGCATCAATCATAAAGACATGAAAAAGATATCTATATTGAAGATAGTCCTGGATATCCCTAATCTGATGAGTGAACGAGAAAAGACTTGTGATGCTTGCATGTGAGGGAAATTGTCCTTTATTTCCTACTGACCAAAGAAGAAAATAGAATCAAACCTCCTTAACCTCATCCATGCAGATGTATGTGGCCTGATAAATGGTGATGGAACACATAGAAAAAGGTACTTTGCTTTTTTCCTAGATGATTACATTAAAATGTCATATGTGATCATTATACACAAGAAGTGATAAGTGCTTGATTCCATGAAAACCTATCATCAAATTGCCTAGAATGATACTAGATAGATGTTCAATGTCATTTGGTCTAACAATAGAGTGGAATACACATCCATTTATTTTGAAAATTAACTAGATAAGCATGGGAAACAACTTGAGGTGACAGTAGTGAGAACTCCATAACAAAATAGAGATATTGAGCATAGGAATCGACAGGTAAAAAACAATGCCAGATCTATGTGGATTGAGAGTCGTATTCCTTGACATTACAGGAAAGAGGTTGTATAAGCTGCAGTGTATATTCAAAATCAATCATGGATATATATTGGTGAGACAAAAGCACTATATGAATTGTATCATGGAAGGAAGACCCCTTTGAAAAAATTTAGTGTGTTATGGAGAAAATGTTTCATCCGAAACAAAGAAGGGAATCAAGGGAATTATGGAGACAGTGCAAACGAAGGAGTATTTCTTGGATACTAAATGCAAAACAAAGCTCACAACTGTTTCAATAAGAACTTGGGAAAAATTGAGGAAAGTAGTTATGTTAAGATAATTTAAGAGAAAAAAATGAATGCTTCATGTAATTCTTATACTGATTTGATTGAATATGAGGATGAATGTGAACATGGAACAAATGCTAATACATAGGTAGTGTAAGGTGTACAAAACACTCAAGAGTCAAGTCAAGATGTTGACTCAAAAAAAGAATCAAAAGAGTAATCCATAGTTGTAAACAACTCGGTCAAACCCCGAAGGAGAAATTGAAGAGCAGAGAATGATCATTCCAAAATTATTGGGAATTGGAATACACATAAGCAGAAAATACGAATGAGGAATAATGAAAAATATTTATTTATATCAGTTGTAGAACCATTCTATTTTGAAGAGGCTGGCAAGGATGAGTCCTAGGTGAAATCAATGAATGAAGAGTTAGATCAAATTGAAAAAAATCAGACATGGGATATTGTTCAAATACCTAAAGATCATAATGTAATTGGTACAAAGTGGATATTTAAGAACAAATTTGTTAAACATGAAAATAAGAACAGAAATAAAGCACACATGGTTTGTAAGGGATATTCAAAAATCAAAGGTGTTGATGTTGAAGAGACATTTTATCCTGTAGCGAGACTAGAATCAATCAGTCTATTCCAATCCATGGAAATCCCCAGAGGTTATAAAGTGTATCAAATGGATGTCAAGGCAACATTCTTAAATGGTGTATTATAAGAAGTTTACATTGTACAGCCTATGGGTTTTTTGGTTGGAAATGATAAACTAAATGTTTTCAAATTAAGGAAATCTACATATGGTATGAAACAAGAACCATGAGCATGGTACTCTTAGTTGGAATTTTATCTGAGAAATCATGAGTTTAAAAGTGGAGTGGATTATACTCTCTATGTGAAAAAATCACAAAAGGATCAATTCAGGGTATTGGTATATGTTGATGACATTATTTTCGGTGGAAGTAGGCACGAATTAGTGGATAAATTTCCCAATCAGATGAAATCCAAATTTGAAATGTCCATGATTGGTGAATTCACATACATTTTAGGGTTACAGATGATTTAGAATCAGGATTACACTTTCATCAATGAAAAAGTTAAACAAGGTGTGATCCAAATGGACTATGTGGGAGTTGATGAGAAAGTGGCTAACATTATTACCAAGCCACTATAAGAGGCTGTGTTTGAGAAACATCAGTTGAACCCTGGCTTTCAACCACCTCCTAGTACATAAGGATGTTCCATGATTCCCCTATACCTAGTTGTCTTAAATATTTTTAATCTGTTAGAGGAAACGATGCATGTTTATGGGGGAGATACAACCCAGGGGGAGCATGTTTTTTTTAACTCTACAAGTCAAGATTCAATTCATTGTGTTTATTTCCAATGGGGGGGGGGGATAGATAAATTCAATGAAGGTTTTCCTATTTCTTTCTATTTATGGGAATGATGGAGAATAGAAAAAGCCAGAACATGAAACTATGGGGGAGAAACAAAAAGGATGAGAACTCAGTTCATGTCTTATATCTTGTTTTTCTACACCAATCACTGCTCACGTGGACTGATAGTGATGGATGTGGTGTTTATAGAAGGTTAATGTTTTCATCATGGTTTGTGCATCAGTGAATTTATCTGGAGATTTACAAAAAACCCAAAGGGGGATATTATTGGAACCAAGGTCGCTTGTTGCTAATAATGGAGGTTGGTTTGTGTTTGTTGTCAATATGAAAATGGATGACTAGGGAGTTCTCATTGAATAGAGTCATACATTTGAGGTTGAAATCAGTATTGTAGGTGGAGCAGTTTCTCAGTGTTTGCCAAATTTTTTTCCCTTAAAAATTAGATGTTTGGTAACGGTTCACAATAATGGTATGCGGTGAAGGCGTGCGGTATGCAGTGAAGGCGTGCAGTATGTGGTGAAGGAGCTTGGTATGCAGTGAAGGCATGAGGTATGCAGTGAAGGCGTGTGGTATGTGGTGAAGGCGGACGATATGTCATGAAGGTGTGTGCTACACGGTGAAGGCACATGGTACATGGTGATGGCATGTAATACGCGGTGAAGGCATGTAGTAAGCGGAACGGTGCACAAAACTGAAAATAGTTCATAGTGACGATACATGGTGAAGGCATATGGTACTTGAAATTCTTCCTAAAAAGGTTCACAAGGATGGTACATAGTGAAGAGATGTAGTACGTGAACCGAAAAACATACAACATGCGAAAGGTTAATGGTACTCGATAAATGTTAGAAGTTCAGAGGATTGCAGTTTGTGGTGGTGGATAACAGTACAGGTATGGAGTTCAATTTAGAGTGAAGATTTTCCCACATTGAAAATCTGGGTAAATAAGATTATGGAAATTTGTGGAATTATTTTCATATTTAAGGATCCGTTATCCCCTTTATTGAGTGATGATATTGGAGATTAAAATTTCTGGGAGAAAATCGGTGAAGTCCTAAGTGGTACACGGAGGAGAAGACGACACGCTAAGAGAATCATCCGCATAAGGAAAAAAGTTTTCAAAAAAGAGTTTGGTTCACACAGGATACCCTCACAGTATAAGGGCGATCAAGGTAGTATGTGGAGTAGGATGGTACACGGAGGAGTGGAGAAGTACATATCGGAGCAAGGTAGTACATGAATTAGGACTGTTCGCGGAGGAGTGGAGCAGTATGTGGAGTAGGGAATTTTGCGGATCATGGAAGTATGAGGAGTAGTTACACGGTACATGGAAATAGTAGCAGTACATGGAAACTTCTGTACGGTATGCGTAAATAGCTACACAGTACACGAAAATAACAGTAGTACGTAGAAATAGTAACAAGACATGGAAATAACAAGTAGTACGAAGAACACAGAATCCAAAAAATTGACCAAAACAGATTGTGAAATTAATTTCCATAACATATCAGTGTACTTGAAAATAACTTTCATCTATGGGGGATTATAGGACTTCAACAGAGCATCCATTTACAGTTCTGGATGCATGATCTAATGCTAAACCATTGAAACGACCTTCAAGTTGATAAACTGGGTGAAGATTTTTCCAATGCATTGAGCAATGGGGAGTTAACGAGAGTGGTCTGAGGGGTGTAGTGTGTTATCCCTAAAACCATGAAATGGCAATACACCTTGAACCAATTGATTGTTCTAAACTCTTTTTATCCATAACTTGTGAAGATTAGTGGTTTTTGGTATGACTGACACACTTTCGTTGTATTCTCCTTGGACATAGCCCTTAGTGGTGAACCAAGTAAAATTGTTGTGTCATTGCTTTGCATGTGATTTTTTATTTCATGAACTTCTACTTCAGACAGGTTTAATAGGTTCCTACCAACGTGGAAACAAGACCCATATATTTAAATGAAAATCTTGACACCCTGATTCACCCCTCCCCTGTCATGGTGTTTTGGGGTCCTTCCCATGAGCCTCCAATAATGAAATTTTTTAGATAAAATAGGGGATTGGAAATAAATAAATCCATATTTTTTTTTGGACTAGTGTCTAGGTCATTTTCACTCCATGAGTTTAATGTTTAATTACTATTTAAACTCCTTTTTACCTTAATTGTTGTAATTAATTTTACTTACTATCACTGTTTATTTTTTCAAAAAACAACATTGAAAATAATTTAAATAATAAATTATTTTTATTCCAAATATGAAGTAGATTTTTATTTAAATTCCAATAATTGAAGTGTTAGAATTTAATTTAAAATTAATCTTATATACAGGATATTACAATGGTTTTTTAAATTAAAAGTTTCAAATTTTTTAAAAAAATTATATTAAATTTCAATTTAAAACTGATTAAAATGACTTAAATTGTAATGATTTATATATAATTTAACTTATTATACTTTAATAAAATTCATAATTTGATTTAACAACATTAATAAATTTTACAAAAATATAGTTTTCAATTAAAATTCAATATTTTTGCGCTATTCATCATAACACGAAACTTCTCAAAAAAAAAAAGACAAAAATTCACCCAAAATAAATTTTGATATTTAAATATTAAATAGGAATTTTAGTTTTCAAAATAAAAATTAAAAAATTAAAAAAAAAAATATTTTTAAAACAAGTCATCCATTAAAAGATGGACAAAACTACCTTTTATAAAATCCAACATCTTATCCCTAAAATTGGGTTTATTATTATTTTCTACCTATATACTAGATGAATGTAAAAATATTTGGATGAATTTATAATATATATAAATTACATTAAGATATCTTACTAATAGTGATTAATTTAATTTATTATGATAAAACTCCTTTGTGGGAATAAAATTAGTTTTTTTATAAAAACACATCCATTATATTCAATTTATTTTTATTTTAATTTATAATTAATTTATAACCAATTAATTAATTTTATAAACAATTTAAACCATAGTTTCATAATTTAGTTAATCATATTCATATATTCTATTCTAATGGCAAGGTGGTAACTATAAAAATATTTTTATAATTATATTAATAGTATATTATAGTTAAGTAAATATTGGTGTTTTGTGTAATGTAAGATATTGAAGGAACTCTGAATTGTGTGTAATGTAAGCCAAAAATAGTTGTTCATATACCAAAATATAATCTAAGTGTTTCCTGTAAAATAATACAACCTTGGTGTTATGTATATAGAAAGTATATCATGGTGTAGTGTTGAATGAAATCCATTAAATAATTTTAATTTATTCGAAAAAAATTAATTCATAAAAAACTCAGGGTGTTAAATTCTACCCCTAAAAATGTATTTCTCCCTCTAAATTTATCTTGGTAATCAATTTTTTTATAAATGAAATCTCCGTTCCAAGATACCCACATCATAAAAATAAATAATGAAACATTCTTTAAAAATGGAAAGTTGAAAACATAATGGTTTCCCAAAGTAACTCTCACTAGGTTTCCTCATATGAGAACATAGGTGAAGATTTGGACATGGAAGAAAAGAATAAAAAGTTATAGAATGAAATAAATATCATTGATCATAAGAAAATTGATGATATAGAGAAAGTTAACAATCATAGAACTATAAACCAAAGAGCAGTGAAGAGTTTATTGATATAATAAAAAATGATGATAGCATGAAAATATTATATTTCAATATCATTTTAATAAAATTGAATAATTTTCATTAGACGATATAATTACTTTATTTCATTACATAAGAACAATATCATAATTTTGTTGGGAAATTATCAAATTACACATCACCTCTTACTCCAAGAAATTAATGTGATTTTGTTATGCAAGAAGAACTAATTGATCATATAATCCATAAAAAGAATTATAATTCATTATGTATATCATTAGTTATCATCATAAAAAATTGGTTACCATAGGATATGATTTTGCATATATCTTAATATGGTGAGATAATAATTTAATCTGTAAAAACTAATCTAAATTTTAACTTAAAACATTCTATAAATGTTTAGCATTTTGACCCATCCGAAAAATGTAAATCCAAAAAATTATAAATTAGGTCACTAAATCATTTTAACATTTATCCACCATAAATCCAAAAGTATATCTTAGTTGTCACATACCAAACACAGGAAAACATTCATCATGTATTCTCTTGAAACATTATAATAACCAGAATTACCATAAAACATTATTGAGGACATGAATGTTTCATTATTATTTTAAAAAACATAGATTATTGGATAAGATCCTTAAATCAAAAAAATGTAAAAATATTCCATGATATCATAGACAAATTTTTTTAAAAATCAATTATCAGTTATGACGCCATAAATACAATCCAATTTAATTTTTTCATATCCAAAATCTCTTCATCCAATCTAAACATCATTTTCTTGACATCAGGAACATATTAAGGGCTACGTTAACATAATCATGTATTTTCTATAGAATATATATTTTTGATTAAATTAATTCTTTAGGTCATTAGCACCATTCAATATATTATTTCAAATCCATATCAAAAACCTAATACTGAACAACCCTTATAAATTTCACAATTCATAATTCCTGAATCAAAATATATAAACACTTCAATTATTCCACCTAATAATTAATTCATTAACTATGATTAATCATCTTATTCCTTAATACCTCATTCCTTTTATATTTCATTCATAGTCTTTTCATCATAAGCAGTATAACCATTACTTGTACCACCTTGCTAAATCCCTTGACGAGATTTCCAATTATGACATCAATTTTTATAATGACCATATATTCCATATATAAAGCATTAAAAATTAGATCATATCACAGGGATACTAATATTCCCATCCATTATTACAAAATTATTCATTTTTCCTTTGTATTTACTTTTTTGTGTCCTTCTTTTCAATAGTGAAAACATAATTTTTTCTCTAATACATAAAACTAATTATTTTTTACCACATTCTTGACATAATGAAAATTGAATCTTATTCCCTCCATGTTCTTCATTACCATAATTCTAAAAATACTTTAGTTATCTTTAGTTTTATTTATAGTTGATTAATGTGCACTTTATTAATAATAATCTGTGAAAACTGATTAGGAATTATCATAATGTCCTTCAATCCATTTATCATCCCATTTGATTACTCAATAAAATATTGACTATCCCATTCAATGTTAACCCATTTACTCTTGGTTCCCATCATTGAATAAAATGAGAAATCATAGTGTGATCAACACATATCATATCATAAAACCTCTTAATCATGAAAATAAATTATAGTATGTCTAAATATTTACACATTCATATTTTAAATATATTACACATTAGGATTAGCCTAGGTCATCAATGATCCTAATTTATTTAAATCCTTCATGATGTTTTGTAAATATTTTTTGAATTTAAAAAGAATAACCCCTGGGAGTGTAAAACTAGGTGTGCATCAAGGCCTATTTTTCTGAACCTGTTCCTAATCGAGTCCATCTTAATAAGGTTTCATAGGGGTTTTTATTGATAGGTACATTTCTTCCAGATCCACATCCACATGTAATATCTAGAAAGGGATGTACTAAAAGGATACCACTCATTATATCTTTTACCAACTTTCCAAGACATTTTCCCATACATTATCTCATCCTCAAACTTATAAATAAAGATAACCTAGACATATACTTAGAAATATACCTAGGGATATCACTAATTTTTTCTCATCCTAGTTTCTACAGGAAGAATTAAACCTTACTTTGATACCAATTATATCACCCCAAGATTTAAATACATGTATATTACATAACTTTAGATGAATATTCATCACATTACAAAATTACATGTCCAAGGTCGTTAATAGTTTAGTGTTTTTAGGAACTTGGAAAACAATATCTAATTTGGTGAGATATCTTCAATGTTTCCCACAATGATCAACCAATTTAGTACTTATAATAGGTCCATCCTTTATTTTGGTTTCCAGTTTTTTTCTAGACATCCCATATTAATTACTAATAAAATATATTTTTGTTGGTGGTTGTAGTACTTCTCATAGGAATATCATACATAAAACTATCTTTATAACATGGATATGGAAGCATTAGAAAGGATGAGCTCAGATCCTGAGTAAGGGTAATCAGAGGAGATATGTAAGAATAAGATGAATATAAGGGTATTACAAAATGAACAAAAAAATTTAGGATCATACCCTTCATATCAAAGATAATATTCTTGAGTCATGTCATAAAGATAGTGTAGATCATAAGAAATGAATCCTAAGGGAATCAAGAGCATAATCTATGAAAGAATAGCATAGGAATAAGACATATATTTATGGAAGACACATAAAAATATGAAATTATTTTCACAGTAGTCAAGGTGTAGGGAAAAAATTATCTTAGTTGATTGGGTTCACTCTATAAACCATCTTAGTATTAATGGTTTGCTTCCATGACCATCTTAGTAGAAAAATTCCTTTATAAATCGGGATAACTCGACTTTCCATCTGTGCCTTACTGAACTGGGTACACATTCCATTCCATCCCTGTATTTCTAAACTAATTTTACTTCCCATTTTCTCCCTATGTTATTTAACCATGTTTAATCCATATTCCATCCCTGTATTAATCAACCAAGTTCACTTTTCATTCCAGCCTAATGTTTTTGAACTCAGTTCACTTAACATTTTAGTCATGTATATCTCATGAGATATAAATATTTACCCAATGCATTAGAGGGATATATATTTTTTCTAGCTGTTACATAATTAAATATTACATATGTGTGTCCCAAGATAATGAACATTCATCATTTAATGACCTTTAAAAATATTTGGGTTTCATAAAAATCATATCACAACCCATGAAATTAAATGGGTATTAAAAAAATTCAATCATATCATAGCCTACAAAAAAGTCAAAATTTTCACAATCATTTAATTATAGAATAATTTGTGGATGAAATAGGGTTTCATAAGCATCTTATCATGGTATAACCTGTGGAAGAGAAATGGGTTTCATAAACTACTTTTCATAATAAACATAAACCATTAAAATAAATAACAATAATGATTTTTTTGGATAATATCACTTATAAATAATAAACTATATCAAAGGATGTTAACAAAGATGGGGAAGGATTTTGATTGATCTCTTGGATAATTTCTTAAAAAAATATATTTTCTTTGATAATTTTTTTTAATACATAAAAAATATTCAAAATTTTTTTCTTTTAAAATGGAATTTAAAACTTTTGAAGTAATATTTAAAAATTATTTAAAATATTTCTTGAGTAAAATATCCAATTTTCTTTAAAAAACACATTTTAAAACATAATACATTTTGAAAAACAAATTTCATTGAAATAAAACTTTAAAACAAATAAATTATGATATGAAAAAAAATTTAATCATTTTTTAAAACATTAAATAACTTTAAAATCCATTTCATTAAAAATGATCATAAAATATAATATAAAAATATTTTTTAATTTTTTTTTGAAAGTATGGTTTTTGAATAAAATATAATTCTGACCAAAGAGAGAAATAAAGTTGTTTACCTTAAAAACATTATCTTCATTATATTATATAATAAATATTGTAAGAATTTTAAAATTACATGAATATATCATGAATAAACATAATATAATAAAATTAATTACAATTATTACGAGATTTGTTATAATATTTTGTCAATGGAAGCATATTCATAATTAATTTTTATAAATGATGAGATTATAGTGATAAAATCTTAACCCTTTGGAAACATTGAATCATAATCCCCATGAAATCATAAAATCACATAAAGCATAAAATATATTTAAAATAATTGTATTGATGAAATTAAATTTCACAGGGGAAGTACATACACCTCCTAAAAGAGTATATGTGTATAACCTAACATGTCTCTCAAAGAAGTCAAATTAAGACAAAATTCCCTTACCACATTGGTAAAGTTTTTACTATAAAGCACATGAAAGGGAGATCCTAAAATAGATATGTAAATAAAAACTAATATTATAAGGATAATCATAAAAAAATTCATGGGTAGAATATACCACATAGAATAAATAGGTGGTGAATATTTCTTGTTTCTCACTGAAAATAATAGTGATATGGAAATCTCTTACTACTTGAGAAACTTTTAAATCAGGAGATCCATGAAAGAATAACATCAATTGAAACTATTAATATCCTTAAATAAATTAAATTCATGATATAACATGTCATAGAATTGTGTATACACTAAAAAAGGAAACTAGTGGTGAATATGGCAATAATATGGAAAAAATAAAAGTGAGACGAGAAATCCCCTTACGTTAAGTCTTGACTTCCTTCATACATGATCAATACTTCTATATAATAAATATAATTATATTTTAAATCCACCACAAATTTTATTTCATATATATATATTTCCATATATACTTTTTATGACCATTTATTACCTGTTTATTAATAGGTCTTTTTTATAGTTGTGTTTCATATAATAAGAGGTTTGTTTTTTATATGTTTTGATTTGTTATACTAGTTCCTTTTAATTAACTCGTGGCTTAATAAAATACATAATTTAAAACATGATATTAATATCATAAATATTTATTATATATTTATTTATAATAATATATAAAATATAAAAATAGGAAATTAAATTGACTGTTCATAGAGACGGTAGGTCGTACGTATACATGAAGGTTGTTTCCATTTATTTTTCATATTGAAAGAATGAAAATTAAAGAATATATATATATATATATATATATATATATATTTGCATTAAATTATCATTATTATTTCATATATATCACTTTTTTATATTAAACTCATCCTTAATAAATTCCATATAAAGCGTGAATGAAGCACAACTCTTTTACTGAGGTGATAGTCCAGACATCCACAAACGATTTTATCGTATTCGCAAAAAATGTAAAGTATGAATGTATGTATTATATGATAATTAATCAATCATAAATAATTCATAAATATAATATAAAAACATTATTTTCATCACTATTTCCATCCTTGAGAAATTATATGGAAGACTGAACGACATCGGTTCGTGAGGCGGTAGTTCGTCATACACACAAATGATGATTGTGTATCCCATTTGATGGAAGTTTGTGAATTTTTAGGATTTAACATTATCATAAAAACATATTAGTATATTTATTATATATATTTTATTATATAATAATGATATTAAATGAATTTATTTGTTGTAGGATGAAATAAAACAAAAGTTCCCATTACAGAATGTTGCCTCCTCTTTGGGTAACTTCTTTTGGATTGCACCAATGGACTACCTTAGTTTTCTTAAATCCAAAATTGAGGATATTTCATGAGAGTATTAATGTTTATAGTTAATTTTTGAAGGTTATGTATAATCTAGATGTCTTGATATGTGTGAATAAGTGAGGAGGTGAGTTCCCTTTTATAGTGGAGGTGGAGTGACATTCTAGTAAATAACAAAAGTTAAACACTATTAAGAGATCTCACATGAATAATGTGCCTCAAGTAATGAAAACTTTTATATATAATATGGTATATGGTTGAAAAATTTCCATAAAATGGGATTTTAAATGTTTCTAGGTCATTTTTTACATTAATTTTGAAGTTTAACCGCCGATTAAACTCATTTTTAACTAAATAATTGTAATTAATTTATATTACATTCGCAATTTTTTTGGAAAAAAATAATTTGAAATTTTTATAAATTATAAATAATTATGAATCCAAATATAGAATACATTTTTTCAAACTCCAATAACATATGTAGACAATTTTTATTTAATGTTAATCCCACACACATGATGTAACAACTGGTTTTTAAAGTAAAAAGGTTCAAAAGCTTGAAATGTTGTTCTATCCAATATCAATTTAAAATTCATTCCAATGAAAAAAAATTTATTTATTGATGTATAATGGTACTAATTATACTTTAACACTACTTTAAAATATAATTTAAATATATAAATAAATTAGAATAAAATGAAGTTTTCAATTAAAATCATTGTTTTCACTATTCATCAAAAAATTAAGCTTCTCAGACAAATAAAAAAAATCTCCCAAAGTAAATTTATATATTAAGAATTAATAAAAATAATCTTTTAAAATAAAAAAAATAAAAATGTGAAAAATTAATTTTAATATATATTTTCCATTAAATGACGTCAAAACTACCATTTATAAACAATTTCAGCTTTTTATGCCTAAAAATAGATGTGTTCACATTTTATATCTATCAAACATATTGGATGAAAATAAAAAAAATTGATTAAATTTATAATATATAAATATAATTCATATCTCTCAATAATAGTATTTAATTTAATATATTAAGATAAAATTACTTTGTGTGTATAAAAATAATCTTTTCATAAAAACACATCTTTTATCTTTAATTAGTTTTTTTTTCATTTTAAATTATTTGATAACTAAAGAATTAATTTTATAAACATGTTAAAACAATTATTTCATAATTTATTTAATCTTATTCATATATTTCATTCCAACAGCTTGGTGGTAACTATAGTAATATTAATATTATATTGTAGTTTAGTAAATCTCGGTTTTACGTGTAACACAACCAATCGAAAGAAATCAGTATTGTCTCGATCAAAAGACAAAAATAGAGTCTCCTGTACTAAAATCCAATAAAAGTGTTGCATGTAGTGAAATATTATCTTTTTGTTAAGAAACTATAACTTTCTATTGCGTACAATGCAAGACATTAAAAAACTTAATTTGTTAGAAAAAAATTAATTCAAAAAAACTAAGGGAATTAAATGCAAGGATCATTTTAAATATATCATGGAAATTTTAAAAGTGATATGATACGTCATAAGGGTGATTCAAGGTTTTATAAGGGTGACACTATAATGGATAATGGAGAAATAGAAAATGCATTCACTTCATAATGATGATCATCAAAATGTAGAGTTGATTTCTCAACTATGTTAGGATGAATCATTACTTTATAAGTGTCATGACCCCCTACCTCTAAAGATACCCCTTATAGACTAGAAATGAAAAATTGAAGATAATGACCCCCCCGAGTCCCACCTCTAGTAGGCCCTGGGGTGGTGACCAGCATGATGGGTATACAAATGTCACAAAATGGGAGGCATTTCCCTTTTTAAAGAAACTAGATCGGGAGATAAGATGGTTCATCCCAAAACAACTCCATGATATATATAGAAAAGAAATCCAAATCCATCCCACATGCATGTCTACAACAAAATTTCTAAAAATACAATGAAAACACCAAAGTAAATACCAAAATAAAACTAAGCAATAACAGGAAAATTGTCCTAAAGTATGAGTTAGTAAGGTCTAACTTGGTCCATGTCATCCCCCTAGAAACCTAAAAATAGTTTTATATATGTAGGTTGAGAATACAGGTATACATAGCAGGAAAAACAAATTCTCTCATTCACATGTGAAAGAAATGTAATAATTATATTGTGAGAAAATAATAGAACCAAACAACACCTAACAAGGTACACTATCCATCCCATCCCCATTAAGGCATGCTCTCCAAGTAATGTAAGTAAAGTAATGCAATATAATGCACATTGATAATATGGTACCCCAAACTACTTTTCCACCAGTTTAGCCACTAATTCATAATAGAAAACATTCTCACACACCCACCTCTTCTGAAATAACTATGTCACAACCCACCCTCACACACATTGGCCCCACAACCACACGTCATCCCATCACCAGGGCCACGAGCCATATCACATCTCACCTGCAGACACTTTGGCCCCACAACCACACCTCATCCCATCACCAAGGCCACAATCCACATCACATCTCACCCATAGACAATTGTTCCACATACCACATCACATCCTAAAAACACCTAGGAAAGCACAAAACATCTCATCCTAAAGACAAACTAGGAAAACAAAACACATTTCATCTTGAAGACACCTGAGAATACATAACTCTCACATACACACCTAGGCCCCATAGCTCGCTCGTACACACCTGGGCCCAACAAACGACAACCTACATGAGGAATCATGGGATACTACTTCCTAGAATAATGGATAAGGAAGAGTTGGTGGCCATGTGTCTATCCTCCCACCGAGATTTTTGGGAAAGACAGCCTCCCCCATGATGAAGGGGGTGTTCGACATATAGTTATCAACTAGGGTTGGGTAAATATAGAAATCACAAGGAAAATACGATTATATATTTATAGATACCAGACACACAACCCACCATATGGGTTCTCAAAAAAACAACCAGCTCATAATATTTACAACTTTGTTACTACCACTAATGAAAACACAATACAACATGCCACGATTTCATTCTAGTTCCCAACCAATTTTTATAAACCACTACCATTCTTTATTAATAATCCATTTATTCATTCTATTAACAAAAATAATCAAGCCATTTATAAACATTATTAACAAATTATTTATTTATATTTTCCATTACTATCCAAGAAAGTACAAGCATATCACATAAAAAGCAACATAACAATACATCACTGCATATCCTGATTACAAACCTGATACAAAACACATCTAATCTATTCCACAATAAATAAATCTCACAACTTGAGAATACATTACATGGTCAGGTTGATGTAATATCTATAATTTCATCCACCACATCACCCAAACCAACCCCTAGCACACACATGTTCTTCATAGATGCACCACAACACAAACAAGAGCGTATCCACACCTCACAACATGGCCACTTCACATCCCATCTGCCCCGAACACATAAACACAATATCCCACACAACACATCACCCCACATACTAAATCATAACACAAATAAAAATTTAACGAGGCATCCCTTGTTAAATTCCACTGTTAATTTAGGGGTTTCACAAAAACAAAGTAATCCTGGGGCATCCATTCATTAGTCGAATATACCTGATTTACCAGTTTCCATTTAGGGTGATACCAAAACAGACACAACCAAAGTATCACACATGATAGATATTACTACTACAAACAAGGCCACCGTTTTTAGCGAGACTTTTAGCTAGTAAAATCTCAATATCACAAACAATAAAAAAAGATATGAAAAGAAAGCCATAAACCCCTATTCCCATTCAATTCAATTATGTAGTTATTTTTTAATGATTAATCTAACACAACTATAATACAAGGGTAAAAAATCAAAACCCCTCCCACATGACGCACATGTGAATATTAATAAGGGAATCCCTACCTCAAAGGTGGAAATGTCTTTTTCATTGAAAAGGACCCTGTAACAATCCTTTGATTACCTATCCTACATGATCTGAATCCATCTGAGGATTCTATGATACCACCACACCAACAAAAACCAAAGAGAAGCCCATTAAGAACACGGGAAAGCAAATCCATAGCATGGAGAGGAGATATGGAAGAGAATGAGACCCAACTGATGGAATATTCTAGAAAAAAATGTAGAATGTACCTTAGATTTCCAAAGATCACCAACAAATGATCACTGATATCAACAGATCGAAGAGGGAGGAAGAGGGTTTGAATAACTCCTTGGGTGCCTATGGTTCATCTATAATGAGAGAGATTGCTACAACTATAAGATTTTTTAAAACTCAAGTGGCTGGAATTTTTTAAAACATTTCATCATTAGAGGATTACATAATGTGTAATCCCATTTCACCTCTTGAAATCCCTCAAGGTCCACTTCCACCGAAAAACTCATTTTCTCTCGGTTTATTTTTATTTTTCAAACTCTAGAACATTTCACACCCTGAATTCATCTTTCATTCCATGTAAAAGTATTCACGTCGTGATTATTTCTAATATAATTTGCAAAACCAAACTTCACACCTTAAAATCATGTTACACGACGTTTACTCTCCCTACTTCCATCTTTTAACAACATATTTTCCCCAATCTCACTCAGGGCCGCCTCTAAGATTTTATAATGACCAAACTTGCAATGTAATGGGTTTGTAAAGCACAAACCATTACATTAGATACCTATTAAATGATTCTGTTCCTTGAGAATCCAAAATCAGGCCTAGAAGAAAGAGGGATCTGAACAACCTCCCTGCGAGATACCTCTCGAGGATCTAGCTATGCTTGAAATGCTGCTAACAACCAAACACATTATTTTCCAATGGTAAACCACCTTGTATTGTTAGAATGATGGAGTAGAAACCCCAACATCCAAGAACACATCCTTTGATAGCTGTGACCAAATGAAAAAAAGGAACACCACACATGAACAACAACCACACTGTCTAGACATCTGAATTAGGGAATTCTGTCCTCCATGTCAAGATATTATCTGCTCTGGGGGGTACTGACTCGCCCATACAAGCTTAATTGCATCGCAGTTATTGAATCTCGATTAGGAATATGGTCTTCTCCTTTTTTACATTCCAGGACATTAACACACATTGCACGACACACATCTTAACCCAAGGGGAAACAACTTAACTCATAAAACAAGGTTCAAACATTAAATTTCATAACAAAAAAGAATATGGAAAAACTCAAAAACAACTCCAAGTGCTGGTCACACATCTACATTTCTCTATCCCAGGTACTCTACTCCAGGACCACATGCCTCCACATCAGGTGAACAAAAGGAATATTCCATCCATGCCACACCTTCTCTCAACGATCCTGTATATCTATTGGTCATTCCATATATGTTGCATCATCCTTGATATCCAAATCTTCTGATTCAAGGACATGGGAGTCATCATAAATATTCTGATGAATTTAAGATTTATAGAAGACATCATGAATTCTCTCCAACTATGACAGAAATTCCAACTTGTATGACACTTGGCCAACTCTTCCCAACACCTCAAAGGGTCCAAAAAACGTGAGAGAAATCTTAATCTCTCTACCAAACCTCCCCTACCCACATCGAGTGGAAAAAATCAAGAACACATAGTCCCCAACCTTAAACTCCATGGTCCTCCTCCTACGATCGATATACGACTTCTGTCGATCCTATTCCACTTTCATCCTCTCATGAACAAGTTGAACCTTCTTTGTCCTGCTCTACATCACATCCAAACCAAGAAATGTTGTCTCCCCAACCTCCATCTAGCACGATGGAGGATGACACAGTCTCCCATATAATGACTCAAACATATCCATACCAATAGAATGTTGATAGATTTTATAATAAGTGTACTCTACCATGGGTATGTGTTGTACCCAAGATCCAAAAATGTCCAAAATGCATTCTTGCAGCATATCTTTCAGTTTCTGGATAGTATATTATGTCTCCCCATCTATCTCAGGTGGGAAATCAGTGCTATGTCATAATTGGTTTCTATAATAATGATTTAATCCCTTCATGAATCATGAGGTAAACCATGTATCTTAATCTAAGACAATGGACCTCAGAGCAATTTGCAATCACACCACATCATCCACATACCTCTTACTAAATCATCCATTGTTCTTGACACCTTGATCGCTAAGAGGTGATCAGATTTCGTCAAATGATCCACCAATACCCAGATAGCATCATAGCCTCCCTGATCCCTGGGTAACTATATGATGAAATCCATTGATATGTAATCCAACTTCCTCTTGAGGAAAACAAGGGTTGTAACAAACCACCAGTAACATGGTGTTTGGCCTTCACCCACCGGAAGACCCAGCATCTTACCACACACTTCGTTACATATTGCTTCATCCCGGGGCACCAAAACAACATATTCGAGACACTATACATTTTATAAATTCTAGGGTGTACCAAAAAAGGTGAGTTATGAAACTCATGAAAACTACCTCACACATTTCTGATGTAACAAACATCCTCCCACAGAATAGCATCTGATTCTAACCATCCTTCGACCATCCCTTCGGAGTATCACCATGGCCCACACAATCTCGCAACACCTCTGCCTCTGATTCTCCCCATTGAGACTACTCCACTAGATATATCAGAGAAAAACAGACTTTCATAGGGAATAAATAGCCTCTATTGCCATCCATTCTGGCATATACGTTCTAGGATTACAACTCCTCCATCACTTTCCAAGAATCAGTATATTTCTGAACAACCTCCTTTTGTGATTTTATACTCAATAAATTATCAATGACATTACCCTTTCTTGGGGTATAAAAGACCTAAAAATTTAAGTCTTGAATAAACTCCATCCACATCTACTTCCACATATTTATCACGCTAGAAAAAAGATATACCTCAAACTGTTGTGGTCTGTGAAGATCAAAAAGCGCTCCCCGATGAGGTAATCCCACCAAAACATTTGTGCATACAACACCACTACTAACTCTAGATCATGGGTGGAATAGATATGCTCATGGTAGAGTAACCACCTAAACCCATAAGTGTTCACTTCTTACTACTAAATCAAGATGCATCCCAAACCCAGACAAGAAGCATCACAAAACACCTCAAACAACACCCCTTCTTTAGTGAATAGAGCACTGGGGCACTAACCAATGTCCACTTTAGATAACCGAATGATGTCTATCACTGCTCACTCTATAAAAATTCATGGTAATTTCTAGTCAGATCGTTCAATAGAGATTCTACTCAATAGAAATTGGGTACAAACCTCCAATAATAGCCCACGCACCAATAAAATTGAGAACTTGTACCACATTCTTGGTTGTTTTCCAAGAAACATCCACTTAAAACCTTGATGTTTCAAATAATACACCCTACTGAGACACCACAGTCCCAATAAAATTCACCTATAATGCCCATATTTTACAATTGGAAAACTTTCCGTAGAACTGGTGTCATTAAAGAACATATAAGATAGTTCTGAGATGATCGATATGATTATCCTCTAACTTCAAGTAGATCAGGACAACATTAATGAATATGATAGCGAATAGGTCCAAAAAATCCTGAAATATTCATTTCATGATCCCCATGAACACATCTAGTTTGTTCATAACACTGAATGTCACAAAGATGAACTATAAGTGTAGATACCTACATCTAAAAGAAGACTTTAAGATATCCCCATCCTTTACCCGCAACTGGTGTTATCATGACTATAGATTGATTATAAAAAACCATCTTTCCCCTCTCAGATGGTTATAAATATCATATATCATTGGAAGAGGGTAATGTTTCTTGAATGTCACTGGATTTAACCTTTAGACGTATATGCACAACCCCATACTACCATCATCCCTCTTTAAGAAAAACACTGAAGCACCCCACGATGACACATTGGACTGAATAAATCCCTTATTCATTAGATAATTTGTCTAAATCCTCAACTCCCAAAACCTAGAAGGTGAAAACCGATAAGAGCCTTCAATATCAGAGAGGCACTAGGTTGCAAGTCTGCCTCAAACTCAACGTTTCATTGAGGGGGTAGAGTCACAACCTCATCAAGAAAAACATCTAGGAACTTCCCAAAACCTATAGGAACCTCCACCATCCCAAAGTCTACTAATTCCACTAACATCTCGGACAACATGGAAAGAATAGGTTCTTTATGTCGACTGGCCACCAGATAGCTTTTCTCACTAATGAAAACAACATGTTGGATATCCACGTCTTAAAAAAACTCTACCCCAAAATAATCTAATGATAGTATGAATGTAATAATACTAGTTGATGTTGAGAATGAAATTGTATGGTTTCATCTGTAGTAAAAATAGATCCCCATAAGACTGATGTAGTCACATCATCAGCCTACATCCCTAGCACATATCAAACTAGATGGTCTGACCTCTGACTAGCACACTCATAACTATTTCAATAGGAATACTCTCTATTTCTAGTCCTAGATCATGGGATAGACTGGGTGCAACAAAGAAGTGAAAAGATCCTGAAACAAATAAATGACAAGGAAGGGTAATTAACAAGATGATTGCATCTCTAACAATCATTAATCCTTCTAGAACTGCTACCTCCATTTTGTTCAAATGACTATTCCTAGATCCTTTACCCCTTTACTAGAAACCACCTCCATGGACATTCCCTGTTCGAGGTCCCTGTGGAACACCCTGAGGTCGGCCCCTACCTGCTCCATCTCCCCTCGGCGGAGAAAAAGCCTATTGTCCATGCTGCAAAAACTACATAATTGGAAACTATTACTAAGGATAGCATTGAACCTATCTTCCTCCCCCAAAATGATCTCGATCATCCATTAGGAAATTACTCTAAAGATGGATGTAGACCCCACAAAAGTAACGCCTCAGCCCCAAGCCGATATAAAGGGAACGAAAACCACTATCACTATAAGGAAAGAAGGGAAACTTCTAAGGTTGAATCCTAGTCAGTAAAATGATCAAAGTTCATAGTGCCTGGAACCTGTTATTGACAACCCTTCCCCTCGATGAACTCTATCAGCTACGTCCTCATGGTAGAACTCTCCGTGAGTGCATTTAATTGACTACCTACACCTACTTATGGAACTCTAGATATACTGGAAATGTAAAATGAGTAACACTATACTAGATAGAAGGGTGGTGGGCCTCATCAAGCCATATTGCACGAGAATCCTCATATAGAAGTCTATCTAGGGGAAAGAAAATAATTTCATTAATCTTAATCTCAATTTCCCATAATTACATACTCCCCTACTAAAGGGAGAGTAGATACTACCTATTCTCGGCCTTTATAGTTGAAAAAAGGAACTCTACATGGAACTCATTTATAAATTCGACCCACAACACATATGCCTGCTTCCTATCCCCTATATAAACCATCCACCATTGATGTGAAACTCTCCACATATGACTCATTGATAAAGGAACCCAATACTTTTTTGGAGCCCGGATCAAACTAAAGGTGAAACCAAGCTCCTCGATCCAGCTCTCTATCTCCATGTCTAAAACACTACCCTCTTAATTTCCCAAGTCCTGGTGCTAGAAATAATGTAATGTTTTATGCCACCTGTCGTCCTAATTAACTGAATCAACCCTCCACTAATCAACTGGATTATCCTATTGATCCTTAACCTCCCGATCCACACACAGACGATGAACGAGTTCCATAACTGAAAGGTAAACAAGGAATTCCAAATCCTGAATAGTATGGAATTTTAATTAAGGTTAATTTTAACTCATTTAACTTATTTTTTTATAAATTTAAAATTTCCCAAAACACCCAAATAAAAAAAGAAAAAAAATCATTATGATGCATGTACCTTTCCTAGGGTCTCTAACCTGTAAACAATGTAGCCTCACTTGGTCGTTCAGTAGGCTTAGAGTCTTTGAAAAAAATCATCAGGGGGCATAAATTACCATGTCCTAGATGGTCTTCTCTAGACTATGTCACCCACCAAGAACACCTGACACTATTTCCCTACCAACCCATGCATTACTCAATGTTTCTAACTCCAAAATCCATCATATCTCTCAACCATCAACTCAGGTACCATTATGTCATGGCCCCTCCTTCCAATGATACCCCTACTTGGCTGGAAATGAATAAAGGGGATAATGACCCTTGAGTCCCACCTCCAGTAGGTCCCAGGGTGGTGTCTAGCACCAAGGGTATATGAATCTAAAAAAATGGGAGGTATTTCCATTTTGAAAGAAACACGATCAAGTGATAATATGGTTCATCCCAAAATAACACCAAGATATATGTGTGTGTATATATATATATATAAGAAATCCAAATCCATCCCACTTTGCATGTATAAAACAAAACTGCTAAAAATAAAAAGAAAACTCCAAAGTAAAAAGCAAAATAATGCTATGTAGGTACACGATAACTGTCACAAAGTCTGAGCTAGAAAGGTCCTGCAAGGTCCACTTAATCCCCCTGGAAACCTGAAAACAGTTTTATATAAATCCGGTGAGAATACATGTATACTCTGTAGGAAAACCAAAGTATCTCATGAAAATTTGAAAGAAACATACCAATTCCCCTGTGAGAAAACAGTATAATCAAAAAGCTCTTAACAAGGTACACTAGACATCCAATATTCACCAAGGCTTGATCAACAAGTAATGAAAATCAAGTAAAGAAATATAATGCACATGGATAATAGGGTACCCCACTACAATCTCACACTCATTTAGCTACTCTTGCCTATTGGAAAAAATCATAACACTCCCAACTCTTCCTAAAGAAGCATGTCATAACCCTCCCTCAGACACCTGAGCCTCACAACCACACATTGTACCATCATCGGGTCAACAATTCACATCACATCTCACCTGCAAAGGCCTGGGGCCCAAAACCACACCTAGTCCCATCACTGAGGCCATGATCCACATCACATATCTCCCACTAACATATATCCCACAAACCATATCACATCCCAAAGAAACTAGGGAAATCACAACACATCTCATCCTAACAACACACAGGAAAACACAATGCATCTCATCCTAAAGAAACCTGGGAAAATAAAACTTTCTCGCACACACTTGGGCCCCAATGCACTTCTACACACACTTGGGCCCCACAAACCACAACCAGATTAAAGAATATTGGGCTACTGCTACCTGGGAGATGGATTAGAGAAGAACAGGTGGCCATCCATCCATCCTCCCACCATTATTTTTGGGAAAGACACCCTCCCCCGTAATGATGGGGGTCTTTGACACATAGTTATCAAATAGGGTGTTGTGCATATATAAATTACTAGGAATGTACAATTATATATTTAGATACCAAAAACTCAGGACAACCTGTGGGTTCTCAAACAAAAAAACATCTCACAATACTACCAACAACGCTTCTACCTCTAAAACATACACCACACAACAAGCCATGACTTCATTCCAATTCCCAACCAATTTTTTTAAACCACTACCATTATTTATTCAAAACTCATTTATTCATTATGTTAACCAAAAAACCCAAATATATTTCCAAATATTATTAACCAATTATTTATTCATCTATTCTATTACAACCCGAAAATCTAACAATTGTAGAAAATAACAAGGAACATAATAACACATCATTGTAATACCTGATCGCAACCTCACATAACAATACTCTCATCCATTATAGAATCAATAAATCTCCTAACATGAGAATCCATTATATATTCAGGCTGATATATCTTCTACAAGTTCATCCACTACACCTCCCAAACCAACCCACAACACACACCTATGCTTCACAAATGCACCACATCACAAACCAGAGCATATCCTCACATCACAACATGGCCACTTAACATCCAATCTACCCCCCCCCCCACACAACCACACTGTTACACACAACATGTCACCCCACATACCAAATCATAACACAAGTATGAATTTAATGAGGCATCCCATATTAAATTTCACTTGTTAATTCAGGGGTTTTCACAAAAACTGAGTAATCCTGAGCATCCTTCCATTATCTAAATATATGTTATTTACCCATTTCTATTTTGGGTGATACCACAATAGTCACAAAAAAAGTATCCCACACAATAGATATAACTATTAAAATCAAGGCCACCAATGCTCACAATTTTCATTAGTGCATTCAGACTGTTTAATCATAATATCAGAAACAATAAGAAAACTTTCGAAAAACATTCAATAAAACCCCTCTTCCATTACACTTCAATTATTCTGTTCATTATCATTGAATAATTCAGTAAAACCATAATCCAAGTGTAATAAAATCAAAATCCCTCTCACATGATGCACTTGTAAGGAGATACAAGGGAATCCCTACCATGAAGGTTTCGATGTTCTTTACATGGAAAATATCACATTACGGTCCTCTGATTATATATCCCGCAATATCTGCATCCAATAGAGGATGCCGCAACACCACCTCACAAACAAAATCTGAAGAGAACCCCATTAGAAACTTGGGAAGGAAATTACATAGTACTGTGTGGAGATATTGAAGTGAATGATACCTAACCAAGGGAAACTACTAGAAAATTAATGGAGAACGTACCTTAGATTACCATTGATCACCACTGAACAATCACTGAGATCAATGGATCAATGAGGAAGGAAGAGGGTTCGAAAAACCCCTCAAGGTGACTAGGGTTCATCTTAAATGAGAGATATTGGTGTAGCTATAGGATTTTTGAAATATCAAGTGGAATGAATGTTTTATATAATTACAGCATCAGGGGATTACATGACAAGTAATCCCCTTTCACACCATGAAATACCTCAAGGTCCACTTCCACCGAAATACTCATCGCATCTTGGTTTATTTTTATTTTTCAAACCCCAAAACATTTCACATCATGATTCCATTTTTCATGCTCTGTAAAATTATAAACATCATGAATAATTCTAGGACAATCCAAAAAACCAAACTTCACATTTTGAAATAAAGTAACACAATGTGTAACCTCCCACTTCAAGATTTTAACTACCTAACTTCTCAAAACTCTCCCAGACCCTCTTACTAGCACTTCCAATGACCAAACTCACAAAATAATGGACCAGGAAAGAATGGAAAATTATAATAAGATCCATTTAATAATCTCATAAGGATAATATTTTATGTGAGTTATTATGATTATTTTCTATAAAGATGATATGATTCATTGTAAGGATAATTTTTAGACCGTATAAGGATGATTTTTCTACTTCATAAGTATTATGTGCTCACTACATAAGGATATTTGATTCCTGAAAAATAAATCTATATAAGGATACTATATTACTTTATATATATGATTTCTAGGTATCATAATTATTTTCACATTTCGAAAAATAAAAAATGTTGATAAATAATTTAGGTAATTTTTGGTCATACAATAATTCATAAATATAATTAGTTATTTGTAAAATCCATAATTCAAGGTGATATTCATGGGATATTAAATGATATTAATTTAAAAGGATCATGGGTGATTTTCATGGGATTTCAAATTCAATATAATAAATTTTTATCATGGTTAAAGTTTATATTTTTCAGCGGAAATTGATATAGTTGAGAATCATGGGAGTTTACATATTTCAATATGAAAATATTATTCGATAATTTTAGTTAATATAAAGTAATAAATGAATGTGTAAAATGTGTTTGATAACTATAATATTGTTTTAATGCCCAATTTTATTAGATATCAACCTCATTGGAGATAGGGAGAGAAAAGTTGAACAACATTTTCCTAGAATAAATCTATATATTTTTACTATGCAATGTCTAGTGTATTTTTATTATAGTGATCAGGGAATCAGTTTTTGAGAAGGAATAAGTTCATACCATGCATACACGATCTCATATATGATGTTATTATTTTGTAGAACTAATAATAAATGATGGAGTGTATGTTATTACGTTCATTTTCTAGGTAGATGATGGCCATTTAGAAGAATATCTTACATATGATTTTGAGGAATATTTTAAAGAACTGAATATATTTTCACAATTAAGATAGAGGAGATAATTTTGAAAATCCAGTAGTACCATTTTAAATAATGTTATTCATTTGTGTAAATTAGATGATACATACCCTCAAGAAGTGTATTATACCTGATAAAGCCATTTTAAATTTTTAGAACTATATTATTATTTACCAAAATCCAGAAGTGATTATAAAATTATTGTATTAAAAAAGGTTAAATATGTAATGGAGTGGGATTTCACAATGGGTTTGAACCTTGAAAAAATTAATAGTTTTTTCTTTATCATTTATTATCACTATATATAGTTAAAGATAAGATTAAGAGACTGTGAATAGTGTTTTTAATCAACAAAATAAAATATTTTGAGAAGAAATAGTAATACATGTAATATTAATTCAACCCCTTCCCAATGGTATTCAATTCACCTAGGTTCTATACGTGGTATCAGAGAACACCAGTTCCACTTTGAGATCCTTATATTAGAATATTGATCTATTGAACATATTTTTAGTTTAAAAAATGAGTTCCAACTTTTAATGGAATGAAAAATCATCTATTGATTAACATAATGTTTCCATATTTACTATCACAAGGTCTATATGTAAAAAATAAAATGGTTATGGATTGTCATCATTTTGTATAAATAACCCCAATGTGTTTTTCTCAATAGAAGAATTTGATGATATTTAGGATGGATAAGAATATAATTATGTCTTCTAAAACTGAGAATGTTTACACATACATGATGTGGATCAATATTGATAATAAAATATGGTACAAACAATAAAAATTGTAACAACGATATTACAATATCAAGGAAGCCAAAAAAATAGATCCAGGGGGAATTTTGAAGATATAATGATAAATTAAGTTGAAAATGATGATGAATACTTCAATAGGGAGATTAAAAAAGTTATTAATATTAGTGGATTGAGATATTAGATGATAGATTCTATAGCTGTGTAAAACATAATGATAAAAATTCCAAGAAGAATTGATCTGAAGGTTTTAACTCTTAAATATAGGGATAATATTTCCCTTAATGAGTAAAATAATACTCTTCTGAATTATGAAATTATAATGGCTATAGTTTTTAAGAATAATGATAGGGAGGATAAGTAATTTAAATACATGAAACAAATAATGATTAAGGAAGTGTAAGATGATACATTTACTGAATTAGAATACGATGATGATATTGATGAAAGATAGACTATAGTTTATGGATTTTAACTCCAAAAAACATAAAAAGGGTAATGATATATAAAAAGGGAACAATCTAATTAAAATTTTTTGGATATTAAGGAATTGTAATCTTTGTTGTATATTTTTCATGAAATAAAAAGAGTTTAGAGTATGAAAATGATGAGGATAAAGACAAATAACAAAGAAATTCGATGTTTAGAGGATTTAAAGAATACAATAAGTTCAATCAAGGGAAAAATAATAAATCATGGTAGACAGAAGTGGAATATTTTAATAAAAGGAAAATATTTTTTTATTATTCATTAATAAATTTGAAGAATATTTATTTTTGTAATAGACACAAATTTCATGTGATATATTGAGAAAAAGGAGATATATCAATAAGTGAGGAAGGTGGTCAAGGGTCATATATCAAGGCTATAGTAAGAATTTATATTTTGGTCTTCCAAGAGATAATCACTAAAATTTTCAATGAAGATAAATCTACCAAGAAATAAGGCTAAAATATAAATAACAAAAATGATGAATTTCATAAAAAATATAATGATCTTGATATGAAAGTCAAGATCCTTAAATAAAAACATGTACAAAATTAAATAATAGTGAAATTGGTTGAGAGGAAATATACAGATAAAGAATATGAAATAAAAATTGAAGATTAAATGTATAATATGATTGTGAAGACTATATGAAATATATAATATTAATTAAAAAAATATATGGATTTGAAGTTAGATATTAATATAGATTTTGATAAGTGTTTTTTTATATGTTCAGTTATAATCATACCCTACGGTTATAGAAAATGTAAAATATGTCCAAGATAATGTTATAGTTTTTTAAGGTTAATCTCAAAAAACAAGGGTTTATATAAAATAAAAAATAATTCTTCTATACCATTGAAGGTTAATGAAATATTGAAGAAGTTATATTTCCCAAAATCAAATCTGAAAGAGGTTAATGATGCACCATGACAGTAACTAGGAAATTCATGATATACTCAATAGTTTTGGGGAACAACATGATTCAAAGGATATTGTTGGTATTATGAAGTTTTCAGGAAAAAATAAAATTACGTTTTTAATAATATTCCTCTTCCATGTATAAAAGATATTTCTTGATATAATGGTGAGTTATCTATATAATTTGAATAGTTAATGTATGAATAATCATATTTGAATTTAAAGCATAACTATGGTACCAATTCAGAATAGCTTTGATTTTGTTGAGAATATCTATGGAATATATAACATTCAAGTTCACCATGTATAATATTTTATGACGATACATCTAGGTGAAACACAATAGGATATAAAACTAAATAAGACAAAAATTGAAACAAGTTATAAAAATCATTAATTATAGAGGTTTCTCATGAAGTTATTAAGAATAGCGGACCATGGGTTATTGATAGTGTATTATAATAAAATATTATAGGTAATACCAATGTTTTTAAAGACATAAAATAACATAATGTTGGATTTATTACTTTGGGTAATGTGAGATCTTTGAAATTTTGATGTAGTCAGTTTATATGAAATTGAATATCAGAGGTTGAAGAGACATGAAGCATTTTCAATTGATGGTATCAAGAATAACCTATAAAATTTTAGTACTATATTTAATTAAATTTATTATTTTATTTTAAATAAATACAATATTCTCATAAAAATATTCAAATACGGAAGAATCATCACAAATGGGTAAAAAATTTGTCAGAATCTACTTAAGATAGGAAATTCATTCAAAAGGAAGAGAACAATTTATCAAATAGATGGTTAGTCCTTCTTGGACAACTAAGAATTAAAAATTATAAAATGAATATTGTATGATAGATATACCATAGATAAGAATAAATATATATTTTATTTTAATATCTTCTAATATTATTCATATGAATCAATGAAAACATAAAAGTGTAGAAATATAATAAACTAGACCAATTGAGTTTATTCACTTTGATTTATATGGACCAATAAGACACCAATGTACTAGTGGAGTCTTATATTAAATTACATTAATTTATTAAGTTATAAGAATGGAAATAATATTTTTCTTGAAACATAAATCATATGAAGTGGATATGTTTAACATTTTTAGGTGAGAGGCTAAGAGAGAATATATAGTGCATGACATTAAGTTGATGAATAGAAATGGAATAGAGTACACCATAAATTCATTTAAATCATATCTAAATAAATATAGGATTAAACCCAAATATATTTTTCCTTACACTCCTCAATATAATTTGGTTTTTAATGAATGAAAAAAAGCACTGTAGAAATTAGAAGAAGAATTATTCAACAATTTTATAGGTAATATTTATTTTTGATATAATCTATAAGCACAACTCAAAACATAAAAAATATATTTTCTCTATTTCCAAAATGAAACATGAACTCATATGTGTCATGGTTTCAGAAGAATACAAATTTTATATATTTCAATATTTTTGGTAACCCTTATGTCATACAAGATAAAGATACATGTCTAATAAAATTTGTTGAGAAGGCCAGAGAATCCATATTTCATGGATATCTATCTATAGGAAAATGTTACACGTGTTGAATTAAGGGAATTCATATATTTATAGACTATTTTGATTTCATTATCCATGAAAATAATTTCTATAATGTTACTAATGATGTAGTTTATGGTATTTTAGATGTAATTAAAAAGATTAATCCTATTAAATTTTGTGGTAAACAAACCAAAATTGAATTATACAATTATGTAATTAACTCTGAACAAACTAGTGATTAATACGAGACTGCTGAGAATGAAAAAAATATATTAAAAAATTAAAAATCAATTATAATTATAAAATATTATTGTAAATTAGAGTGTACGTATATATACTTGATTAATTAAAATATTTGATAAACAAATAACTATAATTTTTCAAATTTATATTGACATTGGGGATGAATCTTAAAATAATAAAGACTGGATTGGAGTTATGAATAATGATATATGACAAATTGAAAACAATTCAACTTGTTATATTATTCCTAAATTGGATAAAAATTATGTAATTGGGGCCATGATGGAATTCATGATCAAATTAAATGATAAATAGTGTGTTATAAAGAACAAGGATATACTTATTTTTATTGATGATATCAAGATTAATATTTTTATTTGAAGATACATTTCCCCATTTTCCAGGGTAGGATTCTATCAAAATTTTCTCTGAGGTTATTTCTTATGTACAATATCAAATTTACCAAATAGATATCATGTCTGACTTATTAAATGGTGATATAAAATTAGAGTTATATATTATGTAGTGTGACATATTTTTTAATGATAATTATGGAACAATAGTGTGGAAAAATAAATAGGAGATAGTTTAGTTAAATAAATCCCCATGGGCATAGTATATAAGGTTATAAGGTTTCTCAAAAGACATAAAATCCACAAATAAAAAATTAGATAGAAATATACACATAAAATAAATGAAGGAAAGTAATATCATATTTATTGCAAGTATTTATAAAATATTTTTTTAAGTTAATCAATAGATTATTTTATGGAATGTTATTAATTGATGAAGAAACACTTTGAGATTCCCATGATAACAGATTAGAAATATTCCTTGGTATTTCAAGTTATATATGAAGAAAATTTTATTTTTCTATCTGACTATAATTATGAAAAATAATTTTCAATTAATTTCCAAATTGAAGAATCCAAGAAATTATCCAAACCTAAACAAGTTAGACTAAAACTATCCAAGGATATAGAAGTTGAGATTGTAAATCAAAAGGAATTCATAATATTTATTTAGAGCTTGCTTTACCTCACTGTATCTTGATCAGATATTGTCTATGTTGTGATTGTGTGTTCTAGATATCAAAGTTATCACATGGAATCACATAATATGGCTACTAAAATTGTCATCAAATATATAAAATGTATATTAATATATGTGATTATTTGTAGTAATATTATGAACAAAAATATTCTTGGTTAAACTAATGCATACTTAGTAGAAGAATGTGATGATATAAGGTCCACTTCTAGTGGAATTTTTATGTTAGGTGAAAATTTTGTTGGCTGTAACATCATGAGAAATAATTTTCTAACTCTATGAATCATATATATTGAGTACGTGGCTTCTATTATAGATTGAACATAGATAATTTGGATTAATGATACTCTTAAAAATCGAAGATTAAATATTGAAATGCCTTTCAGGATTTAATTTTACAATCGAAGATCCATATATCGATCTAAAACTCAAGTGAAACACTCTATATCAATGTACATTAATATCATGTTCAACATTAAAAAATAAAAGGCTTCAAATGGTTATATCAGTATATAATTTATTCCTAACTGAGATCAAATTTCAAATATTTATTCATGTATCTGCCTAAATACATATTGGAGACTTTGAATATAAAACATGAAAGTTCATACCTTCTATATATCTGGAGTGAAATTGGTACGTACCCCACATTTCATTTGTTTTTTTCAAAGTCTAAGGTTAATGGTATAAATATTTTTCACAAACTGGGAGAAATAGTCTTAATATTCTATATTTTTTCTTAAAAATCATATAATTTCAGTTACTATAAAAATGTGAAGTAATTTAAAATGTGATCATGTGAATGGAGGGGTAGTTTATTACATTTACCTGGGAAGTAAATTATTATCAATGGGGGATGGAATTATCTTAAAAACAATATGTTATCATATGGTTTTGTCTTTAGATGCATCTCATGTGAGATAAGTCATGATTTTTTTACTCTTAAATGAGTTATTATGTTTTGAAAATAGTTAAACTATGTCTAAAACAAATCTCAAGAGGGTTACTGATGTGAAAAGTGAAAATTTTAGAGTTTTATTTGGTTTCAACCACTTGTTATAGGATATGGAGTATGCTTGAAAATGGGTTTGAAGTGTCTTTGAGAAGTTTGAAGATATCTTGTAATAAATGCAGATAGTATGTTTATTATTTGAATAAATCTATAAATTCCTAGTTATGGGGAAATGGGTTTTTTTTACTTCATAAGGATCATTCTATGAGATACGTATTGATAACTACATATCTATCATGGATATTTGGCAAAGTTTGGAATATCTCATAGGGATAGGTGAAAACTATGCTAGGATGGTCCTAGATTGGTGATCGGGAAAATGGAAAAGGTATTGACTTTATAATGATTATATTCAAAACATAAATATGATTTAATAAAAGTATATGGATGATACATTACATCATAAGGATCATTTATTAACCTTTTAAGGATCATATGTTCACTTTATATAAATTATTACATATTTATAAGGATGGTTTTCAGCTTTATAAGGATCATTTTTATTATTTTATGCCTAAGATTTATGTTTTTAACCCATAAAGATCATTTATTTTTGAAAAATAAACCTCTGTAAGGATTATATATGAATTTATAAGGACAATTTTTTCATTCCATTAGTATCAACAGTTCACATAAAATAAAAAAAATGAGTGTTAATTTATAGGATTCTTTATTGTACAATAATTATGAAATATCATTAGTTGTCGTTAAAAATCATAATTGAAGATAATATTCATGGGAGTTTAAATGGTATTAAATAATAATAGTCTGGGTAAATTCCAATGGGATCTCAAATTCAATATATTAAATTATATATCATGGTAAAAGCTACTAATTTTCAAGAGAATGTGACAGATCCAAGAATCACGGGAGTTTCAATAATTCAATATCGAAATAGTATTCATGATTTTTAGTGAATATAAATGATGAAATGAGGAAGGAAAATCTATTCAAGAATTTATATAAGTTGATGATTCACTAAAACATTGAAGATCAACCATATTAAAGGTAGAGAAGGTGAAGCAAATTGACCTATATTGAATCATTGTTTTTTGATAGTGTTAAGGAAAGTGTATTTTTGAGATGGAAATATATGTGACTTATTCATTGAATGAATAAGGTCATATCATTTATTCATGTGGTTGTGAATGAGGAAATTATTTTAATGAACTGAAAAACATTCTAATGTGCATACTACTGAATTGATCTTTTTATATAATTAGAATAGTTTTCAAAAGAAAATATTATATTTTATGTTGATTCATCTGAGGGATAATTGAATATCATGTTCATAATCAAGAGAGCTGAAATAATATTTAATCAAATGTGGTACCAGTTCAAATAATTGCATTTATTTTTTGGTTTTGGATGGTACTAGCCCCCAATAAGTGGATGATACTAAATCAACCCATTATTTGCGACTAGAACTGCATTTAAAATCACAATAATAAAACAAATACATTAAAAGCAATGTTTTAAAAAAATTGAAAACAAAAAGGACTAGCATCTCACCCTAATGGTGGACCTAATAAAAATTTCCCATGTGCACCTTTTCTTCGATTATTACTACATACAGGAAAGGAAAATATTAATAGAGAATATATCATCACTTAAATCAGTCATAGATGTTAATTTGAAAATAAATTTTGAAACATGTATCACTGATACAACCCCCAATCTCAATGGTATTCAGGAGACCATGGATTTACACTATTTTCCAAAAAATATACAAAAGAGGAATTGGATTTCAAGGACTAGGAGAAACTGAAATTAAATGTGGAGGATTTTGATGTTGTATTCTAAAATGTTTTAGAAGAAAAGGAAGGAAATTTATAAGGATGTAATGGGTTAGTATAACTTATCTATAGAAAAATTAAAAGGTGAATGTTGTAACTATAATAATTCTATTTTAAACTTTAGAATATTTCAAATAATGTTTTACTAGTAAGGTGTAGAATCAGTGTTGGATTTTAGGGTTCCTAGATACTCAGAGTTGATATATTAAAAATATTAAATATAATATATTAAACATCTCTGGTTCCTTATAAATAATGGAATAACACTTAAATGGCTTCTCAGATGTTAAAAAAGATTACTCCATTAAATTTGGAATATTGGTTTCACCCTAGATGGGGCATAATCTTTTTCGGCATCTGATGTTGTAGTTTAATGCAACTGTTAAAGAAACACTGGGTAAAATAAATTGATTTATTAAATTTAATTTTTACCTAATTATTGTTTTTAACCTCAAAAACCTTTATGAATACCCTTTTATATGTTATCTCCAGGGTTAACAACATAACCCTAGAGATTAAGAAATAATACTATCGAATAAAGCATTGGTAGATGACAATAAGATCATGGATCGACGATCATAATACCATGAACTTTTTCATTATCAATGGAGTTTACAGATATCATCAAAAAAATGAATCATAACTTATTATTCATTACCAATCGATCCAAACTTGAGGAAAGAAATTTATTTTTTTATTAATCCCATTCTATATTTCACCATGATAAATGTGAATTAGTTATTATAGAAATTAATTTTTTTTATCGATTTTAAAAAATATGGTTGATAATTTATAATCCATATAATATGAAATTTTTTTTTCATGTTATTTTTCCACATTCATAAATTTCTCTATCAATGAGATAATTCCATCCTAAATAATTTTCGATGAATATTTTCTCACTTTTGTGTTTCATGATTTTCTATCTTCATTGATCAGATGTTCATCGCCAGTATTTCATTTGACTGATGGTTTGATTGTAACTGGGAACCGTTACTTGTGAGATAAATCATTAGGATAATGGATCATTTCAAAAGGTTTTGATTCTATATTAATGTTATGATAGAGGCTTGTTGATGATGATGAAATATTAGGGTTGGATTGGAGGTTTTTGTTTCAATAGATTTTCATTTCGATGATTTGGTGCGATAAGAGATATTTTTTGAGTAGATGGGTTGTCTAAATATGGCCACTGGTGATAGATCAAGCTTGACCAACCTAATAAATATATTTTTAGGAATGTTTTTTGGTTTAATTAATGGAAGATGTTCTATTAATGTATATTCATAAAGACTTGTGGGTTCTATAAAATCCTGATTCGCACAGCGTGTATTTTCAAAGAACATGCATCATATAACACCCCTTATTTGGTGGTTAGGGATTATTCCGAAATATAAATATCACACACCATGTAAACTATTCAAAAAAAATGTTAAAAAAGGCTATAAAAACAGAATTTATCCTTGGGTACATAGGAATAGACACATACATGGTACAAGGGAACAACATAGGTATACAAACATGCCCAGTTTACATGGGAATGACCACAGTACATGGGAATGACCTGGAGTACATGGACACATACCTTGGATGGATTATTCATAGTGGGACACACTTTTAATTACTTATACATTCCTTACACCATATCTAGGTCTGGTTTGATCCATCGTTCTCCTCAATCTAGTTGTGTATCAGTTGGGTATCTTCCTTTAGTCCATTCTAATGAGGGTATAGTGAGGCATCCCTTCCTAACAATAAGTTGAGTGATCCCATATATGGGTAGTTTTAGATTTATTTAGGTATATCAACATATGTCTAGGGGTTTAATATTGAATAATTCTTAACTAGGTTTGGTTAGGTATCTTGTTTCTGATGTTTAGGGATTGTGATCTTCTTCATAGTGGGTTATCTCAGGTACGTTTAGGTATATCCCATAGGCACTGGGCATGATCCCCTATTTTTGTATCAATACCTCTTATGTCTAAATGATTTTTAGTCCAAAAAAAGTAAGTAACATGGATCTGATTCCATGGGTTCTATGTACATTAGCATGGAAAGAACCGATGAGTGAGGCCTCTTAGATGAGTGTGATGATCCTAACAAACCTGGTGAGTTAGTTTTCTCGGATGAATGTTACCTTTGAGCATCCAACATAATAGTAGGATAGTGGTGAGGAAATTAACTCACCATTATATTTATCTTCTTCTTTTCATTACATTTGGGATGTATTTATTATTCATTATACTTTGTGATCTAGGAATGTAACACCCCTGTTTTCATGAACATTTTTAGAATAAATTAAAACTCATTAATGTCTTTCATTGAACGCTATACCAATTTAAGATTGTTCTACAAAAAAAGTAGTTATATTTTTATAAATAAAACAATATTTTTTACATGAAATAACAATTTTATATTGTGTTACATGAAACATCGATCAAATCTTATGTTACATGTAAAGCTGTGTTTAAATGAAATGTGACATATTATTAAAATATTATAATAGTTATCACCTATCTTTTGGAATGGAGGTTTTGAGAAGGATTAGATAAATAATGAATTTTTTTTTTGAATTTTTATATAATTAATTATTTAGTGACCAGTTAATTTGAAATTACAGTACGAACTATTTTAAAATAATGAAATTCTTTTTTGAGAAACTAGTTTTCTATGCACAAACACATTTTATATAAATAAATTAAAAAGAATATATCAATGAATTGTTTTAGTGAAATTTATATATTATATATTCAACTAACTATTTGAAATTCATCTTGTTTATTTTTTATTAAAAATATAAGAATAAATATAATTTCATTCATAAAAATGTATTTTTCTAAAAGGTAGTTTTATCACCATTAAATGATGAACTTGTTTTAAAAATAATTTTTTAATAATTTTAAAAACTATAATTAAATAAATAAACTTTATTTTTGAAATAATAATTTAAAAATTAACTTAGAGTGTATTTTTGGAATTCTTTTGTAATGATTTATTTTTTGATGAATAATTAAAATAATGAATTTTAATTGAGAAGTCCATTTTTTCAAATTATTGATAATCATTAATTATTTTTAAATTATTTATTTAAAGTATAATTAAATCATTTAAACATATATTAATGAAATTTAGGTCATTTAAATGAATTTCTCACTAAAAATGGATATAAAACTGTGTAAACTTTTGAACATTTTTTCACTTTAAAATCCCACTTTTTCATCGCATCCGCGAGATTAATTTTAAATTTAATTATACAAATAATGTAAATGTAATTTTAAAAATTGGATTGAATATTTGGAATCATATTAATTTATATTATCTAATAATTTAAAATTAATTTTTTTTTCATATGTTATAGTCAAAATAGTTAAAATTAATTAATGTGACTAATGATATGCTAACAAACCTCTCATGGGCCCCTTTACCCAAAATAAAATTGGCCCAAGCCCAAGGCTGGAAACCTTGGGCCTCTCTGGGGATGTGTGGTGTGTTGGTTGTGTAAGGCCACACCTATACACGCGTTAACCGTTAACACGTTTGGCCCGCAGGGCACGAGTGAGTAGGTTAAAGGCGGTGGCGTCAAGACCCCAAGGATCCGGGTTTGAGTAATTGCATGGAAATGTAAACTATATGGTAACAAACCCTTAATGGTCCCTTATACCCCGATTTGAACTGGCCTAAGCCCATGGTTGGCCACCCTAGGCCTCGCCGTAGACGTGTTACGCGCGGGTGGTGTAAGGACACACCTATACACGCGTTAACCATTAACACATTTTCACATGAGCCTCAGCCCAATTGGTGAAGACTCCTTAAGTGAATCTAAGTGACCCGAGATCTAATCCATGCATAGGAATAATGTAATGGGTACTATATAAGTACTATAGCAGGAACTATAGAAGTTACTGTAGTGGGAACTGTAGCTGGTACTGTTCGACACTATAGCATCCGGGACTATTCCCCTTTTTGGGCCTTCGGGCCCCCGATTTGGTCCCCGAGTCCATTAAGGCCTCCGGGACACCAAGGATTTTAGTTTAGTAAGGCCTTCGGGCTACCTCAAGGCCTTGATGCCACCTCAAGGCCTTTAGGGCACCTTAAGTGCATATGAAAACCAAACAACCTATAAGAAACATGATCTAGAAGGAGGATGAGCCAAGAGTTGTCATCATAGTAGAAGCTAAACGGATTAAAATAATGAAAGGGTATGACACCTGTCGTCAGGACAAGCCTATTCATGCATGAGAAAGGCTAGCTGAACAACCATGCGAAGGTGGAGAGCTAATTTCACGATAAATATGCTAGTGGGGGAGCAGTTCCAAAGTAGTTAGTCTGGGTTGTATGTAGTGTTTGAAGCCTACGGGAATATATTCTTCTAAGGCCTATGGGCCATGTAATACATACACATATAGGGCTTTTAAGGGATCCACCTCACCCCTTTAAAGGTGTATTATAAAAAACCAGTAAAAAATGAAGGCCTTTGGGCCATTGGAGGATTGGATAATTAAGGTTAAAACATGATCTGGTGCATTACATGCATTTGTTTTAAAATTAATTTTACCAACACATTGGATTTTTATTTTATGAATTGGAATTAATACATATAATCATTGGTTATAAATTATTTTAAAATTATCTTTTTAATTATAATATTAATGGATAAATTACCTAGGTAAATAAAAAATACAAGTTACTTAGTTAAAACTTTAAACATAAAATTGAGTAAACATAAAGACTTGAGAATGACATGATAAAAATGCACTTATTTTGTTATTTGGATTTATTTATAGACCAAATAATCCCTAACCTCCATTTATATTCAATTTTTGAGTCACATTAGGTAACATACACCTCTTAATGATGAATAGTTTTGAGTAATTACCAGAATTCAACTCCTCCTCAATTATTAAAGGGATTTAACTCTCTTCAATTTGTCACACCTCTCAATACATTTTTATCAACCGAAAACTGACCAACTAAATTTAAAAAAATTATAAACTCATCCTAGAAGCCTTAATTTGGGAATAAATCCAACCAATGATTTCTTTTGGTTAAAACCAATAAGAGATACCTGAAGAAGAGGTAGGGTTCATCAATGACTGTTTGTATTTTATTTCTTATACAACCGCTTAAATTATTTTTTAAACATTATTATATAATAAAATATGTATATCAAATATACTAATATGTTTTATATTAATTTTATGTCCTAAAAAACGCACAAACATCATTCAAATGGGTTATGAAATCATCATTTGTGTGTACGATTGAATACTGCATAGTGGACCGATATCGTTCGTTTTTCCATTACCACCTATCAAGGTTTGGAATAATGATGGAAATATGGTTTATATGTTATATAAATTATATTTCTTATTTATTTATTATTATTTATTTATTATATAACATATACCTTCTTACTTTCCATTTTGTGGGAATATGATAATATCATTCTTGTGTACAACGTAATATAGCCTCACGAAGCGATATGATTCATTCATGATATACATGGAATGTATTAACGGTGGTTTTATTAAATATTTGAGATAAATATTGAATAAATATTATTATTTAATTATAATTTATCATATAACTTTAATTCATTCAATACGATAAGAAAATGGAAGTAGAGTTCATGTGTATGGACGATCTACCATATCCTTGAACGATGAATTCCATTTCCTATTAATAAATTTTATGGATTAATATAAATAAATATATACTGAATATATATGATATCTATATCATATTTATAATTTTTGAATATTATTAAATAATTATCTACATTATGGGACAAAAAATAACAAGTCAAAACTTGTATGAAAAACAAAGAGGTTATTACCCAAAACATATCATCAACATAAAATTGTAAAAAAATGGGTAATATAAAGTCATAATAAAATATTATATGGTATGGTATATATGAATATGTTTCTATGGTATATTTATAAAAAAATTAAATTTATTATTCATATGTTTTGAACATTTTTGAAGGAATTCATGGATTAAGGAAGGGGATTTATGCCTCACTTTTTACTTTTGTGAGACACATGCTATATTTACCACATATTTATTATGTGTGATGTATATAAAACCCATGAATTTAACTTATTATTATTATAAATGAAATTATTTTTTATATACATATCCATTTTAGGATCTATAGTTTATGGGGTTATGGTTTCAAAGGTACCAAATACTTAAGGGAATTTGTTCTCAATTTTTTTTGAGGCACATGTTACGTTACACACCTATATTATTTTAGTAGGTGTATATACATCCCATTTATGATTTTATATCATCAATATCCTTAATTTAATGTTATTCTGAGATTTATCTAGTCTTATTATTTAATAGCGATTATGATTCAAATTTTGCAGAGTGGTAAAACATTATTTCTACAATCTCATCATTTATCGGGATTGTTTGCGATTATGCTTCCATTGATGAAATATTGTGTCACATATCCCTAGAATTAAAATTAATTTTATTATAATATATTTATTTATGATATATTTATTTAATTGTACCATTTTTTTCCCTATTTATTACTTAAGATAATAAGGAAAAAGTTTTCATTAAAATCTGACTTTATTTCTCTCTTTATTTGAAAATATGTTTTCTTCCAAAACCTTGTTTTCAAAACATGTTTTTAATTTTTTTTTAAAAATTATATTTTAAGATAAATTTCAGGGAAAATTATTTTAAAAACGTTTTAATACTTTTAAATGATTTTTAAATCATACTTTATCATTTTTAAATTTTACTTTCAATGAAAAAAGTTTTCAAAATATTTTATTTTTTATAAAGAATTTTTAAAAGTGGAATGGATATTTTTCTCAATAAATGTTTTTAATGATCCTATCAAAATTATTTTCCATCTAATATGAAATATATTGGTGTTAAATATTCCTAATGGTGGATATGATCCATGGTATCCAATCATATTTTTTCTTTTAATGGTGTATGTTTTAGTGTCATGTTGTTATGGAAACCCGTTTTTTTCCAGAAGTCATTCGTGTTTCAAAGTGATTATTATGTAAACCATTCATTTTTCATGTTTTAACCAATTTATAATTAAAATAATTTATTTATTAATAAATTTATTAAATATATGTTTACTTTAGTCATTTTTGGTTCTGGTACATTACTTATATGATGGGGTAGACCAATTATCGCATTATAAGCCCATTATAGCATATATGATGGGGTGCACCAGATAGTGCCAGGTGGTCCCATTATAGATCACATGATCGATTCACCTAGATAAGGAAAAATTGTATTGGTAAATGATAAATCATTTATGATCTATGAGGGAATATTCTTTTTATACAAATCTCAATTATGAGGGTACATAGGTGGTCTGACGAATCCCAGAGATGAGGGTACATGGGTGTTTAGCCCAAGACAAAATATGGGGGTACACATCTTTTTATCCAAATCCTAGGGATGAGTGTACACATGTGTTTATACCAAGTCCAAATATAAGGGTACACTATTGTTTATCCCAATCCCAAAGATGAGGGTACATGGGTGGTCAACTCCAGCCCAAAGAGGAGGGTAAATGTGTGTTCATCCCACGCCTGAAGTAGGTATATGTGTGGTTAGCCCAATCCTAACTTATTATGAACGTATTGGTGGGTAGCCTTGAGAAAATATTTTATAATGTTATATGTATGCCACAGATTCCATGTCTTATACTCTCATGCATCATGTTATTTTATTTCCTTATGGATCATGTCTTATGTCATTCCAATATTTATTCCATGACTCATGATTATAGTCTTTGATATGAAGGGTAGGTTTTCAAATGTAATGCCCATGTTATCATTCCATTATGTTCATGTTATGGTTACACATCTCCCTTGTTTTCCCTTAATAAGACTCTAAGATCACCCTTTATTACATTTTAATTGCCATGGTTATGAGTAAATTTATTATGTATGGTGTGCCTTATAAAGTTTCTAGTAATTAAGAACATAGTGGGAGATGTCATAGCACACTTATGGTTCAGTGTTTAGGTATCCATCATTCCAAAGGAACTAAACTACTATGGTTCTTAGGAATTTAGTTTAGAAATGAAAAAAATATTCCACAAAAATTATGTAATATCAATATATGAATATATTGGGTGATTATAGTTGGTTTCAGAGTACAGGTTTAGTTAACCTTTAAAAATAAGATGGTAAAACCCTATTGAGATCCATAAGAACTTGTCTAAGTAAAAGTATAACGATGAGTCAATGTATAGGAAAATGTATTTGAATTTTGGTAATGGATAGACAATTTGATTTAAAATAAATTACATCTCTGTTTGGATATTATAAGTGTGTGTGGCTCTAGAATATATGTACATAGGGGTAACAAACATGAAAAAAAATGTATTGTGCTAGACTTGGCATGGAATTGGTGTATGACAACGGGCCTTGTTTTGCACCTAATTTGAAACTCCCATGGGATATTGTTTGAAAATTCATAAACTCCTTAGGAACCATAAAGATGTATCTAAATAGAAGATTACTATTAATAACCTAAAAAATCCCTAAGGTGTCATAGATTAAAGAAGAATGTTTCATGATTTAGACATCCTATATGTTATTTTTCATGATTATGTGCTTCCCCAATATGATCATTGTTGTTCACATTAACATTTTGGTTTTATTCAATAATTGAAACCTAAAGGAACCATGTAAATGGGGAATGAAATAGAAAATGAAATGATTCTACCTTTAAGAAACTGACAGTTATGGGAGCTAAAATAAAAAAACTTTTTCTATTCCCACAAAAAAATATCAATCTATGAATCATGATGAACATACAACTGAGAAATGGAGGGAAAAACACTTTGTTCAGTCCTTAATGAGGTAGCTCTTACCTTTTTAAAGTGGCTCCATTGACCCGTTAGTTGCAGAGAAATGGATCAATACAAATAACAATATATTTTCCATTTTCTAGTGTTCGGTTCATAAAAATTTAATATTTAATTCTACCATCAGTAAGGTGAGTCAGATAAATTGAGGAATATTATCAAGAATATAATGTGACAAGATGAAATTTACTTCATGGATAGGGATGAGTTAAAGAAATTATTTTTCAATAAGTTTATTCCTTATATTCTTTGTATGAAGACTTTGATGGAATTTTTAAATCTTAAGTAGAAGGATGGTGAATCTATTGGTGCCTGTGAAGAACATTTATATGGCATTTCAGGTACTATTCAGGTATTATAATTCATCTTGAAAATAAGATTAGACAATTTGCCAGTGGATTAAAACCAAATTTATGAATGGATTTAGTCATAGGGAATATTAGTTTCTATGAAGAGACTGTCTGATGTTCTTTCAAAGTGGAAATTGAATTTAGAGTTAATTATCAGTCACATGGTTTTGATAAAAAGATAAAAAATATAATTCAAGTTAAAATTTGGGAAATATGGAGAGAATAATGGGAGATTTCATTTATGCTCAATGTGAGGGAAGATAGATGGATGGAATTGTCTTAGTGGACATGTAAATTTATCAAGTGCGGAATTAAAGTTCATCAAGAATATGAATTTTAACTTGATTAGAAAAGGTTAGTAATTTATGTGAATAATGAGAAAGACCCCAAAAATACACCTCCAATGATTTGGTGGTTCATTTTCAAAGTGTTTGGGAATAATGCTAACAAGTTACTCAATACAAGGAATACTGAGGATGATAAGTTACAATAACCTCATATGAAAAAGAATAAGTGAAATCTCATTCCATCACAATGGATAAAGGGAATCATGATAAATATAGAAAACTTATCCTCTCCTACTTAGATGGGAATTTCATGTCCTATTTTCTATGAATGATCCCCCTATGGAAATCACATTTTTCATCCATTAGTGTAATTACATGTGATTTTCTACCTGTATTATAGAATAATGAAATCAAATATTCTATCGGTATAAGGATAAACCCAGGATTCAAATGAAAATGTTTTTGTATAACATAAGATCTTATATAAGGGATTAGTGGTTAGTTAAAATATATAAGTGTACATACCTCCATGTAAGTTTAACTAAAGAGTTAATGTTTACATCATGGGTTTATATGATTAAGGTTGATAATAAGTTAAAAATCGTAGACACACTCTCTCTCGAGTTTTTATGTGATTATAATTTATCAAGATTAAGGATATTCTAATAGACATTTATGGTAGTTTTGGTTATTATTAAGCTTTAGGAGAATATATAACCATGGTATTAACATATTTTTCATGTGAGTACTAAGAGTTTCTTCAGGATATTTCAAGGATAAATGTTATGTTGATTTTCAGAAATTAAGTTATATTCATTATAAATTCTAATTTTTGTAAGGGTTATAAGGTTAATCATTTATGGAATGGTTTACGTTTAATTTCAAGTGAGGTTTTATATATTTATATATTACCTCAACATATGTAGATTTATGTATAACCTATGTTAACTATTTTTTCTAATGATTACTAATTATAGGAGAAATGAATTATCATTCTATTTATGGGCATTATGATCCATTATTCCTTCAGGCATAACAAGTTCACCTTAATTTATTCTAGTAAGGAATGAAGTTGGAATTGATCAAGGAACAACCACAAGGTGGGGTTGTGATTTTGAAATAGAATTAATTCAAGTATGTTTATCTTCCTATGAAAAATCATTAGCTTTAGGAAGAGGGTATTAAAATAAAAATATTTTCCTATAATAATCATTTTTTATGATATCAATGATATTTTGCATGCTTATTTGGTCTACGGTGTTATGATCACATTCCTTATTTAGATAACACACTTTATTATTATCAGTGGTCTTTATCACTCTCTATATATATTTAATTTTCGCCTATGTCCAATTCTTTACTTCCCTCATATGTTCTCCTATGTGGAAATTGAGTTATGAGTTACTTTGTGTAACCATTGGGTTCCCAACTTTCCCTTTTTAATGGATATTTTAGTATTATTTTTAATGATGTGGGTTTTTAGGAAAGTAAATTTAAAGTATTAAAACATTGATGACCGAGATGAATTTTGAGAGTGAAATTAATTTTAAGTGTGTTAGAATGTTACACATCACGTTTTTATGATTTTTTTCTATTAAATTAAAATTATATGATGGAATCAGATTCAAGATACACCAATATAATATTATACTACACATAAAACTTATTTATCACTTAGTATACACAAAAATATGTTTTTATTATGCTTCACAGAATACCAAGTTTATATTTCATTTCACCCAACACTTATCTTAGCTTGTGTTACACACAACAATGCGTATATAACAAATGTGACATATTATTAAAATATTATTATAGTTATCACCTTTACATTGGAATTATGGGTGTGAAAAGTATTAAATAAATTATGAGTACATATTTTATGAATTTTTATTAGATTAATTATTTAGTAAATAATTAATTATTGATTAAAGTATGAACTATTTTAAAATAAAGAAATTCATTTTATAAAAATCAATTTTTCTGTGTAGAAACATGCTTTAGATAAATAAATTAAACAAAATACTCTTTATGAATGATTTTAATATATTATTTATATTTTATATTATATAAAATACTTAACATTCATATTATTTTTTTCTAGTCAGGTGATAAGAATAACTCTAATTTTATGCGTAAAAATGTATTTATGTAAAATATGGTTTTACAGAAACTAAATGGCACACATATTTTAAAAATAATATTTTAAAAATTCATAAATTATATATGACAAAAAATTCCATTTTTTAAAGTAAAGTGTAAAAATTATCTTATGGTGAATTTTTGTGATTTTTCTCAAAAGACTCATTTTTTGATGAATGGAGAAAATACTAAATTTTAATTAAAATAATTCCTTTTCAAATTATTTATATAGTTAAATTATATTTTTAATTGGTTTTAAACTATAATTAGATAAATTATAAATTTTTTAATTCAATTTAGGTCATTAGAATCAATTTCATATTGAAATTTGATATAAAAACATTGTAACATTTTGAACATTTTTTCACTTTAAAAACATGCTTTCACATTGCATCCATGAGATTAATTTTAAATTAAATTATGCCACATATGTGAATGGAATTTTTAAAAATGGATTCCATGTTTTAAATTAGAATAAATTATATTTTTTATAAATTTCAACCTGATTTTTTACAATAATGACTAATTTCCATAATGTAGTAGCACTGTAGCAGGAACTATGCAGTACTGTAGCTGGTATTATAGAAAGAACTGAAACAGGAAATGTTTGGCACTGTAGAAGTTGGGAATATTCCCCGATTAGGGACTTCAGGCCATCGATTTGGTCCTCAAGTCCATTAAGGTCTTCAGGCCACCCAGGACATCAGGTTAGTAAGGCCTTTGGGCCACCTCAAGGCCATTGGGCTACCTTAAGTGCAGATGCAAACCAGATAACCTATAAGGAACAAGCTTCAAGAGGAGATGAGTAAGGAGCATTCACCATAAAATAAGCTAAAAGGATTGCAATAATGAGAGGGTATGGAACCTACAATCAAGAAAAGCCTATGCATGTATGGGAAAGCCTAGCTGAACAGCCATGCGAAGGTGGAGAGATGATTTCACGATGAAGATGCTGGGGAGGAGCAGTGCCAAGTAGTTAGTCTGGGTTGTATGTAATGTTTGAAGACTACAGGCAATAAATTCCACTAAGGCCTACAAACCATGTAATACTTACGCCTATGGGCCCTATAAGGGTTCCATATCTCCTCTTGAAAGGTGTACTATAAAAAATCAATAAAAAATGAAGGCCTTCGGGCCATTGTAGGATTATGGTTAAAATATAATTTTATGTATTACATGTGTTTGTATTAAAATTAATTTGATAGAAACATAAGTTTTTTATTTAATGATTTTGACTAAATATTTATAATAAATGGGTATATAATTTATAATAATTATCTTCTTAATTATAATGTTAATAGATAAATTGCCTAGGTAAATAAAAAGATACAAGTTACCTTGATAAAAACTATAAAGATAAAACTGAGTATACTAAAAGAATAATGAATAATTTGTTAAAAATGTATTTATTTTGAGTGGTGGAGGTATATATATACCAATTAATCTCTATGTTCAATTATTTTTCTATTATTTGGTCACATGAGGTAAGGGAGACTTTCAAATAGTTAATATCTTTGGGTACTTACAAGAAGGCCACATAACCTACATTATAAAAGGTAATTCACTCTACCCACATATTCACACCACAAAATCTATTGGGATCATCCAAACCCTAAAACAATAACTTCATGAAATACCTCCCCTCATATTGGAAGCCTTTATTTTTCCAAAAATACAACCAAGTATGTTTTTTGGTGAAAATCAATAAGAGATACCCGAATAAGTGGTAATGTTCATCCATAAACATTTTTGTTTTATTTCTTCCTAAACACCATAAATTATTTTTAAAATATCATTATATAATAACTGAGGAATATTAAATACTCTAATATTTTTTTTATGTTATGATTAATACCTACAACTATACACACTTCTATCAAATGGGTTATGAAATCATTGTTCGTGTGTACGACGGACTACCACCTTGTGGACCGTTGTTGTTCATTTTTCCATTACCACAACTCATGGTTGGTAATAATGATAGAAAACAAATTATATATGTTATATAGGATATTTATTAACTTATTATTCTTATGTAATTATTATAAAACAAATTCATTCCTGATTTTCATTTTTGTGGGAATACGATAATGTCCTTCAAGCGCACGTCAGACTACTACCTTGCAAAGCAATGTCATTCATTCACACAATGCATGGAATTTATTTATGAATGGGTTTAAAAGAATATGACATATATGAAATAAATATGATTATATATTTATAATAAATCATATAAATTTCTTTATTTTATTACGAAAATCAGATGGAAATGACATTCATCCATACGTACGACCTACTGTCTCTATGAACAGTGTATTCCATTTCCTATCACTAAATTTTATAAGTTACTCTAAATAAATATATAATTAATATATATGATATTTATGTCATGGTTATTATTATAGATATTATAATATCATGATATAATAAATATAACCAAGAATAACAAGTCAAAACATGTTTGAAAATCAAAGTGACTATTAACCAAAACATAAATTTAACATGGAGTTGTTAATAAACAGTTAATATAATGTCATAATAAAATTATATATGGTATGATATATATGAATATGGTTCTTTGGTATATTTAAAATAAACTTATATTTATTATACATGAGTTTTCAACTTGTACAAAGTAATTCAATACTTATGGTAATAGATTTTTATCTCACTTTTTACTTTTGTGAGACAAATGCTATATTCACCACCAATTTATTCTCTATGGTGTATATACTTCCCATGAATGTACCATATGATTATTCTATATATTATTTTGTTATTTAAATATAAAATTGAGGATATCCCTTTAATGTGGTTATGGTTTTAAATTTACCATAGCGGTTTGGGAATTTTATCTCAATTTTCCTTCTTTGAGACAGATGTTATGTTATGCACCTATATTCTTTTTTGAGGTGTATATACTACCCATTTGTAATCTCATATCATGAATATAATTCTTTTCATGATATTTTAAGCTTCATTTAATGTTATTTTTCTTGGGTACTATGATTCTTTGTTACCAAAGTGGTAAGATTTTACTGCTACAATATCATCATTTTTTGAGATTGTTTATGATTATTCTACCATTAATTTAAAATTATGATCCATATATCCAAGGTTTTCATGAATTTTCATCAAATCTAGTTATTATTTATACCTTAATTTAATGTTACCATTTTTTCACTCTTTGGTAATTAATATAATAGTAAAAATTTAAGAAAATGTAACTTTATTTCTCACTTCTATAAGAAATGTGTATTCTGCCAAACCCATGTTTTTTTAAAATATTTTCAAAAATGTTTTTAAATGATATTTTATAAAAAATTCCAAATAAAATGATTTGGAATTATTTTTATGTATTCTAAAATATTTTAAAATCGTTCATTATAAACATTCAAGGTTACTTTTTATGTGAAATATTTTCAAACAAAAATTCTTAAAAGGCGTATTTCAAAGAAGAAAGTATATTTCCATCAGGATATTTTTTAAATATTTCTTTAAGAATTATTTTCTATCTATTATGAAATCCCTTGGTGTTACATATTCCTTATAGGGGATATAATCCATGTTTTCCCATCATTTCATTTCACTAAATGATTTATGTTTCTGTGGCATGTGGTTATGGAAACCTTTTTATTTTATATGGTTCATTCATGTTTCAGTGATATTGTTATGGAATGCATTTATTTTCCATGGGTTAATAAATTTATAAAGAGAAGAATGGATATTGTTATGATTTTTATACAAGATCATTGTACTGTATTCAATTTTCCATTCTTAAACATTACTTGTACAGAGGGGTGGCCCAGTTACCACCTGGTAATATTTTTATAGAATCTATGATGAAGCGTCCCAGATTGGGTCAGGTTATCCAATTATATTTTACATGATTTGTACACCTATATAACCATTCAATTAATTGAGTAATGATAAATTCTATATGATCTAGGAGGGTATATAGGTGTTTATCCCAATCCCAAAGATGAGGTTATATGGGTGGTCTACCCAAGCCCAACGATGAGAGTGCATGGATGTTTATGCCAAGACCAAAGAAGTTGGTACATGAGTATTAATCTAAATCCTATAAATGAGGGTACATGGGAGTTTATCCCAAGCCCATATATTAGGGTTCAAAGGTGTTTATCCCATGACCAAAGATGAGGGTACATGGGTGGTCAACCTAAGCCCAAAGAGGAGGGTACATGGATGGTCATCTCAGGCCAATAGTAGGTACATGGGTGGTTAGTCCAAGCCTATCATGTTATGAACATCTTGGTGGTTATGCTTGAGATAATATTTTCTGTACTTATATATATGCAAAAAATTCCATGTCTCGTACTCTCATGTCTCTTATTCTTTTATTTCCATATGAATCATGTCTTATGAATAATCATTCTTTTTTCTTGAATAGTGATTATAATATTTGATATATGGGGTTTGGTTTTCAAATGTTACCCTCAAGTTCTCATATGCTTATGTTCATTTAATGCATATGTATCTCCCTATGTTTTCCTTTCTGAGTATATGAGATCACCCTTCCTTATTTTTCCTTTCCCTACATTATGAGGATGTGTATTATTTATGATATGTCTAAGAAGAGTGGCAGTTATGAAGAATGTGGTGGGACATGATGTATCTCAATTATGTTTCAGTATTTATGTTTCCATGTTTCCAAAGTACAAAATGATTATGGTTCTTGGTCATGTTTTTTATGTGATGAAATATATATTCTAAAAACATGATGTAATATATATGTATGAAAATCCTGGATCATTATAAGGGTTAACATCCTCTTTTTTTTTGTGTTTTTAGGATTTCATACTTGTTTTGTTTAAAAAAACCCCTACATTGGATATAGATTCATGTGTTCAGTCTTATTTAAATGAAAGTAATTTATATTGAGACCTTAGAGTACCTTGTAAATGTGAATATTTGTTATGCTAGTAAGAAATAAGATGGTTCCAATAGTTACTTTTTAATAGTAGTCACCATTTTCTTAACTAGTTTGACTCTTTTTGAAGTTATTGTGGGGATTTATTTAAACCTTTTATTTTCCATAAATTTTTTCATACATTGATTTGGGGTTATTTATCATGAATTCAATGGAATTATTTTTTTTATAAGTTCTATATTATATGGGTGTATTGAAATTGTTTCATGTGTACCAGAACTTTAGGTTAATGCCACCAATGTTTGTGATATGCATACTCAGTGTTAGTCACCAAACCTATTCCTATTAGAGAAATAATTGGGGTGGCATTCTTAATTTTACTCTAGCCAGGTGGAACCTAGAGGGTCAGGTTGTGACATAGTGGTATCAAATTATTTCATCTTAGGTCTAGAGTTTGGGGATATTCTAGCTATAAGTTTTTGGTTTAGATAATTGGGAAATAGTGTTAATGTGTCTCAAGTTCATATGTCTTGCATTGGAAACAGTGATGGTGGATCAATTGATGTATTTATTCCCCAATACATTGATTACATAATTTTTTACTCTGGACATGTAGGAATTGGTTGTAGGGGAATCTTTGGTACATGCATCATATAGGAATGGGTTGTAGTTTTAATGTTCTTCTTTAGTCATCTCCTGAGATATGCCCTTTTGACCATGGTGGGTCTTATCTGTCATTAGACTCCTCCATAATGACTGCAATCTAGGATTACAAATTATTGTAAAAATTATGATCTGCTTATAGATGAGACTTTAATCTAGGCACCTCTATAGGAGGTGGTTCCTCTAGGTGGATAATGAGTGGTACCTTCACTCATTGAGCAGTATACTGACTCACTTCTGATGGTTTAGGTGGATTATCCCTATTAGGTTAAGTAGAATTTCTTCCTAAAAATATTATTATATGAATAACATTTTTAAGGAATTTAATTAGTTTATAGAATAGTGGTTTCTTGAGTTTTAGGGTGGGACAGACCCCCAAGCAGTATAGGTCTCAATCATACTTATAGAATGAGTGTTCTACCTAGTTAGAATAGTATCGATGGTGGTAATAGAAGTGATAATTCTCAAAGGTTACACTTGGAATTGGTGGATCCCACTAGTAGTTTTTTTTTGTGATTTTGGTCATGAAATAAAGAGGGAATCTACCCCCTCCCAATATACATTCTCTTATGATAAATTATAAAGCTTTTTAGATGAGTCAGTACCACCCAAAAAAGATCATATTGATGTGTGGTAGATTAGTTCATTAGATTTTTTGTATTTGAGGCATTTTTGATACTCTATGTTATCTGAGAGATACATGGTAATTGTGAATAGAAAATGAAGGGGAGGGATAGATTAAAATAGTATAGGATTGTGACATGGAGGATTCAAGTGTAATTCAAGGTTCAACCTATTTCTTCTTTGATTCAGCTGCAGATTTAATACGCACTCACTATCAACTTTTTCTAATCCCATAACTTTTTTACCGTTAAAGATTATAGTGGGTTGTTTTAGTTTCACCCATGTGTTTTACGACTCCTATTAGGGATATTCAGTGATCACACACTTTTTCCAATAGTGTGACCTAACTCTTGGAAGATTTGGCTTCATTTGTGATATCTCTATCGATGTGGTGAGGCCCTATAATGTTTTATATATTATATAATAGTTTAATACTACCAATACCAAATATGAATATTTATAGTAAGGGTTTCAGTGTACCCGAGTGGGTGGGATATGTTTTCCCTTTGTTGGGAAGAAGGAATATTAGGTAGAGTAGGATGAGCTTGTTTGGAGGTGGATACAACCAATTTCTCTTTAGTTGGCTCGTATGACCCTTAGAGTGGTGGAAACTATGAGCTTTTCATCTCAAGAATTGGTGGATTATTATTAAGAATTCATCATGAGAATGTTCTAGTTGTACTTACCCAAAAAAATACTTACTTATAAATTAGTCTTGAAACTGGGGAAGACCCCAATATTTTTTCCAGCATATTTGATGACCCTTGTAAGACAATGAGAGCTATATGTCAAGATTGACAGTATATAGAAGAAGGCATGTTTTTCACCACACATGTTCCTTTTGGAATCCATTGGTTTTCTTAAAGGAGGTGGATGGTATCGTAATTCTATTTGTAGATTATCATATGTTAAACTAGGTGGCATTAAAAAATTACTATCCACTACCGATAATCAATTACATCTTCAACCAGTGGTTAGGTGTAATGTAGTTTTCAATGTTTGAACTTGGTGTAGGTTAACACCATTTTCAATATCAGGAGAAGGATGTACTGAAAGAAATTTTTTGATACTTCAATGGTATCTAAGGGTTCTTGGTGATTCCTCTTAGCATGGAGAAAACCCTAGTAGTGTTTATATGACTCATGAATAAGATCATTCAACCCTTCAAAGACAGGTTCATGGTATTCCACATGAATGAAATACTCATGCACTCAACATTAGATGAGGAGAACATGAGACATTTTTTAATGATTCTATACATACTCCATGGGATCTATATTTATAGTCATCCCACAAAGTTTTGGTTCTATATTCAAGAGACTTGCTTCTTGGGACATGTAGTCTCAAAATATGGATAAGGATTGATCCTAGCATTGTTTGAGGAAATTATATCTTGGGAGCCACATAATAGCATTACTATGGTGTTATTATTCCTTGGGTTGTCAAGTTATTATCGAATATCACTGCTTGATTTCTCCATGATCGAGGCACCCCTAACTACATTGACCTAAAAGGGGTCTCCTTTCTTATGATAACAATTATCATCGAAATCTTCAATAGATGTGGAAAAAGTTAAATAGTTCCACCATCTTGAGATATCCATTGAATAGTGTTCTTTATATAGTGTTTTATTTGTCCTCTAGAGATAGGACTGTATGTTTTCTGGTGTAGAGGCTAGTAGTGATAATTATGGGTCTCAAAATCTGAGACACCATGTATATAATTACATGGCCCTTGACTTAGAGCATGCGACAAAAATTGTTTCCATAAATTCATAGTGACACAATATTATGGGGGATAAATTAATCATATATTCTAACAATAAGAATATCATGTATAATTTTTTATAGAAATTATTTAACATCTTGCAAAGGCGATGGATGGATTTCCTACAGGAATATGGATTTGAGATTGTCTATACTTTTTGAAAGGATAATGTGGTAGTAGATTATGAAAATATGAAAATACATACATAGTGATTTAGATGATAAAATTGAGTTGTTATACTCTTTACAATTTAACATTATAAAAGAGGATGGTTTGACATACCTCCAGTCTATGGTAGTAAACCCTATACTTCTTCATCATTTAGGAAGGCACAACATAGGGGTATTTATTGTGAGATATTTCAAGACCATATATCCACTAACATGAATCTGATGGATATTTTCAATATTGGATCACTTCATCCTTTCTTACGGTAGAATATGGTCCAATAAAACAATGATATTAGGTGATAATGGGGTTTTATACATTCCCTTTAGTGTTTCATCAATGTGTGGGGAAGATGTTTTAGGAGCTTCGACATCAGCTTTGATGGGAAAGGGTGTAGAGGTGTGTTGTTGAGTTTATCTCTTGAAACCTAACCTACCAATTGGTTAAGTACAAGGTTTTGTATTAAATTTTAAATGATATTTTATCTCCATTTATTTCATTATGGGACTTATAAAATCATTTAGGGGATAAAACACTATCTCGATGATCATAGACCGACTCACCAAATAGACCAACTTCCTAGAAATCCATCAGAAGAGTTCAATGAGGAGTTCTGGAAGACTATTCATATAAGAGATAGTAAGGCTTCATGGAGTTTCCTTGATGATCATCTAATAACATGAATCAAAATTCACTTCAAAATTTAAGATAATATTATAAGAGGCTTTGGGAATCAATTGTGGCTATGAAAAATTTCTTACCCCTATACTGATGGGTGGTCATAATATATATTTAATGTTCTGAAGGATATTATTTAGTATTGCATTTTGGTTTCTATTTATAACTAGGAGGTTCATCTACCCTTTGTGGAATTTTTGTATTGCAATATTTACCACACCACTATTGGTATGGCACCATTCAATGCCTTGTAAAAGAGACTATATAAGTCATTACAATATTGGTTAGAGCTAGGGGATAGAGCTTATGGGCCAATAGTAGGCATTAGTTAAAAAAGAGAATGTTTTAATATTCTATGAGTATACGAGGATGACTCATATCCATCATAAGTCCTATGCGGACAAAAAAATTTTCCATTTGGAGTTCATCTAAGAAGGACATATTTTCCTAAATGTATCACCTTGGTAATGAATGAAAATATTTTTCCATGTTTGAAAGCTATATTTTAGGTTCATTTGCCCTTTCCAGATTATGCACAATGTTTGTGAGGTGGGATACTGCTTGGCCTTACCACTATAGTTAGACCATATGCATGAGGTATTCCATGTGTCATAGATGAGGAGATACATGCATGATCCATCCCATGTTATCGAAAATCGAGATATGTACATTGAGGGTGAGGTTTTAATTTTGGGGTGTTAGGTGGAATTTGTGGATAAGTGGGAGAATATCATTCATGGGAGAGTATTTCACTTTATTTAGGTTCATAAACATCATGAGAACCTCCAAAATGTCTCAAGGGAGTGGAATAACCAATCACAATATAAGTTTCATCACAAATCTATTTATTTTTTCTCTTATAGGTGTGAAAATATTTATAGGTGGAGAGAATAAAATGACTCTAAAATTACTTTTCGACACTTTGGAATAAATAAAATACTTTTATCACAATAAGGTGTAGAGTTTGTGTGGGATTCTGTGGCCCGTGGAGCCTCGATGTTGGTATATTAAATTTTTATCATATTATATATCATACCAGTATAGTTTTTCATAAAAATGGGAATAAATAATGAATGATGTCTTAGGTGATAAAATAAATACTTCCATTAAATCTAAAATATGGGATTTACACTAGTTGGGGTATAATATTTATCAAACTTTTAGATTAATAAAATGGCTAGTGAAGCATTTGGTAAATTAAATAAATTTTATTTTTTTAATTTTTTTAGTTCCTAATGAATGTGTTTAACCTATCCAAAATCTATTAATACCCTGATATATATCCTCTATATTGTTATCTATATAACCCTATAAATGAAGGATGATCAATGTGAAGGAAATTGTTGGTGGACAACGACGTCAACATGGATCATTGATTTGAATACTATGTATATTCTCATCATAAATGAATTTATAGTTTCTCTCCAACTCTAACAATGTGTAAATCATTTTTCATCGACAAATGATCCAAACTTGAGTTAAGAAATTTGTTTTCTTAGATCAATCATGTTTTTGATTTATCCATTTTAATGCGAATTTATTCTTTCATAAATTAATTTGTGGGTCACTTTTATGGATTATGGTTGATTATTTCTAATACCTATAAGTAGGAATTGTTACTTCATGAAATTCTTCCTCATTCATAAATTTCCCCATAAATTCTAGAATACATACCCAAATAATGTCTAATGTAATTTTCCTCATTTTTTATGTCATTTAATTCTCCCTTCATTCTTAAGAAATTAATTTTCAGTGTTTTATTTGACTGATTGTTCAATTATACCCAATAACTAATCATTGTGTGATCAATATTTTATAGAAAATATCATTTACATGGGTTTAATTTCAGAAATTAACATATAATGGGGGATTACTAACAACTATGGAAGATCATGTTTGGACTAAAGATAATATATTAATGAATTTATCATTCCATCAATGAATTGCAATGAGATACATTTTACTAGAAGTTGGGTGGCCAAATTTTTACCACCTATGTCATTTCAGGTTTGATGAACCTTAGATCATAGTTTTCAGGTGTGATTTGTGGTTTATGTGAATGAGGAGTTGGTGAGGATGGATACGTATGAAGACCAATGTGTTTTAGAATATCCATATACACACAACGTGTTTCTTGGAAGAACACACACCATGTGACCCAATTCTAAGAGGATAGGGTTTACACATATAGATAAATATGAAACATTATGTGACCTATTCACATGTTTAATAAACTATGGTTAGTGACTCTATGTGTTCCCCTAGATACACAGGCACGAATATGGCCATGCTATACAGGAATGAACAGGGTAAACGGGAATTGATAGTGTACACAAGCATGATAAAGGTACATGATAATAATATAGAGTACACAGAAATAGACTCGTATAGTTATATGATTAGTGGTACATGTTTATTCCTTATACATGCATTGTACCCCTTTTAGGGCATGTAAGATGCCTCATTTTCCACTCTCTAGTTGAGTATTAACGGGATATGTTTTATTGGTCCATCATTATAAGGGGATAATGAGGCATGATGTCCTATGAATATGATGAGTTATCCCCACTATGGGTTAATTATGGATATATTCAAGTACCCATCCGTGTAGAATGAGGTTTGATCCTCTATAATTATTCCCTATTTTTGGTTAGGTATCATGTTTCTGATATCTAGGGCATGTTTTCCCATTCTGTTTGGGTTATCTAGGGTAGGGTTAAGTATAATCCTTAGTCCCTAGACATGATCTCCTATCTATGTATTGACAACTATTATATCCCAATGAGGTGTATTATGACTAAGTGAGTATTGTAGATAATCCCTTATAGTACCATCATACCTCATCATGGTAAGACCTAATGAATATAAATTCTCAAACGAGTGCCATAATTTTAGTGATACCTTATGAATAATTTATTTACGACAAATGTTACTTTCGATCTTATATTAGAATACTAGGATATCATTGATGAAATAACCTCACCTTGATACATGGAGTGTTACTTTGATTAGATCTGGGCTATATTTTTTATTCCCTTTTCTTTATGATCTAGAGAAGAAAACCTCTTTGATGATTTGTGTTTTTATTTTTTTCTAATAGGTATGTTTATAATCACACATCATAAACTCTTACCACACGTGTCATGTCTTATGAAGACAATAGGAATTTCGATGGATTCCTATGAGGACCTAGTGCAGGTAGAGCTTAGTTGTGCATGTCATCCCATGGAGGGTTCTAGAAGTTGTATATTTATTGAAATCCCCTTTTGTTGGTGTGTTAAGAATCTTTTTATAGTTATTGTGGGTTTTATTTGTTCCATTACATTGACACACATGTTTTCATACTATGGTGTGTGATTAGTTGTTTTGCATGCATTTTTAGTATATGTTGTCTATATTTTCTTCATTATACCAATGTATGGAGATGTTTTCATATGTATAGGTACTTTAGAATAAGGTTACGCATGTGTGTGAAATGTCTATTCAGTGTAACTGCCCATCCCCTATCCTATTATAGGTTTCCTTAGGGTGTAATACTTGAATTACTACTATCTAGGTTAGCCCTGATGTGGGAATTCATAACACGGAAAGGGTTTCTACATGAGAGAAGAACCTCTAAATGTGGTGTTACCGAACACTTCAATATAAATTTTTTGGAAAAAAGAGTGTGTATTTTCAAGATTAAGAAAATGAAGATAGGATTTAAAGAGAGGAAATATGAAGGATTTGAAAATAATATAATAAGTTTAGTTAGAAGAATAGAAATATTGAAAGAAGGAATATAATTAGAATGATGGATAATTAAGAGATTTAATACACTAACTCTTGTAGTCATTCTAATGATGACTATGCTAGAATATTATTAACTTTATGGACATGTTGAAAGATAAGAGAACCCGGGTTATGAGGGAAGGGAATAAAGCTATATAAAACACATGTGGAAATTTGATCATGAAGTGTGTCTTGAAAAAAAGTCTCAATATAATAAATAAATCAAATAACATACAAATAATGATAAAATTTTGATGAAATAAAATATGATTCTAATAACATAGAAAATTATAACATTGAGAAGATAAAGCTTCTTAATGTAAAAGCTATTAACTCTAGGAATCTAAAGGATAATAAAATAATTAAAGATAATTATTTATTGTGATCAAGATATAGAAGTGAAGGAATAATCATTATAAAAGGGTGATGAATGTTGTATACATGTTTAGGTAAAATATTGACATTTTATACAGAAAATGAAAAAACAGGTTCAACTAGTAGTGCATTCCCTAAAATAAAAACTATAAAATATTGGGTTGATAAAAGTTCTACAAATATGACATATATTGCAAAGAAAAATGATGTTAATTTGAAAAGAAAAATTTATTCTGGACTTAAAAAATTATTTTTTGACTTATACCAAAACAAAATGGTGAAATCGGAAGACATAATAAATAATTATATGTAAGAACTAGGTTTAAAGGGAACTGTTGGTGCTATGGAGTTTTAGAGATTATATTTTTTGGGGTATGATTTTTCTCTCCCATAAAATCAGAGATGTCCAAAATTTAGGGGGATATTTCGAAAGAACAAAAGTAAAAAAGTTTGTAAAGAAGAAGAAGACAGTGAATGGAATCTCATTTATATTATTTATAAAAAAATTGGATTTATTGATGAGATCTATCAAAGATATGACAAGTATGGTCACTATGTATATGAATAAATGACCATTATATTAGGATAGATATAAAAAGATGAAAAATAAAATATATCTCATAAAATAAATAGGGCTAAGAATGAACTTATAATTGAAGTGGTTTTTAAAGAAAACTTTTTGAGAATGGAATGAATTATTGATTGTATATTTTCATCATACATGACTAGAGATATCACAATTTTAAAGAATGTTGTAAAAATGGAATTATAGTTCTTTTAAATAATAGACCATTAAAGAACTAATTAATTGGTCATGCCATGATAGAACCTCAAAATATAGAGAGTGAATAAGTATTGATTTTAGATTGGAAAAATAACATACTAAGTGTAATCTGACTCTATGATAATAGAAATGAGGTTATTTTTAATAGAAACACATGCCTCATCCAGAGAACTAAATATAGAAGGATCATCATTAAAGGTGAATTAAATGGTGGTAATCCTTTCCAAATTGGTGATCCTAGTAAAATTTGTTACCTTAGTTGAGGAGGAATTATTTCATTATAGGTATCTACATCCATTTTGTGGGGGTTTACAAGTTATTTTATGATAAATGAGAACCTTTTTAATGAATATTGAGGGATGTTTATTTTGAATATGAAAATGAAATTAATTTAATATTTTTTAAAGAATGATAAATTTGTGAGATAAAATTGAAAAATGTTTAAGTTTAAATTTCCATTTTTTAAGAATTTTTTTTGAATAGTTATTATGATTTTTTTGTGATTATGTATTTGGTTTTGTAATTAAATGAAATTTATTTTATATTCATAAGATTTTAAATTAAAATTGAAATTTTTGAAATTAATTTTAATTTGAAATTTTAAATTTAGTTATTTTGTGATTTTGATGTTATATTATTGATGAATTTTTAATTCATTAAATTTAATTTTTTTTGGGTGCATTAGAATTTATTTTCTAGAAATTATAAATGGTTACATTTGATTTTTTTTAGATTTCTACATATAATAAGTATTCATATTTCCATATATCTCATTCACAAAGACCCTCAAATAGCCAAATTTCCCAATGGAAACCATGTAGCCAATTCTCAGAGAACTGCGTGTTGCTAAATTTCTAAATAGCATTCACATAGTGGAATCTGGGAAAAATCCATATATGGGAATGTTGTGAAAATTAACATAACCAAATTACAACATACCTCTAAATCGATGTAGAAAAATTAATTCAAATAGAAAAATTATATTTATGTGCATATAATTGATTTTTCTTCTGGAGGAATTTCATTTTTGTGGATAAATTTGATCTTGAGACCTACTAAATTCAATGAAGATGATATAGGTTAAACTGTCTAATCCATGTGTATTGTGATGTCATGTTGACCTATTGGAGATCATCTATGAATGAATAAAGATCCATTCATAAACACATCATCCATATTTGAAGATTTTATCACAGCTAAACCCTATATCTTTGCTGAGGTCAGTGAAGTTGATATTTTCTGCCCGACCATACTTGTTGAAGAAGAATACCTAAATCTAAGACTGAGATGATGAAGGTTGTACACATCCCATGAACTCGATTGATAATAAAATTACTTTTTATTATCTTCCAAACTGATTTTCAACCATTTAGCTGTTATGAAGAGGAATACTGGTGAGTGATGGAATTATTCATGAAGTAATTCCCTCCAATCAAAAAAATTTAAGTGGAAGAAATTGTGTTTTCTTGATTGTGTGTTGTTGAGGGATGAGATGAAGGGGATGGTGGGGGTTTTAGTTATTCCCATGTCACTTATTTCAATATTGGTTTCATTTTCATTTATGTTGTTAAACACAATGAATTTGAGCTAAAGAATTCACCAGAATTTAGCTGGAATTATGGATGATCTTTCCAAAGTGTTTTTTCATCCGAGCTATGTTTCATCATGGAAGAAAAGACCGAAGAGGGCTTTCTGAATGATATTCAGTGACCATGCATATTTTAAGGGAATATTGAAATAAAATTTTTATATTGAGTGTAACCCAACATAATTTCTGAAGTAATATTCAAAAAATTGATCACCAGCATGAGAAAGAGTTTTCCTAAAGATATCGTGATGATAAAATAATGATTGAAGCTATTGTAGTTCTTCACATCTGGTTAGTTTCAAAACCATAAGAATATATTAGGGAACAATATTAAAAAAATATAAAATTCAATGTAACCGATAAATAAGTGACTTATGATTTTCATAATATTAGAGTGTTCTGAAAGTGAGAATAATATGTTGATGACTTTTTCTAGAGTGAAACATGTTATGATTGAAGCCCATTAAAATAGAATTATCATTGTGATTTCACCAAATGAGATGTTGGAATAAGTAGGTGAAGGGGTAGAAAAAATAAAAAATGGAAGCCAAATATAGATCCAAGAGGGAAGAAGTTTTTGATATTGAAGATACGTGACAGAGATGAGAAATTAGAACCAAGAGCTCTAAACATATAAGGTGGGGAGTCCAATGAATGAGGAATAATGGGTTTTTGATAGAGAATATTATTTTATATTTCTAATTCTATCTTTTTAAACTACTTATAAAATATTAATATCAAAAACTCATGTAGTCATTTTCATGTATCAAAATGTGATGATAGTGGAAACTTTTACTCTTCGATATTAACCAAAGTATCAAAAACTGTAAAAGGTTAATATTATCATATCTATTTTTGAAAATCTATATTATATAGAATTAACTAAAAGATTAAATCTATATAAATATAAATGAATTTTTTTCTACATCAAGTGAAATCTTAGGGATCATCACCCCTTTATTTAGGCACTATTATAATTGTTACAAACTGGAGAGAAAATGTAAAAACAGCTTATGAAATTTTAACATAGCTTGGTGAACATATTTTCATCAATTGTTCAAAAAAATTGTCTTTATTATTATTACTCTTTATTTTCTTTCATAGAATATTTTTACCAAGTCATCTATATATATACCATTCTATTATCACTTCTTCATTATTTCAGTATTGTTTTTTTCTCGTCTAGATTTCACACTCTTATACTTGACTTCCCTTGGGATTATCCTTATTCACCAATTTCTAGGTATTAATAAGTTTATAAATATTTAAATTTTTAGTTGTTAAATAAAATAATTTTCATTAATACAAAAGAAGAAAATGATTTTTGGAATAGGAGACTAGGACACCTTATTAATAAGAGTTTCAGAAAAATTGTAATAGAAAATATTGTGAGATATATGGCCAAATTAATCAAGGATAGTGTAACATCCTCAATTTATTGGTCTTCCTCATTTTAGGTTTTGATTCATATTAATGAGTTTAATTATTTGAGTTAAGGTATGTAAGGGAGAGTACAAGGAATGAGGTGACTCAAAATCATGAAAATTGAATACAAGATTTAGTTCACATTGTGGATGTATATTCATGACTAGAATGGCCTTTGGGAATAATTTGTGATTTTTTTAGGGAATGAAAATATTTTTGAGGACATGATATATTATTCATTCAGTGAAGGGGGATTTCATGAATTAAATCTATGGTGATGTGTTTTCCAGTGTTCCATCCTTCATGAAGGTTCAATATGTGAATCCATAATTCACACTATGAATGGTGTTTTTTCTGGAAGATTATGTGTTTTTAACACCTGAATCCTTTAAAATTATCCTTAATCCTCAATTTCATAATCCCTAAGTATTCTCCATTCTATTTTAGGTGATATTGACCCCTTTAAACTTTTTATATTGGAGTTTTAATCCAAGATTGATAGGTTTCCATTATATTGGTATGTTTTATCAAAACTATTAAATATATTCTTGATCTATTGGTTTGGAACTGGATTTTGGGATGTGTTGTTACAATATATTGATCATTTTTTGATCCATATATATATTTTAAAGATTTATCAATAATTTGTTTCCTATAGGATGAATCTATTGTATTCTATGGTGTGGAATGTGTGATGCTTGAGGCATGTATTGATCTATTCTTTTCACCAAAACATTATTTATGGATAATTTATTCTAATCATGGGAATTAATTCTTCATGCCTTCTCTTGATTTATCTTCCATTACCTTGATTTTTTGTGTCTTGATCCCATTGAGTTTAGCATGGAACCTATGATTGAGAAAGTGGGTTCCATCTCTACAATATGTTATATAAATTGTGAATGATTTGGTTTTATGAATTATTTTATAAATTAAATTGATTTATTATTGAATTGATTGATTTGTGTGTGTAAGAAGGTCTTTTCTAGAAAAGATATTTCCCCTCATTTTGGTAAAAGAAATCTGTTTTCAAATCATTGGGAAATGAATAGTGAAATTGGTTTTCAAATAATGATTATGATGAAAAGGGTTTCTTTAAATTGATTGTGCAATGTTAGAATCCCCTTGAAATTGATTTGAAATATACAACACATGGGAGCCTTAGGAACCTAGGATGATGGTTTAATATTGTGACTTATCCATTGAAATTGTAAGGGGGTTCACATTCTATGGTTATTATTCCTAGATACATCAGATCCATGAACTTGATCTTGACATTTTAAGGAGTTCACTTATTAGGGTGCTCCTCTGTTACTAGATTAGGGATGGTTCAACTCTAGGGATGTGAGTGTGAACTATTCACTATAAGTTAATTGTGTACAAGTGACCTAGATGGTCTGACCTTTGTAATCATATGGGTGATTACCATTTTTCATTGTAATTTTTAATTTTTTAATTTGATATGATATGATGCATGATTTAATAAATGTTACTAGATTAATGAAATCATTATTTAAAATAGAATAACCCAACAATTGGTTTAGAACATAGAAAAAAGAAAAATATTTTATCATGGTTTCTATATAAAAATATTTAAATTATTATCATTACAGGTTTTATTTTAAATTGAGCTTATTGGGATTATTTTATAGAGAATTTTTATGGAACACCTAGGTAGGATCCCATTAATCCTATTTATCTCACACCCAACACACTATCTCAGAGGTGTGTAAACCATAATTAATAATATTATGGAAAGGGAACAGAACCATAATGAGGTTGAAGGGTCTTCAAAAATTGGGTATGTTTAGGTAGTGGTGATATCATGGGATGTTTCCTACCTAATAGTTATAGTAAAATTGGATAATTTGGTTATTCATTTCAATGTTTTAAGACTTTTACTTTTAGTTTTATCCTGCTATCTTTTTAGTTAAATAGCTATTGTTGGCACTTTATTGTTATATTATATTGTGTTGTTGGTTTTCTTTATATATATACATACCATGTATCATTATTATGTTTGAAAAATAATTACCTCATGTAGTCATAGATTTTATGGGTGTTATTCATTGGCCAATGGGGATCATGAATTCCCATAGAGTCTAGTAATGATATAGTTTGGAGCCTAGTTGGACGGATTGTTTAGGCTGAGATGTGGAAATTTTGTATCAAAAGAGGTTATGCTCAATCTTGAAAAGTTGATAGAAATGAAATATGATTTTTGGGACTTGGGAGGTATGTTGTGGTTTGTTCATGAACATATATTATCATAACAAGCCTCAAGTCACCATGGTATGTGGGGATGTATGTATCTAGTGTTTGGTTTTGACCTTGATCAAATTATATTCTTCTATTTTTATGGTTTAAACTAATATTGTTTTATTGTCACCTTCTTTCTTTCTAATTTTTGTATATAGAAACATGCATCTGAGATGTCTTTCATGGGTTCCTCAAGAAGGTAAAGCATGAGATAATACACAAGGGAATTCTCCTCTATATTAGAATCTCTTAGAGGCTATAATACCGACTACTTGGGTTATGGATCAGGATGTACTGCCGATTCAAAAACAAGTCATTGAGGCATAACCATGGGATAGAGAAGATAGTGATTGAGTGAATGAGTTCTTGCAGAAAAATCCTAAATCATTTAAGGATATTAATTTTCCCCAAGAATTTGAGGAATGGTAAAAAAATATCAATCTTGTTTTCTATATCCTAGAGAAGCCTATGTCATTCATGGTGAAATCTAAAATGTTCATGATCAAGGGTTACAACAATTAGTTATTGGATTCCATAGTTCTAGAAAACCGACATATCATATTTTAGTGGAAGGTCTTAGAAACCCTTTTCATTCATCAATTATACCCAAAATATTTTTATTATATAAAATCCCTTGGGGTCCCATATTTGTAGTAAGAATAACACTCGGTGTTAGAGTACACCAACTATTTTACAGGGTTCGTTTTCTTTACTCAAGAGGTGGTGATGAATAATCAACATATGGATATTAAATACTTTTAGGTATTATGATCAGACATCTAAACACACAAACACACACACACACACACACACACATATATATATTTATATATTTATTTAATATGGCCTACTATACAGACACAGTCTACAAGGCTATGATGAATGAAATGGATATTAATCATAAGATTTGGTTCAATAGCTCTTTACTTAAACCCAGGGGTAGTATTAGTGTAACTCATGGAAATAATATAAACTATAATGATAATAAAATGGGAGTTTAATGTGGTTCTCCTTGGTAGGCTTCCTATGCACCTTCATCAACAATGATTATTTTTCCCTTGACCTACTATTTGCATAGCAAGGTAGGTCACATCAGTTGGTGTTGTCTCACACCCACAATGAATTGTTTTTCTTGTGGTTGTTGAGTCCATCTGTAGATGTTCTTACATAATTTATATATGCTATAATATGGTAAGATATATTAGGTTCTATGGTCCACTACGGTCAAGTCAGATGTTTCAAATTCTACAAGGCTCAAGATACCAGCCTCAAGAGTGAAGCACCTTTATGTACTGGATAAGTTTTCAGTAAAGGTTGATGTGAGCCTAATAAAAGTGAGGAGAAGTATCCTTGTTTCATATTATATATAAAATAATCTATTTGATGTGGGTTCATCAAACTCATTTATATATTCTCATTTTATTTATTTGATAAAACATCAAATGGAGATCATGTATTTTGTTATGGAGATGGTGATGGATCTTGGCAAGAGGAAAGATTGGAGAATTCATTGTTTACCTTGTTCTCATTCAATATCTGTTGCGGAGTAAATCTAGATCTTCCTATTTCTCATTATGTATTTTTTTGATGTCATAGTTGGGATGGATTTCCTAGTTAGTCACTGATCTAAGATTGATTTTTATCATCCGCATGTTTCTTTCTCTAATACCAATGAGCACTCTGAGGTGTTCCGGGGAAAGTGGGATTTGAGGTCTGGTTGTGTGTTACATTATTACCCAGATCTTTAGAGTATTTATTTGAAAATTTTAGTTGGGATCAAGGATGTTTCATCTCTTACTGATCCTCCCTTGTCTATTTGGTATTTTCATGAAGTTTTCCAAAGTGACTTCATAGGATTTCCTCTATAGATGGAGTTAGAGTTTTCAATTGATTTTGTGATTGGTATTCAGCTTATTTATATACCCTCTTATCATATGAAACATGTAGATCTGATATTACTCATGATCTAGTTGGAAACTCTTCATGATTAGTGCTTTATTATTTTGAGTATTTCTCTATGGATGACCTCATGGTCTTTATTAAGAATTTTGGTTTTTCATTACATCCATGTATATATTATAAAAATCTAAACCATATAAATTTTAAGAATAGATACCATTTTCTCCATGTGGATATCCTAATTTATTAGTTAAACTAGAAAAAGTTGTATTCAAAATTATGTCTTTGGTCAGAAGATCACCTGCTTAGAGTTTATGATGAAGATCTCCTAGAGCCCAATTTTATAATAAGTTAAGGCCCTTAAAAATATATTTTGATGCCTTTTGTCAAAAATAACACCCCTACAATGGTTATGGACTTGATAAACCAGATATTTCACTAGTACCATGACTCTTTATCGTGATATTTGGGGAATATATATTAGTTTATTCAACATCTAAGAATGAGAATGATCACCATCATAATTTGTTTGAATAAATCTTGAGGTTTCTCCATTAATATGGGAAGATATCTAAATGAAAATTTTGGATTAAATAACTAATGTTCATGGGGAATTTGATTTTGAAATATGACCCTTTTGTCAATCTTGAGATGGTGAAGGCCTTCTTGTCATGAGAAGATCCATAAAATATCTTAGATATATGGATAGTTATTATCAGAACCTTTTTATGTATTTCTCATTATTTTAATCACCTTTTATAACTCTTAACTTGAAATGGGTAAAATTAATTTGGGAGGTTATGTGTCATACATCTTATGAGGAATTTAAATTCCTTTTTAAATCATCTATTATTCTAATATTTTCAAAACCTTCTAAGGGCGACATAGTGTACTGTGATGCTTCTAGTGTGGGTCTAGGTTGTGTGATTATATAGGATGATCATGTTGTGTAATAAAACACTCTTCATCATTAGAAACATGATACAAATTACCCCATTCATGACTTGGATCTTGTGTCAATTATGAATGAACTTATTTATTTGTAACACTCTCTCTTTGGGGAGAGTTTCATATTATGTTCTTATCATAAGTGACTAAGTTAAATCCTTTCTAATAAAAACCTAAACCTCCTACAAATATGATGGGTGGAATACATCCATACTTTCAACATCAACATTTATTACACTATGAAGAAGGGTAATGACATCATAGATGCTCTATGTAGAAAATACCTATATATTAATTTCTTTGAATTGAGGGACAAGTGTATCTTTATTATTATTTACACTCAATTTTATTTGGACAAGTTTGAGGATGATTTTAATATGGTTTATACTAGTTTTTGTTTATTATCAAATCTCTTTGTGTCTATTCCCTAGGATAAGAAACATGATGACGAGTTTAATTGAAATGGTAATCTCTATATGGTAGGGAGGCCATTTTTAGTTGGTTTCTACCTTTTAGTTGGATTTCTCACTTTAGTAATCATTTTTTCATCAAATTATTTGATAAGAATTCAATGTCTCGTGATTTTCATTAATATTCACAGGAAATTTCAACCTAGCACTATAAATATGTTTTATTATGTGAGATGGATTTTTTGGTGTCTGGGTATGTGGTACAACATCACTGAATATGTGTCCTATAATTATACTTTCCAACAGATAAAGTTATAGTACTTGAATCATTCGATTTTACTTTATCCTCTTTCGGAGTCGATTCGGTAATGGGACGAGGTGTTTATAGACTTCATTTTTTGATTACCATTGACTTCTAAATGGAATAATTTCATCTATGTGGTGATTGATTGGTTGATGAAATCAGATCATTTTATTTTGATAAAGGTCACCACCATGGTTAATGAATTGGGTAGGATATATTTCTAAGAGATCTTTAGCTTTCATGGTTTCCCCTTAACCAATTTCTAGAAAAGGAATCCCAGTTTTTCCTCTTGACTTTTGAAGAGTCTCCAATATGAAATGGGAGCTCATATAGAATTGAGTACATTTTACCATCCACAAAAAAATGTTTATAAGGAATGTGTTATACAGATTCATGAGGATATATTTCGTGCATATATCATGTATTTTGATGGATTTTGGGAAAAAAATATTGTATTGGTGGAGTTGTCTTATAATAATAGTTACAAGTCATTAATTAGAGTGGCACCCTTTGAGGCCTTTTATGGTCACTCTTACAGGTCACATATTTTCTGGTTGAATGTGGGTGAGTCCTCTATTATGGATATTTTTCTTTTTCTAGAGATATTGGTGAGAATTTATGATTTATTCCTATTATTGTTTACAAATCAGAGTCAGTAGAAATTTCATGTGGACCGTATGTGTCTTCCTTTGAAGTTCTCTATTAGTGATCTAGAGTTCTTGAAACATTCTCCTTAGTTGAGACACCGTCGGCATGGGGAATAATGGAAGCTAGATCCAAGATATATTGAACCATTTGAAATCAATGATTGGGTTGGATAGGATTTTTTTGAGGTATAATTACTAGCTCATTTGACATGTATTCATGATATTTTCCACATATATTTTATTAATATATACCACTCGAATCCTTCCCATGTTCTAAGATGTGTGGAGATTGATTTGGAGAAAGAAATTTAAATTTTAGGGTATCTCATTGAGATAATTTATTCTTATATGAAATTATTTCATGGTAAGTCTATATCATTGGTTAAAGTGTTATGTAGGAACATATCATATTCTCATAGGACATGGTAGTGTGAATCATCAATGAGGGAGAAATGTACACAACTCCTTTTAGGTAATCCTTCTTCCACATGACATCTTAGGGACATAAATTAAAATGTTGGGGATGATTTTAACATTCTTAGTTATAATATATTCTGAATATTATGTTTTTATGAATCTTAATTCATGTAACTAAATGAGTTGAGGTGTGTTTGGGGGTTTTTGAGAAGGAGTTTACAAAAGGATAAAAAAATTTCTACATGAGCCAATTCATGTTGTGAATGTTAATTCTTGTGGTCAATAGGATTAAGAATGATTCATTGTTGTTTATTAGGGAGTGAAAAGTTATTCATGATGTGATATATTATTCATGATGTGAAAGGTAGTTTCAATATTTCAAACCAAGGTGATACTTTTTGTGGTGTATCGGTATTCTCGAAGGTTCACTATGTGAATTAAAAATTCATATCGTAAAGGGTGGATACTCGAGTAAATTAAATGACTTGAATTACTAACCATGTTCTCATTAAACTTCATCCTCCCTTACTTAATTCCTAAGTCTTTTATAGTGATTTTGGGTGATCCCACTGCCTATGGACTCCTTCACTTGGGTATCTGATCGAAGATTGATCAGTTATCATCATATCAGTAAGTTTGATCGAATATCTAACATTACATATAGATATCTTGGTATGTTAGTATATCTAGGAAGTTTTTCTATGATATATTTATCATGTTTTGATCACTCACAATCCTTTATAGATTCATCATATCTCTATTTATTAAATATAGGATCTCTTATCAATTGTGGCATAACATGTGTGACCATTGAGGTATGTTTTGATCTATTCATTCCACTAACTAATTATTTATTTTAAGTTGTGGTAATAAATCCATAGGTCCTCATCTTTATTTCTCATTTGATCCCATTCCTGTAAGTGTTATGATGCCATTATGGTTAGTGTGAGATCTAATTTTGAGGTAGGTGGTTACATATCAAGACTATGTTCTTAGAATAATGAATAACCTTGGTTTTATAAATTATTTTCAAAATAAATTTTTATTATTCTTGAATTGATTTATCTGTGTTTGTAAAAATGGTTTTTGGGAAAATATTTCTCCACCATGTTTTTTTAAAATAAATTTTTTCTTAAAGAATTGTGAAATGGATTGTGAAATTGGTTTTCAAATATTGTTTTTGATGAAAATATTTAATTATAATTTATTATTAAACATGATAATCCCCTCGAAATTTATTTTATATACACATCACATGGGATTATTGATTACCTGGGTGGATGGTTTAGTATTGGGACTTGTATATCTAAATTATAAGGGAGATCACGTTAAGTGGTGTTATTCCATTCCAAAATCATAGATGCATTGGATCTATGATCATGATCCTGAAATTTTTTGGGGTCTAATTTCTTTGGTGTTTCTTCAATCTAATATTATATATTCATTTACTATATGAAATTTAGTAAACATTAATTTTTTTATAATTTGGGTACAAGTTCCCTTACTAGCCCGACCTATGTTATCATTGGATTGATTTTTGTTGTGTTATGAATTTGTGCTATTTTTTGGATTAGAAATGATATTATTCATACATAAATAAATTTAAATACATTATTGAAATTAGTATTTAAAACTTAATTAAAAAAAATTTGTTTCAGAACTTGGAAGAATGTGACTTTTTAGCAATGCTTTTGATATAGAACACTTTTAATTCCTATAATTCAATGTTTACATTTAAATTGATCATATTAGGGTTATTATATATTTAATTTTTATGAAACACTTGGGTGGGATCCCACTGATCCAATTTAGATCACACCCTACACACCCCCTTGAGGGTGTGTAGTCTTTGTTTTATCTAATATAGGAATGAGAAAGGTTTGGAAGTACGGTGGAGAGGTATAATTCAGCTATGTATGGTTAGATGGTGGTGTGGTTGTGGAATATTTCCCACATATCACATGGAGTTTCATTGGATATTTTGGTTTCCTTTTCATTGTTTTTGGACGTTTTCTTTTGGTTTTTATCCTGCTTCCTTCTAGTTATATTAAAACCATTTGAATTTTTTTTATGGAATATTTATTTTCTGGTTATATATATATATATGTGTATTTCATGTATCATGTTAATGTTTGTAAAATTATTCCTTAATGTTGTTTTTTATTTCTTGGGTTTTAGTTCCCTGTCCATGGGGATCGAGAACACCCTTTAGGTCTTTCTTTGGTCTGATTCATATCCTAGTTGTATGGGATTCCTAGTTCTGGACATGATGGATAAAGATATCCTTTGTGAATCTTTTAAAAATGGGAAGATGATATATAGAAAACATAATATATTGGAAATAAAATCAACCATTCTTATTAAATCAATCCACTCATACTTATGGGAACCTATGTGGAGTTAACCCACTAGAGGTGACTTAAAATTTATTATATTCATTGATTAAATTACATGAATTCCAAAATTAGTTATTTACATAACACAAGTAATAAGTAGTGGTGATGTTCAATATTATTATAAGAGAAGCTAAGAGAGAGATGTGGGTTCCTATAAAAAACTAATAATAGAAAATGAAAGGTATTTTATTAGAAATACGATTGAAACCTATCTTGATTAATAGGTAATTAACAACCAATTCCAAACTCCATACACTCCCCAATATAATGGTTTTTCCAGGAGAAAAAATATCAATCTTATCGATATGGTAATAACTATTTTTTTAGAATTTAATGGATATATGTTTTTCAAGATACATTTTTCGTACATTGATGTTGACATTAGGAACAAGTGATTGTTGTGACCTAATTATGAAATGAATTCTTATTAGATTCGATACTAGAGAAAAAAATTAGTTTCTTTGGTAGTCTCTATTTGATCAAAATGAAAAACAAAAATCGAGGAATGTTTGATGATAAGGTTGAATGAGGAATCTTTATAGTATAATTTTCAAATGTAAAGGGATTCAAGTTCTAGAAAATTAATCTTAATATGATGTTATACATTTATAATACAATTATTATTGAAAATAAAATCAATACTAATGTTCTAGAAGAAGGTTTTTTTGAAGAATATTTGGATGATAGTGTGCTAGTTTCTAAGAAATTCATTTGATAAATAGTAATAAATGAGCCATATGTGGATGATATTAATTCTAAATAGAACAATTATTAAACATAACTTATTGAAATTTATAAAAAGTATGAAATAATAAAGAATCATGATGAAGCAGAAAAGATTAATGGGAGTCAATGTGCACCATTTCAAATAAGATGAAGACAAAGGCTTGACAACCAAATATCCATTATCTCACAAATATAGCCATATTTCATTATTAACGAAATAAAACACAATAAATGGATCGATTCAATGAATTGGGGGATGGAGAAGATAAGTATAAATTCCACTTGGGATCATTTCCATGGATAAAAATATAAAAACGTTTTTGGGACCAAATGGGGATTCAGTAATTAAGTGAATTACAAGGAAGAAGCCACATTGAATGAGGCTAGAATTATTTTCACGGGTAATTCACAAGATGAAGAGTTTTATTTTTAAGGTAGATTTACTCCAGTTTCAATAATGGAATCCATAATGATGTTCCTAGAAAGTTAAACTTATAGGAATTATAAAATATTTTAAATTGTTGTTAAATATCACTTCTTGAATTGTGATCTAGAAGAAAGACATTTATATTGATTATCTTGAAGGATTTATTATTTACAGTGATTGAACATGGGGAATCAAGCAAAAAAAGGATTTATATGGATTAAATCAAGATTTTAGATCCCAATACTCAATGTTTGAAATGGTTTTAATTAAATAAAGAGTATTATTGTAAATGTGGACAATAACATTTAAATTAACGAGATGAATGTAGACACTATTATTTTGATGATATATATTGATAAAATTTTCATTAAAATAGATCAAGAGAGTGGTTATAATGAAATTTAAATATTCATTAAGAAATTATTTATATTTCCATGTTAGTAGAGCTGATATATTTTCTCGGTTTATAAGTGTTGAAAAATTATATTTTATTTAAATATATTCTGAATAGTATGGAAAAAATAATTGTTGCTGATTTTTTGCATGAAATAATTGAAACGACTTTCAAAATCTGTAAAAGTTTTCAAGATACATCAAAATGATGTTGAAGGAATATGTGTAAACCAAAAAGAGTTTAAAACACTAAATGATAGCCTGCTCCACCTCAATGAATCTAAACATGAGATAGTCTATGATTAGAACATGTGTGAAAGGCATCAAAGTGAAACTATGGATTCAAATTTTATTGGCTGAAAAGAGGGGTCTAAAATAAATCAATGTTACGTTGATTAATTGGTTGGTGTACAAAAGAATAAAGAACCTAATGCTATATGGTTTTTACTGAGGCAAGTTTGGTATGAGATTAATATGACATAAGATCATCCATGGGTGGACTCTTCCTATTTGGATACTATTTTGTGATTTTATATCTTAAGAAGAAAAAATATATTATTTTAATAACAATAGATTCTTGATATGTGGATGTCATAAGTTATTCTACCCAGATGATAGGGATGAAAGAACAACTTGAAAGAATGAGGATGAAGATTGACACTCCTATTACAATTTCATGTGACAATCAAAGTTATATTAATTTTTCTAAAATTACTATGAGTTACTCAATATTTGTGAAAATTGATATCATGTTTCACATTATTAAAGAATGGGGGAAAGTTTTCACATTAAACTAGATCTCATTGCTATCTGAGATCAACTCTCTGATATATTCACTAAGTCAAATACCAAAGATATATTTTAGATCTTAATGCTAAATATGAATATTCATCCCATCCCTCAATCTTGATGGAATTTGGGGATTCACCAAATTTTCTTTGATAATATTTTCCAAGGGGGATAAATAAAACAACTATGTATATTTTTTATTCAATATATAGAACTGTGTTTATAAGAAAAAGAGTGACAAAAAATTAAATGGGTTCTTGGACTAGGGGAGATATAATCATTATCTCTTGACTATAGTTTTATTATTTTCTAGAGATGGAATTATCTAAATAACACTACCTTATCATGTATCCTGGTGTCAAAGTTTTTATTATTTTAGAAAGGTTTTGAATTAACTCTTATTTTATGTGTTTATAGGTATTGGAAATAGATGGTTTAGATTAATAATAAACCCATGGGGGAGATTAAAGAACATAATGGAATTGTTAAAGAAGACTGAATTTGTTGATAACTATTCATGAAGATCAAAGGAAGTTATTGAGGATTTAATTATTTGGTGTTTGAATTTTATAGATCATTTTTTTAGAACAATAATTTTAATAGATTGAGGTAATTTTTTAATTATTATGATGTTGTATAATTATAAAGAATATGTTCTAAGTTTTAATTTATAAGAGTCATTCTATGAATTAGGGTTAATATAAAAATTTAAAAAATAATTAAAATATGGAAGATTATCTAACCAAAATGAGAAGGCTAAGTGAGCACTTTAGAAGAGTATATAGTGTCTTTATAAGAGTATCCAATAAATTCAATAGAGTTACTCAAAAAATTTTAAAAGTGATTGGACACTTTGGAATAGTTTCTAGTGAATTTAAAATGGTAACTATAATCATTTTAATTGTATTTTAAAACTTAATGATTTTATTTTCCAAATATATAATGGTATGTGTGGAATTTTAAATGATTTTTTATACTTCATAAGAGTAATTGGATAAATTTAGAATATTATGTTTTATGTTCACAATAGTCAATTCAACTCTTAAAGGGAAAATTGGAAAATTCATAACACAATTCATGATTCATGTGTATTTTGAAAGGTAAATATAAATTGAGATATATTATAATATGATTATATTGGACCTTAAATTATATGATATAAATATAGACTTCTGATAATTAGAATCATAGTTTTCTGGTCAAATTCACAATCCAAGAAAATATTTAGGGGATTTTGAATGAGATTATATGAAAAGATCATGGAGTGATATTCATAGGAATTTAAAAATAAAATATTTGGAACTCTGAATCATGATTGATGGTACTATTTCTATGAATCTATTCACCAAGAAATATCATGATACTATGAATCAAGGACTATTTTTATATTATATTATGAAATAATCATTCACATATTCAGGTAAATATAACATGCATAAAAAAAATAAGTTAGAAAATATAGAAGTTGATATTATTCAAAGATATAGAACTGATGTATCAAAGAAAAGAGGAAGAAGAATAGATTTACTAAAGATGTAATTGATTTTGTCATCTGTGTTGAGACAAACATATTTTTTTGTCGATTTGAAGGTTTTATTTTTGAGGAGGAATAATTCTATAGTGTGCTTTCATGATCTCATGCACAATTGGTGTATTCTAAAATAATGATAATGATGGATAATACTCATACTTTTTTTTGATATTAATAAAAATATAAAAAAACAATCATGAAGAATAATAAGATCTCATAATTGATAATGAGACATCTTAAGGTACACATGAAATCTTAATCAAATTTAATGGAGTGGATATAATCTTGATTACTTATGGTTATATAATTAATAATTCCCCAATATATTTAAGAATTGGACAATTCCTTCCTAATCATTATGTTTGACTGTCTATCATGTATACCAAAAAACAATTATATAAGGGAAAACATATTTTACTTGGTAGAAAACCAAAAACAAAAAAGAGTATGATATTATTTTAAGTCAAAACCTTTTAAAATCTGATATGTGTTTTTATTCTTTTATTATTGTTTCATATGGGAGATATAGAGATTTATAGAGACTGAAGAATGAACGTAAACATTCATGAGAGTTTTATTCAAATGCACATGAAAAACTAGTTCCACTAATTCACTCCCCCCCCTTAGGGGTACTCCATATGTTTTAGGAACTTCAAAATTTAATGCCATGTCATTATATTATGATGATATTTTTCTATATTTCATGTTTAAGGGTGATGTGGTCATGGAATTTAATAGATAAAAGGCTCTCACCATGAAATTTGGAGGTCCTTCCTATTACATAATAATAATGTTCATTACACCATAATGTCTCTTCATATAACTAAAATTGAATGGATTTTACTATGTGTTAAGAATAGAGATAATTGGATTTTATATGTGTTTTTAGAGGTCTTATTAACCAACCCTTATTATGTTATAACATAGATTATTACACCATTATTTTCCCTGATTTTATTTTTATTTATAAATTCAAGTGGTTCCTTGAATTCCCTTATGTGTCTTAATTTTACTTATACATTTAGAACACTATACTAAGGTAATGTATTTCATAGAACATGGTTTAATAACCAATTATTAATTCATCTCATTCGGATTAATTCACATCGATAAAGGAAATTATTTATTATTTCCTCTATGTCCTCCATCCCTTCTGTCTTCATGGAGTGAATATTGTTATTTAAAAGGGGTTGAGGTGATGGAGGATTGATTTCATGTGATCTATTACAAAATTCCTATAATTATGTAAGGATTTTACAATCATGATTCATCTTTAAGATGATTTTGTAGTTAATTATTTCATTCAAGGTAGGTGGTTCATATTTTCTCTTTATTTTTCCTATGTTAATTTGGTTTAAAGATGATTAATTTTTCTTTTTGTAAATTTGGGAAATTGAACTCACTAATGTTATATAATTAAATTTAAATTGGATGGATGTGTTTCTAATATTCTCTGCATGATTTCATTATTATTGATTATGTTGTTATTGATTGTTCTTCTAGAATGATATTGTGATCATGAGGTTGATAATGTGGGCATATTTTTTAGAATTTATTCAGGAAAATTTCAATATGTAAATGTGATGAGGAAGTAATAAAATAAAAATTTTTATTGATTATTTTTGGGTTGAGATTGAATGGTAATTTTATAAGTGGTAAGAAAATGGGATCATTATTTTATTTTTATTTGTCCAAATTATTTCCTTAAATTTTTTATGTAAGTGGAATAGTTTTTTGAGTATTTCGATTATTAGGGAAGTAAATAAGGTTTTTCTGTGGTTTGATGAGCTTTACAAAGTTATAAGGGGGTATAGCGGAAGCTGGTGGGACGGTTATTTAAACATTTTCCTCAACTGGATGATGAGACTTATCCTCTCCAACGATCAAAGCCCGAGTATAGTTTGAGGGTCTCGTATTAATTAAATAGAGAAAATAAATTAAAACAGAAAAACATAACATTTTTCAGCATGAAGGCATACTCAACATCTATATTTCATTGAAGATTGTTGTTTAAAGGATTCAAAGAATAATACCTCCATCAACATGTGCTTTAAAATCCACTAGAGATTCAATCATCAAATTATGGGTGCTAGCACAGAGATTCAACGATGCCTTTGACACCCAATTGATGGAAACAATGATGTACCTTCGATGTATGGAGATAAAATCAATATAATCACTAGGATAAAGATTGTCTGTCTCTTGAAAGATAGAGACCATATATAATCTTTAGAAATCATGTAGTGAAAATTTGTTGTTCATGAAACACTCTCCTCTATTTATAGTGGATGTTCAAATACCCATATTATGTCCCCCAACCCCAATATATTTTACCTCAACTAATTAAATTATTATGACACAATAAACTATGTCATAAATATTATTTTTTTATCACATACCTGTAATATATATTAAAAATATTACATGATAAAAATGATTCACTAACTTAACTCGTTCCTGCTAATATTAAACGGACCTATAATTTTAAAAGAATATTCAATCAGTTAATATTATTCTTCGTATTTATGTAAATTATAAATAATTTTAATAAATAAATTCAAAAAACATATTCTTTACTTGAATAATATGAATTTATTTATTCTTTTTATGATTAAATACTTTGAAAACATATGTACCTCGTGGTGGGTCCCACCATGTCTGACATACCTGTTCAACTGAATAGGGAAGATTATTGAATGCACTATTGTGTTTGACACTATAGTCCCTTATCTTGATAGTAGTGAATATAATCCACAAACCAATAGAAAACTCTAGAAACCCATCATGACCCCTAAAGAGATAAGGAATAGTTATAGCAATGACAACCAACCTATGTACATGTACTATGTACTAAAATCTCTACCTTTAAATATCTTATAAAGCATGACACACACTTATATCATCATCCTTTCTTACATTAATAGTTGTTGATATAATTAGCCAAATTTACCCTTAACTACCTTGTCCAAGGAATTATGAAGGTACTACCATCTTTATCAATCAGGCCCATGATATAACATCCTTAACTTGTAAGTGGAAAAATAATCTTGACCATGTAACCAATGTCATACCACCAATGGAGCACCCAACACAATCTACCTCACCCTGATTTCATTATCATTGTTTTTTTCTTTCATCAAATTAGGCAATCAGATGGAACACATAGATAATGTTATTAAGTCAGGAGACAAATACATATGTATGTAGATAGGAACAAAAAATGACCCCAAATACAAGCAATGTTCCTATTGGCGGGTCTGTCCTCGTGATCTCACGACTAGATATCACCAAGTGTGAACTTCATGAGAAGCAGTCTCAATGCTTATGAGACCCCAAAAACTGATAGTCATGAATCAACTATGTCCCGTCCGTATGATATATGTAGAAAATATGAATTTTTTCTAATATTAATGTTTTAGTATGTCAAGGTTCACATTATATTATGGGATCTCCTATAACCTTTTGTTATGACAATTAATTTATGCACATTACCATCTCAGTAGTGGAAGTATAAAAGTCTATAGTATAATGGTAAGAATACATCATGTATATCTAATTGTATACGCGATATGGTAATCAAACCTACTATTTATGAGGGGTCTAGGGAACCCACTATTACAACACTGCCACTTCTACTAGAGACAGCTTTCTAACCAACCTTGTTATCTCTCACATGATTAAGGTTGTGTTTCTACTGAGTAATGGATTTAGTTGCTGGGTCTGGCACATTTCTTCCATGTGGATATTCTTCTATATATAACCTCATCTCCTTGAGAAAGCCTTTTCAAGATATGGTAACCCTGAGTATATCCCATATTTCTAATATAAAAAATTTACATATTGTCTAGTATTTGAAATAAAATTATCATGATTATAAAACATTACATACTTGGCGTGATTCCAAGAACTGAAAAAAAATATATTTGTGTTTAATAACTACTTCATTACTTCCTTAGAAGCTGCAATGTACTCTATATTTGTATGTGTGGATACAACTAGTTTATATGAGTTCATCTCTCACGTTCTATTATCCTGACTATGATATTAGATCAAATTGATATTAGGAACAATAATTTGTGTTCCCTCAAAACTAGTTTCCCTTTTTCATCACATACCAGGTGCATAACATTTTATACGCCCAAGTACAATCAAATAGTTTTGACTGCTTCACTAGTAGTTCTCCTGGATATAACTGATATTTTCCCATTATAAATTATATACTTTCAATATTATATATTGTAACTATCATTGAATTTTTTTGATCCATCATAAAAGAATATGGAATTCAACTCACCACATTAATCTCTTATTATTCCCATGCATGTATAATTGGAGGTATCTATTCCATGTGACATTGGTAACAAATCTCACTTGAATTGTTACAACTTATATATTTTTATACCATGTCACTATATGTACAATTGACTAGGACCAAGCATACTTTGGATATACCCATTTAGATCTCATTCCCTAGAACATAGGTGGCTATTTAAGTTAATCTATAGAGAATTAGTCTCATCTGATCTTAACTAATTGTAATACCAATATCTATTTTCCATATGTGTTTTAACATATTTTACTTGGAAAATAGTGGTGCTCCCACTAATCGTCAGTGGATAAATGGAAAATATTTATTCCAAAAGAATGCTCTACGATATTATTGCTTACTTTAAAATTATAACTAGATTTTTGTAACATGTAACCATGTTGATATTTCATAGTGTCACTGTCCTTTTCTGCTTGTGACATATTGATTCCTTCCATGATTTGTGTCCATGACATCAAATGTGTAGTAATAACATCATAGATATTAGATATGACAACTAAAATTCTAATGGATTTGTGCATAATTACTTGGTATTCTCAATCAAGCCTTATTGGAACCAAGTTTTTACCATCCATGTATAATATTACTTGAATACCCACCACAATATTCAATATAATAATCCCGTTGAATTTTGATACATAAAATCCATTATTGAATTTTATTTGAACTTTTCAATCTTAATTGATTACCATATACTTTCTACTAGTATTAATTATTATTCAAATTGAATAATTTTTCACCGACAATTGTTAATATAAAAAAATTTATATTGTTTCAACCTTCCTATGAAGCATGTGTCTCTATAACATTACCTTTCCATATCTCTTGTGGAACTTGTTCCAATTCCAACTACTTATACATCTCTAGCATTGACTCCACCCAAGTAAATATTTCTCCCACTATAATAAATAGAGATTAACACCATCTTATAGAAATGTAATATTTTACTTGACTGCTACTTTTTTATTATAGGGATTTTTATAATATCCTAATAAACTTTTAGGATAACTACTTTAGATTCACTTGGTGTTTTTCATGATGCAATTTCGTTAATATCCTTGAAAAAATATTTTCATCTAAAAACATGTCGTATGAAATAATGGATTTCTAATATACTATGACTCATATGATAACCATTTTTCATTATATATGGGATATCACTGTTATTTGTGAAGCACATATTGAAAAAAATGGATGTTTCTTGAAGTTAAAACATTGATAAAACTTACATCAGGGCTCTGATGTATAAAATGTGCATTTTATAAATGCTCCACATTACATTTTTTTATCAATATTAACATGTAAGAATCATCATAAATACTTGTTAATTTCATCAATGTCAAGATGTAGATAACGTAACATGCATTTAAGAATTACTCCTCACTACATTATATTGATTGATGAATGCTTGGTCAATAAATTCTTCGGCATGTCAGCCAAAATGAAATCATGTCTTCTAACCATGAAAATATCATACTATATTTTCAAAAATCCTTAATTACTTAATGTAATCTTATTATATATATTTACCACTAGCTTACCCTTGAAATAGTTCACACTCTCCTGTTGAACTAATTCTGAATGATTTGTGGAATACCTTTATTTGTAAAGGTTTCTTTGTCCAAACTAAATAAGTATGTACTTAGATAATACCTAAAGTGTTTAGATCTAATGTGTATAAATACCAAACTACATATATCATTGATTTACACTTTTAATTTTACATGAAAAATAATTACCTTTCCAAAACTGAGTAATTATGTCTAACACTTTATATTCATCATGTATTGCCTATGATTCAAGTATCATGGAACAGTTGGTTGAATATGAAACACCCAAAACAACATCCATTCCTAAATATGGAACAATGTCTCCTTATATACATAGGAAATGTGATATTAATGTTTTGGTAATACTAAAATAATGTTCTACTAGAATCACTAGCTTGGAAATTAGAAATGGAGTACTTCTCACCACTAATGTAGGAATCACCCGTTCTTAGTCCCATGGAGAATGAACATTACATATTGTAATGTTTTTATAACTTAATTGTTTACTTTATTTTGATATACACGTGTAATAAATATATTGTATTTAATACCCAAGAAGTATAACAGAAACATTATTTGTAATTGATGGATATTAACTGAAGAAGAAGAGATTACTTGCTTATTCGATTACTATTATTTCATTTAAACGTCCAAATATTTATTTAATGGTATGTGAAGAAAATAACCTTCTATTTATTACCCATTTATATAAAAGATATTGGGAATGTGCCTTTTTAATCGCCCCTTCCATTGGACATTCGGCCTTTTTATTCAACTTGTTCAACATCAGAAATAAAGATTGTGCTTTCTATAATGTTCTTATTTACTTGGAAAACCATACATAGAAAGGTATTGAAGAATATACTCAATATTTTTGTAACCTAAAATGAGACTCGATTAAATGGGTTAATATGATATGATAAAGGTATCCATCAAAAAATCTTGGTCTATATTTCAATTTACTAATGAGCTCTGTAGTTATCTCACATTCATATATTGCATAACTTTATCCTAGCAAGCTTCTCGGGGATGATACAACACAGAAAACCGTTTATGTCCATATATTTTAACCATAACAAAAATGATATATTGATGATAGAATTATGAAAAAACCATCATTTGTGTCCTACATGAGTCTTATGTAATCATTTTTACAAGATATCTTCCTGAGGTGTATTAACAGGTACATGGACACTAACACCTTGAATTTCCTTTACTGCATTATTGTATGAAAGATCTTTTATTATACATGGAAACTAATGCAGGATAGGACATTGAATTTTTATAAAATTATCATAGTTTTTTTGTCATATTAATTTTTATTACCTACAAAAAAATTCTAATGGATTATACTTCTATATTGATTGCTGATTTAGAAATTATTTATTAATTAATTATATCATTAAATGTATCCCACTATTTTATTGAATTCTAGAAACCCTCTGTAATGGAATTACAATACTCTGCCGCTTGAGAATTCTTATGGAAAGGATCCTTGAGCCTTCCCTCATAATTTAGAAGCTATGGGTATGCCACTACTCAAAGAGTTCAAGGTAGTAATTTGACTGAAAAACCACATTATCTGATGGCTCCTTGATCTGTTTAATGAAGTCTCAACTTCTCAGAATTGAAGCCTTGATTCCCTATGTTATTTTCCTCTAAAGTGATATCAAGATAGCTATGGATACTCCTTTCTTCCAACATCAGTTAAGTCAACTCATAGTTCTCATAAAAACTCACCCATAGTAAGAGGCACCCTTATTTATGGATAATCAAGCACTTTGAACATCTGGTTGGGTTCAAATTCAATTTAAGGAAGGAATTTGTGACTTAATATTTCTATGATGTTTTATTATTTTTCTCAATGAATGTCATATATTTCTATTAATCTTGTTCTTACTATGTTTTCAAGTTCACAACTGAACATTAATAAAAAAATATTCACTTCCTCTTTATGCATTTTATGATTTATTATTTTGTTCATTTATCCATTGTTATAAAACACATAAAATAATAAATAAATTCATAAAGGAAATCAAATACATGATTGGTCTTGAACAGCTACCATCACTTAGGAGTATCATACCTAAGTCATAACATGACTCTTGATGCAGTCCATCCCCCATTTAGTATGTCCACTATTTTTCTGAATTTTTCCTTAGCTTGGTGTTGTTTGCGTCTTACACCGTCCTCATCTTAGTGGAGTCAACGACATAAATCTTACTCATTGAAATACAAAAATACTTTCACAATTTCAAGGGGAACTCACGAGTGTGATGAACATTAGATAAATTGTATATGTAGACCCTTATACATTTTGAAAAAAAATAAGGCGATGTGCAGACTGTAAAAAAGAATTAATTATTTACAATCATCACACTTAGTTAAATAATTAAAAAAATAAACCAGATATGCAATAGTCGGAACTCAAGACCAATCAACAGGTAAAATAATTAAAGCGTGACAAAAAATAAATTGCAATAAATTATAGTAAAATGGTTTTTAAATAAATTAAATGAATTAATTAAATTCAAACAATTTATTTATATTTTTTATGACAATTAATTTAATTTTAATTCCCAAAAATTAATAAATAAATAAATTAATTTAATAATAAAAATTTAAATTTATTTGACATATTGGAATTATTATTTTCTAATCAAAAATAATATTTCAATTGATTTATTTAAATACAAAAAATAAATAAATAAATTAAATTAATATTGAATATCAGAGGCCCAAAAACCCAGTCCCGACATATTTCAAGCCATGAAAATCGAGTTCAGGGACATACTGGTCCAGTCAAGTTCATCCAGACACCTTTTGGATAGGACAGACTCATCTCAGCATATTTTCAAGCAAACCATGGTGTTCAGTGTGTTACCTTTATGTCGCGGTGTGTCTCACATGGGTGATCGACCGCATCTGGACTGAAATATGCCTGCAGTAGTGCCGCATAGTGACCGGGTGAATGCAGCATGGGTGGTGGTATGCTGGTTGGCAGTGATGGTTGGATTCCGGAGAAGATTACAAGGGGAGGGACACACAAGGAGTTGGTGAGGGGGCCGGCTCAAGGGAGGGGAGGCGGTGAGTACTCTATAAGACCACCCTCCAATTTGGCCGTATATAAATTTGTCATCAACCTACTAAGCCTTTTGACAAATTATATCATTTTGATATAAAATAAAAATAATTATTATTATATTATTATAATTATCATAATATTATAATAATTAAATTATTATACTATTATAATTTCCACCAAAACCATGGAATGAACTCTAGCTGGAAAATAATATTTCGGCAATTGGAATCTGACCCATCTTCTTTCGAGAAATTAAAACTGAACATTTTAAAACATATTTTTCATCAATTTTTATACTCATTAAACCACAATCAATCTGAATAAATTTTGATACCTAAAAGAAAATTGCAATTTGTCTTTAAATTTTCAGATGACTATAATGTGGTCATCTAATATCAGTTCAATGCACAATATGTTCTATTGGGATCAATTTAATACCCTATACATAATTTTTTTGCAACTCATTTTTTCTTCACTCAGAAAATATGCATGATTCATCTGATAACAATTGATGTTAAGGGTGCATGCAGAAAAAACCGATGAGTAGGAGATTTAAAAATTTTCATAAATGAGATGATGAGATTTCTTGTCAGCAATGACCTGAGACTAGGTATGGTCTGAGGATCTCATAAAATTAAACAGATGAAATAAATTAGAACTGCAAAAAATACATTCTTTTGATCTGAAGGATAACCCAAGATCATCTTGTCAGAGACGATCACTTCTTGAAGAATTCACACCATAATCCCTCTAGATCATCCATATGCATTTCAAAAATCCTCTCTAGAATCAATCACCAAATTCTTGGTTCTAAAAAAAATCAAACGATGAATTCAATGCTCCGAAAATCACCACATCGACGTACTTTCAATGCATGGAGGTGGACACAATATAATTGCCTGGATTGAGAGATTCTCTCTTTATGAAATGGGAGAGAATAGAGAGGATCTGGAAATCTCATTGTGTATAGTGGTTGTGTAATAAAATCTCTCTTCTATTTATAGTGGATGCACAAATACCCGAATTAGGTTACCCAATCCATGTATATTTAGCAACCACTAAATATATAATTAGAATGAACTAAATAGCATCATAAATATTATTTATTTTATCACATACCTGTAATATATTTTAAATATATTATGTCATAAAACATTTCATTAACTCGACTCATTCGTGTTAATATTAAACAAAATTGGATTTTTAAAATAATCATCATTCGATTAATATTATTCCTAATATTTACTTTACTTTTAAATACTATTAATAAATTAATTCAAAATAATTATTCATTACTTAAATAATATGAATTTATTTATTCATTTGGTAATGGAAAACTTGTACAATACTTGGAACCCGTACTGGGGCCCATAATGTCTGATATACCTATTTAACTGAAAATGGTGGATTCTTGAATGCACTATTATGTGTGACCCTTTAGGACATTATCTCAATAGCAGTGAATAGAATCCACAATCCAAGACCAAATTCAAACAAACCACTGAGACCCCTAAAGAGATAAATAATAGTTATAAGAATGAAAAAAAACCTACAAACACGTATTGTGTACAATAATCTCTTTATATTTAAATATCTCAAATAGTATGATCCATACTTATGTCATCACCCTTTTTGGATTTATTAGTTATTGATCTAACTAGAGATATTTACACTCCACTGCATTGGACAAAGAGTTATGAACCTAATACCATCCTAATCAATCATGTCTCAGATATAATTTCCTCAACCTAGAAATGAAAAGGTTTATCTTGACCATTAATGTAAAGACCTGGAAAATTCCTTGTAATTTTATTATATTATTTGTGATTATTACAAGTATTCAAAAATTTATAGTGCTTGGTTCCGAGGCAAGGTGTGCCCGAAATGAATTTTTGAACTTTTTTTAAGGTACGTTTAGTCAACGCGTGGGTGACAATTTCTATCTTTTGAACCAATGCTCGAATTAAAAATCAGTGGGCGCCATTGAATCCGCAGTGCCATGATTTTCTTAAAGGAGCCATAATTTCAATCGCAGAAGGTCGGGTGAAAAAGAAAGCTTTTGCGACTTTTAATGAATTAATAAAATAGAAAAAGTGTTATTTTATTTTTTATCCTACCACCTCTTGAGTGGCGGTGGTGAGGACCATGAAGGTGGTCAGACATTTAATATGGGATATTAAATGCCCGGTTACACCTTGGTTGTGTAACCACCCCACGTGTAATTAATGTATCACATTAATTACGTCAATTAATGAATATCAATAAAGGTACACTGCATTACTCACCATTTCCCTCCTCTATTTAAATTGGGCTCTGGGTAGAGTTTTGACATGGGTGTAACAAGAAAGGAACCTCTGGTGATGTGATGCGATGTCTTCCACTGACGATGAACGGAAGCATGGATTCCATTGGGGAAATCGACAATGAAAGCCGATAGCTTCCGGAGACCGAGATTCTTCATCCACTACCGAGACGTCCCCAATGAATCAAAAGGAAGGGGGTTTATTTTTTATTTATATTTAGTGAATAATTTTCCTTCCACTTGTTATCATGTTAATGCAGAGGGCGTGGGCCAAATGAACAAGGATCTTACCCTCAGTCGCTTCTTCCTTGTTAAGTTATTTGGGGGACAATTCTTCAACACATCAAAATCTGGAATTTGGGAGCCGCACAATGATGACGACATCCTAGGAAGCCCGTAGGCACAAGCGAAAGTGAAAACGGAGATCCGAAGCATCGCTGAAGCCCCACCGAAGAAGCACCGACATCGGCAACCGTCGCCGGCAGACGAGAGCGGCGGTCGAAAACCGCTGTCCGCGATGGAGGGGTAGCGCCACTCGGCACCAAGGCGGTCAGACAGGCGGCTGGCGGCGGCCAACCGCGATGGTTTAGGTGGTGCGCTGTCATGCGCCACGCAGAAGAAAGTTTTGGTGGAGCTGGAAAGGGACCCATTCTCGGTGGGTATTACTGGTGATGAGGTGGTGCCATGTGGGGATGATGATTAATATAGTCGAATAGATCATTTGAGTTGTCCGGGAGAAGTGGACCGCATGACCCAGCATGGGTCGCGCTAGACAGTGGTCTAAGCCACCACAGCCCAGCCCAACCGGGGCGGCCCAAAGCAGGTCGGGTTACCCGAACCGGGTCGGGTCGCCCGAACTGGGCAGGACCAGGTTGGACCTGGACCTGAACCCCTGTCGAGCCAAAAAATGATTAAAAATGTATATCTTTCAAACCGAACATCTGTTTGATGAACCGTCTATGACACTAAGATCCTTAGAGGGAGACAATCCATTTGACATACTCCACTTGGGTTTTAGGGAATGTTGGAGTACGATCATTTTGGATTATACCTGAATCCAACCAGGCCCTCAGCACTAAAATTCCTATAACTTGTAGACTGGATGTCTAGTTGATGCGCCATCTATTGTGTTGGAACCCATATAATATGATAGATCATCGAGATACTTCTTCATGGGACTTTGTGCCGGTTGAAATACAACCGATGGATTGAGGAGCAGTTCTACAAGAATCAAGCATACTATGAGGGGGAATCCAGTGGTTGGTAGTGAGGTGGATGTTGGAAATAGATCATACAGAGGATAGACCAAGCGATCAAGTGTGGGTCAGCACTTAGCGATCATGTGCGGATCAGCAGCGAGCGATCCTGTGTCGATCATCTATACGCTATCTGACAAGGAAATGCCTTAGAGTGGATCTTCATGGATTAGCGCATATTGATCCTATGTGGGTCCGATCTTGTGTGGGTCTGCGCTCAGCGATCTTGTGTGGGTCTGCGCATACTGATCCTGTGCGGGTCAAATCCTATGTGAGTCTTGTAGGGGTTTGTACCTATCATCTCTGGGTGGGTCAGATCTGGTGTGGGTATTTCGGGGGTTAGTACCTACCAATCCTGTGCGGGTAAGACTCTGTATGGTCAGTAGCAGTGCCTCTCAACAGATTAAGATGATATAGCTTTTCGACTAATCGTCTGTACTTCTGTACTTTACTTATAACTAGTTTAAGCTTTGTCTATTTCTTTGTGCTTTGGGATTGAGATTATGATTTGTTTTTTTCCTTTGTGGATTTTTTAGAGACCTTCGGGGGTATCAGGGTCCATACAGGGTATTTTTATACTCACACATGCCTGAGCTTCGCCCGCACCTTGTTGTGTCTTATGCAGACGACAAACATCTTGGCTGAGACTTAAGGGAGCTAGGGCGTGACATTACAAATAAGAGATTGGATGACATGGGGAACAGTGGAGATGACTGGTACCATCCCTTAAGGTGGGATCCTTGGTGGGAGATTCCATGAGTTGTTTTCTATTTTTTTTGTTGTAGTTGTGTTTTTTAATTGGGCTTCTATTCTATCCCCTTTACATTCAGTACAAACCATTACTACTAGAGTTTTACTTTGTGGTTGCATCTTACAGTGTTCAAAGTTTCTGTGATTGTATAGGATTAAAGGAAATGAATTCCCATTTTAGGGATACACCTTTCTAGTGCTAGTATCCAACCCCTAGCCTGTTGAAGGCGGGATTGGGGTAGTCATAACATGGGCCCTAGGGGATGGGTTGTGACAAAGTGGTATCAAAGGAGTCAGTCCTACTGAAGAACTATGACTCTGATCTTTTCAATGGAGAAATAGTGTTAAGTGTTTTGACTGTGGTTTTCAGTTCATGGAGTCCAGTGTCAGTGCGTCGGCAGACATATTGATATACCAAGACACTAAATTCTGATTTCTGACTCGGTGCACCAAAACACCGATTGCCTGTGTTTTGGAAGTGCTTTTCATTGTTCTATTTTGAGTCAGCTCACCATGTATAACTTATCAAAAATGGGACACCTATTTATTTTCAGGATGCCTCTACATAGAAATCCAACTAGGATTCTCGAGATTGTACACGATCACGGCCCACCGAGTAATGAGGCTTCAGTTCATGGCCCTCTTACTATGGTAGCACCTTTGTGTGGGGCACCATTAGTACCACCACTCAGAGGGAAGCAGTTTCCACCAGCACCACTCGCATACTGTGCTCACTGACTGAGAGCATTGAACGAGTTTCCGATATAGAGGAATTTGAGGTTTCGAGGAGAGACAGATCCCTAGGAAGCAGAGGACTGGCTGGAGGTTGTGCCATGGGTTTTTTTCATAGTTGAGGGGCCAACTGAGTAGATGGTTATCCTAGCTGCTAGCCTCTTCTAGGGAACAATAGGGAGATGGTGGAGCCTGATGCTCCAGACACATGATGAGGTGACCATAACCTAGATGGACATTGAGATCCTCTTCAGGGCAGAGTTCGTTCAAGATACTCTACGCTCTATGCGTTTTCAGGAGATCTTGCACTTGTAGTAGGGAAACATGACAATAGCCCAGTACTCGACAAGATTCATAGACCTCTCCCGCTACTCCACCAACAAAGTGCGAGACCCATTCATCAGGGCCCAAAATTTTCATAGTGTCTCCAACAGAAGATCAGAGCTTCGATGATATCACTAAATATCCCGAAGTTGGCTGGAGTGCTTGAGAAATCATTGTTGGTGGAGAGAATCATAGCTATGAAGGCACCGACAGTGAGAGCCACCACTGGATGATAGGTAGCCAAATTATCTACAGGAGGTAGTAGATAGATGATTCATAGGTCCAAGCAGGATAGACCCACTGGTGGACGACCCCAGGATGTAGGGTCGGAGGTGTAGAGCTTGCGAGGCAGAGAAGGTTAGCTGGGAGGCAGAATGTGCTTCACGTGTGGGGGGTAGGGACACATGGCTCGTGACTACCCAACTCGTCATACTATCAATTATCATACAGTTGAGGGACCACTGAGGTAGAGCCAGAGATTCAAGCTAGGGGGTCCGCACTCCGGTGGTCGAGGCAGAGGAGTAGGCTGTGCAGTAGGCGGTGAGTGGCGATTTGTGGTTCTACCGCCACCACAACTAGAAGGACCTACCTAACCACAGGGAGCTAGTGGACATGGGTGATCACAACTTCAGGCAACTGAGGCCTATGACCATGGTGCTGCAGAGATGATTAGAGGTACGATCTATGTCTATTCCACCCAAGCTGCATTACTTATTGAAATAGGTTTCAGTCACTCTTTCATTTACACGACACTCATTCGAAGCTCGAAGATTCTGATGGAGCTGTTGGCTCGATCATTACAATTAGAGACTCTTACGGGAGAGTATTAAACAACTACACACCGGTGCCAGTAGTGTAATCTTACTCTTGATGGAGAGAACTTTGGGTGGGATCTCCTAGTAGCAGCGTTGTGTCCTTACGACATCATCTTTGGTATGGAATGGCTACCCACAGTCCATGCTCAGATCTTCTGTTTTAGGGGAAATTTTAGTGTGTCTGTGAGGATGAGATTAGGATTCACTTCACTAGTGAGAAGGAATCCTTTGAAGCATAGGATGGACTTTCTCAGAGGAGGGTGCAGCCGATCACACATTAGTTGGCTAGACATACCCTCATAGTAGTTGATGTGAGGAGTTTTAATTATCCTGTAGTGGTGGCCCAGTATGCTGATGTCTTCCTTGATGATGTTCTGGGGCTCACCCTTTGCAGATTGGTAGACTTTTACATTGACCTGTACCCTAGGACGACACCTATATCTACACCAGCATATCAGATTTCTCTCACAGAGCTTCGGGAATTGCGGGTACAACTGGAAGAGTTGTAGGGAAAAGGAGTTCATAAGGCCTAGAGTTTCTCCATGGCCATCACTGATCTTGTTCACCAAGAAGGAGGATGGGAGCTTGTGGATTTGTGTGGAATATCGGTGCCTAAACACAGAGACCATGATGAACAAGTATCCTCTGCCAAGGATCGATGATCTCTTCGACCAGGTGAAGGGATATCGATGGTTTTCAAAGATAGACCTCAGATCAGGCTATCATTAGCTCAGATTGTGGGACAAGGACGTACTAAATAAAACCTTCAAATTCTGGTATGGCCATTAAGAGTTCATGGTGATTCCTTTCCGCATGACAAATGCTCTGGTAGTGTTCATGGGGCTCATGAATAGGATCTTTTAGCCATACCTCAATCACTTTGTTGTTGTCTTCATCCACTAAATATTGAAATACTTAGTGTTGAAGGAGGAGCACGCCACACACCTACAAATAGTTCTGGATAAACTCTGAGAGCACCAGCTTTATGGCATGCTCTCGATGTGCTAGTTCTGTATATGGGAATTCCACTTCATGAGGAACGTTATCTTGGAGGCTAGAGATGTTGTGGATCGAGTGAAGATAAAGGCAGTGATTTCTTGAGAGCCACCTAGAAGTGTGATCGAGGTGTAAAGTTTTATTGCATTGGATGGGTAATACCAGAGATTTTTACCTGACTTCTCTTGGGTAGCGGCACCCTTGTCAACTTTGACAAAGAAGGGGAAACATTTCTTATGGAAAGAGAAGTACCAATAGTGTTTTCAGGAGATGAGGCAGAGTTTAACTAGTGCCCCCATCTTGAGGCTACAAGAAGAGGGAGTTGGGTATATATTCTACTATGACACATCAGGGAACGTACATGGTTGTGTCCTAATGTAGTAGGGAGTGGTGATCGCCTACAACTCTTGATAGTTGAGACAAGATGAGTATAACTACACTACCCATGACCTGGAGATAGCAACATCGGTCATTGCATTGAAGATATGGCGACACTACTTGATGGGTGAATGATTTAATATTTACTCTGATCACAAGAGTCTCAGGTATATCTTCACTCAGAAGGACCTAAACCTAATACAGTGGTTATTTCTAGAGTTTCTACAAGACTATGACTTTGAGATAGTCTATACTCCTGGGAAGGGGAATGTAGTAGCAGACACACTCAGCAGGATGTCTAGTCTACTATTGTTGAGTGAGGCAATAGAGAAGTTAGCTGCGATATAGATATCCTTCATGGATAGTGATGGGGCATCTTACCTCTAGTCTATAACTATCACTCCCCCACTTTTTCAGCAAGTTTGGGAGGCACAACTTTGGGACATTGACTGCAAGGCCCGACATGCTCAGATATCATCAGGATGTTCTCATGAAGGATTTTATGAAGGTGGGGAGCACATCGTTCTCTTTAGAGGATGCACTATGGTAAAAATGACACTGCAGGAGGAGGTATTGAGGGAGTTACATACATCCACTTTGGCGGTACATTCCGAAGTGGCGAAGATGTACCAGCACCTCTGACATCAGTACTAGTGGCTAGGGATGAATAAGACAGTGGAAGAGTTCATATCGCGATGCCTCACTTATCAACAAGTGAAGGTCGAGCATCCAGTACAAGTTTTATTAGCGCATCCATTAGAGGTAACAGAGTGGAAGTGGGATGGTATCTCCAGGTACATTGTGATAGGACTACCACGTATGTCCAAGGGCCATGATTCCATATGGGTGATTGTTGACCGACTCACCAAGGTGGCCCACTTCCTACCCATCTGAGAGAAGGAGAGAGTAGAAGTCTTAGGAAACCTCTATGTGCAAGAGATTATGTGACTTCATAGGGTGGAATCGATGATCTTCTAAGATTTATATGCACATTTTACATTCCAATTGTGGAAGGGATTGTAGGAGGCCTTCATAACTTAGCTATGTTTGAGCACTTCCTTCCATCCTCAAATAGATGGTTAGACAGAGTGGACCATACAGACACTCGAGGGACATGCTTCATGCCTATGTCTTTGATTTTGGCCATAGTTGGGAGGATCACCTTCACCTGGTAGAATTTGAATACAATAAAAAGAATCACTCTAGCATCCGGATGGACCCATTTGAGGATTTGTATGGATGACCATGCAGATTACCTCTTTGTTGGACAGACCCAAGGGAATCATCACTTATGGGTCCAGAGGTGGTACATGCTACCATAGAGAAGTTGCAGATCATTGAGGAGTGGATGAAGACTGCACAGATCTGGCATAAGTCTTATGCCGACAGGATACAGAGACACTTGGAGTTTGAGCAGGGTGACCATGAATTCTTATAGGTCTCACCCTGATGAGGATTATGGAGGTTTTTATGAGGTTAAAAACATTATACGAGGTACATCGGACCCTTTCATATCCTCAACAAGGTAGGTGAGGTGGCGTAACATCTATCTCTTCCCCCATAGATGCACCATGTTCATAATGTATTCCACATGTCGTAGCTGAGGAGATACGTACATGGACAATCACATGTTATTGACTGGGGTGAGATGGACATCGACAATGGGGCGACATTTTCAGAGTTCCCAGAGGAGATAGAGGATTGACAGGAGCGGGCCATTCATCGGCAGTCGATTTATCTGGTACAAGTTCATTGGAAGCATGAGAATTTCAAAGAGAGCATGTGAGTTTGGGAGGCTCAAATACGTGCTCAGTACCCCCATTTGTTCCCCTAGTTTTTTTTAGCTTTATGGGATGAAAATCCCAAAGATGGGGAGAATGTAAAGACCCAAAAAATTCCATGTAATTTTTTTAATTATTTGGGATTATTACGAGTCTGTGTAAATTTAGAGCATGTGGTTCTGAGGCCCGCTGTTCCCAGAATGAATTTTTAGACTTTTTTATTACAATACGTCCAGTAAACGCATGAGAAACATTTTATATCTTTTGAACCAGTGATCAGATTAAAAATATGAGGAAACTATTGAATCCACAGTTTCAGGATTATCTTAAATGAGGATTAACTTCGACAGTAGTAGGTCAGGTGAAAGAGTTATCTTTTGATACATTTAAAGAATTAATAAAATAACAAATGTTTTATTTTATTTTTATCCTATCACCTCCTATGTGGCAGTGGAGAGGGCCACAGAGGTGGTCAGACCTTTAATATGGGATATTAAATAGATGATTACACCTTGGTTATGTAACCACCCCTCATGTAATTAATGATGCAAATTAATTGCATCAATTAATGAATATCATTAAAGGTATGCTGAATTACTCACCCTTTCCCACCTCAATATAAATGTGGAATGAGGTATAGTTTTAACATGAATTCACCAAACATGGAACCTCTAGATAAGTGATGCGATGTCTTCCACCAATGAGGAACAGAATCTTGGACGTCATTGGTGGAATCGATGATGAACACCGATGGCTTCCACGGACCAAGATTCTTCATCCACCAATGCGAAATCCCAAATGACTCACTAGGTAGGGGGTTTATTTTAATATAGTTATCTACAATGAATTACTTTACATCCTATTGTTATCATGTTAATGCGGAGGGCTCGGGTCAAATGAACAAGGCATGGACCCTCCGCTGCATCGTTCTTATTGCATTCTTCAGGGTAAAATTCTTCAACTCGTTAGAATCTGGAATCTGGGAGCCGTGCAGTGAAGGCGACATCATGGGAAGCCCGTAGGAATGAGAGGAAGTTAAAATGCAGCACCAGAGCATCATCAGAGCCCCGTGGAAGAAGCAAATGTAGACGAGAGTGGTGGCCAGCAACTGCCAGCTGTGGTGGAAGAGCAGCACTGCTCGGAACCACGGTGGTCGGACATGTTGCCAACAGCGACCAACAATGAAGGTGGGGGTAGTGCTCCATCCCGCACCGTGCTGAAGGAATCCGCAACAGAGCTATCAAGGGACCCACTCCCTATGGGTCCTGTGGTTGACCAGGCGGTACCATGTGCCACCGCCAATTAATGGAGTCGAACGACTCCTTTGTGCCATTCATGAGCAGTGGACCGTCCAACCCCACATGGGTCACAACAGCTAGTGGGCTGAGCTGCTGTGGCCCAGCCCAACTGGGTCATCCCAGGCAGGTTTGGGCCAATCTAGGTTGGACCCGAATCAGGTTTGGCGGCCCGAACTGGGTTGGGTAGACCTGGTCGGACTGGACTCAGACCCCTCTCAAGCCCAAAAATTCATTAAAGGTGATATATTGCGAATCAGATGTCTATTTGACGAACTATATGTGGTGATGGGATCCTTGGAGTGAGACATTACTTCTGACACACTCCATTTGGGTTTTGGAGAAAGTTAGAGTATGACTGGGTTGGATTATACCCGAATACAACCGGTCCTCTATACTAAAATGCCTATAAATTAAAGACAAGATGTCCGGTTTATGCGCCGTCTATTACGTTGGAACCCTTTTGACATGAAAGATCATCAGGTTACATCTTCATGGGATTTTGGGCCGGTTGAAATAAGATGGATGGCTTGAGGAGATGTTCTCCCAGAATCAAGTGTACAATGAGCGATAATCTAGTGGAAGGTAGTGAGGCAAAGGTTGGAGACAGATCATACGAAGGTTAGTACCGAGCGATCCTATGTGGATTCACAGTATGTGACCTGATGAGGACCATCCTTAGAGCAGCCCATTGTGGATCAGCGCATACTGATCCAGTGTGTGTCAGATCCTATGAGAGTTAGTACTCATCGATCCTGGGTGGGTCAACTTATACCTACCCTATGTGGGTCTTGAGGGGGTTAGTACCTATCGACTCTATGTAGGTCGGATCTTGTGTGGGACTTATAGGGGTTAGTACCTACCGATCCTGTGTGGGCCATACATTTTATGGTCAACAGTAGTGCCTCTCTATAGAATAAGATGATCTAGATTCTCAACTAATCATATGTTCTTATGTGCTTTACCTATACTTGGTTTGAGGTATGTCTATTTCTCTGAGCTTTGTGATTGAGATCATCTTTTTTGGTTTAACTTAGTGGAATTCTAAGATACCTTCATGGGTCTTGGGGTCCCTACTAGGTATTTTTATACACTCCCCTGAACGAGAATTGCCTTCACCTTGTTTTATCTTGTGCAGACGATGAACAACTTGGCTGAGACTTGAGGGAGCCAGGACCAGGCAGTACCCGAAGGATATAAAGTGATGTGGAGAGTAGTGGAGATGAGTTGTACATACCCTTCATATCGGATCCTTGGTGGACAATTCTAGGAGCTATTTTCTGTTATTTAGTTGTAGTTGTACCTTTCAGTTAGGCTTGTATTCCAGACCCTTTACATTTAGCACACACCTTTACTACTGCATTTTTACGTCATTGTAGCATCTTTTGTGTTTTTGGTTTGTGTGTTTGTACAGGTTTAAAGGAAATGCCTTCCCGTTTTAGGAATATGCCTTTTCGGTGCTTGTCACCAACCCCTGGCGTATGGAAGGAGGTCTTGGGGTTGTCACGACACAGGCCTCAGGGGATGAGTCGTGACAATTTATCCATTGTCATACCCTAAATGGTGCACCCAAAATAAGCTACCTCATAAATATTTCAATAGAATTGTTTTATTTTCTTTGCATCAAAGTATGCGATCAAATGACACACATTGATAATGATCTCAAGTATGGACATGAATACACATTTGTGTAGATAGGAACAACCAATGACAAAAAAAAAATGTGTTGTTCCTATTGGTGGGTCAGTCCTCATGACCTCAATACTAGATATCACCAAGTATGACCTACATGAGATAAAGTATCAATTCATATGAGCCCCCCAAACCTGATAGTTAGAAATCAACATTGTTCTGTCAGTATGATGTATCAGGACCATAAGATATTTGTTTATGGTTAATGTTATAGTATATCAAGGTTCTCATTATATCCTGGGATATAGTATAACCTTTTGACATGACAATTAATCTATACACATTACAATTTATATAGTAGTCACTCAAAAGACTACACTATAATGGTAAGAATAAATCATGTATATCTAACTATATACATGATATAGTAATCAAAAGTACTATTTAATTTGGTTCTAGGACACCAACTATTATGATAGTATAAGAGGAAGGGGACCTTTTTTATTTTCTTATTATGGTGTATTGATGTGGTTAATGTTTCTAGTGTATGTTAGTGGCCCCAAATATGGAATAATTCTATAAATAATGAATGAATTTATTAGAGAGACATGGTAATGTGTTATATGGAAGGAATCATGGGATTAATATATAATATAAAGTTAAAAAATGTTATATGGACATTGAATTATAAATATTATAAATTATGAAGGATAATGTGGATTATATGAAATATTACTTTTTGGAGATTAATGTGAAAAATGAAATTAATAGCGCTAGTAATGGTAGAAGTGGGATTGATAAAGGAATATGAAATGGGCCGATGATACGTTTTTTGTATTTAGTGACGTTGGATTGTTGCGTCGATAGAGATGCAAATATTTTTTTAGTGTAATAGGGAAAATGTGATGTTGGGATATGGTTATAGGCTATGGTGATAAGAAGTGGAAACTAGATTAAGATTATGTATTATTACATATCATCTAATGTTATTTTATTTCTTACAAACTAAAACCTGAGTTGGGTAATATGACTAATTCCCATAAGAGGTCTTGGGTTTTGGACGAACCCCAAAACCCATGATTTTCGTGATATTGAAGGTTGAATACTCCTCCATTTCTCCCTCTTTAAGAAAATGTGTAGTGGGGCGGATTATATAAGGCATGAATTATAGATATCTTGGCATAATTTCAGGATATTTTCATCAAATGTATTCCATCATGAATATTTTTTTCATCCCTAAAATGTATTTGAAATGTAAAACCATTTAAAATAATTTCTCTCTCAAAATTCAATCATAATAAACATTTTTTACGATGTAACATTGAAAATAATGTGAGTAAAAATATTTTTCAGGATGCTAATTTTAATTCATCAATACAAATAATAGATAATAAATTATTATGGATATAATTTATATTAATTGTAAATAGATTATTACATGTTATTAATAGTGAAAAATATAGAGTATCCCAAATAATATAATTATTTATTACTAAATTAATTGTTTAAAAAATTAAAAAACACAATGATAATTATTATTCCACCTGGAGCGATTTAATACAATGCATAATTATTATTGATCCTTTAAAAAATATGGTTTTAGGCATGTAATTTCACTTAATAAATTGATTTCCATTCCTCTAATTTTTATTTAGTTTGTGTGGAATATCATTTTTCTATGAGTTATGGTTTGATGTGATTCACCTTTTAATATTCAGAGAGCATGTTTACCCATAAATTTTCATAGAGAAAACCCTATACCTTGTTTGTGGGTTTTTACCACATATTTGGTTAAGTAGATTATATAATTATGGAATTTATTATGTTGATCAAGAATGCTTTATTCCATTAATAAAAATATCTTCAATATACTTAGGGTATGAAAGTTCCATTAAGTATGTGTTTAATTCCAAAATTTAAAATTCAATTGTGATATAATCGCAAATTATCATTTGATTACATTATAATTTTCAGTTTCATAAAAATAATTCCCCAAAAAATGTGGAGGAAACACTAATATATTAACAACCCAATATTTCTTTTATTCGCATGAGAAAATTAAGTTTAATACATTAAATAAACAAATAATTCTATATATTACACTGAATAGTGGTAACATTATTTCGTGACCTATGTGAATGTTGGAGTGATCCCACTCTAAAATTTTTATGTATATAACTTTAAAAAATTTAATAAATAATATGAGTCATACAATTATAATTTTTTTATTAAATAATAATCTATAAATATGAAGATATTTTTGTCTCGGGAGGCACATATTTAAGGAGGGGTTACTAGTTTTTTATTTATGATTGTTTTATTTTTACCAAGTAAAAGATAATAATTTGTAAAAATTATATATATATAAATTATATATAAATAGAATGAGAGGTTTGGTCTTTTAAACCAAAATAAAATTTACCATAAATTTTAAAAATAGAGGGGGTTTCAAAAAAAATTATTATTATTAGACATTTTAAGTTATTTATAAATGTAGAAAATATCGTGTTATGATTAAAAAATTTAGTAATATGTTGAGAAATTTTTTTTTGGACAATAGAGAAGGAAATATAGGTTTTATAATTTAAAATACTGAATAAATGTGTATGTGCTTCATTATGGGCTTGTGACACTTTGATTATTTATTGGTAATATATTTTAAACTATTAAATAGTGCGATATACTAAAAACAAATTCCCATAATTTTCATATTGGTTTGACATGTTCAATATTATCCCTAAAAAAGCTCAATATATAATTTTAATAATATAATATTATCTCAATTCAAATTTACTAAATCGGGCCCCAAGTCAACTAAATATATTTATTTAATAATATAAACAAAATCATTTCTTCTTTTAGAATATATTATATTATAGTATATTATATCTAAATATTATTTTATATAAATGATATATAAAATTATTATAAAATAATATAATCCTATAATATCAAATTGTTCCAAGAAAATGATTATTCCTAGAATAAAAAGGAAATATAAAAAATTGAATCCCATTATCTCATATTATTTCTAAATTTCAATTCCAACAAAAACATTTCTATAATCTATTAGGCTCTAATAAAAAAATCACCCAGATATGATCTGATAGATGATTTTCACTGATTAACAATCATTATCTTTGGACATGATCAATAAGTAGCTCATTCATGGCTCGAATACACATATCCCCATCACTAGTGTGGTGATGGCCATATCAGGTCCACTATCACATACCAATCTACCTAATTATGCCTTATCCCAATCCTCTTCATTGTGTTTTCCATCTCCCATATCATTGCATTGAGCACACTTAACCAAAATAACATGTCAGGGTTCAAACCTACCCCTTCTGTGATGTGAGAACAACTTTATTTTTTTTATCTAGAATCAGAATGACATCATATTAATCATTTTTGAGAACAATAAAACCTTATTTAATGTAGAAAACCTGCTAACCCATCTCTTTCTTATAGTTAATGAAGATAAAATCTGGATCTAATGACAGGGATAAATAAAAATTAACTTTTAAGTAAAGTTTTAACAAAATATTTGATGGTGGGGGGGTCATAAATATTGATAAGAGTTGGTGAACATAGTTTACTGAATAAAACTAGTTATTGGGTGGGGAAACATGATATGTAAAATCCTTTAGAAGGATGGATCGACTAATTTTGTTACATGAAGAGAACTTCTCATTACACTTTTAGAGACCAACATTTTTTTGGGATCATAAAAGAGATATATTATCAAGATCACTTGAAGAGTTTGATCATAGAAAATATTGGGTATAGAGAGAATGCATCCTCTAATGAGTGGATAAAATACTATTGAGTATAACTATATAAATATATAAAAGGGTGTAGTGGTAGTACATGGAAGCCCCCCATCTTTAACATTATAAAAAACATTATAAAATTTAATTTTTATATAATTTATAAATATATAAAAATACTAAAATAGAAGTTACTCCTTTTTCACATTATATTTATAATAAATATTTAATATAATGATTATAATGTTGAAAAATAATGGTATATTCTTAGAGGGATAATAAAAGTTGGTTTTATATTATAAATTTAATATCCTTTCAATGTTTTACCTCTACTTGAAGAATTCTAGTAAAAAAAATTCCAAATAATACATGGATTCTTGAGGGTGAAGCTATAATTATCCTTAATGAGGTGTATTTAGTCCATTTGATCTGTGCATTTGTTTATCCTATTTATTGAAAAATGACCCATTTCTCATTTTAATGCATAATTCACAAGAAAGTGAGAATTGACCAAAGAAGATAAGTCATCAATAATGATTTTATTCTTATATCATTTAAAAAGATAAATGAAAAGTAAAAGGGGATTTATTTTAGAAAGAACAATTCATTATAAAAAACATCCTCAATACAATCCTTTCCTTAACAAGGATCTCTTAGGATATATGATCTTTCTTTTCAACGATGTTTATTGATGGGTTCTAAGTCATTCACATATAGTAATATTACAAGGTATATGTAACACCACAAGATTTTACAGTATATTATTTTTTACATAAATTTTACCACTTGGAAGAGTTATGATTCATTCAACCCCAAGATTTTAAAAGAACACTATGTTTGATACCATATGTTACACAAAACACAGAGCTTAAACAAACTATTAAAATAGTATTATATAATAATGATTGTTATCACATTGCCATTAGAATAACGAGAATTAATGAGATTTAATAAATAATGAATATAAAGTTTATATGTGATTATAAAATAAATTCACTGAATATTACTTAATTATAAATGAAAATAAAATATAATTAAACATAAAGGAACTGTTGTTTATAAAAAAAATATTTTTATGCTCATATTTGAATTTTATATTAATAAATTAAATAAATCACTATTACTAAGAGATACTAATGAAATTCATATTTTATATATTTAGTCAAATATTTTAAAATTCATTCATTATGTTTGATTGTCTTAAGATAAGAACAAATCCAATTTTAAGCATAAAAATCTATATCTTTCTAAAAGGTAATTGTACTACCTTCTAATAATGCACCGATTTTGATATTATATTTTGAAACTTTTATAAGTTTTATTTTTAAAAATAAAATTCAATTTCTAAATTGATGTATCAAAATTATCTTAGGGAGATGTTTCGGTATTTTTCTAATTATGTTTCATTTGTTTTATGAATAGTGAAAACTATTAAATTTTAATTGAAATTTGTTTTTTCTTCTAATTTATTTATATAGTAAAATTATAATTTAATTTTTTTAAATATAATTAGATCAATTATACTATAATTAATACAATTTAGGTTATTTTAATCAATTTCGAACTATAATTGGATAAACAAACATTTTTAACTTTTAAACTTTTCACTTTAAAACCCTGCATTTTCTTTGTGTCTACGAGATTAATTTTAAATATATTTTTTCAATTATATAAATAGAATTTTGTAAAATGGATTAATTATTTTTGATTATAAGTTCCTAATTATATTTTAATTTTATTTTCATTTTTAGGCAAAAAAAATATTTTCCCTGGTAAAAAAATAACTTACCACAGTATTAGTAAAAAATGAAACACGTTACAATTAAAATGGTAACGACTTAATATACATAAAAACTATAAAATTTAATTTTCGGTTGAGATATTTATGGGAACTAAATAGCCTATAAATTATTAATTTCTATAAAAGTTTTTGGAAATTAATTCCACCTAAATGTGGTTATATTTAAAAATAAAATCATTATTATTTAATCACTTAAACCCACCTATCCTCAAGTATAAATACCTCCACTCACCTTCCCATTTTGGCCCAAAAGCCTTGAATATCCTAATATATCTTTAAAAACATATACTCCTAAAAATAGCTACACCCTAGTGCTTAATTTATCACTAAAATACCAAACCCAAGGTCTTCAAGGGTCTCTCAAGAAGGTGATATTAAATTGGTAACTTTCTCAAAACACCGCTCTTATTTTCATTTCTTATTATACTTTCTCATAATCTCATTCATCCAACATGGGATTATAAATAATAATGATGTATATAAATTATTTTTATATTGGTAATGATATCAATACCTTTTTTTACCCCATATTATTCAAAGAAACAAAACCATTGTCTAAGTAATGATGATTAACTATCTACGTAATTAATGTTTTTGTTTGTTTTCCATTAACACCATCATTTCAGGTCATAAAACTATAATTATAGTTAAATAATATATTAATAGGTATATAATAAGCTATATCATATGTTGGAACTAATATATGGACATTATTAAATAATATGAAACTAGTTTAGGATATTTGGAAAAACGGCCAAAATAAACTAAACATTTATCCTTAACATTTTTTTCAAATGAATCATATTCATTTTAGAAACCAAAACGTTATATGGTAACATATATACTACTGAAATTAAATAAATTCCATTTCATTTAATTACTATATTTTTATTCCCATTTTACAATAACATCCCTAATTATACTCAAGAGAAAAGATCATGGAACCATCAAGAGAACACACCCAGGACAATTAAAATTATGAAATATTATTAATGAAAGGTTCAAAAGATATTATAAAAACAAAATATATGGTATTATAAACATTAATGTGATTCCTTAATTAATTAATAATATTAATTAAGATGTTATAAATTATTTTTAAGCATAATAAACTAAAGGGAAGTGTGTGGTAAGAGATTTCTTAACTCAATTTCCAATCATTGGGTTATACGCCAACTTCAATGATTATATTATCCCATGATTATGTGTAGAATGCACTGTTTATTTGTTTATGATGTATTATAAATTATATTTTTGTGGACATAATTTCATCACACATAATCACCCCAATTCTTAATTTTCCCCTCGATGATACGAAATTTGGAACGATTTTTTATTTAATTTTTTACTTCTACAAGATATATATATCTTATTTACCACTCTTTCATGCATGTAGTGTATATATAATTCCATTTTATATTTATTACCCTTAATATAATTTTATTCATGGAATTAAATATTTCATTTCATACTCTCCTATTTGATTATATTGATTAAAAATTGGTAAATGATTTCTTAACCTAATTTCTATTATTGGTGTTAAACTTCTACTTCCTTGATTATGCCATAAAAAGATTGTTTTTGAAATTATTTTAGAATATAATTTTTCCTATTTACACTTGTTTTATGTGTATTTAAAGATAATAAACATAATTTATTCATTTTATTAAGGCTCAATACAATTTATAAGGGACTATCTTCTAACAAAAATTTTATTTTTAAAGTTTCCCTTAAAACACTCTTTTACTTCGATGCCCCTGTTTTCTAAAATTATTTCAAATTTTATTTACTATTCTAACAAGAATTTTTAAATACATTTTTAATAATTTTTTAATTTTAATTTTTTCAATGTATATATTTTTGTTTTCTAAAAAAGGTTCTTTGAGATTATTCCGACAAAAATACAAAAGGAATATTTTTTTAACATATAAGGAAAGAAAATATTTTTACACCATCATGACACCATATTTTTTTGAATAATACTTTACAAGTTTATATGGTTATCTTAAAAGAAAATGTTTCTTTTACAATTTCATGGCATTTTAACCATATATAATTTTTAATGTAAAAAAGGTTATTTTCATACATAATTTTTCAATAATCTCATTTAAAGTATTTTAATCTATGACTACAACCTTTTTTGAATTTTATTCTTCATTGTGGTTGTTATCTTATGATACCATATTCTATATTTTGTTAAATATTTTTTGATCAGTTTGATAGGGGTTGTTCTATTTTGATACCATTTTTATATTTCCTTCGGTTATACTTCATGACAATATTACAATATAGATTTCATTGCATGATTAACCCTTATGATTATTCATTATATTAGATTATTTATGTGGGAAATATATGAATGAGAATGTTGTAATGGGTGCACCGAGATAATTATCCAATGCATCAGGTAATGTTTTAGTCTCATTTAATGTTATGTTGGGATAATTAGTAAACCTGATTCCTTTATGGGACTTTGTATTCCATGTGATATAGTATTTTATGTTAGCCTTCACTAATTTTTATGTAATATTATATGTTATTTCCACAATTCCATGTTTTATGTTAGGATGTCATAGCTCATGTTATTTGGTTATTTTATAACTGATGCCTTATGAACATCAATTTTTTTCATGATTCAAGATTTCGACCTTTGATATACATGGTATGAGTATCAAATGTTATGTTCATGATCATATACCCTCATTATCTTCTTATGATTTCATATGATAATGGTTTGATTACAATTATTTATACCCTTACTGATCATCTGATCCCACCCTCCTTCATTATTTTCCCTTAGTTATGAGAAATATGCTAAATGAATAGTGTTTTTGAACGATTTTACATTGAAGATCTTGATGACGTATTATGAAATTTGGGTATAGTTGTAGATAATGTTGATATTTATGATACCATTGTGTATGAACCAAATGTATTAAGATTTTTTTTTTCTAATTATCTAAAAATATAAACCTAAAAAATCCTTTTGTATGTATGTGATCCAATATTTTCTTTCGAAGTTATAAGTTTTTTTAAAAAAAGATGGGTCACATTTATCAGTATGAAATTCAAGAATTTAATGTTTATGTTTTTAGCATCTGATCCTGATGTTAGGATTCTGGGATGCTACAGTTGGTGCCAGATGAAGGTTTAGACTACTTTGGAGATTAAAATGTTTTATTTTGTTTTATTATTAAGGTAAAAAGATTAAAATGGGATATTATTTGAGGAATAAAGGTTGATTTATATTTTTTAAGCATATATTAATTTATTATGTCTTTATGGTGAGTTAGGTTATTTTGAGAAATGGTTAGTATATATTAGAGATTATGTGATTTAGAAAAATACATTTTTGGCGTGATACATATACAATAATTGATGTTGTTTTTTTTGATAAATATTAAAAACTTTCTTGAAAAATATTTGATCAAATCCTTCTAATTTTTGGGTTTACATCATAGTATAGAATAGTTTTGAGGAATTTTAAGGATATTTAGTTATCGAATGATCTATTTTCAACTTTGGGTGTTGCCACTAAATTTTACAGATTAAAGTACTTTTTAATCATATAATAGTTTACTCATTTTGAAAGATTTATCTTGTAATTATTTTTTTGGTTAATTATTAATGACATAAGGAATATATTATTCTATTTTTTAGATTTTTGATCAATATCGGATGACTCCAGTTCTCAAAGCTTATAAAATCATACTCATCATTTGAAAAAAATGATTATTTGATGAAAATTTATTAAAGGTTGAAACTCTACTTTTCAAGTATGTATATTTACTCATGTTCTTAGATAAGGATTTAATGTAATTACTAAAATATATTAAAATGATATTAAAACAAGGAATTTATTCATTTAAATTTATTACCAATAATTAAATAGACTCTTTAACCCATCATATGTTTACGGTTTTAGGATGTTATACTTTATGATGACCATATTCTATATCACTCTCCATCATAATTTAATAGTTTAATTTCTCTAATATGTCCCAATTATCAATTATCACTAATTTTATCCTATTTGAAATCCTAATTCTATGATGAAATTCTCATTTCTCTTTCCCACTTATTAAGGGAATGTTTTATTAACCCTATTAATGATGTTGGTTTCCCACATAGTAATATTCAAGTATCGTCCTTTAATTTTCAAAGTGAAATTTCAAATAGTGAGTCCATGATTTATTGGAGGGGAGAATGTAAATCCACAAGATTTTGTGGTATATTATTTTTTGAAAATAAAATTAACAAATTTAAAAAATTATGATGCATTTAACCCCATGATTTTAAAAGAACCCTATATTTGATACCATTCATTACATGAAACACTGATCATAAAAAATATTAAAATATTATTATTTGATTATGATAGTTATCATTTAGGTGTTATAATGAAGGAGATTAACTAAATTATGAAAATATAGTTTAAAAGTGTTTGTAAAATAAATGTATTAATTACCAAATAATTATAAATGAAAATAAAATCTAATTGAACATAAAAGAAGTTCTTTTTACAAGAAAACTATTTTTATGCATAAAATTGAATTTTAAATTAATAAATTAAATTAATCACTACTATTGATATATATTAATGAAATTTATATGTTATATATTCATTAAAAAAATATTAAATTCATTAAATACGTTTTATAGACATTATATAATAATAAATCCAATTTTAAAAATAAAAAGATATATTTTTTCTAAATAGTAATTTTTCCACCTTTTAGTGGTGATATTATTTCGAAAATAAATTCTGAAGATTTTATATGTTTTATTTTAAGAAATAAACATCATTTTTTAAATGATGATATAAAAATTATCTTAAGTTTATTTTTGGTACTTTTCTGATAAGTTTCATTTTCTGATGAATAACAAAAACTATTGAATTTAAATTGAAAATTTCGTTTTATTATATTTCATTTATATAGATAAACTATATTTTAAATTTGTTTTAAAGTAAAATTATTTAAATTATTCATCAATAAATTCTATTTATCTCATTTGAAATAATTTAACATTTAAATTGGATTAAAAATCCTTTCAAACATTTGAATTTTTCACTTTTGAGACCTGCTTTTTCATTGTGTCTATGGGGTGAATTTTAAAAACATTTATAAACTTTTTTGAATTTATTTTTTAAAAATTTATTCCATATTTTTAATCATAATATTGAAATTAGTTTTTAAGGTTAAACTCATTTTTAAGCATAAAAACGTTACCATGGTAAGAAAATTATTTACCACAGTATAGGTAAAAAATGTACCAAGTTAATGTTACAAAGGTAATGAATTAAAATTCCTAAAAACTACTAAATTTAATATTTGTTTCATGTATTAATCTACCATAAACAATAATTCAAATAATAATTTACCTCCAAATTCTTTTAAATTAATTCCATCTCAATGTGTTTGGATTTAAACAAAAAATAATCATTATTTTACCACTTAAACCCACCTCTCTTCAAGTATAAATACAACCCCCAACAACCCATTTCATCTCACAAGAATTTAAGATCCTCCAATATCTATTGAAATCATTCATAATCACTATCCTCACATACTATAACTTATGGACTCACCAAATTACCAAATCCAATTTTCTTAATTTTCTCTCAAGGTGGTGATATTCTAGAGGTAATTTTCTCAAAACACCACTCTTATTTTTATTTCTTCTTTTACTTTATCATAATATCCTTAATACATCATGGAATTATAACCTTATAATCATGTATATATTTTAGTTTTTTTTAATAATTAAATATATTATATTCTTCCATTTTATTACCTTCCCTTATTCAATGAAAATAAATCATTTCCCAAGTTATGGTGATTAACGGTCTCTGTGAATAATTTTTCTCTTCATTTTCCAATACAAAATTCATGTATGGTAATAAAACTATTATTATTGTTAAATAATATTTTAATAGGTTTATAATAACCTATATAATGTTTCGTAACTAATATGTATGCATAATATTAAATAAAAAAAACTAGATCATGATATTGGGAAAAACCCCCAAAATAAACTAACCATTTATCAATAACGTTTATCAAATGAATCAGTCTCATGATAGAAAATAAAATTGTATATGGGACCATTTATAATTTTTTAAATTAATTAATAACATTCCATTACACTTCTATAGTTTTACTCCCACATTAAATAAACATGAATAATTATACTCAAGATAACTTATCTTGAAACCATCAAACGAACGCACCCAAAACAATGAAAATTATGAAATGTTATTAATAAAAGGGTCATAAGATGTTAAAAAACATAATATAAGGTATTATATACATTAATATGGTTATTTAATGAATTAATAACATCATTTAAATCATTATACATGAGGATTAATTATGAAAAACTAAAGGGAAGACTGAGGTAAGATATTTCTTATGTTAATTTCTATTCATAGGGTTATATGTCTACTTCATTGATTATGTTATTCTAGGATTATGTTTGTAATAAAATATTTATTTGTTAATTTTATATCCCCTATTATATTTTCTTGTGTATAGTTTTGTTACACATAATCACCTCATTTATAAATTCTGGCCTCAATGATACGAACTTTGTAAGAGCATCTCATCTCACTTTTTACTTCTGTGACATATATATACTATTCGCCACTGTTTTTTATGTGTTGTTTATATATACCTATATTTTTATATAAAATACCACAAATACAATTATATTCATGTTATTCAGTTTTTTATTTGATAATTATTACTTTAGTGGCCCATACGATTCAACTTATTAAAAAGTGGTAAGAGATTTCTCAACCCAATTCCTTTATTTGGGTTAAACATCTACATCCTTGGTTATGTCAAACCTAGATTATTTTTTAAATTAATTTTTAGTATATTAAATCTTATTTACACATTTTTATGTTTATTTACATATAATACTCATATTATATTCATTTTATAAATGATACCCCCAATTTATAAGGGACATTCTTAAAATGTTTTTTTAAGTTTCCCTAAAAAACTCTTTTACTTCCATGTTTGTGATTTGTAAAATTATTTCCAAAAATGTTTTTATTATTATCCAAAGATTGTTTAAATACATTTTAAAACATTTTTTCATTTTTAAAAATGTTTTAAATTTTATATTTCTTATTTTTCTAAAGAAATTTATTTGATATTTTTCTAAAAAATAATGAGGGATCATTTTTTAACTTATATGACATAAGTGAGTTTTTCCACCATTATGATGTCATATTGTTTTGAATCCTACATTAAAATTTTACATGGTTATATTCGATGAAATTTTTTTCTTTTCTAATTTCATGGTGTTTTAATAATATGTAATTTTAAAAGTGAAAAAGGGTATTTTACTAGATAATTTCCAATAATATAATTTAAAATATTTTAATATATGTTAACATACTTTGTTGAATATTGTGATTCATTGAGGTTTTTTTTCTTATGATAAAATATTCTATGTTTTTTAAATGTTTTATGATTAGTTTAAACTGGGTTGTTCTATTTTGATACCATTGTTATATTTCCATCAATTATGCTTCTTGACAATATTGCAAAACCCATTTCATTCCAGGGAAACCCTTATGACTATTAATTATTTTTTATTCTTTATGTGGAAATAATGTCATGGTAGTGTTTTAATTGTTGTACCCAAATATTTTTCCCATTTATTGGATAATTTTTTAGACTCAAGAAAAATCATGGTGGGATAGGGAGTAAACCCAATTCCATTATGGGACATTGTCTACAATGTGATATAGTCTTGGAAGTTAGCCTTGAATCATGATTATGTCATGCTATATGTTATTTCCAAAATTATAGGATTTATTTCATGATATCATGTCTCATGTTCTTTTATTATTTTATAACTCATGTATTATGAATATATATATTTATTTCATGACTCATGATTTTGACCTTTGATATACATGGTAAAATTTTCAATTGTTATATTCATTACCATATACCAATATGATCATATTAAAATTTAATATGATCATTTTTTATTTCTCATATTGTTACCCTTATTGATTATCTATTCTCACCATCCTTATGTTTTCCCCTAGGTTATATGAAAAGATGTTAAAGAAACTATGTCTAGAAGTATTTCACATGGATGTTGTAGATTACATATTGTGAATATTGGGTATAGTAGGAGATAATGTTGATCTTTATGAGCCATTTGTGTATGAATCCAAGTTATTAAGGTTTTTGTCTAATTTAATAAATCTATAAACCAAAATATTTCTTGATTATATATGTGACACAAAATTTCCATTCAATGTTGTATGTTTTTTTTCCAAAAAAGCTGATCACATTTATGATTATCAATGTCAGGAATTTAATACTTATATTTTTATCACCAAATACCAAATATTTGATTATAGGATGATATAGTATATAATATTTATAGTAATTCCACCAAATTAATCCTAAACCTAACTACACACCCATAATATTTGACTTTTACCATGGTATCTGAACTAACAATTTTGGAACCCAAAACAACACAAGTCAAAGTCCATGTTAGGTAGAGTTTTGGCAGAGTAAATCCCCTATACCATCTACCATTGCAAAAAAATATTGGATTGGGAAATAATAATCAAATGGAAATTCATTTGTACATCTACAAAAATCACGATTCTCCAAGGATACCACAATTTTTTTATCATATATACCTATTATGATTTGTGTATATTTTCACAAGTATTAATAACTATAATTTAATTTATATATATATATATATATTGATAGGTAATTTTGATGTAATTATTCTTCGCATGGTATTTAGGGTTCTTGATTAAGTATAAAGCTATTTTACCATCATAATAACCATTATACTCTTTCCAACTGAATTTGTAATCTTAAATAAAAATCATTAACCATAACAGTTATTTTACAACCTCCACAAAAACAATTTCCAATACATCATGTATAGATAAATTGAGGAACTTCTAAAATATCCACTTACAAGACAATTATCATATTATAAAAGTATATATCAGTCGTTATATATAATTTATATTTTTAGAATATTTTTCCACAAATTAATTTATATGTCCCTCCTATAACTGATCATGTCCCTCATGACACAAATGTAACATTGATGTTTCTTTAATATACATCAGAATTCACTTAATTATATCTAGATAATAATTCCTATGATTTGAGATAAATCAACTCACAATAACCATTTCATTTTATATGCCTTAAATCATACCCACCACAACATGCATCAAACATACAATCAATTAATAGTATGGAATCATCCCCCTCATCTCAATTTCATTATTGGATAATAGACTTTAGCAATTTCTAAATGTTAAATGTATAGGTAAATAAATTATTTCTAGTTTAGATCTATCAATTGAAAAATATTTCAAAACATGTTAATTATACATCTACAGATGTAGAAATAATATCCCCCTATTCCTATTAAAAAATATTTATATCCTCAAAATAAATTAATATTCTCCCAAGAATGGAATAGATAACTCTAATTTAAACTGATAAATCTTCACAAAATATATGTAAAAAATAATTATTCCATCAAAAAAATAGATAAATTTTGTTACCATCCAAAATAAATATAAAATTACACACACTGGTCCATCTGTGTCCATATGTATCCATGAAAAACAATGAATGATTCATGATTTATATGTCACTATCTGGGAGCCTAAATCATCTCTTCATGAGTTTTAACAAGATGATTTAATATCCAAAAACCATAAATAATTTAGTTTTACATATGTTTATCCCTTTTATAAGGTTCCAATGATGAAACTCTATCATCAAATCCATATATTAAAGCATCAAGTCAAAGATATCCTCTAATTTAAAAATGAAATGGATTGAATCCATCATAAAATGGGAATAATATTGTCATCAAAGTGAACCATTTTCTTAAGAAGAATATTTTGACTAAATAACATGATTTTTGTTTCACCTCTTTTCCATTTCCATAATTCTTAAGCTCAAACACCCATTACTTTATTATCATATTTCATTTATTTATATCCACAATATTATATGTCAGTAAAAACATATTCCAAATATTTTATTGATATAATACTTCCTCATACCATTCTTTGAACTTATTCGATGTTAGGGTCAATAGGGACACCATCACTTGGATATTATTAAATTTTCCCAAATTCTATTAGAGATGATTTATTCTCCCCCTTATTAACATTATCTTCAAATTACACTTGGTATACTAAAATAAAATTTTATGCACCTCTTCCTCATTAGTGAGATGTCATGGTAGATCAATTACTGAATCAAGAATTAATTCCTCAATAATTTTTCTGGGACACATTATTTAATTTTTAATTTCCTAGGTCATATGGTTCTAATGGAATATAAAATATCCACATATGATCATCTTCTCCACCTTTAATTCCCAAATAATATGTCTAAAATTATCATATTTAAAGGAAATGTAGATACATGGAGTATTGTTTTCCATATAGTTTCTTATTATGTTCTTTAGATTAAGTTAAAAATTCCAAAAAACATAATACTCATAGATGTGATTAATATGATAGGTTAATATAACATCTATTTAATAAAATATTGAAATTTAGTGCTACTCTTGGTGATCAGTTAATATGTTCATATAAAACATGAAAATATTACCCCTTAAATTGATAAAGCTACCTGACCAAACACAACATGCTTTTGACTGACTCTTTTGATGGTTTTGTTCATCCATTTTTTATCTTCATTGTTTTGTGTTGTGGGTTTGACCATATATAGATGATTAATTCCTAGAATCATGAAATATAAATTTGAATACCAAATGTGTAATCATTTCTATTTTATGGATTATGGAACCCCATATTCCTACACATTTCACAATATACCATGGCATGCATGATCTAGAAGTAATAATTCCCCAAGTCCTTCTCAAAAAATAAGAATATAAATACCTCTTTTATGAATCCTCAATTAATTTAAGGAAATATTTTTTTTTCTTAAAGATTCCATCCCAATAGGACTACATGCATAAGAGTTATCTAGACATGCTAACACTAATATAACCAAAAAATCCATGTTGAATGAGACATTATATTAATTTTTTAATAATAAATTATTGAATGGATCAAGTGATTATTCCTTATAAACTATGATGTATATATTTTTTCATGATATAAATAACACTTTTAATTATTTTTATAAGTCTCCAATTGCACTGATTTAATGATTTTACTCCCTCAATCATGATGATTCTATATAAAATATTTGGATGAGTTTTTTATAATATACCATATATTATGTAATGATGTGATGATGATAAATCCTTTCAACATATTAATATCTCCATTTCTGGGGATATTTCAATATCATTATCAATAAAAAATATTTGGGATTATAGGTTGAGAAAAAGGCATAGAATAAACCAAACATCCTTTAGGATGATTGTGAAACTAAAATTCATCTTGACTTAGATATCACTTATGCCAATTATTATGGGAAAATGGTATTTCATATTTTCATTGTAATAATATTACCATCATAGAACATCCAAAAATACTCAAAATACATATTTACATGGTATAAAAATAATAATAAACCACACATTCTGTGTCATGGCCTAATTTGTGAACACATGTCTCCTCAATATTTTTGTTGAAAATAAAATCTTCTTTATGGACCATCATGTGTGAATATATATGTTTTTTATGTGATTACTACCTTGTATATTTTATTGGAAGAACATATAGATTTTCTTCTATATGTGTCCTAGTATTCTATAAAATTAAATTTTATAGGTTACAATCCTTATATCATTAGACCTTCATTTGATCATAATCCCACCAATTTTTCCTTCTCCTTGATCACATTATTTTTCTCACCTTCACATTGCTATGATAATAGTTTTTTTGTAACTATTTTCCTTAATTTGGGAATAACCATTGGAAGTTTCATACTTTAGCACTTAAATGAAAATTTTTACTCATAGAATTGAATTTTTGAAGGTGATTATCATTGAATCCCAACTATCAGAAAGTTTCAATAGTTTGTGGTTTTTAAAATATTTATTAGATAGAGTCACACTAGAAGCCAATATTTGATTTAAAAAGTTTTTGAACTCACTATTGTGTTTAGTTATATTGCCTTAACATTTTAGTTGAAGATTCATCAAAAAATTTAACAAGAGGCTCATATTTGAAGTATTCATTAATTGTTAAAAATTATTCAACTTCATCCTGATTTCATATGAACCTATATATTAAGTTATACAGGGGTAAATAATTTTATATTTACATTATCGAATTTGAAAAATCATATTTGTATTCTGCTACTTCCACTTTGTTTCCTAGATGGAATCATTATTAACTCCCTTTGTCTATGTTGGTTTTGATAGGTCTTTAGTGTCAAAAAGTTTTTCCATTCAAGACACCCAAAAGAAGTAGTTTATGTACATTATCATGTTCATATATTTTTCATGGAATTACAATTTATTAAATTTTAATTCAATAATTTTTTTAAATAATATAGAAAAATAAACCACACCCTTTCTTAAAGAATACTATAGAAATAGTGGAAGTATTGTTGTGTCACCATCCAAGTTAGGTAGAGTATTCTTAGTTTTAGTGACTAAAATTACCTAATTATAAAAAATATACTACATTATTAATTCTAGAATTTGTTGGGTTTATTTTAAAAATTCTATACATTTAGCGATACTTCATAATTTCTATAAAATTTAGGAATGTTTTTTATTTTTTTTAAATATTGATAATGTGTTGCCCTAATGACATGCTAATGACATGGAACTGATATGGAATAGAGGAAATTCCATTTTGATATGGAATAAAAGTGTAATTGTTATATCTGTCATGATAATGTGGTAATGATACCAATTTTTCATTGACCTCTAATCAAATATTATAGATCTTAGTATAAGAAAAATTATTATGGATCATTTAACCTTATCCAAACATTAATTGATTCAGTATTTTATTCATTACAAATACACTACTACAAAATTGGTATTTAATAATTCTAGTATTTATCAGTGCTAAAAATGACAATAAATAGCATATTTATGAGCACTATGAAAAATGACGATAAATTTAACCTTTTAACACAGATTTGTTTAGCGCTGAAAAATAGAACATGTATCTGCGCTTTATTTTTAGCACTAATAAAAGATATCCTTAATCAGTTATTTATTTTTATCACTAATAAAAGTATACTTTATCATCACTTCATTTTTAATGTTGATAAAGGGTAACCTTTATCAATGCTTCATTTTTAGCACCGATAAACGTTGTACTTTATCAGCACTTTATTTTTAGAACTGACAAATATTTATTTCATCAATGTTTTTTAGCATTGATAATGGTCCGAATAAATACAATGTAATAATGAAAAACAAATTGTGTTTCTTAAAAATATATTACAAATTTAAATAATTAAATAATTAGAGATAAAAATGAATAAGATTATTATAAATTATTAAATATTAATAATTTTATTAATTTCATAATTATGATAATTAATGTTATTAAATTGTTTATATTAAATATATCTATATTTATCAATGTATATAAATTAGATTTATAAATTAAAAAAATATTTATGTGAATTACATTAAAGAGCCATATATTTATTGAATAATTGTTTATAATTAAAATTTAATACGAATTAAAATATTGAATAATTACATAGTAGTCGACATATAATTGAACATCATTGGATTTTTAAATTTTAACATAGATCAAAGTTGTATTATATTGATTTCACATATACATAATTAATTCATTTTTATATACAATATGCACACATAAAACATATCCATTTTTTAATATTGTTAGTGTACTTATTCTTAAATTATTGAATTTCACTCATTTATAACGTATATACATGAACTTAAAATTAGATATTCATTAATAATGTTAAAAAATATTTGTAAAAAAATTTATAAATAAATATATTAATAAATGTACATTTACTATACTTATAAAATTATATATTTATAATTATAAATAAGAAAATATTTTTTAAAAGTATTTTTATAATTATAAATAAATATTTATATATATTTAAATAATTAATAAATTTATAATAAATTTAAAAAATAATCAATATGTTTCCTATATTTATATTTATATATATTTTTTATATATATATATGTATAATTATATAAATATATATAACGATATAAGTCTTATTTTTAAGAAATATTTCTATAATTATAAATAAATAATTAGAAAATTATAATAAATGTATTTGAAAAGGAATATATTATATATATATATATATTATATAAATATTTACAATTTTTATATTTATAATTATAATTATAAATCCATTAACAGTGCTTAAGTAATAAGCACTGATAAAAGCATCTTTATCAGTGCTTTTTCGTGTTGATAAAGATGAGGCTTTATCATCGCTATACAAAGCGTTGATAAAATGAAATTTTATCAGCGCTATAAGTCTAGTGCTAATAAAGATTGGTTTTATCAGTTCTTTTTTAGTAATGATAAAGTCAAACCATTTTTAGCTCTTTTTTGTAAGCGTTGATAAAATTTCCACATTCTAATTAAAAAACCATTACCATTTTCAAAATTTTCATGATATTAGAAGCATTTAATGGAAGCCACTCATTGTCGGAACTCCTCCTCAACAAATATAATCTCAAATCACACCACTCGACTGCCGTTAGTTTAATAAACATCTCATCTGATATCTGCTGTTCAGTTGCAGTTATGGTTTCCGAAGTGGGTCTCAGATTTTGTTTAACACAGTGAGGTAGGACTTCTTATTTTTTTGATTATTTTTTGTTTCAATTTTGATTTCATATTCAATGATATTTTTATTTATGGTATTGTGATACTAGTGAGTTAGGCCTTTCAAGTTTCTAAATTTTTAATTTTGATTCAACTGTTGATCACTCATGGAGAGTTTATTGTTTTTGGAATTGATGGTAACACATTGAGTCACATGGAGTTTAGTTGGTTGTTTTATTTTGTTTACATTTACCAACTTGATTTCCCAAATTTATCATACATATATTTCATTTCTTATTTTATCAATGTATTCCATACATGTGGTATTTTAGAAATTGAAACTGGGGCTTTTATGTGTGAGGGAGTTAAAGTTAAGTTAAGGGATTTATTTTATATTATTCAAATTCATTTATTCAATTTTTTACTAATCTAGGTTGGTGTGGGAATCCAATGTGTGGATGCATCATTACAGTTTTTATTTAGTATTCATTGGGGGTAAACAAGGGTTTTCAATATTCCTTTTGAAATATATAAAACACTTCCCTCACATACATGGATTGGGAAATAAATATCCCATGAATTTAATGAGTCACCTATGAACTAAGGAAAATGTCAACTCACTAATCATCAACATTTAAAAAAATTTCATTGTTAATGTAGAAAATTATTTTCATCATTCATCTCTTGAACCTCTAGATATTATGTCATCCTCATTGATAAACACTTTCAATATATTCATAAAATTAGTTTATTTTGTAATTATTATGATCAATTCCTTATTTTTAAATTAAAGTTTCTTTAATAATTCATCCAACCTTCAATACTAAGCTCTTAGTTACTATTTCAATTAATATATCACCTTTGTCAATTTACAAACATTATTATCATATTAAAGAAAAAAAACTATCTATTTGTTCGATGTAATTCTTAATAATGTAATCCATTAGTAAATGTTAATTTTACATCCATTTAGAGTACCCTTAATTTCCTTAGGATGGTTTGGTGTAGTGATATAACATCCCAAGAGTCTTGAAATATTTTTAAAATATTTAAATACCATTAATTTTAAATTTAATAACTCTTTAGGTTGCTATGTTAGTTGTTCCAATATATTTTTATACCTTCTAGTTGATTTAATGTGAGTTTATTATTCTTATTTATCATATTTGAGTTTCATATTACCCATTAATTTCTTACATTATATTTTCATTTGTTCAAAGCATTTAAGAATGATTTTATGTGGAGTGATTATTTTCAGAAATTCAATTACCCATTTTCTCAAACATACTAAAATTCATTGAAACTGTCAAATGTTGAGTTTCCCATATTAGAATTGTCTATAACTATCATTTTTTATAGTGAATATCTTATGAGTATTTATTTATATTTAGTATAAAATTAATCTTTTATGAACCTAAAAAGATGGATATGAACCAAAAATGGATACACGCTCATCATTTGACAATCTATTATAAAGATGGAGTTAAAGAGTTCATCATGTTTGATGTTTCATTGGATCCATTGATCAATTGAGCCAAAATAAGGATTGGATGTGCATCACTCACAAATATAATAAAAAAACTAAGGATTCTATGTGAACTTTACTATAATTGGTTAACTACTAGATAGCATAGAATCTGACCTAAGCTTCATGGTTATTGTCCACATGATGTTTTCATCCCACACATGATCGCCACCACCTATATCATATTAGAATTAAATAGTCAATTTTCCTTCTCTTCCTACACCCATTTACTATATCCGTGCAACATCATGTATCATGAATCATTACATGTAGTAAATTGGTGTAGTAAGACAAGGAAAATTGAATTCTAAATGGTGATATGATATAGATGTTGGTGAGTATGTATAGGATGAAAACATCATGGGGATTCTAGGTAGGATGCTCAGGTCAGTTTCTACGCTAATTAGTAGTTAATAAATAGTGGTTAAGTGCACATAGAATCATTAGTTTTCTTATTATCTTTGTGAGTGATGCACAAATAATCCTTTTTTGGATCCTTTGATCAATTGATCCAAATAGAGATCAATATCATTAATTATCTCACGGTTTCTTAACATCTATATAGTCTTCTAAATAGTGATGAAGTGCACAAAGAATATTTAATTTTTTATTGTCTTATATTTGAACCAAAGGAACACTTTAGAAAGACGTAAAGGTAATGTTATGTTATACATTCTCTATTTTACTAAAAAAATTATATAAGTAAAATTTCATTTTATTTTAATTATTCCTTGAAGGTTTCATATATTTTAGAATATTTTTATCCTTTTTAATGCCTTTTAGGAAGAGAAATGATGTTATCTCTGCTCAATAACAGAGGTAATATTGATTTTTTCACTGTAAAATCATTTTCAATTGAATTAATGTATTGTTTCCGATTTATGTTTAATTTACTTATTTTTAGTATTACGCACATAATAATTACATTCTCATATAAGTGTGTTCTTTTTTTTGACTTGTGGTTCTCTGTCCATATTTCATTCCTTTCTTCACCAAAACTTTTATAGGCTTCTTCTCCCCAAAAAACTTTTCACCCCATTAGTGTTTTATTTATCACTTTCTTTCATGTTCTCTCCACTAACATTGTAGGAAGTGAGACACCACTACCTATTCTCAATCACAATGGTAATCATAATGTTTTCATTGTACAATCATTATCCATATTATTAATTTATTGTTTCATATTTATGTTTAATTTATTTCTTTTATAATTACTCACATAATTATTATTTTCTTATACAACTGGAATCTTTTATTTGAGATTGGTTGATCTGTTCGTATTATAATCCTTTCTACAAAAAAACATTCATATAAATCTTATCCCTCAAAACCTTTCACCCATGTAATTTTTACATTTATCACTTCCATCAATGTTCCTTCCACTACTCAATCATAGAGGTAATCTTGATATTTTCATGGTAAAATCATTGTCCAGTGAATTAATATATTATTTCATTTTTATGTAAAATTTATTTCTTTTTATTATTACTTATAATTATTGTTTTCTTATATAGATGGATTCTTTTTTTAGTTGATATGGTTTTTTCGAAGCTGGTCTTTCAGTTTTGGAAGATTTGATAATGAAAGTCATTGGAAATCATGCTAGCATTGATAATTAAGATTTTTTTGAAAACTTGTGATGTATAGGAATCAACAACACCTCAATATGATATATGGTCTAACTGGTATGACTCCAAGTACAATTTTATATTTTAAATTAACATTAATTTTAGTAAAAAAGACAACATTCCCAATTATTCCGTTATCAGTTTTAAATTATCATTTGACTTTAAAAAGTTTCACTCCCTGAAAAATGAGAAAACACACTTGTATTTTCTTGATAATTTAGGGAATTGATTCATAAATCAATTGTGACATGTATGAATTAGTCTCACATAAGAACTATATATGATACGATCTGTATGAGTCAAAGTGAATGTTTCATGTTTAAAATCACATTTTAGTTAAAAAAACAAGTTATATACTAAAAACTTAAGAAACACATCAAATTATTTTGATACTTTCAAAAAATCCATAAGAGATTTGGAATGTGTAGGAATCAGTCTCACCTCAATCTTATGCACGGTGTGACTAGTATGACTCTAATTATGTCTTTTTTTTAAAATTGACATCATTTTTAGTTAAAAAATAGACGTAGTCAAAACCGAGAAAACACATTCATATTTTTATGATTCTTTAGAAAAATTATTTATAAGTTATTTGCGACATATATGAATTATATGACCCTCAATCCAACACACGGTGTGATAAATATGACTCCAAGTGTGAGTTTTTATTTTAAATGAAAATCAATTTTTGAAAAAAGGCCATTTGAACTACTCAAAACTAAGAAAATGCATTCAAATTATTTAAATAATTAAAAAATTATCCATAGGTCATTTTTGTTGTTTATGAATCAGCCTCAACTCAATCTGAAACCCAATGTGATTAGTATGAGTCAAAGTGTGTGTTTCAATTTTAAAATGACATTTTCGTTAAAAAGACAAGAGACATACTAAAAACTGACAAAAAACATTCATATTATTTTAATACATTTGCAAAAATATCGATAAGTCATTTTGGACATGTAGGAATCAGATGAATCTCAATTCGATACACGATGTGACTAGAATGACTCAATGTGCGTACTTTTAATTAAAATTGCTAACATTTTTTGTAAAATGGACAATTTTCATTATCATTACTGATCAAACACGTTCTAATTGTTTTGATACTATAAAATAACAATTTATAAGTCATTTTTGACATATATGAATTATTCACACCTCAATCTGATACAAGATGTGCATGATATGACTCAATGTGTCTGTTATCAGTTTAAAACTGTCATTTTAGATTAAAAAGTATCACTCACTGAAAAACTATCAAATGTACTCATATTTTTTTTGATAATTTTGGAAAAAAAATTAATATGTCATTTGTGACATGTAGGAATATGTTTCATGTCACATTGATATATGATGTGATCAAAATGAGTTAAAAGTGTGTGTTTCTAGTTTAAAATGACATTTTAGTAAAAAAACAACTGACATGCTCAAAACATGGAAAACAAATTCAGATTGTTTTGATACTTTAGGAAAACAACCCAGAAGTCATTTGAGATGTGTTGGAAACATTCTCGCCTTAATTGAATTTATAGTGTGACCAATATGACTCAGAGTGCATATTTTTTATTTAAAATTGACGGGAATTTTAGTAATATTATCACCTTTTGTTAATCTATTTCTTTATATTATTACTAACATTTGAATTGTTTTCATATACAAGGGAGTTATTTTCATGAGAAGGGGTGTTTTTTTTGGAAATGGCATGAGTCAGGCTAGGATTAAAAGATAAAGGAACTCTGAGGTTTTTTAATGTATGTAATAATTTGTATTTTTGTAATTGTATAAACAAATGTTTAAAATGACTTCAATATAATTATTTTTTATCTGTTTTTTTTGTAAATTTTATTTTATTTAAAACCTAAATTGGGGATTTTTTTGTCTTGATATCTTTTGTGTTTTTGGTGCTATGTTGTGCAGTTAAAGCACACTAAAGTGGTGTTACAGTGTGCTATTTCAGCACAATGCAGAATGACGATTTATCAGTGTAGATAAATGTCTATTTTATCAATTCTCATAAAAGAGTTGATAAAAGAACCTTTATCAATTCTTCTATAAGTGCTGAAAATCTTTCCTTTAATAGCGCTAAAAAAATCTCGGATAAGTGGGACCTTTATCCATGCTTCTAAAATCACTAATAAAGGTTCCATTTATCAGTGCATTTTTAGTGCCAATAAAGGGCCCCGTTATCAATGCTTTTTTAGTGCTGATAAAAGACAAGAGATTTTAAAACCATTCATGTATTCAATGATTTTATAGCACTGATAATGGATATCTATGGTACTGTTAAAGTCCGGTTTTGAAGTAGTGCTACAATTTCAATCTATTTTAATTAATATGCCTGGATTTTCTATTTTAGAACTCATAAAATAATTTCATCCCAATATTAAAACCTTTTAGTTATTATATATCCATTACTCTAGTTATTTAATGATTCTATGATATCACATGTTTCTATTTTCATATCACTAAAAAATCGAAAGGGGAGTGGGAAGAAAAATAAGGATTTATTTTAGAAAAAAATTGGGTTTATAAAAAAAATCTATCAACACCATCCTTCCTATCATATTTTCCTCTAAAGGGTATCTTCAATGAAATGTGAGATCTATTTTCTTGAATGACACTACAGAAAGGATCCCATGGCCTCAAAATATTTGAATTGTTTCAGGTTTATAATTTTAACACAACTCCTACCTAATTAAACATAAATAATCATTTACCATACTAATCTTAAAAAAATCCCATGGGATCCAATCTAACAATTTTTACATCAATAATAGCCATGGTTGATCACTATGTCTAATGGTGTAGCTAAACAAGCCCACTAACCCTTAAAAAATAAGTAACAACTAGAAATATTTGACATTGAATACATCAAAACATGATTATTTTAATCATTAAAGAGTATAAACACCCACTAAGAGATCCCACTCCTCCATCGTATAGAAATGCATCTAGATCTATTAATATATTCAGAACCTCTTCTCGATCCCTCACAATAGTGTATCAAGTCATGTAATGTATATTTAGGTTGCTTGGGGCTTCTCCTTGATCATTATGAGAATAAATTTAATTATTTTTCAATCCTAATCTTTATCCATATGATCTTTCCTTAGTAGTAAAGGAGAAAATAGATTAACTGAATGAGAAAATGTGAATATCTTCTAATAAAGGTTCTCATATGAAGATAATGGAAAAATTATGGTGGGATAGATGAATGGTGGCAAAATTTATTTGAATAATAAATTTAATGAGAAGGATGGAAAAACAACAAATTGTTAGGTGATAATAAAATACAAAAATGTTCATTACTTTTTGAAATAATAAATAGATTTATGTACTACAATCAATATATTCTAGAAGATTCCACTGGTTTTGTGTTTCTTTTAGAGGAATATATTTCATTTTATCTTTTTTTTAGAAGAACATTTTAGGCTTTAAAATACTTGTATTATAAAATATAATAATGGTAAGAGAGCATTGAGGGAATCTGTAATTCCATCTATGAGTGTAATGATAATTATAATATACACATTAGGAATATAGATTTATCTTATAATTTCATATATATTATTCAACAATAGATTCACATTGGATATACTTTAGTTGGAATTTTTTATAAAAACACATAATTATAATTATTTTTTCAATGATAAATACACTAATTCTTTTCATTTTCTCATATCATAACCATCCTTGACTTTTTATTTTAATTTTATTATATATTACTATTATATAGTTTCTATCATGATAAATTAATCTTTTATTCCATTGTTCATTCATTATCAACATGAATCCTCCTCATTATTAATTCAATTTTAGAATTGATGAGAAGGGATAAAGGTATATATAATGTATGTATGTATTTTCATTTTTATATTGAAATTTTTGTTTATTATAATAATTTTTATAATAGATAAATTAATTTTTAATATGCTAAATAATAATTTATTTATTAATAATGGAATAATTAAAAAAATATAATATACTTTAAAACCAAATGACCATGATAAAACATTGAGTCTGACTATAAAAAAATATATTTGGGATTTGATGTTAAGAAACTAAATAATGAACATCGTTTATAACAGAAACAATTGAATTATCATCTAAATGAAATAAATTAAATTAGAATTAAAAAATATAAAAGAATTACCCTACAACCAAAGGATATTAAATGTGCATAATGAAAATTATATAATATCATTCACTTACTTAATCTCAAGGGGTATTTGAAATATAATAATTCCTTAGACTAATAAAAATAAAATGATACTAAAATTTACTTATATTTTAATCTTATGATAGAAGATATTGAAAAGATTTAAATAAGAAGAAATTATTTTATAATTAAAGGTTTTACCAATATAAAATAATGTGATAGATTTCATACACATATTTTATTTCTATAAGGTTCACATAAACAAGTACTAAGAAATTATAAAAACTCAAATAAAAAATAAAAAGTATTTGATTCCAAACATAACCCATATATTCATATTAATGATAAATAATAAATTTATTTAACAATAATAATTTATTATATTACATTTTTATAACAACAATTGAATATTTTTCATGTAAAAGAAGAGTGGAATCATTATTGTCATAAAGTTAATTTTTTTAAAATTTCCAATAAACTACCTAAACATAAAAAAATTACTCTTCATTTTTAGAAAAATTATTAATAAAATTATATATTAACTATAATAATTTTTTTAAAATTTGTTATTAGATTTGTTTATTGTGATACTCTAAAATTCAAACTTGATAATTATTTCGATACAGTAATTTTAGAAACTATGTAAATTTTCACATTTTTATGAATATTAATGTGATCATGTTTTTACGATTGGTTAATGGATTTTTGACGTTTTCTGAGAAATATAATGTTTTATTATGTCTAAATGGTTTTTAATTACACCGTTGGCTCTTAAATTGAGTGTTTACCATGGGACCGTTTTCTTATGGGAATCACTATTTTTGAGGTATGTTGGTAGAGGTTTTACAAGGGCAGTATAGTCACCTTCAAGGTCCCATACACCTTGAATGATGATAATTTATTATAGATTTTGGAGGCTGAAAGATTTTCATAGTCAATATAATGGTTCTTAAGACCATGTATCAAGACCTTATATTTCTACTTTTTATATTAGAATAGTTTTCAAATCCACGAGTAAGGTCTAAAAAATAATGATTTTTTTTATTTTAATAGAAATATGATGATTCATGGTTAGTTTTATGGTCTCCAAAATGACTCATGAAACATTGAAATTAAGAAAAATTGACATATTTTCTCTTTTAAACACTCAAAACCCCTCTAAAGTAAAGTGCCCAGTGGATTTTGTAGTCACATGAAGAACATAGTGAATCAGTGTCTACCAATTTTAAAAAATTATTCCAAGTTATAATTTTTACCCACCTTATATTTAATTAATAAAATATATCTTTTAAGATTTATGGATATAAATTATGCACTCTCAACACATACTCTAACATTAAATACAAATAATGAAGTGGAACAACAACAAACTATGAGTTTTATAAGGTATTGTGAAGATGTTGGAAAACTACTCCTTTCTATGTCCACCTATTTACCAAAACCATATATTTTCACTATTCTCATAAGTGTTAAAATGGGATAGTTATTATATTTCACCCATTTGAAGGTATCATCCTTAATGTGATTTCTCCATATTATAATGGAGAATTTTCATTATATTACAGAAGTAAAGATACATTTATATTGAATCCCAAAATATTCATCCTCTCGACATGAATTGTGGAATTGTTTATATTAGAACCAATATCCATTGAACATCATCTAAAAAATCATGAATCTCATATTACTTTAACTCTTTTATGTATCTACAAAAATATTAATATCATTTTCCTCAATATAGGTCTTTAATTCTTCTAAATAATATCCTCCGACTGTATGCAAATCAGCCTTATGTTATATATTTCCAAAAATCAATTGTCATATATCTAACTTTTTTAATCTATTAAATGTATATAATAGATATATACCATCTCTAGAAATTCTAAATTATTTATAATGATGTTTTTGGATTTCTAAAAAACCATCTGCTGACTATTTAGAACATATAGTTTTGGTTTCCTCAATATTGGGATATAATGAATGATCTATGGAACACGTTGGCAATGGATCTATCATTATAATATAGATCACTAATCAGTAGCATATAACATTTAATGAAGTATATAATTTGTAACGCCCCGACCCCAGCTACCTAGAGTCGGTGCATTATTACATAACATTGGCATGATCATAAGAAAGATCAAATCTCGAATGACCGATTGGTTTAGTAGCCTTGGAAACACTAGATATATTCATAAGTTTTACATTACACCATAAAATGAAAAACTACTACAACAACATAATGTTTCCACAGTCCACACTATAATCCCCTCATAATATCCCTCCAGGTCATTCATAACTTACATCTTCACATCCTGGGAAAAATAAAACATAGAAAAGGGGTGAGCTCAAATGCCCAGTAAGGATAACAATATAGCGGAACATTCAAAAATAAGCATAAACATTTAAGGCAATGAATTACTAAAACAGAATCCTTTTAAACTTGAACTTCAACATAGTATGGAAAAAGTAAAATGAAATAATGCCATTTACTTGTTCACATGGATATTCTACTAATCGAATAATCACATGCAAAATTAATAACCACTTTCATAATGTTGGAATGCATAATGCTAAACTTTAATTACTTTTCAAGGCCTCGTCCCAAGACCTTGGGGCTAACTGTAACTGGAACCCAACCCAAAGTGCCTCTAATAACCGAACACCAACCCGGAGTGCCTCTAATAACCGGACACCAACCCGGAGTGCCTCTAATAACCGGACACCAACCCGGAGGGCTTACTTTTACCAGTCCCCAACCTGGAGGGCTCACTTTTACCAGTCCCCAACCTGGAGGGCTTACTTTTACCAGTCCCCAACCTGGAGGGCTTACTTTAACCAGTCCCCAACCTGGAGGGCTTACATTAACCAGTCCCCAACCTGGAGGGCTTACTTTAACCATTCCCCAACCTGGAACATAATTTTACAACACATTCATATGAAGTAATGGTTGAAATATAACATAAACATTCTTATTGGAACTAGCATACGAAATGTAAATAATTTCACCATAAACTATGAATGGTATAAAAATAGCACATCCACAGTCAAACATATCACAAAACCTTCAATACAATATAGAAGTTTTGTATCATAATAAATCAACTTCAAATAATCTTAAAATCCATCAAAGGATGTTGACATAGATGAAATCAATATTCTTTTTAAATAAATATCTCCTTTTAATTTGAAATCATTTAAGATCCATATAAAATAAAACATTTTCTTTGAAAATATTCTTATAAGCTTGTAAGGGAAGCTTTGACGATTTTATAACGGCGGAAAATAACCGCACCCGCCGTATAAGTTAAAAAAAACATTCTTATCTTAATTCTGTCGAAAAGGTTAAAAAGCACCTTGTTTGGAAAACGACGGAAAGATTCCCTTATAAACCTCTTATAAAAAGACAAACAAGGGTATAAATGACTTTAACCCATATTCTCTTAAATATTGAAAATGTTTTGAAATACATTTTGAAGAAACATGGACGTGGATGATAACGAGATCCCAGTAGATTATTACGTATAAACAACCTCGGATAATGAAGAGATTGTGAAATAACCCTTACCTTGTACTTTTCCTTGGTTGGGGTAGGTTAACCTCCTGTATAATGGTGAAATAATTGTTATTAAATTATACAAGAATCATATACATTAATATGATATCATATATGATCTTTTAATATTGATTTGATAATAATATCTTAGTATTATCGCTGTTTTGGGTGTGAACTTACTTGTTTGGTTTTGTATGTTTTGTTACATAAGACATGTTCGTAAAGGATAGGTTGTATATTATTCAAATCCAGAATTGTATCAAGTCCTTAAACATCATTTTTAAATCATCAAATGATAATTATACTAAAATGGATACGATGGAGAATGAATCTCATCGCGTTCGTGGAGACGGTAGTCCGTACGTACGCACGAACGCTACTTCCATTTAATTTTTATTTTAAAAGAATCGAATCCAAATGATACATAGGTATATTACTATTCCAGTATAATATAATATTTTATACATGTTACTTAAGTTCATTAACACCATCCTTTATACGTTCCATGTGTGGTATGAACGAGTCATATCATTTTAAGGGGGCGGTAGTCCGCACTTCCTCAAATGAAATTATCGTATGTATATAAAACATGAAACAAATAATGGTATGAAATAAAATGGAATTACAGAAGCTTATATATAAAATATATATCATTAATATCATATTTAATTACAGTGCCATCATAATGGCCACCATGAGAGGCGGTAAGATGTATTTGAACAATCATCGTTTCGTGAGGCGTTAGTTTGCCATCCACAGAAACATTATGTTCATCATCCATTAGATGGAGTTGTGTGTATGTGTAGTTTGAATCCTTCTTATAACAACATCCTAGTATATTGAGGATACTGGTGTTGTTACAAAAGAAAGGAAATAAAAAGAGTTTGGGGGTTGAAGAAGCAAAATAAATGAAAATAATTTAAGAGAAATCGTTACCTTTAATTTAGGTAACTCACTTTGGTTGGAACCAAAGGACTTCTTGAAATGCTTTATGCCTAAGGGGAAGCTTCAAGAAGGAGGAGAGGGATGTGAGGAGCTTAGTTGGGTAGAGTTTGGACGAGCCAAGTGGCTTGAGAGGTGTGAGGAATGAGTAGAAGTGGTCTCCTTTTATAAGGGAGAGGAGGGGCTCTTTAGGAAAGAGTGAAAGTATTACTTTATAATATAATTATATTCGGTTTATAATGGTCCAAAAATCATTGAGGTCGAAGATAAGATGCCTAATATTCTAAATAACATCAACCAATAAGAATGGGACAGGTTTTAGATAATATTTTAATCATTATAATCTTATTTATTTAAATGATTTATTAATGAGGTAAACATTGCATCATTATTGTGTCATTAATAATTTAAATTATTTGATGTCTAAAAATTATAAATAAAATATAATTATGTAGGAAATAATTTTATCTTTCTAATGAATATTTATAATCGAAAATCCAACATGTATAACCCTATGTAAAAATTGTTCTTCTAAAAGATGTAAGCTTATGCCATTTTTATTTTTATTTTAACTTTATTAATATAAAGTGTCCCTACCACATACAAGTGGCTCCAAGGGGTCCCCAAATTGACCCAAGGATGCTCATGGTCGGGTATGTGTCCACCAATAAGGTTAGGACACGTTTTGGGTAATTTTGTATTATTATAATATTATTTTTTAACCCTTATTTACAGGATTTACCCTTAACCATGGTAAATAAAATATTTACCACAGTAATTATTCAAAATGTCTAAAAATAAAAGTTACCTATTTACACAATTTGGACATCCTGATTCCAAATATGGATTCCATTTTTCTAAATTCAAAACACAGAAGTGGCAGAAATTAATTTAAAATTAATTCCCGCTGTCAAAACAAAAAGCGTGTTTTTAAGAGATAATAACTATCAAAAGATTGACACTTGTTTATGTTCGGTTTAATTGTAAAATTATGTCTAATGACCAACATTATATTAAATTGTAAAAATATATTATAAATATACTTTAAAACCACTCAAATTCATAATTTATCACAATTAATTATTTTGATTAAAAAAGCTGTTTTTAATTAAAATTTAGTAATTTTCACTATTCATCAAAATATGAAAGTTATCCGAAAAGTACCAAAATTTCACCTTAGGATAAATTCGATATTCCGAATCAAAAAATGAAGTCCATTTAAAAATATAAAATACATATAATTTCAAAATTTAGGTATTACTATTCATAACGGCTAGTTTGATCGGTTGTGGTGTGTGTTAAAACTCGACGTTGCGTACAACACACGCTACTGTTTTATTCAAAGGAAAGCGTACCGTGGAAGCTTGAGATGTTTCATTTTAAATTTTTTGATGTCTCCATTTAGTCAAAAAGTTTAAAATATTGTATTTAAAAAGGTTTCACTATCAAAAGTTGATAAAAGTGCAATACTGAAAATGAATCTGTTCTTGCATTATGACTAAGAAACTCATAATATGGATTCTAAAATTATAAAGATTATATAAAGTTAAAAATGTAGTTAATGATATTCATGACCTCTTTTAATTGATTTTTTTTGGTAAGTCATGGTGCAATTGAACTCGGTGTTGCGTGTAGTGCAAGTTATTGAATTATTTTGAAGAAATGACACACTATGAAATCTTGGGGTGTTACATTCTCCCCTCCTTCAATAAATTGCGTCCTCGCAATTTGAAATTGTTCTTCGAAAATAAAAGGTTGAAAATAGATAATATATTTGTGGGAAAACCCACATCGGAAATTGGGTTACTAAAATTTAGTCTTAATATGAGAAAAGATAAATGAAACGGTCACCACCAAATTAAGATCTTGATTAGGAGAACATTGGTGGCAATTAGAGACATATAATCGGAGAAAAAACGTAAATATTTATAGGTAGTGATTGAGATTATCAATCACAAACAAGTGTATAATTGAGGTCCTTAAATTCATCAATCTATGATGATTTGAAATACCATCGGTTCAACAAAACATAGGGTATTAGGATAACACATTTTTGACGTTTCAAAATATCATAGTAGAAATCCCACATCGAAAAATGAATTAACGAGGCCTCTATTTAAAATAAAGAGTGGAAAGTACGAAGATTACCGAAAATAACACATACTAGGGTTCCATGTAGGAAAATATGGATATGGAAGAGAAATCTAACCATCAATTATCTGATGGAGAGTGGTAGAGAACATGGCTATGAAAAGGCCAACAATCCCAAAGCCGTGAATTAGTGATGATTTAAGGTACCATCTAGGACAACATTTTTGTTCTAAGTTCCTTTTATTAATGTTGAGGAATATATTTATGAGATTGGCTAAGATCATAAGGAGATATACTTACTTTATAATTAGAGTTTTATCCATTAATAAATTCCTACCACAAACTCATCTTTCACTCTAAAAGATAATAGAATGTAAATTTTTTTTCTATTTATAGTATTCGTACAGGGTTCCAAAATAAATGAATTTATAATTCATCTACCAGATCTTTTAAAAAAAACTACATTATTTAATCCAGGACATCTCGTGGGCCAGTGGTTGGTGTTACACCCTTTTCGCCCTTCGGTTGCGGGTTCAAGTCTCGCAGCCTTGCCGAACGCGACAGGTTGTCGCCCGACCTCCGGGTTGTCCTTTTATGGCAATCCAAAATAATCCAAACTAGAACTATCCAAAATACTTCTATCCAAACTCACAGTCCAACATTTATAAGGAAGATAAACATAATGTAGATCCTTTTTTCCCCGTAATATCATGTGAATACCTTCGTCATGTATTCTTTTACTGAAACATCCTGAATTACCATATTCCTTATTGATTACATTCATTCTCCCTTATTCCATATAGAATGCTGGATATACTTCATCAATCAAAAAAAATGTTTTAAACCCCAACAATGATGGAATATACAAATCATTAATCAGTTCCATGGTAGTCAAGAATATCCAATATAATTTATCCAAAACAATCATGTATTATTCCAAAATCACTACCTCAGTATCAGAACTATATTATGGTTTATCATTTTCTCAACCATATATTTTCCAAAAATTTATCCTGCTATTGAGTCACTTTTCTTTATTCCACAAAATCTCAAGTCCTTAATGAAATAGTACTGCAGTACAATCCTTATATACTCCATAATTATTATATCAAGTACATTGTTGATACAACACTCAATTGAAATAATCAACATAAGAACTCTAATCATTCCTCTTCATCTGCGGTAGTATCATAACTTGATTATTATCCAATAGCATCATTTGCGGCATAGTCTGATGACTGGGGCATAGGTTCGCGTAGTGTCCAAACTCCTTGAAAATGAAGCATTGTACATTTGAAACCATTTTCTCACCCTTGCAGTCACGTACTTTGTGCCCTAATCCTCCACACTTATAACAAACTCCCATTCCTTTCAGGCAAGTTCTAGGGTGTTTCTTCCCACAGTTACCACATATGGGAAAATTCTTCTTTTCCCTCTTCCCTTTATCCATTTTTCTCTCTTCAATCCTTTTCTTCTCTTGCTTCCCTTCAAAGCCATAGGACTCAGTAAACTCTTTACTTATCTTATCAACACATGATATTATTTCTTCATATGATGATAATACATGGGAGACTATTTCTCTTATCAATTCTAGCTTAAGACCATGAAAGATATGATCCTTCCTTCTCTTTGGATCATGTGCATTTCTGGAGTTCTCATTCCTTATACTGGGCGCCATTTCTAAACAATGGCATAAACTAGATCAGTTTATGAATCAAAATACATAATCCCATACTTATAAAACACTTAACATAAATTGAACTATTTATGGATGTAATCCATAATCATAAAAATGTTTTCTTTGAGGAAGTATATACTCATAATCCCTTCAAAATGATTTGTAAAGAAAAATGAGAGTTATCATAAGCATATCCCCCGGGAGTGTCGTAACCAAGAGTGCAGAAAGGCCCGTTGTCGTGCACCAGTTCCCGTTCGAGTCTAGCTCAAAGCGGTGTTTTCAGGTTTTACCCCTAGGTACATCTGTGCCAGAGCCTCCTCTACCTGCTCGTATCCAGACAGGGATGTATTGCTCGGAAAACTCACAAAATCTCTACAATACCAAAATTCTAGTAAGTTCTTCTATACTAATCCTCAAAGTTCATCTTAGGTTTACGTGCTCTAATCAGAGTTTATCTAAATCTAGCTACCAAGGTCTGTACTAAACTTCCTCTGATACCAACTGCAACGCCCCGACCCCAGCAACCCAGAGTCGGTGCATTATTACATAACATTGGCATGATCATAAGAAAGATCAAATCTCGAAAGACCGATTGGTTTAGTAGCCTTGGAAACACTAGATATATTCATAAGTTTTACATTACAACATAAAATGAAAAACTACTACAACAACATAATGTTTCCACAGTCCACACTATAATCCCCTCATAATATCCCTGCAGGTCATTCATAAATTACATCTTCACATCCTGGGAAAAATAAAACATAGAAAAGGGGTGAGCTCAAATGCCCAGTAAGGATAACAATATAGCGGAACATTCAAAAATAAGCATAAACATCTAAGGCAATGAATTACTAAAACAGAAGCCTTTTAAACTTGAACTTCAACATAGTATGGCAAACGTAAAATGAAATAATTCCATTTACTTGTTCACATGGATATTCTACTAATCGAATAATCACATGAAAAATCAATAACCACTTTCATAATGTTGGAATGCATAATGCTAAACTTTAATTACTTTTCAAGGCCTCGTCCCAAGACCTTGGGGCTAACTGTAACCGGAACCCAACCCGGAGTGCCTCTAATAACCGGACACCAACCCGGAGTGCCTCTAATAACCGGACACCAACCCGGAGTGCCTCTAATAACCGGACACCAACCCGGAGGGCTTACTTTTACCAGTCCCCAACCTGGAGGGCTTACTTTTACCAGTCCCCAACCTGGAGGGATTACTTTTACCAGTCCCCAACCTGGAGGGCTTACTTTAACCAGTCCCCAACTTGGAGGGCTTACATTAACCAGTCCCCAACCTGGAGGGCTTACTTTAACCATTCCCCAACCTGGAACATAATTTTCCAACACATTCATATGAAGTAATGGTTGAAATATAACATAAACATTCTTATTGGAACTAGCATACGAAATGTAAATAATTTCACCATAAACTATGAATGGTATAAAAATAGCACATCCACAGTAAAACATATCACAAAACCTTCAATACAATATAGAAGTTTTGTATCATAATAAATCAACTTCAAATAATCTTAAAATCCATCAAAGGATGTTGACATAGATGAAATCAATATTCTTTTTAAAGAAATATCTCCTTTCAATTTGAAATCATTTAAGATCCATATAAAATAAAACATTTTCTTTGAAAATATTCTTATAATCTTGTAAGGGAAGCTTTGACGATTTTATAACGGCGGAAAATAACCGCACCCGCCGTATAAGTTAAAAAAAACATTCTTATCTTAATTCTGTCGAAAAGGTTAAAAAGCACCTTGTTTGGAAAACGACGGAAAGATTCCCTTATAAACCTCTTATAAAAAGACAAACAAGGGTATAAATGACTTTAACCCATATTCTTTTAAATATTGAAAATGTTTTGAAATACATTTTGAAGAAACATGGACGTGGATGATAACGAGATCCCAGTAGATTATTACGTATAAACAACCTCGGATAATGAAGAGATTGTGAAATAACCCTTACCTTGTACTTTTCCTTGGTTGGGGTAGGTTAACCTCCTGTATAATGGTGAAATAATTGTTATTAAATTATACAAGAATCATATACATTAATATGATACCATATATGATCTTTTAATATTGATTTGATAATAATATCTTAGTATTATCGCTGTTTCGGGTGTGAACTTACTTGTTTGCTTTTGTATGTTTTGTTACATAAGACATGTTCGTAAAGGATAGGTTGTATATTATTCAAATCCATAATGGTATCAAGTCCTTAAACATCATTTTTAAATCATCAAATGATAATTATACTAAAATGGATACGATGGAGAATGAATCTCATCGCGTTCGTGGAGACGGTAGTCCGTACGTACGCACGAACGCTACTTCCATTTAATTTTTATTTTAAAAGAATCGAATCCAAATGATACATAGGTATATTACTATTCCAGTATAATATAATATTTTATACATGTTACTTAAGTTCATTAACACCATCCTTTATACGTTCCATGTGTGGTATGAACGAGTCATATCATTTTAAGGGGGCGGTAGTCCGCACTTCCTCAAATGAAATTATCGTATGTATATACAACATGAAACGAATAATGGTATGAAATAAAATGGAATTACAGAAGCTTATATATAAAATATATATCATTAATATCATATTTAATTACAGTGCCATCATAATGGCCACCATGAGAGGCGGTAAGATGTATTTGAACAATCATCGTTTCGTGAGGCGTTAGTTTTCCATCCACAGAAACATTATGTTCATCATCCATTAGATGGAGTTGTGTGTATGTGTAGTTTGAATCCTTATTATAACAAAATCCTAGTATATTGAGGATACTGGTGTTGTTACAAAAGAAAGGAAATAAAAAGAGTTTGGGGGTTGAAGAAGAAAAATAAATGAAAATAATTTAAGAGAAATCGTTACCTTTAATTTAGGTAACTCACTTTGGTTGGAACCAAAGGACTTCTTGAAATGCTTTATGCCTAAGGGGAAGCTTCAAGGAGGAGGAGAGGGATGTGGGGAGCTTATTTGGGTAGAGTTTGGACGAGCCAAGTGGCTTGAGAGGTGTGAGGAATGAGTAGAAGTGGTCTCCTTTTATAAGGGAGAGGAGGGGCTCTTTAGGAAAGAGTGAAAGTATTACTTTATAATATAATTATATTCGGTTTATAATGGTCCAAAAATCATTTAGGTCGAAGATAAGATGCCTCATATTCTAAATAACATCAACCAATAAGAATTGGACAGGTTTTAGATAATATTTTAATCATTATAATCTTATTTATTTAAATGATTTATTAATGATGTAAACATTGCATCATTATTGTGTCATTAATAATTTAAATTATTTGATGTCTAAAAATTATAAATAAAATATCATTATGTAGGAAATCATTTTATCTTTCTAATGAATATTTATAATAGAAAATCCAACATGTATAACCCTATTTAAAAATTGTTCTTCTAAAAGATGTAAGCTTATGCCATTTTTATTTTTATTTTAACTTTATTAATATAAAGTGTCCCTACCACATACAAGTGGCTCCAAGGGGTCCCCAAATTGACCCAAGGATGCTCATGGTCGTGTATGTGTCCACCAATAAGGTTAGGACACGTTTTAGGGTAATTTTGTATTATTATAATATTATTTTTTAACCCCTATTTACCGGATTTACCCTTAACCATGGTAAATAAAATATTTACCACAGTAATTATTCAAAATGTCTAAAAATAAAAGTTACCTATTTACACAATTTGGAAATCCTGATTCCAAATATGGAATCCATTTTTCTAAATTCAAAACACAGAAGTGGCAGAAATTAATTTAAAATTAATTCCCGCTGTCAAAACAAAAAGCGTGTTTTTAAGAGATAATAACTATCAAAAGATTGACACTTGTTTATGTTCGGTTTAATTGTAAAATTATGTCTAATGACCAACATTATATTAAATTGTAAAAATATATTCTAAATATACTTTAAAACCACTCAAATTCATAATTTATCACTATTAATTTTTTTGATTAAAAAAGTTGTTTTTAATTAAAATTTAGTAATTTTCACTATTCATCAAAATATGAAAGTTATCCGAAAAGTACCAAAATTTCACCTTAGGCTAAATTCGATATTTTGAATCCAAAAATGAAGTCCATTTCAAAATATAAAATACATATAATTTCAAAATTTAGGTATTACTATTCATAACGGCTAGTTTGATCGGTTGTGGTGTGTGTTAAAACTCAACGTTGCGTACAACACACGCTACTGTTTTATTCAAAGGAAAGCGTACCGTGGAAGCTTGGGATGTTTCATTTTAAATTTTTTGATGTCTCCATTTAGTCAAAAAGTATAAAATATTGTATTTAAAAAGGTTTCACTATCAAAAGTTGATAAAAGTGCAATACTGAAAATGAATCTGTTCTTGCATTATGACTAAGAAACTCATAATATGGATTCTAAAATTATAAAGATTATATAAAGTTAAAAATGTAGTTAATGCTATTCATGACCTCTTTTAATGGATTTTTTTTGGTAAGTCATGGTGCAATTGAACTCGGTGTTGCGTGTAGTGCAAGTTATTGAATTATTTTGAATAAATGACACACTATGAAATCTTGGGGTGTTACATAATTTATATAACCAAACTCACTATAATATATATAGGGGAACACATGATTCTAATTTGAAATTCTTGTAACTCAACTCTCATGTAGATCACCATAAATTACTTCAAAATATATCAGGATCAAACTATATCAAAGCTTCTAAAAAAATTTCATCGTTATTCTATACTTCCTTATAAATCAATGAGAATCATGATCTTTTATTCAAAATTATTATTTATCATTGATGTCAATTTTTAGCATAGTGAATTTGAATTTGAATTTACATAAATTATTTTTCAAAATCAATATGGAAAATTCTAGTCCTTTAACATTCAAATCTTCAACATTTGGTTCTTCTTTGATATTTACACTAATCATCCACATTTGTTGAATCTTTGAATAAAATCTTACATTTATACTAATATTCTAGTTTTATTTACTTTCATTACTCTGGTATAATATTTTATCATTAGATTAACAAAGTCTGTACTTTTGTTAAATCTGGTGATCATCATAACTTTTGATCGACTCATCATCTAAAATTATAATCAACTTAACATCAGCTCATATAAATGTATCTTTCACTCATCAAAATACTTAATCTTCTAGACCTGGGTGATTTCACAATGTGAAAAACCCCAGAGATAGAAAAAATATTTATCATCCATGACTCTGTATTTTTTAGAGTTCTTATCTAGTATAAATTAATCCAATAGACTTCACATTCACTCATAGACTTCTTATAAATGCCGAAAAGTTAACAACAGTTTTCAAAACTCTAACAATTCTTGATTTATATCAACTAGAGTTATCATCATTAACAACTATTTTATTATTTGATACTCAGTATCAAACTTCTCATATTTTTCTTTCATTATGATATTTTATCTTCCTATATATGATTCTCATATATAATACTTAATTTTCACTGTTTTATCATATGTATTAATCATTTAAATATATCAAGAATCAATATTTAGAATCCCTTGACTTTTATATTATTAAACACCTAAATATTCATATTTTGATTGATTCTATTTAACATTACAACACAAATTAAATCCTAGTTTCATTCTTCATGATAGTTTTTGTAAATATAAAAATTTATCAATTTCACAAAGGCCCATCCACTACCTGTGTATTTTGTACAACATTCAATTCTTTATCATCCTTTAAATTTTAAAATACACTATTCTTCCATTATCATTAATAACTACTAATACTTAGGCCTTTTTATAATTTCATATTGTATCATAGTTTGTCATCAACTCATTGTGATGTATTTTCTTTTTTAGAATAACACTCAATGTATCAATTTTCAATGACATTGCTATTCCAATATGTTGTCGTGTGAATCCACAACCACAAATGCTCAATCAGTTATTGAATTTCAGCTAGAATCATTATTGATCCTCAACATATAATAACTAAGTTTATATTGAAAAAAGTATAGTGTCATCTAATTTATCATTAAAATTATTTTGATATATCCAGTCTTATACTTCTTAAAGCTTTCTTATCTTCTGATGATATTATAAATTATCCAATAAAACATATATGTAAGTAGTAAACCTTCCTAAATATTTAACAACTCAAACTCATGTAACTGATAGACTCGTACACATTATATTTTGCTGTTCGTAAGTTTAAGTTACACTAAAAAACCACATTGAGTCTCCTCCCCTTATCCAATTATTCCAGTGAACACCACTTCCCATAAGAATAAACGAATCTCATAGTATTTAGAAGAAATATTATAGATTTCTCTAGTTACCCTTATGAAAATATAATTCATTTTCCTATTTAATAGGAATGATTCTTAGAAATAATCCATCAATTCTTTTATCTACTAGAAACCATGGGTTTTGATCACATGATCTCTATTACACCATATAACATTTGCTTTTCCAACAGCTCATAATCATGAATCATATTCTAATATTTCATCCTATATCTTCTATGAGTGAATCCACATAGTATAATATATTATCAATCATGATTTCATCTATCAGATTACTCTCCACTTGATACACATGATCATTGTATAAACTTCTCAACCTATACAAGTTCATCTTGTAACTTAAAAAAAATAGAATCATAAATGGATAGATACATGCACATGCCATTCATGTGAGATTGAAAGTTCCTTCCTTAGGCTTTTTCACTTTTCATAGATTCACAATTATGATAGAAGTAGAAAACATCAGATATATGTGAAACACTTAATTACCCCCAATGACAAATCTTCTTATATTATCTTGATAAAACATCTATAAACCTTTATTGAGTATCATTTAGTCACATATATTCTATCTATCTATATTGAATCATCTTGTGTATTGTCTTAAAGAGTTTTATCCTATATAAAACCCTTTAGAATCACCATTTTATTCTTCATCAAATTGTTACTTTACTTATCATTGACTTCTAATCAATAAGAAATAACACAATCTAATCATAATCTATTTGGGATCTTTAATCTGCCCATTTGGATTTTTCATCAATTCCTTTTTCAAATATAAATTTAATATTCTAAACCTATTATTGATATTAAATTTAATGTTTCAATTGTAAAGGAAATAAATAAATTTCTCATTTAGATTCATTATTCTCCACTTATCTTCAATAAGTTGAAATAATACTTTGAATTACCTAAGAGAATGATGGGATCAATTTTCTTATGTAATGATCCAAAAATTCATCAAATATAATTTTGAGTGATCTATGATTGGTGTAGAAAATAGGAGTTACTATCTTATTCCACAAAGCTATGCATAAAATTTTCACTAAGTGATACTCATTAAAAATATTTCTGAAAGGATTGCTCAATGGAATTTTCACATTCAATGAATTTCTTGAATCCATCTGAACAAAAAAGGTAAAAAAATTTAGCCCATAAGCAGGTTATTATCCTTAAAAAACACTGTTTCCTTTTTCATAAATAATCAATTTTTGACATATGAATTAAAATTTTTGTTTTGATAAGTATATGGGAGTGTTTTAAATATACCTTATTAATGAATGAGTCTTTAAATTCCCAATTTTTAATTTCTGTAATTGTATTACCATTTAACTCTTCTTTTTCTGACCTTCTAACATCCTATGGTGTAATATTTATATTTTCAAGCATTTTTTGTTATAAATTTAGATCTTCTCACCTAAATTAATAACAACTATATAAAAACTAGTTCAATATAACTCCCACTAAAGGGGAAAATTCCATCCGTATTGTTCATCATGGTTGATTGTAATTAATTTATTTCTATGAGGAAACATAATTCAAATGGAAGTATTATATTCTATGATAGACATCTTCTGATTTGTTGTATGATTTTTTGTATAAATATTCATTTTATGTTTCCCCCTAAATTGCCTCACCTTTAATTCCTTGATTAATGAAAGGATTCTAAACATATAATGGAATAAGGTGTATCTACATGTGTCTCTAACATATATAAACAAGATTGACAATTATTTCCGAATAAAAAATATCAAATCATTTTAGCTCCATGATAACTACTCATGAATTATTACATTTTGATCATTCATATAATATATTCTATAGGTTCCAGGGACATATTTATCTTACCTTAAACCATTAAATTTTGTGGAATATTATTTTTTAACTTATGGAAGTAAGAAGTATTCATTTTTATTTTTCTTTTTCCCCTAATATGTTTCTTCTAACTGTTTTGGCCAAACATTCTTACAAACCTTCATAACATGTTTTAATTTATTATTATACTATTATTTATTCCTGACAAAATACTATATAGTACATATTTTTATTGATTTTTACTTCCTTTTTCACTAACTTATCCATTATGGGTAGTAATTTCATTTATATTTTTGTAGTTGGGATGGAATATTTGAAAAATTCCTTAAATATTTTTAACTTATTTTGTGTTATAATTATGTTGTAACTTTGAATCAAATTAAACATACTCTTTGATGAAAGATTTATCCAGAAAAATCCTCAAGTTTATTTCTCATATTGATTCCACTTAATGATCTAGATTTCTTCTATTGACTATAGTATTTATTTCTAGCATTCATATGTCCATGATGTGACCTTTACTACTAAAAAAGAAGTATATTTTCTTCTATATGACATCATCCATTACTTTCTTCTTTGGTGTATTTTACTTGGTAACTTCTATTTCATTAAACCCAAAGGATGAGTTCTCATCTAACTTATGTTTTTCTTCCTTATGTTTTATCCAACACTCATTATGACCAAGATAATATTCATTGAGAAATCCATATAAGTTTTCTGGATAATCAATATATTCTAAAGTAAATAGAGTTACTTTATTAAGTATAAGTTGGTCTTAAATCAAAAAATTCTTCTTGTCTTATATTTTCACGCCCCTTAATGTAGGTGTTCACTATTTTCTAGTAGTTTGACATATTATTTCAACAATAAATGGAACTCTATCCAAAAATTTTACAACATTAGTATTATAAAACAAATATTGATTTCATTTGTTGAATTTTACTCTTTTAGGTTTTAAAATATTATTTATTTAGAGTATGTTATTTATTTTTATGGACACCATGTGTGGAGGTCCTTTCCTAACATTTTTCATTTCTAATTTCCAGAAGTGATATAATTTTCAACATTATCAGTCTACATTTTTTAACAATGTTTGTTGTACCCTGTAATATTAAATATGCCAGAATTGGTGCATTCAAAAGATAAGGAATATAACATTACCCTATTTTTTGAACTCATTGAAGATTATTATTCCTATAACAAAATGTTATTTATTGCATTTGAATAACTATTTCTAGAAATAAGATTATTTTCATAAATTTGAACCACATAAATAGTTTATTTAGAAACATGTAAATATTAAACTTGAGTAACATACAACTTTCTTAGTTTTACTTTCAACTCAAGGGATATGAACATTAATTTTTATTCTAACCTCAAAGATATTTCACGTTATATTAACTTCCACAATTCATATTTCTAACCCTTTAATCATTAATAGAATTTATTCTAGTAGAAAATATTTATGATCTTTTATTATCATTACATTATCCTTAAATTGAGTGTTATTGAAAACCACTATAACTTATAATGGATGAATCCTATCTTATAATTTTTTCCTAATTTTATCTTTCTAATCACTCAAATGCTATAATTATTTTCATTCCAAGTTGAAAATTTCTTAAAAAAGTGATACTAATTTTCATTTTATTAAATTATTTAAGTGAGGGTGCAACAATTCTAGAACTTATTTTCCATTTTATTTTCCATTTCATTGGCTTCCTATTCTATAAGACTTGTCTCCTCATGTAAGTCCTAGATAAAATAAAATATATAAATTATAACCTTATAAGGAACTTTTTTCATATAACCCTTGACATCATATCAGTGATCTTAAATATATTTAATAATGTCACTTTTCTAACACACTTCACAGCTAGAACTATTTTCTTCTAAAGAATCAAAACCATCCTATTTAATTGATAAAAATTCCTACCTTGATTATTTTTAAATAGTGGTGTATCTTCCTTATACTGCTTTTGATATTTCACATACCATCTTTGGATAACTCTATATTTTTATACATTTTTGACTATCTCTTATTTTACTATCCTTTAATGTTTTCTTTCTTGTAATTTTTGAGTGTTTTAAGAGGTTCATTGCTGGAACATGATTAGGGGAAATCATGCACAATCTTTATGAAACCATTTAGATTTTTTTTCTCCAAGAGGATGATGCATAATTAGTGCATGATTTAGAAACATTATAAAGAACTATCTTGGAATTATTCAACTTATTTAAGATTCATTTCACATAGTTGGTGAATTATAATTAAAATAATGAAATTAAACTATGTGACTCCTCTATGTTTTTAGATGTAGGTGCGCAGTTGGCACAAAATTTACGAAACAGTGCGGCCAAACCATGTGATGAAATTTAATTAATCAATAAATTTATTTTAAAAAATGAAATTCCACTTGTTTATTTCATTATTCATCCTATATCTTTGGTTCTCAACCATAAAAATTCCACTTAGAGATTTTGGATATTCGAACCCATTTGGAGATTGATTCTGATGAATCAAGCAGTTTTGGATTTTGTAAAATTAAGGTATATATCTGTACTTAATTCTTCATCATAATTAATTAATAACTCATATATTCTCCATGAAAGTAATATATAATTGAGATATTTTTCACTGGATCTAGAGTTATTTTTATGATCTAACAATATTTATTTTAGATTGAACCAAATGAGTGGAATAATTCATCATATCCTTTGATCATTGTGTCAACCCTTAATTTTTTCATTCTTAATGTTTTCCTTTAACCTTCATTGATATATGGTTTTTTGATTTGATAATTTATGACTTGGGTTTCATGTTTTATAGATCTTATTTTTTTACACCCCTTTATCATGACCTTGTGGATCCCATTCAGTTTTCATAAATTCTATGTTTTTGAGGTAGGTGTCACAATAATATCCCATTAAAATTGAATCTATGATTGATTCCTAGTTCAATATTTGGTAGATATATCAAAGAATTATTTTTTCAAAGGTCATAATTGAAACAGTTAAAATGGATTTTTCTTATGAAATAAATTTTAAATCAGTTTTAAGGAAATAATTCATTGTTTTAAAAATTACAAGGCCCTATTGGCCCCTGATTATTTTTCATAATAACAATTATTATATTTACTTAAAAAATTATGGGAAAATATTTGTTTTCTAAATTTAGGGTGTGATTTCCCTTTTGGTGAAATTATTTAAAATAATTTATTTAATTGAAAAAATTTAATGGGAATTTATACATTTGGGTTTTCAAATGGGAGTCATTACTTTTAGTTTTAAAGAATGATCCCATGGATTGGTTGGAAATTTTAATGTTTTATTTGGAAAATAAAAACCATTAGGAAATACCCCATTATGTTTGATAGAAATTAAGTATACCTAAATTATTTTTATTAAATGACACTTTAGTGGGATGTTGAATTGTATTGTCATATTTTGATAAATATGGTGATACTATGTGGGTGTTTAAAGGTGTGAGTGAGATAAATGGATATTTTTTAAATTGATTATATGGAATGGTTATTACATTGAAATTCTCACCTCTATCTATGTTTTATGGGAATACCTTGTCGGCTAAATGGGATGTCTAGGTACACATTTACACTATATTAGAATTATGCTATGACTAGTGGAACTTGGTGGGACTTAGTTCAACCTATGGGATGTTACACCTTAGTTATGTTGGGAAGGTTCGATCATAGTGTTGGTAAAGGGTTTGTGTTGATGTGTAGTTGTTTTTCTGTAAATGAACTTTGCATCATTGATGCACATGTCATCTTTTTTTTTTTCATGACTATTTAACTTTACCCTATTGGATTCCATGAAAATGATATATTTATATTTTACAAAGTGTTATATCTAGAAATAAATGAAATAAATTAATGATATCCTTAAATATTTTACATAAAACTATTAAAATAGTGATTTTTTGAGTTTTTTATAAGGATATAAATTATGGTCCTTTATATGACCTTGGTTTTAAGAAAATGGGGTGTTTTAAAAAATTATACTTATTTTGAATAAATGATTTAGGAAAAAAATTTTGTATCTATATTTTCAAACATGAATGAAATAAAATTTCTTTTGAAGTGTTATACACTAATTCATTGGGTGGAGACCAATTAAGATTTTATCTCACGCCTATATATCTTACAGGTTTAGTAGGATGCTTTGTGGTTGAAGATATCCCTATATCTCTAGGATTGAGTTATGGTGGAGGTTCATGTGGTGTTTCCTCAAATTCACTTGGAGGTCTTAGTGTCTTCTAGAATATATTTTTTTGTTTTTCATTTTTATTGGACATCATTATTGTATTCTATAATTATTTGTATCCCTATATAATCTTTTATTATTAGATATCTTAGATTATGCTTTGTTTAGGTTCAATTCCTAATTTAAGTAATTTTATGTTTATTATTGATGTGTAAAATCATTCCCATTTTATTTTTTATAATGACTAGGTGGTTTTGACCAGCCCATTGGGGAACAAGAAAAACATTTGGGCCTTTCCATGAATGGCAGGGGTGTCCTGTTCAAGGTTGTCCAGGGTTGTTCATGAAAAATTAACATCAAATAAATGATTTTCCTTATTTTCTAGGAATTTGTGTATTATGATGGTAGGCCTATTGAAATTAAAGTAGTCATTAATATGAGGGTTCTTGATCACCACATGTTCAAGTTGATTCTAAAGATACCAGGGTTTCCCAGGATTAGTATGTCTCAGATTTGACCTCAGTTCTCGGGTTGTTTTTTTTTTGTAATTTTGATTAATAATGAATATTTAAATTGTTTTATTAAAAAATTAATGATCTATTTTATCTAATTTATGAGTTTTGGAGTGTATTTTAGAGTAAATATATAGGCCCTATTCTTATTATACATGATTGGTAAAACCGTGCACAGACCATGCATCTGACTCGGGATATGTAGCACCCCAAACACTTCATGGTAGGTTTCTCTTAAATACATTCTAGTTATAGCCTATGTTTCATGAATCACTGAGCCTATATGGAACAATACATGGTTACTTATAGGATATATATATATATATACTATCCATTTAATTTAAATTTTCCAACTCTGTGATTTGAATTTTAAAAATCTAATATACACGGTTGTGTTCAAGAGGATATTTTGAGTATGATAGAATTAACTTAAATTTCAGTGAATTGTAACTTAACCTTATGAATAGTAACCTACCCTTAGTAATATTAACTAACCATTATGAATAGTAATATGAATTTTATGAATGGTATCCATACCCTTGAGTGTATAAGTGAATTTAGGCACCTTAAAAATGAATATGAATATTATAAGTGTTTATATTTTTTTGATTAAATAACAATTTTAAATAAATGTTTAATTAATAATATTTAGAAAATTATTTTTGAAAAATAGACATCATTTTTGGATTCTCCCCATTGAAAAATGGTGATGGTGAATTTTTGGTATTTTTCTGAAATAATGGAATTTATGATGAATAGTAAAATCAGATAATTCACAATAAATGCTAAATAATGGATTAATTGAGTCATTATTGATGATATACTGATGTAATCCCAATTTATTCAGATTAACATGATAAAATTACTATTCTTGTTCATGGAAGACTCACTATTCCTTGTCTTAAAGAGAAATAATATATTAATGAATTTTATATTAAGAAAACTCCTCTCTCCTCTAGTATAAAACCCCCCCTTCACTCTGACTTCTCTTTACTCCTCTCAAGCCTTTTTCCTTTCCCATATTCTTCCCAAATCTCTCCTAAAGATCCTCCGACACGTACAAAATCCCCTAGCCTCTTCAAAATACCAAAACCTCACCCCTTAAGAGGTTCTCAAAGGAGGAAGTCTCAAAAGGTAATCTCCTCTTTCCAATTTCATCAGTTCTTTTATGTTCTTTTCTTTTTGTTTCTTTTCTCACCTAATTTATCCCAAATAGTATGATAAATCTAGTAATATACATGTAATGGAATTTTATTATGATAATGGTATATTTCACTATCTTCTCTCCTTTCCCCACCATTTATTTGGAAAAAATGAAAGCACTGTTTGAGATGTGCCAATTTAGCACATTCAAGGACAAATATTTATCAATTTCTATTATAATATTTAATTTTGGTCATGAAACCATTTGTGTTATGGTTCAACCAAATTATTATATATTTAATATATCCGATTTTTAGTTTTGTTATCATTTTGTACAAATGGTTTTAAGTTATAAGGCAAAACATTTTCATTGTAATCCAACCCACCGTTTAACCAAAACGGTTGTCACTAAGGTTATATATATGTAATAATTCGACCTCACCCTAAGTAAAAAAATTAAATTTAAAACCATTTAATCTCTTGGAAGTTCACTAATGGCATATGACTTCATTTCTAGACAACCACTTCCATCTTTCATATTTATTTGAACTAGAATATAAGCTAACCGATCTTTTAAAAACAAGTAATCAAATGAGCCCGAACAATGAAATTTAACATTACAACTACTAAAAATGCCTTTAATGAACTAAAAAAGGTTATAATAAATCATTTACAATTATTATAGGTTCTTTAATTATTAATTAATATGCCTAATTTGTTTATTCAGGTATTTAATAACAAGTGAAGAACACCTTCAAGCATAAGGTAAGGGATCCTCTATCTCACTTTTGTTCAAGAATCTCCCCTTTGTTGTGCTCTTTTATTTTTAATTCCTAAAGATGGGGTATGTTTTCAAACCTCTCCCACAATTCCATTATGACATATAAATAATGTAATACCTCTTTACCTCTCATTAAGTTTTCTCAATAACACTTGTTACCAAGCTAAAATGTTTGTAAGGGGTTTCTCATCTCACTTTCATTTCCAGGAGACATCCATTGTTGATGAATTATTTATTGTATGTGGTATATGTATACATACATTTGATATATAATAACATTATTCTCTTTATATTCATGTTATTTAATGACTCATTTGAGGGTTATTAAGTTCTTGTCATATGATTTGATCGATTACATTGTGGTAAGAGACTTTGTCTCAACTACTATTTTGTTGTGACTAACTCTGTATTGTGCACCAAATAATCCTTATGTGGTGTACCTACTGCCCATTTGAGATCACCTTCCATTTTGAAATTATATTTATATTAAATATCTATAATTTAATATCATTTATATGTTTTTTGTCTAAACCGTATACCATTTTACATTCGGTGTTTATTTGGAAGGTTATTTTAACTATGGAAATATTGATGAATCCATATACTCTACTCTATACGGATGTGAAAAAGGAATATTAATATTGTATTGAATCAAATAATAAATAATTATTTGGACATGAAGGGGGGGGGGGCTTCTATAGCCCCTCGATGCCTCGGTAGGTCTCATGAGACAAATCAGATGAGGAGAAACCATTCGTGTTTGTTTCCAAATATCAGATGGTTTTCTACCCATAAAATTAACTATTTTTAAGGAATTATGGTTTCATGTGTGAGATAAATGACATCCAATTAATAATAATTCTCTTTATTCATTATCATTTATTACTATCCATGAGGTTTTCACAATGACAAAATATATGGATGCAGTTTCATTCTTAGTTTATTAATGGTGTGAGTTTTTCATCTATTCACCATGCAATATTGATTATGTCAGATTGGCTATGATTCACTTATTACTGTATTCATGCTTCCACTATTCGTAACCCTTACTGAGTATTTGATCTCACCCATTTCATTTTTTACTTTCAAAATGTTACAAATAGGAGATCATTTATTGAGATTTTGTGGATGCAGTTTTTAGTTTTTGTATTGTATTGTATTTTGTTACCTTTTAGAATGTAATTTGAGTTGTATATATATATCTATATTATTAAATACTAGTAAAATTATTGTTCCTTTAGGATATTAATTCCTTATTACATGTAAATATCACAAGTAATGCACTGACACCATTCTAGAGGGGTTGTGGTGTTACAGTTGGTATCCGAGGAAGTTTAGTAGGAATCATGGAAACTAGAGTAGAAAATATATAACAGGGAACACATATCTAATGAAGTATTTTATGATAGATGTACAAGAACATAATTGTATTTTGGTAATGAATATATTATGTGAATATTTTCATCAAATACATCCCTGTATGGATACAAGTAGGTAGAGGTGGCTCTGGCAAAAATTTACCTAAGAGTGAAAACTCTGATAAGGACTTTCGGGCTTGACCTAGGGTATCATGGTGCATGAAAACGGGCCTTGTTTCACTCGTGGTTATGAAAATCCCAAGGGATATGTTTAGGATAATTCAAATTTTCTTTATAGGCCATTATTAATAAGTTTAATGTAAATTTTTCCATAGATAAACAATATTTATAAGATTATCTATGCATAGAATTTCAATCTATGTTGAGTGATTTTCTATTTGATATTCCTAAACTAATCTAGTGTATCCCATTATTTAGAAATGGGGTCTAATTTAAGAAGGAGAATAAATACTCATGTGCAAGGTAGGGATCTCCCTATTGGGTAAGTCAACACAGACAATGTTGGAGCAGATCAAATCATGACCATATTGGGACAACATACCCTGGTTGTAACGAATAACCATTCAACACATGTGTTGGATCATTTCATGTGGAAGAATCCCCCATATCTTCTAGGGACTACTAACCCAGTGGTTGCTAAGAAATGGATCAAGCCCCTTGAAAAGATATTCCTAGCATTAAGATGCAATGAAAATCAAAAGGTAGTACTAGCAGTATATTGTCTCAAGGGAGACACAGATTAATGTTGGTCCTTGATTCAGAAGACTATGGAGGAATAGGAAATAGAAGATATGTAATGGAGGACTTTTAAGGAAATATTCTTAAAAAAATATTTCCCTCGTAAGCAACGAACTGAAATGAAGAGGAAATTCCTTAACTTAAATCAAAGGGAAGAAGATAGTGTTGCAGAGTATGATGCTACTTTCACAAGGCTATCCATGTATGCTGTAGATTACGTACATGAATCGGCATACAAGATTGATGATTTATTTGAAGGACTTAAGCCAAGTCTTCAAAGGGCACTAACTTCTCAATCATTTTCATCATATGATGAAATTGTATCATGTGCCATCAAAACAGAGAAGGAATTTTCCAGATCAACTCTTTTCAAAGGAAACCGAGATAAATAGTGGTATTCTAATAACAATGGTAAAGGAGAAGCACAAAATAAGAGAAAGGGAACAAAGCTATTATCATTATGTGAGAACTAGGGAAAGAATCATCTCGATAAATGCTTGAAAGGCATGGGAGTCTGCTATAACTACGGATAAAAGGGTCATCGATATAATGAATTCAAGGGTAAGAAACAATTCAATGATATTCAATTCTACAATTGCAGAGAGATTGGACACTATAAAAATGAGTTTCACAATCGCCAAGGAAACATGCCTCAGAAAAATCCAAGAAAACAAGAGAGATCCTATGCAATTAAAACTACAGAGGTTGAAGTTCTCAATGATGTGGTGGTAGGTACTTTAATTGTTTCTTTAAACATAGCCAACACTTTATATGATTCTGTATCATCACATTCATTTATATCTTCTCAGTTTTTAAAAAAAAATAGATATTTTCAATTTTATTTAAAAAAGGATTTGTCAGTCAAATATCCGAGGGGATGTATCATTTCAACAAAGGCATGTCGACTAGTCCACCTCCATACACCAAAACATGCTTTAGTTTCTATCCTTGTCATCATACCAATGACTGAATTTGATATAATTCTTGGTATGGATTGGCTGTCAAATTATGATGCAAATATTTATTGTAAGATGAAAAAAGTAACAATTTTTGAAAATGGTGTATAATCCCTTTTCTTTATGATAGAAACTTCACCACCTAATTCTTATCTAGAACCACCACCAATAGCTCTAATGAATTCAATACATAGAGAGGAGGATATACCAATATATATGGTGTTGGATCAAATATGTATATGTTTATGTATATTAGATGGAACAATTAAAGAGGGGGGTGAATTGTAGGTTTAAAAAACTTTGTGTTTAAACACAAGAAATTAGTTTAAATGATCTTAAACTAATACAATTCACTACCAAAACTAACAACCACAATTGTATTGAATATAATGGTATGATATGATGTAATACTATATGAAAAGTAAAACAATTGTATTCAAGATGAATACAAAAATCAGAGTAATACAATAGTAAAGGATTTTACCATAAAGTGTGTAGAATTAATCGATATAATATGCAACATTAAGAATGCAATTGATTCAATTACAAAATAATATTGAATGAAGAAAGGAAAACAATACAATTCCCTTTCATAAAAAAAATAGCAGCAGAAATGAAAATTTATTACAATTCTTTTGACCCAAAGAGAAGGGTTGTCCATTCACCTAGGATAAGTGATCTGTCTTAACACCACCTTGGTAATCCCTCAATACGATGATTAGTAAGTCTATCATTCTATCCCCGAAAGACCTTGATTTTGTAGGTAATCGACGCCTATATCTTTCAATCACTTGAAAGCCCTTGATACGATGATAGGTAGGACCGTCTGCCTATCCTTGGTAGCCCTTGATCATTATCACCCGATCGGATGCACAAGGAAAAACAAAGCACTTATAGAAATACAAAAACTAAGAATGGTCTATTCACATTTCGTAATCTCAAGTCTTTCGAATGAAGAAAGAGAGAAGTCACAGCGTCTCTCTCAAGAACTTGATAGAAGAAAAGTCTCACACACTTGTGTTATCTTGGATTCAAATGACATCCTATTTATAGGCCTCAGGTTCCAATGGTAATATTTCATCCAACGGTCATATTTCTCCGAAAAAATCGTAGGGACTTGGACACCTGGCATTATAATGGTCATATTGCAACAAAAAACACTACATCATTTTGATTAGTTTATAACTAACTCCACGACATCATTTTGGTTAAAAAAAAGATATATGATGATGATAAACATGAGTACGATTAATATGAAACATGTGTTTTTTATAAAGGAGAAAAACAAGAAAGTAATGAATGTAAAGTATGAGTACTATAAGTATTACTTAGTGTAATGTATTGATACGATACTAACTGAGTATGATTCGTAAAACTCAGTATGATTAATAGAGTCAATACGATTTCTTGAGTCAGTACGATAATTATAGTCAGAATGATAAACATGGTTAGTACGATAAGCATGATCAGTACGAGAAGCATGATCAGTACGATAAGCATGGTCAGTATGATCAGCATGATCAGTACGATAAGCATGGTTAGTACGATCAGCATGGTCAGTACGATAAGCATGGTCAGTACGATAAGCATGGTAAAAGACATTTGTGATTTCCAAAACTACATATAAAAGTAAAAAAGAGAACTTTTGACTCAACAATATCCCCTTTTTTGGAAAGAAAAAAACACAATGTAAAAACAAAAAGAAATACTTATCTCCCCCTTAGTTATTGTAAACTCTTCTGAATATGAAAATTGAATACAACTAACTCCCCCTAAGGTTATATATTTTCTTAAGTATTGTATTCATAGGTTTTACTTGATTTAGAATAATTTGATTAAAATGTTCTCCTTCTATAAAAAATTCTCCCCCTTTGGGATTTACAAAAATAATGTGGTAATCTTGAGTTTCCTAAAAGATTTAGTGAAAAGAAATACAGGACAAAGGAAAGGGTAAAAAAAATCTCATTACGATAAAAAATGTTTATAGAGTTTATGAAACGAAAACAAATATAAAAATAATTTATTTTCTATTTCCTTTTCCTTATTTATAAACTCATGAAGAATGGATTTTATCTTTTTTATTTCCTTTCTGTCTCCAGATATAGAATCACCCTGAGATCTTTGAAGCTCTTGTTGGTTGGAAAAAAGTTGATCTTTATTCTTGATGGTCTCCTCCTGGACTCTGATTACTTATTCAAGAGTATCAATTCTATTTTGTAAATTCTTGTTGTCTTTGGATAACATAGAATTTTGTTTCTTCAACAAGAGTAATTCATCTTTCAATGATGAAACCTTCTAAAAATCAGACTGAAAAGCATTCATTCTCTCTTGCAACTCTTTGACTGAAGGAATATCGGCTCCATGGGTATTTGACAATTGATTCAACCTTTCAAAAGTTTCTTTTTCAATATTATTTAAAGAAATTGTAAGATCATTTGAAAGCCTCCTTAAGTATTTAATTTACACTTCATGATCATTCACCGAGCTCTCTGTTTTGTATGACCACTTAGTCATTCTATTGCAAGCCTTCTTATGAGCAGCTGAACTTTTTGATAGAACTTTTAAATCAGATTCAACTGACAAAACTCTCTTTCTCAATTCTCTTACAGATCCAAACTTCTTTCTCTGATTATCAGTAATGAAATAAATTTTTTCTTCCAGCCTAGTAAAATAAGGAATGTTCTACTCAATTATCCTTTAAACATGAAAAATGTAATCACTTTTCTTGATAGAAATTGTCTGTTCTGAATCTATATCCTCATCATACGAATCTAGTCCATTTGATCATCTTGAGTCTAAAATTGTCAATTTTCCTTTTTCTTTTTCAATCCCCTTTCTTTATTCTTCCACTTTTTCACTAATAATGATTGTTTTTTCCATATGAGAAGATTGATGATGTTGATTCCATTGGGAAAGAATTCTTTATGTAGTTTTAAAAGATTCAGCCGGTGCTTTATTAGCACTAGGAACTTGTTGAATACCTTCACTTTTTTTGAAATGATTCTTCTATACCATTCTTTGAGCTCTGAAGGAATTCAAAAAGGAAATATCTTTCTACATCTTCAGCTTCCTAGATTTCTTCTAAAAATTGTTTCCCTTTTTCTGGATCTAGAAGTCTCTGTACGATGGGTTCTTGATATAGTTATTTGGTTACATGAGCACTATCATCCTCAACCATTTTCATGACTTTTGAAACATCAAATTACTATTCTTTTCTTTTCAAAATATTCTTATTTTTATTTTCATTCTGAAGCGTATATTCAACCCTTAAACACTGAGCAAAATCTTTAGCTGGGTCAAGACAAATTGTTGGATCACCTTTTTTCTCTATTATCTTTCTTTTCTCCACCTTTACACAACCTCCTTACTGTACTTAGGTTTCTTCTTTGGCTTTAAACTGGTTTGTGGATCTGACTTTTGAGGAGCACCAACAGATGTATTGTCTTTGACTGGCATAGGTGCCGATTGATTCTGTGCCGATTCAGCTTCTAAATCCTTAACAAAATGTTCTTAATTCTGATCAAAACAGGCATTCAAATTCTTTAACATACTCTTACTTATCCAGGGAGGCTGCAGTAATTTCAATTTTCCTTTTAAAGGAATATTAGAAAACTCCATGCTCACAAGAATGAACTTTGTAAGAATAGATGGATGCATGATTAAATGGGACTTAATCACTCCTGACTTAACTTTCCTGATTGTTTGAAAAAAGTATCCAATGAGATTTACTTTCCTCATGTTGAAAAGATAGTCAAGCATGAAGATATCAGAAACTTTCAGAGTTTCTCTATCCCCTTTCCTTGGGATAAGAAAACCTTGCATCCAAAGTGCCACAAATCTATTATCTGGAGAGAGATGAGACACTTTCCTCTTTTCTTCATTTATAAGAAGCAAAGATTTTTTAGCACTTTCTTTGTTAAACATACCAACTTACACTGGTAGTTTATGAGATGGAAAATAAGAATCACCTTCTATTGGAACATTTAGAATGTGGGATGCCTGTTTCACAGACATTTATATCTTTCTATCGTACATAGAAAAGTTGATAGTCATGTTTTGGTCGAATGACACAGTTTTGTAGAAACCATTGACTTCATCAATAAGAACTGGATATTGAGACACTAGTTTTTCAACGCAAAAATACACCCAGCCTTGAAACAAAATAATTCTTCTGATTGTAGAATCGTACGAATCAGAGAAGTCCTGAGAAACTAACATTTCTTTGAGAAAGTCTTTTTCTGAAAAATTCATTGAAGACATTTCGGCAAGAGTGTTAGCAGAGGAATGAGCCATATAGGTGAAGCCGATGGAAGAGCGTATGGAGTCATAAAACAAGCGCAGAGCTTCGTCAACAATTTTGAAAACCCGATCTGGGTTTGGGGAGGGGAGGAGTCTATTTATAGGCGAAAAACGGGCGATAGTTGATCTTATACGGTTGAGATTAGAAGAAAAAGAAACCGATGGATGAGATTAAATGTTTTTAAAATAAAAATAACAAGGTAAGGAAAGTATGTACCTTCCGGAGATTGAAAGGTAATTGTAGGTTTAAATAGTATTAACATAGTGAACGAAAACACAAGCATACGGGGAGAAAGAATACGATCGATTGTCATACTGATGGAAAACAATGTCATTACCATAGGTTGTCGTGCTGATGGAAAACAAAGTCGTTACCATAGAATGACATTCCAATGGAAAAAAAAGTTGTTAACATAGACTGACGTACCAATAGAAAACAAAGTCGTTACCATAGACTAACGTGCCGATGGAAAAAAGAGTCATTACCATGTACTAATGTGCCGATGGAAAACAAAGTTGTTACCATAGACTTTCGTGATGATGGAAAAAAAACTCGTTACCATAGAATGACATGAGGATGGAAAACAAAGTCATTACCATATACTGTCATGTCGATGGAAAAACACCTTGTTACCATAGACTGACGTGTCGATGTAAAACAAACTCATTACCATAGACTGACGTGTCGATGAAAAACAAAGTCGTTACCATAGACTGACGTGCCGATGGAAAACAATGTCGTTACCATAGAATGACATTACAATGGAAAGAAAATATTCAAGATGATAAACATTAGGTAAAAACAATAACTAAATAGTCAATAAGATAAATAGACAGACAAAAACACAAACTTGGAAAATAAACAGATTAATAAAAATAATATAAAGTAAAATGTTCTCCATTTTAAGAGGACTTTCATAATATCAGGAGAAGTAAAAAACATGAAGTAGACATGAATGATTACTTTAATATAATCATTCCTATCTTCTGTTTTATAAACTCAAACATATTGGAAGATAATGGTTTTGTAAAAATGTCAGCAAGTTGTTCTTGCGTTGCGATGAATTGTAAAATAATATCCCCTTTTTGTGTGTGATCCCTAAGAAAGTGATGCCTAACATCTATGTGTTTTGCACGAGAGTGATGTGCAAGGTTTTTACTAAGAGCTATAGAACTAATATTATCAAAAAAATTTGAGTTTTGGAAAAAATAAATCAATAGTCAGTGAGTGTGTGTTGCATCCACAACACTTGAGCACAACAACTTCCGGCTGCTACATATTCTGCTTCAGCAGTGGAAAGTGATACTGAGTGTTGTTTCTTGCAGGACCAGCAAACCAGAGAATTTCCTAAGAAATAACATGTTCTATATGTACTCTTTCTATCCATTCTACAACCACCAAACTCAGAATCTAAAAAACTTTTTAAAAGAAAATCATTTCCATAAGAGTAAAAAAGTCTTAAATCCAAAGTTTCTTTTAAATACCGCAAAATTATTTTCACAGCTTTTAAATGAGACTCTTTTAGATTATATTGGTATCTTACACATAAGCATACGAAAAACATTAAGTCTGGTCGACTGGATATCAAGTATAACAAACTTCCTATCATACCTCTAATTTTTTTTGATCTACTTGTTTAACAGTTTCATCAAGATCAAGTGTATTTGAGGTACCAATTAGAGTGCTAATACTTTTAGTCTTGTCGTAACCATACTTTTTGAGTAAATATTTTATATACATATGTTGAGATATATATGTTCCTTCTCGTTTTTGTGAAATTTGAAAACCTAAAAAGAATATTAACTCACCCATCATACTCATTTCAAACTCAAATTTCATTAATTTGGGAAAATAATCGGTTAAAGAATGCTGAGTTGATCCATATATGATGTCATCAACATAAATTTGAACAATCGAAACATTTTTATTTTCCATTTTTATAAAAAGGGTTGGATCCGATGTACCTTTTGCATAATTGTTTTGTTAAAGAAATCATGTAAGTCTATCATACCATGCTATAGGGGCTTGTTTAAGTCCATATAGAGCTTTGGTAAGTTTAAAAACTTGATTTGGATGTTTTGAGTCAAGAAAACCAGGGGTTGTTTGACAAACACTTCTTCTTGAACAAAACAATTTAGAAAAAGTAAATTGAACATCCATTTGAAATAGTTTAAAATTAAAGTATGCTGTAAATTCTAATAGAATACGAATAGATTCAAGTCTAGATACTGGAGAATATGTTTCTATATAGTCTATTCCCTCTTGTTGATTATATACCTTAGAAACAACGCATGCTTTATTTCTTACAATGATTCCATTTTCATCACATTTGTTTCTAAAAACCCATTTTACACCAATTACAGTTGTTTCTTTAGGTCTTTAAACTAAAGTCCAGACTTGATTCCTTTCAAATTCATTTAGTTCATCTTTCATCGAAATAATCCAATATTCATCACCTAAGGCCTCACTTGGACTTTTAGGTTTGAATTGGAATAGAAAAGTAAGATTTTTTATTTCATTTCTTAAGGAATTTCGGGTCCTTACAGGTTGATTTACATCACCAATGATATTATCGCTGGGATGATTCCTAAGAAATAATTTATTTGGGTTTTTTAAAAGTTGTTCATCATCATATGGTAGAAAATCTTTTGGTGTAAATGTTCCAGGAACACATTCTTGAACATTTTCTTTATCAGAAGAATATTCTTTTAGAGGTTGATAAACATTTTTAGAAAACACATCCGAAGATGTAGGTAGGGTTTGGTTGAAAAAAAAGGATTGGTTTCATAAAATTTAACATGTACTGTTTTGTCAACATTATAGTTGTTTTTATTGAAAAGTCTATATTTATTAGAAGTTATATAATAGACTAGAAATAATCCTTCATCAATTTTTGGTGCAAATTTATGTAGATTATCTTTAGTATTCAGAATGAATAATTTTCACCCAAAAACATTGACGTATGAAACTTTAGGTTTTCAGCCAGTCCATAATTCATAAAGTGTTTTATTAAGAAAAGGTCTAGTTAAAAAACTATTTATAGTATTACAAGAAGTACTCAAAGCTTCAGCCCAAAAGTTATTAGCAATTGAGTATTCACACAACATGGTTCTTTTAATTTCTTGAAGAATACGATTTCTTCTCTCAACAACACCATTTTACGGAGGAGTTCTTGGAGCTGAGAAATTGTGAGTAATACCTTTCGTACTACAAAAAGTATCAAAATATAAATTTTGAAATTCACCACCATGATCACTATGAATAGTTATCAATGGTCGGTTTTTCTCATTTTTAACTTGGGATCTAAAGGTTTTAAAATATGAAAGTCTTCAGATTTCTTTGTTAGAAAATATTCCCATGTAAATTTAGTAAAGTCATCAACTAAAACAAATACATAGTATTTTCCTCCAATGCTTCCAGTTTGTTAAGGAACAAAAATATCCATATTCCCTAGCTGTAATGAATTAGAATTTGAAACTTCATTGATTTATTTAAAGATAGTTTTATGTTGCTTACCAAATTGACAATGATCACAAACTTTTGGAGAATCATATCTATGATCTGGTAGTCCCTTTACAAGTCTTTCTTTGAAAGTTTTCAAAGGTTTCTCAGGTTGCAGTGTCATAGTCATCTATGCCATAGCCATGATTATAACGACCCATACTTTACATACATGGTTAATAATTCAAAATTTAAGCATACTTATTACAACATATAATAAAACCATGAAAGGACCGTACATGTATAGTGTCTTTAGAAACTGGGAAACATAAACAACTGGTTCATAAAGCATCAACACTATCTCCCATTTATTTCATCATATCTATAGTCCCTTTTTGGAATATCTTACTTAATACCCTTCTTCCTGACCTGGGGAAAGAAAAAATACAAAAGGGTGAGCTCAAATTCTCAGTAAGGGTAAAAAAAAGAAAAATCAATTATATCAAATTAATAAGAACATACCATTTTGAAAATCTTACCCTGCAAAAGAGATCATAATTTCATAACATGGGATAAATCATGGTAGTGAAATGTTGTCCCAATAATCATAACTTAAAATATGAAACTTTGTGGAATACACACATAATCATAGAGAATCATTTATTATCAGTAAAGACTCATTTCCAAGACTATCTTAGTGGACAAATTCCATTTTTGAACCGAGTTCACTCCTCGTTTCAGTTATGTTTCACTGAACCGGTTTAACCTGCCATTCCAGCCATGTCTATCTCATGGGATATAAAATCTTTAACCAATGCATTAGAGGGAGATATAGGTCCCACCCATCTCATAATGATACCATTCATATGTGTGCCACAAAATCATAAATCATACATCATTGCATAACCCATGTAATAAAAATGGGATTCTTAAACATCGTGACTTCATAAAACAATTCATATAAGATAAAAGAATTCAAAAAAATAATTCAATCACAACATAATAAAATCAATGTAACAATAGGGATAGAAACAGAACCCTATATTATCTTAGATTGAAAATAATTTTGATAAAAAAAACTTAAACTCCATTCTTGAGGAAAATATCTTTTCTACTTCAAAAACATTTTTCTTTTCTTAACATGTCATACAATTTTAAACTAAAAGTAGTTGATTAAAAATAGACATGAAACTTGTAAAGGAATCTTCTTGGAAATAATGTTTTAAAAATCCATTCATGCCATATAAGTTAAAAAACATTCTTCTCGTACTTTTGTCGGAAAAGTCAAAAAGTACTTCGTACGAAAAACGACAAAAGATTCCTTTCATATCCTTTACTAAAAACTCACTGAAGGGTAAAATTGGATTTAAAAAATTTTAGGTTGATGGAAACAATATTAAATATTGAGGGAACATGGATGTGGATGATAAAATACAACCCAGTAAATACTAAAGTATAAACAATATCAGATAAAAATGAGATTGTGATATTTTCCCTTACCTTATGTCCGATTTGCTTTGTAAGTGTCCGAAACTCCTGTATAATGATTTAAATAATGTTATTGACTTATTCCAGAATCATACCTATTGTTATGATATCATATATGGTCATATTTTTAGCTTCTTATTAGTGATATTTCATTATTACTTGTTATTCGGGTGTTTATTACTTTTTGTTCTTATGTGTGTTTTGTCGAATAAATTCTTATTATTCTCTTTAAGTTATAGATACCTAATTTCCAGAACAGTATTAGTGTACTATATATCATATTTATTCATTCAATTCATTTATATAATCATTATTCAATGAATATCATGTAGAACGAATCGCATCACATCGTGGAGACAGTATTCCGTACGTACACACGAGTGATGATATCGTTCCCATGATCAGGGAATTGTATTAGAGTGTATGTATACTATTCCAGAATCAACAACACTTTACAATAATCATATATAGTTATTTATTTGCACCATTATACCCATCCAAGTAAGGTGGTGATGGAAAATAGATTACACCACAACGTGGAGACGGTATTCCGTACGTACACACGCGCGGTGATTTCGTTTTCCGTAGGATGGATAGATGGTGAAATATGGTTGTTTAATACTTATAATAACATATAAGTATATGAGTGATACTTATGTTATTAATTCATAATGAAACAACTAAATAAGAATAAGTGGATGAAGAAATAAAGTTGAAAGAATAGGCAACGAACATTACCTCTTATTTGAAGCACCTCTTTGAGACCTCCTCTTAGGGCACTACAATTGGTCTTTGAAGGATACCAGGACCTCTTGGTTGTTTCTAGGGAAGTGGGGAAGTGAAATGGGCAGGGATTGGCCGATCTTGAAGGCTCAAATTGGTGTGAGGAGGAGAGGGAGGAGGTGCCCTTTTATAAGGGAGGAGAGGGGAACCTTTGGAAATATAAGAAATATTAGTTTATATTAAATCCCAACCCCACATAAAGACATCCAAAATGACTCTTATCCAAATATTAGATGATAGAGGGTTTTAATCTCATCAAACAAAAAAATCTAGACATTTTATGAATTTATTTTAATTATAAACTTGATTTATCGTTATTTACCAATTTTATTTTATTTGTGGTAATAATATTCTGAATTTTAAATTATTATAAATAATTACATATGTGTTGTGAATTATCAATCATTTGAAACTTTATGACATTTTAGACCATATAAATTTTAATTTATAATTTTTAAATATTTTTGTGATTTTTAAACAATTTTATAATATGTTATTTTTATAGAATAACAATAGTGTCAATTTTGACACTATTCATTTATTTGAATTTAAATAAAATATATACAGAAAATATGTTTGAACTAAAAGCTTTAATAGATTCATAACATGTCATATGTATCTATAAAATTAGTGGACCACATTAAATAGTTCATATAATATTTATTTTAATATTTTTAACACCATTTATTTGATGTTTTAATTAATAAAATAATTTCAACATCACTATTGTGTAATAATTAATTATACTTATTTAATCCCTAAAAATTATAAATAAATTCCTATGATGTAGATAATTGTATTATATTTTTGGAGACTATTCATATTTGAAGTTTCATTAAGTTTATCACTAATATAAAATTATTATACTTATAAGATTTAAGAAAGTGACATGTTGTCACATTCTTTGGTTTTAATAATAATTAAATTATTTTCACGGACAAAAGTCCATTAAATGAATCTAATTAGACCCATAGATGATATGGGTCTACTTTTAGTCATCCAATAGGATTTTGTAAGGTGTTAGGGTAATTTTATAATCTTATATTTACCCTTAATTACCCGATCTATCTTTAACTATGGTAAATAAAATTTACCGTAGTTACTATTCATAATGCCCAAAAATAAAAAGTAGACTATTAAAATAATTTGGACCCACTGATTCCAAATATGGAATCCATTTTTCATAATTCAAAACATATAAGTTGCAGTAATTAATTTAAAATAAATCCCGTTGTTAAGAAAATGGGTTTTAAAAGTTAAAACATTGCCAAAGATTGAAATGTTTTTACCTATGAATTCAATGTGAAATTAATGATAATGACATACATTATTATAAATGGTAAAAATATATTCTATTTATACTTTAAAACCATTCAATATTATAATTTAACCATATAAATTATCTCAATGGAAAAAGTTGTTTTTAATTAAAAATTAGCGTATTTTTACTATTCATCAAAATATGAAATTTGTCAGAAAAATATCATAAATTTATCCAAAGTAAATTTTTATATACAGATTCAAAAGAAGAATTTTATTTTTTCAAATTGTACTTATAAACGCATCAAAAACAAGATTTAATGTGGGTGCGCCATCAAAAGGCGCCAAAACTGCATTTTTTTAAAAATACTTATTTTACCCAAAAAAATTATTTTGTTCTCTTACCATGTTCTAGAAAATGTGTAAGATGAATAATAAAATTCAAAATGTAGTTAATACTATTCATAACGGCTAGTTCATAATAATATATCATTATTTAGTGAAACCCGGTATTGCGTACTACACACGCTATCGAGGAAGGTTGTGATTGTGTGTAATGCAAACCAAGTCTGTATTGTGTGCTGTGAAAGATTCCTTTGGTGTTTCGTATAAAATAAGACATAAAAAAAATTTCTCATAAAATCTCAGGGTGGTACATTCTACCCCCCTTAAAATGAATTTCGCCCTCGAAATTCATCACTTCCTTACAAACAGATGAGGATACATCTCCCTCATCATATCCTCAAGTTCCCATATAGCATCTTCTAATTGGTGGTTCCCTCATAAAACTTTCAACAAGAGAGTGGTCTTGTTCCACAGGACTTTTTCGCTACGATCCAGAATCAGTATCGGTTGTTCATTATAAGAAAGATCTTGCTCCAGTGGTATAACTTCTGAGCTGAGTACATGTGAAGGATCTGGTATGTACTTTCTCAGGAGAGATACATAGAACACATCATGAACTTGAGAGAGATTCGGTGGAGGCGACAATCGTTAAGCTACATTCCCAACACGATCCATAATTTCAAAAGGACCGATATATATAGGGCTCAACATTCCCTTCTTTCCAAATCTCATGACCCTCTTCCAGGGAGATATTCGTAAGATCACTTTATCACCCACTTCAAACTCTAGGTCTTTTCTTCGGTTGTCGGCATAAAGTTTCTGTCGACTCTGAGCTGCTCTTATGTGTTATTGAATAGATGTGACCTTTTCTACCATTTCATCAACGTGATCAGGTCCTAATATCTTTCTTTCCCCAACTTCATCCCAGCATGTTGGAGTCCTACATTTCTTTCCATAGAGAGCTTCATAAGGAGCCATCTAAATACTGGATTGAAAGCTATTATTATAAGAAAATTCCACCAAAGGTAGGTGTTGATCCCAAACACCTTTGAAATCTATAGAACAACCTCTCAACATATCTTCTAGAGTTTGAATTGTCCTCTCAGACTGACCGTCTATCTGAGGATGATAAGCAGAGCTGAAACTCAACTCTGTATCCAGAGTATGCTGAAGACTTCGCCAGAACTTTGAGGTAAACCTCGGATCCCGATCAGATATAATAGAAAGTGGTACTCCATGTGATCTTACCACTTCCTTTACATATATCCGGGCAATATGATCTAGAGAGAAATCCTCTCTAAAAGAAATGAAGTGTGCAGACTTTGTAAGATGATCAACTATGACCCAGATAGCATTATTTCCTTTGGATGTTTTAGGAAGTCCAGTGACAAAGTCCATAGTGATGTTTTCCCATTTCCATTCTGGTATGGGTAATGGTTGTAACATCCCCTTAGACTTCTGTCTCTCAGCTTTAACTTGTTGACAAACCAAGCATCGAGAGACATATTCAGCAACATCTCTTTTCATGACGTCCCACCAGAAGTACAACTTCAGGTCCCTATATATCTTCATGCTTCCAGGATGAATAGATAATGAAGAACAATGACCCTCATCCAGCAGCTCCTTCTTTAATTCGGGGACGGGAGGAACACAAACCCGATTCCTGAACTTTATTATCCCATCACAATCAAGGTTGAATTCAAGAACATTTCTCACCTTCTTTTGTAACTCGACATCTTCTTTCTGTGCCTCTTGAATCTTCACATGTATAGATGGTTGAACATTCATTTGATAAAGATAATATTTCTCCCCTTCCATAAAAATTCCAAGATCCATCCTTTAAAAATCCATAAATATTGGATCTTTTGTGATCCTCGTCATGGATAAGCTAGCATGGTCTTGTCAACTTAATGCATCTGCTAACTTGTTTGCTTTCCCAGGGTGGTAATGGATTGAGCAGTCGTAATCCTTAATCAGCTCCAACCATCTTCTTTGACGCATATTCAGATCCTTCGTGTGAAAATATACTTTAAACTTTTTTGATCAGTATAAATATCACACCTTTCACCATAAAGGTAATACCTCCAAATCTTTAATGCAAAGATTACCACAGCTAACTCCAAATCATGAGTTGGGTAATTTTGCTCATGGATTTTCAACTGTTGTGAGGCATAAGCTATCACTATATCATTTTTCATGAGAACACATCCCAGTCCCTTCTTGGATGCATCACTGTAGATCAAAAACTTTTCTCCACTGCAAGGTAGTGTGAGCACAGGTGCACTAGCTGACCTTCTTTTTAGCTCATTGAAATTTTCTTCACATTCCTTCATCCAAACAAACTTTACTCCTTTTCGAGTCAACTTGGTGAGTGGGTTAGATAACTTTGAAAAATCTTTCACAAAACGTCCATAATATCCAGCCAAACAAAGAAAACTTCAGATCTCAGTTACTGTTGTTGGTCTCGACCATCTTTCGATAACCTCTGTTTTTTCTGGATCCACAGATATCCCCTCTTTTGAGATTATGTGACCAAAAAATGCAACTTTTTTAAACCAAGATTCACACTTGGTAAATTTGGCATAAATATTCTCCTTTCTTAGGGTCTTTAATACAAATCTCAAGTGATCTTCATGTTCTTCCTTTCTCTTTTAATAGACATGAATATCATCTATAAAGACTACCACAAACTGATCAAGATAGTCTCTAAAGACTCTATTCATCAGATCGGTAAAGATAGCAGGGGCATTAGTAAAACCAAATGGCATCACTATAAATTCATAGTGTCCATACCCTGTGTACGGAATGCCGTCTTTGGTATATCCTCCCTTTTGACCCTTAATTAATGATACCCTGAACGAAGATCAATCTTCGAAAATTATTGAGATCTACGTAGTTGGTCAAATAGATCATCAATGCGTGGGAGAGGATATTTGTTCATGATAGTTATTTTGTTAAGTTCTTGATAATCAATGCAGAGTCTCATTGATGCATCTTTCTTCTTAACAAACAGAACAGTTTCTCCCCAAGGTGATGCACTAGGGCGTATGAATCCTTTATCAAGATTCTCTTGGAGTTCATTCTTCAATTCATGCAACTCAATTGGGGCCATTCTATAAGGTGTCTTTGAAATAGGCAAAGCACCCGGTACGAGTTCTATTGAAAACTCAACTTCACGATTTGGTGTAAGACCTGGAAATTCCTACGGAAAGACATCGTCAAACTCCCGTACAATGGGAATATTCTTAATCGTGAGTTTCTTACCAACCATTTGAGATAAATAACCTTCATTTAGTGGAATCAAGGCCCATAATATGGAAGAAATTTCCACTGGAAGGTTATGTTCATCCTTGCATCGATAGACGATCATAGATTGATCTGGAATATGAAATGTGACTTCCCTCCTTTGGAAATTGATATGAGCTCCATATAAATAAAGCCAATCCATTCCAAGAATCACATCAAATTCCACTATAGGAAGGACCACAAGATTTGCAGGAAGTACATTCCCACAAACTTCAATCAGAGAAGAATTGTAAACTTTTGATGCGACTGTTGTGCCATTAGGAGTTGTCACAGCCAACTCAACATCTAATTGTTGAGGTAATATGGTGATACCCTTAGAAAATTCTTCAGAAATAAAAGAGTGGGTGGATCTAGAATCAAATAAAACATTTTCTACTTTAGAGTGGATGGTAAGTGTACCTCTAACCACTTAGTTTTCGTACTCCACATCGCCGATTGTAATTGCATGTGAATTTCCTTTGTCTTTGGCCTTAAGAGTTTGTTGATGTCGATCATCATCATCAACCCTTGGATTTGGGCATTGATTGTAATAATGCCCCATCTCCTTGCACTTGAAACATTGAAGTGTAGTAGGTTCATTCTGTGTATCCCTTCCTTTGTTTGCATCATTAGACATATTCTTCCCATTATTTCAACATTCAATTTCCCGATGACCTACTTTTCCACACTTATAAAATTTGCTTGTCCCCTTAAGACAATTTCCTCCATGTTTCTTTCCACACTTTGAGCATAAGGGAAAAATAATATTCTTTCCAGTGTAGTCTTTAGATTTTCCTTTGAATTCCATTTTCCTCTTCTTATCAAACCCATGTGATTGATGGGTTACACCAATCTCCATCTCAACCATGAGAGCACATCGAACAATTTCCTCGTAGCTATTGAAGTCCCTTATAGCTAACTCCCTTCGAAGACTTGGTTTTAAGCCACTAAATAATCGATCGATCTTACTCTTTGGTTGGATAATAATTCTGAAAGCGTACCTTGAAAGTCTTGTAAAATTTTCTTCGTAGGTACCAACGGAATCATCATCCTTTTTCTTTAGTTCAAGAAACTCTTTCTCCGTCTTTGTTCGAAGAATACGAGGGAAATACTTATTGAAAAATAAGTTCTTGAACTCGTCCCATTCCATAGACTCAATTTCATCCCATTGCCTCGTATTCTTAATAAGATTCCACCATTGATCATCATCACCTTCCAAACGATACACTGCTAAGATGACTTTATCATGTTCAGAACATTGAAGAACTGAAAAAATCTTTTCAGTGGTACTGATCCATTGTTCAACCACTAATGGGTCAGAAGACCCGCTGAATGAAGGTGGACACTGCCTCATGAAGGATTCGACACAATGTTTCTCCTTCCTTTTCTCATTTGGAAGTCTATCATGATTCATAGCTTGAGAAAGTTGTGTGATCATGGCTATAAGATTTTGCATTCCAGCTCCCATAACGTTTGGTTTCTCAGGGGGACAATCATTGCATTGCCCGTCGCATTCCGCATTAACATGGTTTCTTAGGGTGCTATCCATTGACTAAAACCAAGAAGAATAGTGTGAGAAACACTAATTAAAATAGGAAAACCACATAATCAACAATAAAATTTCACACTTAAGGTCTTATCACAGGTTGGTCATGGCCATTTCTAAAACACTAAGATTGTGTTCTATGCTTAGACATATCCTTAGGTTTCTTACTAAGGCTTTCACATCATAGTTTCCAAAGGTTGACTATACCTTTTCTCTGATACCAAATATAATGACCCATACTTTACATACATGGTTAATAATTCAAAATTGAGGCATACTTATTACAACATATAACAAAACCATGAAAGGACTGTATAGTTATAGTGTCTTTAGAAACTAGGAAACAGAAACAACTGGTTCATAAAACATCTACACGGTCTCTCATTTATTTCATCATATCTATAGTCCCTTTTTGGCATATCTTACTTAATACCCTTATTCCTGACCTGGGGAAAGAAAACATACAAAAGGGTGATCTCAAATGCTCAATAAGGGTAAACAAAAGAAATATAAATTACATAAAATTCATAAGAACATAACATTTTGAAAATCTTACCCTGCAAAAGAGATCATAATTTCATAATATGGGATAAATCATGGTAGTGAAATTTAGTCCTAATAATCATAACTTAAAACATGAAACTTGGTGGAATACACACATAATCACAGAGAATCATTTCTTATCAGTCAAGACTCATTTATAAGACTATCTTAGTGGACAAAGTCCATTTCTGAACCGAGTTCACTCCTCGTTTCAGTCCTGTTTCACTGAACCGGTTTAACCTGCCGTTCCAGCCATGTCTATCTCATGAGATATAAAATCTTTACCCATTCATTGGAGGGAGATATAGGTCGCAACCATCTCATAATGATACCATTCTTATGTGTGCCACAAAATCATAAATCATACATCATTGCAAAACCCATGTAATAAAAATGGGGTTCTTAAACATCGTGACATCATAAAACTATTCATATAAGATAAATGAATTCTTAAAAATAATTCCATAACAAAATAATCAAATCAATGTAATAATAGGGAAAGAAACAGAACCCTGTATTATCTTAGATGGAAAATAATTTTGATAAAAAAACTTGAACTCCATTCTTGAGGAAAATATCATTTCTACTTCAAAAACATTTTTCCTTCATTAACATGTCATACAATTTTAAACCAAAATAAGTTGATTAAAAATAACCATGAAAACTTGTAAAGGATTCTTCTTGGAAATAATGTTTTAAAAATACATTCATACCATATATGTTAAAAAAACATTTTTCTCGTACTTTTGTCGGAAAAGTCAAAAAGTACTTCGTACGAAAAACGACAAAAGATTCCTTTCATATCCTGTACTAAAAACTCACCAAAGGGTAAAATTGGATTTAAAAAATTGTAGGTGGATGGAAACAATATTAAATTTTGAGGGAACATGGATGTGGATGATAAAATACACCCTAGTAAATACCAAAGTATAAACAATCTCAGATAAAAATGAGATTTTGATATTTTCCCTTACCTTTGGTCCGATTTGCTTCGTAAGTGTCCGAACCTCCTGTATAATTATTTAAATAATGTTATTGACTTAATCCAGAATCATAAATATTGTTATGATATCATATATGGTCATATTCTTTGCTTATTATTAGTAATATTTCATTATTACTTGTTATTCGGGTGTTTATTACTTTTTGTTCTTATGCTTGTTTTGTCAAATAAATACTTATTGTTCTCTTTAGGTTATATATACATCATTTCAAGAATGTTATTAGTATACTATATATCATATTTATTAATTAAATTCATTTATATAATCCTTAGTAAATGAATATTATGTAGAAAGAATCGCATCACATCGTGGAGACGATATTCCGTACGTACGCACGAGCGATGATATCGTTCCCATGATCGTGGAATTGTATTGGAGTGTATGTATACTATTTCAAAATCAATACCACTTTAAAATAATCATATATAGTTATTTAGTTTCACCATTATACCCATCCAAGTAAGGTTGTGATGGAAAACAGATTACACCACGGTGTGGAGACGGTATTCGGTACGTATGCATGCGCGGTGATTTCATTTTCCGTAGGATGGATAGATGGAGAAATAGGGTTGTTTAATAATTATAATAACATATAAGTATATTAGTGATACTGATTTTATTAATTCATAATTAAACAACTAAAGAATAAGAAGTGGAAGAAGAAATAATGTTGAAAGAATCGGTAACAGACATTACCTCTTCTTTGAAGCGCCTCTTTGAGACCTCCTCTTAGGGCACTAAAATTAGTCTTTGAAGGATACCAGGACCTCTAGGATGTTTCTAGAGAAGTGGGGAAGTGAAATGGTCAGGGATATTTCGATATTGAAGGCTCAAATTGGTATGAGGAGGAGAGGGAGGAGGTTCCCTTTTATAAGGGAGGAGAGGGGCACCTATGGGAATTTAAGAAATATTAGTTTATATGAAATCCCAACCCCACACAAAAACTTCCAAAATGACTCATATCCTAATATTAGATGATATATGGTTGTAATATCATCAAACAATAAAATTTATACATGTTAGGAATTTATTTTAAACATTATCAACTTGATTTATCCTTATTTATCAATTTAATTTTATTTGTGGTAATAACATTCTAAATTTTAAATTATTATAAATAATTACATATGTGTTGTGAATTTTACATAATTTGACACTTTATGACATTTTAGACCATATAAATTTTTATTTAAATTTTTTAAATATTTTTGTGATTTTTAAACAATTTTATAATATGTTATTTTTATAAAATAACAATAGTGTCAATTTTGACACTATTCATTTATTTGAATTTAAAAAAAACTATATACAGTAGATATGTTTGAAATAAAAGCTTTAATAGATTCTTAAAATGTAATATGTATCTATAAAATTAGTCGAGAACATTAAATAGTTCATATAATATTAATTTTAATATTTTTAAAACCATTTATGTGATATTTTAATTAATTAAATAATTTCAACATCACTATTGTGTCATAATTAATGATAATTATTTAATCCCTAAAAATTATAAATAAATTACTATGATGTAGATAATTGTATTAGATTTCTTGAGACTATTAATGTTCGAAGTTTCATTATATTTATCACTAAATCAAAATTATTATACTTATAAGATTTAAGAAAGTGACATGTTGTCACATTCTTTTGTTTAAATAATAATTAAATTATTTTCATGGAAAAAAGTCCACTAAATGAATCTAATCCGACCCTTAGGTGATATGGGTCGACTGTTAGTCATCCAATAGGATTTTGGAAGGTGTTAGATTAATTTTATAATCTTATATTTATCCTTAATTACCCGATTTACCTTTAACTATGGTAAATAAAATTTACCATAGTTACTATTCATAATGCCCAAAAATAAAAAGTAGCCAGTTAACATAATTTGGACCCACTGATTCCAAATATGGAATCCATTTTTCAAAATTCAAAACATATAAGTTGTAGTAATTAATTTAAAATAAATATAATTGTTAAGGGAACAGGTTTTAAAAGTTAAAACATTGCCAAAGATTGAAATGTTTTTACCTATGAATTCAATGTGAAATTAATGCTAATGACATAAATTATATTAAATGGTAAAAATATATTTTATTTATAGTTTAAAACAATTCAATATTATAATTTAACCATATAAATTATCTCAATGGAAAAAGTTGTTTTTAATTAAAAATTAGCGTATTTTTACTATTCATCAAAATATGAAAGTTATCAGAAAAATATTAAAAATTTATCAGAAGTAAATTTTTATATCCTGATTCAAAATAAGAATTTTATTTTGTCAAATTAAACTTATAAACCTGTCAGAAACTAGATTTAATGTGGGTGCGCCATCAAAAGGCGGCAAAACTGCATTTTTTGATAAATACGTATTTTACCCAAAATATTTATTTTGTTCTCTTACCATGTTCTAGAAAATGTGTAAGATGAATAATAAAATTCAAAATGTTGTTAATACTATTCAAAATGGCTAGTTCATAATAATATATCATTGTTTAGTGAAACCCGGTATTGCGTACTACACACGCTATCGAGGAAGGTCGTGATTGCGTGTAATGCAAGCCAAGTCCGTATTCTGTGCTATGAAAGATTTATTTGGTGTTGTGTATAACATAAGACATAAAAAAAATTTCTCATAAAATCTAAGGGTGTTACAATGATTGGTCTTCTATTGCACTTAATCAGGGTAAATTTTGGCTCCTAAGGTCTTTTAAGTTAATAGTGTATACATTATCTTGCCTATGGGTAGATAGAATGAACACATCCTTGGAATTGTGAACAAGACACTTATCATTTCTAAAATTCACAAGGTAACCTTCATCACGTAATTGAATAATGATATGGGATTGTGCTTAAGACCTTTAACAAACAAAACTTTTGAAATAATAACTTTTCCATGAAAAACAATATTGCCTATTCCAAAAAAATTTCCTTGAGAATTATCTCTGAAGGTATCCTTTACACCTTTTGTTTTGATGATCTTTTCAACGAAATCATCTTTTCTCGTCATGTGTTGAGAAAAACCACTATCCAAGTACCAAATTTTCTTGTTGGAATACTTCTTATTTTCTAGAAAAAGAATCAATTAGTTTTTCGGAATCCAAACTTGTTTGGATCCAGAATGGTTAGGTAAAAGAATTTTAGGAATCCAAATTTGTTTTGCAAAATGGGCTTTATGAAATCTTAAAGGCTAGGTTCTATTAAGAGAACAATATCTTTTCCAGTGTCCTCCACATTGACACTTGGAGCAAAAGAGGGTATTTTGAAGAACAAAATAGTTATTACTAAACAAAGGTTTAGAATGAGTCTAACCAATACCAGAAAGATTCCTCAAAGGTCTAATTTGAGAATACATTTTATCAAAGTTTTCCTTGACATAAGTAAAGTTTAAAAAACATTTTTTCAAGGAAAAAATCTCTGATTTAATTTTAAAACTATGTTTTTATCCTCCAAAACATTTGATTTTTAACTGGAGTTAGGCTCGAAAACATTTTTCTTAGAAATTACATTTTCTAGATCCTTAGAATGTTTATCCTTTTCAAAATTGACTTTCTCAAGGGTTTTTAAAATAATTTCAAAATCAGAAGTTTTCATATCAAGATCATTAGAAAGATCTGATACTTCTCTAGTTAAAATCAAAATTCTAGAATTTTATTTATCAATATTTTTCTTGGGTTTCAAATTTTCATTCTCAAGTAATTTACGAAACCTGGAAACTTCTTCAAATGAAGGTAATGTATTATCTTATGATGACAAAGACACGTCATTTGAAGATTCATAATATATATTGTGAGTGTAATTTGCATTCAAGGGAACATTTTTAATAGCTTAATAATTGTGTACCTTATCCATAAGAAAATGAATTTCAATTGTTAGTCTGGCTATAAGTCCAATATTCCTTTGACTTGAGGATTCATATTCTGAAGAATTATCTGATTAATTGCTACCAATTTCACTCCAAGTGTCATTTTCCTTCAATAATTTATTTGTCTTTGTCTTGTAATACTTTTTCTTGTTTCTTTCAGAATGTTTCTCCTTTTTTTCTTTTCTCTTCAGTAAAGGACAATCAAGCCTTAAATATCCTAAATTATTACATTCATAACAAGTTACCTCTGATTCTTTCTTATCTTTCCTATATTTATTTTTGAATCTTTATTGGAATTATTTTTTCCCACAATCTTGTTCATCCTTCGAGCAAGATTGGCTAACTCATTATCAGAAAGATAACAATAACTTGAATCAGACATAACAACTTTCTCAGCTTTCGATCTTGCTATACTTTCAGGTGTTTTAGCATTAGATGTAGTGGTAAAAGATACACTTCAATTTCCATTTTTCTTCTTTTTGAAATCAGTATCTCTCATCATTCTTGTCTCGTGCTGTAGAAGAGTTCCTAAGAGTTCATCAAGAGTAATCTGGGAAACTTTTCTATTTGCATCAATATCTATCATTTTTGATGCCCATTAATTCGGCATTATATCAATAATTTTTTCAACAAGAGCTTAATTATCAAAACCTTTTTCTCCCATAGATTGTAATCTGTTGAATATTTTCATAAATCTTTGTTGCACTTTACATATCAGCTCTCTATAAAGAAAAATGAAATCCATGAAACTCTGATTGAAGCATTTCTCGTTTTGTTTCTATAACCCTGGATGTACCAAAATATGTGACTTCCAATTTCTTCCAAATACAGTTGCCTTACTCACAAGAATATATTTGTATATATATATATTCCTAGTCATAGAACATAGAAAATTATTGCATACCTTGTAATTTAGTTGGTACTCTTGCTTCTATTGATTAGTGAAAGTACTGACTTCTTTGTCAGGAATTTTGTAACCTCCAGTAAGTATAATAAAATTTTCTACACCAGTATTGATAACGAATGTCTTCATTCAATCTCCCCAGTACTCATAATCATTCCCATCAATGATTGGTGATCTGGAAGGATTTAGATTGTCAATTGACCCAATATTTATTCCTGCCATCTAATAAAAAAGAATCTTTTTCTCTCCACACATGAGTGTAGTAAATATTTAAAACAGTATTATGAAAGAATAAGAGCTAGTATTATAAATTAGTGGAAACCTCCTCTGATACCAATTGTTGGATCGAATACGTAGATGTATATGTATATTAGATGGAACAATACAAGAAGGGGGGGGGGTGAACTGTAGGTTTAAAAAAAATTGTGTTTAAACACAAAATATTAGTTTAAATGATCTTAAAATAATACAATTCACAACAAAAACTAACAACCACAATTGTATTGAATATAAAGGTATGATATGATGTAATACTATAAGAAAAGTGAAGAAATTGTTTTCAAGATGAATACAATAATCAGAGTAATACAATATTGAAGGATTCTACCATAAAGCGTATAAAATCAATTGATACAATATGTAACTATATGAATGTATTTGATAAAATTACAAAATAATATTGAAGGAAGAAAGGAAAACAATACAATTCCCTTTCTTAAAAAAATAGCAGTGGAAATGGAAAAGTATTATAATTCTTTTGACCAAAATATAAGGGTTATCCTTTCACCTAGGATAAGAGGTCTGACTTACCAGCACCTTGGTAAGCCCTCGATACGATGATCGGTACCTCTGTCTTGCTATCCCTGCAGGCCCTGGATTTTGTAGGTAATCGGAACCTCTGTCTTTCAATTACTTGAAAGCCCTCGATATGATGATCGGTAGCACTGTCTGCCTATCCCTGGTAGCCCTTGATCGTTATCACCTGATCTTACACACAAGGCAAAACAAATCATATATAGAAATACAAAAACTAAGAATGAGCTGTTCACGTTTTTTAATCTCAAGGCTTTCGCACAAAGCAAGAGAGAAGTCACATAGTCTCTCTCTATAACTTGATAGAAGAAAAGTCTCACACACTTGTGTTATCTTGGCATAAAATGAACTTCTATTTATAGGCCTCAGGTTACAATGTTCATATTTCCTCCAACGGTCATATTTCTCTAGAAAAATCGAAGGGACTTGGACACCTGGCATTATAATGGTCATATTGAAACAGAAAACACTACATCGTTTTGATTAGTTTATAACTAACTCCACGACATCATTTTGGTTAAAAAAAATATATATGAAGATGATAAACATGAGTACGATTAATATGAAACATGTGTTTTTGATAAAGGACCAAAACAAGCATGTAATGAAAGTAAAATATGAGTACTATAAGTATTACTTAGTGTAATGCATTGATACGATATAAACTGATTATGATTCATAAAACTCAATATGATTAACAGATTCAATACGATTTACAGAGTTAGTACGATAATTTTATTCAGTACGATAAACATGGTCAGTACGATCAGCATGATCAGTACGATAAGCATGATCAGTACGATAATCATGGTCAGTATGATCAGCATGATTGGTACAATAAGCATGGTCAGTACGATCAACATAGTTAGTACAATAAGCGTGGTTAGTATGATAATCATGGTAAAATACATTTTTTATTTCCAATACAAGATAGAAAAGTCAAAATAGAACATTTGACTCAACATATGGGGTGAGGAAATAAATCATCAAATTGAAGATGTGAACATAGTGCAAGAGTATATTGATGTATTTCTAGAGGATTTACCTAGGCATCCTCTAGAGCGGGAAGTTGAGTTCTCTATTGATTTAATTCCTAAAGAAAGACCTATATCGAAGACTCCCTATTGAATGGCCACTATAGAATTAGTAGATCTAAATAAACAACTAGAGGATGTGAGTGAAAAAGTATTTTTTTGACCTAGTGTTTCTCCATGGGGAGCCCCTTTCCTCTTTGTCAAGAAGAAAGATGGATCCATGAATCTTTGCATTGATTACATGGAAATAAAGGCTATTACAATAAAGAATAAGTATCATCTACCCCAGATTGATGATTTATTTGATCAAATTCATGGATCTAAATACTTTTCAAGATTTAACTTCTATCCAGATATAATCAGTTGCATGCAGGGAAAGAAGATATTCCTAAGACATAATTTCGGAATAGGTATGGGCATTACGAGTTTACAGTGATGCCTTTTGGACTGAAAAATGCACCATTTATTTTCATGGATTTATTTAATAGCGTTTTCAAGGAATATCTTGATAAATTTATTCTGTTATTCTTCAATGATATCCCCGTATACTCAAAAAGCTATAAAGACCATGAGATTCACTTGAGGGTTATTCTGACAACTCTTAGAAGAAATAAATTATATGTAAAGTTTAGCAAGTGATAATTCTAGCTTAAATCAGTTTCTTTTCTAGGCCATATTGTCTCTATGGATGGAATCCTAGTTGATCCTGAAAAGACAAAGGCTATCAAAGAGTGTCCCATGCCAACAAACATAACTGAGGTATGCGGTTTTATTGGCTTAGTAGGTTACTATCAGCATTTAGTTCAGAATTTTGCTCTGCTGGATAACCCACTAACCAAGATCACATGTAATGGAGTTATGTTTGTGTGGATAAAAGAATGTACCGAATACTTTGAAGAATTGAAAATAATATTAGTAGATGATCTGATTTTGACTCTCCCACTTAGAAGTGATGGATTTGTAATATACAGTGATGCATCAATGAATGGACTGGGTTGCGTCCTTATTCCAAACGATAAAGTTATTACTTATGAATCAAGACTATTGAAGACACATGAGAAAAATTATCCAACTCCTGATATTGAGTTTGCAGTTGTAATCTTGGATCAGAAAATATTGAGGCATTATCTCTACAGAGAGAGATGTGAGATTTATACAGACCACAAGAGTTTGAAATTAATTTTCACACAAAAAGAACTCAACATGAGGCAAAGAAGGTGGCCTGAGTTACTCAAGGATTATGATTGTTCAATACACTACCACCCAGGAAAAGCAAATAAAGTGGCAGATGCATTAAGCAAAAAAGGTCATGGCCTTCTGACTCAAATGTAGTTTGAGGGAGATCCGATATTTTTGGATCTACTAAAGATGAATATGGGAATTGTTAAGAAAGGGGACCCATTTATCCTCTTTCAAATGATTGCTAAACCATAATTACTAGAGAAGATAAAAATCCCTCAATCTGTTGATGAGAATCTTCATAAGAAAATTAAGGCAGTTAAGTATGAGAGATTGGCTGACTTCGTGTGTGAAGAAGGAGTTCAGAAATTTTGGAAGAGGTTATACATTCCATTAGTACCTGAGCTAAAAAGGGAACTGTTAAACGATGCTCATAGCTCAAATTTCTCTATACACCTAGGTAGCACCATGATGTATAGAGATCTGAAGTGATATTTTTGGTTGGTTAATATGAAGTGGGAAATTTCCGACTACATGTCAAGATGTCTTGATTGTCAAAAAGTGAAGGCAGAGAGACAACATCCCAAAGGAGTAATGCCACCTCTACCCATTCTTATGCGGAAGTGGGATAACATTACTATGGATTTTGTTGCCAAAAAACTGAGGACACCTAGAAGGATTGATGCAATATGGGTAATTTTTTATCGTCTTACAAAATCAGCACATTTCTTTCTTATAAGAGAAGATTTACCACTTGATCTCTTGGAAATACTTTATATTAATGAAGTTGTAAAACTTCATGGTCCACCTCTATAGATTGTGTCTGGTCGAGATACTTGGTTTACATCAAAATTCAGGAAAGGTCTCCAGAAGGATTGGAATACCAAGTTTCTTATGAGTACTGCTTATCCCCCCAAACTAAGAGACAGTCTGAAAGGACTATACAAACTCTAGAAGACATGCTGAGGTCATGCTCCCTTGACTTCCAAGGTATGTGGGATCATTACTTTCCTTTGGTGGGATTTTCTTACAACAACAGTTTCCATTATAGTATTCAAATGGATCCATATGAAGAATTATATGGAAAGAGATGTCGAATTCCATCTTGTTGAGATGAAGTTGGTGAGAGGAAACTTATAGGACCATAACTTATTGAAGAGACCATAAAATAGGTGAAGAAAATACAAGCCCATATTAAAGAATCCCAAAGTTGGAAGAAGAGTTAATCTGACAACCAGAGAAAGGAATTGGAATTCCAAGTGGTAGATCATGTATTTCTAAATGTATATCCATGGGAGGGTGTCTTAAGGTTCAGTAAGAAAGGGAAACTGAGCCCGAGGTACATCGGACCATTTGAAATTCTAGAATGAATTGGAACTATAGCTTACCATTTAGTGATGCCACCAAATCTCTCTAGAGTTCATGATGTGTTACATGTGTCACTGTAAAAGAAATACATTCCAGACCCAACTCATGTACTCACATATGAATAAATTGAACTGTAATCTAATTTTTCATAATGTTAAAAGCCTATTGGGATTCTTGACACAAGGGAGAAGGTATTGAGAAATCGTACAACTGTTCTAGTAATGGTTAATTGGAGAAACTAGAATATGGAGGAAGCAACATGGGAACCTGAGGATGTTATGAAAAAGAATCACCCATATCTTTTTGGCGAGTTTTATAAATAAAATTTCAAGAATGAAATTTCTGAAGGAGGGAATAATGTAGCACCCAAACACTTCATGGTGTGTTTCTCTTAAATACATTATATTTTTAGCCTACATTTCATGAAAAACTGAGCCTATATGGAACAAAACATGGTTACTTATAGGAGATATACATAACCCAGCCATTAAACATAAATTTTCCAACTCTGCAATTTGAATTTTAAAAATCTGATATACACGGTTGTGTTCAAGATGATATTTACAGTCTGATAGAATTTACTTAATTTTGGTGAATAGTAACCTACCCTTATGAGTAGTAACCTACCCTTATGAAATGTAACTTACCCTTATGAATAGTAATATGAATTTTATGAATGTTAACCACACCCTTGAGTGTATAAGTGAATTTAGGCACCTTATAAATGAAGATGAATATTTTAAGTGTTTATATTTTTTCATTAAATAATGATTTTAAATTAATATTTAATTAATAATATTTAAAAAAATTGAACTATTTACTTCATTTTTGGATTCTACATGTCCAAAAATGGTTAGGTTAAATTTTTGGCATTTTTCTGAAATACTTGAATTTTGGATGAATAGTAAAATCCGGTAATTTACAATAAATGCTAAATAATGGATTAATGGAGTCATTGATGATGATCTACTGATATAAGACCAATTGATTCATATTAAAATGATAAAATTACTATTATTGGTCATGAAAGACTCACTATTCCTTGTCTAATGTTGAAATAATAAATTAATGAATTTTATTTTAAGAAAAGTTCTCTCCTAAACTATAACCCCCCCCCCCTTCACTCCTTCTTCTCTTAACTCCTCTCAAGAATTATTCCTTGCCAATATTATACCCAAATAACTCCCCAATATCCTCTACCATTTCGAAAAGGTCATAGCCTCTTCAAAATACCAAAACCACTCCCTTTAAGTTGTTCTCAAAGGAGGAAGTCTCAAGAGGTAAACTCCTCATTCCAATTCCTTCATTTCTTTTAAGTTCATTTCTTTTTCTTTCTTTTCCAACCTACCTTCACCCAAATAGTATGATAACTCATGTAAAATACATGTAATAAAATGTTTTTATGCTAATGATATATTTCATTATCTTCTCTCCTTTCCCCACCCTTTATTTGGAAGAAATGATATCACTGTTTGAGATGTGCTAATTTATCACATTCAAGGTCAACAGTTTGTCAATTTATATTATAATATTTAATTATGGTCCTGAATTCGTTTATGTTATGGTTGAACCAGATTATTATATATTTAATATATCCTATTTTTCTTTCTTTTATACTTTTGTACAAATGGTATTATGTTATAAAGAAAAACATGTTCATTGTAATCAAACCCACCGTTCAACCAAAACGGTTCTCACTAAGGTTTTATATATGTAATAATTCGACCTCACTCTAAGTAACCAAATTAAATTATAAACCATGTAATCTCTTGGAATTTCACTAATGTAATATAACTTCATTTATATAAAACCACTTATATCTTTCATATTTATCCGAACATGAATATAAGTGAACTGATCTTTTAAAAACAAGTAATCAAACGAGCCTGAACAATGAAATTGAACATTATAACTAATCAAAAAGACCTTGAATGAACTAAAAAGGGTTATAATAAATCATTTACAAATATTATAGGTTCTGGAATTATGAATTAATAAGCCTAATGTTTTTATTTAGGTCTTTAATAATAAGTCAATAACACCTTTAAGCATAATTCAAGGGATCCTCTCTCTCACTTTTGTTCAAGAATCTCCCCTATGTTGTACTCTTTTATTTTTAATTCCTAATGAAGGGGTATGTTTTCTCACCTCCCCCATAATGAACCTATGACATATAAATAATGTAATACCACTTACCTCTCATTAATCCCTCACAATAACACTAATTATCATGTCGAAATGTTTGTAAGGGGTTTCTCATCTCACTTTCATTTTCGTGAGGTTTCCATTGTTCGCCAATTATTTCTTGTATGTGGTATGTGTGTAAATACATTTGATATATAATCATATTATTATCTTTATATTCATGGTATTTAATGACTCATTTGATGGTTATTATGTTCTTGTCAAATTCTTTGACCGATTACATTATGGTAAGAGATTTTGTCTCAACTACTATTTTGTTGTGACTAACTTTGTATTGTGCACCTAATAATCCTTATGTGGTGTAACTACTTCCCATTTGTGATCAATTTTCATTTTGAAATTATATTTATATTAAATATACATAATATCATATCATGGATATGCTTTTTTTGTCTAAACCTTATACCATTGTACATATGGTGTTTATTTAGAATGTTATTTTAATTATGGAAATATTGATGAATCTGTATACTCTACTCTATACGGTTATTGAAAAGGAATATTACCCTTGTATTTAATCAATGAATAAAGAATTATTTGGACATGAAGTGGTGGGTGGGACCCCCTATATCCCCTCGATGCATCGGTAGGTCTCATGAGACAAATCAGATGGCGACAAACTCTTCGAGTTTGTTTCCAAAAATCAAACGGGTTTTTACCCATAGAACTAAACCATTTTTACAGTATTATAGTTTCTTGTGCCAGATAAATGATGTAAAATTAATAATCATTCTCTTTATTCATTATAAGTTATTACTATCCATGAGGTTTTAACTATGAAAAAATCTATGGATGTAGTTTATTCTCAGTTTATTAATGGTGTGAGTTTTTCATCTATTCCCCATGCCCTATTGATTATGTCAGATTGATTATGATTCAATTATTATTGTATTCATGCTTCCACTATTTGTAACATTTACTAACCATTTGAGCTCACCCATTTCATTGTTTACATTCAACAGGTGACAAATATAATATCATTGATTAAGTTTTTTGGGATGCAGTTTTTATTTTTTGTAATGTATTGTATTTTTTAACCTTTTCCAGTGTAATTTGAGTTAAATATATATATCTAGTTTCTTCAAGACTACTAAACTGATCGTTACTTTGGGATTTCAATTCCTTTTAACCATGTCAAAATCACAAGTAATGAACCAACTCCATCCTAGAGGTGTCGGGGTGTTACAAGATGACATCCAGTAAATTCTTTATGAGTTTAATTTATTTTCCTTCTATTATTGATGGTTCATGCTGGTTTTGGGGGTTTCTTCTAGAAAATTAATTAATTTTATCGTTCATCTTGGAATGATTTTAAATTAAAAACCATGGGTTGTTTGAAAGGGAATAGAAATATCTTATTGTTTTTAAAATTTTGTTAAGTGATTTCAAAGATTATATGACATGTGGATTGAAATATATTTTGTTTGATAAGAGGAATGTTGTTCTAAATTTTTTAAACTTATTTATTTAAAAAAATGATTTTTTATATTGATTTATTTTAATGTTTTTATTATGCGTTATCATATCTTAAGAGTGTCTATGTTGTTTGGGGTTAAAATAAAATGGAAATTTTTAATGGGAAATATTTCCAAAAAATTATTGTTTTTTTACTTTAAAATAGGGTTGATAATTTTTATAAATTTAGAATTTTATTTCAAAATGTTTTGGTATAGAATTAGTGTTTGGTTTATAAAATGTTTCCAAAATATTTTCAATTTAAAACTATGATATGATATTAGAAAAAAAATCACATTATGTAATAATTATCATTTTGATTTTGTTGAACATTTTAATGCGATGTTAAAAAAAGACAATTGTGATATTTCAATGATATTAAATGTTAAAATTTTTTAAAATCAAATTTCAAAACTAGATTAACACACTATTTTCACACACATATTTCCAATGTTTATTAAAACTATGGAAATAGGGTTTTCAATGATTTTTTTGAAACTTTGGAGATATGAATTCCCTTTAATCCTTCGTAGTAGATCCCTACACCATATCCATCACCATCAATACCAAATACTCTACAGATTATCCCATCAATTGATTCCATTCCTCCAAAGATATGCTCATAGAGATCCTCCTCTTCTACATATACTGTTATCTGGAACTTCCCAGCCTCCCCAGATTAGCTATTGATAGTCCTCCTCATATGATGTGGCTCCTACAGAGCCATACCATATCCTCAATGATACAACCTCTTCATCTCTATACCGACTCAGCTCTAACATGACCTCCCCACCTCCATGTTCCCCACCTACCCACTAAAACAACATCAATGCTGCCTCCCCACCTCCCTACCAATGAAGCTCCAATGTTTCATCCCCACCTCCCCATGATCCTCCTCCACCAATGAGGCTATTAAATGGCTCCAACATAGCCACCCTCCTCCCTCAAACATCATCCATCCCTCAATCACTATTTTGATCCCCTATTCAACTAGGGTTTTGTGTACCTATCATCTCTACTATATCTCAAGAAATTTCAGATCAGAGAACCTCAAATTCCCAATGAGATAATTCCACATCCATATTTCAAGAAATTGAAGTCATGGTAAGTTTTGAATCACCCACCTATTCATTCAATTTTTTTATTACTATGTTTTAATTCACTTTTATAGGAAATCTCTATTCTTGTAAATTTCTTATTTCCATTACCTTCATCTATTAGTATACCAAATTCAAAAATAAAGACCTGTTTTTTCTATCAATTTTGTCTCTCCCTCACCCTAATAGTTTCAATTATTTTTCTTTTTTTCCTTTACTACAATTTCAATTTACTCAAACCCTCATGGTTCTTTATATTTCCTCACCATGACTGGTTTTTTCTTCCACTTCAATAGAGGGTGTTCCCAATTCATGTATAATAACATTTATGTATAATAATTTTATACATTCATATATTAATTTATCTTCATTTATATTTAACATGCTGTTTTGTATCTGTATATTCATTATTTCATATCATTCCTTTCCTAAAGTATACTAAGTTTCAATAGATGTACAAGAAACTTTTAGATAAATGAGCTTTTAGGATTCTATAAATGTATATTGCACTTTAAGTTTAATAATTTTGTACATTAATATATTAATTTATATTACATTCAATATTCTTATAGTTTAATTTATTTGATATATAAGGAGTCCCATTTTCTATATATACATGAATTTTTTTCATGAATTTGATTTATATAATCATTATGCCTACCATTTCAAGCAATTAATATACATAATGTTCCATAATTATTATTAACTAAACCATTCCAAGGTAATTTATATTTTAGTTTGTGTTACTATAAATCTAATTTCATGGTGAAGAAATAAATTTCTTTTTACCTATCCCATGTTTGTTGGTTTATGTTTATACTTTTTTATTTTCCTCTATAAATTTTAGGGCCATGTATGCTCGATAACTGAAAATTCCTGGTATATTACTTTTTATATTTTATAGAAATTACAATTTTACATTGATATTTATATAAACGTATGGTTAATACTTCTCATGTTTTGACATTACAATTACTTTATTATTTACTTAACATTATATATTACAGTTTATATTAATATAACTGTGGATTTCATATGAGGATGTCAATTTCTTTCTTTATGTATTATAATATAAAAATGTGTAGTTTATATTCAATATTATTGAAATTTACTTTACTTAATATACATAATATTTTTTTTCAGATACATGTAGTCTCCTTTACTAAATATATAAGCAATATCATTAACTATGTTTACCTGCAACACATAATATGAAAGTACTTTGAAATTTTGTAATCATGTAAAAATATTAAAGGTATGTTCATGGAATTCATGGAAATATTTTGACTATTTTAAGGTATTATTTTTATTTATAATAATATTTTATTATATATTTTTCATTGATCTGACCATACTAATTAGTTTTATGCCATATTTTAATTATTACCATGTGTATGCTGTTATTATAACACCATGTTACAATAATTGTGTTGTATAAATAAATAATTTAGTTATATTAACTATATATAACTTATATGGTATCCAACTAGGCTTTATAGTTCATTTTTTTATTTCGAAAATTGTTCATAACATATTTTCATCAATATATACAATGTTTTTTTCAATAATATTACCTCTTTTGTATAGGTTCATCTATGAAAAGATTATAAATTTTTATATATTTTGATTCCAATTTATATTATTTATTCTACGTTATATAAATAAATATAAATTTTATCAACCTTCAACAAAATTCATGCCTAAATAGAAAAATGAAGAGGAAAAATATAACATTAGGATGGTATAAAGCATAACAAATAAGTTGATAATTATAATATGTAAACACCCCTAAATACATACTCATTTTAAAATTTTGAAATCTGGATAGAATACAATACATAACAACTAATATATATATATATATATCATTATATATATTCTTATGTTTATTCAAATATTGATTTTGATACTAATACAGATACATGCATACAAATATATTTTCACTCTTACATTTCATCTTCTTACGCTCCAACTTATTCTTACACAAATACTAAAAGATACACATTTTTAAAAATACTATAATTTATACATCTTCTCATATATTAAAAGGTACATATTTTTATAGTGATTTTTCTTATTATTAAATTGTTATATAATAATACTATAATACTATAACATATATTTCCAAATAAGTAATTATTCATTTTCTTGTGATCATGATTATAAAAATATTGAATACATACATACATATTCTTATGCCTATTCTTATTCTCATTAAAATCCTTTTATAGATACTCCAATAAAAACATTTTGAAGTTTATTGTGAATATATTTACGATTTTTCATAAAAAATTGATGTAATACAATCATATTATAAAATTAATACTATGAATTCTTATGATTATGTTTATATAAGTTCCTATCAAAATACTATAATATGTAAAAAAATTCAAATACTATAATATAAAATATTTTTACAAATACAAAAAATATACAAATCATATCAAATTCATTTTTGTTTGGTTCATTATTATACAAATTCATTATTATTTACATTCATATACATATGTTTATGGTTATTATTACAGTAATGTACTCATCCATACTCTTGTGTTTGTGAAATGAACTTAGAGGTTATATCAACTAAAATACATTAATATAATTCCATTAAGGAAAATTTTAATGTGATATTTGGGTTAACACAGTAGCCCCACTTTATCACCTTGAGATATTTGAATTTATTTCTCTTTAATAAACAAATTGTAAATGATATCTTATTTTATAAGAAACACTGAACTAAAAAAATCAGTGATATAAATTTTTTGTGGTAGAATATTAATATGTCATAAAAAATTAATAAATTAGGAAAATAATATAAGAAAAATCCTTATTGAAAGTACAAGTGGAATAAACACACATGTATATTGATATTTCCTGAATATATAATCTTTATCCTCAGGATTTCCATGATGATCATATCCCTGATCTAAACTATGGAAATAAGTATAAAAAATAATGATATTATATGCATGTTGAGGAATAAGTGAATGAATTAGATGAATGATCTTAGTGTTATAAAAATGGTTATATATAAAAAGTAAATTTGATCAAAATTAATATGGTAATTGGAAATATATTTGGGGAAAATATGGTTATTGGAAACTATGGTTGAAGTTAGTAATTGAAATATATATATTCCCTACAAGAAAAACAATAAAATATGATATGGAAAATTGGTATACATAAAATAATAAAGAATAAAATAAAAGGGGTAAATGAAATCACCATAAAATTGAACATGAAAAACAATGTGCAACATGAAATTTTTTTTATAAATTTTTATTGTTATAATGGATATTAAAATTAAAATACATAAAATAAAAAAATTAACATTTATTATAATTAAATTAATTGTTTACCTATAATAAAAAAATTGAAATGTAATGTGTGATATCATTTAAGTAGAATTTTTACAATATTTTCTTTTTTTATTATATTAAATATATATCTTCGTAAGTATACCATTCAGTTGATTAACTAACAACAAAAAAATTAGGAAACGTCATAAATATATTGATAAAAAACATACAAATTTAAAATATAACTGATGTTATGACCAAATTTATTTTTTCAATATTATCTTCTTGAAAATTATTCCTACATATACAAATATGACTAGTTACAGAGTACTAAATATGTGAAAATTATACATATAACTCTGTTATGAAACTAATCTAATAGTACATGAAATTAATGTCTGAGTGAATGTATAACATTTATTAGCATATTCACATATTACACATGTTACCACATTATATTTTGGAATTCTTCTCTAAAGTCACTTTATTTTAACTAGAAATATAATAAAGTCAAATATAAATAACATTAATAAATAAATTAAGAACCTTTGTGATAATTGTTTTCAAAAAAGTTTTTATTTGTTGATATCTAACCCTTTTTTATAAGAATGTTTTTATTATTCAGGATAAAACCCAGACAGTTGTGTTTATTTTTAGTAAGAAAATAAATGTTGATAAATGTTTATGAGTCCAAACACAAAGGGATAGAAAAATATTATCCTTAATAAATTTGTTTTATAGTCTCAGGTTATCAAATTGAGTAACACTATATGTAGGAGTGTTAAAAAGATGATGTTTTTATATCAAATACACCATTAGTGTTAGGTCCATAATTATGGAGTTCAAGATCCATAGATAATGTTTTTTATTTCAATGTTATATGTTGTTGAGTGAATAAGTTGTAATGTTGCTAAAGAGTTTTTAAATATGATAGTGAATTGAGAAGTTTGATTTTGTTCATACCTTCTAACCTAAAATTATATGATTATTTTCTGGTCATGATGTTCTAAAAAATCATGAAAACTACATTGATAAAAGATTTTGATTAAATATATGAATCATAAAGACCGTATTGGTTCTAAAAACCTAGAGAAAGAGGATTGGATCTAGAATCACCATAATCACAATTTTTCAGAATTTAAAAGATGTAATGATGATGAAGTTTGAATAATTTCAAAGATACTGATTGTAGTCACCATATGATGTAGAACATGATAATTATAATTCCATCATAATGTGAATTCCATCATTATAAAGATTTTAACAATACTAACTCTGAGGAGGAAGATCAATCAGATCTGGAATAGGCATTGATTCATCAAATGAATTCCTCACAATGATAACACATCAGATGAAGAATATCAGAGTGACTAGAGATGCAAATGTTGATATAAAAATAGATATTAGTTATGAAAATAAGTGAATATTAAAAAATAGTTTTCTCTGATTGAGAGGGAAAAAAGTGAAATTTCATGTTTACAATTGAATAATATTCTGAAATCAATAATTCATCATCTATTGAAGCTAAGAGGAAGATAAAAATCTAAGATATTGAATATGTTGATCCTTGTGAGTCTGAATTAAAGGAGGATGATGAGTTTAATGATACAATTATGACTCTTATCTCTAAAAACTATCAGAGAGGAAGAGGAAAGTATAGTGGTAAAATCCCTCTATAATATTTTGAGTGTGGTGGAATCATACAATTTGTTATTAATTTTACAAAAAATAAATTTGGACAATATTGAGATGATTCTGATTGAAAACATTAATGGAAGAAGGGGAAAAAATATAAAAAAATAATTTTCTTCCAAAAAAATTAATAAGATTAAATTCATAGGAGATAGAAGTAGTATTATGAGTAAGATAGATGAATAAGACTCAATATAAAACAACTCTTTTGAAGATGAATGTTCAGAAAAGGTTAGAATACTCATTGAAAAATTTGAGAAAGATGAATACTAGTCAAACAATGAAAATATAGGAGGTGAATAATCCTAAAACGCGTGTCAACTCAGGACATATCTTATTGCATGTATTGAGAAAAAAAATATCATGAAAGAAATAATAATAATAAATAAATATAGCGTAAAATATTATAATGTTGAGAAGGATGTTGTCAAGAAAGATAAATAATATATCCAAGAGATATTAAGTTACAAACATATAATTATTGAACAAGAAAAGACAGTTGAAGATATAAATAGGAATTTGTCTACCAAGGAAGAAGAAGTTAACAAGTTTCAATCAAAACTTCTTGAGTTTGAAAGTACTATGAGGAAGATGAATGAAATCTTCAACCTAGCCTTGGAAGTAAATGTTGAGATTTCTAAAGTTGCCGAGAAATCTCAAATCCCGAATTTGGTTAAATCCACACATAACAAAAATAATGATTCTTATGATTTTTATAAAATTTCAAGTTCAAAAATAAGTGATGGGAAAGCATAGGTAGAGAATGTATGTGAGAAACCCATCACATTTTCAAAATTTGAAAACTCACTTAAGAGGAAAGATGATCCATGCATAGAAACTTTTAGAGAAAAATAAGATATCCACCTCAACAAGATTTCAATAGAGAATGATATTATTTCTATAGAAAATTAATATGTTATGGTTCTTATTTTGGTTGTGGAATCTATGGGAATAATGAATATAATTATCAGCACAACTTATCCTTACCATAAAAAATATTTTAGAAAAGTTGAATAAATAGTGGAAGTAGATTGTGTAAATTTCCTAACCAATAGAAAATTGAAAAAGAGAATTCTCAAGATGTTAGAAACCTGAAAAAAGGAAATCAATTTGAATGTTTGGAATATGTTCATAGAAGATCTTATAAGGCTAGTAATCATGAAAAAATATGTATGATTCTTCTTTATGAACACATTTTTTTCAATATAAAATAAAAGGATAATGGAAAAAAAATGTAGTTGAATGATATTTTTTTATTGAGGCAAATTTTAAGGTAAGTAAAAAAGAACAGACCATGGATACTTGATAGTGGTTGTTCGTCACACATGAAAAGTGATTTTAAGATCTTGAAACATTTTTAAAATCATGATATAGGATATCATACCATGGGAAATGATAGTTCTTTAAATATTAAAGGAATCAAAATAGGTAAGAATGAAATAGAAAAGTTGAAATCCAAGGATATTTTATTTATTGACGGACTAAAACACAACATACTTAGCATATGTCAACATTGTGATAACAAACTTGAATTAATATTCAAAAAAGATTCTTCTGTTATAAAAAGTGTGAAATATAGAAAATAAATTACAAAAGGATAAAGAACTAGTGTGGATCTTTTCAAAATAAGTGAATTTGAAAACACTTATTACATAGTTGTTAAAGATAAAAATAAATTATGGCATCGAATACATGACCACATTGGGATGAAAAACATGAATAAATGTTCTAAATTTGATACTGTATTAAAATTTCCATAATTGAAAAGAAATGAAGATGATGTTTGTATTACTTAAAATAATGGAAGTATGACTAAAAAAATCATAAGAGAGTCGAGATTAGGTCTACCAGATTTCTCGAACTTATATATTTTGATTTATGAGGGCCGATGAGACATCAATCAACAAAAGGAGATTTATAATTTATCACTTTTATTGATGATTACACGAATATTGAAAACATAATGTTTATGAAACACAAGTCAAACATCCTGGAAATGTTCAAATTTTTTTAGTAATTAAGTTGATAAATAAATAAGGATTTATATATATAAGTTGATAATATATAATGGTATATAATTCACTAATAATTATTTTCTATCCTATACATGAAAACAAAATATCAAACATTAGTATATTTCTCCCTATACTGCACAACAAAATGTAGTAGTATAAATAATAAATAGAAGATTAGTATAAATGGGAAAATATTGTGAGTAGAATATAGACTTTTAGAATTTCACTAGAAATAAGCTATTAGTACAGATTTACATGCTCCAAGCTGATTTTTTATAAGACCAGAATCAAACATGACATGTTATTAAATGTGGTATAAAAAACCTTCATTAGGGTAATTAAAAGTTTTTGTAATTCCATGTTTACTTAAAATAAAATATCCAGATCGAGGAAAGTATGATGAGAAAGAAGAGGAAAGATATTTTATGAGGTATTCACCCAATGTAAAAATAACACATGTTGGAACCCATGTTTACAATAATCGATGGACTCATAGGATGTGAAATATATTGAAAATAAAAATTCCTTATCAAAATTTTCTAAGAATACTATGGAATAAAAACTAAAGGATTCCAATGAAAAAGGAAATTGATCCAAAACAACCAAATCAAGAATCAGGAGAATTTTCTAATGAGTAATGTTTAGCAGAAGAGGAACTATGAAATTTACAACTTTACAAAAACATATTGATATCGAAAAAAATTATTTGGAATAAGAAGGTTTCAGTTTATATAAAAAAACGTTGAGGTTTGAAAATTAAACTTCAATTATCATAATAGTTAAACTAGACTCAATTTCATATGTTATTCAACATAATGAACATGTAGATTTTTTGAATGAAGAATTGGATCAAATAGATAAAAATAAATCACAGGGATTAGTTCTATAGAAAACAAAAAAATGTTATCTAAACAAAATGGATTTATAGAAATAAGTTAAATGAACATGGTTAATTTTCAAGAAATAAAGAAATGATTGTTTGTAAAGGATATTTACAAGTGGAAGGTATGGATTTTGATGAAACCTTTTCCCCTATTGCATCTTTAGAAACAAACATAATGTTTCTAGTAGTTGATGATGACCATAATTAAAAAGTATATCTGATGGTTGTAAAGAAAAAATTTCTCAATAGAGAAATTGATTAAGAAGCTTTCATTGAAAAAACTTGTGTGTTTCTAATTAATGAGGATAAAAACAATGTCTGTAAATTGAACAAATATTTGGGTGTGTTGAAACAAGATCCACATTCATGGTATTATAAGCATGAAAATTATTCGAGAATGACAATTTTTTCAAAAGTAAATGTTTATAGAAACTTATATGTGAAACATGTCAACTATTGAACTTTAATTTCAATTTTTATGAGAATAATATATTTTTTCTAGAGATACATATGTTTTTTGTAAAAAAAATTATAAATAAATGAAGAAGATTTTTGAAATATCAATTTTGGGATAATTAAATTTTTTTCTTGTCTTACTGGTTCAACAAGAAGGAAAATATGATTTCTTATCTAAATTGAATTATGTTAAGGAATTTTTATAGAAGTTAGTGATTTTAGAATCCAAAAAAGTAACTAATCCTATATATATGAGCACAAATATGTGTAAGTATGTGTCCATAAAAGTGTGAATTAGAATGAATTTTGGTGTTTGATAGGATTTTCTACATTACCTTACATTCCTCAAGGCCTAATATTGCTTATGTTGTGACTTTGTGTGCCAGATATCAAAAGAATATGAAGTAATTACATATGTTATTAGTAAATAGGATTATGAGATATGTCAAAGGATCAACACCAAATGGTTTATTATACAAAATAAATAGTAAGATAAAATTTAATGGTTATACTGATATTGATTGGGCTGTAGATTGCAATGAAAGAGAACAAAACTGTGGAAGAACATTTTGATTGGGTTAATGTCGTGTGAGTTATAATTATAATAAATAACTTTTACTTACTTCAATAATAGATAAATACATATATTTTTCTTCTACTCATGATTTTACACAAATATTGGGGATAAAACTTCATCTAGAACACTTGAAAGTTATTGTTTTAAAACAATTGAAGATAAATTGAGATAATCATAATGTCATTGATATTTATACAAATCATTTCCAATATTTATGATAAAAACATATTGCTATAAATTTTCACTTTATTAATGATAATGTTGCTACTGCATATGTTTTTCTGGAATATATCTCAATGATGTATCAAATTTCTGATATCTTCAAAAAGGTCATTCTAAAAGAATTTTTTGTTGAGTTGATGCATAAACTTCATGTTCATACTCATCTAATGATTTCTGAAATCTCATACATATATCCCCCCATGATTTGGATTATTTTGATAAATGAGGAATGAAATTAATAACTTTTTTAAGTTTTTACACATCTTTCATAAATAGATCTGAAGTTATGACTATCATAAAATGGGGGACAATAAAAGTAAATGGAGATAAAAATAAATGTTACATTGGAAAAGATAAAAGTGAGGGGATTTTGTCTTAAAATAGACACAAAGATTTCTTATCAACAAGGGATGGCATTCATTCAAAAACATTACATTATCCAAAAGTGTGGTTTCAGGAAACACTTTTTTGAGAAAGTCTATATTTTAGTAAATGTCACAAAACTTATGTTGTTTACAGAAGTGGTGTTTTGAATTTTTTTAGAGTAGGAAAAGTTTTTATCAAGGGAAGTTAACAAAAAAGGGGGATATTGAAGAACATTTGTCATAATTTGTTTTAACAATGTTTTTGTATTTGTTAAAAACCATCCATTTTTTATAAGAATATTATTTTTATTCAGGATCGGTACCAGTCCATCATAATGAGTTATCATACGAAATATAAAAGTTTATGGATGTTGATGAGTCCAAACAAAAAGGGTGATAAAATTTTTATCCATAAAAAACTTTTTTTCTGGACTCAGGTTATCGGATTGAGTATCATTGGATTCAAAATTGGTCAGAATGATGATGTTTGAGGATCATATGTACCATTAGTCCTAATTCCATCGATATGATGTTCAAGATATGTCAGGAATGGTGTTAATTGTAAAGTCATATTTTTTTGAGTGAAGAAGTTGTAATGTTGCTAATTTTTTTAAAGAATATATTGAATTCGGAAGTTAGAATGTTTTCAAACTTTCTAATCAAAAATCAGACGATTATTTTTTTGTCATGAAGTTCTCAAAAATCATGAAACCTATCATGATAAATTATTTTGATGAAATGGAGGAATCAAAGAGATAATATTAGTTCTAAAAACACAGACATAGAAGATCAGATCCAGAAGTACCGGGATCAAAATTTGGTAGATGTCAGATTGTATTATGCTGATGAATTTTGAAGAATTTCAAATTTTCATAGTGGATTAATCATCAGTTTCAGAACATTGTAATCATAATTCCATCATAATGAGAATTCTATAATTACAGGTATTTTAACTATAATGACTCTAAGAAAGAAGGTCAATCAGATCAAGAACATGCACTCATTCATCAAATAAATGCCTCACATTGATAACACATCAAATGTAGAACATCGTGGTGATTAGAATTTTCTAATGATGATTCATTAATGGAATATCAATTATGAAAATATGTGAATATTCTAGAATATTTTTGTTTTTATAATAAGAAACAAAAGAAAAATTTCATGTTTTGAATCAAAAAAGTGTGCAACAAAAATAAGAAATCTGTTGAGGAATTTCATAGTAATGAGATGAGTAAGATAGTAAAATCATAATGATATAAGAAAGAAATGATATTTGTAATGTGATGAAGAGAGTTAGATCATAATGAGATAAAAATATTCATATCATAATGGCATAAATATGATCAATATGTAATCATTAAATCCAGATAGTCAAATTATGGTATGTAGTAGAAGTATCATTATAATGAAGCTAATAAAGTTACATTATACTGAAGACAAGTATGTTTGTTTGAGAAGTCTGATTTTGAATAAATCTTTAGAATGTTAGAAGTAAAAGTTTAAGTTTAAATGTGAGTGATTTTTAGAGTTTTATAGTTTGAGTAAGTGGGAAAAGTTCTTTCATTTCCCACCTTTTCCATTCTGGGTTTCTTGTAAATAGTTACTCAATGAATTCAATCTTTGTAACTATTTACATATGTGGAAAAGTCAGAGTGGTGAAGAATTCAAGTGAAGGTTCCTTCCAGAAAAAGATCCTATTAGAAGATCAGATATCTGTTATTTTTGTTTACAAAATTGAGAAATATAGTATTGAAAAGATCATATTGAGTCGGTTAGATTGAGGAAGTTTGTACTATGTTTATTTAGAAGAGTTTGAGAATTTAATATTGATCAAGGAAGAAATCATTTTGATTCAATCTTGTTAAGCTAATCGGACTAGTTTCATCAGACTAAAGGTCCTCAGACTCAGGGCCATCATACCCGATATTTTTTTAGGATCAAATTAAACAAAGACTTTATTATATTGTTTGGAATCAATTATTTTATAAGTAAACAATGTAAACTTATTGGAGTCGGTATAATCATTAAATTAGGGAGATAGAAGGTGTCTAATGGGAGTTCAAACAAATTGTAATTACTTTTGCATAATTGTTAATTTTCATACACACATGGGAGTGGATATGGAAGGGATGTAGGTTCTCACACTAAGGTCGAACCTTGTAAATCACATGTTCTTCACTTTATTTCCTACTTTTTCATGAATGAGTGTTTACTAAAACTTTTTAAATATATAAACTTTAACAGGTTATAGGTGATCAGCTTTAAAATTATCGAAACTTATAATAAGTGATCAAATGAGTCAACCCCCCCCCCTTCATAGTTGACATTCTATCCTTTGGAAATAAAAATCATAAAAAATAAATAATACAATTACATATAATATTTTACTTCATAATTTAATTTAAATAATTTAAAAAAAGAATATATGAATGATTTATTAACAAAATATATCATATGATTACATTATATTATATGAATAGTATAAGTGAATACTTTCATAGATGTACACTATCAAAATTCTTTCATTATGTATATATATCAGAATTAATTTGTTATATATATTTATATCATAATTTCATTCATTATGCATATAAAATTTTTTCTTTTATAATAATACAAAAATTTGGAGTCAATCAAAATATGATATACATGCTATTTATTTTCATGAACTATTCTTGTATAAAACTAAAATTACATTAATTTTAATGTGTATTATTCATTTATAGAAACATAGTATACCACCTGGAATATCAAAGAAGGATTAATAGCCATTCATTATGCTACCAATGAGATCCCATCTTAATTGAAATTTTTTAGAAAAAAATAACAATTATAATATTAACAAAGTTAGTTGTTGATAAGTTAATAGAATTAAAGAAAATTAATATAAAAGAAAATAATAAAAGGCATAAATAATATTATTTTCTTAGATCATATGACATAATCCATGAAATTAAATGAGCATAAACAATAACTATTTAAGAGTATTTGAAAAAAAATTAAATAACTTTTAAAATATCATTGTAAAAATAGAGTTAAAATAAAATTACTCAACTGATAATTTTAAAATTTGTGTCAACATATCTCATTAAAACTAATTTTTTTAATTTTTAGTAATAATGTTTTTATGGATACAAAATTAAAGGTAACCCAGTGGTATGACTGTGATTCACACTTCTTTAAATTTTGACATGTAACTTCAAACACATCATTAGTGTATGTTTTCCAAGTATATAGATAAAAGATAAGAATTACTCACTCCAAACAATTAATCATTTTAATTTACAGATTGAATATCATATATAATAGATTACTGCCTATATAGATTGTAGTAAATAATGGTAATATGAAAAATATATTCAAAACATTCAAAAAATATTTGGATGTTTCAACAATTCACAGTAATAATATTTATATAGTGCATACTATATTATAGTTTACAGTCATAAGAATTGTTTGGTACATATTGTATTTATTTTGATTCGTTATTATCACAAAATACAATCAATACATATAATACATTCAATGAATTCATAAAATTTATGGATTTTTTATAGAGAACTGCCATATGATTTCTTTGGTCCATACTATATTTTATGATTGTTGAGTTCCATGAAAATATATTGACTTATTGTAAAAAACATATTGGACAAACTTCAACATTTATTTTTATTATTTCGAGTGAAACAATTAGTTATTGATGATTTTGGATGTATATCCATCATTATTTTATAAAAATAGGTCAAGAAATTCATATCAGAAACTACTTTAACACTATGATATATTCTCAATCATGTTATTCTATTCTATCCTCTATATTATATATATATATATATTAAAATGTATAAAAATGTAAATATATATGATGTAGGAAAATTATGGTTTTGGGTTTAAAACCAAGCTAATTATATTGAAATACAAAACACTATGGATCTATTTTGAAATTTTAAAATATAACATTTTAAATAGACACTGATCATGAGGAAAAATTATTTTCAAGGTTCTTTTCATTACATTTTTTTTTGAAAAATCATATTTATTCTTTTAATGTCAATAATTAAGTATGAAAAATCCTTTTGGTTATTGGGAATATTAAGGGTATTGTAATATATTTTAGTAATTATAATGAAAGTATCTTTTATATTTTTATAAACCATTGGCCTAAAATGGATGCATATTATAATGAAATATTTTCAACCAATATATCACATGAATAAGTTATATAAATCCAACTCTATTTGCACAGGTACATAGTATGGTTATATCTATTATTGTTCCCCAAGATTTAAATTACATTTTAAATCTTAAATATGGAATATGTATTTTGATTTCAAATCTATTATTGTTTTCCCTTAATTTATTCTTACATAAATTATCCTCCTTTTATTGTGAAAAGTTTTTACATTAGTTCCAGTTTCCCTAATCATTCCCGAAGGTTCAAAAAAATTTACCATTGATCATAAAAAACATCATTACATTGAATACAATATTTTAGAAGATTTAGAATTATTAAATTTTTTAATTGTTACATTGTTTAAACAATACTGAGAGCATCTCTCAATTAGAGAAAAATATGAATTTTTAAAATATTTAAGATGTAAATGTTACTATATGTATTGAAAAACCAAGAAATTTTAATTCTATTAATGGATTTTTACATCTAAAAAATTTCATTTAAAATTAAATATTTCAGCAAAAAAATGGTATATGTAGTGAATATAATTACACTATTCTATATTGTCAAAATAACTCATACAAACTTCATTCATAAACAATTCATAATCATAAATTATCATTTATGGACTCTCTCAATGATTTTTAAAAACATCATTTTCATTCACTCATTTAGAACTCATATTGTGTTTTGATTAAAAGTTTTGAATGTCATTAACTACAATAATGAAGAGGATTGTTTTTATCCTATTTTTTATAGTTATTTGGTAGTGGTAGGTGTGTTGACTTAACCATTACTGAAATTATGTAATGGATTTTTTTTCAACATGATAGTAATACACTTGGGGTTATTTCACTATACATTCATTTGTAATTATGATACTAGAAATAATATTTATATATTTTGTACAAGGAATATAGCTAAATATGTTCTCGCTAAATTATTTTTCATTCTATTTATTGAGCTTGGGAACAATTCTATGTGTGAAATCCATTATTATATATAAATAGATTACCTTTTTTGAAATTTTTATTTTCCACTAAGTGATAATGAAAATAAATATGTATGTTTAGTATATGTTCATTTTTAAAATATTAATAATTAACTTATTCTATTTTAGTAAAAAGATTCATTTACTTAATCTCAAATATAGACTTGTTCATCTTACTTTTTTTGTTTTCATAAGATTCATATCATCTTAAATACAAATATAATAATGATACAAATTCTAATTAAAGATATATTATTCTTACAAACTAATCATCACATTCTTTTTTAAATTTAGGGAATAATTTTTTGAAAATATCATTGGAATATTTTATTTAGATAGTGAAACTGGTACTCATCAATTGTTTTTATTTATCATCATATTGAAATTCAGTTCACATTTTCCTAACGTTTTTTTTACAAATAAACTTTATATATTCCTTCCATTTCTAATTGAACATTTCTCAAAAAATTTATTTAATTCAGAATTGTTAAAGATTTTGGTTTTTATGAAAAGGGGCTTAGGTATATAATTATGTGACAAATTAAACAGAAGAGTGATGTGCATAGCTTTGGGGATATTATTTGGAGTTTTTGATTGTCTTAAGTCCGACTAACCATATATTTCTTCATAAATAGTACATCATTGTCACATGGGTGAGGCTTCATCATTGTATAATTTTTTAATGTTTATTAATTGATGTGTATTGGAATGATGAATTATAATGTCATAGATTAATGTTCCATGCAAAAAAATTATATATTTATATTTAAAATTATATGTATGTTGATATTTTTATAAGTTACTCTGTGACTGATAATGAACAATGTTGTAAAATTTATGGATCCTAAATATAATAGTGATTATACTATAAAATGGATTTCAAAGGTATCCTACCTTATCCACCACCATGTTATGTTTGGAAATGTAAAATAAAATATATTGAAAGCCTTTGCGGGTTTGGATGATGAAGATGGATGTAGTGTCATCACTATGGGTACAATACGAGCCAGATTTCTAACACAACATGAGTATTGTGGTGAAGGAACTCTATCCCATCCAAAAACTCACTTTTCCTTAATATCCCCAATTCTTGATGATCACATCCACTGACATCCCCAATTATTGATGATTTTTTTATATTTCTTCAACAGTCCATGTTTTTTATTATGAGTTATATTTTTGTTCACATCATAAACACAAAATGTTTACATGTTTTAGGGTGGTGATGTATGTTTTGATATATGGTATTTTTTATGTATTATCTCATGTTAAGGATTCATTTTTGTCATAAATATTTGAGAAGATTTTATGGTAGTTCATCTACATTTTATCCTTTTTTCAACTTTTTCCATTTAGTGAAATTAGTGTAGGTTGATCATTTAAAACACAAGGTTTTAAAAATCATATATCACTATAAAAAAGATCATTATTTCTATCAAATATATTTTCTTAAATTCCTATTTAGTTTAATTTTTTTCGTTTTTTCCTTTATCTTTTTCATATAAAACCTTGTTTCAGATGTTTATTCAAAATATAATGTGTAAATAAGTAATTATAGTAAAACATCTCAAAAAATTATACAACCATTAGATATATCTATTATTTATAAAATTTTCAATAATATTGAAAATATTGAATAATATTTTATGATTGAAAAATTTGTTAGATGAGTTTTTTGAATAAAGTATTGAATTCAAGGGAGGTTTTGATTTTAGTCTGGATACTATAACATAATTATCCAATATCAACCAAAATCACTTGAATATATGAAAAAACTAATAATACTAAGGTGATTTTTTACATTTTTAATGAGTTATACATATTTTTCATGTAATCAATTACAATTAACCAATGATGTGTTATTTTTATTAAATTATTTTTTATTTTATTTATTGAGCCCTTCCAACATTACTGAGAGAACTAATTGATTTTTTGAGTGTTCATTAACTAAAAAATGCTCCCATCATTTAAATTTATTTGAGAATCCTCATATTATATGATATATTTAACCATAAAAGCTTCAAAAAGTATCATCTATTTAGTCCATTATTGTATGGGTTGAATTATTAACGTTACATTAACCCCAGTTATGGAACTTATATGTCACCATTAATAGCACATTTTGATTTCGATCCATTTTGTTTTATTTTGATTATTGCACCCTCAGTTTAAAGTAAGTAACCATTTGTTTATGTATTTTAACTATGTCATGTGTTTAGGAGAAATTTTGAATGGTTTGGAATACTTTTGGAATGTTTTTTAAAATTTTAAAATGGTGCACAGTTTGATCATAGTTAGTGGAAATTGTGCAAGTCTTATAGGAAACTGTGCACAGTGAGGCACGATCTTCTGAGAAGGGGCAAGATTTGTCTAAACTATGAGGCCACCAAGGAGTAACCATGTGAAGTGGGAAAAAGAGATTTTGTATTATTTTTAATAGTTTTTCTAACTATGTGGTACAACCATGCAAGGTACTCCTTGAGGCAGAGACTAGCACATGGTTAACATATGATTTTTTTAACCATGCAACTAAACATGCACAGTTTAAAAATGAGACACTAAAAAGTGAATATTTCTCATTTTCACCAATAATCCTATTTTTTCATTCATTTTTACCCTTATTCATTTTTTAGTCCTCCCAAATTCAATGTAGTCTCTTATCTTCGAACCAAAATCCATATGAAGGAATTTCTCAGTGCATTGAAGCCGAATATCATTTCTAAGTCTTCATTCGAAGTAGTTTTTATTAGATATACTCTCCTTACCTCTATAAAAATACATTATATATCTTGTTGGGGATAAACCTATGATATTTGATTCCAATTATTATTATACATGGATGTGTTTTTGATAGGGAAAGAGATATAAGGTTTTATTTTGAAGATTCAACTAGGTTTTGTTAAAGAATTAGTGTCCTTCTTCATTTTCAACATAATTCATAAGATATAAAGCTTCAATCTCGACTCATCATATTAAAACATGAATACTTGATTTAAATTTTTTTCTTGAAATTGATTGTAAAATTAATGTAAATTTATTTATAGAAACCCTATTTGGTGATGGTTTATGATATTTTAAAATTTTGTGTTTTGGTGGAAAGTGTAGGTGGTAACATGATTTCAAAATATTGATTTTAAAATGGTTGTTTAGTTTTGATGTATGAATATTTTTCAATATAAGGATAGTTTTATTTAATGGTTTTTAAATGGTTACATTTTCATGTTTTTTGTATTAATTGGTTATGTGTGAGTTGAATGAGATGACTAATAGTCGTGAAGTACCACTATCAGAGGGATGCGGTATGCAAGTGAAGTTCCACAATCAATGGTAAACACTAAGCATGTGTGGATAAGTGTGTGTATGAGGTTTTTTAAGATATAATTGTTTATTCCAAGTGATTCTTTATAATTGGTTGAATGAATTGTTTGGTGTCTTTCCTTGGAAATGGATTTAAATTGGAAAACTATTTTTGTATGAAAACTTATTTGATTAAAACATGTTTTTGATTTAATGTACAAAATTTTCAATTATTTTATATAAATTATTTTATATAAATTTGATAAAATATTATATCCTAGTGAAATGTGTACAGAATTCATTTGGGGAAAGCCAACTAAGTATTATTTTCCACTCCTACTTTGTAACATTGATGTTTTTATCGATATTGTTCATCAGAACACCGAAAAGTGTAATTTATCACACTTATTTAGTGGTTATTCATGATACTTTGGAATGTATGATAGTGTTGAATCTTGAATCTTTTAGTGAGTTTAACAGTTTGTGTCTGGGAGTCTGTGTTTTGTTGGATTTTTCTTTTGCTTTGTAGTTGATTTTGAACCCAATTTTTGTTTTGTACTCTGATATAGTTGGTTTTATTGTTATACATTGATCTATTTTACATTTTTATCATGAATCATATTGTGTTTTTAGTTCTTGTATGATTTTTTGTGGTTTTTTTATTTTCAAAGTGTAAATCTTCCCCCAAACTATTATGAAGCCCTTGGAATTTATTTCCAACCTTTTGGCATATTGGTGATGTCGCCTAATTCCAATTAGCAATTCCTCATCAACAAAAGACAATGTGGAAGGGTGGGATGTTAAATTGGTATCATTCATGGTAAGTATATATTTCCTTTTAACAAGTGGTGTTGGCTTGTTTGTTCCTTAATTTACAAACAATATCAGTTTGTTTGATCCTTGGAGATCAGTTGTGTCTGCCTTAGAGTTCAAAATTCAATATAGATTAGTCCATGAGTTGGGAATATATAAATAAGTAGGATTTTCAAGACATGAGATGTAGATAATAAATAGACATAGCTAACCTATTTATTTTTAACTTCATGTTACCAAGGATTTGTGTATATAAGTGTTTTAGAGACACTTATAGGAGTTGTAATCTCATTTTCATGGTTTTATCCAATGAGAAAGTAATGACATGAATTATAAAAATGAACCCCCCATATGAGTGAATATTCCAATTTGAGTAATGATTTATGATTATGTACAATTTTTTTAATAGTGTTGAGTATTATTTAAAATATGAGATTTTTAAAAAGGCATGATATTGTTATTTTAAAAAATGGGTTTATTTTAAAAATCATGGTGTAATTTAAAAAAAATGGTTGAACATGGAAAATGTGTAATTTTTGGGAAATCCTTATTATAATATGTTTGATGTGGTAGAATTTGGATATTTTAATCCTTTACTTTCTAGAGGGAGAGACTTATGGATTTTGTTGTGTTTTAGAAAATGGAACCTAGTAGACGTAGAAGGAAACAACTGGAGGAAGCTAATGAGAAATTGGTTTCACTTGAGCCACAGGTGAACGAATATCTAGTTCAATGTATTTTCCATGGTTTTTAGGATGTGAAAAAATAGAACATGAGGGATAAGATAAGGAAACTGGATCATTTTGTCTTATTCTAGAAGTAGAATCCACCCATCTTTTCAGGCGATTTAGAACCAGATATGTTAGAGGTGTGGACTAAAAAGATGATTGGAATATTCAATTTCTTATGCAAAAATACAGATATTAAAGTCAAGATGTTGACTTATATGTTGGAGGAAATTTCATGCTAGTGTTGGGATTTATCAGTTCAAGATAAATTAGACCATGGCATTATATTGGAGGATTTTAAATAATTATTCAACAAATAATTATATCCTCTTAAATTCTAGATTTAAGGAATGAATAATTTTTTAATATTAAAGTATAAGAGACTCTCAGTGATATATTATGTGGATCAATATATGAATCATTTCAGATTTTAACCCGAGGTTTATGCAAGTTCATCCTTGAAGGCATGGATTTTTGAATAGGGGATGAGATAGAAAATTCACTAAAAGATTTTCTTGGTGCATATAATAGATTATATGGAGATGGTAAATAGAGATATTGTGTAAGAAATAGACATCTCATGAGAAATGAGTGGAGTAATAATGCTGATAGCTTTGGGAAATAGTGGAATCTAATGATGGTATCGAGGAGAATAAGGAAACCTATTTCCACGGTAGTGGGATGGATCCCAATTAGATGACTGGATCAGTGAATCTTCCTCATTGGCCCAAGAGCAAGCCAGGATGTTTTTTGTGTAGATCATTGGATCATATGAAGTATGATTGTACAAAACCACATAGATCATGCCTCAATTGCAACTAGATAGGGAATATTTAGTGTTATTATCATAGTGTTCCAAGGTTTTCTGTTCAATAAACTTCTCATGTTTCATAGACATCATATTCTTTGATGGGATAAGGGTGGAAGAATAATTCTCGTTAGAATAACTGAGATAGTGATATCAATTCCAAGAATACCATGACTCTTTAATAAATTAAGTCATAACCATATAATAAATAATTGAATATAGTGAGTATGATATTACATGGAGTGGAGAATGTTATAGTGGATGATCAATATAGATCATAGACGGTGTGAGGTACTATTATTTTGAATTACCACCTAATTTATTCTTTGTTTGATATGGGTGAATCAAAATACTATATTTCTTCTCATGCTATTTAGTTTCTAAATTTGAGCGCTGAGATGAAGCCTTCTATTTGGAAACATCAAACTCCTCTTAGTCAAAGAGAATGTCTAGCCTTTATGTGTAGAGAATATTCGAAAACTGTTGATGGTGTTGATTTGATATGATATATCTCTATGATTAAGATGTATATCTATTATATAATCACGAGTATGTATTTTTTGGCATTGTTTAAGGCTCACATAGACTGTTATACCCAATGGGTCATTTTTAATACTAAGGATGGTGTCAAGAATCTCTTTAGAGGATACCAAAATGAAAAGCCAGGTGCAAAGGGCATATTGGAACCAAAAATTGAATTGATCTCATTCCATTTGGTACCTCTAACTTTGGAATCAATAGAAAAAATAAAGAATATTTGTTTTTCATCGGGTTTTGATTAGTTTCAAAATGTTTTCCTAAAAATTTATCAAGGTTTCCACCTATAATAGAAGTGGAGTATATAATTGATATCCTCTTAGAGGCTGGTATTATTTCAATTTCATCTTATCGAAAAAACCAATAGTGTTTAGGGAATTGAAAGTTTAGTTGGAAGTGTTGGAAAGATAATGTTTCATTTGGCCGACCACGTCTCTATTGGTAGAACATGTCTTTTTTAACAAAAAGGTAGATGTAACTCTTCAGTTGTGTGTGTATTACCATATTATTACTAGGTTATGATAAAAAAAATGTATCAACTTCCATGAATTGATGATCTATTTAATGAATTGAGGGGAGACCATTGGTTCCCTAAAATTTTCTTGCAATTAGGATATTGATAATTATAGGTTTAGAAATAGGATATTACAAAGAAATATTTTAGGAATAGATATGGATATTACAAGTATGTGGTGATGCCTTTCAGTATTATTAATTCACAAGAAGTATTTATGGAATTGATGAATTAGATATTTTAGAGATATATGGATTCCTTTTTGGTGGTTTTCGTTGATGTCATATTTGTATATTCTAGGATAGGGGCTGAGCATGTGAAATAATTGGCTACAATGTTGGGAATATTGGAAGAAAATATTTTTTATGAAAAACTATCAATGTGTGATTTTTGGGTAAAATAAGTACATTTACTCAGACATAAAATATCTGAAAGATGTGTTTCTATAGATTAAGAAAATATAGAAGTTGTTATCTCTTGGAAACCACCAAATAATATCTTTGATATGAATTGTTTCCTTGGATTGGTTGGTTACTACTGATTTATTTTCATGATTCTTGATGAATAGATTCACCTATAACAACCTTGACAAGGAAAAATGTTCCATTTAAATAAAATATAAAATTCCAAAAGTATTTTATAGTGTGTAATGTTCACCTTAAATCAACACTAATCGTGATTTTTTCCAAATCTAGATAAGGGCACACGTTGTATTGTGATTTTTCTTGATTAAGTTTCAGATGTGTTCTCATGTATGGAGATCATTTTGTTTCTTAGAGCTCAATTCAATTACAATTTCCTGAGAATTACTAAAAAAAATAACAATTTGGTATTAGATTCCATACTACATTCTTTGAATACATCACATCATTAACTCTTTGGTGAGAAATTTGTAGTGTTTATTGATCGTAATAAATTGAAACATATTTTATCACAAAGGGATTTGAATCTGAGAAAAAAAACATGGATGATGTATCTCCAAAAGTTGGATGTTGAATTGATGTATACATTAGGCAAAGACAATTTGGTGGAAGATTCATTAAGTAGAAATTCATATGCCAAGTAGGAAAACAAGATTCAGATGAGTGGAAGTTAATGTTGGTCCTAGTTTTCGTGCTCTTGAAATGTGATGACTAAGGTAATGTTACATTTTTCTCCCCAGTTTCATTTGTTCATAATTTTGTGTGGATATTTAGAAGCACATATTTCTGATTCAGAATAAATTTCTATAAGGTCAAAAATCAAGGGTGGGGAGAGCATTGCAGGTTAGTGGCTGGATGGGAGTTGCGTTTTGTGGTTTCAAAATGGGATGGACATACCTATGGATTTTCATGAAAAACTTCTTTATGCTTACCACTATTCGAGATGGGTAGTTCATCTTAGAATACAGAATATGTATAAGCCATTAAAATCATAGTTATGGTGGGTCTGTATGAAAAAGAAGGTGGATGAGTTTTTTTGAGATTGTTAACTTGGAATTGGGTTAAGGCATAACATCATTGACAAGTATTTATATTACAATAATTACCAATTATTATTTTTCAATGGGAGAATATAGCGATGGATTTTGTAATAGGTCTTCCAAAGATGGTTTGGAAACATGATTCCATATGTGTGATAGTAGATCAACTCACAAATTTGTCCAATTTCATCACTATTTTTGAATCTCATATGGTGGAGGAATTTTTCAATATTTATATCTGAGAAGTGGTAAATAAGCATGGAATGATAGATTCAATAGTATTGGATTGAGATATGAGGTTTACATATTATTTTTAGATGTCCATACAACAATCCTATGGGATTTAGTTGACCATGAGAATGATGTAACATCCTTACAAATATGGTTAATCTAAAAGGATGATACAAATATTGGAAGACATGTCATGGGGTTGTGTAATGGAATTTGGTGGCTCATGGGAAGAGCATGTACCATTATTGGAGTTATTAGATAACAACAGTTACCAGGATTTGATACACATATATCATTTTGAATAATTTTATGGGCATCGTTGTCTTTATCAAATTTACTGGGTGGAAGCAGGTGAGACTTTACTTGTCAGGCCATGCGTTGTCCAAGAAATAATGAAGAAGGTTCAGTTGATCTGGAAAATTATAGAGACAACTAAGAGTCATCAAAAATCATTTTCAAATAATTTTCAATGACTATTTTCATTCAAGGTGAGTGATCATGTTTTATTTAGGATCTATCCATGTTTTGTTAATCATATTTTTGGGAAGCAGATAAGGTTATCTTATCGATATATAATCCCTTTTGATATGATTGAAAGGGTTGGTGATGTTGAATATCAGTTGTATTTATTCTATAGTTTAATTTAGTAAATAATATGTTTTATGAATCTCATTTGAAATAATATCAGCCTAATCCTAACCATTTGATTTGATGGGATCATATTTACCTAGAGAAGATGCATTGTTAGTGCATGTGCCAATGCAGATTGTGGACAGACAAAAGAAATTCTTGTGGAAAAAAAGTAGCAATCCACTGTAGTTTTTTTTTCAATCATGTCCAAATTCATGAAGAAACATTTGAAAAAGTTAAATAAATTGTTGTGCAATGGACCAAACTATTTCAAACAACTTGTGCTTGTCTACTTTCAAAGTATGTACATGCTAATGGTGGGGATAATTTATCACCCCCAGTTTCAATTAAGTGAACTTTTATTTATTTATTTTAAATATATAAAGTTTTTGGTTGTTGTTTGGAAGGGTTTAGATGATTTTTTGAATGTTTTTGGGGATTTTCAAAGGGTGGAAAATTTGAGCATGGTTATTGGAAACCGTGGAACTCCTACAGAAAACCAAACACAGTGAGGTAGGGACTTATGTGTAGGGGAATGGTTAGGTGGATAGTTTTTTCAAACCATGCAGACACCTAGGAGTAACCGCATGAACTTTTATTTATGTATTTTAAATATGTAAAGTTTTTGGTTGTCCTTTGGAAGTGTTTGGAAGATTTTTGGATTGTTTTTTGGGATTTTCATAGGGTGGAAAATTTTAGCATGGTTTCTGGAAACCATGTAACTCCTACAGAAAACCAAACACAGTGAGGTAGGGACTTATGGGTAGGGGCATGGTTTGGTGGATAGTTTTTGTAAACCATGTAGACACCTAAGAGTAACCGTGTGAAGTGGGAAGATAGATTATGTATAGTTGGCACCTATTTTCTAACTGTAAAGGAAAAACATGCAAGGTTCTCTTTGATGAAAATGATGGTGCATGATTAGTGCACAATTTTCCTAACTGTTTTACTAACCATGCATAATTTAAAAGTATGATCCTAAAAGGCACATCTCTCTCATTTTCACGCATAAGACTCTCTTTTTCCATTATTTTGACTCAAATTCAATTATTCTTCCCCCAATGGTTTTGGAGTCTCTCTCCATTAAAATACAAGCAATATTAAGGAAATTCATGGTGCGTTGAAGCCCAGTTTCCTTGGTAAGTGTTCGTTTCTGGTAGTTTTTCATGGATATAGTTTCCTTCACTCTCTTGAAATCCTATATTTAGTCTATTTGGGATATATAAATGATTATTTATGCCAATAAGGATAAGATTTGGATATGTTGATGTAATATTTTGAGATCTATGGTGGATTTTTATAGGTTCAAACAGATTTTGTTAACAAATTAATGTCATTCTTCATTTTCTCTATAATTCTTGAGGTAAGTTAATTCATTCTAGAATCATCTTATTATAACTAGAATTATTGATTTAAAATTTATTTGTTTCTTGAAATTTATTATGACATTATTTTATATTGATTGACGAAAACTCTCTTTGGTGATGATTTATGAAATTGTGAAAATTGGGTGTTTTAGTGGAAAGTGATGGTTGTAACATGATTTTAAAATGATTTTTTGATTTTTATACTTGGAAATTTATTTTAAATAATTTTTTTTTATTTAATGGTTTCGAAAATATTTTGTTGTAATGTTTTCTAGCTTAAATTGTTAATAATTAGTTGAATGAGATGGATAATGGTCTTGAAGTACCACCATCTAATTGAAAGGTTACAAATGTAAAGTACCATCATCAATGGTAAACACCCATATTGTGCGGTTGAGTGAGTGAATGTGGTTGTGTAAGATATAATGGGTTATATGATGTGATTATAGATAATTTTTTGAATTTTTTGTTTGGTTTCATTCCTTTGAAATCTGTTGAATTGGAAAAAAAATTTTTGTATAAAAATTGTTTTCTATTGAAATGGTATTTTCATTGATATATATTGTTTCCAATTTTATATATATATATTTTTATATAAAGTGGATAACTTTTTTTATCCTAGTGGAATTAGTAGGTAATTCGTTTGGGGAAATCCTACCGAGTTTCATTACTCACACCTACATTGTCACTTTGGTGCTTTTATAGATATTATTCCTAAAGACACGGAAAAAGGTAAAGTATAACACTTAGTGGTGATTCATGATAATTGGTCACGAATGATGGAGTTTTATCTTGGATATTTTTGGGAGTCACATAGTTGGTGTCGTAGATTCTCTATGTTTTATTCGCTTTGCCTTCACCTTTGTAGTTGATATTTATCTTGGTTTCTACTTGGTACCATGATATAGTAGGTTTGGTTATCATACATTGAGTTGTCTTACATTTTTATCATGAATCATATAGTACTGTTGGTCATGATATTTTTGGTTGTGTTTTCTTCCAAGGGAAAATCTCTCTATAACAATTATTAATCCCTTGGCATTTATTTCCAATCCATGGTGTCTTGGGGATGTCGGCTAAGGCCAACTAAGTATTCTACCTCGACTCAAACCAATGAGAAGGGTTGGATTATTAAATTGATTTTTATCAAAAGGTTTTGATTGAATGTGAACATAAATGATGAACTTTTCATTATTATTCAACATCATGTATCTTTCATTGTTTAAATTTTAGTCTGGCTTTAAAATCATAATGTAATGATTTAAATATTTTATAGCACATCATATTGAATTTATTCCATTGTAATAAAGTTATTTTGTATATTTATTTCATTTTTATTTTTTTCATTATTCATATTTGATTTACTCCTTGAATAAAGATGCAGAAAAAGTGGGTTTTAAATAATATAGAAATAGATCATGTCTTATATAGTTTCTTAAGTGTGGTGTTCCTCCTTCCTGATCGAATTAGATTTTATCCTTTTATTTATATTTCATTCCTCTATTTTTTTGTTTTTTACGATATTTATTCTTATTATAATATAATTTATTTTAGAAAATAGTTATGTTTATTTCTTTTAAATACAAAAGATTTCAATATAGTTGTATTCATTGAAATTCATTTAGTAGGTATTATTTGAAATATGTTACATGTTATCTTTCAATATAATTTAATTCAAAGTCAAATATTTTTAATTAAATTCTTCCCATTTAAGTTGGTCATTTATGTATTTATTGTTTAATTAACCCAAAATTTTGAGAATGATAATGATAAATTTTTATTTAATGATTATTTCATAATTTTTCTTTGGTGGGAGTATTTGAAGTAACACTACACTAATGCACTCACTTTAGGGTTTTTCATACCTAATTATGACTTCAATGGAATGAATTTTTTCAAATAGGAATATCAAATCTATAAATAAAGTGGTTTTGTAGTAAGAAAAGATAATTTTATCTAACATAATTTGATATTAAAACATGACAGAGAGATTGATTATTCAATGTTTGAATTTGGAAATCATGCATGGATTAGGTTTCTAAGAATGGTTTATAATAGTCATATCGTACTGGAATTAGAAAAATGGTGATGTTATAGTTTCCTTGTTTCTATTCATGTGATATAGAGATGGATCAAAGAGGATTTATTCCCCACTTTTACTCAGAAAACGAACTTATGTGGATGATAATATTCCAAGGAAGATAGGATTAAAATAATTAAACAAACTGGTGCATTTATTATGTGAAATATAAATGGAATGGTACCATTTTGTTGTGTGTTTGTGTATTTTGTAACAAAAAATATGTTCCTCCAATTTGAGAGAAGAAAAATATTTTTTTGTAGTTGTATCTTTCAGAAGCTGGAGTTTTAGGAAATTGGAGGTTTTGGTAATAGTATTTTATATCATAAAATATATATAGTAGCAGTTTTAACCATGTAAGTATACTATAATATCCATGTTTAAACAGTGGTTGTATCATGAAATATCCATGTTTAAAACTATTGATATAGATGACCTACTACCATGGTTTATATGTGGTATTAATCTCTAATTTCCCTGATTAAACCATGGTTGTAGAAAGGAAGAGCCATGGTTAAAACCTTGTCTATAGAGGACCTACTTCCATAGTTTTAACCGTATCAATAGTATTCAATTTCAACAATTAAAAACTGGTTGAATCTTGAAATAGACATGGTATAAAGCATTGAAATTGGTCATCAATATCCATAGTTTAAAACAAGGTAATAGGAAACAGTTATTGCAATGGATCATGCTAGCACGGTTTTGGTAAACTGTGGACATAGGCTATTTTCATGGGTTTTTTGTCTTGTATCTATGGTTCAAAACAATGGTCATAGTTCAATTATCATGTTATTAGTTTTAAAATATTTTATTTTTTACATCTAATTCTTTTAAGATTCTGCAAAAGGTTCAAATATTTATTTAATGAATTGAAATCATTTTTGAAATGATTTTTGATAAAATTATCCTCTATCAAAGAGGTGAATTTTTTTACTTATTTAATGAAACAATGTTTTGGGTTTATTAGTATATAATTTTTTATTCTTGGATTTCATATTTATTTATATATTTTTTTGTGTCCATTTATTAATTTATGATTTTTCATATGAGGTCGATTTTAATGGTCTTTGTACTCTAATTTTTTTAGGTTAGACCCCCATTTGGAATTAATTAACTCTATGGTTGATAAATATCTACTTGGTATCATTGATTTGTTGGCTATAGTATCATGTCTGAGTGTTATTTCTCACTATATCTAGTTTGATAATTTCATTTGATAATTAAAAAACCAAAATACTATTTATTTATGAAGGAAACAAGGTTATCATGAATTAGTGATGTGTCTAAATAAGGTTGAGTATTTTTTTCATCCAATATAAACTTCATGAATGTATCAAGGTTAGGTTTTAAAATTTTATGCTATATGTTTTGGGTTTAGGTGGTGTAAACCCTTCATTTGGACTGTGCCACATAAAAACTATTCATATGTATATTTTAAGGCATGGTTCATTCATTAACTCTTCTCTGATTTAGTTAAAGTGAATAAAGCTATCTAAATTAACGGTTTATTGAAAATGAGATAAAATAATGTTGGATTATACAAGATACATTATTGATTTGGTGTTATATCTTTTTCATCTTTCCAGTGATGATTCTATAATAAATTAGTGTTTCACAGTATCTCTTTTGGTATATATGCTGTGTACTATGTTATCTCTTGGACTTGAATCCTATAAAGAAATAGTAAATAATTCTATCATAGTTAAAGTGGTCTTGGTAGGAAAAAATATAGGTTTTGGAGGTTTCTCTTTTCTGTAGATGTGGTTGAGGAAGCTCCAGTGAAGGAAAAATGAATTTTGGGTAGTCAAACCCTACATGTAATGACATCATTATACCAAATTTTTTTCCACAGGTTTTATATGAATATGATAAATTGTTTTTATATTATTATATAAATGTGGTACATAATAAATATTCTTCTTAGAATACTCCTACGTCCTATCTTTTTTTCACCATTTTCATTATATATAATGGTTCAATAGAGGAGAGGCTTGAAATAATGTTTCTGTGAAACCTAACCCTTCTGATGATCCTTTTGAATTTCCCAGTGACCTCAATGTAAATAGTTGTATTTTTTTACCCTGTAATTTATGTAGTTATTGAATTCTATATTTTTTATGTAATAACTCATTTCATATGGTATCCCATTTTATCTTTCTCTCATATTTAATCCCCAGCTTTTGATTAATTGAATAGTATTATTTTGAATTTAAGGGAAAAGTTTATATGGTGTGGAAAACCACCAACTATATGTTTTCTATGTTGAAATGATTTCATTAGTAGAATCAATGCGGGAGTTTATAATCAGTTTATAATATAATAAGAGATTTATTTCTTTGGACTCTACAGTCTCCAATGTGGTTCATGAGTAGTTTTCTTTCTAGTGTTATCCTAAAATATTCCCTATAGGATGTTTATTTTATCACGAATTCTCATCCCTCAATAGTTTTTTGCTTTCTGTTAACTTCTTTTGTTGTTGGAATTGCGTTATTCCATTTATTTTTAATGGTTGTACATATGAATTATTAGGTTGGTTATATGGATATTGGTATTCAATGTTTGTCATATATTGATGTTTTATTTGGTTTATTAGGATCGGATGATCTGGAACCACTATCCTTGGTTTTCAATTAATTGGACTAAGGAAATACTATGTACTTCTTTTTTATTAAATATTTATTAATAGTAACTTCAAATTATTCTCCATTTTTCTCTTGTGCAATCTTTTTCGATGGATTTTCTTATGAGGTGTCACGATTTTGATTCAACCTTAGCATGGTGAAAGTTGTGTTCATAACCAATTGAGTAGTTAAGGATATCTCATCTAACTTATTAAGAGGTATCACTTATTTAATTTTTGTTGGAGATTTGCTTTATTTCTTAAAACAATTCTTCAGTTTTCTTTTGGATGTCTAGTTTTATGGATCAAGCCTTTAGAGTTGTTCTCTAATGATATATATATATTTATTTTCATAATTAATATTTTTTTGGTTTTAATCTATGAGGGTTAAATATTTAGATTCAATTTTGTGTTTCATTTCATTAGCATAGACTTTTTTTCTTTTTTCCTCTTGAGTTGTTAATTTTTCTTTCCTCTTGATTGACCATTGTACCTGAAAAATTATAGGGGAAGAAAGCCTAATAGTTGGGAGAATTATCACATCCAAACTTTGTACGAATCTTCTTTATATATTTTTGATTCTATATTTTTTTATTCTATTTATTAGTGTTATTTAGGATAATTTAATAGTATTATAGTAGTGAACGGAAGGAACATGATCAGTGTAAACCATGGACCGTATCCTGGAAACCATGCAGCTTGTTTTAGGGTCCCATAGGTGGGTGAAAAATTATGATACTATTTAGAAAATCCTTATGTCAAACTATGAGCCTTTGATCGAGTAATTTCACATGACTGTTTCATGGTTTATCAAATAGTGAAACCAAATCTTGTCTCTCCTCCAGGTTTCTAAAAACCAAAGTATGGTTGGTGAATTTTATAACAAAATATATAACCAAACTATGAAGAGAAAATTAATTAATTTGAACATTTATTTTAAATCCAGAAACAACATTTATTAATGTTATTATTCCTTCTTCAACTTAGGATATTAAACCAAATCCATCTGCTTGGAGATATTAGAGATCCCAACCCATCCCAAGATTTATTCCAACGAATAAAGTGGTTCTTGATATATAGAAATCAAGGTATGGATATGATCTTCATCATTATTAATCATTTATCTAAATATTATGTATTTCCCTTAAATTGAATCTTGTATCAGGATGACTATCACTTGATCTAAAGTTCATTTTATGGTCTAATAATAATTATATTATTTTGATCATTAGGAGATAAATAAATCATCAAATCCTTTGACCATTATGATAACCCTCTCCAGTTTTTAGGAAAATCATTCTATATTGACCTCTAATGATCTATGTTTTATTTCATTTGAATTTCTTGAATTGAGTTTCACGGTTTAAGGCTATCCTTTTCTTATTAATATACCAATTTATCTTTGTATTGTTGATCTCATTCAATTTTTAGAAATTCCATTTTTTTAGGTTGGTGTCCCAATTACATCTCTTTAAAATTAAATATATGATTTCATAAAACTTAATTATTGTATTTAAATGTATCACATGTTATAGATTATACTTGGGTATATATATTAAAGAATTACTTTTTCATGGGTTTTCAATGAAATGGACAAGCTTGAGTTTTTTTTATGAAAATATATTTAAATTAATTTAACGAAATAAGATTTTGTTTTTGTTATTATAATTAATATTTATCCCTTTATTATTATTCTTGATATCATTTTTTGTATTAACTTCCAAAATGATGGGAAAAATTTTCCCTTCTAATGACCAGATGTGTTAGCATTTTTTTGTGAAATGATTTAAAAGCATACATTTAATTAATAATATTTAATGATGATTTATTCGTTTGGTTTTTAAAAGGGGGTTTATTTATTTTGAATTTAATTGATGATCCCATGTCCTAGTAGTAACTTTTAGTTATTTATTTGAAGAATATAAATCCATAAGTTATTTCCCTTTATACCTGATGGAAATTATTTATTCTCAAATTCACGTGATTAAATATCCCTTTAGATAGAAGTTGAATTGTATTATATTGTTTGGATTAATGGGATGTTATTATATGGGTGATTAGATTTGTGAGTGAGATAAATGGTAGATTTTAAATTTTATTATATATGATTATATTTAATTTAAAAATTTCTTACAGTATATAAAATCAATTGGAAGAAATGCATGTCTAGGTGGGAAGTCTGGGTACACATGTTCTCTTGTTTAGAATTATTATTTGGACAGTTCCCCTAGGTGGGTTTTAGGTCAAACAATGGCATGTTTCCCCTTGATTATGTTAGGTTGTGTTGGACCATGTGTTTGGGTTGTGATCGATTGATGTTTTGTAGTTTTTTTTGAAAATAGAATTTTCTTCTTTGATGGGTATGTTATTTATATACAAGATTGTTTCACTTCAGCACCTTAAATTACATACTGATGATATATTTATATTTTCCAAATTTTTTATCTTGAAATTAGTGAAATTATACTTCACCCTCTTTGAATATTTTCCTTCAAACAATTTAATGTGTAATTTATTCAATATTATTTTAAAGGAATTAAATTGTGTCTTTCTAATGTGATTTAGTTTTTTGATAATGATGTGTTTTCAAGGAAGACTGTTGGATATTTTTTTTAAATAATGAAATATATAAAACCTATTTTTATATCATTATTTTCAAACTTGTATGAAATAAATTTTATTTTAAAGAGTTATGATGTGGTTCTGTAGGTGGTGAATCAATAGGCTTTTAGATCATGCCTATATATCTCACAGTTTTAATTGGATGCATTTTCGTTATAGATATACCTATATATTTTGTCATGAGTTATGGTGGAGGAGTCTGTGGCATTGCCTTACTTAAACATAGAGATCATAGTGGTAAGTTGTATCTATTGCATTTTTTTTAGTTGTATCAGCTGTTAATCATGTATTCTATTGTTTTTGTATTCTTATTAGTTCTTTTATTAATGGATATCTTATATTATTCATTATTTGGATTTTCTTTCCAATGGATATATATATATATATATTTTTATTTATGGTTAAAATCATTCAAATTTCCTTCTTGTTTATACTCATGCACTTTTATCTATCCTGTGGGGGTCGAGAATTCTTCTTAGAACAAAGTATGGATGGTATAGGTTTCTTGTTCATGGATATCATGGGTTATTTCATGAAAATTTGTATTAGTGAAAGGTTTCACTTTTTTTGGATCTCTAGTAGTTTGGAGGTAGGATTATCAGAATTAAAGTAGATTTTCATGGGACGGTTATTGGTCACCACACATTATGGACGAACATTGAGTTACAAGGTTTATCTGAGATGAGTACTTCTGGAATTAAAGATCGGTTCTAAGAAGCTATTGGGATAATTTTTTTATTTTTTTATTTTCTTTATTGTATTGAAAATTCATAGGATATTTTGAGAAGACCTATGTTTTTTTTTAAATTTTTGAGGAGCTTCAGAGTGACCCTGGTTACTAAGGATAGATTGGAAAAATCTATGTAGCATATGTAGCTGACTTAGGATGACTTCTGGTGAAATTTACATGGGCAGCTCAAGGTCTTCCAAACTCTACTACAAACCACATTCAAATTTTAATTTTTTTCTATTTTATATATTTTTATTCATCATTAGTAAAATTACTATTCCTTATCTTGTAATTGATTTTTGTTAATTTGGGTGTTTCTTATGGAAACTTAATTAATGTTTTGGTTTGTTCATGTTTGATTTTTAAAATCATAAAATTGCGTTATTTGAAAGAAGATGAAAATTTTATAGAGTTGTGAATTATTTTTGTTATTTAAAAGATAATGTGACATATGTAATTAAGGATAATTTTTTAATAACATAAATGTTGTTTAAAATTGGTTAAGTTATTTCTTAGTAAATACTAGAGTTTTTTTTAATTTTGTGTAATTCAGTGGCTTTGAGGATGAATCTTAATATACAACGAGTATTTGTGTCATTTGGGGTTAAAATAAAATGAAATTTTTTTTATGGAAACTTTTAGAATAAATTTTTTATATGTTTTGTTTCCATTTAAATTGTGGTACTAATTTTCTAAAGTTGTAATTTACATTCTAATTTTTTCTGTTTAAAATTTTTGTTTTGTTTTTGGTGCTACTATAAAATATATTGAATTTAAAATGATGATGGCATGTTGGAAATTGTTTTGGTTCATTGTAGAAAAGATAATGCTAATTTGTTTCAACATTTAAATGTGATGTTACCAATATTTAATTAGGATCTTCAATAGAGTTTAATTGTAATTTTTTTAAAATTGATAGTCTGAAAGTAGTTTTGTGTCAATGAATTTACCTTTAAGAGTTTCAAATAATGTTTGAATATTTATTTAAATAGTGGAAATAATTTCTAAAATGAGTTCTTATTAAACCCTCTTGTTTTAATCAGGTTAATTTCTTTCTCTTAGTTAATGAAACAAATATTTTTTCTTGTTGGTTTATAATTTTTTTGGTGTTGGATTATCAATTTTTTAAATGGTGTGTTACGATTGTTTGTTAATTTATATTTTTTTATGGGATTTGTTTTATTGTGTTTGTACTCCTTGTTTTTCTAGTTTGAATGAATTCATATTTAATTGAATCTTTGGTTGATCAAGGTATTTTTTGGATGGTTGTTCCATCATTTATAGTCTAAAGGATAAATGTTCATTCTCACAATCTCTAGTGTAAGGAATTAATTTGAGAACTCCAAACTTTAATCCTCTTTAAATATTTTGGAAATAGGTTTCTATTGAAGAAATGATATAGATGATTAAGGTTGAGGAAATTTTATCCCATCTTGAGATTTATGAATCTCTAAAGTTTTATTTTTGAACCTTCATGCTAGTGTATCCATGTTGGAAGTGCTAGAAGTCTCTCATAAATACTAAACCATAGTGGTACCACTATTTATTGACATTCAAGAAATATTTTGTATAATAATTATTCTAAAATTTTGTGAAAGATCCTAAAGATATGGTATTTCATGGTCCCTAGAAATTTGATAAAACAATGTCATGGTATGGGTGTTTTTATCAAGTTGGTGTCGTATCTTCACAATGTATACAGTGATGATTCTTTAATGTCATGGTTTTTCAGGGAAGGTATTTAACAACATATATAATGGGAATTTTTTTCTCTCTTACATGAATCCAATGGTGAATTTTTAAAGAATTTTACCATAATTTAAGAATGATTGGTAGGAGAACTAGAGGAATTAGAGGTTTCTCTCATCCATTTATAGGGTGGAAGAAACTTAAAGAAGGTAAAAACAAAGTGTTCTAAGTCAAACACTATAAGTGGTTATATCAAAAGAATATATCGTTTCTTGTTTTTGTTTTTCTCTAAAAATAAATACTAGGTTTAATATCAAATCATTAAGGAGGGATATTAGTACCTACTTGTTAAATGAATTTTTTTCTTATGCTTGTTTGGGTCATTTGGAAAGGTTCGGTAGAGGAGATGTTTTAATGAATGTTGGAGTGATGTGAACCTATTATGAATGTTCTATAGATAAACTAATTTATCCCAATATTGGGAGTGGTATTTGAATTATCATGGAATTTCTATGGTGATTGTTTGTTTAAGATTTCTAGTTACATTATTTGATTATATCTTAGTGATGTAAGAATTAAATATACATGGATTCTCAAGTTATCTTTCTCTCATACTTTAATACAAAATTTTATATGAATTTAGTTGGAATAGTTTAAATTTGAGTGACATATAAATATGGAAAATATTCTACCATCAATAATTATTTTATAATGAATTTATTTCTCTTCAAAACATGATATGGAATCACTATTCAGATTGGTATTTGAAATAGATGGAGTTCCCGAGATACTATAATCTTTAAGGTGGTTCATGTACAATTTATTTTCTTCTGTTATCCTTGATTATCCCTATTGGTATGTTCATTATATTAGTAATTATCATTCCTCAGTAGACGTTTCCTTTATATATTATTTTTTTTGTTTCTGACATTATGTTGGGATATTTATTTATTTATTGTTGTACTTTAGAATACTTGGGTAGGTGTTAGAGAAACCTGGAGCTGAATCTAGAAATGCATTAATGTTTTTTGGTTGACCAAGTTTTGGTGATCAAGAATAATTATCCAGAGTTTTTCGTCTCTTTTTCTCAGGATAGTCTATTTAATTCTTTTTGAGGCAAAATTTCTTATGAGGTATTTCATATTCCTCAATGACGTTCTCTTATGTGATCTTATTCAGTGTATTTTTTAATGTTTGTTGATATTTTGTTAGTTTTTTGAGATGTTGATGGGTGTGTTCATCATCAATTGAGTAGTTAAGGATCTATAATCCATCTTTTGAAGACATATCACATTTTATATTTTATTTTAAGAGTTTCTCATTCATACTTGAACCAAATTAATTGTATTCATTTGAGGGATAGTTTCATGGATCAAGACTTTGGATTTTTTTGTCTTATGATATTTTTTTCTTTATTTTCCTTGTTTATAATATTTTTTTTGTTTTTATCCAAGACGGATGAACTTTTAAAGTCACTTTTCTATTTTGGTTTATTAGTATAATATTGGTTCCTTTTTTCTGTTGAGTTAGTAATTCTCTTTCCTCTAGATTTACTATTTCCTAGAAAATGTTCTTGGTGAATAAACACTTACGGTGGGGATAATTGTAACATCCCATCCTCAAATAACACTATTTTTTCATAAATTTTTAGTCTATCTTGATTCAATATCTTTCTAAGTGTCTTTTCTCAGAATTTTTTAGTGTTTTAGGAGGTAGATAGTTCGGGGAAACTATTCACCATATCCAGCAAACCATACGTCTAGGTCTTAGAGGAGGGTTCATGGTTAGTAAAAAACTAAGAAACACAAGGAATCCTCCTCTAAGAACTATGAATATTGGGATATATTTGTTTCATAAGGTTAGCACATAGTTAGTCAACTTGTGTAAAAACCCATGGAGATCCACCAAATGTTCATAACTAGGGGCATGGTTGGAACACAGTTTACCAAAATATGTGAAAAAATATAATATGATAATTAATTAACATTGAAATTGATATTCAAATAAAAAAATTCTGTCTTTGACCTCAATATTTTTATTAATGATTTGGATCTCAACCCAGAGGCTTTCTTTTGTAACATTTAGAGATCCCAACACTTTTGGAGATTTATTCTAATGAATCAAGTGGTGTTGGATTTAGAAAAATCATGGTATAGATATGTTCATCATCATTCATCACTATTTATCTAGACATCCTCTATTTTCCTTGCAATAGATATTATACCAAGGTATTTTTCACTGTATATATGAATTATATTATGATATAAGAAGATTTATATTATATAGATCATTCGTAGAGGAAGAAATAATCGTATCCTTTGATCATTGGATTAACAATTAAGGGGTTTAACTGTATATTCTCTCCTATGAAATCTGTTGATCTAGGGATTATTAATTTTAGGATTTTGTTATATGGTATTCTTTTTTTAGGTCCCACGTTTTCTATTTTAAGTCTTCTTTCTATTTAAATTGTGTATTCCATAAATTTTTTTGAAATTAAAAATGTTTGAGGTTGGTGTCCCAATCATATCCTATTAAAATTAAATTTATGAATGTATATTTCTTATATGTTGGATTTCAATATCTATGATGTTACCACATATTAATGGGTAGCTATATCAAATAATTATATCTTCATGGGGTTTTTTTGAGATGGATAAAATAGAGATATTATATGAGAAGATCATTAAAATCATTTTAATTAAATAAGACTTTGTTTTTGAAATTATTTTTCCCTTTTGTCCCAAGCTAATTTATCATAATATATTTTGTGGCATTAAATTCAAATATGATGGAAATGGGTTGTTTTCTAGATATCAGGATAATTTATCATCATTTAAAAATACACTAAAAGAATAAATTTAATTATATGAATTTAATGATGATTTACACGATTAGTGTTTTAATGGGGATTCATTACTTTCAGTTTAAAAGAAAGATTGCATGGACTGGTTGGAGCATTGTGTGGTTTATTTAGAAAATAACAGACTATAGGTCATTCCCCTTTATGTGTGATAAAAATTATGTTTCCCTAAATTCTAGAGATTAAATTTTACTTTAGAGGGATGTTGAATTGTAATGTTATATTTAGATAATGTGGGTGTTCTTATATGGTTGTTCAGAGGTGTGAGTGAGATAAATAGTTTTTTTCTGAAATTTATATATGGTATAATTATTACCCTGAGATGCTTAGATCCATATAAATTGTATGGGGAGACCTAGTTTTATAAGGGGAATAATAGGTATATATTTCCACATGTTTAAAATTATTCTATGGATAGTGACTTTCGTGGGACTTAAGTTAATATATAGGATGTTCCCTCTTGGTTAGTACATGAATGTAATGATTGGTTGTTTAGAAAGGGGATGATTTATGTATAGTTTAATTCTATCATGTTGGCTTTTATTCATTTAAGACCATAGTATCGTTGTTCTAGACTATTGCCCTTTATCACCATTAGTACGATGACGTCGATATATGCATATTTTTAGAAATTTGGTTATTTAATAATTTTTCAAAAGGTATTATCATTTCCTTCAATATTTTCCATTACATTTGTTTAAATGAATATTTTTTGTATTTTTTTTGAAGGATATAATTTGTTGTTTAATTTTAAAATGACAATGGTTTTTTTAAAATAGGGTTTTTTCATGAATTGTTTTTCAAAATTGTTTTAAATAAATGAATGTATAAAATTTATTTTTAAATAATTATTTTAAAACATAAATGAAAAATCATTTCCTTTAAAGTTTTATAATTTGGGATAGTGGGTAGAGGCCCACTGGTATTTTAGTTCATGTCTATATATCTCAATGATTTGGTAAGATTCTCGATCATTGTATATATCCCTATATATCTAGGTTCGTGGTATGGTGGAGGTGAATGTTTTGTTTCCACACTTTTATATGGTGGTCTTAGTGTCTTGTTGTATTAGTTTCCTTATTTTTTAAGTTTTATCATCAATGAGTCATGTATTCTATTATTTTTTTATTCTTGTTGATTCATTTACTATAGGATATATCATATTATTCCTTGTTTGTATTTCCATTCTGATGCATATCATTTTTATGTTTACTAAAACTTCTATAAATCGTACCTATTTCATTATTATTGATGCCTAGTTCCTTGTCTTCATCCCATTGGGATCAAAAATGCCCACTTAGCCTTACCACCATTTACTTGAGTGTCCTTTTAGGGGACACCTTTAGTCATTACTTGACATGAGAATTTAATCTATCTTCTTATCCTATTTCTTATTCTTATATTCTAATATCCTAGCTGAAACGTCTATGTTGTCAGTAATATGAGTTACTTTTATTTCCTTCAACTGAGGTGCAATTGAAACATCTAAAAATTTTCACTTCACATAAGTTAATTAAATAAACTAAGAACAAGTTTTTATCAAATCAAAGGAAACCTTATATTTGATACCAATAGAAGTTACCAATGGATCATGTAGTCAAATTGAGAGGGGTGATTTAGTATTTTCCAATTTTTCAAATTGATACAACTAATTTTTTTACCCCATGCAGTTTATCAATACTCTGCCTTAATTAGGAAGCATGGATCTCAATTATGTTTCATCAAATATTACTCTAATGTTTAATGTAGATATTAAAAAGGAACAACAACACACAAATATTTTTACATTTTTCAGTATAAATATAGACAACCTGCACCTTATTATATTTAGTTGTTATCCTGCACCCCATAATATCAAGATTTAGGTATGTGTTATAATGGGGTAGTTTTTATCGTATACCTAAGATAAATTATCATCCTCACTGTGACTTCAACATATTATGTATGTGAATCTTCACTATATTAAAAAATTTAAAATATATTTATACTACATCCCATAATATTCAATAAAAATAAATTTATTTTTATAAAAAGAATTTTATATTTCTTTTCACATCATGAAATAATGTTGAATATAAATCTATAAATAATATTGGGAGGTAAAAAATGAATAATGAAAACACTATTGTATACTCTATATGCTCCAACTCTCCCATAAAGATCACTCATCAAATAATAATTGTATAAAATTTGAACAATTATGACAATAAGTAACATTATAAATGTAATTATAGAACAATTACAAGTAAGGTAGTGATTAATGAAGTATCGTAATTGTGGAGTATATATAAGTAGTGTTTAATGTGGAAAGTGACCATTTAGATCTGAATGTTACCCAACCATAAGTCAATATGATCATTGGGAAGTATAACTTTTGGGTATTATGAACATTGTTAATAATTTTATCATTATAATTAGTTTTTTTAAATGGATATTAAGATAGATAATTTATAAAGAAGGTAGAAACAACAGCCACAACTAGTAAGATCTTGACATATGAATCCATTTTATTTGATCTTGGGAGGGAGGCAACATTACTAGGGTTCACCCTTAACCAAGCCTATTTAGTTATTCATCAATCATGGAACAAGCATAATAGACTGCAAAATATGTTCATGTCAGTGGATATCAACGCCATATTAATGTAATCTCAACCACACTAAGAAAGTAATGACATTATATACCTTACCCTTAGGGTGGGTGCTAGTGTAATAAAGGGTTATGTATCGAGACATTAAGTTGTATTAAGGTGTAAACTCATTTAGAAATGAAATAATGGTTTCACCATTCTCACATATTTTTAGTTAGCATATCACCCCTATATAAATGATAACATTTTCATGAATATTGGATGAATATAATAAAAAATTTATAAAAATAAATTGTAGCTTTTTTGGAAAATATATATGTGTCTAATTTTTTATTAAAATATAATTTTAAGATAAAATGTATATTTGTTGAGAAATTCATAAAAAATAAAATTTATTCATATATAAATAATAAAACAATATTATGAAATTGTATATAATTTTTCTAGGAGTAATTAACTTGATTATATAATAACAAATAATATTTTTTAAAAATTCATTATTTTATTTGAAAAAAATAATTATTTAGGGATTTTATTTTGGAAAAAATTGACGTAATATTTTAAATAAACCAGTCAAAATAATCTAATTCTAACTTTTTTCATATTGTTTTGAGATAGAAAAAAATTTAGGAAAAAAGAAAAATATGGTTTAAATATATGGTAATAATTTTTTCAGCCAAATGAAATAAAAGTGATATTGTAAATAAATTGATGTCCTTATTAACCAAAAATACGTTTAACCATTAAAATAAATTATTAGAAAGTAATAACATTAATTTTCCAAACCTATAATGAATATTCCAAACCCTATAATATATTTTAAGATTTAAAAAAAATTATTTATGAATATAACAAAATTCCACTTCATGAATGATATTATTTCTTGGAATTAATATCTTAATGTATTAAGATATTAAAAAACACTTCTTCATGGGTAAACCATTCAAAAAACCATTCTTAGGCCAATGGTTTTATATTTTTTATTAACTAAACGTCTAAGGCCTATGTATGGAAATTAATAACTAACTCCCCTAATTTTTCTATAAATACCCACCCATTCTATGATTAATCCTCACTCAAAAGACATTGACTGCATCATAACCCTATTTTTCACTCTCTTGATCCATTATATAGATATATTAAAGTTATAATTAGTTATTAATGTTTGAAGAATCTTTTTCTATGCTTTAGGAAGACACTTTGAAAATAATGTTTTCATATTTCCTTTTTCACGAGTACTTGATTAAATTAAGTATTTTGATTTTCAATTGACTATGTAATAATGATTTAACTATCATTAATTTACTATATATTTTATCCTATATTGATGAGATACTTTCATTCTCCCTCATTAATTCCATTCCATAAACCACATTGTATATTAGTTATATTACTGAAACCATTCATTTTTTATCCATGCAACTCATTTATGTTGTGAATAACCAAACCTATTATAATTTTAGGTTATTCTTATATATGTAACTATACTTAATTCATTGGGTATTTTCATATATAAAACCCATATTTCCTTCTGATGGGTTTAAAGGAATGAATTGTACATGTATTTGAGCAATAATGAGCTCAATAACTCTTATATGAAACCAGTTTGTTATTTATCATGGGTTATTGATGAAATGATTTCTTATGATAATTGATTTATGTAGAACACATGAATTTATACATATAAAGGGTTCAAATTTATATCACACTAATTAATTTGGTAAATAATTAATCTCTATAGATAACATGTTTATGAAACCTTTGTGGATAACTTTAGAAATATTTATTAATATAACTTATCAATGAACCTTGTTGATATGATTATTAAAATCATATTATTATTCTTTATACACATTTACATGTTAGTTTTAATATACTTATTATTATTATATTCTTTTATACCTCACGTTTTATCCATAATTATTTCTTATATTAAATTTACTTTGTTGATCCCTTATAAGAATTTATGCTCATTTTTTCTATTGATATATGTACCAAGAAAATCATATTTAGTGAGGTTACCATGGATATAATATTAAAGGTATATCGTATAAGAATAAAATAATGTTTATATATATTTTATTTATTTAATTTATTATGTACTTATTTTCTAGGAAACTAACACTGAAGAGATCCTTGGATGTTATTAATGTAATAGTTTGTTAATGAATTATGTGTAAAAAAATGTATGAAAAGAAATGTTTTTATAGTTGGTATCAAATAGATATTTACTTATGGATTAAATTATGAAAACAAAAATACATTTAAAACCCAATGTATAAGTCTAAAAATATTAAACTAACATAAAATTATGGTAAAGTGTAGAGGATGTGGATTTCGTAGAAAATGACATCCCTGTCAGGATATTGGACTGTGGATGTGATTATTGCGTATATGTGCCTATGGGTTATCACAAAGAAAAATGATGTTTGAGTATTAGCTCAAACTTTATTCAGTGAAAAATGAGTGGAATTAAGCCTGGACACATATATAAACACTCGTAATGGATATTATTTGGTTAATTTCATTCTTTTCACAAACAATTATAACAGACATAAGGATAAGGTAATTATTTTTCATGATTAAAGTAAAACATCATGGAATTATGTTATTAAAAAAATTTAGGATTAAACATTCCTTTAGAATTACAATTATAATATTTAAAATTGTAATCAAATCCTCAATTAGGTTTTATTCTTATAGGAAAATGGAAGGAAACAGAATGAATCATGTAAATAATGGATATCAACCTAAAATGTGTGGAGTATCTTACATCAACAAGGAAGGAATAACCATCTATTGTATTCTTCATGCATTAGTGATGACCAATTTTTATTGGATCCTTTGATCTATTTATCATATAATAATTGATCAATACTATAGAAAATATATGTTCTATTCTCCATTTTCTAAGTAAGAAAAAGTGTCACACCCTTCTGCAAAATATCACATACCGACTCTTAATCTAACAATCACAAATATACCTCATACACTCTTCCTCATATTGTAATTGTTTTTTACTAGTATATCATGTATAATTCAGTATAGTGAAGTGTATATACCAACATATCGGAGTAGGTGGACAAAATAAATAAAAGAATTGATATAAATCAAGGTAAATGAAACAATGGAATAGTACACATGCATGTGTTGATAATATTCTAAATAATCCATCAAATACTAAATTATCTCAAACAATTAATTTTAGGAATGGAATACATCACAACATACAACATACAATATTTCTATGACCTAAAAGATAAAATACTTTATAGTACAAAAAATGGAATTTATTCCTAAACTTTCCCCCCTACCATGCTCCATCCTAAGAACCATGAAATCAGATACATACTGAACATGGCCAAAAATGAACCTAAAATAGAAGTTTGATGGTTTCATGAGTATCCATGTGTCATGGGATCCTGAGTATATAGGGAATATAACACAATAGTACACCACCAGGGATTTATATAAAGTAACAATATATAATCAAATTCCTCTAGAAGTATAATAAATATACATTTATCAGTTAAGAAATTAATAATTCACAGTTCAACAATTTAAATTAAAGGAAATAAAGAAACCACCAATTCCTGATCACTATGGTGATAATTGACCTCAGTTTGTACTATATTCTTCAATTTCTAGTTATTATTTGATCATTATATGCATCATGTATCGACTAGTTCCATGTTATACTACCAATTAATCCAATGTCCCCATATTCCGAAAGAATTCACATTGCTTATTTAGGAATTCCCATTCAATATATTCCATAGGGAATCCAAGGGGGTGACCCTTTTATTTCCACTAAATCATGTCTTCAAATTTGAACACAATGATCCATAATTAACTTTTAGAATAACCAATTGATTGGAATCCATGACATATACCTGAGTAATTCCACACTAGTTCAAGCTGAATCCATGGATATCATCCCACTAAATTTAACCATGGTATCCAATAAGATTACATGATATTAATTTGTGGAATTTTATTCAAATAGTAATTATGTAATTCCAAGGGGTAATTTTCCCCAGGGAATTCATGAAAATGAATCTATTTGAATATAATATCTTTCTCTAGGAATTACATATCATAAAAACTAAAATAATTCATGGGGTTTCATCATACTAAAACATTCATTTGAGTCCCCTATTAGAATCAATGGATCGATTATAAAATTCAACATCAATCAATTCAAAATTGAGTCTTATGAATCTCTATAAGAATTATTAAAAAAATTTCACCATAAAAAGGGAAATACATTCCACTTAATAAAATTTATCAATCATTAATTTATTGGGATAAAAAGTCACTTAGTTTTTATTTTAGAAATTAATAATTATTTTATATTATTTTACATTACATCAAAGAATTATAGAAAAATTTAGTTCCTCTTATTAAATAATTTCAATAGTTCCAAGTCTTGGTTATATAGGGTGTCATTAAAAACATATAAATGAAAATTCGTTATAGTTTTATTGTTGGAACTCTCTTTCTAGACCCCATTATTTGACAACTCTTTCTAAAAATTTGATATTGGATTCCCCACATGGAAAATTTTACCAATTACTTACAATAGGTATACATCCACTATAATTAAACACTATCAAATTTTCAATTCTTAGAGTTAATTTATTCCCTTAGGATAAAATGTGGTCAAGTTCCAATAAGGGCTTCACTTTGAAACCTCCCAACATAATAGGCTTTTACCTTATTAAAAAGGGATTTAACATTGGAAAATGCATTATAAAGAGATCTAATTAGTTTCCATATACTTCACAAGATAATTCAGTGAGACTATACGATGATTAATTTCATAAATTGAGCATGACTATGTGTTAATTATAGGATCCACTTACATTATTTATGAATACATTCCTCTTTAACACTTAGCTCAGTAACACACTATTGAAGCACATCCAAGACTGTTGGCCAATATCCAAACCATCAACGACCCTAACTCATATTCAAACTACCAATATTAATTAGTTATAATTAAAAAATTATTATTTAAAAAATTAAAAAATATTAACCAACATGAAAAACTGAGGAATAAATGATAAAAACATCCCGGATACTTCTGTCATACCCAAGATAAGACTTATGATCCTCCATAGGTCTGTTACAAACATGGTTCACTTACTCAATCCAAATCCCAATCAAATGGAACTAAAACCATAATAAAAGAAAAAAAATAAATAAAAAACCTATAAAATTTCCATATATTGGTTTACCTTCATTAAAATGATTGGTTATGCCGGAATATATTATATCATAACACCCTCTACCAGGTAATGAAAAATCCATATCATCCTGGGCCGATTCCACCATGATCTGGTGGAATCCAAACCGAACCCTAATAAGAGGACATAAAAATCAACTATAATAAAGGTATATGATGAATTGGGTGATAATGACCTGATTACTACAAAAAATAAAAAAAATAACACATAGGGAAACAACAATAAATTTGATAGGGGAATACTGAGAAAAAGGGGGAGGATACCCCTTTTGTCTAAACAAGATTAGGGGAGGAAGTGGGGAGGTGAAATGATCAAGGACAAAGGGGAATTTAGGTCATTTAACAATTTTTAGCACAATCTATAAAGTTTCATATTTTTACCACACATTTTTCATAATAATTCATGAATGTTTTGGTAGGAACATCCCATGTTGAAACCCCTCGCATGGTTTGGTCACACTGTTCATTAATAGTGTGCCGACCTTACAAAGAAACATTAGACCCATATTCAATAACATTCATAATTTTTCTACAACCATGTGGAAGAAATGATAAACAAGTCACAAAATAACAATATGTAACTAAAAATTACTTTGGATTTTAAGGGTTTCACGGTTCACACTAAGGTATTCTTATCAAACTGTTCACTAAGAAAAAAATAGTTCGAAAAATCAAAAAACCAACTGAAACTCATCATATTCACCAAAGCACCCAAGAAACATTCTAGTACTCAAAAAAATACTCAAAAAACATTATTATAAGATAATAAAACTTTTATATTCTTGATCCAAATGTAGTTTTTAAAAATGGATCTTTCAATAATGAAAATTCAAATTTAACTTTGAAATTCAGACCTATCTGTGCCCGAGGGTTTTTAAAAACTTCCAATCAAAAAACATATCATCCTAGATAACTATTAATGTTCATAAAAATGTATTCTATTACATAATTAGAAAATAAAATCCCACTCAATATCCACATTCCAAAATCTAATGATCAATGAAATTCTATATTATAAATGTAAACTCATGAAATTTAATTTTTGAATGTAAACCACCATTTGAAACCATTACTGAACAAAGAGATAGTGCTTTTATATTCTCATCTACCTAGATAAACCAATTTAATCTTTATACAACTAATAAATCATCTCATGGAACTCCCCAACATAAAACTAAACTAAAAGAGGCCAATTTTTAGACATAATACCCTCTACAATTGTAATTTTTTATCAGAACACCATCCTAATATTCCAACGGTGCCCCTGATGCAGTTCTAAACCCATAGTGCCTAAAAACTCATGAAAAAATGGTCCAAAATTGGTATCCATAGTCATTATCAGTTTCTCAAACAACGGTATGGACCACAGACGTTCATGTATCCTTCCAACAAGCCAACCTTTTCCTCAAAAGCATCTTCCTGCCTCCAAATATCACCAATCATACCCAAAATGATGATCAAACTACTGTTTTTGACCCAATTCACCCAAAACATATAAAAAAAACATGGACCTTTCCTAGATGTTGTTTCCCAAAAATGATCTTCATGATCCTACGATGCACCACTAACATGCCAATCCATGATGTTGTAAGCCCTGAGGGAATATTGTGATCAACTTAAAACACCCACAAAATTTTATTCCCAAATTCCTACAATGTTCCATGGCTGGATGATCAATAATCCATTCCCATCATCATTCCATACTATTAGCACTGACACACCACTAACCCATTAATGTTCAAATCACCACTAGCCATCCCAGGATCATAGTTTAGATCCATACCCCATCCAATTATACATCGAGAACTCCCTAATGAGTATATTTAATTTAACCACATTTATCCACTTGCATCAAAATTCCATGATGTTTTCCCACTATTTGATTTCACACACCCACAATTCCCCTCATATAATGGAAACATCACCACACCTAACATCTTATACCACATCAATAATGTATCCATGAGTTCATTTCACTAAAAAAATTTCTAATCATCATATCCCACACTATATACATCATTAAAGATGAAGGATCGATGGGACTAATACTTATATCCCATGAGGTCTAATACGAAAGGAAAATCATCATCTTCTCCCTGATCATGGGAACATCCCTCATGACACATGATATAATAACTACCAAAATTAGGATCACACTATTAAACAACTAATGGTGTAATACAAAACACCTAGCTCATACTTTAGTCCACCTAGAGAACCACCCCAAATGGGTCCCATTAGTACCATACATATGGTGCTCCTCATTATTCACACTCTCATATTATTCATGACAACCTCAGTTGCTTCTTTTGATGTTTCAATCTAGATAATACATGTTTCCAAACCCAATCCTAATATGTTCTTGTTTTCTACACTGTATTATCATAATTATTACTCAGAAACCCCTAGCTACTGAGCCCACATGCCCCTCATCAACTACTCATCGTCCCCCAACTTACACATACAATCTTCTTCTCACTTAATCATCGAAGGAGTATGCTTCTATACCAACCCAACCCTGATCCCAATGACAAACCACACCACCAACAAATTATTTCTCCCAATGATTCAATGAAGAAAATTTATTATATACTCTAGTGAAAAATAATTCATGAGTACCCGTATATAACATCAGAGATTCTCGGTTCACACAACCAAACCATTTTTCATGCAACTCTTACATGTTATCCCCTATTGGCATAGATCACCCTTAGTAATTTTAAAAAAATAGAGGAATATGAACAACTGAAAACCATATACATGGATACTCATAACAAAAGAATCATTCATAAGTTCTACTAGGTTTCATTCATGCTTACAATATGTTCTTAAAGGTGAATTCCAACTTAACAGGTCAACACACCAAACTGATCCTTCCCTTGAAAACCACATGAGCTACTAATGATCCAACTCTTTGGGTTTCTTACATTATAGATGTTGTTAGATCTTCTACAAGGTTTGTTCCAAACCCTTCCTATGGAATTCAATTTATAGATCATCTTGATCCCAATCTGTATCAAAACTGCCAAGCCTAACCCTCCTGAACCAATGTCACATGGATAGGCATCCAAATGGGTCTAACCATATTTAAACTAGCCACAAGATAAATATCACTTTATAATAAGTTCTTAATTACAAAACTCAAAGGAATATAATGAAACTTAACCAAATACCCAGTAACATGCCACATTCATCGACATCCTAAACGAAAATATATACACTAACATCAGCACATAAAAGTAATCCAATATCATCCAACCCCTATCACAATTCACCCTCAATGGAAACAAGGAACTGACTCCTAAACATAGATCCATAAATAAGGTTGTTCACTAGGATCACCTACATAGAAAACATATCTATCCCTATATAATCCATTATTTTTGGGATGACAGTAACTCTTATTTCAAGGTCATACAACAATATGTAAGGAAAAAATTCACCAGAGGGTCCCGCACCTGCGTTTGAGTCTTTTATAACCTACCCACACCTAGGTATTCTATAAACCACTGGGGTCTCAGTAAGTCACAACCCAAAAACTCATCAGAACCATAAAATATGTCATAACCATTGTGCTCTCTCATCCCCAACTACCCACACATATTTTCAACAAGAACTACCCTTTATATCCATAGATAGCGAATATATATGGTTCAAAATATTATTATTTTCCATTTTATAATATCTTATACCTATAGAATAAGGCACAAATAAATGAAATGTCATGTATACGTTATAGAAGTAATTATTATATGTTATACTTATAATTTTATTAATTTAATGCCACATAATAATCTAAGAAACTTATCACATAATTTCATTTAAAAATATTATTTGTCTAGATGATATCACAACTAAGGCTCAGTTAAATAGTAATTGAATTAAAATTTATAGAGTAAAACACTCTTTAAGTTGTAATTGGAATTTTAATAAACTGAAACCTCATATAAATCAAGACAAAAATAATCACACAACATGTCTTTTGTACATTTATAGGACTAGTTAAGTAATATTATACCATACATTTATATGGAAGCATCATAAAAATGGATAATAAAATTTAAATTAATATACTCGTGTCACTATCTAGGTAATTGGATAATAAAACATAGGAAATCATATGAATGAAATGTGAATCTTATATATCTGATTTTATTCATGAAAAAACCCAATATTTCCATGCCATACCAAGAGATAAGTCCCATAAATCATTATCTTCATAATCAATTTCATCACCTGAGGTAAAATCAGATCAACTATAAAAGAGCAGCATGAATAGTAATCTCATACCTGGGAACATGGACATTTTTTTACGTGAGGTGGAATGTTCTAGGAAAGAGCTCTATATAATACCATTTTAAAATGTACCCCCACAATGAACCGCTAAATGATGCCCCTACTTATGGTTTCTACTATACCTCAGGTGCGCCTCCCCATACACTGATGTCTTATAACTACCGACATGGGTCTATTGTTATAAAGTGGGGGAGTATACCTATAACATCCCAGGTAAATAAAGAATATAACCATTTCATATTTATTTATATTTGTGAATTAAATATTAATTTTACTTTAAATTGGATGCTATGTTCGATGGCGTACCCGATACACAACAACAACTTTCTTTTAAATCTTACGTTGCTCACAACTTTGAGTTATACTAAAAAATAAAATAATATTATTATTATTTTAAATGGTAGTTAACACGTAGCTATTATATTAGTGGGAATGAATTTAACCAACTAAAATATTATTATATATATTTTTTATAAGTTTTTACATTTATTCAATAATGTTAGAGCTTAAAATGTGAATGAATCTAATTTTAAGCATAAATACTCTAATATTATTTAAAAGGTTGATTTACCACCTTTTGAGGGAGAACCCTCCTTAAATCAAGTTTTTGTCACTTTTATATGTTCAATTTGTAAAAATAAAATTCTTCTTTAGAATCAAGACATCAAAATTTACTTTGGGTAAAATTTTGTTGTTTTTCTGATAAAATTCTTTTTTTAATGAACAGTGAAAACTAATATATTTTAATTCAAAACAGTCTTTTAATCTAATTTATTTATATGGTTATATTAACTTTATAAATGGTTTTAAAGTGTAATTATATTATATTTTTACCATTTAATCTAATTTTGGTAATTGTAAGTAAAATCACATTGATATTACGCATAAACAATTGTCAATATTTTGAAAATTATTATTTCTTAAAAACATGCTTTTGGTTTTGACAACAATAATTAATTTTAAAATAATAAATGTAACTTCCATGTTTTTAATTTGGTAAAATAGAAATAATTTTTGAATTTGGAATATGAAATATAGCTAATGATGAATTTTTGGTATTTTTCTAAAAAAGTTCAATTTTTGATGAATAGTGAATACACTGAGTGGTAGTTAAAAACCTGACTTTTTCATTTAAATGAGATTTTACAACTTATTTGAATTAAATTTAAAAAATATGACATAAATTTTTGTTATTAGTTATTAAAATTTGGTTCAATAAGATGAAAATAATCTTTTGTGAATAGTAAATTTTGACTTTTATTTACCGTAGATAATGGTAAATAGGGTACTCAGGGTAAATATAATATTATAATAAAATAAAGTTACCTTAACACTTTTTCAAACCTTATTTGACGATACATGGAAGACCAATACAATACTTGGGTGATATTTTGGGCCTTTGAATGCTATTTGGGTAAGATAATGACATTAATAACATTTATTTAAAGTAAAAAATAATAATCTCATAAACATCTATTATTTTTCTAAACTAATTTTATTTTGTGGTTATATAAAATTTATATTTGACTATAAATATTAATTAGAAATATAAATATATTTAATACATCATGGTAATTTTTCTATAATTTTTAGAAATCAAATAAATAATATTATTTATGACACAATAATGATGTCGTGCTTACCCCATTAATAAGTTATTTAAATAAATATGATTATAAAAATTAAAACAATACCCAAAATCTCTCCAGTTGTTATTGGAGGATTTTATTTCGAACATGAGTCATGTTATATTCAACTTTAATGATTTTTTGGCCTTTATAATCTGAAAATAATTATATAATAAAATAATATTTTCAAACTTTTCTAAAGAGACCCTCCTCTCCCTTATAAAAATCCCACACCTTAAACCCATTACTCACACCTCTCAATCCCCTTGGATCATCCAAAATATTCCCAAATAATCTCTCACGATCCCTATCTTCCAACTAGAGGCCTCCCCTTAGGCATAAGGCACTTCAAGACATATTTTTCGGTCAAACCAAAGGGAGTTACCTGATTTACAGGTAACCTCTTATCTTAAGTTCATTTCTTTTATTTTACTTCTCCAACCCACTGAACACTTTTTATTACTTTATTTTATAACAAAATAAGTTTCTTCAATATACTAGGATGCTTTTATTATAAGTATTGTAACAACAATTACACATGCCTCTATCTAATGGGTAAAGAAAATAATGTTTCTCTGGAAAGTGAATTACTGCCTCATGAAACGATGATTGCTGAATTATCTCCGACCACCTCTCATGGTGGAAATTATGATGGAACCATATTTAAATGTGATATATGTTATATATATATTTTCTCTATGATTCTGTATTTTTCATTTATATCATACCTTTATTGTTTCCATAATGGGTAATCACGATAATTTCATTTGAGGAAGTGCGGACTACCACCCCCTCAAAGTGACATGACTCGTTCCTACCATACATGGGACATATAAAGTATGGATTCAATATAATTATATATTATATTATACTATAATTATAATATACCTATTTATAATTATGTTTTCATTCCATTAAAATATTAAATATAAATGAATGTAGCATTCATGCCTACGTATGGCTTACCGTCTCTATGAACATTGCATTTCATTTCTTATCTCCAGATGTTATGTACTATTATAAATACACACATATATATATATATGTGATATATATGATATATATGATATCTAAATCATTAATATCATCCATGGGATAATGGAATTTTGACCACATGGACAATTTATAATTATAACAAGTTCATTTTTAACTCATTTTCTAAACATCGACAAAATGTCTAATATGAAATCAAACAATTAACTAATTGTATAGAAATGTAATAAGTTATATAAAATTATTAATAAATTTGAAAAAATTTCTTACGAAAGTATAAACTTACTTAAATTTATTATTCAGGAAATTAATGAATGAACGGGTCATGTGGGACATGATGTAAAGGGTCTCTTATCTCAATTTTAATTCTGTGAGGTTTCCATTGGTCGCTGATTATTTATTCCATGTGGTGTATTGTGTATTGAATTTTGATATATATTGTCATGATTTTTTTTATTCATGTTATTCTGTTATTCATTTGGTTGTTATTAACTTTTGGTTATACGACTCGATTGATTACAACATGGAAAGGGGTTTTCATCTCACTTTTTATTCCCATGAGATTTATGCTATATTGCCACTATTTCCTTTTGTGTGGTGTATGTAATACCCATTATTTTATTCATTGTGTAATATTATTTAATTTATGGGTAATTACAACTTCATTTTATGATCCTACCTTCATGGGGTGTATGTTACATATGTTACAAAATCGGTAAGGGAACCTCTTACCCTCTTCTATATAAAAGACTTTTTTTGTTATGTCTTTTAATTTACATCTTATAAAATTGGGATATGTTCTTATATATCTTTAATGATGTAAATTTTATATCTAAGTGATTAGATACCCTTTTTTCTCTCATAAAATCATTTTCTTATTTTTAATGTGACGTTGTTAAGCTATCGAATTTCTGTAAGGGGATTTATTAACCCAATTTCAATTATTTGGTTTAAACTTCTATTTCATGATTATGTCGTTCCATAAATATGTATGAATGACCTATGAATATTTTAAAATTAATATCCACTTATATTACATGTATTTATATTTTTCACAAATAATTTTTTCATTCATTTATCTTTGATCAATTGGTACGATCTTTGTAAGGGATTTAGTCTCAATTTACATTCCACTGAAACTTATTTATTTTTATGAACCAATTCACTTTTATATGGTTTATATATTTCCCTTTGAAAAATTATATCATGAATATCCTTATTCTCATGATATTATATGTTTTTTAATTTTATTCATTAATTATGTTTAGTCAAGTGCTCTCAAGTGTTATGAGACACATTAACTAAAACATTATCTTAAATGTTTTAAAGATTTATTCTTCTAAATATTTCTCATTAATGTACATGTTTTAAAAATATTTTTAAGTATTTATTTATATGGATATTAATTTTTTAAAATGTTAATTCCTTTAAAAGCTTCAAATTGGTAAGTGACACTTAGGTTAATAAATCTCTTTATTAAATGTTTTAAATGGTTTTGAAAATGGTTTTGATAAAGCATTGATTATGTTTATATCTTGAAATGATATATTGTGATTGCAATGTGGAAATGTTATCTTCCCTTCATTTTTGTTTTATGGGTAATGATTTTATAATGGCACTTGGACATTTGACTTGTGGTTACATAATAAACCAAATAACGGGTGGTGCGGTGATAAACTAGGATGGGTGGTAACGTTATAACCTCCAATGCATTGGGTAATGTAAGTATGTCGTATGGCTATTCTATTTAGTGATATTTGTGGAAGTCGACTGTATGGTTATTCAATCTATGTATGTTTATTTCCCAAGTTAGCTTTATATGTTATGTGTTCTTTCTATGGGTTTTATGGTAATCTTGTGGTTACAAAGTAGTATGCATTGATCTTTTTTTCCATGAAGAGTATTTAATACTTCATAAAGATGAAAAGTGTTACTTATGATAAAATTTTCATGGTTTATTTGTTCTTTCTAAAAACTAATATTTTTCATTCTTTATGTACCCCTTATTTAGATTTTTATGCTCATCCTATGTTTTGAAAAGTTTTTCACAGGACTTATAGGGGAATTGGGTCAAGGATGGGATCAAGAAAAAGTCATGCTATCTAAATCCTAGAACTAGAAAATTTTCCTTTTTTAGGAGTTTTTATTTTATGAAAAAAATGGAAACTGAGTAGAAGTGTGTACTTTGTAATTTTTGAGATGTAACAGTCATCACCTAATTATCTAAAGATCTGAACCTGAAAAGATCATTAATGTGAATTATTCACTTAATTAAATATTATGTAATATTTAAGGCCGGGTCCCTATAGTTGGTATTAGAGTCCCATTTATATAACTTTAGAGGATTGGGTGTTATTTAAGAATAAGTGACATAACCATATTGGTTATCATATTAGAAAGTGTCATTTTTATTTTAGACGTGATAAATGGTTATTACATTTTTGGAAGAAAAATGAAATGTATTAGATAACCTTTTGGATAAAATATGTTATGGTTATTTTTGTGTAATTTTTCTCATTTTTTTGGAATTTTTTGAAATTATATAATTTTAGGAAAAAGGAAAACATGCAGACTGTGTGACAACCTGTCACTTCAGAAAAATCTATGGGAATCAAACCCACAACCAAAGTTCAATCTGGATTTATCACCTACCACTGGACTACGTGAATTCACTGGTTAGTATGACTAATTATTTTTAATTAAATGATTTTATAGATCAATAATAAGTTGATTTTGTATCTTATGTTTTATCAAATAGACATCATTAGTATCGGAAAATGATTAGGTGATTAAGTGATAAAGGTTATTTTAGATGACATTCTCTCTTTTGGGAATACTATATGCTTAAGAAAAATAGAATACTATGGGATTTAATTTGTGGAGTAATGGTTAAAATATTATTTTGGAAGAATCTATGTTTTTATTATTGACATAATGTAATTTGGGTAATTTATAGAGATGATTAAGCTATCATTGGGAATATTTGAGTAGGTTAATTACACTTTAGTATGAGACTTTGAGGGTAGTCGATGTTTTTGGAGATAAATGTTAATATTTACTATGGAAGACTATGTGATTAAATCCTTATGTGTTTTGGGTTTCAATCCTAGATTGGATTATTTTGAATAATTTTATGTAAAATTGTATATTGAATGGTATTTCTTGAAATTTTGGTTCATTTTGTTGAATTCTGGAGATTAAGAGTAGTATTTCATTTTATAATGGATTATCCTTTTGGTGATTATCTGATCTTGTACTAACAAATTTTGGTTTTGGTTGATATGTAATGATGGGGGAAATATATAGTTCATCTTTTTTAGATAATTTGATACTATAGAAGTTGATTCTAGCACTTCTGGTGTGACCAAGTCATCTTGAATACTTACAGTTTAGAGAAAAGATGAGTTTGTGGTAGAATTTTATTAGAGGATGTCACTCTACATGAAAAGTAAGCATATTTCCTTGCGATCTTAGTCTAATTATTAATAAAATTATTCAACTCTATGAAAACTATCTTCAAGAAAAAATGTCATAATCTCTCTTTTATCATCAAACTTTTACCCAACCACAAATTTATGGTATTGTGGTGGTTAAATTTTCATGATCAAGTTCTCTATCACTCTATATTAATCTATAAGAGTTAGTTTCTCTTCTATATCCATGTTTTCATGGAATCCTAGTATCTTTTGTCTCTTGTGACCTTTGTACTTCTATTCATTTATTTTAAAGTGATATTTTTATTGAATATTTATGATGTGGGACTTTCAATGAAGTTTCGAAGCCCGATTTTAAAATAGGGAGGAATCAATTCTCAAAAGGGGGGAAGGATGTAACATCCCATGTAAATAAATAATTTAAACTTTTTATATTTATTAATATTTGTGAATTAAATATTAATTTTACTCTAAATGGGATGATTTGTTCGATGGCATACCAGATACACAACACGTTTCTTTGAAATCTTATGTTGCACACAACGTTGAGTTATACTGAAAAATAATATAATATTGTTATTATTTTTAATGGTTGTTAACACTTATCCATTGTATTGGTGAGAATGAATAGAACTAACTAAGATATGATCATATATGTTTGTTAATTTTTTTTAACATTTATCAAATAAAGTTAGAGGCTTAAAATGTGAATGAATCTAATTTTAAGTATAAATACTCTAATATTCTTTAAAAGGTCGATTTACCACCTTTTGATGGAGAACCCTATTTGAATCCAGTTTTGGTTAGTTTTATATGTTATATTTGAAAAAATAAGATTCTTATTTAGAATCCGAAAATCAAAATTTACTTTGGTTAAAATTTTGGTATTTTTCTGATCAAAAACATTTTTAAATGAATAGTGAAAATACTCTATTTCAATTCCAAACAACCTTTTAATATAATTTATTTATATGGTCAGATTATCTTTTTAAATGGTTTTAATGTGTAATTAGATTATATTTTTACCATTTAATCCAATGTTAGTTATTTTAAGTAATTTCATTTTGAAATTGGGCATAAACAAGTGTCAATCTTTTGTTAGTTATTATTACTTAAAAACACGGTTTTTGTTTTAACAACCAGAATTGATTTTAGATAAATTAATACAGCTTCTATGAAATGAATTTGGTAAAATAGACATCAGTTTTGAATTAGTAATATCAAATTATGCTTTGGCTGAATTTTTGGTAATTTTTTAAAAACCTTCATTTTTTAATGAATAGTTAAAATAATGAGTGGTAGTTAAAAAAATGACATTTTCATTTAAATAAAATTTTACCACTTCTGTGAATTTAATTTAGAAAATATGACATAAATATATCTTTTTAGTAACTAAAATGTTGTTCAGTAAGATAATTTTTTTTGGGTGAATAGTAACTTTTGACTTGTATTTAACGCGGTTAAAGGTAAATAGGATAAATCAAGGTAAAACTAATATTATAATAATATAATGTTACCTAAAAACTTGTCCTGAACATATTGGATGAGTCATGGCCAACTAATAAAATCCTTGGGTGATATTTTTGGAATTTCAAAGCTATTTGGGAAAGATAATGACATTAATAACTTTTATTTAAAATAAAAATAAAAATATCAAATATATGTATTTTTTGCTAAAAAATATTTATTGTGGGGTTATATAATTGGTATATTTGATTATAAATATTAATTATAATGCTAAAACGATTGAATAACTCATGGTAATTTTTATATAATATTTAGACATCATATAAATTAATTTATTTATGACACAATAATGATACAATGTTTACCTCATTAATGAAAGATTTAAATAAATAAGATTATAAAAATCAAAAAAATATCCAAAAAAATTATAATTATTATTGGATGATATTATTTCGAACATGAGTCATATTATCTTTTACTTTAATGAGTTTTTGACCTTTAGAAACCGAAAATAATTATATAATAAAATAATATTTTCAAATTTTCTTAAAGAGACCCTACACTCTGTTATAAGAAGCCCTCACCTCTAACTCATTATTCACACCTCTCAAGACCCTTGTTTCATCCAAAAAATACCCAAATAATATCTTAATATCTCTATATTCCACCTATAATCCTTACCTTATACATAAGTTACTTCAAGAAACTCTTTTGGTTCAAACCAAAGGGAGTTACCCGATTTAAAGGTAACATCTTCCCTTAAGTTATTTTGTTTTATTTTACTCCTAAAACCCCCTGAAATCTTTTTATTCCTTTATTTAATAACAACAACAGTATCCTCAATATTCTAGGATGTTTTTTTGAGAATTATTCGAACCACACATACACACACCTCCATCTAATGGGAAAATAACATACTGTGTCTGTGGACAGCGAACTACTACCTCATGAAATGATGATTATTCAATTGTCACCTAACATCTCTCATGGTGTCCATTAAGATTACTCTATATATATGTGATATATATTATATGCATATTTCTCCTATGATTCTTTATTATTCATTTATATCATACCTTTATGGTTTCCATAATGGGTAAACGTGATAATTTCATTTTTGGAAGTGCAGACTACCGCCCCCTCAACGTAATATGACTCGTGCATTCCATACATGGGATTAATAAAGGATGGATTTAATGAAATTATATATTATATTATACTGTAATTATAATATAACTATGTATAACTAAGTTTCTATTTAATTAAAATATGAAATATAAATGAAAGTAATGTTCATGTGTACGAACGACTTACCATCTCCACAAACGGTGCTTTTCATTTCTTATCTCAAAATGTTATGTATTGTTATAAATACACACACACAAACACATACAAACATATATATATATATATGATATCTATGATATCTAAATAATTAATATTTTTCTATAGATAATGGAATTTTGACCACAGGGACAATTTATAATTATAACGAGTTCATTTTTAACTCAAGTTCCAAACATTGTCAAAATGTCTGATATGAACTAAAAAATTAACTAATTATTATAGAAATGTAATAAGTGATTTAAAAGGAATAATAAACTTGAAAATGGATATTAATCATGTATAAATTAACTTATGTTTATTGTATAGTAAATTAATGAACGAACGAGTCAAGTTGGACATGAGGCAAGGGGTCTCTTATCTCACTTTTAATTCTGTGAGATTTACATTGTTTTACACTTATTTGTTGCATGCGGTGTATTGTGTACTTCCATTTGATATATGTTATCATTATTCAATTCATATTCATGGTATTCTTTGATTCATTTTGTGCTTATTAACTTTTTGTTATATGACTCGATTGATTACAACGTGGTAAGGGGTTTTCATCTCATATTTCATTCTCATGAGATTCATGCTATATTTCCACTATTTCCTTTTGTGTGGTGTATGTAATGACCATGAATGTATTAATTGTGTAATATATTTTAATTTAAGGTTATTTACGTCTTTATCTTGTGATCCTTCTTTCATGGGGTGAGTGTTCCGTTTGTTACCAAATTGGTAAGAAAACCTTTCACCCTACTCTTTTTAAAAGACTTCTTTTTGTCATGACCTTTAATTTACATATTATAATGTTGGGATATGTTCTTATATATCATTAATGTAGTAAATTTTATTTCCAAGTAATGAGATGACCTTTTTTCACTCATCTAATCATTTTATAAATTTTAATGTGACACGGTTATGCTGTCGAATTTCTGTAATGGGACTTCTTAACCGAATTTCAATTCGTTGGGTTAAACTTCTAATTATTGATTATGTAGTTCCAAAAATATGTGTGAATGACCTCTGAATAATTTACACTTAATATCCACTTATATTGGGTGTATTTGTATTTTTCACACATAATTATATCATTCATTTATCCTTAATCTAATGGTACGATCTTTGTAAGGTATTTCGTCTCAATTTACATTCCATTGAGACTTTTTTATTGTTATGCACCAATTCACTTTTATATGGTGTATAACTAACCTTTGAAATATTATATCATGAATATAATTATTTTCATGATATTATAAGTTATCTCTTATTTTATTCATTAATTATGTCTATTTAAGTGTTCTCATGTGTTACGAGACACTTTAGTTAAAACATTGTTTTAAATGTTTTAAAGATTTATTCTTCTAAATCATTATCATCAGTGTCCATGTTTTAAAGACAGTTTTAATGGTTTATTTATATTAACATTAATGTTTTAAAATGTTAATTCCTTTAAAATCTTCAAAGTGGTATGGGATACTCGGATTCAAAAATATATTTATTAAATGTTTTAAATGGTTTTTATAATGCATTGATTTTGTCAATATCTTGAAATGATATATTGGGATTGCAATATGGAAATGTTATATGTCCATCATGTTTGTTTTATGTGTTATGATTTTATAATGGTACATTGACATTTTATGGGTGGTTACTTGATAAATCGAATGACAGGTGGTGCCATAATAAACCAGGATAGGTGGTTACATTATAACCTCCAATGCATTGGGTATGGAAGTCGGCTGTATGGCTATTCCATTTACTGATATGTGTGGAAGTCAATTGTATGGTTATTCCATCTAAGTATGTTTATGTCCCAAGTTACCTCTATATGTTGTGTGTTATTTCTATGGGTTTTATGGTAATATTTTGGTTACATAATGGTGAGTAATGATCTTTTATTCAGTGAAGAGTATTTACACCTTCATATAGGTGAAAAGTATTACTTATGATAAAATATTCATGGTTTACTTGTTGTTTTGAAAAACTAACTATTTACTTCTTTTTGTTTCCCTTACTGATCATTTTATGCTCATCCCATGTTTTGAAATGTTTTTCACAAGACATAAAGATGAATAGGGTCAAGGATGGGATCAAGGAAAATTCATGCAGTCTAAAACAAGGAACTAAAAAAGTTTCTTTTTTTAGAGTATTTAGTTTATGAAAAAAATGGAAACTAAGAAGAAATGTATAAATTGTAATTTTTGATATGTAATAGTTATTACCTAATTCTCTAAATAACTATACCTAAAAATATCCTCATTGTTAATTATTCACATAATTTGTGATTATGTAATGTTAAAGGCTGAGTCCTTATACTACCAACATATCTTAGTAAATCAACATCAGAAGTAAATTTAATCATATAAATATTGGTAAATGATATAATGAAACAACACATTGGAAGGTGCCAAAATAATAATAAAAATCCATAAAGTAATAAATGACCTGAAATAACACATTTCAAGGAAGGAATACATAATAATAGACCATAAATAATATCTCAACAACCCTAATGATAGATGGCTATATAGTCCAACAAAACATACCTGAGTAATTACTCAATCCCCACTCCCATGCTCTATCCTAGAATCCATATAATCAAAGTAACTAGGATCTTGACCAATCATGATCTTGTAATATTATAATGATAACTTCATGGGTACCCAAGTTCAATGGAGAACTGAGAAAAGATTGAGTATAACACAGTAGTCCACCACCATTGGTGACCCTAAAATAATCAGTCTATAAACAAGTTCATGTATATGTGTAATAAAATAAAATATTTACGAGTAATTAGATTTAAAATTATCAATTCATCAATTTAAATTAAATGTAGTAAAACAACCATCGATGTTTGGGCACTTTGGTGACACCCGATATCAGTCTGAACCTTCTTCATAAAATTCTAGAGATTCTTTGATCATGGTATACATCAAGTCTCAATGTGTACCGAGGTATACTATCATGGAATCCATAATCATAATAATATGATAGAATCTACATGTCCCAACTTGAAATTCCCTCAGAATATATTCGATAGGGAATCCGAGGAGGTGACCTTTATAATTACACAAAAATCATATGTATTAGCCTAAACATATGTAACTATCAATGATATTTAGAAACATGAAGTGATTAAAATCTTTGGATTACACTTGAGGCACTCCGCCCTAGACCAAGATGTATATAGAGAGCTCATCCCATGATATTCAACTAGGGTAACCAATAAAAATCCATCGAATTGATATATGACACTAAATAAGTATAGAAATTACTAAAATCCAAGGGTGGACCCACCCACGCAGAATTCACGAAATTTGTTCTAAGTGGAATCCAAGGGCTTACTCTAGGATTTCCATAGCGTTGTCCCTCAATAAATTTTTTCATGTCATCAAACCCTAAAATTCATCCGAGCCCCCTATTTGAATCCTGGTATTCCAATGACATTCTACACTAATAAAGTCAAAACATAATCCTTGGAATCTCTATATGGAATTTCTATCACATCATCACTACTCAAAGGGAAACCCATTCCGGCCAATACTATTTATTCAATATTTAATTTATTTTAAAATCATGCCCTTTGGTTTCCATTTAGTAATTTAATACCAAGGAAAAATGATTTCAAATTATATCCAAGAATTACCATGTAGTGTCGTCCCTCTTATATAAGAATTTACAATTTTCCATGTCTTGGTTAAATAGATTTTCATTGAAAACATATAAAGGATAAAAAATTATAGTTTTCTTAATTTAACTCTATTTAACCAACCACAAGTGACTGAATTAGATGCATTATTTTTGGTACTCTCAAATAGTAATTTTTCCCCTGACTTATCACACAAAAAACCAAATCACAAGATTTTGATAAAAACATCATTTAACAACTCACATTAAACATGATACCTATGTCCCCCTTCAGGGACCATTTTACCAATTACTTATACTAGGATAGAATCCACTATAATCCATCATTATCACATTTTCCATTCATATAAGTGACATATTACCTTAGTCTAAAATATAGTTATGTTCAAAAAATGGTATCAAATGGAACCTCAAAACATAATTTGTATATAACTCATAAAAAGTGATTTAACAATGTAAAAAACATCCCGACGGGATCAAATTATTTACTGAGGACTTCAACCAGACATATAGTGAGATCCCATTACTAATATATTTCAAAATTTGAACATGATTATTGATTAATTAGAGGGTCCACCTACCTGATTTATGAATCCATTCCACTTTAAATGTAGATTGGTTACCTACCACCCAATTCATTCATGACCATCATCCAATGCCAAAATAATCCATGACCCTAAATAACATAAAAAACTAATATTAATTAAATACAATCAAATTATAATTATTTAATATCTAAAAATATTTACCAATGTGAAACATAGGTATAAAAAACAAACAATATAATGAATATTAATTCCATACCGTAGTCAATACCAATGATCAATTAGAGGTACCTTCAGTCCTCCAGGAACTTAATCATGCTAAAGGACTATCAACTAGAACATAAACCATTAGAAAAGAAAAAAAATTGATTGAAAATTTATAAAAGACCTAAAAGGTGAATTACCTTCATCACAATAACCAGTGCTTGAATTTAGATGTTGTCTCCGGATGTCCACTCACCAGGCCATGCTGAAGCCCTATCACCCATGGATGATTCTTCCAATATGTAATGGAATCAGAATCAAAAACCTAATCTGGGTACCCCAATATAAATTAAAAAAATGGTAGAAGATTGAAGGGTATAGTAGGAATATATTTACACCTCAAATCATCAATGATCATGCCCAGCAACCACATTAAAAAAGTTGGGGAAGTAGAAAAAAAGCCAAAAAGACCCTCTTGGTCTATATGTGTAGAATGGAGGAAGTGGGGAAGGGGAAACCAAAAATGTCAAGCTAGAATTTTGGTAATTTCCAAGATTCTTACCCAACCTTGAATGTTTCATGGTTTAGACACACTATTTATAAGTTGTGTTATATGCACTACCCAAGCCAATGGTAATTTTACGATTTTTATATATTTCTTTCTGGTAGAGTGATAACCATTAAAACTAACATTGGACCCATCTATACCACCTCACATGGTTTTTATATGATTACATACAATCCATAAACCCTAAATGAGTAAGATGATCACCCCAAAAGATTTTATTTAAAAATCAACATGATTTGACCTAAACTATGAGTAATTCATTCCAACAAGACCATGTAAAAACAAAAATAATTGAAACCTACATGGGATTCAAAGGGATGAATGGTTTTCACTTAGTTTTTCACAATAAACCATGACCCAAGAAAAAAATAGTCAGAAAAACCGACATGCACCTGAAGCATCTGAGCATCACCTAAGAAAAAAATTCCCCATTTGGACCTCAAACCATACTAAAAACACCCCTATAATATTTTTTAATTATATAGTTCTTTATATAATAATAGTTTTCAAAAATATATATTTTACTAAAAAAATAAAATTTACCTTGGAAATTAAAACCTATCCTACATGTGGGGTATTATAGAAAGTTACTTTGTAATTATCACGCTTAGAATGGGAAGTTGATCAATAGTAGATTCTTGTCAATAAAATGAATAAAAAATGATAAGGTGGGAGGTATTGATTTGGAATAATTCCAAAAAAATCATTTTCTGCAATTATTTTACTCATTCCCATGAAAGAACAATAGAAATATAATTCATTGAATTGAAAAAAATAATAAAAAACCACTGGGGAGTTATGATATAAATTTTACAATTCTTTTGTGAGACAATTAAAAGATTTTCATTGATTATTATGGGTTGATGAATCATCTATTTAGTAATTTAATACCCCATCTATGAAAATAATTGAAAATATTACACTTTTTTGAGTTTGGAGGAGATTGTTTGGTGTTCTCTCAAAGTGGGAATAGATTTTAGAGATGCATTGTGGTCATGACTAATGAATGATAATATATAGAGGATGGATCCATATTTTTTGATAAATTTTAATCATGAACAAGAATGGAAGAAACAAAACATACATGTGTGAAATAATTGTGGTTATATGTAATCAAAAAATTATATGCATGGTTGTAGAGAGTGTAAATTGTGATGAAAGGATATATATATATAGAAACTATCATGGTGATTTAAAGACTCAAAATATGAATAAAAATTAAAAAGGGTATATTGTGCAGGAAAATCATGTAATAAAATGATTCCAGTGTGGGGGGAATGGGACATTTTTTAACCTATAAACAATTCAACTTATAATGGACTAAAACCACAATAAAAAATAGAAGAGTCTTAAATGGAAAGTTCATTCTTTTTTAATCATAATTATGAAATTCTTGGTTCACAATGATATAGTTGAGGGTAAAATCATAGTACACTAACATATAGAAAATACATTGTTTAATTTTGATTTTATTCCTTCCTTTATTTCATTAATGTTTGTAAATAACATAAAATTAAACCCTATATTAATAGTGATTTAGTTTTTAGTTAAAAAATATAGAGAAACTATTCAATCATCAAGAATATATAGATATTCCTATATTATATTTGGTGTGTTCAATATTTTTGCAAAATATGTGGTTATTCCAATAGTATAATTTGACATACTACTAGAGATGGATTAACAATCATAATATAATGACAATATCAACTATAGAAGAAAGGAAATATTAGTTTTCTTTAAGGAAAACCCTATTTTTATTTTTAATAGACAGATATCCATGCCACAATCTTATCAATAAATTATCATATATCCTTATTTATAGAAATTAGCAGTGAATAAGGGGAATAAATTGAATGTATAACGTAAGGATTTGTACCAATTATTCATGAATGCATTGCTGTATTTTCTAAATAATTAATTAGACCTCAACTAGAATGATAATTAGTGTTCTCAATTGAACCTATTCATAAATCCAAGAGAATATAAAATTCCCTATATAGAATAGAATATATAGAGTTAGAGTAGTTGAAAAAAGTAACTTCATGATTTTTTGGAGATGGTTCTTCTTTGATAGGGTGTGTCTTTTTGGGGAAAACCTATTCCATTGGAAAACAACAAAGATAGATCCATGCGGTTATTCCCTATTTACAGAAAACATAATGGGATCATATTGAAGAATTAATTAATTCTTCCATGGACTGATTATTTATTTGACTAGATTTGTGGTGATCAATTATTCTCTATGATTGACCTCCGATCGGGAAATCATTAGTTTAGGGAGAAATAATGAAGACATTACAAATAATTCTTTCTAAAAAAGATATACATATAATGAGTTTGTTTCTATTCCCTTTTTATTGACTAATTATCCTATACTATTTATGGATTTTTTGAATATAGTATTTAGGGACTACCTTGATAAATTTCTATTAATATTCATTGATGATATTTTTATTTATTCCAAAAGTCATGAGGAGAATGAGGATCATCTAAGGGTTATATTTAAAAAATTTAAGAATGAAAATATTTTTGGTGAATTATATAAATGTGAGTAATTTTTACAATAATTAGAATTCTTGGGATATATTGTTACCATTTAAATAATCTTGGTTGGTCTAGTAATGAAAATGTTTGTCAAGGAGCGAGCTAATACTATAACATTAACTGATATTCATACATTCCTTGGCCAAACATGATACTATATAATGTTTTTCAAAAAAAAAATTAGGGTTTTCTATTCCAATAACCAAGTAACATCAAAATAGATTGAATTTTATGTGCACAAAAGAGTGTGAGAAATATTTTCAAGAACCGAATTATAGGTTAGTCAGTGCACTTTTTATAACATTACACTCTAATGTGGAATAAAGTTTCATATACAATGATGCATTCTTGAAGGGATGTGGGTATGTACTAATAAAAAATAAAAAGATGATTTGTTATTAATCTCAATATTTCACGCTCATTGATAGAGTTATCCAACCGATGATTTGGACTTAGATATAGTTATCACTATATTAAAGATATAGAGGCACTATATTTATGGGGATAAGTGTTATATCTGCACCAAACACTAGAGTTTAAAGTATATATTCAAAGAAAAGAAAAATTATAAAAGAAAAGGGTGATGGTTTGAGCTTCTTAAGGACTAAGATTGATCTATTCATTACCACCTTGGAAAATTAATAACATTCATCAATGTGTTAATTAAGACATACCATGTAGTTCTTATTATATTGAGGATATTAGGAGAATAGTTGATTAAGTGCTTCGAAAATACATAGTTGGATGACATATGGTAAGGACCATTATCAATCCAATACTATATGGTTTCACAACCATCATTATGGGTGAAGATCAAGATATCCTAAAGATATGATCCTAATATTCAAAAGAAGATAAATTATATGAAAAATTCGAATTTACTATTATTCAATGATTATTAGGATGGAGTATTATGTTTTGGTAGAAGGATATATATCCCTTCATTTATATATTTAAATAAAAATATGATGCATTAATCTCATAGATCTATATTCTATATAAATCATGGAGGTAAAAAATAATATTTAGATCCATGCGATCATTATTAGTGGGATGATATTGAAAAGGGATATTTCTGATTATACGTAAAGATGTTAGGTAAGATCTAAAGTAAAGGAATATTGAAAACATCCCAAAATGGTTCTACAAACACCACACATACCTATGTAGAGGTGGGAAAACATCACTATGAAAATGTTTACTTACCTCCCTAAGATATAAATGGGGAAATACTCCATATTGTTATTTGTTTTTATATTAAAACATTATTCCCATTTTATTATCATATTAGAGGATTTCACCCTTTGGTTCTTTTCTTGTTGGTATATTTAAGAAGTGGTGAGACTTCATGGAGAACCATTATCAATTATATCAAATCATGATATGATATTTTCTTATTAGTTATATAGAATCCTTACAAATGATATGAATATAGAAATAAACCTTGATACAAAATATCATCTATAAAATGATGGGTAGTCGGAGAGGACTATGCAAACACTAGAATACAAGTTAAAGGTAATATCAATTGATTTTCAAGGGAGTTGGGATCAAAATCATCCACATATAAAATTCTTCTTTATTTGAGTATTCAGATGGATTTTTATGAATCACTATATAGGAAATTGATTATAAGTCCAACATGTTACGATTGATAGAATAAAGAACATTGTTGGGATAAGACAGTGTGAAAGAAATTATTGAGAAAAAACAAGTTATCTTGACATATATCAACTCTAATTAGAGTTTATAAAAGTGTTATGGTAACAAGAGAAGGAATGCATTAGAATTTTATGTCGGGGATCATGCATTCATCAAAATATCACCGTATAAAGGATTCAAGAGGTTTATAAAAAGTAAAACTGAGTTCATGGTATATCAAAACATTCAAAATTAAAGATAATTATAGAGAAGTTTTATATTTATTTCGCTTCCTCCATATCATTGGAAGATACATTAAATATTTCACATATACATATTAAAAATGTACATGGTTATCCTAATTGCAATAGTCGACACCCATGGTTTGTGATTGCATCTTGACCTATCTGATGAAGTAGAACCAATTTTATTTTATTTGATATAAGGGAACTAGTGGAAATATTTTTTTAAGAAATAAAATGTTCTAAGAAGGAACATGAGAGCCACAAGAAGCGATGAAGGGGAAATAAAATCTTTATTTAGGGGTATGAGGAAAATTTTTAGGGAGACATTTATTAATGGTGTAGAATAATAAAATAGACTAAAATAACATTCAATTATTATTAAAACAACTTATGTCTTGTCATATAAATTTTATTATGTATTATAATTGAAGTATATAAAATAAATTTCACATTTCATTAAAAAAACAAATAATTTTTACTATAATAGATATGAATAAAACATGGTGGTAAAAAATGGAATAATTAACACAATAACATAAACACTATAGGCATTAATTATCCCATAATGATCACAACACCAATAAAAACTGAAGAAGGAATATATGCATTAAGAATTTTATTGACATTATAAATGGAGGTATTTAACATTTATGAGTTATCTTTTAAGTGATTGATTATGATAATATGTGATCACATATATAGTGTGTAAATTAACACCCAGAGACATTATGATATATATCATTTAAAATAAATTATATCTCTTCAATATCCTATGATGCACACAACCCTTAGTCTAAATGAACTGTGTTATAGTAAACCATTATAACCTAAATGTTAAATTGGCGGGTATGAATAGGAATAAATAAATAATGAAAATTATATGGTTTACCCATATATAAAATAAAATCAATTCTTTGAACTGATTTTAAATGAAAATTGAAATCATTTGAAAGTAAAGGAAATGTTCCACTGAAAAACTATTTTTATATAAACAATGTGTTTTTATCTCAATAAATTAAATTAATAATTACTTTTGAATTATTTTAATTAAATTTATATATTATATATTTAATCAAATATTTATCATTCATCCAATATTTTTTAGGCATGAGATAAGACAAATCCTAATTTTATGCATAAAACTATATATTTCTTAAAAACAGTTTCATCACATCCTACTCACTTATTTTAAAATTATTTTTTACAAATTTCAAGAAATATAATTGAAAAATATTAATTCATATTTTGAAATTATCTTTTCAAAAATATTTATAGAAATTTCTTGATAGTTTTTTGAAAAGATTAAATTTTAAATGAATAGAAAAAATAATGATTTTTTATATAAACTAAAATTTTGTTTAAAGCATTTACAAGTTAAATGTTGTATTAAATTTTTTTAGTTTTTTTAAATTAAAATTAGTTCAATTATATTATAATTAATCAAACTTATTTTACTTAAATAAATTATATATTCAATTTTAATATAAAAAAACATTTATTACTTCTGAACCCATTTCCTTTGGAAAACCTTTTTGTCATCGAGTTTGTGGGTAAAATATTAAATTAAATTCTGACAAATATGCATTTTTAATTTTTTAAAAACTAATTCCATTTTTTAAATCAATAATTTTAATATTATTTAATAAGTTATTCTTAATTTTTGTTGTGACAATGAATAGTAAACACAATAAATATTTATTACTACAGTAATGGTTTAAATAGGCTAACTAGGGGTTATAATAATAACATATCAGTTAAAATTACCAAATAACATTTAAAATTACTATATGATGGAATAATTTAGGCATTATATCATATTAATATTGATAATAATCCATTTTTTGATCCTTTTTCGATGGAAAAATGTGGGTATAATTTATTTTTTTGAAAAATTATGTGTGTTTTCATTCCTCACACATATAAAAGGGAACCCTCTCTCCAATCCTCTTCAAAGTTAGAAATACATAATGTTAAAAAAATACCTTCCCCTATAAGTTATTTATACTCATAACCAAGACCTATATTCATTATATTGATCATAAATCCATTCTAGAAAAAATTTAGGTATAACACTAAATAGTTTCTTGAAAAAAGAGGTATAATTCTTAATCATCTCGCTTTCTTTTATTTGTTACCATACTCATTTAATAGTATAAAACAATTAAAAAATAATTAAAATAGTATATTATTTATTCTTATATGTCATTATGTTAATTTCTAAACCTATATCCGTCCCATATTCCATATAATTGGAATCAAAATTTTCGATTGTGTGTACGGCAGACCACTTCCTTGTGAACCGATGTAATTTTTTTCCATTACCACATTTCATTGATGGATTTTATTATCAATTAAACCCAATATATATATATATATATATATATATAATTTAAATAAATAAATAAACTTATAAATCTTTAATATCACATATACCTTCTTACCTTTCAATCTGTTGGAAAAAAATAACATCGCTCGTGCCTTTGAGTTGACAACTTCTTCCATGAAGCGATCTGAAATGTTTCTTGTTTTATTTTGTATGGACTGTAATAAAGATATATTTAAGGAATGTATATTATATATATCATATATTAATTATTTTATAATGTTTAAATATTTTTTATCATTATTAATTTTCATCCATCAAAAAAATTGACACAACATTTAAGAGTACATACAACCAACCGTATCCATAAATGATGAAAATTAGTTTTCGACATATAATATTTAAGGAATTTTCTAAAAACATGAATATATATGATATTTATTACATTGAATAAATTATATATATTATGGAATCATTATCAAAGTACAGTTAATCAAACCACCGAACCAAACATATGTGAAAAATGATATAGTTAACAACAAGAATGATGTTTTTAATAAAGAATCATTAATAAATCAGTGATAAAGATTAATAAGAAAAAAATATATGGTAAAAAAAATATATTGTAATTAAATATATTAATAATAATTTTATATTTATTATATAGGATGTTATAAAATGTGTGAATAAAATCAGATGATATGTAAGGGTTTCTCCACTCATTTTTACTTGTATAATACTTATACCATATTCATTACTCATTTTTTTGTGGTGTATATTCTACCCATTTCATATTTTATATCATAAATCAATTTATCTTTATAATATTTAATATTTAATTTGAAGTTATTTATTTCATAGGAGTTATGAGTTAAAAGTTTCCAAAGTTTTAAGTGTTTATTTAACAAATTCATCATTATTCAAGATTATTTATGATTAAATATACCATTGGAAAATTATTTTATATTTATATAATAAAAACAATATATTATATTTTTTATGTCTTTCTTAAAAAAATATATTAATTGTTCCATTTTTTTCTTTGGTACTTCAAATTGTTAAAAAAATGTTTTTAAGAAAGGATGAATTTATTTCTCTCTCCGATTGAAGATCATTTTTCTTCAATATCCATTTTTTGGAAAAATATTTTCATGAATGATTTAAAAATTAATAATTTTTTTTATTAAATACATTTTTATAGATGTTTTATGTTTTTAAAAAATAGTTTAAATTGATTCTTTTTGTCTTTTTCTGAATGAGGTTATTTTTTACAATAGTGAGAAATGAATGTTTTCTTAACAAGATATATAGAATTAATTGACATCATGACTATTAATTTATTTGAATAATCAATTACAATTTTCCATGATTCTTTTTATATAAATTTTTTCCTTATATTCTAGAAATGTTTTAAGTTCCATATTAATTTTCAAAGGGAAATATATTTTTTCCTCTGGAATATTTTTAATGAAATTATTATGGTATTCATATTCATTAATGGCCACACCATAAGTTTAATCATACTCCATTTAGAGTATGTTTTAATGATACCATCCTTATTATTTCTCTAGATGGTTTATGATTTGTTTAGTTGGGGATATACTATTCAATACCTTTCACCATATAACACTTGATGGTTTATAATTATGTTCAATAATTGGGAAAGCTATTAAATTTTCCTATTTTAGATTTTCAATAATAATATTTATGTTTATTATATTTATCCCCTTTCAAATTTGGAACGAATTGGACTTAGTAAGTGATGGGAGGGTCCCCCTATATCCCTCGAATTCATTAATAGGTCTCATGGGACAAAATAGATTGGGTATTTGGATGATGCCTTAAAAATTTATATAATTTGTATTGGAATAAGTCCCTGCAGTAATGTTTATGATGTTTAGAATTATTAATTACCTAGTTATATGATTGTTTATTGATGTCCATGTGATTATTATATTATTTAGAATATCCATGGATAAATTTCATGCTCATTTGATTATCGGTATAGAATTTTTTTATCATCATTAATTACTATCATATTATTCTTCATTATCAAGTTATTGATTAAATTTCACTTGTTTTTGGTTATTTATCTTTCCATATTTATTATAAATTATGCATTCCTCACATATTATATTATATGCATACCCTTACTATGTATTAGAGCTCACCCATTTCAAGTGTTTCCTTTTTCCAAGATGTTAGGAAATGTATTAGGATTGATAGAAAGGGATATTAAAAAGAAAATTATGGTTTTATCAAAGAAAAGTATATATTAAATTTATGTTTTCAATTTTAATTTTAGATTCATTTATGTATCTTATTTACCAATTCTACTAAACTATTTCGTCCTTTAGGGAGTCATTTCTTATATCTAGTGACAATTTAATACAATATACATTGACTATGGGCCACTAGGGTCATGGTCATTGTATATAATGGGAAAAGAGACCATTATGATATTGAATTTACATGACCATTAGTCAATATAACCATTGGTTAATATAATCATTGGTTAATATGATTGTTGGGAATTATTTCCATTATTATGGATTTTACCATTACAATTAGTCTATATAAAAGTTAATGATGAGGAATATTTGATTCAAAATGGAGAAATGATTACCCAACTAGTATGATTATGTATTAGGAATCCTATTTATTAGATAATGGGAGGGATGTAGCATCAATGGGGTATTCCCTAGACTAATTCAAAAGAGATCTTCAATGAGTGAGGCTTGAGAAAAATTTACTATATGAAAATTTTATGTTAATGGATATCAGCACCAAATAAATGATAGTTGAACCACCCCATCAAAGTTAACACACCTTAATTTTAGGTTGTCTATTGGTGTAATAAGGGGTTAGGTATGTAGACCATAATTTTTTAAAACGTGTAATTTTTCTTTGTAAATGAAATAATGGTTTCATTGATCCCTTTTTTGTTAGTGTATCCCCCAATATAAATAACAAAATGGATATAATATAGAATAAATATAATAAAATATATTTATAATAAATATACCATAATTTTATTTTCTAATTATATACATCAATATATATTTCATAAAAAATAATTTGTAATATAAAAATAATATTTATAAAAATGATTTAAATAGTAATTGTCATTTCTTAAAAATATCATTTTTTTCAATCATATGTAGTATTTTTAAGAGTAAGAAATTTGTGTGTATGATAAAAAATGGAATTTTAAATAATTAATTATTTTAATTGAAAAGAAAAAATTATCAAATTTAGAAAATTTTATTGATAAAATTGATGTCATATTTGAAATCAGAATGTTAAAATTTCCCAGTGGTGAATTTTTAATACATTTTTGAGACTTTTTTTTGTGAAAGTAAAATATAGTATAAATATATTGTAAGTATTATGAAATCATTTAGAAATAAAAGAAATGTCATTTTTACTTTAATTACGTTATAGATTGAAATTTTTTATTCTCATTAAAAAAATATTTTTCAAATTAATAATTATATGTTTTTATTTCTATATTGAATCTTAAAAAATCTAATATATATTTTAAGATTTAAAAAACTACTATTTATAAATTTAACTCCAATTCATGACAGAAATGATATTATTTTAATGAGTTTGTAAATTAGACTATTAAAATAGTAAACACCACTCCCTATTGAAAATTACATGGGAAAACCCAAGGGTTTATTGATGGGTTTTCTTATTTTTTATCAACTCGATGTCTAAGACCGAAGTTAATAATTTTATAAATAAATTATCTCTATTTTTCTGTAAATACCCACCCATTTATCCCATTCCACTTTTCTATAAATCATTTGAGCATGAATTTATCCTCTTTTATTTACATAGAGAATATATAAGGAGTTGTGAAGGTTACATGAATATCTTCTCAAACTTTAAGAATCCACTTTAGATGAAAGGTATTATCTTCCAATTTCCACTTTTTTCATGTAATTACTTGAAATAAGTATTATGATTTTTGATTTATTATCTTCTCATATGTTTACAATCATTACATTATTGGCCATTTTATTCTATAATAGTTGGATTCTTCCATTCCCTCTTATTAAAACCATTCAATAAACCACTTTTTACACCTGTTATATTGTTGAAATTATTCTTTGATTTTTTTTCAAGAAACCATTTTATGTTGTGAAAACCCAAAATAATTTTAATTTAAGGTTTTTATTAATTATGTAATTATAATAAAATGACTGGTTATTTCTATATAAGAATCCCACATTCCCTTATCTTGGGTTTAAGGGAATGAAATGTATATATCTTTATTCAATTATGAACTCAATGAATTTTATATGAAACACATATTTTATTTCCAATAGGTTATTAATGAAATTAATTTTTATGATAATTAATATATTTTGAACACTTGATTTCTAATATATAAAGGCTGATCTCTGATAGTGCTCTAATTTATTTTTGAAAGACTAAATCTCTAGTGATAACAGTTTTATGATACATTGGAAAAAATCCATTGTAATATATTTTAATAAATCTATGTGATGAACCATAATTATATGATAATTAATGTATCATTTTTATTTTGTATCCACATTTCCTTATTATGGGCAATAAAAATATAATTTTTATCTCATGTTATATCTAATTTTTTTCAAAAATGATAACTCTTGTTACATTTTATTTCTTTGTATCATACAAGGAATTTTTGTCACCCTTTATATTAACAAATATCCCTAGGAAATCAGTTATATTGAGGTGTCCTCCGATGGGATAGTAATGGAGTCATTTTATTGAATTAAATTTTTTTATGTTTATGTTTTATTTATGTATTTCATGTGTTACACATATAGTCTCTAATACACTAAACCTCTAATGATCCTGGAATGTTATTAATTTTTTATTTTGTTATGGAATTAATGATAAAAATCATGTATTAAAATGGTGGGTCTATATATGCCTACAAATCAACATTAATAAAATTTTCCTCAACACAAGTCATTGAGATCCACAAAATTATGATCTCCAACTTTAGTCAAATAGTCCTTGTGTTTTAGAATTCAATAATATTATTTCTAAATATACCACTTATTCAATCTCTTTAGGGTTTGGCATTTTCATATATCACTACTAAATATTGGTATTTCAATATATTCCAGTTTCCAAATATTAGTAAATTACCCACTGATTATTTAGAAATTATATTTTTGGCTTCCTCAACACTTAGATCAAATCAATTCTATAGGGAACATATAGGGAAAGCGTCTCTATTTATCTTATTAAAATCTAATTAATATAAAAAATCTCTAGATGAATTCTTCCTTTAAATAACCATACTCACACTAATAAATACCGGTTGAAAATAATACTCTGATTTGAAATTCCCTACTAACTCAAATCTCAAGTCCATTTAATTCAATTAATTGAAAATATATTGGGATATAAATTTTTTGAAGGATCCCACAAAAATAATTTTCATAATTATTAAATACCCCCAGAAGACTCTATGAGAATAATGAAAATTACATCTTGAATTTTATATTTTTACATATATCATAACATTATCATTCTAAACTTGACTTCACATAAATGATATATGAAATATATCTAGAATCTTTTGGACCTTTAATATATAACTCTTTAAAATATGATTCTTCCATTATCTCTACTCCAATCACATGTAATATTTGAATATATTAACAAAATCATACATAGACTTTGAGCTTTAGGTTTTTGTAACATTTTTTGCACTAGGGTATTATTTGAACATTATATTAATGTAATTTCTCTTTATAGTATAACTAATGAATGACATAACATTTTATTAACTTATCTTCACAAATTAGGATGACCTCAACATAATATCTTATAAATTTCCTCATAATTATCTAATTTTATTCTCCATTGTGCTTTTAGAAATTGAAAAACCTCCTAGTAACAAATTAAAGGCAATATTCCATGACACTATATTTTCATGAGTTGTTCTCTATAAGTGAATTCACACGACATCACTTACAATCATAGATATCTTCAGAATCTAGAAAAGTTAATAACACTTTTTATTTCTGAGATACTTTTTAATTTACATCAACTAGATAAATTATCATTATTGGATGATTTAACATTAAGTACTCACCATCATCCTACTCAATTTTCACTTCTTCTATAGTCTTTTATATTATGATTAATAATTCTCATAAATCAACCTTAACTATTTTTTCTTCAACTTATAACATCATCTTTCTTACATATCAAGAATTAGTCCAATGATACTTTATATTTTTTTTTCATTCTCATAGTTCTCAAACATATTTATTTAATTGAACCAAATTAACTTTTCATCATAATGTAAATTATTTGCTAATTATTCAAGATATTTTTTCAACCCTAAAACTTTTTCATCTTTAAAAATTTACTCCCTCCAATTGTTTAAAAATTATTTTTTTGTGATTCTACACACACTAAATATTCTAGTACTTAAATGATTCCATGATCATCCTTAAACACTGTCAGGCATTTTTTTGATCACATCTAGAATCACAATTGATCCTCAACTCATTGTGATGTACCATTCATTTGAATAATAATTTATTGTTGTATGAATTATAATTCAAACTCTTAGGATAGTTTTATTGTCATTGTTCTCATAGATTACTTATCATATAATTAGATTAGATTATAGTTTCAACAAAATATTTTCTTTTAGTACAACATGAAAGCTCTTCAACACCTTAAATTCAACTAACTGATATGATTAAAAAAAATTGTATTACTATTCATAAAAGTAATTTACTCTTATGAACCACTAGGAGTCTACTCACCTTAGCTTATTTCATCAGTAAAAAACACATTCCATAATAGTAAATGACTATTTTTTGGTTTTGAAATAAATATATTGGTTTAATAACTAACTTTTATGAAAAATTCATTTCTTTCCAAAATTCCTATGCATAGTTATTGGAAAGAATCATTATATTTTTTATCTTCAAAAATATTTGGATTTTAGTAACCTTATTCCCTCTGGATCATCGTACTTTTGTATGACTAACAGCTCACAAATGTGAATCGTATTTCAGTATTTCCTCAATTTAATTTCATGAGTAAATTTTACAACGATTATATATTATCTGTTGTGATGTAATCTATTGAATTACATAACATCTGGTGAACTTCATCTATTCATCCACTACTCAACCACTATAATTTCATCTTTGAACTTCTATAAAATTAATATCTTTTATGAATAGATCACTATTCACATCATCCAAGAGTGGCTGATAGTGTTTCCATTAGGCTTCAACATTTTTCCAATATTTACACTTATTCTCATTTCCACATTCATTAGAAATAAATTATCCACTTCAATACTCTTAGTGACACATCTTATACTATGTTCTAGTTAAATCATTCATCAACATTCAATGTGTATTTTCTTATTGTAGATATTACATATAATAGTATTCCTTCATCCGATGGATTATATATTTTTTAACTATTATATCCCCCTTAGGTATAACCATCCTCTTCTTCATCCCTTGCTGACTTTTATAATCATTAAAATCTCATTAAAAAAAAATACAAAAACTAAAAAAAAATCCATTTGGGATCATCACAAAGATCTACATTATTATTTAGAACTATTATTATACATATATTTATGAATTATAGGGTTATTTTTATGTCCTCTCATCATCGATTTAATTGATCATGGGTGTGTATTATCAATTTTACATCTGATATTTTTTATAAAAAATATTTATAGTTTCTCTCTTATTTTATATTATTCCCTACCTCTTAGATCTAAAAATGGTGATATGATATCATTTAATCAAAAAATATTGATTATGATTTAACTTACATCTTATCACTGAATTATAATGATTCATTTAATTGTTTAATCTATTTTCATATAATTGAGGGATTATTTTCTGAATTAAACATCATGGTAGGTGGATATGAAAACATTTATAATACTAACTATTCTAGTGTTATCTTCTGATTGTTTTTAATTGAAAATTGATTTAAAATTCTTTTTTTTGTGGAAACATAATTTTCTAAAAATTATAAATTTTTATATAAATTATTTTCAACTTGAAATGTATTAATTTATATAAATTTTTATTTTAAATTAGAAATAGTATTATTTCAGTGAAATTATTTTAATAATTAAATAATTAATGTTTAAAATATAATTTATTGACAAATGATGATTAAAATGTGAAATTTATTTTCGTTTAATGAAGTAAGTTTGAGATCAAATATTGGGTAAATGGTATAGTTTTTTTGATTTTAAATTTCTTAAATGGGTCATTCACACATAGGAAATTGATTTTTAGTGAGACATATGTTAAATCATATATTCTTAATACATGTATGACATATGCTAAGTGGAAATAAATTAAGTCGATAATTGTTTTGGATAACCAGGTTTTAAAGGCATCCCTCCCAATGGATTATGATTGAATATATGAATTATTATTCTAATTTGAAAAAGATATGTAGCACTAGTTTATTTGAAATATACTTGGGTAGGCCTTATAAGAGGTGATTTTAGAAAAAATGGGTAGTTTCAATTATATTTAGGAGAAGAAGGTTTTTATTTATTATATTTGAAAAAGTATATTTTATTGTGAATTTTTGATTATTGTAAATGTTACATTTATTTTAAAATGAATTTTAATATATCATTTTTTCAAAAGAAAATTTATTGATTTCTCATGTATGGAATGATTTCAAATTCATAAGGGAAATCCAACTGAGAATATACTCGCATCCAATATGTATATTATAGTAGAGATATGGGCCTAATTGGTTATGATGAATTAAATGGGAATACTTCAATTATTGTTAGGTGTTGTGATACAAATAAATATTGTTTATTTGGAAGATTATTTGGTGGATTGGTGTTTGACTTTATTGATTTATTGTTAGCATGTTTTCTATTTAGTCTCTTTTGAGGTGAATTATGAAAAAATACCCTGATATGGGTTTTAAGTGGTTTTTTCAGTGGTGTTTTAAAAATAAAAATGAAAACACACACATATATATGTATCTGTGTGTGTTGTTATTTATATATAAAAATATTTCCATGAAGGTTCATTTTAATTCATTCCAATTTTTTAATGGCCTATGGAAATTGAAGATGGAAATTGGGTCTATGTGACATCTCAAATCTGGTGTTGGGATTTGGTATCTTAGGTTAAAGTGTTATACTTTTTGTGGTATTTAATTTTATTATTTAATAAATAAAACTAGATTTATATTTCTAAGTAAAAATATTATTATTACTTTATTCTATTAAATATAAAAATACAGTATATATATAATTTTCTATGAATCATGCATGGTTCTAATGATAATAATTTATCATTTATTGTATTTGTTTTTTTAAAATATGGATTATGTTTTTTTGGTTATAATGAAAATTGTATGATATAGAAAATCATATGAATGGTGAATTTAATTATTTCAAAACTTTGATAAAACATTTAATAATTAACGATTTTCAACTCATTATTTTTTACATCAACTCCAATTATCTATTATTTTAATCAATAAATCAAATTTGAAAGGAATTATTTCCCAATAAATTTATTAATACATCTAATTATGTTATAATTTCGTATAAAAATTGAGATATTCTTTATAAAATTCAAATATTTAAATTAAAATTTGAATTAAAAAGATTCAATAAATAATGATCCTAAATTGAAACCTGAAACTAGTAAAAAATGCAGATGATACAGAAAAAACATACATGAATTAAATATATATTTTATCCTATGATGTAAGAATATAATTTATTGAGATATAAGGGTTTTGTTATATGAAAGATATATTTTTGGGGTTCATATGTTCAATTAATACTTATATAAGAAGATTTTTTAGAAAAACATAACCAAGATCATCCACGCTTTGAAAACAAAATAATACATAAAAAATATGAATAAAAAATTATATGTGAGATAATATCATGATTTATTCTTCAATAACTTGTATGATTAATATGACATTAAAAATATTCAAAGGATTCATTCATCTTCAAGTATCTAGGTATTAAAGAACCACCCAGTGCTTGGTTTGGAATTTTCTTATGATCATGTTATCTGGTCCCTCAGTTATAAAGGATGGAGGACAATAGATATAATTTTATGAAGAATTAGGTTCCTATGCATAATAAATGGATAGCATTTTCAATGGCTCAAACCCTCAAGAACACTCTCTAAATATCTATTCATTCACTTGGATATTTTAGAAATATTTGAGTAATAGAATAGGATTATTTTTTTATAACCATTAATCTATATATGAATTTAACATTTAAACACATCTTTAATTTTCCAAATAATTTCATCAGAAGAAATATAAAATAATAATGATATACTAATTAGAAGAAAACCCAATCATTAATGATTAACATTAGACTATGCTATTATCAATCATTGAATATGATAGATTCTTGTCATAATAATGTGATATGCTCATAACATACATTATGATATGGTAAGTGGTTGTGATACAATATTCCTATGTTGCACCATATCATATGCCACACCTTGGAAAGAGATATATATTTATTTATGATATGTTTTATAATATGTTATTCTAATATTATACACTATTTTATAAGATAATAAATATCATATATATAAGGATTTATGGTATTCTACATAAATCTACCACTTGAACTAAATATTCATTGACATGTTGGCATTTTTCCATATATTTTATCATGTCCATCAACTTGTGAAATAACATCCTAAACTACATTAAGATATTTTTAAAATATTTTTTTTAAATCATTCATTAATTTTATAATATACCACATCATATTAAATAATTTATAAATATTTAAATAAAATTCATTTTGTATATAACCTAAAACATGTTTATAGAAGTTCAAAAATTTTATCATAAAACATAATCCACATCCGATCAACCACAATGTGCAAACCTATATTTATTTTTAATGTTGACAATAATTATTAATTATCTAATAATCAATTGTGTGTAAAGATATTTATTTATAAAATAATTACTTTTATTAAATATAAAAAGGGATTTGAAATAATATCCATCAAAAACAAATATCACTACAACTAGTTCAACTATTAATTTCACATACATGTATGAATAATCATATAATTCATTTAAACATAAAAACAACTAACCTTAGGGAAAATATTATGTTCATCCTATATTACTACTCATATATTCACAATTATCTATGTATATACTTACTAGATTAAAAAAACACACTATGTCATTCTCTTATACGGACAAGCATATAAAATTATACTCTACCTAATAAATAAAGGTATTTCATATATCCTTTTCTAGGTAAGTATTTAAACTACATTATTGTATCCCAATTGAGGTATCAGAAGTCATACTCATAATATGAGAGGAAAATACCGTCTTGGTAAAACCTCAATCAAAGACATTGTTATATATAAAATAAATAAGACTATATTTGTTCTAAGGATTCCATAATAATGGTATTGAATTATTAAGGAAGACATATTTTATATCATTGGGTTTGAGGATTCAATATGAAATGCACACCTCTTGTATACCAAATGAAGGGTGTGAGAATCTACATTCGGTATAAAGGGATGTTTTAATTGCACAAAAACACAATTTATATCTCATTTGAATGTTTTATGTCTTTATAAAAATTGTGATCATTTTATAAATTACATTTATTCAAAACTAATAATACCTGGGGATGAATATCAGTTAGAAATAGCTCAAATTAATATATTGAGATGTTAATTATCATTTTAATCCATGATTATATGTATCTAACACAAAATGTTGATAATGTGTCTCAATCCTCTTTTATAAAAAATACATTTCATATTACTAAAATCTATTAATAATATAAAGAAAATACTTATTATATATTTTCTAATCATATCCCATATGAAAGATCATTATAGAATCTACATATCTTCTATTATTTGGGGGTTTTGATTATAAAATAATGAATTTATGTAATTCCAATCACATATCTATGTAAATATATTATAAATCACAATTAAAGTGTAATATAGATAAAAAAATATTATTTAAATAATAGTGAGACTAGTAATCATATTCCTTATATTTTTATCTTTTAAAAAAGCATTCAGAATTCATTACAACAAATCCTCCAATGTTATGAAGTTAACAACTTATATTTTCAACATTAAACATTTAATAAGTTAATCCTTACATATTTATTGGAAATTTTCAATTTATAAATTTATTTAATATCATTTTGGTTAAAAAAATATAAATCTTTACATTATTTTATTTCATTACCAACAAATTCTAAAATATTTTAAAATATAAGTTGACTATTATTATAAATATAACTAGTTTAATATTTTATTTTTTATATTTTAAAATTTACTCAATCCAAACATAATACCACCAAAATCATAGAGATGACTTTTTTGAAAATATATTAATGAGAAACAATATCTATTTATTTAAAAAATAACCTTTATTTCTTATAGTGGTAATGATTAAAGAATTTAATTTTAGCAACCATATATTAAATTTTATTTAATGTGTCTGAAAAAATACAATTAAAAGTATATTTTTTTCATTAAAATATTACACAATAAGGTAGTGAAAAATCATTCAATCTTATTGTAATAAAATACTTAGAAATATATTATATTAAATATAACTCTTATTATTCTTATGTTTATTCAAATCAGATCATTTATAACCTTGAAAACTTAAATATTCATCTCATTTATTTATAAAATATATTTGTTACAATAAATCCTCTTATTTTATAAGAGAAAAATAAGTTGAAACATATTGAATATTTATTTTGATCCACTTGAGATTTAATATAATCCATTATATCCATCCCCTCGATTATCTGCCTCTTTTTACAACATATGAATGGATGATTCAAGATCTAAACATCAACTATTAATCAATTTATAAATTCAATTAACATTCATAATTATTGATTAATGTATAATTGGTTTTATGTAAACATTAAAATCTATATATTATATTTTTTAAAATTAATTCATAACATGGAATCCCCAAAAAGTTTCTTAAACCCTATCAGTTATTCAAAGAAATTACACCATTAGTGACTAGACTTACTATAATGATAACACTTCCTCTACATTTTGAATCCATCCTTAGTTTAAAAATTTTGATTTCCACTAGGAGAGAAACATTTAGATTTTCTAAAAGACACTTTCTTCTTCAAGTTTGAAACTGTACCAATTTCTATTATTAATACAACACATGATCTTTGACTACCCATGTCTATTTTATATATTTAAGATATTGAACTTTTCTGGTAATGTATCTATCTTGTTTGAAGGAAATTGTTTTCCTTATATTGGTTATAATTTGGTTGAGGCTTCTCTTGTGTGTGTTCATATGATTTTTTGATGTTTTTCCATGGCGATTGGATAGTGAATGGTTGGTGTATAGTATTTCTAAAATCTGCACCCATCCTAGAAAATCATGTACCCGTCAAATAGTGGGGTTTTCATGGTTGGTGCATAATATTTCAAATTGTGCACCATCATCGGAGTAACCATTCAACCCATTTTAAGGGGTGCACAGTTAGAGTGTATAGTTTTCCAAACATTGTGCCCCGTATAAGAAATCATGCATATAGGTTTATAATCCTCTAAAAAAATTTCCCCAACCCCCAATATTAATCCCTAATCACCCCAATTCAGATCTAAACAAATTCCTAAGAATATTTTAATATATCGAACGGATTCCACGACCTCTAAAACTCCATTACAGATGAATGGAAGGTCTGATTTATGGATCTACACCCCATCTAGTTTTGGTTCTAGATCTCTTTATTATTTTTGAAATTGATCATTTCACATGAATTTTTGGATTTTAGCATAGTTGAACATCCATCAATGATATTGATATAGGTGGTCTGTTTATCAATTCAGAAAATCTTGATTTCAATTACATGTAAGAAATTCTGAAATTGATATTTCACATTTATAAATTGCATCTTGAATTGGATTAATTAGCCTTTTTATTGATTACTTAATGGATTGTAGAAGTGATTGAATAATGGGGTTATGAAATTGCTCTATTGATGGGTTTTTGGGATGGGTGATCAATGGGATGTTGAAATGATTTCATAATTGGAATTATGGGATGGTTTGATTAACCTTAAAGGGTTAATGGTTTATATGAATAAAGGTTGATAAATGGATTAATGGTTAAATGTTTATATTATTCCATGTAAATTAAATTGATAAACCTTGTTTGTTTAATAAAATGATAATGTACACCTTAATGAGAATGTTCAATTAAAAGGTTCATGATGATTAACCTTGATGTATATGAAATTGTTATATATGTGATATTTTGATATATGTGATATATGTGTGTGATACATCGAATGATGATTCAAAATTACATATATTATTGATTGATATACATTTTTGGAACATGGGGTGATGCTTCAAAAGCCCATATTTAATAACGATGTGTTGCGGGACATGGACATATGCTTCAAATACCATAAGGGTTCTAGACATAGTGTTTTAGACTCAGAATATTGGAATTGGACTACGGTTCTATGAATATGTAATATGAAATGAATTGAAATGGATAATAAAATCCATGTTATCATGAATTTTGATTTTCCTATGTGGTATAGTTTAAAATCTAGCATGGGATAGATATATTATTGATGGTATGAGTGTCCCCAAGAACCTAGGTAATTTATGTGGTTAATTAAAAAATAATGAAATGTGATAATTGTTTGTTTTATTATAAATTATTCTTTATACAATTACATACAATTTTATAGAATGGATAATATTTTTGACTTCATTGGTGGTGGCCTACTAAGTTGTGATCACATCATAATTGGGATCCCTGATCTGTACAAGAATAAAGATCATGTTTGTATAAAGGGATAAGGGAAATATCCCTTTGTTAGATGAATGCTTTTTGATAGTGAATAGATGAGGGAACTAGACACGGTTTCAGGACCAACTTGGGGATTTTTCACTGTGTCTTTATTTTTGGAATTTATTTTGAAACATTACACACATATGGAATGACATATCTACTTCTTTTGTTTGGATATTATTTTCTTGTTTTTGTTCATCATGTGATACTAGAATATATTAGTTATGATTTATTTATAGTTGGTTATATCATTTCTTTATTGTTTATTTCTATAGGTGTAATTCTTTGATAAAGAGGTTATAGTCTCCCTATGTTATATATTTGACCTTCACTATTATTCGATAGCCATTGGTGTATGAGGAGAAGCATTTAAGGTCACATAGTGAACCAGATAAGTGAACCATCATGTGGCACCCGATTCTAGACATTACAAATTAGTGTCGAAGGTGTTTCTTTTCTTTTATATTGTCTTACTATTTTGGAAATGTAGATAGGTTATTAGAAAGATTTGGGACTTAGTTAGAAGAATATTCATCAAAGTATATAATCCAAGTATGGAGGTAAAATCTAAGTACCCAGGTTGGGATTCCAGTTATTTATGTTTTTAATTACAGTTGGATATTTTTTCAACTTGAGTAACACCCTTGTTGAGTGATGTTGTTATTTCTGATATTTTTTCATCATTTCCTTGAATAGATTGAGATTTGTAAAATCATTCATGATTTTAGTCACTTAGTAATTACTATGACATGTATCACTTTAGGCATGCATAAAAAAGTATTTTTTATGATTTATTTATTAAATGAAATGTTTTTTTCTTTTTTTATAATTTAAAAGAAAAATGTCCCAAATAGAAAATTATAAATTATAAATTATGAAGCATGTGATAATTTGAAATGGATAGATTTTCTTTAGATGAGAAACTTTAATATATGAAAAATATATTACCCAATGTGAACCATGAATAGTATAGGGATGGTTGTAGGTATTAATAGTTCCTTGATTTTGACAGTGTAGTTGGTAATGCGAGATAAATTTTTATGATTTTATATGAATCCCTATTGATAATGTTTGATAATATTGTTTAATGTTTCCTAATACTTGTGTTTGAAATTTTAGAAATATGCATCTAGGATGATTATTTTTGATAGTAAGATAGGATTTCATAGCTAGAAATGATATTATTGTAGTTGAACTAGTGGCTCTGATTGTTCTGGGAGAAGAAGTAGAAGAGCTATTCCAAGATAACTTTTCTTACATTATGATGTTTATGGAAAGAGACATGGTTAAAGTTGAGAAAATAATGTCTAAATTTTTTAGAGACTTATAGTTACCAAACCCTCCAAATTTCACTAGAGATGGTGTAGTTGAGGTATCTGAGTTCAGGATTGAGTCTATCTAGATGATTATTGATCACTTAGAGACTCTTGTGGAGAAGTGTAATAACCTTGACCCTAGTAGATCAGATTCAGTACATTACTTTTAATACACTATAATAGTATACAATAAATCACATCCCACAGGACAGAATAGTTCAGTAGTATTTCTTAACTAGATACAAACTTGAAATCCAAATTACTTTTTGAAACAAAATATAAACTGATAATTTCATTGAGACTAAAATTATTCACCCCTTATGTAACCTTACATATACGTTATAACATACTTCATGGAATCCTGGGGAAAAATGAAACATATGAAAGGTGTGAGCTCAAATGTTCAATAAGGGTAAGCATACATATGAATCTATGAGTAAATATATAATATACAATATGGAAAAGAAATTAACTGCTACACACTTAATTTAAATAATCCCATGAGCTATGAAACATAACCAATGATATTCAAAATAATAAAATAATAACATGGAATAATAATAATAACCGAATTCATAATGTTTCATGTCTTCACTATGAAGATATATCCTCAAGATAGTTACTATAAAAATCTATCATCATGACAATTTATGTCTATGGTAAGAAATCTGTCTGATTTGTGTCAATATTTATCCTCCTGACAACTTAAAACTGCTTGGAAACAAACATGAAGGGTTTTTCACCAACTGATTTCATCTCATAAGACCTATTGATGCATCAAGGTGCTATAGTGGGCACCTATCGTCACCTACTAATTCCAATTCATTCCTTATATGAAAAAGGTGAAACATAAACAACATAAAAATTCGTATTGAAAAACATGCATATGAAATGTTAAACAAAAACCATGAATGGTATCAAAATATAAAATCCATAGTCAAATTGATCATAAAACATTTAATAAAATATGGTAGATGATATCATAATAGATCAACCTCAATAAATCATAAGACCCAAGAAAACGATTTTGACATAGTTGAAAATACTCTAATAAATTTATTAAAAATTTCTCGGGAGAAATACAAATGTTTTACTATGAAATCATTTAATTAAAAGGATGAACAATTTTTTAAGAAAAAATTTAAATTCAAAATAATATTATATACATTTAAATAAATATTCAAAAAAATTATGGTGTCATGACAGTGGAAAATCCACTCATGACCTAATCGTTTAAAAATACCCTTCTGTATTATTTTCAAAAAAGTTATAAATTACCTCATTTGGCGAATGATAAAAAAATTATTTTAAAAACGTTTTATATAAATTCAGAAAAAGGTTAAAAAATTACAAATTTGAAGAATAATAGTTAAACTATTTTTGAAAAATTTTATAAGAAACATGGACATGGATCATAAATATTTCCCAGCAGATACTTACGTACTAACACTCACGACTTATAATGAGATTATAAAATTAACCCTTATATAGCACATAACTTTAGTTAAATGTTATATTCACTCCTTTATAATGGTTTAAATAATGTTATTAATTTATTCTAGAACCATATCCACATTTCTAAAAGAATATATGATATTTTTATATTGTTTTGTTAATAATATTTTAATTTTACTCTTGTTTTAGGTGTTAATTAGTTTTTTTCTATGCATGTTCTGTCATGTATATCTTGTTTAATATTAATAGGACAAATATATTTCATATAAATAATGATATTAAGTTCAAATATATTATATTTACTCATTATATACAATTTTATAATCATTCATGAATGGTTAATGTGGAAAATTAATCTCATCGCGTCGTGGAGATGATAAGTCATATGTACGCACAAGTGATGATGGAATTCCCTAAATGCTGATAGCGTAAGGAATTAGATGGTATGTTAATTATAAAAAATAAATATCATGAAATATTTAATATTTATATCCATTATTATAACTATCCAAAAAATCAGTGATAAAAAAAATTACACCACCGTGTGGAGATGGTAAGTTGTACGTATGCACGCACAATGCTTTTTTTCATAGGATGGATAAAAGGTTGAATATGGTTGTACCATAATAATAAAAAAATCTAAAAATATATATTATACTATATTTATAAATTTATAATGTAAAGAACACATCAATAAGAAGTAAAAGAAGAAATGAATTTGGATGAGTATCTAAAAATGATTTTTTTCTTTGGTGGAATTCCTATAGAACTTCTCTTTAGTGATATGGGGTAGGAATTTTTGGAAGTCAGGAATTTTTGGAATTTATACACAGATTTTTATAATAGAAATATTCTGTAATTAGTCATTATAAAATGATCAATGTGGTGTGAGTAAATGATGGGGGAGGGTCCATTTTGTAATTAAGGTGAGAGAAACTTTTGGAAACACTTAAAATATTTAAATATAATAAGGCTATTACAGAGCCAAAGAGTGTAAAATGGTCTAAAAATTAACATTATAAGAAATTTTATACCATATAGTTTCTCATTTAAAAATAATTATTTTTTTAAAAAAATTTAAATTATTTAATAATATATTAATTCAATAAATTGCCATTATTGTTCAATTTGGAACTATTCATTTAATTTGACATTAAATATACCAATAAAATGTTTGATTTAGAATTTAATTCTTTCAAAAAACACTATAATATATAATATGTACATATAAAATTAATTATCTACATTAACTCATCCAAAAAATATAAAAAAAATTACTAATATCAATTATTTCATTTATCTCTTAATCAAGTAAATATTGTTTTAGTACTGAAGATTATTTTATGGTAGTTATATAATTTATAATAATTAAAAATAAATTTCTATAATGAAAATAGTTTTCTTAGGATTAAAATATATATTTAGATTCATTCATACCTTGGTCTTAGACCTATGTGGACACATATATGATATTAAATACAAAGGTAGTGACATTTTGTAACTACCATTTATTTAAATGATATGTAATTTATTTTAGTGGATAAGTGTTCATAAAAAATTAAAATTATTTCTTAAACTGATAAGTATCTAATACTATTCATCAAATACGTTTGGGATAAGTTTTTTTTATTTTTTTAATCCTTATCTTTTTGTTTTAACCCTTATTTTACCACTTTAACTCTTACTGTGATATCATGTATTTTAAACAGTAAGGGTTAATGTAATTTATATAAAATAAAAAATGACCACTAAATGGGACATTAATGAAATTTTCAGACATACACTAGTAAGTTTTATAAATATAATATTTTTTAGATATTTTATATCATTTAATTATATATTATTTATTTTAAAATATCTATAATGACAATTTTAACAGTATTCATTATTTTGTCTTATAAAAAAACCAAAAAAACAAGTTACATTCTAAATAAGACTTATAAAACATTAATATAATATAAAATTCATCAATAAAATTATTTTATGACATTAAATATCTTAAATATTATTTATTTTAATATGTTTTAAATCAATTATTGGATTCTTCCTTAAATTAAGAAATTACTACAACATCATTATTTCACCATTTAATTTAATTATTTCATTCCTTAAAATTATTAATAAACTACCACGATGTTGTTAAATATTTTATATTTATAAATACTATTTATAGCCGAACATATATTTTATATTACCCCGTATGAAAAATATTCCTCTTGTTAAAAACAAAAGCATGAAAAAATTTTAGTTTTCTTTGAATATAACATAATAAAAGTCATATTCTCATTAAAGTGGCATAAAATGATTATAATACTGTTTCAAGGATTTTTTTAGTCGAAAAAAGTCATTAAATGATATTATGATTTGTGTTAGAGTAATTTTATAATATTTATGACATAACTTTTACCAATAGTAACCTGAATTACCCTTAACTATGGTAATACAAAATATTACAAATGTTACGATTATTTTTGTCCAAAAATAAAAGGGACTTATTTACATAATTTTTCCCTTCTAATTATAAATAAAGAATCCATTTTTCCTAATTCAAAACATAGAATTTTCAGAAATTAATTGAAAATTAATTCTATTTACAAAATAGGAAAACATGTTTTTAAAGTAAAAATGTTCAAATGCTCACAATGTTTTTATATCCAATTTCAATATAAAATTGATTCAAATGACCTAAATTGAATTAAATTATATTAAAAATATTTAATTATACTTTTAATCCATTCAAATATATAATTAAATAGTTTAAATAAATTTGTTGAAAATGTGGTTTCCAATTAAAATATATTATTTATTCACACTTCATCAAAATATGAAACATATCATAAAAATACCAAAAATCTAGCCACTGTAAATTTTGATATTACTATTTCAAAGAATAAATTTTTTTTCAAATAGAATTTATAAAAGTGTTAAAAAATAAATTTCATACATGTGCTCTATCAAAACATGATAAAACTTCATTTAGAAAAATTGTCCTTTTCTACATAAAATTGGATTTATTCTTTTCTTATTCATATAAAATCATTTTTATGAATGAAAAAATATTTTTTAAAATATATAATATATAAATTTTATAATTTTGTTAATACAATTAATTCCCACTAATGTAACAACTAGGTTATAACGGTCGTATTAAATTAATGATATTTAATTGCATATCATTGATACATCAAACTTTATATTGTGTGCAACGTAAGTTATCAATGAGATTAAATTTAAAAAGATACATACCATAAAATCATGGGTTTTTAAAAGAATAGTGTGTGGTCAAGATAAATGTTGGTGGGACATTAAGGCTTAGGATGGACAACTAGAGAACATTGTGTATAAGGAATTTTAAGAGAAGTTGTTGGAGAACTTTTACCCTGATACAACCAGGCTAGATAGAGAAGCAAAGTACATGATCTTGAATCAAGAGAGAATTTTTGTGATGGAATATATGGGACCCTCTACTAATTTGCAGTTCTTTGTTCCAGTGTTGGAAGGGGATGAAGCTACTATAGCGAAGCATTTTTAGGAAGGCCTTAAATATGAAATGAAGTCATAGATTAACATCTTTATACAGAAAACGTTTTATGAAGTGTTGAATTAAGTTTTTACTTTTTAAGGGATTTTGAATGAGTCTTGAAGTGGAACATAGGTGTTATATGTTTGATGAAAAGGTGGAATTTATTCTGAGAGTATTAAGTGTCTCTTTGAAAACATCAACTATGGGGATAGAAAGAAGAGTGGATAGGGGAAGGATCAAATACTCAAGACATTACTAGAGGGACATTAAACCATTTCATTAGGCTGAAAAAAATTCTTAGATAGTGTCCCTAGCCATCAGTGGAGTTCTGAGCATCTGGTAGTATGGAGAATCTATAGTGATTCTATAGCAAACAATGACAGATTGGTAATGATGGAGTTTCTATTTAGAACCAGATTATGGGAACATTGACTTTTATACCTTACCAGTTTGGAAGTTATAGTTCTTCTAGTCTTGGTGGTCAATGCAATGGATGTGTTACTTATGAGTAAGAGTGACCATATCTTCATAGTGGTGTAGCTCACGGGACTCATACTGCATTATAGAGAAGATGGGTAAGACAATTGCATGCAGTTTAGTGTAAAATTATGGATTGTGAGGTTGGACCATTGATAGTTAGAGGTATTATTATTGCAGATTATATTATATCTATTTCCATATTTGATACGGGTGCATCTCATTCCATTATATCTATTCAACTTGTGAATGTTTTGAGTCTGATAGTGGAGTTTGTTAGTGGGGTTTTGATGATAGATACACATTTGGAAGTATGGTTGAGATACATCTTTTTATCCATGGTGTGTTCCTTGGAGGTTGGGGACTATCATTTCCTATGGGATTTATATATTATTTATATTTCATTCAATGAATTGATTTTTAGTATAGACTTGTTAGTGTAATATTGAGACGACATTGTTTTTTAGCATAAGAGAGTGAACTTTATGTTTCTTGAGGGTGAAGGTTATGTTCATCATGGTTAATGGAATATCTAGGCAGGCCGTGTAGGTCCACTTCATTAGTAATTGGGGGATCTCACTGAACATACTATTATTATATTATTTGATGAAGGGGGTGTGATGCATGACATCTTTCCAATTGTATTGAATAGGTTCTAGGATGATTTTTCTGACTTCTAAGGGATTCCACTACAGAGGAATGTTGAGATTATGATAGAGCTCATGGTTTCAGTTGAGCCAGTTTATATTCCACCATATAGAATGGAACCAATATAGCTTCAATAGATTAAGACTCAACTAGAAGAGTTGATGGATAAGGGTTTTATCTATACAAATATGTCGCCTTAGGGTTCTTTAGGTTTGATGGAAAATAAGGCCAATGAGACTTTGTGCTTGTGTATTGACTACCAGAAGTTGAACTTGATGTTAGTGAAGAACCAATATTTTATTCCATGTATCGATTATCTATTTGACTAGTTGATAGGAGCTTGTGTATTCTCCAATATTTATTTAATATTAGGGTATCATCATCTAAGAGTTCGACCATATGATATAATATGGATAGATTTTAGAAGTAGGTACAAACATTATGAGTTCGTTGTGGTGTATTTAGGGAGGATTAATGCTCTTGAAGTGCATATGGCCATGATGAATAAAATATTCCGTCCATACCTGGATCTATTTGTGGTTGTTTTTTATAGAATATTTATTTATTCGAGGACTCATGATGATCATTCCAAAAATTATGACATCATCCTGAGTGCACTTTCAGAGCATCCTCTATACACCCAGAAATCTAAGTGTCAATTTAGGATTGATTGGGTACATTTATTACGTCACATCATCTCAGATAATGGTGTGTCTATAGACCAAGACAAATTTCGGTAGTGGTTTCTTGCGAGTATATAAATAATTTCATATATATCATATATTTTCTAGTATTATAATGTTATTATCAAGGGTTCATCAAGGATTTTTCCCACATGGCAGAACCCATTTTGGGCTTTACCAAAAAGGGAGTAAAGTTAGAATGGTCTGAAGAATGTGAGAATTATTTACATGAGTTAATGAAGTGCTTGATTATAAATCCAATATTTATAAAAATTGTTCTAGTTGAGGAGTAAATTTGTTTTTGAAACATCATGGATATGAATTAGGGTTGTGTTGATGCAGGGAGATCAAGTTTTGGAATATGGGTAATGGAAATTGAGGCCACACGAACAAATTTACCATATGCATGACTTCAAGTTAGCTACAATTATTCATGACTTAATGTCTTGGTGGAATTATCTTTTTGAAAAAATGATTAATGTTTATACTGATCACAATATCTTAAAGTATATCTTTTCACAGTGAGATTTGAATCTATGGAAGTAGATGTGGGTAGAGTATATACAGTATTTTGATTTTAAGAATGCATATATTTTTGGGAAGGGAAACAATGTTTTTAACACTTTGATCTAGAAAACATTGACTCATAAAATTAAGGAGACAGGTTATAAGCGGAAGATGATGACCTTTCTGGATGAGATGTATGTTTTTGTTCTAGAGAGCCAGTTGGAGATGACTCTCATATGTGTTTCAGTGGAGTCTAAATTTTTGAGATGGATTAGGGAGTGGTAGTGTGAGGATCCATAGTGTTTGATCTTGAGGTAAATCCATTAAGATAGGTAGTAAACTTCTGATTGGACAATAGATATATACAAGATCATCTATTTCCTTGGACATCTTTTTTGTGATTACGTTTATGTGAGTGGAGATGATGCCTGAATTTATTACCATGAAGCAGGAGGTGAATATGAGTATTACCAAAATTTACTGTGAACTAAGTCAAAAAAATTCTATCTAGGAATGAATAAGGAAATTTTAGGGTTCTTGATACAATTATACACATATCAACAAGTGAAGGCTGAGCATCTACAACTTGCTGGTTTACTATAGCCAATTCCCATTCTGGAATGGATGTGGGATAATGTTACCCAAGATTTCATAGTGTAACTACCAATTATTATTTATTATAATGATTTTATTTTAGTGGTTATAGAAAAAATTGTGAATGTAACACATTTCTTTCCTATACAATATACCTTTTCAAAGGATCTGTTAAGAAGAATGTACATTGGGGTGATAATCCATCTTCATGGGTTTCCAACGAGTATAGTTTTAGACCAAGAATCATGTTTCAATTCACACATATGGAAGGTTTTATGAAAAGAAACTTTGTATTAATGTATTAATGTGTATATCTTTCCCCTATAGATAGATGGTATGTGGAAACAGACTATACAACTTATAAAGTATATGTTATGATAGTGTGTTCTTAAATTTGGTGTGTCTCATAAGAAACACCTAGAACTTATTATGTTCACCTATAAAAATGGTTATCAGGTAACAATTTAGATGGAACCATAGGAGGCTCTTTATGGTAGGAGATCAGTATCACCTCTATACTAGAGGAAGTTGAGTCAGAGTTTCTATGATAGAGTCTTATATAGGAGTTGTCAGAGTATGTGAAACTGATTTAGAAACATATGGCTATAACTTAGAGTAGAAAAATGTCGTATGATGATACACATCAAAACCCCCTTGAATTGATAGTGGGTGATCATTTATTCTTATGGGTTTCACCTTGATTGGGTCACCATAGTATCAAGGATAGGGAATGTTATGGTGCAGGGTTTTTTGACCTCTTGAGGTTGTGGAGACAATCAAGCTAGTTAAAAACTGATTGGCTCTTTCACTTAGGTAAGTTCTATGCATTATATCTTTCATGTGTTATAACTTCAGTGGTATCCCCCTGACCCTTAACATGTGATCTATGTGGATGATGTTGAGCTTGAGATCGACACATCCTTTGAGTATCATTTGATATGTGTTGTGGATCGTAGTGAGAAAGTGTAGCAGGAAAAGACTTTGTCGATAGTTCATGTATTGTGGAAACATAGTAGTTTTTAAGAGGAATATTAGGAGAGAAAAGTATATATATGGGATTAGTGTCCTAATATTTTTACCTTATAAGAATTAATATTCTTGGGAGTAAAGATCGAGGATAGAATGTTATTATGTGGGAAGATTATAAGATCCCGACATTTTCTATTGATGTATCAATCTTTTTTAGAGGTAATATTTTTCATTTATTTTTTTTATACATTGGATGAATCTTTTCATGGGTTCATTCAGGAGAATTTTTGAGTTTTTTGGGAGGTGTTTGGGAATTTCAATGTTGGAACATGGTTTTCCCAAACCATGCACTCTTCCTAGAAAAGTGTGCACCATTGAGACAATGAGGTTAGAGTAGATAGAACAAGGTTTGTAAAACTATGAAACCTCTTAGGAGTAACCATTCACCAAACCTATAGGGGTTCATGTTCTGGGACCACCGTTTTCCAAGTAGTATGCCTCATATAGGAAACAGTGAGCACGGGTTTTTAATCCTCCATAAAATTATAAAAAAAATCATGAAACCCCTGGATTAATCCCTAATTGACCCCACTCAGACCTAAACTCATTCATATGATTTTTTAATCTCATATAAGGGTTAAAATTCATTCCAAAATACTTTCATGATGAATCAGTGGTCTTATTGATAGATCTTCACCTCATCTATTTTTGGTTCTAGAACTCATTCTTCATTGAGAAATTAATTATTCTTCTTCAATTTGGGGATTTTTACATTAGCAAGAATCAGTTAATGATCTTGAGGTAGGTGGTCTATTTATCAATTCCCAAATTATTGATTGAAATTTTGTTTATATAACTGTGAAATTTTTATTTCATATTTAAAAATTTCATCTTAAATTGGATTAATTAATTGGTTAATTAATTAATTAATTGGTTAATTAATTAATTAATTAATTAATTGGTTGGAAATGATTGAATAATGTGGTTACAAAATTTTTAAATTTATGGGATTGTGGAATTTGTTGATTAATTGGATGTTGAATTGATTGATTAATTATAGTTAAGGGATAGCTGGATTAAAATTATACATTTAATGGTTTATATGATTAAATTTTGACAAATGGTTCAATGGTAAAATGTTCATATTATTACATGTGAATTATATAGATGAAATTTTTTGGTTTAAGAAATTGAAAACGTTCACATTAATGATGATTTTTTATAAGATGGTAACATTTTACTAATATTAATTTATATGAAATAATGATATATATGATATTTTGATATATGTGATATACATGTGTGAGATATGGTCGGATTATTTAAAATCTCATATATGATTGACTTATATAAATTTGTGGGACATGGAATGATGATTCAAAAGATCATATGTGATAATGATGGGTTGTGGGAAATAAACTGATGATTCAAATTCCCATATAGTGATAGACATGTAATTATATTTCTAAAATGTTGATGTTAGGTTGTGGTTAAAAGTACCCATAATATGAATTCACTTTAGATGGATAATGGAATCCTTCTTATAATGAATTATGATTTCCCTGTGTGATATGTTTTAAACTCTGTCATGGAACGAAGAAGGTATTGAGGGATCGTATTTCCTTCGGATCTTGGGAAAATTATGTGGTTAATTATATATTATTGAAATTTAACAATTATTTGTTTTATTATACTTTATTCTTTATCAAATACATAAACTATTATATAATGGATACTATTTTTGATGTCGTTGGTGGTGGAATACTAAGTTATACTCACACCATACTCAGGTTTCCTAATTGGTACCTAAATAGACTTAATATTTGCAAGAGAAGATAAGGGAAAAATCCCTATGTAAGATGGCTGATTTGCGATGTGTCACGGATCATGGAATGGGACATCAATGTGTCATTATTTTTGGGTATTATTTAAAAACTTGACACATATATGGAATGAAATATCTACTTCTTTATTTGGGATATTGTTTTCCTATTTTGATTTATCATGTTATACTAGTCTGTATTGGTCGTGGTATCATTTTAGTTATTAGTTATATCATTTGGTTATTTGTTATTTATTTTTCATATTGAGATTATTTAATAAAGAGGGTAAAGCCTCCCTATTTTATATATTTAACCCTCACATATAGTTAAGAGTCTCTAGAATATGATGAGGCACATGAGAGGTAACATATAGATCCTTCTTGGGGCACCATCTTGCGGCACATAGGTCAAGATGTTAAAAAAATCATAAATATATTTATGAAACATGGTAAATTTTTATTGAACACATTCATATATTATTTGATGGTAATTTTACTAAAACATACTCGTGAAGATTATCGAATGAAGTATGTTGAATTAGTTAGTATTAATAGAGACCTTCACTTATTCATTTCATTGGTGGAGAATAATGTTCCATTATACATATTTCATGTAAATAATTCCATTAAAACAACATACCTCTCATGACTAGCCTACTATTTATAGAGCCTATTCATGTTATCTATCATCTTGGAAAGATCCTTATTCATATGATTCTTCTACAAATTCATATACACAAAAATTCATGGGATTAAATAAACTAATAGGTCTTTAAAATTCATATCAAAACCATTTTGTTTATTTTTTAACAAGAAAAGTAGTCATCCAAATAATAATTATTTTCTCTAATACATAGAAAGTATTTTTTACATTTAAAAAACTCTAATTATTATGTAATCATCGAAGAGGTTTCATATATTAAGATTCTCAATTTTATTATGAATTTTAAATTTATATTTGCTAAAAATTATTTTATTTTCTCTAAAATAATATATTTTTTTAAAAGGATTATCATATTTTATATTCATTTAATAAGGAATGTTATAAAATTTACTTCTAATAAAATGATATCCTCGTTTAAATATAAAATATATATTAGTGGTTAGTGATCTATATTTTAAAAATCAATGAGTTCATTTTTCCAATCCACACAACACTTAACTATTTAGTTTATCCATAGTGGACATTATATTATATATAACTCTTGGAAAACTGAATAATCAATACCATTATTTAATCCATAAAATGGATCATCTAAGATATATTCATTGGGTATTGTAATTCTTAAGTTTTCATATATATTTGTAACCCAAATCTCATGTAATTATTTTTAAATTAACTCTTAGGGTTATCCATTTCCATCATTACATACACAAGATAATCCTTGGGAACCGTAATTTGGTAGAACCTATATAATTGAATGGTCATAGAATAAGCATGTGTTCAATTTGGAATGAATTTGACACATATTATTTTTATCAGATTTAAAATATTGTATTATCTTATCTCATGTATTAAATTGTTTCTATACATGATTCTAATGATTTAGTTCGAAATCATGAATCCATATATCAAATCAATATTTTCAAACCATATTGATGTGTAACTCTTTAAAAAACCCAAGAATTATCTTAGTAACCTCATTTAAAAAAAACTATATTTACAAATATCCCAATGCATTATATGTATATTTTATATTATTCCATTTCCTAAAAATGATTATAAAGAATGGAATATAAAATCCACTAAAGATAAAACATGTTGCAGAAGATATCCAACCAAAACATTTCTATAAAGAGAATAACCCCTACCATGTGACACGTTTATCCACAATTCCCATTATCTAAGGTTCAATACTCAAGTGGAATATAAATTCTACAATAATTGTAAGAAAAAATATTTATAAACTATAATTAAAATATAAATTCAAGCACATATCCCATGAAAAATACAATTTCATGGTATTTGAAAAAAACCATACCTCGAATAAAAATAATTAAATGAATCTAAGGTAAATTAAAGAGTAATATTAAATATGTTTAAATTAAAGAATACCGAAATTTATAATTTAAATATTTTAAAAAAATTATTTAAAAAATTAATAACACTAAATAAATTTACATTTCTTAAATTAAGCCATAAAATATATAGATACAAACATTTTATAAAATAGAAAAATGTAAAAAAATTATAATAGAATAATAATTATTTACATTCCACAAATAAATAGATAAAAACATTTTATTTATTTAAAATATGAACTCCTTAATATCATCATTTGATATGGAATTTATTCAAATATATGACATTTAATTAATATATAAGAATTATATTTCCTATGAAAACACATATATATAATTTAAATTTATTACAAAATCAAATTATCACATATTTAATATTATTTTAACTTTGATCAAATCAATTATGAAACTTATTTTGATATAGTTTACATATATTCTCAAATAAGGCCTTTCATTTGAAAAATACAATGTAATAATTATAAATAATTCATAATTTAATATAAACAATAATATATTTTGACTAATTTTAATATTATAATGACTTTATAAATTACATAATAATTTCTATACAAATACACTATATGAAAATTATAAGTCATATTATATATATCAATGGTGTTTAATATTAAAAATTCATATTATTAAATTTCATTATTATACGTTTTAAAAATATTTAATAACTAATTTTAATGGTTTATTAATTAATAAATATATAAATATTTCATAAATAAAAATTTATAAATGAATAAATTTTTATAATTATGTATCAATTTATTAATGATCAAAATAACTAACTATTTAAAAATAGATTTTTTTTAAAATGTATCATATTTTGTTATTCACAATGAATTGTATATTATAGTATAGGGAAGAACATTTATCACTCTTTATGATAGACACAGTGTGTCCCATGAATCTTTTCCCTAGAAAATAAAATAATAATTTATGATATGCATTGAATATATTTACTTGATTATATGATAAACTATATAGTACTATAATATATGATGTTATCATTGCCAATGCTTCAAAAAAACATCCTATTATATCGACCAAATTCAATTTTATAGCCCATGTCATATTTTATGATATGTTAAAATTCAAAATTTTAAACTATACAATGGGTGGTGATAAATAATATCATATAATTAATTCTTATCATATCTTAAGGAATTTTTTTTTATTATAACCCTCAATTAAAAACCTATAATTATTTAGTAATACTGAATACCGTATCCATTTTTCATCATTTTAATCATTACTTTTTGAATCAATTGAATCATTTAATTTCTATAAAATATTTGATGTGTTTCTTAGTATCAAATAATATTTTTTCACGTTTTCATGTACATAAAGAATCCATAACCTTTATCATTAATCTTTTCAAATGAAACAATTCATAAACAAAAATTAAGAATATAGCATACATCGAAGATGGAAAATATTTCTACTTCAATCACATGCTTGATGAATTTACTATAAAGTGTATAATTTAATCCTCCCTAATTGGATATCCATTGGATGTTGAAGCACCTTACACTTGATTAGAATTATTCATGGAATTCTAGTGCCTAGGTTTTAGAAGATGAAATATAAGAGAGGTTTGGATTTTGGATAATTGATTTCATATATATAATCAATGTATAATCTGGAAACCTATGATAAATTAACATATTTATATCATTATTTTATATGAATACACTTTTCGTCCAACAAATAGTCATGAAAACTAGAGAACCATAGTTTTAGTGTCATGGATGATTAGCTATATAAACAAATTATTTTATAATGATCATCAACATTTCATCATAATAGCCCAACTATAAACCCCATTATAATCATCTTACATGTAATAAACAAATTCAATAATAAGGAATTGAAATATAATAAATGGGTGATATTAATGTTTAATGACTCTGTTTTTTCTATATATTAATTTAGAATATCATGTTGATTATTCTTGAATATAGAAAATGAGATGAGATGATATTTTGAGGCCCTGTGATATTAGAGTTAATTTTTAAATATATTAAAAATATTAAATATCATGTGTAACATCCCAGGTAAATAAAGAATATAACATTTTAATATTTATTAAAAAAAATTAATTAGAGTTAATTTTTAAATATATTAAATATATTAAATAGGTTTCTTTGAAAACATATGTTGCACGCAACGTTGAGTTATAAGGTAAAATATTAATATAATATTATTATTTTAAATGGTAGTTAACACATAGTCGTTGTATTGAAGGTAATGAAGAAAACTAACTAAAATTTGATTACACATGTTTTATAAACGTTTTTATAATTATCCAATAAATTTTAGAGGCTTAAAATAAGAAAGAATCCAATTTTATGCATAAATACTCTAATATTATTTAAAAGGTCGATTTACCGCCTTTTGATGGCGAACCGTTTTTAAATGTAGTTTTTTGTCACCTTTATATGTTCTATTTGACAAAATAAAATTCTTATTTAGTACCAAGACAACAAAATTTACTTTGGATAATATTATGGTATTTTTCTGATAATGGTCCTTTTTTAATGAGTAGTAAAAAATACTATATTTTAATTCAAAACTACCTTTTAATCTAAATTATTTATATTGATATATTACATTTTTAATTTATATAAAAGTGTAATTATATTATGTTTTTACCATTTAATCCTATTTTGTTTAGTATAAGTAATTTCACTTTGAAATTGGGCATAACCAAGTGTTAATCTTTTAATAGTTATTATCTCTTAAAAACACAATTTTTTGTTTTGACAACAAGAATTAATTTTAAATTAATCTGTGCCACTTCTGTGTTTTGAATTTAGAAAAAAGGATTCCATATTTGGAATTATGATGTCCAAATATTGAAAATATGTAACTTTTATTTTTAGACATTATGAATATTTACTTCAGTAAATATTTTATTTACCTTGGTTAAATGGTTAATACGATAAATAAGGGTAAAATAATAATATTATAATAATATTTAATTAACATAAAACGTGTCCTAACCCTATTTTCTGATTCATTTCCGACCATGGGAATCCTTGGATCGATTTTGGGACCCAATTAAGCCACTTGGGAGTGATAATGACACTTTATGTTTATTAATTTAATGTAATGACAAAATGAAATAAAAATATATCTTTTAGTATATCAATTTTTACCTGGGGTAATATAAGTTATATATTTTACTATAAATATTCATTTTAAAGATAAAAATATTTCCTAAATCAAGGTATTTGCTTTATAATTTTTGTACATCAAATAAATAAAATTATTTATGACAGAAAAATGATGTAGTGTTTACCTCATTAATGAATGATTTAAATAAATAAAATTATAAAAATTAAAACAATATCGAAAACCTGTACAATTATTATTGGATGATTTTATTTCCAATATTATTCATCTTATATTTGATTTTAATGAGTATTGAACCTTTAGAAACCGAAAATCATTATATAATAAAATAATATTTTTAATCTTTCCTAAAGAGACCCTACTACCCCTTATAAAAAGCCACAAACTCTAACTCATTTATCACACCTCTCAAACCCCTTGGATCATCCAAACTCTACCCAATTAATCTCCCTACATCCAATTCTTCCACCTTGAATCCTTAAATTAGCCATAAGGCACTTCAAGAAAACTTTTTGATCCAAACCAAAGGGAGTTACGATATATAAAGGTAGAATTTTATCTTATGTTCTTTTATTTTATATTACATATCCAACCCACTAAGATATTTTTATTCCTTTATTTTATAAAAACACATGTATCCCAAGTATACTAGGATTTTGTTTTGATAAGGATTTGAACTACACTTCCACACACCTCCATCTAATGGGTAAAGAACAAACTGTTTCTGTGGACGATGAACTACTGCCTCATGAAACGATGATTGTTCATTATTCTCTTAACACCTCTCAAGGTGGAAATTATGATAGAAAATTATTTATATATGATATATATTATTTTTATTTTTCTCTATGATTCTGTAATTTTTTTCTAATATGTGTAAACATGATAATTTCATTTGAGGAAGTGTGAAGTACCGCACCCTCAAGGTGATATGATTTGTTCTCGACATACATGGAATGTATAATTGATGGAGTTATGAAATTATGTAACATATATCACATGATATTTTACTAGAATTATAATATACCTATTTATCATTATGTTTTCATTCCATTAAATATGAAATAGAAATGAAAGTAGCATTCATGCGTACATATGCTTACTGTCTCTATGAATGATGCATTTCATTTCTTATCTCCAAATTTCATGTACTATTATAAATATATATATATATATATATATATATATATATATACGATATATATGGTATCGAAATACATAATATCATTCTAGAGATAATGAAATTTTGACGACACGGACAACTTGAAATTAAAATAAGTTCATTTTTTGACACAAGTTCTGAACATCCAAAAAATGCCTGATATGAACTCAAATAATTAACTAATTGTTATTACAAGAAAATAAGTGATATAAATGGAAAAATAAAATTTAAACAGGTTCTTAATGAAGTAGAAATTATCTTAAGTTTATTATTCTGGAATAACAAGGAACATACAAGACAAGTCAGACTTGAGGTAATGGATTTCTTTTCTCACATTTAATTCCATGATATTTCCTTTGTTCGCCACTTATTTATTTCATGTGGTGTATTATGTACTACCATTGGATATATATTATCATTATTCTCTTTATATTCATTTTATTCTTTGAATCATTTTTTTGTTATTAATTTTTGTTCATAGGACTCGATCGATTGATATATGGTAAGTGATATCTTATCTCACTTTTAATTCTTTGAGATTTCCATTGATTGCCAATTATTTATTTCATGTGGTGTATTTTTTAAATAAATTGGATATATATTATCATAATTATCATTATATTCATGTTATTATATGATTCATTTGGTGGTTATTAACTTTTGTTCATATGACTTGATTGATTACAACATGGTAAGGGGTTTTCATCTCACTTTTTATTCCAATGAGATTCATACTATATTGCCACTATTTCCTCTTGTGTGGTACATGTACTGCACATTATTGTGTTATTTGTGTAATATAATTTAATTTATTTGTATTTTCATCTTCATTGTATGATCCTTATTTCATGGGGTGTATGTTTCATATGTCACAAAATCGGTAAGGGAACCTTTCACCCTCCCCTTTTTAAAAAACATTTTTTTTCTGTCTTTTAATTTACATATTCTTATGTGGGATGTGTTCTTATATATCCTTATGGCAGAAAATTTTAAGTCCATGTTCGGAGATACATTTTCTCAATCATCAACTCAGTTTCTAAATTTTTAAGTGACATCGTTAGGATGTCGAATTTCTGTAACGGAACTTTTTAACCCAATTTCAATTCATTGGGATAAACATATACTTGGTGATTATGTCAAGATATAAATATGTGTGAATGACCTATGATTTTTTTACACTGAATATCCAATCATATTGAGTGTATTTATATTTTTCACACATAATTATGAAATTGATTTATCCTTAATCCAAGGATATCATCTTTATAAGGGATTTCGTCTCAATTTACATTCCATTGAGACTTCATTGTTGTTATGTTCCATTTCACTTTTATATTTTGTATATACTGTCCATTGGAATATTTTATCATAAATAACTTTATTCTCAGAATATTATAAAGTTTTGATTAAATTGTATTCCATAATTAATTTTATTCAAGCATCTCTCATTTGGTTTAGAAATCTTTAACTAGAATATTGTTTTAAATATTTGTTCTTATAAATATTTCTCATTAATTTCCATGTTTTAAAAATGGTTTTAATGATTTATTTGTATATAAATTAATGTTTTAATATGATAATTACTTTAAAAACATCAATGTGGTATGGGATAGTTTGATTCAAAAATATCTTTATAAAATGTTTTTGTAATTGGTTTGATAAAGAATTGATTTTATCGATATCTCTAAATGATATATTGTGATTTCAAATGAAATGTTTATAGTGAAATGTTTATATTTTCAATATTTTATGTGTTATGATTTTATAATTTTACTTGGAAATTTTACATGTGGTTACGTGATAAACCAAATGACGAGTGGTGTCGTGATAAACTGAGACAGGTAGTTACATTATAACATCCAATGCATTGGGTATGGAATTCATCCGTGTGGGTATTACATTTAGTGATATGTGTGGATGATGACCATATGGTTATTTAATTTAAGTATGTTTATATCCAAAGTTACTTATATATATATGTTATTTGTGCTTTCTTTGGGTTTTATGGTAATCTTTTGGTTACAAATGGGTAAGCAATGATCTTTTTTTAAGTGTAGAGTATTTACTGCTTCATAAAGGTGAAAATTATTACTTATGATAAGGTATTCATGGATTACTTGTTTTTTTTGAAAAACTAACTTTTTTCCTACTTTGTGTATCCCTTACTGAGCTTTTTATACTTATCCCAAGTATTGACATGTTTTCCAAAGGACCTAAAGATGAATAGGGTCAAGGATGGGATCAAGGAAAAGTCATGTTGTCTAAAATATAGAACTAGACATGTTTCTTTTTAAAAGTTATTCTTTTATGAAAAAAATGGATACTGAGTAGTAGTGTCTACTTGTAATATTTAGGTTGATATGTAATAGTTATGGCATAATTCTCTAAAAATCTAAACCTAAAAAGATTGTCAATGTGAAATCCTGATTTAACTCAAAATTATGTAATGTTTAAGGTTAGGTACTTATATCATGCATGCATAATTTTCTTAAAAAGGTGAAAAAAATTCCATAAAGAGGATGAAATAGTAAATATGTGGCTGATTTGTGTTTGGAGCATGGGTTTTTCCCTAGGCACAACTTAACATTATAGCATGTTGAATGTTCTTGTTAAGTGCAGATGTAGGAAAATTAAAATAATATACAAAATAAATTTATATATTTTATTTTTTTGATGTAGTGAACTATTTTTCATCTATACATACAATGTTATGAGGAAATATTAGGGTATGATGTTTAACCCTAGAGACCTAGAGGACCATTGAAAGAGTGTCTCCTTGGTTGATAGCTTTAGATCAGATCAGGATTGAGCATTGTTGCACCATTGAAATTCTAGGATATTTCCAATGAAAATGATACAGATTCATTTTTTGTCAATGATTGATCAATCTTGATGTAAGATGTTGTTTTATCAGTATTTATCCTCATTTATTTATACTTATAGAAAAAATGAATCAATAAACTAACAAATTTATTCATGGATCATGCATATTACAATTATGAGATATATATTATATGCGATTGAAAGATTATTTGTTGATTTATTATATATCTTCATGAGTTGTTATAATCTAAAAAAATCAAGGTCAACACAAAAATTGGACAAGGTATGTTCCTCATTTTTTTTTATTTTTTTCATTTATTACCATGTTCTGCATTCATTGTGGGAAATTACTTTGGCCTGTGATTCGATAAATACCTAGTAATGAATCGTTGTAAACCCATTTCTTGGAACAATGGATTAATATTACATATACAAGTTTGGATTAATGATGTGATCAATTTAAGATGATGGATCATATCAAAATTTGAGTTCTTCATTCATGTTTTGGTGCGTGGTGACTGAGAGATTTGAAAGAAGGATTTTTTTGGTTCAACTTGGTATCCAGATTCCAAAGAGAGACGATGATAATTCTAAACCATGTGACTTTATTTCTTAAAGAAACAATTTTTGGACATATGAGAGCCCGGTGGAGTAGAAACTAACATGAGAACAAGATCTAGGATTCTAGAAAATATCATGTTACACTATAGGTAATCCAGAATTACAAACTGTGTGCGACCCCATGTGTGGCACTTGGGTTTTAGTGTAGAGATAATTATCAAATGTTTTATGACTTGGTAACATATTGTGTGACCCTTTCCTAGAATCTTGGAATGTACCTGAGGAGGTATATAAATACATACATGTATATTTGTACATATACACGACTAACCATACACAGAAATGATCAACAGTACATGGGCTTGGACATGTTGTGTACTCAGAGAAAAAACAGGCATGGGTCGTGCTACTAGGTTAGGAGCTCATATTGAAGGGGCATGAAATGTTCAATTAGTACACACACTTTGATTCTTTAAAGACACCCTAGATCCATTTTACTCTTTATCATGGACAAGTTTCATTAGGGTATGATCCATTTATCCATTCCCTAATGATTTTGTATGGATTATTGTACCATTATAGGATGGTAATCTCCTCTAAGGAACTTCCTTATTGGATAGATTTATGTGAATCCATCAATGATGATTAAGGTGAGATCCTCTATCATAATCACTTACCTAGGTTGGTTTTTTGTATCATCATGACCAGCTCAATGCAAGCATCGACCCCCTACTTAGCATGTTAATCTAGATTGTTTTTGGTATACCCCATGGACTTTGGTGAGATCCTGATCTATGTATTGATATCTTCAAACGTCCCTCATGTACTTCATATGGAATATCTTGAAGAGCATGACAAATCAGATAGACTCTATTAGTGAGATATAAGTCATGTATTGTGTTCTCCCGTATGATTTCTATGTGGAACCTCCAATCATGAATCTTAGGCTGGAAAATCAGTTGTCATCTTACTTGAGGTTGTGTGTCTACTATAAGTATATTTGGATGTTCTTTATATGTTTGAAATTGACATGTACATGTGATGAATTGAATATTATTCATGATTCTATAGGCTTAGTGACTTCAAGGTGTTATAATTGGTTTTTATATACTCCCACATTCATGGGATTTTTCCAAACATGTCAAGTCTTATGCAGCTGATTGACCTATTAAAAGAGTTCGAGAGGGACCATGACCAGGTGGAGCATAATGATAAAGATTAACCAACTTGTGTTCTTGTAGTTACATTGATATCATTCCACACCCACTTTATATTTTGAACTTATTTTCAATTTCATTGTTGTTGAATTTAATTTGGACCTTTTTATTTCTATTACTTTTTGTCTTACTCTAATAGTTGTACATTACATATATGCTTTCATGGTTATTTTTTATTTTTAAATTTCAGTATTTTATAGGCTTGTGTGTGTGTGTATAGTTACATTATGCTAAGTCCTCCCATGTGTGTAGTATTCTTACTCATCTCTGGTATACAATCCATATCCTATTGGAGGTAGGCTTGGGCTACTTGTGTCATGGGCCTCGTTTGGATGGGTCAGGATAGGGTGGTATTAGAGGAAGTAAGTTATACCTTAGTAATGGAGTCTATGATACTCGTTTGGGAAAATAATATTAAGTGTTTTTAGTTTATCTCTCAGGCTAGGGACACCAGTGTTGGTAGAACAACCAACACATCCATACACCACAACACTGGTAACCTACTTTTTGACTCAGTACATGTGGACACTGGTTGCATGAAATTTTTTTTACATGCCTCAGATAGGACTGAGTTGTTGTTTCTGTCTCCATATTGAGTCATATATCTTAATATACTTATCAACCATGGTACATATTCTATTTTTTATGAATCATCCTTGAAATATTTCCTCTAGGATTCATCCTTAAGATAATTAGGATGATCCCATGAGTGATGAGTATTCGATGAAGGGACCTGTTCAGAAGGCATTACCTCCAGATGGTGCACCAGTATTACGACCAACTTTTGAGAAGAAGGTTGTACCAGTAGTATTAGTGGATGAGTTGTGTAGAATTAGTGTGCTTCATGAGTATTAGAAACATAAAACCCTCAGGTTCATGGTAAGTCTAACCCATATGTTTCTGAGGAATATCTTGAGGAAGTAACATGAGTATTCTATCTTGTTAGATCACTTTCATACCAGATTGTGGTCCTATAAACGAGTCTTGTAAATGGATCTATAGTTTGATGGTCAGGCTTAGTGACATAGTTATAAGACGAGGTGATAGTTTCTCGGTCAGATTTCATGTAAAATTTAATAGATGAGTTCTCTCTATCTATATTGATGTCTTTTCTCATGCAATATATTCTAAAGCTTCATTGGGGAATTAAAACTATGGATGATTATGAATCTATGTTAAAAAACCTCTCATGGTACTAGATGAATATGGTGAGTGATTTTTTCATTTGTTATCCAAACGTTGAGTGAGGACTATACAAATAAATTTGAGATAGTGTGATACCTCTATGGATTCTTACCTATAATGGGGTGATAGAGTGTTCTTCGGTGGTCACGAGTTTGCAAGATAAGCACACACAAAAATTTGGTGGCAGTAGTGGGAACACAAAAGCCAAGAAATCTGTAATAGGGAGCTGATGAGAGACATAGGTAGTTGGATGTGTGATACATTTCAAGAGGTGATCCAAAGATAAAGGGTATGTGGTTTTGGGATCACAATATGTTTCTATTCAGGAAAGGGAGTGGTTGTTCTACTATTATGTTGATCAGAGACATCCTTATTGATATTTTTTGACCATCATGTTGCGGAGAGAGAGAACATGGATGTTATTCCTAGGATGTGGTAGGGGCTAAAACAAGTTCTTTTTCAGAGCAGTGTGCCTGGAAGAGAATCTAGGAGAGTAGCTAGAGGTTGTAAAAACTTTTACTTGATACCACCACCACAAACAGGTTATTCATTCAAAATATAGGGATAAGGCGGAAAGGGGTGAGGGAAGATGTCGGTGGTCGATACATATCACCCCAATGCTCTAGGGATAATATGAGGTATGACTTGTTTCATATCTACCTTTTATATAGTACTTATATACAATGTGGTGGTTAATTCATTTATTTTCACTTATTTGGTTCGATACAGTGATTCAGGTTGATCCTTCGGCTTGACCATTACGCTTTGATACTCCTATTAGAGGTTACTCGGTGAGGACACACTTGTGGTTGTGGTGTGATTTGACTCTTGGAAATGAGAGTTTATTTTGGGATATCTTTGTAGAAGTGATGAGGCCTTATGATATCATATTTGGTATCAACTAGTTTTCTATTGTTCACTCATAGATTGACTATTTCATGAAAAGGATGTGGAGTTACCATAATGATGGGATGTAGTTTTCATATTTGAGTGAAAAGGAAACCTAGACATAGTATAATGGACTCATTCAAAGGAGGGCACATCCAATTACTCATCATTTGGCTAGAATGACCGTGGATAGTGGATTCTATGGGTTTTTAGCTTCATATAGTGGTGGTGGAGTTTGGAGAACTCATTCATAAGGAAGTTGTTATATTAAATATCCTTCGAGAGATAGAATTCTGTTTTGATCTACACCCAACGATGACCCTAATATTTGTTTCAACAAATCAGTTGTCTACCAAAGATCATCCTAATATGAGGGATAAGTTTGATGATTTGCAGAGGATAGGCTTTGTTACTCTAAGTGTTTTATCCCAGGAAGGCCCAGTATTTCTCACCAAGAAGGGGGATGTGGGCTTGAGGTTGTATATGGATTACCATCACCTAAATTAGGTTAATGTAACGAAAAATTAACCAAAATTGAGGAATGGTGACCTATATGATTAGTTTATTGTAGAACGATGAATCTCAATGATTGCAATCGGATTAGTTTATCACTAGTTTCAAGTGTGAGATGAAGATATACTTAATATAGCTTTCTAATGTCGTGATAGACACTATGAGTACTTGGCGATGCCATTTGGCATGATGAAAACCCCAGTATTGTTCATGGGACTCATGAACTATATTTTTCTTCCTTTTTATACCATTTTTTCATAGTCTTAATTGATGATATCTTATTGTACTCATTGTATAAGGAGGATCACATTTGTAACACCCCGCTGTTTTGTGAAATATTTTTTTCAAATTAATTTAATGTTTTCAATATTTTTTATTTCAAGTAACACTAAATATAGCTTGTGTTATATGAAAGAACCATGTTATTATTTATTTGTAATCAAAACAAAGTATAATTTGTGCAACATAGAATAATTAGATTATATTTCATTACACAAAACACTATGTTTTTCTTATGTTGCATAAAATTATAAGTTCCTTTGATATCTAGTGTTGCACACAAGACCTAGTTTTGCCAAACTAAAACGTAATATCAATATTATTGTTAAAATATTAATATATTTTTCACAGACCTGTTACAATTGAAGTTATGAATAAGATTAACTAAAATTTGACAATATTATTTAAAAATGTGTACAAAATGAATCCTTTGGTTATCAATTAGCTCAAAATGAATGTACAAACTTTTGGAAAATAAAAATAATCATTTCTTTAGAAAACTATTTTGCTATGTAAAAACGCCATTTTACCTAAATAAATTAAATAAATCACTTTTGATGAATGTTTTTAGTATATTATATATTCATTATTTTTTTTGAAACTTTTCCAATAGGTTTTATAGGCATAAAATAAGAATTAATCTAGTTGTTTAAAAATTATGTATTTCTTTTAAAGGAAATTTTTCCAAATTTAATGGAGAACCCATTTTCAATATATATATTTAGAATTTTATAATTTATATTTTAAAAAATAAAATTTATTTTTGAAATTATAATATAAAAACCTTATTTTTGAAAATTTTTCTTACATTTTAGAGAAGTTTTATATTTTGATGAATAGTGATAAAACAATGAAATTTAATTGAAAAAAGTTTTTTCATATTTTTAATATATATAGTAAAATTGTGTTATAATTTTGTTTTAAAGTATAATTAGATCTATTTTACATAAATTAATCCATTTTAGGTCAATGGAACCAATTTCAAAATGAAATTGTATATAAAAACATTTCAAACATTGGAGCTTTTTCACATTAAAAACATGTCATCTCATCCCACCGATGAGGTCAATTTTAAATTATTTCCTGACACTTCTGTGATTAGAATTTCAATAAATGAATTACATGATATGAATAATAATACTTTAAAATTTATAACAAAATAAAATAATTTTTTACTAAAAATATTAGTGAATGTAATTAAAATTAGTTACATTGATTAAGGTAAAATGAGCTTTATTAATGACTAATATTAGAATATATAGTGTAGAAATGGCACTACACTTGTATAAAAATTATTTTATTGCTGTATTTATAGCATTAAAATTTTAAGGATTTATAATGGTCTGTATTTTAATTTTTGGGGACAAGTAAAATATGGGGATTACTCAAATATTTTCATGAATACCCAATGTTTCATTTTCCCAATTTAGAAAAGGCCCCCTCCTCATCCTCTCTTAACACCTCCCAAAACCTTTTTCTTGGACAAAAACTAATCAAATATACTACAAAATTACATAACTTTGTACCAGTAGACACCATTATGGCATAAATCAAAACAAATGAATTAATTTTGGGAAATCAAAAAATAGTTATCCCAATAAGAGGTAATATCTATAAACAAGCACTTTGTTTTTTTATTTCTTATCCACCCCCTAAAATATTTTTATCATGTGTTTGAATAATATCCTAAATATTATAAATATTCTTATAGGTTGTTATATTAAGGTTTATACCTTCACTCAAAGACACTTACATCGAATTCCACACACAATCGTTATTCATGTGTACGATTGACTACCTCCTCGCAAACCAATGCCATTCTTTCTTCCATTTCCACTATTAATGGTTGGTATTAATAATAAATATTAAATTTTTATATTATATATATTATATTTAAGATGAATTTATGCTTCTTTAATTATTATATAACAAACTCCTTCATGATTTCTTTTCCTTGTAAATATGATAATTTCGTTTGTGGTTATGTGGACTACCACCTCCTCAAAGCTATATGATTCTTTTACACCTTACATGGAATGTATTAAGGATGGTTTAGTAAATGTATATGATATATATGAAATAATAATTATACATTAATGATATTATATATATATATGTATATGTATACATATATTTCATTTACTTTCTTTCATTCAATGCAACAAGAAAATGGAAACATTATTCATGCGTATGCACGACCTACCGCCTGATGTATTCCATTTAATATTTCTAAATTTTATTGATTATAAAAATTAATTATATAATTAATATGTTATATATTTATAACATGTTTTAAATTATTGAAATAATTAAATCAATATCTAAGGAAGAGGATCCAGAATAACAAGGCAACACTTATATGAAAAACAAAGAGGATACTACCGGAAATGTAACATTAACAAGGAATTTTTAATAAATGGGTAATGTAAAGTAAAAATAAATTAATATATGGTATTATATATAATAACATGGTAATATTGTATATTTATATTAAACTTATATTTATTATAATGTGTTATTTAATGTGTATGAATAAAGTCAATACTTAATGTAAGGTAATGTCATCTCAAATTCTTATATTCCAGAGATACATGGAATATCCACCACCCATTTATTTTACGTGGTGTATATACTACCCTAATACATGTTCTATTAGGAATTACCTTTATTTAATGATATGAAATTTTTCAGATGATTTTATTATTTTAGGGGGATCATGATTCAAAGTTACTCATGTAGTAAGGGTTTTCTTTTTTGACTTATGCCTCATTGGTTTTTTGTGGTGTATATATAACCCAATAATTCATTATATGATTATTATACATAAATTTATGGGTATTTAAATATCTATTTTATTATATGTATTTCATAGGGTTTATGGTTTAAAATATTCCAAATCTGTAAAGTAATATTTTTTCAATTTTCCTTCTATGATATACGCTTCATGTTATGCACAAATATGTTTCTAGGAGATATATATAACCCATTAACATATTATATCATGAATAAACTTGTGTTTATTATGTATTATTATTTTAATGTAATTATATTATGTGGATTATGATTTAACATTACCAAAGTGGTAAGAGGTAATTGTTACAATCCTATCGTTTCTTTATATTGTTTATGATTATCCTTCCATTGATGAAGTATAACGATCCCTCTCGCAAGAGATACCATGAATTTTGTTTCAAATTTTTTTTCCATTATATATCCATGTATTTTTACAATTGTTTCACTCACTGGTACATATGATAATTAAGAAATTGTTTTTAGGAAAATATGACCTTATTTATCTCTTATGTTAGAATTTTTTGTTTTTCACCAAATCATGTTTTCAAAAAATGTTTTATAAAATATTTTACTATCATTTTTTAAAGTCATTTATACCCATGTTTTATATTTTTAATAAAAATTTATTTTAAAAGGAACCCCCTTTTCATTTTTTGATCACGACACTTTTTTTAAACTTTTCATAGTGATAAATGAATGTTTAGCATGTATGAAATTACCCACCATCATGACATTCATTTCCTTGAAGCTTCCTTTGTAAGATTAAAAGTATCTATTTTTTCAAAATAAATTTCTTAATGTTTTTTACATTCATTATTTTAAAATTGGAATTCAATTTTAACGGTTTTTAAAAAAAATTTATGTTTAAAAAGGTTTTTAAATGATTTTCAAGCTTTTTTTATATATTTTAAAGTCAAAAGGATTTCATAATTTTTTCAAGTATCCTTTATATGTTTAAAATATATTTTGAGCGAAAAAATTTTTCAAGATGATTTATGTTTTGAGAATATTTTTTCAAAGTGGAAAATTTAATTTCCTCAATAAATGTTTTAAATGAACTTTCAATGAATTATTTATATGAAAAGAATATTTGAAAAGTTTTCGTGAAAGTGATTTTCTTATAAAATTTTATTTTCATTAAGATACACTCCAAGTGGTATTTCAAAATCCTTATCAATATAAGATGGAATTTTTGTAATTGTTTATGATATTTTAGAGTTATGATCAAAGGGAATTATTCTTATTCATTATCTAAATGGTTATGCTTTTGATGTAATATTTTTTATGAAACTCGTTTCACTTTAACATGTTATATGGTTTTGAAACCCACTTTTTTCATGTGTAAGGAATTAATGAAATGATTATGAAACCTATCTATTTTCAATAGGTTATTATTTGATGACATGTTTAGGAAACCCATTTAATTTTATGGGTTATGATATGATGTTTATGAAACCAATCTCTTATTATGGTTCATGATATGAGGAATGTTTTATTATCACGTGGAACATTTTTTATGATTTTATAATGTGAATTTTGGGACATATATATCCCTCTAATTTATTGGGTAATGTTTAATATCTCATGTGATAATGATGGGAACAAGTAAAGGGGATTTATCTACAATGGGAAGAAGGGTAAACTTTATCCACAATGGGATTCATTGTAGGTGCAGTACCCATGAAGTGCCTTGATACGTTTTGGAAATAAACCTTAACTTATATGGAATGATTTTATATTATTATGTGTATTACAAATGTCTATGTATTAGGAAAATTTTATACTCTAATGAATCATGCTCTTTGATATCCTTATGATTCATATCTTATGAACGACAAATTTTTTTTGTGACTCATTATTATGATATTTTATTTTTATGATCATGTTATCATTCCCTTATGCTCATTTAATTCTTACGTATATCCATTGTTTACCCTTACTAAGAACATGATCTCTCTAATTTCATATGTTTACTTTACTCATGTTATGAAGAACTGTTTTATATATGAGTAATGAAGGGGAAGATATTTAAGTGATATTTTAAAGATCTTTGACCAAATTAGAGTATTATATTTCCTAGTTTCCAAACACACCAAACTATTACAGCCTCAAGAAAGTAATTTTTAATGTTATGAATATTCATTTAAAATTATGTAATATCCATATAACTTAAGACTAGGTCCCTATTGTTGGTATTAAAGGAAAGTATGAGTAAAACTTTGGAAAATAGGACGATAAATATTTAGTGAGACACCTCGGGATATTTTTTACCAGATATTTATTGGGTTGTATCTAAATATAATACTAATTATTCATAGGAAGGTGTCATAATTTAGATATCATATAATTGTTTTTTCATGATTATGTTGTTTTATACTATGATAATTGTTTCTCACACTATGATTTCTATTTTTAGTCTATGTATGAAACTGAGTAGACCTGGGTTAACATTGAATGCTAATGACAATTTTCTAATATAAAATCAAATGGGAAGACAACGTCAGTGATGGATGATGTGATCATACCTAATCCGTTTTCATGGAACATGATTAAGAGTGTGTACCATAACAAAATCTATGTCTCACTAAAGAAGATAAAGGAAGAGTTCACTAAGAGTTCATGTAATGGATACAACCAAGAAAATAAGATTCAATTTACTTTGTTTTGAGAAAGTAGAAATAAGTAGGGAAGTGAATTTCTTAGAGGAGAAAGGGGATGTTTTGACTGTGGAAAACAAGGACACAAAAACAAGTAAATTCAAATGAAAAAAATTAAAAGTTCACTTAATGAAATAGATTGGAATATTATCCTTCACATTACATCATATATGGTTAAATTATTTACGTGTGGAATGAATGTTAACTATTCAAATTGATGTCACAAGTGGAAATCTCATGAAGATATTGATCAAGGTAGAATGAGTAACAATTATATTGATGATGATGAAGATAATTATAGTTAAATATGAAAGGAAAGAGGTAGTATGTAATATAATGATGAAACCTTGTTAAAGTCTTAATGATGTAGTTGAATAATTAAAGTTTTATGTATTTGGGTACACTAATATTGTCATATAAATGGTGAAACATATAAAAAAAATTTAGGTTATGTTTTTTTATCAGGATTTATAATAATATGTTGAATAGTTTTTATTGAATATAAAAGTGATTAAATGTACAGTTATATTCATGGTAAATACAAGATTAAGGGAAATATATCCCTTAATATTTTTCTAATTTTGAGATAATGATTTTTGGATAATGATATTTTAGATATGAATAAGTTAATTTTATGGTACTGATTAGCTTGAAACTAATTAAGGATTTATTGAAAAGGTGGTTTATTCTATCATGGATGGAGTTTAGATCTTTTTAATATTTACGGAATATATCCAAAAAATTTTGGAATAAGAAAATATTAATATTTTAAATATGGATTTATGTTAATTCAAGTTATTACCTTGTTTTAAGAGAATACATGGTGAAGTTATTCACATGATTGGAATTTGACAACGAATAGATAATTTATTATATTTTGGGGACCAAAGTTAAGTTGATTTTGAGAAATTTAGTGATCTTCTTTATAATGTTATGTATTTTTATCTTTTATAGAGGTTACATGGTAAGAAATTTATGAAATGATTTACGTTAAAATTTGGATGTAGTTTTAGATATTAAAGTATTATATTGCTATATAAGGATTTATTAATATTGGATAACATATGATAACCACTCTTATGTAGTGATTAATAAAGATATACGGAATGACTCATCTTTCAAAATAAGGCTCTTAAGATCTTTAAATACATCAGTGATAAAAAATAAACCTTCTATTCTTGGAATAAGAGATGAAGTGAAAATTGATCAATGCATAACCAATGGGTGATATTTTTAATATGAAAATGAAATGAAATCATGTAAGTATTTCTTATTTTTAAAAAATATTCAAATTTAGGAAAAGGTTCATGAAATAAAAGCTTGTACACTTATCATAATTCTTTATGATATCGATGATCTCTTTCTTTCTTCTTTAATTTAGGGTTATGTGATTATTAACATATGTTGGATCCCCTACATTCTGATGTTACTAATCTTTTTCAATCTATCTGATTATTTATGATTTTAATCTATATCCATGTTTTCAATTCCCACATATGTTCTCTTATGTGGAAACCTAGTTATGTATTACATTGGGTAGCCATTAGGTTTCTAAATTTTAGTTTTTTAATGTATGTTTCATGTTTTATTTTTATGAAGTGGGTTTGTATGAATGGAACATTGAATTATTAATCCTATGATAACCTGGATGAATTTCAAATGAAAATGATTTTAATTGGGGTAGAATAAAACACCCCTATATTTTTTTAAATATTTCTTTCAAATTAATTTAATCTTTTAAATATTCTTCATTTTACGCAACACTGAATATAACTCGTGTTATGTGAAAGTACCAAGATATTCTTGCTTTTTATGCAACACCAAGTTGATTTTATGCTACTCAAAACACATATATTAGATTTTAGAACACACAACACAATGTTTTTCTTGTATTTCACACAATTTTTTATTTCCTTCAATATCATGCATTATATGCAGGACCTTGTTTTACCTAACTACAATGTACTGTTAATATAATTGTTAAAATGTTATTATAGTTTTAACCTTGAAGGTATATTGGATGTTATGAATAATATTAACTAAATTGTAAAAATATTTTTTAAAAATGTGCATAAAATTAATCTTGTTATTATCCATTATCTATAAATGAAGGTAAGAACATTATTAACATGATGAAATTATTTTTCTAAGAAAAGTTTTTTTTATGTAAAAACACCATTTTATCTCAATAAATTAAAAAACCCAATATTTATGAAATTTTTTAACATATTATATATTAAATAATTTTTTTACACTCATACAATGTGTTTGATAGTCATAAGATAGAAATAAATCCAATTTTATGAATAAGAAGATAAATTTATCTAAAATGCAATTTTTCTACCATTTAATAGAGAAACCATTTTAAATCTATTTTTTGACAGTTTTATAATATTTATTTAAAAAAATAATGTTCATATTTGAAATATTAATATTAACATTTACATTGTGGGAATGTTTTGCATATTTTAGAGAAGTTTCATTTTTTGATGAAAAGTGAAAAAACCTTGATTTTTAATTGAAAACTACTTTTTCATCAAATTTATTTATATAGTAAAATAATGTTATAATTTGTTTATAAAGTATAAATAGATAAATTTTAAATCAATAAATACAATTTTAAAAATTTTAATCAATTTCACATTGAAATTGGATATAAAAACATTTTGAACTTTTAAACTTTTCACATTAAAAACTTGTCATCTCATTGCATTTGTAAGGATAATTTTAAATTAATATCAGAAAATTATGTGATTATAATTTCATCAAATTTATTTTTAATAATAATATTTTATAGTGTATAATAATTTAATTTTTTTTTGATAAAGTTATTAGTGATATTAATTAAAATTAATTACATTGATTAAGGTAAAAATGAGATTAATTAATGACTAAAAAGAGAATATATGGTGTAAAAATGACATACATGTGTATAAATATTATTTAATAAAAATATTTCTACCATTCAATTTATAAGTATCTATAATTTTTAATTTCTAATCTTATGGGACAATTAAAATGTGGCGATCACTCAAATCATTTAAAAAATTCTCCAATTTGTCATTTTCCCCAATTTTAAAAGGCCTATTATCCTCCTCCAATATTCACACCTCTAAAGACCATTTTTTCAACATACCCTACCAAAATATCCTTCAAAATCCCCAAATTTCATCCAATAATCATCCCTATTTTTAAAAATCCATCCATGGAATTCCTTTCATGAAATACCAAAGGAGTCACTAAAGAAGAGGTAACATTAATCAATAATCACATTGTTTTTTTTCATTCTCCACCCCGTCAAATATTATTATTACATGATTAAATAGTAAACTCGATATCATAAATATAATTAGATTTTTTAATATTAAGATTAATACCTAAACTCTCAAAAAAATTAATCAAATAAGATACACAATCATCCTTCACGTTTAAGGCAGACTACCGCCTCACGAACTGATGTTGTTCGTTCTTCCATTTCCACCATACAAGTTTTGTAATAATGATATAAATTATATTTTTATATGGTATATATTTTATTAATTTTTTATTCATGATTCTTTATTTATTTAATAACACATCACTTTATTCTTTCCATTTTTTATAAATGTGATATCTTTTTTTGTGGGCGTGTGGACTACCGCCTCCTCAAAGTAATGTAATTTGTTCACAATTAAAATGGATTGTAATAAGGATGGGTTTATTAGACTTATATGATATATATGAAATAATAATTATAACAATATATATATATATATATATATATATTTGTACATATATTTAATTTACTTTCTTTATTTCAATACTACAAGAAAACAAAAACATCATTCATGCATTCACATGACCTACCATCACCATGAACGGGGTATTCCATTTCATATTTGTATATTTTATTGGTTGTTATATATAATTAAATAATGAATATATATTATATTTATATCATGTTTTAAATTATTTAAATAATTATATCATGATCTAAGTAAGAGGGTCAATAATATCTTGCCAAAACATATACAAAAAACAAAACGGATATTACCAAAATTAAAACATTAACATGAAATTGTTAACAAACGGGTAATGTAAAGTTATAATTAAAAAAATATGGTTTTAGAGATATTAGTATGATACTTTGGGTGATTTATAATAAACATATATATATTATATATGAGATTTAAATTTTTATGAATATAGTTAAGACTTATGGTAATTCATTTTCATCTCACTTTCTTATATTTGTGTGATACATGCAACATTCACCAAATTTTTTTTCTGCGGTGTATATACTAACCTAAAATTTTTTATATAATTAACTAATTTTATTTAATGATATTCAATATTTTAATTGATTTTTCCTATTAAGTTGGATCATGATTCTATTGTTTATCAAGTAGAAAGGGTTTTCTCGTATCGCTTTTATTTCTATGAGACTTATGCCTTATTTATTTTGTGTGGTGTATATACATCACATGATTTTATTGCATGATTATTATAATTAAATTTATTTTTACTTAAAAATACTATTTATGATATTTCTTTCATGGGTTTTACAGTTTAAATGTTACTGAATCAGAAATGTAATTTGGTCTCAAATTTCCTTCATTGAGATACATTCCTTGTTACAAAAATATATTATACTACAAGTTGTTTATACTACCCTTTGACAGGTTATATCATGAATATCCTTATTTTAATGATATTTTAATAATCCTATAATCTTATTTTTTCATGGGTATTATTATTCAAGGTTAACAAAGTGGTAATAATTTATTGCAACAATCTCATCATTTGTTGGGATTATTGATGACTATTCTTTAATTGATGAAATATTATGACATATATCTCAATAAATCTCATTATTTTTATCCCCCTATTATCAAGTATATCATTATGTATTGGTATCATTTTACCGATATTTTTTACTAAATAATTAATAAAGTGTTTTTAAAATATTACGACTTTATTTCTCTCTTATCTCAGAAATTTTTATTATTCAAAAAATATGTTTTCTAAAAAAGTTATAGATAAATTTTTACTGTTATTTTGTAAAGAAATTTCTACACATGTTTTAATTTTTTTTATAAAAAATGGTTTTAAAAGGAATATCCTTTTCATTTTATGATCAATGTATTTCTTATAACTTTTTACAGAGAAAAAGTTATTTTTGACATGTATTGATTTACCCACCATCATGACCGTCTTTTTATCAAAGCATCCATTGCATTTTTTACATGGTTAAAAAATTAAAAATTTTCCCTAATATTTTTTATATTCATTATTTTTAAAGTGGTTTTCAAAGGAAAATGTTTTCAAAAATATTTTATGTTTAAAAAAAATCAATAAAAATCAATATTCTATTATAAGGTTTATAGGAAAAATATTTTCCTGGTGTTTTCATGATTAATTTATAATTTTCATAGATAATTTCAAAGAAATTTTATTTTAAAGGATTTATTTTTTTAAAAAGGTTTTTCAACATTGAAAATATAATTTCCTCAATAATTTTTTAATGATGTTTCTAATATATCATTATAATAAAAGGATACTCGAAAAGGTTTTATGAAAGGTATTTTCAAAGAAAATGTTTTCCCCCTTAAGATACACTCTTAGTGATTTTTTGAAATCATTCTCTATATAAGATGACATCCTTTGATATTTTTTTTGATTTAATGTGGATATAGTCTAAGGAAACCAATATTATTATTTCTATGATTGGTAATGATTTTGATGACATTTTGTTTATGAAACATGTTTTTCTACCTCAAGTTATACTAATTTGGAACCATATTCCTTTCATAGGTTTAGATTTTTTGAAATGATTATGAAACCTATCTATTTTACATAGTTTATGATATGATTATATATTTATGATAATCATTTCATTTCATTGGTTATGATAAGAAATTTATTAAACACATATCTTTTTATGGGTTATGATATGATGAATGTTTTATTATCCTATAGCACATGTGTGTAAGATTTTATTATGAGATGGGTGGGACCAATATCTCCATCAAATTCATTGGGTAATGTTTTTTAACTCATGAGATAATGATTGGAAAATGTTGATGGGCTTGATCAAAAATAGGAAGGTGGGGAAACCAGATCCATAATGAGAAGAAGGGGAAACTCGATCCACTATGGGAAAAAGAGGAATTGAAATCCCTTATATGGAAATGACTATGATGGTGGATGGTGGAGTGTCCCCCCTAGTTGGTGTAGTCCCCCTGAAGTTCGCTGATAATTTTTAATGAGCCTTGACTTATATATAATTGTTTATATTATTTTGTGTATGCCATAGGTCTTTGCCTTATTCTAATTTTATGTTATCACAACATGTGTTATTTTATTTATTTTTGATTCCTATTTTATTAACTACTAATATTTATTCCATTAGTCATTATTATGATTGTTGATATGAATGTTATGATATTATATTTTTATGATCATGTTACAATCCCCCTTTTCTCATGTTATTGTTACATATCTCCCTATTTTACCCATACTGAGCATCTGAGCACACCACTTTTATATGTTTACCTTTATCAGGTTATGAATAATGGTTTTAAGTGAGATTTGTAAAGGGGAAGATCTTTAAGTGATATGTTTAAGATCTTTCATCTAGTTATAATATTATTTTCCATGTTTCAAAATATACAAAAATATTATGGTCCTCAGGAATGTATTTTTTTTAACGTGTTGAATATTCATCTAAAATGATGTAATATCCATTTATGTTAAGCATGGGTCACTATACTGTGAGATAATTGAGGATGGATCTAGATGTACTATAAGAGCACCGACTTTACAAGAATCTATTGAAGTTCCAGTTTTAGATTCTGGAGGTTCACTTTCTAGGATATTATGTCTCTGTAGATAGTATAGTAGTGGATTTGGAAAAGGTCTAGGAACTGTTATTTTGGGAGACACCTAAGTGTGTGATGGACTTGTATAGATTAATTTGTTTTGTTGGCTAATTTCCTATATTAAAACATGATTTATCCAAGATATCATCTCCCTTGATATCATTTTCTTTAAATTGGAAGCCTTTCATGTGTATAGAGATGTGCCAACAACATTTCTAGAAGTTGAGGAATAGATTCAAGAGATCTTAAATATTGAAATTTACATAGGAGGGTATCTAGTAAATAGTATTCTATGATGAATTAAAAAAAGGGATTGGATGTGTAATGATGTAGAGGTAGGTAGTGATTGCCTATGGTCCACATCATTTGAGACTACATGAGTGAAACTACGCAACTCGTGGTCATGAGCTTGCAGCGATAGTATTTTCACTAAAAATGCGGAAAAAATACCTGATCAGATAAATTTTTTTCATATATTTACCATAATAGTCTCAATTGTGTATTATTTAAGAAGAATTTTAAATTGATATATAAGTGGTGAATAGAGTTACTCTAGGATTTTGACATCAATACTGACTATACTTCTAGGAAGGGGAACACAATAGAGGATATTCTTAGTAGGGGATCAAGTTTGTAGCTAATCAACAAGGTGTCAAAGTGGTTTTTCTTATTATAGTTATCATTTATGGATGGATATTAAGAATCTTACCACTAGGGGACTGGTGTTACCCTTACACTTTTACAATTAGTATGGGAGGTACAAATTAGGGATAGAGACTATGAGACCCTACATACATAGATATCCCTGGGATATTCTCTAGAATGATTTTTAATGGTGGGGAGTATGTTATTCATTTCATAGGATACATGATGGTACTAATGATTTTACAATTTTATGTTCTAGTGGAGTTTCATACATCTCTATTGGTGGTACATCCAGGATGGATAATATATACCAATACCTTTGACATCAGTTTTGTTGTATGGGGATAAAGAAGAGAGTTGTAAAGCTACTCTCTCAATGACTTACTTGTCAGTAAGTGATTGTTGAGCACCAGGTTCTAGGGGGTTTAGATCAACCTCATGAGGTTACATATATTGAGTGGGATAATATATCTATGAACATCATGATGGGGTTACCACATACATCTAGGGGACAAAATTCTATCTAGGTGATCATTAACTATGTCACCATGTCATCCCACATTCTATCTATTTGAGAGAATATTTTAGTAGAGAGCCTATGATTACTCTATTTTTATAAGAGTGGTTAACTCCATGGATTTCTCTTAAATATTGTTTCTGACTATCATGTTTGCTTCACATCCTGGTTATGTATGGGATGGTAGGAGGCCTTTGTGACTTAGTTGCATCTCCAAATAATGTTTCACCCCTAAACTGATTACTATATTAAACATACCATTCATGACATGGAGGATATGTTGAAGTATATAATTTTATTTTGTGAAATTATCTTTATGTATCACCTATCATTGGTGGATTTTACTTACTATAAAAGATGTCATTCCACAATCAGTACGGTACCATTCAAGGCCTTGTACAGACAACCTTGCAAGTCACCACTATGATAGAACGAATGAGGAGAGTCAACACTTATAGGTCTCAATGTTATTGTGATCCCCTAAATATAATTATCATATCATCTAGGAGAAGATGACGACTACATAGATATATAATAATTCTTTTGCGAACTGACAACAGAGTCCTTTGGAGTTCGATAAGGGTGACCATGTGTTCCTAAGGGTCTCACCTCGATGTGGATTATAGATTTTTTCCATGGGTGGATAGAAATATATAGGATTCATAGTCCCTTTATAGATATTGTGTAAAGTTAGTGAGGTGACATACCACTTGTAACACCCCAAGCTTCCATGGTATGCTTCTCTTTGAATAATACAATAGTATGTGTTGTACACTACTTCGAGTTATAACACACCACGACCAATCAAACTAGCTGATATGAATTGTAATACCCACTTTTTGAAATATTATAAATTTTATCTTTCAAAATGGATTCATATTTTGATTGGGAGTATCGAAATTAACTTAGGGTGATTTTATGTTATTTTTCTGAAAACATTCATTTTTTGATAAATAGTAAAAAACAGTGAGTTATTGCTTAAAACCGACTTTTTATTTAAATAATTATTTATTATATTTAATTTTATTTTAGGTCAAAATAGATTCGTAATACATATATAGGTTCAATGTAATTCATTGGAGTCAGTTTATAATAATTTTAGATAAATAAAAATTTTATTGAACTTTTTTCCTTCTTTTACCCACCTCCTAAGAGCATTTGCAAATTTATATAAAACATAATTTTACCGCTTCTGTGAGTTAAATTTCAAAAATCTGAGAGACACAGTTGATATCAGTAATTAAAATGCAGTTCAATAAGATGAATATAATTTTTGGTGAACAATATCTTTTTTACTTTTATTTTCCATGGTTAAAAGTAAATAGGTTAATTAAGGGTAAAAATAATAATGTTATTACCATAACACATATCCAAATTCTATTTTATAAGTTTAATTAGACCAAAAAAACATTGTAATAAAAAATTATCCTTTAGGACCACTTGGATTGGATTAAGAAATTTATTATTATTTAATTCAAAGAAGAGTTAAAAGAGTTAAAATCAAAGTTTAATAACTAATACATTTTTAATATAGGGTTACAAATAAGATAAATTCGACTATAAATATTAATTAAAAATATAAAAATATTTCCTACATAATGGTATATTATTTTTAATTTTTAGACACTAAAAAATTAAATTTATTTATGACACAATGATGATGCAGTAATTACCTAATTAATGAAATATTAAAATAACTGATATTATAAATATTCAAATAAATGTAATATTAGACTTTTTAGGAATTCCAATAATTTTCTAGGTTAATATTACATGTTAGGCCTTCTTTGATGAATTTTTGTTCCAAGTAATAATTTTTTTATGAATTTAGAAAAAACAAAATACCAAATAGTGTCAAAATTGACAAAAAGAGTTTTTAAAACAAATATTATATTATTAATTTGTATTCTATTCTTAAATATCATAGGTTCGGAAAAAGGTCTTAAATAATATTATATATTTCATTAATGAACCACTTAATGTTTCCTTGGAAGTTTATAGTATGTTTATTAACAAAAAAAAGAGACATGGTAAATGTCAAACTATTTCACTATGAGTAAAATCTAAAAGATAAAGTTAATATAGTGACCCAAACCTGTATAAAACCTATTGGATTTGTGGATTTCGACCCAACCCCACCTTAGCCTTCAAATATTTTAATTTGTAGCCATTAGAAAATGAAAATGATTTTATTATAAAATAATATTTCTAGCTTTTCCTAAGGTGCTCCTCACCCCTCTTATAAAATAGAATGTAACCTTACCTCTAATTCACACATTAAAAGACTTTTGGATCAGCCAAACTCTTCCCAAATAACATCTCAACTGTCCTCCATTCATTCTAGAGTCCTTTATTTAGTTATAAAGCCAACCTATGCCGCCCTTTTGATCATATCAAAAGGAAGAACCTGAAAAAGATGTTAATATTTCATCACCTCTTTCACGTTTCATTCTTATCCCGCATCCTCTTTCTTTGTTGTTTCCATTCTAAAATAATAACTATAGAATCCTTTATATACTATTATGTTATTATAAATTTGTTACAACCATATTCATTATTCTATCCATCCTTTGAATGACATGTCACCATATGTGTGTACGTACTTCTTACCGTCTCCACGTCGTGGTGTAATTGTTATTCAATACAGTATTATTTGGATGGGTATAATAAAGTAGTGTAATTGATGTAAATATTAAATATAACATGATAATTATTATTTTTATGTGATATACCATCCAATTATATATTATTTTAATATCAAAAGAATGATATTGTCACTCAAGTGTACATACGGATTAACGTCTCCACGTACGCGATGAGATTCATTCCTCATCGTAATTCATTCAAGACTAATTTTCATTAGAAGATTAAAAATAATGTTTAAAGACTTAATATAATTCTGAATTTGAATAAGAAACATCCTATCCATGACAAACATTACTTATGTAACAAAGCGTATAAAAGAAAAACAAATCAGTTAACACCCAAAATGACGATAATACTAAGATATTATTAACAAATCAATGTTAAAAGATCATATATGGTATCATATTAATTTATATGATTCTAGTATAATTTAATAACAATAATTTCACCATTATATAGGAGTTTAATCTACCCTCAACAATGTAAAATTACAAGATAAGGGTAAATTTCACAATCTCATTATTATCAGAGGTTTCTTTTACGTAAGTATCTACTAGGACATATTTATCATCCACCTCCATGTTTCTTAAAAATGTATATAAATTTTTATTATTATTTACTAGACTATGGGTTAAAGTCATTTATACCCTTATTTTATTTTTTATAAAATATTTTGAAATGAATATTTGCATCATTTTCCAAATAACGAACTTTATGACCTTTTCGACAAAATTAATGTAAGAATGTTTTCTTACCTTATACGGCAGGTGAGGAAATTTTCCGCTGTTATAAAAATGTCAAAGCTTCCATTAAAAGCATATAATAATATTTTAAAAATAAATGTTTTCTTTTATAATTATATGACTTTTAAATGATTTCAAAATTGTAAGAGATATTTCTCTAAAAAAAGGTTTTGATTTCATCAATGTCAACAAATTTCGATATATTTTAAGCTTATTTGAAGTTGATTTATTATGATACAAAACATCCATCTTCTATTTAAGGTTTTTTGATATGTTAAACAGTGGATGTGTCATTTTTATACCATTCATGGTTTATGGATAAGTTATTAACATTTTGTATGCTAGTTTTAATACAAATGTTTATGTTATGTTTAAACCTTTTCATATGAGGAATGCATTGGACTTAGAATGTGATGAGTGGAGCCCGTAATAACTCCATGATGCATCGGTAGGTCTAATGAGACAAAATAGTGTCTTGGGACAAGGCCTTGACAAAATCGTATTTGTAGTCTTGGCACAAGGCCTTGACTATGTGGTTATGAAAGTCTAACATTATGCATTCCAACATTATGAAAGTGGCTGCTGATATTGCATGTGATTATTCAACTAGTATAATATCAATGTGAATAAGTAAATGGACTTTTTTTATTTTATATTTTCCATATTATACTGAAGTTCAAGTTTAAAAGGATTTTGTTTTAGTCTTATACATTGCCTTAAATGTTTATTCTTATTTATGAAAGTTTCCACTATATTGTTATCCTTATTGAGCATCTGATATCACCCCTTTATAGGTTTTATTTTTCCAAGGAAGCTAATAAGTATATTATGACTAAATTGCAGGGATAGTCTATGGGATCTCAATATTTTCTATGGAAACAATGTTGTTGTAGTTTTACATTTTATTATATAATGTAAACCTTATGAATGTATCTAGTACTTCCAAGGCTACTTAACTAATTTTTCTTTTGAGACTTGACATTTTGTGATCATGCCAATGATATGTAATAATGCACCGACTCTGGGATTCTGGGGTTGGTGTGTTAGACCACTAATCCTTATCACCACAATTTGAATAGGTGAACGATGTCTTCCATGTGTTGTAGTTGAGGAGGTATGTTCATGACCCATTAAATGTTATCGATAGGGGTAATATGGACATCGAGGATAGAGAGAACTTTAATAAGTACCTAATTAATACTTATGTTAGCAAGACCTGATTATCCATGGGTGACTATTTTTTTAGTGTGTGTCTTGTGGAAGTACAAGAATCTTTAGGAGAGTACCTAGAAGTGGGAGTCCCAGATGCGTGCTCAGTACTCACATCTCTTTGTGTTGAATTTTGTTTTGGCATTATGAGATGTAAATTCTCAATGTGGGGAGAATGAAATGATAATATTTTTTCATATATTACATTAGAATATTATATTAATTATTATTAGATCTAGGCGATGAAAAATAATGAGATTATGAGGCATAGTGATCCTGGCATGAATTTTTGATATATATTATATATAATAAATATTACACCTATGTAGATTTCATAAATTGTAAAATAAATTGTAAATGGAGGCATATATTTGTAATTATAGACTTCCATTTGTTTTAGATTATGGGTTTTACCCTAAGAGCAACTTAACCTTGGAGTGTATCAGACATTCGGGTTGAGAAAATATTTAAGCGAATTTATAAAATAAATAAAATAAATTATTTATTTTATTATGTTGATACACTGACCTATTTTTACTCCATAAATTCATGGTTTTGAGGAAATATCTTGGTAGGATGTTTATCCTTGGAAACCAATAGGACCATTGGAGGAGAGAATTCTTAGCAGAAAATATCATATCAGATCATCATTGATGATTGTTGCGCCAATGAATTGATGATCTCACTAACAATAATGACACACATTCTATCTTTATCATCGATTGATCCATCTTAAGGTAGGATATTATTTGATATAGATTTATCCTTGTTGATTTATTCCTATGATAAACACGAATCAATAAACTAATGAATTGATTCATGGAACATGCATATTGTGTGTATGGGATAGATGTTATCTAGTATTAGATATTTCTATGTTTACTAAATAATATCTCTTAATTAGTCATTCTAACAAAAATTAATTGATGCCAACAAGAAAATTGGGCAAGGTACATTACTATTTTTTTTGTTTATACATTTCTCATCCCAATCAACATTCATCATGGGAAATTCTTTTGGGATGATGTTTGATGAATACCCATTATCAATCAGTGTGCACCAGTTTATTGTTGAAATAGATTGATACTATAGATTCTTGTTTGAATTCATGATGAGGTCGACCAACTATGACATATTAGATGTGAATTTGTGTTTTTTGAATGGGTTTTTTCATGTAATGATGGGGATATTTAACATAAGGGGTTTCCTAATTGATTTAGTGGACTAATTCTGGTGAGTGGTGGTAGAAGGGTTATCCATACTTGTTCAATACTTACTTGTATGATTCATGTTTGTATTTAAGGAAAATGTAGTGGATAATTATGTGAGAAATATATTTATGATTTTACAAAATATTGGGTTAATTAAAATGTAATCAATAATTACACGCCGTGTGGGACCCCCTGTGTGTTGCTAGGGTTTTGGTGTAATGATACGTGTCACATGCTGGGTGGCCATTTATTAGAGGCTCAACATGTACCAATGGAGGTATATAGAGACAAACATGAATAGATATACATGGAAAAATCCATCTATATGAAATCATAATCAAGAGTAGACATGCTTAGACATGTCATGTACTCGATCATGGAAACAGGTACAAGCAACAATACATGAGTGAGACCCGATGGCAAAGGAAAATTCCACGTACTATCAGTAAAAGTTGTGTATTAATTCAAATACAGATTGGATATCATGTCCTATTCATCTTGGATTATATTTTTAGGGTATATTCCCATGATCCATTCCTTAAGGATTTAATATGGAGTCATGTATTATGAATTGGTTGGTGATCTCCTGTAGGGAACTTCTTTCTTGGATAGTATTGTTGGAATCCCTCTAGGAGGCCCAAAATGATATCATCTATCATCATAATTTCACTAGGTGGGGTTATTGGTATAATCATGACTATGTTTATGTTGATATTTATCCACTAATTAGTTGGTTAAAACACATTGGGGTGTTGGTATACAACATGGTCTTAGGTGTGATTTCCATATGTGTATTGATATATTTAGACTTCGAGTATGTATTTCGTATGGCGAGACCGAATGAGAATGACATATTCAATATGTTTTATCAGTGTTATCTGAATCATAGAGTGTGTTCTATCAGACGATTGCTTCGTGGAACCTTTGAGCAAGAATCCTAGGCTAGAATTATGGTTCTGATCTTACCCGAGACATTGTTTTCACTATGAGTATATCTTGATGTTCTTGTAAAATATGTCATTGAGATATTCCTTTGATGATCTACCTATTATTCATGAGGAAACATTCTTAATGATTTAATGGCATCGTACATTGTATATTTATGCTCACCCCTATTTGGGATTTTCCATTTCATGTTGTTCCTTATACAGATGACTGACCTATTAATAGATTTCTAGATGGTCCAAGACCAACAGGATCTTAGTGGGTGGGACAAACCGAGGTTTGTTCCTATGGTTACATTGACATTAGTCCACACCAAAATTACATGTTATAATTAATTTATATTTCTTTTTGGTGTGCCTGTTTTGTCCATTTTTTCCTTCCATCAATTGTTTGAATGCGATAATGGATGGAATGTAGATGTATTCATGCATGGTTTTTAGTTTTTTACATTTCAGTTTTGTATGGGATTGGAGTTGTGTGCATGTTTACATGTACAATAGGCTAAGGCCTCCCATGTGTGGGAAATGCCTACATAGCACTGGTCACCAGCCGCATAACTATTAGAGGAAATCTATGGGTAGTCGAGGCACGAACCACATTGTAATGGTACATGACATGAAATATAAGTAAGGGAAACTAGATACGACTGTTAGATCATAAAAATTAGTGAAAATGGGAATATGGGAAAACGTCTGATAAAAATTTCATGGAACAAAATGCAACAATCCCAAAACATTATTGAGCTTTTAGGGTCAATGAATAAGAACATAAGAACACTAAAAGGTTATAAAAACATTTATTAGAAGAATGTTATTGTAATAAAATAAAACATGAATTCATAGCTAAGGAATTTGATATATCATTAGATCATGGTTTGTTATAGACATCCAGAATAGGTGGAAAATAAGACAAATTTTAAAGAAGTGGAACAAACATAAGCATAGGAAAATAATGTAAAAAAATCCATGTATGTACACACTTTATGATTTGAAAAAAAATCCATGTATGTCGACTCATTATGTTGTTATTAAATATAAGTAAAACTACCCCTTAAATTTTTAAAAAATCCACGTATGACCACTGTTTATGTTGTGAATAAATCTAGTTGCATACACCCTTTATATTTTGAACAAATACAAGAATGTTCATGATTTATTATATCATGATATGTAAAATCATAACCAATTCATTTTATGGTGTTATTATACACCACCAGTAATCATATATATATATATATATATATATATCTATTCTAATTAAAAATCAAATCATTCATGTCATAAAAAAACCATAGGAAGAAAATGGGGTTAAAAATTTCCCTATGTGGTATCACATAAAATGAATTTTACAAAACATGATTGATTGATACCAAAAAAAATCACCCAAAATGATTATTTATAAATATCACATATATAGTGATTTATGATACATTACTGCATTAGAAAACAGTTACAAAAAATATTGTGTAAAGGATAGATTTCTAAGTTACTTTCCAAAACCCATTTTTTAAGATAAATAAAAAACTTCTTAGTAGTTTAATTAAAAAATCCAATAAATATACTTAAAAAATAAATAAAGAATATTTGAAAACTTAATGTAAAGGGGAATAATATAAGATCATGGAAAATACAATTCATTTAACTATTTTAATATGCCTTTACTGAAAACTCACACCGTTAAAAGAATAAGGAAAAATTTGTATTAAATTGAATAAATGGGAATTAAAGATCACAAGAGATAAAATGGATTTGTGTTTCGTCTAGATAAATGATAACATTAACGGGATCTAATAACATTGATATGGTGTAAAATCCATAAAATGATATGGGAATTTCTCTTAAACAATAACATATTTATAAAACAATAGATTCATCATGGAACAATAAATGAGTGTGAAACATGAATTTTAAAGAAATGAAGGTTGAAATAGAAAACTAAATAATCCTAGAGTATAATAAATCAATCATGGAATATTATAGGTAAATAGTAGATATTATGATCCAAGGAAAATATTTGAGTCATAAAAAACCCTTACCTTGATTCCTTCTTAGTAAAATGTACTCTAACCTCTTATAAAAACGTAAATATCTCAATAATCTATTTAATAATATAATTCATATACATTTACTTTTATATAAATCATTTATCATTATTTATTATTTATATTCTAGATAGATATCACTTATATTTACCATCTGGTGTCAGTATCTTTAATCGTTCCACGCATAGTTTATGATGTCTATTTCAGTACCCATTATTTGATAATAAGTATATCATTCCAGTATCATATATGTTATTATAATTCATAATTTATATTTATTTTTAAATCTCTTGTCACATTACATATGTGTTTTAGCTATGTTGTGTAAAATGGAATCAGTGTCAGCTTATTTCATTAATTTTCGCAATAAAAGATAATATTTTTATAATAAGTTAAATAATATATTTATCCTTTACAAACTATAAAAATCATTAGTTTCTAATAGATATAAAAGAATATTTGTATTTAAGTTCCCATATTCAATCTTGATATAGTAAAATCACATTTTTCATGTAGGCGGTTAGTTTTACCCAAACATGAACATACCTTAGTTAATGGATGAATGTGGTTAAGAAATCATTTAATTTTGAAACTTTTCATTATAATATAGGTATAATTATATTATATAGATTATATTAATGGTTTTAATTATATTATAATTTCTTTGGACAAATATTTAAAATCCAGAAGAAAAATGAAATATGTAACATCATTTAGGTGATAGTCCACACAATCCATAGTTAACATTCTTTGTTTTTCTAAGAGGATGGGAAGAAATAAATAATGGTTGTTACATTAAAATAATAAATATTGATTATACTAACAATACTGATTTCATTGTATTTCTTTGTCTTCGGTAAATTTTTATGAGAAAAATTAATAAAAAAAGGTATGTATAAAGTAATACTCACAGTTGGATGTTAATAATTCACTTTAAATAATACTTAAAAATAAATAGATTAAGATAAAATTTTGGAACCGGAGGATAAATATATTAGGAGTGGTCTCTAGTATGAAAAAATGGAAGAGTTTCATAAATTAAAGGTAAAATGGGTGTGGCATGAAGGGGTTGACATATTCTGTTTTATATGTGATGAAAAGGAAATATTTGGGAATGACCATTTTTTTACAATAGGGGAACGACACTATTCAAGGGTAAGTGGTTACAAAAGTGAGAAATTAATGTTCTAAAGGATAAAATAACAATTAAAGATGGGGTGATTGAATCAGTTATTTTCTTTTTAAAAATCTCATCTTTAGGAAAATTAACCTCTAAAACATGTTAGAGTATCTTATTTATAAAGTTTTAGGAAACTAAAATTCATGCAGAAATAGAAAATTAAAAACTAAACACATGATATACAAGGTTCAGTCTCAGTGTGAGAACCTATATTCATTTGACATCCATTACTCTGGGTCTATAGAAATTAATTATTATTATGAAGTGAATATAACTTGTTTTAACTCCCATTAAACAACATATATCTCCCAATAAAAATTATTATGAAGACTTCTGTCAGTTTAAAAATAATCTTTCAAAAAATGGGACACAAAAGAATATTTAACATTATTCAATATGATCCACCAAAGGTTTTTCTATAATCCCAGTATGATCTTCCCTCAATATATTTTATCCATTAGGAAACTTCTTCAATTGTTCCTACTTTCAATATACTTTTTCCAATGAAACACTGCTAAAACTTCACTTCTCAAAAAACAAATATAATATTAGACCTATACCATTATTATGATTTCCTATGTTCAGTAATCTCTGATTTCCTCAACATGATAATCTTATCAGAATACTCTGTCCTGAATCTCTTTCAAATTGAATCAACTTCTTTTGGAAAACTCACAACTGACATCAATTTTGTAGAGTATAAAATTTTACAGTTGAGTGAACAATGTCAAGTACCAAGATAATTTCCTCCACAATTTATAGGTTCTCCCATAATAGTAAATGCAGAAAAATAAAATATTTTCCAACTGACCCAAATTACAAAAACTTCTCATATATTCTAGTGTCAACTCAAAACTTCTTGATTATTTACAACTCTTCTTGAATGTTTTATCATTAAACAAGGTAGAAAAACATTTGAAACAACAAAAACATTAATTTACACAATTTTATTTGAAATAATATTTATATGATTGATTCTATTTACCGAATTGAAATAAAAAACCTCTCAACTATAAGACCACACTTTTTAAATTCTCTCTCAAAAAATTAGGACTCTATAACGACTCAGTCTGAAACTTATTTTTCAATTATATTATGTTGACCCAATTTAAATAAAAAATATATATTCAGTATATTGATCTTGAATCAATTGAAATAACTCCCATTTTTTTATCATAACCCATTGGAACAAATATTATCGGTCTCTCCAATGTTTTGGGCCACCAAAAATGGTTAACAATATTATTGATACATCTGAAGATTTTAGAAGTCTGCAACAAATATACGTTAACAAATTCAGATTTTGTGAAATTTTCTTAGTCTCGAGACATTTAACTATTATACTTATTTATTCACAGTTCATTAACAAAAATCATTATATGATAAAACTATTTTCTATGGAAATCTTCAGCCAATGACTAATCAGTATCAAATTATCATTCAATGGATCAATATCATATTCTAATCTCATTGATGTACACCTGATCCCTTTTATCAATTAAGTAACTTCCTCCAGTTATACAAGATATCTATGATTGCAAACATTAACTTATCTATTTCATAAGAACTTATTCATCTGATCAACTTCAATGGTGAAACAACTTAAAAAATATTCATATTCTTTATTGAAAGTAAATGTGTTCTCCCCTTTTTCCTTTTCTTAGATTTTTGAACCTATGTTCTTGTGTAATTATATTCATTTCAATACACAATAATAATTTATAAAAGTTATATTTTTTATGAATTAGTTTATTTATATCATCTAGTGGATCAGTATATGCTATTCATCTGATCAGAATCTATTAAAACACATGAACATTAGTCTTTCAACAAATTCTGCATACAGTACTTCTATGTCTGATGATCCACATCTAGAAAACATCATTTGTGAAAACTTTGGAAAATTTAAATCCTTTTATCCTTTAAAAACTTCAACTTATAACATGACTTCTTCATAATGTTTTAGGAATAAAAAATGAGTAAAATATATCATATGACTTGTTTTGGGATGTGTGATGACTTCCCCTATTTTCAAGTTACAACAGCTTTCAAACATACTTCATCTGAGTAACATAAGACTTTCAACCAAAATCTCAATCCGATTTTTTCTATATGATGAATCATCCAATAGTAAATATAATCATCAATACTAAAAAACAAATTTAATTTAACTTTATTTTTAGCAACTTCTCAAACAAAAAATTGTAAACATTCTGCAATACTTCTTTCAGATGTTTTATAAAAACATTCTTTAAAAATAATAATTTTTCGACGAAAAACAAAATATTGAAATCCTTATAAATAATCATCAATATACACCATTTTATTTTTTAAAAAATATCAATAACATATTTTTCAACTAACCCTTTTATAAAACTAATATTTTTTCACAACTCATTTTTAAATATTTACAAAAACATATCTTTTCTCAAAATATAGTGTCCTCACACCAGACTACTAGATTAAGTAATTTTTATGAATTAATCCCCTTCTTTAATGAAAAGATAATATGTATCCATGTTAAGATAAATTCCCCCTTACTTTTATCATTTCTTATCCTTTTTATTTATCTCTCCCATTTTAGATAACAATATATTTAGATTCTATTATGTAAGAAAAGTAATTCTTTCCCCATTATAAGATAAATTTATATAATTTATCCCCCATTTTCAATATAATAAAATCACAGTGGTGGGGTAACTTTCTTATGGTTTTAGGATGTATATATTAGAGTATGAACATTAAATTTCACCATCAATTCTATAAATTGTTTTTTGGGAATTTCCTTTGTGGGGGATATCATCAATTTTATATTTCCTTAAAATTTACTCTATAAAAACATCTCTACTAGTAAATCTATCTTTTATGAAGTGAAACTTAGTATCAATGTGTTTTTATCTTTAATGTTGAACAATATTGTTAAAAAGATCAAATTGACTATGATTATCAAAAAGTAACATTAATGTTTTGAAAACGTCAACACTCAATTCATTCAACTAAAATTTCATTATCAAAATTTCAGTAAAAGTTTGTATAGCTAAAAAATATTAAAACTTATCTATGATCAAAGTGATTGAAATAAGTTTCTTAATATTCCAACTCATAAAACATTATATCAATTATAATGTTCCCCTTGATGATGATTTTATATCATTTCAATATCCAGTCCAATTTGAACCTGTATAACTATGAAAATGTCATGACCTGCCTTCACCAAAAGGAGGGAAGGGTCAAAAGATTGCCAGTCCCTTCCATATTTAACTTGAAGGAGAGATAATGACCCATGAAACCCACCTTCAATAGGTACCGGAGTGGCGACCAGCACCAAGGGTACAAAACCACACACTAAATGGAAGGAAATACCCTTTTTCTTTTAATAGGATCGGGAGATAAGATATAAAATCCCACAACACCAAAAATAAAAGTGCAAGTATGGCTGAAAGTAAACCATTCCCACATGAATGTTCAAAGGTAAAAGATACAAGTCACAAAACCCCAAAGGAAGAAGGAATACTAAGAAAAGCAGCAACAACAATAGTCCCAAAAATCCACGCTAGTAAGGTCTCGTGCGATCCCTGATGTCCTCCTAGAAACCAAAAAGAAGTTTTATATACGTAGGTTGAGCATACAAGTATACTCAGTAGGGAAAACCAAAGACTCTCGTGTGCAAGTGGGGAGGCATATTAATGCCCTGTGAGAAAAGAGATAAACAATCACCTAACAAGGAAAATAACCACCCAAGCCTCACCAAGGCACACTCCCCAAATAACGCAAGTCAAGTAATGTATAGTAGTAGAACATCGATGTTTGGGTACCCACGCCACTTTCCCACTGGTTATTGATGTCATCCTATGCATCAAACCAATCTCTCCATTCTCGCCGCAATCCCACTGCCAAACCCCGCCCGCAAACATCTGGGCCACAACTATCACACGTCACCAAGCCTGCTAACAGATTGTCCAGAAAAACCACTGCCACGCCCGAAGACACCTGGTCTAGAAGATCTACTTCCATGCCTGAAGACACATGGGCCTCATCCCGAAGACACTTGGGAAACCACCTGCCCGCACACACCTGGGCCAACCACTAGACTACCCAGCCCGAAGGTTCTTGGGATAATAATGGACTTCAGGCCATCACAGCCTGCCCGAAGATACTTCACCTATCCGGGAGAGGGAGCATAAAGGAGCTAATAACCAGCCACTAATAGAAGTATTGGAAAAAACACCATCCCCCATGGAATGGGTGCATTCGGCACTAAGTTCTCAACTTTGGTGGGGGCGTGAACATGAATCACAAAACCACAAGTATACGTATAGGTAACAAGCACTCACCCAAATCTAGGTTTTTCTTCAGCTACCCTAATGAACACAAACAACACCCATGTCTAAGTCACAACTCTCAACAAACCAAAAACACATTTGTCCCATTCTAGTTTTCATGTTCGGTAATAATGTTTAACTACATTTCTGCACCTACTTGGGAAACTACAAAGCTTAAGCACAATCCAAGGGAAAAGTACAGTCAAACATTAACTTAAACATTCACATTCGGTTCTCTTTTAAAGTCACAACAAAAAAGGGATAAGGGGTCCCTCAAAGTACTGAAACCAAGGAAAAACCCTAGGATAATACCTACACCTTCTGCGACCAAAGGGGGCCAGTGAGATCCCTCGAAGTAATGGATGCAAAGGAAACCCCGAGACACTGCCCCGTGTCCCCCAAATTATAGGAGCCGATGATTTATCAACAACAGAGTATCCCACACCAATTCGTGATATAATCAAAATAACCACCCGACCTTAAATTCACAACTGAAAGCATAACCACAGGGGATCCCATCCCCACCCACATCAACAAGCGACTGGCCCGTGAAAGTAAATAACCAAACTAATACCACCAACACAAAGTAGTCTCATGCTGGTATTATCAGATTTAAAATATTTAACACACTCCATGATTTCAATCTTTGTGTGCTTTAGTCGGGGTTATCACAGAAAGGGTTGATCCTGGTGCTTTCAATTTATTCATTCGAATATATGTAATTAGCTAAATTCATTTACACAAAAGATTTTCACAATCACGATACAACCCATTTAAACATCACCATAGGTAAGGGTTCGTTAGTGCATAGACAACGGCCACCAACAGAATTGATTTTCAGTAGGCGTAAGCCCACAAAATTCAGAAATCATTCAGCAAAGCATCATCGATAACACCCCTCCCCTTCGTTATTTAGAATTCATTTATTATCTTTATTAAAGATTGGTTCATCCAATTATACATAAACCAAAGCAGACCCACCCCGCATGATACCCAGAAAAGAGAGATGAAGGTGAAACCCTACTTGATTGATCAACGATTGAAGTTTATCTTCACGATCCAGTAATAGGGGATGCATGATTTGCAGGGGTGGGGCCTCGGGAACTCAGGCATGAGCAGATGAAATGATGGGAGGGTGATCAAGAAAAATAAACCCAGGGAGAACCATTAGTTTATAAGGACCGTGGACGGTTGAGATAAGAACGTGAAACTGCATAATGAGCGGGGTCGTGGGTTGACCATGCTGCTACACACATCATTAAAGGGTCCCCCACCTTTAGGGGTGGTTTAAACCGATTCACGCACAAGGTTACCTCTTAAACATTTAATTAAACACCATTTATGGGCGTTACTGGGATTTAAAAAGGGGTCAAAATAGGGTTTAAAACCCAATTTTTGCAAACAGGAGGCGCGACTGGAAAACCCGTGGGTGTAGGCGAGAGCCATTGGTATCGGAGAGGTACCGGTGGCTAACAGCTACCTGTAGCCGAGAGCTACCGGTAGGCCAAGCTACTGGTAGGCTACGGTGACCGGTAGACCGAGCTACCGGTAGACCGAGCTACCGGTAGGTTGAGCTACCGGTAGGCCTGCAACCTATAGGATAAGGCTACAGGTAGGCTTACCACTAAGGAGAAGCCATGAAAAATTTTCCCAGACTACCCAGAACACCCTAAATCAAATTTTTATAGAGTAATGGATCCCCTAGAACCCGGTCAATTACATTAGATACCTCCCAAACCATTCTCGCCCTCAAGAATCAAAAAAACCCATAATGAATGAGAGGGTCTGAACAACCACTTTGAAAGATACCCCTCAAGAGTGAACCGCATTATTAACTAAAAAAACCTCCCTCTAAAGAACCAATCGACATACCATGTCAAACTGCCCAGTTATGCAGGTTGGGGAGTCTCTTCCCCCATGTCAAGATATTGTCCACTTTGGGCGGCACTGACTTTCCTGCACGGGTTTAATCACATCCACCTTAATGCGTCTTGATTAGGGGTCCTGTCCTCCCCTCCTCATAACCAGGAATTTTCACACACATTCAGAGGAAAGAAAACCACATATTTCATATCCAACAAGGTAAAATGCTCCACCACAACAAGTATAAATATAACATCACAAATTTGAAACAACTTTGGGTACGTGGAACGCATCTGTGCTTCCCTCTCCCATGTACTCTCCTCAAACCCACCATGTCTCCATAACACATGAACCAAGGGAATGGTTCTCCCACGAAGCACCTTCTCCTCATGATCCTCGATCATCACTGGCCTTTCCACAAAGGTTACGTCATCCTCAATGTGTATCTCTCCCTAGTAGAGGACATGTGAATCGTTGTGCAGATACAGACAGAGCTGGGACACATAGAAGATGTCATGTATCCTCAGTAGCGGCGGTGGTAACGCTAGCTAATAAGCCACCTCACCAACCCGCCACAACACTTAGAAGGGTCCGATAAACCTAGGAGAAAGCTTACTCCCCTTTCCGAACCTTCGTTGTCCACGCCTTGGTGAGACCTTCAACAACACATGGTCTCCAATATCAAACTCCAAGGGCCTTCTCCTGGTATCAGCATACGACTTCTGTCGGTCCTGTGCCGCCTTCATCTTTTCCCGTATAAGATAAACCTTCTCCATCGTGCTCTGCACCACCTCCAGGCCAAGGATTCCCTCCTCTCCGACTTCGGTCCAACACACAGGTGAGCGGCATGGCCTCCCATACAAGTCTTCAAACGGGGCCATACAAATGGTGGATTTATAGCTATTATTGTAGGAGAAATCTATCAAAGGTAGGTGTCGCATACACGGTCCTCCTGAGTCCAGGACACATGCCCACAACATATCCTCCAATGTCTGGATGGTGCACTCTGTCTATCCATCTGTCTGGGGATGGAAAGCAGTTCAAAGACATAGCTGGGTCCTAAAAGCATGATGCAATCCTCTACAGACTTGTGAGGTAAACTGTGCATCCCTATCCATGACTATGGACTTCGGAACTCCATGCAACTGCACCACCTCATCCACGTACCTTCGTGCCAAAGCATCCACTGCAGTTGACTCCTTAATCACTATAAAGTGAGCTGATTTCATAAATCGGTCCATTACTACCCAGATAGCATCGTATCCCCCTTGAACCTTGAGTAGTACTGTGACAAAATCTATCGAGATATCCTCCCAATTACACTCAAGGACATCTAGAGACTGCAGAAGACTGTCTGGAACTCTGTGTTCAGCCTTCACCTGCTGACACACTAGGAACTTGGCCACAAAACCTTCCACTGCTTGCATTACTCCGGGCCACCAGAACTTTCTCTTAAGACAATGGTACATCTTGGAAACTCCCGGGTGAACTGCTAGGGGTTAGTTGTGGAACTCACTAAGAACCTTGCCATGAATCGCCTCGAGAACAAACAGCTTTCCTCAGAAAAGCATCCGGTTCTGTCTATCCTCCGTCCATCCTTCTGGAGCATTGCTCTGGTCAAATCGGTCACGCATCACATTGCACTCTGGGTCTCCCCACTAAGATTCTTTTACTTGCTGAAACAGAGATGACTACATTTTCATCTGATACAGGCAACCTCTACCACCATCCATCCTCGCATCCAAGTGCAAGGCAGCTAACTCCTCCATTTCCTTCCAGGTGACTTCCGACTCTCAGACCGCATCCTTGAATGATCTCCTGCTCAAGCTATCAGCCACTACATTCACCTTCCCTGATGTGTAAGAAATCTTGAAGTCATAATGCTGGAGGATCTCCATCCACCTTCATTGTCGCATGTTTAGGACCCACTGGGAGAAGATATACCTCCAAGTTTTGTGGTTTGTGAAGACCTTAAAGAAATCTCTGATGAGGTAATGCCGTCTTAACATTAGCGCAAAAAACGACTGCTGCAAGCTTTAGGTCGTGGGTGGCATAATTACGCTCATGAGGGTGTAACTGCCTAGAACCATAAGAGATCATTCCATGTTGCTGCATCAACACACATCTGAGGCCTTGCCCTAAAGCATCACAGAACACCTCATATGCTACCCCTTCTTCTAGTAATCCCAACATTGGGGCACTAACCAACTTCTCCTTCAGATAGCTGAAGGCTACTTCACACTGCTCACTCCACACGAAAACCAGGTCCTTCTTGGTCAAGGATGTCAAAGGGGCTACAACTCGGGAGAAGTTGGGTACGAACCACCGATAGTAACCCGCCAGCCTGAGGAAACTACGAACCTCTACCACATTTTTGGGAGCTTCCCAAGAAACAACTAATTCAACCTTTGATGTGTCCACTGCTACCCCCTGCTCGGATACTACGTTCCCAAGGAAGTGCACTTCTCGCGTCCATAATTTTCACTTTGACAACTTACCATAGAGCCGGTGCTGTCCGAGGACCTCCAAAACCGTCCTTAGGTGCTCTGCATGGTCCTCCTCTAATCTTGAATAGATCATGATATCATTGATGAACACAACTACAAACTGATCTAGGTACTCCCAGAAGATGGAGTTCATAAGCCCCATGAACATAGTCAGGGTGTTCGTAACACCAAACGATATGACTACGAACTCGAAGTGTCCAAATCTTCACATGAAGGCCATTTTAGGGATGTCACCCTCTTTCACCCTCAACTGGTGGTACCCAGACTGCAGGTCGATCTTCGTGAACCATCATGTGCCATTCAGCTGGTCGAAAAGATCGTATATCCTTGGGAGAGGATAGCTATTCTTGATCGTCACCTGATTCAGCCTCCTGTAGTGTATGCACAACCTGAGACCGCCATCTTCCTTCATTACGAACAAGACTGGAGCACCCCATAGTGATGCACTTGGTCAAAGATAACCCCTCCTTATTAGATTTTCAATCTGAATCCACAGCTCCCATAGCTCCGAAGGTGACATCCGGTAAGGAGCCATCAAAATCGGACGAGCACCAGGCTGCAAGTCTATCCCAAACATCATATCATGTCGAAGGGGTAGAGTCGTCACCTCCTCAGGAAAGACGTCCATAAACTCCCTGATGATTTCTGGCACCTCCACCATTTCAGCATCTACTGACTCTAATGACAGCTCAGCTAATAAAGAGAGGAGGGGTTCCTCTCACCTGCTGCCCTTCTGGCCACTCCGTTCGCTGGTGAAAGTAACACATTGGCCACCCATGTCTGAGAATACAACACTTCCTCAAAAGTAGTCAATGACATCACACCCAGAGAACAGCCAGTCAATGCCTAGGATGACATTGTATGGATGTATCCGCAGCAGCAATAGATCCCTGACCAATTGATGTGGCCCTATCATCAGTCTACATCCTCGATAAACATATAACAAGTCGGTCTGACCTCTGAATGGTGTACTCAGTATTAGGGGAACTAGAAGTCTCTCAGCATCTAGACCTAATGCATGGGCTAAACTGGGTGCAACAAAGGAGTGAGAATCTCTGGTATCGAAGAATGCATAAGCAAGGGTGCCAAAAAAACTGATCATACCTCAAACAACCTCCGGTCCCACTAGAATTGCTACCTCCATGGCGTAAAACTTTCCACACCTAGCTCTTCTAGCCAACTCTTCATCTTCAAGTCAGAGATTCTACCCTCATACTTCTCGAGGGTCTGTCACGAGAAGGCTCAAAGCGTCTTCTGCCACTAGTTGTCCTCCTCCTCTCGATCAGTCCTCTGCCGATCGTCCAAGTCAACATCCTGGGCCTCAATCTCCCGTACTGCCCATCGTCGCCTCCCAGGTGCCATAGATTCAAGGTAAATAAGGAATTCCTAATCCCAAGTAGTGCAGAATATTGTTATTAAATTTCTTAAACATCTTATTGATTTCCATTCCCAAAACACCCATGAAACATTAGAACACAAGTCATTATGATTCATGTACCTTTCCTAAGTTATCTACCCTGCAATCAGTGTGGCCTCACTTGGTCGTTCGGTAGGTCCAGAGTCCTTGCATCAGATTACGGGGGGACCTAAAATCCTGTGTCCTAGCTGGTCTTCCCTGGCCTAATTCATGCACCAAGGTCACCCAAAACTATTTCCCTACTATCCCATACAATCCTTACTATGCCTAACTCTAGACTCCATCCTATCTCTCAGCCTCACCTTTGATTCCATTATGTCATGACCCACCTTCACCAAAAGGAGGGAAGGGTCAGCAGATTGGCAGACCCTTTATTCTTTAAGTTAAAGGAGAGATAATGACCCTCGAAACCCGCCTTCAGTAGGTCCTGTAGTGGCATCCAGTGCCAAGGGTATAGAATCGCACACAAAATGGAAGGCATTACCCTTTTTCTTTTAATAGGATCGGGAGATAAGATATAAAATCCGACAACACCAAAACATAAAGTGCAAGTACGGCTGAAAGTAAACCATTACCACATGCATGTTCAAAGGTAAAAGATACAAGTCACAAAACCCCAATGGAAAAAGGAATACCAAGAAAAGAAACAACAGAAACTATCCCAAAAGACCACGCTAGTAAGGTCCCGCGTGATCCTCTAAGTCCTCCTGGAAACCTAAAAGTAGTTTTATATACGTAGGGTGAGAATACAAGTATACTGAGTAGTGAAAACCAAAGACTCTTTTCCACAAGTGGGGAGGCATACTAATGCCCTGTGAGAAAAGAGATAACCAACCAGCTAACAAGGAAACTAACCACCAAAGCCTCACCAAGGCACACTCCAAAAATAATGCAAGTCATGTAATGTATAGTAACAACACATCGATGTTTGGGTACCCTGTGCCACTTTCCCGCTGGTTATTGAAGTCATTTTACACATCAAACCAATCCCGCCATTCTCACCGCTATCCCATTGCCACACCCTCCCGCACACACCTGGGCCATATCCTCAAGCAGTCCCACTTCCAAACCCCACCTGGAAACACCTGGGCCACAACTGTCACACGTCACCATGCCTGTAAACACCTAGTCTAGAACAACCACTTCCACGCCTGAAGACACCTGTGCTAGAAGATCTACTACCACACCCGAAGACACATGTGCCTCATCTCGAAGACACTTGGGAAACCACCTCCCCTCACACACCTAGGACAACCACCACACAACCCTTCCTGAAGGTTCTTGGGCTAATAATGGACTTCAGGCCATCACAGCCTGCCCGAAGATACGTGAGCTATCCAGGAGAGGGAGTAGAAAGGAGCTAATAACCAGCCACTAATAGAAGTGTTGAAAAAACCACCCTCCCCCATGGAATGGTGGTGTTAGGCACTAAGTGCTCAACATGAGTGGGGGCGCGAACATGAAACACAAAACTACAATTATATTTATAGGTAACAAGCACTCACCCAAATCTAGGTTTTTCTTCGGCCAGCCTAAAGAACACAATCATCACCCATGTCTAAGTCACAACTCTCACCAAAACAAAAACCCATTTTTCCCATTCATGTTTTCATGTTCTGTAATAATGTTTAAATAAATTTTTGCACCTACTTGGGAAACTAGAATGCATAATCACAATCCAAGGGAAAAGTACGGTCAAACATTAACTTAAATACTCATAGCCAGTTCTCTTGTAAAGTCACAATAACAACGGGGATAAGGGGTCCCTCAAAGTACTGGAACCAAGGAAATACCCCAGGATACTACCTACACCTTTTGTGACCAAAGGGGGCTAGTGAGATCCCTCGAATTAATGGAAGCAAAGGAAAACCCGAAACACTCCCCCGTGTCCCCCAAATTCTAGGAGCCAACGGTTTCTCAACAATAGAGAATCCCACCACAATTTGTGATATAATCAAAGTAACCACCCGACCATAAATTCACAACTGAAAGCATAACCACAAGGTATCCCATCCCCACCCACATCACCCAGCGACCAGACCGTGAATGGAAATAATCAAAATACTACCCCCAACACAAAGAAGGCCCATGCCAGTATTTTTAGATTTAAAAGATTTAACACACTCCATGATTTCAATCTCGATGTGCTTTAGCCGGGGTTATCACAGAAAGGGTTGATACTGGCGCTTTCAATTTATTCATCCAAATACATGCAATTAACTAAATTCATTTACTCAGAAGAGGTTCAAAATCACGATACAAGCCATTTAAACATCACCAGAGGTAAGGGTTTATTAGTGCATAGACAACGACCTCCAATGACCTTGATTTTCAGTAGGCGTAAGCCCGCACAATTCAGAAATCATTCAGCAAAGCATCATCGATCACACCCCTCCCATTCATTCTTTGGAATTATTTTATTATCTTCATTAAAGTTTGGTTCATCCAATTATACTGAAACCAAAGCATACCCACCCCGTATGATACACAGAAAAGAGATACAAAGGTGAAACCCTACTTGATTGATCAACGATCAAAGTTTATCTTCACGCACCAGTAACAGGGGATGCGTGATTTTCAGGGGTGGGGCCTCGGGAACTCAAGTAGGAGCAGATGAAACGATGGGAGGGTGATCGAGAAAAACAAACCCAGGGAAAACCCTTAGTTCATAAAGACCGGGGACGATTGAGATAAGAACGCAAAACCGTGTATGGAGCGGGTTTGTGGGTTGACCATGTGGCCCCACACGTCATTAAAGGGTCTCATGCCTTTAGAGGTCGTTTAAACCGATTCCTGCACCAGGTTACCTCTTAAAAATTTAATTAAACGCCATTTATGGGTCTTACTGGACTTTAAAAAGGGTTCAAAATAGGGTTTAAAACCCAATTTGCTTAAACAGGAGGCCGACTGGAAAACCCGTGGGGGTAGGCGAGATCCACCAGTAGCCGAGAGTTACTGGTGGCTGATGCCACCAGTAGCGGAGAGTTACCGGGGGATGATATCCACTGGTAGGCTGAGCTACCGGTAGGCCGAGCTACCAGTAGGCTGAGCCACCGGTAGGTTAAGGCTACCGGTAGACCGATCTACTGGTAGGTTACGGCTACCGGTAGACCGATCTAGAGGTAGGCCCTACTACTGGTAGGCCTACTACTGGTAGGCTAAGGCTACCAGTAGGCCTACCATTAGGGAGAATCATTGAATATATTTCCCAGACTACCCAGAACACCCAACATCCTATTTTTATAAATGTACTGGATCCCCAAGAACCCTGGCCATTACAGAAAGTTTATATCAAAACATATTTTGTATATCATTCTCTGTAAATTCATTCCTTTAACATATCTTTGAATTTATATTAAATTCATCATATAACATTCTTTCTGATCAATCTGATATATTTCACCCAAATTCATTTCCTAAACCATATTATGTCTTGAGCCTATGAGGTAAAGCTAACTTCGAATTATCTTTTGAAAATGATTCTGAATTATAATTTTTCTGATTTCATCATTACTCAACTTTGTGCTCACTGAAATAGGATTTGAAACTTATTTGGATTATTCCATTAATAAAATATTTAACAAATACCCAAAATACTTTTATTGAGAAAGAAAGATGTAATTGTTCTTTTTTTGAACTTGTAATAGAAATAATAAAGTTAATTCTCCCAACATTGAAATCTCAAAATTCTACTTTATTTTTATATAAAATTATATACAACTTTTTATTCATCCCCATAAAAAAATATATCATCCATATAACTGATTAAAATTAGTGTGTCATAGTTAACATCTTTCACAAATATTTTTTTTCACACTTTCCATTAGAAAAAATCAATATTCTCAAACAAGTTTCATATTTGGAATACCAAACACATGGGTCTTTTTTCATCCCAAACATGGATTTATTAAATTTAAAAACCTTACATACAACATTATCTAGTAGAAACCCCAAGGTTTCTCAATTTAATCATTTTTTCATTCTCACCATTTATAAAGGCTTATTTTTAATGCATATAATAATTTTTTTATTGTTATGTGTATATAATGCTATAAACATTATAATTATTTCTAATAATACAAATGGGGAAAAAGTTTGTCAAAATCCACACCTTCCAACTATGTGTAACCTTTTTAAAAATCCTCTATTTGTTTCATAAAACTTCTATATGTTCATTCAACTTTTTTATATACACCCATATTTTTCTAAATACAATCTTTCCAATGTATCATGGATCAAGTAACCATGTGATTTATCCAATCTGATCCAACTCATCATTAATCGAATCAATCCATTTTTATGTATAACTACTTTTGAAACTAATTCTGGTTAAATTTATAAAATAAATGGGGTATGCATTTCTAATTCCAACCTTCTTCTTATCTAATATAAAGCTTTATAATTCCCAATAATATTTTAGGTTTGAATATGTTTTTATAAAATAGGAAATTTTAATTTTTCTTTTCTAGTATCATTTTCCAAATCACATGATTATTCTAAATCATGATATGTCTATTTTGTCTCACATTCACTTTTTTGGAGATATTCAATTTTTATTCCACAAAAAATTTGGATATTCTCTATTAATGAATTCAAATTTTCAATAACATTCACATCATACGAGTCCTATAACTTTTGTAAACATTTTATCCAATATTTATAACATTATTTATTGGGTGAATATACAATGAAATTTTATTATTTTACTTTCTAATCAAATTTTCCATGATCTGGATTTTTTATTTTTAGTAAACATGGACTTACAAAATAATTGAAGTACTTAAATGATGGTTTTTTTATAAAAAATTTCATAATAAGTCATGCTGGTTTCCAGCCTTCACAAATATCACATGAACAAAAATACTAACATATTCCCTCTGGAGGAATATTGTATGTTTTATTTTGATAACATGCTCTTTATCATTTCCACTAAAATTATATTTTTTCTTTATACATTTCTATTTTTTAGATGGGAATATGGAGAATTTTATTTATGTTTAATTCCATTTTTCATTAATTATTATTTTAAATAATTTCATTTATATTCTATACCAAAATCAATTCTCACATTTACTTTTTAAACACCCATTTCTCTCTTAACTTCTCTTCTAAAAACTCTGAAAAGTATTACTTCCACTGACTTGGGTTGCATAAACATAATATTGGTGATCCAAATAAAATAATAAATAAAAGTGATAACATAAATAATATCATTTTTTTGTTTATGTCTCACTATCCCACATAATTAAGAATGATTAAGTTCAAGAGTTTTGGTAGACTTAATCTTAACTTCCTTATAACATTTATCAGTCATTTTCCCTTTCTAAAAATTTATACAACTATATTATTCCATTTTTTAATTATGAAAAACATCATAAAATATAAAATTTAGAATGTTTTTTTATATTTTTCTATCTAATATTCCCAAGTTTTTAGTGTGAAAACATTTTATATTACTGATCACATAAGTAATGTGAGTTTTAAAGCTCTCTTATTTGAAAGGTATTATAATAGTTATTTCTACTCATGTAAAAACTTTTAAATTATTAAAAAAAACATAAAACAATCCTTTCTAAAGATAAATTATTTGATATTATCTCAAATTCTACTTAAAATATATATATTCTGTATTATTCAATCAATAAATAAAATATCATTAGATTTCAAATTATTTGTTTCATTCTTATCAATTTCAATTACTCTTATTTTTAAAGAACTATCATTCCTGAAGGTAACAGATCCCCCATCATTATATTCAACATCTTTCAAGACATTTAAATAACTTATCATTTATGATGAATAGCCACTATTATGTATCCATGTATTATTCCTTTTAAATTCTTTATGTGTTGTCTCAAAAAAAATTATTTCCTCAACATTTTTTTTACAGCTTCTATTTATTTTTTCCATGTTTTGTTAAAATTATTCCATAGAGATTTTTTATTAGAATGATACTCAAAACCACCAAAATTTTTTAGGAAATTCATAGAAAAAATCTCAATTCCACCACACTTAAAACATTTGATAAGATGTTTCTTTCTATACATCCTTCTCTTCTCTAATAGACCATGGAGATAAGAGAAATGATTTTGTTATTTAAATCACCATCCTACTTATCTTATGATCAAAAGGATCCATATTTTTGACATAATATATTATCATCTTTCTCAAAGATTCAAAATAAAATTTATCATTTATATTATATGTTAAAACATTATGTCTTATCATTTCATATGCAACAAGAATGTTATGCAGTTCATTAAGAGATAAATAATATTTTTCTTATAGAAAAGAACATTTATAATCAAACTTGTTTAAAAAATTTATCATGATTTTATTCATAATTATAGAATATTTCAAGACATATTTGAATCTTATAATATTTATTACAAATTTATTCACTCTATTGAAGTACACATCAATAGATTTTTTACATAACATTCATATATCTTCATATATGTTATCCCATATTTGTACCTTTTCATTTTTAAATTTAGAATTCCCTTCAAAAATACATTTGAAATTGTCCTATATAATAATGGTTTTATTAAGATCCATCACATTTATATAAATATTGTTTATAAAAAAATATGAATATAATATCTAGTTCTTCCATCAACTTTATTATTTTTATATTTTGAATAAATCATAGGATAATCATTCTCAATGGGTGGAAATCGAATTTTTTAACCATAAAAATCATATAGACCAAGTGATAGGATATGTGGAATCATACTATTTTTTCCAACCATAATAATTTTTCCATAATATGTTATAATTATTCTTTTGTTGATGGAATTGAAATTTTCTATGATACAGATTTAATTGGGGAACCATCATTAGGACACCAATTTAAGTTCTAACGTTTATAAGAACAACTCATGGGGGGTGAATCAGTTGTTTCCTTTTTACAAATTTAAAATTTATGAAACTTAACCCCTGTAACTTTATATAATATCTTCCTAATTTAATTTTATTAAAATAAATTTCATATAAAAAAATAAACATGAGACAAAAGATTTAAAAGGTTAGGCCTCAGTGTTAGACCCAACATCTTTGTCATCCCCACTCCCATGGATCATTTGAAATTTCCCATTATGAAGAAGTGAATATAACTTATGTAAATTACTATTATACACCTTCTATCTCTCGATACGAATGATTATAGTGGAACCTATCATTTAATATAATAAATTATTAAAAAAATGAACAATGAAAAAATATGAAACTTCGATCAAATAGTTCTAGAAAATGATTTCCTAGAATCCCAGTTTATTCTTCCTTCTATTTGATTTTCCAATATAGAAAAATCTATTTGATTCACCTTATTTTGGTATCCTCTGTATGGTGCACTATAGAGACTTGAAGCTTAATGTACATAGACATTACATTACTTTTGCGGAATACTTAGTACATAACAAAAACACACACACAAGGACTGTAATAGTTTAGTGTCTTAGGAAACTCGGAATATAATCTTCTAATCATGGTGAAAGATCTTAAACATCTCCCATAAAGATCTTCTTTTTTTAAACCTGAATCCTTTCTTTATGTCCTGGGGAAAAGAAAACATAAATGGGTGAGCTCAAATGCTCAGTAAGGGTAAACAAAAGAAATATCAATCATGTCATATTCATAAGAACATATCTTTTGGAAATAATTTCATAACATGGGATAAATCATAGTAGTGAAATGGAATCCCAATAATCATAACATAAAACATGAAACTTTGTGTCATACACACATAATCATAGAGAATCATTTCTTGTTAGTCAAGCCTCATTTCCAAGACTATCTTAGTGGACAAAGTCCATTTCTGAACCGAGTTCATTCCTCGTTTTAGTCCTGTTTCACTAAACCGGTATAACCTACCATTCCAGCCATGTCTATCTCATGAGATATAAAATCTTTACCCAATGCATTGGATGTAGATATAGGTCCCACCCATCTCATAATGATACCATTCTTATGTGTTCCACAAAATCAAAAACCATACATCATAGCATAACCCATGTAATAAAAATGGGAATATTAACATCGTGACATCATAAAACAATTCATATACTATAAAGGAATTCATAAAAATAATTCCATCACAATATAATCAAATCAATTTAATAATAGGGATAAAAACAGAACCCTTTTTTATCTTAGATGGAAAATAATTTTGATAAAACACTTGAACTCCATTCTTGAGGAAAATATCCTTTCTACTTCAAAAACACTTTTCCTTTCGTAACATGTCATAAAATTCTAAAATAAAAGAATTTGATTAAAAATAAACTTGAAAACTTTTAAAGGAAGCTTCTTGGAAATAATGTTTTAAAAATCCATTCATGCCGTATAAGTTAAAAAAACATTCTTCTCATACTTTTGTCGGAAAAGTCAAAAAGTACCTCGTATGAAAAAACGACAAAATATTCCTTTCATATCTTTTACTAAAAACTATAAAAAGGGTAAAATTGGATATAAACTATTTTATAAGGATATAAATATTACATATTTAGGAAACATGGATGTGTATGATAAAATACACCCCAGTAAATACCAAAGTATAAACAATCTCAGATAAAAATGAGATTGTGATATTTTCCCTTACCTTAGGTCCAATTTGCTTCGTTAGTATCCAAACCTCATGTATAATGAATTAAATAATGTTATTTACTTATTCCCGAATCATACTTATTGTTATGATATCATATATGGTCATATTCTTAGCATATTATTAGTAAAATTTCATTACTACTTATTATTCGGGTGTTTATTACTTTTTTGTTCTTATGCGTGTTTGTCGAATAAATTATTATTATTCTCTTTAGGTTATAGATACCTCATTTACAGAATGGTATTATTGTAATATATATCATATTCATTCATTAAATTCATTTATATAATCATTATGCAATGAAGATCATGTAGAACGAATCGAATCACATCGTGGAGACGGTATTCCGTACGTACGCACGAGCGATGATATCGTTCCCATGATTGTGGAATTGTATTGGAGTCTATGTATACTATTTCAGAATAAATATTACTTTCTAATAGTCATATATAGTCATTATTTACACCATTATACCCATCCAAGTAAGGTGGTGGTGGAAAATAGATTACACCACGGCGTGGAGACGGTATTCCGTACGTATGCACGCGCGGTGATTTCTTTTTCTGTAGGATGGATAGACGGTGAAATAGGGTTGTTTCATACTTATAATAACATATCAGTATATGATTGATACTGATGTTATTACTTCATAATTAAACAACTAAATAAGAAGAAGTGTAAGAAGAAATAAAGATGAAAGAATCGGTAACAGACATTACCTCTTCTTTGATGTGCTTCTTTGAGACCTCCTTTTAGGGTACTAAAATAGGTCTTTGAAGAAGACCATAACCTCTAGGATGTTTCTAGGGAAGTGGATAGGAGAAACTGGCAGGGTTTGTCTGAGCTTTAAGGCTCAAAGTGGTGTGAGGAAGACGGAGGAGGAGGTTCCCTTTTATAAGGGAGGAGAGGGGTACTTTTGGAATAACTAAAGCTATTATTTTATTATAAAGTCAAATTCGGTTTTAAATAGCTCCAAATTGATTTATTTTGAAGCTAAGGTGGGGATGGGTCTAAATTATCTCATCCAATAGAATTTAGACAATTTTAGGTTCCTATTTTAACCTTATCATTTAGATTTAACATTAAGTTAAATAATTTTACTTTTACCGTGTCTTCTTGTGTTCTTATACTATAAGGTTAATAAAATTACTATAAGAAGCCAATCGAACCTCAAGTTGTTTATTATTAATATATATAACCTTATCTAAGTCATGTGGCCGAATATTAGATTTTTAGGAATAAAATAACAATTAATAATATAATAGTTTTTAAAAAAACTATTTAATGTCAATTTTGACACTATTTAGTAATTTATATTTGTGAAAATCATAACAGAATTATTAGTTCTAAAACAATTATTTAAATCAATACTAACATGTAATATTAATTTATAAAATTAGTCTAATTCATAAAAAATCTTAAATTACATTTATTTGGGTATTTATAACATCAATTATATAAATATTTCATTAATAAGACAATTACTGCATCATCTTTGTGTCATAATAAAGGATAATTATTTAATCCCTAAAAATACTAAATAAATTCCTATGATGTAGATAATTATATTAGATTTCTGTAGACTATTCATGTTCGAAGTTTCGTTAAGTGTATCCCAAAATTAAAATTATTATACTTATAAGATTTAAGAAAGTGACATGTTGTCACATTCTTTGGTTTTAATAATAATTAAATTATTTTCATGGAAAAAAGTCCTTTAAATGAATATAATACGACCCTTGGGTGATATGGGTCAACTTTTAGTCATCCAATAGGATTTTTACATGTTTTAGGGTAATTTTATAATATTATATTTACCCTTAATTACCCGATTTACCTTTAACTATGGTAAATAAAATTTACCGTAGTTACTATTCATAATTCCCAAAAATAAAAAGTAGCTTATTAACATAATCTGTATCCACTGATTCCAAATATGGAATCCATTTTTCCAAATTCAATACACAAAAGTTGCAGAAATTAAATTAAAATTAATCCCGTTGTCGAAAGAAATCGGGTTTTTCTTTAAAATATTGCAAAAGATTGAATTGATTTATCCTACGAATTCAAGGTAGAATCAATGCTAATGACATAAATTATATTAAATGGTAAAAATATATTCTATTTATACTTTAAAACCATTAAATATTATAATTTAACCATATAAATTATTGCGATGAAAAAAGTTGTTTTTAATTAAAATATAGCGTGTTTTTACTATTCATCAAAATATGAAAGTTACCAGAATGATATGAAAATTTATCCAAAGTAAATTTTTATTTCATGATTCCAAAAAATAATTTTATTTTGTCAAATTGAACTTATAAACATGTCAAAAACTAGATTTAAAGTGGGTGCGCCATTAAAAGGCGAAAAAACTGCATTTTTTGAAAAATACTTATTTTACCCGAAAAATTTATTTTGTTCTTATACCATGTTTTAGAAAATGTGCAAGACAAATAATAATGTTATAAGATTCAAAATTTAGTTAATACTATTCATAACGGCTAGTTCATAATAATATTATAATAATATATCGTTGTTTAGTAAAACCCGGTATTGCGTACAACACATGCTATCGAGGAAGGTCGCGATTGCGTGTAATGCAAGCCAAGTCAGGGTTGCATGATGTGCAAGAATATTTCGTTGTTTCGTATAACATAATCCAACCATATTTCATTTATACATTGAATATATATATATATATATATATACTCAATGTTGCGTAGAATAACTATTATCAAAATTGTGTGTAACACGATCCAAGAATAGTGTTGCGTATACTGCAAGCTAATCTTGGTGTAGCATACAACACAAGAAATTAATGAAATTAAAAGAATATTTTACATAAAATATCGAGGTGTTACATTCTACCCCCCTTAAAATGAATTTCACCCTCGAAATTTGTCGGGGTTATAAATGGTTTACCATTAGAAAGTTTCTTTATTAGAAACCCACATCGTAAAAAGGAATACCAAAACGAATCTTTAAAAACATAAGTATGAAACGTAACGGTTACCCAAATAAACTAATCACTAGGTTTCCACATAGGTGAAAATATGGATATGGAAGAGAAATCTAACCATCATGTTCTGATGGAGAGTGGTAGAGAACATTGCTATAGAAAATCCAGCAATCACAAAGCCATAAATTTATGACGATCTAAGGTACCATCTGATTCATCAGATATAAGAGCACTAGGACAACTTTTTTGGTTTTCAAGATCATTTCCCTAAAGATGATGAAACTGGAATTAGAAGAAATACTTTCGTGATTTTGGTATAGTCTCACCGTTTGTTGTTCTTTAGTCAATTTCCACTTCATCTCTTAAAGAAATGAAGTTGAATTTGTCATTCGTGATGTGTTAGCAGATCATGTGATAGAATGATAAGTCATTCCATCTGTCTCAAAAAAATGGTTAGAAAAGTTATCAAAAAATACATAAGTACATATATAGTGAGATTAATCATATATGGTTCCTAAAATGCACTTATACATCATATATCAAACTGCTTAATATAATAAAACTAGTTCTACTAAACATGGACTTCCTGTAGGCCAGTGGTAGGCGATAAAGGCCAGTCGCACTTCGGTTGTGAGTTTGATTCCCACAGCCTTGTCCGACGCAATGGGTTGTCGCCCATCCTGCAGGCTGTCCTTTTTCTAAAGCTATATTACTATAACATCCCATCAACAATATCAAAAAAGTTTTATCCTTAAACAATACTAACTTATGTCCAACATAATCCATTCCAATCTTTAGGCTTATCTAAAATACTTCGGTCCAATCTCATAGTATAAAGAAAATGATCATGTGAATGCCATCATTTATCCCCCATATATCATAACATATATCTTGTTGGTAAAATTACAAACATGTGAATACCTTAATCATGTATTCTCTTGAAGAATGAATATCCATTGAACCTTAGTTAAAACATGAATGCAGTTAAAAGTTAACACTTTCCATATACCAAAATCCTCAAAATTCTATATCCTCAAACCATGATATCACTTAGTCCTTGTATCAATCATGAGCTCATGAATACTATCAAACATATTAGATTCTATTTATCCCTTCATTATGTGCATATCATCTGCTTTCTAAAAATATTTCAATCACTTTTGATGGTTACCGATGCCATAAAATTATTGAAAACCACAATAGACCAAAACATAAATATTCCAATATTCCACGATACTATATACAACATTATTATTGAATCTCATTACATAAACAGTTAATCATTCCACCACATCGTTGTCATATTCAACATCGCCAATGGTGATCGCATGTGACTTCCCTTTGTCCTTTGCCTTAAGTGGTTGCTCATGTCGATCATCACTAACCCTTGGATTAGGGCATTTATTAGCATAATGCCTCATTTCCTTCCACTTGAAGCATTGAAGTGTAGTAGGTTCATTCTGTGTATCCCTTCCTTTGTTTTCATCATTAGGAATCTTCTTCCAATCATTGCGGCATTCAAATGCCCGATGACCTTCCTTTCCAAATTTGAAACATTTACTTGTCCCTTTAAGACAATCTCCACCATGCTTCTTTCCACACTTTGAGCATAAAGAAACATTCATCTTCTTTTCACCATTATTCTGAGATTTCTCCTTGAACTCAATCTTTCGTTTCTTGTCAAAACTATGAGATGGATATGTAACACTAACTTCCTTTTCTACCTTGATAGCACAACGCACAATTTCTTCATAGCTACTGAAGTCTCTTATAGCTAATGGCGTTCGAAGATTTGGTTTTAAGCCACTGAAGAATCGATCAACTTTACTTTCAGGTTGGACGATAAATCCAGATGCATACCTTGCAAGCCTTATAAAATTTCTTCGTATATACCAACAGATTCATCATCCTTTTTCTTTAGTTCAAGAAACTCCTTATCCATATTTGTTCGAAGAATACGAGGGAATTACTTATTGAAAAATAAGTTCTTGAACTCGTCCCATTCCATGGACTCAATTTCATCTCTTTTCCTCGTATTCTTGATAAGATTACACCATTGATCAGCTTCACCTTCCAAACGATATACTGCTAAGATTACATTATCATGTTCAGAACATTTAAGAACTGAAAATATCTTTTCAGTGGTACTGATCCATTGTTCAGCAACAAGTGGTTCAGAAGACCCACTAAAAGAAGGTGGACGTTGCCTCATGAAAGACTCAATAGAATGTTGTTCCCTTCTCTGCTCATTTGGAAGTCCATAATGATTCATAGCTTGTGTAAGTATGGAAATAAGATTTTGCACTCCATCTCCCATAACATTTTTTTTTCAGGAGGACAATCATTGCATTGTCCATTACATTGATCAACACGGTTCCTTCGGGTTCCAGCCATTGTCTAAAACCCAAAAAGAATAGTGTGAGAGGTAAAAATCATGATATGGAAAACAACATAGTAAAGGGGGAGTACCCTCAATATCTAACATCATAGGTTAAATTCTAAGATCGTTACTGTAGTTCTAGGACTATATATTATATGTATACTTATCCTTAGGGACATCCCTAAACATACCTTAGAAATATCTTTAGGGATTTCACTAACATTTTCACATCCTAGTTTCCAAAGGTTGACTAAACCTTTCCTCCGATACCAACTGTAGAGACCCGAAGCTTAACGTACATAGACATTACATTACTTTTGCAGAATACTTAGTACATAACAAAAATACACACACAAGGACCGTAATAGTTTAGTGTCTTTGGAAACTCGGAATATAATCTTCTAATCGTGGTGAAAGATCATCAACATCTCCCATAAAGATCTTCATTTTTTTAAACCAAAATCCTTTCTTTATGTCCTGGGGAAAAGAAAACATAAAAGGGTGAGCTCAAATGCTCATTAAGGGTAAACAAAAGAAATATCAATCACGTCATATCCATAAGAACATATCTTTTGGAAATAATTTCATAACAAGGGATAAATCATAGTAGTGAAATAGAATCCCAATAATCATAACATAAAACATGAAACATTGTGTCATACACACACAATCATAGAGAATCATTTCTTGTTAGTCAAGCCTCATTTCCAGGACTATCTTAGTGGACAAAGTCTATTTCTTAACCGAGTTCATTCCTCGTTTCAGTCCTGTTTCACTGAACCGGTATAACCTACCGTTCCATCCATTTCTATCTCATGAGATATAAAATCTTTACCCGATGCATTGGAGGGAGATATAGGTCCCACCCATCTCATAATGATACCATTCTTATGTGTGCCACAAAATCATAAACCATACATCATAGCATAACTCATGTAATAAAAATAGGAATCTTAAACATCGTGACATCATAAAACAATTCATATAATATAATGGAATTCAATTAAATAATTCCATTACAATATAATCAAATCAATTTAATAATAGGGATAAAAACATAACCCTTTATTATCTTATATGGAAAATAATTTTGATAAAACACTTGAACTCCTTTCTTGAGGAAAATATCATTTCTACTTCAAAAACACTTTTCCTTTCTTAACATGTCATACAATTCTAAACTAAAATAAGTTGATTAAAAATAAACTTGAAAACGTGTAAAGGAATATTCTTGGAAATAATGTTTTAAAAATCCATTCATGCCGTATAAGTTAAAAAAAACATTCTTCTCGTACTTTTGTCGGAAAAGTCAAAAAGTACCTCGTACGAAAAAATGACAGAAGATTCCTTTAATATCATTTACTAAAAACTCTCTGAAGGGTAAAATTGGATATAAACTATTGTAGAAGTATATAAATAATACATATTTAGGAAACATGGATGTGGATGATAAAATACACCCCAGTAAATACCAAAGTATAAACAATCTCGGAATAAAATGAGATTGTGATATTTTCCCTTACCTTAGGTTCGATTTGTTTCATAACTGTCCAAACCTCCTGTATAATGATTTAAATAATGTTATTGACTTATTTTAAAATCATACTTATTGTTATGATATCATATATAGTCATATTCTTAGCTTATTATTAGTAATATTTCATTACTACTTGTTATTCGGGTGTTTATTACTTTTTTGTTCTTATGCGTGTTTTACGAATAAATTCTTATTCATCTCTTTAGGTTATAGATATATCATTTACAGAATAATATTATTGTAATATATATCATATTAATTCATTCAATTCATTTATATAATCATTATGCAATGAAGATCATGTAGAACGAATCACATCACATCGTGGAGACGGTATTCCGTACGTACGCACGAGCGATGATATCGTTCCCATAATCGTGGAATTGTATTAGAGTGTATGTATACTATTTAAGAATCAATATCAATTTTTAATAGTCATATATAGTCATTATTTACACCATTATACCCATCCAAGTAAGGTGGTGGTGGAAAATAGATTACACCATGGCGTGGAGACGGTATTCCGTACGTACGCACGCGCGGTGATTTCTTTTTCCGTAGGATGGATAGATGGTGAAATAGGGTTGTTTCATACTTATAATAACTTATCATTATATGAGTGATACTGATGTTATTACTTCATAATGAAACAACTAAAGAAGAAGAAGTGGAAGAAGAAATAAATATGAAAGAATCGGTAACAGACATTACCTCTTCTTTGAAGTGCTTCTTTGAGACCTCCTTTTAGGGTACTAAAATAGGTCTTTGAAGAAGACCAGAACCTCTAGGATGTTTCTAGGGAAGCTGATAGGAGAAATTGGCAGGGGTTGGAGGAGCTTGAAGGCTCAAAGTGGTGTGAGGAAGAGGGAGGAGGAGGTGCCCTTTTATAATGGAGGAGAGGGGTACCTTTGGAATAACAAAAACTATTATTTTATTATAAAGTCAAATTAGGTTTTAAATAGCTCCAAATTGATTTATTTTTAATCTAAGGTGGGGATGGGTCAAAATTATCTCATCCAATAGAATTTAGACAAGTTTAGGTTCCTATTTTAACCTTATCATTTAGATTTAACATTAAGTTAAATAATTTTACTTTTACCGTGTCTTCTTGTGTTCTTATACTATAAGGTTAATAAACATACTATAAGAAGACAAACGAACACCAAGTTGTTTATTATTAATATATATAACCTTATCTAAGTCATTTGGACGAACCTTAGATTTTTAGGAATAAAATAACAATTAATAATATAATATTTGTTTTAAAAACTATTTTATGTCAATTTTTACACTATTTAGTAATTGATTTTTTTTGAAACTCATAACATAATGATTAGTTCGAAAAAAATTAATTAAATCAATAATAGCATGTCATTTTAACCTATAAAATTAGTTTAATTCATTAAAAGTCTTAAATTACATTTATTTGGGTATTTATAACATCAATTATGTCAATATTTCATTAATAAGACAATTACTGCATCATCTTTGTGTCATAATAAATGATAATTATTTAATCCCTAAAAATTATATATAAATTTCTATGATGTAGATAATTGTATTATATTTCTGGAGACTATTCATGTTCTAAGTTTCATGAAGTGTATCACTAAATTAAAATTATTATACTTATAATATTTAAGAAAGAGACATGTTGTCACATTCCTTGGTTTTAATAATAATTAAATTATTTTCATGGACAAAATGCCATTAAATGAATCTAATCCGACCCTTAGGTGATATGGGTTGACTCTTAGTCATCAAATAGGATTTTGACATGTGTTAGGGTAATTTTATAATATTATATTTACCCTTAATTACCCGATTTACCTTTAACTATGGTAAATAAAATTTACCGTAGTTACTATTCATAATTCCAAAAAATAAAAAGTAGCTTATTAACATAATTTGGATCCACTGATTCCAAATATGGAATCCGTTTTTCCAAATTAAATACACAAAAGTTTCAGAAATTAAATTAAAATTAATCCCATTGTCGAAAGAAAATGAGTTTTTCTTTAAAACATTGCAAAAGATTGAATTGATTTATCCTACGAATTCAAGGTAGAATCAATGATAATGACATAAATTGTATTAAATTGTATAAATATATTCTATTTATACTTTAAAACCATTAAATATTATAATTTAACCATATAAATTATTACGACGAAAAAAGTTGTTTTTAATTTAAATATAGCGTGTTTTTACTATTCATCTAAATATGAAAGTTACCAGAATGATATGAAAATTTATCCAAAGTAAATTTTTATTTCATGATTCCAAAGAAGAATTTTATTTTGTCAAATTGAAATTATAAAAATTTCAAAAACTAGATTTAAAGTGGGTGCGCCATCAAAAGGTGGAAAAACTGCATTTTTTGAAAAATACTTATTTTACCCGAAAAATTTATTATGTTCTTATACCATGTTTTAGAAAATGTGAAAGAAGAATAATAATGTTATAAGATTCAAAATTTAGTTAATACTATTCATAATGGCTAGTTCATAATAATATTATAATAATGTATCGTTGTTTAGTAAAACCCGGTATTGCGTACAACACACGCTATCGAGGAAGGTCACAATTGCGTGTAATGCAAGCCAAGTCAGGGTTGCGTGCTGTGCAAGAATCCTTCATTGTTTCATATAACATAATCCAACCATATTTCATTTATACATTGAATATATAGAATATATATATATACTCAATGTTGCGTAGAATAACTATTATCAAAATTGTGTGTAACACGATCCAAGAATAGTGTTGCGTATACTACAAGCTTATACGGTGTTGCGTATAGCGCAATGTAATCTTGGTGTAGCATACAACAAAAGACATTAATGAAATTAAATTAATATTTTTCATAAAATCTCGGGGTGTTAAATGCACCACTTCTAAAACTACACTTCTCAAAAAACTACCCAAAGTTCATATCAATACCCTTTGTCTGATTCCCTCTATCCAACAATCTAAACTTTTCTAAGTCAAATATTCTTATAAAAATAATCCATCTAGAAACTCTTCTTCAAATCAAAATAAAATAAGATGGAAAACTCACTTATGATACCAATTATAAAGAGCATTAACTTTTTTTCACGGGTGAATAGTTTCAAGTACCATTGTACTTTCTACCTATATTTATAGGTGCTCCCAGAATAGTAAAGGTGGGAAATTTAAGTATTTTTTCACATACCCAAATTCTAAAAATATAAATTTCACTCATATTTGAACTTTATTTTTACTACTCAAAACCTTCTCATCTATTATGGTGTCTTCTCAAAACTTATTTATTCTTCAAAAGTTTTCTCAAATTTATTATCTTCAAACAAGATATTAAAATATTTAAAAGTACAAAAAAATCAACCAAAAAAATGTGATCCTGAAATATCTTAATATGTTTTATGCTCTTGAACCACTTGAAAAAAAACCTCTCATCTACCTTCTCATAATATTTCAATTCTCTAACTATAAATTTTAAATCTGAAGCATCTCAGTGTAAATATTTTTTATCATTTTGATTCTCATGGACCATTTTAAATACTGAATATTTAATCGGTCTGATGATCTTAACGTAATAGAAATAAATCACATTCCTTTCCATTATCCCATTGAAAAAAATATAATTTCTCACTCTAATTCTCTGAGCCAACATTGAATTTCGGAAAACATTATTGAAACATCCAAAGTCATCATAATCTTACAATGACTATTTGATAACAGATTCATTCATTCTATCATTTTTTGGTGACTTTGAATTATTTTACTTATTTCTTTATAAGTCTTCAGAAACAATCTACATTTTTTCAAATTATATGTAATGTAACTCTACTTCTGATGACTTATCAGTGTGGAATTCTCATCCAACATATCAGTATAAAATGTCCATATGATTGATCTATGACTAATTACTTTGAAGAACTCACCAAATTCCACCTGCCAATTATATTTATCGAAGAGAAAACTTTAACATTTATTTTGTTTCAATAATTTCATCATCTAATCAACTTAAATGTGGAAAAAACTTCAAAATTCCTCATAATTTTGATTGAAAACCAAATTGTTCTCCTCCTTTTTCTTTCACTCATATTTAAAATACTAATTTCTGGGGTCATAATATTTCTTCAATTGATTATCTTAAACATTCATAATAGTTATTTGTATGATGGATCAATATCTACATCTCATTTGTTAAATCTGTATCAGAAGCTCATCTAATCAGTATCATTGAAATCTCTAAAACTGTAGACTTATAATAACATAGGTGTCTGGTTCTTCTATGTCTGCTAATCTTTGTCCAAAAAATAATAATTTTTTAAACTCTATAAATTTTCACTTATCTTTTCTTCTAAAAACTATAACTTTAATCATAAATTATTCATGATGTTTTAGTAAATTTATATAATATAAAATCATCATCTAAAATATTTTGAAAAGTACTATTGATTTTTATATTTTCATGATTCAATATCTTTAAACCCACATCATCTCATCAACTTATAACTTTCTACCAAAATAGAAATTCGATGGTCTGTTTATAATAGTCTTCTTATAGATAATTTTATCATTAACTTTGAAAAACAATTTATTTTAACTATATTTTTCACAAACTTGTCAAAAAACAAGGTATAAACTTTCACTGACACTTCTTTCACCCTATTTACAAAAACATTATATTTCAAAAACATAGTTTTCAAAAAGAACAGAAACATTGAACTCCTCATAAAGTATATTTATAAATTATGGATTTTGTGTTGAAATAATGTCTATAAATCCTCAACCATAATTCTCCACTCATGTTTTAGACACGATTTATGTTTTTTAACAATAGGTTTTTTCATCTTATCATTTTCATTTTACCTTGTTAGCTTGTTTTTAACCAAGAAATTTATATTTTAATAAATTCTTATTATTACACATATTACAAAATTTCATTTTGATGAACCTAAATTTTTTCTCCATTTCATATAATTGAATTTCTAAATAAAATAAAATTATATTTTAAAAAACATTATATATATAAACTATATTTTATATAATAATAATGTTTTAAAAAATATGTGTTCCTAATCAAATTTATAATTTGTTAAGAATTAAATGTTTCTTAATGTAATTATATATTTGTTAAAAAATCATATTAGGGTCATAATTTAAAATACATAAATTTGATTAATTAGATAAAAATTACAAAATAACAATTTTTAATAAAATAACAGTTTAACCATTATTAGAGTAATTAGATTTTATCTTAGTAGAATTATTTTTTTGCCTAAACGTATATTGGTATTTATTATTTAATTTATACCTAATTATTCAAAATAGTGAATCCATTTTAGAGAAATAAAATTTTTAAATGTGCGAACTTTTTAATTTTAAAATTAGCACATTCAATATGAAAATATCATTTTTAGAAAATTTCTATATCGAAGCATAAAATTAAATTTGTTTTATTATAATTTTTATATATTTTTTATCATGTTTTTCACTTAAACAGATACCCCCTATTTTAATAACTATAATTTAATATAAATGTTTAATAATTCCATTAATGTGTGATTGTTTTCATTTTATTTTAGTATTGTGTGTATGAAAAGGTCCTCAAATGATTTTTAATTATGGAAAATTATTTACAAAAATATTACAGGTCATCATAAATGAAATTTTCATGACCCATTCCTTATTTGTCTAAGCCTTAAGGACACTCCTTGACCCTTCATGAATTTAATTAAATGTTTCCCCATTATTTAATTAATGGTATATGGTTACAAGTGTTTTGTAACCATTTGAACATATTGGCATTTAACATTAAATGAATATTTCATAATCCAAATCAATTAATTATGTTAATAAAAATTTATTATTATTTTTAACATGGACGAAAAATAAAATGTTAATCTTTAACATTTTTCCTCTATATTATAAATCATATAATATGATTGATACATATCACTTCACTTAGATAGGTTTATATTACATAATAAGATATGGTAAATCATTTTGGTGTAATATATCTATAGAAAACTATATATTATGCCACACCAAGGAATAAAATATGCCTTGGTTTCTTTTATTTCACAAAATATTATATACCCATACTATAAACTATGATATAAGTCAATAGACATCATATGACTAAAAGGAGTAAGAATATATATTTATAAGTTATATCCCATAAGGTTATATATGTGATGAATTTTCAAATATAGGATATCATAAAATTATACTAAATTTATTCCTTATAACATATCTTATACTACAATAAAATTTTTTTTAAAGATAAAAACTGTTAAAATGTGAGTTTCTAGTATTTGTATATTAACTATAACATGTTAAAATGGTAAAAAGTGTGTTTAATTTTCTACCCATGTTATGATCAATAATGGAGGCAATATTATGATAACATTATTTTCTTATTTATAATTATAGCAATGTATATCAATTTTTTTCATTAATTTTTTTTTCTTCTACCTCGATTATCATATTATTGGAGCATGTAACACATCAAGTGAAAATGTATTTATGGGAAAGTTATTGTTAAATTAATTACATAATTTTGGGAATGTGTTATATGAGTTATAACTCTTAAAAAATAGAGATTAAGCTAGGAAATTATGAATGTTTAATGTTTCTTCATTTATTGAAGAAAAAAAGGAAGTGTTCATTACATAATTATTAATATGTTCTATTATAAAAATATTTATTCAATTCTCTCTTATTTTTTTGATTTAGTATTTTACTAGAGGGTGTGGTTGTACAACACTGAAATTTAGTAACATACTGACAAAAGGTTTTTAATGATTTTATTGGCTGGTGTATAACTACGAAGGCTATAGTACATTGGAAAGTGACCCGTGAATTCCATCAAGGTCACTTCTTAAATATATAAGAATATGACTATTTATGTACATATATATTTTAATTTGTATTATTTTTATATCATTTAACATTGGGAGAGCCATACGATTTTGGTTATTTTTCAACTATTTTTTAAGTACAAAGGTATCATATCAAACCAAACTGTGGTTTCAAAATAAATTTTCTCAATAAATGATTTATTTTAAAAATATAATGTTAATGAAATATATTAATATAAACATGGAATGAATAGTGCTAATAAAATATCATTTTCTATATCAATCATGGATTAAAATACAATACAAAGAATGATGTTCATGTTAGTCTATGAAAAAATATTTTTGGTAATGTACTTTTCAGGGAAATGAATTTTTAAAATTAAATAAAAAATGCTACAAATTAATGATTCCCAAGTGATGAATTCTAAAGTAACCAAAAATATTTTAAAACAAAGCATTTAAATGAATCCACATAATTCATACTTCAAAGCCCATGTAAGGTGGTTAAAATTTTTAAGATTACATCTCCACTAAAGATAAAGTTTTATGTATTTTATACGATAATTATAATATGTAGAAAAAATCATGGTGAGAGAGTTATCTTTGTTAATTTGATTGATTGATTTATTTATTTAGGCTCATGTCCAATCTGAGTGAATTTACAAAATTTCAAATGTTATATTGATATAAATAATTGTTGTCTAATATTATCAAATCTTCTTGATGTCTGGGTTAATATAATAGAATATAATTTCTTAATTCATTAAAGATAAGTTGTATTAATTTTTAATTATCATTGATAAATTAAATATTACATTGAAAAAGACCTTATGAGGTTTAGATATGTGTGAGAAATGTTTAATTTTTTTTAATATGGTCAAAGAAAATTATAATCACATGGTTAATAGATTTTGCAATTATAATTTTTTATGGATATAGGAAGTGATTCAATATTATTTCCATGAGGGGGGAAACTATGTCATTATTTATTTCACTACATCATGGTTAAAAAATCACAGTCCAGGTTCTATGATTTTTAAATAAGATTCCTTGATAAAATCACTAGAAAAAATTGGGTAATCAAACCATGTTATAGTTTTAAAAATGTTTTATTTTTTGTTTTATTGAATTATTAAATTAGTTAATTATTATTTTTTCTAATATGTTCTTTAGTATATTGTAATATTCTAAAAAATTAATTTCAAAACATCATTTAAAAGATTATACAACATTACAATTTTCAAAAGATTGTTTTAGAATATGAAAATGGGATATAAGTCAGGAGCATGGAAAGTTGATGTGCATATTTTTTAGAGTTATCAATTTGAATGAAATTACATTTCATATGATTATTATACCATGTTTTTTTATTTATCTATATGATTTTTATAGTTTAATATTTTCTTAAAATACGAAATCATTTGGATCTTTTATTATATATATTTCTTGAAAATATTGAATGGTTCATAAAATTAATTATTTGGAGATACAAGGAATAATAATAAAGAAAAGGTTGGAGCCAAATTATAAAGATATTAATGTCTTTAAATAATAATAAAAATTATTCGTTGAATGTTTTTGTATTATATAATATCTAAAAGATTAAAAGATTCATTGCAATAATATTTTATAATATATTCTTGCCTAACGATCAATAGTGTTGTTAAAATAAAATTATTTCATATTTTATCTGTGAATAAATATATGTTTGGATGAAGTAATGATGTTTGGAGGATTATTATAGATTCAACAAAAGTAAATTAATTTAATTCTTGTTAAAGTATCCATGTAAGACCATAATTATATTGAGGCACAATTATGATGTATATAAAAAGAATGTGAGGGTACAAGCTTGAAGAATTTATGGGAGAAGTTTACGACCTAGTGACCTATTAAATGTAATTATTTTGTACTTTCCTTAATTTCTAAGACATATGATAGTTATATTTGATGTTTTAATAATGTACATCGTATGTTAATCATTTAAAAAAAATCTATTTAAAATTTTACAAATTTATGATGAAAATGTTGGAAAGAAGTCCGTGAAGAAATATTAATATTTTTACTTGATGATTAAATGTTGATATTTGCGATCATGAAGAAGTGTTTGGGAATTTATATAAATAAATTCTAGGAATTTAAAATTTATTTATTAATTAATTTTGAGAATTATTCCCATATGGAAAATTATTTGAGTTGGGATTATATAAATAATAATGAACATAACTTTTCCAAAAAAGGATCCACCTCAACCATACATATGGGATCATGGTCTTCCACATGGGGGGGAGGTTAGTATGGATAGCCTAGGGTGGCATAGTAGATAATGGGTGATTGCACATACAGGGATTGTATGGATAAAATACACAGAAAAGCTGGTATGGTGACATGTTGAGTGGCACAATGATATAATGGTTTCAACATGGGTTAATGGAAATGAAATCTCTGATCAAAACCTATTAAACACTAGTAATTGTATAATGTGATGAGTTTACATAGTATATAAAGGCTATCTTGATTACAGGGAGAAGAGACCTATTTTCCAGCATCACATACAGTTGAATTGAATAACATATTTTTTTCAATACCACATGTTTACCACATTAACAGTATACTATAAATACCTTGTTTACTATCAGGTAATATGTATTATATAATTTTTGTAGAAGTGATTATCGATAGAGGAAGCTCTTATTTTTCTCTGGTTACATTCTGTAAACCTAGTGATATTTTTATGAAGGATATAATTTTGATAAGTGAATAATGTTCTATTTGAAATTATTTATGAGATGTTCTATGTGGATGATGTTTTATGAAAATATTTCCTTTTGAAATTTTATAAAGATGGTTTCATATACACTTTACATATTAAAAAATATTTTTTTGAAGTGTTTGTACATAATGCATCAATAAAGTCACTCAACATTAAATGATAATACACATATACTATGAAATAGTATTATGATGTCCATAGGAATAATTTTTCATATTATATGAGAAACATTTAGTGGATATGTAAAAAAAATTACAAATGACCACATGAGAAGCACATATAATGATTGTATGAAGTACATATAAATAATTAATTTGAAATAGATTTTGTGCATCATTTATACACATTTAACTATGGCTATGGACGTCATCAAAATAATGAGAATGTTCTTTCAATGGAATTTTATTGATAGAGGAAGATATGATCATTAAATAAATATTATAAGTTGTTTCGACTAAATATGATACGCACATTTAGTAGAAGTATTTCGTATTTGAGTAATCAATATGGTGATAAGAACCCAATCATTCAAGATATATTGAAATGGTGTTTCAAGAATAAAATCCTTATTCAAATAAGTTATTTAGGATATTTATGTTGTATAGATGTGGATTATATCTTATTGGTTTGTGGAGGAAGATCAATATAATTATGAAAAATGAATTTTTATAGCTAGACCAATATAAAGAATAATAAGGATCCTGTGATTTGAGTGATTATCCATTTTCTGAAGATTCATAGGACTCAAGTATCTAAATAGTTAAGGAGAGGTGATATGAAAATTTTGGTACCTAAACAACTGATTATAAGAGTTGTATGTTAGGTTGTAGAATCTGGGTCAATTGGAGAATCGACTAATTGGGTGTATAATTAATGTATTTTTTATCTATTGTAATCTTTGAAAACATTATAGTAGATAATCCATGTTGTGATGTTTAACCAACATGTAAAGGAGATGGTCTTTGAATCTAACTTTATAAATAAGTTTTCTGGTTCTATCTTTTAATATTAATGTAAATGAGGTAAGACGATGAGATATAACAAAGTCGACTAAGAACCTTAATAGGTTTAAGAGGTTGAGTTAAAATGAATGAATTCGTAAAAAGTAAATCACTAATTCAACCTTCCCCTAATAGTAAATCTGTAAATGGGAAATACAGGTGGTATCTTAGAAAAGGTTCCCACTAAATAACATGATATATTTTATGAAGTGAAATGTTCATTAAATGTGTATGTTTTTTAAGGAGAAAAATTATGGTACTCTTAAGGATAAAAATCTGGAGATTACTTTCAACACTCATATGAATATAAAAAAATTATATTTATGGGAGATGTAGAAGAACCTTATAGTAAGGACTAGTACACGACTAAGTGATGGAAATTAGAGTGGTATAAGTTGAAATAATTATTTTGATTATTATTATCATAATGATGACCATTCATTCTATGATGACAAGGAATAATATATTTATCTTTATTCTAAACTCAATTAAAATCTGAATAATGTTCAAAAATAAGTGGTAAAAAATATTATTAAAAAAATAAAGAATATTAAACATGAACAATTTAATCAAGAATAATATGCTAATGAAAATGAAAAGGTATTAGCTAAAAAGGATGGAATATGAAACACTCTCATAAAACAGGTCTGATAAAAGGATGAAATAATATCTAATTAAAATGAAAATTTATTTAAACTACTAAATAATTTCAAATTACTGATTTTTAGAATTATTTATTTCATGTTTTTTTAAAATATTTCCATGATGTTGAAAAGTATCATAAATATTGTATATATATCAAATATTCTCAATTAAGCTTTAAAAAATAAATGGTAAAGTATATTGAAAATAATTTACAAGAATATATAAAATTTAATGGATAATAACTAAATAAGATGATAAAGGTTTGGTATTATAGGTTGAGATCTATTGAAGATGAGAATACCTCCCTAAACCTAGATTGTTTTGAGTTGGAGATGTGAAATTGAAGAATAAAGAATTACCACAAGATAGATTTTATAATATAGAAAAAAAAATTAGGTTATACTACATATGATTTATTTAGAGTCATGACTATAATGAGGGAATGAGATCATCCCCTAAAAAATTGAAATTCCATCAATAAATAAGGTAATCCATAACCTAGAAACTGTATTTTATACTAATGTTCTTTCAATTAGTAGTATAGACTTTAAAACATATTCTCAAAAAGTATGGATGATAAAAAAATAATCATAAACCCACCACATAAAGGGTGGATGTGATAATATATATGAAGATATATTACTCTTGAACTTTCAAAAATAGAGGTCATTCCACTCAAAAAAAAGTTACAAATCCTATGAAATAGGGATAGGCTCCACCATAAAATTAGATAATAAGGATCATAGTATATTTTTGGGTTATTGGATGTTCATCCTCAAAGCCATAAAATGTAGGAAAAATATTTCAATTCAATAATATAATGGAAATACAAAATAAAGTGGGACAAAATATGAGAGACAAGAAATCATGTGGATCAAAAGCATAAGATTAAATAAAAGTGGCCTGAGAAAATAGGGGGAATAATAAAAAAATATAATCTATACAGAAAAGGAAACAATATGTGACTATAACATCATATGTTCTTCCCACACAAAATAGATTTGGTTTATTGAGATAATTCTCCAGCAGATACATTTTAAATGGTCACAGTGTTTAGAAATGCATGAAATAGTTTGAAGGATAGGTTACCAATGATTTGAAAAGGAAGAGGTTTAAATATAAAACCAATGGTTATTCAGGTAAATATTTTGAGAAGAATAATCAAATAAATAAATAGTTCCTAGATTTAGAAAAATATATTTAAATTAGATAAAAAAAGATGAAAAAGAAAATATTTCTGAAGAAAAAATGAAAAAATTTGGCTTAATAAGGTGAGAAGAAAATTTATGAGAAGTTTAATGAGGCTAGAAACATGTAGATTAAGAATAATTATATTTAAAATTACATTAAAAATGTAAAAAGTATATGGGAAGATCCCAAAGAGAACTTATCGTGTTGATATTTGAAGAAAATAATATCCCAGGTGGATAAGAATATTCCAGAATGAATATTGTTTCCAAGGAAAAATAATAGGTCTATCTGTATTCCATGTTCTTGTTTATATTTTAAGATAACATGTAGGTAATTTAATGAATGTGATAAGTGTTATAAATACTTTATAATATAGATCAATTTATGAGGATTTTACTATTTGGACTATATATATAATTCAATTCTTATAGATTTCCTCAATTACTATAAATATAAGGAAATGAGTTCTCCCCTTGAGGGGAAGAAATTTTGAGAAAGGAATCATCCAAATCATTTTCACAATAATTTATAATTTTTAAAAATCTGCGTAAAAGATAGTTTGAGGTATGGTTATCACACTCTCATCCATCATCCTTAATTATATCAACCATGTTAATTAATTGGTAGTAATTATTGGTGAAATGATAAGTCAAGGGGGGATTTTATTCCATGAACATGAATAGTTTGGATTTGTATTAAATGATACTATATGTTGCATATTTATTTCATAAACATTATGTAATAACCCCATATTTTATAAATGATAATTTCTAATCATGGTATCACATGCATGGTTTTGTATGGATGATATAGAAAACCATGGTTATATCGATATTATTTTATAATACATTTTCTCCCATGTGGACTTAGAGAAGACCAACCAAATACACTTTTCAAATTGAACCATGTGGTACATCGTAATATCAAAAAAGGGGGAAGTGAATGAGAGTTTTTTTAAAAGAAAATTAGGAGATGGGAAGTACCGCACATTTATATTTGAATTTTAATTTATATAAGTGGGAGAAATATAGAATTCATACAAGTACATATATTGTTATTGAGGGTTCATATTTCCAAAAAAATTAAAGGAGATGAATGTTATTTATATTTATGTTTTTAATTTTTTTTAAATGATTCAATATGTGTTAGAATGAAGTGATTATTCTTGGAGGATAGTTATGGATTCAGAAATGAAATTAGAATTAATTATTCATAAATAATACATGTAAGTACATAGGTTGATTGATGCATCTCCATGATCTATGGAAATTGAATTTTAGGATACTATCTTGAAGAGATGAAGAGACAAAGATATTACATGGGTAGGGAGAGAATGTACAGATCATGAACATTACTAGGTCGTCCATCATATAGGTATATGCTATAGAAGATCGGTTCTCACATGGGTCTCTTCCTATAGAAGTCAGGAGTGGACTATGTTTCCCAAAACTTACCAGTAAGTGGGATGAGTTTATTTATTATGTGTAGTACATTCCATTTATAGAGAGAGGTGACATATTTTTTAGTCTCACATATAGCTGAATGGATTGCTATATATTTCTATATTATCACATGTTAACCAAATAACAATAGTAATTAACTACCTAGTTAACTCTTGGGAAAGAATAATCAATAATTTCGTTATAATTGATTATTGAGAGTTGATTTTCTTATTTTTTTTCTATTTGTGTTCCATAAATATATTTTTCATATTTATGAAATAAATAAATTTGAGTAGTGGTGATTATTCTAGAAAAACTATGTCATATGAACGGTGCAATGTAGATGATGTTCTATGGAAATAATATTTTTTGGTTTCTTGAAGGCTTTTTAGGTGCTATCTACTTCTTGAAAAATAATAAATTTGTTATTTAAGCATCAGAATACTATGAATCAAATATGTTAACTTATACATTATAATTATTATATTTAATTATATAGTCATTGATGTTTAGGGGAATAATTTCATGTTTTATATCAGAAAAATTTAGTGGAAAAGTAAAATAGGTTCCCAATGTTCCACATGAGAATATCATACAATAATTTTATAAAGTAAAAATAAGTTGTTCCTAATAATGAAATTATGTGCGTCATTTCCCCAAATTTTATTGATGTAGGGAACTTACTCATAAGAATGTAAAAATTTATGCTCACGAATTTGAATTAATATAGAGGATATGATATTTTATAATGATCGGAAATTTTTGAGACTTGAGCTGTCAGATACTTTTAGGAGAAGAATTTCATATCAGATTACTTTATAAGTAAGGAGAACTAAATAATTCAATATTTGGTATAAAGGATTTTCAATAATAGAATTCTATTTTTAAAAAACATGTGATGATCTTGATGTTGTACATGAGAGGAATAAATCGTATATGCTTGTAGAGGAAGATCACTATGTAGAAGCAAGTAGGTTATCCATTATTGGATCAACACTAATAATGTGTTGGAGGTTGTGACTATAGTATTTAAAATATTGTTGAAGAGGCTCAAGGTTTGGGTTTCTAACCAGCCAAATGGAGGATATGAAAATATGATTAGGTTGTCTAATCAACCAAGGCATAGATTTTTTTTCCTTGGTAAGGAACTAGGATAAACTATGTGATTGAATACTGGGTTGTAAAACATGTATCATTCTTATCCATTATAATCATTGAAAAAATTATAGTGGATAATCCATGTTTGGGAATCTAACCAACGTAAAAAAGAGTGGGCCTTTATAATGGATCATTTAAGTTCCTTGTGTTTTTCTATCTTTCATTATTTCTTCATACGATATAAGATAGTGATATATCTCTATGTGGATCAATAAACCTAACATTTTTAAGAGGTTGAATTAAAAAGAAATAATTTATAAAAAGTAAACAACTGATTCACCCCCCTCTTAGTAGTCAATTTGTCACAGTTCACTACACATAGGAAGTTACATGTGAAGATCCATTTTATGTGAAATACCGATTTAGGGTTTTTATATTGGTTTACTTTAATGATTTTATCATAATTTTCGAGGAGCCAAATGTTTTTACATTATCATAAAATAACGATAAGAGTGATAATAAGAGGAAATGATCCAAAAAATTTGTAGTGAACTGATCTTAAAAATGTATTTATATAACCATGCATGAATAAATTATTTATTTACTATTTTTTAAAATATATGATCTTTGGAATAATCCTCTTTGGTTGAAGCAACTAAATTCTAAGTTTCCTTATGTTTAATTTTTATTACATCGTCTAACATACATGAATGATTAATGAGTTATTTCTGAATTGATAAAACAATTCACCTAGAAAGAAAATTTCCCTTCAAAATCAACCCCCTATTTGAATATGAGTTTCATTGGATAGTTTAACACTAAAAAAGTTTTTTTATATGATTATAAACCCATAATCTCAAGAAAACGGTTTATGAAAAATGAATCTTCACTATTTATTATATGAATAGTACATCATGTGTACCTTACATAGATAAATATTATATTATAACATTCAATTAATATGTTTTTCATAAAGGTCACCAAAGGGAATACATTAAACTCCCCTCCCAATGATGTATCCATGGGTTATACTGAATAAATCAATGATCAAGAAGGAAAATCCACCACTAATGATATTATAGTATCTCACAGAAGCTTTAAAAGGTAAAGATAGGGAGATTTAGGATCATGAGAGTATCATTTAGAAATTTCCACAAAAACAAATTGCCTCCACCACCTATAATAAGACATAAGATTCTCCTGAGACAATCCATCCATTAACTCTTACATTATGGAATGCATGGATTAAGAATATCATTGTAAACTACTTTCAATAAAATAAAACAATGATCTTCCATGTATTTCATCATAAACAAACATCATTAATGATGGATAATATGAGTGAATTTTAATCCTTTATCATTCAACAACCAGGCATATTCCTTCAATTTAAATGCAATTTTAAATAAAATCATTACATCATAATGAAAATATTTCAAAACCAATCAATTTAACATTCACCAGTTTCTATATATCATTCCATAAAACATATATATAATTTACACAATGATATTTCTATGCATATATCATATATATATATATATAAATCTATATTTCAAAACATTGTCAATATCCCACATGCATGATAACCACATAGGCTTACTTCCATTTTAACATATATTGTACCATATACAATAACATATGAAACCACATTCAAAACATCATTTGTAAATCACTAAAAACTAATGGAGAGATACCATCATCATTACCTTATATGACATAATATAAAATAAAATTCTAAAACCCATCAAAAATGTTTTTTGGATAAACTCAAAACATTTTTATATCAATTATCTTATTCAAACTCAATACCCATTCAGTAAAACACAATGTGTTCCCCATAGACCATTTCCAAAATTTAAAATAGATATGAATCAATGAATTCACAAATGTAATAATAGAATGGCCACTATAAAAGGATAAATTTTAATCAAGATTCAAAATATTATAGTGTTATATTCATCTAGAACATGTATCTCAAGAGATATGTTCTCCAGTTTCATCATACGTAGGCATGCATTTTTCAAATCAACACATTATTCATGATATCAAGTGAAAACGAGACACTAAATATTTCAACCCCATATATTTAAATAAAAATTCCTTTATTTTATAAATGTATACGAGCCATGTCAATGAATAAAACACATATCCACCATCATTATGGTTTACCTCATCATATTCCCTTCACTTGTATAGATAATCACATCATATGTACAATATAGGTACAATTATAACAATAAAAAATCCATGACACAATTAATTTCCCAATAATCCATATAAAATACCTATAAATCTAGATTTCTAGTGTCTTTGGGATGTTAGAAAAATAAACTATTAAATTTAAATAATAAAGATAACATTATTTAATATATTAATAATATACCCCTTGTAATATCCCAAGAAAATTAAGAATAAGTTATTTTCATACATATTAATATTTGTGAATTAAATATTAATTTTACTTTAAAAGGGTTTCTATGTTCGATAGCGTTCCTGATACGCAACATCGGGTTTCTTTGAAATCTTACATTGCACACTAATAATATAATATTATTATTTTAAATGGTAGTTAACTCCTAGCCATTGTATTGGAGGGAATGAAAAAAACTATCTACAATATGATTATACATGTTTGTTAAATTTATTTACATTTATCCAATAAACGTTAGAGGCTTAAATGTGAATGAATCTAATTGTAAGCATAATTTACATTAATAGGCTGATTTCCACCTTTTAATAGAGAACCCTATTTAAATATAGTTTCGGTCACTTTAATACATTTTATTTGACAAAATAAAATCTTTCTTTATAATGGGAACATCAAAATTTACTTTGTCTAAATTTTTGGAATTTTTTCGATAAAGTTCATTTTTTAATAAATAGTGAAAATATTGCTGTTTAATTCAAAACTATGTTTTAATCTATTTTATTTATATGGTTAGATTATATTTTTAATTGGTTTTAATGTGTAATTAGAATATATTTGTACCATTTAATCTAATTTTTATCATTGGAATTCATTTCACATTGAAATTGGACATAAAAAAGTGTCAATATTTTGATAGTTATTGTTTCTTAAAAACACGCTATTTGTCTTAACAATAGGAATTAATTATGAAATTTATTGATTAAACTTTTCTGTTTTTAATTTGGAAAAATAAAAATCAAATTTGAATTTGGAATTTCAAATATAGCTTAAGCTGAATTTTTTGTATTTTTCTGAAAAACTTCGTTTTTTGGTGAATAGTGAAACCACCTAGTAGTAGTTAAAAAAACAAACTTTTTCATTTAAATGAAATTTACCACTTTTAGGAATTGAATTTCAAAAATCTGACATACATGTTTGTAATTAGATAGTGTAATGTGGTTCAATAAAATGAAAATAATTTTTGTTCAATAGTAACTTTTTGACTTTTATTTACCGCAGTTAAAGGTAAATAGGGTAATTCAAGGTAAAAAGAATATTATAATAATTCCAAATTACCATAACGCTTGTTCAAACCTTATTGGTTGAGTCAATTATGACCATGGGAATCTTTGGGTCGATTTTTGTACCCTATGGAGCCACTTATGAATGATAACGACACTTTAGATTAATTAATTTAATGTAAAGGAAAAAATGACATAAACAAAAATATTTTAGTAAATTAATTGTTATATGGTGTTATATAAGGAATATTTTTGTCCATAAATATTTATTGGAAATATAAAATATTTACTACAAGATAGTGTTTTTTAATAATTTTCAGACATCGAATAAATTAAATTATTCATGACACAATAATGATGCAGTATTTACATCATTAATAAATAATTTAAATAAATAAGATTATAATGATTAAAATATTATCCAAAACCTTTCCAATTACTATTTTATTATTTTATTTCAACCCTGAGTCATCTTATCTTCCACTATAATTATTTTTGAACCTTTACAAGCTAAATATCATTATATAATAAAATAATATTTTTGCACTTTCCTAAAGAGCCCCTCCCCCCTTATAAAAAGAGACCATTTCTATCCAATACCACACACCTCTCAAGCCTTTATGCTTGACAAATATTTTCCCAATTAAGCTCCCTACATCCCTCTACTCCTCATATAAGCCTTACTTTATGCAGAAAGAACTTCAAGAAGTCCTTTTGGTTCAAAGCAAAGGAAGTTTCCCAAATTAAAGGTAACAATTTCTCTTAAATTATTTTGTTTTATTTAGATTTATTTTATTTATCCAACCCATAAACTCTTTTTATTACATTATTCTATAGCAACACCAGTATCCTCAATATACTAGGATGCTGTTATGAGAAGGGTTCAAACTAGACTTACACACACCTTCATCTAATGGGTGAAGAACAAAATGTTTCTATGGATAGAAAACTAACGCCTCACGAAACGATGATTATTCAATTACCTCTTACCACCTATCATGGTGGTCATTATGATGGAACTGTATTTATATATGATATATATTATGTTTATGTTTTCTTTATGCTTCTGTATTTTCCATTTATATCACGCCTTTATGGTTTCCATAGTGGGTAAATACGATAATCTTATTTGAGGAAGTGCGGACTACCGCCCCCTCAAAATGATGCGACTCGTTAATGCCTTATGTGGGATGTATAAAGGATAGATTTAATGATATTATATATTATATTATACTTTAATTATAATATACCTATCTATCATTATGTTTTAATTACATTAAATTAATAAATAGAGATGAATGTAGCGTTCATGCGTACGTATGGCTTACCGTCTCCATGAACGGTGCATTTCATTTCTTACCTAAAAATGTTATGTACTATTATAAATACATGTATATACTGGATATATATGATATATATGATATCTAAATAGTGAATTTTATTCTGGATATAATAAACTATTGACCAGATGGACAACTTGAAAATATAAGGTGTTCATTTTTTACTCAAGTACCAAATATCGACAAAAATGGACGGTATTAACTTAAATGGATACATAATATTTATAACTGATATAAAAGGAATAATAAACTTGAAAAGGATCTTAAGAATGTAGAAATTTATTTTCGATTATTTTTTAGGAGATTAAAGAGCGATCGAGTAAAGTTGGACATGAGGTAAGGGACTTCGTCTCAATCTCCTTTCATTGAATCATATTTAGTTTTATACACGACTTTATTTTATATGGAGTATAAACTTCTTTGACATTTCATTTCATTCAAGGGGAATATTTTTATATGAAGCATTTTACTAAATGAAAAAAAGATATGTTTTTTAAATGTATGGGGTGACAACGAACTTTCCTCCACCACGAGTATTATTTGATTTCTGGCTTCCTTAACAAGACTGAATGATTTTAAAAGGAAAAATAAATACCATACACTCTTTTTACATATTTTGGTACTAAAATTATTTTTAGAAATGGATTTATTATTTTGATATCTTGAAATGATATTTTATTATTGCAATGCGGAAATTTTTTCTCTCCTATATGCATATTTTATGTGTTATGATCATGTTATGGTTATTGGTCATTATTTACGTATACGGGTGGTTCGGTGATAATCATTGGGCGGGTGAGCCCGAGATAGCTCTCCAATGCATTGTGTTAGTTGATGGAGGTAAAGGTGAATGTTTATTTTAATATATTTAGGGAATATAATGTTAGGGGTATTCCAATGTAACTTTATATGTTGCTGTGATAGCTACATTGTAAGTATGATATGGATGCCACAAGTTACCTTTATGATTGATGATTTTTATGTTTTATTTGGTAAAATCTTATGATTTCATGAGGTAATTAAAAGAGGTTTTGTTTTTTATGTATTTATGAACAAATGTTTTCCTTCTTTGTTTTATAACCCTTACTGAGCTTTTTTATGCTCATCCCATGTTTTGAAATGTTTTCACAGGACATAAAGATGAATAGGGTCCAGGATGGGATCAAGGAAAAGTCATACTGTCTAAAACATGCAACTAGACATAACTCTTTTTTTCAGGAGTTTTTATTTTATGAAATAAATGGAAACTGTGTAGATGTGTCTAATTTGTAATCATTTGAGATGTAATAGTTATGTCCTAAATATCTAAAACTATAAACCTTAAAAGATCCTCAATGTGAATTATTCATTTAATTCAATATTATGTAATGTTTAAGGATGGGTCCTTATAGTTTGGAAACTATGTAGAAGTGTCAACTTTGTAATAATTTGGGATATAATAGGTATGTCATAATTCTTTAAATCTCTAAACTTGAAAAGATCCTCTATGTGAATTATTCATTTAATTCAATATTATGTAATTTTTAAGTTTGGGTCCTTACACCCCTAGTCTCCTTTAAACTCTAAATATGTCACAAGATATACTTTTCTAAACCTATCAAATGGGTTGAGCTATAAAGAAAAGTATGGAATAATCAAGAATATCATGATGAAAATTAATAAATGATAGTCAACATGCATATTAGGAAAAAATGAAATGTTTAGAATCATATACATAAACAATAAAAAATGACAAGAGAGGACGATATCATTCTATCAAGATATCTTGGAATGTGGAGACAATATAATATTTATAACCAAAAAAAGGTTGGGGATAACCAGTAAGGCATCATAATATAGTATAATTGGTCTAATCACTCATGAACTACACATGGTATCTCATGAGAAAAAACACTACCCAATCCATTGAAGCACTATTAGTACACACCATTTATATTCCTAACATTTTGTGATGCATGTAGATCATATAACATAAAAATGTATTCCATTATCGAAACCACATGATTAAGGAATATGGGTTTCATACACGAAAGTCCATAATCATTAATGAATATTTATATCTAGGATAAAACCATTTAATACGAATATGTTTGGGTATTCACCACATAAAAGTATGGATTATGATATCATGTGATAATTTTTCTAGAATGATGGGTGTACATAAATGTCTATATGAGGGATTTATGAGAGAGAGATATATATATACATATATAATTAAATTAATATATAAAAATTTGGATATTAATGGATGATTAAGAATATATTACAATATAACCACATGAAAATAAAAAGGCTTAAAATAAAGTTTGTTCTAGACTTTAAAATGGGAGCGAGGTAATCTCTTACTGTATATGTCATTTCTTATTTGTAGAGGGGAGATTCCTGGAGATCATGTGGAATTAACCAAAGGTATTAATGAAATAACCAGAGAGTGTGGGGCATGATAATGATTTTTGGGAGATAATTAATATTGTGTAGATGTGGGTATTTACAAAAAATTGTGTAGAATTATTTATTAATTTCTATAAATAGACCATGGAAATATAGTTTGTTGAAAATGAAAAATAATTGTCTTAATAATGGTTTTAGCACATGTTTTTTAATATTTAAGGCATATATTTTTAATTTTATTAATTATAGAACCATAAAAAAATATAAATATTACCTTTTAATGGGAAAGTATTTTTTCCTCAAAAATATTATTTAAAAAAACTTATTTTCCTTTTTAAATATTGGAAATTTATTTATAGGTTTGAAAATTAATTTTAATTCATTAAAAGGAGTTTTATGAATAAAATTTATGTTTTTTGCTTTATATTACCTTATATTAATTATAAAAACTTATTATATATTTATGAATCCATAAAACATACTGAAAACACAAAACAATATTTTTTTAAAATTCCCTAAAAATATTTTTTTAGAAAATTTTCAAAATTTAACCCTAACGTCATTTTGAAAGGATAATATCAAATATTATTTTATATTATCAAATTAAATTCCAAAGTATGAAGAATAATTATTTGAAATAAAATTTAAATATTATCTATAAGATACAAATTTTAATGGGAAATACATTATTTATCCACACAATGAAATTTTGAATTATATAATATTAAATGTAAATATTCATATAGTATATGGAAAAAAATATACTATATAATATATAATTATAGAAATTTTGAACTTAAATTTAATAGTAATTTAATACTATAATGGGGGTTATTAATGATCATACATTCATATAATTATTATACTTCCATGGTCAGGTAATGATCATATTCTAAAAATCACATTTCCCATTACAACAGATAATTACCCAACCATTCTCATAAATCTTCATTTAGTACTTCACATAAGATGTTTCTATACTTATTTTAACAATTTATATCGTATTCTTTATACTTATATTTTTTATATGGTATTTACAAATGGAGTGATGTTCATGGGGAAATTTAGGGCTTTGGATTATATAATATTGTGTACGTTGTTCTTTTTTTATATCCCGATGTTATTATTTTCTATTATAGAAAATGGTATTTTATGATGTGTAATGTTCCTATGAAATATAATTGTCTTTCTATGTGATTCAATAATAAAAATTCAATGTCAAATGTGAGTTCATTTTATTAATTGAAGGAATTTTCAATTTATTACATTGATCATAAACATCCTCCATCTTTCCCAATAAAGGTACCATATGCCATACTCATGTTAAGAATAAACTTTTATCACAACTTATAATGTTAAATGTATTACATTGGCTAGGGACACAAAAAATTATAACATTCATAGGTTAATTATCCTTTCTTTTTATGAGAAATATATCAGTATATATATATATATATGGAAAACCAATGTAAAAGACTGATAAAATAGAGGTTTATTTTTTTATAAACATGGTAAATTTTATATTCTTAATCTACCTTAATAATACATAGCTAAAATATGATAAATTAAATGTCTAAAATATATTATATTATAGACTACCAGATCGACCTTATGTTTTATTCACTTGTATAATATTTTCTAAACTCATTATATATTTATGTAATGAATATTACACCACTTTGTGCACACATGATAAAACCCTCCAAAAAACTATTTAGTGAGTAACATCTATAAGAAAATAAAGTTTAATTAATGCTAAAAATTATGAATCATAATACTAGTGTTCAACTCCTTAAAAAAATTTCATCATTTTTACTATATATCATCCAATGTGACAATGTTAATAACTTTTATTATCTACTTACAACTACTTTTAATTTCACTATATTGTAAATGGAACAATTCCATAAAAAATTATTTGAAATTCTTTGGTAAAAAATTAAATATTTTCATTAATATTTTACCAACACATATCATAAGGTCTTTTTAGGATATAAAGTGAAATTATCATGGTATTTTGACTCACATAATCATCAATTTGTTTACATTTAACTTCTGAATGTTGAAACAAAATCATACTATCCTATAAGACATTATATTATATTTAGAATATTTTAATAAGATTAAAAAAATATTTTTTGTTTAATAAATAACACTTATTTTATTTAAGTAGGAATATTTTACAAAATAAACTATTTTATCTAGATAATTTATGGTATTCCATGTGTTTAGATAATTTTATTGAAAATAGGATTATTCTTTAAAATATGGCAATGTTGGAAGTGGGATCAAATCCCTAATATTTTAACAAAAAAATTCATAAACACCTTTCTTCGAGATAAAACATTTCAATCCTTATCATAATATCATGTATATTATAGACTCTAATAAATCATAAATCATTTGTAACATTTTATATTATTCATGGTAACTCTTTATTAATAAAAAATCCTATATCAAATAATATAAATGAGTTGATTTTTTATATCCTTTACAAAGATCCATCTAATATTGATATATTCATTTACATTTATATATTTTATATAACCACTATTTGTTACATCACTTGAATTAAAAATAAATGTTTTACTAATAATTCAATTGTTTTTTAACACATATATATTTACAATTTTTTTAAACTAAACATTTGGTATCATATACCATTCCAAACTGAAGAGTGGTTTTTATAAATTGGATAACTAACATGGCCATTTAATAGTAAAACCCACTTTAGGTATTCTATATAATTACATCCTATGGAATCATTGACTTCCCTTCTGGATAATTCTACTTTTCATTAAGGTTTTCTATTTACTAAAAAACATTTCTTGACTCTCAAACAAAATTTCAATCTTTTGGTGTGATATTTTTTCCACTTGTACAATTTTTACATCACCAAAACCTAAACATTTCATTCCCTAGTTTACCTATTGAAAGAACTTATATTATATTAGGTAAATGTTTCTTGAATTCATTTATATCATCAAACAATTACCAACTAAATGAGTTCCATAACCAATAGAATTATTTTAATTTTTTTTCTATTCTCATATAGTTGTTGGAATACTCAATCACAATGACTATATGAGTAGATACTAAATTTCATTTGGTAATTCTTAATCTAATTTCTTTGAAATATAAATTAAGTCATTATTTTATTCCAATAAGAATATAGATTCAAGTTTTGAACAATATCAATAGTTGGTTTCTTAAGAAGGTGTCCCTAAAAAATAGAATTTTATCATGAATACAATTGATTATTATATTTTCATAACAAACTAATAAGTTCAATAAAATAAGATTATAATTTTCATAATATTTATTTTGAAGTCACATTTGAGGATAAAAAGGTTATTATCTACAACACAATCTTTTATTAAATGAGTTTCATGTTTTATATACATTTAATAATGAAATTTATTAAATGTACTCCCATTAAAATGATTATGTCCTTATAAAATCCATTATATACATTATTGTTCCATGATACATATTTCACTATGAAACTTTTCCACTATAGTGTTTCTATCATCAATTAGCTATTTTGATATGGTATTATCCCAATGATAATGTACAAGAATCATGGATAGCTATGTGTAAATATATCTTCTCAGTCTATTATATGTATAAACTCAACTCTATTCCATTAGTAACATAATTATATTACGATAAACCAAAAAAATGTAACCCAAATAAAATCCCAAAATGTGAACCTAATCCAGTTAGAGTCACCCATTATTTTCTTTCCTTTAACAACATAATATACGGAAACCCATCTATGGAATGTCCTACCCAATTGGATGATCGAGGTCCTAAAAAGTTACACATTGGAAGAAATCTAAATCTTAGTATTTTTATAAGGATTTCATATCACAATTTAATCTAATGTATTCCATTTACATGTATGAATGTTTCCATTTATTTATTTTGGATACTTATTCTTTCCACCAAACATATATGTTTAAATGATATTGATTTATAACTCATTATATAACTCTTAACTTTTTTTACTAAAGATAATTAAAATCCAACTATATTCAAATATAACCAATACATCATATCTATAAGGTACATGAAACCCATTAATATAAAGGTTTATATTTATATAAAATTTAAAATCACCACATGAGTAATTCTTTATCCATAGATATTCACCTCACACATTTTCTTAATGAGGCATAAGCCTCTAGGCCGGTGAGATGTCTAAACCAGAGTTCCTCTACCAAGGGATACTTTTCTCAAGATATATTTCTAGTCAATCATAATTCTAACATCGAATACATGTAAATCATAATTAACTACTTAACTCAAGCTCATAACTCAATATAGGCCAAAGCCAAGTTACACGAAAACTAAATCCATTTCAATACCTAGAATGTAACTCCTTATATGCATGTTTGTCAATTTAAAAGACATTTAATATTTTAAACTAAATCATACATCACATTTTCATAATAAAAATTTATTTCTATGAATAAAATAATGGAATAATAAATAAATAAATAAATATAGTATTTAATAAAGAGACAACAATTTCTCATCAATTTATAAATTAAATAATTATAATAACTTTATAGTTTTACAAGCACCATGGATATTATATAATTTAAATAAACATAATCATTTTATATTTATTCCCAATACAAAATCTAAAATATTATTAATTATATGAAATTTTACTTAATTATATGATATTATAAAAAATATAAAAAATTTATATTTAAATTATGTTATGTAAAAAATATATATATAATCTAAATATTACATATTAATATTTTATTAAACTCTATCAAATCTAATATAAAAAACCATTTTGGGATGTTTTAAAAAATTTCTTAAATATTCCATTTAATTGGAACAATTAGTAGATTTAAATGAAATCAATTTCTTTCTTTATTTTATAATTTATAAACATTTTATAAATTATCATTATCATTTTTAAATAAAGGATTTATTTCTAAATTATACAAAATTCCATATAATTTGAAAAGGTTATTTTTAATATTGAATGTTAATATTGATGAATATTTACTTAATAAATGATTAAAAAATATTTATTAATTAATTAAAAAACGATTTAATTTAAAAACATATATATATATTAATAAAAAACCCCAAATACATTTTTATACAAATTATAATAAAATTTTAAATTACATAACTCAATTAATAATTGAATTTATAAGAAAAAAAATTGCCTTATCATATTTGTTTTGATGATATAATTATATCATAAATGATGATACAGAGGCCCCATATGTAGTATTTAATCACACATGGAAGGTTTTCATGAGATTAAATAGGTGAAAGACCAACATATGAATAAAATTTTTTTAATATAAATAATAGAGCTTATGGGAACCTATGTGTAGCTTAATCTGCATGCCTTGTATATGTATTTTTTCATGGTATTAAACCCAGTGCAAGACAACCCTTGTAGGAATAACTCTTCACCATGCAACCCGCATAGTAATATCTCACACTAGTTAATGTTTATATTATACAAGTTAGTATGAATCTATATAGTATTGAAAAATTATTGTGTGACATTAAAATAAAACCAAGTGCATTATTGACTTGCGACTTGTGGATGATGTAAGATATGACTTGTGACTATGTATTATTAATCAAACAAATAAAAGGTCTATATATTATTAAATCATCTATAAGGAGAGACACTCTGTGTTAATTAAATAAGATTAAATTCATCATCCCCTATCAGATTAAATACATTATAGAATAATGCACATAATTTTAACTTCACACTCAACAATCTATATAGGAACAAATCATTATAATATAGAAACTATTAAAACCAAAGACACATGGCTCAATAATATCATGTACATCATAAAGTAACTATGACAATATTTTTTTATAATCATACATGAAATCTTAATTATAAATATGATTTCATGATCCAAGTCACTTGGTGAACCTCTAATACCTCTTTTTGGATGCATAGGGTGGTTTAACATTTTACTAAGTAGTGAAATAGATTTCATACCCCTAGTCCGAAGACCACCATGAATGAAAATGGAAATAGAGATGTTCATAAAATGAAGAATAATACATGTGTAACGTTCACTTAAGAAGATTATATTTGGATATTTAATTTATATGTTCTTGACTAATATCACTGAATGAAATACATTAGACTCCCCAATCTATGGTACTCGATGCTTAAGAAATACACTCCAACTCCCACGATCTACTAGTATATCATGGAAGCTATGGGAGTTAGAGATGCATAACATTGAGATAATGGGAGTATTTTATATGATTTACCATATGGATATAGAACCTTTAACACTTATTATAATCCACATGATACTTTAAAGATCATCTATCAATTGAATCATACATTATGGAATGTATGAGTTATGCATGTAGTTAAAAACTATTTTTTACCTCAAATCCAAACCAACTAACATTAATTTCATCATAAAATATTCATTAATGATAGAAAATATGTGGTATATTCTAATGTAGATCCCTTAACATTCAAGTGGTATTCATATCCCTTCTATGAAAATGTTGTGTTCAATGATACCAAATCTAGTATTAGATTATGTACCCAAACCAATATATATCAAATTAATCAATTTATATATATCAAACAATAAGACATCAATATCCTAAACTATGATATTTTTATATATCCATCATAAATTTTTTTGTGTATGTGTGTTTAGGAAATAACTTATTCATTCGTCTGATTGAGAACTCACTGGTAGAAAATAATGTTTCAAAAGATGAATGGGTTTATCTAGAAAATCTGACTCAAAGAATCACCAAGATAGAGAAAATTTTCAACGAAAAATTATGATTTATTTTATACGTGTAAATTTATCTAATAAACAAGGATAATATGTGATATCATTTGTGATCTCTTTGGTTATATTTTTTCTCGAATATAATCCCTAGATTTTAAGTTACTAATACCATAGGTATGTAGATGAATAAAATATACTTTATGTTATTGAATATAAATATAATGACTCAAAATTACATATCGGAAGACCTCTAAAATTAAAATAATTTAAAATATATGTGTTTTATTTCTATAAAATCTATACATAATGGGGACAACATTTCAGATTAATATAGTATTCATTTTTTTTATTTTTTTTTTCAATTTATGAATATACCTTATTAATGAAATTGGTGGTATTTATAACCTGATTATTAAGTTTGTGTGATATATATTAGTAATTTGATAGGAGTTAAATTATCTTAATATCATAAATAATATCATGAGATTAATTCCACCAATTTCCAATATAGAGTTCTTGATTCATGAAAATATGATGTTATTTAGCTTTATTATGATTTATAATGAAGTTTATTGCTTACAATATGAGGGTGAAGCTAGAGGAAATGAAAACCTAGACATCATAATAATTGCCTTTTAAAGAGATAGAGAATCATGTGATCAATAATGATTATGGAAAATAATGTTTTATTGATGAATTTCTCTCACACATAGTTAGAAAATATTGACAAAGAAAAAAATTGGGTTTAACAAAAACATACCATTGGCATATATTAAGTGTGGTAAAGTTTTCTACATCACTACAAAATTCCAAATTATATATAAGATGGTAATGAATAAAATATTTATTTCTAAAAAATCTTGTAAGGGGTTTCCATTAATAAGAAACCAAAGAAATATTGGAAGGAAGTTTGAATGGAATATTTATATATATAAGGTAGGATAAAACAATATTTTTTCTTAAAAATATTAAAACCAAAATCAAATTTTATTTGGAAGATACTATGATGGATATGATGGAAATGTCTCAAACTAAATAAAATTATAAAATAAAATAAAAGGTGAGGATAATATTAAAGGAGAACATTAAAGAAGTGTTTAAGGAGATCTGTATTCCTTGTAATAATAATTTAAATATTGTGGAATTATCAAATAAAAATCTTATTGGATTAATCAATTTGAAGTAAGAAATATCTAAGATAAAACATCTAGTGTAATAAAAAAAACCTAATCCAGTATAATAAAATTAAATAGGGGATTTTAATTTTTAAATTAGGAAATATATTAAAGTAATTAGTTAAATTATATCTTGTATTAATAGAATATGAAAATGAATTAATAACATAATAAGAGGTGACCACATTGAAAAATAAACAAGAAAATGATTAGAAAATTGGAAATTCGAAGAATATGTATCAATTTTAAAAATTTATAAATGAGACAATTAAAGAAATATTTTAAAGAATAATAAGAATACTTTATGAGTGTTTTAATGATCTAATAACCTAATATATAGGATTGAATGAATTTGTAAATGAATGTATAACATTTATAGGTCAATAAAAATGGTATTTCTATTGGGCTAAATGTATAAAATGAAGTAAAAGGATAATGAAAATTATTGATATTATTCCATGAAATTTTTCTAAAAAAAGGAAAATATGGAGAAGATAAGTGAGAGGCCACTCCATTTAGTAAGGTGTCAATTATAATTTAATTAGGCCATTCCAAAACATATTGTAATGAGACTGGGATTTTCTTATAAGGTAAAGTGCTTGAGAGACAAGAAAATAAGTATATATCCTCTATTTGAAATATTAAATTATGTCTATGAGTATTTTTTTCAATGCTCAATATTTATATATTAAAAATGTTTTATTATAGAAAAAGTTTAACAGAAAATCAATATATAAAACCCTAATGTGGTGGTGAAGGGAAATTCATGAAAATTAACACATGGAAGAATGAATTATCTATAATAGAAGAAGAATAATTTCATCACAAATCATGATGTATATAATGAGGATATATGAATCTATTCTTTAATACAACAAGGAATCTTGTTAATGTAAAATAATAATAAGGACAAAAAAATTATGGAAACAATTGAACTCAAATATTGCAAGAACGTTATTTATTGAAAAATATTTTTACCTTGACAAGTTTAGCTATGTTATGTTTCTTAAATAGTTTACTAATTTAAGGTTTTATTATTTTCATGTATTTTTTTATTGATTCATAAGGTGGTTTATTGATTTTTGTGGTGTTTTTTATTATTTGTTCCAACATTTTTAATATGGGCCAATATCTGATTACATTATTTAAATACATTTATAGTTTTTTCCTTCTTTTTAAAATTTTGGAAACAACATTTCTTTTTAAGATAACAATCCTCTCAATGATCTATTTGGGCTTTCTACTTTTCTTAAAAAGAGTCCGTGAAAATTTTATTCTTGTTTTTTATTTTAAAATATATATGTGTGTGTGTTATTTACATAAATTATATTTATTTATATAATTTTTATTTTCATTTTAAATATCAATTATATATATATATAAATGATTTAAAATTTATATATATATATTCTTAAATTTAAATTTTTATTTATTTAATAATTTTAAATTTAGTTTAGTTTTATTGTTTAAATTTTAATTATATTTTAATATATAATGTCTTTATATATTTATTTATATATTAGCACAGACACACATATATTAATTTGTTTTTAATTTTTTTTAATTTTAAATCATGATTATATATTTTTAAATATATTTTTATTATAATATATATTAATAATATATATATTATATATATTATATATATTTTTATAAAATTTATCCTCTAAATTGGTGTGTGTGTGTGTGTTTGTTTATATTCATTTAAATATCTATCTATTTTTTGTTTAATATGATTTACTTTAATATTTTAATATTAATATAATTCACTACTAGGAATCCATGTTTTCCCAACAGTTTTAAACCATTGGGAAAGGCCCTCAAACCGTTGGGAAATCTTATCCCAACCGTTTTAGAAACTGTTGGTGTGTGAGGCATCGGGAAAGCCTTATACCAACAGTTCACATTGAACCATTGGGGAAAGACTATTTATATTTCAAGTTCCCATAGTTCATAATGAACTGTTGGAATAACATTAGATCATGTTATACCAACGGTTCAGCTGAACCGTTGGGAAAATCAGCGCACAGGGGTATGCCAACTATTTTAATACCATTGGCATAAACATATAGGGGGTATAACCCAATGGTTTTGAACCATTGGGAAATGCAACAGCACATAGTTGTATAACCCAATGGTTTTAAAACTATTGGCTTAGACCCCAATTAATTTCAAATGAAACAGTCCGCAATCAACTGCAGGCTGCAATCTTTGTGAAAAACGTGCCATCTCACAAAAATATACTGCAATAAAAAAAACACTCATTCTATGTGTTTAGGAACACTGTAACCTGCAAACATAGAAAACACACTACACACATAGAAAACTCACAAAAACTCACTTCAATCACCTGAAATCACACAAAAACACACAAGAAACACATAGAAATAATCATACCATTTTTTGAAGGCTTACTCACATCCCTTCCCCTTGTATGGTTCACATATTGATGTGGTAGAGAGGACAAGAACCAACAAAATGTTGTCTTTTTGATCAAATAGGGAGGGGGATATTGGAAATTCAAGTTTATAACTCATATATGAAGAAACCCCTGCCTCAATCCCGATCTATCAGATAAGGGTTATTGGTTTTGATTACTCCAGGATAAATTTGATATTTTTTGGATAATTTAATCATTCAATATACTAACCAAGAAGGAAATTTACACTATTTCCATTATAACCTTTTATTCCTAGAGTATAAGGATGGGGGAATCATATACTATAGGGAAATTAATTCTATAATGTGAAGAGATTTAGTTATATTGTTGTATTTTTCACGTTATTAGTTTGTGTATAAGAGAGGGATATTGGTTAGGCTTCTGTGACGCATAGATTCTATGGGGATTGATATTTACTTGATTCATGAGAGATATCACATGCCTAATTTTCAAAGGGATCTTCTATGATGACATCCAACATTGTGTTTGTCAGTGGTTATGAATCATTTACATCATTTATTGGGCTTACATTGGAAATTTTCTATCATATTCTAAGAAGATAAGATTACAAGGTTATATTCTATCCCTAATATGTATTGCAAACATTCATATAATCCTCCATGACAATCCAGTAGATTATTACACGAATTTTAGTATAAACCTTCTATATATGATTTTTGTATCCATTGAAATTTGAATGATGATCCATAGGATGAATCATAAAAATTAACAATTTATCACATGGGATCATGGTCCTCATGGTGGAAGACTATCTGGTGAGCTATGATATTGACCAAATTCCCTTGTTATTTCATACACTTTTTGTGTGAAAAATTCTAACAAGTATTGGGAAATATCTTAAGGAATGACAACACCTTGAGTGATTAGGTGTTGGAAGGACCCCTTTCTTCAGTGATAATGATGCTATCATATTATAAAATCATATCTAACACTAACATGATTGATAAGGTAGGTGGAATAGGTCCCGAGTGACTAGAACCTTTTACATATCTGGTGAGCTATGATATGGACCAAATTCTCTTGTTTTTATTTCATACACATGTTGGGTGAGAAATTCTAACATGTATTGTGATAAATAATAAGGATTGACAACACCTCGAGTGATAAGATGCTAGAAGGACCCTTACTTGAGTGATAATGAAATTATCATATTATAACATGATATCTAACCCTATAATGTTTGATATGGTTGTGGTTAATATAATGGCCTCACCTTGAGTGATAAGGTTATAGATGAACCCAACCATGAGTGATAATGGAGCGTTTGGAATGTTATATTAGACCTACCATGGTTAATATGGTATTATTTCCAAAAATGGATTTACATTTATCATAATGTATTGAAATGGATGTTTTTTGAATGAGAAGGTTGGTATGTGATATATAGTTGTATGAGACACTACCTTTAGTAGTATGTAAGATGTTGTGAGTTGAGTGATGAGCTATATTGAGTGAGAATTATTATCCTTGGGCTTTGATCTATGATGGATATAACATTATTACATTCCATAGTAATTGTACATGGTTGGATTATGCATGAGGATTTTCCTTCTCCTACTAGACTCAATAAATGGGACTTCCAAGGTTTATACAACATTGATAGTCTAAGTAGGGACATGACTAGAATTATATATTCTTCCACGAATGTGCCTTATCCGATAAACTCAAGTACTACAAAATTATTATGCAGTTCCCTAATTAGGTTCAAGGAAATCAAGTCCATCTCCAAACTCATCCACCTACCCAACACCCCCACTACCCCAGCTGCACATCCACCACCCCACCTACACAGCCCCCTACCTCTCCCCCTCCCCCTACTTAGCCTAAACCCTACACATCCCACCCCTCTCCCACCTACCCAGCCCCCCTCCCCCACCTACACAACCCCCTACCCATCCCCCCTCCCTCATATGCCCAGCCCCCCACCTACACAGCCACCCACACATCTACACATCCACCCTCCTCCCTGCCTAGCCTATGCCCCACCCCCACCCCTACCCAGCCCACCCCTCCCCACAAAACCCCCTACACAGCCCCCCTATACAGCCCCCTCCTCCCCACCTCACCCCCTCCTTGCACCCCCACCTCCCTACAAATTCCCATACGGTGGTTGATTTTAAGTTTTAATCGTATTTTTTTGGTTTTTGGTGACCCATTCAGGATTCAATCTATGGAAAATTTGGAGAAATTATGTGTTTTGGGATATTTTTTGGGGGTTTAGTTTGGGAGAACTCGTGTACATGATGTGTTGTTTTGGGAAAACACATCATGTGTTCTTAGTACTTGGGAAAGATGGGTTTTGGGAACAAAAAGATTTATACGAGAGGGTGGGTTACACGCCACGTAGAGGTGACTCAGGGTGTGCTAGTGGCAGATGACCATGTAGGGTATAAAGCTATATCTGGTGCGAGGTACATGGACAGGCATCGTATATGGATAGACCTTGTGTGGGGGGATATATGGATAGTTACATACATGGAAACCTAATGTGGGGTAAAGATTTTGTATGGGGTGAAACATTCCACATAGTAGTGAATTGTTCATGCTAAGTGGGGCCTTGTATGTGAATATACGCAGGTGGGGGTAAACATCGTATACCAGTACACATGATGTGTACTTTGGAAAATTACACACTATGTAGTCTATGTATCATGGAATGAGGGGAAATTTTGGGTTACATATCATGTACCTAAAGTATAGGTTGGGTACATTTTTCTCCAAGTTGTGTTTACCCTATTTTAACCCTAGAGTCAGAATTCGACTTATGAGTATTCAATTTTGATAAGTTTTTCAAATAAATTTCCACGATGGAATAATTTCTGTGTATGATTGTGGTCTTTATGGTTTTTTGGACTAAGAGAACTCTTTATCAGTATTTCTTTAAGGATTGGATTCAGAATCCTCCCACAGATTGGGTTATGAGATAAGAATCATGTGTGAGGTTTATGATATCATTAGTTATAATGGATTGTGAAATCTAAGCTAGTTTTGTTCAATGTTCTTTCATATATATACTAAAAATTATAATCAAGTAGTATATATGAAGAGATATCGTTTTATCCTGACATGTTGGTACCTATTTCTCAAGGTTAGAACAGTTAAGGATTACCTTTTTTTAGGATTGGAACTATTGGAACCATTTGGATGGGATGATGTTGTGGGATCTAAGTTATTGTCAGATTTCCTTAAGATATTTATATGTGTCAAAGAGACTCTTCAGGATACTATAGAGGGCTTGTTACTGATTGAGTGACCAATGTTTTCTATTGCTGTTAATTAATAATTCCCATGTAGAGTGGTCAATCTTGTACTATAGAGCCCCTGTAAGGTAAAAAATTTATGATTGTCATGAGTAACAATGATAATTCATTGGCTATTCATTTATTTTATATACCCCATTGGGTTCATTTTTGATAGATGATCAGTTGGAGACATTGTTGATTGATGATCAGTGGGAGGCAATTTAGCGGCATTTGGGATATTTCTACATCAGGTGTGTCTTGTGATTTGGATGTACTAGAGGTACCCCTCATAAGGTGTATGTTCTTATTGTGGAATTTTTCCCATTTGAGGTTTTTTTTAATGTATTGAGCCATGTTTTTGGGTGCACTTAAAGATGCTATATTTGCAAATCACTTTATATTGTCACATTGAGGACCAAAGGAGCCCCGTGTTTTGGTTTGGCACTAAGGTGGGTCAAAGAGAGCCGATAGTAGTTGTTTATGGAGGATAATATCCTAGGGACCATGGAGAGGGTATGTTATTTGTTTTATGTGAGTTGATCGATGCTTCTAGATCAGCTATTTGGAAACTAGTTTGAAGGCTAGATCATCCCATGTTTTGTTGGAATTTGGTCTTGAGGTTTGAGGATGTTTCTGGTCCGGAATCTAGTCCAAGGAAGAGACACATATGACATCATAGATCAGGCATTGGAACTATGTTTTGATCTAGTTATCCCAATTTTTTGACTATATTTAAATGTGATTAGTGATCTAATGGGAGATCTGGATGAGTGAAACACACCTCTAGTTGAATTAGCACTTAGGATAGAGTGTCTTTAACATTGTAATGTGTTGAGGCACTCACAGATCAGGTTTTTCTTGTCATTGATGTATAGGTGTTGCCATCAACATGGATGTCCTTTCACACCCATATCATATCTTTTATCACCCCAACACATCCCCCCCCCCCTTCCCCCACCTGCACAGCCACCTCCAACCCCCTGTCCAGCCCCCCCCCTCCTCACCTCACCCCTGCCCATCCCCCCCTCCATCACATCACCCCACCTCCCCTCATCATTTGGACCTCTTCAATATCAATACAAATGATTCTATATAGTTAAATTACAAAAAAAAACTGCAACCTAAAATTATATATTGCTTCTATTCATAAGGGGATCATAATAGATAGTACATTGCAGTGAAATGGAAACAAACAATCGAAAATAAATGAAGGCATACATACTGATTTAAAGTGAATGAACAAAAATTACTTGAATCAAAGATAAGATGACCGGTTGGACATTATAGTTAGAACCCTCGAGATTAGGTAGGGAAGCAGGGTTCTAAACACGTCCTAAATTCGTAAGGGGACCATAACACATACCCATTTAATGTAGAAGAATAGAGCGATGGATAACCAGACCTATCATGTTGGGAAGTAGGGTTCTCATCGAGAGTTGGTTAGGAAGTAGGATTCGTATCGAGCTATTGGAAAAAATCTTCCATATGGGTGCGTCGAGATATGGTTTAGGGTAAAATGAGAAGGGTTATGGGTTCGCATCGAAATTTTAGAAAAAAATGCATGAGTGCTGATGAGCGGGGAGCGGGGAGCGGTGAGTGGCGAGCTGCGAGGGGTGGTCGGGATGGGAGAGGTGGTGAGGGGTTCTCGGTATGGGAGCGATGACAAGGACAGGAGGAGTATGGGATTGGCGCAAAGGGTTTGGAGAAGTGCGGCTTAGGGATAGGAGAAGTATCCCGATGGAGGGGTGATTTTAGATGAATATATCCCAATGGTTCATTTGAACCATTGGGGAAACTGGTTATTATCACCTATATTCCAACGGTTCATATGAACTATTGGAAATGAATGGCATAGGGTATTTTTTCCAATGGTTTGTTCATACAGTTGGGAAAAAAAATTTGGGAAAACTTTTATTTCCAGTAGTGATTATATATGGGTCTATAATCAAGTAAATATTTTATGTATGTATGCATGTATGTATGTATGCATGGATGCATATATTTATGTATGTATATAAGTATGTATGTATGTATCTATGTATCTATGTATATAGGTATGTATGTATGTATGCATGTATGTATGTATAAGAATAAATATGGTTTATATTGACGATACTTATATAAAAAATACAGAAATATTATTTAAATATATAAAAATATAAATAAACAATTACAAACAAACATATTAAGATAATGAATGTATATACTACTATATATGATACTATTAATACAATATATTTTATATAAATATAAATATAAATTATTAAATTATTTTTTAAATAATAAATTCACACACACACACACACACACACATATATATGCATGTATGTACATACATACATACATAAATATAGACACACACACACACACACATATAAAGGAAGGATTGAAATAATTCCTACCATTTGTAGGAGGAACAAGAAGATAAATCAAGGGATATTGAATGTTAATATTGGGTGTCCAGTAGGTAGTGTTTCATATGGCATCGAGTAAGTGAGGGAAAGAGAAAAGTGATTTTTTTTGGATGTGGGGTTGTCTTAACCATCATTTGGAGGTTTCTAATACCCCCTTAAAGGACCTCCAAATATCAATCACTTGTTTATATTTTTATGAAATTCCAATTCTTACAGAATAGTAATTATAACAATAAATTAACCAAATATTTTTTTAAGAATGTAAAATAATCTATGTTAAAAATGTTCATTAGGCCCCAAATAATTCATCCAATAACAAAACTTATAAAATATTGCAATTTTAATCTTGGATTTCAAATGATTGAATTTTTATCATTATGATAATTCTATGCCACTATAGTTTAGACAAAATTTTATGTTCCTTGATAAAATCAAATGATATTGTCTAAAAATAAATGTGTATAACATTATTGATTATATCATTCGTTTTGTTTATTATTTAATTGAGAGAAATGTATGAGGCTTTATCCACTATATTTGATGGTGGTTTCTAGATTCACTGATCCAATTATATTGCCTCCCATACATTAAACAGGTATTTTGCCTACTTTAAAGGTGAATCTTTTAATAATAATCCCCCTGTATGGAATTATAATCTATCAAGTATGATGTTTCTCAAAGAGATGTGATTTAAAAATTTAGTGAGCATCATTTCATTACCGTATGAAATAATTTTAATTTTCTATAATTTCATATTCATTTTAAATACTGATTTATTATATGAACCATCAATGATTAAGGTGTTTCTTTATTTCTATTACACTCATAGTATATAATAATTTATAAAATATTTAAATAAATTTATATTTTTTCATATTTGTGTCAAATGGTAATTTTTAATAATAATTTTTATAATATTTTATTAGTAGTGGTAATGACATATTAGAGATGATTAATGAACACTGCTAGCTAGTTTTATTTTGTCATTTTTTTAATAAAATATATGACACTACCCAAAATAGTTATTTTGGATGATGCTTTAGCGACTATTAATGAGTATCCCTCATAAGTTTTATTTCCAGTTTTTTGGAATAACTACATGAAATATCAAATAATATTTCTTTTGAAAGCAACTTTTTTTATGTCTAGTCAACTATTTTATATTTTTCATATTTAAAAGTGACAAATAATGTTATTTATAAAAAATAGTTCGAAAAATAAATCTAAAACATTATTTAACCACTATCATTCACTATTAATGTATATTTTTTACCCAATTTTATGTGATAGATTAATATAGTAATAAAATCATAACGAATTTCATGATTTTGATTGAATTCTAAACTTATTAACAGCTCGTGTTCTTCATAATGAATAAGTAAATGAGGTTGTGTAATATAGATGGTTAAAATGGCTCAAAATGATTTTTTAAATTCCATAATTATTAATAAAAATATTCTTTATATTTTTTGGCCTTTATATTGATTAAAATATTTAATAAAAAATGACTATTTTTTAAATATTTTTATTTAAACATTATATATATGTAATATATATTCATATTTAAAAATATTGACTAGGGTTTTATAATTATGTATATAACTTAAAAAAATTAGAAATAATATTTTAAAATTATATATATATATAGTTTATATATAAATATTCATATAAACTATTATTATTTAACATATTCTTGATTAATATTTTTTAAAGTGTAACATCTATTTAATAACACTAAAAAAATTATTATCATGGCCAAATTAAATTCACAATAATCCTACAAAATAAGTGTCATGATGGATCCTTATACCAAAAGAATTGGAAATAAAAAAAATTCATGATATTCTCAATATTTGAAAAACTCTTCTCTTTCAAAAACATTAATAAGGAATACCAACTAGTAATGATCATTCTTGATGTGAAAAATCATTATTTTCTAATTTTTGTATTTATATTAAAATTTTTGGGTGTTAAATTACAATAGATCTTTAGTAAGTAATTTATTTTTATCTCTTATGTTTATTAAAATGTTCTTAGAGAAAACACATAATTTATACACTAATGACATGGAATTTATATGAAAAATAATCGGGTAATATTTTTATTTTGGGGGACAACTTCACTCATATAAGTTTGATGGGAGGAATTAAAAAACACCAATTTTTATTTCATTAACTTGTCAACGGCTCATAAAAACATGTTATTCACTTATAGAAGAGTTTAAAATTTTAGTCTTATTTTATATGAATTATAAAGGAATCATCTATCTTTTCCCACTAAAAACAAAACATTGAAATTTAAATTAAAGGTGAAGGATTCATAAAATGCATGTTAATATGGGATTATTGATTTAATGTATAGTGGGGATGACATTTCATTTAAATTTCACTCATTCACTACCACTGATCTGGGCAAGGGAAGCACCTGCTTTTATCAGTGCTAAGAAGAAAGAACTAATAAAAGTCTCACCTTTATCAGAACTAGCCAATAGCAATGATAAATGTTAATTTTCTGAGTACTGATAAAGATGTATCCTTTATCCGAGTTTTTTTGCATTGATGAAGGATTGCATTATCAGCACTAATCTTAGTACAGATAAATGTTTTTAATAAAAAATATTATTAATATAATAAAATTATTATATCTATATTCAAAAATATATTTTCTATATTCATTAATAAAAAATGATTTTTTATATGTAATATATATATGATATATTATCATTTATTTTTTAATAATTCAAATATATGTATAATGTGTTTAAAAAAGTATTTATAAGATAATATATATATATGTGTTTAAATAATTAAATAATTATAATATATTTTAATAATTAATATATGTATTTAAAATTAAAATTATAAATAAATATTTATTTTAATTAATATATGTCTCCAATGAATTTGGTATATATATATAACATCAGATAATGAAGATATTCATAGACATGATTGCCTTTATTTTTGTTCATATATTGATACAAGAGTATAATTCGTGCTATATGATCATAAGATTATTTGTGGACATGATTCATTCATGTTATACCCATCAAACTTTAATGTTCTCATAAATACTTATAAACATAAATATATATTTAAATAATTATTAAATTATAATAATTATATTTATCATATTGATACTTTTATAAACATATAAAAATATCTATAATTATAATTATAAATATCTATATTTAAATAATTATAAAATTATAATAAATATATTTATTATATATATTAATAAAATTAAAATTACCATAAATTTTTTTAATAGTTTTTTAATTATATAAAAATATTTATTTATTTATAGTTATAATTATATATATATATATATAAATTGTCATAATTATAAATAAATAAATAGTAACTTAAATAACTAAAAAATTTAAAATAAATATATTTATTATATTTATTATTTATAACTATATATAATTAATTTATTTTTTATATATAATTATAAAATAATAAAAATATTTATTATATTTATTATAATTTTATAATTATTTAAATTAATATATATTTAATTATATTTATAACTGTATATTATTATAAAATACATTTTAATTATAAAATTATAATAGATATTTATTATTAATATATAATTATAAGAATATATACATTTTTTATAGCTATAATTACAAATAAATATATATTTCTTTAAATATTTTTAATATTATAATATATATATTTGTTATAATTTTAAAATTATAAATAAATAAATATTTTTTTATAATATTTGTAATTTATATATATATAATTATATAAATATATCTATATTTAATTATAATTAAATTATAATTATAATAAATATATTTATTATAATATTATAATTACAAATAAATAAATATTCATTTATAAAATTTATAATTATATAAATATATATACTTTTTTAAATATATATTAATATTTAAAAATGTATTTATTAAATATATTTACGTATAAATAAATAAATATTTATTTGCAGTTATAATTATAAATAAATAATCATTTATTTATTAGATATATTATTTTATAAATATATATAATAATATGAATAAATAATTTACATTAGGTCTTTATGAGTGCTAAAAAGTCACTAATAAATTTTAGTTGTATTAGTGCTTTCTGCTTTAGTGCTGATAAAAATGCTCTTTATCAATGTTTTTTAACAGCACTAAAAAAAGTCTTATCCCTTCTTTTAAAAGAACCCTAACTTGATTTCTTCTCTCACACACCTTTAAACTAATGCATAATCTGACTGTCGCTGCTCTCTCCAAACCCCACTACTGCCACTCTCCTTGAACTATACTACCACCACACCGCCGCACTTCCACCATGCCACTTCTCTTTCCAAACCCTATTCCCACTACTGTCACAACTCTTACCAAACACCATGACCACCACACCAAATCCCACTGTCGGTGTGTCTCTATTGTGAATTTACTGATCATTTTTTGTGAATTAAGACCCTCAAAACTACTGGTATGCTATTCGAATCTTGTTTTTATGTATTTATCAATCGATTCACTTCATGGTTCACTTTTTTTTCTTCTTGATCAATAGTGTGTGTTTCACCCCTTTATTATATAATGCTTTCACCACAATTTTCACCACTTAATTTTCCCATTGTAGCACTCATCTAATTCATTTAAGTGTTGTTTTGTTCATCCAATTCATTTGATTAGTTATTCTATTCATCTATTTTTCATTTAATGATTGTAAACCACACTTTTGAGAAAACATATAATGGTATTTAATGTATGATTCAATATATGGTTAATAAATCATGAATTTTGAAAGAATAGATTTAATATCTTTTGAATGGATTTTGAATAGTTTTATAAATTATGCTTTTATGAATTCCTTCCCGTTTCACCTTTTCGTGATCACAAATCACTTTTGAGGTTTCAGTAAGTTCTTTATCAATGTAATAAATATTAAATTATGTATTAATTGGTAACCAAACTTCAAATGATGATAAAATTTGATCTACAAAATATTTTTTGCTTTGTAAGATATAAAATCAATGATTTCAAATAGAGATGAAATATAATTTTTAATAATGAAACTTTGAGCTCAAGAAATCAATGATTACCTTTTTTTAATTATAAATATTTTTTAAAAATATATTTTTTTATAAATTATATATATTCTTATACTTGTATTAAAGAATATAATTATATATACTAATATTAATATATATACATTTCTAATTTTTAGTTTTGTACGTGTTTACATTTTTTCAATTTACCAATACATCAATAATTTTATAATATCAAAATATTTCCTCTTTGTATATATATTTTTATTTTTTATTCATCTAACTTGTAATTTTATAATGTTATTATTTGTTTCCTTTCAATTTATATTACATTTTCATGTCCTACTCTTTTTCTTTCATGTATTACTTTCATTATAAAATTGGAAATTATTAATAATAATTCTCATCTAATCTTATGACTCTTGTCCCTCCAATTATATTTTATTTCCAAAAAAATTTATCATGTCTTATATTTATTCATGATAAAGATGTATAATTTTTATAATATTAATATTTCACTTCTTTTCCTTTCAAATGATATTTTTATAACAGTTTCATCGATGCAGGTTCTTCTAAAAAACCACCTAAAAAGCATAAAAAGGGAAATTCATTTCTATTTCATGAATTCAATATCTTCTAACACACATTTGAAAACATAAAATTTTAAACCATTAAAATAACCATTATTTATTATTATTAAATATTAATGTTTAAAAAATTAATATAACCATGATCTGAAAAAATATTTTTGAATGTTACCTGTAACATTCTGTTTTTATGACAACCTATAAAAAAATTGAAATCAATTTTTATGTTTTAAATTTCCTATTAGCTTTAAAATCTAAAAGATATATCTCTTAAGGATGTTTTATTCATTATTTATCCATATAAATTATAATGTGATAAAATTATTCTTGGAAATTTTGATTTTGGTATCAAACTATTTCATTCTTGATGTCATTAGAAAATGTTATGTGTCTCATTTTTATCGTGGGTTGTTTTTATAATGGGATATATAATTAATTTCATATGTAAGAAATATGTATGGTTTATCATTATATAATAAGTGAGACCTATATATCCATCTAATTTATTGAGTAAAGTATAATATCTCATGATATTACTATGGGAAACAAGTTGTGATGATCGATCTACAATGGGAAAAGAGTTTTGATGCTTGATTGACTTTGGGAAAGGGGATGTAGTGCTCGATACACTATAGGAAACAAGTTATGGTTATAAAAATACTATGAGGTATAGGTTGTGGTTCTTGATCCACTATTTTATGATGGTATGCATCGACAAACATGTCATAATCAAATATTCTCTATGATTATGTATGTGCCACATTTTCTATGTCACATTTCTAGTTTATGAAACATGTTTATGTAATGCTCGAGGGATTATAATTATTATCATATGTCTTTAATTTCTTATTCCACGGAATATTTTTGATCTATTCATATAAAAGATTATTTTTATAAGGAATTATTATATAGAGAGATATTTGAGAGATATTTTTGTTTATTACACATGATTCTGGATTTTGGTTTTAGTAAGGGTTGGATCTAGGAGGAACCAATATAACAATGGGTACGATTGATAATGAGGTGAATTTACCAATATAAAACCAAATTGAAAGAGATCTACAATTAAAAATATCATGATAATACTTTCTCAACATTCTCAATAAATGAATAATAATATATAACATTTCATAATCCCAAACATATTAAGGAGGAAACAACTAACCATGGATTCATTCAAGTGACAATGCCTTGTAAATGTTTTGGTTTCTCTAATCAACTAGTTTTTAAAGAAAATAATATCTTTTTAGAATTTTGTAGGTAAATTAATGAGATGGTCAATGATGATTATAAATATTAGAAAAATGCAGAAGATTATAGTATGAAATTGGAGGTGTTTAAGGATATATTATTCCCCAAATATTTTCCCCAAACAACTCAAAAATAAATAAATATTTTTTAAAAAAGTATTATGAATCCATTGGTACCTATAAATGAATCATCATGAGACTCACAAGGTACAACTAGAGTTTTTCTATTAACCATAAAATCAGGATCGATCATTTCATCAATGATCTAAAATCATACAATTTTATAGTTTTACACTTTCCTAAATTTTACATTTATATATTATAATTTTTTAATTTTTTAATTTTTTAAAAACTGTATACTTTATATAAATTGTTGATACTTTTATAAAATATATGTACTTTTACACAATTTTATAAATTTATATACATTTAAAAACTATGTATATTTATTTAAAATATGTATTATTATAAATTATTTATAATTTTATACGTCTATATATGACTCTAATTTTTTATACTAACATAAATATATATAAAATTTAAATTTATACTATTATACAGTTAAACTTTTTTCAATTTATTAATATTTTATTAAATTTATATATTAATAAATTCAAGGTTAGTGTTGAAATATTTTAGTAATAATAATAATTTCTTTTTTTTATTTGTGAAATTGTTATTATATTCAAAAACTGTAATTTCCATTATGAAAAGGGTCTTTAAATAATATACCTTTTATTCTTTTTATTTCCATTATTATATTAAATATCTATATTTCATCATTTTTTTATAACGTAAATGTGATTTTATACTTCATTTATACTCATACAAAAAGGGTTTTTATCATTAAAAATATGAAGTGAAAAGTTGTTTTTAAAAGTAAAATCTTCTCCATTATATTTATAAATTTCCTTCAATATGTTTTTTTTCATGTGGGATGATAAACCATTTTTCGATATTTCTATTTTCTTTCAAGAAATTCATGTGAACTATAATCAATTGAATATCTTTTATGTATTTATTTTGTTAGATATTAATATTTTTGAATCAAATAGGATTGATATGAATAAAGAATGGATAAATGCTAATAGTATTACATAAGTGCATGCAGATAGTGTGAAATATTTCATCAATTTTGAAAAATATCTTGCATATGACCCTTCTCAAATCCTATTATTGTTTTTATGTTGCTGATAGTCAACAATTATTATTCTAGAGGAGTTGAAAGAACACTTGATCTATCATAGAATTGATTAAAGTTTTAAATTTTAGAGTAGACATAAGAAAAATTGAATGTAGCTAGTGACTATAATAACATTACATTTTATGGATAATTTTTTATGATTACATGTATAAAAAAGTAATAATACGATATTGTGGATGTGATTACATGTGTGAATGATGACGAAGACCATATTGGGGAAATGATAATGACATTTTAAGATGAACTTCATAATTTTTCAAAGTTGTTTGATAAGTTAATGAGTTGTGAAAAGATGTTATAGTCTACTAGTTTCACTTATTATATAACATTTTTAGTTTTATTGAAGCAATATTGTTTGAAAGTAGTTAACCAATGGAGTGATTCCATACTTAACTACATTCCTTGTAGAATTATATTTTCTAAGAAGATAACGTGCTCCCTTGACAAACATAGGATTCCAAATAAATACTACATTTGATGGGTATGATCTTTGAAAAAATACATGAATGTAAAAATGACTATATACTATTAATCATGGACCAAAAATCACTTAATAAATGTCCAATGTGTCGTGATTCTCTATATAAGAAAGATGAATTAGGTCCTGTGAATTTTGTGTTTCACTTTCAAATCATTTCATGGTTTGGGAACCAATATGGGAGTGAGGAGACTAAAAGTAAATTTACATGGCACAAAGATACAATAAATAGAGATGGGAAAATTCAACACCCATCAAAATCTCCATAGTGGAAGAGAATTGATCATTATTATCCTGACATTAGAAATGAGTCAAGAAACACTTATATTGATTTATCTATATATGGTGTGAATACATTTGGTTTTCAAAGAATCGCCTATAGTACATGGACAATTCAGTTTGTAATTATTAACATTCCATCGTGGTTATATATGAAATTAAAAAACATCATTTTATCTATGCATAAATCAAGACAAAAATAACTGGGTAATGATATTGATGTTTGTTTCGATCCATTGATCGAAGATTTGAAATTGTTGTGGGATTCACATGTTACATTGTATGATTCTCTCAGAAATTTAGATTTTACATTGTGAACCATGTTGTATGGGGAGACAAATGACATTCCGGTTTATGGAAATTTATTAATATATAGCACTAAATGAACTCATGGGTTTCCTATTTACGAACAAGTTACACTGTCAATTAGGTTGAAACATTCATCGAAGAATATGTTTCTTGCACACCTTATATTTCTACCAAAATGAAAGAAGTACCAATATTGCATGACATCAATTAATGGAAGTTTAGTGGAACATACTACACTATCTCTACTAAAAGGGAATCAACTATTCTAGAAAGTAAAAGATATGAACACAAATTTTAGTAAACTATTTTCAGAAAACATTTTGAAAACCTGTTGGAAAAGAAGATCGGTTTTTATTTGAAGTATCATATTGGAATTTTCTGAATGTCAGACATTTTCATGATACTATTCATATTGTAATAAATTTATGTGATAGTTTCATTGAAGTGTTTCTAAATGCACCTTGACAAAAAGGATGGAATTTAGGGTAGTTTGGACATGATTTACATGGGAATACTAGGATATTTGGTTTCATTAAAGGGTAAAAAATGAACTTTTCCTCCTCCAACTACTTACACTCTTTCCAAGTAGAAGAGATATCGGTTTTTAAACTTATTTAATGATGTAAAATTTTCGATGTGAATTATTCGAATATCAGGAATATCATGTTAATGATTTATTTGATGTTAAATGGTGTGAAATCACATGAATCTAATGTTTTGATTCCAGATGTGATTAATGTAGCTTTACATTTCATTTGGACCAAGAATTTCAATCATACTTTAACCAGGATATGATTATTTTTCTTATTTATATATTAAAAATTTATACACCCAGCATAATTTCCAACTAAGTAAAATGAAATTTCCATCATATTATGTGAATTTTAAATGTTCTTCCCTCCATTATTCTTTGATATGATGTTTCACATAATGGTTCACTTGTATAGAGAGATTTTACTATGTGGTTCTATACATTATATATGGATTTACCCCATTGAATGGTATATGAATATTTTGAAAGGCTGTGTAAAAAATAGAAGTTGGATAGATGGTTATAATGTAGAGTGATATATTTTTGAGGAATCCATTGAATTATGTACTCACTACCTATCTAGTGTGAAAAGAATTAGTCTACTAAGATTTGATCGCACTGGGTAGATTATGGGTAATTGAATTTCTATAAGAGATATTGTATAAATCAATATTACAGATCAAGAGTGGTCCCACCTTTACATGTTTCATAATAGTTTAAATGTATAACTATATATTTAAACCACTAAAGAAATTATTAGGGATTTGAATCTAACAATATATGAAAGCTTCATATCAAATACACATAATCAATAGTTTATAGAATTGTTTCAAGATCATATTTTTAAGGAGTTAGATGAAAATCCCAATTCAATTTTCAGACAACTTCAATGGTTTTCCAGAGGAAAAATTATGTATGTATTATCCTATAATGATTATTTAGTTAATGGTTATACATTCTATACAAATGAACATGATGAAGGAAGTACCATGAAAAATAGTGGAGTTCATCTTGTGATTGAAGTTATGCATGTTTCTGGTATGAAGGAAAGAAATCCAATTTATGTAAATATGTCATACTTTTGAATAATTAATATAATCAACGAGTTGGATTATACAAAATTCAGTTTTCATATTTTTCAATTCTCGTTGGTTGAGAACATGAGTGATATTAAAATAGATGAACTGGGTTTCGGGAAAGTGTAATTAATTAAAGTAGGGTACAATGAAAAACCATTTATAATCGAATCATAAAAAGTAAAATTATTCTATGTTCTAGATCCTGCAAACATAAAGTGATCAATTTTTTCTATTATCAACCAAAACGACTTAAGGTTCATAAAAAATTCAACTGATGATGAACATTTTATTTGGAAATTGAAACCTTTTTATAGTGGTCCCAATGTACATGGGGTTTTCTACATTAGATTAGACCACAATAATGGTATTTGGATGCTCAATAGAGAGGGAAGATACCTTGAACCTTTAATAAAAAATTGTGTACAATAATCAGGTTATATTTTTCTAGTACTACACATTGTGTCACCTATTGTTATTATCAATCCATTATTGCATTTTCATAATTCAAATTAAATGTTAAACCAATTCTATTGATAATGACTTCTGCACATGTTATCATTCCCAATCCTGAGGAAAAATAACTTTCTTGATCTGCTAATGCCCCTATTGTAGAGGAACAATAACATTATTCACATATAGTTTCTCCCAATCATGAGAAACAAAAGGTTTCTCATCCTGCTATTACTCCTAATGTATTAGTACAACAAACTTCTACACATGTCAATGCTACTAATCAATAGGAAAACATAATGATGATGTTGAATCAGAGGAAATGGTAGGAGATGAAGAACTGATGCTACAACAAAATAGAAGCACCATGTCATGATGATGTTAGAAAAAAATGTTAAATCAGAAAGCAAAGGAATCAAATTTTATATTGGATAGAATATACAAGGCTATGATATTAATCCCAAGAAGGCCTTATTTAGTAGTTACCATGGTCTCATCACTTTTTAGTGTGTACAAATTGATATAGATTCATATCACAATGTTGTACCCATTCTTAGGACACTCATTTGGGAAGAGATTACGGTAACATTATAATATCCTTTATTTATTTTACTAAAAATAAAATAATGAAACATGGAGATTATTTTCATTAACCCTTATAGAATGCATTTATATTAGATAACTCCCATAAAAATTTGTATTAATTATTGATAGATGAATTTAGATTGTATTTATCATAATTCTAACGATAATTAATATTAATGATTTTGAAGGAAAAATAAACTTTCACCCACTACATATGTGTGCACAGATGATAACCCAAGAATAGTGGGATGCGTCTACTGGCCCTCATACAGTGATGTTTTTCAAGTACAATTGGGCTAGTAATATATTATTTAAAAATACATGTATTCATCACATTGACTGATAATTTTTTTTAATGAAACAAAAAACGAGTTCTGAAAATAAGGAGTGGGCAAGAAATCTAATATACCCCTACAATAAAGAAAATATGTGTTACGTTTTACCTAAAAATGGTAGGTATATTAAATATACTTTAATAATTTTATTTTAAATGATACAATAATATAATTACATTCTTTTATTTATATGTGATTAATGAATAAATATCCAAAGACACTTCCATCCCACACCATGTGCTATGTGTAAGTATGACATAATAAAAAAATTCATTAAATAACTTTTACATAACAATGACTACTTATTTTAAAATATTTTTTATCTGAATTAGTCATAGGAATCCTAAAAAACTATATAGGATGAACTCCTACTATCAATGTCCTTGATGTGTCCAAAATTGTGTGGCCACATCAGATGTATGGGTTTTTCTGTTACACTCGAACATGTTTTGATAAAAAACAACATGAGGATAAAGATGAAGAAATATAATAGATGAAAAAAAGATTATCTTCCCTAGAATAAAATTTTCAATAGAAGACTATGTTGCTAGAAACTATTATTGGTGGGAAAGAAAAGAGAAGAAATACATAAAGAACAAAAATTTTGTGACGATCCTCCCACCCCCACCTGCTTTGAGGTGAGACATTTCCCCTCAAAGAGCTGTCTTAATTGAGGTAATAAATATTCTAATAATTTTTTCTTTGAAAAGTGAATATAAAACACTAATACCTTTCATGTTATGATATTCTACAGTATGAAAATGATAGTGATTTATATCTATCAACACTCACCTATCACCTTGTTGTAATGGTTACCATAATCAATATACAATACTACCTTCTAAAAACCATACCAATTCCAAAAGATATGTGATAGTGGCGATTAGCGTAACTCATATGTCGTGTGTTGAGATACTTGTTTCACTTGATGATGAATATACTCATATGGTTTTCCAAGTTGATGGAACATTCATATAATGACTGTCATATCTTGGAAAAAGACATGTTGATAAATAGATATTTATTTCCAAAATATTTTTAATTCTAACCCTTTAACAATTAATAAAAAAATATTTGAAATTATGAATGTAATTACATATGAAAAAATAAAAGGGGGTGAAATGAAAGGTCTACTCAAAATCATCTAATGGATCAACCAACCAATCAAAAAGATCTTACAAAAGAACCTTTACTCCACCCATTCCATATACTCATGTATTAACATTGAAGTTTCCTGATGATATATAGTTACAAAAGGGTATTAGTTACATAGATGATTTTGAAGAAAAAATGTATAAAGATGACATTAAATACTTCATTGATCTTGATAATTTAAAATAAATCCTCAACCATGAAGGGCTAAGAGTCTCAGTTCCAAATGTTTACAAGAGGTATGATTTCATGATTTAATTTTCCAGAATCTGATTATGACTAAATATATTTCATATTTTTTTAATTAATTATATATCAATACCAATTGAAGGGATTTCCCCATGAATATAAATTAGGAATAATTAGTCCTCATGACACTTATATAAAATAAAAAAATATATTTAATAAAAATTAATGAAATACTGATAAAAATATCCAAATAATTTAAAATAAAACATGTGGATGATCGACTCTTCTTAATACCAACATTACAGGAGTAAAATTCTACAATTTAATCATATAAAATATATTTTCATTTCCTTCATTACAATTTTTTTATTTTTAGGAAACATTGTATTCTCATTATGGTCAATTTGGATACACCATAGATTTAATTCATGTATTCACTACATGGATATGAATAAAACTAAACACAAATGATGACATTTTTAAATTCTTAATATTCTTCATCTAATATTTTAGAACTAATGATCAAGTTATATATTTTATATTATGTTTTAATTGGAACTTGGTTATGATAGGTTAGTATATAAAAATCATAAAAATCATGGAATGGGGATAACCCATGAATATAAGGATCCTAGAAATTTATACATATGGATAAGTATCGGGGTACATATAAAATCATTTCAATATCAAAAAACATATCAAAACCAATTAATTATTTTTCTCAGTGCTTCTATAGTGTTTGAAACAAACAAATTTAAAATATTATGGTTATTATGTTTTTAAATTTATGAGAGAGAGAATATTCCATCAAAAAATTAGCATTCCTAAAGAGGGTTTTGTGAAGATAATTATTATTTCATTTAAAATATTTATTAATATTTTGTGTATTTATATTTTTCTAGTACTATTATGAATTTTGAAAAAAAATCATATTCACAAGATGATATAGCTTTTTTTAAAAAAAATGAGAAACATACATTGTGGCAGAATGATCACAAATAGCATGAATTAGTGACTTCTATTGAATTTCAATATTTTTTCATATTTTTGTTTAAATTATTTATTTTTGGTATTACTCAAATAAGACTTGTTTTCCTATATAGGTGGATTAATTTATGCGAGTTGGGTGGTTTTCTCGAAGCTACTCATGCTCATTCAAGACAATAACTGAGATGATACCAACAAGGAATTGTGATAAGAATGTGTACAAATATTTTTAAAAGGTGAGTTCCTAATACGTATTTAGTTAATTATGTCATCATTTTATTTAATATTTGTAAGTAAATTTCCATATCATTTTTATCTAAAAGTTATTTAGTTTTTTCTAAATATCATTTATGAATTCATATTTTTCTTTCAACTATCTTCAACAAGACACTAAAGAGATTGCATGTTTCTTGTTTCCAATTTTACTACCCTTTCAATGGCCTTTATTTTTTGAACATCCAACACTATATACGTTTTCATCTAAGAAAATCAAATCAATATCATATGTTCCTAGTTACATAATGAAATTCAATGGGAAGTATAGTATCATTGGTAGTTCATATGCTTTTGAGACTTTGAGACATGTAGAAATCAACTTAACCTCAATCTGACACACGGTGTGACTGGTATGACTCCAAGTTCTACTTTTTATTTAAAATTGTCATTAATTTTAGTTAAAAATTAAAATGACATATTCAAAACTGATAAAATTTATTTGGATTGGTTTGATTATTTATGAAAATGGTCTATAAGTCATTATTGACATGTATAAATCATTGTCCACTCAACTCGATACATTATGTTCCTAGTATGACTCAAAGTTTAGGCTATAAATTTAAATTTGAAATTTCAATTTCAAAAGTCTCACTGAATAAAAACTAAGAAAACACACTTACATTATCTTGATAATTTAGGAAAAATATTCATAATTCATTTCTAATTTGTGGGAATCAGTCTGAAGTAAAAAAGAAGCACGATGCGATCTGTATAACTCAAAGTACATGCTTCCATTTTAAAATGACATTTAAGTAAAATAGCGAAGTGATGTAATCAAAACCAATAAAAACATTAACAGTGTTGTTTTAAATTTTTATAAAAATACAGAAGTAATTTAGGATGAGGAGTAATTGTAACACCCCACCCCTACCTCATTGGCTTGAGAAGGTGGTGAGGGATACATGGCCTTAAGCGGCGTTCCCAAGGCGCCAAATGCTAGTAATAAATGATGAGGGTTTCAAGATCAAATTGGGGAACAATTTCCATTAAGACAAAACCAATCAAACCATCCACAATCAATCACAATATGATGCATGTCAACCAAAACATTCAAGCATGTATTCCCAAAGGACAACCAAGTTGTTCCATAATACAACACAAAACTAGTACAACTAATACTATATCAGAGTACTATGTTAAAGACTCAAAAAAAGACCCAAAATAAGCCACGAAACACTCCATGGCTCCACACCATGATCCAAGCTCCAAGATCCACCTAGAAATAATGATGCACCACTAAAAGAGGGTGATGCCTTACCTTTTCCCACATCATGATACACAACATCTGCAAAGACACCAACATGCCAAAGTAGGGGGTGAGTACAACTACTCAGTAGGATTTCCCCAAATGACTTCCCTAAACATGCCACTAGGATAAAACTCTTAGCACATTTATATTCAACTATTTATATAAAATATTCACAAGTGAAACCATTAACATAAACCAAACACACCCTTACCAAGCCATCTCACCCAAACAAAGTATCAAAGGGAAATCAAAACAAACATTCCACAAGCCGTTTCATCATTTACACATTATCACCACAATTTCCATCTTACAAAGCTATATACAACAAACAACCAAAACGGTGGAGCTTCCATTCAACCCGTTCACCCTTTGACAACTTCCAGTACTTCCTGACAACATATTATTTTATGGTGGACCTTCCGTCCAATATCCATACAATTTTTATAATGGTATTTCCCGCCCACTTCCACAAAACATTCCAATCAATCCATAACCGAGAACATAACCCACCAAAGACACAACAACATGAAATAAACCACTTACATTACATGTCTTCTACTTATATAAATCACCCATTTATTGAAACCAACCTTAAATAAGTTTCCATGTAGTTACCCATTTCAATAAAACAACATATTTACTGAAAACCATTATCATCAACCATTTTCACAAATCATTCACAGCAACCCATTTTAAAATCATCATTTTAAAATCCCCAACAACAACCACTTCACCACTAAAGGGATTTCCAACCAAATTCTCACATCAAAACACAATTACATTTATACAAAACAAATTAATTTTAAAAAATATACACTAGATCTAACCAAGTGGAGTCAAGAGGAAATCTACCTACCGTTAGGGTTCCTGAGAAATCGACCCACAAGAAATCGCACCTCAAATCCAGAAAACGCACCCCTGAAACCTCTCTAGATTTCCTTCCCTATCATTCAGAAGCCTTAGAATTAACATCCAAATAAATTTCAACCCTATATCTACACACAATGGGTGTAGATATAGAAAAAATAGAGAGAGGGAGATGTAGATCTAGAGGAAAACACAAGGAACTCAAGAGGATAGACTTACCTAGGAGAAACCACCTTCAAACTGCCAAGACACCTCTTCAAAATTCTTCCAAATTGAGTGGGAGAGAACCCTGAACCCATGAGAACCTGAAATCCCGTGTGAGGCTCATGTGGGAGAGAATTGGGAGAGAAATGAGGCAACCCTAAGGGAGCCCAGATTTAAAAACCCTACTTTTAAGTGGCCGACGGTTATCCCGCACGGTTTGGCAAACTGTGTGCTAACCATGTGAACGCTACTACCTCGAGATCAAGGGTCCACATGGTTGCCTTCCACGGTTTGGAAAACCATCTGTAGGCTATGAGAAGCCTATTGTCTCCCCCTGTATGGTTTCCTGGAGAATCTGCACATTTTCCACTGACCATTCTCAAACTGTGCTCCCTAATAAAAGCCTTTAAACATATCTGAAACCATTCCAAACTCTCACAACCTCAACCCAACTCATCCCATGCACTTTAAACACATAAAAAGAATAATAAAAGGACATTTACCTCAAACCGGTGGTATTATACTATCCCCGCCATTGGAATTTCCATCCTCGGAAAGTAGTGAACCCACCCTTTGCTGAAAGAGATTGGGCCAATGCTTGACCATTTCTTTATCCCGCTCCAAATTCAGCTTTTGAATATGACCATGATAACACAAAACATGATCTAAAAAAATGCATTTACTGCACAAGACTTTCTCTTGCCTATCCACAACCCTCAATAGTATTTGAACCAATAAAGCATCTCGCTCTAGCTCAACATGATCTCATCAAATCACATGGTCATGATTCAGCTAATACTTTTTCAACTACGACACATAAAACAGAATGTGCAATGCACTAAACCTTGGTGGAGAAGAGAAATGATAATCCACCTTTCCAACCCGCTCAAGAATCTCATAAGGTCCAATATACCTTGGAGATAACTTTCCCTTCTTCCCAAACCGATGATGTCCCAACCTTGGAGAGATCCTCAAGAAAACATAATCACTGACCTCAAATGACAATGGTCATTGATGATGATCTTCATATGATTTATGATGACTCTGAGCCATCTCCATTCTCTTCCTGATTAACTCGATCTTCTCTGTTGTCTCCTGGACGAGGCTCGGTCTAACCATCGAGGACTCGCCCATTTCCAAACATCATAGTGGAGAACATCACAACCACCCATACAATGCTTCAAACAGATCCATATGTACGAATACCTGATAACTGTTATTATACGAGAACTCAACCAATGATAAGTTCTCCTCCCATGATCCACCAAAATTTATGACACAATCCCGCAACATATCCTCCAAAGTCTGTGTCGACCTCTTGGATTGACCATCCATCTGAGGGTGATATGCCATGCTCATCGTCAACTGTGTCCCAAAGGCTTGCTACAAGGATATCCAAAAAATGAGACGTAATCCTCAGATCTCTATCTAATACAATTGAAACTGGAATTCCATTCTTCTTTACCTCCTCCCAGATATAGATTTTGGACAGATCCTCCACCGTATGCAATTCATGAATCAGAATGAAATAGGCCAACTTCATTAGTCGATCCACTATCACCCAAATGGCATAGTGATTTCTGATCATTCATGGGAGACCTGTGATGAAATCCATCACTATTTTCTCCCACTTCCAAATAGGGATTGGTAAATACTAGAACATTCATGCTGGCCTCATATGCTCTACATTGACCTGCTGGCAAGTAAAGCATCTAGAAACAAACTCTGCCACACTTCTTTTTATACCAGCCCACCTAAACTGCACTTTCAATGCTTTATACATTATCTAAATTCTAGGATAAAAATATGACCTGGAATGATAATACACCCTGAGATGATCCTCCTGACAAGCAACTAGTACATCCATCTGATTACGAAAACACAAAACTGAATCTCCATTCAGTTTCCAACCCTCATTGGTCTCCACACTATTGAGTTTTGACCTCATGGTCGCACACTCAGAATCAGATATCTGAGAATCTTTAACCCGGACAACCAAGTTAGGAATCAACAATACTAGAAAGGAGACTTCTCTATCGCCCTGGTCCTCACATTTCAATCGCATGTCAGCTATAACCAACACCAACTGCCACTGGTCTGATTCATGTTTCACCACCCAAGTATATGATTTTCTACTTAATGCATCTACCACCGAATTTCCTTGAGCCAGTGTGTCCATCAAGTCAAAATCAAACACATGGAGATATTCCATCCATCTCCTTTTCCTCATGTTCAAATCCCTTTGTGAGAAAATGTGCTTCAACCTCTTATGATTTGTATATACTATGAATTTCTCACCGAATAGATAATGATGCCACAATTTCAAAGCGTTGAACACTGCTGCCAATTCAAAATCAAGAGTTGGGTAGTTTATCTCATGCACCCTCAACTTCCATGAGCCATAAACAACCATAGGATTTCATTGCATGAGAATGCACCCCAACCCTGATCCCGATGCATCGCAATACACCATGTACCATTTTCCTGCTTCTGGAAACACCAAGATTGGTACTGATGTAAGGCGAACCTTTAGCTCTTCAAAAAACTACTGACTCTGCTCATTCCACTAAAATGAAACATTCTTTCTTGTCAAAGCTGTCATCGGTGAAGCCAAACGTGAAAAATCATGAAGAAAATGTTGATAATACCTAGCTAGAATGAGGAAAATCTGTTCCTCAGGCACATTATTTGGTGGTTTCCATGAGATAACAGCCTCTATATTTTCTGGATCCATTGAAACGCCCCTTTCAGTAATCACATGGCCAAGAAAACGGACTTCCTCCATCCAAAAGTCACACTTTGACAATTTGGAAAACAACCAATGATCCCTCAAGATCCCCAACACTGTTTCCATGTGTTTCCCATGCTCCACCCTTGTCTTTGAATACACCAAAATATCCTCTACAAAAACCACCACAAATGAATCCAGATATCTATGAAATATCTGATTCATCAATGCCATGAATACTGTTGGTGCATTCGTTCGACCAAAGGGCATAACCACATATTCATAATGATCATATCTACTTCTGAAATATTTTTTAGGAATATTGTCTTTCATCACCTGCAATTGATGATATCCAGACCTCAATTCGATCATAGAGAGCTATTGAGCTCCCTTAAACTGTTCAAACAAATCATCAATTCATGGAAGTGGATATCTATTCATTTTTGTAACTTGGTTAAGTCGATGATAATTAACAAAGAGCCTCAATGTTCCATACTCCTTTTTTCACAAAAAACACAAGTGCTTCCCATGGATATGATTTAAGCTGGATAAACCCTTTGTTTTCTATGTCTTTCAACTGGAAATTCAATTATCGCTATTCAGTAGGTGTCATCTGGTAAGACGAAAGTGGGATAAGATTGTTCCCTGAAAAGAGATCAATCGTAAACTCCAATTCTCTTACAGGAGGTAACCCAGAGAAATCTTCAGGAAATACATCCATGAAATTATCCACCACTCCTGGAAGAACACGTTTTTCAACACCCTATACTGATTCCAACAACAACACTACCAACTGATATGGTAACGTGCCAACTGCTGGTGCCAAAAAACCTGTTGCACCCTGCCTTTCATGCCTCTCTCCTCCAAAGATATGTCTAATGCCATCATGTGTCGTAAAATCTATTTTCTGAACATTACAGTCGATGTGGGCCTTAAATGCCACCAGTCAATCCATTTCCAAGATTTCATCATACCCATCCATCTCAAGCACAGAGAAATTCGAAATTAGCTCAACCTTGCCCACAACCATACAACATGGCCTTCACAAGAAGGCTCGACACTCTCTTCGACCGAGATGATTTCGAAGTTTCAAAACCAAAGGCATCATTTCTACCCTTAAAACTAGAAACTCAACCACATGTGAAACAATAAAAGTGTGCGGCACTCATATCAAATAGAACATGAATCAAGGTAGAATTTAGAAGAATAGTACCTCGCACCGTGGATAGTCCTGACTGATCATCCACCACAACATTCTCGTCTCTGAAAAATGCCTTGGTTGCAACACTCTGAACATTATTTCCCTGTGGAGGAGTTGTGGTGTTCCGAGAATTAGCATAACTGAATTTTCTCTACTGACGAGGGGTATGTTGTTGTCCCCATATTGTTGATGCATACGACGTCTGTGATCCCTAAGTAGTGTCACGCACACCCGACCTCGGAGCATTCCGAAAATAATGATACAGATGCCCCATCTTATTACAATTTTGACATGCTCAAGGTTGTGTCATTCAACCGCGATTGATCTGGCTCGTAGAACCATAATGAAGACATCCTGGTTTGCTCTGGGTCTTTGGAAGAAAATTTACTGATCCTGCTGTCTGATTACGTGCCATACTCCTACCCGGGGAATACGTGTCCCTCCTCCTCTTGAATCCAGTGTTAGAGTTCCCACTATTCCCCATGGGTACCACCATGCTTCCTCCACCCGGAGCTCCCAACATATCCCTCTCAGCCACCGAAGATCTATTCACCATCTATGTGTATTCATCTATACACAACACCACTATCTTTGAAGGAATCTATCATGTCAAACTAGCTTTGAAGATACGAGCTTTCAATAATGTACTACCCTCCACCTCAGGTGAAAATCTCACTAAGTTCATAAAATTAGCTTCATACTCTGTTACCAAAAAGTTTTCCTATTTCAAATGGAAGAAATTTGTTGTGCACTGAATTCTGAAGGTATGTGGGTATAATTATTTATTAAACAATTCCTTAAAGCCTTCCCACATCATACCCTGGTCCATTACATCTTGGACTACCAACTACCACCACTGAAGGTAAATATCTTCTAACATATACGTGGCTAACTTCACTTTCAACTCTACCGGTGTTCCCATGAATTAGAAGATCTTGTTCATTCTATTCAACCATGCTTCTGCCCCCTATGGATCAGAATCACCCATGATGATGGGTGGATTCTTATTTTGAAACTAAACCACATGATCCACATGACTTGGTTCATCCAATTTATTTCCACTTTCCATAGCTTGGAAAGATTGCACTATACTTTGTTCTAACTACTAGTTCACCTGAGGCTCTGGTGTAACCACATTCACATCGGCCGCTTCTGGTTGGTTTCTACGATGCCTACCTGGTGTCATTTCTATAAACAAAAAACAAAAAACCATGACTCTCACTTAATTAGACATCAAGAATTCCCATTTCAATTTTCATTACACAACACTATCACAATGAGGCTTTCCACCTTTTCCACATTTACATGTTTCACCATTTTATGAAAATCAAACCATTTTCAAAATATCACCAGTTTCCATGATTCAAATCTTTCCGTTTTGGAACCTAATTCGAATTTTTCAAATTCAACACATTCATATCACAACATAAATCATTATACCCCCATGAAATATACATCCTAGAGGGAAGTCATTTCTACCAATCATGTCATGCTCATCTCACTGGCTACACCCACGAAAATGAGATATCCAATGCCTATAAGTGTCTCCAACCACATATGTTTCCAACTCCCTGATAACTTGATTTTCTGCATAAAATGGTTAGATAAGTCCTTTTATGCTATGCATTCCATGTTCTGACATTCCTATGCCTTGCTACCATCCCGACTCAAGGAATATACCACAACGAATGTCAACACCAAAACCAATGATCAACACCAATGATCAAACAACTGCTATCACCTGAAAGATAAGGACCGACCAAACTGATACCACTTGTAACACCCCGCCCCAACCTCATTGGCTGGAGGAGGCGGTGTTGGTTACTTTTCCTTAAGCGACATTCTCAGGGTTCCCAAGACTGGAAATAAATGATGAGGGCTTCAACATCAAATTGGGGAACCATTTTCCCTTAGACAAAACCAACCAAACCATCCACTATCAATCACTATAGGATGCATGTCAACCAAAACATTCAAGCATGTATTACCAATGGAAAACCATGTTGTTCCACAATACAACCCATAACCAATTCAACCAATACCATATCAGAGTACTATGCGAAAGACTCAACAAAAGACCAAAAATAAGCTAAGGCACACTCCATGGCTCTACACCAAGCTCCATGCTCCCTGCTCCACCCAGACATAATGATGCACCACTAAAGGAGGGTGATGCCTTATGTTTTTCCACGTCATGATACACAACATCTGCAAAGACACCAACATGAAAAAAGTAGGGGTGAGTACAACTACTCAGTAGGATTTCCCCAAATGACTTCCCTACACACTTCACTAGGATAAAACCATTAGCACATTTATATAAAACTGTTTATATAAAATAATCACATGTGAAACCATTACAATAAGACAAAAACACCCTTACCAAGCCATCTCACCCAAACCAAGTATCAATGGGAAAGCCAAACCAACATTCCACAAGGTATTTCATCATTTACACATCAGCAACACAATTTCCATATTACAAAGCAATGCACAATGAACAACCAAAATAGTGGATCGTCCGTCTAACCTATTCACCCATTCACAACTAGCGATACTTCGTGACCACTTATCCTTTGATGGTGTCCCTTCTATTCACTATCCATCCCCTTTTTAAAGTGGTACTTTCTTCCCACTTCCACTAAACATTCCAATCAATCCATAACCAAGCACATAACCCACCAAGACCACAACAACATGAAATCTACCACTTCCATTACATGTCAACGACTTCAATAAATCACCCATTTTTTTAAAACCACCCTTAAATAATTTTCCAGGAAATTTCCCATTTCAATAAGAAAATTTCTTTTTTGAAAAAAAAAATCATTGACTATATTCAAAAATAACTCATAGAAACCCATTCTTAAATCTTCATTTTAAAATACCCAACAAGAAACTCTTCACCACCAAAGGGATTTCCAACCAAATTCACAGCTCAAAACACATTTAATTTTAAACACAACAATTTAATTATAACCAAGAGTCACTTGATCTAACCAAGTGGATTTATGTGAGAAGCCACCTACCTTTAGGGTTCCCAAGAAATTGACCCATTAGAAATATCACATCAAATCTGGCGAATGCGCCACCGAAACCTCTCTAGATTTACTTCCCTAACATTTAGAAGCCTTAAAATTTACATCCACGGAAACCACAAACATAGATCTACACACAATGGGTGCAGATCTAGAAAACAAAGAGAGAGGGAGATGTAGATCTAGAAGAAAACATAAGGAACCCAAGAGGAGAGACTTACCCAGGAGAAACCACCTTCAAACATCCAAGAAAGCTCTTCAAAATCCTTCCAAAATGAGTGGGAGAGAACCCTCAAACCATGAGAACCTGAAATCCCATGTCAGGCTCAAGTGGGAGAGAATTTGGAGAGAAATGTGGCAACCCTGAGGGATCCCAGACTTAAAAACCCTACTTTTAAGTGGTTGCATGATTAGACCACACGGTTTGGAAAACTGTGCGCTAACCGTGCACATGCTACTGCCTCGAGATCAAGGGTCTACATGGTTGCATCACACTATTTGTAAAATCGTGCATAGGCTGTGTGAATCCTATTGTATCCCCCTACAATGTTTCCTGGAGAATCCTCACGGTTTCCACTAACCGTGTTTAAACCATGCTCCCTAAGAAAAGTCGCCAAACTTATCTGAAACCATTCCAAACACTCCCAACCTCTACCGAACTCATCCCATGCACTTTAAACACATAAAAACCATAATAAAATTCTATGTACCTCAAACCGAAGGTACTAACATAATCATTCTCACATCAATTTGATTCATGGTGTGACCGGTATGACTCCACATGTGTATTGTTATATAAAATTTACATTAATTTTAGAAAAAAAGACAACTGAACAACTCAAAACTCGACAAACACATTTTAATTATTTTGATATTTTTATTAAACAATCCATAAGTAATTTTAATGCGTATTAATTTTCCTCACATCAATCTGATACATAATTTTATCGATATGACTCAATTTTCTCATTATCAGTTTAAAATTGAATTTTTTTTACAAAGTGTCTCTCACATAAAAATGAGAAAATGCATATGATCTGTCTTGAATATTTAAGAAATTTTTCATAATTTTTCCGTGACATGTAATAAGTAATATCATATCAAACTGATATGTCATGTGACTGATATGACTCAGTGTGCATGTTTCGAGTTTCAAATTACATTTTAATAAAAAATAGATGTGGCATATTCAAAACCAAGAAAACACATTTGTAATTTTTTTATACTTTATTAAAATTATCCATATGTCATTTGAGATATATAGGAATTAGCCTATTTTCAATCTGATGCCTAGTGTGACCTGTATAATTCTAATTGTTTCTATTTTTTTAAAATTGGAATTAATTTTAATAAAAATAACCAGCTACATACTGAAAACTGATAAAATGATTCTAGATTGTTTTTATACTTTAAAAGCATTCAAATGTCATTTATAATGTGTATGAATCAACACCACCATGACTTGATGAATGGTATGACCAGTATAACTATAAGTGTGTGTTTTATTTAAAATTGACATTAATTTTTTTAAAAAGAACAAGTGACATATTTGAATCTGAGAAAATGCATTCATATTGTTTTAACACATTGTTAAAATGATCCATCAGTCACTTGGAACGTTTAGAAATCTGCAACACCTTAGTATCATGCATGGTGTGAACTCTATGAATATAAGCGAATCTTTTTATTTAAAATTGGCATTAATTTTATTAAAAAAGACAACTTACATTATCAAAACAATGAAAATAAATTCATATTATTTTGATACTTTATGAAAATGATCTGTAACAGATTTTTGGTGTGTAGGAATCAACCACATCTCAATCTGATGCACAATGTTACTAGTGTGACTCAAAGTGTACATTATTAGTTTAAAATTGACATTCTATTTAAAAATGTGTCACTCATTTTAAACCAATAAAACATACTCATATTTTCTTGAAAATTTAGTAAAACGATTAGTGAGTTATTTTTGTCATGTAAGAAGCAATATCACATCAATCTGACACACTATGTGACTAATATGACTCAAAGTATGTGTTCCCATTTTCAAATAGAATTTTAATAAAAAAACAAGTGACATACTAAAAATATTGAAAATTAATTTGGATTATTTTTATACTTTTAAAAAATGATCCATATGTCATTAGTGATGTGTATGAATTATCCAAACCTCAATCTGATAGATGGTGTGACCAGTATAATTTCATGTGTGTCTATTTATTAAAAAATGACATTATTTTTAGTAAAAAGAACCAGTGACATAAAAAAACATAGGGAAAAAATTTGTATTATTTTGATATGTTAGTAAAATGGTTAATTAGTCATTTATAACATTTAGTAATCAACCACACCTCAATATGACTCAAAATGTGACTAGTATAACTCAAGCATGTATTTTTATATAAATTTCAGATTAATTTTATTAAAAAGAACAAGTGACATAGAAAAACCCGATCAAAACATATTCATATTTCTTTTATACTTAAATAAAATGATTCGTGAGTAATTTGTGAAGATTTTAAATCAAAACATCCTCAATATGATTAATGATAAGACTGGTATGACTCAAAGTGTCCATTGTCAGTTTAAAATTCATATTTTAGTTCAAAATGTGTGTCACTCACTAATAACCATGCAAATGAGCTCTGGTTGTCTTAATAATTCAAAAAAGTGATTCATAAGTCAATTTTGATGCATTAGAGTCATTATCAAATAAAAATTAGACATAATGAAACTAGTATAACTTAATGATTATGATTTCAGTTTGAAATTATTATTTAATGAGAAACACAAGTGACATACTAAAAACCAAGAAAATTCTTTCAGATTGTTTTGATACTTTATGAAAATGGTTCATATCTAATTTGTGATTCATAGGAAATATTCATACCCCCATCTAATGCATGTTGTGACAAGTATAACTCCAAGGGTTTCATAATTTAAAATTGAAATTAATTAGTAAAATGAAGAGGTTTCATACTCAAAACCAAGAAAAAAGATTTTTATTGTTTTCATACTTTAGGATAATTATCCATATATCATTTTTTATCTTTAGGATTCAACCCCACCTAAATACGAAGCATGGTGTGACTGATATACCTCAAACTATGTCTTTTTATTTTAAATTGATATTTTATTAATGTATTCGTCCATATTGATGTATAATTTATTTATTTATAGAATTATTAACATAATAATTCATTTTCTTATATAGATGTATTCTTTTTCTTTGGTGGAGATGATTTTATTTTCAAATAATACCAAGTGTGGAATTTTTTGAGTGGTAGTCGCGGGTGGGAAAGAAGACAATAAAATTAATGTATTTAAATGTTTCTGGTTAATTGTAAATGTAATTATAAAATTTTTTTTTGACAAGTATATAGTAGTTTCTTTTTGTTTCCAGGATGAAAATTTTATTTCAATTAAATTACATATTTTTCATCCACATTTTACATTTTTTTTATGTACAAGTTTTTTTTTCATTATGTGGTTATCTAAACAGTGCACTGTAGCAGGCTGGGCCATTATCAACAATATTTCTAGCACTGATAAAGGCTCCCCTTTATTATTTATATAAAAAAATATAAAGGTGCTCCTTCATTAGTGTTTTTTTATCACTGATATTTGGGACCCCATTTAATGTTTCTAAGGATAACTGTGCTTTTTTAGCATTTTTATAGGCCTTTTTTCATGATGTCAAAGAAAATATTTATAGAAGTTATTTTTTAATAAGATATCTCTAGTTGTAATATATTATTTATGTGGAAAAATTTTAGATACGAAATATAAAAAGAAATATATTTTAAAATCATGGAATATTAATATGTGATATGTTATAAGAGGCACTAGACATAAGATGTTATTATTAATGTAGACATCATTATATGGAACAAAAATTTTGTAATCATCTAATTAAAATAATCTTAATGGAGTTATTGTATAAAAATTCAGTTGTTTTTAGTTTTATTTCAATATCTAAGATTTATTAATGTCATAATCTCAACATATCATCTAATAACATTAAGTGTTTAAGTGCAATGATTGAAATTCTAGACCAATATTAGAGGAAACAAAAATTTATAAACATTTCCAAACAAATATCCTTTGATACCAATGAAATAATTTATTTTTCTCTCTTAATAATCTAAATCATTCAAATAAAGGTACACAAGAGCATCCATAAGACACCATATCTTTGACAAACTCAGGTTTGGTGCCTAGAAAGATTACCACATGGGAGGGGTCAGTTCTTAAAATATATTCATTGGGAAAACCATGTCAAAAATTAGTACCTTGTTAATTAGAAAACAATACATTTTATCCCATTTATTTCTAAATAGGGAATAATAATGTTAACTTTCAGTGCACCGAGACATGGGATTGTCAGATGAATGGATTGAGGAATGTGTAATGTGGGTGAACCCTTCGAATTTTCTCACACTCTAATGTGGGAAAATTGAATTCATAGTTTATTAATCTTTATAAATTAAAATAATAAATAAATTTTAAAAATTCTATTAAATATTAATAACACTACATATTTCCTTTTCTGATTTTAGGAATGAAAAATATTTAAAAGTTTTTTGAATCTTGTTTTCAAACATTTAAAAAAGGATACAAGTCACACAACAAAAATAGGGTTTAGGAAGTGTTAAAAGTTTAAAAATTGAAAGGGACATTCATGCGGTAGGTATTAAATATAATCCTAGTATCCTATTTTATGAATCTTTTACTTTCAATATATTTAATTTTTATTCATTTTTAAAAATAAAAGAACATGCTTTTACACTTTTTTATATAAATTATTTCTGAACCGTTGGTAATGGATGTCGTTCAAAAACAAATTATGAATCAAACATCCATAATACTCTAATATTTAGGGATTTTAGGTGTTGTAGAAATAAAAAGTTAGTTTATATGTGAATTTAAATGTTATGATAAATTTTGATTTCTCAAATAAATAAAATTTTGGTTGCAACTATGCTTTTTCATGGTTTTCTTTTTTCAAGATGGGTTTGTGCCACTATCATATATTACTACCTGATTTTTGGAGAAATTTTATTGGGGGATTCAACTTTTATCTTTGTGATATTTTTTTATGTTCATTATTATGTGTAATGATAATTTTTTTATTCAACCATAGTATGATTTTGGTCAAATGTGTGCAGTTAATATGGAAATAATTAGAGTAATTTTATAAATTTTTAAATTAATTTTGCATTTTTTTATTATCCTTGATCAGTTTTACACGTATCATATTATAGTGAACCGCATTGTTGTTTGGGTTTTAATTTTTAGAAACTAAATTTAGTCCACCCACTCTCTTCTTATTATCTTCGCTCTCCTCCTAGATGACCATTAATGACCAAAATTTATTTTTAAGGGTTTTAGTTGTTTGTTGGTCGACTCCTTAGATCCTAACCTTATGACATTAACTATTCATGAGTTAAATTATCTTTCATATTTATATTTTTTATTCCTCATATTAAACCATACTAAGGATCCATATACAGTGGTAGGTGTGTTTCTATTATTAAATTTTTATTTAAATTAATAGGATGCAATTTTTTCTTGAGGACATGTGATGTTAAGAACTGAGCATCATACATTGGAAAAATTCTTATTAAATAATTGGTGTGAGATAGTCTATTAAAAACATTCAATATATTTAGTTTTTTTGTGTTTTTATCATGCTTTCATTTTCATTTATGTTGTAGTTATGATTATTTTAATAATGTAATTAATTTGAATATTAGAGGGGCACGAAGTTGTTCTGGTATGTATGACATTATTGTTTCTTTTTGTTGTATTTCCATGATAAATGAACACCATGATTGTTATTTGGTTATATTTACCATGTCAAAATGGGACATTGATATGGTTTTTTTTCACAAGATTGATGTCTTTAGATTAGAAAGGTTAGATATTCCCCAAATGTGGATGTGTACTGAATGAATGAATAATATAAATAAAATCAATGGGATGATACAGATATTGATAAATAAAATAGATAAATATAGTAATAGAAATGTTTGTTTATTATGGTAATTAATATTTATGAAATTGGTAAATAAATAGGAATTTCAAATAAATGATATGATATATCGATAATTTAATCGTTTTTATTAACCTATTGAAATTTATTTTGTAGGTGGAGGTACTAGTAGTTATGTGGAAGTAATATTTTAAATGAAAAGAGGGTTATAGATATTACTTAAATAAGATTATGAACCTAGGAAGTTATTTTTTCACAGATATAGATCATTTTATAATTTTTTAATTTCTTATACCCCACTTTCTAGATTTGAAAAATTTATCCAACACCCATATAATGTTTTGGGATATAGGCGAACCACCAATATCATTGATATAGTTGAAATATAATAGATGAATCTTATAACTCTTCTTCTCTATCATCTGAACATGGATAAGTTAATATTATCCAATTAATATGGTAATGGTTATATGGTTATGGTATCTGGTTGAATGGGATATGGTTATAATGAAATGTTGTATCATTGGTGTTCTGTTATGGAATAATATGTTACATGGTTATGGTAATGGTTGAGTGTCTTGGGGTGTATTTTATTAGGCTATTAGGGTGACTATATCAATGTATTAGAAGGTTTAGTGTATTCATATTTTATTTTTTCATGATTTTCTATATTTATATTTGATGTGGATTTAAAGACTGAGTCTATAATGAAAAGGATTTGTAGATGAACTAGATTGGAATTATTAGTCATATTTAATGTTTATTCACTAAACCTTATGTATGTTTCTTCCTCATTGATATAGTCATTATTCGGTAAGAACCTACTAAGAAAAATTGTATGGTCACTATTACATTTATATACTATATCTATAGATTTTTTGAATGATTTTAGAGATTGGTTGCTCTTTATTACCTCATTAATTAGTGATTAATAGATTTTTAGGGATTTATTTCCTATTTTATTTTACAACTATTTTTTATTTTTATTGCATTATAGAGATGGTATTGTTATATAACATTACATGAATTATTACATTATGGTTTTCATATCAGGTTATTTTATCAATGGAGTTTTTATTCATCATTGGGATTCTATTTTTCATGGGATTATAGTGGTTAATGACTCTTATAATTCATTTAATATACCTTAGGATCCACTTAAAAATTTATTTAATATCTGACTTGGGCTTCAATGTGCACCCTCAACTATAAAAAATCCCAGGAGGGGTTTTAGTGGGTTCAAGTCATGAAATAGTTTTATCATAGAAAATATGTTTATTTTAAGATGATGTTTAGTGTAATCACTAGCGAGGTCATCATAGGTTTGTTAGGGAAACCACTATTTTGAGTTTATCATTGGCATAGGATAGAGAGATATACTGATAAATAGAATCAACCTAGTGATTTGATACAAGGAAACTTATAATCTATTAAATATTCTTATGTAAGACCGTACTAATTATTTTGTAGAAACCTAGTTTTTATACATGCATCACAATCTTTTAAGAATGTTTTTTTATTATTTGTGAATTTCTATGAAAATTAAAATGAATATATTTATAGTGATTTACAATAGTTTCATATCATAGGAATATAATTCTATTTTTCACAAATAAGACTATTTAGAGGATGATGAACTCATGTTTTTGAGGCGGGATAGATGTAGTAAGATACTTAAGATATTCATCGGCATATCAATAAAATGGTGGAGGATTCATTGAAAATAACATTACACAAGTTTTAGTGATAGAATATTATAAGATATGAGGGTTCAATTTAATATTAAATGAACAATCCATGGATATATGAGGTAGGAATTGTGATTAGGATGATTTTAGAATGAAAAAATAATTATATTTCTTTGGATTTAAAATTTAGGTAAAGTGAAGCTAAATTGTATTATATTTTCTTTATTATTGATCATGAAACTTCATTGGTCACATGGGATAAGTTTAAGAGTTAGTTATGTGCATATTTCTTATCTTTTACATTGGTTTAGATAAGGTGTTAGTAGTTTTGACCATCAGACCATAGAATTTGACTATGCAATAGCGCATGGTGAAGGTCACAAACCTCTTATATTATTATTTTGACCTCTTACCAAATGAGGAGGTACATAAATTATAGTTTAATAATGATTTTCACATAGAGACTTAGTTAAAACTAAACCATTTAATATTTACAACTTATATTTAGGTTATCATAAAGGTTGAAGTGGTTGAGGATACTTTGCCACATAAAAATTTACTCCAAGAAGAAAATTCTCAAAACATCGATGGAGTGGAGCTGAAGAGTGAGGTTGAAATTTATCATAATATTTAATATTCTAACCCATGAGGATCCTCCCCCAAGTATCATTCTATTGTTTATTTAGATATCATATTTCTTATACTTTTATATAGAAATTATGCATGTTGTTCTATAATTTTAGTAGATACGAACATTAACTATATATATTCAATGGTACAAAATTTTCAATATAGAAAACATTAAATAATAGTGGAAAACACTAATAATTTTAGATTACACTAAAGAATTTTTTTCCACCATGACCTTCTCATTAAATATATCATCAGGATATCTGACTGCTGATGTGAGAAGAAACCATCAAAGAATAACCATGGGATATTTCCTAGCCTTAGAAACCTAGAGATGAGGGTGGATGATATTGATGTTGATATTAATTGAGATATGGTTGAAGTGTATGATTTTCAAAACTAAAATAGATAGAGTATCCAACACTAGGAGTGTAAAAAATTATTTTAGATTGCATCAACTTCTAGTCTACCTTGGATTATGATTTGATTAATATAGTAACATTGCACTCTTTTATTATATATACCATGTATAAGGAATTCGAATATAAAGTGGAAAGAAATATTAAACCATTGTTCTTATAAAGAACATTTTGGGGGACATGGTAGATTGATGAATTTATGTTGAGTGTTAGACCTGATTTTATAGTGGAATCAAACAATTAATGAGTTCGTAATTTTATAGATACACTTATAATATGTCATCATTTTCATGGGTTAGTGATATTATATTAAGGTCGCAATTTACTATTTTTATAAATAATTTTATTCTTTGAAATATAATGTGAATTTAAATTGTTTTTTATTAATTGGAATATTCAAATGAATTTTATATTTTTAGATCATATATCATTATACCTAGAGATATTTTTTTTGATGTTAGTAGACGTGTAGGTAGAGAAATTTCTATGATTGTTATAAGATTTCATGGTTTTTTATATTATTTTGTGACATTATACCCTTGATGTGAAATCATGTTTGGGATAAAGTAATATCCTAAAATATTATCTATTAATATTTACCATTATTGGATAATGTATCAAAAGTTTTAGAAAATTAATATTAAAAATGATGACCAATTGAATAAGTTATTAATACAATGTATGTTTTCTATTAGTGGATAACCATTGTTTCATGAAAATAAGGTAGATAGAGATTTTGTGTATTTAGATTGATTATAGGAAGTTAGACCCGGTGACAGTGAATAAATATTATCTACTCCTAGGTAATAATGATTTAATTGAATATTTTAATGGATCTTATTGGTTTTCAATGATTTAAAAACAAATAATAAACCCTTAGTTATGGTTTAAGAATAAATTCAATCCAAACACATATTTCAAGTGACTCTATTGAATTTTTGAATTACAAGTAATTCAATTTAGTGTCATGAATTTATCGGCAGACTTTATGGGACTGAAGAACTCATTGTTTCATGTTCTTCAACATTTTTCATTATAAGGATAATTAATTAAATTTTTTTTATAAAAGATCATAGAATGAGAATGATGAGCATTTGAATATTATCTCGGAGAACTATTGATTATATATGTTGTAAAAAACCTATCTAAGTGAATGTTATAGGCATGTGAGGTAAAATTAGTTTTACATGTTTTATCTTAGTAGAGAATAACTATTTTTTCATTTATTATTATGGTGGTTGTTTCTTGTAAAACACCTATGAAAATTATGTATTTACGAAGTATTATTATGTTTGTAGGTTACTATACATGTATAATACCCTATTACTCTCTGATAACAAAACCATTGAATGTTTCAACCACGAACGTTCACCACTTTATTTTGATGGATTACGTTTAGGTAGAATTAGAGAACATAAAAAAGAAACTAACTATTTGAACCTAACCTTTTCTTTTTTGCTGCAGGTTACATAATTGAGGATTATTTTAGATCGTCCAATATCATTCTTGGATTAAATTTAATTATAATGTGAGTAGTGATATATAATGGGTCCATGTAGTTACATTACCATGAATATTACTACATCACCCATGATCTCCAATATATAGTGGTGGTCCATTATATGACATTATAGTGATATTACCTTATCATATAGAATGTCATTGACATTAAAGGTCATAATATCTTGTGATATATCTTCTTTAAATAGAATTTGAATTTGTATTATTGGATATGGGTGGAAGTCTTAACGGATTATGAATTTGATATCTCTTATACTCTAGGGAAATGATACTTGTTAGTTGATATTCATTGAAGTAAAACATATGTATATGTTCCTTTTGAGGATTTATAATACTAGAGTATGATCGAGGATATTGAATCCTTTTATATTTAAATGTAAATGATTTTTAGTAGAGTTTATCTATATCATATGGGAGTGAACTCTAATTTATTTTTGAAGGTGGAAGAATCACTACTAGGAGATCATAACGAATGGGTTTTCATATATCCTATATTATTTATATATTCTATTGGTAAAGGGATGGAGTATAAAGAACAATGGTTATTATTTAGAGGGATGTTGTTTAGCCAATAAGTTTTGTGAGAGGTTTTTCTTCTTGAGTTTCAATGATCACCTTTAGAAGAGAATCAAGGTATTTTCAAGATGTGTCATGATTTCAAGGGGCGGTTTTAGTGTCCTAGTATGAATAATTCAATGATAATTTTAATATCTTGATTAAATTATTTTAGATAGATAAAATCCATGGATTAACTTCTTTTTGGAATATTACAGTCTTTGGATGTTCCTCAATGAAGTGGAATGATATATCCATTGATTTTACGATAGGTTTCCCCAAGAATTTGTATTTTATGATACTAATTATTTTATTATATATTTTTTGATATAGTTAGATTATATCCATGAAATTATAGAGTTTATATTAGTTTAGGAATTGGATGGTATCTTTGTGGAAGTGGTGGGAATGATTCAGTGAGTTAGGGTGAATATTATCTCTAATAAATTTTGTTACTTTATGAGTATAAAAGGGTCTGATGTAGGCATTTATCTCTTAGTTATATCATGATATTAAATTTTATCCTTATATAGAAGGGAAAATATATCAGAAAATATATATTATAGAATACATGTTTCAAACATGAGTTCTCAATTTTTTAGGGCAATGCAAAAATCATTTTTCTTTCATTGAGTTTTCTCATAACAAATGTTATCATTCATTCATTGACATGTCATTATTTTAGGAATTTCATTAGTGGCATTATGGATAACCTTTATAATGAATAAAGTCTTGTAATAGGGTGAAAATTTGATAATATTTTTTAAAAAGAACAATGTATATGTTGTAAGTTATTATACAATTGTTGAAATACAAATGAGATTATAAGATATCATATGTTCATCTAAAGAGGGTACCCTTGGAATTTGAGGTTACTAACATGTGTTTCAAAATATTTATCCCTTTCATTAATAGTATAATATTGTTAGTGTTAATTACTCTTTCCATGATCTTTTATACATATTTAGGTATAATAGAATATTAGATAAGTGGAATATATGTTATAACTTCCACCTTTGAAGCATCATGTTCTTAAAATCATCCTTGTGTTGTAACTTCAAGGGTAACATCATGACACTCCAACCAAATTTACTAGGGTGATTAAAATATTTTGTTAGATGAAGAATTCTTGGAGTAAACTATAGAAAATTACGACTATATTGATAAGGCCATTTATGTATAATTTAATATTATTTAGCATGTTTTATGGAGACATATTACATTGAAGAAAATTTCAAGGGTGGAAGAGTAAAAAATACAAGTTCAATACTATGTATAGTTTTTAATATTGTTTCTTTTAGTACAGCATGAACTTGTATTGAAGTGATTTATATTTTGTCTCTATTTTAGTTTTCATACTATGTTGGATTCTTTTCAAATGTGAGATTTCAGTTTGAGGAGAATCACAAGTGGAAGTTTATTATTTGGTTTTATGTTTTGTTTCTTATCGTGATTTTTTCTTATAGAGTAGAACCATTTTATAGGTATCTATTATAAAGGACATAAAATTATTCTTCTTTAATAAATAATATATTTTATGTGTGTATAAAAATATATCATTTTGATGGTGAATAAGATAAGTTATGAAATAAAATTATTTCTAAAAGAAACAATATAATTGTCATGTCATCATTATTCGATGGTTTTCTTTTTTTATCATGGTTTGTGTCCACCATCATAGTTTGATGTTTTGGTATGATATAAAGGTTATAGAGTTACAATAATATCCACCTTATGATAGAAATATATGATTTTTTTATATTATATAATATGGTTTAATGAAAATTATATTATCTCTTATTATGGTTTGGAGAATTATTTTAATGATGTTTCAGCATAAAATAGGGGTAAACTTGTCTTGTTTCTTAATCATGGTTGAAAAATGTTATGTATTGAGTAGAATCCACCATGGTTTCATCATATATTATTTAAGGATTCCAAAAAACCACCTTATGTTTTATACATCGATGTTAACGTCTTAGTCAAATAGGAGAAGTAAATTAGAAAATGATTCATGAATTTGTATGAGTTCAATATTGAAGTCACACTGCTTTTATGATCATCCTTGAAAAAACCATCCCATATCAAGTATTTGGGAACCATGTTTAGTTTCGATAAATATTCATTTATATATAAATTTTATCCTCCCTCTTTATTCAAATTTTGTATTTACTCTTTGAGAACCATTGATGTCTTATAGGGAGTTCTAAGGATTATGGTCATTTCTTAGTTGACTCATGAGACATTTCTTTTAAGAAATAGTAACTGTTTCTATATATTACCAACATAAACAATAATTTATTAAAAATAATTTACATGATTAGAATCATTATATTTTGTAAGTAATAATATTGCATGGATTTAAGGGTTCAATATCTTTGCAGACTAGCTACATGATAATCTTATTTTACCAAAAACTGGATAATTTATTCTTAAAGGCACCATTCTAGAAAAAATTATAAACATATCATTAGTAATAATCTTCCTAATAACCTAAGAAATGAAAAAATAAGAGCGGGGAAACATCAAACTCTTAATATAGGGTGAATTAACATTTTTTCTTGGAGGATTCAAAATAATAATTTAAAACTTGACCATAAAAGAAATATCATAACATCGTGAGTGATAACCAAAAAATTAGGTGATAATCAAAGTAAAAGGTATACGAATTTCAATCCAAAAAATAACAACATGGAAACATAATAACTATAAAATTGAATGTAATAATTTTACATAAACCTGTAGTCATAACGATGTAATATCATAATGAATAGCATCCTTTAACATTAAAATAAATATTATCATAGAGAAATTATAATTTTGTGAATAATTTATTTCCCATTTTCATATTTTGAATAAAAAAATCCCATACATCATGTTTTGAATAAATAAAATATTATCACTTCATATTTTGAACAAAAAAATTTACAGTTCGTTTTTTGAATTGAAAAAATGTCAATGTTTCATGTTGTGATCAAACAAAATGTTCATGACTTATATTTTGAAGAAACCAAATTTACATTAAAGTCCTTGTCTTATGAGAAATAAATCCTTATCAAATTTATTGAATAGTTATATATGACCCCTACCATCATCATCCATTCATAAGAGTTCCTCTTAACATCAAATCATTCCGCTCAACATAAATAATGCATTAGAAAAAAATGGGTCTCAAAACATTTCCAAACGGTAATATCTGTAACAAAATAATGATCATCTAATACCAAAAACCTGATCCCCCAAAATTATTATTTATAAATGATAACATATTGTTTTATTTTTTAACAATTACTTCATTTGAAAAAATACATTGAAAATATATTAGAACATTCAAAATGTAGTTTTTCTAAAAAAATAGTGTTATAATATCATCTTTAAAAGAATTGATCCTCAAGTCACTTTAGTTAAGCCAATTATTTGAATATGATGATAAATTTCTTAAAATATAACATAAAAAAATTACAATAAAGAGAAATTAATAAAATAAATTTACTAAAATGTAAAGTATAAGGGTAGAATATAATATCAGGGAATATATAATTATTTGAAAGGATTTAAAACGTCGTTATCAAACACCCACAATATAAAAAGGATAATGAGACATTTATTTTAAAATAAATTATGGTGAATATAATAATTATTTAATATAAAAAATATTATTTACAATAGTAAAAAAAATTAAGAATTAAAAACTTCAAAATAGAAGAAAAACGTTTTAAAAGAAACTATAATTATTATTAACAAAAAATACTTTTCTATGAAATAATAGAATTTTCAAGGAATAAAACATTATTATGAAACATTATTTCCATATAATATATATTGGAAGTAATAAATAACATCATAATAGGTCATAAAACACAAATTATGAAAGAAATAGTCAAATAGTATTGATTATAACCCACGTTAAACATTTTATTCTTGAATTCACTTTATAATTTGAAGATCATTTAACTTAAGACCTCTTAAAAGAGATATAGATTTAAATAAAACATAAATTTCCATGAATAAATGGTATTTAATGATATAATAACTCAATTAGGTAGTATATACTCTACTTCCAATGAATTTGGTGCATAATACAAAACATGTCTCAATGATAGGAACTTGAGATGAGAAACCTTACCTTAGAGTATCGCTTACTCAATTGTTCTCTAAACTCTTGTATAATGAAAATAAATATCATTATCAATTATCTCAGAACCTTAATATAAAAAACATCCTATTATATAATATTTTTTACCACATGTTTCAAATATATTAACTGATTATTGTTTAGTTTCATTATCTAGTCTTAAAAATATTGTCAGTTTATTTAATAAAAACATCAAGAATAAAAGATTCATTCTCCATATGTTCTTTAAAGTTCATCAATACTACATCATTAAAGAGAGAGTAATATTTTTTTCAATGACTACATAAGTCCCATTTTAATTATGTGAAATATATTAATATGTCTTGTGAAAAACTAAATCACGATGAATTATTTTTTGACCTGTATAAAAATTAAAAGGTGGTATAATAGTACACTTTTTAAAATTTTACAAAGAATTTCTTGAATCTTTATAAAAACATAAAAGTATCATTATTACATGATATTACCATTTATTTAGTCCCATAATCATTTATGGCATAATAGTTATAGCATCTTTTACAAAGGTGGTTAAATCATCCAAAAAATGCAATGTGTAATAATGATTTAATGAGAAAGGGGATGTATTTAGATAATGATACAGAACCTTCAACATTTTATAAACATAATATATCCCAATCAAATAAATTATAGGAACTATCATTGATTGGTGGATATTAAAAATTAAATTCATCATTCGTGGAAGAAGTAGTCCAAATATACACATGATTGACGATATCATTTTTCAATGGAAGAATAAAATTCTAGTGTACAAAAAATAATAATTTTATAATGGTATTTGTGACATAGAAAACATATTTTTTTCTTAAAATCCAACCATGAAACCATCCATCTGTAACTCCCTGACTTTACCCACTAGGTTGAATATGTAGATCCATAATACCTCACGTATGCCTCCCAATATACAAGAGGCTTCTGACTAGCAGTGAGGGTCTGAACACCGTAGGTGAGGAGATAATACCGTCAGTATCATATCCTTTCATAAATAATATAAATACTTAAAAATAGCTCATAGTAATCAATTTTAATATAATAAAAAATAATGCAATATAAAATGGGAAAAATTATATAAAAATAAATAAACCAGCTCCCTATGTGGAAATGAAAACAAGAGTAAATAGAGTGAAAGAAAATAAATAAATAAAAATAGTGGAACCTTCTAGAGTAAAAACTGATACCACTTCTGTATCCATGATCCTCATCTCAACCATCTTCCATGGGCCCATTTCCCTAAACCAGATCCCTATACAAGAAGTTTGTGTGCACACCAAGATGTATAAGTAGTGTGTTAGTAATAAACGCTATAGGACACAAGAAATGTGTAATTAAAATATTCATACTTGTATAATCCGTGTATTGCATGATAAAATAAACGTTCAAGTGAGCATAAAAAATTATGTGCCAATTTTCCATCCACAAACCAAGACACAGTGAGGCCTGTATTTTCTTACTTCAGCTCCATTTCGGAAGGGATATCATGGATATAAAAAGTGATCCAGAATTAGACATATGGTCAGTGAAATTTTTCTCAACATTCACAAAGTATTTATTGAAAATGATTCACAGTATCCAAAAGGAATCTAGTTCTATCATGATACTCATTATCCTCAAGGCATATAATTTTGAGTTAGTCCACAATGATATCATAGTCCAACCATGTATAATATCCCACATTTTTCAACACTTCCAGCTGGGTACACTCCCCCTCTAGGGAATAATCATATCATCATGGTCCACCTTTTTTGAGTTGTATGAATAAACCTAAAAAGGCATGGTAACATACATAATGGGATATAGAATATAGGGAATTTCATAATATATCATCATGAGCATTAGTAAAAATAAATAAGTACATTTGATCATCATCAAACATGGTAAAAAGATACAAAATCATACTCAATGAACCAATAATTATAAATAGGTCTAATGAGCTACATACACACCAACATGAGATCACAATCAATAATGGAAAACAAACAATCTAATAAATGAATAATTATATGATAAAATGTGTATACAAGAACCCTAAATTGTAATGAGATTATTACCTCATTGTTTTTTTATTAATTACTCCAAGGTTCAACAAAGGATCAATGAGAAAACCACATTGTTCACTAATAGATAATTTTATCATATATCAAGGATTTGGAACTTGTGTTCCAGTTCATCAAAAATGTAGTTTAAAAGGAGTCTAAAGAAGATTCCACTTGTAACATCCCAAAGTTTCATTAATAGAAACCCCTTTTTATCTAATTAAATGTCTATTTATGTTTATATAAAATGTCAACTTATTTGGTATTATGTTAAGAATTTTGACAGTTTCTAATATAGTCGTTGAACAGTGATCACATGATTTGTATAAATATAGGACTTTAACAAATACAATTTACGCAGAAAAAAGAAGCGATGGACTCATCCAGTAGAATTTCCCCATAGGAATCCAATTTGTCGGAGCTTGGAAAAGAGGTGGAATCCTTGGGCTTCGCTCTTGACCAAGCCCAAGCTGAGCTTCATCATGTCAAGCTCGAACGTGACCCTCTATGGGAAAAGTGGAAGTTGATTGAAATTACCACTCGAGCGATGTTATCCGAGCCACCCCAAGAGTCGGTCACCATCGCACACCTTACCCTTAGGTCTTATGAGGCTCTTTTAAGGGGTTATGTATCAAATAAGTAGTACTATGTTCATGTACATTATTTTGTTTTTATATAATAATGAATATAATTTCTAGTCATTTTTGATACATTGTAAAAAGTTTTTAATGTACAAATGTTGTTTTTAGTTATTATTTAATTAAGAGATCTATTTTATTAAATTAAGGGACTTTTGGAATTAAATAATATTTTAATAAAATAATAATATTATTATTAAATTAATTTTTATTAAATATAAATGATCTTATAATTTTATGAATGCAATTATAATTTTTATTAAGGTTTAAAAGCCATTTCTGTCAAAACCCGTGAATTTTCGATAAATGTCAGTTTTTATTTTAAAAATGAAAATTAACACATTTAGAAAATTATTTGGATAAAATAAATGTCATTTTTTGTAATCAGGATGTCGAAATTATCCAACGGTGAATTTTTCATAATTTTCTGAGACAGTCAAATTTTTGGGTAAAAATTAAATACCGTTTAAATATATAATGTGTTTTATGACATCATAATGACCCAATAGTGATGTAATAAAATACTATAATCTTTATGTTCGGCCAATATATGTTTTAACATTAAAATAATGTAATTTTGGGTTTGTTTGACTTAGTTTTCAATGTATTAATGGACCCCTCAAGACTTATTCGACACATTGCCTTTTTAAATTAATTTCCATGGGAGTGTGACTCACCTCCACATAAGCAGCCTTATTATTTTATGAATTTGGGACTTTTTCCTTATAAAATATTGTTTTACTCTTCCCTTTTCCAAAAACCATGGGAAAAAACAATGTGATGGTTTGTGGTTTGGATTAATTTAATGTAAGGGGTCCCAAACCTAAATAATAAAGAATTAACTCACCTTTCCTATATAAACACACCCAAGATCCCACTTCCTCCTTACTAAAAGCCCTGGTAGTTCGTCCAACCTCTACCCTACTCTCTTTAAAATCCTCCCATGGTGCCCCAAGCTCCCAAGAGGCCTCTCACAAGCCTCTATCTAGCCTTTGGAAGCATAATTCAAAGTAAGGGTTTTTTCTTCCTTTCTCATTTTTTTCCAATTTTCTTTAAGTTGTTTTGACCTTTTAATTTCAATTATAAATGTTGGGGTATGGTTTCTAACCTCCCTAATAATTCCCTCTTTATGTTCGAATGATGGGAGACCCTTTCTCTCTCATTAAATTCCTCCCATGTACACCCGTTACTATGCCGAAATTCCAAAAGGAACTCCTCTCTCCTCTTTTACATTCACGTAATAATTTTGTAACAAGAATCTAAATTACATTACAATTTTTGGGACATGTATCTATATGACCTCCTTACTATACATTACTTGTAAATATGATGAGGAACACCTTTATCTCTCATCAACCATTTTTTTATGAATTCTTATGTCACACCGTTACGCTGCCGAAATCGTACCGATTTTCGAAGCCAATTCCATTGTGTAGTGGACACCATGCCCATTTCTCCATCAAGGGTATCCACCTTTATGCACCTTTACTTATTGATTAAAATGTTTAATGTATGAATTCCACATTCCTTTATCGTGAAATAAATTATTATGTTTTATGAATCCATGTTTTATGATCCATGTGGCACACTTATGCATGAAATGAAACGTTTAAGAAGGGTGCGCCCTTATAGAGCTCCAATGCATTGGGTAAAGTATAGTATCATGATACATCATTTGAAATGAGTGTTGACTCATGATAGTTCAATTGCATCAAGGGTTTACTCATGCTTTATGTGCAATGAGGATTTTACTCATGCTCCATGTGCAATGAGCCTTGGCTAATGCTAATTCCAGGTTAAGTGTTGTTTCCACATTTCCATGTTATGATTATCATGATTTATCATTCCTTTATGTTCATGTTTCTTTTATGATCTATTTATATGCCTATTGTCTAACATGTATTTTACTCCTCATGTTATTCCATTGTACTCCATTACTCAGCTTTATAGCTCACTCTTTTCTTATGCATGTCCTCAGGTTATCCCATGCAATGCTAAGTACGAGGGAATGTAGTGGTCATGTAAAGGAAGTTTTAAATAAAGATGTTGTATTTCATGTTTTCAGTATTTATATAATGATCCTAATCCCCAAATACACTAAACCTCTCGATCTTCTTATTGTATCAAGTGATGTTTTATGTAATAAATCATGTTTAAGTTGTAATAAAAAGCAGGGTTGTCATAGTTGGTATCAGAGGATAGGTTTAGTTATTTTTCGGATTAGGAAACCCTAGTAAAGCCTTAGATACAAGACTAAGTGTAATAAAAATGTCCCTAAGTTTTGGTAGGTACTGAGTAAGTGGTTTATCAGAAAAATACATCCCTGTCTGGATACGAGCAGGTAGAGGTGGCTCTGGCACAGATGTATCCTAGGGGTAAAACCTGAAAACACCGCTTTAAGCTAAACTCGAATGGGAACTGGTGCACGACAACGGTCCTTACGGCGCTCTTGGTTACAACACTCCCTGGGGATATGTTTTGATAAATTCACAAGCTTAGTATGAACCCTTATTAAGGGAATTAAAAAAAATGCCCCTACGAATATATGTTAGAAAGTAGATCATGAAAAGCCTAGATTGAAGCCTATACACTCATGAGTTAAGGAAATGAAAGTTTATTTATATGTCATCAACTTGTGTGTTTGGATTACCCTTTATGTTCTACCTCTAACTTTCCTTTTATTCCAGCCAATGGCCAGTAATAGGAGGACTCGGGCTAACAACTGTGTGAAGATCAGTGTGATGACTGTACTAATGAGATGCTCAATCCAATAGGAGCGGGAGTCGCGAACTTTGTCATGCTTCTCTCTTAGATAACTCAAGTTTTGAATAGAAACATGGGTCAAGAGGAACGTTCAACCCCCCACCCCCTAAGAAATAAGAAATCGCTATCGAGAGCTTCATGAGACAAAGGCCTCATACTTTTAGTGGATCATCTGATCCCATGATCGCTGAACAATGGATCAACTCCATTGAAAAGATATTCTCCATCCTCCAATGTTCTGAACAAGAGAAGGTTCTCCTAGCGGCTTATCGTATGGAGGGTGAAGCAAATAAATGGTGGACGTTGATCAAAAATAAAAAGCCTGAGGAGGAGATTGAGGTGTTGGAATGGAAGGATTTTCAGAAGATGTTTTTCGATAAATATTTTCCGCTCACCCTCAGGCTTAAGATGGAAAGGGACTTCCTTTCCCTCAAGAAAAAAGATGAATAATCTATTGGAGCGTACGAGTCAAACTTCACAAGGCTTGCACGATATGCTTCCGACTTTGTTGTTACCCCTGAATGCAAAGTTGACCGCTTCTTTGGTGGGCCGAAGCCTAGCCTACGAAAATCATTAGTGATCTGTGACTTCGACAGCTATGAAGAAATTTTCTAATGTGCCCTCAATGTTGAAATGGAGATCAGGGAATCACATGGGTATCATGGGGACAAGAAGCTTAAGGTGGAGTTCAATGCTGGTGGTCCGATGGATAAATCCAACGGTGCTAAGAAGATCCAGCACCCCACTTTCCAAAAGTGCGGAAAGAAGCACCCTGGAAATTTTCTTAAGGAGATGAGAAAATGATTCAGGTGTGGAAGAGAAGGGCACCTAGCTGTTAACTATCGGCAAGAAGGACCTGCTGCTCTGACAGAGGAGAGGAATGCTCCATTCGAACCTCAACGAGTTGTTCAATGCTACAAATGCAATGAACCGGGTCATTTTTCAAATCAGTGCCCTAATACAAGGGTTTATAGAGGCAACCAACAAACTCCAAGACAACAAGGAAGAGCTTTTGCCATCACTTCTGCCGAAGTGAACCCCAACAATGAAGTGGTGATAGGTACGCTAGTTATTCATTCAAGAATAGAGAACATACTTTTTGATTTAGGTTCTATGATATCTTTTATATCTCGAATGTTTAGTAGAACAATCCTAGCACTACCACAAATCATTGAAGTAAAGATGTCGGTGTGTACGGAAAATGGGGCAATCATTGCATCCCATGAATATAAGTCATCCCCTATTATAATCTGTGGATTGAATTTCCTGAAGAACCTCATCATACTCCCTCTGGTGGAATTTGATGAAATTCTTGGCATGGATTGGCTTTCCTTATATAGAGCCAATATAAATTGTCGTGAGAGGTAAATCACACTCCATATGGAGAATCGGCCCCCGATTCTTTACAAGTGTTAGGAGGAAGATGAATCTCCTTTAGCTCCATCATATCAAGAATGGATATTACTGCCTTATGAACATGCATATCTGGCTCAGATGATTGAGTCCAAGGAAGAAACCATCCTTGAAGAAATGCCAATTGTGAGGGAATTCGCTGAAGTGTTTCCCGAAGAACTGCATGGTCTTCCTCCTAGAAGAGATGTTGAGTTCTCAATTGAACTTATACCTGGGGCACTACCAATATCCAAGACTCCTTATAGATTGGTTGTTGTAGAGATTGAAGATCTGAATAAATAGCTACAGGAGAATCTGGATAAAGGGTTTATACGCCCAAGTGCTTCACCATGGGGTTAACCAGTCCTCTTCGTCAAGAAGAAGGATGGGTCAATGCGGCTTTGCATCGATTATCGTGAACTTTACAAAATCACGATAAAGAACAAGTATTTTCTCCCAAGAATCAATGACTTGTTTGATCAGCTGCGTGGAGCACAATACTTCTCCAAGGTGGATTTGCGGTCGGGATATTATGATGTAAGGGTGAAGATGGAAGATGTCCCCAAGACTGCTTTTCGTACAAGATACGGGGACTATGAATTCATAGTAATGCCTTTCGGACTCACCAATGCTCCAGAAATATTCATGGACTTGATGAATAGAGTCTTTAGAGATTACCTTGACAAATTTGTGGTAGTCTTTATAGATGATATTCTAATATACTCCAAAACCAAGGAGGATCATGAAGAGCATTTAGAAACTGTACTAGAGACTTTGCGCAAGGAGAAGCTCTATGAAAAGTATAAAGAGTGTGAGTTCTGGTGGAAGGAGGTCTCATTATTAGGCCATATCATCACAAGCAATGGGATATCTATGGACCCCTCCAAAACAGATGCAATTAAGGGATGGCCAAGGCCAACATCGGTAACGGATATCCGTAGCTTCTTGGGGTTAGCTAGATATTATCAATGATTTGTGATAAATTTCTCATGATTGTCCAACCATCTTACCAAGATAACTCAAAAGAGAGTAAAGTTTTCTTGGAGTGATGAATGCGAAGAAAGCATCAAGGAGTTGAAAAGGAGGTTTATCACTGCACTCGTGCTCACTTTACCCACAAGTGGGGAACATTTTGTGGTATTAAGTGATTCTTCGAAGAAGGGAGTAGGATGTGTACTGATTCAGAATGATAAAGTGATATCCTATGCCTCAAGGTAGTTGAAAATCCATGAGCAAAACTATCAAACGCATGATCTGGAGTTGGCGGTTGTGATCTTTGCCTTGAAAATCTGGCGGCATTATCTCAATGGAGAGAAATGTGAGATATATACTGACCACAAGAGTCTTAAATATATATTCACACAGAACGATCTTAATATGCTCCAGAGAAGATGGATAGAGCTCATCAAGGATTATGACTATTCAATACATTACCACCCTGGGAAAGCGAACAAGGTGACAGATGCCCTAAGTATAAAGGACCCAACAATTCTATCAATGATGAGAATTGAAAAGGATCCAATCTTCTTAGACTTGGTGAATATGGACGTGGGAAACATAAATAAGGGCACATCATCAATCCTTTCATAAGCTATTGTTCAACCATCTCTTTTGGAAAGGTTAAAGGATGCTCAAAAGGATGATGTGGGAATTCAAGAAAAAGTGGAAGCTATCAAAAAGGGGAAATCATCAGAGTTTAATGTTAATAAAGAAGGAACTATGTGGTTTGGGAAAATACTATGTGTTCCATCAAGTCTAGAGATAAAGAAGGAACATTTAGATGTTGCACATAGTTCAAATTTCTCTATTCACTCAGGGAGCACAAAGATGTATCAAGATATCTGAGAAAACTTTTGGTGGGATAATATGAAGAAGGAGATCGCTGAATATACATCAACATGCCTGGTGTGTCAGCAAGTGAAGGTAGAGAGGAAGAAGTATAAGGGGATGATACAACCATTTCCCATACCAGAATGGAAATGGGAGAACATCATGATGGACTTTGTCACTGGACTTCTAAGGACATCCAAAGGCAACTATGCAATCTGGGTTGTTGTGGATCGTCTTACAAAGACTACACACTTCATTGTTATTCGGGAGGATTTCTCTTTGGATCAACTGGCACGGATATATATCAAGGAAGTGGTAAGGTTTCATGGAGTACCACTATCTATTGTGCCTGACCGAGATCCAAGTTCACCTCTATGTTTTGGAAAAGGTCTTCAACATGCTCTGAATACTGAACTGAAATTCAGTACGGCCTATCATCCTCAAACTGATGGCCAATCTGAGCGGACTATCAAAACACTTGCGGATATGTTGAGAGCATGATCAATGGAATTTAAAGGAGTATGGGATCAACATCTTCTTCTACTTGAGTTCTCTTATAACAACAGTTTTCACTCGAGCATCCAAATGGAACCATATGAAGCCCTATATGGGAAAAGGTGCAGAACACCGGCATGTTGGGATGAGGTTGGTGAACGTAAGCTGCTTGGACCAGAAATGGTCGAAGAAATGGTGGAGACAGTGAAAACCATTCAGCATCATATCAAGGCAGCCCAGAGTCGACAAAAGAGTTATGCAGATAATCGTCGACGAGACCTTGAGTTTAAAGTTGGAGACATGGTTTTTCTATGCATATCTCTGTGGAGGAAGGTCATGAGTTTTGGAAAGAAAGGGAAGTTAAGTCCAAGGTACATCGGCACCTTCGAGATTCTTGATCATGCCGGGGTTGTGGCCTATCGACTAGCACTTCTACCTACTATGGCCAAAGTACATGATGTCTTTCATGTATCCCTCTTAAGGAAGTACATACCAGACCCTTCACATGTACTTTCTTCTGAGGTGGTACGATTGCAAGACGATATTTCTTATGAGAAGCAACCAGTGAAGATCATAGATCATAGAGAAAAAGTTCTATGAAATAAGACAATGACCCTCATCATGGTGTTGTGGAGAAACCACAAGTCTGAAGAAGAAACTTGGGAATCAAAGAAAGTATTGAAGCTGAGTTACCCACATCTGTTTTAGTGTGGGAAAAGGAAAATTTCTAGGGCAAATTTTCTTAAGGGGGAAAAATTGTAATGACCCAAAGTTTCATTAATGGAAATCCCTCTTTATTTAATTAAATGTCTCTTTATGTTTATATAAAATTTCATCTTATTTGGTTTTATGTTATGAATTTTGACCATTTCTAATAGAGCCTTTTAACAATGATCACATGATTTGTATAAATATAGGACTTTAACAAAAACAATTTACTCAGACAAAAGAACTGATGACCTCATCCAGTAGAATTGCCCCATACGAGGCCCATTTGTCGGAGCTCAGAAAAGAGGTGGAATCCTTGGGCTTCGCTCTTGACCAATCCCAAGATGAGATTCATCATGTCATGCTCGAACGTGACCGTCTACGGGAAAAGTGGAAGTTTATTGAAATTACCACTCGAACGATGTTATTCGAGCCACCCCAAGAGTTTGTCACCATCCTACACCTTACCCTTAGGTCTTATGCGGATGTTTTAAGGGGTTATGTAAAAAATAAGTAGTACTATGTTCATGTACATTATATTTTTTGTATATAATAATGAATATAATTTCTATTCATTTTTGATACATTGTAAATAGTTTTTAAAGTACCAATGGTGTTTTTAGTTATTATTTAATTAAGAGATATATTTTATTAAATTAAGGGATTTTCTTAATTAAATAATATTTTAATAAAATAATAATATTATTATTATTAAATTAATTTTTATTAAATATAAATTATCTTATAATTTTATGAATGCAATTAAAATTTTTATTAAGGTTTGAAAGCCATTTCTGTCAAAACCCGTGAATTTTCGATAAATGTCAGTTATATTTTAAAAGTGAAAATTAACATATTTAAGAAATTATTTGGATAAAATAAATTTCATTTTTGGAATCAGGACATTGAAATTATCCAATGGTGAGTTTTTTATAATTTTTTGAGACAGTCAAATTTTTGGGTAAAAATTAAATACCGTTTTAATATATAATGTGTTTTATGACATCATAATGACCCAATAGTGATGTAATAAAATACTATAATTTTTATGATCAGACAATATATATTTTAACATTTAAATAATGTGATTTTGGGTTTTTTACTGACTTTTAAAAGCATTAATGGACCCATCAAGACTTATTCAACACAATGCCATTTTAAATTAATTTCCATGGGAGTGTGACTCACCTCCACATAAGCAACCTTATTATCTTAAGAAGTTCGGACATTGGCTTTATAAAATATTTTTTTACTCTTCCCTTTTCCAAAAACCATGGGAAAAACCATGGGATGGTTTGTGGTTTGGATTAATTTAATGTAAGGGGTCCCAAACCTAAATAATAAATAATTCTCTCACCTTTCCTACATAAACCCACCCAAGCTCCCACTTCCTCCTCACTCAAAGCCCTTGTAGTTCATCCATCCTCTGCCCTAATCTTTCTATAATCATCCCAAGGTTCCCCAAGCTCCCAATAATCTTCTCACAAACCTCTCTCTAGCCTTTGGAAGCACCCTTCCAAGTAAGGGTTTTTTCTTCCTTTATCATTTTTTTCCAATTTTCATTAAGTTGTTTTTCTATTTTAATTTCAATTATAAATGTTGGGGTATGCTTTCACACCTCACTCATACTACCCTCTTTATGTTCTAAGGATGGGATACCCTTTCTCTCTCATTAAATTCCTCCCATGTACACCTGTTACTATGCCAAAATTTCGAAAGGAACTCCTCTCTCCTCGTTTACATTCAAGCAATAATTTTGTAACATGAATCTGAATTCCATTAAAATTGTTGGGAAATGTATCTATATGACCTCCTTACTGTCCATTACATGTAAATATGATGAGGAACCCCTTTTTATCTCATCAACTATTTTTTTATGAATTCTTATGTCACGCCGTTACGCTGCCGAAATCGCACCGATTTTCTAAGCCAATGCCATTGTGTAGTGGATATCATGCCCATTTCTCCATCAAGGGTATACAACTTTATGAACCTTTGCATATTTATTACAAAGTTTCATGTATGAATTCCACATTCCTTTATCATGGAATAAATGATTATTTTTTATGAATCCATGTTTTATGATCCATGTGGCACACTTATGCATGAAATGAAATGTTTAAGAAGGGTGCGCCCTTATAGCGCTCCAATGCATTGGGCAAAGTATAGTATCATGATACATCATGTGAAATGAGTTTTGACTCATGATAATTCAAGTGAAACAAGGTTTTACTCATGCTTTATATGCAATTAGGATTTTAATCATGCTCCACGTGCAATGAGCCTTGGCTCATGCTCATTCCATGTTAAGTGTTATTACCACATTTACATGTTATGATTATAATGCTTTATCATGCCTTTATGTTCATGTTTATTTTATGATCTATTGATATTCACATTTTCTAAAATGTATTGTACTCCTCGTGTTATTCCATGTGTACTCCCTTACTGGGCTTTATAGCTCACCCTTTTCTTATGCATGTCCTCAGGTTATCCCATGCAATGCTAAGTACAATGGAATGTAGTGGTCATGTAAAAGAGGTTTTCAATAAAGATGTTGTATTTCATGTTTTAAGTTTTTATGTAATGATCCTAAGCCCCAAAGACACTAAACCTCTTGATCTTCTTGTTGTATCAAGTGATGTTTTATGTAATAAATCATGTTTAAGTTGTAATAAAAAGCAGGGTTGTCATACCACTTCTATAAGTTGGTTCTATAATCACATACCTTTAGGATTTTTTCAACAAAACTAATTCAAAGGTGTTTATGGGGGTTAATAATTCATAGGATTCTTGATATATTCAATAATAGACCATGAATTCCATGATAATTCTAGAATAAAACATTAGTTTTATCTTATAAACTAGGATTCATTATCAATCAGTCAATAGAAGGTAGATTCAAGATGAGATTCTAGAAGAATAACGTCTCCAGATGAATGAAATATGGAAACATACCATAAAATTCCCACTATCCTTTTGTATTATAGCTTCAATTAGAAGTCACCTAATTGAATTGTACAAACTAAGAATATTCAAGAAATGATACAACAATTCATCTTTAGTTGACATTGAAAGCCCTAAATCATGAAACATCAATCCAAATATTTGATTATTCTCAAGGTAAAAGACGTAAATCAAGTAGACGATCAATGGACAGTGGGTTTTATATCATATACCTTTATTCCCAATAAATAATTGCTTGGATACACCCAAAAGAGTCTCATAAGGAGTGGAACTTGTTATCCATTCTTGAGGAGTCTCAAAAATTGAGAGAGCTTCCTATACAAAGAATAAAAGTTCAAAACAGACCATAAGAGTCCATTGAAATAGAAATTAGGTAATTAATTTCACACATTCATGAGAATTAAATAGGTTTTAACAAACCATGTTCCAACTATGCACCATTTCTAGGCTTCTGGAAAATCCATATGGTTTGGTTATACTTTTTACAAAACGGTGTACTAACCATGTTATTGGCCACTGGATCATATTTCATGGTTTTTGAGGTGAGGTTTCATTTTTTATCTAATCATACACCTAAACCATGTGCAACCTCTAGAGCCACTTATTCTAGTTTAATAATTTATTAATGAATCCACATAGTTTGGGAAAATCATGTAAAATTCGTTCACATTAAGAATGTCTCCAAATCTCTCAAAAAAAATATAAAAACCCCTGACACACATCCGAATAAATTTTTATCAGAAAAAAATATAATTTAAGGAATAAATTAACAAGTAATGAACCTGAAAAATATTTTTCAATTAAATAATAATACTTTAATGAATTGGTATCCACAAGAGGTGTATTTTGGAATCCAACTTAAAAATACTAGCCACTAATCCCAAAAATATCCCTCCCACTCCAAAGTATCCTTAAATATTATTCTATTCCTCCCTTGGATCTAGACAAGTGGTATTTTCTTTAATTGAAGTAATTTTTTACTCTTGTCTAGAATCACCACCGAGTGAACCTTGTATGATGTATCATGCTCCATATCAATATCCTTATAGTAGATTACATTCATGGGATCCGTAATGTACCTATATAGTTGAGACACGAGAAACACATCATGCATACCTCTATAGTGAGAGGTATGATCTAGGTAGTTGCCACTATTCTAACCCTCTAAATATCTTTGAGGATTCGAACATAACATTGCAAAATCATGAGTTTCTTCCTCAAATGATTGATACCTAATACTGGATTCACTCTTATAAAAATCATGTCACCTATAGAAATATCTAGAGGTATACACCTATGGTCAACCTAGAATCTAAATATTCTCTATATTGTGATTAACCTCTTATAAATCAACCTCACTCTCTCAATGATATCATATACCATATTGGCCCCCATAACTACTGCATCACAAGCCACATTCCAACAAAGAGGTGAACAACATGGCCCACCATAAAGATAAGGTTACATATAGATCAAAGCCTGATAACAAGTATTATATATGTACTCAACCAAGGAGAGGTGATCAACCCTTTCTCCACTTAAGCCATGGATTCAAGACTGGATCATATCATTCAATACGAAAATAACATTCTAATACTCTCTATATATATAGGGATTTTACACTTTTCCCAATCTTAGATTAGACTTTAAGGCCTTCTATAACAATTTCTTAAAAATAACAATATAAAATGTCCATCTCTGTCAGTTATTATGATTAAGGTAACTCTATATAAGTGTAATATAGCATAAACATAAATCCCTCCCAACTCATCACCTAACTATGTCTCAAGAATCTGTGATAAATGGATATCATTTTTCAGTTGATCGATAATAGACCAGATAGCTTCATGGATCCACAAGTTCATGGATAAACACATCACAAATCCAATCTTGATACCCTCTCACTTCCACATAGGAGATTTATGTGGGCGGAGTAATCATCAGGGGCACTAGCACTCGTCCTTTATCCTTTAGAATGTAAGACATCAGGAAATGGATCCAGAAATCTCCCTATTTAACTCACACCACCAAAACTATAACACCCAAATATTTTATGAAATATATATATTTCTCCTCAACTAAAATTTCTTTGATATCTTTTTATATACACTACCCTATGTCTAAATGTACTTCAATATAGTATACCATTATATCGAAGATGTTAAATCGGAATGTATAAATAGGGATAACAAAATTCTGAAACATTTATAGTTTATAATAGACTCATATTTCATCTATTGTTTATAAATAAAATTAAAATAATTTTAAATCATAATAGATGTTATTCTAAAAAACTTTTTTGTTTACACATAATGTGATTTATCTTAATAATTAAAAGTAATCACTATTGGTGTATGATTTTAATGATACATATACATATATATATATATATATGTATTATTTTCAATAAACTATTGTAACATTCATCTAATGTTTTACTATAAATAATATAATAATATACACAATGTTTTATGTTTAAAAAAGTATTTTTATAAAAAATGTTTTCATCGTATTTTTCCCATATTTTATAATGAATTTCTACAACATATAGAAATCTAATATTAAAAGTATGGATTTTTTATTTTTAATTTAGAGGATCTAGTTTTGAAAATTTGTCCATGTCAAGTTTACATTCAATAGTAATAGTAACCATAATAAATTTGAATCACCTCATATAGACAAAAAGAGTAAAATATTATTAAATATTTCAGATAAGGCTCTAGAATTTATCTAACATGTCCCTTTATCAGATTTGATAAGTGGAATTCAGAAATGTTCATCCAAGTTTCTATTATATCTTCACCTGGTGCCATATTTCTTTAATTATGATTTTTATATTAATTTTATAAAAGAATAAAAAAATGTCACTCTCTTGACTTTAATATCTCTACAAGTTTTACATAAGGATTGAAAGAGAACAATTTAAGTTATAAATGTTAATTTTAAATATAAATTCATTATTTTATCATAGTAATTTATTTATAATTTTTATTAATATAATAATTAACTTAAATATTTACAAAATTGTGACACACTATTAATTTATTTAACAGAAAAACAAAATAATTGATTTTAAAAATATTAAAGTAATATAATATCATGGAATTACTATGTTATATGAATTTTATATATAGATATAAAATTATAGAGTATTTTAAAAGTTTTAAATTATAATTTCATTGTTGTATTGTTTCCTTTAATGTTATAATAAATGAATAGTGCCAAAGAAATTAATGGAATTTTAGGAAAATAATATTTTATTAAATTATTTTAAAATGATAAAAAAATATGGAAAGGTGGATAATGTTTGGTGGAAAATATCACACCTTTTTTATTTATGATACAATGTTAAAATTATAAATAATATTATATCCTTTTAATATTTAAAAAGTATTTTCCACAGTTAAGGATAAAATTGGTTAACCAATGGGTTAATAAAAGGGATAAGTATTAAAATGACACAAAAACTATAATAATTTATTTTCTTTTATAAAATTTATATTGTATCCTGTTTTTAATTGAATATCAATCCATTTGGAATCATTTTTATTGAGAATGACTCAATTAAATTTTAATCATTCTTCCTCCAAATCTTTTTTTTTGTATTTTCAGATAAATGATAACCAATTACAAATAAAAAAAGATAAAACAATTCACTGACCCACCAATACACCACAAATAACAATTTACCCTCCATTTTCATCATAAATAGTGTAAAAAAAACTTTGTTCATGCATATGTACAACTTATAGTCTCTATATAGCAGTGAAATGTTTTGCATCCCCACTTTACATTGATGGTTATAATGATTGATTTATAGTATATATATATATATATATATATATGTTATTTATGATATTATTATTATTTAAATGTTAAATATTATTTACCTTTTTTTTCATCCATCAAAAAATGGAAACATTGTTCAAGCATATGTATTGTCTACCTTCTCTATAGACGGTGTAATCTTTTTTTCTATTTATACCTTCTATGAAAGAATATAAGCATATATATAAGAAAAATATATGATTTTAATATCATGTTAAATATTTTCAAGTAGATGGATCTATTATATAATTATAAATACTTATATTAAATAATCAAAACATGCATGAAAAATGAAGTAGTTATTACACGAAACAATGAGTTTAACAAAGAATTTTTAATAATTGAGTGATCACATGTTATAATAAAATCATATATGAAATTATATAAATTATTATAGTTATGAAATAAATTTATAAAGAATATATATTTATTATATTGTAGTTTTTAATTTGTATGAAGAAATTCAATAATTGAGTAAGGGGTTTTATGTTACAATCTCATTATTTACCAGGATTATTTATGATTAAGTTATGATAGTTAAAACATATGGTCTTCCTTGTCCATGTTTTAGAAAAATGTTTTTAATAATATTTTTAATTTTAAAATATAATTTTTTAAATCAATTTTACCCATTTTTTGAATTTTTACAAAAATGGTTTAAAATGAATCTTCTTTTTATTTTATGAATGGGGTAATTTTTTTAATTTATTTTTTAAAACGTTAGTAGGAATGTTTTAGTTTAAATATAACATGAACGAAATTTCCATCTATCTTGATTACTCAATGATTTTATGTTTAAATTAAAATTTTACATGTTTTATTTATCATAATTAATTTTATTTAATATTTTATAATTTTTTAGATTTTAAATAGGTGATTTCAAAGTAAAAAAGATATTTTACTTTAGAAATGTTCCAAGTGATATTTTAATATATTTTTCTATATAATATTACATCCTTTATTATTAACTAATAATTAATGTGCATTATATCCAATGATAACATCATTATTCAATCTATTGATAGTTTTTTATTATGAATGTAAAATTTTTATTAAACCTTTTCCTTTGGATCAAATTATTATATGATATATTGTTGAAATATTTATAGGAACAGTTTCTTTTCCCTAACTTACATGAAGATGAAATGTTTATGAATCTGTTTATTTTTCAAGGGATATAGTATGATGAATTTTTATGATATTTTGGCACCAATCTATATGATTTTAATTATGTGATGTTTGGGAATTGAATTATATAACCCTCTAATGTATTTTGTAAAGATGGATATCTTATGAGATAAACTTGACATGAATGGGGAGTGATCCTAGTTCAGTATGTCGCTATGTCTACTATTATTATCATAAGAGTGAACCTTGACTAATATGATGGTATGAGGAGTAATCCCAATTTATAATGATAGTCTTGGTGGCGAGCCTTGACTACTAAGTAAATTATTATCTATTCTTATACGTATACCCCAAATCAAGGTCTTATTCTATTTTTATGATCTCATGGAATACGTTATATTATTTATTTATGATTAATGTCTTATGAACTACCACGATTTATTTCAAGACTTAATGTAATGATCTATGATATTAAGGGTATGGTTTTAAAATGTTAAGTTCTTGTTATCATACCCTTATGCTCATGTTATGATTACATGATCATTGATATCTCCATTGTTTACCCTTACCGAGCATCTGAACTCACCCTTTCTTATTTTTCCCATCACCATTATATATAGAATGTTTTTAAGTTTGATATTTATAAAAAAGTGTTAAATTTGTGAAGAATTAACTAGAGGATGATGTAGGTATTTTTTGAATTTTTTATTTTGTATCTATGTTTCAAAAGGAGATAAAGTTATATGATTATAATATGGATCATTATATTATGTGATTAACATTAATCTAATGTGATTTTATATAATTGAATAAAAATTATGTGTCATTATTTTTGGTATTATAGAAAGGTTTAGTGAACCGTTGAAAACTAGTATAAGGAAAATTTAGTAAAGAACTATAGGATAATCCTATTTATAGGAGAATTTATTATGTTTTGGTAAAGAAAAAAGTGTGATTTTCCAAAAATAAAATATTTTTTTGGACAGTATATGTCGAAATAGTTATATTGAACAATATGTGTGTCGTTACTCTGAACCTATTTTGACACTTCATATTGATATTATTGGGTTAATTCGCATTTTATTTAAAAAAATTATGAATTATTTGAATAGATAATAAAAATGAATGAGCTAGGTTAATCCTATGTTTTCATAGATTGAAAACATGTCATCCTGATTTAGACATCCTATAATTGATTTTCCATGGTTACATTGTTTTCCAAAATTGTTATTATTATTCACACTATAATTTTTTGTTTTAGTTAATGGATGGAACCCATAATATCCACGATAAAACTAAATTTTATGAACAATTCAATGATTATCCTCAAATTAAACCAAATTTTATTAGAGATATAATTAAAAATTACAATTTTGTGGTTTCAAAACTTTATCATGTTGTGAATCATGTAGAGATTCCAAATGATACAACAAGGCAACAATGTTATTTTCAGTCTTACATGAGAAAACATCATCCTTTTTTATTGTGTATACGGATCCCTTATTTGATGTGAAATTTATCTATATGACTAAATATTTATTTTCTATTTTATAGTGTTTGTAAGCTAAATAAATCATTTTTTCTATCTATTTTTTGGTAGGAGAAAAATATCAATGGTGGATTCTAAAAAATAAAACAAGGACATGAGAAGAAATTTACTCCATAGAGTAGGTTGATTTTAAGATAATATATTTTAAAAATTAATTTCCTCCTATTATTTATATGAAAATGGAGAAGGAATTCCATGATCTAAATCATAAAGATGATGAATCTATTAGAACATATGAGGAAAATTTTATAATGAATTGCAAGGTATGCTTCTGGTATTATCAACCAACTTGAAAGTAATATTGATCATTTAATTTATGAATTAAAAAAGTCTCTAAAGGTAGTTAAATAACACATTAATATTTTAAAATAACATCATTGTGTTTGGTAGCATATATGACCAACAACACCGAGATGAAATGACCCATGAAGTATATTATTAAAATATGACTTTTATAACCTAGCTATTAAATTAGAGGGTATTCATTAGACTAAATAAATTATGAAATGTTTATGGTATAAAAATATATAAAATAAATTCATTTCTATCAATTGAATATAAACAAAAATAATAATCATTTGAAATTAAAAAATGTTTTTTTTTTCTGAAAACTATTTTTATTCACGTAATATGTTTTTATCTTAATAAATCAAATTAATAACTATTATGGAATGATTTTATAGAAATTTTATTAAAATATATTTAATAAAATATTTTATCATCAATATAATATATTTTTTATTATTGATATATGAATAAACCCTTTTTTGTGATTAAAACATTATATTTATAAAAAGTAGTTTTTTCGTGTTCTGTGAGCTTATTTTAAAATTAAATTTTACTATAATGAATAGTTAAAAGTGTAAAAATTATTTACTTTGTTTATAGTAAAATAGGTTTCCCATGGGTGTCAAACTAAAAATATAAGTGTTCAAAATAATCCAAAACATTTATAAAATTATTTTTATAGTGACATTTAGACCTTATCTCTTATAAGGTTCTAAAATGTGATATTTTTTAGTCTTTTTTGAAAATAAAAACCTGGGTGTAATTCTTTTTATTAAAATATTCCAAGTGTCTTCTATCCCCTACCAAGAAAAGGTCACCCAATATCCTCTGATTTCTACTCATCAAAAACCTATTTGTTAAAAAAATACCTATCAAAATAAATTCATTAATTCTATCCCAAAATATTTTAATATTTATTTTTATCTTAAATCCATCATAGAAATGATATTGATGAAAACATAAAGATGTTTTCTAAATAAGAGGTTACGTCCTTAATCGAGAATTTTATTTTATTTATTTTTAAAACACATTAAAATATTATTAAACCCTAATTATATAATAACCACAATATCTTATATATAATAATATTGTTTTTTCGAAATATCTTGGTTAAAAACAATATTCCCCTCCCCCTCAAATAGGAATCAAAATCATTGATCGTGTGTACAGTGGATTACCACCTCATGAACCAACATAATTTGTTTTCCATCACTACTTCTCACATTTTAATATTATGATATATTTAATTTCCATACATGATATTTATTATATAACTCAACTTTTTTAATTATAATATGAAATATGGCTTCTTATGATCTATTCCATATGGAATGAGATAATGTCACTCATGTGTATGTTGGACTACCTTCTCGAGAAAATATGTAACTCATTTATAACCTCCACATTATGTAGAGGGTAATAAGTATTAATTTAATTTTTACATATGAAAATAATTACATATTAACCAGTTCTAAAAATTAATACATCATATACTTTCTTACTTAACCATCCATTGAAAATGACAACATCATTTGTGTGCATAATAGATCATCGCTTGGTAAAGGGACATGAATCATTTTTCTATTTTTTTATTAAAATTTCACATGGATGGTATATATAAGTGTATTTAAATAAATAATATTATATTTATGATATAATTATAATACATTGTTGATAAAATAAAACTTTCCTTCTTGGCATCATGATCATCAAAAAATGTACATATGGCATATCATCCCCATGTTTTTAAGGTAGTTCATATTTCATAACCATATTTCATGATTGGGTTAAAAATTATAATAAATATATATAAATTATAATTATTTACTTATTAATTATATATATGATTAAATATTTATATCATTTACCATATTCAACTTTCCAAAGTGATTATAGTCATATAATCCATTTATCATCTAAAAGTCTGATATATAATTAATTTGATATATAACTTGATTTGACAAGGTAAAAAATATAATAAAAATAATAAAAAAAAATTAAAAAAAAAATTAATAAATCAAATAATTAATATATTTTTATTATTTAGGAATACAAGTAACTCACATGATGATTCAGGTTCGAGTTAAGGGTTTCGTCTCAAATCATCCTTCTTCGAGACATATGTTATTTTATGCACAAAATTTATTTTAATTGATTTATATAATGAACATTTAAATATTATATTTCCTAATATTTTAAGCTACAATTCATATAATTTACCTATTCGGGTTATTATTCAACTATAACCAAAGTTTTAAGGGTTTAGGTTTCAATTTTATTTTATTGAAGATTATTTATGTTTAAATTTCCATTGTTGTAAATTATCTAATAATTGTATAATTAAATAATTTAATTTTTTTATCCTATATTTACTAATGAAATTTAAAATTAATATTACATGTTTCTTCTCTTTAATACTTAAAATTATAAAGAATATGTTTTTATAAAAATCTGAATTCATTTTTCTCTTTCGTTGAAAATCCTTTTTCTTCTATATAAATAATTTTTAAAAATATTTTCAATTATTTTTACTACTCTAATATATATATTTGTAAAGTATTTTTAACGATGTTTTAGTTATTAAAAAATTATTAAAAAGGAATCTTCCTTTCATTTTTTGAATAAGAAACTTTTTAACTTTTACAGAAAATATGAAACGAATATTTGTTTTTACATGTATGACATGAATGGTACTTTAAACAATCATGACTATTATTTTACTTTAATATTTATTTGTAAGTTCCCATGGATATTCTCAACAAAAATTATTTCTACACTAATATAGGATATTTATTTTTTCAAAAGTTATTTTCAACGTCGAATGATTATTTTTCTCAAGAATGTTTTTAATATTTTGAAAGTATTTCAATTAATCAATAGAAACAACATTTTCTGTTACTAAATTCTTATGAATTCTTCATGTATTCACCCTAAATGTATACATAGCTTACTCCCCCATACATTAATATGATAATACCTGAATTATGTTCTTTTCTAAAATACATTGTATAAGAAATTTAATTTGATTATGATATGATACATAATTATAAAACTCATTTTCATTCCATGAGTAATTCTTATGTTATAAATTATTATTAACTACCTTTATATGGCATAAATTGATCATGTACATGTTATGATGTGTGTTCCCAAATATCTATCCAATTCATTGTGTATTGTATTTTCTCAGGATACTTAATTCATAGTATTAGGGATTAAACATAATCCATTATAGGACTTTTTACACCATGTGATATTGTCTAAGAAGTTACCCTTAACTCATTTTTATGCCAATTTTTATGTTTTTGTGCCATTTCCTATAATACCAGGTTCTTATGAAACCATGTTCTTTTTGATGTTCTTCCATGTGATTACTCATGTGCCTATGCTTTTATGATATCATATTATACCTTCGACGCACATGTTATGAATCCTTATCATGTTTATTTTTATACTGGGATTTTAATCCAACCACTTTATTTATGTATTCCCAATGTTATTCCACGTATTTTTAGGATATAAATTGAATTTTAGGAGATCCTTATAGACAATAAAATAATATATATATATTATTGGGAACACTTTGACGTATTATTAACATGTTATTCCAAATATACTAGACATGGATATATTTGTTTTTCATTAATAGATGTTTATGATAAAAATCATGTAATAATATATGTAAAAGTCTTTGATCACTATAGTAGATATCAAATAAAATGATAATTAAAACATTGGAACTATAATGAAAAACATTATTATGAACCCTTGGGATATTTATAAAGAGAAGACTATGTATATAAATATATCCTATAATTTTGGTGAAGTATATAGAAAGTGGTTTTCAAGAAGATGCATCCATGTCTAGATACTACAAGTGGATGTGGTTCACCAATTGGTTTACAAATGTGTAATTACTCTGAGAAAGGTGAATAAGTATTGACTCAAGAATTACCAGGTTTATGAAAATATGCCTTCTTGAGAAACTGGTTTGAAACTACTGGGGGATACACATTGAAATTTCACAACCTATTTACAAACCATTATGAGGGTAATGAATATATTTTTATGTTGGAAAACCTAACAAGAATCATTATCATTGAAAATGTATATCAAAACTAAGAATCCTGTAATAAATGAAATATGTATAATTTATAAGTTATTATTTATAGATTTATAAATCCCCATTTGGTATATTATTTCATTCTCATATTGTTTCTTCTAATATTTTAGTTTCATGGTTGGAAATAAAAGAAATAATGTCGACAACCAATGTGATGGGAAATGTAATTGTTTCATTAATGAGATGAATTAAATAATGGGAAATGAATTTAGACATATTTTTATAATTAGAAATGAATTTTCTCCAATTATAATTAAAAAAATGGAAAACATAGTTAAATTTATAATCAAATAAAATAAGATATGCACAATGTCTCATGGATTTTATGTGATAAAGATAAAAAATAAAAAATATTTAATTTTCCATATTTTAAAAATGTTGGATGAGGTGAGATGGAAAGTGAGTTAAAAGAACTCAAATATAATTTTTGTACCGAAAGGTGGTCATAGAGAATCTAATTGATGATGAAAACTGAAGTGTTTGATTAATAATATGTAGTAAAATAAAGCTCAACCTATGATACAACTAGTAGTTCAATGTCATAAATTTGAGAAACATGGGAATTTTCTGTGTCAATGCCCTAAACCGAGGGTTATCCCCTATACCAAGGAATGAATAATGTTTTACCAAATCATTGAAGTAAAAATAGTTTTTATTTAATTTTTGGAATTCAATATTTATGTTGTAGTATTACTTTTACCATTGGTATTTTGGTAATAAGAATCATGGAATATTTAATTATTGCATTAATTTTGGAATCATATATGTATTCATTAAATTAAGTGTTATAGATACAATAATTGTTTTATGAGTTTGAGAATGATCATATGTTCAAAGTCTTAGAAAATCCTTTTGAGGTTCTATGTAATTGGATTGAAAGGTGAATAATGATATTTAAGGAGTCCTTTTATTGTGTTGAAGTATATAGTACAATTTGGTATAATGTAATGTATTTTTTTGTGAAGAATTATATTATGTTTATGGATATGTAATCTGAAGAGTTTTAAGGATATGAACATATGGAATAGACGAAGTTGAACATTGGGAGTTATTTTTAAGGTATTAGGGATTAATAGATTATATTTATTTTAACTTGTGCTAACCAATTTGGTTTTAATAAAAATAGGATTAATAACTTGTTATTATTTGGGGGATTATGTGATTCATTAGAAGTTAATTTTTATTATTTAGGCGCAAAAAATCAACATGAATTATCATCATGTGGGGAAAATATGATATTGGGGTGGAAATTATTAATGGATGAAATTATACTTTTTATGTATGTATATTTTCGCATGTTATTTGTGTTGATGGTAAATGGATCCCTCAAAACTATGGAAATGATCTGGAAATAAAAATGAAATCATATTATCTTCAATTATGATGAATAAAAAGCCTTTTAATTCATCATGGATTTACGGTTTTATGGTTTTTTTACTTTATGAGGACAATTTACTTTCTTTTTATCAATGATCTTTATCACCCTCTCTAATTATATATATTATTCTTCAATGTCTGTATCTTAACTTTTCCTCAAAATTCTCTTATTTGGTATCATATTACATATTAATACAAATGATCTTTATAAACCATTTTCTATCAAATCTGGAGGCTATTTTTTAACCCTTTTATGATATGGTTTTATAACAAAGTTATTTTATAAAATTAAATCCTTTATTATGGATATCAAGATTAAATTATTAAGATGTGATTTATTTAATCTAGGTTAAATTTAACACCTTGAGATTTTATAAGAATAATATTCTGTTTAATAGCATATATGACCCAAAACAAAGAGATTATATGTAAATGTTACACCATGATACTATATGATATATAAAAAAATCAATTTATTTGATAGCTTACTTAACACATGACAATGATTCTTAACAAACTATTATATACTATTAACATTGTTAATAAATATGACTGTTATAACTTAGGTATTAAAATGGTAGGTGTGAATAGTATTAATTGTTTTAAAAATTATGACTATTAGAACTTAGATATAATTTTTTAAAATATTAGAAAATTTATTTTTAAAATGGTCTTTATTTTTGAAATCAGACTATTTTTATTAACATATGGTGAAATTTAGGTACTTTTCTTGGAAATAATAATTATTTAATGAATAGTGAAATAGTGATTTTTATAAAATTGTGATTTATTTTCTAAATATTTAAAAAATTATTATTTTAAATTGATTTAAAATTAAGATAATAATTATTTAGTTAAATTAAATCCAATTAATTTCATTTAAATCATAAATATACTATATTTTAGTATAATTTTATTTTTAGGCTTTAAAACACTTTTTTCTGAAAACTGTTTTAATGTGCATAATGTTTCTCCATTTTTAATAATTAAAATAAACCATAATGAGGAATTATTGAAATTAAATATTTAGATTATATATATGTATATGAATTTAAATTCATTTACTTATTATTAGTTGTTATATAGTCAATATAAGGTCATCTTTTCCGTAAAAATGCCTTTCTTGGAAACCCGTTTTTTTGAAACATATGCGGGTTTAATTTTTAGTTAAATTATAGAACTTCTGAGAGTTTAATTTGTAAAAATTTATTCCATAATTTTAATAATAAAAATAATTATTAACTACTATGTTAAAATTAATTTTTTACCTTAACAACTTTGAAATAAATAAAACATTTTTACGACAGTTAAGGTAAAAATAGGTTTATTGGGGGTTAAACTGAAATGACAACGGTTAAAAATGACCCAAAAATTATCCAATTTTTATTTTATGGTCATATTTATGAATTATATCTTACATGGTTTTAAAATAGTCATTTTAGAGCCTTTTTTGATGGGAAAAATTTGGTTTTAATTCTTTCTTTTCAAAAATTCCACATGTCCCCTCTCCCCCAGTTATAAAAGGTCACTCACTCTATTCTCTTCAATAAAATTCCTAAACCTATTATTTATTATGATACCTACACAATTAAAATACATTATTTTATCTGATAATAATATAAGCCCTGTTTTTATCATAAATACATCCAAGAAATAATTTTGGTGATAACCTAAAGAAGTTTTTCAAAGAAGAGGTAACTTCTTTAACCGACCATTTTATTTTGTTTATTCTTACAACTCCAAAAATATATTATAAATAAATGAAGATATAATATAATTAGTATTTGAAATTTAAATATATTTTTTATGTTAAGTTCATGATCTAAAACCATCTTCTTCACCCAAAAATGGGAAACTAAATCTCTGATCATGTGTATAGCGGACTACCGCCTCACGAACCTACACATTTTGTTTTCCATCACCTCTTATTAGAGATGGATAAAATTATGTGTTTAATATTTATATATTATATTTTTGATATAATTATAATTATTTAATTATAATATAACATTATCATTATTACTTTCCATTCCTTAGAGAGTATAATAACGTCACTCATGTGTACGACAGAGAACAGCCTCGTGAAGCGATGAGATTAATTTTTCACTAATTATTTATATGAAATATAATATAGAGTAATTTAATATTTATATATGAAAATATTTAAATTTTATCCATTAAAAAAATATTTCATATAATTTTTTACTTCTCAGTCCTTTTTAAATTATAACATCTTTCATGTGTTTGACAAACTACCGCCTCACGAAGCGAAGTGATTCATTTTATTTATAATTTTATAATCAATGAATTTAATTTATGATATATTTAAGTGTATTTTATGAAATAATATTAATTTTTTTATATGATGGTCATACTGGATATATAAAATAAAACTTACCTTCTTTCCATCATGATCTTAAAAAATGGAAACGTTACACATACGTACATACTACGTATCATCTCTATGATTGTATCATACCAAATTTTTCATAACCATATTCCACGATTGGTTTTAAAAGTATAATTATTGAATAAAAATGATAATTGTATCATTATTAATATTCTAATGATGAAGAAATAATAATCTCTTTGACCATTGTTAACTTTCCAAAGTGATTATGGTCATCTATTATTTTTATCATCAAAATGTCATGTGTGTAATTAATTGGTTACGTAATTTAATATTAAATGTTAAAAAATATAAATATAGACATATTAGAAATGAATATGAATCTTAAACAATTAATTAGTTAACATAATTTTATTTTTCATGAATATAAGGAACACACATGACGATTCAGGCTCGAGGTAAGGGTTTTGCCTCAAACTATCCTTCTTTGAGACATATGTTATTTTTTGCTCCTAATTTATTCTTAATAATTTATATCATTCACATTTACAAATAATATCATGAATCATTAATAATTAATGATATTTTATGTTACAATTATTCCACCTCATCCATTGGATTTATGATTCAAATGTTATTTAAGCGGTATGGTTTTATATTTGAATCTCATTCTATTAGAGATTATTAATGATTGAATTTTCATTTTAGGTTATTATCAAATAATTTTTTTATAAAACAATTTAATTTTATTCTACCATGTTATTCATGAAAGTTTTATGTAATAGTATCATTTTCTACTATTTTGTACAAAAAATTATTGAGAAAATGTTTTCAAGAAAATATGAATTTATTTCTCACTTCTATTGAAAACCCATTTTATTCAACATCCATGTTTTATAATTTTTTTACTATTATCCTAGGATTTTAAAAAGATATTTTTACCCATGTTTTAATTTAAAAAAATAGTTTAAAAGAAATATTCCTATCATTTTATAGGTAAGGTGATTTTTAACTTTTGCAGAAAATATGAAAGGAATGATTTTTTAACATGTATGATATTAAAGGTATTTTATATATCCATTACAATTATTTTCTTGGGCCATCCTGTATACATTTAGAAAATATTTTCAAAAAAATTATTTCCTCAATATTTTTGTGAAATTTAGTTTTCTAAAATTGATTTTTAGAGTGGAAAGGATATTTTCCTCTAGAATTTTTTTAATATTTTTAAAGGTATTTATATTCATCAATGAAATCAAATTTTAATGTTATATAATGAATATAAAGTATTTATATTTATCCCCCACATATAAACCAAGATTAATCTCCATTCATTTAAATTATGTGTCCCAAATATATCATGAACATTTTATTATGGGTGTTCACAAATAGAACTCCATTGAATTGGGTTTTGTTTTAATTTCATGAGACATTATGCGTTGGATTATGGTGTGAAATTAATCAGTTATGTGATGTTGTACACCATGTGATATTGTTTTGGTTTTTACACTTGACTCATTTTATGTATTTTTTATGTAATTTACATATTTTCTATGATTCCATGATCTTAAGATACAATGTTCTTTATGTTATTCTTTCATGTGATTACTCATATTCCTCATCTTTTATGATTTCATGTTACAACTTTGACTCACATGTTATTCTTCCTTATGATTTTTAATTCATTTCAAGAATTTTTACCTCTAATAATTATTTAAAATATCCTAGGTTATACCATTATGCTTATTGAGATCAAATATATTTTATGATCTCATTATGGATAATAAAATAAAACATTGTATTTTTAGTCTCACTTCAATGTAATATGAACCTTGGGTTCCAAATACATTGGGTCTCATAATCTTTGGGTCGTAATTAATTTATTTTTATGTAAAAAATAATTTAATAATATATTTAAAAGGATTTTTTTCTATATTTTTTTGTGTAAAACATTGTAATAATTTATTCTTTTCAAAACTTTCATGTGTGTCTTTCCTCCCGCTTATATAATTAAACCCATTATCCTCCCCACATTAGACTTATAAATCCATTTTTCATCCATGATTTTCTGAAATACATTAATTACATCCCTCCCCATGAACTATAGTTATAGGTTTGATTAAATAACCTATATAGTAAAGATTTTGGTATATTCCTAAGGAGGTAGTCTAAATAAGAGGTACAGTTCTTAACCATGTGTTTTCATTTTATTTTTACATTTAACTATTTTAAATCTCCATAAATTTTGATAAAATAATAAAAATAGTATCTACCATATATTGATATTTTATTATTTTAATTTCATAACTAATAATTTTTTTTCTTTTCTATCAAATGGGAAATGAACTCATCGATTGTGCGTACGGCGGACTACCACCTCACGAACCGATGTAATTCATTTCCTATCACCACTTCTCATGGATGGATGTAAAGATGGATTTAATGCATATATATATTTGATATATATTAAATAATTAAACTTATAAAACAATAATATCACTTCAATATTCTTACATTAAAATCTACAAGAAAATGATAACATCATTCTTGTGTACATGTGGACCACATCCTCCATGGAGCGATGTTAAACTTTTTACATTTTATTTTATAATGAATTATAATAAGGATTAATTTAATGAATATATATTATTTATATGAAGTAATAATGATTTTGGAAAGTTAAATTATCATTTTTATTTCTTTCTTTCCTTCCTCTAAAAAAATTGAAATAGCATTCATGTGTACGTACGACCTACCGTCACTGTGAAAAATGTGACTCATTTTCTACTTCAAATATTTATGAACTATTATTAATAATTATATGATGAATATATATGAAATTTATATAATGCATATAATTCTATATATTATATAACCTAGATAAAATTAAAAGTATAAAGACTACCGAACTAGAGCATACATTAAAAATGAAGCAATTATCACCTAGAATATGGTTTTTAATAATCAATTTTTAATAAACAGGTGATAAAAAGTTATAAGAAAATAATTTATGGTAAAATATATATTATTATAGTAAACGAGGATCATATAAATAAACTATTGAAGTGTTTCTTGGTTCGCTCGACAGTGTTTTGTGAAGTCCGATGATACGGTGGTCTTCTCTCACTAGCACTACAGGTTTGGTGGTTTTTTAGGTTTTCATCCATGATAAAAAAAATTATGCGATTCATTTTTATATCTCTAGAGTGGATTTACCCATTGTTATCACCATCCCTCTACTAGTATAGTACAACACTCATGAACCCATATCATTCAGGTGCATTTGTTTCGGTATGATGGTTTACGAATGTGGCTTTGGGAGTAGTGGTGGTGTAAACGTCTTCAACATGTGTTTTATCATTTGGTTCAGTAGTGTTTTTTTCCTATATGATGAATCTATCATTCAGGATTTTAGTTATAGTATTCTCTAATGATGGTATTTTGGAGTCTCTGGATTGATTCGAAAGTGTTTCTTCTTGACTACGGATGATACTTCTCATTATGGTGATTGAAAATGATGTTCCCAGCAAAAAACTCAGGGTGGTTTGACAACATGGGTTTAAAAATTTTAATTTTGGTGTGGTATGATTTTGTCTAGGGGATTATTGAATTTTTAACATTTTGTAGTTTCTGTAATGTATTTTTTTCTAAGGCCTTATTTTACTAGTTCTCACTAAGCCATATAAAAGTGATTATTCTAAAAAAATCAGTTTGAATGATATAAGGGTTTCTTATATCACTTTCACTTCGTGAATATATATTCCATATTCACCACATAGTTCTTTTATGTTATGTATATAAATCCCATATGAAATTTTATATAATGAATATATTTATTTTCATGGTATTTAATGTTTCATTTGGTTTTATGGGGGATATGATTAAAAGTTTTCCAAATTGGTAAGAGAATATTTCCTCAATTTCATTTCATTGTGGCATATTTTATTGTTGGGAAATTAATTTATTTTATTTGGTCTATATAATGTCTATTTTATGTGTAATACCGTAAATATGTTATATGAAATTTTATTTTAATTTTTAATTTGAATTATTTCATCCAACGTGATTTGACTTGAAAATTACAAAATGTTATAGAATTTCGTAACTCAAATTCTTCTCACTGGGTTATATAACCTCTTCATTGTCTTTGATATTGTAATATTACATGTGGATTTATTTTTTATCATCTTATATTGTTTTCAAAAAAATTTTATATGTATTTACATTTTATATACATAGCTTATTCATTTATTAATTCCCACTTCATTGTTATGGACATTGTAAGGGTTTCTCTTCTAACATTTACTTCCCTAAAACAAATTCCATATTTTACCCTTATTTAATTTTTATGGTGTATAAAATTCCCCTTTTAGATTTTATATGATGAATTTATTAATTTTTGTAGTACATAAATTTTACTTTGATTTTATTTATTTCATGGGTCTTACTATTTAAATGTTTTTAAAGTGGTATTGGTTTATTTTACAATCTCATTATTATTCATGATTTTTTATTCTTATGCCTCCCTTGGGGGAAATAATTGGTTTTTTTATTTTAAACATAAAATATATTCTTCTCCTATGGTTATTTATGAACATTCCAATTATTAGTACCATTTTTCTCTCTCGGGTACTCAAAATTATTGAGAAAATGTTTTTAGGAAAAGCCTATTTTATTTCCCTCAATCAAAAATACTTTTTCTTCTATATCCATATTTTCTAAAAAATAAAAAAATTAATTTTACTCTAAAGAATTTATTAGATACATTGTTACACATTTTGAATTTTTCTAAAAGGATTCCTCCGCTTATTTTCTGAACAAGGTACCATTTACTTATTTCTGAAATTGTGAAAGTAATAATTGTTTAAACATACTCGACATGAATAAAAATTCCCACCATAATGACCACTCATTGATTTGATGATTATATTATGATTACAAGGTTATTTTCAATTAATATTTTCCACTAATATTCTCGATTTTTTTTTGTTTTTCAAGGTGATGTTCAAAGTGAAAAGGAAACTTTCTCCAATAATATTTTAATTACATTTTTATGGTATTTCTATTCATCAATGACAGAAACCCTCATTTTACCTTATGACACACTAAGAATATGTTTTAATGATTCCATCCTTCATATCTATCTATATTCGTTATGATTAGTCTAAATCAGAATTAATATTTTATATCATTCTCTATAGTACTCTATATAGTTTACGATTTTGATTATTAATTGGAGAAATTATTAATATTGGTATGCTAGTATTATAATAGATATGTTTATGTAGATTATTTTTATTTATTGGGGAAATTATTAACATTTAATATGATAGTTTTTTTGTTTGAATTTTTATATTTATTATGTTTCCCCCATTTTATATGAGTAATGTATTGGACATATTAAGTGATGGGTGGGGCCTGTTATAGTGCCTCGATGAATTGGAAGGTCTCATGGGACAAAATTTCTGGTTTTTTTGATAAGTAATTACATATTTATTTATGAACTCTTGGAATGAGGTCTTGATTCTATGGCTATTATGTATGTAATTATTTATTTCCTCATTATGAATTTAATTATTGATCCTTATGTGATTATTAGATTTGTTTAAATATATATAGATGGGTTTAAAGATCATTTAATTATTAACATAAAATTATTTGATCATCATTTATTCATGAAATGTTATTATTTATGTTCATTTTGTTGATTAAATGGAATATTTTATATTATTTACCATTCCATATTGATTATTACTTATTTATTCTTGATATATTCCATTCTATGCATACCCTTACTGAGCATTAGATCATATACCATTTCTTTTTTCCCTTTCTTCACAATGGTAAGATGTGTATTATGATTGATATGAAGGAAAATTATAAAGGTAATAATAGAATAATTAAATAAAATTCTATTTTATATCTTAATTTTTCAATTATAATATGATATTGAAGTATTTATCTAGTTTTCAAAGACTACTACACTATTACGTCCTTTAGGATTCGATTACTTATATCTACTTCCAATGTAATAAAGTAGCCAATGACTCTGGCCTACTTGGGTCAGGGTCCATACATGTTATCCATAATATAATTTAGTATCTAGGAAAAAACAATTCAATTTTCTAAAAAGGTGGAAATTTATATTTTATTTACCAATTAATATAATAGTTTTTATAAGAAAAGAATGATGGAATTAAATGATAATTAGAAAAACTATAGAGAAGAATATGAGATTTCCCTTATGATCAATATGTGGATGAAAACATGGTGTAAATTGTCTTAAGGGGGATTGGTAAATGTTTTACGCATGAAAATTATGGTTATCAGAAAATTTAATACTGAAGTGTTTGGAAGAACAAGTTATCTAATTATATATAGAAATCACAAAAAAGGGACCACCCAGACTCTAGTGCTTCAAATGAAAATATTATGGGAAGTTTTCTAACCATTTCTCAAACCTAAAGGCTAATGATGAAGATTGATATTAGAACATATTTAATCCTAGAGAAATATAGAAAACTCATGAAATTAGAATTACTGATGTGGATTATGATAACTATGTGGTGAAAGGTACACATACAATCCAATCTAAAACTTATAATGTGTTATTTGATTCAAGATCTACCCACTATTTTATATCTAAATATTTTTATAGGGGAATCAAAGTATCACCACATCAATTATAGGTTGAACTAGTAGTGAAAACCCCTAATTGAATGATTATTGAATCTTAAGTCTATTATTCTTATCTGATTGATGTTTTTGAGAATTTGGTTCCCAAAAATATCATTATCATCCCTCAAGTTGAATTATTTTTTATTTTGGTGAGGAATTGTATTTATTTATATAAATATGACGTCAATTTCCATTGAAGGGAAGTTTCATTTTAGTTCTGAACCAATATATGATTATTTATCAGTGTGATGATAAATATGAACTTCCAATGGAAATTTATTCAATTTTATGGGTCTTGATTCCGATAAAAGGGGTTTTTATCTTTGTGGATGGGGATAAAATCAAAATTAATGATATTCCTATTCTATGAGAATTGTATGATGTTTTTAAAAATGAGTTTTATATACTGTTATCAAATCATGAAGTTGAGTTTTCAATGAAACACATACCCAGTTCTACACCAATTTCAAGGACAGTATATAGAATGGCCCTGATTGAGTTGTTGTATTTAGAGAAACTACTCTAGGAGAATCCTGAAAATGGATTCATTTTTCCAATTTAATCAACATGGGGTGAACCTATTATTTATGTTAAAAATAAATATGGATCAATGAGACTCTATATTTATTATTTGGAACTAAATAAGATCACAATTAAGAAAAAGTATTCTCTATCCCATTTTTATGATTTATTTGATCAGTTATGAGTATCTCAATACAATTTCAAGATTTATCTTTGATCTAGATACTATAATTTGAGAATCAAGAGTGAAAACATACTAAATACATCCTACAATATGATGTATGAACACTATGGATTTATAGTGATTCTATTTGGTCATAAAAATTCACCCACCAACCCCATGGATTTAATGAATAAATTTTGTAGATATTACATTGATCATTTTTTTTGTATCTATAGAAAATATTATTACATATTCAAAGATAATGGAAGAGAATAAAGATCGTTTGAGTATTATTTTGAATACTCTCAGGAAGTTGAATCTGTATAAAAATTAACAAAGTGTCAAATTGGACTATAAATAATTCATTTTTGGGAAATATAATTTCAAGTGAGGGTACCTTTTTTGATCCATAAAAGATAATGGTTTTTCAATATTGGATGGTACCAACCACTATGGCCAAGAACCATAGTTTTTTTTGGGTTTTTAGGATTTTATCAATGGTTTTTGAAGGATTTATCACAAATTTATAATACACTCACCATGTTAACTTAGAAGTGATCTAAATTCCTTTGGAAAGATAAATGTAAAAAAATTCAAGGAACTGAAGTGAAGTTTAGTTAGAAAAACTATTCTTATATGACCCTATACTGGATAATGGTTTTTATTTTATAGTGATGCATCAAAGAATGGGATGGGATGCATCATTATGAAGGATGATATGGTTATATATTACTCCTTATAATAAATGAAGGTTCTTGAGAAAAGTTACTCAACAATTGATTAAAATTTAGATATGGTAATTGTTTCATTAACGTTAAGTAGAAATTTTATTTATTGATAAAGGTGTGACATATATACCAATCATAAATTATTAATGTATATATTCACTCATTAATATTTGAATATGTACCAGTGAATGAGGATAAAGTTGATTAAAAAATTGACTAATCACTACATTACCACCATGAGAAACTAAACAAGGTTGTAAATGTTATGAGTCAGAAGGATCATGCTATATTATCTATGAAGAGGATAAAAAACCTCCAATATTTTATGATCTTAAAATGATGGATATAGAAAATATTAAAGGAAGGGGAGAAACATTTTAATATCAAATGAGTTTTCAACCATTTATCCATATGATGATTTAAGAGGCATAAATGTAATATGTGGAGCTATAGAATAGGGTGATAAGTCTTCTTGAGTTAAACCTTCACTAGGTTAGAATGATAATGGTTAAGAGTTTTTTGTTTGTATCATCATTATTATACATGAATAATGAGATATTATAAGAATCCCATACTTTATCATTATCTATTCATAATATAAATACAAAAATGTATAGAAATATGTAAGAGTATTTCTAGTTGGAAAACATGAAGAGTTATATTATAGAGTGTGTATCTCAGTGCTTGGTATTTTATCAAGTTATGGATGAGTGGAAAATTATGATGGGGTTCCTATAAAAATTACCCATACCTAAATAGAAATGTGAGAACATCACTAGGTATTTTTTCATCAGACTCCCAAAACATCTAAAGGCCATAATTCCATTTAAGTTGTATTCGATCTACTTTAATATTAATCACACGTTATTATAATTTGATAATATTTATCTTTTGATAAAACTTATATAAAATTTATTGGGGAAGTCTTAAGTTTTTATGGATTAACATATAATATTATATAAAATTGGGATCTAATGTTTACAATGAAGTTGAAAAAATGCTTCAGTAGGCTCTAGATACATGGTAGAGTTTCTGTACTGGTTATCATCATTAAAAAGATAGTCAATCTTTGAGAAAAATTTAAACCCTAGAGGATATGCAGAGATATTTTTATATTTATTTCAAAGATTTTTGGGATCAAAACATTTAGTTAAATGTTTTTACACCAATATCTTTCACTCGATCATTCAGATAGATCCTAATAAATACCTATAATAAAGAAGAGTAAAAATCCAATATTATGGGATGAATTATGATAAAAAATTATATTAATACCCAAGATAATTAAGGGAAAGATACATAATGTTAGAGTTATTTATCATCACAACAAGTTAGATCAGAGGCCCCAAAAAATTTATGATGATTTTCATAGGCAAAATCAATAATCTAAAGTCATTGAAAAGTTATTTATATAAATTTATCAACAGAAAAAGGTAATATGAATTTCATGGAAGGTAAATCTAATCCTTAAAGTATATATTCCCCTTAAATATTCTTGATCGAGTAGGGATAATAACTTTTCGCATACCACACCCACCAAACCACTGTCAAGTTTATGATTTTCTCTAAGTATATCTCTTAATAAAGTACATATATGATCCTTCATAAGTAATGGACTCAATGAATATTTCATTAGATCCTGATATTTCAAATAAGGAACAACTGGTTGAAATCTTGAATCTTTGAGATAAAGCACTATAGAACAAGACTTATCACCTGTTTAAACTTCTCTAGAGGAATTTAAAATTCAAAAAAGATACTTAGGATCCTAAGTATGTGATGAAATAGTGATATCTTAATTTTTTTGTATCATAGTGATGTTATTTTAAAAGAAAAAATTATTTTTATGGGAGTTAAAATCTAACACCAGGATATTTTTTAATATAGATATTTCTCTTTAAATAAAATTTCTCTGATAGCATGTGATACACGAAACCCTCATTCTAAATGAATTGTCAAATTGAATACCATTATAACTTAGCTGTTATATTTTTAGTTACGAATTGGAAGAACTAAATTATAAAAAATATCATGGTTTATAATTAATTTCATTGATAATTATTGACTAGAAATAAAAATAAATTTATTTTAAATTAAAAGATATGTTCTTCTAGACAACTATTTATTTGATCACAATGTGTTTTTATCTTAATAAGTTAAATTAATTAATATTTCTGAATGAATTTAATGAATTTAATACATTATATATTCAATAAAATGTTTAAAAATTTATTAAATGTATTTCAGGGAATGAAATAAAAATATATATATAGTTTTAGTATTACAATAAATTTTTCTCTAAAAAGTGGGTTTCATCCTATTTTGCGCAGTTATTTTAAAAAAAAGATCTAACACTTATAAAAATTGAATGTTAAAAATAGAATTCTATATTTTTAATTATAAGGATAATTGTTTATAAATAGGTCCCTTTTAAATTTTGGTCAATATAAATACTTATCATAATTATTTTTTGTCACCATGGTAAGGGTAAAATGGGTAAAATAGGGTTTCTACTTTGGGATAATGATTTAAAATTTCAATAAAAGAAACATTTATCTTATCTTATAAGTGGTAATTGTACATTTACATACAATTATTTAATATATCTTCACTTGTTTCCCTTTTTCTTTGATTATTCCATTTATATTAATTTACGAAATGAAATAATAAAAAATTTCACTCTCTTGACTTTAATATCTGTAAACTTTTTACATAAGGGTAAAAAAATCATATTTTTCATTTTATATGTTTTTTAAAAAGATAATTTATTGATTTTATCAAAGTAATTTATTTATAAATATTATTAATTTAATAACTACCTTATATTCTTAAGCAACACCAACACATTATTAATTCAATTAATAGTAAAATAAGATTAATGATTTTGAAAATATTAGAAGTAATACAATTAGGGTTAATGGTTCTGCTCCATAGATTTTATATATTAATATAACTTATTAGAGTTTTTTAAAGGTTTATATTTTAATTCAACTACCTTCTTGACGTCATTAATGTAAAATTAGAATAATAGTGTCAAAATGACATAGAAGATTTTTTTAAATATATATTATTAAATTACCTAAAAATAATAAAAATATTGAAATATGATTGGTAGGATAATATATGTTCTATAATTTCATCACTTTTATATTTAATATCAAATTGTAACATTATAATTAAAATTATAACCCTTTAATATTGAAAAATTCGTTACCATGGTTAAGGTTAAAATTAGATAACCAAGGGTTTAATCAGGAAGATAAGGTTAATATTGATGCTAAAATATTTATAAATTTCATTATATGGTGTTATTTTGAACTTTTAAAACATATCATATAATATAAATCCATTTGGAAGAATTTTTCATGAGAATATCTCAATTATATTTTCATCTTTCCAAGAATGCCTCTCCCTTCACTTATAAAAGGAATCCCACTCTCATATATTACTCACACGTTTTTGAGACTTATAACTAAAAAAATATCATAAATAATACCTTATTATATTCCTTAACCACATCCAATATATTATTTTCTTTCCAAAATACTATCCCTTCAAGGCTTAAGCTATAAGATAAAAGAGGGTTCTCAGTGAAAGGGTTCAACTCTTAATAAAAAATGTTCTATTTTATTTCTTCTTAAATCTATTTAAAACCCATGGTATACATCATAAAATGATTACAGAATTATATTAAATATAATTAGTTTCTTTTATTATTATTTAACAACCATTTTCCACCTTCTTTCATACTTTGGAAAGTGAAAACATTGCTTATGTGTACGTGCGACATACCATCTCCACATAACGGTATAATTCGTTTTTCATTTCTAATTTACTTGTATGGTTATAATGATGGATTTTGTAAATATATATTTTATTTATGATATTATTATTATTATTTAAATGAGACTTATTATTTACCATTTTTTTCATTCCATCCATTATAAAATGGGAACAGTGTTAGGCATACGCGTTACTTCCATCTTCATGAACGATTTAATTTATTTTTCTATCTCTACCCTTTATGGATGAATAAAAAAATTATTAAATTAATATATATGATATTAATATTATGGTTTAAATTTTTTACTTTATGGATTCATTATTAAATTAAAATGACCGAAACATGCATTAAAAATGATGCGATTATCACCCAGAAAAGTGATTTAAATACATGATTGTTAATAAATGTGTAATGAGATTTTATTAGAAATATTATATAGTATGAAATAAATTATTATGTTTTCCAAATATATTTACAATAAATATATATTTTGTCAATACGGGTTTTGAATACGTACGAAGGATGATGATACTTGTGGCAAGGTTTTTGTGTTATAATATCATTGTTTATCAGGATTGTTTATTATTAAGTTTAGATGATGAAATATTATGGTATACCTCTTTAAAGACCCAATAATTTTATTATCATGTGTATATTTTTGTAAATTACATTTTTAAAATTATGTTTATCTCTTAAATTACTCCAAATACCGAAATAATATTTTGAAGGAAAACTACCTTTATTTCACTCTTCTGTCGAAAGTAAATTTTCTCCCATACACATGTTTTATAAAAAAAAATCAATAACATTTATAATATTCTCTTATGTTCTCATTATTTATTTTTCCCATGAATAACATTTTACAAAATTGTTTATCATTAATCTTCCTTTTGTTTTTCAAAATAGGTAATTGTTTGAATTTGTTTACCAAAGTTTGAAAGGAATGTTTTAATTTTACTCATACGACATGAACTAAATTCCATAATACCATGAAAAATCAATTATTTGATAATTGGTTTAGAATTTTGAACTTTTATTTTCTAGTAATTTTTTTAACATATTATAAATTTTGAGATTTTGAATAAGTAATTTCCAAGAAAAAGGGTTTTTACTCAATAATTCTCCATGTGATATGTTAAATTCATTTTATATCTATGATGATATTATATGATGTTACCTGATCATTAATTCTAAGGTAATCCAATGATACCATCCTTATTCATTCTTTATAAGGATTATTATTATTACACAAATGGGTTTATGAAACCCATTCCTTTTATATGGGTTATGCAATGAAGAATTGATTAAATGCTTATAAAACTCATTTCGAGGGCCTGGATTCTGGTAGCCCATTCCTTTGTATGTTTTGTTTCTTGGATGGAGTTTGTGTAAAATAGATAATAAAATGACCAAAATAGAATGGTTGCAACATATATGTAGGTGTCGCACTATGGTGATAGTGGTTTCAGTGTAGTGTAACTCGCTTTTGGTGTAGGGGAGCTCAGAATGAGAAATGAGGATACTACCAAATTGGGGGGTTGTTGTATTGTTGATTGTAGGCTATTGCATGGTCCCATTATCAGTAGAGGAGTTTATGTGGCATGGTGATTATGGAGGTGTGGTAACCTCGAGATCAACTATTATATGATATATCCTAGCTTCTATGAATTTTCATTGACCAAGGGTGGCTGCGGCATGGTCCCTCAGGTTGTACCATATAATTACATGCATTATACATTGATGTTGAATAGTCTAAGGGTTTGTGATGTGGTATTCTATCTTTAAGGCATCCTATAAATACATATAACCCTCCAAAACCACATTCTTTTCCAATCCCTCCTCTATAACCCAATGATACTAAGAGTTATTTTTGAATCCCTTTGAAGCCACGTTTAGTAGTGATTAATCCATTGCTTCTAATGATAAAACCATGGTGATCCAATGTGAGTTATACCTCTTACCTTAGAATTGTATCTCCATTTTGTTATGTTTTCCTCCCATTTCATCTTTCCATAATTTTTATTTTGATCACCACATTTTTTATAAAATTTTCATCAATGTTTTTCAATTATTTTATAGAATAATGCCTCGGGGAGAATTTAATCTCTCATAAGAGAGATGATAGGAGCTCATCAATTTTAGTTCATTCTCGTGCAAAGAACATTTACACTTTTAAGGTAAGGTATTTATTTCTTATCCATTTTATTTATGTGAAATAATTATGTTATTATGGTTTATACATTTTTATTGAAATAAAATTAACAGAATAATTATTCAGTAATATTAAATGAAACATTTAGCGATAAAATGTTAGATTAAAATTTTATCTTCCATGTGATAATGGAATTGATAAATAATATTTGGATCATGATAATTATTTTTTATGTAAAATTAAAATTCATGATAAATTTGAATGAAACTTACCTATGTTTTTTGAACCTATAATTAATGCTAAGAACTTATTAAAATATTAATATCTTATTATAGATTGGTTTCTTTGGTTTACCATAGTTTAAATAAGTGAATAATGAATTGATTAATTCATGATGGAATAAAAATCAGTTGTTTTATAAACATAAGTATTTTGGGGCACAGAGTTCTTGTCTTCTTATAAAAGTTAGATACCTTTTTCTTCGAGTCATGAGTGCTCTTTTGTGTGTAATGGATGAATTCCTTATCATAGATCCATATTTCCCTATTGATTATATATGTTCTTGCTACCATGGTATGGGATCTGGATAGGAGCTTATTCTGTGATACGATATAATCCAAGGATGGATGAGCATGGGATGACTAATTTGTTATAAGGAAATGAGGTCAAGATGATGTGGCTGTAGTTGACACCTGTAATAGAGAGATTCATTGAGATACACCTGCAAGTGTCAGGAATGGAACTAGGGGTGATGGAATGGTTTGAATTCGGTAATAAAAAATATTGTGATAAATATGGATCCTTTATAAGAATTAACCAGATAAATGATTCATACATGAGTTGTTTCTTTATCTTCATTCTTTTCCCCACTACATGAGGAAACTGGATGTGCTAGGTATCATTTCGTAATGGTATCTTAAGATGTTAACATAGATTACCTAGAATTATGGAATGATTTTCATAATGTTTAATAAATGACTTAGGACACGGGGTTGGTGATTCAAGAATTAAAATTATATTTTACACTTGATAAACTGTAGAATCAGCATGTATTATTCATAGAGGGCAGGAAATTGAATTTTTTAGTTAATGTAATGTAATATGGAATATTGTTATTCATTAAGTAATGGATAATGAATTAATTAACATATGTAAATGATTAAAATTAATGATATAATTAATGTATATCTTCAAATTCTCATGTTGTAATGTGAAACGGGCGGGGCGGGGTAGGTCAGGCCAAGCCCGCGTAGGTTTGAGCCCACGCGGGTTTTTCCGCAAAAGCCCGCATATAATGCGACAAAAAAATCCAAGCCCGCATCGCCCTGCATATGCCCGCGGGTTGCCCATGGGCTACCAACATTTTAAAATAAATACTATTTATAATCGTTTAAATATTGTATTTTTCCCCATTCTTAATTTTTTTTGTTGGAAGAAAGTTGAATTTACAATAGCTAGAGTTTTAAAAGATGCAATGGAACATTTTTCTATGGGTTAATGGTGTCATGTGCTGACGTCGATGTGGTGGTGAACTGTTGCAATGCAAATTAGGTGAGTGATAAATGAGGGGTGAAAAATGATGATTTTGATTGTGTGGCAATGCAAATGGCTAGACCTATGAATGAATGAAGACACTTCAAGCAATGACTGGTTTCAGAGGAGGCTATTAGGGTCTTATGAGGCCCTTTCATGTTTTCTAAATAACAAAATAAAATTAAGTAATAACAAAATTAAATCTGTCCAAAAAATATTATAATTATAATAACTCTTTTTGAATTGAAACCGAGTGTAGGAGAGATGAGTTCCATTTTTCGAGAGGTGCGATGACACACCATGTGAATATGGTTAATAATTACTATATAAATATTATAATACTATATTAAAACATTAAATATTCACCAATTTAAAATTTACATGTAAATAAATGGTGAATTTGTATGACTATTAAGGTAAGAAATCATATGTCAGGGTTTAATTATGTTTTAAAAAAAACTAAAATTCTAAAGAAGCAAATATTGTACAAAAAAAAAAATAAATTAGGCCCGCGGGTCAGCCCGCACCCACGCGGGCTTAACCCGCTTTATCCCGCACCCGCATGGGCTCAACCCGCATTGGCCCGCGCTCTTTGCGGTCAAACATTTAAGGCCCTCCCCGCCCCATATATGCCCCATACCTACAAAGATCATGGGCCACAAGCCCATTTGGCATCACTATTCTTCTGCACTTATTGTATATCTATTCATTGTATTGGCATTCGAGAGTCTGGGTGTTGTTTCCTGCAGTTGATTCTAAGACTATGTTATACCCATAATGTGGTTATGATATATATTACATCCTATATATTCTGTGATTTTATATGGTACCCTAGCCATGTTGGTTAGGTAGACTAACACATAGTGGACTATGTGAGGGTGTTTTCCTCAAAATCTGGTTGAGAGAATGTATGGAGGATTACCCCCTCTAGCTATTCTCTCTTTTTTTGGATGTTATATGTGTAGGTATGCATGATAGTTTGTTTTTGCATATATATGTGTAGTTGTTTATGATCGATTGTGGATACTTTTCACACATGTATATATTAATATATTACCCAAATATATATGATAAGTATGACATGTATTGGTTATGTTGGCTTGATGTACCTTACTTTGAGTATGGGATGTGATATTTTGAGGTATAATACCTGACCAATAATACACATCATACTAGCTATGTTGGATCCTAGAAGCTACTTGTTTACTATAAGTTGATATTATATATTATGAAGTGATGATGATATTAATGAGATTCATATTATGATACATAACTCAGTTGTCTGTGTGATGGATTACTTTGGGAGAGAGATGGATCGGGTTCTGCGATGTTGGGTCAGAGCAGAAATCAAGTAGGGAAGAGGTATCAAGGTATGCATGATATTTAATTACTATATTATACACTCTCTTGAATGTGATACATGGTGAGAGATATCCGTGGATAGGCTTGGAACTTATTATACCTATTTAGGTGATGATTTCGTTTCAATTTTTGTTCAATTTTTGTTCAATTTTATTCTCCATCCTTTCATTATATTTTACATGAGAGGCTCTGGTGAGGATCCCAATGATTATAATTTAATGATTACCACATGTACATATAAACTATTTTTAGTTGAAAATGAGAAGGTTGGAAATCAATCTATAAATTACTAGATTATGGTTTGGAAATAGGATTTTAGGCTTCATGTTCATTGAATTACTTAACTTTTAGGTACTTATAGTTTCCCTTTTTATTGTTTTAGTATTGTATGAAATTCCATGTATGAACATGGGATTTATTTCATATATATTTTTGTGCATGTATTGATTAGTGGATATATATTATCTTCCTATTCCAAATGTTTTTCTTAGGGGGTAATGCCTCCCATTGTATGTTTATTATACCCTTGGTTCTAGCATATAACCTGAGGCCTAATGGAGGTGTGAATCGAGCAGTCACTATCTCCCTTATATTATGTTTTCCAAGGAGGGGTACTCCTTAGGGGGAAGGTGTCATAGAAAAGTAGTATCAGTGGTTTAGGTTGAAGGATAGGATGGGGTTTAGTGTAAAGAAAATGTGAGGTTGTATGGGTTGGTGGGATAAAATGTAATCTATGTTTTTTTCTAGTGATGTAAAAACGGGATACTAGCTAAAGAAAAGGTATTTAGGACCCCAGGTGATCGGATGATGAACCTTTAATTTTACCGATTCTTCTAAACAAAGTGATATTGGTTGTGGGATAGAGATATAGGAAAGGATAATATATCAGTATTCTTTACACCTCTGATTTAAATGGGGGGGACCGTAGGATAGTTTAAACCTCAAACAAGATTAAAAAAATAATTTAATTAATATGAATCATGCTTTATTCTAGGTTTATGAGCTCTAACTATTTATTATTTTTGTAAGCATGGGTATAGGTTTATGTGGTTTTCAGGTTTTCTATTAATATGTTTATTAGGATTTACCAGAAGACTTATGTAGAGTAGAGGATAACAAAAATGAATCATAGAGGTGGAAACTGTTAGAATTTTAGCATCTAATATTGTAGAAGTATAAGGAACTATTTTAGATTCATTCATAGAAGATTGGTCAGAGGAGGATGATATAACATTCAGTTCAATGTATTCCCATATGGATGACTATTTCTTGTTTCTATGATGATGATTTGTAGAGTAGTGAGGTAGTGGAGAATCTTGTTCCTCATGGATCAAAAGGAGTTGGAAGTATTATGCGAGATGTTTTAAGACAAGTTTTGAGAGTATTATCTTTCTACGACTGTAAAATAATCCAATCTCTATTATCTTATTAATTATTCATATGGAATTTTCAACATGAAAGAGTTTAGGATCTATTTTAGTATCCTTCCGTGATATGCTTCATAATAGCTTTTAAATGAGGAGGCCAAGGAAATACATTTTGAGGAGGTTTTTCATCTAGGGGTACTGTGAGAGGTGACTCCATTTACACTGATATCATATCTCTAGGTGTTGTTGATATCTATGGATAGTAAGAGGACACTATCCAGATCCAAAATGTTATGATATGGGAGATGTTAGGATTCCTCATGAATTAGGGTTATGGTATGAGGTTCATAGTTTCCTAGACAAAAGAATTTTTGGTCACTTGAGGGTAGTTCCTAGCACGAATCATCTCATCACCCCGAGATTGAAAGATCTCGTGCATATTCCATGGAAATAGAAGCATGTTTTCAATGTGTATGTTGAAGTCATTAGCAGTGTGAGTTCTTAAACATTCTATGTAGTTTTTTTAAGTCAAGTGTTCTTATTCAAGTTCCTCTGTTGAGGAATTTATAACTGATATAGAAGCAACATCAAGTTACCCCCACTTGGGATTATCATAAATGAGATGGTGTGGGAAAAGGATAGCCTTGTGATGATTATCATCATTTTAGAGTAGATTAAATTCATTGAGTTGGTCATCAATAATGTCATAGGGTCCTTAGAGTTGGTCATGGTGATCTTCAGTCTATAGTATATCCAAAAACGGAAAATATAGATATCATTTGGGGAATCCTTTTCTTATTTTCTAAATGGGTGCATTTATTTTTTGATATAGAAAACATGCACTACTTCATATCACCTGCCATTTTCTATTTTTTTGAACTTTATGTAGAGAGGATTCTAGTTACCTTGTAATTGACTATGCTAATTAAAGGTAAAGATGAATTGTATGAAGAATGTAGAGATAGTGAGCTAGTGTTGGGGAAACACCACTCCTGGGGAGGCCACATATGTTTGCATATATATCCTTATAAATACATCCCAAGCATGGATTGGATATAATTGGTGTGATCTATTTGTTTCATTAATTTAGGATAAAGGTTGTGTTATATGAGACTGATAGTGATCCAACAATGTTCGTTGGTGAGAGAGGCCCTCAGAAGTGTCAAGGGAATATTTATTCCTTATCATCATTTAACACCATGTTGATGCTGATTTCATTGCAGGTTCAACCATCAGTGATTCATATGGTCTTGGAAGAGTACCATGATGTCTTTCCTAAGGAGGTTGTGGAATTATGCCCATGATAGGGTATTACATTTGCGATCAAGCTTCAATTGGTCATTTCTCCATTCTCAATGTGTCCCTATAGAATATTGTCTTCTTATTTGTGATAGTTGTGAGTATAGATAAATGACATATTACAGTAAGGTTTGTTTTATCCAAGCATGTCACCTAGAGGTGCATGAATTCTATTCATTAAGAATAATGATAGAAATTTGTGTCTTTGTATTGATTATCATTGATTTAATTAGCTTATAGTGAATAACATCAAACAAGTTCCATATATAGATTCTTTATTTGATCAGATAAATGGATATCTTAGTTTCCTGAATATTGATTTGTGGTTTGGATATCATCAAATGTGGATGAAGGATGAGAATATTCATAAAACCACTTCTTGTTATCGTCAAGAACATTAGACGTTTATTGTTATGTCATTTTTTTAATGAATTCCCCAAATTTGTTTATGTGTTATAGGAATTTATTTTTTAGGTAGTTTCCTAATATATTTTTGATGTTCTAATTGATGACTTACTATTGTAATTAGAGTCTAAGGAGGAGAATGAAAAGCACCTGCATACCATTCTGGGAGTTCTTCTTCATGAGAAGACACTATAGAATTTTTAAAAGTGTAGGTTATTGGATCTTGAATTATATTTCTTGGAACATGTCATGTCATATAAATGAGTACCTAAATATACTTTAAAGATACAATTGGTTTTTTATTAGTAATCCCCCATACTATGGTTGAGTTGATAAGTTCACTTAGTCTCTTTGGATATTATAAGAGGATAATAGTCAATTTATTTTGGGTCATGAATCCTAGGAAAACCATGAACCAAATGGATTAGGATTTCGTATAAAATAATAAGTGTAAGAAAAAATTTTATTACATGATGGAAAAGTTCCTCAGTGCTCTATTACTTTATGTGTCGGTTTAGGGAGTTTTGTTTGAGGTTTTTTGTGATACTTCTTATCTTGTGTTGTGTTGTGATTTGTTGGAGTAGAGTTTGGCTTTTTCTTAAAGTACATAGATGTTACATAAAAATGTGAGTAACTATTCCACCCATGATATCGAGTTAGATACAATTGTGTTTTCCTTGTTGTTTTGCTAACATTACCTTAATGGTGAGAGTATTTTAGTTTTCACTGATCATATGAGATTGAGTTTTTTCTTCAACCATTATGACATGAACTTTACCCAGTGAATGTGGATGAAATTCTTGTATGATTATGACTTCAATATTTCTTATGCACCAGGAAAGAGAAATTTTCTAGCTAATGAAATGATTAGGAACTGACATAGTGACACCACGAATTAATTTGGAGATTCTTGGAAAGTGATGAAATAGAACTCAATGATGCATTTAGATATGGGAGACGTCAAAGTAATATGTTTTTTTCTAGAAAATAGTTTAGTTTTTCCTTGTGTATGATGTAGAGTATTACTTTTTGGGGGATTATGAGGTGGATGTATGGGGAGAACAAGTTGTATTTGGAGATTCCCCTAATGGTTGGTCAAAGGATGAAAAACATTGGGCGTTATTTTAGGGGATGATTTTCATCCATCTGATGATGCGTGATAAGGTTCTCCATGAGTTCCATAGAACACCCTTAGTGGTACATCATGGCATGAAAAAGATGTACTATGTTTTGAGAGATCAATTTTGGTGGCCTGTGTTGAAGCATTCAGTTGGAGAGCTTTTGTCTCAATGTTTGGTCTACTATAAGGTGAAGGATGAGCACCGTGTCCTAGGTGAATTTTTCTAGTCATTATATGTTCCTCAGTAGAAGTTTTAGGACATATAAATGGAATTTATTACTATTTTACATTAGTCTTATATAGTATTTTATATTATATGGGTGATAGTGTATTGTTTATAAAATCATCCCACTTTATAAATATTATGACCCAGCCTTAAACGTTACATAATCTTGATTTAATTTGATAATTTTACATTAATTTAATTCAAGGATATTTTTAGGTATAGAGAATTATAGAATTAGTCCATAAATATTACAAAACAACTAGAAATTTATAATTTTTACTATTCCACTACTATAAAAAAATTTCACAAAATAAAACTTATAAATTAAAACAAGTTTTATTTTATTGATAAAAATATACTTGAATTTTTTCATTATATTGTCCTTCCTTATACCCTTTGAAAAAACATTTCAAAAACTTGGGATGATCATAAAAATATTAGTAAGGAATATAAAATAATGAAAGAAAACATTAGTCTATGAATACATACATATCAATTAAATGATACTTTTCCTCATAAAACATAATCTCTTTAACATACCTCATGAAATCATAAGATTTTTGAATAACTCATAGAACTAATAAATCACAAAGGTAACTTGTAGCATCCATAAAAGACTTACATTGTAGCTTTCACAGCCACATAGAGATTAACCTTCATGGTTACATTTGGAAAACCCATCACCATATATTCCCTAAATATCTTAAGAGAATCCTTAACATTTACCTCTATCACATTACCCAATTCATTAGAGAGATATCTCAGGCTCACCCGACCATGGTTTATCATGGAACCACCTGTATACATAAACATTCCCCAAGTACCATAACATAATCATAACCCATAAAAAAACATAAAGGAAAGATAACATTTCCACATTAATATCACAAGATATCAGTTCAAGATATTCACATAATCAATCCAATTTAAAAGAAACAATTAAAACAATTAAAATGAAGATTTATTAATCAAAATGTCCCAAAAAACATTGAAACTTTTAAAGGAATTATAATTTTAAAACATTAATGTCTATATATATAAATCCTTAAATCCATATTAAAAAAAAGTACATTAATGAGAGATATTTAGAAGATTAAAACTTTAAAACATTTAAAATGATGTTTTAGTTTAATAATCCCTTACCACTTGAGAAACACTTGAATAAAAATAATTAAAGAATAGAATTAAAAAAAACATATAATATCATGATAATAAGTACATTCATGATATAATTTGTCAAAGGGTAGAATATACACCTTATAAAAGTGAATTGGTGAATAACAAAAAATAACTCTCAATGGAATGCCAATTGGGACGAAATTCATTAAAATGATCATATCTTCAATTTAAGGATAAATAAAAGACATAATTATGTGTGAAAAATAAATATACACTCAATATAAGTGGATATTCATTGTAAAAAATCATAGTTTGTTCATAAATATTCTTGTAAAAATAAAACCAGTGACATGGATATATAACACAATGAATAGAGATTGAGTTAAGATTTCACATACAAAGATCGTATAATTGATGTAATAATTTATCAATGGGGTTATTATGTGTAAAAATAGTATATACACAACAAGGTAAGTGTAAATTACAACATAATCAAACAAATAGGTATTCCACACATAATCTTGGCATTATATAATCAACTAATTACGCGTATAACCCAATGAGTGGTAAGTGAGTTTAGAAATTCCCTTACCTAGAGTCCAAATCATCACGTATGATCCTTTTTATTCCTGAATAATAATTTCAATTTAATTTTAATTCTTTTTAGAACCTTTTAAAATTTTATTATTCACTTTTTATCACTTATTACCATGTTATAACAATCACTAAATTATTGAAGTTCATATCCATCGTTTTGTCAATATTTGGTACTTGGGTCGCAAATGAACATATTTTGATTTATATTGTCCATGTAGTCAGAATTGTATCATCTACATAATTATATTAAAATTTTAAATATCATATATATCCTGTATATATGTATTTATAATATTCCATAACATTTGGATATAATAAATTAAATTCATCATTCATGGAGACAGTGTGTCGTATGTACGCATGAATGCTACTTTCATTTCATTGTCATCTTAACAGAATGAACAATAAATGATACACAAGTGTGTTATAATTTCATTATAATATGTATGTTATATATGTTAAACAATTTCATTAATTCCATCCTTTATATGTTCCATGTATGTTATGAATGAGTCATGTCACTTTGAGGGGGAGGTAGTCCACACCTACTCAAACAAATTTATCATATTTACACATCATGGAAAGCATAAAAGAATGTTGTAAATAAAAATTACAGAATAATAGAGAAAATATAAATACAATATTTTTCATATATAAATAATTTTACATCATAATGGCCACCATGGGAGGTGGTAGAAGAAAATTGAACAATCATCGTATCGTGAGACAGATGTTCACCGAACACAGAAACAATATGTTTGTATCCATTAGATAGAGGTGTGTATAAGTTTGGTTAGAATAATTATCACAAAAATCATAGTATATTTAGTATATTTTTGTTTATATGTAATAATATAATAATAAGAACATAGTGAGAGAAGAAGGAAAATAATATAAAGGATCTTGAGGGAAGACATTATCACTAAATTGGGTAACTTCTATTGATTTGACCAAAAAGGATTTCTTGAACTGCCTTATGCCCAAATTAAGGATTATAGAAGGAATTGAGGGATGTTGGAAGATTATTTAAGCAGAATTATGATGATCCAAGAGGCTTTATAGGTGTGAGTAAGTGGGTAGATGTGGTGGCCTTCTATAAGAGGGAGGATGAGAACTTCAAGAAAGTCTTGAAATATTATTTTATTATTAATTGATTTTAGAGTTACAATAGTTAGAAAGTGATAAATATATAGGATAATATGAATATGGGTCTAAATAATCTCAACCAATAGGTTTTAGACCAGTTTAGGTTACACAATTAAACTTATAGTTTATCTTTAATTCTTAATTAAAAATTTTAACTCTTACCATGTCTTCTAGTATTTTAATAATATATGGTTACTATAGTTACTATAAAATTAAAAGTGAAAAACAAGTGGATAATTAATTACATTTATAACATCATATAATTCAGTTTTCTGAATCATATATTTTTAGTACTATTATATCATTTAAATAAATAGAATTGGTTTTAAAAACATATTTTTGTCAAATTGGGCACTATTTAGTAATTGGTTTTTTGTTAAAGTCCTAAAAAATTGATTCCTTAAAAAAGGGAATTAACACATATATAATATATCATAATCATCCATAAAATTATTGTAGGAATCAAAAGTTTCAGATTTCATTTTTTTAATATTTATAATATAATTTATTCCAATCATTCATTAATATGAAAATCAACACATCATCATTTTGTCATAAGGAAAATTTATTTATTTAATGTTGAAAAATTAGAAATAAAATACCATGATGTAAGAAATATTTTTATATTTTAAATTAATATTTATAGTAAAAAATAATATTTAATTAACTATATATTAAATATTTTTAGTAAAATATATTTGTTTATGTTACATTTCTCTTTACTTTAAATTAATTCTTATTACATATCATTATCACACAAAAGTGGCTCCATGGGGTCCAAAAATCGACTAATGATGTCCATGGTCGGAAATATTTTGTCCAATAGAATTTGGACATGTTTTAGGGTATTTTTATATTATTATTATATTATTTTTTACTCGTATTTACCAGATTTACCCTTTAACCATGGTAAATAAAAATAATTACTAGTTATTATTCATAATGTCAAAAATTAAAAGGTAATTATTTTAAAAATGTGTACCTTATAATTAAAATTTTGGAATCCATTTCTCCAAATTCAAAATATATATTTTTCAGAATTTAATTTAAAATTAATTCATGTTTTCAAAACCAAAAGATAGGGTTTCAAAAAGCAAAAACTATCAAAATATTGACATCTCTTTATTCCCAATTTAAAAGTGAATTTATATCCAATGACCCAAATTAGATCAAATGATAAAAACATAATCCAATTAAAATTTAAACATAATTAAAAAAACAGTCTAACTATATAAATAAATTTGGTCAAAAGATTGTTTTGAATTAAAATACAGTATTTTTCACTATTCATTAAAAAATAACATTATCAAAAAATTACAAAAAAATAATAAAATTTAATTTTTATATCCCAATTTTATAAAAGAATTTTTGTTTCAAATAGAACATATAAAAGTGACAAAAACTATATTTAAAAATTTTCACCAACAAAAGGTTGTAAAATGACCCTTTTTAAAAATATTAGAGTATTTTATGCTTAAAATTGCATTTTTTTTCTCATTTTAATCCTCCAAAATTTATTAGATAAATGTAAAAAAATTTAACAAACATGTGTAATAATATTTTAGTTAGTTCTGTTTATTCCCACCAATACAATGACAACGCCTTAACTTCCATTTAAAATAATTGTAATATTATTGTATTATTTTCTGGTATAACTCATTGTTGTGTGCAACTTAAGATTTCAAAGAAACCTGTTGTTATGTATCGAGTGTGCTATCGGAAAAAAATTCGCATTAACAAAAATTAATATCTTATTTATAAATATTAAAATATATGAAAATTTATTATTCTATAAATATCTGGGATCCTATAATAACAATCAATGAGTCTACCTTAGTTATGGTTTTATCAAGGAACTATCTGGTGGTGGTGGTGAGGCACCATAGAGTACCGATGATGATCATATCTAATCAATATCCTTGATTTACCTCTAGGGTGTAGATATGTATCTTGTATACTTTTGGCTCTCATTTATTCACTACAACTACTTTTCATCAATAGATAGAATGTTAGAAAGAACAGACCATCCAAACTCTTGATGACATGTTGTGTTCTTATGTAAGGGATTTTGAAGGATCATGGGTGAGGCACATACTCTAGGTCATGAATTATTAAAACAATATTTTTCACTCAAAAATTTGTATAACAGAATTTGAATCTTTTTATAGATGTCCTTTTCATTATCCATTTTTCTAGACTAGGGTTATAGCAGTAGAAATCCATAGGTTAGAACTGGTATAGAGTACAATAGAGATGGTTCTGGTTATTTGTGAAAGAATGAAAATTGAAAGATCATCAAAAATATATATTTCGGTCATAGATGTAGACATATTGAGTTCAACATTGGATATCACATGTTCTTCAATGTGACTCCTCAACATGGGAAGTGAAGGTTTGGTCATGGAAGTGATATTTCTCACCGGTTTATTGAGCCTTTTGAGGAAGTAGACAATGATTAATCTACCATGTATTAGATATCACTTCCCCCACATGTAAGATATATAAACAATGTTCTTCACATGTCACTACTCTGTATTTACCTTCATGATGACTCTCACATCATCAATAGGGGAGAGATCAATGTTTATAATGATGCAACCTTCGAGGAGAAACATGTGGAGATCCATGGCCTTCAGGATAAGGTATTGCATGAACACGATATTCCCTTAGTTTGTGTCTTGTGGTGACATGGTGTCATGGAGGAGAGTACCTAGTAATGTGAGTGTTATATAAACACTCATTACCCTTAGATGTTATGAGTTTATCTATTCTCTTCTTGTAATTATATTTTTGGTTATAGAAATTTTTCTATTCATAAGATGGTTTCCTCGTGTTTTACTATTATGGGTAACCATACTCTTGTTTGTTAGGTGTCTCCATAGGAAAGAATTTAGGAGTTAGTTGTCACTATTCCATAGTTTTGTGCTAGTTCCTCTAATGATGTGGTTGAGATCATGTGATGTAGAGATCCTTGAGAGGTATATCATGAAGTGGATATTCCTATGACCCATTTAATTTCCTTCTCTATAAGTTTGGTTTTTTGATCTTGAAGACATGAATGGTTTGAGAGGTATTCTATGTAAGGTCCTAGATTCTGATATCCTTTTCCTTTTGTGAGTTTTTGTGTTTGGAGGGTGTTTTAAGAAAACATGGGAAGCCACTTCCAAATGTGGAATGATTGTGGTGTGGATGTAGGCACTGGGTCATGGTGATGGTGGATGTGGTGTAGTGGACCTTGTTCATAGCATAGGGGATCTCAGGAGGACAAATGAGGCTTCTTTCAAATTATGGGAAGTTGTGTTAAGGTCTATAAAATAAAATATGATCCCTATCTTGGTATATTGGTTTTTTGGCATGGTTCTTATAGATACGTCATAATCCCTAGTTCAAATTTTATTATATATTGTCTAGATTCTCAAAATCACATTTGACTGAGGTTAGAAGTGGTGTGGTACCTCATGTTACACCATATAATACCATGTATTAGAATTTTTTATGACGCAGTCCAAGGGGTAACATCGTGGACTTCTAAGTTTAAGGCATTCTATAAATACTCTATCCCATATGATCCCCATTCTTTTCCACTCATTCTACTAAAACCCCTAGAAACTAAGAGTTATTTTTAAATCCATGTAAAACACCTTTAAATATTTATTAATATCCAGATTCCCATGATCGATAAATGGTGAATCAATGTTAGTTTTAACTCTTCTATCTAGTATAATCTCTACCTTTGGTTCTATTTTCCTCCCATTTCTTCTTCTCATACATTCGCTTTTGGTATCGTATATTTTAATTGATCATTATTGGTTGTTTTTATTTCTTCTTGTAATGAAATCTTTGGGAGATTGTAGTTCCTCACGATTGAGGTGATTAGATCTCCACAACATTATTATGTAATCATGTGAAGAATTTTGATGGTCCCAAGGTAGGGGATTCATTACTTCAACCATTTATTTAGATTAAATAATAATTTTAGCATGTTTTATCCCATTAGATATAAATTAAATAGACCTAATAAATTTTTAATTAGATTATATAAATTTTATAATGATCCCATGTTGATGTTGTTTCTATATACCATGATATTTATTTTCCTCTTATTTGTTAGATAGTGTTCTATCTAGGTTATTATTGTTATCATGTTTGGTTATGCTATGGATTACCCTATTTTACTTGGTAGAAAAAGGTAAAAAATATAAAGATGAAAAAAGATTGATTAATTTTATTAATAATTTATTAAAAGGTATGTTTGTAATCCAGTGTTTGTTGTAATTTGATGATATCTAAAATTGATTTTAATTACATTTTAAATTAAAATATGATCTCTATTGTGATAATAGAATTGATAAATAACGTGTATCATGATAATATTTGTTAAGTATAAAATTAAAATGCATGATAAATTAGAATTATACAACTCCATGTTTTTGGAAAATAGAATTATTATTAGGAGCATGATAAAATTTTGATTTCTTGTTATAGCTTAATGCCTTAGGTTTTACATAGTTAGAACCTATGAATAATGAATCAGTTAATTAAAGATGGAAAAACGTAGTTTTTTCTAAAAATAATTTTTTTTGTGGCTGAGAGTGTCGATTTAGTTATAAAGGATTGATGACTTGTGTTGGGGTAGAGAGAGCTTGTTTATGTGCAATGTTTTAATGAATTTTTTTACAGAAAAGTTTCCATATTTGTAAGGTTTTTTCTTGTCACCTAGGGAAGTCATCTATATGGGATATTGCTATGTGAAGTGATATGATCTTAGTATTGATGATGTGATATGTAGCAGGGAGGCCTATATGATGTGGTAGTAGTTGATGCCTATGATGGAGAGATATATGTGTGCATCTGGGATGACACCATATATGACGGAACAAAATGAATCTGGTCATACCCATTGATTTGATAAATCTATACTTTTTTATTTAAATGAATCTATTTAATAGTATATGGCTGAGTTTCTTTCTTATTTTCATTCCTTTTACCACTACTTGAGGTATATGTATGTATTTATTTTTATTTGTTAATTGTAGCATAGGATGTGTTCCCAAAGTACTCAGTACCACTTAATGATATTAATTATGTTCAATAAATTACTTAACCGAAGGGGATCGTGTTTCTAGAATGTAAATGGGATTTTACTCTTGAGAAACTGTGGTCTCAATTTTGATTATTCCAAGAGGGCATGGACTTGACTTTATTGGTTAATATAATTTGATATAGAATAATGTTAATGGTTAATTAATAGATAATAAATTAATCAAGGGAAGGAAATAATAATAAGTAAAGATTAAATATTTTATCTTTTTTAATGCTTGTGTTCTTATAGGAAATATTTTCATACTAGTGGATATTGGGAGTTTGAGTGACATTATCTATTGTTTATTTTAAGACTTTTTTATGCCCATAGTGTGGTTTTCATATCTATTATATATTGTGTATTTTTTGATTTCATACAATATGGCCCCTATTTTGATTATGTTGAATAGAACCCAATGATATTTGGGAGGGTTTTTCCCCAGTATCCCAGTGGGAGGATGGATGGGAGACTACCCCCTATGGCCCTGCTATCTTCTCTAGGTAGTTATATATGATGGTATGCATGATGGTTAGCTTTCTCATATATTTTTGTAGAGTTTTGTGATGTATTATAGATATTTTAAACATATATATCACTAGATATAGTATTCAATGGATTATTATATGTATGATGTTCAAATGCTATGGTGGTTCCAAGAAACTGCTTGTTTACTATATAGTGATTTTATATGGGATGATGTGATGATGTGATTCACAATTTTCATGCAGCAATTCTTATCCCAGGTTTGAGTGGGATATATTAATTTTGGAGAGATAAGGAATATTATGTTCCCTATAGGGGCAGAGCGGAAATCCTATAGAGAAGCAATAATGGGGTATTGTTCATGTTTCATTACTATATTATATTACCTCATTTATGTGATACTTTGTGAGATATAGCCATGACGAGGTTAGAAAAATGAATACCTATTTAGGTGATTATTAGTTTTACCTATATTTCATTATGATTTAGAATTATTTCTTTATCTTTTGCATGATATTCTCTAGGGAGTATCTTATTGAGTAAACTATTATTATAACCCCGTGTATATATAATTTTCTTTTCAAGTTAGAAGGATAGGGTTGGAGGTTGGCAAGATATTATTGGCTTGTGGTTTGGTGTCAGATTTTTGACAATTTCGATCACTATTGACATTACTTTTTGGTACTAGTAGTTTCCCTTCTAGTGTTTTTAGTATAACATCACATGTCTTCAGTTGGTGATTATTTCATATATATATATATATATATATGTCTAATCAGTTGTTTATTGGTGTATCTATCTTAACTCTCTCTTCCACATGTTTTTATTAGAGGGTAATCTAACCCATTGTATGTTTATTATACCCATAGTTCTAGTCATAAATAGAAGATAACGTACACGTGAGACTCAAGCAGTCCCCATCTCCATTGTCTCATTGTTGGCCCAAGAGGGTTATTTTTTGGGGGGACGGGGTATAGACACATTTCTTTTCCATGGGTTATGTCATGATGAAATGTTTATGAAACCCATTTGTTATTCATGGGATATAATACTATGAAAGTTTTATGATATCATGGTATAAATTTTTATTATTTTCATCCTGATATGAGTGGGTGTAGAATTAAATATCCCTCTAATGCATTGGGTACATATGGATATCTCATGATATAAACAAGACTGGAATTTAGAGTAAACCTAGTTCTGTCAGGGGATCTTTCTAATATGATAGTCTAAGTATTGAACCATAACTAATACTATAGAATAAAGAGTGATCTCAATCCACTATGATAGACTAGGTAGTGACCCTTGAATAATAAGGAAATGAATTTACATAATTATGGTTATGCCAAAAATCTATGTATTATTCCATGTTTTTTCTCTCATGGTTCGTGTTCATTGATTCCTTTATGATTCATATCTTATGAACTGCCAAAATCTATTCCATGACTCAGGATTGTGATCTATGATATTAGGGGTGTGTTTTTAAAATATTATCTAATGTTATTATACCATTATGATTATGTTATTCTCATGTGATCATTGATATCTTCATTCTTCATTCCTACTAAGTATATAATCCCACCCTTTATTATATTTCAATTCCCTGGAATATGAAGTAGATTCTTATGTATGGTATACATAAAAATGTTGAAATTTGCGAAAATTATGTGGGAGATGAATCATATCTTATATGAAGATGTTTTTATGTATATAATTTTCCAAAGGTACTAAACCTATATGATTTCAGTGTGGATCGTTATGTTATGTAATCTATATTCATATAATAATATGTTATATCTTTGTATGAAAAGTATGGGTCCCCATGAGAACTGTCTCATGATGTTAGGGTATATCATTATTTCTCTATGATATACCACCCTGTTAGAGGTATGCAAGTCTCTTAGTTGATATTTCGTAATAAAATCAAGGACCTTAACTCTCCAAAGCACTAGGATCACATCATCACTATCTAACATCCACCTAGGTATCAAATCACCACTTTATAGTTGTTTCTAAATCACAACACACTCTAGATCAAAATTTTAACAATACTTCATACATTATAATAAATAATATCTGTCCACCACTAGAAAACAAGCCATAAATCCATGGTCCTAAAAATCATTTATCCCCTAATTGAAAAAAATATATCATCAAGATCCACAATTCATACATAGGATATTAATAACTCTCTAAATATACCAACAACTTAAATCTAATATAATATCCAAATACATTAACAATACATTGTTTAGAGGTCATCTCAAAGTCGCATGTTTATATGTACTCAACCTAGTACATCTTCCTGAAGTAGAGATCAACTTTTTGAAGAAACAATGGATTCTCTTATGATACATATAGACAAAATACTAACACTAGATAGATATTGTAACTAAAACATTAAATAGTGGAACATAAATTCTCACTCAAAATCATGGGTATGATAGTTCTGCATAAGGGGACACAATTGATATGAACCATAAGCTACAACATGCTCCCTATACATTAGTACTGCTCGAAAAATAACACCTGATGCATCATAGTATACCACATAATTAATCTATGAATCAAGTTGAATCAATAATGGGGATATAGTTAACCTCATATTCAACTCATGAAATGCCTCTTTACACTATTCAAACCAATGGAACATTACACTCTTATTTTTCAACATAATCATGGGTGGTGATAAATTGGATATTTACTATATAAAACATAGATAGTATCCCATTAAACCCAAAAATTTCATAATATCAATCTTGTCCATGGAACATATCTTGGAAATAAATTCCTTAACTTTCTATGGATAAATTGATACACTTTTCTGGGAAACCACATTAACTAATATATTCACCTCATGAATTGAAAAGATACACTTCAATGGATTGGACATGTGATCAAAGTGTACTCAGTAAAGTGTTGATATTTATGGATTGGTGTTCGAGCATCAGTGAGTATATGAGGATGTCGTCAAGTAAAACCAAGAAAATGGACAAATATATTGGTGTGAGATCTTTTTTATTGAATGTTTTAACAATATCAGCACATTATTCAATCCAAATAGAATCACCAATTACTTATATATCCCATACATGCTCTGAAAAATCACTTTTAGTATGACCTCTACTCGAAATTGTAACTATTGATAGCTTGATCGGAGATCAATCTAGTAGAACTACTATGATCCATGTAACTGATTGAAGAGGTCATTGATCATAGGTAAAGGTATCTATTATTCACCACCACCAGATTTAGTTTTGATATATATGGAGTCTTGATGATTTTAACCTACCTCCATGGAGAACAAAAATGGTTTCCCCATGGTGATGTAATCAACCTAATAAATCCCTTCTACTCCATTTCCTTGAATACACCTTGAATTAATTCAACTCGACTGGTGTGATATGAATAGGGGGTATCAAAATGGGATGTGTGCCTTAATGATATCTATCTTGAAGACAACTCCTTTATCAGGGAGAATTCCTATGAATTTATCCAAAAAGACTTCCTGATAAAGATCTACATATAGAGAAACAAGATCGGTGGGATGCTACTAATCCTACTGAGAGAGAAAAACCTATAATATGTGCCATGATTATCAAAATTTAGCTCATGTATGGATCCAACATACCTACCACCAAATTCTATTAATATTTCATCCTTTAATTGTCTCCCTTTGGTGATGTAAAAGATACCCATCTCTAAAATAAATCTATGTGGCATCAAAATATGGTCAGTCATTCCATGCCAAGAATCACATAGAATCTCAACATCTTTAGAATCATGAATCCCTATAAATGTACATAGTGGGAAATTAATATAAAAATACTAGGAAATTCTTAAAATGGTTTAATTTTATTTCCAATGTTGTAACAGGGAATGAAACTCAGATGAAAACTTGACTAGTAAGTCAATTTCAATAATAACTTATACAGATATAAAGGAAAGGAAATATATAGACAAATGAAAGTCACTTAACTATCCTAAGGATCATTAAGATTATATTCTAGTTCTAGGTCCCCATAATGATGTTAAATAGTTCCTTAGCCTATTTAGGTCCTTTGGTTCCCAAGAAGGATGAAAAATGTTGGATCTGAAAGTCCTAGTCAAAATCAACCATAGTTATGAACTCTGACAACATGAAAGTGCACTAATAGAAAGCCATATTGAAGATGAAACCTTATTTAATAAATCATATAAAAGATATTAAGGCATGCTCAATTGTTTTATCTTTTACATCTGGTGGTTGATCATAAACAGACACCCTTACAATGGTATTCTGACATGCTTCATAGGTATTTCTATAAGACAATATTGAGATGAAATTTTATGAAATATTGGAAAAACTAATAATATGTTTGAATTGTTAAGACATATCCTAATAAATCTGTCAAATCACATTATGGTTCAACATTAATTCTACCCATAACCCAAAGTATAACCATTTTAGGCCTGAACGAGTTCTATATCCTTGCACATTAGTCATAGATACATATATATAAAAAACATAACATCATGATCATGTTATAAAAATTATTTCAAAAAGAAATACTTTAATGGTATATAAAATATATATATCAATCATTCATAAATATAGGTCAATTATAAGAAGATATCACAATTTAAGGAATTTAAATTAAAGAACAATTATACATCACTAAACCTGTATATATATGGAATGTGATCCTACATGCATAGTTATGATGCATGGATACACCCAAATCCCATGAAACAGTAATAGAAATATTGTCATTGGTAACTTGGAGGTTTGTTTCACATGATCTTCCTAGGCAGATGGAAAGTACCCTACATGAATCCCATACAACATATATAATTTCAACCATGAATGCAGTTTATAAAAAATATGAGAAGAAAAATGTGTTCTTATTCAATTATGTACCTCCCTAACCCAAACCGCCAGGTCTGAGTCAGAAATACCAAAGTTCTCATGCATTCCTACCCCTACACCAGAGGCATATAACTATAAGTGAGGGTATGGAAATCATTAGTATACCACTACAAAAAACAGTAGATTATAGGCTGTTATTTATAGGGGGTTATGCACAAACCCCACTAATGTATTATTAGATGGGATTAGGAACAACCCCACTCTAATAATAAAATTTAGAGTGGGTTATGAACCACCTCAAAATTAGTTTTTTATAAATTATAGAGGGTTATATACAACCTTGGCCATTCGTCGAATTTAGAGGGTGTTATGAACCCCCTCTAAATTATTTACCATTATTTTTTTAATATTTTGTTGTATTTTAGTGGGCGTTCATAACTATGGATAATAAATGTGATTAGTGGTGGTTCAAAACCCCCCTTAAATATCTTCAATTAGTGGGGGCTGAAACCCACCTCTAATCTCATAAATTATATGGGGTCTAAAACCACCTCTAATGTCTTCAAACTAGAGGGGGTTATGAACCCCGCTTTTAAAAAAAATCCATAATATATATAATTAAACACAATAGATAAATGTATTTAAATACATTATGTGAACATATTATATAAAATATTTTTATGATTGTATTTAACTGTATTTATGTGTATACCTAAATATAATTCTATAATATTTTGTGTGTTAATATATATTTATTTGTAAAAAAAATATTTCTTATAATATTAATTATATATAATAAAAAATAGAAAAACTATTCTATAAAATTTTACATAAATATAATTTATTTTAAAATAAATATCATATAAAAACCCTATTATGTAGGTTTTTTAATTTATATTATAACAATAATTAATCTTTTAAATTTTTTTGACTTTATATTATTTATTATTAATATTATATGAAATAAAATTTCTAAAAATACATATATATTAATGTAAAAATTATTATATAGTTATATCTATTGAAATAAAATATATACATCTATATAACAATAATTATTGAAATACATTATATAAATATTTTTATAAATTGTATTTCATATAATATTAATTGCATATTTGTTTAAATTGTATATCATATAATATGAATTATATATAATATACATATTAAATATAGATAATATAATTTATATATAATATTTGTATTAATTATAGATAATATAATTTTTTTATATAACATTATATAAATATTTTTTATAAGTTTTATTTCATATAAAATATTTTTATAAATTATATTTCATATAAGAGTAATTATATATTATATTAGTATTTTTATAAATATTATTTCATATAATATTACTTATAAATTATATTATATAATTTGTAATAATAAATATAAATTAATCTTAATAATAATAAACCTATGTATTGATATACATTATATAAATATATTTATAAACACATCATGTAAATATATTAAATAATTACTTATATATATATTATTTAAATAAACATGTATATTATATATATATGTGTGTATTTAAGTATAAAAATAATTTACATAAATATATTTATAAATATATACATATACGTGTATATAGATAACAAAATTATAATTATAAATATATGTAAAAAATATATTTACTAAAATGTTTGTAAATACACATATAAAATATATAGTTATTATTAGTGTATAGAATGAATAAAATATAAATTTATTATAATATAAATACATAAATACATAATAAAAAAATGTATATATCAATATATATATATATATATGTTTTATATTTATTCATATAATATATATTTGCAGAACCTAACAAAAATATATATATAATAAATCATATATATATAAATACAATAATATTTGAATAAAATAACAAAATCTGAGTTTCCTTAGTGGTTCAGGAGGAAGTGTACTATAGTTACATAGCTGGAGATCTATTCTCACTGGAATCATATTTTATAAAAGACACAGATACTATAGAGGGACTGGATGATGGAGCACCGTGGTGGGTTGGGGCCCGGGATGAGGGAGCACTACAGTGGGGTGAGGGGAGCCGAACGACACGAGTGTGAAGGGTACTCGATGACATTGGCGAGGAGAACGTGATATAGGGGTTGGGGATGAGGCACAACATAGTAGGGGAACATAAGAGGATGTGGAGGATGGGAACCAGATATGATAGGGTTGGTGTGGAGGATAGGAACAAGAGAGGATAGGGTGGGCTCATAGGAGGGTTAGGGATGAGGCACAACATAGTAGGGTCAAAACTGGAGAGGATGTGAAGGATTGGAACAGGATAGGATAGGGGGGATGGGGAGGATCAGAATGGGAGATGATATGGAGGAGGTTGGGCTCATAGGATGGTTTAAAACCGTGAGATTAGTGGTGGTTGTGAACACCCGTTTTAAATGATATTGATGAAAAACCGGCTCGCGGTCTGCTAGCTACATAGGTATAGGGAAGATGCGGGTTGGAGAAGGCCTATATATTTTGACCATTTTGAGTGAGGGATAATGTAGGTAGAGCTCGCATGAGTGTTGGCCACTACGGGATGATCCCGTTCAAGTACTGGCTTACCCTCATGCCTGATTTTAAAAAATTATTATTATTACAATATTTGATTCTTTAAAATATTAGCTTTTAATAAAAAATCATGATTAACCCATGAAATATGATTTTTCATCATAATTTTCCTACTGATTCCCCATTCATTCACGATTTAATTCTAAATAGGTCTATATATTTTTTAATATGATATTATAATGTTAACATTGTAACTATTATCCATATTCACATGGTGTGTCATCCTATATCTTGAAATATTGAACTCATCTCCCCTGTACATGGTTTCAATTATAAAAAATTTATTACAATCATCAAAAATTATAGGTCAATTTATTTTTCTTGTTATATAATTTTATTTATTTATTAAGAAAATATGATAGTACGTCATGTAAAACGAAATATCCTCCTCTGATACTAGTCGTTATCTAGAGTGTCTTTGTTCATTCACAGGTTTAACTATTCTAATCACCACACAACCAACATCATCATCTATTTCCCCTCACTGACCAGTCAGCTAATTTGTATCATGATTATTCACCACCAGATCGGTGATTCCCCAGGACACCATTATCCCAGAGAAAAAATTCCATTGCATCCGTTAAAATTCTTGTTATTTCCAATCCTTCTCACCATAACTAACATTAAAAATTTGAATAAAAATACAATATATTAAGGATTATAAATAGTATATTCTGTGTAAATTGTTGGAAGCCTGTGGGATACAATCGAGTTTATATGGGGTGGGTTAGGCTTGAATTTTTTTCAAATTATATGCAGGGTTTTGTGGAAAAAACAATATAGGCTCAAACTCATGCGAGTTACGCCCACCTCGCACAAGGCCACCCATTTTTCATTACTAATAAATAGATTGAGTGAAAAAGGTACTCCCTATTTGAAATATGATCAAGGATGTAAAAATTGATCAAGTAATAGAACAAATATGGAGACATGTCACTCACCATCATCAATGAATCGATTGAAAAATGTATATAGTATCCAATAGGCATCGAGTTTTTGGGCGGTCTACAAGGTTTTCATTATCCCACCCTATGTAAGGGTCCACCCCCATCATCTACACAAGACATGAAGAATACACCTATAAGGGATAATCTTTCCATAATGGTCTACCACTTCTGAGTACTAAGAATAATCCTTCAATTGTGTGGTGATGAACACAACATGCCACCACATACAAGGATATGAATAAAATAAAATCTTGAGAATTAGTAGAAATAAAAAAATTACATCCAACATCATCAAACATGAAAAAAAGATAAAAAATCATTCACATTTAATCAAGAATTATAAATGTGTCTCACATACTACACACACCCACATGTGATCACACTCAAGAAAGGGAAATAAATAAAGAAGCATAAGAATCATACCATCGAAAAAAGTGTATATAAGAGCCCCAAATGATAAGGAACTTACTACCTAAAGGTTTATGATGAAGTATGCCAAGGTTATTCAATGTAAAATATACAAAAACATGTGGCATACCCACAAAGCATGGTCTCAGACATCAAGTATTCTTGTCTGGGTTTCTTGTTCATTAGGAAAAATATTTAGTAATGAGAAACAAGATGTTTCCATGACAAGAAGGGTGATTTTTGAATAACATTACTTGAGGATTCCACCAAATTAACCAATTATAAAGAATTTTAAATTATAGGTATCCCATTCACCATATTTATTTTTGATTAAAGAATTGATCATGAATTATCTAAAAAATCAATAAATGAATCTCAAGTCTAGAAAAAATACATCAACCCATCATTAATATATATATGGAAAGGAGATTTAGGATGTGATTCTACAAGAATATAGTATCATGAATTCTAATCAATGAAAAATTACACCAAAATTACCTCCATATATGAGGAATTTATCTCTGATCAAGATTATAAGGCTCATGCCTTAAAAATTACATAATCTTGAATTAGGTTAATAATTCACATTAAGGATCTTTTCAAGTGTAATGATTTAGAGAAATAGGCCATAAAAAAACCTAAAAACTTGAATATTACATGTATACACTTCTACTCAATATCCATTTTTTCATAAAATAAAAACTCTTTGAAAAAGAGATTCATGTCAAGTTCCATGTTTTAGATATCAAGAATTTTTCTTGATCCCACCATTGACCCTATTCCACTTTCTGTCCTATGAATAACATTTAAAAAAATTGGGATTAGTATAAAAAGCTTAGTAAGGGATACAGATAGAAGGAAATCTATAAGTTTTTCAAAAAAAAACAAGTAAACCATGATTACCTTATCATAAGTAATACATTTCAACTTTATGAAGTAGTAAATATTCTTTTCGGAATAAAAGATCATTTATTACCTTTTTGTAAACCAAAGAGTATCATAAAACCCATAGAAAGAATACATAACATATAAAGGTATCTTGGGACATAAACATACTTAAAAGGAATAACCATACGGTCAACTTCCACACACATCACTAAATGTAAAATCCATACAGCCAACTTCCATACCCAATGCTTTGGAAGTTATAATGTAACCACATATCCTAGTTTATCATGACACCACCCATCATTTGGTTTATCATGTAACCACCCATAAAATGTCCATGTACCATTATGAAATCACAACACATAAAAAATTGAAAATATAAACATTTCACTAATAACATATAATTTGTAATCACAAGAAAAAATATCAAGATATTGAAATAATCAATCCATTTCAAAAACAATTTTCAATACCATAACCCCCAAAAAAATAATAAGTGGTTTCCTTTTTCTTATCTGAAAAAAATCATTAAGGATTATAGAGGAAGCCAAATAACGATTACAACGAGGAAGAGGTCATTGTCGTTGAAAATGTTAAAAACATTCATTCTGATGTTCAATAAAACACTATGTAGAAAAAATATTACCTTTGATTGAAATGAAAAGTAAAAGGGTTTTATACACTGTATAAATTAAATTCATGTATAAATCAAAATATGCCTCAATGAAAGGAGATTGAGACGAAGTCCCATACCTCATGTCTAACTTGAACCGTTCATTCCTCGATTTTCAGAATAATAAAATTAAGTTAATTTATACTTTATTAATAATCTTTTTCATGTTTATTATTTCTTTTATATCTCTTATTACCTTACTATAACTATTAGTTAATTATTTGAGTTCATATCGACATTTTGTCGATGTTCGGAACATGAGTTAAAAATGAACTTCTTATAATTAAAAGTTGTTCATGTGGTCAAAAGTCCATTAAATCCATAAGTATATTCATTATTTAGATAACATATATATAATATATATCCAATATATATGTATTTTTAATTGTACATAACATATAGAGGTAAGAAATGAAATGCACCGTTTATGGAGACGGTAAGTCGTATGTACGCTTGAATGCAACTTTTATTTCTATTTCATATTTTAATGGAATTAAAATGTAATGATAAATAGGTGTGATATAATTATATAATAATATCATATATAATTTCAATAACTCTATCCTTTACACGTTCCATGTATGGTATGAACGAGTTATATCACTTTGAGGGGGTGGTAGTCCGCACTTTCTCAAATGAAATTATCATGTTTACCCATTATGGAAACCATAAAGGTATGATATAAATTAAAAATAATGAATTATATAGACAATATAAATATAATACATATCACATATAAATAAAGATCCATAATAATGTCCACCATGAGAGGCGGTTGGATATATTTGAAAAATCATTGTTTTGTGAGGCAGTAGTTCGTCGTCCACAGAAACAATATGATCGTATCAATTAGATAGAGTTTTTTGGAAGTGTAGTTTGAATCATTCTCATAACAAAAACCAAGTATATTTATGATACTGATTTTTTTTAAAAAAATTAATAAAAATATTTTACGGGGGTTGGAGAAGTAAATTAAAAGAAATGAACTTAAGATAATATGTTACCTTTATATCGAGTAACTCCCTTTGGTTTGAACCAAAAGGATTTCTTGAAGTGCCTTCTGCCTAAGGAAATGCTTCTAGGAGGAATAGAGGGATGTAGGGAGCTTATTTAGGAAAATTTTGGATGATCCAAGGGGCTTGAAAGGTGTTAGTAATGGGTTAGAGGTTATGGATTTTTCTAAGGGGGAGGAGGGGAACTTTAGGAATATTTGAAAATATTATTTTATTATATAATGATTTTCAGTTTATAAATGTCCAAACCTCATTAAATTCAAAGATAAGATGACTCTTTATCGAAATAAAATAATCCAATAAGAATTGGATAGGTTTTGGATATTGTTTTAATTTTTATAATCTTATTTATTTAAATCATTCATTAATGAGGTAAACACTGCATCATTATAGTGTCATAAATAATTTTATTTATTTAATGTCTAAAAATTATTAAAAAAAAATTACTAGGATGTTATAATTCTTTTTATATTTAAAATTAATATTTATAGTTGAAGAGATAAGTTATATTACCCCATTTTAAAATGTATTTACCAAAAGATATATGTTTATGTTAATTTTGTCTTTACATTAAATTAATTAACATAAAGTGTCATTATAACTCCCAAGGGGATCCATGGGGTCCAAAACTCTACTAAAGGATTCCCATGGCTGAACATGTATCATCGAATAGGATTAGGACACATGTTAGGATAATTTAATATTATTATAATATTATTTTTTACCCTTATTTACAAGGTTTACCCTTTAACCATGTTAAATAAAATATTTAACGAATTAAATATTATTAATGTTTAAAAAATAAAAGTTAACTATTTACACAATTTGGACCTCCTAATTCCAAATATAGAATCCATTTTTCTAAATTCAAAACATTGAAGTGGTAGTAATTAATTTAAAATTAATTCTCGTTTTCAAAACAAAAATCATGTTTTTAAGAAATATTTACTATTAGAAGATTGACACCTGTTTATGTCCAATTTAAAAGTGAAATTACTTATAATAAACATTATTATATTAAATAGAAAAAATATAAAATAATTAAACTTTAAGAAAATTTAAAAATATAATTTAACCATATAAAAATTAGAATAAAAAGTAGTTTTCAATTAAAAAATAGTATTTTACACTATTCATTAAAAAAGTGAACATCATCAGAAAAATACTAAAATTTCATCCAATGTAAATATTGATGTCCTGGCCTTCAAGAAAAATTTAAATTTTTCAAATAGAACATATAAATGTGAAAAAAATATATATTTAAAAAGGTTTCTCCATCAAAAGGTGGTAAATCAACCTTTTAAAAAATATTAGAGTATTTATGCATAATATTTTATTCATTTGCATTTTAAACCTCTAATATTTATTTGATAAATGTAAAAACATTTATAAAACATGTATAGTTGTATTTTTGTTATTTATATTCATTCCCACCATTACAACAATTATGCGTTATCTACCATTTAAAATAATATTATTATATTATTAGTGTGAAACTTAAGATTTCAAAGAAACTCGTTGTTGCGTATCGGGTATGCCATCAAACATATCATCCCCTTTAAATTAAAATTAATATTTAATTCACAAATATTAATAAATATGAATATGTCTTATTCTTTATTACCTAAGATGTTACATCCTTCCCCCTTTTGGAAAATGCATCCTTCCAATTTTATTCACTTATCAAATAAATGGGGGTATTTATCCCTCATAGAATTTTTAGATTCCCATGTTGCCTCTTCAACCATATGGTTTTTCAAAAAAAACCTATACCTGATGAATTACATTATTTTTCATCACTTTCTCTCTTTGGTCAAGAATCTGGATAAGTTGTTCCTCATAAGAGATATTCTCTTCCAACTAAACTATCATTGTTATCAAAACATGAGATGGATCTGGCATATACTTCCTCAACATTGAAACATGAAAACTTTTATTTACTGGGGATAAAATTAGAGATAAATCCACTCTATAGGCAATTTATCCATATTTACCTAGGATTTCATTGGGTCAAATGAACCTTGGACACAACTTTACCTTTAAGCGAAAACACATCACACTTTTCCATAGAGAAACTTTGAAAAGACATGATCACCAACCTCGAAAATAATATCCTTCCTTCTATAGTGGCATAAATTTTCTGTCTGCCCTGTGCTGTTCTCATGTTCTTCTATATCAACTGAACTTTTTCTGCCAGCTCATCTACCAATTTTGGTCCCCTTAATGTCCCTTCACCTACTTTATCCTAATAATCTTGAGATTGACACTGCTTTATATATAATGGCTCAAATGGATTCACCGTTATACTGGAATGAAAACTTTTAATATAAGAAAATTTATACAAAGAAAGAAACTGGTCCCAACTTCCTTGATAATCTATAGAACAAGCTTATAGTATATCCTCCAAGGTCTGAATTGATCCTTCTGACTACCCATCTGATTGCAGATGAAAATATGTACTAAAATTTAATTAACTACCCAAAGACGTCTGAAGGACTTTCCAAAAGTTAGAAGTAATCCTATGATCATGATCAAATAAAATGGTTAGGGTAACTCCATGAAACCGGACTATATCTTTAATATAAAATCAATAAAGTTTATCTATTGATATAGTATCTTGAATAGGAAGGAAATAAGCAGATTTAGTTAATCGATCAACAATGATCTAGACTGCATTGTTACCTTAATATGTCTTCGATAATCCCACATTGAAGTTTAGGGACATATTTTCCCATTTCCACTCTAGAACTAGTAAAGACTAAAGCATCATAGTTCAGAAACTACCGCTATGCTTTAACCTATTGACAAGTCAAACACTTCATATTAAAGTCAAGAAATATTTCTTTTCATTCTATCCCACTAGAAATACTCACGAAGATCTCTATACATCTTAGTACTGTGAGGATGAACTGAAAACAAAGAACTATGATCTTCACATAGAAACTCATTATTCAACTGTGAATCACAAGGCACACATAATATCTTTTCAGATATTAAAATACAATAATTATCAATGTTAAATTCAAGTTTCTTACCCTTTTGAACCAACTCTACCTTTTTCTGTTACTCACTTTCTTCTTTCTATGCTTGATTAATTCTGTCTAATAGATATGACTTCACTGACTCCTAAAACAAAACATAAGAATTTCCTGCACTATCAAATTCTATGAAAAATTTCATCAAATTAAAAATTAAAGGATCTCATTCCAAACGTAGCATGGTTAATGTAGCATTAATTTTCAACTCAAATCATCTTCCACAGTATTTTCATTTCATGGATGGTAATGGATCGTGCAATCATAATCCTTAATTAATTATAACCATCTTCTATGTCTCATGTTTAATTAATTCTATGTAAATATACACTTTAATCTTTTTTAGTCTATATATATTCCACATTTTACTCCCTATAGATGATGCATCCAAATTTTTAAAGAAAAAAACAACAAAAACAAATTCTAAATCATTTGTAGGGTAATTTAACTCTTGTGGTTTCATATAATGTGAAGCATAAGTAATTACCTGGTCATTTTTTATAAGGAAAAAACCATGTCTCTTCATTGAAACATTACTATAGACAACAAATTCACCATCTCGTGAAGGTAATTCCAAAAAAATAGAATTAACAAATATTCTTTTCAATTCCTGAAAACAATCATCAGATTATTTTTTCCAAATGAACTTAACGCCTTTTCGAGTTAGCTTAGTCATTAGGCTAGATAACTGTGAAAAACATTCCAAAAACCTTTGGTAATAACCTGCTAAATGACAAAAAATATGGATCTTGTTTATATTTGTGGGTCTTGTCCATTCTTGAACAACTTTCGTTTTGGAAGGATCAACAGTTATGCCATTTTTTTTGAAACAATGTGACCACGGAAAGAAATTTTTGTAACCAAAACTCACACTTGCTGAATTTCCAATACAATTTCTTTCCTTTTAAGTTTCTAAAAAAACACTTAAATGACTTTTATTATCCTCTTTACTTTTAGCATAAACCAAAATATCATCAATGAACACAACCAAAAACTTATACAAGAACTCATGGAAAATTATATTCATAAGATCCATGAATACAGAAAATGAACTAGTTAACCCACAAGGCATAACTACAAATTCATAATGGCCATATCTAGTATAAAAAACAACCTTTATAATTTCTTCTTCCTTTACATTAAACTAATGGTAAACCGACCTCAATTCAATCTTCGAAAATTATGCAGCTCCCTGGAGATGATCAAATAAATTATTGATATAAGGTGAATGATACTTTTTTTTACAGTTATTTTATTCAATGCTCTATAATCAATGCAAAGTCTCATTGAACTATCTTTATTTCTAACAAACAAGACAAGAGTACCCCATGGTGATGTACTGGGTCGAATGAAACCTTTATCATATAAATCCTACAATTTCTTCTTTAACTCTAAATGTTCAATTTGAGCTATTAGATAAGGGGTTTTTGAAATTGTCTTAGCATCAGGAACTAAGTCAATGGTAAATTCAACTTCTCGATCAGGTGTAATATGAGTCACCAGATTAGAAAAAATAGCAAGGTACTCATTTACCACTGGCATGTCATTAATCTAAACATTTCATTTTTTTTCAACAATATGTGCATGGTAACATTCATTTCCATCTTTTACTAGTTTTTGTGCATCCTGAGATATTATCAAAAGTAAGGGTTCATTATTGTAAACAAACTAAAAATCCTTCTGAAAAGAAACCTCTATAGCACTGTAGTCAATATTAGCATGATAAATATAAAGCTAATCCATACCCAATATAACATCAAACTCTACTATAGACCAAAAAATAAGGTTTTCAGGTATATTTTTTCCGCACACATGTATAGGACAGTTCTTATGTTTTATTTTTGTCTCAAAATTTCCTCCAGGTGATTTTACCATAATTTCTGGATTCATATCTTGAGATGGATTTCCAAATTTACTAGAAAACTTCTCAAAAATGAATGAATTTGTAGGCCATGAATCAAACAGCATGTTGGTATAATATTAACAAACAATTAGTGTACCTAATACTACTTCTTTCGATGGCCCAACATCTGCTGAATTAGTTGTAAAGGATTTCATCACCCCTTTCTGCTTTTAGTTGGACAAATTTCTCTCAGTTGAGTTCTTTTTTGGACACTCATTTTTATATTAAACCATTTTGTTGCACTTAAAACATCTTACTGTTGGATTTTCATTGCCTTCTTAATCATCTTCCTTACAATTATGACCAATATAACCAAACATACCACACTATAATCACTTTACAGACTTTGATAAACATTCTCCAGGACGATTTTTACCACACTTCTCACAATATGGATATTTTATGAATTCAGTCCTTTTGCATGCCAACTAGACCACTTCTTTTGTTTACTCTCTTGGAACACCTAATCATTAGAAAATTCCATTTCTACCTTCTCGGGACATCTGACAATATTTTCATAGCTTTTTATTTCATGAAGAGCTAATGCTCTTAGAAATCGCGGCATCAATCCTGTGTAAAATTGATTTATATTACTATCAACATCTCGGAAGAAATTTGGAGCATACCTTTCCTGTCAAGTGAACATCTCATCATAAGTAGCCACTAAGTCATCCTCCTACCTTAATTGAAAGAATTGTTTTTCACTCCTAAGAAGAACCATATTAGGAAAATATCATAAAACATACATTTGAATTAATCACAATCAAGAGAATCAATCTCATCACTATCCCTGATATTTTTCACCATTGACCACCACTAATTAGTTTCACCATCAAAATGGAAAATAGAAAGACTAACCTTTTGATGCTATGAACACCCCATGTCACCAAAAATATTCTCTAATGATTTAATCCATCCTTCAACTAGAACAGGGTCATATGATCCTCTTAATGATGGGGGATGTTGCCACATGAAATGCTCCACTAATGACAAGTTCGTTTATGGTTGATGTGGCTGATATTGTGCATGGATAACACCAACATTTATATCCTAGGACAACTATGACATCATAGCAACAAACTATTTAGTTCCGATTCTGCCCATCTCAGTTTGCTGATTTATAAGATTGTCTTCCTCCTGATGTCATCCCATCATAACAGGCTTGTTTCATCATCGGAAAACGATTATGAACATATAAATATCTTAGGTATAGCAACATGGTAATATGTAAATACTATATCATATCATTATTATCATAAATTAATTTATGGACCTAATTTAACAATATTCTAACTCCTAAAGTTGTCTAAAGTAACCTTTGATACCAACTATGAGGCCTCATCCTTAAACATTACATAATCTTGAATTATGTTAATAACTCACATTGATGATCTTTTCAGGTTTAGAGAATTGGAGAATTAGGTCGTAACATAAACATAACAATTTTAATATTACATGAACACACTTATATTTAGTATCCATTTTTTCATAAAATAAAAACCATTTTTAAAAGAAATTCAGATCTAGTTCCATGTTTTAGATATCATGGCTTTTCCTTGATCCCATCGTTGACCCTATTACACTTTATTTCCTATGAAAATCATTTCAAAAACATGGTATGATCATAAAATTCTTAGTTAGGGGTACAAAAAGAAGGAAAACATTTAGTTTTTCAATACAATAAGTAAACCATGATTACCTTATCATAGGTAATACTTTTCACCTTTATAAAGTCGTAAATACTTTCCCCTGAATAAAAGATCATTTATTACCATTCTATAACCAAAATATTACTATAAAATGAATAGAAAGAACACATAACATATAAAGGTAACATGGGATATAAACATACTTAATTGGAATAACCATATGGTTGACTTACACACATAGCACTAAAGGTAAAAGCTATACGGATGACTTCCATACCCAATGCATTGGAGGTTATAATATAACCGCACATCCATTTTTGTCACGGAACCACCTATCATTTGGTTTATCACGTAACCACATGTCAAATGTCCAAGTACCATTATAAAATAACAACACATAAAATACTGAAAATATAAACATTTAACTAATAACATTTAATTTGAAATCACAAGAAATAATTTCATGATTTTGAAATAATAAATCCATTCCAAAATAAAATTCAATACCAGAAAACTCAATACTAGAAAAATGGGTTTCCATTTTTTATTTTAAAAAAACATTTAGGCCTATAGAGGAATCCAAATAATGATTACGACAAAGGATAAGTCATTGTCACTAGAAACGTTAAAAATATTCCTTTTTTTGTTTAGTAAAACACTACATAGTAAAAATATTCCCTTTAAATGAAATGAAAATTCAAAGGGGTTTATTCACCATATAAAATAATATCATGTATAAATCAAAATATTCCTTAATGAAAAGAGATTGAGATGATGTCCCTTACCTCGTGTTCGACTTGACCCGTTCGTTCTTTAATTTCTTGAAGAATAAAATTAAGTTATTTTATACTTCCTTAAGAAATTTTTTCATTTTTATTATTCTTTTCATATCGCTTATTACATTTTTATAACAATTAGTTTATTATTTGAGTTCATATCGGATAGTTTGTTGATGTATGGAACATGAGTTGAAAATGAACTTCTTATAATTACAAGTTGTTCATGTGGTCAAAAGTCCATTATCTACAAAAAGATATTCCTGATTTAGACATCTTATATATCATATATATCAAGTATATATATGTATTTATAATTGTAAAAAACATTTTTTGGTAAGAAATTAAATGCATCGTTCATAGTGACAGTAAGCCGTATTTACGCATGAACGCAACGTTCATTTCTATTTCGAATATTAATGGAATGAAAACTTAATGATACATAGATATATTATAATTTAATTCTAATATCATATATAATTTCAGTAAATCTATCCTTTATAAATTCCATGTATGGAATGATCTACTGATATTACTTTGAGGGGGTGGTTGTCCACAATTCTTCAAATGAAATTTTCACGTTTACCTATTATGGAAACCATAAAGGTATGATATAAATAAAAAATACATAAGTATATAGACAATATATAAGTAATATATATCACATATAAATATAGTTCCATCATAATGGCCACCATGAGAGTCGGTTGGAGATATTTGAACAACCATCGTTTCATGGGGAAGTAGTTCGCCATCTATAGAAACAATATGTTCGTATGCATTAGATGGAGTTGTGTGGAAGTGTAGTTTGAATACTTACCATAAAAACAACCTAGAATATTTTGGATAATGGTTTTGTTATAACATAAAGGAATGAAAAGATTTTATGGGGTTGAAGAAGTAAAATAAAAGAAAAGAACATAAGATAAGAGGTTACCTTTCAATCTGGTAACTCCTTTTGGTTTGAACCAAAAGGATTTATTGAAGTGTCTTCTACCTAAGGTAAGGATTTTAGGAGGAACAGAGGGTTGTATGAAGCTTATTTAGGTAGATTTTGGATCATCCAATGGTCTTAAGAGGTGTGCGTAATGGTTTTGAGGTGGTGGTTTTCTATAAGGGGGAGGAGGGGCTCTTTAAGAATGTTTGAAAATATTATTTAATTATATAATTATTTTTGGTTTCTAAAGGTCCAAAACACATTAAATTCAAATCTAAGATGACTCTTGTTCGAAATAAAATAATAAAATAAAAAATTTACTGGTTTTGGATATTGTTTTAATTTTTATAATATTATTTATTGAAATCATTCATTAATGAGGTAGACACAACTTCATTATTGTGTCATAAATAATTTTATTTATTTGATGTCTAAAAATTATAAAAAATAAAATGATTTTGGAAATTAGTTTAGATTTCAAATTAATATTTATAGTTGAATAGATAAATTATATAACTAAAAATTTATTTACTAAATGATATATCTTTATGTCATTTTTATCTTTACTTAAAATTAATTAACATAAAGTGTCATTATATCCCCCAAGTGGCTCCATGGGGTCCCAAAATCGACCCAAGGATACCCATGGTCAGACACGTATCATCCAATAGTATTAGGACACATGTTAGGGTAATTTAATATTATTATAATATTATATTTTTACCCCCATTTACCAAATTTACCCTTTAACCTTGGTAAATAAAATATTTACCGAAGTAAATATTCATAATGTCCAAAAAAATAAAGATTCCAATTTACACATTTTGGAAATACTGATTCCAATTATTGAATCAATTTTTCCTAATATATATCACAAAAGTGGCATAAATTAAATTAATATTAATTCCTGTTGTCAAAACAAAAATCATGTTTTTCAGAAATAATAACTATCAAAATATTGACATTTTTTATGTCCAATTTAAAATTGTAATTTCTTAATACAACAAATATTGGATTAAATGGTAAAAATATAATCTAATTACACTTTAAAACCAATTAAAAACATAATATAACCATATTATTAAATTATATTAAAAAGTAGTTTTGAATTAAAATACATTATTTTTCATTATTCATTAAAAAAGTGAACTTCATCAGAAAAATACCCAAATTTCATCCAAAATAAATTTTTATATACCAATCTTAAAGAAGAATTTTATATTGTCAAATATAACATATAAAAGTGACAAAACTAGATTCAAAAATGGTTCACCATCAAAAGGTGGTAAATTGGTCTTTTAATGTATATTAGAGTATTTATGCTTAAGATTGGATTCATTCGCATTTTTAGCCTCTAAATTTGGTTGGATAAAAGTAAAAACATTTATCAAACATTTATAATCATATTTTAGTTATTTCTTTTCATTCATATAATCACAATGGATAGGTGTTAACTACCATTTAAAATAATAATATAATATTATTACTGTGCAATGTAAGATTTCAAAAAAAACTCATTGTTGTGTATCAGGTACGCCATCGAACATATATTACCCTTGAAAGTAAAATAAATATTTAATTAAAAAATATTAACATATATGAAAACTTATTATTCTTTATTTACCTAGTATTTTACAAAAAAATGGATGTCATTGACACATTGAAACTACCACAATTCGAGCAATGATTAAATAATTCATCATTAGTTGGAATCTGAATCCATATATAGGGAAATGGAATTTAATTTATCTAGTTACTCTAAATAGAAAATTGAAAAATTAAAAAGATAATTGAAGAACATGGTTTTTTGTATGACATACCTAAATTATTGATAAACTCGCTTGGATCCTGTTAAAAAAATATTTCGAGGAGAGGAATTTGTCAGTGAATGATAGAAAAGTATCATAAATCTAGGAAGATTCCTATAAAAATGAATATGTTAAAATAGATCATAAGATACCATTAAAGTAGATAATAGATCATTAATTTCACGCATGATTTATTTGGTGCATGGTTTCAAAAAATGTGCGGTGACCATGTTCCCTTTATGATCTTCTGGAAAAGTTGCACGATTTGGTCACCCTATTTATCAAATCATGTTCCAACAAAGTTGTTGGACACTAGATATTGTCTCATAGATTTCTATTTGAGGATATATGATTTTTATAATTATTCACCTTAATAATGGGAAATACCTAGATCCACTACCTTTAGATTCATGGTTTTTTGGAGAATCCCCATGGTTTGGGGAAACCAAGTACAAACTAAACACCCTTATAAAGGTCTCAAAAACTCTTTGAAACTTTATGAAACCACATGGAACAAATACCAATAAATTCATATATTAAAAAATATTACTTAAGGATGAAATTAACCTATAACAGTCTATAAAAATATAATTTTTTCAAACCATGAGAGGCAGTATTGAAAAACATACTAAATCGCATCGTGGTAGCACTAGTCTGCACGTTTGCATGATCAGTGTTTTAGTATCTCTTAGTGGATGGAACCTAATTCATAATTGTTATTAAATTAAAATTATTAAATTTTAGTTTAAAAATGATACATATTTTTTTACTTTAATAAGTTTATATATGATTTAGAAAAGACGATACTAAAAGAAAATTGTAAGGGAAAGTATTATAAATGTGGGATTATTGAGTTTCCTCTTGTAAAAGTTGTTGTAAATAAAGGAATTATGAAAAATAAAGGTGTTAAAAATATTTTGAAAATGGGAGAAACTCCAAGGAGGATAAAATTGGAAGAGGTACAATAAGAAATTTAAAGGTGATGTGAGACTTGAAGTGGTGGATGTGTTACCTTTTTATAAGTGAAGGGAAGTGTAGTTTTTGAAATAACCATTACATTTTCAAGAATAAAATGTTACTATTAAAATATCAATGCATCTAAAATGGTAAAATGTAAAGGGTATGTTTTTTTTGTTCAATATGTTTCTAATCTAATCATTTTAGAAACAAATTTGAATGTTTTAGGGATTTTTTTAACATTTTCTTGTTTACACTAATTTAATTTTATCGTGGAAATTAATTTAAAATTTTTTAATTTAAATCAAAAAAAATTTATATTTTTCCTTTGAACTAATTTTAAAATTATGATTTTAAAATTTTAAATTATTTTTTCAAATACAATTTTAAAGTCCTTGAGAGGTTAATTTTTCGATTAGCACACATAATAAGTAAAACTGTTTTTACAAAAAAAGTGTGTTTTCTTGTTTAAAAATTTATATAAAAGAAAATATTATCATATATTTATATTTATATGACATAAATTTATTAATTATACAATAAACAAAATTTAAATGGATTTAAAATAAAAAAACTATATTTTAACATCAAAACACATATTTAGAAGAAATTTCAAAAAAAAATAGTCTTCATAAAATTAACATTTTAATTTAATTCTAAAAAAGTTCGACAAAATATTTATATGTTCAAATAATATATTAAAATGTATAATTTTAATCCTTAAATACATATTTTACAAATTAAAATATTTTTTTATCTTCAAGGATGTTCTTATATAATGATAAAATCAATAAATTTCTATTTTCACAAAAAACATATTTTTCAACTTAAAATCAACCATTTTATAAAAGACTAAAATATTAATACTCATAAAATTTTTATGTGGGGAATTTTTAATGAATTATATTTTATAAAATATAAATTCTAGAATTTTTTAAATTATATTTTAAAAGAGAATACAAAATATAAAGATTAGAAATTTTATTGAAAATAACATGTTTCTATATTAACTAATTTTAATTATTTATCTAATGAAGGTAATAAATTTTAAAGGGTCCCCATTTTAGTGTTCATTATAAGATTCTTAATAGTGTTCTTATAAAATTTTATGGTTCATTTACATTTTTATTATCATGTAATTAAAATTATCAAACAAAACATAGGTATTATAAGGTATAGAATTTCAGGTTGTTACATTTTACCCCCACATAATTAAATTACATCTTATTAATTTCAATTTTTAAATACCAATGAAAATACCTAATTATATATAAATTAAAGAGATGAATCCTAATATATTTCATAGTGAGATATCAATTATACAATAATGGGAAACAAATCTCTTTCCTTAGAGAAGTCTTATCCTTATTATTCTGTATTTCTCCTACTCTTTGGGACAAGATTTTTTCATTATTTAGTATCAATACCCACATTATATAATTTTTTTATAGAGGGTGTTTATTTTTATCCTTTTATTGTTATAATATCATAGGCCAGTATGTAATTTTATTTATTACCCCAGATAATTTTTCCCTTAACTGGATGGAACCAATCCATTATTAAAATCATAATAAATCTATCTAAAAGAAGGATAATATGATTTATACAATAAACATTACTATAAACATATACATGGAATATAGTAATAATTCCACTATAAGATCTATTTAATAATAAAATCAATATGATGGTGAATTAATTATTTTATAATATAACATAGATATAATAATGTTTGTAGAATCAAATTCCAATAAGACATATACAACGTCGAATAGAATGGTACATGATCCTTAAATATCATTATAAATTTGGGGATTTGGGTTTTCATAGATATTCTAGTGACCTATTCCTCTTGGAGGTTGGTGATTCTCATCATCTTGGTTATTCCATATATTATTGAATTTTTAGGGATAATGTCCAACTTCCACACATAGAATACATTGAATTATTAATAGTACTCTAAGATGAAATCTATTTATTTCATTCGTGGTAAAGGAACACTTTATTATTCTATGGAATTTTGATGCTAGATGTACCCCTCTTCAATGGGTGGAGCATCTTCGTATCTATTTAAAGAAATTCCCTTGGTGATTTTTTTTGACTTAAAGGAAATTGAATAGCTATTCCATCATCATATTCATCATTAGGAATTTCAGGAGAATCTATCCTTATCATATTAGGTATATTTGGGACTATTTATATATTTATTTTATTAATCATATTTCTTGACATATTTTTTTAACATAATCACTAGGTTTCTCACTGTATATACATCTTAAATGGGTTATTTATTATAGTAATATCTACATTTTCCCTTGTACCAATGGATACTATTAGTTTTAACCATTTTAAAAATAAAAAGGCTTCACATGAGAGAAGAAACATTAAAAATAATAGGTAATTATAATAATCATAAAAGTTATTCAACCTTAAAATATCTTACTCTTTGAAAATGTCATGTTAGTCAAAAATTATATTAGTTCAGCCGATATGATAATTTGTTTAACATTAGGATGGGTTTTCTTACACTTATTAATATAATACCTCAACGTAACCACGAAATACATCCATAATAATGGTTTATATAGATGATGTGATCAACCAACGAATATCACCTTGGAGTTCAATCTAGGTGTGAAATATCAGTCCCACTTATCATGCATCAAAGTGATGACCATGTAAATTCTTAACCTGCTATTTTCAAGTTGATTATACCTAGGTGCATCTATTCCATATGTACATCCACATTCTACTATCTAGACATATATAGACCGCTAAAGAACCACATTCTCTTGATTTTACTAATATTTTTTAATGTCATCCTATACTTAGACTCATCTCTAGGGTTTTATACTATGGTTCTCTAACATTAATTATCAAAAAAGATTTTCTAATCACAAAAAAAACTAAACCATCACTATGATACCAATTATAGTGACCCATGATAAACATGGATTTTTCACATCCTTTATATTATTTAAAACATTACATTTCATAAATAATAATATCCCAAAGACTGATAGGTTTAGTATCTTCGAGAAATAGCTACATAATATGATTATTTTTGGAAACTAGTGATTATTTCTGTTTAATGAAACCCAATAAAACAATATCTAGAAATCTCATTAGTAATACTCAACCTAATAACCTGAGGAATTAAAACATGAGGGGTGTTCTAAAAATCATTGTAACGGGTGAATAAAAATTTCATCAAGTATGAGTTCAAATGCATAAGTAAAAATGACTATAAGATAAATATCATAATAGCCTGACTAAAAACCATAAAACATAATTTATGTTTAAAGTACATGGAATAAGAACATAAATACAAAAAATATTATCATCAAAATTTAATATAGATAACATAGATTATAATAATTTAACATAATCCTTGAATAAAAATATAACAATATCAGTATGAATGATATCCTTTTACTATGGCATAAAAATTATCCTAGTGAAATTATAACTTTGTGAACTAAAAAAATGTGCATACATTATGTAGTGATTTTTTTCCAAAAAATCAGTTTCTTTATAAAAAATATATTGGATATTTTTATTATAGTCAAACAAAACCTTCAAACTTCATGTTTAGAACAAAAAACTTTCTACACTACATATTTTGAAAATAAAAATCACACTTCATATTGTGAATAAAAAAATTTCATGGTTAACATACTTTATCAGAAGATATAAATACTTAACCAATTAAATCGAAGGTGATATAGAACCCTAATCATTATCATCCATACATATGAGTGCCTTTTACAATCAAATAATTGATCTCACTACAAATAACTAATAAGAAGAAAATGGGTTTCAAAAGATTTCAAAATGGGATGACATAAAATAATATAATATCATTTGATAAATAAACATGATCAGAAAAAGGTGTGCTTAAAAAATACCACATATAGGGTTATTTATTGACCACTCCTTAATTGTAGAAAAATCCTTTTAAAAATGGAAGACAAAACTGAAAGTGATTTTTCTTTAAAAACATCTTATAATATCATCATAAGATGTTCTTATTTTCAATACACATTAAAAAACTAATTTTTTTTAAGATAAAGAGAAATATTATTAATATATTACAAAAAAATAATCTAATAAATATATCTTGATAAAAAATATTTCAAAATATTATTTATGTGGAAAAATATAAGATCATGGAGAAGAGAAGCCTTTTAAATATTTTACAACGACTTTATCAAAATTTCATATCATTAAAAGGATAATTAATCATTTTTTAAAATTTAATTTATTGGAATTTTATGATTATTAGATGTAATTGTTTTTATTTCCACCAGGTAAAGGAAAATATTTTCAGAAAATAGAAACAAGGAAATAGACGAAAAATTCATCAATATAAATGGAAATTATTTTTTAAAATAAACTAGAATTTCATGAAATAGTCGAACTATCAAGGACTAATAAATTGGTTTGAAAATTTATTCCTTATAAAATAATGTGTAAATTTAACAAAAAATAATTATAGGTTAGAATATAATAATTATGAAATATAATAGTCAAATATAAGTTCTTTTAACCCAAAGAAAATATTTGAGTCGTGAAAACTACTTACGATTTAATGATAATTTCACTCAAAACCTCTTGAAAGAAAGATATAGATTTAAATATAAGATAAATTAACATTAATGAATTTTATTTCATGATATAAAATATAATTTATAAATTATATGCACCAATTAAAATTAATTAGGTAAATAACATTAAAACTTGTCTCAAAGAGAAAATTTTGAGATGCAAAACCCTTACCCTGTATTCCCTAATAATTGACCATGCTATAACCTCATGTATAATGAAGATAAATATATTTATAACTTATATAAAAAAATTATTATAAAAATAAATCCCTATTTATAATTATTTAATAACCATATATTATAAATATACTAATCGATTTTAGTTTATTTTCATTATCATGAGTTAGAACATTCAGTCAATTGTTTTATACATACATCATAAAGATTGGATTTATTATCACTATGTGGGATAAATTTCATAAATACCATAGAATTAAAGATAAAATAAAATTATTTTAGTGATTACTTAAGACCTTCTTCCATTAGGTGAATGGAATGTATTCATATTGTGAAAAATAAAATCACGGTGGACTATTTTACAACTTGTTTAACGATCAAATGGTGATATATTATTTAAAATTTTAACTATCAACAAAACTCTTCAAAAATAATTAAAACATGTCAAATATATCATTAATATATTTTATTAAAATTATAAGAAATCACATAATCATTTATGAAATTATTGTTATAACATATTTTATGTATGCAGTTAAATCGACACAAATGGTAATAAGTTATAATGATTTAATGAGTATAGAGATGTGTTTAGATGCTAATAATATGACATGTAAATAAGATTAAAAGATTTATAAACATTTTATATACCCCATTAAATCTTTTATAGGGCCCATAAATGATGAGTGGGGATGATAAATGAAATTCGTTATTCGTGGAGATGGTAGTCCGTACATACATACGATTTATTGTCACATTTCTCTAGGAATGAATGGAATAATGGTTCATAAAAAATTGATCCTTAGAGATTTTTTATTGTGGAATATAAAAAATAGTTATTCATAAAATCTTACCTTGATACCAGTCAAGTGAGGTGATGATGAAAAATGAACCACATGAAATCGTGGAGGAGGTTGTCCACATATACGCATGATCGATGTTTTGGTCTATCTTAGTGAATGAAAAGTTTCGAATAATTGTTTTTAAATAAATATAAACACATTTAAATATAATTAAAGTTCTTATTTAATAATTTTAATAACTTTATAGATGATTTAAAAATTATTATTGTAAAACAAAATATTATGTAAAAGAAATACTCATGTTGGAAGACTGAGTTTTGTTTTGGAAAAATCCTTGGAAATGCAGGACTTAAGGAAAATATGGTGACCAAAATCTTGTGAATGTGTAAGGGGGTTATAGGAGGATAAAATTTAATGTCTTAAACATAAAATTATAAAGATTGGTGAGTCATTATGTGGTGGAAGTATTTCCTTTTTTATAAGCGAAGAGAAGGGTAGTTTTGGATGAAACCGTTACATATTCAATAATTTAATGTTACTATTAAAATTTTAATTGCAACAAAATACATTAAATTGTGGGGAGGGTTTTTAGGAAGATATTCCTCCTTTAAACTAATTTTTTAGGCAACCATGAGTGTCATAAGTATTTTTTATTTTTACTTTTTATCTTTTACCCTAATAGAACATTCCAAATGTAATTAATTTTTAACCATAGTAATTAATTTTAATTAAAAAGATTAGTATTGTCCCTTTGACCAAAAATTTAAATTAATTTTTTTTATATCAATTTATTAAAATATATTTCTAATTTTTTTTAAATATTAATTTTAATCTTTGTTCACATAATCTGTAAAAAATGTTTTTTCATAAAAAGTACATTTTTAAGAATAATCTTTTTTGGGAATGTTAAGATCATTATAGATATAGTTTTTATGACATAAATTGTTTTATTATGTTAAAATAAAACTTATTTTCCTTTATAAGAAATCCATAATTAAATTTTACCTTGAAAAAATTTCATTAAAAGAAAATACCAAAGCCATATTCTATTAAAGTGTCATATGAATTTAGTTCTAAAAATGTTGGGCATATGATTTATAAGCTAAAAGAATATTTTAAAATTAAAAATTATATTAACTAAATAAATTTTTTGTTAATTTATTTTTTTAATCTTCTATGAAATAGTTACATAATGATGAAATCATAAAAATAATAATTTTTTAGGAAACCATATTTTACGACTAAAAATAAATATTTTTAGAAAAAAAAATAATAATAAGAAAATTTTGATGTGTGGAATTAAAAATGAATTTTACTTTTTTGAACGTAAATTTTTCTTTTAAATTAAAAAAAATAATATAAATATAACACCTTATAATAAAAATATCATTTTTCTATATTTTTTTAGATTAATTATTTATCTTCTAAAGGTAATAAATTTTAATGGTTCACAATATTAGTGTTTATTAAAATATTATTAGTAGAGTTTGTACAATATTTTAGGGTTTATTTACATTGGGTGTATTATTTAAGTTAAATTATGAAACATGACATTATTTTTACAGGGTCTAGAATTTCAGGTCCTTAAAACATGAGTTAATGTATATTTCATTATAAAATTTTCACCTTCCTTTTTTTCTTCTCAAGGATCCATGTTCATTGGTTAGTGTTTTTATGTGTTTTAGGATTTATATTTCTTGATTAGATATATATTTTTCAATAGTATTTTGGATTTTAACCCTTGAGCTTCATCCTATCCTTTGGTAAAATATGATTGAAGTCTCAGTTTTAGGTAGATTCTATAATAGGTTATTTACAATTAGTGCGATATTACCATAGTTTAGTTTTCTTTATGTATTTTTTTGTTATTCATTTAATAATATGATTAAATTTAATATTATAGTTGTATTAAGATGTTATATACATGTGATTTTTTTTTATTATTTTTAGAAAGGAGAGAGCTTCCCCGAAAAGGTAAGTCTCCATTATTTAATAACAAAAAAATAAAATATTTCCAAATATGGACTTTTTACATTTATATCTTTGAAAGATATAAAATATATCCTCAAGTATAAAATTTATCCGGGTCATATCAAGAGCAGTTACCTGGTTATTTACAAGTCCACCGGCCAAAAAAAATTCTTCATGATATGTATGTGTGATGGTATAATTCCTAGTAGAAAGTGTATCCACAAAGTCGATCCATCCAGAAGCTGGATTACATGAAAGGTGTATAATTTCATTTATTATAGCTTGAAAAATAGTGATGGAGCCACATTATATCCTTAGGTTACACCAACCTCATTTCCTTATAATTTCAACCACATTGATTATTGCCATGATTTCAGCATCAACATATGTAGTGAGTCAAAATAGAACATAGGTGAATACTATTTCTTTTACATTGTGATATTTAAATATCTCTTCATATACTGAAGGTCCTATATTTCCTCTTGATTCAACATTCATATTACATTTGATCTATCCTAGAAATGAAGCAATCTATATAGCTTATTAAAATATTAAAGAGGAAGATAATTATCTTTAATTCTAGAACACTTAAGCAATGTGAGATAATGATTAAAGATATTATAGTATTCATTTTTAAGTGATTTATCACTTCTCATAGCAATAGTAATTCAGACTATATCCGATTAAAGGAAAAAGGTTTCATTATCATGAATCATTTTGTTCTGACTAATCCATATCATATGAATCGGTTCAATTCTAGTAATAATAAATATATTAAGAAGATACAGAGAAAGATATAGCTTTCGATAAGCTTATAAATGATCCTTTATGGTGTCTGTCAAGGGATTTTTTACTTTAATATAGTTAGATACCATATTCCACAAAGCTATAGTCCTAACACATTTAATAAGTTGGTAGTTTATTTAATCCATATGTTTATTACATAGTACATATCTTGGTCATTGAAAAATTCCTATCGATTGAAGATAATAATTGTTATGGATCATGACGTACTTCAACCTATAAATATGGGTGAATTTGGATGGAAGGATTCTCCTTATATTCAAAAATAAATACTAGTTATTCCCATGTCTATGTAAATCTTCTTGGTAGAATAGTTTGTAGGTGAGCCTCTCATTTTAGGCGGGTTCCAATATTAATATTTGGTCTTTATAACGACCCTAAAATTAATCAATGGAATTTACCATCTTATAATTAGGTCATATAGTATAAATCAAAAACATCACAAAGGTAAACCACCAAATATTATTATCATAATTAAACAATGAATGAAATATGGGGTATTTATAGGAAGTAGTTAAACCTTATGTCCGGTATAAATATGACCACTGGAATAGTATCCTAACAATTGGAATAGTAATAAGACCCTTATGAATAGTAATCAGACCATTAGGATAGTATAATCACCTATAAAAGTATAAATAAAATTTACGGATTAAATTAATTAAAAAAAGATATATTTATATCATATAATAAGAAAATAAAATCTTTAAAAATAAAAAATTAAGTGTTTGTATTTTTTTGAAATGTAAATAATTATTGATAATATTATAATTAATATAATGATTTAAATGAAATTTATTTTCATAAATAGATTCATAAGAAAATATTTTGTTATATTATTATTATAAGATAATTTTATGAGACCTTAACCAATTTTTCAAAGTTTCATAAAATCTGTAATAATATTAAAATCAGTATTTCTTGAATAAATGATTATTTTATTTAAAAATTAAATTTAATTTATTTATAAAATTATTTTCATAAAAAGGATTTCAATTTTAAAATATGGATATCAAAAAATTTGGGGTTAATTTTTTAGTATTTCTCTAAAATAGTTGATTTTTGCTGAATAGTGAAATACGGTAATTTACAATATATAACAAATACATGAATTATTGAGTCATAGATAATGTATGGATGATATAAGCACACATTGGTTCTAATTTTACTAAACCATTTACTATATTTATTCATAGGAATCAATAATATTTATAGTCTTGGTCCAAAAATAATAAACAATTCAATAAAATAATTAAAACACCCCTCTCCTCCCCTTATAAATACCAACACTCACCATGTCATATCCTAACACCTTATAAGATTTTGAGCATTATTATATTCTACCCTATTCCACTACCAAACCCCTTCCCTATGTCTTGGTTTTTCTGGTCTCACTGAAAGTCCCAACCCATGTTTCTTAAGGAGGCTCTCAACGAGACAGTATTCAAAAGGTAAAATCCTCTTTCTTTATCTTTTAATATTTTTTAATCCTCCCATCACTTAAATTACCAAAAACAACATAATAAATCCTATGTAATATATATATATATATATATATATTAATTTTATTATCATCAATCCTCTTCTATTATCATTGTATTCTAAAAAATAAAACATCATTTGTGATGTGTCGATTCATCGCCTCTGTGGGCGATGAGTTTTTGTTTTCCATTACTATCTTCATGGATGGTGATAAAACCATTCTAATGGATTAAAATGGTTGTAAACTTTATATTATAACTTAATTTTATATTTTTAACTATTATATATACACATAATATTAAATAATAAATCAAAACTAGTTTTTGATGATCGAAAAAATAGAAAAACAAACTGAATATTAATTATTAACATTCTATATAATAAATAATCATCATACCAGAAAAAAAATGATATGTGGGACCATTTAAAATTATTTCAGTGCATAAATATCTTATAATTCTACTTTTTGAGTTTTCCATCAATTTTACAAGAACTCTCTTAATTAAACTCAAGCGAACCGATCATAAAAGTATAAAATGAATGCACCTGAAACAATGAAATTAAACATTATAACCCATAAAAATGGTCATCAATGAACTTAATATAATTTTAATAAATCAAACATATGATGAAAATACTCTTAATTAAAATATTAATGTATCTAATTTGATTATCTATTACATTAAGTGAAAGTGTAGAATACTTTCAGGATACGGTAAGGGATCTCCATGAGAATCACAATTACCTTTAGGTTATCATTTCTCCATATTTAAACCAATTTAATTATTAATTATTCTCATATACATCTTTAAAATTCAATTTATATATTTCAAACTTATGTATCCATATTCATTCATTCTTATTTTATGTGGAAATACATGTTTAAAAAGTGGCCCTTTTAAATTTCTTTCAATAAGCAATTTCGATTGAAGGGAACTTCTCAATTTCTTACCCCTTTTCAAGTAATATTCATATTCTATGTCAATACATCATATTTTTTCAAACAATTAATCATTTAATCATGAAAAAATATCATATTCATTTATTTTTTTATAATTAATTCATATATTTTCCCTCTTTAAGGACTCTTTAATACTTTCCCTTAAACAGCACTAATGTGACTAATTTATAATGTTTATTACAAACACTTTTTTACATGTTTTCACTTTAATTGAACTTAATTTACCTTGTTATTTTTCCATTTTACCTTTTTGATTTCCACATATTATTTAAATCCATTCTTCAATGGACGCCATTCTGATATTCTATTTGGTAATACATTATTACTTGTTTATGAAATAATTTTCATTCCAAGGGTAAACCTTAGGTTTATACCTTATGTTTGATTATTCATGTGGAAAACATATGCATGAACATGTTATTATTGGTGAATCCATATATATATCCAATGTTTTTGTAATGTTTAGACTCAAAGGATTTCATGTATGAGATTATAGAGTAAACCTAATTCACTATGGTAATTTTTCCACCATGTGATATAGTCTTGGTAGTTATCCTTGACTCATGTTTACGTCAGGTTGTATGTTGATTCCACATTTTAATGTTTCCATGATCATATGATTACATGTTATGTGTTCTATGCTTTAATAATATTGTTCATGTTCCATGATTTTTATGTTATCATAGTGTTCATTCTAACACATGTGTTATGATTTATTCCCAGGTTTATTCCCTTATTTGAATTTTTATCTCTCCCCTTTTATCTATGTATTCTCTAGGTTATCTTATGCATATGTAAGAGTTGGAAGTAATTTAGGATCTAATTATAGAGATTAAATAAAAATTATTATATTTTGGTTTTATACTTTCTAATTATATACCTAATCTTTAAAAGAAACTAGACGTTACGATCCTTCGATTTTATTTTATGGTTAAATATTCTTAAAATTATTTAATATTATGTATAAAAGGTTAGCGTTTCTATAGTTATTATCATAGAACTATCTAGTTTTTTTATATATTAGTACTGGAAAAATTTAGTAAGAACCCTAGGGATAATTCTATCACCATGGATAAGCTAGATTGAAACGTAGAGAACCACATGTTAGGATATAATTTTTATTTATAAGTTTCTATATATATGTTAAAGGTTTCCTTTTTTATGTTCATATTAGCTATGTATAAAAGCTCACCTAAATGTACTTTCCTTTTCCTAGTTAATGGATGCAAATAAGAGAACCTGTCCCCAAAAAAAATGTGATAGGAAATGTCACACTTTTCTTAATAAATTCCAAATATTATGAGAAAGGGAGATCAAAACATCATGATAGTACTATCACAACTGGAATAAGTGAGGAATAATAAATTTAATCATATGGACCTCCCCCATTCTCATATAAAAGGTAAAGTATTAGTTAAATCGTCACTACTAGGTTACTAATCTATAGCCACACATAAAAATCCATGGGTTAAAAAACAAGTGGCTACACCCACACAATTTTCCATGGCTCCATGGATGAATACCCCCAAATCATTCATTTCTTCCTCCTTCCGCTCGATCCATCCTCCAAGAAACCACTCAAAATCCCAATTCCTCTTCACTATGACCTACCTCCTCTAGTGAAGTTTTTATGATCAGCCTCCCCACCTCCTCTCTTCCTTCCCAGTAGATCTCTCCCACAACACACCCCCGATGCCGACATCGACCCCCCCTGCTTCCCTCCCTGACGCCTCCTCCCCTATAACCCTCAACACCCACGATGCCTCCTTACAACGAACCTCCTCCCCACGACCGTCCTCCTACAATGAAGTTACTTTGAGTGGACTCCCCACTTCCTCCCTTCCTCCCCATCAACTCCCCCCCCCCCCACAAACCCCAACACCCCCAACACTATGTTCGACACCCCTAATGCCCTATCCTCATGGTATTTGAAAATTTCATTGATTTCTTCTGTTATTTCTTGAATATGAAGCTATTACTAAATGTGTAGTGAACTACGAAGCTATGGTAGATGGTCTTGTTATTTTTCAATTAATAACTAGATTTTATATTATGTATTGTCATTATAAACACCATAATTTCTATGTGACACAAAAAAAATTCCAAATTAATCAAATGAATTATAATCACCTTAATTAAGCTTTTTTGAGTTGGCCCCTATTATTTAATTGTAGTGTGAATCTAAAAAAGGTAAAATGTTAAGCCTATATTCATAGGACATTCTTCATTTTTTTAAATATTGCATTTTCATTATAAATTAAATTCCCTAATGGAATCAAGTGAATTTTAAAATGGTATGGGTTCTACAATCCATGACCATCTTACATGACATGGAAAGTCTAATACAAGTGGTCTGACTTGAAATGACATGTATGTGATCCCCAATCATTTGAAATAAAAGAAATTATAAATATAATTTCATTACGCTGTAGGCGACATATGGATTCATAGGTATAATTAATTAGATGATATCACATATAGAGTGGTCTTAAATTATGCCAAATGTGACACTTGTGTTCCCTATATGCAATATTGAGGAGAGTCTCAGATGGAAGTGTGTTACATTATCCATTTAGTGACACCTGGGTTCCCTATATGGACTACCAAAGACAGGCTTAGGATGTGATAAAATTATACCATGCATTGAAGATTCTTGAATTCCTATGAGAATTAATATAGATGGACCATAGGGGTAACAGTTTACAGTATACTATATATATATTTTAGTTTCCAAAGTTAAATGCCTTGGATTGGATGAAATTTAAAATTAAATTAATTTGACGATGTGTATTCCAATTAAAAGAATATACATGGATTGGGTAAATTATTCACATTCATGGATAATATTATTATTTCGTTCATTAAATTCTAAGTTCCATGGTTGGTATTCATCGCTTGTGAAAGTATTACACTATATGAGCCTAGTTTCCAAGACAGTATAATAATTTCATAATAATTAATAAATTTTCAGAAATATTCCAATATAGGATGAAGTAGGTTTTTTAGATGGATATTTTATGGGAAACCATGAATAAAAATATTTGTTTCTTTATCTCCTTTATTATTTTTAACTATACACCAATCATTTTATATTCACAGATTATATTTTCTTAGACACCGTTGATGGTGGGATAGTGAGTTTATCTCACACACGGTTCGAGTCGCCGACTGGTTCCCGAATAGAGTCCATGGATATAGACATAGAAAAAGGGAAACATCAAGAAATGGGTGCTTGATTTCATATACTATGATGGAGTATGGGATAATATGATAGAACCAATACTCAAAATGATATTTGAGATAAAATTTGATCTTTCTTTTACATTTTTGTATAACAAGTTGCATTTCCCCTACTGGTCTAGCTCCCTTATATTCCCTAATTTTTCATATCATATAGTCAAGATGTATTTTTTATATGATACGAGATATGGGTTTTTTATTTTGTATAATGTTATCCCACTATTTAATATAATTATTATAGATATTATGCTTCATCAATTGTATGTACATCTGATCTCCAATTTTATCAGTTATTTCCACCATGTGAGGGGGTGAAGTGGGGGTGTAGGTTGGGGTTGGGGGATGTGTGGGTGGATGGGGGGTGTGTAGGGTGATATGGGGGGATATTGGGGGTATTCATGGGGAAGGTGGGGGATAGTGGGGGTGTAGGTGAGTGGGGGGGGGGGGTGGTATAGGATGGGATGGGGGATGTGGATGGGGTTTGATGAAGGAGGGGTTGGGGGTTGGTGTAGGTGGGGGAGGGGGTGGGCCGTAGGAGGGGCTGGGGGATGGGGCTGGTGCAGGAGGGGCTACGGCTCGGGGATGGTGCATCTGTGGGAGGGGGGCTAGGGTACAGGAGGGGCTAGAGCGGGGGGCTAGTGCAGGTGGGTGAGGGGGCGTGGGGGGGGACTAGTTTAGTGGGCTTGGGGGGGGGGGGTGTTGCAACTCATATCGCCAGCTTTTCCATGCATGTAACCAACTCATATATCTTGTTCTCAAAAGATTAAAATTCCATTGAATTATTGCCTTTTTTATTAGAATCAACCATGATAATCTTTAGTTTTGAATACATTACTTCGAATTTATCAACTTGGGAACCCCACCTCTTGGGGATCATCCCCCTTCGATGGTTCAATTATTTTCCATTCTTCTTTTCACGTGCTATATAGAATTTTTATCATTAGTTTTATTATAGTTTCTTTTGATGAATGATAGATGGATATTGTTAGGTTAGTGTTTTAAGGGTCATTAGTTCACCACAAAAGAGTTAATCAAGTTTTGGTTCTTGGTGATCTGTTTTTTAATTGGGGAATATTGTGGTCCTCACGTTGTGTTAGGAGACCTATTACCTTTCTCCAATTTAAAGTGAATTTGTGAAATTATCATGGTTTAATCCTTTGGGTAATAGTGTAATTAACCTAATGAATATTAGAACATGGGAATCTAAATGAATAATGAAGTTGTTGTTTGGGCCTGTAATCACTTTTGGTTTTATACCTGTTAATGCCTTGTGTTTTTCTATGAAATTGTGTTATCATTTTATTATAGTATTTTTTATTCTTATCTTGATCATTTTTCTATAAATTTGATAAAAAATGTATGTATGGAAATGTTAATGACTTTATTAAATCAAGAGGCATGTAATGTGATATCTTCTCTTCTTTAGTTCTCATATAATATGAAATTCATGTTAAACACAGGTTTAAGTTATTTAAAATCTATTAAAAGATGATAAGTTATATGTTACTCATTTCTATTATTCTTTGCATAATAAATTTTCAAATTCAAGATTGTAATCAAAATATGTTCCTTTATTATATTTATACATTGGGCAGGATCAATCCCATTCTTAATGTGGAAGGCTTGTATAGCATTATTTAATGGACTTGATTCTTTTTCCTGTGTGCATAAAATACTTTTCGATGGGTGTGTGATCTATGAACATTTAGTTCTTATTCATATTTGTTTCATAATCATGTGTGGTAGGATTTCATGATTAGAAATGGGCTTTATTCCTAAAGATATTTTACTAATATTTTTTTGATATGGTTGGGAACCTTGGATGAGAGATGGGTTGTTTTTATTTTTATTTTGATACGGATGATATTTTTTTGATATGGATTGAAATATTGTTTGAGAGATTGGTCGGTTGGTAGGTTATAGTGATAGTTGATGTTAATGATGGGTTGGTACCAAAGTTATTATTAAATTCCATTTTGTATCACAGTAGTTCATCTAAAAGAAAAAATAGATTTTCTTCTCATTAATAAAACATATGATTTACATATGACCCCTAACACGTGTTAATCTTCATATTTTATCGCAACCCAAGATTCTTAACAATTATCATTAATTAGTGGCAACCAAACTTTATATTTAAATGTCATATTGTTTATTACATTCCATAAAATATACACCATAGGTGAATAAATCATAAAACTTGTTATAGTTTCAATATAACATGATACATTTTATTGATTCAAATTCATCTTTATGAATTTAGAAATCAAGAATCAGATATGGATGAAGATTTTTAAGGGTGGGTAGTAGAGGTGTATGTGGGGGTAGTGGGGGTTAAGGGTGGGGGTGAAGGGGGTAGTGTTCAGGGGTAGTTGGGGTGAAGGGGGAAGTGTGCAAGGGGCAGTGGGGGTGAAGGGGGATGGGGGTAGTGTACAGGGAGGGAGAAGGGGGTGTGGTGGGGTTCATATGATTTGGGGTGAAGGGTGGGGGCAGTGGGGTTTCATTTGGGGCGACGTGGGAGTCAGGTGTGTGGGGGTAGGGGAAAGTGGGGGGGGGGCAGGGGCAGTGGGGGGGATACTACATTTTATTAGTAAGATAAAGCTTATGTAGATTATTTTAATGGAAAGGAATATGAAATCTAGTGAATGAAAATAGAATTTTGTCACATTTAAAAATTACTTGATTTTCTACTAAATTGATTCAATACAGAAAAGATATAGAATTTCTAATGGAAGTAGTTCAATTTTAAGTCAAATTTACTGGTTAGGATTTCATTGAAATGGAATGTTTCATTCAATATTAGTGAGAATAAATGAAAAACAAAACTATTGGTTTCCCTAACAAACATGTATGGAAAATCAAAATCATTAAACAATGTGTTTATGATATATTAGTAGTTCTATTTGAGACTAATTGATGTAAGTCCAGCTATAGTACATGTTAAAAACAATAATATGATTAGGAGTAGGCTAAATTCAATCAAATTCAATTTCATGGATGATGTTTGGAAATTAATTTTTCTTTCATTAACATCACATATATATAAGAATTCATTATATCTCAATTATTTTCCAACTATTTTTTTATAGGTGGTTTCTTATGATAAAGAAGTTTCTATACACCACCGTTGAAGACAGTGAGTTCAACATTGGATTTGGGTATGTTTTATTATGTTTTTATTCTTTGGCCCAATTTTAATTAGGGATTTTATGATTTTGGGGTTCCTTATATTTTTGTAGTGTGTTTTGGATTTCGATGAAGTGGATTCAAGCTGTCGTTGATGAAGGATTACATGTGTATGAATAGGTAGGCATATAAATATTTAAGTTCTACCATTATATATATTCACTCATGGAAGTATGAATATATATATTGGGTCTAGGTGTGACAATATATAGATATTAAAAATACATACATGTGTAAGTGTAAAGGGGTATATGCAGGTATAATGTAATATCTAAGGGCCCCCTTGGGAATATTTTTCCATGAAAATATGTACATATGGATAGGTATCCTTATATATATGTGAATTTTTATATGCGTTCAATAAAAAAAGGGAATATTTTAGTTGTCATCAACAAAAGCAACACACCTTGAGTTTGAGGTATGTTCCCACTACCTAAACCTTTAATTTGAATTCTATAATTGCCCGATTGTTTTAAAAACTTTTTTCCATTATTTCTTTATTTTTTTTAAAATGGTTTTCAAATAACCACTAGAATTTTAAATTAAGAAAATGAATATAACCCTTGAACATATTTATTGACCTTGTTTAAAGAGGTTAACAAATGATAGTAGTTTCTATATACTAGAACAAGAGATCTAAAAACCATACATTGATCATACTTAGAGACATTCATTATCTCATTCAAAATCCCATTAAATTCATCATTAAAGACCACTACTTAATTTAAGTATCTATTATTTTTAATACCAAGCTTCTTGACATCTTCTCTAGTATCATGGTACTAACCCATAATATTCCCCTTGAAATCTTACATAAGGATTGGTGTGAACATATCACACAATAGGGATTGAATCTGTAAGGATACGTAATTCAATTTTGAGCCACTCCTTCTCAACTAACTAGCTTTAAGTAATTTGAGTTGCTTTCCTAGAAGTACCCAATGTTCTTCAAAAGAATTACAGATAGGGTATTAATTATATGGAATCTCACTGCCTCTCCCACATTCAAATCAAATTACATCTTCATTAAAACTAATTAGATCATACCACCATAAGGATAGTAATTTAAATTAACTTTCCCTTTGCAGTACTGATCTATGAAACAAATCATTTACCCTAGAAGGTTGAACTTCATCTTATTTATCAGAATATATAACACATAAATATCCTGAAAATGGACTTTATCCACCTCTCATACACTCTTGGATATCCTAGTTTGAAAAAACATGTAGAGAACCTTACAACTAGGTTCCAGGTCTTTCACTAGTGTGGTGGGTTCTTTTACATGGGAAGGGGGAGGGTTCATGGGGTGTTTCAGGGGTGAAGGGAAGTGTTCAGGGGTGAAGTGGCGGTGTGTATGGTTTTTGTAGGGTAGGGTGCAGGGTAGTGTGTTTGGTTCTTTTGTAAGGGGTAGGGGGAGGGGTGCACAGGGTGTACAAGGGGTGCATGGGGTGGGAAGAGGGAGGGGTGAGCTGGTGGTGGGGAAAGGGGTAGGGGTGTGCTGGGGGTAGGGGCAGGGGGCATGGGGTTGTTCAGGTGGGGGGCAGGGGGCATGGGGTGTGCAGGGGGTAGGGAGTTGGGGGTGTGCTGCGGGCATGGGGAGGGGGGTGTGGGGGTCAGGGGGGCAGGGGGTAGGGGTGTGTTGGGGGAAGGGGGCATGGGGTGTGAATGGATATATTGGACATAAAACCATAATTGATATTCTGGTCTGGTAAACTTACAATTAACCCCTTAACACCATTGCCTTTAGTTTTCCAAACCAATACTAATATAAACATAAACTCTAAACCACATTCCTAGGACTCAAAATATATTGATACCATTCTAACATTACCCAAACCACTAGGACCCATCTTGGGCAGGTGATGAGTAGAGTGTTCCAGCCCTAGAATTTCTCTCATTTCTGTAGAAACATTTTTTTTATGGTAGGAGAGGATTTGAATATGCAGGTGACCTGTTCTTTATGGAATGCATAGGCTGTTGCAGGAGGGTGTTAAGGAGGGGGGTTTCCAAGAGGGGGTGTCTATAAGGGAGGGGTTAGGGGTGTGCTGTAACACCCCAAGATTTTATATTACGTTATCTCATTAATGTAATTCAATAGATTGTGCCACACGCAACACCGAGTTCGAACGCACCACAACTTAACAAACTACATTTTCAAAAAGAAGTTTGGAATAGTATTAACTGCATTTTGAATCTTATATACTCTATATAATTTTAACACCCTTATTATATGTTTCTTATAAATAATATAAGAAAAAATTCAATAATTCAAATAAATGAAGTATTTTTCAAAAATGCAATTTTACCACCTACAAATGGTAAATTATATTAAATACAATATTTGACTTGTTAATATTAAATTTGAAAATATAAAATTCTTATTTAGAAGCAGGACATAAAAATTTAGTTTGGACAAACTTTTGGTAATTTTCTAATAACTTTCATATTTTGATGAATAGTAAAAAATACTATGTTTTAATTGAAAACAATTTTTTTAGTCGAAATAATTTATAGAGTTAAATTATGAATTTGAATGGGTTTAAAGTAAAATTAGATTATATTTTTTATCTGTGAATACAATTTAGGTCATTATAAGTAATTTCACATTTAAATTTGACATAAACACATGTCAATCTTTGGATAGTTTCCAATTTTTTAAAAACCCGATATTCGGTTTTGACAACAAGAATTATTTTTAAATTAATAAATGAGACTTCTATGTTTTTAATTTTATAAAATGGTCTTCATTTTTTAATCTGGAATATCAAAATTATCTTAGGGTATATTTTTGGTATTTTTCTGAAAACATTCAATTTTTTATGAATAATGAAGACATTGCGTTATTATTTTAAACCGACTTTTTTTTTAAATAATTATTTAATTTATTTAAATTTATTTTAAGTAAAAACTAAAAATATAATACCTATATAAGTTCAATTTAATTCATTGGAGTCATTTTATAATAAAATTAAATGTATAAAATTTTATTGAACTTTTTATCATTTTTACCCACCTTCTACGAGCATTTGCAAATTTACATTAAAATTAATATTACCAATTATGTGAGTTGAATTTAAAAAATTATAGAGACACGGTTGACATCAGTAAGTAAAATTTTGTTCAATAAGAGAAAATTAATTTTTTTTGAATAGTTTCTTTTGACTTTTATTTACCACGGTAAAAAGTAAATAGGGTAATTAAGGGTAAAAATGATATTATAATTACCCTAAAACATGTCCTAATTCTATTTGATTAATGTAATTCTGCGAAAAACAACCTTAGGAATAAAATATGATTATTTTTGGTCCACTTGGATTAGATTAAGACATTTACTATTATTTCATTTAAAGAATAATTAAAAGAGTTGAATTAAATATTTAATAACTAATCCATTTATTATATAGGGTTACACATAGTATAAATAGTCTATATATATTCATTAGAAAGATAAAAAATATTTCCTGCATAATGGTATTTTATTTAAAATTTTTAGAAACTGGATAATTTAATTTATTTATGAAACAACGATGAGTCATTCATTACCTTATTAATGAAATATTAAAATAATTTATATTATAAATATTTAGATAAATAGAATTTTAATGGTTTGATGCCATACACAAATTTTCTAGGTGAATATGACATGTTATTGTTTATTAAATGTGTTTTATTGAATTAATAAAGTTGGTATGACTTTTACAAAAACCAAATACTAAATAGTGTTAAAATTGACATAAATTAGTTTTTAAAACAAATATAATATTATTAAATGATATAATATTCAAAAAAATATAATTTTCTGTCAAAAGACTTATATAATTATTAATATGTCATTAATGAACCACTTGGTATTATCTTGGAATTTTATAGTATGTTTATTTACAATTTATTATAATAATACAAGTGGACATTGTAAAAGTTAAACTTTTTAACTTAGAGTTAAATCAAAAATATAGTTTTAATATGGTGACATAAACTTGTCTAAAACCTATTAGTTTAGAGTATTTCGAACCATCCCCACATTAGATTCAAAATAAATCATTTTTTATTCATTAGAAAACGAAAATTATTTTATTAGAAAATAATATTTCATTATTTTCCTAAAGTGACCCTCACCTCTCATATAAAAGGGTACTTCCCCTTATCTTAAAATCAGACCTCCAAAGCCATTTGGATTGGAAAAAACCTACTGAAATATCCTCAAAACTACCCTCAGTTCAACTTATAGGCCTTTAATTGATCATAAATACAACCCATGGATCCCTTTTGATCAAATCCAAAAAGAAGAACCAGAATAAGAGGTAATAATTTCACCACCCTCTTTCAAGTTCTTTTCTTCTTCCACTTCCCCTTTCATTGTTGTTTCCATGCCAAAATAATAAACTCAGTTCCTCCTACATACTAAGATGTTATTATAAATATTTTACAAACATATTTTTTATTCTATCCATCCTATAAATGACAAAGTCACAATACGTGCGTACGTAAGAATTGTCGTCTCCACGTCGTGGTGCAGTTTGCTATTCAAACACTTCAATATTTGGATGGGTATAATAATGAGTATAAATGATTTAAATAATAAATATAACATGTTAATAATTCTTTATATATGATATACCATCCAATTATATGCAATTTCACAATCAATATAATGATATTTTCGCTCATGTGTACGTACGGATTACCGTCTCCACGACGCGATGAGATTCATTTCCACATTAATCATTCAAAAATGATTATAAAAATATATATTATTAATAAGTATGTAATATATGACATAATAATTATACTTAATATATATATATATGTATGTATATATTTTCTTGCATATATCTTATTCACTTACTTTCAATTAATATGATATGAAAATGAAAATTACATTTATGTGTACGTATGGCCTATCGTCTCCATAAACGGTGTTTTCCTTTTCATATATCTATCTATTATACATATTTATATTCTAAATATATATGATATAAAAATCATGTTTTATATCATGGAAGTATGTAAATATTGATCTAAATGATACGATCAAAAATAAAAAGTTAAAACATGAACGATAAAGAAAGCGATTATTACCCAAAATGTTAATTTAATATGGATATTATTGTTAATTAAGTAGTATAAAGTCATAAATGAATCAAGTATGAAATAATAAATATGAATATGGTTATGGTATTATTTAATAACATACTATGGTCATTATAGAAGAGGTTAAACAGACCCTCGACCAAAGGAATGTGCAAGGTAAGGGTTAATTCTTCAATCTCATTTTTAACCGAGATTGTTTATGTGTAAGTATTTACTGGGATATTTTTATCATCCATTTCCATGTTTCATAAAAATGTTTTCAAAATGAGTATTTCAATGTTATTTTGAAGGGTCTCTTTATCAAGATCAGCATTTCAAATGTTTTTATGATTTATTTTCAAAATATATTTAATTAATGTCAATTTTTTTAAAATAATTTTTAGGTTTTACTTATATGGAAATGATTGTTGTAAACTGTTAATTCATTTCAAAAGTTTCAAAGTGGTATGAGACACTATGATTCAAAAATGTCTTTTAAATTTCCTCCTTTTTAAATTGGGTGACTTTTAAACAATTTCATGAAAAAAGAATATTCTCTCAAAGAGTTTTATAGATCATTTTCAACTAAGTAAAAATCCTTTACTCAATATTATTTTTGATTGAGGTTAATTTATTATAATAAAATTTTCCACGTTATTGAAAATATTTTTTGATATGTTTGGTTGTGGATGTGTTATTTTGACACCATTCATGTTTTATGGTTCAAGTATTAACAATTTTTATACTGGTTTTAATAGGAAAGTTTATGCTATGTTTCAACCCTTTCATATAAGGAATGTATTAGAGTTAATAAGTGACAGGTGGATCCAGATATAGCTTCTTGGTGCATCAGTAAGTCATATGAGACAATTATACATGGAATTTTCCTAGGCCTTTCCCAATTTGATATATGGTTTTGGCCGAGGACTTAATCATTTTTAGACGTCTTGGCTAAGGCCTTGACAAGATGATTCAGAATGTCCTGCATTATACTTTCCCTCATTATGAAATTAGTTTTTACATGTGATTATTCAACTAGTAGAATATCCATGTGCTTGTATATATGATGGTTTTTGATTTATTTTTTACATATTATGTTCAAGATTATGTTTAAAAAGGCTACTGCTTTTATTACACATCATGACTTAAAAGTTAATAGATTATGCTAAATTATTTACCCTTACTGAGCATCTTAGCTCACCCCATTCTTATGTTTTATTTTCCTAGGATTCCAAGAAGTGTATTATGATTGATATGTAGGGTTAATATAAAGGTAATAATGGGGTTCTCAAAGTACAATTTATGCTATATTTTATGTTTTAAATTGTAATGTAAAGATAATGTATGTAATCTATTTTACAAGATGGCTAAACAGATCGGTCCTTCGGGACTTGATTCCATGTAATCATGCCAATGTATTAAAATAATGCAATCACTCTGGGTAAATTGGGTTAGGGAATTACAGTTGGATCAAAGGATTTTTAGCAATAAATTTGGATACTAGATTTAGAAAAACTCAGATTAGATAAAATTACCTTAAGATAGAAATTTGAGATTACTATAGAAGAACTTCCTTGAATTTTGGTGACATAGAGATTTTTTGAATTTTTCAAGCCATACATCCATATCTGGATATGACCAGGTAAAGGTGGCTCTGACATAGATATACCTAGAATGATAACACTGACAAGGAGTTTCGGGCTTGACCTGGTGTATCCTGATACACGACAATGGGCTTTGCGACACTCTGTGTTACGACACTCCAGAGGGATACGGTTAGGATAATTCACATTTTATTTAAAAGCCATTATGAAGGATTTAGGAGTAAATAAATCCTTAAAGAAAACATTTCTATGATTATAGATTATATTCATAATCTTTTCAATTTACATTCTGTATTTTACAAGTTTGAAATTATGCATTGTGATTCATAAACTAACCTAGTGTATGCCATTGTTTAGAAATGGTGCCCAGTAGATTGAATGAGAACTCCAGAAATACGCATGATCCAAAGAGTAATAAGGATCATATCTTTCATGGTATTAAGACACCATTTGAAAAGGAAATAGTCTGCTAATTATTATCATCATATGAAGAAATAGTATCATGTGGTAAAAAGTTAATCAAAAAATTTTCTGAGTCCTATGGATTTGAAGGGAATCCAAAGAAGAAAATATGGTAGAGTAAGGTAGATTAAGAGAATAACGGAAATATAGATTTTCCCATATGTGATAACTATGCAATGAATCACCTTGGTAAATTCTTTAAGGAAATGTGAGTTTGTTATATGTGTGGAGAAAAAGGACACTGAGTACGTGATTACAAGGGTAAGAAAAATGTTTAAAATGTATGATGCTTCATCTACAAGGATTTGGGACACTACGCGAATCAATATCCAAATCATCAAAGTATACCAAAAATTATTTTGTTGGATAATAATCAAGTTATTATATTACCACAAATGAAGAGTAATGACTAGTGTTCTTATGTTCATATTAAATAATTATGTCATTTGAGTATTGTATCAATGATGTACTGGTTATAATAATTATGGAGTATATAATAATTGTTCTGCAGTACAAGTTTATTAAGTATTTGAGATTGTGTTGTACCAAGAAAAGTGACTCAATATCAAGTTAAACGTTTTGGAATATATATGGATGAAAAAAAGATAAAAAATAATATGGTCCTGATACTGAGGTATTGATATTGGAATAAGAGATGATTGATTTTGATAAATTATATTCGATATTATTGACAACCTTGGAACTAATTAATTTTTTTGATCCATCATTGTTAGTGATTACCAAATTTTTGGATATAAGAAGTATAACCAGTATTTTATATGGAATAAGAGAGAATGAATTTAATCAATAAGTTTTTATGGTAATTCAGAGTGTTACCGTGTTTTAAAAGAATACGTTATAAAGGTATTCACATGTTATTACGTGGAAAAAGGATCTCCATTGTGTTTACCTTCCTTATAAAATTTGGATGGTGATTTTTGGATAGAAGTATTTTGAATAAGTCTACAGGTTGGAATGGATTAAGTTAAACATTGGAATATATTGTTTAAGGTTAAAAAACTTCTTAATTTTATTTTTTGGATAGTTATAAAAAGGACAACTCGAAGGTCGGGTGACAACCAGTCATGTCTGTCAAGGCCGCGAGACGTGAACTTGCAACTGAAGGGTGACAATGGTACATCACCTACCACTAGCCTATGTGATGTCCTAGTTTGTATAATGTAATTTTTTTTAAATAGTCTAAAAAATGAATTATAAATTCATTATTTTTAGAACCCTATATGATTAGGATAAATAGAATATTTTTGAATTCTACTATCTTTTGGAGTGAATGATGCGTTTGTGGTAGGAATTAGTTGAAAGATGAGACTCTACTTGTCAGGTATATTTTTTTCCTATTATTCTATGAATAAATTAATTCCTAAACATTAGGGAAGGGATCATAAAACCAAAATTTTGTTATCCTTATACCTTGTGTTTTTTTTTGAAACAATGACATTTTAAATCATTATAGGTTGATGGCTTTGAGGCCCTCAATTATACACTTGTTTGTGATTGATGACCTCAATCACTCCCTATAAATATTTATGTTTTTCCACAAATTATGTGTCTCTAATTTCCACCAATTTTCTCTTAATCAATATCATAATTTAGTGGTGACTTTTTCTTTCCTTTTCCCTCTTATTAACACTAAATTTTATTAACCAAATTTCCGATTGGGGTTTTCCACAAAATTATTTTACTATTTTATCCTTTTATTTTCAGATAAAAATTTTGAATTGTGAGGACACAATTTATTAAAAGAGGGAAGAATTTAACACCCCCTGATTTTATAATATGTTATCTCATTAAATAAATTCAATAGATTGTGCTACATGAAACTCCGAGTTCGAACGCACCAAAACTTACCAAACTAGCCATTAAAAAAGGGGTTATGAAATTTTTTAAAAACATTTTAAATACTATATACCCTATTTAATTTTAACACCCATATTATGTGTTTCAACGAAATAATATAAGAAAAAAATCAATTTATCAGATAAAGGAAGTATATTTCAAAAATTCAATTTTACCGCCTACTCATGGTGAATTTTTTTAAATGCAATATCAGACACTTTTATATTAAATTTTTTCAAAATAAACTTCTTATTTAGAAGCGGGACATAAAAATTTAGTTTGGACAAATTTTTGGATCTTTTCTGATAACTTTCATATTTTGATGAATAGTAAAAAATACTATGTTTTAATTGAAAAAAACTTTTTTAATTGAAATAATTTATAGTGTTAAATAATTAATTTGAATGTTTTTTAAGTATAATTGGATTATATTTTTATCATTTAATACAATATATGTCATTATAAGTAATTTCAGAATTAAATTTGACATAAACACGTGTCAAAATATTGATAGTTCTCAATTTTTTTAAAACCCACTATTTGGTTTTGACAAAGGGAATTGATCTTAAATTAAAAAATGAAACTTCTATGTTTTGAATTTGATAAAAGGGACTTCATTTTGGAATCTGGATTATAAAAATTACCTTAGGGTAACTTTTTTGTATTTTTCTAAAAAGATTCAATTTTTTATGAATAGTGAAAAACAATGTATTATTATTTAAAACCGACATTATATTTAAATAATTATTTATTTTATTTAAATTTATTTTCTGTAAATATAGTAATACAATTCCTATATATGTTCAATATAATTCATTGGAGTTATTTTATAAAAAAATTATATGTATAAATTTTTTTTGAAATTTTTAATGTTTTTACCCACCTTCTAGGAGTAATTACAAATAAAACAAAATTTTACAGCTTCTGTGAGTTGAAGCTCAAAAATCAAAGAATCAAAATTGACATCAGTAAGTAAAATGTGGTTTAATAAGTTGGAAATAATTGTTGGTGAATAGTAACTTTTGAATTATTTACCGTGGAAAAAAGTTAATAGGGTAATTAAGGTAAAATTGATAATATAATTACCCTCACACATATTCTAATTCTATTGGATAAGTGTAATTTGTCCAGAAACAGCATTATAAATAAGATATGATCCTTTTGGTCCACTTGAATTAGATTAAGACATTTATTATTATTTTATTTAAAGAAGAGTTAAAAGTTTTAAATTCAATGTTTAATAACTAAACAAATTTTCATATAAGGTTACACACAATATAAATTTGATTATAAATATTAATTATAAAGATAATAATTTATCCTAAAAAATTGAATTTTATTTATAATTTTTAAAAATTAAATAATTTAATTTATTTATGACACAATGATGATGTAGTAATTACATTATTGATGAATTATTAAATTAATTATTATCATAAATAATAAAATAAATAGAATTTGAATATTTTCATGCAATCCAATAATATTATAGGTTAGTATGACATGTTAGGTTTGATTAAATATATTTGGTGTGGCGTAATCAATTTTTGAGGACTTTCACAAAAACCAAATACTAAATAGTGTCAAAATTGACAAAAAATAGTTTTTTAAAAAAATATTATATTATTAAATGATATAATGTTGCTAAAATTATAATGTTCAGACAAAATACTTATATAATTATTAATATGTCATTAATGAACCACTTGGGGTTCTATTGGCATTTTATAGTAAGTTTATTAAACATTAATTATAATAATACAAGAGGATATTGTAAAAGATAAACATTTTAACGTAGAGTTAAATCTAAAAGATAGGGTTAATATGATGACATAAACATGTCTAAAACCTATTGGTTGAAAGTATTTATACTAATCCAAACCTTATATTTGAAATTAATTTTTTTGGATCCATTAGAAACTGAAAATTATTTTACTATAAAATAATATTTCAAGCTTTTCCTAAAGTGACCCTCACCTCTCGTATAAAAGGGTACTTCCCCTTATTTCAAAACACACCTCCAAATCCATTTGGTTCAGAAAAAATATACTCAAATATCCTCCCAACAATCCTCACATCAACCTATAGGCCTTACTTTGATAATAAATACATCCTAAAAATCCCATTTGATCAAATTAAAAAGGAAGAACCTGGAGAAGATGTAATAATCTCACCAACCTTTTTAAGTTATTTTCTTCTTCCAATTCCTCTTTATTTGTTGTTTCAATACCAAAATAATAACTCCAATACCTCCTATATACTGTGATGTTATTATAAATAAGGTATAACCATATTTTATCTATCCATCCAATAAATGACAATCACCATACGTGCGTACGTACGGCTTACCGTCTCCCCGTCATGGTGTAGTTTTCTATTTAAACACTTCATTATTTGGATGGGTATAATAATGAGTATAAGTATTTTAAATAATAAATATAACATGTTAATGATACTGTATATATGATTTTACATCCAATTATATATGATTCTATCATCAATATAATGATATTGTCGCATGTGCGTACGTACAGATTACCGTCTCCACGACGTGATGAGATTCATTTCCACATTCACTATTCAACACTGATTATAAAAATATATATTATTAATAATTATTTAATATATGAACTAGTAATGCTAATTAATATATATATATATATATATATGTACTTACATATATCTTATTCACTTACTTCCATTCAATATGATATGAAAACAGAAACAACGTTTAGGCGTATGTGTGACCTACAGTCCCCATAAATGGTGTTTTCCATTTCATATATCAATCTATTATACATATTAATATAATAAATATATATTATATATAAATCATGTGTTATATTATGGAAGTATTTAAATCACGATCTAAATTATATAATCAAAAATAACTAGTTAATACACTTACGATAAAAAATCGATTATTACCCAAAATGTTAATTTAATGTAAATATTATTATTAAATAAGTAGATAAAGTCATAACTAAATAATGTATGAAATAATAAATATGAATATGGTTATGGTATAATTTAAAAACATACATTAGTCATTATACAGGAGGTTAAATGTACCCTCAACCAATAGAAAGTGCAAGGTAAGGGTTAATTCCTCAATCTCATTATTATCTGAGATTGTTTATGTGTAAGTATTTATTGGGATATTTTAATCATCTTTGTCCATGTTTCATAAAAATGTCTTCAAAATGAGTATTTTAATGTTTTCAGGATGGGTGTCTTTATCAAGATCATAATTTTAAATGTTTTTTTAATTTATTTTTCTAAATATTTTTAATTAATGTCCATGTTTTCAAAATGATTTCAAGGATTTATTTATATGGAAATGATTATTTTAAAAAGTAAATTCCTTTATAAAGTTTAAATGTGGTATGGAACAAATTGATTCAAAAATTCCTTATAAATGTATTTTTTTATGAATTGTGGGACTTTTAAATGATTTATTGAAAAAATGATATTTCTATCAAAGAGTTTTACTGACCATTTTCAATCTAAGTCAACGTCCTTTACTAGATATTATTCTCAACTGAGGTTGATTTACTATAATACAATCTTCCATATTTTATTGAAGTATTTTTTTGATATGTTTAGCTGTGGATGTGTTTTTTTATACCATTAATGGTTTATGGTTCAAGTATTTACATTTAGAATGCTAGTATTAAAACGAATGCTTATGTTATGTTTCAACCATTTCATATGAGGAATGTATTTAACTTAGTAAGTGACGGGTGGAGCCTGTTATAGCTCCTGGGTACATTGATAGGTCTCATGAGTCATTTTGACATTTAATTGTCTGAGTCCTTTCCCAATTTGGTATATGGTTTTGGCTAAGCCCTTAATCATTTTTAGACGTCATGGATGAGGCCTTGAAAAAATGTTTCAGAATGACTCACATTATACATTCCCTCATTAAGAAATTTGTTTTTACATGTGGTTATTCGACTAGTAGAATATCCATGTGCATGTATATATAGAGATGTTTGATTTATTTTTTCTATATTATGTTCAATATTATGTTTAAAAATATATTGTTTTTATAACACATCATGCCTTAAAAGTTTATAGATTCCGCTAAATTGTTTACCGTTAATGAGCATCAGAGCTCACCCCTTATGTTTTATTTTCCCAGGATTCCAAGAAGTGTATTATGATTGATATGCAAAGTTAAGATAAAGGAAATAATAGCGTTCTCAAAGAACTATCTAGGTTGTATTTTATGTTTGAAATTGTAATGTAATGTTTATGTATGTAATCTATTTTCCAGGACTGCAAAAATGATCGGTCCTTTGGGAATTGATTCCTTGTAGTCATGTCAATGTATTAAAATAATGCACTGACTCTGGGTAACTGGGGTCAGGGTTCTACATGTGCAGGGGGTAGGTGGAGTGCATGGGGAGGGGGGTCCAGGGGGATGTGCAGGGGGGGAGGGGGAGAGGGGAGGTGTGGGGTGTGTAGGGGGTCCAGGAGGGGGGTCCACAAGGGAGGGTGGGGGGTTTTCTAGAGGGAGGGGTAGGGGTGTGTGGGGGTGGGGTGAAAGGGGGGAAGGGGGTGTCCAGGATGGATTGGGGAGGGGTGTGTAGGGGGGATGGGTGGGGGTGTGCAGGAGGTGAAAAGGGGGAGGGGGTGTTCAGGAGGGGGTGTTGGGGGTAGGGTTAATGGGGGTAGGGTTAATTGGGGGGAAGGGGGGTGTCCGGGAGGGAGGGTGGGTGGGTGGGGGTCTAGGATGAGGGAGGGGGTTGTAGTATGGGGGAAGTAAAGGGAGTGGTAGAAGGGATATTCAGGGAAAGGGATGGGGATACATGGGTAGGGAGGGGGTTTTCCAAGGGGTATGTGTAGGTTTGGGTGAGGGGGGCTATCCAAGGAAAGGGAAGGGGATGTAGGGGGAGGGAGGCGGTTGTCCAGGGGTGAGGGAGGGGGGCTACAGGTGGGGAGGGGAGGGGGTTCATGGGTTGGTAGGGGGGTTCCAGTCATTGGTAGGGGGGTTTTCTAGGGGAAAGGAGGTGTTGTAGGAGGAGTGGGGGGGGGGGTTGTCTAGGGGAGGGATAGGGCAGTAGAGGGAGTTGGGGTGGGGGTGTTGTCTAGGGAAAGGGATGGGGCTGCATGGGGAGGGGGGCTGCATGTGGAGGGGGTGCTATCTAGGGGTTGGGAGGGGCTTCAAGGGGGGTAGTGGGTTGTTCTGGGGGAGGCAGGGGGTGCAGGTGGAGTGGGGGTGTTGTCCTAGGGGAGGGATGGGGTTGCAGGGGGAGTGGGGGTCCAGGGAAAGGGATTTGGCTCTAGGGGAGGAAGGGGGATGTAGGTGGTGTGGTGTGGGGTGGATTTCTAGGGGTAAGAAGGGGTTTTTTAGGGGAGGGGAGTTGTTTGTGGAAAGGGATGGGGGTGTATGGGGAGTGGGGGGTCTGTCTTTGGAGAGGGAGGGGGATGTAGGGGGTTTCTAGTGAGAGGTAGGGGCTACGGGTGGGGTTTGGGGGGGTATCTAGGGGTGGGGGCTGTAGGTGGAGGGGGGTTGTCTATGGGGAGGGAGGGCAGCTGCAGGTGGAGTGGGGGGTGTCCCATGTGTGGAAGGGGGTTATAGGGGGAGTGGTGGGGGTTGTCTTAGGAATGGGTGGGGGTCTACAGGGGAGGGAGGGGGTTGTCTAGGGGGGAGGGGGTTGTAGGTGGAGTGGTGTGTGTGGGGTAGCTATATAAGGGAGAGGGTTGGGGAGGCTATTTTTTATGTATTTTAACACCCTATAGGCATAGTTTTTAACTATGTCACTAGACCTATTTCCATAATTCTTAATTGTGGCTATAAGTCTACTGCTACAGTTAGATACAGTGGTAATAAAGTCATTCATTCATGTGGTATAGTCACATTTTTAAACTTTGGATATAGTAATATTACCACAGTTTGAACAGTGTCAGTATACCTATAGCCATGGTTCCAAACTGTGGTTTAAGGTCAAGTCCTATAGTCATTCCAAACATATCCATGGTTCCTCAAACTATGGCTATTAACTATAGCCACAGTTTGATGAACTATATCCATGATTTTAAACTGTGGATATAGCCTGAATTTCTAGTAGTGCCTTTTTGTGAAAAACAAATCCTCTATGTAGTGGATCACCTGATCCCCTTATTTCACAATAATGGATTAACACCCTTGAGAAGATATTTTATATAACCTAATGCTTAGAAAAAGATAAATTTGTTCTGGGGGTGTATCATTTGGATTAGAAAGCTAATCAGTGGTGGACACTGATCAAAAATACAATGTATAAGGTGGAAATTTATTCCATGGACTGGGAATCATTCATTAAAATATATTTCAATAAATATATTCTCTGAATTCACTATATTAAGATAGAAAGGGATTTCCTCAAACTGATGTAAAAGTAAGATGAGTCCATCAGGGTGTATGAAGCATAATTTATAAGGCTTTTACGATATGCCCCCGGAATTTCCATGAACATTTTAAGCAAGGTGGATTCCTTTTTAGTGAACTAAATCTAAAATACAAAAAGGCTTGGAAATATGTGACTTTGAATTCTATGATGAGATTTTTAGTTCGCCACTTAAGGTCGAAATAGAGATTGGAGAGTCTTAGTAGTCTCGTGGCCACGAAGATAAAAATTGGAAAATGGAGTTTAATATGGGAGAAAAAGTAGATAAATCCAATGATAGAAATAAATCCCAACATACCACTTGTAAAAAGAGTGGGAAGAATAATCATAGGAATAGTTTTAAGGTAACTATTAGATGCTTCAAATGAGGAAGAGAGGGGCATCAGACTAATTATTATTGAAGTGAAGTGAAGAATCACACAAATGTGAAAGATGAAATTAAGGTTTAGATCAAAGCTGAGAATATATTTTAGTTTTTTGACTTCAAGGAACATGGGCATTATGATATCCAATTCCCTAAGACATGGTTTGTCAGAGACAATCAAAAAAACAATCTCTAAGACAATAAGAGAATATTTTATCACTACTTCTGAGGTGGGGCCTGATAATGATGTGGTGACAGGTACTCTAGTTATTCATTAAATAATAGTGAATAACTATTTGATTCTAGATCAACTCATTCCTTTATATTTTTCTCTAAATTTATTATCGTGGCCTCAAAAAAATCACAATAATGAACAAGTATCCCTTAATAGAGATTGATGACTTGTTTGATCAGCCACAGGAGGAACATTATTTCTCTAAGGTGGAACTTTGGTCAGGATATCACCAATTAATGTTAAGGAAGGAATATATTCCTAAGAATGTATTTATAATGAGGTTTGGGCACTATGATTTCATAGTGATTTCCTTTGGACTAACTAATCCTCTATAAATTTTCATAGACCTATTAAATAGATTATTTAGATATTACCTCAAAAAATTTGGGTCAATCATTATAGATGATATTATAATATACTCCAAGAGAAATTAGGAACATGAGGTTGTTTCGCGCGGAATCCGGGGATGACCTCCTGGACGGGAGATTCAAACGTTCCGATTGGTTTCTAACAGGTTTGTTCATAGAACCGGAAACATCCAATGATTCCACATCCGTTTGGACCTACTTTCCAAAGGCAGGCGCTCATTAGCTTGTGGGCTAATGAGGCTTAGGAATTTGCATTGGTCGAGAGGATGGGAGGTCGGACTCATCACACCTTTTTGAGGGGAATTATTGTCTACTCCGGGACTCTCTTTATAGATTTAAGTTAAGTTCGTGAATCCTTATTACATTACCAATTATAAAATGAGCTTTCCTTTAGTTTTAACAATCAATGATTAAATATGCAATAAATTTTAGAGAATCTTTTATATGTATTCGAGGTTCTTCATCAATATAGAATCATCTATATTTGTTTAGAGATTCTTGGTCAATGGTATCCTTCAAAACATTTATATAAAAGTATCTTGGTCATTTTGATGACCAGGCTGGTTTTAAAGCCACTCAGTGGGGCACTTGAAGTTTATCGTCATTCAGAAGGACAGAGATTATTTCAATGTTGGGATTGAACCCATAAATGGGCTACCTACGTATCCTTTGTTTTGAGAAAGGAATCAGAACCCACGTAGTTCGAGGAATGGGATATGATGTTTTATGATTGATGGCTCAAAGATGAATGTCATAATTACTTTTACACTCTAAGATCACGTGAGTCATGCTCGGTGTGAGAAACAAGAGGTATTGGTAAAATTTAGACAATTGTGCCATAAAAGATGCAATCATAAGAATTTGTTTTGGGGATTATGTATAGATGACTGCCCAGATAGACGAAGGTTTAGGATTTACTTTTAGGGAGAAAATCCAAGAACAGGGTCCACAAAGTTATATGTGCTTCATGGAGATTTGAATACTCTAATCTTGGGGCTTACTCCTAAGGAGGATGCCCAAGTTAGGAGGGGACTTATGATTGGGTTTTATTCCTGAAAAGGAAACCCAAATCAAAGGTAATTTATAACTGGTTAAGAGAAATTTTAAGAGACTTGGGGCTTATTCCTAAAAAGGATGCCCAAGATTTATGACTAGGACTTATTCCTGAGAAGGAAGCCTAGGTTAGGGGACTTGGGGCTTACTCCTGAAAAGGAAGCCCAAGGTTATGACTGAGTCTTATTCCTGAAAAGGAGACCCAGGTTAGGATTTAAGGTTTGGGGCTTACTCCTGAGGAGGATGCCCAAGATTAAAGGACTTGATTGGGGCTTATTCTTAAGAAAGATGCCCAGATCAAAGGTTTTTATAACTGGGGATTTATTCCTGAAAAGGAGACCCAGGTTAGGATTCTCTCATCTTAAAGGATGAGGTTGAAAATGAATGAACTCTCAATCTTTGGTGACAAAAAGATGTTTAAATCACTAGGTTTTGAGAGATATTTCATAGAATTCCTTTCAGATAAGGATGTCAAATCAAGAAATCATGCCATAAATGGCTTTGAAGAGTATCTTGAAGACTGAATCTTGAATAGGAAGGGTGAAATGGCTTAAGAGGGGTAAAAATGGGCAAGATGGGCACCCAAAAAGCTAGGGGCGCGCAAGTCTTGAAAGGCGCGCAAGTCCTGCGGCGGCGCGCAAGTATTGGTCGCGCAAGTATACTTGCGCGACATGAGGGGTACTTGCGCGATTTTCAACCAGTATTGAAATGCTTGAGCGACTCTTTATTAAACCCTTCACCATCCTCTTGAGGTTCTTCCAGAAGAGGGACGCGCAAGTTATATTGAAGGAATTAAGTAGGCGTGCAAGTGTTTGATAAGTTTCACCACTTAAGCCTTCCTTTTTCTCTTTAGATCTTCTGTTCTAGGTAAGAAATTACCTTAGAAGTGTTCCGGAAGCTTTGAGAAGAGACTTGGGCGTCGGGAGCTTCAATCCGAGTTTCTGGAAAAAAAATCCTCTCGAATGGGGGGCCCACAGGGTCTATTTATAGGCAAAAGAAGACCTCGGGCGGTTACTGGGCGGTTACCACATATGTCGCGCAAGTCCCTTGCACGAACATGAGGAGTCGCGCAAGTATTAAGGCGGCGTGCAAGTGTACTTGCACGACCAAGAGAGAACTTGCGCGATCTATGGGCAATGTTCTCCTTTTTTATCCCTTTGTCGATTTTTGATGTTTCTTAAAAGGATTAATCACTTTGAGCTCAGATATTCCCTTTTCTGATCTTTAGATTCTGTGACGAAAGGAGCGTCAACAAAAGTACCCCCTCAGAGTTGGATCTGGAGAGAAAATGAGGATTTGACTCTGAGGAAATTGAATTCCTCAAAAGGAAAAGGGAGGCGCGCAAGTTTTCAGTACGCACAGGGCGGCGCGCAAGTGTGCGTCGCGCAGGCCTTAATTGCTCTGGGTACGGCACGCAAGTCTGCATCGTGCAGGCTTTGAGCGCTCTGGGTGCGGCGCGCAGATAGGCTTCTGAGCCTATAAATACACGGCTTCCGGCCGTAGATGGCATCTGAAGTTCCGGATTTCTCGAGCTCTCGTCGCGCAAGTCTTCCACGCCGTGCAAGTCTCTTGTTTTCGCTGTTTCTTCGCTGCCGCGCTACTCTCAAGGTAATAGGGCTTGCGCGGTAATACTTGCGCGACCAAAACTTGCGCGGCACATGTATCACTTGCGCGACATCTCCATACTTGCGTGCCTTAATGCCCTAGCCATTTTTTTCAAATTCTTTCACAAATTTTATGAAAAATAAAACCCATTTAAGAGTTTAATTTATTGAACTCTTGTGCAGATTCAATGGCTCTTAGACCTAGATTAATTGATGAACTGGCTAGCAAGCGGATAGATGATATGATGAATATCATTGGCCCTGATTACTATACTGTTAAAAACAGCACTCTTCCAGATTTGGCTAAGTATCTGAAGAAATATCATCACGACTTTCCTCACTGCACTTACCTACCTTTGTATGGTCATGGTCATCTGCAAGAAGTCATTATTCCAGAAGTACATAATTATCTTCCATTTTCTTGGTTTCAGAATTATACCAATTTTGCTTCAGCAAATATCTCAGGCGGAGGATCATTTCAAACTGCTGGAACAGTGGAAAAGGCTTATGTGATGCATCATAGCCCTTGCACACCAGATCTGAAAAAACATACACCTGAGCTTCAACCACATTGTCATCCTTCAATCTTCCGAAATGCTCAGATGGATCAATCCAAAGGCTGGAAGAAAAGTTGGGATTTCCGTCCTGGGGGAGGTGTGAAACCAACTTGGATGTGGGTATACTGGGTGCGACAGACTTGCGCAGAGTTTATTGAGGATCTGAAGAGAGCTGCAATATATGAGGCTGTTTGGGTTGGGCAAACATATATTTACAGACATGATATCTTCGTGCCAGAGATACTTAGCCATTGGAGTCCAGCGACTAATTCTTTCCACTTGACTCATGGAGAAGTAGGTATCAGTTTGTGGGATGTCCACAAGATTTCAGGAGCTCCAATCTTGGGCGATATGTATGATGAATTCATTCCTCCCAATGTGACTTGGAATGATCCAGAGAAGACTCCTGCTTTGGCTTGAGAATTATTCAAAAATTTTCACAAGCTCAAGAGTTCAGAGACCTCATTAACTCATTTCAGAAAAGATATCCATCCGGAAGAATGGATGAATGTGTTTCTTACTGAGAAGAAAGGGATGGAGCCAAAGGAAAAAGGATCCAAGAAAAAGAAATCCAAGGATACCCGGCCCAGACGTCCTACCACTTGTCCAAAACCTGAGAAGAGAGGAGCTCCTGGTACATTCTGGCCAACTCTAGAAGCAGGAGAGTTTGAAAAATGGGGCTATGAAGTGAATCAAAGAATTCCAAAGAAAACTCGTCTGGCGGGTTTCTTGGCAATGTGGCTCAGTATTTATCTCTTGCCGGACAGGGATTCGAAGAGAGGCGTTAGGCCAGGGACCTTCGTCATTGCGGCCAAGTTGGCTGAGGGAAAAATGGTTGGGTTAGCTACCCCCATTTTAGCAAAGATTCACAGGTGTTTACTTCACGTCTTCCAGGGTAAATCGCCTTTAAGAATAGTGGGACCATTCCAGGTTTTGTGGGGATGGATCGCCACTCACTTCAGGACTTACAATGTACAGAATGGATTACAAATTCCTGGAATCTCTTTCAGACCGTCAGTGCAAGCATTCTCTGGAATTGCTCCATTAGATGTCAATGGTTATGACATAAAAGTAAGACTAAGCATGTATAAGGAATTCAACTTCTTTCCTTATGGAAGTCCGCCATATGGGCGGTTTGTTGATGATGGGAAAGCCCCTTTGGATTTGAGGGCATACATGCTAGCTTGCAGGGATGGCGTGTTAGTAGCCAGGATTGATGGAGAAATCATATGCGAGACCTATGCTCCATATATATTTGCACGCCAATTCAAATGTTTGCAACAGATTGTTGTATCCCCTCCAGTACATGTCAGGTTAGAGCAACATCCGATGGTTGCTCGACAACTATGGTTGCTGACATCAAGAGAGAAGACTGGGGCAGTATTTGATCTACCAGTTGAAAAAGCGGCACATTATCTGACTACATTTTATGCCGAACACTGGATAGCATCATACCCTAAAGGGATATTGAATCACCCTGTATATCAAGTGGGAAAGAGGAAGAGGACTGTAGAGAAAGAAACTCTTCCTCATGAAGGTGATGCTTCTCCTCCTGAAATAGGTTCAACAGACTCCTCCTCTAGAACTGATTCCTCGGATTATCATGATGGGGATGATGAGGCACAACCGGCAGCAAAGCGGTTTCGTGCCCGATATAATCCTCCGGCCAGAGTAAAAAGACCCACTCCATCAGCTCCTGGTGAGTTATTTGATTGTAATAACTTCAATCACTGCTACTTTATAAAGTAATAAGTCTCACTTTCTTATTCTCTATCTGTAGTTGTAGGAGTCGGGAAGAAATTAAAATCAAAAATTGTAGGACCTTCCTCACAGCCTTTATATCTAAGACCAGAGGCTGTTCAGCTATGGCAGAGCTTATACTGTGATACTGAGACTGCCTGGCTGGATTTGTGTGAGGGCCTACAACTTCCTGGGATAGGATATCTTCTAGCTTCTAAAGACCTTCAATATGGAGATAACCCCAATGAAGTGCGAGCTTATATCAGAGAGCTGGAAATGCTCATCTATGCCACTGATAATTCGGTTCCTATCACCAGGCTGGTGAAGGAAATGATTGATCGTGGCACCACTAAGGGGGCTGGTGGTTCTGGAGATGAGGAGTGGCAAGAGTACGTGGCTCCTGAAGATGTAAGTTTTCTTTCCTTATTTTCTTTGCAACTTGATTTCAGTTGAAGCTTTGTTACTTAAGGAAGTTATTTTCTTCATCTTGCAGCTTGCAAAGAAAGGGACCGGGGTTCCTTCGCCACAATATAGCCCTGGTGGTACCGCTGTTGGGGCTGCTGCTGATTCTCCTCGCGAACCAGGCGAGATATCTCCAGGCCAGCAGGCTATGAATGAGGCACTGGACATAGCCTTTCATTCGCCAATCCAAGTGCCAATAAAGGAGACAACTAAAACTCCAAAAAAACAAAAGAAGCCAAGGCAACGAAGGAGGAAATCCTTAGCTAAACGTTTCATTAGCAGTGGTAAGTCCTTCGAACAATCATGAGTTTATACCCATAATCATATGGTTACTCATATTTCTGAGGATTGCAGGGGCTTCTTCAATTTCCCCCTTGAGGGAAGGGACTGATCCTTCTTCAAAGGTCGTGGAGGGTGCTGTAGAACAACCACAGACTCAAGCTAACTTGGTTGCTCCTAGAGAAGAGCTATCATCCATTCCCAGTATCCCTCCCACTACTAAAGATGCTATCCAGGGTCAGGGGTTGCAGGATATAAGTCAGCAAGAAGACGTAGCAAATGCTCCCACTGGTGAGACTAACCAAGATTCTGAAGTATCATTAGATGAAATGATGAATCAAGGAATGACTTTTGAAGAATTTTATGATCATGCTAGATTGTCATGTGATTTAGAAGACCTTGGGCGTGAGTGTTACCCTTCGCCCAAATTTTTTTTTTAAAAACAAAACATATTTCTAATCATGATGTAAAATAATATGCAGTTTCTTCCGTAGAAGCTGCTGAACTGCCAATGCCCGAAGAGGGTGTGGACACTGATGTCAACCCTATCATTGCAGAAACATTAGCTCAAGTAGAGCTAAATCCAATAAACTCTCCTGAGACCCATCTTGAAAATCCTGTTGAAACCGGGAAAGATGGGGAGACGTCTTCTCATGTTGCTGAACCACCATTGGGTAAGGGATAACAATATTTGTGATTGTACTATATTTGCAAGACAATCCATTCTTTTGTTATCCTTTAAGATTCAACTAAAATCTTTCAATTGATCATGTAGGGCCATCAACTGTAATGGCTAGATCCGGAGATGAGGCTTCAGCCTCTGCCCCAATGGTAATTGAAAGTGAAGAAGCCCAAGTCAGAGGGGAAAGAGCAGGAAGAGGCACTTCCTTAAGCATGTTAATTCCAGATTACATACCCCCTTCTGACGAAGATGTTGAATCAGATCCAGAGATGCTCAAAGCGTTCAGCTTTTCACGACGTAAGGCATGGAACAACATATGGAACATCATATCGGGGGTGCCTTTAGAAGAGCTACCATCAAAAATTTCCCGATTGTCATCCCAATTTGTTATAATGGGACTCGGTGGTTTTGGGTATGAAAAGATCCATGCTGCGGTGAAACAGATTATTTTCAGGAGGGAGCAAATGCAGACAAGTCGCGAAGATTTGACCAGAGTGAAATTGTCAGTCAACATAGGCGAATATGAGGCTGCGATATCCCAGGCTGAAGCTGATTATGCTGTCAAGATGAAGGATCTGAAGCAAAAAATCAAAGAAAAGGTCGTCCAGCAGGTGCAACTCCAGCAACAGTTAGATGCTATTACTGGGGAACTTGATCAGCTTAATAAATCATTGGATGAAACTCATATGAATGGCATGAAAGCCATTGCAGATGCTAAGAAGGCACTTCAGCAAGCTGAAAAGAGTGAAGCTGGTCAAGTGCACGAGCTTCAAGTAACTGTTGATAAGGCTCAGGATGCTATACATCAAATGAAGACTTATGTTGACAATCTTCTGTAATTCTTGAAAAAGAGAAGTGATTCCAGTCTGTGGATGTCCTTCTAACTCTTGTGTATCAATGAAAAACACTTTTGTCTTCAATCATTTGTACTTGCATTCTTCCATTACCTGCTTCAAATTTACTTAAGCCAATGGACTTAGTAAGCATAGTTTGATTTTTACTAGGATTATTACAAATAACCCTACAAACTTTGAACCTTTTAACTGCTCAATATTACCTAAATCATACAAAAAAATGTATATTTAGTGAGCTGGAACTTGATTTTTATTCAGAGTTCCTTTGCCTTTTGTGTGGGCAGTTTAAAGTCATGCACGCCGGACATAAAGGGGCTAATGTTTAAGGTCGAAATAGCTTTGACCAAAAAATGGATTAAAATGGATTCAATTCCTTGACAATTTATCTGAAAACATATTTACCATACTCAAGTATGAGGGAAAAAAATGTAAACTATGGCTTAAGAATATTTGAATTTGAGGAATGATATGAAAAAGAGCTAAAAGGCATTAGAAGAAGTAGTTTCCAAGAATGGAGTTACTATTATTTAACAAAACCCGTTAGGGGGTTGAAATATGCAAGGCCACCTATGGGCATTGGCTGCATAGTGAAATAAAATAGCATCTTTTGGCTGACAAGTCGGTTATGTGGACTGTTTATGCAAGGCCACCTATGGGCACGTGCTGCATAGTCAGGCAAAAGAATTCCCAGAAATTTACTTTCCTAGTGCTAAAAGCCAGTGGAAGTTTATGGAGATTCAAATTTTCTAAAGCATAGAGTTTGTTGTATGGAAAGAGGTACTTGAATATGGAGAAGATATTTCCAAACAAGAATATCAAAGAACTGGATGAATATAACTCCTACGAAGGTCTGACCCAAACGTAGGGAAGAAGAATAAACCATAGACTTGAATACTTTTAGATCATGAAAAAGGATATGGGACAAATACGTTAAGGATGGCTATTTTTGCGGATCCCTACATACTGTCGTTTAAGACAAATAAGGACAAAAGAGGCATTCTTCCCAAGAATGAAGTTACTATTATTTAACAAACCCGTTAGGGGGTTGAAAACATGCAGGGCCACCTATGGGAATTGGCTGCATGGTCAAATAAATAGCATCTCTTGGCTGACAAGTCTGTTATGTGGACTGTTTATGCAAGGCCACCTATGGGCACGTGCTGCATAGTCAGGCAAAAGAATTCTCAGAAGTTTGACATTTTTGTGACTATAAGTCATGAAAAGGGTTATGAACATCTGAAAATATTTAAGGTTAGGATTATAATACATAAAGATGGGTATTTTCCAATGTATATAGAGATACATAGGTCAATGAAAACCATAATCATGTTGTGGCTGGGTCCTGAATTGAAACTTGGACTTCACTACGTATCTCATAAGAATGAGAATCAAGCCATACGTAGTTCTTGAAATGCAGTTTAACGTCGTGCAGGACGAAATTATGAGTGATCTTAGTTTAGGGTCATAGAATTCAGACCATAATAATGAATACACAGTGTGTGTTTTCATGAAGACTTTTCAGCCAAGGGACTGAAAGTGAAATTTGGGGTTAGGCCTAAAAGACTTGGGACTGGATTCGAGGGACACTCGGATGTTCCTACGTATCCCATAAGGATGGGAATCAAGTCCACGTAGTTCTAGATCTACCCTTTGTACAAATTTGGTTCGTACATGTGAAGGGTGAAAAGGGGACTTTAGTGCAATGATGGTTTTAACCTAAGATAAAAAGTTTAGGCATTACCATGTATGTATGTAGTCTTTTGAAAAATGAAAACCATGATTGAAAAAAGAATCAATGTTAATAATGGTTCCTTCTCAAATGAGGAAATCAAAGAATATTGTAGTTTATTGTCGTACCGGACAAAAGTGTTGTATAGTTTAACGTCATATAACAAGGACGAAAGTGAATCAATGTAAAGATATTGATTCCAGGGGTGGTTTCACAAATCATCATCATATGAGATGGTGGTGAACCAATGTGAAGAGATTCTTTTTGGGCTTGAACCTTTGGGAGGTTGCCTACATACCCAGCCTGGAGGGCAAGGATCAAAGTCCGTGTAGTTCAATTAAAGAATGAATCAATGATCAAGTTGTTCTTGTGGACAATGATCTAAAAAAAATGGTGTTGGGACTTACACATGGTTAGTGGCCCAAAGGGAGTGTTATGGTTGATGTTCGCTCTAAGCTCACGTGATTCATACTCGGTGTGAGAAACAAGAGGTAATAACAACCTTAACGATGCACAGTTTAATGTCATGTAGGACATATCAAGGACTTTCTGTACAGTTTAGCGTCATGTAGTTAGGACGATGGGGACAATACAGTTTAACGTCATATTGGACGAAAGGGGGATTGTGCAGTTTTAATGTCATGCTAGACTTTTGATGATTATATAGTTTAACGTCTTTCCGGATGTGAGGGACTTTTATACAGTTTAGCATCATGTAGTTAGGACGTCACAGTTTAACGTCTTGCTGGACATATTTGCAAATAGTTTATGGTCATATACATGGACTAGGGATGATGTAGTTTAAAGTCATACGGGACCATTGCTGTATAGTTTAACGTCATATAGCAAGGACGAACTGGTGCTGTACAGTTTAAAGTCATGTAGCTAGGACTAAGGTGAACCAATATGAGGATATCAGTTCTGGGGATTCTTCATAGTTTAATGTCATCTTAGACAAAATATAGTTTAATGTCATCTCGGACATATACAGTTTAGTGTCATGTAGGACATATTAGTAACCAATGTGACAGTTTAACGTCATGTTGGACGATAAGGGAACTGACACAGTTTAACGTCATGTTGGACGATGAGAGTGCCACACAGTTTAATGTCATGTTGCTAGGACACAATATAGTTTAATGTCATCTCGGACAAAATATAGGAACTTCTATACAGTTTATTGTCATGTAGGACAAAATCAGGGACTATGCAGTTTAAAGTCTTGCAGTTAGGACTATTGGTGCTGCACAGTTTAGTGTCATGTTGCAGGGACATAAGTGCGAATAGTTTAAGGTCATATGCATGGACCGTACAGTTTATCGTCATGCTGGACGTATTATAGTTTAATGTCATCTCGGACAGAAGTGTGACACAGTTTAATGTCATGTTGGACGAAGTTGTAGTTTAAGGTCATACTGGACCATTGCTGTATGAACCAAAATGTAAGAGTCTTGGTTCTGGGAACAATATTTTGTGTTTATACAAAATACTTCTTCAGAAATCTGGCATTAGTTGGAGTCGTGATGTGTTCTCCATCCATTGAAATCAGAGAATACGCTCCATTGGAGTAGACCTTATGTATTGAATAAGGTCCTTCCCATTTTGGTTCAAGCTTGGGAGGCTTCTTTCCTGGTATCATTGGTGTTCTGAGAACCAATACCAATTCTCCCTGAATGAATGAACGAAGACGAACTTTTTTGTTAAAATCTCGTGCTATTCGATTCTGATAGATTTCCAAGTGGTGCAAAGTGCACAATATTTTCTCATCTAACTGTTCCAATTCATTCAACCGCTTTTGGGATTGCTCATCTGTTGATAACTGATCACAAATGGCTATTCTGAGTGAGGGCAATTGAACTTCAATTGGCAAGACTGCTTCTGTTCCATATACCAATGAATATGGAGTAGACCGCGTTGCATTGCGAGTGGTAGTCCGATAAGCCCATAAAGCATGATAGAGTTTATCAGGCCATGACCTCTTATCTTTATCCACCATCTTTTGCAGTATATTTGAAAGAGTCTTGTTGAAGGCCTCTATCTGGCCATTAGCCGCTGCATGATATCGAGATGAATGGTTGGACTTAATGTTGTATTCTTGATACAATCTCTTTACCTCAGAAGAACAGAAGTTGGTGCCGTTGTCTGTCAAATGGTATGAGGGACACCAAATCTAGTAATGATGTTAGACTTGATGAAGCTAACAATGCATTTAGAACTGACTTCTTTGAGAGGTACTGCCTCTGCCCATTTGGAAAAGAAATCAGTAGCAGTAAGAATGTACTTAAACTGCTTGGCCGTAGCTGAAGGGTAAGGTCCCACCACATCCATTCCCCATGTGGAAAATGGCCATGAGTATTTAGCTGTATGAAGCAACTCTGGAGGTTGATGAATGAAATTGGAATATACTTGGCATGAATGACACTTCTTTGTGAAATTAACACAATCTTGTATCATTGAAGGCCAGAAGTATCCAAGCCTTCGAACTTGATCAGACAATCTATGTCCAGACTGGTGGGCACCACAGACTCCTGCATGCACTTCTTTTATGACAGCCATTGTCTCTTCACCATCAATACATCTGAAGTGAACTCCATCAAAACCACGTTTGTAGAGAATTTTCTCGAGGTGGTTTGGACCATCATAAAGAGTAAAATTGACCACACGTCGCCGAATTTGTTCTCTCTCGGCTCTATCAGGTGGAAGTGTTCCATTTTGAAGGTATTCCTTGATAGGTTACATCCATCCTGTAGTATGACCATACGGTTCAGGAAGGGGACTAATTTCATTGATTTCCTCTGTTCTGACTTGAACATAAGGTGAAATTGCACGACGGTGGGCAATACCGATGGTTGTCTCGTCCCGATTTGGATCTGCTAAAGCTGTGGCTATATTAGCCAGTGCATCAGCTTGAGCATTTTGTGATCTTGGGACATAAGAAAATGTCGGTTCTGAAGGGAATTCCGACATTAACTCTCTGACGTAATCATACAAAGGGATTAATTCTTCTTTTCTGATGGCATAATCCCCATTGATTTGTTTGATTACCAGGTCTGAATCACCTTTCACCTTTAAGTGATTCACTTGTGCTTGAAGCGCTAACTCCAAGCCTGCAATGAGAGCTTGGTATTCAGCTTCATTATTGGTACCACCTTCCCACAACAAAAAGGAATAAGGTAACACTGCCTTATCTGGAGAAATGAGCACAATTCCTAAACCAACTTTGTTGAATTTAGGATTTTCCATTTTCTTCCCTGTTGGACTTCTAGAAGCACCATCAAAATACATTTCCCATGTTTGAGGACTCTCTTGAATAGAAAAAACTTCCTCATCAGGGAGTTCGATATCTGAATATGTGTCTTCCATTGAAGGGTGTTCAGCCAGGAAATCAGCCAGAGCTTGGCCCTTAATTGCCTTTTGAGACACATACTGGATGTCGAACTGCTGTAGAATAACCGCCCACCTTGCCAGACGTCCTGTAAGCATTGGACGACTAAGGATGAATTTGAGTGGATTATTACGAGATACCAATTGGACCTCGTGATGTTGCAGGTAGTGTCTCAGTTTCTGAACTGCAAAGATTAATGCTAGGAAACATTTTTCAATACTTGAATACCGGGTTTCTGCTTCAAGCATAGTTCTACTAAGATAGTAGAGACTATTTTCATTCCCAGCATCATTCTTTTGAGCGAGAAAGGCACCCAATGATCGCTCTAAAGCTGTCACATAGAGGATAAGAGGCCTACCCTCAACAGGTGGCATGAGTACTGGTGGACTTAAGAGGTATTTCTTGAGAACATCAAATGCTTCTTGACATTCTTCAGTCCACTGGTAAGTGACTCCTTTCTTCAATAATTTGGTAAAAGGTAAACTTTTGCCTGCCAAATTGGCGATGAAACTCCGAATATAGGATAAGTTTCCTTGAAGTCCTCTTAATTCTTTCAAATTATGAGGAGGTGACATACCAAGGATTGATTTGGTCTTCTCAGGATCGACTTCAATACCACGATGGCGTACAACAAAGCCGAGGAATTTTCCTGAGGTTACCCCAAAAGCACATTTTAAGGGGTTCATCTTCAAATTATGTTGCCGAAGTTTGTGGAATATGATTTCCAAATCAGCCAAGTGATAAAAACGTTGTTTGGATTTAACCACCAAATCATCTACATAGCATTCAACAAATTTCCCTAGAAAAGGTTTGAAGATACGATGCATGGCGCGTTGATATGTTGCACCTGCATTCTTTAAACCAAAGGGCATCACCCGGTAACAAAACACACCTTGAGGAGCTCTGAAGGCTGTATATTCCTCATCTTCTGGGGCCATTCGGATCTGATTATATCTAGAATATCCATCCATGAAAGAAAGTACTTCATAGCCAGCTGTCGCATCAATTAAGAGTTCTGTAATCGGAACTGGAAAATCATCTTTGGGACAATACCGATTAAGATCTCTGAAATCGATGCAAACCCTAATTTGTCCGTTCTTTTTCTTTACTGGGACAATATTAGCCAACCACTTGGGATATTGAACTTCTCTGACGAAGTTAGCTTTGATAAGCTTATCCACTTCAGCCTCGATTTTGGAAGCATAGGTTGGGTGTGTTCTTCTCGCGGCTTGCTTGAATCCTCGATGTTCTTTTGGAAAACCCAAATGATGGGTGGCAACATCAGGATCAAGGCCAGGCATCTCTGTATAATTCCAAGCAAAAATATCTTTATTTTGCTTTAGAAAAGAAATATACATCTCTTGTTCTTCAAGGGTCATGGCCGCACTAATTAAAGTGGGGCGTGGATCTTTCTCTGTACCCAGATTTACTTCTCTGATTTCATCCACAGTGGTAGAGATACCCTCTTCAAATGCTGGAGGAGCATCTCTAAGATCTTCCTCTTCCTCTTCATCATGTGTTATTTCTTCCGTTTCTACTTGCAAAGTAGATGAAAAAACGAAATTCTCATGATCATAAGAGATGTCAAAATTTTCACATTTTGAAGAAGAAGCTTCCATTTCCGACCCTATTGATGAAAAAGGGTCTTCTTTGGGAAATAAAGAGGAGATGATGGATTGCGAATCGACATCAACATTCACCTCTGGTGTTGCTATAACTTCTTCTGGCCTAATTAGCGAAGTATAGACTTGTTGGATTTCAGTAGACGAAATGAAAACGTCACCACTTATGCTTTCATCACTGCTTGGTAAGTTACCAATTTCTCCCATGTTGTCTGGCTCGATTGCCGTAATTGACATTATGGATCTTTCCATAAGAGTATTTTGATTTGGGCCTATTTTGTCAATTTGACTGATAGGTAACACATAATCTGTACTCACATGTGAAAATGGATTTATTGGAATTTTTTCCAAACCATATGGAGCATTAACTTTGGTAATTCCCTTCATTGTAGATTTTTCTCTTCCCTTCATGTGATAAAATTCCGCCTCAATGTATTGAGACTCACATGTTTTGAACGGGGCCTTATCACCATACAATGTTCCAACTTGACCATCGAAACAGTATTTGAGACATTGATGGTATGATGACGGAATAGCTGCATGCTGATGTAACCAGGGTCTTCCAAGAAAGATATTGAAAGTTGAGTCTTGATCAACAATCATGAAATCTGAATTGGAAACAAGATCTCCAAACTGAGTTCTGAGCGTAACTTCTCCCAGTGGTTCTTGTTCATTTTTATCATATCCTTGCAACATCATGGTAGAAGGAGATAAATCAGATTCTGTGAGGCCCAATCGACGAAGTGTGCGAATGGGCATGAGGTTGACTCCTGAACCATTGTCAATAAAAGCTCTTCGAACATCTATACCATTGACTTTGCCAGATAGGTACAAAGGTTGTATGTGCCCATGCACAACATCATCTTCATCTTTATCAGTAAAAGATATCACTGCATGGCATTCTGCAGGATTATTCTCTATGTGATAAATTTCAGCTGCAGCAATTTCAGCTTCAAACTCTTGAGGACTTGACAAAGCTTCGATGAGTGCTTCCCGAAGATATTTTGATAGATTCAAAGCATCCAAAATTGATAATTTGGCTGGTACTTGGGCCAAGTGTTTCAATATATCATACTTTTGATCTAGAGGCCTGCGTTTCCCAATGGGAATATGCAGTTTAGCAGGTACCTTGGAAGAAGATGCTTTGGAAGCTGATGCATCTTGTATTGAAGTCGGAAACATCCTTGGTTTTGGAAAATTAGACTGATTAGATCCATTTGCTTGATGAGATAAAGAAGATGGAACCTTTAATCGGTCTTCCAAAATAACTGTGCCGAAGCTGAGTTGGCCATTTGCAGAAGAACTTGCTTGTTCTTTTTGAGCTCGCTGAAGGGCTCTACCATGAGTTTCTGCTGCATATACAGTGCTAGCAGGGGTAGAATTAGAGTAGTGGCTTCGGAAAGATCCACGTCTTCCCCTATATCCTGAACCTCTAGAACTTCCTCGGGTTCCTTTATTTGATACAGGGAATTCAGGCTCATCAAGACTGGAATATGAATCTGTTAATTGAATCATATTAACAGAACCAAAGATTAACTCTTCGTCTGATAAAGACTCTGCCTGGTTAGCCTGTTTAGGTTGTGCCGTTTGGTGGGATGGTGCCCGTGGCTTTGAAGTAGATGGCATGAAATCTGCCAGAGTCAAAGACAATTTAGGCTTTGATACATACTCATCTTCTCCTGATTCCTCTTTCTTCTTTGAATTGCGCTGCCCTTTTGAGGATTTGTCCTTTGATGGAGGCTTTACTGCAGCTTTTGTAGGAGACACAATTGGCTTCTTCAATTGTGTTCGCAAAATGGAATGGGTCCGATTGATTGTCTTTCTGACCATCCAATCATCATATTTTTTCGCAGTTTTGCTTTTGACTTCCTGCCACTCGCCTCCTTCCTCTGGATCTGTAGCGGTAATACACGCTACATGAGCTGAAAAACCCTTCAATTTGACTTGTCCCAAGTCGACCATCTTTTGTAGGAGGTCTTTAAATACAAAACACTCCTGGATGGGATGTCCCAACATTTGATGAAAGGGACAATAATTGGGACGGTCTTCATCTCCTTCCTTGTTTGGTCTCTTCGGCACTGGTAATTGAACCAAATTATTTTCCAGAGCTGAAATGAAGTAACCAAGAACTTGCTCACTTCGGAAAGAGTATGTTTTACTCTTCATATCCTCAAATTGTTTTCATCGTTGATCTTTTTGATCATTTGGACGAAACAGCCTTTGTTGTTGGCGTTCAGGAGGTGGAGCCCTTCGATAAGATGAAGGTTTTGAAGTAGAAATAGGTACAGGTGCCTGTTTAAGCATAACTGTAGCAGTTTCTGCTTTACCCATTCTTCTTCCTGGAGCTGATGGAATTACACGAGATTTAACCTTAGCCTGCATAAGGGAATCTTCAATCTGTTGAGCGATTGAAGTAAGGTCTCGAAACCCTCCTGTGTATTTCACAGGGATCAATGGCGTGCGTAATTCGTCACGCAAATTTGCCACACAGATTGGCAACAATTCCTCCTGAGGGAGTGATAAACTCAAGGAATACGTTAATCCCTTCCAACGAGCAATGAAATCAGAGACTCTTTCATTCTCCCTTTGCTTGCAGTTTGTAAGATCGAAAACTGTCGTTTTTGGCAAAGTTGAGCTAAACTGAAGAAGGAATTTTTGACGAAGATCCTCCCATCCGATGACTGACCGGGATTGCAAGCTTGTATACCAGACAAAAGCTGGTCCTTGCAAGGTTCGCACGAAGCATCTGATTTTCACTGCTTCTTTTTGCTCTGGAGTTCCCATCATAGGATCACAACAAGACACGTAATGCGTCAAATGTTGTTCAGGGTCGCCTGATCCATTGAAAGTAGGGAAAATAGGGTTTCCAAAACTGGATGGAGGAGAAATTGAATCTACCCATTCAGGGTAAACTTTCTTTTCAGGTTGAACTTGCGCCCGTTTCCCTTCCATAGTTTCTAACCGAGCTGTTAATGACTCAATAGTAGTTATTAAATTTTGAGAAACATCAGGTTGAACTTGGTTTTGGGTAGGTGCAATGAATGGAGCTTGGACAGCCGTGGAGGTTGGTGCTGCAACTAATGGTAGTGCTGCCAACCGTTGTTGCGTTTGACCCGTAGGATTAGACCTCTGTGGGTGTACTGATAAAGGAGGATATTCCTGATCCATCTCAGTAGTTACAACAAATTCCTTCGGCTGTCGGACTTCAGCATTCTTAAGAAGAAGACTACTCTGAAGTAGTTCTGCATTCAACCTTCTTAATTCTTTCATTTCTTCCTCCTATTGTGCAAATCTTTTCTCTAATGAGATCGATTGACCTCCTTCAGAGGAAGGGTGAGAAGTAACCTGATTCTTTCCTTTCCCCTTATTGGATCCTTTTCGGAGAGGGGGAAGTGGGTTACTTGAAGGAATACCCAGATTTTGGGTAAGCCTTTGATTACGTGTGCGCACACCTTCTTCATTTAGGTCTGTGTGCGCAACTTCTTGAGCAGGAACCTCTTCGTCTGATCCCTCTGATTGAGCCTCATCTAGTGAATCAGCAGCAACGGCAGTGATGACATTAATGGATGCATATTGCATGGAATCCTTTCTATCAGCATTTCTGTGATATTGTCTCCTTCTATGTCCATGATAAAACATGGAATTCCGTTGACTTGATCCCTCAGGAATTTCTTGGAGAACCGTCACTTGGAGCGAATCTCCTGACATCTTGGCTCTTCGTTCCTCTTGAGGCTTATTCCCTAATCGAGAGAATACTGACTTTCTCTGAGGGAGGGATTGAAGATTTGAAAAAGTCCCCAGTCCGGTGGACTGGGGGTGTTCCTGTTCCTTTCGCTCAACTCCTCGAATCCCATTCGTTGATTCTGAGGGTTGGGTTAGAGAAGTCCCCAGTCTGGAAAGCTGGGGTGTCTCTTGACATGCTATGTCTGAGATCTTTTTAAAATCTCTCTTGACCTTGCGAATCTTAGTTCGGAAATTAGCTGGATGCATTAACCTGTATCCACTTTTATCACCTGGTTCAACAGACCGTTGGATGATTTCCGAAACTTCTGTCATTTGATGACGTGTTTGCTCCAGACGAGAGGCTTGTGCAATATTCTCGCCTGCTTAATGTAGGAGCAATTCAACAAGCTGTTCTCTATATACTTGACTTTGAGAGGAACTAGTTGAAGCTTGATCTCGAGCAAGCTTTTGATTATGAACAAAGCCCATTGACTGTGGCCGGCCATGGGCAATAACATTGCATGAGACCATTTTCGGCGGGCTCTGCTGACCGGAAAGCACTGTGAAATGTAGTGCTTCGTGAACACCCCATCCTCTGATATGAAAATTAGATGGAGCATTGGAAATTAACTGACGCAATCTTCTTAGTGTGCCAAGGCATGAACGTTGAAGGGTTCTCTGTTGCTTTTCAGCCTTCGGATACCGAGAGACTGATAGAGATGCCAAATCAATCTGGCGTTGTAACCCTTCTATTATCTTAAGATGATTTTCATATTAATCGTAAGATAATACCTTCTTCTTTAATTGACAAAGAGTTTTCCATATGTTAAGACGAATATCATGGATTCCATCATCCGTCAACATCTTTGGAATGTCATACTGTGAATCAGCCAAAGGCCAAAACATGACTGGTACTTCACCTTTTGCCAGTTTTTTACTCATGTTCAGCATTTCCTCTTTATCATTAAATGAAGATTCTTCTACCTGTTTGGACCAGAGTTGGTGTTTCCTTGTTGCTTCATCGGATTCAACAAGATTGGTAGAGGAATCACTATTCATGCTGGAAGATGAATGACCCAGGGAAGGTTCGGAGAATAACCTGAACCCCAAGCTATCTTCTGATGGAGAAAGAGTTTCACCTGCCGATAGTAAAACTTCAGACATGACTGGTTTTACGTTTGCAAGTGCCTCGAGATAGGAGGGCTTTCTCGTCACTACATTGCCTTCTGAAGAATTTTCGAGACAATGTGAATCACTACTGCGGAGAGGACTTTCGCAGCGAAGTTCATCACCATGAGGAGGACCTTCATGATGGGTTACAGCAAAAGATGAAATCTCTTGCTCCTTGGCCTTCTAACCACACAGAGGGTTCCTGTGGTTCTCATCTGAAGAAGAAACTTCAAGATTGACCGAATTTTCATGAAGCAAGTCTTCATGAGGAAGTGTCTGTTGAAGACCTTCGGGATTAATGTTCCTGTTATTGGGAACTGAGGGAGTAGAATCTTGAATTCCGACAGATAAATGTCTAAGGGCTTCAAGAACTCCAGCATCGAGTAAGGCCTTGTTGCAGATTGGCCTTTGATCTCCTGACTGTGCTGGGCGGATCTTTTTCTTAGATGCCTACTTACTCGCTTTAGAAACCACTTGATGACGAAAGTGATTACTCTGAGCAGGTGTATGTGCCTGATCAGGAAAGATGGTCAGGTTAGGCTGACGATCATCTCTCAAATCAGGTGTATGTGCCTGACTTGGTTGTCCATATGATATGGGGGAGTAGGCCCCACAACCCTCTTGGACTGGAACAGATGTGTGTGTCTGTTCCGGAGTGAATTGTTGATGTGTCACTCCACTGCTAGGGATAGATTTATGTGTCTGTCCCTGAGATGATGCTGAAGCTGTTATGATATCCTGGCAAGCATCCAGAATATGAGCAGGAATTTGCTTCTGCTCTTTCACCATTGACAAAATATGTTTGGTGACTTCAGCCGCCGGAACGGGGATATACGTCCATTCCGGGCTTGGAGTAGGTGTATGTGCCTGCTCCTGTCCTCCTTTTCCTGTCAGTGAATCCTGACAGTACTCAAGTGTGGAGGCAGAGAGTTTAGTCTGCCTCCTGTTTGTCGTCGGGGCTTTCCGACTGACTTCTCTGTGTGCTACCAAGCGAGACTGTTGGTAGGCTTGATTAGTATTAGCAGGTGTATGTGCATGCTGATTACATTTCGCCAAACGCGGTTGACGAGATCCATCATATGTAGTCAGACGAGCCTTCTGACTAACTGCTGATGTATAAGCAGGTGTATGTTCCTGCCTATGGTACTCCGCCGGAATTGCCTGGCGGGATCGGCTTGATGCTTCCAGACGAGTCTGCTGGACAGCGGGATTAAAACGGGCAGGTGTGTATGCCTGCTCGTTGTTTGCCACCAAGTTAGGTTGGTGGACTTCTCCGGAGATGGCAGGGATGACAACCTGCCTATTGTTAACCGGATTCCTTCTCTGGCGATTCATCTTGCCTGCTCGGGTTCGAGGAACCTGAGCTGAACGCCTGGAGTCGGTACCCTCATCATGTTTAGGGCGCACTACCGCACGAGTCTGGCAGCGATTGTTGATGGGAGCCTTTGAGAAGGACTCCTGTCTTTTTGAATTAAGGTCCTGCGGGACCTGCTCATTCACTTCCTCGGAGTAAGGGAGTGAATGGAAATTGCGTTCCGGGGATAACGACTCGAAACGGTTGGAGACGGTAGTCAGCACCGTCTGCTTCTTGATTGCTGGTCGCCGTTGTCCGGATGACCAGGTAGAATTATTAACTTGGAGGGCTTGACGAGAGGCCTCCAGAGTTGGGATAGTACCATTGCGACGGTACTCCTTAACCAGTGCATTAGAAACACAGCGTTGAAGACGCTGAGTTGGTGATGTCATCCTCAGAGCGGATGACGTTCCAGCAGGAGTAGCAGCATTGGTTTTCACAGCAGCAGACCTCACAGTAGAGGTGTTCCCAGCAGCAGTATTCACAGGGGTGAATTTAAGGAAAGCCATTTTTTGTAGAAGATCTTGAAAAAAGAGTGCCTGTTTCATGTAACAGACATAATCAAGATGAATCCGGCTACTGCATCTTTTGGATGATCATATGTCAATGATTGCCTTGTTGGCCCAAAGGGCCTAACAGATAAGAAGAACATCACTTTAACTTGGTTAAGGATTCACGTCGGGTTCACCATTTTTGTTTCGCGCAGAATCCGGGGATGACCTCCTGGACGGGAGATTCAAACGTTCTGATCGGTTTCTAACGGGTTTGTTCGTAGAACCGGAAACATCCAATGATTCCACATCTGTTTGGACCTACTTTCCAAAGGCAGGCGCTCATTAGCTTGTGGGCTAATGAGGCTTAGGAATTTGCATTGGTCGAGAGGATGGGAGGTCGGACTCATCACACCTTTTTGAGGGGAATTATTGTCTACTCCGGGACTCTCTTTATAGATTTAAGTTAAGTTCGTGAATCCTTATTACATTACCAAGTATAAAATGAGCTTTCCTTTAGTTTTAACAATCAATGATTAAATATGCAAGAAATTTTAGAGAATCTTTTATATGTATTCGAGGTTCTTCATCAATATAGAATCATCTATATTTGTTTAGAGATTCTTGGTCAATGGTATCCTTCAAAACATTTATATAAAAGTCTCTTGGTCATTTTGATGACCAGGCTGGTTTTAAAGCCACTCAGTGGGGCACTTTAAGTTTATCGTCATTCAGAAGGACAGAGATTATTTCAATGTTGGGATCGAACCCATAAATGGGCTACCTACGTATCCTTTGTTTTGAGAAAGGAATCAGAACCCACGTAGTTCGAGGAATGGGATATGATGTTTTATGATTGATGGCTCAAAGATGAATGTCATAATTACTTTTACACTCTAAGCTCACGTGAGTCATGCTCGGTGTGAGAAACAAGAGGTATTGGTAAAATTTAGACAATTGTTTCATAAAAGATGCAATCATAAGAATTTGTTTTGGGGCTTATGTATAGATGACTGCCCAGATAGACGAAGGTTTAGGATTTACTTTTAGGGAGAAAATCGAAGAATAGGGTCCACAAAGTTATATGTGCTTCATGGAGATTTGAATACTCTAATCTTGGGGCTTACTCCTAAGGAGGATGCCCAAGTTAGGAGGGGAATTATGATTGGGTTTTATTCCTGAAAAGGAAACCCAAATCAAAGGTAATTTATAACTGGTTAAGAGAAATTTTAAGAGACTTGGGGCTTATTCCTAAGAAGGATGCCCAAGATTTATGACTAGGACTTATTCCTGAGAAGGAAGCCTAGGTTAGGGGACTTGGGGCTTACTCCTGAAAAGGAAGCCCAAGGTTATGACTGAGTCTTATTCCTGAAAAGGAGACCCAGGTTAGGATTTAAGGTTTGGGGCTTACTCCTGAGGAGGATGCCCAAGATTAAAGGACTTGATTGGGGCTTATTCTTAAGAAAGATGCCCAGATCAAAGGTTTTTATAACTGGGGATTTATTCCTGAAAAGGAGACCCAGGTTAGGATTCTCTCATCTTAAAGTATGAGGTTGAAAATGAATGAACTCTCAATCTTTGGTGACATAAAGATGTTTAAATCACTAGGTTTTGAGAGATATTTCACAGAATTCCTTTCAGATAAGGATGTCAAATCAAGAAATCATGCCATAAATGGCTTTGAAGAGTATCTTGAAGACTGAATCTTGAATAGGAAGGGTGAAATGGCTTAAGAGGGGTAAAAATGGGCAAGATGGGCACCCAAAAAGCTAGGGGCACGCAAGTCTTGAAAGGCGCGCAAGTCCTGCGGCGGCGCGCAAGTATTGGTCGCGCAAGTATACTTGCGCGACATGAGGGGTACTTGCGCGATATTCAACCAGTATTGAAATGCTTGAGCGACTCTTTATTAAACCCTTCACCATCCTCTTGAGGTTCTTCCAGAAGAGGGACGCGCAAGTTATATTGAAGGAATTAAGTAGGCGCGCAAGTGTTTGATAAGTTTCACCACTTAAGCCTTCCTTTTTCTCTTTAGATCTTCCGTTCTAGGTAAGAAATTACCTTAGAAGTGTTCCGGAAGCTTTGAGAAGAGACTTGGGCGTCGGGAGCTTCAATCCGAGTTTCTGGAAAAAAAATCCTCTCGAATGGGGGGCCCACAGGGTCTATTTATAGGCAAAAGAAGACCCCGGGCGGTTACTGGGCGGTTACCACATATGTCGCGCAAGTCCCTTGCACGAACATGAGGAGTCGCGCAAGTATTGAGGCGGCGCGCAAGTGTACTTGCGCGACCAAGAGAGAACTTGCGCGATCTATGGGCAATGTTCTCCTTTTTTATCCCTTTGTCGATTTTTGATGTTTCTTAAAAGGATTAATCACTTTGAGCTCAGATATTCCCTTTTCCGATCTTTAGATTCTGTGACGAAAGGAGCGTCAACAGAGGTGCATTTGAATACTATTCTAATGACATTTAAATGGGATAAAAATTATGGAATGTATAGTAAAGGAGAGTTTTTCATGGAGGAAGTATCATTCTTCAGGAATGTTATCACCAGAAAAGCAATATATGTGGACCCTTACATGATAAAATAAATTGAAGAGTGTCCTAGGACAATATCTATAATATATATCAGGAGTTTTCTGGGCTTGTATGGGTTATACTAATGTTTTTTATGGAATTTATCATGATTTTCAAACCCTATAACCAAGTTAACCCATAAAGGGGTAAAGTATGTATGGATAGAGTAATGTGAGGAATGCTTCAAGGAGATCAATAAGAGGCTAATAACTTCACATGTACTCACACTACCAAAAAGTGGATAAGGTTTTTTCATATACAATGTTTCTTCAAATAAAGGATTAGGTTGTATACTCATAAGTAATGATAATTTGATAGCCTAAACCTTACGAAAGATGAAGATCAATGAGAAAAACTACTCGATGCTTGCGGTGAAGCTATTAGGTATAATGTTTTCCTTGAAACTCTAGAGGCCCCACCTTTATAGTGAGATGAGTTGTATATATAATAATCTTAAGTTTGTAGAGAATATTTTCCCATAAGAAAAAATCAACATGAATTAGAGAAGATGGTTAGAGCAACTCAAGGACTATGATTTCTCTATTAACTACAATCCCAGAATAGAAAACAAGTTACATGATGCTCTTAGTAAAAGATAACATGCTACGTTATCCATGATATAGATTGATAAAGACCACATCTTCATGGATAATCAAAGAATAGATCTGTAAATCATAATGGTAGGGATTCCATCCTATCTAACCTAAATGACTTCCCAAACATTTATCCATGAGAATATCAAGGACGTACAATGGGATGATCTAGAGCTACAAAAGAAAGTAAAAGCAGTAAATGAAGGAATTGTTGAAGAGTTCCTTATTAGTTATGATAGTGTTGTCTTGTTTGGAATAAGGCTTTGTGTGCCATCATCACATGAGGTAGAAAAAATAGATATTAGATAATGCACATATCTCATCTTTCTCCACCCATTTTATAATTACCAAGAAGTATTGTAATATCCGAGAGCACTTATAATAGTAAAATATGAAAAAGAAGATTTTGGAGTATATATTAAGGTGTTTGGAATGTCCAAAAGTTAAAGTAGGGTGAGAGAAGTTCAAATGGATGATTCAACAATTTCTTATATGCACATGTAAATGGGATAATGTCTCTAAGGAATTTATCACAGGTCTCCATAAAACTTCCAAAAAAATAATGCAATATGGGTTTTTGGATTGACTTACCCACACAACCCACTTTATCATTACTTGGGAATATATCTCTTTGGAACAACTTGCAATGATATATTTGAAGGAAGTGGTGAGGCTACATCAAGTTCATCATTTGATCGTCTCTAATCATGATTCAAGTATCACGTCTAAATTATAGAGAAGTATTAAAAAAATTGATTACTGAATTGAATTTTAGTATTGACTATCGCCCCCAAAATGATATACTATCTAAAAGAACTATTTATACACTCAGTGACATATTGAGGACCTCTTAAATGGAATTCAAAGGAGGATTGGATGGTCATATCATATTTTCTATGTTCTTAGATAATAAAAACGTCCACTCATGTATTCAACTGGATCCATATAAAGCTCTCAATGGGAATAAATGTTGATCTCAAAATTTTTGGGATGAAGTTGGTGAATGAAATCTACATGGACATGTTATTATGCAAGAGATGATAGAGAAGGTTCAATACATCCAAAGACATATCAAATAATCTTAGTGTTAGAAAAACATCTATGATAATAAACTTTTAAGGGAATGTGAGTTTGAAGTTAGAGAAAAATTCAACCTTTAAATATCACCATGAGAGAGATTCATGTGGTTTGGAAAGGAAAGGAAGCTTATCCTAAGGTACATTGCCCCCTTTGAGATCTTTGATCGCATAGGGGTAGTGGCCTATTGACATGCACTTCCACAAAACATGTATCAATTTCATGATGTGTTCCATTTATCTCTCTTGAAAAAGTACATATCTGACCCCTCACAAGTACTTAATATAGAGGTGCTACAATTGGACAACGACCTATTATATGAAGTGAAACTAGTGAAGATCTTGGACCATAGGGACAAAGTCCTATTCTACAAGACAACAAATATTATAAATATTTTGTGGTGGAATCATAAGTATGTACTGGAGGAAGTGATGAAGGATAAATACACTCATATATTTTTATCATTTAATGTAAAATAAAATTTCAAGTTAGAAATTTAAAAATGGGGAAGAATGTAATGACCCAAAAATTTATCAATGGAATTTCACTTCTTATAATTATGTCATATAGTATAAATAACACATAGACAAACCAATAAATATTATTCTCATAATTAAATAATAAATAAAATAAGTGGTATTTATATGATGTATTAAACCCTTATGATCGATTGAAATATAACTGTTGAAATGGTAACCTTGTCATTAGAATAGTAATGTGACCCTCTGGAATAGTAATTTAACCATTAAAATAGTAACCTCACCAATGAAAGTATAAATAAAATTTAGATATCATATAAATAATAATATAATAAATTTGTATCATATAATAAGTAAATAAATATTTTTAAATTGATAAATTAAATGTTGGTATTTTTTGAAATGTAAATGTTTGTTTAGAAATTCATAATTAATATAATTATTTATAAGAAATTTTATTTTCAAAAATAGATTCATAAATTAATATATTTTTTTCCTATGATTATAAGATAATTTTATGAAACCTTAATCAAAATTTCAAAGTGCAACAAAATTAGTTATAATATTAAAATCATTATTTTTTTGAATAAATAATTATTTTAATTAAAAATTAAATTAATCATATTTATAAAATTATTTTCATAAAATGGATTCCATTTTTGAAATCCACATGTTGAGAAATGTATAGGGTGTTTTTTTGGGATTTTTCTAAAATAGTTGAATTTTTAGTGAATAGTGAAATACAGTAATTTATGGTATTTAATCAATACATGAATTATTGATTCTTGGATGATGTATGGATGTGGTAATCACCAAATATTTCTAAATATCCTATAAAATTTACTTTATTTACTAATTTTAACCATCGTTATTGATAGTCTTGAGCCAAAATAATAAACATTTGAATAAAAAATATAAAAAATCCATCTCCTCCCATTATAAACACCACACCTCACCACCTCTTCTCCTCAAAACTAATAATATTTGGTTATTTATTATATTATTCACAATTACTCTCCCAAACCCCTTCCCTACATCTTATTCTTTATTTTCTATCCAAAATACCAAACTTGAGTTCCTTAAGGAGGTTCTCAAGGGGACGACATTCGAGAGGTAAAATCCTACTTTATCTTTTAATTTATTTTCATTTATTATCCTCCCCTAAAATCCCCTATCCAAAATAACATAATAACACATATATAATATATATACTATAATATTATTTTCATCATGTCTCTTCTCTTATTCTTTTATTCTAAAAATGAAAACATTTTCTGTGATGTTTCGATTCACCACCTTCGTGGATGACGAGTTGTTTTCAATTATCACCTTCATAGTTAGTCATAAAAAAATATAATTGAAACAAAAAATTTAATATTTTTTTATAACTTATTTTATATTCATTAACTAATATATATATATATATATATTAAAAAATAAAACAATAGTAGTTCATGATGATTGAAAAACAACCAACACCAAGTAAATGTTTATCATTAATGTTCTATCTAATGAATCATCCTCATACGAGAAATAAAAAAAGATATATGAGACCATATAAAGTTCTGTAGATGAAAAATATCAGATTACACCACTTCTGGAGTTTTTCAGCCTTTTGAAAAGATCACCCATAATTAAACTCAAGAGAACCAGTCATAAAATCAAGAAACGAACGTACACTGGACAAACAAATTAAACATGATAACTCATAAAAATGGTCATAAACGAACTTAATAAATTTAATAAATCGAATTTATTTATAAGAGGTTATGAATAAAATTACTAATCAATCTAAATTGATTATCTTGTATATTAACCACACATGAAGAACACTTTCAGACATAAGGTAAGGGATCTCCCTCAACCTCCCAATTACCTTTGGGCTATGATTCCCCTATCTTTACACCAACTTAATAGATAATTATTCATATATAATTTTTCTATATTTGGTTTATATGTTTTAAACATATATATCTAGATCCATTCATCCCAATTTTATGGGAAACTACAAGTTTAAAAAGGTTCCCTTTTCAATTCCTCTTGATAAGAAATCCAATTAAAGGGAACATCCAAGTTTCTTACCCATTTTTCAAGTGTACTCAATAATATGTTTTAATTCTCCATAGTTTTTTTAAAATTACTCATTTATGAATTAAAAAATAACTTAGTTCATTTTTAGTTTTATACAAAAAATTATGTCATTTCCCTCTTCCAAGATACTTTAATATTTCCCTTAAACTTCACTAAAGTGGCTCATTTATAAAGATTCTTTTACTCTCTTTTTTCATGTTTTCACTTATGTTAGAAAACATTTATCATGATATATTCCTATTTCCCATATTAATGTACAAGTGTGATTTAAATCCATTCATTCATGGACACCATTATAAAATTCCCTTTGGTTATGCCTTTTTACTATATTAGGATACCCATTTATTTACTTGAGTAACCCTTATGTATATACCTTATGTTTCATTCTTTATGTGGACCACTTATGTATGAACATGTTATGATGGGTGAACCAATTCACTGGTTAATGTTTAGACATGTGAGATTTCATGTATGAGATTAGGGAGTAAACCTAATCCATCATGGGATGTTGTCTACCATATGCTATAGTCTTAGTTGTTATCCTAGACTCATGTTTATGTCATGTTAAATGTTGTTACCAAATATTTATGTGTCCATGATCATATTATTACATTTTTTATGTACTATGCATCCATAATATTATTCTTGTATCATTACTTTTATGTTATCATTTGATTCCTTCTAACTTGTTTGTTATGCATTATTTCTATGTTTATTCGCATAGTTTTATTTTTAGCTTATCCCTTTCCTCTATGTATTCTCAAGGTTATCTTATATAGATATAAAAGATCATAGGAAGTTATGATCTCATTATAGAGATTAAATAAAATATGAATTTCTTTTGGTTTCATGTTTTTTAATTATGTACATAATCTTCCAAAGCCACTAGAAATTAAAATACATGGTTTGTATTTGATGGTTAAATATTCTTAAAACCATGTAATATTATGTCTAAAATTATATGGTTTGAATAATCACCACTGGTAAAATTAAAATTCAATACCCTTTACTTGACATCATTAAGAAGTATGTCTAATTATTTCCCCATATTCACCAGGATTAACACATAAACATCAAGATACGGGTCCGAATAATTTAATATATTAAGATGTGGCATACCTATCCAGTTGTATATCTAGAAGTTGAGAGATGAATTAACATTGGAAAGTCAGTGAGATTTGAATGAAATATTATAATATGAGGTATTGAGGGTAAGACATATAAAGGATTCCATATATATTAAATTCCCATATTTGAGCTTGCATTATTATATGGATATCAATATGAAAACCATTTGTGACTTATCATTGATGATCCAATACATAAAATTATAATGCATAGATTGATTGAATTTGTAGAGTTTTTAAATTAAAATCATTCCATGATCAAGGGGTGGACAACATTGATTACAGGATATAGTGATGATCATTCTTTTAAATAATCTACCTATCTAGAAAATGTTTTTGATAAATGTGATGATATTATTAAAAAGGAAAGGAATATATTTATAGGACTAAAAATTTGATAACAAATTTAGATATAGTAAAATCATTCACAATGAAATGCCTACCAATATTGAGAGTTTCATTCCATTCCAGGAAGCTAAATGATTTTTATTATGACTCCCAATATGATTTAAATTACAATCATGGGGTTTGTCTAAAAACATAGGGAAACCAATATAATTTAAATGTAGGATACATTCTTTGATTATAAATATATTAATAACATCAACTCTTCTAACTGTTGGAATATTTTATCCAAAGTATAAGAATTATTTTTTCCAAGGGATCTCCCGACCAGATACTTTTTCATAATAAAGGAGTAAATTATTGGTGTTCTTACTATTTATTTTATCTACATGAGTTAAAAAAGATAATATCATTAGAATACAGTAAATGTGTGGGGTTATCAAGGCCTATTGAATCTATGATTGTTTTGATTTTTGGCTGCCTATGATGATTAGAAGAATCCTACTTAAATAATCATTAGGAAAAGAGATAATAATTACTGAAATATGATCACCTTGTATGACACATATGGAGCATGTAATGTAACCCCAAAGAGAGCCACTGATAAGCAATGAAATATGTGCTGAACTCTGAAAGATTTTAACCCATTTGATAAATTTTTTATCAAACCCAAATCTGATTAATTCCTAGAAGAAGAAACCTCTGTCAAATATATAAAATAATTTATGTAATAACAAGTTTGAGGATACTGTTACCTATTGTGGTAGTATTATTTTGATAATTTTAACAAATTCAGAAGCTATGATAAGAAAATCATGAATTGTTCTACCCTAAATGAATACAAACTGATTTGAATTCACAAACCTATTACCAATGTTGGAATTACTATCAGAAATTATTTTCACAATAATTGTTAGATACTACTTAAAAGATCCATATTATTTAAAAGATTAATCACATTCAAGTTATCCACATTAGGAATTAGGCAATGAAATTGATCATTGATGCCCTAATTCAGCCGATGGAATTTCAAAAAGTGATTGATAAGTGGGTAAAAATCAAAATGAATAACCTCAAAAATGTTTGAAAGAAGGATATGTTGAAACCATCTGGGCTAGGGGAACTATTGGAATTCACTCAAATATAATCTTTTTTGATCTCTAATTCAAGGGGAATTACAATAAGTTTTGCATTATTTTCAAGTTTGAAAAAATTGTTTATGATGTCTTCTATTAAAATAGTTTTGGTTCTGGTACATTAATGATGTAACTATAATAAGAGAAAACATGGGTACTAAGATCTTTAATATTTTCAAAAAACTCCCCAGTATCATTGAGAATATCCAAGGGTCTACTAACATTCCTGAAACATTAAAGAAAGTTGAAAATTTTCATATTCATGTCACAATAATTAAACCATTTAACATTAAAATATTATATCTGCATACATTCCTTGAGTTTTAAGAGGATATTGAGATCATGAGTGATCACATTTTACATATCCATACCTATGGAAAAAATCACTGTAAGTGTTAATCCCTTGAATGATGTGAAGAGATGATTCAAGATAAACCATGCTCTCATAAATATGACTAAAGAAATAAATTATACATTATTTCATTTTTACCTTAATCTATTTAACCATTGATACAAAATTGAAGGAATCATCCTTATAATTAAAATAACTCAAGGTATCTTAAACCAATTTTTTAAATTTAGGATGAAAAGTTTAGGTGTTTTTAAATTTGGATGGAAAGGGTGGCTTTACCTCTCTAGTGATAATATTTTTCTATATTGGATTTTTGTATGAGTTAACTTCTAAAATGGTGCTACAATAAATGGAGGCCCAAACATCAATGGTTTCATCATAGAAAAATATACTAAATTATTTTCTTCACACAATTTTTTGAGGTGCTTTATATAACATGTAAGTATGTAACATAACAAATTCACTTCAAAAAGGCTTCTACAATCAATACAATCCCAAAAATCTCTAGTTAAATTTATATAATTAACTATACCTAACTTATCATTTGGATAGAGGATGGCATTATAGTATCAATTTAGAGTCCATTTTCCATTGATTAAACCAATAAATACTTGTATAATCTAAAATAACTCCCTTCATTCTTGGTGTCCATTATATGCAAAAAAATAAATGAAAAATAGCTTCATTGCAATATATTTATAACTTAGTGTGACCATAATTTATATGGATTTTGTATATGATATCACATCAAAAATAAAAATTGTTATGTCCTGAAGTATTTTAATTTAATTATAAGACTATTTTATGTCAATAAGTTGGTAACCTGAATTTTAAAGAGAATAATCCCTGAAGATTTAATCATGTTTGGTTCAGATAATCCCAAAACATTATGAATATTATTAAAAATAAAAAAACTAAGATAGATTGTTATTTCAGTGATTTCCTAGACCTATATGGTATGGAAGAGTGTCCTCATATATTATTGTGTGTTAGGGTTTGATCCCCTTTTTCTTTCCCCTTGAAATATTTTTTTCTTGCTGGCTTCCGAGGAGGATTAGCCTTTTTCACATCTATATATAGTCTGTCAACATTTTCCATGTGAACATATTTTAATAGTTTTCTATGCCCATCCTCATTTAAATATTTCATATTAATAACATTGGGAACCTGAATTACAAGTTAAGAACCATTTAGACATCCACTAGTCTTCAATTCTACATGAATATCTATGTGATCATATATGAAATCAATATAAGTATCCTTTAGAGAATGAAATATAGATATGGTTTCAATACCTTCCCCACTATTAAAATGTTCAAATTATAAAAAGTCTAGATTTGTAATACTAGTGTAGTGATCATATATTGATAGAGTTGATTCATGGAGTTTCCAATAGCATTTTAGGGACCATATTAAATAAAATGAAATATATTGGAAATAATCTGGCTTCCCCTCACAGTGGAGACTGCAAATCAGTGATAAGAACCTCATCCAGATTTGTAGAGTTATTAGGGTATTGTATTGGGGGATTAATAACTTTCAAACCATCTTCACTAGGAATGAAGGGAATTTCAATAGTTTTTGGAGGATATTTATCAATCATATTGTTAAAATTTTCAATAGGAATCACATTTTAGAGGGAGGGGATTGGGTTCATGAAATATTGATAATGTTTAAGAGAAATTATGGTATCTTTTATCTATTTGATGCACTATCTTCCATGTCATTTAAGGTATAAGTAGTGTAACACCCTGACCCTATAAGGCCAGAGTCTGTGCATTATTACGTATCATTGGAATGGTCACAAAAGTTCAAGTCTTGAAATACCGATTAGTTTAGTATCCTTGGAAGTAGTAGATAAATTCATAATGTTTACATTACATCATAAAATGGAAAACTACAACAACATTGTTTCCATAGAAAACAATGAGATCCCTTATACTATCCTGGTAGGTCATTCATAATATACTTCTTCGCATCCTGAGAAAAATAAAACATAGAAAGGGGTGAGTTCAGATGCTTAGTAAGGATAAAAATATAGCGTAAAATTTCATAAATAAGCATAAACATTTAAGGAAATGTATAAAACTAAAACAAAATCCTTTTAAACTTGAAATTAAGCATAATATGGAAAATATAAAATCAAATAATTCCATTTAATTATTCACATGGAGATTCTATTTGTCGAATAATCACATGAAATATCAATAGCCACTTTCAAAATGATGGAATGCATAATGCCAGACTTCCATAACCACATAGTCAAGGCCTTGTTCCAAGACAAAAAATAAGATTTTTTCAAGGCCTTGTTACAAGGCACTAGTTTTTCTAATGATACCTACCGATGCATCGAGAATCTATAGTGGGCTCCACCCATAACTTACTAATTCAAATGCATTCCTCATATGAAAAGGTTTAAACATAACATGATCATTCGTATTGAAACTAGCATATTAAATTTCAATACTTTATCCATAAACCATGAATGGTATAAAAATAACACATCCATATTCAAACATATCAAAAATACTTCAATACAATAGGGATGTTTGGTATCATAATAAATCAACATCAAATAAGCTTAAAATCTATCAAAGGATGTTGACATAGATGAAATCAAAAACATTTTTTAGAGAAATATCTCTTACTATTTTGAAATCATTTAAAAGTCATATAATTATAAAATAAAACATTTACTATGATTCTTATAATATTTTTAGGGAATCTTAGACATTGTTATAATAGCAGAAAATAGCCTCACCCACTGTACAAGTTAAAAAAAATATTCTTACTATAATTTTGTCAAAAAGGTCATAAAGTACCTTGTTTGGAAAACGATGGAATCATTCCATTCAAACCATTATATAAAAAGTAAAATAGGGGAATAAATAACATTAACCCATAGTATATAAAATTGTAAAAATGTTCTGAAATATATTTTAAAGAAACATGGATGTGGATGATAAAGATGTCCCAGTAGTTACTTATGTAAAAACAACCTCGGATAATAAATAGATTGTGAAATTAACCCTTACCTTGTACTTTTCCTTGGTCGAGGGTAGTTTAACCTCATGTATAATGAGGAAATAATTGTTATTAAATTATACTAGAATCATATACATTAATATGATATCATATATTATCTTTTAACACTGCTTTGTTAATAATATCTTAGTATTATCGTCGTTTCGGTTGCTAACCGATTCATTTTTTTATATGCTTTGTTACGTAAGTAATGTTTGTTATGGATAGGATGTATCTTATTTATATTATGAATGATATTATGTCATTAAACATTATTTTTAATCATCTAATTAAAATTAGTCTTTAATTGATTACGATGGGGAATGAATCTCATCGCGTTCGTGGAGACGGTAATCAGTACGTACACACGAGCGACAATATTATTCTTTTGATGTTAAAATAATATATAATTAGATGGTATATAATATATAAAAAATAAATATAATGTTATATTTATTATTTATAATAATTACACGTAATTATTATACCCATCAAAATAATATTTTATTGAATAACAATTAAACCACGGTGTAGAGACGATAAGCCGTACGTACGCATGTATGGTGACATGTAATATAAAGGATGGATAGAATAATTAATATGGTTGTACCATATTTATAATAACATCACAATATATAGATTATACTGGAGTTATTAATTTATAATGGAAACAACAAAGAAAGAGGAAGTGGATGAAGAAAGGAACTTGAAAGAGGTGATGAAATGTCAACCTTTTCTTCGGGTTCTTCCTTTTGATTTGATCAAAATGGTGCCTTAGGTTGGATTTCTGACTAAAGGAAGGCCTCTTGGATAAAGGGAGGACAATTGAGAGGGTATTTGGGTAGAGTTTGTCTGAGAAAAATGATTTTGATGGTGTGAATTTTATGGAATGGGAAGTGCCCTTTTATAAGAGGGGTGAGGGGCACCTTAGGAAAAGCTAGAAATATTATTTTATAATAAAATAATTTTCGGTTTCTAATGGCACCAAAATGATTTATTTAAAGGATAAGGGGGAAGGGTTGAAAACCGCTCATCCAGAAGTTATAGATAGATTTGGGATACTATATTAACTTTATATTTTTTATTTTACTCTTAGTTAATTAGTTTGACATTTATCATGTCTCTTTGTATTTTTATATTATAGGGTTAATAGGCATTCAATAAACATCCAATAGAACCTCAAGTGGTTCATTAATGACAAATATAATATTATTTAAGATGTTTTTCCGAACTCTAGATTTTTAGCAATAGAATATCAATTAAAAATATAATATTTGTTTTAAAAACTCTTTTATGGAAATTTTGACACTATTTGTTATTTTGTTTTTGCAAAATTTAAAACAGCATTATTACTTCAAACAAAATCATCTAACAAACCCTAAAATTTCTTATTAACATAGAAAATTAGTGGAATTCATAAAAAGTCTCAAATAACATTTATTTGGATATTTATAATATCAATTATTTCAATATTTCATTAATTAGTTAATTTCTACATCGTCATTATTTCACAAATAAATTAAATTACTTAATGTCAAAAAATTATAAATAAAATCCATTATTTAGGAAATATTTTTATCATTATAATGAATATTTATAGTCAAATTTATCTTTTTTATAACAATATATTAAAAAACATTATTATTAAACTTTGTTTTTAACTCTTTTAACTCTTATTTGAATTAAATAATAATGAATGTTTTATGTAAATTTTCAAATGCTCATTATAGGTGGGTAAAATACGGTAAAAATGTCATTAAAAATGTTTTATATCAAAAATTATTATAAACTGACTCCAATGAATTATATTGAACTTATATAGGTATTATGTATCTATTTTGGCCTAAAATAAATCTAAATAAAATAAATAATTATTAAAATAAAAAGTCAGTTTTAAACAATGACTCAGTGTTTTTCACTATTTATCAAAAATTGAAAGTTTTCAGAAATATACAAAAAATTCATCCTAAGCTAATTTCGATACTCCGAATCAAAAATGAAGTCCATAGAGAAGGATAAAATTATTAAAATTTTAAAAAGTGTTTATTAATATTCATAACTGCTAGTTTGATTGGTTGTGGTATGTTAGAACTCGAAGTTGTGTACAACACATATTATTGTATTATTCAAAGATAAGTGTACCATGGATGCTTGGGATGTAACATTCTCCCCTCTTTCAAATTATTTCACCCTAAAAATTTATTGAATATTACAGCATAAAAAGACTCAGGTGGTTCTTCATCATAAGTTCGTCGGGTTCCCATGTTGCCTCTTCCATATTATTGTTTCTCCATAGATCATTTACCAGATGAGTCATACAATTTGTCAACACTTGTTCTCTTGTATCAAGAATCTTAAAAGGATTTTCGCAATAAGACAGATTGGGTTCCAGTTCTAATTTTTCATAGGTGAGTACATGCATTGCTTCAGGCATGTATTTTCTCAACAATGATACGTGGATCACATCATGAACATTGGAGAGACTTAGTGGCACTTCCTAATGGTAAGCTACATCCCCAATTTATTCTAGAATTTTGAAAGGTCTGATGTACCTGTGACACAATTTACCCTTATTACCGAAATATATAACACCCTTCCATGGAGATACCATCATTAAAATATGATCTCCTACCTGAAATTCCAAATCCTTCCTTTGGTTATCGGCATATCTCTTCTACCTACATTGATCTTCTTTGATTTGGGTTTAGATTACCTTCACCTTTTCTGTCATTTCCTCCACAAGTTCTAGGCCTACAAGTTTTCTTTCACCATAATCATCCCAATAGGTTGGTGTATGACATCTCTATCCGTATAACGCTTTATATGGTTCCATATGAATACTTGAACGAAAGATATTGTTACAGGAAAATTCTACCAGAGGTAAATATTGATCCCATATACCTTGAAAGTCTATTGAGAAAAATATCAACATGCCTTCTAAGGTTTGAATAGTCCATTCTGATTGTCCATTTGTTTGAGGGTGGTAGGCAATGATCAAACAAATTTCAGTATCCAGGGATTTCTAAATAATTTTCCAGAATCTTGATGTAAAACGGGGATCACGATCAGAAACAATCGATAGTGGTACCCCATGAAGTCTTACAAATTCATTAATGTATATTCCTATTAAATGTTCAAGTGGTTAATCTTCTCTTATAGCAATAAAATGTGCTGACTTGGTAAGACGATCAACAATGAACCATATTGCAACGTTCCTTCTTGAAGGATTCGGTAGCCCCATGAAAATGTCCATCGTGATATCATCCCATTTCAACTCATGTATGGGAAGAGGTCGCAAGACTCCTCCGGGATGTTGCCTACCAGCTTTCACTTGCTGAAAAACCATACATATTGACACAAAATCAGAAATATCCCTCTTCATGTTGTCCCACTAAAAATGTTCCTTCAAATATCTATACATTTTGGTGCTAGCAAGGTTTATAGAGATATTGGAGCTATGAGAATTATCTAACAATTCCCTTTTCAGATCAGTTATATTAGGAACACAAAGTCTCTTCCCAAATTTCAAAATCCCATCTTCATATATGAATTCGATCAATCTCCCATCATTCATAGATTTAATCTTCTTTTGAAATTCATCATCATCATCCTGAGAATTTTCTATCCTTTCTAGTAAATATGGTTTGGAAACCATTTGAAAAAACATTGATTTTTCACCTTCCATGGTTATTCCCATATCCATCATTACTAGATCCAGGAAAATAGGATCCCTTTAAACTCTAATCTTGTTCAACACTCCAGGATCTTTTCTGATAAAAGCATCTTCCACCTCATTTTCCTTCCTCGGGTGGTAGTGTATCATGAAATCGTAATCCTTGAGTAGTAAAATCCATCGCATTTTCCTCTTGTTGAGTTCTTTCTATGAGAAAATATACTTCAAACACTTGTGATCGGTATATATCTCACATTTTTCACCATAGAGATAGTGTCTCCATATCTTCAAAGAAAATATTACAGCTTCTAAATCAATATTATGAGTGGGATAGTTTTGTTCATGAATTTTTAGCTATCGTGATGCAACAGAAATAACCCTATCATTTTGCATAAGGATAAAACCAAGTCTTTTCATTGAAGTATCACTATAAATAACAAACCCATCATTATATGATGGTAGATTCAAGATAAAAGCATTGACTAATATTATCTTCAGTTCTTTAAAACATTCTTCACACTATTTTTTCCAAACAAATTTAACCCATTTACGTGTGAGCTTGGTTAATGGGTTAGCCAATTGGGAAAAATTCTGGACAAAACACCGATAATAACCTACTAAACCAATAAAACTGCGTTCCTCAGTTATACTTGTCGGTACTATCCATTCTAGGATTGCCTTAAACTTTGAATGATCAACAGATATTCCATCCTTAGAGACAATATGGCCAAGAAAAGAAATCTCTTGAATCCATAATTCACAGTTGCTAAACTTCCCATACAATTCATTTCTTCTAAGAGTCTTCAGGATAATCCGTAAGTTTTTTTCATGATATTTGTAGAATTTATAGTATAATATGATATCATCAATAAATACCACTACAAAGTCATCAAATTATTCCTTGAAAACCCTACTCATTAGATCCATGAAGACATAAGGTGAATTAGTCAATCTAAAAGGCATTACTATAAACTCATAATTCTCGTACCAGGTTCGAAATGTTGTCTTCGGAATGTCTTCCCTCTTCATGCATAACTGATGATATACATATCGAAGGTAAATCATTGAAAATTATTGAGGTCCATGAAGTTGGTTGAATAAATCATCAATGAGAGGTTGGGGATACTTGTTCTTTATTGTTATAGCATTGATCTCCCTGTAGTCAATGCACAACCTCATAGATCCATCTTTCTTATTATCAAAAAGGAAAAGGGCTCCCCATAGAGAAAAACTAGGAATAATAACTCCCTTGTTACTCAATTAGTATAATTGTTTCTTTAGTTCCAATAATTCCACAGTGTCCATTCTATAAGGGGTCTTTAATATGGGCCTTGAACTAGGAATTAAATCAATGGGAAAATAAATTTCTTTTTCTGGATGATGTATAGGTAAATCTTCTAGAAACACCTCAAAATATTCTTGCACAATAGGTAAATCTCTTATTTGAACATTATTTTCCTCACACAAAATTATTTCATTCTCTTCCTCCCCAATAATTGAATTTAGTTGAGCTACTGGGGGTGGATCTAGATAAGAATCTGGTGTTGATGATTCTACTCTAAAGATAAGGTTTTCTTTATCAACATCATAAAAAATCGTAACCTCATTCTTATTACAATAAATTTTTGCATCATGGTATGAAATCCAATCCATACCGATAATTATATTAAATTCAATCATGGTTATTATGATGATAATAGTAGATAAAAAAACATTTATATTCCCTAATGGGGACTGATTCACAAAATTTGTTGCAATGATACTTCCATTAAGAGTTTTGACTGACAACTCCCTTGTTAAATCCAATTGGAAATATCTAATTTTTCTTAGAAAATGTGGAAGATATGAAACAATGCGATGATCCAGAATCAAATAAAGAATTTTCTAAACTTGGCGAAACCATTAAATTACCTACCACCATGTCTTTCAGAGCTTCAACCTCAGCAGTAGTGATAGTATAAGATTTTCCATGTTCCATTGGACTTTTCTAAAGTAAATTCCATTGGTTCTTAGGAAATTCATTTGTATAATGCCCCCTTTCTCTACAATTGTAGCATTCAACATTGACATCCTCTTTCTTCCCCCTGCAATCATGAGCTTGGTGGCCTTTTTTACCACACTTGTAACAGACTCCCATTCCTTTCAGGCAAGTACCGGGGGGTTTCTTCCCACATTTTCTATAGGATGGATATTCAACTTTTCCCTTCTTCCCCTTATTTCCATTTCCAGAATGTTCAGTAGATATCTTCTTCTCATGCTTTTCTTTAAAGTTGTAGGACTTAGAGAATTCTTTTTATGCCTTGAAAGCACATGAGACAATATCTTCACACAACGAGAAGAATTTTGAGACTAATTCTCGACCGAGAAATGGTTTTAACCCATCAAAGAAATGATCAATATTACTTCTTGGGTTACGTATATAGTCTGTAGCATACCTCGCTGACCTTGTAATGTTAGCTTCATACTTTGCGATATTCTCACCTTCCTTTTTCCTCAAACTCAGAAATTTTCTTTCCATATCCACTCGATGGCCATGAGGAAATTATTTTTCTAAGAAAATTTCTTTAAACTCCCTCCATTCCATATTTAATACTTCAACATCTTCCTTTGTGTTTTGAGTCAATGACCACCATTGATCAGCACCTCCAGTGAGGTGATAAACTTCCATGAAAACTTTTTCCCTTTCACTACTCCCCATGGCATGGAATATTTTCACTAAGGAATTTATCCATTGCTCAGATAGTAATGGGTTTGTAATCCCATTTAATATTGGTGGTTGTTTCCTTATGAAGCAATCTAACATTGATCCTCCATGCTACGGATCAGGGTGCTCCATACGGGTAAGGTTATTATTCATAACCTCAGTGAGTAGTCCTAGTATAGTGATAAGCTTATCGGTACCGGTTGCTTCACCAGCTCCACTATAATTTTCTTTAGTAGGATTAAAATCCCTACATGGAGTGCATGCATTGATACGGTTTCCATTCCTTCCACTAGGCTCTATTTCTAAACAATGGCATAAACTATATTAGTTTCTGAATCGAAATAAATAATTCAAAACATGGAAAACACTTAACATAAATTGAACAGTTTGTGGATATAATGCAAAATCATAAAATAAATTTCTTTAGGGAATTATATACTCATAAACCATTCATAATGGATTGTAAATAAAATGATAATTATCCTAAGGATATCCCCTGGGAGTTTCGTAACCAAGAGTGCTGCAAGGCCCATTGTAATGCACCAGTTCCCGTTCGAGTCTAGCTCAAATCAATGTTTTCGAGTTTTACCCCTAGGTACATCTCTTCTCGAACAGCCTCTAACTTATCGTATCTAGACAATGATTTATTTCTTGGAAAACTCACAAAATCTCTATAATACCAAAATTCTAAAAATTTATTCTATATTAATCTTCAAATTCTATCTTAGGGTAATGTACTATGATCATAGTTTATCTAAATCTAGATTCCATGGTTTGTACTAAACTTCCTCCAGTACCAACATTAACACCCCGACCCCAGAATCATAGAGTCAGTGCATTATTATGTACCATTGGCAAGATCACAAAAGATCATGTTTTGAAAGACTGATTAGATTATTAGCCTTGTAAGTACTAGATACATTCATAAGGTTTACATTACATCATAAAATTAAAAAACTACAACAACATTTTTTCCATAGACAAAAATGAGATCCCATAGAGTATCCTTGCAGGTCAGTCATAATATACCTCTTCACATCTTGAGAAAATTAAAACATAGAAAGGGGTGAGATCAGATGCTCAGTAAGGATAAAAATATAGAGGAAACTTTCATAAATAAGCATAAACATTTAAGGAAATGTATAAGACTAAAAGAGAATCCGTTTAAACATGAAATTCAGCATGATATGGCAAAGATAAAATCAAATAACTCCATTTACTTATTCACATGGATATTCTACTAGTCTAATAATCACATGCAATATCAATAGCCACTTTCATAATGATGTAATACAAAATGCCATACTTTCATAACTACATAGTCAAAGCCTTGTTCAATGACTATAAATAAGTTTTTGTCAAGGCCTTATTCCAAGACACTACTTTGTCTCATGAGACATACTGATGGATCGAGGAGCAATAGCGGGCTCCACCCGTCACTTACTAAGACCAATGCATTCCTCATATGAAATGGTTTAAACATAACATAAACATTCATATTAAAACTAGCATATGAAATGTCAATAGTTTATCCATAAACCAATAATGGTATAAAAATAATACATCCATAGTCAAACATATCACGAAACCTTCAATACAATATGGAAGTTTTGTATTATAATAAATCATCTTCAAATAAGCTTAAAATCCATCAAAGGATGTTCAAATAGATGAAATCAAAACCTTTTTTTAGGAAAATATCTCTTAATATTTTGAAATCATTTAAAATTTATATAATTATAAAAGAAAACAATTATTTTTAAAATATTCTTTTAATCTTGTAAGGAATGCTTCGACATTGTTATAACGGTATAAAATAGCTGCACCCGCGGTATAACTTAAAAAACATTCTTACCTTAATTTTTTCGAAAAAGTCATAAAGTACCTTGTTTGGAATATGATGGAAATATTCCTTTCAACCATTTTATAAAAAGTAAAATAAAGGTATAAATGACTTTAACCCATACTCTAGTAAATAGTAAAAATGTTTTGATACACATTTTTAAGAAAGATATATGTGGATGATAAAGATGTCCCAGTAGATACTTATATAAATAAACCTCAGATAATAAAGAGATTTTGAAATTATCACATACGTTGTACTTTTCCTTGGTCGAGGGTAGGATAACCTCATGTATAATGGTTAAATAATTGTTACTTAATTATACTAGAATCGTATACATTAATATGAAATCATATATGATCTTTTAACATTTCATTGTTAATAATATCCTAGAATTATCTTCGTTTTAGGTGTTAACTGATTCGTTTTCCCTTATACGCTTTGTTACATAAGTAATGTTTGTTATGGATAGGATGTATCTTATTCATATTCAGATGATATTAAGTATTTAAACATTATTTTTAATCATCTAATGAATATTAATCTTGAATGGATTACGAGGGGGAATGAATCTCATCGCTTTCATGGAGACGGTAATCCTACGTACGTACGAGCAACAATATCATTCTTTTGATACTAAATTAATATATAATTTGATGGTATATCATATATAAAGAATAATTATCATTTTATATATATTATTTACATCAATTACACATCATTATTATACCCATCCAAATAATAATGTATTGAATAACAATTACACCACGATGTGGAGATGGTAAGTCATACGTACGCACGTATGGTGACATATCATTCAAAGGATGGATAGAATAATGAATACAGTTGAACCATATTTATTATAACATCATAGTATATATAATATACTAAAGTTATTATTTTAGAATATAAAAAACCAAGGAAGAGGAAGCGGAAGAAGAAAGGAACTTGAAAGAGGTGATGAAATATTTACATCTTCTTCAAGTTCTTCCTTTTGATTTGATCAAAAGGGCTCCCTAGGATGGCTTTATGAAAAATGGAAAGCCTCTAAGAGGAAGGGAGGACAGTTGAGAGGGTATTTGGGTAGAGGTTTCCTGATCCAAAAGGCATTGAAGGTGTGAATTTGAGGGAAGGGGAAGCTTCCTTTTATAAGAGGGGTGAGGGGCTCCTTAGGAAAAGCTAGAAATATTATTTTATAATAAAATAATTTTCGGTTTCTAATGGCTCCAAAATGAATTATTTAAAATATAAAGTGGGGATGAGTCGAAAACCACACAACCAATAGGTTTTATATTTGTTTGGGTCACTATATTAACTTTATTATTTAGATTTAACTCTTAGTTAAATAGTTTGACATTTACCATGTCTCTTTGTATTTATATATTATATAGTTAATAAACATACTATAAACTTTTAATATAACCAAAATTGGTTCATTAATGAAATATATAATATTATTTAATTCCTTTAGTTGAAATGTATATTTTTAGGAATAGAATATCATTTAATAATATAATATTTATTTTAAAAAATCTTTTATGTAAATTTTGACACTATAGGTATTTTGTTTTTTCTAAATTTATAAAATCATTATTACTTTGAAAAAAATTCATATAACCAACCATAAAATGTCATATAAACCTAAAAAAACTATTGGAAATCATTAAAAGTATCAAATTACATTTATTTGGATATTTATAATACCAATTGTTTTAATATTTCATTAATTAGGTTATTACTACATCATCATTGTGTCATAAATAAATTTAATTATATAATGTCTAAAAATTATAAATTAAATACCATTATATAGGAAATATTTTTATATTTCTAATGAATATTTATAGTCGAATATATCTTATGTATTACCCAATATTAAAAATGGTTTTTTTGTTAAACATTGATTTTAACTCTTTTAACTCCTCTTTGATTTAAATAATAATAAATGTCCTAATCTAATCCAAGTGCACCTAAAGGATCATATTTTATTCCTAAGGATTTTTTTGTTCTAATTACACTTATCCAATAGAATTAGGACATGTGTTTGGGTAATAATAATAACATTTTCACTCTTTATTACCCTATTTTATTTTAATTGTGGTAAATAAAAGTAAAAAAGTTACTATTCCCCAAAAATTATTTTCATCTTATTGAACCACATTTTACTTACTCATATCAACTGTGTCTCTCGAATTTTTGAAATTCAACTCACAGAAGCGGTAAAATTAAGTTTTAATTAAATTTTCAAATGCTTCCAGGAGGTGGGTAAAAGACGATAAATAGTTCAATAAACTTTTTATATATCTAAAATTATTATAAACTGACTCTAATGAATTAAATTAAACATATATATGTATTATATACCTGTTTTAACCTAAAATAAATTAAATAATAATAATTATTTATTTAAATAGAAATTCAGTTTTAAACAATAACTCTGTGTTTTTCAATACTTATCAAAAAATGAATGTTTTAAGAAAAATACCAAAAATTTACCCTAAGATAATTTTGATACTCCAAATCCAAAAATGAAGTCAATTTTGAAGGATAAAATTTATAAAATTTCAAAAATTGGGTATTACTATTCATAACAGCTAGTTTGATTAGTCATGGTGTGTTAGAACTCGAAGTTGTGTACAACACACACTATTGTATTATTCAAAGAGAAGCGTACCATACAAGCTTGGGGTGTTACAAGTAGTGTATTCTTTTTAGTATTCAAGTGGTGAAAATAGGTTTTTATCCTCATCCACTTCCTTAATAATCACATCCCATTATTTTCTTTTTATAACCCTTGTTTTTTGGATGTTATATTCTTCAGCATTATCCAATTTCTCATATTCATTTTTATTTTTTGAGGTCTCACCCTTCTCCAATGCAGCGGACATGTATTTTGGGTTCCTATTGAAATTCTTGAAGGGATTATTTTATGTAGAAGGTTTAATATATTTTTGATTCACCCTATAGTTCACAATTGAATATCAAAAAATTCAATAAACATCACAAAAGGGATGGGTATGCTCATAATACACTATAACTTTAGATATGGATTCATTGTTAGTGAAATTTATCACATAAAATAGTTTTTAATCTTTATTGGCATCAACCAGGATCATAGAATAGAAACCTAGATCTCCATTAATGTTATATTGGTTCATCTTTAAGGTAATCCTTATGTAGGATGCAAGATCATGGATAATTGTTCTGTGCTAAATGATCCACTTAAACCATGTCACCGAAACCATATTTTTCCTTGTAATTTCATCAGTTAAAGGAATTGAAATTGATATCAAATTTTTATGATTCTTAACAATCCATTCTTCAGATGTAAATTACTATATTCCAATGCTTAGTTGATGCCTTCTTTTCATACCAGGAAAATATAGAATAAGCCTCCTCAAATCAGGATTAGTTTCGAGTTTTTTTCCAAAAAATGAGATATTATGGATTCTAGATCCACATTATACCAAGTCTTGTCGGTATTAAAATATGTAATGTTTTTTATTATGAATAATTTATACATTTAGAGTTATTGATGTAGATCCTCATTGTCAGTGATCACCGAAAAAATGTTATCCTCCATCTTTTTAAAAGTAGGAGGCTTGAGGAAGATATGTTTAATTAGAATTGCATGTGATATTTTTTCAAAAATTAAATTAATAAATAAAGTGATGAAAGTAGTTATTTATATGGAAATTAAGATATGTTTAATTATAAAATTAATATGAAGTGGAAATGGATGATATAATGAATTATTAATTGAATTTTTTGATTCATTTATTAGCTTTTGTAGTGGAATTGGATAGTAGTGTAGTTGTTTGGTGTTAATGTTATATATAGAAAATTGGTTATATAGGATACTTGATTTCATATAAACCCTATGATGAGGTTTCTAGTATATTATATATCATTGCACATTTTTCTATACACCACATTCAATGTTAGATAATTTAAATAGAACACAAATGAGGCTTTGGGAATCGGGTGAACCCGTATTATCCTAGATGTAATGGGAAATAATTACTAACATAAAAACCTTGTAAGATACCCAACATAATTAAGGTATTTTATTGTTAAAATTTCTGGTTTAAATAAATTTTATATGGATAATGAATTTTTTTTAAATCTATGTGGAGGCCAAGGGGTGTTCTGGGGTTTTAGGACATGAATTAAGGAAGAGTGGAGTCATGCCGTTCATTTTTCATGGTTGGTGCATGGTCACTAGTAAAAATGAACCCTAATAGTTCATGCGTAGAGGAGGTGCACACTATTTCAAGAAATCATGCACAGGGAAGGAAAAACCATGTAGGCATGGATAGTGTCATCCCAAGCAGATAGAGAATTATTTTATAAAATGTACAGGATTCCTAGGTATATGTACAGGATTTCCCCCTCTTGGATGGTGGTTGGTGCATGGTTGGCTCATGGTTTTGGGAAACGGTGTGACTAAACCTTGTGCCCCATTAAAAATAAGATTTTACCAATTTTCCTCTCGATAGTTGATTGTTATAATTCGTAATTTCTAATATTTATTTCTCTTATATCCCTAGTGATGAACCAAAACGCCCCATGATTCACAAAGATCAATCACCTTTCTTTCTAATCCAATTGGAGCATTGTTGTTTGAAAATTGAAGGCCTTAGTGATTCTAACAATCACCTTCCTTCTATTTTTTAGATTAGGGATTTTATAGTTCCAATTCTTCTTTTGAAACCCTAAAACACTATTTTTCCAATAGATCTTTGGTTGGGTCATTTAAGGGTATTAAAATTAGATTCAAAGGCCAAGCATAAGCAAGAATTCATCTTTAGAATCTTGGTAAGTGGTCTATAAATTATATCCCATAGTCATGATGTTTGGTCTATGTGTATGTGGTTATGATATTGGTCCCTTCTTGTTGTTATTTTTTAGTCCATTGTGTGAAATAATAAATTAGACTGTTAAATGATGAATTTAATCCCTCATGATCTTGGTGCAATGTATTGAGTCTAAGATGACCAGCTATAGGTCCACCCATGGGGTGTTCCATCGCCCTGAATATGGTAAATAGTGATGATAAGTAGAGAATTCATTTTTTATAAAGTACATCCCATGGAAAAAATGATGACATGTTAAATTGAATTATGAAATGGAATTTATGGTAGTTGTGATTTGTTATGACATGATATAAAGGGTTATTTGGAATATTGTGAAAGGATTACATGAATCAAAGTGAATGTGTTAAATGAAGTATAGTAAAAATTGAGAATATTTGAATGGGTAAGGCGTGAAGATGATTTATTTATTGATTAAACCATAAAATGTTATTGTTTTTTTGTTGTTGTTTGATTATAGTCCATTGAAATTGATTGTCTGATTATTGGATAATAAATCATGTGCTCATAGCCTATGAGTATGTGGGGTACTGTAATGAGGTTCCTCTCATGGGTTGGGTTAGACTAAGGATCTAAAACCCACTCCTAAAATGCATAGGTTATGGAGTAAAAATAGTGATCTAGGCACCAAAAGGATGCATTGTACGAGACTACATGTACTGAGGCTCTAAGGTAGTGTGATATAATGGATTGTGAAATTGTTTCCCTAGTGATCTAGGAAACTTTATTTAATTTTATTATTCTTAGAGGTTGACCCACATCAACCATTTTGTAATAAATTCTTTTACTAACCCTTACATAATATGTTGTAAATGGTTTAGGTGAATAATTGTTAATTGATGGCCCATTTTTTCATTTTTTTATCTTATTTTTCATTTTATTACATGCATACACTATTTGTTTAGACTTTATATTTTGTAAAAAAAAATTGGTGGTGGCCTAGTAAATATTACTCACACCCCACTCATTCAATTATTGGGTACCTAAATATATTTCATGGTTTTAGGCCAGGACATGGGAAAGGTCCCCATACTAGATGGTTGATTAGGGCATTGGATTTGCATGGATGATGGATCTGAGTTTGGAGTCAAGACCCATTTTAGGGATTATTTATTTTGCCTTTTTTTGGGTTTTATTTACAAACGGAATAATATAACATGGCATATCATTTTGATTTTTTTAGGGGTGGTCTTGTACATAGTTTTGGGAAATGGATGGTAATTCATGATTATTGTCTATAGTTAGTGATTTCCTTAAATTTGTATCTTATCTTATGTTTGTTACTCTGATAAAGAGGTTATAGTATCACCACATGCTCCTTTAGACCCTCAATACTAGTCTAGCCTCTGGAATACGAGTATTCATACTTGAGGTTATGTGGTAGCTCATCTTGGGGAACTGGTTTAGTGGCCTTTAGGTTGGGGACATTAAAAAGTGGTATTAGAGTTGTTATTTTCTATTATAATACTATTTAGATATGGTAGATGGGAGAATAGGGCGATTTAGGCCTTAGTAGTGAGCATGTTCATGGGAGTAGCTAACCCATGTAAGTGATAAAATCTTAGTACCTAGGGTTCAATTATTGTACATGGTGTGTTTGGTTACAGTTGAATGATATTTCACCATTGGGTGATGCACTCGTTGTGTCATATGAAAATTTTATGATATTTTAAACATGGATACAATGGTATAGGCAGTTCACCAATGGGTCATTTTAGGCACCTATGGATATAGATAGAAGGCATCATAGTAGGAACACATGAGGATGATGTGTGGTAATGATGTATAAAAGTGAATTTCACATTATTTAAATTTTGTTTTGAAAGATGTAGTGTATACTAACTAATATTCAAATGGGTAGATAGAAAAAATGTGAAATAATGGTAAAATAATTGTGTTTAATGTAAAGTTATAAATGGGATAAATTTTTGGTGGTAATATGTTGTAAATATGTAAGGGTGTCTAAAAGGGAAAGATTTTTATTTTGAAGGTTATAATGGTTAAAAATTGTGTTTTATGAAAAAGACCATGGTTGAGTGAGTTGATTTCCACGTGTTGACCATGAACCATAGTAGGGAAGTATAAGAGAATTGATGGAGGGGTGATGATATACTTTGGGATGGTTAATGCAGAATGGGTTGTTTATGGCCAGGGGAGAGCTATATTCTACATAATTTTCGATGTTTTGTATTATGTGTTCTAAGATGTTTGTTTGTAATTTTCGAAATATTCCACCACAATGTTGTGTGTTGGTTGAGTTATAAATTGATTTCATTGAGAATTATCCTATAGAAGTGGATCAGAAAAACCTGGTGATCTTAGTTAATAGGGGAGAGGGGCATTTCTAAGAGAACATTGATAGTTTTATGAAAATTATGGAATGGGGCCTAGGGTATGTTATGCTTAGTATGTTTGATCTGAATATAGACTTTCAAATGAAAAACCCCCTAGATTTTTCTATATAGGGTAGATTGGATGTTGAAAAGTTCTCGATAGAGTCCCTTCATATGATTCATGATCACATGGAGACTCTTCCTGAGAAGAGAGTCAAGTTGGCGGCATATATGTTATGAGGGATGGAAAAGTGTTGGGGGAAGTTCTGGTTCTAACATAGCTGGATGATGGTATGATATGGAAATGTTTCATGGAAATGTTTCTAGAATATATCGATTTGTAGTCCTTGAGACATGAGATGGATATGGAGTTCAAGTGGTTAACCCAGTGGTCCATGTCAGTGAAGGAATATGAAGGGCACTTCACCAATATTCAATGATTTTATCTAGCGTCGGTAGGGGATGAGGAAACTATAACGATGAATTTCCAATATGGAAATAGACATGAGATTAAGTCCCAAGGAATATCATCCACTTAAAGAGGTTTAATAAGGTGGTGGTTCAGGCCCATATTTCATAAGGAAATATTAAGGAGGCTTCTAGTGGTGGATATGAAGCTTTAATTAGGTAACATAGTGGTGTATTTTTTGAAGGAAGGAATAATTTCTTCATGATTTTACACTTGGGTGGTGGAGACAGAGTAGGAAAAATAGGTAGCTAGCCTCTCAGGGTAGTGAATGATTTTTATGCTATTAGTGTGGTGGGGTAGGACACATGTGTGGTTAATCTCCCCGACAACTATTTGAGTGTTGATAATGAAGCAATTGAGACCTCATGAATGAAATTACCTTATGCATAATCTTGAATTAGCCTCAATGGATTATTCCATAAACAGTTGGATGCATAACTATTTGGGAGAGAGTTTTATTATGTATACCGATCATAAGAGTGTCAATTTCATCTTCCCCCGTCATGATTTGAATATTTGAAAGAAAAGATGGGTTACTATTGTTTCACTGTAGTAGGAACTACAGAATATACTATAGCATGTATTGTTTAGTACTGCAGAAATCAGAACTATTCATCTATTTGGGCCTTCAGGCCACTGGTTTGGTCCACAAGTCCTTCAAGGACTTTGGGCCACCTATGGCCTTCAGGCCAGTAAGGAATCCGGGCTACCTCAAGGCTATTAGGACACCTCATGGTATTTGGGTCACCTCAAAGCCTTCTAGAAACATGAAATATATAGGTGAAACTAGACAGATTACATGGAACAAGGCCCCAGATAAGGATTCAGAGTAGGCGCATTCACTAGAGTATAGCTAACCTAACATGGAAGATTGAGAGGGTAAGACATTTCCATTGGTACCAGGCCTGTATTTCTCTACACATGACGAATATCCAACTAGCCATGCGAAGGATGAGAGCTGACATCATAATATTTGTTGGGGAGGGGAAATTTTATTTTTCTCATATTGGGTGATTTTTTATAAGACTTACGAGTCATGTAATGTGTCACTTAAGCATTGAGTCCTTTTAAGGGTTCTCGATAATCCCCTAAAGAGGGGGTTATCAAAAATCAACAAAAATTGAAGGCCTTCGGGCCATTCAGACAAAATACATGCAGTCATTTTATTTAGGACTAATTTACATACCGAGAAAGAGGAATATTGTTTCAGATTATTTGAGTCATAAAACTCATAATAAACATATTAAAAAATCTAGTAATTAGGTGAGGGTAATGGAGTTTTTTGTTGATATGAATTTGGAGGTGCAGGATGGACAAGGGAAGATGGCCCTTAAATCAATGGAAGTGGATTCCACCCTCCTCAGCCAGATCAAGGAGACACAGTATAAGGATCTTAGGTGTTTGGTTTTAAGGGAAATCCTTGATGTTTGGAAGTCACCTTCTGTTTGGACTATTGGTGATGTTATGATTATTTTTTTTGTGGTCAAATTTTCTTTCAAACATGTATTTCAAAAGAGTTGATGCGTGATTTTCATGCCTTAACGTGGGAGGGGCATCCTAGATCCACCAAAATGTACCATGATCTTTGTATAAAATATTGGTGGCCTAGAATAATGAAAGTGGTTATATGTTTTGTGATGTGATGATATACCTACTAGCAGGAGAAGGTAGATCATTAGTTGTTGTGTGGGTTTTTAAAGAAATTTCCCATTTTGAAATGGACATGGGATGTTGTGATGATGTATTTTGGGTTGGGTATCCCGAGGATGCCTAGGAAGAATGATGTGTTTTGGGTAGTTGTAGATTGGTTAACCAAGGTGGCACATTTATTACTAATTAGAGAGACCATAACCATTGATTAGTTGGGTTAGTTTCATTTTTCAAAGGCAATGTGGTTTCATGGGATTTTTTGAATGATTGTTTCTGATTGGGATCCATGTTTTACATTGTACTTCTATCAGGGGTTGCAAAAAGTACTTGGTACCATGTTTTTTTTGTATGTCTTTCCACCCACAGAAGGACTGAAATTTAGAGTGTACTATTCATATGCTATAGGAAATGTTGAGGGATTTTCTCCTAGACATTGGAGGATCATATGAAATCATTGAGAATTTTTTTAATTTGCCTATGACATTTGTTACTAGGTGAAGATTCAGATGGCACCTTATGAGGTTCTCTATGAGAGGTCATGTGGATATCAGTTGCGATGGATGGATGTAGGGGAATTAGATTTGTTGTTACTGAGACTTTTGAAGAAGACATTAGAATAGGTTCAATTGATTTAGATGAAAATGGATATGGCCTGAGTAATAAAAAATTATGTGTAGATCAGTTTCATAATCCTCTTGAGTTTACAGTAGGTGATCTTTCAATTCTCCAGCTATCACCAAGCTTGACTCTTAATTATATTCTGAAACAAGGAAAGGTGGAACCTAGGTACATGGAGCTGTTTGAGATAGTGTAGAGTATTAGACCAGTGTAATAACAATTGGATCTCCCATAGTGGTATAGTGGTATGCATGTTTTTTTATTTATTTTTTACAGCTTCAGTATTATCACCCTAACCCATATCATATGATTTATGTCAATGTTGATGTTATTAATGATGATGTGTCCTTTTATGACCATCTAGTTCATATTGTGGATGATAGTGGAAACATCCTTTTGAGAAATATAGTTCGTTTTGTTAAACATTTGTGGCAGCATGGTAATGTTTAGAATGAAACATGGGATAGGGGTTGGATATGTCAGCTTTGTGGCATGATCTCTATTCATTGGAATCTTAGTGAATCTTGGGTGTGTAGATCTAGGAAGAGACATTATATGTTGGGGATATTGTATTATCCTAGAATTCTTTGAATAACCCCCTGTTAAAATTTTATGTTTAAATACCCTTAAGATGTCTAATGAAATGTTTTCCAAGTCTATGTGAATAATTGGTGGGGTGTTATAGGGGTTTGGGATATGAAATAAAGGATAGATGAGCCATATAATTTATGTCGCGTGGTTGGAACATGGTTAGTAGTAAATGTATGCCCTAACTGTGCATCCCTGTAGGAGTGGTGCACAGTTTGAGGAAACCTTACAAGGGAGAAGGAAAATACATGTGGGATTTTAAAGAAAAATCATGCACGGTTAGAGAATGGTTTTTTAAACTATTGGGGGACACTTGGTAACCATGTGGCCTAGACCCCTCTTTGACATAGGTTGGTGCATGATTTGGCCAACTACGTGGCCAAACCGTGAGACCCATTAAAAACGGTATTTTACCATTTTACCCTCATAGACATTAAGTGTTTTAACTTTTGATTTTCCTTGATTCATTCTACTATATATGTAGTGACCAACAAAAATTCCAAAATCTTTCGACGGATCGATCACCTTCATTTCTAGTCCATTTAGAGTGTTGTTGTTCACGAATTAAAGCTTCGGGTGAATTTGAAACCACTCTTCCTTCTCTTTTTTAGATTATGGATTATGTAGTTCCTAATATTATTTTAATTACCTAAAACCCAATTTTTTTAGTGGATCATCGGTTAGGGATTCTAAGTGTGATCAAATATAATTCAATTTATATTTTTATGGAAACATTTGACTTTGGAACCCAGGTAAGTGGTCTATAATTTATCTCCCATAGTATTGGTGTTAGGTATGTGTGTATGTCGTTGTGTTATTGGTCCCTTATTGTTGTGATTTCAAGGACAACAGAGAGATAAGATAAATTGTATTTCTAAGTGATTCATTAAACCCCTCATGATCTTTGTGGGATTAATTGTGTTTGACATGACCGGTAATAGGACCACCCATGTGGTGTTCCATCATCTGAAACATTGGTAAATTGTGATGATAAGTATAGAATTGATTTGTTATGAAATAGAGACCATGGTAAAAATGAAAAAATGATAACTTATATTATGAAAGGTAATTGATGGTAGTTGTTAGTAGTTGTGACATGAAGTAAAGGGTTGTTCAGAATATCGTCAATGGGTTAAATGAATCAAAGTGAATGTGTTAAATGTCGTACGGTCGAAAATGAGAATGTGTAAATGGGTAATGCATGAAGAAAATTTATTTATTTATTGAGAAATTAAATGTTAATTTTTTTATAGTGTTTGATTGTAGTCTATTTATATGGTTTATGTGATGAATGGTTAATAAATCACGTGCACATGGATTGGTGGTATGTGGGGTATTGGACTAAAGATCCTCCCAAAAGTCGGGTTGGATTGAGGCTCTAAACCCCACCCCTAGAGTGAATGTGTTAGGGAGTCAGAATGATGCTTCAAGCCCCTAATAGATTCATTGAAATTAAACTACTTGGACTAAGGATCCAAGTTAGTGTCATGAAATTGATTGTGAAATTGTTTACCTAGTGAGATAGGAAAGTTGATTTATTTTTATTTTGTTTATTGGTTGACTCACATTGTCCATTATGTTATTAATGATTTTTTGACCCTTGATTTAAATATTTTATATGGTTTAAGTGAATAATTGTTAAATAATAACCCATTTATCTTGTTTGACATGTTTTACATTTTAGTACATGAATACACTATCTGTTTAGACTGTATATTTTTTAGACAACATTGGTGGTGGCCTACTTAGTTGTACTCACACCCTACTCAGGCTGATGTTTGGTACCTGAGCTGATTTCATGGTTGTATATCTACATAAGGGAAAGGGCCACATACTATATGGTTGATTAGGGTCTGGGATTTTCGTGGATGAGAGATCCAGACTTGGATCCTGGGCCCATTTTGCAGATTCTTCAGTTTTTCTTTACCTTGGGGTTTTCTTTACCCATGGCATAATATGACGTGACATATCCTTTCGATTTTTTGGTGGTGGGATTGTACCATGTTTGGGTGAATGGTTAGAAATTAATTATTAATTTTTATGGATTATTGTATCCTTCTTTTCATATCTTATATATTGTTTCTCACTCTGATAAACAGTGTTTATACTCCCCATATGAGCCTCTAGACTCTTGCTTCTATTCGATAAACTTTGTTATACAAGGAAGGACACCAGTGGTGATGTGGTGACTCATCTCAGGGAACTAGTTTAGTGGCCTCTAGGATGGGGATGTTAAAAACCTAGCCTAATTTCTTGAATCTAGATACCAAAACTAAACTTCTATTATGATCTCAAGTGCATTCTCTAATCACTTGAGGATGGAAGCTTGTATAGCAGGATGCTGAAAAATCATCAGGGAATAGTTTACTCTAAAAATTAATAAATAACAGTATGTAATTATAATTCCATTTTTATTTAAAACCAATTACAATTATTCATAAAACCTATTTAATTAGTTTAATATCAATATAATAGTGTAAAACCAATCAATAAACAAGATAGACTAAACAAATGTAGATGACTAAAACTTATCCATATACTATCAAAAAATCCTCCAATTATACCTCTTCAAACACTATTACCCCTATAAACATTCCTTATATTTTCATTCATTGATTACCAAGGAAAAATTTTATTTTCAGACATAATACTATATAACAACCAAATAAAAACTAATATATATGGTTAGGGGGAACTAATGCTTTACTTAACACGATTTCCTTGAATCACCCACCTCTATTCCCACGTATGACTTTTTCCCAAACATAAACAAAATTAAATATGAAAAAAATTAATTAAAGTTATAATTCATAAATTCTTTCAACAGAGCATATTAAATTCAATGATTCCTTATAAGAGAAACCATATTTTCAAACATACACATCCACTACGTGATTATAAAATAAATCATTATTACATAATTTAAGGAATCATTAGAAATATAAAGGTAATAAAAAATTCATCCTCACTTAACTAACACAATTATATTTTCATAAAGACCCACATTGATGAATAAAAATAAGTATTTCCACCTCAGTTGTGGCTATTTCCATGATTTCCTCATGATTATTTCTGAGCATGGAGTTATTGATCCTAGTGACCATAAACCATTTTATTAAATAAATTATTTTATTCTAGGAATTATTTCCCACTCCAAAACTAACATAATTAATTTATCATAACTTTTAAACCATTTTTAGATAAAACCCCTTCTTTTCCACAAATAAAGCATGGTGATTTGAAAACCCAATATTCATACTTTTCAACATAAATCTATGTTTCCATTTAATATATACCTAAATATAACATAATTTTATAAAATCAATTTAATATAAATTATTTGATAAAATAATACATAATACCAAGTATTTGAAAATAAAATCAATACAAATTCATGTAATTATAACAAAAGCATATGAACCACCTATCATATATGATTTTTATTCAATTACACCTATGAATTATAACCAATGATCTTAATGATGAAAACATCATAGCCATGTCATCCATGTTTCCCACTAACCATTTTAATTAAAATCATAGAAGTAAAGCTCTAATTTATCATAGGTTGGAATAAAACATGAATAATTTAAATAACCCATTTATATTTTGAATGGACCCATGCATTATTGGTATGACCCACTTATGAATTTAGAGTTCATACTAAATATATTAAAGTGAGTGACATACCCCCCATTAAATTTAACACAACCCCTTTCAACTCACTACCTCCATGAAAAATAATTGGAATGTTTTGAGTGTAATTTATATTCAGTATCCCAAACATGGTTCTATTGGATATGGCCTCAATCTAAACATTGTAAATAATTCATTATCACATTTTAAAGACAAAAAATAATAAACTTTCAATTTATGTCCTATGTATAGATTATATAATAATTTTTATGTTATATTTTATTATTAAGAAATTTCTTAATAATATAACTTGACAATACATCAATTATCCTTCAAACAGACCATCCTTTGTTCACATTGATTGGGGATTCCACTACCATCAATAAAGAATTAAAGTGTGGTCAATGAGAATAGTGTAACATGAATATCCTCCTTTTATAATACAATAGTATACAATTTATTTAAATGAATATTATATATATAATGTCATTTATTATTGAATCATAATCATAAAATTCTATTTCATTATAATATATTTCTATTTATATCTTAATCCCAAATTTATTCCCCAATTATTCTGGTTATTCTCATTGAACGACATGCAAAAATATAACTTATATAGTAATTATATATAAATTGGTGAAGGATAATTCATTAAAGGATGTATTTATTATTTTCCCAAGGTATGATAGATAATAAAGTACAAGAAGAGGGTGAATTTTAGTTAAAAAAACATTCAATTTTCATCTTCTCTACGAATTATTTTCATCAATTTTTAGAGTTACCAAACAAATAAAATATTAAAGTGACATAATTATAGACTATATAAAGTACAATTATCTTAATAGAAAAACATTGATCATCATTTAATCCATGAATGATGAAAATGTTAAGGCATTTCATATTTGAAAACAATACAAAATGTATTGTTAATCAAACCAAATAATCCTATTAAAGGATATTATTAAACCATAATTTGTAATAAAAAGTGAATGGTATTTCAATATAACCAATCTATGTTATCCATGACATTTAAAATATCATAACTTATCCCCAACTTTATACTTATCGAATGGTGTGCCATTATATCCTTGGAATCTATTGAGTAAACCAGTGGATAGTATCTCTGTTCTACACACAATAAGTATATGAGATCATTATTCCTATCCATTCAATCCCTATATCAAATTATTATAAATTATTCTATATAAAAACATTATTAATCCATCAATCATGTATGGTTAGTATAAATATGATTAAAATATAAATAATAATAGAATTACAAGGAACACCTCACACAACAATAGCTCCTAGCTAAAGTGATTGGAAAAGAAAAAGTACACTGACCAAAATCACTCTCTAAGAAAATAAAATAAAATGATTCAAAATGAATAAAAAAAATAGAATGAATAATATATACAATCATTTATATAATACATGTGAACTTTTGATACTCATGGAGTAGTTGTATTTATAGAAAATGTTTCATCAAACATCAACCATAAAATTTCACAAAACTCATAGTCAGTTGTAACTACATTAGTAGAAACATATTTATCTACAGATAATATTTAAATATTTTCTCATCAACCAATTAGTTATATTAAAACCACTAAAATGAATCTAAATATGATTGAATTTCATGGAATGGGTATTCGTGTTACCAATTTTTTTATAAAATAGTTTTAGTGGTCTAATTAAGTTATTGAAATTTAATTTTATATAAGTATAATGACATGAAAAAAATAAGTTAGATCATTTTAATAAAATGTATATTTTAATTTACAAAATAAATACATAGATGATTCATGGACTCGATGGTATTCCACTACTAAGTACATATTTTATTTTCACAAAAAAGGGGGTCCACAGAATGCGTGAAAAAACAACATGGGAAGAGTACATCTAAGGATTTGGGGGGGTCTAATGTAATAAGGTCCTAGTGCATATTCCTACAGAAGATTCAACTCCTTATCCATTGTTGACGCTCCTTTCGTCACAGAATCTAAAGATCTGAAAAGGGGAATATATGAGCTCAAAGTGATTCATCCTTTGAAGAAACATCAAAAATCGACAAAGGGATGAACAAGGAAAACTTTCCCCATAGGCCGCGCAAGTTCCCTCATGGTCGCGCAAGTACACTTGCGCGCCGACTAGTGGCCATGCAAGTACTTGCGCGACGCCTTATGGTCGTGCAGGTGACTTGCGCGACCTAAGTGATAACCGCCCGGTAACCGCCTGATAACCGCCCAGGGTATTCTTTTGCCTATAAATAGACCCTGTGGGCCCCCCATTTGGGAGGATCTTTTTTCAGAAACTCGGATTGAAGCTCTCGACGCCCAAGTCTCTTCTCAAAGCTTCCGGAACACTTCTAAGGTAATTTCTTACCTAGAATGAAAGATCTAAAGAGAAGAAAGAAGGCTTAAGTGTTGAAACTTATCAACACTTGCGCGCCGACTTATTTCCTTCAATATAACTTGCGCGTCCCTTTTCTGGAAGAACCTCAAGAGGATTCTAAAGGGTTTAAAAAAGAGTCGCTCAAATATTTCAATGCTGGTTGAAAATCGCGCAAGTACACCATGTGTCCCGCAGGTATACCTGCGCGACCAAAACTTGCACGCCCACGGAAGACTTGCGCGCCTTTAAAGACTTGCGCGCCCCTTTTTTTTGGGTGCCCATCTTGCCCATTTTTACCCCTCTTAAGCCATTTCACCTTTCCTATTCAAGATTCAGTCTTCAAGACACTCTTCAAAGCCATTTATGGCATGATTTCTTGATTTTATTTCCTTATCTGAAAGGAATTCGGTGGAATATCTCTCAAAACCTAATGATTTATACATCTTTATGTCACCAAAGATTGAGAGTTCGTTCATTCAACCTCATCCTTTAAGATGAGAGAATCCTTAACCTGGGTCTCCTTTTCACGAATAATCCCCAGTTATAAATCTCCTAACTTGGGAATCCTTCTTTAGGAGTAAGCCTCAAATTCTTAAAGTTCCCAAACATGGGCATCCTCCTCAGGAGTAATCCGCAATCATAATTCTTTAACTTGGGCATCCTTCTTAGGAGTAAGCCCCAAGTCCCCTAACCTGGGTCTCCGTTTTAGGAATAAGACTCAGTCATAACCTGGGCCTCCTTTTTTAGGAGTAAGTCCCAGTCATAATCTTGGGTTTCCTTTTCAGGAGTAAACCCCAAGCCCCCTTAAATTTCTCTTAACCAGTCCTAATTTACCCTTGATTTGGGTTTCCTTTTCAGGAGTAAAACCCAATCATAAGTCCCCTCCTAACTTGGGCATCCTCCTTAGGAGTAAGCCCCAAGATTAGAGTATTCAAATATCCATAAAGCACATATACCTTTATGGACCCTGTTCCTGGATTTTCTACCTAAAAGTGAATCCTAAACCTTCATCTATCTGGGCAGTCATACATACCTAAGACTCAAACAATTTCTTATGATTGCATCTTTCATGGCACAATTGTCTAATTTTTACCAATACCTCTTGTTTCTCACACTGAGCATGACTCACGTGAGCTTAGAGTGTAAAAGTAATTATGACATTCTTCTTTGAGCCATCAATCATAAACATCATACTCCATCACTCGAACTACGTGGGTTCTGATTCCTTTTTCCAAAACAAAGGATACGTAGGTAGCCCATTTATGGGTTCGATCCCAACTTTGAAATAATCCATGTCCTTATGAATGACGATAAACTTCAAGTGCCCCACTGAGTGGCTTTAAAACCAGCCTGGTCATCATAATGACCAAGAGACTTTTATATAAATGTTTTGAAGGATACCATTGACCAAGAATCTCTAAACAGATATAGATGATTCTCTATTAATGAAGAACCTAGAATACATATAAAAGATTCTCTAAATTTCTTGCATATTTAATCATTGATTGTTAAAACTAAAGGAAAGTATATTTTATACTTGGTAATGTAATAAGGATTCACGAACATAACTTAAATCTATAAAGAGACTCCCGGAGTAGACAATAATTCCCCTCAAAAAGGTGTGATGAGTCCGACCTCCCATCCTCTCGACCAATGCAAATTCCTAAGCTTCATCAGTCCAAAAGCTAATGAGCGCCTACCTTTGGAAAGTGGGTCCAAACGGATGTGGAATCATTGGATGTTTCCGATTCTACGAACAAACCCGCTAGAAACCGATCAGAACGTTTGAATCTCCCGTCCAGGAGGTCATCCCCGAAATCCGTGCGAAACAAAAATGGTGAACCCGACGTGAATCCTTAACCAAGTTAAAGTGATGTTTTTCTTATTTTTTAGGCCCCTTGGGCCAACAAATCAATCATTGACATGTGCTCATCCAAAAGATGCAGTGGCCAGATTCATCTTGATTATGTCTGTTATATGGAAAAAGCACTCTTTTCTTAAGATCTTCTGCAAAATGGATTTCCTTAAATTCACCCCTGTGAATACTGCTGCTGTGAACACCTCTACTGTGAGGTCTGCTGCTGTGAAAACCAATGCTGCTACTCCTGCTGGAACGTCGTCCGCTCTGAGGATGACATCACCAACTCAGCATCTTCAACGTTGGGTTTCTAATGCACTGGTTAAGGAGTACTGTCGCAATGGTACTATCCCAACTATGGAGGCCGCTCGTCAAGCCCTCCAAGTTAAAAACTCTACCTGGTCATCTGGACAACGGCGGATAGAGATCAAGAAGAAGGTGGTGCTGACTACCGTCTCCAACCGTTTCGGGTCGTTATCCCCGGAACGCAATTTCCATTCATTCCCTTACTCTGAGGAAGTGAATGAGAAGGTCCCGCAGGGCCTTAATTCAAAAAGACAGGAGTCCTTCTCGAGGGCTCCCATCAACAATCGCCGCCAGACTCGTGCGGTAGTGCACCCTCAACATGATGAGGGTACCGACTCCAGGAATTCAGCTCAGGTTCCTCGAACCCGAGCAGGCAAGATGAACCGCCAGAGACGGAATTCGGTTAACAATAGGCAGGTTGTCATCCCTGCCATCTCCGTAGAAGTCCACCAACCTAACTTGGTGGAAAAAAACGAGCAGGCACACACACCTGCCCATTTTAATTCCGCTGTCCAGCAGACTCGTCTGGAAGCATCAAGCCCATCCCGCCAGGCAATTCCGGCGGAGTACTGTAGGCAGGAACATCACCTGCTTATACATCACCAGTTAGTCAGCAGGCTCGTCTGACTACATATGATGGATCTCGTCAACCGCGTTTGGCGAAGTGTAATCAGTAGGCACATACACCTACTAATACTAATCAAGCCTACCAACAGTCTCGCTTGGTAGCGCACGGAGAAGTCAGTCGGAAAGCCCCGACGACAAACAGGTGGCAGACTCAACTCTCTGCCTCCACACTTGAGTACTGTCAGGATTCACTGATAGGAAAAGGAGGACAGAAGCAGGCACATACACCTACTCCAAGCCCGGAATGGACGTATATCCCCGTTCCGGCGGCTGAAGTCACCAAACATATTTTGTCAACGGTGAAAGAGCAGAAGCAAATTCCTGCTCATATTCTGGATGCTTGCCAGGATATCATAACAGCTTCAGCATCATCTCAGGGACAGACACATAAATCTATCCCTAGCAGTGGAGTGACACATCAACAATTCACTCCGGAATAGACACACACATCTGTTCCAGTCCAAGAGGGTTGTGGGGCATACTCCCCCATATCAAACGGACAACCAAGTCAGGCACATACACCTGATTTGAGTGGAGATCGTCAGCCTAACCTGACCATATTTCCTGATCAGGCACATACACCTGCTCAGAGTAACCACTTTCGTCAACAAGTGGTTTCTAAAGTGAGTAAGAAGGCATCTAAGAAAAAGATCCGCCCAGCACAGTCAGGAGATCAAAGGCCAATCTGCAACAAGGCCTTGCTCGATGCTGGAGTTCTTGAAGCCCTCAGACATTTATCTGTCAGAATTCAAGATTCTACTCCCTCAGTTCCTAATAACGGGAACATTAATTCTGAAGGTCTTCAACAGACACTTCCTCATGAAGGCTTGCTTCATGAAAGTTCTTTCAATCTTGAAGTTTCTTCTTCAGATGAGAGCCACAGGAACCCTCTGTGTGGTCAGAAGACCAAGGAGCAAGAGATTTCATCTTTTGCTGTAACCCATCATGACGGTCCTCCTCATGATGATGAACTTCGCTGCGAAAGTCCTCTCCACAGTAGTGATTCACGTTGTCTCGAAAATTCTTCAGAAGGCAATGTAGTGACGAGAAATCCCTCCTATCTCGAGGCACTTGCAAACGTAAAACCAGTCATGTCTGATGCTTTACTATCAGCAGGTGAAACTCTTTCTCCATCAGAAGATAGCCTGGGGTTCAGGTTATTCTCCAAACCATCCCTGGGTCATTCATCTTCCAGCATGAATAGTGATATCTCTACCAATCTTGTTGAATCCGATGAAGTAACAAGGAAACACCAACTCTGGTCCAAACAGGTAGAAGAATCTTCATTTAATGATAAAGAGGAAATGCTGAACATGAGGAAAAAACTGGCAAAAGGTGAAGTACCAGTCATGTTTTGGCCTTTGGCTGACTCCCAGTACGACATTCCAAAGATGTTGACGGATGATGGAATCCATGATATTCGTCTCAACATATGGAAGACTCTTTTTCAATTGAAGAAGAAATTATTATCTTACGGTGATTATGAAAATCATATTAAGATAATAGAAGGGTTACAACACCAGATTGATTTGGCATCTCTATCAGTCTCTCGGTATCCGAAGGCTGAAAAGCAACAAAGAACCCTTCAACGTTCATGCATTGGCGCACTAATAAAATTGCGTCAGTTAATTGCCAATGCTCCATCTGATGTTCATATCAGAGGATGGGGTGTTCACAGAGCACTACATTTCACAGTGCTTTCCGGTCAGCAAAGCCCGCCGAAAATGGTCTCATGCAATGTTATTGCCCATGGCCGTCCACAGTCAATGGGCTTTGTTCATAATCAAAAACTTGCTCAAGAACAGGCTTCAACTAGTTCCTCTCAAAATCAAGTATATAGAGAACAAGTTGTTGAATTTCTCCTACATCAAGCAGGCGAGAATATTGCACAAGCCTCTCGTCTGGAGCAAACAAGTCATCAAATGACAGAAGTTTCGGAAATCATCCAACAGTCTGTTGAACCCGGTGATAAAAGTGGATACAGGTTAATGCATCCAGCTAATTTCCGAACTAAGATTCGCAAGATCAATAGAGATTTTAAGAAGATCTCAGACATAGCATGTCAAGAGACACCCCATCTTGTCAGACTGGGGACTTCTCTAACCCAACCCTCAGAGTCAACAAATGGGATTCGAGGAGTTGAGCGGAAACAGCAGGAACATCCCCAGTCCACCGGACTGAGGACTTTTTCAAATCCTCAATCCCTCCCTCAGAGAAAATCAGTATTCTCTCGATTAGGGAATAAGCCTCAAGAGGAACGAAGAGCCAAGCTATCAGGAGATTCTCTCCAAGTGACGGTTCTCCAAGAAGTTCCTGAGGGATCAAGTCAACGGACTGCCATGTCTCATCATGGACATAAAAGAAGACAATATCACAGAAATGCTAATAGAACGGATTCCATGCAATATGCATCCATTAATGTCATCAATGTCGTTGCTGCTAATTCACCAGATGAGGCTCAATCAGAGGGATCAGACGAAGAGGTTCCTGCTCAAGAAGTTGCACACATAGACCTAAATGAAGAAGGTGTGCGCACACGTAATCAAAGTCTTACCCAAAATCTGGGTATTCCTTCAAGTAACCCACTTCCCCCTCTCCGAAAAGGATCCAATAAGGGGAAAGGAAATAATCAGGTTACTTCTCACCCTTCCTCTGAAGGAGGTCAATCGCTCTCATTAGAGCAAAGGATTGCACAACAGGAGGAAGAAATGAAAGAATTAAGAAGGTTGAATGAAGAACTACTTCAGAGTAGTCTTCTTCTTAAGAATGCTGAAGTCCGACAACCGAAGGAATTTGTTGTAACTACTGAGATGGATCAAGAATATCCTCCTTTATCAGTACACCTTCAGAGGTCTAATCCTACGGGTCAAACGCAACAACGGTTGGCAGCACTACCATCAGTTGCAGCACCAATCGTCACGTCTGTCCAAGCTCCATTCATTGCACCTACCCAAAACCAAGTTCAACCTGATATTTCTCAAAAGTTGATAACTACTATTGTGTCATTAACAGCTCGGTTAGAAACTATGGAAGGGAAACGCGCGCAAGTTCAACCTGAAAAGAATGTTTACCCTAAATGGGTAGATTAAATTTCTCCTCCATCCAGTTTTGGAAACCCTGTTTTCCCTACTTTCAATGTATCAGGCGACCCTGAACAACATTTGATGCATTACGTGTCTTGTTGTGATCCTATGATGGGAACTCCAGAGCAGCAAGAAGCAGTGAAACTGAGATGCTTCGTACGAACCATGCAAGGACCAGCTTTTGTCTGGTATACAAGCTTGCAATCCCAGTCAATCATCGGATGGGAGGATCTTCATCAAAAATTCCTTCTTCAGTTTAGCTCAACTTTGCCAAAAACGACAGTTTTCGATCTTACAAACTGCAAGCAAAGGGAAAATGAAAGAGTCTCTGATTTCACTGCTCATTGGAAGGGATTAATGTATTCCCTGAGTTTAGCACTCCCTCGGGAGGAACTGTTGCCAATCTGTGTGGAAAATTTGTGTGACAAATTACGCACGCCATTGATCCCTGTGAAATACACAGGAGGGTTTCGAGACCTTACTTCAATCGATCAGCAGATTGAAGATTCCCTTATACAGGCTAAGGTTAAATCTCGTGTAATTCCATCAGCTCCAGGAAGAAGAATGGGTAAAGCAGAAACTGCTACAGTTATGCTTAAACAAGCACCTGTACCTATATCTACTTCAAAACATTCATCTTCTCGAAGGACTCCACCTCCTGAACGCCAACATCAAAGGCCGTTTCGTCCAAATGATCAAAGAGATCAACGACTAAAACAATTTGAGGATATGAAGAGTAAAACATACTCTTTCCGAAATGAGCAAGTTCCTGGTTACTTCATTGGAGCTCTGGAAAAAAATTTGGTTCAATTACCAGTGCCCAAGAGGCCAAACAAGGAAGGAGATGAAGACCGTCCCAATTATTGTCCCTTTCATCAAATGTTGGGGCATCCCATCTAGGAGTGTTTTTTCTTTAAAGACCTCCTGCAAAAGCTGGTCGACTTGGGACAAGTCAAATTGAAGGTTTCTTCAGCTCATGTAGCATGTATTACCACTACAGATCCAGAGGAAGGAGGCGAGTGGCAGGAAGTCAAAAGCAAAACTGCGAAAAAATATGATGATTGGATGGTCAGAAAGACAATCAATCGGACCCATTCCATTTTGCGAACACAATTGAAGAATCCAATTGTGTCTCCTACAAAAGCTGCATTAAAGCCTCCATCAAAAGATAAATCCTCAAAAGGGCAGCGCAATTCAAATAAGAAAGAGGAATCAAGAGAAGATGAGTATGTATCAAAGCCTAAATTGTCTTTGACTCTGGAAGATTTCATGCCATCTACTTCAAAGCCATGGGCACCGTCCCACCAAACGGAACAGCCTAAACAGGCTAACCAGGCAGAGTATTTATCAAACGAAGAGTTAATCTTTGGTTCTGTTAATATGATTCAATTAACAGATCCATATTCCAGTCTTGATGATCCTGAATTCCCTATATCAAATAAGGGAATCCGAGGAGGTTCTAGAGGTTTAGGATATAGGGGAAGACGTGGATCTTTCTGAAGCCACTGCTCTAATTTTACCCATGCTAGCACTGTATATGCAGCAGAAACTCGTGGTAGATCCCTTCAGCGAGCTCAAAAAGAACAAGCAAGTTCTTCTGCCAATGACCAACTCAGTTTTGGCACAGTTATTTTGGAAGACCGATTAAAGGTTCCATCTTCTTTATATCAGCAAGTAAATGGATCTAATCAGTCTAATCTTCCAAAACCAAGGATGTTGTCAACTTCAATACAAGATGCATCAGCTTCCAAAGCATCTGCTTCCAAGGTACCTGCTAAACCGCATATTCCTATTGGGAAACGCAGACCACTAGATCAAAAGTATGATATATTGAAACACTTGGCCCAAGTACCAGCCAAGTTATCAATTTTGTATGCTTTGAATCTGTCAAAAGATCTTTGGGAAGCACTCATAGAAGCTTTGTCAAGTCCTCAGGAGTTTGAAGCTGAAATTGCTGCAGCTGAAATCTATCACATAGAGAATAATCCTGCAGAATGTCATGCAGTGATATCTTTTACTGATAAAGATGAAGATGATGTTGTGCATGGGCACATAAAACCTTTGTACTTATCTGGCAAAGTCAATGGTGTAGATGTTCGAAGAGCTTTCATTGACAATGGTTCAGGAGTCAACCTCATGCCCATTCGTACACTTCGTCGATTGGGCCTCACAGAATCTGATTTATCTCCTTCTACCATGATGTTACAAGGATATGATAAAAATGAACAAGAACCACTAGGAGAAGCTACACTCAGAACTCAGTTTGGAGATCTTGTATCCAATTCGGATTTCATGATTATTGATCAAGACTCAGCTTTCAATATCTTTCTTGGAAGACCCTGGCTACATCAGAATGCATCTATTCCTTCATCATACCATCAATGTCTCAAATACTGTTTCGATGGTCAAGTTGGAACATTGTATGGTGATAAGGCCCCGTTCAAGACATGTGAGTATCAATACATTGAGGCGGAATTTTATCACATGAAGGGAAGAGAAAAATCTACAATGAAGGAAATTACCAAAGTTAATGCTCCATATGGTTTGGAGAAAATTCCAATAAATCCATTTTCACATGTGAGTACAGATTATGTATTACCTATCAGTCAAATTGACAAAATAGGCCCAAATCAAAATACTCTTATGGAAAGATCCATAATGTCAATTACGGAGATCGAGCCAGACAACATGGGAGAAATTGGTAACCTACCAAGCAGTGATGAAAGCATAAGTGGTGATGTTTTCATTTCATCTGCTGAAGTCCAACAAGTATATACTTCGCTAATCAGGCCAGAAGAAGTTATAGCAACACCAAAGGTGAATAATGATGTCGATTCTCGATCCATCATCTCCTCTTTATTTCCCAAAGAAGACCCTTTTATTATCAATAGGGTCGGAAATGGAAGCTTCTTCTTCAAAATGTGAAAATTTTAACATCTCTTATGATCATGAGAATTTCGTTTTTTCATCTACTTTTCAAGTAGAAACGGAAGAAATAACACATGATGAAGAGGAAGAGGAAGATCTTAGAGATGCTCCTCCATCATTTGAAGAGGGTATCTCTACCACTGTGGATGAACTCAGAGAAGTAAATCTGGGTACAGAGAAGGATCCACGCCCCACTTTAATTAGTGCGGCCATGACCCTTAAAGAGCAAGAGATGTATATTTCTTTTCTAAAGCAAAATAAAGATATTTTTGCTTGGAATTATACAGAGATTCCTGGCCTTGATCCTGATGTTACCACCCATCATTTGGGTTTTCCAAAAGAACATCGAGGATTCAAGCAAGCCGCGAGAAGAACACACCCAACCTATGCTTCCAAAATTGAGGCTGAAGTGGATAAGCTTATCAAAGCTAACTTTGTCAGAGAAGTTCAATATCCCAAGTGGTTGGCTAATATTGTCCCTGTAAAGAAGAAGAACGGACAAATTAGGGTTTTCATCGATTTCAGAGATCTTAATCGGTATTGTCCTAAAGATGATTTCCCAGTTCCGATTACAGAACTCTTAATTGATGCGACGACTGGCTATGAAGTACTTTCTTTCATGGATGGATATTCTGGATATAATCATATCCGAATGGCCCCAAAAGATGAGGAATATACATCCTTCAGAGCTCCTCAAGGTGTGTTTTGATACCGGGTGATGCCCTTTAGTTTAAAGAATGCAGGTGCAACATATCAACGCGTCATGCATCGTATCTTCAAACCTCTTTTAGGGAAGTTTGTTGAATGCTATGTAGATGATTTGGTGGTTAAATCCAACCAACGTTCGGATAACTTGGCTGATTTGGAAGTCATATTCTACAAGCTTCGACAACATAATTTGAAGATGAACCCCTTAAAATGTGCTTTTGGGGTAACCTCAGGAAAATTCCTCGGCTTTGTTGTACGCCATCGTGGTATTGAAGTCGATCCTGAGAAGACCAAATCAATCCTTGGTATGTCACCTCCTTATAATTTGAAAGAATTAAGAGGACTTCAAGGATACTTAGCCTATATTCGGCGTTTCATCGCCAATTTGGCAGGCAAAAGTTTACCCTTTACCAAATTATTGAAGAAAGGAGTCACTTACCAATGGACTGAAGAATGTCAAGAAGCATTTGATGTTCTCAAGAAATACCTCTTGATTCCACTAGTACTCATGCCACCTGTTGAGGGTAGACCTCTAATCCTCTATGTGACAGCTTTAGAGAGATCATTGGGTGCCTTTCTCGCTCAAAAGAATGATGCTGGGAATGAAAATAGTCTCTACTATCTCAGTAGAACTATGCTTGAAGCAGAAACCCGGTATTCAAGTATTGAAAAGTGCTGCCTAGCATTAATCTTTGCAGTTCAGAAACTGAGACACTACTTACAACATCATGAGGTCCAATTGGTATCTCGTAATAATCCGCTCAAATTCATCCTTAGTCGTCCAATGCTTACAGGACGTCTGGCAAGGTGGGCGGTTATTCTACAGCAGTTTGACATCCAGTATGTGTCTCAAAAGGAAATTAAGGGCCAGGCTCTGGCTGATTTCTTGGCTGAACATCCTTCAGTGGAAGATATGTATTCAAATATCGAACTCCCTGATGAGGAAGTTTTCTCTATTCAAGAGAGTCCTCAAACATGGGAAATGTATTTTGATGGTGCTTCTAGAAGTCCAACAGAGAAGAAAATGGAAAATCCTAAATTCAACAAAGTTGGTTTAGGAATTGTGCTCATTTCTCCAGATAAGGCAGTGTTACCTTATTCCTTTTTGTTGTGGGAAGGTGGTCCAATAATGAAGCTGAATACCAAGCTCTCATTACAGGCTTGGAGTTAGAGCTTCAAGCACAAGTAAATCCCTTAAAGGTGAAAGGTGATTCAGACCTGTTAATCAAACAAGTCAATGGAGATTATGCCATCAGAAAAAAAGAATTAATCCCTTTGTATGATTACGTCAGAGATTTAATGTCGGAATTCCCTTCAGAACCGACATTTTCTTATGTCCCAAGATCACAAAATGCTCAAGCTGATGCACTGGCTAATATAGCCACAGCTTTAGCAGATCCAAATCGGGACGAGACAACCATCTGTATTGCCCACCGTCGTGCAATTTCACCTTATGTTCAAGTCAGAACAGAGGAAATTAATGAAATTAGTCCCATTCCTGAACCGTATGGTCATACTATAGGATGGATGTCACCTATCAGGGAATACCTTCAAAATGGAACACTTCCACCTGATAGAGCCGAGAAAGAACAAATCTGGCGACGTGTGGTCAATTTTACTCTTTATGATAGCCCAAACCACCCCGAGAAAATTCTCTACAAACGTTGTTTTGATGGAGTTCTCTTCAGATGTATTGATGGTGAAGAGACAATGACTGTCATAAAAGAAGTGCATGCAGGAGTCTGTGGTGCCCACCAGTCTGGACATAGACTGTCTGATCAAATTCGAAGGCTTGGATACTTTTGGCCTTCAATGATACAAGATTGTGTTAATTTCACAAAGAAGTGTCATTCATTCCAAGTATATGCCAACTTCATTCATCAACCTCCAGAGTTGCTTCATACAGCTAAATACTCATGGCCATTTTCCACATGGGGAATAGATGTGGTGGGACCTTACCCTTCAGCTACGGCCAAGCAGTTTAAGTACATTCTTACTGCTACTGATTTCTTTTCCAAATGGGCAGAGGCATTACCTCTCAAAGAAGTCAGTTCTAAATGCATTGTTAGCTTCATCAAGTCTAACATCATTACTAGATTTGGTGTCCCTCATACCATATTGACAGATAACGGCACCAACTTCTGTTTTTCTGAGGTAAAGAAATTGTATCAAGAATACAACATTAAGTCCAACCATTCATCTCGATATCATGCGGCGGCTAATGGCCAGATAGAAGCCTTTAACAAGACTATTTCAAATATACTGCAAAAGATGGTGGATAAAGATAAGAGGTCGTGGCCTGATAAACTCTTTCATGCTTTATGGGCTTATCGGACTACCACTCGCAATGCAACGCGGTCAACTCCATATTCATTGGTATATGGAACAGAAGCAGTCTTGCCAATTGAAGTTCAATTGCCCTCACTCAGAATAGCCATTTGTGATCAGTTATCTACAGATGAGCAATCCCAAAAGCGGTTGAATGAACTGGAACAGTTAGATGAGAAAAGATTGTGCACTTTGCACCACTTGGAAATCTATCAGAATCGAATATCACGAGCTTTTAACAAAAAAGTTCGTCTTCGTTCATTCATTCAGGGAGAATTGGTATTGGTTCTCAGAGCACCAATGATGCTAGGAAAGAAGCCTCCCAAGCTTGAACCAAAATGGAAAGGACCTTATTCAATACATAAGGTCTACTCCAATGGAGCGTATTCTCTAATCTCAATGGATGGAGAACACATCACGACTCCAACTAATGCCAGATTTCTGAAGAAGTATTTTGTATAAACACAAAATATTGTTCCCAGATCCAAAACAGTCACATTGGTTCATGTTATTTGTCCGAGATGACATTAAACTATATTGTGTCCTATCTACATGACATTAAACTGTACAGAAGTTCCTAATATGTCTGAGATGACATTAAACTATATTGTGTCCTATCTACATGACATTAAACTGTACAGAAGTTCCTTATTTGTTTGAGATGACATTAAACTATATTGTGTCCTAGCAACATGACATTAAAATGTGTGGCACTTTCATCGTCCAGCATGACGTTAAACTGTAAAAAGTCCCCAGAACTGATATCCTCATATTGGTTCACCTTAGTCCTAGCTACATGACTTTAAACTGTACAGCACCAGTTCATCCTTGCTATACGACGTGAAACTATACAGCAATGGTCCAGTATGACTTTAAACTGCAACTTCGTCCCACACGACATTAAACTGTGAAAAAGTTCCCTAAACCGTCCAGCATAACATTAAACTGCATCATACCTGGTCCATGTATATGACCATAAACTATTTTCAAATCCCATATGTCCAGCAAGACGTTAAACTGTGACGTCCTAACTACATGACGCTAAACTTTATAAAAGTCCCTCACGTCCGGAAAGACGTTAAACTATATAATCATTAAAGGTCCAACATGACATTAAACTACACCATCCACGGTCCATGCATATGACCTTAAACTATTCGCACTTTCGTCCAACATGACATAAATGGTGTGTTATTTTGTCCTTACTGCATGACATTAAACTGCACAGTCCCCCTTTCGTCCAATATGACGTTAAACTATTTTATCCCCATCGTCCTAACTACATGACGCTAAACTGTACAGAAAATCCTTGATATGTCCTACATGACATTAAACTATTATTTTGTCCCTGCTACATGACACTAAACTGTGCAGCACCAATAGTCCTAACTGCAAGACTTTAAACTGCATAGTCCCTTTTTTATGTCCTACATGACATTAAACTATACATCGTTAAGGTTGTTTTTTTCCTCTTATTTCTCACACCGAGTATGACTCACGTGAGCTTAGAGTAAACATCAACCATAACACCCTCTTTGGGCCGCTAACCATGTGTAAGTCCCAACAACATTTTTTATTAGATCATTGTCCCCAAGAACAACTTGATCATTAATTCATTCTTTAATTGAACTACACGGACTTTGATCCTTGCCCTCCAGGCTGGGTATGTAGGCAACCTCCCAGGGTTCAAGACCGAAAACAATCTCTTCACATCGGTTCACCACCATCTCATATGATGTTGATTCGTGAAACCGCACCTAGAATCAATATCTTTACATTGATTCACATTCGTCCTTGTTATACGACGTTAAACTATACAACACTTTTGTCCAGTATGACAATAAACTACAATATTCTTTGATTTCCTCATTTGAGAGAGAACTATTATTGACATTGATTTTTCAACCATGGTTTCATTTTCAAAAGACTACGTGCATACATGGTAATGCCTAAACTTTTTATCTTAGGTTAAACCATCATTGCACTAAAGTCCCCTTTCACCCTTCACATGTACGAACCGAATTTGTACAAAGGGTAGTTCTAGAACTACGTGGACTTGATTCCCATCCTTATGGGACATGTAGGAACATTCGAGTGTCCCTCGAATCCAGTCCCAAGTCTTTTGGGCCAAACCCCAAATTTCACTTTCAGTCCCTTGGCTGAAAAGTCCTCATGAAAACACACACTGTGTATTCATTATTATGGTCTGAATTCTATGACCCTAAACTAACATCACTCATACTTTCGTCCTGTACGACGTTAAACTACATTTCAAGAACTACGTATGGCTTGATTCTCATTCTTATGAGATACGTAGTGAAGTCCAAGTTTCAATTCAGGACCCAGCCATAACATGATTATGGTTATCATTGACCTATGTATCTCTATATACATTGGACAATACCCATATTTATGTGTTATAATCCTAACCTTAAATATTTTCAGATCTTCATAACCCTTTTCATGACTTCTAATCACAAAAATGTCAAACTTCTGAGAATTATTTTGCCTGACTATGCAGCACGTGCCCATAGGTGGCCTTGCATAAACAGTCCACATAACAGACTTGTCAGCCAAAAGATGATATTTATTTTACCATGCAGCCAATGCCCTTAGGTGTCCCTGCATATTTCAACCCCCTAACGGGTTTTGCTAAATAATAGTAACTTCATTCTTGGGAAGAATGCCTCTTTTGTCTTTATTTGTCTTAAACGGAAGTATGTAGGGATCTGCAAAAAATAGCCATCCTTAACATATTTGTCCCATATCCTTTTTCATGATCTGAAAGTATTCAAGTCTATGGTTTATTCTTCTTCCCTACGTTTGGGTCAGACCTTCGTAGGAGTGATGTTCATTCAGTTCTTCGATATTCTTGTTCGGAAATATCTTCTCCATATTCAAGTACCTCTTTCCATACAACAAACTCTATACTTTAGAAAATTTGAATCTCCATAAACTTTCACAATCTTTTAGCACTAGGAATGTAAATTTCTGGGAGTTCTTTTGTATGACTATGCTGCACGTTCCCATAGGTGGCCTTGCATAAACAGTCCACATAACAGACTTGTCAGCCGAAAGATGCTATTTATTTAACCATGCAGCCAATTCCCTTAGGTGGCCCTACATATTTCAACCCCCTAACGGGTTTTGTTAAATAATAGTAACTTCATTCTTGTAAACTACTTCTTATAATGCCTTTTAGCTCTTTTTCATATCATTCCTCAGATTCAAATATTCGTAAGCCATAGTTTACATATTTTCTCTCATACTTGAGTATGGTAATATGTTTTCAGATAAATTGTCAAGGAATTGAATCAATTTTAATCCATTTTGGTCAAAGCTATTTCGACCTTAAACATTATCCCCTTTATGTCTGGCATGCATGACTTTAAACAGCCCACAAAAGACAAAGGAACTCTGAATAAAAGTCAAGTTTCAGCACACTTGCGCGCTGCCTTCTGCGCACTGAAGACTTGCGCACCACCTTTTCCTTTGGATGGATTCGATTTCCTCAGAGTCAAATCCTCATTTCTCTCCGGATCCAACTCTGAGGGGGGACTTTTGTTGACGCTCCTTTCGTCACAGAATCTAAAGATCGGAAAAGGGGAATATATGAGCTCAAAGTGATTCATCCTTTGAAGAAACATCAAAAATCGACAAAGGGATGAACAAGGAAAACTTTCCCCATAGGCCGCGCAAGTTCCCTCATGGTCGCGCAAGTACACTTGCGCGCCGACTAGTGGTCGTGCAAGTACTCGCACGACGCCTTATGGCCGTGCAAGTGACTTGCGCGACCTAAGTGATAACCGCCCGGTAACCGCCTGATAACCGCCCAGGGTCTTCTTTTGCCTATAAATAGACCCTGTGGGCCCCCCATTCGGGAGGATCTTTTTTCAGAAACTCGGATTGAATCTCTCGACGCCCAAGTCTCTTCTCAAAGCTTCCGGAACACTTCTAAGGTAATTTCTTACCTAGAATGGAAGATCTAAAGAGAAGAAAGAAGGCCTAAGTGTTGAAACTTATCAACACTTGCGTGCCGACTTATTTCCTTCATTATAACTTGCGCGTCCCTTTTCTGGAAGAACCTCAAGAGGATTCTAAAGGGTTTAAAAAAGAGTCGCTCAAATATTTCAATGCTGGTTGAAAATCGCGCAAGTACACCATGTGTCGCGCAGGTATACCTGCGCGACCAAAACTTGCGCGCCCACGGAAGACTTTCGCGCCTTTCAAGACTTCCGCGCACCTTTTTTTGGGTGCCCATCTTACCCATTTTTACCCCTCTTAAGCCATTTCACCTTTCCTATTCAAGATTCAGTCTTCAAGACACTCTTCAAAGCCATTTATGGCATGATTTCTTGATTTGATTTCCTTATCTGAAAGGAATTCGGTGGAATATCTCTCAAAACCTAGTGATTTATACATCTTTATGTCACCAAAGATTGAGAGTTCGTTCGTTCAACCTCATCCTTTAAGATGAGAGAATCCTTAACCTGGGTCTCCTTTTCAGGAATAATCCCCAGTTATAAATCTCCTAACTTGGGCATCCTTCTTTAGGAGTAAGCCCCAAATTCTTAAAGTTCCCAAACTTGGGCATCCTCCTCAGGAGTAAGCCCCAATCATAATTATTTAACTTGGGCATCCTTATTAGGAGTAAGCCCCAAGTCCCCTAACCTGGGTCTCCCTTTTAGGAATAAGACTCAGTCATAACCTGGGCCTCCTTTTTTAGGAGTAAGTCCCAGTCATAATCTTGGGTTTCCTTTTCAGGAGTAAACCCCAAGCCCCCTTAAATTTCTCTTAACCAGTCCTAATTTACCCTTGATTTGGGTTTCCTTTTCAGGAGTAAAACCCAACCATAAGTCCCCTCCTAACTTGGGCATCCTCCTTAAGAGTAATCCCCAAGATTCGAGTATTCAAATCTCCATAAAGCACATATACCTTTATGGACCCTGTTCCTGGATTTTCTCCCTAAAAGTGAATCCTAAACCTTCATCTATCTGGGCAGTCATACATACCTAAGCCTCAAACAATTTCTTATGATTGCATCTTTCATGGCACAATTGTCTAATTTTTACCAATACCTCTTGTTTCTCACACCGAGCATGACTCACGTGAGCTTAGAGTGTAAAAGTAATTATGAAATTCTTCTTTGAGCCATCAATCATAAACATCATACTCCATCACTCGAACTACGTGGGTTCTGATTACTTTTCCAAAACAAAGGATACGTAGGTAGCCCATTTATGGGTTCGATCCCAACTTTGAAATAATCCTTGTCCTTCTGAATGACGATAAACTTCAAGTGCCCCACTGAGTGGCTTTAAAACCAGTCTGGTCATCATAATGACCAAGAGACTTTTATATACATGTTTTGAAGGATACCATTGACCAAGAATCTCTAAATAGATATAGATGATTATCTATTGATGAAGAACCTCGAATACATATAAAAGATTCTCTAAATTTCTTGCATATTTAATCATTGATTGTTAAAACTAAAGTAAAGTACATTTTATACTTGTTAATGTAATAAGGATTCACGAACATAACTTAAATCTATAAAGAGAGTCCCGGAGTAGACAATAATTCTTCTCAAAAAGGTGTGATGAGTCCGACCTCCCAACCTCTCGACCAATGCAAATTCTTAAGCTTCATCAGTCCACAAGCTAATGAGCGCCTACCTTTGGAAAGTGGGTCCAAACGGATGTGGAATCATTGGATGTTTCCAGTTCTACGAACAAACCCGCTAGAAACCGATCGGAACGTTTGAATCTCCCGTCCAGGAGGTCATCCCCGAAATCCGTGCGAAACATCCATAAGAGTGCTTATATTAGGGAATTAAAAATATCCTCTCTTGGTGACCCACTATAGAAGCCAATAAACCCACTATCTAGTTTCCCTCCCATCATCTGTGAGGTACTTTCATCTGATTGACTACCTTGTTATGATCCCTTCCCTATATTCTAATTTTTAGCAATCACACGATATTTTAAAAATTAAATATGAGAATTGAAATTTAAAAAAAAATCTATATAGAATTCATGATAAAAAATATTCACCATTTTTGGATAAAAAAATAAGTAAATTTAATATAACCCCCCCCCCCCATTAAAAAATAAAACATACAATATGTATGATAATGAACTAAAATTTTCTTAAATTTCTCCCCATTTATATTTTCAAAATAAAATACATAGGAAAGAAAATATATGACTTTAAATTGAAATATTTAATTCTATTTAATAAAATTTTTATCCTAGGTTTTGGTTGATTCTGGAACATCTACAACTCTTTAAATATAAAAAAAATACTTTTAACTAGGTTTATGTATTCGAATTTTTTTACAGAAGATTAATTATGACCATGAATTATTATCTGAAAATATCTTTGTATAAATTGTGTTTATATAGGAGTTCACTTTTTCCACCAGTCTTAAGGATCTTATTAAGAACATCCATCTAATAATAAACATGATTCTGCAATATCAGAAATTGAACATCACCTTCTTCACAAATAAACAAAGAGAGAACTTCCTCTAAATATAATGTTCTTATTATTTTAGAAAGGAAAACATTAAGCTTCATGAAGGGTATTTTTATCTGGTTTAGAAAAACATTTCGAAATATACCACTAATGAGATACATTTTATTATAGAAATTTATAGAAGGAAAGAATAATAAATGGTAATATTTCTTGATATTTTATCACATATAAAGGAATTTAAGATTGTTATAATAAAAAAAGGGGTACTTTGATGTACATGTGGTTCTCAGAGACTATAAAATAACATGAAAGAGAAAAAACATTTCATATAGATTATTTCAATTACTTTATTTAAAACTTTTTTGAATAGAAAAAAATAGTTACATTTTTAAAGAATTATAATAACTCCCCCTATAATAATTAATTGATCAAAAATGTAAATATTTATTATGTATCCAAAAGTTAAGAAATAATTGAAAGGTAATGTTAAAAGATGTAGTTTAAACGATCAAACCTTATTGTAGTTATCTTGAAAAAATAATATACGATCTTCCTCTTCCATTTATCATTTAAGAAAATGTTTTAGAAAAGAAAAAAAGTTTAAAATCAGTTTTGTTTGAATGTTTGTTTTAAATAAAATCCTCTCATTTTTTATTAGTGTATTTTTATAATTTAAGGAGATAGATGAAACAAGAAGTTCATTTAATATAACTTAATGTTAATCATTCATAGTTTATATTTAATGAATTAAATGTGTCAGAAGTTAAAGTTCTTGTAAAAATATCATCATGATACAAATCTATTCTGATAAAGCCTAGGGTAATATATCCTTTTTGTGTGTGATATTTAACAAAATTGTGTACTATATTTATGTGTTTTTCACATGGGTTATGTGATATTTTTATATCTAAGTAATTTATATAATTATTATCACAATGAATTGGAGTCCTCCATCTCAATGTCATCTTAGTTTGCTATAGCATCTTCTGGCTTCGTCTGCTCAGGTGAGGTGTTGAATTCATTGTCCTGTCACACTTGGTGGGAGAAGCAGTATGCCTATTTTAGATCTAGTTAGACATAGGAATTTGGTGAATGAGTGATTCTCTGATCGATGTTTGTGGCTCCAGCTTGGATTATGGCATTGTCTACTCAAGTGAGGTGTCATCTTATCACGCTTTGCGAACGAACGTTTCAGTAGGTGTGGCTTTAGATCTAAGAGGGAGAAAGTGTTTTGGTGGGAAAAGGAATCTTCGAACTTGATTAGGCATCCTCATGGGTGGCTTAGAATGATCCATTAAGTGGAGTGGAGGGGGTAGGGCCTCTTTATTTGGGATTTCGGTGGTCCTATGATCTTGTTGTCAGTCTTCTCTAGGTGAATCCTGCATTCTTTTTTGATTACGATTATTTTGTCGATCTGCTATTGTGAAATGACTTCTTCTGTTAGAGGTGGTATCATGAAGCTCCATGTTGAAGGGTTTTTGTGATGTATTTTGAGGTTTGAACGTATGTCATCATGGAATTATTTTTTTGGTGGTGATTTCCTTGTGTCCCTGTGGTTCGGGGTTTGAGGGTTTTTGCAACTATTATCTTACAAGGAGTTGCTCTATATAGGTTTCAGAGCTTTGGGTTTTATCCTGGTCCTTGATATCCATAATTGTATGTTTGATATGGTATGGAATTTCCATTGGTACTAGGCATGTTCATTGTTGATGGGATAGCTAGCCAAGTAGTGAGGAGTAGGAGGAAGTTGATCTTAAGCTTTTGGATGTTGAGTAGGGCTCTTCTGTGTAATCTTGAATGATTTTTTTGGACTGAAAATTTTATACCAAGGTGGTTTGGTTCTTTTATCTCCTTAATTTTATGTTTAATTTCTCACTTTTTCCTCAACAGTTTTGGAATAATAAAACTTTAATTTATAGAGGTAAAACTCCAAAACAAATCAATCAGTTTATGTTACATCCAAAACACTTGAGAAAAATAACTTATATTTACTATATATTATTCTTCAGTAATGGAAAGTGCTACAAAATGTTGTTTCATTCTTGGATAAGATACTCAAATATATTATAAAAAATTAGATGTTTTTAATGAATATTTTCTATCTAATCTACATCCTTTAAATTCACCATCTAAGAAATTTTATAAAAAAAACCATTTTTTTAAAGAATAAAATAATCCATTTTTTAAGTAACTTTAACATATAAGAAAATTAATTTTATCACTTCCAAATGTGATTATTTTAGTTTAGCTTTAAATATTTCAAATATATATAACAAAAAAATTATGTGTGGTTTAATTGTAATAATATATAATACAAAATCAGTCATACTACTCTAGAATTTTTAATCTATACATTTACTGGTGTAATCAAGATCAAGTTTGTTAAATGTTTCTATATAAGTTCTTATGTTTGACTCATTTTCCGAACCAAAATGTTTGAGTTAATCATTACTGAATTTTAATTCAGTTAAAAATTTCTGTTTCTCTTTATGATAATTTGTTAAATGAAGGAAAAATTTTATTTCTCCTATCATGATCATTTCAAAAATATTTTTCATAAGTTCAATAAATGACAGAATTGGAATGTTGTGTTTTTTCAATGATAATATACAAACGGTTTCTTCAAACAGTTCCTATATTGTAAAAGAAGGCAACATTTTCAAATAGTTTGATCGAGCCATTGGCAATGTGTAAATATACCTATGATTTCCCAACAGTTTTCCAAAACCACTGGGAAATAATTATTTTCTCTAAGGTATACCAATGATTTATCAAAAATGCTGGTAAATAGAGGATTTTCCAAGGGTTTTTAAAAACCATTGGGAATTTTTTCCCCCAAATACCCAGCGCCCCAGCTCTCACTCTACCTTATTGCAAACCCTAATCCATAGCTCCTCTCGATGTCTTCTAGGATGCGAAATTCCTTCCATCCATAGATCAATAATCAATCAAAATAAAATACTTCTACACTACAAATTAGTAATTTTTACCTTAGTATTAGTTTTTTTATCTCTCTTTTTTCTATTTACTGTTTTGATTTCGGATAAATTAGAGTTCATACTGTCTTTGGAGTACCAAACCCTTTGATTTGTTTTATGTTTTTTGTTCTACACTTCAAAAATGGTAAGGGGTTTGTTTAGTGGGGTGATATGGTACATTCTCTGGGCATTAGTTTAGTTAAAAATTGGATTTGGATTTTGTCATTGGTTGGTGATGGATTGGAATTGTGAACACCCCCACCCGCACCCCCTGGACACCTCCCACCCCCTAGACAGCCCCTCTGGACATGCCCCATTGGATAGCCCCACCCCCTGCACCCCCACCCCTAGGACACCCCCACCCCTTTGACAACTCCCTCCCCCCCACCCCCCTGGACACCCCCACCCCCACCCTCCCTAGACACCCCTCACCTCCCATGGACATCCCACCCTTGGAAATCCCCCCAGACCATTGGACACCCCCACCAATTGGACACCCCCGTCCCCCCACCCCCTGTACACCCCCACCCTTTGGAAATCCCCCTCCCCCCACCCCCTGGACACCCCCACCCCCACCCTCCCTGGACACCCCTCACCCCCATAGACATCCCCCAACCCCTTGGACAGCCCCCCCTCACCACCCCCACCACCCCTAGACACCTCCACCCCCCTAGACACCTCCACCCCTTAGACATCCCCCAGCCCACCCCCTTAGATATCCCCCCTGGACACCACCACACCTCCTATGTGGCTGACCCAATTTTTAAATTGGAATTCACATTGTAGTTAATTTTCTCTTTCCCCAATAAAATTTTCTAAATATCCCATAGAGCCTTATAAATTGAATTTTTCATGTTTTGATAAATTGAATATGACTTGTTTTGATAAGTTGAATGGGGTGTTGGGAATGAAATGGCTAATGCATGATGGCTTGTATTTCTCAATGAATAAAAATATTTTAAATAAATTTACCCTAAGGGGGGTTGCAGGAGGTGTGGAGGCTGCCTAGGTAGGGGGCTATCCAGGTGGGGGTGGGTTGTCTAGGTGGTAGGGGGATGTAGGGGGTAGGGGGCTATATGGGTGTGCGGGAGAGGGGTATGGGCTACCCCAAGGAGGTGTGGGGATGTCAGGGGGGGTTAGGGTGGGGTGTCCAGGTGGTGGAGGGGGTGTGGGGTCTCCAGGGAGGGGGGATGTTTAGTTGGGGGTGTCCAGGTGGGGGGGATGTCCAGCTAGGGGGGTGGTTGTCCAGGTGGGGGTGGGGGGATGTCTTGGTGTGGGTGGCAAGGGTGGGCTGTCCAGGGGGTGGGATGTCTGGGTGGGGTGGTGAGGGCTATATAGGTGGTGGGGATGTAGGGGAGGGGGTGTGGGCTGTCCTGGGAGGGGTGGGTTGTCCTGGGGGCTATCCAGGTGGAGGAGGGGGGTGTCCAGTGGGGGTGGGGGTGCGTGGGCTATCCAGGTGTGGGTCGTTGGGTGGGGTGGTAGGGGGTTGCAGGGGAGGGGTGTGGGTTGTCCAGGGAGGGGGTGGGTTGTCTAGGGGTGGTGGTGGGTGGGCTATCCAGGTGGGGGAGGGGGTGTGGGCTGTAAGGGTGGTGGGCTATTCAGATGGGTTAGGGGTGTTGGTTTTCTAGGGAAGATGGGAGGGGGTTGTCCAGGTGTGGTGGGGGTGTCCAGGTGGGGTGGGGGTATCTAAGTGGGGGGGTGCAGGAGGAAGGGGGCTACAGGGGTGTGGGTGGGTTGTAGGCTATCCAGGGAGGGGGGTGGGTTGTCCACTCTGATACTCTTCAAAAAAAAGGAATAAAATATAACCAATGTATAGTATCTTTCACACATTAAGAATTTTCTTGACGTTCCATAACAACAGTCACTCTTACCCTTCCAAGAAGAAGTGATATCTTGCAATGAAATCTCACTCAGGTTCTTACCCACTATCCATATTGATCTATTACAAATTTTACATTCATACAGATCCATATCACTTAATGATATAGTAAGGCTCATACTACTATGAGTATTATCCCATCGAAACATGGTTCATAATATCTGATCCACATGTTATATTATGTGGCATGTTTACAATTGGGTGTGTTTTGATTTATATGTATGATATTCATGGTTTACACCAACATTCTTCTTGATCATCTGTAATAGGCTTGAAATCATGCTACAACTGGATAAAGATTGGATTTTATAACCCTAGTTTGGGGGTGGAAACCCCCAACCCTTGGATAGCCCCACCCCCTTGGACAATCCCACACCCCCTGGACAACCCTACCCCCCCTGGACAGCCTGTCCACCCACTTGGACAACCCTCTCACCCCCGAGGGTAGCCCGCCCACCCCCTGTGGACAGCCTGTCCACCCCCTGTACACCATGTATCCCCCTAGATAGCCTCTCCACCCCCATGGACAGACCGCCCACCCACGCTGTACCCCCTAGACAGCCCCACCACCCCCTGGATAGCCTTCCCTCCCCCGGACACCTCGTACCCCCTAGAAAGCCCCCATCCCCTAGACCCCCCCCCCCCCCGACCCCCTAGACATCCTCTTCACCCCTATGGAAGGCCCTCCCACCCCCTGGACACCCCATAACCCCCTGGATAGCCCCCCCCCCCCCCCCCCACCCCACCCCTGTGCACAGCCTGCCCACCCCCCTGGACACCTGTACCCCCCTGGATAGCACTTCCACCCTTGTGGAGAGCCCACCCACCCACCCCGTATCTCCATGGACAACCCCCCACCCCTGGAAAGCCCACCCACCCCCTGGACACCTCGTACCCCCTACATAGCCCCCACTCCCTAGAAATCCCCCTCGCACCCCCCTAGACACCCAGACCCCAAGGACATCCCCGCCACCCATGTGGACAGCCTGCCCACCCGCACTGGACACCCCCTCCCCCTATGGACATCCCCTCACCCTTGTGGACAGCCTGTCCACCCCCGTTAGAAACCACCCCACAACCCCCCCCCCCCCCAAACCCCCACACCCTAGAAAGCCCCCCTCCCCACCCACCTAGACACCCATGACCCCACTAGATAGCCCTGACACCCCCATGGAAAACCCGACCACCCCTCGTGGCCATCCCTCCCATCCCAGGGATAGCCCACCCACCCACCCCGTACCCCCTCCATACAGCCCTGCCACCCCCTTGACAGCCTGCCCACCCCAGGGAATCCTTGTACCCCCTAGAGAGCCCCCAACCCCCAAGAATTCCCCTCAGACCCCCAACACCCTTGGAGAGCCCCACCCCCCATGTATAGCCCTCCCACCCTTAGACACCACATACCCCCTATATAGCCCCCCACCCCCGTGGATAGCACTCCCACCCCTCTAGACACCTGTACCCCCTAGACAGCCCCTCCACCCCCATGTACAGCCCTCCCACCCACCCTGTACCCACTGGATAGCCTCGCCCCACCATGACTGCCCACCCACCCCCTGGACACCTCGTACCCCATGGACAACCCCTGGAAAGCCCCCACCCCCCGAACACCCCCGACCAGCTTGGAATGCCTCGCCACCCTCGTGGAAAGTCCACCCACCCCCTGGACACCCTCTACACCTATGGATATCCCCCACCCATGTCGATAGCCCGCCCACCCCCGTAGACACCCGCCAACCACCCCTGAACACCCCTTATCCCCCCAGACACCCCCACCCCCCTAGACACCCCCGACCCCACTAGACAGCCCCGCCACCCCATGGTCAGCCCAACCACCCCCCGTGGATGGCCCGCCCAACCCTATGGACCCCCCATACACTTGGATATCCCTGCCACCCTCACCACCCCCCTGGAATGCCAGCCCACCCCCTAGACACCTCATACCCCCTGGAGAGCCCCCCCCCCCCCCCCAAAAAAACAACCCCCACCCCCTAGACACCACCGACCCCCTAGACAGCCCTTCCACCCCTGTGGACCGCCAGCCCACCCTCGTGGACACCTCGTACCCCTTGGACTACCCCCACCCCCATGGATATCTCGCCCACCCCCCTGGACACCCGCCAACCACCACTCGAACACCCCATCACCCCGGATGCCCCCACCCCTAGAAATCCCCCCTCCACCCCCCTTGACACACTAACCCCACTGGAAAGCCCTTCTACCCCCCTGAATAGCCCTACCACCCCCTATGGATTTCCCGCCTACTTTCTGGACACTCCGTACCCCCTGGATAGCCCCACCACCCCCAAGGACAGCCCGCCCACCCCCTGGACACCCCTCTCACCCACCTGGACACCCCATACCCCCTGTACATCCCCCCCCCCATAGAAATCCCCCAATCGATTACATTATTACCTTATTAAAGGACTTATATACAGATGATGCAGATATTCCCTAAAACCACTATATGGCATAGAAGTTAGTTAAGGAACTTGGATTTTGAAGAAACAAAATTCTGGCCTGCCCGAAATATTGCAGCTTATTCTTGGAGGAAAATGCTGAACGGAATGACTGTATAAAATGTGGCACATCCCACTAGATGCCAAAAGCTGATGGAATGCTATCGTGTGTGCCAAAAAAAGTAATGTGGCACTTTCAACTGATCCCCAGACTCCAGAATATTTTTATGTGTGATTAAATATAAATAAAAATTTGATGGCATGATACCGAGAGAAAGAAGACTAATGATGAGTTGGTTCACCCTGAAGATAGATTTTCATGGTAGAAATTTGATGTTTGATATCCTGATTTTGTACCTGACATGCGTAATGTGTGAATGGGTCTTTCATATGACGGTTTTAATCTGTTTGGGTAGACTCTTACGTTTCACAACACATGGATTATTTTTATACACATTTATCATCTTCCCTGGTGGTTGTGTATGAAAAAGCCTTTTACTTTCATAATTATACTCATATATGGCCCTTCTGATCCTGAAAATGATATAGACGTATAAATGAAAACTTTAATGAAAGAGTTGAAACTTCATTGGGATGTGGGTGTGTGCACATACGATGCATGTTCGAAAGAAATATTTTTGATGCATGCTACACTTATGTGGACGATCAATTATTTTCCTTCTTATGCAATGATTTATGGAAAGAGCATGAAGTTAAAACTATCATGTCCTGTTTGTATGAAGGATAAACGATCCAAAAAAACTGAAACATAATTATAGTTTCAGTTTTATGGGACATCGACGATTCTTGCCAATGGACCATCCATATAGAAATAATTGTCAAAGATTTGATAATACCATGGAGACCGATGATCCCCGTTAGTGTATGTTTGTAACTGATGTGCTTAATGAATTAAAAGATTTTAGTTTTTCATTTGAGAATGGTCAAATGAAATCTGGAAAGAGAAAGAATGTTTCCACTGAAACCTGTTACAATTGGAAGAAGAGAATTATCTTCTTTGATTTTCCTTATTGGTCAACCAATTTGTTACGTCATTTCTTAGACGTAATGCACATTGAAAAAATATATGTTAAATGTTGCTTTTGATTTTTCTAAATGTTAAAGTAAAGAAAAAAAGATGATTTATGGTCTCGCCGTGACTTGGTGGATTGGGGCATCAGACTAGAATTGCATCATGTGTGTATCAGTGAAAATAAATGGCTACTTCCATGTGATTCTTATGTGATGACACCTACAAAAAGAATCCATTTCTAGAATTACTAGAGACTATTAATGTTCTTGATGGCTATTAAAGCTATATATCAAAACGGTTCAACATAAGAGAGTTGAATCTAAAATCATTGAAGACTCGTGATTATCGCAATATTCTGCATGATTTGATTCCAATAGAAATTCATCGCCTTTTTTCTAGTAATGTAAGGGTGGCTGTTATTCAGTTGTTCAATTTGTTTAAAGATCTTTGTGCTAAGAAGTGTTCCAAGTCATTCTTGCAAAAAATGTGGGCCGATGCCCGATGAATTTTTTGTGAGTTAGAGAAAATATTTCCTCTATCATTTTTCACATGCATGATGAATCTGATTATCAATATTCCAATTGAAATACTTCTCGGAGGACCTATTTATTTTCATTGTATGTATCCAACTAAAATAAATATGTATCCATCATTCGGCCAACCATCCCTATCATCGTCTTTTACTACTACTTCATTCTCTCTGAGATTTTATATTCCATCTTCTTTGACTTCTGATCCACCATAGTCTATCCCTACAGATCATACATTGGGACCCACTCCATCTATACAGGGTGTTCCTTTAGTTTCTGGGGATTCAGCGGCACCCATAGATCACACTAACACAGGTATACTTATACAACCCTAACAAATTTTTACATCATTATTTATTTTCATAGTAACATGTATTGATAATATATTTTTTCCCTTCAAAACAATTACATCTACTAATAGGAGGCGGGGGGTCGTACACACATGTTTGCGGTGTGGAACCACCGCAAGAAGTTTATGGTGGACTAAAATGATGGTAGTAAGATGATTCAAATATCACGATAGCAATGTCAGAGATTTTTGGCGACGCTTTCTAAATACTCCAACATCATTCATGAAAGCCCACTCTCAGGGAGACAGCTGCCAAATGAAGTCAAGGATAAATCTTGGGTATAGATATGGGTAAAAAAATAAATTGTATTTAATTAAATATATTAATTTTTTATTTATATGAATTAATATTTTGGTGTCAACTGTGGTTTAATTTCCCCAATGGTGAGGGTGCACAGCCATCACATCTAAAAGATTTAGGCGAGCATTGGAGAACTCATTAGCGTGATTTGTACATTGGATGGCATGTGAGAGTGAGCACAGAGTTAGAGGTGGTCCCATTAGTGGATTATTGTCTTTCAGAACAGTACCGAGAGATGATTAATCATTAGATGACTAGCCAATTTACGGTATTATTCAAATTAGAGGTATTTAAATGAAAATTTTCAGGTTTTTTGTTAATATTAATTATTAAATTTTATTTAGGATTCATCTAGAAGAAATATAAAAAATATTAATGCTAATAAGTATGTCCACACATTTGGACCTACTACAATGTCGGATCCTGAGAGGCAGCAGGTATGACATTTTATAATCATTCTTTACGACTTGCACTTTCTATTGCTTCCTCCATAATTTATTCGATTGCTAAAGCTGTTATATAATTTTAGTTATAAAATTAATGTTTTTTTGGTATCCTATTTTTAGTTATGGATTCGTATATTCAATTTCATTGTAGTGGCATAAATTGAATATAGAAGGATGTGTGCCTCAAGAAAAACTGTTTTTCTCAAGTAGAAAGAAGAAAGATGGAAGTGTGGTTAATGAACTAACTCAGCAGCATATTGTAAGTTTTACCTTGTAGATTTAAAATTTTAATATCTATTTTTTAAATTAATAATCTATTTATATTGGTAACAGACTGATTTAGAGGCCCTTAATTCCCAGGAACCTGACAATTTTGGGTCAAATGTTCACTTACATCATGTGTTGGGAGATGAGAACCCTGGTAGAGTATGATGACGACTTGGGAAGAGTATAGTTGTGATGAGGTTTTGACTCTACATAGGTACAAGTTTTAGTGCCACTGAGTTCCTGCAGGTTAATACACAGGCAGAATAGGCTGAAAAAAGGGCCAAAGAGATGGCAGAATAGTTTGCTAGGGAAAACACTGCATATATGAAACAGAGGGAAGTTTTACGTCCAACACTTCCACCAGAGTCCAGCACTACTTGTCATGAATATATGTCATTGATTAATTATATATATTTTGCACCAAGTTTTAATTCTAATTTTGGTTGAGATTATGGTGAGGAGGAGGCCAAGGCGGAGGAGGAGGGCGAAGAGGAGGCTGAGGCGGAGGAGGAGGGCGAGGAGGAGGCTGAGGCAGAGGAGGAGGGTGATGAGGAGGCCGAGGCAGAGTACCAGGGTTAGGAGGAGGGTGAGAATGATGATGGGGACAATGATGAGGATGAGGGTGAGGGTGATGATGATGGTGATGATAGTGATGGTGATGAATGGATAGATTGATCTGTTAAATTTTTGACTGATATTACTGACATTTGATGTTTATTGATTTGTTGTGATTGAATATATGTGTGATTAGGTGGATCCCATTATCTTTATTTTTTTTTATATAAATAATAAAACATCACTTGATGATTTTCATTGACTGATTCACCCCTCCCCTAGATCCCTCCCCCAACCCCTGGACAGCCCGTACCCCCTGGACAGCCCCGCCACCCCCAAGGACAGCCTTCCCACCACCATGGACAACACCTCCTCCTATTGACACCCCCACCCCCTGGACACCCCGTACCCCTGGATAGCCCCGTCCACCACCATGGACAGCCCTCCCACCCCCTGGACATCCCCTACTCCCTGGATAGCCCGACCACCCCCGTGGACAGCCCGCCCACCCCCCTAGACACCCCCTCCCCCTATGGACACCCCCACCCCTTAGACACCTTGTACCCCTCTGGACAGCCCTGCCCACCACCGCGGATAGCCTTCCCACCCCCTTGACAACCCCTCCCCTTGTGGAAAACCCCCAACCCCTGGACACCCGTACCCCATGGACAACCCCTCCAACCCTCGTGGACAGCTCACCCCCCCCCCCCTGAACACCCCTACCCCACGTGGTCAGCCCGCCTACCCCCCCTGGACGGCCGTCCCACACCCTGGACACCCCCTACCCCCATGGAAAGCCGGACCACCCCTATGGATAGCTCTCCCACCCCCATGAACACCCATTACCCCCCCTGGACAGCCCCACCCACCTCTATGGACAGCCCTCCCACCCCCTGGACACCTGCTACCCCCTGGATAGCCCGACGACCCCCGTGGATAGCCCGCTCACCCCTTGGACACCCCACCCCGTGGACACTCCCCCACCCCCTATACACCCCACCCCCTGAAAAGTCCCACAACCCCTGGACACCACCCCACCCCCTGGACACCCCCATGGACAGCCCCCCAACCTTGATAGCCCCCACCCCCACCACCCTAATATACATCCCCCCCCTCCCCACATGGAAAACCACCTAGAAACCCCCTTGGACAACCCCCCCCCCCCCCCCACCCCACCACCATGGAAAGCCCCCCCCCCCCCCCACATCCCCCTTGGACACCCCATACCCCACTGGACAGCCCCGCCACCCCCATGGACAGACTGGCCACCCTCCTGGACAACCCATCTCCCTGTGGATAGACCCCACATCCCTCGGACACCCCGTACCCCCTAGACAAACCCACCCACCCCCTGGACACCCCATACCCTCTGGACAGCCCCACCTACCCCCAGGTACAGCCCTTCCCACCCCCTGGATAGCCCCACCCACCACCTAGATACCCACCCACCCCCCCCCCCCCCCCCCGTGGACACCCCTCCCACCCCCTAGACACCCCCGTACCCCCTAGAAAGCACTGCCCACCCCCTTAGACACCCCCTAACCCCCCTGGACAGCCCCCCCCCCCCCCCCCCCCCCGCTACCCACCCCCTTGGACAGCCCCGCCCACCCCCATGGACACCCCCCGACCCCCTGGACATCCCTGCCACCCCTGTGAACCGCCCCCACCCCCTGGACACCCCCCCCCCCTGTGGACACCACCCACCCCCCTTAGATAGCCCCCCAACCACTGGACCTCCCCCAACCACTGGACCGCCCCCACCCCCTAGACACCACCCCACCCCATGAACACCCCCACCCTCAGACACCCCCTTCCCCCCAGACACCCCCCACCACTCTGGACACCCCTACCCCCTTGGATAGCCACCCCAAATCCCTGAACAGCCCCCAACCCCCAGAATTCTAAATTGAATTCTTTCTGTATATAATTAACTTATGAATTATTTGTTAATGGTGTATGGGTATACATGTTGTATGTGTATACTTGCTGCAATTAACTTATGAAATATGTGTTAATTCGGTATGTGTTTAGAGGGTAATTAAATACAGAATTGAAGGTATTCAGATTCATGTTTGAATTATGTGTTGGATAAATTCATCCAGAATTATATATGTATTAAGCAGTTATAAATGTTAATATTTTATTTTTTTACTTATTGTATGTGTATGTATTATACAGATATTCTATTGTGTATAAATTTTACAGGCTTTCTAGTTGAATTTATCCAGCTGTAGAGGGAGAGGCCAGAAAGTCATCTTGCTACTGCAGGTGTAAAAAACATATTCCAACGATTCACAACCATTGGAATATGTGTATAACCAGAACTTATACCAATGGTTTTATGTGAACCGTTTGTATAAGTAAATGACAAAAGTTTTTAAACCGTTGGAATTAAGAATTTTACATGAGATTTAGCAACGGTTTGTGGAAAAAATTTGGTAAAAGTCTATACTAACAGTTTACGCGATCATCGGTATAGAGATACTTCATTCTATTACTCATAGTTTAAAACCGTTGGCTAACATTTATACCAATAGTTTATTAAAACTGTTGGTATATACTACTTTTTCAGACATATCGCAATGGTTCTCATAGATTCATTGGGATATGTCTCTCTCTACAGATCAAGACCCAACAATTTAGACAACCGTTAGTATTTTTTATACCAACATTTTTCCAACCTTTACCAATAGTTTTAAATAGTTGGTAAATCTAAAATTTGTAGTAGTGAGAATCATAAAGAGATTTTTAGTATAACCAAAAATAATATCATAAATATATCTTTAAAAACTATGGTTCTTTTTAAATGTTTATTTATGAAAAGGGGTGGATTAAAAATTCCTTTAAAAAAATATTTTGAATTATATATCTCGTAAGTTAATAATACTATGTTCTGGGTGATTTCTGAAGTCCATAGAGTTCTTTTGTAAGTTTTAATACTTTTTCTATAAATTTAATATCTCCAACACTAAGAGGTTTTTCAACATAAAATCCTTTTTTATATAACAATTATGAAAAAAAATCTCATCCATTTGAAATAAACTAAACTTCCAATTATTTGAAATGAGTAATAAGATAATGATAGATTATATTCTAGATGAAAATGAAAAATGTTCACTATACTCTATGCCTTCTTCTTGAAAATACCCTCTAGTTACAAGACATAGTTTTATTTTAATAATAGTTCTATTTTAATAACGTGTGTTTTTAAAAACACATTTTACATTAACTACTGATAGATCTATATGATATTTAACGAGGGTCTAAACATGGTTTTGTTCAAACTAATTGAGCTCTTTTTACATGGACCTTATCTAGGATTTTTCACCTAAAACATAACATATTATTTTAGGTTCAAATTATTATAGGAAGGAAGGATACTCACAGTGATTTTGAAGTTAACTTGAAGTTCTAATCAGTTCACTTATATCTCAAGTAACATATTCAGAAGGATTATTCCTTAATATTATCTACTTTTTGAGTAATGTGGTAATATGATCATTAAGTAATAAACATATACATTCTGTTGAAGTAGTTTTGAGATATTGAAAATATGATGGTCTTACTCTTGGGTTATTTATAACTAGTTGTTTTAAATTTTCTTCTTCTAAGTAAACAAAATAATTATTAATAAAAAACTTGGTATTTTGTATTTGCTGTTGTTTTAGAAAACAAAATGATTAAATTCATAAAAATTTATAAGATTCATTTTTTAAAAAACATTTGTTCTTTTATAAAAAAAATTATAAGAATTACTAGTTTTAGAAAAAACCATAAATATACCTTCCCTATTTTTTGATCAAATTTATTAAATTGATCTTTTGTATTTAGGATAACTAATTTAAATTTAAAAACTCTATGTAGAAATGTTCTATATGTCTTCTAGTTTGAAACTCATAAGTCTTTTTTTATGAAAATGTCTAATTAAAACCATATTTATAGTATAACAAGTAGTACTAACATCCTTAGTCCAAAAATTCTTTGATATAGAATACCCAATTACCAAATTTTGAGTATATTCCATGATAATCATATCTCTAATTTCAAATGAACAATTTTTTGTGGTGTTCTAGGTTTGTAAAAATATTGATTATTTTTTTTATAATATAAAAATTTACAAAATCATAGTTAACAAAATAACAACCATGATCACTCTATATAGTTACAAAAGGTAGGTTTTACTCATTTTAAAGAGAAGGAAAGCATTCTTCAAAATGAATAAAACCCTTGGATTTTCATGTGGGAAAATATACCCAAGGGAATATAGTATAATCATAAACCAACAGATAAACATAGTATTTTCCCCCATTACATTCAGATTGTGTAGGACAGAAAATATTCTTGCTTAATAACTTTAAATCATTAGTACATTTATATTTGAAACATGACATATTCTTATTACCAAATTGATAAGGAACATAGAATCTGATATAAATAAAATTGAGTTCTAGTAGATCCCTAAAAAGTCCAATATTATATTTTTTGTTAATATCATAATGTTACAGTGTTCTATTCTCCTATTCCATAACCATGATAAGTATTGAGTTTCACTTAAATAAGGAAAATTATGATGTATTAATTATTCTATTTTGAGTGTATAAACTCGTTCATGCCTGTTGGAAGATAAAATGAAATTACCTTCTGGTATTTCAAGAGTATATTTTAATTACAGAAGTTTACAAGATATTCCTTATCACATAAAATAATTATACTGATATAGTTATTCATAATTACTAAAACATATAAAATATTTGAAATTAATGTATTTGTAATAATATAAATATAACTGATTTGGATGATTTCATCTTTTGAATTACGTTCAAAAGTGACTCTTCCTCCATTAAATTTATTTACATATAGGAATTTTGAGTTTTCTCTGATCATATTTCTCGAAAAACCACTTTCAATATTCAATTTTTTGCTAATATTACTCATATTTTTCTAATGAAAAATATTAAAATAATTTATTAAAACCAAAACATATGTTTTTCTAGTTTTGTTAGAAAATGAGATTCTAAAACCCGCATCTTCCAAACTCATTTTTTAATGATTTCTATTATTTTAAAATAATATATTTTCGAAAACCAAAAATAAACCTTTTTTAAAGAACAATATTTTCTGTAGTGACCACCCTTTTTACATTTATTACAAAAAGTTTTACTTTTAGGTACTTAATAGATTGATTGGAAAAAAATTTACAAGAGTTATACCCATTTATTTTCTGAGATACTAATATTTGATCAATATAACTCTTATAAGAATTAGATTTTTAATAAAATTCAGTTGAATGTTTTGAAATTTCATAAGATTATTTTGAAATTCATTTATTTACTTTTGTAATATTTTCATAACTAAACTAATATTTATATTTTAGTTTAGTATTTTCATAATTAATTATATTTATATATCTATCCATTTCAGCAATAATATGTAAATATTATTCTACATTCAATGAATTAAATTTTTCATCTATAGATGGATCATATTTTTCATCTTTTAAAGATATTGAATAATAATATTTTGTAATATAAGTGAATTTAGAATCACGAAAAAAAAATTATAGGAATAAGTAGTAACCTTTTCCATATTTTTTTAATTCCGTTGAATATTTGAATAGACTCCAAATATTTTTTCCTTTCTCTTTGACCTTACTCCAATGAACCATATAAAGATGTGTTACTCTCACAAGCAGTCCATTAATCTAAGGCCCTCGTGTTTTTATTTCCTTTTATTGTATAATACCTTCTTTTATTTATATTTTTCTTGTTCAAGTTTAGATAGTCAATTCTAAAATGATCTTCCTTTATATACTCATATCGCATAACTTCTAAATATTCATTTTTTTCAATATTCCATATCATTTTAATGAAAATTTTAGAAATTTGAAATACTAATAAGTTTAATCATTCATCTTAAAATTTGTCTAGGTTCATTATTTCTTTCTCTTAAATTAATTTTATCTGAATACTTACAATACCTCTTGGAAAAAATAAATTTAGAAGTTTTAGAACAAGTATTAAGAGTAAAGTAATTTATGTTTCCTAAAGTAGAACTGATTGCTATTCGATTCATAGTTTTTTATTTTATAGCATCTCATCCCAGTACTCTATAATACTACATTATTGTTCATTGTAATTCATCCAAGATTAAATTTGTGAAATATATTTTTCGTCGATTTTAATCTAATTGGACACCTATTTATCAAGCATAATATCAATAATATTTCTAATGAGTTAATCATTTGATAATTATTTTCACACAGGGATTGTAAGTTTTGTAATATTATCTTAAATAACTGATGAATTTATTTTAATGTTTTACCATGGATAAAGTCAACGGTTTTAAATTCTACTCTTGGAATTGATATATGATATTATAGAACATTAAAAGTTCAAAATTTTGTTATCTATTGCTTATTCTAAATTCATTTTTCAAATAAATGTGATGAAACTGGCTATAAATATTCTTGGACATAAAAACATATAGTATTATGAAATTTATGGTTTACCCGATACTATATTTTTACTTATTAAGATAATTTAATTTTATCCTTATCCGAAATATTAATGTTTCCTTCTAGAGTGATAATGATTTCTAATATGGTATTACTGCTATAGGATTCCATACTATCTCACTAGTTATCTTAATCATCACCAAAAAAATATATGGTCTTTTAGTATTTTTGTTTTTGAGTGTTCTAATAGGTACTCCAATCATAAAAAAATCATTCCTCTTCCAACTTGGTTATTGTAATCAAGTTGAGTTAAAAATATGTTATACTAACAGAACTACAATTTAATGAAAAAATTTTATAGTTAATATTATATTCATGGTTAATATAAGATATGATAATAATTTTTTATCTTGGGTATGATTGAAAAAATAATATAATATGGGGTGAATTGTATTTTACAAAATAAACATATACTTTTTCTCTTATACATGTATTGTGTTGATTTATTTTTTTAATTACTGGAAAAATCAGAGGTCTAATTTAAATAATTAAAAATTATATGAAATAAAATTAAATTAATAGAAATATAATGGTAATTTTTTTCAATTTATGATAAAAATTTTAGGGAATAATAAATTTGAAAACAAAATAAGGTGTATAGGTTAGAAAACAAAACACTCAAACAAAAGGATTCTAAGCAAACTTCACTTTAAAAAAAAATCAAAGGTACATCTTTATACCTGATATGAGGTATCCACAATATTAAATCATAAATAAGTTATTATTGATTTGATAGCTATTGAAAGGTTGGACTTCTTATAAATATAAGCCCCTGACTAAACTTGTTTATAGAAACTCATGTCCCCACACCAAAATTACATGATCTCTGTCTTCTTATCCATTAAATATCTTGATCAAATGATCATAAATTAAATTTTCATCCTACCGTTAAATTGCTTAGTCATATATGATTTGTTGAAGAAAAAATATAATGTAAATACTAATATCATTATAGAGACAAACTCAAACAACCATAACTCTTAGCTAAAGTGACCAAGATGCAAAAATTACACTAATCGAAAGAGATCCTAGTAATAAGAAATTGAAATTATTTAAAACTAAAAAATCCTAGCATTTAATCTAGATTATCATTCATATCATGTCTTTTTAATTCTGATTCCCATGTTATGAATTTCTTTATATGAGACATTATTACAATATTCCACAGTAAAATTCCATTATACTAAAAGTTAGTTGTAAATGCATCGGATAAAACATATTTGTCTACTAACAAACTCAACATGTTTCTTCATCAACTAATTTGTTATAATTACACTACTATAGTAATTTAAAATCTAATGGAAGTATACTAGAATGAATCTTAATATTACCTAATTTATGTAAAATAGATTTAGAGTTCTGATATTTTAGTTACCATATGTTAAATCTAAATAAGCATATTGACTTAAAAAATTTAATGTTTGATCATTTTAATATAAAATTAATTTTCATTTACGAAATAAATTAATAAGGGATATAATGACTCATCATGTGTGCTTATATGTGATTACTTTCCTAAAATAAAAATATAATAAAATAACATATTATAGATGTTCCCAATAGGATTGATCTTATAAAAATGTGAAGAAATATAATAACACATGTGAAGTCCATTAATTGTATTATGAGTTAATTTTAATCATATAACGTTAACACTACACTATTTTTTTCACTTTATAATTATTTTGTAAAAAAAATCATATATTTTTGTGAGAACTACTAATCATAGTATTATTATTCAAAAATATTCCTTCTGCCATGTTTGATTAATTTTTTCCTAAGTTGATGTCAAGGTCTTATAGTAATAGTTTGATCCTCACCACCCTTTCTATTCACTCACATCCATTAAAGTTTGATGCATACCAATAACAAGATTGAAAAGATCCTCACTAGCCTTGTTTGGGTCCTACATTTGGAAGGAATGCATTGAAGGGCTTCTTAGAGAATAGTGGTAAGACCAGCTAGGGTAGGAAATATCAATGTATGTCGGCTCAAAGATTCTCTTCTTTGTATGTATGAAAAGATTTCTAGGGAAGTTCTTGAATAACATATAATATGGGGGATCACCATGAAAAACACCCATTATGGGTATGAGCGTCTATCCACCAGCCATGTTTCCCTATTTCGGTATTTCATCTCTCCTCTTATTACTTCCCTAAAACCCCAATCCATATGGATTATAGGGATGGGGGAAATCTCATTCTAGTATCATAGCTGGGTCGTGACTATCCTTGACTTTCCTATGTGCCCATCCACTTTGATCACCTTAACAAAAGGCTAGTTGTCATCCAAATTTTATTGATGCGATCTTGGACAGGGACCAGTAGGATATCTTTAACCTCATCGAGCTCAACACTAACTGGACAGATGATCCTTCTCTCTTTCTTCTTCGGGGTCCTTCTCATCAATAGATTTCTGACACACTTTTTACACCCATGAATAAACAATTTGTGGAATGAGATCCTATGGTCTAAAGGAACCCCACATAGGCTCAACTTTCTTACATAGAGGCTTTGTTATAAGGGTATTTCAACTGATGAGAACATCAAGCGTTGTGGAATCTTGTTGGTTTCAAGGTGTCATTGCTACTTGGACTACCGGGAGGAGAGTGTGGGTCATTTTTTCTTTTAAGGATACTAGGAAAGAGTGGTGTGGCGGTATTTTGGAGAATTGTTTAAGTATTCATGATAAACACATGTTTGCTATTCCTTTTCTGGATTAATGGATCTATGGTGCAGGGGAGAGGGGTCCAGAGTAGATGGCACACACCATGGTCCTTCATGCTAGTTACTGGTTGATCTGGTAGGCAAGGAATAAGTCTAGACATGAAGGGACTGTTGCCTCTATCCAGAGTGTCATCCATCAAACTATGTTCCTCCTTCATGATATGGTTAAATCAATTGGCAACTAGAAAGAAGTGCCTACCCATAAAAGTATTCATGCTTGCAATAATATCACTTTTCTAGGATGTAGGAATATTAAAGTAAATTGGGTATGTTGGTCACCACTTAGTAGAGGGCTCAAACTCAATACTGACGTGTAATGAAACATGGGTTTTATTCATAGAAGAGGGGTGAGGTGCAACTCCTTTGGGTTGGTTTCTATGCTCGCTGGGGTCAGGGATCTTTCATCTAGGTGGAGGCCAAGGAAATTATTTATAGCCTCCTCTTATGTTGTCAAAAGTGGATCATCTTATCAGTGGTTGAAACTGGTTCCCAAATCATCCACAACTCCATGCATGGCATTGGTTCTATTACATGGTCTATTCATTACATCATCGTGAAGTGAGGGGCATGATCAACAACAACATTAGCAAGACCATCTCACCTCTATTGTGGTCCATGGTGTAGATCCAATTTGTTTTCATACTCTTACCACCATGAATCCAGTGGGAGTAAACATGGTCAGAGGAGAATCCCTTGGCCTCCACTAATTTCTGCCACCTTAGGCCTCTCGTCCTGGGTAATTTGGGTTTGTCCTTTCTTGTTTTTATTGTTTTCCATAAATTAAAATTTACTAGATGATAATGATAATATTTTTTGTAGAAATACTATGGTTTTATGAAACATCATGAATGTTCAAGGTCTTATAGTCTTATATTGGTACAAATATCATTGGATATTGTAAAATGTAATTATTTTTTTTTATCCTCAAGAATTTATTTTTTTTCATTTGGTTCCTTTACATATATAAGTAATTTAATTTCAATTGTTTGTTATGAAAAAACATTAATTTTTTAATAAATACAATAAAAATGAACATTAATATTATTAAAATAATAATAATATAAAATATTCAAGATATCTCCAGTTACCCCTTGAGGTTAAGATACTCATTCTCAAATTGAAATTATAAGTAATTTTTATGATTATAATAATAAAACATAGATAATTGGGTATATAAAAGAGACATAGTGATGTTGGAAGAAAACTCATGTGACTTCCACCAACTTCTTCAAGATATGTTCTTCTTATCCCATCCTTTGTAACCTCTTCTTTATTCATAAGTGTTCTTCACCTCTTCTATTAGTCACTTCTTTAGTCTATCATTACTATTTTAACCCTTGGAAAATATTAGCACTATATTTTCAGAAATAATGGGTATATTTCTTGAAATGGGGGATATCAATGGACTCATTTAGGTTGGTCATATTTCATAACAAAATTCATGAGTAAAATTAAAATTCAGTTTTAATGACTCTAGTTACATAAATTCATTTATTATATTTTATTTATATTTTAATAATATTTACATGCTAAATAAAATCATGTAAAAACACTTTTATAACTCATTTTTGGTCTTAAACGCTACATCAATGTCCAATACACATTACCTAGTAAGTTAGTTATATTTTAATGCTAATATAATCTTCAAAATCCCTCAATAATATCTTAGTTCAATTAGAAAAATTGTATCCAAATATTTTCGAACCCTACAAAAAATTATATATCAATTAGTCTTACTGATTTAATTTTATCAATGTATTTATATTTTTGATTCAATTAAGAAGGAATATGAAAAATCACTCACTTTGTCACATTTTATGAAGAACATGTCAAATGTTTCAATTTAAAAATATATATCCTTATAATATGTCTAGAATGGAATTTAAATACCATTAAACCTACGTAAATAATTTTGACTCATTACATTACTTCCATTTCTTCAAAAATAATTCCTATGTGTGAATGTATTTAGGATTCTTTAAATAACAACAATTTTATCTATTCCAACTATCCACAACTATAACCCTATAATAAATTTAATTCCATCAAGTTAATTAGATAATTTCAAATATTTTTACCTAGTCATCATTTTCTAATTGAAGTCATATAAATATAAAATCATTATATCCATCTAATATCCCTTACAATATATGAATATTACCCCTAATAACACATTTAAAAGTATTCCGTAATTAAAAAATTAAATAATTAGAATGATACATTCTATTTTTATAAGGAAACATCTTTAATAAGAAAGATCAAAATTTACTACACATAAATAAATTAAACTTGAAAAATGATAGATGTATTAAATTTATAATTCCCCAATCATACCCATTCTTCGAGTTGTTGTTACAATTACGTGGTAGTGGTTATATAGGTGTGGCATGAGGAGGACAGACATGTGGATATGATAAGTGGTTATTGTTTATGGATATAGTTAAAAATATTTGTGTATTTTGGATATTGGATATTGATAAGTGTATCAAGATATATTCAAATTGGATCATAGGGAAAATAAATTAGTGGGTAAGAGAGTGGAAAGTGCCTCCTTTAATTTTTTTTGATATACTATAATTAAATGGTATGTAGATACAGAGATTAATTCTATAGTGGGATGGATTTAAAAAATTCTTATAATGGTATCATGTGTCATACTAAATATTTATTATAATTATTATAAATATACATGAGTGTTCTTATGAACAAACCTTCTATGTAAACATATATGCTCACCCCTAATTTTCTATGAATGTTTTACATATTTATATTTAAGCATCATAGATCATGAGGTACCTAATTTACTCATTATTTAATGGTGTTTAGACATTAGAGAAACTCATTGATATTTTATTTAGTAGTTTATTATTATTATTATTTATCATTGGATATGTTATAATTTTATAACATCAGGTGCACTGTCACATTATTGCTAGCATATTGGATTATTTCATCAATGGTGTTTGGTGTTGATTGGTCGTTTTATTATATTGGTAGAGATTAATTTGTGTAATATTTAACAAATTTTATTTCATATACCTTATGTTCTATTAATATAATGGTTTAATATTTTAATATAAAATTTAAAATAATTTTTAGCGGTTTATAAAACCATAACATATTTTTGAGTCCTCTATTACCTAATAGTGGTTTTAATAATGAAAAATATTTTTTGGAAGCCATTCTGAATTACAAATAAGAATTTATTTGAAAATTTCCACATTTGCTATCATTATAGCTTTCCAAATTATATTTATTATCTTAAATTCATGGGGATTCTAACTACCACATTTCTAATATAAGTGCTTTTAATAAAAAATTGGACTAACATAGGAACACTTCAAATAACTATACGTTTGATAGTGATGTTTTATCAGAAATAAGTGGTTTTTTACAATAAGTGAAGGTTATTTTAATAATAATTAATTTTATATTTGAAGTTATTTTTATTAGTAATATTTTAAACCACCTCTCATTTCTGGACAAATTAAAAAACCTACATCCAAGATTCAGAATAAACTACTTTTTATGATATAAAATACATATATAGAAATACAATAACATTAAAATTTTAGATATCTAAAAAATAAGATAATTATATAAAAAAACATTCACCTTACTTTAATTTATAAAAAACATATAATTAAACATATATTTATCTATGTATTATTTCAAATTTGTTAATTTTTTTGATATTCTTATTTGATTTTTGGATGGATTGTAACGAGTCATAAGGCTCCTTCTAGTGTAGATAGGCCTTCTAAAGTATTGTCTTTCAAGGAGGTGATTGCTAATCCAAATGGATAGGTTCTCAATAATAGTCTCCCTATAATTCTAGATATTTCACATGCTTCCTATTGCATAGATCAAGTGGATAGTTGTATTATGGTGGACCTCTCTAAGAAAGAGATTAAATATTATTCCCTTTATCATATTCTGAACTTATTTTCAATGTTTGGGAATAAGAAACCATCCCTCCCTTTCTTCACATCTTTTGAGTATTCTTAGGGCTGGGGTCACCCAACAGTTGTTTCATTCCTCTCTAAAAAAACCTTTTTTATTCACTTTATTTATAGAGAAGATTTTATCAAGGAATGGCTGAGGGAATCTCATAAATTTTGGAACATAAGGTTTTTATTAACTATGTGGTCCTAGGATGCACACTACAGAAATGAACATAGTGCTCTGGATGTTTGGATAATATTTCTTAGACTCCCTTTTCCTTTCTAAGATCCCTCGATTCTTCAATCTATGGGGGATTCATTGGGAATTTTTTTTACTCAAATAAAAATACAAGGTTTTTAAATGTGTCTCCATGCCCTTGTATTTGGGTGCTGATTGAATTGGAAAATTTAATTATATTTCACTTCCTTTTTGAGGATTAAGATGGTTTGGTCTAGTGGCAGTGCGTTTTTTCATGATATTCTATTGTTCGATATGGGCTTCCACATCTAGTACCATTCATTAATTTTTTCTGATGTAGGAAATTAGCCATTCTGGTATCTCAATCGATGGATATTCCCCTATAAATAGGTCTTGTACTCATGGTATATTCATTGGTTCCTTGAGATTCGAGATTGGTTGTTCTAAATCTGGTGATCACCATAGATCCCTCTTTGGGAATTGTAGCTTCACCGACTATAGGGGGTGTTTTTTCAAATTTGGAGTATGTTTTCCATACACCTTATAATAACACATATATTTTTACTATTATTCAAATAGAGGGTTCTAACAACTTCCTTATTTCGAGTAGACAACACCATGATGCTTCTCAAAAAGCTAATTTATTGGAAGATTCCTCCCAACCATCCCTAGATTGGGTGTTTTCGCCTTCAGATATTTTACTTGTCTGACGGTGGAGTATTAATTATGGGTTTTTTTTAAAAAATCTTCAAATGTGTCGAGGTTAAATTTTCAAAAAAAAAATATCTTGAAATGTGGCAGCGGCACTTCCACCTTTCCCCTAAAATATTTTTTTACTATTGTAAATATTCTTTTTTATATATTAAAAAAATTTATTTTTTTTGTTTTGTTTATATATATATAAATAAAAACAAGAAAAATTCAGCAGAATTTATCTCTTATTGAATATATAGCAGTATTTTCATCACATCAATCTTGATTCTGAAAAAAAAACTCTCACCCATGATTCCCTTTTATAAATGTGTTTTCCCTAAAAATCATTCTGCATTTCTGAAGTAGAATTCAACTTATCCCTTTCCAATGTCGAACATTCTACATTTTTTATGTGGGATTTATAAATATTTCAAGTATGTGACTTTGAAAGAATATAAAATATAAACTATAAGACAAATAAAAATTTAACATAAAACATGGATTAAATATATAATAAATATTTGAAAATAAAAAGAATTTTATAACAAATATTGGATGAAAAATAATTTATAAGCTTTCAAAGACACCAACTTAAAAAATAAAATTGTTTCTATCATGTGACTTTGGATTCATATAATAAATAAAATATAATACCTATGTAAATGAAAATTAAATCATGGATTTAACAAATAATAAATATTTAAAAATAAAAATAATTTCCTAAAAAATTTTGATGACAAATAAATTATATGTTTTCAAAGCCACCAACATGAAACTTAAAAATGTTTCAAGTATGTAAAATTTACTAGACAATAAAATATAAACTATAATACCAATATAAATGACAATTAAAACATGTATTAAACATATAATAAATAGGTGAAAATAAACAAAATCATAAAAAATGTTGGTAAAAATAATTTATAAGCTTTCCAAGCCACCAACATGAATATTAAAATTTTTTCCAGTATGTGGCTTTGAATGCCTAAATAATATACACTATATGTACTATATAAATGAAAATTAATAAATAGATTAAAAATATAATAAATAGTTTATAATAAAAATAATTTCATAAAAAATATTGATGAAAAATAATTTATAACTTTCAAAACCACCAACTTAAATCTTAGAAATGTTTTAATTATTTTATTTTGAAAGCCTATAAAATTTAAACTATAAGACCAATATAAATGAAAATTAAAACATGGACTAAAAATATTATAAATACTTTAAAAAACTTTATTTAATAAAAATTGTTAAAGAAAAATAATTTAGATTCTTACAAAACAACCAACCTAAAACTTAAAAATGTTTCAAATATGTGACATTGGATGTCTATAAAATATAAAGTAGAAGAAAAATAATTTATTTTCGACTACTTATTATATTTTTAATCCATATTTTAATTTTCATTTATATGGGTCTTATAGTTTATATTTTATAGGATTGTAAAGTCTAGTAGGTGGCTTTGGATCCTCCTTAACATTCCTTCTTTTTTTTCTTACATCCGAGTAAGCCTAGACTGACATCAAAGAACCATGTTTTTCATCCAAATAATTGCTTCCCGATGAATTTCAGTGGAGATCCACTCAATATCCCAACAACCTCAGTGAGATATAATTATGGTGTACATTTATCACTGAGATCCAATTCTCATATTCAGTGTGTAGTCTTTGACATGAATTCATCAAATCTAGAACTGGTTCTCACCAAGGAGCATGAACATGAAAATATTATGTTTTTAAACAATATATTTTTTGATGGTAAAATTTGGGATATTTTAAAGAACTAAGTATGGGTTTTTATTGATCTTGAAGTTTATATAAATATCATTGGGTGAAAATAGGTCATTAATAGAGAAATGGTCATGGAAGAGAAAATGGGTCTTTAACAAGGTTGAATATCTAGGGTTAGTTTAAATATACAGTGTTCCAAATTCATCAATATTTTTAAAATTAAATTTTAGTATTATTTTAAACTTTTACAATGGTATTTATAATATTTTGTTACATTATTTTAATTTTCATCTATTTATTTTATTTATGAAGCTTTTTTTATTTTAAACAACTATTTATATGTTTAGGCTATCTTTTAAATTTAATTTACATTTTTTATACTATATATTTTATAAGATTTTAAAGTAACATACTTTAAATTTAATAATTATTCTTATGTTTTAAGTATTCAACTTTGAATGCTGTAAAATATAAATTATGCCAAAAATATTAATGAAAACTGAAACAAAAGATAAATATATAATAAATGATGATATTAATAACATTATAATCATTTCAATAGAAATAAAAAATATAAATGAACAGGTAAAATGAATATCTATGTCTTGGGTTAGGAGATTAAAACCCACATGGTGGTCTGAGAATAGGGCGCTCACATCGAGGTTGATATGGAGTCTGAGGTCCTAGAACAGGATGTTCCTCGGGCACCGGAACATCAATTTTCACAACCTCCACCTATGTGTCAGTGGGAGGATCATTCAACTTCATGTCGTACTCAGATCTAGTTTCTTATCTCTCTAGGGTAGTAGAAGGACCTGCCATTATTGTAGTGGGGAACCAAGCCTGTAATGGATCTAGACCCCATGACTTTGATGGATTTGGACAAAAAGGATTTTACAGATCTGGAAACCAAGTTGGAGATAATTGTGGATATAATGCCAAGAAATATTAATCCCAGGCCACCTAAGGCACATCCTCAATCATCTGAGGCTAGACTGCTAGATGGATGACCTCTGCCTATGGTATAGGTGAGGCCTCATGATCAACACAATACTATCTATGTGGTCGTCGTCAAGGATCCTTAGCACTAGCAGCTACTCTAGGATATTCCTCCAAGGCAGGAACCCACTCTCTCTGGGATGGACTCTCAAAGATGCTCTCGGAAAGAACATGATAAGAGGACATCAGCTCCATCACTTTAGCATGGAATGTTGCCCGACTAAATACCCTCTTCCCCTCGTCATCACTAATGTGAAAGAGATTCTATGAGTGAGTAGCCTGTAATGAGATTCAAAATGAATTATAAAATAGATCAATAAATAAACTAATGAAAATTTATTAACTTACAATATTATGAATCTCTCTTCCATGTCGAGTAAGATACAGTATAGACTTCAGTCTATACCAAAGCTCATACTTGACCTTCATCGAATGAAATAATTTCTTCTTAGGTACAATTTGGATATAAAACTCAGCATGTTTGTGCTAGTAGTCGATAAATTCGACATGTTCTTGGCACCATTCCTCATCCTACCTCCCTATTAGCTTCACTTCATAAGGCCTCTTTTTCTGTATCGATGACAATAGATTCATCTGAACACAACAAAACTAGTGCATGAATCTATCAGGTTGCTTCCCCTGAATAATATGTAAGTTAATGAGGGGCACTATAGCTATAGCATCCTCAAGCCCAAAAATATACTATGATGTCAACTGTTCCAGTATTATCTACTATGGTAGTTATGTAATCAAAAATGACATTTGAAATTTGTTAAAAATGATCCTTAATAAAAATCAAATTTATGCTATTGTAAAATTTGTTAGACAGTGATAAATTATATATACATACCTGGTTGGGTAAGAAACAGTTCAACATGAGTTGATATTCGCCCAAATGGTGTATTGGAACTATGTATAAATTGTGTCTTTGAAACAACCTAAGAAATACAACATCGATAGTAAAAAACTATGATCAATTAAATTCAATAACTCCTAGTATAATTAGAAACCAATAGAGATGATTGATTATACTAGCATCCACAGAGAACATCATACAACACCTCCAGATCGATCAATGGACTATCAAGCTGAGGGCGGAATGAGGGAAAGAACTCCCATTTCCACATCTGAAGAAGGATGATGCATCCCCTGAGATCTGTGCATTCACTATGGGATACCCTACAAAATGATCTATATGTGTATATCATTCAAGATAATCCTCAGCTGTACATTCTGGCATGATCAAAGTCATCTAGTAGGGATAGATACATCATGTTCATGTGCACTCTCTAGTGATTAGCAAACAGGGTCCCTCCAATGAGCCGTAATATATATGAACAGTCATAACATATGACAATTTGGTCATCAGAATCATCGAGTAGATGCACAATGTGTGTCTCAAGCCAAGTCATAGATATCGACCTGCCATCTATAGCCCTACGGTCAGCCAAACTTTTGACACATAACAATAACTGACAATGGTGAAGCCCAGATGCACAGGTGGGTCCAATAACAACATCCCCCATTATAAGAAGACCGAGAAGCACTACCCCATCCTAGAGGGTGATGGTCATCTATCCCTTAGGTAGGTGGAATACGTGTCTCTAGTCTCCACCTCTCCATGAGTGTAGCAAGTATGTGATGGTAGAAAAAATGTTAAATCTGATATGGTAATGTCATAGAATCTCACATGATGAAAGTATGTTCTAATGGAATGTAAAGGATTTTTGTGATAAAAAATTTGCACTTGACACACCCAGATCGGTCGATCCTCACCACCGTCTAACATGACCTGAGAAACATGCCTATACCACTTAGAAAGTAGTACGGAATCCTTCATCTATATATAAACAAATGAAATGAGTCATATGTGTAAAATGTAAATATAATGTTAGGTTATAATAAATTTAAAACTTTTATAATGTATGAAATTTCATGTTTATTCACATTCTATTAAGAAGTTATTTTTTCCAAAAAAATAGGGGCATCTATTCATGATTTTAAAATCATATAACTAAAGTGTTGTAATTATATACTTTTACCTATAAGTGGAATATTTTTATGATATGGTATTATATATTTATATATGTAAACATTTTTACTTGGTTATTTAAATGTTTATTAGAAAATGGTGTGATTTTTAATTTATGTATAACTGTCTATGTGATGGTATGTTTCATGATTATTTTCTCAGATTTATGCTTTATGCTTTATCCATGGAATTATTTATTATGCGTTAATATCACCTCAAATTCACTTTTCATATTCATTTTAATGTCAAAATTAAATTACAGTCTTTTTATGATAGTAAATTTATAAGGAGAAGTCAAACAATTATACAAAATATAGAATCTTATTCATATATGCACATACTACGATGACGATCAGATAGAAAATGAAAAGGGCGTGTCTTAAAACTGAGAAATAAGCTAGTTATAGTACACAACCAAAAAATTTTGTTAGTATAACTAATTCTACAACAGTAACTGAACATTAAGACAGAATTCATTGGAAATGAACCACGATGCAGGAGGAATGATGACAATGATGATGGTGATGATGTAAACTCATTCCATAACCAACATCATTGTCACTATTCCTCTGAAGCCATGGTTCTTTTCCCACAAATTTGTTCTTGAAGTTCCGTTAGTGTTATAGAATCAGCTATACTGACCACTATTTTTGTTTTTGTGCTTTAACAAGCTTTTATCTCTGTTCTTATAACTTTCCCATAGTAATACACATAGATAATACAAGGCTTCATATGTTGAAAATTTTTCTAATCATGATTCTGATAGTGTAAATAATATTTAAAAAGACGGTTGATCATATAATATTTATTGTACTGAAAATTTATAATGTTTTTTATACCATAATATATGATACTATTATTTTCTTATATAAAAGTTTATTAGAATATCAGTCACATAATGTTTTCAAAAATGAGGTAAAAATAAGAGGTAACACCATATAATTTACAATATGAGAATATTACAATGAAGACAACACATTATTATTGATCAGAGTGTACACTCGACCCAACAATGTTAGAGAAACGTTTTTGGTTATGACTATTTTGGTGACATATCATGAATCTCAAACTCTGTCCTTATTCTTGAGGATATTCCACCCCATTATCCATCCTTTTGGCCTTAGATCTCCCATGGGTATTCAACTAGTTGATGTCAGGTATCACTATTGGCTGGCCTTCAGTGATTGGGAAATAAAAAATATCCCCAATAAGAATCAATGGTGCATCATAATAGTTAGAAATAGAGTCCATCTAATATATTGGATCAATATATTCTTACCATGATATGTTCATAGAGGTTCATGCTACGATGGTGTGTGCACATGCAAACTGTAAGGCCTAAAAGTTTCCACATTAACATTGCATTGCTTCCAGTAATACCACTATTTTCACCAAATCTAATTGTGATTTGTTTTTAATGCTATTGATCTTTAAGTCGAGATTCTTATCATAGAAAAAGGCATACATGATAACCAAAATCTTCTTCAATGTTCTTTTTAATCTCTTGTTGAAAGTGTCTTCCGTAACATAGCCCTTGCTGAATTCTACCTAAAGATAGTTTTTCTATCAACAAAGTACTTCATGAAACAATATAATGTCTCCTGAACTAGGGTAGTTATAGGTACCTTTATAAGCCCCTTAATGACACCATTTTTGAGATAAATAATGTTTGTGGTCATTTGTCTATACCTCTTCCCCCCATCACATGCCAATGAGCATTTTATTTTGGAATTTGCATCATATAATCTTTCAATTCATGATTATCCTTCCATGTTTGTTAATAAAATTCTTCCATCCACCATTGATCCAACTCAAATGATATATAGAAGAGATTATATTTCACTTATATTGATTTTATCTTTACAATGAAATAGTAAAAACCAACAAAGACAATGTGTACCAAGCCTCATGATTGCCTTCTTAATCAGTTCATTGTAGAATGTTTTCTACATGTTTCTATAAATGTGTCTAATTCAAAACTATTGGAGTGAATTTGCGGATCTCCATGTATCGGTCTATACATTTAGTGCCTTATTAATTTCCCTATGTCGATCAGATATCAAACTGACACCCCAAATGTTGGTGAAATGGTAGCTGATACATGCCATAAACTAACTCTATGATTCATAATTTTTCTTCTCTACAATGGAAAAGGAAAGTGGAATAGGTCAACAGTATTCATATTAGGTTTCCATAATCAACATTATGACCTTTTATTTTTTGTATTGAAAAGTTACATTAATCTAAATGAACTATTTGATTAAGAAAAATGTGTATATTCCAAGGAGGAATACCCAGAAAACCTAATGAAATTGAACATGATTTGGATCTAGTCGGTTATCTTGAGTCACATGATTGTTTGTATCAAGATGGAAGAAAACATGGTTATGGTGCCTTAGTATGGATCAAAATTGTGATTAAACTCAAGATTCACCAACCTCCAAATGCAATATATGAAATCTCCCTCAAGTAGAATCCACAATCATCCCCATAATTCTCACACCATATAAGATATTTACTATATCCTGATTCCAAAACTGTATATCTACCATTCCTCTCAATGTGAAATCCTTTTAGGGTGCTTTTAAATGCATCTTTACTATGGAAATTCCTTCTAACATATATGGTTATATCCAGCTCACTATACCTATCTGTTACAACTCTTGGATGATCAGTTCTGGGTGTGACAACATTCCAGTCAAATTCAAGAACACGTTTCATTTCTTCTGACCAAGATGCAAAGAGTGGTGGATAATTTACTGTTGGTCGAAGATGATGTACAACAGATGAATTTCTTGAAACTTCCTCCATAACATTTGTTTCTCCCTCATCATATGAGCTATTGTCACCATCTATTCCATCATTATGAAACTCCTCATCGGAAGTCATGTTGACATGTGTATTTGGGATATCATCTAGTTTTTTCTCATATGCATAATTTGAAATCGGATCGATTTTACGGTGCAGAACTTCATCATCCACTCTTGTAAGTCTACATCTTCTTAAAAATAGATGTTGTGGTTGTACAATAAAAATATCAACAAATAACCCCAACATGGTACAATATGACCACTGATAAAATAAATTGATTTCTTGGAGCCACTACGCATTAGCAACCAATTGACAAGCAAGATGCCCTACTGTTTCTAGGAATTGAAATTTTATATAGATCATAGACTGGATCTCTTGATTGGGTACTATATTTAAAGAACCATGAATTATAACTTTATGGTCACTTAGGGTTACACATTAAGCTATAATAACCACTATTGTTGGTTGTGTACTGTTAGAATCTCCCTGCTCAGTTTGAATAACCTCCTTATAATAGTAAATATTGGAAAACATGACTCTTTATGTCAAAAAAAGTTTTTTATAAATATTATGATAGTGTAAAAAATATTGAAAATGATTGTTGACCTTGTAATATTTATTTGAATGGAATTTTAGGATTCCTTTTTATACTAGAGAATATGATATTATTGTCTCATTATATAAAAAATTATTAGAATATAAGAACAGAATGTTTTGGAAGCCAAGTTAAAAAGAAGAGGAAACATTAAATTAGTTTATTTATCATTGATAAAAGGACAATTATGATCACATAAAATGAAATGAAGAATAAAAAACACATTAAACAACACATGAATGCATTGTAACATAAAATAAATTTTTTGAAATTTTTCAATAGAACATGGTTTGGATGAGATGAGCCTCACTTTGGATGTGAGGTAAAATCAAATTTATTTTCAATTAGAAGCTTAATAAAATCTTCTAAAGAGATGTACTTGACATTTGAACATTAAAAATATTTCATCCTTCTAATGATATATCTTAGATGTTCTCTTAGATATTATTGAAAGGACAAAATTTTTGGAAAGTTCAAAAGTTTAGTTCATATCCATTGAAGATGTTATTAAGCTACCAATTAAAAATAAGCTTGATTTTATCTTATTTCCAAAGTGAGATTAATCTCATCCAAACCACATTCTATTGAAAATTTTCATGGTATTTATTTTATTTTGCAAAGCATTCATGTGTTATTTAATGTGTTTGTTCTCCTCCATTTCACCTTATAGGATCATAAGTATCATTAACTATTAATTATATGTATTCATTTTTTATTCATATGTTATTGATAAATTAACCTATAATTAATCATTACTAATAATAACTATTATTTATCAACTATATAAATTTTATGATACAAAATTTTTAAAACATTTTCTTATAAACAAAACTTGGATACTAATGTTTCTTACTACATTTTTTACTAAGTTGATCATCATTTAATCAGTAGTTAATCATTAAAATGTTATTCATGAGTTAATAATTCTTCAATCACTCTATAATAATTTCTTATTCAATCAGTAATCATATGATATTCATTATTAAATTATTATTAGCTAATCATTATATGTATTTATTTTTTAATCCTATGAAATTCATTAATTAATCTATACTTATTCATTACTAATAATAAGATTTAATTTTAAACTATATATAAATAATTAAACTAATTTATAAATGACACCTTTAAAACTAACTAAAAATAATTCAATTACTAATAATGACTTTCATTTTTAATGTCTTTTTCCTTGTCCATTTCATTTTTTATCATCATAATTCTCATTTTATCATTGAAAAATATACTAGTTTGATTTTTCTATTCATAGCTATTTTAGTCGTTTCTAAAGAAAATATTAATCGTCTAATGCATAACTCCTTGGAGTGTCATACTAAGAGTGCAACAAGACCTATTTTCATGCTCCAATTCTTGTTTGAGTCTAGCTCAAAGTGATGTTTTTGGGTTTTATACCTAGGTACATCTATGCCAAATCCACATTGACTTGTTTGTATCCAAAAAATGATTTGATTTCTTAGATAAACATATTATCTTTATTCTACCAAAATTTTACAATATTTAATCCTAAGTTATTCTATAATAAAATTTTAATTAATCATTAATAATAATTAATATAATTTCAAACTATATATATCTAATTAAAGTACTTAATAATAAAAATATTTAGAACAAACTAAACTACATAAAAATGAAATATTTGGAACTAGAAAGAAATAAATAAAACATTAAATTAAATTAAATAAAAAATACTTCTAAATGATGCTTTGAAAAAAATAGGGACATCTATTGGACTACTGACTCCACCACACACGAAAATGAGTTTTTGAGAGAGAGAAGTAGTGGAATGAATAGATATGGGTAAAAATGGAAGTGGGGTGAAGGAGGTGGGTGCCATTTATATAGTGTTGAGTAAAGGTTGCATCGGTGATGCCTCCTTTTCCATGTCATCAATCCTTGGAAAACACGATCGGGGGGAGTCGGCAGAGTCGATGCTTTTGTTGCTGCATAATTTTTTGAAAAATGTAAACCTACACATTGTTTATTTTTTTGTTCAGAAAAAAAATTTAAAAACACAGTGGAGGATTTTAAGAGGGTTTTGATTTTGTGTGACTATTTTTATGGAAATCCTCTATCAAATATCCATATCCTTGTGAATTATACTCTTAACCATAAGTATGTTCTAATCAAGAGGAAGGTTTAGTCAGAGAGACATCTTGATGAAATAGAGTAATGGATTTCTTTAGAGAAGTAGAAACTAACTTCTCAACTCCCGATGGAGGGGCCTATGGAACCATGGTCTTATTCAGCATGTAATGTAAAGGTGTTTTCTTTAAACAATATGTCAGTTGGGGAAATGATGATTTTAGTTTCATCATAGGTAGGATAGTGGATGGGTATGTAGCCCTTGTTTCCATCTTCGGATAATGGATGTATTAGAGGGAAATAGAGTTCTCCTCTAGTAGTTCAACCATCAAGATAGGTTTTTTTCTAGGATTCAAATCCTTGAGTTTAAGGTTATACGTCTTCATATAGAATATAAGGGACTTTGGATCTTTGGAAAATAGTTAATTTATTCATAGAGAATCTATTCATTTAAATACATATGATTTTTTTATTTGGGTGATAAGAAAAACACTAATCATGTTCCACCTTTTTCTAAATTTATGGGTTATTCTGATTGAATCCATGAAATTCCATGAAATTTAATCACATTGGGGTTTTATAAAAAAATAATGCTATAGTGGAATTATTCAAGGCTTCACAGTCTTATATAAATAAAAAAATAAGTTTAGGGGGTGAATAGGTATTCTTCTCATTTTTGTTATTTCATTTGAAGTTTTAGGGAGAGAACAATGCTATGAAATCATCTTGGATTTTTTCTACAACGGAATTTTCCATGCTTATAGGGGGACTTCAATACCATTGTATATGAATTAGAAAATATAGGTTGTGTGGCATTCACCAACACAATAATTCATGAGTTCATGTGATTCATGTATACTAAGAGTCTCTTGGACTTGGGTTACTCTGGATGTTGGTTCGCAAGATTAAACAATAGGAAATGGAATATGATAATCTGAAGTGGGTTGTATTTGTGTATATCTAATATTCATGGTATCAATACCTTATCTCAAGTATCAGTTACTTATCTTACAAGGTCTCTCTGAAACTATTCCCCATAAGTTGTGAAATTAAAAATGAATGAAAGTATGGGAAGGTGTTTTGTCTATTCAATGATCTAGATGAGGATAGAGGGACTTATTCAGTAGGTTAAATATTCATAAGGGAACCAAAGTTTTACATTTCATGGGTAGATCTAATTCATTATCTTAAATTCCAAAATAAAGATATTCTATATTGTATGGAATTCCAAACTAGTTGGGTGAAAAAAAATTAGGGGCTTAATGATGACATTGAAATAATTGAGGATAAGTTGCAAGGTTAGTGGGATAACAACATGTTTGTGATTTTTATGAATAAACAAGGAAACCTAGATGATAGAATCCTTGAAACCGAATGATTCTACAGGGAAAAATCGTGATCTATTTCAAAAAATGAGTGAGATAGGAGTTCAACATTCTTCAAGACTTTTGTTAGAGGGAAGAAGGTGGTCATGAAAATAAATCTTGAAAAAGATGATGGATCTATCAAGATGTAGGTGTATGTTACTAGAAAATTCGATCAAGATCACTTCATAGATCTACTAGTAGACGATAATAGTAATAATGACAGTATCCTCAATGTGGTTGAAAGAGGAAGAGGAATTTTTCAATTTCATCCCAAGATTGGTTGTTAATGTGGACAATGATATACCTTAGAAGGTCGGGGATAAGGGAGAAGTCAAGGAGGTAGTGTGAAACATGTATCCAGAGAGCACCCCTAGTCTGGATGGTTTTCCAAAATCATTTTATACAGATTTTTTGGAGTTTATCATGTCTCACTTGGTTGAAGTGGTGTTGGATTATTTCAGAATTGGTGGTCTCAATAGGGATGTATGTGCATCCAAATTTGTGATCATTTCAAAAATCAAGAATCCATCTACCCTCAACCATTACATTCCTATATGACTATGTTACTTTGCGTACAAGTTTATCTCTTATCTTATTATCATAAGACTTTGTTTCATTATCTGAAGTATGGTTTCAAAGGAGCAGAAAGAATTTTCAAAGGGAGAAGTATACAAGGGGAGATTATAATAGTGAAAGAGATGGTGGATGATATACATTTCAAATATATTAGTTCAAATGTCATGATAAATGTGAATATGGATAAATGTAAGATTGGTTAGAATGGAGTTTCATTGTTAAATTCATGAGAATTTATGGATTCCGATATTGGTCTTGTGAGGTATGATTTAGATTTTATGCTTCCACTTGGATTTCTATTTTGAAAATAGGATAAGGTTTTGGTTTTTTCATGTGTTTGAGTGTTCTAATATAAGGGGATCCCATGTCACATAATCTTTTCATTATTACAAGAGAGTCTCTCATAAGGAAGATTTATCGTTGGTTGGAGGTGTGGAAAATGGATATCATTAAGAACTGATCCGGGTATAGTTTGGTATCTCATCTTTTGTTCATGGATGATATGTTCTTCTTTATTTATGGAAAAAAAAAATATTATCAGGTTCAATAATATTATCGAAACCTATGGAAAATAGTGTGGTTAAAGGTTCAATTTAAGGAAGATCAATGTTTTTATCACAAACAAGTGATCATGCAAGTGCAACTGAAGCATACAATTCGAGCTTGGAATGAGGAGGTGATATCTACCAATAATTTATCTTAGAGCACCTATTTCTAATAGATCAACTAATAAGGGAATTTTTATGACATAATCAACTGAATCACCGAGGGTATATGAAACAGGAATTATTATTTACATTTTTTGTGGCCATATTTCTCCAGTCAATAGTTATTGAATCTAATCCTATGCATGTTCTATAGATTCTAAAAAACCTAAATGGAACTATTGACAGGATTTATTTTTTTGACCACATTCATCTGGGATTCCAACCAATATGGAAAGTTCCACTGGAAATCCTAGAAAATAATGTGTTGTCTAATAGATGAAGTGGGGGGACCTACATATTGTTTTGGAAATGATGCATTCCATGAAAGTGAGTATTGGGTGGGATATTATCAGGTGGAAGTCATTTTGAGAAATATTAATGAGGATTAAGTATGGTGAGAGCTGGGTTCATTGGGATATCCATAATAAAAGAAAATCAACAAATGCAAAATTAATGACCAACCATTTGCAGTTTCTAAAAGAGGAGGCTCGTTGGGTGGTGGGTTGATGTGGTATTAATTATTGTGTTTATAACTAGGTAAGTGTCGTGGTAGTGTTTTCAAACTCTTTTCCACATCCTTTTTGTATTTTTTATTGACTACATTATACCAAAATGTTGTTTTTTATTAAAATATTGTTAATTGGTGTGATTTTGTACCTTTCTGTGTAAAATTGGCAATGCTAGTTTAAATCATGTGTTTTAATGTGAATTATTGTCATTTTAAATAATTCTTAAATTAAATAAATTCATTTGAATTTAATTTAATTTAATTTTTTATTCTTTTAATTTTATAATTGTTTCTTCCAGTTAGTTTATAAATTCATCAATTTAATTAATTCTTATTTTTAATTTGTAAATAAATAACTCACTGTAATTTAAATAATAAATTTGGTTTTTAACAATATAATTTTATTCAATTTTTTAATTTACTTAGTTATTTAATTAATTACATGGTTAATTAATTGGTTAAATAATTTAAGTAAGTAATTGTAATTACTTTAATTTGTTCTTAAATTAATTTTTTATAATTTTTAATACAAATAAATTTATTCTCTTAAATAAAGAATACATAATTTTATTACTTAACCTTGTTTTATTTATTTAGTTATTAATTATATTATATTTAATTTAATTGATTAATTTAATAATCCTTTTTTAGTCATATTAAATTTTTAATTAATTTAATTTTTGTTTTGCTTTTTGTTTGCAGGTATTGTGGTCGCACAGTCCTTTGTTTCCATTTCATTACAGTGCATGTGCCACCATTTTCATGGTCCTTGTGCCACCATTTCGCATGACACAGTGCCACCATATCCAACTCACTTGTAGTCTCACTACCTCATCTCCTTTTTGTCTCACAGCAATCATGAGGGTCACTCACGGTGCCACCCCCACATCGCCACTCTTCCATATCTCATACCCATGGCTCTGTTTCCCTCAACCACTATTTCCTCATGGTCTCACCGCTCCTGCTCGCTCATTGTTCCCGTTTCTCCACCCTCACACTGTCACCCCTCTTCTTTCCTACCTTCTTCTATAGGAAACCCATCCCTCCATCACCACAACAGAATCACCAAAAACAAGAAAAAAATTCCCCACAACAATCACACATCATCCACAACTAGAAGCAACAACAAAATTTAAACAGAAGAAAACCAGTGAATCAAACACACAAGATAAAAAGTCTCAAATCTGCCAGATCTAAAGAGCATTCACGATGAACACAAACCCGTGGTCTTCACCTTTTCTCACCACTATCACCCCTCAGCCCCAACTCCCCTTCCTATTTCCTTCCCATGGACCAAACCACCATCCTGGCCCCGAGCCGCTACCTTACGAGTTGAACCAAGCGCCCCAGACCCTCATCTCCACCACCAGTGCCACTCCCAATCTCCACAAACTGCATCTGCACCAGTCTACCACCTCACTCCTTCCTGTCCTCTAAAATACACTACCAGCATGAACCCACCTCACCATGATTCACTGCTTCAACACCTCCACCTCGTACCTCCTCCACCCAACAAGACATCCTACCAGATCCGCCTCCTTCCATGATCCACCGCATGATGTCTATATGGCCCATATCTCCCTCATCCTGCCACTATGCGCTAAAACCCAATCTCGCCTCTACCTCTTGTGGCCAGACCTTCACCCTCAATCCCAACCAAGCCCCTTGATCCGCACCGCCAGCTGCCATTGAATTGAAGCACTCTACGCCAGCAGAACCCGAAGCCGCCACCTTCCTCCCTGAAGTCGAACTGATCTCCTCCTCCCTGCGCCACACAAACCGACACCCCATTCATCCTTATATTTTATTTTCGTTATTATAATTATAATATTATATTAATTATAATAATAACATCATAATATATATAATACAATATATAATATATATAACATATAAAAACATACTTATATATAATATTAATTTAATTTTCATTATAATTAGTAAATAGTAACAAATAAAATAATTATATTTACATATTTTAGTAATAATAATATTAGGTATTGTAAAAAATATATTTTTTTAAGTATTTTCGTTAATTTCAAGTAGTGATATAATATATGGTATATAGTAGTTTCATTTTTTTATGAATCTCTTGCATTTTTTGCAGAGGGAGGGTTGTGACAAGGTGTGTGTGGCCCGTTATTCGATTAGGAGAAGCTACTCCAGTGACCAACACAGAAGAAGTATAACTGTGAAAGTTCCACATGGAGATTTGAAAATACGTCAAATAAGATTCCAGTGACTTTGATTACTAGGTCATTAGAATTCATCATGGGCTCTAGATCATTCATTCATGAGAGGGCAAGATGGGGGACATTTTTATCATTCATCCAGAGCCATCAGGTGATCCTTAGATTCTTCACCACTTTAGAGAGTAGAGTCCAGGAAACATAGTATTAGGTCACAATTCCACCTCTATATTCCTAGGGTGGGACATCGAGTGTCCTCCAGAAACTCATCCACCATCCATTAGCAGGAATTTGAGTTTTTTGGAGTACAAGCAGGGAGACAAATATTTTTCTCATTGCTCTATTTTGTGAATATTCATTCATTATCAACATGCTTGTGTTTAAATCTTTTTATTTTTTAATGTCAATCATGATTCTAGTATAATCTTATTTGGGGGAATAGGTTGGCCGACTAGAGTTTTTGATCTACTGTTTACGCATTCATTTTCTACTGGATAACTCTCTCTCTTTCTTACATCGTCCATACAGTTATTTTATTTTAAATGTCAAGTAATAGTGAAAATTGGTCTTGATTGGAACCAATTTATAAATTTTTTCAACATGAGGAATTAACTAAAAATTTAGTCATGCATCAGAGAGGGAGATTCACCGATTTCAATTTACATGTTGAACTCGGTGAATTCTGATTTTTAACCATTACTTGATCGAATGATTTCTATAGTTGAGATAAGTGTAGAGGTGATTTATTAAAATGTTGACCAGATGAAAAATATGGACAACCACTTTCAATCAGATCCATATCCTTTGATTTAAATGCCTACATAAAAAAACAAAATTGAATCCATCCAATTGATTTCCCCTTCTCTATCATATCGACTTCTAAAGCTTGTTCTCTCTATACATTGTCTACATGTTGTTTTTACTGCCCCTTTACACTCACCAGTTCACCTTCACTTCCTCACACACTAATTTTCAGTCACTCCACTTCACCACCACAAACTGATTTTTTTTGTTTCTTTTTTATGTGTTTTTTCATTTATTTTATTTTTTATGATCCCCAAGACCAACATTAGGCCTTTTGTGGTCGACCCTATCTTACCACTTTTCTAAGTAGTATGTTGGTTATAAATTTTATTTTTTCATCTGTACCCAATGATGCACGAGCGTAAAAATTTTGGTTCCATTGTCCGGGAGGCCACATGCGATATAAAAAAAACAATACAAAAATTCAATAAAATGTCTAAAAAGACTAAAATAGAGAACAAAAAAATATGCAAAAAGATAATTGAAATTAAAAAAATTGTTAATCTTATTCATGAAAACCAAGTCTATATCTGAATACTTAGTACTTGGTAGTCCTAAAATTGATAAGAACCTCAAGGAATTGAAAAAGAACAAACACAAGATCAAAATGGAAGATAATAGAAATGATAACATGAAAAATCCACTTCCTGATAATTTTATCCAACCTAGAATGATGAACCGACATGGAAATGAAATAGTTGAGAGGCATAGTTTGAGATAGTTCTTACTACCTTCGGTGTCTAGTAACCCTTCATGCATTAGACTCTCTCCATGGTCCAGGAATTATGAAATCAAGAAATCCAAGTTTAGTCAATTTCCTACCTTCAATGGAATGCCAAGTGAAGACTCTATCAATATCACTAGAGCCTTCTATTGTAGTGTAAAACAACAACCACTTAGGGGTCTCACTGACGAAGATCTTAACTGAGAGTGTTCCACTTCTGCCTCAAGGGCAATGCTAGGTCTTGGTTTCAAGAGCTAGAAGAAGAAATATTTGTCACCTAGGATCATATTTATAATGCTTTCACAATGAAATTCTATCCTAGGAGGTTGACATCTGAAATTAGGAAAAAAATAATTTGATTCCTTCAGGATGAAGAAAAACTATTTCATGAGGCCTTTGATAGGATTAGAGGATTGCTTAGTAAGTGTTCAAACCATCAATGTACACCCCAATTCCTCATAGAAACCTTCGACAATAGTCTCACCACTTACTACTAAACATTGGTGGATCAGTCTTATGGAGGAGAATTTAGTGATATGACTGGTGAGGAACTCAAAAAAAATTTAATACCTTAGCTCAAAACTCCCAACACAAATGCTCTAGGAGGAGAACCATTATGGGAAAGGAAACATCCACTACTCTTTTATCTGAAGCCCAAGCTGCTGGGTTCTTTAATGAGAACCTAAATCATACCCTTAAAGAGTTGTGCCACCACTATGGCATGTATGACCATTCTCAAACCTATTGTCCAGACTTTGATATGCCTATCCAGCCTCCTGAGAGTGACATCTTTGCTGGCTATGGACCTCAGATGTAGCCTAGGGAAGATCCATTTTCCTACACCGACAATTAGGGGTATAGAAACCATCTGATCCTGTCATGGGGGAAGTAGGGAGTCCTCTAACATGCTGCCCCTCCTAGATTCTAGTAGCCTCCTAGTAAGCAATTCCAACCCCAACCCTAACCAAAGGCTAAGTCATACAACTCAAAAGATGAGGTTAGAGACATGTTCCATCAGTTGATAGGGAGGTTTGATGAACAAAAGACCAAAAATGAGTATGATAAAGTTCAAATGGATGTGATAATGAAGGACATGGAAATTTAAATGAGGTAGTTGGCTAGAGATGCTAGTGATGGAGAAAAGGGTAGGCTACCCGGCACCACTAAATATAATCCTAGGGAGAATTCCATGGCTGTGACCACTAGAAGTGGTCTCCAAACTCACCAAGAGCCTAGTAAAGAACCCCAAATTGCTGAAAATAAAGAACTGGATGAAGATGGATATTAAAATATGAAAGAACCTGAATCTAGAAAACTGGACAACACCACCGGAATACCTCCAGTTCCTATTGTTCTAGATCAAAAACCCATAGAAAATGGATTTAAGAACAAAGACAATAAAGTGAATAAATTTTTTTGAAGAAGAAGCTATATAGATGCCACCAATTGTGAGTAATTTTTCCCCTGAAATCATTTTCCCATAAATAATTAAGAAACCAATTCATGATTTTGAACTGTTGAAATTTTTTAAAGTGGTTAAAAAGATTAACATTTATATCCCATTCATGGAAGCCTGGATTCAAAGCCTATCATATCTAAAATCACTCAAGAATATTTGTTCAAACAAAAAGGCATTGGAATAATTTTCCACCTATAGATATATAGAGTAGTGTAGTGTGATCTTGGAAAATAGGATACCTCTTAAGCTTTAGGACCCAAGAAGCTTTGTCATCTCTTGCACCTTTGAGGATAGAGGTGGTATGTTCAATTGTTTGTGTGATTTGTGTGTTTGTATTAATCTGATTCCCCAGTCACTTTTTTGGAACCTGAGAATAAGAGTTCCCCAACCCTGCACTATTGGGTTACAACTTGTCGATAGGTTCATTACTCATTCAGTGGGTAGGGTCGATAATCTATTATTGGGTGTAAGAAAACTATTTTTGCTTACTGAATTTATTATACTTGGTATGGAGTGTGACCAGGACGTCCCTATAATTCTCGGCAGGCCCTTCATGACCATAGGGGGAGCTATGACAAATGTGTATAAGGGGAAACTGATTCTCTCTCATTACTTGATCTCAGAGAATGATAGGTGAAATCTATAGTGAACCAAAAACCCCGGTTGTTGCTTGCATGAGGATAAGATCAAGTAAGGATAGAGAATCTATTGATGAGTACGAGGGAGAATTTTTGGAGAACCTAGATGAGTTTATTTTGGAGCACATTATTACCCCGAGAGAGTAGTCTAACTTTGAGGAGAATTATTTTGGAGGCTCTAGTGATGAGGAAGAAGCCTTCTATACTTATTTCATCAAGAGGAAACATGAAGACCTTGGGGTACCCAGGCCAAAGTGTCTTCCCTCAATAAAGTCACCACCCACCCTAGAACTCAAGCCACTCCCAGCCCATCTCAAATATTCCTTTTTAGGAGACAGTTCCGCCCTTATTGTGATAATTTTATCCAATCTGGAGGTGAGTCAAGAGAAAAATATGCTTAGTGGTTTGAAGAAGTGCAAGTTTATCATAGGCTAGTCTATTGCTGATATCAAGGGGATAAGTCTAGTTTCTGCCTTCATAAAATTCCCATGGAATCTGAGTGTAAGCCCAGAGTAGAAGACCAAAGAAGAATTAAACCAAACATAAAGGATGTTTTGAGAGAAGAAGTGATTAGGTTTCCTGATGTTGTAATAATTTTTCCCATTTCTGATTACCCATGGGTAAGTCCTATCTAGGTGGTACCCAAAAATAGTGTAGTCACATTGGATAATAATAAAAAGAATGATCAAATCCAGACAACAACGGTGAATAAATGGAGAGTCTGTATAGACTATAGAAAGTTGAATGCATCCACATGAAAGGATCACTTTCCCATGACATTTTTTGATCAAATGTTAGAGAGATTGGAAGATAATGAATTATAATGATTTCTTGATGGTTATTCTAGTTTCAACTAGATTTCCATTTCACATGAGGACCAAGAAAAAACCACCTTCACCTTTCCATTTGGGTCATTATCCTACGGGCGGATGCCCTTTGGCTTATGTGGTGCTCCTTCCACTTTTAAGAGGTGTGTAAGGGCAATTTTTTGAGACATGATTGAAAGGATAATTGAAGTGCTCATGGATGATTTTTTTTGTGGGAAATAACTTTGAGAATAGTCTAAAAAATATGGAACTAGTGTTAGATAGGTACCCAGAGACTAACATAGTCTTAAACTGGAAAAAGTGCCAATTTATTACCACAAAAGGCATAGTTTTGGGACACAACGTTTCTAATAAGGGGCTGGAGGTCGATAATGCTAAAGTTTAGGTTTTACAAAAGTTTCCCCCACTTGAAAATGTCAAAGGAATCAAGAGTTTATTAGGTCATGATTGGTTCTACAGGAGGTTCGTTAGGGACTTTTCTAAGATTACTAGACCTATGTGCACCATATTGGTTAAGGACACGCCCTTTGTTTTTGATGAGAAATGTCTAGAGGTCTTTAATTTGATCAAGGAGAAGTTGACTACATCACCTGTAATCACTACTCCTGACTGGCAGCTTCCCTTTGAGGTGATGTGTGATGCTAGTGACTTTGCAGTAGGAGTTGTTTTGGGGAAGGGGAAGGATAAGAAACTAAATGTTATTTACTATGCAATCAAGCTGTTGGACGATTCCCAAAAGAATTATTCTACTATAGAAAAGGAGTTGGCTACTATGATGTTTTCTTTGGAAAAGTTTAGGGTGTGCTTTATAAGATCAAGGATCATAATTTGCACAGATCATTCATCCCTAAAGTACTTTCTAGATAAGAAGTACTCAAAACCTATAATCATGAGGTGAACCTTACAGTTACAAGAGTTTTTATTGTGATTAAGTTTAAGAAAGGTGTTGAGAATGTAGTTGTGGATCACTTGTCCTGGTTTCCCAATACCCCACCTAAGGAACCAAAAGAGATCAACAATTCTTTCCCTGATGAAAAATTGTTTGCTACCTCTGTGCAACAGTTCCCTTTGTTCATAGACTATGCCAACTTTCTAGAAGCTAGAGTCATGCCCAAGTATCTCACACACATCTAGAGGAAGAGGTTTATATCTGAGCTGAAATATTATATTTGGTATGTTCCTCTTCTCTTTAGGAGATGTGATGGTGGGATTTTGAGAAGATGTGTGGTTGAGGATGAGAATTTTCCCATACTTGATAGCTTCCACTCAATACCTTATGGTGGGCACCATGGAGGAGAAAGTACTGCTCAAAAGGTCTTACAGGCTGGTTTCTACCGGCCAACATTGTTGAAATATGCTCGGAGTCTAGTTATTAGCTGTGAGAAATGTCAAATATTGGGAAATGTAGGAAGAAGGCAGGAACTGCCCCAAAAAGAAATTCTGGATGTTTAAATCTTTGATGTGTGGCGATTGGACTTAATGGGACCATTCCCATAATCTTATGTAAATGAATACATTTTGGTTGTTGTAGACTTTGTGTCCAAGTTCATTGAGGTAGTAGCTCTACCCAACAATTCAGCAGCAAGTGTTGTGAAATTCATCCAGAAAACATCTTTTCCAGATTTGTGTGCCTTGAGTATTCGTCATTGATAATGGGACTCACTTCAATAATTATAAGTTCAAAGGTTTGATAGAGAATTTTTGGTTCTCACATAGGACAAGCACTACAAACCACCCACAATCCAGTTGGAAAGCTGAAGTTTCAAACAGAGAGCTCAAACAGATTTTAAAGGAAATAGTGTCTAGATATAAAATGACATGATCATGGAATGGATAGATCAAGGAGGTCCTACAGTGGCCTTTTAAAGATGATAAAGGATATATATTTGGTGATGAAGAGTTCGATGGGTTATGTGGAATCGTTGGTGTTTTCATCTGATCAACTGGGCCTAGGGAAATGAGGAGATAATTGTAGAAGAAATTATAATGGATGGAAGCATGGTGGTGTTGAAGGGGTTGATTTTTGCAGGAATGGTAACATATGAGAAATTCATGTGGCATTTCTTTCAACATACCCTTATGTGGCCGGATGTTGATATGGATATAGACATGGTGGGTGAAAGAATGGATTTCATTGTCCCATGAAGGGAGATATAGCATGTTTTCATGCATCAATGATTATAGATGTTTGTGATACTAGTGACACCGTTCATCCTATTGATGTGGGGTTGACTCCTATATGTTTAACAAATGTTTAAAGTTTCATTTATATTGGTCTTATTGTTTATATTTTATAGTAATTCAAAGTCACGTACTGGAACCATTTCTAAGTTTCAAGTAGGCGGTTTTGAAAATTTATAAATTATTTTTCATGAACAATTTTTATGAAATGATTTTTGTTTTCAAAAATTTCTTATATGATTAACGAATGTTTAACGTTTTGTTTATATTGGTATTATGGTTTATATTTTATAGTATTTCAAAGTCACGTACTTGAAACATTTCTATGTTTCAAGTAGGCGGGTTTGAAAGCGTATAAATTATTTTTCATGAACAATTTTTATGAAATGATTTGTGTTCTCAACAATTACTTATATGATTAACGAATCTTTAAAGTTTCGTTTATATTGGTCTTATGGTCTATATTTTATAGTGTTTCAAAGTCACATACTTGAAACATTTCTAAGTTTCAAGTATGCGGTTTTGAAAGCTTATAAATTATTTTTCATGAACTATTTTTTTGAAATGATTTGTGTTTTCAACAATTGCTTATATGTTTAATGAATGTTTAAACTTTCGTTTATATTGGTCTTATTGTTTATATTTTATAGTATTTCAAAGTCACGTACTTGAAACATTTCTATGTTTCAAGTAGGTGGTTTTGAAAGTTTATAAATAATTTTTCATTAACAATTTTTATGAAATGATTTGAGTTTTCAACAATTGCTTATATGATTAACGAATATTTAATGTTTCGTTTATATTGGTCTTATGGTTTATATTTTATAGTATTTCAAAGTCACGTAATTGAAATATTTCTACGTTTCAAGTAGGCGGTTTTGAAACAAAATTTTAAAAACTAATAATTTTTTTGTTAGGTGAAAGACGACATCCTCTAAAAAATTTTTTTTGAATTATATATATAAATAAATATATAAAAAAAACATAAAAAAAATTGAAATTTTTTTTCCGGAAAGGTGGCATCGCGGGTGGCGCCTTTCAGCCCCAGTGGAAAACCGGCATCGTGGATGCCGTCTTTCACCCGAAATGTAAAGGCGGCATCCGCGATACCGCCTTTGAGGTGTATTTTGAAAAAAAAATCATCCTAACCGTAATTTGTAAAAAAAAATTAAAAAAAATGCATAAAAAAACTCCCCCATTAGGATGTATGTGCCACTGTTTTTCATACTCACTGTTCACCATTTCGGATGACACGGTGCCACAGTGCCCACCTCACTTCGTCTCACCGCCTCATCTCCTTTGTGTCTCAGAGCAACGGTGACGGTCACTTGCGGTGTCACCCCAGCGTCGCCACAACTCCATACCTCATACCCTTGGCACCGTTTCCCACAACCACCGCTTCCTTACGGTCTCACCGCTCCTCCTTGCTCATCGTTCCCGTTTCGCCACCCTGACACAGTCACCCCTCTTTTTGCCTGCCTCCTTCAGAGGGGTTATTTTTTTTTTTACATTTTTTCAAAAAAAAATTCTTAAAAATACCACCAGGTTTAAAATAATTTTTTTTTTACATCCTAAAGGCGGCACCTGGTGTGCCGCCTTTGGGGAATTTTCCGGCCAGGGCAAGGCGGCACCGGGTGTGCCGCCTTTGCCCAAAAAATAACCGCAAAGGCGGCACCCCAAGTGCCGCCTTTGCCTAAATAATTTTTTTTAAAATTTTTATTTTTATTTTTATTTTTTATTTTGTTTTGTTTTATATATATATATATATATATATATATATATATAAAACAAAACTTTTCAGCAGAATTTTTCTGCTATTTAATATCCAGCGGTTCTGCCATTACAGCAGTCTGGATTCTGACTGATACCCTCACCCAGGACTCCCTTTTATAAGGGGGTTTGCCCTGAAAACAATACTGCATTTTCGATGTGGGATTCTGGTTCTCCTTTTCCTGCACAGTACATTCTGCGTTTCCGATGTGTAATTCTGTTTCAAGTACGCGACTTTGAAAGACTATAAAAGTTAAACTATAAGACCAATACAAATGAAACTTTAAACACTGATTAAACATATAAGAAATAGTTGAAAACAAAAATAATTTCATAAAAAATGTTGATACAGATTAATTTATAAGCTTTCAAAACCACCTACTTGAAACTTAAACATATTTGAAGTACGTGACTTTGAAAGCTTATAAAAGATAAATTATAAGACCAATACAAATGAAACTTTAAACATTGATTAAACATATAATAAATAGTTGAAAACAAAAATAATTTCATAAAAAATGTTCACCAAAAACAATTTATAAGCTTTCAAAACCATCAACATGAAACTTAAAAATGTTTCAAGTTCCCGACTTTGAAAGACTATAAAACATAAAATATAAGACCAATATAAATGAAACCTTAAACATTGATTAAAAATATAAGAAATAGTTGAAAACAACAAAAACTTCCTAAAAAATTTCCATAAAAATTAATTTATAATATTTCAGAACAATTTACTTGAATAGGGAATCTGATCCATCAGTTTGAGGGATACTAGGGCTAGGTAGATAGATAATCGGATCATTGTATCTATGGATTTTTTGGATAGGAAGATAGATTCATTTCATTCATTATATCGAGGTATTTCTTTTTTAAGAGAATATAGACTTTCTTATAATTATAAAATAAGGGACACCTTTATTTTTTGGTTATAGAATACGATTCTCTTAAGGTTAAAAGACATTATTCTTTTAATGGATTTGAAAGTCATTATTTGTTTTGTATAAAATTGTATTTCTTTTTTGTAAAAAGTTTTTATATTTCCACCACACATATAATTGAATTCAAAACATCATATTAGTATTTTTATTATGATTTTATCCATATTAATATGATTTTGATAATAACAAAACTTTTGAATTAATAAAATCTATCATGATTATGATTCTTGTACTCTGATTACTCGGATTCATATAGACTCTGATCTTTTACATTCTGATTTAATCAAATTGTTTCTATTTATGATTATTTGATTGGACTGAGAACCATGTCCAATAAAAAATGTAAGAGTTTTTTATTTTTTAGTTTATTTCTTTTAAACTACATTTTTTAATACTAAAATATTCCCACTTTTAACTTATCTATTAGAATAATATTCTTATGATCCTAATAAAAATTATAGGCATAATGATACAACATTGTGTGGTTTTCTCAAGAGAATATTCCAACTCATCTTTTAATATCCATTTATTGTATTTTCTAGCTTTACCATTATCATTACTATATGAATAAATTGAAAATTTCTCAACTTGATTAATGAAACTAAATTCATATTTTTAAGAACTACTAGTTGATGAATTATCTTTTAAATAATTTCTTATCAAATTATTATGTCTATTACTAGAATGATACGTCTTCTTCATATCGTTTTTCTATTTTAGAGGATTCTCACTTTTTTTATCAAATTATAAATTATCCATTTTCATTATAAAATTCATGGAAAAGATTCCAATGAAATTATAGATTCATCACCATAGTGGTTTATTTAGTTTTAAATTCATTTACCCTATATAATCCATCTTTAAATAGGTGAATAAATTTCATTAATGTATTCATCAAATTCATCATCATCAGAATCAATTGATTCCCCAATTTCCAATTATTTGAACTTATTTTTTCTTATAGCCTCAAAGGATATATAATCTATATCTTCTTTTTGAAACTCATTTCCTTTATCATTTCATAATCTATGAGAATAAAATATAACTCCTCTAATGAAATATATTCCCTATCTTCCATGTCTAAAACCATGGCATCAAATCATATAGGGAAATTTATCAAAAGTGTTTTCAAAATTTTTGAATCTTATATCTTCTAACCAAATCCATAGATATTACATACCATCTCATTGAACCTAATGAAATAGTCATCAATGATTTCATCATCGACCATTTTAATATTCTCAAACTTTATTCTTAGTATTTTCATATTATCTCTCTTAACATTAATATTTCCTTCATAAGTACTTCCTAGTTTGTCTAAAATATCGTTGGTAGTTTCAACACCCATCGCTTTAGTGTATAACATTTTTGATAAATCCATTAGGGTATAATTATGATATTTTCCATCAACTTCAAGATTTATCATTTTAGATTTAGTACAATAATAATACTTAATAATAGGTGGTAATCTAATGGTTGATACGTCTTTCATTTATAAGAAAAGCGATTGAAGGAAAAGAGTATAATATTCCTCTATGTATGGTAGTTATTTCCCTAAAATTAGGCATTCCATGGTTTCTCACTAAATTATGATCCTTCATTTCTCATAATGTTTTCTTATCATGAGAGGGGATCTTTTTATGATACCATTTGATTTAACCAAGGATCAGTTGGGTTCTAATGAGGGGGGGGGGGGGTGAATCCATAGTACATTGTTTTAAAAATTCACTATTCTGTAATCTAAAATCTATGACTGATTAAACTATCTATCCCTTATCTTAAATTCTGAAAATCCGCCTGAATGAAAAAATAAAATCAATGAAAAACACAGGGATTCTATTAGGTTCATTACAAAGGCCTACTCCTTACTATAACCATTTATTACACCTTGATAAAGGTTATTCACTTTTTTTAGTCGGTTACAACATGGGAAAGTTGTATCCCCATAAAAAATAAGTCCAATAGTGCTTCATATCTAGAGTCCCACTATAAATTACAAGCTCCCAACTTCACTAACAACTCTTAACTCCCATAGGTGGATCTTTATACTATATCCATGGTGATTCTAAAATCTCATAAGCCTACTCGAGAGTCCCACTGGTGACCTCTTCTACATCTGAGTCCCAAAAAAGACTTCAAAATTCCTAAATCACACAATATATGAACTTTTTCCTAAATATATCTATCAAATTTTTATATTTCTGGAAAACCTTCGTATATAGTCTTTCTCAAAAAACAAACCAAAGCACATGATCTACCCATGTACAATATTAATGAAATTAGGCAACTGTTTTTCAATGACCTTATCTTTATCACTATCCATTGAACATAAAATTTCCTGGACTAATCTCAAAAAACTCATAACATGGTTATATATCTTCTGAAACACTACCTAGATCGGTCTCAATATTTATGTATATAAAATTAATGGAATATCAATTCAATTTTATTTAAAAAAGACAAATATAAAATATTCCATGATAATTTTATGTAAGTGTTATTTAATTTTCATGAAAATATTTTATAATTCATGCACACCTACAATGCCTCTTTCCTTCTCACTTTAGTGCTTCCACTGAAGGCCTTTCCTAACCGAGGCACTGGTTTTATGGCACCCAGGATATGATGTTACACTAACTCCTCCTAATCAACTCTAATTTGAACCTTTGGTTTTTTTAGGCTCTCAGTAGATTATTTTGACCACTCTAACCCGTAATATTCTTAGACCAAAGTAACAATGGATGTTATTATTCTTCCTTCGATGTGGATATCTCTTATTGTTGTGGAATCCACCATTATTCTCTACTCTCTATCTTTGAGAGTGAAAAATTCATATGCTGCTGATGGATTGGATCCTTGTTTCGATGGATTGAAATTATAGGGATTTCTCATTGATCTACCTCAACTTTGACTCTCATTGGCATTTATCAACACATGTGATTGATTAATCGTGTGAATAATGGTTTGTGGATACACTATTTTCTTTTTTGGGAAATTCAATTTAGAGTAGATATGGGTGTGGATTTTTAGTTTTTTGGATACCCTATGTGGGGGAATATTGACATGTAAGTAACATCACCATATCCCATTTATTATATGTAGAAAGTAGTTATATGTGTTACATGGAAAGATTCCATGTTGGAATATGGAAAGATTCCATGTTGGAACATTGAAAGATTCCATGTTGGAACATGGAAGGATTCCATGTTGGAACATGGAAAGATTAAATTTTGGTACATGGTAAGGTACCCCATTTGATATGCACGCTATGTATAAGGGAGACATTCCATATAATTTGGATGTACATGTTAGGTTGGGAAGAGTTTTATGAGAAGGTAAGGATTGAGGAGGAACATTCTATATACATGATGAACACACCATTTACTTCTTATGAATTTTAGGTGTGAGGATGAAGTGGTGATATGAGGAAATTATTGATATATTATATATTTATATTTGGTTTTTACAATGGTTTTTGGAGGACCCCTTCATGGTTTTTATTTTAGAATCCTATTAAAGGAAGTGTGGTGTGAGGTCCAAGTGGGGGCTGTAGGATTTCTTCTTGGAATGACTTAGAATTACCATGGTGTATTTTTTTATTCTCTTTTTGATTTTTTCTATAATTAAGGATAGTGTAGTCTCATGGTTGTGTTTTATTAGTCAGTTTCTCAAAGTTTAGTTTTTTTATAGACATTATGATATGGTGACCCTATGGGGATGTCAAGAACAAATGAGTTCTATTAAGTAAAGTTTTAATTAGGTCTGATGGACCTTTTAGTATATTATAATGTGTGAGGTATTGATTGGATATAGGTTTTATTCCAAGAGGATGGATGAGGTCCTATTTATATGGTCTTGAATTAAGGATTTTTACATGTGGTTGAGTAGAACTGTATTGGTTTTTATGTTATTTATGTGGTTCTGAAAACTATTTTGGGTGCCCTATTATTTTCACCCCTATAGGGATAGTACTGGTTTCAATTAAAATGGTGATGGGTTTTAGTTTTCTCAAATCATGACTTTGTGGCCTCTGAATTGGATTTTATTGGTCATTTCTATTCACGTTCTAGATGTGAGAGGAGTCATTTGGGATATTATTAGATTTGGCATCAATTCTGAGAATTATATAATGAAATCTTCTATTAGTTGGATAGTGTTTTTTAGGTCTGGGGAGCTTATAGTCTACCTATATTAGTGAAAAATTTCTTTCTAGTTTAGTATTATATCCTATCTATGGTTTGGGGATTTATGGATTTTTTTCTTCTCTATGAACTTACATGGAAGTGGACATGTACATGAATAAAGTTCCAACCTAGTTAGGTAGAACATACTGAATATTATGATTAGATTTCCTGGTTGAATCTTCCCAACCATGGGAACATTTATGGGTTCTCTAGTGTCATCCAATATGTTCTTCTTGCCAATTTATAGTCTTTGAAATTCGCGTACTTGAAACATTTTTAAGTTTCAAGTAGACTGTTTTGAAAGATTATAAATTAATTTTTATGGACATTTTTTATGATGTTTTTGTTGTTTTCAACTATTTCTTATATGTTTAATCAATGTTTAAGGTTTCATTTATATTGGTCTTATATTTTATGTTTTATAGTCTTTCAAAGTCGGGAACTTGAAACATTTTTAAGTTTCATGTTGATGGTTTTGAAAGCTTATAAATTGTTTTTGGTGAACATTTTTTATGAAATTATTTTTGTTTTCAACTATTTATTATATGTTTAATCAATGTTTAAAGTTTCATTTGTATTGGTCTTATAATTTATCTTTTATAAGCTTTCAAAGTCACGTACTTCAAATATGTTTAAGTTTCAAGTAGGTGGTTTTGAAAGCTTATAAATTAATCTGTATCAACATTTTTTATGAAATTATTTTTGTTTTCAACTATTTCTTATATGTTTACTCAGTGTTTAAAGTTTCATTTGTATTGGTCTTATAGTTTAACTTTTATAGTCTTTCAAAGTCGCGTACTTGAAACAGAATCACAAATCGGAAACGCAGAATGTACTGTGCAGGAAAAGGAGAACCAGAATCCCACATCGGAAATGCAGTATTGTTTTCAGGGCAAACCCCCTTATAAAAGGGAGTCCTGGGTGAGGGTATCAGTCAGAATCCAGACTGCTGTAATGGCAGAACCGCTGGATATTAAATAGCAGAAAAATTCTGCTAAAAAATTTTGTTTTATATATATATATATATATATATATATATATATATATAAAACAAAACAAAACAAAAAATAAAAATAAAAATTTAAAAAAAAAATATTTAGGCAAAGGCGGCACCTGGTGTGCCGCCTTTGCGGTTATTTTTGGGCAAAGGCGGCACACCATGTGCCGCCTTGCCCTGGGCGGAAAATTCCCCAAAGGCGGCACACCAGGTGCCGCCTTTGGGGGGTAAAAAAATAAATTTTTTTAACCTAGATGTATTTTCAAAAAATTTTTTTTGAAAAAATGTATATTAAAAAAAAACTCTTCCACAGGACACTCGTCACACAGTCACCACAACAGAATCGCCATAAATCCGAAAAAAGAATCCCCACCACAATCACACAACATCCACAACCACCATCCCGGCCCCGAGCCGCTCCCTTGCTAGCTGAACTGAGCGCCCTGGACACTTGTTTCCACTGTCGACGCCGCTCCCAATCTTCACAAACCGCTCCTGCACCAGTCTACCACCTCGCGCCTGCCTGTCCGCTACAATCCTGCGCCACTGTGAAACCTCCTCAACATGATTTCGTGCTTATTCACCTCCATCCCATACCTCCTCCACCCAGCAAGAGACCCTACCTGATCCGCCTCCTTCCCTGCTCCACCGCACGGCATCCGTCTGGCCCGGATCTCCCTCATCCTGCAGATGCGTGCTGAAACCCTAACTCGCCTCTACCTATTGCCATCAGACCTTCTCCCTCAATCCCGGCCACCCCCCTTGATCTGCACCGCCAGCTCCTGTCGGATCGAATCCATCTGCGCGAGCAGAACCCAAAGCCACTGCCTTCCTGAAGTTGAGCTCTTCATCTCCTCCTCCCTGCGCCGCACAAACCGACCCCCCCAATTCATCCTTTTCATTTATTTTCTTTATGAAAATTATAATATTATAGTAATTATAAGAATAACATCATAATATATATATGACACACTATATAATATACATAACATATATTAAACATACTTATATATAATATTAATTTCTTTTTCATTATAATAAGTAAATATTAATAAATATAATAATTATATTTACATATTTTAGTAATAATACAAATAGGTATTATAAAAAATATTTTTTTTATAAGTATTTTCATTAATTTCATGTAGTGATATAATATATGGTATATAGTAGTTTTATTTTTTTATGACTCACATGGGTTTTTTGCAGTGTGAGGGTTGTGGCTCGGCGCGCGCGCCCCATTATTCAGTTAGGAGCAGCTGCTCCATTGACCAGCGCAGAAGAAGTAGAACTATGAAAACTCCACATAGAGGTTGGGGAACACTTCAAATGAGATTCCAGAGACTTCGATTACTTAGTCATCAACATTCATCATGGGCACTATATCATTCATTCACCAGAGGGCAGGACGAGGGACAATTTTATCATTCATCGAGAGCCATCAGGCGATCACTAGAGTTTTCACCACTTTAAGGAGCATAGTATAGGCATCAGAGCATCAGATCACAATTCTAAATCTCGATTCCTAGGGTGGGACATCGAGCGTACTCCGACACCTAATCCACCATCATGTAGCAGGAATTGGAGTTTTCTAGAGTTCAAGCAGGGAGATGAATATTTTTCTAATTTCTTAATTTTGTGAATCTTCCTTCATTATAAACATACTTGTGCAAAATACATTTAATTTATTAAAGTCGATCATGATGCTAGGCTAATATTCTTTGGGGGAATAGGCTGGCCGACTAGAGTTGTTGATATACTGTTTACACATTCATTTTCTACTGAATAACTCTCTCTCTTTCTCACATCGTCTGGACAGTTATTTTATTTTAAATGTCATGTAACAGTGAAAACTGGTCTTGATTGGAACCGATTTCTAACTGTTTTCAACATGAGGATTTATTTGAAATGTTAGTCAAGCTCAAGAGAGAGGGAGTTTCACTAAGTTCAATTGACATGTTGAACCCGATGAATTCTGATTTTTAACCGTTGCTTGATCGAATGATTTCTGCAGTTGAGATAGCTGTAGAGGTTATTTTGTCAAATGTGGACCATACGACAAATCTGGCCAATCGATTTCAGTTAGACCAAAGTCCTTTGATTTAAATGCATAAATAAAAAAAACAATATTGAATTTGGAATTTTTTTCCCCTTCTCTATCATATTTAATTCTCAAGCTTGTTCCCACTACGCATTGTCTGCCTGTTGTTTGTAATGCCCCTTTGCACTCACCAGTTCACCTTCACTTCCCCACACACTGATTTTCACTCACTCCACTTCACCACCACCAAATGATTTTGTTTGATTCTCTTTATTTCCTTGTGTTTATTTATATTTTATTTTTTACATCACAAAGAACAACATTAGGCTTCTCTATGGTTTGACCCTATCTTTCCACTGTTCTATGTAGTACGTAGTTTAAAAGTTTTAGTTTGTCGCATACGCCCAATGACGTGCGAGTGTGCAGTAAGTGAGGCCCTTTACATTCTTGGGTGTCTATTCCTTAACATTTCTTTTAGTGAAGAAATTCTTTTTCCATGATTTTTGAGCTCCACCCTCTACCATCAATAGAAAATTATTCATGATAACATTATCTTGAATGAAGAATTTGACATATGTGTCTTAGTGAGATCGACTGCTAGGAATTTCAATATGTTGTACTAAATTGATAAGGTGAATAAAATCATCGGTCATGAGGAATGGATGGTAATGGTTTTTAAGGAGATTTCCATCAAAATCGTTTTTGTGGCATCGTGTATGAGAAACCATGATTTTCCCACTCCTAAAAAAATTTAGAGGATAGGAATCTCTATTGTCTCATGATGAAGATGTTGTGATCTGTATAGACTGGAAACCATTTGCAATATATTCATTAAAATTGATTGGGCTGTAGGCATTTGGAATTATCTACGCTAAGAGATGAGTTTAATGGGAAAAGTAGTTTTTGCCAACCACTTCCCAAATGAATGGTTCTAGGGGCAGGACAATAGGGGTGGATAGTTAGGTCTGGAGATTTATTTTTACAATGGTGTGTTGGGTTTTTTGGGGTGGGAGGAAAAGTCAACAAAAGTAAGAGGATTATCATCTACATATTTATAGGTTCATGTGAATACCCATGTCATGGAGCTGGGGTCTCTTGTCAAAGTAGGTGCGTCATCTGATATGCTAGGGATATTTTTGGCAATGGGGTATTATGATTTAAGAGGACAGATTCAGTGTACATGTAGATAGATTAAATGGAATTTGCCTTGAAGGGGTATAAAAATGAATGTGGATGTCTCAAGTATATGTGGTTGTTTGAGAGGGGTTCTTGATTGGGATTACAATTTTTTGACTATTCTTGGATTCAGTGTGTATTATAGACCATGTACCTATTTGGGGTAGTGATCAGAGTGATGGAAAAAGATATTTCCTTATGTAGTCTGTACTATATAAATATTGTTGAAGTGAAATCAGACTTCAATGTGCTGGTCTGGATTCTCCTACAAAAGGATAGATTCCCATGGGATTTGATTTATTTTGGTGTGAATGTGAAGGAATTTCATCACATCTAGTTTTTGTATTAATCACACTTTGATGGAAAGAAACTATGCAGTTGACTTACTATGTAGAAAATGGAATCCTGAGAAAGGTATTGCAATTTATTTCAACATTGGGTCTTTACCAATGGATTGATTTCTTATTTTAAGGGATTATTCCCTAGAGCTTCGCCCCTTACATCCTACATAAATTGGGTTTTTTATTTTTCTTATATATAAACAAAAAATGGAACATATATTTGAGTGTTATTTCAATGTTTTGGAAAAATAATTCATGTTTTTATTGTAATAGAGGATATAGACATGACTAATGGGAACCATGAACACCCCTACCCAACTCATCAAGATATCTTCTCCACCTTCGATGTGGTATTATTTTAATGCTCTTAATTTTCCTTCTAATTTCTTGCCTCCAAATATTATATTAAATATAATTGGTAACATGAATTATTTTAATTTTGATAATGAGAATAGAATAGATAGTTAATATAATTATTCTAATTATGTAATTATTTTTGAATTAATATAACTATGTATAGATGGATTCTAATTGACTAAAGATGTAATTTCTAGAAGAATGGTCCCTATTATGCTCCAAAAGATACAAAATATCACACTCCCCGCTACTGCAAGCTAGTCATTCCAGGTTATCAATCTAAACTCACATTATAGTTTTCCCAATATTTAATGATATAATCAATATTATTCTTTTGTAGACACCCCATACACATTAAATGACATCACTAGAAACAAGTGGCATTCTAAAAGTAGTGAGAATAACCGATGAGAGAGGGAGAGTATTAGTTGGATCATCTGAATATATAGAAGTTATAGAATTTATTATCAATTCTATAAAACATTTTGATTTTAGCATTCCTAAATCAAATAACATTATGAAACTATTTAAAAAATTATATATGATATAAATCATTCAATTTTTTTGAAGGCGATTTTTGGTTAATTGAATTAATATATTTTAAATTAAATAATAGTATATAATTTTAATTAAGTAAATAGTGTATAATAATACATTCAATTAATTCATCATTATGGATATTATTTTTATCCTCCACTATTAACATAATTTCATCATCTTCACCCTCACTTGTTATATCCACTATTTCAACATCATCATGGATAGATAAAAAAATATTATTTTTTATAGGGTTCACTGTTAAAAAATAGTTCATCAACATCATCACCCAATACATATAAATTTATAAATTTCACATGGAATAGAACAATCCACATTTCATCGACTCTGTAATCCATAAAACATAGTAGTTTATCAAGTGAGGCCACAATATATGGATTATGAGCCTCAAGTTCACCGATATTAATCACATTTTTATTGTATCCCATATTAGTGAGTTTTGTTAATATGCTACTATTTTTTCAAAAACTTTTTCTTGAAAAAATATACAAAAAATAAATACATTAATATTAACGTAATTTAATCTCCGACAATACTTTAATGGTCTTCAGGACAAAAAAATAAAATCATTTGATATTTTATCTCAATTATCAACAATCATGATCTATATTGAAGAATAGAGAATACTATTAGTTAATGATAATAAGTAATTCAATATAATTTTACTATAAAATTCAGTTGGATCTTACACAATTGGAAAACAAATAAATCATATCTTTGTTATCAACTTTTTTTGTATTTTTCTCATATCGAATTAAAATATTTATTTATAACATTTTTATGTGTTTAGTTATTCAATGAAATATTAGAAATATCAATATTAATTAGCACATATCTATGTTCTTATATATGCTTTGTTTATGTTAATGTAATTGAATATATTTTTCCATCTTGATGAATTAATATTAGAAATCTTATGGATAAACTATATAAAAAATACTTGTTTTCTCTCTTCATCATCACATCCTTCATGAATGAGTCATGTCTCACACTACACCAAAAATACCATTTAGTGGTGGTTTAAACCACCATGAAATGTGGTATCATTAATCATTACATGGTTCTCTTAAAAACCATCCAAAAAATGATTTTATGATGGTTTAAAGAAACAATACAAAACAAATAACAACAGTTTATATTTTTTAAACTTTTTAAAAATTTGAAATTTATTATTCCCACCATTCTTTGGTCCACCAAAACAAGCCAAGTAAAATCAAGTATATATATATGTGTGTTGTGATATTTGAAACCCTTACCCATTGGTTATTCTAAAGAGATTTTTCCACCATGCTAATCCCTTCAGGTGGTGACTAAATAGACTTTAATATCCTTATATATATATATATATATATATATATATATATATTTAAATACATGTAAATACAAACATATATATATATATATATTCATATGTGTACATATATTTATTCATAATTTATAAATACCTACATATAAAATTAATTTACATATAAATATTGATTTATATATATATATTATTTAAAAGTATATAAACACATATAAACATATATATATATATATGTAAATATATATATATATATAAATAAATTTACATCACTACATAAAAATACATACATACATACATATATATATATAATTAAATATAAGTGTATATATGTGAACATAATTTATATAATTATTTAAAAATATATAAATGTATATAAATGTATATAAATATAAATAAATTTACACACATAGATATTTAAATACATATAAATATCTCTAAATTTCTATATATATATATATCAATATAAATACATAAAAATATACGTAAATACATAAATATCTAAAAATATATATAATTATAAATAATTATATATAAATATAAATAAATAAATAAATACATACATACATACATACATATATTTAAATCCAATTGTATATAAATTAAAATTAAAATTTAAAAAAATACATATAAATATACATAAATAAACACACACATAGGAAAATATATATATACACACGCATATAATATTTTTTACATGTTTAAATATTTATTTATGAAATTAAATTTATATATGAATATATATATATATATATTGTAGTTTGGTTGGTTCTCGAGTGGAAAACACCTTGTAATCCTGCATAAAAAACATGAGATCAAATAAAGAATGGGAATGATTTTTGTGGAACAACAGAAGGTCTATGAAACTATACGCACTATAGTGATATCCTCTTGCATCAATATTATTCACCCAATTTTGGATTTTGAGGAATGTATTTTTGCTTGTGGGATGATAGAACATTTAGCTAGAATGGGACTTTAGGCCATAGGGCCCTCAGGTTAACCTCTCGTCAGGGATGTCTGTTGAATGAGAATTATGGGTGGTAGGTGTGGTGGTGTTTATCAAGTGTACATCATAAAAAAAGTGGTGAAGAAATATGTGGAGATATGCAGGTGTTATTTGGTGGATGCACCTCAAACAGATGATGGGTGTGTTGGAATCCATCTATTGGCCCTCCACCCCCATAGTTTTTTGATGTGTGGAAAATGGGTTCCCTATAACGATGTAACATAAGAATCACAATAAGATATATGTTGGAATTATATTTCATGGTCCAAGATTGATTAGATGGTTTTATATGGTGTGGTTTGATTTTTTGTGGCCCAATGTGATAGGGGAAACTTGAAGTCTGTGGTTGGAGCGTGATAATGTTGTTCAGTTGGGCCTTTGTAGTCTTATCCTAGGTCCTTTGGGCCATATTTATCTAGGAGTTGGATCCATAATAATCTAGACCTTGGGGATATTTAATGTTTGGGACTTTCATGTCATGCAACAGTTCTTTCATAAGCCAATAAAGAATGGGTTTGTTTCCTTAATAAAAGTGGATTTACTATAACTTATTTCTATATTTATATATTTATTTTTAAATAATATTTAAATATGAAAAATGAAAAAAAATAAACACTATAATATCCATAAGAATGTTATACTATGGTATATGTTCCTCCACTAAAAACCATAAAAAACCTTTTAAACCATGTTGAAATTCCATTGAATGTTCAAATAATAAAGTATCCCAAATAAAAAATAAAACATAATGTCCTTACACTCATTTTTTGAGTAATAAAAAACATTTTAAAGGGTTATTATCATACAAAATATTGTAGTCCTATTTGAAAGCTTCAATTTGACAGCTCGTGGATCCCAAATAGACACATAAATCAATATTTCTAGTCATTTGAAGTTGAATCCTACATTTCAACATATCTTAAGATATTAATTAATTTATTAAAATTTCTATAAATAAATTTTCATTAAATGTATTTCCCTCAATAATAATTAGTATTTTTTCATTTTAATTTATATTTTTTTACAAACAATTTTCACTAAATCTATTGTATATTAAGTGTAAATACATATTTCTTATTATATAAATCACATTTAACAATATATATTATATCTTTATTAGTATAATTAAATTTATATACAACAAAATGATATTTAATTGTATATAATTTTTTTTACAATGTATACCTTTTAAGAGTGCTCGATAAATATGAATATAAATATTTTTACATGGATACATAAAAACATAACAATATATATAATTAAATAGAATTATATATATTTATATATATGTATATGTGCAGGCATTTATATGTAAATATCTAAATAGAAACTAATTTGTCATTTTTCATTTATAAGTAAGTATTAATTGATATTTAATAATTAATAATTATAATTAATAATTCAAAAGTATTAAATATTTTAAGTATTTAATATTTATAAATTCTAAATTTAATTTATTAAAAAATAATTAATAATTTTTTAATTTTAATTTTTAATTATTTAATAGTAATAAAAATCATAATTAATTATTATTATTAGTAATTAACTGTTTTTAATTTTACAGCTGTATTTTAAAACTAACTACTAAATTATTTAAGAATATTTATATTTTTTGATGAGTTTATTCACCACTAGAAAACCACCACTATTTTACAATGATGTTTTAACAAGGTTCCTCAAATTAGCAGTCATTATTAAAAATCTATACAAAAAAAACATTTAGTGGCTCTTTTGAAAGCTATCATAAACTACCATTTTTCTGGTAGTGTTTATCCTATCCAAACACCTCAAAGAATTGGTGAGGACCCTTTATCTATGTATACTATCTTAATAAAGAATTCAACTTGATATTTTTTATATATAAGAATTTAAATTACTGATATTCCTAATAAAATAAATAAATGTAAGAAACATAATCTATTATGTAATTTGTTTGGGTATTATTAATATAAGAATGATAAAAACAAAGATGAAAATAACTTTTTGTAGGATACATTAATTGATAATTTATGGTCCCTACAATTTTAACATCCTTACTGAAATAAACTATTAAATGAGTTATCATAGTGAAAAATGATATGGAAAATATCATCTCCAAATGAAATTATTAAATTACAATCCATTCCTAATGTTGTTTAATATATATAGGTTTTTTTATTTTTCTAACAAAGTAGTCTGAATAATTTAAAAAAAAATATGAATGACGATATTTAATTTAGTAATAATATATTCAATTATATATAGATAAATTTATCCATCAAAATATGAGTTTCATTAATTTTATAAACATCTATCTTATGATATTTTAGGTTCAAACATTTTAAGAATTTATATGAACATGCATCATCTTCTTTTGAATTCTTATACTTTCAATGGAAAATATATTTTTAATGATTTTCCATGTAAAATGTGTTATAGGATACTCACTAGTATCATTTTATCACTAATAAAATTTTATATTTATATATTTTATATCTTTATGATCCCTAAGATGATTGTTTGATTTCTCCTAATTATTTGGTATTGTAAAAAACAAGTTTATCATAAACATTCTTTTCAATTTCCACAACATCCAAGTTATCACATAATAACTAAAATTTTCAAAAATATTGTCTAAAAAATATACTAAATTTATTCCATTGTGATGTTCTATATGTATATAAGAATGTTATTTTCTTATCAATGTTAAAATGGTTGAATTTTAAGAAATGTTCATCAAGAGTTGAGGATTAGGATAGAATATTAGGACTACATAAAATTTTTGTCATTGCCTCAATTAATTTTCTCTATTAAAGAATGACCTATTAAACTAAAATCCCAAAGAAAAATCTCATAATCATCAATGAAACATTAAAAACTAAAAAAAATTTAAATGTATAGTTTTTGAATCAATGTAATTATTACAAACTATACATTCTTGGCCTCTGTGAGTGTTCCAACAATAAAAATTTCCTAGTCTGAGAAAAAACTAATAGTACAATTTACTATAGCTTCCATTTTGACAATATTGGTGCCCAATTAATTCATAAAAATTCCAAAATTATGTAGTATTTAATTTATTTTTTCATTAAGTGTATGTTATTCATTATTAATTTCACAGCAACCACCTATACTTGGAGAGAGGTGACTTTTTTTGATAGTGTTTCTTGTAAAGGGAGTCCAAGTAATAGAGCTATCCTTCATTATAATACCTGTGATTTTAATCCTATTTTTAGTTGATACACTATAAGTTTTCACCACTTTAGACACCCATAACTTGTAGGGATTTTGGAATAATAATTTATAATTGAGTGAGTGATAAGTTTAGTCTATACGTCGATGTCATTTATAGGTATTTATATAAATAAGAATGAAAATATATCTAATGACTGAATTTTTTTCATACACATTCTATAATTTATATTTTAGGAGATAAAAATAAAAAGTATGATGTTTTAATATATACTTAGATCCATTAATGAATTATATACATCAGTATAAAATCCAAAATGATTATTACCAAGTCCTGAAGAGAAATTTGGTTGTAAAGAATTATTGGTATTTTATGCATTGGAATATGTTGGTTATTGTATAAAAATACCAGTAATTTTTTCTATATTAGTCCAATTCATTTTCTCTAATATTTTAAATGAAATTAATAGTATTTTAAATAATAGTATCAATGGATGTAACACAAAATTTTCACAACAATTATATTTCTATTTTTACTTTATTATAGTATTTTTATTCATAATTTCATCAGAATTTATCAATTTTTGTCTGGTATTATGAAATATAGGGTATTTTTATTTGTCTAAATGTTGTCACTAATATAATATATTTTAATTGATACATGCATTTATCCTTTTATAATTGTTACTAGTCTTGTCAACAAAATTCTTTATCTCATTAAATTTTTTCTGGATCTCATCTTCATCAAATGAAACATGAAGAAACACTAACATAATCAAAAATTAATTATTTATTACTCCACATAAGCAGTAAATATTGTACATCATTAGTAAAATGTTTTTTTGTATTTTCCATATCCTCTATTCAAATATTAATTCCCACTTTTCACAAATTTAAAAATCTCCTGGGGTTACTCTAATAAATTTTATGTTATATCAGTGTCAATAAAGTAAAGATAGGACATCTTTAATATGTTAGGATATTCATCATTCTATGTTATAGTTTTGTAATCATTGTTAATTATTTTTTGAATTTCATACTACACTATCATGGAAATTGCTTATCCATTTTGATAATGGGAAATCCTCAAACATTATACATTATTTGATAAAATATGCCACACCAATCAAAAATATTCAGTATGAAAATTGTTTGAATATCATGTGCTCATAAACATATTATTTTCTCAACCATTTATTGAAATTACAGAATGAGATTGGACAATTTATTATTCCTTTTATTGATTGATTTTCAATTAAAAACTCTTAGAAACCCTCCAACCCATTAACAGATTGAGGTATATTATCAAGTAAATAAATCCAACACTTATTCATTTGTATCATATTGATAATGGTCACTATAAATAAAAAACATGTATTAGTTAAATAAAATCAATTAAATGATATTAAAATAATATAAAATAAAAATCAAAACAACAATTCTTTATAAAAATAAAAACATGTTAAATAAAAACATGGACATAAAATATTAATACAAAACATAATCTAATAATATTTTCTAAACCATTTATTAAAATAAAAAAAATATAGTATAACTATCTAATGAATTGTTAATAAAAAGAACTAATGAATTTCATTAACCACGTGTTTAATAGAAAACATAATACAAAAATGCTCTGATCATTATTATATATAAATTCAAATGTTGTTTTTAGATAATAGAATATTATTTAATAATACTAATATAAATCCCATTTATTTGATCCAATTAACCTTATAAAATTATATGACAACAGATTTAGTAAATATTAATTTAGAATCAAAAAATTATTCATGTATCTCAATACAAAATATAAACACATAAAAAATTAATTTAAATGAAAAAATATATCCTTATGTTTTATTAAAATAAGAATAAATCATAAAAAATTAGAATTAAAATCATTGATATTTTAAAACTATATTTACCTTTTTTTATTGAATATATAAAATAATTATAGATCTATAGTACATGATACTTTAGTTTTAGAGAACAATGAAGTAGAAAGTAAAATATAAAAAATATATTTTAGAAAATAAATTTTATGGATCAACCCTCTTCAGAAAACCAAAATGTATAAAAAATTAAATTCAATAAAATTAATAAAAAATAAAAAAATCACAACCATATATGAATGGGTTTAAACACAATTGTACATGTGATTGAAAAAATTTAAAAAACCATACTAATCATGACTAGAGGGGATGTGATGGCAGCCTAACATTGAAAATGGTGGTCGATGATTGATTATGATAAAATAAAAGGCATGGAGTATGGGTGATGAGATGAGGTTGAGTTTCTTTGGTTAAACGATAGTAGAGAGGGACACTAGTGGAAAAAGTATTTTGCATGTCACTATTATAACGTTGGTTAAACATAAATGACATTAAAATAGTAATGAATTTATATTTCAGTGTCGATTACATTAATAACGGTCGCCGAAAATATAATAAAGGAAATTTTTAATTTCCATTTTATGGAAAACCGATGCTAAAAATTATTTTTATTATTTTTGGCATTGGTATTACTATAAACCAACCACAAAAAAATCTTGGTGAACATATTTTTCGCAATAGTCTTATTAAAACATACACAAAAAATAAAAAAAAAATTATTTTCAACATTTGTTTTTTCATAAAACTGATGATGAAAATAAAAAATGATATTGTATTATTGTAGGTTTTAACAAAAATAGACGTTAAAACTCTTTTATGAAACCCTAACATCAAACCCTTATTTCAAGAGTCACTCTTCATTAATTATCTTGAGCGAATGTGATTTTAAAGGCTACAGTAACCCTTCTAACTGATTTTGTGATTGTGTTTACTCATGTTAAATCATATTTTCATGGTTTCATATCATCAATCCTTCATCTATATGCGATTAAAGTTTATATTTCATCTCCATAACATCTATATGATAGATTGGCATGAGGAGTTTATGTTTTCCATTATTTTTTGTTTTTCCTTATTTTACAAATGTTATAATTGTTCTTTTGAGTGTTTTTCTTTCCAACTTCCAGGGACGTCTATCACGTTCGAGCTGTACCGTGATTAGAAGTTTTTTGTTGTTTTTTTCTTATTTGTTTTATTTTTCAGATGTTTTAATCATTTTTTTAATGTTCTTCCTGCTATCAAATTCAAGGGGTTTTATCTACATTTAGGATCAATCAAGCAGTGTATAACTCTTAAATTTGTAAGTGGTTTGTAAAATTTTCTAAAATAATTTTTTTTATTTTTGAGTTATAAATTTGATTTACACAATAGTTTATTTATATGAATTTCATTTTAATTATTATGTTTTCTTAATGTTTTTTAGTTATTAATATTATTTATTTATTGTAATAATTAAATGTTTTTTTCTAGTTCATTACAAAAAGGAATACTTATTTCTCTTTAGACTAATCTAGGAAGAATGAAAATGATGTTGTTTGATAGTCATTTTAAAAAAACATCTGTAAACTTGAAAGAAGTATCTTTATTCTTTACCATGGTCATCAAGAATTGTTTATAATTATTTATTTAAATAAAATAAATACATATATTAATTTATTTTTCAATTTTTTTCCATATAATAATCATTGATCTCTCAGAGATCAGAATTTTTTTTAAATAATATTTTTTTTGTGTTTAAAATGTTTTTGTTCATATATATATTTTTAAATGTTTATATGTTTTATATGTATGTATATATGTTTATATATATGTGTATATATGCTGATTTAAATTAGTTATATTTTTTATTTTTTATTCTAAACAAATCATCTACTTTTGGATCAGTGACACATCACGCAAAATAAATACCTATAGAAGATTAGTTTTTATTTTATTCTTAATAATCGTTAATATTTAATTTATGAGTACCAATCAGTTTTTAATGATTAAAATTTTTATTCTTATATATATATTTTTAAATATTTATATGTTTTAATATAATCAATAATTATATTAGGATCTGAGGTATTGAATGGATCATAATTGGGAAAATTTATAAAGAACCATTAATGAATACGAAAAGGGAGTTGATGATTTCTTGAAATTTTATAAACATAATATTCAGAAAACATGTTTGATTTTCTTTCCATGTGTTAAGTGTTTGAATATGAGAATATTAAATTCAATATAAATCAAGAATCATCTCATTTTCAATGGTTTTAGCCTTAATTAGACACATTGGATATGGTATAGTAAAATTACTAGAAATTCAACTTCTAATATTGATGAAAATAATTATGATGAAACAGATAATCGTATTGAAGAATTAATTCATGATTTAATTGTTGAAAGCATTGAAATAACAACAAATCTTGAATAATTGTATAGATATTTTGAAAAACCATTATTCACTGGTTGTAAATAAACAATGTTATTAGCAGAACTGAGATTGGTTAACTTGAATGAAAAAAATGGTTAGAGTATTAAAATCTTTTCCCCCTTACTTGATATTTTAAAAGAGATACTCCCAGAAGGGAACATGCTTCCAAATTTCATTTATAAGGTGAAGAAAATATTATTCCTAACGGTATTGGGGTATAAAACGATATATACTTTCCCAAATGACTCTGTGTTGTATAGGAAAGAATATGAATTTTTATGAAAATGTCATACATGTAGAACATCATTCTATAATATGGATGCGAAAGTAAATTTAGATTCATTCAAAGGTACTGAAATCTAACATCATGCTAAATCAAATAATTCTTCTAGTAATCCCTTCATATAATTCTGATAAATTAAATCTGATAACTTCTTAGGTACTAAAATCAAAGCTCTCACTAAAAAATTTGGTACCTTCAGATAATTATTTGTTTAAAGCATCTATATTCAAATTCAGTTAATTCAATATAGTTAAGGTGTCATTTAGATGAATGAATCTCTAATGGTAAATTACATCACCCTACTGTCTCATCACAATGGAATAGATTTGATAAAATTTTCTTGATTTTGGAAGTGAAGTTAGAAAACTCATAATGGGAGTGTTTGCAGTTGGAATGAATCTATATTAGAGCCTATGCAAACAACATAGTTCATGGCCTATTTTGTTGGTAGTTTACAAATTATCCCAATAGATCTGTATGAAGAAAAAATATGCTATGATGATCTTGATGATTTTTGGACCAAAACAGCCATGGAAAATTATTGATTTGTATATTTCACCATTGATTAATGACTTATACCTTCTATGGGAGGTAGGTGTCAATGTTTTTGATTTATAAAAGAAAGAGTATTTTCTTTTCCATGATATGATAATGTTCAGTATAAATGACTTTTCTGCATATGGAACATTATCTGGATACAGAGTTAAGGGACATAAAGCATGTTCAATTTGTGAATAAGATACTTCATATTATCAATTTAATAATGGAAGAATGACATTGTACATGGGACATCGAAGATTTTTTTTAATTGATCATTTTTATTGTAGATTGGAAAATTAATTTCATGGTTTATAAGAATACAATCTTCCCCCAAAACAATTTTCAATTGTAGAATATTATAATAGGGTGAAAAATATTGATTTGATATTTGGAAGGAAAAGTAGTTTTGTTCTTTAAATAATTATCTGGAATAAATAATCTATTTTTTGAACTACCATATTTTAGATATTTATAGATAAAAAATAACATTTATCTTATGTATGTTGAAAGAAATATATGTGACTGCTTGATTGGAACATTATTAAACATAAAAGTAAAGACAAAAAATGAATTTAATTCTTGATTGTAATTTATAGCAATAATAACATGTTTGGAGTTAACTCCCACTATATATAGAAATAGAACATATTTCCCATTGGCTTGTCACACATTTAGAAAGAGTGATAAATTGATTTTTTATCAGTGTCTGTATGGTATAAATGTACCCAGTGGATATTCGTCAATTGTGAAGAATTTTGTGTCAGTAAAGGATTGAAAATTAATAGCTATTAAATCTCATGACTGTCATGTATTGAGGAAACTACAACTACCATTCTCACTACATAGTATATTTCCATCAGCTGGAAGAAATACTATCATCTGGTCATAAAATTTTTTCAAATCCATTTGTGTCAACATTATTGATCGAAATAAGTTAGATGTGTTGGAGAATGAATCTTCTCTATACTTTTCAAAAATAAATGTATTTTCCACCTACATTTTTTGATATAATGGTTCATCTCGTGCGTGAGATAATAACATGTGGGCCTGTTAATTTACATTGGTTGTTTTGTTTTGAAAGATTTTTGAAAATTTCTAAGGGTTATGTTGAAAAGAATTATCGACCAGAGGCCTCTATAGTTCCAAAATATGTATTGGAAGAACTGATTGAGTTCTGTACTGATTATTTGTATGAAGTGGAAAATATAGGTCTCCCTATATCTCAAAATTTGATAGTTCAGAGTGAAGGTAGAGGGATTCAAGGCTTAAAGGTAAAGTTCATTCCCTGTGATGAAGTGATGCACACACATTTATATATTTTGGAACAAAAAATATGATGTTCAATAAAATATATCATCACATATTTCCGAATTAAAGAGAATATATCCAAAATTAAATAAAAATTAGTTGATGATTGAGCGTAAACAGACATTTGTTTTATGGTTTAAAGAGAAAGTTAGAATGAATATATCTATATAAAAACATTGAAACGATTAGAAGGGGGACCATCTATTAATGCGATAACATGGACAAGTTTTGATATTAATGGGTACACATTTTACACAAAAAAATTAGATGAAAAGAATACCATTAAAAATAGTGGGGTGATGGTTATCGCTAAAGCGGTGCATTTTTCAAGGGAAAAATATAAAAACCCAATTTATGATTCGTCGTCATATTTTGTAGTTCTTGAGGATATGTAAGAAATTGATTATACAAAATTTTTTGTCAATTCATCTTTGTGTAATTGGGGTGATAGAAGTAGTGGTGTGAATCAAGATGATTATAGATTTATGGTTTTTGATTTGAAAGATATAATTACAATGAGGAACCATTTATCATGGAGACACATGGAAATAAGATATTTTATTTCATTGATCTATCAAATGATTAGTGGTCTGTAATGTTTCTAGGAAAAAAGATTACATTTGGGTGACTAGAATGATGTAGAAGATGTAATTTATTTACTTGAGTCTTATTCATCTATTACATGATTTACAGATTATTACAATTACTAGAATGCAGACATAGTGCATTCAGTAAATAATTAACACAGTGAAGCCATATGGGAAAACACTAAAATAGACTTCTAATTTTTCTTGAAATTATTTATATTTTGTAATTTTTGAAACATACAATTGTGGGAATCTTTCTAACTTATTTTTGTCATCCTTATTTCTAAATATTTCATTTTCTAATGATATTCAGGTACAAAAAATTTAATTACACTTTCTTGTGTCAATGTCAGATATAGAAATTGAGGAGCAGTTACCGAGGTATATCTATTTTTATCATATTGTTAAATATTCAGTAGTATACTAATTTAATGACAGAAAACTTTTAATTTATAATTTTTTTTGCAGGAGTACTAATCTGTCCTTAGAGGAGGATACTTCTAATTATACTATAGATAAATCAAGTTCTCATGTTAGTAAACATGGTATTATATGTTAACCAAAACTATCACTTAATAATGGAGATGATTGATTATATATTCATTTGATGATAATAATAATGCAACTGGCCTAAATACAGTTCATTTTATCAGTTATATATCAATGTAGAGCCATTACAGGATTAGTACTTTATATCTTGATTTTAAGTCCATTGATAAGATGGTGAAACAACAGCTTTGTGACATTGTGATGATAAAATATCTCTACTAATTTATTTTATCCCATTTTTTGAATATAAAATATTTTAAATGACATATTTCATTTATTCAATTACAAATAAAAATCAATTTTGAGGAAAAAATAGAAATTAAGAAAATACCTCTCTCTTTAGTGGCAGTTCGATGGATAGATTTTTAAAAAAACTGACAAAAAATATGATTTTGGAAGGAACATGTTTTAAAAACCATGCCTTAAGTATCAGTTTATAGATGCAAATACATGGAAGAAATATTTTGACAGCCTTCATAAAGAAAAATTTCTTGCATGATAATTATTTTATATTATAAAATTTATTATATATTTATCAAATTACTTATTAGTTTTTTATATAACAGGCCTCTAAGAGATCTTATCAAGAGATCTAATTGAAAAATGTATACCCTCATACTTTATCACATGTATGGTATCTATTATTAGAGCATAAATTATTGATGAATGTTTTAAAGCATTTAGAGCTCGAAGTATTAGTGGTTCAGAAGAGGTTCAGTTTGGTTCTACATCTCCTTCTACTCACCATGAGAATTGAAAATGAGTGAGAAGAAGGAAAAATGAAAATATCTTACAGAGGAAGAAAATTACGTGGCTGGTAAAGTGTTAAGTAAATATTATTTATTTTCCATGAAGTTTTCTATTTTATAAATTATAATCCCTAATATAACTTTTGAAGTTTTCATTTTAGGATGATCTTCTGGAGCAAGAAACACAATTCTATTTTATCTTAGAGGGTAGGAAGGACATCGTAGCCACTACTTTGGGAAAGGATGAACACCCCATCCATGATAAAGGATACCATGAAGGTGTTAGTATTATAAATGTTTTGGTTAGAGTAAGAAATCAAAATACCCAAAAATAGAATCCTGAAAAGTCGAGATGATAGAGATAAAAGAATCTATGAGAGATCAAATTCAAGGAAATGCACAACACGATTTGTTAGAACATTTGACAAGAAAGTCATAATTTGCATGCCTTACCAGTCTTCCCAGTCTGGTTAGTTAGTTTTGCATCCCCTATAGCCATCCTAGCTAAACTACCCTACCCAACCTGCCTACATTGATCCTCCAACTTCTTAATGGAAAAAACAATATACTATGAATTGTCTGATAGATATCCTCATATAAAAATATACTTTTTAGGGCTCATTCATTTTTTTGGGAATTCTGTACATCACCATTATATGAATATGGGTAATATTAGAATATAAATACCTGATATTATTTATCTTAATGATATACTAACATTTCCTTCTAAAGAGATCACCAGAGTTGGGGATTGTATGGGTAATTTGTTACTTTTTCCAACTAGTCATCTTTATTATATTTCATATGAGGTATGCATTTTTTAAAATATTAATTACACATGATTGAAAATGACTTAAAAAGTTTTCTAATATATAATATTATCTAAAAGAAAAGGAAATTTCACAATTGGAATAAAACATTGAGGAAGAGTCGATTGTAGATACTTATGGTATATCTTATAGGATACAGTGATTATCTCAGGGTTTTTATTCCTTGAATTATATCTATTTTTTTGGATGATGTCTGATATATTTAGAAGATATTATCCATTGAGATCACTCAAATAAGATATCATGCATCTAGTTGATTTTGAAGACCTTTCCCTGAATGTGCAGCAGTTGTTTTCCATGTATGTAAATTGAAATTTAATTTTTTATTTATTAAACAAAAGATGGTTTAAATTGACCAACTATATTTCATTTTTAATTTAGTTATCTATAAAATCTTTTTGTACAATATGAAAGCACAAACATTTACAATTTTTTAGATCCATAATACATTTTCATGGAATTGCGATAAGTGAAGATTTCAAATAGAGTTGCGTATATATGTAAGAGATTATCAAAGATGGAGGTTGGATGTTGGTTTTTTCCATTTCTTAATAATTAAGAACCTAAAGGTAATTATGTACTAATGATCATTATAATGTCATTAATTGTGAACTTTTTGTATTATAGGGGGAATTAGATGTTAGGCATATTTTTTGCAAGTGAATTCACATTATATTGGTTTTTATCTTTATTAGGGACTATTTATAAATGATTTTGTACCTTATTAGACATGTACATTTTTTTTATAATCTCATTATTTTCAATTATCATTGTTTATATATTTATTATTAGTTCATATATATAAAAATGTAGTTCATGGAAAAAAAAGAACACTTGTCAATAAACAAACCAAATGCAATCCAATATATGGAAGTAAATATAATTAATTATTATATCAAATAGTATTCTAATTTTTTGATATATATATATATATATTTGATTTTTATTATCAATTTAATGTTCTATAACAATAGTTTTATTGTTAACAAGGATATTCTAAATATTGTTATTATGTTATACGATTCATGTATGAGATAATCACGACTGGGGTAACTACTGAATTTGATAAGGTTAGTTATATTATTATTTTTTCTATTTTCTGTCATAGTATTCTATTTTTTAATCTCGTATCATTCAATTTTATTTTAGACATTCAATGACGATGAGTCTTATACCCAAATTGAACATTCCCATCTTCGATCATTGTTTGGAAACTATTTCTTAAGTATGATTACGATATGAGGTTTATATATTCTAATTTTTATGAATAATATTACATTTTATTAATAACATTAGTTCAAAAAACTAATTATTTGTTTATAATAGGTGTTTGAACATAATGATATCATATGAATGCTTCACCAATAACGAATACTTGTCATGTTGTAAATTTCATGCATCTGTATTTAAATTCTACTTTATAATACAAATGAATTGATAAGATTTTGATTAACTAGATAAAAGAATGTATATTTTTATATATTTTTAGTTAATAAAAAATTTTCTTTAATTTTTGTATACTATTTTTTTATTAAAAGTATTGTGGTTATTTTGGATATGTAATATTCTGAATTTTCTAAACAAAAAAATTTAGCTTTTGGAATAAATTTTCATAAAAGAAGACATTGAAAACTGACTTATCTATGGTTTTCGGTGTTGGTTTATAACAAACCAGTGCAGAAAACAAATCGATGCTCAATTTTCATCCTTGATTTTTATAAAAACCAATTCCAAAAATCTGTTTTCCACATATGTTTATTTGTAAAAATGACATAGAAAACCAAGACTGTATCATTTTCGATGTTGGGTTTTGAAAATCGATGTCAAAAAGATTATTTTTTTCATATCCTTTATAGAAATATGTTAAAAAATAATGTAAAAAATTAAAAAAAACCAATGTGAAATCCATTTTTGGAACTAGTGGGACTGAGGGAGAAGGATAAAAGAGGGAAATATATAAATAATTCGTATTTAATTAGTGGTAGTTTTTAAAAACCAGAAAAAATATCTAGTCTATGAAAACAATAGAGGATATTTTTAAAATAGACAATTCCCTAATGAATTAATGAGTTATTTTCTACAAATAAAAATAATAAGAATGCATAAGACATATTTTATTTCTAATATATCATTTTATGGTGATTTTACCAAACTGTGGAAATTAAACCCCAACTAAACAATGCCTTTTCATATTGGACACGAGATTTGGGTGTCTCCAAAAACTTCACTACTAACCCATGGTGTTCTTATAGATACATATCGAAAAAATAATAAAATTTATCAAAATATTTTAAACATAGGTGTTTTTAAAAACATTATTATATTTTTTATATTTTTAAATATTTATAAAGTAAGTCAAAATGAAGTTAACTTTCATAAAGATATTGTCACATCAAAATATTATGGTTTGAAGGGATAATGATCTTAACCAATAGTTTCTATCTTTATTTTCACGTTTTCATGATAATTTACACATTAATTAATGTTAAAACTAGAAAATATTCACTTATTTTACACTTTGGGAATAATCACGAATTTATGTGAAAATATATTAGATTTAAAATTTTAACTGATTAATTATTTTTTGAGATATTTTGAATAAAATAGAACACTAAATTTGAATGTTTGAGGAATTTTTTGTTTAATTTTCTAGTCATGGATGACTAATTAGGAATTTATAATATCCATAAGTGAGTAATGTAATGAAACGAGAATTGGCAAAGACAAAGGATATGTAAGAATAAATCAAGAGATATAACCCTTATGCAAGGGGAACTATTCATGAATTTTTTTATAAAAGAATAAACATATGAATAAACTATGCATGTCATATTAATATTTTAAGGCCCCAACCTTAAACATTAGATAATCATGATTTTTGATCAAGAATTTACTTTCTTTCACATTGAGTACTTTTCTAGTTTAGTGTTTTAGAGAATTTGGATACATCTATTACATTACTTCTCAAATATTACCAAGTAGAAACTTATACTCAAACAAATTTTTTCACAATAATAAAACTCCTTAAAAAACAAGAATACTTTCATGATAAAAATATTTTTTTAATTCTCCCTTTCTCTTATCCTTCCGTATACCCTGTGCAAAACATTTCAAAAAAATGGGATGAGCAAAAAAAGATCAGTAAGGGATATAAAATAAGGAAAGAAAAAATTAGTCCATGAATACATAAAAATCAATGAAATCATACTTTTCACTCATAAAACATAATCTCTTTAATATACCTCTTAAAATCATAATATTTAAATCATCAAAATTATAAATAATAATGGTAACTAGTGGAATATATAACATATGTAAAATGTAGTTTTCATATCAATATAGGGAGTAATATTTATGGATTCATTTAGAATACCCATCATATTATATTCCCTAAATTAGTTAGTAGAAACCATAACATTTACCTCTGTCAGGTTAACCAATGCATTGGAGAGTTATCACGGGAACACCAACCACAAATTTATCATAGAACCACCCTTATACATAAGCAATTTCCAAGAACCACAAAATTATCATAAAACTTAAAACCAACTTAAAGGGAAAATAAAATTTCCAAATTTTCATTCACAATATATCATTTCTAGATATTAAGATAATCAATCCAATTTTAAAAATTTTAAAACTTTTAAAAAGAAGATTTATGAATCTGAGTTTCTTGTACTACATTTAAAATTTTAATGTAATTATCATTTTGAAACATTAATGTTGTTATAAATAAATCATTAAAATCATTTGGAAAACATGGACATTATTGAGAATGATTTAGAATAATAAATCTTTAGAATATTTAAAATGATTTTTTTATTAAAGAGTCCCTTACCACATGAGAAAATACTTGAAAAAAAATTAATGAAAGATATTAAACAAAGCTTTAAATTTCATTTAAATATATCAATTCATGATATAAAATTTTAAAAAGGGTTGTATATACACCTTAAAGGATAATAAAGGTACCCAATATCTAGATCTGCCTCAAAGAAAGGAGATTGAGACTAAGTCCCCTACAAAGATCTTATAATTAGATTAAGGTTAAATCAATGAAATAAATATGTGTGAAAAATATAAATACACCCATTATAATTGGATATTCAGCTAAAAAAATTAGATTTCATTCACACATATTCTTAGAAAAAGAATACATGTGACATCGATATTCACTCTAAAAAATAAGATCGAGTTACGATTTCTCTTAAAAAGTTCATACAAATGATGTAAGAATTTATCTATGGGGTGGTTATGTTTAGAAATAGTGTATCAACACAAATGGAATTTTAAATTATAATATAAATAAATAAACAGTGATTCCACACAAAATCTTGGCATAATATAATCAACGATGTATGCCTAAAACCTAATGAGTGGAAATTGAGTTTAGAAATTCCCTTACCTCGAATATAACTTATGTTATTAATTATTAATATAAATGAATTATAAAATTAGGCTAATTTATATTTTATTAAAAAACATTTTATTGTTTATTATTATTTTTATACAACTTATTACTATGTTCTGAAAATAACATAATTACTTATGTTTATATTGGTCATTTTGTTGACATTCGGTACTTGAATCGAAAATGAACTTGATTGATCTAAATTTTCAATGTGGTCAAAAGTAAATCATCACATGAATATTATTCGTAATTTAAATATCATATATACCCAGTGTATATGTATTTATAATAGCCTATAACATTTGGATATAATAAATAAAAACACACATTTCTTAAAGATAGAAGTCTATACGTACTCTTGAATGTTACTTTCAATTCACTATCATATTACAAGAATGAAAAATAAATGATACATAGGTATATTATAATTATATTATTATATCTATTTCATATATGTTTCATAATTTCATTAATTCTATCCTTTATGTATTCCATGTTTGGAATGGACAAGTCATATCACATTGAGGGAGTGGTAGTCCACACTTCCTCAAATGAAATTATCATATTTACATATTATAGAAAACAAAAAGGTATATTGTAAATAAAAATTACAGAAGAATCAAGTCAATATAAATATAATATATATCATATTTATTAATTCCATTCAAGTATAAAATTTTGTTTTAATGATGATCTTGTAGAATGAATCACATCGCATCATGGAGACAGTAAGTCGTACGTATACACACATATTGATACTGTTATTTTTAGGATGGATAAATTGAGGTAAATGGTAGTCCCCTAATTATTATAACATATCATCATGGAGATTATACTATATTTATTACATTAATATAGACACAACATAATAATATGATGTAGAAGAAGAAAATAATTTTTAAAGAGTTGATAAAACAAATACCCCTTTTTTGAGTATCTTATTTGGATTTTCACAAACGGTCTCCTTAGGTTGGATTTATGCGCAATGGTGTAGAAACTTAGAGAAAGGGACTGTTTTAGGGATCTTATTTTGATATAACATAGATGAGAAAATGGGCATGAGAGGTGCGAGTAAGTGGGTACTGGTGGTGACCTTTTATAAGAGGGAGGAGAGGCACTTTAGGAAAGTCTTGGAATACTATTTTATTACAAAATGATTATCAAATTATAACAGTTAAGAAGTGATAAATGTTGATGATAAGATGAGGATGGGTCTAAATCCTCTCAAAAAATTGGTTTTAGGCATGTTTAGGTCTCAAAATTAACCTTATCTTTTAGTTTTAACTCTTAGTTAAAAACATTAACTCTTACCATGTCTTCTTGTATCTCCATAATATTTAGTTACTATAGTTACTATAAAATACTAATATAAATACAAGTAGATCATTAATGACGTTTTTAACATTATGTAAGACTTTTGGATGAATCTTATATTTTTAAGACTATTGTATCATTAAATAAAATAGTATTTCTTTTAAAAAATCATTTATATCTATTTCGACATCAATTAGTAATTGATTTTAGTTAAAGTCATTAAAGCATTATTCCTTCGAACCAAAGTCATTAACACATCCTTAACATGGAAATATAATCCAAAAGAATCTTTTATGGCATCAAAATATTCAAATTAAATTTAATTGAATATTTATAATATCATTTTTTTCAATCATTCGTTAATAAGGTAATCACTACATCATCAATGTGTCATATTAAATTTCTCTATTTAATGTCAAAAAATTATAAATAAAATACCATGATTTCAAAAATATCTTTATATTTCCAATTAATATTTATAGTCAATGATTTCAGTTATATAACCCTATATTAAAATTGTTTTATTAAATGATACATTTTTGTGATATATTTTTATTTTCTTTAAATTAAATATTATAAAATGTCATTTTCACACCCAAGGGACGCCAAAATGACAATAGTTTATCCTAATGATTCTCATCAGCAGACATATATGATAAAATAGAATTAAGATACGTTTTAGGGTAGTTTTATATTATTATTATATTATTTTTTACCCTTATTTACCTAATTTACCCTTTAACCATGGAAAATAAAAATAATTATAGTATTTAATATTAATAATGTCAAAAAATAATGGGTACCTATTTATATAATTTGGAACTTATGATTTATAATATAGAATTCACTTTTCCAAATTCAAAATACAAAATTGGAAGAAATAAATTTAATATTAATTCTCGTTGTCAAAATTAGAAAAGATTTATTTAAGAAGAAAAAACTATCAAAAGATTGAAATGTGTTTATGTACAATTAAAATGTGAAATTACTTTAAATTAGCATGATTAGATTAAGTGAAAAATATATTCTTGTTACACTTTAAAACCAATTAAAACTGAAATATAAAAATATAAATAAATTTGACAAAAAAGCACTTTTGATGTAAGAACATGATTCTCCTAATGAGTTATGGGTTTCTTATTTTTATTTTCCATTGATTTGTTTTTTAGAAAACTAGGAAAACTGAAAAATGATATGTTTTAGTAGAACCTTACGGGTAATCTTATGTACATTCCATGTGGTCTGGCTGTGTAAAATGATATTCACATAGTTTATATAGATTTTCATGCCATGTACTACTAAAATTCAGCTTAAAATGGGTAGTATCCTCTTTTTCTCTTCTTCTAGACAGAAGAGTCACCGAATGATGAACCAGGAGCCGTGTGAACAATTCCTTCTTCCATTTTTTCGTCCAAAACTAGATTCAAGTGTAATCAGCCTCGTTGGTTTCCTCTCAGTAAGAGATTTATTTTCCTTGATTGGATCTTGATGACTTCAATTCTTTAGAATGTTATTCAGGGTTTAATTATTTACCTCTTTTCTTAGATCTATGTCATTCTAGGCTGATTCAATGTCCGATACTAGTTTATATGAATTATACGACATCAAGGTATGTGGACTTGTGACTTTAATTAAATGGCGAGGATACTATATGTGCCAAAATGGTATGAGACCATTTTTGGGTATTGTTTTTCTCAAGAATTGAAACCTATTGATTCCTAATGATGTTTAGGTATTTGATTTTATGAAATTTAAGCATGTAATTCTTGATTTATTGATTTACGGACACCCTATGGGTGTGTTTCTCATGGTGATCTATTTTTCAAGAACCCATTTGAGCCTTGTGTATGTTTTCCCTTTTTAGGGTTGATTAGAATAATATATTATTATATGAAATTCCCATGTGAGTTGTTATGATTAAAACCATGCCATAATCTAATTTTCATGTGGTTGCTACTTTGTGAATTTCCCATGAGATTTGTTACGTTTAAATCCATGTGATAGTTTAATTTACATATGTTGTTTATGAAATTAAACGATAAATGATTAAAATATGTAATTTTCCATGGGCGAGCCATAGTCTCTATTAAAAGACAAGGTCGAGCTCATGTGACGAATTACACCTTGCTTACATTGGGTGGAACATTGTCTAGATAAAAATGTAATGGATAGACTCAAGAGTTTAATTACATAATGGCCATATGTGGGCCACAGTTTTGGTGGTTGGGATTACTAAGTATTCTTTGTAAAGGCCGAGTGAATCCTTGGTCCATTGAGAAATACCCAGGACATGCTCTATTTGAAGCTGAACAAATGATTAAATACTGAAATGATGATATGCTTAAATGTGAAATGGTTATGTCATGAGTTGATGGTTAATTGGTACGGGGGGTCGACGGGCCTAGGACAGACTTTGAGACCATGGTAAAGGTCACAAAACATGTCATGTGAAATAGAATGCCTTATGATGTGTTTACCAAGCCAAAGCATGAGCTTGGATTCACTCTTCAATTTTTATTTAGATGTTCTTCTAAGAATTATATAAGTTTACTTCTATATGGGGGATTGTAAGGCTATGTCCATATCTCGAGATAGTTGCACTTAAATGAAATTGAACAGACAATGAACATAAATAGAACAAATAGATATTTTACTTGAGCACTTACTTTTTACTATTTTCCTTTGATGATATTCCATATATTCACTGAATATTATAAAAATAAATTTGTTGGTTTTCTAATGGGATTTTTCTCACACCCTATTTTTTCCATTATTTTGGGTCAAAAGAGGTTATATGATTGTAGGTGTAGACAAGGGTAAGAGCCTTGGTACATAATTCTTGCATAAGAGCAGGAGAGCATGGGACCCAGTTGAGGCTTGTGATGCTTCTGAGTTTTATATCTGTTTATGCACATGTATTTTATTTGTATCTAATTATAGTGTATCTTATTTTTGATGATTTCGTAGAACATATAACATGCTTCATTATCATTTGTATGGATTGAGATATGGATATTTATCTATCAGACTTCCACTATATTGTTTCAGTTGTATATTATTTATTGTTTCCCCTACTTTATTGTTTTTTATTTTGATGTGTTATACTCTACCAATGAGATAATAGTTTTCCAACTATCACAGCCGAGGTACTCGATACTAGTCAGCAGCCTCTGGTGTTTGGGGAGATGCGGTTGAGGCCATGTGGCCAACTGCTCTGACTATCGATTTAGTGGTAAGCTGGGTTGGGATGTTAAAAAGTGGTATCAACGTGTTTCTTTTCTGCTTTATCTTACTATTTAAATACAATAGACCAGATATGAAGGATAAAGGGATTTGGTAATAAAATATTCCTGGGAGTAGCTAACATGTGTATATGGAAAAGCAAAATTATCTCAAATGAATTGTGATTATTTTGGTTTTACATTTTTACAGATTTCACTATTGGGTGAGACACTTGATTTCTGTTATTACTATAGATGCAATTTTGGGTTCTATTTTAGTTGAAACCTGATGAGATGTGGGTGTTTCATCTCATTCATCAAATAGAAAGTAGTTAAAATCACATTCCATGCATTATTCAGTTCCATCTAGGATGCATTATTTATCGCATGCTGTTGTAATAGATGATATAATAGCTATGTATGCTGCTGTGATAGGCTTATTAGAACGTTCTATGGTTTGGATTGAATGGATTCCAAAATTTTGTTCCATAGGTGTATGGGACCTCTTGGACCTGAATTTTTCAGATCATGATTCTATTTTTATCTGTAATTGTACAACAATATGTTCTGCTTGGGTTCCAAACATTGATCTCTAGGGAGTATGGGGCCTTAGGGATAAGAATTTGGAATCACACTCATTGGTTCTCTACAAAATAGGGGTTTGATGCTCAATCTATAATCCCTATCCTGAAAACCCCATTATACATGGCATGTAGTCTTTCCCTACACGCCTTGTGATCTTCTTATTCGGGAAAAAAATGTGTCCAAAAAATTTAATAAGAACACACCACTTAATCCTTAACAATATAAAATTCCATGTATGGAGGGAACACGGGTTGTTAAGCATTGAGTAGGAAAATCCATGTAATGTGAGGACACACCATGTAGAAGTTTACCATGTATCCAGTCATGTTACTAATGACACAGGTTGATGAGAAATGTTTATGTACACATCATGTCTAGTGTGACCACAGCGTGTAGTCTTACATCAGCCGAACTATGTAGTTCTAGCCATGTAGAAGCACTTGGGAATAAAGGAAACTCAATTACATGCCGTTGATTTTGGAAAAAATTGACGTGTACATTGGGTGTTACATGGCCATGTTGGGATGAAGTACATTCACATGTAAAGGCCTAGGAGAACATGTCCTGTAAGGAGTTATACATGTCGTGTACCCCTATTTTGGAAAAAATATGTTTCTTCCTTTCTGTCCCACTTTTCACTTTGGAGTTGCATTTTTCTATTCATTAAACGAGTGATGAGGTGCATGTGCTGGAATTTACAGAGCAATTCTTCCACGACGACCTTGAACAGTGCGCTAGGGTAGTGGCATTGAGTATACACCAAAGGTGGTAGGCCATGGGATACTGATGGATCCTACATCTATGCCAGATACAGCACCGACCATTATACTAGACGTGGGTGGAGACACACTATTCCATGAAGGTTTTGTGAGGTTCATCTAGACCTTCCAGGGAGCACCGCAGGCTACGACATCTACGGTCGAGTTGATGCGTATATTCCAGTTGCAGCATCTTCCTATTTTTTCAGGGGATGTAGGAACACATGATGCGGAATCATGGATGGAATCAGTGCATACAATCTTCGATCATCTAAATATTCCTCTTGAGAGGAGTGTCAAGCTCGCGACTTATATGCTACGAGATTTGGCCAAGAGGTGGTGAGATGTTATCACGCAGACAGAGTGCCATCGGGACATGGCATGGAGAGAATTCCAGACATTCTTCTTTGACTACTTCATTCATGAGACCCTTAGGGTCGATGAAGCTCGAGATTTCAAGAATCTGGAGTTGGGTACTATGTCAGTGATGGACTATTATGCCCTATTTACAGAGATTCCTCGATTTTCACATGTTCTAATGGGCGACGAGGCGATGATCGATGGATGATTTGAGGACGGTCTTTGGTATGACATAGAATCACAATTGAATTCTTTCGTGTTTCCTTATGTACATTCCATTTTGAATTAGGCACTGATTTCTGAGAAAAACCAACAGGAATCTGGGGGTGAGAGCTTAGGTGGTTTGTCACCGAGATTTGGTATTGTCTCGACTATAAGAAAGAAGCCCCGTATGGAGTTTTCTCATGGGAGTACAAGCAGTGAGGATGTATCTCCTCGTATCCAGGTGAGGTGGTATTAGTGTGTCAGAATTGGGCATACCAAACTGCAGTGCCCGAAGGAACTAGTTGAGTGCTGAGATTATGGAAAGTTGGTCCATCTACATTGATTCTACTAGATGCTTCCACCAATGTCTAGTGAGAGAGCTTCTGTAAAGACTCCATGTGTATGAGAAGGGTTAGTAGCGTCTCAGAAGTCTGGAAACTGAAATACAACAAGGCGAGCAGACCAAGGTGGTGGGAATGGCCATGGTAGCCAGACCCTAAGATCTCAGTGATAGTAGGCTGGGACAACTTGGGGTAGCCAGGCTATGTCATAGGGTCGTAATATTGGTCAGACATATGTAGTTCAATAGACCCAATAGGAGTAGGATCCCATACCATCTACAGTCAGAGGCACTATTCTAGTCACCTCCGTATTATCTTCATCACTTTTTGAAACCGGAGCTTCTCATAGTTTTATGTCTGTGTCTATTGTGGAGAGCCATGGGATTTGTTTTTATAAATATGAAAACCTTATGATGATAGATACTTCATTTGGGATTATAATGGTTGGTATGCGTCAGTACAAGGAGTTCCCCCTTGAGATTTGTGGGTGCTACTTTCTATGGGATATCTACATCAAAGAGAGGATAAGGTTTGATGACATCCTCAGAATGTATTGGATGGTATCATATTAGGCCTTACTATCATAGTATGTTGAGTTTTATATCACTAAATGTTGATACATTTCTATACAATGGTGAATGGGATGTTTAGGTGAGCCAAGATGGACCTGAGCATCATGGGATGGGTGAGATGACATCCTAGATTGTGAGTTTATATCTAGATGATTAGTGAACATGTCTTGAATATTTTCCTCTAGTGGCTGATTAATTCAAGGATTTTTTTCTGGATTACTTCTCATGGTTACCTCTAGGTATGTAGGTGGAGTTCACTATCAATCATATTCCACGAGTTGTACCGACATCCATTCCTCCATACAGGATGTCTGCAACGGAGTTTCAAGAGCTCAAGAGGCAGTTGGAAGATCAATAAGCTAATGATTTTATCTGTCCTAGTACTTCTCTTTGGTGTTCACTGGTCCTTTACACAAAAAAGGTGGATGGTACTATCAATCTATGAGTGGACTATCGAAAAATGAACCAGTTAATGGTTAAAAATCGATATCCCTTACCACAGATTGATGATCTGTATGATCTTCTTTGAGTATGTCGAGTGTTATCTTAGATTTACGTGAGGTTAGGATAATACCAAGTACGTGTTCGATCGGCTAACATAACTCATTCATCCTTTTGTAGAAGTTATGGTCTCTTGGAATACTTGGTTATGCCATATGGTCTAATGAACACAATAGTATTTTTAATGGCGCTAATGAACCGAGTATTCAATCCTTACCTAGATTCCTTAGTGGTGGTTTTCATGGATGATATCTTGGTGTATTATCACAATCAACATGACCATGTCAAACACCTTGATATCGTTTTTAATACACTGAGAGATCATAAGTTATATGATATTCTCACAAAATTACACTTCTATATGGATCAGATTCACTTCCTGAGTCACCTAATCTTAGATACTAGAGTATCAGTGGAACCATAGAAGGTGAGTGAAGTTGTTACTTGGGGGAAACAAATGAATGTTTTTAAGTTACAGTCTTCATGGGTATAGTTGGATACTACAACCATTTTATATCGGAATTCTTACCCTTAACAACATCGATGAAGGGCAAGAATAAGAAAGGTGAGAAGTTTGAATGGTCAGATTCTTACGATGCATCCTATCAGGGGTTGAAGGTAAGTTTGACATCAGCACCGATGCTGATATTTCCAGAGTCGAGAAAGAGTTACAATGTGTATTGTGATGCATTAGTTATTAGTCTAGGAGCAGTTCTTATGCTAGGGGATTGAGTTTTTGTGTAAGGGTCTCAGTAGTTGAGGCCATATGAGAGGAATTACCTGACACATGATCTCAACTTAGCTACAATTGTTCATTCTTTGTGCTGTTGGAGACATTATTTATTGGGAGAATAGTTTTTGGTGTACATAGACCAAAATTGTCTCAAATACATATTTACTCAGAGTGATTTAAATATGTGACAATGAAGGTTGGTGGAATACTTTCAGTCGTTTGATTTTGAGCTTGCCTATGAACCTAGAAAAGGTAATGTAATGGCTGACACACTGATCTAGAGGACTAAAATACATGAATTGCAGGAGGCCAGTGGTGATTGGAAGTTTATTTATTTTTTCTCTAGAATGCATTTAATGATTAAAAAAAATAAAAGATAAAATTATCTTTCATCCCTAGATATTACCACTACACTACTAGAGAAAGTGAGGATGAGGAAACTATCCGATATCAAGAGCCTAGTAAAATGGGAGAGTGTTTTAGGTGAGGAAACTACTCCTGGATCTATAATAGGTGAGAATGAAGTTTTGTGTGTCCATGGATGTGTGTGGGTTCCATGGGATACACGTGAGGAGAAGATGTAGGAGTTTTATGCTTCATCTTGGGCGGTGCGTCTCTGAGTCACCAAGAAGTATTGTGACTTGCGCTGCTAGTACTGGTGGCTGGGAATGAGGCGAGGAGTATCCGGTTCTGTTTTGAGGTGTTACACCTATCAGAAGGTGAAGGTAGAACATTAATGGTCAGATGGGATTTTAAAAAATCTACCCATTCCTGAGTGGAAATGGGATGATGTCGTAATAGTTTTTGTGACGGGGTTACCATGGTCCCCTAGGGGAAACAATGTTGTGTGGGTTATAGTTGATAGGATTATGAAGGTCACTCAGTTTTTACCAATCAAAGAGACCATTGGCGTTGATGATCTCGGGAAACTATATATTCGAGAGGTGGTACGACTTCATGGGGTTCCATATTCTATCATTTTAGATAGGGACTCCTGCTTTACCTCTCATTTATAGAAGATTTGTCAAAGGGTGTTTGGTACAGAGGTGATTCTAAGCACAGTATAACACCCCCAGACCGATGGCTAGTCAGAGTGTACGATACAAGTTCTAAAGGACATGTTGCATGGATGTGTCCTGAACAATGGGGGATCCTGAGAGAAGCATATACCCATGGTTGATTTAATATATAAAAACAGCTTTCAGGTTACTATTCATATGGTGCTATATGAGGCTTTGTATGGTAGGCCCTGCCGATCACCCCAATGATGGTTAGAGGAAGGAGAGGCAACTATTATGGGACCTCATCTTCTCTATGAGACTACTGAGTAGGTTCAATTGATTCATAAGAGGGTTTCTACTACACAGTCTTGTTATAAATCTTATGTCGATTTTCGTAGATGACCTTTGGAGTTCGAGGTTGGGGATTGATATTTCTGACATGTTGCACCGAGATTGGGACACCAAATGATCAAGAGACACGGTAAACTTTCACCAAAATATTTTGGATGATTTTTTATTCTAGAACGAGTTGGGTTGGTTGTTAATCAGTTATAGCTACCTCAGAGGTACCGAATCATACACAACCTCTTCACGTATCTCAGTTATGCCGCTATCACCCACACCCATCTCACAATTTCCATCTTGAGTAGGTTGAGCTTCAAGTTTATGTATCCACTGAGGGGCATCTGATTCATATAGTTGATTAATCACATAAGATCTTTGAGCCCGTCCAGTTCCTCTTGTACCTGAGCTATGGAAACATGGCTGGGTACATGTTGAGAATTGGGAGAGGGGGGTCAACGTACGTGCTCAGTGGATGAAATTGTTTTCTGATATTTCTTCACCACCTTTAGAAGGGAAATTCAAGGATGAATTTCTTTACGAGGGGAATTTTTTAAGAACCCAGTTCTCCTAATAAGGTATGGTTTTCTTCATTTTATTTTACTTTGAGTTGTATTTGGGAAAATAAGGAAAACTAGAAAATTTTTATGTTTTAGTAGAACACACCATGTAATCCAATGTACATGCCATGTGGTCTTTCGATTTAGGATGAGGATACATGGTGTGTGTTTTTGTTGTCTAGGGAGAGAAGAAAAAGCTACTACACACCGTGTACTTCCTAGTAAAAGTCATGTAGTCATGTTGGTAAGGTCGGTGAGGAATGTGTAAGGTAAGTCGCTGAATTTATGAACAGTAAAATTATATACATTCCATGTAAATTGATTTACACACTGTGTACTAATAAAATTCAACTTAAAATGGGTAGTAGACTCAGTTTCTCTTCTTTTGGATAGAAGATTCACTGGGTGAAGAACTAAGAGCTGTGATAACAATTCCTTCTCCCATTTCGTCATATGAAACCTGATTCAAGTGTCGTTAGTGTCGTTGGATTCATTTCGATAAATGTTTTCTTCTCCTTGCTCCGTTTATGATGATTTCGATTCTTGATAAAGTTATTCAATGTTGAATGATTCACAAATTTTCTTTGATCTATGCTATTCTAGGCCAACTCAAGGGCTGACATCAGTTTATATTAGTTATATGACCTCAAGGTAGGTGGTCTTGTTCCTTTCATTAAATGTAGAGTTGATTATATGTTCCAAAATGGTATGAGACCCTTTTTTGGTATTTTTTGGATCTATAATTGAAACATATTGATACCTAATTATGTTTAGATATTTGATTATATGAAATTTAAGTGTTTGATTGCTGATTGTTTTGTTTAGGGACACTCTATGGGTGTGTTTCCAATGGTTATACATTTAGAAAGAATGCATTTGAGTCATGTGAATGTTTTTCCTTTTTGGGTTTATTAGAATGTTATATTATTATGTAAAATGCCCATGTGAGTTCTTATGATTAAAACCAGGCCATGGTTTAATTTTCATTTGGTTGCTGCTATGTAAATTTTCCATGTGAGTCGTTATGTTTAAATCCAGGTGATAGTTTAATTCACATGTGTTTTTTTCTAAATGAAATGATAAATGAATAAAAGAGGTAATTATCCATGGGAGATCCATAGTCTATGTTAAAATACAAAGTTGGTCTCATGTGAATAATTGCACCTTGCTTACCTTTGGTGAACTGATTAGTCACTGAAAGGGGACAATATTCATTGTTAAGATCTTAATATTAATGTGTTTAAAAGTTCATAAACATCAATTTTAGTCCAATTCAGAAATTGAACTTCATTTCCCATCATTGTGCAATTCATGCTTAAAGTGTCAATTTGGGACCACTCAATAATATGCTTTTGGAAATTACAATATTCATCATTTTAATTTGATATTTTGGTATATCATTCATCACTTTATTTGGAACATTTTTTCTTTTAGGTCTGATGGATGAATCATAAGTGAATATGGAGATTTTTGCACCTGAAGGCAGAAACTTGCTGGAAAAAGCATAATGGGCCTAAGGCCCATCAAACAAATGTGGGGCCCACAAACCAAGCCCAATGAAGCTAAAATTTATACAGTATAAAGATAAAAATATGAGTATCATTTTATTCAACTATGTCCAGAGCTAATTCCAATGTTTCTATGATGAGAAAGGGATCTGAAGTTGAGATTTAAATGGTGGACCCGACATTAATGCACAGAAATCCATCACACCATTTCAACCATAACATCCAAATGGATAAGCCAAATTCCCTGAACTATTTACAGATAATATAGGACATATTTAAGAATATTTTTCTCTTCTACAACCCCTACGAATTCTTCCTTCTTCAATTACAAATTCACACGTCAATATGGTGGATGAATCTGGACAGTTTTCCGGGTCAACTTCGAAACGTCAATTTCCATTTGATTATTCACCCTCCTTTTGACTCTATTAATTTTTGGGGGGGTGAATTGATTGTGGGGGGAGGATCTAAGGCTCCTAATATTCTTATATAAGGATCTATTGTTGAAGGGAATAGTATATATATTTTTCTTATCATCTTTTGTTGCATGTTTCATTGTAAGGTTATGCTTCCAAATTTCCTTTGTAATGTTTTCCATTTCCATGTAAGTTTCTTTTTTGTATCTTTATGTTCTTAAAAAAATTATTTCTCTTCTATATTTTCCATTTCATTTATTAAAACTTTATTATCAAAAAGCACAGTGATATCCCTATGTTGTTGTAAATTAGTTCACACATAGGTGTGAATTTCATTCACACACATGGAGGAGTGCTCGTTATTTCCGCGATTTTAATTTCTTCAATCCAATTCTAGTTAGCCATCTTCCACCCACCATTGAGAGTATACAATAAATGGAGGGCTAACCCTATAATGGGTTGATATTATGAGGATGCAAAGGTTGTATTGAATGTTATTTTATGAATGAATTGTTTTTAAATGGATAATTAATTTAAGACATCCATTCTTTAGTTATTTCTACTCTTCATCTTTACATTGTTTGAGAAAACTAAATTCAATTAATAAATGACCATATACCTCGGAGAAATCAGGAATTTGGTTCTCTAAGTGTATAGGGGATTATTAATTGTGTTTAGTAAGCACCAAACCAGAAAATGATGAAGGTAGCGTTATTTTTGAAGAATGGATTCATCAAGAATTAATAAAACCAAAATTGTCTAAGGAAGTAAAATTCATTCAATCCACCCCGAGCATAATCCAAAAATCAACCCATTTTCTTTGAATTAAATTCACTTATGTTTCTAAGTGTTCTTTAAACTATCCAAAATCAAAACCAAAGTTGGGTACTTCATAGCACATCCTTCACCAAATCATAGCGTCTCAAGGTTACTTCTTCGGTCCCTGTGGATTCGACCCCTACATGTACTACATCGAACGCTTTTACCAGTAGGGTAAATTTGGGTGCAACCAAATTTTTGTGTCATTTCCGGAGACCAAGTAAGTCCCTTAGACCAAAAACCTTCTTTTCTTACCCCCATTCTTCTATTTTCATCTCAATTCTCTTATCTTTTCCCTTTCTCGCTTTTTTTTCTTTTGGCGCATGTCCGCCTACACCCGCGTTAACTCAAACAGATTAGTTAGGGTGGATACTCCTAGGGATGGGGAGTCAAACACTAAAATAGGTCTATTTTCATTAGATCCAAATCTTCTTAATACTCCAAATTCAGATGTTGATTTCGATACAATGGAGAATCTCCCACAAAACCAAATCATAAACCGAGGAGGGAACTAAAATAACGAGCAAGATCCTAACTTGGGAATTGTTGCACACCCGACCATAAATGACTACCTCACACCAACCTGGACCAATATACCCTCATGCATTAGGGATGATAACATTAGATATGCCCAATATGTTTTCAAACCCCATGTCCTGAAACACCTTCCAACCTTTCATGGGATGGAGTCTGAGATGCCTTACCTTCATGTTAAAGTATTTAATGACATTATCGAAACCGTGTGACCACCAAATCAAATTGAATCTACTAAAATGAGACTTTTTCCTTTTTCTCATAAGGACCGAGCAAAGATTTGGTTAAAAAATTTGAGGCATGTATCCATTCACTCTTGGGACCAACTTTAACGAGAATTTTATAAAAAATACTTCCCCCATCACAAAACAATTGTACTTAAAAAGATCATACAAACCTTTTTTGAAAGAGAGGGAGAAACATTCTATGAAACATGGGACAGGTTCATGGAAACATTAAACATGGTACCTCACCATGGTTTCTTAATCCCAGAACAAGTGAGAATTTTCTATGAATGGTTGGGTCCAGAAAACAAACAATTCATTGACATGATGTGTAATGGAACCTTGAAAAAGAAAGCCCCAAATGATGTTTACGAGTATCTAGAAAATCTTGCTGAACAAAACCAAACATGGGGAACATCACCATACTATGAGAAACCACTCAAATCTGGTGGAATTTACAATCTTGGAGAAGAATAAAACCTTAGAGAAAAACTTTCTGCACTCATGAGGAAAGTTGAGGAGATTGATTTTAGGAAGGTCCACAAAACCCAAAATATTGAGCTTGTTTGTACAATTTGTGACAAGAATGACCATAATACTGATAATTCCCCAACCATTCCTTCCATCAAGGATGTTCTTTTAGGAGGACCACCAGAAAAAGATAATGAAATGAAATTTCAAAATCCACAATTCCCGAACACCTTCAATCCAAGGTATAATGACCATCCAGGCTTTCGTTGGAAGGACAATCAACAACCAACACAACAACAATGTATCAACCCTTACCATCAACAAAAATTTCAACCCCTAATCAGTTCCAAACACAACCAGTCCAATTCCAACATCCTCATGTCCAATATCAACAACCTATCCAACAACCAATGTATCCTCCTAGGATAAACCCACAAGCTCAATCACCAACCCAAATTGTTCCACAAAGCCTACTAGAACAACTATGCAAACAAATGGACAAAATGAACTCATAATTTTTATCCATTAAACAAGAACTTCAAAACATCAAAACTGGAAACGCACCCATGCCCACACATGCCATTACAAAACAATCATCAAGGGGAGAGACAAGTTTCACTCAAATAAGTCACGAACAAATAAAGGCTATGACAATTTTAAGAAGTGGGAAATCAATTGGAAAACCTGAAAAAATAAGTCAGAAACCATGTGAAGCTTAAAACTCTAATGAAATTTCAAATGAACCACAAGCTCAAACTGAAGAAACTGATAAAAATGTGAAAGAAACAATAATTCAACAAACAACTCAACAACCTGCACCATTTCCTCAATGCAGGAGGGGGAAAACCAAGCCTGAATTGAGTGATACATTGAGGGAAATCTTTTCACAAGTCAAGTTGAACATTCCCCTTCTCAATTCCATCCAAACCATACATTCCTAATCAAAGTAGCTTAAGGACATGTGCACTTTTAAAATAAATTGTTCACCTAAAAACCAAGTCTTTTTGGCGGCTAATGTGAGTACCACCATTTAGGGGACCATTCCTCCTAAGTTGAAAGACCCAGGATGCCCTTACATAAATGTTGAACTATGAGAGAACAAATTTTTCAAAGCCTTGTGTGATCTAGGTGCCAGCGTAAACCTCATTCCTTATGACATGTAATGTCAGTTAGGGCTCGAAGAACTCAAACCCACATCTGTAACTCTTCAACTTGTTGATCGTAGTGTTTGAGTTCCAAAGGGAATCTTAAAAGAGGCTTTGGTGAAAGTTGAAAAATTTCATTTACCTAGATGACTTCATTGTTCTAGACAATCACCCAAGCTTAGGTCCTAGGGAGGAAACCCCAATCATCCTTGGTCGTCCCTTCCTTGCAACAATCAACTCTGTTATCCGATTCCGAAATGGGAACATGACCATCACCTTAGAAAACATGAGTCTAGACTTGAACATCTACAATGAAAACTCTAAAATTGGGGATTATGAAGAGATCCATGAGGTTAATTGTATTGGTAGTATTGATAATGAACTCAATTAACATCAAGGAATTACCGAAGGAGGGTTAAGTCAAGAAGAGATTGATTTTCTTTATTCACATGTGGGAAATTTGTGTCCTTGGATTGAATCTTTTTCCGATATCTCTATTAATGAATTTTAGAATCACCAATCAATGATACCATGGTTGAAATCAATAACATTGAGTCCATAGCCATTCCTGACACTACTCTGGAAAATTTAGTGGCTGAAAACTCTGTTCACAAAGAACCAATTTTTTCAAGAAATCTGAACAATGAAACTAAGTTCAATATAAAGTATCATCCTTTCTTGGAAATTCATGACCAATATGATCGTGAATTTAAAGTCTTACCTTCATCACTAAAGTATGCATTCTTAGGGGACAATCAATCCTTTCCTGTTGTCATTTCTTTCACTCTTGAAGACAATCATGAGAGGATGCTTCTAGATGTCCTTAGGAGTCACAATAAATCCATTGGATGGGCCCTATCTAATATTCCTGGGATTAGCCCACTTATCGGGACTCATATAATTATTCTTGAATCTGAGTCAAAGCCATGTCGTCAACCTCAGAGGCGACTCAATCCTAATCTCATGGAAGTAGTGAGAAAAGAACTTTTGAAAGCTGGTATCATCTATCCTATAGCTAAGAGTGAGTGGGTTAGCCCAATCCATGTGGTTCCAAAGAAGGTTGGAATCACAGTAATAACCAACAAGGATGGAGAGATGCTTCCAATAAGGGTCAGTAGTAGATGGAGAGTTTGTATTGACTATCAGAATCTCAACTCTTTTACCATGAAAGACCATTTCCCCTTACTCTATATTGATCAAGTCCTCGAGCGAGTGGCGGGTCATCAATTCTATTGCTTCCTAGATGGATTCTCAGAGTATAATTAAATCGATGTCTACTTATAGGATCAAGGAAAAACAACCTTCACATGTCCATTCGACACTTTTTCCTTCAAGCGCATGCCCTTTGGGTTATGTAATGTCTCAGGTACCTTCCAGCAGTGCATGATGGGAATATTCTCGGATATGGTGGGTGATTTTTTAGCGGTCTTCATGGATGAATACTCCATCATTGGGGATACTTTTGAGGGATGCCTTATAAATGTTGAAAAGGTTTTGTCAAGGTGCGAGGATAAGAATCTCATACTGAATTGGGAAAAATTCCATTTCATGGTAAGGGAAGTACTTGTTCTAGGTCATCTGGAATCTGGTAGAGGGATTGAAGTTGATAAAGCTAAGGTTGAAATCATTCATCACCTTCCCTCTCCTAAAACGGTTAAGGAAGTGAGGTCCTTCTTAGGACATGCTGGTTTTTATAGAAGGTTAATTAAGAATTTCAGCTCTATTTCTCAACCACTTTGTGCTCTATTGGTAAAAGATTCTCCATTTTTATGGATAGAAAGCTGTGAGGAATCATTCTATACACTCAAGTCGACTCTTATATCTCCACCTATCTTGAAATCTCCAAATTGGAAACTTCCTTTTGAGCTCATGTGTGATGCAAGTGACTTCGCTGTAGAAGTAGTCTTAGGAAAAAGGTGTGAGAATACTCCAAGCGTCATTGCTTATGCAATCAAATATTTAAATGATGCACAATTAAACTACACCACAACTGAGAAAGAGTTGCTTGCTATTGTATTTTCCTTAGAGAAATTCAGGTCTTATCTCTTATGATCACCCATCATTGTCTTCACTGACCATTCAGCCCTGAAATACCTTTTCCAAAAACAAGATGCCAAGGATAGATTGATTAGGTGGGTCCTTCTTATTCAAGAGTTTGATTTAACCATTAAGGATAACAAGGGTGTTGAAAATATTGTAGCTGATCACCTCTCTATGATGGAATTCAAAGACAACTCACACCACTTCTCTATGTCTGATTCATTTCCCGATGAACACCTCTATTCGGTGAATGATTTCCCTTGGTATGCTGACATAGCAAACCATTTGGTGACGAGTGACATTCCAATATTCCTGGGGACCCAAGCTAAGTGGAAATTCCCTTCTGATGTCAAACACTATGTGTTGGATGATCCTTACCTCTTTAAGTTCTGTCCTGATAAAATCATCAAGAGATGTATTCCCGAGTATGAGCAAGAGTCCATTCCAAAATTTTGTCATGGAGAGGCATGTGGATGCCACTTTTCTACAAAGAAAACCACTCCAAAGGTCCTAAAAATTGGTTTCTACTAGCCGAACCTCACTAAGGATTCCTTCCATTTCTGCAAAAGTTGTCCTCAGTGTCAGCAATTAGGATCCATTACCAAAAGGAATCAAATGCCCCTCACTCCCATTCTGGTCATTGAAATCTTTGATTATTGGGGATTTGATTTCATGGGACCCTTTCCAAACTCTAAGGGATACCTCTACATCCTCTTAGCTATTGATTATGTCTCAAAATGGGTTGAATCCATTCCCACCAAGTCCAGTGACCACCATGTTGTGATCCGATTTTTGATAGAGCATATATTCTCTCGACTTGGAATTCCTAGGGCTATAATCAGGGATCGTGGTACCCATTTCTGCAACCGACCATTCTCTTCACTCATGTCTAAGTATGGTATTACTCATAAAGATTCCACTGCATACTGTCCTCAAACCAATGGTCAAGATGAGTTGGAAAATAGAGAAATTAATCAAATTCTTGAAAAAACTGCCAATCCCTCTAGGAAAGATTGGTCTGAGAAAATCTTAGATGCCCTTTGGGCATATCGAAATACTTTCAAAAATATCCTAGTCATGTCACCGTATAGATTGGTTTATGGAAAAGAATTACATTTATCTGTTGAAATTGAGAATAAGGCCTTTTGGGAAATAAAAAAAATAAACTTTGACATTTCTTTGGATGAAACAAAAAGGAAATTAGATCTTAATGAACTTGAGGAACTTAGGATGGAGGCTTATGAAAATTCAAGGATCAATAAATTTAAAGTTCAAGCCTACCAATCTAGGAATATCAAAGTAAAACACTTTTAACTGGGAATATTTGTGCTCTTGTATAGTTTAAAACCTCATCTACACCCAGGAAAGCAGATTTTCTGGTCCATACCTAGTACATGATGTGTACCCTCATGGGGAAATAGAGATTCAAGATCCCACAAGTGGTCATGTCTTCAAATTCAATGGTCATAGGTTAAAACCATTCATTGAATCATTCAATAAACAAGAAACCAAAGAGGATTTAACTGATCCAACATATGAACTAGAGAAAAATGGATAGATTTAGGGTACAAGTTGGGATAACGACGTTAAACAAAATCAATGCATGGGAGGCAACCCGTGGTTTTCATGTTTCCAATCACTGTGAATCATATTTTGTTTCCTTCTGCTTCATTTTGTCATTTTTTATTATATAGACTGTTGACATGTTCTTCATTTATGAGTATGGATGGGTATGAAAGGGGAGCACCATATTCATCCGTGTCACACGGTGTGATCCCTGAGTAATACCTTAACTTAAAAATATAAAGAAGACAATGTATCATCAGTTTATTTTATTTATGTTTTTGTAGGTTAAAAAAAATTAGACTCTTGACCTGTTCTTCTTTTATGAGTATGGATGGGTATGAAAGGGGAGAATCATATTCATCCGTGTCACGCGGTTTGATCCCTGAGTAATACCTTACCCAGAAATTTAAAAGAAGACAATGTATCATTAGTTTGATTTAAAAAAAACATGGAAACCCATAAAAATGATGGTACTTGGAATTAAATAAATCATTATGTTGTTTGTTTTGTCTTATTTTTCCTTCTTTTTATGGTTCATGAACTATTTTGGGTGATACATGTTCAATCAAGGAGGTGCCTACATCCCCCAAGAGATCAAAGGAGTAATCTGGAGCATCATGAACTTCAACATCAAAAACCAGGTGTATTTGTTCCATGTTTATCATTCTCAATTTCATCTTTGAACTCCTCTCCTACCCCCTTCTAACTTTTCTTTTCTTTAAACACTGGGGACAGTGTCATTCTATGTTGGGGGGAGATAAAAAATGATTTTTTTTTATTTTGTGAATAAAAACTTGTATGAAAAGAAAAAGTACATTAACCCTAAACATGATAACACACATTTCATACTCTAAAATTGGATATCAAATAAATTTTGTATGCCTTGATTCTGATTTTAATGAAAGTTTAAGTTCATGAGCATAGTTTTTGGAAAGTGCGGTTGTCCGATGTGATTTTTCAATGTTTACATTTTCATCCTCTTAATAAAAATTCCACAATGCATTTCTACTAGATCTTGGGTGTAAATTTGAGTTCTTTGGTCCCTTTCATAATAGCATAGGGTTCTGGGGTCACTTTTAGTTCAATTAGAGTATCCAAAAAAAAAACAAAAACAAAAAAAAACAAAAAAAAAGTTGACCACATAGAGAAATGTTATTTCCAAATGCGTGGCATCCGACACTTGGGGATAGTGACTCCATAGTTGTCTTTCCCTGATTTAGTCTTTATATCTCTATTGCAGAGCATGAAATTGAAAATATGTGTGGCATCTGACACTTGGGGATCATGACTCCATAGTTGTCTTGCCTAGAGATAGACTTTTCATATCTATTATGGATAAAAAAATCATCAAAATAAAAATAAAAAAAATGGATACTCATATTAAGGTTTAATGTGATTCCCACCTTGCTCTTTCATTTTATCCTCTTGAACAAAAAATGGGCCCCATATCTTTTGTGATGCACAAACACTTTATCATGTTTAATTGAAATTGGATGAAATGTGGTGATGAATTTGAACAAAGGAATGGGCATGGGCTTGGGATATGATTATGGACCTATCTTTTTTTAAATGATTTTTGATGGGTTTCATAATTTTTTTGGTATGAGGTCTTTGGGTGAGCAATGTCTATTTAAATGTTTTTGGAAAGGGGGATTTGAATTTCATATCTGTAATATATTTTTCTCGAGACTAGCAAAAATCAAGTTGGGGGGTGTGATTAGTCACTGAAAGTGGATACTATTAATTGTAAATATCTTAATAATAATGTGTTTAAAAGTTCATAAACATCAATTTTAGTCCAATTCTGAAATTGAACTTCATTTCCCATCATTGTGCAATTCATGCTTAAAGTGTCAATTTGTTCCCACTCAATAACATACTTGTGGAAATTACAATATTCATCATTTTAATTTTATATTTTTCTATATTATTCATCACTTTATTTGGAACATTTTTTCTTTTAGAACATATGGATTAATCACAAGTGAAGATGGATATTTTTTCACCTGAACGTAGAAACTTGCTGGAAAAAGCATAATGGGCCTAAGGCCCATCAAACAAATGTGGGATCCACAAACCAATCCAAATGAAGCTCAAATTTATATAGTAGAAAGATAAAATTTTGAGGATAATTTTATTCAACTGTGGCCATAGCTAATTCCAATGTTTTCAGGATGAGAAAGGGATCTGAAGTTGAGATTTAAATGGTGGACCCAACATTAATGCACAGAAATCCGTCCCACCATTTCAACCATAACATCCAAACAGATGAGCCAAATTTCTTGAAATTTTTACAGATAATAGAGTACAGATAGAAGAAGATATTTCTATGATAAAACCCCTCCGGATTCTGCTTTCTTCAATTACAGATTCACACGTCAATACGGTGGAAGAATCAGGACAGTTTTCCGGGTCAACTTCAAAACATCAATTTCCTTTTGATTATTGACCCTCCTTTTGACACTATTAATTTTTGGGGGGTGAATTCATTGTGGGGGGAAGATCTAAGTATCCTAATATGCCTATATAAGGAGCTAGTGTTGAAGGGAATAGTAAATATATTTTTCTTATCATCTTTTTTTGTTTGTTTCATTGTAAGGTTATGCTTCCAAATTTCCTTTGTAATGTTGTCCATTTCAAAGTAAGCTTCTTTTTTGTATCTTTATGTTCTTAATCAAATTATTTCTCTTATATATTTTCCATTTCATTTAATAAAACATTATTATCACAGAGCGCAGTGATATCTATGTGTTTTTGTGAATTAGTTCACACATAGGTGTGAATTTCATTCACACACACGGAGGAGTGCTCGTTATTTCCACGGTTTTAATTTATTCAATCCAATTATTATTAGCCATCTTCCACCCACCATTAAGAGTATACCATCAATGGAAGTATAACCCTTTAATGGGTTGATCATAGGATGATGCAAAGTCTGGAGTGAATTTTATTTTATGAACGAATTGTTGTTAATTGGATAATTAATTTAAGACATCCATTCTTCAGTTATTTCTACTCTTCATCTTTACTGTGTTTGAGCAAACTAAATTAAATTACTAAATCACCATATACCTCAGAGAGATCATGAATTTGGTTCTCTAAGTGTATAGGGGATTAGTAATTGTGGTTATTAAGAACCAATCTAGAAAATGATGAAGGTAGTGTTATTTTTGAAGAATGGATTCATCAAGAATTAATAAAACCAAAATTGTATAAAGAAGTAAAATTCATTCAATCCACCCCGAGCAAAATCCTATGATCAACATATTTTCTTTGAATTAAATTCACTTAGGTTTCTTAGTTTTCTTTAAACCATCCAAAATCAAAACCAAAGTTGGCTACATCATAGCCCATCCTTCACAAAATCATAGCGTCTCAAGGTTACTTCTTCCGTCCCTGTGGATTCGACCCCTACATGTACTACATCGACCGCTTTTACCAGTAGGGTAAATTTGGGCGCAACCATGAACCATTATCTCTATAAAAAGCTGATGAAAAAACTCAAGAGGTTAATGTCATAAGGGTCGTAATTGAGCCACAGGTTTGGTGGTTGGGCATACTAAGTATTCATTGAAAATTACAAGAGAATCCTTGGTAAATTGAGGGATACCTAGGATATACTCTATTGGTAACTGAACAAATAATTAAATACTGAAATGATGATATGCTTAAAAGAAAAATTTTTATGTCACGAGTTGGCCGATACCTGTTATGGGGGTTCGACGAGCCTAGGCCGGACTTCGAGACATTTTTAAAGTTCACAATACTTGTTAATTGAATTGGAATGACGTATGATGTGTATTAAATGCCAAAGAACAAGCTTGGATTTGGTCTTAACTTATAATCTAGATTATCTTCTGAGACATTTGTTGTGTTTACATTTATATGGGGGATTGGACGGATGAGGACAAATCTAGAGATAGTTGGACATAAGTGAAATTGAACTGATAAAGAATATAAATAGAAAAAATGGATAGTTTACTTGAGCACATACTAGTTACTGTTTTCCTTTGCTGCTATTGCATATATCCATAGACTATTAGGTAAATATGTTTAGGGTTTTCCTTCTGGGATTAGACTCACACCCTGTTTGGGTCATGATTTTGTGCCAAAACTGATTGTATGATTGTACATGTAAATAAGGGAAGGAACCCTTATACAGGTACTTGATTTCTATATAGGAGTAAGAAAACATGGGACCAAGCTGAGGCTTTCTATGCTTCTGAGCTTAATTTATTTTTTCTGCACTTGTATTATATTTGCATATTATTGCAGTGTATCATGTTTCAGATACACTCTTAGAACATATAACATACCACATTATCATTCTTATTGTTTGAGACTTTGATATTTATCTATCATACTTATGATATTTTGTTTCAATCATATATTGTTTACACATTTTGCTACTGTATTATGTAGTATTTCGCAATGTTTTACTCTTCCAATGAGGCCATAGTTTCCCCACTATCACACCCAAGGTCCTCACTGCATGTTGGTAGCCTCTGGAATTTGGGGAGATGCGCATGAGGACATGTGACCAACAAGATAGACTATCATTTTAGTTTTAAGCCTTTTCGATGCATTATATTTGAATTAAAATCCATTATTTTTCACTGTTCATTAAAAAATGAATTTTATCATAAAAGTAAAAAAAATTAAATATGACATCCCTCTTTTAAATAAAAAGTTTATTTTATAATATATATTATATAAAAATGAAAAAAAATATTTTTAAAAAGGGTTCTCCATGAAAATGTTGTAAAAAAACCTTTTAAAAATATTAGAGTATTTTATGCTTGAAATTGGATTCATTCTCATTTTAAGACTCTAAAATTCATTGGATAAATTTATAAACATTTAAAAAATATGTAACATCAAAATATAGTTAATTCTATTAATTTACACCAGTAATGTGGCTTGCCATTAACTACCATTTAAAATAATATTAATATTATTGTATTATTTTTCAGTATAACTCAGTGTTGTGTGCAACATAAGATTTTAGAAAAAAGCCGTTGTTGCGTGTCGGGTACACTATCAAACAGAGTGTCCCCTTTAAATTAAAACTAATATTAAATTAAAAAATAGTAATAGATATGAATATATATTATTCTATAAATATGTCGGATGTTACATCATTCCCCTTTTGGGAAATTTTGTCCGCGCAAATTTAAAATTGGGCATCGAAACTTCATTAAAATTCCCACACTGAAAAAAGAGTCAATGAAACTATCACTTTAAAAGAAATAAAGATAACTAAATTGTTCACCAAATATAATACATTCTAGGATACCATGTAGGAAAATGTTGATATGGATGAGAAACTAACCATTCAGTCATTATGGAGAGTGATAGAAAACATGATTAGGAGAATGTTAACAAACATAATAAAATAAACTTGTGATGGGTTAAACAATCATTGATTTCCCAAAAGGAAAAGTGAAAAAAATTGTTTTTGTTTTAAGGTAGTTTTCATAAATTTGGGGAATTTATTTAAAATATTGACTAATAACATAAGGAAACATACTTACATGTCATGTACAGTTTCATCCGTTAAAAAATATCTACCACAAACTCATCTTCTCTCCAAATGATGAGTATTAAGGATGACTTGGTCACACCTTAAGCGTTAGAATCAACTTCTAGAGAATCACATAATCCAAAAAAGGTGAACTACATATTTCTGCTATCTTTAGACATTAAACAACCTTAAAATGGTTACTACAATATTAGACAATCCCCATAAAGGATAATCCTTTTTAAAAATAAATACTACTCTTAATCTCCAAAATTTAACAAACAATACCCAAAGATCATAAAATACCTTTTAATAATCAATTTTCCTTTAAATTATTCAAAGTATTCCAAACTAATATTGAAACCCATAATTCATAAGGATTTGATCCCTAATTCTTCCATGACATATCATATCATTTATCTCCAAATAACATCGACTACTCTTAAAGTCTTATACATGAATGTAATTAACATAATAACATATTCTCCATGATAGGTTAATAATTTTAGTAAATAACACAATTTGAAATATTTTCACAATAAAAACATATATTATTTAAAAATAAAACCATTACTCCTAAAATGAAACTCCATAGTATTCTATTTTCCTTTGGCATATATTGTTCCCAAAAGAGAGAACACCTTCCAAAATAACATTTATCTTTTAATCACTAAATAATTTTCCTATACTAAGGTTAACCATTTGATAAAACATATGTTCCAAAAATAAAATTATTTTTGATCAATAAAATCATTTAATGAAAAATATTAATTTATAATAACCAAGGACTTCATTTAGGCCAGTGGTAGGCGATAAAGAGTTGTCACACTTTAGTTGTGGATTCAATTCCCATGGCTTTGTCTGACATTGCGGGTTGTCACCCTATATATGGGTTGTCCTTTTTATAAAACTATATTATTTTTAAAACATTCCCAATATGAGATAAATCTTCAAAAATAACCATAACATAATTTAAACTCAAGTTTATTTCATGCCTTTCAATTTTCATCTAAAAATGTTATAAACCATAATTAACACCAAATCAAGGATCATATAAACCCTAAAGACTATTCATAATTATATCCATATAATAAAAAGTAATTATTCCTCAAATAGAATTTTCAGATAAAAAACATCAGGGTTACACATACTATAGAACATTCTTCTAATGTAATCCCATCAACAAAGAAGAATTAATACTTTTAAACATTCCATCACCCATAGATCTAACATAACTCTATAATTTCTAAAATGTAGACATCGTAATTATTCAACAATCTTTATGATCGCTTAACAGTGTTTTTACAACTTATTCTGTAATACTTATATCTTATAAAAAAATCATGAATCACATCCTAAGATTCAATAATTTTAAAACACGAGACAAGAAACAATCCATAACTTTCAAATGTAATTTTTAGGTTCCTCATATTTAATATGAATAATAGTAGATATTTGTAAACATATATTTTTAGGGTCCTGTTGATCCCATTATGGATCCTTCTTCATCATACATCTATTTTCAAAAACACTATACTCCCCACATTTAAAACATTCAATTGACAACTCAGAAATAAATTCTTTCCCTTTCTTGGATTCCACTGAACACATCCTTTTTTCCATGGAAGGTTACTGCCTTATAACCTTCATTACCACATCCATAATATCTTACCATCCCATTGAACCATTTTTATAGGTGTTTATTTATACATCCTTATCATATAAGTTTTTGCATACACTTACCTTTATGATTATTACTTGAACTTCCATAGGGATTCGTTTCTCGCATATATGATGGAATAGAAAAATAAAAATGGTTCAAGTGGTCAAGCATGACTCCAGATAGTTGGTAAGAATAACCACAAGAATTCTCATTACAACTCCCATTTTAATAGATTTCTTATTTAGAAAACCACCACAGTCTCCTTCACATTAATTATTACTTTACTGTCTGCAAGATCCATCCATTTACTCAAACCAAAAAGGTTAGTGTGAGCATATTAGTAAAATAATCATACAATATCTTATGAGGTGGTTAAAAACTAAGATATAATTATTTATATTATCTTAAAATCATTCAATTTATCTAAAATAACTGAATCTTTCTAATATGATAACCATTGTGGTTATATAAAACATGTCACTTATACTTAAATAACACCCTATCCTCTAAAGTTATCTAAACCAACCTATGAAACAAACTGCAAGGCTCCATCATGAAACATTACATATGCTTTATTTTCTATCAATAATTTAATTTCTTTCACATTGATGAAATTTTTAGGTTTAGAGTTTTAGAGAATTAGTCCATAACTATTACATTACATCTAGAATATTATAAACTATAAACTTCTACTATATCCTATTTTTTCAAAATAATAAAACTCTGTAAAAAAAGAATTCCTTTATCAATAAAAATATTCTTGAATTATTAATTTATATTACCCTTCCTTATACCGTATGGTTTTTTTTAAAAAAATGGGATGAGAATAAAAATATTAGTAAGGGATATAAAATAAGTAAATAAAACATTAGTCCATGAATATATACAAATCTATGAAATCAAACTTTTTTACTTATAAAATAGAATCTATTTAACATACCTCATAAAATCAAAATATTTATGAATAACTCATAGAAATCATAAATCTTAAGGCAACTTATGGCATCCATAACATACATACATTGTATCTTTCATAGCTACATAGGGAGTAACCTTCATGGTTACTTTTAAAATACCCATCATAGTATATTACATAAATCTCTTAGGAGAAACCATAATGTTTACCTCTATCATGTTACCAAATGCATTGGAGAGATATTATGGGTTCACTGACCTTTGATTTATCGCAGAACCACCCATATACATAAGAAATGCTGAATAACCATAAAATAATCATAAAAAATAATCTATTCAAATGAAAAATAACAATTACAAATTTTTATTTACAAGATATCATTTCAAGATGTTTACATAATCAATCCAATTTAAAAAAACACATTTAAAACATTTAATAAGCAGATTATTGAATCAAAGTGTCCCATACCACTTTGAATCTTTAGAATGAATTAAAATTTTCAAACATTAATGTTCTTATAAATAAATCCTCAAAACCATTAGGAAAATATGGACATTAATGAGATTGATTTATAAGTATAAATGTTTAAAAATTTTAAAACGATGTTTTAGTCAAGGAGTCCATTACAACTTGAGAAAAAACATAAATAAAAATAATTAATGAATAATATTAAAAAAGAATTAAATATCATAAAATATAGTAATTCATGATACAACATGTCAAAAAGGGTCGTATATACACTTTAAAGGATAATAAAGGAGAACAATATCAAGATACACCTCAGTGGAAAGAAATTGAGATGAAGTACCTTAAAATATCATTTCATTTTACTAGGGATAAATAAATGGAAAAAATATATGTGAGGAATATAAATACACCCAGTATAATTGGATATTCAGTTTAAAACAATTAGATTTTATTCACACATATTCTTGGAAAAACAAAACCAACGAGATGGAGTAATGATTTCCCCTACAATATTCATATAAATGACATAAGAATTCATCAATAGGGTGATTATGTGTAGAAAAAATATATACACCTAAAAGGAAAGTGTAAATTACAATATAAATAAATAAATATTGATTCCAAACATAATCTTGTAATAATATAATCAACGAAATATGTATAAAACCTGATGAGTGGAAATTAAGTTTAGAAATTCGCTTACCTAGAATATGACTTGTCTTGTTTGTTCTTTATATTCATGAATAATAAAATTCGGTTAATTTATAATTTACTGAGAACCTTTTTCATTTTTATTTTTCCTTTTATATAACTTATTACCATGTTAGAAAAATTAAATAATTATTTATGTTCATATTGGTCATTTCGTCGATATTCAGTATTTGAGTTTAAAAAGAACTTGTTTGTTGTAAATTATCCATGTGATAAAAATTACATCATCTAATAAATAATAATTATGATTTTAATGTCATATATATCCAGAATAAATGTATTTATAGTAGTCTACAACATTTTAAGACAATAAATGAATTTCTCTGTTCATGGAGACGGTACGTCATACGTACACCTGAACATTACGTTCATTTCTTTGTCCTATTAAAGGAATGAAAACTAAATGATACATAGGTATATTATAATTCTACTATAATATCTATGTTATATTATTTCATTAACTCTATCCTTTATTCTTTCCATGTATGGCATGAATGAGTCATATCACTTTGAGGGGGTGGTAGTCTACACTTCCTCAATTGAAATTATTGTATTTACACATTATGGAAAGAATAAAGGTATATTGTAATAAAAAATTAAAGAATCATAGATTAAATATAAATATAATATATATCAAATTTTTTATTCCATTTCTATATATAATCATGGTTTAATGAAGAACACGTAGAATGAATCACATCGCATTGAGGAGATGGTAAGCCACACGTATGCACACATGACGATATTATTCTTGATAGGATGAATAAAAGAAGGTATAAGGTTGTAACAGAATTATAATAACATATCAGCTTGTAGAAGATATTGTATTTATTACTTTATTATGGAAATTACAAAATAATAGGAAGTAGAAGGAGAAAAGTATTTTGAAATAGGTGATAAAACAAATACAACCTTTTTGAGTATATCATTTTGATTTAAAAAAAGGTACCCATATGATGAATTTATTCCCAATGTGTGGAATCTATGAGTAAGGTAAGAATTTAGCTTATTTTGTTCAGAATTCATTTGAGCCAATGGGATTGAGAGGTGTGAGTAAGTGGGTATCAGTGGTGGCCTTTTATCAGATGGAGAAGTGGAACTTTAGGAATGTTTTGAAAGAATATTTTATTATGAAATGATTTTCAATTTCTAATTGTTCCAAAGTGATAAATTTGTTTCTAAGATGAGGATGGGTCTAAATCCTCTAATGAAATTGGTTTTATACAAGTTTAGTTCAACAATTTAACCTTATCTTTTAGCTTTAACACTTTGTTAAAAACATTAACCCTTACCATGTCTTCTTGTATATTCAAAATATATGGTTACAATAGCTACTATAAAATTATAATAGAACCAGAAGTGGATTATTAATTAAATTTGTAACATTATATATGTAATTTGGTTGAATATTATATTTTTAGGTCTATTATATAATTTAATAAAATAGTATTTGTTTTAAAAACTCATTTAAGTCAATTTTAGGACTAATTAGTAATTTATTTTTGATAGACATAAAAAAATTGATTATTAAAAATAAGAATTAATTAATCTCTCACATATCAATGTCACAAAAAAAATTCATGTATGTAATCAACATGTTAAAATTACATTTAATTTAATATTTATAATAACATTTATTTAAATCTTTCATTAATAAGGACAATCACTGTATCATAATTATGTAACAAATTAATTTATTTATTAAATGTTAAAAAATTATAAATAAAATACCATGATCTAGAAACTGTTTTTAGATTTTAAATGAATATTTATAGTAATATATACCAGTTATATAACCCTATATTAATTTCTTTTATTAAAAGATACATGTTTATGTTATATTTTCTTTTTTTTTAAATTAAATATTAAAAAATGTCATTTTCACACTCAAGTGGCTCCAAAATGCCAAAATTTCATAATAAGGGTGATAATGGTAAGAAATATCTCATACAATAGGATTCATACATGATTTTGGGTAGTTTTATATTATTATAATATTATTTTTAACCCTTATTTACATTATTTAACTTCTAACCATGATAAATAAAAATTATAACAAAAGTTACTTTTCATAATGTCCAAAAATAAAGGGTACCTATTTACATAATTTGGGAATTATGATTCAAGATATGGAAACTAATTTTCCAAATTCAAAACACCTAATTGGAATAAATTAATCTAACAATTATTCCTGTTGCCTAAACCAGAAAAATGAGTTTCTAAGAAGTAAAATCTATAAAAATATTAACATGTGTTTATATCCAATTAAAATGCGAAATTACATTCAATTAACAATATTAAATTAAATCATAAAAAAATAATCCAATTAAACATTAAAACCAATTAACTGGACAATATAACAATATAAAATAATTATTCAAAAAGCATTTTTGAATTTAAATCCAGTTTTTTCACTATTCATTAAAAACTGGATTTTATGATAAAAATACCAAAAGTAAATTTTGATGTCCGACTTCTAAAGAAGATGCTTATTTTAACATATATAATATATAAAAGTGAAAAAATTAAAAAGGGTTCTCCATAAAAAGGCAATAAAATGACCTTTTAAAAATATTAGAGTATTTCATACTTAAAATTGGAATAATTCGCATTTAAATCCTCAAAAATTCACTTGATAAATGTATAAACATTTAAAAAAATAATATATTTTATTCTATTAATTCTCACTAATACAATGTCTAGGTGTTTACTATCATTTAAAATAATAATATTATTGTTGTATATTTTTTCTGTATAACTCATTGTTGTGTGCAACGTAAGATTTCAGAGAAACCCGTTGTTGCATCTCAGGTATGCTATCATACAAATAGTCTCCATTAAACTAAAATTTATATACATTCAAAATATTAATATATATTAAAATGTATTATTCTATAAATAATCGTGATGTTACAAAAATTCTACCATTTAGGAATAGTAAACCCTTCCTAAACTACCTCACATAAGAATGAATGTGTAATTATGTGAGATTAAGTCCTAGATCATCACCATTGTATCAGATACACCAAGGGTATTTCAAATTATTTGGAAGGTCCTACTGCTTGTATGAGATTAACTATGCTGCACTAAATCTCATGTAAGGTGAATTACTACATATATAGAGCTGCATCTAGTGAAGTTAAAGGTATGTGCACATGCCCAGTCATTCCCGACAACATTCTATACTCTTGAATGATATTGAGAATATATAAACTAGATTAAGTGAATGATTGAAACCTGAATTTAGAAAAGGATTTTGTGTTTGGCCTAAAATTGAAAAGCACATTTCCATTTTCTTCTCAAATTATGAAATATCCATGGATCTCCCACTTCACGCCCATCCATTAGAAGAGTAGGAAATAAACTAGGGATTATCATAGAAGAAATTTTAACCATTAAAGTAATAATGATTTGATATTTATTTAGCATGGATAAATCCATGCCCTCAACTATCCACATAGATATTGATCTAGGGACATTGGTATAGGCACTGAAATTCACCAATATAAAGAAGATAACCCCCATTGTATATAAATTCAACTCTTAAATTATTTTGTAAGGATTTGAACCCTTGGTCTTTCAATAATGGATTTATTTATTTATGTATTTATGTATTTAATTACTAATTTTTCTTAATATAATTTTACTCTATTCATTGCCTATTCCTATTCATACCACCTTTTTATATTATTTTGTTTTTTCACCTCTACAATTAATGGGAAATAACAAGAGGGGTGATATGGGATTCCATAGTACTTTTAAAATCAATTCAATATCAAATTCCTATGGATTAGATCAATAGAGTAATGAGATAGATGTTTGGTGAAAATATCTTTCATCCTAGGTCTTATTTATTTTATCCTTTTTTATACCATTCATTACCCTTCAATCACTCTATTTTCATGGGGGATTTATAGTGTTTGAGTGATGAATGGTTGATGGAGATTACTAGGGTGTCCAGTAGGGTATTTTCTCAAGAGATGAGTAACCTGATGGTTTCTCATTAATTATTTGGGTGTGTGGTTCACTCGAGAGGTTCCTAAGTAGATTTCTCACTAACACCATCCATGTTTGGCAGAGGATAATAATTTATATGGGGGATCATTATCATTGTATGGGATAGTCTAGGAACCCATAACAGTAATCAAAGAGAATTTATATCTTTATAATAATTTATTTAGTGAGTCAAAATTTTATATTTCTTTTCCTATATTCATCACATCACACACTTTTTTCCAATTTATATTATTCATTAAATATTTAAAACTCCAAGAATATTAGTATGTGTATTTTTCAATGAGTTATTTGGTCAGATCCATATGAGATAACCATAGTCGACTTCCCTTTCTCTATTATTGGATTTATAATTTTTTATTTCTCATGAGTTACATGATATACTAGTATCTCTTAGCCTTATTTTCGGGTATCTATAAGATAAGTCAATAATTTTTTTAAAACCTATGAATATATATTTTTTATTTTTTTCTTTGCTTATTTATTTCATCCTTTAAATCTAGGATGGCTCTTATAAGGTGAACATTGTTCAATAATGGATCACAGCATATATTCCCAGTTCAAGGATATAGGTAAAATCACTACTATGGTCAATGATTCTTACCTGAACAAAAAATTTATATTTTAAAAATCTACCTTCAAATAAGATCCCGTGAAATAGTTTCAAGGGTAATAATATGAGTAATTTACCCAATTTTTTAGGGGAATACTACTACTATTTTTAAAAATCTAAAAAAACTTAAATCATATTCCCTACACCATACAAATGATGATGGACCAACATCGAATGAAATTAAATAGGCACCCACTTTATATTTCCTATTGAACCAATAACATAATGGATTGAAAATTCATACCTGATAATTAATGTAAATGAGGGTTATTATGACCACAAAACTCTAAGAATAAACATATCAAGGACTAAAAATTATTATAAAACAATAATTAGTAGAATAATTCACTTTTTAGTTTCTCAAGAAAATATATAAGTGGTGGAAGAAACCTAAGAAAATCCTTCTCTCTCAAACATTTTAATAAATCTTTTAGAGTATATCTATATAGAGAAAGACATACCAACTAAATATTTGAAAGGAAATAATCAAAACCTCGATTAAATTGTTTTTATCTCCACTACAATACATTTAGAAATTTTTCCTATTTATTTTGGTAATGTTTAAACAACACTAATATACTATGAATCTAATGGTGATGAAAAAAGGATATAGTGGTATCAAAATTGTTCACCCACTATAGTATCCTAGAGAAACCCTTCTATAGGAATTGTCTAATGTTCAAGAGCTCATGTCGAAACTGATAATGGTAGTATGAATTTAATTAGAGTTATTTTATTTTAATTTAGCTTTAATGGATTCATATTTTAACTATATATTTTGAAATTTTATATCATCCCCAATCTATAAAACCAACTGTAGTAATATTGTTCATAAAAAATACCACCATAGTGGAGAAAATGGTGCTATTATTAAAATAAGTTGAGGAATTATTTGTTTTGTAAGACAAAACCACCACAATATCCTACTATTTCAAATGGTAAGGTCAAATATAAACTCATATTTATTTGACATTATTCAGATAGAGTTGTAAATTGACTTCCCTCTATATATTTATGCTACAAAACCATAAATATATACTTTAATAAGGTTAAAAATACCACCAAATTGGTGTATAAATGAGTATATGTCTTTGGAACTATGGTGACACTATTACTGAATTAATATCAAGATGAACACCTATAGAAGGGAGTTATGTCTAATAGGGAGAACCATTTTTTATTCAGACCATTCATTTTATTTTCCAATTAATTTGGACATGGGTTGATAAACACTATTCAAGTACAACTCTAAGGCTGATGTATACTAATGGATATTAAAAAAACTTATTGGGGATTCAATCAAAGAAACTCAACCTACCATATGATTAAGGACAAATCATTGTAACTACCTTACAATAGGTAGTTATAACAACAATACCTACTTAGTAAATGATCCACATGTCTCCCGATTTCCTTTTTTTTCATTTTACTTTTTTTACTTGAATAAATTCTAATGTTTATGTTTATTTTAACTTGTATAAGGACCAATAAAAAACAATATAAGATTAACTTACCTTCCACTGAGATAATTAACCATGTTATATTTCTCTTGAGAATCTACTGAACACTACCAAATCTATTGTGAATTATACTTGATCATAAATTAGGTAGTGATATATTATTGTGCGAGTATAACATCAATCTTCTTTTTAAATTTATACTTTGTTTTTTTATTTTTACTTTATTAAGAGCTTTGAAGATTAAAAATTTGGGAATTAATGTTTCATTATTTTGTGATAATTTCAAAACAGTTTTGTTTATTTCATTTATTTTGATATTCTTTAGTTTAAATGATTTATAATGTGGGGTTTTTACTATTTTTAAAACTATGTATTTTGTTAATAAAATAGAAATGATTTCCCAAGACATGATTTGATTATCAATTTTATTTATTCCACAGCCTGAGACACATTCAAATCCCATTTTTCATATTCTTACATTCGATCACTTTCATAATAATTTATGGATTTTTTTAATTCTATTTATTTCCTTGATTCTTTTTTAAGACTTTATATTTGATTGTTTTGTCCATGATTGAGTATATAATTTAGTTGAAAACCCCCTATAAAATAAAAAATATTTATCCACCTTGACTTTTGAAATTATTTTAGCCTTAAATCCCATAAACTAGATATTTTCTATCCCAAATTAAAATATATATTAATTAATTTATACCCATATCATTTTTTCATTTTAGGTGTTACATTTATATTAGTTTGTGGGAGAGGGTGTGTTCAGGGTGAATCATTGGAAGAATTATATTTTTTGGGTTGATTAAAGGGTACTTTCTATGTTTTTATGGGAAATGATGTCACAACTATATTAAATCACTTGATAAATTTTAATAAATTAAAATTATCAAATAAAAAGTGTATATAAAATAATTCATTGCATTCATTATAAATATAATTAAAGGAATAAAAAAATACACTCAGGAAAAACCAAGGAAAGAGGATGAATTTGTCACAGTTATAAATTGTTTAATTGTAATACACACAAAAAGAAAACATTGAAAATGGTGTTGTTTGTGATACAATTTTTAGGGTATGATTTGAGTATAAATATATTCATTTTCTAAATTTTAACATGCATCAAGATTTAGAGATTAAAATTCTTCATTCGGCCTCAGTATCATTATCATTTGAAACCTACTGACCCTTAAACCCCCTAACAACCAATTGAATGTCACCATTAGGACGAAACTTATATCTATCAGTAAAAAACATAAAATATTTAAATTAAAATAGTAGATCACATGAAATATAGGATTTATCGCTACTCTATATAAACTATTAGATGAGTGAAAATAGAAAAATTCCATGTAATGTAAACATGCAGTGGTTGTGAGGGATGTAATAGATAAAATCATGGGTAAAAGGATGTGTGGTAGTGGGCCTAAAATTTATAAAAGATAATATAAATGTTAATATCGAATTTTTTGTTCATTTTATGTTCACTGGTTAGTGTATTCCAACATAGAAGGGTTATTTTTGTTCTTAAATTATTTGAATTTTGTAGGTGTGCATTGAATTATTTTTGGTGGAGTGGTTAAAAAATATATTAATTTTTGTATTATAATTTGAAATGATAATTCTCCCTTAATTAATTTAAAAATGATTAATATTCATTTTTTATAATTTTAGAATAATCTAGAATTTATTTCAAAATAGATTTAATTTAGGATTTCAATTGATTTATTTTCAACAATTTTTTTTATTCAACGCAGCAATGATGTTACATGAACGCAACAAAACAAATGAAAATCAGTACAAAACCCTAAGAAAAACTTCCAAAAAGAGATAATTCAAAGGCATTTAACCATATACAATGATCCATGAGATAGTTATTCAAGGTCAGTTGACCATATTTGGAATATGATTGGATTGAAATTTGATGAATAAAAAAATTGTCAAAATAAAGGACAACACTAGACACACCGACCCAAGACCAATATAAAACAAGGTTTGTGTCATGACCCGACCCAATGGGACTTGAGCCGTGACTCCTCGAGCCTGCCTCCAATAGGATAGGGGCCGGTGACTAGTGCAGAGTATGCTATCATAGACAAGGGAGGAATTATCCTAAGGTACCTGTACACACGCACCCACGTACACCTCCACCCAATAGTGCAGAGGTATATATATAAACTGAAAAGAAATGCATGCATACATCTAATCCAAAACTAGAGTACAACAAATGTACGAAAGGGAAAATATATGCCCCACAAAATGTAAATTGCAAAAGTTTCCAACCTTCTCAAAAGGAGGGGATCGCTATAAAAAATACCCGAATTTAAGCTCCTCGTTATAGATCTGGTAATCACCCTAGTCATTCTCTGTCACAAAGTTCTGCATGCTCTGGGTCCTCCTGGGACTTCGTCGAAAGGCATGTGGTCTGCACAAGACACAAACATGTGCGGGCAAAGCCCATGCAGGGTGAGTATTAAAATAATCAGTTGTCACCCCAAAATCCCTAAAATAAAAGGGAGAAACTGAAAGACAACAGTTCGCTCATACCGGCCATAGGGAACCCAAACAAGAGAGAAAATCCATCTCGAGACCATCCTCGGCTAAACACGACTAGTCTGCTCAGCTCAGGTGTATGCCCATACATACACCATGAACATCAGATCAAGTATACACACATACATATACCAGGAGAAACTAGATATATACATTCCATAAACAAAGCCCCATGAAGTTCCAACCTCATAATCAATGACATGTTCTACTCAAATCTCTATGGCTTACACAAACCAAGAGAACACACTCCACGAGCTCTGTCATCCCACATGACAAGCGTCTGAGAGATACACTCTATCGGGTCTCGCACCAATATCCTAGAAGCCCATTCGGGAGATCACGCTCATTAGATATCGTCACTGAGAATATCACGCTGAAACAGTAGAAACACAAAACTTTTCAGATAGGGGATCACTCCTAGGGTCCTCTAAGGGATATGAGAACCCAGTCCGATATCACAATGATCTCACAGATAGGGGATCACTCCCAGGATCCACTAGGGGATACCACAACCTGATCTGGTGCTCCACAGATCACATCACTCTGATGGAGGATCATTTCCATTTGAAGATGGTCACGACAATACTGGAAACCACATCTGGTATAAATCGTTATGTAGGGGATCAAACTGACGATGTACCAACCCTACCGAAACCACGTGCTGAGTCAGGGATCGTATATACAATGATTTTACAACCTTAATGAAACCACATGCTGAGGAGGGGATCATATCCCGACAATGCCACAACCCTACTAGAAACCACATGCTGAGTAAGGGATCGTGTATCCAACGATTCCACAACCCTACTACAATCCACATGCTGAGTAGGGGATTGTGTAACCAACAATGTCACAACCCCACTACAAACCACATGCTGTGTAGGGGATCATATACTCGATGATGCCATAACCCTACTATGCACGGCCCACTACGTAGGGGATCATATTACCGGTGATGCCTCAAACACTACGAGATTAACCTTCTATATAGGGGATCACTGCCCATGGATAATTGGTAATAGAAAAACCAAGAACCCAATCCAAATAACCGAAGCTAGAGGATCCCACTCTGGACCCACTGGAGGGATGCAACAACTCTATCAAGAAAACATCATGTTGATGGGATCACAAACCTATAATAGGGTTGTAATGCCACACGAACCCCCATAGGAATGAACCAATGGAGTACACTCAACCACTGCTGGTCCAAACATCGTTAACCCGAGTAACCCACAACATCGCCACACTACACACCTCCAAAGCCTATATCAAAGCCACTACCGTGATCTATACGGAAAAACATGCAAGATAGATTATTTACTCACTCGAAATAGACAACCGGTGAAAAAGGTACTATTCACCATATCTAACATGGGTGGGGCCCACAACTAGATCCTGATGATCATCAAGAAGACTGCACCATTGCGATCCCCTCAGAATAACACACGATATCAACTAATCATTCGTCCAAAACAAACACCTGATGAAAAATTTGTGTTTCTCCTTAAAAACCCAAAATTTGCCTCGTGGAGCCCACACCTTGTCCTCGGTCCCAATTCCTTAAAACTATCTTGAAAATTACACCATACCATTAGGGTCTCAATGCCATTGATGTCGCATTAATCAGACGCCCCGGGCAGAAGTTATGTCGGGTCTAAGTTGAAAATAATGAAATATTATTATTATTTTCAACATTTCATGGCCTTGGGCTAGAAACCCAACTCATAAAATTTATTAAACATGATAAAGGGTTCCATATCATCACTAGGATCGTGTCTCCGCAAATGGATTCCAAATTGGACTTACGGTTTGCATGATACGGGGTTTTAAAGAACCCCCAGAAAAATATGGTCCGACCACCGCAGGGTTGTCGGAAACCACCGTCTGCCTGACCGAACCACCAACGCCTGTCGAAATGAACTGCACCACTGATGCGCTCACCGAAAACCGCCAATGCTACCGCCGTAAACTGGTATTTCCACCAGAAAGCTTATGGGAGCCACCTCACGCACCCCGGTGCTCCAAAATCGTATCTGAAAAATGTTTCGGAAAACTCGGGACACGAACTACACAATCCTTATGAAGATTTGAAGAAAAATAACACATAAAAATGATCTAGGATTTTCAATCTCAAAATCCTTCCTTTTGTACATTTCTGAAACTTTTCATGCTTCGATGGTGCTACTACATGATCTAGGAGCATCCGCCATTAAGATCTGAGTCCGACGACACCTCGTTTTGACGATTCGACCTCCGATTCATTCATCACCAAAGAGGGTGGGGGGGATTCCACTCCATCGTACGTTGAAGGGAGAGTTGAGGGGAGAGGGATTTTTTTTTTAAAATTAAATCCTCTCCATCCAACTACCCAACTCCCGACTCGCCTTTGACCCCGCACCCAGTGCAGACAATGTTTTGTGCCCCCCCCTAGGGTAAACACGACATTCTGAACACAAAAACCCACTCATCATTGCGATCCGAGACTCCATTCAATAGTTATTTGAACCGACACTTGTAAATAAACTTGTTCATTAATTTATGAAAACACCGTTGATCAACGTTTTCTACAACAGGCATGTGCCTGCAAAAATTACACCCTGCCTAGGGTAAACAACACGCTCCGGATGCAACTATACCCTCATATTTCTGATCCAAGCTACCGTTTAGGAGAAAACCCCACCACATCACGTGCATATTCTAAAAATACTTAATATTTCTTTAAAATTAATTCTAGGCATGCCAGACCTTGGAATCGAACGCCGACTTCGCGCCTAGCTCTCAAATTATTCATAGTGATATTCCAAAACTGACAGGGCCAAAACCTGAGTCACTACATCCTACCCACCTTATAACTTTTCATTTCCGAAAATACATATGTATTAGAAAAGCAACTGAACTCTCAACTGGGTCTCCAACACTAGTGAGTTTTCCAACACTCACCCATGCCCAAGCACATAAGTCAGAGGGACTCGACAACCACACCTCAATACTCTCCGTTTTGGGGAGGCACTGACTCACCCACACAATTTTTAATCACATCACAAAAACGTGTCTCAGTGGGGGAATGATACCTCTTCCTCATGAATTCGTAACATGTAGAACAACACCCAATCAGGGTCTTACCAACGCCATGAACAAACCTTAAGAAAAAAACAGAAAGGAAAGGGTACCACTAAACAATGCCTACAAAAACTAATATAGAAGTAGAAAGGACCCAGAGCATCTCCATCCACCCATGGATCCTATGGGTCAACAACTTTTAAGGTTTTCAGTTGTCCCCACCCTTGTCCTCTAGATCCCAGAGTTCAGCGTGTACCACCTGGTGGTGGTGGTGGTGTTATCTAATACCGCCTACCGCCCTTGCTGCTGCACCAGCCCCATATCCACATCCGCCACCCTACCGACCTCCGAACTAAACACATTATTGCTGTCAAGGTGGCCTGTCAACCGGATCCCTCTTAGCAGCATGACGGGTCAAACAATCTCTAGAAAGATTTCCCCTACATCGCAAGGGTAACACCCCGTCTCCAGCGGCTGACAAAAACTGGCCTGTGAGCCCTGTGGGCCCTGAGACTCAGATCTTCCATCTTGGGATTGCCTCCTGAAACTTAGGCCCCGTCCAGGCCCTTATGCCAACATCCAGCTACCAACATCCACTGTCTCTGCTGCCACATGGCCAACACTGATGGGCTGAATCTTCTCAACAAGAATCTCTCTACCACCAAAGATCTCTCTAGTACTCCAGCATAGGTGGGTTAGCATAAGGAAACCACACCTACCTGGATGTCCCTGCGTAAGCCCTACTCAAAGGTCTGAGACCCAAATAATGGTTCTCAATGCATATCTAGGGAGTAGTTAAATTGGTCTGTAAACCTCACTGAGTACTCTGACACAATCATTCCATCCTACCAAATATGCAGAAGCTCTTGGATCCACACTAACCTCAGCGTCACCGGATAAAACTCTTCTCTGAAGAGCCTCTCAAACTCTGCCCACGTGAGCTTCTCTTCATCATGGGACTGCATCACTAAACTCCACCAACGTCCGACCAAACCATGCAGAATGCACGCTGCTAGAACCACCATCTGATCTGGAGGTGTCCTCACAAGTCAGAAAACATGGGTGACTATTTCGAGAAAGTCATCAGCTTCCTGGGGGTCTGGATCACCCCTTAACCTCAGATGTCGCTGCCTCTGAAACTCGGGCAGCGCACTCAGCCTGTACGCTTCCTCATCTTGTACTACTGGCATCACCAGTTTCTCAACAAGTGGTGGCTCAACTGGCGGAGCACCTTGAGGTCCAGCCTCCGAACCTTTGCCCTAGTCCACAGCCTCTAAAAGGGGTGGATCATCACCACAATCCCACTGTGGAACCCTCACTGGCTGTCATCGTGGAGGCATATTTCTATACAATAAAGACAAACCAGGGTAAAATGTATATCTGGGGAGATGACTTAAGAAAAACAAGGGAAACCCAAAACCCAGTCTTATATGATGCATGTACCATGATGTCACTATGAATAGTGTCCTAATGTACCGAGTCGAAAGGCAGGTTATCTGAGTCCTGGTGAATGGATATGTCGGCCACCACACCAACACGAGAGTCCCTAGCTAAAATCCAAACTCAAAATATCCAAACATTGACGCTATGCAACCCAAACCAAAGTCACATCTAGAACACCTACACTCAGAGATCCCAAAGGTGGAACCTCCTCTGATACCACTCTGTCACGACCCGACCCAATGACGCTCGATCCGCGGCTCCCCAAGCCTGCCTCCAATAGTCCAGGGGCTGGCGACTAGTGCCGAGTAGGCTATCCCACACAAGAGAGGAATTAGCCCAAGGTACCTATACACACGCACCCACATACAGCTCCACGCAACAGTGGAAAGATATATATAAAAAATTAAAAGAAATGCATGCATACATTTAACCCATAACTAGAGTACAAATAAGTACAAAAGGGAAAATATATGGCCCACCAAAATTAAACTACAGAAGTGTCCAACCTGCTCAGAAGGAAGGGATCACTATCAAAAGTACCCACTGGTAAGCTCCTCGGAACAACTCCAGTAATCACCCTGGTCAGTCTCACCCACAAAGCACCACCTGCTTCGGGTCCTCCTGGGACTCCATCAAAATACCTCTGGTCTGCACAAGACACAAACATGTGTGGGAAAAGCCTATGTAGGGGTGAGATTTAAAATACACAGTAGGCACCCCCAAAAAAATAAAATATAAAGGAGAAACTGAAAGACAATAGCAAGCTCATCCCGGCCAGAGGGAACCTAAACGAGAGAGAAACTCCATCTCGAGACCATCCTCGGCTAAAAAAGACTAGTCAGCTCAGCTCAGGTGTATGCCCATAAATACACCATGAACATCCTTTTAGGTATATGCCCATACATATACCATGAGAAACCAGATATACTCATTCCAGTCACCAAGCCTCATGAGGTTCCGACCACATAATCAATGACATGTTCTACTCAAAGCTCTAAGGCTTACACAAACCAGGAGAACACACTCCATGACCTCTATCATCACAGATGACAAGCGTCTAAGAGATACACTATATCAGATATCACACCAACATCCTAGAAGCCCATCCATGAGATCACGCCCATCATATATTGTCACTGAGAACATCACGCTAAAACAGTGGGAAAACTAAACTTCTCCGATAGGGGATCACTCTTAGGGTCCGCTAGGGGATACAAGAACCCACTCTGGTATCTCGAAGATCTCACTGATAGGGGATCACTCCTAGGATCCACTGGGGGATACCACAACCCAATCTGTTGCTCCACAGATCACATCACTCTGATAGAGGATCATCGCCCATGTGAAGATGATCATGAAAATGCCAGAAACCCCATCTAGTATAACTCGCGATGTAGGGGATCAAACCGATGATGCGCCAACCCTACCAAAACCACGTGCTATGTAGGGGATCACATAACCAACGATTCTGTAACCCTACTGAAACCACATACTGAGTAGGGGATCATATACTCGAAGATGCCACAACCCTACTAGAAACCACATGATGAGTAGGAGATTGTGTAACAAATGATGGTGTAACCCCACTACAAACCACATGCTGAGTAGGGGATCATGTAACCAATGATGCCGCAACCCCACTACAAACCACATGCTGAGTAGGGGATCATTTACCCAACGATGTCAGAACCATACTATGAACGACCCACTATGTAGGGGATCATATTACTGATGATGCCTTAAACCCTACGAGATTAACCTGCTAGAGAGGGGATCTCCACCCATGGATAAGCGGTAACGGCGATACCAAGAACCCAATCTAGGAAAGTGATGTAAAAGGATTCAACTTTGAACCCATTGGAGGGATGCCACAACTCTATTAGGAAAACATCATATTTAGGGGATCATAAACCTATTCCAAGGCTGTAATGCCACATGAACCCTCATAGGAAATAACCTATGGAGTACACTGAACCACTGCTGGTCTAAACATTGTTAACCCGAGTGACCGTCAACATCGCCACACTGTGTACCTCCTAGGCATATACCGAGGCCACCACTGCGATCTATGCGTAAAAACATGTAGGATAGACTATTTACTCACACGAAACAGACAACCGGTGAAAAAGGTACTAATCACCAAATCTAGACTAGGTGGGGCCCATGTCTCGATCCCAAAACTCATCAAGAAGACTTTACCATTAATATCCCCTCGGAATAACGCACGATATCGACTACTCTTTCATCCAAAATGGACACCCAACGAAAAATTTGTGTTTCTCCGTAAACACACAAAATTAGCCTCATCGGACTCAAACTATGTCTTCGGTCCCAATGCCTTAAAACTATCTTTAAAATTATGCCATCCCATTACGGTCTCCACACCACTAACGTCACATTAATAAGACCCCCAGGGCATAAGTTACTACCAGTCGAAGTTGAAAATAATAAAATATTACAATTATTTTCATCTTTTCAAGGCCTCGGGCTGAAAACCCTACTCATAAAATTTCTGAAACATGCTCAAATGGTCCATCTATTCACTAGGATATCGTTGCCGCAAATGGCTCGCGAATTCGGCTTATGGTTTGCATGTTACGGGGGTTTAAATAACCCCCAAAAAAATCTGGCAGGACCACCATAGGGTTGCCGGAAACCTCCGTCAGCCTGACCGGACCGCCGTCGCTTGCTGGAATCCGCCGTTCCGCCACTTCCCTCACCAGAAACTGCCATTGCTGCTGCTAGAGACTGGGATTTGTTTCCGGAAAACTTCAGGGAGCCACAAGAAGAACCCTAGTGCTCAAAAATCATATCTGAAAAATGTTTCGGAAAATTCGGGACCCGAACTACACAACCCTTATGAATATATGAAGAAAAAAAATGCATAACTGTGATCTGGGATTTTAAAACTCAAACTGCCTACCTTTTCGTGGATCGTTGATGATTTTCTTGCTCTGGTGCTGCTGCTGCACCATCCGGGAGCATCCACCGTCAATACCCGACTCCGACGACACCTTGTTTCGACGATTCAACCTGTGATTCATTCGTCGCCATAGTGGGGGAGGGGGGATTCTGCTCCATTGTATGCATAAGAGAGAGGTGAGGGGAGAGGGATTTAAATTTTTTTTTTAAATTAAATCATCTCCATCCAATTTTCCGGCTCCCGACTCGCCTCCGACCCCGCACCCAGTGTGGACAAAGATTAGAGAACCCTAGGGTAAAAACAACGTTCTGAACGCAACAACGCACTCAGAATTTCAATCCAAGACTCTGTTTAGGAGTTATTCAAACCAACACATGTAAATAAACATGTTCATTTATTTATGAAAATTCCACTGATCACCTTTTTCTACAGCAAGCCCATGCCCACAAAGGTTAGAACCCGGCTAGGGTAAACGACATACTTTGGACACAACTTTGCCCTCAGATTTCTAATCCGAGCTAGCGTTTAAGAGAAAACACAACCCCAACAGGTGAATAGTATGACAATACATAATATTTTTATAAAATTAATTCTTGGCACACTAGGCCTCAGAATCGCACACCGTCTTCACGCCTAACTCTGGAATTTTTCATAGGAATATTCCAAAGTCTGACAGGGCCAAAACCTGAGTTAATACAGGTTGTGGCCCACCCCTAAAATGAATTTTCTTATTCAAATAGAACCATCCTCAAACACCTGAGAATCATATACCCCGTATCCTAACCCCATCTCATGTGGCCTCATAGACTACCCTCAAATGCACTTAGGTCATCCATTTTTTGTTATTGAAATCTGTCAAATCCAACCAAATCATTCAGATGACCTAAGACTACAAATTTCGAACACACTCTCTTCCTACCAGTAACCATTTATTCTAAAATCAATAATCATATTCTATTAACCTATTAAAAAATTTATTCCATAACACCATCACTAAAAAAGTGGCACTAATATTCCAATCCTGTGAAAAACATTCATCATCAAAAATAACCAAAGAGATGTAATGATGACCTAACACACCAGAGCACAAAAATAGAAAGACTAGAACCATAGAAACCTAGTCTCTTATATTTTATTTACTTTGAAAAATATCATATAATAATTTTTTAGTTTTTTTAAATTTTAGGTAGAATTTTACAAATTTCAATTATTTATTTTGAATTTAAAAAGGTTATGGATGAGTAACTAAAAATTATAAACCTTGTATATTAATAATACACATTTTCAAAGGATTACATATCATTAAACTAAAAGTAATATATTTGATGTGTTTTTAGTATTTACTACACACCACACCAATTTTATTAAATTGTTCAGGGAAGCTTCTGCATAATGAGATTTAGCCGAGACAAATGCTATGTATTTATAAATTGGTATATGGAAGTATTGCGTAAGTGGAAAAATACATTCAATATCAATCTAGAAGTCTAAATACATGAATGAACTAGTATGTTCTGACTAAAATGATCTTGTATAAGAATAATCCATGCACCCCAAACTACCTTGCATATGTATGAATGTGTGATCACATGAGATTAAATCCCAGATCCTGAATGATATGTCAGATACACCAAGGGAGTGTTTCTAACTTCATAATGACATACCTATCATATGAGATTAATCACACACCGTAGAGTCTATTATAACGTGAGGTGCCTCACATCCAAATATATTTTTATTGAACCTTAACATATGTGTGTATTCCTATATGTCCCCTGTGAATTTATAATCCCTCAAATGATATATAAAAATTAGAAAATCATTTATATTTAACACTATAAAAATCATTTCAAAACTGATTTGGTTCTTGATCTAAAATTTACAATCTCATTTCTTTTGCCTATATAATTTGGGAAATCATCATAGAGTTCTCATGAAACATCCGTGTATTGTAAGAGTTCCCAAGTTACCATAGGATGATCTTGGTTAAAATTCCCACCAGATAAGTAGGTAAATTTCAGGACTGGATAACATTGAGAAATCTCATCCCTCGAGTGCCTAAATTGAAACAATTAAATAGTCACAACCTTACCCTAAATAGGGACCATGTTGAATGTACCCCATGCCCACCTTTATATGCCAAGGGGTGGTTTCCCTCACTGAAAGTCATATAAAAAAAGGGGGTATTTTCTTAATGTACTTGTGCGCACAAAGATGGCCATATCAATGTAGAAGTGAAAATTAATAATAGTAAAAATATAAAATAGTTAGAATGTAAACTAAGCATTATAACCCTCTTGGTTGTACAAGAATATGATAGTTAAAACTGAAAAGAAAAGTGAAAAAATATAGATACGCGAAAAAATTTGTAACAAAATTACAAGAAAGGATAGTAAATCAGTGAGATATATCAAATCATAACCTCTAAGAAATTATAATCGTACATGGTCCAAAGCCCCCAATATCCCTATGCTCATCTTAGTTTACCATCTACATGTCCATAATCTACATAAGACACGACATGTAACACCCCAATACATTAAAATATTTTCATTTCAGAATACATTTAATTTTTTTGATAGATTTACTAATGCACACCACCATGTTAAGATTGTGCTTCACACACCACTGAGTAAGCTTATATTACACACAAGACCCAGTTTCACCATAAACATTACTAATTTAAAATTTATCACCTAATTGTTAAATTAGAGGTTATGAATAGGATTAAATAAATAATGAAAATATATATATTATACATTGAATATAAATTTTTGACATTAGTTATATAATTTTGATAGACATATGATAATAGAAAATCCATTTTATGCATAAAAATATGTATTTTTCTAAAGTTGGTTTTACTACCATTTAATGGCACACCTATTTTAAATCTAAATTTTGAGACATTTATAAATTTTATTTTTCAAAATAAACTACATTTTGAATGTGTAATATCAAAATTATATTAGGGTAAATTTTTTGTATCATTCATAGAATTTTCATTCTTTTAGGTATTGTGAATCATACGACATTTTTTATGAAAAATTCATTTTTGTTTAAATAATTATTATAGATAAATTATTTTAAAAATTATTTTTAAATTAAAAATAGATGAATCATAAGTCTATTAATCTAATTTAGTTTATTGGAATCATTTTTGTATTGAATTTATATATATAAAGTTAATTAACTTTTGAACATTTTCACTTTAAAAACACACTTTCTCACCACATCTACGAGATTAGCATTAAATTAATTTTTTCTAATTAGGTGAATTGAATTTGTAAAAATAGATATACATAGTTAAAATATGTATAATATTTATAGTCTAATAATTGAAAAAAAATTGAGCAAAAAGGTTACTGAATGTAATTAAAATTAATTGCATCGATTAAGGTAAAAAGTAGTTTACTTAGTGGTTAAAATTTAATATGGGAAGAATGACACTGAAACATGTCCAAAATACATTTTATTACAATATTTCTACCATATGAACTATTTTTTATAATGTTAAGAATTATTGGGATACAATTCCATGAAATTGACCTATAAAATACGATAAATAATGAAAAGGCCAAAAAAGAAACCTTCCTTACCATTAACAATTATAATGCCTTGAGATGTGGAAAAACATCATATTTTCTATTATATATATCATTTTGAAATAAAAATTAATTATTTTTAACACAATTATTAATCTATTATTTTATTATATGGATTAGTTAGTTAATGTTCTTAGGAAACACCAATATAGTGATTACGTTGTTCAGTGTTAAATAAAATAAAGGATACTAAATATATTAAAAGTGAGGAAATTTGAATGAATTATTGTGTTAAATTATTTTTTATATGGATATTTAATGTTAAATAACTGTGATTTTAATATATTTTAATTCCGTCAGTTTATTTATAATTTTAAATTTAAATTATGTAAATAATGTCAAAAATGACATTAATATTATTTTATAATAAAATATATTTTATTTAGAGGTTTTAAATTTTAAAAAATATAACATCTTCCAATTTTTATTAAATGTTAATTAATGATAAATATGGTATATTAATGGACCAATTGATCTTTTAAAATTAAAATTTTGACCCATAAATATTAAAAAAATTGTTGGCACTATTCGAATTAAAGTAGTGTTCTTGAACATTACATGCACTTGCTAGAAAATTAATTTCAAACAGACCTGAGATTATTATTTTCTAAATTATCCTAAATTTTTATAATTATGTGGTTATTTATTTTATAACAAGTCTCACTTTAATATTTTTTAATTGTTAAATTAACTAAGTTATAAATCTAGTTACCTTAATAAACACTGAAACAATAAAAGTTGTGAACATAGAAGTTAAGAAAAAAATCATAAAATGAACTTATTTTCACATTGTTGAAATTTTAATAAGAAATAACTTAAATTTAGTCAATTATTATTTAATTGTTGAGGCATAATAATTAAGGTACAACTCCCAATATTGTTTACCTTTGTTTATTTACAAGAATGCCACTCCCCCTCCAATAGGAAAAGGAATTCACTCCCTCCACTTATTCACACATTGAAATGCATTTTTAATATACAAAACCTATCAGAATAATCACCAAAAATCCTTAAAAAAATTATATAAGACTATCTTTTTGAATAATAATAATGTAGGAAGTATTTTGGTATAACCCTAAAGGTGTTACCCAAAAAAGAGGTTACTTTCTTCAACAATCAATTTAGATTTATTTATTTCTCTTCGTCATAAATTTTTATTATATATTGAATATTTAATAACATAAGTATCATAAATATACTATTATGTTGTAATATTAAGATTATGAACTACTCCAAGACACACTTCTATCAAATGGGATACACAATCATCGTTCGTGTGTATAACAGACTACTGCCTCAGGAACTGATATCGTTCATTATTTCATTACCACCTTTCAAGGATGGGAATAATGATGGAATTATAGTTTATATAATATTTATATTATATTTATAATTTATTTATGCTTATTTAATTTTTTATATAACAAATATCTCCATGATTTTCATTTTTTGGGAATATGATAACATCAATTTTGGTTGTGTGGGCTACCACCTCCTCAAAGCTATGTGATTCATTAATGCATTTAATGGAATGTATTAAGATTGGTTTTCATTAAAATATGTGATAAATATTACATTTATATGATTATTTTCTTATAATAGAAATATATATCATTTAATTTTATTTCTTTTAATATGATAAGAATATGGAAGTAGTGTTCATGCGTATCTATGGATTACCATCTCCGTGAATGGTGTATTTCATTTCATATAAAACAAATATCATGGATGACTATAAAAACATATAAAATGAATATATATAATAATTAAATCATGTTTTACATTATATTGATTATTAAATCATGATATATGTAATAGGAAACAAAAACTAGAAGTCAAAACATCCTCAAAAAACGAGACAATTAACACCTGGAATGATGAAAATAATGAAAGTTTATTAATGAAAGGGTTATAATATATTAAAAAATGATTATATATATGATATCATAAATATTAATATGGTACTATTATAGATTAATGATATTCTTAAAACCATTATCAATGATGTTAAACTGTGTTTAACCAAAAAAGAGTATAAGGTAATGGATTTTCATCTCAGTTTTTACAACTACGAGAAAAATATCATATTCAACACATAATTATTTGGTATGGTGTATAAACTACCCCTTTTGATATATTATATAATGAATCCATTTATATTAATGATATTTAAGGTTTTATTTTTTATTATCTCATCTAAGAGGATTTAACTTGAAATTTACCAATTAGTAAATGTTATATTGTAATCTCACGTTCTTTTGTTTTTATCAACTTTCAATTAAAACAATCACTTTATCATAAATATTTTTATTATAAATTATAATTATTTGAGATATAAATATTATTTTATGATGGATTTTATCATTTCCTAAACTATATACCATTTTTATATACAATTTTTTACTTTAAATACTATTGATTTACTAGTGAAATATTTATAAATATGTATCCTTTACTCAATATAGATATTTGATAAGGCAGTTTTTAATAAATTTAAATTAATTATTTGATATATGGGTAATTATCTATACATGAAAGATGTGGGTTGGGGAGTAGTTATTGTAATCCCTATGGGTTTGGGACCTATTAATGGAAGCTTTATTGGTAGGGTATAGGTTAATGCAATCCCAATGATGCATTAGTAGTATAATAAGAGGAATTAGTTTTCCAAATTAAATGGACTTATACCCAATATTTTTTAATCTATATTATAAAATGTATTAACCGTAGTGGTTCAATGTGATTAGGAAACATTGCATCCAATTTTTAAGAATTTCATAGATTGAGAATTAATTTATTAGTAATATCCATGAGATTATTTCATAGACATTGTCTATGGATTCATTTCATTATTAGTTCATTGATTAAATGATTATTTTTAGTTATTTATCTTACTGTATTGATTATTCTAATTTATTCATTATTAATTTCACTTTAATTAACACTTATTGATATTTTAATATCAACCATATTTTTTCTTTTCCTCAAGGTATGATGATTAATTTTTGGAATGAGTTTCAAGGATGTTGATATTTACATTTTTTATGTTTAATTTTCTATCCCAATGTAAAATTTGTTTAATATATGTAATTTTTTTTCCAAAACATATAAACTTTTCGGTCTTTTGGGATTTGATTCCATGTAATCATGCCAATTTAATAAAGCAATGCACCTGCTCTAGGATTTTGGGTTCAGGGAGTTATAGTTGGTATCAAAGAGAGTTTAGTAGAAACCTTAGAAACAATATTTATGGAAACATATATTAGATATCATAATCCTGTGATAGAATTTAAGGTAAATTATTGAGAAACACCCTAATAAAACCATGTTTATTATTATGGTATTATCTATACATTAATTTTCAATTTTTTTTATGTATTTCACTAGTTTTAGGATAATAAATGATAACATATAATCGAGTCTATGTCTTCATTTTGAAAAGGTGCGTAGTAGAAGAAATGTAAACATCACTAATGAAAATTATCTAATGAGTAATAATGATCATTAATTTTATATTCTTATTCCAATATTTATATGGTAAATAGTCTTCCAAGAATTTTCATCATTTAAGGTCATAGTATCAAGTGATAATGTGAAAGAAAACGAATTATCTAAGCATTATGATTTCATAGGAAGAATGAGAACAAGAGGAAAACTAGATTAAATATAGATAAAGGGGAAAATGTAATGAATTATATTCCAACATATAATAATTGTGAAAATAATCACCATGATACTTTTTTAAAGGAATGGGAGTTTGCAACATTTGTACAGAGAAATTCTACCATGCATACGATTTCATGGAAAAGAAAAAGGATTCCAAGGTGTAATTATTCAAATATATTGAGATGTGACAATATTCAAAAAAATTATCTACTGTAAAATGAATATACCACAAATAGGTTAATATATCAGGGTCATGATTTTTATACTACCATAGATGAAGAGAAATGATAAATATGTTTGTTACTATATTGAAAATTTATTTCATTTGATTAAGGTATTGGTTATGATTATTATAAATTATATAATGATTCTACTATTTTAATTTTCATTAAGGGTTTGAAATATAATGTTGAATTTTACTAATGAATATTATTCATTATCAAGATAAACATTTTTGAAAACACATGGTTGAGTGAATGATAACCCATGACATGTTATAGATGTTGAGATAATTTTTTTGGGATATACTGATGATTGATATGGATAAATTAGATTGGATATTATAGAATAACATGAAATAAATTAATTATCTGTTGACAATATGGCTTATGATATAATTAATGGAGTTTACAACACATTATTATGTAAGGAATATATCCAATAAAAAGTGTTTTACATAAAAAATAATGAACAATGTATGTTTATAATATAGTTTTATCGTAATTATAGTTATTACCAAACCTCAATAGAATACATGATGAATTTTTCACATGTTTGGTATGTAATGATCTAGACATGATTCATGTTGTTTGGATTAATAATAAGTTAATTTTGGAAATTCTGGAAACTTCTTTCTAAAAGTGTTGGATAGTAATCATTTAGAAAATTAGACTATTTATGAAATGGTTTATGTTGATATTTGAATAGTGTTTTATAGATTAATTTATTACCTCACCGTATGATGCAACCTCTGCTATAAAATGAAGAATAAATAATTCAAGGTACAACCAAAGTGTAAGATTGGTTTTATGAAATAAGAATGTATATTTATATATAATCGGTGGTAGTGAAGTAATTACTCAACTCTAAGAAAAATGGTATTTAATTTTTTTCCTATTATCATCATTTTTATGATATCAATGAACTTTTTACTAAATATGGTTTAGTTATTTGTGGTCAGAAACTTTATACTGAACATTTTATTTATAACTCTTCATCAGTACTTGATAGTTAGATGTTTTCACCAATGTTCTCTTATTTTAATGCCTAGTTTTGTGGTGACTTCAAATTTTCCATTCCTTATTATTATGATGATGTGTTGTTAGCCCTATTTATGATGTAGTTTGTTCAAGAATAGTATTCTCAAATATCAAATCCCTAATTATCAAGATCAGGTATAAATTGGGAGAAATGAATTTAATTAACGTGGGGAGAATGTAACACCCATATAATTTAAAATAATTTCATTTTAGAATAAATTTAAATTTTCAAGTTTATTTATGCACAAAAACATGTTAATATTACACTACATACAACACCGAGTTACTATGCATTACATGCATGACTGAGATTTACTATTAATATTATTAATTTAGTAGTTATCTCTTAGTTTTTAAATTAGTTTTCATGAATAGGTTTAACTAACTTATGAATATATATATATATATATATATATTAAATATGAAATATAATTTTTTTAAATTAATCCAATATTTTTGATAAACATATGATAATAAAAAATCTAGTTTATGTATAAAAGCTATATTTTTCTAAAGATAGTATTACCATCTTTTAATAGAACACCAATTTTAGAACTATATTTTAGGAATTTTATAAATTTTATTTTCAAAATTAACTTCTTTTTTGAATGTGTAATGTAAAAATTAAATTAGTGTACATTTTTGGACATTTTATGATAAGATACATTTTTTATGAATAGTGACAAATATAGTTTTTTAATAGAAAATTACTTTTTTGGTTTATATAGTTAATAAAATTAAATTGTATTCTTAATTAGTTTTAAATTAAAAATAGATCAATTATACACATATTAATCAAATTTAATTAATTTTAGTCATTTTTATAATTTATTTTTATAGAAAAGCAAAATAAACATATAGATATTTTCATTTTAAAACCCTCCTTTCTCACAATGTCTACGGGATTAACATGAAATTTAATTTTGATACTTACAAGAAATTAATTTTGAATAAATGGATATTAATAGTCAGAGTATCTGTAATATTCATAGACTAGTAGGATAAAATTTATTTTTGGTGAAAAATATTAGGGAATTTAATTCAAATTAATTAAAACTATTAAAGAAAAAAGTTATTTCACTTAGTGTTTAATCATTAATCTTAAGGAAAAAATAACCAAGAAACTTTTCCAAAATATATTTTATTCCAATATTTATACCATATACCATCTTGGTTAAAATTTAATGTGTTAATGGGATAATATTGCATGAAATATATATATATATATATAATAATTCATGTAGGAAAAAATACAAAAATTATCATTCTTATCTTTAACATTTATAAAGCCTTGAGATATGGGAAAACATCATATTTTTAGTTATACAAATCCCTTTGAAATATAATTGATTAATTTTTTCATAATTATTTTCCAATTAATGTTTTAGATGAATTAGTTACTTAAAATTATTTGGAAACTCCAATGATGTTATTATTTAGTTGATAATAAAATTAAATAAATTTTACTAAAAATATTAAATGTAAGGAAAAATGAATGAAAAAATATGTTACCTTATTTTTTTAGATTAATATGTCATGCTAGAAAGCTGTGAAATTTATATAATTGAATATAATAATTGTATTGATGTTTTTAAATTTAAATTATCTAAATTAAGTAAAAATTGACATCAATGTAATTTTATAATAAAAGAAATTTTATTTTGGAATTTAAAATTTACCAAAAGTACCATATTATTAAAATTGATTTGAAATTGATAATAATATTAAATATAGTCTATTAATGTACCAATTTATATTTTATAATTAACATATTTACCCATAAATAGTATAAACACTATTATCATGGTTTAGGTTGAATTAGTGTTTGTGCGTGTCACATGCGCTTGTTTTAAAATTAATTTACAACAGAAATGGGATTTATAATTTCTAAATTAAGTATAATATTTAAAATTAAGTCTCCCTACATTTTCTAATAAATATCACTTTAATTTATTCTTAATGGTAAAATTACTTAGGTTAGAAAACAAGTTACCTTATTAAAAACCAAAATGGTAAAAGTGGACAAACAAAGAATGTTTTGGAAATAAATTATAATAATGTAATTATTTATCAATTTTTGGGGATTTTATAGATAATAATTTTAAATTAATTCATTTTTTTATTTTTAAGACACATGAGTTATGTTATACCTCTTAATAGCGTTTAAATTTATATATTTATATGAATGTCACCACCTCCACTATAAAAAGGAATTCACTCCAACAAATTCTTCACACATATAAATCTATTTGGATCATCCAAACCCTTCCTAAATAAGATCCCCAAATCCAAAACCTAAACCTAGAAGCCTAAATTTGGGAATAAATCAAACAAAGGATGTCTTTTGGTATAATCCAAAATGAGTAATCTGAAAAATCAGTAACATTCTTCAATGATCACTTTAGTTTAATTTCATTCACCACTACTATTATTATTATATATCTGTTATATAAAAACATTAGTATCATTAATATACCTAGATTTTTTTATCTTATGGGTATGGACTACAACCTACACATACTTCAATCAAATGAGATACACAGTCATCATTCGCGTGTACGACAGACTACCTCCTCATTAACTGATGCTGTTCGTTCATCCTTTGCCACAATTAAAGGTTCATAATAATGGTGGAATTAAATTATATATATATATATATATATAATATTATTTTTATAATTATCTTATTCTTATATAATTGTTTTTATAACACATAATTTCATTTTTTCCTTTTTTGGGAATACGATAACATCATTATTGGACATGTGGACTGCTGCCTCCTCAGTAAAAGGTGAGTCATTCAAGATTTAAATGGAATATATTAAAGATGATTGAAATTAAAATATGAAATAAAAAATATTTATATTATTATTTAATGATAATGTGAATATATATTATTTACTTTGTTTATTTCAATATAACAAGAAATTGGTATCAACGTTTATGCGTACGTACAATCTACCATCTCTATCAATGGTGTATTTCATTATTTATATTCAAAATTTATGGACATCCAAAATTACGTAATTAATAACTATATATAATATTTAAATCACATTTTACATTCTATAGATTACTGAATCATGACCTATTTCATTGGAAAAAAAATTATATGTCAAAATATACTCAAAAATCAAGGAAATTAAAACCTAAAATGATGAAATTGATGAAATATTATTAATGAAAAAGTTATATTATATTATAAAAGGACTATATATGATTTTATAACTATTGATATGGTTCTTTTATAAGTTAAAATCATGATAAAAACTATTTTTAATGATTTAAATGAGCGTTCAACCAAAAGAGAGTAATGTAAGGGATTTTCATCTCAATTTATTACATCTATGAGATAAATGCCATATTCACCACTTACTTATTTTTTATGGTGTATATAATATACCTTTTGATATATTAGATCATGAATACTTTTATCTTAATTTTATTTAATTTTTTTAAATTACATCATTCAAGGGGTTTTAACATGAAAAATATTAACTGATAAAAGTTATCTTGTAATCTCACATTCTTTTGTGATTGTTAACTTTATATTAAAACAATTAATTTATAATAGTAAATTTTCATTGTAATTTATAATTAATTTTTATATACATATTTATTTATGATGTTTAGTATTATTTCTTAAAATGTATAAAATTGTTACATACTGTATTCTAGTTGTAATGTTGTTTGATTTACTAGGGAAATATTGATCAATATGTATCCTTTACTCAATACGGATATATGATTAGGGAATTAATTTATGAATTAAAATAGAATATTCAATATATAATAAATTATTTTGAAATGAAATACATGGTATGGGGACTATTTAATTCAATCCCTACTGGTTGGGGACCAGTTAATTCATCCTCTACTAGTTGGGGACCGATTAATCCGAGCCTTACAATGCATCAGTAGTCTTATGAGATGGATTAGTTAAAACAATTAGATGGGTTTCTACCCATTATGTTTTAAAATATCTTGTGAAAGGTCATTATTTTAATGGTTAAATGTTCTTATGAAAATAGAATATAATATTTAATCATTTATTACATCGAGAATTAAATTATTATTAATATCAATTATATTATTTCTTAGACATTATCTATGGATGAATTTCATTCGCAGTTAATTTATGTTTTAGTTATTTACCTTGAAATATTTATTATTATCATTGATTCATTATTACTTCCACTATACATAACCCTTACTGAGAAATTAAGATCACCAGTATATTGTTTCCCTTTTCTAGAGTATGAAGATTAATTCTTAGAATGAGTTTCAAGGATGATGAGATTTAATTTTTTTATATTTAATTTTCTATCCAGAATTTAAAATGGGTTTCAAGTATGTGATCTGATTTTATTAAACTTATAAACATTTAAGTTCTTCGGGATTTTATTCCATTTAATCATGCCAATTTAATTAAGTAATGCACTGACTCAGGGAATCTGGGGTTGGGAAATTATAAGACATATGTGGGAAAATCCCATATAGTGGTGAGTATATATATAACCATGTGGAAACTCCAAAAGATAAAGGTCGAACAATAACATATATAGTAAGAATGGAAAGGAAGTATATAGTAAATAGGATGAAACTCAACCTAAGAAAGAGAAAGATTAATATAATTATAGCATTATGGGATCAACACGATGTGTAAATAGACTAAACATCTAGTCTTTACCACCCATCATAGGAGAGTAACCTCATCTAACAAGAAGAAGATGAACATGGAAATCACATCGCATACACCACTCATCTTCTCAACCCATGGTGTTAGAGTAACCAAATCCAAAGGTATGGACATATGTGTAAATATATATATACCTAGTAAAAGATCCCAAATGAGTGAAAGGGGATCCCTATTTTAGATCATACCCCATGAAAAGAGTCACCAACATATCCAGATATTTAAAAATGATTCCTTGAATCTGACACATCTACTTACTAGAAACCATCTAAGTAAATCCATGACTGGTCATTGTACCACATAGTATTGGTGATATATTATCTAGGTTTAATACCCATGAACTTTTACAATATGAGGGTCCCACTAAGTGGAAATATAGGGGACCCATACCCCTTCAAATAGGAGGTTTCCACTCCAATAGTCAATTGTCACGAACCAACACCTGTCGACCCTAAACCGATCACCCGAGCCAGTCTGCGACATTTCCTGAGAGGCATTCACGATCCTCCATGGATGGAGACATACACCAGGGCATCAATAGAGACCATGGGAATGATTTCTCCCAAAATAAATAAATAAAATAGCAGAAATAATATAGGTCATCGCAGAATAAATAAACTAAACACACAACTAAACAAGAACATAAGAAAAAAAATCTAACCAAACTCAACGTCTGAACTAACTCCGTGTGACCCCACAGGTCACTCTCCGACTCAATGATCAAGCATCACCCAAGGAATGCACACTCAAGATGTAGCCTACACAAACACTAATAATAGAAAAGAACTATATACATGAGTATTAAAACTTATTAGGCTATCCCGATATATATTCCCAATGCACTACCTTTAAAGTAAAAGATACACTATCTCAATTTTGAACAACAATTTATAAAAGTATGTTTTCCTAAATCTTTTCTTAAAATCAAAATACGAACCATTTTCCATAACCATTTTCAAATATATATTTACTTCATTAGTTTCAATGGATTTTTGGAAAGGGAATGTTATGTTTAGATATTTCAAGTTTTTACAAAAAGGATTAAACACTTTCATTGGAAAACCATTTTTAGAAACCTATTCAATTTTTTTTCCATTTTCCAAGGGAAGTAATATTAAAAAATGCACAAAAGAAATCATATAGCAAGGGAAATGTAGGCATACATATAAGCATCATAATCACTAATGCAAGCAATAAAAGTCGAATAGACATGGGTGAACCTAGAAGGCCATGATTAAACTCTAAGACACACATACATGAGACCTCATCCCTTTTGGCATGTCACACACTATGAAATTAAAACACCCAAAACGCTCAGCTATCCTTTCTTAGGCAGGTCAAGGGAAAATCTCATAGTAATAAACCCAATATATCCACCTACTATTGGCCACTTGTCAGTACCATAACCTACCAGTGTAGCAATCATTCTTAGAATATCCTCTCAATATGCCAGATTCCCATGTCTCAACTATTTGGAAAGGGGGTGAGCCATCGAAGCCAGCTAGACATCCAAAAACATTCATATATCTTTAATAATGCACAATAGGCATCACCACTAGCCACTCTATTAGACAACCTATTTCCTTTAAACCATTCGAGAACCCAGGAGCTTCTAAGAATGGGCCTCCAGAACAATCTTTCACAACAAGGAAGGAGGGTTATCATAGGAGGGTTTTCCCCAACACAATTTCATAATTTTCCATAAAGTGCCTAATGGGAGTTAAACACATTTTACAATCACCAAATTAAAAATAACCAAATTATTTTTCCAAGAAGGGGGAAATACCGAGACATTCTCTTTCAAAAACATTTAAAAGAAATTCAACTACCTTATAAGACCAAAACCAGTTTGAAACTATTTAAGGAGCCAAAAATTACTATTTCACAAGTTTCTAATATTTTTATAAAATGAAACCAACACATTTTATTTTTCTAAATAACTGTTACATTCAACCTATAATTTATCAGCGACACATGAAACACTTAATAAAATAGTTTCCATTAAAGAGTAAACGTGGTGAAAAAAACAATTTCATGGTGTGAACCTATTTAAATTGATTATCCTGGTGTAAAATTAATAAAAAACATAATCAAACAATTAGCATGTGAAAACATAACAAAAAGAGAGCATTTTTCACACTATAAGAATTAAATTATAAATTCCCATAATAGTTGAATTAATCACCAGTTTCACAATAATATTTATCATAAATAAATATAGGGAGAAAATAGTAGAAAATAATGTAACTTGAATTTTAAAAGGTAGTGCAATGGGAACCTACCTTAGATACGTGTTGTGAAGATACAACATGCATTCGAAACCACGTGGTATGGTCCATCATGATACAAACCAAACACTAAGAACACAAAAAAAAAACAAAACCCCCATTTAAATTATGCGAAACCAAGCAGCTAGATGAAACACTCACCTCAAAACTGAATAGAAACAATGACGCAAACCCAACACTACCTCCTGAGGGTTTAAAAAATCATAAACCACCCAAAAAACCCTTAATGTAAAAAATTACAAACATAAATGAAGGAAAATTGTGAATAAAAATTATAGGGCTATAAAGAAGAGGCCACGCATGTCTGAAAGGAGGTCATTGGTTAGGCTTGTCCCAACAGGGGATGTGCGCACCGGGAAGAAGCCATCAGAAATAGTCGGTGGACAGAACCTCATTGGAAGGGGAATATGTGCTGAATGGATGAGTCACCGGAATGGTTAGGGCTAGACGGAGGAAGGATGAACAAGGTGAGGTTGACCGAAGAAGGGTGAACTAGGTGGTGGGGACTACACCGGAGGGTGTCACAACGGGCAGTAGGGGCCGCCCTTACAATTATTGAGTCGGACAGCAGGGGCCGCAGTGGGGGGTGTCGCAAAGGGGAAACATGGGTCGTGCTGTGGGTATTAAGCTGAGAAACAAATGGGAAGCACGTAGGAGGTCTTCGGGGGCAGGGACTGCGACTAGGGGTAAGGCTGGTTCTATGCACGCAGACTAAGAGAGGGTTTGACGAGGAATATGGGATGGTTTTTGCTGGATGGGATATGGGGGTCCTACGACAGGGAGCACTGGTGGTGGAGTGCACAGGACATGTGATGCATAGGGGGGGAGCACCACTAGAGAAGAAGTCGGTCGAGGGACAAGGAGGTGGTAGCTGAGATAGGTCAGCACCAGTTGACAGGTGGAGCAGGAGGCGGGGGTTGGTGCTAGAAACCATCACAGCATGTGCTATCACACCGAGAGAAGAGGGAGAGGCGCTATGGTTCCAATGAAGCAGGAGACCGATGGGGGGTTTGATGTCTAGATAGGAAGGAGGTTGGGTGGTGAGGTGCTATAGGGGAGAAGGGAACAGGGTTGGCAGAGAGGTGCGGCTCACACCGAATAGAGAAGGTGGCTAGGAGCAGCCTCGTTCACACTACACACACAAAGAGGGGGGGGGGAACTGGGTAGCTCATAGGGGTTAGGATTTTCTAAAAAAAACACCAATAAATTGAAGAGATAATTAAAACATAATAGTAATAATAATAATAATAATAACATGACCAACTTAATAATAATGATCATAATAGTAATAATAAAAATAAAAATAATAAAATTCTTAATAACCAAAAAAATTTTAAATGACATAATTAATTAACATTTATTGATTTACATTAATTCTTCAAAGACAAAATGAACACACAGTTTCATGGGCTAATCTGCACGACATCGCGCTCCACTCATGAATCCCATGACCTCAAACCCAAAATGCCTCCATTTTAACATACTCAAAAAATTCATCCATGGCTCACCCCAGACACCAACAAATATTATTTATGGCCAAATAAATAACAAAATAATATAATATCATAGGTCGGGTGTGAAAAATCTCCCCAATACAATGATTGTCATCCATGGAAATCCATGAAACCATCTAGCCAATCGATCAACACCTACGGATTCCACACCAACATGATCCAACCTCTTAATACAAGGAAATTCCATTAACCTAAAATTGGACTCAACCTCATTGCCCAAAATAAATCACCAGCAGTGGGGAGGCCCAAAAGGAATCCCCACTATAAGAACTCCACTAGCATCTGATAATGACTTAATAGAAAACTCAGAGAGATGATGGGTCTCCCCACCAAAAAGAAACAACCCACTAATGACAAAACAAAAATCTAACTTATACTAGCACTAGGCCTTACTCAATCCAAAATAATCACAGCAAAAACATTCAAACCACTAAATCCCATATGAATGGTTTAAGAGCTTAAACAGAAACTCCGCATAAACTAAAAACCCTAACTCCACATGTTGGTATGGAGGGCCCAAGGATTGGATCAATGAAACTACAACAGACGACAACTACTGAATCATCACTTCAGGAGGGACATGAACCAGAGCTGCAATTGATTCACAAGGATGGTCAACTAAAGTCCACCAATCGACAACTAGCATAAAAAATCATAATTAATGACATGGAGTGAGCGATAAATCCATCACACTCATTACGACAAGTCGAAATTTACAACAATAGAGAAACCATAACCGAAACAATAATACTGTCTCACTACAACGATAGAGGCACAACCTTAACCAATATTTTTAAAATTCCATGGGGTTCCTGACTACGTGGAAACTTCACTCTGAGGAATTTTGGAAGGTGATCTGATGGATGAAGCTCTTCTGCCTCGCAATCAGGTTCTATTAATCCCAATAAGAAACATGAAACTTTTAATTCGACAAATGAAGAGACAATATTTCAAAAGAAAGACTAACTGGAATTGAAAACTGGAGTTCAACAAAAGTCCCACGACATTCTTATACATTTCTAAACCCAAACACCATTAGTGAAAATGCTATGATAAAAGATCCCTTACAATGAAAGGAATATTTCTCGAGAAACATTGAACAAAAACCCAACAACACATCACTTCTGAGAACATCCTCTGTGACGCTTCCTAGAAATTCCCTAATAGGATCATTGAAAGTGACCCAGGCATGCACATGCATGGCATGGATTAGGTGTACTCGGGCAGGACAACCTCTTGTGACCCACCATGTCACACTGATAATGCAAGAAGATCTCCTACTCCGGAGAGGGTGATGAAAGATCCTGAGGCCTTCTTATTCCACTACTTTATCCATCCATTTCCAATTTCTTCCTCATCTCCTTTACAGGATCTTCACCACTGCTCATGGGGATTGATGGAGGGAGGACTACTTTGAGAACTCCTGCTATCACGACTTCTACACTAAAAGCTTGTCTTGCCACATCGACAAAATAATTTTGGTTGGACTCTGACACCTTCATCTATAAATTGGGGCAGAGGCCCCCCTCGATGCATGGAGCCTTCATGGAGTCTTCTATGAAATTCCATGTATTATAAGGGACTCACTTCCCAAAGTGCTGGAAATATTTTAACATAGATTTGTCACCATACTGTAGACAACACATATATATCCTCTTTTTCACCCTTTCTTCTTCAAAGAAATACTGATTAATGAACAAAGCCTTGAAAAACACCCATGTAATCTCTTGATGGAGCTTGTTCTGAGACACTGACTTCCACCACATCCACGGTGAACCTTCAAGAATGAAGGTCGCAAACATGACCTTTAATGACCCGAGGAACTCAACATGGTTAAGGTCCCTTTCAATCTTCCACATCCACTCCTCTACTACGAAGGGGTCTGATTGGCCATAGAAGATTGGTGGATCTAGCTTCTAAAACTCAAGCATAAAATCCTTCGGTTGAACAACTGCACTAATATCACCCATCGAAGCCTGAAGGGGATAACCACTGGACATGAAAAGTCAAAAACCCAATCAAGGTAAATTGAATAAGTAAAATCCTTCTAATAAACCACCGCATAGGTGAAAAGATCTAAACACAAAAAAAACAAGCTATCATAACATCAAAACTTTCCTTTTGATTTTTTTTAATTTCTAACAAGCTTGGTTGGTTAAACACTCACAATTGGTATTCCTTAGATTCTCACTCACACCCATGTTTTTGTGCCACCTCGGGAATCCGTCCACCTTACCAAATGTCTGTCCACATTTCCACTTATCACTATACATGTGAGAACCCCAAGGAACACCAAGGCCAAAACAAAACAACTTAATTTTCCAAAAACAAATCATTCACCCCTTTACTTCTAATAAATCCACAAGTTAAACATGTCATATCCAACAAAAATTTCCCAAAACCATCTTTTTTGATTCAAATAAATTTCATAAGATGGAGGAAACCCAAAACAAATCAATAGAGAACTATTTTCGATGACTGACTTGACCATATGGTTGGAGGTCATATGCCAAACACGTCCCCTACACAGAGAACCTTTTAAAACCAAGCCCCTAGCTCTACATGGCTTGCCAGAATATGAGGCTGAGGAGGAATATTAGCCCAACTCTCTTTGCTGTATCTTGATAAAAAAACTCTCCATAAAATCCAAGGAAACTAATTAAAACAGACTTCCCATGGAAGCCTGAGGATCAGAACGAGTAAGTGTTCACAACGCCCTTCCCACACCTACCCCTCATGTCCTGATAATCTATATCCATCTACCATGACATACCAAATAAATAAGGATTCTCAGATAAGTGTGGTCCACTAATATCCAACCTCCTCTTATACGATCTTTTCATGAACCAACCTGTATCGACCCTGGACCGATCACCCGAGCCGGTCCGAAACATGGCCTGAGAGGCTTTCTAGATCCTACTAGGTTAGAGGCAAGAACCAGGGCATAAACAGAGACCGTGGGAATGATTTTTCCCTATACAAATAAATAAAACAATAGAAATAATACAGAGTAGCATTGAAGAAATAAACAGAACACACAACTGAACAAGAACATAAGAAAATAAATCAAACCAAACTCAATGTGTAACATCCCAAGTAAGTAATGAGTAATATATATATTTTTATCTATGTCTATTAATGAATTAGATAGTGTTTTAGAGGCTTAAAATGAAAATAAATCCAATCTTAAGCATGGAATACACTAATATTTTTAAAAGATTATTTTACTGCCTTTTGATGGAAACCCATTTTTAAATCTATATTTTGAAAATTTTATAAGCTATGTTTGTCAAAATAAACTTATTATTTATGATTGGGACATCAAAATCTACTTTGTGTTAATTTTTGGTATTTTTCAGACAATGTTCATTTTTTAATGAATAGTGAAAAATACTGCATTTTACATCAAAACTGCTTTTTAATCTAATTTATTTATATGATTAGATTATCTTTTGAATTGGTTTTGAAGTGAAATTAGAATATATTTTTACCATTTAATCCAATGGTGGTCATTGGAATCAATTTCACTTTTAAATTGGACTTAAACTGGTGTCAATCTTTTGATACTTATTGTTTCATAAAAACACGTTATTTGTCATGACAACGGGAATTAATTATTAAATTAATTAATGTGACTTATATGTTTTGAATTTTGTAAAATAGACTTTATTTTTTAATTCGGAATATCAAATATATATTAGGGTTAATTTTTGGTATTTATCTGAAAAACTTCAATTTTTGATGAATAGTGAAACCACTAGGTGGTGTAATTATAAAAACTGATTTTTCGTTTAAATGAAATTTTACCACATATGTGTTTTGAATTTCAATAATACGACATACATGGTTTTCATTGAAGATTAAAATGTGGTTCAATGAGATTAAAATAATTTTTTGGTTAATAGTAACTTTTAAGTTCTTAATCGCGATTAGAGGTAATTAGTGTAGTTTAAGGTAAAAATAATGCTTTAATAAAATGAGATGAGCTTGAAACATGTCCTACCATCATTGTATGTGTCATGGCCAACCAATAAAATCCATGGGTCAACTTGGGAACCCCATGTAGCCACTTTGGTTGGGAAATTACATAAATAAATTTTTATTTAATGTAAAAGTAAAAATGACACAAACATGAAATGTTTTACTAAAACAATTTTTACATGGGGTTATAAAGATCAGATTTTTGATTATAAATAGTAGTTGGAAATCTAAAAAGATTTCCTACATCCTAGTATTTGTTTTAGAATTTTTAGACTTTAAATAAATTAAATTATTTATGACATCATGACGATGCATCAATGACCTCATTATTTAACGATTTACATAAAATGGAATGATAATGTAAAATCTAAGACCTACACATGTCCAAAACCTATTTGATGAGAGGATTTATAACCCTCATCACCTTATCCTCGAAATGCATCAATGTGGGACCTTTAAAATCCGAAAGTCTTTTGAAAATAAAGGAACCTTTTGTAACTTTACAAGAGTGCCCCTCCTCTCCTCTTATAAAAGGACCCCACCTCTACCTCCTTACCCACACTCCCAAAGCCTTTGGCTCGGCCAACCACTGCCCATTTTGGCTCTCCACATACCTCTATTACTCCTTGAAGCCTCACTTTGGGCAGAAGTCTTCTCAAGGAAGCCTTTGAGCTCAAATATAAGTGAGTTACCCGATTTTAAGGTAATTTCTTCTTTTGAGTCCTTTTGTTTGATTTTGCTTCTCCAACCCCCTAAACTCTTTTTATTCTATTCTTTTGTAACAACTCAAGTATCCTTAATCTACTATTATGTTTTTATAAGAATGATTCGAGCTACACTTACACACACCTACATCTAATGGTTAAAGGACATACTATTTCCGTGGATGGTGAATTTATGCCTCCCGAAACGATGATTGTTCAACATTGTTTTAACACCTTAAAAGGTGGACATTAAGATGTAACTATATTTATATATGATATATAATATGTTTATGTTTTTCTTAAGCTTCTATATTTTTCATTTTGGGCATACCTTTATGGTTTCCATTATGGGTAAACGCGATATCTTCATTTAAGGAAGTGCGGACTACCACCCCCTCAAAGTGATTTGATTCGTTAAATACCATATGTGGGACGTATAAAGAATGGAACTATGATATTATATATGACATTATACTATAATTATAATATACCTTTATATCATTATTATTCCATTCTATAAAATACGAAATAGAAATGAAAGTAGCGTTCATGCATACGTACGGCTTACCGTCTCCATGAACAGTGCATTTCATTTCATACCTCTAAATGATTATGTAATATTATAAATGCATGTATATAATCGATATATATGATATATACATAATGATTATAATTCTGTATATAATGGATACATGAACAACATGTAATTATAAAGGGTTTATTTTTGACTCAAGTACCAATGATCGTTAAAACGACCGTTATTAACTTAAATAATCACATAGTGTTCATGACATGGAAATAAGTGATATAAAAGGAATAATGAACTTGAAAAAGGATCTTAAAAAAGTAGAAATTAACTTAGGTTTATTATTCAGGACATTAAAGAACAATCGAGTCAAATCGGACCCGAGGTATGGGACTTCGTCTCAATCTCCTTTCATTGAGGCATATTTTGTTTTATACACAACCTTATTTTATATGGTGTATAAACCCCTTTAACTTTTACGTTTATCCAAAAGGAATCTTTTTTATATGAAGTGTTTTACTAAATGACAAAATGGAATGTTTTTGTCATACGTATGCGGCGACAACGACTTCTCCGCCGTCGTGACCGTTATTTGAGTTTCGGCTTCCTCTACAAGCCATACCTTCTTTTTAAAAGGAAAATAAATACCATGTTTTAATTTTATTTTATTTTGGTATTGAAAATGGTTATCATAATGTTTTTATATCAATGTGTTGTATTGATATCTTGTGATTGAAAGGTGGAAATGTTATGTTTCCTTTATGCATGTTTTATGTGATATGATTATGTTGAGGTTCTTGGGCATTATTATGAAGACGGGTGGTTCCGTGATAAACTAAGGGTGGGTGAGCCCGATATAGCTCTCCAATGCATTGGGTAACGTGAAGGAGTGTAACCTTAAGGTTTCTCCGAAAAGATTTATGGAATATATTGTGACGGGTATTCCAAACGTAACCAAGAGGGTTACTCCCTACGTAAGAATGTTATGAATGCCTCAAGTTACCTTTATGTCTTATTATTTATATGATTTATTCATGATTTGATGAGGTATGTTAAAGTGCTTATGCTTTATGGGTAAAGTATGATTTCATTCTTTTGTATATATGAACTCATGTTCCGTTTCCATATTTTTTTATATAACCCATACTGAGCTTTTTATGCTCATCCCAAGTCTTTTTTGAAAAGTTTTTCACAGGTCAAGGGAAAGGTACATGATATGATGATAGTGTCAAGGAAGTGTCAAGAAAGTATCCTGGTTTTATTTTAAATATGTTCAGTTGATGAATACTATCTTTATGTAACCACTTTGTTTAAATGTGGAATGTAATGCATGTTTTATGATATAATTCTCTAAAATTATAAACCTGAAAAGATCCTCAATGTGTAATCTTGTAATAACTCAAGATTAAGTAAGGTTTAAGGCTAGGGCCTTATAGTTGGTATCAGAGGTCGGTTTAGATAACTTTAAGAGTTATAATTCTATTAAATGATTATCCAAAAATATTATTGTTTTGGTCAAATTGAAGTGATATAGTATTTGAAGATTACCATGTTGCTTCATCTAAGAAATGTTTGTTGAGAATTTTTTTCCGCAGAGGAAACAAGGAAGTAGTGCTAGGAAGGCATGCAAAAGGAAATAACATTCCGAATCAGCATCCTGAGATGGTCAGAATTGGAACTGAACAGTTTTTTGCAGTAACGGTGCAGTTGACTCAAGTGATAAATGGTAGTGGTATCCATACACGAGATCAGCCAGATCAACCGCAGAGGAACATGTCAGTGGTGGAACATTTCATGGGGCAACATCCCCCATCATTCAGAGGATCATCTGACCCTGTGCTAGATGTAAGGTGGATTAAAGCACTGGAGAAGATTTTTGATGTCATGGGGTGTTCAGATAATCAAAAGGTTAGTCTTGCTATTTATCGTTTGGAGGGTGAAGCAGATGAGGGGTGGTCGATGGTTAAAAATATCAGGGATGCTGATGAGACTGCTGCTCTCGACTGGGATGAATTCAAAGGTATGTTTCTTGATAAGTATTTTCCTAAGGCTGTTCGACTTAGGATAGAAAAGCAATTCTTGGAATTGAGGCAAGAGGAAGACTCAGTGGCTGCCTATGAAGAAAGGTTCACTCGATTGGAAAGGTATGCTCCAAATTTTATCCGAGACCTTGATAGTAATATCAATCGTTTTTTCTCAGGATTAAAGCCAAAATATCGAAGGGAATTAGCTTCTCATGAGTTTAAAAGTTATGAAAACCTTGTTCGATGTACTGATAAGGTGGAAATGGAGTTTTCCTATGATCAAGTGTTCTATAACAACCAACAGAAGAAGAGACTGAGGTGGCAAGAGAAAGGTAAAAATTCTTCAAAAAAGTCTGACGGTAAGAAAACTAAGTTTCCAGTTTGTGATAAATGTGGAAAAAGTCATACTGGGGAATGTCTTCTGAATTCTAGAAAGTGCTACTGATGTGTTAATATGGGACATAAGGCTCGCGATTTCACTGAAAAAGATCAAGGTAAAGGTAAGACCAAATTTGATTTACAGTTAGTAAAATGTTATAAGTGCAATGAGATGGGTCACTATGCAACATAACCAAGAGGGGTACTCCCTACGTAAGAATGTTATGAATGCCTCAAGTTACCTTTATGTCTTATTATTTCTATTATTTATTCATGATTTGATTCGGTAAGTTAAAGTGCTTATGTTTTATGGGTAAACTATGATTTCATTCTTATGTATATATGAACTCATGTTCCCTTTCCATATTTTTTTATATAACCCATACTGAGCTTTTTATGCTCATCCCAAGTCTTTTTTGAAATGTTTTTCACAGGTCAAGGGAAAGGTACATGATATGATGATAGTGTCAAGGAAGTGTCAAGAAAGAATCCTTGTTTTATTTTAAATATGTTCTGTTGATGAATACTATCTTTATGTAACCACTTTGTTTAAATGTGGAATGTAATGCAAGTTTTATGATCTAATTCTCTAAAACTCTAAACCTGAAAATATCCTCAATGTGTAATCTTGTAATAACTCAAGATTATGTAAGGTTTAAGGCTGGGGCCTTATAGTTGGTATCAAAGGTCGGTTTAGATAACTTTAGGAGTTATAATTCTATTAAATGATTATCCAAAAATATTTTTTTTATGGTCAAATTGAAGTGATATAGTATCTGAAGATTACCATGTTGCATTATCTAAGACATGTTTGTTCAGAATGGTTTTTCGCAGAGGAAACATGGAAGCAGTGATAGGAAGGCATGCAGAAGGAAATAACCTTCTCAATCAGCATCCTGAGATGGTTGGAAATGGAACTGAATAGTTTGTTGCAGTAATGGCGCAATTGAATCAAGCGATAAATAGTGGTGGTATCCATACACGAGATTAGCCAGATCAACCACAGAGGAACATGTCAGTGGTGGAACATTTCATGGGGCAACATCCCCCATCATTCAGAGGATCATCTGACCCTGTGCTAGCTGAAGGGTGGATTAAAGCACTGGAGAAGATTTTTGATGTCATGGGGTGTTCAGACAATCAAAAGGTTAGTCTTGCTATTTATCGTTTGGATGGTGATGAAGATCAGTGGTGGTCGATGGTTAAAAATATCAGGGACGCTGATGAGATTGCTGCTCTTGACTGGGAGGAATTCAAAGGTATGTTTCTTGAGAAGTATTTTCCTAAGGATGTTCGACTTAGGATCGAAAAGAAATTCTTGGAATTGAGGAAAGATGAAGACTCAGTGGCTGCCTATGAATAAAGGTTCACTCGATTGGCAAGGTATGCTCCAAATTTTATTCGAGACCTTGATAGTAAAATCAATCGTTTTTACTCAGTATTAAAGCCAACATGTCGAAGGGCATTAGATTTTCATGAGTTTAGAAGTTATGAAAAGCTTGTTCGATGTTCTGAGAAGGTGGAAATGGAGTTTTCCGATGATCAAGTGTTCTATAACAACCAACAGAAGAAGAGACCGAGGTGGCAGTAGAAAGGTAAAAATTCTTCAAAAATGTCTGACGGTAAGAAAACTAAGTTTCCAGTTTGTGATAAATGTGGAAAAAGGCATGCTGGGGAATGTCTTCTGAATTCTGGAAAGTGCTACCGATGTGGTAAGATGGGACATAAGGCTCACGATTTCACTGAAAAAGATCAAGGTGAAGGTAAGACCATATTTGATTTACAGTTAGTAAAATGTTATAAGTGCAATGAGATGGGTCACTATGCAAATGAGTGTCCAACAAAGAGCTTGAGTGATGAGAATCAGTTAGAATACAAGCAGAAAGGGGTGGTGAAATCCTTTGCAACTACATCAACAGATGTCGGGCCATCAAATGAAGTTGTATCAGGTACTTTGTTTGTTTTTTCAGATTATTCCAGTGTGTTGTTTGATTCGGGGTCCACACATTCTTTCATCTCTGAAACCTTTTCTAGTAAAATGGGAATACCATCTCAAGAAATGTCTCCTGAACTTGTGGTAAAAACACCTGGGGGAAATGTTGAGTCAAAAGAATTTATAAGAATCTTCCTATCCTTATCTATGGAAAGAACCTACATTCAAACCTTATTGTTCTACCTCTAGTAGAGTTTGATGTTATCTTGGGTATGGATTGGATCTCTATTTACCAAGCTATGATTAAATGTAGAGCTAAAGAAGTTTCTTTTCAAAAAGACTTTCAGTTTGTGTACAGGAATGAACCCTTACTGTTGATAACTTATCAAGAGGCCAAGCAACTTATAAAAGATGGAAATGAATGTTACCTTGCACACATCGTTGAAAATAAGAGAACTATTCAGATTAATGATGTGCCAGTGGTAAATGAGTATCCTGATGAGTTGCCTTGAATAATACCAGATCGGGAAGTTGAGTTTACTATTGACTTAGTTCCTGATGCTAAGCCAATTTCAAAACCCCCTTATCGAATGGATCAAATTGAACTTTTAGAGTTGAAGGAGCAATTGCAAGATTTATTAGAGAAAGGTTTCATTCGACCTAGCACGTCACCATGGGGTGCTCCTGTTTTATTTGTTAAAAAGAAAGATGGTTCTATGAGACTTTGCATTGATTATAGAGCCTTGAATAACATCACTGTTAAGAACAAATATCCTTTGCCTCATATCGATGATTTGTTTGATCAGCTCCAGGGAGCTCTGTTTTTTTCAAAGATTGACTTGAGATCGGGGTACCATCAGCTGAAGGTAAAGGAAGCAGATATTCCGAAGACCGCGTTTCGTACAAGATATGACCATTATGAATTTGTAGTAATTCCTTTTGGGCTAACCAATGCACCTGCTGTATTCATGGACATAATGAATATAATTTTCCATGAGTTCTTGGATAAGTTTGTGATGGTTTTAATTAATGATATTTTGGTGTTTTCTAAAAGTAAAGTGGAGAATGAAAGACATTTAAGGGTTATCTTGCAAACCTTAAAAGAAAAGAAACTTTATGGAAGATTCAGAAAGTGTGAGTTTTGGTTGCAACAAATTTCTTTCCTTGGTCATATTGTTTCTAAAGATGGGGTAACTGTTGATCCTGCAAAAACAAAGGTTGTTGAAGAATGGCCAAGACCCACAAATGTAACTGAGATTTGTAGCTTCCTTGGTTTGGAAAGCTATTACCGAAGGTTTTTTAGAAAATTTTCACGGTTATCTAGTCCACTGACTTATCTAACTCGGAAGGGTGTTAAGTTTATCTGGACAAAAGAATGTGATGATTGTTTTCAGGAATTGAAAAGAAGATTGGTGAATGCTCCCGTTATGGCACTACCTTCCAGGAATGGTGAGTTTGTTATATACAGTGACGCTTCATTGAAAGGACTTGGCTGTGTCCTAATGCAGAATGATCAGGTAATTGCTTATGCTTGACGACAGTTGAACACTCATGAGGTAAATTACCCTACACATGATTTGGAATTAGCTGCTGTTGTTTTCTCTTTAAAAATTTGGAGGCATCATTTGTATGGAGTAAAGTGTGAAATATATACTGATCACAAAAGTTTAATGTATATATTCACTCAAAAAGAGTTAAACATGAGACAGAGGAGATGGCTGGAATTAATCAAGGATTATGATTTTACAATTCATTACCATCCGGGAAAAACAAATAAAGTGGCTGATGATTTGAGTAGAAAAATTAATTCTTCATTAGCAATGTTGCGTTTGGAACGTGATCCTTTGGTTAAGGATTTGATGAACTTTGGTATAGAAGTTGTTGGTGCAGGAAGTTCTTCTGTTTTGTTTCAGGTATCAGTGAGATCTTCTCTATCAGATAGAATCAAGAAAGAATAAAAGCATGACAGTGAGTTGCAGAAAAAAGTAGAGCTGGTTCAGAAAGGTAAGTTTCCTAAATTCAACATTGATAATGATTGCATTTTGAGATTTTGGAATAGATTGTGTGTGCCTTGTGATTCACAGTTGAAGAGGGAGTTGTTATGTTAAGCTCATAGTTCTCCGTTTTCAGTTCATCCTGGAAGTACTAATATGTACAGAGATCTGCGGGAGTTTTACTGGTGGGATGGAATGAAAAGAGATATTGCTGATTTTACTGTGAAGTGTTTGACATGTCAACAGGTTAAAGCAGAGCGGAACTTACCGAAAGGGATGCTTCAGCCTTTACCAGTGCCAGTGTGGAAATGGGAGAATATATCTATGGACTTTTTTGTGGGATTAATGAAGACATCTCGAGGTAATAATGCAATCTGGGTCATTGTTGATCGCTTGAATAAATCTGCTCATTTCCTTGATATACGAGATACTTTTTCCCTAGATCAACTTTCCCATTTGTATCTTAAAGAGATAGTCAGGTTACATGGAGTTCCCCTCTCCATTGTATCTGATCGTGATCCAAGGTTCACTTCTAACTTTTGGAAAGGCCTTCAGAAGTCATTGGGTAATGAATTAAATCTTAGTACAGCTTTTCATCCTCAATCAGATGGGCAGTCAGAACGAACAATTCAAACATTAGAGGATATGCTACGTTCTTGCTCTATGGATTATCAGGGAAGTTGGGACCAACATTTTCTTTGGTTTAATTTTCATATAATAACAGTTTTCATTCTAGTATACAGATGGCACCATTTCAGGCATTATATGGGAAGCAGTGTCGAACTCCATCTTTCTGGGATGAAGAGGGTGAAAGGAAGTTGATGGGACTAGAATTGGTAGAAGAGATGGCAGAAAAAGTTCAGCTGATTCAGAAGCACATGAGAACATCTCAGAGCAGGCAGAAGAGTTATGCGGATAACCGGAGGAAGGATCTATCTTTCTAGGTAGGTGATCATGTATTTCTCAAGGTTTCTCCTTGGAAAAGTGTGATGAGATTTGGTTAGAAAGGAAATCTGAGTCCATGGTTTATTGGACCATATGAAATCTAGAGAGAGTTGGATCATTTGCATACAAAGTGGCTTTACCTCCGAGTTTATCTCAGGTACACAATGTTTTTCACGTTTCGATGTTTAGAAAGTATATGCCAGATCCATCTCATGTTTTGAGTGCAGAGGTAGTTCAGCTAGAAGAGAACCTATCTTATGAGGAAAAACCGGTCTAGATTCTTGAACATAGGGAGAAAGTGTTACAGAATAAGGTGATTAATCAGGTAAAGGTTTTGTGAAAAAACCACATGATGGAAGAGGCAGCATGGGAATCTGAAAATGCAATGAGGGATAAGTACCCCCATTTATTCGATAAGTAAATAAATTGCGGGGACACAATTTTTAAAAGGGGGGAAGGATGCAAAATCCCATGCAAGTAATGAGTAATAGATATTTTTATCTATGTCTATTAATGAATTAGATAGTGTTTTAGAGGCTTAAAATGAAAATAAATCCAATCTTAAGCATGGAATACACTAATATTTTTAAAAGATTGTTTTACTGCATTTTGATGGAAAACCATTTTTAAATCTATATTTTGAAAATTTTATAAGCTATGTTTTTCAAAATAAACTTATTCTTTATGATTGGGACATAAAAATCTACTTTGTGTGAATTTTTGGTATTTTTCAGACAATGTTCATTTTTAATGAATAGTGAAAAATACTGCATTTTACATCAAAACTAATTTTTAATATAATTTATTTGTATGATTAGATTATCATTTGAATTGGTTTTGAAGTTAAATTAGAATATGTTTTTACCATTTAATCCAATGGTGGTCATTGGAATCAATTTCACTTTGAAATTGGACTTAAACTGGTGTCAATCTTTTGATACTTATTGTTTCATAAAAACACGCTATTTGTCATGACAACGGGAATTATTTATTAAATTAATTAATGTGACTTATATGTTTTTAATTTTGTAAAATAGACTTCATTTTTGAATTCAGAATATCAAATATAGATTAGGGTGAATTTTTGGTATTTTTCTGAAAAACTTCAATTTTTGATGAATAGTGAAACCACTAAGTGGTGTAATTATAAAAACTGATTTTTCATTTAAATGAAATTTTACCACTTCTGTGTTTTGAATTTCAAAAATCCTACATACATGGTTTTCATTAAAAAGTAAAATGTTGTTCAATGAGACTAAAATAATTTTTTGGTGAATAGTAACTTTTAAGTTCTTAATCATGATTAGAGGTAATTAGTGTAGTTTAAGGTAAAAATAATGCTTTAATAAAATGAGATGAGATTGATACATGTCCTACCCTCATTGGATGTGTCATGGCCGACCATGAAAATCCATGGGTCAACTTGGGGATCCCATGGAGCCACTTTGGTTGGGAAATGACATAAATAACTTTTTATTTAATGTAAAAGTAAAAATGACACAAACATGAAATGTTTTACTTAAACAATTTTTAGATGGGGTTATAAATATCAGATTTTTTATTATAAATAGTAGTTGGAAAAATAAATAGATTTCCTACATCATAGTATTTTTTTTATAATTTTTAGACTTTAAATTAATTAAATTATTTATGACATAATGACGATGCAGTGATGACCTCATTATTTAACGATTTAAATAAAATGGAATGATAATGTAAAATCTAAGACCTATACATGTCCAAAACCTATTGGATGAGAGGATTTCTAACCCTCATCACCTTATCCTTGAAATTCATCAATGTGGGACCTTTAAAATCCGAAAATCTTTTGAAAATAAAGTAACATTTTGTAACTTTACAAGAGTGCCCCTCCTCTCCTCTTATAAAAGGCCCCCATCTCTACCTCCTTACACACACTCCCAAAGCCTTTGGATCGGCCAAACCCTGCCCATTTTGGCTCTCCAGATCCCTCTCTTACTCCTTGAATCCTCACTTTGGGTAGAAGTCTTCTCAAGGAAGCCTTTGAGCTCAAATCTAAGAGAGTTACCCGATTTTAAGGTAATGTCTTCTTTTGAGTCCTTTTGTTTGATTTTGCTTCTCCAACACCCTAAACTCTTTTTATTCTTTTCTTTTGTAACAAATCTAGTATCCTCAATATACTAGGATGTTTTTATAAGAAGGATTCGAGCTACAATTACACACACCTACATCTAATGGTTAAAGGACATAATCTTTCCGTGGATGGTGAATTTATGCCTCCTGAAACGATGATTGTTCAACATTCTTTTAACACCTTCAAAGGTGGCCATTAAAAATGTCACTATATTTATATATGATATATAATATGTTTATGTTTTTCTTAAGCTTCTGTATTTTTCATTTTGGGCATACCTTTATGGTGTCCATTATGGGTAAACACGATATCTTCATTTAAGGAAGTGCGGACTACCGCCCCCTCAAAGTGATTTGATTCGTTAAATACCATATGTGGGACGTATAAAGGATGGAACTATGATATTATATGTGATATTATACTAGAATTATAATATACCTTTATATCATTATGATTCCATTCTATAAAATACGAAATAGAAATGAAAGTAGCGTTAATGAGTACGTACGGCTTACCGTCTCCATGAACGGTGCATTTCATTTCTTACCTCTAAATGATTATGTAATATTATAAATTCATTTATATACTTGATATATATGATATATACATAATGATTATAATTCTGTATATAATGGATACATGAACAACATGTAATTATAAAGGGTTTATTTTTGACTCAAGTACCAATTATCGTTAAAACGATCGTTATAAACTTAAATAATTACATAGTGTTCATGACATGGAAATAAGTGATATAGAAGGAATAATGAACTTGAAAATGGTTCTTAAACAAGTAGAAATTAACTCAGGTTTATTATTCAGGACATTAAAGAACGATCGAGTCAAGTTGGACCCGCGGTATGGGACTTCGTCTCAATCTCCTTTCATTGAGGCATATTTTGATTTATACACAACCTTATTTTTTATGGTGTATAAAACCCTTTGAATTTTACATTTATCCAAAAGGAATATTTTTTATATGAAGCGTTTTACTAAATGACAAAAGGGAATGTTTTTGTCGTATGTATGCGGCGACAACGACTTCTCCACTGCCGTGACCGTTATTTGAGTTTTGGCTTCCTCTACAAGCCATACCTTCTTTTTAAAAGGAAAATAAATACCATTTTTTAATTTTCTTTTATTTTGGTATTGAAAATGGTTTTCATAATGTTTTTATATCAATGTGTTGTATTGATATCTTGTGATTGAAAGGTGGAAATGTTATGTTTCCCTTATGCATGTTTTATGTGATATGATTATGTTGAGGTTCTTGGGCATTTTTATGAAGACGGGTGGTTCCGTGATAAACTAAGGGCGGGTGAGCCCGATATAGCTCTCCAATGCATTGGGTAACGCGAAGGAGTGTAACGTTAAGGTTTCTCCGAAGAGATTTAGGGAATATACTATGATGGGTATTCCAAACATAACCAAGAGGGTTACTCCCTACGTAAGAATGTTATGAATGCCTCAAGTTACCTTTATGTCTTATGATTTCTATGATTTATTCATGATTTGATGAGTTATGTTAAATTGCTTATGTTTTATGGGTAATGTATGATTTCATTCTTATGTATATATGACCTCATGTTCCCTTTCCATATATTTTTTATATAACCCATACTGAGCTTTTTATGCTCATCCCATTTATTTTTTGAAATGTTTTTCACAGGTCAAGGGAAAGGTACATGATATGATGATAGTGTCAAGGAAGTGTCAAGAAAGAATCCTTGTTTTATTTTAAATATGTTCCATTGATGAATACTATCTTTATGTAACCACTTTGTTTAAATATGGAATGTAATGCAAGTTTTATGATCTAATTCTCTAAAACAGTAAACCTGAAAAGATCCTCAATGTGTAATCTTGTAATAACTCAAGATTAAGTAAGGTTTAAGGCTGGGGCCTTACAGTTGGTATCAGAGGTCAGTTTAGATAACTTTAGGAGTTATAATTCTATTAAATGATTATCCAAAAATATTATTGTTTTGGTCAAATTGAAGTGATATAGTATTTGAAGATTACCATGTTGCTTCATCTAAGACATGTTTGTTCAGAATGGTTTTCCGCAGAGGAAACATGGAAGTAGTGCTAGGAAGGCATGCAGAATGAAATAACATTCCGAATCAGCATCCTGAGATGGTCAGAATTGGAACTGAACAGTTTGTTGCAGTGATGGCGTAGTTGACTCAAGCGATAAATGGCGGTGGTATCCATACACGAGATCAGCCAGATCAACCGTAGAGGAACATGTCAGTGGTGGAACATTTCATGGAGCAACATCCCCCATCATTCAGAGGATCATATGACCCTGTGATAGCTTAAAGGTGGATTAAAGCACTAGAGAAGATTTTTGATGTCATGGGGTGTTCAGAGAATCAAAAGGTTAGTCTTGCTATTTATCGTTTGGAGGGTGAAGTAGATCAGGGGTGGTCGATGGTTAAAAATATCAGGGACGCTGATTAGATTGCTGCTCTCGACTGGGATGAATTCAAAGGTATGTTTCTTGAGAAGTATTTTCCTAAGGCTGTTCGACTTAGGATGGAAAATAAATTCTTGGAATTGAGGCAAGAGGAAGGCTCAGTGGCTGCCTATGAAGAAAGGTTCACTCGATTGGCAAGGTATGCTCCAAATTTTATCCGAGACCTTGATAGTAAAATCAATCATTTTTACTCCGGATTAAATCCAAAATATCGAAGGTCATTAGCTTCTCGTGAGTTTAAAAGTTATGAAAAGCTTGTTCGATTTGCTGATAAGGTGGAAATGGAGTTTTCTGATGATCAAGTGTTTTATAACAATCAACAGAAGAAGAGACTGAGGTGGCAAGAGAAAGGTAAAAATTCTTCAAAAAAGACTGACGGTAAGAAAACTAAGTTTCCAATTTGTGATAAATGTGGAAAGAGGCATGCTGGGGAATGTCTTATGAATTCTAGAAAGTGCTACCGATGTGGTATGATGGGACATAAGGCTCGCGATTGCACTGAAAATGATCAAGGTGAAGGTAAGACCAAATTTTATTTACAGTTAGTAAAATGTTATAAGTACAATGAGATGGGTCACTATGCAATGTAACCAAGAGGGTTACTCCCTACGTAAGATTGTTATGAATGCCTCAAGTTACCTTTATGTCTTATGATCTCTATGATTTATTCATGATTTGATGAGGTATGTTAAAGTGCTTATGTTTTATGGGTAAAGTATGATTTCATTCTTATGTATATATGAACTCATGTTCCCTTTCCATATTTTTTTTATATAACCCATTCTGAGCTTTTTATGCTCATCCCAAGTCTTTTTTGAAATGTTTTTCACAGGTCAATGGAAAGGTACATGATATGATGATAGTGTCAAGGAAGTGTCAAGAAAGAATCCTTGTTTTATTTTAAATATGTTCCGTTGATTAATACTATCTTTATGTAACCACTTTGTTTCAATGTGGAATGTAATGCAAGTTTTATGATCTAATTCTCTAAAACTCTAAACCTGAAAAGATCCTCAATGTGTAATCTTGTAATAACTCAAGATTAAGTAAGGTTTAAGGCTGGGGCCTTATAGTTGGTATCAAAGGTCGGTTTAGATAACTCTAGGAGTTAGAATTCTATTAAATGATTATCCAAAAATATTTTTTATGGTCAAATTTAAGTGATATAGTATTTGGAGATTACCATGTTACTTTATCTATGACATGTTTGTTCAGAATGTTTTTTCGCAGAGGAAACATGGAAGCAGTGCTAGGAAGGCATGCAGAAGGAAATAACCTTCCGAATCAGCATCCTGAGATGGTCGGAATTGGAACTGAACAGTTTGTTGTAGTAATGGCACAATTGACTCAAGCGATAAATGGTGCTGGTATCCATACACGAGATTTGCCAGATCAACCGCAGAGGAACATGTCAGTGGTGGAACATTTCCTGGGGAAACATCCCCCATCATTCAGAGGATCATCTGACCCTGTGCTAGATGAAGGGTGGATTAAATCACTGGAGAAGATTTTTGATGTCATGGGATGTTCAGACAATCAAAAGGTTAGTCTTGCTATTTATCGTTTGGATGGTGAAGCAGATCAGTGGTGGTCGATGGTTAAAAATATCAGGGACGCTGATGAGATTGCTGCTCTTGACTGGGATGAATTCAAAGGTATGTTTCTTGAGAAGTATTTTCCTAAGGATGTTCGACTTAGGATGGAAAATCAATTCTTGGAATTGAGGCAAGAGGAAGACTCAGTGGCTGCCTATGAAGAAAGGTTCACTCGATTGTCAAGGTGTGCTCCAAATTTTATCCGAGACCTTGATAGAAAAATCAATCATTTTTACTCAAAATTAAAGCCAAAATATCGAAGGGAATTAGCTTCTCGTGAGTTTAAAAGTTATGAAAATCTTGTTCGATGTGCTGAGAAGGTGGAAATGGAGTTTTCCGATGATCAAGTGTTCTATAACAACCAACAGAAGAAAAGACCGAGGTGGGAGGAGAAAGGTAAAAATTCTTCAAAAAAGTCTGACGGTAAGAAAACTAAGTTTCCAGTTTGTGATAAATGTGGAAAAAGGCATGCTGGGGAATGTCTTCTGAATTCTGGAAAGTGCTACCAATGTGGTAAGATGGGATATAAGGCTCGCAATTTCATTGAAAAAGATCAAGGTGAAGGTAAGACCAAATTTGATTTACAGTTAGTAAAATGTTATAAGTGCAATGAGATGGGTCACTATGAAAATGAGTGTCCGACAAAGAGCTTGAGTGATGGGAATCAGTTAGACTACAAGTAGAAAGGGGTGGTGAAATCCTTTTCAACTACTTCAGCAGATGTCGGGCCATCAAATGAAGTTGTATCAGGTACTTTGTTTGTTTTTTCTGATTATGCTATTCTGTTGTTTGATTCGGGGTCCACACATTCTTTCATCTCTGAAACCTTTTCTAGTAAAATGGGAATACCATCTCAACAAATGACTCCTGAACTTGTGGTAAAAACACCTAGGGGAAATGTTGAGGCAAAAAGAATTTATAAGAATCTTCCTATCCTTATCTGTTGAAAGAACCTACTTGCAAACCTGATTGTTCTACCTCTAGTAGAGTTTGATGTTATCCTGGGTATGGATTGGCTCTCTATTTACCATGCTAAGATTGACTGTAGAGCTAAAGAAGTTTCTTTTCAAAAAGACTTTCAGTTTGTGTACAAGAATGAACCCTTACTGTTGATAACTTATCAAAAGGCCAAGAAACATGTAAAAGATGGAAATGAATGTTACCTTTCACACATCATTGAAAATAAGGGAACTGTTCAGATTAATGATGTGCCAGTGGTAAATGAGTATCCTGATGTCTTTCTTGATGAGTTGACTAGAATAATACCAGATCGGGAAGTTGAGTTTACTGTTGACTTAGTTCCTGATTCTAAGCCAATTTCAAAACCCCCTTATCGAATGGCTCAAATTGAACTTTTAGAGTTGAAGGATCAATTGCAAGATTTATTAGAGAAAGGTTTCATTCGACCTAGAACGTCACCATGGGGTGCTCCTGTTTTATTTTTTAAAAAGAAAGATGGTTCTATGAGACTTTTCATTGATTATAGAGCCTTGAATAACATCACTGTTAAGAACAAATATCCTTTGCCTCATATCGATGATTTGTTTGATCAGATCTAGGGAGCTTAGTTTTTTTCAAAGATTGACTCGAGATCGGGGTACCATCAGCTGAAGGTAAAGGAATCAGATATTCCAAAGACCGCCTTCCATATAAGATATGGCCATTATGAATTTGTAGTAATGCCTTTTGGGCAAACCAATGCACCTGCTGTATTCATGGACTTAATGAATAGAATTTTCCATGAGTTCTTGGATAAGTTTGTGATGGTTTTCATTGATGATATTTTTGTGTTTTCTAAAAGTAAAGAGGAGCATGGAAGACATTTAAGGGTTATCTTGCAAACCTTAAAAGAAAAGAAACTGTATGGAAAATTCCAAAAGTGTGAGTTTTGGTTGCAACGAATTTCTTTCCTTGGTCATATTGTTTCTAAAGATGGGATAACTATTGATCCTGCAAAAACAAAGGTTGTTGAAGAATGGACAAGACCCACAAATGTAACTGAGATTCGTAGCTTCCTTAGTTTGGCAGGCTATTACCGAAGGTTTGTTAGAAATTTTTCATGGTTATCTAGTCCAATGAATTAGCTAACTCAGAAGGGTGTTAAGTTTATCTGGACAAAATAATGTGATGATTGTTTTCATGAATTGAAAAGAAGATTGGTGAATGCTCCAGTTTTGGCACTACCTTCTAGGAATGGTGAGTTTGTTATATAAAGTGACACTTCATTAAAAGGACTTGGTTGTGTCCTAATGCAGAATGATCAGGTAATTGCTTATGCTTCACGACATTTGATAACTCATGAGGTAAATTACCCTACACGTGATTTGGAATTAGCTACTATTGTTTTCGCTTTAAAAATTTGGAGGCATCATTGGTATGGAGTAAAGTGTGAAATATATACTGATCACAAAAGTTTAAAGTATATATTCACTCAGAAAGTGTTAAACATGAGATAGAGGAGATGGTTGGAATTAATCAAGGATTATGATTGTACAATTCATTACCATCCGGGAAAAGAAAATAAAGTGGCTGATTCTTTGAGTCAAAAAAGTAATGCTTCATTAGCAATGTTGCGTTTGGAACATGATCCTTTGGTTAAGGATTTGATGAACTTTGGCATAGAAGTTGTTGGTGCAGGAAGATCTTCTATTTTGTTTCAGGTATCAGTGAGATCTTCTCTATTAGATAGAATCAAACAAGCACAGAAGCAAGACAGTGAGTTGTAGAAAAAGGTAGAGTTGGTTCAGAAAGGTAAGTTGCCTAAATTAAACATTGATAATGATTGTGTTTTGAGATTTGGGAAGAGATTGTGTGTGGCTTTTGATTCACAGTTGAAGAGATATTTGTTATGTGAAGCTCATAGTTCTCCGTTTTCAGTTCATCTTGGCAGTACTAAGATGTATAGAGATCTGCGGGAGTTTTACTGGTGGGATGGAATGAAAAGAGATATTGTTGATTTTACTGTGAAGTATTTGACATGTCAATAGGTTAAAGCAGAGCGGCAGTTACCGAAAGGGATGCTTCAACCTTTACCAGTGCCAGAGTGGAAATGGGAGTATATATCCATGGACTTTGTTGTGGGATTACCGAAGACATATCGAGGTAATAATGCAATCTGGGTTATTATTGATCACCTGACTAAATATGCTCATTTCCTTGCTAAACGAGAAACTTTTTCCCTAGATCTACTTTCCCGTTTGTATCTTAAAGAGATAGTCGGGTTACATGGAGTTCCCCTCTCCATTGTATCTGATCGTGATCCTAGGTTCACTTCTAACTTTTGGAAAGGCCTTCAGAAGTCATTGGGTAATGAATTAAATTTTAGTACAACATTTTATCCTCAATCAGATGGGCAGTAGAACGAACAATTCAGACATTGGAGGATATGCTACGTTCTTGCTCTATGGATTGTCAGGGAAGTTGGGACCAACATCTTTTTTTGGTTGAATTTTTATATAATAACAGTTTTCATTCCAGTATATAGATGGCACCATTTCAGGCATTATATGGGAAGCAGTGTCGAACTCCATCTTGATGGGATGAAGTGGGCGAAAGGAAGTTGATGGGACTAGAATTGGTAGAAGAGATGGCAGAAAAAGTTCAGCTGATTCAGAAGCACATGATAACAGCTCAGAGCAGGCAGAAGAGTTATGCGGATAACCGGAGGAAGGATCTATCTTTCGAGGTTGGTGATCATGTATTTATCAAGGTTTCTCCTTGGAAAAGTGTGATGAGATTTGGTAAGAAAGGAAAGCTGAGTCCAAGGTTTATTAGACCATATGAAATCTAGAGAGAGTTGGATCAGTTGCATACATAGTGGCTTTACCTCCTAGTTTATCTCAGGTACACAATGTTTTTCACGTTTTGATGTTGAGAAAGTATATGCCAGATCCATCTCATGTTTTGAGTCCAGAGGTAGTTCAGCTAGAAGAGAACCTATCTTATGAGGAACAACCAATACAGATTCTTGACCACAGGGATCAAGTGTTACGGCATAAGGTGATTAATCAGGTAAAGGTTTTGTGGAAACACCACATGATGTAAGAGGCAACATGGGAATCTGAAAATGCAATGAGGGATAAGTACCCCCATTTATTCGATAAGTAAATAAATTGTTGGGATGCAATTTTCAAAAGGGGGGAAGGATGTAACATCCCCAGCAAGTAATGAGTAATATATATTTTTATCTATGTCTATTAATGAATTAGATAGTGTTTTAGAGGCTTAAAATGAAAATAAATCAAATCTTAAGCATGGAATACACTAATATTTTTAAAAGATTGTTTTACTGACTTTTGATGGAAAACCATTTTTAAATATATATTTTGACAATTTTATAAGCTATTTTTGTCAAAATAAACTTATTCTTTATGATTGGGACATGAAAATCTACTTTGTGTGAATTTTTGGTATTTTTCGGACAATGTTCATTTTTTAATGAATAGTGAAAAATACTGCATTTTACATCAAAACTACTGTTTAATATAATTTATTTATATGATTATATTATCTTTTGAATTGGTTTTGAAGTGAAATTAGAATATATTATTACCATTTAATCCAATTGTGGTCATTGCAATCAATTTCACTTTGAAATTGGACTTAAACTGGTGTCAATCTTTTGATTCTAATTGTTTCATAAAAACATGCTATTTGTCATGACAGCGGGAATTAATTATTAAATTAATTAATGTAACTTATATGTTTTCAATTTTGTAAAATAGACTTCATTTTTGAATTCGGAATATCAATTGTAGATTAGGGTTAATTTTAGGTATTTTTCTGAAAAACTTCAATTTTTGATGAATAGTGAAACTACTAAGTGGTGTAATTATAAAAACAGATTTTTCGTTTAAATGAAATTTTACCACTTCTGTGTTTTGAATTTCAAAAATCCAACATACTTGGTTTTCATTAAAATGTAAAATGTGGTTTAATGAGATTAAAATAATTTTTTTGGTGAATAGTAACTTTTAAGTTCTTAATCGCGATTAGAGGTAATTAGTGTAGTTTATGGTAAAAATAATGCTTTAATAAAATGAGATGAGCTTGACACATGACCTACCTTTATTGGATGTGTCATGGACGACCAAGACAATCCATGGGTCAACTTGGGGACCCCATGGAGCAGGTTTGGTTGGGAAATGACATAAATAACTTTTTATTTAATGTAAAAGTAAAAATGACACAAACATGAAATGTTTTACTAAAACAATATTAAATGGGGTTATAAAGATCATATTTTTGATTATAAATAGTATTTGGAAATTTAAAAAGATTTCCGACATAATAGTATTTTGTTTTATAATTTTAAGACTTTAAATAAATTAAATTATTTATGACATCATGACGAAGCAGCGATGCCCTCATTATTTAACGATTTAAATAAAATGGAATGATAATGTAAAATATAAGACCTACACATGTCCAAAACCTATTGTATGAGAGGATTTCTAACCCTCATCACCCTATCCTCGAAATACATCAATGTGGGACCTTTAAAATCCGAAACTCTTTTGAAAATAAAGTAACATTTTGTAACTTTACAAGAGTGCCCCTCCTCTCCTCTTAAAAAAGGCCCCACCTCTACCTCCATACCCACACTCCCAAAGCCTTCGGCTTGGCCAAACCCTACCCATTTTGGCTCTCCACATACCTCTCTTACTCCTTGAAGTCTCAATTTGGGCACAAGTCTTCCCAAGTAAGCCTTTGAGCTCAAATCTAAGAGAGTTACCCAATTTTAAGGTAATGTCTTCTTTTGAGTCCTTTTGTTTGATTTTGCTTCTCCAACCCCCTAAACTCTTTTTATTCTTTTCTTTTGTAACAACTACAGTATCCTCAATATACTAGGATTTTTTTATAATAAGTATTCGAGCTAAACTTACACACACCTACATCTAATGGTTAAAGGACATACTGTTTCTGTGGATGGTGAATTTATGCCTCCCGAAACGATGATTGTTCAACATTATTTTAACACCTTAAAAGGTGGCCATTAAGAATCACTATATTTATATATGATATATAATATGTTTATGTTTTCCTTAAGCTTCTGTATTTTTCATTTTGGGCATACCTTTATGGTTTCCATTATAGGTAAACGCGATATCTTCATTTAAGAAAGTGCGGACTACCGCCCCCTCAAAGTGATTTGATTCATTAAATACCATATGTGGGATGTATAAAGGATGGAACTATGATATTATATATGATATTATATTGGAATTATAATATACCTTTATATCATTATGATTCCATTCTATAAAATAGGAAATATAAATGAAAGTAGCGTTCATGCGTACGTACGACTTACCGTCTCCATGAACGGTGCATTTCATTTCTTACCTCTAAATGATTATGTAATATTATAAATGCATGTATATACTGGATATATATGATATATACATAATGATTATAATTATGGATATAATGGATACATGAACAACTTTTAATTATAAAGGTTTTATTTTTTACTCAAGTACCAATGATCGTTAAAACGACAGTTATTAACTTAAATAATTACATAGTGTTCATGGCATGGCAATAAGTGATATAAAAGGAATAATGAACTTGAAAAATGTTCTTAAACAAGTAGAAATTAACTCGAGTTTATTATTCAGGACATTAAAGAATGATCGAGTCTTTTCGGACCCGAGGTATGGGACTTCGTCTCAATCTCCTTTCATTGAGGCATATTTTCTTTTATACACAACCTTCTTTTATATAGTCTATAAACCCCTTTGACTTTTACATTTATCCAAAAGGAATCTTTTTTATATGAAGCGTTTTACTAAATGACAAAAGGGAATGTTTTTGTCATACGTATGCGGCGACAACGACTTCTCCACCGCCGTGACCGTTATTTGAGTTTTGACTTCCTCTACAATCCATACCTTCTTTTTTAAAGGAAAATAAATACCATGTTTTAATTTTATGTTATTTTGGTATTGAAAATGGTTTTCATAATGTTTTTATATCAATGTGTTGTATTGATATCTTGTGATTGAAAGGTGGAAATGTTATGTTTCCTTTATGCATGTTTTATGTGATATGATTATGTTGAGGTTCTTGGGCATTATTATGAAGACGGGTGGTTCCGTGATAAACTAAGGGCGGGTGAGCCCGATATAGCTCTCCAATGCATTGGGTAACACAAAGGAGTGTAACGTTAAGGTTTCTCCGAAGAGATTTAGGGAATATACTGTGATGGGTATTCCAAACGTAACCAAGAGGGTTACTCCCTATGTAAGAATGTTATGAATGCCTCAAGTTACCTTTATGTATTATGATTTCTATGATTTATTGAGGTATGTTAAAGTTCTTATGTTTTATGGGTAAAGTATGATTTCATTTCTATGTATATATGAACTCATGTTCCCTTTCCATATTTTTTTATATAACCCATACTGAGCTTTTTATGCTCATCCCAAGTCTTTTTTGAAATGTTTTTCATAGGTCAAGGGAAAGGTACATGATATGATGATAGTGTCAAGGAAGTTTCAAGAAAGAATCCTTGTTTTATTTTAAATATGTTCCGTTGATGAATACTATCTTTAAGTAACCACTTTGTTTAAATGTGGAATGTAATGCAAGTTTTATGATCTAATTCTTTAAAACTCTAAACCTGAAAAGATCCTTAATGTGTAATCTTGTAATAACTCAAGATTAATTAAGGATTAAGGCTGGGGCCTTATACAATGTCCGAACTAACTCCATGTGTCCCTGTGGGCCACTCTCCGACTCAACCATCTAGTATCACCCAAGGTGAGTGAACTCAAGCTGTAACCTGCAAAAACATTAAAAATAGAATATAAATTTAGTCATGAGTATTAAAATATAATATTAAATCCCGATATCTATTCCAAATTAACTACCTTTAAATTAAAAGAAACACTATCCCATGTTTGAACTACAATTTATAAAAGTATGTTTTTTTAAATATTTTACTTAAAAGAAAAGTACAAACCATTTCCCTTACCCATTTTCAATTCTGTATTCCTTTCATTTGTGTCAATGGATTTTTATAAAGGGGAAGTGATGTTTGGATTTTTCATGTTTGTACAAAAAGGATTAAACACTTTAATTTGAAAACCATTTTTTGAAACCTAATCAAAACCATTTTTCCATTTTCTGAGGGAAACAATATTCAAAATGGCACAAAAGAAATCATATAGCAATGGCAATGTAGGCATATATATAAGCATCATAATCACTACTACACGAAAAAAATGTAAATAGACATGGTTGAACCTAGGAGATCAAGAATAAACCAAAAGACCCCAATACATGAGACCTCATCCCCGTTAACATGTCACCCACGATGAAATCAAAACACCCAAAAAGCTCGACCATCCATTCACAGGAAGGATAAGGGAAAATCCCATAGTAATAAACCCCATATATCTACCTACTATGGGCCACTGGTTAGTACCATAACCTACCAGTGCAGCAATCATTCTTAGAATATTCTCTCAATATTCCAGATTCCCATGTCTCAATTATTTGGAAAGTGGGTTAGCCAATAAGTGCTAACCATGCATCCTATCACAAACATATATATATATATATATATATATAATAATTCACAACATGCATCACCCTAAGCCACTCTCTGGGACAACCTCTTGCCTTTAAACTATTTGAGCACCCAGGAGCCTCTAAGCGTGGGCGTCCCAAACAATCCATCACAACAAGGTAGGAGAGTTATCCTAGGAGTGTTTTCATCAAAACAATTTCATCATTTTCCATAAAGTGACAAACGACCATTAAACACATTTCAAAATCACCACTTTAAAAAGAACCAAATTATTTTTCCAAGAAGGGGGCAATACCACCACTTTATCTTTTACAACCATTTAAAAGAAATTCAACTTCTTTATAAGACCCAATTCAGTTTGAAACCATTTAAGGAGCCCAACATTACTACTTCCCATGTTGCCAATATTTTTTTAAAACCATACCAAAACATTTTATTTTTCCAAATAAACGGTAAGAGCCAACATGAAATTTATCAGCGACACATGAAACACTTTATAAAATAGTTTCCACTTAAGACTCAACAAAGTGAAAACACCAATTTAATGGTGCAAACTTATTTAAATTTATAATCAAGGTGAAAAATTAATAATACATTTAATTGAACAATTAGCATGACCAAACATAACAAAATGATAGCATTTTGTACACCACAAGAATTGAATTATAAATTTTCATAATAGATGAATTAATCATAATCTTCACAATAATATTTAGCACACATATATATAGGGCGCAAAGAACTAGAAATAATTCAACTTGAATTTCAAAAGGTAGTGAAATGGTAACCTACAACGGATACGTGGTGCGATGATGCATCACACGTCCGAATCAATGTGGTAAGGTCCAACATTCTATAATCCAAAAACTAATAACTCAAACCAAAATCAAAATCCCCAATTAATGTATGTGAAACCAAGTGGAGGGAAGAAACACTCACCTTAAAACTGAAGCGCGACGAAACAATTCCGACACTACCTCCCGAGGGTTTGAAAAATTCAAAACCACCCAAAACGAGCCCTCAAAGTGAAAAAATCCCAACATAAATGACGAAAAAATAGAAATAAAAATTAGAGGGCTATACCGAAGAGGCCACCTATGTCCGAAAAGAGGTTGCTGGCTGGGCGCTAATCGATAAGGGTTGTGTGCGCTGTGAAGATGCCATCAGAAATGGTCGGTGGATAGAACCTCATCAAAAGGGGAAGAGGTGATGGATGAATAAGTCACAGGTAGGGTGCCGGCTGGCCGGAGGAAGGCCGAACAAGGTGCGGTTGATTGATGAAGGGTGCACCGGCCAGTAGGGGCTGCAACAGAGGGAGTCACACCAGCCAGTAGTGGTTGTACTTTAAATTATTGCATCTTCCAGTAGAGGCTATGCTAGGGAGTGTCGCGTCAGGGAAATAAGGTTCTTACTGAGGGTATTGAGCAGGAAAATAGATGGGAAGCATACATGATGTTGTCGGGGGTAAGGACTGCAACTAGGGGGAGGTTGGTGTTGTGTGTGCAGATTAGAAGAGTGTCAGACGTGGAAGTGGGGGGTTTACGTTGGCTGGGATAGGGGGTTATGTGATGGGGAGAACTAGTGGTAGAGTGGACATGGCAGGAGACGCGTGGGGAGAGAGCGTTGTAGGAGAAGATGTAGGCTGAAGGCTGAGGAGGTGGCAGTCGAGACAGGTCAGCACTAATAGACAGGGGGAGCATGAGGCGGGTGTCGGTGCCAGAAATCACTACAGTAGGGGGTATCGCACCGGGAGAAGAGGGAGAGGTGATGGGGAATAGAAGAGGATGGATGCTGAGGGGGGTTCAATGGCTAGATAGGAAGGAGGTCAGGTGGTGAGGTGCTGCAGGGGAGGAGGGAACTGGGGTTGCGGAGAGGCGCTGCTTGTACCGAATGGAGAAGGTGGCTGGGAGGAGCCCCGTTCACACTACACACACAAAGAGGGGGGGGGGGGGGGGACTGGGTAGCGCATATGAGCTATAGCTTTCTAGAAAAACAATAAATAAAGGAGAAAATTAAAATATAAACATAATAATAATAATAATAATAATAATAATAATAAGACAAACATAATAAAAATGATCATAATAGTAACAATAAAAATAAAAATAATAAAATTCTTAATAATCAAAAAAAATTAAATGATATAATTAATTAAGATTTATTTATTTACAATAATTCTTTAAAGATAAAATGACCACATAGTTTCCTCGGTGAAGTCGTGCAGCATCACGCTCCGCCTGTGTATCCAACGACGTCAAACCCAAAATGCCCACTTTTTATCAAGGATGTAGAAAATTCATAAGGGACATACACTGGACACTAGTGAATATTATTTAATTCTAAATAAATAATAAAATAAAATAAATGCATAGGTCGGGTGTGACATCGATGGAGGACCCATGCCATACCCAACATGAGGGTTCCACTCTAATGGTAGAGGACCCATGCCTAGCCCATTTAGAGGCTTCCAATCTCTAAGTCTATAGGGGAACCATCCCCTGTGCTGACAGGAGGGTTACACTCTATTGGTAGAGGAATCATACCAAGCCCAGCTGGGGGTTGGTCCACTCTAGGTGTTGATAGAATACCCGGGACATTCCCTAATGGGAGGGTTGCACTCTGATGGTAGATGAATCATTCCCTTCACAGCAGGAGGGTTACACTCTGATGGTAGAAAAACCATGGCTAGTCTAGCTAGAGAGTTCTAAATTAATGGATGTGGAGGCTACATTACCACCCTCGCTTGTCGATTAAACTCTAGTCATAGAGGATCCATTCACACAGTTGGAGGGTTCCACTTTGTGTGATCAAAACCATTATCGAGCATTTCCTAAACAAGCATAACTCATGAAAACATATCATATTAGTTTAGGCTACTCACAGACCAAAATATAAGTCCAAATGAAAGAGATACAAGACTTTTAATGTTTCTAAAAAGGAACAGTTGTATACATGGCTTGTGAGGGGACCCACACAACATGTGGGCGCACTCCATCACCTAGATATGTCCCTGACAGTACATGGATTTCCAACTATGTAGGAATATAGTGTAGGGGATCTAAATGGTGTGCCTATGCCACTCAATGTCCCGCCTATTTACTTGGTCATTTTTGTGTATCCGTCTCATGTCTATGTCTCCATGTTATGTTTCTATTCTCAATTCGTGTGTGTACCTCGGTACACCTCCATGTTCCTCGCTATGTACCCCCACATGAGGTCCTTCCCATTTTCTCCACCGAATTGAATTTCCACCCAGGAAATCAATACATAGTATGTAGGATGTATACACTTAATTAAATCCTTTTTAAATCCCCCAAACCCTAGCCACCACCACATAGGGGATACACTCTATGTGTTCATCACAGTGCAGGGTGTGTAGTCATGTTTTTAATAGTTTCTCATATCAGAACCTTATGATTTAGATATGGAATCTATGCTTAAATTTCAACCTCATTCCTTCCGAATAATATTGGATATGGTGGTGGATCATCATTTTCAACCATCTGGTGGCTGGATAATGGTACTTGTTTGTCTTCAAGTGTTCCTCACATACCTCACATACCCTGAACTCCTCCATATTTGATTCAAAATTAAATTAATAAATTAATCACTTGAAAACACCAAAAAACAAAGGCCTTTCCCTAGTTTTTTTAGTCAAACCCTTCATTGGGAATTCCTCGCAATTCCAAGGGTTCAATTAGGCTCGATGTCACTCGGTAATGTTGAACTAGGACTGTGGGGTCCAACGACTGATGACCATAAAGAAATTGAGGGGTAAAAGAAAAAATGTTTTTAATTATTTTCCAATATGTTTTGGATAATTATCATGAATGAGGATGTCCAAGGTTTTAAAACCAAAGATTAATTAATTGAATTGGTACACAAGTGCATGAAAATTTATAAAATTGGCGCAGACCATTGAAATGATTTTTATACTCAAAAAATTTATTTAATAAAGGAATAATAAATATTTTAATGATTAATATCTAGTAATTGGATTATTCATCATCAAAAAACATGATCACCAAAGATTTAGTGAGTTTATTGTGTTCGGTGCGTTATGATCTCCTCTAATATAGATATTTTTCATCGTATGAAATGAGCTGCCAAAAAATGGAGGAAGGAAAAGCATTGTAATCTTCTAAGGGTTTATGTAGATAATGGTAGAGGATTATAAATCCTAATATTTTTATTAACATATAATTTAGGTTAAAATTATAAATAAATTAATTTAATTCAGTTAAATAATCAGCTGAACATACCACTAATGGGAGAGATGTTCGAACTCCCCACACCAACTTATCTTAGGTCGCTACTAGGGTAAACATCTTGCTCCAAACTCAACCATGGTCTCACATTACTAAAAGTATATTCCATTTAAGAGTTATCTAATATTTTAAGAAAGTGAGCGCAAAAAATATAGAATATATATAATATTTTTATAAACTTAAATTTGGGAACACTAGGGCTTAGAATGAAAGGTTGTCTCAGCTCTTGGATCTAGACATCTATGTAGAATTATTTAAAAGTATTACAAAGAAAAAACTGCATCTCTATATCATTCCCTCATTTAATAATTTTCCCCAAAATGAAAAACTAAACAAACACCTCCAATTATTGTTCCCACATCTAGATCCCCCATTTAATGAGCTCTCTAATACGTTCTTGTGATACCAAAACATGCAAACCAAGGGGATTGTCTATCCATGCATGTTCATCTCCTATCGATCCTCTGCCATCATTGGGTTATTCACAAATGTGGCTCCATCCTCACTGTCCATATGTCTCCTATCGATTATGTGTGTAGGGTCCTTCATGTATATCCTCAACTAAAGTACATGGAAAATGTTATGCAACCACTCTAGATATGGGGGTAGGTCGATAGAGTAGAAAACATTGCTAATCCTATGAATGTCCTCAAACAGCCCGATGAACCTTAGGGATAGCTTTCATCCCCAGTCAAACCAACACAATCCTTGTATTTCAGAGAATATTAGGAAAATTTGGTTTCCCTGGTCGAACTTCAAGGGCCGATGATGACGTTTAGTATAAAATATCCATCTACTCTCGGTCATCCTCATCTGCTCACGGATGACCTGTACCTTCTTTTTCATCATCTACACAAATTGTAGACCTGCAATATTTTTCCCTAAAATATTGTTCAAGTACAAGGGATACCACTATGTTCTTTATTATAGGGCCACAAAGGGTTTCATACTGATGGTAGAGTGGTAGTAGTTGTTGTTATACACAAACTCTACCAAGCGAAAGTGATTCTACCATCTTTGGTCAATGTATAACAAGCAATAATGCAGCATATCCTCCAACACCTGGATAGTGCACATAGTCTTCCCATATATCTGGAGGTGAAAGGATGTACTCATCCTCATATAGGACCATAATTCTTCTTGTAGGCCTCTCATAAACCGTGATATAAATTGAGTTTCATGATCATAGACAATTGTTGAGGGAGCCCAACAAAGGCTAACGATCTCCTATAAGTAAAACTGCCCAAAAATCTATACTGAACTCTACTCCCTAACTGCAAGGAAATGAACCAACATCATGAATCATTCAAATATCACACATATGGTTTTGTTTAACTTCACTATAAATAGATGAACTACCACAAAGTCTATATATATGTCACCCCACTTCCACTCCGGGATATCATGGGGCTGTAACAAACCCGTCAGAACCCAGTTCTCCGCCTTCACATGTTGACATGTGAGGTACCGAAGGAGGGACTAGGTAATGAACCATCTCATGTAGGACCTACTGAACAACCACTTAAGGCATCTTCACATCATCCCCATATTAGAATATACATCTATGGGGATGTGTGGAACACCCGCATCACCTCCTATTGCATTGTGATTAGAACAACAGTTCATATCAGGAAAATGATGTCATGAATCCATCCTTAATAATATACATCTAGCGAGTCCCGTGTGGATATATAGTCACTCAAGACCTTGTGGTTGACTTATCCCAAATGGGACTCTATCACATGCTTGATAAGCATGAGATTCAACACCATCGACTAAAGAAAAGATGTACCTTCCTCCATGAGGGTCAACTACAAGGATGGTAACTTCTCTAAAGCCTCCTACACCAAGCGTGCCCGAGTCTTCTTCCTATGGTAATCTGATTCTAAATTTACATTCAATGGATTATAGATTATCCCAATGTTATAGTCCTGCAAACACTCTAACCACTGTCGATGTATCAGTTTCATGTCTATCTATATAAAGACGTACCTGACACTTTGAGGGTCTGAGTAAACCATAATGTGCTTGCTTAGAAGGTTGTGCCTCAACATCCACAGGGTGGAGACTACCATAGTTATCTCTAGGTCATGAGTTACTTAGTTTTACTTGTGGGGTATCAACGGCCTTGACTTGTATGTGATAACTATCTTCCACTACAATAACACACAACTTAGGCCAACTCATAAAGAATCAGAATACACTACATACTACACACCCTCCTTTTCTATTCTCAACACTAGAGCACTCATAATCATTATCCTCAAATACTTAAAGGACCTCAAGCACCACTCTTTCTATCTAAAATGATTTACTTTCCACATCAATTCGTTCAAAGGGGTAGAGATTCTAGAAAAGTCATCCAAAAACCTCATATAGTACCCCACAAAACTAAGAAATCTCCACACCTCAAACATGATCTATCGTGGTTCCCAAGCAATCATTTCATTAGTTTCACTAGGTCCATGACTAAAAAACTCAATGAAATGAAATTAACTAGAATGTGAACCTCATGAATCTAGAACTATCACATCATGAGGATACAATAAATTTGGTGTTCTCGAAGAAAATCTATAACCATCCTCAAGTTCTATGCATTCTATTCCTCGAATGCCTTGTAGATGGGTATTTCATTAATTATAATAACAAAACAATAGTCCAAGTATATCTGGAAGTTCTTGTTCATCAAATCCATGAACATGGAGGATGCATTAATCACACAAAGGGAATCACCAGGAACTCATTATGTTCATAAAGACATTGGAATTCCTGATTTGGAATATTAACCTCACAAACCCACAAACGGTGGTAGCCCAACTAAAGATCGATCTTTGAGAACCATTTCATACCTCAAAACTAATCAATGTGTTCATCAATCCTCAACAATGTGTACTTGTTCTTTATTGTTTCATAGTTCCGGTAATGATATTCACTAAAAATTTGTAAGCCTTTTTTTTCATTTTTCATGATCAATATAGGACTAATAAAGTGATCACATTGGATCTTAAAAATCCATACCTCTGTAGATCCTCCATTCGAACCACTATATGTCAAAGCACTATAGGTTCATCTTATGTACTAATGTAGACATCAAGAATTCCATGGTGTAAGTCTATATTGAGGTTCATCTTATGGTGGTGAGGTAAACTTGATATTTAATTACACCCACCATCATTAGAGGTAGATGAGAGCTCATAACATCCAATTTTCCAAGGGTAATACTGTCCAACTAATAAATTGCACAAATGATTTTATCATTCTTTGTCCTGGGATCACTCCTAAAGGAGGTAAAATCTATCCCATAATCCAAAAGCACTACCAAAGTCACTCGTATAAATCATTTGAGCATGGAAGGTCGATGAACATTCCATATTGAGGAAAACATCATAGGGTCTCCCTTCAACTATATATTGATTTAGAGTGAGGCACTCTCTCTTATCAGAGTAGGGTCATCTCATCAGTAGGAATGTGCGAACACCAATCCTCTCTTCAGGGCATCGAACACAAGGGTCATGAAAAAGGGCCTCCAATGGTATCTCTAGTTTTCAAAAAAGGGATACCCATATGGAAATGTTGTTTTTGAGTTTGTTATAACAACTAAATATATAGTATTAGTGACATTGGATATACCCTGAACCACACTCAAGCCTCCCGACCAGCAGTCTCATCTGCTGATAACTCAACCATTCCCTTTCATGTGTAATCTCCACTACTAGGGCTTTCTGTGACACCCCATCACATCTACACATCCTAAACAAGAAAGTCAAAGGGAAAAATCCACTATACATTGAATCTATCCTCTTTAGGCGACACTAAATCTCCCTCACTATTTTAGATCACGTCACAAGAATGTGTCTCAGTGGATCTAGTGTCCCTATTCCTTTCATATATGGAGTCATGTTAAAAATATACATCATAATACTCTATTGGTTCCTAAAATTTCCCTAACAAAGAGGGATATTCGAGGCACAAGATGGGTCCTAAACTCTACCACATGAGAATGGATTTGGGATTAACATGATACTTGAGTGATCCTTATCTCCGAAACATTAAATACACACTGAAATTTGGTGTGTCATCTTCTAGTACCACCAAAACCAACAAATATTCTACTAAGATTTGTAGTTGTTGAGTGAAACTATTCCATTTCTCGGGATATTCACAGTCTTAAAATTCATATCACCGACTCAAGCGAAACCACCACTGCCTATGGTACTGGATAATCATGGAACTTCAATGGACTCTAGCACTGCAACTCACGAGGTGCACTAAGCCTACATATATCCTCATCCTACTATATTGGAACCAACTACTACTAAATAAGAGGGGTGTTTCTAAATACCTATATGGAGTAAAGGATCTCATAGGATGGACCCAAAAATGAGGCCTCATCACTCATCGGATTGTCATCACAATCCAGAAATCGATAACCTGGATGGTTGTATTCGCAGAGTCCTATTAATAGAGATCAATATCTACCATCATCAAATTGAAATATATATACATATCATTGGGGATATGAATAAATAAGGAAATTTAAATGCTCAATCTTATATGCTTCATGTACCATTGATCCATGCAACTAATGTCTCAGTATGCTGATTTGATAATAAGGTTGTCATGGTTCTGGTGACTGGATATGTCGGCCACCCGTACGATCACTAGATTCCCTATTTTGAGAGCTATACTTGAAACACTTTGACATAGTTTCCCTAATACTAACAAAATCACCATAAAGGGACAACTCTAAGAAACTTCTTAAGAAATTAACTGCCCTAAAACAAGTATGTCACAACCTGACCCTAACTGGGGCTCAGGCCTCAACTTCCCCAAGCCCCCCTCCATAGGCCAGAGGTGGCAACCAGTGCTGAAATGTATATCCTAAATGGGTGGAATTTTCCTAATATACTGTATGTAGACACTCAACCTTCTCAACTCATATATATAGGGGAATAATAATAAAAATACACAACATCATGAATATAAACCAAGCATGGAAAACATCTAGGTTGTTCAAGAGTAAAATAGTCTAAACAGAAAAGTAAAGTGAAAAAATACATTCTCAATAATAAAGATATCCCAACCTAAAAATTGTAAAGTAAGCCACTAATAGAGACTATCTCCTGATATCCATACTATAATCATCATATGTGGTCTGAAGCACCCAATATTCCTAAGCACCTCAAATGTCACCACCGAAATATTCGCCCTATTCATAAGACACAACACGTGTGGGAAAAGCCCATAAAAGGGTAAGTATATACATACACATTAGGATTACTTAATATGTAAAGGGGAAGTAATATGATAAACAATAGGAATGGAAAGAATGTAGATAGTAAATAAGATGCATCTCGTCCCAATCTATAGAAAGAGTAACATCATCCAAGCATAAGGGGATCAACATAGCGTGTAGATAGACTACATGTCAAATATTTTCCAACTATAGCATCAGAGTAACCAAATATACACATGATAAGCTAGACATGGAAAGCTTGTGGAATACTCTACATGTCATCACAACCCATGGATGGAGAGTAACAAAATCTAATGGTATATACATAAGATGTATATATATGTATATATATAATCAGTAAAGGAAGACCAAAGGAGAGTAATGAGATATTTATATCTCATCACAACCCAATAAAAGTGTCACCAATAGTTCTATTAGTCCAATAATGATTCCCATAATCTCATATATCTTCCTTATAGAAACCATCCAAGTCAAACCACACCTCATCATTGTGTCACATAGTCGAGGGGCCACAATATCTATAAAGATGACACATTCGCTAGTATAATAGGAGGGTTCCACTATATGGATAGATAGATGAACCAAACATTATTCTAATAGAAGGTTCCCACTCTAATAGTAAATAAAAGACACATTCCGTACCAAGTAGAGATGCTCCACTCTTATGGTAGTGGACCCATGCTCAACCCATCTGGAAGGTTCCACTCTAGAAGTTGATAGTGAAATCATGCTCTTTAGAGAAAAGAGGGTTCCTCTATGATGGTAGAGGACCCATGAAAATGTCGACAAGAGGGATCCACTATATAAGCTGATAGTGAACCCCTGACATGTTCCAACATGAGGGTTTCATTATAATTATAGATGGTTCATGATCGACCCAGCTGTAGGGTTCCACTCTGATGGAAGAAGACCCACGCCCAACCCAACTAGATTGTTTCACTCTTAAAGACTATAGAGGACCCATTCCTAGCCCACATGGAGGGTTACAATCTAGTCATCAAGGACACATGTCCAGCCAAGATGGAAGGTTCAACTCTGAATGTATCTAGTGATCACGCATTACCACTATCACCATCGAGCATCTCCGAAACAAGAATCATTCCCTAAAAATTTTCACATCAAATCCTATAATTAACAACTGAGTGAACAATATCATTCTACAAGTAAGTTAACTTAGAATTGGACAATTATGGGAAACAAATACGAGCCCAAACAACAGATATAAAAGAGTATGAAGGTAACTAAAAAGAAAATAATGGGTATACATCTTGTGATGGGATCCACACGACATGTGGTCCCATTCCATAACCTAGATGTGTCCTTTGAGTTACTTGGATGGACAATCGTTTATGGACAATTAGATTTAGGGGATCTACATAGTGAGACCATGCCACTTAGGGTCTCACTCATGTTGTTTTCTATGTCTCTATATCCATCACATGTCCTTGTCTAAATCATGTGTCCGTGTACTCAAGTCATGTCTGTGTACTTTGGTACATTTTTAGGTGCCAGACCATGTAATCTCACATGGGGTCCTACCCATTTTCTCCACCACATGATTTTTTAACCTAAGAAAGTGATACATGGAATATAAAAGTGCTACACATCATTCCATCCATAAAAATTTACAAAACCCTACTCATTATTCTATATGGACTACACATTGTGTGTTCATTGTGAAAATCAATGTGTATTTATGTTTTTGATTGTTTCTCAAATTCAAACTGTATACTTTACATATCTCTTTTACACTTTGATTCCAACCTTTTTCCTTCCTGAAAATGTTCGATCTTCTCGGGGCTAATTGTTTTCAGTCATTTAGTGCTTGGAAAATGGTACCTATTGGTCTTTTGAGGTTCCCCGTACACCTTGTACGGCCTGTATGCCTCTGCCATATTTAATTCAGACATTAAATTAACAAATCAATCACCTTCTATAAGAAAAAAATCTAGATATATACTTGTTTCAGAAATCCATCCTTCATACGTGAATTCAGTATGATTTCGGGGTTCCGATCAGGCTCGGTACCCCTGATAATGTCCAACTAGAACCACGGGGTCCAATTGGTGATAAATGTAAATAAATTGAATGGGAAATCACAAAAAAAATGTTTATCGATCATTTCCATGAATTATTTGAAGAATATAAAAAATAAAATTATCTATAGTTGTAACACCAAATAATAATTAATTGAATTGGTACACGGGCGCATGTAATGTATGTAAATTGGTGAAGACCATAGAAAGGTTGATTCTAGTCAATTAGTTTAATAAAAAAGAAAATTATCCTTATTTTTTTTGTGTACTAACGATAGATTAAATCATTCACTATTGAGGAACACTCTCGGTGATGATTTAACGAAGTCATTCTATTCATTGTGCAACGATCTTCTCTGATTCAAATATTCACCATAGTCTGATATGATCTGCCAATTAAAGGAGGAAGGATAAGCACTAGAATCCTTTCTGGGTTTGTGTGCATAATCCTTGAGTAATCACCATAGTAGTGGATTTGTAGAGATTTTAGTTATTTTAAAATAATAATTTTATTTATTTAATTAACCAGCTGAACATACCACCAACGAGTGTGATTTCGAACTCACCACACTGAATTATTTTTGGTTATTCCTTGGGTAAATATCATGTTTTAGACTCCACCTTGGTCTTTTGTTTTTATCCAATATCCTATTTAAGAGTTATCTAATATTTTAAGAAACTGAGCATGCATAATATAAAATATAATTAATATTTTACTACAACATAATTCTGAGCCCACCAAGATAGAAAATTTCATTCAATCTTTGTGTGTGGCTCGAAAAATATATGTAGAAATATTTCTAAGTCTTACATGAAAAAATCTAGTTTCTAAATAAATATTTCAATATTTTATGTTAAAAATTAAAATGTTCATTTTTTATTTGTTGATTCCATGAATAATCTATTATTACATTGTTTTACAATTTATTTTAGTATTATTAAGCTTAGAATTAATTATGTAGTATTCTAGTTATTATATCATACCATTATGTGAGGGAATATTACCTTTATATAAGGTATTAGTTAACCTTATGTGATGTTTTTTTACCCTTACGATAGCGGGTCGTAATTATGAATGAACTATTTTTTTCATTCTTACACATATATAGGTGGATTTATAGCCTTATGTATGTTTTTGAATGTAGGAGTTAGCTTTTCATAGGGGTGTCTTTAACCAAACATAGCCCTGATAATTTGTGGGTGACCTTTAAATAGGATTCAACATACCTTTATGTGGTAGTGGATCAGTTCTTATTACCCTTACATAACTAATGGATTGGAGTAGTCGCCATTAAAAAAGATAGGGTATAACCTTATATGGGTCTTGATTTGGAGTGGGTTATATTACATGAGGGTCATGATACCTATAAGTATCATTGTGTTGATCCTTATGTATCAGTTTTCCATTCTTGATACCCTTACATAATGGACCATGTAACCCTTACAAGGGGTTTGGACCCTTACACAGTTGTGAGAACCCTTTCATATCGGGCCAAGGTGACTCTTATGTAGAGAATACTCTAAATACGCTTACATGGAGGCAACCATTTGGATTTCATTGAATGGATTCTTCCCAAATATTTTCAGTCATCCACATGTCCTAAGGTTGTTTGTGGGTTGTCTTGATGGGGTTTTAGTTGTTCGATCTCAGTCCTCCTACCTAGTGGAGGCGTAATTGAATTCATAGAGTGAAGGTGATGCTGGGATAAATCAAAGAGCATGTTGATGATCGAGAGAGGGATAACCCATTGGTGCTTAAAATTGGAGACATTATTCATAGTTGGTTCCTGGAGAACTATTTCGATGAAGACATCATGGTTCTATATTTCTTTTGGTGGATCATTTAGTTACATCAAATATTTGAGGGTTATTCTATAGGTGAGGTCAACCCTTGTAAGAGGTTTCAGGATAGGATTTTAGCATTCCTTTTGATGTTTTTCTTGGTTAATTTATTGTTTCTTTCTTGTTCATATATGTATGAGGGTGGTTCATTCCTTTAGTGTATTTTTCTATTAATTTTCATCTTTATTCCACTGATTTTATAAATCACTCAGTTTATTTTGTTTATGATAAGATAAAGTGGTGTTGGTGGGGTTCTTTTCATGGAGTCAGATCTTAATATATAGACCATGTAAATATTTCTTTCATTCTATTTCTAGTTTCAGTTTTTTGTTTTCTCTCTATGGTTATTTTCATGATACTGTGTCATTCATGTTTCAGCTTATCTTTTGTATTTATTTTCTTTATTGATGATTTTTTTATTTTACTCAAAACCTATTTGTGTTTTTTATAGGATGGGTAGTGTGCATTTCCTCTTACATTAGATATTTGTCTCTCTTTAGAGATTCCATACCTCTAAAAATTTGTATTGGAGATGACATTATCGAGTCTAAATATTTATTTGACCATATTAGAGGTATATAAAATTGACGGAGAGAATGATTTTACTTTTTGATGATTTAAGATACATGGTATTCTTGTCCACAATGGAAATAATGATGATTCGTGAGTATCTAGGAGGAAAATCACTATTATCTCTACAATAAAAGATACGTCTATTTCTTTTTAGAAAATCTACACTAATATTTTAAAGAAATCACATTTTTTATTGTTTTTTTACCTAAGGTGAATATATTTTGAGAGAAGTGCTCCATGAAACTTTTTCCAATACAACCAGGTTTATGTTGTAGAATTTAAACATGAAAATATCCCTTATAGGAATGTTAGGAAATTAAATTCATTATTATAATTTCTAAATGGTCCCTAACACCTCTTTACATACCCATTTAGATAGTTTTGATAATATGGTCAATGGCAAATCCAATGAAAATGCTTGTATTAATGATGAGGACAAGGATAACTTATTGTTTAATTCCATTGATGAATCATTCATTCTTGTTAAGATTATATGAGATATGGTAGAGAATCTACTACATTAGAGTTAGTGTAGTAACCTCTCTTGTCTAGGTATCTTTAAATTCGTGGTTTGTAGGTAGTGGGAAGTGGGGTGATGTTTGGGACAAATTTTCTTAATGTAAAGGGTAAATCTAAATGTAAAGTGAAATATAATAAAGTCAGTAGTAGGTTTTTGAAGTTTAAGTTCTATCATTTTGGAGAGACCATCCAAATTAAGAGATTCTACCTTAAGGATCTGTGTTGGGATATAATGGCCCATAACAATGTGGTATAACCAGGTTATGATAGTTCTAATGTTCTATGTGTATATATATAATTAATTAGTATATATTATGTATATATATAGGATTTATTTCTTATGCATTCCAAGGATTAGATCTGTATGTGATTTTTGGGACCCCTGATTGTAAGAGGGGGTGCAGGTCGGGAATGTTTTTCTAAGTAGTTTGGGAATAGGGGGATACTTGTCTCTTTTAATCTTATTATTTATCTTATTGAGTTATTCTATTTTCTTACTCCTTTAATTGTGGAACTATTTATCTATTGATCTTTTTTATACATATAAATGTAGTTTCTCTATTTTTTTCAGTGAGGAATTGGGTACTAGTCTAGTTTTTTGGGTTTCATATAGGCACATATGATATAATTGAGTCCTCTGATGGCATGTGTGTAGTTGGTTGTAGGAATATAATGTTGAATCTTAGGTAAGTAAATGTATGAGTTTTGTTTAATGTAGTGGAATAGTTTTTATGTTTGTTATCATGGTTTAGAATTTATTAGTAATAGATGTGTTGGTACATGAAGAAATGTGTGACTATAGTACATTCTAGGTAGTTGGTTAGACATGGTTGATTAGGTTTTAGCATACAATATTTTTTTAATAAAGATTGTACATACAATCTGATATGCTTGGTTAGTATAGGACAATAAAAACAAAAACCCTATGTTATTTACATTTTATTTTATACCGCACGTATTTGTTAAATTTGGCATGATTTGATGTTAAAGATTAAAATATTTTTTTTTATTTTTTAATGCCATGAAAAATATTCTATTATATTTTTATCCCTTTATTTTAGTTTTATTAAGATTAAAATTAATTATTTGGAATTATGGTTATTTTAACTTAACCATACATGAGGGAATATTACCTTTATGTGTAGGTTTAATTACCCTTATTTGAAGTGTATTTACCCTTATATAAGTGGTTCTTAGCTTTATGTGCATAGTTTTTTGTCTGGTTAACACTTATACAAGTGGTATTATACCCATACTTATGTTGTTTACTAAATGAGTTACCTTTATATTAGAGTTGTTATACACTTATGTAGCCTTGGTAATTTCATAGAAACATTTATGTAGGCTCCACATTACATTTACATTGTAGTGGAGTGGTTTTAGTCACCCTTACATCACCATTGGATTGGAGTGGATACCAGTACATGAGCTAGTGGTTTCCCTTATTTGAGTTGTGCAATAAAGTGGGTTACCTTTATGTGAGTGTCATGTAAACTTTACATATCACCTTTGAGTCCCTTATGAAGTGTGTTTTTGTTCTTGATACAATTATATTGTGGCCTATGTTACCCTTACATGAGGTTGCGACCCTTATATAGTGAAAAGGACCCTTAAATAGTGTGACTGGGTGAGTCTTACCCTAATAATCCACTGAAGACCCTTATGAATAAGCAACAATTCAAGTTTGTTTCAATGAATTATATCCAATTTTTTTCATCCATGTGTTCCATGATAGTTCAATATTTTTTCAGGGGTTTTTTAATTGTTTGATCAACCTCTTACTGGGAAGTAAAAGAACTAAAATATTTGATGGAAGTTGAAGCTAATCGAAATTTAAGAGTTAGGTGAAAATAATTATAGGGGGATATCATTGGTGGATCTAATTAGAGATGTCATACATTTTTTGTTCCATGAAAACTATTTTTGTAAATATATCAAAATTTAAAAATTATTATAGTGGATCAGTAGGCTGTATCTAATCTTAGAGGGTTCATTGATAGTTGAGGGAGACCCTAATAAGATGTTTTAGTACTAGTTTCTTGTATTCATGTTGATTTTTCTATGGTTCTCTCATTGTAACATGTTTGTTCGTTTTCATTTGAAAGTGGGTCCTTCTTATGGTGTTGTTTGTTTCTATTATTCTTATTTGATTATGTGATTGTAATATTCCATTAGTTTATTTTCATAATAATAAAAAATGGGAATGTGTAGTGTTATATCAATATACTACAATCATATGTTCTAAACCACATAAATAATGGGTTCTTTCCCTTTCATGCATCATTTTCTATTCTTTTTGTAGTGTTTTCTGTGATACAATTTCCATTGGGTTTTAGTTTATTTTGTTTATTTATTCTCTTTTGTAAAGATTTTACCTTCTACTCAAATCAATTTTATGTTTTTTTGTGGGATGGGTTGTGTGACGTTTCCTCATACATTGTAGATTGGTCTGTCACTAGGTATTTACTCCCTCTAATATAAAATAATATAGGTACTAAGGCTATGGGTACTAAAATTAACCATGTTGAAGGAGATGAGATCTAATGCTAATAAATTAAACTCTCCATTTAATTTTTTTAGGATTTAGTCCCATAGACTATCATCTATATTTAGATTTATATAGAGATTTATAAATTTAATTTTTGAATTATATTTATCTATTTTTATTTTGTTCATTGTTTTATCCTCTTATCACCAATATTGTTTTCCATTTTGGTAATATTACCATCCATTATCTGGGAGATATAGCTCTAGGGTTTCTTTGGGAGATGTGATATGGGTTTCTTTATTACTTATGGATTCAATCCAGTATCAAATTACTAAAGTAAGTATCTAGTGAGTACATGGATGTAAGGATTTTCAAAGTATTTAACATATGTTTTCATTTTCTTTTTCATCTAAAATTAATATAATATTTTCCATTATTTCATTCTATTTTCATGGGGGATCCATGGTAGCTGAGTGGTGAATAGATATGGGAGATTTTTAGGGATTCATGTATGTTAGTCTCTTAGGATAGGAGTCACCTACTATTTTTCCATGATGAAAGTGGATGCAAGGTTTGATTGAGAGGTTATTAACTAGACAATGCATTCACACCAACCATGTTTAGTGGAGAATGATTATACATATAGGGGTTCATGATCATTTTTCTGAATGTGGAGTGTGATAATGAAGGAACCAAGAGTACCAATCATGGAGAAGTTATTTCTTTCTAAAATATTTTTATGTGAGGATCCATTTGAGGTTTATTTTCCTATCTTAATCACATCACAAACTTCTTCCCCCACTGAGCAACGGGTATTTGGGTTTTGTCATTACAATATGACCATGGTTAGATTCCCCATATTCATTGTAATATTTACATATTTTGGTTTTTTACAAGGCTCTTGATAACCTCACATCAAGAGTATATAAATAAAAATTTATTTGATAATTTAAAATAATTAATAAATTTATATTAAATGATCTTATGTGGTTAATCACCTCATGCCCTCCATGTGTTTGGTTTTGGGAATGTGACACTACGTCCCTTAATGATATGTTATAATAATAAATTTTCATGTTGAAAATACGTAAAATAATTTGAAAAAATTCAAGGATATTGATGAGGTTAGATCTAATAATAGCTATAATGATAATAGAGTGATAGAGTGTAAAATAATTCAATTAAATTTATACAATGTTGATCACAGATCAATGTTTCATTGATTGGAATTCAAATAAACCACATATATTAACTCATCAATATAAGAAAATCTCAATTGAAATGTATTTTATTTGACCCTAAATCAAATAAATATTTTTAATTTACGATATACAAAATCAAGATAATTCATTAATTATATATTATACAGTACTATATCCAAATAAATTTGTTCATAAGTTATACACAACATTCATGGGAAAATGATACAATCATGTATCGTCCAATAGTTTTAACAAAACAATAATTTATAAAAGAATGAAATAAAAAAACTCAAATCCCAATAGTCAAATTCATTACCCATATTCATAATCCCTCAATAATATATAATATCCGTTGGTCTCTAATTAGTAAATAAAAATGATATCCCCTAACAAAAGAGTCACACAAGCTAATGATCTTAATATTTGGACATGATCAATAAATTGTTCAATCATGTATGGAACTCACCTCTTCCCCACCATTGGTGTAACTTTTACTAGTGACCTGAAGGGTTTTAGACATATTTTTTTAATTTTAATTATAAATCATTATCATTATAAGTGATTTCATATATATATTTTTCACATTAGTTAATGTAAATGAGGAAAGAATTTTGGTTTATTTTCTAAAACAACATCAAATTTTTAATTAGTAAAAACAATAATAAATTCATTCATTTTATGGCATTTGTTATGGAAAGTAATTATTATATATATTACTCAATGTCAATTTTAAGTAAATTTTACAAATAATATCCAATTATTATATGAAAATATCTAGTTATTTCATGTCTTGTTTTTAATAATCTATATAAAATATCTTTTTATATTTATTTTTAAAAAAATTTAATTTTAAAGTCAATTTTGATCATTAGTGTGTTTCAACTGAAGTTTAATATTATATATTTTCAAATTTCACATCATTTATTTGCAAAGCCTATGTATAGTATTAAAATTTTCAATATTATATTTTATAAGAAACTAAACATAATCCTATATGAGAGAAAAGTAACTAAATGAAATTGCATAAAAAAATTTATTTTCAAAGAATATTTCAATATATTAATTTATATAATAGTAGTATTACAATATTTTGAATTTAGAGTGTAAAAATATTATTTCGTAGTTAAAATAAAAAATCATCAACAAAAATATAAAAATGTGAAACAATTTAACTAAAATTATAAAATAAACCATTGATATTCATATTATATGGTTGATATCATTTTTAATATTTGAGTTACGTCCATAAAAAAGATATTGAAAATAATGAAATTATTTAAATAATAATTTCAACATAGAGACACTACACAAAAATGAACTACATTTATAAGCTGAACTAGTAAGAAGATATATTTGTTCAAATTTTTCTTGGTTCATACATCAACCATAGAAAAAAAATTATAACATTCATGAATCTATGTTAATTATTTCATTAATTTTTGAAATAAAGTTATAAATAAAAATAAATATTTTATATAGTTATAGAAAACTATTAATAAAATATATAACATGTGTACAAATATATTATAATGTCATTCCCTTTTGTTAGAAAATTGTGTTAGTTCAGTCATATCCAATATCGATTTTATATTAAAAATTAAAAGAATATAATAAATAATTCATAATAATATATATTTACTTAAATAATATATCTTAATATATTATTTCATTAAATCTTTCTCATAATTCATGTTATGAAACTACATCCCATTAACCAAACTTGAGTAGTGATTCTTGAGTACAATATCATGTATCTAAGGAGTTATGGATGATTTATTCTTACTATAATAGTGTCATCACTTTTATGAACACAAATTACATGAAAATGTATTTTTCATATAAAATGTTTATGAAAGTTCTTGACAGTAAAGAGAACCATAAGACATTATGAAATTAATTATAAATGTATGTCTTATGGTCCGTATATGTTTTTTTGATGAGACATAGATGATGTAAAAATATTTGTTTCTAGGGGATCCTATCCATTGAAATTTCTTCGCATGAATTTTTCACTTGCTGGTCTCAAGTATAGGAGATCATGATGAATAACCCACTAATAGGAATGCCACATGTTCTCGGTGTCATTAGATATTCCTATCTATGATCATGCATATTGGTCTCTCAATATGAGAGAAATATCAATGATTTTAAATTAATCATGTACTTATTTTAAAAATGAAAACAATGATAATTTATGTTTGGGATGAAGACGATTGTTTTAGCAAGGAATTTTAAGGTAAGTAATTTATTGAATGTTCAAGACATGATTTATTTATTTTGAATATGGAAACAAGATATATTTTCCTACTTGACTAGGATGGAAGTTCCTTGACTAAATCCTGTGAAATAAAATCTATTGTTTCCATCCAATATAGTCAACAAAATATAAATAATGTATTAAAGGATGAGTAAAAAATATATACATCCTAATTTATAACATATCACAGGAAAAAAGATTATATTACACATTAAGTGTTTGTACGTAGTTTTTCGATTTTATGAAATATATGTATCACCTTAAGGGTCATGATGTATTGCTACATATTACTATTGGTCTGTCAATATGACACACTTCAATTAAGATAAGGTCCTATAGGTTCATCCACAAACTGTATCCATATGTTCCACTTATTTAGATGTATTAGATTTTAAGACCAAGTGAGCCCTACAAACGTGGGTTGGTAAAAATTCAAGTATTAAGAATCAAAAATAAATAAATAAATAATTAAATTAAATTTTAATCATGTTTAGTATAATAATAATTTAATTTTTTCTTCATGAATTGGTAAATTAATTATTTATCTAATTTAATATGAGAAAGCTACTTTTTTTGATATAATATTATTTATTCAAGGTTTATTAAAATTATTCCATAGGAATATGTTAAGTTAATGGCTCAGCATTTATTACATAAAATTTAATATTGTTATTAGGGTTTGATGATATTTTCATGACATTTATAATGATTTTATATGACATAAATGTCCGAATGTAATGGAAAAAATTGTTGTTTTCAATTGGGTCAATTTTTTTGGCATATAAAACTAAGTATTTAAATACATTTATGAATCATACAGAGAAGGGGAAACCACTAACATGAATTTTAATCTCTACAATATCCAAATCTAATTTTAGAAAGGGATATCAATAGAAGAACATTATTACATATTTCCTTCTCAAATCCACTCTTCATTCATCACATGATAAAATAAATATTGTAAGACCCTTAGTACTCTCATGCTTGAACATGAAGGTTATAGATCAATATATCTAGAATTTTGTATCATTTTTGGATGATATATAAGGTTACTTTATTAGCGACTTTTATCTATAATGGTCCATATTTGAGTTTAGTACACTAGAATCAATATGTTCCATTTACGTAAAATTTCATTTTTATTTTAATAGTTAAAATTAGTTTTATATGATCAATGGAAAAACTGAAATCAGAGTATCCTATATGTAACACCCCCAAATGATAAAGGTTTAAATAATTAAATGATATGACTCATGTCAACAAGGTGAACCTTCTTTTTTGGGAGCCTATCTGATTAAAACTCCACAATTAAGAATGCTTGGCCTGAAGTAGTGATCAGGATGGGTGAACTTCTAGGATGTTTTCCAGGGTGTGTGTGAGTGAGGAGAAAGCACACTAGAAAGGACATGTGTTGGAATATGGGGATTGTCATTAGTCAGAGCCTATGGGGATAGTTGTTAATCAGATGACCTGTTCGGGCACGTGGGTGGGCCCCAGGGTGGGGACCAGGTGTCTGCATGGCAACAGGTGGTACATGGTGGGTCAGGATCCGACAGCCATGTTAAAGCGGGGTGTCTGTGCTGTCATCGGGACATAATTGTCACATTTGGCAATAGAGGAGGAACCCAGCCTTAAGTACAGTGCACTGCCTGGGTTGAGATGTAGGGCCCACAATGAGGTCATTGTGCTCTAAGGGGGGGGGGGTGATTGTAACACCCCCAAATGATAAAGGGTTAATTGACTAAATGACATGACTCATGCCAACAAGGTGCATCTTTCTTTTCGGGAGCCTGTCTGACTTGAACTTCACATTTAAGTGTGCTTGGCTTGGAATAGTGATCAAGATGGTGGACCTTCTGGGAAGTTTCCCAGGGTGTGTGTGAGAGAGGAAAAATCACACTATAAAGGACATGTATTGTCCTACAGGTATAATCATTAGATAGATGACCCGTTCGGGCACGTGGGTGAGCCTCAAGGTGGGGACCACATATCTGCGGGGCCACTGGTGGTACATGGTGGGCCAGGACCTGATAGCCATGTTAAGGCAGGTTGTCTGTTCTGTCACTGGGACCCAGTTGTCACATTTGGAATTAGAGGACGAACCCGGTCTTAAGTGCAATGCACTACCTAGGTTGAGATGTCGGGCCCACAACGAGGGCGTTTTTCTCTAAGTGTGTGTGTGTGTGGGGGGGGGGGTGATTTTAACACTCCCTAATGATAAAGGGTCCAATTACTAAATGATATGACTAATATAAAAAAGGTCCACCTTCCTTTTTAGAAGCATGTAGGATTAAAACTCTATAATTAAGAATGCTTGTCTAGGATGGAAAAGCACATTAGAAAGTACATGTGTTGGCCTATGGGTATAGTCATTAGTAATTTGACCCGTTTAGGCACGTGGGTGGGCCCGAGGGTGGGGAACACATGTCTGCAGGGAAACTGGTGGTAAATGGTGAGCCAGGACTTAGAAGCCATGTTTAGGCGGGTGCTTGTGCTATCACAAGGACCCAATTGTCACATTTTGCAATAGAGGATGAACCCATCCTTAAGTACAGTGCACTGCCTGGGTTGAGATGTAGGGCCCAAAACGAGGTCGTTGTGCTCTAAAGGGGGTTGATTATTACAACCCCAAATGATAAAGGGTTAAATGACTAAATGATACGACTCATGTAAACAAGGTGCATCTTTCTTTTTGGGAGCATGTCTGATTAGAATTCCACAGTTAAGTGGGATTGTCCTGGAATAGTGATCATGATGGGTGACCTTCTGGGAAGTTTCCCAGGGTGTGTGTGAGTGAGGAAGAAGCACACTGGAAAGGAAATGTGTTGGTATATGGGGATAGTCATTAGTTATATGACCTATTTTGGAACGTGGGTGAGCCTCAGGGTGGAGACCACATGTCTGTAGTGCATCTGGTGGTACATGACCGACCAGGACCTGATGACCATGTTAAGGCGGGGTGTCTGTGATATCACCAAGACATAGTTGTCACATTTGGAATCAGAGGAGGAACCCAGCATTAAGTGCGGTGCACTTCCTGGGTTGAGATATCGGGCCCAATATGGGTACGTTGTGCTCTACGGGGGGGGGGGGGATTGTAAAACCCCCAAATGATAATGGGTTAAATGACTTATTGATATGACTCATGTCAACAAGGTGCATCTTTATTTTTAGGAGTCTACCTGATTTGAATTGCACAGTTAAGCGTGATTGGATTGGAATAGTTATCATGATGGGAGTCCATCTAGGAAGTTTCTCAAGGTGTGTGTGAGTGAGTATAAAGCCCACTGGAAAGGACATGTGCTGGCATATGGGGATAGTCATTAATTAGACGACTCGTTCGGGCACATAGGTGAGCCTCAGGGTGGGGATCATGTGTCTGTAGGGAAATTGGTGGTACATGGCGGGCCAGGGCCCGATGACCATGTTAAGGCGGGGTGTCTGTGCTTTCATCAGGACCTAGTTGTCACATTTTACATTAGAGGAGGAACCCGACCTTAAGTGCAGTGCACTGCCTGGACTAAGATGTCAGGCCCACAACGAGGGAATTGTGCTCTAAGGTGGGGGGGGGGGGGGTGACTGTAACACTCTCAAATGATAAAGGATTTATTGACTAAATGATATGAGTAAAGTCCACAAGTTGCACTTTCCTTTTCGAAATAATGTCTAATTAGAACTCCATAATTAAGCATGCTTGTCCTGGAGGACAAACCACACTAGAAAGGACATGTGTTGGCTATGGGGATAATCATTATTCAGATGACCTATTCGGAAACGTGGGTGGGCCCGAGGGTGGGTACCACATGTCTGTGGGGTAACTAGTGGTACATGGCGGGCTAGGACCAAACGACCATGTTAAGGCGGGTGTTTGTGCTGCCATCAGGACCCAGTTGTCACATTTGGCATCAAAGGAGGAACCCAACCTTAAGTGTGGTGAACTGCCTGGGTTGAGATGTAGGGCCCACAATGTGGACTTTGTACTCTAGGGGGTGGGGGGATTGTACCACCCCCAAATGATAAAGGGTTAAACAACTAATGATATGACTCATGTAAATAATGTGCACCTTTCTTTTTGGGAGCTTCTCTGATTAGAACTCTACAGTTAAGCATGTTTGGCCCAGAGTAGTGATCAGGATGGGTGACCATCTAGGATGTTACCCAGGGTTTGTGTGAGTGAGGAAAAATCACAAAGGAAAGAACATGTGTTGGCCTGTGGGGATTGCCATTAGTCTTTGGGGTAATTAGTAGTACATGGCGGGTCAGGACCCAATGACCATGTTAAGGCGGGGTGTTTGTGCTATCCCTGGGACTCGGTTATCACATTAAAAAATTTGGACCATTTCTCGATTTGTGTGTGTTATCCTTATGTTGGGGAAATTATAAAATTCTTTGTATCGTTCGAATTTTATCAAATGTATCCTCCTAAATAATTGGATGGACAAAGAACACTAGAAAGGACATGTGTTGGCCTATGGGGATAGTTATTAGTCTGTAGGGAAACTGGTGGTACATGGTGGGTTAGGACTAGAAAACTATTTTAAGGCAGGGGGTTTGTGCTATTATAAGGACCCAGTTGTCACATTAAAATATTTGGACCATTTCTCGATTTGTGCGTGTCATCCTTGCGCATGGGCCATGCTAATCTTCTTTGTATAATTCCAATTTTATCAGATGTCTCCTCCTGTATAATAGTTAAATCATTGTTATTAAATTATAGAAGAAGTACATACATAAATATGATATCATATATCATCTTCTAATATTTATTTGTTAATAATATTTTAGTAGTATCATTGTCTCGGGTGTTAACTGATTTGTTTTCCTTTATATGTTCTTTTTGATAAGTCATGATTGTTATGGAGAGGATGTATTTGATTCATATCCAAAATGATATTCTATTCGTCAATATTATATATAATAATCAATGTAAAATTATTCTTGAATGGTTATGATGGGGTATGAATCTCATCATGTTCATGGAGACTATAATTTGTATGTATGCACGAATGATACTTCCATTTTGTTTTTTTATTTAAATAGAATGAAAACCAAATGATACATATGAATATTATTATTCTTGTATACTATAATATTTTATATATGATATGTATGTTTATTAACACGATCCTTTATATGTTCCATGTATGGTATGAACGATTCATATCATTTTGATGGGGGCGGTAGTCCGCACATCCACCTAAGAAATTGTCGTATATATACAACAAGAAAAGATTATATTTATGTTATAAAAGAGTGGATTAATAATGTGAATGATTTTTAGGAAATAGTCTGATTAGAGTATTGACCACAATGGGTGAATTTCTGGGAAGTTTCCCAGGGTGTGTGTGAGTGAGGACAAAGCACACTAGAAATGACATGTATTAGCATGTGAGGATTTTCGTTAGTCATATGACACGTTTTGAACAAGTGGGTGGGACCTAGGGTGGGGACCACATGTATGTGAGGCAACTGGATGTACATGGAGGACAAGGACCCGATGGCCATGTTAAGGCTAGATTTTTGTGCTATCACTGAGACCAAGTTGCCACACATGGTATCCAAGGAGGAACCCAACCTTAAGTGCAGTGCACTTCCTGGGTTGAGATGTAAGGCCCACAATAAGGACGTTGTGCTATAGGGGGGTGATTGAAACACCCCAAGTGATAAAAGGTTAAATGACTAAATGATATGACTCATGTCAAGAAGGGGCACCTTCCTTTTCAAGAGCTTGTTTGATTAGAACTCCACAGTTAAGCATGCTTGATCAAGAGTAGTGATCAGGATGAGTGACCTTCTGGGATGTTTCCCAGGGTGTGTGTGAGTGAGGACAATGAACACTATAAAGGACATGTGTTGGCTTTTGGGGATAGTCATTAGTCCGATGACTTGTTTGGGCACATGGGTGGGCCCTAGGGTGGGGACCACATTCCTGTGGGGGTAATTGGTGGTACATGGTGAGCCAGGACCTAATGACCTTATTAAGGCGGGTGTCTATGCTGTCACTGGGACCCAGTTGTTGCACTATAACTGGTCTTATAATTGAAATTACAGTAAAAAATTATGAAAACAATAGGTTTGAATGGTTTTTACATACTCTGACTCTATAAAGTAGTATTATAGTAGTCTTGAAAATTATTAATACAAAATTTTAGATAAATTCATTAAAATTTGAGTACAGGGTGACTATTTATTCTAAGTGAAAAAAACGTTCATGAATTACAGTCCAGATGTCTAAGAACCATCAAATATATGATTAAGAATGAAACAAATAAGGTATAAAGGGAGAGTGAATGCATGACATGAGCTATAGGGGGTGGGGGCTAGGTCATTTCATATGAAAATTTTACTATTTATATAAATATATATGCAAAAATATTCAATATTTGGGTGCCATGATTTCTTATGTGAGTCACTCTATTGGATCCCCAAATTTTCAGTAATGGATGAACCATGATCAAATCATACAGTTCGTGGGATTGATAATTTTTTTAAATAAAATGATCCAATGATATATGAGAAAGGTCTACTTCATGGAAAATGGTAGGTAGAGGGGGTTCCCGACATGCCTCTATTGTTATATTTTAAAAAAATATAGCATTGTTGGCGTGGATGATACCACTATGTTAATGGGTCAAACCCCACCATGTTCTAGTCATGCTAGGTCAAACCCATATCAATCAACTGAATATACCCTCTATAGATCAATTATTTTCCTTTAGACCACATTTTAGGACAATATGATCATAGAAAATTACATGAAAATTGAAGAAAATGTATTTAAAATTTTCTAATTTAATAAAATGAATTAGTCATCATGGGATGTCTCAATTAAGAATTGAAATTATTTTCGTGATATTTTAATTCATAAAAATTCATCAATGAGGTTTTCTATGAAGGAGAATTGTTTTTTTCTTGGGTTGAAAAACCTATACACCACAGTGATGTTGACCTATGTACCTACTCGCTAATCAGGTAGTGATATACATGTTAAGGTGCTAGCACCTATAAATGCATTAATTTTTTTAGTTTCTTGACACCACATTAAATAATAATTTCAGAAAGTAATTATTGATTTTTTATTATACATGTGTGTGTTTAATGACTGATCATGAGTTCTAACAGACCCATTTATGTTTGGATTCATTTTTATAAATTAAATAATTTAATTTGTAAAAATAAAATAATTATTTATTAAAATTATAAAATTTAGAAATAATTGAATTTCCATTTATTATTTAATTATAGAAGTCTCTATATATAGTACCCTGGTTTGGGGTACATAACCCCTTTCCTCACATTTTTAATTCGGTGTGTATAAAATAGGGAGTTTCCATAAAAAAAAAGATTCCATAATATAGAGTGTTTTTATAAAATAGATAGTTTCTATAAAATAGAGAGTTTCCATAAAATATGGAGTTTCCATAAAATTGAGAGCTTTCATAATATAGACAGTTTCCATTATGTTGGATGTTTCCATAAAGTGGGTTGTTTCCATAAAGTGGGGTGTTTCCATAAAGTGGGTTGTTTGCATATACGGGGCTTGGTTGAAATATGAACTTGAGCTCAGTGCCAAAGGTTTAATGGCACATGGGAATTTCATATACATGTCAATTTTTGAAATATGACCTTATGCCTAGTGCCAAAAGATTAATGGGACATGGGTAACAATAACCTTGTGACGACTTGGTAGATCTATGTGAAACCGCTCATGAGTATAGAACTGTCATAACGTTGCATGCATGGTTGGTTGCAAGGTTTTGAGTAATGGATGGGTATGCTGATAAAGGGATATTGTGAAATGGTTGTAATGACTGTTTAGTTATATTTCTGGAAAATTAACTTGCTGGGATAATTGGTTTCAATTTCACTTGTATGCTTTTGTTAATGTATGGTTTTGGAAACTTGTTTATATTTAGATATAAACTGTTTTTGAGACGTTGTTTTATATGAACTATTTTATATAATTGTTGTTAACTATTCTATCCTAGAGGCGTGAGTAGACATGTCATTGGGGAAAACCTAATGAGTTTTATACTCACCCATTCTTCGGCACTTTTTTGATTTTGCAGATCATATCTTCCGGGACAAGGGAAAAGGTAATGTTCCACAAGTGTTTAGAAATACCTCGTGATGTATGGGATTTTTGGAGATTTTGGAGCTTGGAGCTTGTGGAGAATGAGGTCTTGAGGTCTTTGGAGATTCCTATGTGACTTATCTGCTGTGTATTTTGATTCGTGGTTATTCTTCCGCTATTGCTTACATTGATGTGGTTGTGACACACATGAAGTTGGTGATTTGTCTTCCATTTTGTTAATGAATCATATAGTGAATGTTTGGTTATGGTTGGTAGGTTTATTGGTTTATTTATTAAAGGGTAAATCATCCCCCACTTGTATTTTAAACCCTTCGGCCTTTATTTCCAATCTTGGGTATCTTGGGAATATCTCTTAAGGCCTAGTAATGAATCATTGTACTCACAAGCTAATTAGAATTTGCTGGTCATTACAATTGGCACATAGTAGGTGTTGTCGAAATCAACCCGAAGAAGCTACATAGAATGTGGTTTCACCTAAACCACATGTGAACCAAGAGTTGGTTTGGAGTATTGTCCAAGATCTTCATGTAGTGGACATAGGGAACCAGGGGAATGAGCCATGACATATGGATTGTACCATCCACTTCATGAACTAGAATCCACCAAATTTTCGGGGTGATTCCGAACCTGAGAAGGCAGAGGTGTGGCTATATTGGATGAATCATATCTTCAAATTCATTGGCACACTAGTAGAGCTAATGTTAAAACTAGAAACGTATATGCTGGAGGATCTTGCATGTCAGTGGTGGGATTTAGTGGTGGAGGATATATTGGATGAAAGAATTACATGGGAGGATTTTGAGGAATTGTTCAAAAAACAATTCTATCCTCATACATTCAAGATCCAGAAAATGACGGACTTCTTCAGCAAAAAACAAAGGAGTCTCTCTGTCACATAGTATGCAAATATGTTCATGAACATAGTACGCTTTGCTTCAGAAGTTGAGGAAAGTGCCTCTTTGAAGGCACACATCTTCGAATTGGGGCCATGAAAATAGATTTGATCAAATATTGTTGTACTTTGTATTACAGATTATACAGAGATGGTGAACAGAGAGATTGTGGTTGAATGTAATATCTCAGGATCTATGGGAGGAGGAATGATGATACCTATAAGAAATGGTGGGAACTCAATCTCTAGGAATAAGAGGAAAGGGGGAACCTTTTTCTAAGGTGCAAGTGGAAATCATAACCAGATGGCCAGATCAGTAAACCTTCCTCTATGACTCCCAAGCAAAGCAGGTTGTTTTCAATGTGATTCACTTGACCACATAAAGTGAGATTCTATGGCACAACCTAGAGCATTCCATAATTGCAACAAGATGGGACAACTTCAGTATTATTGTCGTAGTGCTCCAAGTTCAGGTGATCGAGACACTTCTTAGGTTTCGCAATCATCGTATGGTTCAACTGGATGAGGACTGCATAATCAGTCTCATCAGTAGAGCCGAGCTAGCCATGGTGATTCTAGAATTACAATGACTCCTCATCTAGGGGAACCTCATCTAGGAAATAAAGAGAACAATGTAGTGAAGAAATAATTGAATGGAGTTGAGTAGATGATTGTTGATGATTAGGTTGGACCATATACAGTGAGAGGTACAATTATTTTGAATTATACCTTTGTGCAAGTGTTGTCTGATACTAGTGCATCACATTTTTTCATTGCTTCTTGTGCTGTTGACTTTCTATGTTTAAAACTGGAAATGATGCCTTCTGTTTTGAAACTAAAAACACCTCTCGGTGAAAGAGAATGTCAAGCCTTTGTGTGTAGAACATGTGTTATAACTGTTGATGGAGCTAAGCTAAAATGTGACTTCATGATGTTGGATATGGATGTCTATGATGTAATCCAGGGTATGGATTGGCTAACAATGTTCAAGGCTCAAATTGAATATTATAGGAGAATAGTTAGTTTCATAATTGAGGACAGAATCAGGCATCTCTATAGAGGAGAGAGGATTGTAAAGAAGGGTGCCAAGAGCTTGTTAGAGCCAACGGTGGGAACGATCTCTTACCAATTGGTAGAGTTGACTTTGGAATCAATGTAAGAGATCAAGGAAAGTAGTTTTCAAGCTATTGTTGATCAATTTATAGATGTCATTCCAAAGAACTTCTCCGGGTTACCACCTCAATGGGAAGTATAATTTTTGATTGATCTCCTTCTAGGGACCAATCCTATTTCCCTTATATAATATTGGATGGAACCATAAGAATTATGGGAATTCAATGTGTAGTTAGAGGAGCTAGAAAGCATGAGTTTCATTCAATGAAGTATATCTCTATGGGAAATACCGATTTTTCTTAGGAAGAAGCCATATGGAACTCCTAAGCTATGTGTTGAATACTGTAAGCTTAAACAAGTTACAATAAACAACAGCCATCCACTTGCATGCATTGATGATCTATTCGATCAATTAAGGGGAGCTCAGTGAATCTCTAATATTGACTTGCGATCAGGATATCACCAATTGAGAGTTCAGAAAGAGGATATTCCAAAGGCAGTTGTTAGAAGTAGATATGGCCACTATGAATATAGAGTAATGCCTTTTGGTCGAACCAATTCACCCGTGATCTTCATGGAATTTATGAATTGTATATTTCAATAATATCTAGATTCTTTTGTAGTTGTGTTTGTGGATGATAGTTTGATCAATTCAAAGACAAGGGATGATCATGAGGTGCACCTGGGAACAATGTTACAAATCCTGAGAGATCATCATTTGTATACCAAATTATCAAAGTGTGATTTTTGAATACAAGAAGTATTTTTTCTTGGCCATGTAATTTCTAATAAAGGCGTTTCTATTGATCTTGAAAAGATAGAAGCTATTATCTCTTAGCAACCACTGAAGATTGTTTTTGATATATGATGTTTTCTAGGTCTAACTGGTAACAACTGACGCTTTCTGCATGATTTCCAATGACTAGCATCACCAATGAAAACCCTAAAAAATAATATTAATCTATTCCAATGGTTGGAGGAATGTTACAAGTACTTCCAGGAACTAAATTTTCGGATTACATCGACACCTATTCTGATCTTTCTAGAATCAGGATAGGGGTATGTGGTGTATTGTGATGCTTCAGGGTCAGGGTTGGGATGTGTTCTCATGAAAAGAGATCATGTGGTTACTTATGGTTCAAGGCTATTGAGGGTGAAAGAGAAGAATTACCCAACACATGATTTGGAGTTAGAGGTAGTATACTATTCTTTGAAAAGATAGAGAAATTATCTCTTTGGTGAGAAATTTTCTGTGATTACGGATCAAAAAAGCATGAAACACATTTTCTCACAGTGATATTTAAATTTGAGGAAAAAATATGGATGGAGTATATAGAAATTTTTGACTTTGACTAGATGTACATTCCGGGGAAAGGAAATTCGGTGGTTGATGCATTGAGTAGAAATTCATATGCTCAGTAGGAGAAAGAAGCATCGGATGAATGATAGTTGATGTTGGTATGAGCTGAGATGCATGTGGAAGGTGAAGACCGTGGTGATGTTGTAGTTTTCTTTTCGGCTACACCTATTCCTAATTTAGTAAAAATTATCAATGAGGCACAAACATCTGATGCATAATATCTGGTTTTAAGTTCAAAACTAAATAGTGGGGAGACCATTGAGGGCTGTAAACTTGATGGGGGTTCATTTTTGTGTTTCAATGATCAGATGGTTGTACCTACGGGTTTTCATGAACAACTCCTTCATTCTTACTACTATTCAATATGGGTTGTACATCCAGGTACACGGAATATGTATAAGGTATAATTTAAGTGGAGCGTTATAAAAATGATAGTGGTCAAGTTCATCTCGCGGTGCTCAACTTCTCAGCAGGTTAAAGTAGAGCATTAGAGACCAGCTGGTATGTTACAATATTTTCCTATCCCACTATGGAAATGGGATCAGATAGCAATGGATTTTGTTATAGATATTCTATGAACAGTCCTGAAGCACGATGCAATTCGGGTGATAGTGGATCATCTAACCAAGTTGGCCCATTTCATCCCTATTTGTGAAACTCATATAGTGGAGGATCTTTCAAAAATTTATTTTAGAGAAGATGTAAAAAGGAATGGTGTACTAGTGTCCATAGTTTCAAATAGAGATCCAAGGTTTAGGTCTCATTTCTGGAAATCCTTTCAACCAGCCTTGGGGACTCAGTTGACTATGAGCACAGTGTGTCATCCTCAGACAGATGGGGAATCCGATCGGATGATACAAATGTTGGAATACATATTGCGATCTTTTCTAATATATTTTGGTATCTCATGGGAGGAGAATATACACTTAGTGGAGTTCTCAAACAATAACATCTATGAATCCTCGATACACATTTCTCCATTTGAAACATTTTATGGGCATCCTTATCATTATCCGCTATGATGGGTGGAAACCGGAAAAAATTCACTAGTTGGGCCAAGCCTTTTCCAAGAAAGTGTGGAGAAGATCCATTTGATTGTAAAGAGGATGTAGGCGGCTCAGTGTCCTTAGAAATATTATGCATATCTCTATCAAAGACCATTCTCATTCTCTATGGGTGATCATGCCTACTTAAGTTTCTCTCGGAGGCTTGGACATCATCGCTTCAGGAATCAGGTCAAGTTATCTCCTAGATAAATTGTCCCTTTTGTTATATTATAATGGGTAGGAGATACGGCATATTAGTTGGAAATACCCCCACAGTTTAGTTCGGTGCATAATGTGTTCCATGTATCCCAGTTGAAGAAGTATCACCCGGATCTAGACCATGTGATTAGATGAGATCATGTTGAGCTAGAACTGGATGCATCACTCATACATATCCCAGTGTGGATCATGGATAAATAAGAGAAAGTATTGAATGGGAAAATCATCAACCTAGAGTGGGTTTTATTGCAACATGGTCAGATTCAGGAAGTGACCTAGGAACATGAGAAGAGAATGAAAGTGGAGTGGCTAAAACTCTTTTTGCCCAATGAGGGGTTTCTACTTTCTGAGGATAGAAAGACCAATTGTGGGGAGAATGTAGTACCCCTGATTTTCGGTACATAACCCCTTTTATCACGTTTTATAATTTGTTGTGTATAAAATAGGGAGTTTCCATAAAATAGAGTGTTTCCATAAAATAGAGAGTTTTAAAAAAATATAGAGGATCCATAAAAGAGAGATTTTCTATAAAATATATAGTTTCCATAAAATATAGAGTTTCCATAATATAAAGAGTTTCCATTAAGTTGGATGTTTCCATTAAGTGGGTTGTTTCCATAAAGTGGTGTGATTCTATAATGTGGGTTGTTTCCATATACGAGGCTTGGTTGAAATATGACCCTGTGCTCAGTGAAAAATGTTTAATAGAACATGGGAATTGAAAATACGAGGCTAGCTTGAAATATGACCTTGTGATCAGTGCCAAAGAAGTAATGGCTCATGAGAAACAATTACATTGTGAAGACTAGGTAGATCGACGAGAAACCACTCATGAGTATGGAACTATCATAACGTAGCATGCATTGTTGGTTCCATGGGTTTGAGGAATGGTTGTGTATGTTGATAAAGGGACATTGTGAAATGGTTGTAAAGATTGTTTATTTTTTTTGGAAAAATAACTTTCTGGTAAAATTTGTTTCAATTCCATTTTTATGATTTTTGTAATTAATGGTTTTGGAAACATATTTATATTTACTTATAAACTGTTTTTGAGATGATGTTTTATATAAACTATTTTATATAATTTTTTCTAAATCTTCTATCCTAGTGGTGTGAGTAGGGAAGTCATTGGGGTAACCTACTAAGTTTTATACTCACCCCTTCTTTGGAAATTTTGTGCTTTTTCAGATTTTTTTTTCTAGGGCAAGGGTCAAGGTAATGTTCCACACGTGTTTAGCACTACCTAGTGATGTATGGGATATTTTGAGATTTTGGATCTTGGAGCTTGTGGAGCATCGAGTATTGAGGTCTTTGGAGAGTCCTATGTTGTTTATCTTCTGTGTACTTGGATTCGCGGTTATTCTTCCACTATTTCGTACTTAGATGTGGTTGTAAGATACATGAATTTGTGGAGTTGTCTTTCGTTTGTCCATGCATTATATATTGAATGTTTGGATACGGTTGGTATGTTTATTGGTTTATTTCTTAAAGGGTAAATCATCCCCCACTTGTATTTGAAACCCTTCATCATTTATTACTAGAATTGGGCTTCTTGGGGATGTATCTTAAGGCCTAGTAATGACTCATTGTACTATCAAGATAATGAGAATTTGTGGCTCATTACACTACATGTATTCATTTTAGTGATAAAAAATTATCTCATATCCCAAGTCCCCCTAACATGAGCATAATTATACATTGAAATTAATTAAAGTTTTCATGATGACAAAAAATGAGATGATAACTCACAGGAATTGAAATAAGAATAGATATCTGGGAGAGGATAGGGTTCTATAATTGGAGTCATTAAATAAATCTAGGTATAATTAGGGGTTCTTGGTTGATCCATCGTCTGTTGTATGGTTCGGCTATCAGCTAACCACTCATGATCATGTTTATTTATTTAATTTTCCATACGTAGATAGTTACTTTATAAATGCATGGATTTTATGTGATCTCATTTAATACCAAACATGCATGAATAAATAAGATGAATAAATATGTGATGAATTTTTATTATTTATCCATGATTAATGTCAAGAATACAATCATATTGTAAAATTTCTTATATATAGAAAAGAACATCAGTCGTAAAAAAGTAATGTAATCTAAAAATCCATAAAATTAATTATGAAGATATAAACACCTCCCATCACATATGGTAGAATAAAAAAACTTTATAGGGTACTCATGCACAAAAAATGAAGGTTCTGTATCCTATTTGTGATTTCTAACAAGATTTTTGATTTTATATAACTAAAATTGGATTAATATCAGTATACATAGCTATATTGGCATAATTTTGTAGGCACATATTGGGAAAATACATCTTTATGATTTATAAAATAAGAGATTCATCTTAACAGATTAATGAGCCACGCGTTATTATATTTTCCTATCCAAAATCCAACCTTTGACTCTTAGATTAGGGGATATTCCATTTCTCTTACTATAAAGATAAGTATAAAGATCCATTACAACTAGAATATTAAAGATACATGATATTTAAATTCTAATGGGTAGCAGTTATTGGGGTTATAATTTAATAGTGGGATAGATAATAATTAATAAATAATGTATTCACAATCAATAATTAACATGAAATAATTTATCTAATATGTTTTTTATTATAGAAATATTTGGCACTGCATTTCTAGTGGTACATGATCTTATGTATAGTACTGTGATATGTAAGGAAATTTTATGTGTTGGAGTCCCTAAAACTAGATAAGGATCTTCAAGAAGTAAGTGAGGATGAAATTGTTTCATACATAATACACATAGATGAGGAATCTAATTTATACATACAAATTTCATTATAAATGTCTAATGTGTTTCAAATTGTACAATGGGGAAATTTTTAGTTTTTCCATGTGGTATCAACTACCTTAAGATTATAAAAATGAAATAAAGAATGAATTAAATGAAAATTATAGATAAATCACTTCAATATATTTTTGATAAAGATCTCTAAGTCATTAAAAACATAAAGAAACCTAAATATTTAGTTATATTAATGAATAAAATTAGAGTCAAGGTGAAAATTACAATGGAATGTTTGATGCCAAGAAAAATTCATAGATTTATTTTAAGAAACCAATGATAAATCAAGGGTAATTGAACATGATTTTATATTATTTTTATATGTTAATAAATTCTAATGAAAGATGAATTGAAAATAATTGAATAAAATCAAGAATAAGCTTATAGTTAAGGTTTATTAATAATTTCATGTAATATTTTTGTTTCACTTCTTTGGTCTTAGATATAATGTTTGAACTTTGAATTTTTCTTTTAAAACCTGGAATTTTAGAAATATTACAATAATTAAGTGGATATTTGGGTTTTTGATGGTGATTACCTCCTACACCAGCTAGAGAAGATCATAACTTCAAATTTTTGAGTATAAATATTCTTGTATCAATATATTATTATTATGTATTGAATGTTAGGAAAACAAATATCTAATTGTCGAGTTTAGGCACATTTAGAATTTATTTTTTGTTACAAAATATAATTGTCTTTGGAATACCATACTTTAGTAATAGTTTAATTGTACATTAATCACTTATGTCAAATATTTGAACTTAATTTTTAATATAGATAATACATGACTCAAATAATACCATGTTGTGGATAACAATACTTGGTAAAGTAATACCAGATAAAAAGATTATGGATATACCATGTATGTGCTTAAAGATGAACGAGATAAGACTCCTTGTTATTTAAAATGATTTAATATAAGTAATAATTTTTAAGAAACCTTTTATTATTAATAGTGATAATTCCACAAAGCATAAAAATGTTGTTCACAAAGATGTATGTGAACTACATATAGTAGAATATAGATTTAAATTTCTGAACTTTATGAGATGCCTTTCAGAGTCATAAGAAATGTGAGTAAACTAAAGAATGATCTTTTTAAGAATATAATAGATAGTTTAGGAGGTTGAGACAAATAATAACTTATTCAAGAATTCATCGGTCATAAAAATATAGAGTGGATCGAATCTTAAATAATAATTTCCTTATACACATCAATGTGATGATTATATTAAGACGACTAATTACACCTATCTAGTCATGGGGAGATTTATGATGAGTTGTTTAAGTATTGAACTTCACCCACTAATCTATATAATGTGATTTAAAAAAGTTCATTAAAAATTAACTATATACCAACATTATTGAAAAATGGAATTCATATAATTTATATTATGAATAAAATCCAATATGTCATAGAATTCATGTATTAAGATATGAAGTTTTAGTTGTTGATAATTCTAGATATAAACTTACCTCAAGAAAAATAAAAGTTTTATCTAAAATAACTATCCTAATGGATACTAAGGATGTCCCCTGAATTTATAGGACAAAATGTTAAATTCATATTATATAATATATTTTTATGAGAAGATATGACATATTTATTTGAGATATTGTGAGAAATATATACTTTGGTAAAGTCATGTCTAAAGATGCACACATAGTTGCAAAATAAAAAAATTCCAAAATAAAAAGTGGAAAAAATCGTTTAGAGATACAAAATACATTGAAAATATGAAATTAAAGAGAATGGATTTATAGTCATAATGTTAGGTGATATATTATTCATGAATAGGAATAAATATTTATCTAATAAAAAGTTATAAATATAAAACAAGACAAAATATTAATATTATATATTTATACAAAAATTAATTCTATGTATCAAAATCAAGTATATATTTTCTTATTACTTACATCTGATGTAAATCTCATAGGGCTCAAATAGCTATTCAAGAAATATATGAATATGGATAATAATAAATAATTTTTTTTTGTTAATGGAATAAAATTATTCTATGTGATGATAGTGTGAAATTTTTTTCACTAGTAGTGATGCCAAAATCCATTTGAATTTGTGTTTCAAAACTATAAACCATTATTTTTATATAAAATAATCACATATCTATTTATGGATCTAAGAAAGCATCAAATCATAATAATTTTTTTCCAATTGATTATAAGTTATTAGTGGGGGAACCATGGTTTTATATGTAATATATATTGAATGACATATGGAAAATTTATATTTGTCTTATATTTAGTTAACACTGTATTAAAAATATTTCTTTATCATTGAATTAATTTTTAAACCCATGTTTAAAGTAAAAATATCTTCTAAGATTGATGTGTAGGTTTGTTGGAAGAAGTAAAATCACATAAATTGACAAGGTATTGTAAAAGTATAATAAGGAATAATTAATGAGGGATTTTATTTATCTCACATTTCGTAAATCCCTCAAAGATATCAAGTTTATAATAGATGACGAGATTAAAAATATGCATAGAAAAACATAAAGCTTAGTGAAGGGATTTATCACATCTTCCATGATAGGTACTTATTTTAATGTTTCAAATGTATGAAGCATTATCACAAAATAGAAAACTAATCATAATAAACTGGAAATGGAAGAATTAAAAACATTCAACAGTATTTGAGAGAGTACAAGGGAAGTGTTCATGGTACTTGTTGGAGAAGGAACACTAGATATTAAGGTGACCAGAAAACTATTCATCCAAATTTAAATTTGATCTATTTATATAGTTAGGATAATTTAATGGGAAATATAATCTCATTAGAGCTAGCAATATCCAAGTATATAAATATCTGATTATATTTTAGATTATAATAAAACTAAACAAGTAATTTAATCAATCCAAATTATCCCAAATTTTTTACTAACCAACATTTCAAGGATATTATAGATAAATAAAGGTATACACGTTAGGGATATCATCACATGATGGATTTTACTCAAGGATGTATATATATATATCATAGTATAAGCATGTTTGTTATGTGATAGCTAATAGGTTGATAGTTAGCAAGTTAGCTATTGTTCATGTGTGGGTGTTGTGAGATTATTAACCCTATACAACACATCAATATTACTTGTCAATTATAGTATGATATATATATATATATATATTGTGTGTGTTACATGATTTATTCTTACCATGAAATTCTTATTACATGTGAATACCCTATTTATATGTTAAATACCTTAGATTATTTTTCATATCAAAATTTTATAGTAGTTAGAAACTATAATGATAACCTTAAGATAACATAATAGTAATATTAGACACACACACACAAATATATATATATATATATATATAATGTTTTATACAAAATATATTATTGGGTTATAAAATGATGGATGGCTATCAGGTGTTAAGTGTTAATAATTATTGATATTTCTTCTCATATTGTTATCATATGGTGGTATCAAATACAAAATATCCTAAGGACTAAGTCACCAATTATAAAAGAAATCATATTTTAAGTGTCATTGGATGTTCCTATATATGAACATGTGTATTTTCCTTTTGACTTGAGATCTTTAACAATATGTATCATTTTTTCACTTATTTTGATGAATAATAAAAATTATTAAAACATTTGTTTATGTATTTGTATCTTGTATTAGTTGTGCCATTGGTGATATGACCTAGAATAAATGACCAAGATAATGTTTTTTGCTTATGAATATATGAAGAAGAAATATTTAACCACATTACAAGATGGTAATTACTGTAATAACCCCACGGCCTTGATATATGAATAAAATTCAATCCAATATAGTCAATAAATGATGAAGAAATCGCTAAAGGATGTTGACATCAATTATGCATCCTAAATTATAAGATGTCACCAGAGTAATATATTATATTATAAATAAAGTGTTCATATGTAGTTGTTATAACTATGACTTTTCCTTATCTATTTAGTTTCCATGATTTATTTCAATATACCACTACTGGAATGTGATTATGACTCACTAATATAATGATAATTTCCATGAGGGTCACACATAGAGTATGTCCATGTGTTTTACTAATTCTGATGAATTGGTATTTAGGAGGAAGTGTGCCCAACATGTGAGGACCAATGAATCTCTATGTGTGAATGGTCACAAATAAATACATAATAAATTAAGTTATATATTATTAAAGTTTAGAATAACATGAAATTAATTAATTTTATAGGTTATTTATGTGTTATTTAAGCATATACGTGAATATGAAAAAATTAGTTTTCTAAATGAATAATATTTATTTAATCATTATTAATTTTTTTGGAGGAACAAGCTTATTAATGGATCATATTTAACCAAATGACATTTAAGAGTTTCACTAGTGTGTTTTGAAATGTCTATGACATTTATAGAGTATAATATTTTATATATGTCATGATGGGATAAAAATATAATTTAAGATTATGTGGGGGTGATTTTTTTTAAAAAACTTAAACCTATATATTTAAACCCTTTTATGACTCTTGAATAGATTAGGAAGGCCCTTCCCTTGATTTAGAGGTATTCTATCATATATCTAAAGTTTAAGATATGGAAACTAAAATATGACCTAGAATAGATCGATCATTCCTTTTTGGAACATTTCTTCATTCTTCATGTGATAGTTTTTTTTTTCATAAGTCTCTTAGTACAATTATTATTTCCCATCAATATATACCATACTGAGGTTAAATCAAGTTATATAGTAAGGAGTGTAACTAGTATGTAGTACTTTCATAGAGACATTAAAAACACAACTTTTAATGAATGCTAAAATAAAAAAAATTCTAACATGAAATATAATATATTTATTTTTGTTATGAATTATTTTTTCATACATATTAATATATTAAAGGATATATGTCATTAAAATTTTATGTTGAAATCATTTTGAAATATAGATGATTCTGCATTTATGCTTCATATTCAATGAAACTAGAGAATTGATATGTGAGTTATTGAATCAATACACTTATTTTGTTTCATTTGAGATTCAAAATATTTTCTGATACATGTTCAATAAAAAATATTCATACGATGTAAATTATATTTGATTTATGTAATAAAAATACATATTTTAGTTTAATTACATTGGAAATAATTTTATAAATCCAACTCCTAACATATCAAAAAAAAATATCCATGATATAATTCATCATTATTTGTAGATTATAGTCACATCAATATATTATCTATGTTATCGATCGTTGATAGAAACCGTCCACAATAAAATCATACATTGATAATTTAGTTAGTGCATTAGTTACAAGAAATTTAGTATCTAAAAGTTTTGAATCCTTATGTTTCTCTCAATTCAACAATGATTATTGATATTTTATATAATCCAATATATATATATATACAATTAAATATCCAAATGAAATAAAAAAAATATTTATTAAAATTATAATATATGAATATTTTGATGGTTATGTGACATGAAAGTCTATATGGTGAAAGTAAAAAATATTTTTCAATCTATCCAACTATATCCAGCTCATTTGTAGGGGATGAAAATGTAGCTGATGCATAAAAGATATCATATATTATCTCACTTATTTGATCTGGCTCAATCTAATGTGGATGTAATGTTCCCCAATATAATTTATGATCACATATTATTTAATATAATAGAAAATATATTCAATGTATAGATGGTTGATTATAATGAATATGGAGTAGGCCCATGGGGTGTTAGCCGAGTGGTACTCGCTGGTTGTACCCCTCGCTCTCTGTGGGAGCTGGCCCAGGCTTGAGTCCCACCAGACTCGGACACTATGCGCATTATGAATAGGGTGATTCAGAGCCATCTACCTAGCTGGGGAACATATGGCGCACTCTAGGGCCTGGCAGGGCCCCCTCAGTGAGATTCGAGTGTTAACCTTACACAAATTTTCTCCTGGGGTGTTAGCCGAGTGGTACCCACTGGTTGTACCCCTCGCTCTCCGTGGGAACTAGCCCAGCCTCGAGTCCTGCCAGACTCAGATACTGTGCGTATTATGCACAAGGCGATTCAAAGCCATCTACCTAGCTGGGGAACATGAGGCGCACTCTGGGGCCTTGCGGGGCACCCCTCAGTGAGAGTCGAGCGTTAACCTTCCACACGTTTTGAATGAGCCGGTAAGGGGAATTTTGAAGCTAGGGTTTTCCCCCTACCGCCACCTCCATCTTCTCCGACTCTATCTGGAGGCATCCTCCCTCGGATCTTTGGATCAGCGATTCAAGGTGTGGCTTGCGACATTGGGGATCCTCTTCCATTATTTCCACTGATGTTCACCTGCCTCTTGCCCTTGATATTGCTTTTCATTGCAGCACATTGAAGGATCATAGGTAGTGTTCTGTGTCTGTGGGTTGCAACCGTGGATACTCTTGATCTGTTTAGAGGTTCCCAGTGGGATTCGAGTCGATATCAGAGGCAGTGATGGGAGTTCAGAGCTGGCTTTTAGTGGTTCCTTCTTCCAACGTGCTGGTGTTCAGGTTCCTAGTTGTGGTAACGGCTTTTGCCACTGGTTTTCTAGTTTCGTGATTTATGCCCTCTTCTTGACCTACTATGTGCTGCATAGTTCTTCCTATGATATGTTTGGTTATCCTATTTGATTTGGAATGGGATGCTTTATGAGATTTTGGATGCTCGGCCGTGGTTCTTGTTTTTTTGGTCTGGGATGAAAATGATTTCCCCTGGTTCGTTGTTTTCAGTGTGAGCTTTTCTGGATTTCTGAATTCGTGATTGATCCTCCGTTGCATGATTGATGAATCAAATACTATTCTTGCATTTTATATGCAAGATTTTGATGAATTTTATGTTTCGGTATGGAATATTTTCTTGTTGGGATGTGAGGGATGGTTATGGGATGATGGTGAAGGAGGAATTGTGGTTTAAGGGAAAGGTGGATCTTCTGAGTTGTCTGCGGATCAGGGTGCTAACGACGTCAGGATCTGGCCATATTCATTAAGGATTCTTTGACGTCTCTTGTTGATGGATTATTCATGGAGGCCAATTTTGTTTCACCTGAAGGCTGGGTGAATTCCTCTGGAGTTTTCTGATGGGAGGATTTGGGCCTGTGTCGATGGTCACACGAGGGGACGTTCAAGGATACCCTTTCTGAGGTTTGGCAAGCTTTTTTGATGTTCTTGTGCCCTGGTTTGTGGTTTATTGGACATTTCCATTGGTATTTGGATGTTTTTGTGTAATGGTGAAAGTGGTTGTATTGGAATCATGTTTAGGGGTATCGGGAGCCCATAAATCAGCTTTTGAAAATGAAAAAAATGAATAGCAGGTAGTAGGAGTTGTGAGATATTTATAATAAATCTATCTTTATATATCATAAAACATTTATTGGAAAACTAATCTGATAATGTACTCTATCGACTATACAAACTCTAGAACATGAGTTTTTGAACATTCTATTTTTCCCTTATATGATATATCTATCAAATATGCACTAAGATGACCAAATAGTGTTCAAATAGGTATACCCACCTCATATCTATATACATGAACTAGATGGTATTATTTTCCATACATTATTTTAGGTATTTCCTTCATACTACCAAGTATAAACATCCCTTATCTGCTCAAATATTAAATGGTTTCATATAAATTAAATTTAAGATATATATTAATTTAAATAAATTAAAACGTAGTCATGAAAACATGTAAATAATTTTTTAGCCTTATCAGATAATCAATTCAACTACTTGGAAAGATAACTCATTTTTTATCATTATTTTTCTCTCTCTTTCATTTTTCATGGAAAGTGAGGGGATAAAAGGGATGATCTCTACAATCCATATTATCTCTACTATATATTTCACAAATTATATAGCCATTATTTTCTTTTAAAATAACACATACCATAACTTAGATAATTTATGAGTGCAAGAAATATTTGTATGGATCTCTATGTTAGATCATCTTAATACCTATTATTAAATAAATAAAATTTTATTAATGTTATTTTTAAAATATTAAAAAAATATTCACTTTACAAAGATGATATAATACATTAAAAAATAATTCAAGTAGTCTACTTCAAACATACTTATTTCCAATATCTTCATTTAATGATTCATATTTTTTTGGCATGGATTTTTATTTTCCACAAAAATATATAATTTGAAGTTAATTTTTATAAATAATATCTCTATTTATTTATAGTAAAAGATAAACATCACTGGATTATTTTTTCATATAAGAAAAATAAAATGTGATCTATAAGTGAGAGGATATAAAATTTGCTATTAAATTTAGTTAATGGTTGTGATGAAAAATAAAATATTCTAGATTTATTTTATGACTATGGTGACCCATTGTAGATCACATAAAATCGAAATGACACTGCTATAATCATACAATAAAAAGTTAATTTGTTTTTTCTAGTGTATATAAACTGAAAAATTGCATATTTTTTTATATTTAAACCAATATGATTTCAATTTTCATCAAAATAAATTTATTACCTATAGTTGTTTTAATGATCCAAAAATAAAAATAGTAAATCAGTGTGCGGAACATCAAAAAACTAATTTGAATAGAAATCATCCACCTCTATAAAAATATAGTTTAAAACAAAATTAACTTCTAGTCGATGTGGGTTCCTAACATACCCCTTTAAAATATTTATATAAAGTTAAATAAGTTAAATAGAATATAATTATATGGATCTAAATAAAATTTTTACTTACAAATCATGTACCATTAAATCTACCATGATATAAAAAAATTTTTAAAAAATATTTATATTATAAAAATTGTTTCATTAATATTTTTAATGAATTAAGATCCATCACATAATCATGGTTCAAATTTATAAATTAAATCACCTTGATGATATTAAATATAAAAATGATTGTTAATGGTCATCATAGTGAAAGAGGTATTAGTTACTGAGACAAAACATTAAAATCATGATAGTTTATTCATATTAACTTCAAATATTTTAACATTAATTTCTATTACATTTAAAGAATATTTATAATGAAATTTTCTACAATGAAGCAGTAAAAATTTCTTATTTTCACTATATTTTATAATTTAAGGAAATTATGTGTAAAGTATACAAAATTTTCTTCAGGAGTGGGATAATGAGCTTACATAATTTCCCATCATTCTGTTTCCGTAATCATTTCACACATTTAATTTAAAAGGCCATATAAATTGATGATCATGATGTACAAAAGCATGTTATTACCTAATAAAAGTGGAATATACAACAAATACAAATATGAAAGAGTTGGGTAAGTGGAAATTCTTAAACAATGACTTAAATATTATTCTAATGAATCCCAAGGGTTTGATATCTATCACCAAGATTTATTCTACATTGAGGAGGATAGGTAAGTATCATAGTTCCATAAGAATAATGAGAAGAATAGTAGCTTCATATGGGTGGGTTACTAGTGAGAAAAATAAATAAAATTATATAACACAATCACTACACCAATCGACCAATGATAAAAACCATTAGGTTGGTGGGTAATGTGACTTGATCATGGAAATAAGGAAATCCTATGAGGAAGGAGAATAATGTTCTCTAGGGTCTGAAATAGATAGAAGTTAGAGTGTAATGTAATTAGAGAGGTTTAAATTTACTAAATTTCAAGATAATGATAGTCATGAACCCAAATAACTTGAATGTGGGGTTCTTGAGGTTATGAAAATTTTGTTTGAGGTTCCCATAAAAGTATGTGAAACTGATGGTGCCCTAGTTCTTATCCTTCAATACAAGGAGGGTAAAACGAAAAAGAAATGGAGATTAGAGAATCTATGAAATATTTAAAAAGATTAAACACTAATAGTCTTCAATTTGACATCAATAATGATAAAACATCATGGATTGATGCTCATTATCTGATCCCACTTTATAGATTTAATAGGGAATATTCCTATAGAATTTTAAATCATGTTCTGGGACAATATTAAAATCCAATGCAAATTAATAAAAAAATGTATTGATCAGAATAAATTAATGTTTGATTGGATCCATCAATAGTTTCAAGGTACCATCATGATAAAATTCATTTGGGATGAATTAGAAATTAGTTTTTTTTGCTTAATCAAGTAGTGGTTTACATGCCTATTTAGGTTCTCACAAAGCCTACAAAAGTGGATTTTATTGAATAAAAAATAAAAGATATATAATTAGGATGTATAAACTTCTACACTTCTACACTCACCAAACACCCAACCCAACATCTACTTACATGAGTAAAGTTTTATTTATCCTAGGCTCACATGCCTAGTCAACTAGTCATTCACCCCTTCCATATCAACACACAATCCAAAAAGCATTATCTATGCTTTCATTTCAAATATCATATACCATATAACCAATTCCATGGTCAACTATATGGTCACTTCCACTTGAGAATTCCTCTAAAACCACAAGGAATCCACTAATTTTCTACAAACTATATACATGGCCATCTAGAATAACCACCCACTACCCCATAAAAAAGATATACCTGAAATAAAATAGGATATGAAACCCACTAATAAAACCTACTAAACCCAAAAATAATTAAAATTAATATATTAAATTCAAAACAAAATATACATGGAATCCCATATTCATTTATATGTCCTCTTAAGTGTATCAAGTTATAAATGAATCTTGTTCCTATTCTGAACCATCTCTCAGGTATACCCAAATTATATCAAACCATCTCCAAGACATTAAAATCATGAAGCTTCACATAAAGGGTATCTATGGACAACGTACTCATAAGGACAATAAATTCATAATCAAATGGGACACCATGTTATGTTCCACAAAACCAATCATCCAAAAATATATACTACTCAAGAGTAAAAAATTATGGTCCAGCTAAGTATAAATCCAATAAAAAAATTCATAAGTGAACACTATATATGCTTTTTGGAAACATTAAACAATTTAACCCTCAATCATAACCAGTAATAATCAACACACAATAACTTAAATTTCATGTGAATACTATATTCCAAGTAATATTTTTATTCACATTCCTACTTTAGCTTTGAGAAAAAAGAAAAAATAAACACATAACTATTGAATAAATATATCATATATTATCGCATAAAACAACAACAACAAATCTGACGGTGTGTTAGGGCTTGGAGGAATACTGGCACCATGGAAGCTGGCAGTAGCGATGACCCGTGATCAAATGGGACTTCGGTGGTGGGACAACACATGGCAGGGGTCTGCGGGTGGCGGTGACGAAGGTCGCCAACTCGATGACTGTTGGTGGTAGGAGTTTGAGGCAGTGTGGATGTTGGTAGTGATGAGATCCATGATGGTGCAGACTAGAAATGTAGATGGGCACCACAGGTTCACAATAGCATGCAGTCTCATGGACCTTGTGTGGGAGGAGCGACCGACTTGTTGGCTGGCAATGTTGGCTAGGTGGGATGTGGCATACACCGCATCTGGGTGGACCGAATTGGTCATTATCGGGCAGGACGTGATGATAATGATGGGTTGAACCGGTGGGTTGGGGTGGGTCGTGTTAGGTCAATCTAAACAGATCAGACCAGCCTCAGAACCAACCACCCCCTTTGAATAAAAAATCAACAACTTCCAAATCGTATGTCCATTTAATGATCCATTTTTAGTTTTGGTACCCTCGCAATGTGACAGTCCTTTTGAGATACTCTTATTTGGTTTTGTAGAAATTGAATTATGATTGCTGGCTTGAAGAGTAGGTTCTCCCGGATCAAGTGCTCTAAGAGGAGATTTCTATGGCTGGTAGTGACACAGATACTATATAACTTGAAGACTACATGACCCTGAGGCTATGTGACCACTCCGGATTGGGAGTCTCACCGATACAAAGTGACTCACCTAGACTCAGTATCTCATTAGGACTACGTGTCTAATCGGGACAATGTTCCTCATCAATACTGGGTGTTTTTGGACTATGTTTAACAATATTTGTTTTAGTGTCAAGGATTTATACCTGTGTGAGATGACCATAATTCTTGTTTACTTTTCTTTATGGTATTTCTTTTATGGTTTGGGGGCATCCTACTAGGTACTATTTTACTCACCCCTGCATGGGATTATCCCACATGTGTCATTTCATGTACAGAAAACTGATGCTTTGACAGAGACATAGGTGGTCTCGGACTAGGTGTTTCCCATTAAGATCACAAAAATGAGGAATAATCCTATGTCTTTAAGAAATTTCCCTTCACCTACACTTTAGGTAAGGTTTTCTACCTAGGAGTCTCTAGTGACTTGTGTACTTTATTTTTTACAACTTTTCTTTTATTGGAATTGTATTTTATCCCCCCTTTGATTCTAGTTTTGTACTGTTACTCTCAGTGGTTGTATTATTGGAATGCATGGATAACTTATTGTTTTACATATTAGATCTTTTGGGCTTGGAGATGTGTGCATGTGTAAAGATACATAGGCAATGCCTCCCTTGTTTATGTTATTCCTTGTTGGTGGTAGTTAGTAGACCCTGACCTATTGGAGGCGGGCGTCAGGAGTCAGGGAATGAACCACTCTAGGATTGGTCATGACAAATACTATTAATGGAACGATCCCTATCCAACATTTCCTCTAACAAGTTTCTTTTTGGAGTGTTTGGCTACACAACTTCAACTGTATACTTCTTCTCCTACCTTCGAACAATAATAAATGAAGAGGGGTAGTGTCTTCCATAGATAAAGGATGGGATAGTATAATATTGTTAAAAATGACTATTTACAACATATCTACCACTTATAGATTTATTTATGATGTATTCATGTCTCTACACAACATTTTAAACTTCCAAAACTATTGTTTATGTATCTATAAAGACTCTTAAGGATATCAAAATATGATCTTATCAGAGTAAATATCCTTTAATAGAAAATATGATAGGTTTTTAATAATGTTTATTATCTAAACATATAAACATCCTCAATCATATTTTGAAAAAGTGATATTTTGTTCTTATTTTCTTAATCCTAGAATTAAAAATTAGATTCTTTTCAAAATTTAAGGCACTCTCACTATCAAAATTTAAGGAATAAACACTTTCTTATGCCTGATATCCGAATGAAATAATATAATTTAAATTAACTCTTTTCAAGATTACAGAGATATCATATATTTCACATTGTTTGTGGATAAGACTATAACATAAAATAGTTTTGAAATATGTCCCACAACTCCTCTTGTAAGAGTAATCACCTAACCTGTAATGAATTATCACCTATCAGAATCACTAATAATATTTTAATCAATATATCCTATGATAATGAACTCTAATCCTTGATAACATAATCCAGTTTCTACAATCACTGTTATTCATATCTATACCCTCTTCCTTGTGTTCCAATGATATAGTTTGGGATTCATCATGTATAGAATAATTTCTCCCAATGAATTTCTAATATCTAGTATAGTAAAAACCATAGTGAATATTAGAATCCGAATTGTTTTTTCATATAGTATATCATAAAAATCCCAAAACACTTATTGAATTTTAGAAATCATCATAGTGGATTACATGAAATTAATGGAAATTGGAGTAGACATTATCGTACAGTACGGTTTTCCAAAGTGTTTAAATAATTTCATCAAGTAATTATTCTTTGATATAAAAATCATCACATTATTTTTTTGTTGGTAATTTTAAATCCCATGAATATATTTTAATGAAATCATGGCTTTTATATCAAACTCCCCAAAAAATTGTGCATTTATCTTACAGATCTGATCTTTATTGAGGAATGAAATCAAATTTTCATCCATATACAATAAATTAATTATAAAATGATTTTCATATAAGTGCCTAAAAAATTCAAAATGATATAGATGAAGTAAATTTTATCAATGGATAATGAAATAAGAATAAAATTTCTTTTATCACCACTATAGAACCTGCTTGAGAATGTATAGAGATTATTCACAAATCAAACTAAGTTATCTCTACTTACATATGAAAAAAAGATTATAGGAGAAACACTAATTAGTGGTTGGTTTTTTTGAAAACTCCTTGATTTTAGATGCTGCCTACTAATAGTAATAGTTTATCAAAACTGCTGCATTTTCCACAGTAACTAACTAATTAGTGGTGGTTATTTTGATATTTTAGGTGGTTCAATTAAAACACTTCCATTATATATTTGGATTTTATTTTTAATTTTATGTAAAAATTAAATAATTTTTTTATTTTCAAAAAAATATAGTCAAAATTATATTGGTTAAAGCCTCAATAAAAAATGTATGTGGCCATTTTTTAAATTATTATAATTTCTCTTGTAGCAGTTAAAAAAACAATAAAATTTTGAAATGGTTTAACATTATATAATGACTAATTTTCTATGAATCAGGATAGTTTAAACTATTGATAATATTTCAGTGGTTGTTTAATAAATTAAAATCAAATTAAACCTCTGCAAATTAAAATAAAACGTTTATGTTAGAACCATTAAACATGACACCGATTTGGAAATAATAATATAGATATATGAACAATATACATATTTCAATAATTTCAATAGTAAAAATACATATGAATTAAATCATTTAAATAAATAAACATATCATCTAAAAATATAATATAATTGTAAAAATTTTCACAAGTAACATATATAAGTTTAATTAAAAAATAAAACTGATACCAATATAGATCTAAGAACAACAGTTCTCTTATTTGTCAATTTGGATGCCTTTAGATAATACATGCTCATGATTTTCATTATTTCTATTACCTTCCACAAAATATCATTTCTATATTAAATAATTTTTTTAAAAGAAGTTATATTTAATTATATAGTATTTAAAAAATATTTACAAAGAATATTTCAGTAATATATACATATTAAAGTTAATGAAACAAATCTAGTACCATTTTAGTCATTTATATCTGGGATGTATTGTCAATAATAATCCCCATATTTATGGAATAAAATAATTTACCTAAATAACTCCCCAATTGTTTAAAATGATCATCTCGATCTATCAATCATGCTTCCTATTCCAGCAATCAATTATCATGAATCTCAATTACCTTTTGTGATTTTAAGTTATTGTGACCCGTAACATTATTGAAACCTGTAGAGGATATGCCATAGTGAAAGAAGGTGAACTCCTCAAAAATAATCCTGATGAACCTCACCCTCAAATATGTCCAGTATTCTCATTTCCCAAAACATGGGCCATAATATCATAGAGGGTGACTCATTATTATTATAAGGGATTTACATCCAATTTATTTTCATTTTTTTTCCTATAAATATAGACAAATTTTTAAAAAATATATTTCATCATAAAAAATAAATTTATATATATATCTTTTACACCAAATTTTTTCAGTGGTGTCATTTATATAATTTAAATTATTTTATTTTACACGTCGAACTATAGTACAATTTGACTGACCTCATGACCAACTTATTTCACTTTTATAATCAGAGAAAAAATTAAAAAATATAAAACTTTTCTACATAAAATGAAACAAATGCCTATTTAATAAATAGATATAATATTTCCTTATTAATCATTCTTCTGAAAAATAATTTTTCATTCAGCTATGTGTGGGATGACATGTTTCACTCAATTTGATAGAGTTATTATGAGACAATTTATAAATTAAATATAAATTAATAAAAAATATAATTATTCTAAACAAATAATGGTCAATGTAGTAAGATAACATAAAATACATTATATAAATCATAATAATTCATATCCAAAAAAATCCACTAATCTTAAGATATCCCTTCAGGTACCTTTTTATATATTTGATGAACACTCTAGAAGGTGTCATTGAACTCACAACACAACCCATACTTAAAACACTTCCACTTTTACCTCAATCATTTCAACATCAATTGACACACTAATACATTATGTATATAAAAATTTAAAATAATCTACATATTTTAAATTAAAAAATAATTATACTATAATTTTATAGGAATATTAGATATGAAACTATAAATATTAATTTTGACTTAGTATTAATTTTTTTATCAAAAATATCATTCTTCTAATTACATGGAATATGCCTCCAGTCATGAAAATTTATTAGAACGGAAAACATATAGTATGCTAAATAGCTCAATATCTTCCCATATAATCCTACCACATCATTTGTAGGCACCCTATTAATATAAAACGGCACAACTAATTTAAAATTGAATACCCCATTTCAATTGATGTATTCATGGTGGTTTCCATTTTATTATTATCTAAATGTATTCAATAAATATATTCAAATATTTTTAAAATATATAATAAATTATTTTTCTCATTAACATTTATATTTTCATAATAGAGACCCTTTAGTTCCCTTGTAATGGTCACTGTTGAACCATTGGATAAGTCGATGACCGCTCTTCGACTGTTCCATCTGATCCCTCTCTTATCCCTTGATCATATGGTGGTATAATTGAATCACAGATAATACCTAATAAATACGTGAGTACTTCATAAGGAATCAAATTATAGAATGGTTATTAAACTGAATATATGGGCTATACCCAATGCAGGGGGGAGTGTATTAGATGGGTCATCTGACATTTCAAGCACTGTGGATGATCATATTGTAACTATAATTCATTTATATCTTGCGATTACCATATCAAAAATAGGTTAAAATATGTTAGAAGATTATATACAATATAAATAAAGAAAATGATTTAATAATGTTGTGTATATATAAATTTAAGTCATATATTCTAAATAGAAAATTAAAATATAAGTTAAATTATAGATCATACAATTAAATAATTCATCACTAACCATATTATTTTCATCATCCACTATTAACATAGTTTCATTATCTCCAAAAACCCTAGAAAACCAAATAATTTCTTCATCATCTTAGATAGATAGATAAATCATTGTTTTTTGTTGACATTTAATGTCAAAAAAATTCTTCATCTTCATCAATCCTATAATAAAATTATATTTGTTTGATGTGTAATTAACACTACATCATTCATCAACTACACTATAAACATAATATACCATTTTATCTTATCATTACAAAATATATGAATCATTTTCTTCATTTATACTAGTATCTATCAACCGAGAAAAGTTAAGATGAGTAAATTATAATGGATATTTCGTTATACACATATAAATATCACCCACTTGCAATTGAATAACATGACTAAAAAACATTCCATGTTAATTTTATTCAATAATTTAAATCAACTTCTATTAGAATCCCAAGTATATGAAATTTTTTAATATTCCATTATTCTATGATTTTATATATTCTCCATGCACAAGTTTTTGGAACAGAAATCCATTTCCAATATAAGTAGCAAATATCCTACACCTATTTAAAGATCTTTAATCCAAATATTTCAAATCATTGATCCCTCCAACATAATTATAGAAATTCATGATCTATGTTTATAAATATAAAATATTATCAGATATGAAAGATAATTACATCAATATTATAGAAATGAAATTTATTATGATCTAACATGACATAAAAACATATCAATAATTTCATGGTTAACTAATTATGTTAGCTCTTTCCCATTTAATGCTATAATTTGAAGCCATATATTTGTTTGAATCTTAAATTATTTAATAATTTTATCATCAATATAAAAATTGAGTTTTATAATTAACCACATATGTAAGGATTAAAAAAAAGGTATTAGTTATAAAAATGTTTGGTGGAAATACATCTCTATGGGATACATTAATCGATAATGTACGGGCCCTCCTACATTAACCTCCATGATAAAATGAATAGTTATATGAATCATCATAGTAAAAAAAGATGGTTTAAATATCATATCTAAATGAAAACTATCATTAAAATAATATTTGGATGTTTTTCAAGCTTAATGGGGTTTAATGTTTTCTCATAAAGCTGTCTAATGCATATAAAAAACTCATTTTCAACTACTATTTTTTTATCAAGTAATAATTTATTCAATAAAAAAGGTATAAATCTCTCCATAAAAACATGTGATTCATGTATTTTATATCCATTTAACTTATAGTGTTTCAATTCCACAAATATTTAAATATAAATTGAATATCGATCTAATATTTTCAAATTTATAATTATTCTAAGGAAAACTTATTTTTCTTTATTTTTAATTACAAAAAATGTTTCAAGATAATTTATAATATCATGTTCTCATATATTTCACTTTATATTCATCTCTTTAAAATCCATATAAGAATTAAGAAGATATTTTATTTTTTATTTATGATAAATTTTTAACAAAAGTTCACATACAATATTTTAATGTTGATAATGTTAAGATTATTATATTACAATTGAAATTCACAGTAAGGTAGTTTGAAAAATATTATTTGTTTCTTCCATTGTTGGGAACCAATTTTATTGATGAGTTTTGAACCCTTTTCCTAGAAACCATAAAATTATAGTAATTCTATACTTGTGCATAAAAAATTGATAATTATGACAAGATTTCTGAAATAGATGACAATTCCAATGGGGACCAGAAATCAATTTTTAAATAAAATAGTGATATACTAAACTGATATTTATGAGATGCCTTCATGAATCAGAAATGAAACATGAAACAAAACTTTCTAATATTTTGTAGCATTCACAGATCAAATTCTATGTTTCAACTGAACATGAAGGACCAGTGAATGTGTCCCAACCAAATAAGTTTACAAATATTGGAAAACACTAATCATTCACAATAGAGAAACCCATATTTTTAAAAATTTTGTTGTCAATTAATAATATGTATCCACACCATTATCTCATATATATCTAAATTCTTCTATTAGAGGTTCAATATATTAATTTATTTCATTTCCAAGGATGGGTTTTCCTGGAATGATCATAGAGATAATGTAAGATGTTTTTCACATAAACATCCATATAGGTATATTATAAGGAAACAAAATAACTAGATATATTCTACAAGTTACAGTAAAAGTCCAAAATTTATTAAATATTTTACTGTCCAATCCCAAATTCCCATTATTGGAATTTAAATAGAATTTTGGATATAAATAATCACAGGGTTTCTATGATTTTTTATTGTTGGGAAGATAAATAAACACATCATTGTTGTTTTCCATAATACATCACTTCATTTTCTATTCTATATTATAAGAGATGAGGAATATTTTTAAATTTTGTTTTAATGGAAATAATTTAAAACCATTGTAAAAATTATATTTCTAATCTTATTTATAGTTTTTCAAATTAAAATATCATCATGATTCACTAATTTCCATCTATAAGTATAACTTGTTTTAAACTCTTCTATATCTAAATCATCTCCATGATACAAAATTTACTCATTGGGACATGCATGTATCATTTTATAACAGAGAACTTATTTTTAACCACATTCTCCATATCCTATAATTATTAATGGATCATATAAAAAATGAATCATCTAGAAAATCCAATATCATCAAAATTTATTTATCACTAATGATGACCTTTTTACATGATATGGTAAAACTTTAGTAATACATATAATTTATTATATTTACTACATATTTATAAAAATATTGATTTAAACATTATAGGAATTCATAAACCTCATTTTATTATTTAGTTACCTTCTATCTTGTGTTAATTATTTGGAAATCACAAAGTGGCTCCAATAATGTGTCATAATATTTATCATTTTATGCAGCGTGGAAAACATTACTAATCGGGTTTTGAATTTCATTCTCCACTATCGAGTTAGTAGGTTCTTCAAATTTATGATGATGAAAAATTGAATTTTTTACAATGACCAATTTTTTATATGAAATCTATCTCACATATCATGCCAGAAATTGTTTCAATATCATGTGCTCATAAACATAATGTCTTTTCAACCATCATCTGAAAATACAATCAAGGTAGGGAAATCTTATTCTCATAACTATTAATTGATGTTCAATTTAAAAATATAAAACTAATACAACCCATTAATATATTGAGCTATATTTTAAGGTAAATAAAATAACATTTATCAAGTTGTATAATATTGACAATTATCTATATAAAAAACATAAAATTATTTAATTAAATAATAACATGTAAATAATAGTAAAAAAGTCATAATGTAAAAAAAAATTAATATAAAAGATTAAATTTTTAATATTTTACTCATCTAAAATCACCAGATAAAATTATGATATTAAATATGTATTATTAATTAATGGAACATAAAACATTTGAATATTTATTTACAATAATAACTACTACAATAATTTTTAATGACTTTAAGTTGAATGTAAAATATAATTTGTGATTTCTAAAGTCACTTGATCAAGAGGAATCTATAAATTTTAGGCTATGATCAATATGCTCTTTTTATTCATAAATTAATATATATTTATCATAAGGAGGATAAGATTAAGTATAAATGATATTTGAATTCATTAACTGCAATATTTATTTTTATGTGTCTATACATGTGTTTCTTTGAGGGAGAATAATTGACATAATGTAGTAGGAGATCCGTATCTATGAATTGAATAGATCCTTAAATGAAATACCTATGTGATTTTTAAATGTATATGGGTAATGGGGTTTTTAAAAATATTTAATTTATGGGGTAACATTTATATGAGTGAGGATAACTGAAACATATCTATTCACACACCAACATTTCCATAGTATGTATAACCAAATTTTAATTTGTAACTCCATAAAGTAGATATAAAATTACGATCCCTTTGTATCTCGTGTTGTTCCTATGAATATGTTATTATACCAAATAATTAATATTTATAAAATATTGAATATTGTTGATTCATTTAATATGTAATCTTATAAATTTATTTAAAACAAACATACATAATTTCATATAGATTTAGAAATATAATATATTTAAGTAATTTTTTGAAAATATACAAGAAATGTCCAACTTATTTTAATGTATAAAAAATCATGCCCCTCCATAAAGTATATAAATACATTATTGTCTCTATTTATTGAGGTAAAAAATCACTTAAAAAATAGTAAAAAATTCTATTGTTCTTTATTGAAATATCTTAGTTTTCATTCAATAAATTCAAAAGCCTAAAAACCAAAGCATGAAATACTATTATATCTAATATAAAATTAAAACAGATTTCTTATTCTATCTAGACTAATATTAATTAGGATCATAATATTCGTTATCCCCTACTTATGTTGTAATTATAATGACTGTATATTTATACAATAATTTCAAATTAAAATTGTTTGTAATCCCAGATTGTTTAACGATTATGAAAAAATGGTATTAAAGAAAAATTCTATTACTTACACTGATTGAAAAATAAAAAACATAGGTTATACACATATTTTAATTATTTTATACTAAGTAGAAACAATTATAATGTATAGGTATTATTTCATACATAGATTTGTAATTGAAAAAAATACATTTTTATCCTAAATACTAATGTTGAAAAATGGGTATTTCATATTCAAAGGTTTGTCACAAGAAGATGATGTCAAGGATAAAATGAGGCATCAATGTCTATCTGTGAGTATGATGTGATTGGAAGGGTCAATGGAGGTTCACAAGTGGAAAATTCCAATGAAGAGAGGAGGCATCAGAGTATCACTGTGAGTACACAGTGTAGGGATGAGTCACCAAAGGGGAGAATGCATTAAAAGAGAGGATTTTATAGAGGGGATAAGCCACCATGAGAGATAGTATAGATATCACGTGAGATAAGATGAATAAAGTAGGGAATCCATTGTGATATGAATTCTATATTAGAGATGGTTTTTAAAAAACCACTAAATATAATTTTAAAAGATTTTTTTAAAAATATATTAATATAATTATTTGGCTATAGTAAAGTTTATATTATAGCAATTAAATTGAAAAACATTTTGATTTCACTTATTAGAGGTGGTCTAATAAAATTTCCACTAATATACTACTATAAATATGTAAATTTCATTTAGTGACATTCTACCTGAAGTATATATATTTTTTCATCAATATCACTATAGGGGAAATTTTCCATTACATAAAGCTATACTAGATGTTGATTATATAGAGTATGCATTATTAAATCCACTTTAATTTTCATTGGTTTAACCTCAAAAAAATCATTGAAATAAATAACCTTTTCTAATCATATACAATAATAAAAAATCTCACATAATATCATTCCACCTATTATATTATATCGAATATGATCTAAAGGCCTATTTATTTCTGATGGTCATCCTTCCATGTGGTTATGGAAAATGATATCTATTCATGTTCTTATTAAAGGATTCAGGTTTCTCCAACATCACCACTATGCATGATGATATATCTAGACTAAAGGTTTTTAATATAATTTCTTTTTCTCCATATACACATTAATTAAATACTACACAATATTTCCTTCAATGACATAATCTAAGATTCATATTGGTTCTCTTTACTCATAAGTTTGTCATTGTTATCTAGAATTTAACAATACATAATCATTATATAGTGGTAATAGGTAATCATCCAAATTTATTGTTCTATTTTCTATCCTTTCATCATTTTTGTTTATATACAATATCATTTTCATATTTTCATTTACAAAAATTACATCCTTCGTGATGATAGTTTTGTGGGTTGTGGGATCCCAAAAATAATACCCCTTTACAAAATTAATATATCCTAATAAGTTAAATTCTTGTATCCTGTACTTAAAATTTATCTTTCCTTGTCAACAAATAATTCATATATTGGACTTCTAAAATTATGTAATTGAGAATAGTAAATGTGTTTACCACTGCACAACTCAATCAATATTTTCAAATCAATCACTAAATAAGGTGATTAATTAAATAAATAATATTATTTCTTCACTACTTATTCATAGAACATCAGGGAAATTTATGTTGTCTCTAATATATCCCATGTTCTATCTAATAAGGTTCAGTTTATCCATTATTTAACTCTATTTTGATAATGATTATACATCACTCTAAATTGATCAATTATCCATTATTATTGATAAAAAGTATCAAATTTCATAATTATATATTCGTTATCATTATCAATCCTAATTCACTTGATCTTCTTTAAAAATTCAATCTCTTTCCACACTTTTAATATTTTTAGATATAAAATGCATATGCCTTATTTTTTAATTGGGTATAACCTATATCTATAAGAATAATCATTATAGAAGGGTAAAAAGTACATCCTTACTCTTATATATATATAATCAATGATTTTTAAACATCATATTGGATTATATCTATGATCACCTTCCACATTATGAATGATTTTTTTAACATCAAACAATATCTATTGATTAATGATTTTTTTCATAAATAATAAAAAATCTTTGGTAATAATAGGAAAAATAATCAAACTTGTTAGAATATTTAATTCTTATATGGATATGTGGATATGTTCAAAATTCCATGATATCATTAATGGTCCAATTATAGTATTTTTTGTGAACACTATGTCAACCTCATTTCATGTTTAACCCATAATCATGTATAGGTTCTATCAGATCTTCTTTGACTTAAACGAAAAATGAACTAAACTTAAAGTATTTGCTACACTGTTATTAGTTTTATTTATGAAAATGATGTATTTAAATTAACATTAAGGCAATATATTATTCTCTAGGTCCTTTGTTTGATATACTTTTTATATGACCCATTCCATACCATCTTTCATCATCATCTAAATGATACTGAATCCAAGAATTTTTATTTTGTGAATGTTCTTCATTTACACAACACCATCATTGATATGTTCCTACTAATCAAATAAAACATTTTGAAATTTTATGTTTCAAATTTCTCTTAAGTAAATTATGCATACATTATTGAGATGTTTTCTATCTCAAAATTCTATCATTTTATCACAAACAAGTATATATCCATTGTTAGAATAACTTGCCAAATATTCTTGATAATTTCCATCACTATAATTGTTTTGACAATACTTCATGATTTTCATCTTATTTCCATAATTATAACATGTAATATTCTTCTTATTACACCACAATATAGACCAACAATGATTCGAGTACCCACTAGAACAACATCAATCATCCTTCCTCTCTATACTGATCGAGCCTCTTTTTAGTGTGATGTTTTCTATCTATCCTCCATATTATTTCCCCAAATTTATTATTTATCATTAATATAGAAATTTTTATTACTAAAAACCTAAGATAGCTAATAAAACATTTTTATACAACATGAGAAACTTCTTTGATACCAATTTTTTCCATTGGTGAGTAATTGGGTTGCTAAAGACCTTCAACTATCACCACTGGTGGTCACCAACTTTTAGTAGCGGCTACTAGTGTTCCCCAAACCATTATAATTTTATTTATATGATTTTTTTTAGAACTCAAAAAGGTGATAAGACATATATTTTAAAAAATTACAATTTTAAATATATAAATAACTACAACATATAATAACCTGGAAATAATTAAACTACTAAATAAATTAGCCCCATAAAAAATATAAATGAAAAAATCTATAAACATATTGTAAACTATGTAATAATTTAATAATAAATAATTTATAAGTCACATGAATTTAATCCCCATAAAAATATCATTAAACAAAATATATAAATAAACATAAAATTTATATAATAAAAAATAATGAAAAATAAATAGTGGATTGTAAATTTTTTTAGAATATGGGTTGAGTTATTTAGATAATGAAGTCTTATTAGTGGTCACTAGTTAAACAAACTGCACCAAGGTTGGAGACAATATCATAAAAATCTACACAAAATAAATATTTACAATGAGATTTGATCCAGATAAATTGTTTCAGAAAAATATGAGATATACCAAAAAGTCAATGGGAACAACTATATAGAACAAACCACCATGAGAATGATACAAAAATATAGGAAACCAACAATATGGATTTTATGTAGTTCAAAACTATTTGGTTATACTCTATAACAAAACACGACAAAAAATCCTTCAATTAAGAAAATAAATAAAATGGTTGATTAAAAAAATTGAATAGATAATCACATAAAATAGATGAAACTCGTGGAACACTTGATAATACTTGAAAAAAATAGTAAATAAGAAACAACAAATTAACCATGGAAAACTAAATTGGAATATAATGGAAACTGGGATGGATACACCTTATCAAGGTTCATCCCCACCTATAGAAAATCCCCCTATGATTTTTCAGTTTTGTAATCTTCCTTCTCAAAACATATATTCCTTGACCTCTACCCCAGAACTAGCCTACCAGAGTGGATCATGAGCACCATCTCTAAAAGGGCCATAATATAGATCTCACCTCAGGGTTGTCTCCCTCCATTCACTCAATCTTTATCTAATCTTCACCTTTTCTATGCTTTCAATTCTATCTCGATTATTGAAGAAGGGATATTTAAATTTAAATTCATTCAAAAAAACCTTTAAAAACACGTTTTTATGAGGATTGTATTGAATAATCCCTTATGAAAAAACCCAGAATGGCCACATACAGAGGCCCAAAACCACTTACGTAAGGGTTAACCTTCTAATACTATATCCATGTAAGGGTAACATACACTTTTTTTAAGGGTAAAATAACCTCACATAAGAGTAAAACTACCTAGAGTAAGGGTCAAAAAATGCTAATGAAATGTAAAAATAAATAAAATCTACCAAAACAATATCTAAGAATAAAAAAATAAATCAAAAGGGTTAAAAACATCTAAGAGGAGATAAAAAAATAGGAAAAAATCCTATAAACAAATAAAAACTTTTTAATATTTAGTAATGAAAATGGAAAATTTAAAAAATCTCCACATTACAAAATAAAATGTAAATCACATAAGTCAAATATTCTTGTAGGGATATACTAGTACATTATATCAACTAGTTCAAACAGTTTTCACCAATAATGAATCCCTATGATATATTATGACCATCATAGTACAACAATATCATATCGTGTACCATAATTTAACATGTTTATCTATACCAACACATATACTACAAAAGATTGCTAAAAACATTATCAAAGAATATAATAAGATATGAAATGAAATTAAAAAAACACATACCTTTACTTACCTAATATTACATCGTCACATACTTGAATCCAGCTAAACACATGACAACAGAGGTCTTTGTTAGTACTATTATGCCTATAAGACACACAAAGAAACCAGAGTAGTTCCCAATTCTTTAAATAAAAATATTACTTTAAAAATATCAAAGTAAATTATAGAAAATCTTAAAAGTGAAATAGTTTTAATAAATTTAGTAATGTTATTTTAATTTCCCAAATATTTTTAATGATAATTGTTTTCTGATAATGTGTGTTATTTTATTTTTTACTCAAAAAGGTTTATCTATTTAAAAATGAATTCAGTATAATTTGAAATATAAACACCATGTTTTGACGATTATATAACTATCAGTCAATTATGATCATTGGTCAACATTTCTATTCAGAACTATACTCTCAGGAATAATTTTAACTTTATATTAAGTATAAATAATTAGATATGAAAGGAGGTAATTAATAAAGAAACTTCAACCAGTAATATTTTGCCTTACGAATCCCTTTTGTCGAAGATTATAATGGAGATAAAATTAATATTCTTCACTCTTGACAAAGAACAATTCAAGCTTTAACATGTTAATTTTGAGTGAAATTGCCTATGGGAGAAGTTCAAGTTAGTTGAAATTACCACATGAGCGATGTTAGTCAAGATTCCCGATGAATCTATCACCACCATGAACCTTATAATTAAGTGGTATTTAGGTGTTATTAGGGGTTTTTCTGAGGATGTAGTTACTTAAAGTGTAATAAAATTTTATCAATAATTTTTTGTTCCATCAAGTCTATTTTAAGATTTTTTTCTCTTAATAAAAATGAATTGCAATTTGATAAATTTATTTATGAAAAAAAATTATAATTTTCAAAAAGGTTTGATTATTATAGTAAACTATTTTTTAGGAATAATATTTATTTTAAATAAATAGTATGTCTAAAACACTCTTATTTAAATTTAAATGATAAAATATTTTTTTTCAAGTGTCATAAATTTTACATTTATTTTTACTATTCATTTTTTATCCGCAATTATTCTTAATAAATAAGAATTTTCATATTTAAAAGATAAATTTCTCATAAATATAGAATTATTTTGATAAAATAAATATCATTTTTAAAATAATCTCATCAAAATTAGTATAAGGTGAATTTATTGAAATTTTCTACAATATTTTGTTTCCTAGTGAATAGTAAAAATATAGTTTTGAGTTTTCGATAGGTTTAATGACATTCTAATGATGTTTTACATAATATAAAATTAAAGAAGACTCATAGTGGATTATAATATCATAATAGATGTCCCATGTGGACAATACCAGCGAAAGACCATGGTTTTGAATTTACCTTTATGTAGGTGTCCAAGGAAATTAATAAACCAATCTCACACTATAGCTATAAATACCCACCCATTGCTCCATTATCATTCATTAGAAATTTACACTACATGAATATAAGATATTTTTACTTCCCAAGGAGCCCTCCCATGGTTTTTTCAAGATCACAAGGTCCCACTCATCGAGTTTTAGGAGTTTCTCTTCAAGGTAAGGGAAATCTCAACTTCTCTTTTCCTTTCAAGATCCCTTTTTTATATGGTATGTCTTTAAAATTTCAATAATCGGTTCTTATTTACTTTTTATTCTATAAATATAATTTATTAATAGTATTTTATTAATGGGATAAACTTTCCCCCTCTATTTTTATGGTTTTCTTAAACTATGTTTCATACACGTTATATTACCGATTTGTTTCTTAAAATGTCACTCTTTTTCTCAAGAAATTATCTTATTTTATTTTGTGAATACAAAGAACTCATTATTTTATAGTGGTATTCAACGAGATGTCAAAATGATTTAATTTATTATTGGATTAACATATATGAATCCCAACTTCAGTTTTTATGGGTTAATAATGATATAAAGATCTTGCCTTTAAGAACATTTAAAAAAATGTCACGATTTTGATATGAAACCCATTTAACTTATTCTCCATGGGTTATTTTTGAAATGTTTTATTATGATATATATATTTCACATTAATTAATACATATTAAGCTTTCTTCTTGATAGTTCTTCAATGAACTGGATAAATAATTTAATCTATTGAGATGAGATGTTTTACAATACCATGGTGAATAACCTTGGAAATTTTTTTCTACAACTCAGTGACAAACCCTGGTGATATGTTTATGAATGTCTCATTTAAATTTTTTTTCAACATTTAACAATTATTTTTCAAGTTATTATTTTTATGATATGCCTATTCCTCATGCCTTAATTTATTTCCATAAGTACTTATTGATATTCCCCATGATCTCAAGTAAATTGTTTCCGTTATTTTCCCTTACTAAGCAGTATGCTCACCAATTTCTTTGATTATTGTCCCAAATTTATGAGATGTAGTAAAACATAACAGGGTTAACCAATGAATAATTATTTCATTTGTATTAGAATAATTTTTTATGTTTTCATATATTATTACCTAATTTCCAACACACTAAACCGAAAATAACATCAGATTTTCTAAATGTGTATTATGTAATAAAAAGTTTTGTAATTACAAGGTGGGATTACATAATTTGTATAAAATTATGATTGAGTTATTTATGGAAATTAGGATTTAAAAACATTATAAATAACCCGTGGGACAAGTTAAAATATTATAAAACATCCATATATTCTTTTGAAGTATCAAAAAATAAATCCCTTAATGGACACAAACAACTGGATGAGATTCTCACATATTTGTACCTAGGGGTAACTACTACAACAAGGAATGTCGGGCCTAACTCAGCCTAACCTAGTACATGAAAATGGTATTTACTACACTCCTAGTTTTACACTCCCTGGGAATATTATTTGGTTAACCACAAGATTCTAAAAACCATAATGAAGTGTATAAAGATAATGTAACGACTTTATTAAGATTGGATTAGATCATCATAAAAGAATGATATTAGAAAATAGGAATATTATTCTTCCCATTACATTTTTTAAATATTAATAAAGTTAAGGAAGAACCTCATATTTATAATTAATGGTACTGATCAATAAGATAAAATAACGAGGATGAAATTTCTTTAAAGGGGAATAATGCAACTACCAGAACGTTTTGAATAATAAAAATTTCCTCAAAATGTATGTCATTTTTTTGTACTCAAAAAAACTATATCTATTTAATAATTAAGTGAGTATAATTTGAAATTTTATCATCATTTTTTGACTGTTATATAACTATTGGTCAATTATGATTGTTGGTATGACCATTGGAAACTATACTCTCAATAATAATATTAACGTTATAATAAGTGCAGATAAGTAGAAATGAAGAAGAATAATTAATGAAGAAAAGAGAAATGATGGCCTCAAAAAATATATTAATGTCATATAAATACCATTTTTTGGTGCTTGGAAGGGATATAGTGTCACTAGGATTTTATCTTGACTAATCCCATGTCAAGATTTAACATGTAATGCTAGAATGAAATCACCTACAGGAGAAATTCATGTTAGTGTAAATCACCACGCGGGTGATGTTAGCTCAACCACCCCATGAATCAATCACCATCGCAAACCATATCCTTAAGACATGTGAGGGGGTTATAATGGGTTATTTTTTGAGGACCTAGTTACTTAAAATTTAATTAAATTTTATAAATACAAATTTTTTTCTTTCAATTCAATTTTACGAATGATTTTTCTTTATAAAAATGACTTAGATTTTGATAAAATGATTATTCGGATAGAAATTATAATTTTTATAAAAGGTATAATTATTATAATAAACTTAATTTTTATGAATAATTATTATATTAATGAAATAGTTTGATTAAAACACTCTTATTTAAATATAAATGATAGAATAATTTTTTTTTTATTTTTCAATATGTTAGAAATTTTACTATAAATTTTATATATACTATTATTTTTAATAAATAATGATTTTTATATTTAAAATACAATTTTTTCATAATTATTTAATTATTGTGATAAAAAAAATTGACTTTTAAATAATAATTTCAAAGTTATGTTGGAGTGAAATTATGATAATTTTCGAAAATATTTTGTTTTTTTTGTGAATATTAAAAATACAATTATGAGTTTTTGATATGTTTAATGACATCATATTGATGTATTATGTAATATAAAGATATTTCAAACTATTTTTGATTAATATAACATAATATGTGTCCCATGTGGCCAATACCATGGAAAAATATCAAATGTGAGACTGCAATTTAGAATTTACCACTACATAGGTGTTCAAGGATGTTAATAAACAAATCACCCTCTTTTACTATAAATACCCACAAATTTCACTTTTTTAATTCATTAAAAATTCATAATATAATAATATATAGTATTTTTACCTACAAATGTTTCTTCCCATGGTGTATTAGATCCCCCAAGGTCCACAGCTTTGAGTTTTAGGAGTTACTCTTCATGTTAAGGGAAATCTCAACATCTCTTTTCCTTTCAAGTTCCCTTTTTTTTGTGGTATGTCTTTAAAATTTCCCTAATATGTTCTTATTTACATTTTATTACATCCCTATCCGATATTAATATTATTTATTAATGGTATACCTTTCAGCCAACTATTTTTAAGGCTTTCTAAAACCATTTTTAAACCAATTATACAGCTGGGTTTTCCATTCAAAATTTCTATAATTTTATCAAGAAATTATCTTATTTTCTTTTCTAAATACCAAAAAATATTTATTTTTTAGGGATAAATACCTAGATTTTATAATGATCCATTTTATTTTGGTATTAACTTACATGAAAACCACCTTCCTTTTCAGGTGTTAATAATGACATAAAGATCTTTTCTTTAAGATCTTTTAAAAAAATGTCCTGATTTTGAAATGAAATTCATTTGTTTTATTCTCCAAGGGTTATTTGTGAAATGTTTTATTATAAATTTGGTGTATCTAATTAATTAATACATATCAATGGTGTGCCCTGATATCACTCCAAACCATTGGGTAAAACATTTAATCTTTTGAGTTGATATTTTTTAATATACCTTTGCAAATAACCTTAGTAATTTTTACGACACCTCAGTTAAAAAACCTAGTGATACGTTCACAAATGTCTCATTTAAACATTTTATTCACATTTAAATGTAATGATATGAGTTATAATTTTTATTATATAACCATTTTTGATCCCTTTATGTATTTTATCATGTTTTTATTAATATTTCACAAGATCAAAGTTAAACTATTTCCATTATTTTCCCTATATTAGGCCTTATGTTAACCCTTTAATTTGATTCATGTGACCATTTTATGAGATTTAGTAAATATACTTCTTATGATCCAAGGAATAATATTTTTAATTGGATTAAAATATTTTTGTTATGTTTTTATGTAACATATTACCTAATTTCTAAGGCACTAAACCTAAAATATCTTCAAATTTTCCAAATGTATATTATGTAATGAAAAGTTATGTAATAAAAGGTGGGATTCCATAGTTATTGAAAACAAATAAAAATATGACTAGTGAAAACTATCCACTTGAGACCAAACAACTCATAAAACTCTCCCTACCCACTCCCACTCTTCCAGCTGAGGGCCCCTATAAATCACATGAAGATACACTCTTATGAATTCAAATGAAAGCCAACCTAGATCCACACTTACTCTATACTAAGGGATTATATTCATACTCATAGAACATCTACACCATTATAACCAGAGTATACCACATTTTTCTAGTTCATACTATCCAAATAGGCATCCTTATGGATGTACCCTTTAATGTGGCTCATATTCCCACATTGATAGCACTTAAACTTATCAAAAAACTACCACCCTTCCCTTCATTTTTTTCAATTGGGTAGAACCTTCACATTAAGAAACTCTAGCCAAAACCTAAAATTGTTTTCCCCCACCTTCATACCATATTCCTTATGATCCCTATATGATATAGAAAACTTCACTTACACTAAAGTGATGGAATACCTACCACACATTACAGAATCACTAACTGAATTGAATAATTCATCCAAGGAATTAAACAACAAAAAATCATACTCATCATCATTAATATTAGCATCAATATTGGATAAATGTAATAAAATCTTATTAAATTCTTCTAAATTATTCCACATAGAGGTTTCTAGGTCCATTTTGAAATTATAAATATATATTTTCTTTTTTAACATCCCTAAAAGGGATATCGCCATGTAAATATCTCTAACTCCAACAATATATCATTGAAAGAACTCTAATGGACCACTTCTTTAAGGAACTAGTCATCTAGGAACAAAAATAACCCAAAATAGAATTTCTATAAAAACATTAGTGTCAACATGCTCAAAATAAATAGTAGTTTTCCTAGTGGTATAGACACTGTTTATTTTTCTTTTAGAACCTATTAATGCATCTTCAAGTCCATTTTTTACAAGTTGTTCATGAATATTAACTCTCCCCATGTTGAAATCATTTTCTCTATAGAACATAACAACATATCATGTAGTGGATGAAATATTTAGACTTAATCAAAATTGGATCTGATAACAATATCTAATATGAGGCATCCAATGAAACACACTAATATAAGGTAGGAGGTCGTTCCAAAATACCCCCACTACAAAAAAATTTTATTTTATCCAATAAAAAAAATCATATAAAGAATAGAAAAAAAAATTTGTCACAATATCATATAAAAAACCATAGTGATAATGATATAAAAATAATAGAAAGAAAACAACATAGGGAATTACGTGGTTCAAACAACTTTGGTACCACATAATAGAAAGAACACCACATGAAATCCTTTTATTACGAAAATAAAAAATAATTAATAAAATAAATTCAAAGAGGGATACAAAATAAACAAAAAAATCTATAAGAAAAATTAATTATACTATCTAAACAAAAGAAACAAGAAGGAATAAATTAACTATGAAAATTTTTATAGGAATAAGAAGGAAACTAGGTAGGAATCCCTTTTTTAGGGTTCAACCTCATCTTTCAAAGATTCCTACAAGAATTTTTTCTACCATGATCATCCATCTCATGACTCAAAATCTTCAATATCACCATTAGAACATAATTCTTGAAGTAAAAAATTAGTACAATTTCCAATAAGTCCAAGGAAAATCCCTCACCCCAAGACTGTCTATGTCCCTTCTCTTGATATCTCCCTCTTATATTCACTTTCTCAGAGCATTAAATTCTTTCATAATTATTATATAATAAGTTATATATATCTTTAATACCTCTCAAATAACTTCCAATAACCATTAGACATGCGTTCAGATGAGGAGTGTGCTAAATAATTCGTTAAAAAACTTAAAATAGTAACATTTAAGGTTTAAAAACTACTTATGGAAGGGTTATCCCTATAAAAATAGAACCATTTTTGGGTAGTATACCCAACATGTAAGTGTAAAATAACCTCACATTAAGGTAAAACCACCCCCACATAATGGTAATATAAATTTTTGGTAAGGGTAAACAAAAAAAATAAAAATCTACCAAAAAATCCAAACACAATTAAAATAAAAAAAAGAGTTAAAAAATATATAATAGGAGATAAAAAACACATGGGAAGAGAAAAAAATAAAAACATTTAAATTTGTAACAATCTATATTTCAAACAAAACATGAATCTTTGTCGAATACAAAAAATAATTTTTCCAATGGTTTGGATAACAACGGAATATAGGTCTCCAAATTAAACAAGTGTAAATATTTAATTAATGGACCGCAATTAGGAAAATATATAAAATTAATATGTTGAATTGATAAATTTTTACAAGAAATATACATACAAAGATAAAAAATCACTTGTGGATATTGTTTCAAAAAATTTACTAAACATCATGAATACTACAAGAGTTACATAACTGTATACAGAAGTACATAGGAATGTATTTAATGATACAAATCATGGATAATTGGGGTGATGGTTTCCACATAACCAAATCTATAATTAAGATATTTGGGATCACTATATCCCATGAAGTTGTACCATAGAATAAAATTATTTTACCACAACTCTATTATCTGCCTTGAATATTACAGATAAAAATTCAATGCAGAAACAAAATCCCAGTGAAAAGGGAAATATTAGAACATGTTTGATATGAGACGTTCTTCTAATTAAAACAATGTGTTATATATTACCGAAATTTAGGTAAAATAATTATTCAACATTTCAAACAATACCTATAAAATAACCATATAAACCATAGAATTTTATAACTACAAAAACTTAAATCCTCAGTGGTTAGATCGGGAGAATGTAATGGAATTGTTTATAGTCTCTTATTATATTAATGAACTGAAATAAAAATAAATCATTCAAATAGAAATAATGAAAACCATAATATATTACATCAACAATAAAAAATATTATTATACAAAATTTTCACCTAATAGAAAATTAGAGTTGAAGTGTACTTAATATGCATACCATTGGATTTCACATAAAAAATGTATACTCAATGCAATGCTTTATGGAAGTTAAATATATAAACTCACACATTAACATAAAACCAAAATAATAATTCACTATACATAGTTTTTATATAATCACAATGAAGATAACTAATATATTTATATAATATAAAATACATTGAGAGTTAGAAAATGGAATATTCTAGGGAAGGTTCTTCCAAATACCAAATCCGTAAATCAACTTCATCATAAAAAATAATTTAAATTATGTGAAAGGGAATTAAATTTAATGAAACAAAAGATAAAATTATATACCAGAAATGGCCAAGATTTAAATGAAAATAACCTTCCAGGACATTATACCTTAATATAATGGTTTGTTCTATGTACAGTTATCCACATAAAACATCCAATGTTATAATTGGGAGCATAATTTCATTTGAAAATTCAAAAAAATGAAGGTTTAAAATTCCATTTTATAAAAAACATCAACATATTCATATCATAATTCCAATAACATTAATACTAAATAATTTTCATTCATGAACACATCATAATAACAGTGGCGATTACAATAATTCATCTGCAAGTTATTAATGTAGTATCCCAAAATGGGTTGTACCACTGAGAAGGGGGGTGATGAATCAGTGGTAATGTAATTTTAATAATTCATTTTTTTCAAAATAATCCCCTATGAATTGTTAGAGTCTAATCCTAATGACAAACTGTATTTTCACAAGGTTATCCCTTAATATGGGTGACTACATCCTGGTTCCGGAATGTGTGATCTAATCCATAGATTCACTACTAAATATCAATCAACAATTTCATGTTTTTAAGTCACATATCATCCAGAATCCTTGAAGGGTTGGTATCAACTGTTTCCTAATAAAATGTATCCCAAAAGATTTATTATACTGGTTCTCACTAGTTTATATTAAAAAACGCAAACACACTGAGAAAGATCCCAATCCACCACTACAATAGAAAAATCATCTTCCTCTTCGAGCATTTGTAATAATATGACACTACACATTCTCACTGATATCAGAGTACCTATAATTGAATATAAATACACTAATACAAAAACATGACTTGTGAAAATAACTCATACTACTAATTATTTTCTTTACTATTTAATTCAAATAATATATCTCACACACACCTCTTCTTGGTGTATTTTAGCCCAAATTTTACATTGTTCCATTTAATATTATGCATGTGTATTTTCACAAGCATGTATCGTATAAAAACAATATAAATTCATTTCCTTCCTCTTTATCTCACAAAAATTATATCATGAGTATCTTTATTCACTTATTTATAGTAATTCACAAATGAAATTGATCCCCTTTGCATGAAGCATCTTACCATAAATAGATAATGTGAACTTCTTCCCTCTTATCATGACAAAGGTAGTTCACATGTTCTAGTTTCGCATAAACTAGTCAATGTATGTCTATATTATATAATTTTTTTAACCAAGTTAGTATATTTAATTTTCTCACAAAATCATAGAAACATCATGTGAACTTAATGGAAAATAAATATCAAAAGTGCATGCAACCACTTAGATAATAAAGAGTCCTTCCCCTATTTTATTTCTATATCAGTCATATCTCTATATATTATTATGGGATATATCTGAAAATGACTATATTTAGAGGTATTTATATATAAATCCCCATTGATATAGTGGTTTGAAAATTATGGATAGACACCCATTACTCCCATTACACCGATTTACTTCATCATGTGATGGCTTCATACAACAGGTGAAAAATACCATCATCGCTTCTCAAAACATGATGTATTCACACTATCTTGCATTGATATTTATTAAATCCTGAAAATGATGTTTCATTATAATTAAATCATATTAGAATCTCCAATATGATCAAATTAATCTCAAACACATCATCTTAATCATTTTAACATCACAATAAGGTGAACTTATGGTTTCATGATGAATTCATTATGTAAGGATCATGAGACACCACAAAAATAGAAGAAAAAATCACTATAAATGGTACAATTTATTGATCCCCTTAAGAAATATCATAAAATAAAAATGGAAAATAGAATCTGAACTAGTTCTTTTAATGTTCTAGCATAACGTCCTTGTGCGTGCAATACAGTCGAGCGAGGAAGAGGTTGAAGAAGAACTCAATGCATCAATAAAATGGCACAAATAAAAATAATTAGAAGGGTGTGTCTATCAAAATATTTTAATGATGGATACACATTGGTTTTTAAACATAGTTCAAAAAATATTTTCACTTTGGTCTTGTGATCTATAATAATACAGGTGCTTCCACAACTAGCCAGTTGTGAGAATGGGGTCTGCTCACATTACCTTCTAGCAAAACCTTGGGCCGATATCCTCTTTTTCCATGATGATTCTATAAATGATGTTTACTATTTATTCTGTGAAATAATGTATTATGCACTATAAACACTCTTTTCCTTCTATTCTGCCAGGCTCGAGCATGACCTTCCCACCTCATTCATGGTTCTGGGTCCCTTAAACTGGCTAGTGTGTGTGGCTATCCATTTTCTAGTTTACACACCATTAGCCTTATAAATTTCCAATGGAAACACATAAACTAAAATGGCATAAAAAATGCATCATATTTTAAAAAAATAAGCCTTTTTAACATAATAACAGTCCATAAATTGTCACAATTAATTTTATTAACAAATAAAAAACCATTAATAATTTTCCAGGTTCTTCAATATCCATCTTCATATTTGTTGTCAACATCAACAATTCTATTCAAGGTATATCAAATCATAAAGATATATTTACAAAAAAAATCAAACAATAGGTGGTGACATAAATGTTATTCCCCACAATTATTACACTTTATCCCCCTTTTCTCAATAACCTCATCTCGGGATTTATAAAAGAAATGAAGAGAATATTTTATTCTTATCCCAATATTACATTAGAATCCATATAATTTTTGGGCATCCCAACACAATATAAGATACATGGGAAGTATAAAAATGTTGTTTCATCCTATGTTCCTAAAATATTTCTCTTCGAATAGAATTAGTGAACATATCTTTATTTTTTATGATTCTGGTTTTGCTCTTCATTCATAGAAATTATCCTCTCAATGTGTTCAACAACATCTCCAACTTACTTAGGTTCAATTTTATAAGTGAGAGATGTTTGATTTTAAATTCTTAATATTATTATTATCAGTTCTGGATCCTCATGATTTCCAATAATATTTTCTTAATCACTATGATTTTCATAATCAGATGCTTTGTTTTTCTACTATAATGTTTTTATCTTCATCGATGGTTTGATCTGATTTAACATTAATCATCATAGGTTTATATACCATATTTTCATCATTCTATTCTTCAAAAATATGTGTTTTTTATATAATAATATTTTCACAAAAAGATAAATTATTTTAAATAAAATCGATTTTATTTTCAAAAATATTCACATCAAAACTATGTACTAACTTGTGCAGATTTTTATTCCAATAACTATATCTTATACCATTGGATATAGACTCCATGAAGATACATTCATCATTTTTCTCCTTATATTTTTCATATATTTCATTTTTGATCTTCCTAAAGCATGGACTGTTAAATAATTTAAAATATTTTACTATTGGATTATTTTTATACTAGATATCATACTGAGTAATTTTAGAGTCTAGTCTTGATAAATATTTGTCTTGTATATGAAAATCTATAAAAATCCTTTCTCTATAATAATTTTTAAATTTTATGATTGTCTAAAATTGTTTTACCCATTTCAACCAGATTTATTTTCTTTATACCTACACATCCATTTTCGTCAGTATAAGGAGCACTGTACTGATGATAAATTTCATCATTTATAACATCTGTTTCAAAATAATTTATATTGAAATCCCCTCCCTTATCTGTTCTCAGTTGTTTGATATAAGCACTCAATTATTTTTTGTCTTGTCTTCTTAAAAATTTGAACATTTCAATTTTTTCTCACTTGTTATTAATAAACATGACATTTTTCATTTGGGTTAAAGTATTTATGAATATCGTAATATAGACATAAAAACTGGTAGATTGATTTATCATAGGCCCACAAAATTCATAATGAATAAGGTAGAGTGGTCTAAAAGACTAAATCTATACTTTTTAATGAAAATCATGCACATGATTTTGCTTTTAATAGATTTCACAGACAATTTCTATTTCTCACATCAAATAAAGAATATATCTTACCACATTTTTGATTGACACATTACACCATTTTTTTAATAATGCTATAAAATCCTTCTATTCCGTAGTTTTTTCACCTCTCACAGTATAATATCAAGAATATATATGATCATTATTTTGGAATAGTTTACTAATCATTTTTCACACTTGATGTTAACTTGTAAATCCTTTTAATTTTTTATGATACAAGAATAATTTTTAAAAATAACATTATTTAATTTATCACAATGTTGTCCCACACACAAAAGATTATATTTAATCCCTTAAAAAAGGAAATCTTTGGATTTTAGTTTATGGGCATCTATTTCAACACTACCAACACCTTTTATTTTCGATGAAATTTCTTCCCTAAAAATAAATTTTATTCTATATTGATAATAAATGTTTTTCAGGTTTTTTATGTCATCTGTAATGTGTGAGGAAAAACCACTATAAATAATCAATTGTTTTTCTCTTTTTCTAACCTTCAAAGAAACACCAACCATAATAGATTTTTCTTCCAACTTAGAATTATTAATTTCATTACTATTTGTATTATTTGACTGTTTTCTAGGATGAAGATCCTTAAATAAATCATAAAAACAACCCTATTGATCCCATATTCCAAAAATTTCTTTTGAAGAGCCAAATATGTTCTTAATGCATAGCTTTAATGTGTTCTATATTTCTTTTTTCTTGATTTATCTTATATTTATCTTTTCAAAATTGCTACATATCAGCTCATAGCTTCCCCAAGGAAGTGTAATGTTGTACCAAATAGTATAGAATTTGTTCCCAAAAAATGAAAAACTCCAAATATACCCATTAAATTTATATCTTCCATACTATTGAAAATTCTTTTCAAGATACTGTTGTAATTTCATCTCCACATAAAATGATTCATTCTTTCTTTTGGAGATCACATTCCCAGTAGTCTCCAAAAATTTCATTATTGTAGTCAACTATTTATCATTGTTATTAGCAACTAAAATTTCCCCCATTATTGTTAATGAAACCATTATTTTTATAAATATAATATTTACCTTCAATTTTAGAAGAAGTATATATAACCAATTTTTTTAGAATACATTCTCAACAACCTAAGTTTTTATAGATTTAACTTCATCAGCATTGTTAAAATTTATAGAGATCATGTTTTGATAATTTTCATCATTATGATACTATAAACATTTATTATTGAATTCAATGTCCTTTAAAGCTAAATTTTCATCAATATTTTTCATCATTATCTCCTAATCTGTTAGTTTTAGCTTTAGAAATATGAACTCATAAATGAATTAATATTACCTTTTAACAAATTATTCTTTCCATTTAACCTTATATTTAATATCTTTCATCAATATTCAGCTTTATTTCTTATGTTTTATATATTTCTCAAGACACGCGTCAAGTTATGAATTCAACATATATTCCATGTAAGACACTTCACCGTATTCTTCACTACTACTTTCATTTTAAACAAAATTCCCAATTTGATCCATATAGTTCCCAATTGTTTTCTGAACCTCTTCTTCAAAGAGACTACCTGAGGAAGATAATTAAAACACTTCTGCACTCACAAAAATTATTCATTTCTTTCATTGAATCTTTTTCTTCTTCTCAAATTATTTTTTAGGCTTATTTTAATTTTCCCCATTTTTTATGAGTTATTTAATCTTGATCATTACTCCCATATTCATCACTTTTCATATTTGCAAAATTAAATAAAAAATTTCATATTCCACCATAATAGAAAAAGTTTAGTAGAATATGACATTTTCTACATACCATTTACCCTTTTGATGTTTCTTGAGGTAATAGACATGATTTTATTATACAAAATAGCCATAAATTATTCATATTCAAAATAACTATAATCTTGTATTTCTTGTTCATTGAGCATTATTCTACTTAGGGCCTTATAATCCATTTCTTCTTTATCCTTTCTCTTGAAAACTAAATCCTTAATCATCTTGTAGTTGAGTAATGTATTGTATATCTCATCAAAAGATATGTCTTCAATTTCTTATAGGGATAACATGTTCATTTTAAATCTATTGGGAAAATTTTTCATTAATTTCTTAACAACCATAGAATCCTAAATATTTTCTACAAACCCTCTAATATGATTAACAAATTCACTATCTCTAGTAAAATAATTATCCACAGTCTCATCCTTTTCATTTTGGTATCTTTATTTTTATCCCACCAAATATTCAATTTGGATTCTTTGACCATGAAATTCTGTTTATACATGTGTTCAAGTTTATCCCACATCTCCTTGGATGTTTTGAGTCCCATCACATTAATGAAAAATTTATTATATATGGATGATACAATAATTTTTATGGATTATCCTTCTGCTTACATATTTATATTTTATCCAATAGTCATGGTGTATATTTTTCGATACTTTTAGATCAATCTTTCACTGATTGAAATACCTCCAAACCTTACGATAGTAAGAAAGGAATCATTTTAATCTTCTATAAATTAAATATATTTCTATAAAAATTTTGAACAACCTACTAGTTCAAAACATTAAAAGGATCCAATGTAGAGAACCCTGCCTAATACCAATTATAGTATCAAAGAATGCGTTGTACCAGTAAGGGGGGGGGGGAATCAGTGGTACTACAATTTTATGTTTTTATTTTCTTTGAAATAATCTGTTTTGACTTTTTAGATTCTAATCCCAATGATACACAATATTTTGACAAATGTTTTCCCCAAGATGGGAGAATCTAGATTATTATTAAGGTCATGTTGATCTAATCTAGAGATTCTACACTAAATATTAATCAACAATTACAAGTTAGTTAGTTAGGTATCACCATAAAATCATGAAGTGTAGGAATCAACAATTTCCTAATACAATTTGTCGCAAAAAAGATAACAATGGTTCTCAATAGTTAATAAACAAAACCCAAACACACTAAGAAATATTCCAAGATTCTACTACAACAAAAAAAAATTATTTCTCTTGGAGCCTTTGTAATAAGATGACACAACACATTCTCACATATAATTATGTCCCTATATCATAATATAAATGTACTTCTACACACACCGAACTAGTGCTGTTGATTAATACTACTTATTCTTTCATTAACTGTAAAATGTAAACAGTATATCTCAAACACACCACCTCTTCATGTATTTCAAATCATATTCAATCTTTATTCCACTTAATCACATGGATGTATATAATTACTTGTATCTATCACATAATAGAATATGATAAGTCACTACAGACGTACTATTCAAACAAAAATGCTTTCACAAGTCCATGTCTTCATGTTTTTTAAGTCATTCACAACTTACACTTATCCACTTCACATGATCACACTTTTCATAAACCAAGAAAAATATTTTTTCCTTATATTCTATGCATAACAGAGTTATTCCATGTAATTGGATCATAGAACCATAACAATGTCATAAAAATTTAAAGGAAAAAACATATTACAAGTGCATAGAAACACTTTGAGAAAAATTATTTCTTACAGTAATTTGTTTTTCTCTAAATCACCACTCTAAAAAATGTTATTAGCTACAAAAAAAACTGACTACATCAGATAGTATTTATAATTTAATCCCCAGTAACTTAGTATGAATAAAATTAATTATACCCATTAATTTCACCAACATATTCCTTCATGATATGTCTTCACGCAATCGATGAAAAATACCATCATGACATCTCAAAAAACATTTACCCCACGATGTCTTGGATTAAACATTGCTAAATCATGAAAATCAGGTTTCATTATAATTTGTTCATATTCAAATCTCTATGATTAAAACATGATTCTTGAATAAGTTATCTTGATCATCCATACATTTTAGCATGAATAACTTCTAGTTGTATGTAGAATGCTCTATGTGGTGATCATGAAACACCTCTATCATGGAAGAAAACTTCACTAGACATGGTCTAGTTTTTGTGAGCACCTTAAGATCACTCATGATTAAAAAATATTAAATAGAATCTTGGATAGGTCATCAGAAATTGGGGAATGATGTCCCTTCGCATGAATTGCACTTGAATGAGGATGTGGTTGAAGATAAACTCGATGCATCGATCAAACAGATTAGATTGGGCTCATTGTGTATCTATTTGCCTAGGCATATTCTTAATGATGGCAAAACAGTTTTCAACTATATCGAGTCTTTCATTTATTATCACTTTGGATACATGCTCTATAATAATATAAGCACTTCCATATACGATCATTTATAAGTATGGGGTATTCTCCCCTTACCTACCAGAAATTCTTCATGTCGGCATCCTCTTCTATTATTGTGTCTCCCTGCATAGTGGATCCTTTTTTACTCATGCACATCTACTGGGAAATGTTATGAAACTCTCTTCCAGCCATACCAGCTATATTGAGGTTGAAATTCCCACCTCTATAGTGGATGTGGTTCCCTCATGATGGCTTCAATGTGTGACCTCCCATATTTTATTATATAAACAATTATCCATATAAATTAACAATAAAAACTCATAAACTAAAATGGTTTAAAAATGTTCCATGTTAAGAAACACATTTATTTTGAACATAAGAACAGTTCCATAATTTTCACAAGTATAGTTAAAAAATACTTAAACATAAATAATTTCATAGGTTCTTCATTAATAATTTCATTAACCAAATTTAACAAAAAAATAAAAAAACAAAATAATAAAAAATCATGGGAAAATAATTATTCAATCATCTTATACACATTCATGGAACCCAAAAAAGAAGTCCTGACATACAAAGAATCAACTAAATGAGAAAACTGACAAATATAAGTAGGAATAACTAAAAAACTATGTATAAAAATTTCTCAAACAAATTTTTTATTATTATATATTATAAAAACCAATTTAAATTAAATCCTAGAAGAAAACAGAGAGCCTCGTAGAATACAATGTCAATGAAAATAGACGCAAAAAGTAGAAATTGTGATTGTGATTTAACATGCTTCAGCCAATTGGACTACATGCATGATGTAAGATCATTACAGTGGCTTTCATTATGTATGAAAATTATTATATGGAAACAAAAAGTTGCTAGTGAACAAGGACCTGAGAAAGTATCCATAATCCATGTTCTCAATGAACCCGGAACTCACCATCACTCAATCTTAAGGATACACTGTATATGAGAACCTAGGATGAATTCAAAATCGAAAACAACAATCAGTAATGTACCACTACATATAATAATGAAAATACACATTTAGGAACAAATAAACCGGTCTGAAGGCACCTTAAAAGGACTCGATCACAAATATTAAAGATATTTCATGCTTAGGTTGATGGTAGCTATTGTTATTGAGTCAATAAAATTTATCTTGGTTCATCCACGTGGAATACCACTATTAATTGAATATGATACCATTATCCATGTCTAGTTTCATTGCCATGGTTCATCAGGGTTGAGACTCATATCCCTCTAGGTTAAAAAATAATAACCCCATTGTTAACTCCTCATTTGACGATTAAAAACCCCCACTGAGGTCCCTCCTCTCACAATCCCTACTCAAATGGACTAGGTAATTCACTAAAGTGTAGTACCGTTACTACCCACTATCTCTTAGAAAAAACGAGTTCCAGAAAATGAAGTGGAACATAAACTACATAATGAGGGATTCCAACTAGAAATGATGGAATCATAGGTACACAATTATAGAAATCACCAATCTCATTAGTAAAAATGTGATTTCTTATCACAAAAAAGCATTGGCCAACTGAGAACTATTAAAAGTGAACAACCTATATCAACACTAAATACACTCATATAGTCCCCCTTTATGAGTGATTTATTTTAAACAATGAAAAATGGATTCTTTATTAGTGGTTTTTTAGCAATTATAATGGGGGAATTTGTCAAGGATTTATTTATCGATGATAATGGAAACCATTATCTTAAATTTTGTAGGAATAATAAAGGTGTATTTTATTAACACACATTTTAGCAATGATATAGTTCATGGAACATGCTATAAAACATACTACCCTAAATAATCCCTATAATAGAACCACATTTGAAAAATACAATGATATTGGAATTCAAATATTCTAGAAATCCAGATTTAAATAGTAATATTACATTACACTATATTTAAAAATCAAAATTTACATATAATATATTTACATCTATGTTATATTTACAATTAATTATAAAAAATACTACCCAATATAAAAAATCATAAATATTATAGTAGGATTTCTCCAAAAATCAATCTCTATACCAAAGATTGTCCTTGTAATAAAACCAATTTTATTTTAGTTAAAATAAGAAAAATACTAATTTCAATTTTATATTTATATAACCCCATATGATAAATTAATTTGTTAATTACTTAATTTAATAATTATATTATCAGTTAAACTAGTAATTATATTGATAATGATTATATTTTAAATTTTATATTAATTATAAATTATACTATTAAACCATAATTATATTATGAACTGTTAATTATATTTTTGATTAATAAAATATATAAATTATATTTTCAATTACATAATGTATTAATAAAATTATCAATTATTAATTATCTTAAATAATTCCATAATTTTAAATAATTATATCATTAAGCTAAAATGACATTTTTATATTGAAAACACATACTTTGAGTTATACCAAGCACATCATATGTCAGATTCATGCATGGTCAATTCCTATAAATCATAAATAAATTATGAATAGTTTTCTTATAGTTTTAAGACAATTTGATCTAGTTTACTTTGTTTTGACAATTTGACACTTATTTTAAACTAAAATGATAGTTTTTATTGAAAACACACACTTACAGTCATACCAGCAATGTCATGTACTTGAGGGATATTTGGTTGAATCTTGAAATCCTTAAATTAATTACAAATCATTATTCTACTGTATCCATATAATCTAAGTTCGTTTACCCAATTTGTTTTATGTGATGTGTGTTCTAGAGTTAAATGGAACTTCTAATGTGAAAACAAGCACTTTTCAACAACACAGTCAATAAAACTATAGTACTATCAATTCCTACACCTAAAAAATTAATTTTGGATTGTTGTCCTAATTTTTCAGAAAAATCCTCAATTTTGGCTAGGTGATGCGTGTTTTAGAGTAAAATGATGCTTTTATTTTCGAAAAATTAACTTAGAGTCATACGATACACATCATGTGTTGAATTGGTGTTAGGTAAATTATTATATTTAAAAAATAAACTATGGATCATTTTACCAATGTTTCAAGACAATAAAATGTTTTTACTCAGTTTTTTCTATAGGAAATGTATTTTATTATAAAATGAAACTATAAAACATGCACATTGAGTCATACTGGCCAAATATTGTGTCAAATTGATATGAGTTAAATTATTATACATAAAAAATGAATTATGGATAGTTTTTCCTAAGGCCTAAAAACAAGTTGAGTTAGTTTTCTTGGTTTGGTCTATGTGACGAGTATTTTATACTAAAATGGAACTTTTTATTGAAAAAACTCACTTTAATTAATATCAGTTACACCATGTTTCAAATTGATGTGCGACCAATTTCTATACATCACACATAAATTATGGATTTATATCCTAAATAATAAATATAATATGAAATAATTTTCTTGATATTGGATTTATGACACATTTTTTAAACAAGAATAACATATTTTATATAAAACCACTTGGTTTGAGTCCTAAAAGCCACATCATTCGTTAGATTGACATTTTTTATTCTTATATTTCAAAATCTAATTATAGATCTCTATTAGAAATTATCAATAAAATATGTTATTTTTTCTCAGTTTTGGTTATGTGACATTTTTAAAAAATAAAATAAGACATTAAATATGAAAACATGCTATTGGTTTCATATCATCCACATCATGTGTCTAATTGTTGTGTGGTAAATTACTACAGATTAAAAATGAAACATGGATGATTTTCCTAATTTTTGAAATGAATATGGGCTTTTTTCAGTATTGAATTTATAATGCATATTTTAAAGTAAAATGACACTTTTATATTAACAATATGTACTCTGATCCAATCAAGCCACATATTATTTCGGATTGACATGTGGTCAATTCATACAAATGAAAAATTAATTATGTATCATTGTGTTACATTTTTAAAACAATACTATTTTTTTGTTTTGACAATATGACATGAATTTTAATCTAAATTATTTGTACAGATCAACCGAAGTCTCAAATTTTTATCATTAAACCTTAGTTCACCATCTATCATGGTTAATTCACTATGTCTACATTGAGAATTAGATCGAGATATGGTTCATTTTTCTCTACTTGTACTTATAGTATCATTAATTTCTATAACATTTTGTTGCATTAAATATGAATGTAAAGGAATTCAACTTACTTCTTTATCATGGGTGAGGAAGTGTTTATAACTGGGCACATACTATTTTTACAAACTCACAAAAAAACTTCAGGATATAAAATGAAAATTAAGAGCTTAAGAGAATGGAATTACCTTCCATGGTAGGAGTTAATATGTCCTCATATTTGTTTATAGAATGATATTTGACATATTTATCTCTCTCTCTCTCTATTATCTCAATTGCATCCGTGAAGTACCATCTCTTACTAGTAAAAATAGCTTCAAACATGTTTCTAGATCTATATGAATTTTTAGAACATAACCCTCCATGATAATTCTCTTTGAGAAAAAGGTAAAATTTTTCTTTCTTTTTAATTTTATCACCAAAGTATATTGTTGTTTCAACCAAATCATCCTATCTTCTAAAGGATGAAAATTAGTGAAAATTTGAAATTTATTTTCAGGAAAATAATATATAATAATTAAGATAATAATTCTGCATATCCCAAAATTATCTATAATGTTATAATATATAATATATCATAGAAATATTAGGTAATAACATTAACTTGCTTTTTGAAATCAGTCTAACATTATGTACTCTTCCCACTCATCTCTAAAAAATTATTTCTTATTTTTAGTATGTAGACTTTTGGAAGTCCTATTAGTACTGAGAAAATATATAAAAACAAATTATTAACTAACATTTTAAACATAATTTTAGTTACATTTTTAAATTACATGTTTGGGGTTTCTAGTTAATTATGTTATATAATATCCTTCATAAATTTGAAAATGTAATACCCATAATTGTCTTCATTCTTTTATTTCAACTACAAAAACCACGACCAAAATTTTTAAATTGTTTTAAAATTTGTTTTGTTAGTAACATATTACTGCATATACATTAATTTGATTCCATTTTGATGAAATTTATGGGCATTTATTTCATTCAATGACCCTACACCATGATTTTGTAGATATTTATAGTTCGCCCTAACATAACAAAATTCTTGATAAAACAAAAAAATTAAATGTATAATTTGAATTTTATCTATAAAATATTAATTAAATTACATTAAAAATACATAATGGAAATTATGTGTGTTTGATTTATGAGAAATCAATGCATTATATCCAACAAATAAACATCCATGGTATCTAAATAGATTATGATTAGAATCATGTGATTCTTAAAAACAAATAAGTAACGAAAAAAGAGAAATATATTTTAAATTATTAGATTATTGTGGTAAACTGAAACATTTTAGACAATAATAGGAGTGTGTAATCTATAATTTTCTTTTCAAATGCATCTCTTAGGAAATATTTTATGATTTCAATTTTTGTCAATTTTAAATAAACTTTTTTTTCAGAAAAATGATAGATGTTTACATCTTTATAGGTTTTCCTCTTTAGATAGTATTAATATATAACCGTATTGAAAATATTAATAGTTATTTACTGTAATGAACATCATAGATAATTTTTTGGAAAACATTTTATGAAAATGTACCTTAGGTATGTATTCACAATTGAGACTCATATCCATTCAAACATAATAATGTCATTCGTACTGTTGATTCCAACTACATCTGTAATGTCCTCTCCAATTATTTCCTCTTTACATTAAATATATGAAATATTTTCATCTTTTAATGTTGTATTGACATGAATTTTTAATTTAAATATATCAAGAAATGGAACAAGTGGGATAATGATACTCTTAGAAGATCATTTTAATCGCTCAATCCATCTACAAGTTTATATTGATTCGACCATCAGCTTCCCCTTTATTTTTTATGAATGTTATAACACATGTAACATCCCACCCCACCTCATTGGATTATGTTGAGGTTGAATTTCTACTTTCTCCTATGCAACAAACCCAAGATTATAAATGCTAGAAAAAAATTACAAGGGCGTCAATATATTTGGGGAATGAATTTCCCTTTGAAAATAAAAAAACCACAACCAAGCATACCATAACCAAAAACAATATATGATGCATGATAATAATGAAATAAAACCCAAATTAATGCCAAAAAATAGTAATATAAAATTGTACAATAACCAAAATAAGAGTACAAAAGCGGATGACTAAACCTCAAAGCTAAAATACTCCAAATACACAACACCATAGCTTCCAACATCCTCCATTCTACAACTCCACAAGAAATACCCAAAAATTTATTATGCATCACTAAATAAATGAGATAATTTTCCTTTTCTGGTGTCTCGATAAAAAATGTCTGCAAAAGAACAGAAGATCCAAAACATGGGGTGAGTAATGAAGCTCATAAGTTTTTCCCTAAATGACTTTGCAAATAATTCCAATAGAATTAAAATTGTTAATACTTTTAGGTAAACCAATTTATAAAAAACACTTTAAAAACATATCAACAATCTATATCAAAATATAAACCCATTTATATACCAAAAAAATTTATCAAGAAATCAACCAAATAATTATTTTCACCAATTCTCATTCGTTTTTGGCATACCCAAATCATGGTTCACGCACACATAAACATGCATACTTTAGTGGTAGTTACGTACTCATAATCAGTCTCTCATCGTTCTACTAAGTAATCACTAAGTTTCAAATCTCTTCATTCTCCAATGGAACATTCCTCTTATCTAGGGTCGTGTCCTTAGTACCCTAATGTTATGCTTCATTTATTCAGGGTCACATAGAAAGTATAAACTCAAAAAAAAACTGTGTACGCAAAAACCATTTCAAACCAACCATTTTAATACACTTCAATAAAATAAATCTTTTATCAAAAACCATTAAACAAAACTTTTTTCTGTAAAACAAACCCAATCTATATTTTAAAATTTCATTTTAAAATCATTAAAACAAGAACTTTACATAATAACCAATTTCCCCAAATCCACAAATCATCACCAAGGTGGGTTAAAAATATTATCCCCACATCTATTTTGAAACCAATTTCATGAAATTAAATAAATTTAAAACTAGTACTTTATATTATAATATGAAGAGTCAAGATTGATTCCACTTACGTCGTAAATTATGGTGATAACGAAGAACAACCCTTATCCATTAAAAAATCTAGGTCGAATATTTAAAAACCCGTGATATATATTATTCAATAACATCAAAAAAACCATATCACCTCTTAAAGGGAATCCAAAATCATAGATATATTCTCAATCGATCAGACCTATGAATCCAATAGAGGGAATATTAGTATATATAAAAAAACCACCAGTAATGGATACTTATCACGAAATTCATCATTCAATGCACCAATATTTTCTATTTGATTGCTTTCAGGTCAAAGGGGAGAGTCTCCACAGCCTTGGGATGAAGAAAAACCGATTTTGGGTTGAAATACGTGAAAAAATAGTGTTTTATATCTAAACTGAATTAGATCCCCTTCTTATCCAACATTTTAACATACAAGTATTGTTACATGGTTTTGGAAACCATACAATAATCAAGAAAATGCCCCTTTCCCCAAATTTAAGGTTAATCCTAGGTGGACACATGGTTCGGGAAAACTGTTCACCTAACCATTTGCCTACCAAGATTCCACTCCCTCATTTTTCATGGTTTCATGTAAGAGATTCAAGGTTTCTGCTAACCATGATCAAACTATGCACCTACATAAAATACCCCAAAACAACCCCAAAGTCTTCTTAACCCTCCGAAACATCAACTAAAAAATTACATACATAAGAATTGAAAATGAAGGTTTATATACATCAAATTGGGGGTGATATATTCTCCCCACAATTGGAATTTCTATTCCATAAAATTAGAAAACTAGAATTTCAATGAAAAATTTCATTCCATTTCATGACTACCTCCTTCGCATGTTCCCATATTTATTCCGGAATCTAACCATGTTTTTTCATAACTTTCATGAGACCAATAATTTTTCCGTGAAATAATTTATCATACCTACCCACAATCTGCATCTGTATATAAACCAAGTATGAATTCAGTAGTATGTCAATGTGATCCCATAGAATCACATCAACCTAATCAGGATGAATCTTTTTCAACTGAGATAAATGGGACACATTATGCACTACACTGAACCGTGATGGTAGTGATAACTGATATTACACCTCACCAACCCATTCAGGTCTCAAAACATTTCCTATTTATCGGGGAGATAACATTCATTGATTCCCAAAACTATGATGCCCAAGTAGTGGAGAGATTCTCAAGAACACATGATCACTCACCTTGAACAACAATGGTTATCGGTGATGATCCACATACAACTTCTGGAGAATCTAAGTTATATTTATTATATTCTTGATCAACTACATATTCTATATTTTCTCTTGGAAAAGGATCCGCCCAACCAGTGAAGTCTCACTTGTTTCCCCCCCAATAATGTGGAGAATAAAAGGATGATCATACAATGCTTCAAAGGGATCCATATGTATCAAGGCTTGATAAATGTTGTTATATGAGAACTACAATAACAGAACATTATCGACCCTTAATCCATTAAAATCCAATACACAAGCCCGAAATAAGTCTTCCTACCTTTTTATCATACCTTCTAGTTTTCTATCCACCTAAGGATGATACACTACACACATTTTCAAATGATTCCCATGAGATTTTTGTAAGGATTTCTTGAAATGAGATATAAAACAAGGATATCTATCAAATACTATCAAAATTGGTATTACATTCAACATTACCACTTACAAGATATAAATTATTTACAATTATAATACCATATGAGATTTATGAATAGGGAAGAAATGGAAGGACTATGGGAGTAGATCTAGTATCTCCCATATAGTATCATGTTTCCAAACTATTATTGGGAGAATTTTTAAAAAAAATCCACCATAATATAATCCCATTTCCAAAAATGAATAGGAAACAACTACAATATACTAATTTGTCACAAATTCTCTACCATAATATATTGACAATTAATGTATCTCAACAAAAACTTTTCCACCCAGATTTTCTCGAAAACCCATAAAAATCATGCTTTCAGTGCCTTATAAATTTTCTATATTCCTTGATGATTAAACATTCTTGAATATTTGTAACCATGAAGCGTTAGTTTCAGATAATCCATAGGTATGTCTATTTTATCCTGAAACAACAAAACAGATATCCTTCCCATCTTCCATCCCTCAGCAGTCTAACAATTATTGATTTTTGACCACATGACAACACATTTTGAGTTGTATGTCTTTGACTCTTTAACTATGGAAACCAAATTAGGAATGAAGGAAATTGAAATAAAATTATATCATTTCCTTGGTCTTCATCATATTCCAAGTGCATGTCACCTATCATGGATATAAACATCAACTAATCTAAAACGTTTTTTAAAATGAGCATATGACTTTCAGTTTTATGCATCTGCAATAGAATTTCTATTAACTGGTGTAAAAATAAATTAAATGTATAAAATTTGAATATAATCCATCCATATTCTTTATCTCAAGTTCAAATCCCATTCTGATAAAATATGTTTTAATGTCTAATGATTCGTAAACACTACAAATTTCTCACCAAAGAGGTAATGATTATGAGTCTTCAAATCGGGTACTACAATAGATAACTCAAAATCATATGTTTGTTAGTTCATATCATGTAACTATAAGTAGCATGATCCATAAGAAATAACATGATCTCCTTTTTTGATAACACATCCCTACCCCAAACATGAAGCATCATAATACACCAGATACCCTTACCTGTATTTTGGCAATATAAATATCGCTTTGGATGTAAGGCGGACCTTAAGCTCTTAGAAAAGACTTTTGATATTCATCATTATTTTGAAATGGAACATTTTTTCATGTAAAAAATGTTATTGGTGAATATAGTCAGGAATAAATCATTAGAAAATTTTCAGTAATAACCAGACAGACCAAGGAAACATTATATCTTGATGAAATTTTTAGGTAGTTTCCATGATAAAATAGCCTCTATCATTTGTAGATCCATAGAAACTCCTCATATAGAAATTTTTAGGCCAAGGAAACATACTTCTCCTATACAAAAATCACACTTTGATAATTTCATGTAACACCCCAACCTTTGACGTTTGGAGCTGGTACATTATATTATTATATTGGGATGATTAAAATGAACCAAACCCTAAAAGACCAAATAGTTTATTATTCTTGGTAAAATAGATACATATTTTAAATGAACATTACAATTTAAAACATAAAATTGAGAAACAAATTTCATCAAAAATTCCATTAATCCCCTTAGTGTAACCCTACATATCATAATCAAAACCCTACTTTGTAGCCTCGGAAAAAATAAAACATATGATAGGGGTGAGCTCAAATGCTTAGTAACGGTAAGAGTACAATTTAAGTTATGAGTAAATATGGAATAAACGATATAGTAAGGTAGCCAACTAAAAAACATTCTACTTAAATAATCACATGAGCTAGTAAACTTAGCCATGGATATTCTACTAGTCTAATGATGAAATGGAATATCAATATCTAATCCCATAATGATGTAATGCATAATGTTGTACATCTAAAATATACTCTCAAGTTGGCGTCTAGGAAGTCTAAAAATAAATGGTTAAGGCCTCAACCTAATACATATATAGTTTTTATCGTGAGACCTATTGATTCATCTAGGGACTATAGCGGGACCCTCCTATCACTTACTAATTCCTATGCATTCTTTATATGAATGTGGTGAAAATAAAACAACATAAACATTATAATTGAAAAACTAGCATACAGAATACATATAATTTAACCATAAACCTTGAATGGTATAAAAAAAGAACATCCACAGCCAATCCAAATCATAAAATATTCTATTAAAAATACACAATGATATTATAATATATCAGCCTAAAATCACAATAATATTCAACATGGATGTAGACATATTTGAAAATACCCTAATAAAACGGTTGTAATTTTCTTGAGAAAAATACCATTTTTACATTGAAACAATTTATTTAAAATCCATAATTTTCTAAAATAAAACATTATATATAAAAATTTATCTGGAAAAGTTTAATTGAATCTTCAAAATGTTAAGGATTTTTGGGGTTCAAAAAAATTATTTCCATTTGTTTTTTGAAAAATTCATAAATTAACTCACTTCAAAAATGAAAAAAAGATTCCTTTAAAACCATTTTTAAAAATTTAAAACATTTGTAAAAAAAAATTTCAAATGTTTTTACCATAATAGTAAAATTATTTTGGAATTTTTTATGAAACATGGACATGGATGATTATAATTTAATTGATTTCATTGAAATATTCTTTAGGAAAAAACATTTAAACATTCCAATGCTTCCCATGCCATATTGAAACATTTGAACTATAATACCCAAAATTAATATAATTAATAATATAACGAGAATAATTATATTCAATATATAACATTTCAAATGATCATTATATACACAACATAAAAAACATGTGGCCAATAAGGCATACATCTCATAGAAGTAAAAGTGAGATGAGAAAATCCTTACCTTACACATCCTTTATTATATTGTGTTTTAACCTCCAGTATATTAGTTTTTAGTATGTTATTAACTTATATCAGAACCTTATTCATATTTATGATATCATATATTATCTTCTTATATTATTTTGTCACCCAATTTTTAATAAACCTTCATTATTTTAACTATTTCCGGTGTTAATTGTATAGTTTCTTGAGTATGTTTTGATATGTTTTTTGTTGTTTTTATTAATCAGATAATCATATAATAATCTAAATAATGTAAAACATGATTTAAATATATTCGGTTGTATGGAATATCTCAATGGTGAAAAACCATGAGTATCCATGGATCTTAATCCTCAAATTTCACATATATGGGGCTTCCCTGATTAAACTCTTGATCTAATAAGACGCTGTTATTTCCATATCCTCTTAAGCTCAATAGAGGAGCTCGATCGCATATGGAATCTTGGAAATCTATAGCTTAAACCTATTCTCCTCATACTCCCTGAATTGGATTTCACATTTATTCTACACACCCACAAGAACACGATGTCTCAAATCTGAGTGAGAATCCATGGACTCAATTTCTACTTCCCGAATCCCAAAAATTTAAATGACATCGCCTCCTGCATCGGAACCCCACTGAATATTGATAAAAAAAGTTAAAATTGGATCTTGGTTAATATGATAGGGTCATGGTAGATGTCAATATTGAGAACAAGATTCCGAATGCGGTTTCCTTCAACGAAAATTACTACAAACCCTAAGGCTGATATGAGTATGAGTGCAAGCTTCCCTTTTGTGAAATCTGTAAAATTGTTGGACACACCCAAATTATTTGCATAGTGATGAAGGGGAATGTTAAAATATTGGAGTAATGAACAAAATATGACTACTGGACTCAAGTAAGAAGGAAGAAAAATGATAAGCCATCTTCCTTGGAGGAAACTAAAGTATTCATGAAGAAAATCGAGAAATGGGTAAAAAGGACACTACATTTGGGGGATCCTTCGGGTTCTAAATAGGATGATTTTGTGGAGGAAGATGAGAACATCAATGCTAATAAAGGTATATTCGAAGAGATTGAGTAAATGGTGCATAATGTTTATGAGCAATCGCAGACAATTGCTACTGATCATGTTTCATGCCAATACACCCTTATGGGTGATGGTAAGCAAAATGAAACACTTGTTGTTTCACATTTTGGGAAGGATATCAGCTCATCAGTGGTCTATGAATGTCATGTTCCCATAATTGATAGGGAAGATATAGGTGATTCCCCTGGTACTATAAATAATAATGAGAGTGGTTGCAGTGAGGTTCTGGAAAACAAGAAGCATGCTGGCCATTCCTTTGAGATCCCTTCTGGTATGGTGACATTTCATGTTGCTACATGTGACACTATAAATTCTATTCCTAGTATTTATAAATACATAATAGTTTAAGTGGCCTTATATCCCATTTCCCCAGCTGTTTCCTTTCCCTATATTACTCTTACTCAAGGAGAACAACATGTCTTGATTTCAAGGGGCGTCCAATTGTCTCCTTCTTTGAATGATTAAACTATTAAAATAATTCTTGAAATTACATATAATATCATTCTGAGGCCTGTTACTAATGTTACTCCACAAACCATGGCCTTAGTTTCAAGTGATATATTATTGGTAGTGGGATCTCTAAATATTTCCACTACTATTGTATCTTCATGCACACCTACAACTGATAAAACTTCTCTTATAACTCCATAGTTATCCCAAAAACCCCACATTTGAATGAAAAATATTTGGTGAAAAATCAAGGTGAAGATATTTTAGGTTATTCTAAATTATAATTTTTTTCATCTATGAGTAAATAGGGAATGAAATCCCACCCATCCTTCTGTCAAACCCCAAGGAGATCAATGAGGAATAAGGGCTCAGGTGGATCAAAAAAATGGAGTTCAAACTCCAAATGTAGGTTTTAATGAATTGTTTCTTTTGGTATTGTTAGTGTATTTCTAACTCTAACACTTATATTTATCTTAAGATATTTATTTTGACTCAAAAACCAATTTTTTTTTCTATTTCTAAGCCTAGAACTAATTTTTCTTTGAAATATTTTCATCTATGTTCTAATGATTATAATTTCTTTTTTTGCATGCAGTGATGGACTTGCTACTGAATCACTTTTTTTATCATTTATCTTTTCAATATGTTACTGTTTTCAGTGTTTTTGAGCAGATGATTACCTGGGAATTTTTCTATGATGGTTTATATTCTTATTGCACTATGATCAATGCTAAGAATAGATAACAAGTCGAAGATCCATTTTTCACGACCTTAATATCCTATATAACATTATATAGGATCCCTCGTTTGTGATCAAGGATTTCAATGCTATTCTAAACCCTGGTGAAAAAATTGGACCATCCCACTCTTTTATCTCCTCAGAATAATTTAAATTTTATATTGAGCGTTGTAATATTATGGAAATCAAACTCATAGGTGCTACGTTCACTAGATATAGAAGACACCACAATAGGGTAAGGTCTAGAATACATGATATAGATTTCACTAATATCTATGAACTAGACAAATGGGACTCCATATCGAGAATTAACTTACCAAAGATCAACTTTGACCATTATCTTATTCTCTTCAGTCATCTCAAAAAAATTTAAAACCCTCCCTCCCTTTTATATTTAATAATGCTTGGGCTACGGATCAAGAATTTAATAGCACTATTAATGCTTTTGGGATGTTCTGAGGCATTAAAAAGATGAATTTTCTTGCATCACTAAACTAATGCACCAGAAGTAGTGTATAATGGGATTGTGTCATGACGGGTCCTCGAGATCCGTTCCATGACTACCCAAAGCCCACCATCCATAGGCCAGGGGCTGGTGACTAGCACCAAAGGCGTGATTCCCGATATAAGGAAGGCACTGCCTTTATGTAAGAGAACAAACACCACAGAGTATGCAAGCAGAAGTAAACACTAAGTAAATAGAGTTCAAAAGTAAGTGCTGGAAAGTAAATGGGCCAGTATACAAACCCAAACTGAATGTAAAGTACAACTGAAAGGGAGTACAACAACTGAGAGGTAAAGAAGTGTGTTTGAGTCGTCCTCTGGAAATCCCACCTGATGGATGGGTACAGATAGTATCCTCTACTCCTTAGCTCCAACCGTCTGCTCCGAGCATGTCTCATCCAATGATCCACCTCCAGGTACCGTCCAGCTCCACGAGCTCCTACCTCGATCAGTGCTGTCCGTCGTCTGCATCCAACAAAACGTAGTACGGGCATACCCTGTGCAGGGGTGGGTATACACTACTCAATAGGGACCCCGAGACCCCCGAAGGTCTCCCAGAATCTATGAAGGATAAACCAAAAAGGAATGATACAATAACGAAATAACAACCAACCCTACTTAGGTATATTCCCATACATATACCTAAGTCATCAATTCCAGTTTGGCTCTAAAATCTGATCCCAAGTTCGATCTAGTCCACACAGGATAGTACAACACAATCCACACAGGAATGCACAACCCAATCCACATAAGAAAACAAGTCAATAATATTGAAGTTTTTGATTCAAAGTCAAGACCCAGCTCACACAGGTATACTTCTTCGTAAGACGATAGAGATGATCAGATATTTCTACTAATTCATCTAAGATATCAGACCCACATAGGATACAAGACCAGCTAAGGTGTCAGACCCACAAAGGAAACAAGACCAGCCACTCTGCCGGACCCGCGTAGGATACAAGTATAGATTCAAATACTGTAGGACCCACGTAGGATACAAGAACCGTAGTCATGTATTGTTGAACCCACATAAGATACAAATATATTATTCATAACCTTCGAACCCATGGAGGATTCTAGTATGGTCATCGTCGTTGCCGAACCCACGGAGGATCGCGGTACAGTCATCATCTTCATCGCTGTCGTAGCCAGATCTAGGGTTCTTGCACACAGCATGCTCGATTCCAGGAGGGTCTCTTCCATGATCCAAGGGGTTTGATACATCAATTGACACAAAGTCTGGAGTTTATGTATCCCAAAATTTCGTCTCGTCAATAGGAACTTAACGCGACTGACGGCGCGTCAATCGGACGCCTGGTCAGAGAGTTATTGGCTTTTTCGTCCCAGGGGCCTGGTTGGTTTTTAAGTCAAGACCAACCCAACCATACTAAAACTTCATCCAAACCTCGAGCAGAGTAAGCCAAAAGAAACGTCTCACTTAGTGGAATCCAACAAAGTCGACCGAACGTAAATCGGACGTCCGGAACTCATGTTATAAGTGTTTCCGCTCCAAAGGCCCAGTTGGTTTCTTGTTCGAACCAACCCGGCCATACCCAATGTTCTCCGAAACCTTGGGTGTAATATACCGAAATGACCATCTCGATCCAGGGATCTCTACACAACTGATGGTGCATCGATTAAAGGTATGTATCACATGTTACTTGCGTTTGAACGGATCTGTCCGATTTTAGGGGGGTTTGGGCCCGGACCGACCCGGCCAATTAGGGCGTGGCCCGGCCCGGCTGGAATGGCCCGGCCCTGCCGGAACAGCTCAGCCTAATGCGGGGTTCCGACCCAGCATAGGCGGCCCAGCCCGGTGCGGGCGGTCCAGCCCGGTGCGGCCGGTGGGCCTAGTGTGGGCGTGGCCCGTGTGGGCAGCAGCTCGGCCGTTTCGGCTGAGAGGAAAATGGGGGGTGCTGCCACCCTTGTCTTGAAACGGTGGCCCCCCACATGGAGGGGGCCCACCTATCTTCCGTCGGGGGTTAAAACCCCCGACCTCCAACGAACGGCCGACCCGGTTGGCCGGCTGGTGCCACCGCTGTGGGACCCCATGGTCCCGCCCTTCTGAAGCGCCGGCGACCAGCGATTCCTGCCACCCTTCCCTGCATAGCTGTGGCTTCGGCCGTGACCCTTTTCCGTCTAGTGCGGCACGACTCCGCCACACCCCTCCGCCATGGCCCGACTCCGGCCACTGCTTCTTTCGGCCTCAACGGCACGACGCGATAGCGCTACACTCCTTCGCCATGTGTTATTCCACGTTCCCACGCGGTGTCGTTGCACCGCCTTCCATCATTCCAAATCACAATGGTTAACATCAACAAAGGGGAAGGAGGATCGACCATGTTAATGCGGTCCAACATCCTCCCGTTAATTTGATAGCAGGCAGCTAAGAAAATTAACGACGAATGCCAAAATAAGACACGAACATAAAACAATACCCTACCTTGATAACGAGTTGACGATCGGTGAGCGTTGTGGAAAAAGAAGTTGCGGGGTGAGGCTCCATACACATTGATGGAGATCATCTGAGGTGGAGAGGCATCTCACACTGGCTGCGGAGAAGAGAAGAAAGGCACGACGATCTCTCCTTGCGGTGACGGCGTTCTTTGTCGAGGTCTGGACATTCCTCACGTTCTCCAACGAAGAAGATAAAATACCCAAGGCTTTGTGTATTTTCTCCCAATTCTTCTCACACAACAACCACAAAATAAAATAAGGTTCATCCTTATTTTATTAATCCCATGCCCTGAATTCAAAATTCAACTCTTAATTAAATACATTGATTAACTTAATCAAATTATTTAATTAGAGAGTTGACATGTAATTAAGAGGGGGAGAGGATGAGTTACACATTAAAGCTAGAGGGGGGTGTTTAATGGGGTGTTAGGAAATTTAAGGTGGTGGGGGCTTGTGTTGGGCCCACCCCACCTCCTCACAAATTCATTTCCCTTAACTCTTAAACCACTAGTGGGGTAATAAAAATAAAATTGTAACACAACTATATTTTCATTCATCACATTTTTAACAACTCCACCCAAGAAAACGCACCTCTGAAAAAGGTGTTCCTAAGAAATTGCCGGCGCTACAGTTCCATCAGTTCCCTCAGATTTTGATTCTGAGCATCAGTTCAAAAGTTAGGAAACCCCGCTCATTCGTTCACTGAATGAACCGAAGCTAAACATTAGAAAATGATTCCTGCCACACCAGGCCTCAGAGTCAGGTGCCGTCAGAAACTGCATACTTGTAAAATCCCAAATAAATTAAGAAAAAAATATCCTTGAAATTTACAGTTATTTACATTACTCCCACCTCAGGGTTTTATATCCCTGTAATGATACATCACAAACTAGGGGAACAAATGATGGTACTGAGCACGCATCTGAGGCTCCCGCTCCCATGTGCTCTTCTGGAGGTTCCTGTGCTGCCACCTGATGCATACTAGAGGAATCGAACGCCCACGTAGGGCCCGCTCTTGTTGATCCTCGATCTCCAATGGGACCCTTTCAAAAGTCTCCCATTCATCAATGTCTAGCTCCCCATGGTTGATGACATGCATTGGGTCATGCATGTACTACCTCAGCTGAGATACGTGCAAGACATCGTGCACCTGGTGCAACAGAGGTGGTAGAGCCAGGAAATAAGCCACCTCGCCTATCCTGTTGAGAACCTGGAGTGGTCTGATGAAGCACGAATATAAATTGCCACCCCGACCAAATATCGGTAATCCACGTCGAGGTGAGACTCGCAAGAAATGTGGTCACCATCCTCAAACTCTAGTGGTCTCCACCTACTGTTAGCATAAGACTTCTATCGGCTCTGAGCTGTCCTCATCTACTCCTGGATGACATAGACATTCTCTGTCGTAGCCTGGGCCATATCTGGTCCCAAAAGTGCTGACTCCACAGGGTTTTTCCAACACATAGGTGATATTCAAGGTCGACCGTACAATGCCTCGTATGGTGCCATCCCGATGGTGGAGTGGTAGCTATTATTATATGCAAACTCCACCAAGGGTAGGTGATCCTCCCAAATGTGACCAAAGTCGTGGACACATGCACGGAGCATGTCCTCGAGAGTCTGAATGGTCCTCTCCATTTGACCATCTGTCTAAGGGTAAAAGGTGGTTCTCAGACGTAGTTGAGTCCCAATTCCCTCTTGCAACCCCTTCCAAAGCTGGTAGTTAAAGCAATCATCTCGATCAGAGACGATAGATGATGGCACAACATGAAGCTGTACAATCTCCTCAACATAGAGGCGTCCCGAGATCTCCACTGAGCCCTGCTCTCTAATGGGTAAGAAGTGGGCCGACTTGGTCAGTCGGTCGAAAATCACCCAAATGGAGTCGTGAACTCTGGAAGTATGTGGAAGTCCAGTCATGAAATCCATATATATATCATCCCACTTCCACTCAGGGACCTCCAAGGGCTGTACCAAGCTCTCTAGTACCTGGTGATCCACCTTCACCTGCTAACAGTTGAGGAATTGAGAAACGAACTCTGCCAGAGAATTCTTCATACTGAGTCACCAGTGCTATCGTCTGAGATCCTGGTATATCATTGCCACTCCTGGATGTACCGCTAAAGAGGAAGTGCGAAACTCTCTTAGCACTTCCTCCTGTAATGTAGCTGGTACCATGGTATGTCCTCTGAAAAGGACTTTGTGCTCTCATCCTAGAGAGAAACCTTCAGGTGAATGTCCTATAAAAATACAAGCATGCTGCGTCTCACAATAAATGTCCCCACGTTGTGCCTCTCTGACCTGCTGAAGAAGTGGAGGTGTGACTATGAGCTACTGAAGGAAAGCTGCCCCATCTCTATCCACGAAGGATATCTGTAAAGCGGCTAGTTTCTTTGTCACCTCTCCATGTAGCTGAATGCCCATCCTACTACTGAGATCATCGGCTACTACGTTCTCCTTTCTAGGAGTATAGACTATCTCAAAGTCATTGTCCTAGATGAACTCGAGCCATCACCGCTATCTCAGGTTCAGGTCCTTCTGCGAGAAGATGTACCTGAGACTCTGGTGGTCAGAATAGATTGTAAAGGGCTCTCTAATCAGATAGTGTCACCACATCTTTAGAGCAAAGACCATTACTGATAACTCCAGGTCATGGGTAGTATAGTTATGCTCGTGCTGCCTCAACATTCGTGTTCCATAGCTGATCACTGCCTTCTCCTGCATCAGGAAACACCTGAGTCCGGTCCCTGATGCATCACCATAGACTACATACCCTACTCCCTCCTCTGGTCGCCTCATGATGGGTGCACTGTTCAATCTCTATCTCAACTCCTGGAAGCTTTTCTGACATCTATCTGACCACACGGAGGGTTCCCCCTTCTTCATCAAAGATGAAAGTGGTGCCGCAACTCTGGAGAAGTCTGGCACAAATCTCTGATAGTACCCAATCAGACCTGAGAAACTCTGCACCTCTGTCACGCTCCTGGGTAGCTCCCAAGCTAACACTACCTTGATCTTCACAAGATCCACCGCAACTCCCACCTCAGAGATGACATGTCCCAAGAAGTGGACATCACATTTCCAAAACTGACACTTAGAGAGATAACCATAATGTTGGTGCTCTCAGAGTGTGTCTTGTACAACCCGTAAGTCGTAGGCATGATCCTCCTCAGTAGTCGAGTATATCAATAAGTCGTCGATGAAGACCATGAAAAGTCGATCGAGGTATGACTGAAAGATCCTATTAATGCGACTCATGAACACTGCTGGAGCATTGGTTACGCCGAAAGGCATAACCATAAACTCATAGTGGCCATACCGACATCTGAAGGCCGTCTTCTGCACATCCTCATCTCGAACTCTGAGCTGATGATAGCCTGACCTAAGATCTATCTTCGAGAACCACCGTGCTCGCTTGAGCTGATCGAACATGTCGTCGATCCTCGGTAGAGGATACTTGTTCCTCATGGTCACCTGGATCAGACGACGGTAATCGAAACATAGTCACAAACTCCCGTCCGCCTTCATGGGGAACAAAATCGGGGAAGCCCAGGGTGAAAAACTGGTTCGGATGAATCCCTTGCCATGCAAGTCCTCCAGCTGTACCAGTAGCTCTCAAAGCTCAACGAGAGCCATCCGATATGCTAAAGTAAATATCGGGGATGTCCCAGGGTACATGTCAATATAGAATTTTGCATCTCTACGAGGAGGTTGTCCCGGAACATCGTCAGGAAAAACGTCCGCATATTGATCCACCACTACAGGAAAACTCAGAATCCGCACGTAAACTGCTCCTAGGATGAAGCTAGCCAACTAATGCGTGATCAGCTATCCTCTCCTCTTCGTGATTCCATCCTACACTTCAAAGGCTCCCCACTCACTAGTGAAGGTGAACCTGCTCCCATTAGTGCGAACACACTGCAACGTGCGCCTAATACCGTTGATCTGCGAATGGACTGTAGATAACCAATCATGCCCAAGATGATGTCGTAAGGCCTCAACGATGCTACAAGAAGATCCCAACCGAATCTCTCACCTCCTAGAGTAAGCTCACACTGCCGACACCCGTGCGTAATCGTCGAGTCTGCTCCCATTAGGAGTCTCTAGCAGTAAGGATCGATCCAACGGCTCCGTCGGAATCTCCGAGCTCCGAACAAGGGCAGCGACAATGAAATAATGACTTGCTCATATGTCTATAAGAACTGCAGCAAGGGTGGAGTAAACATAGATACTACCTCGAATCATCTCTGGTACGCCGTGGTCGTTGGCCTCCGCTGCCTGAAGCTAAGCCTTCCTTTTCCTTCTAGCTCCCTGTGGTCGGGGTGGACCTCCTGGTGGTGGTGGTGGTAGAGCCTTAAAGCATCTCCCACCACCCACTACTCGGCCAACTCATCTGCCTCGTCCGTCTACTCCCTACGGACAGTCACGATCGACCCTCTGCCTCTTCTTGGGTGGTCCCACAACGGTCTGATGCTCCTCTGCATGGCGGGTTGGGCATTCATGAGCCATGTGGCCCTGCCCGCCGCATGCGTAACACTATCTGCTACTTGTAAGACTGGCTCTGCACCGTGTGCACCGAACCACTGAGCCAGTGTCCTGAGGCCGTCCGCCTGATGGTGTTGTCTGCCTGGACCCCTATGAAATTCTTCGACTACCAGCTGCAGAAGACTCTGTTACATGCCGCCCTGCGGTAGGTCTCGTTGCTGGTGTAGGCTTAACGAGAAATCTCTCTACAAGAAGGGATCACTTCAGTACTCCTGCCTGCATCGGAATGCTGAGAGAGATCATCGATGCCCTGATCTCATGCCTCAGTCCCTGATCGATGGTCTGGGCCTGGAAGAATGGGTCCCATACCGTGTATGTGGAATAGCGTGAGAGATCAGTAAATCTCGCCGAGTACTGGGCTACCGTCATGCTGCTCTGTCGCAGCTGTAGTAGCTCCTGAATGCGCACCGCACGAAGGGTGGCTGGGATGAACTTCGAGTGAAAGAGGCTCTCAACGTCTGGACAAAGGAGAGATGCATCTTCGTGCACCTTGAGCATCAGGATCTACCATCTTCTTGCTTCCGCATGTAGGAGACTCGCTGCAAGGATCACCATGATTTCAGCTGGTGTCCATATAACCTGAAAACTCGTTCAACAGCCTCTAGCCAATCCGCAGCTACCTGAGGGTCTGTCACCCCACAAGACATGGGTGGTCTCTGACGCTGAAACTCATGCAGTGCACTACAGCGACCTGCACTGTCAACAGCTGGGGCTGGTGGCATCGGTGGCCCGATGGGTAGAGGTACCGCTGATGCCTCAACTGTAAAAGGGCCCTACACCGAGGCCTCCTTTCTCGGTGGGCTGTCGTCTCGCAAAAAGCTGGGAACCCTAGTTGGCTACCGTGGTGGGGCTATCCTGAAAAGAAACTAGTGCGCCACGGTCAATACAGTCTACCTGGTGAGCTGACACAAAGTAATCACAAATAAAACTTTTCAAACACACATGCAATCAATGTTTTCATGTACTGTGTCGAAAATCAGAAGTCAGGGTCCTGGTATATGGATACGTCGGCCGCCGAACCAACACTAGACTCCTTGAACTGATAACCACACTCAATAACCTTAACACTATTTCTTCACATAGAAGAAAGATCAGAGTCATGAGTTCTGTGGTTGAACCGAACTCCTCTGATACCAATTTGTCACGACCCGTCCTCAGTACCCGGGCCGTGACTACCCCAAGCCCACCTTCTATAGGCCAGGGGCTGGTGACTATCACCAAAGTCATAATTCCATATATAAGGGAAGAAATTTCCTTTATGTAAGAGAACAAACACCACAGAGTATGCAAGAATAAGTAATAAATATGTAAATAGAGTACAATAGTAAGTGATGGAAAGTAAATGAGCCAGTATACAAACCCAAACTGAAAGTAAAGTACAACTGAAAAGGGAGTACATCAACTGAAAATTAAATTAGTGTGTATGAGCCGTCCTCTGGAAATCCCACCTGAAGGGTGGGTACAGATAGTCTCCTCTGCTCCTCGGCTCCAGCCGTCCTCTCCGAGAACATCTCGTCCAATGATCCACCTCCATGTTCCATCTAACTCCACAAGATCCTACCTCGATTAGCGTTGTCTGTCGTCTGCATCCAACACAACTTAGTGAGAGCATACCCCATGCATGGGTGAGTATACGCTACTCAGTACGGATGCCGAGACCCCCAAAGGTCTCCCAGAATCCACGAAGGATAAACCAAAAAGTAATGATACAATCACGAAATAACAACCAACTCTACATAGGTATATTCCCATACATATACCTAAGTCATCAATTCCAGTTTGGCTCCAACATCCGAGCCCATGTTCGATCTAGTCCACATAGGATAGTACAACCCAATCCACACAGGAAATCCCAACCCAATCCACAAAGGAAAATAAGTCAGTCATATCGAAGATTTTGATTGAAAGCCATGACTCAGCTCACACAGGTATACTTCTTCGTATGATGATAGAGATGATCAGATGTAGCTACAGATTCATCTAAGCTGTCAGACCCATGTAGGATACAAGACTAGCTAAGCTATTGGACCCACAAAGAATACAAGACCAGCCGCTTTGCCGGACCCACGTAGGATACAAGTACAGAGTCAAATACTGTCGGACCCACGTAGGATACAAGAATAGTAGTCACGTACTGCCGAACCCACATAGGATACAAGAAAAATAGTCATCACCGTTGAACCCACAGAGGATTCCAATACGGTCGTTGTTGATGCCAAACCCATGGAGGATCCCGGCATAGTTGTCATCGTCGTCGCATTCGCAGCCAGCTCTAGGGTTCCCGCACACATAATGCTCGATTCCGGGAGGGTCCGCTCCACGAGCCAAGGGGGTTGATACATCAACTGACACGAATTATGTATTTGATGCATCCCAAAGTTTCGTCTTGTCAATAGGAACTTAACACGACTGACGACGCGTCAATCGGACTCCCGGTCTGAGAGTTATTGGCTTTTTCGTCCAAGGGGCCTTGTTGGATTTTAAGTCAAGACCTACCTTACCATACTCCAACTGCGTCCAAAACTCAATTGGATAAATCCAAATGAACCATCTCACTGAGAGGAATCCAACGAAGTCGACGTCACGTCAATCGGACGTCAGGAACTGAAGTTATAAGTGTTTCTGCACCAAAGGCCCAGTTGGTTTCATGTTTGAACCAACCCGGACGTACCCAAAGTTCTCCTAAACCTAGAGTTTATTATAAAAAAGATACCTCCTCGATCCAAGGATCGCTACCCAACTGACGGTGCATCAATCAGAGGTCTGTAACCCATGTTACAGGCGTTTGAACGAATCTATTCGATTTTAGGGGTTTGGGCCCAGACCAACCCGACCCAAAACCCCCATGGGTCAGCCCAAACCGGGGCGACGTGACCCAGTTCTGGGTACGGCCCATTATAGAGTGGCCCGGACTAGCTGGAATGGCCCTACCTAGCGTGGGGGTCCGCCCCAGCGCGGGCGGCCCGGCCCCGCGCGGGTGGTCCTGCCCGGCGCGGCCTGTCCGGTCTGGCGCAGCCGGGCGGCCTGGCGTGGGCGCAACCCGTGTGGCCAGCAGCTCGCCCATTTCGGCCTAGCGGAAAACAGGGGGTGATACCCCCATTTTATTGAAATGGCAGCCCCCCCACATGGAGGGGCCCCGCCTATCTGCCGTCGGGGGTTACCACCCCGAGCCTCCTCCAAACGGTCAACCCGGTTGGTTGGTCGGTGCCGCCGCTGTGGGACCCCGTAGACCCACCCATCTGATGCGCCGGCGGTTGGTGATTCTGGCCGCCCTCCCCTGAACAGCCGCTGCTTGATCCGTGGCCCTTGTTCATCCAGTGCCGCGCGAAGGCGCTGTGCCCCTCCGCCGCGGCCTGACTCCGGCCGTGGCTTTTTTTGCCCTCAACGGCGCGGCGTGACGGTGTCGCGCCCCTTCGCCGCGTGTTATTCCTCATTCCCACGCGGTGCTGTTGCACCGTGCTGCCATCGTTCCAAATCACAACGGTGAACATCAACAAAGGGGGAGGAGGATCGACCGTGTTTGTGCGGTCCGACCTTCTCCCGTTAATTTGATAGAAGGCGGCTAAGAAAATTAATGATGAATTCCAAAATAAGCCACGAACATAAAAAAATCCCCTAACTTGAATACGAGTTGACGATCAGTGAGTGTTGTAGAAAACGACGTTGCGGGGTGAGGCTCCGTACAAGCTGACGGAGATCGTCTGAGGTGGAGCGGCGTCTCACCTCAACTGCGGAGATGAGAAGAAAGGCACGATGATCTCTCCCTGCGGTGACGACGTTCTTCGTCGAGGTCTTGATGTTCCTCACGTTCTCCAAATAAGAAGATAATGATCCCCAAGGCATTGTGTATTTTCTCTCAATTCTTCTCACACAACAACCCCCCAATAAAATAAGGTTCACCCTTATTTTATTAATCCCAAGCCATGAATTCAAAATTCAACTCTTAATTAAATACATTGATTAACATAATAAAAAAATTTAACGAGTGAGTTGACTTGTAATTAAGAGGGGGAGAGGATGAGTTACAGATGAAAGCTATAGGGGGGGTGTTGAATGGGGGTGATAGGAAATTTAAGGAGGGGGCTCATGTGGGCCCCACCCCACTTCCTCACAACTTCCTTTCCCTTAACTATTAAACCACTAGTGGTGTAATAAAAATGTAATTGTTAAACAACTATATTTTCATTCTTCACATTTTTAACAACTCCACCCGAGCAAACGTACCTCCGAAAAAGGTGTTCCTAACCAATTACTGGTGCTGCAGTTTCATCGGTGCCCTCAGATTTCGATTCCGAGCACCGGCTCAAAAGTTAGGAAAACCCGCTCGTTCGTTCACTGAATGTACCCAAGATAAACTTTGGAAAATGATTATGGGCACACCGGGCCTCGGAATCAGGTGCCATCAGAAATTCCATACTCATAAAATCCAAAAGAAATTACGAAAAAAATTTCCTTGAAATTTCCGGGTCTTTACAAATGTGTAGCTCCAAATTTAAAAAATTTAACAAGGACATATCCTATCTAGAGAATAAACTTATTCAATTTCAAAGCTCTAATACTTGCTATGATTTTTCTTTAGATCCTCAACTAGAAGTTAGTACATCTTTGAAACTCAACTATCTTCGGAAAATTAAAGATAACATGTAAAAGTAAATTTTCAAAACCAAATGGCTTTTAGATGGAGATAAGAAATGAACTTTCAAAAATTCTCCCCAAATAATTGAAAAGGTATATAGACCTATTTCTTTTTATTGAGATGAGTACACCCTCTTTGAAATTGTGGAGGTTATTTATAATCAGGTGGTCTCTTATTTTCATAAATTTTTCAAGGGTTCAGATCTTTTCAATGATCTTCTACCTAATATCATACCAAATATGGTGACTGTTGAAGACAATGAATACATTTTAAGCATCCCTTTTGAACATGAAATCAAGGACACTATTTTTATCCCCAATCCTTATAGTACCCCGAGACCTGATTGTTTGAACAATGGTTTCATTCAACACTATGGGAGATCATTCATTTGGATTTTTGAAAACTTTTCAAAACATTATTTTCCAATGGTGTTCTCACACATGAGATAAATTCCCAATTCTTTACTCTTATTCTTAAACTGGACGATGTCTCTAACAGTCACCTTTTCCGACCTATTCCTTTTATTAATACAATTTACAAAATTATCTCTAAACCATTTTCTAATAGACTTGCCTCCATTTGTAATAGAATTGTTTCTGGGAAACAATTTGTTTTCATCAATGGTAGTTCTATTCTAGATTGCATCTATCTTGCTTCCAAATGCACTAATTTTGAAAGAAAAGTCACTATAGGAGGCAATGTTTCCATTAAACATGACATTAGAAAAAAAATTTGATACCATTGTTTGGTGTTTAATTTTCAAGGTTCTCAAAAACATTTGGTTGAATGACTATTTCTCTGGTATGATCATCTCGTTATTCAAATCAACATCCATCTCCATCCTGGTTAATGGTGTGCCAAAAGGATTATTTAAATTCACCAAGGGTGTTAGGCAAGGTTATCCTCTCTATACCATTGTTTTTTCCAATAATGAGGATTAATTAAAAAGATTACTCACCAGCGCTATTTATCAAAAAAATATTCAACCTATGTAGGATTTTGAAACATAAATGCTCCCACCCATCTTTTATATGAGGATGGCATTATTCTGTTTTTACATAGAGAAAAAAGGAATATCCAAAAAATTAAAAATGCTATGTCTCTCTATGATGAAATCTCTGCTCAGTCTAAAAGCTAGAGAAAATCCTTTGTGTTCTTTGGGAAGAACATTGCTTCTAATAGAAAAATTAATATCATCAATTACATAGCTATCAAGGATGGTTCCTTCCCCTGCACTTATCTTGGGGTTCCTATTTTCTAGGGAAGACCTAAATCTAGTTACTTTTACACCATTTTTGATCATATTACCAATGAAATTTCTTCATGGAAGAGTAAATATCTTTTTATGGATGGCGGAATTTGTCTTTTCAAATCTACAATTGTCTCTAAAATGGTTTAATTGATGATGGGTCACAAGTGGCCTACTGGTCTCCATAAAAAACTCCATGTTTACATTAAAAATTTTGTTTGGACCGGTAGTATGATTGAAGGGAAGACTGTTCCCATTCATTGTATCACCAATTGCATGAATTTGGGCACAGTTTGTCTTGGAATAAAAATATTTAATATTTTTTTGACTCTCTTTAATCTACGATGACTTTGAAGTTAATTCATAACAACTCTAATTCTAATCATTTTCTCAAAAAAATATACATTTCTAGACGTAATGATGGAAATTTTAGCTACATTAATTCATCATTCTAGTATTCCATTAGTCAATACTTGACCAAAAATATGAACAACTCTTGATGAATGGTCAGTACTAATTCCTCTATAAAATTTTGGCTTGATAACTGGACTGATGAGCCTTTATTCTCTGTGCTTCCTTCCATTAATCCTTCTCAAAATACCAAATCCACTATTAGGGATGTTGTTAATTCTCATGACCTCACTCTCTCAAATATCATCAGTAATTTTATTGAAAACAATCCCTTCTCCAACTCTATGGATTTTCTCATTTGGGATCCTTCTTACAATTGTGTTCTAAATTCCAAATGTTTTTACCTTAACAATTTCATAAATTCTGATTCTAGCCTATGTTGGTTGAAATCTTTTAGTAAACCATGGATTTAGACCTCGAGACCTACTATTATTTGGAATGTTGTTCATAATAGGGTCCCCAATGAAGTTTGATTACAATATTTTGGGATTTATATTTGATCTAGATGTCACCTATGAAACCAGGACAGAGATGATGCAAATCATTTGTTTCTATCATGTGCTATAACTGCAACTCTTTGGAATTACATTCTTGACATTTTTGGTCATATATGGTTACTTCTTGGATCTATCATCTCTTAGTTTCAGCATTGTGTTGACTCTATATCTTCCCAAGAAATCAAGAATAATTTTCTCACTGTTGTTGTTGAACACATACATGTGATATGGTATGAGAGAAATAATATTCCTTCTTATAATTGCACATCTAGGCCTAATGTAGGTAAGACATAGATTCTTATTTCCATATGGGTCACTCCCTCAATTAAGAAAGCATATTGTGACAACACTGTGGGTGAATTTGAGATCCTACACTGACTACGGTTTGCCGGTTCATACAGACAACCGCAATGAATATTTGAGGTATTCTGGAATGCTCTGATTTTAGGATGGATCAAAGTGAATGTCTATGGTGCCTCAAATGGAAACTTGGGACCTACTGGATGTTGTTCCATTTCCATATACTATCTGGGTAGGTTTCATATATGCTTATTTGGAGGTAGTGGTAAGACCTTGTCTCTGGAAGTGGAAATGATGGGGGTGATACATGTGGTGGACTTGTCCAAAAAAAAGGGTTGTAATAAAATTTTGATTAAAAGTGAATCAAAAACTATTTTCCAAGATATATGGAATGAGTGGTTCATATTTCTTGTCCACTTACTTCACGTTTGATAGATTTACTTGCTTTACTCTTGAAAATCAACTACAATGCAACTCACGAATTTTGTGAAGAGAACCTTGTTGTTGGTGGTCTTTCCAACAAGGGTTTCAACCATGAAATTACATGTCATGACTACTTTCCTAGTGATATTCTCTCATTTTCTGATAATGATTGTAATAAATTTTCATCTTTCAGACTCTTGTAACCTGTTTGTTTTTTCAATAAATTGTGTCTTGGTTTTTGACTGAGGTACCACCTTCCAAAAAAATTATATATATGTATATGATAATTATATTATCCTATATATGTCATATATATGAAATATTTTTATTTAAACCATCCTTTATACATTATATGTATAGTGTGAACGAATAACATTACTTTGAGGAGGCGGTAGTCCACTCCTTCTCAAATGATGTTATCATATTTAGAAAAAATGAAAAGTATAAAGATATGTGTTATAATATAAATAAATAATTATAAATAAATAATAAATATCATAAATATCAAATATAGTGAGAGTTTCCATCATAATACCCATCCATTAAAGGTGGTAAGGTAAAAATAACAATCTTCATTTCGTGAGGCAGTAGTTCACTATACATATAAACAATATGTTTGTTACCCATTAGATTGATGTGTGTGTATGTGTATGTTATAAAGTTATCATAAAAACAAATCATTATATTTATTATACAAGTGTTTTTATATAATAATCGAATAATACGAAATTAAGGAGTGGAGAATGAAATAAATAAAGTGATCGTTGAAGAATATGACCTCATTTTCAGGTAACGCCTTTGGTTTTATACCATAATATATCCCTGGAAAGATTTATTACAAAATGGAGAAATATAAGATGAAGAGGGATAAATTGAGATATTATTTGGGTAAGGTTTAGTTGGGATATAAGGGTAAAAGTAGTGTAAGGAACTGAGGGATGATGTTCCCCTTTATAATTGAGGTGACAAGTACTTTTTGAAACTCCAAAAATATTTAATTATAATAATGCTATTATAGAGACAAAGACATATAAATGGCCTATTAATGAGTAGGGGAAGCAATTTTATACCATATATTATCCTCTTTGGGATTATTTAACATTTTTTTATTTTTAGATAATTTAATAATACAGTAATTCAAAAAAATATCATTATTGTTAAATTTGATACTTTTCATTTAATTCGACTTCCATTACATCAATACAAAGTGTGAATTAGAATATAATACTTTAAAAAATCCATAATATATCCTATAGATATATAAAATTAATTATAAGCATTAAATCATCTTAAATATATCAAAACTAATACTTCTAAGAAAAATTATATTATTGTTCTGCTAATTAAATAAATATTGTTTCATCATTGAAGAAGTATTTAAGGTAAATATTTAATTTAAAAAAATTAAAAATAAATTTATTTAATTACGATAGCTTCATTATGTTCAAATAGAAATTTATTTTTATTCATATCCTAATTTTCAGTATCTAGACACCTAATATATATTAAATACAAAGATACTGACATTCGGTAACTGTCCTTGATTTGAATGATATATATTTTATTTTCATTTACATGTTACCATTAAACAAAAAAAATTATATAATATGGCGGTAATGTTATAATAATTTTCATAAAATTATTTTTTTACAAGTTTAGGTCATGGTTATTCCCTAATATTTTGGTTTTGACCCCTTTTTAAACCCTTTAACTCATACCTTGACTACAGGTGTTTTGATTAGGTAAGGGTTAATATAGTTACTCTAAAATACAAAAAGAATTGTAAATAGATAATTTATGACATATTTAACCTTATACAAAAATTTTAGCCTAATTTTATATTTATAGTATGTTTTTATGATTTATTATATTATTTTTTATTTTAAAATATTAATTTTGTCAATTTTGACACTATTCATTACTTAAATTTTTAAAAATATCATAAAAGTAAGATAAATTAGAACCAATACATCCCAAAAATCACTAACATGTTAAATAAATCTAAAAATTTCGTATCTGATATTAATCATCTAAAATTATATGTATTTTAGCACTTTTAATAAAATTTAATTGATATTTAATTTAATTAAACAATTAACGCATCATCAGTGTATCACCATTTAAAGTAATTATTTTATCACCATAAATTATAAATAAATTACCAGGACGTATAAAATAATTTTATATTTAAAAATACTATTTATAGTGAAACATATACATTATATAACCCCTCATTAAATATAATTCAATTCTTAAAAACAATAGTGTGACGAAATTTACTTTTCATTGAATATAATATTAAAAATGTCATACTCTCATCCATGTCAATTTCAAACGTTATATTTCAGCCCAAGGATGTTTTTTATATTATATTTCTCATCAAAAAAACTTATGAAAAGTGTTAGGGTATGTTTATAATATTTATTATATTTTTTTACATTTAAATAACTGATTTTCACCTGACCATGGCATATAAAAAATTACTAAAGTTATTATTCATAGTTTTCAAAAAATAAATTAATCCTATTAGATTAAAAATTTCATAATGATTGAAACTACGTATTTCTATTTTTCCAATTTAAATTCATAGAAGTGGCTAATTTAATTTAAACGCCAATCCCACACATGTGGTGAGAAAACTGGTTAATGTAAAAATGTTTGAAAGTTCTATAAGTTTTTTTATTGAAATTAAATATAAAATAGATTCCAATGTACTAAATTGTATTAATATATGTATAATTGAAATATATTCACTTTAAAAACATATTTATTATATAATTTAAATTTAACAATTATTTAAATGAAAAGACAGTTTTTAACTGTAATGTTGTATTTTTCATCATTCATTAAAAAATGATACTCTAATAAAAATACCAACAATTCAATGAAATAAATTTTTATACTCATTTTTAAAATAAGGCGTTTGTTATTTTCAACATAACTAAAAAAATTATAACAACTAAATTTAAAACAACTGCACCATCAAAAGGTAGTAAAAATATATTTCAAAAAATATAGCATTTTAATGCACAAAATTGGATTTATTTTTATATTATTCCAATAAAATATTTTTAATTAATGTCATAACATTTGATCAAATATATAATATATACATTTCATAATTTGTTTAATATTATTAATTCCTTCCAATGTGACGACATGATTTTAATGATTGTGGTATAATAATAATATTTAATTACATAACGTTGTTCGTTTAAACATAGTGTTATGTGAAACATAAGATATTGAATAGAATTAATTTAAAAATAGGCATATATTAAAATAGTGGATTTTTTCATTCTCCCCTCATTCAATAAATTTAATCCTCAGAATTTCAAATTTCACTTCAAAAATAAATGGTTGATACTTCAAAATTTATTTCTGGGAAACCCACATCATAAATAGGGATAATTAATTATAATATTAATAAGTGGGAAAGGGAAATGAGAATTTCACAACTGAATTATGCTTTAAAATAGGATAACAATATTTTAATGTGAAAACAAGTAAATATAATTAAAACCTAACTATTATTTTCTAATTGATAGTGATAGAGAACATTTTTAGCTGAATATTGAGGACCACAAATTCATAAACTATATTTTTGAAAAAGACCAATGGTATCATAAAAATGATGATAATATGATAAAATATTTAATTGAATACCCTTTTTATAGAGTTAATGGATTATTTTACATTCCAAATAAGCACTCAGGAAAATTTCATTATGGCTTTTCCATATCATAATGCCATCCTTTGTTTGTGATTCGATTTATTTCCAACTAATTTATCAAACCAATAGATGGATATTCAAGATGAATTGTATTCATAAAGCATATTTATCTACAGATCCATAAGTCTTTTCATTGGTTATTAAATATTTATAGAATCAGTGGTTATAAATAATTACCCAATATATTAAATCATACTTTAACCTCAAACTGAAATTTGAAAAGTTCAACTTAATAAATTCCATATGTAATTAACCTTAATATTCATTCAAAATAGTTCTGTCCAAATTCATAATCCAAAAATGTCTCAAAATTTAAAAAAATAAATCTTAACACCAGATTCAAAAAACAATCTGATATATATATTATTGTCATAAAAAATATTTAATCACCTTAAAAGCATAAATAAAACTCTTATACTACCAAATATTTAAATAATAAGTACTTCCATAAAATCCTTATCTATCTCATGAATCTCATAACTAGAGAACAATTGGTATAATAATTCATGAATCTAAATTGAAAATAACTTTTATTATTCATCTGCACTCTTAATCCATTAACTAGGCTTCAACATTTTATTAAATAATACCTCCTTAATCACATTTTTTATTTTTAGTCTCTTCATTGTTAGTAGTATTACCATTACATGTACAAATTCACTGATCCTAGCCATATACCAAAACCAAAATCCCAATGTTATGATTACCAATCATAGTGATATATTCCCAAAGAATCATTATTAGGATGTCTAATCATGATGTATTTTTCTAAATCTATGAGTCCATTAGTTTAACTCAGGTTATCTATAGTAATAAAAAATCTATAGGTTAATATCTTATAGTCAGACTTATCCAATAAGTTAGTCATAGGGTTATATTCTCTAATATATATTGTATGAAATCGAGATCTTAATATTTCTACTAGACATCCTTTGATACCGATTGTAATGCCCCATACCCAGAATCCCAGAGCTGGTACATTAATTTATTATCATTGTATGATTACAAGGAATCAAACCATGAAAGAAAGAAAAAAATTAATATTTTTGGTAAACTTGTTATATACTGGAAACACACATTAAATTTTAATACACAAAATACATAATGAATTTTCTTCGAGTATGCCATTAACCCCTTAGTGTAACTATGAATATAAAAATAAAAACACTTCTTTATATCATGGGAAAATAAAACATAAGAAATGGGTGAGATAAAATTCTCAGTAAGGGTAAGTGTACAACAGATGTTATGAGTAATATGGAAAGGTAAATAACTAAAACACATGCAATTTAAATAGTCACTCGAGCTAAGACACATAACCCTAGATATTCTACTAGCCGAATAATCAAATAGAATATCAATAAATAATCTCATAACGAATGAATTATTAATTCTAGACATCTAAAACATATCATCAAAGCCTCGACCACGAAAAAATAAAACAAATGGTAATGGCCTGGAAAAAATCCATATATGATAATAAATGGGAAAGGCCTCTACAAAATCTATATGCAGTTTGTCTCATGAGACCTATCGACATATATAGGGGATATAGAGGGACCCTTAAATCACTTATTAAGTCCAATTCATTCCTCATATGAATTTGGTGAAACAAAAACAACATAAACATTTGTATTAAAAAAGTAGCAAATAAAATGTGAAACCTTTAACCATAAACCAAGAATGGTATAAAAATAGCACATTCAAAAAAAAATGGATCATATACCATTCAATGAAATATGGTAAATTATATTATAATATATCAACCTAAAATAAGCATAATATTCATCAACTATGTGGACATTGATTAAAATGCCACAATAAAATCATTATAAATTTCTTGAGAAAAATACCCTTTTACTTTGAATTAATTTATTTAAAAGTCGTGAATTTATAAAAGAAAACATCTTATTTGAAAACATCCTTTTTAACTTGTAATGAAATATTCAAAACATTAATACATCATTATGGTTATAAAATATGGTCATGGTGTATAAGTCAAAAAAACATTCCTTATGTGTTTTTGTTGAAAAAGTCATAAAGTACATCATTTAGAAAATGACGAAAATATTCCTTTAGAACTATATTCTAAAAAATAAAACATGGAAAAAACAATTTAATGTTTTTTATGATAATTGAAAAAATATTTTTGAAAACATTTTTAGGAAATGTTGACATGGATGATAATAATTTAATTGATTTATTTGAAATAATCTCAAGTAAAATAATATTTAAACATTCAAAAGGGTCTTATACCACTTTATAACATTTGAACTATAAAAACCAAAAATTAAAATAATATATAATATATTGAGAATAATTATATTCATTGTATAAAATTAATGAGGATTATTATATACACCAGACTAAAAAATATGTGGTTAATGAGGTATGTATCCCATATAAGAAAAAGTGAGGTTTGAAAACTCTTACGTTACACTTCATTTAGTAGAACATGATTTAATATCATTTATAATAGTTTTAATTATGTTATTAAATTATATAATAGAATTATTAATATTTATTATATCATATATGATCTTTTTATACAATTTTATCACACATTTGTTTATTATCTTTCATCATTTTCACTATTTGGGGTGTTGATTGTCTATTTTCTCGAGTATGTTTGAACATATTATTTTTTGTTTATATTAATTATATAATTATTTAATCATATCCAAAATTTAATAAATGAAATAATTATTATATATATTCAGTATATATATATTTATAATTATCCATAAAAATTGGATATTGGAAATGAAATGCACTATTCATGAAGACAGTAGGTTGTTCGTACCCATGAACGCTACTTTCATTTCTTTTATGTATTAAAAGAAAAAAAGGTTAATGATATATGTGTATATTATAATTATAAAATAATATATTATATACATATATATTAAATTTATTTATTAAAACCATCAGTTTTAAATTCCATGTATAATGTGAACGAATCACATCATTTTGAGGAGGTAGTAGTCCTCACATCAACAAAAGATATTATCGTATGTAGAGAAAGTGAAAAGTATTAACGTATGTGTTATAAAATAATTATATAAGTATAAATAAAAGAAAAATATCATATTTCTAATATATAAAAATATTCTCTACCATAATTACCAAAAATGAAAGGTGGAAAAGGCGAAACAAACTATCATCATTTTGTGAGGTGGTTGTTCGCCGTACACATAAACAATATGTTCATTACCAATTAGTTAGATGTGTGTTTATGTTTTGGTAAAAACCCAAACATAAAAACATATTAGTATATTGAGGATACAAATTTTGTTATATAACTATTGAATAATAAGAAATTAAGGAGTGGGGAAAGAAATTAAACTAAAGCGATCGTTGAAGAACGTTACCTCATTTTTGGGTAACTCTTTTGGGTTATTACTAAAAGAATTAATTGGATGGATTTACTCTGAATATAATTATTATATTATAAATATATGGAAGTTCATAGATTATTTTCACAGGTTTTGGGTGAGATATACAGCTCAATTTCATGTGAGGAAGTGAGGGAGGGGGTTCCCTTTTATAATTGAAGTGAGGAGTACTCTTGGAACATATTAAATTATTAAAATATAATATGGATATTATAGATAGAAAGACTTAAAAATGCCTAATAAATGAATAATGGTAAACATGTTAAACCATATCTTATCCTCTTTATAATTATTTAAATTTTTTAAAGTAATTTAATAATATATTAATTCAATAAAATATCATTATTGTTGAATTTGATGATATTTATATAATTTGACATTAAATACATCAATAAAAAGTGTTAATTAGAATATAATTCTTTAAAAAAACCCTAATATATCCTATAAAACATTAAAATTCATTATAAATCTTAATAAATCCCAAATATATCAAAATTAATACTTTTAAAATCAATTATTTTATATTTATTTTAATCCCAAAAACATTGCTTTTTCTTTGAAGAAGCCATTAAGGAAAACATTTAATTAAAAAGAACTCAAAAATGAAATTATATAATTAAAATTACATTTTTAAGTTAAAAATATTCAATTATTTTCATTAATATTTTGATTCTTTCCTATATGGATGCATAATAGATATTAAATACAAATATGGTGACATTTTGTAACTATCTTTGATTTAGATGATATATAATTTATTTTCATCTACATGTGTCTATTAAACAACTATAATTAATTACTAAGGTTATAATAGTCTAATAAACTTCATCTAATAATTTTTTCACAAGTTTTTATCATGGTTATTCCATTATATTATGGGTTTGACCCATTTTTAATCCCTTCAACTAATACTATGACAACATGTGCTTTGATTTATAAGGGTTAATATAGTTACTCTAAAATTAAAAAAGAACTATAAATGTATCATTTATTAAATTTTAATATTTATCCCAATAATATTTCTTGAATTTAGATATTTTTTAATAATACATCATCTATTTAAATATTATCTATTTTAAAAAATCAATAACGTCAATTTAGACACTATTCATTACATGACTTTTTAAAAATATCATAATGGTAAAATATATTATAAACAATATTTATAAAACACCAATAATATGTCAAATTCTTCTAAAAAATTCATGAAAAGCATTAATAATATTAAATTATATTTATTTTAGTATGGTTAATGTCATTTATTCGATATTTCCTTTAATTTGACAATTAATACTTTATCATTATATAACCATTTAAGGTAACTATTTTATCACTAAAAATTATAAAGAAATTATAATGGTATATTTAATAATTTTATATTTCCAAATACTATTTATAGTCAAACATAACCCTTATATAACCCCCACATTAAATATAATTCAATTGTTAAAAATAAAAATGTGACAAAAATGATATTTCATTGAATATAATATTATAAATTTTATACTAACATACAAGTGGATTACAAAGTATTTATTTGAGGCGAAGGACTATTTTGGTCTAATAACACTCATAAAATGAAATTAAGGAACATTTTACAGAAATTTTATAATATTTATTAAATTAATTTTTATTGTAATTACCATATTTATCCTTAACAATGGTAAATAAAAAAATTACTAATGTTAATATTCATAATTTATTAAAATTACATTGATACCATTGGATAATCAAAAAAATACTTATTACAACCGTGTATGTCAGTTTTTTTAATTTCATTTCATAGAAGTGGATAAATTAATTTTAACACTAATCCCCCCAATGTGGTGACAAAATAGGTTAATGTAAAAATTTTCTAAAGTTCAAAAATTTCTTATATAAAATATCAAAATAAAAAATATTTCAATGAAATATATTTGGTTAATATATTTATAATTGATTATTTTCACTTTAAAACCCAATTTAAAATATAATTTTACATTAATAATTATTTAAATGAAAAGGTAGTTTTCTGACAACAATAATTTTTTTTATAATTCATCCAAAAATAAAACTTCTAAAAAAATACCAAAAAATAAACTAAATAATTTTTTATACTCCTATTTCAAATTAGATATTTATTTTTTCAAATAAAACTTATAAATGTCTCAAAAATGAATTTCGAGATAAGTGCACCCTCAAAATTCAGTAAAACTACATTTAGAAAAAAATAGTCTTTTAATGTTTAAAATAGGATTTATTGTTATCTTATGACTATAAAATATTTTGTTTGAATGTAAAAAATATTTTATTAAATATAAAATATATAAATTTCATAATTGGTTTAGTACTAGTCATTCATTCAATTGTAACAACTAGGTTATAACGGTCATGTTAAAATAATGACATTTAATTGAATATCATTGTTCGTTAAAACTAGGTGTCGTGTGAAACATAAGCTATAAATTTGATTACATTTAAAAATATACATAAAATAAAATCTAGGGGTGATAACTTTTTAATATAGATGATGATCCTACTAATTTCCAACAATGTCGTCAAGTATTGCTAATGCTTAACTCTGGTCCTTGAATACACCAATATGTTATCCACAAACACCACTATAAAATAATCTATGTAACATTGAAATGTTTTTTCATCAATTATATAATGACTAATGGTGAATTTTTAATACCAAAATTCATAACCACAAAATTTTAATGGCCATATCTACTACAACAAGCTTTCTTTGTAATATCTTCTTTCAAAACTCGTAATTATTTATATCCTGATCAGAAGTTAAATTTAGAGAACCATAAGGATCTCATCAATTGATAAAAAGAGTCATTAATGCATTTAATTTCATATGGATTCTTTATCATAACATGGTTACACTTACAATAATCTAGACACAACCTTAGTATTCCATACGCCTTTTGGATCAACCTGATCAGTTTTCCCATGGAGGTGAGATAGGTTGAATGTAACCTTTTCATTTCAACTCATAAAATATCACATTTAATTAAATTAACTCTACCGGTTCCATATAATAAGACAGAAGTGAAATAGTACTAGTCTTTAGAAGGAGATGAATTGTAAACTCCACTTTTCTTGAGGGTGGAAACCTGAGAAATGTTTTGGAAAACATCATGAAAGTAATCAACAACCACAAAAAAACAGATATTTTTGATCTCTTCTATTCATTAAAAAGTCAACAATACCAAATGGTATGTGGTCATTATAAATTCTAGTTTTAAAAATCTCATTGCACTTTCCATTATATTCTGGTCTCCTATAAAGAGATATTTGATGTCATCATATGTCATAAAACCAACATTTCACATATAAAAATTAATGTTATAATTTAACATTATCAAAAAATCCATACCATGTATTATGTCATAGACATCCTTCTAAATAATACATTAAAATCATATCATATCAGCTCCATAAAAAATTATAGAACCCTCTTTACACATGAAGGATCAAGATTCTTTTTGACCAAGAGGAGTTTAAAGTTTCAAAATTGAAGGCATCATCTAAACATTTAAACATTGAAGATAACCATTATGAGAATCAATAAATTAATAAGATGCAGCCATTTAAAAAAAAATATTGTATAATGGTATAATTCAATTAAATCATTCCTTACATAATTTATGGTCCAGATTGTCCATTCACAATCACATTCTCTACTCTATTAAACAGATGACTTTTTGTACTTGATTCCTTATTTACTTGTTGAGATTGACCTTGCTGAGGTGTCTCAGTACTCCAGGAAACACCTTGGCTATCTTAGTTTTTATAATTATGATAATTATAATACACTCATACCATCGAAGTATACAATGTCTATGAAACATGAGAAGTGTCTCAAACACCCAAAATTGTAGCACTGTGACAATAGTATTGAATATTCCACACATGGTTAGAATTGTGGCATGCTCTAGGTGGTGTCATACACTCTCACTTCATATGATCTAACAAACCACATTTATGACATCCATCTTTTCTTTTGGGTCTTTTAGGAAGATTCATCGATTCAATCATCTGCTTCTATGTCATCCCACTACTTTGGAAATAAGATTCCCTCTTTTTCTTGTTCTGAGATATGTAGTTCCCACCATTTTCGGTAGGTATAAGCATGATTACACCACCCATGGTTCTGGAGATATGTCTTTATTCCTCCATATCTCTAATGACCATCTCTGTATAATCCATCATACAAATAATGGTATTCTTTTAGAAAATACCTTACCTCATCCGCATTTCAAAAATTCATGTCTTCAAGAACATAATTGTATAATGTTCAGGTGAAAAGAGTTCTAAATTCATAAATTTAGCGGCATACTCTATCACCAAGAGATGATCCTACTTCAGGTTAAAATTTCTGTGGATCTTTCAATCCTGAATGTATGAGAATAAAAATATATTGATCAAAAATTATTTAAAATACTCCCATAAAATGCCTTCGTCTAATTTATACTAAACTCACAAGTCACATCATTGGAATGCAAGAACCAACCAACATATATGTCACCAACATGACTATCAAATATACAAGTGTTTTAAGGAAATCAAATATTGAATTTGTCCTATTTAGCCTCACCTATTCCATCTCTGCTTCCATGTCACCCAAAAATATGGGTGGATTATGCTTTAGGAACTTTGTAAAATGATCCACATTGATTGGTTCTTCCCTTTATTTCCCTCTATCCACATCTAGGAGATCTTGGGCTATAATTTAAACTAGATTTTGGTTCACTTGTGGCTTCGTGCAACATCAATCTCAACAACCAATTTCGGTTGGTTTCTGTGATGCCTACTGAGTTTCATTTTCGATAAAAACAAAAAATTACAAAATAATTACTCTCAAAAAACTAAGGTCCTAAAAATTTCAAATTCCACCATATCAAAACTATCACAAAATACATTCCCAAAACTCCACACATTACATTTTTAACCCATTTTATAAAATTATGCCAAGATTTTAAGAAGTTAAAAATTTTCAAAATACCACAATCATGCCATTTTAAAATTTCATATTTCAAAGAAAAAATATATACATTTCAATAATTATCATTTTCCACTAAATTATAAATCATTATTCCAAAATGAAATATTAAATTCTAGTTGGAATTCAATTCTATCAACGCTTTTCTTTCTCAACTCATTAGATAAATCAATGAAAATGATATTACTACTCTTATAAGTGTCTCTAAAACACTTATGTACCAAATACTATGTAACTTTAATTTCAACCTAAAAAGTTTAAATATATCTTTTTATGCACTATATTTTGGGTTCCAACAATATTACCACTTTTTAGCAGCCCAACTGAAGGAATTAACCATAATGAATTTCAACTCCAAGACTGAAAAACAGTACCATTTGTCCCAAAATGAATGATATAGTTTCCCAGAATACTACCATTTTTAAATAAAGGACCTAAAAAACTGATCCCAGTAGTAACATCCCTCCCCTTATTTATTCTATTGAGTTGAGGTAGAATTTCTAACTATCCTTATGCAATATACCCCTGATTTTGAAGGATAGAAATAAATGAAAATAATTCAATACAATTAGAGGATGATTTTCCATTTGAAAATAAAACAATCACAACCTAGCATACAATAACGAAAACCAATATATGATTCATGATAACAATGAAATAAATCTCAATGTAATACCAAAAGAAATCAATTACAAACTATACGACAACCAAAATAAGAGTACCAAAGTGGAAGACTAAACTACAATGGTTAGAGACTCCAAAGACACAACACTACAATTCCAAACATGATCCATTCGCCCACATCACAAGACATACACAAAGTGTCATAATGAATCACGAAATAAATGAGATACTTTTCCATTACGTGTGTCTCGATAAAAAATATCTACAAAAGAACCAAACTACCAAAGTAGGGATGAGTAATGAAACATAATAGGTTTTCCTAAAAAAACATCCCTTCTCGTGCCACAAGGATAGAACTTGTTAGTAATTTTATATATAAAATTATATAAAAGACTTCAAAACATTCTAATAGTTTATATCCAAAAAATAAAACAAATTTCAGTACCAAATCAATTTCATGGGAAAGAAACTAGATAAATCTTTTCACTATTTCACATTCTTTTTTTGGAAAACTCAAACCATGATTCACACAAACAAACATACATGATTTATTGAGAGAACATTACTCATGATAATTCTCTTGTTAATCCACAAATTCATCACATAGAGGCCAATCTTCTCATTCCTCAATGGCTCACTCCCCTTATACTGGGTCATTTCCTTTGTACCCCAATGGTATGCTCCCCTTATTGAGGTTCACGTTGAAATCATGAAGTCACACATACTAGTGTATGAAAAAACCTTGTCAAACTAACCATTTTAATCCATTTTAATAAAAAAATATTTATTGAAAACCACTGAAAAATATTTTTTCACATATCAAATGTTATCCATATTTTAAAACCTCATTTTAAATTTATTAATACATGAACTTTACACAACAATGAATTTCCAAAAAACCACAAAACACCACTAAAGAGGGTTTGTAGAATTATTTTAACATCAATTTCCCAACTAATTTCATGAAATTTGATCAATTTAAAACTAATAATTTCTCTTATAATAAGAGAAGTCAAGAGTGAATCCACAAACCTTAGAAATTATGGCAAAAATGAAGAACAACAATTATTGTTCAACCAAACCGGGCTGAATATAAAAAACCCAACCTTCGATATTGTTCCCAAACATAAAAATAGTCATATAGAATAATTATTGGAATCCAAAATCACATATCTATCACCAATGGATCAGATCTATGAATTAGAGAGAGGTAATAAGAGTAGATCTATGAAAAACCACCAAGAACATAGACTTACCAAGCAATATGTCCTTCAGCGTGCCATGATTTTACAACGTATCGCTTCTAGGTTAAAGGGGAGAGTCTCCACTGCCTTTGGGAGGAATAAAACCTTATTTAGTGTTAAAATAAATGAGAATGAGTGTATTTGGGTCTAATACAGGTTAAATAAACAATTTTAGGATAAAAAATTAATCCTTGAATGGTTAGGCGATTGGTTAAAAAAATCATATGTTAACCATGAAAATGTCTCAGTCCCCCGAAGCATAATTACTCCTCCGTGGATAGATAGTTTTTACAAATCATGTTCCTAACCGTTCACCTAATAAGAGTTTACTACGTCACTTTATACAAGTTTTTTGTATGAGTTTCATGGTTTTTACTAACCATGTTGAAACCATACACCTCCTAAAAAATCCACAAAAAATACAAAATTCTTCCAAACCCTACCAAACTTTATCCAATCACTTAACATACATAAAAATAATAAATTAATGGAAACTTAATTACAATCAGGATTTAAATTCCATATGACATTTCAAACCATTTATTATCAATTGATAAAGGTTTTTCATTGGAAAGTAATTTGTTAAATACAAACCTCATGTATCTTTTTAAGACTAAATGGTAATCTAATGACTATTACAATAACATTTTTGACTTTGGTAACATCCAAATAATTAAAAGGAATAGGAAACTCATTGCTCATCTCTATATCAACTTTAATATCCATTCTCACATGATCTTTTGGGAGTCTTTTATTATGTAACATGTCTCTAGGGATATTTAACATCATACCCCTCACCAAAAGGTGATGTGCGGGTGTTAATAGATTTAAATCACATGTAATTTCATTTGGTATAAATTAAATTAAATTAATTTATCATAAATTGTTTGATTCTAAATTTGGATAAAGATTTCTGAAAAAATTGTTTTTCTTGATTAAGTAATATAGTTGAGGGGAATGGATAGCCTCACAGCTAGTGGTTTCATGTGTCTATTCATAAAATAATCATTGCCACACTATCTGTTCAATTTGATCATTTAATATATATTGATTTTCCAAACTATTTTATATATCGATAACTTTTAAAGATTCTATCTATTATTGAATTCCTTCCATCATCTCATATGAATCTCCTTGAGACACTGCCTTCTAAAAATATATATGAGGTGTCACACCAAAACATGAACCTCAAGCACTACAATATTGATCCACCCATTTCAAAACTCAAGAAATTAGTTGTTCTTTAGGTACAATCGATGTTGATTCTTATATCTAAAATATATAAAAACATAAATTAATTAATAAATGTTTTTATATAATACTATTATAAAGAATAAAAAATTATTACTATGTAATTCATACATGTGATTAATGTATTGTTTTTTTGATTGCATCTACTATTTTTTCCTCTTTATTTACATAGTCCAGCTTCTATGGAACATTATATTTCATTGAAGTGGATTAGAATTATGATTCTTCAATTTTAATATAAATGGGAACAAATATTGTTTCATATCCCATTAATCTTTTTCTATATATTTAAAATATATACAATTATTTTTTCAAAAGAATCATAGAACATCCATTCAATGGGGTAGAGGTATAATGGATTTGATTAATGTTACTCATTTTCAACACATTTTTATGGGTTCATAAATTATAAATTGTGAATCAAAGTGGGTAAGATAATTAATTTTAAATAAATTATTATTAACTACAATGAACATGAAATGATTGCTCATTGTGGTGACTAATGAAATATTTATGTATTTACTAGTTTATAATGTGTTAATACAAAGATAGTGCTTGGCGGTTTACCTTTCCCTCTACATCACCAAGATGATGCTTTGTAAGAAGTGTCTGGAAGACACTATGATATTTTTCAGTGATCCTTAAGATATATTTGTTATGTCAATCATCTAAATTAAGTAATCTCACGAAGGTATAATGAAAATTAAATTTATGTTTTATTATATAATTTTTTGATTAAATAGAAAAATTAAATTTTAACACTATCCTTAAATCTTCCCAAATGGTTTTATACAATGCATGAATGAGATTGTGTCACATATCTATATCTATTAGTAAATGCATTCTCATGGCGACCCCAATGTAACTAATGAACATTTACTAGTTGGGGTCAATAAGTTGGTCACATTGATTCTATCAATCTTCAAATATTATACCTTTTCTTATTTACTTGATAATTTTAGTTAATAAGGTGGTTATATCTAATTCTATTTTTCATCAATATATTGTTTTTCCCTAATAATTATATAGTTTCAACAACAATAATGTGTTCTTACTCATTATTGGAAGCATCAACATGTAGGTAAGTCATTATATACAAGAGTAGTCAGAAATTTAATTTAGATTTCATAAATGTAATATATAACACATAATATTATGAAGAATAAAATAGTATATTTAAAAAACTCGAACCTTGTCATTGGATTCAATTTTTTTCTTTAATGGTTGAAGGATTTTGGATCCATTGTTGAGTATCCAAATCCCCTCCTTATGGTCCCCTATAATGTACAAGAAATTTTCTACATTGGGACCACAATAATGAATCTTATTTTTTCATATATTATATTAAAATATTATATGGACTATTCCACAATCCTGACACTAAGAAAACATGAGATTTTGAGGCCTGGTGATCCTCGAATTAATTTCGGAAAAATATTAAATATATTAAATATCATGTGTCTGTTGTTTTCTTAAAAAGAATAAAAACTTATAAATGGAGGATTAGATCGGAAATATATGGTAATCCTTGACTTCAGAGTGTTGGTTTTACCCTAGGCATGACAAAACCATAGAGCGCGTTGATCATTAGAGTTGAGTGATGATAATAGAGTATTAATAAATTAAATAAATTGAATTATATATTTTATTATGTTGATTTAGTGACCTATTTTTACACTATAAATATATGGTTATGAGGAAATATTAGAGATTTTCATTTTACCCTGTAGACATAAGACTGTTCTCAAAGAGTGTTCTTGGTGGATTACATCAGATCAGATTTGTATTGAGGATCATTGCACCTTCTATATTTGTGGATCTTTCTAATGAAAATGATATGGATTAGATCGTTATTAATTATCAATCCATCTTGATTATGGATATTTTTTTATACTGATTTATCTCTATTTATTTATTCCTATAATGAATCTGAATCAATCAACTAAAAAATGATGTGCGGATCAGGTGTATTATTGATATAGGATAGATATAAGCTAGTATTTGGGATTTCATAATTGATTATATTATATAAATTTTTTCATCAATCTAACAAAAATGAATCGAGGCTAACATGAACATTATAATATTTCTATTTCACATGTTTATGGTTTGTACATTTCCTCCTCCATTCTTTATTCATCCCAGGAAATTCCTTAGGCCCACAGTTTAACAAAATACTTGGTATTCGATCTCTATGAAACTATTATTTAGCATGACATATCGATATCACAGGTACAACATGTGATGAAAGATTTGATTGGGTTTTGATGATGATGGAATATGATACGAGATAGATTGGAATGGGTTGATGGTTTCTGCTCATCCTGGTTCAATAGTGAATCTATGGATCGTGCATGTGGATTTTTATCAAACAGATTGGAAGGTTGAAACTCAGTGATCAGTGACAGAAGGGGTTGGACAACCATGGATTCATTTTTTCCACTGAGGCATGCAGCTATGATGGTGAGAATAGTAGTGAATAATTCATATATAGGATTATGGAAAATACCAGGTTATACGATGTGTAATCTGGAATTACACATCTTGTGGAATCCCCCCTCCCATGTGGCCTTAGGGTTTTGGCAAAGAGATTAGTATCACATGACTTGTGACCCATTCTTGGTAGCTCGACATGAACTTGGGGAGGTACATAGACATGGACACAACTAGCTGTACAAGGACATAAATAGTTGTACATGTACATGACCATACATAGACATACACTATCCAGAGTACGTAGGCTCGAAAGCAACATATACTTATACAAAAATAATGGAATGGGTCATGATGCATGGGTAGGACCCAATTCCAAAGAGACACATTTTCAACTTCCATTATACATCGTGTACTCATATAAATAGCTTGGATCCCTAGTTATTTTCAACTAGGACAATCATCATTTGGTTATATTCCCTTGATCAGTTCTATGAGAGTTTAATATGGATTTGTGTCCTATGAATATGATAGTGATCCCCTCTACGAAACATCACTCTTGGATAGAGTTATAGTAATTCTTCTATAAGGACCGATGTTGGATCCTATATCATCATCATTTCCCAATGTGGGGTTCTTGGTAACATCATGACCAACACTATGTGAGAATCAATCCCCTACTAAACTGGTTAATCCAATTTGGGTTTTTGATATACACCATGGTCTTGGGTGTGATCCCAATTTTTTAATTGATCTCTTCAAAATTTTGGAATGTACTAATTATAGTATGACCTGATGAGCATTATATATTATGTAGATTCCATAAGTTTTATTTAACATATAGATTTTGTTCTCTTAAATATGTGATATGTAGAACTTGGAGTAGGAATACTAAGATGGAAATATGGTTGTGATATTACTTGAGACTATGTGTCTGCTATGATTATATCATGATTTTATTGTTATAAATTTTGTTAACATTTAATTATGGTGAACTTACTATTATTCTTGATGATATATTATTAGTGATTTTAGGATGTCCTACTAGGTATTTTCAAACTCACCCCTACATAAGCTTTTCAAACACATGTCGTGTCTTTGGTAGAAAACTGACTTTTGACCGAGTCCTAGAGGGACCAGGACCAGTTGGTGATTAGTGAGCTAGATAAAGAGATTTAAGTTCTTGTGGTTACATTGACATTATTCCCCACCCAATTAATAGGTTCTAATTTTTTTCATTTTGTTTGTGTTGGGATTGTATTTGGATCTTTTTCTTTCTAGTTCTTGCATTAGTACTCTAATAGTGGGATTTTGGATGTATGCATGCATGGTTATCATTTATTTTAACATTTTAGCATTGAATGGGATTAGAGATGTGTGTGTGGGTACATGTACATTAGGATAAGGACTATCACGCGTGTGATATTACTACTAGGTATTGGTTGACATACCCTAGCCTATTAGAGGTGGGCATGGGGTAGTCATGGCATGATCCACAATGGTATAAGTTGTGATAGAGTGGTATCATAGAAATATTTTTTACCTTATTATTGAAGTCTAAGATAATAGTTTGAGGAAACTATGTTATCTTTTTCGAGATTATCTCTAAAGCCAAAAACGCTAGTGTTTGTGCATAGGCTGATGTATCCATAAAACAAGACTATGAAAACCATTTTTTTACATGGTATATATTGACACTGGTTGTAGGGAAAGCATTGATACACCCACCATATAAAAATGGGTTGGGATTTCCATGTCATTTTTGAGTAATCTCTCCAGATATAGTCATTTACCAAGTATATATTTTCTATTTTAGGATTCCTCCATGAAGGTTTATAGTTATGATTCAATAGAAGGATTATGAGGATGATCGCCTAAATGATGTGGATTCACTACCAGGACATGTTCAGGAGGAGTTACCTCTAAGTGGTGGACCAAGTGTACCACCGCCTGCTGAGGAGTAGATGGTATCAGTAGTACCAGCAGATGAGCTGTACAAGATGAGCATGCTGCATGGGGTTTAGTAAGATTTACCCCTCAGGATATGGGGTGATCTCGACCCATATGATGATGAGGAATGTATTGAGGTAGTGATTCAAGTGTTCCTCCTTTCTAGTACACCTACAGACTATATTTTGGTCTATGTAGAAAGATATCTACTTGGATTGATAGGACAATTGTAGGTCTTAGTGACCCATTCATATGATGTGATGAATCTATCATGGTTAGAATTCAAGTGACATTTAATATAATAGTTCTATCTAACAATGTTGACGGTTGTGCATATCCATGAGCTTTTATAGCTTCAGTGGGGTAGTATGAATGTAGTTGCGTATTCATCAAGGTTCACCAACCTATCTCGGTACCTGATGGGTATGGTGTGTGATTATTTATTTTATGTTCAGACCCTCTAAAGAGGTATATGAATATAAAATTGATCTATAGTGACACCTCTATGTATTCCTACCTATTTTGTGGTGTTAAATAATGCTTTGGTGGTTTAATGTTTCGTAAATGAGAAAATGAAGACAATTGGTGCCAACCGTGGGCACATAAAAGATGATACTTTTGTGATAAGGATTTGATGATAGAAATAAGGACCTACACATGTGTGATGATTTTTAAGTATATATAAATAATGATATTTTATTCTTTTGGGCTCATAAGATGGATCTATTTATCATAGAATGATGCGGTGTTACTCTCATGACGGTCGGGGACATCTTACTTGAGAATGTACAACCCATCTAGTTGTTGATATAGAGTCCATGGATGGGACACGTAGGAAGAGTAAATGATTGGAGAATCTAGTTTAATGGGATGAAAATGAGTTAATGGATATCAGAGAGTAGTTTTAGGTGGAATAAATTATGAACTATTTCTACCACCGCTAACAGGTGGTCCGTGCCAGACTTAAGAATGGGGGAATATGTGAGGGCAGCTGTAGGAAGTCGAGGGTTATGACCTAAAGGCTCCATGTATGATATGAGGTATTATATATTTTTTTTAACTTATCAATGGTACCGATATATATAGTTATGTGTCATTCCATTCTTTTCACATCTCTGATTCGAGAATTATAGATTTTGGTTGAGCCATTAGCTTAGCCCCTGTGTTTTTTAGACTCCTACTAAAGGTGTCTCGGTGATCACACGCTTATGCAGATAGTGTGACCTGACTCTTATAGGTTATAGATTCTTTTGGTATATCATTGTAGAAATGATGAGACCTTATGATTTTATCTTAGGTATAGACTTTTTATATGTAGTTTATACCCAGATTAACTGTTTCCAGAGGAGGATGTGGCATGAATGTGGGGATGGGATGTGGTTTTCCATTATGGGTGAAAAGGAAACCCAAGTAGATTAGGATGAAATCATTCATAAAAGGTTGCATCTGATTACTCATCATTTGGATAGAATTAACCTTTGTGTTGTGAATGCTATGAGTTTTTAATTTCCTTTAGTAGTAGATGAGTATGGGGATATATTTTCAGAGAAGGTTCTAGGATTATCTCCCCACAATGAGATATTCCTATACATTGATCTATACCCTGGGATGGAACTAATTACTAAAAGAACATATAATATGGATCTCATTGATCTTTAAAAGATGAGGGTTTAGATTGAGGACTTATAGACGAAGGGATTTTTTATGTCCAATAATTCAACTTGGATTGCTTCAGTATTGTTCGCTAAAAAGAAAATTGGTATCTTGAGGTTTTGTATGTATTACTATCACCAAAACTAGGTGAATGTAAAGAAATAGTATCCACTAACAAGGATTGAGGATCTATTTGATCAGTTTTGAGGGGAATTACTGTTCTCTAATATTTACCTTAGATCATTATATCACTTGTTATGTGTACAAGATGAGGATATACAAAATAAGGCTTTACAAGGTCGTTACAATCCCTATGTGTAATTTTTAAAGCCATTTGGCTTGAAAAAATATATATTAGTGTTCATGGGACTCATGAAATGGATATTTAAACCTTTATTAGACCAGTTTATATTAGATGATCTTAGTAAGAGAACTTTTTTTGAAGTTACTGAGCAAGGTGTTAGAGTAGTTGGCCTCAACATTGTTATCCATAGTATATGGGTATGGATCATCTTACCTCTAGTTTATGGTTGTTACCCATTATTTTTTTCCAGTGTGTCAAGAATGAATATATTGTGGTTACCAATAGTGAGACCCTACATACTCAGATATAAATAGGACATACTAATAATGAATTTTCTGAAGGTGGGTATTATAAGGTTGTTTTAAGTGGATGCATTCCATGTGATGTTGTGGAAAGAGGTTCTTAGGGTGTTTTCTAAAACTACCTTGGGGTACATAAATTTTGGAAAATATGTTCCAGGACCTTTGACATTAGTTTTGGGGGTTAGGGATGTAGAAGGGAGTTGCATAGTTGGTCTCTCAATGCCTTACTTTTTAGAAATTGAAGGCTAAAAACCAAGTTCTAGTGAGTTTAGATCAACCCATTAAGGTTTTATAGTGTAAGTATGATGCGATATAAATAGTATTCATGATAATTTTACAACATATGACCTTTGAACATGATTCCATATGGGTGATCATAGATGGACTCACTATTTTGACCCACTTCCTAGCCATCCAAGAGAAGAGTTCAGTAGGGATATTGGGACCCCACAACATGTAGGAGATAGACCAACTCCATGGAGTTCCATAAATGATAATTTATGACCATGATTCTTAATTCACATCTTGTTTATGGAATAAATTATAGGGGAATATGGGAATCAATTTCATTTGACCATAATGTTTCACCCCCTAGACTGAAAGCTGGAATGAGTGGACTATTCATATCTTAAAGGACATGTTGCATGATTACATGTTAGTCTTTGGGAATAGTTGAGAGGATTGACTAAAATTTGTTGAGTTTGTGAAAAAAACAACTTCCATTGAAGAATTTGTATGGAACCATTAGAGGCCTTGTACGGGTGACCCTATAGGTCGCCACTGTGATGGAGAAACCTAGGAGAGTCAACACATATGTGCCCAGATTTGGTGTGATCCACTAATAAGAAGGTAAATATTATCTAGGAGGGGATAAGGACTTCACATATCCATCATATGTCCAATGCATATGTATGATAGAGGCTTTTGGAGTTAAACGAGTGAGACCATGTGTTCCTAAGGGTCTCACCTCAACATAGATTGTGGAGATTTGGATGGAGAAATAAAACATAACCAAGATTAATTATCCATTTTTAGATGCTATATAAAGTTGGATAAGTGGTATACTTGTTAGAAATACTACTATAGCTAGACCAGGTACATGAAGTCTTCCATGTGTCGCAACTAAGGAGATACTTACATCGCCTTTTGCATGTTATCGATTGGGGAGAGCCATATATAAATGATAGAGCTACCTTTTCTGAGTACATATTAGTGATTGAGGATATAAAAGGGACTATTCTCCATGGATGAGTGATTCCTTTAGTGTGTGTCTGGTGGAATCACAAGAATATTTAGAAGAGTACCTGAGAGTGGGAGACCCGGATGAATGCCCAATACCCACATCGCTTTGTGTAACTTTTCTTTTCTGGTTTTTGGGATGTAAATCCCCAAAGTGTTGATAATTTAATGGCTATGATTCTTCCATATAATACATTAGAATATGATATGTATTATTTTCAGAGCTAGGTGATGCGAAGATGTAATATTTCAAAGCTTGGTGATCCCAGAATCAATTTTTGAAATATATTAAATATATTAAAAATCAGTCATGCACAAATTTCCCAAAAAAGTTTAATAAATTATAAATCTAGATGTTGATAATAAATATAAAGACTCCATTTATTTAAAAGTGTGGGTTTAACCCTCTGGAATGACTTAATCTTTTAGTGTGCTAGACATTCGGGTTGAGTGTGGTCAGGGGATAATTAATTAATTAAATTATTTATTTTATTATGTAGAAACATAGACCTATTTCTCCTCATAAAATATATGGTTATGAGGAAAGACCATGGTTCTATTTTCAACACTATAGACCTAGAGGACCATTGGAGGAGATAATTCATGGAGGATGAAATAAGACTAGATTGCAATAAAAGATCATTGCAACATATAAATTCAAGGATCTCACCGATGATAATGATACAATTTCATTCTACATAAATTATCAATCCATATTGAGGTAGGATATTATATTATGTGGATTTATCCCCATTAATTTATTCCTATGATGAATGTGCATCAATCAACAAATGAATTGATTTATGGATCATTTGTATTGTGAGTACGAGGTAGATATTATCTTGGATTGGGGATTTCTTTATTTATTATATTATATCTATTTATTTTTCATTCTAATGACAACAAATCAATGACAACGCAAACATTATCCTAGGTCTGTTCTTCATAGTTTTGGTTTGTGAATTTTTTTCTTGATTCACCCTTCATCATGAAAAATTTCATTGCCCCATGATTCGTTGAAATACCCAGTATTTGAACATTATGTGACCATTATTTTATGAAAAAAATTGATACCGCTTATAGGAAACACAATCACATCTGCGATTGGGGTTTGATGATGAATGTGTATGATAGTAGATATATTGGGAAGGATCAATGGTTTCTGTTCATCCTGATCCAATTGCGTAGTTTTGGACTATTCTTGTGGAAAATTTATGAATGGATTTGATGGTCGGAACTAGTGATTATTAATAGAAACATTCGAATAAACTTGGATTCATTTTTTCAAGTGACATGTGTAGGAAGAGTGTTACGGACAGTAATGTGTGAATCAAATATGGGATTCTAGAAAATATTGGGTTACATAGCATGTAATCTCAAATTACACCTTGTGTGGATCCCCACCTCATGCGATGCATGAGTTATGGTGTAGAGATATGTTTCACATTCAATGTGACTCTTTCTTGGTGGAGAGGCATGTAGCTGGGGTGGTACACAGACTTGAATGTGGCTAGTCATACATGGATATGGCTAGCCATACACAGACCCAACCATCCATAATGAAACATAGTCTAGAGTACATAGGTTCAGATGAACTTTGTAAATGTATATTTAAAGGGGAACGAGTCATGATACATAGGTAGGACCCGATGCCAAAGAGATATGGCATGTACTTCCAGTACACATTATGTACTCCTTCAAATATTCCATGGATCACATTTTCTCTTCATCTTGGAAAAGATTCATTAGGGTGTATTACCTTAATCCATTCTCTAAGGGTTTAGAATGGAGTTGGGTCTTATTCATATAATAGTGATCAAATTTGAGTAGCTTTTAGCATTGGTTGGAGTTGTGGGAATCCCTCCATGGGTCCTAGAATGAGATCCTATATCATCATCATTTCCCTAGTCGGGATTCTTAATATCTTCATGGATAACACTATGTGGGAACTGATTCAGTACTTATTGGGTTAATCTATATTGGGTTGTTGGCATACGCAATGGGATTGTGTGTGATCACCATCAATGTAATGATATCTTTAGACATCCATCATGTACTACTTATGGTATGACCTAGTGAGCATAACTTCTCAAATGGGTGCCATAAGTTGTATCTAACTCAAGGAGTGTATTCTCTTGGACTAGTGCTTTATGGGACCTTTGAGCAAGAATCCTACGCTGGCAATACTATTGTAATCATACATTAGAATGTTTGGGTAATATAATATTATATAGATAGTCTTGTTATATATGTCATTAACATGTACCTGTAATAAGAAGACTATTATTCTTGATTGTATATACTAAGAGATTTTGTGGATTACTATATTTCATTGTTATACTCACCCATAATGGAATTTTCCCACATGTTTCATGTCTTATGAAAATAGCTAACCTTATGATAGAGTCTTAGAGGGGACTAGATTAGGAAGATCATAATAATTTAAATAGACCAAGTTGTGTTCCTACAGTTACATTGATTTTTTTCCTCACCCAATTTATAGGTTTCACTTTTTTTTAGTTTTCATATGGTGGAATGTCGTTTCATATTTTTTATCTATAGTACTTGTTGTCTTACTCTTATGGTGGAATTTTAGATGTATGCATGAATTGTTATCAGTTGTTTTATATTTCATCATTATATGGGATTGGATATGTGTGCACATGTATAGGTAATTTAAGAGAAGTCACCCCATGTGTGATATTTCTACACTCTTGTGGTCACTATCCCATAGCTTATTAGAAGTAGGATTGGGGTAGTAATGGAATAGGTCCTATTGGGATTGGATGTGAAAACTCCATGAATAATTGTGATCCCCCAACGAAGGGGTCATACTCAATTCAATTTTCATCTGACCCTATAGTTTCTTTAGTTTCCAAAAGTACAATTTACCAATAATTGTTTACTATACATATGAAATAGAATACATACACTTCTTGTGATTTGATTTTTAATGGTTCATCATTAAACCATTCCACACTATAATTCACTTTTTTGATATATAATTCATTTGTGTTTACTAAACTCCTCTTGTCAACCCATTTGAAATAGAAAATCAGCACATGAAAATTTTTATAACCAAACTCATATATTTGTTCAGTGAGGAAATAATATAACATATTTTTATAAATTGTATTTATATCAACAGAACCTGATACAAGCCTAAATTCCTCCAAAATAATAACTCCATTATTTTTCATTGTACATTTTTCAACTTGTTACTTTGTGTAGAACACATAAGCATTAATAACAAAATCAATTTAAGATATAAAATTTAAATTGGGTTCCCTGGATAACCATAAAATTTTTCGTGAAAATGAATTTTAATTTTTATATATATCCTTATAAATATGATCATAGAACCATCCAAACACTATTTATTATGGGTATTTGATATCCATTATTAAGACGTTGATGGATTAAAATGTCATTGAATTTTTATTTGAGCTTCAAGACATGGAGAAACCCCTACACTATAATGTAAAATTTATAGGTTATATTTCTCACACTGTAATATTAATTAAAACAACATCTCTTCAAAAATAATTTATCCTAAAAGCAATATAATGTGATAATATTTTGGGAGATAAATTATATCAACATATGTGGGATGTCTTGGAATTGGTTCACTCAAATTTAACCATAATTGGTTGGGAAAATAGCATCAATCACACCTCCATCGAAGCAAGAGGTAGTGGACTAATAGTGATGGTCTATAATGGTACGGTTGGGAGACTATAACCTCAGGATCAGAGTATAGGAATGTGGTATACAATAACATAAAAGAGTGTAATAATTATAATAAATGAACTAAAAAATAATAAGCCATTCAGATATAATAAACTTGCATAAGTAGGTCTAATATCACATAAACAATAATTTAATACATGTATAATATACCAAAAGTGAATACAAGGATGCAAATATGTAGGTATATACAACACTCTATACCAAATAAGAAAAATACGAAAAGTAATCTTTAATAGAATCTTGAGCATAAGAACATTATTCTACCCCATACTTTATTTATTATAGAAAATGATTCATCCAAATCTAGATGTTTCACATTGACCTTAGCTATATCCATATGATCTTTTTTAGTATCAATCATTTTCCCAAATAGGGTGTGAGATATAATTAGTAGGCCACTACAAATGTTGTTTAAAAGTACCTAGAAAGTGCATATAAAATTTCTGTTTTTCAGGTAATAATAAATGCATAATAGTTAATAAAATACATCACATTCGTCTAAGATCTTCATGGGACACCCAACTGATACTACCTGCTTCAACATAATCCATAATTACTCTAAATAGATTCCACCCTATATATAATTATATCTATGTATATGTATGTATGTAAGTATATACATCATATACAGAAAAAAATATATGTGTGTGTATATAGATACATTTTATTCCCCTAGACTTGATGTGTATACCTGAGGAATCCTTGCATAATCAGAAGATTTATTTAATTCTCATCGAATATGTTCTTAGGAATGAGTACAACATGTTAATCATGTATATAAAGCATAGATAAAATCCAATTTTGTTATTTTAACTCGAAGATGAATCAATTTATTTAATTCAATGGTGCCATGATATTTTCAAAATGTGTTTCATAAAAGGAACTTAGGTATCACTCTAGGTATACTATAAAAACCCTTCACCACAGGAGTCAGTCCACGTCCTTTCATATAAGGAACCCATGTGTCTCTCAAGGAAATGTATAAATTTATAAACTTTTGAGCCTATCCATGGTATACCATAAAGGGAACCAAGTATCATTCGAGGTTTATTATAAAGTCATCCACCTAGTGAGACCATCCAAGGATTTCTTTGTAAAAACCCATTTGTCAGTCACAAAATATCATAATTCACTTATCATTTGATTTATTATGCATGAAAATCTTGTCCAATGTGTTCCATGTTGGAATTCTTGAATCTTTCTAAGTATGAAATGCAAGATGGTCATGGATTTTATTTTATCCAATACCATTAAATAATACAAATAATTCAATTATAGTATTTAATTTCATAATCACAACCCAAGCTTTAAATAAGAAAAGAAAAGTTGACTATACACATGTACTTCAATTGTCCCTTGATTCAATTCAAATTAATTTCATTTAAAAATTCAAAATAAACACACCTCAATCAGTGGTCCAACTTAATTCCAAGGAATACGGCTCAAGGCGTTTATAAGAACACACCATATTAGGTATATCATGCCGAGGTGGTCAATATATAATGATAGATATTATGTTTCTTGGACTACCCAAATAATGGATATATCAATTAATTTAATTAATTTGTCATTTAAGAGGAATTTAATTTATGTTATACCATGAGGCACAATGGTGTATAATATAAAAATAGAGACATTAGGCAAGAAGAAATAGAACACTTTTATTTGATGGGAAGTAATCTCCTTGCATGTTTTTGGCCTTTTACTGAAGATAAAATGGGAGAAATCAAATAAATAGAAATTTTACTAGAAAATATGTCATATTAGCTAACATTAATTTACCATTCCATATGAGTTTGTAAAAATAGGAATGGAGGAAGTTGATTTAATGTCTTACTATTAGGTATCCAACACCATCAATATAAAAGGAATTAAAAATCATAATGAGTACCTATATCAAATCAAAGATGATTCCCATGGTAAATCTCTCATGAAACTATAGAGTTGTCTCATGTGAAGTAAATGATAAAGGAGGTTTATTAATTATAAGTAAGAAGGAGAGAAAACCTTTAACCATGTTCGAATAGGGTTCATGGTTTGTATACATGGTTTGGCCAAACCATGTTCTGGCCATGTACACCCCCTACCAAAATGACAATATCTTTATAAGAAAGGGGAAAATTTTGGGAAACCCTTGTGTATCATATTCACCCATTGAATACCCTCTACAACACCTTACATGGTTTAACAAAACTATGTGGCCCTACGACCATGGTTTAAGCAACCCTTGATACCAATCTTTTTTCTACAAAATAAGGGGTTCCAGGCTCCAAACAAGCCCTAGAAACTCCCAAAACATTCCTCATTCTCCAAGGAACTTCAATATAGATCAAAATAATGTTTTAAATATAGAATTAATGTATCATTACTTTATAATAAAATCCATGATCTTACAATCTCCCATACTTAAGACAAATCATCCTTTAATTTCCCTTCTAAGAGTGGTAAACAATCACCTAAATAGTACCAGACATTTAGAATGAACATCAACCTCACCCTTCCTAGTCTTGTCTTTTACATTGCTCTGTTTCAAAATCAAAAATACAAGAGTAACTAACCTTCCTAAAAAATTCTTCGTGCTCTGATCAATGATACAAATGTGATTCTCCTAAGAAAATGAATAATAATCTTACCCAAACTCATTAAGCGGAGGATTATGAGATGAGTCTAAAAGATAATAGTGAAACTATGAGACATGGAAGATATTGTGCAAGAATCAATACCTTTGAGGTTACTCTAACTATTAGGATATCGACTTGATTTTTTTTATAATAAAAAAGGGACCACAATAAAGAGGTGATAGATTTCTCTATATCCAAATACATTTATTCCCTAGCCATAATAAAACATGAAATGAGTTCAAATCTCTAACCTCAAACTCCATAGGTCATCAAAGAAGATTGATATAAGACTTATGACCTGACTAAGTTAAAACCATGTTTTTCATGATAAGATTAACCTACTCCAAAGTCATCTAAATTATGTGAGGCCTCTATTGTGCTTCCTCTACTACCTCTATACTGCATTAGTGTAAATGGAACATCCTACGATATATATCAATATAAAAATCCATTTTTATTGTTTATTGAATAATTTATTATAATAATTTTCAAAAAGATGAAGGTGTTTTTCCCAATAAGATCCAAAATCAAGGAAAATTACTTGGATCATGTCCTCTATTATCTAAATCTTACTCATAGTTTTCTCGTCCATGTCTGGGTGAAAGGATATGATCAATAGTGCATGTATACTAAGGTCTTTCAAGAACCCTTGATGTAACTATGATATAAACCAAGAATACCAATATGATATGATAGAATTGGGAAAACCATAAATTCAAACAACCACTTGATCATAAATCATCATAAAATTGTTGACTAAAAGGTATCTTTGAATGGAATAAATTAAGTTAACTAGGTCAACCTGTTGATGATCACCCATACCACATCACATCCTCTAGGGTATCTGGTTAAACCAATCAAAAAATCCATTATTAAGTCATCCCATTTCTACTATAGAATTATTAATTGTTGTAGAATAACTACTAGAATTAGGTTTTTCTCCTTTAATAGAGTACTGGGTGAACACTGATTAATGAAACTATATATCTATATTTTTATCCTCATCCAGTAATACTGGTGTCATAAGTCTTGGTATTTTTTAGTTATAACAAGATATACTATTCAATAAGGGGCACAATACACTCTAATAAACTCCTCTCATATGTCTTCAATAACCTAAACACATTCACGAATGTTTTGAATCTCATTATGATCAACATCTTATCCATGTAGTGGGTCCTCACTTGAAACTCTCTTCCATAAGACCAAGCCCTTGAGATCAGAAAGGTGATTATTTCAATCAATATAGATGTGAATAGCTTACTAATGAATATATAGTAGCAGGAAACCTATGATTCTCATGAACAACTATGTGAATCTCAGAAAACAAGGTCATTAACTTCCATTCAGAACTCGCATTCTGAACTACATATGTCTGAATTTTTCATCTTTGACCATTAGCAATGGAATTTCATTTCCCAATCATATAAGAAATCTCCCATTTGAATTACTATTGGTATCCAAGCCACCTCCCATTTCTATGTTTCATGTAACTCTATGTGAAAATAAAATTAATTATTTTTTTGTTCAGATACAACACATAATTCTCTCCCAACAAGTAATGCATCAAGAAACACAAGGCATAAACCACATATTTTAAATCGAGATTGTGTGTGATGTAATTATTCTCATGAGGCCAAACATATCGAGACTCATTAAAAAAATGATTCTCATACATCAATGTGGATACCATCCCAATTAATGATGTACCACAATAAACCTTATAATTTTTCCCATATCTAGAAGAATCATTATCAGTGCTGAAGTCAGTCTTATTTTCAAATCCTGAAATGTTGTATTTTAGGCATTAGATCATATTAATCACACACTCTTTTAGTCAAAACCATATAGGGTGATTCTAGGAATGATAAATCCTAAATAAAATTCTTAAAGTGTCCTTACATCCATAAGAAAATATTTATATCAATGAATTTTTTTTTGTATTCTCATATGAAAATACAACTCTAAATTTTTTTTGGGTTAATAGATACTCTTACCACTGATATGATGTTCCCCAAGAAGTGAAACTTGCCGATACAGAATTCAAATTTGGTGATCTTAGCATACAACTAGTTCTCTCTATGTGTATTTATTATAATATAAAGATGTATTTGTGTGGACATTTCATGTATGAGAATTCACAAATATGTCATCCATTAAGACTACTATAATAGAATGTAAATGCTGGTGGAAATCCCCATTCATTAGATCTATGTAATTTTTTTGTGAATTCATAAGACTGAATGACATGACCAAATACTTTTATAAGACATATCTACTATGGAAATTTATATGTGGTATATCTAATGGTATAACATGCTCCATGTGATATCACAACCTTAAATCAATCTTGGAGGGAACCCGAGCTCCTCAGTGTGGGTCGATGAGATCATTTATAAGATGTATTAGATATTGTTTCTTGACCTTAAGCTTGTTAAAATAATAGTAATCCATGAAAATAATAAAGTTATCATATGAATATTTGGTGAAAAGGATAGTTTAACCCCATGGGGAAGGACTGAGTACTATGAAACCCTTAGCATCCAAGTCCTCAATCAACTTTTTGAGTTCCGGAAGATTAGTCGGTTCGATCCTACAAGGAGGAATTGAAGCTAGATATACTCTTAATACTGGCTTAATATTTAACTCCACCCATCACATAAGATGTAACCTAGAAAATTATATAGGGAATATATCCTTGAAGTATTCCACTCTAGGAGGGAAATTTTTGCATCACATTCTCTGACCGCTCATAAAAGTACTAGAAACTTCGGTTGTCACTTCATACATCCCATTATTCTTGAATCCAGATCAACTCACCAAGAAATCCCATTTTACATTATGAATATTGTTATTTCCCTTGGGTAATGTGAGGTACACCATTCATTGATAGAAATAAACATTATTAGGATAGTTTACTAACCAATCCATCTTGAGTATTATATAGAATCCCATAATCTTGAGGAAAAATAGGTTACATAACAAAATATTACTACCTATATCAAGGGTAAATTCTATACATCAGCACACACTCTATGATAGGACCCCCATGAGGTTTCATGATTAATTATGCCAAAACATTAATCTATCTTTAGGCCTATATTTTCCATAATTTAGATAGATATGAAATATTGTGAAGTTACAATGTTTAATAATAAAGACATTAAAGTAGATTCTACTAGTAGAGTACCTCAAAATATTGAATTTGTAGTGCTTTGCACTTTAAGGACAGGTCATACTGCATGATGTTGGCTAAATAAATAGCCCTGAACTATTTCTTCACATCCCTGAGTAGATCCAATCTACTATAATTATACCTCATGAAACTAGAATCCATGGCTATGTCCACCTCCTCGACCTGATCAGCCAGTAGTTGTTCAGATCCCTTCTTGATGTGAAGCTGGTGACCTAGCTCCTACATGTTGAGTCGCTGTGGATTATTTCCAACATGTAACTCGAGGTATGGTTATACAAAAACAATAAATATTTCCCATATTTCCACAAAATCATAATTAAATTAGGTCTTTGGGACACAATGGCATAATATGGTCCTACATACCACACTAGTGACAAACCGTATAATTATCTGTGTGTGGTGTCTAATTGTCACTACCCCCTTGATTAGACGTAAAGTGAAATTTCCAACCACCTGATGAACAATATACTTATCTCAAGGATGAAAACATTTTTGTAATTCCATCAGCATCCCTCGGGTTCCACTCGATGATGAGGGTATGGTTCTCTATCTCAGAAATGGTTCTCAACTAAAAGAAATTTATCGGTAGTCGTATGGAATATAGAATCCCATCCACCAAATAATTTTTTGTCATAAAATCATCATGAACAAGTGTCATTATGAAGTGTTAATCTTAATAAAATGTTTGGAATACTCCATCATAGACATACCACCCTTTTGTGTGTGCAAAAATTCTTTGGAGCTGTCTACTCTCTGGATCTAAGGGAAGAATTAATCATAGAAGACTATATATAATATCACCTAGAACATACCTTGAGAATGGTCAACATGGATTACAAAGACCCACCAATTCCTAAATGAATCAAAAAGCATATAAGTTGTGAGCATGACCCTCATATCTGGAGGCATCTCCATGTTCTATAAAATGGACCACATGGTCTCTATACACGACTTTGATGCTGGACAACCACCTTCCCAAAAATATTTAGGAGGGTTAATTTTCATTAAATCTCATGTTAACTCTTCCATAGTAGCAGAACGTCAATGGGATATTTTTTTAGACTATACAGGTCTCTTGAATCCCTCCCAAACCAGAGCATAAGTGACCATATTAATAATAACACAAGGTTCAAAAAGATGCACTATAGGAGTTAATATTGGTGGCTTAGGTCCCACCATCTCTAGGGCATAGTCGTCACCACAATCCAGGTGTATGACCCAGGGAATATTTAGAGGAATATCTCTATGATTCCAAAAATAGGCCTAATAATAAAAATTCTTTATTCTAATGGATCTCAAGATACAAGAAAGTTATATTTACATAACCTTCCTAAAAAAGATTCCACACCATCTACCTTCTCCTAAACATTGGTGGAGGTGACATGGGAGGTCATAAAGAATCATTGGAGACACTTACTACTACCCACTACTAAGGCCTGGTCTAGATGAAGTTCTCTGTCCTATAGTTGATGTTCTAGTATATGGAGTTTCAATTGCTAGGTATAATGGGAAAACACCCTTTATATTGTAATTTTTATTCCCATATAATGGTAACCTTTTTTAATAATTGAAATTTTTTTAGGTATGTATCTTTTATTTTCATATATGTAAGAATGTCCTGTTATCTGATCAACCATTCCCAAGTTATAAAGGGATAATATTTATATGTTATATGTGGAACATCAGGTAACTATGTCCGGACCCGTACATCTGGTATCATGATATAATAGTTCATATAAAATGATTTGATTATATGAATCAACATTATTAATTTATATAAGTTCATTCTTTATAAATTAAAATGGGAATCTATAAAATCGAAATGAACTAACATTCCATCCCATGTGACAATTTGTCCAAGGGCCACACAAGGAATAATAGGTTAATCAAGGTTCCACAATCAAGATATATGGGAAAACATCATTTAGGTAGATTTATACATTTTAATTAAACCAATTAATCTATCCCTGAAAGATATTTTAGAACATTTATGAATTTTGAAATTAAGGCACTAGTAATATATAGTATGAATCACATATAGTAATATATATTTGGAATGGAATATGTATGACATTTGATTCGTCAAGTTCCCACTATAATGCATGAAATGATACATTCTTTCCATTCTAGGATAGAGGAAAAAATAAAATCCCTCATAATAATAACAATAATAACACCACAAATCATGTTTCTCACTCATTGGTGAAATCAATATGACTATAATAGAAAAAAAAAAGAACATAAATGTCCCATCCTAGGTAACATTGCATTTTCATGATGTCATTTAGTTACTCCTAGGAACAAGAATATTACTAAATACTAACACATTAGTAGAATATTTTATACTAGTGAAAAATATTGAGAAAAAATGAAATGAATATTAGATACCACTTTCTGACATCATAGACCAAGTTCACTCAAATGTAATGAAATTTACTTGGTCGCATGGCCTCAAGTGTTCCTCTGTTTATTCCAGAGGATGCAGACTTGTAGTGAGGGTATATAATATTATGGTGGACAGAATATACCCTCATGATTAGAGTGAATCATAGCATTATAAAACAAGAGAAAACAACAAAATGAATATAATAAAATGGACTACATAATCATTAGTAATCAAGATATAACATAACGTAAAAGTAGGTCCAATATCAAATATAAAAAAGATGTTAGGATTGTATTCTATACAAAATGAGAATTCATGGAAGAATAACAACATGAGTATACAACATTATTTACAAAATATGACAATTCCAAAAGATATCTCCAATTGAAACATGAATAAAATCTTATTCCTCTACTCACATACTTTATCCTAGTATATAAAATCAGGAATCCAAAGACAGATTCATCCCTTTGTTCCTACCTTCACCCTTAAGATCTTTTCAGGTACTAATCGTCTGCCCAAATAGGTTATGATATATAATCAATATTCCACCACTAACATTATCTAGAACTGTACACTATATGCATAAAAATTAGTAGTGTGTAGGTAATAATCAATGGTTTAGATTAAATAAAATAAATCACATCATTCTGTGATCCTCATGGGGGTCCTAGATGATAATACCTACTTCGGACTAATCCAAAATAACATTGAATAGATTTCACCCAGTATATATGTCTATGTATGTAAAAATATGTATCAATATATATATGTCATATATGTAAGAAAATATGTTTGTATATATATACATAGTATTATCTATGACCCAGGGTGTATACCCTAGGCATCCATGAATAATCATATGAGTTATTTTGGTCTCATAGAATGCATTCCTAAGAAGGGAGTATATTTTGGTCGTCATGAATGTAAATCATTGAACAAATCCATGTATTCTGATAGGCATGGAAGATGAATATATTGATTTAATTAAATGGAACCCTAATCTCATACAAAATGTTCCATGTAAGGAATGCTATAATCTATTTAGGTATACTATAAAAACATTTAACTATAATGTTCATACAATGTGTTCTATATAAGGAACCTACGTATCAATCACAATATTATATAACGGAATAATCCACTGATCCAATCTATGGTATACAACAATGTAAGACAAGTATCACTCATGACATGGTACAATATTATTTCCCTCCAAGCTCATCCATGCTAATCAACTTGGGGAACTAGGTATCACGCATGGGGTATTATAATAACATTTGTATGGTGAGACCATCCAATCGATTCTATATAATAACCCATGTATAACTCTCATTGTGTTACAATTCATTTATAATTCATTTTATTTATTCTAAATAATGATCCCATCTAAGTTATTTCTATTAAGAACACTTAAATTACCCTCAGAATGATATGTGATACGGTCATGGCTAGAATTTTAACCCATACCATTAAATAATCCTTATATGTCAATTATGGAATTTAATTTCAAAAGAATAACTCAATATATAAACATGAAAATAAAAGGGGACGATGCACATGTTCTACCATTCTCCCTTGGTTCGATGAAGATACATTTCATTTGTAACGGCCACCTCAACACACCTCAATTGGTGGTTCAATTTAATTATAAGAAATAATTAACATGGCCATCAAAATAAACACACACTAACGGATGGATATCATCAAGGTGTTAAACCTTCAATGAAATATTTTTTGTTTCTAGGACTACCCTAAATAAGTTTATATCAATTCGTTTAATTAAATTGATATTTATATTGCATTACATGGAAGGTGCATCATGTAGTGGAATGAAACCTAATATTAATATCCAAATTTTATGAAATAAGAATGAAGAAAACTACCTTTGACCAGTAGCACTCTTCATGTTCTTTATTGGTCATTAACATGGACTATAACATAGAAAATATTTGAAATAAAAAAACCCCATTAACATAGGAAAATTTATCATACATTGACATATCATTAGATTCAATAAGAGAAATGGAGGATGGAAGGAACAAGATTGAAGAAGATAATGTGAGATATCTAATGTAACATATGGTAAAGGAATCTAACCCTATATGAATAACCTATATCAAATCCAAGTAAATTATCACGGGAGATCTCCCACGTAGATATGGAGGTTTTTCACATTAAGTGAAGGATAAAGGAGGGTAAAACCTTAATAAAGAAGGGGTGAAAATTTAATTTCACTCATTTTTAATTGAGAATATGGTATGGCCAATCCTTGTGTCAACCCTGCACAATCACTGAATAAATTTTACTAACTATATATTATAGGTTTATGGTTTAATAAAACCATCCATAGCATGTGTAACCTTTACCGAACTTATATAGCACCCTGCATGGTTTAACTAAACTGTGTGGCCCTAGGTGCACAGTTTAAACAAACCATGAAACCAACATATTTTCTCCAAAATTTGGGGCTCTGAACAATCATGAGGCACTCCCAAATAATTCCAAATTCTATTAGGAACATTAACATAGATCAAAAGTAATGATGAAATAGAAAAAATAAAGTTATATTATACATAATAAAATCCTACATCTTACATTCTGATATGTAAAAAGTAACAAATTCAAAATCATCTTTACCAATATATCTCTCTACAACACAACCTTTGATCTGAATTTTATTATTTAAAAATACTTTATAAATCTTAATATATTGTTGAATATAGTAAATCCATCTGTAATATACAAACCTCATGATTTAATCTCTCTAACCAACTAAGCCATCAGGTGGACCATTATATCCAATAATGATGGTGGTGAGAAGATATCTAATTCACATAATATGACATCAATTTCCTTATTCATGAATAGAAAATTAAATGGGTATAAAACATTATTACATGTAGCTTTGAATAAAATACATGTATGGTGAATGTATATCATTAATTTTTATGAAGAATTAAACTTAAATCCACCGAGAATTAAATCATGTATCAAAACATGAAAATAATGTGATCATTGACCTTATAACTCTAAGGTATTATTTGAAAAGACATTCATCATATTAAATGAATATATATTAAGAAATTTTAAACATTAAAATAAATAGTAAGATCAAAAATTTTCTTGTCTAGATAGAGTGTGAGATAACTAAGGATGAAAAGTTTATCTCCCACCCTTCACTGATGTTAACTCTTCCCTTATCCCCATCTCAATCATGCCCAGCCTAGCCATAATGCCATATTTTGTTTTCTTTGGTAGATTTAGTAACATGAATGTGGAATTGTCATATAAATATTTTTCTACATGTATGACATCAAGAAAATTAAGTATGTATTAATAATCCTAATATAGAAATTCAAACAAAATTGTTCACTTTTTCTAACCAAATTTCTTAACGTTTTTTGAAAATGTTATACTAAAATAAATGTTAATATGTTTTAATTTATCTTACATTTGATCACCCATTAATATAGATGGGTCTATTCCTTGTTTTTTATTCCCATTGAATGATGTCATCCAGGATTGGTATTTATGACATTGGGGTAAAAAAATTGATGTCCCAAAATCAAAGTCTTATTGCGATGTTTCAACCTAGCTAAGTGTGTTCCTTATTCACAAATGGAAAAAAATAACATTCTATTAATTATATATCCTAAAAATTTCACATTATCAAGAAATTCATTTATCATCTTTACAATGTAAATGTCAATTTGATCTCTTCAATTATATGAACATTATATAATATAATAAATAGACCCCACATCTATTTTAGATCTTCGATCAGCGAATCTAAATAGACATCAATATCATTAGAGGGTTATTTTGGTGAAAATATATGAAAGTATAACTTAATGTATTTACACATCATTCATAACGATGGTGGAAAGTTATAATTTATCAATATAACCGATCATGTACAATAAGAGGCAATTAGTACAAAAAAAAATATTTATTCTATATGTATATAACATAGGATGGAGGTTTCTCGACTCGTTTCCAAATTCATGATACTCATAATCAAATTTCCCCCACTGATTAGAGATTTATAGGTGATGTAATTTTCTAAATTCAATTTTTGTACATTTGTACCATGTCAATTGTTTAACTATTTCCATACATCTATATAGTCATCTAAGCATTAGAGTGAGAAGAAAGTACTATACAACTTTCAAAGGACATGATTAATCATTCTTGGTTCATTTTACAACACACTTAGGGAATTTTGTTATGATTCATTGTGCATGAAAAACAATATACAATCATTTAGAAAAGTATTATTTTAAAATATCAAACTCAATGAATGTAGAATTCACTTATAATCCTATATTTTTTAAATGAAGTCCATTTTCACTTGGTATAAATTAATTTAGTATAATATGTAGTTATGTAAAACGAGTGTCTCTCCATATACAACCATCTTTCAAATTATATAATTTCAATACATGTGACTATTTTTTATATTTAGTACAACTGATATAGAATGGTCTCTTTTCAAAATTATTTTACCTCTTAAACAAATTTTGAAAATCATGATGTTCATCTTCAATTGTGATTATCATTAATTCCATATGATATAAATTATCCCTTACACTAATATTTATATCAAAATGATCCATAATTGAAAATATCATTATAGTCAGTATGTACATTCGGTTTTTACCAATCTTTAGTCCATCACTTATAGACACGATCTATTCCGTAATAAATCAATATTTCTTCCAACTCTTCTGGAAGATTTTTTTTTAAAAAAAATGTAAATATGGACAAAGGATTTGAGAAGGGTTGCATGAATAATCTATTGCTAACATGATGAACTATTTAACTCTATCCCCATTCCACTTTTTTATATGATTTGAATCTATCCGTTATTGATTCATATCTATCCTATAAGGTTCAATAATATTTATTTTTTTAAAATACCCATATGGTATGCATATAATGTATATATACATTGATATGTAAAAATTGTATCAAAATTTGAGTGTATGCATGCTCTATTTAGGGAATGTTTACCTATAATAAATATGATTAAGGTCACTACTTTTAATCTAGTTCTCAATTTCCTCAAATGATAAATTATTCCATTTTCAACCTTTTTTCAATATGTCATTTGTTTTTCATCCTTTAAAATCTACTCTCTCCAAACTCATTTTCAAATAAATATCACTATTTTGAATTGCATCATATATCTATTTTAAAGAAATACAATTATATTCATTTTGAATCAATTAATCTTTTATGTGAAAAAGAACACAATTATAAACTTCATAGAAGGACAAATTAGGACAAATTTATTCAATTATTATGTTTAAAAAATTTTGATTATGCAAACCAGTTGGAAATCTTATAAATAATAGGAAGAAATCATGTGAAGAAATCACATGTTAATAATTTGTATATGGGAATATGTGTGTGTATATTCTAGGTAACATGTTAATAATATTTTATTTTCACACTCTAAATCCATATGAAGAAATCATAATTAATGGAAGGTGCAACACACATATCATAGAAAGTCAGATGGAGAGTGAGTTAATTGATTTCCTTGCACACTGAATCATTTGAATACAACCGGCCGATATTGATCCTTAAGGACTCTACATAAACCAGCATTTAGAACGAACTGGCATAGGCCCAAAATACATAGTTATTCCAAACTGTTATCCACATACACACCAAATATATATATATATATATAAGTGTCTGTGTACAAATATATATGAATTAATAAAACATTAAACCAATAATATGTTTAGATCCATATCAAAACATGAAAAATTAAAATCACCCAAACAATGTGTATCCAAACCCATTGGAAATCGAAAATTTTTGTTAGGGCAAGACAATGAGGTACTACAAGGGAAATATGGGTCATATGGTACACATACAGGAAGAAAGAACTAAAAAGGGTGAAATAATGGATGTTCTACTAAAAATTAGTAGATAGAATCACATACATTTGGTTTTGAAAGTGTTGATTCATCCAAGAAGTAATTGGGGGACTAGAAACTCAGGTTTAGTTCCATGAGAGCTTGAATGATGTGTGTAATGGGGTTCTCTATTAGGGTAGTATTTAAAAAACAAGATGGTTTTTATCAGTGCTAAAATAGAATGTGCTGATAAAACTTATCATTATCAAAGTATTTTTAGTGTTGATAAAAACATATCATTATTAGTGATAAGAGGTAGCACAGATAAAGATTGAAACTAAATAAAAAAATATTAAATGATTATATATTAAAAAAGAATATATTATCTACAAATGTAAGAATTTGTTAATATTATTAATGAATAAATTATAATTAATCTATGAATGTTATAAATTAGTGAAATTTAATAACTAAAAATTAATAGACATCAAACATATAAAAAATGAATAAATTTTATTATTTTTATTAAATATAATGAAATGAAAAATGAATATATAGAAAAATTAAGATGACTACAAATATCTAGATTAAAAACATATTGAACCATAATTATTAATTAATTAATGTATATAAATATATATGAAAAATGAAAAAATTTCATAAATATTAACTGAATAAATATTTAAAATGAATTAATTGTATAGAAAATTAAAATATTATTCAAATTATTAGTGAATAAATAACAATAAATAATATTAAATGAATAAATGTTAAAAAAGAGGGAAATCTAATTATTTAAAAATCAATTAATTAAAAAAACAGTAAAAAATTATTTAGTGTTATTAATTATTTATATATATTAGATATTTGGGGGTGCAATTACAATGAAACACACACACCTCACACCCAAATGTCGAAATAATAGTTTATAGCCCCCTCCCAACCCTAAGAAGAAACTCACTCATCAAGCCATTTAATTTGTTTATTATTTTATATAAAACTTCATATCCTATTATATAGAGGCCTGAATATCTTAATACATAGCCTATATGCCCATTTTTTCTATCCCATAGGGAATTCTTAATTATTTTCCCATTGTCACACCTAGTAATATTGCTTCCAGTAAATCCAACCCAGAAGCAAACCCCTTGATGATTGGACCTCCATACTAACTCCATTGATGATCAAACCTCAACAAGGATGCATCACATATTCCCCACAAAGACACATCCCAAGCGTTCACCCTCAATCATCATCAACATTAAATTCTACTAATACATGACTATCATACCATTCGCCCTTGACGTCAAGCAGAGGTTCACCCTTTTCCATCAACTGTTCATGTATGACAACTGTGATAATCTGTCCCAACTACAGACCAACACCTAGCATCATAGTGATGCCGACAACAATGCAATGCCCAACAAAGTCTAGTGAAACCACCCTAGAAACTGGATCCAAATGAATAAATATGTATAAATAAATATTAAAAATGGATAATATTTGAAAAAATTTAAACAATGAAAAATTTAAAAACAATATATTTCAAAAATTTTAAAAATAATTAATATTTTTAATTAATAAATAATATTAAAGATGAATAAATTTAGAAAAAAATTAGAGATGAATAATTAGTATATATTGAATAAAAATATAAAAAATAAATAAAATATACTTATTAAAAACAAAATATATGTTCAATATATTGTCATAATAAATAAATTTCCAAAATGACGATTAAAATTTGAATAAATTATCAAAATATTATGTGTTTGTTTGTGTCTATTTCTATATAATATTACATTAATTATGTATATGTGTGAGTGAAATTAATGTAACATGAGTTTGATGTATGTTAAATTTTAAAAAATAACATTTAATTAAACATCAATTACCTCATACAAATTAATAAATGTATTTAATTAATATTAATTTCTAATTATAAATCTTTATCACTAAATATATGAATTATTTATTGTAAATACATATTTTGTCTTATACAAATCATATTTAATAGAATATTATATATACTGATATATATGTATATATGAATATATTTATACCTAAAAAATATTAAATATATTAAGGAATAATTAAGTAAAGAGTCGTTAAAAATGACTATGTTACAAAAATATTAAATGAATAAATATTTAAATTGATTTTTTATTAAAAAATGTAATAAAAATGGGCAAATAAATAATATTTAATGAATGAATGTTAAAAATGAGTAAAATATAATTAAATGATGAAAATATTAAAAAAAATTTAAAAAAGAGTAGGAGTTATTAATTATACAAACTAAAAAAACAAATATAAGTTTGAATAAAAATGAATAAATATATTAATTTTATAAATTAAAAGGGTATTAATAAAATTAAATGTTAATAAATAAATAAATATAGGTATTAATAAATAATAATGTTACAAAAATATAAAATATAGAAAATAAAAACCAATAAATTACAAAAACATTAAAAAACTTATTAATAAAATTAATAAAAGTAAATAATATATGTATATATATATATATTAAAAAGTAATATATCGTATATATTTAATATAAATATGAATAATAAATACAATTTAATAATAAAGATCACAATATACTAAATATTTAAAATTATAAACCATTAATAGTCACCATTCAATATATTTCTATGTATGATTTAATAAAATTGAATTAATTTCGTATATATTTGGGTGAAATTATTTATGATATATTAAGTGTAACATATTTAGTATTTTCTTTAATTAATAATTAAATATTTATTATTTCATATATATGTCAAATTGGAAAAAATAACATTGATAAATAATGTTATTTAAGGTCTATTAATATTAATTATTCATTATATTTTGTAAACTGTAACTTTTAATTAAATTTTAAACCATTTGACAGTAAATATATGACATATAAATATGTTTCATAATAGATATTTAGTATTTTATAAGTAATATTTAAGTGAATTATATATATATATATAAATACATTTTGATTTGAAATAAAATTATTAATAATATATTATATTTATTTTATAATCTAATATCTTATATATCAAGTGAAAATGTTTATTTAGTGATATATAAATCATAGTTAATTAAATATATTATAGTTTTTCAATTTAAATATATATAAATGTATTTATATATCATTTTTCATGTTATTAATATTTTTATTAAAAAATTAACATTTTATTAAACTATATTACTCGAAATTAATTAGTCTATATTTTTAATTAATATTAATTTTTAATAATAAACTATTTTACAGTAAATACATGAATAAATTAATGAAAATACAGATTTTGTATTATATAAATCATTTCTAAGGAAAAATTATATATATTGATGTGTGTGTGGGAATATATTTCTATATTAAATATAAAAAATATATTAATGAATAATTATGCATAAGAAACCATGAAAAATTAATAAATTTAAAAAATTTAAATGAATAAATATTTAATATGAATACATTATAAAAAATAGTAAAAACTCTTAAATTATGAATTAATAATTAATATTAAATGAATGAATATTAAAAACAAGTGAAATGTATTTAAAAGATGAATATATTAAATGAAATATTACAAACATAATTTAGAGTTATTAATTATATATATTTCTAAAAAAATGAATATATTTTTAAATAGATATGAATACTTATATTAATTATATAAATTACAAATGTACTAAAATATTAAATTTTAACAAATATATAAAAATAAAAATAAAAAATGAATAAAATTACAAATATATTAAACAAATAAAAAATAAAAATGAATAAGTAAAAAATGATTAATGAAATAAATAATAATAATAATGAATAAATTATATATATATAGATATATATATATATCTGTGTGTGTGTGTGTGAATTAAAATGTAATAATTAGTATATATTAAATATAAATATAAAACATTAATAATTTTTTTTATTAAAAACATAATATATTAAATATTAAATATTAAAAAATAAAAAATAAAATTACAATATTAATAATTTATTTTTTTGTATTTTTTTGTCTCTGTAAAATTGAATTATCTTTTTCTATATATGTGTAAAATTATTTTATTTCATGTTAAGTGTAACATATTTTTTGTGAAAAATAGATAATAATTAAATATTTATTATTGGATATAGATAACAATAGTGAAACTAAATGACAGTGATAAGTAAATGTTAATAAGAGCCTATTAATATTAATTAGTCAATATTTTTAATTAATATAAATTTTTTATATAAATTGTAAATCGTTAATTACTAACTATATTGCATATAAATATGATTTTTAATACAAGTAGAAATATATATTAAAAAAGAAATTTGATTATCAATAAAAAAATGTGAAATCCAAATTGATATCTAAAAGTCTCCCAATAAGTGAATTTCAATTTATAGTAAATGTAACACCCCGACCCCAGTTACCTAGAGTCAGTGCATTATTACATTTCATTGGCATGATTACAAGGAGTCATGTCCCGAAGGACCGATTGGTTTAATAGTCTTGGAAAATAGATTACATACATGATGTTAAACTTCACAACTTGAAAATAAATACATCACTAATTTATTCCATTACAAATATCCAATCCTCCTAGATTATTCAATAATTCACTCATAACTAACTTCTTCATAACCTGGGAAAATGAAACATAAGAAATTGGTGATCTCAAACGCTCATTAAGGGTATGCAATACAACAGAAGATAACATAAATATTAGGCATAGTGAATAATTGAAAACACATGCCTTTACTAATAATTAACATGAACAGTTTAATGGCATGAATATGATCTAAGTAAATAATGTCATAATAAAACATAGTCATGGGTATTCTACTAGTCGAATAACCACATGAACCATCAATATTATTGACATAATGAGGGTATGTATAATGCCGAGCATTCTGAAACATTTTGTCAAGGTCTCAGCCAATACGTCTAAAAATGATTAAAGCCTTGACCAAAATTATATATCAAATTGGGAAAGGCCTCAGCAATTCCACATTGTTTTGTATCATGAGACCCACCGATGCATCGAGGAGCTGTAGTGGGCTCCACCCATCACTTACTAAGTCCAATACATTCCTCATATGAAAAGGTTGATCTATAACATAAACATTTGTATTAAAACTAGCATACAAATTATCAATACTTTATCTTTAAACCATGAATGGTATAAAAATAACACTTCTATAGTCAAACATATAACAAAAAAATAAATACAATATTGAATATTTGTATCATAATGGATCGAATTCAAACAACTATAAAATCCATCAAAGGATGTTGACATAGATGAAATCAAAACTATTTGGGAGAAATATCTCTTTCTTTTTTTTTGAAATCATTTAAAGTTAAAAAATTATAAAAAAACATTTATTCTGAAAATATTCTAATAATATTGTAAGGGAAACATAGATGATTTTATAACGGTGGAAAATACCCACATCTGCCATCTAAGTTAAAAAAACATTATTACCTTAATTTTGTCAAAAACGCCATAAAGTACCTTTTTTGGAAAACGATGGAAAGATTCATTTCTAAAACATATTAGGTAAAATAAGGGTATAAATTAATTTAATACATTTTCAATTAAATAGAAAAAATGTATTGAAATACATTTTTATGAAACACAGATTTGGATGATAAAGAGGTCCCAGTAGATACTTACGTAAAAACAACCTCCAATAATAAAGAGATTCTGACATTAACCCTTACCTTATTCTTTTCCTTGGTCAAGGGTACTATATATCTTGAATAATGGTGAAATTATTGTTATTAAATTATAAAATAACCATATAAATTAATATGATATCATATATGATCTTTTAATATTTTTTTGTTGAAAATATTTTAGCATTATCCTCATTTCAGGTGTTAATTGATTGGTTTTCCTTTATATGCTTGGTTATATAAGCCATTTTTGTTTTGAATATAATGTATTTGATTTATATACATAATGATATTATGTATTTAAACATTATAATTAATTATCAAATAAAAATTAGTCTTGAATGGTTAAGATGGGGTACTAAATCTCCCCACGTTCATGGAGACGGTAATCCGTACGTATGCACGAGCGACAATATCAATATTTTGATTCCAAATCCTATGTAAATAAATGTTACATCATATATACATAATAATTAACATGTTATATTTATTATTTACATCAAATATACATCATTATTATACCCATCCAAAAAATAATGTTTTTTAATAACAACTACACCACGATGCGGAGATGGTATGTCGTACATACGCACGTATGGTGACATGTCATTAATAAGATGGATAGAATAATGAATATGGTTGTACCATAATTATAATAAAATAATTTTATATATAGGATACCAGATTTATCATTTTAGAATAGAAACAACAAAGAATGAGTAAGTGGAAGAAGAAATGAACATGAATGAAGGTGGTTAAATTATTACCTCTTCTTCGGGTTCTTCTTTTTGATTTGATCAAAAGGGATCCATAGGTTGAATTTATGACAAACGTAATGCCTCTAAGATGATTTGCGGGATGTGGGAAGGAAATGTGGTCAGGTTTTGGCCGAACCAAAAGGCTTTGGAGGTGTGAAATTATGAGAAGGGGAAGTGCCCTTTTATAAGAGGGGTGAAGGTCACATTAGGAAAAGCTTGAAATATTATTTTATAATAAAATTAATTTCAGTTTATAATATCTCAAAAATGATTTATTTAAAATATAGGGTAGGGATGGGTCAAAATCATCTTAATCAATAGGTTTTATACAGGTTTAGGTTACCATATTAACTTTATCATTTCGATTTAACTCTTTGTTAAATAGTTTGACTTTTACCATATCTCATTGTATTTTTATATTCTATGGTTAATAAACTCACTTTAACCTGACAAGAGAACTTGAATAGGTTAATTAATGACACATATAATATTATTTATCACCTTGGCCAAGCCTTAGACTTTTATGAATATTATATCATCCAATAATATAGTATTTATTTTAAAAACTCAATTATGTCCATTTCGACATTATTTAATAATTTATTTTTGTTAAAGTCATAACATAAGTATAACTTTAAAAAAATATTTTAATAATCCTAAAAAAGTCATATTAACCTATAAAATTTATTTATGGAATAAAAATGTTTAAATTAAATTAATGTTGTTATTTATACTATCATTTATTTGATTTTTTCATTAATATGGAAAATACTACATCATTATTGTGTCATATATAAAAATATTTATTTTATGTCTAAAATTTATAAATAAAATATCAGGATGTATTAAATCGTTTTATATTTCTAATGACCATTTATAGTAGAATATAACAATTATATAAACTCATATAAAAATTGTTTTACTAAAAGATATTTGTTTTTTTTATTCTGGTTTTACTTTAGATTATTTAATATAAAATGTCATTATCATACCCATGTGCCTCCATGTTGTCCTACTGTCAACCCAAGTATGACCCTGATTATACATGTATTAACCAATAGAAAATGGATATATGTTAGTGTTTAACACCCCAAGCTTCCACGGTACGTTTCCCTTTGAATAATGCAATATCGTGCATTGTACCCAACTTCGAGATTCTAATACACCACAACCAATCAAACCAGTCGTTATGAACAGTAATACCGACTTTTTGAAATTTTATAAATTATATCTCTAAATATGGAATTCATTTTTAGATTTGGAATATCGAAATTAGCCTAGGGTGAAATTTTGGTACTTTTCAGATAACTTTCATATTTTGATGAATAGTGAAAATTACTAAATTTTAAATAAAAAAAACTTTTTTAATAGAAATAATTAATATTGATAAATTATGAATTTGAGTAGTTATAAAGTATATTTAAAATATATTTTTACAATTTAATTCAATGATTTTCATTGGACATAATTTCACAATTAAACCAGACAAAAACAAGTGCCAATCTTTTAATAGTTATTATCTCTTAAAAACACGCTTTTTGTTTTAACAACGGGAATTAATTTTAAATTAATTTCTGCCACATCTATGTTTTGAATTTAGAAAAATGAATTCCATATTTGGAATCAGGATGTCCAAATTTTGTAAATAGATAACTTTTATTTTTAGACATTTTGAATAATTACTTCGATAAATATTTTATTTACCATGGTTAAGGGTAAATTTGGTAAATAAGGGTTAAAAAATAATATTATAATAATACTAAATTACCATAAAACCTGTCCTAACCTTATTTTTGGATACATGTCCTACCATGAGCATCTTTGGTTCGATTTTGGGACCCCATGGAGCCACTTTTAGGTGATAGGGACACTTTATTGTAATTAAGTTAAAATAAATACAAAAATGACATATACATATATCTTTTAGCAAAACAATTTTTACATAGGGTTATATATGTAAGATTTTCGATTATAAATATTCATTAGAAATATACAAAGATTTATGAAATAATGAGAGTTTATTTATAACTTTTAGACATTATATAATTTAATTTATTTATGACACAATGATGATGCAGTAATTACCATAATAGGGAAAAATTAAATTAATTGATATTATAAATACCAAAATAAATATAATTTAAGCCTTTTTATGAATTACCCTAATTTTATAGGTTAATATGACATGTTAGTATTGATTTAATTAACTTTTTTTAGAAGTAATCATTCTGTTATGATTTTTACAAAAATCAACTATTGAATAGTGTCAAAATTGACCTAAAAGAGTTTTTAAAACAAATATTATATTATTAATTGATATTAAATTCCTGAAAATATACGGTTCGGCCAAGAGAATTATATCAGGATATGTGAATCATTATTGGACCACTTGGGGGTCTCTTGGATGTATATAGTAAGTTTATTAACTATATAATATAAAAATACAAAGTGACATGGTAAGTGTCAAACTAATTAACTAAGAAATAATACTTAAAGATAAGGTTAATATAGTATCCCAAACCTATCTAAATCCTATTGGTTCAGGTGTTTTCTACCTATCCCCACATTAAAAATTAAATAATCCACTTTGGAGCCATTATAAACCGAATATAAATTTATTATAAAATAATATTTCTAGCTTTTCCAAAGGTGCCCCCACCCCTCTTATAAAAGGGCACTCCCCCTTTTCACTAATTCACACATTAAAAGCCTTTTGGATCGGACAAACTCTGCCCATATACTATCTCAACATCCCTCACGTCATCCTATATTCCATCCTTTAGTCAGAAAGCCAACTTAAGGATCCCTTTTGATCAAATAAAAAGGAAGAACCTGAAGATGATGTAATAATTGCACCACCCTTTTTCAAGTTCCTTTCTTCTTCCACTTCTTCATTCTTTGTTATTTCTATTCAAAAATAATAACTCCAGTATATTTTATATACTGTGATGTTATTATAAATATGGTACAACCATATTTTGTATTCTATCCATCCTTTTAATGACATGTCACCATACGTGAGTACGTACGACTTACCATCTCCACGTCATGGTGTAATTGTCATTCAATAAATTATTATTTGGATTATGACAACCCTACTTTTTATTACAACTTAAACATGCTTTATTACATAAATCTTCACTTGATACAACAAAAAATATCAGGAGGTTTAGTGTCTTTGGGGATTAAGGTCATTACAGAAAAACATTAAACGTGAAATACAACATCTTTATTGAAAACATCCTTTACATGACCACTACATTCCTTCGTCCTTAGCATTGCATGGGATAACCTGAGGACACACATAAGAAACGGGTGATCTATAAAGCCCAGTAAGGGAGTAAAAAATGAATAACATGAGGAGTAGAATACATGTTAGGCAATAGGAACATCAATAGAGCATAAGAGTAACATGAACATAAAGGCATGATAAAGCATGATAATCATAACATAGAAATATGGAAACAACATGTAACATTGAATTAGCATGAGCCAAGGCTCATTGCACATGGAGCATGAGTAAACCCTCATTGCACATGAAGAATGAGTAAACCCTCGTTGCACTTGAATTATCATGAGTCATCACTCATTGCACATGACATATCATGATACTATACTTTACCCAATGCATTGGAGCGCTATAAAGGGCACACCCTTCTTAAACATTTCATTTCATGCATAAGTGTGCCACATGGATCATAAAACATGGATTCATAAAACATAATCATTTATTATACGATAAAGGAATGTGTAATTCATACATGAAACTTTATAATCAATAAGTAAATGTGCATAAAGGTGAATACCATTGATGGAGAAATGGGCATGGTATTCACGACACAATGATATTGGCTTAGAAAATCGGTGTGATTTCGGCAGCGTAACGACGTGACATAGGAATTCATAAAAATGGTTGATGAGAGAGAAAGGGGTTCCTCATAATATTTACATGTAATGGAAAATATGGAGGGCATATAGAAACATGTCCCAACAATTGAAAAAGAATTTAGATTCATGATACAAAAGTATTGCTTGAATATAAAAGAGGAGAAAAAGTTCCTTTCGGAATTTCAGCATAGTAACGGGTGTACATGGGAGGCATTTAATGAGAGATAAAGGGGTCTCCCATAATTCAAACAATAAGAGGGTAGTATGGGAGAGGTGATAAACCATACCCCAACATTCATAAATGAAATTAAAAGGGAAATACAACTTAAAGAAAATTGACAAAAATGAGAAATAAAGAAAAACCCCTTACTTGGAAGTGTGCTTCCAAAGGCTAGAGAGAGGCTTGTGAGAGGCTTCTTGGGAGCTTGGGGCACCTTGAGAGGATTATAGAGAGAGTAGGGTAGAGGTTGGACGAACTCCAAGAGCTTTGAGTGAGGAGGAAGTGGGAACTTGGGTGGGTTTATATAGGAAAGGTGAGAGAATTCTTTATTATTTAGGTTTGGGACCCCTTTTATTAAAATAATCCAAACCACAAACCATCCCATGGTATTTGCCCATGGTTTCTGGAAAAGGAAAGAGGAAAAAATATTTTACAAGGCCAAGGTCCGAAATTAATAAAATATTAGGGTTGCTTATGTGGAGGTGAGTCACACTTTCATGGAAATTAATTTAAAAAGGCAAAGTGATGAATAAGTCTTGAGGGCTCCATAAATTCTTTGAAAAGTAAGTCAAACAAACCCAAAACCTCATTATTTTAATGATAAAACATATATTGGCCGAACATAAGGATTATGGTATTTTATTACATCACCATTGGGTCATTATGATGTAATAAATCACATTATATATTTAAATGGTATTTAATTTTTACCCAAAAATTTGACTGTCTCAGAAAATAATGAACAATTCACCGTTTCATAATTTCAACATCCTGATTCCAAAAATAATATTTATTTTATCTAAATAATTTTCTAAATATGTGAATTTTCACTTTTAAAATAAAAACTGACATTTATAAAAAAATTCACGGGTTTTGACAGAAATGGCTTTCAAACCTTAATAAAAATTTTAATTGCATTCATAAAATTATAAGATCATTTATATTTAATAAAAATTAATTTAATATTAATAATATTTTATTAAAATTTTATTTAATTCAAAAATCCTTTAGTTTAATAATATATAATTATTAATTAAATAATAAATAAAAACACCATTGGTACTTAAAAAAACAATTTACAAAGTATCAAAAAAATGACTAGAAATTATATTCATTATTATATACAAAAATAATGTACATGAACATGGTACTACTTATTTGTTACATAACCCCTTAAAATAGCCGCGTAAGACCTAAGGGTAAGGTGTGCGAAGGTGACAAACTCTTGGGGTGGCTCGGATAACATCGCTCGAATGGTAATCTCAATCAACTTCCACTTTTCCCGTAGATGATCACGTTCAAGCTTGACATAATGAATATCAGTTTGGGCTTGGTCGAGGGAGAATCCCAAAGATGCCACCTCTTTTCCGAGCTCCGAAAATGGGCTTCGTTTGGGGCAATTCTACTGGATGAGGCCATCACTTCCTTTGTCTGAGTAAAATTGGGTTCGTTAAAGGCTTATATTTATACTACTCATGTGATCACTGTTCAACGGCTATAAATGTAATGGTCACAAATATTAACATAAAACCAAAGAAGTTGACATCTTATAAAAACATTTTTCATAAATAAATATTTAACTGGATCAAGAGGGATTTTCCATTAATGAAACTTTGGGTCGTTACAATATTCCCTCCTTAAGAAATTTCGCCTTCGAAATTTTCCTTTTCCCACACTAAAACAAATGTGGGTAACTCAACTTCATCATATCCTCCAACTCCCAAGTTGCTTCTTCAACCATGTGGTTTCTCCACAACACCTTGACGAGGGGCATTGTCTTATTTCGTAGAACTTTTTCTCTACGATCTAAGATCTTCACTGGTTGGTCCTCATAAGAAAGATCATATTCCAATTGTACCACCTCGGAAGAGAGTACATGTGAAGGGTCCGGTATGTACTTCCTTAAGAGGGATACATAAAAGACATCATGCGCCTTGGCCATAGTAGGTGGAAGTGCTTGTCGATAGGCCACAACCCCAACACGATCAAGAATTTCGAAGGGGCCGATGTACCTTGGACTTAACTTCCCTTTCTTTCGAAACCTCATGACCTTCTTCCATGGAGATATGTGTAAAAACACCATGTCTCCAGCTTTAAACCCAAGGTCTCGTCGACGATTATCTGCATAACTCTTCTGTCGACTTTGGTCTGCCTTGATATGCTGCTGAATGGTTTTCACCTTCTCCACTATTTCTTCGACCATTTCTGGTCCAAGAAGCTTACGTTCACCAACCTCATCCCAACATGCCGGTGTTCTACACCTTTTCCCATACAGGGCTTTATATGGTGCCATTTGGATTCTCGAGTGGAAACTATTATTATAAGAGAACTCAACCAGAGGAAGATGTTGATCCCATCCTCCTTTAAAGTCCATTGAGAACGCTCTCAACATATCCTCAAGTGTTTGGATAGTCCACTCGGATTGGCCATCATTTTGAGGATGATAGGCCGTACTAATGTTCAGTTCAGTATTCAGAGCATGTTGAAGACTCTTCCAAAACTTAGAGGTAAATCTTGGATCACGGTCAGACATAATAGATAGTGGTACTCCATGAAACCGTACCACTTCCTTGATATATATTCGTGCTAGTTTATCCAAAGAGAAATCCTCTCGAATAGCAATGAAGTGTGTAGTCTTTGTAAGACGATCCACAACAACCCAGATTTCATTGTTTCCTTTGGATATCCTTGGAAGTCCAGTGTCAAAGTCCATGGTGATGTTCCGCCATTTCCATTCTGGTATGGGAAATGGTTGCATCATCCCCTTAGACTTCTGCCTCTCTTCCTTCACTTGCTGACACACCAGGCACTTTGATGTATATTCAGCGATCTCTTTCTTCATATTATCCCACCAAAAGTTTTCTCGGAGATATCGATACATCGTTGTGCTCCCTGGGTGAATAGAGAAATTTGAACTATGTGCATCATCAAAAAGATCCTTCTTCAGCTTCGGACTTGATGGAACACATAGTCCTTTCCCAAACAGCACAATTCCTTCTTCATTAACATTAAACTCTGAGGATTTTCCCTTTTTGATAGCTTCGACTTTTTCTTGGATTCCCGCATCATCCTTTTGAGCATCCTTTATCCTTTCCAAAAGAGATGGTTGAGTAATCATTTGTGAAAGGATTGATGATGTTCCCTTCTTTATGATTCCCACATCCATATTCATCAAGTCTAATAAGATTGGATCCTTCTCAATTCTCATCATTGATAGAATAGCTGGATCCTTTCTACTTAGGGCATCTGCCACCTTGTTCTCTTTCCCAGGGTGGTAATGTATTGAACAGTCATAATCCTTGATGAACTCTATCCATCTTCTCTGGCGCATATTAAGCTCTTTCTGTGTGAATATATATTTAAGACTCTTGGGGTCAGTATATATCTCACATTTCTCTTCATAGAGATAATGCCTCCAGATTTTCAAAGAAAAGATCACCGCCGCAACTCCAGATGATGCGTTGGATAGTTTCGCCCATGGATTTTCAACTGCCTTGAGGCATAAGATATCACTTTATCATTCTGCATTAGCAAACATCCTAATCCCTTCTTTGAGGCATCACTAAATACAACAAAAAGTTCCCCACTTGTGGGTAAAGTGAGCACGGGTGCAGTGATAATCCTCCTTTTCAACTCCTTAAAGATTTCTTTGCATTCATCACTCCAAGAAAACTTTACTCCCTTTTAAGTTAGCTTGGTAAGAGGGTTGGACAATCATGAGAAATTTCTCACAAATCATCGATAATATTTAGCTAACCCCAAGAAGCTACGGATATCCATTAATGATGTTGGCCTCAGCCATCCCTCAATTGCATCTGTTTTGGAGGGGTCCACAGATATCCCATTGCTTGTGATGATATGGCCCAAGAATGAGACTCCCTTCAACCAAAACTCACACTTGCTGTACTTTGCATAGAGATTCTCCTTGCGCAAAGGCTCTAGTACAGTTTTTAAATGATCCTCATGGTCCTCCTTGGTTTTGGAATATATTAGAATATCATCTATAAAGACTACCACAAATCTGTCTAGGTAATCTCTAAAGACTCTATTAATCAAGTCCATGAATATTGCTGGAGCATTGGTGAGTCCGAAAGTCATTACTATGAATTCATAGTACCCATACCTTGTATGAAACGCAGTCTTGGGGATATCTTCCTTCTTCACGCTTACTTGATAATATCCCGACCGCAAGTCCACCTTGGAGAAGTATTGTGCTCCACGCAGCTGATCAAACAAGTCATCGATTCTTGGGAGAGGATACTTGTTCTTTATCGTGATTTTGTTAAGTTCACGATAATTGATGCAAATCCGCATTGACCCATCCTTCTTCTTGATGAAGAGGACTGGTGCACCCCATGGTGATGCACTTGGGCGTATAAACCCTTTATCCAGATTCTCCTGTAGTTGTTTCTTCAGCTATTCAAGCTCAAAAACAACCATTCTATATGGAGTCTTGGATATTGTTAGCACCCCAGGTATAGGTTCAATTGAGAACTCAACACCTCTTCTTGGAGGAAGACTAGGAAATTCCTCGGGAAATACTTCAGTGAATTCCCTCACAATACGCATTTCTTCAAGGGTGGTTTCTTCCTTGGACTCAATCATCTGAGCCAGATATGTGTGCTCATAAGGCAGTAATATCCATGCTTGAGATGATGGAGATAAAGGAGATTAATCCTCCTCCTGACACTTGTAAAGAATTGGGGGTCGATTCTCCATATGGAGTGTGATTTCCCTCTCTTGACAATTTATGATGGCTCTATATAAGGAAAGCCAATCCATGCCAAGAATTGCATCAAATTCCACCAAAGGGAGTATGACGAGGTTCTCCAGAAAATTAAATCCACAGATTATAACAGGGGAGGACTTATATTCATGGGATGCAATGATTTCCCCATTTTCCATACTCACCGACATCTTTACTTCCAGGATATGTGGTGGTGTTGGGATTGTTCTACTAAACTTTCGAGATATAAAAGAATGCGTAGAACCTGAATCAAATAGTACGTTCTCTATTCTTGAATGAATAACTAGCATACCTGTCACCACTTCATTGTCGGGGTTCACTTCGGTAGAAGTGATGGCAAAAGCTTATCCTTGCTATCTTGGAGGTTTTTGGTTACCTCCGATAACCCTTGGATTAGGGCAATGATTTGAAAAATGTCTTGGCTCATTGCATTTGTAGCATTGAACAACGTGTTGAGGTATGAACGGAGCGTTCCTCTGTTCTTTCGCAGCCGGAGGTCCTTCTTGCCGACAGTTAATAGCTAGGTTCCCTTCTCTTCCACAGTTGAAGCATTTTCTTGTCCCCCTAAGGCAATTTCCAGGGTGCCTCTTTTCCACACTTTTGGCAAGTGGGGTGCTGGAACTTCTTAGCGCCATTGGATTTATCCATCGGCCCACCAGCATTGAATTCCACCTTACGCTTCTTGTCCTCATGATACCCTTGTGATTCTCCAATCTCCATTTCAACCTTGAGGGCACATCAGACAATTTCATCATAACTGTCGAAGTCACAGATCGCTACTGCTTTCCGCAAACTAGGCTTCATCCCACCAAAGAAGAGGTCAACCTTGCATTCGGGGGTAACGACAAAGCCGGAAGCATATCATGCAAGCCTTGTGAAGTTTTCCTCGTATGCTCCCACAGATTCTTCATCTTTTTGTTTGAGGGAATGGAAGTCCCTTTACATCTTAAGACGGAGGGTGCACAGAAAATATTTATCGAAAAATATCTTCCTGAATTCCTTCCATTCCAAAGCCTCGATCCCCTCCTCAGGCTTCGTATTTTTGATCAACGTCCACCATTGATCAGCTTCACCCTCCATACGATAAGCCGCCAAGAGAACCTTCTCTTGTTCAGAACATTGGAGGATAGAGAATATCTTTTCAATGGAGTTTATCCATTGCTCAGCGATCGAGGGATCAGATGATCCACTAAAAGTATGAGGCCTTTGTCTCATGAAGCTTTCAATAGCAACATGTTCTTTCTTCGGGGGGGGGGGGGGGGGTTGAACATTCCTCTTGACCAGTGTTTCTATTCAAAACTTGAGTTAGCTGAGAGAGAAGCATGACAAAGTTCACGATTCCCGCTCCCATTGGATTGGGCATCTCATTAGTACAATCATCACACTAATCTTCACAACGGTTGTTAGCCTGAGTCCTCCTATTACTGGACGTTGGCTGGAATAAAAGGATAGTTAGGGGTAACACATAAAGGGTAATCCTAAGACAAAACTTAATGACTTATAAATAAACTTTAATCTCTTTAACTCATGAGCCTATAGGATTCAATCCAGGCTTTTCATGTTCTACCTTCTAACATATATTCTTAGGGGCATTTTTCCCTTAATAAGGGTTCATACTAAGATTGTGAATTTATAAAAACATACCCCCCTGGGAGTGTCGTAACCAAGAGTGCAGAAAGGCCCATTGTCATGCACCAGTTCCCGTTCGAGTTTAGCTCATAGTGGTGTTTTCGGGTTTTACCCCTAGGATACATCTGTGCCAGAGCCGCCTCTACCTGCTCGTATCAAGACAGGGATGTATTTGTTTGGTAAACCACATACTTAGTATTTACCAAAACTTAGGGATGTTTTTATTATACTTAGTCTTCTATCTAAGGCTTTACTAGGGTTTCTTAATCCCAAAAATAACTAAACCTATCCTTTAATACCAACTATGACAACCCTGCTTTTTATTAAAACTTAAACAAGCATTATTACATAAATCTTCACTTAATACAACAAAGAAGATCGAGAGGTTTAGTGTCTTTGGGGCTTAGGGTAATTACATAAAAACTTTAAACTTGAAATACAACATCTTTATTGAAAACATCCTTTACATGACCACTACATTCCTTCGTACTTAGCATTTCATGGGATAACCTGAGGACATGAATAAGAAAAGGGTGAGCTATAAATCCCAGTAAGGGAGTAAAAAATGAATAACATGAGGAGTACAATACATGTTAGGCAATTGGAACATCAATAGAGCATAAGAGTAACATGAACATAAAGGCATGATAAAGCATGATAATCATAACATGGAAATGTGGCAACAACACTTATCATTGAATTAGCATGAGCCAAGGCTCATTTCACATGGAGCATGAGTAAACCCACATTGCACTTGAAGCACGAGTAAACCCTCGTTGCACTTGAATTAGCATGAGTAAACACTCATTGCACATGACGTATCATGATACTATACTTTATCCAATGCATTGGAGTGCTATAAAGGGTGAACCCTTCTTAAATATTTCATTTCATGCATAAGTGTGCCACATGGATCATAAAATATGGATTCATAAAACATAATCATGTATTCCATGATAAAGGAATGTGGAATTCATACATGAAACTTTATAATCAATAAGTAAATGTTCATAAAGGTTGTAGAGACCTGAATCATGACGTACATTGAGATTACATTACTTTTGCGGAATACGTAGTACATAACAAAAAACACACACAAGGACCGTAATAGTTTAGTGTCTTTGGAAACTCGGAACGTAATCTTCTAATCATGGTGAAAGATCTTCAACATATCCCATAAAGATCTTCCTTTTTTAACTAAAACCTTTCTTTATATCCTGGGGAAAAGAAAACATAAAAGGGTGAGCTCAAATTCTTAGTAAGGGTAAACCAAAGAAATATCAATCAATTCATCTTCATAAGAACATAACATTTTGGAAATCTTAACCTGCAAAAGAGATCATAATTTCATAACATGGGATAAATCATAGTAGTGAAATGAAATCCCAATAATCATAACTTAAAACATGAAACATTGTTGCATACACACATAATCATAGAAAATCATTTCTTGTTAGTCAAGAGTCATTGACAAGACTATCTTAGTGGACAAAGTCCCATTCTAAACCGAGTCACCCTCGTTTTAGTCCTGTTTCACTGAACCGGTATAACCTACCATTCCAGCCATGTCGATCTCATGAGATATAAAATCTTTACCCAATGAATTAGAGGGAGATATAGGTCCCACCCATCTCATAATGATACCATTATTATGTGTTCCACAAAATCATAAATCATACATCATTGCATAACCCATGTAATACAAATGGGAATCTTAAACATCATGACATCATAAAGCAATTCATATAAGATAAATGAATTCATAAAAATAATTCCATCACAACATAATCAAATAAATGTAATAATAGGGATTAAACAGAACCCTCCCTTATCATAGATGGAAAATAATTTTGACAAAACACTTGAACTCCATTCTTGAGGAAAATATCCTTTCTTCTTCAAAAACATTTTTCCGTTCTTAACATGTCAAACAATTTTAAAAATAAGTTGATTAAAAATAAACTTGAAAACTTGTAAAGGAAGATTCTTGGAAATAATGTTTTAAAAATCCATTCATGCCGTATAAGTTAAAAAAAACATTCTTCATACTTTTGTCAGAAAAGTCAAAAAGTACCTCATACGAAAAATGACAAAAGATTCCTTTCATATTCTTTATAAAAACTCACCGAAGGGTAAAATTGGATTTAAACTATTGTAAGTGGATGGAAACAATATTACATATTGAGGGAACATGGATGTGGATGATAAAATACACCCCAGTAAATGCCAAAGTAAAAACAATCTCGGATAAAAATGAGATTGTGATATTTTCCCTTACCTTAGGTCTGATTTGCTTCGTAAGTGTCTGAACCTCCTCTTTTTGACGCACCTTTTCATAACCTCCACTTAAAGAACTAAGGATGGTCTTTGAAGAAGACCAGGACCTCTAGGATGATACTAGGGAAGTGGAGAAGATATTTTGGCAGGGGTTGTCCGAGCTTGAAGGCTCAAAGTTGTGTGAGGAAGAGAGGGAGGAGGTGCCCTTTTATAAGGGAGGAGAGGTGCACCTTTGGAATAACTAAAAATATTATTTTATTATAAAGCCAAATTCGGTTTTAAATAGCTCCAAATTGATTTATTTCTAGGCTAAGGTGGGGATGGGTCCAAATCCTCTCATCCAATAGGATTTAGACAAGTTTAGGATATTATTTTAACCTTATCAATTAGATTTAACTCTATGTTAAATAATTTAACTTTTACCGTGTCATTTTGTTTTCTTACACTATATGGTTAATATACTTACCATAACAGGAAAAACGAACCCCAAGTTGTTTATTATTAATATATATATCCTTATCTAAGTCATTTTTCTGAACATTAGTTTTTTATGAATTAAATAACAATTGATAATATAATATTTGTTTTAAAAACTAATTTATGTCAATTTTGACACTATTTGGTAGATGAATTTTATGAAATTTATAACAGAATGATAAGTTCGAAAAAAGTTCCTTAAATCAATAATAACATGTCAAATTAACCTATAAAATTATTTTAAGTCATAAAAAGTCTCAAATTACATTTATTTGGGAATTTATAACATCAACTATGTTAATTTTTCTTAAAAAGGTAATTACTGTATCATTGTTGCGTCATAAATAATTTATATTATTTAAAGTATAAAAATTACAAATAAAATACCGTTATATAGGAAATCTTTTTATCTTTCTAATTAATATTTATAGTTGAATTTATCTTATGTATAACCCCATATTAAAAATGTTTTAGTAAATAAACTTTGATTTTAACTCTTTTAACTCTTCTTTGAATTAAATAATAATAAATGTCCTAATCTAATCCAAGTGGGCCTAAATGATAATATTTTACACTTAAGGTTGTTTTTGGTCGAGATAAACTTGTCCAATAGAATCAGGACATGTGTTAGGGTAATATTAATATCATTTTTACCCTTAACTACCCTATTTACTTTTAACCGTGGTAAATAAAAGTAAAAAGTTACTATTCACCAAAAATTATTTTCATCTCATTGAACCACATTTTACTTACTGACATCAACCATGTCTCCCAGATTTTTGAAATTCCATTCACAGAAGCGGTAAAATTAAGATTTATGAAGAAATTAAATTTTTTAACTACCACTTAGTAGTTTCACTATTGATCAAAAATTGAAGTTTTTCCGAAGAATGCCAAAATTTCACCCTAAGCTATAATTGATATTCCAAATTCAAAAATGATTTCTATATTACAAAATTCACAACATATAAGTTGCATTAATTAATTTTATAATTAATTTCCGCTGTCACAACAAATAACTATCAAAAGATTAACACTTGTTTATGTCTGGTGTAAATGTGAAATTACATCCAATGACCAACATTGTATTGAATTGTAAAAATATATTCTAAATATACCTTAAAACCACTCAAATTAATAATTTATCACTATTAATTATTTCGAGTAAAAAAGTTGTTTTTAATTAAAATTTAGTAATTTTCACTATTCATCAGAATATGAAAGTTATCCGAAAAGTACCAAAATTTCACCTTAGGATAAATTCAATACTCCGAATCCAAAAATGAAGTCCATTTTGAGAGCTAAAATTTCTAAAATTTTAAAAGGTGGTTATTACTATTCAAAACGGCTAGTTATAATAATATTTTAATAGCATATCGTTGTTTAGTGAAACTCAGTATTGCGTACTACACACGCTATCGAGGAAGGTCGCGATTGCGTGTAATGCAAGGAAAGTCAAGGATGTGTGTTGTGCAAGTTACTTTTGGTGTAGCGTACAACACAAGACATTAATAAAATTAAAAAGAATATTTTTCATAAAATCTCGGGCTGTTACATTCTACCCCCCTTGAAATGAATTTCGCCCTCGAAATTCGTCTGGGTTATAAATGGTTTACTACTCGAAAGTTTGTTTAATAGAAACCCACATTGGAAAAAGGGAATACCAAAACCAATCTTTAAAGACAAAGGTATGAAACGTAACGGTTACCCAAATAAACTAATCACTGGGTTTCCACATAGGTGAAAATATGGATATGCAAGAGAAACCTAACCATCATGTTCTGATGGAGAGTGGTAGAGGACATAGCTATGGAAAAGCCAACAATCACAAAGCCATAAATTTGTGACGATCTAAGGTACCATCTGATTCATCAGATATAAGATTACTAGGACAACATTTTTGGTTTTCAAGATCATTTCCCTAAATTTGATGAATTAAAAGAAATACTTACATGATTTTGGTACAATCTCACTGTTGTTCGTGAATTGAACAATTTCCACTTCATATCATAATGAAATGAAGTTGAATTTGTTATTCGTGAAGCATTAGCAGATCATGTGATAGAATGATGGGTCATTCCATCTATTTTTAAAAAAAGGTTAGCAAAAGTTATAAGTCCATCTTATAGTGAGATTAATCATATATGGTTCAAAAAATGATCTTATACTTCATATATCATACCGCTTAATAAAACTAGTTTCTACTAAACAGGGACTTCTTGTAGGCCAGTGGTAGGCGATAAAGGCCAGTTGCACTTCGGTTGTGGGTTCAATTCCCACAGCCTTGTCCGACGAGATGGGTTGTCGCCCGTCCTGCAGGTTTTCCTTTTTCTAAAACTATATTACTATAACATCCCATCAATAATATCGAAAAAACTTATATCCTTAAACAATACTAACTTATGTCCAACATAATCCATTCCAATCTTTAGGCTTATCCATAATACTGCAGTCCACTCTCATAACATAGCGAAAAATATTACCAGATATTTAATACCATCGTTGATCCCCATATATAAGATATGTTTTGTTGGTCACATTCCAAACATTCAAAGTCCTTAATCATGTATTCTCTTTAATACCTTAGTGAAAACATGAATGCAGTTAAAAGTTAACACTTTCCACATACCAAAATCCTCAAAATTCTATATACTCAAACCATGATATCACTTAGTCCTTATATCAATCATGAGCTCATTAATACTGTTAAACATTTCATTTTCTCGTTTTCCCTTCATTATGCGCATATCATCTTATTTCCAAAAAATATCTCAATCACTTTGAATACCACATTAGACCAACACATAAATAATCCAATACTTTATGATAACACATTATTTTGGAATCCCATTACATAAACACTTAATCATTCCGCCACATCGTTGTCATATTCAACATCGCCAATAGTGATTGCATGTGACTTCCCTTTGTCCTTTGCCTTCAGTGGTTGCTCATGTTGATCATCACTAACTCTTGGATTAGGGCATTTATTAGCATAATGCCCCATTTCCTTGCACTTGAAGCATTGATGTGTTAGTGGTGCGTTCTCTGTAGTGTTTTCATTATTCACATCATTAGAATCCCTTTTTACATTACTTTGACACTTAGCTTCTCGATGACCTTCTTTTCCACACATAAAACATTTTCTAGTCCCTTTAACACAATCTCCACCATGCTTCTTTCCTCACTTTGTGAATAAGGAAACATTCATCTTCTTTTCACCATTATTCTGAGATTTCTCCTTGAACTCCATATTTTGTTTCTTGTCAAAACCATGAGGTGGATATGTAACACCAACTTCCATTTCTACCTTGATAGCACAACACACAATTTCTTCATAGCTACTGAAGTCTCTTATAGCTAATGCCCTTCGAAGACTTGGTTTTAAGCCACTGAAAAATCGATCAACTTTACTTTCAGGTTGGATGATAATGCCAGATGCATACCTTGCAAGTCTTGTAAAATTCGCTTCGTATATACCAATAGATTCATCATCCTTTTGCTTTAGTTCAAGAAACTCCTTCTCTATATTTGTTCGAAGAATACGAGGGAAGTACTTATTGAAAAATAAGATCTTGAACTCGTCCCATTCCATGGACTCAATTTCATCTCTTTGCCTCGTATTCTTGATAAGATTCCACTATTGATCAGCTTCACCTTCCAAACGATATACTGCTAAGATGAATTTATCATGTTCAGAACATTGAAGAACAGAAAATATCTTTTCAGTGGTACTGATCCATTGTTCAGCAATAAGTGGATCATAAGACCCACTGAAAGAAGGTGGACGTTGCCTCATAAAGGACTCAATAGAATATTGTTCCCTTCTCTGCTCATTTGGAAGTCCAGAATGATTCATAGCTTGTGTAAGTATAGAAATAAGATTTTTCACTCCATCTCCCATAACATTTGTTTGTTCAGGAGGACAATCATTGCATTGTCCATTGCATTGATCAACATGGTTCCTTCGGGTTCCAGCCATCGTCTAAAACCCAAAAAGAATAGTGTGAGAGGCAAAAATCATGCTAGGGAAAACAACATAATAAAGGGGGAGTACCTTCAATATCTAATATCTTAGGTTTAATTCTATGATCGTTAGCATATTTTTAGTACTATAACCTATACGTATACTTAACCTTAGGGACATCCCTAGACATACCTTAGAAATATCTCTAGGGATCTCACTAACGTTTTCGCATCCTAGTTTCCAAAGGTTGACTAAACCTTTCCTCTGATACTAACTGTAGAGACCCGAATCTTGACGTATATTTAGATTACATTACTTTTGCGGAATACGTAGTACATAACAAAAACACACACACAAGGACCGTAATAGTTTAGTGTCTTTGGAAACTCAGAACGTAATCTTCTAATCATGGTGAAAGATCTTCAACATATCCCATAAAGATGTTCCTTTTTTTACCTAAAACCTTTCTTTATATCCTGGGGAAAAGAAAACATAAAAGGGTGAGCTCAAATGCTCAGTAAGGGAAAACCAAAGAAATATCAATCAAATCATATTCATAAGAACATAACATTTTGGAAATCTTAACCTGCAAAAGAGAGCATAATTTCATAACATGGGATAAATCATAGTAGTGAAATGAAATCCCAATAATCATAACATAAAACATGAAACATTGTGGCATACACACATAATCATAGAAAATAATTTCTTGTTAGTCAAGACTCATTTCCAAGACTATCTTAGTGGAAAAAGTCCCATTCTGAACCGAGTCACCCTCGTTTCAGTCCTGTTTCACTGAACCGGTATAGCCTACGATTCCAGCCATGTCTATCTCATGAGATATAAAATCTTTACCCAATGCATTGGAGGGAGATATAGGTCCCACCCATCTCATAATGATACCATTATTATGTGTGCCACAAAATCATAAATCATACATCATTGCATAACCCATGTAATACAAATGGGAATCTTAAACATCATGACATCATAAAACAATTCATATAAGATAAAGGAATTCATAAAAATAATTCCATCACAACATAATCAAATCAATGTAATAATAGGGATAAAACAGAACCCTCTCTTATCTTAGATGGAAAATAATTTTGATAAAACACTTGAACTCCATTTTTGAGGAAAATATTCTTTCTTCTTTAAAAACATTTTTCCTTTCTTAACATGCCAAACAATTTTAAAAAGAAGTTGATTAAAAATAAAATTGAAAACATGTAAAGGAAGAATCTTGGAAATAATGTTTTAAAAATCCATTCATGCCGTATAAGTTAAAAAAACATTCTTCGTGCTTTTGTCATAAAAGTCAAAAAGTGCCTCGTACGAAAAACGACAAAAGATTCCTTTCATATTCTTTACTAAAAACTCACCGAAGAGTAAAATTGGATTTAAACTATTGTTAGTGGATGGAAACAGTATTACATATTGAGGGAACATGGATGTGGATGATAAAATACACTCCAATAAATGCCAAAGTAATAAAAATCTCGGATAAAAATGAGATTGTGATATTTTCCCTTACCTTAGGTCCGATTTTCTTCGTAAGTGTCCGAACCTCCTCTTTTTGACGCGCCTTTTCTTAACCTCCTCTTAAAGAACTAAGGATGGTCTTTAAAGAATACCAGGACCTCTAGGATGATACTACGGAAGTGGAGAAGAGATTTTGGCAGGGGTTGGCCGATCTTGAAGGCTCAAAGTTATGTGAGGAAGAGAGGGAGGAGGTGCCCTTTTATAAGGGAGGAGAGAGGCACCTTTGGAATAACTAAACATATTATTTTATTATAAAGCCAAATTCGGTTTTAAATAGCTCAAAATTGATTTATTTCGAGGCTAAGGTGGGGATGTTTCGAAATCCTCTCATCCAATAGGATTTAGACAAGTTTAGGTTATTATTTTAAACTTATCAATTAGATTTAACTCTATGTTAAATAATTTAACTTTTACCGTGTCTTTTTGTTTTCTTACACTATATGGTTAATATACTTACCATAACAGGCCAAACGAACCCCAAGTTGTTTATTATTAATATATATATCCTTATCTAAGTCATTTGGCCAAACATTATATTTTTATGAATTAAATAACAATTGATAATATAATATTTGTTTTAAAAACTAATTTATGTCAATTTTGACACTATTTGGTACATGATTTTTATGAAATTCATAACAGAATGATAAGTTCGAAAAAAGTTCCTTAAATCAACAATAACATGTCATATTAACCTAGAAAATTAGTTTAAGTCATAAAAAGTCTCAAATTACATTTATTTGGGCATTTATAACATCAATTATGGTAATTTTTCTTAAAATGGTAATTACTGTATAATTATTGTGTCGTAAATAAATTTAATTATTTAAAGTCTAAAAATTACAAATAAAATACCATTATGTAGAAAATAATTTTATCTTTCTAATGAATATTTATAGTCGAATATATCTTATGTATAACCCCATATTAAAAATGTTTTAGTAAATAAACTTTGATTTTAACTCTTTTAACTCTTCTTTGAATTAAATAATAATAAATGTCCTAATCTAATCCAAGTGGGCCTAAATGATAATATTTTACAATTAAGGTTGTGTTTGGTCGAGATACACTTTTCCAATAGAATTAGGACATGTGTTAGGGTAATATTATTATCATTTTTACCCTTAATTACCCTATTTACTTTTAACCGCGGTAAAAAAAGTAAAAAGTTACTATTCACCAAAAATTATTTTCATCTCATTGAACCACATTTTACTTACTGACATCAACCGTGTCTCTCGGATTTTTGAAATTCCATTCACAGAAGCGGTAAAATTAAGATTTATCAAGAAATTAATTTTTTTAACTACCACTTAGTAAAATCACTATTCATCAAAAATTGAAGTTTTTCAGAAAAATGCCAAAATTTCACCCTAAGCTATAATTGATATTCCGAATTCAAAAATGATTTCTATTTTAAACAATTCCCAACATATAAGTTGCATTAATTAATTTTTTAATTAATTTCTGTTGTCACAACAAATAACTATCAAATGATTAACACTTTGTTTATGTCTGGTGTAAATGTGAAATTACATCCAATGACCAACATTGTATTGAATTGTAAAAATATATTCTATATATACTTTAAAACCACTCAAATTAATAATTTATCACTATTAATTATTTCGATTAAAAAAGTTGTTTTTAATTAAAATTTAGTAATTTTCACTATTCATCAGAATATGAAAGTTATCTGAAAAGTACCAAAATTTCACCTTAGGATAAATTCAATACTCCGAATCCAAAAATGAAGTCCATTTTGAGAGCTAAAATTTCTAAAATTTTAAAAGGTGGTTATTAATATTCCTAACAGCTAGTTATAATAATATTTTAATAGCATATCGTTGTTTAGTGAAACTCAGTATTGCGTACTACACACGCTATCGAGGAAGGTTGAGATTGCGTGTAATGCAAGGCAAGTCAAGGTTGTGTGTTATGCAAGTTCCTTTTGGTGTAGCGTACAACACAAGACATTAATAAAATTAAAATTAATATTTTTCATAAAATCTCGGGCTGTTACAAAGTTGAATACCATTGATGGAGAAATGGGCATGGTATTCACTACACAATGATATTGGCTTAGAAAATCGGTGTGATTTCGGCAGCGTAACAGCGTGACATAAGAATTCATAAAAATGGTTGATGAGAGAGAAAGGGGTTCCTCATCATATTTACATGTAATGGACAGTAAGGAGGTCATATAGATACATGTCCCAACAATTGAAAAGGAATTTAGATTAATGATACAAAAGTATTTCTTGAATATAAAAGAGGAGAAAAAGTTCCTTTCGGAATTTAGGCATAGTAACGGGTGTACATGGGAGGCATTTAATGAGAAAGAAAGGGGTATCCCATCATTTAAACAATAAGAGGGCAGTATGGGAGAGGTGAAAAACCATACCCAAACATTCATAATTGAAATTAAAAGGGAAATACAACTTAAAGAAAATTGACAAAAATGAGAAATAAAGAAAAAAACCCTTACTTGGAAGTGTGCTTCCAAAGGCTAGAGAGAGGCTTGTGAGAGGCTTCTTGGGAGGTTGGGGCACCTTGAGAGGATTCTAGAGAGAGTAGGGTAGAGGTTGGACGAACTCCAAGGGCTTTGAGTGAGGAGGAAGTGGGAGCTTGGGTGGGTTTATATAGGAAAGGTGAGAGAATTCTTTATTATTTAGGTTTGGGACCCCTTTTATTAAAATAATCCAAACCACAAACCATCCTATGGTATTTGCCCATGGTTTCTGGAAAAGGAAAGAGGAAATAAATATTTTACAAGTACAAGGTTCGAACTTAATAATATATTAGGGTTTCTTATGTGGAGGTGAGTCACACTTCCATGGAAATTAATTTAAAAAGGCAAAGTGATGAATAAGTCTTGAGGGCTCCATTAATGCTTTGAAAAGTAAGTCAAACAAACCCAAAACCTCATTATTTTAATGATAAAACATATATTGGCCGAACATAAGGATTATGGTATTTTATTACATCACCATTGGGTCATTATGATGTCATAAAACACATTATATATTTAAATGGTATTTAATTTTTACCCAAAAATTTGACTGTCTTAGAAAATTATGAAAAATTCACCGTTGGATAATTTCGACGTCCTGATTCCAAAAATAATATTTATTTTATCTAAATAATTTTCTAAATATGTGAATTTTCACTTTTAAAATAAAAACCGACATTTATAAAAAAAAAATCACGGGTTTTGACAGAAATGGCTTTCAAACCTTAATAAAAATTTTAATTGCAGTCATAAAATTATAAGATCATTTATATTTAATAAAAATTAATTTAATATTAATAATATTTTATCAAAATATTATTTAATTCAAAAATCCATTAATTTAATAAAATATAATTCTTAATTAAATAATAACTAAAAACACCATTTGTACTTAAAAAAACTATTTACAATGTATCAAAAAAAATGACTAGAAATTATATTAATTATTATATACGAAAATAATGTACATGAACATGGTACTAATTATTTGTTACATAACCCCTTAAAATTGCCGCATAAGGCCTAAGGGTAAGGTGTGCGATGGTGACAGACTCTTGGGGCGGCTTGGATAACATCGCTCGAGTCATAATCTCTATCAACTTCAACTTTTCCCATAGACGATCACGTTAGAGATTGAAATAATGAAGCTCATCTTCGGCTTGGTCAAGGGCGAAGCCCAAAGACGCCACCTCTTTTCCGAGCTCCGACAAATGGGCTTCGTATGGGGCAATTCTACTAGATGAGGCCATCGCTTCCTTTGTCTGAGTAAAATTGGGTTCGTTAAAGCCTTATATTTATACTACTCATGTGATCACTATTCAACGACTATAAAAGTAACGATCACAAATCTTAACATAAAATCAAAGAAGTTGACATTTTATAAAAACATTTTTCATAAAGAAATATTTAACTGGATCAAGAGGGATTTTCCATTAATGAAACTTTGGTTCGTTACATGGATGGGTATAATAATGATGTGTAATTCATTTAAATAATAAATATAACATGATAATTATTCTGTATATATGATATAACATCTAATTATAATTATTTTAACATCAAAAGAATGGTATTGTCACTTGTGCGTACGTACGGACTACCGTCTCCACAAACGCGATGAGATTCATTCTCCATCGTATCCTTTCAAGTATAATTCTCTTTTGATGATTAAAAATATTGTTTAAGGAATTTATGTAATTCTGGATATGAATAAGATAAAACCTATCCATAACAAACACGGCTTACATAACAAAGAATATAAAGGAAAACAAGTAAGTTAACACCTGAAATGACGAAAATACTAAGATATTATTAACAAATCAATGTTAAAATATCATATATGATATCATATTAATGTAAATGATTCTTCTATAACTCAATAATAGTTATTTCACAATTATACTGGAGGTTAACCTACCGTTGACCCAAGAAAAAGTACAAAGTAAGGGGTTTCTTATCTCACTTTTAATTCCGTGAGAATTCCATTGCTCACCACTTATTTACTGTATGTAGTGTATGTACTGCCCATGATTGTATTCATTGTGTAGTATAATTTAATTTATGGATATTTACATCATAATTGTATTATCCTTCTTTCATGGGTGTAAGTTTCATAAGTTACCAAATTGATAAGGGAATTTGAAATTTCAATTTCCACTCAATCAGTTTTACGCATACGTCCTTGATTATTTTAATCCAAGATTATGTATGGAATCACTATTCGTTTGATTATGTCATAATTTCCACTCCCCTTTTCTGTGGACATACTTTTGATACACATAATCACTCCATTGATTATTTCTCAAGTCATCGATATGAATTTGATAAGAGTAATTTTAACTCAATCTCCATTTGTTGAGTTAAATATCCAATTCATTGGTGTTGTTTTTACAAGAATATGTGTGAATGTCATCTAATTTATTTACACTAAATATCCTATCATATTGAGTGTATTTATATTTGACACAGATAATTATGTCATTGATTTATCCATAACCTAAGGATATGGTCTTTATAAAAGAATTCATCTCAATTTTCATTCCATTGAGACTTCTTTGTTGTTATACACCAAATCACTTTTATATGGTGTATATAATGTACTTTGACATAGTATATCATGAATCCCTTTATTAAAATGATATTATAAAGTTTTGATTACCTCAATTATTTTTATTCAAGTGTCTCTCTTTTGGTTTGAAACTCTAACTAAAATACATTTTTATGTGTTTTAAAGATTTATTCTTCTAAATATTTCTCATTAATGTCCATGTTTAAAAAATGGTTTTAAGAATTTATTTATATGGAAATTAATGTTTTAAAATTAAAATTACTTTTAAATGTTTCAAATTGTTATGGGACACTTTGATTCAAAATTCTATTTTTAAATGGCTTCTTGACAAATAGTGTTACTTTTAAATGTTTTCAAGAAAAGGGGGATATTTCTCTCAAATAGTTTTGATGGTTATTTTCATCTATGTCAATATCATTAATTATTATAGATTGTGGTTAATATGATACCACTACTGGAAAAGTAGGCTATACCAATGGTTTAAAACCGTTGGTATAGGCTGGAAAACCATTGGTATAGACTATACCAATGGTTTTCCAAACCGTTGGCTAGTAAGCCGTGAGGAAAGCCCTATACCAACGGTTGCACATAAACCGTTGTTATAGGTGTTCCAGAATTCTGGAAATGTCTATACCAACAGTTCTGAACCGTTGCTATAAGCTTTCCAGAATTCTGGAAAAACTTATACCAAAGGTTCAGAACCGTTGGTATATCTTTTTTCCAGATTTCTGGAAAAGGCTATACGAACGGTTCTGAACCGTTGGTATAAGATTTTCCAGAAAAAAGAAATCCCAAAGGTTTATAACCATTGGTATAACATTTCCAGAATTCTGGAAAAAGCTATACCAACGGTTCTGAACCGTTGGTATAAGCATTCCAGAATTCTAGAAAAGGATATACCAATGGTTCTAAACCATTAGGATAGATTTTTTCTGGAAAATATTATACCAACGGTTCAGAACCGTTGGTATAGCCTTTTCCAGAATTCTGGAAAAAGATATTCCAACGGTTCTGAAAAGTTGGTATAACCTTTGCCAGAGCTGCTGCGCAACATCCCCCCAGAAGCCCTAACATCCACCTGCATAAAAAAACATTGCACAACAGCCCTCAATATAACCTCCACTATACACCAGTATAAAAAATATCACAAAAACCACATACATATTTCAAATAGTATAAAAACACCGAAAATAGCCCAAAAAACACATATGACAACAATCATCCGGTGGTAATTCACCTCACCCATGCACAACCCCCCAACCAGCACACCTCCCCATCAAATTCTAATAGGCAGAACAGTTTGATAAATATCTATTAGAGTTGAATAATAATTTCAAATTGGCTAAAATCCCTTTTTTTGTGATCCTAGGTTTGGGTATGTAATGATTTGTGATGAATTTTTCATTTAACTTGTATTGTTTAATATATGTGGTAAAAATGTATTTTCTTAGGATTCTCATCACTTATGACCCCATTAGTGAAACTACCCAACTCATGAAAAATAGTTTGTGACTATCGTTGATGAGTGTAAATTTCAGTTGTATTCACTTAAAATGATTTTCTTTTGAAATAAAAGAGAGACTTTGAGTGGTGTCATCCACACCGTGCCTCGGATTGAGGTGGAGTTGACTCGTACACGTCACAAATGACCCATGGATCGTTTTCCTAAAGTATCAACACAATCCAAATGTGTTTGGTTGGTTTCTGTTATGGCGGTTGTTTTTACATAAAAGCGTATCCATTTTAAACAAAAGAAATACACTTTGAGTGATACTGACCACACCATGCCTCAGATTGAGGCAGGGTTGACTCGTACACGTCACAAATGACCCATAGATCCTTGTCCTAAAGTATCAACAGTATCTGAATGTGTTTGGTCCGTTTTCCATATGTCAGTTGTTGTTTTTACTTAAACTGTTGTCCATTTCAAAAAATAATTAGACACTTTGAGTGGTGCCACCCACACCTCGCCTCGTATTGAGGTGTGGTTGATTCCTACACGTTACAAATGACCCATGGATCATTTTCCTAAAGTTTCCACATAATCTGAATGCGTTTGGTCGGTTTTCCGTATGTGGTTTTTTTACTAAAAAGCGCATCCATTTTAAACAAAAGAAAGACATTTTGTGTGGTACCGGCCACACCAGCCCTCAGATTGAGGCGGGGTTGACTCCTACACGTCACAAATGACCCATGGATACATTTCCTTAAGTATCAACAATATCTGAATGTCTTTGGTCCGGTTTCCGTATGGAAGTTGATTTTTTAACTTAAACTGTTGTCCATTTCAATGAAAAGTGACACACTTTGTGTGGTGCCGGCCACAATGGCCCTTGGATTGAGGCGGTATTGACTCGTACACATCACATATGACGCATGGATCGTTTTCCTATAGTTTCAATAAAATCTGAATGTCTTTGGTCAGTTTTACGTATGTTAGTTGTTGTTTTTACTTAAACTGTTGTCCATTTCAAAGAAAGTTAGACACTTTGAGTGGTTTCGGCCACACCATGCCTTGGATTGTGGAGGGGTTGACTCATACAAGTCAAAAATGACACATGGATAATTTTCCTACAGTTTCAAAAGAATCCGAATGGGTTTGGTCGGTTTTCCGGATGTCAGTTGTTGTTATTAGTTAAACTGTTGTCCATTTCAAAGAAAAGTTAGACACTTTGAGTGGTGTCGGCCACACCGTGCCTCAGATTGAGGCAGGGTTGACTCGTACATGTCAAAAATGACCCATGGATACATTTCCTAATGTATCAACAGTATCCAAATGCCTTTGGTCCGTTTTCCGTATGTGGTTTTTTTACTTAAAAGCTCATCCATTTTAAACAAAATAAAGACACTTTGAGTGGTACCGACCACACCGGCCCTCGTATTGAGGCGGGGTTGACTCTTACACGTCACATATGACCCATGGATCCTTTTCCTATATTTTAAACAAAATACGAATGCCTTTGATCTATTTTCCGTATGCCAGTTGTTGTTTTCACTTTAAATCCTATCCATTTCAAATAAAAGTTAGACACTTTGAGTGGTGCCGGCCACACCGCACCTCGGATTGAGGCAGGGTTGACACCTATACGCCAAAAATGACCCATGGATACATGTCCTAAATTATAAACAATATCTGAATGCCTTTGGTCCTTTTTCCGTATGTGGTTTTTTTACTTAAAAGCGCATCTATTTTAAACAAAAGAAAGACACTTCGAGTGGTACTGGCCACACCGGCCCTCGGATTGAGGCGGGGTTGACTCGTACACATCACATATGACCCATGGATCGTTTTCCTATAGTTTAAACGGAATCCGAATGCGTTTGTTCTGTTTTCCATATGCCAGTTGTTGTTTTCACTTAAAATCACGTCCATTTCAAGTAAAAGTTAGACACTTTGAGTGGTGTCGGTCACACCGCGCCTCGGATTGAGGCGGGGTTAACTCGTACACGTCCCATTTGACCCATGGATACATGTCCTAATGTATCAACAGTATCTGAATGCGTTTGGTCCATTTTCCGTATGTGGTTTTTTTACTTAAAAGCGCATCCATTTTAAACAAAAGAAAGACACTTTGAGTGGTACCGACCACACCGACCCTCGGATTGAGGCGGGGTTGACTCGTACACGTCACATATTACCCATGGATCATTGTCCTATAGTTTAAACAGAATCTGAATGCGTTTGGTCTATTTTCTGTATGCCAGTTGTTGTTTTCACTTAAAATCCTGTCCATTTCAAATAAAAGTTAGACAATTTGAGTGGTGCCGGCCACACCACGCCTTGGATTGAGGTGCGGTTGACTCGTACACGTCACATATGACCCATGGATACATGTCCTAATGTATCAACAGTATCTGAATGCGTTTTCTCCATTTTCCGTATGTGGTTTTTTTTACTTAAAATCGCATCCATTTTAAACAAAAGAAAGACACTATGAGTGGTACTGGCCACACCGGCCCTCGGATTGAGGCGGGGTTGACTCATAAACGTCACACATGACCCATGGATCGTTGTTCTATAGTTTAAACAGAATCTGAATGCGTTTGGTCTGTTTTCCGTATGCCAGTTGTTGTTTTCACTTAAAATCCTATACATTTCAAATAAAAGTTAGGCACTTTGAGTGGTGCTAGCCACTACTTCAAAGCACATTTTCCATATCATTTTCCACATGCATAAACATGAAATACATGGATAACTAAGAAAGCTAAGTAAAAAATAGAAAAATGAGTATCACAGTACCAAGGAATACTAAAGGTCTAGGGAGTAGACTAATCATACAATAAGAATCAAGTGCAAAAAACAGAATCCGAATGCAACATCCCTATGAAGCAGAGGAAAACCACAAAGTGGAAAACCATGTTCAAAAATAAAGTGTTATACATAATTCAAAAATGTAATGGATCAATATGCCTTTGATCACCATCACCATCACCACTATCATCATCAGCCTCATCGACGCCGCCATCTCTGTCCTCGTCGTCGTCCTCGTCACCGTCCCCATGCTCATCGTCGGCCTCATCCTCGTCCTCGGCATCATCCTCGCCCTCAGTCCCATCCTCGTCCTCAGCCCCATCCTTGTCCTCATCCACATCCTCATCCTCACCCTCTTCCTCTTCAGCATCCTCATCATCACCAGGAACTTCATCATCTCGATCGCCACTAGAGCTGTCGCCTGGTTCATTGGATGATGTACCCATCGACGACATAAATGTCTGACAAGCCGCACTAGCCTCTGGTGGAAGTGATGAAGACAATGCTTTCATTAGTTTCATACATTCTCTGTCTCTTGTTTGAACTTGTACTTCCAACTCTGTGACCCTTTTATCAGACTGTCTTGCATGCTCCTTGACCTCTTCCAACTCGATGGTACTAGAATGGATACCTGGAGACGACCAATACCTCGTCGGGACTATATTCTTACCAGGTCGGCAGCGTACTCGACCAGAGTGCTCATCTCCCAAAACCAGATATAAATGATCGTGTGGCCCAAAATTGTCAGGCTACTGGGCATCAAGAGCCTCTAAAGCAGCCTGTAAAAAATATTAATAGATTATTTAATTTCAAATTAGATATTAATCTTTGAAATAAACAAATTAAAACTTACAATCTTCTCTTGGGTCGGTTCATTTACCGCAGTTCCATCTTTTTTTCTTTTACTCGAGCAAAACAATTTTTCTCGAGGGATACGTCCTTCAATATTCATTTTGTTCTTCTGTAATGACTTTGAAACAATATAAAGTGAAAGTATAATCATATATTCATTATTCAATAAATCACATAATTTAAGTAGGATCCACTAAAAAGGGAAAGTCCTAATGAAAATTTATAAACAACTATATCGTACCTGTTGCCTCTCATGATCTGACATAGTTGTGCACCCCAAAGTGTGGAGGTATTGCTTTGAATCAATGTTTTTTTAAGAATATTCCTAAATAATGATTAATAATTAATAAGATTATATTAACGCAAAATATGAAAACTCTCATTTAAATAACTAAAATGAGATTAATACCTTAAATTTGGAAGTCACCCAATGGGTAATCATTTGGCGATATTGCTCTATCGGGCAGTCATCCACGATAGGTAATGTCTCTAACTCCGTGCCCACTCTATCACACCAGCCAACATACATCTCATGCTTATATGCTCTCCAAAGCTCTCCTAGCTCTTTTAAACGCGCTGGTCGTGTACCTTCACCATCAGAGAAGTTAATCCGAAGCTGAAACCAAATTGATTAGTTCATTTAAATACAAAAATATACTACATTAAATCCAATATATTTTTTACCCATATTTGTGCCCATGCGTTATCCTTGACTTCGAGTGGTAGATGTCTCCAAGAGAGAGGGCTGACCGGAATGATATCGGAGTATTTGGCTAGCATCGCCAAAAAACCCCGACATTGCTGCCCAGATTTCTCAATCATTTGTCCATCAACATTGTATTCAACCAACAACTGTGTCTGGCGGTTCCATGCCGCACGAATGTGAGTACGCCCCTCCCCTGCCTCCTATCTTTAGATGAATCTGTTATTAAAGAAAAATAATATCCATAAAAGTTATAATAAAAATAAATTTTGGTATAGAAATTTGATAGAGTTATATAAATATACCTGTGGTAGTCGGATCAATGGGTGCCAAAGCTGAAGGAATATCCTGTACAGGTGGAGTTTCCCTTAGCGTATGCTTCTCATCCACATATTGTGTCACAACAGGAGTCGAAGAAGGTGGAATATAATAGCCCAGAGATAATGAACCAGAAGAAAAATATGATGGCATAGACGTCTGGCCAGCTGGTAGTGTAATCATCGGAGGTCTAAATATCTCATATGTCCCTAAAGACATTCCAGGATCAAAATAGGGCGTAGAAGATACATCTGTGGTAGTGGGTCGTCTAACTCTCGCCCCAAGAGCCCTCGTACCACTGGCCTCAGTACCGGGACCACTAGATGATCGTCCGTCTCTGACACCACCCCCCTCCTACCACCAACCTCTCTACTGGGAGAAATATCAGGCTCCTCGTCAGATATCTGTCGTCTAGGGCGTGGATCCTAAAAAAAAGTTTGACAGAAAAGTAAACACATGATATTATAAGTTATTGAAATATTTATATTTGAAATAAAATACTCACAACAGGGATGATTGGAGGAACACCCATCTGTACCATGCAACGATTATTATCTGTCATTTTTTTCCGCCTCCTCTCTTCAATGGGTGTCATTTCCTACAATGAAAACAAATATGGAAGTAATTAGAAACAGATAACTAATGTGTAACCCAAAAAAAATATATTGAAAAACCATTATGATAAAAATAACATAATGAAACAGAAGATTAATGGTGCTATGAAGGTAAGTACTAGGATACACACTCTGAATGATGTAGGTGAATCATGTAGGTGGTAACATGACTGTATGATTCTATATATTTCCCACCACAACTTCGGGTTCACAATCAACTCTGACAATTGAGCTGTTGGGGTCATCATAAGTAATAAATGGATTTCTTCCAATTGTAGTAGAGATAGTGTCAACTTCATCATCACCATCATCAAAAACATTTCTAGGATTTACTTCAATAATTACACAGAATTTATGTAACAGCCTAAGATTTTATAAAAAAATATTCTTTTTAATTTTATTAAAGTCTTGTGTTGTACGCTACACCAAAAGGAGCTTGCACAACACGCATCCTTGACTTGCCTTGCATTACACGCAATCACAACCTTCCTCGATAGCGTGTGTAATACGCAATACCGAGTTTCACTAAACAACGATATGCTATTAAAATATTATTAAAACTAGCCGTTATGAATAGTAATAACCACTTTTTAAATTTTAGAAATTTTAACTCTCAAAATGGACTTTATTTTTGGATTCGGAGTATCGAATTTAGCCTAAGGCGAAATTTTGGTACTTTTCGGATAACTTTCATATTCTGATGAATAGTGAAAATTACTAAATTATAATTAAAAACAACTTTTTTAATCGAAATAATTAATAGTGATAAATAATTAATTTGAGTGGTTTTAAAGTATATTTAGAATATATTTTTACAATTTAATACAATGTTGGTCATTGGATGTAATTTCACATTTAAACTAGACATAAACAAGTGTCAATCTTTTGATAGATATTGTTTCTTAAAAACACGCTATTTGTTTTAACAGTGGGATTTAATTATAAAATTAATTAATGCAAATTCTATGATATGAATTTGGTAAAATAGACTTCATTTTTGAATTCGGAATATGAAATATGGCTTAGGATGAAATTTTGGCATTGTTCTGAAAAACATCAATTTTTGATGAATAGTGAAACTACTAAGTGGTAGTTAAAAAAATTAATTTCTTCATAAATCTTAATTTTACCGCTTCTGTGAATGGAATTTCAAAAATCCGAGAGACACGGTTGATGTCAGTAAGTAAAATGTGGTTCAATGAGATGAAAATAATTTTTGGTGAATAGTAACTTTTTACTTTTTTTTTACCGCGGTTAATAGTAAATAGGGTAACTAAGGGTAAATATGATATTAATATTATCCTAACACATGTCCTAATTCTATTGGACAAATGTAATTCGACCAAAAACAAACTTAGGAATAAAATATGACCATTTAGGCCCACTTGGATTAGATTAGGACATTTATTATTAATTTATTTAAAGAAGGGTTAAAATAGTTAAAATCAATGTTTAATAAGTAAATGATTTTTAATATGGGGTTATACATAAGATAAATTCGATTGTAAATATTCATTAGAAAGATAAAACGATTTCCTACATGATGGTATTTTATTTGTAATTTTTAGACATAAAATAATTTAATTTATTTATGACACAACGATGATGCAGTAATTATCTTATTAATGAAATATTGACAAAATTGATGTTATAAACACCAAAATAAATGTAATTTGAGATTTTTTATGAATTCCACTAATTTTCTAGGTTACTATGATATATTAATGTTGATTTAATCAACTTGGTTCGAACATTTAATTCTGTTATGACTTTCACAAAAATCATATATCAAATAGTGTCAAAATTGACACAAAATAGTTTTTAAATCAAATATTATATTATTAATTGTTATTGTATTCCTAAAAATCTAAGGTTCAGCCAAATGACTTAGATAATGATATATATATTAATAATAAACAATTTGGGGTTCGTTTGGCATGTTATAGTAAGTTTATTAACCATATAGTGAAAGAAAACAAAAAGACATGGTAAAAGTTAAATTATTTAACTTAGAGTTAAATTTAATTGATAAGGTTAAAATAATATCCTAAACTTGTCTAAATTCTATTGGTTGATAGGATTTCGACCCCTCCCCACCTTAGCTTCGAAATAAGACCCTTTGGAGCCATTATAAACCGATTTTGACTTTAATATAAAATAATATTTTGAGATATTCCTAAGGTGCCCCTCTCCTCCCTTATAAAAGGACACCTCCTCCCCCTCCTCCTCACACCAATTTGAGCACTCAAGCTCGGCCAACCCCTGACATTTTCCCTTATCCACTTTCCTAGAATAATCCTAGAGGTCCTGGTCTTCTCCAAAGACCAATCTTAGTTCCTTAAGTGGAGGATTCAAAGAGGCGTTCCAAAGAAGAGGTAATATCCATTACCGATCTTTTCAATTTCTTTCTTCTTCAACTTCTTCTTATTTAGTTGTTTCATGATAAAGTAATAACATCAGTATTACTTACATACTGATATGTTATTATAAATATGAAACAACCCTAATTCACCTTCTATCCATCCTACGGAAAAATGAAATCACCGCGCGTGCGTACGTACGGAATACCGTCTCCACGCCGTGGTGTAATCTATTTTCCACCATCACCCTACAAGGATGGGTATAATGGTGTAATGAGTAACTATATATGATTATGATTAAGTAATATTGATACTGAAATAATATATATATATACTCCAATACAATTCCACGATCATAGGAACGATATCATCACTCGTGCGTACGTACGGAATACCGTCTCCACGATGTGATGCGATTCGTTCTACATGATCTTCATTTCATAATGATTATATAAATGAATTGAATGAATGAATATGGTATATACTACACTAATACCATTCTGGAAATGAATTATCTATAACCTAAAGATAAGAATAAGAATTTATTCAACAAAACACGCATAAGAACAAAAAGTTATAAAGACCCGAGTAACAAGTAACAATGAAATATTACTAACAAGAAGTTAATAATATGATCATATATGATCTCATATCAATATGTATGATTCTAGAATAAGTCAATAACATTATTTAAACCATTATACAGGAGCTTCGGACACGAACAAAGCAAATTGGACCTAAGGTAAGGGAAATATCACAATCTCATTTTTATCCGAGATTGTTTATTCGTAAGTATTTACTGGGGTGTATTTTATCATCCACATCCATGTTCCCTCAATATGTAATATTGTTTCCATCCACTTGAAATAGTTTAAATCCAATTTTACCCTTAGGTGAGTTTTTAGTAAAGAATATGAAAGGAATCTTTTGTCGTTTTTCCGTACGAGGTACTTTTTGACTTTTCCGACAAAAGTACGAAGAATGTTTTTTTTAACTTATACGGCATGAATGGATTTTTAAAACATTATTTCAAAGAAGCTTCCTTTACAAGTATTCAAGTTTATTTTTAATCAACTTCTTTTAGTTTAAAATTGTATGACATGTTAAGAAAGTAAAAGTGTTTTTGAAGTAGAAAGGATATTTTCCTCAAGAATGGAGTTCAAGTACTTTATCAAAATTATTTTCCATCTAAGATAATAAAAGGGTTTTGTTTTTATCCCTATTATTACATGGATTTGATTATGTTGTGATGGAAATATTTTTTATGAATTCCTTTATCTTATATGAATTGATTTATGATGTCATGATGTTTCAAGAATCCCATTTTTGTTACTTGTGTTATGCGATGATGTATGTTTTATGACCATGTGGCACACATAAGAAAGGATTCATTATAAGATGGGTGGGACCTATATCTCCCTCCAATGCATTGGGTAATGATTTTATATCTCATGAGATAGACATGGCTGGAACGGAAGGTTATTTCGGTTCAGTGATACAGGACTGAAACGAGGAGTGAACTCGGTTCAGAAAGGGACTTTGTCCACTAAGATAGTCTTGGAAATGAGTCTTGACTAACAAGAAATGATTTTCTATGATTATGTGTGTATGCCACAAAGTTTCATGTTTTATGTTATGATTATTGGGATTACATTTCACTTCTATGATATATCCCATGTTATGATATTATGAGCTCTTTTGCAGGTTACGATTTCCAAAAGCTATGTATATGATGTGATTGATTTTTTCTTTTGTTTACCCTTACTGAGCATTTGAGCTCACCCTTTTATGTTTTCTTTTCCCCAGGATATAAATAAAGGTTTTAGGTAGAAAAAGGGATGACCTTTATGGGAGATATTGAAGAACTTTCACCACGATTAGAAGATTACGTTCCGAGTTTCCAAAGACACTAAACTATTACGATCCTTTAGTGTGTGTTTTTGTTATGTACTAAGTATTCCGAAAATGTAATGTAATGTCCATGTACGTCAAGATACGGGTCTCTACAGTTGGTATCAGAGGAAAGGTTTAGTCAACCTTTGGAAACTAGGATGCGAAAACGTTAGTGAGATCCCTAGAGATATTTATAAGGTATGTCTAGGGATGCCCCTAAGGATAAGTATACGTATAGGATATAGTCCTAGAACTATGGTAACGATATTAGATTAAACCAAAGATGATAGATATTTACGTTACTCCCCCTTTATCAAGATTTTTGCATCTAACACTATTCTGTTTGGGTTTTAGAAAATGGCTGGAAACAAGATGATTCACAATAATGGAGGATATGATGGACAATGGAATGATATTCTTCATGAGCAACCAAATGAAATGGGATTTGGATGTCCAAAAATCATTATTATGCCGAATCAGAAATCTCACAACATGATCAATAAAGTAAAATTTGGTAAGTTTCCTGACTCGACTAATAAGAGAAAGATGGAGTTCTATGATGATCATAGAGGAAAGAAAGTTCAATTTCCCCTATGTAAATCATGTGGGAAGAGGCATCAAGGAGAATGTTTCAAGGGAACTGGAAGATGCTTTGGGTGTGGAAAAGAAGGACACAAAGCAAGTAAGTGCAAAGGAAAAGGGTCGGTTAACACCATGGATGAGGATAATGGTATTGCTACGACATCAAAAATGGTTAAGTGTTTTAAATGTGGAATATATGGGCATTATGCAAACAAATTCCATAAGGGAAAGACTCATGAAGAGAATCAGTATGGTCATATGGGTAGTATTTATGTGGATGATGATGAAGAGACTACAAATGATATGTGAGATGAAAGAATTTTTGAAGCTCGGTCAATGGTTTGAGAATGTAGTGGAATGATTACATGTTTATCATGTGTAATTTTGGAATAAAGAGACATCTATGGATTGTTACACTGTTTTCTTTCCTTGTGTTTTGAAAGTGTATGATTAATGTTACCAGTATCCATGAAAGGTTATTCAGATATTTTTGGAATGTAGATGATATGCGCATAATGAAGGGATAAGGAGAAAATTAAATGTTTGATAGTATTCATGAGCTCATGATTGATATAAGGACTAAGTGATATCATGGTTTGAGTATATAGAATTTTGAGGATTTTGGTATGTGGAAAGTGTTAACTTTTAACTGCACTCATGTTTTCACTAAGGTATTCAAGAGAATACACGATTAAGGACTTTGAATGTTTGGAATGTGACCAACAAGACATATCTTATGATATGTGGGGATCAACGACAGTATTAAATCTCTAGTAATCGATGTCACTATATTATGAGAGTGGACTGCAGTATTATGTATAAGCCTAAAGATTAGACTGGATTATGTTGGACATAAGTTAGTATTGTTTAAGGATAAAAGATTTTCGATATTATTGATGGGATGTTATAGTAACGTAGTTTTAGAAAAAGGGACAACCTGCAGGACGGGCGACAGCCCATCGCTTCGGACAAGGCTGTAGGAATCGAACCCACAACCGAAGTGCGACTGGCCTTTATCGCCTACCACTGCCCTACAGGAAGTCCCTGTTTAGTAGAAACTAGTTTTATTATATTAAGCAGTATCATATATGAAGTATAAGTCCATTTTAGGAACCATATATGATTAATCTCACTATAGATCGACTTATGTATATAAGTTTTGCTAACCTTTTGTTTGAGACAGATGGAATGACCTGTCATTCTATCACATGATCTGCTAACACTTCACGAATAACAAATTCAACTTCATTTATTTAATAGATGAAGTGGAAATTGTTCAAAGCATGAACAACAGTGAGATTGTACCAAAATAAAGTAAGTATTTATTCTAATTCAAATTTTCAACTTTAGGGGAAATGATCTTGAAAACCAAAAATGTTGTCCTAGTGATCTTATACCTGATGAATCAGATGGTACCTTATATCATCACAAATCTATGGATTTGTGATTACTGGCTTTTCCATAGCCATGTTCTCTACCACTCTCCATCAGAACATGATGGTTAGATTTCTCTTCCATATCCATATTTTTACCTATGTGGAAACCCAGCGATTAGTTTATTTGGGTAATCGTTACATTTCATACTTTAGTTTTTAAAGCCAAGTTTTTGTATTCCTTTTTAAGATGTGGGATTCTATTAAAGAATATTTCGAATAGTAAACCATTTATAACCCCGACGAATTTCGAGGGCGAAATTCATTTTAAGGGGGGTAGAATGTAACAGCCCAAGATTTTATAAAAAAATATTCTTTTTAATTTTATTAAAGTCTTGTGTTGTACGCTACACCAAAAGGAGCTTGCACAACACGCATCCTTGACTTGCCTTGCATTACACGCAATCACAACCTTCCTCGATAGCGTGTGTAATACGCAATACCGAGTTTCACTAAACAACGATATGCTATTAAAATATTATTAAAACTAGCCGTTATGAATAGTAATAACCACTTTTTAAATTTTAGAAATTTTAACTCTCAAAATGGACTTTATTTTTGGATTCGGAGTATCGAATTTAGCCTAAGGCGAAATTTTGGTACTTTTCGGATAACTTTCATATTCTGATGAATAGTGAAAATTACTAAATTATAATTAAAAACAACTTTTTTAATCGAAATAATTAATAGTGATAAATCATTAATTTGAGTGGTTTTAAAGTATATTTAGAATATATTTTTACAATTTAATACAATGTTGGTCATTGGATGTAATTTCACATTTAAACTAGACATAAACAAGTGTCAATCTTTTGATAGATATTGTTTCTTAAAAACACGCTATTTGTTTTAACAGCGGGATTTAATTATAAAATTAATTAATGAAAATTCTATGATATGAATTTGGTAAAATAGACTTCATTTTTTAATTCGGAATATGAAATATGGCTTAGGATGAAATTTTGGCATTTTTCTGAAAAACATCAATTTTTGATGAATAGTGAAACTACTAAGTGGTAGTTAAAAAAATTAATTTCTTCATAAATCTTAATTTTACCGCTTCTGTGAATGGAATTTCAAAAATCCGAGAGACACGGTTGATGTCAGTAAGTAAAATGTGGTTCAATGAGATGAAAATAATTTTTGGTGAATAGTAACTTTTTACTTTTTTTTACCGCGGTTAATAGTAAATAGGGTAACTAAGGGTAAATATGATATTAATATTACCCTAACACATGTCCTAATTCTATTGGACAAGTGTAATTCGACCAAAAACAAACTTAGGAATAAAATATGACCATTTAGGCCCACTTGGATTAGATTATGACATTTATTATTAATTTATTTAAAGAAGGGTTAAAATAGTTAAAATCAAAGTTTAATAAGTAAATGATTTTTAATATGGGGTTATACATAAGATAAATTCGATTGTAAATATTCATTAGAAAGATAAAACGATTTCCTACATGATGGTATTTTATTTGTAATTTTTAGACATAAAATAATTTAATTTATTTATGACACAACGATGATGCAGTAATTATCTTATTAATGAAATATTGACATAATTGATGTTATAAACACCAAAATAAATGTAATTTGAGATTTTTTATGAATTCCACTAATTTTCTAGGTTACTATGATATATTAATGTTGATTTAATCAACTTGGTTCGAACATTTAATTCTGTTATGACTTTCACAAAAATCATATATCAAATAGTGTCAAAATTGACACAAAATAGTTTTTAAATCAAATATTATATTATTAATTGTTATTGTATTCCTAAAAATCTAAGGTTCGGCCAAATGACTTAGATAAGGATATATATATTAATAATAAACAATTTGGGGTTCGTTTGGCATGTTATAGTAAGTTTATTAACCATATAGTGAAAGAAAACAAAAAGACATGGTAAAAGTTAAATTATTTAACTTAGAGTTAAATTTAATTGATAAGGTTAAAATAATATCCTAAACTTGTCTAAATTCTATTGGTTGATAGGATTTCGACCCCTCCCCACCTTAGCTTCGAAATAAGTCCCTTTGGAACCATTATAAACCGATTTTGACTTTAATATAAAATAATATTTTGAGATATTCCTAAGGTGCCCCTCTCCTCCCTTATAAAAGGACACCTCCTCCCCCTCCTCCTCACACCAATTTGAGCACTCAAGATCGGCCAACCCCTGCCATATTCCCTTATCCACTTTCCTAGAATAATCCTAGAGGTCCTGGTCTTCTCCAAAGACCAATCTTAGTTCCTTAAGTGGAGGATTCAAAGAGGCGTTCCAAAGAAGAGGTAATATCCATTACCGATCTTTTCAATATCTTTCTTCTTCAACTTCTTCTTATTTAGTTGTTTCATGATAAAGTAATAACATCAGTATTACTTACATACTGATATGTTATTATAAATATGAAACAACCCTAATTCACCTTCTATCCATCCTACGGAAAAATGAAATCACCGCGCGTGCGTACGTACGGAATACCGTCTCCACGCCGTGGTGTAATCTATTTTCCACCATCACCCTACAAGGATGGGTATAATGGTGTAATGAGTAACTATATATGATTATTATTAAGTAATATTGATACTGAAATAATATATATATATATATACTCCAATACAATTCCACGATCATAGGAACGATATCATCACTCGTGCGTACGTACGGAATACCGTCTCCACGATGTGATGCGATTCGTTCTACATGATCTTCATTTCATAATGATTATATAAATGAATTGAATGAATGAATATGGTATATACTACACTAATACCATTCTGGAAATGAATTATCTATAACCTAAAGATAAGAATAAGAATTTATTCAACAAAACACGCATAAGAACAAAAAGTTATAAAGACCCGAGTAACAAGTAACAATGAAATATTACTAACAAGAAGTTAATAATATGACCATATATGATCTCATATCAATATGTATGATTATGGAATAAGTCAATAACATTATTTAAACCATTATACAGGAGCTTCGGACACGAACAAAGCAAATTGGACCTAAGGTAAGGGAAATATCACAATCTCGTTTTTATCCGAGATTGTTTATTCGTAAGTATTTACTGGGGTGTATTTTATCATCCACATCCATGTTCCCTCAATATGTAATATTGTTTCCATCCACTTGAAATAGTTTAAATCCAATTTTACCCTTAGGTGAGTTTTTAGTAAAGAATATGAAAGGAATCTTTTGTCATTTTTCCGTACGAGGTACTTTTTGACTTTTCCGACAAAAGTACGAAGAATGTTTTTTTAACTTATACGGCATGAATGGATTTTTAAAACATTATTTCAAAGAAGCTTCCTTTACAAGTATTCAAGTTTATTTTTAATCAACTTCTTTTAGTTTAAAATTGTATGACATGTTAAGAAAGTAAAAGTGTTTTTGAAGTAGAAAGTATATTTTCCTCAAGAATGGAGTTCAAGTACTTTATCAAAATTATTTTCCATCTAAGATAATAAAAGGGTTTTGTTTTTATCCCTATTATTACATGGATTTGATTATGTTGTGATGGAAATATTTTTTATGAATTCCTTTATCTTATATGAATTGATTTATGATGTCATGATGTTTCAAGAATCCCATTTTTGTTACTTGTGTTATGCGATGATGTATGTTTTATGACCATGTGGCACACATAAGAAAGGATTCATTATAAGATGGGTGGGACCTATATCTCCCTCCAATGCATTGGGTAATGATTTTATATCTCATGAGATAGACATGGCTGGAACGGAAGGTTATTTCGGTTCAGTGATAGAGGACTGAAACGAGGAGTGAACTCGGTTCAGAAAGGGACTTTGTCCACTAAGATAGTCTTGGCAATGAGTCTTGACTAACAAGAAATGATTTTCTATGATTATGTGTGTATGCCACAAAGTTTCATGTTTTATGTTATGATTATTGGGATTACATTTCACTTCTATGATATATCACATGTTATGATATTATGAGCTCTTTTGCAGGTTAAGATTTCCAAAAGCTATGTATATGATGTGATTGATTTTTTCTTTTGTTTACCCTTACTGAGCATTTGAGCTCACCCTTTTATGTTTTCTTTTACCCAGGATATAAATAATGGTTTTAGGTAGAAAAAGGGATGACCTTTATGGGAGATATTGAAGAACTTTCACCACGATTAGAAGATTACGTTCCGAGTTTCCAAAGACACTAAACTATTACGATCCTTTAGTGTGTGTTTTTGTTATGTACTAAGTATTCCGCAAATGTAATGTAATGTCCATGTACGTCAAGATACGGGTCTCTACAATTTAGGATGACGATGATCTTTGAAATAAAAAACTTGTTTCACCATTGATGCCAATACATATGGTTCATTGGTGGCAAAAGTGCGAGTCATGTCAATAAATTGAAATCCACAATCATTAATAAAGGTGCCTTGCCTCTTCATTGAATCAATCCATTGACATTTCTCATCGTGACTCGACCATGCGAGTAATAATCCAAAATTATTATTTTCTCCATGACACCATAATAAGCAACATTTTCAGAATGAGGTCTAGTGTCCGATGAACTGGCATAACAGTCTGTTGTGGCAGTTAGCATAACAACATTATATTGTGTTCACATGTTTCTTGCTCGTTCAGTGATAATAAATTTGTATCCATTGATCACAAGTTATTTACAAGCATGAACCATGGTATTAGGACCAAAATCCAAAGATCTTATTTCCTCAGAAATGGAGTCTTTAGGAAAACTCGATACCTGAAATATAAACAAATAGTAATCATAATTAAATATTATTTTTATTTAGTTATTACAGAAATATTTTTACCTTCAATTTCAACCAAGAAGAAAACCCTTTGCTATACAAAGTCTCCTTCTTTCTCAAAGATAAAGAACGATGATTTCTATATATCAATTCTTTATGTTCCCTGTAGATAAAAATAATAATAGTTTAAAAAATATTTATAATTACAAGAGATAAGATAAGAGATACATGTACAATTAACATACTTGATATACTCATCGAACAAATCACAATTGAACAACACTGTGCGATGTGCCATCTCTCTCTCTTCAAGGCTTAATGTTGTCAATGTATATGATCCCAAAATTCCTCCTGTCTGAGGAAGTGATAGAAAACTGGGTTCAATTTCCCCATACTTTTCTTCTTCATTTCTCATTGGTCTGTTTATTCTCGTAGTATGATCAGACAAATACATTGAGCAGAAATCCATACATTCTTGAGCCAAGTAACCGTTCACAATAGAACCTTCAGGATAATTCATGTTCCGAACATATTATTTCAATGTGAACATGTTTCTTTTAGTTGGATACATCCAACGGAAGGCAACGGGTCCTCCAAGAAGTATTTCGGTCGGAATATGGACAATCAGATGCAACATGCATGTAAAAAATGATGGAGGGAATATTTTCTCTAACTCACACAAAATTAATGGTGTCTCTGCCAACAATTTTTGCACGAGGGATTTGGACAACCTCTTAGCACAAAGATATCTAAACAAATATCACAACCGAATAACTGAGACTCTAACATTATTGGACAAGAGATTATGGATTGCTATTGGAATCAACTCATGCAAGAGGGTGTGATAATCATGAGTCATCAAAGATTTCAAATTCAACTCTTTTCTATTGATCTGTTTTGATATATTTCTTGAATAGCCATCAGGAACTTTAATAGTCTCTAGAACTTCCAGAAATTGATTTTTTTCAGCTGGAGTCATCACATAAGAAGCACATGGAACTTTCCATTTATTTTCACTGATACAGACATGGTGCAATTCTAGTCTGATCCCCCAATCTACCAAGTCGCGCTGAGATCATAAATCATATTTTGTCTTCCCCTTGACATTTATAAGAATTGAAAGCAACATTTCAAATATATTCTTTTCAATGTGCATTACGTCTAAGCAATGACGTAACAAGTTGGTTGACCAATATGACAACTCAAAGAATATACTCTTCTTCTTCCAATTATAACAGGTATCATTGGAAACATTTTTCCTCTTTCTATATTTCATTACACTCTTCCCAAATGAATAACTGAAATCTTTTAATTTATTAAGCACATCAGTTCCAGACATACGCTAAGGTGGATCATCATTCTCCATGGTATTGTCAAATCTTTGACGATTGTTTCTATATGGATGGTTCATTGGCAAGAATCGTCGATGTCCCATAAAACTAAAACTATGCCTATATTTCAGTCATCTCGATCGAGTATTCTTCATACAAATAGGACATGACAATTTTCCGTTTGTGCTCCATCCAGACATCATTGCATAAGCAGGAAAATCATTGATAGTCCACATAAGTGCAGCCCGCATCTGAAATATGTCTTTCGAACATGCATCGTATGTGGGCACACCCACATCCCAAAGAAGTTTCAACTCTTTTATTAAAGGTTTCATGTATACATCTATATCATTGTAGGGATTAGAAGGGCCAGATATCAGTATACTCAAGAAAGTGTAAGGCTTTTTCATACACAACCAAGGGGGAAGGTTATAAATGTGTATGAAAACTGGCCATGTGCTGTGCGAAGTAAGAATCTTCCCAAATGGATTAAAACCGTCACATGAAAAACCCTGTCTCACATTATGCACGTCGGCTGCATATTCAGGATATCGAGCATCAAATCTCTGCCATGCAAATCTATCTGCAGGGTGAACCAACTCTTCATTATTCTTTTTTCTCTCGGTGTCATGCCATCACATTTTTATAGATATTTCATCAGACGTGAAAAGAATCTGTAATCTGGGGATCAATGGAAAGTGCCACATTACTTTTTGTGGCACACGAGATGGTGTTACATCATCTTTTGGCTTCCATCGAAAGGTTCTGCATTTTATACAATCATTTCTTTCAGCTGTTTCCTCCCAAAATAAGCTGCAATCATTCGGGCAAGCATGATTTTTTTTTGAGAATCCAAGTTCATCAACCAACTTCCATGCCATATAGTGGTTTGAGGGAATATATGCATCATCTGGAAGTAATTCCTTCAAGAAGGTAAGAATGTAATCAATTGCAGTATTTGAAATCCCATACATAGTTTTCCCATGAAACAATCGGATTAAAAATTCCAACTTTCTCATTTTATCACATTGCCGATATACTGGAGTCGTCACATCATCATTAAATTTTTTCACCCTATCAATATCATCATTTTCATTGGACGCATCATGTGTGCTTGTATCGAAATCTTGTTGGCTGGACATCCTTTCCTTCTCATGATGTCGAATAAATTGAAACCAATCATATATCAAACTCTCCAATTCAGTCCTATCATTTGGATCATCAACATTTTGAGATTCCATTTTCTCTCCATTGTGATACCACACCTAATATTTTGTTTGGAAACCATATTTGGTTATATGATAGCTAACTGCTTCATGACTCAACCAAGGTCTTCCAACACAATTAAAACATGGGCAGTGTATGAGAACACTATCTAAAGCCTTGTCAAATGAAAAATCTAGAAAGATGTTCAAATTATTTTGAATATAGGTTGAAATCCGATCAGTTTCGTACATCCAACATCTATCCATTCTGTAAAAAAATCGCAATAAGTCATTTCAAAGAAATTCAATAATATTAATGTTTAATCAAAAAAATATTTATGTAAATGACAATTGTTTACTCCATATAAAAGCATAACTGACACATTACTCTATATGAGAATCATATTAAGAAATAAAAAAAAATACAGTGTATATAAGAAAATAAGATACAAAATATCTAATGCCTATATTCAAGGATTGACCAGTAAGATATTGGAAGCTGATCAAGGAATACATAATCATTAAGGGTCTTGTTGGGAGTATATGAGTTTTATACTTTAACTTCTTCAAGTAGATCTGGATGAGGAGTAGGATGAGTATCATGGAACTGGCGGGACTTTCCAAGGGGGTGTGGCGTGTCCTGGGGGGTGCGGGGTGTCTAGGGGGTGGTGGGGCCGTCCGGGGGGTCGGAGGTGTCCAGGGGGTGGGGGGCTATCTAGGGGGGTCGGGGTGTCCAGGTGGGCGGGCTGTCCGTGGGGGTAGTCAGGTTGTCCAAGGGGGTCAGGGTGTATAAGTATATTTATATGAAAAGAATACCCCCACAATAATCATGCAACCCTGTCATTAGTCTAAACCCCTAGAACACATAAAAGAAGCTAGTATGGACATTTACTAAAATATTTAACACCATACGAATGAAAATACACTCTAAATACAGTTTGAGAGGATATAATGGTGTGTGTAAAAATGATATTAAATAAATTTAAATGAATATGGAACAAATGAGGGTTTATAATACACTAAGAGTACCTCATACAATCCAAAACCACCATAGCTCCACATATTCAACTTCATGGAACAGGACTTGGAAATCTTACCTATGACTTTACTGCTGACCACCTAATTGGAACACTTTATTTATGGTTCTTGAACACAAGGAACAAACAATGTTTGGTCTCTAACAACTCAATCACCCCTTTGTAGATCATAATCTCATTTCCCCTTATACTAAAATGGTCTCACTGGAAGCTACTATTAATACCGGACCTAAACCATTCATTCTCCATAAAACATTGATCAAATAACCATCAGATGTATATCTCATATAACCACAAAAATTTTATCTATGATGTAACAAAATTAACAAGAATAAATTTTATTCAATAACCTTTTGGTATATAATTTGCATAAAAAATGGTTCAATTATATGGTTTATCACATTCCAATTTATTAATCACCCATACATGATAAAAATTGAACATTGAATTTCATTTAATTACAACCATCATATTTCATTTAATTCTTAACAAGCATAGAAGCATGGAAATTGGAATCTAATAACTTTAATTAGTCCCCAAAACTTTTTAATAAATTTAACATAAAAAATAAAACACTTTGAAATCTAAACAATCACTATGAAGTAACATGAGCTTGGAATTCTATTGCACAAGTAAAAACACTCAACGATTGAATATATGAAATGATTATTAATATAAATTATTGAGAAAAGATAATAAAGTAACTATGAATGTTAAAACTAAACATGTGATTGAATTTTATAACATATAATAAAAATTTCTTGGTAATGAAACATGAAAGTCACATCAAAAAATTAGACAACCGTCTAATGCAATCTATATGGGCTGGAATATTCATGGAATTTAATAAAGAGCTGAAACATAAATAGGGCTGGAACATAAATTGGGTAGGAATATGAGAATAGAAATTGGTCTCATCCTAAAGAGAAACATATACACATCAAAATTGAAAATAAAAACTGAATGTTAAAGAAAATAACTCACCTTGGATGGGATGGAGGAAGATAACCAGAAGAACCTCCAAAATCTCTGATAGCTCCCGTTTAGGGATCTGGATCGCGAATGGGGGAGAGGATGGGCTACTACCAATTTGGGGGAAATTTTTACCAACGGTTTTTAAAAACCGTTGGTATATACATTCAGCCCAAACCTTTACCAACGGTTCAATGATAACCGTTGGTAAAAGGTCACCGAAATCCAACTAATACCTACGATTCTCATTGAACTGTTGGTAAAAACTCCTATATACCAACTTTTCATTACAACCATTGGTAAAAGTGTCTATAAAACCATCTATACCAATGGTTTCTGAGAACCGTTGGTATAGATGGATATTCCCAATGGTTTAGTAAACCATTGGGATATAACCATTGGTAAAACTAGGATTTCCATTAGTGTACAACACAATATTTCATATTGTATCGAATGAGTTATGTTTGATTGTGGATGTGCTATTTTTATTCCATTCATGGTTTGAGGTTAATGTATTGACATTTCTTAAGATAGTTTTAATACGAATGTTTATGTTATGTTTAAACATGTTCATATGAGAAATGCATTGGACTTAGTAAGTGATGGGTGGAGCCCGCTATAACTCTTCGATGCATCAGTAGGTCTCATGATACAAACTAGTATCTTGGCACAAGTCCTTGGCAAAATATTATTTTTAGTCTTGGAATGAGGCCTTGGCTATGTGGTCATGATAGTCTGGCATTATGCATTCCATAATTATGAAAGTGAATATTGATATTGCATGTGATTATTCGATTAGTAGAATATCCTTGTGAATAAGTAAATGGAATTATTTCATTTATTTTTTTCCATACTATGTTGAAGTTAAAGTTTAAAAGGCTTTTGTTTTAGTTATGCATTGCCTTAAATGTTTATTATTATTTATGAAAGTTTCCTCTATATTGTTATCCTTACTGGGCATTTGAGCTCACCCCTTTTCTATGTTGTATTTTTTCCAGGATGTGAAGAAGTAATTTATTAATGACCTGCAGGGATAGTATGTGGGGATATGAGTTTGGACTATGAAGAACATATGTTGTTGTAGTTTTCATTTTTATGATGTAATGTAAGACTTATGAATATATCTAGTGTTTCCAAGGCTACTAAACTAATCGGTCTTTTGAGATTTGATCATTCATGTGATCATGCCAATGTTATGTAATAATGCACTGACTCTGGGTAACTGGGGACAGGGCGTTACAATTGGTATCAGAGGGAGGTTTAGTACTGAAGGACCCTCGGACACCCTGAGAGGGGAGGGGTGAATCAGGGTGACCACTTTTTCTTTTAATGTGATGGATCTTGTTCCCAAGTTGGTAGAAACATGTTGAACCTGTATGATGATTATGATTAGAAAGCAAACATTCACATGCACAGAGAAGGCACAACCCTTTTTACTTGGTTCACCACTAAGGGCTACATCCAAGGAGCATACACTGACAGGTTTTCGGTCATACAAAAATCTACTATGCTTCACTAGCTGTAGATTACAAAGGTTCGGGTACAGTCACTCTGTCCCAGGCTCACTGCCTTTACAAAGGTTTAGGGATAACTCACTGCTTCCCTCGGGTCACTCCCGTTGACTCCCCCTGGCTCACTACAGTTAGTGAAGTCACACTCAGTTTATAGACGTGAAGGTCTCTTCATCATTGCATAAGAATGAATCCTCTGTTGTATGTAGATGGTCTACTGAAGTCCAATTCTCACCAGAAGATGAATATCAATTTGTGCTGAGGGTACGGGGCAATTTTCCAGCTTTTGTGAAGCTTCAAAGATGACAGATGTACTTTATCAACACTGGTGCGCTTCTCCAAGCCCGACACACATTTTTCAATCCCGGCGCGCAAGTGACACAAAACAACTTGCGCGACACTGCCTCTTTCAACTCCGAACTTGCTCGATGTGGTGCCTTTATCTCCCTAACCACCTTGGTCGTGCAACCAACAATAGGCGCGCAACCTCTACTTGCACGACCCAAATACCACTTGCGCGGCTCAACCACCTGCACGACGAGAGCTCGAATAAACTCTAAGTCTTGAACCCCGTTCCAAATGAGGAGGGGTGGTCCAGTATTTATAGGCAAACTGGACCCCCTGCGTGGAGGCGCGCAAGTCCCTCATTGGCACACCAGTCTTGTCTCCCATAAACTCTGTCGCGCAACTCACTTGTTCGACCCAACCAATACTTGCGCAACCTTCTTTCCTTAGCCAAATTTTGAAGTTCTGATCCTCAAAAACAAATGTCGCGCAAGTCTCCTATCTTCCAAGACATCGGCACGCTATTACCTTTTCTAAAAACATTTTACTTCATTGGCTAATTTTCAGGCCCAAAAATTTGGCAAACAATGGGAAACGACGCCACCTTCACTACGGTTTTCTGCTTGAATGGTATGATCTCTTTGTTGGTACACATTCTGAACTTGTACTGAGCATTGACAACAAACACAAACCATATTCCAAATCATGCTTTGAAGACCCTGGTTCCAACAATCTCCCCCTTTGGGTTTGTTGGAAATCAGAATAAATTCAATAGATCTCCAACCATGATTAAACCCAAAACGCAAGAATCAACTCAGCCCACACTCTAAGTCTACATGAGCAATGCTCGATGTAGAAAACAATAGAGGAATATTGAATTGGGTTCCAGTGTTTTGAAATTCTCCATGACGCCCGATGTTTTCTTTTTTATACTTCTCATCACAGAATCATTTCTTGCCTTGAATTTATTCCTTTCTCCCCCATTGACAATAAAACCAATGACCGATAAGTTGTTCAACGTTCAGCTCAAGCCATACTCCCCATGGATAATATCTCCCCCATAAACCTGCATCACAGCCATAAGCATAGAAAAGCAGTTATAACAAACAGGGAGAAGGGATTTCCGGAGCCTCCTTATGCAGTAGGAGGTGGTTGAACACTGAGGTTCAACCGATGCTTCTCAAACACAGCCGCAGACAATGGCTTGGTCAGAATATCAGCCACTTGCTCTTCAGTTCCAACATCAGCCATTCTAATCACGCCTTGTTCAAACTTTTCTTTGATAAAATGATACCGTATTTCAATATGTTTTGTATGAGAATGTTGAACTGGATTCTTCATAAGATTAATTGTGCTTTTGTTATCACAGTAAATCACCATTGGTTGCTGCACCTTATCACCAATATCTGTTAGTTGCTTCTTCATCCAATGTAGTTGAGTGCATGCCTTTGTGGAAGAGATATACTCAGCTTCCGCAGTACTAATAGAAGTAATTTCTTGTTTCATTCTCAACCAGCCAACAAATTTCTTCCCAATATAGAAAGCTCCACCACTAGTGGACTTTCTGCTTACCACATCACCAGACCACTCAGCATCAAAAAATGCGGATAATTCACTGTCCCTGCCTGCAGCAAAAAATAACCCGAAATTATGTGTACCTTGAATGTACCTCATGATTCTTTTTGCTGCCGCCATATGTTCCTCTTTTGGATTACTCTAAAATCGGACTGCAAGGCATGTGGCGAAGACAATATCTGGCCTTGTCGCTATCAGGTACAATAGGCTTCCAATGATCCTACTGTACATGGTGGGATCAACAGAGTTCCTATCCTCATGCTTTCTAAGTTGAGTTCCAACTGCAATCGTAGTTGACATTGGTTTGGAGTCTTGCATATTGAACTTCTTCAGTATCTCTCTTGCATATTTTTCCTGAGAAATGAAAGTGTATTCCTTCTTTTGAATCACCTGCAGCCCCAAGAAATATGTGAGCTCCCCAATCATAGACATTTCAAATTCTGATTTCATGTGGTTGGAAAATTCATCCACTGATTTCTGCCTACTACCACGGAATATGATATCATCAACGTAGACAAGAACCTTGAATTGATTTTTTGGAGAATTCTTCATATAGAGATTGTGATCAACTCCTCCAATTTTGAAGTCCATCTTCTTGAGATATGAGTCCATCCTTGAGTACCATGCCCGTGGTGCCTGCTTCAAACCATATAGAGCTTTCTTCAGTTTGCAGACCGTTGTATCATCAGTACCCAAAACAAAGCCCACTGGTTGTTCAATTTAGACTTCTTCTTTGAGTACACCATTCAAGAATGTTGTCTTGACATCCATTTGATATACTTTATATCCTCTTTGGAGTGCCATGGTATGGAAAATGATGATTGACTCCAGTCTAGCCAATGGAGTAAAGGTTTCTTCAACATCAATGCCTTCAATCTGGGAGTATCCTTTACATACCAGTCGTGCCTTATTTCTGATGACACTTCTATGCTCATCAAACTTATTTTTGAAGATCCATTTGGTACCAATCACATTGTGACCTTCGGGTCTCTGGACAAGATCCCATGTCTGATTCTTGTCAATCTGATCTAATTCATCATTCATGGCTTTCACCCAAGATTTATCTTTTGCAGCTTCTTCGAATGAGGATGACTCTACAACTGATAGAAATGCAGATTGCGTGGTATTCCTCATCCTTCTTGTTTGAGTGGGTGCACTCTTGTCCCCATCTATGTTGGATTGATCAATCTCAGCTCTTTGATTTCTCTTGCGAGGTTTAGTAGTATTCTTTTCATCCATAGTTTCTTCTTCAGATTCTTCTTCTGAGTCAACATCATGATGTGACTGCTGTGTGTTTTGAACAGCTTCCTCTATTTCTGCATTTGTATTTTCTTCACGTTCACATTCTTCCTGACTTTCTATCATATCAGTATATGACGTCCTTGAAGCATTTGTGGTTTTCTCTTCAATTATCATAACATCACTGCTTTCCAAAATTCTTCCCAAACACTTTTTGAAACATTTGTAGGCTTTGCTGTTCATTGAGTGACCAAGTAAAATACCTTCATCTGCATTGTTGCCATATTTCCCTTGATTTCATTATTTGTTCCTGATGAAGCATTTACATCCAAAGACACGAAAGTATTTTAGAGAAGGCTTCCATCCATGCCACAATTCATATGGTGTCTTCATCTCACCCATATAAAGTCCTGTTCAATTTTGAATGTACACTACAGCTTGAACAACGTCTTTCCAGTAATGTCGTGGAATATGACTCTCAATCAGCATAGTTCATGCCATATTGTTCACCTTTCGATTCCTACGTTCAACAACTCCATTTTGTTGCGGAGTTCTCACAGCAGCTACCTCATGCTGTATCCCATGCATCTCTAGATAATTCTCAAATTCAATGGACGTGTATTCTCCTCCATTGTCAGATCGCAAAACTTTGATTGTTCGTCCAGTATCATTCTCGGCAATTCGCCGATATGTTTTCATGCATTCAAGGACTTGTCGTTTCCTGTGAATGACCATCACACATGCCATTCTAATGTAATCATCTATAAAAAGGACAAAGTACCATTCTCCATGTGTTCCGGCAACATTTATTGGACTACAAACATCTGTATGAATCAGATCAAGAAGGTGAGATGCCCTTTTCTTCTTTGGCCGAAATGAACTGCAGACCAGCTTCCCACGAATACAAGCATCAAAATATTTTTCACGCTCACGCTTCAGGTTGGGAATGTCCATGACAATTCTCAATTTTTATATTTTCTCCATGTCTTGTTGATTGATGTGTCCCAATCTCCAATGCCACAAATTGTTTTCTTCTTCAACAATCATGTAACATACATTTTATTCACTATCAACCTGATACAAGTTGCCTTCTGTTCTGCATCCCTTCATCAGGGAATTTCCGGATTTTCCCTTGATAGTGCAGCCTTTCTGATTAAAAGTAACTATAAGTCCTGAGTCACAAAGTTGACTCACGCTGAGGAGATTATGACGTAGGCCATCTACATAAAGGACTTTAGTCTTCTTTAGTTCTCCATTAACTAATTTTGTACTTCCACTCCCTTTGATTTTCAGAGCCCCATCATTACCAAATCATAATGTACCATCAAAATTCTTTATGATATTCATTAGTAGGCCGACATTACCTGTCATATGAGATGAACAACCTCTATCCAGAATCTAGGTATTGTTGTTCTTTGTAGCTTTGAGGGCTACCTCTACAAGGTTGGATTTTTCAATATTCTTCCTTTCCTTCCATGAGACAGTAGATTGAGTATATAGAACTGATGTCCTTTCAACTATCTCTTTCGTATACCCAGGTTCTTCATAGTCAAAGTCTTCTTTGATAGGTGAGAACCTGTTTGAAAGAGAAACATTGTCTTGCTGACGAGACTTGACTTGTCTTGAACTTCGGTATGAGGTGTCCATGTCCCTTCTCTGCCTGCAATTAGCGGCCTTATGACAAAAGTTAGAACAATGAAAACAATATCTATAGAAATTATTTCTTATATAAGAATTAGGATATGAAATTGTTCTCCTTTGTTGAGCATCTATATCTTATCCACTCAGATAGCTTCTTGCCTCTTCACAATAAGACATGGTATGGCCTAGATAGCCACAGAACTGACACTTCATGAGAGGAAATGTCTTCTCACTTGAATTTCTCCTTATACCTTCTTCCTTGAGAGAATAGTAATACTGTCTATAATTTTTGAAAGATTGAGGATAATTTTCAGGTCTCATTTTAGTTTGGATTGAGGGTTCCTTTTTCAGCACTCTAGGTATCATTTCAACATGTTCAACTTTCATCTTATCTGTCTTTTGGATCTTTTCACTTCCCGCAGTTGATGACTCAGCCTCACAGCCAATTCAACTCTTTCCCATGCAAGCGGGTCTTTGATCACTCAAGATTTTTCCAACCCCATCTGAACCTCACTTGGCTATTACTAGTAATTCTGTATCTGAGAATCTTCCAAACTGTATTTTCTTCCTTTACTCTTTTGGAAAAGATTCAGTCTCCAGTTTACTCCTTAGAGTCACTACTTCCTCCTCACGACCCTCAGCAGTCTTGGATTTTTCATCCAGTCTGGATGTGAGTTCATTGATGACCTTTGCCTACTCTTCAATTCTCAGCTTCAGATCTACTACATCATCATTGCTTTCAATTATTTTAGACATTACCTTCAAAAATTCTTCCAGTCATTCAATTTCAGCTTCAAGTTGATCAACGTATTCATTTGATTCTTCTACAATTGATTTCCACTTATTGCAGCTCTTATATTTAATCTTAATCTTACTAACCTCATCCTTAAGTTTCACCTCAGGATCTACACAAGTTCTCAGTTGTTTTTCTCCATTATTATATTCTGACTTTTCAACAGTGGCCATCATAGAAGCATGGTTCCCAGTTTTGAAATCTGGTTCTTCTTCATCACAGAATTCATTATCATCTTCTTCCTCTTCACAGAAAAAAGTCTTCCTTTGAATTTTCTTACTAGATTTGAAGTCTCCCTTTTTGAAGAACCTTCTCTATGGCTTCTTGAAGTTTTCATCTTCACTGTCAACATCATTGATATTTCTCAAGCACTGAGAGGCAATGTGCCCGACTTTTCCACAACTGAAACATGTGAGAGGTAACTTCCCTTTGAATTTCACTTTCCCCTTCTAGAACTTCTTTGAAATGAGAGAAATAATTTCTTTCTCTTTGTCATCATCACCGCTACTATCCTTTGAGATTTTCAATTTATCCATGGCCTTGAATTCCATTTCCGTGCTCACCTGAGTCATAGCATCTTCTGGTTTGACTCTCATTTCATATGCCACCAAGCTGCTCAGTAGATCATCTAGAGAAAGTTTGGAAAGATCTCTTTCCTCAAGGGATGACACCTTCGCATTATACAGAGGTGGAAGTCTTCTAAATATTTTATTTACAATATCAATGTCTTTGATTTCTTCTCCTAGACCCTGAATTTCTCCAACCACTTCATTAATTTGACTGAAGAAAGAGTCTGCATTCTCGTCTGGATGCATCTTCAGATCATCAAACAGATTGTGTAGCACTTGTAGTTTCGCCTCCTTCACTTTGCTATCTCCTTCATAAATATTATCAAGTTTATCCCACATGGACTTTGCTGAGGTGAAATTCATCACCTTCAGGTAGATCTGATCAGAAAGGGCTACAGTTAGTGCATTCTGTGCTTTAGCATCTGCATCAAGAAGTTTCCTGTCTGTTTTAGTCATATCCAGGCATGTTGGATCAGTGACTTGTATTCCTTGCATAGTATAAAACAGAACTTCCATTACAAGAGAACTTAGATGAGATCTCATTATATTCTTCCAGATCTGGAAATTGCTTCCATCGAAGTGAGGGACTCCCCTGACATTGACCACATTTTCCATGATGAAGAAAATGTCAAATTCAACACCAGCAACCTCCCTCTGATACCACTTGAAGGACCCTGGGACACCCTGAGAGGGGAGGGGTGAATCAGGGTGACCACTTTTTCTTTTAATGTGATGGATCTTGTTCCCAGGATGGTAGGAACTTGTTGAACCTGTATGATGATTATGATTAAAAAGCAAACATTCACATGCACAGAGAAGACACATCCCTTTTTACTTGGTTCACCACTAAGGGCTACGTCCAAGGAGCATTCACCGACAGGTTGTTGGTCGTACCAAAATCCACTATGCTTCACTAGCTGTAGATTACAAAGGTTTGGGTATAGTCACTCTATCCCAGGCTCACTGCCTTTACAAAGGTTCAGGGATAACTCACTGCTTCCCTCGGGTCACTCCCATTGAATCCCCCTAGCTCACTGCCGTTGGTGAAGTAACATTCAGTTTATAGACGTGAAAGTCTCTTCATCATTGCATAAGAATGCATCCTCTGTTGTATGTAGATGCTCTATTGTAGTCCAATTCTCACCAGAAGATGAATATCAATTTGTGCTGAGTGTATGGGGAAATCTTCCAGCTTATGTGTAGCTTCAAAGAGGACAGATGTACTTTATCAACACTGGCGCGCTTCTCCAAGCCCGGCACGCAAGTTTCAATCCTGGCGCGCAAGTGACACAAAACAACTTGCGCGACACTGCCTCTTTCAACTCCAAACATGCTCGATGTGGTGCCTTTATCTCCCCAACCACCATAGTCGTGAAACCAACAATAGGCGTGCAACCTCTACTTGCACGACCCAAATACCACTTGCGCGGCTCAACCACCTGCGCAACGAGAGCTCGAACAAAATCTATGTCTTGAACCCCATTCCAACTGAGGAGGGGTGGTCCAGTATTTATCAGAAAACTGGAACCCCTGCACGGAGGCGCACAAGTCCATCATTGGCGCGCAAGTCTTGTCTCTCGTAACCGCTGTCGCGCAACTCACTTGTGCGACCCAACCAATACTTGCGCGACCTTCTTTCCTTAGCCAAATTTTGAAGTTCTGATCCTCAAAAACATATGTCGCGCAATTCTCCTATCTTCCAAGACCTCGGCGCGCAAGTACCTTTGCCAAAAACACTTTACTTCATTGGCCGATTTTCAGGCCCAAAAATTTGGCAAACACTGGGAAACGATGCCACCTTCACTACTGTTTTCTGCTTGAATGGTATAATCTCTTTGTTGGTACACATTCTGAACTTCTACTGAGGATTGACAACAAACACAAACCATACGCCAAATAATTCTTTGAAGACCCTGGTTCCAACAAGTACAAACCTTGGAAGCTAGAATTAGATAAAATCTGATTAGAGCACGTAGACTTAAGATGAACTTTGAGGATTAGTATAGAAGAAATTCCTAGAATTTTGGTATTGTAGAGATTTTGTGAATTTTCCGAGCAATACATCCCTGTCTGGATACGAGCAGGTTGAGGAGGCTCGGGCAGATATATACATAGGGGTAAAACCCGAAAACACCACTTTGAGCTAGACTCGAATGGGAACTAGTGCACGAAAATGGGCCTTGCTGCACTCTTGGTTACGACACTCCCGGGGGATATGCTTTGGATAATTTATATTTTCTTTAAAACCGATTTGAAGTATTATATATATAAGATGAGAGTAAATGACCTTGGTTAATTCTAATGTGTTTCAAATTGAGAATATGGTGACATGTTAATCTCTAAATGATTTTATGACTACTGTTACTCACATAATGTGTTCTGGTTTTAGTCAACGGCTAGATTCCAAGGAAGTCATAGTGACTTTGAGAATGATGTACAAGGTGGGAACGGTGGTGGCAATGAACAACAAAATGGAATGTTGATAGGTGTAAAAGATATCATCTTTATTCCAAATCAATTTTCCAAAAATATGATCAACAATATATATATTAACCAATTATCGGACTCAACAAAGAAGTGAAAGATGTCGAATGATAAGAGCTCTAGTAGTGGAGACGAAGGAGAAAGAAATCCTCAATTTCCATCATATAGGAAATGTGGAAGGAGACACCCGGGAAAGTGCCTCAATGGGATAAGGAAATACTTTACGTGCAAGAAGGAAGGACATAAAGTGAAGAACTGCCGAAGAAAAATGAAGAGTACTATGGAAGAATATAGAAATGGTACCAAGAATCCATTTACAGTCATTTTCCGTAAATGCAGGGGATCTGGCCATTAACCGAGTGAATGCCCTATTCTGGAAGATATTTTCATGGATAAAGAAGAAGCTATGTGGAAATAAATGGTTGGAGAAATGTTTAAAAAGAATTAGTGCACCTTGTTGATGGGTTTACTTTGGAATAATTTTGTCTTGTATTTTTAACCCTACAGTTTACCATCTGAGAATGATATTTTATGAAGAATTATATTTTCGCTTGTGGATATAGTTATAAATAAACATTTGGTTTTATATGATCATTGGGTTGAGGCAATTACAAGTTATTATAATTTGGGATGAAAATGCAAGGTATGAGATAACATTTGTGGTTAAATTATGTTATGGTTATTTTGAGGGAATTATCTAATTTTAGTAATGTTGTAAATTATAGTTTTTGAAAAGGACAACATGCAGACTGTGTGACAACCTGTTGCGTCGGACAAAGCTGTGGGAATCAAACCCACAACCAAAGTGTGATTGGGATTTATCTCCTACCACTGGACTACATGATGTCCCTGGTTAGTGTGACTATTATTTTTAGTCGAATTATTTTATTGATCAATAATAATTTGATTTGGGATCTTATGTCTTATCAAATGAATACCCTTAGTATAGGAATATGACTTGGTGATTAAGTGATAAATGTTATTTTGGAAGTTGTTCTCTTTTTTGTGAACACTATATGCCCAAGGAAAATAGAATAGTATGAGATTTCATTTGAGGAGTAATGGTGGATTTTTATCTGTGTTTTTATTGTGGATTTATAGTGATTTGGGTTATTTATGGAAATGATTAGGTTAATTACTTTTAAGAATGTGACTTTAAGAGTAATTAATGTCATTTGGAGATACAATTTAATGTGGAAGACTACATTCTTATAAGTTTTGGGTTTCAATATTAGTTTGGATTATATTGAAGGATTTTAAGGACAATTGATTATTGAATTGTATTTATTTATCTTTGGGGTATTGATGGTTTAATTTTAGAAATTAAGATTACTTTTTTTCTCTAATAGAATATCCATTTGGGTGATCATCATATATTATACTAACCATTTTGGTTTTGATTAATCTCTAAAGACAAGGTAAAAATATAGTTTATCCTACGTGGATCATGTATTTCTATAGATGTTTATTCTAGCTCTTCGATTGTGACAAAGTCATCTTGAATACTCATTGTTAAAAAAAATGAGTTAGTGGTAAAAATTTATTAAAGAATGAATCTCTAATTAAAATGTAAGTATTTCTCTTTATGTTCTTAGTCAATATCAGAAATGAATTCCTCGTCCTTATGTAATGTAACTTATAAAAATGTTGTCTGTTTACTTTTCCTACTGAGAGACTAATGACCGCTTGTCCCAACACAAGTTTGTGGTTTTCATATTGTTAACTTTTTCCTGATCAAGTTTTCTATCCCTCCCCATCAGAACATGACATTAGTTTATCATCCATATCCATGTTTTCCTACATGGAATCCTAATATGGGTTATCTTGGGTGACCCATGTACTTCTCTTTCTTTCTTTTAAAGTGATAGTTTTATTGACTCTTTTTCTGATGTGGGACTTTCCATTATATTTTCAAGCCCAATTTTTAAAAAAAATTCGTGGACGCAATTTATTGAAGGAGGGGAGAATGTATCACCCCCAACTTCCATGGTACGTTTCCCTTTGAATAATGCAATGTCGTGCATTGTACGCAACTTCGAGATTCTAACACACCACAACCAATCAAACTAGCCGTTATGAATAGTAATACCTACTTTATGAAATTTTATAAATTATATCTCTCAATATGGACTTCATTTTTGTTTTTGGAATATCGAAATTAGCCTAGGGTGAAATTTTGGTACTTTTTGGATAACATTAATATTTTGATGAATAGTGAAAATTACTAAATTTTAATTAAAAACAACCTTTTTAATCAATATAATTATTATTGATGAATTTTGAATTTGAGTAGTTTTATAGTATATTTAGAATATATGATTACCATTTAATTCATTGTTTGTCATTAGACATAATTTTACAATTAAACCAAACATAAACAAGTGCCAATATTTTGATAGTTATTATCTCTTAAAAACACGGTTTTTGTTTTAACAACGGGAATTAATTTTAAATTAATTTCTTCCACTTCTGTGTTTTGAATTTGGAAAAATGGATTCCATATTTTTAATCAGGATGTCCAAATTGTGTAAATAGTTAACTTTTATTTTTAGACATTTTGAATAATTACTTCGGTAAATATTTTATTTACCATGGTTAAGGGTAAATTCAGTAAGAAAGGGTTAAAAATAATATTATAATAATACTAAATTACACTAAAACGTGTCCTAAACTTATTGGTGGAAACATTTCCAACTATGGGAATCCTTGGGTCGATTTTGGGACCCCATGTAGCCACTTGTAGGTTATAGGGACACTTTATTTTAATTATGTTAAAATAAATACAAAAATGACATAAGCATATATCTTTTAGAAAAACAATTTTTACATAGGGTTATATATGTTGTATTTTCGATTATAAATATTAATTATAAGTATTAAAAGACTAAATACATAATGATATTTTATTTATAATTTTTATACATTAAATAATTTAATTTATTTATGACACAATGATGATGCAGTAATTACCATAATAGTGAAAAATTAAAATAATTAATATTATAAATACCAAAATAAATATAATATGAGACTTTTTATGAATTAAACAAATTTTATAGGTTAATATGACATGTTAGTATTGATTTAATTAACTTTTTTAGAAGTAATCACTCTGTTATGATTTTTACAAAAATCAGGTATTGAATAGTGTCAAAATTGACATAAAATAGTTTTTCAAAACAATATTATATTATTAATTGATATTAAATTCCTAATAATCTAAGGTTAGTCCAAGAGACTTATTTCATGATAGGTGTATCATTAATGTACCACTTTGGGGTCGCTTGGAGGTATATAGTATGTTTGTTAACTATATAATATAAAAATACAAAGTGACATGGTAAGTGTCAAAACTAAGAATTAATACTTAAAGATAAGGTTAATATAGTAACCCAAACCTGTCTAAATCCTATTGTTTTAGTGTTTTTATACCTATACCAACCTTAAACTTTAAATAATCCACTTTGGATCCATTAGAAACCGAATATGAATTTATTATAAAATAATATTTCTAGCTTTTCCAAAGGTTCCCCTCACCCCTCTTATAATAGGGCACTCGCCCTTCTCACTAATTCACACATTCAAATCCTTTAGGTTCGGCCAAACTCTGCCCAAATAATATCTAAACTTCCCTAACTTCATCCTAGAGGCCTTATTTTAGTCAGAAATCCAACCTAATGATCCCTTTTGACAAATCAAAAGGAATAACCCGAAGAAGAGGTAATAATTTCACCACCCTTTTTCAAGTTCCTTTCTTCTTCCACTTCTTCTTTCTTTGTTATTTCTATTCTAAAATAATAACTCCAGTATCTTCTATATACTGTGATGTTATTATAAATATGTTAAAACCATATTCAGTATCCTATCCATATTTTAAATGACATGTCACCATACGTGCATATGTACGGCTTACCGTCTCCACGTCGTGGTGTAATTGTCATTCAATAAATTATTATTTGGATGGGTATAATAATGATCATTAATTCTTGTAAATAATAAATATAAAATGATAATTATTATATCTATATGATATAACATCTAATTATATATTATTTTAACATCAAAAGAATGATATTGTCACTCGTGCGTACGTACGAACTACCGTCTCCACAAACACGGTGAGATTCATTCTCCATCGTATACATTAAGTATAATTCTCATTTGATGATTAAAAATAATGTTTAGGGACTTGATTTAATTATGGATATGAATAAGATACAACCTACCAATAACAAATACAGCTTACATAACAAAGAATATATAGGAAAATGAGTAAGTTAACACCGAAAATGACGATAATACAAAGATATTATTAAAAAATCAATGTCAAAATATCATATATGATATAATATTAATGTAAATTATTCTCGTATAATTCAATAACAATTATTTAACCATTATACAGGGGGATAACCTACCGTCGACCAAGGAAAAAAGTACAAAGTAAGGGGTTTCTTATCTCACTTTTAATTCCACGAGAATTCCATTGTCCACCACTTATTTATTGCATGTGGTGTGTGTACTGCCCATGATTTTTTTAATTGTGTAGTAAACATTAATTTATGGATATTTACATCATCATTGTATTATCCTTCTTTCATGGTTGTATGTTTCATAAGTTACCAAAATGATAAGGGAATTTGAAATTTCGACTTCCACTCATTCGGTTTTACGCATACGTCATTGATTATTTTACTACAAGATTATGTGTGGAACCTCTATTCATTTGATTATGGAATAATTTACACTCCCATTTTCTGTGGATATAAATTTGATACACATAATAAATCCATTGATAATTTCTTAAGTCATCGATATGAATTTGATAAGAGTAATTTTAACCTAATCTCCATTTGTTGAGTTAAATATCCAATTCATTGGTGTTGTTTTTACTAGAATATGTGTGAATTTCATCTGATTGATTTACACTAAAAATCTAATCATATTGAGTGTATTTATATTTGACACACATAATTATGTCGTTGATTAATCCTTAACCTAAGAATATAGTCTTTATAAGAGAATTCATCTCAATTTTCATTCCATTGAGACTTATTTGTTGTTATACACCAAATCACTTTTATATTATGTATATAATGTACTTTAACATAGTATATCATGAATAAATTTATTCTCATGATATTATAATGTTTTTTTTACCTCAATTATTTGTATTCAAGTGTCTCTCTTTTGGTTTGAAACTCTAACTAAAATACATTTTTAAGTGTTTTAAAGATTTATTATTCTAAATATTTCTCATTAATGTCCATGTTTTAAAATTGGTTTTAAGAATTTATTTATATGGACATTAAATTTTTAAAATTTAAAATTAATTTTAAAAGTATCAAAGTGGTATGGGACACTTTGAAGCAAAAATCTATTTTTAAACAGCTTCTTGACAAATAGTGTGACTTTTAAATGTTTCCAAGAAAACAGGGATATTTCTCTCAAATAGTTTTGATGGTTATTTTCATCTATGTCAATATCATTCATTATTATTGATTGTGGGTAATATGATACAATAAAATCTTTAATATTGTATCAAATGAGTTACGTTTGACTGTAGATGTGCTATTTTTATAACATTCATGGTTTGAGGTTAATGTATTGACATTTTGTATGTTAGTTTTAATACGAATGTTTATGTTATGTTTAAACATGTTCATATGAGGAATGCATTCGACTTAGTAAGTGATGGCTGGAGCCCGCTATAGCTCCTCGATGCATTGGTAGGTCTCATGAGACAAACTTTTGTCTTTGCACAAGGCCATGGTAAAATCTTATTAGTAGTCTAGGCACGAGGCGTTGGATATGTGGTCATGATATTCTGGCATTATGCATTCAATCATTATGAAAGTGAATATTGATATAGCATGTAATTATTTGATTAGTAGAATATCCATGTGAATAAGTAAATGGAATTATTTCATTTTATTTTTTCCATACTATGTTGAAGTTCAAGTTTAAAAGGCTTTTGTTTTTGTTATACATTGCCTTAAATTTTTATTCTTATTTACGAAAGTTTCCGCTATATTGTTATCCTTACTGGGCATTTGAGCTCACCCCTTCTCTATGTTGTATTTTCTCATGGATGTGAAGAAGGAATTTATTAATGACTTGCAGGGATAGTATGGGGGGATATGATTGTGGAATATGAAGAAAATATGTTGTTGTAGTTTTCATTTTTATGATGTAATGTAAGACTTATGAATATATCTAGTGTTTCCAAGGCTACTAAACTAATCGGTCTTTCGAGATTTGATCTTTCTTTTGATCATGCCAATGTTACGTAATAATGCAAGGACTCTGGGTAACTGGTGTCGGGGAATTACATAGGGTAATTTATTATTATTATAAATTTATTTGTTTTCCCTTATTTACCATATTTACCCTTTAACAATTGTAAATAAAATATTTACTAAAGTAATTATTCATAATGTCTAAAAATAAAATATACCTATTTACTCAATTTGGATCTACTAATTCCAAATATGGAATCCATTTTTCCAAATTCAAAACACATAAGTGGCAGAAATTAATTTAAAATTATTTCCTGCCGTTAAAACTAAAAGTGTGTTTTTAAGAAATAATAACTATTAAAAGATTGACACTTGTTTATATCTAGTATAAATGTAAAATTATATAAAATGACCAAAATTGAATTGAATGGTAATAATTTAAAATTATTATACTTTAAAACTAATCTATGGTTTAATTTACACAAAAATTATTTTGATTAAAATTATTGTTTTTAATTAAAATTGTTTATTTTTCACTATTTATCAAAAACTGAATGTTTTCAGAAAAATACAAAACATTCACCCTAAGATAATTTTGATATTAAAAATTCATAAATAAATTATATTTTACCAAATTAGAAACATATAAGTAGAATTTATTAATTTAAAATTAATTCCCATTGTCAAAACTAAAAGGCGGGGTCTTAAAAAAGAAAAAACTATCGAAATATTGACATGTGTTTATGTCAAATTTAACTATTAAATTACTTATAATGACCAAAATTTTATTATATAATAAAAATATAATCTAATTATACTCCCAAACCATTCAAATGTATAATTTAACATTGTAAACTAATTTGATTAAAATAATTGTTTTCAGTTAAAATTTAGAATTTTTCACTATTCACCAAAATATGAAAGTTATCAGAAAAACACCAAAATTTTTTCAAAAATAAATTTTTATGTCTTGATTATAAAAAAAATTTATTTTGTCAAATTAAATATATAAAAGTGACAAATATAGGATTTAAAAATGAGTTCTCCATTAAAAGGCCATAAAATTGCATTTTTTGGAAACTACTTCTTTTATAAGAAAAAAATGAATTTGTTCTTATATTATGTCTATAAAACAAATAATATTGATTCTAAAATTTTATAGAGTATAAAAAATTCACAATTTATTTTACACTATTCAGAACCGCTTTTTGAACGGCTAGTTTGGTAAGTTATGGTGTGCACAAAATAAGGGCTACATGTTGCATAAGTTATTGAATTAGTTTGAAAATATAACATATAATTAAATCATGTGGTGCCACATTCTCCCCTACTTCAATGAATTTAATCTTCACAATTTGAAATTGAAAAAGGCTAAAAATAGAAAATTCCCTTTGTGGAAGACCCACTTCAAAAATTGGGTTAATAAAATTTTGACCAAATAAGAGGGAAATGGAAATGTAAGGCACCACCAAATTATGATCTCTATTAGGATAACATTGGTAGACATTAGAGACACATAATTTGATGAAAGATGTAAATATTTATATAGAGTGATTGAGTTCATCAATCCCAAACATGTGTAAAATTGAGGGCCTCAAAGCCATCAATCTATGACGATTTAAAATATCATCAGTTCAACAAAACATAAAGTATCAGGATAATAAATTTTTTGTTATATGATCTCTTAACTAAATTTTAAGAATTATATTATTCATATAATAAGAGAATAAAATATACTTGAAAAGTAAAGTTCAATCATTTAACTAATTTCTACCACAAACTCATCTTTCACTAAAAAATATAATAGAACATAAAAATACATTATTAATCCTAATCGCATAGGGTTCAAAAAAAATGAATTTATAATTCATTTGTGAGATTATGTAAAAAACGAAATTATTCATACTAGGACATCACGTAGGCCAGTGGTAGGTGATGTACCCTTTTCACCATTTGGTTTCGAGTTCAAGTCTCGCGGCCTTGCCGGATGTGATGGGTTGTCGCTCAAACTCCAGGTTATCCTTTTTTTATCAATCCAAAAATAATCTTAAAAAAAAATATTTATACTTAAGAATAGTATGCAATGTCAATCTGAATCAATATAAACCTTTATACTAATCCAAAATAATTCTCTCCAAACTCAGAGTCCAAAATTTATAAGGAAGGTAAACACAATGAAGATCCTTTTTACCACGTAATAACATCTGTATACTTTCATCATTTATTCTTTAAAAACATGGTAGCAACCCAATTTATTAAATTCATTCTCCCTTATTTTTTATAGAATACTAGATATATTCCTTATATGAAAAAATTTTGAATACTCCCGCAATGATGAAATAAACAAACCATTAATCAGTTCCAAGGAAGTCAAGAATATCCAATACAATTTATCCAAATCAACCATCTTTTATTCCAAAATCATTACCCTAGTATTAAGACCATAATAAGGATTAACTTTCCTCCAACCATGTATTTTTAAAAAAGTTTAACTTGTTGTAGAGTCACATTTCTTAGAACCATATATTCTAAAATCCTCAGTGAAATAGTACTATAGTACAATCTATATTTATTTCCATAATTCATATGACTGGTATATCATCAATACAACACTGAAATGAAATAATTATTTAATAACAACATAAGAACACTAGTCATTCTTATTCACATGTGGTTGTATCATCACTTCATTATTATCTAATAGAATCATTTGTGGTATACTCTGATGATTCAGACATTGATTCGCGTAGTGTCCCAACTCCTTGCAGATGAAGCATTTTACATTTGAAATGTTTTCCTTACCCATGAAATCACATAATTAGTGACCTTTTTTCCCCACATTTATAAAAAACTACAATTCCCTTCATGTATTTACCAAGCTGATTCATTCCGCAGTTATCACATATGTGAAAATCCTTCTTTCACCTCTTCCCTTTATCCATCTTTCTCTCTACCATCCTTTTCTTCCCTTTCTTCCCTACAAATCCATATGACTCAGAGAATTATTTACTTATCTTATTAAGACATGATATTATTTATTCATATGTTGAGAATATATTAGATACTGTTTCCCTTCCATATTTTGGCTTAATAACATGAAAGATATGATCCTTCTTACTCTTTGGATCATACGTATTGTCGAAGTTCTCATTCCTTCTATTGGGCGTCATTTCTAAATAATGGCATACACTTAGCTAGTTTATGATTAGAAATACATAATTTAAAACATGAAAAATAAATAAATTAAATTAAATAGTTTATGGATATAATACATAATCATAAAAATGTTTAATTTGATGAATTATATACCACTAAACCCTTCATAATGGTTTGTAATTAAAATGAGAGTTATCCTAAGCATATCCCCCACGAATGTCATAACCAAGAGTTCAACAAGACCCATTGTCGTGAAACATTTCCCATTCAAGTATAGGTCAAAGTGGAGTTTTTAGGTTTTACCTCTAGGTACATTAGTTCCAGATCCGCCTCTACCTTCTCTTACCCCGGCATGGATGTATTGCTTTGAAAACACACAAAATCTATACATTAACAAAATTCTAAGATGGTCTTCTATACTAATCCTAAAAGTATATATTAGGTTAAAGTGATATAATCAGAGTTTATCAAAATCATGTTTCTATGGTTTTTACTAAACATCATCTGATACCATGTGTAACGCCCCAACCCCTGTTGCTCAGAGTCGGGGCATTATTATATAGCATTGGAATGATTACAATGAATCAAGTCCCGAAGTACCAATCAGTTAAATAGTCTTGGAAAATAGATCACATACATGAATTTCAACTTTAAAACTTGAAAATAAATAAAACACTAATTTATTCCATTAGAAACATCCAATCCTCCTAGATTATTCTTGAATGTCACCGATAACTAACCTTTTCATATCCTGGGAAAATGAAACATAAGAAAGGGGTGATCTCAAATTATTAGTAAGGGTAAGAAATATGGATGAATATAACTTAAATATTTGGCGTGGTGAATAATTTAAAATACATGCTTTTACAAATAATAAACATGAGCACTTTTATGATAGGAATAGGAGTTGAGTAAATAATGACATAATAAAACATAGTCATTGTTATTATACTAGTCTAATAAAAACATGAACCATCAATATTATTTTCATAATGAGGGAATGTATAATGCGAGACATTTTAAAACATTTTTTCAAGGCCTTGGCCAAGTCGTCTAAAAATGATTAAGGCCTCGGCCAAAACCATATATTGAATCGGGAAAGGCCTCAGTCAATTCCACATCTAGTTGTCACATGAGACCTACTGATACATTGAGGAGCTACAGCGGGCTCCACCCATCACTTATTATGTCCAATATATTCCTCATATGAAAAGGATGAAATATAACAAAAAAATTTATATTAAAACTAGCATAAGAAATGCCAATACCTTAACCCTAAAACACGAATGGTGTAAAAATAACACATCCACAGTCAAAAATACCACAAAACCTTTAATATAATATGGATGATTTTTATCATAATGAATCAACTTCACACATGTATAAAATCCATCAAAGGATGTTGACATAGATGAAATCAAAACTATTTGGGAGAAATATCTCTTTATTTTTTTGAAATCATTTAAAGTTACATAATTATAAAAGAAAAAATTAATTTATAATATATTCTAATACCCTTGTAATTGAAACATCAACGATGTTATAACGGTGTTAAATAACCGCATCCGCCTTATAAGTTAAAAAAAATCATACCTTAATTTTGTTGAAATGGTCATAAAGTACCTAGTTTAGAAAACGATGGAAAGATTCCTTTCAAAAAAATATAAGTTAAAATAAGGGTATAAATGAAATTAACCCATTTTCTATTAAATAGTAAAAATATTTTGAAGTACATTTTTAAGAAACACAGATGTGGATGATAAAGAGGTCCCAGTAGATACTTTTGTAGAAACAACCTCAGATAATAAAGAGATTATGACATTAACCCTTACCTTTTTCTTTTCCATGGTCGAGGGTAGTTTAACCTCCTGTATAATGGTGAAATCCTTCTTATTAAATTATGAAATAACTATATACATGAATATGATATTATATATGATTTTATAATATTTTTTAGTTAGTAATATTTTATCATTATCGCCGTTTCTGGTGTAAATTGATTCATTTTTCTTTATATGATTGGTTATGTAAGCCATGTTTGTTAAGTATAGGATGTATTTCATTTATATATAGAATTATATTATTTCTTTAAAAATTATTTTTAACCATCAATGTAAAATTAATCTTGAATGGTTACGATGGGGAAATGAATCTCATCGCGTTCATGGACAGGGAAATTCATAAATATGTACGAGCAACAATATCATCATTTTAATTTATAAACTTACGAAAATAGATATTATATCATATATAAATAATCATTAACATTTTATATTTATTATTTAAATAAATTATACATCATTATTATACCCATCCAAATAATAATGTATTTGAATAACAACTACACCACGGCGTGGAGATGGTAAGCCATACGTACGCACGTATGATGACATGTCATTCATATGATTGATAAAATAATGAATATGGTTGTACAATATTTATAATAACATAAAAGTATATATAGGATATTGGAGTTAACATTTTATAATGGAAATAACAAAGAAAGAGGAAGTGGAAGAAGAAAAGAACTTGAAAGAGGGTGGTGAAATTATTACCTCCTCTTTCGGTTCTTCCTTTTGATTTGATCAAAAAGGATCTTTAGATTGGATTTATGATCAAAGTAAAGCCTCTATGAAGAATTTAGGGGTGTTGGGAGGATATATGGTTAGGTGTTGGCCAATGAAAAAGGCTCTGGAAGTGTGAAATTAAGATAAGGGGAAGTGACCTTTTATAAGAGAGGTGAAGGTCACATTAAGAAAAGATTGAAATATTATTTTGTAATAAAATAAATTTTAGTTTCCAATGGATAGAAAATGATTTATTTCGAGGATAGGGTGGGGATGAGTCGATATCCTCTCAACCAATAGGTTTTATACCGGTTTATGTCACCATATTAACTTTATTATTTAGATTTATCACTTAGTTAAATTGTATGACTTTTACCATGTCCTTTTGTATTTTTATATTATATGGTTAATCAACATACTATAAACATCCAAGAGAACCTAAATAGGTTCATTAATGACACATATAATATTATTTATGACCTTTGGTGGAATATTAGTCTTTTCAGAATATTATATCTTCCAATAATATAATATTTTGTTTAAAAAATGAATTATGTCAATTTTGACATTATTTAATAATTTATTTTTGTTAAACTCATAAAAACATCATTACTTCCAAATTAATTCATTTAATAAACATTAACATGTCATATTAACCTATAAAATTCTTATATTATGTCAAAACGTTCAAATTATGTTTATTTTTATATTTATAATATCATTTATTTGATTATTTAATTAATAAGGAAAATACTACATCATTATTTTGTTATATATAAATATATTTATATTATGTCTAAAAATTAAAAAAAATATCACGATGTAGTAAATATTTTTATCCTTATAATTATTATTTATATTCTAATAGATAAATTATATAACCTCATATAATAATTGTTTTAGTAAAATATATTTTCTTTTTTTATTTTTGTCTTCACTTTAGATTATTTAATATAAAATGTCATTATCACTCCCATGTGGCTCCATGGGGTCCCAAAGTCAACCAATGGATTCCAAAGGTCTAAAAGGTATCAACAAATAGGAATAGGTTATATTTTAGTGTAATTTAAAATTATTATAATATTATTTAATTACCCTAATTTACCGGATTTATCCATTAACCATGGTAAACAAAATATTTACCGAAATAATTATTCATAATGCCTAAAAATAAAAGTTTCTTATTTACACAATTTAGACCTTATTTTTAAAAATATGGAATCCATTTTTCCAAATTCAAAACAAAAAAGTGGTAGACATTAATTTAAAATCAATTCTCATTTTCAGAACAAAAACTTGTTTTTAAGAAATAATAACTATCAAAAGATTGACACTTGTTTATATGCAGTTTAAATGTGAAATTACATACAATGGCCAACATTGGATTTAATGGTAAAAATATAATCTAATTATACTTTAAAATTACTCAATATTTTAATTAATCACTATAAATTATTTTGTTTAAAAAGTTGTTTTTAATTAAAATTTAGTATTTTCACTATTCACCAAAAACTAAAAGTTTTCAGAAAAATACCAAAACTTCAGCCTAAGAATATTTTGATATTAAAAATTCAAAAAAGAAGTATATTTTAAAAAATTCAAAACATATATGTTGAATTTTTAATTTAAAATTAATTCTCGTTGTCAAAACTAAAAGGAGTGTTTTTAAAAAACTAGAAACTATCAAAAGATTGACATGTGTTTATGTCAAATTTAATTGTGAAATTACTTATAATGACCAAAATTGTATTAAATGATAAAAATATAATCTAAGTTTACTTCTAAACAATTCAAATGTATAATTTACCACTATAAATTATTTTGATTAAAATAAAATTGTTTTTAGTTAAAATTTAGTATTTTTCACTATTCACCCAAATATGAAAGTTATCAGAAAAACACCAAAAATTTATCAAAACTAAAATTTTATGTCCCGATTCTAAAAAAAGTTGATTTTGTCAAATTTAATATATAAATGTTTCAAAAATTGGATTTTACATAGGGTTCTCCATTAAAAGGTGGTAAAAATTTAATTTTTGAAAAATAATTCTTTTATATGAAAAAAACAAATTTATTCTTATATTATGTCTAAAAAATACATAACATGGGTTCTAAAATTTTATAAAGTATATAAAATAAAAAATTAAGTTTACACTATTGATAATTGGTTTTTGAACGGCTAGTTTGGTAAGTTATGGTGTACTCAAAATCGGAGTTGCGTGTTTCGCAAGTTATTGAATTACTTTAAAAATATAAAATACTATGAAATATTTGGAAGTTACTATTAACTATATTTAAGAGAAGGAAAATAAATTTTATAAAATAATATTAAAAAAATTATAACCTCATGATAATAATTTTCCCCAAAAATAATCACCATAAAGAAAAAAGCACTAGATTGGTAAAAAATAAGCATTTTATGCGAAAAGTGATCTTAGGATAAAATAAATCTCATATAGAATTAATATAAGATTCATATTACATGTTAATATGATTATATATTTTTAAAAAAAATGGGAATAATGTTTTTTCATGCAATTTAATCCCAAATCAACAAATAATTACAAAATATAAAAGCATATATAATCATCCATATGGTGTTATTTTAATAAAGTAAACAAAAGTTTAAAAAACACTTTTCCCTTCATTAACTTCCATAATAATTCAATTAGGAATTAAATTCTTAAATAAAAAAAGGATAATCTATTTTATTGCTTAAGATAACTTTGTTTTATATAATGAGAAAAAACATTATTCAATTCATACTAATCGTAAAAATAGATTTTATAATCCCAAAAAACATAAATAAAATGTCTTATTATTTTTTAAATAAAATGAATATAAATTGTGGAATCCTTTTTTAACATTCTTTCCAATATCCAAAAAATACATTCCAAAATATATTAACACATTCAATCATGTAAACAATATAAATTTGAAAAAATTCCCATAATCTGAAAAATACTAATCAATTAATATACTAAAATAATAAACAAAATTAAAATTAATAGAATATATTTAATTATGATAACTGGAAACTTATCAATTGATTAAATTACTTAAAACATATCAATAGATGCTCAAAATAAAAATTTATCCTAAAATACTTTCATTATATATCACTGGTACCTCACTTGTTCATTTCCATGAGATCATCATTTAAATGTAAATTCAAATTAACACCCTCATAATTTTCAGTAAGGCCCAAACATAACTATTGTGAAAACACTTTGAATTAGAAAAATAAAAATCTTTCCATAAAAAAGTGTTGTTTTATGGGAATGAAATATAAATCAAATAAATAATATATTTATGACTTGAATTTGGATTACAACACCAATTCTTGTATAAAATAGGTGACCTGTACTTCAAATCATTAAATATCACTTCTTCACCAAATTTTATAGCACCATAAAAACATAGTTAATGGTTTTGAATTTATATTTTTGTAGAAACTTGATCATTAATAATGAAAACAATTGAAAAATGAAAAAAACAAAGAAAAAAATAGTTTATTAATGCAATTAATTATGGATACTCTGTCCCAAAATGTTCGAATCTTTAAAAGAATGAAAATAATGTACTGAAATTGTGCATAATATGTCTCATGTAAGATCATACAAATGATATAAATAATATCTTTCATCAATGACATATAGTCCCTATAACAACTATATAACTAGTCAATGAGAAAAATGTACAATAAAATAATATTTTTCATTTAATATATATAAGATTTATGATATGTTATCATACACACTTTGTAAATGGATGCACACAAACTAATATTCTTGATTTAATGAAATCAAATATATTTCATATTCTATTTTGTTTATTCTCTTAAGAGTTTATGACAAATCATATAGATCATAGTATTATATAATATAATGTTATATAATATGGAAATTAGATATAATTATTATGGAATAATATTTAGTAGATTTTTAATCAACTATTTTGAAGAGAATTTTTTGTAATTTCATTTCAAAATATGATAATGATAAAAGATTCGATATCAAATATGATACTTAAGTGACAATGACATTCTAATATTGTTTTTATGATGAAAAAAGCAATATATCCTAATAAATATATATTACTTGTATAAATTATATTTAAAGAACAATCTGAACGATTTGGATTGAAATTTAGTAATGAAACCTGAATAAACACTGCACAGGCCTAGATATTTAGTCAGTGTTTGGCTCTGCATGGAAATTTGAAAAACTGCACACACTGTTGTTTGGAATGAAGACCTTGTTTGGTGCATTACTATAATTTTGAAAATTTATGTGTGTTTGTATAGCTATTTGAAATATGTAACTGGTTAAAATATCTCAAAATCCACATGAAATACTATATAAGTTCTTGGAATTTCTTGTGAGAAATTCATAAAAGAATACAATAGTGACTTCTTGGATAGAAGTATTAAAGTAGTCATTTATTGTAAAAAAATGAATCCTTGTACATAGAATTCACAATTTAAAAAAATGAGAAAAAATAAGAAAAAAAATTAAATATATGATTAACGTGAAATAATTTTAACATAGAATAAAAAACAATACTATAGTACTCAATTCATTAAAAGAGTATTCATCAAGATTCCATCTAGATATCAAATACTAAACAAACTTTTTTTCATCACTTTTTGGATTTCTATCCACCTCTCTCGCATAAATCATACATCACATATTGATTGATAAAATAAGTACATATTATAGAAATACAAATAATCTTGAAAAAATAATTATATAATTTTACAGAGAAATTGTCATTTTATCTAATAGTTCTTCATTCCCAGTTTTCCCTATAAATGAGAAGACATAATTTAATATGGAAATGATAAGTTGAATCAACACATATAGAAAATGGTAGATAAGAATTAATGTTTTTCCTTATGTTGGGGAATTTTTTGGAAGAATAAGTTTAAGAATGAAAATCTTTTCATGAGAAAACATAAAACAAAATTCAAAATTTGCATGAATGAAAATAAAAAAAAGGTTGATTTCTTACATGTAAAGTCTTTCTTAGATATAGTAAGGGGTGATTAGCCTATAGTAAAAGGGGATGAATCTTATTTAAGATAGTATACATATCTAATAAAACATTAGTGGACAATTCTACTTGTATGCTTCATCTTTAGTCAATTTTGTTATTTTCTGGTGACAGAAATACTGAATATAAAGTGTTGCCGATTATAATAATACAGAAGGGTAGAAAAAGGGGAATACCAATAACATATTAATGTACCAAAAATCACAATATCACTTTCATATTGAATTCAATATAGATATCATAAATATTATAAATTTGATTTCTTAATATATTCAAGTAGATTATATTGAAATCACAAGTTTCATAAATAAATAAATAAATAAATAAATAAATTATAACATAATATATAACACTTCATAACAAAATATAAAAAATAATAGATCAAATTATATAATTTAAGCAAAAACATATGATTGTAAATGTTTATCAGTAACCAAATATATAGTGACTGATGCAATTTATTAGGGAAAGTACAAAACATGAATTCAAATAACATAAATAGGATAACATATGAATTAAATATGTAGAACATGTATTCAAATACATAAAATATGAACAGGTAAACATATGACATGTGAATTCTTCATAAAAGAACATGAATTCAGGAAAAGATAGAACACATGTTTAAAAATAGACAAAACATGATTTTATATACAATTATTAGGTTGATAAAATGAACTCAAAAAAATTATTACACACTAAAAATAATTTTTATTTGTATATATTTTCATCAAATAGTAATATTATTTTGTAATTATTTATAAAACATGATTCCTAAATAATTATAAGGTTGATAAAATTAATATTTAAATAAAAAAATTGAATTTTTTAATTAAGATGGAACTGAATTATAAATTAATATAATGTAATGTGAATTCACCTAATATATATTAAGTATGAATAATGTTAATTATAAATCAACATTTAATGAATTTAAAATAAAATAATGTGCATAGAAGATGAATTTAAATAAGTCACAAAATATAAACTACATATGTAAGGTTATTAAATGGAAAAACAAGGTGGGGGATATAAGATAATTATTTAATAGATGAAAAATAGGGAAAGATGGTTATGTCAAGGCGGTGTAGGTTATGTGAAAATGGTTAGGAGAGGAAACAAATGACTAGGGTGGTGGAGACAAATAGGTATGGTGACTGGTGATATAGTGGATGTGAGGAGAGGTAGAAACCTATTGAGATGACTATAGAGATTATTTTGATTTTTATCTTCTCTGATTCCCTATATAACAGGATATTCTAGGGACACGGTGGGATGTTAACCTGAAAATGTTTTTATACATGGAAGGATATGAATATAGTGGTTTCCTAGATGGAACTTTTGTCTCATGGGAAATGAAATGTTCAAACTAAAACACAAGAAACATTGGGTGATCCAGAATTGTGTAGTGGTCTTTTTTCCGTAAATTGTTTCTGTGATTGTGTAAGTTATTTTCATTGGGTTTCACTGGGAATTTTTACTAGGATTCACTGGGTTGCGCAACATGTGAATTTTAGGGTGGTCCAGAATTACGTATTGATAATTATATATGGTATTTTCACAAACATTGTGCATGAAATTTTCTATGGATTTTTTCACATGCCATTTTAAATTATGTATGTCATTTTCACTGGGTTTTTCCATTGTTGGGGGATGTAGCCTGTAATCTGATGCATTTTAGAGTTTTTTCCTCTCTTTATAATGATGATGGATGAATGTATTCCAGATTATTATTTTATGTTTATACTTGTTAGATTTATGGTAAAACATGAAAAACGTTTTTCCAATGATGTATGGTTAATTTTACTGAAACGGTGAGTCTAATAAGTGGTTTTATGAAAATTAATAAATGAAACTAATTTAGAAGCCTGATCTAAAATATTTAGTGTATCATGTATTGATATTTCCCCTAAAACTAAATTTTCAATGAATTTTCTCCTAAAATTAACAATAAAACATTCAATAGAAATGTAAATATATTAAAAAAAATTGAAAAAAAATAAAAAAACTATTTTATATGAGATTTTATTATAAGTTTATTTTTATATAACAGATTTTTTTTATAAATATTTTTTTTAAAATATAAATTTAATTAATATATTTTTTAGTTTATAAATATATACTTTTTTTTTGTATTCAATAATTTTTAGTAGAAGTTCTAGTGAAAGACCAAGTATATTTTCCTTATAGTTGAACTTTGACAAGAACTTCCACTAAAAATTACACTAGAACATACATTAAAACATTCACTACAATATTTATGGATTTTAATTGTTTTTTTGAAAACTAAAAGGATAAGTCTTAAAGGCCCAATAACTTTTATTAAAATAAAAATGCGCGATGTGGATAGTGGATAAGTAGATCATACATGGAATAACATCCCACATCAAATGAAAGACCAAAAAGGCCCTAGAAATTTGGGAAATTAACAACATGAGAAAGATTAAATCCCAACCATCCCCTTTAATGAGGGGGACATCCCATTGAATTCTATCTATAGATTCAGTCCTTCCCTCTCTTCCATGTTTCACTCTCTTCATCAAAAGATAATATTAAATTTTCTGGAGCACTTCGGTCATCTTGATCACATCTATGATTCTTAGCCCCAACTAAATTTTTTACTTCCCCCACTGGAATCATATTACACTACCTAAGAACCAGTAAACATTCCCTTCGAATGTACATTATTAGCCACATCAATCACCCTAAAGGTATTGCTGAAAGGGACTAGAGCCTTATTCTGGGTGGGAACCAGCATGATATTCATCAACATTCCCATTTCAAATCCACCACGCATGGGCAATTCAACTACATCATCAACATAGATCCCATGAGACTTAACACTGAATTTGAAGACTACATAATTCGAATGAGAAGATTTAACTCAAAACATGATCTCATTTGGATAATTAAATTCTAATGTCCTATATTTTGGATGCGTTGGAGCATCATAACCACCCTACTGGGGTAATTCTGCATTTCTAAGACAAGAAAAATAATCAGCATTAGAAATAACATGTATGTATCTTACCTAGGAATGCTCCCTGGACAAACCAATATCAGACTAGATCACAAGGGATTACATTATGATTTTATTTTTCATAGGAGCTAGGAAATCTAATTTTCTTTTTGTTTTTTCCATTATGAGACCTCGCTACAATCATCTATTCATGCTCTATATGTTGATCAGCTAGTTATTTCACTCCATCATCATCATCATCAATGGATTGAACTACCATTGATTTGTCATCACATCCAACATTAATTACATGTTGATTTCGCTGGTCCTTAGCTTCCATGTCCTCCCGTGGAATAAAAATCAAGGGAAAATCCTGTTCTATTGATGAACCCTTGTTAAATTAATATACTAATGTTTTATTTTACAACACATTAATATGAAAATATATAGGTACAACAAGAAATGATGCATCAAAATTGTTTACGCCTTTTTTAGGAATCCTAAAATTTGAATATGGTTCATGCCACTTCTTCCCTTTTAATGAGTGAACATCAGTTTGTTTATCAGATTTAACTATTATGTCCTCTCATATTTTCTTAAATTGATTAGCTCATTTCACCCCATTTGGATCAGCAGTCTATGCAATAACCATAGGTTGTTGAATGTATATCCTAATGTTGTGAGAAAAATAATCATCCTACTGTAAACCAACCAAAGTAGTAGAAACTAAAATATATTTCATAAGGTAATTATCAGCACCTTTCTGCAGGCTACCTGGTTCATCACCACCAGTAGATTTCAAATTATGGTTCTTTTAATGAGTATTTAATTGTTATTTTCACAAATTTTATAAAAAAATATTAAATATATCTTATAAGTGAATTTATAAAAAATTTAATTTTACTTATAATTTAATGAATATATTTCTATTTAATACATTTAAAACTATTTATTTTCCTAAATATAAAAATTTTCTTAACATTTTTATTAATATAGTACATACATTTTTTAAATGGTTAGATATATTATTTTTATAAAAAGTATGTAACAAATGCAATACATCATTTAAATAATTGCATTTATTATAAATATATTAATACAATTTAAATTTTCTTAATATATATTTCAAATATATACATTTTTATGGATCTTCCATAGGAAATTCTACTGGATGTTCCACCCGAACACAAAATGGATTATAATTATTATTTTAAAACATTGTATAAAAAAATATAAAACACATCATTGAAGTGAATTTATTATAATTTTTTTGATATAATTTCATAATTATGCTTCATTTTCATATATTTTAAAATATTTTTTCCTTAATATATAAATTTTATTTTTATTTTTATTCATATAGTATATATATTTTTAAATTGTAAATTATATTATTTTTATAATATATTTGTAACAAATTAAATACATATTTTATAAAATTAAATGTAATATTAATAAAATTATTAAAATTTAATTATTATTATTATTATTATTGTTTTATAAATATATACCTTCATTATATTGTGGAAAATCTACTTAAAATTTCACTGGAACACCCAACAGAACATCCACTAAAACTGCCACTAGAATACCTAATGTATTTATAATTGATATTTATATAGATTTTATTAAAAATATGTTAAAAATATCGTATACATTAATTAATTATATATTTAGTTTTATTTATAATTTCATAAATATATTTCTCTTTTGTATAACTCTAAATATTTATTTTTCTAAATATATGAATTTTATTAACATTTTTATTCATATAGTATATACGTTTTTAAATGTTAAATTAAATTATTTTATAATACATATGTATTATATGCAATAAATATTTTATATAATTTCATTTATTATAAATATTTTTTACGAATTTAATTTATATTAATATATTATTTCATTTTATAAATAATTATTTTTTTACGGTGGAACTTCCACAAGAACTTCCTTCAAAACATCAATCAGAACATCCTCAATATCTTCCCCTTGAAATTTCACTGGAACTCCTACTAGAAAACTTAGTAGATTTAATTATATTCAATAAAAATATATATTAAATATATCATATAAGTTAATTTAATATAAATTTAGTTTTATTCATCATTTAATATTTATATTTATATTTTATATATTTTTAAATATTCATTTTCCTCAATATATAAATTTTACAAAGATTTTTATCCACATAGTATATGCATTTTAAAAGGGAGAATTATATTATTTTTATGAAAATTATGTAACAAATGTTATAAATGTTTTATACAATTTAATTTATTATTAATATATTTATAATAATTTGATTTTTATTAATATATTATTTAGTTTCATAAATATTTAGTTTTTTGTATTGTGGAACCACTACTAGAACTTCTATTAGAAATTCAACTTGAACACTTGATATATTTATAATTGTTATTCAAACCGATTTTGAAAAAATAAACTAAATATATATTATAAGTGCATTTATTATAAATTTAATTTTAATTATAATTTCATAAATTTTTTCTATTTTATATATTTTTAAATAACTATCTTCTTCAATATTGAAATTTCATTTTCATTTATATTCATATTGTAATTAGATTTTTAAATGTTATATAATATTTTCATAGAAGAATTATCTAACAAATGTAATAAATATTTTTTAAATTATTATTTATTATAAATACATTTATTAAAATTTAGTTTTTATTAATATATTATTTAGTCGTATAAATATATACTTTTGTTTTATTTTAAAACTTAAACTAGAACTTCTAGTGATCTTCAGTGGAATATTGATTAATTTTTCTCGAAACATCAACTAGAAGTTACAATGGAACTATTTCTATATCAGCGCATATTATGAGGCCCCAAAATAATAATAGAAGCATAAGTAGATGAGTTTTATTTGAATAATTCATCATGTATTAATCCAAATGATTCCATCTTCTTGGTGTAAGTTATTGCATGAGGCCAATATATTAGTGGTTACATGAAAGTGGCTCAATTGAATTTTTTTACGGGATAAACAAGGAAATGGGATCATGGCGATGCATGTTGTGTGATAGATTTCCTGGAAAGAAAAAGATAGAAAAATCCATCAATTTTCAATACTATGGGGTTTGACAAGACACTGATAATAAAATATATTTTCTATGATAATCCAAAAAATGAAGATTTATTAGGAGTTATTTGTAGAAGTTTTTCCTTTTGGAAACCACTTTCAGTACTAATAAAGAGTATATGATTATAGTTGTAATTATCAGATTCAATCAAAGTGAGAAATTTTCATTTTTGGGAATCTTTGTCATATGATGAAATTCTGAGTTTCTTTTCATGGTAGTTTAAAAAAAATTAAATGTGCATCACATGAAGCCACTACAAGATATAGTTATAGACCAGGATGCGCCAATCAGAAAATCCATTTTGGAATATTTTTGGTTTCCCAACCCCTCTATTGTACATTGAATATGATGAAAAATGGAAATATCCCTTTAGGTAGTTGGATAAAATAAGTATCTATTTTTATAACTAGTTTTTAGTTGTGTATGTTATAATACTATTATGGACATCAATTAATCTAGGATGGGTTTCCTTTAGAGAAGAATATAGAGATGGGAAATCATAATGGTTATATGATGCATTCATTTTTTGAGAAAATTTGGAGCATTAATTTTTGGAAGATTTATTAACATAGGGTACTCACAATTAGAAATTAAGGGAAAATTTTAATGGAATTATTAAATATTGTGTTCATTGTATGTTTTGTTTTTTAGTTTTATAATTAAATTTTAATGATTAATGGAAAAAATTGATATCATGAAATAATGTCTAAATTTGAGATGTGGGATAATTTTCCTCATAATCATTACACTTGCAATGAATTAATGTTCATGGTCAGTGATAAATATACACTAAAATTATTTTATTTATTTAAATATTAATTTCAATGTATTCGTTCTTGTTTTTATATATCATGTACTAAAATTGGAGTTCAAAGTTGATTTCTTGTGGGAATGGTTGACTACAAGGATCATTTTTGGGTATCACATAAAGCTTTAAGTGATTTTTTTTCTCTTTTAAAAATTTTATTCAGTTGGGTATTTTTGTTGAAATGTTTTGAAAAATATTTCTTGGCTTGATGTGTGGTCAGTGCGAGAAGAATATAATATTGGGATGTTATCCTGATCATTTAGAAATATTTTAATGTTTAAAGGAGATTTTGATGATGTAAATGTTGATAGAAAGTAAATTATAGAAAAATGTAATAAATAATTATCATGAATGAGAATAATGTTTATTGTTGTTTCATGTGATATAAATGCATGTTATGACATTACCTTATCAAAATTTAGTAATTTTATAAAATAAATGCCCACCATAAATATAAAAATAAATTACATTATTTTTCTTATTAGCTCTGACACAATTTTAAGTATGTCCACTTTTGACCTGAAACAAAATAGGAAACATGGTGATAAAAATAAAAGCTATTTAGAAACTGGAGGACAAAAGAAAACTCAATTTTAAAAAATAATAACAAATCAAATGATATGATGGTGATATGATTTTATTTTATGATGAATTTCATTCATAAGAGTAGTATTCTTACGGTAATGTGGTATCTAAAATAATTTTTTACACATAGGGAATTGCAGATCATGTCAGATTTGAATTTATTTTCTGATCTAAAAAAACAATTTTAAATGTAATTTATTTAGAAGAATCATCATTTTTTATTAGATTTGTAAATTCTTTGTTTCTATATTATGGGACGACCATTTAACCACTTTGGAACTTCTTCTTTGAAGGTAGACCACCAAACAATTGGAAGAGAGGTCGATTAGTGAATACATTTGATGAAAGTTTTTTTGTCTTGAATTTTGATGTGTTCTCACCTTGTATAAGATGTTTTGTATTATAATGAATCTAATGAAACATTTATAGGCTTGTTTTAATTTCAAGGGATTGGGAAACTATTTTATGAAAATTTATTTTATATGTGTGAGTGCTATATGAGAATTTATATACACCGAGAAACTATTTTGATTTTTAAATCACCCACACAGTTATTTGATACCATTTATAATGGAATCATGTTCCAATAATGTTTAAACAATATTTAAAAAACAAAAAAATGTTTTATTTTGAATTTAAATGTGTCCATATTTTTTAAGGCCACTTATAATGACTAAATTGTTTTATTACATTTGATGTTCAAAAAAAAATTATTATATCCTAAATTGAAAAATTAAAATAAACTAATAATATGTTCTATTCCACAATCATGTTACACCCATAAAATTAATTTTTTATTGTTTTTTAACAATTTAAAGGCACTAAATCCAATAGGAGACTCCTAGACTAAAATAATGGTTCTTAAAAACTGTTAGTTTGGTCTACAAAGAAGTGGTGTGTCATATAATGTACTAGGTCATCAACTTCTTCTTTGTATAGATTTTTCTCCTAGATTATTGATCTATTTCTATCTTCTCTATAGGAAAGAAAACTATTATTACATAGTCTAAGATTGCATCACCCTAGCGAGGGATAAATTCCACAATGTATGTGTGATATGTATTTTCTATGTAAATAGGGATCCATTTTTTGATGATTTTATTGATAAATTATTACTAAATGTTTTTATGTTGTAAAATTTTAATTATATCTTTTGATTAATTTTAAAATGATCTTTATGTCGAAGAGGAGTAAATGTAACAATACTGGTGCATCCTTCAAATAAATATCATGTCCACCACCACCCAAATGATGATACATCGAGTTGTAATGATGGAAATACATTATCTATACATTAAAAATGAAAAATTTACAATGTACATTTGTGGTGTTGATGTGGAAGCACATTTTTTCATTTAACTATTTTGTATCTTTAACTAGTTACTCTATCAAAAAATCTATCAAATATTTAATTTTATTCAAAATTATTCTCTGTAAAATATAATATTGTTAGACCAAGTATGCACCATTATGTTTGAAACTTAAATAATATAGATAATAATATACTCACAATGGTAGAAATTTTAATAATTATTTCTACTCTTTTTTTATAATTCTAGTTGAAAATCCAAGACAAAACTCGTCTAGCAATATCAATACATGCTCATAAAATCCCCAAAAAATATTGGTCTTCTTAGTAGTAGCATCGAGGAACTAAGAGAATAATTTTATTCATTATAGTTGTAAGGGTACACTTCTCTTATCCTCTATATGTTATTAAGAGTGAGGGTGGAGGATTTTATCTCAAGGTATTGAGATAATACATAATAGTTTATATATTGTGAAAAGAAACTCTCTAATGAAAATATATATGAGTTGGAGTTTATGATTTAGGTTAATATTTTATAATTTTATCAATTTCCATTTATAAAATATTTATTATAAATAATTCCCCATGTCTAATAACAAAAATATTATTATTATTATATCCCATGACATGAAATTATTTAAATACCATTTGACAAATAACTAAATGAATTTTTATTTAAATAATATTTAATAGAATATTTCATTTCCATTATGTCATTAACTCAACCTATAAATCCCAAAAGAAATTTATTTAAGAATTTAATAATAAAATATTTAATTAAATAAATAATATTATTTTAATAAATAAGTAAATATTATATTCACTAAACTCATGGGTAAATATTAATTTTAATATTCACAAAACTAAATATTTTTTTAGTATCTTCACTAAAATCTTTGATATATATATATATATACTAACTTTTGGATAATATGAAATAGATAAAATTTAAATCAAATATTCTATAAATTATTGAATTTATGAGATCAACTTTATTTGAATAATAATTATTTTGTAAGATGATAATAATTTTTATTCTTGATATTAAATTCATTGAGATTTCATGATATTATTGATAAACTCAGTGTGTATCCCTCTAAAACACTTTCTTAATGAAATTATGTAAGCATACCTAAAGTTCAATATCAGCATTAAAAAATGTGTCGAGGAACCCATAGATAATTAAGTTAATATAGTAACAACAACAACATTCTTTTGAATGACACCGTTTAATGTAATACCTTTTTCATGATATCTCATCAAAAATGAAATATAAAATTTTCATATTCTGATATGCATGATATATATTTCATTAAATTTATGGAATGTTCTCCTTGAGTGAATACCCAGATGGTCATTTAAATTAGGCATCTAAAATTTAATCACAGTGCCCAAGATAATTTCTTCTATTCACATGGAAGTTAAAAATCATTTTTTATCATAATCGATTAATTCTATATCACTTTGGATGCATAAAAAATATTCTACCTCAACATGATATAATTTATTCATATCATTCATTTATATATCAATGATTGAGATTAACTATATACACCAATAATATTCTCATATTTCAAGCATCAATACACATGTTCATAATAAAAATTTACAATGACACTTGAAATGTGTTGAATTACTATTTGTGGCTCTATCCTCATAACCTACTTTCTCAAATATCACTACATTTGAATTTAATGAGAATATGTACTAATTTTTTATGAGACACCAATACCATATAGTAATAAATCATCTATGTACCATCAGATTAATTTAATGCAGAGAATATGACATTTTTTTTGAGAATATTATCATGTAATTTTAGAATATCATTATATTGGGGAAGTGTTATAATTTTTTTTGTGAAAAATACTCTAAATCAGGTTTCAAATTAATCATACATAAGATAATAATCATCACATTACTAAATATTTATTAATATATTATATATTTAATGTATAATCAGTTAGTTCCCAGGAAACAAATCCAATAGAATCAATCATGATCTAGAGTAATATTCTAAAAACTTTTAGTCTTCTAGATCTCACATGACATTCATATATATGAAAAATATAAGGCTTTAGTCAACAGGATTGAAACATTATCCTCTTTTGCCTCTCTATTTACTATGACATCCCCCCTTATAGAATAGGAGGAGGAGGGGTGGTAGAGTAGGAGGACGAAACCACTACATTTTGTAGAGTGGAAGATGCGATAGTAAAATATTAGAGTCATCTAATCAAGTATATACAGACAATAAGGTTTATGAGATGGTGTTTAAGTGTGTAAATCTATGTAATATATATTATGATCCATATTCTTTAGAATTTAGTTTGATAGTCTATTAAACATAGTAAAAAAACAGAAACTAAGATAACTTCTTGACACTGAGTTTCATGTACTTTCTTTGAGGAAATTCAAATAATTAAAGACTCTATGGTGAGGAACTAGATCTGATTTTATTTTTACAATGTCACCCTATGCTTTGATAAGGACCACACTAGAAGTAGTAAGGAATAAGAGAAGTAGAGGTAAATGATGAATGTGATTGTGGTATTAAGATGTCTTCGCTTGTGTCATATAGTAGAGAATTATCACCTACTAAATATAGTGACCAAACATGTGTAATACTATATGATGAATGTTTTAGGATGATCCCTAACCATAAATTATAATTAGTGATTAAATTATTGTAGACAATACATTAATCAATAAGAGTTGGCACAATGAGAAGTATGTATCTATAAAGAACTCGACATCACATATATAAATATTACTTCTTAATATATTAATATTTAATGCATAACATAAAAATCCATGTCAAAATTTTTTAGGTCTCGTGTCTTTGGAAACGTAGACACATATACAACAGGTTATTAAGTGAACTATGAAATATCTCACTATGTTCTTCATAATAATCACCATTCTTTAAAAAATAGTACATAATAACTTTTATCACAACCTAGGGAAAGGGAACATAATAAATGTTGATCAAACATGCACACTAACCATAAATAAGAGAGATTTAAATATATTATAACCCTAAGGGTATGATAAGATGAGAATAAAATATGAAACCCATACCCTTTGTACCATATATCATTACATTGAGTCATGGAATAAATCTTGGTAGTTCATAATAAAGGAATCATAGTGTAATTAGAGAACATGAACCTTGAGAACATAACATTGTAGTAAGACATATATTTTTGGCATACACTTAAGCATTGAAAATTATTTTCATAGTAGTTAAAGAATAATTTCCAAAACTATCATATTGGAATGGGTTCCCTCCCCAAACCATCATAGTATTCAAGGTTCACACCTAGACTATCATAGTCAACAGACTCCCTTACTGAACTGGGTTCACTCCCTATTCTAGTCCCATTTTTCTCTTTAGATATCAATATTTAACTAATGAACTAGAAGGAAATATAGGTCCCACCCTTCAAATAATGAAAACCATACATATGTGTACCATAAGATCATACACCATCTATCATATTTGAAACCATGAAAAAAGGTGTTTCATAACCAATTTAGCATGAAATAACTATTTTATAAGAAATAGGTTTCATAATAATTTCATCAATTCATCAAAGTATAAATTATTTAAAACAGAGCATGTTTCGTAATAATTTTATCATCGTATAACATGTCGAAGAGAAATAGGATCCATAAACATCTTTTCACCTTAAACATACACCATCCATAGAAATAATAAGTAATGTATTATTGTATTATATCCGAAATAAAGATAATGTCACATAATAGGAAGTCATCTTAGATCAAAAATTATTTTCAACGAAAAAAAACATAATACATTTCTTGAGGACAATATAATTTCTTTAAAAGTCACTATTTTCAAATTAAAAATCCATAAAATAGTTTAGAAAACTATTCTTTGAAAATAACCATGAAATATTATAACTTCAGCTTCAAAGTAAAAAATGGCCATGATGTTAGAAAATTTCATTCATCTAGTAAATGTTAAAATTGTGATTGCTTTCAAATTTTTGGTAGAATCCCAAAGATCCATCTTTTGGAAAACTACATGGACATTAATTTGAAAAATATTTAGAAAAAAAAACAATAATGGGTAAAAATTTATTAAATAAATAATTTATATAATGTTATAAACGTTTTTAAAAACTTTAATTGAAACATGTTTTTGGAAAAAAATGGTTTTCAGCCGAAGAGAGAAGTAAATATGATTTTTCAAATAAAAATTAGTTTAAACTCAGGAGTTCATAAATATAAGAAATTAAATTAAAAATATGTTTTGAATTTACATAACCAATGGAGAATAAAATTAATATGGTTATTGAGACATGTGTCAATATATTCCATCTTTAAAATCATAATCATAAACAATCTCGATAATCGATTAGATTGTAACATATAATATTTACCACATTGGTACCTTTTGAATCTCAAATAACAAATATTGACCTGAAATAAACACTCATTATCCTAAAAAGAATAATATTTATAATATAACATGTATAAGGGCCTGTATATAAACCTCATCAAATAAGATTGGTGCATAACAAAACATTTGTGTAAAAGAAGGAAAATCGAGAAAAAAATCTCTTAATGATTTGGTAACTTTTGAACCGTAAACCCCATGAAAGATATATAATCACATCGATATCAAAATTCCAATAATTTTCTTGTGAATAATAATAAAAATAAATACATGGGTATTTTATACAATTTAAAAAATGAATTATGCGGTGAATATGGCATGTGTATCACAAAAGTAAAAAGTGAGGAAAAAATCTATTTACATATGTTTTGATATCCTTCACAAAAATTTAAACCTCTAATATAATAAATTTAATTTTATTATAAATATATTAAATAAAAAAATTAAATATATCATACCATATATGATTTACTTATGACATTTTACTACCAGTTGATTAACAATTCTATGCTAAATTCATGTTTCGGGAAATAACTACTTTGTTTTCCATCTATGATTTGATTTTGTATTTATGACCATCATACATTGATCATGGTTGAATAATATATACTATTTTATCCATGATATAAGTATGATATATATTCATTATATATTTATTTATAGTAATTTCTAAAATTTATAGATGGAAAGTTAAATACATCATTCATGGAGACAACAGGTCATATATACACATGAATGTTGTTTCCATTTTTTCTATAGACGAAATAAAATAAGTGTAAATAAGAGAATGAATTATGTTATTCCATTAATATAATATCATCTCATCATATGGTATATATTGAGTTTATTATATCACCATGGTTTAATAATAATTGAAGGATGCGGAGAATGAAATAAAATAAAATTATCGGTTAGCGACGTTACCTATTTTTCAGAATTCTTTTTGTTTGCTCCAAAATCTTTCATAGGATGGATTTCTGACAAAACTATATCTTATATAATGATTCAATGAATTTAAGGAAATAATTTGGCAAGGTATTGGATGAATCCATGGTTTTTAGATATGTGAAGAAGAGAGGGTGTGACCTTTATTAAGTAAGGTGAGTGGCACACTTCTAATTTTTTAAAATAAAATGGGGCATCTAGATTTTTTGTAACACCCTAATATTTTTTATGAAATATTTCTCGTTAAATAATCTGATTTATTTGTTAGCTTTTGTTTTACAAAAAATAGATTTTAAATGAACTATGATATACTATTAAAATATTATCACACAAACACTACTGTTACAACCTAGCCATTGATTTGTAGGATATTAATAATAATAATCATATTGTGAAATTTATTTATTTATTAGTTATTTATAAATAGAAATCAATTTTTATTAAAATAAATTTATTCATCAAAAATATGGTTTCATTGAAAAACGATTTTCTTGATTTTTATGAAAAAATATATATAATTAAATTTAAAACATTTAAAAAATATATTTGAAAAAATATAAATTTTCTTGAACTAATCATGCTTAAATTAACATATGAATATTTTTGGATAATTTTATAAAAAAATTCAAATTATAATGAATAGCGAAAAATACATATTCACATTGAAAATTTTAATTTATTTTATATAATTTACAATGTAAAAATTTATTTTGAATTAGTATTAATATATAATTTGTTAGTTGTGATTATAATTAGTCTAATTTTGGTCTTTGAAATGATTTTAATTCATGAGTTTAGTAAAAACAAATTATAATTAAAAAAGAATGTTTTTAGAAATTTTTCTATTGTGTTTTCCAATTTATAATAAATTAAATTAGGACAATTTTGAGATTTTATTTTTAAAAAATGGATTCGACATCTAGAATCATATGTTTCTATTTTTTAAATAGAACCCTATTATTTTTTTGGTCAATATGAATAGTAACCTTGTTAATTTTGTTTACCATTTTTAATGGTAAAAAGGAAAATTAAGGGTAAAAATAATATGATAAGGATTAGAAAATATCCCTAAAACATTTCCAATATATATTTTATGATTAATTTTCAACCATAATCATCCATGGGTCGACTTTATGACCGTTTTATTCCACGTGGTTAACATTAAATCCTTTATAGTATCTTATTTATTAAATATTCGAACATGTCACAGAATTATTTTTACTAAGTATAACATTTTTAATATGTGGTTATCTAGAAGATTTTTTAAACTTTAAATAGAACTGTTAAATATATTTTATTTATCTTAATCTGGGTAATTTAGTTTTAATTTATAATGAAGAAATATTTCAACTAATTATTTTAAAATGATTATGTAGAAATTTTTCAATTAATTATGAAATAAAATAATTGATATTAAAAATATTATAATAAATATAATATTAGATTTATTGAGTTATCTAAAAATTATAGTTCCTATAATGACATATTTAGTATAGAATAAAAATATTGATTTAAATTTAACTTTTTGTATTGATGATTTTAATGTCAATGTAATGAGTAGAATCAAATTTAATAGTAATGATATTTTATGGGATTAATATTTTATTAAGTTATATAAAAATCATGAAAAATAATAAATATTTCTTTATGGGATAATATATGGTCGAAAATTTCATCCACTATTAATTTATAGTGCATTTGAAAGCATTTGACACTAGAGTATCGTTTTTATATTTTAATATTTTGAGAATTTAAAAAACGCCCTTCTCATCCCCTTATAAATACCAACCCTCATGACCCCTTCTCCTAAAACCTTATAAGGATTTCTCAAATCTCTAATAAATTGTATTCTCCCCACTATACCCATTTCGAAGTGCTTCCGAAGTCACAAAAATATAAATTACAAGATCCTCAAAGGTTATTTCAATTAGGTGATATTGAAGAGGTAACATTCTTAAACTAACTATATTAAATTATTTTCTTCTTATACCTTCTTATGACCAGTTTTATCCATAAAAGCATAATACCACCATTATTACATATATAATATAATTTTATATTTAATGCGGGATATTTAGTACCTGTTCTTTTTTCTCATCTACTCTTATTACAACAAACCACTGTCCAAATTTTTTCGGATAACAGTACTATGAAAATGGGTTTGTCCAGAGCTAGGGTTTTAATAGTGCTTTCTAATAGTGCTATTAATACCCCACATTCTAAGAAATAGAAAAATCACTATTCAGGGGGGTCTTTAACAGTGGGTTTTTAGTGCTTTTAAAGGGGGGCCTTAATAACATTCAAAAATACACTTTTAAAGGGGTCCATTTATCAACACTTGTAAAAAATCATGGATAAAGGCCCCACATTTATCAGTTATAGAAAAAAAAACATTGATAAAATAAGAATTTATTAGTGCTTTTAAAAAATCACCGATAATGGGTGATAATTATTAGAAATTATAAAAAATTAATCATAAAGGGTGGTCTTTATCATCAATTTTTAATAAGTACCGATAAATACCCCCCGATCACTGATTTTTTACTAGTGATGTAAAGGGAATATTTCAAAAAAAAATATTTAATTAACAGACACCCATTGTAGAAGTTATAGTTATTTGGAGGCCTTGTGGGAATTTTTTGGCCTCAATGGAAGATATTTAGGGTTCTCATGGGTAATCATGTCATAGATATAATTTCAAGATTCTGTATGATATGTGGTAGAGGAAAAAGAGATACCCAATTCTAAACTTATGGCTGTTTGAAAGGCAGTCGAATGTAAAAAACTCCTAAAACCCAAAAAACAATTAAAAGTAAAAAAATTAAACCCATTAATCTGTTTCATCTCTAAAAAAATAAAATATAATCTTATGAAATGATCTAAAATGACATGAGGTTTAATTCATTTGATAATCGAAGGAATAAAATATATCATAATTTAATAAAAGTCAAAAATCAAACTCGAACTTCAAATGACCAGAGATTTTGATCTGAGTTTTTATTTGGGATCTACAACATATCAAATGAATATTGGTGATGATAAATATTCCCGAGATGTTTTGGACATAGTTCTATGATAAATATCTAGTTTTTCTATCCTATAACGGTCCATAAGGCCTCCAAAACTGATTTGTTGTCGCCGACCCGAATTTCATAAAATTCAAATGGCTATAACTTTGGATCCATGTGTCTATTTAGCCTATACCACATATCATATCTAATAAAATTTCATGATATTTTATTTTAATGGTTTTGGGACTGAAATGGACTATTGGATCAAAAGTTATGGTCTTTTCATGGTTTTTAGGGGTTTTGGATTTTTAGTGTTTCTAAACCCTTTTATGTGTGTTATGGGTTTTTAGAGGTAATATTCATTTTCAAAATTATATATAAATAAATATTTTTTTAAATATATATATATATAATGATATATACATATATATATATATAAATATATAAAAATTTGGATAAAAATATAATAAAATATATATTAATATATACAAATATCATAAAAATTAAAACGAAACAGTATAGTGAAGTGGAAATGGCGCTAGTTTATAAGGTGGAGGTCTGAGGTTCGATACTCTATTGAAGTAAGGGAATGCACATGGGGTTGTATTATCTAATTTTCTGACTAGGGGGTGGGGTAAGCTCGAATTAAATTGGGGGGGACTATTGACTGGGGTAAAACAATTATACCCTTTAACACTGGGGATTTTATCTGCAATTTTTTAATGTTGTTAAATGGGCCTTTATTTGTAATTTTTACAAGAGATGTTAAATATAACCCTTTAATATCTCTTAAATAATCAGAAATTTTATAGTGCTAATAAATCTGTTTTACTTGCACAGCTAAAGTCCTGATTTATAGTATCGTAACCATATCCATGGATAATGAGTTTTCATTTCCCATTAACGCCTATAAACCTAGAAAAAACTATTATTATGGAAAAATCAGACAGTAATAAGTATATTATAACTTATTTTATTTTCTTATTATTATATATATATAATATTAAATAAAATTAAACTAATGCATAATGGATGGAAAAACAACCAAAATAAACTAAAAATTTATCAGTAACGTTTTATCAAAAGAATCTTCCTCATGTTGAAAAATATATATATGGGACTATTTAAACTTCTATATGAGTATGAATACCATTTAATTTCACTTTTTAATAGTATTGCCATTCAAAATTAACCTCCATATTTATGCACAAGTTAACCAACCATGAAACCATGGAAGGAACACTCCTAGAATAATAAAATTGAACCTTATAACTCAATTAAATGGACATAAATGAACTTAATAAAAATATAATATGTCAAATACATGTAGAATATGTTTTTAATTTTCAAATTAATTATTATAGATATAATATCTAGGACATTAATTGCATGTGAATAACTCATTCGACCATATGGTAGGAAATATCTCTAAACCTCCAAATTTCCTTCTAGTTATGTATTTAACTATTTTCCTCAATTTATATCATCATCATTATAATATAATTCATTTATATTATATTTTTATATACCATAAATATTTATCTATCACAATTAATCTTTCTTTGATGTGGAATTAATTTTTTAAAATTTTTCCTTCTTAATTCCTCTCAATTAGGAAACCCAATTAAATAAAACATCTCTACTTCCTACGTAATTTTAAGTACACTACATATACTATTTCAATACTCCATATATTTTTTCAAAAATAAATAAATATACTCTTAAAAACAATTTTAGTTCACTTATGGTTGTATGAAAACAATTATTCATTTATCCTCTTTAAATACTCTTCATTCCATCCCATAAATTTGTACTGAAGTGGCAAATTTTTAATGTTACCTAACTACTATTTTTCAAGTTTTCAATTTTGTTAGACCTAAATATTCTTTATATATTATTATTTTAACATTATGAATGACCAATAATGATTTAAATCCCTTCTTTCATGGACACCATTTTTATAAGCCCTTTGGTTATACCTTATGACATGATTATGATACCCATTTATTTCCATGGGTAACCATTATATTTATTCATTTTGTTTTATTATTTATGTGGAGTAAATATGTTTGAAAATATTGTGATGGGTGAAACCAAATATATATCTAATGAATTGGGTAATTTTTTAGTCTCATTAAAAGTTAAGTATGGGAATAGGGAGTAAACCTAATCCATTATGGGACTTTGTTCCCCATGTGATAGAGTTTTTGAAGTTAGTATTTACTCTTGTTTACATCATGATAGATATTGTTATTACAATGATATTTTTTCACAATTATATGATTCTGTTTTGTACATGATATGATTTCATATTTCTATTTATGATAATGCTGTTAATGATATCATGTTATGGTTCGTAAATCATGTATTATGATTCATTTCTATATTCATTCCCTTTTTGGTATTTTTAGCTCATCCCTTTTGTCCATGTTTTCCCAATTTTATCGTATGCTATTGTAGGAGATTAAAGGGAGTTATTATCTTACTATAGATATTAATAAAAAATGTTTTATTTTAGTTTCATGTTTTCATATTATATACCTAGTATTTTAAATACACTAGAATTTTTGATCCTTGGTTTGCATTTAATATATAGTTATAATAAAATCATGTAATAATACAAGTAAATTTCATGGGTTACTATAGTTGGTATCATAGGATGGTCTAGTTATTTTAGGGCATTAGGTCTTGAAAAAATTAGTAATAACCATAGTATTTATTTTATCACCATGGATAACCTAGATTGAATCTTAGTGAATCATAAGTTTGAATATACTTTATATTTATATTTTCATATTTCCATGTTCATAGTTACCTTTTTATATGCTCATTAGATAAGTATTGAATCCCCCATTTTATTTTTTTATTTTTTTAGTTAATGGATGGAAATATAAAGACCAATTCTAACAACCTATGTCCCAAGAAATACAATGATTTTCCTAATGATATTCCAAACCAGATGGGAATGGGTGATAATAACTTCATGAAGGTACTATCTCTAATATATCTAGTTATAAATAATAAATTGAATCATGCGGAACATCCCCCTTCTCCAAAAATGAGAAATTTGTGGTCTAATCCTTTATAAGAAAAATTTATCATATCTTTGGTAGATCTTCTGATCCAATCATCCTGGAATAATGGATTAACTCCATTGAAAAAATATTATCTATCCTAAAATACAAAAAAGAATTGAAATTCATTATTGTGGTGTATATTTTTTATGTGAAATATAATCAGTGGTGGAAAATTACAAAAAACACTATGTCTAAAGAAGAAATTGATTCCATGGATTAGAAGTTATTTAAGAAAATATTTTTCAATAAATATTTTACATAAACCAATCATTTTAATATCAAGAGGGTTTTCCTTGGATTAATGAAAAATAAAGATGAGTCTATCCAAATGAATGAGGAAAACTTTATAAGTCTTTCACAATATGTCTATGGCTTTTTTATGAACTACGAAAGCATGGTGGATTGATTCTTTAGTGGATTAAATTCTAGTCTAAAAAAATATTTGGTGATCCGAGACTTTGAATGCTATGAGAAGATTGTAAAAGTTCCCTTAAGTTTGGGATTGAGATTTTTGACTTTGAGTGGTATCATTGGCTTGGAGATGAAAATAGAAATGTAGTTCAATTTTGTGGGTTTAACATATAATTCCCATGGGGGAAAGAAAACCTAACATCCCACTTGTTAAAAATGTGGGAAGAAGCATCCTGGGAACTATCCGAAGAGAACTATGTGATGCTTAAAATGTATAAAAGAGGGGAATTGGGAAAAAATTTGATGGAAGGATATGAAAAATCCCACAAATGCGTAGGAATAAATGAATTTTTATACCAACACTCAATCTGTAGTAAAATGTTTCAACCTGATAAAACCTGAAAATTATGATATCTATTATTGATAGATAATCAATGACAAAAACACCCAAGAAAACATGGAAGGGTCTATGTTATTAATACTACTAAGGTGTATTGCAAAAAGGATGTGTGGAAAGGTACACTGTTTATATATTCAGGAAAAGAATCTGTAATTTTTTATTCTGGTTCTATGTATTCTTTAATATCATGATATTTTAGTAGAACTTTTCTAACACCACCTCAAAATATGGAAGTTGAGTTATCTATGAGAATAGTGAATGGGTAAATTATTGTACCTAATGTATATTACTCATCCTCTATCAATTTTTATTGAATGAACCTCCCAAAAAATCTCATGTTACTTCCCTTGGTGAATTTTGATGTTGTATTCTGAATGGATTGACTATCTTTATAAAAATCCAACATCAAATTTCATTAGAGGGGGATCAACCTTCACATCCTGAGGCATCCTGTAATTATGTACAATTTTAACAAGGAGGATGAATCTCATTTAGAATCATAAACTCAAGTGTGGATATTATTTCCTTACGAGCAAGAATATTTAGATTAATGGATTGACACAATGTAGTGGATTGTGCTTGATGAAACACCCCTTGTGAGGAACTACACCAATGTCTTCCTTGAATAATTTTACTATATTCCTCCCAACTAAGAGGATGAGTTCTCAATTGAATATATACATGGATATCTGACCATATAAAACACTCCTTATAGGATTAAAACAATTCTTTTTTAAAATTAATGAAGTAGTTACATGATAATTTGTACACGGGTTTCATATAACTGAGTACACCATTGTGGGGTGCGTTAGTTCTCTTCATCAATAAGTAGGAAAGATCTACATGCCTATGAATTTATTATAATGATATTAACAAAATTAGAATAATGAACAAGTTTTCCAAACCATTGATAGATGACTTGATTGATCAACTGTGTGGGGCCAAGTATTTCTATGAGGTGAACCTTTTATAAGGATATCACCAATTAAAGGTGAAGAAAGAAGGTACTACAATGAATGCCTTTTGAACGTGGTATAGACACTATGAGTTCATAGTTAAGCCATTCAGATTCAATAATGCTTCATAAAATTTCATGTATTAAATGAAAAATTTCTATATATTTTAACTAAAAAAATTATCTTTTTTCTTTATAGATGATATTATGATATAGTTGAAGAGTAAGGGGGCATGAGGAGCATTTGAATAGTATGATTAGGACTTTAAGAATAAACAAAATAAATTAATAGTATATTAAATTTGTGTTTTGGATGGAGGATGTATCATTCAATGTGTAGGTTATCACTAGAGAAGAGATATTTGTGGACTCTTATAAGACAAAGGCTTTTGAGGAATGACCAGGACTAGAATCTGTAATGGAGATCCATAGTTTCCATGGTATAGCTGGGTATTAAAAATTATTTTTAACGATCATATCATGAGTATCAAACCTAGTAACTAAGATAACTATAAAGGTATTAAAATATTTCTGCACCAGTGTATGGTAATACTACTTCAATGAGTTGAAAAACATGCTTTCTGTTGCACCAGTACTTACACTACAAACAAGTGGTGGACTATTTGTGGTAATTTTTTACACATAAAATAATGGATTCTGATGTTTAATAATTAAAATGATTATGAAATATCCTACCCCTCCATGCAGTTGAATGATTATGAGAAAAACTATCCCATGCATGTTATGGAGTTTGCAGTTGTGATCTTCTCATTGAAAATATAATGGTTTTATCTCTGTGGGGAGAAGTGTGAGATATATACTAATCACAATAGTCAATAATAATTATTGACATAGAATAAAATTAATATGTGTTAGTAATTATGGTTATATTTCATCAAGTATTATGATGGCGCAATCCATTACTATCCTGGTAAAGAAAATAAAGTTTCATATTTTCTATGTAGAAAGGATCCTATATATTTATCAATCATGTTAATTAAGAAGGATCTAATATTCTTAGACATAAAATGTTTGGATATTAGATTCATAAGGGAAGTAAAATCATCATTTATTTTTCAAATTATTGTTCTACCATCCCTTATAGAGAATATAAGGGATTCTCAATGAAACTGTGTGTAAATTTAGTGGATGGTGGGATAAATCATAAATGGGAAATCCTAAGAGTTAAAAATTAATGAGGAAGGTGTTTTAATATTTGGGTCATAATTATTTTTACTATAAATTATATAAATAAAAAGGTTTGTTTTGAATGATTCACATATCTAGACATTCTCCATCTATATAGGGAGCCCAAAAATGTATCGAGATCTATAATATAAAAATTGTTGGGAAAATATTAATATGGAGATCACTGAATATATCGCAAAGTGAATTTTTAATATTTGGGGCCGAGCCCTCATTTTTTTACTGGAAAAATTGACCTCTTAATTATGGGTAGAGGAGACCCATTACATGGCTGGTAGGCCCGGTGGGCATGAGAGCCCATTACATGGACTTATAGGCCTGTTTTTTCCCCTAAAGTCCCAATGATTAATAATACTACTACAATACATGGATGATACAGCAGTGCTACCACTATAGTTTTTGTAATAGTGTCTGCCCTCAATACAAATCTCTCATTGCTATAGTATTACTGCTGTTATAGAACCTGATCCCAATTGGTTTTGAACCCCCATTTTGATTTATAATTATAGGGTTCTTAACACTAAGACAAACCCCAAATAGTAATCAAAGTGTTTGGTACATCAAAAAGTGAAGGTCAAAAAATATTTTAGGGGGATGATGAAAAAATTACCAAAACCAATATAGAAATGTGAAAATATCACTATGATATTCTTCATTGGACTTCCAAATATATCATGAGGAAATAATAATAAATGGGATATTATTGATCATCTTATAAAGATAGCCAAATTTATTGTAATATGGGATGATTTATCACTCAAATAACATTCACATATATACATAAGAGAAGTGATTAATCTATATATAGAACCATTATTGATTATATATGTTCGAGTTATGATATTATCATCCATAATCTAGAAAAGACTCCAATATTCTCTATACACTTTGCTAAATCTTAGTACAGTTTACACCCAAAAATTGATTTCTAGTCTAAGAGGATCATTAAAACACTAGATGGTGCTTGGAGAGAATGCTCAATGGACTTAAAAGGTTAACCAGACTAGTATCTTCCACTATTTGTGTTCTTTAACAATAATATTTTCCAGTAAATCATCTTAATAGATCCATATGAATACCTTTATGGGAAAAGATGTAGAGAACCTTCATGAAGGGATAAAGTTAGATAACAGAAGATGATATGACCTGAAATGGTTGAGGAAATGGTACAAAATGTAAAGACTATTCATTATTACACCAGGGAATCCCAAACTCAATAGAAGTTCAATGTAGATAATTGTCTATGAGACATAGAGTTTGAGGTTAGAGATAAATTTTTATTCCACATATCTCCATGGAAGAGGGTTATGATATTTGGGAAGTAGGGACAGTTAACTCCTAGGTACATTGTTCCCTTTTAGATTCTTGATCACATCATATATGTGTCATATTGACCCCCACTTCCACCAACCATGTCTCAAGTTCATGGTGTATTTCACATACCCCTCCTAAAGTAGTACATATTATATCCATCACATGTACTAAATTCCAAGTTGTTGTATCTCGAAAATGATATCTCTTATGAGGATAATTCAGGGATGATCATAGACTGTGGAGAAAAATTTCTATGCAATAATACCACTCACCTCGTTAATGTACTATGGATGAACCATAAATATGAAGACACAATGTGGGAACCGAAGGAAGTGATGAAAGAGAATCACCCTCACACGTTTTCACATTATTATGTAAATTCAAATATAAAGGGTGAAATTTCATAGGGGGGAATAATATGACACAATTTTTTTTTGAAATATTTATCTTTGATTAATTTTATTTTTAGTATATTGTCTTTCATGCAACACCGAGTTTAAAAGAATGATGATATACTATTAAAATAATATTATTATAAAACAATCAGTATTGTAACACCCCAGGTAAATAAAGAATATGACATTTTCATATTTATCCATATTTGTGAATAAAATATTAATATGACTTTAAAGGGGAAACTATGCTCGATGGCGTACCCAACACGCAACAACGAGTTTCTTGGGAATCTTAAGTTGCACTCTAATAATAAAATAATATTATTTCAAATGGTAGTTAATATTTAGCCGTTGTATTGGAGGGAATGGATAGAAATAACTAAAATATGATTATATATGTTTTTTAATGTTTTTATATTTATCCAATAAAAGCTAAAGGCTTAAAATACGGAAAGAATTCAATTTTAGGCGTATATGCCCTAGTTTTTACTAAAGGTTCATTTATCACCTTTTGATGTTGAACCATCATTAAATATAGTTTTGTTCACTCTTAAAAATTATTTTGGACCAAATAAAACTTTTATTAAGAATCGGGACATCAAAATTTACTTTGTGTAAATTTTTGGTATCTTTCCGATAAAGTTCATTTTTAATGAATAGTGTAAATTTTTTTATTTTAATTCAAAACCTCTTTTTAATATAATTTATTTATATGATTATATTATCTTTTGAATTTATTTTAAAGTGAAATTAGAATATATGTTTACCATTAAATACAATAGTGGTCATTGGAATTAATTTCACTTTGAAATCGGACTTAAACTAGTGTCAATCTTTTGATACTTATTGTTTCATAAAAACACGCTATTTTCTCTGACAGCGGTAATTAATTACTAAATTAATTAATGTGACTTATATGTTTTGAATTTTTTAAAATAGACTTCATTTTTGAATTCAGAATATCAAATATATCTTAGGGTGAATTTTTGGGAATTTTCTGAAAAACATCAATTTTTGATGAATAGTGAAACCACTATGTGGTACTTATAAAAACTGATTTTTCCATTTAAATGAATTTTTTCCAGATTTGTGTTTTGAATTTCAAAAATATGACATACATGGTTGACATTAAGAAGAAAAATGTGGTTCAATGGGATAAAAATAATTTTTTGGTGAATAGTAACTTATTAAGTTTTTAATCGCGATTAGTGGTAATTAGTGTAGTTTAAGGTAATAATAATGATTTAATAAAATGAGATGATCTTGACACATGTACAACCCTCATTGGTTGTGTCATGGCCGACCAAAACAAGCCATGGGTCAACTTGGGGACCCCATGTATCCACTTTTATTTGGAAATGACATAAATAACTTTTTATTTAATGTAAAAGTAAAAATGACACAAACATGATATGTTTTACTAAAACAATTTTTACGTGGGGATATACAAGTCATATATTTGATTATAAATAGTCATTGGAAAGATAAAAAGATTTCCTACATCACAGTATTTTTTTTGATAATTTTTAGACATTAAATAAATTAAATTATTTATGTCATAATAATGATGCAGCGATGACATCATTATTTGACGATTTAAATAAAATGGAAATATAATGTAAAATATATGAACTACACATGTCCAAAACTTATTGGATGGTTGGATTTAGAACCCTTATCACATTATCCACGAATTATATTAATGTGGGACCTTTTAAAACCAAAACACATTTTCAAATAAAGTAATATTTCTTTACTTTCCAAAAGTGCCCCTCCTCTCCTCTTATAAAAGGCCCCACCTCTACCACATTTCACACACTCCTCAAGCCTTTGGCTCAGCCAACCCCTGCCCATTTACTCTCTCCACATCCCTCTCCTCATCCTAGAGGATTCCCTTTGGGCAGAATCCTTTCAAAGGAAGCCTTTAGGCTCAAATCAAAAGGAGTTAAACTTTTAAAGGTAATTCATTCTCTCATGTTCATTTGTTTTATTTTTCTTCTCAAACCCCCTAAACTCTTTTTATTTATTTCTTTTGTAACAAAAAAATTATATTAAATATAATAGTATGTTGTTATAAGATTTATTCGAGCAACACTCTCACACAACTACATCAAATGGTTAAAGAACATACAGTTTCTGTGGATGGCGAATTTCTGCCTCCCGAAACGATGATTGTTCAACATTCTCTTAACACCTTCAAAGGTGGCCATTAAGATGTCAATATATTCATATATGATATATTATATTTTATGTTTTACTTATGCTTCTGTATTATTCATTTGTGTCTTACCTTTATGGCTTCCATTATGTGTATAAGCGATATCTTCATTTTAGGAAGTGCGGACTACCTCCCCCTCAAAGTGATGTGATTTGTTAATGCCATACGTGGGACGTATAAAGGATGGATTTAATGTTATTATATATGATGTTATACTGGAATTATTATATACCTCTATATCATTATTATTTATTTCCATTAATGTATGAGATAGAAATGAAAGTAGCGTTCATGCGTACGTACGGCTTACCGTCTCCATGAACGGTGCATTTCATTTCTTATCCCCAAATGTAATGTACTATTAAAAGTACATGTATATAATTGATATATATAAAGAATGATATATCTAAATGATTAATATAATTCTGGAATTAAAATATACATACCTCTCATCTAGTTTTAATTCCATTAATATGACAAAGAAATGAAAGTAGCGTTCATGCGTACGTACGGCTTACCGTCTCCATGAACGGTGCATTTCATTTCTTATCCCTAAATGATTATGTAATATTATAAATACATTTATATTCTGGATATATATAAAATTTATGATATCCAAATAAGGAATTTCATTCTGGATATAAATAACCTTTGACCACACGGACAACATGTAATTGTAAGAAGTCCACTTTCGACTTAAGAACCAAATACCGACAAAATGAACATTATTAACTTAAATGATTACATAATGTTTATAACATGTAAATAATTGATATAAAAGGAATAATGAACTTGGAAAATTTTCTTAATCAAGTAGAAATTAACTTAAGTTTATTATTCAGGACGTTAAAGAACGATCGAGTCAAGTCGGACCCGAGGTAATGGATCTTACTTCTCTCTTTATTTTTAAGTACACTCTTTTATGTCATTCCTTTTAAGCTCATATTTCTTATTATTGGGATGTTCTTTTATATTACTCCTACTTTACTTACTATGTTCATATTATGATAGACCCTATTTCATCTCATCAATCCATTTTGGAAGTTTTGAGTGGCGCCGTTAGGCTGCTGAATTTTCGTAAGGGATTTTTCATCTCACTTTTATTCCCGTGAGATTTATGCTACATTTGCCACAAATTCCATTGAGTGGTGTATGTACTGCCCATTATTCTACTCTTTATGTAATATAATTTCGTTTATGAGTATTTACATCAATGATCTATTTTCCTTCTTTCGTGGGGTGTATGTTTTGAAAGATACCCAAGTCGGTAAGGGAACCTTTCACCCTCCTCTTTTTTTAAAAGACTTCTTTTGTTGGGTCTTTTAATTTACATATTGTTATGTTGGGATATGTTCTCATATATCCTTATTGATGTAAATTTTATGTCCAAGTGATGAGATACAGTTTTTATCTCTCATCAACTCATTTAGATGTGATGCCGTTAGGCTGTCAAGGGAACTTTTTAACCCAATTTTGATTTCTTTGGGTTCAACATGTAGTCATTGAATATGTCATCCATTGAATATGTGTGAATGACCATTTATTGTTTTACACTTAATATCCACTTATATTGGGTGTTTTTATATTTGTCACACATATTTTTTAGATTGATTTGTCCTTAATTTAAGGATACCTTCTTTATAAGGGATTTCATCACATTTGACATTTCTATTGAGGGTTCATTGTTGTTATGCACCAATTTACTCTTATAAGGTGTATATACTGTCCTTTGGAGTATTATATCATGAATCCATTTATTCTCATGATATTATAAAGTTCTGAATAAATGTTATTCCTCAATTATTGTTTTCAAGTGTCTCTAATTTTGGTAAAACCCCTTTAACCAAAATATCACTTTTAATGTTTTAATGATTTGTTCTTATTAATATCCATGTTTTCAAAATGGTTTTAAGGATTTATTTATATGGATATTAATGGTTTAAGATGTTAAAAGCTTCAAGGTGGTATGGGACACTTTGATTCAAAAATCTTTTTATTAAATGTTTTAAATGGTTTTGGAAATGGTTTCTTTTTGTATGGATTCATTATTTCAAAATACTAAAATGTTATGTTGTGATTGAAATGTGGAAATGTTTTGTTTCCTTTATGAATGTTTTATGTGATAAGTTTATGTTATGGTTCTTGGGAATTGCTATGAAAACGGGTGGTTCTGTGATAAACTAAGGGCGGGTGAGCCCGATATAGCTCTCCAATGCATTGGGTAACGCGAAGGAGTGAAACGTTAAGGTTTCTCCGAAGAGATTGAGGGAATATACTGTGATGGGTATTCCAAACGTAACCAAGAGGGTTACTCCCTTCTTAATAATGTTATGAATGCCTCATGTTACCTTTATGTCTTATGTTTTCTATGATTTATTAATGATTTGATATGCCTATGTTTTATTGGTAAAGTGTGATTTCATTATCATATATATATGTACTTATGTTTCCTTTCCATATTTTTATAACTCTTACTGAGCTTTTTATGCTCATCCCATGTTTTTGAAATGTTTATCACAGGTCAAGGGAAAGGTACATGATGTGATGATAGTGTCAAGGATATAGCATCCCGTCTTTTAATCACATAAACTTTCATTACATTTTACAAAACCGAGGATCTTTAAGGTTTAGTGTCTTGGAAACCAGGAAAATAAAACATGAAAAGAACAAAAACACTATTCTTAAACACTTGAAAGGCTTCTCCTTATGTTCATCCTAGGTTCATTACTGCATCTCATAACCTGGGGACATACATCAAAAGAAAGGGTGAGTAGAAAGCCCAGTAAGGGAAACAAGAGAAATATTTTACATGTGAACTTGAGATACTTCAATAAGGACATGAAAAGAAATTTAAGGCATGAGAAAGAAATAATGAGATACATCATAAAAAAAATAACATTTTTCATAACTTGAATATGTGGCTGCAACATTTAATATTGACAATCGTTTCGTTTCACCAAGGTCCATCCCCAAGGTGTCGTTAAAAATTACCAAGGTTATTCACCAAGGCATCGTTAAAATTGTAATCTCTAGTGGTTACATCATTACCCAATGCATTGGAGCGCTATCAGGGCGCACCCTTAAATTTTCCTTTATTATCATGTGAGCCACATATATCATCATCAAAATTTCATAAATAACCCACATAGCATAAAATAAATGGGGTTCATTTCATATTCATAACTTTTTAAAAACTGCTTTAAAGACATGATCTTTATATCACTTTAAAACTCACAGAAAAGGAAGGTGGGTCTCATGTATGTAAATCCTAGAATTTAAAATAGAACATTTTGGTATATATGCGAATACCAATTTAGAAGAAAGAGCTTTGAGTATTCACTTAATAAAATAAAAGAACTTTAGAAAAAGAGAGAGACATTTTGAGACAGAAATTCTGCAGCATAACGGCAATGTTCCGAGGTTTTGGAAGACATTAAAAGAGAGGTAAAATGGGTCAAACATTCATAAAGGACCCATAAAATAGTACATGGACAGAATAAGAAGAATACATGATCATGGTAATGAAATTTCAAGGACATACCATTTGAAATGAAAAACATGGAAGGAAGAAAAAAAATTAGATTTCTCTTACGAAAGTTCGGCAGCCTAACGGCGTTACTTAAACATCAACAAAAATGATTTGAAAAGATCAATTAGGTTCTATCATCATGTGAACATAAGAGTTCAGTATGATAGATATAGAGATAATTCCCCAACATAACAAAAAGGAACTTGAAAGAATTGACATGAAAGTAGAACTTCAAAACGAGAAGGGTGAAGAACCACTTAAAAATTCGGCAGCCTAACGACGCCACTTAAAACATCAAAATACTGGATTGAAGAGATCAAATGGGGTCTCTCATAATATGAAAATAAGAGTCCAGTATGATATATATAGAGATCATACCCCAATATAACAAAAATGAACTTGAAATAATTGACATGAAAGTAGAACTTCAAAACGAGAAGGGTGAAGAACCACTTAAAAATTTGGCAGCCTAACGGCGCAACTTAAAACTTCAAAATACTGAATTGAAGCGATCAAATGGGGTCTCTCATCATATGAACATAAGAGTCCAGTATGATAGATATAGATATCATACCCCAATATAACAAAAAAGAACTTGAAATAATTGACATGAAAGTAGAACTTCAAAACGAGAAGGGTGAAGAACCACTTAAAAATTCGGCAGCCTAACGACGCAACTTAAAACATCAAAATACTGAATTGAAGCGATCAAATGGGTTCTCTCATCATATGAACATAAGAGTCCAGTATGATAGATATAGAGATCATACCCCAACATAACAAAAAGGAACTAGAAATAATTGACATGAAAGTAGAACTTCAAAACGAGAAGGGTGAAGAACCACTTAAAAATTCGGCAGCCTAACGGCGCCACTTAAAACTTCAAAATACTGAATGGAAGCGATCAAATGGGGTCTCTCATCATGTGAACATAAGAGTCCAGTATGATAGATATAGAGATCATACCCCAATATAACAAAAAGGAACTTGAAATAATTGAATGAAAATAGAACTTGAAAATGAGGAAGGTGAAAGAATCCCTTAAAAATTCGGCAGCCTAACGGCGCCACATAAACATTCTTAAAACGAATTGATGAGATCAAGGGGGGTCTCTCATAATATGAACATGAAATAGGCAGTAGGATGAATATAAAAGAACATCCTCCAACATAAGAACATGGAGTATAAAAGAAATGACATAAAAGAGATTACTTGAAAAGAAAGAAAGAGGTCGGATCCCTTACCTTAAAATGTAACTCTTAAACCTCAAAGGTTGGGACCTTTAGGGCTTGGGGGAACCTTGGGAGGACTCCTTGGGAGGTAATGAGACCATAAATTCGTTGGGAATGAGTGGGAAGTCTAATGGATGAGAGGAGGGCTTGGTATTTATAGGGAAAGTGAGGGGACAAGGCATTAATGGCCAAAGGACACCTCACATGTGCTTTTCTCAAACCCATGTGCTCTCCCTTGGCATTTATCATGGAGTTAGGCCACATGGGGCCCCCACAACAATAATTCATCACCCTTGGCCGGCCAACCCTCAAAATATCTCATGACATCATCATGACACAGCTATGATGTCACTAAACATACTGAAACCCTAAAACTGCATTTTTACTATTCACTGAAATTTCAACTTTCTCAGAAAAATCCCAAAATTTCAGACTAACCAAATATCAATGCTCTGATTTCAAAAATGAACTCCATTTTATAAAAATAATTTTCTAAATATTTTTAATTCAATTTTTAAATAAATTCACTATTCACTGAAAATTCATTTTTTTCAGAAAAATCCCCAAAAATTACCTTAATATAATATCGATGCTCTGAGTTCAAAAATGAAATCCATTTTATCAAATTAATTTTCTAAATATTCTTAATTATTTTTTTAATTAAAAAACACTATTCACCTGAAAAAACTAATACTTGAATAATTATTAATGAAACCGTTATTTAACCATTTTATTGAATCACATTACTTAATCAAGGTGCCTAGATTATTTTAAAACTTTCTTTAAGTGAGATTACTAATCCATTTGGTCACATTACTAATCCTAAGCGTAAAATCACTATTCACAATTTACTATTCATCAAAAATCAAGTTGATTTTATTAGACTCTAAATTTCGTACTGGACATAATTGTAGAAGACCATTTTTTGAAAATCATTACACATTTGTAATTATTTAAGGTTTACACAACCATTTTTAAAATATCCTTTTTCTAAAATTCATCAAAAATATGCATACTATATTTATCCGGTCATTTCAAAATTCATAACTTCATCATAAGAAGAAATCCCAATTTTTATTTAAAACAAGGATTACACAAGGCAGTTACGGTCTCATTACATAGCCCCTTATAATACCATCATAGGACCTAAGAGTAAGGTGTGCTAGGGTGATAGAATCTTGGGGCGGCTCAGTCAACATTGCCCGAGTAGTAATTTCTATCAGTTTGAACTTCTCACGAAGTCGATTTCGTTCTAGCTTCACATGATGAAGCTCGGCTTGGATTTGATCCAGAGCAAAGCCCAATGGTGCTACCTCTTTCCCAAGCTCTGTTAGATGGGCTTCGATCGGTCCAAGACTACTAGGTGAGGCCATCGAATCTTCTTTCTATAATAATTAACCAAGATTACTTGTATTTAGAGACAATAATCAAAACATTTTGTGCACAGTGGTCATACTGACCGATGGTCATATAACAATCAAAACCCAATGGTCTCATTTTAATTATAATCATGTTTATCAAATAAAACATTTTTGTTGAGTATCAAAATAAAATAAAATAACACATGAAATTAGGAAACAAGATTTATTCAAAATTTCGGGTCGTTACAATCTTCCCCCCTTAAGAAATTGCGTCCTTGCAATTTTTTTAGAATTTTGAAATTTCATTGAAAGTCCCACATCAGAAAAAGAGTTAGTAACACTATTACTTTAAAAGAAATAAAAGGGAGTACAAAGGCCACCTGAGTTTACTCACACTAGGGTTCCATGTAGGAAAACATGGACATGGAGGAGAAAACAAAGGGTCAATTTCTGAGGGAGAGTGATAGAGAACATGATTAGGAGAAAGTTAACCATGAGAAAATCCCAAACTTATGATGTGTTTAAACGGTCTTTGATTACCTAGTAGGAAACGTAAACCAACAACGTTTTTGTTTTACGTTCCTTTTCATAATTTTGAGGAATTCATTTACAACATAGAACAAAAACATAAGCAAATATACTTATCTTCATGTAGAGTTTCATCCTTTAAAAATTTTCTACCCAAAACTAATGTTTTCTCCAAACGATGAGCATTCAAAACTGCTTGGTCTCATCAAAACACAAGAATCATCTTCTAGAGAATCACATAATCCACAAAAGATCAACTATCTATTTCTTCTATCTTTAAACATTATCCCAAAAAAAGAAAGAGTAAGGTAAAAAAAACTCTTCAAAAAGAAATAATCTCATAGGAATAGAAACTACTTTTAAATCTTCAAGTTCCATGGTACTACCCAAAGTTCATCATAGTCCATTCCATAAATAATGGTCCTTAAGATTCCTAAAAATAAACCAAACTAAGATTGAAACCCAAAATACAAGAAAGATTTGATAACATAGTCTTCCAAGGTAAACTTTATCATTCATCTCCAAACAACATCAACCACTCCTAACATCTTATAAAAAAAACTAACTAACCTAAACATATTTACCCCAAGATAGGTTAATAATTTCCATACGTAACCTAAATTACTATAATTCCACCTTAAATTCATCGATTCTTCAAAATATAAGTCAACCCTACTCTTCAAAGAAAATACTGTAGTAGTCTATTTACCTCGATCATATAGGGTCCCCAAAATAGTGAACATCTTACAAAATAATAATCAGCTTTTAATCCCCTAATCATCCCTTTCATATTAATATGGAAATCGTTGCATTTCCTATCACATTGGTTATTGGGACATGTTCTTCCATCTGCCACCATTAGCTAAGAAGAGAAATTATAATTAGAGGCTTAAATACTTAACCAATAATCATGAAAAGGAGCTTAAATCATATAAGGATAACTTGTAGAAGAAAAGTATACCCTAACTTGTGATCCCCTAGGTTCCAATCTAGGTTATCCATGATCATATATTCTTATTTTATTTTATCTTTGTTCCTTTAGTAATGGTTCATACTAAGCTTATGAATTTACCAAAGCATATCCCCCGGGAGTGTCGTAACCAAGAGTGCAGCAAGGCCCGTTGTCGTGTACCAGTTCCCGTTCGAGTCTAGCTCAAAGCGGTGTTTTCGGGTTTTACCCCTATGTACATCTGTGCCAGAGCCACCTCTACCTGCTCGTATCCAGACAGGGATGTATTTTCTTGGAAACCCCTTACTCAATACTCACCAAAATACCAGGAATATTTCCTATATTTAAACTTTTCTATAGGGTTCTTCCTAGTGTTTTCATATCCTAATTTCCACAAATAACTAAACCATCCTTTGATACCAACTATAGCATCCCGTCTTTTAATCACATAAACTTTCATTACATTTTACAAAACCGAGGATCTTTAAGGTTTAGTGTCTTGGAAACCAGGAACATAAAACATGAAAAGAACAAAAACACTCTTCTTAAACACTTGAAAGGCTTCTCCTTAAGTTCATCCAAGGTTCATTACTGCATCTCATAACCTGGGGACATACATCAAAAGAAATGGTGAGTAGAAAGCCCAGTAAGGGAAACAAGAGAAATATTTTACATGTGAACTTGAGATACTTCAATAAGGACATGAAAAGAAATTTAAGGCATGAGAAAGAAATAATGAGATACATCATAAAAAAAAATAACATTTTTCATAACTTGAATATGTGGCTGCAACATTTAATATTGACAATCGTTTCGTTTCACCAAGGTCCATCCCCAAGGTGTCGTTAAAAATTACCAAGGTTATTCACCAAGGCATCGTTAAAATTGTAATCTCTAGTGGTTACATCATTACCCAATGCATTGGAGCGCTATCAGGGCGCACCCTTAAATTTTCCTTTATTATCATGTGAGCCAAATATATCATCATCAACATTTCATAAATAACCCACATAGCAAAAAATAAATGGGGTTCATTTCATATTCATAACTTTTTAAAAACTGCTTTAAAGACATGATCTTTATATCACTTTAAAACTCACAGAAAAGGAAGGTGGGTCTCATGTATGTAAATCCTAGAATTTAAAATAGAACATTTTGGTATATATGTGAATACCCATTTAGAAGAAAGATCTTTGAGTATTCACTTAATAAAATAAAAGAACTTTAGAAAAAGAGAGAGACATTTTGAGACAGAAATTCTGCAGCATAACGGCAATGTTCCGAGGTTTTGGAAGACATTAAAAGAGAGGTAAAATGGGTCAAACATTCATAAAGGACCCATAAAATAGTACATGGACAGAATAAGAAGAATACATTATCATGGTAATGAAATTTCAAGGACATACCATTTGAAATGAAAAACATGGAAGGAAGAAAAAAAATTAGATTTCTTTTATGAAAGTTCGGCAGCCTAACGGCGTTACTTAAACATCAAAAAAAATGATTTGAAAAGATCAATTAGGTTCTATCATCATGTGAAAATAAGAGTTCAGTATGATAGATATAGAGATAATTCCCCAACATAACAAAAAGTAACTTGAAAGAATTGACATGAAAGTAGAACTTCAAAACGAGAAGGGTGAAGAACCACTTAAAAATTCGGCAGCCTAACGGCGCCACTTAAAACATCAAAATACTGGATTGAAGAGATCAAATGGGGTCTCTCATCATATGAACATAAGAGTCCAGTATGATATATATAGAGATCATACCCCAATATAACAAAAATGAACGTGAAATAATTGACATGAAAGTAGAACTTCAAAACGAGAAGGGTGAAGAACCACTTAAAAATTCGGCAGCCTAACGATGCAACTTAAAACTTCAAAATACTGAATTGAAGCGATCAAATGGGGTCTCTCATCATATGAACATAAGAGTCCAGTATGATAGATATAGAGATCATACCCCAATATAACAAAAAAGAACTTGAAATAATTGACATGAAAGTAGAACTTCAAAACGAGAAGGGTGAAGAACCACTTAAAAATTCGGCAGCCTAACGGCGCAACTTAAAACTTCAAAATACTGAATTGAAGTGATCAAATGGGTTCTCTCATCATATGAACATAAGAGTCCAGTATGATAGATATAGAGATCATACCCCAATATAACAAAAAGGAACTAGAAATAATTGACATGAAAGTAGAACTTCAAAACGAGAAGGGTGAAGAACCACTTAAAAATTCGGCAGCCTAACGGCGCCACTTAAAACTTAAAAATACTGAATGGAAGCGATCAAATGGGGTCTCTCATCATGTGAACATAAGAGTCCAGTATGATAGATATAGAGATCATACCCCAATATAACAAAAAGGAACTTAAAATAATTGAATGAAAATAGAACTTGAAAATGAGGAAGGTGAAAGAATCCCTTAAAAATTCGGCAGCCTAACGGCGCCACATAAACATTCTTAAAACGAATTGATGAGATCAAGGGGGGGTCTCTCATAATATGAACATGAAATAGGCAGTAGGATGAATATAAAAGAACATCCTCCAACATAAGAACATTGAGTATAAAAGAAGTGACATAAAAGAGATTACTTGAAAAGAAAGAAAGAGGTCGGATCCCTTACCTTAAAATGTAACTCTTAAACCTCAAAGGTTGGGACCTTTAGGGCTTGGGGGCACCTTGGGGGGACTCCTTGGGAGGTAATGAGACCATAAATTCGTTGGGAATGAGTGGGGAGTCGAATGGATGAGAGGAGGGCTTGGTATTTATTGGGAAAGTGAGGGGACAAGGCATTAATGGCCAAAGGACACCTCACATGTGCTTTTCTCAAACCCATGTGCTCTCCCTTGGAATTTATCATGGAGTTAGGCCACATGGGGCCCCCACAACAATAATTCATCACCCTTGGCCGGCCAACCCTCAAAATATCTCATGACATCATCATGACACAGCTATGATGTCACTAAACATACTGAAACCCTAAAACTGCATTTTTACTATTCACTGAAATTTCAACTTTCTCAGAAAAATCCCAAAATTTCACACTAACCAAATATCAATGCTCTGATTTCAAAAATGAACTCCATTTTATAAAAAAAAATTTCTAAATATTTTTAATTCAATTTTTAATTAAATTCACTATTCACCGAAAATTCATTTTTTTCAGAAAAATCCCCAAAAATTACCTTAATATAATATCGATGCTCTGAGTTCAAAAATGAAATCCATTTTCTAAAATTAATTTTCTAAATATTCTTAATTAATTTTTTAATTAAAAAACACTATTCACCTGAAAAAACTAATACTTGAATAATAATTAATGAAACCGTTATTTAACCATTTTATTGAATCACATTACTTAATCAAGGTGCCTAGATTATTTTAAAACTTTCTTTAAGTGAGATTACTAATCCATTTGGTCACATTACTAATCCTAAGCGTAAAATCACTATTCACAATTTACTATTCATCAAAAATCAAGTTGATTTTATTAGACTCTAAATTTCGTACTGGACATAATTGTAGAAGACCATTTTTTGAAAATCATTATACATTTGTAATTATTTAAGGTTTACACAACCATTTTTAAAATATCCTTTTTCTAAAATTCATCAAAAATATGCATACTATATTTATCCGGTCATTTCAAAATTCATAACTTCATCATAAGAAGAAATCCCAATTTTTATTTAAAACAAGGATTACACAAGGCAGTTACGGTCTCATTACATAGCCCCTTATAATACCATCATAGGACCTAAGAGTAAGGTGTGCTAGGGTGATAGAATCTTGGGGCGGCTCAGTCAACATTGCCCGAGTAGTAATTTCTATCAGTTTGAACTTCTCACGAAGGCGATTTCGTTCTAGTTTCACATGATGAAGCTCGGCTTGGATTTGATCCAGAGAAAAGCCCAATGGTGCTACCTCTTTCCCAAGCTCTGTTAGATGGGCTTCGATCGGTCCAAGACTACTAGGTGAGGTCATCGAATCTTCTTTCTATAATAATTAACCAAGATTACTTGTATTTAGAGACAATAATCAAAACATTTTGTGCACAGTGGTCATATTGACCGATGGTCATATAACAATCAAAACCCAATGGTCTCATTTTAATTATAATCATGTTTATCAAATAAAACATTTTTGTTGAGTATCAAAATAAAATAAAATAACACATGAAATTAGGAAACATGATTTATTCAAAATTTCGGGTCATTACAAAGGATGTGTCAATAAAGAATCCGTGTTATATTTTAAATATGTTTCCATTGATGGGAAGAATGAATATTGTCTTTTATGTAACCACTTTGTTTAAATGTGGAATGTAATGCAAGTTTCATGATATAATTCTCTAAAAATCTAAACCTGAAAAGATCCTCAATGTGTAATCTTGTAATAACTCAAGATTAAGTAAGGTTTAAGGTTGGGGCCTTATAGTTGGTATCAGAGGTCGGTTTAGATAACATTAGAGGTTAGGGTATTCTCTAAGCACAAGTGACATTACCATAATGGTTAGGATTTCAGAAAGAGTCCTTGTTTTAGATAAAGTTAATGAGTAAGTGTATATTACTGTTTACCTTCCTCATTAGTACATGATGGTTTTGTTGATATACTCACACTGACCTTTTTGGTTTTAGTAAATGGCTGGATCTAGCAGGCACCAAAGTAACAGTGGATGTGAAGGAAACTGTGACAGTTTTTTGAGCAAGCAACTAAATGATATAAGAGCTGCAAAGAGAACTTTTGTGATTATCCTCAACCAACTATCTGGAGTCATGATTGACCACCTAAACCTTGGAGATTACTCTAAGGCATCATATATGCAAGAAACAAATCCCTACGGAAGTACATGTAATAATCATAAAGGTAAGTGTGTTCAAAAACCTATGTGTCAAAGATGTGGAAAGAAACACCTCGGAAAATGTTTCAAAGGGAAAGAAATATGCTATAGATGTGGAAATGAAGGTCATAAAGCAAGAACCTGCCATTGAAAAAGGAATCATCCAGTTGACTCGAGGAAAGGGAAAGAAGTTCTTTCTGAGGGATCAATTGAATGTTTTAAATGTGGTGTGCATGGTCATTATGCAAACACATGTCCTATGAAGAAGTTTCGTGAATGGGGTCACCAAGAGTGTACCAATATTTGTTTACCAATACCTAATGCCATTCCGATTGAGGATGAAGAAACTGACAATGACCAATCAAAGGTATGTACTATTTCATGACTATTGTTTTCCTATTTTGGAATCTTAGGATATGATTCATGATTTTTTTTGTAGGAAAGAGGTATTTCAGAATAAGTTGGAAAGGAATGGTTAATGGATCATGAAGAATGTTGAATGAGTAAGATGTCAACATATAAGGGCTTCACGAGTTATGGTGAAATTGTTAAGAGTATTAAGTCTCTTTTGATGATGGGGTTACATTAGACGACTTTTTATATTATGTGTAACACTGATGTTTAATATAGGCAAATTTTATCCAAGTAATAGTTATCTTTTCTTTTGTGGACATAGTTATAAAGAACCATTTGGGTTTATATGATCCTTACTTTTGAGGTAATTATGGGTTACTATATGTTATGATTGAAGTGAAAGGCATGAGATAAAATTGAGGTTAAATTATGTTATGGTTATTTTTGATTATTTTATCTCTTTTTGGGGAATGATTTAAGAATTATATAGTATTGGAAAAAGGACAACACACAGACCGTGTGACAACCCGTCGCGTCGGACAAAGCTGCGGGAATCGAACCCACAACCAAAGTGCAACTGGTATTTATCGCCTACCACTGGACTACGTGAAGTCCCTGGTCAGTTTGACCGATTCTTTTTAGTTATATGATTTTATGAATTAAGAGTAAGTTGATTTTGGGTTATTTATGAAAATGATTAACCTATCATGGAGGATATGTGATTAGGTTAATTACTTTTCAATACGAGACTTTAGGAGCAACTGATATTGTTTGGAGATAAATGTTATGATTTAAATTGGAAGACTATGTGACTAAATCCTTCAAACATTTGGGTTTCAATCTTAGATTGGTTTACTTTGAAGAATTTTATGGACATATTGTTTATCTAATGGTCCTCGTTGAACTTTGGGTTTTGTTGGGAAAATTTTGGAGGTTAAGAATAAATTTTCTTTTTATAAAGGGTTATCCTTTTCTGGATTATCTGACCTTGTACTAACCTTTTTGGTTTTGGTTTTGGTTAACGCCTAAGGACATGGGATGTATATAGTTCCCTTTGGTGGATTAGGTGATTCTCTAGAAGTTTATTTTGGTACTCTTAATGTGAATAAGTCTCCCTAAATACTCGTCTTTTGGAAAAAATATGAGTTTGTGTAAGGAATCTAATAAAAGTTGAAAGTCAACATGATAAGTGATTATGTTTCCTTATGAATAAATTCCTCAATAAAATGTAACTTAAAACAAAAATGTTGTCTATTAACGTTTCCTACTGGGGAACCAAACACCGTTTAACTCATCACAAGTTTGTGATTTTCTTATTGTTAACTTTCTCCTAAACATGTTTTCTATCACTCTCCTTCAGAACATGACCCTATGTTTTCTCCTCCATGTCCATGTTTTTCCTACATGGAGTCCTAGTATGGGTTAACTCGGGTGACCTCTGTACTTATCTTTCTTTATTTTAAAGTGATTGTTTTACCAACTCTTGTTCCGATATGGGACTTTCAAGGATGTTTCCAAGCTCAATTTTAAAAATTGCGAGGACGTAATTCCCAAAAGGGGGAAGGATTTAACACCCCAGGTAAATAAAGAATATGACATTTTCATATTTATCCATATTTGTGAATAAAATATTAATATGACTTTAAAGGGGACACTATGCTCGATGGCGTACCCAACACGCAACAATGAGTTTCTTGGGAATCTTACGTTGCACTCTAATAATAAAATAATATTATTTCAAATGGTAGTTAATATGTAGCCGTTGTATTGGTGGGAATGGATAGAAATAACTAAAATATGATTATTAATGTTTTTTTAATGTTTTTACATTTATCCAATAAAAGCTAAAGGTTTAAAATACGAAAAGAATTAAATTTTAGGCGTATACGCCCTAGTTTTCACTAAGGGTTCACTTATCACCTTTTGAGGTTGAACCATCATTAAATATAGTTTTGTTCACTCTTAAAAATTATTTTGGACCAAATAAAACTCTTATTAAGAATCGGGACATCAAAATTTACTTTGTGTAAATTTTTGGTATCTTTCCGATAAAGATCATTTTTTTAATGTATAGTGTAAAATGTTGTATTTTAATTCAAAACCTCTTTTTAATATAATTTATTTATATGATTAGATTATCTTTTGAATTGGTTTTAAAGTGAAATTAGAATATATTTTTACCATTAAATCCAATAGTGGTCATTGAAATAAATTTCACTTTAAAATTGGACTTAAACTAGTGTCAATCTTTTGATACTTATTGTTTCATAAAAACACGCTATTTGCTCGGACAGCAGAAATTAATTATTAAATTAATTAACGTGACTTATATGTTTTCAATTTTGTAAAATAGACTTCATTTTTGAATTCATAATGTCAAATATAGCATAGGGTGAATTTTTGGTAATTTTCTGAAAAACTTCAATTTTTGATGAATAGTGAAACCACTAAGTACTACTTATAAAAACTGATTTTTCCATTTAAATGAAATTTTTCCATCTTTGTGTTTTGAATTTAAAAAATCCAACATAAATTTTTGTCATTAAGAATTAAAATGTGGTTCAATGGGATAAAAATAATTTTTTGGTGAATAGTAACTTATTAAGTTTTTAATCGCGATTAGTGGTAATTAGTGTAGTTTAAGGTAAAAATAATGCTTTAATAAAATGAGATGAGCTTGAAACATGTCCAACCCTCATTTTTTGTGTCATGGCCGACCAAGAAAAGCCATGGGTCAACTTGGGGACCCCATGGATCCACTTTGATTGGGAAATGACATAAATAACTTTTTATTTAATGTAAAAGTAAAAATGACACAAACATGATATATTTTACTAAAACAATTTTTAAGTGGGGTTATAGAAGTCTTCTCTTTGATTATAAATAGTCATTGGAAAGCTAAAAAGATTTCCTACATCACAGTATTTTTTTTTAATATTTTAGACATTAAATAAATTAAATTATTTATGACATAATAATGATGCAGCGATGACATCATTATTTGACGATTTAAATAAAATGGAAAGATAATGTAAAATCTATGAAATAAACATGTCAAAAAATTATTGGATGGGTGTATTTAGAACCATTATCACCTTATCCACGAATTATATCAATGTGGGACATTTTGAAACCGAAACACACTTTCAAATAAAGTAATATTTCTTTACTTTCCAAAAGTGCCCCTCCTCTCCTCTTATAAAAGGCCACCACCTCTACCTCATTTCACACACTCCTCAAGCCTTTGGCTCGGCCAACCCCTGCCCATTTACTCTCTGCACATCCTTATACTCATCCTAGATGATTCTCTTTTGGCATAATCCTTTCAAAGGAATCCTTTAGGCTCAAATCAAAAGGAGTTAAACTTTTAAAGGTAATTCATTCTCTCATGTTCATTTGTTTTATTTTGCTTCTCCAACCCCCTAAACTCTTTTTATTTATTTCTTTTGTAACAACACCAGTATCTTCAATATACTAGGATGTTGTTATAAGATTTATTCGAGCTAAACTCTCACACAACTACATCAAATGGTTAAAGAACATACGGTTTTCGTTTATGGCGAATTTCTGCCTCCCGAAACGATGATTGTTCAACATTCTCTTAACACCTTCAAAGCTGGCCATTAAGATGTCACTATATTAATATATGATATATTATATGTTTATGTTTTACTTATGCTTCTGTATTTTTCATTTGTGTCTTACCTTTATGGCTTCCATTATGGGTATACACAATCTCTTCATTTTAGGAAGTGCGGACTACCGCCCCCTCAAAGTGATGTGATTCGTTAATGCCATACGTGGGATGTATAAAGGATGGATTTAATGTTATTATATATGATTTTATACTGGAAATATTATATACCTCTATATAATTATTATTTCTTTCCATTAAAGTATGATATAGAAATGAAAGTAGCGTTCATGCGTACGTACGACTTATCGTCTCCATGAACGGTGCATTTCATTTCTTATCCCCAAATGTAATGTACTATTAAAAGTACATGTATATAATTGATATATATAATGAATGATATATCTAAAAGATTCATATAATTCTGGAATTAAAATATACATACCTCTAATTTAGTTTTAATTCCATTAATATGACAAAGAAATGAAAGTAGCGTTCATGCGTACGTACAACTTACTGTCTCCATGAACGTTGCATTTAATTTCTTAACCCTAAATGATTATGTAATATTATAAATACATGTATATTCTGGATATATATAAAATATATGATATCCAAATAAGGAATGTCATTATGGATATAAATACCCTTTGACCACACGAACAACATGTAATTGTAAGAAGTCCACTTTCGACTTAAGAACCAAATACCGACAAAATGAACATTATTAACTTAAATGATTACATAATGTTTATAACATGTCAATAATTGATATAAAAGGAATAATGAACTTGGAAAAGGTTTTTAATCAAGTAGAAATTAACTTATGTTTATTATTCAGGATGTTAAAGAACGATCGAGTCAAGTCGGACCCGAGGTAAGGGATCTTACTCCTCTCTTTCTTTTTAAGTACACTCTTTTATGTCATTCCTTTTAAGCTCATATTTCTTATGATTGGGATGTTCTTTTATATTACTCGTACTTTAATTATTATGTTCATATGATGAGAGACCCTATTTCCTCTCATCAATCCATTTTGGAAGTTTTGAGTGGCGCCGTTAGGCTGCCGAATTTTCGTAAGGGATTTTTCATCTCACTTTTATTCCCGTGAGATTTATGCTACATTTGCCACAAATTCCATTGAGTGGTGTATGTACTGCCCATTATTCTACTCTTTGTGTAATATAATTTCATTTATGAGTATTTACATCAATGATCTATTGTCCTTCTTTCGTGGGGTGTATGTTTTGAAAGATACCCAAGTCGGTAAGGGAACCTTTCACCCTCCTCTTTTTTTAAAAGACTTCTTTTGTTGGGTCTTTTAATTTACATATTTTTATGTTGGGATATGTTCTAATATATCCTTATTGATGTAAATTTTATGTCCAAGTGATGAGATACACTTTTTATCTCTCATCAACTCATTTTGATGTGATGTCGTTAGGCTGTCAAGGGAACTTTTTTACCCAATTTCGATTTCTTTGGGTTCAACATGTAGTCATTGAATATGTCATCCATTGAATATGTGTGAATGAACTTTTATTGTTTTACACTTAATAACCACTTATATTGGGTGTATTTATATTTGTCACACATATTTTTGAGATTGATTTGTCCTTAATTTAAGGATACCTTCTTTATAAGGGATTTCATCACATTTGTCATTTCTATTGATGGTTCATTGTTGTTATGCACCAATTCACTCTTATATCGTGTATATACTGTCCTTTGGAGTATTATATCATGAATCCATTTATTCTCATGATATTATAAAGTTCCGACTTAATGTTATTCCTCAATTATTGTATTGAAGTGTCTCTAATTTTGGTAAAACCCCTTTAACCAAAATGTCACTTTTAATGTTTTAATGATTTGTTCTTATTAATATCCATGTTTTCAAAATGGTTTTAAGGATTTATTTATATGGATATTAATGGTTTAAGATGTTAAAAGCTTCAAGGTGGTATGAGACACTTTGATTCAAAAATCTTTTTATTAAATGTTTTAAATGGTTTTGGAAATGGTTTCTTTTTGTATGGATTCATTATTTCAAAATACTAAAATGTTATGTTGTGATTGAAATGTGGAAATGTTTTGTTTCCTTTATGAATGTTTTATGTGATACATTTATGTTATGGTTCTTGGGAATTGTTATGAAAACGGGTGGTTCTGTGATAAACTAAGGTCGGTTGAGCCCGATATAGCTCTCCAATGAATTGGGTAACGTGAAGGAGTGAAACGTTAAGGTTTCTCCGAAGAGATTTAGGGAATATACTGTGATGGGTATTCCAAACATAACCAAGTTGGTTACTCCCTATATAAGAATTTTATGAATGCCTCAAGTTACCTTTATGTCTTATGTTTTCTATGATTTATTCATGATTTGATATGCCTATGTTTTATTGGTAAAGTGTGATTTCATTCTAATGTATATATGAACTCATGTTTCCTTTCCATATTTTTATAACTCTTACTGATCATTTTATGCTCATCCCAAGTTTTTGAAATGTTTTTCACAGGTCAAGGGAAAGGTACATGATGTGATGATAGTGTCAAGGATGTGTCAAGAAAGAATCCGTGTTATATTTTAAATATGTTTCCGTTGATGGGAAGAATGAATACTGTCTTTTATGTAACCACTTTTTTTAAATGTGGAATGTAATGCAAGTTTCATGATCTAATTCTCGAAAACTCTAAACCTGAAAAGATCCTCAATGTGTAATCTTGTAATAACTCAAGATTAAGTAAGGTTTAAGGCTGGGGCTTTATAAGTATTACCCATCCTTTTAATTATGGGTTTGAAATATGAATAAACATATTATAAAATATATATATTTATTAATTATTAGGAAATATACAATTAATTTTTACTGAAGTCATTTTATTCTTCAAAAATATGTTTTTCACAAAAATGATATTAATTATTTCTATGAGAAAATAAATATAGTTAATTTTGAAACATTTAAGAAATATTTTTAATAAAATAAACATATTTTTTTAATTCATTAGGTCAAAATTGTCTCAGGGTGAATTTTTAGGATTTACTATAAAGTTTGAAATTTTAGTGAATAGTGAAAATAATGATTTTCATTGAATACTGTATTTTCTATTGATGAATTTATAAAGTATAATTGTATTTAGGATTAGTTTTAAAATTTAATTAGTTCTTTTTTATTACAAATAATATAATTTTGGTCTTTTAATAGAATTTTATACATGAATTTAATATAATTACATTTTATTGTAAAAAAGGGCTTTTTTAAGAAAAATTGTTTTTCATTGGGTTATCCAGTTTAATAATAAATTAAATTCTAAAACATTTGTGTTTTGAATTTTGAAAAATAGATTACATATCTGCAATCAGGATATCCAAATTTATTATATATATACCCCTATTAGTTTTTTAGTCAATACAAATAGTAGCCATAAATTTTTTTGTTAGCACATTTAATGGTAAATCACAAATTTACGGGTAAAAACAGTATGAAAAGGAATATAAAACAGCCCTAAAACATTTTATAATTATATTTTAGTAGTATTATTTTACCATTATCATTCACAGGTTCAATTTATGGCCTTTTTAATCCACTTTGTTGACATTAAGTACTTTATAGTATTTTATTTAATGAAAATCTAAACACGCCACACTCTTATTTTTAATAAGTATTAAATTTTTAATATTTTTATATCCGAAATATATTTTTGACTATAAATATTATTTTTAAATATAAAATATTTATTTTTATCATTGTAATTTACTTTTAATTTTTATTGGATAAATAATTACCATAGATGCTTTCACAACACTAATGCAGTAATTATTCAATTAATTAAAAAATCAAATAAATAATACTAAAAAAATAAAAATAAATATTACTTCAAATATTAAAGGGGATCCATTAATTCTAGTGATGACCATGCCATGATAATGATATAATTAAATATATATATATATATTAATAATTTGACTTGTTTCATGTATTATTTTAAATTCAAAGTAATGAATAGTATCAAATTTAATAATAATGATATTTTATGGGGTTTTTATTTTATTAAATTATTTAAAATAATAAAAAATTAAATAAGCACAAAAGGGATAATAAATAATTGAAAATTTCATCACTTGTGAATTTATAGGCCATTGTAAATCATTTGAATCTATAACAGTCTTATTATATTTTATAATTTTGAAAAATTCTTAAAACACCCATCTCCTCCCCTTATAAATACAACCCATCACCACCCCTTCTCCGTACTGCTTATAATCCTTGAATATTTTAGAATATATATCAAAAACACTAATAATCACTCTCCCCACATAAAATCTCTATTGGTATCAACAAAATACAAATTCCATGTTTCTCAAAGAGACTTTTGAGTATGTGATATTCAAGTGGTAACCTTCTAAAACTACATATTTTACCTCTTTTCTTCTATTCTTTCTTCTATCCTCTTACATCAATCAAATCATAAAAACTCTACTATCATGTATATGATGGAATTTTATATGGCTAATGGAATATTTTCTATCCAAATCCTTTTCTCATATCCTATTACTGAAATAAAGGAAACAGTCGTCCATATTAGGGTGGATAACCATATTTATGGATAATGAGTTTTAGTTTTCCAATATCGCCTTCTAGGTTGGAATAATAAAAAAATAATATGGCCTAGATATAATAAAATGGTTTCAATTACCACCTTCAATGATAAAATAGTATTAATAATTATATTATAACTGATTTTATGTTCTAAAACTAATATATATATATATATATATTATTAAATAAAATTAAACTAATTCGTGATGGTTGGAGAAACCACCAAAACAGAAAAACATTTATCATTAAAGTTTTAGAAAATGAATCATCCTCAGGTCAGAAACCAAAATGATATATAGGACCATTTAATTTTATGGAATTTTATTAATACCATTTAATATCAATTCTATAATAGTATTCCCATTCAAAAAGAATTTCCATATTTATAAATAGGTGAACCAACCAAGAAACTATGAAACAAACACTCCTAAAATAACAAAACTGAACCTTACAACTCATTTAAATGACCATAAATGAACATAAAAAAATTATAATAAATCAAATACATGTGTAATAGGTTCTGAATTAAGAAAAATATAAATCCACTTTTATAATCTATGTTCTTTAGTTAAAGTACAAAATGCATTCATACATATGTTAAGGGATCCCTTTGAACCTCTATATTTCAATTGGGTTACACTTTCTCTCTCTTTTCCACAATTTATCTCTATAAAATTCTTATATGATTATTCTATATTCGGTGTATATATACCAAAAATATGAATGTATCCCAATTCATCTCCCGTTTATGGGGAATTACATGTTTTAAAAGGCTCCCAACTCAATTCCACTCGATAAGCAATCCTGATTAAACAAAATGTATCTATTTTTTAACCATTTTTAACTAAAATTCATAAAATATTTGAAGTCACTAAATATTTTTATAAAAAAGTAAATTTATCATTATTTATGGTTTAATAAAAACAATGTTTCCTTTATCCTATTTAATGAATCTTTACTTTTCCCCTTAAAACCATACTAAAGTTGCCTATTTTTAATTTAACATAACCACTATTTTTCATGTTTTCAATTAATCTAGAAATAATTATTCTTGATATATTATTATTTTTAATTTATTAATGAACAATAATTATTTAAATCCATAATTTCATGGATTCTATTATTATTTACCCATTGGTTATGCCTTGTGACATGATTATGATACCTATTTCATTATGTGGATAACCCTTATGGTTATTTCTTTTGTTTGATTCATTATATGAATCACATATACATTAAAATATTATATTGGGTGTGAAAATTCAGAATAATAATGAATTGGGTAATGTATTATTTTCACGATTCATTATGTAGGGTATTAGAGAGTTAACCTAATCCATTAAGAGACTATGTTCACGATGTGATATAGTATTAGATGTTTTCCTTCAGTAATATATATGTCATGATATATGTTATTGTAACATTCCTATTTCTCAATGATAATATTATTACTTGTTATACATTATATAATTCCATATTTGAATTCATTATCATTTCCATTTATGATTTCATTTTATGTCCTCTAACTCATGTGTTATTCCTTATTTCCATGTTAATTCCCTTACTATGATTTTTAGCTCTTCCCTTTGGCCCATGTATTCCCCAGGTTATCCTCTACAATTGTGACAGATTATAGGGTTATATGAGATAATTTTGGAGAAAAATAGAATTATTTTTTGATTATAGTTTCATTCATTATAATTACGTTCCATGTATTCCCAATATAAATGATTTATTGATCCCGAGTTTGTATTTAGCGGATAATTATGCCAAAAATCATGTAATAATTTTTTTAAAATGATTGGGTCACTATACTTTTTATATGTAAATATACTAAAAAATGGTCCATTGTCAAACATAGAAGATATATGGTCTAAATATGGCCATCCAATGGGTGTTATAAAAATTTTGGGTTATTTTTTACCCATTTCTTTTTAGTATAACCCCTAGTAAACTCATTCTACCTTAATAGTGTTAAATGATTTTTACTGTATTTACAATTAATTACAGTAACAAAATTAATTCGAATATATTATATAATATAAATTAATCAGATTCAAAATATGGATTCCATTTTTTAAAAATCCATTCATGGGACAAAAAAAATTTAATTTAAAATTAACACCACAGACGTGACCAGAATGTTATTTTCCAAAGAGAAAATTTTCAAACTATTATAAAGTTCATATATTAAAATTCAATTTGAAATTGATTCTAATGACCCAAATTATATTAATAGATATATAATTGGACTAATTTTACTTTTAAACCCATTTTAAAATTATTTTTCAGTTTTTAATTTCTTTAAAATAAATATAAATTCTTAATAAAAACCTATATTTTTCATTATTAATTGAAAAATTTATCTTTAATGGAAATTATAAAAACATAACCCTAAGATAATTTTTACATGATAATATCAAAAATTAATTTCATTTTGTAACATAATATTTTTGAAACTCAAAGAAAAATTAATTATAAAATAAGTACGCAAAATGCGGAAAAAAATGTTTTTTAATATAGTTTTATGCATAAAATTGGATTAATTCTAATATCTTTTCTTGAAACCCATAAGATGACTTTTAATAATTAAATTGAATATATAATATATAAATTTCATTAAAAATTTTTACTAAAATTAATTATTTTAATTTATTGAGTTAAATTTTTTTTTACATAAAACAATTTCAAAAAATTATTTCCCTTATTTTAAAATAGAATTCTACATTCAATTAAAATAAAATTTTCACCCCATAATTCATTATATATACATTTTTAAATAATATATTCTTATAATTTAAATAATCCTATTTATAACTTCCATTACAACAGTTAGTCAACAACTCTCATATAAAATAATAACATTTTAATAAGAAGTCACATTTCATTTAAAATTAATGTTTTGTACAACCCAAGCTAAACATAGTGTTTCATATAACCCAAACTAATAAAAGGTTTGTGTGTAACATAAAATTTAAATAATATTAAATTTATTTAAAAAACAAGTCACAAAATCTCATGGTGTTATATTCTACCCCCTTAAAATAAATTTTACGCTTGAAATATATCACGTTTGTAAAAAAACTGAAGATAATTCTACCTCATTATATCCCCCAGTTTCCCTATAAATTCTTCAAGAGGGTGTTTTCACAACAAAAAATTGACTAGGAGATTGGTCTTGTTTTATAGATATGTCTCTTCATGATATTTAATATCTAGTTGTTGTCCCCTATAAAAAAGACCAGGCTTCAGTGGTACGACCTCTCAGTTTACTATATGTGATGGATAAATAATCAACATTATCAAGAAAAATAACTGGAACACAGTATTAACCCCACCGTGGTTTAGTGAAAATTATAAACTAAAATATATGTTCCTAATAAGATTATTAATTTTAAAGGATTGATATCTAGGGTTTAGTTAGACTTTATTTCTTCCATGGATAAATTCATAGACAGGCCATCTGATTAAAATTAAATTCTTGATCTCCGTGACCATTATCAGCATAACAATTATGTAAAATATATACCAACCTTACGTGTTTCTAAATGTATCTATCATTCTTTTACATTTCATCATCTAGATCGTGTTTTAATACACTTCTTTCTGCAACTTCTATTAAATTATAGATCTCATACATGATTATCAACATAAAAATTCCGTCAACTCTGTACATCTCTTATCATAGGGATCCATCTAAATACTCGAGTGAACAGAATTGTTATAATGAAAATTTTATAGAGGAATAGTTTTACACTAGTCACCTATTAAATATATAGAACAAGATCATAGAATGTATATTATGGTATGAATTTCTTAATCTTACCATCCTTCTATCTGAGGATGATACATAGTGCTAAAACTCAACTCTATATAAAGATATTTCAGAATAATTTTCCAAAACGTTGAGATAAAATTGGTATACCAATCAGATAAAATTTTATTTGGCACTCCAGGAAACCTTACAACTTCTTTATTGTACATTATAGAAATCATATCAAAAAAAAATTATCGGATTTGCATCAATTGTGTTGACATCATAAAGTGATCAGCTACAACCCATAATTACCTCAACATCAAAGATAAGATAAACCATAAAGGTTACGAGATCCTTTAATCATATGTCCCTAAAGTGTAAAGTCATTCATTATCAAATGATTTTTTCACTAATAATATAAAAAAATGTACTTCTAAAATTTTCAATTAAAATATCCTTAATCCTGATAAAATACCATCACATAATACCACCAAAGGGGTGTTAATGACTATGATCATATGATAAATATTAAAATCATAAACCCATTATAGTTTCCAAAACACTTAATTTAATCATACATGGGGGAAAATATGTTTATAAATGATAATTCACCCATTATTCCTTAGATAAAATCTTATTATATATAATAATATTTCTATTATAATATAGGTTTCAACCTAGTATGAATAGAATATCAAATTTGATTTCATTATTATAGAACCCATGTAGAGGGAGATAATAAATGATAAAAATCCCATGAAATTTCACTATAGGATAAATAATAATACTTTTATTAGATGCATTTATACAAAATAAAACAAGAAATTATATACTATGGAGGGGAGGTTAAGTTTTCCCTAATTTTCATGATTCACTTCATCTATTATAATTGCATATGCTTTTTATTTTTCCTTTCTATTTAGTGGTTCTTGTGGATTATCATCCACATTAGTCCTTATATTGGGGAATTGACTCACATAATTCCCAAAATCATTACACATGAAGCATTGGATTGCGTGTGGTGTATTCTATGAATATTTCTCAATGTTTCATCAATATCTAACTATTTCCTATCACTTTTCCATTCAGTCACTCAATGATCTTCATTTCCACACATAAAATATTTCATATCCACTTTATGAAAATTTCCACCATTTTCATTTCCTCACATTTATCATAAAGAAAAGATCATATTCTTTTTTCCATGGTATTTTGAGTTTCCCTTGAATTAGTTATTTCTTTTCATATATAAACCATGTGATTGATTGGTAACAACAATCTTCATTTCCACCTTGATAGCGGAAATAAAATCACCTTAGATACCAAAATCATGTTTGGATAATTCCCTTCAATGATATGGATTTAATCCACTGAGGAATCAATCAAAAATACATTCAGGTTTAATGATAATACAAAATCATACCTTACAAAATTTGTAAAATTTGTCTCATATATACTGAAAAATTCATGATATTTTTTTAACTCCAGTAATTCCTTTTCTATATTTTATAAAAAAAATGAGGTAATCACTTATTGATAAATATATATTAAGATCATCCCACTTCGTGGAGTCAAATTTATCTTGTTGATGCATATTCATGACAAGAGTCCACCATTGATCTACCTGACCTTACAAATAATGGGCATTCAAACTGACTTTTCCATGCTCTAAACACTAGAGAATGAAAATTAGCTTTTAAATGGTATTAAATTATTACTCAAAAACTAGTGGATTATTTGAACCACTAAAATATTGTTTATGTGACCTCATGAAGGAATCGATGGAATATTGTTCCCTCCTTTTCTTGTTTGGATATTCACTATGATTCATAGCCTGAGATAGTTTTTTGACTATAGAATCAATATTATTCATTCCATATCCCATAATATTTGGATTCTAAGAAGGTTAATCTTTCTATTTTCTATTACATTCAACATTAACACGGTTCCTTTGGGTTTTAGTAATCAAATAAAAAAAACAATAGTGTAATCAATAGTAATCTCGGTGGGGAACCGCATAATCTTTAAAAACAAATAGAATGTATAAATCATGAAACAAAATTTTCAATATATGAAACCTTTAACTTAACCATGGTAATTCATGGTCACTATTAAAATCCCTCGTGATGGTTCACAATGATTTTGTGAATTTCCAAATCATATCCCTCGATAGTGTCAAATCATGTGTGAAGCAAGTCTTGTTATCATATACCCGGTAATACTCATGTAAAGACCAACATTTATTTTTCAAATTTATTTCCCTGATGTACCTCTATATAAAATCCACATCCATTTTTATTATCCTACATGGATTTGATTTCTTGGAAATAACATTCTTTATCCTTTATCAAAATTACAAGACATTTTCTAATACCTTGAATCATCCTTAGTCTTTTCATTAGACATATCCCCATTAAAATCCTTATAAATATCCCTATGTATATCACTAATGTTTTCTCCTCATAGTTTCTAAATTTTAAGTAAACATTTCTTTGATAGAAAATTTTATCAACCGGACATCTCATATATAAATATTAAATATCTATAGAAAAATATTTAATACATAACATAATGATCTATTCTAGAATCACTTAGGTCTCATGTATTTGTAAAATTTGGCACATTAATAATTGGTCCATAAGTGATCTACATCATCACAAACTATATTTTTCCTAACTATCAACCTTCTTATGCATATCACTCATAATAAATTTCATCTAACATGGCGAAAGGAATCATAAGAATGTTTGAGCTCAGATGCTCAGTACAGGTAAACAAGTGTTATTGAAATAAATCTAGAGAATAAAGGTATGAAAATATGAGAATAACATTTTAAAACCATACCATGCATATCAAATATCATAAAAAAATTTCATGGAATAAATATTGATAGGTTATAAGACACGAATCATAATGGAAACAATGAACATGAACCATGAGAACAAAACTTTGGTATAATACAAAGATTTTTGGAATACACATTAATATAGAAAATCATTTCTTTATCAGTTCAAGGATCATTTCCATGACTGTGACAGTGTAATGGATTCACTCCACAGACCATAAAGAAGTAAAGGTTCAATCCCAAGACTATCATAGTGGATATAGTCCCTTACTGAACTTGGTTCACTCCACATTCTAGTTTCTTTTATGTCATGGGATATCAATATTTACCTAATTCATTGGAGGGAGATATAGGTCCCACCTTCCACATAATTAAAATCAAATATATGTATTCCACCATAAAATAAACTGTTCATCATATTAGAACCCATGAAAATAAATGGGTATCATAAAATTTTCATCATAACAAAACCTGTGGAAAATAAATTGGATTCATAATCATTAAATAGTTTCACAAAGAAGAACCCATGGAAAAATAACCAGGTTACAGAATAATTTTATCATGGTATAACCCATGGAAGAGAAATATTCCTCATAAACATCATTACATCACAACCATAAACAACCTATAGAACGAATAAATACAACCTGATATTTTATAAAATATCTTCTATCAAGATAGTTTAAATTCATTGATACCTTGACATACACTCAATTAATATTTTTTTATTCATTATATTCAACACAAAGTATGTCATTCATTGTATACAATATCATTTTTCTCTGATAACATGTGTTACATGCAAGGTCAGGTCTTACTAGAAAATAATATACTATAAATATTATTATTTAACATAATAGTTATCACCCATCTGTTGGAATGGTGATAATGAATATGATTAACTAAATGACGAAAATATTGTTTATAAATATTTATATAATGAATTAAGTGGATACCAATTAATTGTAAATGAATGTAAACCCAAATTAAATATAAAGTAATGTATTTATAAAAAACAATTTTTATGCGCCCCAATGGAATTTCATCATAATATAATAGATTAATAATTATTATTGAATGATATTAATGAAATATAAATTTTAATATAATAAATTTAATATAATTTCTAACATTCACCATATATGTTTTCTAAACATTATATAAAAATAAATACAATGTTAATGACAATAAAATATATTTTTCTAAAGGCACTTTCCGCAATTTGATGGCGCACATGTTTGAAAAAATACGTTTTGACACTTTTATAAATTTTATTTTAGAAAATAAACATTATTTTTGAAATAATACTGTAAAAGTTATCTTTGGTCGAATATTTTTTATTTTTATGAAAAGTATATATTTTTGATGAATAGTGAATAATAATGAATTTTAATTGAAAACTATCATTTCACATAAATTATTTACAAAGATAAATTATATTTTAATTTTTTTTTAAAGTAAAAATTGTTCGATTATAAATATTTTAATGCAATATATTTCATTATAATAATTTTCATATTGAATTTTGATATAAAAACCTGGGGAATTTCGAACCATTTCAGTTTAAAACCAGATTTACAATCTTGTCTACAAAATTAATTTTAAATTAAATTCTTCTAGTTATTTGATTTCAATCTTGAAAAATATATTCCATATTTTGAATTATAATAATTTATATTATCTATTAAGGTCAATTTAATTTTTTACCAATGTGATTTGTGAAAATAATTAATATTTATTAAAGTGATTAAAGTAAAAATAAGTTTAGTTTGTGGTAAAACATAGAATATAAGATGTAAACATGATCCAAAACTTGTCCAAAACACTTTTTATGGACATATTGAGACCCTTAGGACCTTATTATAAATATTTATATGATTTTGGGACACTTTACAATGAACGTGACACATATAATATGTTAATAAAAGAAATGAACAGAAATGTATCTGTCTTCCTTTTAATTTCTATAATGATTTGGTATAGGAAAAAACTACATTGTTTGGGTTATAAATATTACTTTTGAATATTAATGAGTTATTTTTATAATAATAATTCATATTTAATTTATATATATTATATAATTTCATTAAATTCTTAAGAAGCGCAACACATAGATTATTTATTTAATAATAAAATAAAATATATTATACTAAAAACATAAAAATGAGGTAAATAGAATAAATTATTATGTTCCATTATTTTTCGTAGATGAATATATAATGATAAAAAACACTAAACTTAACATATTTCAATTATATTGTTTTATTTATATTTTATATTTTCAAATTTAATAAATAATATCAAATTTTATATTAATTTTATTTTATAATAAATGATATTTTCTTAAATGAATCAAAATTACTAAAAAAACTATCTTAAAAACCTCAACCCTAGTATCCAAAATTCATTGGATATTTTATAACAGTGGAATATATAAAATTGATCACATAACAATGTATTGATCAATTAAATAGTCTTAACGAACTAGAAATGTAAGCAGTTCCCCTATTACATTAGTAATGAAACATAGAACATAAAAAGGAAAATTAACTACTTCCATGACATATAAAGAAATATTTCATATTCATAACCAAGGGAGGCCAGTAAATAAAAGGGTGATATCAAATGTTGAGTAAGGTTATATATATAAAAACATCAATAAATAATATTTGAAACATCATTAATAAGGCATAATCTAAATAGAAAGGTAAATAAATAGAAAACACATGTCATTTAATAAATAAATTATTATTGAAAATGAATCCAAAAAATTTTCTATAGTGAATACCATATAGATGTTATTAACTAAATATTGAATGAATAAAATGCATAATTATTGGATGTCATGTATTTGAAACTTGAACTGATACCATCAAGAACCTAAAAAATATGGTACAAGTATGTGGATAAAAACCCATCTAATTCTACTTAGAAAGAAATATGAAGGGTTTGTTGCCAACGATTTGTTATCCTAAAACCTGTCAATGCATCAATGAGCTACTTAATGTCGACCTCCACCCATAATTATAAATCTAATTCATTATTTATACATATATTTAATTCAATAAAAATATTCCTTATTAAAAAAATCTATATTCAGTATAGGATATAAATTTAACAAAATATATCTATTTAAAATAATATTAAAAGTAAACACTGTATTTAAAAATGACATACGTCTTAGAAAGTAATCATATCCATGATATAAGAATTATATATATTGAAGAGAAATATAATTTCAAATGAAAAATAAACTCAAAGGGGTTGTATATATACCATATATAAATTATTATGTGAAAAATACCAAGTACGTTTCAATGGAATTGAAATTGAGATGAAGTCCCATACTATTTTTCTAAATGCATTTTTGACTTGTACATAATGTCCTCTCTAATATTGTCTCCTTAGGAACCACCCTAAGACACTTTACATTGTTATTTATTTTAATACCAATAGGTTTTGGTTGTGATGAAGAGTCTAGTTAAGTTATTTGGGTATAATTTAGATGATCATCAAAGTTTAGAAGGTCTGAGGAGAAGGGGTGGTGGGGGTGTTATTTATAGTGGGAGGAGAGGGGTGTTTAAGATAATTTTATTCATTTGTTTATTTTTTTTCTCAATACTATCAATAGTATTGATTCATGGGACTACGTAAAGTAAATAGTGCATGTTATTTCAAACTAATGGTCTCATACATCATCAATGGGTCAAATATTTTAGTATTTGGATTAAAATTTTAAATACCACAAATTATCTTATTTCAATATTTACTAAAAATTCAACTATTTCAGAGAAATCCCAAAAATTAACCCCAACCATTTTTTGATGTGTAGATTTAAAAAATGGGATAAATATTTTGAAAATAAATTTTCTAAATATGTAAAATTTAACTATTAAATAATATCATTATTTATTCGAAAAATACTGATTTTAATATTATCTCCGATTTTACGACACTTTGAAAAAATAATTATGGTCTCATAAAATTATATTATAATTATAATAAAATAAAATATTAATTTATGAATCAATTTATGGAAAAATAATTTTAATTTAAATCATTATATTAATTATAAAATTTTAAATAAACATTTACATTCTACAGAATTACCAACAATTAAGTTATCTTTTATAAAATATTTATTTATTTATTACATTATATAAATATATCATATTTTTATTTATGATTTACTGAAATTTTATTTTTACATTCATAGGTGATATTATTATTCTAATATCCATATTACTATTTATAACGGTCTCATTACTATTCTAATGATCATGTTAATATTTTAAAGTATATCATGGGTTGTTTAATCTCATTGTTTCTTTGAACATAAGGTATGAAATAAATTAAAGTTATTTTAGAAGATACATACCATTAAATATTATGGAGTTATATTCTCAGCTCCTTCAGAAATTACATCCTTGAATTCATTTAGGAATACTTACTTATAAATAGATGAGGTGGTTCTTCTTCATAAAATCCTCAGTTTCTCATGTTGCATCTTCCATTTTGTGGTTTCTACAATGATCCTTTTCCAGTAGAGTCACATGATTTAGAAATAATTTCTCTCTGGTGTCAATAATCATAATAGGTTCTTAATATTAAGACAAATCAGGTTCCAAATATATATTTTCATAACCGAGAACATGCATTGGGTCTGGAATTTACATCTTTAGCAATGATATGTGGAACACATCATCAAAACATTGAAAGACTTGGTGGAATTTCTAATCTGTAAGCTACAACTCCAACTATTTCTAGAAATTTTAATGTTCCAATGTACCTAGGGATTAGTTTCTCTTTTTTACCAGTCCTTTTCACACCATCCATTGAGACACATTTAGAAAGACATTATCTCCCTCCTGAATTTATAAATCTTTTCTCTAGTTGTTACCATAACTATTTTCCTAGATTGAGATTCATTAATATGAACCTAAATGATGTTTACCTTTTTTTCAATATTCAATAAGTTCTAGACCTATAAGTTAAATTTCACTAACTTTATCCCAAAAAGTTGGGGTATGAAATCTCTTGCCATAAAACACTTCATATGGAACAATTTGACTTGTTTAATGGAAATTATTATTGTAGGGAAACTCTACCAAAGGTAAATACTGATCCCACATACTTTGAAATCTAAGTGAACATGATCTCAATAGGTCTTACAATTTTTTAAAAGTCTTTTTAGACTGTCCATCAGTTTGAAGGCGACCAAATGTACTCAAATAAAACTCAGTATCCAATTCCTTCTAAATACTCTTCAAAATTTTTGATATATAATGGGGACATCGATAAAAAAAATGATATATGTGCACTATGAAGTCTTAAAAATTAATTTATTTAGAGTCTTGTTAGGTGATCAATAATTAAATCTTATCTTATAGTAAGAAAATGTGAAAATTTTGTAAGATAATCAATAATAAACCGTATAACATCATTACTTCTAGTTGTATTTTCTCTTAAAATGATATGTTCTATAATAATTTCATCCCACTTCTTCATTAGAGTAGGTATCAGTTTCATGACCCCCAAGGATGTTGACTCTCATTGTTCACTCATTGACAAACTAGGCATCTTGACATATAATCAACAATTTGCTGCTACATATTATACCAACAATAATATATCTTCATATCTCTATAAATTGTGGTAATACTAGGGTGTATAGGGACATTTAAGATATGAGAATAATCTAATAGTTTTGTTTTTAGATCAGGTATTGATGATTAATATAACCTCTTTGTAAATTTCATAATTAAATACTCATACATGATTTCTGCTAATATTACATCATTAACAGGTATAATTTTATTATGAAAATTATCATCATCAAACTGAAATCTTTTTATATTCTCCAGTAAATATGGTTTAGTAGTAATTTGTAAAAGGATTGATGTTTCTCCTTACATGAAAATTACTGTACCCATATTTACTAAATACGTCAATATTGGATATCTGTAAATCTTTATCTTAGTCAGAACTCAATGATATTTCCTACTCAATGAATTGATGACAGTATTTTCTTATAAAAGGTGGTAGTGTATTTAGCAATCATAAAATTTGAGTAACATAAATCTTTGCATTTGACTCACATTGAGTTATTTATATGTAATTATGTATTTCGAACTCCTAGGATCTCTATATATATCACATATTTAACCATAGAGATAATTTCTCCATATCATCAAAGAAAGGATTATGGCTTCTAACTCAAGATTAGAGGTTTGATAATTTTTTTTCATGACTATTCAACTACTTTGATGCATATAAAATAACTTCATCATTTATTATAAGGATACAACCCAATCCTTTTTTGGATGAATCAATATATAATACAAACTCATAATTTCCTGATGGCATAGTAAAATTCAGAGAGTTGAATAATCTTATTTTTAAATTTTCAAAATATTCTCTAAATTATTTTTTCCATTAAAACATAACCCCTTTACATGTGAGTTTCATTAATGGTTTAGCCAATTGTTAAAAACAATGAAATAAATTTTGTTTATAAATTTATAAACTTATAAAACTATATAACATAGTTATATTCATTAGTGTATGTAATTCATGGACTTTGTTTGTCTCTATAGGTTCAAATTGTGATTCAATCCATAGAGACTATATGGACATGAAAATAAATTTCCTAAATCTAGAATTCACACTTGTGAAATCTAAAATATAAATAATTTCACCCGAGAGTCTCAAGAATGACCCTCACATGATTCTTGTGGACATCATAGGGTTCATAATATACTAGAGTATCATTAATGAATACAACAAAATAAATTAATGATATTCCATGAATATTATCTTCATCGGATCTATGAAAAATGTGGTCGCATTAGTCAGTCCAAATGGAATTTCTGTAAACTCATAATTTCCAAACCTCATTGGAAAATTTTTCTTTATAATTTCATCATTATTTACTCACAATTAATGATATCTAGAATTAAGGAAAATCTATAAAAGATACTAAGATCTATAAAGTTGATCAAATAATTCATCAATGAGAGTCTGATGATACTTTTTCATTATTATAATAGGATTGATTCCTTTATATTCAATGAAAAACCACAACTATCCATATTTACTCATAAAAAAGAGAATATTGGCTCTACATGGGGAACAATAGGTATAATTATTATATTACCACTCACCAACTCTAGTTTTTTCTTCAACTCCATTAATTCTATAGTCTCTATATTATACGATGTCTTTGATATTGTTTTTTCATCAGGGATAAAATAATTAGTAAACTCAACGTCACACTCTTGGGGTTTTTAGGTAATTAAAAAAGAAATATATTAATGTATTCTAGTACAATATGTACATCCTCAATTTGAATATTAGCTTCTTCCTCCCTATATATTTTTTTCTCTTCCTCCCTAATAATTTAATTAATTAGAGCTACTGGTGGTGGATATTGATAATAGTAAAATGATGAATTTTATTCTCTAAATATAGTGAATTCTACATCTTCACCACAAAATGTAATTTACTTCTTCTTGCAATAAATTTTCACATCATATTTTGGAATCCAATCTACAATGATGATTATATCATTATCAACCCTTGATATTATGATAAGGTCAGTAAATAAAGCATGTTTATATAACATAATGGGGATTTCTCGACACATCTTTGTTGCAATGAGTATTCGCTTAGATGTTTTTACTGAAAAATCCCTTATTAAATCAAAATGTAAACCTCTAATTTTCATCATAATCTAGGTAGATATAAATGTGTGTGATAATCTGAAATAAAATAAATCATTGGATAAATTTTATTATAGGATTAATGTACCCACTACATTATCATTATGTTCTTCTATATCAATTATAGTGATTGTATATGCTTGTCCATATCCCCTATGCCCCTTCTATTGTATATTTCCATGGAGATTATGACATTAATTTGAATAATGCCACATTTATTTAAAATTTAACCATTTTTTCCATTTATTTGTGTCTTCCCATTACATTCATTAGCTCGATGACCATTTTCTCTGCACATAAAACTAAGTCTTATGTCTTTCATTCATTTCCTAGGATGATTTTCCACAATTTTCACATAATGGGAACTCCTTTATTCCCTTATTCTTCTTTGGTGATTTACATTTTTCATGGTTATCAAAATACCTATTATAATTTTTAATTACCTTTAACATATAGGATTTAAAAAATTCATTCTCCATTTTGACTGCACTTAACACTATTCCGTCATATGAGAAATTTTTTGAGAAGCTAGTTCCCTTTATAGAATTGGCTTGAGACCTTAAAATAAGTGATCAATATTATTTTCTGAATCAGGTATTTAATATATAGCATGCCTGGATTTTCTTATGATGGTAGACTAATACTCTACAATACTCCCTTCTTCCTTCTTCTTTAATATAAATACATTTACCTTCATTTTAATTCATTTCTCATGAGTGAAATATGATTTGAATAAATTTTCATTAAATTTTCTACATTCCCTGTTTTCTATCTCAATTTCCTCCATAATATTTTGGATCAATGACCGCCATCGATCAGCATCACCCTTGAGGAAATATTCTTCTAACACTACTTTTTCACATTCATGAGATCCTAATGCCAGAAATATCATTTCTAGGGACTTGATCCATTGCTCAAATACAACTTTATTAGTATTCCCACTATAATATGCGGGATTCTACTCTATACAACGATCCAACATTGGTGTAGTATGGTTATTATTCCTAGACTGAGTTTGTTTTTTTGATAGGTTCATGATCTTCTATGCCCCAACACCAATTTTTTTAACTTTTTCATTGGGGTGATCCCTAAATTTTCTATGGTTATTGATTCCCTTTTATACATTAGGCACCATCACTAAATAATGAAACACAATGAGTTAGCTCATCACCATCATGTGTATGTTTTTAAATATTCACTATAAGTAATTATTATAATTCTTATGTTTATTTAACATATTGTTCCCATGGTTTCTATGAAACCTTATCTGATAAAAATTTTCGCAACCTTGACCAGAGTAGCCCAGATTCAGTGGTTATTTTATTATAATGGCATAGATACATGAGATCACATCACCAAAGATCGATCAGTTTGGTAGTCTTGAAGAACTAGTTACATACGTAGTTCCCTTATTACATTGATAATTAAATATAGAACATAAAAATGGAAACTAAAATGATTACTTGAAACATAGTCAAAGATTTCATTTTTATTACATAGGGAAGGGAAAAAATAAAAGGGTAAGCACAAATTTATACTAAGTGTTAAATAAATTAGAAACATAAAACAATATTAATTTAAGTGTAACGAATAAGGCATAATAAAAATGGAAAGGTAAATAACTAAAAAACACATATATATTAATCAATAAACTATGAACGAAAATACATTCTTATATTTTTTTCATAGTAAAAATATCATGGATTGTGATAACTGAATAAAAATGATGAAAATGATTTATTATTGGACGTAATGTATTTGGCACATGTACCACATCTATCAAGACCTTTCACAATAATGATTAAATTTGTGCGTAGAAACTCATCTGGTTCTACTGAAAAACACAAAAGAAGGGTTTATCCCGAACTATTTTCTCTCATGAGAAATTTTGATGCATCATGATATTGTCTAATATCTGGCCCACCCCGTCACTACAGGTCCAAAGCAGTACTGATACATAGATTTAATTCACAAATAATATGCCTTATCCAAATATCCATATTGTTTACATGAAAGATATTTTTCATTATTTTCCCTCTTAAAATAAAATTCAATGTAAATGAATTATGTAAAAATGGTATATGTATTAAACAAATATCATATCCTTGATACAAGAAACATGAATCTTTAAGGGAAATATAATATAAAATGAAAAGTGAGCATAAAAGTGTAGAATATTCACTACATTAAAATAAGTAAATGCACAATACCATGTAATAATTAATAGATTTGAAATTGAGATGATGTACCTTATGTAACAACTCATATTTTTAGAACGGGTCAAAATATTGACCTTGTTTGATGATTTGACTTGTTGCTGGGTAAACTGGAAAAAATGTGCAGTTTTTTGAAATTTACATACTACACACCCTATACATTAAGTACATACCATGTATATGTTAAGAAAGTGACTGGCCGTCTGCTCACTGGGTACATGTCGTGTGATAAACGTGTAGAAATTTCTTACTACACGGTGTGATGTTTTGGACATGCCGTGTACATAAGACTATGTGGAGGACACATATGGTGTGTAGGTCTGTTGGCTAGGTTGAATTGTTTAATCAAGTAAACGTTGTGTTCCTACTGGACACACTTTGTAGTCTCGCTATGTATGAGGGAAATACATGGCATATGGTTAAGTTAGTGAGGAAGAGAAGAAAAACCAGGTACACTCCATGTACCCCTAAGTACACTCCATGTACCCATGTCAGTAGGTTCTAGAAAGTATGTCGGCTGAATTATAGACACAAAATGAACATTTAAATGAAATACATGGTGTGTAGTCCTTATGTACACACCATGTAGTTTTTTTATGTGTTAAAATGGTCAGTAGCCTCGTTTTGAGGCAGAATTCACTTCTTTCACTGGGTTTTATGAACCAAGCCCGTTTTACCTTGATACCCCTACAGGGTCTTCGTCTGAGACCCATTTTGATCACCAAAATATGAGTTGGAACCCCCTCAGTTAGGCCTCGATTCCTCTTGAGCCATTTTGTTTGATTTCTATTTTAGAACAAGTTATAGGGGTTTGAGCAGTCTGGACTCTTTTGTAGATTTACTATGTTTTAGACTGAATTTGAGGCTGTTACCGGAGGAGTAGAAACATACGAGTCTCAGGTAGGTGGTGCATACATGCTTTTGTGTTTTCTTGGACATTTGGGTGGCGTGAACTTTGATGTGTTTTCAGGTATTTTGAGCATGACCCATTTTTATCTATTATTTCTTATTACATTGTTAATGGATCTATGAGATGCCTTTGGGTATGTCCTGTTACAAGTTTTGTTTGAGCGGGGTTGGGTGAGGGGTCATAACTTATCAGGGAATTTTGGACAGGGGATGCCAAAATGGTTAAATTTGAATTATATTGTTATAAACTTTTGAGTTTAATTTATTAAGCCTGATATAAATTTTTAGAGGCAATCAAGACCTCAGTGCTAGTTTGGGACAACACCGTACATTGTGCAATTCAAATGTTTAGATTTTTTTTCATGTTTATGTGTTCTGTTTAAATATGATATATATGAAATTTTTGAATTGCATATGTTGGTCCCTTGGGGTGGTGATGGTAATTGCCAGGATATTATTGAGTGATGCTGATCACAGGTTGGGCTTGGCCCAGGTTATATTGGGTGGTTTTGACCATGAGATTGGGTGTCATGGACATTGGCTTGAGGTAGTACGACTGTCAGTTTGGGCATGGCTCGGGTTACATGGATGGAGAGGCCATCTGACTTGAGTGTCATGGTCGAAGGAACACACGGTGTCAGATGTGTGGTGGCTTAGGTACTATTTTGGTGATTACCACTCACCTGTAACATTGAGTAGTGTGCACATAAATATATTCTGTGATGAGGTGGTTTTGACCACTCTTGTGGGTATAGGTCCCCGTTGATGTGGTTTAGGTAATTTGGTTTGGGGTGCAGCATGTAGAAGTTTATGTGGGAGGTGAAAAGCCTTCAGGGTATAGCATTTAGGCTATTAGGTTTGAGGCAGATGCTTGCCATTATTTATGGGCAGACATCACGGTCCCTCCGGTAACTTGATTTGAGGGTGGATGTTGTTGACCCTCTAGCTATTTATTTGAGTGCAGACATCACTGTCCCTCCAGTTATTTTTTGAGGATAGGCATCACTGTTGCACCAGGTAACTTCTTGGGAATACCATCGAGACATCGGTTCTTGAGACACATGGTGCCAGGGGGCACATGGTGTTGGGTTACATGACAAAGATTCTAGCATTGACCGAAGCTGGTGACACTCCATAGTGGCTGTTGAGCACCAGTGGAGTTTGTGTTTATTTGTGTAATGTTCTGTTTATTGGTTCCTTATAAATGCATTACTACTTAAACACTTATATTATGTACGCACCAATGGGTGGTATCCTATAGATATTTGTTTCAGACCCTGCATGTGCCTTTGGGACATGTGTGAATTTAGGGATTTACATGTAGGTAAGAGGCCTACTTCATGAGCTAAGAGGCATTAGTTGTTTCATGGAGATTATATGGACATTGAGGTTTTACCTAATTAGAGTTACTCTATTTTGTTTTCATTTCTGTATTAATATGCTTACATGTTTTAGCTACGGTTGGTTAGCCATTGGGGCATTTTTATATTAAGATATATATGACCTGCTTTGGATGCATGTTTGTTTCTTAGTAGTAGTTACATGTGATCAGCATGCTGTTGTGTTTATTTACATTGCTATTGTTTATATATATTTCTTCCGTTGTTTATTGATATTGAATATTCTTCCACTCTACGGGTCTAGTTCAAGTCTATTGAGTCATTTATTCCGCTGCATCTCTATGGTTATATATGGACCAGTACCATTATTATTATCCATCGAGAGGGTATAGCCTCTCCACTATAGCTATAAGACCATCACTACTATTCGGTAGCCTTTGGCATTCGGGGAGGTGCACCTAAGGTAGTAGCACCCGACATGTTTATCACATTTTGGGTGGCTGCTCAGGTCTGGGAATTTACAAAGTGGTATCAGAGGAGTTCTTAACAGGGATTTAGTAGCAGTGTTTTACTGGTGACTAATGAGATTGAGACTTATCTTTTTATTTTAGCTGGTTTTACTATTTAAGATATGGTAGACTCTAGATAGTTTGTTACTGGAACTGGGTTTCTAGCTTGTGCTTGGGTGCCTACAACCCCAGGTACGAGGGATGGACCATGTTTCCACGGTAATGAATTGCTGTTTTCTTTTTTATACAGATTAATGTTTATATAATTTCTACCTTTATGGATTACTTGGTGTGTGAGGTTATTGATTGTGATATGTAACGCTTGACCCTGTCTGGTAAGGACGAATTGGACGTTGGCCTAGTATGGCATGCCTTGTTTTCTTGTCTTTTGATAGGCACATTTTAGGGTATTTCAATTTTATAATTTAATGTTTTCTTTGTGAAGTGATAATACCATGTGAATAAAAGAAATTTCCATGCTTGTATGCACTGAAATGTGAATTGGTGGAATTTATAATATAATTTCTTGTTTTTTCAATGTGTATTCCATGCTTTATATTTTTATTGAATTGCATGTGCCAGGATATTTGGGTATGGCTCTTGTATGAGAAAGAATGTACATTAGTTGAAATGATTTTGATCACCAGGATTGGGAAACTCGGTCATCAGTTTGAGGAAATGTTAGTTGTCAAGAAGGGCATGACCTGAGTTACTTTTGATACTTGGCCTAGATAGGGGCAAGTAAGGAGGCCATGATGCCGGGATTCCATGGGGCACGGGTTGGGACGAGGGAGAGTAAGGGTAGTAGTTATGCACTACCTTTTACTACATTTTTATCTATGTTGAATATATATTGTTATGTATATATATGGGATGTCATACCATTTATGGTATTCAGGGGATTCCTTTTTGGGAAACTCAGATGGACAGTTAAATGAGAGAAGTTACAGGCTTAGGGACATGATAAGGTTCAGGATTTGGTGTAGGTAGGACAACAACCGGGTTTGGCATCTTTCAGGACATAGCTCGACGAGCAACTCTGTGCTATCCTGGTATATGTCTTGTAGGGGATCGACTGAGGTGTGAAAGGTATAGATCCATCTATGGAATATCTGAGGCGTGAGTTCCAGTCACAGTACCCACTACTATTTCAGTGAGACGGTGGTCCGCAGGTGGCTGAGAACAAGATATAGAGAATGCAGATGATCTTCAAGCAGCTCGAGATGCATCCACGGCAGAGGGTCAAGCTGGCGACGTACACGATGTGAGGACCAGAAAACCGTTGGTGGGATTTACATGTTCATTATTGTATGTACAAGGGACTGGCATGGAAGTACTTCTAGGATAGGTTCTTTGAGCTCTTCAGTTGTACTTAATGTCTTCTCAAATTTCATCTCGCTGGGAAGCACCTTAAGACACCTAAATTTGGACTTTTGTTTGGACCAAAACTTCTTATATGTGGGGAAGAATGTTTTGAAAGGATTAGTGTATATTTGAGACAAGAATCAAGTATTAAAAGTTGGGTGGATTATGGGTGGTGAGGGGTGGTATTTAAAGTGTGAGGAGAAGGGTGTTTATATTTATTTTTTTCATTTATTTATTTTTTTGGATCAAGACTATCAATAGTGTTGATTCTTTTGACTATGTATAGTAAATAGTGCATGTGACTTTAAACTAATGGTTTCTTACGCCATCCATGACTCAAAAATTCATGTATTTATCTTAGCATTTTAAAAACGATAAATTACTATTTTTCACTATTCCCCAAAAGATAAAGAAAATTAGAAAAATCCCTAAAACATACCTGAATTTTTTTCGATAGTTATATTTTATAAATGGAATCCATTTTATGAAAATGATTTTATAAATATGAGAAATCTGGTTTCTATATAAAAATATATTTTTTTAATAAAATTCTGATTTTAATATTACAACCGACTTTATAAAACATTGAAAATATTATTATTGTCTAAAATAATTATTCTGTAATTATAATAAAAAAATATTAATTTATGAATCTATTTTATGGAAATAAATTTTATTTTATATCATTATATTTATTATTAAATTATAAATAAATATTCGTCCTCCAAAAAAAAATCAACACTTAATTTATCATTTTTATAACATTTATTTACATATTCTATTATAAAATTTGTTATATTTTCATTTATGATATGCCTAAATTTTATTCATAATTTTATATCTGCGGTAATTATTTTAAAGGTCAAATTATTATTCCCAATTATCACATTACTATTCCAACAGTTATGTCAATATTTCACAGTATATGATGGTTCATTTATGATCTAAGATGTGTGGAACATAAGCTATCAAAAAATTGAATTTGTTTAAAAAGATACATACCATAAAATATTGGGATGTTATACCTATTATCATTTAAGTTATTTGTAAATGTTAATAAATATAAAATATATTCCATTTATAGACCAATTTATATTTTATAATATAAATATTTACCCCTAAATAATAAAAATATTATTTATATAGTTAGGTATAAAGCATTGTTATTGCGCCTTACTTGTGACTATGCTGAAATTAATTTAAAAAACTCGTAGTATTTTTATTTTATAATTTGGATTTGACATCTAAAATTAGTGATTCTAAAATTTCTAACATGTCTCACTTTAATTTAGTATTAATGGTTAAATTACATAGGTTAGATGACATGTTACCTTATTGAAAAACCAAAATGAAAAAAATAAGGAAACATATGAGTTATGGTAAAAAATAGTTAAAGAAATTATTTATTTTATGTGTTGGAAGTTTTTATATACCATACAATACCTACCCTATATTATTATTCAATATATGAAGCACATGAGTTGATTGGGAACTCCCAATAGTAAATTTATTTGAGTATTTATAAAAATGTCACTCCTCCTCAACTATAAAAAAGAAATTACTTACCTCACTTCTTCACACCTATCAATCCATTTGGATCATCCAAACTATACAAAAATAAATCAAAACAATATGGAATGTGATTATATAATCCTGAATTTGGGAATCAAACAGACCAAATAAGGCCTTCAATTTAAACCAAGAGATGTTATCCGGTGAAGAGGTAATATTCATCAACAAATGTTTTTGTTTTATTTCTTTTCAAGCCCTTTAATTTTTTATATATTTCTTATATAATAAAAAAATATCTTCTATATTCATATATCTTCTTACAGTAAATTTACCACGTACATCTACACGCACCTCTATCAAATGAGTTACAAAATAATCATTCATGTTTACGGAGAACTACTACCTTGTGAACCGATGTCATTGAGTTTTCTATTACCAAATTTCAAGGATGGGGATAAAGATAGACATATTATATTTATATATATATGATATATATAATTTTTAAAATATAATCATTAATATATAGTAATTATATAATAAAGAACTTTATTTGTTCCATTTTTTGGGAATATGATAACATCATTTGTGTGTTTGGGGATCTACTGCCTCGTTAAGTGATGTGATTCATTCACAGATTAAATGGAATGTATTAAGGATGAGTTTTAAAAATTATTATTCTATACTGATATATATATATATTATTTATGTTTCTTACTTTCAAAATGATAATAAAATGGAAATACCAATAATGTGTACGTATGGATGATCATCTATATGGATGTTGTATTTCATTTCATATCAATAAATTTTATGAATTACACTAAATGTATTTATATTGAATATTTATGATGTTAATATCAAGGTTCAAATTCAAAAGAGTATGAAACAATTATATAATTAAGTGGACCAAAAATATACAATCAAAACATATACGGAAAACAATTTTGTTATTAACTGAAACATAACATTAACATGGAATTGTTAATAAACTGGTAAGAAAGGGTCATGAAAAATTATATATGACTTTAAAAATAATAATATGTTTCTTTATTATGTTAATAAAATGTTTTAAACCACTATAAATGAGATTAAATAATTTTTTACCAAAAGACACCATGAGGTAATGGTTTTTCTCATATCACTTTTATTTCTATGTGATATATTCCATATTCACCAATTATGTTTATCATGTGGTTTATATAATGCCCATGAATGTTTTGAAAAATTATTATACTGAAATTTATATGTATTTACATATGCATTTGAAGTTTATTTTTCATGGGGTTTATGGTTTCAATGTTATAATAATGACAATAGATAACTGTCATAATTTTCTTTCTTTATGACGTTTGTTATGTTATACAACTATCTTATTATATAAGGTGTATATAATACCCCATTGACATGGAATATCATATATATAATTATATTCATGATATTTTATGTTTCATTTAATATTTTACCTTCATTGGGATTATGATTCAGTATTACCAAAGTGGTAAGAGTCTTTGTTAAAATATCATCATTTATTTGGATTATATATGATTAAATCTCTAATGTTGAAATATTATAATTATAATGATTTATATTATACACTATTTATTGATAATTTTTTAATGCAGTAGTACCATTTTACCACTCTATCTTACATATAGTAATTGAAAAAATTATTTTATGAAAATATGACTTCAGTTCCCTCTTCATTCAGAAATATCTATTATTTAAAAAAATGTCTTGCAAAAATGTTTTCAAACTGTTTTTAAATGATATTTTAAGATCTTTTTCAATGAAAGAAACTCTATTTTTTTTGTTTGAAAAAGTTTTTTAAATTATTATAAAACATTATTAATATGTTTCCATGGTTGTTTTCAAAAAAAAAATATTTTTAAAAGGTCTCATATATAAAAATGTGATTTTTAATATGAAAATATTATCTTAATCAATATTGATTATAATGATATTTTAATAGTATTTATATTCATAAATTTCAGAAACCATTTTTTTTACTTATCTAGCATTGGGGATATTTTTTATTGATACCATTCTCTTTCTTTCTCTGGATAAATTATGATTATTTTCAAAGAGATTGTTATGGAACCTATTTTTTTCCATTAGATAATAATGTTTAAAATAGACTAATATTGTAATGTTTTAATTTATAAGGGATAATCATGTTATAAAAGGAATGATGATTGTTTCTGTGATTTTTGTTTCATGTTGTGGTTCTGGGACATCTTACATGGTGGGGTTTTCAAGATATAATTGGGTTAGCCTGCTACATATTTGATGATGTGGTGGCCCAGATTTCCTCAGGTGTTCCCATTACACCATAGATGATGTGGTTTCTCAGATAGAATTTGGTGAGCCCCTTATGGATTTTATGAGGGGGTGGAAAAAATAGTACCTTATGGTACTGTTATAGGTTACAGGATGGGTGCACACAAATAGCACTCCAATACATAGGGAAATGATAATATTAGATGACAGAAATATAGTTATTATAATTAAAATGTTTTGGAAAGGGTTTTATGAATATGATGATAATGTTACCAAAAGACAGTTAATTGATTTCAATGAGTTTTTAATATTTATTATAATCAAGATTAATATTAAATCGATCATGATTTTTGATTCTGATGACTCTTTCCTTTTCCATGTTGTCATATTTGATTATCCAGATATTAATGGGAATAATTTATTACATGACTCCATCATAAACTATAATTATTTCTTTTTATATTTATGCACTATTATTCCCAGTGATGAAATTGAATTGATAATGCTTATTTTTAACCTTTCTATGCATTTAAATTCAACCTTTAAATGTTTCATTTTACATAGGTTATAAAGAATGTGGTTGAACAAAATGAATTTTATGGGATTTCATATGGATTATGATTATGTATTAATATAAAAAATAATTCTAGGTTTGGTGGGAAAAATTCCCATTTAATGTCATGTGAATTTACTATTTATTAGTTTTTACAAATTTTGTAAAACAATAAACCTGAAAGGTCGTATAGCATGAAAGTGATCCCATTTTTCCTTTATAGGTTGTGTGGTTTGGATGCCAAAAAATGGGTCACCCTTATCAGAATCAATTTTGGAAAATTAATTTTTATATTTTCATTACTGAATCTGGTATTGTAGTTTCTGGGATTTTATAGTTGGTATCAAAGGTTGTTTTTGTAAAATTAGGAGATTGAGATGATTTTATGAGAGGTTATCTTAAGATTTATAGATACCATCATAGGACTATAAGATTATAGATGATCGTAATTTCAAATTTCTAGACACCTTATTAGAGGGTTTTATGTTTTAAAATTGTTTAGGTTATTATTGATATTTTAAGAGATTTTCTATTGGGTTAAAGTATATGTAAAACATTGGTTTAATGTGATGTATTCATTTAATTAGTATAGAAATAATTTTTGTAGAATTGATAAACATTAGGGTTTATTTGATCTTGAATATTGAGGTAACTATCAGAACTCAAGTATTATCGTATTTATATCCACGAGATTTAAAAGTGATTTTGTGACTAAGTGTTTAATTTTAGTTCAAAAGAAGATCACCATTTTACGATTTTAAATATGGAATGTGTGAGAAAACATTTAAGGTAAAAACACTCTTGGATTTTGAGGTTATTGAGGTTATTTGGGATATATGGTTATGGAATTATTTAGTTTCAATATTGGGTAACACTGTTGAATTTCAATGATTATTTTATCAAATGATGGTTTATTTATTTTGGGAATTATCTCACTATGTGCTCACAATTTTTTTGGTTTACGGTTAAATAAAGTATGAATAATTTATTATCCTTATTATGGTCATATGGTCCTTGAAATTTAATTTTATTGATTTTGGTTTGAAAAAATAATCTAGAATACTCATTTTCTGGAGAAAAATATGAGAATGTGGTGAAAATTGGTTGAAGGATAAAAGTTTACTTGTCAAGTAAGTATATTTCCTTATGTTTACACTCTAGATGGTTAAATAATCGTTGAAATTTATGAAAATGATCTTGAAATAAAATGTTATCTTATTACCAACATTTTTGATAATATTAATGAAATCATCCAGCCATATTTAGCCGTCTCTTTTTTATGTTATTGACTTCTTATTGGCCATGTTGTATACCACTATCTATTAGTCTATGGGAATTTGTTTTCACATCAAAATCTATATTTTAATTTCCCATAAATTTTATCCCATTGTGGAATCCTAGAAATGTATAACATCCAGTGAACTTTATGTTTCCAAATTTACTTTTTAATGGGATTTTTTCTTAATTCCATTTTTAAAATATGGGTTTTAATAAATTAATTATAAAATAATTTTCCATTTATTGGAAAAATTATTTTGAAGGGATAAAATTATTTTATGGGGGAGAGGATGTAACCTCCCAAAAATTTATAAAATTCTTTATTTAAGATTATATTAAATTAATTAATAGCATGGGTTTCATTCAATGCATAGTTTATCATGCATTATATAAAACTCCCTATTTATCTTTCATTTTACATAACATACAGTTTCTTCAATAACTTGTGTAAAACACAAGGTCGAGTCTTAACAGGAAGCAATATATAAATAATATTATTTTTTAACATGATCGATATCACCTTGCCATTGGGATGGTAGAAATTAATAATATAAACAAAATTAAGAACATTTTGGTTTAAAAATTTTTATATAACTAATTCATTGGTTTATATTTAATTATAAAAAAAACAAAAACAAATTGAATATAAAAGATTATTTTATAAATTGTTTATACATCCAATGTCATTTTATCTTAAATAATTAAATTAATTACTGTTATTTAGTGATATTAATAATATATATATATTATTTAATATAATTTTTAAAAGTCATACTATGGGTTTTCTATTCATTATCGAAAAATAAACCCAATTTTAAACATAAAAAGATTTATTTTTCTAATGGCAGTTTACCGCCGTTTGATGGATCAGTTATCTTAAAACTAAATTTTTTAAATTTCATAAATTTAATTTTAAAAAATAAACCTATCTTTGGAAATTTTAATTTCAAAATTATATTTGGTTGACTTATTGGTATCTCTCTAAAAGGTTTCAATTTTTGATGAATAGGGGAAAATACTGAATTTCCATTGAAAACTATCTATTCGCATAATTTATTTACGAATATAAATTATATTATAAATTTATTTCAATGTAAAAATATTTAAATTATACATATATTAATAATATATATATTTAATTATAAGAATTATCATATTTAATTTTTATCTAAAAACATTTTCACTTGAACATTTTCACTTTAATAACCGCTTTCTCGTCACATAATCATGATTAATTTAAAATTAAATTCTGGAACATTTATGAATTGAACATTTTTAAAATTTAATAAACATATGGAATAATAATAATATATATTATTTATCATGTTCAAGTTAATTTATTACCAAATTGGTTAGTGAAAACCAATAAAATTAATTATAGTGATTATGGAAAAAACAAGTTTACTTAGTGGTTAATATTAGAATATAAGCTTTAAAAATGACCCCAAACCCATCCAAAAACCATTTTATGGAACTATTTATACCCTTGTGACCTCATTATATAAATATTTTAGTTTTTGGAAAACTTTTACATGAAATTGACCCATTTAATAAGTTGAAAAAGAGAAATAAAAAATGCATCTTTCTTCCTTTTAATTTCTATAAATCATTGGGGGTAAGGAAAATAAAAACAGTTTCGATGATAAATATTATTTTGGTTTATAAATGATTTATTTTTATCATAATAATTAATATTTATTTTTTATATATTATATAATTACATGAAATGTTTAATTAATGACAATACATGGATTATTTAGTTAAACATTTAATAAAATAAATGATACTAAAACATTAATAGTTGGTTGAATAGAATTAATTATTCTATTCCATTATTTTTTTAGATTTAAATATCCTGATAAGTATTTGTGAAATTATTATATTTTAATTTCATTATTTTCTTGATATTTTTTAAATTCAAATCAAATAAATAATGTCAAAATTGATGTTAATGTTATTTTAGAATAAATGATATTTTATTAAATGATTTAAAAATATTAAAAAAATAACATCTGTAATGTTGTTTTAAAATTTAATAAAATATAAAATATGGTTCATTAATATACTAATATATCTTTTATAATGAACATATTGACCCCTAATGGGAAATTCAGAGTTAAGGAAATTTTTTTAAAACATGTAATCATTTTTTTGGTGGAGGTGTTACTCAATGAAATAACCCCTATACTGAATTAATATTAAATTTTAATGTCACATGAGGTATGTTAGACTTTCCAATAATAAATACTTTTAAGTATTAATAAGAATGCCACTCCTCCACAACTATAAAATGGCACCCACTCCCCTCACTTCTTTGCACCTCTCAAGCCATTTGTATCTTCCAAAATCTACCCTAATCACTGAAAAATTTGTATTTTAATAATATAAGACTCAATTTGGTTATAAAACCAACCAAGGGTGGACTTCGGTTCAATCCAAAAAGAGTTACCTAATGTAGAGGTAACGATCATCAACGAACATTTTTGTTTTATTTCTTCCTCAAACCCCTTCAATTATTTTTATATCATGCTTATATAATATAATTTAATATAATATATATATATATATATGATGATATTTTTTATGATACGGTGAATATCTGCAACCATACACACTTCAATCAAATGGGTTATGAGATCTTCATTCATGTGTATGGCGGACTACCACCTCGCAAAACGATGTAATTTGTTTTTCCATTAGAACCTTTCTAGGTTGAAAATAAATATTGAAATACTATTTATATATGATATATATGATTTAATTATTATTCAGTAATTATTATATAAAACAAATATTCATAATTTCAATTTTGTGGGAATACATAACGTCATTTTTGTGTACGTTGGACTACCTCCCCATGACGTAATGTGATTCGTTCATGCATTACATGTGATTTATAAATGATGAGTTTAACAGAAAAATTATATATATGTGGTAAATATGTTATGATAATGATAATATATATATATATCATTTTATTTTATTTATTTCAAAATAATAAGAAAATGGTATTAGTGTTCATGCATACATACAACCTACCATCTCTATGAGAAGTGTGTTTCATTTCTTATTATTATATTTTATGGATTTCTAAATATACACATTAATATATATATATATATATATATATATAATATGATATTTATATTATGGATTATATTTTGGATAGTATTTAACAATGATTTAAGTAAGTAGTCCAAAAAATGAAAGTCAAAACATATAAAAAATCAAAGAGGTTATTACCAAAGACCTATCTTTTACATGTAATTATTAATTAATTTGTAATAAAAGGTCATAAAAATTAATATATGATATTAAAAATATTAATATGGTTCTTTAATAATTTAATAATATGTCCAAAATCACTATATTGGAGGTTAAAGCATGTTCGATCGAAATTAATCTTGAGGTAAAGGATTTTCCCATCTCACTTTTATTTTTGCAAGATTTATGCAACATTTACCACTTATTTTTGAGATTTAGAGTATATAATTCACATTAATATAATGTAAGATTATTATACATAAATTCTTTGTTATTTAATTATTCATTTTATGATCACCCTTTCATGATATTTACAATTTCAATGTTACCAAAACGGTAAGGGATTTTTATCACAATTTTCCATCATTGAGACTTTTATTGAGTTATACACTTATTTTATTTTATAAGATGTATATAATACCAATTTTATTTGTTATATAATTAATCTCACTATTTACATGATATTATAATTTTCATTTAATGTTGTTCCATCATGGGGATTATGATTAAATGTTACCAAAGAGGTAAGATTCTTTGTTATATTCTCATTAATTATCAGTACTACATATGACTAAGTCTATGATGTTGAAAAATTATAAATCTCATGAAATAAATTAAACATGGGTTATTAATTATATTTTCATATAATATTAACATTTTTCCAATATTTGTTCTTTATAATAATTGATAAATTTTTTTATGAAAATATGACATCGTTTCTCTCTTCGATCGGAAATTTGTGTGCTTTCAAAACATTTTTTATTAAAATGTTTTCTAAATGTTTTTAATGTATATATTAAGCCCATAATCATGGGAAAAAGAATTTAAATTTTTTTATGTTTTGAAAAAAAAATTAACTTATTTTTAAAACATCCTTTATATGTTTCCATGGTTTTTTTAAATGAAATGGATTTTCAAAATATTTTATGTTTTAAAAAGTGATTTTAGAAATGAAAATTACATTTTTTTAAGTATGTATTTAATGATATTTTAATGGTAATTTAATTCATCAAAATAAAAAACTAGTTTTGTTAATTTTCATCCATGAAGGATATTTTTTATTTATACCACCCACTTTCTTTATTTGGATTGATTATGATTGTTTCAAATAGATTTTTATGGAACACATTTCTTTTCCAAGCGTTAATCATGTTTCTAATAGATTTATAAGAAACCCATTTAATTTTCATGGGTTAATCGTGTTATAAAATTAATAATGTTTTTTTTATGATTTTTATAAATGTTTTGGTTCTTAGATATCTTATATCATGGAGTGTCCCAGATAGTGTTGGGTGGGACTGTAACTATATTGACAATTGGGAAACCCTGATAGTGTTAGGTGATCCCATTACGACTCAGATGATGGGATGTCCTAAATAGAAGTGGATGAGACCATTGTATCTTTAAGGATTGGGTGTCCCATAGAGCGTCATGTGATCCTCTTAAAACTTATATGATTGTTTCACCAATATATAACTTTAATTTGTTCGAAAATGATAATATTTGAAGTTAGTTGTATGGTTATTCGAATTAAAATGTGGTTGAAAGGGTTTTATTAATATGATGCTCCATGTTACAAAAGAGAGTTTTAATTTCCTGATATGGAATTGTAATGTTTCTTATGATCATGATTTATATTATAAGGCTCATGATTATTGATTCTTATGATTCATTAATTTTCAATTTTTTCATATTTTATTATCCATGTATTAATGTGTATGAGTTCTTTTATAATTATCTCTTGAAATATCATTATGTTTTAATACCCTTAGAAAATCTTATTCTCATTGTGGAAATTCAATTGTTAATTCTTATGTTTACCCTTACTTATAATTTGATCTCACCCCTTGTATTTTATATTCTCCACATGTTATTCAGAATGAGGTTCAACAAAATATTCCACGAAGGGATTTTATATGGATGTCGATGATATTTTAATGTTAAAAATAAAAGTTGGATTAAGTGAGAGAAATTATCATTTAAAGTCATGTGAATTATTTATTTAAGATTTTTTCTTAATTCTATAAAAGTATAAACCTAAAAAGTCCAATGATATATAATTGTTCTAATTGTTTCCTTTGATATTGCAAGGTTTTGATGGGAAAAAATGGGCCACCCTTATTGGAATCAAAGTTAGAAATATGAAGTTTACAATTTTAGAACTAAATCCAGTCATGCGAGTTCTGGGCTGTTATAATAAATATACTATAATTGGATCATATACTTATTAAAAATTATGTAACATTAAAGGATTTCATATTATATGGAAAATGATTTTGAAGGAAAATTAACTTACACCATTTCATGAAGAAAATATCCTTTCTTTGATAATAACCATTCTAAAATTTCAAATTCATTAAATTTTGTAGAAATAATATTACATAAAAATATTATTTTAAAATTATAATTTAAGCTTCAAGTAAAATAATTTTCATGATGTTGTGAAATTCAACTCATTCCGTACATGTTAAAATGAATATTACCTTCATGTTGTTGGTAAATTACAAATGGGACTTATTTTGGAAAACAACATAGATATTCCTTTTAAAAAATTGTAAAAAATTAAAAAATAGGTAAAATTTTATTTCATTAATTATTTATATAATTATAAAAACATTAATTGGAAAATGGTTTTGGAAGAAAAATGGTTTTCGACCAAAGATTGAAATAATGATGATTTTTCTTAATTTACTTTTTGAACTCTTAAAAACATAAAGTGAGGGAAATGATGTTAAAATATATATTCTAATAAAATAACCATAGTAAAAAAAATTAGTTTATTCCGAGTTTGATCCTAATATTTCATCATTCTAATCATTATTATTAATAATCCTAATAATCAATGAGATTGTAAAAGAAAATATTTACTACATTGGTATCTTTCAAATCATAAGAAACATTAAATATTTACATAAAATGAATTATTAAATATAAATAAATAAAATATAATTCACTATATAAGATATAAAATGGGTTTTATATACTCCTCATAAAATAAAAAATGTTCATAATATAATATAAGTCTCAAAGAAGTAAAATTGAGTCAAAAAGACCTTACAATTTTGATAACTTTTGAAATGTAGATCCTATTTAAGATAGATAAAATAATTTATATATAAATCCCAATATGTTTCATGATAATAATCATAAAAATAAATTTTGGGCTTGTATATACACCATACAAATGAAATATATGTTGAATATGGAACGTGACTCAAAAAAGTTAAAAGTTGGTCAAAATCCCTTACCGTAAGTCTCTAATTCCTTTTTACAAATTTGAAACTCATATATATTAAATATAATTATATTATAAATATATTAAATAACTATAATTATATATATTATACCATATACGACTTACTTATGACTCTTTATTACCTGTTTATTAACAATTTCCTATTAAAGTCATGTATCAGGTAATAACTTTGTTTTTTTGTATGTTTGGATTTTTTATTTTCAGTCCTCATACTTAAATCATGGGTACATAATATTATGAATATTAACAATGATAAAAATATCATATATTATCATTATATATGTATTTAGAGTATTCCATAAATGTTATAGATATAAAATGAAATACACTTTTCATGGAGATTGTAGGTCATACGTACGCATGAACATTGTTTCCATTTTCTTGATTAATTAATTGAAAGACAAGTAAATAATATATAACCATTACATAATAATTTATATTCCATATATATCACATATTTTTCATTAAACCTAACCTTAGTACCATCCATGTAATGTTTGAACAAATCACATCATTTCAGGATCTGGTAGATTGTAGTAAACATAAACGATATTATTATATTCCCATAGAATGAAAAATAATAAGGTGTTTATGAAATAATAATTACAAAATTATAATAATATAATAAATATCCTATATATACATTTAATCCATAATTATATCCAACTGTGATAGGTGGTGGGGGAGAATGAATAACATCGGTTCTCAAGGCTATTGTCCTCCATACACACAAATGATGATTTCATATCAATTTTTATCAATGAGGAGAATGATTTCTGTTATAATATAACAAAATACCACTGATTTATATATGATATAATAATTATATTATATCATTAGTTTTTAATAATAATTTAAGGTTGTGGAGGAGGAAATAGGATAAAATGCTCTGTAAGGGACATTACCTCTTCATTAGACAACTTATTTTGAATTGCACAAAAATCCTTCTTAGGATGTGTTTATGATAAAAATAAATATTATAGGATGGGATGATGAAACTACACATATTATTTGGGTAGGTATATTCTAAACCAATTATTTTTTTATTTGTGAAGAGGAGAGGATATGGGGTGGCCTTTTATAAGTGAGGTAGATGGAAGACTTGAAATTTTCAAAATGAAATAGGTGTACCCATGTTTTTTACATTATACAAGGCTAAAAAATGGTCTATTATCAAAATTTTAATATATAATGTTAAATATTTTTTATTAAATTGGTGTCTGACATGTTTTGGGTAATTTTTAACCATTATATTTTTAGTTTAACCCCCTCATAAACCCATTTTTACCTTAACCATGGTAAATAATTTTTACTATTTTTACTATTCATTATGGTCAAAAATTAATTTGAATTTATTATATTATATAACATAAATGATTAAAAATATTTAAAAATATTTTCTAAAACCTATTCACATAATTGGAAAAATTATATTTAAAATTAACACTACAAACCTGATGAGAAAGCGGTTTTCCAAAGAAAAAATGATCATAAGTTTAAAAACGTTTTAATATAAAAATCTTATATAGAATTGATTATAATGAAATGAATTAGATTAAAAGATATATGATTTTACTAATTTTACTTTTAAAACCATACTAATTATTTTTTTTTAAATTCTTTAAAATAAATGACAATTCATTATAAAAACCAGCGCTTTTCACTATTCATCTAAAAATTTATCTTCTGAGAAAAATATAAAAAATTGATTCTAAGATAATTTTGAAACTATTATTTCAAAAATTAATTTCATTCTATCAAATTAATTTTATAAAATATAAAAAAAATTAATTTTAAGAATAAGTACCCAAAATGTGAAAAACTGTTTTTAGAAAATTATAGTGTTTAATCATAAAAGTGAATTTATTCTGATCTATTGCATAGACATAAATTAGATAAATATTATATATTTTAATGAATATATTATTTATAAATGTCATTAAGATAATTCAAAAAAATTAATTCTTTAAATTTAATGTGTTAAAACACATTTGTTTAAATAAAAATAGTTTTTCATAAAATGATTTCCATTATTTTCAAAAAAATATATATTAATTTATTACTAATTTGTTGAAAATATTTAATTATATATACATTATTAACCAATATTTTTTTCACAATTTTCTTAATCATATTCATAACTTCCATTCCATTAGATAGATGATAACTATCATATTAAATTACAATAATATATTAATATTCCCTATTTCATTTAAACATGGAATTGTGTATAATGTAAGTTAATATTAGTGTTATGTATAACAAAAGCTAAAATCAGTGATTCATGTCTCAAAATCTTTTAAAAACATTTAATTAATTTAAATAAAAAATTTTAAAAAACCTTGGGGTCTTACAGTACCTGCGCTATAGTCCAACCTTGTAAAAATTAATATGTTGTTTTTACATTAATATTTTTCATTACATATCAGTGTTTTGTGGGTAAAATAAAAAATTATTCATTCACATACAAACAGGTGATAGAGGTTAAAATCTAAATGCGTTTTGAGGAGAAATGAAAAATTGGTTTATGGTAAAAATAGCCCATACCTGATTCACCCCCTCCTAGATTCCACCCTTCATTCTATATGAATCGTCCACAGATAATGTAAAAGTTGTGTTATATCCATTTTTATCTATATTTAGATCCTTTGGAAGTTCAAAAATTTGTATTAGATCCTTGGTTATCTCTAATTTGACATTGGGTTTATTGAATATATAAAGTGAATATTTTTGATAAAATAATATACATCCACTCCTTCTTGGACAAACATGATGGTATCAAATATTAGAATGAGTAATAAGTAGAATAAATAGTCTAATAGGAAATAAAACTTCAAAAGAAAAAAGATAAAACAATATCATCTTTAGTTATTCATAATGGTGAGAATCTTTTTGCCAAATTTTTTGATTATTATTCCTTAAGTGAATATTGGTCATACAATGGTGATGATTTCATTAATTTAGGTGAGGACCTCTATCTTGAGATTAATGATTATCTTAAGAATGTATCAATTGAATTTTTAATATATATCATTAAGTCTATAGAGGTAATTTAGAATAAAAAATCACAACTAGAAAAAGAATCTATTTTATTAGAAGGACTATTGTTAAAGAAGATGAGTAACAATAATTCTCTCATAATGCTTTTGAAATCTAAATAAGAAAATGAATAACTTTATAATAAAATTTTATATCAAACCACGGAAGGATCTCAAAGTGTTATTTGTAAAAAATTTGCTTTTCTGACTATTTTATGGAAGTATTCCAGGTATTGGATAACTTACACAAATTCACCATGTATGTCTAGTATACCTATCTGGAAATAAAATCAATGAGGATAAAGTATTTTCAATTTTCCAAAGGTGAGTGAAACAAAATTCAAAAGGATAAAATTAAAAATATGAATAGATAATGATATGTAAGGATAAGTTCATTTTATGATGATAATTTCACCCTCAACATGAAGTTCAATGAACTGGAAATCAATGTGAGAGATTTGGAATCTACACGAGTTTAAAGTTCACAATATATTTAGAAAACATTATTTACTACAGAAACATTATAGTTGAGTGTTTCATCAAAAAGGACTGAAATTGGTTAAAATAATTCTTGAGATCATTTTGAGAAGCATAAACCTATACTTCTTGTAAAAAACAAACCCACTTTGCTGACAAGGTTTCTTTCATTTAATTTATTTCTTATAGAAGAGCTAGAATAAAATAAAAACATTTACAAATTTTGAAGTCTATGTATTATAGTAAAACCACTAATATATCAAGGATATTTTGGGCATGTATAAGAAGAACATCCCCCAAAAATGTTCCCAAAATTTTAGGGTTTTATTCCTAAAATAGGAAGCACATCTTGTTAGGAAGCCTACACCATAAGTGAAAAGTACGAGGCTTATTGAAAGGTGTTGGTCATATTGGAGTTTTAGAAATAGGTCCATCTATTTCACACAAAAAAATTCAATATCATCAATTTCTAGAAATCCCCAGGATTAGAGGATAAAATATACTGAAGGAACAAAACCTTCTAGAAATAATTATACAGTAGAAAATGTAGGAATCTATCATTGAAGAATACATAAGAAATTTTAGAGAAATTATATTAGATGTGTAGCATTGTAGTTCATTAGTATGATAAATTCTTGTATAATCCAACTAGTTGTCATCCATTTACTAATGAAAATAATAAACCACAATAGGTTGGGAAGCGGGTAAAGAAATAAAGGGTTTCTGCCATGAGTTATAAATTAGTGAATGAGAATTCACCGAAAATTAAGGTAATAAGGCTAATAAGTATGTGAAACCTATAGGGAAGAAATTATTCTATTTTAGTAATAGATTCCACACTATGGACCATTTAAAAGTTTCCAATAACTCAAAGAATGAATGGATAATGATATATTCAATAAGGGAACCAATTCATAAAATATGTAACCAAATAGGTATGATGGTTGAAACTCTATTTTAATAAGTAGATAATTTTCCCATGAGGGGAATGACCAAATAAAATGCAAAGGTGTGTTATCAATTCAATTAAATATGACACATGGATTTCAAATATATGTATTTTTTTACTATATAAATAATAAAAAGGGGGAAGGGACCTATGAGATCACGTTCCAATATTTTCAACAAATAATAATCCTACATCCAAATAAATAATTGAGAATGGGTTTATTAATATTATAATTATTAGTCCATATTAGTTGTTTTTCGATAGAATGCGAGAAAAATATGAAATGAAATCAAGTTCTCTATTCTCTAAAGTCAATAATTTCATTCCATATAAGGAAAATATTTATGATGGAAATAAAACCATGTTACTAAAAGGAGATTAAATTTGGATATCTAGAAGTAGTTCTAGTATAAAGTTGTTTACACACATTATTCTTGAATGAAATGAGGTTCCATTATTGATAAATCAGTCTCACACTTATTTATGAATATGTGAATCCCCTAGAAGATCCATCCTCATCCCATATTTATTTGTGGTTTTCCAGGGATCGGAAGAGAAATTGATGAATGATGGATATTATTCCCTTGATGGGGAGATCTAAAAAATGTGTGAATCTACCAGAGGAATATATTTTTTACTGAATCTAAATATATGGATAACCCCTTATAATTATGGAAGGGTAAAATATTATTCCATTATATTTATTATTTATCACATGTATATATAATTTTTATTATGTTTGAGTGTTTATCTAATATTTTTTGGGAAAACCTCACACATAAAATATTTTATCTTTTTATGAAAGTGAGTGTAGGTTCTTCAAATTTATTGAAAATCTACATGTTTCACCCTAAAAGTGAGAAATAAAAAATGGTATCATCTAAATAAATTGGATAGATTTGTAATCATAAAATTGCACTCTTGTTTTCTACAAAGGATTGTCCCATGTAAACATATAACTGATTTTTTATGGCATGTTACTATGAGAAATGTGATTCCATGTTAACATAAGGCGATGTTGTGTTGTTCATAATTTCCAAAAATCTCTTGAAACATTTAATAAATAATTCCTAATTAAATCCTTTTCTCAAGTGGGAGTTCATTGGATCACTTGAAGGGATATATAAATCATTAAGAGAGAATATTTTAGTGAAATACTTCTTATTTGAATACAAAATAGGAAGAGGAATTTAATGAAGAGTCCACCCTTTTTTTAAAATTAGTATTAGTGAAAATTTGAATTGGTATTTCAAGTGGTATCAGTCTCAATTTATATTAGACAATTAATGTGGAGAATAATATAAATCATTACCCTAAAATATTTAAAAGTTGGAGAGTATCTTACCCTTTTAATTTATTATCAATTAGTGGGAGAAGATTTATATTAACTAGTGGTGGTTATTTAGAATGACCAAAAAACAAAAAAGGGATATTTTTGTGGCTAGGAGAATAGTTGATTGTATTTACCTTCAATTAGGATTATTAATGTGATAATATAAAGGAGATATCTTTAGTGATGGATAAATAATCCACCCAATGTAATTATATGTTGATTCCAAATAAGATATTACAAGAAAACTTCTAGGTAATGGATAGAAGAAGTTAAAATCAGATGATCTGTCCAAGGTGTATCAAGTTTTTTTATTTCTTCAATCAATGTTTATACACAACTAGAAAAATGTTGAAGAATAATAATGATGTATCAGGATTCATAAAAGAAGGTTTCACCTAATATGTCATAAGATATCTCTAAAATAAACTAATTTGAATATTTTATATTCGTAAACACTATGTAACTAAACTTAATGCATTTGGAGTTATTTAAATAATTGAAATATTTATTTGATGATTATATAAGATGAGACAAATAGGGTGAAGTAACCCTTTAAGCAATGAAAATCTATTTTAAAGTTACCTATATAAATCCAGATTTTAGAGTTCTCTGAAAAAATGGATAGGTCTTAAGTATATGTTTTTCCTACTAGAATAGATGACTCCACTAAAAATGTACATATATAGGTAATGAACATACATATTTTGAGGAAGTGTAAGACTTTTAGTTCCATCCTATAACTATTTTCATTGTAATTTTTTTTGATCATAAAGGATTATCATATTACATCATTTACCATAATAAGGATTTAAATATGTTGAAACTTCACAATGGAAATAGAGTAAAACATCTAGAGTTGAATGTAAGCCCTCATATAGATATTTTAAGCCCTTTAAAATCATGATATTCCAAACACATTTATCTAATGATCCTTGTATAATACTTCAACCCTTAGAAAAATCTGGAAATGTTATTGGATGAAAATCAGGTATTTGGATTTTGAATTTGATGATGGAGGAAATATATGGGATGATACAATAGTTTTTTATAATGGTGTAAACATCACAAACACAAATAATGATCTTTTATCAAGTGTGAGGAGAAGTAAAATTTGATCTTAATTTATAAAAAGTTAAGTTCTAGGAAAAATGAATAGATAGTTTAAAAAATTTGTTATTTATGATGAACTAAAAATTTTATGATGTTAAAGACATGATTTGGAGTTTTGAAGATCATGAATAATAGAGAATCCTATATTTGAGGCTAATTTTCCAATCATCAAGAAATTTTAATAAAATAATCAATGTAAATAAAAACAGTAAATGTATTTTTTGATCAAGAATATAAAATTATTGGGTTTGTAAGAATAATACACATGATGAAACATTAAAACTCAAGCATCTATTAAACATAGCCTATATAATTTTGATATGTGGTTATTAGCTTGTTCATGGAGATATAATATGGATTTCTGGTAATTTTATGAAGGCTTCAAAAATGATAATACAAAAAAATTCAACGAATCTAGATAATAAATATTAGTACCATGGAACAAATATGATTTATTCTATGAACATTATACATCTTTGAAGAATTGAATTGTGTACTTTTTAGTTGATTTTGAGAAAAATAAGTCATCAGTTTTTAAGAATAAATAATATTTTATTCTAAATCATTTCATAAATCAGAAGCATTTATTGGGGGTATTTTTTGGTATACTTCTATATTTGAAAATGGTGACAATAAGAATACCTGGAAACCTATAATGGGTATTAAATAATGGTTCCTTTTCTCTGGAAGTAATTTTTTCATCCCAAAATACCATTTATGGTATTTTTAAAAGATATAATGAGTTTAATATAACCATAGGTGAACATAAGTATCATGAAATCAAGAAGGGATGATGAAAAGTGAGAAAAAAGATATTGATTCTGTTGAGGAGGCTACATGATATGTGAGTATCTGGGAGAACTGAATCTCTACAAGAAGAAGAAGAGGATGTTGTTTCATACTATAGAGAAACATAAGTGAGATAGAAAGTGAATTCACAGGTGATAAAGTGAACAATTCCATGAAATATTCTAAGATTATGTTCAAGTGTTTAAATATATATAAAATACATTCTAGTTTTTAGTATTGAAAATTTAGTCTAATAAGACAATAAACATATTTCAAAGATATTTTTACAAATAATACTTCTAGATACTGAGTTTCATATACATTTCATGAAGAAATTATGACATTTGAAGACCATGTGGTGAGTAAGTAGATCAAATTTCATTTCTTTAGTGTCACTCGGTGCATAGATTTGGTCTAATTCAGAAGGATAAAGGAATAGGGAACTAGAGGGAACTGATTACTATGGAAGCAATATAAAAGACCCCTCACATGTTTAATATATTGGAGGATCATCACCTGTAATATATAGTTCAAATCTATTCGACTAAGGTTTCTTGATGATCCATATCCACCCATGGTAATTAGTGATTAAATTATATAGGATAATTCTTGACTCAATGGTAGTTGACATGGTAAGGATTTGTTTACCCACACAAGGACTAAGCCTTGTCAAAATAATATTTACATTCATCATTATCTCTACATATAAGTGTTTGGATGGGAAAAATACAAAAAACGATTCATTAACATCCTAATAAGTATAAGATGTTTAAAACAAAATGGGTTTGAAGACAAAATAAGACTTGGTTTTGGGTAAAATTAGTCCACACATGATTCACCCCACCTCTCAGGTGTGTCTTTACGGTCCACCAGGACAATTAATTGTTTCTATGTCTGACCAATATGTCTATATTAGGCCTATTATATATCTTAATACAAATCTCAAGGTATATGAATCGTTAATCCTAGTATATATCATTGGTATATAGGGTGGTTCTAGAGTCGTAAAGACTATATAATACTATACTAGAGGCCAAAGTTCAAATTTGGGCACTAGTTTTTTTATACTAATATATAATTATTGTATCAATACTATATAATAGAATCAATTCAATCGAATTTGGATTTCAAGCCGCATATGTGGGCCTATGGGTCATCAAGACTTTGGGCCATCAATGGCCTTTAGGCCATAGGGCATTTGGGAAATCAATGGCTTTTTCGATTTAGGGCCTCCAATTTGTGTAGTATATCAAGTACACCTTACTAGAGAAACACAAAACTAAAGAATTGGAGAAGTGGAAGTCACTAGGATGGGAATATTAGAACCGAGAATGAAGGATTGATATACGATACATGTTATCTTGATATGTAGAAAAACTCAAATCACAATAAGACATTATAACTATCATGTGCGGAGATAAAAATAGACTTTAATAGGTGATGGAGTGGGAGAGTTTATCTGGTATAGTTGAGTCAAATAAATATATATGTTCTTGGTGCCTCTAGGCCTCTAGGCCATGTAATTCTATTATTTTTGTCACTAGGCCTCTAGGCCTTGTAAATGATCCCTCACAACCTAATTAAAAAATTATTATCCAGAAATAAAAAAATATTGAACTAGCGAACTTGGTATACATCATGGCATACCTAATAAATCTAATCATAGAAGCATAATGGATTTTACTCATTCTTTATCTAAAGTCCATTCAACAAGGAATCATTTTCATTAAAACATTCATACCATATAAAATTATAAAAATACACTCTTAGGTTGTTCCATACCAAATCACTTCAATACCTTGTCAGTGTATATACCTTTCCATAGTCCAATAAGCTTCTTTGGCCTATCATGATGAGTCTTGATTCCTTGTATTAAGAATACATCACCAAATATTTCATATAAAATATTTATTCATCCATTTCTTAAATAACTATAATACTAGTATTTCATTTCCTTGTAGTAATATATAATTCATATACACTATAAGGAAATTCACTTCACTCACACTAAACAACATATAGATACAAGAATCACATTCATTATTTGTGAAATCAAATTATCTTATGTATTCATTATGTTGAATGTTCCATGGTCTAAATACTTCATTTAACATATATATGTATCTCTACATGTTGAACACCTTATTAGCATCATTTTGTGTCATAAACCTATCTGGTTGTGTCAAATCTCGATGATTCATTCAATAATGATGTCAATATTTTTTTCCATCATATTTTGTTTCTAATTTCAGGTTGTTCTTGGTTGTTTTTATCCTTGTATATGGTCATGGGTGTCATTTTAGATTCAGTTTATGTGTGGACTAGAGGCCATAACTAGACAAGGGATATGGTGTCCACCAGCAAGCCAGTGAGGGACACTAGCCAACCAGTTGACTGACCAAGGCTAACCTAGTCTACATGATGTCCATTAGCTGACAAGTGATCATATACCAGTTATCTGGTAAATGGTTTGTGGTTGTATGAATTCTTCCTGCAACCAGTGGATCATCAGTGATCAGCCATCATCCAACCAATAGAAATTATTGGTTACATGAAATCTTCTTACAACCACCTACTAGCTAACTGATCACCAACAACCAACTAGTCGGATCTACAGAATAGATGATGATGCTAAAATAGATGATAAAAGTAAGGTCATTTTGGAAATTTTAATTGGAAATCCAATTTATTCTTCCATCCTTATCCATTGACCAAAAATTGACTCATAAAAACCAAAGAGGCCTCTTTAGATGTTTTTTACTCTTCTAACACAAATCCATGGAATATTGAAGTGTCTATTGAGGCTCAAATCTTCTTTGGTACGTCTAACTCTGATTTGGTATTGTATCTTCTTAGTCCTTGTGTTACTCTAGTTTCTTTCAATGCATTGACGATAAAAACCATATGAATTTATTAGATTTGGGTTTATAATTTAGAATTTTGGTTCTATTCCTCTCCTTTTTTCTTTGTTAAGATTCTTCTATCTAGATTGTAGGTCCCTTCTGGTAGATGTAATTCCAAGTGTTTCATGATAAGTGGTTTCATAAGATAAATTTTTTCAGTAAAAATATCTTTATTTCATATTTTAATTTGTTTCCTACATTTTTAATAAATCATGGTTTATGGTTTTATAATGGAAATGGTTTTTGAATGGTTTTTAAATCCTTATTTTGGTAATATGGTAATTTTATGAAATTGTAAATGAATGAATTTCCCATTATGTTTTTAATGAAAATGGATTTCAATTAATTTTTTTGTGGATGTAATTGTTGTTTGATTATTTATATATTAAATTACCATAGAACCTTTGAATTATGAAAAATGTTAAAACAAGTGTTGTTATTATTGGGGGTGGGAGTTACTCTCGTTAGTGGACTCTAACACCCTAGGACTGTTTTTTAGGGTAATACATTTAACAGGTACCCAATTGTTTTTTCATGGAGCCACAATCATGAGTGTACCCTTTCTCCCATGGCCCATTATTACTAGGGTAATGTGTACACTAGGTATCTGTTAGTCACATAAACTCTGAAATGACCCTCTCTAACCCTGACATCAACTAGCCAAGGTATAAGTTTACTTATTTCCACATTTTGGAATTTTTATTTGGAATGTTTTGGTAAACTAATTATTATTGATGTTATTGAAAACCCAATTTATTTATAAATGTTTTAGAAGTGATTTATAAAGGGAGGATCTCAATGTTTTGTATAACTATTAAAAAATATGTTTTATGCATTATTTTTATTTACTTGAGAACAATTGGTTTATATTATAATGACTAATTATAAAACTATTTGTGGGATCCTTTTGGGTTTGTTTTGATCACACACTATATGAATATTTTGGTGTATGTAGTCGTTGTTTCTTATGATTCATGTAAAGGATATGAATTATACGGTAGTTGTGGGTTTTTATCATTAGTAGGGTGTGAGATTATGGTTATGAATTCATGTCACACTATGATTGGTTGTTATTCTACTTAGGTACCATGGTTTGTTTTGTTGTTTGTCACATGAATTTTCCTTTCGTACACCTCTTCTACACTTTTTATAAATACTGTCATACTAGATTTTTATTAATATATATATTCTTGGTTTAGATATTATGTGTAAAAATTATGCCCTGAATTTTTTATTGATACCCTGACTCTTTTCACAAGTCAATTCAGATCGAGAACAAACATTCGGTTGTGTTAGGCCAGTTAAAAGTTCCTAGATATTTTTTTATTCAGGTTGGTTTGTGAAAAATTAAAATCAAAGGCACTGGTTTGTCTATTCTCATTCTTAGGATGTATCTTGGAATGTCATGGTATATTTGATATATGATTTATGGGGCTTAAGGTATGTGTTGTGAAATATTTCCTAGATATATTTCACCATGAAAAGTGTTACATTACAACATAAGGTCAGAAAATTAGTCTTTTGTGATAGAGTGATTTAATCTCTATCACCTTTTCTATCACCCTATATAATTCTCATTCACATTTATTATCTTATGTTGGAATTAATTATTGTGTCACAGGTTATTATGTATCATTGGGTGATGTTGTGTAGTACTATACCCCCCAATAAGACTTCCAATGAATCCTATGTAGGGTGATAGAAATGAAATTTGGTAAGGAAACCCTCTAGTTGATCATAATATCATTCAATTAGTTCTGCACATAGTCTGATATATGGTCTATGGTGTGATACCTTCCCCAAATATAGATAGGGATGCATAACCTCAAAGAGATAATGATAATAATATATCCCATGAGTTTCATCTTAAAAAAAACTACAACCTTCTTGGTGAATAAACATACCCATGTGGTGGAATAATGGTTGAAAAATCGATAGGATATTGGAATTCACGGAGACCCCATATTCCATCAAGGTGAGGTGGTTTATTATTAATATTTTAGGCTTGTTTTGAAGATGGCGAGATTCATTAGTCTTATAAAATAAACATGAGGTATTGGATTAGAATGATCTTAATATTTATTAGAAAATTCTACGAGAGGTCTATGACCTTGGTGAAATGCTTAGAGAACATAAATGATGAGCATTGGAGTCAGACATTATTGGAGTGTTCTAATTGCTTTGTTGAGATATCTCTGTCTTCACCTGAGGTTGTGTTAAATGAGAATTTGAAGGCTTAAAGTTTTAAAATGGTTCTTTGACTTGATATTGGGTCAAAAAAATCATTCCAATGGTTTCTATTATTTTTGAGGTGGTGGATACAAAATTAATGGTTCAGTTTGAATTTTCCATCATGTTATTGATAACAAGAGTTCCCTCTACATCTAGTGGTGGCTTTAGGGGTTATTTTAATGTATAAACGAAATTAGAGTGAGTTTCATAGAGGAACTAGTGGTGGTTCTTGAAAAACTTTTTATTAATGGTATGAATTTTTAATAGTGTGGCTAGATAGGACACACAAAGAATTCTTTCCCCATCCTTGTGAGAATATTCAACTTGTGTGGACCTCATTGTCACTTATAGAGGGTTTTCAAGGAACTCTATTTTCTATTATTTGGAATGGTATTTTTGACACCTAGATGATATATAGTGTAGTTAGATACTTTATGTGAAATAGATTTCATTACATAGGCCTACAGAACAAAGATGTTACAAAAAATATTAGAGACTCCGAAGGATGTTTATATATGTCTTGTGACTATGAGCAGTACCATTTCTATAGATTAAAAATTAGAGAAAAATTTATTTGACATAGTTCTCCACCACTCTTTCATTAGAACATATTTTTTGTATCGTTTAAAACATAATCTGGAAGTCATTCCATTGTTTATGGAGTTTATAGAAACTATTGTAAAGAAGAAGGTATATGGTTTTTTATTCCCCCAATTCCTTTTATTTACGTCTTCTTGTTTGGTATTTTCTAGTTATCGACATAGACTTCTATGATGTTATCGTTGGGATATATTGGTTTATTTCCCAAAAATATTGAATCATCTACTACCACTGATGGGTGTATTTTACTACCCCAATGAAGAATACCTTTTATTTTAAGGATACAAGACCCATGGTCTAGTCAGGAAAGGCCTCCACTTCCTTATCATGGTAGGTTAATATCTTTATTATCATCCAAAATGATAATTGAATATTTTAGTTTTCATCTTCCTCTAATAGTAAATTATTTTTTTTGAGGTCTTTATAGTTGACTTTTCTATTTTTACTCTATATAGAGAATATGAATTCTCAATAATAATTCCGTTGTAAAATTCATTGATATCAATTCCATCTTACTACCTGGATCCAGATGAGTTTAAAGGGATGAAAATTCAATTGGTCAATTCGAGATCGAATGGATTAATAAACCATTATATGTCACCCTTGGTGGAACATGTTCTCTATTCTAAGAAGTTTGATGAAACTCTCCACATAGGTATTGATTATCAGAAGCTCAAAGGGTAATAATCAAGATAAAAAACCAGTTTCCATTGTTTTATGATTTGTTTAATCATTTGACTGAAGAAAAGTGGTTCTCAAAATTTTATTTTCAATATCATTATCACAAGCTCACAATCAACGTTTTTGATATTCTAAAGACTACCTTCAAGAGTAGGTATTAAAATTTTGTGTACATTATGATTCAATTTGGCATAACTGTTATTCCTGTACTCTTCATAGCATGGATGAACTGAATATTCCACCAATACATTGACACTTTTGTTTTGGTGTTCATATTTAAAACTTGGATGTATTCAAAGGGAATAAAAGATGATGCACATCACCTAGACATTTTTTAGGTATCCTATGGGATCATGAACTATATGAAAAAATATATAAATTCAAATTCTAGAACCGAGAAGTTATGTACTTAGGAAATGTGATCTCAAAACATGGTATCTTAATGGATATTAGAAAGGTGGAAACATTCATATAATGGTATGAACTATGCAATGACATTAAGATTCAAAACATCCTTGGTTTTGTAGGATATTTTCAACGAATCATGAATGATTTATCAAAATATGAATCAACATTGGCAACTATCACCTAAAAATGGGAGAATTTACTATAGTTCATAGAGCGTCAGGAATCTTTTGATGAACTGAAGTAATGATTAACCTCATCCTCTATTCTAACTCTATTAATGGCTAGAAAAGGATATGTGGTTTTTTTTGAATCATCATTAGCAGGATGGGGACAAGTCATTATGAAAGAAGGTCATGTTATATCTCATAGATCATGCCATCTTCAACCACCTGAAAAGAATTATCCCACTTAGAATTTAGAACCAATAGATATCTTACTTTACTATAAGATTTGGATACACTAGATCTTTATGGAACAGTTTATCGTTTACTGTGACCATAATAGTATGGGGTACATACTCTCTCAGAAATATTTGAGTCTATGATATAAATTATTGGTGGAATACCTATTGTTGTTCTACATTGATAATTCTTGTACACTATAAAGGAGTAATGAGGTTGTAGATGTTCATAGAATGATATATCCTTCATACGACGTGAAGGAATCCATGGATGAAAATAACTCAATGGGACCCTTTGCATGAATAAACTTAGATGAAAAGGAAGAAGTGTGTGGAAATGTTTTGGAAAGCATCCAATTAATGCCCTTAGTTTGTAAGTTGATTCATTATGGGAAATAGTAGAATAAATAGTTTTATAATTTAAAAGATTCAATATATTATGCGGTGACCATCAGTGAATGGTATTTCTTCTAAGGAGGTAGATTTTTCATCAGGAATCAGTATTTAGTTTCTTTGTCCATAAGTAAAGCTATGATGGGGGTAGGTATAATTACATGTGGGTTTCCATCCCTTACGAAAAAAATATGTTCTAGGAAAGTAAGCGTCAATTTTGGTTCCCTACTTTGAAACACGACAAAAATGACTTTGTATATCGATGCTACACTTTCCATTAAATTATAGTTGGGCACCAAAATCCATCAAGTTTTCTTTAGCCTCTTCCAATGCCAATATGGAAATGCCATGAGATATCAATGGATTTCATTATTGGCATACCACAGAATCCCTCATGTAAGAACTCTATTCAGGTGGGTATTGATCGGTTAACCAAGATGGTGAACTTCATACCAATGAATGACACCACTAAAGTAGAGGACTTGGGGAAGTTATATGTAAATGAGATTGTGAGGTTTTAGGGGACACCAATAACAATTATCAAGGATAGAGATCCCTGTTATACCTCCTACTTTAGGTAGAGCCTTTGGAAGGTGATGGGATATCATGTCAAGATGAGTACATCATATCATCATTAGATGGATGAGAATACATAATGAGAAATTAATATTCCTAAAGATATGATATATACTAGTATCATAGAATTTGAACATCTTTGGGATAACCATTTGGGGATAGTTGTGTTTTCCTATAATAATATGTACCAGTGTTTTATAAATATAAAAACCTTTCAATTTTTATATATTTAACCTTGTAACTCACTATAATACTAGTTAGACATGGGTGATACATTCCAGGTTGGAAGGAGTTTGGTTTTGGTGAAAATGATGGGGATCCATCATGGGGATATATTTCGATGCATATTTAGAAAATATTATTTATTGAACATTTGATGATTTTTTTGTCTAAATGACTTTTTAAAGGTGATTACATGATAAATGATGATCCTTTTTTGAAGATATTATTATTTGAATATTTGATTTGAATCATGTGTTCTTTTTACTTAATTGTTAAAATGGTCCTTGGTTTTATTTTATTGTATTTTACTATTATGTATTTTATTAATTAAAAATTTTAATTGAAAAGATATTTTTTGACAAAAACATGACGTTGTTAGAATTCCAATTTGTCACTATGATGAATTTTATTTGAAATATAAATTCTCAAAGTTTTTTGGTGGATTCTAAAATTATCATATTTCCATTTATCAATTTCTGATAAATTGTGTTCGAATATTTTTAATCATATTTTTTGAGAGACCAATACTCAAATTATTGGTTTCGATTGATATAGGGAATTTTTTTAAGAGATTATTTTATTTTCAATAAATATATTTTTTTTATCTTTGGCGCATCAAATCCTAGTCGTGGAATAGAAAAAATTTCATATTGCAGAAGAAGTATTTGTAAGACAATTTTTAGCAGATATATATTTATAAATTGAATTCTTATATCTTCAGGAATTATAATTTTTTCCAAGTTCCATAATTGAATTTTAGTGACATGCCAATTAATTTCTATTTACATCAATTTATTTCAAGTTTATTCCTCAGAGGTTTGAATGTTTTCCTATGAGGGAAGTATCCCAGATTTCCCTGTATGATTAATGAGCTACATGAAAAGAATACTACTGAAAATTGAGCCATATTTGATGAATAATTAAGAATTGTCACGAACAATGATTCCAACAAGAACCGTAACTAATTCTTTGAGTCCAATCCATTAGCAACAGACCCTTATGAAAGAAGAAAAAATTGATCATTTTTTTCAAAGGAACCTTTCCGATGTTGAGCTTAATTGAAGAGTTTGAAGATGACTGAAGATGAATGATTCATAAAATAGTTCTTCAAATTGAGCCAAGGAAGTTGACTTGAAGGTCCTAAAGCATGATTATGGGTGGATTAAAAATCATTTGATATTGATGCTGAGTATGGTATTGATGAACCAATTATTCTTGATTAAGTAATTATAGATCATACTCAACAATATTAAGTAAGTGGATGAGTTATTGTACTCAGTGATTTGATTATAAGGTTCAGAGGGTACGTCAACTATCTCAAATGCTAATATTGTTATTTTTTATGCCCCTACATTGTTTCATTTAAATTCTTTTAATATTGATTCAGATATGATTTTTTTCATATTGGATTAAGGATTTTTAATTTTCATAGGGAATTTATATGTGCATGGAATGTTTTCATGTGGGATCTCTTATTTCCTTTTATCATATTATTTCTATACCAAAATTTTTGTTTTAATTAACTATAGTAGTTGAATGTTGATTGTTGATTATAGATGATCCAAAAAACCTAGTTGTTTTTGAGTGGGTTTGTTTGGCTCAGCATCAATATGGGGTACCTCCATTGTGCCAATCTCATAGTGCCACTTATCTCATGTGTTGTCCTACATTTAGTTATGTGAACCACATGCTTCATCTTAGCCATCCATGTGGCTGTGATATCATGTTTTTTACATGCACCGTCTGATGATCAGTGACACACCATTATTACATCTGCTCCACCTAGATTCGGGGTCGACTCACTATCACTATGCAGAGAGGTTACACATTGTTTGGTTCAAACTGTGAGTTCCTATAGCGAGGCTCTTTCTCTAAGGAAAATGGTTCACATTGAATAAGTAGAAATGAGGTAATTCGACCACATACACTCCCCATCCCCAATCTCATTCCAACCCCTTTAACAAGAGTACTTCATATATTGAGATTTAGTGGAGATCAACTTGATCTTGTGTATATGGTGTCTAGGCCACAAATGGGCTCCTGATCTTGATTTTTTTTCATCATAACTAGGTTTTAATTTAGATTCATATATCTTTATAAATTTATTTTTTCTATCACATATAGAGTACTATCATTTGTGTGTGTGTGTGTGCATGAGTCCATCCAAGGGTGGAAGGTGTTGACACTACGTGGCATATTTCACCACTTCCATATTGTTTAACAAGGTTATGATCTTGAGATACATTCACTGGTCTTGTTTTTAATTTCATTGAGAATGTACCATTCTTTTCTTACATTATTTGGTAGTGACAAAAGACTGGCCTGAGTGTTGTTATTGTAGTCCATGTAGGATGACGCTGATCTAGAGGACGTAATATCATGTATTATTTCCTTTCTCTTATTTCTTTTTTTCATTATTCAAGTAACTCAATTTTATAAAAAAATCACATTGTTTCATTTCACCTTCATTTTAATTATGTCACCTCTAATTTGTATCCTAGTAATACACAACAATGGATCTTGAATGTTTTAGGGATTAAGGTTTAACCCCAACAAGTGGTATCATAACATACTGTAATGTTAATAATGTGTTCCACTAAATTTGATATTGAAAAATTTTATAGTGAAAATAATTTTAAAATGTTGAAAATTAAAATGACTTACCTACTATATCATAATGATTTAATTGATTCACTTGTTGGAACAAGAATGAAAATTACCACCCCTTCCTCGGATGGGTAGACTGTTGTCACTTATATAGATGCCCTTAAAGAAACTCTTACAAAATCGAAAATATTAATCCTTTTATCTTTAGTAGATAAAGTCCTCAAAGAGGTTTCATATAAATCTCAATCAATTGGTATATAGTCCAGACTTGAATACCTTTGTATGTCTAAGCCTCTTGTAGGTATATTATACAAAAAAAAAATGAGATTATACACTTTCAAAATGCACCGTGGAACTATAGATAAAATACACAATAATGAATTTAATAAAATACTATTAGATTCCTCCAATATAGATATTAAATTGCATGTTGAAGATCATACCATTATATTTCTAACTTCATTAGATGATTCCATTAATGATGTTAATGATTCTATTATGTATGGAAAAGATGAACTCACACGTGAAGAAGTTAAATCTAATTTACTCTCCAAAGACTTCAAAGGAAGGGTAATGTTAATTCAAAGGTTCATGGATTAAATATTAGGGACATATGTGTATGTACGGGTAGAAGAGATTCATAAGGATGGAGGAAAGAAAGGGGTCAGGTAATGAAGTAAAGGTATAAGTTTGAGAACAATGTAATTAATTGTTTTCAATGTAAACAACCTGGCCACATTAAGAGGAATTTTTTTAATAAGAATGGTTAATATGGATACAATAGTAATAAACATTACTTATTATATGAGTAGGACTTTGACACTACTTATGTGTTAAATGATAATGATACAACCTTCTATGGTGAATGGATCTGAGATTCAGATTGTTCTTTTAACATATGTCTTCTGAGTGTATTATTTAATGATTTGAGGGAAATTAAATCCTGTGAGGTCTTCTTAGGGGAAAATCGCAGTTGTCACATTTTAATAATAGGCCTTGCTTTGTTATAGATTCATTATCAGACTATAAAAACACATTAAGATGTTAGGTGGGTACCTGAAATTAAAAGAATCCTAATCTCCAAAGGATTACTTAACTTGAAGGACTATAATTTTAAGATAGACTCTCGAAGACTTAGATTTTCCAAAGGACCCCTCATAGTTATAAAAGGAATCCTTCACAGTGGGATTTATGTCATAGATGATGATGTTTATAGAATTTAGTTGAATAACACTTGTTGTTCAACACTTGATTACACCACCCTTTGTCGAATATGGTTTGGGAACATTAGTTCCACAAGAATTAATGCACTTAAAAAACAAGGTCTTATATTTAATGTCACATGTAGGAGTCTTCCATTATGTGAAGATTGTGTATATGGATAATCCATAGGAGTTAGCTTTAGTAGGTTTATGTATAAGGCTAAATAACACCTTGAATGTGTTTATTCTGATTTATGGGGTCTTTTAGGGTCACCTCACATGGTGGAGGCTTGTACACTATGAAATTCATTGATGACTACTCTTGGAAATTTAGGATTTATATAATCAATCATATGTTTAGTATTTTTCAGACTTTTATGAAATGGAAAGAAGGGGTAGAAATTGAGTCTAGTAAGAAACCCAAATTCTTAAGAATTAATAATGATTTAGAGTATGTATCCCCAAAATTCATTGAATTCTATGAATATGAGGGAATAAAAAGATATCAAATTTTTGTGGAAACTTCATTATATAATGGATTAGTATAGTGGATGAATAGAGCTACTAATTAGAGGATTAGGTGCATTTTGTCCCACTGAAAACTCCCCAGGTCCTTCTGGGGCATAGATTTCTCAACAACAGTCTACCTCATTAAATGTTTCCCATATTCTACTAATTCTTATAGGGAACCAAAATAACTCTAGAAAGGTTCTCCCATGAACCATGCATGTTCTAGGATGTTTTGATCCACAGCTAATTCTCATACATGTACTGATAAGCTAGATTATAGGGTTGTGAAGTGTATATCCATGGGTTATCTAGAGGGGGTTAAAGGGTATCATATAGGGTTAAATAAACCAAGTTATCAAATGTGTATATTTATTCAAGATTTCATGTTTCATGAGGATGGTCTCCCTAATTCTAAGGGAACTGAACATGTAGAATCTCTTAATGGCATTGTAGAACCCTTTAGAGTCTCAACACCCTTGTGTGTTGAAGTTACATTAGAATCCAATGGCCATTCTAAATATTGGTTTTTTCATGATCTCTATATTTCTTAGACTCAAGTTAAATATGAATCTGATTTAGATTTTGAACTTGAAATTGATGATCCAAATTATTTGATAAGTTATCATCTCACTCAAGATTGAGAGACAAAAGTAATTAGGATTCCACTAGAAATCTATCAGGCTTATATTGAAATTTATGTGTTTAGTGTTGCTCAACATTTGTTTAATGATGATCCTCAAACTTATAAGAATGTATTTAAGTCCAAATAAGCCACTCTATGGATAGGTACAATGCCAGAAGAGATGAATTAACATCTAATGATCCACACTTGGGCTCCAGTCTCCAAACCTCATAACTAATAGTTTATAGGTTCTAAATGGATATATGAGAAGAAGAAAAAAACAATTTTGGAGAAACTGAAATCAAATTCAAATAAAAAATGATTAAAAAAAGAATCCTTCAACTTTAAGGCATTGATTATTGTGAAATATTCTCCCCAATTTTTACACACTCATCTATAGGAATTATTCTTTCTTTTTTGTTCAAGTTTGATTTTCATGGTGAACAATTAGATATAGAAACATTTTTTTCATGGTAAACTTGATGAAACAATTTACATGACTCTTCCTAAAAGTTTTTCAAATATGTTTAAACCCAATCAAGTTCACCTTTTTTTGAAGTCCTTGTTTGAGATTAAACAGCCTTCAAGGAAATGGTTTAGAATGATTGATTCTATTATGATTGAAAATAATATTACCAGAATGATGTTTAATGAATGTGTATACTATAAAATTGTTATACATGAATTTATTTACATGTTATTATATGTTGATGAATTTATTTTCATATTTCAAAACATGTAGATTATGAATTTTGTCAAGAAACATCCGAAATCTCTCTTGGAGATGAATGACATAGGACACACAAAGAAAATCATAGGTATGGACATAGTGAGAGATAAGAAGACATGGACCTTATAACTATCTCTGTCTTCTTATGGTAAGAAGGTATTAAAAATATATCTATTTGAGGACATTAAACCTATTATCATTCCTTCAGGACGACATTTTAAATTGTTTTTGGATCAAATCCCTAGAAATGATGATGAGGATGCCTTTATGAATAAGATTCCATATACTAATGTATTAGGTAGTCTTATGTATTCTATGATATACTCTAGGCCATGTAATGCTTTTACTCTATGCTATTTAATTTGGTTTATGGGAAAACTTGTTAAGCCTCACTGGCATGCCTTGAAGTGGATCCTAAGGTATGTATCGATATATGAAAAGATATCCATTCTATATGGAAGAAATTGTAGTTTTAATGATAACATTGTTGGATTTATTTACTCTAATTATGCTACAAATGTTGACACTGGAAAATCAATAACAAGTTATTTATTTCTTACATATAGAGGACCAGTCTCATGGAAATGAAATATGAAGCCATTGGTTTCACCCTCCACTACTAAGGATGATTATAATTTCCTGAAAAAAGCCATAAAAGAGGCTATATGGTTGAAATGTTTTCTTTTCATGTTATCTTTATCTGCTAATAAAATAGTTTTTCATTGTACTATACCATCTACATTGAATCTATCTATGAACTATGAATTCCATGATAGATTGATTCACATTGATATTAGACTTCATTTTTAAGAGATATTATAGAATTTTGGATAGTGCAAGTCATTAAGATACCCCTAGGGGACAATCTGGCCAATAGTTTGACTTAGGTTGGGCTATTGTCCATGTTCATGAACTGCCTTAAATTAATGAAAAAATTCCCAATTCTATAACATAGGTTGTGAGAAAATTATCCATAAAATACATTTAATTTTAAGGGGGAGAGTAGTTGTTTTATTTTTCTATATTGATTCCTTTAAATTCCTTTAATATTGTTCCAGATATGATTTGTTCATTTTTGGATTATGTATGTTTAATTTACATAGGGAATTTATATGTGCATGGTACTATTTCACATGGTATCTGTTGTTTCCATTTATCCTATTATTTTTATTCTATATTTTTTGTTTTCATTACATATAAGGGTTTAATGTGGAACATTTATTAATGGTAATCCAATTCTTCTAGTTGGATCTGGGTGTGTTTTTTTTGCTTGAAATTGATTCTGGGTAGCCCCATTATGAAAATCTGGTAGTGCCACTTGTCTCATGTGATACCCCCCATCAGTTATGTGAACTATCGGCTTCATCCTAGCTTAAAATGCCATTATGATCTCATGTTTCCTACCTAAGTCGTCTAATGATCCCTAGAACACCATTATTACATCTACTCCCCCTTTTTTTGGGGTTGATTAACATTCACTGTGCAGAGTGGTTCCCCTTCATCTTGTTCGAACTGTGATTTTCTAGAGAGATGATCTTTCTCTAAGCAGAGGGGTTCTTGGAGAAGAAGAAGTTGAACTAATGTAATACAGATTTTCACACTCCCTATCCATGAACACATTTCGCCTTATGTAATTAGAGTACTTATTTTTTGGAGATTAAATATAATTAGACATGATTTTGGGAATATAATGACTAATCCTCAAGATGGTTCCTGATCTGGACTCTCTTTTAACCATAACCAAGTTTCGATTTCGATTATTGGCTATGTAGTGATTTAATAGTTTCTATCATGCATAGATATGTATCCTTTGAATGTGTGTGCATGATTCCATATAAGAGTGGATGATGTTGACTCTACCTGAAATATTTCAGCACTGCCACCTAGTTGAACAACTTCAGCCTCCTTTGAGAGTTTTTATGGTCTTGTTTTCATTACTTTGAGTCTACATATTTCTTTTCACCCTTTTTTTCTTAGTAATAAAAGTCAACTCATGACCCCTCCCTCCAAATATTCCACAATGAATTAAGACAAATAATGAGCCCCGATCCTTGCTTCCAGTAGGCCTCGGGTAGGAGATAGGCATCGAGGGTATTAAAATCTCATAAATGGGAGGAATTACCCTCTATAAAATAAATTGGATAAGGTGGTAAGGTATATATTCAACAAACAACTCAAACACACAATATAAAATGAAATCCAAAAACCATTCAACATGCATGTATTAATAGAACTAATAATTATAAAAAACTATCTAAAGTAAATGCCCAATGTAATACTAATACATAGACACAACATATATCCAGTGGCCTGATCTAGAAATACCCAGAATGGTCCATGTAATCCTTCTTGAAACCTGAAAATAGTTTTATATACATAGGGTGATCATACAAGTGTACTCAGTAGAAAAAACTCAATCCTTTCATGCAAAGGTGAATGAATAACCTTAATTCACCTTTGTGAAAAAAATTGAAACAAACAAAATATATCAAGGTATAATAACTTCCCATGAAAAAAAAGGAATTCCCACCAAATATCGCAAACCAAGAAATATAATATGATAGGAATCACATCGATAATGGTTACCCAGAAAACTTTCCCACTGGTATGCCTCTCTCACACCTAATGTCATATTTCTTGGTGCTCCCATCTCTTCCTTACACCACATCGCACCACAAGCACATCAAGAAACACCTTTCTAGCAGATACCTAGGTTCAATACCCCCACAAGCACAACCACACCACATATTTTAATAAAATCTAGGAAACAATAAAACCACTACCATAACAAGAGTAGTAGGGTGTCAGGAAAATTTAGTACATCAACCTTGTCCCCTCCACCTACCATGTACAAATACCACCAAAAGAAATCCCACAAGCATGGTCACGTCTTTCCCGAAAACACCCGGGACATCATATAGCACCTGCAAAACCCTGTGATATCGCATCTCACCAGAAGACACATGGGCCCTCACAAATATCATATAATGTAGTAACAGACCTCTAGAGATCACATCATTTGAAATACCTCCCTCTCCAATAAGAGAGTGTTGGAAGGAGTGGGTACCCAACCATCTATACTCCTCCCCAAGTGTTAGGGAAAACACCCCTTCATGACTATAGAGGTGGAATCATAATTTTCTCAATGTGGGTGGGGTGCATATATAAAAAAATATAAAAGAATATATATATTATCAATCACTCAAACCCAACCTATGGGTCCAAAATCAAACCAACCAATGCATAAAACTGTAACTTTTACTACCTCCTCTAAATGCATAACACCACACTACACGTCGCAGACCCCATTTCACATTCCCCAAAAATTTCATTTAATCATACCATTATTTTCATTATTTGCTATCAACCACGTTTAAACACACAATCCACCATTTAATTATTCATTAACAATTTTCAACCCATTAACCAGACTAACCCAAGCCATTCCAAACATTATCAAAAAAATATGTATTTTTTCCATCACCACTCAGGAATCTAGAATAATGAAAACACATATCAGAAAGGGGTCAATATCCCCATAATACCATCACCTCTCCTTCCCAAAATCACATCCAAAAAAACAACATCCTCACTTCCCCAAAAGTACAGCCAAAGTGACCACCTCCTCACCACCCAAAAGCATGGACAAACAGACCACCTCCTCACCACCCCAAAAGCATGACCAATGAAACACATATCTCCCCACACTCCATTTCAATGACAAACCACCATCCCACAATAATTAACACCCATTACAACACAACAAGAAACATTTTTATATATTTATAAATAGAATTTTATCACATTATATTTTAATTTAGGGGAAATATCACACAATTAAAAATACTTGGGTAGCCATTTAATTATCCAAATATAAGTGGTTCATCAATTTCCATTTTATGGTGATATAAAAATAATTAAAACCAAATATCAAATCACAACACATATATCCAGTGAAAAAAAATCCCCCAACAGCCACCATTTTCATCATGTCATCAATCCTGTATAATTCAAAATATCATAAATAATATCAATGCAGTAAAAGGATGTGAATAAATACCAATTTTACATTTCAATTAAGTTTACCAATTATTTATATTTGATAAAGCTAGAACCACCATAACCCATAGATTGAAAAATAAATCTTTTCCCTCAGGATACATACTAAGGAGAAACGAGGGAAATCCAACCACAATGAATCTTATTCAACTCACTCCTCACAGTAGCGAGAATAAAAACATCCGCAAACCACAACCACACAAATAAAACAACAAATCAACCTATATTTCAAAAAATGGTCGCTGAAATGCATCTCAAACACACAACCCAATCCAAGCGACACAACTATAGTGAATCCCCAAAGAAGAATAGAATGGAATGGATGAGAACAAAAGGAAATATCACCAAAGATCAAAGAAGGTAGCCGAAGGATAGATCCCCACTGAAATAAATCTCAAAATTCCTAAAATGGGAGTCATTGGCATTCAGGAAGAAGAAAAAGTATAGGTTTTGAGAAACCTTGATTGGATGAAAGCATTAAAACTGTATAACATCAGGGAATTACATGACATGTAATTCCATTTCACATATTATAATAACAAGATTCCTGGTTCCACTGAAAAATGTGTCGCCTTTTTTTAATTTAAGCTCAAAAATCTAAACCTCATGAACCAGACATGGAAAATCTATAAACTAACTTTCAACTAGTGCAATACACTTACACGATGTGTGTTTGTTGCAACAGTTCTGTTGTACCTCCGGCTTCAAGAAAAAACTCCTTGAACCTCCCCCGAACACCTCAAACAGCCAAAACCGGAAATGTAATGGACCGAAAGGGAAATGGAATGTTACATCAAACACCTCTCAATTGATTATCTCTCTTGAGAATCCAAAGAAAGTCCAGAAGAAAAAAGGGGTCCGAACAACCATACTCAGAGATAACTTTCAACGATCTCCTCATACCTCAAACGCTACCACCAGGTAAAAATGCCAAACCAAATGAAAAAAAATCTTGAAAAACCTCATTAGAATGAAACCAATACTACAATCCATATCCTCTCACACAAATACACTACCATTAAACCAATGCACTAGCAACACAATACACCATCTAGAACCCAAGAACAAGGGCTACCGTCATCAATGTCCAGATACTATCAAATCTTGGGGGCACTAACTCACTAACATAGATTTATTCACATAATAGTCACCGCGTCTCAATTTAGAATCAAGACCCCCATTTTCATAAGTCATGATGTTAACCCACATCCCAACATAAACATCAAAATCCATAGAAAGAAGCTCCTATCATAAAAAATGATCCAAAAATATCATCACAAAGAAAAAAAGTAAAGAGAATCTCAAAACAACTCTGTGTACTAGGAATGAATTTGCATCTCTCACTCCCAATTACTCTCCTCTTGGCCACCATGCCTTCATAACACATGAACCAAAGAAATGGTTCATCCTCACAACACATTCTATTGGGGATACCAGATCTATATTGGTTGTTCAACAAACACAAAATGATCCTAGATAACCAACTCTCCCTAGTCAATGACATGAGAGTATTCATGAAGATACTGACGAAGATAAGATATGTGAAAGACGTCATGGGTCCTCCCCAACCATTGTGGTAACACCAACCAATTAACCACATCATCAACATATCCCAACACCTCAAAGGACTAACATATATGTGAGAAAGAATACTCTAATAAACCATCCCTAACCACATCATTGGGAAACCTTAAAAAATACATGTTCTATAACCTTGAAAACCTAGGGCCTCTGTCTGTGATCAGCATAAGACTTATATCGATCCTGTGATGCATTCATCCTCTCATGAACTAGATGAACCTTTTTTGTGCTCCACACCGCATCGGGACAAAGAATATATATATCCCCAACCTATGTACAACACAATAAAGAAAGACAATATCTCCTGTAAAAATCCTCGAATAGGGACATACTAAGGGAAGGGAGATATCTATTATTTTAAGAGAACTCAAACAAGGGTTGTTGTCATACCAAAGTTTCACCGAAGTCCCGGATGCACACTCGTAACATATCCCCCAATGTCTTGATAGTACATTCCATCTACCCATCTCTACGATGGTGTAAAGTAGTGTCGAGGAATAATTGAGTGAAAAAAACATTATACAATCCCATTCAGACTCACGAGATAAAAATGAATATTGATCCAAGACAATGGACCTAGTAACTCCATGAAAACACACCACTTCATCCAGATACCTTATTGTCAAATCATCCACCGTGCATGACACCTTGATTGCTATGAAGTGGGATGATTTTGTCTACCAATCCAGGACCACTTAGATAGCTTCCCAACCCCCCTAAGCTCTAGGTATCCATGTGATGAAATCCACTTATATGTCATCTCATTTACACATAGGAACATCTATGTGCTTCGAAAAAAACACCAGGAATATGATTCTCACTGATTCCCTTCTAGAAAACAAAACTTTGAGCCACAGAATTCATTATTTACTATTTCAACCTGGCCACCAAAACTATGTCCTCAATCCATGGCACATTTGGAAACTTCTATGTGTACTGAGAAGGGTGAGTAATGTAACTCATGAAGGACTCCATTGCACATTACTATTCAAAAAAGCTGCGATCTAAGAAATAACACCTAATTCCAACCATCCCTCTGGAGCACCACCATGGACATCATTACTGTGCATCACCTCTGCCCTTGAGTCTCCCCACTAGGACTCCTCCACCAGATGTATAAGGGAATAAAACACTGTCATTTTAACAAAATAGCCTCAACTTCCAACTACTCTCTCATCTATGTGCAAGGATACCAACTCCTCCATTTCTCTCTGAGAATCACTATATTCCTGTAAAAAACTTTCACAAGAAATCCTTCTCTAATCATAAAACAAAATATTCAATTTTCATGATGTGTAAGAGATCATAGAACTATAATATTGAAGAAACTTCACCCAACTCCGCTAATGCAACATCAAATTGCACTGTGAAAAGACATACCTCCAACTTTTCTGATCTATGAGGACCACAAAGCACTCCCCAATGAGATAATGTCACCACAAATTATATGCAAACAAAACCACTACTTGCACAATATGATTGGTGGTATTGTTATGCCCATGGGGGTGAAACTTCTTATACCAATAAGAGATCATTTTTAATTTCTTCATCAACATGCAACCCAATACCAGACATGAAGCATCACCAAACAGTGTAAACAACAAAACTTCCTCTAGATATTGATGCACTGAAGAATTAAATAAAATCCCTTTCAGGTAACTGAATGTTACCTGAAAATGATCACTCCACACAAAATCATTGTATTTCCACGTAAAATACATCAATGGGGATGTAAATAAAGACAAATCTTGTAAATACCAATGATAAAAGCCTACGAGACAAAGGAAACTAAAAAACTTTTCCAAATTCATATAGGATACTCAAGAAGCATCTGTTTCAACCTCAATGGGCCTACTACCACACCCAACTAAGAATCCATATGACAGAGGAAATACACATATCGTGTCCAGAACATAGACTTGGTCAAATATTGATAGAGCCAGCGGCATCAGAGAAAATGGAAGATAGTTTTGAGATGCTCAGCATGCTCCTCCTCTAACTTCAAGTAGATTATAATAATATAAATGAATACAAATATGAACCGATCTCGGAACTCATGGAACACGATTTTTATAAGCCCTATGAACACAATTGGGGAATTCGAAACATTGAAGGGCATGAATACAAACTCAAAGTTATTAAACCTACATCTAAAGGAATTCCTTGAGATATCACCCTCTGTAACCATTAATTGGTGATTTCCAGACCATAGACAGATATTCAAAAACCAACTTGCCCCTATTAGATGTTCAAAAAGATCTATTATTCTTAAAAGAGGCTAATAGTTTTTGACCATCACCTGATTCAACCAGTAGTAGCCTATAAACAGCTAAAGACTATTATCTTCCTTCCTTATGAACAACACCGGAGCACCCCATAGTGACACACTAGGACAGATAAAGACCTTCTACTTCAGATCATCTACCCGAACTGTCACACCCCGACCTGAAACTACACTTTTATTTTAATTATTGTTTTCATCCCAGGTCTTTTTTTTGAGTTTGTGCAGTTTGAGTCTCGATTTTAATTTTTGAGTTTTTATTTTGAAATCAGCATTTTGGGACTGGAAGCATCTGACATGTTGGAATAGTACAATTTTGTAACTACTTGGCTTCTCCTAGGTAATTGAGTATTCTACCTATTTTTTAAAATGAACCACATAAAATGAAAAATAAAATTTACGTAATAACTAATTATTAATAATAATAACAATAATATTATTAATTTTATTAATTTTTTTATTATTTTTATCATCATTATTATTAAATTATTAACATTATCATCATTATCATCATTATTATTGTTAAAATTAAAAAATTATAATAATAATAACTATTATTATTATTATGATTACATTTAGGTTTTTTAGGTTTTTATTTTATTTTATTTTCTTATTTTTACCATTCTTTACTTTCTTCACTATTCCCCTATTTTCTGGAATCAAGCCCTACCCCAACACCTCCATTCTGTCAAGACACCACCTCCTGACTATACCACATGTCGGCGAGTCACTTTGGTGCCCTTCCCCCCTCACACCACCCTGACTACTCATCCTCACAGTCACATGAAACCTCCTAGTCAAACACCACTCGTGTGACCCCACTAATGGCGCGACCTACTCCCCTTGGGATCCCTCATTCAGGTTTGATTTCACCCGGTTCTTTTCTATTCTATTCAAATGCATTGAGGTAAGGATTTATCCTCCTTCCCCGCTCCTTTTACAGCGATTTTGAGGACTCCCACTGCTAAATTTGTTTTCAGACAAAACCTATCTTATGGTTGGATCTTATTTTTGACTCTCTTCTATTTTAGGGATTGAAAAGGATCGCTCGTAACCCAGTGGTCTATTCTCTAGTAACCTCTATCGAAGGAGAAGCGGTTTGTTTCGATTCGGTATTCCCACAAACAATTTCATGAATGGTTTTCCTCTGTTCTTAATGTCGTTTAATTTATAATTTGGAGTTGTGTAATTTATGAGTCCATGGTATTTATTTTAGGGTGAGATGGATTGAACCCAGTTGTTTTAGTTTATTTCAATTTTTTGGTCACTATTTGAGGTGGGGTTTCCCTTTTTTCACTATTTAATTTTGTTTTATTTGAATCATTTGGTAATTATTAGACTCCCTTTTATTGTTTTATAAAGTTTTGATCATCGTGGTGTGGGCTCGAGTCATCAGCAACAAAGGCCTACATATATATTCATAGGTAAGTTTTTATAAATATGTATCATCCTTGTACATATTCCCTCATGGTGAAGGGAATATGAACTTTGGGTCAATGGATATATATATATATATATAAATGTGTTGGTGAAAATGTATATGTGTGTAAGGTGAAGTTGTATGGGGATGCATTTTTCAAAATTTTCATGTTTTGAGGTAGGTCCCCTATTCCTAACTATTTTATTCAAAATTCATAATTTAATAATGGTTTTTGAAATATTTTTTTTCATGTGTAGTGTTTGTATAAGCTCTTCAATATGGTTGTAATTTTTAGAAATAGTTATGTATTTTTTAACATATTTTATCCAAGTTCCCAATGTGGGTTTCCCCAATTTATATATTCTCCCTAGCTTGTTTGGAAAATGTAATACCTTTATAATTATTAATTGGTTTTATAATGTTAAATTTTTTAATTTGGATTCCCTTAATGACTGGCATGTATTTTTTTGTGTGAATGTTGACTTTGAATGAAGATTGGTTGGTGTGTGATTTTCATTTAAAAGGGGAAATTCCTTGATTTGGTATTCTAGGAAAGATTTATAGGAATTTATTTGAATTCAAGTTTAAATAAAATCTGTACTTTCTTATATAAGTTTCTTAGTTTTACGCATGGTTTTAAAGTAGTTCTAAAATGTGTGATCACATTGGTGTTTAATTTGGATTTCAAATGGTTTGAGAACATAAAAGTGATGGGTGAGAATGTTTTCTAAAGAAAATTTATTCCATGTAAAATAATGAGTCTCGTTTGGCACACGGAGAATGATTTTTGATAGTGGAAAACCACTCTTGAGGAATTCCATCTTGTTTTATTAAATGGTGTGTATGTAGAATGTGTGGATTTTTTATGTTCCTTGTAAAGAGTCTTGTGAATTTTTGTGTGCCAAAAAATAAGAAGATGTGCTCAAGGAGGGAGATTGACGGTGAGAGGGTGAGTGTTTTTTTGAATAAAGAGAATGATTTTTTGCATGTATATTAGTTTTATAAAAACCCACCACCACTTGAAACAGATCACATGGTAATCATGTGGTATCTATGTGGGTAGACTGGGACTAGTACGCTAGATGATTCACATGTAGTTCACCCAAATTTCATCAAGATGTATTGATGCTAAAATACTAACTAAATGATTATAGATGATACTGAGAGACCACTAGGGTTATAGGGGTGTCCCACACTAGTGGATCATGCATGAGAATGCTGGTTGTTGTGGTTTGTATACCACCGTTTAGTCAGTTAAGAGATCCCTAGTGTCCCATTTGTGCTAGTTAGCAATAGGCATTGACCATGCTGCTCGCTAATGAAATTTTGTTTGTGAATTGATTTCAATTTTACATGATTCCATATTGTTTCCCCATTTTTTAAAAAATACATGTTTTTAATTTAAACAATTATTTAGTCATTTTAATATGACTATGTATTCTTGTAAACTATTATGAAAATGTGATAAAAAGGGAAATGATTTTCTCATAAATGGACTACCGAAATTTGTAGGAATGGTAAATATTATTTTTATGTGGTTGTAATTTCAAGGTATCATGATTTCGGTTTCTTATATATGGTAAGGGAATATGGAATTTTTATCCTTGGAATTCCAACCTAGAATCTTGGTGCTCATTCATAAATTCTTTTTCAGTTTTAGCTTCCTCTAGTTTTGGATGCTCTTAGAGTGAGTGTGGTTTTGTGTCCCATGGTGTCCCACCTTGTAACATGAGGTATGTTTTTCTACATAGGTTAATTTTATTTCTATTTATAGTTTTTTGAATTTATTTTCATTTATTTATCTATATTTTCTCCGAAAAATCATTTCCAACTGCTTTATTTGGTTTCTCGACACTAGTTTTCAGTCTGTGGGGATCGGTAACGCCCTTCGGTCCTTGTCACGTGCCTACTCAGGTGACCAGTTCAATGTTGAACTGGGTTGGTTCATCACAACATGGTATCAAAAGAGTTTTGTCCCCTGTCCTTTAGGTTTGATAGATATTTTGGAGTTAGTGGTTTGGAATCCAAGTGGTCAATCACGGGTAGTTCCTTGATCACCACCTATTTAGAATGATACTTGAATTGCCCTGGTTGTCTAGGATATTCTTTCCACATATTCTGTGATTGGTTCATGGGTTTATTTAATTTAATTAGTCTTGTTTGGTTGATTTGGTTATTTTTTATATTCTTTGGTCATTTCATAGCATGCATGGTTTCTGGGCATGACCTAGAAATTCATGTGCAGACCATGTAATTACTTCAACTGACTTCATATGTGCTCACCCGGTTGGTTCACGATCTTCCAAAACATGTGACCAAGCCATGTGTATCAGTTATTTATTTGATAATTTTAAAATATTTATTTGTTGAATGGATCTATTTCTTTAGTATTTTCTTTTTGTGAATTTTTGTTGTTTTTGGGGTGTTTTTCTCATGTTTCAAAATTGATAACTGCTCAATTGAAAGTGGATTTCCAAAATAAAAATCTTGGATTGTATGAAAATGAAATAAGTTATTTTGAAACATGAAGTTCTTCTGGGAACTATTTTAGGATATTTTAAATATTTAGAAATTGTAAATTGGAAAAGAATCTGGAAAAAAAATTAGGTTTTGAAATTTTTGTGAATTGTTCAATTGATTATTCTTGGAAATGAGAATTTAGAATTGATTTTTTGACATTTGTTATTCTAGTGGATGACCGCATATATGGATGGTGGTTGTAGAGTTGTTATGTGTGGATGGGTACCTGAGTTGGCACAAGATTGTATATACATGTGAGGATTCATATAATAACAATGATGGGGGCTTAGTTTTCAAGGATTGTTTTGTATTCAAAATGATTTTTATGATATGTGGGTGTGCTAGAATGATTTTTGTCCAAAATAATTTTAAATGAATTTGGGAAATGGTTTGAATTCCTAATGAACATTGTAATTTTATAAGGGGTGTATTGGTTCTATTGTGTGATGCTTTGTTTTTGAATTCATGTTTTTGGGTTTAAATGATATTAAAATTGTGTTTTGATTTATGATTCGATGTGGTGTCCTGTTTTGTGAAATGTTTTAAGTTATTTTTATGATTCTATTTTAGAATATTGTACCTTGAAATGTCCAATTGCCTCAGAATAATATTTTTCCATTAATGGGTTTTTCACATACTCTAAAAGGAGTGTTTGAGTAGTAACCTCTTAGTATGGTGTTCTTTTCCCCATGGCAGTCATGGTTTGATAGTGGTTTCGATTCAACTAGAGATAGTTGTGCGTGTCTCCAGTTTTTTGGGAACTCTAAATGTCATGGGGAATTTATAGTTGTAGCTCAGAAAAAAGGACCATGTTTGGACTTTTGAAGGGTTTTGTCCCCCTTTTTTTTGCAAGTTGAGTCACAATAGTTAGAATGTGAGATAAGGTGTTTTGGTTTCTTTAGGTTCTCGTGAATGGTTCCACATACGATGATGAGTTAAACTGGAGGAACCTATTCTTAGAGTGTGTTTCTCATCACTCCATGTTTCTCGATCTACTGTCTACATACTTGTTACTATTATTTTATCATTATCACACTCTAATCCTGTTTTTCAATAATAATTCGAAGGCCTATTGAGGGTGTGGCCCAGGAAAAGTTCTATATATTTTGTTGGCAGAGGATGTAGCCTGAGTTGATAGATTGTAGTACCCGTCTATAGTACAAAAGATTCTTCAACACATCAGGACTCCGAACATAAGTTACATATTGATGATTGTAATGCAGTTAGGAAATTGCTGGGTGTAGGTGGATGTGAATCCAACCTAATGTCGCTGACATTAGAGAGGAATCCATTTGAATTATGCATTCGTAAACTTTTTTTATGGATGCTTTTTCATTGAAGGTCTCAGGGGACGCTTTCCTAAAATGTCATGGTTGTGTCTTAGGATTTAAAATCTTGAGTGGATAGTATTCATATTATTGGTTTTGGGTTTTGGGTCTTACCCATTGGAAATGATCATGTCTTGATGGAGAGAAGCATTAGAAATTGGTGTTTGGTTCGAGTTACTTTCATTGGAAATCCCCTTCTCTTGTGTTGAGAATCATTTTATGTTAGAGGGTTCTTGATGGAAGGTCTGACTCACTTGTGTTATCTTGTTTTTAAAATGTTGGGGAGACCAACCACCGGTCTCATAGGTGTTAGGAGTTTGGATTGGATTGTTGTGGTTTTGTGAGTGGTTTCGATTCAAAGGGGTCAATGTTGTCTCGAATCATAATATATTGGGGAAACCATCAGGAAACAAACACTATGGGAACTCAGTCTTCAAAGAGCTCATGATAGTGAAATAAATTTGTCTTATTCCACATAACCTAGGACTTGGTAAATATTTAGCCATGTATTGGGACACATGATGAATGTTGGTGGAAGACCCACCGGGCTTATGCAATTTCTATGTTAGGGGTCAACGTGTTCCATGTTGTAGTTTTGTTGGGAGATGAGGGTACCTTACTATCAGTCCTCTGGTTTAAGTGGTCCATGTATCTCATTGATGATTCCTTTGGTTATCGAGTGAGTTATTTTATTTTATTCCTTAAATGATCAAAGTACAGTTTTCAAAATCATTATGTTGTGATCTATGCTTTGATCAACCAAGGAATTTGGGACTTTTTTGTGGGTAAAAAGTGTCAAGGTGGGGATAATTGTCTTGACCAATCCCAGGACTACCCTTTTGATTTAATTATTTTGTTCATCAATGGCCTTATTTTATTTATTATTTGAGAGGGTTGAGTCATGGTTTGAATTTTCTAGTTTTTATTTGGAAATGGGCATTTGGAGCTAGGCATCATCTGGCCCATGGGTAGAGAACAGTTTGGGAGCAGTGCGGCTTCTCCCAGGTAACTAAGTGGTCTTCCTGTGTTTTTAAATAAATTAAATGTAAATAATAATTGTTTAATAATAATAATGATGATGATAATATTATTTTTAATAGTAATAATTAATAAATTATTATTGTTATTACTATCATCATCATCAATATATTTATTATAATAAAATTATTATTATTATTATTATTATTAGGATTAATTTTATGTTTTTTATTTTCTTTTATTTTTTCATCTTATTCCATTTATTCTCTCTTCCTCTCACCTCTTGCATTGAGCCCTACCTCCAAACCCTCCATTCCACCGTGCCACCACATCCTAGACACACCCCCTTTCGGTGAGTTGTTACATCTCCCTACTACCCTCATGCCGCCCCGAACTCTCTTCCTCACCCTTGCGTGACCCCCCCCCCCAGACCGAACACATATCACATGACCCATCCTACGGTGTGACCTCCCCCTCCCAGGTTCCTTCTTCTAGATCAATTTCACTTGGTTATTGGAGATTCTTCTTCTATGCATTGAGGTAAGGGTTTCCCCTCCCTTCCCTCTCATTATCAAGTGCTTTTGAGGTCTCCCACTATTAGATTTATTCTCATCTAAAACCCAATATTGGATTTTGATCCTATTTTCATCTCTATTCTATTTTAGAGTATGTAAGGGAACTATCGGGACCTGTTGGTTCATGTTCTGGAAACCACCTCCAAAGGTGAAGCTGTTCGCTTCGATTTGTTCCACCCTCCCATGCTTTAATGTAAGGTTTTCCTCCGTTCTTCTTATCACTTAGTTTATATTTGGGTGTTGTGTAATTTATGAGTATCTTTTATTTATTTTAAGGTATAATAGATTTTACTTTGTTATTTGGGTCTCTTTTTATTTGTGAATTGTTGTTTGAGGTGTTTTTCTTTTACTACATTATTTAATTTAGTTTTAATTGAATCCTTTAGTAATTATTATACTCCATTTTATTGTTATAGTGTGTTCTAGTCATCGCGGTGTGGGCGCGAATTGTCGATAGTAAAGGCCTACATGTATATACATTGGTAAGCTTGTATATATATGTATCTTACATGTACATATTCCCTCATGTCATCAGGAATATGTACTTTGGGTCAAAGGATATATTTATATATATGTGATTATTTATATGCATGTAAGGAAAAGAAGTATCATGCTTCCTTTGTCAAGTGTTTCATGTTTTGATGTAGGTCCCCTAAAACGAACTCTTAAACTTTATTTTTATAAAAATATGTTATATATTAATATAGAATATGTGTAAGCTATATGATTGGGTTGTAATTGTTATTAATATTATTTCATTGTTTTACATAATATATGTAAGTTCCCAATGTGTGTTTTTTCAATTTATATATGATCCCAACCTTTTTTTGGAAAATTTAATACCATACAAATGATCAATTTATGTAAAATTATAAATATTTTAAAGTGACTTTCTTAAATGATTGGCATATTTTTTTTTCTGTGAATGTTGATTTTTTATGAATATGGGCTGGTATGTGATTTTCATTAAAAAGATGAAATTCTTTAATTTGGTATGTTATGAATGATGTATGGGATTTGATGTGAATTCATGGTTAAATTGTGTTTTCCATTCTTATATGAGATTCATTGATTTAAGCATAGATTTCAAGTTTTTTAAAAATATGTGATAAATTTATTGTTTAATTAAGATGTCAAATAGGTTTATAATTGAAAATTGTTGGGTGATTTTGCTTTCTAAAGAAAAGTTATTTGTTATAAAATAATGAGGAAAGTTTTGTAGTTTGAGAATGGTTTGTGAAAGTGGAAACACCTCTTGGAAAATTCCCATTTTTTTGAAAATGATTTGTATATTGAAATTGAGGATTGTGGTATGTCCCTAGTAAAGAGGCTTGTACATTTTTTGAGTGACAGGAATAGGGAGGATATACTCAAGGAGGGAGATCATTGGTGAGAGGGTGAGTGAATTTTTTGAAAAAAGAGAATGATATTTTCAAGTATGTTAGTTTAATGAAAACTCACCACTACTTGAAATAAATACCATGGGAAGCTCTTGGTATATATGTGGGATTACTAGGACTAGTATTTTAGATGATTCATAAGTGGTTTTTTCTAGTTTCATCTATCAGGATCGACACTACAATACTTACTATATAATTATAGATGATGATAGGAGACCAATAGGGTTACAGGGGTGTCCCGTAAAAGGGTCATGTGCAGATGAATGCTAGTTTTCTTGGTTTTTGTACCATAGTTCACAGAGGTATAAGGTTACTAGGGTCCCATTTTTTGTCTGTTACCTTTAGGGATTGCCCATGGTGCTCACTTATGACACAGATTTTGAAAAATGATTTCCATTTTATTTGATTCAATATTGTTTACCCATCTGTAAAAAATACATGTTTTTAATTTAAAATATTTTTATTTCATTTTAAAATGAAAATTCATTCCTGTAAACTATTTTGGAGGTGTGATAAAAAGTGTAATGTTTTTCTTGGAAATGGACTACTTAAATTTGTTTGAATGGTAAATATAATTTTTAAGTGGTTGTAATTTTGAAATATCATGATTTGGTTTCTTATCAAATGTTAAGGGATAGAGAATTGTTATTCCATATAATTCCTTCTAATATTCTTGGTGCCCACGCCTAGTTTATTTTTCAGTTTCAGACTCCATTAGTTTTGGTCATTCTTGGAGGGAGTGTGGTTTTGTGTCCCATGGTGACCCGCAAGGTCACATGAGGTATGTTTCACTTCTTAGGTTATTTTTATTTCCATTTCTAGCTTTTTTAATATATTATCTTTTATTTTGTTTTCTTCTCTAAGATAAATATTTCCACTTGATTTATTTGGATGCCCGACACTGGTTTCCATCCCATGTGGATCAGAAATTCCTTTTGGGCCTTGTAAAATACCGACTTGGGTGAATAGTTCTGGGTTGACCTAGGTTGATTCGTGTCACTAACCCTCAACTCCCATAACTTGGAAGTGTATATCCGATATGGAGCCATCAAAACCATAGAAGCATAGGGATGCATGTCTATCCAAAACTAAACATCATGCCAAGGGGGTAGCATCACAATCTCATTAAGGGAAACATCTTGGATAATCCCAATAACCATGGGGAACTTCACTATCCCAACGTCAACTGACTCAATAGAAAACTCAACCAACAAGGAAATAAGGGGATGTATATACCAACTACCCACCTGAAAACCCCACTCAGTAATAAAAACCACTCATTGGGTATCCACACACAAAACACGATTCTCATTCAGAAGAATTCAATAACATCACATATAGAAAAAAAGTCGATCCTGGGGATGACATCATGCAGCTACATTTGTAGAAAGAAATCATCCCTTTGGCACTGATGTGACCCCACCATTAGTCTACACCTCTGGAACACATCAAACAAGATGGTATGTCCTCCAACTAGCATAGTCAACCCCAGGGGTACAAGAAGTATCTCTAAATATATTACCTAAGCAAGGGATAATGTCGGTGAAATAAAAGATATTGGGGCTCCTAATTCAAATAAGGCACAAACAAGGATAATAAACAAACAAATCAAACCTATGACGATCTTTGGCCCCTCTGAAACTGTTGCCTCTAATGTGTGAAACTGACAATGTCCAACTCCTCTACCTCTCTACTGATGAACACCTCCATGTTTATGCTTGGGTCATGATCCCTGGACACGAGGAACATACTATGGTCATCCCTTACCTACTTCACCCCCCTCAATGATGAAAAAAACTACTCCATCTTCTAATAAAATGGCCTCACTGGAAACTACTGCTAAGGCTGACACCAAACCTGGCCACCTCCAACAAACTGACCTCATGGAACCACACATCACGAGTTCTGGGGACGGTCCCAAAACCCAAAACCAAAACACACTAACACAAAAAGCCAAGAAAAAGCATGAAACCCACTGGCCACAGAAGGCTGAAAAAGTATATATTGAGGCCAAATCCCTTCTGATCGAAACCATGATGGTCCTGATGATTGATACCTGCCACTGGAAACTATAATACTCAAAGAACACTTCTAGTTACCCTCCTATGTGAAACCTCCTCTTTAGTTCACCCGTTTGATCAGTTACCCCTTCTTCTAAACCACCAGATACATTGGCATCATAATAGGAGTTACTTCATACTAGATAAATGTATAGATTTCCCCCTGAAGACGTATCTCATGAGACTCATCATTTAGAAAAAGATATGGGAAAAATGTAAAGGGTCCTTGAATGCGATTCACGTATCTCGCACTGGCGTGCTCCCCTACCAATTATAAAGAAGCTATTTCCTCTTTACTGCCATCATGGTAACTGAAAGGAACTCTACTCAAAACTCCTTCTAGAAGTTTACACACATTACATCTACCACCTTCATCTCTCCCAGAGACCACATCCACAACTAACTTATACCTCCCCGCATCTGAATGACTACCAAAGTGACCCAATACTCCGTCATGGCCTATATCAAACTGAAATCAATCTTGATATCCTTCATCCATATCTCTATATCCACATATGTGACACTTTCGTTATACTTCACCAAATCTTGCTGGTTGAAATCATGTAATGTCCTCTACCACTTATCATCCTCCTCAACCAGATCAAACACTTGGTGATTAACCGAATCATCCTATTATACCTAAACTACCATATCTACATGTGAACGAAGAATAGGATCCATAAATGAATGAAAAAAATTATTTCCTAATCCTGAGTAGATTTAAATTTCATTAAATATTCATTTTAACACATTTTATTAATTTTTTATCCATTTCAATCTTCACAAAACTACCCAATTCAAAAAACAACACATGTAATTATGAGGCACATACCTTTCATAGGTCTCTACCATAAAAATAGGTCCATCTCACATGGTCATTCAATAAGCTCTAAGTACATTCACTGGATCATGGGGACACCAAAAATCTTTTTTCCCAGCTAGTCTCCCAGGCCTATGTTAGACACCAAGGTTCACTAGAAATATTTCTATACCACACTATGTAATACTCATTGTGAATAACTCCAAATATCATCATATCTCTCGACCATAACCTCTGATACAACATTTTCATTACCCCTCGCTTAAAATATTTAGTAATGATGGGAGAGAGATAATGACCCCTGATTCCTGCCTCTAATAGGCCCTGGGTTGGAAAGTAGCACGAAGGTTATGAAAATTTCATATATGGGAGTCGTTACCCACTATATTATAAACAGGATCAAAAGATAATATGTATCATCCAAAAATACTCCTATACATAATATAAAAATGAGGAAAAAACCAACTCACTTTCATGTATAAATAGAACTGATACAAATAAAACTATGTCTCCAAAGTAGACACCCTAGGTAATGCTAAATCAGTGACACAATATCTTTCCATATGTCTATGATAGTAATTCACAATAATTTCTATGTAATCCTTACGAAAACCTAAAAATAGTTTTATATACATATGGTGAGGATACAAGTATAATCAGTAAGAAAACATGAAGTCTCTTGTGCACATGCGAAGGAAGCATATTAATTCCCTATAAGAAAATAACAGAATCAAACAACATCTATCAAGGTATACTAAAAATCCCATCCTCACTAAGGCAGACACACTAAATAAAGAAAACCATGTAATATAATATGATTGGAATCTCATCGATAAGGGTACCCTGAACTACTTTCCCACTAGTATGTCACTCTCATACCCAATTTCATAAATTAGGGTGCCCCCATATATACTTTATACCACACTGCCTTACAATCATATTCTCAACACACACCACCTATAGACAGCTAGGCTCGTTTCCCCACAAGCACGAACAAAACACATTTCTCCCAAAAAAACCTTATCCATAACATAACCATCACCCTAACCAGAGTAGAAGGGTATTGAGAACATAAAGGACATCAACCTCGTACCCTCCTCCTACAATGCATGATGCCCATAAGAAGAAACCCCACAATAAAAATCATGTCTTCCCCAAAAAAACATGGGTCCTCCAATCTCATCTGCAAACAACTAGGCTATCTCATCTCACCTAAAGATACTTGGGCCATCGAAACCACCAAATAAGGCATTTACAAACCTTTATCCATACCAACCTGTGAAATACCTACCTTACCTATAAGAGAGAGAAAGGGAATGTGGGTACCCTTCCATAGGTACTCCCCACCATATGTCAAGAAACCCCCCCCCCCCCCGTGATAATGCGGTTGTCGGAAAAAAATGCTCAACATGGGTAGGGTGTGTATAGAAATCACAAGAAAATATAAGTCTATATATATAAATATAGAATCAAAAATGCATTCCCAACCTATAGGATCACTAAAAAACAAACCATATCACAACACCAACACTTGTGATTCCACCTCCAAATGAATAACACCATAAAACTAGCCGCAAACCCAATATCAAATTTCCAAAATAAATCATTTAATATTCCCATTCATTTAATTATTTAGCATATACTAAGTTTAGCAACACATAATACAATTTTATTATTCAATTATCATTTTCATCCTATTAACCAAACCAACCCAAGACATTCCAAACATTATTAAAAAACTGTTTCATTATTCAGTCACTAATCAAGAATATAGTACATGGAATCCAAATTTCAAAAACAGCTCAACATCCTATCATAACATCACCTCACTGCTCCAAAATAATTGTGAAAAAACCACCTCTTTACCGCCCCAAAATCATGTCCAAACAGACCACCTCCTCTCTACCCCAGAAGAACGATAAAAAAACACATCTTTTCTACCCTAAATGCATAACCAAACAAACTCATATCACCCCATACCCCATTTCAACCACGCATCACCATCCCACAAGCATATCCATGCATCCCAACGCATCCAATTCCATTTTTAATGATTTATAAAATGGATTTTATAACATTCCAATATATATTATGGGCATTATCAGCCAAGTTAAAATCGTAGGGCAACCATCTAATTAGCCAAATATAACTGTTTAATAAATTTACATTTTTTGGATGATATGACAAGAATCATAACCAAAGAAGTAATCAGATCACATATATCCACCATAAACAATGCTTCCGAAAACCCAAATTTTCAGTGGGGAATCAAGCCCATAAAAATCACAATATCCTCAATAATATCAAAGCTGTAAAAACATGGAAAATAAACCCCATTTCCCATTTTAATTTAAGTAGCCAATTATTTATCAACACAACCATAACACATAGATAAAAGAAGTAAACCCCTCCCATATGATATAAAATAAGTAGAAATGAGGGAATCCCTACCTCAAATAAGCTTTTCCAACACACTGTACACCGTAGGTTGAAGAAGAACACCCAAAAACCACCCAAAATGAATGGCACCATCAATGTGAAACATCAAAGAAGAACATAATGGAACAAATGAATTTGAAAGGATATCTCACCGCGAATCAATGAAGGAAGGCCAATGATTGATCCCCTATGAAAGGAATATCAAAACTCTTAAAAGGGGATAATCTCACTACCTGGAATGAGAGATAATTTATGTATTGAAAAAACCTAAGTGGAGGAAACCTTTAAAATTGTACAACATCATTGAATTACATGACGTGTAATTCCCTTCCACGTCATGTAATCCTTGGATTCTAGGTTCCACTAGAAAATTAATAACTTTTTTATTATTTAACCCTGAAAATATAAAAGTCATGAACAAACTCTAAACAAGTCATGAAACCAACTTTCATGTCATTTAATAAACATACATGATGTGTATTATGTGAATCAGTTCTGTTACATCTCTATCGTCCACCAAAAACACCTAAAACCTCCCCCTAAACAATTAAAAATACCAATACTGAAAAAATAATAGACCAAGGGGGCATGAATCATTAAATTATATATATATATATATATCAAATGATTATAGATTTTGAGAATCCAAATCCAATCTTAGAAGAAAAAAGCGGTTCAAACAACCAACCCAGAACATACCTCTCAAGGATATCATCTTACCTCAAATGCTACCACCAACCAAACATTCCAAAACAAATGACCACAATCATCTCTGCCAACCTCATCATCACTAAAACATAAATAAAAACCATTTAATCTCACAAAAACCCTACATAACCAACAAACTACACCATCCTGAACAAAATGATTATGGAATTCTATCCTCCATGTTAAGATACAATCTGCTATGTGCGGCACTGACTCGCCCAAATGGTTTTAATCACATCATAGTGAATGTGTCTCAATTAAGAATTAGATCCTCCAGTTTCATATATTAAGACATTATCACACATCACACACACACATCACAAACCAAGGATTTCAGCTCATATTGGAAGACAAATATATCCAAACATCACATTAAAAAACAAAACAAATTAAAGAAAAAATCCTAAAAAATATGATTACTAGGAATGAATTTGCATATATCACTTACATTTACTCTAATATAGGCCACCATGCCTCCAAAAAACATGAAATAAGTAAGTGCTTCGTCCGTATAATGCCTTACCTTGGAGATATTGGATCTCTAATAGATATTCAAAAAGTGCCTTATTATCTTCGATATCCAACTCTCTCTATTCAATGACATGGGAGTCATCATGAAGATTCCAACGAATCTGAGAGATTTCAAAGACATCGTGGATCATCCCTCAAGATTGGTAAAAACACCTACCAATATGCCACCTTGCCAATTCACCCCAACACCTCTAATGGCCAATCAAGCATGGGATAAAGATTACTCCCTCTACCAAACCATCACTACCTATGTCAAGGGGAAACCTTCAAACTCACATGGTACCCAACATCGAATACTATGGGAATCCTCCAACATTCGAAATATGTCTCTTACCATTGATTATTTCTTCCACTCATGAAGAGGTGGAACATATTCTATCATCCTCTGCACCACATTGGAACTAAGAACAACTATCTCTCAAACCTCCATCCAACACAATGGATAATGTCATAGTCTCCTCTACAAAGCCTCAAATAGGTCAATTCTAATGAAAGAGTGATATTTGTTCTTATAAGAAAAATCTACAAAGGGAATGTGTCATTCCCAATATTCAAAAAAGTCCCATATGCATGCTTGCAACATATTTTTCAACATATAGATAGTTTGTTCCATCTCACCATCTATTTGAGAGTGGAAATTAATGTTGTGGTGTAATTGAGTACCAAAAGAATGTTGTAATCCACTATAGACACATGAGGTAAAACATTCATCCTGATCTGAGATAATGGACATCGAAATTCCATTAAACCGCACAACCTCATCCTCATACCTCTTATCCAAGGCATCCACTATGCTCAAAACATTGATTTCTAAGAAGTGGGATAATTTCCTCAAATGATCCTGACCACCTATATAACATCACAACCTCCCTGATCTCTAGGTAACCCTATGAAGAAATCCATTGGTATGGAATCCCAGTCAACTTGGCAACATCCAATGTCTTCAAAAAACCTCCTAAAACATGATGCTCATCATGTAAATGCTATAAAACAATACAATGATCCATAAAATCCTCCACTTCTTATTTCATCCAGAGCCATCAAAACTATGTCCTAAAGCCATAGTAAATTTTAGAACCTATTGGGTTTACTACAAAAGGTGTGTAATGAAACTCATGAAGGACTCCATTAGACATTTTTACCTAAACCAACTACATCCCACAAAATAACAACTTGTTCTAACCATCCCTATGGAGATTCAATATGGGCAACATGATCGCACATCACATATGCCTCTATGTCTCCCCACTGAGACTCCTCCATTTTCTATATTAGGTAATACTACACCATCAATTGAAACCAACAGCCTCATCCTCCACCCATTGTTGTATATAGTTTTTAGGCTTAAAACTCCTCCATTTCTCTCTAATCATCAATAGATTTCAAGAAAAAAACTTCCCATGACTTCCTACTCTATAACTCAGCCCGAAAATTCCACCTTTTCAAGGTGTAAGAGATCTCAAAATCAAATTTTTTAATAAACTCCATCCACTTCTACTTCTCTAAGAAAAAATCACCTTGGGAAAAGATATAACTCAATATCTTGTGATCTATGAATAACACAAATAACTCCCCAATTAGGTAATTTCATCACTTCTTTAGTGAAATCACAATCATTTCTAGATTCAAATTGGGGGAGGAATAGTAATGCTCATGGGGTAGAAACTTTCTATACCCATAATAGATCACTTACCACAACTACATCAGCACACATCCCATGCCCAGACCGGAAGCATCATTAAACCCCTCATACAAGATGCCCTATTCCGGAAGATGAATCACTAATAAACCTTTCCTTCAGGTAACCGACAAATACCTGTAATTGATCAATCCACAAAAAATATTGGTCTTTCTTAGTCAAATTAATTAAAAAAACTGCAAATCACGAGAAATCATGTACAAACCTCTAACAATAGCATGAAAGTCCAAGGAAACTATAAATGTCTACCAAATTCTTGGTTGCTTCCCAAGAAAAAACTACATAATCCTTTGATTAGTCTACTAACAAACCCTTTGGAGACACCACATGACTAATAAAAATCACATATCTTATATTGATCTTACACTTAGACAAATTCCCAAAGAGCCGGTGGCATTTTAGAACACGCAAGATATTTCTGATATATTCAATATTCTTCTCCTCTAAATTCACATAGATTATGATATAATTGATGAATAAAAAGATGAACTGATCCATGAACTCTTGAAATGCAGATTTTATAAGCCCTATAAACATGATTGGTGTGTTCATAACACTAAATGGAATGACAAAAAACATGAAGTGTCCATACCTACATCTGAAGGTAGTCTTCAAGACATCTCTATCCTTCACCCTCAACAGGTGACATCTAGATCACATATTGATCATAGGAAACCAACTCACCCCTCTAAACTGGTTGAAAATAACATCTATCCTTTGAAGAGGGTATTGGTTTTTGAATGCCATCAAATTCAACATCCAGTGTCATAAGAATAGCCTTAGACCACCATCCTTTTTCCTTGTGAAAAATATAAGAGCATCCCATAGCGACACACTAGGCCGAATAAATCCCTTCTACATCATATTATCAACCTAAACCATAAACTCTAGTAACTTGTAAGGTGTCATACAATACAGGTCCATCTAAATCATAGAACACCAGGCTGTAAGTCTATCCCAAAGAAAAACATCACATCGAGGGGGTAACATCAAAACCTCTCTGGGGAAATCATCTAGGAACTTCCCAATGACCCTGGGAACCTTCACTGACCCAACATCCACTGATTCCATTAACATCTCATCAAATAAGGAAAGAAGGGTCTATATACATTGACTACCCACCTTTCAACCATGATCGCCAATGAAAATCACTAAGTGGCCATCTGTACCAAAAAACATGACTCTTCTCTAGAAGCATTCGATAACATCACGTAAAAAATACAACCAGTGGATTCTTGGGATGAAATCAAGTAAATTCATCTATAAGAAGAAAAGATCCCCATGGTATTGATGCAGCCCTATCATCAGTCTACACCCTAGAATATATCAAACTAGATGGTCTGGCCTCCGAATATTGTCAACAACACTAGGGGAATAAGAATCTTTTATGCATCTAGTCACAACGAATGGAATATAATGAGTGAAACAAAAGAGTGTGAATATGTTAAATCAAACATGGAACAAACAAGGATACTAAAAAATTGATTGTACCCCTGATGATATGTGGCCCCCCTAGAAATGTTTCCTCCACTGCATGCAGCTGACCATTCCCAAATCCTCTAAGTCTCTACAGACAACCACCTCCATGACCATTCTTGGGTCAAGGTCCCTAAACATGATGAACATCCTATGGTCACCCTCTATCTTCCCCATATCAACCTAGAATATCCGAAAACTTTTACCCCAAATACTAATATAACCTCACTGGAAACTACTATTGAGTTTGGTAATAAACCCATCCACCTCCAACAAACTGGGCCTAGGGAACCATTGCTCACTGGTTCTAGAAAAGACCACGAACCCTGCAATCAAGAAACACAGGCCCAATACTTTCATGAAAAGCATGGATACCACTGGACCATAAAGAATGAAAATGAATGTGTTGATTCCGAATCCTTTCCGGTCAAAACCACAATGATCATGGTGCCTAATAACATCCACTAGAAACTTTTATCACTGAAAAACCCTACTAGTTCCCCTCCTTTGGAAATCATCCTCACATTATTATCTACTTTATCACTTATAACATCTTTTGAACCTCTCGACACATTGGAAATGTAAAATGAGTTATTACATACAAGATTGATAGACATAGTTCCTTCTCAAGATATCTCATAAGAGAATCCTCATCAGGAAAAAGGATCTAGAGAAAAACACAGAAGGTCCCTATACATGATTCCCAACTCTCACATTGACATGATCCCTTTATATAGAGAAAGATTCTCCTATATTTTACTGCTTTTATGGTTGATGAAAGGAACACTGCCTGGAACTCCATCTAGAATTTGACCAAAAAAACATCTCCTACTTCCGATCTCTCTGGTACAACATTCACCACAGATTCGCAACTCCTCATATCTAACTGACTAATAAAGGGAACTAATTCTCAGTCAGGCTTCAAATAAAATTGAAATCGATCTTCAGATCCTCCAACCATCTATCTATCTCCATGTCTGAAATACTTCCATCTTATATTCCCAAAGCCTACCAAAAAAATTCACGCAATTTCCCCTACCACTAATCATCCTCCCCAACCAGATCAACCATATACTGATCAACAAGATCAACCTAGTAAAACTAAATATCTTGATCCACATGTGAATGAAGAATAGAATCCATATCTAAAAGGAAAAAATTATTTCCAAATACTGAGAAGTATGAAATTTCATTTAAGATTCATTTTAACTCATTTTATTCATTTGTTATGTATTTCAATCTTCCCAACAAAATCTAATTAAAATAGTCACACATGTAATTAGGATACATGTACCATCCTTAGCTATATACCCTACAATCATGTACATCTCACTTAGTTGTTCAATAAGCTTAGAGTCTGCGAACTGGATCATGGGGGGCCTAAAATCCCATGACCTACCCAGTCTCCTTGGCCTATATCACACACCGTGGTGAAATGGGACTATTTCCATACTAGCCCATGCGATCCTCAGTCTGCCTTACTCAAAACTCCATAATATCTCTCAACCACAGCCTATGATACCACTATGTCATGAAAACATCCCTCTAATAAAACCGCAATTAAGGGAGAGAGATAATGGCCACAGAGTCCAACCTTCAGTAGGCCCTGGGGTGGAGACCAGAACATAGGGTATAAAAATATCATATATCGGAGTAATTACCCTTTATAATGTAAATTGGATTCAAATTAAATATGGATAATTCAAAAACAACTCCAAGACCCTATATGATAAGAAATCCAAAATCTACCCCACTTTCATGTATAAATAGAACTAATACATATACAATAATGTCACAAAATTAAATACCCAATGTAATAATAAAGTAGCGGCATAACAACTATCCAATGATTCGAGCTAGTAATTCCTATCATGGTCCATGTAATCCTCTGAGAAACATAAAAATAGTTTTATATACGTAGGGTGAGATTATAATTTTACAATGTAGAAAAAACACAGTTCTCTCCTGTTCATGTTAACAAATCATACTAATGAACCTGTGAGAAAACAACATAACCAAGCAACACCTATGACTTTATACTAACCATCCCAACCTCATCAAGGAATTATCCACAAATAATGCAAACCAAGTAATATAATATGATAAGAATCACATCGATAAGTGTAAATAAAACTTCTTTTCCATTGGTATTCCACACTCACACCTATCTTCGTACATAATAGAACTCTTATCACTTCTGTATACCACACTTCCCCACAAGTATGAGCAAAACACACCTCTCCCACATACACCTTGTCTCACCAACCAACAAGCACTACCACAACACATCTTGCCAGAAAAATCCTCGTCCACAACTCAACCACAACCATAACCAGAGTAGTGGGTTATAATGAACATGTAAGACATCAACATCATACCCTCCTCCTACCATGAAGTACCCCCACCAGAAGCCGCTACACAAGCATGATCACATTTCTCCTAAAAAATCATGGTCTATCACATCTTGTCCACAAATGCTTATGTCATCACATCTCATTGGGAGAAATATTGGCTATCACAACCACCATTTAATGCAATAATAATCTATCAACTATCACAACATGTTAAATATGTACCTCTCTTGGAAGAGAGATCATGGTATAATGGGCTCCCATCCATTTGTACTCCTCAATAACTGTTAGGAAAAACACCCTCGTGTGACAATGTAAGTGTTGGAACCAAGTTATCAATGTGGGTGACGTGCGTATAGAAATAACAATAATATACAAGTATATATATATAGTATTAAACACTCAATCCAAACCTATGGGTTCATAAACCAACCAACTAACACACAATGTCGTCACATATACTGCTAACTCTAAATGCATAACACCAAACAAAAAATCACAAACCCCACTTCAAATTTCCAAAAAGATTAATTTAATCATCCCATTATTTTCGTTATTTATCATCAACCAAATTTAACCACACAACCCACCATTTAGTTATACATTATCCATTTTTATCCCATTAACCATACCAACCCAATCCGTTTCAAACATTATTAAACAATTATTTAATTATTCCGTCATTATTTGGGAATATAGAATAAGGATACCACATATCAAAAATAGATCAAAATCCTCATCATACCATCGCCTCCCTGACCGAAAATCACATCCCAAAAAACCACCTTATCATGTCCCCTGAAGCCTATCGAAACATATCACCTCCTCACAGCAAAGTAATATCATCCAAATAGACCACCTCCTCACAACCACAAAAGCACATCCAAAGAAACACATACCACCACACACTCCATTGCAACAACATACCACCATACCACATTAATGAACAAGAATTACAACACATAAAGTGCCATTTTGTAGATTTACCATGTGAATTTTATCAAATTCCACTTTATTTTAATGTCATTATCACACAAACCAAAATCCTAGAGAAACCATTTAATTAGCCAAATATAAGAGGTTAATAAATATCCATTTTAGGGTGATATCCCAATAATTAAAACCAAGGATGAAATCACAACATGTATATCCAGTGCAAAAAAAACCCAAATGCTCACAATTTTCAGCGTGCCATGAATCCCATAAAATTCCAAATATCACAAATAATATCAATGATGTAAAATAATTCAAATCAAACCGCATTTTCCCCAATCAATCAAATTAACCAATTTTTTATCATTGATTAAGATGAAACAACTATACCCCATACATAAAAAAATTAAACTCCTCCCACACGATACAAAATAAGAAAAAATGATGAAATACATACCTAAAATATGGTTTTTCAACTCACTATGCACCACCGGGTGAAAAAGAAATCCCACAAAACTAATCCTTAACACAAGAAACGAGATATCAACCTATACCAGACCAAAAAATCATCAAAACACTACCAAAATTCACATACCAAACCAAACTACATCACCATATTGAATCCTATACTAATAAATAATGATAATGAATCATAATTAATGGATAACTCACCACGAATCAAAGAAAAACTCCCAAGGATCAATCACCTTCAAAAGGAATCTCAAAATGCCTAAAAGGGGAGATGATGGATGTCTAGAACTAGGGAGCTCATATGTTTTGATAAAACTAGGGTGGATGAAACCTTTAAAACTATACAAAATTAGGTAATTACATGATGTATAATTCTATTTCATTTATTATACTTATGGTATTCAAGGTTCAACTAAAAAAAGTCACCTTTTTATTATTTATCCCAGAAAATATATATGTCGTGAACCAGACCTAGAAAATCCACTAGGCCTACTTTAACATCATGTAATACACTTTCATGATGTATATTTCCTACAGAAGTTTTACTAAATCTCTAAATTCCACTTAAAACTTTCAGAACCTCCTCTGAATGCCTCCAACAATAAAAACTAGCAATGTGATAAACTGAGAGGGAAGAAACCATTATATGGATGACCAGGGTGGTGTCCTTTCCATGCCCGTAGGTTCATAGGGATCCAAATCATGATATATCCTATGTTATTTCATTTTTCATTATTATGGAAGCATGATTGTATAAAAAATTTAGATTTATTCTTGTCACAGTCATTTTAATTACATCACATCGAATATGTAACCCAGTAATACATGATAGTGGGTATTAGATATTTTACGGTATAATGGTTTAATACAAAAAGTTGAGTCATTAAAAGCGAATGCACACCATGTGATTAATGATTTTTATATTTGAAGTTGATGAGTATGTTTTTTATCAGTGAATACGTATGAAGATGATCACGTTTTTCTATGGAATAAGTTTGGCCCAAATATGCGTTTAAATGATTAAATTGAGCTCCATAGTAGTGTCAGAACTGGTATACTAAGTGATAAGGTTTTCTAAATCCAACTAGGACAGTAGTTTGAAGGTTCTTAATTTTATAATAACATTTTCCATTCAAACATATGTCTACATTGTGAGTGTTGATCTGGAACAAAATTAAACATAATTTCTTTTTTCATAGATAATTCATGGAATGTAGATGATGATAATGGATTAGTGAAGGATAATAGACTCAAATGGAGTCCATATTCATTCTGATCTAGAACCACGTATGCCCATTAATTGGTCTGATGGGAAAATATATATCACATGGTTATCACAAGAAATGGAGTTTAAATACATGGATGTTGCTACCACCATAATAAAAAATTTCTGCGATGATATTCTACAATAATTGAGGTATTAAATTATGATCTATTTAGAGAAGTTGGGGGGGGGGGGGAATAAGATGAATTTATTTTTTGGAGACTCCCAAAGTCGATTTGGTGGAGATGAGAAGGCAAATTTTGTTGGCTAGAGGAAAATTTCATACAATAGTGGAAGATCAAGGAAAGACTCCACATCATCCTCCTCCTCTTCTTCTTATTTCTTTTACTTTCCCTATACTTGAATTTTAATTCTTGTTTTTATAACTATTATAATGATTTATAAATAAAATTTGAGTAGGGAAAAATATTGAATTTAGTTCTTTTATCTTCTTTGTTTTTATATCATTTTTTAAAATTGAATCAACATCATCATCTTATGTAGTTGAGTGAGTTTATAAGTAATTAATATAAAATTTTGTCGACTGCTTGTCAATTATATCAATAAAGGTTTTGAAAACATGTTTTTGATTATTGAACTCAATTATATCTTGTAAAATGATGCCATAAATTTTTAATGATCAATAACCCCCTCCCCCCACATTTAATCCTTAGTCATTCTCTATTTATATTTTTTGTCGGTCTGTTTCTTGACTCATACAATTAATTAATATTTATTCTTTTGTGTTTTCAAAAAGTATATAACCATCATCATTGTGTATATTTTTATTGCTCTATTTATTTTAGTTTTTTCTTATTATTTATCAATAGTTACTTTCCTAGATGTTCAATACACTCATTAACCACTAGCTAAGTAGTTTGTAGGTTTAAAATTTGATATATTCATCAACCTATCCCCATTTTTTTTTGTCATTTTCTTAGAAGGCTTTGAGACATCAAGAGAAATAAAATATTAAAAGAAATCCTAAAAAATATAAAAAAATAATTTCTTAAAAAAATTTACTTTTTTGTTTTAATAGAAACACTCAATATTCTATGTGAAACATGCTGAACCTAGATTCTATTTATTAGGTTTCTCAATCCTAGTGGGGAAAATTTCCTTAAGCACATCCACAAAATTCCAGAGGCTGTTGAGTAGCAATGAGGGGCTATGGTTTGTCTGTGGGGAGACTATATCATAAATACAAGAGTGTAAAACTATAGATTGATATAAATAAAGGTAAATAGAATAATTAATATAAAAAACAATGGAATAAAGAAAAAGTAAAACATATGTAAGAAAAAAAAACTAAATCAATTAGAATAATATAAAATAAATGATGATTATGTGTCATGTAAGTAGAAAAATTAAAAACAATGATACAAGGAAATAGGAATAATATGTTCCACAAAGTATAATGAAATAAAAAAACTGTCCTAAGAATCCTGAGAGTCTTCTTAGTTATCTTCTTTCAAGATCCATCCTAAATATAAATCAATAAAGTGTTCTAAGGCATATTATTCCACTTGAAAACACATGCACACATGTAATCAACCTCGAGTACCAAACATCACCCTGAGAGGATGTGAGAAAAATCTCAATGGGCCACCACCAATGGTGTATAAAACATCTATACCATGTATTGGAATATAACATTTTGAAAACATGAATATATATATAGTAAAGAAGAAAAATGTAACTAAATACTCAAGTGCTTAATTTGTCCATCAACTGGTTTCCAAAAATGTAACGAGTCCTTCATTTTTTCACTAATAGTCTATAATTAAGTCACATTTTATCAATAGTAAATGTTCTAAGTAGATACAAGCTAACCTGTAATGATATTTAATAATGTAGTTACAAGGTAATAACAAATGAAATGTAGACCTCATGGGTTTCCAACCCAGTGATAAATGTATCATGGCATAGGGTAAGAGTGTAATATGAGGAGAAATGTCTAAGGAATTACATAATGAGATGCCTACCGAGTCCAATGAGTTCATCCACGGTAAAACACAGCTAAGTAATTACTTGGCTTGAGGAGTTTTAACCATGGTACCTACTGGTAAATGCAGGATCAAAGTAGTGTATCCAAGGAATCCTATAGTACTACATGAGTGATATTGTGGTGTCATATCGGGAATCCAAATATATGAGAAGGATCGAGTTCTAGGTGGGTCTCAAACTAAGAAATCCATATCATGGAATTTGGAATGGGGTCCTAAAGAGATTAAGAAATTACCTCAGGAATCCAAGGAGATCTCGAGCCCGGACACTCATATTTTGATAAAAAAGTCATATATAATTCATATGGTTTAATCCATTACATTACATTAGTTAGACAAGTCTAGTAACCATGAAACCATTTTGTTATGTCATTATTAATGAATAAGTCCATTTGTTTTAAGCTTTTCATTTAATTATTGTGACAAGGCCAAGTAACATGAAACCATTAATTTAATCCATTTAATGAATTTTAATAATCAACGTTATCTCCACTATCTTCCATCCACATGGTAAGTGGCGCTACAAATGTGCAACTTGTTATCCAGTTACATTTTAGAAGTTCAAGTCACATACTTTTCATAATTTCCAATTTCCATTTTACATTAATTTATCAATCGAAGAACTTACCTTAGGAAGGTCCAGTGGTGAGCATAAATTGTACTTACCATTGGGAAATTCACAATCTAAATAAATCCATTCAGTATTGAAAATCTTACCCTTGTTATGTTCAAGCCAAGGCACACCCGATGGGTGGCTCAAACTTCTTAAAAGACTAATACGACAATTATGGAATAACATCCTACATGGGATTTGTAAAGTTGTGGGTGTAAACACTAACAAAAAATTACATATTAGTAAATAAAATAGTGGTACACTTCTAATTAGAATAATCATGGCGTATAAATTCAAGAAATGACACACAATGAAATCAACGGGCCCCACATGGCAATTCCAAAATAAAAAAACATGACAAATGAGTCATATACCACCAACATTAGGCTCATACAACACTCCTACTCCAGTATTGGCCTTTTATTTGGCTTTTATTGGAGTAGATCTAAGAAAAAGGAAAAAATTATCACACCTTAATAACTAGGTTGAGAGTAAGAGTGATGAAGAATAGCTAAAACATACTCACGTACTTCCATTGTCCATCCAACATGATGAACAAAATCTTAATTGTATCCTAGATGAAGGAGATCTCTATATCCCCACCATTTTCCTTCAAAAAGATTAGAAATGGGAGTAATAATGTCTAAATATATTGGAAATATGATTATGGAGGAAGGAGGAGCTTAATTAAATCACTAGGGAAAAATGGTAAAATTACCCAAAAATTAGCACGTGCATGGTTTGACAAATTGTGCACAAATGATGAATGGGTAACTAGAGAAGAGGGGAACTGGTATAGATAGTCTACATTATAGGGAAACAATACACTAACTTTCTGGTATGGCACTGTCTAAAAATGTATACCGTCCTCATAGTTAGATCTCACCATGCGGCATACTTGCACGATTTTCACAAACAATGAAACATAAACAGTGTTCCCCAAAATATGGGTTCCAGGCTCCCGACAAGCCATGTACACCCTCAAAACCTTCACTAACTGATTTGACATCTATATTAGGGATAAAATAATTAATGATATTGAAACATAAAGGATCCATACATGAGTGAAAAATAAATTTCATACAGTATTCCCCCATTAAAAAATGGTTCATCGAGTTCACCTTCCAAGGGTAGAGGAATACTATCTGCAAATAACTCCATCATTTGGAATGTACATCAGCCTCCCACTCCCAAGTGTCATCATACATATATCTTTGTTTGCATAACATCTATACTAGCGGGATTGACCGACCTTAGAGAGCCTTCATGATATGGTCAAGGATGCGTACTTGGTACTTATTGGAGGTAGCATTGGTATCTAACTCAACATCCATAGGTTAAAAATTATGAGAATGGTTGGTATGATATTGGAAACATTTTAAAACATAGAAGACATCATGCATGGAATAGTTCCTTTGAGGTATTAGCAATCGATAGGATACCAAACCAACTCTCTCTAAAATCTCAAATGACCGTACATAATGAGACAACAACTTCCATTGTTTCTTTAACTTTATATACCCTATCCTGGGCAATACCTGAAGGAAAAAAATGACCTTCTACCTCGAACTCTAGAAGTCATCGATGAAGATAGACATAAGATTTCTATCTAGACTGAGGAGTAGTCATATGATTTACGATTACTTGAACCCGTTATGAAGTATCACAAAATATATATGGACCTAGTTGGGCTACCTCACCTTTGTCTATCTATAATAGAGGGAACGGTAAGGCCTCAAAAAGATCGTTTTCTATTGTCTCTCAAAAGATATTATTATAGGAGAATCAATGAGAGGAATATTCTTCTCCTAAGAAATTCCTAAATCAAGGACACATGCTCAGAGTGTATCATCAAGAACATGTATCGTTTGTTTTGATTGCCTATCGGTCAGAGGGTGAAATGTTGTTCTTTTAATCTCTTGTGTATATATATCCTTCATCAATCCGTATCTGAACCATGACCTGAAATGAGTATCCTTATTTGAAACAATAGTGCGAGGGACCATGTATAATTGTCTAATCTCATAGATATAAATCCTTCACAACTCATTATATGACAAGGTCTCCTAATGTCATGATAGGATGAACAATCATTGATAAATCAAGCATAACATCAAGATCTCTCCAGATTAGAACATGAGATGGATCAGAAAGTCTCTTTGCTAGTTACAATACATGGAACACAGTACATATCGACATCAACTATGGTGGAAGTGACAAATGGTATGACACTCTCCCCAACTTCTCAATAAACTAAAAATGTCCCAATAAATAAGGTGAATGATTTCCTTGCCTCCCAAGTCATCGATGACCCATAGAAGTTGAATCTTTTAATAACACCTGATCCCAAACAAAAAGATACAATAATCTACATTGATGATCAACATATGATTTATACCATCTTTATTCCATCAACATTCTATGATAAACTATCTTAATATTTATTATTGTCTCTTAGACCATTGTCAGTCCAACTAGGGATCTTTCAATGATCTCTAACCGAGGAATCATAGATTTACAAGGATGACTAAAAGGCCTCAAAAGATTCATTTTAATTGTAGAATGGTAAATATTGTAATTATAAAACTCAACCAGCCCTAAATGGTCATACCAACCCCCACCAAAGTCAAGATTGTAGGCACAATGAATATCCACAAAAATTTGTATATCCCTGTCTATTTTTCCATCCTTATGTTGATGGTATGTCATAATTAAATGAACCTTAGATCCCTGTTCCTCCTGGAGGCCTCTCCAATAGTGATAAGTAAAATGACGATCCCTATCCGAGATTATAAGAAATGGAAATTTCCAAAAATAAATAATATCTCTCAAATTATGATTTCCCAACTCCTCAACATTGGTTGTATCATGAATGGGTATAATGTGAGATGATTTCTCCAGCTTATCGATCACAACCCATATCAAATTATTCTATATCTTGGTACATGGAATCCCAACATAAAATTCCATATAAATATCACCCCACTTACAAGTTTTCATTGGATGTGGGTGAATAAAACCTAATGGTCTCCTGTGCTCATCCATGAGCTGTTTTCAAGTATTACAATGAGAGAAAAAATCAACCATGCCACATCTCATACCAAGACATGAAAATAATTGCATCATGTCATATGACATATTCATTGATCTTAGGAGCAATAACCAATATGAATTACATAAATCTACTTCCCATCATTCCTCATTGATTAGGGTACAACATACATATTCCAGAAACCGAGGAAACCCTTTATAGAGAACATCAACTCAGTAACGGTATCCCCATCATAAAGAGATCTCCAAATTATAGAGAAATAATTATTAAGATTATATTATTGAAGAATCATCTCAAGAAGATAGGAGGTCAACTGAACACTATCCAAAACAACCTTTACCCCTACATCTCAAACTGTAATATGAAACTGTGCAAAAAAGAGCCATTAATTTCCACTCTTCTGATGATTATTTCATGGAATGGGTTGGAAGTTTCCAACTCAATGAATTTCTGAGAATGTTCATATTCCATAGGGTATAAGAGATGTTGAAATCAATTGATTCCAGTTACTTTACTCAATTTCTATTAATGAGATTCAAATATTTTTGAGAGATGATATAATTCAAGATATTGTGGTAGAATACATGAAACGCCTTTCTCAAAAAAGGTAATGTCTCCAAATATTATGTGAATTCATCACAGATAAGAGTTCAAGGTTATAAGTTGGGTAATTATTATAGTGTTTCCTAATATTCAGAGAACCATAGGTAATGACACGATCAAATTTCATAAGAACGAAACACAAACCCGAATTGGATGCATCACAGTAGTCCACATAGCCTGAATCATCCTTTATAAGAGTCAACACTAATATAGTAGTCAAAATACATTTCATCTCAAAAAAATATCTCTAAAATTTCTCACCCAAAATAATTACATCCTTTTGAGTTAGGGAAGTCATCAGATAAATCAAATCTGAAAAATCATTTATGAACTCATGATAATATATAGCTAAACCCAAGATGCTCTGAATCTCAAAATACTATGCAGTTTCTCCCATGTCATAATAGCTCTCACCTTTATAGGATCAACTAAGATACACTGTTCTGGCACCATGTTTTTTTAAGAAACATACTTCCCAAATCTAGAAATTTTGTTTTTTTAGATTGACATAAAGTCGGGGATTTCTCAAAAATTCCATAACTAATCTCAAATGAAGCACATATACCTCCTCAAATATTGAGTGAGCCGGAATATCATCCAAAAATACCACCATGAAAGTATAAATATAATCATGGAAAGTCCAATTTATCAAATCCAAAAAGACTATTGAATAACCAGTTAGACCTAATGGCATGATAAGGTACTCATAATGTCCATAAATATTTTAAAAATTGTTTTTATTAATGTCTGGTTATTTTTTCCCTATATATTGATAACTAGATCAGAGATCAATCATTAAGAACAACTTCATCCCTTCCAACTAGTCAAATATATCATCCATATGGGGTAATTGATAATTTTTTATCATCGTAACTCAGTTGAATTTTTTTTATTAACTCAATGATGAAGTTCTCTATTAGATTACATAGAAAAATGAATATGCACCACCCTTGGTGACACAATCAGGTGTATCGATCCTTTCTAAGAATGATTTTCCAACTTATTCTTAAACTCATTAATTTTATATGGTTTCATACAGTAATTAGTAATAGATACAAGTTGATTATTTGGAATTCAGTCAACAGAAAACTATACCTCCCTTACCGATGGAAATTTGGATAATTCCGAAGGAAAAATGTTGGAAAACTGGAATACTATTTTAGGGAGATCATAGAACAAAGATTCTCACTTCGTGTCAAAATAGAACACAAATATTACTTTCCCCGACTCTGGATATGATGGTATGGATCTACTCAACCTCAGGTCCCATTCACCATAAAATATACAAGACACCCCATCAGGAAAAGTAAAGGAATCCCATAAATGATGATAATACATTATTTCATTTTAAGCAATGATGTCATACAACCGAAATATAACATCAATAGGTTTCATGTTGATAAATAGAAAATACCAAGTAAGCTCACTGATTAATAAAGATAAAGTACACGCAGGATAGTGAATACCCTTCTCCCTCTTCCTTTTGAGGGGTGTAGTAATTCCCATAACATAAGATAAAATCTCTATAGGAAGATTTAGAAGGTTCACAACATTATTTGATATGTATTAGTGAGATTCAAAATTATCAAATAAAGAAGTCACCAAATATGAAGCTATACTGATGGTACCTCTCATAGTTGCTGAACCCATATCTTCTTCCAATGCAGACTCTACCACTAATGAAAAATATATATTTTTTGGATTCCTATGACTGAAACCCAATTTTTTGAAGCATATCATTGCACCACAGTACTTTTAGGCATGGATGACCCCATTCCTGAAATTGGAGTATCATAGATATGGTAGAACGTTTTCAAGTGACATGAGTGTCCACATGAAACACATTTCATTGGTGCCTTAGTGAAAACCAATGTCAAGTTCCCAAAATATCTAAAATGGATGAAATTTAAAGGTCCTCTACTAGGAATAGTAGGAGTTATAAAAATAATTACTATTGAGAACCACCATGAGGTTAATCAAATTTTATCTTTCCATTGAAGGAACTCACAAAACTGTCATTGAGAGAAAAAAGGAACTCCTATAAACACTAAATTGTTATCTATGTGACGGTCAACCATCAATTATCTATCCATCACATTTTCATAATAAGAGAGAATCAATTAAAAAACCTTGAAATGAATATCAGGTCATATTCACATCTCAAACCATCAAGAATTTATCTTATCATTCGACATAATTTCATGTGAAAACTATACATGATCTGCAGATTAATTCACAAATTATGTCACGATCCTATTAATCTTCTTATTTTTGAAAAAATCTACAGCCTTAGAAAACAACATATAATATATATTGAACTAGTAGGTGAAAATAACTTTTTTGTACTTAAACTCTAATCACCCAAGATTTTTTTACAACACCATTATGTCCCACCATCTCCTACTAGGTTCCTCAGTAATAAACGTAGCACACATCACCTTTAGAGCTTTGATATTTTCAATAAATTCAAATAGAAGACCTATATATCATATCCATTCCTTAGCCAATTAAGTATTATTATGACCTTGTTAAGTATGAGGTTGACAATGAAGGAAGTATTGGTCATAATTATTGTATTTTTCCCTTTGAGGTTCCACAGTTGAGCCTAGACCGGAACGAGTGTAGGTTCTTGTCCCAGAGCATGGACATCATACACAACAACTTCAACTAGATTCTAGACCATGAGAGGATTTTCTCACAATTTTTCATCATCATCTTCCTCCTGGGACCTATTCCCACATCTTATTGGAGGAGATATTCTATATAAAATCAACATACATCATTGAGTACATCAGAAGATTACCTAGATCAAAAATTAAATTAGTGCTACAGATAAATTAATCCCACCAGATAGATTAACAGGATTTGGATTCCAATATATCCCAATAAATTTATGGAATATGCTATAAAAAATCTTCATGAAAGAAATACCAAACCACCATGGGTAAATTAAGGGTCATTATGATAAGATATGGTAAGACAATCACTCACAAGTACCTGAAAAGATTTCAAAATACCTACTAACATCTGGGAAATATCCTTAACCCGCACCTTTGATAAAACATTGTCATGAACCAACCTAGATACCCTAGTACATTAATACCTTTGTCAAGATTGATATATTCTGAAGGAAATTCCCAATCCCAGGTGGATGGGAACTAGAACTTTCCATCATACATGATAAAAGTGGGAACAATTTTTCTATATAAATAATGAAAGAAAAGGAATAAAATCAGTATGCTTAATGGAAACAACCAAAGGAGAGTGTACCATCAGTAAAAGAGGTATAATAAAAAACCAAATATTACATCCTCAATGTACAAGTAAATATAGAAGATAAAAAACCAAATTCCCAACATACTCAATAATCTAGGTCCGTAGGATCAACAAAAACCACCACCTCCAAGTGGCGCTTTCCCCTTGCTTGAACATAAAAGATGGAAATCTATAATATCCTGAATACAAAGGTAGTGTGGGAGCTAAAATCCAATTAAGGTCTCATGAAGCATTCCAAAATATGATTCCATAAAATATAAATGAAATCATGATTTTAATTTATATAAAAAAGGCGTGGAAGTATAATTTAATATTTAAAAAAATTTTGATTTTCTTTTCAAAATATGGAAATTTCAGAAAAAATTTAATAATTTTTTATATAAAATTTTTTATATAAATCAACTAGGAATGAGTAAAACAATTAAAAATCATTGAAATATATAATCGAAATAGACACAAATAAAAAAACATGTTAATACTTCAAGGGGTATGATAGTTTCTGTTTATGAGATCCTCACACACTCATATCTATGATCATTAAAATGTAAACACGCATCCCTCGATCTGAGGCTGAATATGACCCATAAATATCCCTTCAGGGAAAAGATCTACCAAACTAGGTTTATATTAGGGTTTAATGTTTCAATCCATTTCTAGGTCATTACCATTCTGGTGTGATTGTCCAAAATAAATTACTAACTTCCCAATCTTAAATGTTCTCAATCAATAATTCAATAAATAGTGAGAAAATTATATGAAAAATGTTTAAAATAACTACATCGAATTACTAGTTTCAATATGAAAATTTGAATAAAAAATAAAAAATAGATTTTCATCATTTTAGTCCATTTAAAACCAAACCAAACATAGGTTTTTTTTCATTTTAGTGTAATATCTTTCTCCCAAATTCAATTCAAAATTTAATTTCAGAATTCAATCAATTTCAATATACTCCTCAAATTCCAATTCCATTAAAATTATATATTCCTATAAAAATACACAAAAATCCATTCAAACTCTAATCTACTACAAAATGGGTTTTCAAAAATTCAATTGAAATAATTTTAATTTTAAAAAATAAAATCAGTGGTTTATAATTTGGAAAATATCAACAGATCCACCTAGATTTTTCACAGAAACATGTATCACAACAATCGTAATAGAATTCACTATTGAAGAATGTCAGAAATAGATATCAAAGATTAGAACATTAATTCAAGATTCAAAAAAAAAGAGTTTAGGTCCATTAACTATGATTTTATACAACAAACCCTATGTATGACAGATATAGAGAGTGGGAGAGATTGTATGGGATAATATCTCTTACCGAAGAGGAATAAAATAATTTTCCCCAATATTTGATTCTCTTAAAAAGGGGTTTGGAGGAGCTCAAAGGGGTTCTTAATCACTCCAATGGCCTAGAGTTTCACGTAATCCAGAGTTAGTGAATTTTGGGTGATAAAATTGTGGTTCAAGAATTTATTATTAATTTTAGGAAATAAAAAAGTTGGCAAGCACAGTTAGCTGGGAAAGGCCGAGCAGTTTGTAAAACGTTGCGTCCAAACCAATCACCCCTCTAATGGGGTGCATAGTTTCTACCAGGTGGGCACCCTGGTTTTCAATCCATTCACCAACCATTAAACCCCCAACATTTTGGGATTGTATTTTTTCCCTTTGGTGGGAGCACAGTTTGGGAAAACTGTGCACCGACCATGCACAAACCATAAAGATCCCAAATGTTTAAAGTTTCACCCAAAGTCTAAATAATTGTGACCCATACAAACCATGACTAAAATGAATGGTCAAGTATTAACAAATAATCAATAGGATGTTACACATTTTTATATATGTTTAAATATATCCTGGTAGGAAATAATGTTAGCATAGAAAATTAATTTCATTTGGAAAATAAGCTCCTAGAATTTTCCCTTCATCAAATGCTTTATTATATAACTTTTAATTTAATTTCTTGAAAAATTTATAATATGGGTATATCTATCATAAGTATACCGGTACTCCACATTTTATTTCATGTAGAAAATGAAAAATGAAATTTTCCTTTGAATCAAAGAAATCAAACATATATTTATTCTAGTTTACATAACAGTAAAATAAATTATTCATACTATATTCTAATTGAATCATATTCTATTTTTACTAGAAAAATGTCTCAAATGAACCTGTAAAATATGCTAGAACATCAAAAAATAATAATTCAACAAAATCATAATTCCAATTCGTATAATAATTTCCATTATAAAAATAAAATTCTCACTTTTAATCCTTTAATATGAATATTTCTAATAGATACAGAAAAATTGGAAACAGAACCAATTAGTAGCCTCAAATCCAATTTCGTATACAAAATAATAAATTATTTTATTTGGAAACTACATAATCCACTTTTGTCTTCATTAACATAGATGATTTGTAATTTTCAAGAAACTCATGTTTTAGACATCTAAAATTTTTGTCCACTGTATAATCATGACATTAAAATATCTTTAGTCTCAGAGTGTATATCCAAAACTATATAGAATTTATCATCAAAACAATTATTCTCAATATTATTGAAATATATCATCATATAGACCACTAAATTAGACCAATATGAAATATCACAATAAATAATATGATTTATATAATTATGCTAGTTTCTAAATTTTTATATTTTTTTATTTTATAATTAATAACTGTGTAATGTGAGATATTGAAGAGATAATATATTTTAAATCAATACCATGGATCATTTCATGAGGTCCATATATTTCAATTTTATCTTTTTTGAAAACAATTAATGTTTATTTAGAATGGATTACCAGTAGGAAGAAATCTTTGATGGTAGTAAAAAACTATTTTTTATTCCATTTATGAGAAAAAATAAATTTCTATCATTTATAGAGTATGGACATGATTATGGACCATCTTCACTCCCACTTGATAATATTTCCTATGCTGAGAAGTCACTAATTGTCCACATTAATGCATCTTTCATTATGAAATTCTATTTAACGACAACATCATATGTATGGAATCCATTACTCAATAATAAATTTAACTCATCAATTAATGGCTTCAAATTAGACATAAATAGTCTTTTTTGGATATCATAGAAATAATAATTTCAAAAAGATACATGGTTAATTCCTTAACAGATGTGGATGTATGTTTTATAGTGGTATAATGATTGTCTAAGATGTATATTGACTACCTTAAGGATCAAATAGACCAAAACCATTAGTAGAATGACCTAATCATTTTTTATAGGCTTCTAATGAAAAATATATATGTACTTATTAAAAATTATTCCATGAATCATCATCACAAGGATGATTGATGCTTTTAACCGTTATAAAATTTGATTTATGCCATGAAATCAATAATGATATGTTCTAAGATTATTATAAATGCTACAAAATAGGTTTCAGAAAAAAATACATCAACTATTTAATGGGAATCAATACAGAATTTTCGTGTTGATTCTCTTTGTACATTGATTTTTCATATATTGGATAACTAACTAATTACTAATTTTTACTACAATATAGGATTCAGTCATTTCTACAAGCATGAGTATTATGATTACCTACAAAAAAATTATGAACCAACCTATTTCTCAGATATAAATGTGTAAGAAATACATTTCATTAATATAATAATGATTTAACCAAATAGAATATCTAATAAATATAGATATTTGATAATTCATCTTCTAATTTAATAGCCATAAATTTTATAAAAACACCCAAATTTCTTATCATACAACCAGTGCATAAGGAATCCTTATTAGAATTAAAAAACACATAAAATAAATGTGATTCTAAATTACGAGTTAAATTAATATTACTATGAGTTTTTATTTGTTTAAAATACGAAACAACAACCTTAGGTACTAAATTTTGAATCCTTGATAGATCTGAAACCAAATTTTTAGTATCTTATTTATAACTACATTAACAATGTTGATAAAAATTAATATAATATTTAAAAAACCAAGAAAATATATGACCCAATTTTTTTTTCTAATGTTTCAAATCTCCACAGATCACATTTCTTACATGGATATTTAATTATCCCTTCTAATTTTTTTTCTTTTGATGATTTAAATGACAAAGAAACATCAACATCCTAAATATTTATAGGATTTATACAAAACTATTTATATTTGTTGGATGATTTATCTTATTACAATCTTAGAATAAGAACTATTCTTGACTTCTTTATTCTATATTTTTCTAAAAAAATATAAAATAAAAATATTATTTATGATAAATATGATATATATAAGAGACGAGTCAAAAAATTATAAAATATAAAAAGTAAAAAAAAATCAATATTAACATACTAAATATTTATTTTAGTTACAGTTATTTTTTTCTAATTCTAAAAATTACCACAAATTCGTTCTAATAATATCTATTTTGTATAATTACCATTAATTTTTCAAATTACCTCAAATTACTATTAAAGGAAACAATAGGATAACCAAGGGTTATGAGGGATGCATGGAGCTAAGGTGATAAAATTGATGTAAGAGGGAAATAATTCTAGAGCCCTTGAGTTTAGACCATTTGGATTAGAGTTATTCACGGATAAAATCACTAGTTTATTCAGTATTTCCAATCCTCCAAATGGTTTGAATGCAAAGGTAATATATTTATTTCACATCATCATCACATGCATCCCCCCAAATTGATGATTCCCTTGAGGTAAGAATGTAGTGGAGGAGATAGAGGTGGCAACAGAGGGAATGAATTTCAGGGAACCTATGTTCGGACTGATTAGAGAAGAGAAATTCAGTGATAAAACTATGAGCGATGAATGAGGGATCAGATGCGAGAGATAAAAATGGAAATATTATTAGATTACTTTCCCTTTTTAGTTAAATCCATTATCATAAGAAAATAATTTCTTATTGAAAATTGTTCATTTTTGTTATGATTATCAGTAAAGCATGGTATTATCTTGAATATATATTGAACAAAAAAATGACGAAATCTCACTAATCTTGTCATTATTATCTCTCATATTTATTTCTCCTTCAATCACTTTTAGATTTACCCATGAAAATCTCTACTCAAAACATTCTGTTCATAGGGGAACTAGAATCATTTTACTCTGTTTTCACCTTTATCCCCTCCACTCTATTCATCCCTAACTCCCCAAGGTTTTCCTTTTATTACAAGTTTTGGTTAATTTTGGACAGTTAAGGATAAATATAGTAAAATTTTACCACAATCATTTTACTAATAAATACTAATTACTGTTAATTTTGACTACTTTCCAAAAACTACAGCTAATTTTCACTAATTACAACTAATTAACACAATTTTTTACTAATTAATAATTATTACATCTCATTACTCATAATTTTTACTATTTACCTCTAATTTTAACTATTTCCTACTAATTCTATATATTTACTTCTATATTATTTTATTTACACATAATTATTACAAATTAGAGCTAGTTTTTACTAACTACATTCTATTATCTCTAATTACCACTAAGTTTTTATAATCACAATAAAATTTTCTTAATTAATACTAATTTGTATCAATTTTAACTAATTACTACTAATATTTACTATTTATTTCTATTTTTTCAATTTATTGATTATTTTTTACTAGTTATCACTAATTTTTACAAATTATCACTAGTATTTTACTATTTACCTATAATTTTTACAAATTATAACAAATTTTTACAAATTACCTCTAAATTTTACTAATTAACACTATCTTTTACTAATTACCATTATTTTTTTACTAATTCGTACTAATTATTTATAATTAAAAACAATTATTTCACATTATTGATAATTTTTTCTAATTGGGGATATGTTTTTCTATGTATATCAAAATTTTTCAAATTACCACTATTTTTTTCATGTTAAAATTTATTATATATTATTAATATTATTTTTTATAAATTTTTAGTAATTATTACTGATTAATGCTAATTATTTTAAATTTTTTCTAATTATCCACAATTTTTTATAGATTTCCATCAACTATTTATAATTAATTTCAATTACACCTGATTACAAATAATTATAGAAAATACATTAAAATATAAAATAAAATAAATAAAATTAAAAATTAAAGTTAAAATATATATACCTAAAAATTGTCACTTTAACGGAATTAAAACACTTGGTTTATGATTTCATCAGATCTCTATAAAACAAAAAAACAATATTTAAGAAAAATAGAGAGTGATTGAGGATAGGATTGGAGGGAGGTCAGTGAAGGATGTGTGCTGTAAAATTCAGCCAGGGGTTATACATAGGTTGTATTAGAAGTGGCAGACAGTTTGTAAGGGAATTTTGGTAGTATAAAATTTTATTTACGATGGCTTCCATCACAAATAACATCTATCATAAATACCAATTATGGTGATATAAAATTAGTTTTACTGGAACCATCACAAATAAATCATGCTGATAGATTATTCCGGATAGGCATGTCACAAATAACCAGTTATTTGTGATTGGCCCTATCAAGAATAAAAAATATCGGTAGTGAGACCCAGCATAAATACCCTTGGAATTAATAACTATATTAGATATATATATATATACATAAAATTATTTTCCATGGGGAATCACTTCCTTCACAAATAACCATTACCATGGTATGAAGTGAATTCATGTGAAAAATAACTTATATAGAAAGGATTTATCAACATGAATAATTAATGAAAATAATTATTTATGCGGGGAACAGAAAACCATTGGATATAAGTGCATATCCTGGACTATTTGTGATGGTACCATGTACCGTCGCAAATTGACCATAAATAATATCCAATTTTCCCATAGTAATAGATATCTAGTGATGAAAGACTAAAAAATATACATATCAATTGGTCAATTAAATTATTTTGAAAGATAAATTATAATGAGAATTATAAAATTCAATTTTAATCTCCTGAGAAGTAGTGGAGGTAGTGGTCAAGTGCCATTTATTCTTCGATTTCTATTGATAAATCTAGAGAACTTGAGGAATAAACCCTGAAATCTCTTATAAAGGATATTACCACATTTAGTTTATAATTAAAATTAATCCATAAATACATAAATGTAGGTATTTTATTCAATAAATTTTAATTGTCATTATTTATTTATTATTGTTGTGAATGATAACCAAAGCAAGGTCTCCACAAATTTTTATCCACAAGTTCTTTATGAATCTATAAAAAACATTCTTTGTATTTTTAGTGCTAGAATGGATAAACCTAGAGCATCATGATGTTCATCATTGATCATAATATGGAGTTTTTGTGTTCCCTCTATATTTTGGATTCAGATGTAGTTAGATATTCATTCAAGGGATTGAGAGAATTTTCAAGAGTTTCACTATTATGAAAAAACTCACCGATCAAAAATGATATAAATTGAATTTTTTACTTAGTGATAATATTAAAGAAATTGTGGAATGTTCATATATCAAATGTTGATTCTATTTAATTTTCCATGCCTAATAACAACAACAACAACAACTACAATAATATATCTCATGGCATGAAATTATTTAAGTATAATTTTATAAATAAATATTTATTTCTTTATTCAGAATATATTAAGTAAAATATATCATTTCTATCGACCCATAAACGCAACCCATTAATCCAATAATTATTTTATTAAATCTTATAAATATTTAATCAAATAATATAACTCATTCAATAAACTAAACGGAAAATAAATAATCATCTGAATAAATATTTGTTTTAATATTATTGTAACTAAAATAAATATTACTATTAGTCAATTCACTAAACCTGGGAATAAATATTTATTTATTTATTAAATTTTGGCTAATAAATATGAGATAAAATTCTACTCATGTATTCTAAACTCAAATATCTCATTATTGAATTTATGCAATAACTTTATTAATTATTATTCACCAAGTTGAGAATAATATTTATTCTTAATATTAAGAAGAAACTTTCATGAATATATGGATACCCTAAATATGTGATGCTCTATGACTTTTTCTCAATTGCATGATAAACTCACCTAAAGTACAGAATCATCATCTAGAAACATGTCAAGACACCCATATAAAAATAGGTTAATTTCACAACAATAATAATATTATTATCAACTCTAATATGAAATAGAAATCGTTTTCATGATATCTCATCAAATTGATTGCATAATTGTGTTATCATCCTATATGCCAGATTTAACTTTCTTTGACAATATGAAATGAACTTGAAAACGAATTACCATATATAGAGAATTAACTAGATAATTTCATTTCATTGAAAGGGGGAAAAATTTTATTCCATTAAATTGAATGATATAAATTCTTTATTTAATTATTCAATTAATGTTGCGTCACTTAAGATGAAAAAAACATATTCTACCTCATTTTGATCATATATTATCATGATTTATATCTATATATAAAAGTACGGAATTCTTGATATACATTAATATTAATGTCAATTATAATGACCAAAACAGTCATTTTCTGATAAGAATATCCATCAACATATAAAACATAGAGAATAATAATTATAATATCTATCCCTATAACCTCTATTCTTCGAGATCACCAATGGTGAACTTCATAAAAAGAATTTTCATTGTCTTATGAGACCCAATATATGATATTCAAACATCATAAGTGTCCAATCGGACTGAAGCTATCAAGATCATAATACATTTGTTTAAGAATGTTTTCATAAGATTTTTAGGTTTTCTTTATAGTAGGGAATAAACATAACATTTTTATACAATAAATAATTTAATTAAATTATCACAATACAAAAATATTGATGAATAAATTCCATGTAATAATAAACTTATCAAAATTATGTTGATCAAATTTAAAAATTCAATCATTTCTATGGAAATATATCATACAGTTACAAGATAAAGATATAAAGTAACTACCTCTGACTGAGACTCAAGAAAATTATATTAACTTATAAAAATATCCCTTAATAAAATCCTTCAATTTACATTAGAATTTAGCTTAGAGATAATGCAACATCAGACCAAGGGACAAACATTTGAGGATCAACACAAAATCCTAGAACTAGCTTCTCATCATTATACTCTGCAACACCATGAGATTAAAAAAATGAACATTATGTTTGATAACATATGTGTTGTGAAACAATGATAGTTAGTGACCTTAAAAAAAATATTTTTTAATTTAATAACTTTGATAGCATGCGTTATACATAACACTGATTTTAAATGAACTAATATATAATATAAAAAACTATTATTTAGTATGATGGTTATAACCTGGATCATAATTATGATGATAAAAATAAGACAAACTAAATTGTAAAAATTAAATATTTTACACATGTATAAAATAAATTCAATGGTAATATATTGATTGAAAATAAAAAAAGAATCATTGGTAATAAAATGAATAGATTTATTAAAAACTGTATTTTCATAAAATGTGGCTTTATGAAACTTCGAGCACATTATTAAAAATCCATGTTTACTAATTTTAGAAAATTTATTTCCCAAAATTAACTATAATTTTAAAATCATAATTTCAGAATTACCTTAGAGTGAATTTTTTATGATATTTTGAAATGATTAATTTTTCGATGAATAGTAAAAATACAGGTTTTTATTGAAAACAACCCTTTCTTTTAAAGAATCTGAAATTGAAAATCTAATATAAAATTATTTTAAAAGTAAAATTAGTCTAATTATAAAATTATCAGTATAATTTATGTCATTTCATTCAGATTTATTTATAATTTCGATATTATTACATTCTATACTTATGAAAAAATTCACTTTGAAAATCCAATTTTTCCTCACATATACGGGTTTATTTTTAAATTAAAAAATTTCAATTATGTGAATTAAATTTAGAAAAATGGATTCCATATTTGAAATTAAATTAATTAATATTATATAAAAAGTTCAATTTATATTTTTTTTCATAAGTTATAGTAAAAAAGTAAAGATCAATTACCACAATTAAGGTTAAAACCTTTTTACTGGTGGTTAAACTAAAATGATAAGGGTTCAAATGGAACAAATACTTGTCTAAATTTTATTTAATATCCATAATTTAACTTTTAATACCTTAGTTTATATTTTTTATGTTCCCGTGGGATACTTTCCTAGGAAATTGACCAATATAGTAATTTATGTATAGAGAATGACAAATTTTCACCATCATTCTTTTTAAATTTTAATTATGTTTTCACAGAGGTACAAAAGAAATACGTAAAAAAATATTGATATTAATTTTGATATTTATTAGTTTAATTTCTTGAGGGTAGTTATTTTTCATAATTATATATTTACTTTTAATGTGTATGCAATGAAAATGAAGAAATTTTCATAATTAGAAGAAAAATAAAATAAAAGATATTAAAAATATCAAAAGTAATATAAATATATTTAATTATTACATTAAATGAATCATTTAAATGAATATAATATGATATAAGTTTTTATATAATTGAATCAAATTCCACCTTTATCTTGGTTTTTTAAAATATATTTAAATGAATATTGTCAAAATTGATATTAATATTCTTTTATAATAAATAATATTTTATTAAATGATTTTAAACATCAGGAAAAAACAATATTATTCCATTTTATAGGTATATGTTTAATAATATCAATCTTATTTCATTAATAAAACAATGTTCATATTATAATAATTATATTGACCCATAAATAGTAAAACATTGTTATCGTGTTAATGTGTAAAATGATGTTTTGTGTGTTACACGAGTTTTTGTTAAAATCATTTTTCCACACACACCGGATTCAATTTTATGAATTTGATTTCATATTTATAAGTAGTGGGTTAAAATTACCTAATTGGGGTAGTTTATTTATTTTTAAAATGATGAATTACCTCTGTAAAGATAATAGTTATCAGAGTGTAAACTAAAATAGTAAAAGTAAGGAAACATAAAATATAATGGGCAACATGATTAAAATATGTCTTTTTCTATGTGATGTAGGTGTCATATGACCATATAATAACTTAAAATCTTTAATTATAATTTTTAAAAACTTGGTGTGAGATTTACTTCCCATTATTGAATAGTTTTGGGTTTTTTAAAAATTTCATTCTTTCTCAATTATAAAAGGATAATTCCTCCCCTCACCTATTCACACCTCTTAAGACATTTGGTTCAATAAAAACCTAAAACAATATCTCCCCAATATCCTTATCCATGTTATAGATCTTTCATTCTTCCCAAAATACCAACACTAAGATCCTTAATAAGAGATCTAATGGTGGTTGTTCTAAGTGAGGCTAATTGTCTTTACAAAGATCTTTCTGTTTAATCCTCCTCATAAAGCACTCATTAATGTATTAATAATTATAATATAATTCGAAAATTATATACCACATATTTAGACGTTATTATTTTTATGAAGTAACCTATATCCATCTCCTCTTCAATCAAATGATAAATAAAACTGTCAATCATGTGTCTAACGGACTACTGCCTCACAGACCGATATAATTCATTTCCCATACCAACCTCTCACCAATGGATATAATGATAGAATTATAATTATATATATGATATTAAAAAATTTATTATATTTATATAATTACAATTTCATATATGACAAGTAACTTTCTATTCTGCCGGAATATGATAACGTCACAGATGTGTACGTTGGACTACTGCCGTGTGAAGTGATGCGATTCATTTTTTAACTTATGAGTTACAAGGAAGGTAATAAGGATATATTTAAGGAATAATTTATATATATATATATATAACATAATAATTAACTGATAAATGTGATATATTATATTTATTCTTTTTATTCAATCCGTTGAGAAAACGGAATATCGTTCATGCGTACATACGACTTATTATCTCCATGAAAGATGTAATTCATTTTATATATCTTACTTCAATAGATTAATACAAATAAATATATAATGAATATATAATATATTTATATCCCAGTTAATATTCTTGATATTATGGAACCATTTTCACTATAGAAATACAAAAGATACCAAACCAAAACAAAACATACATGAAAAATGAAGCCTCTATTACCCAAAACATGAATTTTACAAGGAATTGTTAATTAATAAGTAATTAAAGGTCATAAGTAAATAATATATAGTGTGATATATATTATTATGGTTCTCCAATATATTAATATTAAGTGTATATTTATTATATAGGAGGTCCAACATGTATGAAGGAAGTATGGCCTAAGGTAAGGGTTTCTCACCACAATTTTACTTCCGTGTGACATATGTCATATTCACAAAATATTTATTTTTGTTGGGGTATATACTACCCCTTGGGTATATTATATCATGATTCGTTTAATTTTCATGTTATTTATAAGTTTCATTTAATGTTATTTATTTCATGGGACTTACTATTGAAATATTAAAAAAATTATTAGGGTCTATTTCAAAATCTCATCATTATTCAGAAGTTTTTATATTAAAGCCTATATTGAGCGAATTATAAAATATTTATATATTATACCAAAACTATTTTATTATAATTTTTTTATTTATGAAAATTTAAATCATTAGTATTATTTTCTTCACTTTTGTTCTTAAAATGAATTATAAAAAGATTTTACAAAAATTCAACTTGATTTCTCTTTTCGATCAGAAATCCTATTTATACCATATCAATGTTTTATAAAAATATATTCCATAATTTTTTAAACATCATTAAAATGATTTATTAAATAAAATTTTACCCATGGTTTACTTTTATTCAAAATGATTAGAAGGGAATATTTTCGAAATTTTTTTAATGAGGAACTTTTTAATATTTTTACAAGAGTATGAAAAGAATTACTATAACTCATATAAAATTTATAGAATTAACCATCATCATTATTTTGAATCTTACTTTATATATTGATAACATTCTTTTAAATAAAATGTTTTTATTAATAATCTATAACTTTATAGTTTTTATATGTGATTTTGAAAGTGAGAAGGATATTTTCTTTGGAAATGTTTTTAGTGATTTTTTTTATGGAAACTCTATTCCTCAATGACAACAACCCTCATTTTAATTATTCTCAATTGAAAATAAGTTATAATTATAAAATCCTTTTTATTTTTCTATATTGTTTTTATCATTTTAACTAGGGATGTACTATTTTTATACCAATCCCTATTTTACTCTAGATGGTTTATGATTATATTTATTGGTTGAGGAAAGTGTTAACATTTTGAATTATAGTTTTTCAATATGAATATTTAAAATAAATATGTTTCATCAATTTCATATGAGGAATGATTTTGAATTAGTAAGTGAGAGTTCGATCCCACACTATCCCCTTGATGTATTAGTATGTAAAATGAGACAAACTAGACTGGGGTTTGAAGGAGGTATTACCATTTATGTAGATATATTTTGATGAGGTCTGGAAGGTATTTCATATGTCTTATCCCAAAGCCTCAATGGTATTTCTCATATTTAGGAAGTTATGTATTCTAATTTTGTTAATTTTTTTATTGATGTCAATTTCATTATTTTATTTTCTATGATGTCTATGGATGTGATTATAGCCCATGAAATTATCAAAATGTTATTATTTGATCATAATTTATTTCATCCATTGTATTCTTCATGTTATTGTTATTGATAAAATCTAATTTTATTGATTAATTAACCGTTCCATATTTTATTCCTTATTTATTCATCATATATTTCACTATACATACACCCTTATATAGCATCAAAGCTCACCTATTTTATTTGTTTCCTTTCCCTAGGATTTAAAGAAATGTTTTTTGATTGATATTTAGGGACATGATATATGGAATAAATATGATCTCAAAGAGAATATATTTTTGAATTGTATGTTTACAAATATATGTTATGTAAAATTATTCATACAGTTTACAAAGAAAACTAAACTATTCAGTCCTTTTGGATGTGATTTGTTGTATCTAATTATAATTTAATAATGTAACAACTGCATCTCAGCTACTATGGTCAGGGTCGTTGTAGTTGGTACCCAATAATGTTTAATAGAAAAATTGTGAACTAGATTTTTAAAATAAATTATTAGGGAAGATAAACATATGATATACTGTGATGATAAGTGTAGAAGAACTTATTATTGTTTTGGAAAGGTAGAAGTCATGTGGGTTTCCATGTCATACACCTATGTCTAGATACTATATGTGGATGTGGTTTTGTAATATATGTATCTAGGGGTAATAACCCCAAAAATAGTTGGTTTGATTATACCTCAACCATCATTGTAGAGCATGGTGAGTGTGACCTTGATAAATACATGTTTTGAAACTCATGGGGGATATGTGTGGGTTTATTCACATTCTCTTTATAAACCATTATGAATAATTTGAAAAAATGTTATGATTGGAAACATTTCCAATGAAAGAATGCTTTTGATTAAGAGATTATCCATGCATTAAATTTTCAATTTATGTTAGTTGATTCACTATTTTTGGTATTATAAATTATGTTTCATAATTTTATGATCTAATATTGTGTAATACATTTTTTAGAAATATAACCTACTATAAGGAATGAGAACTATATTGTTGAATTAAATCCATTTAAAGATTTCCATAATGTTTAAGACAATAAAGAATGAGGTGGGGATGCAGGAGAAAATGACTTATTTATAAGCTTATTGGGTAAACTAAATAACGTTATTAGAAAAAATAATACACCTATGGATTAGCCTATTGAACCACCATGTAGTGTAACAATGTTAGAATGCTTCATGCGTCAACAACCACTATCATTGTATGTTACTATAAACCCATTCGAAGCATAGTAATAGATTAGTTCCATAGACAAGATATTTCTCGATTTGGGATATAATGAATGTGAAAAGGGTTTCATTATAGTTCATAATCATTAATGGGATGTAGATCAATGGTGGTAATTGATTCAAAGAAATACAGATAAATAGGATATATCGAGCATGGAGTGGATGTATTTGAAGGTATTATTCATGGAAAAATATTTTCTTCATGAGAAATGAGTTGATATGGAGAGATAATTCTTGAATCAATGAACAAAAGACGATGGAAATGATTTTATGTATTACACCAACTTTACAATGTTTTCAAGACATGGTACAAACTATCTAATTAATCCAAATAGAATTATTGATCATTTCATTCATGGAATTTTGATAGTCTTTCGAAAGGAAATAGTCTCCCAAATCATCTCATCATACGAGGATATATAATCATGTGATATCATGAAATATAAAGTATTGTACAAGTCTTAATGATTCAATTGTAAGTAATAGATGAAGAGGATAGTATAGGAAAAAATAGATATGGGGAAGAAGGGATATAATAATTTCCCAAATATGATAATTATATAAAGGAACACACCACTACATTCTTAAAGGGAATGATCGATTTCTACAAGTTTTGAGAGAAATTAAATTAGGTTCTTTAATGAAAGGGTATAAAATAATACTCTAATGTTTATTATTTCATCTTTAAAGAGATAGGGTACCACAAAAAATAATTCCATAAGCGTCAAGATAACATTCCCTAGAAAACGATAAAGGATTAAGGTCAAAATTATATAATTAATATAGCTAAAATTGAATAATAGAAGTTATACTGTATTTGGATTCAAGAATTATCTATATAATAATTCTTAAAAATGGAATTTTGGTTATAAGAATCAGACAACATATTAAGAGTATAATGTAGTAGTTTTTCTTTAAGGACATAAAATCATATGTAGAGTGGTACTGATAGTGAAAAATGTGATTTGATGGCCGATGTTATTTTCGAGTTTATTAATAATAATTTTGGGAATTTAGTATGAATTTTATTAATAATTTTTTCAAAAAGGGTAACCCACATGTTGTGTGACAACCCATCACAACCATTAAGTTATCATGGTTTGACCCACAACCGAAGGGTGATCAGGGTGAATCACATACCACAGGACTATATGATGTTCTAGTTAATGTGAAATTGTTTTAATTAAATTTTTTATGGAAAAATACATATATAATGAATTAAGTTTATCTTAGGGTGTAACTATTTAGGCTTAGAGATTAATTTATTATATTGGATGGCCAATGTTAACCACTTAGATTTTGGTAATTATTTAGAGACATATATAAGAAATTTCATCTCTTTTACAGATCATATGATCTTTATAATTTAATTTTGGAAATTCAATAATAAAGAATTTATCATGGGTATTCATTTAATGAAGTGAGATATGAATGGGATGTTGATTGAAGCACAACCAAAAGATGAAATTTTTCCTACAAAATAAAAAATAAAAAATAATTATATTTCCTTATGTTCTTAGTCAAGATGGTAAAAAAATTACATAACATTAAAAAAAGGTTATTGAAAACAAAATTTCACTATAATAATTAATTTTTTAAAAAAATTTATAGATTTATTCTTGTTAACTTTCTCTTGATCATTCAGTTTCTTTTGATTAATGATCTATATCACTCTCCATATGTATTTAATCTTTTCCCCCAATCCGACATTATCTAACAAATAAAATTTTTACTACTTGGATTCTTAGTTTTGTGTTATATTATATGATCATTTTACAAACCTTTACATCTTATCAAGATGAATTTTTATTTAGCCTTTTTATGATGTGGATTTTCAACAAAGGTTAGACCTATAATGACCAAAATAGAATAATGTGGAAACAATTTATTTAATGGTGGTAGAATGTAACACCCCATGATTTAAAAAGAGGAAATTTATGTTTGATAGCATATGATACATGAAACGCCGATCAAAAAGGACCCGAGAAATATATTTCTTCAGATTTATTATCTTATATATCTTGAGTTACCCACAACATTGAGTTAAAATAAACTTTAATATACTATTAAAATATTATTTTCTCTGACCATTATAACCTAGACATTAAATTTGATAGTTTGAATAAGAATAAATAATATTTTTATATTATATGTTTGAAAAAAGTATTAAATAAATTAAATTTTTAAATATTAATTAGGAATAAAATAAGAACCATATGAATGAAAAGGAAATGTTTTCTAAAAATTTATATGTCTCTAAAAGGTGGGTTCATCACGCTATGTGAAAAAAGATAAACTTATTTTTTAATAATATTAGAAAATTGATTTTTAAAAATTAAACACATCTTTGAAATTTTTAATTAAAAATTGTACTAGAGTTATTTTTTAATAAGTATATGAGAATATTAATTTTTCAAAGAATAATGACAAATAATAGTTTTTAATGAAAAACACCTTTTTATTTAAAGAATTTAAAAGCTAATCTTTTTTATAAAATTGTTCAAAAATTAAAATTAATTCTATTATTTTATAAAATTATAATAAAATTTAAGTCATTTTAATCAAATTAATTTTAATTTATCATATCCAAGAATTCAATTCATATGAGAATTTTCTCTTCGAATAACTATTTTTTCATTCAGTCCATGAGTTAAATTTTAAATAAAAATTTCAAATTATGTTTATTAAATTATTAATAATGGATTAGATATTTAGAATAAAATTAATTAATTTTATATTATAAGGTCATGTTAATTTTTTTGGTCATAATGAAAATGAAAAACAAAAGAAAATTACCATGGTTACGGTTAAAACTAGTTTATCGGTGGTTAAGCAAAAAAGATAAGGGATAAAATTGACAAAATACTTGTCTTAATTTTATTAAATTGACTTATTTAAACCATTATTACCATAGGATCTATTGTTATTTTATTTTGGGACACTTTTCTCCGAAATAGACCAATGTATTAAATTTAGTAGAGTAAAAGACAAAATGTCACCCTCTTGCTTTTAAATTTCAATTATGGGATCAAATAAGGAAAAGTATCCAGATGTGAATAAATATTTATATTAATTATGTGAATATTGAATTTAATTTTATAAGGTAATTTTTTTAAATTTTTTATAATTATAAAATTAGTTTAAATGCTTAAGCAATGCAAACACAATAATTATTGAGTTAATAGAAAAATAAAATAAATAAGACTAAAAATAATTAAATTAAAATAAATTGAATTAATTATTTTATTATATGAATTTTTTAGATAAATTTAACTTTATATACGTGTTTTCAAAAATTATATTCAAATTATACCATTGTCTTGATGTTATTATAGTCAAATTAAATGAGAAGTGTCTTAATTGACATTATAATAATTTTATAGTAAATAATATTTTAGTAAATGATTCAATATTTCTAAAAATAATATCCATTATCATGTAATTGGTATTTGTGTAAATATATCATACGTAATCTATAAATGAAGCAATATTACTTTTATGATAACAACATTGACCCATAAATAGTAAAAACATTGTTACCTTGGAAAAGGGTAAAATATATTTTTTCACAATACATGTTGTTGTGTTAAAATTACTTTTAAATACACATATTATTTCTATAATATAAACTGAGAATAATATTTGAAACCATTGTCTAAAAACAATCAAATTATTCTCATTTATTTATTATTAAAATTATAAATTTCCTAGGTAAAAAGACTAGTTAACGTGGTGAAAACTAAAATGGTAATAGTAATGAATCTCATAAGTTAAGGAAAACTAGGTTTAAAACATTTGATTTTTTGGTGGAGGTTTTTATCGACGATATAATACATATAATACTTTAATTATTAATTCTAGAGGCACTTGTGGTCATAGTGACTTCCCCATTATTGAGTAATTTTGGGTAATTACAAAAATGAAACTCCGTATCAATTATAATATAATACATCATATCCTCACATATTCACAACTATTAAGACCTCTGGAACTCACAAAAAAAACGAAAATATCTAAAAAATATCCTCGTCCATGTTCTATATATTTTTTGAATTCCAATATATCTCTTATAAGTTCATTAATAATAGATCAAAAGGTGGTTATTCTAAATTAATGTAATTATCTTCTCTAAGCTCATTATTTTTAATGCTCCCCTTGCGAAACTCATTCAGATATTAATACTTAATATTTAAATAAAATAGTATCTAAAATTTAATTATTTCCTATTATGGTAATGGAAATACCTATATCTATATCCTTTTTAATGAAATGGGATACAAAACTGTGGATTATGTGTACGATTGAGTACCATCTCATGAACCGATGTTATTCATTTTCCATCACAATATCTCATGAGAGGATATAATAATGGAATTTGAAATAAATATATGATTTTAATAACTTAATTATACTTCTATAATAATAATATCACATATAACTTTTTTACTTTCCAAATAATGGGAAAATGATTATACCGCCCGTCTGTATGATGGAATACCTCCTCACATACCGATCTTATTAATTTTTTCACTAACATATGAAATGGAAAGTAATAAGAATTAATTTAATTAATATATATGATATATATGAAATAATAATTAATATTTTAATGTGTTATATTATTAACCTTAATTTTATTCCATCTTTCATGAAAATGGAAATAGTATTCATATATACGTACGATATACCATCTCCACAAATGATATAATTCATTCTATGATTTTTTATCATATCAATTTCTATAAATAAATATATAATAAATATAAATAATATTTTTTTCATGTTTAAAATTATTTATATTATGGAACCATGATCAAATAAAAAATACCATAAATACCAAACAAAAACATACTTAAAAATGTAATAGTTATTATCCAAAATGTTATTTTAACAAAAAATTACTAAAAAAAGGGCAATGAAAGGTCACAAATAAATAATATATGGTATTATATATATGATTATGGTTATATAATAGACATATAATGAGTATAAATTTTTTATAAATAGTTTCGAACATGTACGGAGGGAATCAAACCACAAGTAAGAGTTTCTCGTCTCACTTTTACTATCATGAATCATATTCCATATTCACCACTAATTATTTTTGTGAGGTGTATATAATAACACAATGATATGTTATATCATGAATATATATATATATATCTCCATATTATTTTTAAATTTATTTTGAATTTATTTATTTCACAAGACATACAATTCAATAGTTACCAAAGTGGTCAGAGTTTATTTCATAATCTAATCAATATTGATGATTTTTTATATCAAATCTTATGTGGGGGAATTATTTTATTATTCATATTAAATCTAATACATTATATTAAACTATGGTTATTTATGAAATTTTTAAGTAACAATACATTTTACCCATCCTTGGTACTAAAATTTATTGGGAAAATATTTTTAATATAATATTAATATTTATCTCTTTTGTAGAAAATCCATTTTCTTCCATATAACTGCTTTATAATAATGTTTTCAAAAATATTTTTAAAATTAAAAAAATGATTTATAAAAGGAATTTTAACACATTTTTGACATTTTTACAAAGGATTTTAAAATTAATCTTCTTGTCAATTTCAGAACGAGGCACATTTTAACCTCTTTAAAATAGTTTAAGAGGAATGTTTTTTTAAAATATTATTTTTTGTATATAATTACACAACATAATGTTTTTGAAGCTTCAAGTTTACAAGGTTCAATTTAATGAAATTATTTTTCCTAATATTTTTTAAATTAATAGTTTCTAAATGTTAGTTTCAAATGTGAGAAGGAGATTTTTCCCCACAAATGTTTCTAATGTAATTTTTTGTTATTTATATGAATTAAAGAAATACCCATCATTTTACTTATGATCAACCAAATATATATTGTAATGATACCATCCTCATTATTTATCTAGATGTTTTATTACTTGATTGACTAGGAATGTACTAGTTTGATATAATTCTAAATATTACTCTCGATGGATTATGAATATCATTATTGGATGTGGAACATATTAACTTTTTTGATGGTTCATTAATGTGATTATTTATATTAATTATGTTTAACCCCTTTTATATGTGGAATTCATTAGACTATGCATGTTATGGGCGGGTCCCACTATATCCATTTGATTCATCAATATGTCGCATGAGACAAAGTAGTATGTGTTTTGGATGAGGTATTACCATTTATAAAAATGTCTTAGAGTAGGGCCTCAGCCTTATTTTAGATCTATTGGAAGATGTTCTCAATGGTTTGTTTCAAATGACCAAATTTTTTTCCATCATTATCAATTCTATCTTTGAAGTCCATTTGGTTATTTTTTTTGTTATGATATCCAAGGATGAGTTTCTATCTAATAATATGATTTTTATAGAATTTTTTTATCAACATTTATTACATTGAAATTATGATTCATGTTCATGTTATTGATTAAATGACATGTGTTTCAGTTATTTACATTCCCATGTTTATTATTCCTTATTTATTCATGATCTATTTCTTTTTACGTCTACCATTATCGAGCTTTATAATGCACCACTTTATTATTTTTCTTTTCCCTAAGATGTGAGGAAATATTTTAGGATTGATATTAAGGGCTATACTAGATGAAATAATGATGATCTAAAAGAAAATTCATTGATTAATTTTATATTTTTAATTATATGTGATATTCATGTATGTATATAGTTTACCAAGACTCCTATAGTCTTTGGAACATTAAGAAGTGATCACTTGTATCAAGTACATATGTAATAAAGTAACCACTAACTCTGGGAAACTAGGGTCAGTTTTTTACACACACTCACACTCTCACAAACTTTATATCTAGAATAATCAAAAAATCTATCATTATGGAATGAAACCCCGAAATATATACCTAATTTGATAGCTAGGATCAAGGAAATGATGTCGTATAAATTTTTCAAGGAAAAGAAAATTGATGATGACGAGGGAGGACGTGTGGATGTCCATGATCAAATGATTTATTAAACAATTTTATGTGGTATAAAATACCTCTAGGCACATTACCTACTCCAATTCAACACTAGGTAAATGGAATCTATCATGTAAGATTGTGAGAGAAAAAAACACAAATGTGACGTAAAACGTTTTTTCACATAACAATTCATTTAGGAGGATTGTTGGTTGGGGAGGCCATGATAATTAGGACTGGATTTGAAATTAGCATTCTAGGCCTGAGGTCGGATTCTAGTAAAACATTCTTCATAAGTGATATTAAAAAAAAATATTTCAGAATATAGAATTATAAGTAAATATTTCAACACAAGATCATAAATATACACATGATGTAAAAAAATAATCAATTTAATTGAAAATTAAAATAATATAATTCAGATAAGGTGATCACCCTTATCCCCCTACATAACTGCTTTATTTTATATGTAATTCCTAAACCCGGCTTCCAACATAAACTGATTGCTAGACCGGTAGGCCACATAGCCTCAACTACATTTCCCCAAATTCCAATGGTTGGAACCTAACAGTGAAAACCATGGGTGTGATAGTGGACAAACTCTTCCCTCATTGGCAGAGTGTTACAAAACATAATAAATATTAACAAATAGTAGAAGCTATAAAAAATATACAACTAAAACAAAAAATCAAAAGTTTGATTGATTAACATCCAAATTTTAATAATAAAAATGATAATGTAGCATGTTATACATTCTATGAAAGCATCCAAAACTGGATACACTACAATCAAATACAAATATAGTACAAGTATATAATAGAATTTATACTCAATTGCATCACAAGACTTGGATGTGTCCCATGCTCTCCTCCTTTGTATCAATCAAGTACCTGTATAATGGAACATTCCATTGTCTACACATTCTACCATATAATCTATTTGGGACCAAAATGATGACCCAAACATGGTGTGAGACTAATCCTAGTAGGTACCCACCAATTATTTATTCCTAATAGTCATTGAATATATGAAATAACAGTAAAAAATAATTGCAACTTTGAAGTGCTCAAGTAAAATATCAATTTATTCTATTTATGTTCTTTTACAGTTCATTTTAATTTAAATGAAACTATCTCATGATTTGTCCATAGCCTTCTAGTCTCCCATATAAATGTAAACACATAAAATATCTCAGAAGATCATCTAGATAAAAAGTGATGATTGAATCCATGATTGTTCTTTGGCATGGTAGACGTGCCATAAGTCATTTCATTTCATTTAACGTGTTCTGTAAACAAAGGTCTTGATGTCGGACATAGTCTCGTCAACCCCCAACCAATGTAACAGTCAACTCGTGTCATAAACATTTCACATTTAATCATATCACCATTTAAGAATTTAATCATTCATTAAATTTCCCATTGAGCTTTTCCTAGGTATCCCTCAATAGATCCATGATTCTCTCAAAATTTATAAAGAATAATTAGTGATCTTGACCAGAAAAATGGTGGATCACTCTCATACCTTAAGAAGGAACCTCTTGAGTCCATTCATCTCTTTCTAAACAAGATAATGGTTCACCAATGGTAAAAAAGATATAATGAGTCACATGATCCTGACCTTGTCTATTACCTAAGACAGTGGCTCTCCCATTACTAATTACCAATTTTAATCATTTAAAATTTCATTTGAGAAGCAACACATGTGAATTAAACTGTTGCATTTTTCTAAAAATAACAACTCATGTGGGAATCTCATATAACAATATGTTATTCTAATCATCCCCCAAAAGGAAAAAAACATTCACAAGCCTCAAAGTCACTCTTACCAAACAACTAACCACGGGAAACACATCGATGGGATGTCACTAAATCAAACAATCATCAATCACTTGCTTCAACATCATATAATCATATACCTAAACACCATTTGGTGTCAACGAGTTTCAATTCAATAGAAAAAACACCCAAAATGGTCTCATGAAATTTTGACACATATAATCAACTAAAAATTTATCAAATGGCACAACACCACCTACCTCAATATCGTATAACTAATATAAATTGATGTCGTCCCTTTAATCGGCCTTGAATATCATATATCTAATAAAATAGGTAAAACATTAAACCATGAATAACATCCTCAAGAATATAAAACATCAATAATGGATCAAGGAGAAGAAATATCTTATTGAGAGGATTCCAAAGAGATCGACAACACATGAATCAGGTTCTAGATGATGAAACATGAGAAGAATCAACTCCCACGTCTCACTGTTCTTCACCAAGAGGTTGTTCTATTTAAGAGAATAGAAAACAAGGATACTACACATTTTAAGTAAAAAATTAGTAGTACACGGTGTGTAAGCTAGTATATATGGCATCTATATCATTTTAGTTTTCATAACATCGACGAATTTACACATCCCGCACTGACCCTGCCTATGTGACTACACAACATACAATAAGGAGTACATGGAGTGTAGTGATTGTTTCTTCTCTCCAAAGCCAAAAAAACTCACACATTGTGTATCCCCATCCTACATTTCTAGATTACACATTGTGTACATAAGAGTAAATGGCGTTAACTACGGAAACTTATCATTTTCCCAGCATTCCTATTTTCTCAAAAAAACTCAAAGGAAAATAAAAATGAATAAACAGTACTGCATAAAAAAGAACTGGGTTCTTATAAACTACCCCTTAAAGTAATTCATCCCTTAATTTCCCTTCCAATGTTGGTGACGTAATATTTAAGAATAAATCTAGCCACTGGGCACATATGTTGGCCCCCCTCTCTTAATTCTCGTCCAATACTAGGTTGTGCTGCCATAAAACCCATGCAAGAGGAACTGACTAGCCTCAGAGAAACATCATTCTCCTATCTACTATATGAATCATATTCTCCTCAAAGGATTCATAAACCTAAATCTCAACCCCCTCGAGCTAAAAAAATGTGAAATGAGTATGAGTGATAGTGGCACAATGGAGATACATGGAAGATTCCCTGCATGACTCATTGCCTTTGATGAAACCAAAACTGATAGGCAACCAAACTGACTCATTTTAGAATCTCAAATGGCCAAACATATAATAGTGAAATCTTACCATGTCTCTATATCATCTTGTGTCCCATTCTTGGTGCAACACATAGGAAAACTCAATCCATGAACTCAAACTCCATGGGTCTTCTATAGTGATCGGCATACGATTTATGACGAGATAGTGCAATAGCAATCCATCTCTAAATCAAGTGAACTTACTCGTTAGTCTCTTGGAAAAGAATAGGTCACAACATAGGTGCCCCTCCTTCCCCCAACCAATATAGGGGTGATTGGAATGGAATTACATAAAAAGACATATATATAACCTTATTTATAGTATCTTGGAAGCTATTATTATAGGCAAACCCAACCAGGGTTATTTTCATCTCCCAAGACCCCCCAAAGTCCAGGACATGGACATGGAACATGTCCTCTAGAATCTGAATTGTATGCTTAGACTGGCCATTGATATGAGGGTGGTTTGTTATTCTTAGAAGCACCTATGTACCTAGTTCCCACGGAAAACTATGCAAGAAACGAGATGTAAATAAGGCATCCCCATCTAAAATGATAGAATGAGCAACCTCGTGATGTTGTACTACCTCTTGATTATATAGGTTTCCTAGCTCGTCAAATCCGAATGTCTCTTTGATCGGCAAGAAGTGAGCGACCTTTGTAAGTCTGTCATCTAGGACCCACAGAACATCGTTGCCTCTAGGCGATATCCATAACACAGTCATCAAATCCATCATGAAATCATAACATTTACACTCAAAAATTGGTAGCTACTATAAAAGTCCTACCATCCATTGATGTTCTTTATTCACAAGCTGATATGTGGAACACCTTATAACAAAAAAAAGCTAATTCTGGCTTCATACCTGTCCACCAATACTGACGGGGCTTTTCACTGTACATCTTGGTGACTCCGGGATGTACTCCCCAAGATGAGGCATAAAACCCCTGCATCATCTCCTCACATATAACCCCTAGAACTCAAAAACAGCCATTGAAACTCATAAATTCATCCTCAAATATCTTATATCTAGGTGGATGGTCCCCACCTACCACACTCTCTTGTAGAAATAGGCCTTCGGAATCAGCTAGCTGCCTCATCCACACTCTGTCCAGTAGGGTAGAGGTAATGGTCAAAGAAGAAGGATACATCTGTTCTTGACTGTTATGGACCTCTAAATACACATTTGATAATAAATCTATAATCTTTTACAAACAACTCACCTCTTGCACTGTATGTATCTGAGTCCTCTTACATAGTGTGTCAGCCACTGCATTACCTTTTCAAGGCATATAGGCAAGAACAAAATCAAAATACTGAAGGTATTAAAACCACCTTCACTGTCTCATATTCCAATCATGCAGATTATAGATATATTTGAGTATTTTGTGGTCAGTTTATACCACAAAACACTCTTTCGAAAGATAGTATCTCCAAAAACTCAAGGCATGAAAAACTGCTAAAAACATGAGGTTTGTTCATCAGATAGTTCCTCTTATGTGGCCTCAACTACTGAGACTCGTACAAAACGACTCGACCCCCCTGTATAAGAACTATTACCATCCCGATATCTGATGTATCATAGTTCACAGTGTAACTCTTTCCCGTCTCTTTCTATATCAGTATCGCTGTTGAAGTCAAATGTCTCTTGAACTTCTGAAAGGCTATTTCATAAGAATCTAACCATTCAAAATTCAATCCTTTCTTTATAAATCCCATAATTAGTGCTTCAATGTGCGATATGTATTGTATAAATTTATTGTAGTAACCAACAATCCCCAAGAAACATCACACCTCAAAAACATTCTTGGTCTGCTCCCATGTAACTACTGCTCTCACCATCTCTGGGTCTACTGGTACTCCCGTCTCTAAGATGTCATGCCTCAGGAAGTGAATCTAATCCATCCAGAAGTGGCATTTAGTGAACTTCGCATATTACCGATGCTTAGTTAGTGTATTCAAAATAATCTCATAGTGTTCAGAATGGTCATGTTGATTGTGAGAATACACCAAGATATTGTCTACGAAAACCACCACAAATGAATCTAAATAAGGATGGAACACATAGTTCAATAGCTCCATCAAAACTGCTAGTGTGTTTGTGAGATCAAAAAACATAACCAAGTTCTTATAGAGACCGTACCTACTATGAATGTTTGTACGAGGTATGTTTGTAGGTCAAATCGATACTTGGAGATATCCTGACTTCAATACAATAATCAAGAACACTCATTCTCAATGAAGTAGATCGAATAGGTCGTCAATCCATGGTAAGGGATATCGATTTTCAACCATCAACTAGTTCAGTTTCCAATAGTCCACACATAACCATAGAGTAGCGTCTATCTTATTCATGAAAAGGACTACCAAACCCTAAGGTGAAGTACTTTGTCAGATAAAAAAATAGCTTCATGATCTCTCAACTTCCTACTGAGCTCTTGTAACACCATCATATCCATTCTGTAAGGAGGAATGGATATTGGTGCAGCTCCTAGCACTAGCTCAATAGTGAAATCCACCTATCTTACCAGAGGTAACCAGAGAAGTCATCTAGGAAAACATTCCTCAAATGATAAACAACTAGATGAAAATATTTCTGACATGTTCCCTGATCATCCAGATATAAAACAAAAAACTAGGGTGTCATCCCACCCAGCCTATGATGCTTGTGTCCATATCAGCTCGACAGAACATCCCTTTATCCCTTTTATAGAAAATACCTACCCTATAGTGATATATAACAAACTCTTCATCGATAACAATCAGTTAATTATTGATAGGATAACAACCAATCCATCCATATGATAACATCAAACCATGTCATCTCTAAGATGTAGAGTTCCCAAAAGAAGTGACATCCTCCAATCAAGAGGGGGAACTCCTTGTATAGATGCACATTATCCGTTCTAATCCCTAATGGAGTATGTGGTGGAATTACATTGGTAGATGTATAAAGAAAATGCCCAAGACTCTCTATAATGGGTACATATATATAAATATGAGAACCTATAATATCAGAAAGTGAAAAAGATAAAACATATGAGGCTAGAATAGTAACTATGATAGTATAATGTATGGGATATTGCTCATGTTGGGTCTGTTAAAGTGCATATGTGGGACATGTACTGCGACCTTGTGACACAACCCGACTACCCTGAGCTGACCCACACTGCAGTGGTAAAGATCCAGATGTCTGGCTACCACGGTCACACCCACTACCTTGGCATGCACACACTGGCGTATTGTAGTTTCCAAACCGGTAGAATATACTTACCATTCTCCTGCATGTGTAGTCTATATAGAACCTCTATCACTAGCCACTGATGGAAATGTCATGCAGAAGCACTGTAGATGGCCCATCTTGCCGCAAGATCCTCACTCAACTAGGTCATTCGGGCACTAGGGCCTCATATGTCCTACTCTGCCACACTGATACCACCTCACCCAGCGACCGGAAGATACATCCAGGCTTCTTGTATTCCCATGATAAAACTCCATAAGAAACTTCTTGCTTTTATTCGAGACATTACCGGATCAGGGTGCTGAACCAGCTTGGATCACACCCCTAGATTCCTGTTTGTTGTGCTCAGTAATCAGTGCCTGATTCACAATGGAATGAAAAAATGAAACCTGAAAACATTCTCCTGAGACCATATGTCCTACCGAAGACCATCCTCAGAGTTCCTAGGTCTCAACACCTCATCACCCATCAGAACAGGTTCAAATCACTGAAGCTCTATAAATCGGGAATAATAGTCCATCACTGACATAATACCCTACTCTAGAATAATGATCTCCCAGGATAAATCATCCATGAGGGTCTTAGGATTGAAGTATTCATAGAAGGCTGTCTAAAAGTCTCCCCATACCCTGTCTGATGGTGTTCTATCTGCGTGATATCATACCACCATATCTTGGAGGAATCTCATAGAATATAAGTCACAAGCTTGACCTTCCTCTCAAGAGGTGTCTTGTGATTCTAAAAAATAGCCAACACTAATTCTAGCCATGATTTTATAAACTGTGGCCCACTATCCCTTAAAAAAGTAGGTGGATACTACTGCTAGAATATACGTGTCAGCTCTATCATATATGTGGTAGCCTGGAGTTCTCTCTAAAAGGTCTGAATAAACCTCAAAAAACCTAATCAGAACAATGCATTTACACTCACATTACTTATGAATGTTGGTGTCGCAGCTGAAAAAAGTAGGGGATCCGTCGGTAGCCCATGGCCAACCATTTCAAGAGTATGCTCACCAACACTCTCCTAGCATATGGATCATGGTCATCATAGTGGCATTTCTCTGTAAGGTCCCACACCCACACCGTAGATTGCATTTAATATAGATAAAATGACAAATCAGAAATTCAAAGTGGGACAGAGAATGAAAAACACATACGGTTTTCAAAATAAAAGTACAAGACATGTATAACTAATTTCACTATGTATTCTCCTAGTCCTCTACATGGGTGGGTATTTCTTTCCAACATTCCCATGTAACACCTTATGTACATGATGTGTTCCCCTATAGAAACAACATGTATTTTGATTACCTTTCTTTCCTAGATACTTCTACATGACTAGAACTACATGGTTATGCCAGTGTACGACAACACAGACTGTTCACTATAGACACAACATACATATTAAAATTTTCATCAACCTATGTCATCAGAAACACGTCTGGATACACGGTTGATTTCTACATGCACGTACTCACATTACAAGGTGTGTACTACTAAAAGCTCGACAACCCGTGTTCCCTCCCCACATGATAGGTCACACAGTCAATGATTACATGGTGTGTATACATAGTATGCAGACTGTTCTTCTAAAAACATGGAAGACATTCTTCCCTAAAAAGGAAGAACACATAGTGTGTTAGGCTAGACTACACACCATGTATACTGGGATTTCAGAACAGAAACTCCATATTTCCCCGAAAACCCCAGTTCTGCAGAAAACCAACCAGCGGGATGCCAAATTCTATTCTGTGGGGGACCATACTCTCCATGAGTCAATGTTCGGAACCTAAATAGAATATATCATAATAAAATTTAGATAAAAAATAAATCATGATCCACCAAATTATAGTTTAATATTGACCATACACCTCATGAACCTTATATTGGTGTCTATTCCATCCAAACTGTAGCTCATACCAACACAACTATCACAAAAACATGCATAGATATCACATCATATATCACAATAGCAAGTGATAGCTATTGAATCCAAGATAGAATGGCATAATTCATAGAATATGATTCTAATAAGTATTTATATTATGCTTGAGATCGAATACCCTCAAATCATAGGGTTGAAAATAAAATAGAACCTATAATTTCATCAATATTAATAGTATAAATCATGTGTGTCACACAATGGTGAAATGAAATGAAATTTAACAGTTCAAAATATAAAGAGAACAAGTCAGTTCGAGGTAATTTGGCTTTTTCCTATACGCCAGTTAGTTACACCTAGGAACATCTAATTACCAAATACATATTCCTTCTTATATCTCCTAATAAGATCCAAATTGTAAGACAAAAAAAATGAAATGAAATCCTATGATACCACTTTGTCGCATCCCAACCTGGCTTACCACTTAAACCAATAGCATGAACAGTTGTCCCCACAGGCACAAGCGAATTTCCCCAAACACCAGAGGATGATGACTAGAATAGAGGGTCTTGGGTGTGATAGTTGGGAAACTATTCCGTAAATGGTAGAGTGTAACAAAATGGAATAAATATAAATAAATAGTGGTAGTAGTAAACAATATATGACTAAAACAAAAGAACAGAATTATGATAAATTAATATCCAAGTCTCAAACCATAAAAATGATAATGCATTATGTTATATGTTATATTAAAGTTGTAAAAACACGATACATGGTAATCAAATACAAATACAATACAAGTACAGAACATAAATAAATTTTAGAATAATCACAAGACTTGGCTTGGTCTCATGATCTCCAGCTCCTATGCAGCAATCAAGTACCTATATGAGGGAACATTCCTCTGTCTACACCTACAATCATATAACCTATTTGGGCCCATAATCATGACCCAAATAGGTTGTGAGACAAATCCAAGTTGGCAACCCCCAAATATCCATGCCTAACAGTCAGTGAATATATACAATAACAGTAAAAGAGAACCGTAAATAGGAATATCTCAACTAAACTATCCATTTATTCTGTTTACAATCTTACAAGTTCAATTTATTTTATGTGCTACTATATCCATACGTGGCCTTATCCATTCAATCCCCAATATAGAAGAAAACACAATTGATTTCTCAGAAGATCATCTAGATAAAATGGGAAGACTGAATCCAAGCTTGTTTTTTGGACTTGGCAGACACATCATAAGCCATTCTATTTCATTTAAAAATTTCAATAGTCTATTATATCAAAGTAAAACATAGGCCTATCGACCCCCACATCAAAGTTCCATATATTCATGACATTACCATTTTATTATTTAATCATATCAGTATTTCAACAATTAATAATTTTTTAGTTTCCAATAGAGCCCTTCCTAGGTATACATCAATGGATCCATGATTCGTTCAAAATTTATAAACAAAACTTTCTGAGACCGACCACCAAAACAGTGGCTCACTCCCAGCCCTTATATAGTTAACCCCTTCAGTCTGTCCATCACCTTTTAACCAATACAATGGTTCAACCAAGGTAAACAAGATGTAATGAGTCACCTGATCCTGACCATGTATTTTAACAGGGACTGTGGCTCGCCCATTTTTAATTACCTCTTTTAATTATTTAACATAAAATTTTAGAACCAACACATGTGAATTAAAATATTTCATTGTTTTATTATTAAAAACTAATATGGTAATCTAAAATAACAATATGTTATTCTAATCAACCCAAAAAATGGAAAAAAAAATAAAAAACCTCAATTCTGCTCTTGCCAAATGGCTAACCAATGGAAATACACCCAGGTAGTGTCTTGAATAAAAATCATCAATCACATGATTCAAATTAATATATAAATATTCCTAAACATCATTATGTATCAACATGTTTCAATTCAAAATCAAAACAATACCAAAAAATGTATTATATCATTTTTGAAAATATAATCAAACTGACATTTAACAAAATTCCGATGAACACCTAACATGATGTCATACAGTAGATATAAATAGACATTGACTTTTGAATTGGCCTAGAACGACATAGATATATTTAAAGAGGTAAAACATTCAACCTTGAATAACATTGTCGTGAATAGATATCATCAATAATGGATGAAGGATCATAAATATCTTAACGGGAGAAATTCAACAAGACTAACAACACCTGAATGTGGTTCTGGATAACAAAATGGGAGAAGAATCAACTCCCATGGCACCATATTCTAGACCTAGCGGCTGTTCTATATAGGATACGTGTAAACAAGGTTACTTCCTATTTTAATCCAAAATTTAGTAGTAGACAGAGTTTATGTTAGTGTACATGGTGTTTATATCTTTTTACTTTTCATAACTTCTCTTACATACTTTACATGTCTTGCACTGACCCTGTCGACATGACTACATGAGGTGTACTAAGAAGAACATGATGTGTAGTGGCTTTTTATTCTCTCCCAGCCCAAAAAACACACACACTGTGTATCAACATCCTATACAACCAGATTACATGGTGTGTATATAAGAGTACACTATGTGTTCTACAGAAACATATCATTTTTCATTTCTCCTTATTTTCTCAAAAACAACTCAAAGAAAAAGAAGAATGAAGAAACAGTACCTCATAAATAGATTCGAGTTCTTAAATTTTACTAGTATAAGAACTATATAAATAATGTTGATGAAGAGAAATATATTCCTCAAGATATTATTGGTGTGGTTCATGATGATCTAATCAAATGAATCATGAAATTTTTGGAGTATAATATCCATATATTCAACATCCACTATTTTGTATCCCAACCCCAGCTACTGAGTGAACATGGTATTTATGGAGTTGATATGGTCTATCAGTGATGATGAATCATCCATTGGAAGAGTGTATAAATTTATCTTCATATATATTCTTATTATATAGAGACCTTTTTTTATAAAAAATCTTCCTATAATCCCAAATTTCATTCACATCCTTTTATTATATAATATTTAGTAAGACCCCATCAGCTATATTTGGAAAAAATTATAAATGAAATTTTTTAATTTTTTGGGTTAGTGTATTTGGTTTTGGAAATTTGAATGACCAAGAGTTGATTAAATTGACACTCTATTCTATAAGAAATAACGTAAATTGAATTTACACTCTTCACTCTGGTTGATGTGTGTAAATTCATTTCATACTGTTTATTTAATTTATGGATTAAGGTCGTTAATTGGAATATCATTCGGTGGTTGGATATTCATATAAAATGGTATCTTCCCCGTTGATTTTTCATCTCAAAAACATGGTTCATCATCTATATCTCGTCGATTACATTCATACCTATCTTCAGTTATTCGATTTCATTTGTCTCTAAAATTATCTATAATTTTTTTTTATATTTTTATTTTTCTTCTTTATTTTATAGTTCAATTTAATATTTTATTTTTACAAGTTAATTTTTTATTTAATATATATATTTTTAATTATTGTTTCATTAGTATTATTAGTTATGGTTTTATTATTTTTATTTTTTAATATATTATTTTATTTAATATTAATTAATGATTCAGATTGTAGGTGTATTTTTAATATTATTTTAGAATTAGAAATGTTATCAAATTACATGTGCTTGATGAATTATTAAAAATTGTTACATCACATTTCTAATTATATTATATTAATTATTATTTTATATACATTTTTAATTTTTAAATTAAAATAATAAATGTTGTTAAAATTTTTATTCATTTTGATTTGTTAATAAACTTTGGATTTTATTTTTAATTAATTTATATTCCTTATGAATGTATACACATGTTTAATTATTAAAAATGTAAATAGTATACAATAATAAAAGGATTTTATAAAGTTTTAATCATTAGTATATTGTCAAAATTATTTGTACATGGTTATAATTTTTGGGGATTTTAATACGTTGTATATTTAGAAATATAAAAATGATTGTTTAATGTTTTATCATTATGTTGTAATTATTATTATATTATTTGATTTAAATTTTTGTAATTATTAGTAATAATTTATTTAGTAGGTATACTATTGAATTTCATGTTTAAAATTAGGATTGGAAAACATTTGTGGACCATAGGGACAAGTCTAACCGTATGAAATAATTTATATATTTTGATATCCTAAATAGTGTATCCTTAGGGATAATTTTGAACATAAGAAAACATCTTACTATTTTGGTAATGTAAATATTGTGTGGTCTCATAGAAAATAAATCCATTTATGGATAAAAAAATTGGATGTAGGCATTGAATCTGTTGTACCTTGGGGTGATAGCCTAAAAAGGGTAGATTTAGTATTAAATCAATTGTCAATTAATGCATGAAAAAGTGACTTAACTGAATAGTTGGTTTGATACTCTCAGGGGATATTATTAATTGTATCACTTTTTTTATTCCAATTTATACGTTATAATATTATTTAGAATATAGAAATTTGGACTACAAAACATTAGTGAAAACCTTAAGAGTAAGTCTACATAGAAGAAAAAATATTTTTATTTTGGAAAAATAAACAATGTGTTGTCTCCTATAAATTAAATACCTATATAGATACATAAATAATGGATTCATGATCAATGATATTTTTACGTAGGGGTAATAACCTTAAAATGAGAGGATTTTTTTCTCAATCGTCACCTGGTACATAACAAACAGGCCTAACTCCAAACCTCATTTGACACTACTAGGGAATATAATTGGGTGAATTACTTTATATTTACTACAATATATATTCAAAAATATTATTAGGTATATTGAAATTAATAACAAAAAATTGTAGTGAAGTCACTATGGATATGTCTAAACATAAGAAATCATCTTAATATTATGCTAATGTAAATAATGTGTTGTTACCAAAACGAATTACATCACATTCAAGATACTGCAAGTGTATGAATGCAAGGGAATAGTTGTACCTTTAAGTTATAACCCTGAAAAGGGTGGGTTCTATTTTTACTCAATCATCACCTGGTGAAATATTAAGAAGACAAACTACATTCCTGATATAAAACTTATATGGGATACACTTTGGTGATTAAATTTATGTTTACTATAACAAACATATTAAATAGTATATTAATATTCCTTTTATTGGAATATTCATTGTTAAGAGAAGAAGTTAAATAATTTAAAATATTAATCTGTTTTTTGGTTTATATATAAAATGGTTAATTATCTTTATTGGAATGAAGAAATAATTTATACTTAACAACATGTCATTTATAATAGAAAAATATATTAAGTGATAATTCATGGGGGTTATAAAATCATGGAATACATTTAGAGAAATATAAAAAAAATGGTTAAAATCCATGGATATCCATGTGATATAATACATAATATTCTAACACATTTCATTTAATCATAGGTTTTGGCATGTACCTTACCTAATTATTAGTGATGGGGAATAGGAATATGTTTTCTCTAGATATAAGAACCAACTAAATATCAAATGATGGAGTTTTATGTCATTATAACTATTATCGAAGATGTTCTATCGATAATGGATGTTGGTAGATATCTACCTTAGGATACTTTATTATACCCTCAGGCTACAACATATAATCGAGAGATTGAATCCTTTATGGAAATTCCTACACATCCATTATATTTAATGTTCTAAAATTTTGAGGATGTAGAGCTTTCATAACTATAGGAAAATGTTGGGGATGCATAACATGAAGGAAATATTGATGAATATTCAGACCATAACCATGTTTCATCACACTGATTAATTAATCATCTTCCAATACTAGTATCATGGCCCAACGAAGGTATAACATGATTTATTGGGTTTGATTGGCCAATCATCACTCCAAAAACCAAAATTCATTGGAATTATTGGTGAAACCACTCAATGGTTGGATGGAAATCTTCTATACATTATGAGAGAGTTTTATATAAAGGATATAATGATGAAATTTCTAAAAAAACATCACATTAAGTGATATTACAATTATATTATAGAATAATTGAAGATAGTTCATTTTATAATTAAATGTGAAAAGTTTAATTTAGATTTCCAGATGCGTCTTCAATCTCTAATTGCTAATAATATTAAATTTTTCTGAATATTTAGATTTCTCCACAAAAATATATATACACACATATCTCATAGGGTCACATGACCATCAATGATGATATAATTTCAAATATTATTGTTGAAATGATAATATCTTATTATGAAATTCCAATGTTTTGGGTGGTAGATAATAATCAATAGCTTTATGGTTATCAAATTTTGTTCTAGAAGAAATGGTCTTCATGAAAAATTCTCATCATGCACTTGTTTAGAGATTGGGATTACTCTTATTAAGTTTTAACAAAAAATATTGATCTGTTGTGTCACAATAATCAAGTCATATTCTGGTTACACAAAGTTTAATATATTGGCCAACAAAACCAAGTTGATCAATTAAATGTGTTCTTTGATGTATTATTTTAGAAACACTTTTTCATAGAGATAAAATATTTATTGAAATTGGTAAACAATGTGAACAGGGTTTCAAAAGAAGGATGTGATATGTGAACCATTTTGAAAAAAAATATTGACAGGGTTATTCAAGAGGTTTCTGAATTTGGTGTTATCTCATGTGACCATGGTGGGAAAATATGTGAGGTCTTTGAGTGTCATTATCCTTTTATTTGTAGTAGTGGTAACATGAATATTATTTTACTAGTGTATTTTTACTATAATTTAGGTAAATTCTAAGAATTTTAGCAGCCTTGAGAACATTTTATTACGTCATTATATTCAATATGATTATATTTGTCGAAATTCCATTTTCCATTATATATAATTTAGACCATTAGCAATTATTAAAGCACCAAATGAATTCTTATAGGTGTATATCAGAACATCAGTCTATATGTTGATTCCCCTATGCTTCTTCTGAACATGAATATAATTCCACCAAAAGGGATTCTCAAGTCAAAATTTATTCAGAATGCGATTAATTATCCTAATGTAGGAAAATACTCATGATGGTTTAATTTATGTGGTCTAAAATGTCTCACCCACGCACATTTCCCAACACAGACAAGAAAATTGACTGATTAACTATGCTATCATGTAAAATACATTGATTCATGGGATATCAATTTACATTATAGTATCTTTCCTTTCATATAACCCATAATAAGTCTTTTTATATTAGATCATATAGAGTAGATGTATTAGTAACCACATCACACTATCATCTACCTTATGCACCATTGGATTGGACTTCACCCGTTGGGATGTTTGTTGTATTTTTTAGTTATTTTTGTATCAAAATGGGTAATTACATAAATATTATGTGTTTTATAATAATATTTGACACATCAACATATACATATTGCTGATTCAGAGGAGGAAGTGTTTAATCAGGATTTAGTTCAGGTATAGACGGTGTCTCTCATATATCCTATTGATTCCTCATATAAGAGTACCTGTGATGAGGTTAAACTAGTATATATTGATCCACGTGCTTCTATAGTGGATGATATAGATGTTGATATGCCTACTAATAACATTGGGGAAGATGCACAACCACCACTAGCACCTATAGGATGATAGAGTTGATGATACATATGAAAACATGGTCGACGTTGCCTAAGAGAGGCTCTAACAAATGCTCTCGCATAATATGAAATGGTTCATGCATATCAGGTAAGGGATCCTACACAACATTCATGGGATCCCACATACATGGAATGGGATTCTACATAGATGGTTTGGATTCATGCACAACAAACATGGGATCTGGTACAATATCAATGGGATCTTATGACTGATGTCCCTAGATCGAGGACCAGATACACAGGTAGTATGTCTCAATATTTTGGGAAATTAGGAGACACTTTATTGGTCGATGATTTTTTTAATTTGTCTTGATCATTTCCATAATCATTATGGGAATCTACTAGGAACCTATACTAGTTTTCACATGAGTCTACATATGATTTTGGTGATTCCCCTTCATAGTGAGTTGAATAATCATCTACCTAGTAGTATATGGAGCAATTGGATGAACAAATTGTTGGGGTTTTAGTATTAATGGAGTAGCATACAAAGGAAACTCACAATGTAGAAGCCTATCCTATAGCTGTAATCATATAGTAGGGTAGACATCAAAACCATAGTGTATTTGAGGATTGTGTGCCATGTTTTAATTCCAAGAATTGATGACTTTGATTTTTATTGCGATATTTTCATAGTGATCTATAACTTCTAATGAAATTACTAAATAAAATTAATATTTGTATCCTAATGTATCATATAATACACATAAATATTCTAGTAGATCACATAATTACAACAAATTTATATATATATATATATATTTCAGTTCAATGTTATTATTGAAAACCATCAATAAAAATTCATTCATATTTTGAAATCAGATGATGTTATTTTTGATTAGTTGAAAATTATAATTTATACTTCACCATTCCTTAATTTTGAAAATTAGAAACAAATTAATGCTTTCTTAAAATTCAATTTTAATAATATTATATATTCAAAGTGTTTTAAAAATTTATTTTAAATAACATAATATTCTATAGAATGAAGACATGATTGTAGTATAAAATGAATATAAATTTTTTATTATTCAATATTATCCATTGGATTGTCAAGGAGTCTAGTCCATCTGACTAACTAGTGTTCTATCCTATTGTAACGACCTGAGTCCGTAGCCCCTCCACTGCTGCCCCATACCCGGTTCGCTACATGACCTCAAGCGCGTTTCCCCGAACGCCAGAGGCTACCGACTAGTAGCGAGGGGCTTGGTGAGTCGGTGGGGAAACTATGCCCTCATTCGGTAAGGTATACAAGGTAAGAAAACAACAATAGACAACGGAAGCAGTAAACAACATGCATAGCAATAGAAACCAAACAGTGGAAGCAATGTATATATATAACTATGATTACAATGATGCAACAGGTACAAGTATCTAAGGAAAATAGCAAACAGAACAACGTGCTGAAATACAACAGAAACCAAGTGCAAAAGAAAAACAAAGTAAGCTCCTCAGCATCGCGAGCCACGACTCGATCCCATGCTCCCCAGCACCTGATGCAGTCAAGATCCCAAAGTAGAAGGGCACTTTCCCTTATCTATACCTATAGAAACATAATCTTCTTGGGCCCAAAATCATGGCCCAAACAGGGTGTGAGATACAATCCCAGTAGGAAATCACCCAAAGATTTGTTCCTAATAGTCAATGAATACATGGCAGTAAAAAAACAAGAATCAGTAAACATGAAAGCACAATCAGCTACAATCCACAGTTCTAACAAGTAAAGCAGACAAGTAAGTAGTCAATAACAAGAATAAAATAGGTAACCCTCTGCGTAGCACTCACAGTCTAACCCCTATGGTTCAACCTCTAAGTACCAGTAACCCTCTAGGAGGCACACACAGTCTCACCCCGCTGGTTCAGCTACATAATTAAGCAGACTCTCTGGGGAAGCACTCACAGTCAATTCCCCCTATAGTCTTGTATTGTGCTAAAGGCTCTCTGGGGAATCACTCAATTTCAATTCCCCCTGTGGCCCATGTCATGGATCTAGAGACTCTTTGGGGAAGCACTAAACATCAATTCCCCCAATAGACTCGCATCGTAATTAAAAGACACTCTAGAGAAGCCCTTCAGTCAATTCTCCCTTTGGTCTACTACTCTAGGTTCTCACAGTCCTGAGTATAAATAAAAATGCTCAGCGCATTTGTATCATCCAAGTAAACCACAAGAACTACTTGGCTATCAACTAAGGCTCAACAGTAAAAAAAGATACTGTTCCACTATCCTACATCAAGGTATGGGAACTTGCAAAATGCCCAACAGAATAAACAAGCATCTCAAAGAAACCTGAGCACAATATAAATTACACTACTCACAAGCAATAAACTCTACTAAAACAATCAAGAAAAGCAGGAAAACAAAAAGGGAAAAACAGGAAACACGCAACACCCCGTTCAAGGGTATTGTTGGAATTTGAACACAATATTTATCAACTTTCTACGGAAAGGCACAAACCACCTACCTCAATCCTAGGAGATCGATATACGTGAACCTCGATGACAGATTCCCCTTAGAATGACGTAGATCTGAGAAAACACACAAAACGTTCATCCGACGATATCTTGGAAACAAGGGGGAATCAAGAAACAAGACTAAAGCAGAAATAAGAACTCACCACTGTGATTCCAACGCAATCGACCGTGCTCGAATTGGATAACGGACGGCGAGGCTGTAGCCCATCGAAGATCCAACCGTACGGTCGCTTCTTGATGGTCGAAAACTGAAGAAGAAGATGAAAGATGGGGTTAGACGCGACCCCGGTCCGTTTAGTGAAAAAAAAGAAAGTACATGGCATGTACTTTAATTTTTCCATACTCCGAAATAACCAGCCTCCACCTCAACCTTACACACTGTGTGTGTGGCCCAGACAAGGCCAACACACGGCTTCAAGCCGGGGAAAAGTACATGGCGTGTACTCAGAAAGTACATGGCGTGTACTTCTGAAATTTTCATAAAATTTATTTTTTCTCAAAAACTCCAGAAAAAGGAAAAACATAACTGAAAAGAGATCAGTGTTCTTACAAACTTCTCCCCTTAAAGAAATTCGTCCACGAATTTCCCTAATGAGGTAGAGAAGAAGAAACACTGAACAGCTCCGGCCACTACGATCGTACATCGGTCTCCCTCTCCTAGGTCTCATCGTGTACTCGCTCGTGCTGCCATAACAATCATACTAGAGGAACAGACCGCCCGTGGAGAACCTTCATACAACTGTCGACAATCCGGATAGGATGATCCTCGAACGACGCATCCACTTCAAGCTTGACTTCCTCGGGCTGAAAGACATGAGACCTGTCTGAAATGTATCATTGGAGGTGAGAGATGTGGACGACGTCTTGCATGGCCCGATACCCCTGAGGTAGCTACAATCGATAGGCGACCGACCCAACTCTCTCCAAGCCCTCAAACAGTCCGACGTACCATGGTGAAAGCTTAACCTGTCTTCGAATCCTCTTGTGTCTGAACCTTGGTGCGACACATAGGAAAACCTGATCCCCGAACTCGAACTCCAGAGGTCATCTCTGCTGATCAGCATAAGACTTCTGTTGAGACTGCGCTGTAGCAATCCTCTTCTGAATCAGCTCTCTCTGCTCTAAAGTCTCCTGAAAAAAATGAGGTCCCAACAATGCTGCCTCTCCTGCCTCCAGCCAGCATAAGGGTGATCGGCATGGCCTACCATACAAATCCTCTTATGGATCCATATGAATGGTCATCTGGAAACTGTTATTTTAGGAGAACTTCACTAGAGGAACATGCTTCTCCCAAGAACCGCCAAAGTCAAGGATGCAATCTTGGAGCATATCCTCAAGCACCTGGATCATGTGCACGGACTGGCCATCAGTCTAGGGATGATATGCTATACTCAAAATTACCTGTGTACCCAAGGCCTTCTGAAGTCCCTTCCAGAATCGTTAGGTAAAGCGCGAATCTCTGTCTGAAACAATAGAGCACATAACTCCATGTGGACGTACGATCTCTCAGATATAAAGTCATCCTAGGTCATCGACACTGAAGGTTTCCTTGATCGGCAAGAAGTGAGCAACCTTCGTAATCCTGTCGACGACATCCCAAACAGCATCGCTTCCCCGAGGCGATCTTGGCAACCCGGTCACGAAGTCCATCACAAAATCATTCCACTTCCACTACGAAATGGGTAACTGATGTAAGAGCCGCACTGGTCGCTGATGTTTTTCCATCACCTGCTGGAATGTAGAACATCTCATGACAAAACTAGCAACATCATTCTTCATACCTGGCCACCAGTATTGGCGATGAAGGTCTCGATACATCTTGGTGATGCTATGATGAACTACCCAAACAGAGGAATGGAAATCCCGCATCATCTCCTCGAATATGTTTGTTGGCACCCATACACGTCCTTAGAAACACAAGATCTCATCCTTGCCCACTATCCATCTTGGAAGAGGGTCCTCTCTTGACACACTCTCCTGCAGGACTAAGCCTTTTGAGTCTGATAGCTGCCACATATGCACCCGATCAAGTAGCGTGGAGGTAAAAGCTATAGAAGATAGAACGGTCTGTCACCATTTGTCGTGCACCTCCAAATGCATCTCAGAGAACAGATCCATCAGCTACTACTCACTACTGGCCTCCTGAACTGCCTGAATCTATGTTCTTATGCTCAACAATTCAGCCACGGCATTTCCCTTTCTCATCGTATAGGCAAGCTCAAAATCAAAATACTTATGATACTCGAACCACATGGGCTGCCTCAGATTCAGATCATGCTGAGTGAAGATATACTTGAGACTCTTGTAGTCAGTGAAGACCACAAAGTGCTCTCCCAGAAGATAGTGTCTCCAACAGTGCAAGGCATGAACAACAGCCGCCAACTCTAGATCATGCGTAGGGTAGTTCCACTCATGTGGCCTCAACTATCGAGACCCGTAAGCAACGACTCCATCTCCCTGCATAAGCACAGCTCCCAGCCCGATACCTAAAGAATCACATTAAACAGTGTAGCTCTTTCCTGGCTCTAGCAAGACTAGTATCAGTGCTGACGTCAACCTCCCTTTCAGCTCCTGAAAGGCAGACTCACAAGAATCTAACCATGAGAACTTCACCCCCTTCTTGGTCAGTCCTGTCAAAGGTGCTTCTAGGCGTGAAAAGTCCTGAATGAAGCATATGTAGTATCCAGCCATCTTTAGGAAGCACCGTACCTCAAAAACATTCTTCGGATACTCCTAAGAAACTATAGCTCTCACTTTCTCTGGGTCCACAGATACTCCTACCTCAGAGATGACGTGACCCAAGAAGTGAATCTGATCCATCCAGAAGTGGCACTTTGAGAGTTTATCATAAAGATGATGCTCTCTCATTGTACTCAGAATGATCTAAAGATGTGTGGAATGGTCGTGTAGAGTGTGAGAGTACGTCAATATATTATCCATGAAGACAATAATGAAGGAGTCCAAGGATCGAACACTCAGTTCATTTGTGCCAGGAAAACTGCAGGTGTGTTCATGAGACCGAACGACATGACCGTATACTCGTATAGACCATACCTACTTCTGAAGGCTGTCAGAGGTATATCTAATGGTATAATGCGCAACTAATGATAACCAGACCTCAAGTAGATCTTCGATAACACCCGGGATCCTCAAAGCTGATCAAAATGGTCATCAATCCACGACAAGGGATATCGGTTCTTGACCGTCAACTGGTTCAGCTTCTGATAATCCACACAAATTCAAAGGGTACCGTCTTCCTTCTTCACAAACAGAACAGGCGAACCCCAAGGAGATGTACGGGGTCAGATGAAACCCTTAGCCTGTAGATTCTCCAACTGCTTCGTGAGATCCTACAACTCAGGTGTGGCCATCCTATATGGAGGAATGGACACCTGTGCCGCTCCTAGAACGAACTCAATAGAGATGTCTACCTCACGATCCGGAGGCAAACCCGAAAAGTTCTCTGGAAAGACATCCCTAAAGCGATCCACCACTGGAGGAAAGTCCATCTGTGGAGTCCCCTGATCATCCAGATAAAGACTAGAAATCTGGGACATCACTCCTCATAGCCCAAGATGCTCGAGTCCCGTCTGACTCGCCCGAACGTCCCATTCACATCTATGAAGGAAAGATTCACCCTCTACTGAAATGAAATTGACTCTGTGGTGGTAACAATCAACGACTTACTAGAAGGTAATCAACTAGTCCATGTAGAGAATGAAATCATAGCCAATAATTTCTAGTATATAGAGATCCCATAAGAAGCAATACACTGCAACCTCTAGAGGGAACTCTCTATACCGGCGTACACTAGATTTCCTCGTCCCAAAAGGTGTGTTTACTGTCAACGAGTCAGCAGAAGAAAATATGCAGAGTCCATGGATCTCCACAATGGCAACAGAGATAAATCTATGCATACCACCAGTATCAAAAAGGGCTGAAGATAAAACTGAGGCTACTAAAATCGTACCTCGAAAAGTAGAAGGGTCGGGATCCTGCTCATGATTAGTCTGCTACATGATGAAATACTGGCCCGTGCTGCGGCCCTACTCCCATGGCAGACGACTCTGAGCTGAACCACCTTGCGAGTGCAGAGGAACTGGTGGCTGACCGCCACGGCCTCGACCTCTACCTTAGCCCGAACGGCCGGAAGAACTCCAGTTCCCCGACTGGTGAGAAGCTGGCGGTGCTGATCCTGAACGAGGAGTCATAGAAGAACCCTAGTCACCAGATGTTGGAGAGAAAACTTGGAAAAAATGCTGAAGGTGACCCATCTTTCCACATGATCGGCACTCCACTAGGTCCCTCTGACACTGCGGCCTCATGTGTCTTGTCCGGCCACACTGATAGTATGTCACCTGGCTGCTTGATGATGCGTCTCGCTTCCTCGAATCACTGCGCATAGGATTTATACGGTGCTTATTGATGTCATATGAGGGATGGATAACTCTGGAAGAAGAAATACCTTGGATTGCAGCTCCATAGTCTCTTAGATTGCACTCCACAATCAGTGCCTGGTTGACGATGGAAGTAATGGAAGTCAGCTGGAAGATGATCACCTGCCACCAGATCTCCCACCTGAGTCTGTCCCCAAACTTCCTCACCATGAACACACCACTCCCATCCTGAAGGGGTGTAAAATGCTACTGATCAGTGAAATGAGAGTAATACTACATGAAAGATAGAGTCCCTGCTCTAAGCTCATGATCTCTCGGGCTCGATCGGCCCACAGGGTCTCCGGGTAGAAGTAGTCGTAGAACACACACTGGAACTCCTCCCAAGCCATAGACTGCTGCTGACCCACCTGTGAGATCACGTCATCAGAGAATGTAGGTGGTGAGTTGAACCACCTCTCTGGAGGCATCTCCAGATGCTCAAAGATAGTCAGTATGGATTCCAACCATGACTCTACAGTCTGAGGTCCTCCCTCCCCAGAGAATGTGGGAGGATACTGCTGCTGGAAGACCCACATCAAGTATGCCATAGACGAGGCAGGAGGCGGTTCCCCCTGGTAGTCTGGCATCATCCTCATGAAACCTTCCCTGAACTGTGCATCAGCGCCCGCAACTGGTACAACAACCGGTGCCAAGACTGGCTCGGCTGGGGGATTGACAAGAAGTCCCTGATCAGCCCTGTCTGGCGTCTGATCACTGCCTGACGACAGACGTATGACCGGAGGACATCTCGGAGGCATAGATCTGAAAGATCAAAAGCACACCATAGATCAAGAGAACAAAGACAGAGAACACAAGAGTAAAAAATGGGAGCAGGGGAAGAAAAACACACAAGATTGCATAACACGACTACACAGTGTGTATAAAACTACACATCGTGTCTTCTTAAACCACCGACATGGGCGTGTACCCATGCCCTACAAGTCGTGTCCACATCACACTACATGGAGTGTAGACCCCAACACACGGCGTGTACTTGAAAATAATTCCCCTACCCGAGTCTCCTTACATAGCAAACTGACATGGTCTGACTCAACCCGAGACTACACGGCGTGTACTAGACAAGGCTTCAGCGACCCGTGTTTGTGAAACACACGGCTGTCTACACAGATGAAACTTACACGACGTGCTCCGAATAAGCAAGGCGTGCATAGGAAAGGTGACCTCATCCCGTGTTTATTCGTGACACGGCCGGGTACCTGTACAAGACTACACGGCGTGTTCTGAACAAACATGTCATGTGGAAAAGAAGTTAACGCCGGCTCGTGTTGTTCGTGACACGGCTGGGTACCTGGACAAGACTTACACGGCATGTTCCCTAAGGACATAGTGTGCTCTACCAGAGCTTCCTCAACCCGTGTTGTTAGAGACAAGGCTAGGTACATGGCTTCGAACTCAATCAGCGTGTACCAATAGTACACGGTGTGTTCCCAAAGTTACTACCACGACACCGTTTTCTGCTCACACGATCAGTGACACGGCCTGAAAACTACATGGAGTGTATCTAAAAAGTGCATGCCGTGTATTCTGGGTTTTTCTAGGCAGTAGCTCAGAAACTGTGCAGAATTCCAAAAACACTAAAATGAGGGAAAAGATGCCAAAATCCGATCTGTGAGGGCCCATAACACCTCAAGAACCAAATATTTGGAGTTCACTTTAAACAAAGAAGAAAACAACAGTTTCTAACATAGAATCAGAGAATCTATCAAGAAACTATCACTACCGCATGCATAATCTACCCAAATTCTATCACAACAGCATGAAATTGCTAACGCATCCTAGATGGCATGGCAAGAAGGCATGACATGTGATTTCTCCAACTGCCTATATGATGCATGAGATGGAATAACCTCATCTCATCGTGTTGCGACAGAAATAGAACCAAAATATCAAAACAATAACTGCACAAGTCATGTGAATCACTCTAGGTGAAATCAGATCAACTATAAAATCCCAAAACTAGAAAACTGCAATTAACAAGGTAGCATGGATTTTCCCTATACACGGGATAGCTACTCCCGAGCACAACTTAATGCCAAGTACCAAATCCTTCCTATCCATGGATAAAGTCTCAATATAATAAAGCAAGAGAAAAGAACCTCCTCTGATACCAATTTGTAACAACCCGAGTCCGGATCCCCTCCACTGGTGCCCCGTACCCGGTTCGCCACATGACCTCAAGCGCATTTCCCTGAATTCCATAGGCTGCCAACTAGGAGTAAGGGCCTTGGTGAGTCGGTGAGGAAACAATTCTCTCATTCGGTAAGTTGTACAAGGTAAGAAAACAACAATAAATAGCGGAATCAGTAAATAACATGCATAACAACAGAAACCAAACAGTGGAAGAAATGTATATATATAACTATGACGACAATGATGCAGCAGGTACAAGTATATAAGGAAAATTGCAAACACAACAACATGCTGAAATAAATCTGAAACCAAGTGAAAAAGAAAAACAATGTAAGATCCTCAGCATCGCGAGACACGGCTCGGTCCCTTGCTCCCCAGTTCCTGATGCAGTCAAGATCCCGAAGTAGAAGGGTGCTTGCCCTTATCTATACTTGCTGCAACATAGTCTTCTTGGGCCCAAAAGCATAGCCCAAATAGGGTGTGAGATACAATCCCAGTAGGCAATCACCCAAATATTTGTACCTAACAGTCATTGAATACATGGCAGTAAATAATCAAGAAGTAATAAACATGAAAGCACAAGCAGCTACAATCCACAGTTCTAACAAGTAAAGCACACAAGTAAGCCGTCAACAATAAGAAGAAAACAGGTAACCCTCTGGGTAGCTCTCACAGTGATACCCCTATGGTTTAACCTCTAAGTACTAGAAACCCTCTGGGAGGCACACATAGTCTCACCCCTCTGGATCAGCTACATAATTAAGTAGACTCTCTGGGGAAGAACTCACCATCAATTCCCTCTATAGTCTCGTATCATGTTAAAGGATCTATGGGGAAGCACTTAATTTCAATCCCCCCCTATGGCCCGCGTCGTGGATATACAGACTCTCTAGGGCAGCACTCATTGTCAATTCCTCCTATAGTCTCCCATCGTAATTAAAAGACACTCTGGAGAAGCCCTTCCATCAATTCTCCCTTCGGTCTAATACTCTAGGTTCTCATAGTTCTGAGTATAACTAAACATGCTCAGCACATGTATATCATCCATGTAAACCTCAAGAACTACTTGGATATCAACTAAGGCTCAACAGTAACAAAATAGATAGTTCCACTATCCTACAACAAGGTATGTAAACTAGAAAAACGCCCAACAGGCAAAACATGAATGGAAAAGCAACCTGAGCACAAAATAAATTACACTACTCACAAGAAATAACCTAAACTAAAGAAATCTAGAAAAGAAGGCAAACAACAAGGGAAAAATAGGAAATACGCAATACCCCGTTCAAGGGTATTGGTGTAATTTGTACATAATATTTATCAACATTCTACAGAAAGGCACAAACCACCTACCTCGATCGTAGGAGATCGATATAAGTGTTCCTCGATGACAAATTCCCTAAGGAACAACGTAGATCTAAGAAAACGCACAAAACGTTCATCCCAAGATAACTTGGAAACGAGGGGGAATCAAGAAACAAGGCTAAAGCAGAAGGAAGAACTCACCGCTACGATTCCAACGCAATCGACCGTGTTCAATTCAGAGAATGGACGGTGATGCGGGAGCCCGTCGAAGATCCGGCCGTATAGTCGCTTCCAGATGGTCAAAAACTGAAGAAGAAGATGAAAATTGGGGTTAGACGTGGCTCCGGTTTGTTTAGTGAAAAAAAGAAAGTACACGACATGTACTTCTTGAGTACACGGTGTGTACTTCTATTTTTCCGTACTCCGAAATAACTGGCCTCCACCTCAGCCTTATAACACCATGTGTGTGGCCGGGACGTGGCCAGCACATGGCTTCGAGCTGGGGAACAGTACAATGCGTGTACTCAGAAAGTACACGGCTTGTACTTCTGAAATTTCCAGAAAATTCATTTTTTCTCAAAAACTCCAGAAAAAGGAAAAACATACTTGAAAAGAGATCCAGGTTCTTACACCTGTGGTTGGAATAATGTTCAGTCTATTAGATAGACTAATGTCATAACCATTAAAATACAATATTTATGATCCACCAAACATACATTGGTACAGTTCATCTGATTAGAAAACAATTATACAATCAATTAGATTATACAAAGTTTATAATAAGAGTAATTAGATTTTTTTTATCTAATGGAGTTATTTACAACATTTTAATAGTGATAATAAAAATTACAATAGATGGAAAAGTATTACTGGGCTTTCAAGTGATGATCATCAAAGGTTGTCTCTACCAACTTTGAGAATTATAAAAATATGACCGTTGGATGAATTTCTATAAATAAGAGCGAATTTGAGGAGATGAGAGCTAATGAATTTGAGACATAACACATCATAAGATCTATCTATATGAACATTTCATTCTTAAAAATGTAATATTTTAGAGAGTTAATGTTCTAAAGAATATGTGTGAGGATTGTAAATTCCTTACAACATTTTTCTTTTGTATTAGCTTTGTTTTGGTTGAGTTTATATCGAGGGATTTCATGGATAATAATATAGGTGAATCTAATCCATCGGATTAATGGATTCAATGGCTTGGAAGAAATATTCATTCAAATCGTTATATCGAGGGATTCAAGGGGATTGGAATACAATGCTATTAAAATAATTTTATAAAGTGATTTCATAGTGTGGGAAGACTAAATTTTATAGTTAGGTGTTATATTGTGGACATGTTAATTTTGTATTAATCACTTCCTTAAATTATAAGGATAAAAATTAAAACTAATATTATAAGTATTGTATGCCAATCTTACTTCATAAAAATATGTTATGTTTATTTTTTTTTATATTTTTACATTTCAATGTTAATTTTATATTAGAAACATTCTTTTACAAGTCTTTAAAATAATTATTTAATCAAACTATATATGATCCCATTTAACAAATAAATTATATTAGATAACTTATAAAAATGATTTAGATATTTTGATAAATGGGAGAAATATTAGTTTTTTTATTTATAACTAAATAGTTTTTCTTTGTTTTGGGTTAGTTTAATTTTTTGAACTAAAATTCAACCCTCCTGTTGTAGAAATCACTAAATCAAACAATCTAACAAATGGTATTAGAGGATGTTTTACCCCTATACATTATATATTTTTTACATTTTTATCTCATACATGTCATTATGTTTTTTTACAAAAATTAAATTTATAAATTTCTATTACACTAACTTGTATTTTATAAAAGTGTTTCTCTTTATTAAGATGGTAGGGTTAAATGATAGAACCCCTGAAAATCTGAATCCTAGAAGACCACTTAATTATTTATGGTGATGATTATGAGTACTAGAGAGACCAGAAAAAAATGTTTGTTATAAATATTGTTGTTGATTGTTTTACAATGCATACTGTTAATTATAATATTTTAGTTAAGGTTGTTGCTAAATTTACTAATCAAGAATATTTGGAATAATAAATTAATTATAGAGTAAGGAATAATTTCTGAGATTCTATGACTCAAAATATATATAGTCTGTTTTATTCAGGTGAAGCTACTAATAATATATGGAATAAGTTAGAAGAAAATCATTTTGGACCATATAGATTTATTGAAACAAATGGAGTTATGCTTCATTTTTATTATCAATATTTTAATTTTCTACAAGGATAGTCCATTGTTAAGATGCACCAATGGTTTATGACTATCATAAATAATTTTTAGTCTATTGTAGAGAATGATCATAAAGATAATATTTGAGTTCAGAAAATTATTGTGATTGTACCATTTGAGAGGGAATACAAAATAACTTCAATTGATGATAAAATAAGAATTAAAAATCATACTCTAGATGATATTATAAATAACATTATATAGTATGAAGGTATATTGAAAAGGGGTTCATATAAAAAGAAGAAAATTGAGGAGTTTATTTTGAAACTACAACTAATATTCCTAACAAAGTTCAATCTAATGAAAATGTTATTAAGTGCTATAGAAATAAGAAAGGTTTTTTCAGTCTGATAGCAGTTCATCAAAAATGATTGAGAATAAATTGGATAATCTTGTGATAAGGATGAGAAAGATTTCTAGAAATAAATACTTTCAGTACATTTATAATAAAGGTTGTATAAATAAATGTGATAAGAATTATTCTATAGAGGTTATATGATATGATTGTATAAGAATATGACATATAAAACTACATTATCCCAAACTGAAAATGAAGGATAAGAAAGAAATAAATTATGACATGAAATAAAAATATTAGTATAATCACAAGAGTAGTAAGAGTCTCAAAGCTTCGGAAACATGTAGTGCTAACGGAAGAGATAGTTCTTCTATGGATTCATTAGAAAATAGAATTCTAGGACAGAATAATATTGTTTTCTATATAGAAGAAAAAAAGGAGTAAAAATGTTTCATGTCTTTGGTAACTACTAAAAAATCTCTTAACAATATTAAATTCAATTAAAATTACATGATAGAAATGATTTGAATAATTCAATATCTTAAGATGAAGACTATTCCTCAACTAAAGAGGATAATATTTTACCTTGTTTTTAATATGAATCAATATTTTATATATTACTATCAAATTAAAATTATAAAATTTCCAAAAAAATGATAATGCTTTGGAAAAAATCGAAATAGGAACATTCAAATATTTCTACTCTTACTATAGAGATATCAGATCTTTACAAAGAACATGATAAATATATTTTTGAAAATCATAGTATTTCCAACAATCTTGAGAAATAAATTTTTGATAAAAAATGTATATAAAATGATATTGTAAAACATAGTTCAAATAAATGACCTACCAAGGAAAAAATAATTATGAAACTAAATTCTAAAATTTCTAATTTGATGAAGCTTTTTTTGAAGTTTACCACTGTAAAAAAACATTGATAAAATTTATAATCAAATTAATGCTTTCAAATATATTTTTGGAATGGGTTTTATTAAAAATCAAGTTTATTGTTATAAATACTTTTTTTTTGAAAATGGATCCATTTTTCACTAACTGCCAAAGTGGCGTACATTAAAAAGACATATGTTATTTAAGAAAATGATTGTCTTTAGGATTTAACAAAGAATATTTTTCAAAGTAGTCAATGTTTTATGAACAAATCAAAGTCTAAACAACGTAGATACCTAAAATTTTTCTTTATGATAATACATGACATAAGAAATTTTGGGTTCTAAATAACTAATGTTTTTCTATCTAGGGAATTGAATTTTATATAAAAACCAAGGATATTTGGTACATAGATTTTTTTTCAAGAAAAATTTCTGGAAAAATGTTTTCTTTAAGAATATCATAATATTGAATAGTGGAAATGTTACTTTCTGATATAATGCTCAAGGAGAAATTATCCGTATATGTAACATTATTCTTCTTGGGAAAACATTATTTTCAAAGGTTTTAATTGTTATAACACTTAATAACAACCTTATAAGAATAATAAAATTATTTGATGAGGGTTATGTTCTAAAAATATAGAAAGATAAATGTATTGTTCATAGTTAAAAATATGATTTTATTCATTATACCAATTAGCATGAAAATCATTACACATAAAACCTAGATGACCTCAGTTTCCCTGATATTACTTGCATAGAGAAATAGTAGATCAATATTGGTTGTGTCATTAAATATTAAGACACTATAATATTACAAATTTAACTACGTTAAATAAGAAATTACTAGTAAAGGATCTAAAAAACATAAGTATGATTCTTGTAATGTATATAAACCTTTTTAATTTTATAATCAACATAAGTCATGCTTTATGTTTATTAGTGAAGTATCAACAAAAAATTCCTCATAGTTAGTACACATAGAATCATTTCGTCTTATAAAAACTAGAATTATTAGAAGAAAATACTATTTATAATTTTTATTTGATGATTACACTACAACTACTTAGTTCTATTTTCTAAGAGAAATTATGATTCCTTTATATATTTTTAAACATTCATATCAAAATTAAAAAAATGATTAGTACCTATCCTTGATTACTCTTTATAGCAATCTGTGTGGATAATTTTCCAATTATTATTTTGAAACATTTATTGGAGAAGAATAGTTTTACATAACTTCTTGTAACCTATAACTCTACAAAAAAATGGTATTCTTAGATGATAAAATAGGGTTCTTCAAGAGATTACTAGAACCATGATGAGTAAATACTCAATTAGTAATCATAATTGGGTTAAAGTAGTTAGCACTACCTGATATACTATAAAACAAGTTTTATTATGTCCTTTTATTAATAATACCACTTCTTAGTTGTGTAATAGAAGGAAATGATAACTTTATTACTTCATATGTTTTTGATACAGAGTATTCATTCTGAATACTAAAGATGTTTTATATAAAAGTTCTCCAAAATATGATGAAGTAATATTTTATATGTTATTTTATATCTATAATGTAATATGATGTTTTTAATAAAAATTCAACTATAGTTGAGAAAATAATACATGTTAAATTTATTGAAACTAATCTTTTGTTTTTGAAAAACCACAACCTATACCTTAATATGCTATTTAAAAAATAATTTTCAATCTATGAAATGAAGTTATTCCACTGATATAACAACTAAATAATAAATTTATAAAGATATACCTCAATTATATTTTAATCCTATTTGTTGAAGAACATTATTTTGTAAACCCTATAAGTATTTTCATTCTTATGAACCATCTATGTGATGATATTGTTGCTGAAGTAGATCAACTAGTTAGAATTAGAAGTACGTTGAGAAATGAAATTAAAAATCTTGCATTTTTATCTAAATTTTAACATAATAATCCTACTGAAACATTAGGTGATGAGTATTGGATAAATCCAATTCATGATGAACACAATTAATTTTAAAGGAATGATATTTATAATATGGTTAAAAAACCTAAAGTTACTTCTATAATTGGAGTAAAATTGGACTTTCAAACAAATGTGATGAAAAGAGAGTAATAACTATTAATAAATGTATACTTGTTACGAAGGGATGTAATCAATAATAGGGAATATATTGTGAAGAATCTTATTCTCCAGTCGCTATACTTGAAGATATTTTAATACTTAAAGTATATGAAACATTCGTAAATTTCAAACTATTTAAAATGGGTGTGATGTGTGATTTCCATAATGGTTATGTTCAATAGGAAGTTTATGTAGAAAAACCTCTATTTTTTAAAACAAAAAACATATATAACATTTTTTAAACATACTAAGAATATTTCTGACTCAAACATTCCCCTAGAGTTTGATTAGTTAGGTTAACAAGATTTTGGTTACAAAACAACACTGTTATGGGGGCTTGTGATATAATTCCATTTATAAAATAAGTTAATAAATATTTTATGATTATAAACATTTATATTGATGAAATTATATTCAGATCAAAAGAAAAATATTTAATAGATTCCTTTAAGGATCATATGAATTCATATTCTAAAATTGGTATGAGATATGGGTTTGAATATTTTATAGGTATTAAAATTTCACAAAAACTTGAACGAACATTTATATCTCAACATATGTATATAAATGATATAATTAAAAAATTTAGTTATAAAAACACAAAAAAATTAATTACTCATATCAAAACCTAAATTACATTTGATATTGATGAATCTAGAAAAACATTTGATCAAAAAATATTTAGAGTTATGAATCAAGTTTTACATAACTAAACTGTTAGTCATCTTCATTTAATTCATTTAGTATTTTTATGTGGTAGATATCATGAAAATCTGAATTAGTCTAATCTTGAAGATGTAAAATAAAAATTTCATTAAATTATAAAAATTATGGATTAATGTTTACATTATTCTTTTGGAAACAAATTTTAGGTAAAATGTTTTTCAGATGGTGAATTTGGTATATATAGAATGGATAAGAAGAGTACATCTATAACTTTTAATTTCTTGAGAGAAAATCTAATTTCTTACACATGTAGGAAACAACACTCACTATCACTTTCCTCTGATGAAACCAAATCTGTGGCATCTTGATATTTTTGTCCTCATGTGTTGTGGATGAGATACACACTCTTTTACTATTTCATGAGTTTTACTAAAGCCAAAATATTATGTGATAACACAAATTTACGTGCATTATGTAAAAAACCCATCACACCCATGATGGAATAAACACATATATATAACACACCATTTCCTTTGGTATCACACATTGATAAGATATATCATTTTATAATTCATCAAAAAAAATACCATCTTGCTGATATTTTTAAAAAAGACTTTTCTTCTGATATATTGAAAAATTCTAAGTAGAAGCTAAGAATAATTTAATCAACTAATATTTAATATCTACTTATTATTAAATAGAAACCTTAAATTAATGAACTCCTTATATTAGAGGGAATATATAAATTTTTAATATCAATTATTTTATAAAGCCCTCTCATTTAAATTTTTGTTTCTAAAAATTTCATTTTTTTAATGTTTTATTTTTTTAGAATCAAAAATTATAAAATCCTTTCAGATTAACATTTTTTTATCATTTTCCAAAATAAAAATTTCATAAAAATTATTCTAAGATAAATTGTTGATAAAATTTTTATCTAATGCAATTTTTTTTAGAAAAACTTATCAGAATAGGTAACTGATATAAATTTTATTCTGAATGTAAATTTATACCTCAAAATTATTTCGTCTAAAATTTATGGATTCCGTGATCTTCCAATACATTATTTTTCAATGATGCAATGTATGTTCTTTACGTTTTATAAACATAATTTTCGTATAAACATAAAATATTATGTAATTATATTTTTTTTACTCTGATAAAGAAAATTCTTAAAAAACATTTAGTGTTTAGATTTATTTTTTAATCATTCGATCATAAATCTCTATAATTGGATAAGAAATTGGATTTCAATATATGCCATTGGTTTCTAGAATATGATCTATATCCTTCGGGCCTATATAATGGCGGGGTATCCATTTCCCACATTACTTTTCATATTTTTCATATCAACTCTTGAATGAACTTATATTTCTTAGTCTAGAAGATTCTCTATTCCTATGATCAATTTCAATAGATAGAGTTTCCGGTATCTACTTCAGTATGATGGCCTCTATAGAAGGCTTTTTTAAAAAAAGTTGCTGGAGAAAGGATAATTTAAAGAACCTGGTGTGAAAAATCTGATTCTCCTCTGAAAATGGTTACATTATTTCAATAATGGGAAATGATTTTTGTTGAAAATGAATACATTAAAAACCCTTACCTAGAAATAGTTAGAGAGTTTAATTCTTTATATGAATTTACTAATGAAGAAGATAAAGAATTTATTTTTAACACTATTCAGTGAATGTTTTAAACTCACATATCAACAAGTTTTTGAGTTAGTGATAGTACCATTGGAGGGTGAAGAATACATACCACCTCATAAGCTTCTAGAAAATATTGGCTGTTTTGATAAGTCAAATATTGAAGCATATTTGTTTTACTGGGTAGAGAATGTCAGAAATTTTTTCCATGTAACTCTAGATCCTAGAGTAGTAACCGTATTGATACAATGTTACTTAATCCCAAGGAATGAGATTGGAACACTTTGAATGTCCTTGAAATATTTATATTGTATTTTATTGTTAATATGAGGAAAACAATTCTTTTTAATTTTGAGTTTCAATCTCTTTAATTTAAAATAATGTGTTCAAGGAATGAAAATATTATACTATTCCCTTGTTTCATTAACAAACTTCTAGTCAACAATATAGAGGTTTTCTATATAAAAAATCAAAAATATATTATGATAGAAAAATATTAAATCATTATTGAGTAAATTATAACAAGGATGATATCGGTCCTTAATTAAAAAGAAATCAAATTAATGGATAAAAAGTACAAAAATAAATTTGTTGTAGAACATAAAAAATAGAAAGATATTGTGAAAAATAATTTGAAAGATAATTCCTCACCTCCAAAAGTAAAAAAAGAAACAAAAGAAATGACTAATGATGAATTTAAGAAGATGGTGGAATATATAGCTCAAAAAACCATGGGATCCAGGCTTAGGACTTGATAAAGATGATGTATTAGAATTAAAGATACAAATATTTTAGAAGTTGAAAGTGTGTGGGAAAGTGAAAAAGAAGTAGTTTTTTGAGGAAAGAATGATAGGATGTTTAAATAAAGTAGTTGAAATAGAATAAGAAGTTCCATGGATTATTATATCTCCTTTAATTTTCTAGTAGAAAAATACCCTATACCAGCGGTTTAAGTTCGTCGGTATATGCCTCCAAACTGTTGGTATATCCTATACCAATAGTTTAGAGAATCATGGCCCAGTATGCAAGGGGGTTAGGTCTATACCAATGGTTTTCGAAACCATCTATATATGTAATATGAAAAATATATACCAACGGTTCCATAAAACTATTGGTATATGTATTTCAAAAAAAACATTCAGTTGGGTTTGATCCCAATACCAGCAGTTTATGATTGAATGAACTAACCACTAACCTAACATGATTTTTTTGAACATAATTTCATAAATATATATATGTATTATCATACATATTTTAAATATTGATTTATTTAATGTTATCTGTATGAATATTACATAAAAAATATATGTAACTATACCAAAGGTTCTCAAAATCGTTGGTATAGTACTATAACAATGGTTTTGAGAACCATTAATAAAGATTCATTGAATTTGGTACCTAAATCAATGGTTTTGGACAAGCCGTTGGTATGGGGGGGGGCTATACCAACATTTTAGGGATGTCATCAGTATAAGGACTCTTTTATAGACTTCTACCAATGGTTTGGCCAAAACTGTTGGCATGGGTCCATAATAGAGACCCTATACCAACAATTTCCCCAAACCATTGGTATATGTCACCCTATACAAAACTGTTTGTCCAAAACCATTCATATAGGGGTGGACCTATACCAACGGTTTGGGGAAGATATTGGCATAGGGTCTCGTTATAATTAGTCCATAATAGAGACCATATAACAATGGTTTCCCCAAACCATGGGTATATGTCCCCCCATACCAACGGTTTGTCAAAAACTGTTGGTATATGTCCAAATTAGTGACCAATACTAATGGTTTCAGCCAAATTGTTGGTATAGGTCAATATTAGTGATTTATACCAACAATTTGCCTAAAACCGTGGATATAGATCGTATTTCTATTAGTGATTGTTGTTTAATTAGTTCCAATGTTAGAAACAATTTCTCCAATCGATCAAGAAATTCTAAACCATTATAATTAGAACATCTACAGTTTTTTTGAAACATATATAGTTCAAGCATACCTGGAAAAAGGGAAAGGCAATGAAGTTGTTGAAGAAGTTGATGTTCAAATTTTGATCACAAAAGCTGTTCTAAAATTAGTTACAATGTAAATTGAGTATAATTAACATAAATTAGCATATAATGTTGGTAAATGAGTTTTAATAACTTCTAGGATTTAGAAAGAGATCTAGAAGAGGATAAAAATATAGGATAAAACAAAGGATTATTAATGTTCCTCAGAGCTGTCCTCAACTCCTACTCTGATATTATCCTTTTCAGATAATAATCCCATGTTATATGATTCAATTGAGGTCAATTAATCTTTAAAATAAGAAGTTGATGCTCTTAATTAAAAAACTAAAGTATCATAAAAGACTGATATGGATAGATATTTTTTGTTGTAAAAGTTTAAGAGGAAAAATATAAAGTAAAAAACGAAATAAGATAATAGACCTTCTCATTTAAGTATGTTAATGCATCAATGGAGCCATAATATTCATAAGTCGAAGAAGAAAATAAGGGTATTGATTTCATTTTTCAGACCCTAATACAATTAACTAACCCAATAATGTATATAACACCCCGGGCCCACTCTTCTGGACTCGGTGCTTGAAAATGCTCTGTAATTTTATTTATAAAAGTAAATAAACAATTACACAACACTTTAATGAAGTGAGGATCTTTTATAGGTCTAGGTTCTGGAATATTAGAAATAACCTTACATTTATCAGAGTTGAAACAATAAAACAACTATCCACTGTGATTCCACGCACGCTATCTCCAAAAATGATTACATCTATAAATATAATTCTAAGATACCTGTAAATATATCATTTTTTTTTAAAAAAAGGGTGAGCATTTAATTTTGCAATAAGGGGTTTTAAAACCATTTATTTACTTTTTATGAAAACGATCTTTTAAAAATAAATTTTGGTAAAATAACATTGAAATATTTAAAGTTTTTTAACTAAAATAAAAATAAAATTAAAATACTACCATATTTATGGATTAATAATATATCTTTGATATGTAGATAGTCGTACTTTGAAATGAATTAAATACTAATCCAGTGATTTTCTTTTGAAAATATTAAGAAAAATTCATGAAAATAAAACAAAATTTTGAGGTAACTTAATTTGTTGAGGGCTGTCTTGGGCCTACCGACTTAGCGAAGGATGGTTTCACTCCCCAATGACCTTCTATATTTACAACGAACAAGTCCCGGTATTTTTCTAAAACATTTAATGTTGTCTTTACACACAAAAACACACACACATATATATATATACATAAAATTACATCAACTTGTTCTAAAGAAGTGGATTTACATATCGAAATATCTTTGCCTGATTTTTAGTACATACTTATCCCTTTAACGAATCATTTTTATAAGAATAATTCATACATAATAACAATTTACCCATACAAGATTTATACATATATTGTGAATACAACAAACAATAATAGTATCCATACAACTTACACATGTGATTAATAAAACTGATGCACATGGCATGTCATTTATTTAAATAATAGCCCCAACATATATTATAAATGATATTCATGAATTAATTAAATTAATCACATATGAATATGTATAATATATATATGAACATTTAAACATAGATTTCAAGACGAAATTCCATTAAAACATAAATGAAACATATGGTTGAAATATGTAATCGTATATCTATGATTTTACAGTTTGTGAGTATGTTTTTTTATCAAAAACATCAGTTATATATTTGTAATTGCCTTTTCAAAAGTCAAAAATAATTTAGGATTGAAGTGTAAAATATTATATAAATTAAATTATATAAAAGGTTTTTCATATAAAAATTAAATAATTTAAACTCTTGAAAACATTGTTTGCATCCAGAACATTAATTAATGTTTCATAAACGTCATTGAAAAACTCAAAACAGACTTGGAATGAAATATAATTATAACTACGTATACATTAAAATTTATACATGGGTTTTGCATAATAAAAATGGATTAGTAGAAACAATTACAAATTCATTGTAGCACATTTAAAACTAATTTAAATCAAAATAAAATCCTTACCATTTATTTTTTAAAATCATTTAATTCTCGTTACATGAAACAACTTTGAATTTAGAAAATAAAAAATTTTATTTTGTTTTAATGAAACCCATAATAAACATGGAAAAAAATAAAACTAAAAATCCCATACAATTTATTTGTAGAGACTTCTACTTGTCAGTGTAACTTATTTCTTTCAGCAATGACTCATACACTACCTCTAACACTTATTTCTCTCTAATTGCAACAACATAAAGTATAAAATAGGATATACAGTGCAGAAAAAAGTCAACGAATACACCACTTTATAATTCTAAGCTCAATGTATATTTTATTTCAACTTGTCATGCTACTATATTGATCGAATTGACTACTAATATTAAACAAGTATTCAAAATTATTCCCGCCCTTTTAATATAATATGATGTATTTATTTATATTTTAATATGTTCCTAATAACATCATATAGAATCAAATAACACACAAAATCCAAAAACGTAAATGGTTATTTAGTAGGTGTCAATCGAAAAAATTAAAAAAAACAATCTTGAAGGATTATAAATTTAACTATAAAACTTCCTTCATAAATAGATTGAAGGATATGTTAAAAGAAAATAATTCACTTGAGATGATTTCAATGGGAATGATTAATGTATCAGTTTATAGCCACATAGGACATGGAAAATGACTACAACTTATGAACAAACCAACTTTAATGCAACAAAAAGATACGATCTCTTGTATAAACTAATCCCAAAAGTGGATCGAAAAATCGAAGATTGTAGATTTTATGGAGAAAAAAAAGAAATTATAAACATTGGTCGCTATTAACCCAAATCATCCATCAATTATATAGATTTCAAATAGGAGATATAGGATCGACCTACCATAAAAGAACTTGAAACCCTAATCGAGAATTTGATCTGGTTCTTCGGTTCATGTTTGATTTTCTGAATCAAAACCCATTCGAGTTTGAACATTCTCACGATAACCTTGATCGGACCTTCTCAACTCGGGGTGAACCGCAAGAAGTGCATCAGATTCAGTTTGCTGCTCGGATGAAGCTATGTGGATCATCCTCCATTTACACCGAAAAGAAACCCGATGGACCCCATCCTCATCGAGACCCCACCTCTTCAAATCACAATTCACCCATTAATTATTTTCTTTTATACATTTTAATTATTATTATTAATTCTTTTATCATGATATATATATAATCTGTTTTATTTTCATATAATAATACATTTATATATATTAAAATAAGAACAACACATTTTTGTATTATATTTTTATGAATATGAAATGATTATTTATTTATTTATTTATAAGAAAATTAAATTCATTTCGTTATATATTTATAATAACATAGATGCCTAATTGTAGTATTTTCATAAATATCCAAAATATATGTATTTTAATATTTATAACATTATCATTATTATTATTATTATTTTACTCTTAAAATAATTTATTAATCCTTTCTAAAATTTTATTTATTGAATAACAATATTTTAATCAATACTATTTCTATAAGTGTATATTTATATCAATGATGATCATGTCATTTCTCAATTTTAATTTAAAACTTATAATGGATAGTTTTTATAATGGTCCGATAAAAATTCTATAAATATCAATGTCTAAGTGTCATTCAATCACACATGAAAATAATATCATGATGCTCAATCCACTTATTTCAGAGATGGTTTTATATATTCCTCTTATTTTTAGTTTCATTACAATTGTTATTTTTGTAACGTTTTTTCTTCAATCATATCCAAAATATGATAACTACTCGATCGACATCATTGTGATTCTTGATGGTCTTACAATTGTTTTATTATCAATAATAGTGGGGTTAATGGGTTAGTTCTTGTGTGTCAAGGATGTATTCTGGTTTTTGTATAAATAAAATGCTTACTATGTATATTTCTGTGTTGAAAAGTTTATGTATTTTATTTTGTTATAGAACGTTGAAAAAACATAAAATCGACTCATAAACCTTGGGTGTTACATTCTCCCCCACTTAAATGAATTGCGCCCTCATAATTTGTTTTACACTTATCATTTGTAATTCCCATCTAATCTGAGTCTCACATGATGTCCCCAAGGTCTGTACAATTGTCTTCCATGGTTACCAAATCTTCCCAAGAGATTAAAGTTCAAAGTGGTTTCGAAATCCTCCACTTCGTTTTCCCAAGTGCAACTAGTGCAAGAGGGTTTGTATGGATATAGGCACCAGATGACAGTCCTCAAGGAATGATAATCAAAATAGTATCTGAAAAGTTCATCTTGAATTTAATTTCTATAATAAATTCTCATTACACCATTATGAAAAGTTTCAATGTCATCGTAAATTCTGCCCCTAAAGAAAAAACATAAATATTGACACATATAAGCTGTGTGAAGATTTCCTTCTTCATCTGGTCTATAAAACGCTGAGGTTGATTCTGATATTTAAAACAAGGTAAATCACCTAAAAGACTGTCGTCATATGCCCCTTGGTGTCTTTAGAAGTGACTTGGAATCTGTCTGATGTCTTCGAAGATGAAACCCAAACCATGATGAAAATGAAGTATATCAGGTGTGGCTAATAAATTATAAAGTTATTTACTAGAAATCCCCATGGCTTCTTAGGGATGAGTTTCTTCTTTGCATGATTTTTCTATGATCATAGCAAGTAAATCATTTGGAAGGCCTATGAGACTTATTTGAGTTCTTCTTCCTTCCATCTAAAAATTAAAAAGAAGAATGTTTACTGAGAAAGGACAATCAATTTATCGAAGGGTTCTAAATTCCCAGAGTTATATAGACCATGCCTCTGATACCAATTAAAACTCCCTGAACCCACTCCTCTGGACTCGGTGCTTGAAAATGCAATGTATTTTTTTTAAAAGTGAATAAACAGTAACACAAAACTTTAATGAAGTGAGGATCTTTAACAAGTGTAGGTTCTGGAAGATTAGACATAATCTTACATTTATCACAGTTGAGACAATAAAACAACTATCCACTACACTTCCGTGAGTTCTATCTCCAAAAATGATGACATCATTAAATAAACTTCTAAGATACCTGTAAAAAATCATTTTTAAAACTATGGGTGAGAATTTAATTGCCTAATAAGGGGTTTTAAAACCATTGATTTACTTTTTAAGAAAACGATATTTTCAGAATAACTTTTGGTTAAATAATATTGAAATCATTTATTTTTTTAACACAAATGAAAATACTATTAAATTACTATCATATTTTTCTTTAATAAAATACCTTTTATTTGAAGATAGTCATACTTTGATATTATGTTAAAACTAATCCAGGGATTTTATTTTGAAAATATTAAGAAAACTTCATAAAAAAACATCATTTTGAGGAAAATTAATTCGTTGAGGGTTGTCTTGGGCCTACCCACATAGCGAAGATGGGTTCACTCCCAATGAAATTATATTTTTACAAGGAACAAGCACCGGTATTTTTATAAAATGTTTAATGTTTGCCTTATATATATATTCATAGAACTACATCTGCTTGTATTGAAGTAGTTGAATTACGCATTGAAATATCTTTGCATGATTTTCCGTACATACTTTTCCCTTTAACTAATCATTCATTTAATAATCCTTCATATATAATAACAATTTACACATACAACATGTAAATATATATTATGAATAAAATAAGAAAAAATATAATCCATACAACTTACTGACACGATTAATAAAACTGATGCCCAAGACATGTCATTGATTTTAATAATGGACACTACATATATTATAAATGAAATTCATGAATTAATTAAATGAATCACATATGAATATGTATAATATATATACAAATATTTAATCATAGTTTTCAAGACAAAATCCCGTGAAAACATAAATGAAACAAATGGTTGAAACATATAATCGTATATCTAAGATTTTACAATTTTAGAGTATGTTTCTCATAAAAAAATCAGTTATATATTGATTATTACCCTTTAAAAAATCCAAAATAATTTAGGATTGAAGTATAAATTCTTATATACATGAATTTATATAAAGGGTTTTGTATAACATAATTAAAGAAAAATAAACTCTTGCAAACATTTTTTGCATCCAGAACATTAATTAATGTTTCATAAATATTGTTGAAAAACAAAAAACAGACATGGAATGAAATATAAATATAACTATGTATACATTTAAATATATACATGGGTTTTTTATAATAAAAATGGAGTAGTATAAACCCTTACAAATTCATTGTAGAACCTTTAAAACAAATTTAAATCAAAATAGAATCCATACCATATATTTTTTTTAAAAAAATTAATTCTCCTTACATGAAACAACTTCTAGTTAAGAAAATAAAAATGTCTATTTTTTAAAGAAACCTATAATAAACATGGCAGAAAATAAAAATAAAAATCCCTTAAAATTTATTGGTAGTGACTTCCACTTGTCAGCGTAACTTATTTCCTTCAACAAGGACTCATACACTACCTCTAACACTTACTGATCTCTAAGAGCGACAACACACATTATAAAATAGGATATGCATTGCAGAAAAAAGACAACAAAGACACCTATTTATAATTCTAAACTCAAATTATATTTTATTTCAACTTTTCAGGAAAATATAATGATCAAATTGATTGAAAATATTAAACAAGAATTCATAACTTTTCCTGCTCTTTTAATATAATATGATGTAGTTATTTATAATTTAATATATTGTTGATAACATAATATAGAAATTGATAACATATAAAATCCAAAAACATAAATTATTATTTAATAGGTGTCAATCCAAAACATTAAAAAAACAATCTTGAAGGATATTAAATGTAACAAAAATACTGCCTTCATAAACAGATTGAAAGAAATGAAAAATGAAATTAATTCAATTTAGAATATTTCAATGGGTATGATTAACGTATTGATTTATAGCCACACCAGCCATGGAAAATGACCACAACTGATGAACAGAACAACTTGAAATAAACAATATGTTATGATTTCTCGTATAAACTAATCCCAAAAGAAGATTTCAAAATCGATGTTTGTCGATTTTAGGGAGAAAAAAAAAGAAATTATAAACATAGGTCCCTATAAACCCAAATAATCCATCAATTATATAGATTTCAGATAAAAGATATAGGATCAACCTACCTTAATGGAACATGAAACCCAAATCGTGATGTAGATCCAGTTCTTCAGTCCGCGTTTGATTTTACAAATCGAAACACATCCGAGATTGAAAATCCTCTTAGTGACCTTGCTCAGACTTTCTCAACTCGGCATGAACTACAAGAAGTGTGTCAGATTCAGTTTGCTACTCGGATGAAGCTTTGTGGATCGACCTGCCTTTACGCCGAATGGAAACCCGACAGACCCCTATCCTCATCGAGACCCCACCTCTTCAAATCATGTTTCATCTATTATTTTTTTTCTTTTATCTATTTTAATTAGTATTATTTATTATTTTATCATGATATATATATAATCTATTTTATTTTTATATAATAATACGTTTATATATATTAAAATATGAAAAATACATTATTGAATTATATTTTTGTGAATATGTAATGTTTATTTATTTATTTATTTATAAAACAATTAAATTCAGTTTGTTATATATATATTAACATAGATGTCTAATGGTAGTATTTTCATAAATATCAAAAATATATGTATTTTAATTTTTAAAAAATTATTATTATTATTATCATTATCATTATTATTATTTTACTCTTAAAATAATTTATTAAACATTTTTTAACTTTTTTTAGTTGCATAATAATATTCAAATCAATACTGTTTCTATATGTGTATATTTATATCAATGATTATCATGTCATTTCTCAATTTTAATTTAAAACTTATAATGGATAGTTTTTATAATAGTTAGATTAAAATTCAATAAATATCAATGTCTAAGGGTTGTTTAAACACACATGAAAATAATATCGCGATGCTCACACCACTTTTTTCAGATGTGGTTTTATATATTCCACTTATTTTTATTTTCATTGCTATTGTTCATGCTATAACGTTTATGCTTCTATCATATCCAAAATATGATAACTACTCGATCAGAAATGTTATATTTCTCGATGGTCTTTAAATTGTTTTATTATCGATAGAAATGGTGTTAATGGGTTAGTTCTTGTGTGTCAAGGATGTATTCTATTTTTTATATAAATAAAATACATATTATGTATATTTTTAAATTTAGAAGTGTATGTATTTTATTTCATTATGGAACATTTAAAAAACATAAAACTGACTCGTAAACCTGGGGTGTTACACTCTATCTACATATTATATTACCCAGGTGTAAATAATTCTATTATCATGAATTAAAATTGGGATAATATAATTTTTTAATAGAATAAGTGATCTATAATGACGAAAAAATAAAAAAATTAGAAAGAAATACCATGGAACCCAATATTAGATTCAATTAGATGGTGAGATGGTCAAGGTAGGTTGATAGTGGCATATATGATCATGATGATTGGGTTTTTGAAGACAAAAATCATTATCTTAACATTTATAATTAGTTTGGAATGTTATAAACTAATGTTTTAGATAGATTAATGTTTACATGTAGTTTAGTGACATGATAGAAAATCATAACAAGGATGTTAAATAATTGATAGATTATATTCATAATCTCAAAGACAAGAATATCATGTTCTGATCATGTGAATTAGAGTTTATCATATTATAGGAAGCAAATAACAAATTCACTAAAGTGTTTTTAAATTTGAAGACATAAAATCAGAGGGTTTTAGATATAGAGGAATGAATGGTAAAACCTGAATCTACAAACACTTATTTTGAGAAGGAAAAAAGAAAATTTCAATAAGTTAAATTCCCTTAAAAATAAGTTATATAAAATATAATGAATCTGTTACTTAACTTTTCATTTGTTTTAAAATTTTGAATGAAATTTAATTAGAATGAATTTCAATACAAATATATTATTTCTCAATGTTTTCAAATTCATTTTCAATAATTTTATTTATTTTATATATAAGAGGAATAGGTAATTTAGACCAAATTGTTTCGTATATAGTTTTTTACGAATTTAAAAATATAATATTATTTACCTATTCATTTTTGTAAATCACCAAGGTGGGGAATTTGAGTAATTTTTTTACAAGGGGATATTTTATCCCAATTGGGAGAAACTGTTTCTCAAAAGAAATATATCTAAAGAAAATATTTTATTAAGGGGTGAAAGTGAAAGAAATATTTCCTATTGATTGATAATTTTTGAAAAAAGTGAAGTCATCAATTCAGGATGAGTTAAGATATAATAAAATAAAATAATTTTATAAATATTATCATTGAATTAAATAATATAAAAATGGTTTTTTGTTTTTAAAATTTATTAGTTTTTTTTAGTGTGTTGTTTTGTGATTTCCAACAAGGGAGAGATTGTTGAGTCAAAATTTATACTTTCTAATTTTATATTCCCTATGTATGGAAATAAAAAAACACTTCAATAATATCGTAAAATTATATTTTACTAACATTATAAATTCGAAGAGTTTTTAGAAGAAAACACCTTTCTACAAAATGAAGAAATCATTCTAGTATAATATTAACATAATCATTTTATTATTCAATTTGTTCCATTGAGCTGACATGTTTTTTATCCAAAGGTTAAACTTATGTTTAGTTTATCTAACTGATCAATGTATTACCATCACAATTAGTATAGTTATTATCCATAGGAATAAGCTTCAATAATTTCATCATGTTGAAAAATAATAATATAGTCCGTTAGATTTATTGAATTTTATAATTATTGTTTCTAGAATTCTTCATCTCAAACAGAATTCTCCATAGCATCGTAATGGTTTATATCAATAATACATAGGATTAAAACATTTTTTGTGCTATCAAGTTAAGATCATCTAAGGCTATTACAACTAACTCTAAGAATCATTATAATATAACCATTGGAGGAATGCATAAATATAGAAGGGAATTCGAGGATATAAGAGTTGATTTATTTGCAACTAATCATTTCTAGAGATCACTCAACCTGAAAATCTCTTTATCACACTCTGTAATCATTCAAATTTTTTAGTTATAAGGAATAAAGGTAAAGATACTAATTTCTTTAGTCATTTTTTATTTTTTATTCACTTTTTTTATCGAGGCTAGATCGAGGGCTTTCAAGGATATGAAGACATGTGAATCCATTTAATCAGATTGAGGGTTTCAATGAATGGGAAGATAGGTTAATTCTGATATTTATATCTATGGATTATAGGGTCTTAGAGGATATAATTATTCAAATCATCATATCGAGGTCTTTCCTGGTGCAAAAACAATGTCCATTATTATTTGGTGTTAAATTTTGGATATCTTAATTCAAGATTTGGGACGTACATAACTCTTAAAGTTAAAGTGTAAAAAAGCTATGATAAATCTTATATGTAATTCATACATTATTATACGATTTTGTGATACCAGTTTCTATAAGATTACATTCATCTATTAACATTACATAATAAATTTTTTTTTACCAATATTTATAATAATTATTTTATCGAAATATCTATGATCACATTTAAAAAATCTTATATCGAAAAATTTATATATCCAATTTACATACTCTGATCAATATATGAATTAAGAGTCTGATATTTATAAATAAATGGTATTTATGTTTGGTGTTAGTTTAAAATTTTAAACTACGATTCACTAACCTCTTATAGCCATTGTAAACTCATACGATCCAACAATATTTACTTATATATCCACATTACCGTCACTATTTTCATATATAATTATGATTTCAATTTTATTATTCGATATTTGTGGTAGTATAAATTTATTTTAATTTAATATTTTATTTTCCAATTTTTTACTCATTTATTAAGATTATATAATTTATATATCCATTAATAAGAACCATACCATATTATAATATTTACAAAAATGTATTTTCCATAAATTAATGAAAAAATATTGAATTATAATATTTATAAAACAAATTATTAAAACCCGATTACATAATAAAATATTAATGAAAATATATTTATAAATTATAAAATACTGAGCATAAATCCATATAACATTTACATAAAAAGGGAAAATATAACATATTTATAAACTAAAAAATTTATAAAAAAACCTAAAACCAAAAAAATAATAACCCATCAAAACTCATTATAATAATATACTTATAAAAATTAAAAAATTTAAAATTAAATAAGTAACAAAATAATCATTAATAAATCATCATCCTATTTTATGGTTTCCATAAAATAGAGAAAAATATTTTTTTTTAAAATATAAAATTTAAAAATTGATTTAAAAAAAGTATTATGGACTTAAAAACACATATTATGAAATATAACATTAAATATAACATTTTAAAAAAAATATAGACCCCCCAAATTTTTTTATTAAAGTATATATATAATAATTAATTAATATAACATTAAAATATCATCAAGTTTCTATCAATTAAATTGGCATTCTCATGCTAGGTGGTTGAGCATCAATTCAACTATGTCATCACTATTCTTGTTTCTAATATATAAAATTTATTAACCAAAATAATTAAAAAAATTTATTATTTAAAAAATTTTACACTAAATTCAAATTTATTTTGTTCATATCATTTACATCCATCTAGTTCCATTTTCCACTATCAATTTTTTTTCAGTTCAAATTCATCATTTACTCTCCACAATCTTGAAGAAAAAAGTCGCAAAGGTGTGTGCATTTTTGATTTTTTAATCCCCTATACCAATATTAAATAAATAAATAATTTTTTATATGTGAAATATCTACAAAAGTCATAATAATAATTAATACTCAAATTTATGTGAAATAATCATACAATAAAAATGTGAAGAAATTTGGCTAGAACATCACTCTAATGCCTCTTATTTGGTCTGAATATGAATAAATCATTTGTGTGGTAGATGAAATTTTTTCAACTTACTTAGAATTCATTTTGATCAGTTTTCATTTCATATCATTTCATATTATTTTTACAGTTGAAACCCCAAGTGATGACTCCTCTAGTTGTATCTGTATGTGCTCCTGAAATCTCCAAACAAAATTGTAGGTATTCTAAGTGCAAGACTAGAGGAACCGAGATATTAAAATCATTCATCATTGATCACAATAAGGAGTTATATTATTATCTATATGTTTTTGAGAGGGAGGGTAGAGGATATTCTCTATAGGGGTTGAGAAAATTCAGTATATTTTTTATATTGTGCTTATAAAATCTATAATGAAAAATGATATAAGATAGAATTTATACATAGGGTTAATATTCAATAATTTTTGAAATAACCCTTCATCTAATATTTATTCTCAGTAATTATTCATGTATATAATAATTATAATAATTATATCCCATGAAATGAGATTATTTATGTATAATTTGTTCAAAAATTTAATTTATATTTATTTTAGTTATATTAAATAGAATATGTAATTACCATGAGAAAATTTACTCAGCCTGTCAACCCTTCAAGGAATTTATTAATCCTATAAATATTAAAATATATAATAGAATAAATATTTACCATTCAATAAATAAATAAATATTATATTCTATAAACTCATGAATAAATATTTATTTTAATATTCATATAATTAAAAAATATTTATCATAGTCTATTCACTTACTTTGTGAATAAAAAAAATTTCTTTATTATGTTTCGAATAATAAAAAAGTGAGGAAAATCAAATCATATATTTTTAAATCAATTATCTAATCATTGAATTACTACAATAAACTTTTATTGAAAAATTATTATTTCACATTTTATGAATAAAATTTATTCTTAATTTCTAATTGAATAGAATTAAATGAGATTCTAGATACACAAAATATGTAAACCTCTATAGCACTTTCGTGGTGGAATTAGGTAAACTTTCCAAATTTCCGAGATCAGTTTCTAACAACACGTCTAGACACCCATATTGAAAAATATTAATGTCATAGTAACAATATCCTTTATATGAATGATATTGTGTAATATAATCCCTTTATATATCCAATAAACATGAATGCATACTTTTTTCATCCTCATATATTATTTATTTACCATTATATGAATTTATAAAATGAATCATCTATGAAATACCAGGACCATGGATTTAATTAGAATGTTCTTTTTTAATAAAATGGATAGGGATATTATATTTTGTAAACTTAGAAGGGATAAAAAGTCCCAAATATGGCCCTAAATCCTTGTTTTTGTTTTTATTTTGGATGATCCCCCTTTTAGGGGTTTATGGGGAACCCTTAGATGACTAGTAGGCCCAAATCACGAGGCCTATATATGACTCTAATTACTAGAGGAACTAGTCACAATACCTAACCTTAAAGGACCAAGACCCAACTCACTTGAAACAAACCCTCTACAACATATGCATCTTTGAAGGCACTTCTCTCCCCACCTCTTATAGAAAATTTAATTTCATTATTATGTATAGAGATGTACGGTCCGTAGTCCCGATTGATGTTGTCATACCCTCTCATTCGTCCAATCTAGTTATCTTTTCTCTAGTGTTTTCTATTTTTTGCATTGAATCCTCACCTGGTCCTTCTTCTTTGTAGTCTACCTGGGTTGCTTCTTAGTCATTTTCTATGGCCAAAAGCACTGTTCCTTGAATGCCATTGGTGGACCTAAAGGCCCTTACTACCCAGAGGCCCTATGGCCCGAAGGCTTTTGGTGTCTGGAAGGCCCTAAATTCTGTAATCAAAAACTAATGCCCCAAAGGCCCAAATCAGAAAAATAGTCAAATCTATTACAAACTGAATAGTACCTACTATAGTTCTTCTATAATAACATAGAAATTCTCTCACACGCAGATTTGATCCTTTGTGTTTTGGATTCCATGTTGGAGCCTCTAAATCACAGGCATTAACACATTGGCATAATGGAAAAATCCAATACTGAATTATTTAATTAATTTCATATCACTTATGATGCGCTAAAAAAATGCTACCACACCGTGATATTGTTTCATTAAGGTTTTCATCCATATATTAATATAAATGTTTCATATATAGATTAATAATATCAATTCATTGTACCGATAAACATGTTTACTTATAAGAATATCCCATGACATATAAATGTTGTGGAATTTCTTTTTGGGTTTTTCTTCATGAACTCACTTCTTGGAGATTACTAAGGGAGAACATCATGAGAAAATGTCTCAAAGTCTTTTGAGATCCTAAAAAATAATAGTAAAAAAATAATATATGTTTTTGTTAGATAGATGTTATCTAGACCATAAGAAATATGTATAGTAATATCATTATATCATTTATAGGATCTCATTATAGAGAAGAAATATTATAACCTTTTGATGTTTCACATACAATATGGAAATTATTACATTAATTTCATGACAAATTAAAATCCTTGTGTATTAAGATATGTAGTAATTTTATGGTGATTAAATGTAAAAAAAGTAATTAGGTTCTAGGGAACCAACTCCAATAGTTATGATATAACCATGTATAAAAATTACATATGACCCATCATTGTGTGAATAATACCATCCTCTAGAATGGTTCATCTACAAACACATCATATAACCATTTTAATGTAAATCAGGGACCAAGCCATGTCACATAATGGAACAAATCATTTGAGAAGCATAACCAAGAACACCAACCCAACATCCCATTTAGCTCAATCTCTTTAAAAATTTAACTTAGAATAAATCAGTCATCATGGAATGAAAACACAAATGAATATATCCTTTAGTAAATTACGATAATGGTATGAGAGGATATAGTTAAAGATATGCAATTTCATGTGGCGATGATGAGAGAGGATGTGTGGAAGGCCTATATAAAAAAATGGATTCAACATTTTCTAGATACATTACTACTCCCCAAACATAAGGTCACTTCCTGCCGGTCACCAATGAAATATCAAATATTAATCCATATTATGAGAGTATGCGACCATAGAGAAGAAGTATAAAATAGAGGAAACATTTTTTTAATCAAGATGATTTATGGTTGCGAAAGCCTTAATAATCAATAATGGATTTAGAATAATAAAGACAAGAGAAAATTATAATTACTATTAAATTTTCATAATAAAATAGAACAGAAAATAATTATTCATGGGGGATATTTATACAAAACTATTTCTACATAAGAAAATAAATGAAAATTTTATGTATGAAAAAAAATTTAATTGAAAATTGAAAAAATAATTATATAAGGTGATTTTTTTCCTCTTACTATATAATTTATTTGTTTTCATCTAGAATCAATCTACACCAGCATTGATATTGATTAAAAATATACTCATTCAGATGAATTTGTTAAAAATTATGATGATAAAATCATGTGAATCCAGAAAATTCTATGTGAGAATATGCATATGTTCAGTGTCCCTTATTTTATATATCAACACCATGAGTTTGTAGAACAAGGTATTTATGGGTTTTTGAAGGTCTACCAACAATGATGGAACCTCCATTAAAAGTTTTTATATGTTATTCTTCATCCTAATTTTATTTTATAGTGACATGGACTTGTAAAAAATTGTTAGAGGAAGAAAAATTTCTACTATTAGATAATTATATTATGACCACAGTACTTTAGATATGGTTAGAGGAAATGTGGTTGTAGGTTGAGATCTAACCTCAAGAAAGAATGTACATGGTTATATAATCCCTACTACCATGATAAACTATCATTGTGATGATATTCCCACATGGGGATGATATATAACCATGGGCATGAATCATGGTCATATCACATTTTCTTAATAATTCCCATTCATTAACTTTTTCTATGAAATTATTGATAAGACCTCATAAGGTATAGATAACTAAATGTGGGTTGTAGAATTCTCTTCCATGTGGTTTTATTTTCCTTCTATCACACCCACCATTTTCAACCTTTTATGATAATAATACTTCAAAAAAACCACATGCATCTTAATTTTCAACAATAGAAGATTATTCCTATTGAATATTAAATTCTAAAACTTTTAATATAATTATAGTTGGTGTCCATACAAAACCATCATTATTTCCAAAAATGTGTATATAATAATGATATTTAAATATTATTTTGATATGAAAGATCAACTGAAGTCACAATCATTGTGCATACTAAAATATATTATAATTATTTATAAACATAAAAAATATGAATTTCATTACGAAACAAAATCATAATGATGCCACTTTTTGGGACAAATAATGAATAGCTCACTAATGTGGAAGAAAAAAAATTGTAAAAAAAATTCTTTTAAACCAATTATCTTTGTGAATATTATCACATTACCTTTATTTTTAATAATATAAGTGGTGAATCCTCATATTATAACTATATGTTCTATATAAATCATTAAACAATTTTGTGGGTATTCATAGTGTTATCACATAGGAACATAAGGATTCATGTCATTCTCTATTGATAACAAAAATGTGTTTTCTAGTACTATTTTTGTATTTGAGATTGATGATGGAGGATTTTCTCTCCATGCCTTAATGGGATTACTGAGTGTTTATTTATTTTTCACAAAAAAACCTTCGATCAAAATGTAGATAATATTTTATTTACACATAAGGTTATAATTTAGTAAATTTCATACTATCGCTTCATTAAAAATTTATTTCCTTAAAAATGGGGTCTTGACCACAACTTGTTTTTAATATCCCATTACATGTGATCATTTAAATATCAGTTTTTAAATTAATAAATTAATATTTATTTAAATATTATTAAATTTAATATATCATTTCGATTGTTTCATTAAATCCACAAGTCAATTATCCATGGATTTTTTAAAACATTTGTATAATTGCACAATTTTACAAATAAATATTTTCTACTGAATAAATAAATAGATATTATATTCACTAAATTCATTAATAATTATTTATTTTAATTTCAAGTAACTAAATAAATATTTAAATTAATCTATTAACTAAACTTATAAATAAATAAATCTTTATTTATTACATTATGCCTAATGAACATGAGATAACATTCAACACGCATATTCTAAACTGAAATATCTAAATATTTAATTATTGTGAATAAATTTAATTGAGTGATTATTGTTCCATAATATAATGATAATATTTATTCATAATATTAAGTTTTATGTAATTTAATGAAATTGTGGATACACTTAGTTTGTGATCCTCTAAACCTTTACATCAATGGAATAAAAAATATATACCTAAAGTCTTTGATCGACATCTATATACACATTAAGTCATCCACAGAAAAACATGTTATTTTTTAAATAACAATATCCATCTCACATATGATACAATGAAATTAATATTTTATTCTATATTTATCATATTCCAAGATTCATATTTTTTTCATCATAATATATTATTGATTCATATTTATTTTAATTTCTAAAATAAACTAATCCATGAAAAAACATGGGGATGAATTTTTTCATATAGTTTCATTACAATCAATGTTCTAGATATATCTTCTTCAATTAACAAGAAATGATAAAATCCTATGTTGACTTATTGAGTTATTTTCGTATCACTTATGACACACAGTAATGTATTTTTCCCCCCAATGACCATATTTTTTTTACAATTTTCATTCACATAGAAATATTCATGATTTGTGATATACAATACAAATAATCACATGTTAAAGGACCAATACATTCATTTATAGATAAGAAAATATAATGAAATATAAAACAAGTGGAATTATAATTGGAATATTTATCAACATATCCTCCCTTCTTGGAGATCACCATGTGAAAAAATCATTATAATAAGTCATAATGTTTTACGATCATCCAATACTAGATAGAAATTCAGCATCAATGTCCCATCAAATAGTTGTTATATAGACAATAGAGCACATGTTTAATAGTATTATCAAAAACATTTATAAGTTATTATTATAGTTTGATACTTCTATAACCATTATATGTGACCAGTTTTCTAGGTAGATTAACACATTAATCTACTGAAAAAGTAAAACCACCATGTAATTAGACATTTTTAATATTCATGAAATTGAAAGTATAAAGTTATCTAGTTATTTAAAATTAAATCCAATACTTTGGAAATGTAAATATAGAAAAACTACATCTGGCTAAGTCTTGCGAGTATAAGACCATCAAAAAAAATATTTCATCTATGAAGCCCAACAATATCACGAAAAGTGAATCTTAGGGATCATGTAACATTTGATGTGGAAACAAAAATTTCCCAGATAATATTAAGAAACTAAAACTATCATTTTCTCATTATTTTCGTATATTGAATTCTATCTCATAAAAACCTCTATTCATAGAACCTCTCCCCACTATAATACCTCCTTTCAAAACCATTTATGAGTAAGTGATTACATGTATGACATGTGATGAAAATTTAGATTGAGATCATGAATGTGGACATGTGAATAGCCTAGTTCAAATGGGAAATTAAACATTTTCCAACTGAATAATAACTTATCGAACATTAAACCACATCCAATTGTTCACTATGAAAATGGAAATAATAATTCCTTATTGTGAATGTAAAATAATATATATGAGAATAAAAAATTTAATGTTCATATACATTTGATATAGTGGATCAATAAATATGAAAAATTAAATAATGAAGCATTTATTATAAGAATGTAATCCAGAAAAGCAGTTTAATTCTAGTAAAAAGTATATAAATAAAATAAAAAATATATTTTATTAGAGATAATACCACATATATATTTAAAAATAAGATATTAAATATAAATTATAAAAAATAAACACTATAAATTTATTTATTAAATTTAAAAAACAAGTTTCATATAAAGCAATTTCTTCCCTCCCTTATATAATTGATTCATTTTATTAAAGTAAAAGAAACAAAATTGAAATATTTTCAAGATAAAAATATAAATCTGTATATTTATGGTGAGGATAGTTATGAGCTAATTATTATAATTTAAAAAAATGGATTAGAATCTCCATATATTCATCATCCCTGATTTTTTAACCCATCATTGTGAGTTGAGAGAACATTGTATTTACAGTATAGATGTAGACTATCAATGATGATGACTTAACCATTAAAATAGTGAATAAATTTATATTTATGAATATTTTATTATATTTTGACTTAGTATCCTAAAATTTTTTTAGATAATTTGAAATTTGTATCATCATATTTTACTCTGAATCACATGATAGGACCCCATTATCCAATGAATAATTGATGATTTAAATAACATTACAATACATGATGTTCAATTTTTCCTCTATCAAACATTTCTTATTTTTACATTTTTTTGTAATTATCCTTCCAAAACACCACATGAATATTCATTTTTCCCAATATAATATTATTCTTATTTATCTCCACTTTTCACTCCATCATGACATGTTGTTAGTCTAGAACCATCACTATTATGAGAAATGATTATTTAATAATATAAATTAAAAAATATGTTAAAGATCAAATAATAACACAATAATATAGTATCCTAAAAATTTGATTAATTAATAATACCCATAAAAATTGAAAAACAATGATTTAGAACATTTCACTAATACATATTTTTGAGTCAGTAAATGAATAGATCAAGTTTAAGGTTAAAATAAGGATTATTACCTAAATATGAGAATACATTTTGATAAATTAATATTTTTACTCCTGTTTTATTGTCATTATTGTTGAAAATAAAATAATGTAATCCTCTAGTTATGACAACATGTGCTCCATTAATCAATAAACTATGTTCTTACTATTCTTAGTGATAACTTAGAGGAACTTATAGCTTCATGTGATTCTCTATTGATCAATGAAATTAGTCATATTTTCTATAAATTTTATCAAGAAAACAATGTTGGGTTTTCTCTATATGGCCTAAGATAACTCTCAATATTTTCCCTATTAAGTAATATAAATAACAAATGAAAAAATAAATAACTTGTAATTTATATTTAGGGATAACATTTCATAATTTTTGAAATATCCCTTTATCAAATATTTATTATATGAAATTTTCTATATAATAATAATAATAATATTTTTATTATTGAACCCCATGTAATGAGATTATTTAAATATAATTTTAAATAAATAAATTAACGTTTATTCAAATTATATTATATAAGAGATATCATATATATTAGGCCATTAACTCTATCTATTAATCCTCTAAAGAGTTTATTTATCCATTGAATAATAGAACATTTAATGAAATAAAAATTATTTGTTCAATATGTAAATAAATATTATATTTACTAAACTCCTAGATAAATATCTATTTTAATATTCACATAAATAAATATATATTTATATTAATTTATTCATTGAATTAAAGTATAAATGAGAATTAAATTTTATATTTTGAATAATAAACAATAGATATATGTGATCTAATTTAAATAAATAATTATTATTCCACATGACATGGATAATATATATTTTAAATATTAAATTTAAAAGAATTTAATGAGATTTTGAAACAATTAGTGTGTGACCCTTTGTGCCCCATTTTCAATGGAATTAGGTGAACAAACATAAATACCATGATCAACATCTTGTATCATTTCTAGAAACCCATAGGGAAAGAAGTTAATGTCACGACAACACCAACGTTCATATGAACGGTACTATTTAAAATAATCCCTTTGTCTCAATATTTCATCAAGAAAGATGAGTACTTGTGTCATCATCCTATATGGTTATTTATTTTTCATTGATTTTATGAAATGAAATTGTTAATGAACTACTTTTGGCAAGGATTTAATTAAACAATTAAATTTCAATCTGAGTTCTTGAGATAACTTCTTCCATTAATTTGGAAGAAAAAAATATTTTCCGGGATTGTTCAATAAATGAAATATTTATGATGAACATAACATATACTAGGTCACAATGACCATATATATTCTTTGTTTTCATCCATACATTACAATATTTTATTCTACATATACAATAATAATATTCTCAATTATAAGGACCTATACACACATTGACATAATAGAATGTCTGATGAAAAATAAAACATGTCGAATTACTATGGGAGGGTGTGTACTATTATCCTACATTTTAAAATATCACTAAGAGTGAACATCATGAGAATAATTATAAATGTGTTATGATCCGATAATACATGATAGTCAAACATCCTATGTGCCGCTCTATACAAATTTTATTTATGAAATAATATTTTTTTAATGATATTTTCACATAATATCTAGGTTTTCATTATAGAGAAGAACTTCTATAACCATCTAATGTGATAAATATTCTATGAAAAGTTTCAAATTTATTTTATATAAAATAAAAATCATCATGTAATATAAATTTTATTGATATCGTGTTAACTAAAATTATAAATTCTATCAGTTTTAGGGAACCCACTACCACAATTTTGAGCTGAATATATAGAAAAACAATATTTTATTTTATCACATGAAAAGATAGAAGTACATTGATAATGTTTGTATTTAAACTCCTCCAATATCCACTAAAATGTAGTTCAATTATTAGTTATTGTTAGACAAGGGAATGAAAATTTCAAGGATAAACTCTAAGAACACAAAACCAACATATTCTCATACTTTCTATCTATTGATTCATCTCTTGAAAAAACCTCACATTATGAAATGAAAAAACAAACTAATAAATCCTTTAAAAATAAAGGATGAGTTAATTATGTTTGGCAAGAGAAGAAATGTAATGTCAGGAAGTAATAAGGAGTGAAGAAACATTGATAACACAGATCAAACATCGATATTTTCAAGCAACATAATAATTACATATACACTTGAGAACATCTTATTAATCACAAGGTAAATCTTATATATAAAGTGATAATGTGATAGTTAAAAGCATAAATGAGAAGTAAAAAAATGTGAACTCATATCCATTTGTTGAAAAGGATCCATAAATATGAAATTCATGCTAATCAATCATTGATTTAAAATAAGTAAGGAAAAATAACAATGCAATTATAGTTTAAATCAAGTAATAAAATAGATTAAACCAAAATATATTATGGGAGAGATTTATACATAAGTATTTCTACATATGATAATAAATTTAAATTCTATGTAAGGAAAGAAAAAAATTAATAGAAAATCTAATGAGACATCACTCACGTAAGGTGATCTCCCACCTCCCACTATATAATTGTTTCTTTTTCTAATATTTAAAGAACAAAACCTCCATCATTTATAAAGATAAATATATTATTTTGTATATTTTTAGTGTCGTTTATGATGATATTATCATATGAATTTTGTAAATTTAGAGTATAATCTGTATATGTTAAGAATCCCCAACTTTGAAACCCACCACTTAAAATTAGAGAAAAATTTATTCTAGTTGTTAATGTGAATTATTATTAATGTTGACTCCACCATTCAATGAGTGTATACCTTTATCTTATAGAAAATTATATTATATAGTTACTACATCTTATAAAACTTCCTCAAATAGTCCAAAAATTATTTTATCTTATTTTAATTTTCAATGCATGATAGAAGCACATAATCTATATATAAATGTATGTTTAAATTACATTCTCATTTATATAATTTCATTTATCCTCCATCAATCCCTACAGTTTTCACAATTTGGGGAAATTATCATTCCTTAATTTTCTTGAATCTTTATTATCCACCATTTAAAATTATTATTTTATAGTTTTTCAATCATTAATATTTCTTTCACCTAGGCATATTGTGAGTCTAGAACCCTCAATTATTTTAAAAATAATTTCTAATGATGTCATTATTTTTTAGATGAGGAACATTTACTAATGATTCCATCACAAAGCATACTAATTTTCTTATAATTATAAATATTAATAAAGAATGAGAATTATACTAGGACAAAACATCTCATTATTGCCACTTGTAAAAACTAATAATAAATATCTCAATAATACAGAAGAAATAAATGAGAAGAAAAATAGAGAAAAAAATAAAAAAATAACAATGGATATGATATGGAAATATCATTAAATGAAAAGTTAAAAATCAATGAGAATGATAAAAGTGTTTGTACACTTATATATAAATATTACATGGAGAATATCCCCATAATTTCTCCCTTTATTTATTAAAATGATGATACATGTGGTTCTTTTAAATTTTATTATATTTATCTACATTGATTCTTATAAATATCTTCATACTCGTATGGTAGTTTACATTTTATGTTTCATACATGGAGATGGTACTTCATTATATATAGAAATTATGCATTTACTTTTCCCATAAAATTCTAGTTTTAATTTCAGTTTTGTGTTTCCATTATTACTTATGGGTTGAATTAGGAATGTCAATCACCCTTCATCCTATTCCACCCTTATGAATTTGTTGTGATTTTGGATGTGTGTGTTTTTTGTCTCATTTGATTTTGCTGATCTATTACATTCCCTCATATACATACTTGAGGTATTGTATTCCCCTACCATCTATCCCATATAATTTTTATGATTATTTGGACTAATCCTATATGTTGACATTACTTCTATCCCACATCTCCACTAACACCGCCTCTCAATTTTCCTTGGCATCATGAGTGTAAAAAATTTTATTTCTTCAATATTCAATTAGAATATTTCATTTATGTTATTTTCCTTGTTGAGAAAAATACGATGAACATATAGTTCTCTATGTGATCTAAATATAATGGGGATAAACTATGGTATTTAGGAATTTTATATCTCCAAGACGTTTAGTACAGAGATCCATTATAAATGAAGATTTTTTGATGGAGAATTGATGTTGATAAGTAATTATTGGGATACAGATGATGACACTATGGGCTTGGCTGTTTCATATTTGAAAAATTTTATTATAACTAAATTTTTTTATCGAAATTTATCTCCACAAGATAACTCTCGTTATATTCTTGATGTTTTCAACTTTATCAGTATTTTATTAATCTATTTTGATTCCATAAAAGAGTGGATGCTGCTAACTTATCATGATCGAGATGAATATTTCCAACATGATTGAAAATGTTAGTATCCTTAAGTAGATTATATGTTTTTTCTTACATTTGAGTTTATTATTATTATTATTATTAGAGTAATAAATTCTTATTATGGTGATACTCTAACCATTCATATAAGATCCACATGATTAAAATATTTTAATATATTAATTTTTCATTAATAAATTTTTATCATCTAATTATATTCATAATATCAGCTCAATGTTTTAAAAAAATAATTTCATTTATTTATTAATTTTATAATCCATTACATGAATTAGCTGATCTTGGTCCTTCCTAAGAATAACCACATCAATGGTGCCCCAAAAAAAATGAATCATAGCCTCCTGAATTTTCACTATATGGTACAAAAAATTATATATATACATGTTTTAGGGAAAAATTGATTTTTTTACTTCGGTATAATTAATATGAGTACTCTCTTAGAACATAATGAAATCCTTTCTTTTATCTGTATGCCCAAAAAAATGGTTAGCTATCTGTACCATAATGTAAAGTATGATAATACCTATGTTTGTTTCCCTAAAGATGATTTTCTGAATTCTTAAAACTTATTCTTTTATCGTTAATAAATAAAATTATTTGATAAGATTTAAATGAGTACACTATTATTGGTATTTGATCCATATTGGAATTTATATACATGGATAAAAGAGTTTTTTGAAAGAAGATATAAGAAAATGATATGGTATAAATTTAAAATTTCACATATAATGGGTGTACGAAACACAAAGAAATCCAGAAAGGTAGTTCACCACATCATTCACACCTTATAGTGTTTATATCCCTCACATATACACATACTCGGAATGATAAACTATATCCTAATGCCATGAATTTTTTCTCTTTGGGTTATCCAAAGGATTTCAAGGGTTATAAATTATGGATAGATAAAACTATATAAATAAAATGAATCACTAGTCCTTATTTTATTGGGCCATGAGTGTATCCTTAAGAGATAATTATTGACTCCAACTAATGTAATAGAAATACATCTGAGTCTAATGTGGTTCAAACACTTAATCCTTTGGGTGTTGAGATACTCATAGTTTCTCAAGAATAGTCTAAACCAAATAATGTTTATACTAGTTCTTTTATAAATACATTGTGTTAGTTCAATTCTATGTCAGTTTCTAAACCTTATATGAATAAAGATTATAATATTATAGAAAATTAGTTTACTAGAGATAATCTAGTAGGATTATATGTACCATATTTTGGTTTATACATGCTTAGGCGGATACATATTCTTTTAATATTACATATGAATTAAATATTGAGGATTTTAAAACCTACAATAAAGTGATAGAATCTAAAGAGTCCCAACTGTTCTTAGCTACAATAAAAGATGAAATGAATTACCTTTTAAGGAAGAAAACCCACAGTTTTGTAACAAAACCCAAAAAATAAAATATTATTCTTTATAAATGGATCTTTAAAAGAAATAAACATAACACGAGGGAAATAAAAATTAAATATAAATCCATGTTAGTTTCTATGACATTATGTCAATGTATTGGGATTTCTTATTGTTATTTCCTCTACTATTAATCATTTATCTATTTAAATTCAGAATTATTTTTCTAATAAATTAGATTTTGAAACTATAGAGTTATATTATAAAAATTTCGTTTTTCATTATAAACCTTAGGAATGAATTTATATGATTCCTCATGTAGGATTTAAAAAATACGCCAGTCCTAACTAGATATTTATTTTAGAGAATTATTTCTAAAGACTCAATAAATTTTAAAAAAATGGTATAATATATTTTTTCTCTTTTTTTATTAAAAATGTTTTTAATCAATGTAAGATGATGAATGTGTTTATTTCAATCATGATAAGAATGGAATTATTTTTCTTCATTTAAATGTAGATGAAATGATGTGATCTAAAAAACATGATTCTTATAAATCATTATAATTATTAATGTCATTCTATTTTTGAATTGGAATACATGGGTAATGAAAAACAAATACTAGTTATAGAGAGGATACAACCGTGTATCAATCACAACATGATTTCATGAGAAAAGTTTTAAAACAATTCATTTTTATCACATTAAACGAGTTATAATAAGGATTAGAAACACTAATCTTTCCCAAAATCGGTATCCTAGTATAGAAGATAAGGCTTACTTTTTGAATAGTAATTAATATTCTAGTATTGTAAGTAGTATTATATATGTTGTGGTGTGTTCAAAAATGGATCTTTCCCTTGGTTATTTCCACTTTTGTAATGATTATGGGATAAATTAAGATAATACATTGGAATGAACATAAATGTATCCTCACATATGATTCTTTGTCTCATTATTTGTTCATTAGATATGGAAACTATTAAAGTTATAGTTAATAAATTGTTATAATTGTGGAATCTGAATATGCACCTAATATAGGCACTCAAAAATACCATATTATATAATCATGGTTGGTGAGAGAGGGGGTTATATTAGTTTATATTGATATATTGGGAGAAATTGGAGAGACTAAGGTCTTATAGATTTATTTTTCTCCAGGGCATTTGATTTACCAACCCACTGTAACTAATCATTATTCTGGTGGTGACTCATTGGTGATTAAGATATTTTAGGTGTAGGATGTCGATTTCCCAGTCTTGGATGTTGTATATATGAATCATTTTATCATAATAATATTTTTCTTTGTATAAATCTATCTCTATAATGGATACACTTTCCCTTATTGGGGATAATCACATCAAAATTTCCAATCAATTGATAGTTTAGTTATTCAATGTTATAGCCAATCATCCCTACATTTTCCTTGAACTATATTTTCCAAGGTAGATAGAGGCACATATATATTAGACTTCAATATTTTATAGAAATTATTGAATATATGTTAGTGTGTTCCACATTGATACACACTAGTATCAATTTCATAGATAGTTTGATTAAAGTTATTCTATTGTCTAATTTAAACCATTATTTGATTTTGATGAAAATAATTCCAATAAATTAATTTTGTTTTGGAGAAATTCATCCTTAAAATCACTATAATTTCAAGGGGGATATTTTGTTAAATTATTGTTTCACGAGATACAATTAAATTATTTTTTATTAATATGTGTTACTAATTTACAATTGTTCATGCTCACATTGTTGTTGATTATGCATATTTCATTCCTGGATTTGGCATATTTTTGCACAGGGAATTTTTGGATTTTTTCCTTTCTAATTGTATTCCTAATTAAGGAATTATTTTTTCCTTATTCCTAGGAGGTAAATAGGGAATGTCGAACAACATTTTTCTATTGGAACCCACGAAACTCTACTATGATTTTGTCTACATTTTTATTTTTTTCATAGGGTTGAGAAGATTCATGTATTTCCCATATTTACTATATTTAGGAACTATATGTCCCATCAAACTGTGCCACATTTGTAATATGAACGTTCATATTGATTTTTTCCATCAACATGGCTTCTATCCTAGTCCCATGTCTATAAGTTCATTTGGGAATCATGATTTTCCCATTTATTCATCCATAAATAATCAAATAGAATTATCAATTTAGTTCAATTTTTATTTTCAAGCTAGAGAAGGGAAACTACTAATTTTTAATGAGATCCCTATATAATGAGGAGATACTAAGGTCTTCAACCATTATTTTTTTTTCTATGAAATATAGTGTAATGATCCCCTATAACTAGATCCCAGATCTGACGGATACTCTATTGGGATAAAAACTTCTTAGGAGAAGTATTTAAACACCATGTTGTTATAGGTTTCATGTTGGACACATTTGATAATAACCAAATTTTAGTATAGAAATTTAGACCTATAAGTGGATCTCTTTCGGATTTGAATTTTTACTAATTTATCATTTGTTGTGCATTTATGTGTTGGTATGTACATGATTTTATGTTTCTAACTCCTCACGATGAAGTCTTCCACCACCTCCACATTTGGAAAGGTCTTCCTCCTCTGATAGCTTCTATCATTTTTTATTTCATTGGAGTTTATCTTTATTTCTATTTTCATTAATAATAAATTCTATATAAGGGGTTGTTCACATCGTGAACTTAGGATCAATATGAAATAAAGCATGTTATATATATTCTTTTATTTACATGGTTCTATTATAATTTATGATGAATGTGCATATGGTTTAATTAATATTATTGATCCTTTTCCAATAATAAATCATTTTATCTAATCATTTATTATTTCATTACTCAAATCAGTGGACCACAGCTATTATTGAAGAATTATACATCAACTATTTCCACACAATGAATTATTAAATAATGATTTTGGAGATATGTTATGGGGAAAATCTTGAACCATAGGGTTAGAGCAATAATGAAACATAAAGTCATGTACACCTCCCTAAATGCAAGAGGATGTCGAATAACAACAAGGGTCTCTGTGAATTAGTGGGGATACAATTCCCTCAAAATAATTTAATTTAGTTTAAAGTTAAATAAAATTAAAAATAAAATAATAAAAATATTATCTGGGTAATCATGTGAAAAATAAATGATGACATACAATTTATACAATTAAATTAGCTCCCAAAGGGGCAAGACAAACCAGAGAAAGAAGTGCAGGTGAACATATAAATCAATAGTAAGTCCTCTAGAGCATTTCAGGGTCTACTACCTACTCTATACACCTCTCATTCATATACCATAGGGCCCTTCCCCTTCTCCATATCTCCAGTCATTAAATCTAATAGTTCACCAAAATTCATGAATAGGTTTTGAGTATAGGAATCATTAGGACACCACCAATTCCTTCTCAAACTACTAATCATACGTAAAAATATTATAGGAAATACTAATTAAATATTAAAAAAGATAAAAAAACTCATTCCAAAACTAATTGGTCAGGCGCTAACCTAGACCCCCCAAAATTCTAATCATACCTGCTTTGGAAACATGGTAGAAATATGTTCACAAGACATCATAAATGATTGTAATCTGTATAAAAATATATTTTCATGTCACCTGATATCTAAAACAAATTGGGGGCATATTACTCAGAGTCCCCTAGGCATCGAGTCAATGGGATACTTGGAATCCATAATGAATCGAGTTTTGACACATTCCTCAAAACCCACAGGGCATCAAGTTATGTCTGGAAACCAGGATATCATAACCTACCATTGTTAAAACCAGACATAAATAACACCCCCGTCAAAGGGATAACCATAATGTGACAATCACATGTAATGTGTACAAAGAAAAAACTCTAAGAAGGAATGATTGTGTCTAACAAGTCATAAATAATCATAAAAAAATAGCACAACATCCCGAGATAAAAATTAGCACAAAAATAAATAGGTGAATCAACATCAAAAACGAAATTCCACTATTCTAACAAGCCATATAGAAATAATATCAAAACTAGTCCAATAGGAAACACACACACACACACCTGAAAACTCTGTAATGTATTATAATTATTTTTTCCAATAAAAGAATTATATCAGGAAAACTTATGGAAACCATATCCCAAAAGGGTAAGGAGCTTCCTACCTAATGGTTTTCAATGTTAGCATCATGTTTTATCAATGACGTCATTGCCTAAACCTTGTTCTCACACTAAATGGAATATAATCCTATGCTGAGGGCTCATAGAACTGATTCCAATTTGACATGTTATGGGTTATCGAGTAAGGAAATGATAATTGAATCAAAGGGATCGAACCAAACATACCAGAGGTTGATCACCATAACAATGGATATTAAATCTTAGTCTTGGAAACAAACTTTGACATAGGGGTATATAGGAGAAGATCACTTTGGTGTAGTGGAATATAAGAAGAACCATGATAGTGTAGGATCAATGGTTGTGGTAAATGAAGTACATGAGATTAATCATTGTAGTGAAATAGAAATACTATAGAATGGATACACATAAAAGATCAATATCCATGGATAAAGGGGAAGAAGACAATATCGAACCATTCTGTAATTCATCCTACTATGGTGTAGCGATTGGCTCTATGGAATGAAGTTGATTCTATATTAATTTGATTATTTGTGTTAAATGGTTAATCAGGGAAAGGGAATATATTTGGATAACTTGATCCATATTTGAACACTCATTTAAGTATCCTAAAATTGAAATTATGGTTCCACATTAATTAATATTTCATTCCTTTAATGATATATGAATGAGATTCATTTATATCCAATACACCTGAAGACCATCACCAGATGAATGACTATCCATTTTAAATGGTGGGGAAAGAAGCACTATGGTGTCGCCTAAGATGATACAATACAATCAACTCAAACCAATCTCTATTGTTGGACTATTCTTTTGCCAATTTCCAATGGTGAAATATATCTCCTTATGGCATAGTCATATACGTGATGGCACAATGAACCTTGTTTTAGCAGGATGCTATCCTAAATACCCCCTCTAATCATCCTTTATATTCTATAATCCTCCAATTATTTTCTTTATCAATAATAAAATCAAAATAATGAGGATAAAAAATAATTTTTTTAACAACAAAAAATTATGGGCTTTAAATTTACCCTCCTCTAATGACTTCTCATCCTCACGAAGGTTGTCTTGGGTCCCTTCTCAAGAAAATAATCCACCAAGATTGAATGTTATCCTCTCTCTCCTAAGTCACTTCCTACATCTGTCTATGTTTCCACAAAATCAAGAATAGTAGTAACGTCTTTCTCCATAGGCATTTCTCACTCCATTATAAAATCTGTACTATATTCTTATTATAAGAAGCATTGGGATCTATCTTAATGTACTTCTAATCAATAACATCTAAAGAGTTGGTTATACAACTTTGAATTTGTGACACATGAATCCTACCATGCATTCCTCGCTAATTAAAGGAAATATCTATACAATTTTCCACAATCCTTAACAACTCTATGATTTCATCGGGTCCCCAAAAACATAGTGATAGATTACATTTCTTCCTCATACACTAAAGACCTTACTAAGGATTCACTATTAAGAAAACCTGATTACTCAAAATGAAATCTGTGTTTAACATCCCGATATTTTATGATATATGTCATTAAATTTAATATATTCGATTTCTTGGGATACACCCAAACTCAAGTATAAATAAATCATAATTTTTCATACAATTATAACTTATTATAAAAATTTGAAGGTTTGAATAACACTAAAAAAATAATTAAAATTAAAAGGTTTTTATATGTATAAAATAATTTCATTAGATAAAACATAAAAAAGGAAAGATATTTTGAAGTATTGAAATAATTTTATGCACACAATAGGTGTTTATTTTAATAAAATGAATTAATCACTATTGGTGAATTATTTTAATAAAATTAATACATGATACATTCAATAAAATGTTTCATTATTCATCTAATATTATTTCTAGGCACGAATTAAGAATATATCATGTTTTATTCTTTATACTCTATTTTTATAAAAATTTGTTTCATATCATTTTTTACATATTAAAAAAATAAAAATTTTAGAAAAAATATTTTGAAAAAATGAACGTAATTCTTGAAATAATCCTGTAAAAAATATCTTATAGTCTAATTTTTATAATTTCTTGAAAATATATTTTGATGGGATGTTAAAATACAAAATTTTATTAAAAGGTCCCATTTCATTTAATGTATTAAAAAGATATATTTTGTTTTAAAATTGAATTAAAAGTAAAATTTGTTCAATTATATTATTATTAGTTCAATTTATGTCATTTTAATCAATTTTATTATGATTTATTTATAATAAAATTTTATACTTAAAAGAATTATTTATTGGAAAATCGATTTTCCATCGCATTTGATGGTTTAATTTGGAATTAAAATTTTCCATTTCTATGAATTTAATTTAGTAAAATGGTTTCTATATTTTAAAAAAATTATCAATATTATATAATAATTTGAAATTAATTTTTGTTCTTAATGAATACTACAAACTATAAAAATTAATTACCATAGTTGAGGTAAATAGGGGTTTACCTGGGGTTAAACAAAATGCTAATTGTATGTTTGTTAATTAAAATTTTAAATCATACTGGATGAACATTTTTTCAACATATAATATCTCAAATTCGAATATATGTCTATATAGAATTATTTGTCTTGCTAATAACATTATCATTTTGTATTATTTTATGGAAAATTCAAGTGGGTTCCTTCCAACACCTAAAAAGGACTCCTCTCTCCTCTCTTATACACACTTCAAGAACCATTTTATTCTGAAAATAATTTCCCATATCCATTTTATAAATCTCCCATCATGAAATATAGTGCCTGTTTATATTAAAAAACTATCATAGGAATGATTTAGGTATAACTCTATAGAGGTTTTATGAAGAAGAAGAATTCTACAAATATTCTATAACTATAAAAAATTAATAGTACTATTGTATTCCATATAATGATATTGTTTTATGTTAATGGAATAACCTATATCCATCACTTATTTAGTCAAATGGGAAACAAAACCAGAGATCATGTATACGACCAACTACTACCTCACGAACCAATGTATGTCTATCTATCACCTTATCTCATGGAAGGATATAATGATTTATTATTTGTATTTATATGATATTTATGACATAATTATAATTCTATAATTAAAATATCACATATACATTCTTTCCACATATATATCGTGATAATATAATGTCCCTTATGTATATGTGTAGACTAGCACCTATGAGAAGTGATGTGAAAAAAATTTCATTTTATTTTGAAAATTATTGTAATAATGATAGATTTAATGAATATATTATATATATATATATATATTATAAAATCATTATTCTAAAAAATTTAGTTATTATTTTCCAATCTTTCCTTCCTTCTGTCAAAAAAATGGAAACTACATTCATGTGTATGTATAACCTAGTATATCCATGAATTGTGTAATTAATTTCATCAGAAAAAAAATTTTATTGATAAATATAAATATATATAAAATGAATATATATAAATATTATATTTATAAAAAAAATTATCAACTTGGAGATGATGAATTTATGATCATGGTATAGAGACCAAAACTACCGAACCAAAACATACATGAGAAAAAAATCTGTTTTGACCTAGAATAGTTATTTTAAATATTAATAAATGTGTGATAAAAAGATATTGTAAAATAATATATGGTTTTATATATATAATTATGTTACTTTAATATATGTATAAAAATATATATTTAGTATTCATGAGGTTCTAACATCTAGACATGAAGTCATTCCCAAAAAATGTTTTTTAACAATATTATCATTATTTATGATATTTATGTTAAAGTATCAAATAGAAGAATTATATGACCTCTATAACATAAACCAGATATATTATATTTTACTAAGGTTATTTTTTAGAAATCCAATTTTCAAAATATTGCATTCTTTAATTTATCAAGACTCTAAAACCATGTTTTAAGGAAAACTGACTATGTTTTTATACTCTATCAGGAATATTTTTCTTCTTTATTAATATTTTCATTAAATTATTTTAGAGAATATTTCATCAATTTTAAAATTATTTATGAAATAAATTTTTACCCATGTTATACTTTTTAATTTTTTTTTAAAATAATCTTCCTATTGTTTTCATAATGAGGTGGTTGTTGAATTTTTTACTGGTGTGTGAAATAATTTTCTTTAATTTAAAAAATTTGAAAAAATTTACCATCATTATGGACACTAGATTATTTGATTCATCGTTTATATATATCGGTGATTCTTTTCAAAAAAAATTTTAATATTCTGAGATTTTTTTTAAGTTATTTTCAATGTAAAATGATTACTTTCCCAAGAATGTTTTAAATAAAAATATTATGTTATTTAAAATAATAAAAAACAATTTCCCTTTATTTTGAAAACTATTCATAGAGATTTGTTGTAATTATTCCATCCTTATTATTTCTCTGGATGGTTTATGATAATCATTATTGTAGGCTATATTGACATTTCATAAGATAGTTTTTAAATATTAACGTTTATGCTGATTATGTATCGAATTTTTATTCTCTCCTTTAAATAATTAATGCATTGGACTTAGTAAGAGATTGGTGGGGCCCTCTATATTCCTCCAAGAATTTGTAGGTCTCATGAGAAATACAGGTTTTTGGTATTTTGTTGAGGCCTTACCCATTAATGTAATATGTTTTAACATGATTCCATGATGGTATGTTTTTGATGTTTTGCATTAAAAATTCCATAATTATGAGATTAGTTATTGGAATCCATGTGATTATATGATTTTTATGATATCCAGGGATAATTTTGAAGCTCATGTGGTTATTTATATTAAATAATTTGATCACAATTTATCCCTTCCATATTAATTTTCATTCTCAAATTATTGATTAAATGGAATGTGTTTTATTTATTTACCTTTCCATATTGCGTGTTCCTTATGTATTCATGATATCTTTCTATGTGTGCATACCCTTACTAGGAATTTTAGTTCACTCCTTCCCTATGTTTCATTTTTTGAGGATTCAATGAATTGTATTCATATTGAAATGAAGGTATATATTAAAGGGAAAAATAGTTTTATAAAAAATAATACAATGATATATTTCATGTTTTAAATTTTAATGTGATATTCAAGTATGTATATTGTTTCCAAGATTAATAAACTATTCAGTCCTTGGGGATGATTCCTCCTATTTCTAGTATCAAAGTAATTATGTAACAAAATAACTCTGAGCCACTATAGTATGAGTATTTTTTCTTGGTATTAGATTATGTTTAGTAGAAACATGGGGATCCAGATTTAAGAAAACATATATTTGAGAATAGAACCATGTGACTAACATTGAGGATAATTAAAAGTACAGGATTACATCCTAATACATCAGTAACGTAGAGATTATGTGTTATTCCTAGAAATATCATTTTTTTCTAGATACTAAAAGTTGATGTTGTTTTGGAGTATATTATTATAGGTGTAATAAAATAGAAAAAAGTAGGCTTATGTATATATTGACCATCATTAAAACACACTGTGATTTTCCCTTACTGGACACCTATTTTGACACACCTGATTTAAATGTAGAGATTTACTCAAAATTTATATTCCATCCATTATGAAGGATTTCAAATAATTTTCATGAGTTGATAACATTCCCAATGAAACCACGTTTATGATTATTATATTCCCATTGCATAAATACTTCAATTTTGGTTTATTGTTTTATTACTTTTGAAATTACACAGTATGATTCTTAATTTTATGATCTAATATATTGTAAAACAATGTTTTGAAATGGTTCAGAATGGAAGGATTGGAAACTATAAAATTAATGAAATCCATATAGTGATTACCCTTATAGAAATGATAATGACGATGGAGTTGAATCTAGAGAAAAACAATTAATAACCATATTAGGGCAGTTGACTTATGTTAATACCAATGAAATTTCCCATATAGAGAATCCAACTGATCCACAACATGATGTAACAATGTTATATTGCTATATTAATGAGATAACTCCATTATTTAATTAGACTACAAAACCATTTTAAGATGAGTATTGTATAAGTTTCTTATAGAAGATATTTCTCACTCTAGGAAATAATGAATGTGAGAAGGCTTTGATGGAGGTTTTTCATCCATATGGGGATACAGATCAATATAGGTTATTAAATTCAAAAAACATATTATGATGAACAAATACAGAGAATAGAATGTAAAAATTTTAAGTTTCTCATATTGGTAATATAATTTACTCATCAGAAATGAGGGGATATTGGGAGACAATTCAAGTCTAAGATAATAGGAAGATGAACTTATTCCAAAGCATGAAGCCAATTTTATAATGTTATCCCAGTATGTTGTAGACTATATATATAATCCAATGTTTATGACTGATCATTTATTTTATGGGAGAAATACAATCCTTCCAAGGGAACTAGTCTCCAAAACTATATTATCATACATGGATATAGTATCATGTGCTATGAAGATATAGAATGAATTTTCAAGTCGTTCAACATTAAAGGAAAACATGATAAGAAAAGGACTATTAAGTACTCATAAAAGGGAAAAATAGAAAAATGGAATAAGGGAGGTTTGTAATTGCCAACATATAATTAACGCATAAAGAGACACTATAGAACATGCTTAATGCATGTGAGAGTTTCCGTCACATGTAGAGAGAAAGGCCATCATGCATATGATTATAAGGGAAAAAAAGAAGCATTCATTTTGAAATACTTCAACTGTAAGTAGATGAGGAATAATGTCAATTGGTTTCCCATAAATCATAGGAATCTCCCCCAAAAAAAATTCCATGAGTGAAAGGCCAATATTTTTTTATCATAATAGTTGTGGCTGATGTTCTTAAAGATACATTGGCAGGTACTTTAATCATATCCCCAAATTTATGTGGTGCTTTATTTTATACTGGATCATCAAATAGTCTTATATATTCCATGTTTCTTAAAAACAAATTACATTTCTGAAGCATATTAAGAAGACATTTATCTATTAATACCCCTAGTGAAAGTCTCACTGCAACAAGGATGTGTGATTCAGTTCTAATTATGAAACATTAACACATCCTATTTACATAATTCATTATTATTCTAATGGTTTATTTTGATATAATCATTGGTATGTACTAGCTTTAAAAATATGTTGGGAAATTTTATTTCAATGAGAAATAAATTAAGATTTGTGATGAAGATATGGAATTCCTTATCTTTAGAGGGGATACAACATTATCTGAAGAATCTATAGATCCACCCCATGAAGTTATTCTAAATATGATCATTGGTAATAAGATTAGAAATAAGCGATGGATGTAAAATGTAATATTCAAATTGGTTATTTACCTATTGTATAATAATAAATTGATGTATTTACTAATGAGTTTACATAAATATCCACCAAATCATAAAGATTACTTTTTCGTTAATTTAATCCCTTGTAAATGGCCAATATCAAATACTCCCTATAGAAAAGAAACTATGTAATTGGTGGAGATGAATAAAAAACTAGAGGTGTTGAGGAATATGGGTTTTGTATTCCCTAGAATTTCCCTTTGGTGATCCCATTTTCTTTTTTTAATAAGAATGATAGATCTATGAGGCTATACATTGATTTTAGAGAAATCATTACTATTACAATGATGAAGAAGTATATTATACCTCTAAGTAATGACTTATTCTGTCAACATCATGATGTAATATATTTTTCAAATATTGAAAATCATTTTGGGTAACATAAATTACAAGTAAAGGAGGAAGATATTCTAAATACAACATTTTAAAGGAGTTATGGACATTCATGTTTAAAATAAGGTCAATTTGATTGACTAATGAAACCACCTTTTTTAACTGATCTAATGAACAATGTTTTAGTGGAATATCTAGATGATTTTTGTGGTAATTATTTATTATAACATATTTTATTTGAAAATCTATGAGGACTACAAGGATTTGTATCAGATCATTCATGAGACTCTCAGAAGAAAAGATTTATATGATAAATCTATTAAGTGTGAATTATAGATTTAGACTAAATCTTTTCTTATACCTAATATCTCTATTGACGGAATCTCAGTGGATACTGTAAAGTCATATATAGTCTAATAATATAGTACAATAACCAATATAACCAAGGTATTTTCATTGGTTTGTTAGGATATTATCACTTATTTGTTGAAAACAATTTATGGTTGGCTGGACCATTAACCAAGATCACTCATAAAGGGGTTAATTTTACATTTATATTGGAATGTGATTTTTGTTTTGAAATATTTGAGAGTATATTTTAATTTCCATAGATTTTGACTCTACTATCACGAAATGATGATTTGATAAATAGTGATGCATCAAAGAAGAGACATGGTTGTTTCCTTATATAGTATTATAATATTGTTTACCATGCATCAAGGAAGTTAATGAATTAGGAATAAATCATGCCAACCAACAATCTTGAGTTGGTAGCCTTAATCTTTTATTAGAATATATGTATATATTATCACCATGGTGAAAAATGTGAGATATATACGTACTATAAGAGTCTAAAATACATCTTTTCATTAAAAAAGATCAATATGAGATAATGTATAGGGATTAAGTTACTCAATGATTATGAATTATTAATACACTACCACCCTAGTAAGGAAAACAAGGTAGAAGATGCATTGTGAATGAATTAAGAGGGAGTATAAACCAAAATGAGGATCAATTGAGATCCAATGTTCAAGGATATAGAAATGATGGATATGATTATTATTAAGGATGTGGATAAATCACACATTTTTCAAAATATTTCCAAACAAACCTTATTGGAAAAGAAAAAAATTTCTCAACATGATGATGTTAATTTTCAAAATAGAATAAAACCCACAGATGATGGATAAATTTGTAGAATTCATCTGAAAAGATAATGTTATGAAGTTTTGATAGAGAATATGTGATCCATATATAACTGTGAAAATTAAGGAATTATTGGATGAATATTATAGCTAAAATTTCTCTATAGAACATTGTAGAACCAATATGTATATGAAGGAACACTTTTTTTGGGACAATATAAAGTGTGAAACTATTGATTATGTATCAAGATGATTATTTTTTAAAGAGGTGAATAATGAGAGACCATATCCTATTGGTTTCATGAAACCTCTACCTATTTCTATGTATTAATCGGATGATATTAATTTGTAATTTTTCAGTATATTACCATATATTCTTCGAGGGAATGATTCAATATGGGTTATTGTTAATCATCTTACAAAGTATGAACTTTTACTCAATATAAGAAAATATTTACCACTTGAGAACCATACATGAATCTATATTAATAATGTTTTAAGACCTGATGACCACCCTATTTCAATAATGTATGATCATGATACACAAATTACATCAAATTGTATAAAAGTTTTTTAGAACGATATTGATATTGGGCTTCATTTGAGAATCAGTTATTACCCACAAACTGACAGACAATAAGAAATTATTATTCAAACATTATAACAATATATGGGGTCATTATCACTAGACTTTTAAGGTGTGTTGGATCAATATTTAACTTTTCTATAATTATCCTATAAAAATATCTTCCATTAAAATATTCATATTGAACCGTATGAATCCTTTTATAAAAAGATATTTTATACTCAACATGTTGGGATGATGTTGGTGAAAGGAGTATTATTGGTCTAGAACTTGTGGAGGGCCCAATGAAAAAGAAAATTATAATTAGAAACAATATCAATGAAACTTTAATGAAATAAAAATTTCTATGGCGATAACCAGAGGAAAAATTTGGATTTTCTAGTGGGAAATCTTGTTTTCTTGGAATTACCTTTCTATATAGGTGTTATAAGGTTCTATATGAAATGTAAAATAAGACATAGCTATATAAACCCCTTTGAAATACAAAAAATAATAGGAGAAATGTCTTATTATTTTTAAATTACACATATCTCTGTAAATTACATGATGTGTTCATATATTATTCTTATGTAAGTATATACTAGACCCAATGCATGTGCTCACCTCTGATGAAATTGAATTTGAACTTGGTCTATCTTAATATGATGATCCAATCAAAATTGTAGACAATAATGGTGAATTATTTTAATTAAATTTAAATATATATTTCCAATAAAAAGTTTTATCCTTCATCAAATATTTTTTTAGGTATGGGATATGTATATATCCTGTTTAATGATTAAATCATTATTTTTCTAAAAAAGTTCATTAAGAACTTATTTTAAATTTTTTTTCCAAATTAAAAAAATTTATTTGAAAAAAAGAACATATTTTGTTATATCTTCATGTTAAACATATCTTATATTTAATTTTTTAAAATTTTCTCTAAATTGTTTTTGAGGAATAATGAAAAATACAAAGATTTATTAAAAAATGTAATTTTTTAACGATTTTAAAAAGCTTCATTTCATATTAAAAATTTTTAAAATTAAAATTAAATAATTTATATTCTAATTATTCTAATTTATCTCATTTTAATAAAAATTTTCTTCCATTTTTATATGAAACCATTTTTTACAGAAGAAATCATTTCCTTTTGAAAAAATTATTTTTTTGACATTTTTGTGAGTTTAAATTTAAACTAAATTATACCAATTATATGAATTGAACTGGGTAAAAATGATGAAATATTTTGAATAATAATAACAAATACTATTTAATAAGTTATATATAATTTTTTTATTATTAATAGTGATGGAAATAAAAATTATTTAGAATAGTTAAGTTTAAAATAAGTTAACAGGGGTTGAAAAAACTGTTATGTGATTTCTTTTTCAATTAAACTTGCCTAAATACTATTGGATGTATATAATTTGAAATTATATCATATAACCTTAAAATATATATCCATTTGGAGTCATTTTCCTTAGAAAATACATTATCACAAGGTTTTCTTTTAGGAAATTTATAAGTGGGTTCCCTCCCCCACTTATAAATGGACACCCCTATCCTCTCATCTCTACACATCAAGATCATTTTTTTTCTACCAATACATGAAAAAGAACCTTACTTACATCCACCCCGATGACTTAGAGTCCCTATTTTGATGATAAAAACATCCAATAAAGTGTTTAGGTATAAACCTAAAGTGGTTCTTCAAAGAAGAGGTATAGTTCTCAATCATGCATCTTCTTTTTATTTCATCCTCTAACAGCTTAAAATATTATTAAATTATGATAAAATAATAACACTAGTATAATATATATAGTTATATGAAATTATTTTATTGTAATAACTTATATCTAGCCCCTCTTATATCAAATGGGATAAAAATCATTGATCGTGGGTACAATGGACTATCAACTCACAAACTAATGTAATTCATTTTCCATCATTATCTCTAGAGGATTGATAAAATGACAGATATAATGTGTATATATATTATATTTATGACATATTATTTCTTCTATAATTAAAATATAACATCTATCTTACCACCATCCATTCCGTTGGAAAATGATAATGTTTTTTATGAGTACATGTGAACTATCGCCTCTATGAAGCGATGTAATAAATTTATCATTTTATTTAGGAATGAATGGTAATAAATATATACTTAATATATATATATATATATATATATATTATGATATAATAATTATTCTTTAATGGTTAATTATTATTTACCATTATTTTTTCATTCCTTCAAATAAAAGAAACAACAATCATGTATACGTACGATGTACCATATCCATGAATAGTGTAATTTATTTCTATATATCCAAATTATATGGATGAATATAAATATACATGAATTAAATATATATTTTATTTATATCTTGATTAACAATCTGGAGATAGTGGAACCATTATCAATGATTAGTGATCAAAACTATCGAACGAAAAAATACATGAGAAACGAAGCAGTTATCCCTCCAAATAGTGATTTTGATTATTAATAAAAATGTGTTAAAAAGTGAAAATTAAATTATATATGGTATTATATATATGTTTATTTTTATTTAATGGATTTTATTTAAATATATATTTATTAGAAAATAGGTTAAAACACATACAATGGAATTATGACCAAAGGCATGTATTTTTTTCACAATCTCATCATTATTTGAGATTATTTATGTTAAAGCCTTTGTTATGGAAATTATATAAAATTTATAAATTAAAACCCATATATTTTATTATACTATATTTTTTATGGAAATAATTTTTTTAATTTAATTTTTAGCCTTTAAGTACTCATGATATTGAAACCATGTTTTAAGGAAAATTGGCATTGTTTTTATAATTATTCGTGAATATTTTTCTTCCACATTGATATTTTATTTAAATTTTCTAAAATAAGGTTTTTAATATTCTAAAGTAAATTATTATATAAAATTTTACTTGTATTTTACTTTTAAAAAATCGTTAAAAGTGAATCTTCTTATTTTTTTTGAATGATGTACTTACTGACTATTATTACAAAACTATGAAATGAATGTTTTTAACTTATATGGAATGAATTAAATTTATCACTATCATGAATAATCAATTGATTGATGATTATTTTAATATTTTTCCATGATTTTATTCAATAACATTATTCTTGTAATATTCTATAAATTATAAATTGTCAAATTTTATTTCAAAAGTAAAGAAGGGAATTTTCCTCAAGATTGTTTTAAAAGTCCTTTTTATGGAATTTCAACACATCAATGAAAAAAAAACCTTTTCATTAATTATGAAAAAAAAGAAATGTTATAATAATGTCATTATTATTCATAATATTTATAGTTTACTAAAATATTTATCAGGGTTAATATTAACATTTCATACGAATGTTTTCAGTATGACTATTTATGTTGATTTTTTATTGAAGTAATATTCCCCTATTTCATATGATGATTGAATTAGACTTAGTAAGTGACGTGTGTTTCCTGATATATTCCCTTGATTCATCTTTATATCTCATGAGAAAAACTAGTTTGAGTATTTAGATTGGGCCTTACCCATTTATGTAATATTTCATGACATGATTCCATAACAATAAGTATATGATGTATGAAATTATGCATTCCATGATTATGAGATTAGTTATTGAGGTCCATGTGATTATTATTTTTATGATATCCAAGGATAAGTTCTAAGATCATATGAATATTTATATAGAATTATTTGATCAACATTTATTCTTACTATTTTATTCTTCACAGTCACATTATTGCTTAAATGTTTTTCATTTTCAGTTACTTACCATGGGATATTGATTATTCCTTATGTATTTATGATTGAATGTATTGTAATCATAAACTAACTGAGCATCTAATCTCACCCATTTCTTATGTTTCCTTTACTCAGCATTTCAAAAAGTTATTCTGATTGATATGTAGGAATATACTAAAGGTAATAATGGTGATCCCAATGAGAAAACTATGTTGTATATTAAATTTTCAATTATAATTTGAGATTCAAGTATGTATATTGATTTAAAAGACTAATAAACTATTATGTACATTTGGATCTAGTCACTTATATCAACTACCAATGTAATAAAGTTTCCCCTAAATCCCGGCTACTAGAGTTGGGTTTTTTATGTAGTGGATAATGTAAGAAGATCTCCAAAATGTAGTTTTTCACTTGATGAACATCATAGTGTAGAATGAAAGGTCCTAGGGTTGAAAGTGTTGGAGATCAATATTTATAGAGCAAGAGGGAGACTATATCATAGAACCACAATAGATATTTAAATCCATATCTCATAGGGAATATCATTGTGTGAAACCATACTATAACTTGGCCCGTTGTAGTATATGGACTTGGTTTATAGTGTGGATTTGATTCCATAGTATTTAAAAGCTATATCTTCATGGACAATAATACAGTGGTAAGGATATTTTTTGGGCTGGATCTGATTGGAATCCTTTTTAAGCCCCTTAAAACCAAAATTTTGGATCCACATCAAATTGAAATTCATTGTCTATATTAAATCCATAACTAATTCATTTATGGAAATAACTCCAAATAACCAGCACTGGAAAAATGAACATCCTTTATAACGGATGTAGAAATAATCATAAAAACATGGTCTAAGATGCTACAGTGTAGCCTCCTCAGCCTAATATCCATGGTTGTACTACAATACAGCCATTACAGTATTTCTCAACTTACCACCCTACATCGTGTCCTTATTTACTATGGAATCATGACCCCAGTTTTATAAACAACCATTTCAAAACACCCCATATAAGCCTAATTTTTCTTCTCCATACACCCATGTATTTTCTTATTCATTAATCAACTAAAAAAATGAGGAGAAACTATAATATTTTTAAATAAATATACTTTTAGGAATTAATACGATGATTTGTAGGGGAAACATATAGAGATAATTATTTTTATAGGAAATATCACCTACCTTAGTTTCTCATCCTCTTCTCCCATTGGTCTTATCCCTCTATGAAATTTTTGTAGCAAATGAAATCTTGTGGAAAAAATCTAGATGCCAATTTCAATGGATGAATATAAACAATTGTGTCCTATAATATCATAAAAAATCAGGTTTTTTTCATTTCAACATACTTAATTATTTTCTTTTGAAAGTTACTTTACATGTTTTATTTGATCCATCATCTCTACCCACAATGTTTATGATCCATGTTTTTTACTTCTATGGTCATGAAAAAAGTGCCAGTGTGATCAATATGTAGAGAACACTAGAACCTTCTTAGATGGGATGTAGGAAATCACAAAGAGTTTTTTTAAGGATAATTGTTTTATATATTTCTTTTCATTACTATAAAAGTAGATTCTTGGATTCAATGACTAATAAAGGTTCTTAGAGGGATATAATAGATGAGGGTTTTGGGAAAACTGATGATATAAACAATATTTTAGTTATAATATCATGTTAAAATAAACTGAAAATGTTAAAATAAATGACACCAGATGTAATGTGAAAACCCCCCAAATGAAATGGTTAAAAACTACACAAATAGACGGGTCACTATTGGTAATAGTGGGAACAAACAACCATACAATTAAAAGGATAAAACCTCATAATATATATTTTTAATAATAGGGAAATAAATCTCATAAAACCTATACACTCAAATTAAATGATAGCAACGAGAAGATTGAAAAATTTGATGTTGGAACTATTGATATATATCCCAATGTATAGGCTTGGTCCCCTTCCTGATCATCCTCAACTTTTGTTTTGGTGGGGTTTGGATTCCCACCACATCTACCACCACCAAACCCATTTTCAAAAAAAATGGGGGGAAACCACCATCCCGAAAAAATATATTTTTTGTCAAAATATCTCCCAATTAGAATTTAATTAGGTACCAGTAAAATATCCACGCATCCTTTTTTTCTACCAAACAAGAATACCATGTATCTATATGGTTTCTTGAGCATCTTCACCATCTGAACTTATCAGGTATAATTTTAATTTTTTTTGGAAATCTACCATAATTTCTTAAGTTTGAATTTTCGGCATGCCCATACCCCCTTCCTCTACTCCATCTCAGACGAATTGATATTGTACATCAATGTGATTTTTCTATGAATAAAAAATTGGATTCTTTATAATGTGAATAGTTCTCTACCTAAAAATATTTAATGGAATATACTCTTATTTATGAATGATGTCTTCTAATAACCTTCCTATCCAAATTACCACTTTGTAAGCCTGTGTAGCTTTCATGTACTCCGCCTCCGTCACAGATAAAGACAGAACTGATTGTCACATTGAAATTCAACTCACAACTCCTACAAGTATAAACACATAACCAGTAGGTGATTTCCATATAATATAATCATATATTAAATCTGAATCATCATATCCCATGATAGAATAATTTTACCCTCCATGAGAGAATGTTGTATTTGAGGTTCCCATAATGTATCTCATGATTCTCATCATTGTGCACCAATGGTCCTACCATAGATTCTCCATATACCGACTAACTTCTTCCACTATTTGTGAAATGTCTAGTCTAATAAAAACCATTGAGAACATCAAAATCCCCAATACAGATGTATAATTTACTTGAGAAATATCCAATCCTCTCTACTACTATAATGCCACGACCACAGAAGGCAAGAGTCAGTGTATTATTATGTATCATTGGCATGATCACAAAAGATAATGTCTTAAAAGAATGGTTAGTTTAGTTTCCTTAGAAGTACAAGATACATTCATAATGATTACATTACATCATAAAATGGAAAACTACAACAACATTTTTTCCATACACAACACTGAGATCCCACACACTATCCTTGCAGTTCAGTCATAATATACTTCTTCGCATCCTAGAAAAAATAAAACATATAATGGGGTGATCTCAGATGCTCAGTAGGGATAACAATATAGTGGAAACGTTCATAAATAAGAATAAACATTTAAGGCAATGTATTAGACTAAAAAAATCCTTTTAAACTTGAAATTCAACATAATATGGAAAATATAAAATCAAATAATTCAATTTACTTATTCCCATTGATATTATAATAGTCGAATAATCACAAGAAATATAAATATACACTTTCATAATGATGGACTGCCTAATGCCAGACATTCATAACCACATAGTCAAGGCCCTGTGCCAAGACTACAAATATGATTTTTTGAAGGCCTTGATCCAAGAAACTAGATTCTCTCGTTAGACCTAGCGATGCATCGAGGAGCTATAGTGGGCTCCACCCATTACTTACAATGTCTAATGAAATCCTCATATGAAAAGGTTTAATAATAACATAAACATTCGTATTTAAACTAGCATATGAAATGTCAATAATTTATCTATAAAACATGAATGGTATAGAAATAACACATCGACAGTCAAACATATCACAAAACCTTCAATACAATATGGATGTTTTGTATCATAATAAATCAACTTCAAATAAGCTTAAAATCCATCAAAGGATGTAGACATAGATGAAATAAAAACCATTTTTAGAGAAATATACATTACTATTTTGAAATCATAAAAAAGTCGTATTATTATAAAAGAAAACATTTATTTTTAAAATATTCTTATAATATTGTAAGGGAAGCTTCAACATTTTTATAATGGAAGAAAATATCCTCACCCGCCATATAAGTTAAAAAAACATTCTTACCTAAATTTTGTTGAAAAGTTTATAAAGTACATTGTTTGGAAAATGACGAGAAGATTAATTTCAAACCATTTTATAAAAACTAAAATATGGGTATAAATGGATTTAACCCATAGTATAGTAAATAGTAAAAATGTTTTGAAATACATTTTTAAGAAACATGTATGTGGATGATAAAGATGTCACATTAGATACTTAGGTAAAAACATCCTTGGATAAAAAAGAGATTGCGAAATTAACCCTTACCATGTAATTTTCCTTCATAGAGGGCAGGTAAAAATCATGTATAATGGATAAATAATTGTTATTATATTATACTAGAATCATATACATTAATATTATATCATATATGATCTTTTAACATTGCTTTGTTAATAATATCTTAGTATTATCATTGTTTCGGGTGTTAACTGATTCATTTTCCTTTATACGCTTTGTTATGTAAGTAATGTTTGTTATAGATAAGATGTATCTTATTCATTTTAAGAATGATAGTAAGTGTTTAAAAATTATTTTTAATCAACAAATGAAAATTATCCTTGAATGGATTATGATGGGGAATGAATCTCATCACGTTCATGGAGAGGGTAATCTGTACGTATGCACGAGTGACAATATCAATATTTTAATAAAAAAATAATATATAATTGAGTTTTATATCATATATACAGAATAATTATCTTGTTATATTTATTATTTAAATCAATTAAACATCATTATTATACCCATCAAAATAATACTGTACTGAATAACAATTACACCATGACGTGGAGATGGTAAGCCGTACGTACGCACATATGGTGACATGTCATTCAAAGGATGGATAAAATAATGAATATGGTAATACTGTGTTTACAATAAGTTCATATTATATATAAGAAACTTGAGTCATTATTTTAGAATGGAAACCACAAAGAAAGAGGATGTGGAAGAAGAATGTAACGTGAAAGAGGTGATTTAATATTTACCTCTTCTTCGGGTTCTTCCTTTTGATTTGGTCGAAAGGGCTCCTTAAGTTGGATTTATGACAAAATTAAGGCCTCTAAGATGAAGGGAGGACAGATGAGAGGGTATTTAGTCATAGGTATTCTAAGTCAAAAGGCATTTAAGGTGTGAATTTTAGGGTAGGGGAAGTTCCCTTTAATAAGCGGGGTGAGAGGCATCTTAAAAAAAAGATAGAAATATTATTTTATAATAAAATTATTTTGGGTTTCCAGTGGCTACAAAATAAATTATTTAAAGGATAAGGTGGGTATGGGTAAAAAAAAACTCACCCAATAGGTTTTATATAGGATTGGGTCACTATATGAACATTATCTTTTAGATTTAACTCTTAGTTAAATAGTTTGAAATTTACCATGTCTCATTGTATTTTTATATTATTTAGTTAATAAACATACTATAAACTTCCAAGAGAACCTAAAGTGGTTCATTAATGACATAAATAATATTATTTAAGTCCTTTGGCATAACCGTAGATTTTTAGGAATATAATATCAATTAATAATATAAAATATGTTTTCAAAACTCTTATATGTCAATTTTGACACTATTTGGTATTTTGTGTTTTCTAAATTCATAACAACATTATTAATTAAAAAACAATTAATCTAATCAACCCTAAAATTTCATGTTAACCAATAAAATTAATTCAACTCATAAAAAGTCTCAAATTTCATTTATTTGGATATTTATAATATCAATTATTTTAATATTTCATTAATTAGGTAATTACTGAATCATCCCTGTGCCATAAATAAATTTAATTATTTAATGTATATAAATTATAAATAAAATATCATTATGTTGAAAATCGTCTTATCTTACTAATGAATGTTTATAGTCGAATTTATCTTATGTATAACCTTATATTAAAAACGTTTTTGTTAATAAAATTTGATTTTAATTCTTTTTACTCTTCTTTGAATTAAATAATAATAATTGTCCTAATCTTATCCATGTGGACCTAAAGGATCATATATCATTCCTAAGGATTTTTTTGGTCAAATTACACTTATCCAATATAATTAATAAATGTGTTAGGATAATAATAATATCATTTTTACCCTTAATTACCCTATTTACTTTTAATAGTGACAAATAAAAGTAAAAAGTTATTATTCACCAAAAAAAATCATCTTATTGAACCACATATTACTTAATAATATCAACCATGTCTCTCATATTTTTTAAATTCAAATCACAGAAGCAGTAAAATTAAGTTTTATCTAAATTTTCAAATTCTCCTAGGAGGTGGGTAAAAGACCGTAAAAAGTTAAATAATATTTTTATATATCTAAAATTATTATAAACTGACTCCAATGAATTATATTGTACAGATATAGGTATTATGAATCTATTTTGACCAAAAATAAATTTAAATAAAATAAATAATTATTTAAATAAAATTCGGTTTTAAACAATAACTTAGTGTTTTTAACTATTTATCAAAACATGAAAGTTTTCAGAAAAATACAAAAAATTAACCGTATGATAATTTTGATACTCCGAATCCAAAAATGAATTCTATTATGAAAGATAAAAATTATAAAATTTTAAGAAGTGGGTATTACTATTCATAATGGCTAGTTTGAATGGTTGCGGTGTGTTATAACTTGATGTTGTGTACAACACAATCTATTGTATTATTCAAAGGGAAGCGTATTGTGGAAGCTTGGGGTGTTACATTTTTTCCTCCTTAAAATAATTTTGTCCTCGGAATTTCTAGAATAGTACTACATAAAAAGACTCGGGTGGTTCTTCATCATAATTTCATCAATATTCTACATTGCCTCTTCTATCTTATGGTTTCTCTATAGAACTTCTACTAGATGAGTAGTTCGGTTTCTCAGCACTTGTTCTCTTGTATCAAGTATCTTTGTAGGATCTTTGTAATAAGACAGATCAGGTTCCAGTTCTAATTCCTCATAAGTGAGTACATGCATTGGGTTAGGCATGTATTTTCTCAACAGTGATACTTGCAACACATCATGAACTTTGGAGAGACATGGCGGCATTTCCAAATGTTAAGCTACTACCCCAATTTTTTCTTGAATTTTGAAAGGCCCAATGTACCTGGGACTCAATTTACCCTTCTTACCAAAATGTATAACACCCTTCCAGGGAGATAACTTCAAAAAAACATGATCTCTTACCTAAAATTTAAAATCCTTCCTTCAGTTATCAGCATTGCTCTTCTGCCTACTTTGAGCTGCATTGATGTGGGTTTGGATGAAATTTACCTTTTCCATCGTTTCCTCCACAAGTTCTGGAATTACATGTTTTGTTTCACCAACATCATCCCAACAGGTTGGTGTGCGACATCTCTTTCTATATAACACTTCATATGGTGCCATATGAATACTTGAATGGAAGCTATTGTTAACGAAAATTCTAGCAGAGGTAAATATTGATCCCACATACCTTGAAAGTCATGTGAGCAAGATCTCAAAATGTCTTATAAGGTTTGAACAGTCCATTATGATTTTCCATCAGTTTGAGGGCCGTAGGAAATGCTCAAACGATTTTTAGTGTCAAAAGATTTCTGAGGACTTATCCATAATCTTGATGTAAAATGGGGATCACAATTAGAATCAATCTATAGTGGTACTCCATGAAGTCTTACAACGTCATTAATATAGAGTCTTTATAAATGTTCAAGTGGTGAATCTTCTCTTATAGAAATAAAATGTGATGACTTGGTAAGATGATCAATAATTACCCATATTGCATCGTTCCTTCTATGAGTAATTGGTAGCCCCATGAAAAAGTCCATCGTAATATCATCCCATTTCCACTCAGGTATGGGAAGAGGATTCCAGACTCCTACAGGCTGTTGCCTTTCAGCTTTCACTTGTTGGGAAACCATACATCATGACACAAAATTAGTAATTTCCCTCTTTATGATGTCTCACCAAAAATGTTCCTTCAAATCCCTATACATTTTGGTGCTACCAGGGTGTATAGAGAAATTGGAGCTATGAGCATCATCTTACAATTATATTTTTGAGATCAGGCATATTAGAAACACAAAGACTCTTCCAAAATTTCAAAATCCCAACTTCATATATGAAGTCGATCAATCTCACATCGTTCACAGATTTAATAATTTTTTGAAATTCATTATCATCAGTCTGAGAACTTTTTATCCTTCTGAGTAAATATGGTTTGGATACAATTTGAAAAATCATTGATGTTTCACCTTCCATGGTTATTCCCATATACATCATTACTAGACCTATGAAAATAGGATCCCTTTCAACTCTCATCTTGTTCAAAACTCCATGATCTTATCTGCTCAAAGCATCTTCCACCTTATTTTCCTTCCCCGAGGGGTAGTGTATCGTTGAATCAAAATCCTTGTGTAGTTCAAGCCATCACCTTTGCCTCATGTTGATTTCTTTCTATGAGATAATGTACTTCAAACTCTTGTGATCGGTATATATCTCACATTTTTCACCATAGAGATAATGTCTCAGTATATTCAAAGATAAGATTACATTTTCTAACTCAAGATCATGAGTGGGATATTTTTTTTCATGAATTTTTAGCTATCGTAATGAATATGCAATAACCCTATCATTCTGCATAAGTACACAACCAAGTCCTTCCTTTGAAGTTTTAATATAAATAACAAATCCATCATTTCTCGATGGTATAGTCATGATAGGTGCATTGACTAATCTTCTCTTCAGTTCTTCAAAACATTCTCCACAATCTTCTGTCCAAAAAAATTTAACCCCTTTACATGTGATTTTGGTTAATGGATTAGACAATCGGGAAACATTTTGGATGAAACCCCGATAATAACCTCCTAAAGTAATAAAATTATGTACCACAGTTATACTCGTCGTTTCCGACCATTATTGGATTGCCTTGGTCTTTGAATGATCAGTAGATATTCCATCCTTATAGATAATATGGACAAGTAAAAAAATCACTTGATGCCAGAATTCACACATGATAAACATCACATATAATTCATTTCTTCTAAGAGTCTTCTGGAAAAATAACTAGTGATTTTCCTGATCATCATAAATTTTAGAGTATACCAAGATATCATCTATAAATACCACTACAAATTCATCAAGATATTCCTTGAAGACCCTATTCATTATATCCATGAAGACAGAGGGGGCATTTTTCAATCCAAAAGGCATTACTGTAAACTCATAATTCTCGTACGTTGTGCGAAATGTTGTCTTCATAATGTATTCCTTCTTTACACAAAACTGATGATAATTAGATCGAAGGTCAATATTTGAAAATTATTGAGCTCCATGAAGTTAGTAAAATAAATCATCAATGCGAGGTAGGGATACTTGTTCATTATTGTTATAACATTGATCTCCCTGTAGTCAATGCACAACTTCATAGATCCATCTTTCTTCTTAAAAAAAGGATTGGGGATCCCCATAGAAAAACTCTATGGTGAATAAATCCCTTGTTACTCAATTCATATAGATGTTTCTTTATTTAAACTAATTCCACATTGTCCATTCTATAAGGGGGCTTTGATAAGGGCCTTTAACTAGGAATTAAATCAAAGGAAAAATCAATTTCTCATTCAAGAGGATGTCCAGGTAAATCTTCAGGAAACACATCAACATATTCTTACCCAATAGGAAAATATTATATTTGAGCATTAATTCTCTCACCCATAGTTATTTCACTCTCTTCCTCCCAAATAATTTAATTATGTTGAGCTACTGGGGTGGATCTAGATAAGAATTAGGTGGTGATGATTTTGCTCTAAAGATAAGGTCTTCTTTAGTATCTTCATCAAAAAATGGAACCTCTTTCTTCTTACAATAAATTTTTGCATCATGGTCCATAATCCAATCCATATCAATAATTATATCAAATTCAATCATGTGTATGATGATGAGATCAGCAGATAATGAACATCTATATACCCTAATGGGGTCTGATTCACAAAACTTATTACAATGATACTTCCCTTAAGAGTTTTGACTGAAAACTCCCATGTTAAATCAAATAAAAAACATAAAATTTTATTAGCTAACTGGGATGATATGAAACAATGCGATGATACAGAATCAAATAAAGCATATTCTAAAATTGAGGAAACCGTTAAATTACCAGGCACCATGTCTTTTGAAGCTTCAACCACAACAGTAGTGATAGAAAAATCATGGCCTTGATCCCTTGGCCTTTTCTAAGGTAAGTTCCCTTGGCAGTTAGGAAATTCATTTGTATAATTCCCCCCTTTCTCTACAATTGAAGCATTCAATAGTGACAACCTCTTTCTTTCCCATCAATAATGATCTTGGTGGCGTTTTCACCACACATGTAACAAACTCCAATTCCCTTCAAGAGGGTATCAGGGTGTTTCTTCGCACATTTACTATAGGATGGTTATTCAAATTTTCCCTTCTTCCCCTTACTTCCATTACTAGAGTGTTTGATATATTTCTTCATTTCTTTCTTTTCTTTAATGTCAAAAGACATAGAGAATTATTTTTCAGTCCAGATAGCACATGATATTATATATTCATATGACTAGAATGATTGTTAGACTAATGCTCTATAGAGAAAGGATTTTAACCCAGAAAATAAAAAATAAATCTTACTTCTTATGTTACTTATATAATCTATAGCATTCCTCGCTAACCTTGTAAAGTTATCCTCAAACTTTGTGAAATTCTCATCCTCCTTTGGCCTCAGACTAAAAAATTAGCTTTCCATATCTTCTCGATGGTCACGAGGAAAGTATTTTTTAAAGAAAATACCTTTAAACTCATTTCATTTCATATTTTATACTACAACATCTTCCTTTGGGGTTTTAATCAATGACAACCATTGATCATCATCTCCAGTGATGCGGTAAACTACCATGACATCTTTTTCTCTTTCACTACTCCCCAAGCCATGGAATATTTTTTCTATGAAATTTATCCATTGCTCAGCTACTAATAGATTTTTCCTCCCATTGAATGATGGTGGTAGATGACTCCTAAAGTGATCTAATATTGATCCTCCATGCTGTGGATTAGGGTTCTCCATATGGGTAAGGTTATTATTCATAACCTGAGTTAGTGGTCCTAGTATGGTGATAAGATGATCAGCACCAATTTCTTCACAAAATCTCCTACTATTATCTTGAGTAGGAGGGAAATCCCTAATTAGAGTGTGTGAATTGATACGGTTTCCATTCCTTCCACTAGGTGCCATTTTTAAACAATGTCATAAACTAGATTACTTTATGAATCAAAATACATAATTCCATACTTTTAAAATAGTTAAAATAAATTAAACAGTTTATGGATATAACACATAATCATAAAAAAAAATTCTTTGAGGAAGTATATACTCATAAAACCTTCATAATGGTATGTAATGAAAATGATAATTATCCTAATCATATCCCCTGTGAGTGTCGTAACCAAGAGTGCAGCAAGGCCAGTTCCTATTTGAGTCTAGCTCAAAGAAGTGTTTTGGGTTTTACCCCTATGTACATTTGTACCGGAGCCACATATACCTTCTTGTATCTAGACATGGTTGTATTTCTTGGAAAACACTCAAAATCTCTACTATACCAAAATTCTAGGAAGTTCTTCTATAATAATCCTCAAATTCTATCTTATGGTAATGTGCTCTAATCAGATTTTATCTAAATATAGAGTCCAAGGTCTGTACTAAACTTCCTCTAATACCAACGGGAACTCCTCAACCCTAGAAACCCAGAGTTAGTGCATTATTACGTATCATTGGCATGATCAAAAAAGATCAAATCCCAAATGAAATATTATTTTAGTAGCCTTGGAAGTACTAGATAAATTCATATGGTATACCTTACATCATAAAAGGGAAAAATACAACAACATTGTTTCTATAGACAACACTGAGATCCTATAGACAATCCCTACATGACAGTCATAATATACTTCTTCACATACTAGAAAAAATAAAAAATTGAAAGGGGTGAGCTAAGATGCTCAGTAAGGATAATAATATAGAGAAAACATTTAATAATAAGCATAAAAATTTAAGGTAATGTATAAGATTAAAACAAATTCCTTTTAAACATGAACTTCAGCATAATATGAAAAACATAAAATAAAATAATTCTATTTTCTTATTCACATGGATATTCTACTAGTCGAATAATCACATGTATTATCAATAGCCACATTCGGAATTATGGAATGCATAATGCCAGACTTTCAAAACCACATAGTCAAGGCCTTGTTCCAATACTACAAATAAGATTTTGTCATTGCCTTCTGTGAAGACACTAGATTTTTTCATGAGATCAATCGATGCATCGAGGAGCTATAAGGCTCTACCCATCACTTACTAAGTCCAAAGAATTCCTTGTATGAGAAGAATTAAATATAACATAAACAATTTTATTAAAACTAGCATACGAAATGTCAATACATTATCTATAAAACATGAATGGTATAAAAATTACACATCCACAGAAAAACATATCACCAAATATTCAATACAATAAGGAAGTATTGTATAATAATAAATCAACTTCAAATTAGCTTAAATTCCATCAAAGGATGTCAACATAGATGAAATCAACACCTTTTTTAAAGAAATATCTCTTACTATTTTTAAATCATTTAAATGTCATATATTTATAATAGAAAACATTTATTTTGAAAATATTCTTATAAAATTGTAAGGGAATATTCAACATTATTATAATGACAGAAAATATCTACACCTGCCATATAAGTTAAAAAACATTTTTACCTTAATTTTGTCCAAAAGGTCATAAAGTACATTGTTTGGAAAATAAAGGAAAGATTCCTTTCAAACCATTATATAAAAAGTAAAAAAAGGTTATAAATTAATTTAACACATATTATAGTAAATAGTAAGAATTTTTTGAAATACATTTTTATGAAACATGGATGTGGATGATAAATATGCCTCAATAGATACTTACATAAAAACAACCTCGTATAATAAAGAGATTGGGAAATTAACCCTCAAATTGTTATTTTCGTTGGTCGAGGGTAGGTTAAACTATTGTATAATGGTAAAATAATTTGTATTAAATTATAATAGAATCATATACAATAATATGTTTTTATATAATATCATTTAACATTGCTTTGTTAATAATATCTTAGTATTATTGTCGTTTTGGGTGTTAACTGATTCGTTTTCCTTTACACGGTTTGTTATGTAAGTAATGATTGTTATGGATATAATATATCTTATTCATATTAAGAATGTTATTAAGTCTGTAAACAGTATATTTAATAATATAATGAATATTATTCTTGATTGGATTATGATGGGGAGTAATCTTTTTGCATTCGTTGAGACTGTAATCTGTACATACGCACAAACGACAATATAATTATTTTGATATTAAAATAATATATAATTAGATGGTATATCAAATATACATAATCATTATCAAGTTATATTTATTATTTACATCAATTACACATCATTGTTATACCAATCCAAATAATACAATATTGAATAACAATTGCACCATGACGTGGAGATGGTAAGCCGTACGTACGCACGTATGGTGACATGTCATTAAAAGGATAGATAGAATAATGAAAATGGTTGTACCATATTTATAATAACATCACAATATATAGAAGAAATTGGATTTATTATTTTATATTGGAAAAAACAAAGAAATAGGAAGTAGAAGATGAAAGGAACTTTGAAGAGGTGGTGAAATATTTATCTCTTCTTCGGGTTCTTCCTTTTAATTTGATCAAAAGGGATGCTTAGGTTAGCTTTCTGACAAAAGTAAGGCCTCTAGGAAAAGGGGAGGACAGTTGATAAGGTATTTGGATGGATTTTTTCTGAGACAAAAGGTTTTGAATGTGTGGATGTGAGGGAAAGGGGAAGTTCCCTTTTATAAGAGGGGTGAGGGGAACCTTAGGAAAATATAGAAATGTTATTTTATAATAAACTCATTTTTGGTTTCTAATGGATAAAAAATGAACTAGTTAATGGATAAGGTGAGTATGGGTTAAAAACCACTCAAACAATATGTTTTATATAGGATTGGGTCACTATATTAACTTTATTCTTTATATTTAACTCTTAGTAAAATAGTTTGACATTAACCATATCTCCTTTTATTTTTATATTATATGGCTAATAATCATACAATAAACATCCAAGATAACCGTATGTGGTTCATTAATGACATATATAATATTATTTAAGACCTTTTTGAAGAACCTTATATTTTTAGGAATATAATATCAATTAATAATATAATATTTGTTTTAAAAAAACATTTATGTAAATTTAGACACAATTTGGTATTTTGTTTTTTCAAAATTCATAAAAGCATTATTAATTCGATAAAAATTCATATAACCAACCCTAACATGTCATATTAACCTAAGAAATTTGTGTAATTTTTAAAAAGTATCAAATTAAATTTATTTGGATATTTCTAATATCAATTATTTTATTATTTCATTAATTAGATAATCACTTCATCATCATTGTGTCATAAATAAATTTAATTATTCAATGACTAAAAATTATAAATAAAAAATCATTATGTATAAAATGGTTTTATATTTCTAATGAATAATTATAGTAAAATTTATCAATTGTGTAACCTTAAATTAAAAATGTTTAAGTTATTAAACATTAATTTTAACTCTTTTAACTCTTCTTTGAATTAAATAATAATAAATGTCCTAATCTAATCCATGTTGACCTAAATGATCATATTTTATTCCTATGGTAAGTTTTGGTCGAATTACAATAATACAATAGAATCAAGACATGTTTTAGGGTAATAATAATATCAAATTTACCCTTAATTACCCTATTAATTTTATCTGTGTTAAATAAAAGTAAAAAGTTACTAATCACCAAAAAATATTTTCATCTTATTGAACCAAATTTTACTTATTGATATCAACAGTGTCTCTCAGATTTTGTAAATTCAACTCACAGAAGTGGTAAAATTAGGTTTTAAGTAAATTTCCAAATGCACATAGGAGGTAGGGGGAAGACGGTAAATGGTTATATAAAATTTTAATATATATAAAATTATTATAAACTGACCCCAATGAATTAAATTCAACTTATATAGGTATTATGTATCTATTTTGACTTAAAATAAATTTAAATAAAATATATAATTATTTAAATAAAAAGTCAGTTTTAAACAATAACTCAGTGTTTTTCACTATATATCAAAAATTGAATGTTTTAAAAAAAATACCAAAAATTCACCCTAATCTTATTTCTGTACTACAAATCCAAAATTAAAGTCCATTTTGAAAGATAATATTTATAAAATCGAAAAAATTGGGTATTACTATTCATAATGCCTAGTTTGATTGATTGTGGTATGTTAGAACTCGAAGTTGTGCAAAACACACGGTATTGTATTATTCAAAGAGAAGCATACTGTGGAAGCTTGGGGTGTTACAACTACACTACTAATACTCATTATAGAGTATAATGTTAAATTAACAGGAGATGGTGTAGAAATTGTATTAGAGTCTTGCAAATTAAACAATTTTTGGAATTTTTTTGAGTAATTATTCTATTGTATCAAAATATTTCCATTATTTCTTTCTTGATAGATTTTCATCCCCAGAATCTTGTTTGCGAGTCCCAAGTCATTATTATTAAACTCCATAGACTATTGTGCCTTTTTATCATAGATCTCAACATATTTCATGACTAAAATCTACATGTCATCAATATACAAATAAATAATAACGAAATTATTACCATCCAAAAACCTACAATATTATCATTGATTGGAATGAAGTATCCTATATCCATGGATCATGATATAGGTATCAAATCTATTATACCAACACCTCGGCACGTACTTTAGACCATATAGATATTTTTTCAACTTTTAAACCATATTATTTTTTCATTCTTCTATAATAACTTTTGGTTGGAGAATATATATTTCTTCATTATGATTACCATGGATAAAACATGTCTTCACATCCATTTACTATCAATGTAAACTTTACATATCACACATTTCTATAACTATGCTAACAATTTTCAATATAGAAATAAGAGAAAATATTTCCTTGAAATCATTACCTTCCTTATGAGCATATCCATTGATAACCATTCTTGCATGATATCCTTCTACATGGACCTTTCCGCCCTAATTGATCTAAAATATCTTTTTTTCTGATATCCTTCCTTATACGAGGTAATGAAACATGTCCTCGAGTCTTGTTCTTGTGAAGAGTATCATGTTAATCCTAAATCACTGCCATCCATGAAGATACATAGAGAATCTTGGTCGCCTCAACAAAAGAAGATTGATCTCCATCCTCCATCATCCATCAATTAGAAATATGATATATTTCTCTCAGTGGCATAATTTGAGTCCCATAATGGTGTTCATTTTTCTTAACAATGGGGTCCCACAAACAATACCTCTTCATACCATCTTCGTATCCTAATGTGATACAATTAATGGATCTTGAATCCCACTTTGATCATTCTGGGTCATTAAATAATGCATATATAGTGCATACAAAATTAGGTAACCAATAAACATTAACAAGATTACCAGGCCACATATCTATTAGTTTCTTCGGATTAATCACCATTGAAAGAGATCAGTTGAACACCTAACATGTGATATTGACAATATATGGCCATAATATTTTGTCAATTCATGTCATCTTCCACATAAACCTTGTTTTATCTAAAATAGTACTATTTATCTAGTCTTCTGTTTGATTTTAGTATGGACTGTAAAACTCCATAAACTATCTACTAATTCTAACTTGATGTAAAAAATTATCAAACTCATTTCTTATATATTTTCCACCTTTTTCGGTCGTCAGACAATTGATCTTATTTCCATATTAAATATCCTACCATTATTTTAATGTTTTAAAGAATTACAAAATATACTTTTCTCTTGAATATGTACACCAAGAATCTCTTCAAATAATCATAAATGAATTGTACAAAGTACCTTTCTTCTCCTTGGGATATAAATAGTGTAGGAAAAAATGTTGTAATGTCTAAACTCGATGATCTCTTTTCTTTGTTTCGTTGGCATACTGAATAATATCATATGATTCTTTCTCAAAACACAATGTTAAAAAAATTTCAAGGATTACCTATATAATCCTAGAAGACAACTTATGATATGATATAATCTTCAGGCCTTGTTCTGACATATATCCAAGCATTCAATTCCATAATGTTGTCAATAATTTTACCAATATAGTTGACACAATAACTATCTCATCCTACTTGTACATTTCACCCATAAGAATTTAAATATTTTTATATATATTATTTTAGTTTATTACTATAATAATTTCCTTCATAATTATCATCACTCCATTATGGGTCATATTCTTGCATATGATATCATAAATATTCCCCAAAGATAATATATTCTTCTTCAAGAACTCAATATGTGGTAATCCTTGGATGGTTAAAACCATCATTCAACTTTAGTTTGATGGTATTAACTCCAATAATCTTCTAGGTGTGATGGAACCCCATGTAAAAAGTATTTATGAGATAGTTTCAGACTAATCAAACTATTCCAAACGAGATTTCATCTTTCATGTTCCCCCTATATCGATTATCCCTTATTCATTTATATGTTACCTTCTTTCATCATTCATCACCACATCATTGACTAGTATATATCCTTTTTTAGAAGTATTCATCACATATCCCTTAATTTAGTGATTCTAGATACCCCTAGAACCACTCTCTATCATCACATCTTCCGGTCTTTCATCAATTTTGAGTTAGAAATCATCATTTTGCAACATTTCTTGCATCTTCATTTTCCAAAATTAAATACTATGCCGATTGAATTTTCAATCATGAATATATCTTTCATATAGAAACACCATCATTCTAGAACCTCCCCTATTTAAAAATAATGTATTTATTAATTTCAATACATTTTTTTGGATGTGACAGATCAATCGAACTTATAATCAAAATGAATACTAAAATTTATTAGAATAATTATTACCAAAAAAATGAACAAAACAAGGAAAAAACATCATATAATAACACCTGTGGGACAAAAAATGATTGGTAAACCAGTTTATTGATAATTTTGAAATAAAATAAATTTTTAAATGTGGAGATAAATGAAACCAGATGTAATGTGGAAACACTTCAAAATTATAGGGAAAAAACCACATGAAAATAAAAGGATTACTTTTGGTAAAATTGGGTACACACTCCATCACTATTACAAGGAGAATACCCTTGTAAAATTAATATTGAATAATATATAAATAAAAATCATAAATATTTAGTTCTCAAATAAGATAATGGTGATAAGAACCCAGCGAAGTTGATGTTCAAAGCATTTGGAGAGAGCCCCATTTACTAGCTGCCCCTCACCCTCCAGCTCATCCTTTTCTGGTGTTTTAGTGGGGTTTATCCGCCCAAAAAATCTAACACATCTTTCCCTCCCCTAAATTATTTAGGAGGGAAACCCCTATCTTGAAAATAATATTCTTCCAACAGAGTGAAACGATAATTACAAAACAAACATAGGGATTTAGGAAAATGGGATCGTGTTCTGTATTGATATAAGAAGGCTATTTTCATCTTATTCAAGTTCTTCACATAGAAAACTATTATGAATAGTAAATAAGGTTTTTGGTAATCCCTTATGTTATTTAAAAGTGATACTAATACATTTTATAGTTATTAAATTCTTCTAAAGAACTTGATGATGTCTATTAATTTTATGAATTTAATTTTGGGTGAAAGCTCATAAATGGAATCTTTTTTATCAATATTATTATAAAATACAAAAATGAAATGGGATTATCCCATAACTACATCCATTAATAATGACCAATAATAATGGTATTATAAATTTGAAATAAAAATTATGAAATTCAATCAAACTAGAACAAAACAAAATAATATGGTTATTAAATAAAAAAACTAATCACAAAATATGATTTTTTTACATGTGACTCACCCTTTTCATTACCATTATTTTTATCTTTTATTCCGAAGTCAAAAAATCAACAAAAGTTCATAATCATTTAAAATCAAAAAATAGATAAATCTGTAATTATGATTTTTAGATTAGAAAAAATCTATTTCTCTAAATTTCTGATATCATACTCATTTATTTTAAAAAATCACATTTAGATCATCAATTTAGTATAGTTTCCACCAATAAAAATCTATATTTTTAAAAGTTATTGGTCCCTTCTATATTTCAAACCACAATATCTTTTATTCAATTTTTCAGCATTCCAGGAAGGTCTATAATTATGTTGAATGTTTGAATATATTTTAATTTTTATAATGAATTTTAATTAAATTTTTTTTAATAATTTAAAATGTTAAATGAGTTTTAAATATATAGAATTTTAGTAGTTGAAAAAGGAAAAAACCCAAATAGAAATACAATTTAAAAAATCATAAATGTAAAAATTTAGATTCATTATGACAATGTTTTTTGTAATTTACTGTAGATAAATTCACTTATGATAATAATTTATAAAAAAATATTCGAATTATTATCCACATGATACAAATAAATTTTTAAGGCATTATCTATAAAAATATCCTTTCTAGATAAAATAGATTAGATTTCCAAAAAAAGAAAAATATGGAATTTTATCATTAAATAATCAAAAATACTATTTTAAATATTATTATTTGTTAAAATATACTCTAAAAAATTGTAGACTTCTTCTTATATTGTTAACATATGAGAATAAATTTTTAGTAACAAAAAATTGGTTGTGATGTTTTTAATAGAATATTTTACAAACTGAAATAATGTGATTGAATTAAAATTTATTTTAGTGGTTTAAATAGTTATTATAAAATTGATTAAAAAGTACCTATAAAACTATAATGTAAAAAATAGAAACATATCAATGTTTCGAAAATAAGAAAATATATAATCATATTGAAGGAAAATAATAAATTAATTTATCTATATTAACTTATTGCATTATATTTTTCCATGGCAGTTGTTGTTTTTCAAGGAAATTATTAACCAATGAACTCGTTTAATTAAGGAAACATTCTTGAGATTAAAAATATCTTTGGTGGTGAAGTAATATACAATTATCCATGAGTTCTTCAGTCAGAATTACAACGGATGATAGAGGCAGTGGTATATCTCCAATGATAGAATAACCATCAGAAGTTCACACGTAATGATGGTTTTATAGTGATGTGATGGATGTCTATAAGTTCAAAAAAGTTGTAGGTTAGTGGGTTTGTAATCCATATTGGGTGTTCATGTTTAATTATTCATGACATTAGAGTAGTTGATATTATATGTTTAGTAGGATACATATAGTATTAAAGAGGGTTGGACCTCCAGTGAAAAGTGTGATTCCAGAATTCATTGTAAAGTGAGGATCCTGAGTAATTACATGTATATAGTAATTTGTTACTCTTGTTTTATCTTATTTTCGATTCTAATTGAAGTGGTTTCTTACGAAGAATGCCTAAAAACTACATATCTTATAATATGAAAAGTGTAATTTATAAATACATAAATATAAATAGTTTTATGGATGTTTTTTTGTTATATTAAACCCTTATTCCTTTATTTTTTACCATTTAAACTCATTTTATCCTTAACATAGGTGACAAATATTTATTAGAGTTACTATTCACTATGACAAAAAATAATGTTAATCATATTACCTCATATTAATTATATTTATTCTTAACATGGAATCCATTTTAAATAATTTATCTCTTTTATACGAAATACATTACTTTTATTATATGTTCACAAAAAACGATTAAAAATAGTTTTATAGAAAAATGAATTTTTATGTACAAAAATGTTTTTATATAAAAATTAGCCATAATATTAATAATAATGGAATTAGTTTTATTATTTTTAAGAAAAAATAGATAATGAAATTTTTAAATAAATTAAAATTAATATTTTAATTTTTAAATACTTCATTAGAAAATATAGTTTTCTATAATATCAATATTATTTCATTATTCACTAAACATTTAATTTTTTAAGAAAAATCCCAAAAAAGCATGAAAAGATAATATTGACATGATGATTTTAAAATTGATATAATTCTTTTTAAAATTAATTTATATATTTAATAAATTTTTATTTTAATCATGTTATTATATAATGCTAGGTTAATTATAATATTGTTTCATTAGAAAGAAAATCTTAATTAAAATAATTATGTATCTTATGGTACATTCATCCTACCTTCAAAATTTTCATCCTAAAAAATTATAGAATCACTCTTCAAGAATAAATGTGGGTTATTATTTATCATAACTTCATAAGTCTCTCATGTCACCTCTTATAACATATGATTTATCAAATTTAATTTTACCATCTAAGTCACCTGATTCCTCTACACTTATTCTCTTATTTAACGAATCTAGAAAAGTTCTTCCATTTTAGATAAATCCAGTTCCAATTATTCTTCTGAAAAGTTAATAACATGTGACAGTTCTAGCATGTACTTCCTAAATAGAGTTATATGGAACATGTGATGATATCTAAAGAGGTTAGGTGGCATTTCTAAATAGTAATCCACAACCCCATTTCATTATAGAATTTCAAAATTCCCAATGTACCTAGGGCTTAGTTTTACATTAATTTTGAACCCTATAATTCCATTCCATAGAGATACCTTTAATAAAACACAATCTCTCATTTGAAATTATAAATCCTTATTTTCAGTTAGAATCATAACTTCACTATCTATATTTAGTTTCCTTAATATGATTTTTAATTTCCTCCACATTCATTTTTGTCTCCAACATTTGATATGGGCTTACAATATTTTTATCCCAAAATATATCTAAAAATTTTGATGTATCAAAACTCTTTCCATACAATACATTTTGATGGTGTTATTCAAACACTTTAAAGGAAGTTATTATTATATATAAATTCCAACAAAGATAAATAGTCATCCCACATACATTGAAATTCAATCGATCATGATGTAAAAATATATTCTAATGTATAAATAGTCCTTTTAAAATACCCATCAGTTTTAGGATGATAAGCCGTGCTAAAACCTAGATCGGTGTCAAGATCATTCTGATAAATATTCTTTATTTTTGATGTAAACGACATATCATGATCACATATAATAGAAATAGGTGCACCATGGTGAAAATACACCTTATATCAATATTTCATCATCTAAATCATAAACCATCAGCATAAGGTATAAGGATGGTATTGAAGTATCATATCCTCAATGAATAAAAAATAACATTAAATTATGTTATCATATATGAAAAATGCATTTCAAATATCAACCGAATATTTCTTGAGGAAAATACTATTTTTATTTTGAAATCACATATTTAAAATCATATACTTCCGAGAATATTAGGTAAATTATTTTCTTTTAAAATAATTATTCAATCAGGTAATGGAATATTCAAAAAATTTAGCAATTAGGATGATAAGAAATTAAATTCATGTTGTAATAGTTAAAACAAAGTTTTCATTCCAAGATTTTGTAAAAATTACCTCCCTCAAATAATGAAAAGAGGATTAATATTGAACCATGTTATAGAAATTGAAAATTGAAAAAATAAATTATAATTAATCGTCATATTTCTAAAAACATTCTCGAAAATGTTATAATGAAAATGTTGACATAGAAGACAATGTTTCCCGACCTAATCCAAAAAAATATTAGTTTTTCATAAAATCATTATTATGGTCCCTTGGGTACATAAATTGAGGGAAATAAAAGGAAAAGATGTAATACCCAGAAATAAATAGTGGATAATAAAATAAATAATATTTGGGATAATTAAATAATATTATTTCATTATATTAAATTTATGTATAATTAATGCTAGAAAAGGTGAGATTGTAAAATAAAACCATTACCCCAACTTCGAATAGTTTCGTAAGTGATCTAACCTCCTCTATAATAAATTTAAATTTAATAAAATTATATATTATTAACATATAATTAATTTTAATATCATATATGATTCACTTATAATATTTCAACACCTATTTATTAAAATCATCATTTCTGGATGTTAACCATTTCATTTTTCCTGAATGATACAGATCCATAGTTTTAGAGCTTCTAATCTGATCATGGTATTGTCTAATATAGACTTTTTTTGATGATATAAATATAATTTATATTAATTATATTTATAATTATATCCATCCATAAAATGTTGATATTGAAAAATAAATTACACCATTCATTGAGATGATAGTTTGCATGAGTCTGGCCGGCCAGCGCGGGCCGGTCCTGCCTGAGGGAATTTGTCCCCTCTTCGGACGCCCGTAATCTTCATTACGAGTGTCTGTTTTGAGTGTCGTATGTGGAAGTTCCTTACTTTCATCAAGACGAACTTTTTTATAAGGTTTCAGGGATTTTAAATTCTCAAAATGAGGGGCCTTGGGGGGCACAACACGCCTTTAAGTGAATTAGCGTTTTCCCGGGGGTTGTTGTTTTGGGAAGCATGGACACATCTGATGTCCATTTTGATTGTCGTCAGTGGATTTGTGACCCTGGCGTCAAGATGAAGATTTCCAAGGAATTTTTGGGCATTGAATCCGGAGTTGAGGCGTGTGCCCCATGACCCATCTTTTAAGCTGTGAGGAGCGTTTAGCTACTTTTTCAATGGGCATCCGTTTGGGGCATGCAAGAAGTTTTTTCTGAGTGTTTTTCTTGGGGCATTGCAATGGCACAATCTTCCCTCTTTAATTCCTCATGGTGGTGCGGGACCCGTGATGGTCGTTTTGGGATTTGGTGGTGATTTTAAGCTTTATCATCGGGTGTCCGTTTTACAAACATGAATAGTAGATCTTGTGTAATTTTTCAAGAGGATCACAACGACAAGATCTGTTTGTAGCGCTTTGGGACTGGGAGGCAGGCCCCACATAGTACAGCTCATGTGCGGTATGGCAAGACACATCTTTTTCTCCGGATATCCATTCCACTCAAGTGAGTAGTCCTTTTGCCGTGTTTTCCTGAGGGGATCACAATGATGTGACGTGCCTGACTATTTTAGGGGCCGAGGATCGGGATCACGGGATGACGTTTGGGCATAAAGCAGTGTTGGATGACTTTCCTATTGGATATATGTTTGAGGCGATTAAGTAGTCTATCTCACGTGTTTTTCATGAGGATTACAATGGTGTAATCTGTTCAGGCGAGTGGACCCTTTTACGTGACCATATTAAATGTGGAAATATGAAGGGTTCTCTGGTGGTGGTTCTTCTTGCTATGTTCGTAAGCGAAGCCTTGGTGTGTGATCGCATGCACTCCCGTGTGAGTGAAGTATTGCTTGAAGAGATATAGTTGGATGTGCCTTAGCCATTGAGGTGGCAAGTTTGCGTGGTTACATTTACACCCTTTGCGTTGACGTTGGGTTCCGTGTGCACGATATCCATTAGGATGGAAACGTGGTATACGCTAAAAGTATATGGGAACACTTTGAGGTACATGTGGTTGTTTGTTCCTGAGAATGTTTGTGCGCTTGATTGGAGTTGAATTGGGGCCACACGTCGTGTGGGCCCCATGTGTGTGTCGAGTTCTGCTTTGCGTACCCTTGACCTATTCCGACGTATAGGGTCCGTCTTTTCTCTTTTTTAGAATAGAAGGGTTGAGTTTTCCCCTGGTTCTATTCTCGTTTGTTGACCAACAGGGTTGAGTTTTCCCCTGATTCTGTTCTTTTTTGTTGACTAGCAGGGTTGAGTTACCCTGTTCCTATTCTTGTTTGTGGACCAGTAGGGTTATGTTTTCCCCCTAGTTCTGTTCACGATTATTTTGACCAGTAGGGTTGAGTGGTTTTCCCCTGGTTCGGTTCTCGATGGTTTGGCTAGTAGAGTTGCTTCGTGTTCCCTGGTACAGTTCATGTGGATTCGGTGTGACTAACACATTACGCGGGCACCGATCCTCTACCCAGGAGGTTCTTTCCAGCATGGATGGCTGGAAGGGTACCGTACAGTAGGGGTGGCCAATTGTACCATCCAGTAGGGATTTCTAGATTGGTACCATCTAGCAGGGATGGCCAGTACAGCGGTATTCACCGAGTAGTACCATCCAGCAGGGATGGCCAGAGCGGTTTCGGGTTTACCTCTAGCGGGGTTGGGAAGTGGTCCCTGATGCAGGGTTTACCTCTTACTGGGTTGGTAAGTTGTCCATGATGCCGGGTTTTCCTCCAGGAGGGCTGGGATGTGGCCCTTGATGACGGTTCTGAGCCTCCCTCAAGCGGCGTACCCTTTTACAGGACTGGGCATTGGGACTCATCGATGACTTCAGTCGGGTTTCCCTCCAGTGTATTACTCTTTTATGAGACTGGGCGGTGTGGCACCCATCAACTTTTTCCTGGTCTCCCTCCAGGGGGAACCCATCGACTTCCATGGATTACCCTCAAGCGGGGCTGGGCAGGGGGTCGCCTGTCGACTATCAGGAGACCTCTCAACTACGGGGTAGTGATGAGCTGTGGTTTGACGTTCCCCAGAACACTCAAGTACGAGGGGTGCTTTCCCCAATAAGATGCATCCTTGAGACGTGACGTAAAACCATGCAGGGGAGTTAGTGCCGCCCAAAATAGATAGTGTCAATGTGTAGTGATTTGATCCCCTTGACTTGCAGTTCGGGGAAGATGTATGGGTTTCTAGGCATTGATGGTGTTTACTTCTAGGACTGTTGTCTACTCATTTTCTTGGGCTGAGATATGGTATGGAGATCCCCTTATTATCATTCTCAGGTTTCTTGATAGAGCATATATATATGTATACCTTGTTCCAGTACCCACTTCTTGGGCTTGGTTACTCTGTCTCTAGGAGAGGCGAAGACGTGCGGGGTATGCCACACGCTTTCCGTGTCGATATTCTCATGGTTGAATGAGTCTAATCTCCTACTATAGGTAGCGAATACTCTACGAGAAGTTCATTTTCACAATATTATCTGCTCCTTGTGTCGGGACGAGTCTACCACTTTTCTCTTGTTGGTTTGAGCTGGACACTCTACTGTTACTTTACTGCACTCTCGGTTGTACTCATTTACATTTCCCTATTTGATCTACTGCTCACTCTTTGGTACCTACTTTATTGCTCCCTCGATTTTTTGAGGTATCCTATTGAGTATTTTTATACTCACCCCTACTTGGGATTTGCCTGCACTTTGTGTGCCCTTTCAGATGACATACAGGTTGGTCATGACTTCAGTGGAGCTTAGTAGTTTTGGAGCATGGACCGCGTTTGGCGGTTGTAGTTGGGGTCCAGGTGTGGGACCCTCCCCGCTATTTGCTGTTGTTTACATGTTGCCGGGTTGTGCCTCTTTTCTGGCCAGACATGTGTTTTTCCCTTTTTCTTTTCAGTTTACCTTTAGCACTTTCGTTGTACTGTTTAGAGGTTGATGCACTTTGTGGTTTATTTATAGCAGTTGGTACTTTACTTTTCTTTTTACTCTACACATCTGCATTGAGTTGGTTGCGTGTGTGTGTACAGGTACTCAGGAAAAGGCCTCCCGGAGTTGTTTTTCCTTCGGCGCTTGCCGCCATCCCCTAGCCTATAGAGGTGGGCTTGGGGTAGTTGCGGCTCGAGCTAGGGTAGGGTAGGGTTGTGAAAAAGTGGTTTCGGAGGTGGTTCTTTCCTTGGGACATTGTTCGGACGTCCATAAAACAAGGAATTGGTTGGGATTTAGGGAAACAATGTTTACATGTATCGAGATCAGCTCGCAGGCCATGGAGTCCAGTGATTGTGCGACGGCCGACGTATCCATTCACCAAGACCCTAATAACCCACTTGTCGTCTCGACATGCTGAGACACTTCTTGCAGGGAAAATTGGTTTGTGCATCACATAGGATTGAGTCTTGACTATCCTTCTTGAGTCAGCTCCCCATTTTTATTTATGTTGTGATATACATATATGCTCATCTGAAAGAGGAACACTTTGATGACATTCAGGATGTTTTCATGAAGATAGCAAGCTAGGATACCAACTTTGGTGTGTGACGACGATCCTGTGAGCTACGAGGCCACAGTCTAGGACCCATCATGCGATTACCTTTCTCGGAGTGGGCTAGTAGCATCACTCCCACCTAGTGAGTAGCATACAACTTTAGTAGAGCAGAATGAGCTTGATCTCAGGTTGAGCGCGCTCCATGAGTTCCAACAGCAGATACCGCTGAGGTTTGGTGGGGATCCAGAACCTTAGGCTACAATGTTTTGGATGGAGATTGTGGTTCACCATTTCAGTCTTGTGCAGACACTGGTAGGTCTTATGATGGATTGGGCCGCCAACCTTTTCTAGGGAGTAGCATGGTGTTCATGGAGTCGGGTGAATCAGTCTCATGACGAGCCATCACTTTCGTGGGGTGACTTCCATTTTTTTCATGAGGAGTTTTGGCACTCCTTCTTACACTCCATTCAGATTCAAAAGCTCTTGCAGCTTCACCAGGGAGGGATGACAGTGGCCGAGTATGCAGATAGTTTCGCAGACCGTGCATGATTTTACCCGGACATGGTCCGTGATGGAAACTTCAAAGCATGGATGTTTGAGTAGGGTCTCCGCAAGGAGATTGGTGCTATCATAGTACCCTTGGGAATTTCCACATATGATGGGGTGCTAGAGTAGGTGCTGGTGATAAAATGATTCATGTCATGCTCTACAGTTGGTGGTTTTAGTAGGCATGATGGATTCGAGACGTCTACCACTGCTAGCAGGCATCGACTGATAGATCCTCGATGCATGAAGATTTCCGATAACTAGAATCCAGGGCGTGGTCGTACAACACAGTGGCGCCGGAGGGTACTAGGGCATCCTGGAGAGCGCCGATGCTACGCTTCCAATGGGAAAGGTCACTTGTCATGGGACTGCCAGAACAGGTATGGAGAGTATCAGGTAGGCAACAGGTGCACCACCATGTCCGAGGCAGCTCTGTGATCGGAGTGGCACCCAGAAATGTGGTTCTAGCAGAGGATAGGGAGGAGATAGTAGTGGGGGATGACTTTATGATGTCTTCCCATCACCACTAGGTGGTCCGCATTAGGCTCCAGGAGCTGATAGTTGAGACCACAGACTACCGCAAGTTTTGGATGTCTACAATCCTGCAGAGCAAGAGGTGATAAGAGGTACGCTTTACGGATCCTCTACTTTTGGCAGTAGAATTAATAGACTCTATGTGTGAAATGATTTTCTCCCGGATCCTTGCATGAGTTGTTACCAGGGTGACATGGGGCGTCCGTGTAACCCTGTGTTAGTGGAATAGAAGTCGGGGAACCTTTCTCTTTATTCTATGGTGGTGACTCCTTCACCTTTCGGGCATGTAAGAGAGTTTTGGTCGTGGGACATTGACTGTGAAACCTTGCGTGACTAGATATCTTTGGGTGTTTCACCATATGGATATTCTGAAGTAGGGAATCACTGGGCATTGCCCCATGTCCAAAGGGAGATTCTAGTCACGAAGTACGACATAGGGGTTTTTTTGGGAGGTGATCTACCCCCTAAGGCCTTTGGGCCATTTGAGACTGTGCAAAGGAATGGTGAGGTTTTCTACCGCCTTTCCATAACACCAAAGTCTGGAGTGGGTGCACGACGTTTCCCGTGTAACTTACCTAAGAAGATGTGTGCGTAGTCCTATGCACTTCATCGACAAGGGCAGACCCCGCGTGAGCAGATGAAATCCTTTGGTCTGTGTGCGGTGACACATGACTGTGCAAGAGTTCTTCTGGGTATGAAAGAGCCAGGTGTGGGCTTAGTACCCTTTGTTTTTCCCTGGTCTTGTTTTCGTGGATGAAAATCTTGAAGGATGTAATGATGTAAGAACATAGTTTTTGCTATAAAATACTTTGGAATATTCTTGACATTATTCTAGAGTAGCTCTTTCAGACGGCATGCGATTCCGAGCCCCGGTGTGGCCGAAATTAAATTTTCAGTGTCTTCACACTGGGTACGCCAAATAAATAAGATAATTCCTAAATGGAGATTCAGATCAGAAATATGAGTGTACAGATGGATCTAAAATGGGGTGTTTACCCGAGGAAAGACATATAACATGTCATCACGGGACGTTGGGACCCCTCGCCTGTTAAAGAAACATTAAATGGATAAATAATTTATTTATTTATTCCTTTAATGGTTTAAATCAAGTATGTCTTAAACGGTTTCTCAGATGGGGAAACCAAGGGCACCGTTGAATCCAGAATGTTCCTTTTACCCTAGGAGGTGTGTAACTTTCACGGGTGTGGGCCTTCTGTGAAAAATGCCACCAGAGGCGTTTTCTTAATTTAGTAGCCTCGAGTGTTATGTTTTATAACTTTTGAACATGAGCTCAGATTTAATTTATGAGACCACTGTTGTGCTCGGGAGGTGGTGTTTACACTAGGGGAGGCTTAACCTTGACTCCACTAACGGTCCGGGTACGGGACCAACGAGCGGGGAGTTTAAGAGTTTTCTATTTAAACACTTCTCCCCCCTTCTCTTTGTTTGTTTTCCCCTGGTGAAAACCCTCCCAGGAAGGATGAACTCCTCCTCCTCCTCCTCCACTTCTACAAGATGTTGCGGAGACGGAGGATCCCTCATGAAGCGATGGTCAACGCCCAACAATGTAGGATCATTGCGGTTTCTTTTCTTAATTTCGGCATCTAATTTGAGCTCGAATTACTGCATTGAACCTCTATTGAATAATTGAGAAAACCCCATGAATGTATAGTATGTTTTATGAGCTTTCTGAACCACTTTTCTTAATTTAAATAGGTGTTATGAGGCGGTCGCAGTCGTCCGTCGAAGATTGTGGGTTCTCGTGTTTTTTGGCGGTCAAGGGAGGTTGGCGGCGGCGCGCGGTGGTTCCAGGCGGCGAGGGTCCCTCCGTAGCCAATGTCAGTAGGGGTTGCTTCATCGGCAAGCGGCAGGGGGATCTTTCGGGTGAGCTAGTGGTGCAAAGCCGAAGGGTCGGCCAGCTGCGCTAGCCGGTTGACGCATAGGATCGGGGTCGCGGCGCACGACTCCGCGGGGGAACAAGACCCGCCCTCGTCGGGTCTTCACGCGGAAAAACGACTGGCCCCACGAGGGCCAGTTTGTGGGAGACCACAGGTTAGCGCTGGGCCGTACGGCTGACATGTGGGACGGTTTTGCGAGTCAGGCCGGCTGGCGCAGGCCGGCCCAGACTGGGCGGACCGGACGACCAAGGCCGGTCCAGCCCAAGGGTATTTGTCCCATCTTCGGACGCCTGTAACATTCATTACGGGTGTCCGTTTTGTGTTCCATTTGCGGAAGTGCCTTCCTAGCATTAAGAAGAAGTACTTTTTGAGATGGTTTTAGGGATTTTAAATTCCCAAAATGCGGGGCCTCTGGGGTGCAACACGCCATTAAGTGAATTAGCATTTTCCCAGGGGTTATTGTTTTGGGCGGCGCAAACACATCTGATGTCCGTTTTGAGCACCGTCAGTGGCATTGTGACCCTGGAATCAAGATGAAGAATTCCAAGGATTTTTTGGGAATTGAATCTGGAGTTGAGGTGTGGGCCCCACGACCCATCTTTTTATCTTTTGAGCAGTGTTTATCAACCTTTTCATCGGACGTCCATTCAGGGTGTGCGAACAGTCGTTTCTGGGTGTTTTTCCGTGGGCATTGCAATGGCACATTCCACCCACATTAATTCTTCACTCTGGTGCAGGCCTAATGAGGGCCGTATTGGTAGTTGGTGGTGATTTCTAGCTTTATCACTGAGTGTCTGTTTTGCACTAGTGAATATTCCATCTTGTGTACTTTTTTGAGAGGATCGCAACGACGTGATAGGTTTGTAGTGCTTCGAGACTGGGACGAGGGCCCCAAGTAATACCGCTCATGTGCAGTATGGCGAGACACATCTTTTTCTCTAGATATCCATTCCACTCAAGTGAGCAGTCCTTTTGACATGTTTTCCCGAGTGGATCGTAATGGTGTGATGCTCCCAACTATTTTTGGGGTCGTGGCTCAGGACCATGGGACGCTGTTCGGGTGTAAAGCAGTGTTGGACGACTTTTCCATCGGATATCTGTTTGAGTCGAGTAAGTAGTCTATATCGTGTGTTTTTTCACAAGGATTACAACGGTGTAATCTATTTAGACGAGTAGAGCCTCTTAAGTGATCTTATTAAATATTGAAATATGAATGGTGCTCCGATGGCAGTTCTTCTCATTGTGTTCGGAAGCGATCCCTTGGCATGCGATCGCGTGCACTCCTGTGTGAGTGAATTAATGCTTGAAGAGATGTGGTTGGTTGTGCCTCAGCCGTTGAGGTGGAAAGTTGGAGTTGTTACATTTACGCACTTCATGTTGACGTTGGGTGTCATGTGCACGATAGTGTTTAGGTTAGAAATGTGGTATACACTGGGAGTATACATGAATTCATGGAGGTACATGTGGTTGTTTATTCATGAGAATGTTTGTGCGCATGGTTGGAGTTGACTTGGGACCACACGTAATGTGGTCCCCATGTGTGTGCCGTGTTCTAATTTTCATACCCTTGACCTCTCACGATGTAGAGGGTCCCTTTGTTCTCGTTTTTTGATAAGAAATGTTGAGTTTTATCCTGTTTATGTTCTCATTTGTTGACAAGTAGGGTTGAGTTTTCCCCTGGTTCTATTCTCGTTTGTTGACCGGTAGGGTTGAGTTCCCCTGGTTCGGTTCTCATTTATGGACCAGTAGAGTTGGGTTTCTCCTTGGTCCTGTTCATGATGGTTTTGACTAGTAGGGTTGAGTGGTTTTCCACTTGTTCCTTTTTCGATGGTTTGGCCAACAAAGTTGCTTCGGGTACCCCGGTATAGTTCTTTTGGATTTAGTGTGACTAAAACATTAAGCAGACACGGATCCTCTACCCAGGAGGTTGTTTCCTGCAGGGACGGCTGGTGGGGTACCATACAGCTAGGGTGGCCAGTTGTACCATCCAGCAGGGATGGCCAGAGCGGTACCAACCAGCAGGGATGGCCAGTGAGTTACCATCAACCAGGGATTGCGAGTACAACATTGTTCACCGAGTAGTACCATCCAACAGGGATGGCCAGAGTGGTTCTTGGTTTACCTCCAGTGAGGCTGGGATGTGGTCCGTAATGCCGTGTTTACATCCAACTTGGCTGTGAAGTGGTCCCCGATGCCAGGTTTACCTCCAGCTGGGCAGAATAGTAGTCCCCGATGTTGGGTTTACCTCTAGCTGGGCTGGGAAGTGGTCCCCAATGACGGTTTTGAGCCTCCCCCTAGTGGAGTAACCTTTTACGGGACTGGGCGTTGGGACTCGTCGATGACATTAGCCGAGTCTCCCTCCAGTGGATAACTCTTTTACTGGACTGGGCAGTGTGGCACCCATTTACCTTTGTTGGGTCTCCCTCCAATTGGAACCAGTTGACTTCCAGGGATTAACCTATAGTGGGACTGGGCAGGGGGTCACATGTCTACTTTGAGGAGACCTCTCGACTGTGTGGTAGTGACGAGGTGCGGTTTGACGTCCCCCAGAAATCTCATGTACGAGGGGTGCTTTCGCCACCGAGATGCGTCATTGAGACGCGACCTAAAACAGTGTGGGTGAGTCAGTGCTGCCCAAAGTAGATAGTGTCAAGGTGCGGTGATTTAAGCCCCTTGACTTGCAGTTCAGGGCAGACGTACGGGATGCTGGGCATCGATGGTGTTTACTTCTGAGCCTATTGGCTACTCATTTTCTTGGGCAGAGCTATGGTATGGAGATCCCCTTATGATCTTTTTTGGGTTTTTTGATTGAGTATATATATATGTATAACTTGTTCCAGTACCCACTTCTTGGGCTTGGTTACTACCCCTCTAGGAGAGGAAAAGATGCGCGGGGTATGCCTCGTGATTTCTGTGTCTAGCTTCTTATGGTTGGACGAGTCTACTCTCCTATTATAGGTAGAGAAGTCTCAATGAGAAGTTCGTCTTCTCACAGTTTTCAGTGCCTTATGTCTGGATGAGTCTACCTCTTTTCTCTTGTTGGGTTGAGCTGGACTCTCTAATCTTACATTAATGCACTCTTATTGGTACTCCTTTACTTTTCCTTATTCGATCTACTTATCACCCTTTGGTACCTCCATTATTGCTCCCTCGAGCCTTCGAGGTATCCTACCATGTATTTTTATTCCCACCCCTACTTGGGCTTTTCCCTCAATTCGTGTGCCCATGCAGACGATAGAAAAGTTGGTCGTGAAATCATTGGAGCTTAGGAGTTTAGGAGCTTGGACCACGTTTGGTGGTCGTAGTTGTGTTGTAGGTGTGGGACCCTCCTAGTTGTTTTCTTTTGTTTACCTATTTCCGCGTTGTGGGTCTTTTCTGGTTGGGTGCATGTTTTTCCCTTTTTCTTTTCATTTTACCTTTAGCACTTTCTTTGTACTGTTTAGAGGTCAATTCACTTTGTGGTTTATTTATAAAAGTTGGTACAGCAATTTTCCTTTTACTCTGCACTTCTGTATTGAGTGGGTTGCGTGTGTGTGTACAGGTACTCAGGAAAAGGCATCCCTAGGATTTTTAGACTTTGGCGCTTGTCGCCAACCACTGACCTATGGAGGCGGACTTGGGGTAGTTGCGGCTCGAGCCCGGGTAGGGTTGGGTCATGACAATAAATAAAATAATAAAGTGAAAATTATTTTATTTTATAATTAATAACATGTAAATGGTAACTCAGATTAAAAATGAAAGAGTACAGTTGTGTTCGTTGGGTTGTGTTTCACCTCGACAGATCCTAACCTCGACCGGCGTGGGTCGAGGGTGACTGATAATAATTTTCTGAACATTTTTTCTAGTACGTTCAGTAAACGCATGAGTGGAATTTTGTATCTTTTGAACTGGTGCTCAGAATTGAAATCCAAGGGCACCAATGAACTCATTGTACCGATATTCGCTTAAGGAAACCTTCACTTCGACGATAGTGAGTCTAGAACAAAAGAAATTTCTTTTGGGGGGGGGGGTTTAGAGTTTTAATTAAATAGATATAAAGTGTGTGACTTTATTTTTATTTGATGGTTAAAATATTCTCATGGATGTTGGAAGTGGGACCACCAAACCATAACCTCCCATGAGAGGTTATGGTGGTGGGGCCCAACTGATCCTAACCTACCGCAAGGGGTTAGGACATGGGGACCACATGGGGCCAAACTCCTCTATTAATGTGAGGAGAGGAGAACCTCTAAACTCTCCTTCGTTAATGAGGGAGAGAATCTTCACCTTCCCTAATTAATTCCTTGCCCCAACCTGTGAATTAATTAAGGGGAGCCTATGTAGTTAATTAGACCAATTTTAATATTGTGCCAACAAATTAATAGGATAAAACAATCTATTATTTTCTTGGAATATTCATTTTGGTGGCTTCTATGAGAGGTGTATTTGGGAGAAAGCTCCTGGTGAAGAACCCCATCTCCCAAAGAAGAATTCAAAACGAAGAACATTGACCTTCTTCGACTTCTTTGTCAAAGCTTCAAACATTGTTAGAAGTCTTAGACGACCGATTACCACATCGTCATCAATGAGCTAACGCAACTCGGGATTGGAAGTGCATTGCGAACATGACAAACAATGAATTCCATCATATTATTCCCACGACTTCAACATCGACGACCGAGAATCAAATGTTGGGGGTTCATTTTGTGTTACTTTCCTTTTATTTTTCTCTTTTTCTGATTGGAATATAATCATTGCATCATGGAAAACAAGTGTTTTTCATCTTTCGTACCCTCATGCCTTGTGTTACCACCCTAAACGTGGAGGGTGTGGTCCAAACCAACAAGGCCCGACCCCTCCGCTGTTCTTGTTTGTGTTGTTCCTCGGCATGGCGATGAAGCGGTGTTGAATCGGATGAAGGCACCTACAAAGGTCGGGCTTCCCATAGCCTCAGCGAACCGCATGACCCCCATGGTGTTCTGGTGCCCCGACTGAGCTGGCTCCGCAGGCCGAACAGCCGCCGGCCTCCCGCGCGCCCCGGCCGATCCCCGCCAGCCCATGCTGGCCCGAGCCGCACTAAAACATAACGGCCCGACCTCCTGGCCTTCCGGCCGCCTCCCAGATAGATCGTTCCATGCTCGGTCGCATGCTGGCCTGTCTGGCCGCACCCTACCCAGCCACCTTTCGGCCCGCCGAACGCCCTTCCCGACCGCCCACCGACCCACCTGACACCCTTCCCGGCCGCCCACTTGCCCGCCTCACTCCTTACCTGGCCACCTGGTGGCCCGCTCGGCCGCCTGTCGGCCAGCCCTGTTGCCACCCGACCGAACTAGCACCCAAGACTCACTGGCCTCCCGATCCAGCCTGCATCCCCACCTCGCGGCGCCCTGGATAAACCACTCTAGCCACACCATCCAGGATGAGCCGCATTGGGCCTCTCCCTCACGATGCTCCGGGCTGAAGCGGCCCCGAGCCAGGTCTGAACCACCCCCGCGGCCTGCTAGGCCGGGCCCAGGGGGCCGAGCCGAACCTCACAGGATGGACCGCCCAATGGGCCAGGCCAGACCCATCAGGTTTGACGTGGTCGAGCCAGATCGGGTCGGCCTAGACTGGGTCAGACCAGGTCAGTCCGACTGGGTCGGACCGGACCCAAACCTATTATTGACCCCTTTACTTTCTTTTTCCATATCATTGGCACTGGACAACCGTTTGACGAACCGTCTGTGGCGATGGTTTTCAAGAAGCGTGATGGTCCCTTTGAGTATATCCCACTGCAGTTAGGGGTAAATTTTAAATACAGTCAGGTTGGATCTTGCATGGATCCAACCGGGCCCCCAAAACTAAATGTCTAATAACTCACAGACTGGGTATCTGATTGACATGGCGTCTGTTGTATTAAAACCCCTATGACGAGGCGGAACTTTTAGATACATATACATGGGATTTTTTTATAGTTGGAGTATCAACCTGTTTCTCATGGAGCGGATCCTCTTGGAGACGAGCGAGCATAGTGCAGAGATATCAGACCAGTTATGGTTTTACCCTCAAACGAGGATGGGTAGTAGGTTACCCATTGATCTTTGTGTTTAACCTCCAACTGTGCTGGGCAGGGGTTTACTCATTGACCATTAGGTTTTACCCTCTAGCTGGACTGGGCTATGGGTTACCCGACGTCCTCTTAGGTTTTACCCTCCAGCTGGGCTGGGCAGTGGGTTACCTGTTGACCCTAGGGTTTACCCTCCTCTAGGATGGGTAGTGGGTTACGCGATGACCGCTTAGGGTTTACCCTCCAACTGGGCTAGGCAGTGGGTTACGTGATGACTTCATTAGACTCAAACCTTTCTATGTAGCTAGTCAGTGTCTTTTTTTAGTGAATACCAGAGTGGGACTCCCGGTTGTACGGTACACGCATTGTACATCATAGAGGAGGAGTTCCCTAGTAGTCGAGGATTTGACAACCTGACTGTTGAATTTATTGGATACTATCCCAAGATTAAAATCCTGGTTGAGCTGAGTCAGTAGATTTTTATGTTTACCTCATGATTGTGATGGATTACATGATAACATCGGTATATGTATGGGTATATACCTATATGGGGTTATCTGTTGATTTCATACGTAGTGGTTTATCTATGTTGGATTTAGTTAGACCTTGAGGGTATCAGGGTCCCTATTGTGTATCGTTATGCTCAACCCTACAAGGGATTTTTCCACACCTCATTGTGTTAGTTGGAGACGATAGACAATGCTTTCTGAGGCTGAGAGTAGCAGGACTAGATGGTACTCAGATGTGGACAATAGGACGTGTCGGTACGTGGAGGAGACCGATGGACGTATAATGCTGAGGAGGCTATCTGTACCCACCCTTCAGGTAGGAACAATGGTGGATGATCTAGGAGATGCTCTTCACCTTTAATCTATTTTGTCCTTTTCATTTTTACTTGATTTCAGTTGTACTTGTATTTTCCTGTTAGGTTTGTATTTCATCCTATCTACATTCAACACTATTTGAATATAGTTTAACTTAGTGCTTTTCTTCAATATCTTACTCTATTGTGTGCATTTTCATGTTTTAAAGGAAATACCTTCCCAGTTTATGGATTTAAGCCTTTGGTGGTAGTCGACATCCCCTGGCCTATGGAAGGCGGGCCTGTGGTAGTCATGGTACAGACCTCGGGGGACGGGTCGTGACTATTATAATTCATTTTTTAATTTATATATTTATATTCATATTAGGTTATTTAAAATATATACATATATTTTTATGTATTTATATTTGTGTGTATGTATATGTATTTCTTTATGTATCTGTGTGTATGCATATATTGTAGTATAAATCGGTATGTATATGAATGTATGTGTCTATTTGTGTATGGTCAAGTTTTCATGCATTGTATGTGTATGTATGTTTCGTGAATGTGTAAGTGTATGTTTGTAGATGTATGTTTGTGTTTATGTGTATGTGTATATATGTATGTATGTATGTATGTATAGTCATATATATGCATGTTTGTATATGCGTATATATGAATGTGTATGTGTATTTTAGTAGATGTATATATGAGCATGTGTCTGTGTGGGTTTTCTGTTTATGTATTTTTATGTAGTATGTGTATGTACGTTTATGAACATATAAGTAATTTTTTTATGAATATGTGTTTGTTAGAGTATGTTTGTGTATGTGTACATATATATTCATGCATTTGTATGTTTGTGAATGTTTAAGTGTATTTATCTGTATGTGTATGTTTATTTATGTGTATGTATGTGTATATCTATTTGTGTTTGTTTGTTTGTGTATATATGTTATGTATATGATTATGTATATGAATATGCATATATCATTATACAGTCGGAAAAGTCATTTTTCTTAAATTGATATATCTCATTGTAGCACACACACACACATGTACACACAATCACAGGAAGTGTTATTTGTGTTTTCAAATTTAATTAATCCAATTTAGTATATAAATATACATATACACATTATATATTTTTTAGTTTATTCATTTTTATATCTACATATACTTTATTTATTATTAATAATTAATTTTACTAATATGTTTAGGGGAAGATATGTTGATAATTATTCGAGTATGGAATTCTAATTTCGACCCTTTGACATCATGGGTTTTGGTATTTTCGTGGAATTACCACATGATCGTTGTTTTGATCTACTAGTTGGATCTAGTTTTTTCAACTTATATCATGATGGTTAATCTAGAGGATGTACATGCATGTGCCTTAAATTTCTATCCGTGGTATTGTTTCTGGCTAGGATTTAAATAGAAATCACTTTGGTTCGATTAACGATACATTTTTTAAGCATGATCTTTAAAGAGGTACTATGACGGATGTGGTTTGTAATGAAGACTACATCAATTATAGAATTATAATTTTTAAATATTCAATTATCAATCAATAAGATTTTCCTATTGAAAGATATACATAGAGAACTAATAATTTTATTCCACACTTATCTTCAAGTCATGGATTCTTAGATTAGCGATGTTTACTAATTAGTGACCATTAGTTACCCTTTTTATTTTCCAAGTAAAAATTTAAGTGTTGGGCATTTGGTTATAGACCCATTTCCATCAAATTAGGTATTATCTCTATTTAAGATTAGTATTTTGACATTAGTCATTTAAGTATCAAAATACTCATTCACAAATATGGATTAGAATTATTGGTTTTAACCTGATTCATTAGAATCTAATGATTATATTTGACATAGCCTCAACCATTGGAATACCACTTAAATTGTATTAGGAAACAATTGTTTGCTGATTAGGTTATTTTTATAGAATCATTTTTGATGTTGACCTTACGGTCTCCCTGATTGATAAGGGTTTTTATACCCTTCTAAGGATGAAATTGATCCCCAAATAAATATGAGAAGCCTCATCCTTTTCATAGTATTTCCTAGAATATTTTTTATTCTAAATATATTTATTATAGAGAATGGTTTTTCTCTTTATGTTCTTTGAAAGGGCATGCATATTTCATTTGTAATAAAAATGAATTAAATAACTCCATAGGGAAGAATCAGAATAATCAAGGGGAGGTCTCTAATATGGAAGTGGTTGGAGTATATTTAGTTCCTCATTAATACCCTACTACCACAATAAATAGTAAAATATATTTATATGTGAGGGATTCATAGGATACTTTTAAATTACATTTTGTATCAATGTTTTCATGATATACTATTTTTTTCAGAAGTGTATTCCCTATCTATTATCATGTAATTTCATTTCAATCCTGATCCAAGGGTATCTTATAAATCTAATAAATGAATGTATTTTTTGATCATTGTAGATAATATAAAGTCATCAAAAAAAGTAAATTATCATCAACAGTTTGAGATGGGTATAGGTTCATCAAATGATAACAATATTGGTAAATCGTACAACTAAAATGCTGGGCTTGAATTCATTATTTTTCCTTCAAAAATATTAAAATTAAAAGTGTCATGTGATGTTATTTCTAATTAAGAATCTAATTATCCATCATAATATTCCTTTAATGAAATTAAAATTAATGTAATGGAGGTTGTTCAACGTACTAAGGTTCATGATGTCCTGATTGATGGTGAATTGGATACTTAAGTGGTTGTTGATGAAATAATTCTTAAGGATAAAACAATTGCCTCTTAAATGGTTCAAAAAGGTAAAATGAAGAAAATTGATGATTTCCCACCTAAATTCTATATAATAAAGGGTCCTTCTAACATGGTTTTGTCCCCATCATTAGTGAAACCATAAAATAATAATAAAAACCTCATAGAGTATGACAAAGTCACTCTTAATGTGTGCTTTAATTCCCATGTTGTTTAAGACTAAATATATAGTGTCAATGAGTGATATATTTCACATAGAATGAATTACAATGATGATAAGTTGGACACTAAAACCTCAATATTCCCCTTACTCTAGAATTAGTTAGACATTATACTAGAGGTTTTCAATCTTCTATTTTGTTAGGAGGGTTATCTACTAAAACATGGTCCCCTCCTTCATGGGTCAATAATCAACTTGTTGAATGTTCCTTTGATCAAGACACAAGGAAGATTTGTTTGGATAGAATGAATGTTTTGAGGAATCATCCTATGAATCCTATGGATAATGTTAACTTGTAATCGACTATGAGTTCGAAACATCAGTCACTATCTCAACAACATCTATTTTTAGAAAGTAGGTTTAGCAAATCCAGCTTACTATTTCAATTGCCCCACTAGTTAGAGATATAAAATGATATAACTATGATTATTTCAAATAAAAGTCTAATCCATTAACCTTTAATTTCACTGAATAGTTCGAACATATTTGAACCTTAATATATAGTGCCTCTATTGTGAAAATATTGGGGGATTTAAATTATATCCGTTTTGGGGGTAAGGATGTACTTTAAGGAACTCTTGAGTGCTACATGCTTAATATTTAGGTTTATAATTTAAAATGATTTTCCACTCTTGATTCCTTTGGTTTCCCATATGATCAAGAAACCTCTTTATTGAAAAAAAAGAATAAGGATTCCATTGAGGAAGTACCCACATCCATAGGGATCTCCATTTGTAGCAGAAATGGTACTCGCATTGGGAGGGATATAGTGGACTTGTATAATTTATGAAAAAAATAAGAAAAGATGGAGATGAGGAAAATTATTGTATGGTTAGGGAGCATAGGTCACCTATCAAAATATTTATACCCAAATAACAGGGTAAATAGAATCTCCATGTAAGGCTTGGTGCTCTTATTCCCTATTATTTTCAAAATATTTTTCTTGGTGGTCATTTTTGTCTTCTTTGTGTGGCCCTTGTTGCTTTATCTTTGATTGGTATTTGTTATTCTGGTAGATAAAGTGTCATTTTCTTTATTCTTGTAACATATTTGTCTCAGTTTATTTTCATTAATTAAGGGATCATGGGTTTCAAGCCCATATTTCAACCTATTATTTTATATTTTGTCATTTTTATTCTAATAATTTTTCATTTAAATATATAAATAATAATTATTTATTCATTTTTAATTAGAAATTTATTGTGTATATTTAGTACTTAAACGTATTTTCTAATATTTATTCCTTTTATTTCAATATTTATTCATTTTTATTATTTTATTAATTGATATAATTATTGTTATTCATTCATTATTAATATTATTTTATTTATTATATTTTAATTATTATATTTTATTCATTTTTAACATTTCTTTTTTTAATATTATTTATTGATTTTTAAAATTCAATATAATTCAAAAAAAATTAGTATTTATTCATTTAGTATATTTCAAATGTAAATATATATTTATAGTTAATAATATATTTTTAAATATTAATATTCAATACAATTAATATGTATGTGATTTATATATTTAATAATAATCCATCTATATTTTATTATATCTTTATTTCTATATTTTTTACAATAGTTATTTATTCATTATTAATTAATAATTTAGTATAATCTATTAAATTCTAAATCTAATGTTTACTTTTTTATATTATTATTTTAATATTATTATAAAATTTCATTAATTTATATAAATAAAATTTTTAATTTTTTTTAATATTTTACATGTTTTTCATTTTTATTTAACAAATATTATACTTTATTTATTTATTAATTTTTTAATATCTATTATATTAATTATAAATATTCTATTTATATTTTTTTGTAATATATTCATTTTTAATATCAATTCTTTTAATATTTCTTTAATCTATTCATTTTTAGTATTTTTTGTTCATTTTTTATGATTTAATATCTTTAATATGTTTCTAATTGATAAAATTAAAATTTATTTGTTTTTATTTTTTATTTTAATATTTAAATATTTCTAGAATAATTATTTATTTATTTTGAATTAGCAATTTAATGTAAATATGTTTTTAAATGAATTTTTTATTATTTATTCATTTATAATTTTTTGTAAAATCTGAAATATATATAATATTTATTCATTTTAACATTTCTGTAATTCTAATAATCATATTATTAATTCTTTTTTTCTTTCATATAATAAATATTATTTATTCAATTTTTATATTTTTAAACTTATATAAATAATATTACTTAAACATTTTAAACTACAAAAATATTTTTCAATTTTTTTTGTTATTTGTTCATTTTTATATTGTGTTCATTTTTTAAAATTTCAGTTATTTTTTACCACTGCTAATACATTCCTGTATGTTATATTTAAGGGCCCCTAATTTAGATAATTATTCCTAATTCCATTCAATCTGTTGCAGAAGTTAAACCCAAATGCCTCTCCCTCGAACTCATTAGATGTATCAAGGCTTGATCAAAGGTATTTTTTCGATCATTACTAGTTTTTAATCGATCATGCATTGTTTTTTAAGTTCATCTCATATATAATTCATCCCCGTAGCTATTCCCAGCATCCCCCACTCCTAATTCTCCCCACAACCCCATCACTTTTATTCCATTCCATTTTTTTCTGATCACTACATCAATATCTTTATATTAACCAATCAATTGAACCAGCTATCACTAAAACTCTTTGTCAGTATTTTATCATTAACTTTTTCAAAACCATTTTCAAGTTCTTGTATCAGATTCCAAACTAGTGATATGGGTTTTCTATGTATTTGGTCTCAAATTTGTATTGTGAGGTCGTCTCTTGTTGTTGAGTTCAACAATTTTACCCATCCTTTATTTCGTATATAATCATAGAATTATAAAAATATTATATTAAGAAGAATAAAGGTTAAATAAAACCTAATAATACTAATCATGTTATCATATTTAACAATATTAATTCATGAATTAATTAAAATACATTAAAAATATAAATAAAAAATAAAATAAAAAACTATATTTCACCTAACATAGTTGTAAGTGAATAAAATAAGATAACACATATTATATGAAAACAATATACTAAAAAAATGAAGCACATGGATAAGTAGTTTGAAATATATTGAATCCTCATAAAATATAACACCCCGACCTGAACCACTGAGTCTGTGCTGGAGTTCCACATGATCAAATGTGCCCCCATATGCAAGATTATCCCAACCAGCATTGAGTCATAAATGAACAACATGTAAGAGACTATGCCATTTGTAACAAATAAACATCGAAGTAAAATAAATAAATAAATACAAAATAAATCAAAAATAATTAATAAATAAATAAATTACAATGTATTGGCACCATAAAAAAAATACCATCCCATGAAGTATCAGTATGGAAGGTAATATACATGAACTAGACTAAAATAACAGATCCAATGTATGAGGTAAAGCCAATAGAAAAAATTGGATATAGGCATCAAACATGAAGTACATCAAGAAATGCCTACATCATCTTGATAAACCTACTCAACTATCCACTATAGGTCCTTTACCCCTCATTGGATCCTTGACTATGAAATCTGTATGGGCATTGAAATCTATAAGTGGACTGCAATTCCTGAGAATATTATGATTACAAGAATTTAACAGACACTAGAAATGGACACTAAAATATGAGCATGATATATACTGTTCTATTCCACGAAAGTAAAAAAAGTACAGATAATCAATAATATGGAACCAAAACAAAAATATACCAGTTGGTTCCTTAGAAACTAAGTCTAGCTACTTTAGCCCCAAACTGGAAGAACATTGGGATACTTCTTGATATAAACTCTCAATTGGATTGTCCAAAAGGATGACACATTCCCCTTAATGGAAAAGTCCAATGTATAGTGACCTCTTATCTAACACATCCCTCTATAGGGATAATCTATTAATCTCAACTATCATGCTCAGATACAGTATATATAAAAACAAAATTTAGGATACAAGATGAAAATGATAGATAAAAAATCACATCAAATCAATCTTCATGTTCATCAGAATCCATATTCACGCATCATAAGTACATGTGTCATGGATACTGATGTATAAATCATATGTTTGACCAATAAACATATGTGTTACAGGGATAATAACAAAAACCAAAAATAATGTGAAGAAACCATACAAACATTCCCTAAAGTAAAGGGATTCATAACTTAGGTTAAAGAATGATTTGTGGATAGTTTCATTCTCTAATTCCAAATGCAACAATGGATCCTTGAATCATAAACGAATCAACATTATTTTGAAATATAGGATCAAGGTTATTGAGAAACCACATCCGAAAGATATTCCATGGACAATATACCAAAGAATATCCACAACCAATAATGATATCTATCCAATTGATGTGAAAAGAAGAAATTCTTGAATTAGGGTGTTCATTTTATCATTGATGAATAGATATATTTTTAGATGAAGAAAAAAACCATATATTCAATAAGGGCATAAAAATTTTAATTCATTATGACTAAATTGAAATCTAATGGAATCGATCTAGATTAATAAAAAATAACATTATTGAGAACACATATCAATACATTATTTGGTCATCAAACAATGGTTTTGGAATGGGAGAAAAGGGCCCTAAATCATCAGAGAGGACACAAAGGTCACTACGAATTAAAGAGATAAAAAGAAAATTAGAAGAAATGTGTGGATTTTTTTTAAAACACACATAATGTTTTGGTTTTTACTGGGCCTTGAACAATGCCACAAATGATCGGGTGGCCATTGGGTATAATTGAATCTAACTAGGAGCCTTTACATCCCACCGGTGAGACTCAGGTTACATGAAAAGTTATTGTTCATTCAACAATATAGCTTTAACTTTGTTCTAGCCTCCCCAACTACATTAACCTACCTCTAAAAACATAAAAATAATCTCAAAGGCTATGTAAAACTTGAAAATTTCTGATCCTAAAGTAGAGTGGGCACAATTCTCACCCTCTTATGGATTTATGTCCTCAAGTATTATCCCTTGAGGTTTACTCTAACTACTTAAGCCACTATGCATGTATGTATATTTTCTAATCCCAAATATCTTCTTGAATATGATTGTACTATAACAGAAACTAAACAAAGAAGAATAATATTTCCTCACAAAACCTTCTCAAATTGGTCCACATTCCAAGTATATAACTTCAAAAAAAGTTGCATATGGTGCCAACACAAAATCATCATTTTCAAGCACATGAACTCGATCAGGATCATGCCAATAAAGTTGAGTAACATGGAACACATTGTGCATATCATGATATCATGGAGGAGAGTTTAACAAATAGGACTCTATCAAAATGCATTTCATAATCTGAAACATCCTAATGTAATATAGATCCATCACCCCCGCATCCTCAAATGCTTATTCTTGAACCAAGGAGATAGCTCAAAGAATCCTTTTTTCCCACAACAAATTATAAGGGTCATCTCTATCGATCAACATAAGACAATTACATGGATTGAGTTGTTACTAGACACTTCTTAATAAACCGAAGCTGCTCTGAGGAATAATTCACCATCCTTATCCAAATAACTAATGCTTCACCTGCCTTATGCTCGATGATAGGTGAATGAATTGGTTACCCATATGGAGCCCCAAATGGAGCCATTTGAATGAAGGAATGGAAGATAAATTTATAGGAGAACCCCACAAGAGAAAAATAATCATCCAATGAACTGAAAAAATTTAAAATACAAGTTTGAAGCTTATCCTCTAATGTCTAGATCATTCTCTCAGACTACCAATCAGTCTAGGAATATAATCCATACCTAGCTTCAACTGAGTCCTCATCACCCTCTACAGGCCCTTCCAAAACCATGTTTTAAAATGAAAATATCTATCAGATACCATGAACAAAGGGACTGGATGATGAAAAATGATTGGTTGAACATATAGATTTTATAGCTCTTCCACTTTGTTCATCTATCAAATAATTATAATGTGAGAACCATTAGTCAACCAAACTATAACCACCCAAATGGTGTTTAACCTCTCAAGAACATGGGAAACCCTAACAATGTGTATTTTGTTCCCTTATCCATTCATATAGGCACTGGATGTGTATGGAGAAAACCACCAGGTATTGGATTCTCAACATTGATTTTATAAAAATTTAGACTGAGAGAAACAAAACATTCAATGTCTCTTATCGATCTAGGCCACAAAAATTTTCTTATGACATAATTATACATCTTGTTAAATATGGGGTGCACTTCTCACTATAAAGCATTGGATGTTATTGTGAGATCATCACTCATGGAATACAATACATTCACCCAACCATGAACCATAATAACACCGCATCTATCTAAATAAATACTCAAAATAAAACTATTTACTGCCTACCCATCACATATCATGACACACTATATATCATTTTTTTAATAGGCCTTCACTTATTCCAAAATCAATGATGTGATCAGTATGGTTTCACAAACAACAACTACTCTATCCTTTGAAACTCTAAGCCTCATTTTAACTAATAGAGTTAGGAGTATCCTATTTGATTATGATGTCTTCCACCTAACTTCTTTTTTTCCTACTATGAACACTATTAATAAAATTTGATTCCTTAAAGGATAATCTATTTCAATGTAAATAATATTATAGTACTCTATAAAACACTTATGATTAAGGTTTAGGTCATGTTGGGAGAAGATAGACCAAAAAAATATTGTTGCCTTTATACTTGAAAAATATATCACGGAAGAGGTAATATCTCAAACAATTAGAAGCATGAACCCCAACCACCAAATCAAAATTCATGAGTAGGGTTGTTCCACTCATGTATATATAGATGATGAGACCCATAAGAAACTATCTTATCATCCAACATTCAATAATAATTTTCAAACCAAATATAAAACAACCATGTTTTAGTTGGTTTTCAACATGACCTCATGTCCACCACCATGTATTCAAGAGGTTACTGAATAGTGACAAGTGATAAAGGAAAATTGTGGAGAAATTATTCCATTTGTCCTCGGAAAACATCATAGAAAAATAGTAGAAGTTATCAAAAATCAATAAATAATGAACAAATAAACAAACATTAAAATAGTAGTAGAACAACCCAAAATTCAAACCCATTAAATATTAGTATGGGATGTTTAATATATAATCAAAAACTAAAATAAAGGATACAATGTACAAAGTAAATCCTTTAGAAAAAATAAATCAATTGACATTTATCCCAATGTCCATCCAACAATTCCTACATCCACTAGAGAAACTGTATCTACCATACATTATATATACCTTTCACTTTCCATTTCCCAATCCATGAAATCTATATTAACAAAAAAATGCTTGAGTAGTGTGTGAGTGAAAGACTCGGTATGTCACCACCAAAAACCCTTAACAAATGTTCTTATGATATAATAGTGCAATCCATGAAAGTTAATAGTGTATAGATAATTAATAATATATCAAAGAAGCACAAATAAACACTTCCTGTCAATTGAGACATGATCTACCAAGTTTGGCTCTATGTTATAAGGAATATTGAAATTATGCATAACACATCCCTCACTATGGGATAATCTAGAAACATGGATAAAACATCCCCCAGATTAGATAGTCCAACTCATTCAAGAATCACTTATAAAAAGTCCCTCTTAGGGGATAATCCATTAGGATCAACATTTATCTTCAACCATATGACACATAACAACAAAAAATATGTTAAATGATGAAAATGAAATACCAAACTACATGTCAGATAAAGTGAGTATCATATTCATAATAATTCATATATAAGAAACATATGCACACCTCCTGAGGTCATGAATAAAAAATGGTCTCATGGGGCTACACACACAATCCAAAAATCTTGAAAATAGCCCGTATAAACTTCAATTAAAGTCATAAGATTTTGACCATAGGTGAAACCATGATCAATGGATAGAGGAACCATTCAAGTCCAAAAGAACCACAAAATTAAAAAACCAACTTGATTCAAAACTATATAGAAATCTAGGATAAAATTTTGGTTGAGAACACACCCTAAAGGTAGGTCAAGTTCAATATACCAACTAGGTTCAATTGCTAACAAAAATATTTTCCCAATTTATATGTAGAAGAAAATTCCTTGGAACTAAGTGCTGATTATATCATAGATAAATGAATACTATTGTCGATAAATAAAAACACTCATATTTAATTAGAAAATAAAAAATTGAATTTAGTTTGACCAAGAAGAAAATAATTGATTCGATCTAGATTAAGAAGATAATCACTAAATTAAAAACGCATGATCCATCTATTGTAAATGTATCAAACAAAGGAGCTGAAAAGGTGGAAAATGCCCAAAAATTTCTAGAGGGGGCACCTAGGTCCTTGGGAATAAATGATAACATGATATAATGAGATAAAAACCAGTGAATTGATCATTATTTGGTGATACTTAATTGGTGATCCTTAAAAGAACAACACATAAAGTGGATAGCCTTATTGGGCCTTAAATGATGCTAATGGAGGGATAGTGGCCTCCATAAATAATTTCCTCTCACTAGGAAACTCACTAACATGCCAGTGGGATTTTTCTAACTTGAAAAGGCATATCACATCAACTAGTCTAACCTTATATTGGATCCATTATCACAAATGAATCAAACCCATCTCTAAAAACATAAAAACAAGCTCCAAATATATATGGAAGTTGAAAATAGGCATTCCATAAGGAGATGTGTCATGTGAACAATCTTCCCCTTTTTAATTATTTTAAAACAAACCCAAGTATCCAAAAATTTATCCCCATTTTTTAACAGATAAAATATATAAGATATTATAAATATATCATGAAAATATAAATTTATCAGTGTATAAAGTAGATATAGAATGATAATAAAACAATAATTACTCATCCTCCCATAATAATCAATTATGCCACAATAAAATAGACATATCCCATTAAAAAATTAAACATTAATAATCCCAAGATAATGTTTGGACCAACACATCTCTTATTTTCCAATCTACTATAATAGACCATATCATTTTCTATACTAGATGTTATTAACATTTTTTTAATAGTGAAAAAACATTATGAAAATTTTATATATATTTATATATGTTTTGATTGGGAAATATTATTATTTATACCCTTACACTTATGGAGTTTTAGAAATCCATAGGTTCATTATCCACATTGATAGTCATAACAAAGGAATTATATATCATGATGAATAAATTTTAAAAAATAGAATAACTTATTATATGTGACTTCTTCTAATAGAAATATATTTATTATATATTATATTTTTATAATTTTTGATCTATAAATGTTCTAAAAACTTAATGATGCAATGAAATTTTTTATTAAATATCATTAATATATGTTAAAAAATATGAAGATTAACCTATTGGGATTCTAATCTCACTCCTAATGTGAAATTTTTTTGTTCAATATTAATATTATTGAAACATATATGATATATATGTACTGAAAAAGGACAGATATCAATCATATTAGAAAATAATATGAAAATTGGTATAAAGATTTTATCAATTTTATAAAATATATTCTATTTAATCTTTTCCAAATCCTTTTTTCATGTTTACACTATTTTTATTAAAGACAAATTAGAATATATGATTTTTAAGAATAGTTGATTTATTATGGAATTGATCTAAGGAATAAAAATTTGTCTTAAATCTGCAAATAACTAATTGTCACTAGTTATTAGAAAAAACAATGTTTTATGGATCCTTTAATATGATTACCTATACGAAGGATGATGGATATTGAATCATGAATATTATTTCAAGTGTAAAAGGTAGATAAAATTATATTGAGGAAATGGAAATAATAGTTAAAGATGAACTTATAGATTATCCAATGTTTTTTGAGAAGTTTATGAGATGTGATAAAATGTCATTTTAGGTAGGTTGTACTAAAAATATAACATATTCATCCATAATAAAGAAATATAATTTGAAACACTGAAATTTATTGAGTGAATACATATTTATAGAAAGACTTGATCTCTTGAATGATATGCTACCATATTATAATCATATTCCTACCGGGCATATAATTCTAATAAAATGCTATATTCAATTATTATGGTCACAAAAAGAATACATGACAATCTTAATTACTATATATTGTCTCACAAGGACCCCAAATCACTGAAAATTTTACTTATGTGTATTGTGTCTTGATACAAGAAAAGATGAATTAATTATTACAAAAGGTGTATGGTACATTCCAATCAATCCAAGGATTAGGTTTTCATATAGAAGATAGTAAAACACAAGGAAATTGAAGTGATGTTTAAATACATGAATTCAATATGGGAAACTTCAGAACCAATTAGACTCTCCTCGGTGGAATAAAATTGGACACAATTATCCTGAATTTGGAAATGAGTAAAGAAAACTCTATTTTATACTATATATAGATGGATTGAATCTGTTTGGAGCACAAAATATATCTCTCTATACATGTCCCATTTTGTTGGTAAATTATAACATTCCCCTTTTGTTATACATGGTGAATAAAATACATTATGTCACTCTATATATATCAAGAAGTAAACAATTAGGTATTGATATTTTTTATTATTTGGATATATTTCTCTAAGATCAAAAATTAATGTGGGATTCAAGTGTTTTATTTTGTTCTACCTATAGAAATAAACATTTCATGTTGAGAGCCATATTCCATTTTATGACAAATAACTTTCCATCTAATGGATGTTTCATTGGATATATAATTAAAGGAATTTTATTGTTTCACATTTGTGAATAAGGTACAAAATCAATTAGGTTGAAACATTAGTTGAAGAGTATGTTTGTAGAACATTACAATTTTTTTATACTGATGACATAAATACTGATCCTAGAAGACATAGTTTGATTTGAATTTATAAAATGGAAGAAAATTTTATCCACTAACATGTGATCAACAATTTGAGAATGAAAATGATACAATAACTATTTTTATAAACTAGTTTTGAAAAATAATATAAAATCTTATTGGAATAAGTAGTTAGTATTATTCTGAATTATCATACTAGAATTTTTTGAACATCAGAAAACTTTGTGACGAAGTTTATTTAGAAAAAATGTATGTGATAGTTTTTTTATCACATTACAAAATTCACAAAACAAAAAAGGATGACATTAATGTTAGGTTGGACGATATTGATAGGGGAAAAGGGAAGAGATGGTTCTATTGAAGGGTGAAATGTGGAATTTTATACCTCCATATGCTTGTACTATTTCCAGTTAAGAGATATTAGTTTTTAAATAGCTAAAATAATTTAAAGGACACATAATAGTATTTTCCAGTTATCACGAATAACATGTTAATCACAAATTTTATGTTAAAGGTACTAAAATAATGTGGTTTTAATTGTTTGATTCAAGGTTTAATACATGAATCTTTATGTTTCATTCTACCAAATTCTGTATAATACATATTAACCAATATTTGTTACATTTTCAAATCTACATGAAGTAAATTTATGAACTCATAAATTATTCAAACTATTTAAAAGGAAAATTATATTATATTATGTTAATTGGATACGTTCTTCCCTACTTTAATATTTGATAAGAAAGTTCACTTGATGTTTCACATGGTTATAAAGATCCAATTATGTTTTCTTATACATTATAGATGGATATCCCCAGTAAATTGTATATGAAGATTTTGAAAAGTGATGTAAAAAAAAGTCATATAGAAGTTTTTATTGTGATGTGATAAAATATTGGGGAATCTATTTAATTTTTTAACAAAATACCTAATGAATTTTGATAACATTAGTCTCTCAAAATCTCATCCTTGTAGGTAACTTGGGGGGCATTAATTTACAGAATAGATATTGTCCTAATTGACATTATAGATATAGAGTAGGATCTCTTTTACATTTTACACAATGATTAAGAGGTTTTTTCTTATGTTTAAACCCATAAAGTAATTCATAAAAATTTGAACCCATCAAGAGATAAAATAATGATATCAAATACATATAATAGATAGTTTTTAGGATGATTATAAAGCCATTTTTAGGATGTGTATGAATGTAGGAATTCTATTTTAGATTAACTTCGATGGTTATCCAATGGAAAAACTATGAATCTGTTATTTTATTATGGTTATGTAATTAACAGTTATATGGTCAACCTAAATGAACATAATGAATAAATTATGAGGAAAAATAGTTTAGTTAATCTTATGGAAGAATTTATCCATGTATCCAACATAAAGGGAAAAATATAATTTACATGAATATGTCATACATTGGCTTCAGCGAACAAATATTTGAGTTGGATTATACAAACATCCATGTGGTTAATTTTCAATGATAATGGGGTAATAATACAAGATTAGTTAAAATCAATGAATTGGGATTGATAAAGATAAATTTTATTAATGAATCATAGAAGGATGAACTATTACTAATAGAATTATAAAAATTACAAGTTTTTTTCTATCTCTGTCCTACAAACCAATTGTTTTTCAATTGTAATGTTTTCAACTAAAACACCAATAGGTTTAAAAGAGAATTCCATTGAAGATGACCCTTTCATTGGGATGTTGATATAACATCACGGGGGTTCAAATATTGAAAATGACATATAAGCACAAGGGGACTATAATGAGGGTATATGGATACTCGATAGAGTTTCTAAATTCTTACAGCCTAAAAAAGTGTTAGATGCTTAAGATAATGTTTTTTAAATACACTGTGTGTTATTCCATAATATTTTGGGTCTAAAACATCATTAATGTAATTTATATTAAATGTTTAACTACTTATAATAAAAATATATTCTCAAAATGATGATTTTACCAATCTTGGGGAACAGTAGGTTTCTCTACATGCTAGTGCTACCAATCCCAAGTAACAATATATTGAAAATTTTGAATGTGAGGAAATGGTAAAAAGTAAACATCCTATGATTGGGAAAATAATCGGAGAATCAAAGCCAAAAATTATTAACAAACGTTATTAAATTGATAATAAAAGTCCTAAAATTTGAGTTTTTATAGAATTAATGCATGAAACCAACTAAACTAAAATTGATTTTCATTTGTTTCATTGGGGTCACTACTAAAGTTCATGTGTCGATTGATATTCATACAGGGTAATTTTTTTGATGAATACAGTAATATGATAAAACATTAGGGAAACATTATAATATAGTATATCTATTTTACTAAATAATAAAATTATAGAAAATTGATTTACTCTCCATTACTCCTTAAAAAGTGTATTTATATTAGATGACTAGTGAATGAAATATATATTTATGGTCACTAGAGATGACCATCGATCCTTTTCTGCTATTATTACGAAACATCATATTAGGGATAATGAAGGGAATTTAAAATTTCTATATATGTACCTAAGATTAACTAATAAACAAGGAATACAATCATTTTTCTTAATTAGGATTCACCATTTTTGGTACATTGTAATTGGTAAAACATTACTTGTTATTATATGTGTTAATAAAATATATTCTCATTTCTTTCATTACATATTCCAATTTTGTTTTTAGGATGTAACACTATGAGATTTTGAGAATAATTTTTTTTCCAGTTAATTTCTATTCTCAATATTTCCATTCCACATGAAACTCTAAATAGTTATCTATATATATATAGATATTAAAACACTAATTCCAAAATTACCATTACATTCCATACAAACATATCTTGTGCTACACGTAATTCAAACCTAGCTTGTGCTACAAGAAACATGGACATGGCGTACGGTGCACGCAGCACCGAGTTTCGAAACAAAATCTCTTTTTTATTGTATTAATTTTTGAAATAATTTAATTATATCCTAGAATTTAAACATAGTGATAAATTATATTTAAATAATTTTGTTTTATATAAATAAAACATATTGATGATGAAAGATAATATTTTCGGTAATGTCCTTTTTGTATTAGAAAACAACATTTTTTCAAATAAACTAGTTCTAAAAATGGATGTAATATTAGACACAATTAGAAATTTAAAAGGAATAAATAAGCCTCATTTTTTAATTCATAAATTCGAAATTATCCTTGGGTGAGTTTATTTTATTTTCTTGAGAAACTTCATTTTTTGATAAATAGTGAAAACATTGATTTTTAGTTAAAAACCACATTCATTTTAATTAATTATTAAAGTTAAATGTTATTATAAATATGTTATAATGTCACATTAGATTAATATTACATATACTAATAAAAAAATAATTCATTATAGTAAATTTTACTGTGAAACTGAATTTAAAATCATAACAATCTGTTGAAATTTTTCATACTTTGAAACCCTGTTATTTTGACATGTTTGTTGGATTAACACTAATCATAATTTTTCTGCATCTATGAAGTGAATTTAAAAAATAAAAAAAAACACCATTTTATTCAGTATCATATTTAGATCCTAATGAGGCCATGTTAGTTTATGACCAAAATGATTTGTAAATGTGATTAAAATTAATCACAACAATTGAAGACAAATTAAGCTTAATTAGAGACTAAACCATAAAATCAGGGGTCCAAATGACCTATAAAATTGTAAAAACCCAATTTTCTATCAATACTTCGGCCTCAAACCTTCCAGTATTGAGTTTGGTTGTCTGGGGTAGACTTATTTTAGGTAATATCATGTGAAAACCGAATTTGTTTTTAAAAATTCCATGTAAGTAATTTTCCTTCCATATAAAATACCACCAACTCTACCCACTCCAGAAAACCTATATAACCTATTAAGTAAGTCCATGATATTCCCATGTAGCCTCCAAAAAATCCTGTCTTCGACCTTGAAGCATCCCTTTTGGCAGAAATCATCACAATGATTCCTTTCGGTACAAAACCCAAAGGACTTACCCAATTTAAAGGTATTGTCTTCTGTCAAACTCCTTTCCTTTATTTTATTTATTTTTCCCCTCCAATCTCTTTTTACATTAGTGTGTGAAACAACCAGTTTAATACATGTAATGTGATGTATTTATAAAAATGGTCTGACCTACACTTACACACACTACCATCTAAAGGATGTTCAACATATTGTTTCTGTGTTCGGAGAACTATTGCTTCACAAAATGATGATTGTTCATTTATAATTTACCACCAATCAAGATGATAACTATTATATAAACTCTAGTTATATATTTCATATATTATATTTATTATTTATTTAATATTTTTTACGTTTTAAAACACACATCTCTTCACTTTCTATTTGGTGTTAATACGATAATCTAGTTAGAGGAATTGTGGACTACCGCCACCTCAAAGTGACGTGGTTCATTCACACACCTCCTGGAATGTATTAAATATGGATGTAATGAACATATATATATATATATTTTATATTAAATATATTTTTATAGTGATATATATACATATATATATACATCACTCACATTATTTCTTTCAATTCAACAATAAAAACAGAAACAATTTTAATGTGTACCCACAACTTACCATCCCATGAAATGTGTATTCCATTTCATAATCCAAAATTATATATCATATTAAAATAAATAAATATTATTAATACTTGATATTTATATATTATTTTACATTTTGGAATCATGATATATATGTATAGGGACCTGATATGTAACAAATTAAGACACATGCGAAGAACAAAGTGAATATTACACGAAGTGAATCCTTAACATAAGATTGTTAATAAGAAGGTAATATAATGATATTATCAAACTATATAGGGAAATATATATAAGAATATTATTACTTAATAAATTTATTAAAAACTTATATTTATTATATAGGTGTCTTGTATGAGTACGGAGAGATTCAAGACACACGGTTAGGGATATTTATCTCACCATTAATTTTTGTGAGATACAAGCTATAATCACTACTCGTTCATTTTTTTATGGTGTCAGTACTGAACATGATAGTATTTTATGTATATTTTAAATAAATATATCAGTCTTCACATATCCATTCTATGATCCTTCTTTCATGGGGTTTAACTTTCAAATGATACATTATAGGTAAACAGTTTTGCTTCCATTTTCCTTCTTCATGACACATGTTCTGTTCTGAACCAAAACTGTCATTAAAGGTTTATATAATTTCATTATACATGTTATATCATGAAAATAATTCTAAACATGATATCTTAATATTTATTTAATTTTCTTTCCTTATATGGAGATAAATATCCCACGATACCATGTTATAAGAGTTTATTGAGACAATCTCATAGCCTTTCGAGATATTTTTTTAATGAATTGTTTAATGAAATATTATAATCCATTTCTAAAGAAAATTCATGAGTTTCTTTATCATTTTATATTTAATTATATAATAATTTTTTGGTACCATTTTATACTGTTTGGTACATACAATAGTTAATAAAGTGTTTTTTTGGATAGCCCAACTTTACCCACTCTTCAGTCGAAAATATTTGTTTTTGAAAAGGGTTTCCAAGAACATTATATAATTATTCTATATGAAATAAAATAAATTTGAATGACTTTATAATTTTACAATATATTTAATGAAATATTATTATGTTTTTATAAACATGGAATCTTTACACCAACATTCCTTGAAAAAGGAATGGTCCTTTTACCTTGTTTTACATGAACAAATTTAATGAATATCATTCAATTGAAGCTTCCTTTTTAATTTTTAAGAGGTTAGTAATTAAGAAAATATTTTCAAAATAATTTTTCAAGAATTTTTTTTTTCAATATTTTTTCAAATATATTTCATATATTTTCCAGAAATATGGTTTTCCCAATGTTTTCAAGTTCTATTTATATGTTTTCAATGTTATTTCAAAGAAGTGGTTTTCCAAGCATTTTTAGGATTATTTATAAGTTATCAAGAAAAATTATTTTCAAAATGTATTCCATATTTTTTTTAATTTTTTCAAAGTATTTTCAATAATATTGTTATTAAAACATTTTCAAACATTCTTTAATTTTTTAATGATTTTTTGAAGTAACTTTTTTTTTAAATTATTTAAATCTTATTTTAAATGTTTTCAAGGAAAATGGTTTTCAATATGATTTCATGTATTCTTTATAAGATATCAAGGTATTTCATTTGAAAATTATTCTAAAATGGTTTTATGTATTAAAAAAACTTTTTCAATCAAGGATGTACATTTTCCTCAAGAAATGTTTTTAGAGTACATTTCAAAGTTATTTTCCATCTAAAATTTCATTAATTGATGTTAATAATGAATTTCTAGTAAATGATCTAAAGTTTATATTAATATAATTTCCCTGAATGAGTTATTATTTTTGAGACCACATTGTGTATGAAGATTGTATTTATTGTCAACAGTTGTCAATGCTGGTCAAAATGAAGAAGTAGATGAAGAAAAACTCTAATGTTAATGGAGATCGGCTGAAGTGAGGATGCCTGGAGAATTGTTATGAAATCATAACATTGAATTTCATGCTTGGTAAATTCTCCATGAAGTTAATTTAGATGATTATTGAGATAATATTACGTTCAAAGAACTTGTATCAAAGGTGACACATTGTTTAAAACAATGAAGAATAAAGAAGTATAATCCATTCGAGGATGATTGGATCAGAATGGAGAAGTATCATCCATCTAAGGATGATTGATGAAGAATGAAGATTTGAAGATGACCATGAAATTCTTCATGATAGAGAGTCATGCAAGAGATTTCTTGAAGAATAAAATCATAGGATTTGCATGAAGTGTAGAATGATGGTTGAATAAGAAGAGATAATATGGAAGTGATTGGCATTCTATGATAGGAGAACTTGTGATGAAAGCCTTATGATGGAAAGGGGGAGAAATGATGATGTCAGTCATATATAGTTTTGATTGGAAGAAGTGATGCTGCTTGAAGATAGAGATGTTTTTGTACATACCATTGTAATTCTAACGATGCTAGTTCTGGTCTATCAAAGGATACATATCAAGATATTGAAATTCATGATAAAAGCCGAAGAATGGTTATGGTAAGCAGTGTTAAGATAAATGACAAAGTAATGAACAATCTAAGGGCGGCATAAATTGTCACGACCCATCCTCAGGGCCCATGCCATGACTACCCCAAGCCCGCCTTCCATAGGCCAGGGGCTGGCGACAAGCACCAAAGGCATAAATCAAGATAACTTGGAAGGCATTGCCTATATAAAAGTAAACAAAACACCGCAGAGTACAAGAGGATGTAAAACACTAAGTACAAAAGAAAGTGCTGAAAAGTAAATGGGCCAGAATACAAACCCAACTGAAAGTAAAGCTACAACTGAATGAAAGTACAACAGAAAAAGACAAACAGCTGGAAGAAAGGAAGCAGCTCCTGGGTCATCCTCCTCGGATCCTACCTGAAGGGTAGGTACAGATAACACAGCTCCTGGATCATCCAACATAAATCCTACCTGAAGGTTAGGTACATATAGTGCAGATCCTCAATCTTCTGGCCCGTCAACCCCCTTCGAGTGTCGTCTCGCCGTGAAGTCCACCTCTGGATACTGACTCGACCTGTGGTCCACCTCCGGGTACCGTCTAGTCCTAGAACACTTGGCCTTCGTCAGCTCTTCTCGTCGTCTGCAACCCACACAATGAGGTGTGGTCATAGCCTGTGCAGGGGTGAGTATACTGATACTTAGTAAGGACCCCGAGACCCTCAAGGTCTCACTAAAACCAACATGGATAACCACAAAGAAGATCTCAACAGATAACCTCTACTTAGGTGTATACCCATACATATACCTAAGTTATCAACTAAACCATATCAAACATGAGGTAACACAAAGATTATGAAATCAATGGATAACCACTACCCAGGTATATGACCATACATATACCTATGTTATCAAGTGACCCATCCCAATCATGAGGTAAACACAAAGATCATATACTCAGCTCAAACCAGGATTTTCATTATCGAAACCATAACTACTGAAGAGCCCCGTCTCTGGAGTGTACAGAGGTCCTGTCACGACTCCGAGGTACTGCTTAATAACCTATGACTACTGAGGTACTCCTCCTGTCGAGTACGGCGGGTCAGCCACCCAAACATAGTAGTGCTTCCCACCGGGGTATGCCAGCCAAACACATTAGTGAACACCACCTAGTAGCCTGCAGAGGTACTCTCCGGATGAGTACTGCGGGTCTGCACTGTCACACTGGTAGTGCTCCGTCCTCCATGGGTCTACTCCAAAACAAAGTAGTTCTCCGTCCACTAGGCTAGTAGACTCACTCCAAGTCGTTTCGGTCAAGCAGTCGTCAGGTAGCAGTCGACTACACGGTCTCATTACTCCGCATGCTCGTCTCGGGGAGGGTCCGCACCACGAGCTACAGATCGATACTCCAAGTATCTCCAAGTCCCAAGTAGAAGTATCTCATAGGACCACCTCGTCATATGGGTCTCAACGCAAAAGACGACGCGTCAATCGGATGCCCTGTCCATTAGTTATTTGCCTTTTCGTCCTAGGGGCCCGGTTGGTTTCGTGTGCGAACCAACCCGGCCGTATCTCAACTGTACCCCGAACTCTCATAGGGTATACTCAAAGGGACCGTTTCTCAACGAGATCACCAACTCCACTAATGGTTCGTCAAACGGACATCCAGTCTGAAAGTTATCAGCTTTTCCGTTCTAGGCGTATGGTTGGATTTCAGATACAATCCAACTCGGCCACTATCCAACTGCATCCAAAACTCAGGCGAAGTATTCCAAAAGTTCAGTCTCATCAAGAGGAATCCAAAAAAGTTGAGGGAACGTTAATCTGACGTCTAGAGCTCAATATATAAGTTTTTCTACTCCGAGGGCCCGGTTGGTTTCATGTACGAACCATCCCGATCAAACCCAAAGTACTCCAAAAACTTGAGTGTAATATACCGAAACGCCCGTCTCAATCCAATGATCGCATCGCCACTGACGGTGGGTCGATAAGAGGTCTAATTCTTATGATATGGGCGAATGACCATGAGGGGTCCGAAAACGGGGGGGGGGGGGGGTTTGGGCCCGGACCGACCCAGCCCAACCCCCCTGGGTCGGCCCGAACTGGGAGGACCCGACCTGGGTCCAGGTCTGACCCGGCTGGGCGTGGCCCCGCCCGACCTGGCCTGGTCGGCTCGGTGCTGGCCGAGCGGGCGCGCCCAAGGAGCCCCCCCACCTCCCACCCCCACCCCCCCCCCCCCCGCGCGGGGGCCACTTCGTTTCACCGGATGCGGCGCGCTGTCGCGTCCCACGTTCCCCAGTCCCGCGCAGCCGCGAGACCTTTGTTCACCACTGCGGCTGAAGCTGAAACAAATTCAACTGGCAGCGCACCGTGCGCCTCCGCCCCCGACCGCTGGCACCGCCGTGTCGGCATGGCGCGCTGGTGGAGGCTTCCGCGGACCACCGGACGCGCTCCGGTGGTCTGATTTTCCTGCGGTCTTCACCAGTGATCATCCCGGGACCCGACCTTCACTGCAAAGCCTTCAAAACGCCTTCGCATCCTGCCTCACCATCGTCCATTGATCCGCACTTCGACAAAAAAATTAGGGTCTTCAAATCGCCTCCTCGGCCCCGACTCCACTCGTAGTTTCGTTTAGCCTCAACGGCATGGTGCGACGGCGCCACGCTTCTTCTCCATGTTCTTTCTCATTTCAGCACGCTGCAACGGCACCGCGCTGCCTTTCACGAGCCGCAACAATTTCAAAAAAACAAGGGGGGGGAGGAGGGTCGGCCGTGTTCATGCGGTTCGACCTCCTTCCATTAGTATGATAACCGGCGGCCCAAATTAAACCAAGAAAGGCAATAGATGAGATCAAGATCAACAATAAAAAAATATACCCCCACAACTTTCCGCGACAAATTATTCCCAACCCGCAAGGAAAAAGTTCATGGATCATCTAGTTAATAATTTGATATGTGTTCTTTGTTTTTATTTAGAATGAAGGAATCAAGGTAATAAAATCGTTCTCAAAATAATAATTCCCGACCTCAAGCTTTGTCGTCGAACGAGATTTGTCGCGGAAAGGGACGTCATGGAAGAAGATATCGCGGAAGGGGGATCGTCGTGTCGCGGAAGGAGCGTCGCAGAAGAAGTGTCGCGGAAGGAGGGTCACAGAAGAAGCGTCGTTCATTTCTGAGGATTTGGTATTCTTGTCGACATTCGCCGTAGGTCGGTGTTCTTCGCGTTCTTCACGTTCTTCGTCGAGGAGGAAGAACTTCAAGAACCTGGGCGAATTCTACCTAGCCTCTCCACACAACAAGACCAACTATATAACACAAGTTCAACCCTTATTTTATTATTGACCTAAGCTTTTGAAATTTAAAAGATAAGAAACGAACAATTAATTTGTTGAATTAATTGTAACAATTTAACTACCCAAATTAATGAGGCGTTTATTAAAAGTTTACACGCAAGAGTTGACTTTGTACCATAGGGTGGGTGCGGGTGCGTTACTTAAGAAGAAAAGAAACGGTGGGCTCGTGTGGGCCCCACATCACAAATATCCTACCAAGTGGGTAGGATATTGTGGGTTCTACCTCATCCACTTAACATAGCTTACGTGGCTTTAAGTGAAATAAAATAAGGTGTCGCACCACTTTTATATTATTTCTTAACTTAACCCCAAAAATTAAAAACCACACCCGAGAAAACACAACTTCGGAAAAAGTGTTTCTAATAAATTACCGGTGCTGCGGTTTCATCAGTGCCCTCAGAATTCGATTCTGAGCACCTGTTCAAAAAATAGATAATCCCACTCGTTCGTTCATAGAACGTACCTGAGCCTAACTTCGGAAATTGATTCCGAGCACACCGGGCCTCTGAAGCAGGCGCCATCAGAAACTGCGTTCTTGTAAAATCCCAAAAAAAATTAAGAAAAAATTTCCCTTGAATTTTATGGGTCTTTAAATTACTCCCACCTCAGGGTTTTACGTCCTCATAATGCTTTAACATAAACTATAAATACAAAAGCGGTATTGAGAACGCATCTGTGCCTTTCGCTCCCATATGCTTACCTGGAAGTTCCTATACTGCCAAAGAATGAACACCAGAGGGATCTACCATCCATGAAAGACCTCCCCTGTCGAGCATTAATTCCCCACTGGAACCTCCATGGATGTCACCCCATCACCATCGTCCAGCTCCTCATGGTCGATGATATGCGAAGGGTGAGCTCGTATCTACTAAGTTGAGATACGTGGAAATCGTTATGCACCAGGTGAAACTGAGGTGGATGGGTCAAGTGGTAAACCACCACTTCTACCCAGCTGAAGACCTAAGAAGGTCCGCTGGACCTCAGAGATAACTTTCTGCCTTGGTCACATCTCCATAAACCTCATCGAGGTGGGACCTGTATAAGGACCTGATCGTCATCCTCGAACTCTAGAGGTCTCCAATTCCTGATAGAACTGAAATTAAAAACGACTGGTTCCACGAGGGTAAGGTTGACCGACTCAAGAGTGATCGGTCATACCCTCCTGTGCATGAGTTTATCATGTTCTGCATGGGGTTTCCTTTTTTCCGACCAAGGGAAACCCATTCCCACATCATAGTTAAACCACAACCTTTTTTCCTAATACCGTCAATTTGTGTATGAACTGTGATTTTCCAGTCCATACTCAAGCCAATGTCATAAGGCCTCGATGCTGCCACCAAGAGGGTAAGGTTGACCGACTCAAGAGTGATCGGTCATACCCTCCTGTGCATGAGTTTATCCTGTTCTTCATGGGGTTTCCTTTTTTCCGAACAAGGGAAACCCATTCCCACATCATAGTTAAACCACAACCTTTTTTCCTAATACCGTCAATTTGTGTATGAACTGTGATTTTCCAGTCCATACTCAAGCCAATGTCATAAGGCCTCGATGCTGCCACCAATAGATTCCAAATGAAACTCTCGCCTCGAGGGTCTGACCACACCGTCGGCGTAAGTGTGATTATCGATTCTTCTCCCAAGGTATCTCCAGATGTGAGGGTCAAGTCCACGGCTTACTGGAAACTCTAGGTCTGGGACAAGATTTGTGAAAGCAAGGAATGATTTATATCGACGTCTGTTACTACAGCAGCTAGTAGTGGACACAGAATGTCCCTTGAATTATTTTTAGAGCCATTAGGTCACACTCCTTGACCGCATGCAGTCGCACTCTTCCTCCACCCCCCAGCTCCCTGAGCCTGGCGGGGATAACTACGGTGGGTGGTTGGAGCATGTTTAGATGTACACTACCTCATGCTGCTCTCCTAGATCTGCCTCCACGTCTGCTGCTTCACAGAATCATCTCTCCTTAAATATTTCTATTCTTGAAACAATTAACATGCTCAATTCTCTAAGACTGGAGCTGGTTTCCTGTTTCTTACTACACTGGGCAGTCTTCATCCTCTCTTGGATGATCTGCACTTTCTTTGCCTATGATCTGGAAGAGCTGCTAAAATTTCTCCATTGCCGAAAAGAGAAACGTGGTCTCATCCCCTGGATGAACCATTCCCATTGCCTAATACAGTCAATCCTGACATGAATGATGCATGCATGCCATGGATGACGTGGTAAGGCCTCGACATAACTACTAAGAGATCCAACCGACACTCTCGCCTACAAGGGTCGAGTCACGCTGTCGGCATCAGTGTTAGGTCACTGGGTCCCCTCTAGTAGAAATATTGAAAGTGAGGGTCAAGTCAACAGTTTTAACCGAGACCTCTCAGTATCATCCAAACAAAAATATAGGAAAGAAAACATTACAAAGATAAGTGTCTTTTTATTATTGCAGCTCATAGTACAAAGACACGAATACAACAGCAATATGGAACTAGAAGTACAAGGGATGTATCTAATAGTTCCGCTCCTATCCAACTGCTCTAGGAGCTCTACTGCCTTGTCCACTTCTCGGTTATTTCTCAAGCACTTGTCGCCACTTCTACCTCGGTGGCTCCTCCAACGCCTGCGGATCGACGTGCGAGGAGTCGGACAATCACTTGCCAGGTGACCCTTCCTGCCGCATTCATAACACTTCCTGCTCCTCGTACGGCTAGATCTGGTATTCTTGGACCTCTGAATCAACTGTCTACTACCCACAGATGACTCAGCTACTGATCAAAAAAACTACGACAAAGGCAGAAGCTCCTGTACACGCTCAGGGTGTAGAGCTACAGGCACAAACTCCACCCTGAAAAAGGTTTTGAAGTCTTCTCATGTGGTGGTCATCCCGTCACAAAACTGGAACAAGTGGATCCACCACCTGCCTGCTACTACCTGAAGAAGGTTGGTAGCAAAGATCACCATGATGTTTTCAGGCATCCCCACTAGCCTGAAGACTGTCACCACAGCCTCCAGCCAATCCTCAGCCGCCTGCGGGTCCATCTCTCCCCGGAACCTGGGTGGCCTATGGCACTGGAACTCGTGCAGCGTGCTCAAGAGGCATGCATCACCTACTGCTAGGGATAGTGGCATCGGTTTCCCAACTTATGGTAGTACCACTGGTGCCTCAACTGCATGAGGGTCCTGTACCGCAGCCTCGTCGCTCGGTAGGCTGTCAGTACACACATCCCTCTGGGCTCTAGCTGGTCGTCCATGAAAAGGCATCCAGAAAGAAACAACATGACACGGCCAAACGATTATACCTGGTGAGAAGACCTGGTTTGAGTTGGCATTTAAAAACTTCTGGAAACACACACGCAATCAGTGTTTTCGTGCACAATGTCGGAAATCAGTTGTCAGGGTCCTGGTGTATGGATACGTCAGCCGCCCTCACTAACACTGGACTCCCTGAACCGAAAACCACACTAGGTACTCTTAACACTATTGATTCATAGAAAGAAAATATCATAGTTATAAGTTCTGCGGTAGAACTGACTCCTCTGATACCAATTTTTCATGACCCGTCCTCAGGGCCCGTGCTGTGACTACCCTAAGCCCGCCTTCCATAGGCCAGGAGCTGGCGACTGGCACCAAAGAAGTAAATCCCGATAACTTGGAAGGCATTGCCTTTATAAAAGTAAACAAAACACCACAGAGTACAAGCGCAAGTAAAACACTTAGTACAAAAGAAAGTACTGAAAAGTAAATGGTCCGGAATACAAACCCAACTAAAAGTACAGCTACAACTGAATGAAAGTACAACAGAAAAAGAAAAACAGCTAGAATAAAGGAAGCAGCTCCTGGGCCATCCTCCTCGGATCCTACCTCAAGGGTAGGTATAGATAGCGTAGCTCCTGGATCGTCTGCCATGGATCCTACCTGAAGGTTAGGTACAGATAGCGCATCTCCTCAATGTTCTCCCCCTTCAACCCCCTTCGAGTGTCGTCTTGCCGTGATGTCCACCTCCGGATACTGACTCGTCCTGTGGTCCACCTCCGGGTACCATCTAGTCCTCGAACACTCATCCCCCGTCAGCTCTGCCCGTCGTCTGCAACCCACACAACGAGGTGCGGGAATAGCCCGTGCAGGGGTGAGTATAACGATACTCAGTAAGGACCGCGAGACCATCAAGGTCTCACTAAAACCAAAATGGATAACCACAAAGAAGATCTCAACAGATAACCTCTACTTAGGTATATGCCCATACATATACCTAAGTTATCATGTAACCCATCTCAAACATGAGGTAGCACAAAGATTATGAAATCAATGGATAACCACTACCCAGGTATATGCCCATACATATACCTAAGTTATCAAGTTACCCATCTCAATCGTGAGGTAAACACAAAGGTCATAGACTCAGCTCAAACTAGGATTTTCATTATCGAAACTGTAACTGCTGAAGAGACCCGTCTCTGGAGTGTACAGTGGTCTTGTCACGACTCCGAGTTACTTCTCACTAATGTAAGACTGCTGAGGTACTCCTCCTGTCAAGTACCGCAGGTTAGCCACCCAAACACAATAGTGCTTCCCGACGGGGTATGCCACCCAAACACAGTAGTGCACACCCCCTAGTAGCCTGCAGAGGTACTCTCTGGACGAGTACCATGGGTCTGCACTATCACACAGGTAGTGATCCATCCGCCATGGGTCTGCACCCAAACAAAGTAGTGCTCCGTCCACTGGGCTAGTCGACTCATTCCAAGACAAGTCGGTCAAGCAGTCGTCAGGTCTCAGTCGGCTACACAGTCTCCGTACTCCACACGCTCATCTCTGGGAGGGTCCGCTCCACATGCTACAGGTAAATACTCCAAGTATCTCAAAGTCCCATGGATAAGAATCTCAAAGAACCTCCTCATCATAGGGGTCTCAACGCAACAGACGGTGCGTCAATCAGACGCCCGATCTGTGGGTTATTTGCCTTTTCGTCCCTGGGGCCTGGTTGGTTTCATGTGCGAACCAACCCGACCGTATCTCAACTGTACCCCGAACTCTCATAGTGTATACTCAAAGAGACAATTTCTCAAAGAGATCACCAACGCTGCTGATGGTTCGTCAAACAGATGTCCAGTCTGAAAGTTATCAGCTTTTCCGTTCCAGGGGCCTGGTTGGATTTTGGGTAGAATCAAACCCGGACACTACCCAACTGGATCCAAAACTTAGGCGAAGTATGCCAAATGTTCCATCTCATCAAGAGGAAATCATCAAAGTCGAAGACATGTCAATCGGACGCCCGGAGGTCAAGATATAAGCGTTTCCGCTCCGAGGGCCCGGTTGGTTTCGTCTACAAACCATCCCGGCTAAACAAAAAGTACTCCGAAACCTAACGTTTAATATACCAAAACGGCCGTATCGATCCAAGGATCACATCGTCGCTGACGGTGCATCAATCATAGGTCTACAGCTCAAGATATGGGCGAAAGACCGTGAGGGGTCTGAAAACGGGGGGGGGGGGGGGGTCTGGGCCCGGACCGACCCGGGTCCGGGTCCGACCCGGCCGGGCATGGCCCGGCCTGGCCTGGGTGGCTCGGCACTGGCCGAACGGTCGTGTCCAAGGAGCCACCCCCCCCCCCCCCCGCATGGGGGCCGATTCGTGTCATCGGACGCGGCACGCTGCGGCATCCAGCGGCCGCGGGACCTTCGTTTGCTGCCATGGATGAAGCCGCAGCCGAATCTTCCGGCGGCGTGCCGGGTGCCGCCGCCCACGACCGCCGACGCTGCCGTGCTGGCGTGGCATGCCGGGGGGGGGGGGGGCTTCCGCGGACCACCAGATGTGCTCTGGGGGTCCGATTCGCCTGCGGTCTTCGCCAGTGATTGTCCCGAGACCCGGCCTTCACTGCGAAGCCATCAAAATGCCTTCACAGCCTGCCTCACCATCGTCCATCGATCCACACTTCGACAAGAAAAATCGGGGTCTTAAAATCGCCTCCTCGGACCTGACTTTTCCCTCGGCTTTGTTCGGCCTCAACGGCGCGGCGCGACGGTGCCGCGCTTCTTCGCCACGTTCTTTCTCATTTCCGCGTGGTACAACGTCACCGCGCTGCCTTTCATGAGCCATAACAAATTCAAACAAACAAGGGGGGAGGAGGAGGTTCGGCAGTGTTCGTGCGGTCTGACCTCCTCCCATTAGTATGATAACAGGCAGCCCAAATTAAACCATTAAAGGCAACAGATGAGATCATGATCAACAATAAAAAAATTAACCCCCACAACTTTCCGCAATAAATTATTCCCAACCCGCAAGGAAAAAGTTCATGGATCAACTAGACAATAAGTTGATCCGTGTTCTTTTTTATCTTTAGAATGAAAGAATCAAGGGAATAATATCGTTCTCAAAATAATAATTCCCTACATTAAGCGTTGTCATCGAATGAGATTTGTTACAGAAAGGGACGTCGCGGAAGAAGAAGTCGCGGAAGGGGGATCATCGCATCGCGGAAGGAGCGTCGCGGAAGATTCGTCATGGAAGGAGCTTCACAGATGAAGCGTCGTTGATTTCCGAGGATTTAGCGTTCTTGTCGACCTTCGTCGGAGGTCAGCGTTCTTCGTGTTCTTCATCAAGGAGGAAGAACTTCAAGAACCTGGGCGAATTCTCTCTAGCCTCTCCACACAACAAGAACAACCATATAAAACAAGTTCAACCCTTATTTTATTATTGACCTAAGCTTTTGAAATTAAAAAGATAAGAAATGAAAAATTAATTCATTGAATTAATGGTGATGATTTAACTCCCCAAATTAATGAGGCGTTTATTAAACGTTTAAATGCAAGAGTTTACTTCGTTTAATAGGGTGGGTGGGGGTGCGTTACATAAGAAGAAAAGAAACGGTGGGCTTGTGCGGGCCCCACCTCACAAATATCCTACCAAGTGGGTAGGATATTGTGGTTTCTACCTCATCCTCTTAACATATCTTAAGTGGCTTTAAGTGAAATAAAATAAGGTGTCTCACCACTTTTATTTTATTTCTTAACTTAACCCCAAAAATTAAAAACCACACCCGAGCAAAGGAAACTCTGGAAAAAGTGTTTCTAAGCAATTACAGGAACTATGGTTCCATCGGTGCCCTTAGAATTCGATTTCGAGCACCGATTCAAAAGTTAGAAAATCCCGCTCGTTCGTTCACTGAACGTACCGGAGCCTAACTTCGGAAATTGATTCCAGCCACACCGGGCCTCAGAATCAGGCACCATCAGAAACTGCATTATTATAAAATCCCAAAGAAAATTAAGAAAAAATTTCCCTTTAATTTTACGTGTGTTTACATAAATGCACTGTTTAATGTGGCGTCGTTTTCCTGTGTTTTCCAAATTTTAGGGCCTCGTAATCGGGAGATGAAGATGTGTTTTTTGCAATGGATGAAGCATGAATGATGGAAGATGTTTTAGATTTTTTCATGAAAGGAATGATTCAAGGTCAGAACATCAAAAAATGAAAAAGGCATGGAGTGCATGGAAATTTAGGCAAGTTGTGTGAAAAATCAGTGGGATATGCTCAAAATAAAAAGGTTGCATCAAATATCTGTGGGATGCACGAAATATCTCCAGGATGAATGAAAAAGATAGTTTTGAATGAAATATCAATGGTCTATGAAAAAAATGAAGGCTGAGTGAAATATTGTCATGGTGTGAGAAATAGAAAAATGAATTTTTTTCACGCAATAAGTGTTTTGAGATCAAAAGCTCGTCAATTGGCAATGGCATGAAATGCGTGAAAGATGGGAGCAGTGTGCAAAATATGATGTCGCGGGAAAGATTGGGTTTGTGCGCAATAGGGAATGTGGTGCAGAATTTAGTGCTCAATTGGTGTATTTTGATTAGATAGTAAAAAATGGCAATGTCCTGAGGTGTGCAAAAAATCTAGGAAGGTGCGCGTAATATAAAGAAGTGAGAGATAGTTTTACACACAGAAATGGGTTTTATGACCAGGGTCAAAAATGACTATAAATATTAGGTGACCACCCTCTCATTTTAAGAGACTCGACCCTTAGAAAAATCCCGAGCTTTGACGCACAAAAAATTGAAATATAGAGTGTTGCGTGAAAAGAAGAAGTGTAGCGTGAACGAAAGAAGTGTTGCACCAAAAAGAGGAGTTCTACGTGACAATGAAGAGTTGTATGAAAAGGGTTTTTCGCGCCAAATGATTTTTTTACACACAAGGCTTGAATTTTATGTGCATTCCACCTAGAAGGTTGTGCAAAAAAATTTACGCTACCGCAGACCTTCGACAGTTGCATAGCACTCTCGAAGTGAGTTTGCAAAGAAGGATGTACCGTGAACATTTCTTTATCACGAAGATAAGTAGATCCACACTCACGCGACTGGTGTTTTACACTCTCATTGTGCTTTGCGAAGTGAAGATGAATTAGATGTGCAACTAAATTCATATCTGCACAAATGAAGAAGTTAGTATACCGATACAATCATGTGTTGGTATTGAGGATTGATTAATGAGATTAAGACACTGCAAATATACTGTGTCAAAGAGAAAGAAAAGAAGAAGAATAAGAATAGAGTATTCCTAACTGAAGGATGAAAATTTTTCAAGGAATTTTAATTCAGATGATGATATGTGAGAGGATCTTCAGTGATTGATTAATCACATTAGTTTATGTGATTCTTTCCAAGGAAAGAAGAAGATTATTGCAGTCTGTTGTTGCACTAAGAGGAAGAAAGAAGAAGAACTAGTGCAGTTGGTTTTTGCATAAGAGAAGAAGAGAAAGAAAGAATGGAATTTCATGGCTACTGTTTTTCAAGTAATCAAGGGAGTAACACTGAAATATATCAATATCAGAACCTACTTTATCAAGAAGGAAGAATACTGTCTCTATAGGCTGTATAACGAACCATATAGAGGCTGCAAGTTGGACTAGGCCATCACCAGTCAAGGGAAGAGGATTGTTTCCCACCCCCCTCCAAAGTGTAGGGACTGAAACTGGCTTGAGAATTTTTTTCGTAGCCACTCCATTATAAAATAATATCACATTATAGAGGAGAATCGATGCACTGGTCATACCCATGCATGGAAAGGACGTAACTACTCTTATTGAGTGGTGAACCTTGTAAAAATATCGTGTGCATATTTTTTACTGCTTTCTATTATTTCATGGGACAGGGAAAAGAGAATGAGAGAATCAAGATCCTAACAGGTCAAGAGGTACAGGGATAAAAGTTGGAATTTGTTTAAAAATTCCCCAACACTGATTCATCCCCCTCTCAGTGTTAGGTAAATCCTAAACTGGTCCTCTCAATGATTAATTACATGGTCTTTATGAAACCCATTTCTCCTTTATAGAAAATATGTTTATGAAAATCTCTTCCCTTTCATTGGATAAAAGCTTTTGAAACATGATTTTTTCACGAGTTATGTTTATAATGAAATGATTATGAAATATATTTCCATCCATAAGATACTATATGTTTACATGTTTATGTTACCCATTTAATTTCATGGGCTACGAAAAGTTCATTTACGATCTTATGAAACATTTATGTATGATTTCATTATGTGATGTGTGGGACCTATATCTCCCTACATTGTATTGGTTAAAGATTTAGGTTTTATGATATAGAAAGGGATTGAATAATGGATTAATCAGTTCAGAAATAAATGTCTTGAACAAGGTTTTACACGGTTCGGTAATATAGGGATGGAATGAGGGTTCACTAGGTTCAGCAATAAAGGGCTTGAAGAAGGGTTAATTCAGTTTTGTAATACATGACGGGAATGGGGGTTTACATAGTTATCTAACAAAGGGCAAGAATGAGTGTTCAATCAGTTTAGTAATAGATGGATGGAATAGGGATTCACCCAGTTCAGTAAAGGAATTTTTCCACTAATATGGTCTTGGTAGCGATTCCTTGGCTACAATGGAAATCATATTTTTTTTTATGTTTTTCCATACTTCCATTTCATATTCCAATATTATGATTTCGTGGCTTAAGATCTCTAATTCCTATGATTCATGTCTTATTAACTTCTACAAATTATTCCAGGATCTATGTTATGATATTTGATATGAAGGGTATAATATTCTATTTATAGGATCACATTCTCATACCCTTATACTCATGTATATTTTTATAGGTTTCCCGTGTTTACACTTACAGAGAATTTGAGATCACCCCTTTTCATGTTTTCTTTCTCATGGTGATGAAGAAAAGTTTTAGTTAGATGTACTATAGGTGGAGATATTTATGGGAGATGTTAAAAATCATTCACTAGGATAGAATATTTTTATTCCATGTTTCCAATGTCACTAAAATCATATAGTCCTCCATCATGTATTTTTGTAATGTACATAATATTCATCCAAAAATATGTAATATCCATGTATGTTCATTATGGGTAAATATAGTTCGTATGAAATGAAAGGTTTTTTCATCCTTGGGAAAATATGATGAGTAAACCACAGTGAGATCCTCATGTATATATTTTAGGATATGAATTGGGTTGTTTTATTGGATAAGTATAAGGATGAGTTAACATTTATAAAAATGTCTTAGAATTTTGGTAAAATATAGAGTGAGTGTTTCCAAGAAATACATACTTTTTTTGATACTACAGGTGGTTGTGGATCTGGTACAAATGTAACTAGGGGTCACAACTCTGAAAATATATTTTGGGCATGACTTGGTAAAATATGGTGTACAGAAATGAACCTTGTTGCACACAACGTTTGGAAGTTCTGGGGGATATTCTTTTGGAATTTAAAAACACTTCATGAATAACTATTGAGAATTTAGATATATGTTAGCTGTGAAAACCTAGAAGAAACCTATGGTGTCATAGATTATAGAAGGTTTTATGATATAAACAACCAATAAATAATTATTTTCATGACATCATTATTTTCATATATTATATGTATTTCTACACAATATTCTTCTAGTTTTTGTCAATGGAATGAACAAGAAGGAACTAGATTAATGTATAAAGTTATGAAATATTTTCTAATGATAATTAAAATTGGATGATCATTGGATACAAAGATATTGTGATTTTGAAAAATCAAGTATCATTGTATATGATTAACAAAGTTAGCTTTTGGGATATTTATAATAGGCTGAATATGAGAGGGATATACTTTCATGTTAAGGAACATAGAGGAAAAAGATTTAGCTTCTTTCTTGTTAAGAATAATGGAGGAAAAACAATTGGGAATAACTCAAATGGAGATGAAGACGTTATTTTTGTGGGAGAAATTCTATAATGTGGAGAGTTTTTATGTAGTTCATTGTCTTATCTGTGGGGAACATGTAAATTATCCAACACATTTCCCTAAGATAAGGATTTACTTATAAACCATGTAAATACCTATTCCATTCCAAACATTAATGTTGATGTATTGAAGTATTTATTTATTTAGATTCGAGAATTAAGAACGATGAATTATGTATGTATTGTTTAGTTTATGTTTACACTAATGATTTATAAGAAAGTGTTGAAAGGTAATGATGGAATTGAATATTGATTTCCTAGAAATGTGATATTTTGATTAAGGGAAGGTAATCTTAAATTAATTCCAAAATCTAATATAATGATTTTTGGATAAAGATATACTAGATATGAATAAGTAAATTGGACGATTCAAATTTCCCTAGAATAGATTGTTGAAAGAAAATCTATGTCATCATGGATGATGTTTACAACTTCTTGGATTTAAGGAATGTATCCGGTAATCATTAGAATAAGGAAACATGCATTTTTTCAATAGGATTTATGGTTATTCCAGTTATTACAATTTTTCAATAAAATATATGATGATGTTATTCATATGTTTGGAATGTGACCACTAAGAGATACTTGGTGACACAATACAATCAATGTTAAGCCAATTTAGTGACTCTCCTTTTAATGTTTTGGATTTTCACAGTTGAAAAGGTTTATAAGGTTACCATTTCATGAAAAGTTTATGTTAATATTTATAAGAATTATTTGTGCCCTGAGATTATGTTGAAAACCATAGAAAAAATGATAGTAAGTGATTAACCTTATTTCCAGGTTGTCCATATTTTATATATTTGTGAAAAGGACATCATATATGTCGGGTCTAAACCATTTATGTCTGTAAATGTCATGGGTCTTAAACCACTGACCGAAGGATGATAAAGGCATCATGCCTCACACTAGCCTATGTGATGTGATGGTTAATGTATAATTATTTTTGATGAATAAATATTGATGCTGAACCAATTGTGTTAATTTTTATTTTTAATTCATGTTTGTTTTTTAAGAGACAAATAGTTAGAATTTTTATTCATTTATAGGCTGTAAGATCAATTAAATGTATATTTTAGTTATTTATTTATTAATGTTAATTACTAGACACTCATTCTAAAAGGTAATGGATGTATTAAAAAAGGACTAAAATGAAATATTTTTTATATAAATTTTTCATGAATTACTCAGCATTCTAGAATTTATAATTTTTTTGTCCCAATACATTAATTTTTTTTTGAGATTATTTCTTTTTAAATCAACACAGATTAATTAATATGAGTCCCCGTAGTCTCTTTTGATCATTAATGTTTTTGTGATTGACGACCTAAATCTCTCCCTATAAATATTTTTGTTTCCCTCCATGTCCAATCTTCACTCTCAACATATTTTCTCTTATATGGAACCCCAGTTATTTATTACTTCAGTAAAACATTATGGTTCAAAATTTCCCTTTTTAAGGGATTTTATAGTTTCTAATTTTATGATATGGGTTTATATGAATGAAACGTTCAAGTATTAAACATTTCATAATGTAGATGAATTCTAAGGAAAAAATTCCATTTAATAGGGTATAATGAAACACCACTAGATTTTGAGAATTTTTTTTAATTAATTTAAATTTTCATTTTATTTTATTAAAAATTAAACTATAAATAGTTATTTATACCTATTAATATATATTAATACACTAATTTAAACATCCCTTTCATAAGAAATACAAAATTGTCTTGTGCTACATGCAATACCAACTTCGCTTCTGCTACAGGAGACAATGGCTTGGCCTACGATGCATGCAACTATGAGTTTCTCACAAACATATATTTTTATAATTTTAATTATTTAAATATGAAAATTATATCCAATCCTTTAAAATTATTAATAACCAATTTTAAAATATTATTCACTCTTTGAGGGGGCGTTGTCTACACTTCTAGGAACGATATATTCCATTTCATACTCCTATATTATATAGATTATTATAATGAGAATATAAAATAAATACCTGATATTTATATCATGGTTCCCATTCTAGAATCATGATATACATATAAGGAAGAAATATGTAACAAATTAAAAAACATGCAAAGAACAAATTGAATATTAACTGAAGTGAAACCCTAAACTACGATCTTTAACAAGTGTGTAATATAAGTATATAATAAAACAATATATAGTAATAAATATAATTATATGATTATGTATGCTATTTATAATAAACTTATATTTATTATACGTGAATCTAGTATGAGTACATAGAAATTCAGGGCACAAGGTAAGGGGATTTTCATCCCACTATTAATTTCCAAGAGATAAAAACAATATTCGCCACTCATTCCTTTATTGTGGTGTATACACTAAAGATGATTATATATTATGTATATTGTACATAATGTTTTGGGTATTCACATATCGATTATATTATCCTTATTTCATGGTGTTCAACTTTCAAACATTACCTAATCGGTAAAATAGATTTGTCTTAATTTTCGTCATTTAAGACTCATATTTTTTAATTCAAATAAACTTTTAATTGAGGCTTATAAAATTTCATTTTACATGTTATTTTATGAATCTACGTATCTTCATGATATCTTATTCTTCATATAATTTTATTTCATTACATGGAGAGAATGATCGCAAGATATCACGTTATAAGAGTTTATTGAGAAAAAATCATTTCTTTTTGAGATTTTTTATGTTCATGCTTCCTTTAATGAAATATTATTATCTATTTCTCACGAAATTCATGATTTTCCTTATCCTATATTATTTCATGGTATATTCATTTATTGGTACCATTTTTTACTCTTTGTTACATAAGATAGTTAGGAAAGTGTTTTTTGGAAAGCCTGACTTTACCCTCTCTTTGGTTGGAAATATATGTTTTCTATAAAGGGTTTTCCCTGAATATTATACCATTATACTATACGAACAAAAATAAATTTGTACCATTTATGTATTTTGGCAATATATTCAAGGGAATATTCTTGTCTTTTTACAAATAATGAATCTTTCCACCCTTTTTATCGTGCAAGAGGAATGATCTTTTTACCTTGTATGAGATGTACGGATTTACCCACCTCGATGACTTTGAATCTAACTTTTCAATTTTTAAAAGGATCATCTTTAAGAAAATGTATTTAATGGAATTTTTCACAATAATTTTTTTTCAGAATGTTTTCAAACTTATTTTATATGTATTATAAAAAATGTCATTCAAAATATTTTCATACTCTATTTATATGTTTTAAAATTCCATTCAAAGAAATGGTTTTCAAAATGTTTTCAACCTTCATTATATGTTTTCCTGAAAAATGATTTTCAAAAAGAATTCAATATTTATTTATATGTGGTCAATTTATTTTCAAATAAATGATTTTCAAATCAATATTAATCTTTCATTAATGGTTTTCATATATTTTCAACCAAAATAAGTTTTAATGTATTTTGAAGCTTAATTTTAATTTTTTCACGGAAAAAACTTTTCCAAATATTTCCTGTATTTTTATATGTTTTCATGGTATTTTGTAAGAAAATTATTTTCAAATGGGTTTTTATTAAAAAATACTTTTAAAACAAGATATGATATTTTCCTCATGAAATATTTTTAGATTATATTTAAAAATTATTTTCCATATAAGATAACTTTTATTGATGTTACTTATTCAATTCTAGTATATCGACTAAAGCTTCCATTCATATCCTTTCTATGAATGAGTTATGATTAATGCCATGGTCTTTATGAAACCCATTTCTCTTTAATAGTTTATATGTTAAGGAAAACTATTTCTCTTTCCCGGGTTATAGGCTTTTGAAACTCGCTTCCCTTCATGGGTTATGTTTAGATGAAAATATTTATGAAACCTATCTCTTTAAATAGGTCAAGGTAGGTTTACATTTTTATATAGACATTTAATTTATAGGGTTTGATATGTTCATTTATGATATTTTGGAACATGTATGTATGATTTTATTATGTGAAGGGTGGGATAAATATCTCCCACTAATGAATTGGGTAATGATTTACATCTTATGAGATGGACAAGGTTGGAATGGGAGTTTACTCAGTTCAGAAAAATATTGATGGAATGAGATATTACTTGGTTCAGTAATACATGGCTGGAACAAGGGTTTAATCTATCCAACAATATAATGATAGATTGAGGGTTTACTTGGTTCAGAAATACATAGATGGAATAAGGGTTCACTCAGTACAATAAAAATAGTATATAATTAGGGATTACTATCTTAATTAACAAATAGTAAGAATGGGGGTTCACCCAGTTTAGTAAAGGACGTTGTCCACTAATATGTCAATGGATGTGATGCCTTGTCTATAACAGAAATCATATTATATTCTTTTATGTTTTCCACTATTCCATGTCTTATTCTTATGTTATTCATTCATGGATTATGCATTTTTATTTCATATGATTCATGTCTTATGTACTACCAATAATTAATCCATGATCTATGTTATGATATTTGATATGACGGGTATGATATTTTATTTACAGGTTCATGTTCTCATACATGTATACTCATTTTTAAGCTTACAAGTCTCCATTGTTTACCCTTACTGAGAATTTAAGCTCACCATTTTTCATGATTCCTTTCTCTAGGATATGGAGAAATGTTTTATGTTGATGTATTAAAGGTGAAGATCTTTATGGGATATGTTGAAGATATTTCACCAGGATAGAAGACTATTTTTTCATGTATCCAAAGACACTAAACTATTATGGTCCTCTAGAAGGTATTTTTGTAATGTATAGAATATCCACCTAAAAAGATGTAATATCCAGGCATGTTATGTCTGGGATGCTATGTAGGAAACATTGATTTCACGTTGAAATAAATTTTGATAGTCTGACATATTATTAGATTCAATGTAATAATATCCATGAAATAAAACACACATGATAACCTTTATCAATTTTTTATACACTACATTATTCAATTTTGAAATAAAATTGATATTATTTGTTTCATATTTTTTTTCAATGAGAATGATGTCATGATAAGGTGGTGTTTTAATATTATCAAAATCAGGGAATGGAGACAACCCCTGAGCATAGGAATACAATATTTTTGTGAAAATGGATAATTATTTTGGTATATATAATAATATTTCCCTATCACAACATATATAAAAAAATTATTTATTTTTCTCCCTATTTCTAGAGTGTATTGAACAAATAATGACATTGAATATGGTTATTACCTTTGAAATATTATGAATGATATTGTATTCAATCAATAAATTATCGTCCTTAAAGATACATTTTCGATGATAATTACAACTTCTTTAAACATATGTATTAATCGTTTGTTTATTAACATTTTTACAATACTTCTAGGACTTTAAAAAGTACATATATTCAAAAGTGGAAGTGTATTTTTTTATAAATGAATAAGAGTATTACAGTGTCGTAATGTTTATACATATTATAATGAGGTTATTTCATAACTTCTATGAAATTAAATTATTTCATAGATATAATAGAGATTTTATTTATCTACAACTAATCTAGTTATTTTTCTTACGATTTTAAAAAAATTATATAGTTAATTTTCTTATCATTTTTATCTACTTATTATTTTGTTAATTTCCATAGAGATTAGGAATAATTTATTTCATTCTAAATTTCTTATATCTTTTTACTTCCTATAAATAGAAAAGAAGGACTCCATAGAGATTTTAGTGTCCTTCTTGAAGTATAAAATCATTTCCATATAGATGGTCCTTAATCTATGAAGGGGATATTATTTGCATACATGGAGTTGAAGTTTGATGGGAAAATGATATAATCTATTAAGAAGGACCCTGGACTCAATGTAGTCACCTTTTGAGAACTCCATATTCACAATATTCCTGAAAAAAATAAACATTTGATGAAATATTTCATAAGGTTTATGAAATGAGTTAGTGATTAATATTATCTCCATTGTTTTGATTATTATTTTTTTAATTTATTTATGTTTAGTAGTTATTCAATTAATTCCATTTTGTTTCCAATTTCATTTAATAAAATTCAAGTGATATGTATTTGTGTCTTATTGATAAATAATTATGTTGTTGAATTTACAATATTAAGTGATTTGGGCTTGAAACTATCACTTTTAAACATTTCCATCAGATCACAGTTAAGTACTTATATAAATTTCTACCTACTACATTCATGATTATCCAAATATGTTTGAGACTATCAATTCCCCCTCAAGGTAACATTTTATCTCACAAGGTGAGCTAAATTGTCAAAAATAAGACAATGTGATCAAATTGTCATAATAATTTATTAAAACATCCCATGATTCGCCTATGGAGTTTCTAAATCAAATACACATCAATTTAACACACATTCAGACTAGTTTGAATTAAGAGTTTGTTTCAATTTTAAAAGATTCATTTTAGTCTAAATCGGGCTTCATTTTACAAAACTAATAAAATTATTTCAAATTATCATGGTAATTTAGGAAAATTATTCTTGATTAATTTTATGTGTAAAAATTATCCTCATGTATATAGAACCCATGGTATAGATGTTATGACTAAAAATGTGTTATTTTATTTACAATAGAAATTTTAGTTCAAAACATGCATCACATAATGAAATCTATGAAACCATTCTTGTAATTTATTAGTAATTTAATTCAACAATAAATAAATCCTTTTTAATATGCATAAATCAACAACATATCAATATTTCATATAGTTTTTGTATAATGAATCAAAATATTTGTTTTTAATTTAAACCTAAAATTTATGTTCCAAAAATTAACGAATCACTGAAAACTAAGAAAATTAACTTATATTTTCTTTATACATTTTTAAAGAAATAAAAATGTCATTTGTTATGTGTATGAGTTTTCATAAAGTCAACCATACACACTGTGTGTTGGATATGATTTATAGTTCCTGTTATAATTTTTAAAGTGATATTTTATTTCAAAATGATTTTCAATCACTGAAAACCAATAAAAAACCCCTTATATTATTTTCGTAAATTATGAAAACAATCCATACATCATTTTTGACCTGTAGGAATCAAATTCATGTCAATAAGATGCATTGTGTTCTCCATATGTCTTAAATTGTGTGGTTCTCAGTTTAGAAGAAACATTTTAGTTCAAAACGAGATCACTTGTGATAAATAATGAAAATTAAAAAATATTTTATTTGTTATTTAATAAATAAAAATTCATGAATAATTTGTGATATATAAGAATAAACTACCCATAATCTGAAGACACAATGTGGTCAGAATTACTGATAGTATGTGTTCATATTTAAAGATTTTATTTTAGATAAAAACACACATCACACTCCCAAATCTAATAAAAAATCCTTATATTTGTCTTAATTATTTTGTAAAAATATCCATAAATCATTAATGATGTTTTGGAGTCAACTACACATCAATTGGAAAAATGATGTACCTGATATGACTCAAAGTTCATGTTTTCATTTTAAAATTGACATTTTATTTCAAAACACAAATAACTCACTAATGACCAATATATTTCAATATTATTTTACTGATTATTTTTAAAATTCACATATAAGTCATTTTTTATATGTATAAATTAATTTCATGTCAATCAAACACACAATGTTGTTTGTATTAATTAATGTGTTTGATTTTAGTTTAAAAATTATATTTTTGTTCAAGACATTTAACACTCACTAAAACAATATAATACACAATCATATTGTCTTGATTGTTTTATAAAATTATCTGTTTGACATTTTTGATATATTTGAATCAACCAGATGTCAATCTGACACATGTGGTACCCGGTATGGCTCAAAATGTAGGTTTTTAGTTTACAAGTTATATTTTACATAAAAAAGATATCAATTAATTAATCAAATAATAATGATTCATTTTTGATATATAGGAATCTACTATACATTAGCACGACCAACATTATGTCTTGTATGATTGAAAGTGTGTGTTTTATTTAAAATTAACATTTTATTATAAAACACACATTACATTATCAAAACCAATAAAACACACATTTAAAATATTGATAGTTAATGAAAATTAACCATAAGTAAATTTTGAAGTGTAAGAATATTAAAAACATCAATCTGGCATATAAATTTCTCAGTATGACTTAATATGTATCTTTTCTATTTAAAAGTGTCATTTTAAACTAAAAAGAACATTTCATAATCAAAACTGATAAAGTATACATTGATTTTATAGATAATTTAGTAAAACTATCAAAAAATTATTTTGAATTATAAGAATTAATATCATGTCAATATGAGACACCATGTATTTGGAATGTCTCAAAATGAGTGTTTTTAGTTGAAACGTATCTTTTTAGACTATAATATTTTCCAGTCAATCAAAATAATGAAAAAAACCTAGTCTATGTTTATACATTACTAAAATAATCCATAAGTCATTTTTGTTGTGTAGGAATCAACAATTTTTCAACCTAGTAAATGGTGTGACCAAAAAGACTCAAATTGTCTTTTTTTAGTACAAAAGTCGCATTATAGTTCAAAACATTTTTCACTTCGTAAAAACTAAGTAAATGAACTCAATTTTTTCATTAAATTATGAAAATTATCCACATGTCATTTTTTATGTGTAGGAATTTACTTCACATCAATCTAACACATAGTGTGCTCGATATGAATGAAATTGTGGTAATTATTTAAAGGTGACATTTTAGTTGAAAACAGACAACACATTCTCAAAACAAAAAAATGCACATGGAATGTATTAATACTTTAGTAATATGATATGTAAATCATTTTTTGATGTGTATGAAAAATCCTCATATCAATTTGGCATACTCTATACATTATATGACTCAAATTGTGCATTCTTAGTTTAAAAGTGACATTTAAGTTCAAAATTTTCATCACTCAATTGAAATTGATAAAACACAGTCATATTGTCGTAATAGTTTTTTAAATAAAACCCACATGTAATTTTTTATGTGCTGGAGTCCGTTGTAAGTCAATTCAACACATGGTGAGAATGATATGAATCAAAGTTCATGTTTTTAATTTATTATTGGAATTTAAGTTTAAAATTTTCACCACTTATTAAAAACCCCAAAAACACAATTTTATTTTGTTTAAATTTTAGAAAACAATCTATAAGTCATTAATGATGTGCTGGAATCAACTGTACATCAGTATAACAAAACAGTGTTATTGGTATGACTAAGAATTCATGGTTTTTATGTAAAATTTATATTTTATATTAAAACATATTTCACATACTAAAAATATATTTAAAACACTCTGATTGTATTGATAGTTTATGAAAATTATCCAAAAATCTATTTGTACACGTAAGAATCAGCCCCAAATCAATCAGATGTAGAGTATTCTTGATAAGACTAAATGAGCATTTTTTCTATTTAATGATTCATATTTAATAAATTATTATGTCATATTTATGTTTCAGTTATTTATTTATATAATTACATATATATGTTTATTTATTATAATTGGTAGACTATTCTTTTGTTCAATTAGGGGTGATATGTTCAAAAACATTTAGCGTGAATGAATTATTTTAAAATGAAATCCAAATGATAGTGAAATACATGTCCAACCATGTTATTTTTGAATTTTTTAGACATTTTAATGTTTTTAAATAAATTTTACAAAATAATGAAATTTAAATGTACTGAAATATAGATATATTTTAAAATAAATTGTCTATGGAGATGTAAAAGGGTTGAAACATTTTCAATTTTTTGAATTTTATTATAAATGAATGTAGTTTTAGTGTTTTGTAAATGAAGCAGTACACTACAACCACTAGAGATTTTATCCACTCTAAATGTAGAGTTGATAAAAAATAATTTTTTCTCTATGAGAAGTTGTGATGGTGAACTATAATTTTATATGTGTTAGAAATAGCACAAATAAAATCACACATTATTAGTACTAAAATAATTGTTGATAAATGTTTCACATTATTATTTCCTTTCTTATTATTGATAAATGTGATTAGAATTTACTGTCACTTAAAACTTCATCACTATTTAACACTGATAATAATGATTTCTAGCACTGATAAAAGCCTATTATTTAATAGTGTATACCAATATATCTATATATGGTATATAAGATATGATATATGATTTAGTTATCATACATATAGTGTTATAAGTGAATCATATTTCAATATTGTATATTATAGTCATCCACGTCATTTGTTCTATGTATGTTATTACACTATAGTGAACTAGAACTTTCTAATGACCCCACATTAAAAATCACATTAAAAATTAATGTAATGTTTATGAAATTGTTTTATCTTTATGTTTTAGGGAGTTCTATTATGAATTTAATTTTTAATAAATTATTTTCATCTTTTAATTTTGAAATAGTTACTTATTTAATATCCTATATCAAAAATCCCTCGAAATAATGTTACATAGGATGAGGTGTATGTAACAGCCCGAGATTTTATGAAAAATATTCTTTTTATTTTATTAATGTCTTGTGTTGTACGCTACACCAAAAGGAGCTTGCACAACACACATCCTTGACTTGCCTTGCATTACACGCAATCGCGACCTTCCTCGATAGCGTGTGTAATACGCAATACCGAGTTTCACTAAACAACGATATGCTATTAAAATGTTATTAAAACTAGCCGTTATGAATAGTAATAACCATTTTTTGAAATTTTGTAAATTTTATTTTTCAAAATGGATTTCATTTTTGGATTCGGAGTATCGAATTTAGCCTAAGGTGAAATTTTGGTACATTTCGGATAACTTTCATATTCTGATGAATAGTGAAAATTACTAAATTTTAATTAAAAACAACTTTTTTAATCGAAATTATTAATAGTGATAAATTATTAATTTGAGTGGTTTTAAAGTATATTTAGAATATATTTTTACAATTTAATACAATGTTGGTCATTGGTTGTAATTTCACATTTAAACCAGACATAATCAAGTGTCAATCTTTTGATAGATATTGTTTCTTAAAAACACGCTATTTGTTTTAACAGCGGGATTTAATTATAAAATTAATTAATGCAACTTTTTTGTTATGAATTTGGTAAAATAGACTTCATTTTTGAATTCGGAATATGAAATATAGCTTAGGATGAAATTTTGGCATTGTTCTGAAAAACATCAATTTTTGATGAATAGTGAAACTACTAAGTGGTAGGTTAAAAACTGAATTTTGCATAAAACATAATTTTACCGCTTCTGTGAATGGAATTTCGAAAATCCGAGAGACACGGTTAATATCAAGGACTAAAATGTGGTTCAATGAGATGAAAATAATTTTTTGGTGAATAGTAACTTTTTACTTTTTTTACCGCGGTTAATAGTAAATAGGGTAACTAAGGGTAAATATGATATTAATATTACCCTAACACATGTCCTAATCCTATTGGACAAGTGTATTTCGACCAAAAACAAACTTAGGAATAAAATATGACCATTTAGGCCCACTTGGATTAGATTAGGACATTTATTATTAATTTATTTAAAGAAGGGTTAAAATAGTTAAAATCAATGTTTAATAAGTAAATCATTTTTAATATGGGGTTATACATAAGATAAATTCGATTGTAAATATTAATTAGAAAGCTAAAAGGATTTCCTACATGATGGTATTTTATTTGTAATTTTTAGACATCAAATAATTTAATTTATTTATGACACAACGATGATGCAGTAATTATCTTTTTAATGAAATATTGACATAATTGATGTTATAAGCACCAAAATAAATGTAATTTGAGATTTTTTATGAATTCCACTAATTTTATAGGTTACTATGATATATTAATGTTGATTTAATCAACTTGATTCGAACATTTAATTCTGTTATGACTTTCACAAAAATCATATATCAAATAGTGTCAAAATTGACACAAAATAGTTTTTAAATCAAATATTATATTACTAATTGTTATTTTATTCCTAAAAATCTAAGGTTCGGTCAAATGACTTAGATAAAGATATATATATTAATAATAAACAATTTGGGGTTCGTTTGGCATGTTATAGTAAGTGTATTAACCATATAGTGAAAGAAAACAAAAAGACACGGTAAAAGTTAAATTATTTAACTTAGAGTTAAATCTAATTGATAAGGTTTAAAATAATATCCAAACATGTCTAAATTTGATTGGTTGATGAGATTACAACCCTATCTCATCTAATCTTCGAATAGAGTCATTTTTGGAGGTTTTTAAGTGGGGTTAGATTTATTATAAATTAATATTTTTAAGAATTCCTAAGGTGCCCCTCTCCTCCCCTATAAAAGGACACCTCCTCCCCCTCCTCCTCACACCAATTTGAGCACTCAAGCTCGGCCAACCCCTGCCAAAATCTCTTCTCCACTTCCCTAGAAACATCCTAGAGGTTCTGGTCTTACTCAAAGACCAATTTTAGTTCCCTAAGACGAGGTCTCCAAAAGGCGCTTCAAAGAAGAGGTAATTACCGTTACCAATTCTTTAATCTTTATTTCTTCTTCCACTTCTTCTTCTTAGGTTGTTTCATTATGAAGTAATAACATCAGTATCACTCATATACTGATATGTTATTATAAGTATGAAACAACCCTATTTCACCATCTATCCATCCTACAGAAAAAGAAATCACCGCGCGTGCGTACGTACGGAATACCGTCTCCACGACGCGATGAGATTCATTCTCCATGTTAACCATTTAAGAATGATTATAAAGTATATATAAGAAATAATAATGAAATATATTACATTATAAAGCTACTGGATTTATGTATATATATACATATGTATGTTATCTACTTACTTCCATTTCAAGACAATAAGGAAAGGAAAACAACGTTCATGCGTACGTACGGACTACCGTCTCCATGAACGGTGTTTTTCATTTTATTTATCTACCTATTATATATATATATATACTGAATATATATGATATATAAATCATATTTTATATTCTGGAAGTAAGTAAATCATGATATAAGTAATGATGATGTCAAGAACAACAAGTCAAAACACCTACGATAAATGAAACGATTTTACCCAAAACGCTTCTTTAACATGGAATTTACAAAAGAACGGGTAATATAATGTCATAAGTGAACCATATATGATATCATAACAATGAATATGATTCTGTAATAAGTCAATAACATGATTTAAATCATTATACAGGAGGTTCGGACACTTACAAAGCAAGTCGGACCTAAGGTAAGGGAAATATCACAATCTCACTTTTATCCGAGATTGTTTTTACTTTTGTAATTACTGGGGTGTATTTTATCATCCACATCCATGTTCCTTCAATATGTAATATTATTTCCATCCTTCTACAATAGTTTATATCCAATTTTACCCTTCGGTAAGTTTTTAGTAAAAGATATTAAAGGAATCTTTTGTCGTTTTTCATACGAGGTACTTTTTGACTTTTCGACAAAAGTACGAAGAATGTTTTTTTAACTTAAACGGCACGAATGGATTTTTACGGTTTTATAAAGCCTTATTTTTATGAAGCTTCCTCCAAAAGATTTCATGACTATTTTTAATAAAATCTCTTTCTTTTAAAATTCCATGATGTTTTGTGAAAAGAAATTGATTTTGAAGAAAAAAGGATATTTTCCTCAAGAATTCATTTCAAGTGTTTTATCAAAATTATTTTCCATCTAAGATAATAAAGGGTTCTGTTTCTATCCATATTTTTACATTTATTTGACTATGTTGTGATGGAATTATGTTTATGAATTCCTTTATCTTATATGAATGGTTTTATGATGTCATGTTGTTTAAGAATCCCATTTTTATTACATGGGTTATGCAATGATGTATGATTTATGATTTTGTGGCACACATAAGAAAGGATTCATTATAAGATGGGTGGGACCTATATCTCCCTCCAATGCATTGGGTAAAGATTTTATATCTCATGAGATAGACATGGCTGGAATGGTAGGTTATACCGGTTCAGTGAAACAGGACTGAAACGAGGATTACTCGATTCAGAAAGGGACTTTGTCCACTAAGATAGTCTTGGCAATGAGTCTTGACTAACAAGAAATGATTCTCTATGATTATGTGTGTATGCCACAAAGTTTCATGTTTTAAGTTATGATTATTGGGATTACATTTCACTTCTATGATTTAGCCCATGTTATGAAATTATGATCTCTTTTGCAGGTTAAGATTTCCAAAAGCTATGTTCTTATGTATATGATGTGATTGATATTTCTTTTTTTTACCCTTACTGAGCATTTGAGCTCACCCTTTTATGTTTTCTTTTCCCCAGGATATAAAGAAAGGTTTTAGGTAAAAAAAAGGGATGACCTTTATGGGAGATATTGAAGAACTTTCACCACGATTAGAAGATTACGTTCCGAGTTTCCAAAGACACTAAACTATTACGATCCTTTAGTGTGTGTTTTTGTTATGTACTAAGTATTCCGCAAATGTAATGTAATGTCCATGTACGTCAAGCTTCGGGTCTCTACAGTTGGTATCAGAGGAAAGTTTTAGTCAACCTTTGGAAACTAGGATGCGAAAACGTTAGTGAGATCCCTAGAGATATTTCTAAGGTATGTCTAGGGATGTCCCTAAGGTTAAGTATACGTATAGGTTATAGTACTAGAACTACGCTAACGATCATAGAATTAAACCTAAGATGTTAGATGTTCAAGGTACTCCCCCTTTATTATGTTGTTTTCCCTAGCATGATTTTTGCCTCTCACGCTATTCTTTTTGGGTTTTAGAAAATGGCTGGAAACAAGGTGATTCACGATAATGGAGAAAATGATGGACAATGGAATGATATTCTTTATGAGCAACCAAATGAAATGGGATTTGGAAGTCCAAACATCATTATTATGCCGAATCAGAAATCTCATAATATGATCAATAAAGTAAAATTTGGTAAGTTTCCTGACTCGGCTAATAAGAGAAAGATGGAGTTTCATGATGATCATAGAGGAAAGAAAGTTCAATTTCCCCTATGTAAATCATGTGGGAAGAGGCATCAAGGAGAATGTTTCAAAGGAACTGGAAGATGCTTTGGGTTTGGAAAAGAAGGACACAAAGCCAGTAAGTGCAAAGGAAAAGGTTCAGTTAATACCAGGGATGAGGATAATGGTATTGCTACGACATCAAAAATGGTTAAGTGTTTTAAATGTGGAATGTATGGGCATTATGCAAACAAATGCCCTAAGGGAAAGACTCATGAAGAGAATCAGTATGGTCATATGGGAAGTATTTATGTGGATGATGATGAAGAGACTACCAATGGTATGTGAGATGAAAGAATTGTTGAAGCTCGGTCAATGGTTTAAGAATGTAGTGGAATGATTATATGTTTATCATGTGTAATGTTGTAAAAGTAATCTCATGGTACTATGGAATAAAGAGACATGTAAGGATTGTAACATTGTTGTCTGATTAATGTTACCAGTATCCATGAAAGGTTATTCAGATATTTTTGGAATGAAGATGATATGCACATAATGAAGGGATAAGGGGAAAATGAAATGTTTGACAGTATTCATGAGCTCATGATTGATATAAGGACTAAGTGATATCATGGTTTGAGTATATAGAATTTTGAGGATTTTGGTAACTTTTAACAGAACTCATGTTTTCACTAAGGTATTCAAGAGAATACACGATTAAGGACTTTGAATGTTTGGAATGTGACCAACAAGACATATCTTATGATATGTGGGGATCAACGACAGTATTAAATCTCTGGTAATCGTTGTCACTATATTATGAGAGTGGACTACAGTATTATGTATAAGCCTAAAGATTAGACTGGATTATGTTGGACATAAGTTAGTATTGTTTAAGGATAGAAGTTTTTTTCGATATTATTGATGGGATGTTATAGTAACGTAGTTCTAGAAAAAGGGACAACCTGCAGGACGGGCGAAAGCCCATCGCTTCGGACAAGGCTGTAGGAATCGAACCCACAACTGAAGTGCGACTGGCCTTTATCGCCTACCACTGACCTACAGGAAGTCCCTGTTTAGTAGAAACTAGTTTTATTATATTAAGCAGTATGATATATGAAGTATAAGTCCATTTTAGGAACCATATGTGATTAATCTCACTATAGAATGACTTATGTATATTTAATAACTTTTTCTAACCTTTTGTTTGAGACAGATGGAATGACCCATCATTCTATCACATAATCTGCTAACACTTCACAAATAACAAATTCAACTTCATTTATTTAAGAGATGAAGTAGAAATTGTTCAAGGCACGAACAAAAGTGAGATTGTACCAAAATAAAGTAAGTATTTATTCTAAGCAAATTTTCAACTTTAGGGAAATGATCTTGAAAACCAAAAATGATTGTCCTAGTGATCTTATACCTGATGAATCAGATGGTACCTTATATCATCACAAATCTATGGATTTGTGATTACTGGCTTTTCCATAGCCATGTTCTCTACCACTCTCCATCAGAACATGATGGTTAGATTTCTCTTCCATATCCATATTTTCACCTATGTGGAAACCCAGTGATTAGTTTATTTGGGTAATCGTTACATTTCATACTTTAGTTTTTAAAGCCAAGTTTTGGTATTCCCTTTTACGATGTGGGTTTCTATTAAAGAAACTTTCGAATAGTAAACCATTTATAACCCCGACGAATTTCGAGGGCGAAATTCATTTTAAGGGGGGTAGAATGTAACAGCCCGAGATTTTATGAAAAATATTCTTTTTATTTTATTAATGTCTTGTGTTGTACGCTACACCAAAAGGAGCTTGCACAACACACATCCTTGACTTGCCTTGCATTACACGCAATCGCGACCTTCCTCGATAGCGTGTGTAATACGCAATACCGAGTTTCAGTAAACAACGATATGCTATTAAAATGTTATTAAAACTAGCCGTTATGAATAGTAATAACCACTTTTTGAAATTTTGTAAATTTTATTTTTCAAAATGGATTTCATTTTTGGATTCGGAGTATCGAATTTAGCCTAAGGTGAAATTTTGGTACATTTCGGATAACTTTCATATTCTGATGAATAGTGAAAATTACTAAATTTTAATTAAAAACAACTTTTTTAATCGAAATTATTAATAGTGATAAATTATTAATTTGAGTGGTTTTAAAGTATATTTAGAATATATTTTTACAATTTAATACAATGTTGGTCATTGGTTGTAATTTCACATTTAAACCAGACATAATCAAGTGTCAATCTTTTGATAGATATTGTTTCTTAAAAACACGCTATTTGTTTTAACAGCGGGATTTAATTATAAAATTAATTAATGCAACTTTTGTGTTATGAATTTGGTAAAATAGACTTCATTTTTGAATTCGGAATATGAAATATAGCTTAGGATGAAATTTTGGCATTGTTCTGAAAAACATCAATTTTTGATGAATAGTGAAACTACTAAGTGGTAGGTTAAAAACTGAATTTTGCATAAAACATAATTTTACCGCTTCTGTGAATGGAATTTCGAAAATCCGAGAGACACGGTTAATATCAAGGACTAAAATTTGGTTCAATGAGATGAAAATAATTTTTTGGTGAATAGTAACTTTTTACTTTTTTTACCGCGGTTAATAGTAAATAGGGTAACTAAGGGTAAATATGATATTAATATTACCCTAACACATGTCCTAATCCTATTGGACAAGTGTATTTCGACCAAAAACAAACTTAGGAATAAAATATGACCATTTAGGCCCACTTGGATTAGATTAGGACATTTATTATTAATTTATTTAAAGAAGGGTTAAAATAGTTAAAATCAATGTTTAATAAGTAAATCATTTTTAATATGGGGTTATACATAAGATAAATTCGATTGTAAATATTCATTAGAAAGCTAAAAGGATTTCCTACATGATGGTATTTTATTTGTAATTTTTAGACATCAAATAATTTAATTTATTTATGACACAACGATGATGCAGTAATTATCTTTTTAATGAAATATTGACATAATTGATGTTATAAGCACCAAAATAAATGTAATTTGAGATTTTTTATGAATTACACTAATTTTATAGGTTACTATGATATATTAATGTTGATTTAATCAACTTGATTCGAACATTTAATTCTGTTATGACTTTCACAAAAATCATATATCAAATAGTGTCAAAATTGACACAAAATAGTTTTTAAATCAAATATTATATTACTAATTGTTATTTTATTCCTAAAAATCTAAGGTTCGGCCAAATGACTTAGATAAGGATATATATATTAATAATAAACAATTTGGGGTTCGTTTGGCATGTTATAGTAAGTGTATTAACCATATAGTGAAAGAAAACAAAAAGACACGGTAAAAGTTAAATTATTTAACTTAGAGTTAAATCTAATTGATAAGGTTTAAAATAATATCCAAACATGTCTAAATTTGATTGGTTGATGAGATTACAACCCTATCTCATCTAATCTTCGAATATGAGTCATTTTTGGAGGTTTTTAAGTGGGGTTAGATTTATTATAAATTAATATTTTTAAGAATTCCTAAGGTGCCCCTCTCCTCCCCTATAAAAGGACACCTCCTCCCCCTCCTCCTCACACCAATTTGAGCACTCAAGCTCGGCCAACCCCTGCCAAAATCTCTTCTCCACTTCCCTAGAAACATCCTAGAGGTTCTGGTCTTACTCAAAGACCAATTTTAGTTCCCTAAGAGGAGGTCTCCAAAAGGCGCTTCAAAGAAGAGGTAATTACCGTTACCAATTCTTTAATCTTTATTTCTTCTTCCACTTCTTCTTCTTAGGTTGTTTCATTATGAAGTAATAACATCAGTATCACTCATATACTGATATGTTACTATAAGTATGAAACAACCCTATTTCACCATCTATCCATCCTACAGAAAAAGAAATCACCGCGCGTGCGTACGTACGGAATACCGTCTCCACGACGCGATGAGATTCATTCTCCATGTTAACCATTTAAGAATGATTATAAAGTATATATAAGAAACAATAATGAAATATATTACATTATAAAGCTACTGGATTTATGTATATATATACATATGTATGTCATCTACTTACTTCCATTTCAAGACAATAAGGAAAGGAAAACAGCGTTCATGCGTACGTACGGACTACCGTCTCCATGAACGGTGTTTTTCATTTTATTTATCTACCTATTATATATATATATACTGAATATATATGATATATAAATCATATTTTATATTCTGGAAGTAAGTAAATCATGATATAAGTAATGATGATGTCAAGAACAACAAGTCAAAACACCTACGATAAATGAAACGATTTTACCCAAAACGCTTCTTTAACATGGAATTTACAAAAGAACGGGTAATATAATGTCATAAGTGAACCATATATGATATCATAACAATGAATATGATTCTGTAATAAGTCAATAACATGATTTAAATCATTATACAGGAGGTTCGGACACTTACAAAGCAAGTCGGACCTAAGGTAAGGGAAATATCACAATCTCACTTTTATCCGAGATTGTTTTTACTTTGGTAATTACTGGGGTGTATTTTATCATCCACATCCATGTTCCTTCAATATGTAATATTATTTCCATCCTTCTACAATAGTTTATATCCAATTTTACCCTTCGGTAAGTTTTTAGTAAAAGATATTAAAGGAATCTTTTGTCGTTTTTCATACGAGGTACTTTTTGACTTTTCCGACAAAAGTACGAAGAATGTTTTTTTTAACTTAAACGGCACGAATGGATTTTTACGGTTTTATAAAGCCCTATTTTTATGAAGCTTCCTCCAAAAGATTTCATGACTATTTTTAATAAAATCTCTTTCTTTTAAAATTCCATGATGTTTTGTGAAAAGAAATTGATTTTGAAGAAAAAAGGATATTTTCCTCAAGAATTCATTTCAAGTGTTTTATCAAAATTATTTTCCATCTAAGATAATAAAGGGTTCTGTTTCTATCCATATTTTTACATTTATTTGACTATGTTGTGATGGAATTATGTTTATGAATTCCTTTATCTTATATGAATGGTTTTATGATGTCATGTTGTTTAAGAATCCCATTTTTATTACATGGGTTATGCAGTGATGTATGATTTATGATTTTGTGGCACACATAAGAAAGGATTCATTATAAGATGGGTGGGACCTATATCTCCCTCCAATGCATTGGGTAAAGATTTTATATCTCATGAGATATACATGGCTGGAATGGTAGGTTATACCGGTTCAGTGAAACAGGACTGAAACGAGGATTACTCGATTCAGAAAGGGACTTTGTCCACTAAGATAGTCTTGGCAATGAGTCTTGACTAACAAGAAATGATTCTCTATGATTATGTGTGTATGCCACAAAGTTTCATGTTTTAAGTTATGATTATTGGGATTACATTTCACTTCTATGATTTAGCCCATGTTATGAAATTATGATCTCTTTTGCAGGTTAAGATTTCCAAAAGCTATGTTCTTATGTATATGATGTGATTGATATTTCTTTTTTTTACCCTTACTGAGCATTTGAGCTCACCCTTTTATGTTTTCTTTTCCCCAGGATATAAAGAAAGGTTTTAGGTAAAAAAAAGGGATGACCTTTATGGGAGATATTGAAGAACTTTCACCACGATTAGAAGATTACGTTCCGAGTTTCCAAAGACACTAAACTATTACGATCCTTTAGTGTGTGTTTTTGTTATGTACTAAGTATTCCGCAAATGTAATGTAATGTCCATGTACGTCAAGCTTCGGGTCTCTACAGTGTAACCCATGTTTTGGTTTTTGAACTAAATTAGTCATATTCGGGGATCATAATTAAATATTTGGCTAGAGAAACAAAATACCTTCAAAAATAATAATTTACACTTCTAATTATTGTTATACAACCAAATAAACTCTAATTAGCGGGGGATATTAATGAAAAGAGGATTAGTATTTGAAGAGTTGAAAGATGGAGCCAGATTAAGTGTTGATCAAGATGAATGTTGATCCTGTCAAGAGGTAGAGATTTGTTATTTCTATTATTATTTTTATTCATGTAACATAAATTCATTTCTATATTATTAATTTTATTCACTAACAGTTTTAAATTTTGTCATTTCATTCTATAAATTTTATTGCTACCATTTGTAGTTACTTTTTCATGATATGTAATGGAGGTCCATTTTTGGGGATTAAAGGATTAAGGGATATTTCCACTAGACACCAACCATCACCTCTTCTCCCAATAATCTTTCCCCCCCACTTATTTATCATGTTTAGGAATATTATATATGAATCTTTTAATGGTTAGTGGTTTTAGATGACATGCAGCATAATAGAGGCATCATGAAAATTCATGACATCATATTCTAGGGTGCTGAACTGAGGGTATTGTAACAATACAGAGTGCCCATGATAGATGAAAATGGGTGGCTTCAGAAAAGGAAGAAGTTTCCTAGGATCTGGTGGGTGGAGGATTGGTCTCATGTGAAATCTTTAATTCATGAATCAACAAACCAACCTCTCTAACCTTCATCATTTACAATTTACTACCTTGTCGCATTGTCTCCCAGATTATCCTGTGCACATGAGAATGAGTGGCATGGTCTAACCTCGTGTGGAAACTAAACCTTGACATGAGGTTGAGAGCCATTGGTTGGACCTATTATTTACCTATATCTTTTTATACTATGGTTATGGATGATATTGTGTGAGTCTTTTACATCTCTGTTTTCATTGAGAACAATATTCCACCCTTAGAAACATAGTTAAACAATGTGAAAAATTCTAAAGTATTGATGGCCAATGAATGTAGTGCGTACCATGATACAAAATGAGTTATCTTAATTTTCCAAAGATTTATCCTTATAACATTATTAATAAAATACGTAGAATCCACAAATATTGGTTGATCACATATAATTTGGAATTCATTTATATATGCAAGATTCACCTCACTTCAAATTATTTCATCATGGATCAATTAGTTGACCAATTTTTGTTGCATTTACATTGTGAAAAGGAATTAAAATGTATAATATCCCTTGTAGAGATTCACATGTGTTTAAATAACATCAGAACATCGCCCTTGTAATTATCAGGTGAAAGCACAAATGATTCTAATTACTTCATCCTTCACCATTGATCTCAAAAATAATAACTTTAAGGAATGAAAATTTTTTATGTTCTCTTAGGGACATGAGAGTGGAAATTTAGATTGCAGATTTCCAATATTGAGATCATTCTTGATAAATTTCACTATAAGATTCATATAATTCCCTAAAAAGGACTAGTTTTGCAAAATTATTTCTCAGTCTACTATGAATAGGAAACGACATGATCAATGTACCAAGAGATAATGATAATGAAAATGATATAAATAGTATTTAATAGTTCTAATAAAGAATTATGGTCCTATGTGCCTTCAAATAGGGCCCTATTTATAAGTACTATTTCTATATCTGTTAAAGGGGGACCATTATCAAGGCTATAAATAACACTGATAAAGGTCATTGGGTTATAGTGTGCTGTTTATATTACAACACACTACAACAAAAATCTATTGGTAATAAAGACAACACTAGTAGAAAGTACAAGTTATGGAAAATTAAGAATTTAATTGAAATGGAAATTACATAACAAATAAAAAACACTATATTATTTACATTTGAAACATTATTTTGTCCAATTACATTTTTATGTACAATTTATCCCAAAAATTAAAAAACATCTGTAGTTTCATTGTTTTTGGCACCCAACTCCCTCCCAAAAATCCATTTCATGGTATCATTTAATGAAAAAGCCACCCAAACTCATGAAGAAGCAACTAAATATAGAATATAAAATATTTTATGTTATTAATACTATAAAGAAATAAATAATCATAAATATTAAACAATACATTAATAAAATGTCAGTTTTTTTTAATAATGGACACTTTGTGTCATATCGGGCACACTGTGTATCAAATTAAGGAATGGATGATTCATGGACATCAAAAATGAATAAGGGATCATTGTCCTAAAGTATCAAAAAAATCTAACTGAATTTTCATGCTTTTGATTATATTACTTCTCTTCTTTACTAAATTGTCAATTTTATATAAAAAGAAACACTTTATGTCTTACCCGTCACATCATGCCACGGTTTGAGGTCTGGATGATTTATACATGTCAAAAAATGGCATGGATCGTTTTTCTAATGTATCAAAACAATATGAATATATTTGATCAGGTTTGATAATGTCAATTTGTTTTCCTAAAATGTTGTTTACAAAAGTTAACATGATTTTTGAGTTATATCGGTTACACTGTGTGTTGATTTTATATGAGACTGATTCCTATACATCGCAAATTACATACATATAATATTTATAAAATATCAAGAAAATTTGAGTTCATTTTTTTTTCTATGAGAGACTTTCGTTTTTATCTAAAATGACAATTTTAGAATGATAACAGACACTTTTAGTCATATTAGACACACTATGTATTATAGTGAGGTGAGGATGATTCTTACACAACATAAATTATGTTTGTATCATTTTCCTAAAGATTCAAAACGATAAAATTACGTGTTACTATTTTTTAGTATATTAGTTATCTTTTTTACTAAAATGTAAATATAAAAAAAAGGCACACTTGTATTCATACTAGTTACACCATGAATCAAATTTAGGTGCAGATGATTTCTACACATCATAAATGACATATGGATCATTATCATAATGTATCAATACAATCTGAAATCCTTTTCATATTTTTTAGACATTCACTTGTTTATTCTTCTAAAATGTCATTTTAAAATTAAAACACATACATCAAGTCATAGTGGTCATATCATGGGTCAGTTTTAGGTGAATTTTATTTCCACACATAAAAACTATCTTATGAATAGTTTTCACAAGTTATCATGAAAATACAATAATTATTACTTATCTTTCATTGAGTGATATAACTTTTTAACTAAAAAGTAAAATTTAGAATATTAATCACCACATTCATTTCTGCGAGGAACACTATGTATTAGATAAAATTGAATATGGTTTTTAGAAGTAAAAAAATAACTGACATACCAGTTTAATAATCCATTAAAACAATTGTAATTTGTTTTCTCTATTTTGAGTATGTCACTAGTATTTTTTACTCTAATGTAAATTTTTAATAAAAGGACACACTTTGTGTCATACCAGTCACACCATGCATCAAATTATGGTGCAGATGACTCTTAAATTTCTTAAATGACTTACATATACTTATTATAATGTATCAAAATAATAAAAATTTGTTTTCTCAGTTTTGAGTATTTAATGTGTGTTTTCACCTACAATGAATATTATAAACTGAAATCATAAACTTTGAGTGATACAGAGCACACTATGTATCAGATTGATGTGTGACAAGTTGAGTTTTAGTTGATTCCTATACTGTTTAGGAAAATTTTTATGATATATATTTTGGGAAGTCATACTTTTCACTCAACTATTTTAAAATCCATTGAAATATGAATTCTTATGATTCAATTCATGTTTCAGGCCTCATCGAGTTTCATCTTCTATATAAGAGGATCATGTTCACTATTTTCTTAATGTTGTTGATATTTGAAAATAATAATATGACTTCCTCAAAGATCTATAGAAAAACTCAATAAGTAATAGAGAGTAATGATAATGAAATTAACATAACATTATTAAATAAAAAGATTAAAAAATTAAATAAATAAGTTGTATGAATTCACTATTTCATGATGCTTTAATACATTATTGACCCATTTCTCTATTTCCATTATCTTATCTATAGCATTGAAGTCCAATCTCTCAACGAGAATAAGAATCCTAGAAAAAACCACCCCACCTCAAGAAAATCCACCTGTATAGGAAAAAAATTATTCTGTTAGTAGTTATATATTTAAATAAATTAAACATAACTATGAAACAGAGAATAAATAAAATTCATATTTTAAATTGAAATAATATAATTTGAGTCATATCGAGTTCATTTTGAATCATATTGAGGTGTAGTTAATTCCTACCCATCACTAAAGTGTTCTGGATCATTTTCCTGAAGTATCAAAATAATATAAATTCCGGTTATTGGTTTTGAGTATGTCACTTATTTTTTACTAAAATATATATTTAAAAATTGATAATCATGAAGTATTACCAATCAAAATGTGCCTCCAATTTAGGGGATTCTGATTCATACACATCATAAATGATATAATGATCATTGTCTTAAATTATCAAAAAAATTTGAATGAATTTTCTCAGTTTTGCATATACCACTTTTCCATTTAACTAATATATAATTTTAAACTGAATGTAAGCACATCTAGTCGTACCAGCCACATCATGTGTCAGTTTGATGTGAAACTAGTTCCGACATGTAAAACATTATTTTGAAATTGTTATTATAAAATATCATGAAAATTCAAGCATGTTTTCTTAGTTTTTAGTGGGAAAAATATGTTTTGAACTAAAATTCCAATTATAAATGGATAATGGAAAATTTGAGTTATACTGGCCCCACTGTATATCAGATATAGGTACAAATAATTCATATAAATCATAAATTATGTATAGATCATTTTTTTTAAAATTTCAAAACAATCCGAATGTGTTTTGTCAATTTTGAGTATGTGATTTATGTTTTGAACTAAAATTAAATTTTAAACTAAAAACATAAACATTGACGTATACTATTCACATTAAGTGTCATATTGAGGTGATTCTGATTTATACACATCATAAAATGACTTATCGATCAGTTTTCTAATATATCAAAACAATTCAACTATTTTTTAATGGTTTTGATTTTTTGACCTTTTCATTACATTAAAATGTCAAATTCAAACTGAAAACACACCCCTTGAGTCATACCAAATACCCTATGTATCAGACTGTGGTATGGTCGATTCCAAAATGTTACAAATGACTTATTTAATGTTTTTATATGGTATCAGATAAATATGTTGAGGAAATTAAATTTTTTTTATAAAATGATGAGAAAATAAAATAAATAAGTATTAGGAATTGACCTTTTCATGATGTATGTATACATTCTGACACTAAGAATGATTCCCAATCATTTCTAAACTAATATATTTTGTATTGTGAATATGAGTATTATCAATAGTCCTAGTAGGATTGAAAAAATATAAATACAAAAATATAAATAAATATTTTAAATTAAATTATAATTATCTTTGAAAATACCTTTTAAGGGATGTTAGTTTGTTGATGTCATATGATATCATTCATAAATTTTGAAAAATAACAACCAGAATCTTTTACATTGGATTATTTGGGACACTATAGAATATTTTAGAAAAATAAGTATGTTTTTTGAAATATTTTTTGATATTGAAATCATATTATATATACCAAAATACATATCCACTTGTAGAAGTCCATAGGCTCTTTATTTCCATGGAATATCCTCAATCCATGATTTTGATGATATTAAATCGTTTCCCCATCACAATAAAATTTTCATTAAAACATAATATAAAACATATAATTTGATTTTTATTTGTAAAATGTTTCATGAAGTGTATTAAAAATTCATAAACATCATCATATGTGCTCAGTATTATTTGTATCAATTAATTGAATCTAGAAAATACATATTTGGATATCCAAATTGACTGTAATGAGTTACATATTCTTCCTAAAAAGGATTAAGTAAGGAAATTAATGAAAATATAATTGAATTATTAAATTTTTGAGTTTTACCCCAACATCTTGGGGTTTGAGAAGTTTTTTTCGTATGCAAGTTTTCATTCAACATTGTGAAAAGTTTGGCCACAATTCATAATGATTTCATTTTTTCTAATTACAAGAGTTTTATAGAAGTGATGTGATGAATATTGAGTCTAAATTTCTATTCGCATGGTTTTACATTAAAATATTTTTCATATATATTCATGAAAAAATATTAAACTATTTAGTCATAATTAAAATTGTTGATTAGCTATTAGACAAATAAATCATGAAAAAACCTTTTGTAAACTTTTACAAATATTAATTCATTCTATTCATGCATTGGGATTACATTTACATTTTTAATACCACTATATTCTATAATGGCCTCTATGTACATTTTTTATTGAAAATAAACTATGGTAATATCCCCACATTCTAAAATTGTATCCACATGAACCATAATGTCTGTAAATACACACATTTAATTCATGGGGTAAAGGTAGATTGTGAAGATATCTTCTATTGTTTGGTTAATCCTTTAGATCATTTTTATTTTTATTTTAGTTTCACCTCTTTCCCTTGGTCCAATATTAATAACATTCATATGTTTTGAACATTTTTCATGAATTATTAATGGGGTTTTATGAGAAATGTGTTGTAAATGAATGCCTCCTTATCAATATGTTTTTTACATGATCTAATGTCTATTCTATTATGGTTACAGTATCTTGATCGAACATATAAATATCTGAATCATCAAGTGGGATAGGTGACACATCACTTGGATCTTGACTCATTTTAATCCCCACTCTCACATGACCTATTGGATGTTTTAAGTTTTGTACAATATCTATTTGGATATTGTACATGGTACCCCTCACAAAAAGGTCATTGGTGGATTATTATATAAATAAATCACAATCATTTTCACCATGTAGAATATTTGTATAAGAAATGTATTAGTGATTTACAAATTCACATTTTTTAAAATAAATTATTAAAATATAGATTACCTATTATAATAAATATCTTTAATGGGAATTCTACAACAAAAATATGGTAGGGGATTGGGGATCTACACATAGTGGAAGCGATTATGTAGTTTCTTCTCTTTGATTGCTTCCCATAACATTTTCTAAAAACACAATATTCTATTTAAATTTTTCCATCAAGAGAATCTAATCATTCTTGTAACTCTTCCAATTTCTTATTTTTATCACCATTCATTTATTTTATAAAAATTTATTTTGAGGGAAACCCCAATACCCTCACCTTTGACGTGTATATACTTTTATCTTCATATCGATGCCACTGTTAATAGATTATCATTAGGTAAAACTTATGATTATAATAATGTCAAATTCGGATAATAAATATAAGAAAATAATGAATCATTATTTTGTAATGATTATTTAAATATATTTTTTATTTTTTTCATACTTACACATGCTTCCCACACTTTTTGAATGTTTTTATCTATTAGTATCCCATTCTTAGTAAGTACATAAAATAGATTTAGTTTTTTATTTTGATTAAGCAATGAACATGTAAATGGTGGAACATAAACATGTTTTTGTTTTATGTCACAAAAAATTATTATGACTAGTTTAAAATATGAACCATTTTTATTCAAGTGATGCATTCACCATCCTTGATTTATGGAAGGGGTATATTGGTTTTTCATCCCATTTCTTATTTTATTCACTCATTTTATTGTTCATAAATTAATAATTCATAATAAAAATGATGAATAGAAATATTATCAAACAATGTATTACTAGTCACAATGTACATGAAAAGATATCTTTATATTAAAAGTATTAAATTCAACCCTTGTTTTTTGGTTTATCTGGTGTGAATACAGATGTGGTGGGTACTGGAATATTTTTACTTTAGAATCATTAAAATGGATCTTTATAAGGATTGCGTGAATTCCACATTAAGCATTTCCAATAAGAATTAGTGTAAATTTAATTTACGAGTCATATAATATAAATGCACTCTTTAAGGGGTAATGGAGGGTAAGTGAATGCTTTATTATTTTATTTTTAAGTTAAATAAAAAATTCATAACATAATGTAACCATAATATCATTTAAATTTTTTTTCTTAATCATGGGAAATCCATTTTACACTAATCTAAATCAATCAAAATGTGCATGTGAGTGGTGATCCCAATGCAACTATTGAACTTGGAATTATTAGAATTAACATGGTGAATTTGAACACTCCATCTAACCATGAATTTTATGGGTTTTTTCTCACCTTAATATTTATTTAAAAAATAATCAGTCTACAATGGTCCTTTTTTGGGACTATAGTTTTTCACTATATATCATTTCCATATCATTAACACCATCAAAATTTTATTCCTCTAGATTGGTAGCATCGACATGTGTAGAAGGTTATTGTTCCACTCTATTTGGAGAAACATCATTTTGAGAAACATGTTGTTCTTTAGGAATAAGAGAAACATAATTTGATTTATTCATTATATACAAAATTTGATGAACATTTAATTTTGATGACATAAATTTCGTTGTTAACTTATAATAATATGAGGGAACCCAATGTATATTTCCAAAAAATATAACCTTATTAGTGAATTTTTTTAAAGGTTTAAGGGATTTGACACCTCTATCATGAATAAAAATATATTCATTGTGGTCTCCTATGACATACAGGACCTAATATTCATTGGGACTGTTACAAAATTATTTTGACCTCCCAATGAAAGGGTCGTCATATGTTGAATTGATATCTAATCCTTGCGTGGTTTTGGTTTATAAAATAATAATCATCCAGTTTCTGTTTTTGGGATATATATCAAAAAATATTTATACCACCATTTATTCTATTATAATATGTTTTTCATTGAATAATTCCTTATTTAAATCCTCTTTCATGAATCCCAATTCATCTATTTTAAAATACCTCCAATAATTATCCCACTAGTAATGAAAAATCTGCACTTGGACTGTTTTATAATCCAACTCTCATATTTTTTTTACAATTTCTAATTATGAGATATTAATATAAATTTGATTTAAATCCTTGCTAACAGATATATGAATCACTTCAGACATAAGTTTAACTATACTATTTTTCATTGTATTACCTTCATCATGTAAATTTGTATTGAATGTATAACCATTAATTATAAATATATAATAATACAATAGATGAAGAATTGGTCCTTTGGATATCTATCGATGTCATTCTATAATTAAATATAGATTTTAAATTGAATCCTTATTAATATGGTCTCAAAACCATCCTATAAAGTAACTATTATGTGTATTTGATATCCAACATCCATTCCTTGATTAATTCAAATTCCTAATAGTTTACTTGTGAGTTTCAATATATAAGGAATACTTTTAAATATAATGAAAAATGTAAAGGTGGGCCTAATACCAATCTATAATAGTAATTTTGAAAAAATATATTCTAGAAATTACTTCACCCACAAATTGCCATGTGTTATGGTATTTTGGTAGAGCAATGATTTCCATGTTGGATATTTATTTGGTACAACATTCAATGGCTCCTATAACCATATATAGATCCTCAATAAAACCATCTGAATAACTTCAATTTTTGATATACACATTCAAAATTTTCATATATGGTTCAACAGGGGAATCTATTTATAATGTAAAAGAACACATACTCAAATCTATATTACTTAGTGAACCATCACATGAACCATTATATCAATTAATTTCAGTTGGAAGGACTTCTCTAATTCACATATTATGATAGAAATTTCCTCTTCCATATTATTAAATTTCTCCAGGTTTATATCATTTCTACATAGATATTTGAAAACTAAATAGAGCATGATAATGTTGGAATCTAGTTAGATTTTGGTTCTATTTTTTTCAATTGATCAATATGTTTATGAATGAAGGTCATTATGTTGATGAAAGAGTGTATGTAGAGATGGTTGTTCTGAGGATGGTTCAAAATAAAAACCTATTTGTTGAGTAAATCAGAACAAGTTTTCTAATGAAATTGGAAAAAAATTTCTGAGCTTGCATCTATGAAAATCAGAATTTATTTACTGATAAAATCAAAACATCCTTTCTGAGCTAATCCGAACCAATTTTCTAATGAAACTAGAACCAATTTTCTGAGCATGTTTTTTTTAAAATTGGATCCTCTTTTTTGAGAATTTTAAAACCCATTATTTCAGAAAATTAGAACCTATTTTCTAATGAAATTAGAACCACTTTTGTTAATATGTTTTGGAAAAAATAAGAATATATTTTCCTTTAAAATTAGATCCATACATATGATAAAATAAAAACCTTCATGATGAGATTATTATATCCTAAATTATGAGATAATAAGATCCAACATTAAATCTGAATTTTTTTTACTAATCTTGGATTTCAAAAAAATCATAAATATATTGTGGAACATATGATAAAATCATTATTAAATAAAAACGAGGATACAAAATAAGTTATTGAAGATGTTATTAAGACTGAGGTAGAGAAATATATTTCTTACAAAAAATATATTTCTCTAGAAAAAGATCATTCTAAAGAAAAAAATATTTATTAAGAAAAAGATCTTGCCCAAGAATCAATTTTTCCAAAAGAAAAGATATTACTAAAGAAAAAGATCTTTCTCAATGAAATATTTCTAACAGAAAACATTCTTAATGAAGGAAACGTTTCTTACAAAAAAAATTATCAAGAATATTGGAAGAGTTGAAGATGTCAGGGGAATATCTAAAAATGAAGGAGATTTGAATGTTTGAAAAGGAATTGAATTAGTTAAAAATTTATCCGATATTTAATGAGAATTGATGAATTGGTAAATTTCATTAAGCCGAAAATCCTTTCAGAATACCTCCTAAACCATTTTTAAGGTCCATATAAAATGAAATGCAATTTAATTTGTATGTGTAACACATGACTGTTCAAGTGATTAAGTGCCCGTGTTTATAGGACATGTATTTAGTATCGAACAAAACATTGTGTTTTAGGTAGATGCTGAAGAGTTTTTTTGAACTGAGGATCTAGAAGACTATTCAAGACCAACATATTCCATAAGTGAATTGTTGAAGATAATGAAGAAGGTACATTGGTGATGTTTTATTGAGTTTACTTGTGGTGGAATTGAAGAAATCTGAAGTGGATTAGAAAAGAAGAAATAAAGTGATGCTTGTGACTATGGATTATTACCAGTTGCAAAAAAGTCCCGTGTTGGGAAGTGGATACTGGAAATGAGAGTTGGGGGGTTTAACCAACTATAGAATGACTGTTGAACCAGGGATTATAGAATTTTTTATTTATTGTTCCTTTTTATTACAGAATGAATATATTGAATGAATCCATGTTGGTGGGACTATCCAATATGGTAAGGAGTACGTATTTGCACCAAACCCTGTAAATATCATGTGCTAACTCTCTTTATATTTTATTTATATGAAATGTTATGTTATGGGTTATATTTTAGTGGATCATTACTATAACATGTATCATAGGATAAAAAATATTATATTATGAATATTATAAACATTATTATAAAATAAAAAAGAACCACTGATTTACCCTCCCTCTCAGTGGTCTCAGTCCTACATGGGATCTACAATTGGTATCATGGAAGGTTACCTGTAGAAGATACATCTATGAGAATGGAGGACAAAAATTCTGTGAAACTTAAAGGGAATTCTGATTTCAATGGAAATACCTATTAAATCTAGAAAGATAGAATTCTTCCATATCTTATGTCTCTTGGGTATGATGTTTTAGAAGTTTGTAAGGAAGGATTTCATCCGCGTATTGTAAATAATGCTCTTATTACTCCTGATAAGAAAAATCTTGAGAATGATGGATGCGAGAAAAAATTATTACTCTCATTATTTTTTAAAAGTGTATTTCTTAGAGTACAAGGAGTTGGAACTACCGAAGGTATTTAGGACAAGTTGAAAAATATTTATGATGTAAATATAAATGGTAAAAGGGAAAATTTACAACTATGGAGGCTAAAGAGTGATGATCGGAAAATGGATGAACAAAAATCTGTTGGTGACATCATTACATTGGTAAATAATAATGTTATCCCCATTTGATGGCTTTGTGAAAAATTAGAAAACATGACTATTGCTGAACAGAACAGGAATATTATCTCTAATATATTTAATTATAATTTTTCTTATTTTTAAGATATAGACCCTAAAACTCTATCCCTTGATGATCTTTGTAGTATTCTCCTTACTTATGAAATGAGAAGAGATAATGTTATGAGAATGAAAGAAAATGTCGATCAAGAAATGGCTTTCAAATATTTGTTAAATGGGAAAAACATGGTTGAAAAAGATAAACAAGAATCAAGTGACATAAAATCTAATAATGATGAATAATATTTCAACATAATTGTTTCCCTCCATTCAATATAATTAAATTTGGAAAATGGAAAAGTAAAACTCTCAAATGTTGGAATTGTTAAGTGAATGGAATTTTTCGCACGATTTTCCTATGAAGACTGTTAGAAAATATGAGTCCGAATAGGATGATGATAAAACAAAAAATAAAAAGTGGAAGAAACATAAGGAATGATTTCTATATGAAAAAAGAATAAATGTTATCTGAGTAAAACAAAAGAAGAATTATACCTCATTTGATGGTGAATCCAATATTCAACTAAACATTATTTCTTAATATAGAAATGGGTGTGAATCATATATTAGTGATAAATAGAATGATGATATGACATAAATGGAACAGATTCACAAAAATGATATGGAGAAAAAAAATTGAGATGAATATTAAACTCAAGAAAGAAAGAAATAAACCACAGAAAGATGTTGAATGTATAACCTTTAAGAATTCTGATCTTGAAAGAAAATTGAAAAGTGATTAAGAGAAGTTATTTGATAGTGATAATCACAAAATAATTAAATATATACTTGTTGATGAAATTATAAAAAACATGTAAATGGTTGATGAATCTGAAAAAATCATTGATATTTTAAAAAGTATGTTGTCTAAGAAAGAATAAGAGTAGTCACAAACACAATCAATGAATCCTACAATATAATTTTAGATAATAAAGATGTGAAAAAACATTACCAATTATTTTGATACTAAAGGTGAAACATATAAAAGATGTGAAAAGAACAGATTACCAAATCTATATTGTGAGAAAACATATTTCATCAAGAATGTTTGGGATTCTTTAGGAGAGTATCCTCTAGATAAAAGTTTTATATGATTTATAATGAAACAAAAACCATGTTCTGATTAGTTCTACACTCAATCTGAAATATCCATGTTTCGAGGTCACTGTTTGTGTTATATAATTCTCAGAAAAAAATATTATTCATGTTAGTATAAAAAGACTTTATATATAAATAGACATGAATTAGGGGGAGGTATTATTTTTAAAGAAGATCAAATGTTCCAAAATATTATGTGGAACTGGAGAGGTAACCTCATAAGATGAATAAATATGATCATGTTAAGAAATATGAATATGTTATGAAAGATGAGTATGTTAAGGATGTGGAGAAAAACTGATATTCTAAATTGAAGAATAAAGAGTGCTCAATTATTTGGCCATACGATGTTGATAAGGCATGAAAGTTAGAAGAACAAATCTGTTTACTATTATTTTTACTTGAGTTCATATCTTGTTGTGTTCTTGGTTGTTTGTGTTAGAGGATATAAAGGAAATGCCTCCCAGTTTTAGGGAATATGCCTTCGGTTCAAGTCTTCAGCAGCTGGCCTATCGATGGCGGGATTGGGGTAGTCACGACATGGGCCCCAGGGGGTAGGTTGTTATAGATATAGAGTGAAAAATCTTATTACTATACTTACAGAAGCTATAAATAATTTTGGACTTCCAAATGAGTAGATAAGGGAATAATATTTGATTGAGTCCTTCAATAGTTAGTGTCATACTTCATTCAGTGGGTCTTCTGATATACTTATTGTTAAACAATGGATCAGAACTATTGAAAAGTTATTTTCTATCCTTTTCTGTTCGGAACATGGAAGGATATTTTTTTATGTCTATCGTTTAGAATGTGAAGAAAACCAGTGGTGGACTCTAATTAAGAATACAAGGATGAAAGATGAAATTGAATCCATGGAATGGGATGAGTCCAAGAACATATTATTCAACAAGTACTTCCCTTATATTCTTCAAACAATGATGAAAAAGTAGTTCCTTGAGATTAAGAAAATGGTTGATGAATCCGTTGGTACATATGAGGTGAATTTTACAAGACTTGAAAGATATGATTTTGGCTTTATCATACAAAATGAATGTAATTTTGATCAATGATTCAGTGGAATAAACCAATTCTTCGACGGGAATTAGCTACAATTGAATTCAGTAGCTATGAAGATATTGTGTGTTGTGTGATCAAGTTAGAGCTGGAAGTTGGTCTTATATATCCATCTCATGGTTTTTATAAGAAATTGAGGATGATGTTCGAGAAAAAATCTCAATAAAATGGTGAAAAGAAAATGGATGTTTCTTAATGCTTGAAATGTGGAAACAAGCACGGTGGATATTTCCTTAAAGGTACTAGAAAATATTTCACGTTTGGAAAAGAAGGTCATCGAGCAGCTGAGTGCCAATGTAATGGGAAAAAGGATTACAATGACGTGAATACAGAAAATACTATGAATAAAGAAACACCAACACTTCAATGCTACAAGTTAATGGAAATAAGACATTAGGCTAACCAATTCCATAATCCAAGTGTTAATGATGATCAACATGAGAAAACTCTTAAGGAAAAAGAAAAAGGAAAGTCACATACATTCACTATTGGTGATGTTGATTATGAGAATAAAGTAGAGGAATGATTAAGTGTTTATGTAATGGGATTCAAAAATGGTGTTGTGGAATCTAATTTATATTATTATAGAATATTGGAATATTTATGAATTAGTTTATTGTGTTTTTCAATAATTATATTGTACCAGTAACCATGAAAAGTGATTGAAATGTTTTTGGAAAGCATGTGATTTTCGAAAAAATAATGTATAAGGAGATAATAAAATTTTTGATAGTATTAATGAGCTCAGAAAAGGATAATGTGATATATTTGATTGAGTATATAGAATTTTTTTGTATGTTTGCTATGTGGAAAGAGTTAAATTTTGACAAAAATTAGGTTTTCATTATTGTTATATGGTAATTTATGTTTCAAAAGAATACATGATTAAGGTATTCACATGTTGGGAATGTGACCAACAAGATATATCTTATAATGGGGATAAATGATTGTATTCACATTCTTGGTATATGACCATTATGGTAACAGTTTTCTTGTAATTTTTTTCATTGTACAATGAGAGTGGACATAATTATTTTGGATAATCCTAAAGGTTGGAATGTATTTAGTTGGACATCATATAGAATTTTTTAATGCTAATATATATATATATATATATTGGAATGTTAGAAAATATAGTTTTAGAAAATGGACAACACGTAGGATAGGTGACAACTCGTCGTGTCGTACAAGGATGTGGGAATCGAACCCACTATCGAAGTGCGACATGCCTTTATCACCAACTTGGGGTATACAAGAAGTCCTTGGTAAGTATAAATTGGTTTTATTTTAATTAAGAGGGATGATAAATGATGTATTAGTCCATTTTTGGAACCATATATGATGAATCTCACTATATATGGACTTATTTGTATTTGATAACTTCTGTTAACCTTTTTGTTGAGATAGATGGAATGGCCTATCATTCTATCACTTATTCTAAAAACACATAACAATTGAAAAATTCGACATAATTTCTTTAAATTTGAGATAAAGTGTAAAATTTTCAAGGAATGACCACTTTTGAGAGTTTACTGAAATCAAGAAATTATTTCCTCTCATGATCTTCTTATTTAGGGAAAGGATCATGAAAACCAAAAATGGTAACCATGTACCTTCATATCTGATCAATCAGATGGTACCTTATATTATAAAAAAAGTATGGCTTGGGGATTGTTTAATTTTTTAGGCCATTTTCTCAACCACTCTCTATTAGAACATGATAGTAATATTTCTCTTCCACATCTATGTTTTCATTTCCCACCCATGTTCTCCTATGAGTTACTTTGGGTAACAATTATGTTTTAAACATCCACATTTAAAATGATGTTTTATTATTCCTTTTTACAATGTGGGTTTCCATGAATGAAACATTCTAGTAGTAAATGATTTATAACCCTAACAAATTTTGAGGGTGAAATTCATTTTAAGGGGGTTGAATGTAACACCCTGAGATTTGATGAGAGAGATCCTTTTTAATTTCATTGATGTATTGTGTTACACACAATTTAATGATCTTTTGATATAATTAATTATTAGGTATTGATTTAGTTCAATGAAAAAAAGAGATAAGGTTGAATTATGTTATACAATACACCAAAGGAAGCTGTCACTACATGAAACACTGATTCTGCTTGTGTTACACACAAGTGCGACCTTCCTCAATAGATTTCATTGTACACGATATCGAGTTTCACTAAATGAAGATATATTATTACTTAAAGGGATATAAACAATCCTTTATAAATTTTATTAACAAAATTTAAAATTCTATATCTTCTTCATTCATCCTTAAAATTTTCTTGGACATAATATAAGAAAAAAATCAATTTTTTAGATAAATGAAGTATTTTACCACAAAATGATGTTTTAGCAGCATTTGATGTGCACTCTTTTTAAATATAGTTTTTGAAATGTTTATATGTTAAAATTTGACAAATTAAGCATCTTATTATGTATTAAAATATAAAAATTTAATTTGGATAAATTTTTGATATTTTTCTAATAACATTCATATTTTGGTGAATAGTAAAAATACGTGAAGTTTTAATTAAAAATAATTGTTTTCAGAGAGATAATTTAGATGGTTAAATTATAATGTTGAATTGTTTAAAAGTATAAATAGAATATATTTTACAATTTAATATAATTTATATTATTAGCAATAATTTTTTATTGAATTCATAGGTAAAATCATTTCAATATTTTGCAATATTTTAACATTTAAAAATGGTTTTCTCAACAAAGAGAACTAATTTTAAATTAATGAATTCAACTTATTTATTTTGAATTTGGAAAAACATATTCCATATTTGGAGTCATGGGGTCCATATTTTGAAAATAATAACCTTTTATTTTTGGACGTTATGAAAAGTAACACCCGTAATTATTTTATTTACCATGGTTAAAGGGTAAATCTTAGAAATAAGGGTAAAAATAATATTATAAAATTACCCTAACTCCTACCAAAATTCTGTTATATGAATAAAAGTTGACACATATCACCTATAGGTAGAAATAGATTCAATTTAGGGACCATTTTCCATGAAAATGATGCAATTATTATTAAAACAAAACAATGTGACAACATGTCACTCTCTTATATCTTATATGTGTAATAATTTTAATTTTGTGATAAACATCATTAAACATAGACAGTAAACTATCACTAGAATTATAATTAATTTATCTATATAATTCTAATTTATTTATAATTTTTAGAGATTATTTATTTATCATTAATGATGACACAATAGTGGTGTAGAAATTATTTTATTCATAGAAATTTCAAATAAATGGTTTTAAAAATATTTGACGAAATATCATATAAACTAATTAATGTGACCCATGAATTTTCTAGTTGAATATGAAATTTTATTATTATATTTAATATTTTGGTTCTAATTTATCTTATTTGTGAATTTTAATTAAATAATTAAAATTGTATAGTTTCAAAATTCTATCTATTGACATTTTATAAACATACCATTTTATCAAATTATTTAAAAATTATAAAAAAAAATATAAATTATAATGTCATAAATATAAGGTTTAAATAGTTATAAAGTATCCATTAATGTTCAATTAATACAACATAAGTAAATATTCATTACTATAAATTATTTAGAATGTTATTTCCAAAATTAAAAATTAATAGAATAAAAAGTTTAAATTAAAAGGATAAGGTTTAAATTATCAAAATAGGTTGTCAGAAATTTTTTGGTCATTGGTATTAAAGCCATATATCATCTCATATTTGAATTTGGGATCCTTTGGTGGGGGGTTTTTTAAGGTTTTATTTTTTTTAGAAATTAATATTTTTGAGAGTTTCCTAAAATGCACCTCACCTCTCTAATAAATGGGAACCTTCTCCCTCCCATATTAACACAATTTTTTGCATGGATGCTAGTATAACCCTTATCTATTCCTCGTATCAACATTCCTAGTTACATTTTAGATGTTTTGGTCTTCTCAAAAGTCAAACTCTAGTGCCCTAAGGGGAAATTTAATGGTGGCACTTTGAGGAAGAGGAAATCTCTTCAAATGATTCTTTTAAGTTTCATTCTTCTTCTTCTGCCTATTACTTAGCTGTTTAATTATAATGTTATAACATCAGTATAAATCATATACTGATATGATATTATATATTAAACAACGCTATTTCACCTTCTATCCAAGCTACTAAAAATTAAATCATCAAGCGTGCGTACGAAAGACTTACCGTCTCCACGTCGTGGTGTAACATGTATTTCACCACCACCTTAGATGGATGTGTATAATGGTAGAAATAATTACTATTTATGATATTTATAATATGACACTAATTATGATATATTATAAACTATCCCCTTCTATTCCAATCACAAATTATGGGAATGATATTGTCGCCCATGCATACGTATGACTTACCGTCTCCACAACGCGATGAATTTTTTCCCCATGATAACCATTCAAGACGGATTATAAAGTATAAATAATAAATAGTCATGAAATATATTTCATAATAATAATGATATATTTATTTATATATATATATATGTATATTTACTTCCATTCAATTCAATAAGGGTATGAAAACAACGTTCATGCGTACGTACATCATACCATCTTAATGAAATGCGTATTTCATTTCCTTTATATATATATTGTTTATATATCTATATAATAAATATATTTGAAATATAAATCATTATTTCTATTCTAGATATAAATAAGTCATTCTATAATTAATAATATCAAGGACAACAAGTCAAAACCTATATGATAAATGAAACAATTATAACCCAAAACATTACTTTAACATTGAATTGATGAATAAAAGGGTGATATAAAGTCTTGAGTGAGTCATATATGATATAATAATTATTATTATCAATCTTTTAGAAGTTTATAATATATTTAAACCCACAATATACGAGTTTCAGACACATACTAGTGAAATCAGACCTAACGTAAGGTATAACTTTTCCATACACGTTTTTATTTGAGATTGTTTATTCATAAGTATTTACTGGGGTTATATTTATCATCCATGTAACTGTTTTCTAAAAAAATTCATAAAATGTTTAAAATTCATACATATATTTTTAAATTCATTTTTACACTTTTTTCTTTTACTACGTGGTATAGAAAGAATCATTCTTTTGTTTTTGCATACGAGGTACTTTTTTACTCTTCCAGAAAAAGTACTAGGAGAATGTTTTTTTAAATTATATGGAATGAATGGATTTTTAGATTTTTATAAAGCATTATTTAATTTAATATTCTTTTACATGTTTTCATCTTTATTTTCAAATATTTTTTTTCTTTTAAATTGTATGGAAGGTTGAGAAAAAAATGTTTTTGAAGAAGAAATGATTTTTTCCTCAAGTAATATGTTCAAGTATTTTATAAAAATTATTTTCTATATAATATGATATAGGGTTATTTTTCTATACCTATTATTAATTTTATTTTATTAAATTATGAATGAATTATTTATATGATGTTCATTTATCTTATATGTATTATGTTATGATGGCATGATGTTTGTGAATGAAATTTTATGACATGGGTTATGTTATGATGTATGATTTATGATTTTGTGGAACACATAAGAATGGTATCATTATAAGATGGGTGGGTCCTCTATCTTACTCTAATTAATTGGTTAAAGATTTATATCTCATGTGATAAACATTTCTAATATGGAAAGTAAATATGGTTCATCGTTATAGGGATTGAATGAGGATCAAACTCGGTTCAGTAATGGACATTGTCTGCTATAAGGTTATTGGAAATGAGCCTTTACTAATATGAAATGATTTTATATGTATATTTGTGTATTCCACAACGTTTCATGTCTTATGTAATTATTATTGGGATATCATTTCACTTTTATGATTTATCCCATGACATGATATTATGATCTCTTATGTAGGATATGATTTTTAAATGATATGTTCTTATGAATATGATATGATTGATATTTCCTATGTCTACCCTTACTGAGCATTTGAGCTCACAATTATTATGTTTTATTTTCCCCAGGATATAAATAAAGGTTTTAGCTAGGAGAAAAAGGGGTACATATTTATGGGAGATGTTCAAGATCTTTCAACATTATTAAAAGATTATGTTCTGAGTTTCCAAAGGCACTAAACTAATATTGTATTTCGGCGTCTGCTTTTTTCATGTACTAAGTTTTACTCATAAGTATTGTAATGTCAATATACATCAAGAATGGGTCTCTATAATTTTCATTTCCCAATATGGGTTATGTTCCACCTTTCAAGTCACTAATACCATTGTGAACACCCAACACTACTCGATGTCTCACATCTACCTCCTAGGACACCCACCAAGGACACCGAACCACTACCATGACCCCCAATTGCCCCACAACGTAGTATCCCTCCATTATTATAGAATAACCATCAATATCGAGTCATCTATGATTTAATCTTGGTATTCACATAGGATTATCAGGAATCCTTAAAAACAAGGCCAAACCCTAAATGCATGTAGTATTTTTTTAGGATAATCGAATGTCTTTAAAATGAATATTTTTTTCTTATAATTATTTAAAATCTATTTTCTCTCTCTACAAAATTATCAATAATGTTGAGTTACATAATTAATATTTTTATTTGTTAATTTTATTTTTTATCCATGTTTATTTGTTTATTTTGAAATTAAAAAATGGGGATAAATTTCTAGTAAAATATCCTTCTGGTTTTCGAGTTTTGGTTTAAATGTTTCTATTATTATTTTAAATATCATTTATATTGAAAATTATTTGAACATGTATTTTACTCAATCATTTCAAAATCTGATTTTATTTATATCTTTTCTTATATCTTGAGTATTATATTTTTTTTACTATTACATTTTAGTTTATTTTGAAATCAAAATACCATGGGTTTATTCATTTGAAATAAATATTTTCATCTGTAAATTTTTTTTCTCCCAAGTGTTTATGATTATAAAAGGTGAGATATTTTTATTTCTCACTCTCTTATATATGTTTTAAAGATCAAAAAAAATTTGAGTTAAAAAAAATTCATTTCAAGAATTTTCTCTTATCTTATTTGAGTATCATGGTAGGTTTAAAATGACCAATGGATGGTTCCAAGAGAAGATTAATTGGTCCTTTAGGAAGAAAAAAAATTATTTTAGCAGTGGATATCTTGTACCGTGCCACCAACTAGTTGGTGATGATGGATAGAAACAAAAAAACATACTGGAAGTCTAATAGCTGGCCGATGAGGTCTGAAGTATCCTAGAATGCTACAAGTATCACACTGATATCCCAATGGAGGCTAACAGTCACATAGTGGTATAATGGATAATGGAAGAAGGTCTCATTTATTAGTGACAAGAATGAATTAAATTCATCATATATGAATTCATTAACCCCCAATTTATTTTAGATGATTCATGTATCCCTTCAAATTGATTAATACACCCACAAGGATACTTGTTAACCATACATGATTTGAATATTCTTCAAGAAATCAAAATTCATCATTATTCTTGTTCAATTATTTCAACAATCGATCATTCTCTAAATTCATCCATTGTTCTTATTTATTGAACATAATTCATATCACATCTTTCCCCCAATTATCTATCATCTAATATTTTATTATATTTTAAGAATTTCTAGTATATACTTTAAAATGTTTTAGTCTAAATTTTTTTTCTTATTTCCTTCTATGTTCTTGGTTGACCATTGAAACAAAGGATATTTTGGTATCATTATTTCATCCATTCAAAAGAAACACTATTTTATGGTTCATATAAGTATTCAAAAACAAGACCTCTATATAGGACTGTTGGATACCACTAAAATTAAAATATATTAATACGTAAAACCTCAAGACATTCATGTGGGAGACATAGGTGATCATAATCGAAATGAAAAGGTGTGATTTAATTGGTAAGAAATATATATAATATATTTAATGTAAAAAAGAGATTATAAATACTGGAATGATTTTTGAATATCTTATAAATACAAAATTATATAAGATCACAAATCTATTTCAATGTTTTTGAGAATAGATGGATTTATTTGTGGAAAAATAGTTGTTGTATTATCTGGAAAGTTGAATGATTTATTTAGGTTGAAAACCACTTGGATGAAGGCCAGAGTTGAGTGAGTTTTAAATTAGAATTAAATAAGTAGTGAATGTTCTTGAAATAAAAAAAAATTATTTAAAAGTTTCAAAATTCGTTGGATACAAGGTAATGTGGTTGAAAATTATTCTGATAATTCTTAAAATTGATAGAAGTTATTTTGAGATGATTTAAATTTTATGGGAAGGTATTAACACCAGTTAGAGTGATACAAGTTCATTTCATGTAATCCTATCTTGGGACTAGAATATTAAAATTATTGAAATCATAATATGGTTTTTAATGACTTCATAAGCATAACACATGTTTAAAAATATACAATGTAATAAGTTTTTAAGGATAATTTATTCTCTATTAATGATAATTTTTATAATATCATCTAAAAAAGTAAATGGAAAGACATTATAAGGATGATTCATTTATTCCTAGAAATCACTTCCAGAATTCGTATGGATAATCCCTCACATAGTAATGATCAATTTATTCATTGTAAGGATGATTCCTAAAGTTCACAAGGATGATTTATAGAACTTCTTAATCTCCCCTCATAGTTTTTAGGTCATTTTACATTTTCATAATGTTCATCAGGTAACTTTTTAAGGTTTTCCAAATCATCATATGGTCAACAAAGATGTGTAAATAATAGAATAGGAAAAATATAAAATGATTAGTTTGATACATAATAAGGTATAGTCATACATTTTATGGGTAACTAATATGATTTTTTAGGTTTAATATAAATGAAAACACCAAGTCTTCATCTATTAATATTATGTTGAAATAAAGAAGTTGATTCTGAAGTGACACATTGATTTTAAAAATATCATGCCTCATTATAATTACTTGATTCAAGCCTTTATTTAAATAATATTAAATGAGAATAAAATGATGAGATCAATATTTATTTACTGTATATTTTTTAAATATTTATATTTGAAATTCAAATTTAGCGAAGAATGATAAAGAATCTTTTGGAAATTAAATCTACTAATTTTTGTATTTTTCTTTATTTATTAAAAATTGAAAACAAGATTTGTTATTAAAGGTTAATTTGTATGAAATGTGATCTTCATGATTAATGAAATACATATAAATTTTATAATCAAATCTTGTAATACCATGATGATATGGGTAAAGTCAAAATAAATGTAATGTTGTGTGACTGTCATACTACATTAGGGATTGATTTATTTATTTGTAATTTGTGTACATTAATTAAGAATAATATTATTTATAATACTACTAGAATAATTTTGATACTTCTTTAGTGGGGATAAAATGGGATTAAATAATAATAAGGGTATATCCAAAAATGTAGTGGATAAAAATGGTTGAGTAAAATGGAATATTCAAGATCCTGTGAACACACCCACATGAAAAAGTTAAGGAAATAAAATAGAGATCACTATATTGAGATTGTTAGATGATTATAAAATTAATTCATAAAATTATTATTTAATGAAATTATATATCAATGAGTATTTAATTAATTAATTATTTTGATGATCATATAAATTTTATAAATAAGAGAGATGAATGACATAATATCTCTTGGAGAAGAAGAGAGAGCAAGATACAAAACTGAAGAAGAGAACATTCATGGGTATAAAAAAATTAGAAATTGAACTAATTTAATGGATTATATCCTTTTAGTATATTTATAATGAGAATAAGAAAAATAATACCTATGATACTCATTATTATATAAGTGAAAAACAACGAGAAATAAAATAAGAAGAAGTGTTGAGAGCAAGGATGATACTACTACTAAAATTTCTAGTCCATGGGTAAAATAACATGAAAAAATATTTATAAGATTCGAGTTTTGATGATAACAATTATATCATTAGTTTATAAAATATAGTATTAATATTCTAGAAAATATCTAGATGATTTGTTGTTTATAGAGACTATGTTACATATAGACAATATGGATGATCCACAGACATTAGAAGAATTTGTTAAGAAAGAGCATCAAATAATATTGATACTATGAAATACTAAACCAATTTTTTATCAAATCCAATGATGTTTAAGAAGGAGGACTATTTTTGATTGGAGGTTTCTGGATAAATAATAATGTTATGATTGTGGGAGGTAGTATAAAGATCATATCGAGAAGATTGTGTTTAATACATTAGAGTTTTGGTTGTCAAGCGTATCCTAGGTTTCCTCTAACATAAAATTTATCAGTGATGGTGTTGAGTAGAAGATGATAACTTCTCAACCCAATTTGATATCACTTATATATACTAGTGATAAAATATGAGATGGGGGTGAAAAACTGATAACAGTACGAAGTAGGTTTCCTATCAAGGGTCGAAACCATATAAAATCACAATTGGATTCTCTTTACAGTATATTATACATTGTATGCGGATTTTGGAAATATTTGAAAAAAATAAAAATATTCAGTTTTAATAAATTATATAAGAGTTTTAAATAATATAGGGTTCAAAATAATATAAGAGAAACATAAATTTAGTAAAAAATTGGGCACACCTAATTCACCTCCCTTATCAACTATTGACACTCAATAAAGAGGTAATCTCATTAATAACAACCATTATTAATTTATATCATATCACTTATTATGCTATTATTAGGATGGAGAATCAAAGATAGTATTTCTCTAAACATATCCATACATCCTCTATGAATCCCTATATAGTGTAATTGTGGTCATGTGTGCTAGAATGAAATGATCAAGTGATTTTAACCATCATTTATTAATATAAACATGTAACATATTAATCTATTTATATTCTTGATAAGGGGAAGGGAATATTTTCTATCTATGGATTGAAAAAAATTGTAGAGATTATATATGTTGTTTGAAAAATTCCACAACTAAAAAATTTTATAATTTAGAGTATTATATTTGTAAAAAATATAATTCCACAAACCCCTTTATATTTTATGTAACCTAATACAAACCACAAATAAAATAATAATAATATTATGATAATTATATTCCATGTCATATGTTTATTCGAATATCATTTCATAAATAAATAAATAAATATTTATTTATATTATATTAAATGTATCATTTTCATTAGATCAATAACTTTATTTATATCCTTCAATATAATTTATTGAACCATAAATATTTAAATATTCAATAAAATAATTATAAAAAATATTCATTAACCACTTGAACAAATATTTTTTAAATATTCACATAACCTGATTATATATATTTTTAATCAATTAAATAAAATTGAGAATATATAGATATATATATTAACTTTTGAATAATTAAACAAGAGATAAAATTAAAACTCATATATTCTAAACTAGAATATTTAATGTTTATATTTATATAATCAGTTTTTATTTGAATTAATACTATTCCAAAACCTAGAAGATAAAATTAATCTTAATATTAAATTAAATATATTTTTTTTTTGAATTTTGGATATACATCATATGAGTCCCTCCAAGAATTTTCATTATATGGAAATAGGTTATGATAATAACAGTACAAGATCAATGTCTATCAATAAGTTAAAGAGCCCATATAAAAAGAATTAAATTTTTAAATATAAAAATGCTGCCTCAAAATTCTATTTGATCACATAATATTTTTATCCGTGAATACTTCATTACTTTTTTCTGGGGTATGAGTTCTGGATAGAATCCAAGAACCCTGTAATTTATTCAAACAAAAGGATCATACATGATACATGAGACGAAAGGAAGGCTATTTTCTAAAATCTATAATAAAAAAATGAATCAAATCTGGTGGGATATCATTCCTCCAAGTGATCTCATATGATAATCCCATGTTTGAAATACCGTTGGTGATATTTTTGGCTTCCCGGAAGGTGTGTGTAGAAATGAAGTTGAGACTATTGAGGGAGTTGAGGTCATTAACCAATCGGGGGGTGAGAGTCCATGCAAGGTGAGTCACACCCTTCCAAATGGATTGCACAATGGTAGAAGAGTCACTCTCGATCCAGATGTTGCTCTAGTTGAAAATATTTACAAAATTGATGGCCTAAATGATACCCAACATTTCAACCTCCAGAGTAGAAGCAATTCAACGGCTACCATAGAAACATCTTAGAATCAGATCAAGATGGTCTCCAAAAACACCTCCGCATCCCAAAGGTCTAGGGTTTCCTTTCGAGGCTCCATCAACAATGATTTTAATCTAGCCATGAGGAGGATCCTACCAGAAGACTTCAATAGTGTAATTCAGTTTTGGATATATACCAGTTACTCTAATCCGGCATGGGATTTCATGATCAATGACCAAATTGTCACAATGGTATTTTTGGATCATGGTAGCTTATTTTATGGAAAGAAGAATCATCATTTTACCTGAATTTAGTTTAAAAGTGTTATTGTTGAAAATGAAATCATTTCTACCATACTAAAGGATATGCAGACATTCTGCAACAACAGTAAGAAAAAGTTTTCTGATATGCAGTGACCTCGGATGCTCAATTTTCCTTTTCAACTGCTAGAAAATAAAGCTTTCCAAAAGCCATATGCACTCAAAGAGGTCATAAATGTAATTCCAAAGAGCAGTAGTAGTATAACAAGATAAAAAGATGTGTTTTATGTCCTCCCGATGCTGGTTGCACAATCTATATGTAGAGAAAATATTAAAACCATCAGACTGAAGACAACCATCGGTAAGAATTTTTTGGTGAGCAATTTTCCAAATGAGGGTAAGACGAGAAGGGTTTATCCAATGCTTATTGAAATTGGCGATCTATCTAAGATTATCATCAATGTTAGAGAGATGGTGATTATAATATTTTTTAGAGTCCAACAAGACATTTTTAGTTGGTTTCTAAAATAAAATGTCATCATTGGAAGTGACGTAATAATTCTCGACAGTCTCTTTAATAGAACTCGAAAGATGAGCACTAGAAGAATTGATCACGTCCTTGATGGAGCAGTTAGTGGGATCAGGAGAAAAAGAGGCAGGCATATCTAATATAAGATGGGAACTAGTCCAGTTGTCAAACCAAAATATTAATGTGGATTCTCTACTAAAAATACATCTAAAATTTTTCAATATAGACGAATAAGAAGATTTAATATAGGGCCATATAGAGGAATACATGTAGTGAAAATTCCCAGATTTAAGCTGATCATGAAAACGAGATCTGAGAAAATTCAAGGAATGTGAGTTATTATTAATGAGGGACCATGTAAATTTATCCTATAAAGCCTCATTAAAGGTTTATAGATTTTTAATTCCAACACCACCTTCTTCAATAGGCTTATAAAAAGAGGTCCAAGAAATCATGACCAATTTTTTTTCCAGAGTGCTTCCGCTCCAGAAAAAATTCATTATAGTAGTATTTAAGCATTTAATAAACCCCACCCACCACTTGTAGACCATCATGGAGTAAAATAATTGAGAAACAATGGTGGATTTCACAAGGAAAACCCTTACTTCCATTGAAAGTTATTTTCCTATCTAGGATGAAATTTTTTTATGAATTTGATCCACAATGTGATCGAAATAAGAATATTTTGGTTGGCCCCAGTAGATGGGGACTCCCAGGTAAGTGAAGGGGATTGAACCTTCTTTAACACCTAAAACATCAGTGAAATTATATTTCCTGTTGAGGGGGAAATTTTTAACAAAATAGATAAAGTATTTAGGCTAGTTAACGCGCTGACCATACACCTCATCATTGTGAGAGATGATGTATTTATGGTTATTGATATTTATTTTGTCCCCTTGAGTAATAAAATGGCATAATCAGCATAAATAATATGGGAAGGGGCGTGTAAATTCCTAGAGGTGATAATTGGTTTGATTTTTCCTTGATCAACATTGAAAGTGATCAATTTACTAAGATATTCTTCCGTAATAGAAAAAATGATAGCAGAGAGAGGGTCTTTCTATCTGACACCCTTGGTTCATTTCAAGTAACCTCTAGGAGAGCCATTGATTAGAATGGAATTATAGGCTGAATTGAAAATGGCATTGATTCTAGTGACAAAAGTGTCATTGAAACTGAAACTATAAATCGCTTTAAAAACAATGTCCCAGTCAATCGTGTCTTAGGATTTTTTAATATCAAGTTTTAGAGTAACATTTCCACCTCTAATGTGTCTATTCAATAAATTAGTGGATTTAGAGGCAAGGAAATTGCAATATGGTATATACCTCCCTTTAATGAAGCCGAACTAATTACAAGAAATAATTTTGTTGTAAATAGCGGAGAGTCTATTGTAAATGATCTTATTAATAATTTTAAATAGATATTTTAAGAGGTAGATGGGTCGGAAAAGGTGAATTTCATCTGCATTTTAAATTTTTGGAATAAGAGTGGGAAATTGAGAATTTAGACCATGAGTAATAACCCCTTTTTCAAAGAAGGTTCTGACTAATTTACAAACATTACATTGAATGACGTCCCAATGTTTTTGGTAAAATCCGTAATTAAAGCCATCAGGTCCAGGGGCACTATCTGGATTAAGGCCAAAGGTAGTGTCTTTAATTTCAGAATCAAGAGGGATTCCATTAAGTAAACAATTATCTTCAAAAGTAACCATGTTTGGAATAATATTAGGCAAGAATTATTTTTTGGTATTGGGGCCATTGAAAATGTCAGTGAAATAGGAGACTACATGGTTGGTAATCCCTTCTTCTATATTAAAGAGGTTACCCTAAACCATTAAATAGGAGAGAGGCCTACTATCTTTCCCAGCTCTTTGAATGGAGCTATAAAATTTGGTGTTCTTATCACCATCGTTGAGCCATTTATCTTCAAAAATTGGTTTCTTTTAGTTATCTTTAATGTTGAGAAAAGAGATTAGTTTAGCAAAAATATTGATTTCATTTTGGGGGACAGTTAGAAATTTGGATATTTTGTTATTATTTTGAAAAAGAGAAATATATTTCTCCAAACTCTGAATATCTTTATCTATAGAGCCATATTTTGTTTAGCACCAATTTTTAAGAATAATTTTGATATTTTTATGCTTAGTGGTGTAGGAAAAGGAGTTATTGGAGTTACCCATGTGATACTAGGAGGAATTGATTAAAGTGACACATTCAGGGTCCAAGGACCAGGCAAAATTAAATCTGAAAGGGAATGAGGGTTTCTAATGAATTTTAGGAATACTGACTAACATCGGGTGGTGATTAGAGGAATGTTTGTTCAGAGTAACATTGGAGATCAGGTTCCATTTATCAAGGTATAACTCATTAATGAAATCTCTATCAAGCTTACTCACCTCTAATCTATTATAATGATGTCTGTACTAAGTAAATTGGGAACCCACTGGGTTAACCTTGATAATATTATTGTCCTCTATTGATGCATTGAATTCTATAGAAGAAATAGTAGAGATAGAATGACCATGGTTTGAGTGGGAGAGAGAATAGAATTGAAATCCCCAACTAAGACCCTGGGGTCTTGAATTTTGGCATTGAGAGTAGATAGCTCATCCCAAAGAGGGATTTTATACTGGTAATTATTTTTGTCATAAACAAAAGTGATTAAAATATGTGTGCTATCTAGGAAGAAGTCACAAGTCAATGATTTCTCAAAAAGACTTAAAATATGAACATTCTGAAGAGATTAGTGATAAAAAATCCAAAGAGTCCTCAACATTACCATTCTTACAGGCCCCTAAGAAAGAATTCCTCTCTATATGGTAGAGGATCTTGAATACCAATAAGGGACTATTATGTTTACAAGGGGAGACTATACCCTCATATCAATGTAAAAAAATAAAAATAACTACACACCATACAATAAAAATAATTCAATGTACATAGAATAATTAAACATTCATGCTATAAAAAACATAATCCAGCTTTGAGTCATACATCCCAACTGGTCGACCAATTTGACAATCACCTATTAAAAAATAAAAAAATAAAAAAATATGAGGAGGGTTCATAACTATCCTTGCAACTCCCTCATCACAGTATCCAAATTTTCATCCATTTTATAAAAGATAATGGTCCAAATATTGGTTCTCATCCCTACCAACTAATTGATGTTTTATCGTCTTCTATGACCTGAGACTGTGGAAACATTCCATGTGACCAAGTTCATGGGCTACAACAACATTCCATGTATCCATGGAATATGTTAAGGTGGTTGTAGGAGGTGAGTTATAGATCTATGATCATTGACTATGAATATAGTTCTCCTACCCCACCAACCATCCTATAACAATGTCAAATGTCAACTGTGGATGTAGAGTTGAAAGAAAATATTTCTCCACCAAATTTTATCACTGTTCCAACTACATATACTTTCCAAGACTTCACCTATTACTTGTAACAAATATCACACCAAGATATATATATATATATATCTTATTATTATTAAATCCATATAAAGCCTCTGTAATAATGTACATATACAATTCATGACAACCATTTCATGGGGGTTGTGTCTATATACACTTCATGAGATTAAAATTTCCATGTTAAAGTGGTGATTGAGGTTGTATGCATTCATGGAGGGGTTAATGGATACTACAACCATGAAAATAGGGTCTTATACATCCTTGAGAGGGTCTATAGACATGGTCTAGTCAAGAATGTGCTCGTATGCCATTCTTCTTCACTTCTTACAGAATTTTTTTCCTTATAGGACAGCTTGAAATGCCTTATCCCCATGGTCCGATGTTAAACATTTTGGTATATTTCTTATAGTCTCAAAATTTAAAAGATCATGGACATAAGATCGGCTATGAAAATAGTTTTTGATTTACTGTAGTCATGTTTTGATTTTTCAGTAGTGACCTGAACATGCATACAATGAAGTCGAATCTGGTACCCAAGGGTATTCACCATCCAATAAGGGTGTGAGTGTAAATCAATAGGGAAACACAAATTGGGTCCCCACATAATTGATAAATATATTTAATTCAGATGATACATTCTACGAATAAATTAAAAATCATGAAAGTGCAAAAAAATAATCATCTTCGATCCCAAGGTTCTGTGTTGACACATGAGACTGGCCATACCTAAATTTTTTAATGAGCTTGTGTCTTTATTTATATGGAATAATCAAACCAATGACCGGGTATATAGAGAAACATAATATCATCATATTATTGTGTTCAATCTAGTGATACTATTTAAAATCATATTCATCTCCAATAGTATCACAAAAAAAATTCAGATCCAAGGTAATATCCCAGCCATCCAACATAGTATTTAACCAGTAATTGAACCATAGAATAGAACCAAGAAATATCATCATATTATGATCAAATGGATAGATCCTAAGATATAACAATAGAATATCATAATATGACAAAAAATTATGGATAATAGGAATCCTAGGAATCCATATAGTATAAGGTTTTGCAGCCAAATCCTGTGAAAGAAGCTAGGATTATCACTCTATCGGGAATAAAGCTGAATCCCATTTAATGCCTTAGGAATCCAAATATTATGATCCTCACTAGTTGGGTCTTGTGAGTAAACTATGCATCGCATCATATAAGACATAAATTTTTATCCTGGTTTATCCCCCCAAGAATCGACATTGTATTAGGATTAGTATCCACATCTAAGTGGAAACCAAGATATTTCATCATATGAAGAAAACATTTAGATACTATATATTTTTATATGAATCCATATCTTATTATATATAAATAAAAATAATATAATAACATTATATGAATACCATATAATTCCACATTGTATTGGAATCTTATTGAACATGTAATTTTTAATGTAGCCACTTCAGGATCACACTGTCGATATTCAGGTTCTATGGTCACACTCAAACACCCCATTACCTATTTCCCTACAATACCCTTCTCAATGATCAACATAACATGGGGGAACCCACAAAGGCCCCCTAGTTTTGATCAAAATTTGGATTCACTATGTGTGTTCCTTGATTCTAAAATCAATTCTTAATCTACGACCATATATTTGTGGGAATAAAGTCCATCACCATTGTCATAATCATATTATGACCATACTAGACATATAGGATATGGTACACTGAGATTATCCAATAGAGATGGCATAATACCCTTGATTATGCATGGTCGATCCCCTCACTAAACCTATCATAAACCCACAATGGAAACAAATACCTATGTAATAACATACTACTAGGGTAGGAACAATCTATTTTATTTCCAATCATGTTTTTGAAAGGATTTTATGAAACTCAAGGTTCTCATATGACCTATTCTCATGGCATGCATACATGTTTATCACCCACCCCTATTCAAGGGGACAAATGTACCTATAATACAGTCTTATTAGTCTTACTATATACATTCCATTTAATTATGACTGATATCGGGATCATGTGCCTCATTACAGATTTTTCACTTTAATCCCTCTATCATTGAAAACCAAGACACTCAAACTATAGTTGATGGTCATCTATACGTCCCATGGAATAAGTCTAATGATAAACCCCAATACCGTTAGTGGTTTTGGTATCGTGCTAGTGTTATGGGGTCCTCTATGGCCATTGACACATAGTAAAATCCATGCGAAATTTATTTTAATGGATCAATTTATTTAAAAAAATTGGATAATGGCGCATACATGGTGAGACCACATATAACATGCCACATAACAAAATGCATAAACTATAGTAGTATGCTCAATGTTTAGTTATATCCCTTGAAACAAATCTCTCTATTCTATACATGGCCACCACATTCAAAAATTAACCTAGCTTGTATCACCTTCTAAAAACCTATCTCAATGAAAAACATCAAACGTAATAAATTATTATAATTTATAATTAATTATTCATTTGAATTTTAATAGTCATAATGCATAATATCTCAGTGAATAAAATCAAACTACTAAATCCTTGAGCAAAGAGGTGTGGTCCACTCATAACCCACCCAAACCTTATGGTACACAAACTCACCTTTTGAATTACCCAATTTAATTTAATATTTCATAAAATTTATGTAAATATCCTCAGAAAATCCATAGGGGGATGTATCTTCATTGAAACGATATGTGATGCCATGTTATCATCATCCTGGAACATCCACTAGCCAAAACACATGAAAGTCCTACTATATTGGGATGATTAATTAATGATATAGTGGAATATTTTAAATTATATAGATTCATAACATGTAAAATTAGAGATGAATAAAGAATAAGTAGGTGGAAGTATGAAAGAGGAGTAAGTCACCCGAAATTACAATCAAAACACACCTTGAATCACCCAAAATCAAGGTATATAAGATGTGAAAATGTGAAATGATCTACACTAGTCCTCAATTCATGAGTGAGAATTAGAGGAGTGGATAATATTAAAATCCCAATGTGTTTAAATCAATTTGTTTAGCATTTTTAAGAATATCATGGAAGCTGCACAATTCTTAAATGGTTTTACAACTCATTTTACACCCTTACCAATTTCCTCTAAGGAAAAACTGCATGATTTTCATGGTTACTATACCACCAAGAAAAAACCTTACACCAAACCCCTAAGAATAATCACATCACATGATTCGCCATTATGGTTTCACCTGACCATTAAATAAATGCGAAAAATGGTAAAATCCCTTTCCAATATTCCATCTCAAACATGAAGCTCCTGATATTTTATTGAGCACCCAAAGCCTATCCTAGTCCTCAATCCATAACCAAATAAAAATCCTCAAGATAACACCACTCTTTGAATTACAATCCAATTATTGTTTCTCAAAACAAACCACACAAAATAAATAAAAGAACAATGATTCCTATAAATTATACTACCCCTAAAAGAATGGGTCTTTATGAACAACCCACCTTAATCGATCCCACTGCTAATAATACATGGATATATTTAAACATTAATCCCAAACTCTAATATTTATAAACTCATAATCATCTCATCACATTCTTCCATAGAACACTTAATTATATTACGCTATGCAACTCCAAACACATGGTGAAATATTCATCAGAAACAGTGAACCATATTGCGACCATTTTTAAAATAAGTAAGCTGATTTTCAATAACACCCATCTATATTATGAAACCAATGATTTATAATGAAATAAACCTCCTATGCTATATCACTATCCACCATAATACTACTCTCATAACATCTGATTCTAATACTTAGTTCTCCCCACCATGATAATCTCCCACTAAAAATGTATCTTCAATGGTCCATCAAAATTTATATTGTAGATTCCGATTCAACACACCTAATTTCATACAAAACATAAGTAGATCCTCCTATAGATGGAAATTCTGAAAAACTCTTTGCTACACCCATCGATGAACCATCAAATCACCCATTCCTCATGCATTAACATTTGAAGGCATTTTGTGGATGTCCAAATATCCACCCTAAATTATAAACATATCACTTAGTTTAACACCATAGTGGATTCCTCAATTAATTAAATATGTTTTCATTCTCTTACCCAAGAAATAGTCACACAAATGATCCATCTCATGATTAAATCACATCAAATCCATGTTGTGCATGATTAAAAAGCATGTAATCAATTAAAAACCCAATAATAAATTCTTAATAAGGCATTTACCATAGAAATAAATAAAATATAATACATATATACAATGACATACAAAAAGAAACATCAACCATCTGACAACCAATCTCATGACACCAATGACCCTTCTAACATGAATGTTGTACCAAAAAAACTCACGATCTTTAAATTTATACATGTAGTGTATATATGCCACTTTTTAACTCATTCTTGATGATTAATTCAATGATTTAATCATTACTCATTATCATATCACAATAATTACATCCTTGACAACCACTGAATTTCCATGCATAATGAGAGCCACACCAACCAATGACCAATAGAGAGATCCTCATAATATGGATTTCCATTTACCACTCCTCAAGTAAAATCTCAACAAGTTACATCAATAAGTTAGGATCACTCCTTCAAATAAATGATCACCCATGTAGTCAACTACTGACACAATATATCAATGTTAGAAAAAACTATCACAATTGTATCAATTATAGTGTTCTTCAAAACTCCAAAAACCATGATCATAGGTGTTTCAAAAAATATATTTTCTCTCACCCTGTACATTACCTATAACTAATCTATAATATAATAGCCACCATTTTTAAGTAGTGAATACTTCCAATATCTCATCAAAACAAAATAATTCTACACTCTTGTACCACCCAATTATAGAATCCAATAGATTCTCAATGATCTGAAATCATAAAAACATGGTGTACAAGCCTAATAATATTATCATATCACACATCATGTCAATATAATCTCATCATACAAATCCTGGATATTATTTTATAGGAAGAGATGGATCTCTCTCATGTTATGGATGACAACACCATTACCCACCACATTGTGTCATTCTCCAAAATAAAAGTACATAACTATGCACTCATAAAACCATAGAAAAAAACAATATGAAATCAGCAGTTTAAAAATCTCACTAATCATGAACATAAAAATGAGACCATGATAATGAAGTAACTCACATTTTTTTCAATGAAATCCTATTAGTCTCCTTGCCTATACAACACACATGGTAGCATGTTTCATTCACTACTATTAATTGAAACTCATCTTACCATGATTCTTGCCTCTAAAGAATTTAGAAACATGGGTTATCCCTTATCATAGATCACCCTAAAATTCAATAGATAGTAGGATATCCTATATATAACATAAAACATATTCCACATTAGTCGATGTGAACAAGAAACACATTTTTAATATGAAATTCTTTAAGGAAAATAATGTTTCGACACCCATCCATGATTCTCATACATACATTAGGACTCACATTCCTATTTATCACCCTACTCCAGAGAAGGGATTATTTCTAAGAATTAATAGACTATACTATCCCCTAAAGGAACCTAACATCATTCACATGTACTTATATACAACTACATCTACATATCTTTATTTTATGGAAAAATAGACATCTAGTTCGATTATGTAGAATAAAACCAATAAGTCATTTGAGAAAAAACCATACAAGTTGTTGTTGAAAATATAAATATCCAAACCTATTTTCCTTCTACTATTAGTAATTAGGCCCCAAACGACTGTATTAACCCACCAAGGGTCACTATTCAATCCTTATTAGAGGTGTTTTATAGTCATTGTTAATTGAACATATAATTATATGATCCACATGAACATTAATTATAAGTAAAATCATAGACCAATATTTTTTTAATTTCAAAAAAATGTTATATTTTAAAATGTTAATAAATAATTAATACTTTAAATATATTTACCTAGATCATAATTGAAATCAAGTAAACACAAGCACACAGATTTCATATGAATCTTATGTGTCCAATACGATTCATGTAAAAATGCCTCTTTCCACTACGGACCAAGAGATAAATCACTAATATAATCTCAAAAAAAATATAATTTCGAATAAATATACCTTCCATAATATCAAAAACAAAGAATAGAAACCCAATATCCTTGGTAAGTTATACTATTCATTGAAAATATTTTCTTGAAGCACCAGTTGATCGGCCTTCAAAATATATGATAAATTTCTATATCAATTGTTAACAAGCCCTTAAATAGTATCAAAAAAAATTAAAACTCTCTAATACCACTTTGTGACACACCTCAATCAGAGACCACTGTTCGATATCTTTGTTAGGGGCATTAGATGACCTTAGACGGGCCTCCCCGCTTGTTAAAACATACTAACAAGTGGTGAAAATATAGAGAGTTACTATATGGAGACTGTACCCCAATTATAGATTATAAAACAATAGAAATAACTAAACATCCTCTATAAAACATTAATTATATTATATTGAATAAATTAACATCTACGTTATATAGAACATAATATAATATATGGTAATAAATACCAATCAATTATCATATGGGATGATCATATATAAATAATAAACAAAATAATATAAAATTAAGTGGCTACAAAACCATAAAAAAAACTATAATCACCTCAGTATACAAATCCCCATTAAATATTAATAGAAGAAGAAAAATCCACATCTTGGACATCTACCTTACATGAACCTCTGAATTGTTAATACTACTCAGATACTGAAGTGTCATAGCCACTTGCGTAGGGTGTGAGTATAAATATATTGGAAACCTATAATGTGGTCCACAACATAAATAGTAAATAAACATAATTCACATTTTAAGTGAAAATAATAACTAAAACAATGAAGAAGTGTAATTAAATAATAATTGTAGATCATCATGTACTACAATGGCACATGGGATCAACCATACTTCGAAAAGTATTAGAGTGTCTCTATGCACATAGAATAATAATGAAAATGGTTGGGTAAATTTGCACTTGTAAATCATCATAGTATTAGGTGAATTCATGAGATTCCAATTAATACCATAGGCTCCCCATATAGTATCATGAATAAGTGTATGATCTTATATATTTTCTTAGGCATCCCATATATTATTATGATTATATGATAGATCCTAGGATGAGTCCAACGAATCTTACAGTATCATATATAAACGTAGATCCTATGAATACATGGTATTAAAATAGTATCAATACTAGTAGCTAGATCCTAGTACATAAACTAGGAATATCATCATATAATACATAAAAAAAGATCTTAGGTAATCTCATGAATAAATTTAATTTCAAGATCATGAAACAAATCATATAGCTAACCATGGCTTATCATCATATTAGGTATAAACCTAGATCATAGGTAAAATATAAGGATAATTTATAGTATCAATTTCATTATCCAGGTTCATGGGGTAACCTAAGCATATCATCTTTCCATAAAAAAATATGGACCCTATGGAAAATCCATGTAATCCATTTATTATATGTCATATAGATGAATTATTAGAGTATATCCTTAGAATCCCATATAATGTCACATGGGTTAAAAATATTCCATCATCCATTAAATTTACTATAAACACATCAAAATCACACCATTAATCTCTCGGTTTCCAGGTTACGCCCAAATTCACAAATACCTACTCATTTTCACTAGCCCTCTCTAGGGTTAATATAGCCAAAGGGAACCAACAATTGTTTCTTAGGTATCATCATAGGATGAACACACAATGTGGGGCCCGATATTTAAATCTTAACTATCATTATAATATCATAACAAGGAGGTTATTATATCCCTCAATATTATCAAAATAGTTTTATGGAATCATTGGCCTCATAAGGTGATACACAATAAAATCACTCTAGAGAGATGGAATAATTCTCATATCAATTATCAAGGCTATACAACGATAGTAATCTCCTCGAAAATATCACAAACTTATCCAATCTCCAATAAAGTAACCAAAAGGATTCTAGGAAACTAATGGTTCTCTTATTTCATATTGAATGTCTAGTCATACCCATTCATCACACACCCCTACTCAAGTGGAAAGAGTCAGCTATAGTAAGTTCATCTAAGTCTCAACCCATAAATTTTGTTTAATTAGTACCCATTAAGGGTTTATGTAACTCATAACCCCATTTTATAAAAAACCACATCCTTAATTGGTGATCAAGGCTTCTAAAATAGTGCCAATGTTCCAAAATTTACCAAGGAATACATTTTACAAAAAATCCCTCGGCCATCAGTAAGTGAGAAAATAGCTCAGTTCTCAAATACCAGTCATGACCTTACAACAAATGTATGTCCATGAAGAATTTTTTTAAATAATAAATTAATTTAAATAAAAGTCTAATAACTAACACTTTTTGAGACACAAAATCACATTCCTCGTAATAAAATGCATAAACCATAGTGGTATAGATATAGTCATCCCACCTCATTTGTAACCAAATTCTCTAATCCAATAATAGCCAACATTATGTAACAATTAATTAAATTACGCAATTCAATGAATAATTTCATCTTATTTAGTGCAAAAAACTTAATAAAAACCCATAGTGTGAATTATAGTCCTCGAAAATACATGTGATGGTGAATTCTCAACCTCCTGATAAATCATCTAGATATGCCACACAAAATACCTACCATATCAGGCTGATTATTTAAATATATAAAGGAATCATCTCATTTACACTAATATAAAAATTTCTAAAATCATAGATGAATTAAAAATGAGGATGAAGGAAGGAGGAGGAAAAACACACCTAGAATCACAACTGAAATGAACCTGGAATCTCCCCAAAGCATGGGGAATTGAAGGAGTATAGGGGAAAGGAACCTTTATGGTCAAATGTGTATGATATTGAAGTAAATGATGGGATATAATTAAAATATAGTAGGAATATTCCAATATATTTACTTTTTAATATAATATAGTGTGTTTCATGGTTTCCACATGGTTTTCTAAATAGTGTGTGAACTATGTAGTTACAACTGTCTCAATCCCAGAAACCATTCAGATTTTGGATGTATAGTTTTATGAATTATGTGCCTACCATACAGATACCCACTATGATGGAATTATATTTGTTTGGGGGTTTTTTTGAATATTGTGTAGACCATGCACCACATGCTAGGTAAAACCACCTAGCACGGTTCGACCACCTAGTTTCCCCTACCCATGTGGGAATTATGCAAGAGGGTAAACACCATTAACAAGATTCCAATTCGATCCCCAAGATCCCATGATTTTACCAAGAAGTGAAAACACATCTTAATCCTCAATACATAACTAAATAATATCTTCATGGTGTAAAAGACCTCAGAATTCCATCCCAATCCCCACTTCTGAAAAAGACACATACTTCAAAAATAAAAAATCAAATTCCCTATGAACGTTAAATCAAACAAATTCAGGGTTATATACATCATCCATACCTAAAAATAAATGATTTATGATACACATTTCTAAGAACATCATGTATATATACCAATACACATGCCCACAGATAGAAATATCCTATAGGACACAAACCATATGGAATTCATATTGGTTGGTTTATGTTGATGACCTCCCACCTTAAAGATAAACAAGTGAAAAAATAATAAGAATAATATATAAATATTATTAGTCCCCCTCACCTTTTAGTAAGATATGATTTTTTTAACATCAGATAAATTTATCTACACAATATGAAATACTTTTTTAATAATATTTTCATAGAAACATCAGGTTCTCATTATAGTAGGGAATTTTCTATAACTATTTGATATGATAAATAAATTAAAAACAAGATCAAATTAATGGGATGAATAAGATAAATCATAAGGTGATAATAATATATAAATATATTATTGTAAACAATAGAAAAAAATTAATTGGTTCTAAGTTACCAACTCCAATAGGCTCTCAGTTTCACTAGAGAAAATTGCTAAAAACATTTTGACCAATGGATTTCACATAATGTTCATCTATTTTTTGAAGTATGGATTTAGTAAAAATGTCTAAAAAATTATACTCTATGGAGAAAATTATAATTATGCCTTCCTATATTTTAGAAATATAACTTAACAGATGATAATTTTTAAGTACATACTTCATATATGGATGTGAATTTGGATCCTTAACATAAACCACTATTGTAGTGTCAATATAATATAATGTAATGGGAACTGTATTTCTGGGAATAACCCAATGGAATTAAATGATATTTATATCCAAATTAAATATTTATATGTTTAAAACGAATAATATTCTTAGATTTTATTTAGTATCAACAGTCACTGGCTTCATAGAACACTTCCCACTTATAACTCCACTATTGAGGGAAAACAGATTTTGGTTGTGATTTTATTCCATTTTTTTACTTGGAAACTTATGTCTATATATCCTATCATAATGGGTTACTCATATCCACTAAATACTAGGAAAATATCCTTTCTTCACTTAACGTAATTTAGGAGAGTCGTTACAGTTTTTGAATGTAGATATCTGTGATTTACTTTAAAACTGATAACATTGCTTAAGGTGTGGGATACATAAGGTATGGAATATAAAAGGAAAACATGATGTATTCCATTGTTGATATGTAATGTATTATACTAAATTTTTTCACTCTTGTTATATTTATGGAATATTTTCATTGAGAGATGTATACCATGTTATTGGGGAAAAAATCCTCTCTTAAAATGTTCCATCTAGTTTGTTTGAAAGAAATTATCAATATATCTACCTTCACCTAGTACATGAAGTGTTTTATATATGGTTTTTTAGATCTTGATCCCAGTAATATAGTTTTTTCCACTTAATTAATTTATGAAGAAGCATTTATTCTAATGTATTTTAAAAAACAACACAACTAGTATCTTATTTCCCATTAGTTATATATAATCAATATATGTCACTTGGAAAACAATATAAATACCTCTAATCCTTTTTTTTAAATAAGTATCACACTCATTATTTAAAAAAACCCCCTTATGGATTCATCAATGTGAATATTTATTGATCTTGATTATCTCTTTAATCCATAAATGGATATCAAAAATTTGTATAAATAATTGGAATATTTTTGTATCATATACCATACTGGTTCTTCTATATAGGCATATCCCATAAAATTTCCCAGATGGAAAATGTACTTGAAATCTTTTTTCAAATTGAATTATCATGAAAAAATTATATGATAAGTAAAATTCTGTTAGATTTTATGATATAAAATTTTATGCAGGATTCATTATAGTCTACACCATAATTTTTACTTAAAAATTTAGCAATAAATCATTCCTTTTAGGTACTAATATTACTATTGCTGCAAAGATTCTTCTTGAATTCCAATTTAATTATAATACGATTTAAATCGACTAGATAATCATATAAAAATAATAATATGGTTTTTATAAATGGAATCCAATTCAAAATTCATGAATTCCTTCCATATCAAAAATTATGAATTCATTTATAGTTCTTAAAATGTTAATGGTTTATTATTCTCAAATAATAATGGTTATCCATATTTAGTGATAAGAAACCTATATCTTTATTATTATCTGACATATATATTACTCATACACATCACTTGTGTTTCTTGAAAAACTTATTCCTTGGGGTCTTATAGAATTTGATCATGTGCCAACTCTTATGTATTTTGAGCCTCAATTTCATAAATGCCTATCTAATTTATACTATGTCTTTTGTATATTATCTCCCTTCCAAGGACAATATAATTTATATCAATGAATACTTTTTAATCTAATTGATCATATAGATAATATCAAATTGTATCTTTAATATATCCTAAAATGATACACTTTGTTCCTGAATGTTTAAGTTTGTTTAGGGAATTATCCTTAAAAAACACTTTGTTACCCCACACATGAATATGACAAAAACTATATTTATTCATAATCCTTAAATCACTTGGGATTCCTATTTCCAATTATATTAGTACTTTTTTATGTTGTACATTTCATTGATTATAATGAATATTTTCAAAATTTTAATTAAATATTTCTTTAAATCATTTTTGATATTGTAATACACCGAGATTTTGGGAAATATATTTTTCGAATTAATTTATATTTTTCATATTGTTCATTTCATAGAAAACTAAATATGGTTTTTTATAAATTTCAAAAATATGTTTTTCATGCATTATATATAATTCCATGTTATGCAAACCTAAAACACAACACTGACTTAGCCTAAGTTACACGCAAGACTGAGTTTTACCTCCTTTTAATGAAGCCTCTATTTAAAAATAAATTTTAACACTTTTAAAAATATTACATATAAAAATAAATTTATTTCTTTATTATTTAATTTTAAAAATATATTAGGTTAAATTTTTGGTATTTTTCAATGAAATTTAATTTTTTGATGAATAGTGAAAATGTTGTATTTTAGTTAAAAGCTTTCCTTTTGTTTAAATAATTATTCATGTTAAGATATATTAAATTAGTTATTAATTTCCTAAAAGATAAATCCTAAATATATTAATCCAATTAGATCATTTTAATAATTTTTCAACTGAATTTGGAAATAAAAATCTATTGAAATTTGGAACACCTTTACATTAAAAACCCACATTCCCCCCACGTTTGTGGGATTAGATTTATGATTAATTAGAAAATTAGTTGAACTAAATTTTGAAAATTGATAAAAAATATTGTAATTAGTATGATATTTGTATTTCAATAATGTTATCATAATATTTGACCAAAAATATTATTGAATGTTATTAAAATTAATTACAAAGATTAAGAGAAATATTAGCTTAACAAAGGACTGAAACAAAAACATATGGCCCGAATGACTTGTAAAATTTTCCAAAAACCATTTTATATCCATATATAGACCCTATAAAATATTTTACATAATTTTTTACATTATTAGAGCATATTTTTAGTGGAATGACATGGGTGGAATTCCCTTTTCAAAAAACCATAAGAAAGCCACTACTTCTCAAATATAAAAAGGCACCCACCCTCTTACTTTCTCAAATATATAATGACACTTTTATTATTTAATAATTACAAAAATAGTCTCCAAAAATACCTCCACTCATCCTAGAATCCTCCCTTTGTGCATAAATCCATCCAAGGAAGAAATTTGGTTCAATCCAAGATGAGTTACCCAAAAAAGATGTAACATCCTTCCTCAATATCCATTTTTTTATTTTCATTCCACACCTGTAACGACCCAATATTTTTGAGTAGTATATTAACTTACTCTTATTTATTTAATAAGATGTTAATGATTAATGCAGAAAGAGGAGTCGATGGCTTCATCCAGTAGACTCAACCCTTACGAAGCCCACTTATCAGAGCTTGGGAAGGAGGTAGCATCTGTGGGCTTCGCTTTGGACCAAGCCCAAGCCGAGCTCCAGCGTTTCAAGCTTGAACGAAAACGCTTGCAGGAGAAGTTCAAGTTAGTGGAGATTGCTACTAGGGAAATGTTATCTGAGACTCCCTCAGATTCTCTCACCATAGCACACCTTACACTTAGGTCTTATGCATGTGTTATAAGGGGCTATGTGATGAGACCCTAGTTTCCTTGTGTAATCCTTTCGGGTGAATAAATTGAGATTTCTTCCTTTAGTGATGTTTGTGAAATTTCAAATGTCTAGATAATATTAGAATGTATTTTATTGATGAATTTTGAAAAAGGGATATTTTGAAATATTTATGTAAACCCAAAATAACTAATGATGTGTAATGATTTTCAAAAAATGGTCTTCTACAAAAGTGTTCATTAAGGAATTTGGAGTCTAATAAGATCAACTTAATTTTTGATGAATAGTAAATTATGAATAGTGATTTTACGCTTAGGATTAGTAATATGACCAAATGGATTAGTAATTTCACTCAAAGAAAGTTTTAATATAATTTAGACACCTAGATTATGTAATGTGATTCAATAAAATGGTTAAATAACAGTTTCATAAATTATTATTCAAGTATTAGTTTTTTCGGATGAATAGTGTTTTTTAATTAAAAATTTAATTAAAAATAATTAGAAAATAATTTTTATGAAAAGGACTTTATTTTTGAACTCAGAGCATCGATATTATGTTATGGTAATTTTTGGGGATTTTTCTGAAAAAAATGAATTTTCGATGAATAGTGTTTTTATTTAAAAATTAAATTAAAAATATTTATAAAATTAATTTTATAAAATGGATTTCATTTTTGAAATCAGATAATTGATATTTGGTTAAGGTGAAATTTTGGGGTTATTCTGAGAAAGTTGAATTTTCAGTGAATAGTAAAAATACAGTTTTAGGGTTTCGGTATGTTTAATGACATCATAATGGTGTCATGATGATGTCATGAGATCTTTTGAGGGTTGGCCGGCCAAGGGTGATGAATTATTGTTTTGGGGGCCCCATGTGGCCTAACTCCATGATAAATGCCAAGGGAGAGCACATGGGTTTGAGAAAAGCACATGTGAGGTGTCCCTTGGCCATTAATGCTTTGTCCCCTCACTTTCCCTATAAATACCCACTCTTTCCTCCCTTAGTTTTCACTCCCAACTCTCCCCCAACGAAGTTCTGGTCTTCTTACCTTCCAAAGAGTCCTCCCAAGGTGCCCCCAAGCCCTCAATGTCCAATCCTTTGAGTTTCAAGAGTCACATTTTAAGGTAAGGGATCCGACCCCTCTCTTTCTTTTCATGTAATCTCTTTTATGTCATTCCTATTATGCTCCATGTTTTTATGTCAGAGGATGTTCTTTTATATTCCTCTTACTGCCCTTTCATGTTTATATTATGAGAGATCCCCTATTACTCTCATCATTTTGTTTTATGAAAGTTTAAGTGACGCCGTTAGGCTGCCGAATTTTTAAGGGATTCTTTCACCCTTCTCGTTTTTCAAGTTCGATTTTCATGTCAAGTCTTTCAAGTTCCTTTTTATTATGTTGGGGTATGATCTCTATATCTATCATACTGATCTATTATGATCATATGATGAGGGACCCTATTTGATCTTTTCAAATCATTTTCTTTTGATGTTAAGTGACGCCGTAAGGCTGTCGAATTTTCATAAGAGAAATCTAATCTTTTTTTCCTTCCATGTTTTTCCTTTCAAATGTTATGTCCCTCAAATTTCATTACCATGTCCATATGTCCTTCTTACTCTTTCCCCCTACTGTTTTATGGATCATTTTTGAGTGGGTGACCCATGTCCCCTCTCATTTCAATGTTTTCTAAAACCCCAAAACTTTGCCGTTATGCTGCAGAATTTTCCCCTCAAAATGCCTCTCGCTTTTCTCAAAAATTATTTTATGTTATAAAGTGAATACTTAAAGCTCTTATTTCTACAGGGGTATTCACATATATATCAAAATGTTCCATTTTAAATTCTGGGATTTACATAAATGAGACCCGCATTCCCTTTCCGTGGGTTTAAAGTGACGTAAGGATCATGTCTTTAAAGCAGTTTTTAAAACGTTATGATTATGAAATGAAACCCATTTATTTTATGCTATGTGGGTTATTTATGAAATGTTTGATGATGATATATGTGGATCACATGATAATAAAGGAAAATTTAAGGGTGCGCCCTAATAGCGCTCCAATGCATTGGGTAATGATGTAACCACTAGAGATTACAATTTTCACGATACCTTGGTGAATAACCTTGGTAATTTTCAAATGACACCTTGGGGATGGACCTTGGTGATATGACCATTATTGTCTATGTTAAATGATGTAGCCACATCTTCAAGTTATGAAAAATGTTATTTTTATTATGAAATGCCTCAAGATTTCTTTCTCATGCCTTAAAGTTCTTTTCATGTCCTTATTGATGTATCTCAAGTTCACATGTAAAATGTTCCTCTTGTTTCCCTTACTGGGCATTCTGCTCACCCTTTCTTTTGATGTATGTCCCCAGGTTATGAGATGCAGTAATGAACCTAGAATGAACTTAAGGAGACGCCTTTCAAGTGTTTAAGAAGAATGTTTTATGTTGTTTTCATGTATTATGTTCCTGGTTTCCAAGACACTAGACCTTAATGATCCTCAGTTTTGTGTAATGTAATGAATGTTTATGTTATAAAATGGCGGGATGCTATAGTTGGTATCGAAGGATGGTTTAGTTATTTGTGGAAATTAGGATATAAAAACTTTAGGAAGAACCCTATAGAAAAGTTTAAATATAGGAAAACTTCCTGGTATTTTGGTAAGTATTGATTAAGTGGTCTATCAAACAAATACATCCCTGTCTGGATACGAGCAGGTAGAGGCGGCTCTGGCACAGATGTACATAGGGGTAAAACCCGAAAACACCGCTTTGAGCTAGACTCGAACGGGAACTGGTGCACGATAACGGGCCTTGCTGCACTCTTGGTTACGACACTCCCGGGGGATATGTTTGGTTAATCACATGCTTTTTATGAATCATTATGAAGGAATTATAGAGAACTATAATTGTCTAAGCACGAAGTCTTAGTTAAAAGATTCATAAATGAAATAAGTTTATCACTAAGGTTTTATTCTTTTAGAAAATGGCGGGCAATAGGAGGAACCGTGCCGATGGTGACCGCATTGCACCATGTTCTGACGGCCCTCCGATGGAAGCCGGAATGGAAACATTCATGCGAATGATGAACCAACTGACTCAAGTTATGAGTAATAACTTGAATCAAGCTAAGAGGCCGACCTCACCACGAAGGGAACAACTTTCTGTTGAGTCCTTCATGCGTCAACGACCGCCAACATTCAGTGGATCTACTGACCCATTGGTTGCGGAACAATGGATAAGCTCCATTGAAAAGATCTTTTCTGTACTTCATTGTTCGGAACAAGAAAAAGTCACCCTTGCTGTTTACCGCCTAGAGGGAGAAGCTTAGCAGTGGTGGTCACTGATCAAAAACATGAAGCCACGAGGAGAGATGGAAGCTATGGTTGGGAAGAATTTTGGGGGATTTTCTTTAACAAGTATTTCCCTCGTTCCATGAGAACGAAAATGGATAAAGAGTTTATCGAGCTGAAGCAGAAGGAGAACGAATCTGTCGGAAGCTATGAGATGAACTTCACAAGGCTTTCCTGTTATACCTCAAGCTTTGTCATGAACCCTAATGGGAAGGTTGATAGATTCTTTGGCGGACTACGACCACATCTGCGGAAGAATCTAGCCAACAAGGACTATGATAGCTATGAAGAAATAGTTCGAAGTGCTATGAAAGTTGAACTAGAGTTTGGGGAGACACTGTGGTCTCACAAATCTAATGAGAAGAAGAGAACTCTAGAACCGAGCCTGGGAAGAAGTTTTGATCAGGAAAGAGGTGGAAAGCATATGCAACATGCCACATGCAATAAATGTGGGAAGAAGCATCCGGGGAACTGCTTGATCGGAAGTGGCAAGTGCTATAGGTGTGGAAAGGAAGGCCATATTTCTCGTAATTGTCGTGGTGATGTGAAGCCTCAACTTCCCAACACTAACGACAGAGGAAAGATGGTTCTGGCCCTACCCGAAGTCACATGCTTCATGTGTGGACAGCTTGGGCACTTTGCTAATCAATGTCCAAATCCGAGGGCGGTGGAGGGGAATCACCATCAACCTCAGCAGAGGCCAAGGGAGCAAGGTCATGCTTTCGTTATCACAACAACTGAAGTTGAAGTTCCGAATGATGTGGTAGCAGGTACCCTTGTTGTCCTCTCAAAACTAGCAAGTGCTTTATTTGATTCTGGTTCTATGCATTCCTTTATTTCTTCCAAGTTTGCAAAGAATATAGAATCAATCCCCGAATTGCTTGAGGTAGAGTTGTCAGTCAAGACTCCAAGTGGGATTATCCATGCATCAACAGTGTTTAGAGACTCTATTGTTTACTTTGGTGAGCACAATCTTATCGCAAATCTAGTAGTCATTCCCATGATGGAATTCGAAGTTATACTAGGGATGGACTGGCTCTCAAAGTATAATGCTAAGATCAAATGCAGAAGTAAGGAAATCTCAGTAGTCTTGAATGAACGACCTATAGTTATCTTCCGAGGAGAGATATCCCAAACTGATCCCTATCTAGAAGCACCTCCTATAGCTTTCTTTATGCAGTTAATCGGTGATGAGGAAGAAGGGAAAGGGAGCATACAAATTGAAGATGTTCCGATTGTTCAGGAATACATGGATGTATTTCCTGAGGAGTTACCTGGACCTCCCCCAGAAAGAGAGGTAGAGTTCTCCATTGAACTCGTACCTGGGTCTCAACCGATATCAAAGACTCCGTAAAGAATGGCAATTGGGGAGCTAGAGGAGCTAAAGAAACAACTCCAAGACTTTTTGGAGAAGGGGTTTATCCGACCGAGTGTGTCTCCTTGGGGAGCACCAGTTCTCTTTGTGAAGAAGAAGGATGGATCAATGCGGCTATGCATTGATTATAGAGAACTGAACGGGATCACAGTGAAGAACAGATACCCTCTACCAAGAATTGATGATTTATTTGACCAACTTCGTGGGGCTCAATTCTTCTCTAAGATTGACCTTCGATCTGGTTATCATCAACTGAGGGTGAAGAAGGAAGATATTCCAAAGACTGCCTTCCGATCAAGATATGGGCATTATGAGTTTACTGTTATTCCCTTCGGCTTGACTAATTCTCCTTCTATTTTCATGGATTTGATGAATAGAGTCTTTAAGGACTACCTTGATTACTTTGTGGTAGTTTTTATTGATGATATTTTGATATATTCAAAAAGTCGTGAGGAGCATGAAGATCATCTGAGGGTTGTTTTGAAAACTCTACGGAAGGAGAGGCTCTTTGGGATGTTCAGCAAGTGTGAGTTTTGGTTACCACAAGTGGCTTTCTTGGGGCACATCGTAACCAATGAAGGAATCTCGGTTGACCCTGCAAAGACAATGGTTGTGGAGGAGTGGCCTCAACCCACAACAGTAACTGAGATTCGTAGTTTCCTTGGCTTAGCGGGATATTATAGGAGGTTTGTGAAAAACTTTTCACGGCTTTCTTATCCACTAACTAAGTTGACTCGAAAAGGGGTTAAGTTCATCTGGACAAAGGAATGTGAGGAAAGTTTCCAAGAGCTGAAGAAGAGATTGGTTATTGAACCTGTGTTAACACTACCCTCTATCGGAGAAGGATTCGTTATTTTTAGCGATGCATCTCTGAAAGGGCTTGGGTGCGTCCTCATGCAAAATGAAAAAGTAATTGCTTATGCATCTCGACAGTTGAAGATTCATGAGCAGAATTATCCTACGCATGATCTAGAGCTGACGGCAGTTGTTTTTGCTCTAAAGATATGGAGGCACTATCTTTATGGGGAGAAATGTGATATATACACTGGCCACCAAAGTCTAAAGTATATTTTCACACAGAAAGAATTGAACATGAGACAAAGGAGATGGTTGGAGCTTATTAAAGACTATGATTGTTCAATTCATTATCACCCTGTAAGAGCAAACAATGTCGCGGATGCGTTAAGCAGGAATGATCCTGTTGTTCTGGCAACAATGAGAATCCTGGGAGATCCCTTGATTAAAGATCTAGTAAAACTGGACATGGGAATTATAAGGAAAGGGACATCATCAACCCTATCCCAAATGATTTCTCAACCTTCATTACTAGAGAAGATCAAGAAGGCTCAAAAAGAAGATCCTTTGCTGCAGGAGAAGTTCGAGGCTGTAAAGGATGGGAAGTTCCCTGATTTCAATATTGATCAAGAAGGTGTATTGAAATTTCGTACAAGACTATGTGTTCCATCTATTCCGGAGATAAAGAAAGTACTGATGGATGAAGCTCATAGCTCTACTTTCTCTATACATCCGGGAAGCACTAAGATGTATAGAGACCTCCGTGATCATTATTGGTGGGATAACATGAAGAGGGAGATTGCCGATTACACTACAAGGTGCCTGGTGTGTCAGCAAGTAAAGGCAGAAAGACAACTTCCTAAGGGGGTATTACAACCTCTACCCATACCAGTATGGAAGTGGGATAATATCACCATGGACTTTGTAACTGGTCTCCCAAAAACATCCAAAGGAAACAATGCGATATGGGTTATTGTGGACCGTCTCACCAAGACAGCCCATTTTATCTCTATTCGGGAAGATTTCTCTCTGGATCAGCTTGCCATGATATACGTGAAGGAAGTGGTAAGGCTGCATGGGGTACCACTATCCATCGTATCTGATCGTGACCCAAGATTCACATCAAAATTCTGGAGAAGTCTTCAGCATGCTCTGAATACTGAATTGAATTTTGTACGGCCTATCATCCTCAAACTTATGGCCAATTTGAAAGGACTATTCAGACACTCGAAGACATGTTGAGATTATGCTCAATGGAATTTAAAGGTGGATGGGATCAACACCTCCCATTAGTGGAGTTCTCCTATAACAATAGCTTCCATGCGAGTATTCAGATGGCACCCTATGAAGCTCTGTATGGAAAGTGGTGTAGAACTCCTACTTGTTGGGATGAAACTGGTGAGAGGAAGCTTCTTGGGCCTGATCTCGTGCAAGAGATGACAGAACAGGTTCATGCCATCCAACAACACATAAAGGCTACTCAGAGTCGGTAGAAGAGCTATGCTGACAATCGTCGAAGGGACTTGGAGTTTGGTGTTGGTGACAAAGTCTTCCTTCGAATTTCTCCATGGAAGAGAGTCATGCGGTTTGGGAAGAAAGGGAAGCTCAGCCCTAGGTACATTGGCCCCTATGAAATCATTGATCGCATAGGAGCAGTGGCCTATCGTCTAGCACTTCCACCGAACCTAGCTCAAGTTCATTATGTCTTCCATGTATCTCTCTTGAGGAAGTACATACCCGACCCTTCGCATGTACTGAACCCAGAGGTGGTACAACTTGAACATGACCTATCTTATGAGGAGCAGCCAGTGGAGATCTTGGACCGTAGAGACAAGGTTCTACGAAACAAGACTACCCACCTTGTGAAAGTGTTGTGGAGGAATCATAAGTATGAAGAAGCGACTTGGGAGCCTGAGGAAACGATGAAGCAAAAGTACCCTCACCTTTTCGACTAGGCCTCAAGTATAAATTTCGGGGACGAAATTTCTTAAGGGGGGAAGAATGTAATGACCCAATCTTTTTGAGTAGTATATTAACTTACTCTTATTTATTTAATAAGATGTTAATGATTAATGAAGAAAGAGGAGTCGATGGCTTCATCCAGTAGACTCAACCCTTACGAAGCCCACTTATCAGAGCTTGGGAAGGAGGTAGCATCTGTGGGCTTTGCTTTGGACCAAGTCCAAGCCGAGCTCCAGCGTGTCAAGCTTGAACAAAAACGCTTGCAGGAGAAGTTCAAGTTAGTGGAGATTGCTACTAGGGCAATGTTATCTGAGACTCCCTCAGATTCTCTCACCATAGCACACCTTACACTTAGGTCTTATGCCAGTGTTATAAGGGGTTATGTGATGAGACCCTAGTTTCCTTGTGTAATCCTTTCGGGTGAATAAATTGAGATTTCTTCCTTTAGTGATGTTTGTGAAATTTCAAATGTCTAGATAATATTAGAATGTATTTTATTGATGAATTTTGAAAAAGGGATATTTTGAAATATTTATGTAAACCCTAAATAACTAATGATGTGTAATTATTTTCAAAAAATGGTCTTCTACAAAAGTGTTCATTAAGGAATTTGGAGTCTAATAAGATCAACTTAATTTTTGATGAATAGTAAATTATGAATAGTGATTTTACGCTTATGATTAGTAATATGACCAAATGGATTAGTAATTTCACTCAAAGAAAGTTTTAATATAATTTAGACACCTAGATTAAGTAACGTGATTCAATAAAATGGTTAAATAACGGTTTCATAAATTATTATTCAAGTATTAGTTTTTTTGGATGAATAGTGTTTTTTAATTAAAAATTTAATTAAAAATAATTAGAAAATTATATTTATGAAAAGGACTTTATTTTTGAACTCAGAGCATCGATATTATGTTAAGGTAATTTTTGGAGATTTTTCTGAAAAAAATGAATTTTCGATGTATAGTGTTTTTATTTAAAAATTAAATTAAAAATATTTATAAAATTAATTTTATAAAATGGATTTCATTTTTGAAATCAGAGCATTGATATTTGGTTATGGTGAAATTTTGGGGTTATTCTAAGAAAGTTGACTTTTCAGTGAATAGTAAAAATACAGTTTTAGGGTTTCGGTATGTTTAATGACATCATAATGGTGTCATGATGATGTCATGAGATCTTTTGAGGGTTGGCCGGCCAAGGGTGATGAATTATTGTTTTGGGGGCCCCATGTGGCCTAACTCCATGATAAATGCCAAGGGAGAGCACATGGGTTTGAGAAAAGCACATGTGAGGTGTCCCTTGGCCATTAATGCTTTGTCCCCTCACTTTCCCTATAAATACCCACCCTTTCTCCCTTATTTTTCACTCACAACTCTCCCCCAACGAAGTTATGGTCTTATTACCTTCCAAAGAGTCCTCCCAAGGTGCCCCCAAGCCCTCAAGGTCCAATCCTTTGAGTTTCAAGAGTCACATTTTAAGGTAAGGGATCCGACCCCTCTCTTTCTTTTCATGTAATCTCTTTTATGTCATTCCTATTATGCTCCATGTTTTTATGTGAGAGGATGTTCTTTTATATTCTTCTTACTGCCCTTTCATGTTTATATGATGAGAGATCCCCTCTTACTCTCATCATTTCGTTTTATGAAAGTTTAAGTGACGCCGTTAGGCTGCCGAATTTTTAAGGGATTCTTTCACCCTTCTCATTTTTCAAGTTCGATTTTCATGTCAAGTCTTTCAAGTTCCTTTTTATTATGTTGGGGTATGATCTCTATATCTATCATACTGATCTATTATGATCATATGATGAGGGACCCTATTTGATCTTGTCAAATCATTTTCTTTTGAAGTTAAGTGACGCCTTAAGGCTGCCGAATTTTCATAAGAGAAATCTAATCTTTTTTTTCCTTCCATGTTTTTCATTTCAAATGTTATGTCCCTCAAATTTCATTACCATGTCCATATTTCCTTCTTACTCTTTCACCCTACTGTTTTATGGATCATTTATGAGTGGGTGACCCATGTCCCCTCTCATTTCAATGTTTTCTAAAACCCCGAAACTTAGCCATTATGCTGCAGAATTTTCCCCTCAAAATGCCTCTCTTTTTTCTCAAAAATTATTTTATGTTATAAAGTGAATACTCAAAGCACTTATTTCTACAGGGGTATTCACATATATATCAAAATGTTACATTTTAAATTCTGGGATTTACATAAATGAGACCCGCTTTCCCTTTTCGTGGGTTTAAAGTGACGTAAGGATCATGTCTTTAAAGCAGTTTTTAAAACGTTATGATTATGAAATGAAACCCATTTATTTTATGCTATGTGGGTTATTTATGAAATGTTTGATGATGATATATGTGGCTCACATGATAATAAAGGCAAATTTAAGGGTGCGCCCTGATAGAGCTCCAATGCATTGGGTAATGATGTAACCACTAGAGATTACAATTTTCATGATACCTTGGTGAATAACCTTGGTAATTTTCAAATGACACCTTGGGGATGGACCTTGGTGATATGTTCATGATTGTCTATGTTAAATGATGTAGCCACATCTTCAAGTTATGAAAAATGTTATTTTTATTATGAAATTCCTCATGATTTCTTTCTCATGCCTTAAAGGTCTTTTCATGTCCTTATTGAAGTATCTCAAGTTCACATGTAAAATGTTCCTCTTATTTCCCTTACTGGGCCTTCTGCTTACCCTTTCTTTTGATGTATGTCCCCAGGTTATGAGATGCAGTAATGAACCTAGAATGAACTTAAGGAGACGCCTTTCAAGTGTTTAAGAAGAATGTTTTATGTTGTTTTCATGTATTATGTTCCTGGTTTCCAAGACACTAGACCTTAAAGATCCTCAGTTTTGTGTAATGTAAGGAATGTTTATGTTATAAAATGGCGGGATGATATAACACCCACTAAACTGTTCCCATTCCAGGATTATGTAATAATATAAGTATCCTAAATATTATTATATGTTTTTAATATAAGGTTTTCACCTACACTTACACACACATCAATCTAATTTTTAATATACTAACAATTTTTGTGTACGGTGAACTACCGCCTCAGAAAATGATGTTGTTAATTTTTCATTTACTACCTAAAATGGATGGGAATTGGGATGCAAATTTTTTTATATAACATATCTGTTTTAATTATTATTTTGGTATTATTATATAAGTCATACCTTGTTTCTTTACATCTATTGTAAATAAGATTACTTCGTGTGTGGAAGTGTGTACTACCACCTCCTCAAAGCGATGTGATTCATTCAAACCTAACATGGAATGCTTTAGGGAATTATTTAGTGAAATTATGTGATATATATGAAATAATAATTATAAATTAATTATGTAATATATTTTTTTACACACACAAACACACATATATATATAGGTCATTTAATTTCTTCCTTTCAATATGACAAAAAAACAAAAACATCATTCATGTGTATGTATGCCCTATCGTCTCCACAAACAATGTATTTCATTTAACATTTCTATATTTCATAAATTATTATAAATATTTATATGATTAATACATATAATATTTATATCATTTTAAAATAATATATATAATTAAATCATTATATAAGTAATTATATCAAGAATAACATATCAAAACATATATGAAAAAGAATGTGGATATTGACCAAAGCGTAACATTAACATCGAATTGTTAATAAATAGGTATCATAAAATAATAATAAAATAATATATGGATTTATATATAAGAAAATATTTCATTGCTGAATTTATTATAATCATATTTATATTATACAGGAGGTTTCAATGTGTATTAATAAAGTCAAGACTAATGGTAAGGGAATTTCATCTCGCTTTTTATTTTTATGAGATACATGCCATATTCACCACTCTGTTATTTTTTGTGGTGTATATACTTCCCTATGACATGTTATATAATTAATTTAATATATTTAATTATTTTAAAATATTTAATTGAATATATAATTTCATTTGGATCATGATTCTAAATTTTCTCAAGTATCAAGTGTTTTCTCATCACATTTTTTTTATTAGTCACTAGCCATGTATGCCACCTATTTATTATATGATTTGTTTATAATTCCAATGTATGTATTATATTTTTATATAATAATAATTATTATTATTTACACATCCATTTTATAAACATTCATTCATGGGGTTTATGTCTCAAAATTTACAAAATATGTAAATTAGTTTGGTCTCAATTTGCCTTCTTTGAAACACATGTTTTGTTATACACCTATATTCATTTATTAGGTGTATATAATGAAAAATTAAATTTTATATAATGATCCAAATTATTATCATGATATTTTAATCATCATGTAATTAAATTTTCTTAAATGGGGAGTACAATTCAATGTTATCATTTGGTAAGAGTATCATGAAACAATTTCATTTTTATTGGGATTATTTATGATTATGCTTCAATTGATGAAATATTGTGATACATATCTCAATAAATAAATTGAATTTTATTCTAAAATGTTTATTCACGATATATTAATGTATTAGAACAATTTATATAACTGTTTGGTATATAATATTATAGGGAATGATTTTTTGAGAAATTTCAACTTAATCTCTCACTTCGTCCCTAAATCTATGTTATTTCAAAACCATGTTTTCTAAAAATGTTTTCCAGATTTATTTATATGTTTTCCATGTATTTTAAAACATTTTTTTTAAATAAATTATAATATGTTTTAATTTATTTAGTCAAATGGATTTTGAAACTTATTCAATATTTCACTATATGTTTTCAATGTATTCTCAATGAAATGGGTTTCAAAAGGTATTAATGATTTATTTACATGTTTTCAAAAAAATTCAAAGAAAAATGATTTAAAATTGTATTGAATAATATTTTATAACATTTCAATGAAATTTTTTTTCAAAATATTTTCAAACATATTTTATATGTTTTCAATGAAAAAAGATTTTAAAAATGTTTTTCAATATTATTTTATATGTTTTCCTGAAAATGGTTTTCAAAAAGGTTTTTTTAATAGAAATTTTAAAATAAAAAATTATATTTTACTCAAGTTATTTTTTAATGGATCATGGAAAATTAATTTCAATTTTAGGTGACATCTATTTGTGTTTTTCATGCCTTTATGGGAAATAATCTCATGGTTCCATCAATATTATTTCCCTAAATGATATTTTTTATGGCTTGATGTTTATGAAACCTGTTTATATTTCATGGGTTATATGTTTTTAATACCCAATTATATTTCATGGGTTATATTATTATGAAACCCAACTCTTTTCCCAAGTTATATTTTAATTAAATGATTACTAACCTTTCTTTTTTTCACATGAAATGTCATTATTACATGTTTATGATACACATTTAATTTGGCGGGTTATGATTTTATTTTTTATTATCTTGTTGAAAATTTATGTATGATTACATTATGGGATAGTTGGGACCCATATATCCTTCCAATACATTGGTTAATGATTATATATAATTTTATAATGATGGGAATCAAGTCAAAGGGCTTGATCTACTATATGAAGATAAGGAAATTTGGTCCACTATGAGATGATGGGAAAACACTATCCAATATAGGAAGAGGGGAAACTCAGTCCACTATGGGAATATGGGGATACTCAATCCCTTATAATGAAAGGATTGTGATTGGACATGGGGTTGTGTCCCACCCGGTTTGTGTAGTCCCCATGATGTTCCCTAATAAGTTTTGTCAATGAACCCTTAAATATATGGAATTTTTTTATATACATATTCATTTAAGAGAAATTCTATGACTTATTCCTATAATATGCTCACATGGTTCATGTTCATTATTATATTATAGTTTATGTCTTATAAACTGCCATTGTTTATTCCATCTATCCTCCTTATAATCTTTGATATGAAAGGTATGATCTTATGATCTTATGATCACATTCTCGTACCTGTATACTCATGTTATGATTACATATCTCCCTTGTTAATGTTTACCCATACTAAGCATCTAATATCACCACATTATTATGAATCATTTCTTCAGTTTAGGAATAAATTTTTTATGTAGGAGTACTAAATGGAAATATCATTAAGAGATATTTTGAAGATCATCCACCAATTTAGAAGAATATTTTCCGAGCTTCAAAAGAAATAATCTATTACAGTCCTTATGAATGTATTTTAGTAATGTGCTGAATATTCAACTAAAATGATGCAATATCCTTGTATTTTAATCTTGTGTATCTATATTTGGTATCAAAATAATGGCTTAGTCAACCATTAGGAAATATAATTAGAGAACATTTTTGAGATGCATATGGAGATTTCTATGTATATTTCTTGGGATGTCATTAAGGATAAGACTAAGAATGAAGAAAAGTATAGTAAAATGTCCTAGAATTTGGGTAAAGGATATGGTGAGTTGTTTCCTAGAAATACATATGTGTATAGATACTACAACTGGATGTGGCTCTAACATAGATGTAGCTTGAGTTTCCATCCCATAAAAGGTGTATCAGGCTTGACACAAGCATAACCTGGTACTTGAAAATGGGAATTTTTTTACTCCAAGATTGACACCCCTAAGGGATATGTTTGGGAATCCACAAACTCTTTATTATCCATCAAAAGGTATTTATATATATGTTGGATATGAATTAACTTGGATAAACCTATATTTTCATAGATTATAGAAGTATATGTAATTATTCATACATCCTATAAGTTATTTTTCATTATTATGTAGATTATACTATTATAAATGTTTCTCATACTATGATTTACAGTTTTAGTAAATAACGGATACCCAAAGGTACTTTGTTAATAGATTAGTGTTTCAGATGTTTAAGGTATGATAATTATTTAAATCATCATCCTATGTGGAAATATCATGAAGAGAATCAGAAAGCTGGAATGAGTATTGGTTACACAATTAAAGATAAAGAGATCATGAATGATTTGTGAAATGTATGGGGTGTTTTAACAGTATTTTGTACATTAATCATAAGAATAATTAATAGATTAAAGTTATGGAACCTTGATAAATGATTCATATTTTATATTATAGGAACGTGGTATTAAGGAATAAGATGTTGAAGCTTGAGTAATGATTTAAGAATAAAGTCGGATGAATTAATTATTTATGTTTCGTAATTACAAGATTATGTGACATGAATCATGAAATATATTTAATTATTTTCAGTATGAGATTTTTATTATGGGCATTAATGGATATGTTAAGTGGTTTTGATGACATTGAAATGTTATTAAATGGAATGTTGACATTTTGATTAAGGAAAGGTACCCCATAATGTGTTCAATATATAGATGAATTTTTTTTACCATGGAGAAGTTGATGATTTATTCATATAAATAAATTATATTTAAACGATGACCATAAAACTGATAATGGATTTGTTGAAAAAGTGATATATGTTATCATAGGAGAATTTTAAAACTTCTAGGATTTAAGTAATAAATCCCATAATATTTTGAATAAGAAAAAATGCATGTTTTCCCAAATAATATATATAAAAGAAGTATATTAACATGTTTCAAGAGAATATATGATGAGGTTATTAACATAATTGGAATGTGATAATGAGGATCTAATTTTTGTTATATGGGGGATCAATGTAAATATGATTTAGTGGCCTTCAATTAAATGTTTTTTATTTTCATCTTTTGAAAGGGTTACAAGGTTAGTCATTTATGGAATGATTTATGTCATACATCTAACGTTTTTTTAAAATTTAAGATATTGTATATTTGTATAAGTATTCATACATATTGGATAACTTGTGATAACATTTTTATTACGATAAATACCAATGAAATGAACTATTATTGTATTTATGGACCTCGTGTTTTGAAAATTATTTAGGAATGAAAAACTCACCCGCATTCATTCGAGTAAGCGATGAATTGAGAATTGATTGAAGAAAAATAAACAAATGATAAGATTGTGTATATGGAATGTAATGAAATCAATTAAGTATATATTCTTAAAGAAAAGGGTAATGAAATTAATTATTGTCCTAATTCTTTATATTTTATTGAACTAATGGAATTTTAAATCATAATAAATTTATGAAGTTGAGCGCCTCAAATTTTCATTGATCATTCACTTTTTGTGATTGATTACATCAATAACTCAATATAATTATTTACACTTTTCTCTAAAGTATATGATTTCACTTCCAACACATGTTCTCCTATGTGAAAACCTAGTGATGTGTCACATTGGGTAGACATTATGTTTCAAAGATTTCCTTTTTAAATAATGTTTGTTATTCATTTTTATGATTGGAATTTCTATGAAAGAAAAATTCTAATATTAATCCTTTAGTAACCATGACAAATTTTGATAGTGAAATTTATTTTAAGGGGTGTAGAATGTAACACCAAAAGAGTTTGTGGAAAAAAAATTTTAAAAAATTTATTTTATATAATATATTTAATTTTACATGAAAATAAATTTATTTTCTTCTATATGTAAACACTATGTTTTTCGTGAATTATTCACAACATTATGTAAAGATTATGCAACAAACTACACTAAGTTAGCCTTCGTTACATGCAAGACTGAGTTTTACCACCTTTTAATGACACATTTATTTTAAAATTTAAATTGGAACAATTTCTAAATATAATATATAGAAAAACATCATATTTTAATTTTTTATGTCAATATTTTATTTTCATTAATTTTTGATATTTTTTTCGTGAGGATTCATTTTGTGATGAATTGTGAAAATACTGCATTTTAGATAAACTTTCATTTTAGTTTAAATAATTATAAGTATTAAATTTTATTTGAAATTGGTGTTTAATGTAATTATAGATAAATTATACATATATTAATCAAATATAGCTCACTATAATCATTTTACAACAAGTTTAGATATAAACTGTATTGAATGTTCAAACTTTTTTACTTTAAAAACCCTATTTCTCATGACATCTGCGAGATTAACATTAAATTTAATTTACCAAATTTTTTGAATAAAATTTTGGTGATTATAAATATATTTCTGTAATATGTTTTATATTTATATTCTAATAAAAATAAATATAATTTTTGACAAAAAGGATTACTGAAGTTGACTAAAATTAATTAAATCAATTTAGAGAAAACTTTTCTTAACAAAGGACAAAACATTAATGTGAAGGCCAAAAATGACATGAAAACAATTCTAAAATATTTTTTCAATATATATTTTTGACCTATAATCTATTTTATTAGGTTTGAATCAATATTGGGTCTAATTTTAATAGGAAAAAGGTGGGTGGAATTCTGTTTTCAATAATTTACAAGAATGCCACTCATCCTAAACTATAAAGATTCATTTACCCATCCCACTTACTCACATGTTTCAAGAATATTTAGATTGTAAAAAATGATAACAAATATTCTCTAAAAATTCATATAAATACACCATAATCATCAATTTGTGCAAAAATCTATCCAAGTAACCCATTTGGTGCATACCAATAGAGGTTACCCAATGAAGAGGTAACATCCTTCCTCAAGCCCCTTTGTTTTGATTTCATTATAAACTTCATCAACTATTATTTTTACATGATTATACGATATTCAAAGTGTCATAAAAATTCTATGTTGTTTTTTTATATGTTTTATAGCTAAACATTCAGACACTTCCATCTAATGTGTAAGAAACATATAGTTTTTTGTGTAAAGAAAACTATTGTCTCACAAAACGATGTTGTTTGTTTTTCATTTTCCACCTCTAATGGTTGTGAATAGTTATGTACACTCTATTTTTATATGATATATATGATATATATGATATTTATTATGTATTTATTATTATATAATTATTATGTATAACATAACTTGATTCCTTCCATGTTTTGTAAATACAATAACACCGTTTTTAGGAGTGTGGCTTACCACATAGTCATAACGATGCGATTCATTCAAAATATACATGAAATATAATAAGGATAGATTTAGTGAAATTATAATATTTATATGAAATAATAATTCTAATTAAATTATGTTATTTATAAACATACCTGTCATTAATTTATTCTTATCAATACGATAATAAAACAGATATAATGTTCATGCATACGTAACTCTTACTGTCTCCACGAATGGTGTATTGTGTTACATATTTCTATCTTTTAAAGATTATTATTATTATTTATATACTTAATGTATATTATATATATATATATATATATATATCATTTTACACATTATATAAATATTTAAACAATTATATAATAAAAGTATCAATAATAACATGTCAAAACATATATAAAAACAACCTTGATCTTACCCAAAGCATAACATTAACATGAAATTGTCAATAAATAGAAAACATGAAGTCGTATTTAAAAAACATATGGTAATATATTTAATAATATGTTATTTTGTTTTATATATAACAAACTTATATCTATTATACAGGAGTATTGAAAATTTACGATGTAAAACAATACTTAATGTAAGAAACATTCACCTCACTTTTTATTTTTTTGAGATATATGCAATATTTATCACTTAATTATTTCATATGGTTTATTTACTACAATATGACATGATATATCAATAAATTTATTTATATAATAATAATAAAATATTTTATTAATATTATTCTGTCATTGGTATCATGATTGCAAGGTTACTTAAGTATTATGTGTTATCTCATCACACATTTATTTTCTATGAGTCACAAACAATAGTCACCTAATATTTGTTATATGTGGTGTATATACTGCCCATGAATGTATTATATTATTTTTATAATTATATTAATGGGTATTTACATATCTATTTTATGATATTTATTTCATGGATTTTATGTTTTATAAGTTACCAAATCAGTAAAGAAGTTGTGCCACCCTATTCATTCTTTGATACACTTGTTTTGTTAGGAACCTATATTCTTTTACAAGGTATATATACTTGAATCTGAAATGTTATATAATGATACTAATTAATTTAATGATTTTTACTAATTCTATTACTTTCATTTTCTTACATAGAGAGTATAATTGAATGTTACCAAGTGGTAAGAGTTTATTGAAACAATCTAATCATTTATCATGATTGTTTAAGATTATACTTCCACTGATAAAATATTATGGTTCATATCTCAAGAACCCTTATAAAATTTATTATCATATTTTTATTCATGATATATTAATTTATTGGTATGATCTTCCACTATTTGGTACACAATATTATTAAGAAAGGGGTTTTTAAGAAAAGTTAACTTTTCCTCTAATTAGACAAAAATATGTGTTCATTCAAAAACATTTTTTCTATAAGAGTTTTAAGTATTTATTTATATGATTTCAATATATTTTAATAAAATAAAAAAAATTTCAATAAGTTTTAATATGTTTTAAAAGTATTTTCAATGAAATGGTTTTCAAAAAGTTTTGATGACCTTTAAATAAGATTTATTTATTTTTTTATTTTTTTTAAATAGGAATTCCGGATTTATTTTAATGTTTTAAAATTGTTTTTGATGAAAAAAAATTTCAAAATTTTTTGAATAATATTTTATATGTTTTCAAGCTTAAAATTTTTTAAAATGTTTTCAAGATTCTTCTTTATGTTTTCAATGAAAATTATTTCTAAAATATTTTCAATATTATTTTATATGTTTCCAAGAATAAAATTTTTCAAGCTTATTTTATATTTTTTCTAGATAAATATTTTTAAAAATGTTTTATGTTTTAAAAATTTCTTTTCAAGGAAGAAATTATATTTTCCTCAATAAAAGTTTTTAATGGATATTTCAAAATTATATTCCATATTTGGTGAAATCCATTGATGTCACTAATAAATTTCATGGGAAATGATCCAAAGGGTCTATTCATATTCAATTTTTGAATAGTTACGAATTGATGGAATTCTATTTATGAATCTGTTTTTTCATTCATGGTTTATAGGATCATAAAACACATTTCTCTTTCACGTGTTATACTGTTATGAAACTTGTTTATTTTCATTGGTTATTATGTGATGAAATAATTATTATGCCTTTAAATTTCCCATAGGTTTTGTTATGATTATAAGTATGTGATTCACATTTCATTTAATGGGTTATGATATGTTTGTTTATTATCTTGTGACACTTGTATGTATTATTTAATTATGATATGAGTAAGACCTGTATATCCCTCCATTGAATTGGATAAATATTTATATCACATAAGATATAAATGGTAATCAAGTTAACGATCATGATTAACTATGTGAATATGGGGAAACCCGATCCACTATGCGAGATGGGGAAACTCAATCTGCTATTGGAAGATGGGGAAACCTAATCCACTCTTTGAATTGGGGATGTTTTACCCCTTATAAAGAAATGAATGCAACTGGGGATGGTGGTGTGTATCACCTAGTACGTATAGTCTCCTTGATGTTCCCTAGTATTTTTTGGAAATTAACATTGACTTATATGGATTTGTTTTATATACATACGTGTTTTCTATAAAATCTATGTGTTGTGCCTATGATATGATCACTTAGTAAATATTCATCATTACCTTCCAATTCGTATCTTTTTAACTACTATTATATATTCTATTCCTCGTCATTAAAATCATTGATATGTAGGTTTGGATCATCTAATGCTCTGATCATAATCTCATATCATTATACTGATGTTATGCTTTTATATATCCCATACTTACCTTATTGAGAATCTTAGGTCACCTATTTCTTTTGTTTCCATTCTAGAGGTAATAAATAATGATTTTAAGTAGGAGTAATAAATGTCTAGATCATTAGTCGAGATATGCAATATCATGCACTGAGTTAAAAGACATTATTCCATGTTTCTAAAGACACTAAACTATTATGATCCTAAAATATTTATTTTTGTTATATTTTTAATATTCATAAAAAATGGTGTAATATCCACATATGTTAAGCATGTGTAGCTATAGTAGGTATCAATGGAAAGGTTTTCCCAACCTTTAGATAAAAGGACAATAAAACATTTATTAGATCTCTAGTGCTATTTATAAGTATTTGTCTTAGGATGTATATAAATATAAGTATACGAATGAGGAAAACTGTAGGAAAATGTCCAGGATTGCTGGTAAATGATAGAGTGAGTGGGTTCTTAGGAATACATCCTTGTATGGATACTACAAGTGGATGTGAATCTGAAATAGATGTATGTCGGTGTAACAACTCTGAAAATGTGTGTCTGGTTTGAATCAAGTGTAACATAGTACATGAAAATGGGTCTTGCTACAAACATAGTTTTACACTCTCGAGGAATATGATTTGGGAATTTAGAAACTCTTTATGAACCATCATGAAGAATTTAAATATAAGTAGGATATTACTGAACTTGTATAAACATATCTTTTCATATATTGAAGTAGTATGTGGCATGATGTAAATATCATTTTTTTTCCTCGTGATTATGTGGTTTCCATTTTGATAAATGTTTCTCACACTATGCTTTTTGGTTTTAATTAATGTAAGGGACTAGAAGGAAATTTATTATCATATATTGTTTTAGAGGTGGAATGAATTGGAATTATAAAAAAATATTTTATATGTAGAAATATCATGGATTGAATAAAAAGTTTTGTATGATTATTGGTTATACTGTAAAAGATAAGGAGATTATGAATGCCATGTAAAATGTATGGGGTTTCAGAACAGTAATGTTTACATTAAATGTTAGAAGAATGATTAGATTTTGGTTAAGGAGCCTTGAGAAATGATTCATATTCCACAATATATTATAGGATAATTAAGGGAAAAAGTTGATTAAGCATTAGTAAGGGTTTATTAATAATGTTGGATGAATGGGGATTTTATGTTTTTGAATTCAAAGATTATGTTATATTAATCATTATATATATATATATATGTATTTTCAGTGTAAGTTTTTCATTAATGTTTTGAAAGGATGTGTTAAATGGAGACGATGAAATAACAAAGTGATTAAATAGAAATGTGAAATTTTTATTAATGGAAGGTAACCCTTAATGTGTTCAATAGATAGAGGAAATTGTGAGGATCTTGGATTAGTAAATAATTGATTTGGGTAATGTAAATTGAATTGCATCAATGACTATAAAATTGATTATGGATCAATTGAAAAAGGGGATTTTGTTATCATATATGATATTTACAACTTCTTGGATTTTAGGAATAAATCCATTTTTATTTGGAATAATGAATAATGCTTGTTTTTCAAATGGGTTTATTGAAATTCAAGTTATTAACATGTTTTAAGAGAATATATGCTCAGTGTATTCACATGTTTGGAATGTGATAACTAAGAGATACTTTATGATATAAGGGGGATCAATGTTGAGCTAATTTAGTGACCTTCACTCTAATGTTTTGTATTTTAATCTTATGCAAGGGATACAAGGTTAATAATTTATGGAATGATATATACAAAAAATCTGATCAGTTTTTTGAGATTTAAGATATCATCTCTCAATATAAGGATTTATTCATATTGGATAACTTGTGTTAACCTCTTTATTGCGATAAATATAGATGAAATAAATTATCATTATATTTGGGGATCTATTGATCTATTAATTCTTTAGGAATGAAAAATTCACATTCATTACCTCAAGTAAAAAATTAACAGAGAATTGATAGAGGCACAAATAAAGTATGTGATTATGTATAAATAATGTAATGAAATCAAGAAAGTGTATATTCTATAGGAAAATGGTCTTGAAATAAAAAATTTTCTTAAAAAACTAATTTTTTTTGAATTGATGGAATTTTGAATCATAGAAGATTTATGACTTTGGGGCACACAAATTTCAATTTATCATACACTTTTTTATGATTGATTACCTCAATAACTATCTATAATTATTTAAACTTCTCCACCATGTCCATGTTTTACTTCCAACATATGTTCTCTTATGTGGAAACATAGTGATGTTTTACTTGGGTAGCCATTATGATTTCGAAATTCCACTTTTTATGAAATTTTATTATTAATTTTTATGATATGTCTTTATATGAAAATAAATCCTTGTAATTAAACCATCAATAACCAAGAATAATTTTTATGCTGAAATTCAATTTAAAGGGGGTAGAATAGAACACCATGAGATTTTGTAAAAAACATTATCCAAGAAATTTTAATCTATTTGATAATTCTAATTTCATGATACACTGAATATATATCTTTATAAATTGAAAAACAATGTTTTCTAGAATTATACGGAACAGAATGGTAAGCTTATGCAACACTGAATTTTGAGTTAACTCACACTACACACAAGACTGAGTTCCACGACTTTTTAATGGAAGACCTATTTTAATACCAAAGTATGAAACTTTTTTAAATTTATTATATAGAAATAAAAATATATTTTTTTAATTTTTAATTTTAAAATTATATTTGGGGGATTTTTTTATTTTTTTGTGAAGTTTCATTTTTTTGATGAACAATGAACAATGTTGCATTTTAGTTAAAAACTGAATTTTCATTTAAAAAATTATTAATGATTAAAAATATTTCATTTTGGTTTATAAAGAAATAATAAATCAATTATAAATATATGAATCCAATTTAGGTCATTACATTTATTTAATATTGAATTTAGATATAAAATCATTTGATGTTTTGAATATTGTTACTTAAAAACCCCTCTTTGTCACCACGTTTGTGGGATAAGATTTCAATTTAATTTAGCCACTTCTATGATTTGAATTCTTAAAAATAGAAATACATGGTAAAAATAAGTATGATATTTATTCCTTAATAATATGAACATAATTATTGATAAAAAATAAGTGAAAATGGTTATAATTAATTATAGCGATTAAGAGAAAAAATTAGCTTATCATAGAAACAAACATTAAACATAACCCCCAAAATGACCTATAAACTTGAAAAATCCATTGGATGTCTACATATTGACCATATTATAAATTGATAGGTTTTTTAAATTATTATAGACACTTGTAATTAGAAAACCGTGGGTGGAATTCCCATTTTAAAAACTAACAAGAATGACAGTCCTCCTCCTTTATAAATAGACACTCACAAATCCCACTTAACCACACTTATCATGACACATTGAATTATCCAATGACCTCCCAAATAGTGTCCCAAAATACCTACCATCATTTTATATTCCTGAATTTAGGCATCTTTTCATCAAAAGAACCCCTTTGTTGTAAACCAAGACGAGTTTCTGAACGAAGAGGAAACATCCTTCATCAGGATCCTTTGTTTTATTTTCATTCTCCACCCGTAAAATATTCTCATACATTGGCTATATAATTATATAAGAATCCTATATTTATTTTTATGTTTTTATTAAATGGTTTATGTGAAATATTACACAATTCTATTTAATGGGTAATGAACATACCATTTTTGTCTATGACGAACTATCCTCCCACAAAACGATGTTCGTTTTTTCTTTTACCACCTATCATAGTTGGGAATTATTTTGAAACCTATTTTTTAAATGCTATTTATGATTTTTATGATTTATTCATTCCTATTTATTTATTATATAAAACATTACTTCATGCTTTCATTCTTTTGAAAATATAATAACATCATTTTGGGAAGTGTGGACTACCACCTCCTTAAGGTGATGTGACCCATTGACACATTACATTGAATTTATTAACGATGGGTTTTGGGAAATTACATGATATATAAAACCAAATAATCCTAATTTAATGTTTATATATATATATATATGATTTAATTTCTTCTTATCAGTACAATTGTATGAATTGAAACATCATTCTTGTGTACATACGGCCCATCGTGTCCATGGACGGTGTATTCCATTTCAAATTTCTATATTTTATAGATTATCATAATTAATTATATAATTAATATATATTATATTTGTATCATTTAGTACATTATTTAAATAGTTAACTCATAATATAATTATTATTATCAACAAAATGATTCAAAATATATATGAAAAACTATGTGAATATTAACTAAATTATAAAATTAACATGGAATTGTTAATAAACATGTATAAAAAATTCATAATTAAATAATGTATGAGATTATAAATAAAAATATATTTTTGGGGTATATTTATAAAAAAATTATATCTATTATAAATTGGGATTTAATATTTATCAATAAATTCATGACTAGATGTAAGGAAATTTCATCTCACTTTTTATTTATGTGAGATAAATGCCATATTCCCCACTAGCTTATTTAGGTTGATGTATATACCTTCATATGAAATTTGATATCATTAAATTAATGGTTTTCATTATATTAAAATGTCTAAATAATTTTATTATTTCATGGGTATCAATATTCTAATATTACCCAAGTATTAAGTGTTTTCTTCTCTCACTTTTAATATCTATGAGGCACATGCAATGGTTTCCAACTATTTATTATATGTTGTTTTTATAAGGAATATGGATTTATTATATTATTTTTATAATTATATTATTGTTATTTATGTATCTATTTTATGAAATATATTTCTTGGGGGTTATGTTTCAAAAGTTACCAAATAAGTAAAGTAGTTTTGTTTCATTTTTACTTCATTGAGAGACATGTTCTGTTATAAACCTATATTATTTTAAAAGGAGTATATAATTTGATTTGACATTTTATATCATGAACGAACTTCTTTTAATGATATTTTAATATTATTATAATTTTATTTTATTACATGGGGAGTATGATTCAATGTTACCAAGAGCTAAGAGATCAATGAAAAAATCCCATCATTTGTCAATATTGTTTATGATTATGCTTCAATTGATGAAATATTATAATCCATATCACAATAATCAAAATAAATTTTATTCTACAATGGTTATTCGTTATATATTCTTGTATTGGTACTATGTTTCGATACTTTGGTACATAAGGTGATTAATAATGTGTTTTTATGAAAGTTTGACTTTACCACTCATCAGTAGTATATATGTATTCTTTTAAAAACACATTTTCTAAAAATGTTATGAAGATTTATTTATATGTTTTCATTGTATTTTAAAAAAGATTATTAGTTTTTTCAAATAAATAATCATATGTTTTTAATGTATTTTCAAATAAGTGGTTTGAATTGTTTTCAAGGTTTCCTTAAATGTTTTCAGATTATTTTCAAAGAAAAGGGTTTTATAAATTTTTTGTGATTTATTTATATTTTTCAATGTATATTTAGTTAAATTGTTTTAAATTTATTTTAAATACTTCTTTATATGTTTTCAAAGGGTATTCAATGAAAAATATTTTCAAAAATTTTGAATCTTATTTTATAATTTTTCAAGGAAATTGTTTTTCTAAATGTTTTCAATATCCATTCATATGTTTTAAAGAAAAAAATATTTCAAAATCTGTTCATGAATCTTTTTTTTCAAATAAAATGTTTTTCCAAATATTTTCATGATTCTGTTATATGAATTTAAGATAAATTCTTATAAAAAATGCATTATGTTCTAATAATCACTTTTCACAGTAGAAATACATTTTTCCTCAATAAATATTTTTAAAGGATCCTTCTATTTTTTTTATCTTTTGTGACATACACTGGTGTTAATATTTAATTTTTGGGGAATTTATTCAAAGGCTCTATTCATATTTATTCTCTTGATGGTTAATGTTTTGATGGAATTTTTTTATGAAACTTTTTTATCCATTACAATTTATATGTTTATAGAAATAATTTCTCTTTCACAGGTTATAAACTTATGAAACACACTTTTTACATGGTTTATTCTATTTTGAAATGTTTACTAAACCAATCTCTTTTCGACGTGTTATGTTATTATTACATATATAAGATTCGTATTTAATTTCATCGGATATGATTTGACTTTTTATGATCTTGTTAAACATGTATGCATGATTTAATTATGAGATGGTTGAGACCAATATCTCCCTCCAATGCGTTGGGTATTGATCCACTATCAAATGATCGGGAAACCTAATTCACTATGGGATGATGAGGAAACTTGATCCAATATGGGAAGAGAGGGAAACCCAATCCATAATGAAAAAATGGATCAATCCATTCAATTGCAATAAAAAACTACAATTGGGGATGGTGGTGTTTCCCCACCAGTAGGTGTAGTCCCCATGAAGTGCCTCGATAAACTTTTTCAATGATCCTTGACATACAGGGAATGTTTTTATATTCTTATGTGCATTATACAAACTCGATGTCTAATTCTTTTGATATTATCAAATGGGATTTGTTATAGATTATATTATGATTTATGTCATTATAATTTACAATATTTATTCAATGTCACCTCATTATGATCATTGATATACATGGTATGTTCTTCTAATGTTATGGCCATATTTTCTTACCCTTACACTTATTTAATGCTTACATATCTCCGTTATTTACCCCTAATGAGCATATAAGATCACCCATTTCTTTTGTTTCTGTTCCCATGGTTATGATGTAAGGCTTTAAGTAGTAGTACTAAAGGGGAATATATTGAAGTGATATGTTTGAGGTCTTCCACCAAGTTATAATACATGGTCCAATGTTTCCAAATACACTAAAATATTATTTTCCAAGGCATGTATTTTTGTTATGTGATGATTATTCATCTAAAGTTATGAAATAACCATATATGTGTAGACTGGGTCACTATAGATATCGCCATATCTAACAATGTACGTTTTCTCCTTTTATCGACACCATTACACTATGGTGTATAAGTAGGAGTGAGTTTGGACAACATCCTAAACTATTGTAGATAATCTATGAATTTATGTTTATGATATTCCATGCATATATATTATGAAATCATCTTTATGTTCTGGACAATATTATTAACTATGTAAATATTTTATTCCTTAAATTTATCAAGGGAATTATACTTACACCTTATCCCGTAGATATATCAATATTATATGAAATCATGATTAAATGTAATGATTTATGGGTATACACCCCAAATTAATAATAGAAATGGTTCAAATAATTCTATATAGACTAATTCCAAAAGAGTTATGGATATCTCTCCCTTTCTGTTTAGTGGACATTTTTTTATTTTTTCTTATAAATAAACATGACATATATGAAGTGTTTCAATTCACAAGAATATAAATACCCTTCTTAATATAATCAAATAAAAAGCATGTTGTGTATATTAAAAAGTTTATAATACCATAATTGAGTGTAATATGTGTCATGTGAACTTGATTCGTTACAAATTACCAAGGCTTGATTATTATATTCTAGATTTTAAAGTCCACTATTCAATTTATTGATACAATAAAATATGTTATCTTTGGAAAAGTAGAAACTTTTTATAAAAATAGAAAAATAAAAACATGCATATCTAAAATAGACATATAAATGTTGTTCTTAGTTGATGTGGGCATATAATAATAGTTATCCCAAAATAAAACCATAATAGTTAGTAATATGAGATGGTGGTCTCCCATAGCTAGCACATCTAGTCTTAGACCATTGGAAGCATAATGATCCATCTAACAATTATTAATATTCTAAAATATAATCTATTCATATATTTTTGTATAAATAAATTACCCAAATATTTTTTCTAAAATTGAATTTAAATAAATGGAGGGATTATATTTGATAATAAATGTACATAAAGCATCCCTGTGTATTATTAATGAGGTATGGTTCATCTTCTAGTGGACCTTGTTTGAACCAGAAAAACATATGAAATCCGTTTATATATCCCCCCTATAAACATTTACCTTATGTAAAAGGTTATCATATGTTCCATTCGCTTTAAATTATACTTAAACCATTTATCATTGATATCCCTTTTGTTCTCCAAAAGGGAAGAATGGTTTTCTCAATTATTATCACTATCCGATTATCAAATCAATGATAGAAGATTTGCGAGTAGATCATATATATTTTTTAAAATACAAATTTAAAATAAATCATAATATTATTATAGGATGTAATGATATAATATGGTCTCTACATATCACATTGTGAAACTTGAATCCTAAATTTTTCTGTAACATAATGTAACTAACCATCTTAACTACATGTGGTTTGGTAGGGAATCTATGTCATAAAATTCGTGTAAAAATAGACTTATATATTTTATAAATCTCATATCTTATATTTTTTGATAAATATAATTTAGATAATACAATACAGTGTAAAAATCCATGTCATTATGATGCTTCTAATTCACAATTGTATTTGATGATAACTTGAGGCATTAGACATCTAATACTCGATCTGTATGTTTAATGAATACATGATTTTATTCCTTAGTAACCTCATTATAAACTCAGTAAGAATGGAGTATTATTACTAAAACAACATCTTTTTCTAACATAGTATAATGAAAATGATTGGGTAGCATTCATGGATGGTTTCAACAGGATGGATATTCTCAATCTCTAAAATCAAACACAATGATAGTGTGATGTGAATATATATTTTCTAAAAAATAAAATGTAAAATTTTGTAATTTATCTTAATTGATTATTATGATTTAGTTAATAATATAATTTAATCTCAAACTATTTTGTCAAATCCCAATAAGCCATGCTATTGGATATAGAAAATTGCAGTAGCTTGAATAGTCTTATAGAGGAACTGATCTTCCTATGCAGAAGCCTTAGGTAATTTTGCATTTTAGAGTCCCAACACATAATGAGGGGTAAATTTGATATTTATAAAATAAAACAACCAAGAAAATAATTTATGTTCATATCATATTTTTTAACATGTCATTTTCCACTGGGATGGAATTTGGTGAAATCCCAATGGTTGTGTATTTTTTTAGATATTCAATATTTTTTTAATATTTATTATTTATGTTCACATGTTTGAATGATGATATCAACTAAAAAAAATTAACATATTGAAATTTTGGCTTAATTATTGATTCATTATTGATAAAATCTAAATAGTCTAGGCTTAATATTGGTCTTAGATCCATGTTCTAGATCATACCTTTTTATGTGTCTTTTTTTATTTACCCTCCCCATATTATCTTCCCATATATAAAAGAGAGTAATAAAAAACCTTCCCCTCATTGAATTTTTCAGACCAGAGGGAGAAAATGGGAATGGGTGGAGAGATGCATTAGACGAGTTCGATTAGTGTCAAATTGAGATGATATGGCCATGGAACACAGATTGTAGGTTTGTATCCTTGAAATATCATTGTTTCTCTCTACAAAAAAGATCAAAATACTAATTTCTTCTTCTTTTTTATTTTTTTTATTTTCCCTCATTAGTTGTGGATTTTACCTACAATTGTTTGGATTAAGGCCAAAGAACAGGTAATTCGTGAAGGAATAATCAGATTTTGAGAATTTTCTAGAACATCTCAAATGGAATTATTGATCACATGACAAGTAGTTCTAGAACATAAATCTTTTATATATTCATTGAGACAGTGGATAAAAACGGAAGCCACATGGTGTTTTGACCCTACATATATTATTAATAGGAATTTTGGTTATATGACTTATAGTGTGTCCAATTACACGGTTAGACAGTTCATGTGAGGTATATAGAATGTAGAAGTATCTTCCATATTGGGTTACATGACATGCATTATGTGAGGTACATGGCTTAGTAACTCATGTGGCTTACACAATATGTGTTTCATTTGGTATTTCATATAATTTGAAAATACACACTGATTTAGGTTAAGTTACCCACCTAGTGTAGGGTGTTGTTTGTACACACCATGTACCCCATGATACACATCATGTTCCTTCCATTCAATGGGGGGGGGGTTGTATATTTTTTTTACAAATGAGGTTTATTTTGACATATAAGTAGTCAATTTTGAGTACCCTTATTCATCGAACACAATATTGGGGCCCTCTTCAATTTCATAGATAGTTGGTGGGATGATTATGGGTCGGCTATGAAAATTTACCCCATGGAAATGACTCTGGAAAACAAGAAATGATATAACACATGTTCAAGGACAGTGACCCCAAGATACTTTAAATTTTATGGATAATGAATGTTCTCTGATTGGGTTTCACTGGGAAATTTTATAGGTTTTGGAATTGTATAGGGTGGATGCATATTGAGTGAATGTTTCTAGGAAACTCTTCGACAGTGACCTATATGCCATTTAGTAGCCCAAAAGAGAATAGAAATGGTCTTGGAAACTCATGGAGGCTATCACTATCCCCTATATCCACTGGAAGAGAAGAAACATGTGGACACGATATGAGGAATATAAGTTATTTATAAACTTCAATTACTCTATAGTTTACTGGGTCGGTCCATAGTGTGGATGACCATCATTACTTATTCAATGCTTTTTTAGTGTCCATTATTATTGAATATGGGGTTCTGATGTATATCTAGTTTAAGCGGAATGTATATGGGATTTGGGTAAACCATTTCAATGTATTTATCCTTTTAAGAGACAAGGGTCCCTCTCTACAACATGGAATTTAGGGAAATAACATTTTTAAAATCAATATATGTCGATAATCTTTGTTCAGGGGTATATAGAATGCACCGAGTGAAGTTGGTTACTCTATTCAGGCATGACACTCTATTGGAGTTGTGATGAGTGGGTGAGGGAACACCTTACAGTGGGTTGATCTCCCCCTTTGAGCATGGGTTGGTTACATGACTCCCTTTTTGGATCTTAGTATGGATGATGTGGTGTATTCCCTCTATTAAGATGTGGTACGGAACTCCCCTTTGGGATTATGTTTATCTATCCCATCTATGGGCCTATTTACCCCACCTTGAGCATTGTACCAATCTTGAGGTTCCCCCATAACAATTAGATTGAGTATTCGAGAATCAATGGGTGGGAGGAATAAATGGGATTTCTATGGCTAGTGAAATTGTTTTTGGAATATCGATTCTTTAATGAGTTTATCTACTATATCTAAATTATGGGTGTGTGACTATTTGAGTTTCTAAGGAGTGGCTTGAGTTTAATGAGCCATTTAGGAATAGAATATTCATGACGAGATAAATGGGGGTTGATTTTCAGATTCACTATGGTAAACCAATATTTAGGAATTCGTATAGAGCATTTAGTGGTGGTTTAAATTATAGTGAAATAATATTAGATAGTTTATCAAAACCTTGCAAAATTGTGGTGTTGAGAATCATTTCATTGAACAATTAAAAAACGGTTACAAATAAGTTCACGATGTTTTTATTAACCACCGCTAAACTTGTAGTCTTATATTTATTTTTTTTAAACATTATTAATTATTATTATAATATTTTTTATATATTTGGTATTATCTTTAATTTTTTACAACATAATTATGCATAAATATGTGTATGGTGGTTTTTGAATCCATCATTCCTATAGTGACTAAACATAATATAATATACCTATATATATATAAGTACATTTAAATACGTATATATGCATACATAGATATCTATGTTCAAATTTATAAATATATATATGTGTATATATATATAGAAATACATATAAATTTATATAAATTTTTATATATATAAATTTTTAAATATATGAAAATATATAGAAATATATAATAAATATATGAAAATATACATAAATATCTATTATATTCCAATAAATATTAATATATTTTTATAGGTGTGTATACATATATATAATTAAATATATTTATATATAAATACCCACACACACATATATATAATGGGGCATAATATATACAAATATATATAGATATATACAAATATATAAAAATACATTTATAAATACATATATATATATAATTAAATATAATTTTATATAATATATATATATAATCACATGTAAATATATATATACTAATATACATATACCCTCATAATATATATATATATATATCTAAAATTATAAATCTATATAAATATATATATAAATATATATATATATATATTTATAACCATATCAATATACAATCATACATACATAAATATATATATACCCATGTAAAATTTTATAATATATATAAATTTATTTAAATATATATAATTAAATAAGTGTACATAAATAGAAATATATATATATATATAAACACACACACACAGACATATATATCCACATAATATATATAAATATAGATAAATTAATAAATAAATATAAACACATATAAATATTCATAAATATATATAAATGTAGATAAATATAGATAATTTATATAAATGTAGATAAACATAGATAATATATATAAATATTCATAAATACATATAAATATCAAAAAAATTGTAAATAAATTAAATGTAAAAGTAAATATAGATCAATATATAAGAATTATATGTATATATATACAATTATATATTTGTATTTGTGTATTGTGTTTGTGTTTATAAATAAAAATATTAAAATATAAATAATCACCAATTAATATTTAATAATAAGAAAATAATTATTGATTACTAAATAATTCAGAATTCATAATTTATAATTTAACTAGTTTTTAAATGATTAGTAACAAATAATTATTAAAAAGTAAAAATTATTTAAAATTAAAATTAAAATTCTAAATTATAAATAATTGAACATAAATAAATTATTATTATTATTAAATATAAATCATTATTAAATATTAATGTGTAACAAGTAATTATAATTATAATTATTTAATTATTTTCATAAATTTCCTAGCATTTTTAAAAAAACCACGACTAAGATTAAATAAATAAATTTTAAAAATTAAAAGTTCACATTTGAAAGTGTTTATTAATAAATAGTCTTTAATTTTTGTTGTATTTTAAAAATTACCACTAAAAATTAAAATCTGATCATTTAGAAAATATTTTCAAAACCAGCATAAAAACCACTCTTAAATTCTCCTTTTCCTATAGGGATTTTAGTTGTTGTCCCCTCTTATAGACCACTGCAGTTTGATCTTTCATGTCATGGAGGTTCAAGGTGGTGTTTTCCCTTGAGGAATGTGGTGTATCTATTGTGGATGTTTTCTCCAAGGGTATATTTTCAAGAAAGTGTTTTCCTCTAATGCATGAGATTTTATGTTTGAGTCATCATTCCATGGGCTAATTTACATATGGGTCATCCTTGGTATATTCCATATATATCGTGTTATGGTCATACTGGAAAGTGAAGTGGATGATCCTTACATGGCTGGCATTTCTCCACTTTTCAATGTTGGTTGACCGTATGGTTTGGTAGTTTATTTTGTGCTAGCCTAAATCTCTATCAACCAGGTTATTTTTAGTATATCATGCTGGGAATTTTAAAATCCCCTCTACATGGGATTTTATCTGACACTTGTAGTTTCTCTGTAGAAAAGACATAGGTCGACTAATACGTTAGTGGGAATAAAAATAATAGTGCTATAGGAATCATATCTTGGTGGAGCTAGTGGGTTTCAATGCCGGTAGTGATCAATTAGAGTTGGTACGATGTTGTGATCTCCCTTTTCCTAACCACTCAAGGTCAGGTGACATTCAGAGATATCATTCCCTATCATTTCCTATCTTACACATGCATTTATATTGAAAACCCCAAGGATATTTAGTAGATGTATGCTTTCGTATTTATAATTTTAGTTAGACGTTCTATCTGTCATAGTTTTGGAATGGTTTAATTTGATGGCGATTTATTTATACTCTAGAATTTATAGGCCACAACCTCCCATATATGTATTATTATTTCATAGTTCTATTAACTAGTTCATATCCAATTATAAGTGGTATTTTGGTGGCACACCTAGCACATAATTGGCCAATTAATGGACTTATTGGGTTAGATCATGTTAGATTGGTATCAACAATAGTGGGAATAGGGATATTGTTTAGCGAAAGGTGTTTTTTTTGTTTTTTTTGAGTCATGTGGGGTGATAAAGATTGATAGTTCATAGGTTTTTTTGAAAGACCACGGTACCCATCTAAGATGTGTTGGATTATATATCAATAACAAGACATCGAAAATTTGTTAGTTATTATGAGTACGAAGGTTATAAGTTATAGGGTAAAATTGAGTAGGACCATGATTCATATTAAAGTCAATGTAATGTTGGTTTGATGAAATGATATTATACTTACTGAGTTAATTTTTTTCAAATAGGATATTGATTTCACTAATGAAAATAGTTTTAAAATAGGTGGAGAACAGTCGTCCAATGGATGGTGAGAGTGATAGGAATGATCACAAATAAGTGATTTTTTCAGGGTGATATTGACATTATATTCAAAGTAGTTTTTTACAGGAGTATTTAGTTATGTATAACAGATGTCTGAGTTTGGTCATGGAAATTAGAGTGTTCCTAGGGTTGGTACTCCTTCAACCGAGGTTTCATCATGTGACGTGAAAGTTCACTACTATCCTTAGGTCATGTCAGGTAGTCATCCCAACAGATGTATCTTCCTATGTGGTCAGGGATCATATTCTTGTGAAGAAAATATAGTCAGTTATTCCCCCTATATATACAATGTTTCAAGATCCTCTATCAACATAGTTTGTATTCCTTCAATTTAAGAGCCATTTGGGGCAAGGATCCTCCACAGGATTTGGTATTCCACCCCACTACCTAGGGCCTAGATCCTCCATAACAGTCCCGATGAGGTTATATTTATCATAGGGTCGGTATGTTCCTCATATACCAAGGGTGTGTGACCCAATATAAACACCTTTAGTTAGGGTCAGGTGTCCCCCCCCCCCCCCCAAATACTGGAGCCACGTGATCCCATCTCTGTGGCTTGATTTACTGTTAAGGTCAGTATTCAACCCTAAGTTTTGTAGGGAATGTGATACTTTATCTCACCCTATAACGGAGTAAGTATTTACCTAACATGAAATTCAATGGGAAACCTTCTATACTGGTAGATATTTTATAGACTCAAAAATGGTGAGTTTAGTTACTCCTTCAACCGGTTTATTTAAATTTAGTGAGGTGAACGTCCCTCACCATAGTTCAAATTTTGGTAGAAGATTGGTTGATGTGTGGTATTTGAAGGTGATCTTATGGATGTGAATTAAACTCGATAAATATCCTTTGGGAGGGGTTCTTATGTCCTATTATTCACTTTCATCCAGCAAACCATGATTGTGATGGGATAGGTACCGATCTTGGGGGCCTTCATTGGATTGGATGTTCCCCTTATTCTTACATGGAATCCTTTTTACAGAAATATTGACTCATAGGTAGATAATATATGATAGATGAAAATGATTGTAATTATTTTCACCTAGCATGATTTGTGGACAGATTTTATTAGGTATAACTTAGAGAGGGTTGAGGTGCGATTAGGAACATATTTCTTCCAAATTCATTTATTTTTGTGATTAGCATTTGTTATTTTATTATGGTTTTATTATTGAATGGGGACATGATATCATATTTAAGGATTTGGTTCGGCTCATTGGGATTGAATAATCATACTGGGAGGGAACCTCTTCTATTGTATCTAATGCTTGTCTTAGATTAATTTGGAGGGGAGATTTTTCTAAGACCCTACCTTGGGGGGTAATGCCTAATGATGATTCAATTGGTGATAAATGTTTTCTCTAAAAGAAATTTAGTATATGGTTGTTTTATTGTGGTGTTTCTGTAAATAATATAGGTATTAGTCTACTTTTAATGAGATGTGGGACCCGGATGATGTGTATGGACAATCTTGAGATGTTGGTTCTAGTTCATACACTAGTTGGTGAGTATGACATCAAGTGTTCTAGTTTTTCGGTGATCAATCCTATTTTTATAGATCATTGGATGGACATATCACTAATAGATTTCAAAAAACATCATGGGGATATGATTTTTTATCCTTTAAGAGTATCCAACTTTAGATATATCTAATGAGATAAAGTAGAGGCTAAGAAATTCTCTCTGTTTACACTACTAGTTGATCTAAAAAAGTGTGGAGTACTATAAAATGTTGTTAGTGCTGGTCATTTCTATGAGAAAAATAATAGGAATTATAGAATCCATGATTTTGGGTATTTCAAGTATCCAATGGGTCTGTATTCATCTGTCTCAGCTATGTGGATACAATAGTAGGGTGATAAGAGATTCAGTGAGATATCCCTTATGGTATCTCAGGCTGTTCAATGAGATGTTGGGATCTATGGGATAATAGTTACTAATATTTGAGTTGTTTGAATAAATTGACCATGTTTCTAGATTAGAGAGATCTTGTTATCTATGGTGGATAAAAATATAACTTAGGTCAGTGGTGTAGGATTATTTTAGTGTAGATTTATGAATGGAAATAATGGGGGGATCAATGATATCAATTTCTCTCAATGAAATTTCATCACTGAATTAACTTTTTAGCTGATGATGTGGATTGGAAGAAGGCTGCTATGGGGAGGTATGGAGCTTAGTTTTTGGATCCTGATGGTGCAGTTTTATTTAGATGTATTGTCTCTATATCAAAATCATTGAGGTTGCCCTTTATAAAGTGTGAAACATAACACCCCATGGGAAAAAATGGTAGACCATCAATATCTGAGTGATAAAAATGGTTCATGTTGGGGCATCATGATAACGATGATGAGTATATCATGGTTAATGGAAAATAATTTGGGTGGAGTTCATTGTTGAAAATCACAAGGTAGATTCAGATGATTGTTAGAGCTTCGCCTATGGTGGGTTTATAGTCTTTTACATATTTGGATAAACAAGAATCTCAAATATAGAGTCCCCAATCTATGTAATATATAGGAAATTTTTTTTATATGGGTTGAATTTGGAGTCATTTTGGTTTTATGGACCTTCAGAAAGTGTGAGTTATCATACATGAGTGTGTTATCATCTAACAATGGGATTAATAATGGGTATATAAAATATCCACTCACAAAATTTTCTTTTATGGGATTAAACATTTTGATAGTGGGGAGGATATAGTGATCCCAATCTTCTTGTGCAGAATAATTATCTCATTTTTTAGTTCTAGATACCCATGGCATTTAGAGGGGTAAATGTGTAATTTCCCCTAAAAATAGCCTCAAAAATATTTTCAACTAATTTCATTATTCTCAAGCTGTGACGTTTACCCTCAGGCATGAATTTTTGTAGAATTCAAATCCTAACATATTATTCAGGATATTTAATATTTATTAAATAAATTTTATTTATTCTCACATATGGGAATATAAATATCGCCAAAATTGTGACTCATATATAAATTTTGAATTAAAATTTGAGTCTCAAATGGGTAGTTTTACACAGTTGATGAGTAAATGATTTCTGGTTTTTGGGTCCCTAGTTGAGCCCTTTTATAGGACATTAGATTATTTCTTTTATGATTTGTTTCGATTTTCCCCTTATCATATTATGAACACATTTTTCCATGAGTGGAATGTAATCCCTTCCACTAATTGATTCCAAAAGAAATAATTGTAAAGAATGTAGGGGGAGGTATATACCTTTTAGAGGATCCCGATCAGGGTCAGATTGGGTGGATGAGGCCATGGTGTATCAATCATCCAAATGAACACTTGATGTAAAAACAATTTGATGTGATGTATGGAAATTTATTTTGATTTCTTCCTTAGATATGTTTATCAATCATTTTTTTGTTCTATTGTATGTATTTCAATATTTGGTGGATATCTTAAAGGATAAAAAGGGGTAATTTTTAGTGGATCAAATAGAATTTGACAGTTCATTAGAATTTTGCATATATAATTCTTAATAACATGATGTGTTGTTCTTGAACATTGTCCTAATATACCATTAGTTTGATGAAGTATAAATAAGGCTTGTATTTGATGTGTTTTATATACCAACACACCGTGTAGAAATGTTGGGTACACAAATCATGGTCTGGATATGTATATAGATAAATAACCCCTGTGATGTAAATGGCATGAAAAAGTACATTGAATGTTGAGTGACATGACATGAATTTAGATGGGTACATGAATTACTACCATGTGTGGAACACACATCAAGCGGTTCTTGTTCCAATCCATCTAATTATAAAATACTTGTGGATTTGGGACGAGGTGCATTTATGGATTGGGTTTTGGGTGTACACATCACATTCCTCATGAAACACATTATGTACCTTCCCCACAATAAGGGTTTTCATTTATTCTCTCTTGTGAAATGGATTTGGAAAAATAATTTGTCCATTCATTATATATTATCTTATTTTACATTAAAGTGGGTCCTATTTGCTATCAAAGACCATAATAGAGAGGATTCAATGTCGGTAAATGATTATAGGCCCATGTTGATGATGTCAGAATATATGTATTGATATATAACATGTTCATGAATGGTGAACTCCCCTAAAATATTTGGGATAAAAAAGTTTGGGGACCCTCACCCGTATTCTAAAATTTGGGTCTACTAAAAGTCACTTCCAGTTATGGATCATTTGTGGATATATATTCCATGATTTGATGTGTATGAGAAAGTCTTTAATATTTTCCTCTACAAAATAAGGTAGAATTAATTATAATATAGATGGATTTGGAAACAAGGGGAGATTATCTTCTTCCCACGATCAATTTTAATGAGTAAGAAAATATTTCATGGATATAATGTGGGGGACTTTGTTTTCCACTGCCTTTATTCCATGGTTTAGGAGTTCATTACCCAATATGGACCAACAAAATTATATCTTCTGGGTAGTATCACATGATTTGTTGTAGGAGATGGTGTATATGGTGTTTCAAGTATTTTAGTGGACCATTTTACAACATAATAGGCTCCTATGAAACACAAGTCCTCTATTACATTAAAAAAACAACGCTATTTTAGTGATTTAATTTGATTGTGTGGATATTCTGGGTGCTCGGGGACTTATAACACCATGGGTGCACCATGTCTATCCCTTCGAGTATACCACTCTAATTGAGTTACACTGATTGGGTGGGGGTTAACCTTATGAGTGATTTATATCCCCCATTAAGTATTTCTAGGTCACCTGACTCCTGTTTGGATCCTAGTTTAGATGATTACATTACTTCCCTCGGGTGGGATGTGGTAGGGAACACCCACCTAGGATGGGGTGATGGTCACCTGTTCATGCGGACGATAAACCCCAAAATTTTTTAATATTCTCAATGTAAATACCTACAATGATTTTAAATAGGATTTAGGAATATGTGAGAATCATTTTAATATGGCATTCCTATAAGTAGTTTCATGATCATACAACCAAAAAACTCACTGGTGAGTTTGACGTTTCACTAAGTGAGTTGAGCAAGTAATGATGTCAGTATTCATTGAGAGGCTCAGGGATGCTGATCCCTTTCAATATGGTATCTTCCTAACTATATAATTTAGGTTTTAGCTGGTGATTTCTGTTTTTGGCTCCTCATTTAGGATGACATGGTTTGATCTTCTATGTCAGAAATGTTCAAGGGGGTGTTTCCTCCTTAGGCAGGTGGTGTTTCTTTTGTAGAAATATAGTGAGGTTTTTTCCATAGAGTCATGGAATTTTTAATTGATTCATCATTCAATGTGTTATGTTAAAATTTTCGGTTAACCCTACTATACTCCCATGAGTACAAGATGGTGGTGATATTAGTAAATAAATTTGAAGATCTATCAATGGATGATGTTTCTACCCTTATTTAATTTATGTGGGCATACGGTTCATCACATTGTTGCATTAATATCTACATCATTTCCACAAATTTTTGGCGTATCCTACTACGCATTCTAATATTCCCCCCTGAACTAGATTTTACACCACACTTTTCATGTCTTTATAGAGAGGGCACATTTTTATGGGTCATAGCCATGGGGATACTAAGCTTATGTAACACCATTAGTTCCATTACCATATATATTTCCTTAAATTATATTTCTACATTTCTACATAATGTATATCTGTTCACTCAAAATATTTACAAGTCAATTAGAAGACATTTCATACCAGATATAAACTAGAATAATGAAATATTATTCAATTTTGAGGAATAATTACAAAAATGGTACATGAAATTACATATTACATATAATGTATAATAACATATAATGGATGATAACATCAATTTAATGTGGGAAAATTAAAATGGTAAAAAATATATAAAATAATAATATCATTAAAACTGGAACCTCCCATGAACTACCTTATCCATTGAGAATCACCATTTGTATATAAAAAACTATAACAAGAAATAATATCATTAAATGATAAGGCATGTTGTTAGGTTTGAAATTAATTAATTGGAAATTAGAAGTGTGGGATAATAAGTGTGACTTGAATGAATGAGTTTACTAAGAATATATAGAGGAACGAAAATGTGGACACTAAAAAATGGTTTTATAAATATGTTTATTTGAAATGTGGATATTATAAGTATTCTCATTGGATATACATTTATCCAATTTGTATACTGATTTTGTGGATTTTTGGGTAGTTGAAATAATATAACAAAAATCACAAATAATAAATAATCAAATAAAAATTTAATAATAATATATTTTAAAAAATATGTATCTATGTGTTTCGTATTATAATTAATATTATGATATGAAGTATAATTCAATTAATGGTGTTAATATAAATTTATTATTAAAATTATTTATAATTAAATAAATAATTTTAATGGTATTTTGAAAATATTATTTAATATTAAAGTAATAATTTTTTTAAATTTTTTTAGAATTGTTCATTTTTATCAAATATTTACACAAATGTGTTATTAATAAAAATTTTTCAAAAACATTATCATCCATCAAATAGTTATTTATTGACATGTAATAAAGAAAAAATACATTTTGTTCTAAAAAGTCCAATTTTCTAAAAAAATAATTTTATTAAAAAATACATTTCAATTTAAAGAAACTAAATATATCTTGGATTAAATATAGTATTGTTATGGATAATAAATTAACACTAATTTAATTTCTAATTGATAGGAAATAAGACTACGTCTATTCAATATCTTGAAACACATATTGAAATTGAAAACATTTTTTCATTATATTAATATTTCCATTTAAAATTGAAATTCCTAAATTATAGAATTTAAATTTGGGAAAATTATATCCATTTTTTTGTTTTCATTTTAATATTATCATTAGAATATTTTTTGTTTTTACAAAAATAGTTTCTTATTATGTGAATAATGAAAGTTATAGACTTTACTAAAACCTTTGTGTTTATGACTAAATCCATAAGTAATTATGACAAAAAACTAAAAAAAATTTCAATAAATTTTTTTTATCATGTGAAATTATGAATTTAAAAATACTATTATCATTTTTGAAAAACCATGCTTATCATTTTGAAAATTAAGCGATATTTTTCCAACAAAAAATTTATTTTATATATTTCGATTTTAATTTCATTTTAAAATTAGTTTTTTATCTACTTTAATTTCATATTAATCTTTTTTATAACAAAAAAATTAATATCGTATAAATCATGAACATTTATAATTTTTTTATAAACAGAAATTTGATGCTAAAAAATTAACTATTTTTGTAACGTCCCGGTTCCGGAAGCCACCTAGAGGCGCCCCGTACTCGGTTGGTCACATTGCCTCAAGAACATTTCCCCAAACGCCAGAGGCTACCAACTAGCAGCGAGGGCCTTGGGTTTAATAGTGGGAAAACTATGCCCTCATTGGAAGAGTACATAGTGGATGAGAAAAACAAATAACTACAATAGCAGAAGCAGTAGACATACACACACGAGTAAATGTTAAACAACAAAAGACTAACAAATAAACAACTGGAGCAGAAGTATATGTAAATGATGCATGATTCATATATGTCTAGGAAAATAGCCAAACAAGTCAAAAGTATGAATACAGTACTAACCCAATGTAAAAAAGAAAACAGATGAGTGGCTTCTCAGCATCACAAGCCTAAGCATGGTTCCTTGCTCTCAACTCCAAGAAGTCAAGTACCGGAAGTCGACGGGTGCTTGCCCTTATCTATACCTGCAACAACAAAGTCTTCTAGGGCCCAAAAGCATGGACCAAAAAGGTTTTGAGATACAATCCCAATAGGAAATCACCCATAGATCTGTGCCTAATAGTCAATGAATACAAGACAAGTAAAAGTGTAGGAAACAGTAAACAAAAAAGCACACAGCACCTAAAATCCACAGTTATAGCATATAAATTTCACAAGTAAACAACCAACAACAAGTAGAAAATAGGTAACCCTCTGGGTAGCTCTCACAGCCTAACCCCTACAGTTCAACCTATAAGTACTAGAAACCCCCTAAGAGGCACACTCAGTCTCACCCCTCTGGTTCATCTACGAGTAGACATTCGGAGAAAGCACTCACCGTCAATTCCCCTTATAGTATCGTATCGTACGGAAGTCTCTCTGGGGGAAGCACTCAACGTCTTATCCCCCCATGTGGCATGCGTCGAAGAACAACAATCTCTCTAAGGAAGCACTCATTGTCATTTCCCCCTGTGGTCTCGCATCATATTAAAAGACACTATGGGGAAGACCTTACATCCATTCTCCCTATGGTCTACTACACTAGGTAATCACAGTCCTGTGTGAAATAAACACGCTCAGCGCGCGCGTATCATCCCAAGTAAACCACAAGAACTACTTCACTATCATTCTAAGGCACAACAGTATAACTGTAACAGCCCCACTATCCTACAGTTAGGCATGGCAATAGGAAAAACGCCTAATAAAAAAACATGCAAGGCGAAGCACTAGATTAAAGTATGAATTATCCAATTTTTCAAATAATGATCTCTACTCAAGAAATCAATCAAAGAAGATAAAGAACAGAAGCAAAATAGGAAACCCACAATTCCCCATTCAAGTTAATTGGTGGAATTTTCACTAAATACTCCAAGAATTCTTACGAAAAGGCACAAAACACCTACCTCAATCCCCGAAGATCGATATACTTGAACCACATTGACTGATTCTCCCTTGAGCATCGTAGATATGAGAAAACACCGAAAACACTCAACCAATGATATCTTGAGATGGAGTAGGAATTGGAAAACAAGGATCAAGTAGAAGGGAGAACTCACTGCTACTATTCCAACGCAATCGACAGTGCTCGAATTGGAGAACGGATGGAGGAATGTTGGCTCGTCAAAGATATGCGGATTCCTAGTGCTCCCGGACAAACATGACCTAGAAGAAGATGTTTTTCGCGATCAGGTGCGACCCCGGTCCGTTTAATGAAAAAATGGACATACACAGTGTGTACTTTTAGAGTACATGGTGTGTATAAGGTCTTTCTATACTCTGCCAAAAATTGGCCTCCACATCACCCTAACACACTGTGTGTGTGGCCCGGACACGGCCAGAACAAGACATTGAGAAGGAAAAGAGTACACAATGTGTACTCATAATGTACATGGCGTGTACATAAAAAATTTCAAGAAACTTCATTTTCATCAAAAACTCCAGAAAAATGAAAGACATACCTGAAACGAAGATCCGGGTTCTTACAAACTTCTCAAGTTAAATAAATTTGTCCCCGAATTTCCATAACAAGGCGTAGAAGAAGAAACCCCAAACTGCTCCAGCCACTATGATCATACATCAACCTCCCTATCCCAAGTCTCATCCTATACTCACCCATGCTGCCAAAGCACCTGTACCAAAGGAACAAACCACCCATGGAGAACTTTCGTATTGTGATCGACAAATCCGGATAGGATGCTCCTCAAACGACGCATCGGATTCGAGCTCAACCTCCTTGGGCTGAAAGACATCAGATGGGTCTAGAGAGTAACGTTGGAGCTGAGATATGTAGAAAACGTCATGCATGGCTCAGTACCTCTGAGGTAGCTGCAATCGATAGGGAACCAGCCCAACTCTCTCCAAAACCAGAAATGGCCCGACGTACCTCGGTGAAAGCTTACCATGTCTCTGAATCCTCTTGTGTCCCAACCTCGATACGACACACATGAAAGCTTGAACCCCGACCTCAAACTCCAAAGTCATCTCCGCTGATCAGCAAAAGACTTCTATCGAGACTGTGCTGTAGCCATCCTCTTCTAAATCAACTATATTTTCTCAGAGGTCTCGTGAACAAGATGAGGTCCAAGCAAAGATGCCTCTCCTGCCTCCAGCCAGCATAAGGGTGATCGACATGGCCTACCGTACAGAGCCTCGTGTGGTGCCATCTGAATGGTCTCCTGAAAGCTATTGTTGTAGTTGAAATCCACAAGAGGTATATGCTTCTCCCAAGAACTGCCGAAGTCTAGAATGAAATCTCGGAGCATATCCTCAAGCATCTGGATCGTGCGCTCGGACTGGCCATTAGTCTGTAGATGGTATGTTGTAATCAAATGTACCTATGTACCCAAAGCCTTATGATGTTTCTGCCAATACCAAAAGTAAAGCATGAATCCCTATCCGAAACAATGGAGTGTGGAAATCCATGTAGACGTACAATCTCTCGGATGTACAACCATCCGAGATCATCAATACTAAAGGTCTCATTGATCGGAAAGAAGTGTGCGACCTTTGTGAGTCTTTCGATGACAACCCAAACAACATCTTTCCCCATAGGTGACCTCATCATCCCGATCACGATTTCCATCGCAACATCATTACACTTCCACTAGAAAATGGTTAACTGCTATAAAAGACCTACTGGTTGCTGATGCTCTGCATTCACCTGATGAAAAGAATAACATCTCATGAAAAAACCAGCAATATCTTCCTTCATACCCGGAAACCAGTACTGGCGGTGTAGATCCTGATACATCTTGGTGACGCCAGGATGAACTGTCCAAAATGAGGAATGAAAATCCTAAATCATCTCCTTGCGTATGTCTACTGGCACCCATACACGTCCCTGGAAACACAAGATCTCATCCTCGCACACTGTCCATCTAGGAAGAGGGTCCTCTCCTTAGACACTCCCCCGTTGGACTAAGCCTTCTGAGACTGATAGCTTCCTCATCTGTACCCGATCAAGTAGTGTAGAGGTAACAACTATAGAAGATATAAATGTGTGTCCCTGTCTGTTGTGCACCTCCAGATGAATCTCAGAGAACAGAGCCATAAGCTGCCACTCACTGCTGGCCTCCATAACTTCATGAATATGAGTTCTCCTGCTCAACGCATCTGCCACTACGTTTCCCTTTCCCGGCGTATAGGAAAGCTTGAAATAAAATGACTGAAGGTACTTGACCCACCTACACTATCTTAGATTCAGATCACACTGAGGAAAGGTGTACTTTAGACTCTTATAGTCTGTGGAAACCACAAAGTTCTCTCCCAGAAGGTAATTTCTCCAACAGCATAAGGCATGAACAACATCTACCAACTCCAAATCGTGTGTCGGGTAGTTCCTCTCATCTTACCTCAACTACCGAGACCCATACACAACAACTACATCTCCCTGCATAAGCACAATTCCCAGCTAGATACCGGAAGTATCACAATAAACAGTGTAGCTCTTGCCGGCTCTGGCAAGACTAGTATAGGTGCTGGCGTCAACCTTCCCGTCAGCTCCTGAATGGATGATTCGCAAGAATCTGACCATGAGAACTTCTCCACCTTCGTGGTCAGACCTGTCAAAGGTGCTTCTAGGCATGAAAAGTCCTGAATAACGCGTCTTTTGTATCCGACCAGCCCTAGGAAACTTCGTACCTCAAAAATGTTCTTCGTCTGTTCCCAGGAAACTACCTCTCTCAATTTATCTTGTATAACGACCAATACTTTACATACATTGTTAATACTTCAAAATTGAAGCACACTTATTACAACATATGACAAAACCACAAAGGACCGTATAGGTATAGTGTCTTTAGAAACTGGGAAACATAAAAAACTGGTTCATAAATCTTCTACAGTGTCTCCCATTTATTTCATCATATCTAGGGTCCCTTTTAGCATATTCTACTTAATATCCATCTTCCTGACCTGGGGAAAAGAAAACATAAAAGGGTGAGCTCAAATGCTCAGCAAGGGCAAATAAAGGAAATAAAAATCATATCATATCTTTTTGAAAATCAAAACCTGCAAAAGAGATCATAATATCTTATCATGGAATAAATCATAGAAGTGAAAATGAGATCCCCATAATCATAACATAAGAACTGAAACATTGTGGAATGCACACATAATCATGGAAAATCATTTCTTGTTAGTCATGACTCATTGCCAAGACTATCTTAGTGGACAAAGTCCCTTTCTGAACCGAGTTCACTCCTCGTTTCAGTCCTGTATCACTGAACCGAAATAACCTTCCGTTCCAGCCATGTCTATCTCATGAGATATAAAATCTTTACCCAATGCATTGGAGGGAGATATAGGTCCCACCCATCTTATAATGAATCCTTTCTTATGTGTGCCACATAATCATAAAACATACATCATCGCATAACACATGTAACAAAAATGGGATTCTTGAAACATCATGACATCATAAAACAATTTATATAAGATAAAGGAATTCATAAAACTATTTCCATCACAACATAATCAAATCCATGTAATAATAGGGATAAAAACAGAACCCTTTTATTATCTTAGATGGAAAATAATTTTGATAAAATACTTGAACTTCATTCTTGAGGAAAATATCCTTTCTACTACAAAAACACTTGTCCTTTCTTAACATGTCATAAAATTTTAAACTAAAAGAAGTTTATTAAAAATAATCTTCAATACTTGTAAAGGAATCTTCTTGGAAATAATGTTTTAGAAATCCATTCATGCCGTATATGTTAAAAAAAACATTCTTCGTACTTTTGTCGGAAAAGTCAAAAAGTACCTCGTACGACAAAAGATTCCTTTCAAACATATTACTAAAAACTCACCGAAGGGTAAAAATGGATTTAAACAATTGTAGGTGGATGGAAATAATATTACATATTGATGAAACATGGATGTGGATGATAAAATACACCCCAGTGAATACTTACGAATAAACAATCTCAGATAAAAATGAGATTGTGATATTTCCCTTACCTTAGGTCCGATTTGCTTTGTTCGTGTCCGAAGCTCCTGTATAATGGTTTAAATAATGTTATTGACTTTTTCCAGAATCATACATATTGATATGATATCATATATGGTCATATTATTAGCTTCATGTTAGTAATATTTCATTGTTACTTGTTACTCGTGTCTTTATAACTTTTTGTTCTTATGCGTGTTTTGTTGAATAAATTCTTATTATTATCTTTAGGTTATAGATAATTCATTTACAAAATGGTATTAGTGTAGTATATACCATATTCATTAATTCAATTCATTTATATAATCATTATGAAATGAAGATCATGTAGAACGAGTCGCATCACATCGTGGAGACGGTATTCCGTACGTACGCACGAGTGATGATATCATTCCTATGATCGTGGAATTGTATTGGAGTATATATATATATTATTTCAGTATCAATATTACTTCATAATAATCATATATAGTTACTTATTACACCATTATAACCATCCTTGTAAGGTGATGGTGGAAAAATAGATTACACCACGGCGTGGAGACGGTATTCCGTACGTACGCACGCGCGGTGATTTCATTTTTCCGTAGGATGGATAGAAGGTGAATTAGGGTTGTTTCATATTTATAATAACATATCAGTATGTAAGTAATACTGATGTTATTACTTTATCATGAAACAACTAAAGAAGAAGAAGTTGAAGAAGAAAGAAATTGAAAAGATCGGTAATGGATATTACCTCTTCTTTGGAACGCCTCTTTGAATCCTCCACTTAAGGAACTAAGATTGGTCTTTGGAGAAGACCAGGACCTCTAGGATTATTCTAGGGAAGTGGAGAGGAGAAAATGGCAGGGGTTGGCCGAGCTTGAGTGCTCAAATTGGTGTGAGGAGGAGGGGGAGGAGGTGCCCTTTTATAAGGAAGGAGAGGGGCACCTTAGGAATATCTCAAAATATTATTTTATATTAAAGTAAAAATCGGTTTATAATGGTTCCAAAGGGTCTTATTTCGAAGCTAAAGTGGGGATGGGTCGAAACCCTATCATCCAATAGAATTTAGACAAGTTTAGGGTATTATTTTAACCTTATCAATTAGATTTAACTCTAAGTTAATTAATTTAACTTTTTCCGTGTCTTTTTGTTTTCTTTCACTATATGGTTAATACACTTACTATAACATGCCAAACGAACCCCAAATTGTTTATTATTAATATATATATCCTTATCTAAGTCATTTGGCCGAACCTTAGATTTTTAGGAATAAAATAACAATTAATAATATAATATTTGATTTAAAAACTATTTTGTGTCAATTTTGACACTATTTGATATATGATTTTTGTGAAAGTCATAACAGAATTATATGTTCTAAACAAGTTTATTAAATCAACATTAATATATCATAGTAACCTATAAAATTAGTTTAATTCATAAGAAGTCTTAAATTACATTTATTTTGGTATTTATATTATCAATTTTGTCAATATTTCATTAATAAGATAATTACTGCATCATCTTTGTGTTATAAATAAATTAAATTATATGATATCTAAAAATTACAAATAAAAATATCATCATGTAGGAAATCTTTTTAGCTTTCTAATGAATATTTACAATTGAATTTATCTTATGTATAACCCCATATTAAAAATGATTTACTTATTAAACTTTGATTTTAACTATTTTAACCCTTCTTTAAATAAATTAATAATAAATGTCCTAATCTAATCCAAGTGGGCCTAAATGGTCATATTTTATTCCTAAGTTTGTTTTTGGTCGAATTAAACTTGTCCAATAGAATTAGGACATGTGTTAGGGTAATATTAATATCATATTTACCCTTAGTTACCCTATTTACTATTAACCGCGGTAAAAAAAAGTAAAAAGTTACTATTCACCAAAAAATTATTTTTATCTCATTGAACCACATTTTACTTACTGATATCAACCGTGTCTGTCGGATTTTCGAAATTCCATTCACAGAAGCGGTAAAATTAAGTTTTATGCAAAATTCAGTTTTTAACCTACCACTTAGTGGTTTCACTATTCATCAAAAATTGAAAGTTTTCAGAAAAATACCAAAATTTCACCCTAGGCTAATTTCGATATTCTGAGTCCAAAAATGAAGTCCATTTTGAAAAATAAAATTTATAAAATTTCAAAAAGTGGTTATTACTATTCATAACGGCTAGTTTTAATAGCATATTGTTGTTTAGTGAAACTCGGTATTGCGTACGACGCAAGCTATCGAGGAAGGTCGTGATTGCGTGTAAAGCAAGCCAAGAAAGTGTTGTGTAGAAAAAGATCCCTTTGATGATTTATATAACATAAAAGTCTCGGGTGTTACATTCTACCCCCCTTAAAAATAATTTCTCCCTCGAAATTCGTCACTTTGCAACAAACAGATGAGGATACTTCTCCCTCATCATATCCTCAAGCTCCCATGTAGCTTCTTCAAGTTGGTGGTTTCTCCATAAAATTTTCACCAAGCGAGTGGTCTTGTTTCGTAGGACTTTTTCGCTACGATCCAGAATCTCTATCGGCTGTTCTTCATAAGAAAGATCTTGCTCCAGCGGTACAACTTCTGAGCTGAGTACATGTGAAGGATCTGGTATGTACTTTCTCAGGAGAGATACATGGAACACATCGTGAACTTGAGAGAGATTCGGTGGAAGCGCCAATCGGTAAGCTACCTTCCCAACACGATCCAGTATTTCAAAAGGACCGATATATCTAGGGCTCAACTTCCCCTTCTTTCCAAATCTCATAACCCTCTTCTAGGGAGATATTCGTAAGAACACTTTATTGCCCACTTCAAACTCTAGGTCTTTTCTTCGGTTGTCGGCATAACTTTTCTGTCGACTCTGAGCTGCTCTTATGTGTTGTTGAATAGATCTGACCTTTTCTGCCATTTCATCAACGAGATCAGGTCCTAATAGCTTTCTTTCCCCAACTTCATCCCAGCAAGTTGGAGTCCTGCATTTCTTTCCATAGGGAGCTTCATAAGGAGCCATCTGAATACTGGAGTGAAATCTATTATTATAAGAAAATTCTACCAAAGGTAGGTGTTGATCCCAACCTCCTTTTAAATCCATAGAGCAAGCTCTCAACATATCTTCTAGGGTTTGAATTTTTCTCTCAGACTGACCGTCTGTCTGGGGATGATAAGCAGTGCTGAAACTCAACTCTGTATCCAGAGTATGCTGAAGACTTCACCAGAACTTCGAGGTAAATCTCGGATCTCGATCAGATATAATAGAAAGTGGTACTCCATGCAATCTTACCACTTCCTTTACATATATCCTGGCAAGCTGATCTAGAGAGAAATCCTCTCTAATAGCAATGAAGTGTGCAGACTTTGTAAGACGATCAACTATGACCCAGATAGCATTATTGCCTTTGGATGTTTTAGGAAGTCCTGTGACAAAGTCCATAGTGATGTTTTCCCATTTCCATTCGGGTATGGGTAATGGTTGTAACATCCCCTTAGACTTCTGTCTCTCAGCTTTAACTTGTTGACAAACCAAGCATCGAGAGACATATTCAGCAACATCTCTTTTCATGCCATCCCACCAGAAGTACTCTTTCAGGTCCCTATACATCTTCGTGCTTCCAGGATGAATAGAGAATGATGAACTATGAGCCTCATCCAGCAGCTCATTCTTTAATTCGGGGATGGGAGGAACGCAAACCCGATTCCTGAACTTTATTATCCCATCACAATCAAGGTTGAATTCAGGAACATTTCTCACCTTCTTTTGTAACTCGACATCTTCTTTCTGTGCCTCTTTAATCTTCACATGTATAGATGGTTGAACATTCATTTGAGAAAGATAAGATTTTTCCCCTTCCATTATAACTCTAAGATCCATCCTTTGTAAATCCATAAATATTGGATCTTTTGTGATCCTCATCATGGATAAACTAGCATGGTCTTGTCGACTTAATGCATCTGCCACCTTGTTTGCTTTCCCAGGGTGGTAATGGATTGAGCAGTCATAATCCTTAATCAGCTCCAACCATCTTCTTTGGCGCATATTCAACTCCTTTTGTGTGAAAATATACTTTAAACTTTTATGATCAGTATAAATATCACACCTTTCACCATAAAGGTAATGCCTCCAAATCTTTAATGAAAATATTACCGCAGCCAACTCCAAATCATGTGTTGGGTAATTTTGCTCATGGATTTTCAACTGTCGTGAGGCATAAGCTATCACCATATCATTTTGCATAAGAACACACCCCAATCCCTTCTTGGATGCATCACTGTAGATCACAAACCTTTCTCCACTACAAGGCAGTGTGAGCACAGGTGCACTGGATAACCTTCTTTTCAACTCCTTGAAATTCTCTTCACATTCCTCTGTCCAGACAAACTTAACTCCCTTCCGAGTCAACTTGGTGAGTGGATTAGATAATCGTGAAAAATCTTTTACAAAACGTCGATAATATCCAGCCAAACTAAGAAAACATCGAATCTCAGTTACTGTTGTTGGTCTCGACCATCTTTCGATAACCTCTGTTTTTGCTGGATCCACAGATATCCCCTCTTTTGAGATTATGTGACCCAAAAATGCAACTTTTTGAAGCCAAAATTCACACTTGGTAAATTTGGCATAAAGCTTCTCCTTTCTCAGGGTCTTCAATATAATTCTCACGTTATCTTCATGCTCTTCCTTGCTCTTTGAATAGACAAGAATATCGTCAATAAAGACTACCACAAATTGATCAAGATAGTCTCTAAAGACTCTATTCATTAGATCCATGAAGATAGCAGGGGCATTTGTAAGACCAAATGGCATCACTATAAATTCATAGTGTCCATACCTTGTACGGAAAGCCGTCTTTGGTATATCCTCCCTTTTGACCCTTAATTGATGATACCCTGAACGAAGATCAATCTTGGAAAAGTATTGAGCTCCGCGTAGTTGGTCAAATAAGTCATCAATGCGTGGGAGAGGATATTTGTTCTTGATAGTGATCTTGTTATGTTCTCGATAATCAATGCAGAGTCTCATTGATCCATCTTTCTTCTTAACAAATAGAACAGGTTCTCCCCAAGGTGACGCACTAGGGCGTATGAATCCCTTATCAAGATTCTCTTGGAGTTTCTTCTTCAATTCCTGCAACTCAATTGGGGCCATTCTATAAGGTGTCTTTGAAATTGGCAAAGCGCCCGGTACGAGTTCTATTGAAAACTCAACTTCACGATTTGGTGGAAGACCCGGTAATTCCCCCAGAAAGACATCATCAAACTCCCGTACAATGGGCATATTCTTAATCGTGAGTTTCTCACCAACCATTTGAGATAAATAACCTTCATTTAGTGGAATCAATACCCATAAGATGGAAGAAATTTCCACTGGAAGATTATGTTCATCCTTGCATTGATATACGATCGTAGATTGATCTGGAATATGAAATGTGACTTCCCTTCTTTGGCAATTGATATGAGCTCCATGTAGAGAAAGCCAATACATGCCAAGAATCACATCAAATTCCACTAAAGGAAGGATCACAAGATTTGCAGGAAGCACTTTCCCACAAACTTCGATCGGAGAAGAATTATAAACTTTTGATGCGATTGATGTGCCATTAGGTGTTGTCACAGCTAACTCAACATCTAATTGTTGAGGTAATACGGTGATACCCTTAGAAAAGTCTTCAGAAATAAAAGAGTGGGTGGATCCAGAATCAAATAAAACATTTTCTACTTTAGAGTGGATGGTAAGTGTACCTTTCACCACATCGTTATCGTACTCCACATCGTTGATAGAAATTGCATGTGACTTTCCTTTGTCTTTAGCCTTAAGAGTTTGTTGACGTCGACCATCATCATCAACCCTTGGATTTGGGCATTGATTGGCATAATGCCCCATCTCCTTGCACTTGAAACATTGAAGTGTAGTAGGTTCATTTTGTGTATCCCTTCCTTTGTTTGCGTCATTAGACATCTTCTTCCCATTATCACGACATTCAAATGCCCGATGACCTTATTTTCCACATTTAAAACATTTACTTGTCCCTTTAAGACAACTCCCTCCATGTTTCTTTCCACACTTTGAGCATAAGGAAAAGCTCATCTTCTTTTCCGTGTGCTCTTTAGATTTTTCATTGAATTCCATCTTCCTCTTCTTATCAAACCCATGTGACTGATGGGTTACTCCAATCTCCATCTCGACTTTGAGAGCACATCGAACGATTTCCTCGTAGCTATTGAAGTCCCTTATGGCTAACGCCCTTCGAAGACTTGGTTTTAAGCCACTAAAGAATCGATCGATCTTACTCTCAGGTTGGATAATAATACCAGAAGCGTACCTTGCAAGTCTTGTAAAATTTGCTTCATAGGTACCAACAGATTCATCATCCCTTTGCTTCAGTTCAAGAAACTCTTTCTCCATCTTTGTTCGGAGAATACGAGGGAAGTACTTATTGAAAAATAAGTTCTTGAACTCGTCCCATTCCATAGACTCAATTTCATCCCTTTGCCTCGTATTCTTAACAAGATTCCACCATTGATCAGCATCTCCTTCCAAACGATACACTGCTAGGATGACTTTATCATGCTCAGAACATTGAAGAACTGAAAATATCTTTTCAGTAGTACTAATCCATTGTTCAGCAACTAATGGATCAGTAGACCCGCTGAAAGAAGGTGGACGCTGCCTCATGAAGGATTCAACAGAATGTTGCTCCCTCCTTTGCTCATTTGGAAATCCTGCATGATTCATAGCTTGAGAAAGTTGTGTGAGCATGGCTACAAGATTTTTCATTCCAGCTCCCATATCGTTTGGTTGCTCAGGGATACAATCATTGCATTGCCCATCGCATTCCGCATTAACACGGTTCCTTCGGGTTCCAGCCATTGACTAAAACCAAGAAGAATAGTGTGAGCAACACTAATTATAATAGTAAACCACATAAATCAAGAATAAAATTTTCATGCTTATGGTCTTATCCTAGGTTATTCATGGCCATTTCTAAGATTGTGTTCTATGCTTAGACTTATCCTTAGGGTTCTTACTAAGGCTTTCACATCCTAGTTTCCAAAGGTTGACTATACATTTCCTCTGATACCAACTATATAACGACCCATACTTTACATACATTGTTAATACTTCAAAATTGAAGCACACTTATTACAACATATGACAAAACCACAAAGGACCGTATAGGTATAGTGTCTTTAGAAACTGGGAAACATAACAACTGGTTCATAAATCTTCTACAGTGTCTCCCATTTATTTCATCATATCTAGGGTCCCTTTTAGCATATTCTACTTAATATCCATCTTCCTGACCTGGGGAAAAGAAAACATAAAAGGCTGAGCTCAAATGCTCAGCAAGGGCAAATAAAGGAAATAAAAATCATATCATATCTTTTTGAAAATCAAAACCTGCAAAAGAGATCATAATATCTTATCATGGAATAAATCATAGAAGTGAAAATGAGATCCCCATAATCATAACATAAGAACTGAAACTTTGTGGCATGCACACATAATCATGGAAAATCATTTCTTGTTAGTCATGACTCATTGCCAAGACTATCTTAGTGGACAAAGTCCCTTTCTGAACCGAGTTCACTCCTCGTTTCAGTCCTGTATCACTGAACCGAAATAACCTTCCGTTCCAGCCATGTCTATCTCATGAGATATAAAATCTTTACCCAATGCATTGGAGGGAGATATAGGTCCCACCCATCTTATAATGAATCCTTTCTTATGTGTGCCACATAATCATAAAACATACATCATCGCATAACACATGTAACAAAAATGGGATTCTTGAAACATCATGACATCATAAAACAATTCATATAAGATAAAGGAATTCATAAAAATATTTCCATCACAACATAATCAAATCCATGTAATAATAGGGATAAAAATAGAACCCTTTTATTATCTTAGATGGAAAATAATTTTGATAAAATACTTGAACTTCATTCTTGAAGAAAATATCCATTCTACTTCAAAAACACTTTTCCTTTCTTAACATGTCATAAAATTTTAAACTAAAAGAAGTTGATTAAAAATAAACTTCAATACTTGTAAAGGAATCTTCATGGAAATAATGTTTTAGAAATACATTCATGCCGTATAAGTTAAAAAAAACATTCTTCGTACTTTTGTCGGAAAAGTCAAAAAGTACCTCGTACGACAAAAGATTCCTTTCATACATATTACTAAAAACTCACCGAAGGGTAAAAATGGATTTAAACAATTGTAGGTGGATGGAAATAATATTACATATTGATGAAACATGGATGTGGATGATAAAATACACCCCAGTGAATACTTACGAATAAACAATCTCGGATAAAAATGAGATTGTGATATTTCCCTTACCTTAGGACCGATTTGCTTTGTTCATGTCCGAAGCTCCTGTATAATGGTTTAAATAATGTTATTGACTTATTCCAGAATCATACATATTAATATGATATCATATATGGTCATATTATTAGCTTCATGTTAGTAATATTTCATTGTTACTTGTTACTCGGGTCTTTATAACTTTTTGTTCTTATGCGTGTTTTGTTGAATAAATTCTTATTCTTATCTTTAGGTTATAGATAATTCATTTACAGAATGGTATTAGTGTAGTATATACCAGATTCATTCATTCAATTCATTTATATAATCATTATGAAATGAAGATCATGTAGAACGAGTCGCATCACATCGTGGAGACGGTATTCCGTACGTACGCACGAGTGATGATATCGTTCCTATGATCGTGGAATTGTATTGGAGTATATATATATATTATTTCAGTATCAATATTACTTCATAATAATCATATATAGTTACTTATTACACCATTATAACCATCCTTGTAAGGTGATGGTGGAAAAATAGATTACACCACGGCGTGGAGACGGTATTCCGTACGTACGCACGCGCGGTGATTTCATTTTTCCGTAGGATGGATAGAAGGTGAATTAGGGTTGTTTCATATTTATAATAACATATCAGTATGTAAGTAATACTGATGTTATTACTTTATCATGAAACAACTAAAGAAGATGAAGTTGAAGAAGAAAGAAATTGAAAAGATCGGTAATGGATATTACCTCTTCTTTGGAACGCCTCTTTGAATCCTCCACTTAAGGAACTAATATTGGTCTTTGGAGAAGACCAGGACCTCTAGGATTATTCTAGGGAAGTGGAGAGGAGAAAATGGCAGGGGTTGGCCGAGCTTCAGTGCTCAAATTGGTGTGAGGAGGAGGGGGAGGAGGTGCCCTTTTATAAGGGAGGAGAGGGGCACCTTAGGAATATCTCAAAATATTATTTTATATTAAAGTCAAAATAGGTTTATAATGGTTCCAAAGGGTCTTATTTCGAAGATAAAGTGGGGATGGGTCGAAATCCTATCAACCAATAGGATTTAGACAAGTTTAGGGTATTATTTTAACCTTATCAATTAGATTTAACTCTAAGTTAATTAATTTAACTTTTTCCGTGTCTTTTTGTTTTCTTTCACTATATGGTTAATACACTTACTATAACATGCCAAACGAACCCCAAATTGTTTATTATTAATATATATATCCTTATCTAAGTCATTTGGCCGAACCTTAGATTTTTAGGAATAAAATAACAATTAATAATATAATATTTTATTTAAAAACTATTTTGTGTCAATTTTGACACTATTTGATATATGATTTTTGTGAAAGTCATAACAGAATTATATGTTCGAACCAAGTTTATTAAATCAACATTAATATATCATAGTAACCTATAAAATTAGTGGAATTCATAAAAAGTCTTAAATTACATTTATTTTGGTATTTATATTATCAATTTTGTCAATATTTCATTAATAAGATAATTACTGCATCATCTTTGTGTTATAAATAAATTAAATTATTTGATGTCTAAAAATTACAAATAAAAATATCATCATGTAGGAAATCTTTTTAGCTTTCTAATGAATATTTACAATTGAATTTATCTTATGTATAACCCCATATTAAAAATGATTTACTTATTAAACTTTGATTTTAACTATTTTAACCCTTCTTTAAATAAATTAATAATAAATGTCCTAATCTAATCCAAGTGGGCCTAAATGGTCATATTTTATTCCTAAGTTTGTTTTTGGTCGAATTACACTTGTCCAATAGAATTAGGACATGTGTTAGGGTAATATTAATATCATATTTACCCTTAGTTACCCTATTTACTATTAACCGCGGTAAAAAAAAGTAAAAAGTTACTATTCACCAAAAAAATATTTTTATCTCATTGAACCACATTTTACTTACTGATATCAACCGTGTCTGTCGGATTTTCGAAATTCCATTCACAGAAGCGGTAAAATTAAGTTTTATGCAAAATTCAGTTTTTAACCTACCACTTAGTGGTTTCACTATTCATCAAAAATTGAAAGTTTTCAGAAAAATACCAAAATTTCACCCTAGGCTAATTTCGATATTCTGAGTCCAAAAATGAAGTCCATTTTGAAAAATAAAATTTATAAAATTTCAAAAAGTGGTTATTACTATTCATAACGGCTAGTTTTAATAGCATATTGTTGTTTAGTGAAACTCGGTATTGCGTACGACGCAAGCTATCGAGGAAGGTCGCGATTGCGTGTAAAGCAAGCCAAGCAAGTGTTGTGTAGAAAAAGATCCCTTTGATGATTTATATAACATAAAAGTCTCGGGTGTTACATCTAGGTCCATATATACTATTGCCTCTAGGATGATGTGACCCAAGAAGTGAATCTGATCCATCCAAAGTGGAACATTTAGAGTTTAGCATAAAGCCGATGCTCTCTCAATGTAATCAGAATGATCACAAGATGGGTAGCATGGTCATGTCGAGTGTGAGAGTACACCAAGATATTGTCCATGGAGACCACGAAAAAGGAGTCCATGTATAGATGGAAGACTCTATCAATTAGTGCCATGAAAAATGTTGGCGCTTTCATGAGACCGAACGGCATGACCGTATACTTATAGAGACCATACCTGATCCTAAAGGCTGTCAGAGGTATATCTGATGGTCTAACGCGCAACTGATGATAACCGGACCTCAAATCAATCTTCAAGAACACACAAGCTCCTAGATGCTGATTGAAAAGGTCATCAATCCTATGCAAGTGATACCAATTCTTGACCGTCAACGGGTTCAAATTCTAGTAATCCACATAGAGCCTAAGGGTACCATCTGCCTTGTTTGTAAATAGGACAGGCGAACCCCACGGAGAAGTACTGGCTCAGATGAGACCCTTTTCCTGAAATTCCTCCAGCTACTAGTTTAGCTCCTGAAAATTAGGTGTAGCCATCCTATAGGGAGGAATGGACACTGAGGATGCTCCTGGAATGAGCTCAATCGAGAAGTCTACCTCATGCTCCAGAGGAAAACCTGAAAATCCTCTGGAAAGACATCTCTGAAATGACCCACCACTAGATGAAAGTCAAACTATGAAGTCCTCTGATCATTCTAATAAAGACTAGAAATCTGGCCAGTCACCCTTTCTAGCCTATGATGCTCGAGTCCATCTCGACTCGCCCGAACATCCTACTCGCCTCAATCAAGTGAAGATTAACCCTCTGATGAGGTGAAACTCACCCTGCGGCGATAACAGTCGACGACTGCCTGGAAGGGAACCAACCAGTCCCTCTCGAGAATGACATCACAACCTGTCATCTCTAGGACATAGAGATCCCATAATAAATGATACCCAGAAACCTCGAGAGGTAACTATCTACACTGACGTACACTAGATCTGTATGTCTGCAAAGGTATGTCTAGTGTAAACAAAACGGTAGAAGAAAGGATACAGAGCCCAAGGCTCTCCGTGACAGCAATAGAGATAAAGCTATGCGTCGCACCAGTATCAAAAAGATATGAAGATAAAACTGAGGCTACTAAAATCGTAAATCAAACTGTAGAAGGTCTGAGATCCTTCTCCTGATGGGTCTGTAACATCACAAAATATTGTCCTGCACCGCGGCCCTACGACCCTGCCTGACTACTCTGAGCTGATCCCCCTTTCTGATGCTAAAATACTGGTGGCTAACTTCCACATCCTCGGCCCCCACTTCGGGCCGAACGGCCAGAATAACTCCAGTTCCCCGACTGGTGAGAAACTGGTGGTGATGCTCTTGAACGAGGATTCATAGAAGAACTTCTATCACCAGCTGCTGGTGAGAAAACCTGTAAGAAATGATGAAGGTGACCCATATTGTCACATGATCGACACTCCACTGGGTCTCTCTAGCCCTGTGGCCTTGTGTGGCCTGACCGGCCACACTGGTAGCATATCACCTGGCTTGTTAACGATGCTTCTCGTTTCCTCAGATCACTGCACACAGACTCCCTATGGTTCTTCTTGCTGTCATCTAGAGGAATACTAGCTCTGGAAGAAGAACATCCTTGACTTGAAGCTCCAGAGTCTCTACGATTTCGCTCCATAATCAGTTTCTGATTGATGATGGATATGATGGAAGGAAACTGGAAGAGATTCACCTTTGAGCAGATATCCTACCTGATACCATCCTCAAACTTCCTTGCTAAGAACATCCCATCCCCACACTGGAGGGGTGCGAAATGCTGTAGCTCCGTGAAACAAGAGGAGTACTCCATAATAGAGAGAGTACGCTGCTCTAAGCTCATGAACTCCTGGGCTCGGTCGGCCCTTTGGGTCTTTGGGTAGAAGTAGTCTTAAAACACGTGCTTAAACTCCTCCAATGCCATAACATGCTGATGACCTGCATGTGAGATCACGTCCCACCACCTCTTGGAAAAGTCTCATAGCATATAGGTAGTGAGCATGACCCGCCTCTCTGGAGGCATATCCAGATCCTCAAAGAAGGTAAACATGGCTTCCAGCCATGAATCTTCAGCCTGAGTTCCTCCTTCTCTCGAGAAAGTGGAAGGATGATGGTACTGGAAAACCTGCGTCAAGTCTACCATAGTCATGGAAGGAGGCGGTGATCCCTAAAAGGTCTACATAATCCTCATGAAACATTCCCTAAATAGCACATCAGCACCTGCAACTGGTATGACATCCAGTGACAAGGTTGGCCCGACTGGAGGATCGACATGAAGCCCCTAATCAGCCATATCTGGCGTCTGATCACTGCCTAACAACTGACGCACAACCAGAGGACGTCTCAAAGTAATAGCTCTGAAAGATCAAAACATACCATATATTAGGAAAACATAGAAAAAGAACTGTAGAGTACAAAAAGAAAATACGAGAAGGAAACAGACAATATTTACAAAACCAGACTACACGACGTGTATAAAATCTACACGGTGTGTAATTAACTCTATTTCCCAACCAGGTTCTCCTTGCATGTCTAACCCACACTGTTTTCTTAAACTGAGACAACACATCATGTTCCTGGTGGACACGTCATGTAATAGACAAGGTTCAATGACCCGTGTTGTTGGCTACACGGTCGGCTACACGGTGTGTTCTGAAACAACACGGCGTGTAGTTCAAGTGTTTCCCGACCCGTGTTGTTGGAGACATTCCAAGTACACGGCTGACCATTACATGGCGTGTTTCGAACAAACACGGCGTGTATGGAAGAAGATAGCACCAACCCGTGTTGCTAGTGACACGGCCGGGTACCTGGAACAAGACTACACAGCGTGTTTCTATCCAATAGGGCGTGTTCTACTCGAGCTTCCCTGGCCCTTGTTGTTAGCTACACGACCGAGTACATGCTCACTACTACACGACGTGTACCTACCAAACACGACCTCTTCCTGGTGATTTACACAACCCGTGTTTCTACTCACATGGTCAAAGAAACGCTTTAAAACTACACAGTGTGTATATATAAAGTACACGACTTGTATTCTGGGGTTTTCTGGGTAGTAGCTCTGAAACTGCACCGAAGCCCAGAAAACACATAAAAAGGGCATGATGGTGCCAATTTCATACCTGTGATCGCCCATACTCCCCTAGAATCAATGTTTGGCATCTTATACAGTCATATAAATAGAAAAACATGTCAATGATCCACCAATTTCTGATTTAATAGGGCCCATTACACCTCAAGCACCAAAATTTGGCGTGCATTAAAGAAAAGTACAATAAAACTAGTCCTCTATCAAGTAGCAGAGATTCTATCGAAGCATCTATCTCAAAAGCATGAAAAATATACACAAGTCTATCACAACATCATGCAATCCCTAATGCACCCTATATGGCATTGGAAGAATGCATGGTGTGTGATTTCTAACAAGTGTCTATATAATGCATGGGAGGGCATACCCTCATCTCATCGGGTTGTGATAGAAATAGAACCGCAATAGAAAAACAACAACAACACAGGACATCTGAATCACTCTAGGTGAAATCATATCAACTGTAAATCTCAAAACTAGAAAACTTCAATAAATGAGGTAGTATGGCTTTTCCCTGTACATGGATTAGCTACTCCCAGGAACAGCTTAACACCATGTACCGAATCCATCCTACCCCTGGCTAAAGGATCCAAACAACAAATCAAGATAAAAGAACCCCTCTGATACCACTTTGTAATGACCTGGTTCCAGAAGCCACCCAAAGGTGCCCCATACCCGGTGGGTCCCATTGCCTAAAGCGCATTTCCTCAAATGCCAGAGTCTATCGACTAGCAGCGAGGGCCTTGGGTGTAATAGTGGGGAAACTATGTCCTCATTGGCCGAGTACATAGTGGAAGAAAAAAACAAATAACAACAATATTAGAAGTAGTAGACAACATACATGAGTAAATGTTAAAGAACAGAAGACTAAAAAATATACAACTGGAGCAAAAATATATGTAAATGCTGCATGATACTTATATGTCTAGGAAAACAGCCAAACAATTCACAATACCGAATACAATACTAAGCCAAGGTACAAAAGAAAACAGATGAGTGACTCCTTAGCATTGCAAGCCTAAGCTTGGTCTCGTGCTCTCCAGCTCCAAGCAGTCAAGTACCAGAAGTCGAGGGGCACTTACCCTTATCTATACCTGCAACAACAAAGTCTGCATGGGCCCAAAAGCATGGCCCAAAGAGGGTGTGAGATACAATCCCAGTGGGAAATCACCCAAAGATCTGTGCCTAACCGTCATTGAATACAAGGCAAGTTAAAGTGTAGGAAGAAGTGAATAGAAAAGCACACAACAGCTACAATCCACGTTTCTAGCATATTAATATACAAGTAAACAACCAATAACAAGTAGAAAACAGGTAACCCTCTCAGTAGCTCTCATAGCCTAACCCCTATGGTTTATCCTACAAGTACTAGCAACCCTCTAGGAGGCACATTATGTCTTACCCCTCTGGTTCAGCTAAGAGTAGACTTATTGAGGAAACACTAACTGTCAATTCCCCCTATATTCGCATATCGTACTAAAGGCTCTCTGGGGAAGCACTCAATGTTTCATCCCACCTGTGGCCCACATCGAGGAACTATAGACTCTCCGAGGAAGCACTCATCATCAATTCCCCATGTGGTCTTGTATCGTATTAAAAGACACTCTGGAGAAGCCCTTATGTCTGTTCACCCTATGGTCTACTACACTAGGTTCTCACAGTTGTGTGTGAAATAAACATGCTTAGTGCACGCATATCATCCCAAGTAAACCTCAAGAATTACTTGGCTATCAATCTTAGGCACAGAAGTATAACAGTAACAGCCCCACTATCCTACATCTAGCCATGGCAACTGAAAAAATGCTTAATAAGCAAAACATGAAAGGAGAAGCACAAGAATACAGTATGAATTATCCAATTTTGTAATCAATGAACTCTACTCAAGAAATCAAGAAAAGAAGATAAAAAACAAGGGAAAATAGGAAACCCACAATTCCCCTTTCACATGAATTGGTGTAATTTGCGCAAAATATTCACAGACATCCTACGAAAATGCACAAAACAGCTACCTCGATCCTAGGAGATCGATATACTTGATCCACATTGAATAATTCTCCCTTGAATGTCATAGATCTGAGAAAATGACCAAAAAACTCAACCCACAGTATCTTGGGAAGGGGATGGAATTGGAAAACAAGGCTCAAGCAGAAGGGAGAACATACCGCTGTGATTCCAACGCAATCGACAGTACTCGAATCGAAGAACGGACGGTGGAACGGTGGCTCATCGAAGATCCGTGGATTCCCAGTGCTCTCAGATGAACATGACGTAGAGGAGGATGTTTTTTGCGATCAGGCACGACACGAGTCCATTTAATGAAAAAAAAGTACATGGTGGGTACTAGGTCTTTCCATACTCCGCCAAAAATCGGCTTCCACATCACCCTTACACACCGTGTGTGTGGGACGGACATGGCCAAAACACGGCTTCGAGCGGGAAAAGAGTACACTGCATGTACATAGAAAGTACACGACGTGTACATAAAAAATTTCCAAAGACTATATTTTTCTCAAAAACTCAAGAAAAAAGAAATACATACCTGTAACGAAGATCCGGGTTCTTACAATTTCTAATAAATGTGTTTAACATATTACATACGCTAATTTTATGATTAATTTTTCTTATAAATAGATATTTTTTTGATAAAATATATTTTATATTTGGAATAATGTTCTCAAAATTATTTAATAATACCTATATAAGTTTTTAGCAATAAAATTAAATTACCTTAGTAAAAATTAGTTTCCATAGAAAAACCCAAAAAAAATTAATGTGATTAATATTGGAGTAAATTTTATTAAATAAATTCTTTAAAATTGATGTTTGAATATTTTTTACCATAAATATTGTCCTACTACATTTATTTACCTTGTTGGTTCCATTTTATCATTGAATAGTGACATTACCTTTTATATATTAAAAAAATGTCACTCCCTTTACTTATAAAAGGATCTATCCCCACCCCATTTCTCCTTATGACACATGAAACATAGGAAAAAACAGTTTTCAAAACATCTTCCTAAAATTCCTACACATGTCATAGTATTCCTTTTCTTTCCAAAAGACCAATCTAAAAAGGATTAATTATTTTTAAAAAGTGATTTATACAAGGAGTAATGTAAAAATTACGAATTACTATTTTCACTGACAATTTTTTTCATTTCTTATTCCACAAAAATTTGATCTATTTTAATAATTATATTATAATGAAATAATTATTATTAATATACTAAAATGTTTTTATGATTATTAAATAATAAATAATTAACCTTGACTATTTACCGAGAAAAAAACATCGTCATATGTACGTGTGGACTGCTGCCTCCATGAATGTCAAGATTTATTTGTCATCAACACCTTACATGGATGTTTAAAAAATGTAATTTTTTATATTAATATTATATTTATAAACTTATTTAGATTATTAAATTATTAGCCACTCTATAAATTCATGCATCTCATTGTGAAAAGAACTTGTTTCCCATACATACATGAAAACTAACACCACGAGGAAAGTTGTGTATTTTTTCAACAAGTATTTTACTTTTCATAAAAATATATTAAAATATAATTCTTAACATTAATAAAATCTAAATAATATATTTATTAAATTGAAATAATGATAATTTTCCAAAACAATCACCTCATTAACCGTACTCACCCATACATTTTAGCTCGTTTTTTGGGTGGGTTTAATCGCATAATTAAACATTGATAAAATAATTTATCATCAAATGATATAGAAAATTAACTAGTAGTTATATTATAAATTAATGAGTAAATAATATTTTTCTACGGGTTATATAAAGAGCATATTAATATTTATGTTATAATTCTTAAACCACTGTTTTGTTAATTAAAAATTATTGAAAAAAACATGCCATCGACTTCAAAATCCTGAATTATAAATAAAATACTTATAAAACCTTCTTAAAACATTATAAATCATAATTTTAAATCAATTATTGTAACTATAATGAAATATTAGTGATTAAAATTTGATCTATAAAAAATAATTGACACCATCATTATTAAAATGTTAATAAAAAAAAATAAAACTAATAACATACGATGATGAAAATAACATATATCAAAATAATATATTTTTATTAAATGACTATAAATCATGTTTATATGTTTTGAATTAAGTTCTGAAATATGTTGTTAATATGGTTTTTTATACCTATTGTTATAGAGAATTCATGTAATTTTGGATAAAGGTATGAGTTTTTTTTCATCTCAATTTTGTTTCATTAAAATATGATGATATTCACTACATATTCCAATTTTAGGTGGTATATATTAAACATGTATTTATTTTAACAAATTATTTATTCAATATAACGTTTGAAAAATCTATATCATGCCCTATTTTTCGTGCGTTTTCAATTCAAAAGATAACGATGATATATGGGTTCTAATCTCAATTTAAATTCCTCGAGAAATATTTTTTTATTAAGAAAAAATTTTCTTTTAATTGTTATATATTCAACAATTTTGATATATTATATCATTATTCCCATTATACTCATTGAATTTTTAGTTCCATTTCATGATCTCTCATTCTAGGAAATTCAAATAAGAAAAGATACCAAATTCGCAATGGGTTTTCATTACTATATTGACATTATTATTATAATAATGAATATTGTTAAACCCTATTGGTCTATGTTGAATAATTTTATCCAATTATTATATAAAAGTTTATTCTCATTGTCCTTTTTATTTACATTTTCTCTATATGAACTCATTTTTGAATGATTATTTTTTATTGATATCTTTACGACATGAATGAATTTCTCACTATTACCTTAATATCATTCCTTTGATAAGGTTACTTTCTATTTCACTGTGAATATTAAAATTATTTGAGATTCAACTATATAGAAAGATTATTTCATTTAATAGGTAAATATTGATAATCTATATATATTTTATTTTTATACAAATAACAATTTACTATTTATTATGTATGAGTTTCCTTAGGGGAAAAGAAGTTATATGTTAATTAACCACGCACATTATTTCTCTATCATGATTTTAACCATGACATTTCAATTATTTAATGGAGAACATATTGACATCACCAATATTTATTATTCAATATATATATGTTTATTTATTATTAAATAAATTTGATTATTCTTTTTCTTGTTTTTCAATTCTTTCATATGGTTAATGAATTGGACTTAGTACATGATGGGCGGAGGCAGCAGTAGCCCCTCAATGATTCAATAGGTCTCATTATAAAATCTAGATTAGGTAATCAGTGTATTCCTACCAAATTATTTATGATGTCATCGCTATGTCCTTTAAGGAATTTATAATGTCTTAGAACGAGTCCTTGATGGAATGATTATGTTGACTAATACTATACATTATATCATTATGAGTCATGTAATTTTGATACATGTGACTATTTATATTTTATTCAATTCATGGGTTTATTTTATTCTCACGTGATTAGTTATATTGAATTATTTTATTATCATTTACTGTCTTCCATATTATTCAATCCATGTTTCTTTTATGATAGATTATGGTACACACCTTCCATTACTAAGTAGGTGAGGTTACCCATTTTGTACTTTCATTTCCCAAGGATATGAAAAAAATTATTACACATGATATTTCAAAAAGAATATAATGTGTGGATAATTTATAGGATCTATTGTATACTTTTAAAGATTTAGTACTTTCTATTTTTTTAAGAAAATGTTACAATTAGTTAATAAAGACATGTAATTTATTAGTTAATTATTTATAATAATTATTTAAAACAATATAGAAATTTTTTTCTAGGAGTGTCTGTAATGAAATAATTCCTATAAATTATATAATTAAGGATTTTTATGTATTTTTCATCATATATTTAACAAATAAGGGTTTATAAAAGGATAAATATAATGATTCAATAAGTTGGGGATAATTCAAGAGTCCTTAATATCATTAAAGGTTGATATGTTATTATGGATCATAACCATAGGAAATATATAACCCTTTGTGTTAGAGCATGATTTAATTTTGAGGTAATATTAAAAATCATATATTATTTATGGATTAGGATGAGAAACACATTTGAGATAACCCTAGGGATAATAATAAGTATAGTATAATATCCCATAATTTTGGTCAAGTCTATATTATGTAATTTTCCTAGTAATTAAATCCATGTCCAGTTACTGAAAAGTGGATGTGGCTATGTCACATATGAACCAGTGGTTAATCCCCTAAAAAGACTGGTTGAAAAGAAAACTTTTATTCAATCAGGGTAAGATCAATGAACCTAATTATATACACATAGCAAGACACACCTATGGGATATTCTAATGGTAACCCATATGTTCTTTATAAACCATTATAATGGATTATAATATAAAAAAATTAGGTTAATGAACTAAACAGGGTATCACCATTCATAAAATAGATTAAAACTTAGAGAATATTTTTTTAGGGTATATATAAACGGATATATGATATGATGGAAAAATGTTGTGATGAATTTTGATTATATTAAAATAATTGAATTTTGGATTTAGAATATTATAATCATGATCATGATAATTTTTGGAAATTTATTATTGGGTTTAGTTTAATAAATACAGTAGATCATTTTAAAATTTAAATTTATTGAACCATGATTTTTATAAGTTGAAATAATTGTTTCATTTTTGAGGCCATATTAGGATTTATTATTCTTATTCATATAATCATTTACTCTATTTTTATGAGATATTATTATAAGCACTTATGATTTAGTATTTGGATGGAATAAAGATCATGAGAATGATGCAGTGAAAAGTATATATCTAGAAACCACTATTTCATATCAACCAATAAATGAATTATATTTGGTACAAATTGTTGGGATACGGGAAAATATTAATACAATAAAATTTTTCTTGAAATGTTGAGTCACATTCTAATTATTATTTCTAGGTAGATATATTATTGGAATATGTTACATTATTTTTATATAGATACCTTAACTTATTTCCTTAGTAATTAATTATTAATATTGTTAGGGAAAATTTTATTTAAGGTGGCAGAATCTAAAAACAAATGTTTTAGGACCCCCTATCCTTCCATAAACTATATTTCAATAACGCTAATGAATGTCTTTATACTATTTTAAAAGAATGAAAAATAATAATAGATCACGTCATAATATATATAAACCAAACATACAAGAATTTACCCGATTAGATGAATCATTATAATAAAGTTACTTGAAACCATTTATCATATAGAATTGATTATTACATATTGAGGATGATTACATCAATTAAAATATAAAAAATAAAATGTGGAAATTAAGTAAATAATAAGAATATCATTAAAATTTGAAACTCCTCTAGAAAACCTAAAATATTGAGAATCACCAATAGTATAAAAGAACCTACAGTAAAAATACCATAAATGGAGAAAACAATTATATGTAAAATGAAAACTATAGATATTATATGTGTCACATAAGAACTATGAACAAAATTATTATTATTAGTAAGGATAAATAAATTAATTGAAATATTCTCATTATTACTATATAATTAGATATATGGTTATTTTGAATATGGTTATAGAAATATTAGTTGTTTGTCTATTTCTATCTCATGTTGCTTTCAGGATCACATACATTCAAATGAGTATATTATAGATTCATTTGAGTGGTTATTAGTTTATTTATTAATATTATATATATTCTTTTTGATGTCATTGAATATTCATTAAATATATTCTTTATGTATTAATGGATGTGATATAATAATGGATGGAAGTTGGAATATAAAATGATGGATTTGAAATAATCTTTGTGGACTAATGAAGTGCTTAAAGAACTGAAAGTAACACTGAAAAGTCAGCACATAGGCACATTCTATATAGTGGGTATGGATAAAATTTCCTATACATTAGGAGTCAACCATCCAGTTAGTAGAGGAGTATCGACTAGCCCATGAAAGAAGGAAAATGCATGATTCCCAAACAAAATCATTGGCTATCTGGTGAGATCTGATGCCTAGTAGGTGGGGCCATATGTAAAATTTCAAATTTCAAACTCCCATAGATCCCTCATCTCTAAATTGGATGTTTATGGTTCTTAGTGATTAGGTTCATTTAACGGAGTATCCTATCTCCATTAGACGATGTAACAGTACAACCAAAGAGGCTCTCTTAAAAATTGATTGATTATTAATTAATTTAGAAAGTGAAAGTGATGAATCTGGAGATCTATGTATAACGACCCATACTTTACATACATTACTATTACTTCAGAATTGAATCATACTTATTACAACATATAAAAAAACCATGAAAGGACTGTATAGGTATAGTGTCTTTATAAATTAGGAAAGATAAACAACTGGTTCATAAATCATCTACGGTGTCTCCCATTTATTTCATCATATCTAGAGTCCCTTTTGGCATATTCTACTTAATACACTTCTTCCAGACCTGGGAAAAAGAGAACATACAAAATGGTGAGCTCAAATGCTCAGTAAGGGTAAACAAATGAAATATCAATCATATAGTATTCTTAAGAACATAACATTTTGAAAATGTTATCTTGAAAAAGAGATCATAATATCATGACTTGGGATCAATCATAATACTGAAATGTAATCCAAATAATAATAACATAAAACATGAAACTTTGTGGCATACACACATAATCACAGAGAATCATTTCTTATTAGTTAAGACTCATTTCCAAGACTACATTAGTGGACAATGTCCATTTCTGAACCGAGTTCACTCTTCGATTCAGTCCTGTTTCACTGAACCAGATTAACCCGCCGTAACAGCCATGTCAATATCATTAGATATAAATGTTTACCCAATTCATTGGAGGGAGATATAGGTCCCACCCATCTCATAATGATACCATTCTTATGTGTCCCACAAGATCATAAATTATACATCATAGCATAACCTATGTAATAAAAATGGGATTCATAAAAATAATGAAATCATAACATAATCCATATAAGATAAAAGGACATCATAAAAATAATTCCATCATAAAATAATAAAATCAATTAAAAAATAGGGATAGAAACATAACCCTATATTATCTTAGATGGAAAATAATTTTGATAAAACACTTGAACTTCATTCTTGAGGAAAATATCCTTTCTACATCAAAAACATTTTTCCTTTCATAAAATGTCATACAATTTTAAACAATAATAGGTTGATTAAAAATAAACATGAAAACTTGTAAAGGAAGCTTCATAGAATTAATGTTCTAAAAATCCATTCAGGCCATATAAGTTAAAAAAATTATTTTTCTCGTACCTTGGCTGAAAAAGTCAAAAAGTACATCGTACTAAAAACAACAAAAGATTCCTTTCATATCTTTTACTAAAAACTCACCAATGGGTAAAATTGGATTTAAAAAATTGTAGGTGGATGGAAATAATATTAAATATTTTGGCAACATGGATGTGGATGATAAATATGCCCCAGTAAATTCGGAAGTATTAACAATCTCAGATAAAAATGAGATTGTGAGATTTTCCATTACCTTAGGTCTGATTTACTTCGTACGTGTCCGAACCTCCTGTATAATGATTTAAATAATGTAATTTAAATATTCCGGAATCATACCCCTGGTTATGACATCATATATAGTCATATTCATAGATTCTTATCTTCTTATTAGTAATATTTCATTACTACTTGTTATTTGGGTGTTTATTGATTTTTGTTCTTATGTGTGTTTTGTAGAATAAATTCTTATTATTCATTTTAGGTTATAGATACCACATTTATAGAATGGTATTAGTGTAATATATATCATATTTATTCATTAAATTCATTAATATAGTCATTATCCAATGAATATCATGTAGAACGAGTCGCATCACATCGTGGAGACGGTAGGCCGTACGTACGCAAGAGTGATGATAGCGTTCTCATGATCGTGGAATTGTATTGAAGTGTATGTATACTATTTCAGAATCAATATCACTTTAAAATAATCATATATAGTTATTCTTTACACCATTGTACCCATACATGTAAGGTGGTGGTGGAAAACAGATTACACCACGACGTGGAGACGGTATTCTGTACGTACGCACGTGCGGTGATTTCATTTTCCGTAAGATGGATAGAAGGTGAAATAGGGTTGTTTAATATGTATAATTACACATCAGTATATGAGGGATAATTATGTTATTACTTCATAATGAAACAACTAAAGAAGAATACGTAGAAGAATAAATAAATTTGAAAGAATCGGTAATGGATATTACCTCTTCTTTGACACACCTCTTTGAAACATTCACTTAGGGCACTAAAATTGGTCTTTGAAGAAGAAAAAGAACTGTATAATATTACTAGGGAATTTTAGAGGATAAATTGGAAGGGTTTGTCCGAGATTGAAGGCTCAAGGTGGTGTGAGGATGAGAGGGAGGAGGTTCTCTTTTATAAGGGAGGAGAGGGGCACTAAGAAAAAACATAAAATATTATTTTATTATAATGTCATATTCGGTTTTTAATTACTCCAAATTGATTTATTTAGAAGATATGGTGTGTATGGGTTGAAATACTCTCAAAAAATAGAATTTAGACAAGTTTAGGTTACTATTTTAACCTTATCATTTAGATTTAACTCTAAGTTAAATAATTTAACTTTTACCATGTCTTCTTGTTTTCTTAAATTATATGGTTAATAAACATACTATAACAAGACAAACAGACCCCACGTCGTTAATAATTAATATATATATGCTTATATATGTAATTTTTCAAACCCATATATTTTTTCGAATAAAATAACAATTAATAATATAATATTTGTTTTAAAAAACTATTTTATGTCAATTTTGACACTATTTGGTGATTGATTTTTTTGAAAATAATAACAGCATGATTATTTAGAAAAAAGATAATTAAATAATTAAAAATATGTCATATTAACCTGTAAAATTAGTTTAATTCATATGAAGCCTCAAATTACATTTATTTGGGTATTTATAACATCAATTATGTTAATATTTCATTAATAAGGTAATTAATGCATCATCATTGTGTAAAAAATAAATTAACTTATTTTATGCCTAAAAATTACAAATGAAATACCATTATGTATGAAATCTTTTTATCTTTCTAATGAATAATTATAGTTGAAATTATCTTATTTATGACCCTATATTAAAAATGTTTTAGTTATTGAACTTTGATTTTAAATATTTTAACTCATCTTTAAATAAAATAATATTAAATGTCCTAATCTAATCTATGTGGACCTAAATGGTCATATTTTATTCCTAAGGTTGTTTTCGGTCGAATTAAACATATCCAATAGAATTAGGACATGTGATAGGGTGATAATAATATCATTTTTACCCTTAATTACCCTATTTACTTTTAACCGTGGTAAAAAAAGTAAAAAGTTACTATTCACCAAAATTTATTTTATCATATTGAAACAAATATTAATCCTTAATATTATCCATTTCTCCAGGATTTTTGAAATTTCACTCACAAAAGCGGTAAAATTATGTTTTATGTAAATTTACAAATCTTCCTAGAAGGTGGGTAAAAGACGGTGAAAAGTTCAATAAAAATTTTATATATCTAAAATTATTATAAAATGACTCTGATGAATTAAATTAAAAATATATAGGTATTATGTATGAATTTTTACCTAAAATAAATTTAAATAATAAATAATTATTTAAATAAAAAGTCAGTTTTTAAATAGTAACCTAGTGTTTTCTCTATATATAAAAAATTAAATGTTTTCAGAAAAACACCAAAATTTCACCCTAGGCTAATTTAGATATTCCAAATCCAAAAATGAAGTCCATTTTGAATGATAAAAATTATAAAATTTCAAAAAGTGGGTATTAATATTTATAACGGCTAGTTTTAATAATATTTTATTAGAATATCATTGTTTAGTGAAACTCAGTATTGCGTACAACACAAGCTATCAAGGAAGGTCGTGATTACGTGTAAATCAAGCCAAGTTAGCATTGTGTGTAGTGAAAGATTCCTTTGATTATGTATATAACAAAAAACAAAATATTTCTCATAAAAATATTGGGTGTTACATTCTACCCCCCTTAAAATGAATTTCGCCCTCGAAATTCGTCACATTGTAAAAAACAGATGAGGATGCCTCTCCCTCATTATATCCTCAAGCTCACATGTAGCTTATTCTAATTGGTGGTTGCTCTATAAAACATTCAACAAGCATGTGGTCTTGTTCTGAAGAACATTTTCTCTATGATCCTGAATCTATATCGGCTATTCTTCATAAGAGAGATCTTTCTCCAGCGGTACAACTTCTGAGATGAGTACATGTGAAGGATCGTGTATGTACTTTCATAGGAGAGATACATGGAACACATCATGAACTTGAGAGAGAATCAGTGGAAGCACCAATTGGTAAGTACCTTTCCAACACGATCCGGTATTTCGAAAGGACTGATATAGCTAGGGCTCAGCTTTTCCTTTTTTCCAAATCTCAATACATTTTACCAAGGAGATATTCGTAAGAACACTTTATCACCCACTTCAAACACTAGGTCTTTTCTTCGATTATCGGCATAAATTTTTTGTCGACTCTAAGATTCTCTTATGTGTTGTTGAATAGATCAGACCTTTTCTAAAATCTCATCAACAAGATCAGGTCATAATAGCTTTCATTCCCCTACTTCATCCCCGCAAGTTGGAGTCCTTTATTTCTTTCCATAGAGACCTTCATAAGGAGCTATATGAATAATAGAGTGAAAGATATTGTTATAAGAAAATTCCACCAAAGGTAGGTGTTTATCCCATCCTCCTTTGAAATCCATAGAACAAGCTCTCATCATATCTTTTAGAGTATGAATTGTACTCTTAGACTGACCTTCTGTCTAAGGATGATAAGCAGTGCTGAAACTCAAATCTACATCCAGAGTATGCTGAATACTTCGCCAAAACATTTAGGAAAACATCGGATCCCGATCAGATATAATGGAAAGTGGTACTCCATGGAATCTTACCACTTCCTTTACATATATCCTGGCAAGCTGATCTAGAGAAAATCTTCTATAATAGCAATGAAGTGTGCTGACATTGTAAGATGATCAACTATGACCTAGATAACATTATTGCCCTTGGATGTTTAAGGAAGTCTGGTGACAAAGTCCATAGTGATGTTTTCCCGTTTCCATTCGAGTATGGGTAATGGTTGTAACATCCCCTTAGACTTCTGTCTCTTAGCTTTAACTTGCTGAAAAACCAAGAATCGAGAGACATATTCAGTAACATATCTTGTCGTGACATCCCACCAGAAGTACTCTTTCAGGTCCCTATACATCTTCGTGCTTCCAGGATGAATAGAGAATGATGAACTTTGAGCCTCATCTAGAAGCTCCTTCTTTAAATCTGGGATGGGAGGAACACAAACTCGATTTCTGAACATTATTATCCCATCACAATCATGGTTGAATTTAGAAATATTTATCACCTTCTTTTGCAACTCTACATCTTATTTCCGTGCCTCTTTAATATTTACATGTATAGATGGTTGAATATTCATTTGACAAAGGTAATATTTTTCCCATTCTATTATAATTACAAGATCCATCATTTGTAAATCGATAAATATTGTATCTTTTGTGATCCTCATCATGGATAAGCTAGCACAGTCTTGTAGACATAATGCATCTACCACCTTATTTTCATTCCCATGGTGATAATTAATTGAGAAGTCATAATCCTTAATCAGCCTTAACCATCTTCTTTGGTTCATATTCAACTCCTTTATTCTGAAAATATACTTTAAACTTTTATGATCAGTATAAATATCACACCTTTATCCATAAAGATAATACCTCCAAATTATTAATGCAAATATTACCATGGCATACTCCAATTCATGAGTTGGGTAATTTTTCTCATGGAATTTCAACTATCGTGAGGCATAAGATATCACCACATAGTTTTACATGAGAACACACCCCAATACCTTCTTGGATGCATCATTGTAGATCACTAACCATTCTCCACTACAAGGCAGTGTGAGCACAGGTGCACTGGAAAACCTTCTTTTTAACTCCTTGAAATTCTCCTCACAATCCTCTGTCCAAACCAACATAACTCCTTTCCGAGTCAATTTGGTGAGTGGGTAAGATAATCATGAAAAATCTTCCCCAAAAAGTTGATAATATCTAGTCAAACCAGGAAAACATCGGATCTTAGTTACTGTTGTTGGTCTCGACCATCTGTTGATAACCTCTGTTTTTGCTAGATCCATAGATATCCCCTCTTTTGAGATTATACGACCCAAAAATGCAAATTTTTGAAGCCAAAATTCACAATTGGTAAATTTGGCATAAATCTACCCCTTTCTCAGGGTCTTCAATACAATTCTCAAGTGATATATATGTTCTTCCTTACTCTTTGAATAGATAAGAATATCTCCTATAAACACTACCAAAAAATAATCAAGATAGTCTCTAAAGAATCTATTCATTAGATCCATGAAGATAGCAGGGGAATTAGTAAGACCAAATGGAATCACTATAAATTCATAGTGTCCATACCTTGTACGGAAAGCGGTCTTGGGCATATCCTCCCTTCTGACCCTTAATTGATGGTACCCTGAACGAAGATCAATCCTAGAAAAGTATTGAGCTCTGCATAGTTGGTCAAATAATTCATCAATTTGTGGGAGAGGATATTTGTTCATGATAGTGATCTTGTTATGTTCTTGATAATCAATTTAGAGTCTCATTGATCCATCTTTCTTCTTAAAAAAAGAACAGGTGCTCCCAAAGGTGAGGTACTAGGGCATATGAATCCTTTATCAAGATTCTCTGGGAGTTTCTTCTTCAATTCTGCAACTCAATTGGGGAAATTCTATAAGGTGTCTTTGAAATAGGCATAACACTCGGTATGAGTTCTATTGAAAAATCACCTTCATGATTTGGTGGAAGACCTGGCAATTCATCCGGATGGACACAATCAAACTACCATACAATAGGTGTATTCTTAATCATGAGTTTCCCTCCAACCATTTTAGATAAATAACCTTCATTTAGTGGAATCAAGAACCATAAGATGGATGAAATTTCCACTGGAAGGTTATGTTCATCCTTGCATCGATAGAAGATCATAGATTGATCTAGAATATGAAATGTGGCTTCCATTATTTGGAAATTTATATGAGCTCCCTATATAGAAAGCCAATCCATGCCAAGAATCACATCAAATTCTACTATAGGAAGGATCACAATATTTACAGGAAGCACTTTTCCACAAACTTCAATAGGAGAAGAATTGTAAACTTTTTTGTGACAGTTGTGCCATTAGGGGTTGTCACAGCTAAATCAACATCTAATTGTTGAGGTAATACTGCAATACCCTTAGGGAATTCTTCAAAAATAATAGAGTGGGTGGATCCAGAATCAAATAAAACATTTTCTACTTTAGAGTGGATGGTAAGTGTACTATTTACCACTTCATTATCGTACTCCACATTACCGATAGAAATTGCATGTGACTTTCCTTTTTCTTTATCCTTAAGAGTTTATTAACATTGATCATCATCAACAACCCTTTTATTAGGACATTGATTAGCATAATGCCCCATTTCATTGTACCTGTAACATTTAATTATAGGAGGTTCACTCTATGTAGGATTTTCTATGTTTGCATCACTAGATATCTTCTTCCCATCATTACGGCATTAAAATGCCCGATGACCTTTTTTACCACATTTGAAACATTCATTTGTCCATTTAAGACAACTCCCTCCATGTTTCTTTCCACACTTTGAGAATAAGGGAAAACTCATATTCCTTTTAGTGTGGTCTTTAGATTTTCCTTTGAATTCCTTTTTCCTCTTCCTATCAAACCCATATGATTGATGGGTTACTCCAATCACCATCTCAACCTTGAGATCACATCGAACAATTTCTTTGTAGCTATTGAAGTCCCTTATGTCTAAGGCCCTTCGAAGACTTGGTTTTAATCCACTAAAGAATCAATCAATCTTACTCTCAGGTTGGATAATAATCCTAGAAGCGTACCTAGCAAATCATGTAATATTTTCTTCATTGGTACCAACAGATTCATCATCCTTTTGCTTCAGTTCAAGAAACTCCTTCTCCAGCTTTGTTTGAAGAATACGTGGAAAGTACTTATTGAAAAATAAGTTCATGAACTCGTCCCAATCCATGAACTCAATTTCCTCTCTTTGCCTCGTATTCTTGATAGGATTCCACCATTGATCAGCATCACCTTCCCAACGATACACTGCTATGATGAATTTGTCATGTTCAGAAAATTGATGAACTAAAAATGTATTATCAGTAGTACTTATCCATTGTTCAACAACAAATGGATCAGTAGACCCGCTGAATGAGGGTGGATGCTGCCTCATGAAGGATTCAACAGAATTTTGATCCATCCTTTGCTCGTTTGGAAGTCCTGCTTCATTCATAGCTTGAGAAAGTTGAGTGAGCATGGCTACAAGATTTTTCATTCCAGATCCCATAATGTTTGGTTTCTTAGGAGTACAATCATTTCCTTGCCTGTCATATTTTGAATTAACACGGTTCCTTCGGGTTCCAGCCATTGACTAAAACCAAGAAGGATAGTGTGATAAATACTAATTATAATAGGAAAGAACACATAATCAAGAATAAAATTTTACACTTAAGGTCTTATCATAGGTTAGTCATGGCCATTTATAAAACACTAAGATTGTGTTCTATGGTTAGATATATCCTTATAGTTCTTACTAAGGTTTTCACATCCTTGTTTCCAAAGGTTGACTATACCTTTGCCCTAATACCAACTATAATGACCCATACTTTACACACATTTTTATTAAATCAGAATTGAAGCATACTTATTACAACATATATCAAAACCATGATAGGACTGTATATGTATAGGGTCTTTAGAAACTGGGAAACATAATGAATGGTTCATAAATCATCTACATTTTCTCCCATTTATTTCATCATATCTAGAGTCCCTTATGGAATATTAAACTTAATACCCTTCATCCAGACCTGGGGAAAAGAAAACATACAAAAGGGTGAGCTCAAATTCTCAGTAAGTGTAAACAAACAAAATATCAATCATATCATATTCTTAAGAACATAACATTTTGAAAATCTTATCCTGCAAAAGAGATCATAATATCATGACATGGGACCAATCATAATAGTAAAATGTTATCCAAATAATCGTAACATAAAACATGAAACTTTGTGTCATACACACATAATCATAGAGAATCATTTCTTATTAGTCAAGACTCATTTCCAAGACTATCTTAGAGTACAAAGTCCATTTCTGAACTGAGTTCACTCCTCGTTTCAGTCCAGTTTCACTAAACCAGATTAAACTGCCATTACAGCCATGTAAATCTCATGAGATATAAATCTTTACCTAATTCATTGGTGGGAGATATAGGTCCCACCCATCTCATAATTATACCCTTATTATTTGTTCCACAAGACAATAAATCATACATCATAGCATAACCCATGTAATAAAAATAGGATTCAAAAACATCATGCCTTCATAACATAATCCATACAAGATAAAAGGAAATCATAAAAATAATTCCATCATAACATAATAAAATCAATGTAAAAATAGGGATATAAATAGAACCCTATATTATGTTAGTTGGAAAATAATTTTGATAAAACATTTGAACTTCATTCTTGAGGAAAATATCCTTTCTACATCAAAAACATTTTTCATTTCTTAAAATGTAATACAATTTTAAACTAAAAGTAGTTGATTAAAAATAAAATTTAAAACATGTAAAGGAATCTTCATGGAAATAATGTTCTAAAAATCCATTCAGGTCATATAAGTTAAAAACATTATTCTCGTACTTTGGCCAGAAAAGTCAAAAAATACCGCGTACTAAAAACGACAATAAAATCCTTTCATATCATTTACTAAAAACTCACCAATGGGTAAAATTGGGTTTAAAAAATTGTAGGTGGATGGAAATAATGTTACATATTGATAAAACATGTATGTGTATGATAAATATGCCCCAGTAAATTAGGAAGTATAAATAATCTCGGATAAAAAATGAGATTGGGAGATTTTCCCTTACCTTAGGTCTAATTTGCTTCGTACGGGTCAGAACCTCTAGTATAATGATTTAATGAATGTAATTGAATTATTCCAGAATCATAAACATTTTAATGATATCATATATGTTCATATTATTAGATTCTTAGCTTCTTATTAGTAATATTTCATTGCTAATTGTTATTCGGGTGTTTATTGCTTTTTGTTCTTATGCGTGTTTTGTAGAATAATTTTTTTAGGTTATAGATACCTAATTTACATAATGTTATTAGTGTAATATATATCATATTTTTTCATTCAATTCATTTATATAATCTTTATGCAATGAAGATCATGTAGAATGAGTCGCATCACATCGTGGAGACGGTAGGCTGTACGTAAGCACGTGCGATGGTATCATTACCATGATCGTGGAATTATATTTAAGTGTATGTATACTATTTAAGAATCAATATCACTTTACAATAATAATATATAGTTATTATTTACACCATTATACCCATCCATGTAAGGTGGTGGTGGAAAACAGATGACACTACGGCGTGGAGACGGTATTCCCTACGTATGCACGTGTGGTGATTTTATTTTCTGTAGGATGGATAGAATGTGAAATGGGGTTGTTTCATATTTCTAATAACATGTTAGTATATGAGTGATACTAATGTTATTAATTCATAATTAAACAACTAAATAATAATAAGTAGAAGAAGAAATAAATTTGAAAGAATCGGTATCAGATATTACCTCTTCTTCAACTCCCCTCTTTGAAACCTCCTCTTAGGGAACTAAAATTAGTCTTTGAAGAAGAAAATGACCTATATAATATTACTATGGAAGTGTCGAGGAGAAATTGGTAGGGTTTGGCCGAGCTTGAAGGCTCAATGTGGTGTGAAGAGGAGATGGAGGAGGTTCCCTTTTATAAGGGAGGAAAGAGGCACCTTAGGAAAAACATAAAATAATATTTTATTATAAAGTCATGTTTGGTTTTTAATAGCTCCAAATTGATTTATTTAAAATATAAGGTGGGGATAGGTCTAAATACTCTCAACCAATATACTTTAGACAAGTTTAGGTTAATATTTTAAACTTATCATTTATTTTTAACTTTAAGTTAAATAATTTAACTTTTACCATGTCATCTTGTTTTGTTACATTATATGGTTAATAAACATACAATAATAACCCAAACGAACCCAAAGTTGTTAATTATTAATATATATAACCTTATCTAAGTCATTTTTACGAACCTTATATTTTAAGGAATAAAATAAAAATTAATAATATAATATTTGTTTTAAAAAAACTATTTTATGACAATTTTTAAACTATTTGGTAATTGATTTTTGTAAAAATCATAACGAAATGATTATTTTGAAAAAAGTTAATTAAATAAATAATAATATGTCATAGTAACCTATAAAATTAGTTTAATTCATAAAATGTCTCAAATTACCATTATTTGGGTATTTATAACATTAATTATGTTAATATTTCATTGATATGGTAATTACTGCATCATTATTGTGTGAAATATATTTTTACTTATTTAATGTATAAAAATTACAAATAAAATACCATTATATAGGAAATATTTTTATCTTTCTAATGAATAATTATAGACTAAATTATCTTATTTATAACCCTATATTACAAATTTTTTAGTTATTAAACTTTGATTTTAACTATTTTAACTCTTCTTTAAATAAAATAATATTAAATTTCCTAATCTAATCCAAGTGGACCTAAATGGTCATATTTTATTGATAAGGTTGTTTTTGTTCGATAAAAACTTGTCAAATAGAATTTTGACATGTGTTAGGGTAATAATAATATCAATTTTACCCTTAATTACCCTAATAATTTTAACCGTGGCTAATAAAATAAAAAGTTACTATTCACCAAAAATTATTTTTATCTTATTGAACCACATATTACACCTTGATGTTAACCATGTATATATGAATTTCAAAATTCCACTCAGAGAAGTGGTAAAATTATGTGTTATGTAAATTTTCAAATCTTCCTAAGAGGTGGGTAAAAGACGGTGAAAATTTCAATAAAATTTTTATATATCTAAAATTATTATAAAATTTCTTATATGAATTACATTTAACTTTTTTGACAGAAAACAGATATCATTAAAGAAAAATATCAGCAGACGTACATATGCAAAGCCACGAAGGAAAACTGTCTAGCCAGTGCTGGTTGGCCTCAAAGGTGCCTGATGTCGCCAACTGGTGGGCCGCATTGTTGCCTTCCCTTTTGGAAAAGGAGATGGTGCAGGATGAAAAGCATTGGCAGAGTGAGAGAATTCTTTTGATGATGAGGCCAAATGACTAGAGTCCGTCGTTTTTGTGATTAATGGCCTCGATCATATTGAGGCAATCATATTCAATGCTGATATCAACCCACCGATGTTCCAAAGCCAGCATCAAACCAGCCAGAATGGCATTAGCCTCAGTAACAACAGGTTCCCAATAGGCGTGATGTGATTCATAAATTGCAGTGATGATTTTCCCTAGATGATTTCAGGCCAGGAGAACGAGGGATACAAGTCCATCCTTGGGGAGAGATGCATCCATGTTGATCTTATGAGTACCTTCCATTGGGGGGTTCTAATGAGGGGTGTGGGAGGGGGGTCATCAGGCCTTTGATGTACATTGTGGTGATTCCATCCCTTCATCCCTAAAGAGGCCCGTTCTCTCCATAATTCAAGAGTTTTATGCATGTGATGGAAAACAACATCATTATGCCAGACCTAGATGATCCTGGATAGGGTGCAGAAAGAACATGCATTAGCGGATGATACAAATAGTAACCTAGTGTTTTCACTATTCATCAAAAATTGATAGTTTTCAGAAAAATGCCAAAATTTCACCCTAGGAAAATTTCGATATTCTGATTCAAAAAATAAAGTCCATTTTGAAAGGTAAAATTTATAAAATTTCAAAAAGTGGTTTTACTATTCATAATGGCTAGTTTTAATAATATTTTAATAGCATATCATAGTTCAGTGAAACTCGGTATTGTGTACAACACAAGGTAACGAGGAAGGTCATGATTGCGTGTAAAGCAAGCCAAGATAGTTTTGTGTGTATTGAATGATTCCTTTGATGATGTATATAACAGAAAAACAAAATATTTCCCATAAAAATCTCGGGTGTTACACTATGTCTCTCTAATAGACTCTAATCAAAGATCTAATTTTATATTCTCAATATCAACGGATCTCAAATATGATTTCCTCTATATATATTATATATATTTTTATCAATACATAAAGATATATATGGGAGAGTAATTGTAATTGGTAAGTACAAAGAAAATATTTCCCTTCTCTTCATCTATTCTGTAGTGGGTTTTCTACTAAAATTGGAGAAAAACAAAGGATAGAGGATTCCCTCTACATCTATAAAAAATTAATGGAGAATGTTATTATATGATCTCTATTAAAATCCAGTGAGTATTACAAAATAAATTAACCTAGGGAGAGGATACATAGGGGCACACAATGAGATATTTGTGAACTTCTCTATCAAATATATATATTTCCTTTTACATTATTAATTACATCAGCTTTTATCATCAATAAAAAATCAACTAATTTGTATACACTATTTATTTTAATTCTTACACAGAGTCTCATGATATCATTGAAATTATTATTTATAAATCATATGAAAATTATAGGATCACTTAATATCTTTAAGTGATAATTGTGAGCTCACTCATTTCATTATATCAATTTTATTATTCAGCACATACATTAGTTATATATCATTATTTCATTATTTTTATTTAATATTCTATTTATACTATAGTTATTTTTTTAATTTTTGATTTGGGTAACACATTGAAGTTTTAAATTTTTTAAATGTAATTAACCCCCCACAAACCATTGTACTTTGACCAATACTTGGTATCAAGGGAGTATTTCATTTAAACCTTAACCCATTTCAATGATCTAGCATCTAGGATGTAATCTTATATAAATAAACCATTATTTTATAGAACTAATTACAGAAATTTTGAAAATCACCTGAAACTTTTTCATTGAGGTATTGGATATCTTGTTTAAAATTGATATGCATGGTTATAACCCTACAAATGAACTAGAATATAAATGGACTCCCCAAGGCATTGCATCATTTGATCTTGATGGATGAGATATGAATTCATTCCATTGTAGTCTTGACAAAAATTAAAGTAATAGTATTTATACTAAAAAACCACCCATAAAATTTAGATATTATTAGAAAATACTCATAAAGGCATAAAAAATATGAAATATAGTAATCTAGATTTGTAAAATCATGCATTAAAATTTTTATGTATGATAAAAATAATCTTTTTCCAATATTTTTATTCACATCGCAAATATTTTAAATGACCTAAAGATGATTAGTGATGATTTAAATACATAATATTCATTAAAGATTATTTTTTGGACTCTCCTAACACATCGGCACCGAAAGTGAATGCAATACTTTATCTGAAAGTCAAAAAAGATATGCCACATTAATAACTAATTGGATATGTTATGATATATGAGAAAACTATGAAGAAATAAAACAAATAGATATGAAAAAGAAAAAAAGGAATCTAAAGAAACCAAAAGAATAATTTATATCAAATCTATTGATGATAAATATTCACATTATAATGAATATTATATTGAATAAATGATTAATATATAAAACTAATTTAACAAAAAAAAGAAAAAATTATGGAGTTCTAAAAATTAAAATAAAATGGAAGTGCCATATGTTACATGATATGAATAAAAATATAAAGAACATAATAAATATGATTATCCAATATATGAAAAAATGTTGCAAAATAAAAACATTAAGAACGATATTAATGTTTCAATTTAGAGTGCAAGCGATGACTCCATAGACTCAACTTCTTTAAGATACAATAGTATTAAATGCCACATGATACATTTTGAGTTAGGTGATGATGTCAATTATCCAAATTTCTTACACTATTTATAATTTATCATATTCTTATCAATTATCTAATACTTCCTACTATTATAATAATCAAATTAAAATTTTGGTTTTATATTAAGAAAATATTTAAGGAAAAAAATTATTTTACAATAAAAAAATATAAATTAGTTAATGATAAAGATAAAATCATTATCAAAAATTATCTTTCTTATAAATTAAAATAATTTATTTTTTATATTAAAATATCAACATAATGTTGAGAAATTAAAATTTGAAATAAATAACCTAAAATTATCTTTTATAATTAAACTTAGGTGAACAAAATAAAAATATGGTTTTAGATTCCCAAAGTTATACCAATGATAATCATAGAATTGCGTTTTTTAAATTAAAACAAACTTTATCAAAGAATTAAATTTTTAAAGGGATTCCTAGAAAAAAATGTTTTTTAACTATATTCATCAAACTAGTCATATAATTTATAAATGTGATTGAAAAATTGATAAACATGGAAGGCATAAATCTATTCATATTTGATTAAATATAAATCATAGAAAAACAAACGTTAAACAATTTTGGGTTTCGTAATCTTTATTATCCATTCTCAGTGGTCCAGATATATTTTTAGTATCATAATGTTTATTAGGTAACATAGTCGGACCCAGATCCATAAGGGTACCGAAAAGAAATTTCATTCAATATTTTATATAGATATTCCACTAGACCTCATCATTATATTGTATTGTGGTTTATCAATTAAAATATACTATCAAAATCTTGAAATCTTTCATATATTATTTCCTCATATTCTCTTTGATAAATTTATAAAATGAGGGGGAGACACAATATTTTATTTTTGAGAATTTTATCTCATGGGGAATAATATTTGGTTGTTTTAAATTCTATTTTCCTGATTAAACTTATTTTATACATATATTCTCTCTTAGAATAATCTAAATTTTGTATTTCATAAAATATGAGAGGTTTTATATTGATTTTATATTATCACTTGAAATTTATTTCCATGTTAAATACATTTCCTTTTTTATTTTCCTATATATTTTTCTTCCCTTTTTTAATTTTTTCATTATATTTTTAAAATTTTATTTAAAAACCCATTTTCAATTTTTTTTCTTTTGAAATAATTTTTAATTTAATTTTCATTATGTTTTAATGTTTTGAAATTTTAAAATTTACTATTTTCCATTACATTAAAATTAATTTTTTTAATTTTATTGGACATTTTCCAGAAAAATATTCTCATATATCGTATTTATAGAACATCTTTACATGATGTGACCATAATTGTTTTAAATTAATTGAATTTTCTCATTAAATATTTTTATATCATGAATGTAACATGTTTTATATATTTTAATATTTCATCTTGGGTTTTAATCTTTTGGTTATTATTATGGGGGAGATAATTTTACATATCTATATTTTTTTATCTTATATGAAATTAACTTCAACATATATGTATGACACCTATTTTTCATTAAGCAATGAAACCTTTTATCTTTTGTTAAATTATTATTATTTTTCTTTTATGGATGTTACTAATGAGTTTTTGGGAGTTAGAAGATATTCTACTGAATGTACGGAACCTAGAACCCCAAATTTTGTAGGAAACAGGTTGGCCAAAGGGTTGGTGGAAACTGTGTAGGCTAGTCCACATGGTTTGATGAAATAGTGTTGGATGGTTCAATACCTTTTCAAGGGGTGCACAATTTGTTCTAATAGTGCATCTTAAGACACACACATGTGAATGTTCCATTTTCATCTTAATAGAGGTGTTTTTTATGGGATGTGCATAGTTAGTTAGACCAAGTTCCAAGCATGTGTGTGGATGTTGTTGGGATAGATATGGGCACACAGTTAATGTATTGTTAGACTAACTATGTAGCAAAAACGTTTTTCCCATAAAAAATTTGTGAAATAACAATTTTATTTATATATTTTAAAATCTCACCCATCAATTCTTTTCTCCTCCAATATACATTTGAACCCTATTACCCTTCATATCTGATCGTCCCTCCACCCTCATCCATAAACTTTGTGATATCTTCTCCATATAGACTCTGATCTAGATACTATTTATCTATTTGGATAGCCACTAGTAATATCTCTATTCATATTACTAATTTAGTTGTTTAGCAATATAGTGATAATTTTTTGTGAGTTATTATTTCCAATTATAATTTAATTTGTCTATTTTCTCAATTTCTTCTTTTATATCCTAAATTAGAGACAAAAAACAGATGGGGACTCGAAGTCCTCAATGAGGTATGTTGACTAGTGATTTTACCTCGATATGTTGGTTTTAATATATTTTTCTTTATGTCACAAACTAAAATTTCCTTTCATAGTTTATTAAGCAGAAAGAATATTAAATTAATTGGTTTTTTTACCTATATGACCCTCAAGACCATTTTACAACTCATTATATTTTATGGAAATTGAATTGAACCACCCACTTTGGTGTGTTTTTAAATGGATAAATCAACCATGGGTGGCATTTTCCTCGATTCACATTTTGATATGTGTTTTCCCCTGGATTAGAGGCTATTAAATGAAGTTCTAGATATGTAAGTTGAATTGAATGAAAAGGTATTGAAATAAAATCTTCTTATAACATTGTAATTTGTCACATTTTTCTATGTCTTAATATGTTCTTTAAAACTAAAATACCAAATTATGATAAATAGGAGGTTTTAAGTGATTATATGGATTCTAACTTATGCTTTGTTTAGTTCTACCTTCTAAGATGAGATAAATTGATAATATAATTTGATGTAATATTGAATTATATGTTGTTTTAAATAGTATGGTTAGTCTTGGGGCCTAGGACCATTCAAATTATTATGTAGATAGTGAGACATGGTATGAGACAATGAATTCAATTAATGGACTCATTGGGATTAATTAATTAACTGACCTATAATGGAATTTATCATGTACATTGGGTAAAACATGGTTGCTAATAAGAACGCCATGGATGGACTCACTTAAAAGATTGATTATATTTTATTGAGTGATACATGGACTCCCTATGTGTCCAAACATGGAGATAATTATGGGAAGAATCGTTATAAATTCTCGAGTAACACCTGGACTCCGTATTCAGGCTTTTAAGGATGAGATGACAGGTAAGAAGATTATTTATTCCATGTTTGACGGATGGAATCCCAATGTAGAATTCAAGGACAAAAACATATGTAATAACATTATATACACCACAAGTGACACTTGGGCTCCTACTATGGACCTCTAAGGATGAAATCAAAGGGCAGTGAATTTATACCACATCTAGAGAGATACTAGGTGTCCTATGGGGAATTATTAGGATGGGTTTGTAAGGTGTTGGCTTCATAAATACCTTATGTGATAACTATGATCCAAATTATGAATTCTATAAATGGTGTCAGGTATAGTTTTAACTCAATATTACATTTATTATACGACACATCATCCATGAAAAATCACAACCCCTTATTCAGTCAGATCAATACATTTTATGATGAAATTGTTTTACACATCTTGATTAACTGAGTTCAATTAATTTTTGAGTGTACTAGGTCTAGGATGTCACAATATAAGTGTCTTCAAATCTTACTTCATTAACATTTATTTGAAAATAAAAAATGGAATGAATTTTTTTGGTAAAGGGTTTGATATTTATTAGTTATTTGGGAGAATATTTTATATTAAAATGGGAAATGTTTTTAGAATATATTCTGTATTTTTAATTTCATAATCAAATTGAATATCTTATTTAAAATGTCATTAATTATTTTGAAAACATTTTTCAAACAAGGTTTACATTTCTTTTAACTTCTAATATTAAATGTTTTTATATTCAAAAAAGGGATATTGTTGATCCTATATCTCTCTCAGGGTATTTCCATGATAAAAAAATCAATTAGATATCTAATAGATTCATTATAGTGGATGAATATTACATTATTATGAATATTTGTGTTCTTTTAAAAGTATTTGACGTTTATTTGAAGAAATTATTATAGTCCTAACTCAATGGACAAAATAATTCAAGGAATTGAGAAGATCAAATAAATGCTTGGAAGGAATCTCAATTGACCAAAGAAGTGTCTGGAGAACTGTAGGAAAAACTGGATCACCGATGTAGAGACACATACTATCCAATTGTGACATACATATTTCCATATGTTACAAGAGTCCACCAACTAGTCTTTGGATAAATTCATGGTGAATAATCACCATCAAGATCCCTGATTAGCTAGTGTAATATTTCAGCTAACCAGTGGGGTTGAATCTTAAAGTTCAAATTTTTAATTCCCATGTACCTTACCACACATAATTTTTTTGATTGTTCTTAATGACCCAGATTAATTGTATAAGTTTCCATGATCTATTAGAGAATATAAATAGAATATAGTGGATTATCTCTCAACAACTATTAGATTGAAAATCAATTTGGGGTATTCCAATGATGATTCAAGAGATCGTATATGTCACCTTTAATGTGTCCCCTCAATGATCCAATAATCGATTCGTAATATCAAAGGCTCTCATATAAATTCCACTATATATCTCCTCTAAATTGTATCAATCTTTTCCTAGAGACAATGAAGGTCATTTCCAATGATTTTTCACGGAAAAAATATTTTTCATCTCACGAGACTTTCAACAATGGTTTTATTTCAACAACTATTGAACAGAAAGGGTACTGGGTTTCATTCTACTTTCATATAAATTCTAGTGTGAACATGGTAACTTCATATTCATTAAAATTATGGGGTAATATGACAAACATATCAACCTGAGTGGAGGATACATAGGGGCACACATTGTCCAATTTCTAAACTCCTCTATCAAATCTCTCTCTATACTTTAACGTTATGAATTGGAACATATTTTTTCATTTATATAGTTATCAAATGATTTTTATATTCCAATAATTAAAATTTAAACACTTACTCACTTAATATCACGGAAATCATCATTTTAGAACATATTTAAATTATAATTATCTCATAATATCTTTAATTGATAATTGTGCGCTCACTGTTATAATTATCTCAATTTAATTACTAATAAAATTCATCAATTATATAAAATTTTAACTTTTTTATTTATTTAATATTATATTTCCATTAGGCCTAATTTTTTTTAATTTGGGATTTCCATCTCTTTTAGATTATTTAAATTTTTAAAAGGAAATTCACTTCCCTCTTCCTCCTGTACTCTGACCAAAAATATGGGAATTCATTATTCATGTCTCCAATAGATTGAATTATTTTTTGAATTGTTAGTAGAAAATAATAAATAATATAATTCATAAATAGAAAATAATAAAATTAAAATTATATATATATATATATATATTTACTTATGTTTTATATTTTATTATTAGTGTTTTTATATGATGTAAAATAAAAAGAATGATATTAGTATCAATGAATTATAAAGGTTACTTAGTTTAGAAATAATAGATTTTGAATGTATTTTTGGAATATTATTTCATATAAATGTAATATTTTTATACGTTTTTTTTTATAATTCATTATTTAAACTAATCATTACTCAAAAAATTATTTTAAGGAAAAATCCTAAATAATAATTAAACATACATATAAAAGTTATTCATAATCATATATTACGTATAATTTAATTTAATGCATAAAAATGTATATTTTAAAAAAAAAATTATATGTTTTTTTAATTTTGATGATCTCAATGTATCATGGATAAAATATATTATATGTATGAATAATAAATTATCATTAATCTAATTTCTAATTAGTAAGACATAATCAAAAAAATATGCAATATATAAAAATCTAGTTCTCTTTTAAAATATATTTTCACTATATATTAAATTTTCATTTAATTGATAGATTCTAAAATTCTAGAATTTCATTTTGAAAAAAATAATCATATTTGGATTTATAATATCAATATTAGATTATGATGAATTATTGCGATATTTTGGAAATTATTTATTTTTATGTGAATGGTGAAAACTATAGATTTTACTAAAACCATAGAGTTTATTTACTTATCATTTAGGGTATTAAAACATTGAAACTAACTCACATACCAATGAAGCCCAGTGGGTTAAGCGTCATTGTACAATAGAAGGATTAGTAAGAACCCATTGGACCAATATTATTATATATTTTACCCCAATTTTCCTATTACTTGAAGCACTATCTATTGGCCCAATGGATCATGATTAGTTTATGTACCTTTTTGAATGGCCCAAAAAACTTTCTAATAGAATCCTAATTTCTAGGATATATTCATTTTCTTACCAATAAAATATTTAAATAATAAAATGGATTTCATATTTAGCATCAGCATGAAAAAATTATATTATAAGGAAATTTTATTTTGAGGAATTAAAATTAATTTAAATTTGTAAAAATTAATCACCATGGTAAAATAAAAAATATAAAAGTAAAAAAACAAGAGTAATAGACTTAAAAACACATTAAAACATATTAAAAATAGTATTGTTGAGGATTTATTTCCCTTAAATCTCCCCCAATCCATTATTCTCTACTATTATATCCATTCGACGTTTGAATAGTTACTTTACCTTTTATATATTACAAAAATTACACTCTCTTTACTTATATTAAGAGAAATTACTACCCCACTATTTTTAACACCTGATGCCCATTTGTTATTCCAAAACTATACCCAAATTCATCCCATAAATTCATATAAATAACATTTTATTTCTTTTCAAATCAAAACACCACCCTTTAAATGCTTATTTATTTTTTTAAAAGTATTTTTCCTACGACTCTGGTAAAAATCCAAAATTACTCATTTAAAATTTTAAATATTTTTTTCTCCTCCAAATCTTGAAAATCTATTTTATTGAAATTATTATTATTAAATATGTATTATAAATATACTAAAATTTTATTATTATTATGTAATAATCATTAACTAATGTTTCTCTTTTACTATGAAAAATAAGAAAAAGTGTCATGTGTATGTGCAAACTATTACCTCTATGAATGGTGTACTTGATTCTTAATCACTAAATAACATAGATGGTTTTAAAGTTTTAGTTACTATATTTATATGATATTTATAAAATTATTAACATTCTCAAATTATAAATTATTTTCTATATTCCTCTAATCGTATAGAAAAAGAACATTATACTCGTGTGCACATATGAATTGTCACCTCTAGAAAAGGAAAACATTTTATATTTTATTTTATTCTTTATCCATTATAAATTTATCGAAAATATGATTCAAAACATTAATAAAATATATATAATATCATTATACTACCATAATTACAATATTATGCTAAATAATTAACTTCTTAAAACATACCCACAAATACATTACAACTTGTTCTTATTTTGGATGGTTTAACCATCTAAATGAAAAATTCTATTAATTTATTTCACGGATCATCATAGAAACAATGATACTAGTGTTATTATATATAAATGATAATATAATGTTTTTTATTGTTATGTAATGGTTATATTAATATTATTCTTATTATTATGGATTTCATCTTCAATTAGTTAAAAAATATCAAAATAATCTCATTATCAACTACATCATTGAAAATAAAAACTAAGAAACTTATAAAATGATATTATAACATTTAAAATCCTTAAAAACATCAATTAAAGTCTATATAATTATCAATTAATGATTAAAATTGAATATATAAACAATAATTGTCACCTATCTAATGAAACATGTTCAAGAAAAAATAAATTAAAATAATAACATATAATGATAAATATAAAATATAAATAACAAATATATTTGTAGTAAATTGTTATAAATGAAATTTATAAAATTTTAATGTTTTCAATAATGTTATGAAATATGTTATTAAGATTGTTATATTTTTTTATTGTAGGTTAGCTCCTGTTTGACTAAGAAACATTTAAGGTAGGGGTTTTAAGTCTCAATTTTTCATCCTTGAGTTATGGTGTGTTCTATACATTAAGCATTTTTGTGATATATATTAGGAATTAATTTATTTTATCATTGTGTTTCTATAAAATATAATTTATTTAAAAATCAATCTCATGTTCCACTTTCATGGGTTTTCAATTCGAATGATGGTGGCGATATTAGGGTTCTGGTCTCAATCTCAGTTCCTTGATACAAGTATTATATTAAGAAATAATTTACTTTTACATGGTGTAAATACTACCAATTTGATATATTGGATTATTATTACCTTAATATTAATGGCATTTTTTTGTCATTTTTCAATATCTATATTTCTATATAATTTTATTAAAAAAGTTACTTTAGCCATAAGGGGGTTTCATAACTCAATTTCATTTATTTGTGTTTAAATGATATTTCTTGAACCCCATTATCCTGTGTCTAATTATTTATTCTTATTATTATATTATGTCTTATATCTAAATTCTAATATTCGGATATACCTTTCATTCTTATGATATAATTTTTGATGTATCATTTATTATTAATATCGTTATCCCAAGAATGTACTTCTCATCACTTAATTGTTATCATTTCTTTGATAAGTGTACTTTCCATTTAGTATACGCCTAACTAATAATTTGTAATTTGATAGTCCTGGACTTAAGAGTATATATGATATCTTGTCACAAGGAATCGATATAATATTATTATGTCTAACATTATTCATTATATCATTTCAAAACCATTTTTTATTAATGAGATTATTTATATTATTTTTTCATCCATCTATTTATTTTAATCTCACATGATAAGTTCTATTGTATTATTATTATTTAATCTAATTCTAGATATATTATTCCTTCCTTGTTTATTATATTATAGATTCTAGTATAAACCTTCAATTACTGATCATTTGATCTCACACATCGTATTCTTCCATTTACCCTGGTTATAACAAAATGTATTACACAAGATATGTCTAAATTAGTGGAATATGTAGTTAATTTGTTGGATATGTTGAACACATATTATTGAATAAGTAGTTTCTTGAACAGTGGAAGAATTTTTATATGTTAAAAATGTAATGGGATTTATTAGTTGATGATTTATTATTTTTTTTGAAACTCTAAAACTAAAATGTAATTTGAATGTGTTGAATGTAATAGTTTATATATACCACGTAATTACAGAATAATTACGTTTTATCTATTATAAGATACTAGATTTATATCTTAGTAGAATTGATGGGGTTTTTATTTGGTAGTACATTTATGGAGTTGGGGTGGATAGGTGATCCCTTTCTTCCCAATCACTTGAGGGTAGGTGATGTTCTATGAAATTTGACCTTTTATTATTCCCCTCTTATATAGTATTTCATATTATATTAACCTGGGATGTTTATCGGTTTTATGAATCTATATATATAATTTATGTTAGATATGTTATCATGTAGGGTTGTAGAAATTATTTTATTTATTGGAGATGAATACATGACGTAGGTTATACATGATGCGGCCTCCCATATGTAAATTATACCTTTCGGGGGCTAGTCACCAAACCATGACCTATTGTTGGTGGGAATAGGCTGGCACACTCAAATTAACATCGACTTAGAACAGGACTCTGTGGGTTGGTTCATTTCACTTCTATTAGAAATGATCCATATTTCCCTTTTCATAAATCCTTCAAATGCCTTAAAAATTTTATAAAAAGTATTCGAGTATTATTTTATTTCCAATTATATTAAATCATATGTATTTAATATATTGAGTAGACTACCCAATCCAGAAATGATAAACATAGACTTCCTCAACACTTTCTAATATATTCCTCCTAGTCATTCTTCGAAAACTACTCTCGTTGCTAAAATGGTTAACTCAATCCATGAATTTCATTAAAATTCTGCTATAATTTAAACCTACATAATAAGGGATTACCCAATTCTTTGAAATATTTTTTTAATCTTACCATTGTTTTGGAAATTTTTTTGATGAGTTGATAATTTTTGTGGAATTGTTTTACTTTTTAATAAATATTCATTATTTTCTTCACCCCATGCTAGTTTTTTTTATTCAAGACATACATAAATTGTTATAAAATATAATAACATAATGAACATATATTAATTTTTCATGTATATATTATATAATATTATCCTTTATTAATTAATTTTTTTGGTACTTACTTAACCAAATATTATTGATAAAAAAACATAATAAAAATTATTTATCATTAATGTTATCTTATTTAATAAATGCCATCATGTATAATAATCCAAAGAAATAATATATCACAAAATTAAATAAATCAATATAGACTGATAAAATAAAATAATAATGTGAAATGATCTGTACATTTTATCAATTGTGTGTTTCATCATGCCAGGATAAACCAACATTTACCCAAGGGGATATAACCCCTTAAATATTTACATTTCTTGGGTAGAATAATTTAACCATAGGTCTTAGTAACTCCTTGTCAGGATTCCTCTCATCTTAGGTCATATTCCACATCCCTTAACTGGGATATCTATACAAATATATTCTCACATAGTAGTGAGTGGTTCATAGGTTCCAAGGTTACATAAAATAACCCTTAGACACCCAAAACCATTCATAATAATGGAGGGATAGATGATTCCCATATGAGCATAATTATTTTAATAATTATTATCACATAATAAACCATATGATAAATAATTAAAATAAATAAATAAAACACATTCTGAGGACTATCAGGATCATGATTATTGAAATTATAAAAAATAAGAAAATCTAATGTTGTCAATATTAATTTCTAATCATTTTACATCAAGATAAATTGATATTATGTAAAAAATTAATAATTTAATTAATAAACTAATTATTATTCTCTTAATCTATCTAATTTGGGGCCTTATTTACATAATAAGATTCTGATAAATTATAAATAGGTTTTAAAAAAATTCATGAACAGTTTTTTTACTTTAGAGGTCACGCAATGCATAATACTTACATAAAAATAAATATATTATGAGAATTTAATGTACCATACGATGCTCGGGTCATTTAATAGTACAACAGGAAATTTAAGTCCACAAGACATGCACTGACATAAATAATGTATTGTTCATCCAGGTAAAACAATGTTGTCTCTATGGTGTGTATGACTACAAGGCGTGATATTAATGTACACAACATGTAACAATGAAATATGTATGAAATTTATGTCAAATAATATAAGGTAACAATTAATGTATGAGTTTAAATTGTTTTATATTTATTGATATTGTGTGTTGAAAGACATGACATGAAGAAAATCACTTGACGTGTATATTTTATGGTGTGGTCAATTTTACACACCATGTACGTGAAATCTATTTTTCATGTAGTTTTTGTATTTATGGAATCATGGCCCTTCAATCAATATGAAATGATTATAATTCTAACATCTGATGTTAAAAAGTAACTAAGTATTATATTTCGTGTAATTTTGGTAGAGTTACAAAATGCGTACAACCAAGCTATACACCATGTAACTTCCTTCAAGACATGTGTCACAATGGAGGTCAGTACACACACACAAAATGAAACTGCATATTGACCCACCCAATGTACAATAATTTATGTGGTCTACATATCACATGAGGTAAAACACAACACATTAACAAAACTAACACTCTTCATGTCAAGTAATTATTTCATGTTTCCAGTGACTTTGGAACATATATATTAGTTATTCGAGAATTATTCACCCATTTTTTTTCATATTCTCGGACACATGAATTTGGAATAGTATGTCATTTCAAATTTTGATCATTGAATGAAAATAAAAATAATAAATATAGAAATTCAACACATGAAATCTATTAAAATATATAAAAAATATATATATTATAATGTGTCCGCTCTAATACCACTTGAGGGTTCCGGGGCACATTAGATGAATTGTGGAATTACCATATTTTTCCACTAATATAAATGAATAAATTTTAAGATTTATTTTATTTCTCTATAGAATACCATAGATAGTATCTTGAATATTTTAACTACAATTAATTTAAATTTAAAATTACCTCAAATGAAATAATATTTTCTATCAATTTTAATCAGAATTATTGTTGCATTGTTATTTGTAGTGGTGAATCCATGAAATTATTCCTTTAGACGTATCCAAACATTCTACATGAATCCTTAAATTAAGTTATTTATATCCATGTATGTATCATAGTAGGATCATGTTATTAATATCACTCACCATTTATCACAATAAGGAATCAATTTTTCTCTCTACATTCTTGAGTGTGCTGGAGGGGGGATTTTATATCAATGTATTGAGAGAATTATAGATTGTATCAATTTCATCAAAAACACAAAACAAATTTTTTTTATAAGTTATAATATATAATTTTGGTTAAAAATCAATAATTTCGAAAATGGGTTAATAATATTATTCTACCTATGTAAATATGATTTTAAAATAATAATAATAATATTATTAAATTCACTAGACTATGTTTTTTCTAATAGTATCTCCAAAATAAATTAATTAATAATTATTTAAAATATACTAAATATATTATTTACATTTTTTCATTAAACATGAACCATATCATTCCATAGATGTTATCTACCCATGAATAATATATTATTCATTTGATAAAACATAAATAATATTATAATCACTAAAAAGAAAAATAAATATTTATTCTAATATTCAAATAAACTAAATAAATATTTATTTTAATACAATAAAAAAACTAGTAAATAATAAAATATTTCGTTAGTGCATTGTGACTAATTAAATAGGAGATAATATTCAACACAAAAATTCTAAGCAAGAATATCTAATTATCAAATTTAAATGATAAACTTTTATGAGATTAATTAATGTTCCATAACCAATGGAATAAAGTAATTCCTAAAAATTAGTTTAATAGAATTTAATGATATTTTAGATACACTCATGTGAAACCCTATAAACCACATTCTTATATAGAAATAACTGATCATACATAAAAACCAATATCACTGTCTAACAACATGTCAAGCATCCAGTAGTGAATGATGAAAAAGAAAAAACTATTATAACATTTTGATAAAAATTATTGTGTAATATAATGAATTTTTTAGACAAAACATCATCAAAAATGATGCACACTTGTGTCATCTCCCTATTTGACCTTTTTATTTCTGTTTTAATTTCCAAAATGAACTCACATATATAAAACCATGATAATGGATTTCAAGATACTATTCTGTTTCAACTAAAATGGTAATGATATCTTCCATAATTAATATAGAATTGAAATTTTATTTATTTAATTCTTAAATTAATGTTATATCACTTATGGAACCCCTAAATTTTTTTACCTTACAATAAAAATAAATTAATCTATTTTTTATCTATACATAATATAATGTGTTTTCTGAAACAAATTTATAATATTTTTAAGTCTAAGGACCAATACACATGATCACAGATAATAATATCCAATGAATGAAAAAACATGTGAAATTAATATTAGAGGACTTGTTCTCTTGAATTCCATCCAGGACTACCACCCACTGTAAACATCATGAGAAGAAGAATTGATGATTATATTCCCCTAACACCAGATTTTTAATCATCATTTCTACCCCATTCAACCAATTTATCAAAACCAAAGGGAAAAGTTTTTTTTGAAAATTTCCAAAACATATATGGGTTCAAATTTTAGCAAGAAAGAACATATAACTAATTTATATTAAAAATATCCTAAGGAAATTTTTAAATAAATTTTATGTTGAAAACACATTATTATTTTATAAGAATATATATTTATATTATGATAATTAAAATTAAAATTTAATTTGATACCATAAAGACCTTCAACAAGGACCTATATATGGGTAGGGAGTGGTTCAAAGACATGTTCCCAAATATTGGAAGAGGATGGTTTCTATTGAAATGGAAAATAATGTTTCAAAATTGGAAGATAGAGGAATTAGTCAAGTGAAAATGGTGAATCCTAGCAATATCTTAGCAGAGAATAATGGTGGTGGGTAGAAGGTGAAAATTGAAGGTGAGGGAAACGAATCTAATGACTTAGTAAAATAATGTTTTAAAATGGATAATGTATTAGAATTTTACAACAATTAAAAATAGTATACACCACTAGGTGGAAATAATGTTGTGAATAGACAGTGGGATATGTACCACCAACATTATAGACTTCTGATCCCCAAGAAGGCTAATGTGACATTATGTATACCAATAGTATAACTTCATGGTATTCTAATCATGGGTAGTGTTGGCTAACCCATTTAACAAATAATTATTAGTTGCGGGGTTGAGTGATTGAGCAGGTTAGGTATACCAAATTAACTAGACAATGATACATATATTCCAACTAGCTAGTTCACCAGCCTCTTGATGGACAAGAAAGAATACCTCCCTTTTGGAGATACCTGATATTAAAGATGTGTGGGGTTATGATCCCATGTTTGGGTTTGCGTTGATGTAATCCAAAACCAAGTTGGTGTCAAATGGTACTTTTTGATTTTCACCTTAAGAAAAAACAGAATTTAAAGGACATGAACCCCAAGGACACGTCGTCCCACACCTTCCATTACATTGTCGCAGGCCCCGAGGGACACCACTTGACTGGTGAGAACACATTGATGAATATTAATCACCTACATAACATATTTTCAATACTGTGAAATTGAGAATTCCATTAATATAATTTTTCATAAATAATTAAATTTTCAAATACATTTTCCCATCCTTTTACATTTAGAAGGAATTTTTTGTAGTTTTATATTTTTAACTTTATAGGGTTGGTGATAAGGTTTGGGTGAGATAGTCATAGTAGACACCATGTATGGTACTCTATAAGAAACACGATGATAAAAGGGAGGAGGAACCTTTCACACATTAAGGTGACATTATACTATTAGATACTCAAGACACAAGCCCCTAACTCCGTTATGAGGTCAGTACTATCTGGTCCCAACCCAAAATATACCCCTTAGAAAATTGTTAGAGTTAAAAATGGCCCAATTGATAAGGAACATGTAATCAATTTATGAATTTGGTACACCATTTATTGGAATTATTTACAAAACATGGCTTAATTATTCAACTAGTTTTGGTTCTCCCTTTACCAATATTCAAAAAATGGAGAGTTATGGGTACCCTACAACATATTCTAAGATATCACCTGGGGTTCAATAAGGTATATAGTTTTGATACATTAGGTTTTTTATAGTCATGATCCTTATATTGTTATGATGTGAAGACCATTAAATTCCTTAATATGTAGTTAACCATAATTAAATAAAAAAATGGTTCATATATTGACTTTTTTTTTATATGACATAAATCTCCATCTTCCCATTTCATTTTTAGAGTAACCTACTGGGAATATTTATACTCACCACTGCATGGGTGTCCCCCTATGTATGTTATGATTTACTGAGAAAATACGGCATTCAATTATTACCAATATGGATATAGTGTTGTTGATGATGAAGCTTTGTGGTTATTTTTAGTAGAATTTATTGTCGTGTTTTATTTCATAAGATTGTATAATTACCAGTTCCAAAATTCCCATTATTCAATTTTAACATTTTTTTATATTGGGAACTTTTCATTGCACTTATATTTTGTATTTTATTTGTAATACTAATTTGGATGTTATTAAGACAACCGTTCTTCATCCATAGTTAATTATCCTTAAAGAATATCTCCATTTATTATGTATTGTATTTCATTATTATATTCTTTCCCAGAGATTAGTGGTAATGTGAATGTGTATTAGGAAAAGGCCTCCCATGTGTGTGATATTATTTCTTAGTGCTAGCCTCCAATCAGAATACTTTTGGATTCGGGCTTGTAGTGTTAAAAATGGATTACTAATGTCCTATTTGGGTTACTTTGGGTTGTGTTATTTCACACAAATAATAAGAAAAATGTTTTTTAATAATTCAAATTAAAAAAAAATCTTGAACTATATATTTTTCAATGTAAGATACTTGTTGAAATAATCATAACATGTTTGGTGATGTGTGGAGTTCATTTTATGCAATATGAGATATTACTCATAAAAAATTATGATGAATTTTATCCCTAATATATACTTATGATATTCAACGTCTTTCATTTTTGAAATATTTATTTCATCATTACTTATAGTTATACCATTTAGGATAGTAACACATCACATGTAACGATACGAGTTTTAGTAAAATATTTCTCGGTATATAAATACTATGTTTGATATCATTGTTGACATGAAACACCAAAACCAAAAATATATAGAACATTTTTTTGTAGCCATTTAATTTGAAGTATAAATAGTGGTATTGGAATTATGGAATATATATACATATAATTAAAAAAACAAAATATAATTAACTGTAAATCTATACCCAAATAGTTATTCTATGAAAAATATAATTTATTTATTCCAAAAACTCATTTCATTCAAATATAATATATTTTTTTATTAATAAATGAGTTAAACTATATTAATTATTAAATTATTGGAAACATAACAAAGAATAAATAATATAATTTTTTTTCTAATAAAAACAGTTTTTTCCTATATTTTATAATTTTGACTGAAAATAAAATTTATAAAATTTAGGAGATGAATATGAAAAAAATAACTTATTTTTTGTATTTATCAGGAAAATATTATTTGAAGGGATGTTTTTTGGATTTAAAAAATTTATATTTAGGTTGATAATGAACTATATAGTTTTTATAGATATCATAAATTATATGACATTATTTGTTTATATAAACGATTTATGAATTTATGAAACAATTGTTTAAACAAAATATTAGTTTTATGATTTATAATATAAATTTTAAAAAAAATATTCTAGTTTATAAACATATATATAATTTTTTATAACTTAACATATATTTTTCCTCCTGAAATCTTTGTAATACATTATACACTAATTATTTTAAAAATATTTTTTTATTAATTTTATAAGTTCAATAAAATTATATGGATTTCAAATTTGAAATAATCACATTCAAATTTTAAGTACTGTTTTGTTTTTAATAATTATGGATAAGTTACTTATGTAATAACTAATTATCATGGTAAATGTTAAAATGTTAAAATTAAAATATCAAAGAGTAATAGCCTTTAACAATTATAAAAAATGCGTTGTTCTACGTTTTTAGTACTTTTTCGACATAATAACATAAACTCTATATTATTTACCAATATTGGATCTATATTCTTTGAGAGTGAATTATAATTATTTAAACAAATTGGGTATTAAAAAAAATTTCATCCCCTTTCACTTATAAAAAGAGTAATCTTATCCTCACTTTCCCTCACACCAGAACCCACATATTTCAACAAAAAATATACCTAACCTTCTCTTCATTCTTTTTATCCACTATCAAGATGTTTTTTCATTTAAAAATACCATCCCTCAAAAGATTAACCTACTCTATAATGAATATACTTCTATAAGTGAGGTTAAAATTTCTCACCACTCTCTTCTCATTTATATTTAATTCTGTGCTCTTTTTATTCCAAAAAATTCATTACACCATCTTAAATTGGAAAATTAATTATCAATTTAATACTAATATATTATTTCAATGAGGTTACAATCATTATCAACATTTATGTTTTCTATTTAGAAAAATAAACACTTAAATCTTGTATAAGTGTAGTACACCACCACCATGATGAAATGTTTGATTTTCCTCCAATTCCAATCCTAGAAGGTACAAAATGGGATTTAAAAATTTAATTATGATATATATATCCTAGTTATGTTCATAAAATGATAAAACATGTTACATATTTCTTTTTCCCTTATAAAATTGAGATTATCATCCATGAAATCCTATAGACTACAGAAAAATTTATTCCGTTATTCACTACCATCATCATGGCTGGTTTAAGTTTAAATTTCAGGAGTACATATAATATATATCATTAATATGGTCCATTGTGTATAAAAATAATATTAATTATTGACAAAATGAAATCAATTGATATATGTAAACAACCCAAAACTAGTTCACCAGTAATTTGGTATATAGGAAATGTGAATAAAACTACCATGTGATGGAATTATAAAATTATAGGAAATTATAAACATCAATTACAGTACCTTTAATGGTTTTAGAATAATGAACTTTGTATGATGAAGAAATATCGACCCCATTTTTGTAAAGAAGTTTAAAACTGTCAAAATTATTAACACCCAAGGTTAAAAAGATATTATAAAAATATAATACATAAATATAATTATTAAAAATAATGTATATATATGGAAATGTATATGAATAAAATAATTAAATAGGTAGTGAATATGTTTATCTTTATAATTTAATAAACTATATATCTTCAGTGGAAATCATGGGTAATGTTAAGGTTCTCGGAAACTCAAAATATTTTCTTTGAGTTATAGAATTTTTTAATTAAACATATTTCATCTAGGAAAACACATTTTGAATGATTTTAAATATGATATTTGTTGGTAAATTTTTTTTATCCAAATAAATTTCAAAAAAATGTTTCCCATTCACTTTTTTAAAACCAAAGGAAATTTTTTGAAAAGAAACTTATGTCTATTCTTTTACAATGATTGAATAAACAAATTTCAACAAAAAATCTATTTTCATGATTTGGATATCATTATCTTTAAATGATCTATCACTAATGGAGTTATTTTTCTTCTTTATCCCTATATTTTGGATTTATTATATGAATATTTTGTGTTACTAATTCATTATAATAAATTAATTGGATTTATGATGTTATATTAAACAATATGGATGTTTTATGAATAATCTATTTATTTCCATGGGTTATTTGTCAAAATTAAATTATTTAAATTTAATTTTTTTATCATACAAGTTTAATTTCTTTGGGTTTATTAGGATTTTCAATAGTGATTTATTATTATGTGGCACACATTTGTATGGATTATGTTAGGTATGGTCTTATAACTCTCTCTAATTCATTTAAAGGAGTTTATATCTCATTAGAAATGAATTTTTGAGAATATTTTAGTTTCTCATAATCATGGGAGCTGATAATATGTTTTATGAATGAAATATGTTCCTATGTTAATGTTGGTGCCACAATTAATGGATTTTATTCAATATGATCTTATTCTATAATCATTAATGTTTCGTGTTAACTTATTATGCTCCATGTAATAACTATCATGATCCCATGTTGATATTTTATGGATTTAAGTTAATATTACATGTAGTATGAATCCCAATTATGTATAATGATTATCACTCAGGATGTTATGATATTTCCCTTATTCCCATGTTTTATAGTTATTCTTACGAAGTAGTCATTAATAAAATGTTTATTTATCCATTAGAGAAAATAATAGGTCATCCCTTTTTCATTGTCTATTCCATAGGTTTTTTGAATTAATATTACTAATGTGATTTCTAGATGTGGATCTAGTATATGGACTTTTAAGATAAATGATAAAGAGTTTTAAAAAACAACCCTATTATATAGGTATTTACAAATACTCTAAAACATATTTCTCGTGGGTTATTATTATTTATGTAATGTTAATGTTAAATAATTTAAAATATGAATATTAAAGGCATGTTTATCTCAGGACACTATAGATGGTTTTAGAAAAAATATTTAGTTATTTTTTGAGATTATTTTATTTACCTATGGTATTAGTGTTTTATTATATTGATAAAATTCTTAGTGATGAGTAATCATATAGGATGATGTCCTGAAAAATTAGTAACATCATTATTATATGGTTTTTATATTAATATATCCTTATATGTATATAGTAAGTAGATATAGCCTCAATTACTAATATACCTATTGGTTGTGACCTTGAAAATGGTATGTTGGATATTAATTCAACCACCTCCTAGTGCATGAAAACGATCCCAAACTTTAAACTATATTTAAAATTACTAGGGATATACAAAAGATAATAACATTCTCATTACAATAAATTACGTGAGATTTAATTTCTAGTTACTTTTTGGTATTTGTTTAAGATGCATGAAAAAAACCAAACAAATATTTTAATAATAATTATATATTTTGAAATGAAATTATTATAGCATAATATGATTGTCTCAAACAGTAAGACATTATAATTTTGAATTCCTTTTATATTATTATATCCCTATGATGTTAATTGGACCTAAATAATGTTAACATCTTTTTTAATTTAGTAATTTCTAGGTCCAAAAAAAATATTAACACTGGATGTGAGGGATTATGTGATGGTTTCCCCAATTAAAGAGTTAATATAATGGTAGATAGAGTAGAAATATTCTTGGAAGTCCTCACCCCAGAATCAAAATATAAGAATAATAATTAAAAATATTATTATCTCTTGAATTCATTATAGAGGGATCATATTTATAATTTTCCTTTCATATAGAAACATCCCCCATCTTTCAGTGTCTCTTCAAATCCACTTATCTCTAAGTGATGGATAATTTTGATTGAAAATAGATTATTTATTCTCTAGTGATCAAAACATGACAAGGTTGTTTTAGATGTTTAGCTTAATGAAGGATATTATGCCCAACTATGGAATCTCATTAAGAAAAAAAAAGAGGTTGTGTACTTAATTGAATGGAAAGAATTTAAGAAAGTGTTCTTTATTAAGTATTTTTCTCAAAATATTTTTATAATGATGGAGGGGGAATTCATGGAGTAGAAAAAATTAGGATAAATACATTGAAATATATGAAGAAAACTTCCCATGGTAGGCAAGATATAGCTCTGGATTATCTCAGATTCAAATATTAAAATGGAATCTTTCTTCAATGTATTAGAACCTAATATTTGAAAATAATTAGACATAAGATAATTTAGAATTTATAAAAATTTTATCTAATATTCTCTAAATAAGGAGAAGTATTATGTGGTAACTTATTACTAAAGATAAGGAAAATGAAGGTGGAATATTTGGGGAACCCCAATCGAAGGTCCTATGTGGGGAAAATATTTCAATACCATACTTTCCAAAGTAGTTAGAGTGAGAACATGATTAATGTATTTAAATGACCAAGAATTAATTTTATGTATAGTAAGGTAGGACTTAATATGAAAAAAGATATATTAAGGCAAAGAGACCATATAACACAATAGAGGAGATGATTTTTCTAGAAAATGATCTTCCCACAATGAAATTGTTCACGTTCAAGGAGTTTGGACAATATTTGAATTAGTTTACTAAACCTCATGAAAATGAAGAAAATAGGCCCCAGTAACATCCAAACTGAGGAACAAGGAAGGGTATTAATGAACACTATTGTTGAGGTAGATCATGATAAGTAAATGATGAAAAATACACTTAGTAGCAATTATATATAGACAAGTACATTATTTGATTCTGGTTCATCACATTCTTTAATATCACACACGTTTTTTAAGAATTTAGAATCATCATCTGATTAGTTGAATATCCAAATAGTTAAAAAACAAACTAGTTGGAAAAATAACCTATGTAAGATATGTAATTTATATCTGATTAATATTTTTGGAAGGAGACTTACTTCAAATAAAATTCTTATTCTTTTAATTGAATTTAACATACTTTTTAGCATGTATTGGTTTCCCTCTCTAAAAAACATGTCAATTGTGAGGGAAATGATTTATCACTTCATATACCAAATCACCATGTTATCATGTTCTACATAAGCATTATCATGAGTTGCAATTAGAATAAAATTATATAATATGGGTACTCATACCAAATAGTGATTTATTTCTATCCCAAATGGTTAGAGTGTAAGTCAACATTGATGAAATTCCAATTTCATGGGAATATAATAATGTATTTCCGGATGAACATCAGGGTCTTACCCATGATAACATGGTTAATTTGTTGATTTAACTTATACCTATATCATTACATATCATAAATATTCCATATAGGATGAATTCTTATGAATTAAATGAATTAATGAAGCAACTAATAGAATATTTAGACAACAATTTTATCTAACCTAGTGATTTTCCATGGGCAGAACTAGTTTTAATATTTACGAAAAAAATATGGATAGTTTTATATCATCATTAACCTCTATGATATTAAAAACATTAAAATTATGAAAAAATACATTTTTCATCATATCGACATACTATTCGATCAACTCATTGGATCTCAGTACATTATGATGATTTAACTTCATTATAGATATTATCGGTTAAGGGTTAAATGGGTGGATATTCTCTAAACATCATTCTAAACCATATATTTACACAATTAATTTATTATTATTCCATTATTACTTTATAATTCAATTTCTATATTCATCGATCTATGGAATATAGTCTTGAGAGAATCCCTTGATAAACATTGGATTCATTTATCAATGATATTTTTATATACTCAATGAGAAAGGGAGGGTTTGGTGATCATTTAGAAATTGAGTTAATGACCTTGAGATAATAGTAAAATCATTTAAATTTTATAAGGTGTGAATTGTATCTACAGAATTATTCATTATTGGGCCTTGTAATCACATGGAAGGAAATATTAATAGATACATCAGGATTGGAGTTATCAATAAATGGCCTAGATCGACACCTATAACAGATATCCTTAGTTTTATTGTTTTAGCAGGGTATTATAGACACTTTTTTTATAAATTTTTCACATCTATAATATCCATTTAAAAAGTTAACTTGGATGTGAGTAAAGTTCCATTTGGCTGAGAAATATGAATAATGTTTCAAGGAACTAAAAAAGATTTTGGTAACCAAAATTGTACTTTCATTATATAATTGTGTGTAAGGGTATGTAATTTGTAGTTATTCTTCGAAAATGGGTTAGGTATTTTGAATCATGTAATATTATAAGGTATTTTTTATGCCTCAAACCAATTAATTATCTTGCAGAAAAACTACCCAACACATGATTTAGATTTGGTGAATGTAATCTATTCATTAAAGATTTGACGAAATTATTTGTATGGAGACAAGTATGCAAGATATTTTTCAAAAGAGACGGATGAAAATAATCACACAGAATTAGTTGAATCTGTGAAAAATTAGATGGTTTTAATTGATAAAATATTATGACTAATCGACACATTAACACCTTGTGATGGAAAATAAGTTGGCCAGTTATCTGAGATGAATATATCATACTACCTTGTCGGTGATAAGGATTGAATGATACCCAGTAATCTTGTATCTGCAATGGATGAATCCTGATGTCATAAGGGAAGTTAAGAAATTCAAACTTACCCAGATGACTGCCCAATCATCCATTTGTGTAATGATTAAATATGCACATAGATATGCTTAAAATTTACCTAAAAAGGTAGTGAATATTATAGTGTTCAATAATGATAATGATATAATTATATGGTTTAGAAAATATATATGTGTCTCATGAAAGCCAAAATTGATGAAGGATATTTTTGATTATTGAGTTATCTCATCCTCCTCTATAAATTAAATTTGTAATAAGATTTATAGAGTCCTTAAAAAATATTCAATGGGATATCATATAGAAGCTAATTCTAAGATATACATATCAATGTTGGGTATAATATAAATTTATCACCGAACAATAAATTATATGGGAATATTATAACCATTACCCATACTAATTTGGAAATTAGAAAACATAATCATGGATTTTTTCATTGGACTCCCCAAAAAATCTATTGCAAATAATGAAATTAGGCTAGTTTTCAATATCCTTAGGATGTAATTGTAGTTAATTTCAGTCAAATAAGAATTCTCATTTGACCAACTCGACATGATATACAGAAGGGAAGTGGGGAGGCTACGTAGAGTTCCAATATCCATTGTATTTAATCAGTATATGAGGTTTAGATCAAGATTCTAGAGAAGTATTTTCAATGAATTGGATAAAGAAAAGTTTTTTCGCAGGAATTATCAAAATCATATGGATGGATAGTCCGAGAAGATGATCCATATACATGAGGACATATTACGATCCTTTTCAATAGAGTTTCATGTATTTTAGGAATAAAACCTCTTCTATTATAGTTCTCATATAACAACAATTTTTATTGTAGAATTTATTTGGAAACATAAAAAGATCTTTATGGGAAGTTATGTTGCACTCATATATGCTAGGATGAAGATGGATAGAAGAAGATGATAAGTGATAATCTGTCTAATACATAATAGATATGGTTTAATCTATTCCATAATATATGAAAGCAGAAAAATTCAAAAGAATAATCATGAAAAAAATCAATAGTGATATATTGAGTTTCGAGTTGGTGAAATAGAGTTCCATCAAATGTCATTATCGAAGTGGGTTATAAGGTTTTAAGAAAAAGGGAAGTTAATCCCTTGATACATCAGTCGCTTTGAAATCCTTGATTTTGTGTGGGTGTTTAGCCAATTTCCTAACTCTATATAAACATCTATCAAGTGCATTATTTGTTCCACATATCTTTTTTGAAGGATTACATACCATATAAATCACATATAATGAGATCAAAATCTATACAACTAGATCATGACCATTGATATGTGGATCATGAAATGGATTTTTTGGATCAAAATTACATGGTTTTGATAAACAAGACAACCCATATAGTTTGTGTTCTATGGAAAACCATATGTTTGAGGATTCTCCATGGGAATCTAAAGAGTTAATGCTATAAAATCACCGTCACTTGTTTTCTTCCATATGATAAAATTTCTGAGGTTAATTTCTTTAAGGTGCTAGAATGTATTGACTACAGTATTAGTAAAATATTTCTCCTTAAATAAATAATATGTTTGATATCTTTCTCCTTAATAAACAAAAATAATAATATATACTATTATACTTTCTCTATAGAATTATAAACTATTAACATTAGTTACAAAATTATAAATTATATAAAAATATATACAATAATGTAAATACATAAATAAATTTCACGTAATATATATACTCAAATAAAGATACTATATAACTAAGAAAACCTTTTATTCCAAAATAAATTTTTTGATGTATAAAATATATTGTTATCAATAAAGATATAACCCTAAATTAATTAGTAATTTATAAGAACTAGAAAGAATAATTGATAATGTACTAATAATTTATTTCCTATAAAAATTTTAAATATATATTATGATATTAATTAAAAATAAAATGCTTAAATTATATAAGTTATTTTTTTAAAAATAACTTTATTTTTTGATTTTTCATGTAATTAATAACATACTTTTATTTTTTATAAAAAATGGTTTTTATATCAATAATGAATTATAAAATTTATACAATTGTCGCGACTTTTAATAAGTTATTTACATATAAGAATGATTTGGGAATTTTTGAAACCCTTATATATAAAAAATTATATATTTGATGAGTTATACAATAAATTTGAAATCATTAATTCTAGTTTAAAAAACTATATCTAATGTTTTTATAATATATGTAATATTATTCTAATCAAAATTTGTTAATGAATTTTAAATTTATTATTTTAAATTTTTTTTATTAATATTAGAAACTGAAAAAAGTAAAATGGATTTGAAATTTGGAATCGTTAGGTATAAATTATATGGGTTATTTTATTTTTAACCATAAATGATATGTTATAGAGATAAAAACATGTTACCACATTTAAAACATAAATGGTATGATTAGAAATCTAAGAGAAATGACATCAATCATATTTAAATCATGTGTATGAATGTGTGGTTTTAGAATTTATCTACATCATCACATATCCTATCCATTATTTCCCCTTTTTTAGATACTTTAGATGAGAGTGAAAATACATTACTAAAAAGTATTGGGTATTTTAAAAAATTCCATCAGTTTTCACTTATAGAAGGGGAACTCCCCTCCTCCATTACACTTATACCAAAACCCACTTTTTTAAAAAAAACACTACCCAAATTATTCTTCAATAGTCCTATACACCTTAATGATGTTTCTGTCTTTACAAAAGGCAATTACTCGAAGGGTTAACCCCTTTTGTAAAGGATATAATCCATGAATTGTTGAATAAAATTTTACCACTTTTTTATTGCTAATTAATTATTTGATCTTCTTCTTCATAAATATTATTACACTATATTAAATTGGTATCATAAGTATAATTTGAATACTAATATTTTATTATAATGATTGTCTAATAATTTAACACATTTCTATTTAACATAAAGAAAAAAAAATGTGAATCATGCATATCTTCGTACCAACACCTTCATAATGAAATGTATATCATTTTACTCATCTCCTAGCCTGGACAGTCTGAAATTATAATTACATAAATATTTATGAGATATATTTAACAAATTTTTTCCTAAAAAGATAAATCATATTGATTCTTTCTTCCGCCATTTTAAAAAGTAAACCATTCACCATGTGTATTTGAAAACTACTACCCATATTTAATGTTTCATTATAATATTCAATACCACCATATTATATGGTTTTAGGTTATATTTGATGGACATATATTATATATATATATCTGTGTGTGTGTGTGTAATACAAACCATTGATATGTTTATTTATGTTTAAATTAAAAATTAATTATCATTATTGAGTAATCCATTGATATCTATAATTTAACCGAAACTAGTTCATTATTAATTTTACCATCACACAAAATGACTATATTTAAAATCTGAATAAATGATAACATTACTTGTATTAATAATACACCAATACATTAAAATTACTTTTTCAGTAATGATTTATTTTTTAGGAAAAAGGAATATTCAAATTGGTTTTATGAACCACGTTCAAGACAATCAAGATTATAAACACCTCAATATGAAAATAGAATATAAAAATCTAATATATGATGAGATTTTTTCAATTAAGAGTATAAATGGCAATTTATATTAATATGGTTATAAAATAGGTAATTATGATTCTGTTTATTTATTATACAAGTTGTTAAAAAACTTTTTTAGAAATCAAGGGTAATAGTAAGGGAATTCGTAACTCAAAATCCATTATTTGAGTCTTATAATTTATTATTTAACTTTATTCTTTGAATAAATTCTCATTTTAATGATGATAGATATTTTATTTGAGGGTAAAAATAATTTTCTATCCAAATAAATTCACGTTAATGTTTTTATATTCACATTTGTAACGTATAATTTTTTGACATAAAATTAATTTCTTTATTATCGAAACACTTTTAAGGATAAAGTGAGAATCCTTAAATTTCAACATTACAAAAAAGGATCTACATCTCCCTAGAAACTAAATCATGTCAAAAGACCTTCACCAATTCATGACCATTCAGTAAGATGTCCAATGCAACAATGTATGGTAAGGAACTGAGGGCAAAGCCATACCCTATCTATCCCACAATCCTAATGGAATTAATAGCTGATGGATTTTTTCTATGATCCTCATATAAAGCAGATCCAAAACAATGTTAAAAGAAACCAATCTTTACTCTAAAAGGAACAAAGGAAAACCCAATAGAATATTCAAATTGAACCAGAAGACCTTTAAAATCAAGAAATAACCTACATCAGATAACTAGTGACTTGGAAAAAAATTAGGTTTCCAAAAACCATTTACATAAATAATTTCCATGAGATAGATGGATCATGATTGTTAGGTGCATCCCTCATCAGACATTAGAATTCATAATCAATTTGGTCCCAAGACTAAATGTACTCCTCTATAATATTTTTTCCTTTGTGGAAACCCCAAACAAGAATATGGTCGAGTTTGTCAAACGCAACATATTGCTCCTTTTTAAGGGTTTCATTCATAGTCCCTACCATCATTTTTGTAGAATCCTCCCTAGAAGAATCCAATATCATGTCTTGATCAACCACTTCTCTCTCAGAGCTCAAAAGTAAATCCAAGGGTTGGTCACCCTAGGCCCTTTGTCTCTGGTGAATCACATCCTCATAGTAAATTTTTTTGATGTTAGTATTCCTAGAAAAATGAGAGTCCAAAGGAGGTGGTAAGGAGGTGTAATCCCTCATACCCTTCCTCCTATTATAACTCATATTTGCATTCAGACCAGAATCGTCTCCTGCTGATTGTCAAATTTCAACCTTATTGAACCTTTTCATTCATCACTAGTCTATTTCTAGAGAAATAAAATGTTTATAGATAAAACTAATCTCTAAAAGCCTTTTAAATCTATTTCCCAACTGAATTAAAGCCTAGTTCCACCAAACCAACCCCTCTGCTTCCCCAGCACTGACCTGGTTTTCCACCTCTATAACAGGCCCCTGAATCTCCATCTGAAGCTGATCACAACCTGGTTTAAGAACCTCAGTAGAGGAACTGTGTTTTTTTTTTCACCATGTGAACCATGACAACGTTACTCTTTAGTCTCTATGATACCCTTCGCTTCATCTCCTGGTTAAGGGAAATTCCCTCCCTCACTTGGTCAATTTGATGCAATGAAGAGGGAGGGATGGCAAGGTCCAATTTCAGCCTACTAAAAATAGATGCCACTGTTGGGGTGTCTTGAGGCCACAATGACTTCTACACAAAAGACTGTGATCACGACTTCCACCCAGACTCTTCCACAACAATGACTTCACAAGATCCTAGACAATATGAAGGCCTCTTCCCCAAACACACTATTTTATGATCTTCCACTTTCTCCATTCATCAGTCGTTGTTCTTCCTCAATGTCGACCAAGTCCCCATAAGATATAATTCCAGTGTATGTCCCAATAATTTTCATCCAGAATAGATTTACATCTAGGTTTCATAGAAATCATGTTGCTTACATCGAAAATAATCACCCATAGAAATCCACACATATTAAAATGAGTCTATTGACACATCAATATAAATATATATGTGGGGGTTAATAAGGTGAAGATGAGCATCGATTCAAATATCTGAATACATATAACATCCAATAAGATTTCCAAGCATGTATATAATAGTGGTATTATGAATGAGAAGGGGGAGATTAGGGAATCTAAGCCATGTCTCCATAAATGGAGGATCCCGCTTCGTATGTAGATCGAAGGACCACCTAAGAAGAATGAACCAGACACCATTGAAACTATGAGGTCTGTTTGACCAGAACCAGATGAGGTCTACCGCTGATGCCAAATAGATCATAATTTGATAAATATCTAGGAGTCTGATAGTTTCCCTGTCCTACAAGTCCCAAGAGCTGAAGATATATATATCGAATGGATTGAATGTGGGACATCACTGATAAAATATGGCAAATAAGGAATGCTTCAAAAGTTTAAATGATTCGGAGAACTCTGCAGACGACATCATGCAGTTATGTCATCCATTGAGTAATTTTGGTACATTCAGTATTAGTGTGATTTAAGGGAAAGAAGGTATAAAACCTGGATTTAAAAAGGGTGTGATGGATGAGGCTTCTACTTTGACACCCATTTTTGTTCAATGGGTTCATTATTAAGTGTGATTAATTTTCATTTGTTTGTTTTATGAACCCCATCTTATTTCCAGGGTTTTTATTTTATTTGAATTGAGAATGGTTTTAAGTGGAAGACATATTTATCGATAATTATGGGTGAGGTGATATACCACCCTTGAACACATTGGTTAATAGCTTATATCTCAAGAGAGAGGTATTCACGAGTACATTTTAGTTTCTCATAAGTATGGGTGCTCATGGTGTTTCTCATAAAAGTAATGTTTTGAAATTATAATGTTAGTGAAATAGTTATATGATGATATTCATTATGATATCAGGCAATCATGATTCACTTTTTAGGTAGAATTCATTTAATTTATGTTAAATCTATTATTCTCCCATGTTGATCTTTTGGGGATTTTTTTTGATGAACATAATTTTTTAACGAATTTTTATAATAAAATAGATTGTTTTTTAATAATTTACTTCTTATTAATAAATTGATAAATCATTTTATGTGTAATCATATTTTCAATACAATTTTATGAAATTGAAAAAATGTAATGTTTATTGACAAATTTTGAATAAGGAAAATTAATGACATTATTATAAAGAATTCAATTTAGTGTTTTTTTCATTATTTGAAAAAGTGGCCTCTACATAATTGCATTAAATGGGTAGGGATAAATATATAATTAAGGATTTATAACAAAAAACATAAGATCATTAAGATTTATGGGGGAATAACAGGAGTAGTTCGCACACAGAACACGTGTTCAGGGTGTGTTGAAACACACTAGGCTAGTGTATGTTGGAACAACACATGTGTGTGTGTTAATTGTATGAATGATCCCATCCCCAAAAAAGAGTTTAGAGGATAGAAAGACATCATATTTCTTATAAAGGATATATTTACCTAGTAACTTATGGTGTGGGAAATTTTCAAATATGGGAACTATTTATACGAACTCAAAAGATGTTGTTAGTCCTCATATTTTCATCCCCCAACCTCATATATTTCCACCTTGCCTCTCCCATGCCCATCTCAATCAGAATTCATTAATAAGACACCAATTTAATCTATATATGATATAGATCAAGGTTTATTTGTACTATAGGAACCACCATGAGGAATCAAAAATTGTTAGATGACCTTCTAAACCATATGAGATGCTTCAATGTTGTCATATTGAGGAAATGATGTGTGATGATCATGTGCCAACATCCACATGCTACAACCAGATATTCCATCACAAATTTATTCCATGTGATATGACTACCACTATATTTTTCTTCCTCTAAGAATATATCATCTACCATTGAATTCTATAATCACCATGGGTGTCCTACCACCAAATCCATACACTGCCTACTTTTAGTACCCGCTATACCTATAATAATGATAATTATACTACATACAAGTTGTGATAACTCCATCCATGAGTATGTTTTCATTCCATTTATGTTGCTTACATCTCATGCCACTACCAGACATTCTAATGTGAAATATGATTATCCTTAACCATTTTATGGCTCTACTATCACTGCAATTTTTCTACAATTTCCTTATTCCATTTGGGGTTCATCCTTTGAGTCACCTACCTACTCTACCATCGATTCTCATGATAATAAAATTGAAATTTTCACTATTAAAAATTTATGGAATTTTCATGGAATCCATTACCCATCTACAACTGAAGAGGTTTTATCTAAACACCTAGATATCCATATATTGATGATATTGGAAACTACCATCAAAACCGACATTATTAAATGAGATGTCTTCTAAATAACTTGAGACCCATGATGATTTTATATGGATGTCATGAATTAATGAACAATATTGGGATAAATTTTGATGTGAAAATACTTTTAATGTCAAATTAAAAATGCACAAAAAAAACATGCATGCAATACATATTGAAGGAACACACAAGCAACAGTTTGACCACAAACATAAAAAGAGAAACCACAAAAAGAAATAAAGATGCCTCCTCTCTTGATCATGTGAGGTATATATATTCAATGGAGATTTTGAAGGCATTTCCTATGGGTTCAAATGGATCACAAAACAGTGGGAAGATGATTTATTATCCAATGTATTGTAATCATTAACTGATTTAAATTGATTAAAAGAGATATTTAATGGAATACATGGGAGGATTTAAAATAGAATCTTTGACCAAATTTAAGGAGATAAAAGTTATGAAATTTAAAGATGATAAATATGGACTCTAGATACATATAAATTCAATAAATATTGGGATGAGATATTGTTCTTGGGGGAGATACAGACATATGGAGAGAAGGATGTTGAATAAGAAATTGTTAGATTATAAAATTGTTGTCGCCCTAAAATTTTGTTACTTTCTACTCTGTTTTACTCTTAAAATGTCTTCTATACCTAAAACGTCATTTTTTCAAATTTAATGGATGGGTTGATACTTTATGTTATTGGGGAATGATAGGTGGCTTACTTGAGATTCTTAAGTCTAGGATCTTAATTTGAAAACATTGATTTAATATCATTGTTAAGTGGATTAAATTTTTTTAAAATTAGAATTAAATTTTCATATGTTATTGTTTTGGATTAATTCTAGTCATACATTTTAACCTTGAAAAATATATTTTTATATCCCTATAATTTTTTTTGTTGTATCAATTTTTATATCCAACAATAGGTTTAGAGTGTTTAGTGATAAATAAACACATAAAAAAGAGGTAGTGATTAATTAATATTTCTTGGGAATAACAATAACAGATTGGATATTACCTACGTAAAAAAAGGGTGATTCACTGTGACATTCTACATATTATTGAGGGAGTCCATTAAAATTAAATTGTTTAGACTATTTTCACTATTATCAAACATGATAAAGGGACATAATGGAATGTGACTATGAATCATTTAATTAAATCATTAATCAAGGGAAATATATTTATTTATAAAGTACCATAAAAAATTAAAAATGGGAATAAAAACACAGCCGGATCCCTTGTACCACAGTTTACATTACTAAGTCTTTTTTATTACTAACTAGTCCTAGATATCAAAATATATTTATTGAATATTACACATGTTTTAACTAAATTCTGGAAATACACATTTGATATTACTTAAGATTATACTACTAAATTACATAAAATATAATTTTCCTTCTTCCACACCCCATGGTAGGACTATGTCAAATCATATTTCAACATATGGTGAGTGGTTTCAAATATAACATTAAATTTTCATGACGAGGTCGTCTAATTAATAAAGATTGAATTTTAATCATAAAATATAGTTGATTTTTCTATATTGTCATAAGAATATTAATTTTGTTTAATTAAATGAAAAAAATTAACTTAAAGGACTTACGTGACACCTCTATTATTCTCTCCAAACCAAAAAATATTTCAATAATCCCAAACCATAATTTAAGGGATCTATTCCCATTAATTTCCCAACATAAAAAGTATATTAAGTATTTCTTTTTGATATAATGAATTTGAATCTAATTTTAATACTATTATTGTTCTACATAAATTTCATTATATTTTAGGTGAAGATCCAAATGATTATTTTCAAGAATTCCGTTTTTTGCTAACGTTTTACACCAAGGGAAATGGATGAAGAAAAATTATAATGGATGGAATTTCAATTTTATATATAAAGAGATTACAAGGTGTGGCTATATAAACTATATCCTAGAGGGATCAATTTTTAAGAACACATCCAATGGAATTTCGAAAAACTATTCTTCCAAACCACATTGAGGTATTTGATAAAAAAGGATCTCTGGAACATATCAAAATCACCTAGATAAACCTTTAATAAGTATTTGGAAGTATTTGAGAATATTTTTTAAGAATTTTCTCATCATCATATATAAGAAATTAACATTTTAGTCTTTTTCCACAAAGGGATACGAGATAATGAGAGAATCCTCATATATTCATCCCCTAGAGGATCTTTTATTGACATGACATCAATGGAATCAAGGAGACTAATTGAAAAGATAACAAAAGTTCCAAGAAATTAGGATTAAGAGCTATATGTATAAGAGGTATTCATTAGATAATGACTTATAATTCACCATGTTTACATGAAATAAAAATTGATGAACTATAAAATTTTAGTGATAAAAATAGATGTGATGTATGTAGGTGGATAAAAGGAATCAACAAATGTGTGTAGATTATGTTCATCAACCATCCACAATGCTGAACAATTTTTTGATGTATATGAGATGGATAGATTGGAGATTTTTTTCAATGTTAAAAATAATTCTACAAAACCATTAAAGGAATTAGATTCCACAGGAACTACTAGAATTGTGAACCAAAAATTAAGCTATATCATTTTATCCTATAAAAACCTAATCTCATCCCCCATAAAAACAATGATTTCCAAATAGAACCTCTTTTTAAATAACAAACAACAAGGTATACCAGTATTAAAGGTACCAAATCCCCACTACAAAAATAATATTTATGAATATATATTATCATGTTACTAATATCATTAAAAAAACTAATAAATGATATATATTTAATAGATTACAAAAATATATGAAATAATTTTATTTTTATTATTAAAGCCTCATGGATATGACATAAAAACTAGGAATACAACCAGTTTAAACAATCAGACACCCAAAAGAGTGTGAAATCATGATTATAATAAGTTTAATTGAATCCCAAAAGAGAGATAAATAATTTGAATATATATCCACTATTGTTTTATAGGATTTTTAGTACATGATCTAGTTGGAGTTTAATAATTGATATTTTGACAAATATCTATGTTCGTACTATAGAGGAAGAAAATGTACTAGTCCATTCACAAATTATTTTGGGATGATCTTTCATAAAGACGACCAAGATAAAAATAAATATAACTGATGGAACCCATACTATTGATATTTGAGATAATATTGTGTTCTTTATCATTATTTAATAAATAAAGCACCCTTAAAGAAATAATTATCTTGTTTCACTTTCCAATGAAATAGGTACTAAATCTATTTAAAATTAATGAATTCTCCATAAAATTCTAGCCTTATATGCGAGTTGTAACATTTAAAAAACCCTAGAACTTTTTCTGTAACTAGAACACTATAAATTCATATTTTAAGTTAGAAGATGAAATAAAAACAATACAATTGGATAAAATATTAGATTATAATGAAGATGATATGATTCATTGTTCAATGGAGACTCAATATATGGGATATTGTGACCTAAATTCAATCTCTTATATTGAATAATCCCAAAATATATAATTAATACCTATCCAATGTGATTTAAAATTTTTACAATGAATGTAAGGAATCAAATTCTTAAAAACAGTTTCATATAACCTATTCAATACCTAATAGAGGACCTTTATTGAACATATAAAAATAAATATCTTATCTATAGGGTGGAGCTTAGGAAACATCTTTGGAATTATCTACAAACTCAACTTATTAAAAATCTTGTAAGAGGGGGATTCAAGAATAGTTAGACAAACCTAATTAAGGATAATACCCTAGTATAATAGAGGATGTAAATAAGGATATAGATACTTTTTTAGTAGATGATATAATATATCTAATTTTTGATTCATAATGTGTCATCAATATTCATGATGATCCCACGAAATCTACTTCCACCATTCTTGAAAATTAGAAAAATTAATTGAATCCCATGAGTGATTATAATAAATATATAGTTTGTATTGATTATTGGAAGTTTAACTAAGTCAATAGAAAATAATACTTCCCTAGTAAATTCATTGTCCAAATTCTAGAGTGGTTATTTTAAATAAAACATTGTTTATTTGAAGGATTTTCAAGATATTTTTTAGGTACCCATTGTTGTAGAAGACCAAGAGAAGAAATTCTTCACATGTACTAATGAAAACATTTCATGTAAAAGGATGCATTTTGAGTTATGAAATTCTAAAATTCTATTCTAGATATTCGTGGTAAGTATATTTTCTTATCATATTGACAGTTTCATAGAGGTATTTCTTGATAACTTTACTATTTTTGGTAATTCATCTGGTTTTTTTGGGAAATATGGAAAAAATATTGAAAACATTCATGGAAAAGAATCATGTTTTGAATTTTAAAAATTGTTAATACATGTTTTATAATGATATAGTATTAAGAAAAAAAATTTCATAAAATGGAATTGATATTGATAAATCTGAGTTGGATGTGATAAATTATTTTTCCGATTCAACTTGTGTAATGTATATTAGATCTTTTTCTATTCTAGCTAGATTCAATGGAATATTTTTCAAGTATTTTTAGTAATACTCATCTTCCAAAATCTAGATTACAATTAAAAAAATTTAATTTATTCTTAATGATTATTTTAGAAATAAATTTTACATGAAAAATTAAATGCTAATTACACTACCAATAATGTAACCACTAAATTGGCTATACCCATTTTAGAAACATTGTGGTGTATTAAACCCATATATGGGAGAACCCCTCTAAAAAGTTTTAAGGAAGACCATAACCGATATATTATTTCTAAAATATATTGGATTCTAATCAAGTATACTATACAACAACCAAAAAAGTGTTCTATGAATTTTTTTTAAAATTTAAGATCATATTTTCTTAGAACAAAAGTAGTACATTTTTCATATCATAAAAACCGTTGGTACATGATAAGTATATATGAAAATAATACAAGAATTTAAATGGATTTTATTTTTTCATCGTTTAAACATGAATATCAAAGAGACGAATATAGCAGAAAATATAAGGGAAGATCACTACAACAAGCTCCCAACACTACTAAAGATGAAATTAGATAAGAGTACCCACTAAATAATAACATTCCATGAGAAAAATAAATTACATAATTAAATATTATGTACCATGATATTTTTATATAGTGAATTATTTTGTGACCTCTTAGGTATATTATAATTTTAACCACCATAAAAATATTAAAATTTGTCTCCAGTTTTTTTTTATTTGAGAGGATCCCTTCCATTTCAAAAATTTCAATGGTAATAAGAATAATTTTACCCTCATGTTAAATTGAATCTATTTGCAATTTATATCACAACCTTGAGTTTTGAGGACAATTTGGATATAAATGAAAATTTATAATAGTCTTAGAATCTAGTATTTGTTGGTCATCTATTTTTAAATACTCTCATGAATATTAAATAATGTGAAAGAAATATCAATTTACTCAAATCATTTTTATAAGTAAAGAGGTTTATAAAAAAATTAGCTTCAATAAATTTTTTTAGGTTTTATGTATTTAATTTATTGGACCCTTTAACATATAATTAGTGAATTCAAATATTCTTCCTGATATTGATTATGTAATGAAATGGGAGGAATTTAATGACACCAAAATAGTTGACTGAAATTTTTTGTGTGACTTTTTGTGGTCTAACAAATTTTATTTGATTTAGAGTAAAAGTTTTGATCACCAGTGACTAAACAATCCACTTTTTAAGTAATATAATGGAGGATATGATATAATTGTATGTGTTAAATAACAATACATCGATAGTCTACCACCCTTAAAAAATTTCCAGTATAATGTTTCCTTTTGAGAGACTAAAAATAATTTGTAGAAAATAGTTAAAATTAAATAAGAAACATTTATCATTATTATTGAAGACATATTATAGGAATATAATAAATAATTAAATAAACCTATAGGTATGAGACCATGTTGGATTATTTATGGAGAATGTTTTCATCGATCGGTGGTGTTAGAGCACTAAGAGTATTAGGATGTAAGAAAAGATAAATCTTGATTTTTATAGTGATAGAAAATTTAAGAACCTTTACTTATAATATCTATAATTAATTAAAATATAATTTAATATGAATAATATAAGATAAAATGAGAGAAATTGAGTGGATCACAAAATGTTGATTTGATAAATAATATTTTATCCTAGAGAAAAAGTACTACTATATAATTCTAGACTGATGTTAATTCCATGAAGGATTAATTCTAGGGGTAAGGACCCTTTATAGTAACTCATTTATATCCTTTTGGTTCTATGAAATTTAAAAAATAAAGTGAATCAGTACTATTTTATATCACTGGTTAGAATCTGAGAAGTTCATTAAGAACCTGAACCTTCTTTTCAGGTATGTTTTTCCTTTTTCTGGAGTTCTTGAGAAAAGAGAGGTTTTTGGAAATTTTTGAAGTACACGTCGTGTACATTATGAGTACATGTCATGTACTTAGTTTCCAAATAATATCGTGTTCTGGTCGTGTCAAGGCCGCAAACATGGTCATGTGGGGTGATGTGGAGCCTGCTTAAAGCGGAGTACGTAAAAGGAGAGTACTAGTTGTGTACTCCAAAAGTAGACACCATGTACTTTATTTTGTTTTATTAAATGAACCAGGGACATGTATAACAGACAGAAACCACTTCTTTTAGGTTTCATTCATCTGAGAGTACCAAGAATCCAGAGATCTTCGACAATCCCCTGATCCTCCATCCGTCCTCCAAATCAAATTTATCGGTTGCGTTGGAATTGCATTGGTGAGTTCCATATTCTTCAAGAGCATCGTTTTCCAATTCCTCCACTTTTCATTGTTATCATGCATTGAATATTTTATGTTTTTTCATAGATATACGACGTTTAAAGGATAATCATGATTCGAGGTTCAAGTATATTGATCTCCTAACCCCAATGTAGGTGGTTTGTGCCTTTCGGTTGAATGTCATTGAATTTTATGTGCAGATTCCACCAATTCCATTTAACGGGGTGTTACATGTTTACCGTTTTGACCTTTTTGTTTCTTTGATATACTGGTATGCCTAAGTAAATGATCATTTATTGAGAATAGGGTGAATTGGTGTGCTTTGGATGTATTTCTCATGCATGTTTTTCCTGTTTGTACATTTAGGTCTTGTTTTGCTGTAAAGATGTTGTTTGTTTTCCCATGCCATGTATTGTAGGATGGAGTGTATTTTGTTCTGATATGCTGTTATATTGTAGACTACTATACAAGTAGTTCTTGAGGTTTGATTTGTTTGTTTTGTGATGCTATGCTTGCTTGACTTACACAGGGCCATGAGAAGCTAGTGTATAGATCATAGGGAGAATTTACATTGAGGGCTACTTCAGAGTGTCTTTATAATTATTTGGTGTGAGACCATAGGGGGAATTGATGTTGAATTCTTCCCCAAAGTGTTTTTAGTTCCTCGATAATGGCCACATGGGTAATTGATGTTGGGTGCTTACCCAGAGCACCTTCAGTATGATACGAGACTATAGGGGAATTGACTATGAGTGCTTCCCTAGGGAGTTTATGCATTAGCTGAACGAGAGGGGTGAGACTGTGTGTGCTGCCTAAAGGTTGTCTTGTTCTTGATAGGTAAAACTAGAGGGGATTGGCTGTGGGTACTTCAAAAAGTGTTACGTGTTGTGTTATCTATTTTGATTCTAAATTTTGTGTGGTGTTTTTAATTCTTAAATTGTGTATTGTTTACTGCTTATTGATTCTTTGTTTACTCCTTTCTGTACTTTTACCTACCATATACTCACTAACTGCTTGGCACAAATCTTCGGGAGCATGCCTACTAGTATTTAGTCTCACACCCTGTTTGGCCCATGCTTTTGGGACCAAACAGATTATATTACAATAGGTATAGACAAGGGAAAGAACCCCTCTACTTCGGGAACATGACGTTCTGTGTAGATGGAGATCATGGAAAAAAGAATGTGCTTGCGATGATGAGGAGCAGTTTATCATTTATTTTGTACTTTTGTTGAGTACTTCCTGTATTCTAGCATTGGGACTTGTTTGGATGTTTTCCTAGACATATGTATCATGCATAATTTATATATATATGTGATCCAGTTGTTTTATTATTCCAGTCTTCCGCTTTTTACTATTGTTGGATAATTACTACTTCATGATATCATACGTGTTGCTTAAATCGATTGTGTACTCTGCCAATGAGGGCATAGTTTCCCCACCATCACATACGAGGACCTCACTACTAGTTGGCAGCCTCTAGTGTTCAGGGAAATGCGCTTGAGGCCATGTGACCAACCAGGTACGGGGCACCATTGGGTGGCTTCTAGAACATGGGCGTTACAAAGGTGTAATAGAGGGCTTCATTTATCTTTATATACTGTTTGGAACCTTATCTAGGGATATGATGGAATATGTACTTGGTAATAAGCTGTGCCCCGGAGTAACTAACCCATGTATAGGTAAAAGCCAATCTACCTCATTTAATTTCAATTTTTCTATTTTTTCAATTATTACAGTTGATTTGATTTCACCATGAGTGATTCACATGTTTTGTGTGGTTACTATTGATGTTATTGAGGTTCTATTTCTATCGTAACCCAATGATATGGGGGTATTCTCTCTCATGTATCATATAGGAACTTTTTAGCAACCAAATTCCATGCATTCTTTCCATGTCATCTATGATGCATTAGCGATTTCATGTTATTGGGATAGATGTTGTGTAGAATATGCAAGTGGTTGTGATAGATGCCTTGATAGAGATACCTGCTGTTTAATAGGGAATTATGTGTATGATTTTTTTGAATAAATTCCAAAATTTGGTTCTTGAGGTGTTATGGGCCCTCATGGATCAATATTTGGTTGATCATTGCACTGTCTTCTTGTTTATAACATGTACATGGTTCCAAACTTTGATTCATAGGGAGTTGGCCCCTCACAGATCAGAATTTGGTACATTCAATGCTTGTTATAGTTTTTTCTGGGTTCCAAACTACTTTGTGAGGTTTAGTGTCCAAGAAAACCCAAAATACACACTGTGTAATGTTATGTACATGCCTGGTGTTCTTATGTTCAAGAAGAAACAATTTTTCTTAAGTACACGTCGTCTACTTTTTATACACGCCGTGTAGTCTCTTACCATGTCGCAGGTAGTGTGGCCAGAGACATGGGATGTGGAATGTCTGGAGTGAACTCACTATGTATCATCCATTCACGCTGTGTAGAGTCGACCACATTCCCACCCATGTCACTAACAACACAGGTTGGCCAAGTCGTGTCTAATACACGTCATGTGCCATCTAATCACGTTGTGTAGTCTGACAAAGGTACCTAGTCATGTCCTGAAAAACATGGGATGGTGACACCCTTTCTTGTACATGATGTGTCTGACTTGACCATGTCGTGTAGGTTTACCCAGGTACCCGGCCGTGTCATGAACGACACGGGCTGGGGTTATCCTTTCCCATACATGACGAGTCCATCTACAAAACCCTGTTTAGTGTGAGTTGTGTGTTAGGCTGTGTCACTAACAACACATTCTAGGTGAATCTTGTCTAGTACATGCCATGTATGAATATCACATGCTATATAGTCTTACCTAAGGAGAGCTGTGTTTATTTTTTGTGTAGAAGGACTCTAACAGGGAAAGAGGATTCAAGTAAACACCATGGGTTAAGACAACACGCCGTGTGTTTGGGGTGTTACACGACTAGTTTAGGCAGGATTACACGCCCATGTGAATGACTTTAGGAAACACTCCATATAGGAAATGTACATGCCATGTAGTTATGTTTTTTAAATCATGAATGTTTTCTTCTTCTTGTTCCCTTATTACACTCCATGTTTTCAGTCCCTAATAATAATGATCTAAGTTGTGCACATGACCTTGCAGAGTCATGCCACCTAGACGTCCTCCAGTTGTACGCCATTTTCCAAGAAATGATCAGACACCAATCAAGGATGATCAGGGACCATCTACAGATCCTCCTATTGTGCCAGTCTTGGCACCAGAGGTTATACCTGTTACCGATGCTGATGCACAGTTCAGGGAAGGCGTCATGAGGATGATGCGGTCTTTTCAGGGAGCACTGCCACCTACCCCATTGATGGCTGATTTGACGCAGGTCATCCAGCAGCAATATCCTCGCACTTTCTCAAGGTATGGAGGACCTGCAGCATGAGATTCATGGTTCAAAGCTAGGATAATGATCTTTGAGAATCTATAGACGCCTCCAGAGAGTAGCGTCGATCTCACTACTTATATGATATGTGATTCAAACAAGAGATGGGAGGATGTGATCTCATAGGTTGGTCATCAGCAGGTTATGCCTTTGGAGGAGTTACAGTGCATCTTTTATGAATACTTCTATCTGGATACCCTGAGGGCCGACTGAGCCCGAAATTTTATAATCCTTGAGCAGGGTACCCTATCAGCTATGGAGTACTCCTCTCGATTCACCGAGATTCAGCACTTCAAAACCTTCTTGGGAAGAGATGGGTAATTCCTAGCAAGGATGTTTGAGGATGGCCTTAGACAGGACATCTTCTCTAAGGTGAATATCTTCAGGTTGACATCCATTGCTTCCATAGTCTACCAGGAACTGATCACATAGTAGAATTTGAGGGAATCTGGAGTTGTGAGCCAGGGTGCCTTGACTTCCAGTGTTAGTGCTCCGCCAGCTGTTAACAGGAAGCACCGTAGGGACACCACATGGGGAGATCCGAGTAGGTGGGATGCATCTTCTAGTAGCCAGGTTGTGTGCTACCAGTGTGGTAGAAATGGTCACCTGAGGCCGCAGTGACAGAGAGATCCAGTGTAGTGCCGATCTTGTGGAAATATGGGGAACCTTCAGTGTTACTGTCAGATAAATTCACTAGTAGCTGGTGACATGGGTTCATTTTCGACTCTTCATACAGGTGTAGCTCTTCCAGTTTCTCACATGTCCCGGAACTAGAGTTATTCTGGCCATTCAGGCATAGGTGGAGGTCGCGACAGTAGTGGTCTATCACCAGGCCACCAGTGACAGTAGGGTGGATCAGCTCAGAGCAGTCTGTAAGTTCATAGGGCTGTGGAGCTATACATACATTTTTAGTGGATCAGACTCATCAGAAGAAGGATTCTGACACCTCTATAGTTATAGGTACTATCCTAGTTTCCTCAGTTTTATCTTCTGCTCTTTTTGATACTGGTGCTACACATAGCATTATATATATTGCTTTTTTAGAGATACTTGGGCTCTATATCTTTTCTTCTACCAATGTATTGACACAAGACATTCTACTGGGGATAATAACATCTAGTGTATGTCAGTTCAAGGAGTTCCCTCTTGAGGTAGGTGGGTTTCACTTCCTTTGGGATCATTATGTACTTGAAATGACAGGTTAAGTGTCATTCTTGGAATGGAGTAGATAGTTACCTTCTAGGAAGTCGTATACTATTATCACCACCGGGTGAGTTTCAATTAACTAGAGGGTGGATCTTTTCATCAAAAGGGCAAGTGGGATGTCCAGGCGAGCAGATTGGGTCCAGAAAATCATGGGTTGGGAGCAGTAACAACCCATATTTCTAGTCATTATCTGGATGACCAAGGGACTTCATAGTTAGACTTTCCTCCAGTGGTGGATCATTTTAGTGATGTCTTTCCAGTGGACTTTTTATGTTTGTCTACAGAACATGAGGTAGGCTTTTCTATTGAGCTTTTTCCAAGGGCAGCACTGGTGTCCATTCCTCCTTATAGGATGTATACACCAGAGTTGTAAGAGATCTAGAAAAATTTGGAGGAGTTGCAGGCCAATGGTTTCATCTAACCCAGTAATTCTCCTTGTGGTTCAACTGAGCTTTTTGCAAAGAAGGAAGATGGTACTCTTAGGTTGTGTCTGGATTAAAAGAATTTAAACTAGTTGACGGTCAAGAACTGATCTCCCTTTCTGAGAATTTATGAACTCTTTGATCAGCTTTGAGGAGCTTAGGTGTTCTCGATGATTTATTTGAGGTCCGGATATCATCAGTTGCACATTAGACCATCTCATATACCTCTTACAGTTTTTTGGTGCAGGCATGGTCTATATGATTATATGGTTTTGTCGTTCGGTCTCAAGAACGCGCTAGTAGTTTACATGGTACAGATGAACTGAGATTTCCTACCATACTTGGATTCCATTGTGGTTGGTTTCGTGGATGATATCTTGGTATACTCTCATACTCGACGCGGCCATGATACCCATCTTGAGATCATTTTGAGAACACCAAGTGAGCATCAGTTATATGCTATGCTCTCAATGTTCCACATTTTTATGTACCAGAATCACATCATGGGTCATCTTATCTTAGAGACAGGAGTATATGTAGACCTAGAGAAAGTGAGAGCTGTAGTTTCATGGGAGCAGCCGAAGAACTTCTTTGAGGTGTGAAGTTTTCTAGGGCGGGATGGATACTACGAAAATTTCATGCAGGACTTCTCATGCTTAGAAGAACCACTAAAGTTTCTGACCAAGAAGGGTGAAAAGTTCTTAAGGTCAGATTCTTGTGAGTCATCCATTAAAGAGATGAAGGGAGGTTGACTTCATCACCGATACTAGTCTTTCCAGAGCTAGAAAAGAGCTATACCATTCACTGAGATGCATCAGGTATCAGGTTAGGAGCTGTGCTTATGTAGGGAGATGTAGTCATTGCGTACGAGTCTCGTCAGTTTATGCAACATGAAAATAATTACCTGAAACATGATCTGAAGTTGGCAGCTATTGTTCATGCACAAAATTACTGGAGACATTATCTTCTGGGAGAGCACTTTGTGGTTTTCACTGAGCAAAAGAATCTTAAGTACATATTCACTCAGTGTGATCTGAATATGAGACAGTGAAGGTGGGTTGAGTACCTTCAGTATTTTGAATTTTATCTTGCCTATATGCTTGGTAAAGGTAACAAAGTGGTTGATGCGTTGAGAAAGAGGACTCAGATACAAGTAGTTCGGGAGGCCAGCGGTGAGTGGAAGCTTACGACTCTATTCTCTGAGATGCATTTGGAGGTACACGACAGATAGGGAAATACTTTTCTATCTTCTATAGCTATTACCTCTACTCTTCTAGATCGATTTCAAATGTGCCAGCTATCAGATTATGGAGGCCTAGTATTATGGGAATGTGTTTCAGGAGATGACACTATTTTTGGATGGACTGTAGGTGAGGTTTAAATCTTTTTTTCCAGGGACTTGTATGGGTGCCAGCAGATATACACGAGGGGTTGATGCAGGGATTTTATTCATCAGATTGGGTATTTCATCCTACCGTCACCATGATGTATCGTGCTCTACACCATCAGTATTGGTGGCCAGGTATGAAGAGGTATGTTTTTGGTTTCATCATGAGGTGTTCCACTTGTCAACAGGTGAAGGCGGAGAATAAATGACTAGTAGGGATTTTACAGCAGTTACCCATTTTTGAGTGGAAGTGAAATGATGTCGCGATGGACTTCGGGACTTGTTTACCAAGGTCTCCTCGAGGGAATGATGTAGTTAGGGTTGTCATTGACAGACTCATGAAGGTTTCACACTTTATGATGATCAGGGAGACCATCAGTGTTGATGAGATGGGCGGTTGTACATCTGTGAGATTGTTTGTCTACAGGGACTTCAACAGTCCATTGTTTCACATAGGGATGCATATTTTACTTCTCAGTTCTGGCAAGGGCTTCAGAAGACTTTGGTCACACAAGTACTTTTGAGTACAGCTTACCATCCCCAGACAGATGGCCAGACAGAGTGTATGATTTATGTGTTTGATTATATTCTACGAGAATGAATTATGGATTGTGGAGGTTCTTGGGAGAAACATATACCTCTTGTGGAGTTCACCTACATAAATAGTTTTCAAGAAACTATTCAAATGGCATAGTATGAGGCTTTGTACGGTAGGCCATGCCGATAACCTTTATTTGGGATGGAGGCACGGGAGGCATCTTTTCGGGGACCTCGTCTTGATCAGGAGACCAGAGAGTAGATATAGTCGATTCAAAATTGGATGACCACTACATAGTCTCGACATATGTCCTATGCTGATTAGGGGAGATGAACTCTAGAGTTCGAGGATAAGGATCATGTTTTTCGGCGTGTCGCACAGTGGTTGGGACACAAGAGGATTATGAGATAGGGAAAGTTGTCACTGAGATACGTCGGGCCATTTGAGGTGTTGGAAAGAGTTGGGCCGGTTGACTATTAGTTGCAGTAACCTTAGAGGTATCAGTCTATGCACGAATTCATCTACGTTTCTTTGCTCCGATGTTACTTTTCAGACCCATCTCATGCTTTCCAAACTGAGGAAGTCAGGTTGGAGGTGGATGCAACCTTTGAGGAGCATCTTATCTGGATTTTCGATCACTGTACGATGGTTATCATTGTCCGGTCTATTCCTTTGGTATGGGTTCTATGAAAGAATGGGAGATTATAGGATGATACTTGGGAGAGGGAGGCTGATGTACGATCACAGTGGCCAGATTTGTTCATGGTTTCTTCTTCTACGCCGTGCTAGAGAAGTCTGGGGAAAATTTTATTTAAGGGGGGAAGTTTGTAAGACTCCAGACCTTCTTTTTAGTTATGTTTTTACTTTTTTTGGAGTTTTTATGAAAAGGGGAGTTTTTTGAAATTTTTGTAGTACATGTGGTGTACATCGTTGCCACATAAGGTTGTGTTCTGTCCGTGTCATGGCCATACACACAGATGTGTGGGGTGATGTGGAGGCCGCTTAAAGCGGTATATAAAAAAGGAGATTACACACTGTGTACTCCAAAAGAACACACCGTTTTTTTATTAAATGCACTGTGGTTGTGTCTGACAGGCAAAAACCACTTTTTTAGGCTTCGTTCGTCTGATAGCACCGTGCATCTATTGATTTTTAACGAGACCTCGATCCTCTGTCTCTTCTCCAAATTGAACTCAGTCAGTTGCGTTGGAATCACATCAGTGATTTCTCTCTTCTTATAGAGTATTGTTATCCAATTCCTCCTCTTTTCCTGGTTATCATGGGTTGAACATTTTATGATTTTTCATAGATCTACGATGTTATATGGATATTCAAGCTTCAAGGTTCAAGTATATTGATCTATTAACCCCGAGGTAGGTGGTTTGTGACTTTTAGTTGAATGTCTTTGAGTTTTATGTGCAAATTCCACCAATACCCTTGAATGAGGTGTTGTGTGTTTACCGTTTTGACCCTGTTGTTTCTCTGCTATACTGGTATGCCTGAGTAGATGATTATTGATTGAGAATAGGGTGAATTGTTATGCATAAGATTTATTTCCCATGTATGTTTTTCACGTTTTAACCTTTGGGTCTGGTTTTCATGTTAGTATGCTATTTTTTCCCATGCATAGTATTGTAGGATGGAGTGAATTTTTTTCTTACATGTTGTTCTGTTGTAGACAACTATCCAAGTAGTTATTAAGGATTACTTTGGCCGTTACATGATGATATGATTTCTTTAATTACACATGGCTATGAGAACCTAGTATATAGACCATATGGAGAAATAAAGTTGAGGGATTCTCTAGAGTGTCTCTATATTTATACGATGTGAGACCACATGGGGAATAGATGTTGAGTGCTTCCCCAGAGAGTCTTTATTTCCTCGACGTGGACCACAGGGGGAGTTGACGTTGAGTTCTTCCCCAGAGAGCCTTTAGTACAATAAGAGACTATCGAGGGAGTTGACTGTGACTGCATCCCCAGAGAGTCTATACTTTAGCTAAACCAGAGGGGTGAGACTGTGTTTTCCATCCAGAGGGTTGCTTGTTCTTGATAGGTAGAACCATAGGGGATATATTCTGGGTACTTCCCAAGGGTTAACCTATTGTGTTATTTGTTTTGTTGTTGCATTCAGTGTGGTGTTTTCAAGGCTTAATATATTGATTGTTTACTCTTTAGTGCTTCCTTATTTACTACTTTCTGTACTTTTACCTACCATATACACACTGACTGTTAGGAACAGATATTTGGGTGGATGCCTACTGGGATTTAGACTCACACCCTATTTTGGCCTTGCTTTTGGGCCTAAACAAATTTTAGTGTTTCCTGTATAGACAAGGGAAACCACCATTCTACTTCAGGTACATGACTTGCTGTAGAGCTGGAGGGCATGGGACCAAGCCTATGCTTGTGATGCTGAGGAGCTGTTTATCTTTTATTTTGTACATTGGTTTAGTACATTTTGTATTCTAGCATTGTGACTTGTTTTACTGCTTTCATAGACATATGTATAAGGTATCATTTATATGTATATGTGCTCTAGTTGTTTTATTATTACTGTGTTTTTATTTTTACTGTTGTTGGATAATTACTGCTTCCACTGTCGTACGCGTTGTTTACCTCCGCTGTATACTCTTCCAATGAGGGCATAGTTTCCCCACCATCACATAAAAGGCCCTCACTACAAGTCGGAAGCCTCTGGCATTCAGGGAAATGCGCTTGAAACCATGTCACCAACCGGGTATGGGGCCCCATTGGGTGGCTTCCCGAACTAGGGCATTACAGGTTCCATGTAAATATACCCCTTGAATTTGGGGAGAAGATCTAATGTATCTAACAAGTCTATTAATCACACATAATGAGGTAACATTGATCCAATTCAATTAAAAAATAAATATTTTGAGAGAAAAACCATTTTTTAGTATTTTTTTTATTATAGTAATTTTGGATATACACACCCTTCCATTTTCCCCTTTGAACAACAATGAATTACACTTGCCTGATCTATTTTATTCTACATGACCGTCATAAAAGAAAGGTATTCAGAAGTCCAAAATCATTTGATTAGAAGACGAAAAGGGATAAAATGATTACTATGGAAAGGGGAATTCAATCTTAACATCATTAGATTATCTTCAATCATTTTTTTCTTGAAAACAATTTGTTTTAGTTGAACATGAGGACAACATTACTATACTTAGAATTACCAATTTACATAGACTATCAAGGTGACAACCATTTCAAAGTGATATTATGATTCAGTGTATTATATTTCAATGATGATGATATTTAATGAGTAAATTATGGGTATAGGATGATTAGAGAAGATAATATGATTTTAAGTTGATGAAGGGAATCTAGGGATTTATGTAAATGATATTTCCATACAATTATTTATGTTCCAGTTTTATAAAAATCATGTGGATTCATTTTTCATTATTACTCATGAAATTAGTGATTTAATAATACATATTATTTATTCCCTAGAAGATTTATGGACCTAATGTTTCTAGTTATATCATCACCATACTTCTTGAGAGAACATGGGGCTAACCACTTAATAAATCTTACATTGGATCTTTTCAAAGCTATGATTGTAAATGAACAAATTTAATAGTTTTAATTCATTATTATTTATTTCACCCTTAACCTTCATACCACCTTCTGCATTAATAATTTCTTAGTGCATAAAATCGTTGAATGACCTTGATAGTAATGAGCCATGTTATAATTTAATATTTCACATTCCTATAGTAATCTACATTTTCATGATATTTTAATGTTAAAGTATGGTTATTGGAGAAGTCATAGAAGAATGGGTTCCCTACATTATAATGAAAACGTGTAGGGGATCTCCCTTGTGGGTATTGATTAAGCATAATGATCAATCACAATATTTTAATGTTAACACTTCCAAAAAGGGTTGTGACATGGGAGATAAAAACACTATAAGCAGACTAATGATTTTAAAATCTGTGATAATTTCGTGGGTGTGAGATTAATTTAATGATAAAATTCAATTAAGAAAAAAAATATGATAAATAGTAGAGAATGGAAAAAAATAATAATGTGGGGAAAATTGTGGAGGCTTAATATAATTCATTAATCTTGAATTTTTATGATTATTTCTTTTATTTTTCGGAATTGTGAGTGATTTTGTTGAGAAGATATTTTGATTAGTATTTTATTTTCAATATAATTCATCAATATTAAGAGAGTTTACCAAATTTTGATATTTAATTTGAACATCTTATCCTCCAACCTAAAGCCTTAGTGTCATTGGATCCCTAATTGAAAATTACATAAGATTTCATATGAATTTTGTCTTTACAATGTGGAGAATATTAGTCATTTACAAGCCTATAGAAAACGAGATTATACTCCCAGTATAAGAAAAACTCTACATGATTCTATATCATGTGTGATTGGAGAAAGGATTTCAAAATGATGTGGATCATGAATTGGGGTGCCTAATAATAATGAATTTATAAGCATAAATAAATGGAAGGAGAAGAACCCCCACAATTCCATTAGGATAATGTACAATGAATTGATGCATTGGTTTCTTTGAAATGTATACAATTGGGAAACTATTTTATATTTAAATTACTGTTTTTATTTCTTGATATTATTAGTGTTTGATTTTATATCTTTGGAATTTGAATATCAGTAGTATACTATTCCTCTATAATTTATGTTGAGATTGAATGCATTAAGAAAAACAAAGTTCAGTTGTGGAAGTAATTCATGATCATAATATTTAAATGATTTTTAAAAAAATATATATTCTATTTTTCCAAAATAATAAATTGATACATTATATTTTGGTTTTTCATTTTTCACATAATATTTTTACAAAAAAAATCAAAATAATTTTTTAATGCATTATTATTAAGGAAAATCAATGTTCATTACATAAAGAACAAGACACCATTTTTCCCATTATTTGTAAAAGTGGTCTTTAAACCACTAGGAAAATTGGAGTGAGATCCCTATAGATATGAAAGCATGAAGATCTCACATGGGATAACCAACAGTCCTTGATGAATAGAACAAGAAACCCACACCTGAACCATGTGCCTAGGGTGGGATGAAGCCTACTAGGAAAATTTGTGTAGAATCACCTGTGTCTGTGTGTGAGATGTTTAAGTAGGTCTCATTCAAAAAGTAGACATCTTAGATAATGAATAAATATGATTACTTATCAAGAAGATATTGATGAATACATTATTGATGTGGGATGGATTTATAAGTGGTTACTTATTATATTTAGTAAAATGATGTTGCCCCGCCATAGATCCATATCTCTCCAAATCAGATATTTCTTCATCACTGCTACCATACACAACACCATTAGACTGAAACAACCATACAATAGAGATGTCAATTTATGGAACAAATTTTTTTAGGTCACACCTCTAATAACTACCCTATTTATTTCTGACTAGATAGATGACATTCTAAATATCAAGAGATGCCTTTGAGGGGTCAAATGAATGTAATGATCTGATACCATTAGGTGCCACCATTTATATACCAGAGATCTGTGCAAGGGATATGATAAATATTATCAGTGCAAACCAGAATGCACTGATAAAAGGGGGGCAAATATCAAGGCTAGCTAAATGCGCAAATAAATTTACCCTTTATCAGGGATAAAAAATCACTGACAAAAGTATTTAATAATTTTTTTTAATAATTTATTTAAATTTATTATATTTATATTGAAAAATAATTTTTATTTGTTTACATTAAAATTGGATGTTTATAATTAATATAGATATTTTAATAATTCAAATATATATATAATGTTAAAAAAATGTATAAGATTATTATTAAACACAGAAATGTTTAAATAGTATAAGATTATAAAAAATTTCATAAAATAATAAATTTATTTTTTATATTTATAATATTAATAACTATATATTTATAATTATATATAAATACTATTTCAAAATATATATTTATATATAATTGTATATATATATATATATGATTCCAATGAATTTCGTTGTTAAATATATTGATTCATGAATATTATTGATGTTCACATGATAGGTATTCCTCATGAATTTTCATTTACACATTACACAGTCATTATTATTCATGTTGTACATATATATTTGATAACTCATTTATTTTGATCTATAATTTACTTGGTAGATATATATATATATATATATTTAATTATATACCAATATTTATAATGATATTTATACCAAAAATATTCGAGGTCATTTATAAAGATATATATAATTATTAATATATATATATTTATATATGTATTATTAGAAAATTATAATAAATTTATTTATTATAATTATAAAGTTATAAATATATTTAATTAAATAAGAATATTTATAAATATATGTTTTTTACTTTCATTATAGTTAATATCCTCTTTTTGTCTTTCAAAATTTTTTAATGATTATTTATATTTTTCAATCAATATATATATATATTAAAATAATTATAAAATTATAATAAAGATATTTATTATATATAATTTTAAATCTAATAAATATATTTATTATTAGAAAATGAAAGTACACAAGGATGGATGATGAATATAAGAAGAATCCTAACTTCATCTTTAGAGACATACCATGGGGTTGATCTTCATTAGGATCGACTTCATAGTCTCTGGCTTTGTGGTCCATTGTTGTATTTTCCTAATTCTCTCAAGATGGAAGATTATCATTATAGAATCTCATTATGAGATGATCTAATATTTAAGCAATAATGTTTTTTGTCCTAAGGCATAAGCTCTGGTGTGTTGGGGCAAGTCCCTAGATCACTTAGCACACTTATGTATTTTAATGTTTTGATGTGACCTTGTACTATTTATGCCAGTGAGGCCACTGGATCAGTCAGTCATGGGTGGTTGGGGTCTATCCTACCTTTTCATGCAGTTTACAGTTGTACCATTACTCTGGAATTTGATGCTTCACAACCTCTGGAACCGATTACATGTTTTTGTGGGTGATGGTTCTGAAGCTGCTTGTAAAAGTAAGCCAATGAAGAATATTTATGATGTACTACTTCAGGTGAAGTTACAACCCATGATGGATGATGTTTCTCAGGTCAGATCCTATTTGCTGCTCTGTGGCATGAATTTTTTTTGAAGGTAGGTTGTTTTTGTTGATTAATTCATTCTGGGTTGTTGTTTGAAACATATTGATATATCTTCATGTATTATCTCATTTATTGTTGGTGTAGACACATTACACCTCGAGCATGACTTGTAACATTGTTTAGTTGATAAATTTTTTAGGGGCATGAATTGGTGACCAATTCATGTCTTTGTTTGACAAAAAAATTATTTATAATCAATTAATAATTATATATAAATATCAATTTAATATATATATATATAATTAAATATAATTAAATATATATATATATAATTATAAAATTCTAATAAATATACTTATTATACACATAATGATATAAATATTTAGAATTCAACAATGATATAAAAATATATATAAAAATATACAAATATTTATAACTATATTAAAATATTTATAATTAAAATTATAATTAATAAAAATATATTTAAATATTTATTAAAGTATAATGTATAAAATAATAATATGTATTTATGAAATTAAAAATGTTATATGTATTTTTGTTATAATTTTACAATTATTGAAATAAAAAATTAATTAAATAAATATCTAAATATTATTATAACTATAAATAAATATATAATTTTTATAACTATAAATTAATATATAAATTCCTAGATATTAATTTATTATTAATTTATAATAAACTAGTACTCCGCCCGTGCGATGCACGATACTATAAAATAATTCTTACTATTAACTATAGATTACTATTTATAAAACATAATAGTTTATTATCTCTCTTCTTAAGAGTAATTTTTGTAATAGTCCCGAAGAAACAGAAACGTTTACTGTATTTGACCCAAATATAAGTGGTGAATAATTTTGAATTATATGTGAATCTATTAAGAAGACATAAATATAAAATGTTAAATTAAGATACATCAATTGTAATGTGAATCTCTTTCGAATAGTCAAGGATGTAAACCTGAATTCAATATAAACTGCATTTAGGAAAACAATATTGCATACTATGAAAGACAAAGTCGAAGAGGAGTTACTTAAATAATAGTTTATCTAATAAAAAATGAGATGTGCTGAGGAATAATTATAATACAATAAAATATTGTTGTCAAAAAATAAAGACGTTGTGATGTTTATACATGGAGTAATTTTCCAACAAGTAGAAGATGTCCGCAATTCATTTCATCTTTGCCTCACCAATACAAGATTGGATGGAATCTTCCTTGTCTAACACATCAGAAGAGTACCTGAAAATTCAGCATAAGAATACAACAAAAGAATATATACAACATAAGTATACAACATAAGAATACCTAAATATGCAGAATAAGTATTAATGTCACCGATAAATGGACATGAATGAAATATCCAACTAAAAAAGAAGATTCATATGGATATAAAGCACACAACATTAGTTTATACATTATAACATATAAATGAACATGAATGAAAAGAACATTAAATGTAGCATACCCCTCCCCCTAGCCTCATCCTCCCCTCCCCTCCCCTCTCCCCTGGCCAACCTTTTCCACCAGCACCCCCTCCCCCCTGCCATCATCCTCCGCTCCCCTCCACTCCCCTCCCCTCCATCCTGCCCAGCCCCTCCCCTCCCCTCTCCTCCAACCATCCCAAAAACTACCCCTCCCCTCCCCCCGTCCCAACCTTTTCCCCCTGCCATCACCCTCTCGTCCCCTACACTCCCCTCAAGCCTGCCCAGACCCTCCCCTACCCTCCCCTCCATCTTGCCCAGCCCCTCCCCTCCCCACCCCTCCAACCTGCCCAGCAACTGCCCCTCCCCTCCCCCAGCCAAACCTTTTCCCCCTACCATCACCCTGCCCTCCCCTGCCCTCCCCTCCAACCTACCCAGAAACTTCCCCTCCCATCCCCTCCATCTAGCCCAGCCCCTCCCCTCCCCTCCCCTCCAACCTGCCCAGCAACAACCCCTCCCATCCCCTCCTCTGTGCCCAACCTTTTCAGCCACCCATCACCCCCTCCCCTCCCCTCCCCTCTATCCTGCCCAGCCCCTCCCCACCCCTCCCCCCCTGCCCAACCTTTTCCCTCTGCCATCACCCTCCCCTCTCCTCCCCTCCCATCCAGCCTGCCCAGCCCCTACCCCTCCCCTCCCATCCCCCCTTCCCAACATTTTCCTCCAATAGCCCCTACCCCCTGCCATCATCCTCTCCTCTCCTCCCCTCCCCTCTAACCTGCCCATCCCCTACCTATATGCTATAAAATTATAAAAGAATCCCCCATACTGGAAATCCTCCAAAAACACTATATTTTAATGGTCAATTTAGATAAAGACGTCATCTAGTAAGAAATCAATTCAGTGTGCCAAAAAAATACTAAGCTTACAGAACAAATTGCTTTAGGTTTCATCAGAAATTCTGCAAGTGTAGGGGGAAATTTGGTGATGGCGCAAAGAAATTATTATCCCTCAAACATTACTATAGTATTTTTTTGTGGATTCTGTGGTTGACATTTTGGATGGAAATATACATGAGAAACTTTCATTCGTAGTGTAGTCTAAAAAAGTGTGAAATTGACACTCAAATAGTGATAAATGGGGTGCAATAGACCTCCATGGGCCTTCCTATTTATAAAGGGGGGAAACCCTAATGTATAATGACAATTGTTTCATGTTATTGACAAAATCCGATCCAAACCGCTAAATCCCTCGATGGAAATGGAAGAAGAAGAACATGGGAAGACCTTATAATGGTATTTTGCAACACAATCAAACACTGAAAATCATTGAGGGGTGAACCCCCACCCCAACCCCACCCCAAATTTCTAGCATGCCCTGGTACCCCAACTACCCAACGTCCCCCCGCCCAGCACCTTCCACCACCATTCCCCCCTGCCTAACTCCTTCCCCCAACAATCCCCCCTTTCCAGCCCCTTCCCCCATAACCCCAACCCCTGGCCAACCTCTTCCCCTCTAGGCACTTCCCTTTGCCCTCATCTTTCTTCCCCCTCCCCTCATCTCCTCTACAACTAGCAAAGATCCTCCCCTCCCATCCCCACTAACAAAAATCTCCTCCCACCCTTTACATCATGTCCTGGTACCCCCACTACCCAGCTTCCCCTGCCCAGTACCTTCCCCCACGAGTCCCCCCTACCTAGCCCCTTCCCCCATAACTCCCCCCCCCCTTTCCAGCCCCTTCCCAACCACTCCCCCCTTTCCAGCCCCTTCCCCCTGCAATTCCCCTTTTTCCAGCCCCTTCCCCCATAACCCCCTGGCCAACCTTTTCCCCCACCAGTTTTGTCCCCCCTTACAACTATAGAAGTAAGTAGTGCATCACGAACTACCCATTCAAGTGTTGTGTAATTTAATCATTATAAACCATCCAATGAGCCAATAAAAAATCTAAAGTGTAACATTACATAATAATGTACTTTGTATACCTTTATGGAGCTCCTTGCAATACACCCCCTCCTAAAGGTGTTGTTTAACCAGCAAAGAAAAGTTAAAATTGCGTAATCCTAAAATTAATGGCTAAATGAACATATTTCACTATCAATGATAAAAACACTACAGAGGGCCTCCCCCCTACCCAGCACTACCCTCCACCTGTTCTGTCCCCCATTACAACTTGTCCTCAATCCTGCCCATCACCACCCCCACCCATTACCAACCCCTCCCCTCCCCTCCCCTCCCCCCTGCCTGACCCCTTCCATCCCTTACCACCTTAGCAGCCTCTGCTGCCACCCCATCCCAGCACACCCCCTTCCACCTCATCTTCCCTCCTTCCTAGCAGCAACCCCACCAGGGCTCTCCTACCTGCCCAGCCCCTTTCCCACAAGCCCCCACCAGGACCAACCTCCCTGCCCTGCCCCTTCTCCCACTAGCACTGAAATACAAAAATTAATGGTTGATATGTAATATAGTTAAAATATACTATGTAAGATGATAGATATGAAATTTGATGATACAATAAAATGATATCGTATTACCATTCAAACCTGTAGAACATATCAGTCATTCTTTTCTATTTTGTCCTTGAATTTATCCTTCATTTGGATTCCCATATGTTTTGTTTGACTTGCTATATCGATAGTTTCAGGTGGGATATGATGAGATTGCTCAATAAAATCTACATTTAGTAAATTAGTCAGTAGGTTTTTTTATATATAGAATGCAGTTGAAAGAAGCATCAGATCTATGAGCAATTACAATGTAGGATGAAAATAATTTCTTGTAAAGCATATTCAAAGGGAGAAAATACATATATACCAGAATGATTGATGATACCGAAGATGATGTTTCAAATATAGAGCCATCCTTTTCACGGAGTCCAAATTATTCAACATTCTGATGTTCCTATAATAGTAGAATAACGAATTAATCTAGTGGAATGTTCTTTACTCACAGGGAATTAAAAATGATGATAATGGATTATATTGTATCTGACCATGATAATGCACACTACTTACATTTGTACAGCCACTGCTCTGAAGATTCTTTATATAAATAATAAGACAAATAACTATTTACAGCCTATCTATATTAATGGATATTAGGATAGGTAATAGAATCTACCTGAAATTCCGTGAAGATATCATTGAAGTTGGTGATGTAGTTTTCATTACTGGTGATGAATATTACCTTGTATGAGTTTTTTGTACCGAACGGTGATGATTTTGAATATTATATTTTAACACTTCAATTGACAGGAGAACCCTTTTTGATTTGAAAACAGTCAATTTAGTAGAAAAACCGTGCTCATCCTCAGCCTTATTTAAGGAAAAAACTAAATGTTGGTTTAAATGAAGAGAACATATTTTGTCATAATGAAAGTTTATTATCTAGTAGTACCTGAATCAAATAATCCTGTAGATCTGAAACATTTTGTCTCACAAATTGCATTACTTGTTTATCAAATAGGACAACCGATAAAGAGTCCGTGGAATTAGTCACAAGCAGCTGCACTCGAAATTTGTTGATTTATAAATATAATTAGAAAGGGATTTAGGATAAGTGAAATTAATTAAAAATGATATATTAAGTAACTAATAAAATGTTAAAAATAAGAAAAAATAGGAACCTGGGTACAGTGAAAGTTACAGATTTCTTGCAGTTACTCCACATAATTTTTCCATCACCATTATGCACCTTTTTCATTCAAGAATTGCATGAACCATTGAAACATTTCTGAGTTGTTTAAATATTTTTATGGTGACATAAATCAAGCACTTTGTAGGCTGTACAACATTGAAAATAATGTAGATAATGAAATTCTATAGTAATATACAGGTTCAAGAGAATAATAAATGCATAATTAAATTTGTAAATTTGTTATATACTACATACCTTATAATAATTCATCACTTCAGAAATGGTTTTTTATATTCCCAATATATCAATGGTGTAGAGAATGAAGATGGGTTCATTGGTGCTGGACTATGAATCTCTGATGACATTATAAACGTACATCTGAAAATTGAAAAATGCAACTCAAATGTCAAACATAACATCTACATCTATCATATAATAATCATTGGATAGAATATACAAAAATGACAATAAATTCAACTGTATAGAGAACCTTTTTTAGGATGATTAATCATCTTCAATATAATGATTGAAAAGGATTTTCATCGCATGAGTGGCAGATTTCAGAATAATAGTCTGAAAGTAGTTTTAAAGTGATTTCAGTTGGATTACAGGTTTAAAACTTTTAAAACCATTGATAAATGGAATCACAATAAGGCATTGTGTTGTTAGAGAGCATACTATTTAATTTCTTAACTCTAACGAGTTGTAATTTTAAAACATTTGATGAATTGATGATTTCTTCCAAGTAAGAAGTCATCTGGTTAGCATAGTCACCCCATAAACTGCATTTAAGTTGTAACCCACTGCAGAATAGCATTTTCCCTATAATGTTAAATATGAACAGTGGGTCAGACATACTAAAACGACGTAATGACTAACCTTTCATCCTATATGAAAACTTTCACTTTGAAATTGCTATTAACCAATGCTTCAAGATGATTTGAGCAATTTAAATATCCAATAATTTCTAAAACATATAAGAAAGAAGAAAAGATTCTATACTGTAATCTAATAAAATTTGATAATAATCCGTAAAATGAAATATTGATCAACAAACATACTGTACTAACAGTAATAAAATGTTTCAAAAATATCAATAAACTTTTTCCTATTAAATTTTGTTCTGGAACCTTTCTTTGAATAATGTCTTCAAATGAAGTAAAATCAAAATAGAAATGTTGTAGCGGTGCATCACATGGCCACACATGCATTGTTGATGTGAATAGTACTCGACATACATGTCTAGTTATTAAGTAGGTAACTTGATTTGCAGATATCTGCATGTTTTGTATGAAATAGCTCATCCCATCCCATAATATATTTTTGAACTTCGATGAAATATGACACCCAGTAACAGTACAATCTTTCTTTGCTTTCTGGAGAATTAAATTTATAACAATGTCAAGAATTGAAAGACATATAAATCAACTTGAAAAATATGCGGTATACTTAAATTGAGAAGAGAAATGAAGTATAAGAAAGATAATATGAATTCTATTATTTTTATTATTTTACCTGTATATATCCAAGAATCATATCAATCGCCACAATATCATTGGATTACCTAGAAGATGTATTGCACCACATATTTAAAATACATAGTTGTATATTCAATGTTTCTTCGGTATCCGGTGTGATATCATTCAAAGAGGTAATTGATTGCGATATTTTGTTACGAATATGCTGTTTTATATTTTTTTTTACAATGAGACCATAATCAGAAACATTGACATTCATAAAATCAGGCATTAATAAATTGAGTAGAACCAAACATTGATTGTTTAACATAAAATTTAACATATAACTAACACAATAAATGGAATATTTCTTTGTAGATAATATTTTGTATTGATTCACGAGTTGTGGGATTATTATCACTAACTACTATTTTTAAACCTAATAGTGATGTGACTCTAGATAGAGCAACATATAATTAACAATGAAAATACACAAGTTTTCGAAGATACAACCCAACAGAAGACAGTGTTTGTTCTTGAATTTGGTTAATAGTCATAGCATAAGAAACAGTCAAAGGATATTGTCTTCTTTGCAGTTTAAAAGGCCACCGACTATCGGAGTTTGTCATAATTAATCTTGGAAGGAAAGAAAGATATCTGGAATTACATCCACATAGAATTCTTGCTCTGATGACATGATCCCCCAAATGTGTAACAATCAAGAGAGTCCCATTCCATAATCCCACAGACTGATCTACACTTCGAAGCCGCATGACAGGAACACCAATTTTGAGTGTAATATTATAGGCATCCATCCATGAAACATTAATCCCATTTAACATATCAGATGTGTAAATATTTTCTGGCCTAACTATACCAAAACTGGCATCACAAACTGAATCTGAGATGAAATAATATTTGCATTCAGAAGACGTGAGGGACATCAAGTACGCATTCACTTCTTCAACAATATCCCGAATTAGAGCTAAGATGGCACGATCATTAAGATAATTAACATCAGCATGATTACAGATGAATTTGGGATAACTATGTTCAAAAATCATAGAAATTGGATCTTCAGTCGAAGCAAGAAGATATGCGGGCCGAATTAGAATTGTAGCCTCCCCATCATTTGTTTGTGTAATGTTAAATTCACTAATATCTAAAGTCCATTTGGAAAATTCAAGAACCTCATTAGTAACTGTAGAAGAATTTGAAAGGAATCTCATGTTCCTTGTCAGTTTTAGAATGCAACAATGTTTCCACAAGTATGAAGTCGGTATACTTGAAGAAAATATTTCATTTCTATTACCACCTAGTACGACTAGTAGTATTTTCTTGAAATCCACACCCAATACAACAGTTATTCCACCAAATGGAAAATTTGAGGCATTATCATTTTCTATGGACATATATCTTTTAGAGTACGGTCGACAGCTTCAAAACAATGCTTATGAATCATTGGTGCCTCATCCTAAATAATAATCTTTGTTAACTATAGAAGATCAGCGACATCACTGCCTTGTTGAATATTTCAAACAAAGTTTTTTGAAATAGAAATCGGAATTCAAAATTTGGAATGTGATGTCCTCCCACCCGGTAGCAGTAATGATTCAATTCCACTGGATGCAACTGCCAGAACAATTTTACCTTCTGACCGTAGTAATTATGTCAAAACCTTCCAAATATAAGTTTTACCTGTGCCTCCATGACCATGCAAGAAAAAGAAACCTCCAGCATATGCACTTAATAAAGACATAATGGTACTCATCACGTAATTCTGTTCATCAGTCATCATACATTGCAATGTCAGATACTCATTCTGAAGACTCTCAGTGTTATGATTTAGTTCATTAGCTACCAATTGATTTCCTTGAGAGACAATTTCAGAATCCGGAATGGGCATGGGTGGAAAAGATTGAAGAGATCTACCATTCCTCTGTAGTAGGTTTCCTATTTCAATCAAAGCATACATCTTTTTTTTTATGATACGTGGGTGTCAAATCTAAATGGAATCATGAAATATTGTTATTTAATTTGTAAAATGTATTAATAAAGAATAAAAAGTTATTGAATTAACAACTACACATTTCACATTATATAGATTGAGAAATAAGACAACATATACAATGAATTTGTATCCTATTTTGTTGCGCATAGAGAATGTATTCATAGAGGAGCTCCCATTTTTCATGCCATACAATGTCTGGGAAAGACATATTGTTTGAGAATAAAATGCTACCAAAAAGTCTACGCATAGACCGTCCCGCATCCCAAGTCGACACCTCCTTTATTGCATCAATAAATTCTCTCTCATCAGCAAGAAGTCCGAATGTAGAACATGCCTCACGAAAAGTAAAATGAATAATTTTGTGGACAGTTTTAATACTGTCAAAAGAAGTTGCACCTCTAATCTATGTGAGCATTAAATGGAGGTAATATAGCTCTCCATTTGTCAGTGGCACATAATATAGTCTACCAATACTGAACCCCTACTTTCTTGGACACCATATTTTTTCACATTGGTGGAATACAAATCTAGTTGGAAATTATGCGAATATGAGACATCTTCCTTCCGGGTAAGCAATATTAGCTTGAAACCATGTCGTAAGCATTGATTCAAGAAATATTATCCTTACTCAAGACATCTTCAATATGATCATTGTCTTTGTACGTAACACTATTTTGTCCTGGAAAATGAAAACGTAATCTTTCAATAGGGGGATATCTATAGTGGATATAATTGGAAAATATCCTCCAAGATTCCTCGCAAGGTGATATGTTGCAAAAATCATAATACATTTTAATCTCATCGATATGATTTCCAGACAATCCAGTAGTGTTGATTACATACAGAACTGCTGTTACGCGATAATTATCTTTGGTAATATACCTAAACAAATTTTCCAATACAGGTAGGAGTACCTATTTTTCCATCTCTACATAAAAATAGTAGAACATATACATGAGGAAATCCATATTTCTGAAATTCCACTGTACGAACAACCACCCAGAATGTGATAATATAAATGACGCAGTTCAACAAAAGATTCAAAAAATTAGAAAAATTATGTGTCAAAAGATACATCATATTTAAAAAGGTACTTGCTCTTGACATTCAAAAAAAATGTCTCTCTCATAAATCTTTCATTAACTGGTAAAAATTAATATTGAAAATTCTGGATACTATGTGTGGGCAGTCTGAAGGAAGAAGATTGTGATGTGATACAAATATGGTGATTTCAGGCCATAGAGGATGGAATGTAAATGTTAAAAACATATCTGGATATCCTGACCAATTTCATATTGACATTGAATCTTGGAAGTTTTTAATCATATAACTGGGACCACCAGTAAATGTTGACGGTAAAATGATTCTCTTCCCGCATGTATACCCATCACCGTCACCTCAATGAAAAGCATCTTGCAGCCCATGGTACAACTCAACCCTCAATAATTTTAGATTGAAGTGTATGAAGGATAATCTTTGAGACTCTATCATTGTATAAAAATCAACAATAAATTGTTGCAACAGTTTTCTTGAATGTTGTAATATCGATGTATAACTCGACCATCATTGCATGCGAATGGAGAAGTATTCACGCATTGTTACATTCTGAACCTTTTTACATGTACTCATAAATGTAGATCGATGAAAAAAAAATTCAACATATCCATCTTGACCATTTATGAAAATTAACGGATATTGCAATAGAATGTACAAGGGATGATGCTCATCAATCTACTGCAAATCACCACTTCTTCTTTGAATGATAATATCTCTTTCATAGTTAAGATCATTAATGTCACAGATAATAAGCATCACAATCTCAGAAGTAGTAAGCAAGTTTTATGTCGACGCATCTATTTGTCATCTCTTAAGGAGGCACAAATTTACGTTTTCATGTTCTTGATGATCAAGAACATCCTTTGAACTTTTGAAATGATGAGCTAAAACAATAATTTCATGAAGCATTTTTTGTATGTTGACAACAATATTTTGATTGACCACTGTGTTTGAATTTTCTCTAGCATAAATACAATGTGAATTAAATTTAGAATGAAGTGAAATAATGAGAGGCTCGTAAATTTTTCAACCTTGGTGTCAAATATTACCTGACATTCAAAATCGTTTTCTGAGACTCATTCGTAGTATCATAAACATATAGCTGGGAAAATCCAGGTGGATTTCCCTCTAGAGGACACAAACAACCTATATGATGGTAGTATTGTCCATTTAATCTGAATATGATTGGAGCTCTTCCATTATTGAATGATATGTCAACCTTACCGCCCATTGACGTGAACGCAAACATATAATTTTAAATATTCATACATTCTTCCAATGTTCTTGCCTCCATATAGTTTTGATTAAATACTAACGTTCGCAGGTATGGAGGACATGACGGTAGTAATTGTAATGAGACTTTACCAAGCATGCAACATACACCAAACCGTGGGTTTTCTTTGGAGCTGTATTTTATATTTCTCTCATAAAACTAAAATATAGATCCACAATATTGGTAGATATTAGAGGGGTCTCTACTATTTAGATATTCTACAGGTGAATAAGGGTTGAATGAATGGTTTAAATAAACATGGCGGCATAAATTAAATAAAACTGTGATTACATGATTAATATTTTATAATAAAAGGTAAAAATAATACAGTGACCTACATTTTCTGCAAGGTGGAGTAGTTAAATTATTTATATAGTAGTATTTTCTTTTAGTTAGTAATAAAATTCATAAGTATTTTGTGTACTGTAACAGATGGTTTTATAGTCGGTCAAACCTAGACAGTGTCTTCTAGGACTAATCCCATCATTGATTTCAGTAGTTGTAACATCTCTTTCTAAACTAACATGACTAAAATTAGATGACACATCCTTTTCAAGTGTAAAATATTCCTTTAAATTAATTAGAAATAATGAGATAATGGATATATATATAGCCACAAAAGATGAATACCTGAATTTTCGGCAAGGTTTAGTAGTTGCATTCTTTCTGCAGTAGTATTTTGATTTAATTAGTAAGAAAATGCATATGAAATATTAGTAAATTAATAGATGATTATGTGGTTGGTCAAACCTGAATAGTATTTTTGATGAGTAATTCCAGCATTGATTTCACTAGTTGATACATCTCTTTCTGAAATGATATGTCTCAGTTTAGATGGCAAAACCTTTTTAAGTGTAAATTATGCATTCAAATAACATTGAAATTCCGAAAGAATATATATATATATATATACACACTAAAGAATAGTAGATCATGATAATAATATACATCACACCTGTGTCGTGAAAATAAGCTACATTACCAGTAGTTGAAGTAGTAAAACAAAATATGATTTAAACAAAGTATGCAACAAATTTTATTATGTGACAGTGAAAAAGCATTTGAACACATGATTTGTGCTTACTCTGATAATATGTTACATGAAGGGTATGTGGGAATATTTCCATCAGTCGTTAAACCTTGAAAAAGGAATGCATACTTTTTTAAACTTTTCAATAAATATGAAAGATAACATGATTGTATTCTAAAAAATACACTGACAGAGTTGTTACCAGAGGGGTCATAATTTTCATCATTATATGGAAATATATGCTTTCTCTTGCTACCAGGTGTAGATATTATTAATGAAGTTCCACAGCCTTGATGAGCTGTCAATGAAATGAAGTAGTTCACAAACCATACAATGTTAATAGATAGTAAAATAAATATATATATTCACTGTTATTTGACAGTGTAATATAAATCACCCTTGAAAGATAAAGTTGACAATGATATGAATGATCCTCCTTCAGTGAATAGATAGTACAGGAACTAAGTTTTAATGATAAGATGGAATTTAAGAGTCAAACGATCATATACATACTTGAAGTACAGTAAACAATGTCAGTAAAACCTTTTCTAATGGTTGTTAAAACACTATTTTCTGAAGAAGATCCCGAATCTAGAGCCACTATCAAGTCAAATGAAAAATTAGTGATGTAGTGTACAGTTATTACAATTATTATATTGGGTGTCTATGAAAAGTTTTCACAAATAAAATTATACTAACCATTGGTAGGTATAGGTGAAAGTGGTATGTGTTCTCCTCTGATCAAGTCGGAATTTATTTTCCTTGAATCTAATGAAGTAGTAGAACATAGTTGATGGTATTCCATGGGTTATTTTCTTATCAATTTAAGAACCTGTAATATAGTAAGTAATTTTATGCAATGTTTTCAAAGAAATTCAATACTGTTGTACCCATTTTTCGTTCTATCATACGAAGTCTCCTTTGTAGCCTTGTATCTCTTGATGCTGTCGGTGTCAGCATCTTTGTTTTGTTGTCTTTGTGTTGAATTGTCAAGTTTTTGAATGAAACCAAAAGATGTTTATGGGTACATAGATTCAATTTAAAATATACTGATAAGTCAATTGATGGTGAATTCATGTTTTAATTCTATATGATAATTCTTGTTAACAAAAATAGGACGCGAACTGTGATTTTACTGAACGAAAATTACACCAACATGAAAGAAGCATATATATATTATACAGAAATATACATTCGAAAATAGCATATTCAATCAAAAAATGCAGTAAAGAAACACATAAGAAAAACATTTTGAATGATTACCTTGGATAGATATTGAGGAATTTTTATGCAGTGAAGATGGTTGGAATGGCGACTAACTATTCTGTAAACTTGAATTAGCACTGATATGTGATTGCAATGAACCATAGGTATACCAACATCAAACAAACATATATACATTAAACAGAAAATATACAGTTATATATCCCAAATGAATGTCGCATAATGCAGTGAAAGGTATCGACATATGGAAGAGCGGGACTAAATATTCTCAAAACCTGACGAAGCATTGTTCTGTGATTTCAATGAACCATGATTACAGCAAAAAAATCATATAAAATTTATACAGAAAATATAGATTCAAATCTGAAATTATAATTTCACCTAATGCAGTGATAGGTACCCACACATGGATTTTAGTTGCACAAATGATTCTAATTAGACATGGAGAAACACAATGGAAGATTACAGTGAAATATCATATGGTATAATGGTGGAATTTGTACCTAAATTTGAACGATAATAGGTCGCCTCGAGAGAAACCGTACCAGGACTATGTAAGACCAAATGCCTACTGAAGAAGATGAGGACAGATTCGTCGTCCTCCGTTGAAGCAACTCGATACAATGAACCCCTTATATGGATGTAATGGTAGACAACGTGCTTGCCTACTAAATGGCGATGCGGGAATAGGTCAAAGCATGCGCGCGGGAAGCTCAGATGTCGTTGATGTAGCTTCTGATGCAGCTCGGACGAAGGTTCTCGGTAGCCGGAGGGTGGAAGGATGCTCGACGGATGAACCCTAATTCGGAGGCTTGAAGGGAGATACCGCGAGGTGGAATATGGCAGAGCGTGTGCGCAGGAATCTCAGTTGACATTGTCGGAGCTGCTGATGCCGCACGGACGGGGGAGTTCATTAGCTGAAGGGTGGAAGGATGGCCGATGAAGGAGCCCTACGACATAGCCTTGAATGGTGATACCGTGAGATGGAGCCCGACTGCGTCAAGGGAGGTTTGGATGGGAAGTCAGAGGAATTGGGTTTGGAAGGTGACGTGGCCGAAGGGGAAGGAGACACGTAGGTAAGGAGGAAGCATGTTTTAGAAAAGATAGTAGATATATAAAACATATAAACAAATACTGAAAATTAGAATTCTAAATAAATATAGTTATATTTAACTAATCATAAAATCATAATGAAGATATTAATTATATATATTATTCATATAATAAATATACTATTTATATATATTTATATATAGTTTTTATAATAAATAAATATATATATATATATAATATACATATAATTATTGAAATATATAATAAATATAAATAATTTATTATCATTATAGTTTTATCAGTTTTTTTGTCACTAATAAAGGCATGTCATTATAAGCAATAAAATAGCACTTCCAAAGGCATGTCTTATAAAAAATAACCTTTTTACCATTGATAAAATATTCATTTAAGAATGGTTTTTATATAGTAATGATAAACGGTTTAAATTTTTTTATAAATAAAACCTAATGGTATCCCTATTCTATTGCATCCCTCATGCTCTCATGGAAGCCGAACCATACAACCTCCTCCTCCACCCGCACCTCCCCCTCCTCGTCTACTGCCTCCAGCTCCTCCTCCTCCACCGCCACAAATCCAACCTTCACCACCATGAATCCCACTTCTATTGTCTCAAATACATTCTCCACAATCATGAAGATCTCATCCACTGGGAACATCACCTCTCTCTCAAAACCCCATTTTCTATAAACCTTAACTCCACCATATGTTGAACCCCAAATCTTCATTGAACCCATTATTTTCCTAGAGCCCACCTCCTCTGCATTCCCCACCTTTACCACTGAACCCCACATCTACTGTGAAGCCCTTCTCCTTGGAGAACCCACCTATACCCCAAATCCATCTCCTTGGGTGCTACCACTGTGAGTATTCTCTTTAATTTTCATAGTATTTCCTTTGTATTTTATCATTGTAAAATTTTCCATGATTAATTTCACATTTTTATATTTTCTATTTCTGATCAAGTATATTGACGAGATTTTAGGAATATTATATGTATTGTACAAATCATCATGTTGGATGAATTTCATGTATATATTTGTTGATAGTCATCATATTAAAGTGGGATTTGGTGAATTATATACCTATTTACACCAATAATACAATAATAAATTAATATTTTGGATTAGAACATGATACCTTTAAATTTTTTTATTGTCAAGGATGTTTTGGGTGATGATCTAGGATACCTTGTATCAACTCTATAGATCTTCGAAATAAATTGTGTAAAAGAAACATGATTATTTGATTGAAATTATATTTGTGATAAATACATTTTTAGAATCTTGTTGATTCTCATTGTTTACTTTTAAATTTTCTTTACCAATCATATTTATTCCCATAATGTTATTAATTTTTTTGGATAATGAATTTCATTTGATTTATTTTTTGTCCATTGAAATTGAACTATATGTGTCAATTTTAGATAGGGAATATGTGTGGACTATTAGAGGTTATACTCTTTAAAAAATAATCTTATATCTATATATACATATTGATGGCCTTCTTGATCAACTTAGAGGTGCTAAAGTGTTCGCTAAGATCGATTTTATATCATGTTATCATCAGTTTATGGTGAGGTATTTTGATAAGCCACATACTATATATAAGAGTATGTATGTATTGTATGAGTATTTAGTGATGTCATTTAGTTTAAAAAATACAATGGATGTGTTCTTGGTGGAGATGTACTGGGTCTTCCATCATAATTATATTAATTTTTTAGCCATATTTTTCAATCATATCATCATGTATTCTAATATGAGGGATTAACATTGTCAATATCTATATATCATGTTGATAAAACTTAAGGAGTATCAAATATAATCCATGATTTCAAAGTTTACGTTTTGGATTGATAATGTACACTTCATGAGGAAAATTATGTTAGTGGATAGAATTTTTTTAGTACATGAGAAGTTCACTTCAGGGGGAGATGAAATTAGTGGATAGAGTATTTTTAGAACATGAGACGTTTGATGTTATAGTTTATTTAGAAATGGAAAAAAACTATTTTTGAGATCCAAATATTTTTGGGGATTTGGGTTTTACCAGAGGTTCAATCTATATTTTTCTTGATTGGATGTTCTAAGATGGCCTTATCCAGGAATATGGTATGGTTCATTGATTACATGTTCCTAAGGGGTAATTAAAATATATTACTGGGGGATTGATGAAAAACAAATCTTAATAATAAATGATCAGGGTAATGATAATGGATTATGTTGTGATGTATCAGTTGTTAGGGATTTAATAGTTCTAGTCCAAAATGTTCATGTGGTTTCTTATGGGTCTAGAAAATTAATGAAACATATGATAAACATTCCAAATACTTTCCTAGATTCGAAAATTCTGCTACATTCAATGATGTTTTATTGGTATTATCATTAGTGTGAGAAATATTTTAAACACACTGAAAAAGTGTTTGTAATATATTTAATCAAAAAATGAAATGAACCACCAATAATAGAGAATGTCTGAGAACCTATAGTATTTTTAAATTCGACATAATTTATACCCTCAAGAAGGGGATTTTTTTATAATGTACCATATTTGAAGGATCATCCATAAGAAGCACAAGATTCATGCATCAAGTAGAAGATTGTTTCCCACTTCGATGAGATCTGACATTATTTTAAAAAGTAGCAGGGCAAAGTGACACTTATGTATTTATCTATCACATATTCACTTATGATCCCAATTATGGGAGAAAACCATAGGTTTCATAATATATTTTCATTTGAGAAATAATAAAACTTTTCTAGTTTTATGTTTTTCAAAATGCTTTTTATTTTTGATTTATATATCCTTTATAAAGTGGCCCTCTTGGGATTTATGTCATTGTGAAAATTCTTAAGTAGATCTATTGAAATGATTCAGGTGTTTTCAAATGTTTCTTATAAAATTATAGTTGTTTAACATAACTTTATTAAATTTAAATATATTTTAAATGATTTAAACACATGGCATGAACTTAGGTTTCATTCCAAATTTTTTTTCAAATCAAGAGATTGGATTTAATAGATGGATGTGAATTTTTTGAAAGCATTTCTACTTGTTGGTTTCATTTTAACAAGGTGTGTGTGAAATTTTAAATGAAAAAATATATAATATATATAGTGGTCACTTGTTTTAAATGATAATGATTGTTGGTTAATGAATATTGATTTAATGGTTCCAAAAAAGGAATTAGGGCTTATGAAATAGAGTTTGGAACTGATTGGTTTATTTTAAAAAGGGTGTGTTATTTTAAAGAGAAATTGGAGTAAATGGTTGGTATTGTTAATGGGATTTCAATTATGATTTAATAAACAGTTTTCAAAGGAAATCTATAATGTATTTTTTTCTATAATTTTTTACGTTTATATTTTTATTGAATTTGGAAAACCATTTTATTATATAGGGAAGAAAAATATATCAATAATAACACTATGGAGAGGGTAAAGTTGATTCTTTAATTAGAAGGATCAGATTTCAGTTATATTTTTTATCCTACTGCAATGTATATAATAATTTATATGGTTATCGGCTTGGTTTTCATTGGTGGTTTATTTCTAAAAAAATGGATTTCCTGATTGTATTCATTTAAGGATATTCATAAGAAAATATCTACATAGATAAACTGGTAGGATTCATGCTAAATGAAATATAAGGATCAGTTTCAGTCTAAAATTTATTTTTTCGGATTTCATAGGCACCAAGATTGTGTAACTGGAATTTCAATACTTTCGTGGTATAATTAATGTTTAAGCAGTGTAATATGAATATTTGCAACTATATGAAGTTGTATTATGATGGGAGTTTTGTAATTTTACTTCATTATGTGGATTAATATCTCTTAGTTTGACTAATTAAGGAAGGACTGGAGGAGCTGGAGATTTATTTTTCTAGAAGCCCCAAATGAAGGAACATGGTTCTTGAAATTGGATGTTGGGGATAAATATTGTAGGAGACATAAGTTCTATAACTTCTTTTTAGACATGGATAATGTTTATATCATGTTTTTATGTATTCATTTTGTTAAATATAATATTATTTAATCAAATAGGATGAATATGAATAGTTAATTGATGAATACCAATCTTATGACAAAATAGTATGAAGATGGAGTGATGTAGTTCAACAAGATTACAAAATATCATGCATATAACCGTTATAAAATTATTTTTTCTATTTACTCTACTTTTATTCAAGAAAAATTTGCCCAGGGGAGTTGGAAGAACAATTGATCTACCACTGAATAGATCACAGTTATCGATGTTTGATTAGACAAGGGGAAAAATGAATCTAGTTACTAGGATAACAATTTGTTTTATAGATAATATATTATGATTATAATTTTAGAAAATTATGAAGACTATATCAAGGATGTTATTATATATGTGAAAGATGATGAATATCATATTTAAGAAATGATAATTAAATTTTTAGATGAACCTCATGATTTCCAAAAATTGTTTTATAAATGAAAGAGTTTTTCAATGATTTCATTATATGGTGGTTGCACTAAATATAGAGTATTGTCAGCCATATTAAACAGTATAATTTTAAAGAATGTAATCGATGGTGTGTCGCCAGTTTTATAAAATTACTTTCTCTCTTTAATTTCATGATCCTAAAAGATAATGATCTCCAAATATGAACACAAAATTCTAATTAAATACTATAATCGATGGGTATGATCTTGGAAATAATACATGATTTCCAGAATGAAGGTATATTTTTTCAAAAGGACCAAAAATAACATATATAATTCTTAATATAAGGGGTTTCTCAATACCTAAAAGTTGAAACATATCCTATGAAATTTGAATGGTAATTTACATTCATTAAATGGTTTCCAAGACTATATTGAAGTGAGGAGACTGTATGATAGTTGAAATGGAACATAGATACACAAAAAAATATGGGAAACTACATTGTCCGAGAGAATATCCTCAATAGAAAAAAATTGCCCATTAGTACCCTGAGTTTTGTAATATCTATGAATCCTTCATCATGAATAAATTATAGATTTATCGAATCCTTTTGGTTTTCATAGTATCACTCTTATTACATGGTTGGTTGTGTAGGTAAATTATAACATTCAACCATGTTATGAATGAAATGAAAGTACATCATATTATTTACTCTTATATCAGGACCAATACAACCAGGTAATGATATTGATGTTTAATTGGATCTATTAATCAAGGATTATATATTATTGTTGGATTCTGGTGTTACATTGTCTAATTATTATATAAATTAAGTGTTCACATTTAGAACCACATTGTACAAAATGATAATTTACCCTCCTACTAATGGTAACGTTTCATGATATTTCATTAAAGGAAGTCAAGGGTATCCCATCTATTAACAAGTTACGCTGCCAATTAGTTTGAAACATTCATTGAAAACCATGTTTCTATGACATAATATACATATACCCTAAGAAATAAGTACATATCATAGAAGACATCATTCGATGAATGTTCAGAAGAACATAAAACACTATCTCCACTATCATGTGATCAACAATTTGAGAATGTATAAGATTTATAAATTGCATTTGGTAAACTATTTTTGAAAAACCTTTCGAAAACCAATTTGAAAATAAGATTTTTTTTGAATTACAATAATAGAATTTTTTATATGCCATGAATTTTATTGATGCTATGCATGTTGAAAAAAATGTATGTGATAGTGTCAGCAAGATGTTTCTAAATTAACCTGGGAAACAATAAATATGGAATTCAGGATATATTGGACATGGTTACCATGGGAATACTAGAAAAGTTAACACCAGGGAAGGGTGAAAATTGAAATTTTCAACCTACAACTTCTTACACGATTTCCAAGAAGGATCAACATTAGTTTTGCAACTTCTTTAATGATATAAATGATCAAGATGGGTTTTCATCGAATATTATGAACATCGTTTCAATGACCTATTTAAATTTAAAAGGTATAAAATTTAATTACTTCCATGTTTTGATGAATGTTCTATTTCCTTTATATTTACATTGCATTTTTTCCAAGAATGTTTTTCATACATTAACCATGCATTATTTATTCTTCAAAGCTATATAAAACAATGTAATAAACCTGGCGAAATTAATGAGTATGGAATAAGATATTGTAATCATATTATGTGAATTGTAAATGTTCTTCCCACTAACATTCATTGATAAGATGGTTCATATGATGGTTTATTTGGTGAAAGAGATTTGATTATGAGGTCCTCTACAGTATATATTTATGTACCACATTAAACGATATATGCTGATTTTGAAAGGGTATGTCAAAAATCTAAGTCAGAAAGAGGGTATTATTTTATAGAAATATATTATTGAGGAAAAATATGAATTTTGCACCAAATACCTTTCTTTTATGGAATGTATTGGTCTACCAAAATCTCATCACACTGGGTGGTTTGTGGGTGAAGGAATTTATGGAAGATTTTGTGTCACAATAAATATTATAGATTGGCAGTAGGCCCACCTTTACATTCTGTATAACTATTTGGATGTTACCCCATATGTTGAATCCTAGATTGAAATTAATTGGTATTTGAATCCAAAGAGATGAAGGATGTAAATCAAATACATATAATCCATAGTTTATAGGATGGTCTAGGACCATATTTTAATAGACTCTGATGAAAATATGTATTAAATTTCAGAACGGCTTCGATGGATAACCGGATGACCAAGTATGTATGTATTATGTTTCAATGGGTATGTAATTAATATTGATATGTTCTATATAAATGAGCATGATGAATATAGTACAATAAAAATAGTGGAGTTATACTCGTGGCTAAAGTGATGCATGTTTATGCTAATAAACAAAAAAATAAAATTCATGTGAATATTTCATACTTTGGTATCATAAAAAATGGGTGTTAGATTAAACAACATTCCAAGTTTTGATTTTTCAATAAAATTGGGTTGATAGTAGGGGTGCTGTTAAAATAGATGGATTTGGATTCATGAATGTCGATTTCAGTTAGAAAGGGTACAAATGTGAACAATTTATAGTGGCATCACTGTAAGTAAATGTATTTTATGTTCCATTTCCCAGAAACCAAAATATTCAATTATTCTATAATCAACCAAAACCACTGATGGTTGAGATAAAAATTCAATTGAGGATGACTGTTTCATTGAGAATTCAAAATCAATTCACATCAGTCCAAATGTAGGCATAACTTTTTATGTTAGAAGAGAAAACAATGAATGGATTTGGATTGTCAATAAAGGGGTCAAACCCCTTCAACCAATAAAAACTAAAAATAGTGTTCAATAATTAGGAAACAATTTTTGGTAGTATACATCATTTTATTATCCACTTACTGCTGCATTTATGTACTCTAAATTAAATGTCAAAACCACTTCTATTGATAATGACTTCCACAGTTGATGGTTCTACCAATCCTAAGAACAAAAGTTCTCTCAAAGTTCTACTACTCGCAGTGAAGAGGAATGAACTTTTTCACACGCTAGTGCACCCATTTCTGAGGTATAACATGTTTCTCAACTTGATGATACTCACAATAAAAAGGTACAATGACAATGTTCACATGATGATGCTACCAATCTAGAAGAACATATTGACGATATTGATTCTGGGGAAATGGTAATTGATGAAGGACCAATGTTTTAAAAAATAATATTTTATTTGTGTGACAGTGTTAGAAAAAATCATTTAGGAGAATGTCAAAGGAATCAAATTTGAGGTTGGATGGAGTGCATGAGGGAATAATGTTATCCTCCAGAATCCATGCTCTTCAGTTACATTGGAATCGTCTCTCAGCAATGCGTCCAATTAATTAAGATTCTTGAAACCATGTTGTGTCTGGGCATAAGACACTAATGATGTAATAAATTACGGTTACATTATAATATCATTCATTTATTTTAGTAAAATATATAATAATGAACCATTTAAATACTCTTCATCATCCATTTTAGAGTGCATTTATTGTAGATGACTCCAAAAACAAATATTCATTAATTCTGACATGATGTATTCATAGATTATTTTACACAATACTGAGAAGAAATAATATTAAATATTATGTGGAGAAAATTAACCTGCACCCACAACTTATCAATGCACACCTGATAACCAAAGAATCATGAGATGAATTTACTGGTCCACGTGCTAATTTGTTTTTTCAGGTACACTGTGGCATGTAATGCATTGTTTTCTAATATGTTAATCCATCACATTGACTGGAATTTTTTATTATGAAACAACAATTATGTTCTTGAAATACGGAATTGTCAGAAAAACCTGTGTACCCCTACTGTAAACCAAGGATGACGTATAATTCACTTGAAAAAAAATTGTACATATTCTAAATCTACAAGAATAGTTATATGTGACAAGAAAAAAACCATAATTATGTTCTTCTATATATATGAAAATTGTTGATTTCAAATGGTAGGCCACAACCATCCCTTTATTTGGGCTATGGAAAGGGGAATTTGTAAATAAAGATGAGATACTAATAGAAGAAAACACACAAAAAGTGTCTGAAACATGTGTAAGTATACTATAATAAAAAAATTTCCCTGATTTAAATCACAATTATTTAATAATGATCACTTATTTTCCTATATTTTCTATTATAAATTGTCAAAGGAATCAAAAAAACCTACAATATATGAAAACATAATATCGGTGGAATTGACGTATCCAGAATAGTATGGCCACATTAGAGGTGTGGGTTTTTTGTAACACCTTGAACATATATTGTGAAAAAAACAAGAGAAGGATTGAAGTAAATTATTAAAATAGGTGAGAGAAAAAATATCTAACCATGAACAAGAATTCCAATGGAATATTGACATGATGGAATCTTTAATAGGGGGAGAAAAAGAGAAGAAGAAAAAAATAATAACCATTGTATAGAGATCTCACCCACCCACACCAACTATGAGGTGATCCATTCTGCTTTAGGTCATGTATTTCCCAACGTAATCAATGTTCTAATAAATATTTATATGAAATGTGAATATGAAAGACACTGATAAGATTATTGTAATGATATTCTACTATGTGATAATGACATTGATTTATATCTACCAACACCCACCTATTATATTGTAGAGAGGTCTATGACGTTCAATATCTAGAATGACATACTACATAACATACCACTTCTAGTAGGGCTTGATCAAGTGTCGATTAGCCTATCACATGAGCTGAGCACCCAACAACATATTCCTATTCATGTGGAAGTTATTTATACGTTCACAGAATCTATTGTATTATTCTTCACATAACTATCACATCTTTAAAAAAATCAACATGGAGGTATTCATTTCTAAATTATTTCACAAGTTAAACATTTAATAATCAATGAAAAAAGTTCATAAATGATGGTTTTTATTACTGATAGACAATGGGAATGAGGAAAAATGAAATATTGACTCACAACCATATAATTGATTGACTAACTGATCCAAAAGATCTACCAAAATCACCATTAACCCTCCGATTCTATATCCACATTTACAGTAATTAAAGCATCATGTGGATACAAAGTTAAAAAAAGATTGTAATCTCATAGTTTGTTTTGATGTAGAAATATATGGAGGGAGAGATCATGACTTCATTGGTGTTAAGAGTGTATGTGAAATACTCAAATGAGATTGGATTGGAGGCTCAGTTGTAAATGTATACATGAAGTATTTTTGTCATGACATTCTTTTCCAAAATATGATATATTGTGTAAATTATGAAAAAATACATTATATATATTTTTTAAGGTGTATATACTAAAATTGATGGAAATTTCCCATGAAATAAAATTTGCACTCGCTAGTCCTCACTTATCCTCAACAAACAAAATGAAAATAGAACCCAATTAAAAGATGAAATATTGGTAGGTCTGATCAAATCCAATGAAATAACAATTTTGGATGGCATACTATATTTATTAGAAATGATTTATGTGTAAAAATATACAATTTAATTAATTCAAATATACTTTTATTTCGTTCATTAATTAATCTTTTTTTTATGAATCATTGGATTCTCATTATTTAAATTTAGACATTCCAAGGATTTACTTCTAGTATTCAATGCATGGATAACCAACAAACTATCCACATATGATAGCATTTGTTCAATTTGTAAAAAATTACATCTAACGTTTTAGATCTAAATATCATGTTACATAATTTATATGATCTTTTAATAGAGATTTTATTATAATACGGTGATGCATCAATATCTTTAAAAAAAAGAAATGAGGATATGGGCTACGGATAAGAAAGAATACATGTTCTATGATAGGATAAATATTATGGTATATATAACAATATTTTATAATGAAAACACTTATCAATTCAAATTAATTAATCTAGTTATTATTTAGGTTGTGTCTAAAATAGACCAATGGAAATGATTTTGGTTATTATGTTTGTAAATTTATAAGAGAGATCATATTCCATGAACAAACTAGCATCCCAAAAGAGGTATTTTTTAATATAAATACTAATTCATTTAAAATATTAATTATTCATTTTTGCCTTAATATTTTTTTCATTAATATTATGACTGTTTAGAAGACTGATATTCAGAAGATGATATAGATGTGCTAAATAATTAATGGGTTTCATACCAGATGGAAGAATTAACAAAAATAGAATGAAGATGTGACTTTTATAAATGTAATGGATTGCTTCATATTTATTTTTTATTTACATGATTTTAGTATTAGTAGCATAAGAATGTTTTTCATAAATATGTGGGTTTATTTGTTTTAGTTGGGGATGTTTTTTCTAAACAGATCGTTCTCATGAGAGAGTGAACATTTAAGAATCAATTGAGTTAATAATAAAAATGAAATGGGAAAAGTATTTATAAAGGTTAATTCATACAACTTATTCAATTAATTATTATTATTATCATTTTGCATGCTCAAAAATGAGATAAAATAACAATTCACCAGTATAATGTAAGGTTTTTATGATGTGTAGGAATCAACTAAAGCTTAATAAGATGATTTTTTTGGCTAGTATTACATAATGTGTGTCTTTTTATTTAATATTGGCTTTAATTTATGTAATAAGAACAAGTGACACTGTGAAAACTGAGAAACACATTTAGATTGATTTTATAATTTAGGAAAATGTTCCATGAGTCATTTTGTGTGTATAGCAATCAACAACATCTCACTCAGACAAATGGTTTGACCGATATGAGTAAAAGTTTCCATCATCAGTTTAAATTTTTCATTTTAGTTCAATACCTTTCACTCACTAAAAGCCCATAAAATGCGCTGTAATTTTCTTGATAATTTATGAAAGTGATTTATAATTCATTTATGATGTGTATGATGCAGATTCATATCAAACTGACACACGATGAGACCGGTACGAATCAAAATACATGTTTCCAGTTTGAAATAAAATTTTAGTAAAAAACACTATTGACATACTTAAATCCAATAAAAAACATTCATACTATTTTTATTGTTCTGGAAAATAATCTATTAGTCATTTTTAACATGTATGAATCACCCCCACCTCAATAAGAAGAATTGTGTGGCCATTATGACTGAAAGTTCCTCTTTTTAAATTTAAAATTAACATTAATTTAAGTATTAACAACAAATGACCGACTCAAAACCATGAAAAAAAATTCAGATTGTTTTTATATTTTATGAAAAAAATTATTAGTCATTTTTATGTGTAAGAATTAGCCTCACCTCAATCTGATTCATGGTGTGGCTGGTATAACTGAAAGTGTCTCTTTTTAATTTAAAGAGACCTCAATTTAAATAAAAACATCAAGTACCATACTAAAAACTGAGAAAATTCATTCATATTATTTTGATATTTTAGTACAATGATCTATTAGTAATTTTTCATTTGTAGGAAACAGTTTTAGCTCAATATTATGGATGGTGTGGAAATTATAACTCAAAGGGTTTCTTTTTATTTGAAACTGACACTAATTTACGTAAAAACAGAACGTGACATACAAGAATCTGAGAAAAAAAATTATTTTTTTTAAGTTTTTTGGAAAATGTTATTCTTGTCATTTTCGATGTGTACAAATCCGGCACACCTCAATCTAACACACAGTGTCACCGTTATATCTCATGATGTCTATTTTTATTTAAAATTGTCATTAATTTAATTAAAAAAATAAGGGACATATTAGAAATAGATTGAACATGTTTGTATTGTTTTTAGAATTTTTGAGATTGAATTATGAGTCATTTATGATGTGTAAGAGAAAACTTCACTTTAATCTAATGCACAGTGTGACCGGTATGGAAAAAAGTGCTAGTTATCTATTTAAAATTGACATTTTAGTTCAAAATGTGTCACTCATAGAAAACCAGGAAAATTTCTCTGATTTTATTAATAGTATTGGAAAATGATTTATATTTCATTTTTCACATGTATGAAGTAGTCTCACATTAAAACAATACACGATGCAACCGATATAACTCATAATGGGTTTTCCGAGTTTGAATTGACATTTTAGTTACAAAATATGTGATATAATGAAAACATAAAAAATGATCTTGGATTGCCTCAATACTTTAGAAAAATGATCCATCAATAATTTCTGAGATGTAGGATTCTTTATCACCTCAATACGACACATGGCATGACCGATATAACTCAAAATGTTTTATTATTAAAAATAGATAATACTTTTAGTAAAATAACCAGTGTCATACTGACAACTAAGAAAACCCATTCATAATGTAATGATATTTCATAAAAAAATATTATACATTTGTGCTATGTAAAAATAATAATCACCTCAATAAAACACATAGTGTAGCCAGTATAACTCAAAGTGTCTATTTTTATTAAAATTAACATTAATTTTTGTAAAAGAATATGTGACTTAATAAAAAATTGGGAAAACACATTCACATTGTCTTCATATTCTAGTATAATAATATATTTTCCCTTTTTGATGTGTGGGAACCATCCTCCCCACAATATAATGCATGATGTAACCAGTATAACTCTAGGTGTCCACTTTAATTTAAATTTGACAATTATTTAATCAAAAACAAAATGTAGCATACTAAAAACTGAGAAAGAATTTTCATATTGTTTTGATATTTTATTACCACAATTTATTAGTAGTTTTTTACACGTAAGAATCAACATGTCCTCAATAAAATGCATTGTTTGGCATGTATAAATCAACGTTTCACTTTTTATTTAAAATTGAAATTAATTTATGTAAAAACAACAAGTTACATACTAAAAATTGAGAAGAAGTATTAGGATTGTTTTGATATTTTAGTAAAATGACATATTAGACTTTTTAATGTTTATGAATTAGTCTCACCTCAATACGATGGATGGTGTGGCTTGTATAACTCAAAATTTCACTTTTTATTTAAAATTGACATTAATTAATGTTAAAAACAAAAAGTGACATAATTAAAATTGAGAAATAAAATTCCTATTATTAATATCATTTATTAGAATGACCCATATGCCATTTCTTACATTTATGAGTCAACCACACATAAATCCAATTCATGGTGTGAACGGTTTGCATAAAATTTTCTATTATCTGTTTACAATTGACATTTTTGTTCAAAATGAGTCAGTCACTAAAACGCATGGAAAAACACTCCAATTGTCTTGATAATTTTTTAAAATAACTTTTAATTCATTTGGGACATGTGGGAATTAATCGCATTCCTAGAGAACATGTGATTCGACATTATTAACTCATCCTATGTGTTCCCAATTTGAAATCACATTTGGGTAAAAAAACACCAAGTGACATTCTCAAAACTAAGAAAACGCATTCAGACTATTTTGAAACATTAAGAAAGTGATCCACTAGTAATTTTTTATAGGCAGGGATCATCCAAAACTCAATATAATATAGAAAATTAATGGTATAATGATAAATGTTTTATTATTTAAAATTGACATTAATTTTAGTAAAACAACAAGTGATATACTCAAAATTGAGAAAAACAATTTAGACTATTTTGATATTTGGGGGAAATGATCTACCACTCATTTCATACATGTAGGAATCAACAACACCCCAATATAATTCATGGTGTGACTGTTATAACTTCAAATGTTTTATTTTTATTAAATATTGAAATTTTATTATTGTATTCTTTCATAGTAATAAATAATTTAGTTCATTATAATGTTACTGACATAATATTTATTTTCATATAAAGGTATAATATTTTGGTTTAATTGAAATTAATTTTTCATTAACTGATACCATGGGTGGATATTTTTTTGAGGAGATCATATGCATCAAAATATGAATTATTATGCTAAAGAATGTTTTTTTGGATAACTGTAAATGTAATTATATAAAACAATTTGTTTGAAATGTAAATAACAATGTTTTTTTGTACATACCATGGGTGGAAATATTTTTATTCATGATTTAAATTAAATGTATGTAGCATTGTTTGAATTTATAAGATTGTTTGAAATTACATGTTTTTATAGCATTTGAAAATGTAGGTTATTGGTTCTTGGTGTGTTGTCATATTAACAACACCTTATAGGCGGTTAGGCCTATATCATCACTATTTTTATAACTAATAAAAGATGTCCTTTATGTTGATTAAAAATATAACTAATAAAGGTGGCCTTTAACATTACTAAAAAAGTGCTGATTAAAGGGGTCCATAATCAGTGTTTTTTAGCGTGGATAAAGGACCCCCTTTACAAGTTCTTTTTTAGCACTGATAAAGTGGACCCACCCTTTATCATTGTTGTGATTAACAATGATTTTTTATAATTGTTAAAATACAATTTTCATGATGTGAAAGGGAATATTTTTAGTAGTGTATGATACATCTAGATCCACCATCACATATTTTCATAGAGTAAAACAACTACATCTGATTTTTTCTATGACCGAAAAAATATATACTAGAAACAAAAGTTATCATTGATAGGGGATCGATACCAATGGTTTCTTATAATACCTATTTCCACTACCTATTACCTCTCCTCACTACTTCTATTATCATGATAGTTCTACTTATTCAAAATCATGATTCCTTTAACAAAGATTTCATCATCCCTCTATCATTATCACTGCTTATATAACTTTCCCTATGTATACATTCTACAACATTTCATGAGGATTTTATTTTTTGAGATGTCTCTCCTACCACATTCCATTATTTTATACCATTTCCATCATATATTAGAAATTCTATAGTTAGGTCATCCACCTTATCTACTTCCATGTTTCATGATTCCACAAGTACCACTATTTTTATGACCACCGCCTATAATGATTGAGGAATCCATGAATCATCCAATATCAAAGGGGATTGATCTTACATTTTTGAATTCTGGATAATGATGATACTAGAAATGACCATCAAAAATTTCAGGAATGAATAATATGGGTTCCAAAAAACATAAACCTCATGATGGTATCCCATGGATGGAATGTACCTAATGAAAAATAGGATACCAAATTTTAAGCAGTTATGTCTTTAGTGGTGTAACTCCAAACACCCATAAAAACATCAATATATGGTTTATTGAAATCATGCATTAGTTAGTATTTCATAAAAAACATTAAAAGTGAAATTATTTGGGGAAATCATTATTCCACATCTCATGAATGTGTGATGTATATTTATTCATAGGCAATTTTGAAGACATTCAACATGGGTGACTATATAGATTATGAAAACATGGGAAGACAAAAACATAGAAAATTTATTGAAAAATTAGAACAATTTAAATGGAGGGAAATATATATTTAATATAATTATTAGGAGGATATAGAATAGAATATTTGACTGAATATAATGTGAATAGAAAATCATCAATTTGTTGATGATAAGGAAATATTTTGGAGACCTATATTGTCTATAAATAACTAGATGGGATGATTATAATGGATAAAATAGGTAGACATAGAGTAGAGGATCTTGAAAGGTTTGTGTAGAGGATTCACATGTTGTTGTTTATGTTTTTTATAATTTCTACTCAATTTCAGTCCTACTAGTCTTCTTACCATAAAATTCCATTGTTTCTCTAGTAGTGTATAGGTAAAACATTTATGTCATTGGGGAAGTGGTGGTAACCCATTTGTGATTATTCAGTCTAGGAGATTAATTTTAAAACATTGATCTATTTTAATTATAAAATGTTTAAATTTTATTAAGATTAGATGTTAAATTGAATAAGATTTTGTTTTTGATTATTTATAGTTATTTATTATTACATTGTTTAAGGAATAATTATCACCCTCTAATTGGGTTTTGAATATATCAATCAATTGGTATAGGACTTGGTATATAGTGTTTACTGATTAATAAACACATGAGGGAGATGATGTGATTAACGATGGTTTCATATAATAAATCATTAATTGGATATTTTTTAAGTAAATCATTGGTGATTTATTGTAGCCTTCAAACATAGTAAGCAGTGTATTCCAAAAAAGAAAATTGTTTGTTCTATTTTTTGTATTATGAAACATTATTAGAGGTAAAAAAGGGAAGAGATTGGAAAACCATTCATAAATTAAATTAAAACGGTTAATAGATTTATTTTAAAAACACAATGAAATTACTAGAAATGGGAATATAAACCTAAACTGATCACTTATCGATAAAATTAGTTTATTAATCCGTGTTTCATTATTTTCTAGTCATAAATATAAGAATATACTTATCTTATTTTCCACTAGTGAAAACATGATTATAGAACTACTCTTTGGAGATGGCTTATTATTCTACTTCAACAAAATTCAATAGGGGGTTAATTTATCATTATCCACACCCCATGATAGGATTTCTTCCTTACTTCATGTAATTTTAATATCAATTATGTTTATGATTATCACTCATAGTGATATGATATTTACCATATTCTCATTTTTTACTGTTATTCTTATCAACTCATTCTTGATGAAATGTTTATTCATCCTATAATGATTATTTGAGATCACTTATTTTTAATACTTAAATTCCATAGGTTTTGTGGATGTTTCTTACTATAAAGATGTCTAGAAGATGGTCTATTATGGAGACATAAAGGAGAAATGATAATAATTTCTTTATAATTTTCATTTGGTGTAACTAATTTTTATTGAATCTAAAGTACTAGGTTCATGAAATATTATTTTTTTAGTGTTTAATTTTTAAATGATGTAAAATATATAAAATAAACATATATTTATCTTTGGAGTCTACATCATGTGATTTTTCATTTATTGTAATTTTATCACAAAAGATATTATTATAATTTAAACAATTGTGATAACGAATAATTAGTTTTAAAATTTATGAAAAACCAATAATCACTAAAACATAATTTTTTTGTTTCATTAATTATTAGAAAATTAATATAAAATATGGTGTCCCATTTATATTTTAATGAGTTTTTTACTATAAATGAATTTTTTGACTCTTCCTTTTTTCATTTTTATTTCTATTTTAACACAGGGGTGTTTCTAGAACCACATTAGAATTGATTGTGGGTTAACTAAAAGTTATTTTAGAAATTTCATTGGCTAGTGTACAACTAATGGTGCATGAGTCCATTGACTATTTTGAGAGATTTTTGTTAACCTCACCAATCTAGGAAATCTGAAGACGAATAGAAAGGTATGCATATGACATTATATTTTTTATATATCATTTAAAACATAGGGATCCACAGAATTTATTTTTATATTATTTTTTGTTTTATGCAATGATATTTCCAATGAAAACAAACTATAGTTTTATTGGAATCATGATAATGTGATGATTTATTTTATAATCGGGAATCATTAATATATATAACTAAAAACACTACATGGAGTGAAATATGGAAATATAATTTTTAATTTCCACTATAGTTTACATTATATATAAATAATAATAATTCTTGTGTGGACCTATATGAACATCATTTTGTAAATAGATATTTAACTTTAATAAATTTTCATGTATTCTTTTAAAATTTGAGAAACAATAAGATATAATTATTCCAATTTTATGAATAAAAAATTGATAAATTTTTTTCAAGAAGGAATCAAATTAAAATTACATCACATATACATCATTGATGGGAGAAATTTGATAATTGTTATGATATGATTTTTCCACTAGAGGGAATGTTTTTATTATATTATATAATTTTTATATAATTTAGGATGAATTAAGACAAGGAAATATATTATTTTTGGATAATCTGTTAGAAAATAATTTATAAATTATTTGGAATGTAATGAATTCTTATATGTTTTAATAAATTTAATTGTATTTTTCTTAAAAATTTTCATAGTTTATTTTTATTATATCTCATGAAATATATTTGTAATTTTTATTTATTTATAGAATAAATATTTAATATTCATGTATATTAATTTATTATATTTTTATAATTATTATAATTTTATTTAATTGTTTTCATTTTTTTCATAATTTTCAAACTATTTTTCCACGGAGTGTCATGTTTGGTAGGACATATGATTTAGTATTACTCAATCAATATTCTTTTTTTTAATCTATGAATTTAATACTAAATGTATAATTTTATTTGTATATAATATGTGTTAGTATTGTATTTGAATCGAGATATCTCTAATATATGTAGCTATAGATAATGGGAATTTGGTCCAATATATAGTAGAATATGGAATCTGGATTGGACATAAATGGTGATTAGTTGGATACCTATCATTCCATACTCTTAAGTAATATTTTTCCTCCATATGATTCTAAAGCATTTCAATAATGGGTGTAATGTAACTTCCACAAATGATTTAATTTGATTTATATTTATATGATTAAATTTTATTTATAATAATTAACACAAATAAATAGTTTTTAAGGTGTAATAGATTATTATTTTTGGAAAATATTATTTTTTTAAAAAATATAACACTATATAAACATAACATCACAATGGTATTATATTAGATAGAATTAAATTCATGAGATGCATATAAATATAGGGACTGTATGAAAACCCCTCAAAATTAAATGTGTTATATTCCTTCCCAAGTAAACACTTTTGAAGACCTTGATCACTATGCATGGGAGACCCCACTTATATGGTGTCAATGAATTACATTATGAAACCTAATAAGATTATTGGTAAACCTAAATTTTATATACATTTATCTGATATGGAAAATGGGTTATACATATTTGGGTCACCGTAACCATTAGATTCCCAATATAATAGAGTCATAATAAAACATATGATGAAATGGGAGATGAGTTTTCGACTTAATTATCCATGAATCATATTAGATATGATTCGCATGACCATCTAATAGATATTTTCATGGTGTAATATTTAAACATAGAATATTTAAGGTGTCATGAAATATGAATCCTTCACTAAATATAAATAAAAAAATGGGAAAATCATCTTAGTAGGAACATGTTTTATAATATTTTATATTAAACAAATATGAAACATAATACTATCATAAATGATATTTCTGGCCATAAATTATGTCTTGAATCATGTTAATAGTTTTTTAGGATTTTAATCTACTCAAAACTGTTATGAATTAAAACACTAAACCCAAACATATGATCAAAAATTATAGAAAATATTAATTTTATATAAAAATATTGAATGTGTTCCTTAATACTTATATTTAAATTTGATTGATCTTTGTGGTAGATTAAGGAACCATAAAAAATAAAAATAGATACATTATTGTATATGTATCCACAAACCATATAAAATTAGTAAACACTTTGTTAAAGTCTCTTATCCATTAAAACATTACCCTAACACCACCTATAATGTATTAATTAATAAATAATGATAAATATATGTAAAATAATTTAAAAAAAATTAATCCAACATAATACATTAATCTCCTTTTAAATATAACTCCTTAATTGAATGAATATGTTCATTTGGAGTTCTAATATTTTTACACTAAAAAACAAGACAATGATATTATTTAACCATTTTTATACTTACAATGGATACCACATTAAGAAGGCCATAATTTAAATATTTTTATATGTATCTACAAATGATGCATTATAGTCCTTAAACAATATGATAATCTGTATAAAACTTATAGGAAATCCAGAGAAAAATCATATATTACATAACATTACATTGAAAAAACAAAAGACTATAAAAAAATATGTTAAAACATAAACCCTTACATGTTTAATTTATCAATGTCATCATTTATTATTTATTGTATATATTTTAAAATACACCTCTTTAATTAAATTAACTCAAACATAATGAAAGATATTAAAACTCTTCACATGGTTATTATATAAACTCTCTTAAATATTTTGAAAATGTTAGCTCTCTCTATGACCCTACAGCTCTACATATTGTTGGTAATGATTATAAATTCTTTAATTCAAAACTATCTAAAAATGAAATGTTTTTTAAATAATCGTTGCTAGTTAGGAAACACATGGATTTAGATTTAAATTTATAAAAAACACTCACATTTTCATATGGACATGTCCACAAATATTACCCCTAAAAACACAAGTACTTATGTAATTATATATTCTAATATATATAATTCAACAACTATAATTGGTATATGTTAATCCAATATAAGTAAAGTCAAATTTTCTAAATTGATTGAAGTTAACTAATAATATCAAATAAATAAATTGCATGTCAATTATCCTATTAGATAAGGGTATTATACAACATTTAACTATATAAAAATATTAATTACTTCTGTATAATTCATTTGGGGAAATAATTTTCATACTTTACACACATGAGAGGATAAATTATATCTTATTTAAAAATTCTACCAAAAATATAATCTCTATATTGAATCACCCTTGATTAGATCAGCGTCATAGTCAACATATGGACGATATCAAAGTATATAGGTTCATCTGAAGGGATACAAGATTACCCTAGTAACAAGGATTAATATATGAATATAAATATAATCATATCCATTAAAAAGATTTATGAAATTTAATATGGTATACATTCATGGTTCTATGAATTTTAAAAGTCACACTTCTTATATAATGAGTCCAATATGTGTCCTAGGAATGAATCAACTCACCCCAATCTTAATATATTATCACTTCCTATAATACTCTATACTGATCATCAATTTAGGATAACTGAAAGTAATAAACTGTTGGGTTTATATATTTCCACATTAATTTCAAAAATAAAATTGATAAGAGTTAATAATAAATAGTGATAAATATTTTTTTAATGCTATGTTATGTTTACATTAACCATTTCAACTATATCTAGTATCCCAAGTGTATAATAAATAAAGGTTTTACATGGAACAAATTGTTTTATTGAATTATTGATTTTAAAAAATATATATTCTACATTTTCATCTTTATCTATCCATCAATAAAATTTTTTTACCTCTTCAAATGATTTATTAAATAATATGGTATTTGTGGAATATATTTTATTTATTATCTTGCAATATAGTTTATTTGTTTAACCAAATTCTTAATTAGTTTCACTATAGATATTTATATTTCTCAAAAAAATTTAAAAAAACCTAATTTATAATGATAAACTTATTTATAAAAAAACCAATTGGAAAATATATATTAGATACATAATATATCTTTTTTTTCATTCCACCATAATGGGTTGTTGTATTTATTTTATCTATCATCTCAACCATTTTGGTAAAACATTAATCAATATTGAGATATCAAATAATGATTATCAATTTATAATATTGAATTTAAATAATCATTTACAATTAGTTCTTCCTCACCCCTAAATACCATGAAAATAATCCTTAGTTATTGTCATACACTTAACATTTTTCTTCACTGCAATTCTCTAACCATTTACAATATTGGATTAGTATACACTATTTATTCTTAATGATTAAGAGGTATATAGTGAATTATATAATATGTAATGAAGAATTTATTCATATATTGAAGTATATCGAATTTCATTCATGTGGTTTATCTTTATCTGAAATGAAGGACATTGTGCCTCATAAGACACACACTATTTAAAGCTGATAAAGAAATTTTTTGGAATTCTATATGTTAAAAAAATATTTGAAAATTAACAACATATATGTTTTGAATCAAACAATACAATATCAATGATATATCTCATTATATAACTATACATTGTATATATGATGTCTCTTGTAGGTCTTTTATTATGAATTATTTTACCAAACAAACATTTATAGAATATAAATATTGTATATAATTTCTATTATAAAGTATGTAATTTAATTACATAAAAATAAGTTTAACGACTCTCCCACTATACTCATTAAATATACAATACTCCCTAATATTAAGCATGAAACTAAAATATTTTATTTCACTATAAAACTGACTAAATTAATTCTACAATCCTTGATTGAATCTTAAAATATCAATATGTATCTTTCAAACTTTAGAAAATCCATTCATATCATCTAAACCATAACTTTGTATCATATACCCATCTAATAAAATATTGAAATTAGTAATATAATTTTTTTACATTCATCTAATAAATCTCATTAACATAATGATATATTATTAAAATAAGTATTTAGAAGGATTTTATCTCCTCTACAGGTAACAATTTTTCTTCGTATTTACTATTAAGAATTTTTTATAATATTTTTCTAATATGTGTTCTTAATAAGTAGATACACAACCATCATTTTCAATTTTCATTCTAAAAGTTCACTTCTTCCCCATATGACACACTCCTTTATGTATATCTACTAAGTACTTAACATTTCTAGTGTATATAGAGTTCATTTTTTATCTCATGGATTCTATCCATTCCTCAAAATCCAAACTCCCAATGTCCTATATGTATACAGTATTTATATCCTTGATGAATGTTATTGAATCATAATTTGACACTATAAATATAAATATATCATATTGTTAATGAATTTTAATAAGGCATTGAGGTTCTTATATAACATATTAAATCCAATTTCATTAAATTATTAGGGGATGAATTCAATTTACATCTCTGATTGTATTGACTATTGTTATTGAAAATAAACATGTTTTATTCCCCTTATAAATATTTCTATGTTTATGTGATAATTTTTTATTGAAAAACTATATAGATATATTTTTAGTTGAATATATATTCCCATTCTCGGTATGGTTTCCTCTCGGTGTATATCAACACATATAAAGACTAAAGGGCATATATTTATGATATGAATCTATTTATCTCTTTTTATTTATTTATAGTTCATTGATTTTTTATTTAAGATGGTTGAAGTTAATAAATAAATTATGTATAGTAGATAAATAGAGTAATTTATTGATGATACACTAGGGAGTTAGTTAACTGAATTAACTTCTCCTCTACTAGATATTCTAAATGACATAGTTCTATAATTTTATTCAAAACCATTTTCATTAGATTAATTTTTTTAATAAAAGGGGGATTAAATCAACCTGATACATTTCACTACTAATTTCCTAAACATATATTTGTTTATTTTCATGTCTCTTAAAATCCCATATATTTTGTCTTTTCATTGAATTAATCACCTCTCTAAAGGAATCCTAAAATATATTAGGTTAATTGGAATAAGAAGTTTTATTTTTATGTTTTATTTTATCCATATTTTATTTAATGGGTGTTCATAAAAATTTTATTATATTTAATAATACAGGGGTTTCATTAGAATCAATTATACACTCACTATTCATATACATCTAGTGGTAAAACTCCACTTATTCAGAGGTATGATTTTTTTTCAAATTTTCACTAATCAACATGTAATTTGATTATTTTAAAATGATAAAGCTGTTAGTGAGGGATCATTGATCAATTATAGAATTTTGGTTTATATTCGAGGAAATATAGTAATTTTATATATTCAACCTCATGCTTGATGAGTTTTTATTGAGTACTTGGTGGAAACAGGTTGAGGCGTAGAATATCTATATGGGTAATCAAGTTGTAGGTGACCCTAAAGTAGATAATGTGTGAGGAATATGGAACCTAGATTAGCACGATCATCTACATGATAATCTCCACTCAATTTTTGAATTTCTTTAATTAAATTTATTATTAAACTATGAAAATTTTAAAATGAGGTACCCCTTTAATTCTATTCGAAGAATACTCAACCCCATATACCTCTTATTTATGTTCTACACACAATAATGATATATAACCATTTATGTATATATCTATTATAATAATGTGGCCTTAATACAATACATAATCTTGAATTAAATGAAAAATTCACATTAAGGGTCTTTTCAGGTTTAGAGTTTTAGAGAATGAGGCAATAACTACATACATATCCACATGAAAATTACATGTATACAATACTACTCAGTATCCATTTATTTCTAAAATCAAAACATTTAAGAAAGCCTGTCTAGTTCAAAGTTTTAGAGAAACTGCCTTTTCCACGATCCCATCCTTAACCCTATTCATCATTAAGTAATGTGGAAAACATTTCAAAAACATTTGATGAGCATAAAAATATCAGCAAGTGTTACAAAATAATGAATGGAAACATTATCCCCTCAATAAATAAAAATCCATGAAACCACACCTTCCAATCATAACATACCTCGTGAAATCTTATGATTTTTCAATAACACATTGAAATCATAAATAATAATGGTAACCTCTGTAACCCATATCATAATTACATTATAGATATCTATACTATGCAGGGGGTTACGTTCAAATACCCATCACATTATATTCCCTAAATCTCTCAGTAGAAACATTAACATTTACCTCTATCACGTTACCCAATGCATTGTAGAGCAATCTCAGGATCACCGACCCATGGTTTATCACGAAACCACCCATATACGTAAACAATTTCCAATGACCATAATATAATCCTATGATATTACCCAATAATAAAAAAAATGATGAAATTACCACATTGAAATCATAATATATCATATTATGATATAGAAATAAACAATTCTTTATCAAACCATTTAAAACATTTATTAATGAGATTTTTGAATCAAAGTGTCCCATACCACTTTGAAGATTTTAAAGGAATTAACATTTTAAAACATTAATGTCCACATAAATGATTCCTAAAAAACATTTTTAAAACATGTACATTATTGTGAATTATTTAGAATACTAATTATATAAAACATTTAAAATGATATTTTATTTAAAGAGTTCCTAACCAAATGAGAGACACTTGAATACAAATAATTGAGGAATAACTTCAATAAAAGCATATAATACCATGATAATTAATCTATTCATGATATAATATGTCAAAGGGCAGTATATTACCCATGTAAATGTGGATTGTTGTATAACAAAAAAAAAGTTTAAATAGAATGTAAATTGAGACAAATTCCATTGAAATGATCATATCCTTAGATTAAAGAAAAATCAATGACATAATTATGTGAAAAAATATGAATAAAACCCATATAAGTGGGTATTAAATGTAAAAAATCAAATTAAATTCCCAAAAATTCATATCATGACAGAATAAAGAATTATAATTTTAAACAAAAGAATTGATATTCGGTTAAGATGTACTCTTACATAAATTCAACAGGCCAATGGCGTCACATTAAAATTAAGAAAATGAGATTATGAGAGAGAAAATGTTCTATAATAACTTGGACACAAAATTTACAGCAATAAAGATATAAAAAAACATATACCGACATAATAAAGTGGAAATTAAACGACATAACATAAATTAACTATTTTAAAAAGAGGGTGAACGATTCCCTAGCCGATTTGGTAACATAAAAAACATACACCCCATTAATGAAGGATCATAAAATGAAGATGTAAATACCCATTAATTTAAGTATACTATACAATTAATATAATAATGGTCAGTACATACACCACATAAAAGAAAATAGTGGAAAATATAGCTTGAATCTAACAGGAATAAAAAAGTGAGAAGAAAACCATTGCCACATTGTAATCAATTGAGTCGTTCGACCAAAAGTTAATAACCACAAAATTAATCATAGAATAGAATGAATATAAATATAAAGATGATATTATATGTCAAATTGATGTATAAAATACACCGCATGCCAAAAATAAGTTGTGAACAATGGAAATCTCAAGAAATTAAAAGTGAGATAAGAACCCCCTTACCACATTGTAATGAATCAAGTCGCATGACCAAAAGTAATTAAACAACAAATGAATCACATAATACCATGAATATAAAGAGAATAATTATTATATATATCTAATATAGGTACACAATGCACCATATTCCATAAATAAGTGGCGAATAAGGGAAATATCATGAAATTGAAAGTAAGATAAGAAACCCCTAAACTCGTGTCCAACTTGACTCAATCGTTATTTAATATAATTAATAATAAACTAAAGTTATTTTATACATGATTAAGAAGATTTTTAATTTTTATTATTCCTTTTATATCAATTATTTCCTTGCTATACCAATTAGTTAATTATTTGACTTCATATCGTACATTTTGTCGATGTTCGGAACATGAGTTCAAAATGAACGTGATATAATTATAAATTTCCCACAAGGTCAAAATTCCATTATCTCCAAGATGATATTCATGATTTATATATCATATATTTTATAGATATCATGTATATATATGTATTTATAATTATAAATAACATTTGAATATAAGAAATGAAATTCACCGTTCATAGAGATGGTAAGCCGTACGTACGCATGAATGCTACTTTCATTTCTATTTCATATATAATAAAATGAAAAAATACTGATAAATAGTTATATTATAATTCCTGTATAATATCATATATGATTTAATTATGTCCATATTTTATATGTTCTACTTATGGTATGAACGAGTTATATAACTTTTTGGGGGCGGTAGTCCCCACTTTCTCAAATGAAATTATCGTGTTTACCCATTATAGACACCATAAAGGAATGATATATTTGGAAAATAAAGAACCATAAAAACAATATAAATATAATATATATCCCATATAAGAACAGTTCCATCCTAATGGGCACCATGAGAGGTGGTAAGTGATAGTTGAACAATCATCAGTTTGTAAGGCAGCAGTTCATCGTCCACCAAAAAAGCATGTTCATTAACATTTATATGGAGGTGTGTGTAAGTGTAATTCGAATCCTTCTCATTAAAACACTCTAGTATATTTATTATACTTTTTTAGTTATTAAAGAAATGGATAAAAAGGGTTTAAGGGGTTGGATAAGTAAAAGTAATGAACTTAAGAGAAGACGTTACCTTTAAATCAGGTAACTCCCATTGGTTTGAACAAAAAGGTTTACATGAAGTGCCTTATGTATAAGGTAATTAATTTAAGAGGAGAATAGATCGGTATGGAGATTAATTAAGCAGATTTTGGTTGAGAAAAATGGATTTTGAAGAGTGATGAAGGGGTTATAAGTGGTGGCTTTTTATAAGGGGGAGGCGGGGCTCTAGGAAAGTTAAAAAATATTATTTTATTATCTAATGATTTTTATTTTCTAAAGTACCATAACTTATTAAAGAAAAATATAATATGAATCATGTTCTAAATAAAATAATACAATAAGAATTGGAAATGTGATATATATTGTTTTAATATTTATAATCTTATTTATTTAAATCATTCATTAATGAGGTAAAGAAAACATCATTATTATATCAGAAATAATTTTTTTATTAGATGTCTAAAAATTTAAAAAAATATTATGATTTAGGAAAATAATTTAAATTTAAAATTAATATTTATTGTTGAAGAGTTAACTTATATAACCCCATGTAAGAATTTATTAACTAAAAGATATATGTTTAACTCATTTTTGACCTTACATAAAATTAATTAATATAAAGTGTCATTATTACTCTAAAGTGGCTCCCTCGGGTCCCCAAATTAACCCAAGGATGACCATTTTCGGAAGTATATCAACCAATAAGATTAGGACACATGTAAAGATAATTTAATATTATTATAATAATATTTTCTTACCCTTTTTACTAGATTTAGCCTTTAACCATGGTAAATTAAATTTTTACTGCAGTAAATATTCACAATGTCTAAAAATAAAGGTTACATTTTTTCACAATTTGATATTTATGATTCAAAAGATGGTATCCATTTTTCCAAATTCAAAACAACAAATTGGAAGAAATTATTTTATAATTAATTCCCACCTTCCGAACAAAAAAATGTGTTTTAAAAAAATAATAACTATCAAAATATTGACACTTATTTATGCCCAATTTTAATGTGAAATTACTTCCAATGACCAAAAATGGATTAAATAGTAAAAACATAATATAATTGCACATTAAAAATAATTGAAAATGTAATCTATCCTAATAATTAAATTAAATCAAAATGCAGTTTTGAATTATAATACAATATCAGTCACTATTCATTAAAAATTGATTTTTATGAGAAGAGTACCCAAAATTTTCCCAAATTAAATTATGATGTCCCAATTCTATAGAAGAAATTTATTTTGTCAAATAGATCATATAATGGTGTCCAAACAATATTTTAATAGGATTCTCCATCAAAAGTCGGTAATCTGACCTTTTAGTGAATTTAAGAGTATTTATGCTTAATATCAGATTATTTCTTATTTTAAGCCTTCAAAATTTATTGGATAAAAGTAAAAACATTTAAAAAACATATTTAATAATAATATTTTTAGTTTTATTCATTCTCACCAATAAAATGGCTAATAATTAACTTCCATTTAAAATCATAATATTATATTAATATTTTTCTGAATAACTCAACGTTGTGTGCAACATATGATTTCAATGAAACATGTTGTTGTGTATCATATATGCCATCGACAATAGAATCCCCTTTAGTGTAAAATTAATATTTAAATTAAAAATTTTAATAAATATAAACATTTAATATTTTTTAATTATCTAGGATGTAACTTCCTTTCCCCCTTTTGGGAATTATATCCTCACAATTTTAAAATTGGGCTTGTAAGCTTCTTTTAAAGTCCCTCATCAGAAAACATTTTCAATAAAAATATCACTTTAAAAAAAGAAAGAGAAATACAAAGGTCACTTGAGAGAATATATACTAGGATTCCATGTAAACATTGATATGGAAGAGAAACTAACTCTATTAGAATAATAGAGAGTGATAGATAACCTGGTCATGTAATGTTAACGTCCACAATTCCATAAATTTTTTGTTGGGTAAATGCACGATGATAAAATATAGCTTATAACTTTTTTTCTTAAATATCCTTTTCATAAAGTTGAAGAATTTTATTATTAACTAGACTAATATCGTGAGGAAATATACTTAGTTGTCATGTAGAGTGTAATCCATTAATAAAATTCTACCACAAACTCATATTTTCTCCAAATGGTAAGTATTCCAGATGACTTGGTCACACCTGATGTGCTAGAATAAACATCTAGAGTATCACATAATCTAAAAAAGATGAACTATATATTACACCTATATTTAGATATCAAACAAAACAAAAATTTGTTAGTACATGATCAGAAAATCCCCAAAAGTACAATCTTTTATAAATATAAATTATACTCCTAATCACCCATATTCAATAAAAAGAACCCAAAAGTTCAAGAAAGACAATTCAATATACAATTGTCCATAAAATTATTCAAAATAATCCAAACTAAGACTGAAACTCAGAACTCAGAAAGATTTAATCACATATCTTCCATAGTAAATCCTAACATTTATCTCCAAAAACATCGACCACTCTTAAAGTCTCATACTGATGTGTAATTAACATAAAGACACATTCTCTATGATATATTAATCATTTACCTAAATATCTCAAATCACATAATATCCACCATAAAAACATAGATTCATCCAAAATAATATTTCAACCATTACTCCACAAAATAAATCCTATAGTATTTTATTTTCATTTAACATATAGTGTTTCCTAAAGAACAATCATCATCTAAAATAACCTTTATTACATAATCACAAAATCATTTTCCAATACTAAGGATGGCTATTGGATAAAACAAAATATCCCCAATAATATTTTTCTTGATCCATAAAATCATCTAACTTAAATTATTAACTCATAATAACCAGGAACATCAGGTGGGACAGTGGTAGTCAATGCGCCTTTGTCTCCCTTCAGTTATGGGTTCGATTCTTATGGCCTTGACAGACACGATGGGTCATCACCCATCTAGTGGGTTTTCCTTTTTATAAAACTCCAAAATATCCCGATCATGTTTTAATCTCAAATGATTTCTTATACCTTTCATTTTCATCCCAATACATTAATACCTCAATGTCTTATATATTGTAATTTTTTTCACCTCCATATGATAAAATAAAACAATTCCCAATAGAAAGAACATCGTTCCTTGATCATGGTGTTCATATAGTTTCATCATCATCTAGTTCACAAAGGTAAAAGGTCTATGCATTGAAAATATGATTTAGATATACTTAAAATCATTTTCTTCATTCCTATAAATAAAAAATTTTATAACATGGGTCATATTGCTGTTCACAGAAAATAATCATGTATGAAATATAATTTCAAAAAATCTAATAAAACATGATTTTCATAAAATAGTTGGATGAAGTTTGAGTAGAAACATTCAATCAGTTTTCCTTCTAAAATACCACAAGTATATGCTAAGAGAATATATTTTAAAAGGAAATATAAATAGGGTTAAACAAGGGTATTCTTCTTTATCACCTTTTCCAAAATCATAATATAGTTCAAAATCCCATGATAATGTAAAATATTTGATAATTATTTGATAATATTTAACTTTATTGAAAGTATGAGAATATTGAATAAATTGGTTTTTATTAAATACATCACATGATCCATGATTATATCAAGGTATTATGGAGGAGTTTGTTACCTCAAACAACTGCTTGCAAGTGATTTGTATGCAAGATAATGTTTCACCATCATCTGAATCTGACTTTGCAATAATTATTACAAACAAGTCATCAGGAAGATATAGGAATGTCATTTGAGGTCCTCCTCCTTCCATTTGTAACTGAAACTCCTTGATCTAAAATATTTATAAAACAATGATTTATCTGAAATAATAGACACAGGGACAAACCATGTGTTTAATGAAAACTAATAATCCCAAAAGGTGTCCAAACCGACCTATGATACAAACTATTAGGACCCGGCCTTAAGATATTACATAATATTGAATTAAAAAAATAATTCACTTGAGGATATTTTCAAGCTTATAGTTTTAGAAAATTAGGCTATAACTATTTACATATCAATCTATGAATTTCATGTTGACACTATAACTCAGTATCAATTTTTTTCATAAAATATAAACACTTAAAAACAATCATGGCTTGAAAAAAGTTTTAGATAGCATGCCTCTTCCTTGGTCCTATCATAAAACATTATATTCAATCTATATTGTAGAAAAACTTTCAAAAAATTGATATAAGGACAAAAATCTCATTAGGGGTTATAAAATCTGTAATGGAAACATTAATCCCTCAATATATACAAATCAATAAAACCATACATTTCAATCATAACATACCTCATGATATTATATGATTTATGAATAACAACTCTAAATCATAAATCATAAGGGTAACCTGTGTCATCTATATCATATTTTCATTATAGTTATCCTAGCTATGTAGGGGGTTATGTTGGAATACCCGTCATAGTATATTCCCAAAATCTCTTAGGAGAAACATTAACATTTACCTCTATCGCATCACCCAATGCATTGGATAGATATATCGGGCTCACCCACCCTTGGTTTATCTGGGAACCACCCATATACGTAAAAAATCCCTAATAAACATAACATAATATTAACACATAACATAATAATAATAGAAAGGTAAAATTTCCGCATTCCAATCATAATATATCATATCAAGATATTGAAATAAACAATGCTTTATCAAACCATTTTCCAAACCATTTAAAATATTTAATAAAGATATTTTTGATTCAAAGAGTCCCATTTCACTTGGATGATTTGAAAGGAATAAACATTTTAAAACATTAATGTAATTATAAATATATCCTTAAAACCATTTTTAAGATTTATACATTAATGTGAAATATTTAGAAGAATAAATCATTAAATCATTTAAAAATATGTTTAGTTAAAGAGTTCTTAACCAAAAAAGAGTTGCTTGAATACAAATAATTGTGGAATACCATCCATCAAAGCTTATAATATCAGGATAATAAAATCATTCCTGATATAATATTTCAATGGTATGTATATACACCATATAAAAGTGAATTGGTGTATAACAATAAAAAAGTTTCAATGGAATTTAAATAGAGACAATTTACCTTGCAAAGATCATATCCTTTGATTAAGGACAAATAGATGACATAATTATGTGTGAAAAATAATTATAAACTCACTAAAAATGGATATTAAGAGTAAAACAATCATAGTACATTCACACATATTCATAGCATGCCATAATCAAGAAGTATAAGTATAACCCAATGAATTGAAATTGGGTTAAAAAGTTCTCTTACAAAAATTTTGTAGCATAACGACATCTCATTAAAATTAATAAAATGAGTTGATTAGAGGGAAAAGATTATATAATCACATAGACATAAAATGTACAGAAATAAGGATATAAAATAGCAAATCACGACATAAGAAAATGAAAATTAAAAGACCTAACAAAAATGAAGTCTTTTAAAAAGAGGACGGTGAATGATTCCCTCACCGATTTTGTAACATACAAAACATACACCCCATGAAATAATGATCATAAAATGAATATGTAAATACCCATAAATTGAATCATAATACAAAATGAATATAATCATGGGAAGTACATACACCACACAAAAGGAAATAGTGGCAAATATAACATGAATCTCACTGTAATTAAAAAGTGAGATGAAAACCCTTAACACGTTTTAATCAATCGATTCATCTTACCAAAAGTTAATAAACTACAAATAAGTCATTGAATTATAGTAATATAAATAGATTCATGAGAATATATATCAAATGGAAGTACACAATACACTAAACGCAATAAATAATTGGTGAACAATGACAATCTCATGGAATTAAATGTGGGATTAGAAACCCCTTACCACATTGTAATCAATCGAGTCATATGACCAAATGTTAATAACCACCAAATTAATCATTGAATTCCATGAATATATAATGAATCAGGAAAATATATCTCAAATTTCTGTATAAAATACACCACATTCAATAAATAAATAGTCAATAATGGAAATCTCAGGGAATTAGAAGTGAGATAAGAAAGCCCATACCTCGTGTCCGACTTGACTCGATCATTTTTTAATCTCCTAAATAATAAAAAAAATAATTTCTACATTATTAAGAACATTTTTAATGTTTATTATTAGTTTGAAATCATTTATTACCTGGATATATCAATTAGTTAATTATTTTATTTCATATCAAATATTTTTTCGATGTTCGGAACTTCAGTTAAAAATGACCTTTTTATAATTATAAATTGTCAATATGGTCTAAATTCCATTATCTATAGAATTATATTCATGATTTAGATATAATATATATCATATATATCCAGTATATATATGTATTTATAATAGTACATAACATTTGGAGATAAGAAATGAAATGCACCGTTCACGGTGACGGTAAGCCGTATTCACACATGGATGCAACTTTCCATTCGATATCATATTTAAAATAGTGAAAATGTAATGATAAACAGTTATATTATAATTATATTATAATATCATATATAATATATTTATCTCTATCTTTTATACGTGACATGTATGGCATGAACGAGTCATATCTCTTTGAGCGGGCGGTAGTACACAATTCCTCAAATGAAATTATCGCGTTTACCCATTATGGAAACCAAAATGATATTATATAAATGGAAAATAAAGAACCATATAAACTATATAAATATAATATATATCACATATAAATAAATTTCCATCAAAATGGATACCATGTGTGGTGGTATGAGATAATTGAACAATCATCGTTTCGTGAGGCAGTAGTTCGTCTTCCATAAAAACATTATGTTATTTAAACATTAAATGGAGGTGTTTGTAATTATAGTTCGAATAAATATCATAAAAACAACCTAGTATATTTAGGATACTTCTTTTGTTATAAAATAATTTAATAAAAAGATTTTAGGGGGTTTTAGAAGTAAAAGAAAAGAACTTTAGGGAAGACATTACATTTAAATCGGGTAACTGAATTTGGTTTGAACCAAGAGGTTTATTTGAAGTTCCTTATGCCTATGATAAGGCATGTAGGTGGAAGATAGGGATGTTGGGAGATTAATTTTTCTGAGGTTGGATGATCCAAGGGGCTTTAGGAGTATGTGGAATGGGTTATAAGTGAAGGATTTTTATAAGGGGAGGAGGGGCTCTTTAAGAATGTTTAAAAATATTATTTTATTATATAATGATTTTCTATTTATAAAGGTCCAAAACATATTAAATTCAAAGATAATAATACTTATAGTCGAAATAAAATCATCCAATAAGAATTTTAAATGTTATGGATATTTTATTAATCATTATGATAGTATTTATTTATATCATTCATTAATGAGGTATACACCACATCATTATTGTGTCATAAAAAATATTATATATTTGATGTCTAAAAATTAAAAAATATCATTATTTGGGTAATAATTTTAGCTTTAAAATTTATATTTATAGATGAAGGGATAACTCATATAATCTCATTTAATAAATGATTTACAAAAAGATATATGTTTAAGTCATTTTTTTCATAACTTTAAATTAATTAACATAATGTGTCATTATCACTCTTATATGGATCCATGGGGTAAAAAAGTCAACAAAAGGTTTCCCATGGTCGGAAATGTATCAACCAAGTTGATTTGGACACATTTTAGCGTAATTTAATAATATTATATTAATATTTAGTTACCCTTATTTACCAGATTTATCCTTTAACAATGGTAAATAAAATTTTTACTAAAGTAAATATTCATAATGTATAAAACATAAATCTACATATTTACAAAATTTGGACCTCCTTATTCAAAATATAGAATCCAATTATCCATATTTATAACAGCAAAGTGGCAGAAGTTTATTTAAAAATAATTCTCGTTGTCCAAATAAAAAGCGTGTTTTTAAGAAATAAAAACTATCAAAATATAGACACATATTTATGTCCAATTTCATAGATAAATTACTTTCAATGAAAAACATTGGATTAAATAGTAAAAACATAATATAATTATACCTTAAAACCAATTAAAATGATAATATAACATTTTAAATAAATTAGATTAAAACGTAGTTTTGAATTATAATATAGAATTTTTAACTATTCATTAATAATAAATTTTATAAGAAAAATAACAAAGCATTACCCAAAGTATATTTTGATGTACCTATTCTAAAGAAGAATTATATTTTGTCACATATAACATATAAAAGTTACCAAAACAAGATTTATTGATGGTTCTCCATCAAAAGGTGGTTAATCGGCCTTCTAATGAATATTAGAGTATGTATGCTTAAAATGGAATTCATTCTTATTTTAAGCCTCTAAAATTTATTGAATAAATGTAAAAACATTTAATAAAAATATTTAATCATAATATGGTATTTTTTTCATTCTCTCCATTAAAACGGCTATGCATTAACTGACATTTAAAATAATAATATAATATTAATATTTTTTATTATAACTCAACGTTGTGTGCAATATAAGTTTTCAATAAATCATGTTGTTGTGTATCAGGTATTCCATAGATCATAAAATACCCATTAAAGTAAAATTAATATTTAATTCATAAATTTTTATAAATATAAAAAATTTATATTCTTTATTTACCAAGGTTGTTACATTTATTTTTAGAGTCTTATAACATAGGGTGATGCCACATGTATGTTAACCCCCCCCCCCATTTTGTTTATACTCGATGCTTCTCCTGACATATAATATTTGTTCATTGAATATTTCAAATTCCAATGAGTATTCTAGTTATTTTTATTTATATCATTATTGGTTGAATCATTAAACAATATAAATATAAAACACACAGTTACGATGATTTTGGTTTCCCCTAGATTACCACAGGTTTTCTATGTGTTTTGTTATGTTTTTTATGTAATGAGGGAAGAAATACATTGAAGAGAATAGAATAAATCTAAATTGAATAATTTTATTCAATTAATATGGTATATGTGAACCATTTGATTATGTTACTTGGTTTCTCATTTATTATTCCTCATTTACAGGGATGTTGATGGTTTGTTGAATTATATAGAAAATGTGAGGATGTGGTTTATGAAATATGATAGGTGAGGTGATAAATTTAATACATACATTGATATAATATAATTTTACATGAATATTAAATGTGTAACACAATTATACATTCCCTATAAACATAATTGTATTGAGTCTTTGGAGACCATATATTGTATCATCTTATTCAATGAAATATCTTCAACATCTTCCACAAAGATCATCTCTTATAATAGGCTTCTTATACATATCCCAATTAAAGAATTTCATTATAACCTAGGAAAAGAAACATAAAAAATAGTGAGATAAAATTAAACATAAGGATAAAAATAAGTGATATTAATTAATGACTTTACGTGAGATTAAAAAATATATATTACAACAAGATGAAAACTCTAGAAAGTCATCATAAATCAGTAAATGATCATAATTCATGTATCCTAGTATAATAACTTTTTAAGACAAAAGACAAAAGAAATAAGTGTGAAAATTTATTAATAATAATTAATGATCGATGAGAATATTTCAATACGAAAACCCCATTTATTTGGACCACATATAAGAAAATTAAATAATTTATTTTGTTATGTCTCACTAGAAATAATATCACAGTTGATTGGGTTCACACTATATACCATTATTTAATTATTTAAGGTTGAATATCAAGACTATCATAGTGTACAATGTCCCTTAGTGAACATGGATCACTCCCAATTACAATTACATTTATCTCATGAGATATCCATCTTTTCATAATTCATCGGATCAGTATAAAATTCAATTCTCAGACATTATATAATGAAAACCACACATTGGTGTGCTACAAGATCATAAACAAATCACCATATTATCATATCATATGATGTCGAATAAATAGGTTTCATAAATATTTTATCATTTTAACATATCATAACCCTTGGAAAATAAATGGGTTTTGTAAACATTTATTAATCATAATCATTTACCATAGAAAAAAACAATAAGGATGACATCTATAATATACAATAATTTTATAAATGGAATTTCCTTTGTGATTATATAAAGTTTCATATATTGTTAAGAACGTGAACGACATTATAAAACCAAATATATTTTATTATTTTAATTTTTACATTACAATTAGATAATAAATATATCCATAATAATTGAAATGATTGTAATTAGAAAAATATAATATAAGATAATTATAATTGTAGTAAAACTAAAGCTATTTATTCCCCAAGAATAATTTTACTCTGAGACAACACTATAAAAATGAAGCTTAATGTTAACAGTTAAATATGAAGTTTGAAAATGAAAATATAACATTGAGAGAAAATATAGGTGAATAAAGATGAATTAAATATGTGGTATTTATAGAATGTTGGGTTTCCAAATGACCATATCAAATATGAGTATTGTAATAGTAACTGTATTGTTGGAATAGGAACTTAAAAGTTTGAAAAGTAATACGATTACTGGAAAAAATATCCTAACCATTAGAATAGTACCCAAAACATTGAAGTTAAAAATAATTTTTAGGTATCTCATAAAATTAATGTATGTCATATTTCAATCATGATACATGTAAATAGATGTTTTAAAAAAGATAAAATAAGTGTTCATATTTTTGTGGAAGAAATATATTTTATTTTCATTTCCATAAAAAATAAAATAATATAAAAAAATGTTAATTATAGAAAATTGGGTTTATAAATTAATATTATATTGTATAATAATGATAAAATAATTTTATGATACCTCCAATAATTTTTCAAATGGATAAGAAATTGATCATAATTCTATAATTGGATTTTTTTTAAATAATAGCTTTTAAAAAAAATTAATGTCATCATATCCAGAAAATTAGTTTTATAAAATGGAATAATTTTTTACACCACTGATCATAAAAAGGCTGGTGTAAATTTTGGTTATTATTCTAAATTTTTTGAATTTTTTGTTGGTACTAAAATACAAAAAAATATGATATTTCAGATTACAAGATCAATAGATAAATTTTAGAGTCACAAATAATGTTAGTTCCAATTAATTATAATATAAAGACACCATTTACTACAAATAGTCACATTAAACAATATTATTGTTAGTATTCATATATAATAATAAACTAATGAATATAATATTTAAAAAACTATTCTCTGCCTTATAAACATGACGTCTCACAACACATTATCCTAAAAAATTATAAGATTTAAATCATGAAAAATATATAACCTATTCCATTTCAAATCATATACCCCATTATATAGTGATTATTTTCTCTCAAAATTAAAATTTCAAGGTGGCTATTGTGGAATACTAAGAAGAGACATCCAAAGTAAAATGAAATTCCCTCAACCAATTTTTTTAATATTTCTTCAACCTCATCCTCTAGAAAATTATATAAAACATGGTATTATAAATATATTATCATATATATACATTAATTTTATTGTGTTAATGTAATTTATAACATTAATTCTCTTATAAATACCCCAATTGATTATAAAACAAAAACATTGTTAACAATATTGTTGAATCACCTCCACCATGAACAACATACTTAAATTTTTATCACGTCCTTTTAGAATGTTCACAAAGATCTTACTATGCATTTATATGATTATAATAAGTATGGTATAATTTATTTATAATTTTCTTCTCTTTTTGAAAATTATTTAATTAAATAAAATGAATCTAGTTCATGATGTTATGTAAAATGACAAAAATGAACAAACCACATAGGGATAATATTTTTACTATGTGAATCATTCCTATTTCCAATGAAATTTGGGTATTTGGGATGATATTAATTTATTAAAAAACATAAATAAAATTATATTTCACTTATGAAGATTCGTTTTCAAGTGAAATGAACTTCAATGATTATCCACAAGTGATCTGTCCTTAAAAAAATTAAAGAATTCCTTCAAATGAATAAAAGTAATCATTGCATCTCACTGAAATCGATACAAATGAAAAATATAAAATTTTAATTAATTAAATATACATGGAATAGATTATGAATAATGTAATTAATTATTTTTATTTGATTATCTAGTAAATTATATTGAAGTGAAGAATGATTCTAGAACACAAGGTACTAGATCTCTCCAAACTAAACTCTTTCTTTTCTTTATAATAATTATTTCCTTAAATAAGTTTATATTTATATATGATGTTATTTAATTATTATATATATTCTATATATCTCTCTTACATATATAAATAACCCATTATCCCTTTATTTTATTGGTTTATGCATTCCATAATTTCATTTCTCAACTGACATCATTAATATCAAATGTAATTGACTGAAAATTATTTATCCCTTAATAAATTTTTATATTGCACATTTAATGTGATTATTCCCATTAATGATATAATTAAACAAAGGAATACTTTAAGTATAATTTTTTTTTACATATGGATTTTAAAGAAAACACCATACTTAATATTTCTCCCAAAGTTTTTAACTATTTCCTCAAGACACCAGTTTACTAGTTCATTTCAGTACCCAATACACTACTATTTCTCATGAGGTTTTTCAAAAAGAACAACATATTATGATTCATATGATTGTGTAACCATATATGAACGCCCAAAATATTTATTTTTTACATCCATTGGAAATATATATGAAATATACATTGATTATGATATGAGGTATTATTATCAAATCCATATATTTCCTTGAAAAATATTATTTTTATTACTTATTATTGATTTCATTTTTTAGAACACATAATAATGTGGATGTTAAAAGAGGTGGAAAAATATTGTGCTCTAATTAATTAGGTAATGTTTTTTTCTTATGAGACATTTTGTATGGGATTAGGGAGTAAACCTAATCGATGAAGGACTATATCCATGACATGGTGATTTCATAGCTGTTAGACATGATGTATTCTTAAGTCAAGTTTTATATTGCTTATATTTTCATATTATTACTTGTAATTATGATACCATGTTCTTTATGTTATGATCCCATGTGATTATTCATGATCCTTGTCTTTTTTGATATCATGTTTTGCCATTTGACTAACATGTTATGCTTCGTTGTCATCATTATTCCCCTCTTTTGTTTTTTAGATCACCCATTTCATTTATGTATTCCCAATGATATCCTATGTATTATTAAAAGAAAAAAGGGGATTAAGAGTTCAATATATAGATTTATATAAATTCATTTAATATTAGATTATTGTTAATGTATTATGGACCTAGTCTTCCAAAGACATTGTACCTTCTGATCATTGGGATATGTTTATTGGAAGTTTATATTAAAAATAAGGTAATAATATATGTAAAGAGATTGGGAATCTAGAGTTTTTATCTGAGAATGTTCTAGTAATTTTTTGGATTAGGACTTGAATAATTTAGTGATAACCCTAGGGATTTTAATAAGTATTAGAGAATATTTGGAAATGTTGGTGAATCCTAGAGGGAGTGTTTTATAGAAAATTATGTCCCTATGTGGATACTACAAGTGGTGTGTCACACACAGAGTTTTACTTTTGGATAATAACCTAGAAATGGGAGCATCGGGTATTAAATTAGTTTTCATCTGGTGGATAGAGAAGTGGTATTATTTTACAAATAGTCTTACACTCCGGAGGGATATGATTTGGAGAATTTACAAACTCATTACAAACAGTTATGAAGGACATGAATATATTTTTAGGTTACAAGAAATAATAAAAATAATTTCCATGGATAACCAAAATTGAAACCCATATACTCATATATTTTGGATATAATTTTCATTTATATGTTATTACTTCTCTGTTTACTGTTTTCTTTTTTTTTTCATAATTTTATGTTTGAGTATTATTATACTTCTTAAATTTTAGTTAATTATATTAAATAGGATGAAATTTTCCTATAACCAATGTAATTAGAGAATTTATTAATTCCCAAATCATATACTGAATCCTATGGTAATTGGATAAGGGATTTTCATTATAGTAATGGATCACCTAAATCACGCATTTAATAATAACATAAATCAGGTGGAACACCCTCATATAAGTGAAAGTATTAGTTGAGTCCTTTGTGCTACCAATTTCACTTAACTTTACTATATCTATTGGTCCCATAATCCTTGAATAATTTATCCACACAATTAAGAGGATATCATATATCCATAAATGCTTGAAATAAGAGAATGTCATTCAGTATTTCTTCTATCTTTATGGGGAAGCTGATCATTGGAGATACTGATCAAGAACATGAAGAAAAAAATGGAAATTAATTCCAAGGAATGGGAAGGGTTAGAGAATTTTTTTTCAATATATAGTTTTCTTTAAATATCTATATAACAATAGAGAGGTATTTCTTTAATCTAAAGAAATAGAAATATGGGTCTATTAGGGTGAATGAGGTAAAATTCACAAGTCATTAACAATATACCTCTAGCTTTATTCATGAATGATGAATGTAAGGTGAATAAATTTTTTATTATAATAATGTTAATTATACCACATATTAATTGATTCGTGACATTAATATAAATGAAGACATCCATAGTGATGATATGGGTATTGGAGACTCTCAGTGTCACGACCCATCCTCGGGACCAGTGCCGTGACTACCCCAAGCCCGCCTTCCAAAGGCCAGAGGCTGGAAACTAGCACCAAGGAGTAAATCCCGACAAAAAGGGGAAGGAATTTCCTTTATAAAGTAAACAAACACCATAGTGTAATCATGTAGAAGTAAAAACTATGTAAAACTGGGTACAATAGTAAGTGCGGAAAAGTAAGTGGGCCAGAATACAAACACAAACTGAATGTAAAGTACAACTGGAATGAAAGTACAACAACTGAAAAGAAAAGCAGCAACGCTGATCCGTCCACTAGAAATCCCACCTGAAGGGTGGGTATAGATAGCTCCCTGGGCTCCTCAGGTCCTGACATCTGCTCTGTGTATGTCCCGCCCAGTGGTCCACCTCCAGGTACCGACTTGCTCTACCAGCCTCAACCACGTTCAGTGATGTCTATCATCTGCATCCAACACAAGGTAGTGCGGGAATAACCCGTCCATGGGTGAGTATATGCTACTCAGTAGGGACCCCGAGACCCTTGAAAATCTCCCAGAATCCACAAAGTATAATCCACAAAGGAATGATACAATCACGTATTAACATCCAACACTACTTAGGTTTATGCCCATATCTATACCTAAGTCATCAACTCCAATTCGGCTCCAACATCCGAGCCCATGATCGATCATGTCCACACAGGATAGCACAATCCATTCCACACAGGATAACACAACCTAATATACATAGGAAAGTAAGTCAATCATATCGAAGATATTAATTGGAAGTAAAGACCCGGCTCACACATGTATACTTCTTCGTAAGGTGATAGAGATGATCAGATGTAGCGACTGATTCATTTAATGTGGGAACCACGTAGGATACTAGACCAGCTAAGCTGTCAGACCCATGTAGGATACTAGACCAGCTACTCTGTCGGACCCACGTAGGATACAAATATAGATTAAAATACTGTCGGACCCAAGTAGGATATAAGAACAATAGTACTGTCAAATCCACAAAGGATACAAGAATAGTAGTCATCGCCGTTGAATCCATAGAGTATTTCTAGTATGGTCATTGTCACTGTTGAACCCATAGAGGATCCCAGTACAGTCTTCGTCACTGCCGAACCCACGAAGGATTTCAGTGTAGTCGTCGTCGTTGTCGAACCCACGGAGGATTTCGGTGCGGTCGTCATCGCAACCATCTCTAGGGTTCCCGCACATAGCATGCTCATTTCCGAGAGGGTCCGCTACATGATCCAATGGGTTTATACATAAACTAACATGATGTCTAGAGTTGATGTACCCCAATGTTACGTCTCATTGATAGGAAATCAACACAACAATCGGCGTGTCAATCAGACGCCCTGTCTGAGAGTTATTGGCTTTTTCGTCTCAGGGGCCTGGTTGGTTTCTAAGTCAAAAACAACGCGACCATACTCCAACTACGTCAAAACCTCATGAATATTAATCCCAAAGGTCCGTCTCACTACGTGGAATCTGACAATGTCGATGGCACATCAATCAGACTTCTGGAGCTAAAGTTATAGGCGTTTCCGCTCCGAGAGCCCGATTGGTTTCGTGTTCGAACCATCCCAGCCATATGAAAATTTCTCAGAAACCCTGAATGTAATATACTTAAACGGCCGCCTCGATCCCAGGATCACATTTCAATTGACGGTGCGTTGATCGGACGTCCGTAGCCCATGTTATGAGCGTTTGAACAAACCTGTCCGTTTTTAGGGGGTTTCGGCCCCGAGACCGACCCGGACCGAGACCCCCTGGGTTGGCCCGAACCGAGCGACCCGACCCGGGTCCAGGTGTGGCCCATCAGGGTGCGGCCCGGCCCGGTCGGCGCGGCCTGTCCTGACACGGGTGGCCCGACACGGCCCGGCGAGTGCGCCGCATGAGCGCGAAAGAGGGGAGCTGCCACCTCTTCATACCGAACGACATACCCATGGGGGGTCCGCCCTATAGGGTTAACCGGGGGTCAAACCCCCAGTTTTTTGGATCTGGGTGGCCGTAACGGCCAGTCAGTGTACCATGCGGGACAGGATTGTCCAGCCCTTTATGCGGCAGCGGCTGGCGTTTCCGGCCCCCACTCCCTGCTCCGCTGGGTCTCGAGGCCACGGCCTGGGTTCGACCGGCACGACGCGACGACACCGCACCCCTCCACCGTGGCCCCGCTCCGGTCGCGGCCTCTTCTTGACTCAACAGCGCGTCGCGACGGTGACACACTTTTTCATCGTGTTCCTCCTTGTTTCTGTGTGGTGCCGTTGCACCGCACCGCCTTCATTCGAGCTGCAACGAATACAACAACAAAGGGGGAGGAGGATCAGTCGTGTTCTGGTAGTCTAAACCTCCTCCCGTTAAATTGGTAACAGATGGACCAAACATTTAACAAACAACACAAAGAATATCATGCAAAAAAATTCAAACCTCTACCTCGATGAAGTCGTCGAACAAGGATCGTTGTGAGAAAAGGACGTAGCGGAAGACGGCGCCGCGGAAGACGGCGTCGCGGAAGACGGCGTCGCGGATCGAGGCTCTATAAGCATCATCGGTGTTCGCCCGATGAAGGATGTCATGAATCGTCGTTCACCGAAAAAGGTGTTTCTCACTGGAAACGAAGAGGAGAGGAGGCGTCATGGCGATCTCCCCTTGCGGTGACAGAGTTATTCATCGTAGACTCAGAGTTCTTCGCGAAGAAGATGATGTTCTTCAAGACCGTTATAGTTCTCTCATTTTCTCCACACAATGTATCAACCAACCATAAAATAAGAAATTGATTTATTTTATTCTCACACACACATGCCAACATTAATTTGAAATTCAAAAGATCCCATTCAATTAATTAAATTAATTGAAGTGCCTTTAACAGTCCGATTAATTGCGAGAGTTGACTTGTAATTAATAGGGGGTGCGGGTGTGTTACATAAATAATTGCTAGAGGGGGGTTTAATGGGGTGTTGGGAAAACTGAAGTAGGTGGGGGATCGTGTGGGCCCAATCCAACTTCCTCACATCCTCCTTTCCCACAACACTTAAACCACCGGTAAGAAATAATAATAAAATTGTAAAACAATTTTTATTTTTATTCCCCACATTTTAACATCTCCTTCCGAGATAATGTAACCCATAAAAAGGTACTCATAAGCAATTACTGGTGCTGTGATTCCATCGGTGCCCTCAGAATTTGATTCCGAGCACCGGTTCCGAATATAGAAAAACTCGCTCGTTCGTTCACTAAACATACCCAAGCTAAACTTTGGAATTTGATTCTGGGTACACTAGGCCTCAGAATCAGGTGCCATTAGAAACTACGTACTCGTAAAATACCAAAGAAAATTAAGAAAAAAATTTCCTTGAAATTTATTGGCTATTACATTACTCCCACCTCATGGCTTTATATCTCCGTAAAGATATATCACAAACTAGGGGAACAAATGAGTGTACTAAGCACGCATCTGAGCCTCCCACTCCCAACTGCTCTCCTGAAGGTTCCTGTGCTACCACCTGTTTCACAGTAGAGGAATCAACCACCCACGTAGGACTCGCTCCTGTTGATCCTCTATCTCTATCGGGACCTCTTCAAAATTCTCCCTGACATCAATGTCCATCTCCCCTTAGTCGATGATATGTGTCGGGTCATACACATATCTCCTCAGCCGAGATACATGCAATACGTCGTGCACCCGGTGCAGATGAGGTGGTAAAGCCAGGCGATATGCCACCTCACCTATCCTGCTGAGAACCTCGAATAGTCCGATGAAGAGTGGAGATAACTTGCCGCCCTAATCAAATCTCGGTAACCCATGTCGAGGTGAGACCCGCAAGAAGACATGGTCACCATCCTTGGACTCCAGTGGTCTCCCCTCCTATCAGCATAAGACTTCTGTCAGCTCTGAGCTATCCTCATCCACTCCTGGATGACCTGGTCCTTCTCTGTCTTGGCATGAACCATCTCCGGTCCCACAAGTGCTGACTCCCCAGGGTCTGTCCAGCACAGCGGTGATCTGCAAGGTCGTTTGTACAATGCACCATATGGTGCCATCCCGATGGTTGAGTGGTATCTATTGTTGTATGCGAACTCCACCAAGGGTAGGTGATCATCCCAGCTACGACCAAAGTCGAGGACACATGCATGGAACATGTCCTCGATAGACTGAATGGTCCTCTCCGTCTGACCATCCTTCTGAGGGTGAAATGTGGTGCTCAGACGTAGCTGCGTCCCGAATGCCTCTGGAAACCCCTTCCAAAGCCCAGAAGTAAGATAACATCCCGATCAGAGACGATAGATGATGGAACACCATGAAGCTGTATGATATCTTGAATGTTGAGGCATCCCAAGCTCTCCACTGAGCCCTGCTCTCTGATGGGTAGAAAGTGGGCCGACTTGGTGAGTTAGTCGACAGTCACCCAAAAGGAGTCGTGACCTCTGGAAGTACGTGGAAGTCCATTCACGAAATCCATAGATATCTCATCCCACTTCCACTCGGAGACCTCCATGGGCTATACCAAGCCTGCTGGTACCTGGTGCTCTGTCTTCACATGCTGGCAGGTGAGGCACTGAGAAACAAACTCTGCCACAACCTTCTTCTTACCCGGCCACTAGTGCTGTCATCTGAGATCCTGGTACATCTTCGCCACTCCTGGATGTACCGCTAAATGGGAAGTGTGAAAATCCCTTAGAACCTCCTCCTGTAAAGCAGTTGGTACCATGTTACGTCCTCTGAAAAGGACGACGTGCTCTCCTCCCACAGAGAATCCATCAGGTTCCTGTCCTGAGGATATCTGTGCACGCCGCGTCTCACAGTCAACATCCCCATGTTGTGCCTCTCTGACATGCTGAATAAGTGGAGGAGTGACTGTGAGTGAATGAAGAAAGGCTGCTCCATCTCTATCCAAGAAGGATATCTGCAAAGTGGCTAGCTACTCTATCACCTCCCCAAGTAGTTGAATGCCCGTCCTCCTGTTGAGAGCATCAGATACTACATTCCCCTTTCCCGGAGTATAGACTAGCTCAAAGTCATAGTCTTGGAGGAAATCGATCCATCACCGCTGTCTCATGTTTAGGTACTTCTGCAAGAAGATGTACCTGAGACTCTGGTGGTCAGAGTAGACTGTAAAGCGCTCACCCATCAGATAGTGCCACCATATCTTCAGAGCAAAGACCACTACTTCTAACTCCAGGTCAGGGGTAGTGTATTTCTACTCATGCTACCACAACTGAAGTGATCCATAGGCAATCACTGCCTGCTCTTGCATCAAGAAAAATCCGAGTCTGGTCCCTGATGCATCACAGTATACTACGTACCATAATCCCTCCTCTGGTAGCCTCAAGATGGGTGCATTGGTCAATCTCTATCTCATCTCCTGGAAGCTCTGCTGACATCTATCTGACCACACGAAGGGTTTCCCCTTCATTGTCAGAGTTGAAAGTTGTGTAGTAACTCTGGAGAAGTCTGGAAAAAATCTCCGATAGTACCCATCTAGTCCTAGGAACCTCCGCACCTCCGTCATGCTATTGGGTGGCTCCCAAGCTAGCACTGCCTTGATCTTCACAGTATCCACTACTACTCCCACCTCAGAGATGACGTGTCCTATGAAGTGGACCTCACATTACCAGAACGAAACTTCTAGAGCTTACCATAAAGCTAGTGCTCTCGTAGTGTTCCTAGTACTACCCGAAAGTTGTAGGTATGCTCATCCTCAATGGTCGAGTATATCAATATGTCGTCGATGAAGACCATGACAAATTGATCATGGTATGGCTGAAAGAACCTATTCTTGGGACTCATGAACACTACTGGAGCGTTGGTTACACTGAAAGGCATGACCATGAACTCATAGTGGCCATACCGACATCTGAAGGCTGTCTTCTGCATGTCCTTATCCCGAACTCTGAGCTGATGATAGCCTAACCTGAGGTCTATCATCGAGAACCACCATGCTCCCTTGAGCTGATCGAAGAGGTCGTCAATCCTCGATATCGGATAATTGTTCCTCATGATCACCTTGTTCAGGTGACGATAATCAACACACAGTCCCAGGCTCCCATCCACCTTCTTGGTAATCCAAATCGAGGATGCCCAGGGTGAAACACTGGGTCAGATGAATCCATTTCCCTGCAAGTCCTCCAGCTGTACCCGTAGCTATCGAAGCTGAGCTTGTTCCATCCAATTGACTAGAATGGATATCAGGGATTTCTTGGGGGTATAAGTCAATATAAAACTCTACCTATCTGTGAGGAGGTAGTCCTGGAACGTCATCAAGAAAAACGTCTGCATACTGATCCACCACAATAGGAAAACTCGGACTCCGCACATCAACTGCTCTTAGGATGAGGCTAGCAAACATATTAGTGATCGGATGTCCTCTCCTTTGTGGGATTCCATCATTCATTTCTATGGCTCCCTTTCCACCAGTGAAGGTGAACCTGCTCCCATCGGTGCGAACACATTACACACTGAAACTAATACAGTCGATCTGAGCATGGACTGTAGATAACCAATCAATGCCCGAGATGACATCATAAGACCTCGAGACCAATACAAGAACATCCCAGCCGAATCTCTCACCTCCTAGAGTAATCTCACACTGCCGGCACCAATGCCTAATCGTCGAGTCTGCTCTCATAGGAGTCTCTAGCAGTATGGATCGAGCCAGCAGCTCCGTCGGAATATCTGAGCTCTGAAAAAGGGCAGCGATAATGAAATAATGACTCACTCATGTGTCTATAAGAACTACAACAAGGGTGGATTACACACAAATAGTACCTTGAATAATCTCTGGAACTCCGTGGTTGTAGGACTCCAATGCCTGAAGCTGAGCCTGCCTCTGTCCGCCAGCTCCATGTGGTATGGGTGGACCTCCTGGTGGTGGTGGTGGTAAAGCCTCAAAGAATCGCCCACCACCTGTTGCACGACCAACTCCACTGCCTCATCCGCCTGCTCTCTGCGGACTGCCACGGTCGACCCTCTGCCTCTACCTGGGTGGCCCATCAAATGTCTGCTTCTCCTCCGCACGGCGGGTTGGGTAGTAACGATCCATGTGGCCTTACCAGCTGCATGTGTAGCATTGTTTGCTCCTTGTAAGACTGGCTCTGCACCGTGTGCCCCGCACCTCTGAGCCAATGTCCTGAGGTCGCCTGTCTACTGGTCTGGTCCACCTGGACCCCTGTGACGTCTGTTGACTACGAGCTGCAGAGGACTCTGCTATGTGCCGCCCTGCAGTAGGACTCGCTGCTGGTGTAGGCTTAGCAAGAATGCTCTCTATGAGAATGCTCACTCCAGTACTCATTCCTGCGTCGGAATGCTGAGGGAGGTCATCGATGCTCTGATCTCATGCCTCAGTCCCTGATCGAAGGTCCAGGCCTAGAAGAATGGGTCTCGTACCATGTCTGTGGAACATCGGAGAGATCGGTAAATCTCGCCGAGTACTGGGCTACTGTCATGTTGCCAGGATACAGTTATAGTATCTCTTGAATGCGCACCACACCGAGGGTGGCTGGGATGAACTCTGAGCAGAAGAGACTTTCAATGTCTGTCTAGAGGAGAGATGCCTCAGCATGCACCTGGAGCATCAGGCTCCACCATCTACCTGCTGCTGCATGCAGGAATCTCACTGCAAGGATCACCATGAGGTCACCTGGTGTCCCCATTAACCTGAAATCACAAACTACAGCCTCCAAACAATCCTCGGCTGCCTGAGGGTCCTTCCCCCCTTGGAACTTGGGCGATCTATGAAGCTCAAACTCGTGCAGTGCACTAAGGCGATGTGCACTCTCAGTGGCTGGGGCTGGTGGCATCGGTGGCTCGGTAGGTAGAGGTATCGACGTCCCTCCATTGTAAAAGGGCCCCGCATCGAGGCCTCGTCGCTCGGTGGGATTTCGTCTCGTATAAATCTTTAAACCCTAGATAGCTACCATCATGGGGCCATCCTGAAAAGAAATAGGTGTGCCACGGTCAACACAGTATTCCTGGTGAGAGGACCCAAAGTAATCATGAAGAAAACTTTTGAAACACACATGCAATCAATGTTTTCGTGTACAGAGTCAGAAAACAGAAGTCAAGGGCCTGATGTATGGATACGTCCGCCGCCGCACCAACATTGGACACCCTGGACTAATAACCACACTCAATACCCTTAACACTATTGTTTCATATAGAAGAAATATCAGAGTCCTGAGTTCTGCGGTAGAACCAAACTCCTTTGATACCAATTTGTCACAACCAGTCCTCCGGACCCGTGCCGTGACTACCCCAAGCCCGCCTTCTATAGGCCAGGGGCTGGCGACTAGCACCAAGGTGTAAATCCCAACAATAAAGAGAAGGAATTTCCTCTATAATGTAAACAAACACCCCAGAGCAAGCAAGCAGAAGTAAAAACTAAGTAAAGCTGGGTACAATAGTAAGTGCAGAAAAGTAAGTGGGCCAGAATACAAACCCAAACTGAAAGTAAAGTACCAATGGAAGGAAAGTACAACAACTAAAATGTAATGAAGCAACCCCGAGCCATCCACTAGAAATCTTACCTGAAGGGTGGGTACAGATAGCCCCCTCGGCTCCTCGGGTCCTGTCGTCCGCTCTGTGTACGTCCCGAACAGTGGTCCACCTCCAGGTACCGACTTGCTTCATGAGCCTCAACCACGATCAGCGATGTCCATCGTCTGCATCCAACACAACGTAGTGTGGGCATAGGCAGTGTAGGTGTGAGTATACCCTACTAAGTAGGGACCCCGAGACCCCCAAAGGTCTCCTAGAATTTACAAAGGATAATCCACAAAGGATACAATCACGAAGTAACATCCAACACTACTTAGGTATATGCCCATACATATACCTAAGTCATCAATTCCACTTCAGCTCCAACATCTGAGCCCAAGATCGATCACGTCCACACATGATAGCACATTCCAATCCAACCAGGATAACACAACCCAATCCACATATGATATCAAGTCAATCATATCGAAGATATTGATTGAAAGTCAAGACTCCTCTCACAAAGGTATACAACTTCGTAAGGTGATAGAGATTATCTGATGTAGCCACTGATTCATCTAAGTTGGGACCCACGTGGGATACTAGACCAGCTAAGCTGTCAGACCCATGTAGGATACTAGACCAGCCACTACGTCGGACCCATGTAGGATACAAGTACAGAGTCAAATACTTTAGGACCCACATTTGATATAAGAACAGTAGTAATGCCGGACCCACATAAGATACAAGGACAGTAGTCATCGTCATCGAATCCATGGAGGATTTCAGTATGGTCATCATCGATGCCGAACCCATAGAGGATCCCAGTACATTCGTCGTCGCTGCTGAACCCATGGAGGATTTCAGTGTAGTCGTCGTCGATGCCGAACCCACGGAGGATTTCAGTGCAGTCGTTGTCGCAGCTAGCTCTAGGGATCCTGCACACAGCATGCTCGTTTCCGGGAGGGTCCGCCCCACGATCCAAAGTGTTGGTACATCAACTGACATGTAGTCTAGAGTTTATGTACCCCAAAGTTATGTCTCATCAATAAAAACTCATCACGACAGACGGCTCGTCAATCGGACGTCTGGTCTGAGAGTTATTGGCTTTTTCGTCTCAGGGACCTGGTTGGTTTTTAAGTGAAAACCAACCTGACCGTACTCCAACTATGTCCAAACCTCGAGCAGAGTAATACAAAAGTTCCTTCTCACTAAGAGGAATCCATCAAAGTCGATGACACATCAATCGGACGTCCGGAGCTCAAGTTTTAGGCGTTTCCACTTTGAGGGCCCGGTTGGTTTTGTGTTTGAACCAACCCAGCCATACAAAAAGATCTCCAAAACCCTAAGTGTAATATACCAAAACGACCGTATCGATCCATGGATCACATCAAAATTGACGGTGCGTTGATTGAAGGTCTGTATCCCATGTTATGGGCGTTTGAATGATCATGTCCATTTTTAGGGGGTTTTGGGCCCGGACCGACTCAGCCCGAGACCCCATGGGTCGGCCCGAATCGGGTCGACCCGACCCAGGCATGGGTATGGCCCATCAGGGCACGGCCCATCCCTGCTGGCATGGCCCGGCCCGGCCAGCGCGGCCCGGCCCGTCCCGGCGTGGGCGGCCCGACCCAGTGTTGTCGGTGTGGCCTGGGCGGTCTGTCGGCCCGGTGAGGGCTCCACGCGCCGTGTGAGCACGGAAGGGGGGAGCTGCCACCCCTTCAGACTGAATGGCGAACCCGCGGGGTGTCTGCCCTGCTGGGTTGACCAGGGGTCACACCCCCAATTTTCTGGATCTGGCTGGCCATAACGGCCGGCCAGTGTACCACGCAGGACCGGTTGGTCCCGCCCTCAATGCGCCAACGGTTCCGGCCAACACTCCTTGCTCCACCGCGGCCCAGGCCGCAGCCTTGGTCCGAATGGCATAGCGCTACGGCGCCGTGCCCCTCCTCCATGGCCCCGCTCCTGTCACTGCCTCTTCTGGCCTCAACAGCGCAGCGCGACGGGCGCCACACTTCTTCACCGCGTTTCACCTTGTTTTCGCGCGGTGTCGTTGCACCATTCCACCTTTGTTCGAATCGCAACGAATACAACAACAAAGGGGGAGGAGGATCGGCCGTTTTCGGGCGGTCCGACCTCCTCCCATGAAACTGATAACAGGAGGCCCAAACATTTAAAGAAGAAAAAAAGAACATCACAAACAAAAATTCAAACCCCTACCTCAATGAAGTCGTCGAACGAGTATCGTTGCGGGAAAAGGACGTCACAGAAGATGACATCATGGAAGACGACATCATGGATTGAGGCTCTGTAAGCATCGTCGGTGTTCGCTCGATGAAGGATGTGGCATGTCTTCATTCTCCAGAAAAGGCATCTCTCACCGTCTGCGGGGAGGAGAGGAGGAGGCATGGTGATCTCCCCTTGCGGTGACGGAATTCTTCGTTATAGACTCGGTGTTCTTCACGAAGAAGATGAAGTTCTTCAAGACCGTGAGATTTCTCTCCTTTTCTCCACACCGCGCATCAATAGACCATAAAATAATACATTGCCTTATTTAATTCACACAAACACATGCCAACATTAATTTGAAATGCAAATGATCTCATTCAATTAATTAATTTAATTGAAGAGTGTTTAACTGTCCAATTAATCACGAGAGTTGACTTGTCATTAAATGGCGGTGCGGGTCTATTACACAAATAATTTCTAGAGTGGGGTTTAATGGGATGTTGGGAAAACTGAAGGAGGTGGGGGCTCATGTCGGCCCCACTCCAACTTCCTCACATCATCCTTTCCCACAACAATTAAACCATTGGAAAGAAATAAAAATAAAATTGTAAATCCATTTTTATTTTTATTCCCCACATTTTAATATCTCCTCCTAAGAAAATGTAACCCAGAAAAAGTTACTCATTAGCAATTACTGGTGTTGTGATTCTATCGGTGCCCTCAGATTTCAATTCTGAGCACCTGATCAAAAGTTAGAAAAACCCGCTTGTTCGTTCAATAAACGTACCCGAGCTAAACTTTGGAAATTAAATCCAGGTACACCGGGCCTCAGAATTAGGTTCTGTCAGAAACTGCATACTCGCAAAATAACAAAGAAAATTATGAAAAAAATTTCCTTGAAATTTATGGGTCTTTACACTCAGTGGACTCTTGGTCCTAATGATAAAAGTCATAAAAATGAATTTTTTTCAAGAGTATCTATATAGATATCTCATGGTGTAAAGGGAAATCAACCCCCTTGTCTCAAAAAAATGTGATTAAAAATCTCTGAAATTATCTTAATGGATTAAACATAATCCAACGGTTGATGGATACAATGAATGAAAAAACCATCCAATTCAAAGAGATAATCAAATGACATATGTTATCACTACTATAGAGGGGGATCATGATAATGATGTGGTGAAAGTTAAATTTTTTTCATTCATGTATAGAATACATAATTTTTATTATAGTACTAGAAATTCATTCATATCATCCCCACGTTTTAGAACATTTTAAAAACAACCATAAAACATGGGGGTTGTTATATCTATGAGTATATAAAATAGATCAATTATTTAAATCTAAGTATATAACTCATCCAAATTAAATGAATATGGATTGAAATCTCCAAATAATATTATCCTATATCAATCAGAGGAGTTTGATGTTGTATTGTCCATGGATTGGAACTATTTATATAAATCTATCCACAACGGTCGGGAGAGTAAGATCAAAATTCTCATCCTGAGTTATTCTTCGATTATATATATGTTTAAGGAGGATGAATATCATTTTGGAAAATTTATCTCATGTGTGAATATCATTCCTTTACGATCAAGAATATCTAGTTCAAAAAATTGAAACAAAGGAAAGAATCATGCTTGAAAACATGACCATTATGAAATTATATGATGATGTATTCCCTAAATTGATTCATAGTATCCCTATTAACCGGGGAGGATGAGATCTTATTTGAACATATAATTATATCTTCTCCTGTATCGAAGACACCATAGTGAATATACACCATTGAATTAGAAAAACTAATGAAGTTGTTAAAATAAAATCTGGGAAAGGTTTTTATGTGATGGAGGGATTCAACATGGGGTGTTATAGCCCTCTTTATATAAAATAAGGATGGGTCAATATGCCTTTAAATTGATTATCATGAACATAAAAAAATAATGATATAGATAATATATCCACTAACATATATTGTTGAATTTTTTGAACAAGTATAAGGTGCATAGTATCTCTCTATGGTGAATATTCAATCAGGATATCACCATGTAATGGTGAATAAATAAGGTATTCCCCAGAATTTCGTTCAAAATAAGTAATGGACACCATGAGTTCGTTATGATTCCCTTCAGACTCACTAATTCTTAATCAATATTTATCATATTAATTACTTGTGTTTTTAAATATTACCTATGAAAATCTATTTTATTATTTATTAATGATATTATGATATACTTCCATATAAAAAAGGACAATTAATGGTATTTCAATACTTTGATATATAATTTATGAATAGATATTAAATATGAAAAATAATGTAAATGTGAGTCCTGGATGGTGGTAGCCTGATTCTTCAAATATGTTTTCACTAAAAAAGGGATATATATGGACCCTTATAAGATAACAACAATTAATGAGTGTCCCTAACATGTATATATAATTGCGATCCTTAGTTTCACAAGAGTTGGTGGTTATTACTGATGATTTATTTTAAAATTATCATGATTGGAAATCCCACTAACCAAGATGAATTGTATGGGAATAGTATTTTCCTAGACTAATGAATGTAAAGAGAGATTTGAGGAATTGAAAAAGAGTCTTATCATAGCTCCAGACCTCATAATGGACTGAATTGGGGATCATTTTGTGGAATTAAAACATGCTTAAAATAAGGTATTAGGGTATGTAATGATAAATAATTTTAAATTTCTATCCCACCACTTGATGAAATTCAATGTTCTTGACCATAATAATCCAACATATGACTTGGAGTAAGATATAGTGATCTGCACTTTGTAAATCTATTGGGCATGTATCTATGGAGAAAATTATGAAATATATATGGATTTTATGAACCTCAAATTATAAATTCACAAAGAAGGATGTTAATATGCAGCAGTGATGATGGTTAAAATTGATTAAGGACTATGAATGCTCAATCAAATACCATCCATGGAAAGAAAAAAACCATGTTTTCTATGTAGAAAGGATATTCTATCCACATTAATTATTTTATTCATGAAGTATCCAAATGTTATATTATTTAAAAGGATGAAAAAGTGGATCATGATTGAAAGAATATAATCATCCATTTTTCAAATAACCTCCCTACAATCCATTCTGGAGATGAAAATGAATAATCATTGAGATGATGGAGAAACAAGGAAGAAGGTGGAAGCTATAAGAAAATGGATATACTAAATTATTAGAATTGATTAAGAAGGAATTATAATATTTGGGTCATGACTATGTGTATCATAATATCATTAATTAAAGAAATAGATATAGAATGGTGCATAGAGTTGAACAATTTAAATCCACTAACAAAGAATGAATATCGTTAGCGATCTTTGAGATCACTATTAGTTTGAAAATATGAATAAGGAAATCAAAAAAATTATATAAAAATTATGGTATGTGATAAGGTGATCTATGAAATGAAAATTTCTATAGCGGTTATGAAAACATTACCCATACCTACAATGTAATGGAAAAAATCACCAGGGAAATTTTCACTAGTATTCGAAAAACATATAGAGGAAATAATCCTATGTGGGTTATGGTAGATTATTTTAGAAATACTTCTCAATTCATTTCAATTCATGAGGACTTATCACCAGTTGAACATTCAAGTATATACATATGATAAGTTGTGTGGAAGCATCGTACACCACTATAGATTGTATTTGAATGAGATATATAATTTACCTCCAGGTTCTAGAAGATTCTGAAACATTCTCTAAAAACTAGGTTTAAATTTAGTATGGATAATCAACTCCAAATTGATGGTCAATCTGATCAAACTATCCAGACCCTGGAAGACTTATTGAGGGAATGGCTAATGGACTTCAATAAATATTGGGATCAATATAATCCTTTTGTCACGTTCTCATAAAATAATATTTTATTCCTCAATAAGACAAATGTGACTACATAAATCACATTATGGGAATATAAGTAAAATAATTTTTTATTGTGATAAATTTGAAAAAAAATATTCTTGACCATAAATGGTAAAATAAATGGCATAAAAGTTAAACACTATTCTAAAAATCATCATGGATTCTTAGAGTAATTTTATTATGATGATAATCATCATTAAGACCTATAATATAAGATTGGATATAATGTGTTCGTCCACATATATACATGTAAGGGAGTCATGATATCTATTGAGAAAGGAAATATAGCCCCTGGTATAATATGTTATTTGTGATTCTTGACAACATCAGAGATGTAACATATAATCAAGGACTCCCAAAAACCAATTCACAAGTAAAAGTGTATTTCACATATCCATATTGAGGATGTACAAACCATATAACCCACATGCACAAAATTATAAGTTCATATATAAGGAAAATAATATCCCTTATGAGGTGAATCAGATGAATATCTTATACTAAAAAGAAAATATTCTATACAACAATACAACTCACCTAGTCAAATTACTATTGTGAAAAAATAAGTATGAGGAGGTGAAATGGGAAATGGTGAAATGCATGAATTAGAAGTAACCTCGAAAATTTTCTGATTAGTATGTAAAATAAAGTTTCAATGGTAAAATTTCATCAGGGGCGTATAATGTAAGGACCTATAATTTTATCAATGTTATTTTCATTTTGATTATTTAATTGTTTTATATTTAGTAAAGCACATTCACCCCATGATAAAACGAAAATTATTTTTTTTATATTAATTTAGACATTAAATTTTATAGAATTAATAAATCTATAAGATTTTAATGTATTGTTAGTGGATTGAAAATGAAAACAAGAGAATAATAATAGTAGAAAACATTAGATCCACTTGACCACCTAAATAATGACATTCATGTACAAATAAATATAAATGAAGTGGAATTTCTGTAATGGAAGATAATTATTAAAAATTAAAGTATATCCTTGATTTAAAATATGTGTGAATGAATAATGATTTAAAGATGTGGCAGTTATAGAAATTTTGGATCCCATATGATCGTTATAAATATGACCATAAGAATATTAATATTACCATTGAAATAGTATCCCTATAGTTTGATTATTAATCTTAAAATTTTGAATAGTAACATAACTATTAGAATAGTAAAATTGCCAATGTATGTGTAAAAATAATATTTATGCATCTTATAAAATGAAATTACGGAATATTTATATCATGATACATGAAAATAAATGTTTAAAAATTATAAAATATGTGTTTGTATTTATGGAAAATAGATATGTTTCATTCACATATTTATAATAATTACAATTATTTAAAAGAAATAATATTTTCATAAAATTTATTTCTAAATTTGTGTTATGTTATATTATATTGGTAATATAAATTTATTAACCCCTAGGAAATTTTTATAAGGGAAAAAATTTTATTATAATATAAAAATTAGTATTTTTCAATTATATAATGATTTGATTTAATAACTAAAATTCTAATATTTAGAAAAATATGTTTAATAATTGGAATCCATTTTTTCAGATCTAAAATATTGGAATATTTTATGAGATAATTTTTGGTATTTCTCTAAAATAATTTATTTTTTTCTGAATATTTATATATTCCAAAATATGATATTTTACATTATAAGATAAATACTATAATGTTTTAGCCATGGATGATGTAATAACACCTCATTTTATAATAAAACCCACCATTTACACTATATTGTAACAATAATAAATATAAATGATATTCTTGAGCCCGAAATAATAAATTATTGAATATAATGTTCAGAAACTGAGCTCTCATATTCTTATAAACACAACCCCCCACAATACATTATCGTCATAAATTATATTCCTTTTGAATTTAAAAATTTATACCAAATTTCCTCCCTAATATTCTCCCTCATATCCTAAGAATTATTCTCCTTCCAAAAGACCATTCCACGTTGTGTTAAGATGATGCCCCAGAGGAGACGCCAAAAAGAGAAGGTAATTCCCTAAACCAATTATTTTAAAAAATTTCCTCCTCATCCTCCCAAAAAATACATCCAACATGGAATGATAACTCCCATTTATTATATATACTCTAATTTTATTATGCAAATGTAATATATATCCTCCATTCTCTTCTCATTTTCTCTATGGGTTATAAAATGAAAATATTGTATACAATATGCTTGGGTCACCACCTCCATGAACAATATAGTTTTTTTCCACCAACACCTTCATGGTTGACTATGAAAATATTAATTTGGATACATGTTTTTAATAACAATTATGTTATAATATATTTCATTTTCTATAATGTTTTAATAATCACATAATTAAATTATACAAATCTTGTTCCGACGATCATTAAAACATCCTAAATGATCTAACCACATAAAATTTACATTTTTACTAATCAAATCATCCATATTTAAAAACAAAAAAATGTTTTTGGGACTATTTAAATATCATGATGATAATTAATACAATTTCATTTAAATTATATCGGTTTAATTCAATTTTACATGAGTTTCAACAATTATCCCCAAGTGATATGTCTATGGAACCTTGAATTAAAAACCCATATTATAACATAATTAAACAATATATCTCAATTAAATGGTGATAAATGAACAAAATAAAAGTATAATAAAAAAATACATATACAAGTTTATTTGTTTTTTAATTAATTATTTTGATTTGATTATTTAGGACATTAGATGAAAACTAAGAATGATTATGGTACTAAAATATTTGGACCTCTCTGAACCACCCATTTTCATTAGGTTATGAAACCTATCTCTCTAACTAACTTAATCTCTCTATTTTATTATATGGAATGATTATACTTTTTTATATATAAATATTACATATACACATATCTTACTGTCCCTTCTTTTTGGGGATGTATTGAATTTCAAAAGTTAACTTAAAAACATCCATCACTAAAATCTTTCCCAATTATGGGTAACATTTCTATCCCAAAATCCTTTTATTTAAAAATATGTATAGTCTTTATACTCATTCATATCTTAATTATATAGGGGAATATTCTAGTAAAATTCATTCTATTTTACCTTTAGGTTATAATGGAAACTCAATACATATTATTAATCTAAAATTATTTAACCAATTCTTTAAAACACCATTTGGAATGCTAATTTTTGTAACATATTGTTTACCCATTTTCATGATTTTTTATGCAGTTGAACACCACATTCAATGTCCAGTTCTTATATAATCATATAATAAAATTTAAAAAATTTAATTCTTTCCCCTATTTAGAATATTTATAAAATATCATCTACTTATGATATAAAGAAATATATTGAAGCGAATATATTTACATTTTTAATTCTTATGTTTATGACTTATGATTAATTTTAATTTACAGCCCACACATTCATTTACATGTTATGATAGGATCACCCAGATTGAAATCCATTGAATTGGGTAATGTCTTTATCACATGACATGTTATGTATTAAGTTATATTAGATGATCACCACCTTATTTTAATGATCCCATGTCATGTTTATATTGTATTTAATTATTTTAATGTTTTATATTAAAAAGATATATATTGGAAAAAAAATTGACAAATGGATAATTCAGGAGATTTTCGCATCACCCTACCCTGTGATGGTCAAGTTACTATATCACCTTCCTATATGAATAAAAACTGTTTACCATGAGTGAGAAGAAAAAAATTATTCTATGTCATGATCTGGAAATGCTTTGAAGATTCAACTTACCATACGTAGAGAATCACATTACCACATTTATATTAATCTTACCATGTGATGAAGTTGTACTTACCATATACCAGACTGCATGGAGAAAATGATCTATGACATGAATACATCATGTTTATGTCCCATTGTATGTATAATTTTTCATAAAATAATATAAAAACGATTTTTTCCAATGTATTGACCAGATGAAAATAATAATACCACATGAATTCATTAAATTATTGCATGTGAAAATGTGATGACCACATGAAGAGATGAATCAAATATGTCTCCATTCTACATTAGTTGTACATGTAAATTTTCGATGATCTCAAATAATCGTACTTTATGTGAACATTTATTAGAATGAATAACTGGGAAGTGGATCATTCACAATTGATGGTTTTGAATCATAAATAGAGCATCATTTCATTAAATGAATAATGATTATTCTACAATGGCTACATCAAATGAATATCACTTTAAGAGAATTGTTATATTATGTTTTGAGTTGATGGAATAATGAAAAAATTTGTTCACACACATATAATAATATAATATCTTTATTCGAGTTCTTGTGCAATAAAAAAGACATTGAAATACTCTATTATCTTTAATCTTCTATAAAATCACATATAAATTCCATTCAAAAACAAATTCAAAGACTACTGATCTACTGAAGATGAGAAGATTGATCTTATCCAAATTTATCTTATTATATCCCCTTTATCTTTTTGTTCATATATAAATTTTTATCTATGTTATATATTTATATATTTATTTTCAAAAACATAGTCTCTCATGTCGAAATATATAATACATCAAATTCTCTGAAATAATATTTTTTTAATTCCAATGAATAAATGTGGAAGAGGTCATTTGTGTTATGGTATATTTTTCATCCCACGTACAACTATGGAAGAGGAATTATTCCGGGGAATTATAGCATTCTATTGTCTTTAAAGCCCAAACTATGTTGTGGATTGGTTTATTCATTAATAAACCGCTTAAAAGCATGTAATTTCCATTAAGAGGGGATTAAGTCTTAAATGGAGAACAAATAACTTTTCTAAATAATGTAGTGTATTTTTTAGTTTCATTTTTTTATTTATCAAATCATTATAAAATTGTTCAACTATAAAAAAATATACATTGATATTTAGTTGTATTTTTTTAGATTTACATAATTAAATAAATTTTACTAATATAAAACATATATTAATTGAGACCTAATCTCACTTCTATGAAATAATTTGAATGATTTGATTCATAAATTTATAATATTTTGATTAAGTGATAGTTTTTTTTAATCAAGGATTTAGTTTGAAATTTTTGGAATTTTTTTTATCTGTAACTCAATTCACCCCATCTATATTTACTCACTTTTACCAACATTTGGTATCAAAGGATTTCCAAACTTACATTTAACTATGATATAGTTAATTTAATGATATTAAATTTCTATTATTTATAATTTCAATTTTTATTACAAAAAAATGGATGAGAAGGAACTACCACTAACTAGACTATTTATTTTTGTGGAAATACTTATACTGAAAAGAATATTAAGATAAAAATTCACATAGAATGTAAGGGCTTTAATATTAGAATTGTAATTGAATATAAAAATGAAATAACTCAAGATTATATATCTAGTTGGAGTAATGTTACAAAATATGCATATGATTGTAATTATAAATTTATGAATTATATTTTACAAGGATTTCAAAGAGGATTAATTTTAAACAATATCTTTATGTTCTATTTTTTTTAAATTTGGGTACCCTTTCTATTTTATGATAAGGAACATGTAATGTTAAATAAATACATTTAATCACTTACACTATTAAATATGGAACTTTTATGATTATTATTGATGAATCTATATATGAAGTTTATTACATGATCAATTAGATAATGGACATGATGAATGTACTAGGATAAAAAAACTACTAACATGGATCATGTCATGTTATTTCTCTTGTTCTTACCATAAATGTGAATGGTAACATCTATATCCTTAAAAAAATCATGTGACATTAGAAAAATTCTATTAAAGGAACTAATTTTAATGTTACTGGTAGTGGATGAAGAACTAAATGTAATCATATAGGAAGTTGATGGACCAAAATGAAATTCTATAAAAATTAACTATAATAATTATAATTAATAAGATAAGATAAATGATAAAAGATTAAGAGATGGAGATTCTCCTACTAATATCAATGAGGAGATGAAACTTCTAGATATAAATTTCAAAAAATTCTTAAAAAATAAGTTGTTCACCAAGATAACAAATTTTAGAGGTCATTATAATAACATAAGAAATTGAATAAAATATTGGATGGAGGATAATATGGTTAATGAAATAATATTATATGAATATAAGAGTAGATGAAAAAACATATAATACTATAATATGATAATGTTTAATAAAATTCACGAGGATATAGATAAAAGATAAAAAAGATATGAAATTCACTTTGAGTGCCTGAGAGGATTGTTTATGTGAATCGGACACAGAAAGAGGGGAAAGAAGTGAAAAAGATAATATGTTCTTTATGAAAATCACATCAAAATTATAAAATGTTTTTCCTAAATCCCATTACCACATTTAATATCATTATGAGAATGAAAATTATTGAGATAATATTTCTTGTGATAAACTATTTGAATATTGCAACATACTAGAAGACACATTTATTGAATTAAATGAATAATTTAAAACATTAAATAATAATCATGAATTTTTTTATAACATTAATACCAATATTAACATAGAGAAGGATAAGATAATAAAATTACTAAAAAATAATGTGTTAAAATTATGTAATGAAAATTTAATGAAATATATATAAAGATTTTCCAATGGAAGAAATACTCCTATATAGATGTTTGCTAAATAGGCCACATCAAAATATATAATTAAAATAGGATATATTTATAGAAATAAAAGGGTTATTAAAAATAAATTTATTCCCGTGTCCATTTTGAATAATTCAGTCAATGTTTTTCTTCCACAAGAATAAATACTGTATTTATTTCTGAAATTTTAGGTAATTATTATATGAATTCAATAAAAAAAATTATGGATCCCAAAATCACTTATTACTAACATCTCAGGATGCAATAAAATGTGTTAAAAAACCCATTTTTTGTTTAAAATTATTTTTTAAGAATCTTATTTAAAGAGGTCTTGTAAAAACAATGGTATCAAGATAGTGTATGATATAGACTCTTCACTGAAGAGTAATCAGGATTCAAACATGTTATTAATGATTATTGTGGACATGTCACTTTCAGTGAACATTCCAATGAGAATATAATTAGTATTTGAGGAATTGGTTGCTCTAGTATAATTTTCATTTCAACATCATTATTTTTAGATATATTGAAATATATTTTTTTTGAATTTAAATCATATGTGATGATGTTTTTAATGTCAAATTTAAAAACAATTCATCTATAGTTTTTCATTCTGAACATGATACAGTTTTAAAACTATTATTAAGGAAAATGTTTTTCTATAAAATGAAATTCATTGTTTTTCAAAGTGATTCTTGACTAAAAGTCTTTCAAAAAGAATATTGGATTTTGAATTGGAAACTGACCCATTGAAATATTAACTCTCATATAATGATAAGTATGAAATGTTTAGTTAAGGATCTACCAAATATAGAATTGGTAACTGGAAAATTCTCAAATTCCCATCAAAAGGGAAGTAGTATAAAATATATTTCAAATACAACTATCTAATTTCAACTTCTCAACATTTATAGATGGATTAAATGTACTTTTATGGACACTCTAAAGATAATAGTTTTGCAGGAAAATGTTATGAATATGTTATTGTTGATTATTATTCAATATATACATATGTTTTTTTACATACTCATAAAAATGAAACTATTTACTATTTTCCAAATATTCTATTTCAATAAAGAATCTTATTGTAAATATAATTAAATCCATAAGAAGTGATTGTGGTCATGTGGTTTAATACCATGTATTTGAATCATTATTCTCAAAAGAAATTTATAATCATAAATTTTTGACTCCTTGGACACAACAATATAATGATTTTGTTGAATGAAAAAATATAACACCTAAAGAAATTTCCTGAATGATTCTAAATGACTATTATTCACATATTTATTTTTATGAAAATGTTATGTATATAAGCTTTAATATAATTAATATATTTTAAAAAATACTTCTCTTAAAAAAGTCCACATATGAATTATAGAATGTTACGAAATGAAATGTTTATTAATTATTTGTTTTTGGTTGAAAATTCATTATACTAATTTGAAAGGTGTATTATGAAAAATTATTTTTGAAGAGAGAGAAAGATATTTTCCTTGTATATTCTAAATCAATTAAATATTATAGAGTGTTTAATAAAAGGGATAATATTGTAGAAGAATTTGTACATTTAAATTTTTATAAGGAAGATCCCCATAATCCTAAAACATATATATAAAATCTCTAGGGTGACCTTTAAAATATAGAATTAAATGATAAACCTTGTCAAATTTATGTTATACCTTCTATAAAAAAATTCATCCAATTTCAAAAATAGCATGAACATGAACCTGTAGATGAGAATGAGGTTTCAAAAACATATATTCCCAGAGATATTAGCACTCGTAAATATCATCCCATAGAAGCTATAGTATGTGACCTAGATAAAGGAACTTATAATATATATTATCTAAGAAATAAGGTTGAATATCATTATTTATTTTCACTGCTCGATCCTAAGAGTGTCAATTATTCAATTTCTAGTGAATTATTGGTAATATATATACAAGAAGAACACAATGAATTGGAATGAAATAGAGTATTTGTAATGTTGAAAGACTAAATGAGTACCTATAAATGGGAACCAAATGGGGATTTTTGAAAAACAATTTTTATTACTCAATCACAGTAATTATTAAAAAATCTATATTGGTATCACATAGATATAGTCAAGAATAAGTCATTTATTTTAAGGAATACTTTGCACTAATAGATATACATGAATCTATCTGGATATTTCATGACTATGAAGAACATCTGAATATCAAATTATATAAAATGGATGGTAAGAGTGCATTTTAAAATAGTTATATTGTTGATGATGTTATTTTTTGAACAACCCCATGGATATAAAAACCATCATATTCGTAAGAATTATTTTTAAATTTTAAAAATATTTATATCGATTAAAATATGATCATAAATCTTGGTATTATAGTCTGGTCACATATTTAATTACCAAAGTTATTAATAATGGAATTTTGGACTATAATTTATTCATTAAAATAATTTTCAAAGGCATTTTAGTAAATGAAATTTATGTTGATGAAATAATTTGTGGGTCTTCAATAAATTCATTGTGTACCAATGTTTAAAAAATGATAAAAAGTGAATCTGAAATGATTTTTATGGATGAAGTTAAATTCATTCATATTTCACATTTTTCAAAACAAGGAAGGAATTATTTTAATTAAATAACGTCAAATATCATATAAAATAGTTTTTCATGCAAAATACTAAAGGTAGTGACACTCCCATGAGTACTAGCTACATGTTGGATCCTGGGGAAACCGGTAAATCAACTGATCAAACCACTTAATGGGGTATTATTGGATTCATATTATAAAAAACGTATAGTTAACCAAAAATAATGTTTATTGTGTGTTTATCCGACCTTTTTCAAGAGAACCCAAAATATTCAAATATACTATCGCTAAAAATAATTTTCAAATATTTCATGAATATAAGAAAATTAACATTGTTCTACATGAGATAAAAATAATTTTATTTAGCTTGTTTTTCAAAGGTAGTTTTTTTGTCAAATGTTAGATAGAAAAAGAACTTCTAGAATATGTCACTTTTTTGTAAGCTTAATATTGTCGTGGAGTGGTATGAAATAGAACTGTATAGAATTATCCTCCACTAAATATATGTATATGGCTGTTTGAAGTCATTTTTCATATATTCTTGGATAGAACATAAATTAGTGGACTATGGGTGTCAATTTTTACATTTTGTGATAAATTATTGTAATAAATGTGTGAATAATATTCCCATGATGCAAATATTTCATTCAAGAAAAAATCTTATAATTAAAATAAATCATTAAATGAGAGATCCTTAAAAAGGTGATATTACGCTATAATTCATTGGCACTGAATATTTTCTTGAATATATATTTAATAATCCATTTAATACTAAGAAAATCAATTATGTAAAACATGAATTGGGAATGATTAATTATATCTAATTTATTTTAAATTTAGTTTTAGTTGTTAATTCATTTGATTAAATGTTTTAACTTTTATTCTCTATATTTTCTTTAAATAATCATGGAGTTTTATTCACATGATCAGTAAACCAACCATGATTTCTTATTCATATGGTTAGCATGCCTTCAATGAACACATAATCCTGTCGTCACCATACTCATTAGAATAATTTACACAGAAAATCCCTATGATTACCATTAATGACTACTCATATGGTCAGTACATGATTATCATTAACATATTGGTCAAATGGTTAGCACACCAACCATCAATTTTTGGATAGCATTCCTACAATAATTATGTCATTTATAGATTCATTGTCATTCGACATACCATGTTTATTTACTTCATGTTTTTTGTAAAAATATTTTGGTAGTATTTCATTAATGTATTTTATTATTTTCATCCCTAAATATTTTAAATTTAAATTTTATTGAAATTTTAAATGATACATTTCTTTTCCTTTTTATATCCTCTGTATTTTTAAAATATTTTGATAAGATCAATTAATACCATCTCGAACCTATTTATCTCTCCAAATTAAACCACTCTATTTTACCTCCCATTTGTAAAACATCAAATATATTTAATATAATATAAATACCAAAGATGAATAAAATATGGGAAACCTATTTTCTTATTCTGTAATATCATCAAAAAAGATGAATTAGTCAAAATCCATTTGGAGTGCATCAGTAATGTTGAAGAATTTGAATCGAATTAATTGTCTACGTTTTAGTATAAAAATATGTTGATGATCAATGGTTGAATTTGATCTGATCATTGGTTTAGAACATGATTCAGGAATAAAATTTGGTTTTATATTGATAGTACTTTTTTTACCTTATTATTAAATCATTTTAATGGTAATCAACATAACACAGTTACCGAACAAGGATCCAAAGGATTCGTGTATTAGGAAAAGTTGAACCATACATAAATTTTACATAATAAAACATAAACATTAATTCAACTGATTCTTATATAGCTTCTTAGTGGCCTGAATTTTCTTTTTATTACAAGTAATCCCCTTAAGATACACATAAAAAATGGAGTGAGCTAAAATTACAAAAACAATATAGATTAGAAGAAAACATTATATAAATGGGGTGAGCATAATTAACATCATAATTACATAATAATATAGTCATAATCATATTCATGAGAGGAATCATTAGAGAAAGTCAAGAATGGTTTAAATACATAAAAAATTAAACATCATGTCTTAGTGGCCAAATACTCTACATGGTTGGGAACAAAGATATCATCACATCCATGAATCACATAGGTGAATAGACAAAACCTAATCATTAAGAACATATATAGAATAAATTCCTGGATGATTTACATTATATGAATAGATACATCACATTAGAAAATTCAATGGAGTGCTATATAATTTGGGGCACACCCATCACATAATAAAATTTACTTAATCATGCATACCACATAAAATGAATATCAATATTAGACATAAAATTACCCATTGAATGGAAATGGGATTAATGAGAATTTCATAAAGCACACAATCATGAATAAACCATATGGATTCTAATAGAAAAATGGAATAACATAATTGTTATAATAATCATAAATCTTGAGTGAAAAAAGAAACAATATCAATAGAAGTAAAAAATGTTTTTTTAGAAATACGATTTATTTTGAAAAAATATTTTCATCTAACATAAAATCATATTAGAACCATGTATATCACAGAAATTAATAGGTAATTACATTGAAATTATATTTTAATAATAATAAAAGAACAAATATACATAATTTTTTCAAGAAATAGGAAAATCTAAAGAATGAAAATTTGGATGAGAATCCACATACTATATATTTGAATGATTTCTTCACATTAATTGGTTGAAAAAAATTAGATTCGTTATTTATTAAATAATAAACATATTATACATGTGTTTGATTCATTATGATGTTATTAGGTTCGTTTATGTACATTTTGATGAGTTATAGAGTTCAATTTCATCATTTGGGAGTGTTCGTTTTCTTGGTTTTCATGATCGGTTCACTTGTATACATGTACAGAAGATCATGTAAAATGGGGATAATTATCAAAAATATTATGTGTTATTAACGAACATAAATATTACTAATTGTTCTTATATTTTTTCCTGATATGAGGATTGTTCATTATTTAAAATGTTATTGATAACCGTTTAGATTAAATTGGTGTTTTTCAATCACAACAAACTCATATTGTTTTATGATTTATTATTATGTATATATGTTATTTCCAAAACATAAAAAAGTTAATAAATTAAATTTAAAAATAATTTTCAACCATTATAATGGTTTTATGACCATACATAAATGTGATAATGTAAAATGTATACATGTTTTCCTCAATGGAGAAAAATAAAAACCTCAATGATGATGGTTTCATTTTTAGAATAAAAGAGATAAGAGAAGAGGTTTTCGGATGTATTATTCCATTAAAAAACTGAAATTAAAATATTAATTAGTTAATATAATTATCATTCCATTTTGATGAGTTTAGGTGAGGATACATTTAGAAAAGAAAAGAACGTGAAATGAAATTAAATGAAAACAGAATAGGATTTTACCTCTTGACCTTCTTTTCCTTGGGAACAACCTTAAGGAAATTGTATTTGGTATTTTTTATGATAAAAAGGCTCAAAAAATTTTGGGAGGGTCTTGGGAAGACTATAAGGCCCCAGCCTTAAACCTTGCTTAATCTTGAGTTATTACAAGATTACACATTGAGGATCTTTTCAGGTTTAGAGTTTTAGAGAATTAGATCATGAAACTTGCATTACATTCCACATTTAAACAAAGCGGTTACATAAAAGACAGTATTCATTCATCCCATCAATGGAAACATATTTAAAATATAACACAGATTATTTCTTGACACATCCTTGACACAATCATCACATCATGTAACATTCCCTTGACCTGTGAAAAACATTTCATAAACTTGGGATGAGCATAAAAAGCTCAATAAGAGTTATAAAAATATGGAAAGGAAACATGAGTTCATATATACATTAGAATGAAATCACACTTTACCCATAAAACATAGGCATTTCAAATCATGAATAAATCATAGAAAACATAAGACATAAAGGTAACTTGAGGCATTCATAACATTCTTACATAGGGAGTAACCCTCTTGGTTACGTTTGGAATACCCATCACAGTATATTCCCTAAATCTCTTTGGAGAAACCTTAACGTTTCACTCCTTCGCGTTACCCAATGCATTGGAGAGCTATATCGGGATCACCCACCCTTAGTTTATCACAGAACCACCGATTTTCATAACAATGCCCAAGAACCATAACATAAATGTATCACATAAAATATTCATAAAAGAAACAAAACATTTCCACATTTCAATCACAACATAACATTTTAGTATTTTGAAATAATGAATGCATACAAAAAGAAACCATTTCCAAAACCATTTAAAACATTTAATAAAAATATTTTTGAATCAAAGTGTCCCATACCACCTTGAAGCTTTTAACATCTTAAACCATTAATATCCATATAAATAAATCCTTAAAACCATATTGAAAACATGGATATTAATAAGAACAAATCATTAAAACATTAAAAGTGATATTTTGGATAAAGGGGTTTTACCAAAATTAGAGACACTTGAATACAATAATTGAGGAATAACATTTAGTCAGAACTTTATAATATCATGATAATAAATGGATTAATGATATAATACTCCAAAGCACAGTATATACACCATATAAGAGTGAATTGGTGCATAGAAACAATGAACCCTCAATAGAAATGTCAAATGTGAAGAAATCCCTAATAAAGAAGGTATCCTTAAATTAAGGAAAAATCAATCTCAAAAATATGTGTGAAAAATATAAATACACCCAATATAAGTGGATATTAAGTGTAAAACAATAAAAGGTCATTCACACATATTAAATGGATGACATGTTCAATGACTACATGTTGAACCCAAAGAAATCGAAATTGGGTTAAAAAGTTTCCTTGATAGCCTAACGGCATCACATCAAAATGAGTTGATGAGAGATAAAAAGTGTATCTCATCACTTGGACATAAAATTTACATCAATAAAAATATAAGAGAACATATCCCAACATAACAATATGTAAATTAAAAGACCCAACAAAAGTAGTCTTTTAAAAAAAGAAGAGGGTGAAAGGTTCCCTTACCGACTTGGGTATCTTTCAAAACATACACCCCACGAAAGAAGAACGATAGATCATTGATGTAAATACTCATAAACGAATGTATATTACACAAAGAGTAGAATAATGGGAAGTACATACACCACTCAATGGAATTTGTGGCAAATGTAGCATAAATCTCACGAGAATAAAAGTGAGATGAAAAATCCCTTACGAAAATTCGGCAGCCTAACGACGCCACTCAAAACTTCCAAAATGGATTGATGAGAGGAAATAGGGTATCTCATCATATGAACATAACAATTACAGTAGGAGTAATTTAAATAACATCCCAATCATAATAAATATGAGCTTAAAAGGAATGACATAAAAGAGTGTACTTAAAAAGAAAGAGAGGAGTAAGATCCCTTACCTCGGGTCCGACTTGACTCGATCGTTCTTTAACGTCCTGAATAATAAACTTAAGTTAATTATACTTGATTAATAACCTTCTCCAAGTTCATTATTCCTTTTATATCAATTATTGACATGTTATAAACATTATGTAATCATTTAAGTTAATAATGTTCATTTTGTCGGTATTTGGTTCTTAAGTCGAAAGTGGACTTCTTACAATTACATGTTGTCCGTGTGGTCAAAGGTTATTTATATCCAGAATGACATTCCTTATTTGGATATCATATATTTTATATATCTCCAGAATATAAATGTATTTATAATATTACATAATCATTTAGGGGTAAGAAATGAAATTCACCGTTCATGGAGACGGTAAGCCGTACGCACGCATGAACGCTACTTTCATTTCTTTGTCATATTAATGGAATTAAAAGTAAATGAGAGGTATGTATATTTTAATTACATAATTATATTCATAATTTAGATATATATTTCATTATATATATCAATTATATACATGTACTTTTAATAGTACATTACATTTGGGGATAAGAAATGAAATGCACCTTTCATGGAGACGGTAATCCGTACGTACGCATGAACGCTACTTTCATTTCTATCTCATACTTTAATGGAAAGAAATAATAATGATATATAGGTATATAATAATTCCAGTATAACATCATATATAATAACATTAAATCCATCCTTTATACGTCCCACGTATGGCATTAACGAATCACATCACTTTGAGGGGGCGGTAGTCTGCACTTCCTAAAATGAAGATATCACGTATACGCATAATGGAAGCCATAAAGGTAAGACAAAAATGAAAAATAAAGAATAATAAGTAAAACATAAACATATAATATATCATATATGAATATAGTGACATATTAATGGCCACCTTTGAAGGTGTTAAGAGAATGTTGAACAATCATCGTTTTGGGAGGCAGAAATTCGCCATCCACAGAAACAGTATGTTATTTAACCATTTGATGTAGTTTTGTGAGAGTTTAGCTCGAATAAATCATATAACAACATCCTAGTATATTTAATAAACTTGTTTTGTTACAAAAGAAATAAATAAAAAGAGTTTAGGGGGTTGGAGAAGCAAAATAAAAGAAATGAACATGAGAGAATGAATTACCTTTAAAAGTTTAACTCCTTTTGATTTGAGCCTAATGGATTCCTATGAAAGGACTCTGCCCAAAGGTAATCCTCTAGGATGAGGAGAGGGATTTGGAGAGAGTAAATGGGCAGGGGTTGGCCGAGCCAAAGTCCTGAGGAGTGTGTGAAATGAGGTAGTGGTGGGGGCCTTTTATAAGAGGAGAGGAGGGTCACTTTTGGAAAGTAAAGAAGTATTACTTTATTTGAAAATGTGTTTCGGTTTTAAAAGGTCCCAAATTGATATAATTCGTGGATAAGGTGATAAGGGTTCTAAATTCACACATCCAATAAGTTTTGGACATGTTTAGTTCATAGATTTTACATTATCTTTCCATTTTATTTAAATCGTCAAATAATGATGTCATCGCTGCATCATTATTATGTCATAAATAATTTAATTTATTTAATGTCTAAAAATTATAAAAAAATACTGTGATGTAGGAAATCTTTTTAGCTTTCCAATTACTATTTATAATCAAAGATATGACTTGTATAACTCCACTTAAAAATTGTTTTAGTAAAACATATCATGTTTGTGTCATTTTTACTTTTACATTAAATAAAAAGTTATTTATGTCATTTCCCAACCAAAGTGGATCCATGGGGTCCCCAAGTTGACCCATGGCTTGTCTTGGTCGGCCATGACACAACCAATGAGGGTTGGACATGTGTCAATCTCATCTAATTTTATTAAATCATTATTTTTACTTTAAACTACACTAATTACCACTAATCGCGATTAAAAACATAATAAGTTACTATTCACCAAAAAATTATTTTTATCCCATTGAACCAAATTTTACTTCTTAATGACAACCATGTATGTAGGATTTTTGAAATTAAAAACACAAAGATGGAAAAATTTCATTTAAATGGAAAAATCAGTTTTTATAAGTACCACTTAGTGGTTTCCCTATTCATCAAAATTGATGTTTTTCAGAAAATTCCCAAAAATTCACCCTAAGATATATTTGATATTCTGAATTCAAAAATGAAGTCTATTTTAAAAAATTCAAAACATATAAGTCACATTAATTAATTTAATAATTAATTCCCACTGTCAGAGCAAATAGCGTGTTCTTATGAAACAATAAGTATCAAAAGATTGACACTAGTTTAAGTCTGATTTCAAAGTGAAATTAATTCCAATGACCACTATTGGATTTAATGGTAAAAATATATTCTAATTTCACTTTAGAACCAATTCAAAAGATAATCTAATCATATAAATAAATTATATTAAAAGAGGTTTTGAATTAAAATACAACATTTTACACTATTCATTAAAAAAATGAACTTTATCAGAAAGATACCAAAAATTTACACAAAGTTAATTTTGATGTCCCGATTCTTAATAAGAGTTTTATTTGGTCCAAAATAATTTTTAAGAGTGAACAAAACTATATTTAATGATGGTTCATCATCAAAAGGTGATAAGTGAACCTTTAGTGAAAACTAGGGCATATACGCCTAAAATTGATTTCTTTCCATATTTTAAGCCTTTAGCTTTTATTGGATAAATGTAAAAACATTAAAAAAAATATATAATAATAATTTAGTTATTTCTATCCATTCCCGCCAATACAACAGCTACATATTAACTACCATTCTAAATAATATTATTTTATTATTAGAGTGCAACGTAAGATTCCCAAGAAACTCGTTGTTGCGTGTTGGGTACGCCATCGAGCATAGCATCCCCTTTAAAGTCATATTAATATTTTTTTCACAAATATGGATAAATATGAAAATATCATATTCTTTATTTACCTAGGGTGTTAAATCCTTCTCCCCTTTTGGGAATTGCGTCCTCTCAATTTTTAAAATTAAGCTTGGAAACATCCTTGAAAGTCCCACATCAGAACAAGAGTCGGTAAAACAATCACTTTAAAATAAAGAAAGATAAGTACAGAGGTCACCCGAGTTAACCCATACTGGGACTCCATGTAGGAAAACATGGACATGGAGGAGAAAACATAGGGTCATGTTCTGAAGTAGAGTGATAGAAAACATGTTTAGGAGAAAGTTAACAATAAGAAAATCACAAACATGTGATGGGTTAAACGGTGTTTGGTTCCCCAGTAGGAAACGTTAATAGACAAAAATTTTGTTTTAAGTTACTTTTTATTGAGGAATTTATTCATAAGGAAACATAATCACTTATCATGTTGACTTTCAAATTTTATTAGATTCCTTACAAAAACTCATATTTTTTCCAAAAGATGAGTATTTAGGGAGACTTGTTCACATTAAGAGTACTAAAATCAACTTCTAGAGAATCACCTAATCCACCAAAGAGAACTTTATACATCCCATGTCCTTAGGATTTAACCAAAACCAAAACCAAAAAGGTTAGAACAAGGTCAGATAATCCAGAAAAGGATAACACTTTATAAAAAGAAAATCTATTCTTAACCTCCAAAATTTGCCCAAAAAAACCCAAAGTTCAATGAGGACCATTAGATAAAAAATTTGTCCATAAAATTCTTCAAAGTAAACCAATCTAAGATTGAAACCCAAATGTTTGAAGGATTTAGTCACATAGTCTTCCAAGTTAAATCGTAACATTTATCTCCAAACAATATCAGTTGCTCCTAAAGTCTTGTATTGAAAAGTAAATAACCTAATCACATATCCTCTATGATAGGTTAATAATTTTCATAAATAACCCAAAATCAACTTACTCTTAATTCATAAAATCATATAACTAAAAAGAATCGGTCAAACTAACTAGGGACTTCACATAGTCCAGTGGTAGGCGATAAATACCAGTTGCACTTTGGTTGTGGGTTCGATTCCCGCATCTTTGTCCGACGTGATGGGTTGTCACACGGTCTGCATGTTGCCCTTTTTAAAAAACAATATAATTCTTAAATCATTCCCCAAAAAGAGAAAAAATCATCAAAAATAACCATAACATAATTTAACCTCAATTTTATCTCATGCCTTTCACTTCAATCATAACATATAGTAACCCATAATTACCTCAAAAGTAAGGATCATATAAACCCAAATGGTTCTTTATAACTATGTCCACAATAGAAAAGATAACTATTACTTGGATAAAATTTGCCTATATTAAACATCAGGGTTACACATAATATAAAAAGTCTTATAATGTAACCCCATCATCAAAAGAGACTTAATACTCTTAAGAATTTCACCATAACTCTTGAAGCCCTTATATGTTGACATCTTACTCATTCAACATTCTTCATGATCCATTAACCATTCCTTTCCAACTTATTCCGAAATACCTCTTTCCTACAAACAAAATCATGAATCATATCCTATGATTCCAAAATAGGAAAACAATTGTCATGAAATAGTACATACCTTTGATTGGTCATTGTCATTTTCTTCATCCTCAATCGGAATGGCATTAGGTATTGGTAAACGAATATTGGTATGCTCTTGGTGACCCCATTCACAAAACTTCTTCATAGGACATGTGTTTGCATAATGACCATGCACACCACATTTAAAACATTCAATTGATCCCTCAGAAAGAACTTCTTTCCCTTTCCTCGAGTAAACTGGATGCTTCCTTTTCCCATGGAAGGTTCTTGATTTATGACCTTCATTTCCACATCTATAGCATATTTCTGTCCCTTTGAAACATTTTCCTAGGTGTTTCTTTCCCCATCTTTGACACATAGGTTTTTGAACACACTTACCTTTATGATTATTACCTGTACTTACGTAGGGATTTGTTTCTTGCATATATTATGCCTTAGAGAAATCTACAAGTTTTAGGTGGTAAATCATGACTCCAGATAGTTTGTCAAGGATAATCACAAGAGTTCTCATTGCAGCCCCCATATCATTTAGTTGCTTGCTCAAAAAACTGTCACAGTTTCCTTCACATCCACTGTTACTTTGGTGCCTTCTAGATCTATCCATTTACTAAAACCAAAAAGGTCAGTGTGAGTATATCAACAAAACCATCATTTAATAATGAGGAAGGTAAACACTAAGATACACTTACTCAATAAGTTTATCTAAAACAATGACTCTTTCTAAAATCCTAACCATTATGGTAATGTCACTTGTTCTTAGAGAATACCCTAACCTCTAATGTTATCTAAACCGACCTCTGATACCAACTATATAACGAACCATACTTTACATACATTGTTAATACTTCAAAATTGAAGCACACTTATTACAACATATGACAAAACCACAAAGGACCGTATAGGTATAGTGTCTTTAGAAACTGGGAAACATAACAACTGGTTCATAAATCTTCTACAGTGTCTCCCATTTATTTCATCATATCTAGGGTCCCTTTTAGCATATTCTACTTAATATCCATCTTCCTGACCTGGGGAAAAGAAAACATAAAAGGCTGAGCTCAAATGCTCAGCAAGGGCAAATAAAGGAAATAAAAATCATATCATATCTTTTTGAAAATCAAAACCTGCAAAAGAGATCATAATATCTTATCATGGAATAAATCATAGAAGTGAAAATGAGATCCCCATAATCATAACATAAGAACTGAAACTTTGTGGCATGCACACATAATCATGGAAAATCATTTCTTGTTAGTCATGACTCATTGCCAAGACTATCTTAGTGGACAAAGTCCCTTTCTGAACCGAGTTCACTCCTCGTTTCAGTCCTGTATCACTGAACCGAAATAACCTTCCGTTCCAGCCATGTCTATCTCATGAGATATAAAATCTTTACCCAATGCATTGGAGGGAGATATAGGTCCCACCCATCTTATAATGAATCCTTTCTTATGTGTGCCACATAATCATAAAACATACATCATCGCATAACACATGTAACAAAAATGGGATTCTTGAAACATCATGACATCATAAAACAATTCATATAAGATAAAGGAATTCATAAAAATATTTCAATCACAACATAATCAAATCCATGTAATAATAGGGATAAAAATAGAACCCTTTTATTATCTTAGATGGAAAATAATTTTGATAAAATACTTGAACTTCATTCTTGAGGAAAATATCCTTTCTACTTCAAAAACACTTTTCCTTTCTTAACATGTCATAAAATTTTAAACTAAAAGAAGTTGATTAAAAATAAACTTCAATACTTGTAAAGTAATATTCTTGGAAAAAATGTTTTAGAAATCCATTCATGACGTATAAGTTAAAAAAAACATTCTTCGTACTTTTGTCGGAAAAGTCAAAAAGTACCTCGTACGACAAAAGATTCCTTTCATACATATTACTAAAAACTCAACGAAGGGTAAACATGGATTTAAACAATTGTAGGTGGATGGAAATAATATTACATATTGATGAAACATGGATGTGGATGATAAAATACACCCCAGTGAATACTTACGAATAAACAATCTCGGATAAAAATGAGATTGTGATATTTCCCTTACCTTAGGTCCGATTTGCTTTGTTCGTGTACGAATCTCCTGTATAATGGTATAAATAATGTTATTGACTTATTCCAGAATCATACATATTGATATTATATCATATATGGTCATATTATTAGCTTCATGTTAGTAATATTTCATTGTTACTTGTTACTCGGGTCTTTATAACTTTTTGTTCTTATGCGGGTTTTGTTGAATAAATTCTTATTCTTATCTTTAGGTTATAGATAATTCATTTACAGAATGGTATTAGTGTAGTATATACCATATTAATTCATTCAATTCATTTATATAATCATTATGAAATGAAGATCATGTAGAACGAGTCGCATCACATCGTGGAGACGGTATTCCGTACGTACGCACGAGTGATGATATCGTTCCTATGATCGTGGAATTGTATTGGAGTATATATATATATATATATTATTTCAGTATCAATATTACTTCATAATAATCATATATAGTTACTTATTACACCATTATAACCATCCTTGTAAGGTGATGGTGGAAAAATAGATTACACCACGGCGTGGAGACGGTATTCCGTACGTACGCACGCGCGGTGATTTCATTTTTTCGTAGGATGGATAGAAGGTGAATTAGGGTTGTTTCATATTTATAATAACATATCAGTATGTAAGTAATACTTATGTTATTACTTTATCATGAAACAACTAAAGAAGAAGAAGTTGATGAAGAAAGAAATTGAAAAGATCGGTAATGGATATTACCTCTTATTTGGAACGCCTCGTTGAATCCTCCACTTAAGGAACTAAGATTGGTCTTTGGAGAAGACCAGGACCTCTAGGATTATTCTAGGGAAGTGGAGAGGAGAAAATGGCAGGGGTTGTCCGAGCTTGAGTGCTCAAATTGGTGTGAGGAGGAGGGGGAGGAGGTGCCCTTTTATAAGGGAGGAGAGGGGCACCTTAGGAATATCTCAAAATATTATTTTATATTAAAGTCAAAATCGGTTTATAATGGTTCCAAAGGGTCTTATTTCGAAGCTAAAGTGGGGATGGGTCGAAATCCTATCAACCAATAGGATTTAGACAAGTTTAGGGTATTAGTTTAACCTTATCAATTAGATTTAACTCTAAGTTAATTAATTTAACTTTTTCCGTGTCTTTTTGTTTTCTTTCACTATATGGTTAATACACTTACTATAACATGCCAAAAGAACCCCAAATTGTTTATTATTAATATATATATCCTTATCTAAGTCATTTGGCCGAACCTTAGATTTTTAGGAATAAAATAAAAATTAATAATATAATATTTGATTTAAAAACTATTTTGTGTCAATTTTGACACTATTTGATATATGATTTTTGTGAAAGTCATAACAGAATTATATGTTCGATCCAAGTTGATTAAATCAACATTAATATATCATAGTAACCTATAAAATTAGTGGAATTCATAAAAAGTCTTAAATTACATTTATTTTGGTATTTATATTATCAATTTTGTCAATATTTCATTAATAAGATAATTACTGCATCATCTTTGTGTTATAAATAAATTAAATTATTTGATGTCTAAAAATTACAAATAAAAATATCATCATGTAGGAAATCTTTTTAGCTTTCTAATGAATATTTACAATTGAATTTATCTTATGTATAACCCCATATTAAAAATGATTTACTTATTAAACTTTGATTTTAACTATTTTAACCCTTCTTTAAATAAATTAATAATAAATGTCCTAATCTAATCCAAGTGGGCCTAAATGGTCATATTTTATTTCTAAGTTTGTTTTTGGTCGAATTACACTTGTCCAATAGAATTAGGACATGTGTTAGGGTAATATTAATATCATATTTACCCTTAGTTACCCTATTTACTATTAACCGCGGTAAAAAAAAGTAAAAAGTTACTATTCACCAAAAAAATTATTTTTATCTCATTGAACCACATTTTACTTACTGATATCAACCGTGTCTGTCGGATTTTCGAAATTCCATTCACAGAAGCGGTAAAATTAAGTTTTATGCAAAATTCAGTTTTTAACCTACCACTTAGTGGTTTCACTATTCATCAAAAATTGAAAGTTTTCAGAAAAATACCAAAATTTCACCCTAGGCTAATCTCGATATTCTGAGTCCAAAAATGAAGTCCATTTTGAAAAATAAAATTTATAAAATTTCAAAAAGTGGTTATTACTATTCATAACGGCTAGTTTTAATAGCATATTGTTGTTTAGTGAAACTCGGTATTGCGTACGACACAAGCTATCGAGGAAGGTCGCGATTGCGTGTAAAGTAAGCCAAGCAAGTGTTGTGTAGAAAAAGATCCCTTTGATGATTTATATAACATAAAAGTCTCGGGTGTTACATTCTACCCCCCTTAAAAAGAATTTCGCCCTCGAAATTCGTCACTTTGCAATAAACAGATGAGGATACTTCTCCCTCATCATATCCTCAAGCTCCCATGTAGCTTCTTCAAGATGGTGGTTTCTCCATAAAATTTTTACCAAGCGAGTGGTCTTGTTTCGTAGGACTTTTTCGCTACGATCCAGAATCTCTATCGGCTGTTCTTCATAAGAAAGATCTTGCTCCAGCGGTACAACTTCTGAGCTGAGTACATGTGAAGGATCTGGTATGTACTTTCTCAGGAGAGATACATGGAACACATCGTGAACTTGAGAGAGATTCGGTGGAAGCGCCAATCGGTAAGCTACCTTCCCAACACGATCCAATATTTCAAAAGGACCGATATATCTAGGGATCAACTTCCCCTTCTTTCCAAATCTCATAACCCTCTTCCAGGGAGATATTCGTAAGAACACTTTATTGACCACTTCAAACTCTAGGTCTTTTCTTCGGTTGTCGACATAACTTTTCTGTCAACTCTGAGCTGCTCTTATGTGTTGTTGAATAGATCTGACCTTTTCTGCCATTTCATCAACGAGATCAGGTCCTAAAAGCTTTCTTTCCCCAACTTCATCCCAGCAAGTTGGAGTCCTGCATTTCTTTCCATAGAGAGATTCATAAGGAGCCATCTGAATACTGGAGTGAAAGCTATTATTATAAGAAAATTCTACCAAAGGTAGGTGTTGATCCCAACCTCCTTTGAAATCCATAGAGAAATCTCTCAACATATCTTCTAGGGTTTGAATTGTTCTCTCAGACTGACCGTCTGTCTGGGGATGATAAGCAGTGCTGAAACTCAACTCTGTATCCAGAGTATGCTGAAGACTTCGCCAGAACTTCGAGGTAAATCTCGGATCTCGATCAGATATAATAGAAAGTGGTACTCCATGCAATCTTACCACTTCCTTTACATATATCCTGGCAAGCTGATCTAGAGATAAATCCTTTCTAATAGAAATGAAGTGTGCAGACTTTGTAAGACGATCAACTATGACCCAGATAGAATTATTGCCTTTGGATGTTTTAGGAAGTCCTGTGACAAAGTCCATAGTGATGTTTTCCCATTTACATTCGGGTATGGGTAATGGTTGTAACATCCCCTTAGACTTCTGTCTCTCATCTTTAACTTGTTGACAAACCAAGCATCGAGAGACATATTCAGCAACATCTCTTTTCATGCCATCCCACCAGAAGTACTCTTTCAGGTCCCTATACATCTTCGTGCTTCCAGGATGAATAGAGAATGATGAACTATGAGCCTCATCCAGCAGCTCATTCTTTAATTCGGGGATGGGAGGAACGCAAACCCGATTCCTGAACTTTATTATCCCATCACAATCAAGGTTGAATTCAGGAACATTTCTCACCTTCTTTTGTAACTCGACATCTTATTTCTGTGCCTCTTTAATCTTCACATGTATAGATGGTTGAACATTCATTTGAGAAAGATAAGATTTTTCCCCTTCCATTATAATTCCAAGATCCATCCTTTGTAAATCCATAAATATTGGATCTTTTGTGATCCTCATCATGGATAAACTAGCATGGTCTTGTCGACTTAATGCATCTGCCACCTTGTTTGCTTTCCCAGGGTGGTAATGGATTGAGCAGTCATAATCCTTAATCAGCTCCAACCATCTTCTTTGGCGCATATTCAACTCCTTTTGTGTGAAAATATACTTTAAACTTTTATGATCAGTATAAATATCACACCTTTCACCATAAAGGTAATGCCTCCAAATCTTTAATGCAAATATTACCGCAGCCAACTCCAAATCATGTGTTGGGTAATTTTGCTCATGGATTTTCAACTGTCGTGAGGCATAAGCTATCACCATATCATTTTGCATAAGAACACACCCCAATCCCTTCTTGGATGCATCACTGTAGATCACAAACCTTTCTCCACTACAAGGCAGTGTGAGCACAGGTGCACTGGATAACCTTCTTTTCAACTCCTTGAAATTCTCTTCACATTCCTCTGTCCAGACAAACTTAACTCCCTTCCGAGTCAACTTGGTGAGTGGATTAGATAATCGTGAAAAATCTTTTACAAAACGTCGATAATATCCAGCCAAACCAAGAAAACATCGAATCTCAGTTACTGTTGTTGGTCTCGACCATCTTTCGATAACCTCTGTTTTTGCTGGATCCACAGATATCCCCTCTTTTGAGATTATGTGACCCAAAAATGAAACTTTTTGAAGCCAAAATTCACACTTGGTAAATTTGGCATAAATCTTCTCCTTTCTCAGGGTCTTCAATATAATTCTCAAGTGATCTTCATGCTCTTCCTTGCTCTTTGAATAGACAAGAATATAGTCAATAAAGACTACCACAAATTGATCAAGATAGTCTCTAAAGACTCTATTCATTAGATCCATCAAGATAGCAGGGGCATTTGTAAGACCAAATGGCATCACTATAAATTCATACTGTCCATACCTTGTACAGAAAGCCGTCTTTGGTATATCCTCCCTTTTGACCCTTAATTGATGATACCCTGAACGAAGATCAATCTTGGAAAAGTATTGAGCTCCGCGTAGTTGGTCAAATAAGTCATCAATGCGTGGGAGAGGATAATTGTTCTTGATAGTGATCTTGTTAAGTTCTCGATAATCAATGCAGAGTCTCATTGATCCATCTTTCTTCTTAACAAATAGAACAGGTGCTCCCCAAGGTAACGCACTAGGGCGTATGAATCCCTTATCATGATTCTCTTGGAGTTGCTTCTTCAATTCCTGCAACTCAATTGGGGCCTTTCTATAAGGTGTCTTTGAAATTGGCAAAGCGCCCGGTACGAGTTCTATTGAAAACTCGACTTCACGATTTGGTGGAAGACCCGGTAATTCCCCCGGAAAGACATCATCAAACTCCCGTACAATGGGCATATTCTTAATCGTGAGTTTCTCACCAACCATTTGAGATAAATAACCTTCATTTAGTGGAATCAATACCCATAAGATGGAAGAAATTTCCACTGGAAGATTATGTTCCTCCTTGCATTGATATACGATCGTAGATTGATCTGGAATATGAAATGTGACTTCCCTTCTTTGGAAATTGATATGAGCTCCATGTAGAGAAAGCCAATCCATGCCAAGAATCACATCAAATTCCACTAAAGGAAGGATCACAAGATTTGCAGGAAGCACTTTCCCACAAACTTCGATCGGAGAAGAATTATAAACTTTTGATGCGATTGATGTGCCATTAGGTGTTGTCACAGCTAACTCAACATCTAATTGTTGAGGTAATACGGTGATACCCTTAGAAAAGTCTTCAGAAATAAAAGGGTGGGTGGATCCAGAATCAAATAAAACATTTGCTACTTTAGAGTGGATGGTAAGTGTACCTTTCACCACATCGTTATCGTACTCCACATCGCTGATAGAAATTGCATGTGACTTTCCTTTGTCTTTAGCCTTAAGAGTTTGTTGACGTCGACCATCATCATCAACCCTTGGATTTGGGCATTGATTGGCATAATGCCCCATCTCCTTGCACTTGAAACATTGAAGTGTAGTAGGTTCATTCTGTGTATCCCTTCCTTTGTTTGCGTCATTAGACATCTTCTTCCCATTATCACGGCATTCAAATGCCCGATGACCTTCTTTTCCACATTTAAAACATTTACTTGTCCCTTTAAGACAACTCCCTCCTTGTTTCTTTCCACACATTGAGCAGAAGGAAAAGCTCATCTTCTTTTCCGTGTGCACTTTAGATTTTTCTTTGAATTCTATCTTCCTCTTCTTATCAAACCCATGTGACTGATGGGTTACTCCAATCTCCATCTCGACTTTGAGAGCACATCGAACGATTTCCTCGTAGCTATTGAAGTCCCTTATGGCTAACGCCCTTCGAAGACTTGGTTTTAAGCCACTAAAGAATCGATCGATCTTACTCTCAGGTTGGATAATAATACCAGAAGCGTACCTTGCAAGTCTTGTAAAATTTGCTTCATAGGTACCAACAGATTCATCATCCCTTTGCTTCAGTTCAAGAAACTCTTTCTCCATATTTGTTCAGAGAATACGAGGGAAGTACTTATTGAAAAATAAGTTCTTGAACTCGTCCCATTCCATAGACTCAATTTCATCCCTTTGCCTCGTATTCTTAACAAGATTCCACCATTGATCAACATCTCCTTCCAAACGATACACTGCTAGGATGACTTTATCATGCTCAGAACATTGAAGAACTGAAAATATCTTTTTAGTAGTACTAATCCATTGTTCAGCAACTAATGGATCAGAAGACCCGCTGAAAGAAGGTGGACGCTGCCTCATGAAGGATTCAACAGAATGTTGCTCCCTCCTTTGCTCGTTTGGAAATCCTGCATGATTCATAGATTGAGAAAGTTGTGTGAGCATGGCTACAAGATTTTGCATTCCAGCTCCCATATCGTTTGGTTGCTCAGGGGGACAATCATTGCATTGCCCATCGCATTCCGCATTAACACGGTTCCTTCGGGTTCCAGCCATTGACTAAAACCAAGAAGAATAGTGTGAGCAACACTAATTATAATAGGAAACCACATAATTCAAGAATAAAATTTTCATGCTTATGGTCTTATCCTAGGTTATTCATGGCCATTTCTAAGATTGTGTTCTATGCTTAGACTTATCCTTAGGGTTCTTACTAAGGCTTTCACATCCTAGTTTCCAAAGGTTGACTATACCTTTCCTCTGATACCAACTATAACGACCCATACTTTACATACATTGTTAATACTTCAAAATTGAAGCACACTTATTACAACATATGACAAAACCACAAAGGACCGTATAGGTATAGTGTCTTTAGAAACTGGGAAACATAACAACTGGTTCATAAATCTTCTACAGTGTCTCCCATTTATTTCATCATATCTAGGGTCCCTTTTAGCATATTCTACTTAATATCCATCTTCCTGACCTGGGGAAAAGAAAACATAAAAGGGTGAGCTCAAATGCTCAGCAAGGGCAAATATAGGAAATAAAAATCATATCATATCTTTTTGAAAATCAAAACCTGCAAAAGAGATCATAATATCTTATCATGGAATAAATCATAGAAGTGAAAATGAGATCCCCATAATCATAAAATAAGAACTGAAACTTTGTGGCATGCACACATAATCATGGAAAATCATTTCTTGTTAGTCATGACTCATTGCCAAGACTATCTTAGTGGACAAAGTCCCTTTCTGAACCGAGTTCACTCCTCGTTTCAGTCCTGTATCACTGAACCGAAATAACCTTCCGTTCCAGCCATGTCTATCTCATGAGATATAAAATCTTTACCCAATGCATTGGAGGGAGATATAGGTCCCACCCATCTTATAATGAATCCTTTCTTATGTGTGCCACATAATCATAAAACATACATCATCGCATAACACATGTAACAAAAATGGGATTCTCGAAACATCATGACATCATAAAACAATTCATATAAGATAAAGGAATTCATAAAAATATTTCCATCACAACATAATCATATCCATGTAATAATAGGGATAAAAACAGAACCCTTTTATTATCTTAGATGGAAAATAATTTTGATAAAATACTTGAACTTCATTCTTGAGGAAAATATCCTTTCTACTTCAAAAACACTTTTCCTTTCTTAACATGTCATAAAATTTTAAACTAAAAGAAGTTGATTAAAAATAAAATTCAATACTTGTAAAGGAATCTTCTTGGAAATAATGTTTTAGAAATCCATTCATGCCGTATAAGTTAAAAAAAACATTCTTCGTACTTTTGTCGGAAAAGTCAAAAAGTACCCCGTACGACAAAAGATTCCTTTCATACATATTACTAAAAACTCACCGAAGGGTAAAAATGGATTTAAACAATTGTAGGTGGATGGAAATAATATTACATATTGATGAAACATGGATGTGGATGATAAAATACACCCCAGTGAATACTTACGAATAAACGATCTCGGATAAAAATGAGATTGTGATATTTCCCTTACCTTAGGTCTGATTTGCTTTGTTCGTGTCCGAAGCTCCTGTATAATGGCTTAAATAATGTTATTGACTTATTCCAGAATCATACATATTGATATGATATCATATATGGTCATATTATTAGCTTCATGTTAGTAATATTTCATTGTTACTTGTTACTCGGGTCTTTATAACTTTTTGTTCTTATGCGTGTTTTGTTGAATAAATTCTTATTATTATCTTTAGGTTATAGATAATTCATTTACAGAATGGTATTAGTGTAGTATATACCATATTCATTCATTCAATTCATTTATATAATCATTATTAAATGAAGATCATGTAGAACGAGTCGCATCACATCGTGGAGACGGTATTCCGTACGTACGCACGAGTGATGATATCGTTCCTATGATCATGGAATTGTATTGGAGTATATATATATATTATTTCAGTATCAATATTACTTCATAATAATCATATATAGTTACTTATTACACCATTATAACCATCCTTGTAAGGTGGTGGTGGAAAAATAGATTACACCACGGCGTGGAGACGGTATTCCGTACGTACGCACGCGCGGTGATTTCATTTTTCCGTAGGATGGATAGAAGGTGAATTAGGGTTGTTTCATATTTATAATTACATATCAGTATGTAAGTAATACTGATGTTATTACTTTATCATGAAACAACTAAAGAAGAAGAAGTTTAAGAAGAAAGAAATTGAAAAGATCGGTAATGGATATTACCTCTTCTTTGGAACGCCTCTTTGAATCCTCCACTTAAGGAACTAAGATTGGTATTTGGAGAAGACCAGGACCTCTAAGATTATTCTAGGGAAGTGTAGAGGAGAAAATGGCAGGGGTTGGCCGAGCTTGAGTGCTCAAATTGGTGTGAGGAGGAGGGGGAGGAGGTGCCCTTTTATAAGGGAGGAGAGGGGCTCCTTAGGAATATCTCAAAATATTATTTTATATTAAATTCAAAATCAGTTTATAATGGTTCCAAAGGGTCTTATTTCGAAGCTAAAGTGGGTATGGGTCGAAATCCTATCAACAAATAGGATTTAGACAAGTTTAGGGTATTATTTTAACCTTATCAATTAGATTTAACTCTAAGTTAATTAATTTAACTTTTTCCGTGTATTTTTGTTTTCTTTCACTATATGGTTAATACACATACTATAACATGCCAAACGAACCCCAAATTGTTTATTATTAATATATATATCCTTATATAAGTCATTTGGCCGAACCATATATTTTTAGGAATAAAATAACAATTAATAATATAATATTTGATTTAAAAACTATTTTGTGTCAATTTTGACACTATTTGATATATGATATTTGTGAAAGTCATAACAGAATTATATGTTCAAACCAAGTTGATTAAATCAACATTAATATATCATAGTAACCTATAAAATTAGTGGAATTCATAAAAAGTCTTAAATTACATTTATTTTGGTATTTATATTATCAATTTTGTCAATCTTTCATTAATGAGATAATTACTGCATCATCTTTGTGTTATAAATAAATTAAATTATTTGATGTCTAAAAATTACAAATAAAAATATCATCATGTAGGAAATATTTTTAGCTTTCTAATGAATATTTACAATTGAATTTATCTTATGTATAACCCCATATTAAAAATGATTTACTTATTAAACTTTGATTTTAACTATTTTAACCCTTCTTTAAATAAATTAATAATAAATGTCCTAATCTAATCCAAGTGGGCCTAAATGGTCATATTTTATTCCTAAGTTTGTTTTTGGTCGAATTACACTTGTCCAATAGAATTAGGACATGTGTTAGGGTAATATTAATATCATATTTACCCTTAGTTACCCTATTTACTATTAACCGCGGTAAAAAAAAGTAAAAAGGTACTATTCACCAAAAAATTATTTTTATCTCATTGAACCACATTTTACTTACTGATATCAACCGTGTCTGTCGGATTTTCGAAATTCCATTCACAGAAGTGGTAAAATTAAGTTTTATGAAAAATTCAGTTTTTAACCTACCACTTAGTGGTTTCACTATTCATCAAAAATTGAAAGTTTTCAGAAAAATACCAAAATTTCACCCTAGGCTAATTTCGATATTCTGAGTCCAAAAATGAAGTCCATTTTGAAAAATAAAATTTATAAAATTTCAAAAAGTGGTTATTAATATTCATAACGACTACTTTTAATAGCATATTGTTGTTTAGTGAAACTCGGTATTGCGTACGACGCAAGCTATCGAGGAAGGCCGCGATTGCGTGTAAAGCAAGCCAAGCAAGTGTTATGTAGAAAAAGATCCCTTTGATTATTTATATAACATAAAAGTCTCGGGTGTTACAAACTATAAGGCCCCATCCTTAAACCTTACTTAATCTTGAGTTATTACAAGATTACACATTGAAGATATTTTCAGGTTTAGAGTTTTAGAGAATTAGATCATGAAACTTGCATTACATTCCACATTTAAACAAAGTGGTTACATAAAAGACAGTATTCATTCTTCCCATCAACAGAAACATATTTAAAATATAACACGGATTCTTTCTTGACACATCCTTGACAGTATCATTACATCATGTACCTTTCCCTTGACCTATGAAAAACATTTCAAAAACATGGGATGAGCATAAAAAGCTCAGTAAGAGTTATAAAAATATGGAAAGGAAACATGAGTTCATATATACATTAGAATGAAATCACACTTTACCCATAAAACATTGGCATATCAAATCATGAATAAATCATAGAAAACATAAGACATAAAGGTAACTTGAGGCATTCATAACATTCTTACGTAGGGAGTAACCCTCTTGGTTACGTTTGGAATACCCATCACAGTATATTCCCTAAATCTCTTCGGAGAAACCTTAACGTTTCACTCCTTCGCGTTACCCAATGCATTGGAGAGCTATATCAGGCTCACTCGCCCTTAGTTTATCACAGAACCACCCATTTTCATAACAATTCCCAAGAACCATAACATAAACGTATCACATAAAACAGTCATAAAGGAAACAAAACATTTCCACATTTCAATCACAACATAACATTTTAGTATTTTGAAATAATGAATCCATAAAAAAAGAAACCATTTCCAAAACCATTTAAAACATTTAATAAAAAGATTTTTGAATCAAAGTGTCCCATACAACCTTGAATCTTTTAACATATTAAACCATTAATATCCATATAAATAAATCCTTAAAACCATTTTGAAAACATGGATATTAATAAGATCAAATCATTAAAACATTAAAAGTGATATTTTGGTTAAAGGGGTTTTACCAAAATTAGAGACACTTGAATACAATAATTGAGGAATAACATTTAGTCAGAACTTTATAATATCATTAGAATAAATGGATTCATGATATAATACTCCAAAGGACAGTATATACACCATATAAGAGTGAATTGGTGCATAGCAACAATGAACCCTCAATAGAAATGTCAAAATGGATGGAATCCCTTACAAAGAAGGTATCCTTAAATTAAGGACAAATCAATATCAAAAATATGTGTGACAAATATAAATACACCCAATATAAGTGGATATTAAGTGTAAAAAAATAAAAGTTCATTCACACATATTCAATGGATGACATATTCAATGACTACATGTTGAACCCAAAGAAATCGAAATTGGGTTAAAAAGTTCCCTTGACAGCCTAAAGGTATCACATCAAAATGAGTTGATGAGAGATAAAAAGTGTATCTCATCACTTGGACATAAAATTTACATCAATACGGATATATGAGAACATATCCCAACATAACAATATGTAAATTAAATGACCCAACAAAATAAGTCTTTTAAAAAAAGAGGAGGGTGAAAGGTTCCCTTACCGACTTGGGTATCATTCAAAACATACACCCCACGAAAGAAGGACAATAGATCATTGATGTAAATAATCATAAACGAAATTATATTACACAAAGAGTAGAATAATGGGCAGTAAATACACCACTCAATAGAATTTTTGGCAAATGTAGCATAAATCTCACGGGAATAAAAGTGAGATGAAAAATCCCTTACGAAAATTCGGTAGCCTAACAACGCCACTCAAAACATCCAAAATGGATTGATGAGAAGAAATAGGGTCTCTCATGATATGAACATAATAAGTAAAGTAGGAGTAATATAAAAGAACATCCCAATCATAAGAAATATGAGCTTAAAAGGAATGACATAAGAGAGTGTACTTAAAAAGAAAGAGAGGAGTAAGATCCATTACCTCGGGTCCGACTTGACTCGATCGTTCTTTAACGTCCTGAATAATAAACATAAGTTAATTTCTACTTGATTAAGAACCTTTTCCAAGTTCATTATTCCTTTTATATCAATTATTGACATGTTATAAACATTATTTAATCATTTAAGTTAATAATGTTCATTTTGTCGGTATTTGGTTCTTAAGTCGAAAGTGGACTTCTTACAATTACATGTTGTCCATGTGGTCAAAGGTTATTTATATCCAGAATGAAATTCCTTATTTGGATATCATATATTTTATATATATCCAGAATATACATGTATTTATAATATTACATAATCATTTAGGGGTAAGAAATGAAATGCACCGTTCATGGAGACGGTAAGCCGTACGTACGCATGAACGCTACTTTCATTTCTTTGTCATATTAATGGAATTAAAACTAAATGATAGGTATGTATATTTTAATTCAAGAATTATATTCATCATTTAGATATATCATTAATTATATACATCAATTATATACATGTACTTTTAATAGTACATTACATTTGGGGATAAGAAATGAAATGCACCGTTCATGGAGACGGTAAGCCGTACGTACGCATGAACGCTACATTCATTTCTATCTCATACTTTAATGGAAAGAAATAATAATGATATAGAGGTATATAATAATTCCAGTATAACAACATATATAATAACATTAAATCCATCCTTTATACGTCCCATGTATGGCATTAACGAATCACATCACTTTGAGGGGGCGGTAGTCCGCACTTCCTAAAATGAAGATATCGCGTATACCCATAATGGTAGCCATAATGGTTAGACAAAAATGAAAAATACAGAAGCATAAGTAAAACATAAACATATAATATATCATATATGAATATAGTGACATCTTAATGGCCACCTTTGAAGGTGTTAAGAGAATGTTGAACAATCATCGTTTCGGGAGGCAGAAATTCGCCATCCACGGAAACTGTATGTCTTTTAACCATTTGATGTAGTTGTGTGAGTGTGTAGCTCGAATAAATCTTATAACAACATCCTAGTATATTGAAGATACTGGTGTTGTTACAAAAGAAATAAATAAAAAGTGTTTAGGGGGTTGGAGAAGCAAGATAAAACAAATGAACATGAGAGAATGAATAAGTTTAACTCCTTTTGATTTGAGCCTAAAGGCTTCCTTTGAAAGGATTATGCCAAAAGGGAATCCTCTAGGATGAGGATAGGGATGTGTAGAGAGTAAATGGGCAGGGTTTGGCCGATCCAAAGGCTTTAGGAGTGTGTGAAATGAGGTAGAGGTGGGGGCCTTTTATAAGAGGAGACGAGGGGCACTTTTGGAAAGTAAAGAAATATTACTTTATTTGAAAATGTGTTTCGGTTTTAAAAGGTCCCACATTGATATAATCCATGGATAATGTGATAAGGGTTATAAATCCACACATCCAATAAGTTTTGGACATGTGTAGTTTATAGATTTTACATTATCTTTCCATTTTATTTAAATCGTCAAATAATGATGTCATCGCTATATCATTATTATGTCATAAATAATTTAATTTATTTATTGTCTAAAAATTATGAAAAAAATACAGTGATTTAGGAAATCGTTTTATCTTTCCAATGATTATTTATAATCAAAGATATGACTTTTATAACCCCACTTAAAAATTGTTTTAGTAAAACATATCATGTTTGTGTCATTTTTACTTTTACATTAAATAAAAAGTTATTTATGTCATTTCCCAACCAAAGTGGATCCATGGAGGCCCCCAAGTTGACCCATGGATTGTCTTGGTCGGCCATGACACAACCAATGATGGTTGGGAATGTTTCAAGCTCATCTAATTTTATTAAAGCATTATTTTTACCTTAAACTACACTAATTACCACTAATCGCGATTAAAAACATAATAAGTTACTATTCACCCAAAAATTATTTTTACCCCATTGAACCAAATTTTACTTCTTAATGACAACCATGTATGTTGGATTTTTTAAATTTAAAACACAAAGATGTCAAAATTTCATTTAAATGAAAAAATTAGTTTTTATAAGTACCACTTAGTGGTTTCACTATTCATCAAAAATTGAAGTTTTTCACAAAATTCCCAAAAATTCACCCTAAGCTATATTTGATATTCTGAATTAAAAAATGAATTCTATTTTACAAAATTTAAAAAAGACAAGTCACATTAATTAATTTAATAATTAATTCCCGCTGTCAGAGCAAATAGCGTTTTTTTATGAAACAATAAGTATCAAAAGATTGACACTAGTTTAAGTCCGATTTCAAAGTGAAATTAATTCCAATGACCACAATTGGATTTAATGGTAAAAATATATTCTAATTTAACTTTAAAACCAATTCAAAATATAATCTAATCATATAAATAAATTATATTAAAAAGTGGTTTTGAATTAAAATACAACATTTTACACTATTCATTAAAAAATGAACTTTATCGGAAAGATACAAAAAATTTACACAAAGTAAATTTTGATGTCCCGATTCTTAATAAGAGTTTTATTTGGTCCAAAATAATTTTTAAGAGTGAAAAAAACTATATTTAATGATGCTTCAACATCAAAAGGTGATAAGTGAACCTTTAGTGAAAACTAGGGCATATACGCCTAAAATTGAATTCTTTCCGTATTTTATGCCTTTAGCTTTTATTGGATAAATGTAAAAACATTAAAAAACATATATAATCATATTTTAGTTATTTCTATCCATTCCCGCCAATACAACGGCTACATATTAACTACCATTTGAAATAATATTATTTTATTATTAGAGTGCAACGTAAGATTCTCAAGAAACTCATTGTTGCGTGTTGGGTACGCCATCGAGCATAGCATCCCCTTTAAAGTCATATTAATATTTTATTCACAAATATGGATAAATATGAAAATGTCATATTCATTATTTACCTGGGGTGTTACAAAGAGGATTAAGTAGATATTGGATAATTTTCATGGATTGGAAGGTTTGTGGAGAAGAGGTGGTGTGGGTGGTATATATAGGAAAGTAATGGCATGTTTTTTATTATTTGATTCATTTTTATATTATTTTAGCTGATGAATAGGAATAATTTTTAATTCACATGATTATATACAGTAAAGGGAGAATAAAAATTCTATATTATGATATTTTTATCATCCAAAAATTATAAATTACATAAAAAATCATTTATTTGTTAAATACCAAAAATTACTATAATACACTATTCACTACAAATTCCATTATTTCTGAAAAATAAAAAACTTCACACTGAAATTTGTTCAATGTTATGATTTAAAAAATGAAATACATTTTATTAAAATTATAATCAATATATATATGTAATTTTAATTTTATATTAAAATAATCTATTATATGGAAAATAACGTTTTTAAAATTAGAAATCATTTTATAAGACATTTTTAAAGTAATTGAGGTCTAATAAAATTATATTATAATCATAAGATAAAAAAATATTAATTTATTAATTAAATTTATGTATATTAATTTTTATATCGTTATATTAATTTTAAAATTTTAAATAAACATTTATGTTTTACAAAATACAAATACTTAATTAATCATGTTAAAATAATTATTTACATTTACCATGATTTAATTATAAAATATTATAATACAAAAGATATCTAAATTTTATCTATACATTCATAGATGAGGTTACAATTATATTTTGTTAATTTTTTTCCTAATGGTCATGTTATTATGCCAAGGGTCAGGTAACTGTTACAATGAGATTGGTTCCGTAATTTCATTAAATATTACTTATTTAATTATTCATTTATGAGAATGATGATTTTATTAGGATTTCAATACTATGCATGTGTTTTATACATTATAACATAATTATAATAAGAGAAAAATTCCATTAATAAAACTTTTGCTCGTTACATTCTTCCCCCTATTTGAAATTTCAACCTCGAAATTTTATTTTACATAAATAGGTGAAGGTAATTCTCATTCATCGCTTCCATTAGTTCCCAAGTTTCCTCTTAGTACATATTGTTTTTATGGTAATTTCACTAGGTGACTAGTTTTTTCATAGAATCTTGTCCTTATAGTATGACATCTTCACTGGACCCTCCTCGTAAGAGAGATCATTTTGCAACTGTACAACCTTACGATTCAGTACATGTAAGGGATCCTGCATTTACTTCCTTTATAGAGGTTCACATAATACATCATGAAAATGAGACATATTTGTTGGAAGTTATGGTCAATAAGAAAAAACACTAACATGATCATAAATATTGAAGGTCCATATGTATCTGGGAATTTATATTCCCTTATTCCCAAATATCTTGTTCCTCTCCATTGAGATATGCAGAAAAATACCATGTCTCCAACCTAAAACTCTATGTCTCGTAGATGACTGAATGTATATATATTCTATTAAAATTATGCTACATTGACATGCTTTTGAATTATTTTCACCTTTTCTACCATTTCATTGACCATTTCATGTACTAGAAGCTTTGATTCACCATCTTCATCCCAACTATCCGTGTTCTACAACTTTTACTATAAAGGGATTTATATAGAGAAATATGGACGCTTGGGTGTATTTTTCTATGAGAATAGAGCTCTACCAGAGGTAGATCTTTTTCCCATATTCACTAGAAGTCTATAGAACATACTCTAAACATGAATTCATGTTTTGGAATAGTGTCCTCTGTCTGGCCATCAATTTGTGGATGATAAACCATACTTAAGTTGAACTCGATGTTTATAGCATGTTGGATACGTTTCTAGTACATATAGGTAAATTTTAAATCTTGATCAGATATAATCATAGTGGATCTCCATGAAGCATTACCACTTATTAGATTTATATCCGTGCAATTATACGGGTAATAATTCCTATAAAACTTTCATAAAGTGAGATATATTTGTATGATTATTCATAACAAGACATATAGAATTGTTACCTCTCTATGTCTTCAGATGTCTGGTGAAAAAATTATATAATGATGTTTACCCATTTCCATGTTGGTATATGTAAATGTAGCTTCATCCCCTTATACTTTTCCATTCATCCTTCATTTGCTGACATACCATGAAATTTTATGTATATTCATTAATATTCTTCTTCATATTTTCTCACAAATAGTTCTACTGAGATCTTAATACATATTTGTGCTTCGTGTTTAAATAGAGAATTTTGAGCTATGTTTGTCTATAAAAATAAATTTTCTTTTCTATGGATTGGATAGTAAACATATTCTTCACCCAAATCATACATTATTTTTCTTATAAATTTATCACTCTACGTATTTCCCATTTCTAATGGATTCTACCATATTTTACATTTACATATATTTTATTTGAAATTTTTTTATTTTCTCCGTGAGAGATTGTCGAAAAATTATATTAGAAAATATTTATGGTGTTCCTTTAATAATTATTATCATGTCCATCTTTGAAAATATAAGAATATTAGAACCTTCTAAATTCCCATCTTTGGTGATGTTACTTGATCCTTCATATTTAGGAGATCCACCACTTTATTCAATTTTTCATGATTTTAGTGGATTGAGGAGTAATAGTCCTTGATGATATCTAACTATATTAACTATTTCATTGTAATATCCATATTTTTGAATATATATTTGAGGATCTAATTTTAAATATACATTTCCCACTCTCCCCATAGAGATAATTCCACCATATTTTCAACGCGAAGACCAGAGCTTCCCACTCAATATCATGCATGGGATTGTTTTTATCATATATTATAAATATCAATGAATATATGGCTATCAATTTAGTATTTTTCATTAGTATATAGACTAATAAATTCTTTAAAGCATCATTATGTTCCACAAATAGTTCCCCAGTTTTCAAAAGTGTGAGTAATGACATGGTGATAAGCCTTTATTTATCTCATTAAAGCTTTCGTCACATATATTGGCCCAGAAACATTTTTCTCCCATTTGAGTCTACATGGTTATTTGATTTGAAAATCTCAATATTTTATTCAAAAATAACTAGTAAAACCTTACTAGATCAAGGAAACTATAGATCTCTATTATAGATATTAGCATTGGCCACTATACAATTGAATCTATCATAGAAGGGTCCATAAATAATTATTAACTGGTGATAACATTTCAGATGGATGATACTTCCCCAATCCATAACTCACTTTTACTATAATTTTAATAATGTTCTCCATTCAAAAATTATTTATCATAGTATTCAAATGCTACTGATTTCCCCCAAACTCTTAGAGTATATTATAATATCCTCAATAAATATAAACACAATTTTTTTTGAGGTATTCCCTAAATACTCTATTCATTATGTAAATGAATATTGATAGATAATTAGTTAGCCCAATGGGAATAAATATTAACTCATAGTGTGTATACCTTGTTCGAATATTAGTCTTTTGAATATCTTCTTTCTTCACCATTAACTGGTGATATCCTGACTAAAGTTCCACCTTAGATAAATATATGGAAATACATAGTTAATAAAAATATTCATCTAGAAATTGAAGGGGATAATTTTTCTCTATAATTATTTTTTGAGATAATGATAATCAATGTAGGGGTACATTGATCTATCCGTCTTCGTGACAAAGAGGACTAGTGCACCCCATGGTGAAGCAGTTGGGCATATAAAACTATTTTCTATAATTTATTGTGACTACTTCTACAGTTCATCAAACCCAATAGTGTCCATTCTATAAGGTGTATTTGATATTAGAAGAGATCTAGGAATGTTTTTACATGATAACTCAACCTATTATTCACGAGGAAAGCTATGATTTATTTAGGTAACACATCATTGTAGTCCCTCATAATGGGCATGTCTTAAAGCATGATTATCTCCTTTGTCTCAATAATTTGAGCAATATATGCTTTATCATAAAGAAATAATACCCAGATTCAAGATGATAAATCAAAAGGATATTCATAAACACATTTAAAGTTATATAAAATTGGTAGATTCCTCAGAATGTGGATAGTGATCTCTCGTTCCCAATAGTTAATGTCGGCTTTGTATAATGATAGCCAATCTATGAACAATATGGTATGTAACTCCACTAAAGGAAGTATGATAACTTTTATTAGAGGTTCATTACAGAAAAATTAACATAGGAAGATTTATGTACATTGGATAGAATAATATCCCAATTTTCTATTTTTATAAATAACATAATCACACTATTTTGAGTTAGTTATTGAATAGTTATACTAAAATTAAATGATATGAAATAATGAGTAGAACTAGAATGAAATAGTTCATTCTCTATTATTGCATGAATAAACAACATACCTGTCACCACATCATTGTTAGGATCCACCACAGTAGTAGTGATGGTATAATATTTCCATGAATATTTTAGATTTGGAGGATGCTAATGCTGATTACCCTTAAAGTGTTGATGTTAAGGGAACTAGATTTTATAGTGCCATTTATCCATATAATGGAAGCATCGAACCATGAGTAATTATCTATTTTCCTCCCCCATGTTTTCCTACTTACTTATATCTTTTCAACATTCATCAAATTTGTGGAATTTTCACCCACACGTTAATAACTTCCCCATCCCTTTGTGCCAGTTACCATTATGATTATTCCCATATTTGTTTGACATGTGAGTGGTTGCGTTTTCTTTCAACTCTTTCCATTATATTCTCTATCTTGACAATACATCTTTTTTTCCTATCTCTATACCCATGGGACCATTCTCTAAACTTCATCTCCACATTGAGATCACATCGAAAATTTATTAATAACTCAAAAAATAAATAATTTTTAGAGCCTTTTGAATGTTTGGTTTTAAACTAATAATGAATATATCTACATTTAAATCATTTCTGATAAAAAAACCTGAGGCATGCAATGCATGACTTGTAAATTTTTTTTCATAAGCCATGATCATTTCACCATCATTTTTCTCCACCTATATGAATTATCTCTCAATATTTATTTGAAGAGTTTGAGAGAAATAATTATTTATAATTATTTTTGTAATGCATTACTTCACTATCTATTAAATTTATTCGTTATTATTGATGTTATTAATAATTATGCACCATTGGTCAGCCTCTCCAACTAAATGAGAAATGGAAAGAGTCACCATCATCATCATAGAATAGTGAAGGACTAAAAATATCATTTCCATTAAGATGACCCAATATTCGGTGAGTAGTGGATCAAAAGATCCACTAAACATAAATGGTTCTTTTTGTATGAAAGAATCGAATTTCAGTTTCTACTTCTTAGGTGAAGGAATGTGTTAAAAAATTTCAGGTTCTTGTTCATATCCTAATACAGTTGGGTAAGCCTCGCCATGAAATTTTGAACTCCACCTCCCAGAGTATTTGGTATGTCTTTCCGGAAATCGATACATTGAACCCACATGGTTTGTTTGGTTGGTTTCCCTTGAGTATCACAATTTTTGTAAATAGAAATGGTTTGAACAAAAAATAAGCTCTTAAATTCATGAATAGATAATTTATTTTATTGTGAAATTAACTATAAAGGCATATCTTGTGGGATCCCTATATATATCATTTTTTATAAAAGGATGTTTCTTTGATGATTAAATATATATAACATCACACTTAAATGTTTTCTTTAATGAAATATTATCTGAAATCAAGAAATAACAAAACCATGCTCAGATACAAACTACAGTGACATTACATTTATTAAATGATTATTACATCATTTTAATAGTAAAAAAACAAAATATCATTACATAATTAGGATTTAAAGATTTAGATTCTTGGGAAAAATATGGACATATATAACTTTTACTAAATAAAATATAAACATTAATTTAACTTCTTCTATTCTATATTACTATCAGCACCCATTTTTTCCTTAGTTTAGGTAATCACCTATGGATATACATCCATGAATGGGGTAATCAAAAAGCCATGTATGAGGATAGATAAGAACATGAATCAATATAATATGGGGTGATCATTTTTATTTTCAATATATCATAAGAATGGTATAATCATCAAATTAATGAGAGGATGAATTAAAAAAATCCAATTAATATGGAAATTCATAAAAATTAAACATTATGTGTTTTTTGTTAAATTTTTAACATATTTGTGAACAAAGCTACCATCATGTCCACAAAAAACATTTGCGCATAGTCAAAACATCATCATTGTGAAAAAATATAGAATAATGTTACCACATATTTCTCATTTTCTCATTAGATACATCACATTACCCAATGAATTAGTGGAAATCATACTTTTGGGCACACCCACCACACCATAACACTTGAGTAATCATGCATGCCACATAAAACATAATCAATATTACACATAAAATAACCCATGGAAAGGAAATTGGTTTCAAGATAATTTAATAACACATTAATCCATGAATAAACATTGTGGCTCCCAAAAAAATAAGGAAATAACATCCTTGGAATAAAAATCATCAATATTGAGGGTAAAAGAAGCAATATCAAGAGAAGTGAAACATGTGTTTTATGAAAGAAGTTATATTTTGAAAAAAATATTAATATTGTAATAAAATCATATTGGATGAATTTATATCCAAAAAATGAAATGGGAATTACAATATAATTATATTTTAGAAATATTAAAATAACAACCATAATGAAATTTGGAATGATTGTGGAATAACCAAAAGAATGGAAATTAGATTCGATAAAAACCTTTCCTTATGTCAGAATGATATATTCACTCTAATATCCTATATAACCATATTTGATTCATTAATTAATAAATCCAGAACCTATTTTACATGCATATGATTAATTATAATTTTATTGAATTATATTTTGGTCATTTTGATGAGTTATATTGTTCGATTTCATCTTTCATGAGTATTTGTTTTCATGGTTTTCAAAATTGTTACACTTGTATATATGTATGGAAGATCATGTAAAATGGGAAAGATTATCCTAAATTGAAATTATATGTTTTTAATGATCTTTAGGATTTTTAATGAGTTTTATATATTATTTTGTTTCTCCATATGATCACAATTCGATAGATAAAATTTTAACGATAATCATGTAGATTAATCTTGGCGGGATTCATTCACAATGAACTCATTTCCTAATATTATTTAATGCTATTCACATATTCTTGTTATAGAACATAAAAAAGTGTATAAAATAAATTTTATCAATTTTATACTATTATAATTGTTTCTTATCAATCCTTGATGGCGTTAATGGGAAATAAAAACATATCATCCTTGACTATGATAAATCAACAACTCACTGATTACATTTTCATTCAATACTAGAAAATTCTCCATTATGGTGGGTTTTTTTTGGTATGGCGGTGGTTTAAACCACTGTTATATGTATCTATGGCAATTTCCGAAAACCGCCGCTAAATTGTGTTTCAGGACACTATTTCCTGTGGTTATAGATGTTTTGTGGATGTTTTTAGAAAATGTCATAGATAGAGTATTTCACCACGGTTATGATGCTTTTAGCGGTCGTTTTCCCAGCCAGGGGATTAATTTTTTTAGTGCCACTTTTAACCACCCCTAAAAAAAATGTAAGCCCCTGGCCGGGTAAACCTGCAAAAAAACATCATAACCACCGTGAACTTCACCTAGAAGATGGTCCACTTTAGCGGAGCTTATAACTACCATGAAAATTAACACTATAGCGGCAACTATAACTGCAGCGAATAGAAAAATGATGACAATTTGTGGCGGTTATAACTGCAGATAATTGAAAAATGATAACATATAACGGCAGTTTAAACGTCCACTAAAACCACTTTTAAATAAAAAAAAACGAAGCTTCTTTAGCTTCTTTACCAGTGCCCTGAAAAAAAAATTCCAAGAATACCAATGAATCATGTCTGGTCCTAACATAATTGGAAACTAATATTTATGTAACCCCACTGACCCACATTGGTGTGAGGTGTTATAACCACCCACCATACAACTTATGATCCATAAAAGGTATTTATGTTCATCACTTGTGAACTACATTGATCAATGAAATATGATACATGAAATCGATCTATATCTCCCATTGAAAATGATCTCCCATATACTTCACTTGAAATAGTAAAACAACCCACCCACCCAGATGCCTCATGTATTGGTCCCACATATATTCTAGTCATTTTCCATATGAAACTAATATATCCTTATTCATGTCATGGTACAAAATCATGTATTAAATGTTTTATCCAATACCAAACATTTCCAATGAACCTTGGAAGATATGCTGACCTGAGAACCACAAAAAAAATTATAACCATCATCTCTACAATGATTACCAATCCATAGTTAAATTCCGGAATTCTAAAACATCCAATGTCACACACCCAAATTCAACAAGAATAATCTAAATAATACCAGTAATTTTGAGAAATAACAACCTTTCACCTTATAAACCCACATTATATCTTACAATTTCGACCCAACCAAAACAAAAATACATTATCTATTTCATAGGTCTTTTAACTGAATATGAATATTGACACCCAGAAACCTGGTCCCATATCCATCCATATATCAAATTCTCATACATTATTAGTTGAATAACCATAACCTATATTTTATATATATCTAATACAAGATTTTTTTCCTCTACCATAGAGAATATATGTCCTTGCATATAGTCTTCTTGTATTAATTTACCAATAGAGAACCGCAATCATTTTCGGTATATATTCTACAAATTTAAAAAATCGGATAATCTATATATTTCACTCAATGAAGGTTTGGAATAGAAAATATAAAAATGGTGTATTTACAATATATAATTTCAACACCATTTATCCTTTATACTATTATCCATAAATCAAAATGTCATCTCAATACTGATATGCGTGAGGCCTTTCTTGACGCATTGAAAAATACCCACCCCGTGAGCCTCACCTTCGAGACATTAATAATTATGTAATAAACATAACCAGTATTCAAAATAAAAACAAAAATCATTGTCCCAAGCATAGTATTAGAGGAGAGAAACCAAAATCTAGTGATCACTATCACTACCATGCGATTTCGGTATTCAATTCCACTATAAATTATATCCCACTTAATTAGTAGTTTCCAAAAATATATTGGTTTCTAATATCATATATTTTTTGTATTAACACTGAATAAGTCACTAATTAATAAAATCCACTCATATAATTTCTTTCATGTTAAACTCATCAGTCACATAATCAGTTCCCACATCATATAATAAAAAATATCTAATAAACCTATGTTAGCAAAAGAATTATACTATTCGTTGTACAACACCCACATAGAGACAATGTGTTATGAACCTTCACACCTTCATCTAGTACCCAATCATATCCTATGAGCGATCACATGTAATGTTTATAAACACTCCACAACATATCTCTATGAAATAGGGAATGATAATGTGTCATGGACACATCACAACGTTCATGTAGCCCATAACATCTTATACCACATACATTTCTCAAGGGACTAAATATGAATCACATTTACAAATAAAAACAGACTATGGATGAATTAAATGATATCAATATTCATTAACAAGGTCCCAATAACATCACACTATGAGTCATAGTACCTGCATACAGTTCTCAAGGGACTAAATTGACCCTACCATCTCCCCTAAACTAAATACCAAAACCACTCAGAGTGTTTCTCATCCCATGAACACTGAATTAACATGGCATTCCTCAACCCTTTCATGGTTACCCGCATAGCCAATTTTTTTTAATGTATAATAACATAATTATGATATATGAGAAAACACTATATAATATGAAAAACATGACATTCCTCAACCCTTTCGTTCCTAATTTTCTTCCCCATTATTGACATTTGTAATGTTGTTGGAAAGAGAATGGATGGTTCTGTTAATGCTTTGGTAGGGGACTGATGTAGGCTATTTTTTCCTAATTATGCACACCACACACAAGATTTCAAGAGATTAAAGGAAACATCGGAAATCAATAAAATACATAAAAGGAAACATGAATAATAAAGAAAATGTTAGGTCATGAAAATGTTAGGTGGAAACTATGTGCCACACATGATACAGGTACAAAATGATGAAGAACACATATCTTCACACTATCCTCCTTTAACATATCAAAAATACAATTATTCACTATTCGATGATGAACATATATCATCAACCTCTCCACCTATATCTCCACTTCCAGCAAACACCTGTAAGAATATTATATTGAAAATTAAATATTGTTGCATATTTATATTTAAACGTAAAACCAAAAATATATTGAAAAAGAAATGAATTTGAATTTTTGTGATTTACCTACTCACCATCAATCGATACAGTACCACCGGGGGAATATTTTCTAATATGCTGATGTATATCAGTCAACTCTATCTGCAAAGAAAATATCTGATCCCCCTGCTTTTGAACTTTATTTCGTAGAGAAACAATCAAATTCATAGAATCTCAGGGTATGGGTTGACTAAAACCAGGTGTATATGTAGCCGCAATCACTGGTGTCCTGCCGAAAACCTCAGATGGTATAGGTCCCAAACCCAGCCCGCACACTCTACCAGGATGCTCCTTCCCAAGGACATTAGAAACTGGGTCATCTAGGGATACTATGTATGACTGCTCAGGATTGACATTCCATAGTACTTTAATTATTACCTATAAATAAAATATCAATATATATTAATATAGTGAAAACTGATAATAAATTATTATATTGAAAAAATGAGTTCATACCCCATCTTCTTTGGCAGGCTCATTAATATAACATCCATCATATTTTTTGTGAACATCCAACCACACTTCAGTTCATGATGGTTTGTGCCCTAAACTCTGTGAATGCATTAAACAAAGATAAATCAACAATTTAATATATTAAACTGATAATATTGTCTTATAAGTATTTAAACTACTGAAAATATTACCAGAGATGATTAGCTTCTAGAAATGTTTTTTGACCCCGAAGTGTGAGGGATGACTTGTGTTTCCCGTCTTGATACATTTTTTCTTGAGAGATCGTGAAATAAATAAAATAAAATTTAATAGTAATGTATTAAATATCATCTCCTCTTCATACAAATTTATAAATGTAAAATGAGGTTAATATAATAATATATATTTAAATACCATCTTCTTTAGATAACGATGTCTGTCAACAAGAACATTCCACTGTTCTTTTGGTACCCCATTGGGTACCTTCTCATACATTTAATAGACGCTCAATGAAGTATCATTGACATATCCCCACAATCTCTATTTTATGTCATTCCATTTCATTCATAGATTTTTCAATGTCCACTTTCATGCTATCACATCAGCAACTATAAATTGGAAAAACATCTGTATACAGAAATTCATTTTGAACATATTAATTACATGACATTAAATTACACCATAATGTATTAAAATTACCTTTATTTGGGAATTAAAAACTTCCTTTTTCCATCTTGGAGGCATATGTCTCCAATAATCATAAAACATTGGAAGGGAAATGGGCTCCGCTGCCAGCTGGCCTAGAATTTGTCCAAAGTAATCCCATGAAATCATCTATAGGGACCCCATATGAATCAAATGGGACAACTATCTTCTCTCCATTCAAATTACACACATCTGAAATTTTTATATTTCTCTCTATAGTGGAATTTTTTTCATCTTTATTGAACAAACATTTAGTATAAAAAGTGAAATAAATTTATTTATATTTAAATTTTCATCTGTAACAATGACCCTCTAGTATGTCCGTGATGAACTAGAAGTGGTATGCCGCCGCTCAACTGATGAGGCTGCTGAAGGGGGAGTCGTTGACTCAGCTTCATGAGGGGAACTCATAGAGGGTGTGAGAGATGGTGTAGGGGGGGATAGTGTAGGGGAGCAGGTAGCTAGTGGCTAAGATGCCTTAGGGAGGGAGATAGATTGATTGTCATCTGTCGCAGTAGTGGATAATACAGTGTATCACTTCCTCCATGGCATTCCTGTCCTTTAATAAAATAAAATTATGTTCAGAACATATATTTAAAACAAATTATGCAAAAAAAAAAAATTAAAAATGATAATATATTCCCAATACAAGCAAAAAAAATATAGGTAACAATGATAATGAATGACTGCATAAATGAAATAAGTGGTTAATGAATGAATGAATAACTATACATATAATCATTTTACACTTTAATCGTATCTATTTCCTTCTATGTTACTTAATACACTTCATTAATCCTTTCTATACTAATATTTTCAAAATCATGATGGCAAAATAATTCTTCTTCTTGTAGTTGATGAGATTCAATTTCAGAGGTCAAATATTCCACTTCATCACCCATATCATACAAATCTCATTGTATTACGTGAGAAACTACACTCCACCTTTCTTCCACAATATCATTCACATAATATACCATTTTATCTTATGATGATAACATATATGGATTAATAAGTTCATGATCACCAACATCAATCAAGCAAGAAATGTTCACAAGAGTAAATTAAAAGGAATCTCTTTTAACACCTCTGATAATATCGACCCAAGTGCATTTGAATAAAACAACTGAAAAATTCCCATGGTAGTTTAATTCAATAAAATCATTCATCTTTTCTTAGTATTCCACTTTAGAAAATGTAATTATAACACTATTCTGTGTTTTCAAACCCTCTTCTCGATCGACTGTAAGAAATATGAAGCCATTCATGTTGTAAGAATCGAATTTTTTAACTTGTTTTAGAAGACCTCGAGCATGAAACTTCAATTATTCTGATACCTTTACTCGAGAATTAGTATACACGATCTAAAAAAAGAAATATAAATTATTATATTTACAAAATATATGTGTCAAACTGATATAATATTTATTGCAATATTTATGAACATACAGGTCATGAAAACCATTATACAATCACTTTATTATCAGCTTTCATTATATCTATCTCATTTCATGTTGGGGCTCTCATTCGTCTCTTTGTTTTTATCCTCAACTCTTCAATAAAAGGATCTGTAATTTCAATTTCCAGTAGCACATAACTATGTGATGGTAATAAACCAAATTCTGTCAGTGTCACATTTAAGGTCCTCCCAACTAATCAGCCAATAGTAATAAATATTTTGGATATCTAATGTATTTGAGATTGATTTGATGTGTCATCTACACATCCAACTCAATTAAATCTTGTCTCAATATCATCCATGTACTAGAATAAAAGGTAAGACACTCCCAGCCAAATAGCCTTCAGTAATAGAGCCTTCTGGCTGAGCTTTATTTCTCATGTATGATTTTAAATTCCCACGATATCTGTGAAATAAAATAAACCTAATTATTCATTTATTTATGTGCCAAAAATTGTTTAATTAACTGAAAAACATATAAATAAAGTACCTCTAAATTGGATACATCCATCAATAATGAACAGGGCCTCATAATTTAGCTTCCTCAAGAAAATGCATAGTTAAATGCATCATTACACTAAAAACCAACGGAAGAAAGATCATCTCTATTGTACAAAGGGTCAATAAAAATCTCTATTGGAGGTTTTCAAGCTATAATAGATGTAGAGTTTTCTCCCATAGTGGTCTAAAAAATGTGCAGAGTTGGAGTACAACATAAGTAATTTTTTCTGGAAATAATGTACGCAATGCCAATGGTAGTAACTTTTGTAACAAAATATGTGAATCGTGACTTTTCAATCAAGGTAACATACGATTCTTCAAGTCAACACACCTCGAGATGTTACTTGAATACCTATCAGATACCTTAACATTCAGTAAATTTCAATGGAATATATCATTATCCATATATTTCATTGCAAATGTTGTTGGAGGATACTTTTCATTCTAATCTAGCCAGAAATCAAATTTTATGTTCATTGGTTGTAAGTATTTGTGAGCATTGAGATGATCCTTAGATATTCCATGATCATTAAGAAATGTGAAAATCAAATTGTCACAGACATTTTTCTCAATTTGTATCACATCAAGATTATTCCACAACAAATTAAAATCCCAATACAAAAGTTTGATGAATATAATTTTTTCCTTCCATTGTTGTGTTCTGAATTTCGTTTGACATTGCACATCGAACCCGTTTCTATCTATCATTAAAATGACGAATATTCCCAAATTATGTTTCAGAATTTCCAAGTTGTGTCAATATTATAGATCTAGATAAAATCTTTGGAGGTGGTCTACGATCAATGAAACAGTTAAATTTTGATCTGTTCAGCTGAAATCTATGAGATGCATCGAGAAATCTTCGATGGCACAAGAAGCACCATTTTCTGTGAGGTAGCTTTTTGGGCTCAAAATCAATGTTAAAAATTGGAAAATCAAAAACCGTGTAAATGTTCAAACCTGAAAAATTCCCAATCCCAGGTAAGTCACTAATTGTCCACATTAAAGAAGCATGCATTTTGAACACTTTCTTACAAGAAGAATCAAATGTCTCAACACTATTGCTCCACAAATCCTGTAATTCTTTAATTACAGGATTCAAGTATACATATATATCATTTCCATGCATTTTTTTCCATGAATAATCAGAGAAATGATAAAAGACACTTGTTTCATACACATCCATGGAGGTAGATTGTAAGGGATCAAAACAACTAGCCAATTGATATAACTGGTACTCAAAGTCCAAAATGGGTTGAAACCATCGATAGGTAGTCCCAATCAAACATTCCTAGGATCAGATGAGAAATCTAGGTGTAATGAATCAAATTTCTTCCACGATTGTGAATCTCATGGATGTATCATTTACCCGTCATTGTTATAATCTACAGAATGAAACTTCATGTGTTTGGCGATTTTCGATGACATGAATAATTTGTACAATCTTGGTTTTAAATGAATGTAACGCAAAACCATTTCAGGTGTGTTCCTTTTTATTTTTCTTCATGAATGTATGTTAATTTAGACTTCCAATAACATTCATTGAAATCCATTGAGAAGAAGAACATTTTTTACAATCCTGTCTATCTAATTCCTCATGCCAATAAAGCATAAAATAAATGGGACACACATGTATTTTTGTATAATTAAAACCAATCTTGTTAACAACTTTTTTAATATCATAAAAATACTCAGGGATGATTGCTTTAGAAAAATCATCATGCAATAATTCCAATATCATGGACATTTCCTTATTGGTAATTACACATAGAAATTTAATATGCTAAAACTTCGTCATAAAAGAATGTTTTGAATATTTCAAACATCCACTATACCACTCTTGATTTCCATCATCAACTAAATCATGGAACACAATTTCCTTAGTGAAGTTTTCTCTTACATTAGTCTCCGCAGAATCAAGAGGACGATCCACTGATATGTTATAGTCTTGATATGGTTGTCCTACAGTTTTAAAAACATCACTTGTATCGTTTCTATTTGTACCACATTCATCTGGTTGTTCTGATATGTATTGATGTCTATGGTGGTCTCTTACAGTGTTGAACGCATCATTTATAAGTTTTTTCATTTCATTTTCTATTGTCGACAAAGTTGAGAGGTCATTCTATGGATTGACATCAGTGCTCAACCTTTCTATAGCATTCGATTCTCCATACCAAATCCAACACAAATATTCATCAGGGAATTTCTTCAATATTAAATGTTTATAAACATCATCTCTCTTCAACCATCTTCTAAATTTACATTTAGGACACAGACATCTCATTCTCCCTCAAACGGATCAATTGGAAATTGGAAAATCTAAAAACTCATTCAAACCCTTTATATATTGAGGTGTGTTCTTCAGTAATGTGATTCAGCTTTAATCCATGTATATCACAATGTTTCTACAGAATAAAAAAAATTGAAACACATAACAATTAATAAATAGGAAAAGAGATTCATATATACTAGTTAAAATATTTATAAATATGTTACATAAGGTTTTCCTATATCAATACATATGGTAAGTCACCCACTAGTGGTGTCATATAATGTAGTACAACCACAAAAGATTATAATTAAATTGGGAGATTAGGGTGAGTGAAAAAAGTCCAACCACATTAATCAATATAAGAAAGTAGGAGGTTACCCTCTCCCATTAAATTAAATAATTCTAACCATTGATTGAAGTGGCCAAATATTTAAGGGGAGATATGATCCATGGGGAGAATGTGCTAATAATGTTCATGTTATTTATTAAAGGAAGATCTTATTAAATCCAAAAAATGCATGAACTAAGTGATGTAATAATTATTTCAAGTCTCATTTGAAATAAAATATGATCAAAACGTGTCATGGATGATCATGACTCATTACATGGTGTTGAGAAACAATTATATTTCTTCCAAAATTGATCTAGAAGTTTCATGTTGATGTAAACTCACTAGTTGAATCTAGAATTACATAAAAAAGGGATTATTCTAGAATAAAGAGAGGTTTTAAAGGACATAGAGATGCCTCCTAAGAGGATGGAAAATAATTCTATGAATATGTTGTATGATTCCACCATGTGGTGGTTGAATGTTATCATGAAAATGGATCATCATCCAATGTTTTCATGGAGGTAGTTTCATAAGTTCCTCTATAATTATTAATTTCCTGAGATGCTGGTGGATGATATTGTAACGACCTGATCATTAATGAATAAAATTTACATTATTTCAATGTCTTATGGATATAAAAAACACAAACACTATTTTTTTTATTTTTATTGGGATTAAATTACCATTAAGTATCATTAACATTGATAATATAGATATTTTACAGTTATCTCATAGAAAATATAAATATATGGTTTTAAAAAATCTTTCAGCCTAGAAAATGGAGATGATGGCCTCATCTAGTAGACTCAGGTTGTACCAAGTTCATTTTTCACTGATTGGAATGAAGGTAGTGTCACTGAGCTTCAATATTGAGAAATCCCAAGATGATCTTTAACACATTATGATTGAACAGACTCACATATGGGAGAAGTTAAAGTTTATAGAGATTAACACCCAGGCGATGTTAACTGAGCCACCCCAAGATTCTCTCACCATTTCACACCTTACGATTAGTTCTTATGTGGGTGTTATAAGGGGTTATGTGAAAAGGTATTTTTTACATGTTTTTTAATCCCTATTTATAAATAAAATTATTATTCCATCAATTCCTTTATGAGAATAGTATTTCTTAAGAAATAATTAATTTGATAAAATAGTTTTTCTAGAAAAAATGGCACTTTTGAGAGATATATACATTATTATATTATCCAATGGTTTTTATTAATAATATTTACAAAACCCAAAAAATGATGATTATATAATTCCTTATGTCTAAATGATTAAGAAATGGGTTTGATTAGAGTTATATTTTTATATGACAAAATCAAAAGTGTAATTTAAAATAATGTTTTCAAAAGAATTAATAACTTTTTAAAATAATTATTTTTTTAATAAAATATTATTATCAAATTAATTTTGATAATAGAATATAAGTATATAATGATTATGAAGTCAAACATACTCTTTATTATGGTTGAAAAACAGTTTTTGTCCAAACCCTTCAATTTTCAAAAAAAAATTAGTTCACATTTTAAAATTGAAAATTCACAAATTTAGAATATTATTTAGACAAAATTAATATTGTTTTTTCAAATCAAGATGTTGAAATTAAAAAATGGTGAATTTTTCATAATTTTCTAAGATATCAGATTAGTTGGGTAAAAAATAAATAATATATAAATATATAGTGTGTTTTATGAAATCATAGTGACCATATAGTGATGTAATAAATAAAATAAAAAGGATTATCAAAAAATATTTGTTTTAAATTTAAAATAAGTTTATTTTATATTTATTTTACTTATTTTATAGTGCCTTGGTGAATGATCCAAATGTATAGTACATTTTGAGATTTTAAATTAATTTCCTTAAGAGTGTGACTGACCTCAACAAAAGTAAGTTAAATTATTTAATACATTAGTCCCTTTTCAAAATAAAATAATATTTTAACTCCACTTTTCTATAAACCATTTGAAAAACCATGGTTTGGTTTGCGCTTTTCAATATTTTAGTGTGTAGTGTCCAAAACCTAAATAATAATGAATCCCACCTCATATCCTATGTAATACCACCCTAGATCCCATTAAACTCCCCTAAAACACATTTATGATCTTCCTCACATTGATATACACCCCCTAAAGTCCGTTCAAGGTGCCTCTAAGATCCCAAGAAGCCTCTCCCAATCCGTTGGGTTCATAAATCCAAGTAATGGTTCTTTCCTTGCTCATTTCTGTCCATGTTTCCTTATATTGTCATAACCTTTTATCTATCATTTACAAATGATGGGGTATGTTTTTGACCCTCCCCATATATCCCTTTTTAATTTTTTATGATGGTATACCTCTTTCATTCTCATAAATCCCTCCCATGTACACCAGTTACTATGCCAAAATTTCGAAATAGTTATTCCATTTCTTCTTTTTCTTCCAGTTTCATAATTATGTTACACCTTATATTTCGAGATTACTTAAGTAGGGACATTTTTTATATGAACCTCATACATTATATTTCATTCATATATTATGATATACCTATTTCTATACCATCAACTATTTTTATGAATTTTTATGTCACCATATTAGGCAGCCGAAATTGAACTGCAATTTTCCATGACAAAAATCATCGTTTAGTGAATACCATGACCATTGTTTATTAATAGGATCCACCTTTATAAACATATAATTCTTTATTATATATAATCATGTATGTATTCCAAATTACATTATCATGAAAAAATGACGATGTTGAATAAATCCATGTTATATGATCTATGTGGCACGCTTAAGCTTGAGATTGAAATGATTTTGAAGGGTGTTCCCTGATAGTGAAACAATGCATTGGTTAATGATTACTATTATTATATTTTATGTTGGGATAGGGGTTTACTCAATTATTTTTAGAAAATTTTTATATTATTCTTGGACAGGGGATACCTGATTCCATTATGATTATGATGTAGAGTTTTTAGTTGTTTCCACATTTCCATGTTAAGATAATCATGCTATATCTTGAATTTTTGTTCATGGTTCACATATGCATTATTGTTTTTCATATTGACTTAAATGTATTATATTATTTATTTTACACATTTTTTACTCCCCTATTGGCCTTTATTTCTCATCCCCTTCTTCTGTACAACCTTCGGACATCCCATGCAGTGTTATGTACAAAGGAAGATTGTGGTCTCGTAAAATAAGCTTTTAATAAAGATGTTGCATTTAATGTTGTAAGTTTTTATTTATGTTTTTACACCCCTAAGACACTATAACTTTCGATCTTATGATTTTTATTAAGTTCATTATTATGTAAAAATCATGGTTTAATATTAAATAAAAATCAGGGTATTTATAGTTGGTATTAGAGGATAGGTATAGTTATTTAGGGATTGAATTGAAAAATCATAGTGAAATCCTTAGGGAAAAGACAAAGTATAAGAAAAAAATCCCTAAATTTTGGTGAGTATAGATTAATAATTTTATCATAAAAATATATCCTTGTCTGGATATAAACAAGTAGGGGTGTCTCTGGTACATATATGCTTAGGGGTAAAACCTGAAAACACATCATTTTGATAGAAATGAATGGAATGTAGTGCACAAAAATGGGACTTATATTACTATTGGTTAAACACTATCTAGGGATATTCTTTGGTAAATTCATAATCATATAGTAAAAAATTATTAAGGGAGGATGAAAATAATCCCTTAAGAAAATACGTTTGTAAATATATCATGGATAACTTAGATTGATGCATGTAAATTCGTATGTTAAGGAAATAAATTAAGTTTATAAGTTAACACTTTTATCAGTGGATTCCTCGTTATGTGTTTTGTAGTTTAAAATTCATACCCCTTAATTTCTTTTTATTCTAGCTAATGGCTTGTAATATATGGACTTGGGTAACATATGATTCAAACATCATTGTGATGACTACTCTAAAGAGAAGCCCAATCTGATTGGAGCGGTAATCACAATCTTTGTTATGATAATATCTAAGTTAACACAAGTTATGAATAGAAACATGGGTCAATAAGAACATCCACCCCCCCCATTAAATAAAAATTCCTAATCAATATATGAATGGTACAATTGAATCCTACTTTTAATGGATCATCTGATCCCTCAATCCTTGAATAGTGGATTAACTCGTTTGAGATTATCTTATCAATATTTCCACATTTTGAACAAGGGAAGGTTCTTTTGGCTGATTAACATATGGAGGGTGAAGATGATCAATGGTGGACAATGATAAAAATAAAAAACTTGAGAAATAGATCGAGTCGATGGGATGATAGCATTCCTAGAAAATGTTTTTTGATAAATATTTTCCCCCACCCTCCATCTTAAAATGGAAAGAAATTTCCATGCATTCAAGTAAAAGGGGAGAAATATATGTAGGGGTGTACAAGAAAAAATTCATCATAATTATAGTATAGTACTATGGTTTTGTCATTATCCCCTATTAAAATGTTGACTACATCTTTGGTGGGCTAAAACCCAGCCTAAAGAAAGCCCTAGCGATCTGTGACTTTACCAACTCTAAGAAGAGTGTCTGATGTTCCCTCAAAGTCGACATGGATATTAGTGAATCTCATAGGTTTCATGGGGATAAGAAGAGAAAAGTGGAATTTAAATATGGTTTTCCAATAGAGAAATCAAACAGTTCTATGAAATTATAGTATCCCACATTCCAAATACGGGGAAAGAAGAACCATGTAAATTTCCTGATGGAGATGAGGAAATTATTTAGGTGTCGGATGCAAAGGAACCAAGCTAGTGATGGCTGACAAGAAAACCCCTCTACTGTGATAGTGGAAGGGAACTCTCCATTTCATCATCAATGAATTGTTCATTGCTAAAACTTCAAATAAGCACGGTACATTGCAAACCAGTGACCAAATCCAAGGATTTTTGGAGGCGTCTATCAAACTCCAAGGAAGAAAGGGTGAGATTTAACGCTCACTACTGATGAAGAAAATCCCAATAATGAATTAGTGATATGTATGTAATTTATTCATTCATGAATACAGAATTTACATTTTTATTCATTTTATATGAATTCTTTTATATCCTAAAGTTTTATTAGAACTATCCAAACACCACCAAAAATCATAGAAGTTGAGATGTTGGTGAGAACATAAAATGGAGAAATTATAGAATCTCAGACATATAACTCCTCCTATACCCGAATTTGATGATTGAACATACTGCCGACCTCATCATACTTCCCTTGGTGGAATTTTATGCAATTCATGGAATGGATTGGATTTCCTTATATAGAGAGAATATAAATTTTTACTAGTGGGAAATCACTAACCATATGGTGAATCAACACTTGATTCTATATAAGTGCAGATAGGATGATGAATCTTCTTTATGATCATTATCTCTAACATGGATATTAGTTTGATATGAGAATGTGTATATTTCATAGAGTATTGAGTTTAAGGATGGAACCATCCTTGAATAAATACCTATTGTGAGGGAATTTGTTGATGTGTTTCTCAAGGAATCATTTGGCCATCCTCCTAGAAGACATGTTGAATTATCTATTGATCTTATACCAATGGAATTTGTTATATATATTAATACATATTTAATTTATATTTTCAATCTTGAGGAGTTAAAGAAACAACTACAAGATATTCTGGATAAAGGGTTTATACATCAAGTGCTTCACCATGGGGCACACTAGTCCTCTTTATCAAGAAGGACGGGTCAATGTGCCTTTTAATTGATTATTGTGAGATCAAAAAAACATGATAAAGAAAAAGTAACACTTTCCATGAATTTTTTGACTTGTTTGATCAACTTTGTGGATCACAATACTTCTCCAGGGTGGATCAAAAGTTGGGATATTACAGTGTTCGGGTAAAGAAGGAGGATATCCCCAATACTACTTTTCATATAGGGTATGGGTATTATTAAATCATAGTAATGCCTTTGGGACTCACAAATGATCCAAAAAGTAATCATGGACATAATGAATATAGTGTGAAGGTATTGCATGAAAAACATTCTTATAGTCCATATAGATGATATTCTAATATAATCCAAAACCAATTTGGAGCATGAAGTGAATCTATAAACTATGCTAGAGTCCTTGAAAAAGGATAAACTCTATTAAAGGTACAACAAGTGTGAGTTCAGGTTGAAGGAAGTCTCATTCTTTAGGCATATAATCACATGAAATTGAATATTTGTGGATCTTTACAAAACAAATTAAATTGAGGGATGTTTGAGAGTAACTTATATGATAGATATATTTATCTTCCTTGGTTTAGCTAGATATTATCAATGATTAATGTGAAATTTCCCAAGATTATCAAACAATCATATCTAGAAAACTCATAAGGGAGTCAATTTTTCTTGGAAGGACGAATATGAAAAAAGGATCATGGAGTTGAAGAAGAGGCTTATTGCAGACTCTATGATCACACCACCCACATGTGGGGTTCTTTTTGTAATCTTCAGCAATGCTTCGAAGAATGGAATGGTTGGTTTGTAGATGTAGAATGAAAAATTCATCTTCTACACTTCAAGGAAGATGAGAATTCATGAGGAAATTATCTGATGCATGATGTATAGTTGGAATTTATCATCATTGCATTGAAAATATTGTTTCATTATCTCTTTACGGTAAAGTACAAAAGTCTCAAATACATATTCACATATAAATATATGAACATTCTCTAATGAAGATGGTTAGAGATCATCAAGGACATTGACTGGTGAATCCATTACTGCCCTAGGAAAGAGAACAAGATGGTGGATTCTCTAACTAGAAAGGACCCAATTATTCTTTCATTTATGATATTTGAAAAGGATCCAATATTCATATATATTATGAAGATGGACATAGGAATCATAAAGAATGGTACATAATCAAATGTTTCACAAGTGATTGATCAACTGTCTCTCTGGGAAACGATAATGAATGCTAAAATAGTGATGTAGGAATTCAGAAGAAATTGGAACCTAGAAAAAAGTGAAATCCTTGGATTTTGGTGTTAATAAATAACAATTGTGATATTTGGTTCAAGACTTTCTATTCCATCAAATATAGAGTTAAAAAAATAACTTTAGGGTGATTCAAAAATTACGAATTTATCTATTCACCCAATATACACAAAGATGTATTGAGCTATCTGAGAGCATTATTAGTGGGATAACATGAACATGTAGATCATTGAGTATACATCCCAGAGACTGTTATGTTAGGAAGTAATGTTTGAGAGGAACATGTATAAGGGGATGTTGAAACCATTACCCATACAAACTTGGAAATGGGAAAACATCACCATGTAATTTGTCAATGAATTTCCTAAGACATCCAAATGAAAGAATTTTATCTGGGTTATTGTGTACTTTCATACAAAGACTACAAACTTCATTCCAATTTGAGAGGATTTCTCATTGGATCAACTAGAACAAATATACATCAGAGAAGTGGTAAGGGTACATGTTGTAGTAGTATTTATTGTAACTGATTGAGAGAAATGATTCACTTATATATTCTGGAAAAGTCTCTAACATGATACGAATATTGAGATGAACATCGGTATGACTTATCATGCTCAAACTGGTGAAAAATCAGAGTGAACTATCTATACACTTGAGGACATGTTGAGATAATTATCAATATACTTCTAAAGTGGATAAGATCAACATCTTCCCCTGGTTGTGTTCTCTTACAACAACAGTTTCCACTCAAGCATAGAAATAGCTTGTTATGAATCCCTTCATTGGAAGAGGTGCAGAACACCAGCATGTTGGGATGATGTTGGGGAGTGAAAAAATCTAGGTCTAGAAATGGATGAAGAAATGGAAGTGAAGGATAAGAATAGCAAGCAACACATCAAATTTTCTCATAGTCTAAAAAATAAAAATGCTGACAACCATCGATGAGACCTAGAATTTGATGCTAGAGATTTGGTTTTCCTCCCCAGATCTACATGGAAGGGAGTGATGAGATTTGAAATGAGGGGAATTTTAGTCCAAGGTACATCACCCCTTTTGATATCATTGACTGCATCATAGCAGTTACCTATTGACTAGTACTCCCATTAAATCTGTCTCAAGTACATGATGTAACCCATGTATAAATCTCGAGGAAGTACATACCCAACCCATCATATGTACTCAATATAGAGGTGGTAACATTCAACAATGACCTCTCTTATAAAGATTATATTGTGAAGATCTTAGATCGTATGGAAAATGATCTATGAAATAATACATTACCCATCATCAATGTGTTTTGGAGAAACCAAAATTTTGAATAAGAATCATTGGAACTAGAAGACGTGAGGACGTAGAGTTACCCTCATCTGTTTTTGGGTGGGAAAATGAATTTTTACAGGAAATTTTTCGTTGGGGGGAGCTTGTAATGACCCAATAATTTATGAATAAAATTTCATTTATTTTAATTTCTTGTGGATATATAAAATACATTCACTAGTTTTTTATTATTGTTATGTTTAAATGACTGTCAAATATATGGTTTTATAAAATAATTTCAACACATTAAAAGGAGATGATGAACTAATTCAATTGAGTTGGGTCATACAAGGATCATTTATCAATGCTCAAGAAAGTATGTAGCATCATTGGGATTCACTATTTAGGAATCCTAATCTAAGCATCACCATGTTATGGTTGAACAGATTCGCCAATGAGTGAAGTTCATGTTAACATAGATTACCACCTGGGAAATGTTATCTGAGCCTCTCCAAGAGTCTGTTACCATCGCACACCATACCATTCACTCTTTTATTATTGTTAAAAGGGTTTATCTAATAATGAATTAGTTACATATTGTGGAATCCATTTCTATAAAAAAAATATTATTCCATTAATTCCTTTATGGGAATAGTCTTTCTTAAAAAAATGATTAATTTGATAAATTAAATTTTCAGGTAAAAATATAATTTTGAGAAATATATACATTATTCCATTAAATAATTATTTTTGTTAATAATATTATTAAATAAATTATTATAAATGATGATTCATTCAATTATTCTTATATAAATGATTAGATAATCAGTTTGATATGATTTGTGTTTTTATACGATAAAACAGAAAGTGTAATTTTAAAGAATTTATTTTATAGAATTAATTAATAGTTTAAATAATTAAAATTTTAATAAAATATCATTATAAAGTTAGTATAATTAATAATAAATGAGTATATAATATTTATGAAGTCAAATGTAATTTTTATTAAGGTTTAAAAATTGTTTTTATCAAAACCCGTCAATTTTCAATTTTTGTTTTTTTATCATTTGAAAAGTAAAAATTGATAAATTTTTAATTTTATTTTGTTAAAAAAATATTCTATTCAGAATCAGGATGTTGAAATTGTCCAATGGTGAATTTTTCATAATTTTCTAAGACAACCAAATTTTTAGGTAAATATTAAATAATATATTAATATAGTGTGTTTTATGACATCATAAAGACACAATAGTGGTGAAATAAATTCCAAAAATTGATATTAGACCCAATATTTGGTTTAATATTAAAATAATGTGATTTTATTTTTAATGTAATAATTTTATAATGCCTTTGTGAATCCTCCAAAATGCATAATATATTTTATGTTTTTATATTCATTTACTTGAGAGTGTGACTCATCTCCACATTAAAAAAGAAAATATTATAATATCATCTTCCCTTTTCCTAATAAAATAGTATTTTCCACTCCCCTAGTCTAGAAACCATGGGAAAACCATGGCTTTGTTCGTGGTTTTGACTATTTTAGTGTGAACTGTCCAAAACCTAAATAATTATGAATTTCCCCTCCTTTCCTATATAAACCCTCCCAAGAACCCATTTATCTGAACTAAAACTCTTTTAAGCTCATCATCACTCTTCTCTCCACTCCCCAAAGTCTTCCCAAGGTGACCCTAATCTCCCAAGGAGCCTCCCCCAAGCCATTGGGATCACACGTCTATGTAAGGGTTCCGTCCTATAACAATTTTTTTCCAAGTTTCCTTATATTGTTATACCCTTTAGTTTTTCAGTTAAAAATGATGGGGTATATTTTTGATGCTATAAAGTATGGATATTATTATGTACGTATGATGGGAGACATATTTCCCTCTCATAGATCCCTACAATGTACACCAGTTAGCATGCAAAAATTTCATAAGAGTTTTTACATTTCTCCTCTTTCTTCACATTTATTTGTTATGTTACTCCTTCTATTTATAAATTACTTGTGTTGGGGAATGTATTTAAATGTCCCCATACTATCCATTTCATTTACATATGATGAGATACCCAATTATCTCTCATCAAGTATTTTTATTAATTTTTATGTCACGCCATTAGGTTGTCAAAATTGCTCTATGATTTTCCATGCCAAAATCATCATGTAGTGAATACCATGCCCATTTCTCTATCAATGGTATTCACATTTGTGAACATATACTTATTGATTATAGACATTCATTAATGTTTTACAAATTCCGTTATTGGGTAATAAATGAGGATGCTGAATGAATCCATGTTATATGATCTATGTGACACACTTAAGTATGAGAGTGAAACAATTATTAAGGGTGCGCCCGATTTCACTCCAATACATTTGGTAATGTTTAGTATCATGATATGTCATATTGTGATAGGAGTTTAACTTATTTCTTTTTGGAAATTTTCACTCCATTATGGGATAGGGGATATCTGATTACTTTATGTTTATGATTCTGTTTATATATTGTTTCATTATTTCCATGTTTGGATAATAATGCTATATCCAGCCTTTATGTTCATGTTTCTCTTATGATCCATCAATATTCTTATTTCCTAACATATATTGTATTTATAATTTTGTTCATTGTTTACTCATTTACAAAGATTTATAGATACCCTCATTCTTGTGTGAATCCTTAGGATATCCCATGTTGTATAAAGAACGAAAGAATGTTGTGTTCATGTAAAAGAAGATTTAAATAGAGATGTTGTATTTAAAGTTTAATGTTGTAATATAATGTTTCTATTCATTAATGACTCTAGACCTCTTGATCTTCTAAGATTAATTTAGTGAATGTTTATGTAATAAATAATGTTTAAATAACAAATAAAGTGTATGGTTGTTATAATTAGAGCCTAGGAGTTCCTACATATGTAGCAGAGCGCGTTATCAGTGATGGACTACACAACCTATTTTATTACGCACTAGTCTATCAAAAATATTCTTTGGGGTAATAAGGATTCTAAACATAGTTGATTTGTGGATAGTATCAAGTATGAAATGTGATCATAGGTAAATTTATTCTGATTGACTATTGTATCTCAAATAGTGAATCAGGTGCTTATCATATATTGTAACCAAAGGGATTGTTGAGGTGAAATACAAGGTGGTTCGACACCTAGGTATGATACTACATTGATTGGTAGTCGGATAAATCATTTGCAACTTCCATTTAGGTATATTAACAGTCATAAAATCACATCATGTTGCCAGGTGAGGTGCCACCAGTGCGTTGGGATAGGAGATACGAGGCCACAGTTTATGAGCGACCTTATAGAGTGCTGATCTTTTGGTATGACGGCCCATCTACATCGATTATGCATAAAATTTCCACTAGTATCCAATGAGAGAGGTCTTGTACTGACTCCAAATTCATGAGCAGGGTTAACATCTTATGACTTGGTAGAGAGTTGAGGTCTAGAAAGTTGTTCACGTCAAGGTGGTAGTCTTGGATGTGGTAGTCAGACACCAATTTTACTGGGATAGAAGGGTGGATCATATTAGGGAATCCAGGTATTGTCACAGGGCCATGGTATGGGATACTAATATGCAGTGGAATGCACCCATGAGGTGCAGGATCCCAAACCATCCATTGTTAGAGGTACTATTCTTGTAGCCTCTATTTTAGATTCTAAAAATTTTGGTACAAGAGACTAAAATAGCTTTATATCAATTCTTATTATAGAGAGCCTTAGACAATGTTTTTATTCTAATTATGCAATTATGATCCTATATACTCTTTTGGGGATTCAAGAAGATGGTCTGAATTAGTGCAGGGAGTTCCCCCTTGAGATTGGTGGGTGTCACTTCGTATAGAACCTATTTTTCCTCAAGATGAAAGGATTTTATTTCATTATTAGAATAGATTGGTTGGTTCCTTTTTATGCCTTTATTGATTTGTATATCTGTAGGGAGAGTTTCCCATCACTGGAGGGAGGGGTGTTTCTTCACAAAGGTAAATTGGAGGTTCAAGTGAATAGAGAAGGTCTCGAAAATCATGTTCTATTTGGGATTAAAATAAGGATTTCGAGTTTATTTCTGGATGATTATGGAACATGTTAGATTTATTTCCCTCAAGTTGTTGATCATTTGTCGGAAGCTTTCCCCGATATTTTTTTGTATTACCTCTAGTGAGAGAGGTTGAGTTCCTTATCAATCTAGTTTTAGGTTATATAAGGTTATCCATTTCTATTTACATGATAGCTTCGATGGAAATACAAAATTACAAGTGTCAGTTGGAGGATTTAGAGAGAAATCCATTCGTCTAAACCAATACCACTCGGTGGGGTTTGTCAGTCCATTTTCTGAATAACGGCTGATGGTACCCTCAGGATATGTGTAAATTACCATATATTAAACCATTTGAAAGGTAATATCCAGTGTCTGTTTTCATAGTAGGTGATCTCTTTGAAAAAATATGGGGATCTAGGGATTTCTCAAATATTTTTTTGGGACTCGGTTATCATTTGATGCGTGATTGATCATTATACGTTCCAAACATAGACTTTAGGAGAATATATGGTCTATATGAGTATTGTTTTTCCATTAAATCTCATAAATGCGCCAAAAGACTTCACAAAACAATTGAACTGAGTGTTCTATTCTTATCTTGATACATTTGTGGTGGTTTTTGTGGGTGATATCTTGGTGTATTTTCACAATAAGCATGACTAACGAATCATATTCAGAAAAATTGGAATTCCCAGACACTAAATTAGTTATATACCAAGATCACACATTGTCACTTCAAGAATGATCAGATTACCATCCTGGGTCACATTATCATTGAGACATGTGTGTCAGTGGACATAGAAAAGGTGAGAGCAGTAGTTTCTTGGAAGTATCCCAAAAACATATTTATTGTAATAATTTTCTTTGGAATGGCTGGTTACTATAGATGTTTTATATAGGACATATCATGCTTAATAACACCCTGATGGGATTGACTATGAAACTTGTAATGTATGTATGGAATGATTCCCACAAGAAAGACTTTCAGGAGTTGAAAGGGAGATTGAAATTTTCTTTGAGACTGATTTTTCAAGATCATGGAAAAAAATACAGTATTTACTTTGACACATAAGTTATCAGGATATGAATAGTTTAGAAGTAAGGTGATGGAGTTATAGTGCATGTTTCATGGCTGTTGATGCGGCATGAGGGGAATTACAGAAAACATGATCTCGAGTTAGTTGTTACTGTTCACACAATGCGCTATTTGATACACTATTTATTCGGAGAGATTTTTTGGTGTACATAAACCACAAAAGAATCAATTAAATATTTACTCATTTTTATCTGAATTTGAGGCTATGAATATGGGAAGAATACCTTCAGTATTTTGATTTTTATCTAGTCTACATTCTTAGTAAAGTGAATGTAATGGCCAATGCACTATGTATAAGGAATGAGATATATGAATTTTAGTAGGCCAGTTATGAGTCGTAGTTTATGGTTTTTTTCTCTAAGATACACTTCAAAGTGCAAGATAGTCTGGGTAAGATGTACCTTTCATCAATAGTAGTTACCTCAAAATTTATAGATAAAATAATGACGGGGAATCTATCATACTCATAAGGCATAGTTCTATGGGTGGGTATGGATGTTGAAGAACCCTGTCCTGGATGGACTGTAAGTGATGATGAGAACCTAAGAGTACATATCCACGTATGGGTCTCAGTAGAAATGAATGAGGAGATTATGTGGGATTTTCATGCTTCATCTAGGGAAATGCACCTAGGTGTAATAATGATGTATATATATTAGCATCGTCACTATTTTTGGTAGAGTAAGCAAATATATGAAGTTAGTATTTTAATAAGGAGTTCCACTTTTCAACAGGAGAAGGTACAACACCAGTGACCAACTTGCCTATTATAGAAGTTATCTATTTTTCAGTGGAAATAGAATGAAATTTAGATGTATTTCATGAAGGTTTTATCAAGTTCATCTTGAGGTAATGATGTTGTATGGGTTGTGTTTGAAAGAATCATGAAGGTTTCGTATTTCCTCCTGATTAAGGAGATCATCAGTGTTGATGAGCATGGTAGATTGGACATCAATGGTATAGTGCTAGTTAATGTGGACCTCCAAAACTATCATTTCATATAGGTATGCTCATTTGAATATCTTGATTTTGGAATAATTTATAAAGGGAATTGGGTACACATTTTCTTATAATAATGACGTATAACTACAAGATAGATGGACAATTAGAGTTCACCACTCAGGTTCTTGAGTTCATGAAATGTGAATGCATCCTTGTTTTCGGGGGATCTAAGGAGGGACATATACCCCTGGTTGAGTATTCCCATAACAATGGATTTCATGGTACTATTCAAATCACTCAATATGATGATTTTTATGGTATGTCATGCCAATCACCCTTGTGTTACTTAGAGGTAGGAGAGGCACTATATTAGGAACTCGCATTATTCAAGAGACTACAGAGCAAGTGCTATTGATTTAGAAGTGGATGGATATTGCGAAGTCTCATCAGAAATGAAACATTAATCACCATAGAAGACCTCTAAATATTAAGGTTTGGGACCACGTTTTCCTTTGCTTCTCACTGTGAGATCTATATAATAGTATTATGATACTAGATAATCTTTATCCAAGATAGATTGAGCTATTTGAGATTCTGGGAAAAGTTGGTCCAGTTTCCTTTATGATGGGATTACCTCAAATGTAATAGGATATGCATAATGTCTTCCTTATTTCTCATGTATAATATTACTATTTATACTTGCATCATGCTTTTCAGCTCGAGGTGGATATGATACAGGCATATGAATCCTTTCGGTATCATATATATATTTTGGATTGTAGCATGAAGGTTATCCTAGTCCGGACCATTCCATTAGTACGGGTGCTATGGAAACATGACCGAGTACATTAATATACTAGAGAGAGGGAGGTAGATGTATAATTTCATTGGAAAAAGACATTCTTATATTATGTTTCACCACCAAACTAAGTGAAATTTGATGACGTATTTCTTGGGGGGTGTTAAGAAACCAGTTCTGATTTAATGTACATATTTCTTATTTTCCATTAATTAGTGATATAAACATGGAATAATGGTGATGCTCGTCTAGGTCATAAATGGATCAAGGGTATCATAGGCTATCTCAAAGATCGTAACCCACAATTTGGGTGAGAAGAGAAGGTCTCTTGGTCAGTGAAAACCTTGTGGGTTAGATCGCACGACTATGCGGTTTGGTATGCATTTTTTACAGAACCTTACAAAGGATCTTCGAATAATTTTTACATAGTTTGTAAAATAGGGGGTAAATTATGTGCTATGCCCCAAGCCTAAAAAACCTTTGCATGCCCGTAAATCTTATGATCCTATTATTTTTGTGAAATTTTATAATTTTAAAAACAAAAAATGAATTATAATATAAAAATATTATATGTTTTTAATATGTAATGAAAATAGAGCTTTTGAAATATCTCAAGGGTGACTAAAGATGGAATTGAAGGATCTCTCCCATATGGAATCCCATTTAAATTTTTATTGTATCATTGGATCCGCATCAGTGAGTTCATAATTCCATTTTAATAACATTTTGTTCTTTATGTTATCGGCTACTCAATTTGGATTTAGGATCACGTTTCCTAATTTAACATTCTACAGCCATTCATTAGCCTTCTACTAATCTGGGCTGAATTAGGACTTGATACTAGATGATATATCTAGCAAAGACCTATGATAGGTTGTCTCATGAATTTCTCTTAATTATTTGAAATTTTTATATGTCATCATGCAACATTACAAATTTCGCATTTTCGCTTGAAATTAATTTAAATACCTAGAATTTATATGTATATTCTTGGTGATTATGCTTGTTATAAGTTGAATACCTTGATTTTGAATCACCCCTTGGGTGTAGCATATTAATTAGGTCTTAATTTCTTTTTTTCATTGGACACCCTTGGTGTTCCTTCTTCCCCATTCACATGGGATGATAATTTGAATCAATAATGGAATTAAATTATCAATTGATGAATTGAAATGTGATTTTAATTTAAATATAAATGAATTATAATAAAAATGATTGAATTGGTAGTGATGAGTGAGTATGACCCTTTCCCCTTTTCTTTTTAATGGTTGAGTTAAATATTTATGCCTTAATTTCCTTAAAATGGATTAGATATGTGAGTTAATAATTGCAAATCATATAAAATTGAATTATTAAGCTATAATATCTCTATATAATGATTTCCCCATGTGAGAAAAATGATATATAATCTATTCAATATCTTGTTATGCATGTGATGCTTGTTATACTGAAAATTACCATGTGAGTAATTGTATGGCCAAGTCTTATGATGCTGGTTAGTGCATGTAGCCCCTTTTGAGGTGAGATATTCTTGGATGTTGTAGGTTTGACCATTGAATTTTAAACAAAATTTATTAAGTTTCTAAGAGACTTGAGTTATATGTGGATTCATATTATAATTCCATGGACAGACTCAATTTCCATTATGATTGTTTATGAAAATTGTAATGCGTGTAACTAAATAGAGTATTCTATGCATGAAATCATGAGTATTGACTTATTTGTAGTGTGATTTATGGATCCAAATGAGGGAATCTATAAGTATACTCAATGAGGATATACTAATACACCGAGTGATAAATAGATTGTTATGCGAATTCCAGGGGTGTACTCAAAGGTAATTTGACTATTTATTCCATGAGTGATACTTGGGATTCCGTAGTGGACCTACAAGGACATACATGATTGGTCTTGACATTATACCACACATATAGTTATATCAGCTTCTTAATAGGTTCAACAAGGATGGGATTGTAGTATGTTGGGTCAGTTTCACCTAGAGAAATACATGAATTACAAATTAACAATTACATGGAAAAACTCAAGATTTGAATTTATTTATCAATTAAATGAAACATATGCTGTGTTTGGTAGGACAAATAACATACTTTAATTCAGTATTGAATTATACTATTTTAGATGGGTAGTTTAGGCATCTACTTTCCATGTGACTATATAAGCTTTGTTGGGATTGAGCCAGTTCTCAAGACTTATAAAATTAAATGAAACTGAATTGTTAAATGATGTTGTTGAAATTAAATGGATATCCAATGAATACATTCACATAAATGATGTTTTATTTTGAGTACATCCCTATTTATTTCATTAATTTTTTAATGCTTGATATCATATATATTCAATGACTAATTGGAACCAGACCATGGGTGGATTCCTACTAGGATTTGATCTAGCACCATGTGGGGTAACTTTTTGTACCCAACCATACAATATGATTGGAGGTAATGATAAGGGAAATCAAACTAATTTTGGTACTTGATTTTCTACTAGGATAAAGACAACATGGGACCTAGATGAGTCTTATGATGCTATTTGGATTATATTGGCTACTTTTTTAATCCTGTTATTAGCATTGTAAATCTACCTTATATCCATGTTTTGTATGTTTTATAGATTCATTTGACTTGTAACATCATGTTTGGATATGATAGGTTCTATGCATTGTTTATTTATTTCATTTTTCTATAGTTTTTTTATGTATGGATTATCGATTATAAAACTTATATTATTATTCAACTATGCTACACTCTGGAATTGAGGGAAAATTCTCCGCACTAACTCACCTAGGCCTTACTACTAGTTGACAGCCTCAAGAATTTTGGGAGATGATCTTGAGGACATGTGGAGAACTAATCTTGGACCACTATTGAGTGTCATCTAGGTATGAGACATTATACCCTCTACTATTTTGTTGAGTGGTGACTCTATGATCATAGTTAAGTATATTCCGCATGTAGTATTCCCATGAAAATGAAACTTTTTTGACATGGGTCATCATGACTTGTTTTTCATGTTTTTTATGAAGAGTGTTGTTCAAATGAACCTTTATAGTTAAACTGTGAGACACATGGTTGAGTTGGGCAATCTAGCTTCATGGTTTAGTTCATCGAAAAATCCTAAAATCATTGACACCTTTTTTGAGTACAGTGGATTAGTTCCAATGGGGGAGGATAAGATAAATAATTTTGGTAAATTTTTTATTAATCAAAGGATTTATATGAAAATTAAATTCAAATGGAATTCATAGAAATATGAATGGGTTGATCACCCAATGAAATTCTATAAATAGTTTAACCTAGTAATTTATCTTATTATAACTAGGGATCAAGAAGATTCAGGTATTGAACTGGATGAATATGTGGAATATTCAAATGAAAATAATTTACTTCCTAAAAGAGATGAAGAATTAGTAATTTTAAAAGAAGAAGAAAATGAAATAGAAGATATAGAACTTAATGAAGAAGATAAGTTATCATATTAGGATGATCTAGAATGGGATCAAAGATTTAGATCTAATAACAAATTGAATATCTCATAAGGATCTCATATTATTAGGTGTACACATAGAGAGCTTATTCCTCACACACGTTATAAGGGGTAAACATTACGTATATCACTTATAATGGGATTAAAATATCCTGATTTGATAAAAAATAACACAGATATAGTTCACCTCGATTTGGGGGACCCACCATTCTCTCAATACAAGGATCATTGGAATGATATTTGAGTTCATAAAATAAATTTCAATTGAGAGGTGAAGATTCTGAAATTGATTTTCGTGAGGAAATTATTGAAGATTCTAATAATGATGTAGTTGAATTGATTTAAAGAATTATTCATCAGACTATGAGAGATAGTCTGATAGAGTATTCACCTAAGGTAGATGGTAGGCCTCTGACTACTGATCCATCTCCCTATACTGTCGCAACCTCCATTTGATCTTCATCATATGTCAGTAAAGATGAATTAATCTTGTTCTAATTTTAGATGATGGAGATACTAAGGTAGTAATATGATAGCTATTACAACTCTTTAGAGAAAGCGAGAGAACAAGATATTTCTGAAGGAGTTACATTAATAATCAATCATCTTCATCCAAGATTTAATTATAGAATAAAAATAGAGTAAAATGATATTGGATATGTGAGATCTCAGGTTGGTTCTCTTCAAGATGATCTATTTGACACGAGGATTCAGTTAGACTATAGGTTCATAAATGTTGTGTTTCATCTTATTTTGATGCCTTCAACTCAGCTTATCTAGTTATTTATTGATGGAGACACATTAAATAATTCATTTGGAATGAGGTTAATGTTTTTATTGAAGAGTTTAGTAATAATCATGAGTTTAGGTATGATGGAATTGAAACCCATACTGATAAGACCATAATTTAGTCATGAGGATGTCCATGAATCTTGTTAAGACTGATAATAATTCAAGAGTGAGAATTATTATTATCAATGTAGGATCTTTAATGAATTCTAGTTTGAATGGATTGTTTTGAAAATTTTTGTGTAATTTTAATATCCCCCAATGTCCCAAGATATTAAGACATACATTGATTACATTAGATATATCAATCCTTGTTTGGAATCATTCGGGGAGAATTGAGATGATTTATTCAATATTTGGAGAACAATTCATGGGCTATTAGTGACATTACATGGATGATAGAACCCTATCATTTTCATATAAGATAGATATCATATCCCCTTTATACATTCAATTATATCATATTAATGCCTTTTTACCCATTAATCTTTTTAGCCTATCTCTGGCCCTACATTTTCAATAGCATTGAAAAGTTACAAGGTGTATAGTTATTAGAGAAGCTACCTCTTCATCCGATCTTAAAGTTACTTCTTATACTACATCTTCATCCAAGGGAAACGATTTCATCCATCATACTATTATCTAAGATGTCCCCCATTCATATTCAGATCAGTATTTTTGATAGGGATATATTTTAAATTTCTTGTTCAATTTTTTTTAAAACTTTTATAATATTAAGAGAAATATATATTTAATTCATATCATTTTTCCATAAATTTAGTCTTATTGATAAAATAAAAAGGGATATATTATTGTGATAAACAATAATTAATTGAATTTAGTAGAAGAAATTGCATGGTTTCATGAACTCCTACATTCAATTATTTAATAATATACTCTCTCTATATGTAATTTGTTCCAATTAATTTACCATAATTTGTGATCATTAAAAGGGGGAGATTATTAGATTAGACTAGAACCTATTTAATTTAATGATCCCAAATAATTTTTATCCTGTTACTAATGTTTTATTATGTTTTATATTAGAAATCCATCAACTAATATTTTTTTGAAAAAAGGTCTATGTATTCCTCTTACCATGCCACCTTACATTGTGAAGGTCAAGTTACTCTATCACCTTACCACATGAACAAAGAAACTATTATCATGAGTTCTATGAAATTTTTTTTGTCTATGTCATGAACTGACCATGCAATGAAGATTCTCCTTACCTTACAAGGAAAATTAACATACTATATGTATATTCAAAATATATTGTAATGAAGTTGTATATACCATGTACCTTACTGCATTATATAAACTGGATATTGCATGAGAAAATAAATTGTGATGCTGAAGTATGTATAACTTTTCATAAAGTAATATATGTAATGTGCTTTATATTTTTTTGAATTCACATAGGCAAATCATACCACTTGAATTAGTGAACTTAGAACATGTAAAAATTAGCTGAATTCATGAAGATATGAACTGACCATGTCACCATGCTACACTAGCTGACCATGTTGTGTTTCCATGAGCTCAACTAACCATATATTATGTGATGAAATATTTTGATGTAAAATTTAGAAGTGTATATTTTAAAATATATTTTGTCTTATTTTTAATCATTATATTGAGTGTCAATGAATTTAATGAAGAATGATTATTATCCAATGATTACGTCTGATAATGAACTCATTATGTGAATTGTTCAATCATGAGAAGTTTTATTGGAATTATGAAAAAGAAATTTCACACACACACAAAAAAAAGATGATATTTACATTATCAACTGAGATAAAAATATGAATTTACAAAACTCTATTTTCTAGAATCTTCAATAAAAACTCATAGGAATCCATTCAAATACGAAATAAAATACTAATAATCCACTAATGTTGAAAAAACTAAGCTGTACAAAATTTATCTTATTCTGTTGTCATTGTCTTTAAATTATTTTATAAACATTAATATAATTTTTATATTTGGCTATTTATCAATAAAATACATTCTCCCACGCTAAAATGGATATTATTTTATATTATCTCAAATTCATTAATTGGTGTTCCCATGAAAAATTATGGAAGAGGTACTTCATGTATTTATATCATTTTCATCCCACATACCACTGTGGAAGAGTCTCTATTCCAAAATAGTCTTGTGCACTGTTGTTTATAAAACATTAGATATGTTTTGTATTAGTTTATTCTTTTATAAACATCAAGGAAGTAGTTGATTTCTACATGGACGGGATTATGTCTCATCTTGAGAGTGGTCCCCTTTTTTAAATTCAATTTCATATTTATAAGGCTTTATTTTTTTAAATCTCCTATATTTTTAAATTTTATAAACCATAAAAAATATTTCTTTATATAGTTACTCATAAATTTTTTATTATAGCGTGCTTGATTAAGCATCATAATTTTAGTAGTTAATTTATTTTGAATATATTTTTACTGATCCTAAATCCGATATATAGGACATTATTTTGAGGATAAAATTTATATTATTTTAATGTTTTGATTATATGGGAATATTTATTAAATTTTGGATTTTCTATAATTTTTTAATCCGAAATTTTATTAGATAAATAATTTATCTCCCTCTTTTATTACTCAGTTTTACGAATATATGAGATTAGGGAGTAAACCCGATCAATGATGGGACTCATTCGACCGTGTAATGTAATACTGGTAGATATCCTTGACTTATGCATATGTGATGATTATTTTTACTTCCAATTTCATTGGTTACCATTATCTCCTAATACCTTGTTTTTTATATCATAATACATTATGATTATTCCATATCCACCACTTTTATGATAACATTCTAGGTTATTTGACTCACATGTTATGATTCATTGGTATTCATATTCCCTTACTAGGCTATTTAGCTTACCCCTTTATATTACATGTTCTCCAATACATCCTATAGAGTTTTAGGAGATTAATGGTGTTTAGAATAAAAATATGTAGATTAATACAAATTTAGTTTATTTTTTTTTATTTTTATGTGTTATGAGACTAGTATTCATTTGAATTAAAATATACTTTCCTCAATAGAAATTCATCAATATAAAATCATAATTAAAATTAGATTGAAACAAATATCCTTTACCTCAAGTATCATCTTACTACATACACATTAAAATATCATATATAATAAATATATATTTATTATCAATATATTCCAGAATTATATTCATATATATAATATCAAATATGATTTAATTATAACCTATTTTCTCTTATTTTTTATCATTTCATTCTTAAAATAACTATTTTGTTTGATATCTACATCACTTTTCATTCATGTTTCAGTTAGTTGGTTCTTGTACATAAACATTGATTGTGGTTTTAATAATTATAGAGTATTAATTTTTAAATGTCTATAATATTTATTCCTCCTATAATATTTTATAACTATTTATATAAAGTAGTCATGAAAAGGAATTACCAAAATTCATGAAGATGTTAGTTCATATGTACGCAATTGGTATGTTTCGAATTTTTGATGTATGGAATTAAATAAATTTAGATAATAATTCAATATTTAATAATAATTTTTATATAAGATTTATCATATATATTCATTGAATATATGCTTATTTCTATCCATGTAAATAGAAAATGAAAAACGAATCTCAATGCTTCATGGAGGTGGTAGTCCACTTATAAGCACGAGAAATGTTACCGTTCATCAATTAATAGAAAGGTAACAAGATATATATGTTATTAAATCTACAAAATTATAACTATTTAAAACATATCATTTGTAAATATTTAATCAATAATAATATCAAACCCTGAATTATGGTGATGGATAATGAAGTATATCGCTAGGTTGAGGTGGTAGACACACATACGCACAAGAAATACCTTTTATTTGACATTACTATGAATAGATATGTAAAATTGTAGATCTATTAAAATAATAAAAATTAATTTTATTAGAGATACTGAATTAATTATTTTATATCGGTTACCAAATACTTAAAGGAGGTAATAGAAGAAATAAATTAAAAGATGTCTAACAGGATTATTTTATATACATTGGTAGACCTCCTTTATTTCCCAAATTAAGGACACTTGGTATGGTATTTTAAGAAAACAATAATTTATAATTCATATCATGTGATGTTAATAATGGAATTGGTTTTTTTTTTCATACTAGGTACCTCAATGTGGTTTAAATAAGGGAGAGGAGGGATTTACTATTATATGAAGGACGAGGGACATAATGTGATTTTTTAAATTATTAAAAAGTAATTATGTCATATTCTCTGAAAAGAATCCCATTTGTAAATTAATTTTTCACCTAAGGTTATAAGTGAATAATAAAAATCCATCCAATTATAATTTATAGGAAAAATTGTGGTCTTATAATATTGATTATGCATAATTTTAATGATTTATACTTTTTAATTAAGTATTGATATTTCTACCAAAGTTATAATTCACAATAAAAAATAAAATTGGACTTATTAAAATATTTGGCCATCCATGTTCTACATATTTAATTGGTTTTTAAGTATTCTATCTCAAATAATGGAAGAAGTTAATTTAACATAAAATCCAAAATGCAATGAAAAAATGTTTTATGAAAAATTCATTTTTATGTCAAAATGTATTTTTATACTAAGATCACATATAATGTTGACCAAAAATGTATAAATTGATTTTTTAAAAAACAAATAATTTAAGGACATTATAAAACAAATCCAAATCCTAATATTTCTTTTAGAATATAAGAAATGATAAAAAATTATTTAAATATCGGTATTTTTTATTTACATAAAAATTCTTCTTTTTCAATAAATTCCAAAAAATTACCCTTATAAAAATTTTGAAATATTTTTTTGAAAAATGTATTTTTTTTTCTAGATAAAACTTCTATAAATTTTATAAATAAATTATAATTTCAATTCATAAAATGAAATAAAAAACATCATTATTGAAAAATAATTTTTGATGTCTAAAATGAATATTTAAAGTTGGTTACTTATTTTTTTGTAAATTAATAAATATATTTTAATTTTATAAAACCCTTGTAATTTTTTTAAAATGAAACTATTCCAATTGAAACCACCTATTTTATGGCTCTGTTATTAATTTATACTACTTTACAGTTTATTTATACATGTAGTTAGGTGTTTATAATTCTACAGAAAACATAAAATATATTTAAAAATAGATATATCATACAATCTTGCGGTGTTACATTCTACCATTATATAAAAAAATTTCCTCAAAGTTTAATCAAATTGGTACAAAAAATTGAGGAAAATTTTACTTTATCACAACTTTTTATTCAAACAATGATTCTTCAAATTTATTATTTAACTATTAAATTTTACTAAGTGTGTGGTCATGTTTCATATTACTTTATCTCTTCGATCCGAGATATCCATTAGTTATCCTTCATAAGAAAGGTAATTCTTCATGAGTAAAACCTATGAGTTCAAGCCATTTCAATGATATTGTATGTACTTCCACAAGAGAGATACATGGATGACATTGTAAATATCAGAGAGTTTCACTGCAAGTATCAATCGATCCACAAAAATATCGGCCGGTCAAAATTTTTTAAGTGATTTATTAATCTTCTGATCACATATCCATTATATCCAAATGTCATAACCATATTACAAGGTGATATTCATAGGAATAAATTTCCAGGAACATTAAACACAAATCTAAATAATGATTATTGTCATAACATTTATATCAAATGTCAACTGCCTTGATGTTCTCTTCAATAGCTCTAAAATTGACATCCATTAAAAAATATTGTTTTGGTCCCAATAGATTTCATTCTCTAAGACCACCCCAGAATGTTGGATTTTGTAACTTACTACCACAAAGGGATTCATAAGGATCAATACATAAGCTCGAGTAAACTCTATTAATTTACATAAATTTATACCAATCTAAGGTGTTGATCCCAACCACCGTTTAAATACATAGAGAATACTATAAATATGTCTTCTAGAGATTGAATGGTACTGTCAAACTCATCATCTATATGAGGATGATATACAGTATTGAAACCTTACAATATATTTAGATCTTTATGTATATTTCTCTATAATCTCATCGTAATATTAGTATCATGATCAGATACAACAGAATTTGATGCTCCATGAATCCTTACCACTTATTAATGAATATCCAAGAAATATGATCAAGAGATAAATATTACAATATGGAAATAAAATGAATTGATTTATAAGTATATTAACCATAACCCAAATAATGTTTTTTAATTACATGATTAATTGGTGAAATCCAATGTAATGTTTCTCCATTTCTATTCTTGTTTGTTAAACAGTTGTAACGTCATGTTAGAATTTTTTATCTTATCCTTCACATGTTGAGATACCATGAATCATGATACAAGTTCAATAATATCCCTTTTTTGTTTTCCCACATAAATAATCTTTTATATATTTACGAATCATCACACATTAGAGATGAATAGTGAATGATGAACTATGATATTCATCCAATAGATCATTTTTCAAATCTTATATTGGATGGAAACTTACTCGGATCCATAACCAAATCATTCCTTTATAATAATTGTTTAACTTAGGAACAATTATCAATATCTTTTTAAAATATAAGCCTTAATTTTTTAGCTCATTAATATCCACATTGATATATGGTTAAAAACTAATTTTTGAAATAAATTGAAAGAGTTTTGGTATGATGGTTACCTCTCCTTTAGTAGAACTCCATTATATTCATTCTTATAGATTTGGGGAATCATATTTTAATAAGAAAAAATATATTTTCATAGTATATTGTGATGTTGATAATTGAACTGGGTGGGTTTTGACTTTCTAGGTTGGTAAAGTGGGGTATGGAAGAGAGAGGAGGGGTGTCCTTTAGTTAATGGGGGAGGGAGAAACATTGAATTTTTTATTGGATTCAAATATTTTTTATTCTAATTCTAGGAAAAGTGTCTCTTAAAAAGTAAATTTATTTCCTATTGTGATAAGGATCAATATTCATTCATCCAATGAGAATGAAGACAAAAAATAATCACTTAATCAGTTACTTAAACTATTATTTACATGTTTTACCCTTTTTATTGCGGTATTAGTGTTTTTATCATAGTTAATATTCAAAATTGATTAAAATTAAATAAGGATTATTGAAAATTTTGACATGATAATTATAGATATTGAATCCATTTTAAAATATTCAATTTCATTAAATGGTGGAATTTTATTTAATATAAAACACAAAACCAACAAAAGAGAGTTTTTAAAAAATTAATTTTTAATCCTAATAGTACATGTATATAGAGCTAATGTATAATGATGACCCAAAAGGTATAAATTTAATTATTTATAATAAATATTGTTCAATTAAATTTTATGAACAATCCAAATACAATTTTATATCTGAAAATACTAGAAAAGAAAATTATAGTTTCTTTAAAAAATCTATATTTTTAACATTGACTGAAAAAATAAATTTCTTAGAACTATCCTAAATATTCACCCTAAACTAACATTGACATGTTAATATCAATAAAAAATATTATTTCTAAAAATAAATTTTCTTAAAATGTTATAAATTATTTATAATGTTCGCGCAAAAAATGAAATAAAAAATATTTTTGGAGAAGTCATTTTTTTGAAGAATAAAATGATATTTCTTAAAATTGTTTATTTATTTATTTATTACGTACTAATCGATAAATTTTCATTCTATTAAACTACTATAAATGTTTCTTAGAATGTAATTATGCATATTCATTCAATCAATTTAATAAATGTGTTATAATGATATGTTATATTACACTTCATTCAAATATGATGTGATGTGTTAAGAAAGCTATTGAACACAGAAAATTTATTTTAAATGAAATGTATCATATAATACCAAGGTTTCAAATTGGGTTCCCATTATTCAACCTAATGACTAGTAGGGTTTTTGTAGTTTCCTTCCCAGATATCAACTAATAAATGCCCCTAGACAATTGGTCACATGAACTCAAGTGCACTTTATCATACACTTTATATAAACTATTTGTAGTGAGGGACAAGGGTGTGTTAGTGTGGATAATATTCCCTACTTTGTAAGGGTGTTGAATAGTATTAAATAATAATTATAAAATACTATAATTGAAAATAAAAAAGAAGTATCATATAAGAATAATAAGTGATCAACTATAATTAAATAGATAGAAATAAAATCATAAATATAAAAAAAATGATGATGGCAATGTCATGTAGCTGGATAAAATATTGTACATAGGCTACATGGGAGACTAGAATATAATAAATTCTATAAAAACAAATAAAATTCCAAAATATTACACTACAATTACCATGACCATATTATGAGTCCCATGCTCTCGAACTTTGTCCCAGTTCTCAAAATTAGACATCAAAAGCAAGACACGTCCCTTTATCTACACCTATATTCATGAAGCCTTATCAAGATACCGAGGGAATCATAAAAAATATAGGATTTATACTTAGCAGGTCATCACCAATGGTTTCTCGAATAATCCATACTATTCATATTAATTGAGAACTGTTCCAATAATAATTAAAGGAAATAAATAATTTGTACATATTGGCTTGGGTTCCACAAGGATACGTGACTCAAACTACATACATTGTCCTAATCCTGATGTCTCAAAACCAAATCTAACATGTACAAGTATAATGTAGTGTATAAATTAATCATCATAAGTAAACTATAAATATATGACTAGTCCGATGTATGTGATTTGGCTTGTTGGACATTTCCTTTACAATTAAAAAATGGTCAATTGCTGAAATTGTTTTGTAGTCCAGTGGCAGTTTAAATCACCACCTAATAATATAGTTTTGGTTAGTAAAATATACATGTATTTCATTGACACTAGTAATTTAGTGTTATTTTTTAATTTTTTTGGTGGTATTCTTATATTCCATTTTTGGATCATTTTGAAACAGTTCCATCTATATTTAGGAGAGGTTCATTTATTTTAAAAAAATACATGGTAAATATAAATAAAATAAATCAAAACCACTAAATAACATTATAGAGGTGTTTTGTTAGAGGCAGTCAGCTGAAATTGTCAGAATGTTTTTTTTAATTTAATGTATTAATTTTTTTTAGTAAAAACTACCTCTAAATAATTTTTTTAAATTATTTAATTAAAAAATGATCATATATACATCATAAATTTAGAGTAACATATAAAAACATCTATAGTAATCATACCCTTTGTCTTAATGAATCCATGCATCTGTCAACCAATACCTTGGTAATCAATATATACATATGAAATATGTCTAATAACAATTGAATCCTAATATAAATCCATGTTATGACCTCAACGTCATCCGTCAGACTCCAGATCATCTCATAAATTAAAACTGAACATGTCATATCATCACCTATACCACAAATGTTAACATAAAATTAAAACTAAACATAATAAATTCGAATTAAAGTAGAAAAACTAAGGAATTTCTTGGATTAGAATAATAAACCTCTTACTAACTGCCGACATCTTCCACCAATAATGAATACAATAAATTTTAAGAAATGAAATGTGAATGAAAAAATATATAGAATAAATTCTTAATAGTGCATTTAAATTTGTTATTTATTTAATCTAACGGAAGTAATTTTAATAAAAAGAATATAATATAGTGAAAAACACTTTTAAAACATAAACATACATATTTATGTTAATCTTCATGACTTGAAATTGAAAATGGATAAGTAAATATTCAAATTTATTTTATTGAGATGTGCGGTGTGATTGAACGTGATTTAATAAATCATCTTAATGAATTTGATATCACAACATTTACTGTATTTTGAAAACAACTATATTATGGTTTTATAATTATTTCACATCAATCGTAGGTTTTTATCTTTGGGTTTGACCATTACACTAACGTTATATCTTTTCCAAACACTTAGAACGTGTTTACGGATATAACATGGAATCTATATTTCAATATAATAGGCCATCAGTTATTAAATTACAAAATAAAATATATGGAAAGTGTCCCCTGATTTCGGGGAAATCTAATGATAGATTATTAGTTTTCAACCCTATCACTTGTTTCTAAAGGTAGTTGTACATTTTAGAAGTGTTTACTGAGTAATTCTAATCCCACTCCATGTAAGATTAATGTGTTGACTGTGAGTACACATAAAAAACCATTAGTGGGTTTTCTATGATTTCACATCAATCTATAATTGTTTTCTCTGGTTTTGGCAATTATACAAAAATTTTAGTGTTTTGAAACACTAAAATAAATTTTATATATATCCCGTGGAAATCATAAGTTGAAATATAGTTATGTAAATTCATACTTTATTTTTTTAAATCAACTGTCAATTTCTCTTGATTTCAGGACAAGTTGACATCATTTTCCCGCTTTTGTCCCACTAAAAAATGTTTTTAATGACTTTTGTACCTTTAAGAATTGTTTAATAATTAATTCTCACTATGCCTCACATTATATTATTGTGTTGTATTAACATACACAAACAAAATTAATTAGTCGGTCTACCATGATTTCACGTCAATATGATGTAATTTTTTGGGAATTTACCATTCCAAAAATATTTTTATGTCTTAAAACAATAAAAACACATTTACAGACATCCAGAAAAAACCGTAACTTTGAATATATTTCATATGATTCATTCATTTCATAAAATCATTTTAGATCAATTTCATAAAGTATAAAAATAGTGTGAGTGCATTTTTTTCCTCATTAAGTTGGTCCTTTTTCATTTTTATTAAAATGGATGTTAATTTTAAATAACAATTTTGACTTAGAGCCATAGCTGCAATATCACATATCAGACTAGGGCATATTTGATTATTACACATCCCAAAATGACTTATGGATCATTTTCCTAATGTATCAACATAATATGATTTCTATTTCTTGGTTTTGAGTTGGTTATTTGTACATTTTACTAAAATTGATGTCAATTTTATGTAAAAATATTCACTTAGAGTCATACCGGTCACACCATGCTTCAAATTGAGGTTTTTCTAATTCTTATATGTCCCAAATGAATTTCTATTGATTTAATACTATATCAAAACAATTTTAATATTTTTTCATGGTTTTTAGTATGCCACTTTTCTTTTTTACTCAATTGTCATTTTAAACTCAAAACATGAACGTTAACTGATATTGATCACATTGTTTGTCGATTTGATGTGATATTGATTACTATATGTCATAAATGACTTGTGAATCAATTTCTAAATTATTAAAAAAATATTTGTCCATTATCTAGGTTTTCAATCAGTAACACTTTTTGAACTAAAATGACAATTTCAAACCAATAATAGTCATATTGAGTCTTACCTAGAGCATCATGTATCCGATTAAATAAAGGTGATTCCAACACATCAAAAAAAATTATGGATTATCTACCTAAAGAATCATAATAATTGGAATGCATTTTCTTAGTTTTGAGTAGGTTGGAAGTCCGTTTTACTAAAACTGATGTAATTTTTAAATAAAAAAGATCTACTTGGAGCCATACCGAGAAGATTGTTTGTTAGATTGATGTGAGGCTGATTCCTACATGTCCAAAAGTGACATATGGGTCATTTTTGTAATTTATCAAAACAATATGGTGTTTATTGATCAGTTTGGAGTTGGTCATTTATCATGTTTACTAAAATTGTTGTCAAATTTAAATCAAAAGACATAATATGAATCATGCTAGTCACAACATGAATCAAATTGTGGGGAAGATAATTCCTATAAAAAGAAAATAATACATAAATCATTTTCCTAAATTATCAAAAAAAAAATATGAATGTTTTTTATTAGTTTTGAGTATGTCTACTTTCTTTTTTACTAAGTTTTCATTTTAAAATGGAAACACACACTTTGGATAATACAGATCACATCATCTACCAGTTTCACAAGAGACCAATTTCTACACATACAAAATGATTTATGAATCTTCATTATAAATAATGATTAATATCTAAGGAAATTTTCTTGGTTATCAATGACTAACATATTTTTAACTAAAATGCCATTTTTAAACTCACAACGAACACTTTGAGTAATATCGGGCACATTGTGTATCTGATTGGACTGCATATGATTCCTAGACTTCAAATATGACATAATTAGAATTATATTAATGTATTAAAACAATTGGAATATGTTTTGTTTTTTATTAATATATCAATTGTATTTTTTACTAAAAATACTATAAATTTTAAATAAAAAACACTTAGAGTCATATCGGTCACACCATGTGTCACATTGATGTGAGATTTATTAATACACATCAAAAATTCTCAAAAAATTCTATATACCAATATTAAAAAAAAGTTGTATTTATTTTTCAAACTGCCTATACTGCATATCGAATTGATGCCATTAACAAAAAAATCCTTTCTCGTTGTTGAAATCCACAAGAGCATAGGAAGATCATCTGCCCATTATATAATGAGAAGTTAACACAATGGACATATGATAATCCTTTACTCTAGTAGATTAAAACAATGGAAAATATTTTTTATCTAATAATATAAATTATTATACAGTTTTGGGTATTCAAAAAAATTAAAAAAAATAGGAATCATGGTAAATTGGATGAAAGAAACATTTTATCTCTCTTGTGCGTTATTGTATATATTTTAAATCATAATATGACTAACCAAAAGATCTATGAAATAAATAAATAAGTAATAGATAAAAATTATAAGGAAGTGAAATTATAAATAGTAGATAAAATGATGATAAAATTAATTAGATATGTTATAAGAGTTTTCCTCTTCATGTTTTTTGTATAAATTCTTGATGCATTTCCTAGTTCTCATTATCTTAGTTATTGGATCAAAGTACAATCTATCACAAGCCTAAGTATCTTCAAACAAACTACACCAACTCGATCAAAAGAATGCACCTATATATGAAAACATATTTTATAAGAATAATACTAAAATAAATAAATTTAACATAAATATGACAAAATAAATTTTACCACAAGAAAATCCCATGAAAATTCTAAAAAATATCAAATATTTCAATCCAAATTGAGAGTTAGAAGATGATGTTTCTTTCTCTATGAAGATAAAATTATTTGTACTTTTATATTTACTTTTTTTACATATTTTTATTTTTATTGTGGAAACATGTTTTTACATATATAAATTATGATCTACTTTGAATATAAAATACCCCCTCTAACATATTTTTATTATCCTTTGTTTTTATGAATTTAAAGTAATTAAATTTATAATCATGACAAAGTAGACATTTAATATAAAAAGGTTTTTATATTGGAAACCTATTTTCTGCTAAACAATTACAGTTTTTCATGGATTTTTTCCTAATATTATAAATCATTATTTTACAATAAAGATTTTGTTTAAATATTCATATATTTTCATAAAAATAAATTTACATTAATTATTTTAACTAGATAAATCTAATTTAATATTTAAATATTACAAAACATTAATAAAAGAATTCATCAAAGTAATATTTTTATCTTTATCATGGTCATCAACATTAATGAAAGTAATTATACATTTATTCAGAAAAAAGTGACTAGATATATTATATAATATGATAATATTAATCTTATATAAAATGAAAATTTTATGGATATAATTTGAATTGGTTATGAAAACATGTTTTTTAATTTATTTGACTAAATGCGTATTTTGATTAAAATTTTACATTTGTTAAAAAAATTATATACAAGTGTTTTATAATTAAAAAGAGTATAATTTTGGATTTAATAAATATATATATAATTTAAAGAGGATTAATAATTATTTATTCCATTATACAATTATAGTAGAGTAATTAATGTAATGTTATATAATGATTTTTATTTTCTTCACGATTTAACTACAAAATAATTATTTACACCATCTAATTCCAGGATTATTGGTTTTGCCAAAAAAGACGTCACCTTTTATTATTTAACCTAATGAATGCATATGTTCTAAACCATCCCTGGAAAATTCACGAATCTAACTTTCACCACATGTAATACACTTACACGATGTGTATATTCTTCTGGAGTTCTGCTACACCTCCAGATTCCAACAAAAACTCATGAAACCTATACTAGACACCTACAAAAACAAAAACTCGGAATGTAATGGACTGGGAGGGAATGCATTTTCACATTAGATAACAATCAAATGATTCACACTCACAAGAATCCAAAACCCAGTTAAGAATTAAAAAAGAGGTTTGAACAACCACTCTATGAAATACCTCTCAAGGATCTAATCATACCTCAAATACTACCACCAACCAAACACTCACAAAAATGACCATAAATATCTCGTACAACCTCGTCACTATGAAGAAACAGCTACAAAAAAACTCCTATAACATAACAACACTACCACACTGCCAATTCCCAACCAACAAACTACACCACCCCAAACACAAGAATCATGGATTTTATTCCTCCATGACATGATAATATCCACTTGGGGTGGCACTGACTCACCCACATGGGTGTAATGACATCACAATTAACGTGCCTCAATTTGGAATCATGCCCCCATATTTCACAAGTTAGTACATTATCACACAACACCCGACTCACATCACAAACTAAGGATAATAGCTCATGTCCTAAAACTAAATGATCCAAACATCACATCACAAATCAAAATAAAGAAAAATACAAAAAACAATTTTGGGTACTAGGAATGCATTTTCATCTCTCAATCCAAAGTAATATAATTTCTTTAACCATGCCTCCACAACAAATGAACCAAATAAATGGTTTGTACATGCAATGCCTTCTCTTGTAGATTCAAGATCTCAACATTCCATTCCACAAATGTCACGTCATCCTCAATATCTAATTATCCCGAGTCAATGAAAATGGAGTCATTTAGAAGATACATATGATGATGAGAGATGTGAACAACATCATGGATCCTACCCAACCATGTTGGAAATGCCAACCGATACTCTGCCCCATCATCTCGTCCCAACAACTCAAAGGGCCCAACAAACCTCAGAGAAATATTACGACATCTACCAATCCTTCTCTACCCACGTCGATGGGAAACCATTAAAAACACATAGTCCCAAAAATAGAAGGTCACATGGCTCTTTATAAGATAAATATAACTATTTTCTGATCCTACACAACTTTCACCCTCTCATGAAAATGCTAAACCTTTTATGTTGTGGTTTGCACCACATCGGTACCCAGAACAAATTTCTCCCCAAACTCTATCCAGTACAACGGAGAACTACTTGGCCTACTGTAAAAAGTCTCGAATGGGTCCATTAAAATGGAAGAGTGATATCTATTATTATAATAAAACTCTATCAATGGTAGGTTTCATACCCAATATTCTCTAAGATCCATGATTCTTAATCTCAACATATCCTCATACGTCTGGATAGTTTGTTCCATCTACTAAACTATCTGAGGGAGGAAAGTAGAACTGAGGTGTATCTACGTGAAAAAATCATGCTTTAATCACCTCCAGACTCATGAAGTAAAATGTGCATCTTGATACAAGAAAATGATCATCATAACTCTATGTAACAACTAAACCTCATCTTCATACCTCCTAGATAAAGCATGAACTATGAATGACTCTTTTATCATCATGAGGTGTGCCGATTTCATTAATCAATGTGTGACAAAATAGACAGCATCATCACCTTCTTACGATCTTGTAAACCCTGTCATAAAATCCATAAAATTTTCATAGAATTTTCTCTAAGGAACATCTAGTGGAAAAAACAAACCACTAGGAACATGATGGTTGACCTTTACCTACTGGAAAACTATACATCGATCCACAAACTATACCAATGCTTGTTTTAGCCCAAAAAACAAAAAAAAAATCCCCATTCCATGTAAACTTTTGGAAACTCCTTGTTGTACTTCCAAAGGATTGTTATGACACTCATAAATGACTCAATTTCACATTAATATCAGAACCAAAAACATCCCACGAAACAAATATTGGTTCAAACCATCCTTCTAGAGAATTCCCATGGCCAACAAGATTGCACATCACATCTTCATATGAGTCTCCCCACAAAGACTCCTCCACCCACTGCATTAGGTAATACTACAAAATCATTAAAAAAATATATTCTGTACAACTCTTATAACATTCATTAATGTGCAAGAGTGTTCTGTCTCCATTTTTCACCAAAGCATCCATATATTCCTAGAAAAAACATTTTCATGACTTCTTGCTCAGTGTTTTAACCACAAAAACCCCTTTTCATAAGGTTTGGAAGACATTGAAATCATTTTCCTGAATAAAATTTACCTAACTCTACAACCCCTTGTTCAAATTGTATTGGGAAAAGACATAACTGAAACACTTTTGTTCTATGAATACCAACGAGTGCTCTCCAATGAGGTATTGTCGCCAAAATTTCATCGCAAACAGACCCACTGCTACCTCCAGAACATGTGTGGCACTATTATTATTATGGGGATGTAACATTCTATACCTATAAGATATCACATCCAACTACTGTATCTACATGCTTCCAAATCCTAGACGATAAGCATTACAAATCATCTCAAACAACAGACCCTCTGCTGGAAACTAATGCTTTGGAGCATTTACAAGCAACCCATTCAGGTAACTGAACACTGCCTGGAACATACTACTACACACAAAAGCATGGTGTTCCTTGTAAAATTTATCAATGGGGATGGAAATCAAGTTAAATAGGTCACAAAAATCCGATAATAGCATATAATACTTTATAAACTAATATCCTCTCCCACATTCGTAGCAGTTTACCACGAAATAACTACATTAATATTTAAAGGGTATTCATACATACCCAACTGAGACACCACATGCCCATGGAAATGCACCTCTTATGTCCAAAACATACACTTGGAAAACTTTTCATAGAGCTAGTGTTGTCAAAGAACATGAAAGATAGTTCTATGATGCTAGACATGATCCTACTATGACTTAGTGAAGATTTATATTTCATAGAAAAATATAATGAGAACAAAATATAGGAACTCATGGAACATGGAGTTCATATAACCATGAACACAACTGGTGATTTTATAACACTGAATGGAATGACTACAAACTCAATGTTCCCAAATGTACATGTAAAGGCAGTGTTCTGGATATCTCCCTCCTTCACCCTTAACTGGTGAGTTCCAGAACAAAAATCAATCTGAGAAAGCCTACTCAGACCAATAAATTTTTCGAAAATATTGACGGTCCATAGAAGAGGGTAATTGTTTTACACTATCACCTAACTCAACATCTAGTTTTCTTTCAATATTTTGAGACTACCATCCACATTCCTTGGGAATAAATAGTAAATCCCCCCATGATGACACACTAGACTAGATAATACCCTTCTTTGTCAGAGCAGCAACCTAAATCCTCTACTCTTATAACACAGAAGGTTGAAACGAATAATGAGGAATCAAACTCATAGAAGCATATAGAAACAAGTCTATCCTAAACTCAACAACACGTTAAGGGGGTTGTGTCACAACCTCCTTGGTGGAAACATCTAGAATTTTTCTAAATTCCATGGAAACCTTCACTATCCCAATCTCAACTAATTCCATAAAAAAGTCAACCAAATAAGAATGAAGGGCCTCTGTACACCGACTACCCACCTAAAAAAACAACTAACCAATGAATACCACTCGTTGGCCTTCCACACCCAAAAAATAACAATCCCCCAAAATCAGTCAATAACAGCATGTATGAAATACAACCAATTGTCTCCATGGTTGAAATCTTGTTGACGAATCTATAGTATGAAAAGATCCCCATAGGACTGATGTGGCCCCATCATCAGTCTACACCCCTGACACACATCAAACATGTTATTATGGACACTAACTGGCGTTGTAAACAAAAAAGGTTGATTAATACTCTCTATATATAATTTATAAACATGGTCTAGACTACGTGCAAAAAAAATATTTTGAAGCTCCTAAATCAAGGAAGGAAAAAAAGTGTACTAAAAAAAAGTATTGTATCTCTAACAATCTCTAGGCCCTCTAGAATGGTTGCATCCACTATGTATAAATGAAAGAATCAAACTATTATAAATCTATCTTGAAGAACACATACACAACCATGCTCAGGTCATGGTCCCAAGATGCTAATAACCTCCTATGGTCAGCCCCTAGCTACTCTATATCCCCTTGGCAATGATAAAACCTACTAAACCGGATGCTAAAATGGCCTCATTGGAAATTGCTATTATATTAAGTGCTAAACATGACCACCTCCTTAAAAGTAATCTCATGGAACCACTCAGAACTGGTTCTGGAAGTAGAACAGCAAAACATCTTTCTCCTTACACTCCCCTAGATACAAATGTCCTCCACTAACATGTAGCTCCACTTATCTGACTGACTGCCAAACGGACCCAGTAATTCATTGTTCCCTTGAGAAAATAGAAAGAGATATGTATATCCTCAAGTTATCTCTCTATCTCCATGTTCGAAACAGATCCCCCACACATCCCAAAGCCTGTTTTTCGAAAGCATGCAATGTACTCTACCTCTGATCATCATCCTTGACCAGAACTACCCTATAGTGATCCACTGGATTAGCCTACTAAACCTCAACTCCCTAAACCACATGTGAACATTGAACATGATCCATAGTTGATAGAAAAAAGAATTTTCTAATTCATAGTAGTATGTAATATCATTTAAGATTCACTTCAACACATTATTTAATATTTTTCCTTTAAATCATCCCTAAACAACCTAATTCAAACAAGATCACATGTCATTATGATCCATGTACTATTCAAAGATCTCTATAGTACAAGTAGTTCCATTTCACATAGAAATTAAATAAGCTCAGAGTTCATTCACTGGATCATAGTGGGCCCTAAAATACCATGTCCTAGTGATCTTCCAAGCTTATGTCATGCCCCAAGGTCAACTGGAATGGTTTCTATTCCACCCTGTGAAACCCCCACTATGCATAACCCCAAACTCCATATTATATCTCATTCATAACCTCTAATACCAATCTATAATGATCCCCTCCCACCAAAGACACCACATTGAATGGAGAGAGATAATGAACCCCTAATCTCTCCTCTAGTAGGCCCTTACAAGGAAATTGGCACTGAGTGTATGAAAGTATCATATATGGGAGGAATTAATTATTACAATATAATTAGGTCTAGGAGATAAGATGGATCATCAGAGAAAACTCCATGAAACAATATAAAATGAAAAAAACTACCCCACATGTAGTTATAAAAAAACTGATATAGATACAATAATGTCTCCAATGTAAATACCCAATGTAATGCTAATGTAGTGACACAACACATATCCAAAGGTCTGAGCTAGTAATTTCCAACATTTTCTAAATAATCCTAAAAAAACATGAATATTGTTCTATATACACAGGGTGAGTATAAAAGTATACTCACTTGAAAAAACTCAAGTATCATAGGAACATGTAAAAAATCATAGCAATGAACCAATCAAAAAATAGCAAAACCAAACAACACCTATCAAGGAAAAATAACCATCCCAACCTCACCAAGGCATGATCACAAAATAATGCAATACAAGAAATATAATATGATTGGAATCTCATAGTAAAGGATACCTCACAAGATTTTTCCCACTAGTATTCCATCTCAAACCCCACAGTGTACATCATATTTCTCTCATATCTTCTATAAACCACACAACCCTACATGAATGGTCACAACACACCTCACCCACAGATACCTGGGCTTGTCGGCCCACAAGCACAAGAACAACACATATCACCCAAAAATACCTGGTCCACAACACAACCACTACCATTACCAGAGTAGTACAGAATCAAGAACATGTAGGATATCAACCTCGAGCCCTCCTTCTTCCATGCACGATAGTCATTAGAATTCTCCCCACAAGAAATGTCACATTTTCCCAAAAACACATGGGTGGTCACAACCTTCCCACAAAAACTTAGGAAATTGGACTTCACCCATACATGGGCCATCACAACCTCCATATAATGAACTTATATTACTATGAAAATCAGTGCCTCTGAAATAAATACCTCTCCTATAAGAGAGAGTAGGAAAGAGTGGGTACCCGACCATCTGTATACCTCAACAAATGTTAAGAAAAACACCCAAGCATGAATATGTGTATGTCAACAGAAAAGTATCATTGTGGGTGGGGCGCATATAGAAACAAAAAGAATATAAATGTATATCTATATAGTATTATACCCTCAATCCAACCTATATGTTCAAAAACGAACCAACCAACTCACAACATCGCCACTTTTTCATTCACCTCTAAATTAATAACACCAAAAAAAAAATGAAAACCCCAATTTCACATTTTAAACAAATTTCATTAAATAATCCAATTATTTTACATATATTGCATCAACCATTTTTTATGGAACAGGACACCTTTTAATTATTCATTAACAATTTTTATCCCACTTTCTATACCAACCAAATACATTCCAAACATTAGTAAATTATTATTTATTTATTCCATCACTACTCTAGCATCTAGCACAAGGAAACAACATAAACTAGAGAGCACAAAAATTCCATCATACCATCACCTCACCACCTCCAAATCATATCCAAAAAAACCCCCACCTCACCGCCCAAAAGAACAGCCAAACTGACCACCTCCTCACCACCCTAAAAGAATATAAAAAAATACAACATCCTCACCACCCCTAAAGCATGTCCGAACAAACACATATCATCTCACACAAAATTTTAACCACAACATTATCTACCACAAGCATGACTATGATTCCAAACACATCAAGTGAAATTTTTAAATATTTATAAAAGCAATTTTATCACATTATATTAAATATTAGTGGAATTATCAAAGAAGCCAAAATCCTAGGGAAAAAATTTCATTAGCCAAATATAATTGATTAATCAATTTCGATTTGTTTATTTTATAAAAAAATCAAAACCAAATTAGAAATCACAACACATATATCTAGAATATACCAATCCCCCAACAACCATAATTTTCAGTGGTGCATCATGCCCATACAATTCTCAATATTACAAACAATATCGAATCTGTAAAAGCATGTGAATAAATCTCCAATTGTAAATTTCAATTCAATTAATCAATTCATTATCTATGATTAGAACAACCATATCAAATAGAGAAAAAATTAAATCCCTCTTACATGAAACGTCATATGAATAAATAAGAGAATCCCTATCTAAAAAAAGATATTTCATCATGTTGTGCACTACAGAGAAATGAATAATGTTCACAAACAACAACCATACCACATGAAACCACAAGTCAACCTAAACCGCACAAAAATATGGTCAAAACATATCCAAAACATACAATAGAAAACAAACCACACCATTATAGTGAATCCTCAAACAATAACCGAAGGGAAGAAATGAGAATGGAAGGATAACTCATTGTAGATCAAATATGAAATCCAAAAGATTGATCCCCTTAGAATGGAATCTCAAAATTCATAAAAGGGGGCCTTTAGACCCCTAGAAAAAGTAGGTTTGTAGAGTTTCAAATAACATGAGTGGATGAAACCTTTAAAACTACATGAATTCATTGAATTGCACAACATGTAATTGACATTCACATTGTGTAATTCTAGGATTCCTGGTTCTACCAAAAAAAATGATTCAATTTTATTAGTTATACCATACAATCTGTATGCCGTGAACCATCCTTAGACAAGACATGAAATCAAATTTCACAGTATATAATACAATTACAGAACATGTATTTCCCGCAACAGTTCTATTGCAACTCATGCATCCACTGAAAACTCCTGGAACATCCTCCAAACACCTCCACCAACCAAAACTAGAAATGTAAAAGAAATTTTGGGAATGTATTGTTACAAAAGATTCATATACAATGGTTATTTCCCTAATTAATTCAAAGCCATGTTCAGAAGAAAAAAAGGGTCCTAACAACCACCCCCTGAGATACCTCTCAAGGATCTCATCGTACCTCAAATGCTACCACCACACATAACTCCAAACTAAAATACTAGAAACATCTAAAACAACCAGATCACCACTTAACCACAACTATAAATTGTATCCTTTCACATGAAAAAATTAACACACAACAACTATTCAGAAAATAAACTACACCATCCCGAACACAAGAATCTGGGAATTACATCATCCATGTCAATATATTACCCCCTCTTGGAGGCACTGACTCACTCAAAAGGGTTTAATAATATCACAATAAATGCATCTCAATTTGGAAATAGATCCCCCCTTTTCATAGGTCAGTACATGATCACACACCACACCACACACATCACAAAACAAGGTATGCATCTCGTCTCATAAAATAAAGTGATCCAAACATCACATCATTAAGAAAAATAGTGTGAAGAAAAACTCAGAAATACTCCATGTATTGGGAACTCATTTTTGTCTCTCACTCAAATGTACTCTCCTCTTGTCCACCATTCATCCACAACACATAAAACCAGGATGTTATATCCATGAAATGACTTATAATCGAGATATTAGATCTGTACTAGTCGTTTGACCAATGTTTATTCATCCACAAAATCCAACAATCCCTAGGCAATGACATGGGAATCAGTTTGAAGATTCCAACAGAGATTAGAGATTTGAAATACGTCATGAATCCTCCATAATCGTGGTGTAAATTACAACTGACATCCAACCATGACAACATCCCCCAATACCTGAAATGGCCCAACAAACCAGTGAGAAATCATACTGCCTCAATAAAAAATGCACAATCCACATTGAGGTAAACCTTAAAAACATGTGGTCGCCATCATATAATGCCAAGGGCATCCATAGGCAATTGACATAAGACTTCTACCAATTATACAACTCTTTCACCCTTTCATGAACAAGATTAACATTTTCTATCATTCTATACAACACATCGAGACCAAGAACATCTGTCTCCCCAACCTCTATCTAGAATAATGGAGAACGACATGATCTCTCTTAAAAATCATCAAATGGGACCAAAATAATGGAATAATGATAGCTATTATTATAAGAAATCTCCCCTGAGGGTAGGTGTCATAACCTAGATTCACCAAAGTCTAAGATGCATGCTCGCAACATATCCACTAATAACTGGATAGTTTGTTCTATCTTCCCATATATCTAATGGTGGAAGAATTGTTGAGGCGTAACTGAGTTTAAAGAGCATGATGCAATACCCTGAAGATTCAATAGGTAAAACATGGATTCCGAACTGAGATAATGGACCTTAGAAAACCCTACAACTACAACACCTCATCTTCATACCTGTTATCCAAAGCATCCACTGTCTCTGAATCCTTGTTTTCTTAGATGTGGTCTGATTTTCTTAACCGATGCATAACCTCCATGATAGCATCACAACATCCCAAATATCTAGGTTACCATATGAAAAATTCCATTTATATATCATGGAATTCTAGTTTGGGACATCCCAGGGCTGCAAAAAACAACCTAAAACCTGATTCTTGGGCTTTAACTGTTGGAAAACTAAACATTGATCAAAATACCCAGCCACAATCTGTTTCATCCTCGGATACCATAACATTAAAAGAAAATTATTTATTTAACATTTTTTGAATGCCTATATTTTAAATAAGATATTTCAATGTTGAAAGGATATTTTCTTCATGAAATGTTCCATGAGATAATTTAAAATCATTTTCCAACTTAGATGAAATCCGTCGTTGAAAATTAATATTTAATGTAGATATGATCTAATGATACAATCCTTTTTATTTAACTAGATGTTTTACTATTATGATGAATATATTTTTATAAAACCCCAAACTTTTCCTTGGCTTATGATATGATGAATTCATGAAATGATTACGAAACATAATTTCCTTGCACGAGTTTTGATATGATGATATGATGAAGTTTTGATGATCTAATGAAACACATATGTATAGTTTTCAATATGTTATGGGTCGAATCCGAATTAAATATCCCTTAAGGCATTTTGAAATGATAACTCATGATTAAATATGTTATGAATGAACTATATTTCATGTTCAAAAATTCATTTGTGTACATGATTTTCGTGTCCATGTGTTTTGGCCTGGACCTGGTTTTAATGCCCATTAAATTATGTGTGTACCTGGATCTCATTTCAATAAGTTTATGTGAGGGTATAATATCTTGTCCAAAACATAATGTGTTAACCCATTTCTATTTATACATGCTTAAAATGTGATAAGATTATGGTTTTTCATATTCCAATGCATGTGGCAATCTCTCAAGGATCACATTCATAAATCTCATTTATGAGTCGTATCTTACGATCTTATATCATCTATTACATGTCTCAAGATTATGATCTATGTTATACAAGGTATGGTTTTCAATTGATATTCTCATGTTATCAAATAGTTATGATAATGTTATGACTACATGATCATTGATATCACCCGTAATTACCCTTACTGAGCATCTAAGATAACACATTATTACATTTCCATTCTAGTGTTTTTGAAATGAATTTTCTATGTGGGGTATGTATACAAAGGTTACTAAAAGAGAAGATATTTTTGTGTGATATTGAGAATATTTTATGAAATAATAAGATAATGTATCTATAATCCAAATAAATGAAACATATATGGTCCTTAGGTGTGCATTTTTGAATTATTATGATTATTCATTTAACAAAGATTTAATTTTTTTTTGTATGAAAAGCCCAGTTTTATATATTATAGATAAATTTTAAGGGTTTTATGGTCTACCCAAACACACTAGGTTTAAAAAACATATCCTTTTATGGTTTGGATATATTTAATGAAAGGAATCCATAGAAAAGTTCACAAAATTATGATTCACAATTTAAATTCCCTATTTAATTTCACTTTTATTTGTTTCATATTTTTTTGAAAATTTATAATCATTCATAATGGTATTACAACCATTAAATGCCTCATGATAATCAATCCCATTATTTCTGAAATTTAAAATTGGCTAAAACATGTTATTGGTTTCTAAAAGAAATAAATGAAATATAAAAAAGATAAATATCATTTTTCCTCAAAAAACTAAATTATGTATGGGGTCATGGATTGAACCTTACATAGTTTATAGATGTTGGGGATTGGTTTTCCCTTACATAACATTCCTGAACTCATCAATACCCTTACACGATAGCAAGATCAATGAGAGGACCCTTATGCACCTCCAACATACCTTTATGTATGAATTTAATCCTTATATTACCATTATGTTAAACTTAGTAATCGTGATATACCCACACGTAGTGACTATATTCCCTTACATAGTTCATCAAACTCATGGGAAACCCTTACTCAAAATTGGAGGTACCCTTTAATTGTTCATGGATCTCAAGGGCAACTCTTACAGAAATATGGTGGTACTCTTACATAGCTTGTAAACAATGGTGTTTCCCTTACCAAAAATAATTATTTAATATTACAAAGTGAGTAAACCATGAATTTACCTTTATGTATCCTTAGGAAATAGAACATTACCCTAACGGACTCTATGGAAAAACTACTCTACCCTTTCAAAACCAAGGAAAAATTCTTTTACCGTTACACAACCCATAAAAATAATAGCTAACACTTTTAAATCCCATGTAAACTCTTCATTACCATTAATAAAGTTCTTGGAAGTCGTCCTAACCTTACCTACACCATATTTCATTCATAAAGTTATACGTTTAGTGGTTTTTTTAACTTTTTTTTTAAATAATTCTGAATTCCATGAAGAATGGTTTACAGAAATTGGGATTTTAAAATTAACAACCTCTAATGACTTCTCTTCTTCATGATGTATATTCAATGGTCGTAAAATAACAACCTTATAAAAAGAAAATATCTTAAATAAGGGAACATAAAACCACATTGGCACACAAAAGGGTTCTTGAAAAGGTTCAACCTAAGAGGCTTTCCAAAAGCATTGGTCATAGCCACCTAAGAACTACCCAAAACCCAATTCAAAACTCCCATACTTATTTTTTAGTCACATACACATATATAAAATCAATTATAGAATATAAAAATTTCAATTAAATAATTCAAGTAATAATGTACGAGCTCAATTTTCAAAATATTTCATAGAAATTTTTTTATTTGGGCTATATCTAATTCAATCCACTTTTATATATAAAATGTGAACCTATATTCCTAATAGGATTAATGAACTCAAAAAATACCTTAAATCAGTATATAAACATCATGTGAATCACCCAATGTGGATTTAATAAACGGTATCATTACACAACAATAACATAAATTCAACATTTTTTGCAAACAAAGAGGTCTACTATATAAATTTGATTATATAATGACCTAATTCCTTTACCCATGTACCAACCTCCCTATCTAATGTCTACCCTGTCCCAACCCAAGCCAAAAAGAAAAAAAAAGTTAGTGATCATAATTATATAATAACATTTTGTAATATCCTAACCTAAACCACTAGGTCTCAATTAGAGTGGTACATGATGTCATGTGCAACTACTTATATAAAAGATGCCACCGACTAAATATGATTGTCTAATTCCCTCAATGGGGAGAATATACCATTAGTTTCATGTCATATGAAAAAAACAATATAATATAAATAAACAAATAATTAGAGTAATCATGTTGTAAATTAAGTAACTACAATAAAATATGGAAAAAATGCCTTAGAATAATAGATAAAATAATTCAAATGTGGAAATCCAAACTAGAATATTTATGTTTGGAAAACTAAATGAAATAGTAATTTCTAGAGTATTTCTTTACATCAACTCAGTCACCATGCCTTTGTCTTCTCTCCCCCCCCATCATAGGGCCCATACCCTTGACTGGATCCCTCATCATAACTTCTACATGAAAATTGAGATTCCCATGCAGGGTGTGAGTAAAAATCCGTTTTGGATGACACAAATGCCTCATTATCAAAATTTCAAAAAATATATTTAACAACTTATGACATTAAATAAGTAAATTATCAAATTAATATATTCCCACATATGTTCCAAATCATCACGTGTTAACCAAGCCACCATGAACCCTGAACTAAAAAACTTCTCATTTCTAATAATAAATTCATGTAATGACTAAAATGGTATAACATTTAAAGAAACACCACATAAAAACCCCTAATAGTGGTAGTTATTATTAACACTATACCACTCACCATGATGGTGTTCATTATTAAGAACTCTTTATTCCCCTCCTTTCTAGTTGTTGTTATCCCCAAATGATGGTAAGTACAACCCAACATGATTTATATACATAGATAACTCAAAACCCCCATATATGGAATTTTCCCACTTCAATCCTAGATAATAGATTATTATACAATAAATTTACTACTCTTATGTCAATATTATTGTCTATGATCTGATGTATACACCCAAATGATCTATCGTTTGTAGCACTTGTCACATCCTCACACTTCCCCTCAAAGGAGATATCATACCAAAGAATAAAAACCTTGTTATCATGACTCCAAAATCATAGTTACAAAGGCTTTTAAGTACAAAAATATTTCATCTTTTAGAAAATAATAATAAGTCTTATCAAGAGAAAATCTAATGGCAACACACATAATCATGTGGATTCAATCAACAGGGTCTCAAGGCCACTAACACACCCACATGAAAACACATGACAAGAGTAGTTTATTAAGAATAAAAAATATGTCATGAATACATTATAGATAAGGACCAAAATTGATATATAACATCTTACCATAATGTTTTAGACATCAATGTCTAGTCTTTTGAAGGAAACTTATCCAAAATCACATTCATGTTTTCATTGGCTCAAACAGACAACTAATTATTCCAATAATAAAATTCAAATATATTTTTACCATGTAAATAAACAAGATACATGTTAAAACAAATTATCTATCATGAATAATAAAATACATGATAATTTTATATTACCCTTCATGATAATACTAGATTACTTCTTATAGAATAAATACAATTCCACTAGTGATGATAATCCCTATCTCTAGGATAATCTTGGATAAAAATGAATTATTATTATATATAATTATTCTAGTTTAGCATGGATTATCTTTTAGATATATATTATCATCACATTTGCAATCAATAATATTATCCTTGAAATGATGTCGAATTATTAAGAATGATAGACAAGAATTATCAGGTCTATTTTAAATTATCAATGAGATAGAACCAATTAATTCAGGTAGTGTTTTTATTTCATTTATAATAAAATACCTAGATTGAGTTATAGGAATCCATGGAGAGATGTTTGGGTCAATGAATATGTGAACTTGATTTTAGGTACATTTACATTACAAACATTGACATTGAGGTTTACAACATGAGGTAGGATATTCCTTTCCGTTTTGGGGCCTTTTGTATTTTTCTGTCATGAAATATTGTTTATTATTAATAACTCATGCTTTTTATATGTTTTAATTTGGGAATGTGAGTAGCCATGATACCTTTTAGATTATTACCATGTGGTTGTGTGTAACCCCTTGATATTTGTTATCAATTAGTTATATTGTTTCTTACTATGACATGTATCTTTTATCAGTTAAAATAGACTGTGGAACCATGATTCATGTATCAATTTGATTATGTTGTTCTACCTTGGTTAAATGAACCCATGGAGGGGAAGTGAGAGGATGTTATATGGGCTATAGACCATGGCCCGTTTGGTAGTATGGTTCAGGTTTGAACATGCTTGTTTACACGAGAGTGGAAAATTCAAGGGATGCGAATCTATCATCCTTTGAGACAGTGGGGGAATTAAATTTTGGATTTTATTGAGTTATGTATTTACCTCCAAAATTTTAAGATAGAATTACCATCTTTCAAGGATATCACTATAGAAAATTTGGGGAATGTGGGGGTTTAGATAATGACAACTATCATGGTGGGGTTTGTGTTGTTACTGATAATGACCACCATCAAGGTGGGGAATGTCTTGTTTCCTTAAAAGCAGGCACATGGTTTGACTTAACCTAAAATCCTTACAATAAAGGGGTCAAATGAAGAAGGGATAGGATTACTGGAGTCTTGGTCATCAAATGATGACTTGAAAAAGTGTGACTGCATGATTATTTGAGAATTTACTTATGTCAAATCATACACTTTTAAATATATTATGTGCACTTATGTTAAGGATCCATTATTTGTTTCCTAGTAGGTTTAATACTCACATATGAAATAGGAATCATAGGGAACATGTATACTTCATGACGGGGGATCTATTAAAGGTCAATAGACCTAAGATTGGGATTTTTGGAGATATAGGCTTTGAGACATAGGTGACGTCAGGACATATTAAGAGCACTGCAGTTTAATTTTAAATTTCATTCTTTACATACTATGATTTTTCCTAAAACATTATGAGTTTGTTTGCCATTAATTGTATGAAATGTATCTCATTTGAAATTAATTTTATTTATGTTTCCTCATGATTATTATGATTAAATGTTTATTCTTTTATTTGTTATTATTTTTCCTATGACATGATAATGATGGTATATTCTCCCCACTGATGGACTTAGACTCTCATGGCTAGTCAATATCCTCTTTTGTAAGGGGAGGAATGCATGAGGTTATATGGAACATGGGTTCAAACCTAGTTGATTGGTTAAGGATATTAAAATTTATTATTTGGTTCCATCAACCATATAGTATGTGATGTAGATCTAGAAAAGAAACGTATTGTCCTTCTTATAAATTTATATTGGAACCCATATATTATAATTATTTCCTCATCCCTATATATAAAGTGAATTCATAAATACTTGTGATCCCTCATCGATGTTTTTACACTATTTAATTGAATCCTTGCTATATCAGATTATCGATTGAAGCTGTGATCGTCTTTTAGAACATTTAACTCCAATTTTGTCTTCGATTCTCTCCTACATTGGGTTACTATTATTTCTTGAAATTGGTCAATCATAAATCTGTTTTAATTCATTATAATTATTGTTTTAATTATGAATTTATGTTCTAGATTTCTCCTTTTTTCTTATTTAATAATGATCTATCTATCTCTAGAATGTAGATCCCTTTTAGTACTTGAAATTCATAGTTTTTAGAGGTATGTTTTTTCATGAGATGTGATTACACTATAATACTTTCATACATTATTATTTAAATTTGGTTTATAAAATGGTTTCAAAAAATGTTATATTCTTTTATCTATGTTAATGTTTTGGAATGGTTTTTAAAGAAAATATTTAATAAATATGGTTATTTTATGAAAACATGTTGGAATTTATTTCCCCTTGGTATTGTTATTAAAAATTAATTTAAAATCATTCTTAATTTGGTTTCAATGGTTTCATGATTATATATATGAAAATATATTTTTATTATTGAATTTTAAAAAATGGTAAACCATGTCAGATCATTAATGTGGATGGGAAACACTATAGAGATTGGACTCTTACCCAATAGTCTCATTATTCTAGGGTAATCTAGACACAATGTGGGTAATAATTTATGGAATGGAGTTGATATAAATAGTGGAATATCTCACAATATTACAATTTCTCTAGAGTATTTTCCAAAATAGGTAGATATCAATAACACAAAACATGAGAGGATAATCACTAACTCCAACCTAGACTGCCAAAGAGTTAATTTTTCCTTTTGTAACTAATTGTAATGTTTATTGGGAATTCATTGGAAAATTGATTGTTATGGAAGTTCTTCAAAAAAAATTTATATGGAAATGTTTTATAATTTGTTTAACAAGGGTGCATCTGCATCTTTTATTTCAAATTGTGAAAAAACAAATCTCATGTATTATCTTTATTTTTTTAATCATAATTGGTTTATATCCTCAATAACTCTTTTATAACAGTTGGTGGGATCTAACTGGGTAGGTTTCTTTATTCCCAGTATACACCTTTGGGTGTACATATGGAATTTTTATTGTAATTAAATAAAAGTCAATACACTATTGGGTGGAAGGGTGATTTCTTTAATTAACAGGGATTGAGATTTTGGTTATGAATATATATAATATTGAGATAGTTTATTGGTAGACATATGTACCTCAGTTTGGTTTGTCATTTGGAACACATATTTTCTTTCCTTATATCTAATTTCTATTTTTACATGTATTATAATACTGAATTTATCATTATATATTTATTCATGTTTCTGATATTATATGGAGAAATTATTCCCAAAAGTGGTTATTTAGGGCAAAGTTATTGTTTCCAGTCCATGGGGATTGGGAAATCCATTTGGGTGATATTATGGATGGATTTTGAACCTAGATAGTTTGGTGATCTGGGTTGGTCCAGGATAGGTTGTGTCACATTGATATCATTTAAACAATATCCATTGAGGAAGAATATGTATACATCCATTATAAAAATCTCAAAATCATGTCCAGTTGAAACAGAAAGTATAATTCCAATATATTTTAGCATATAAACTGGTGAAAATGTTTTACATTAATATTTTCCTTGGAGATTCATGAAATCTTTAGACTACATTCATTCCCTATTGATAAATAATTTACCATCCATGTCTAGTTAGTCATTAATAATAAATTTCACCCAATAATATATAAAAAACTAGAGGATCTAATAGAACTCAATAATAATTTTGGTATATGAAATTTATTTCATAATTCATGTCTTTTTAACACTTTTCATATGATTATACGATTACTACTTCCTTATAGTATAAATATTTTTTTTCGTCAAATAATAACATATAAACATCCTAAATTATTGAATAACATTATATCTCTAGTTCTTTATCCACTATAGTACCACTTTGTTTTGCTTGTGTCTCTGGAACACATAATTAAATTGGGTATTATTGAATTTGTACCTATCCAAGATCATATATATCTTCTACCTCAACTTCAGTAAAATTGACATTACTCCCACTATCTCCTATAGAGATGCACTACCAATCTAGAAACATGTATTTTCTTTCCATAATTAGTATTCTATCAATGGTATTTAATAGATAATATTGTATTATTTCATTAGGATGTCTTGTAATGATATCATTCCATCCTCCAGATGTCAGTCATCTTCTAGGATTAATATTTACAAATTCATTACATACCTATACTACAATATGTGAAAAACATAATTCATTAAATACCATAACTCATATAATATTCTTGTCAACATTTTATTTTTAACTCATTTCAGTGTTCATGATGCATTTTGTAATGTGTATCCTATAAGGGATAATAGAAGGTTAGCATGAATCATCATCGATCACACCATGTCTAGCATGGTGATGTTCTTCCTTTAACTATAACCATTCTACTATATTGTATAAGGAGTGGTGAGTTGTTATTGGATGCAAATATAATTTATATTATTAATTAAATCTTCATTAAGATTATTACCACCTCTGTCTGAGCACAATTTCTTTATATTCTTCCCAAACTGATTCACTACTACATTATTGTATTGCATAAATTCATCGAATGAATTACACTTATACATCAAGAAGTCAATATATTTATTTCATCTAAATGCATGGTTAAATGTTTAGAAGTAAGATAATCCACCTCTATCTTAAACTAGAAAATATCCATGAACATCAGTATGAATAAATTCTAGAACATCTAAACTGAGTGACATGTTGATCATTTTTCTTGAATTTTTTTTTGCCTAATACCAAAGGATTTTATTTCATACGAATCCAATCACCCTTCATAATATTATTTTATCAAAATATTCTTATTTACATGATCAAGTTGGTGATTCCATAATTATGGTAGATATGAGTTTTGTGAACTTGAATAAATATATATTGTAATGACATTATTTTGAAAATCTATTATGTAATGAACAATATTAAAAAAAATTATACCATAACATATTAATTGTTTATAAAAAATAAAATTTTGTTAGAATATTCAAAAAAATACATCCATGTCTTAATTAGATATATAAATTAGGTTATTAGTTACACTATGAACACAATAATAATTAAATAAAACTAAAATAATCTATCAATAATGAGACATGGTAGTCTCTACATAAGATTATAGTGAGTTTTAATCCATTGAAATATCAAATTTTCATATGACTTTTAGTTATTATTGAATATATGTGGGTTATAGATTTATATAAAACATTGACTACCAAAAGATGTATTTAATGGATAATTTATAGAAATGGATCAACTTCAATAGATAGCAAACCTACATGAAGGTTCCAATTTATTCTTAACTAATGCATAATTATTATTAAAATTTCATTTATTACCCTATGAAAAATAACATTTCCTCCTCTTCACAATCATTAAATATCCTTCTCTTCTTGGAAGGGTGTTGAAAATGTACATTAGAAATGGAATTTTATTAGAACATTTCACCTTTCCTTTCTTATTTTTTAGCATAAGAACATAATTTTTGTAATACTTATTATCATTATACTCATAGAAAATTTTATTTAATAGAATTGTGAACATTTTATTTATATTTTTCTTATGGAAATTAACAAAAATAATTAAGAACATTATAGGATTTGAGATGAGAGAAATGTATGGTCAAAATTCCTTTGGAAATTTGAATACCAAAATTTCGAAATGGTTCATGTATCAGATAATATTAACTACAAGAGTTACAATTAGAAATATTTCTCACATCTCTAATGTAGATCATGTATTGGTGATTTCATACATCGATTTTCTTGGTTTCTCCAATAAAGATCATAGAGATTAGAAATCTTGGTGTGTGAATAAATGAATTCATGAAGAAAATAGATATCACTAGTAATGGATAATATGAAAATGAATTATACTTTTAATCAATCATTAATGATTTTATAAATTATTTTTTTTCACACATACCATCCTACATAGATGTTTAACTATGAATATGGAACTGTTTTATATAAAACATCCACACATGGCATAATATAATGTAGAAGCACCTATAACATTTTATGATTTTATCAATGGTGAAGAGATTATCTTCATATAAAATAGATTACTTGGACATTTTCATTGTTTAATCTATTTACATATTCTATAATAAATAATATCACATTTTATTACATTATGATTATTTTTGGTGATGAAATAACTAATTTCTTTTCAAGGCCTCCCACAATTTTATCAAATCCGCAAAACCTAACCATTAATTTTATAATACCCAAAAATTAGATATTCTACTGTAAAGTATCTACATTTCTTATTAAATAATCCAAATAGAGACCTAATAAAATTATTAAAATGTATTTTGGTAGGATTTACTTTCTAACAACATTAACTCACAACTGTTGGTTATGTGGAGTGGGTTTCCCAATCCAAAAATCATATACTATATTTTCCACAACACTAGCCTCTATGTTACACCTACACATTGATTTATATTTTCATTATATATAAAGTGATCAATATAGTTTAATGTATTATTATTTTGATTTACGTATTTTTTTAACATATTCTTAAATTTTATTTATTTTCTTCAATAAATATTTCGAAATCATATGTGTAAGTTATATAACTAATTGACCATGTTTGATAGAATAATTTACATATAATAATTTAATTTTATAATTAACATAATTGTTTATTTATTTATTTTATATAAAAAAAATTTCATCACCAAAATAAAACATCAATCACATAAATAAATAAACACAAAAATCACTAGAGTGATTTATTAAAATTGTGGTATCCTCATAATCTTTTATTTAATGGTTGCTTTATTTTGATGATATAAACCATCCTTGACCCTATTGGAAATAAATTATTGATCCCATACATGGCTTGAGTTATAGAATTTATTTAATATCCTATGCATCAACTTGATGGAATAAGCCTTGAAACTAGTCTAGAACAATTTCCTTTAACTAGGTATACCATCCTTTACAAATTGACTCTCACTCATATGTGTGGGGTTCCGAGAATTTAACCCACGGACCCACATGCCCATACATTATAAATGAGGGATTTATGATTCAAAAAATCTTGATTTGTATTTTAATAATAAACAAACCAATAAAACATGTAATAAATAATTAAATTATATATATAAAGTAATAACATATAAAGCTCGATCACAATCATTATAAATAACAGCATAATATTACTAGGTATTTTAAATCTGTATAAGTTATTCATTTCATTCATATTTAGATAAAGTTTCTCGAATTTATAAATTAATCCAAAAATTTATGAATAATTTATTTATTTGAATATTCTATCCAAAGAGTATAATAAGATTCCCATCAATTATTATTTAAATTTTATTTTATTTTTAATTTAAAATTATTATGTACATGGTGTGTAATAAAGATGAAATAGATATAAACCTTATGTTTTATATTAAATATATCTTTATAATTTAATATATACATAACATGTACATATGGAGGGTATAGATCATATTCCTTCTATGTTAGATTAAATAATTATCTGTAATTTAATATATTCATTTCATTTAATATGACTCATGTTATCATGTGAATCATGTTGTATATATTAATTATCTTGTACTGTATACTTTCATGACATATATTCCCATAGGATGTATCATGATATACATTGAGTGTAATTCACTGGTTAAATCCATGTAGTCAACGCATGTTGTATAAACACATGTCACGCTATAAATATATGTGGTGTGTATTGTTGGAAATGTGCATAATGTACAAAGAATGTGACATAAGTATTATATGTCTTTAGTTGTTGAATTTAACAGTAGTAAGAAAATATATAAAATAAGATATCTCCATTCCTCTAGTAATCACTGGATCATTGAAAATGATCCATTTTTCATTTGAATATTTGATGTGGTTTAACATATTATTTCATCAATACATTCCTAAAAGAGTGATGTAATATTATCTCCCTTTTTAGGCTTGGTGTGCCAAACATTACCTCGAACAATCCTTTCTTGTTAATGAAGCCTTTCTTTATGTTGATCCTTCTTATTAACAAGGTTCATAAAAATTTCCTCATCGCAATCTTCTTCAACATCAATATTAATGTGTACTTATCATTATCCATTATAATGTGTACTTATGTTAGAAGAATGTTGAATGAAATATGGATTCATGGTCACTGTAAAGGCTCATAAAGACATTAACACTATTATTATGAAGCATCACATTAAGGATTATAATGGAAATTTAAATATATATATATATACACATAAGATTAAACAATAAACATGGAATAAATTCATTGTTATTCATAAGGATTAACCAATTTTGGTAAATAGTAATTGGTAATTTTTTACTGGAGATTATTTGTATTATTCATTTTGATTAATCACTATGAACTTCTAAAAAAACAAATTATTTCCAAAAATAAGAATCATGCATAAAAACCAACATACCCCAACTATAAATCAAGTATGGAGTGTGCTTCACTTGAATAAATAGTATGTATTTTAAAAAAATAGTAATACATTAATGTGATATTAGACAACACATTAATTATATTTCATTGTTTATATGAATATAAATGAATCAAAATCCAAAGAATCTATCATCAAATGAAATGTTCTATAGAAGGAGGATCATGTAAATAAAGAAGTGAAACTTTTATATGAAAATAGTCAAAGAGTGTTGGAATCATGTGTTAGTATAAAAAAACAAAAAAATTATACTCTAAATCAGTATAATATAAAAATTACTATTTAATTTACTATATATTTTTTTGTTATATAAACAAAAATGCTAATCGATTCTACCTCATGAATGTTTAATTTCAGTTGCCTTGAAGTAGCTAGGACCATTTGATCGGTTTAGAGGTTCATGCTTTAAAGTCTCTACTATTGTATATGTTTAGAAATATAGGATAAAAGGTTGTAGATATAATAATATATATGAACAAAATGAATAAATATATTCTATAAAATAAAAATTTAATTTATATTTTGAGATATTTTATAGGTTGATAGGAAGCGATCAAATTGAAGAAACAACATATCATCAACCACTACCTGATGAGCCCCATAGTTTTGAGGCTAACCATTCCCATTAATGACCTACCATATGAGAGGTAATCAATGTTGTAATAACTTTTTCTAGTAAATTCTAATCAAATAAATACAGATATGTTTTATTTAATAAAATTATGTAGGTTGAAATTTTATGTCATTTAGATTAATTACTACCCTCCCATTGTCTTATTGGAAGGGTATGGTGTACAATATCCATGGAGATAATATACAAAAATAAATAACATCCAGTTGATTATATGAGAGTAGGGATTCATGAAGCTCAAAATATATGCACTGAGCTACTTATTCATTTTGATAAATTGGAAATTAACATGATTAAACATTCTATTATAACATTTGTAGTATCACCATTTGATATTGTAAAAATTCTTGAATTTAATGAGCCAAGTTCTTTATAATTTTTATTTATGAAAATAATTTTATATGTAATGAATGAGTTTAGTGAAAATAAATATCCTTATAGGTATATAAAATAAGGGTAAATGAATGATTGAGTCTATACAATTTAAATAATCCACTAATAAATCAAAAGAATATTATGATTGCACCTTTACCCCCACCATATATACTTCCGCATTTACTAGTTTATCATGTTCATTTTGATTTGAGGTTCAATTATAATAATACAACAAGAATTTAATTCCAAGAAAAAATATGTAAATAGGACTTCTAGATATGAATGTCTTGGAGTATTTACATGAAATTATCACGAATGGATGATTTGGAGACTCTTCTTGGAATGGATACATGAGTTATATTATCATAATCTCTTTAACCACTAATTTATCTACTATATTAATCATTGTTAAATAATATCCTGTTTTTATAGGTGTATATATAAGTACTATGTGAAGTGAAAACCTTTTTAACAAAAAATTGAACTAATTAGTCCTCACTTCAATTCGTTAAAATATTATTTATTAAAAAAATATGAAATTGAAATAATATTGTAACAACTAGAAAAAGAGTTTAAAAATAAACTAAGAGAATATATAACCTTTTTAATAAACATAATTTATGGATAACACACTACAATAAAATCCTATAAAATATATAATAAATTTTTTAATTACATAATCTGTTTTGTTTTTAAGAAGCATGGTTATCACATTGCACTCAATATGGAATTTACAAAGATTTTCATGGATTCAAAGCATGAATTTATATGAAATATACCACAAATGATGTCCTTTATCAATTTCTAATACACTATATCATTCATTTTGGATAAAAATTTAAAATTTTATATTTTAATGGAGATGATCTTATGACAATGTTGTGTTTCAATATCCTCAAAATCTCGGAATGAGAATTTCCATAGAGCATAATAATCCTATCAATTTGTAAAATTGGATACTTAATATGGTATATATAATAATATTTTAGAATAAAAACATGCATGAAAACAAATTAATTATTTTTATCTATATTTAGGTTGTTTATTGAACAAAATAATGACTATATTATTGATTATTACATTTTTAATACTATGGATGATATTGTATTCTATCAATAATATAGAATCCTCGATGAGAAATTTAAAATGACAATTAAAATTTCCTTTAACATATTTATTAAACATTTTTTTATTAATATTTTTCTAGTATATCCAGAACTTTATTAAGTCCATGTATTCAAAAGTGGAAGAAGATATTTCTTATAACTAAGTGTGAATATTACATTGTGTCATAATGTTTTTACAAATCAAGAAGAATTGATTTACTATCAAATTTGTAATTTATCTATTTCATAGATATAATGAAGAGTTTTTTATCTACTACTTATTTTTCTAATTTCATTACCATTTTATCCACATATTTTATAGTTAATTTTTGTATAAATGTTATCTACTTTTTATTTAGTTAAATTCTATAGATATCGGGAAGAGATGATTTATTACTAAATTTCATCTATTCTTATATTGAATATGAATGTAAAAGAAGTCCTCTATTTATAGTTACATGTCATTCTTGAAGGATAAAATCATATCCATATTGAAGAAACTTAATCTATGAAGGGGTACCAATTATCAGATTTGAAGTGGGTTTCTATGGAAGAATTATATAAACCTTTATTAAGGACACTAGAATCTATATGGATTCCTTTTTGGATCTCCATATACATAAAGAGAATGATAAAAAATAAATATATGGTGAAATATTTTGTAAGGATAATGCACTATGTTAATGTTTAATATTATCTTCATTCAATTTTTTTTGTTCTTATTTTAATTTTATTATGTTTAGTAGTGGTTCAATTATTTCCATTTTTTGTCCAATACCTTTTAATAACATGATGGTGAGATATCTTGTAGTTTTATTGATAGAAAATAATTTTTTTTAACATACTACAGTAGGTGATTTGGGCATGCTACTAAAACCTATAAACATTACCACTAGATCCTTATTATGAACATGTATACATTTCAACCGACTCCCTTCATGATTATACAAATATTTTCAGACTATCCATTCCCCCATAAAAGTAACATTTTAGCTTAAAATATTGTTAATATAGTCAAAAAGAAGATAATGTGATCGAATTGTCTTAATAATTTATGAAAACAGTCCATGATTTATCTGTGATGTTTATAAATCAAATGGACCTCAATTTGATACACAATTTCACTAGTATGACTCAAGTGTGCATTTTTCATTTAAATGTTTCATTTTAGTCAAAATAATACATCACATAATGAAAAATATATAATGTTTCCATATTATCATAATAATTTGTGATAATGATTTTTATTCATTTTTTTGTGTAATAATTTTTATCAAGTAAATACAACACATGGTATGGATGTTATGAGTAAAATGGTTATATTTTATTTAAAATTTACATTTTTGTTCAATACATTCATCACATACAAAAAAATAAGAAACCAGTATTGTAATTAATTAATAATTTAAGATAAAAAATAATAATTAATTTTTTATGTGTATGAATCAACAGCACATTAATCAGACATATAGTTATCCTAGCATGAATCAAAGTATTTTTTATATTAAATGTGAAATTTTAGAACCAAACATGAACCATGTTATATATTGAAAAGTGATATTTTAGTTCAACATGATATTTAATTCCATAAAAACAATCAATCACAATTATATAATTTTGGTAAAATATTAAAACAATATATAAATAAATTTGGACATATAGGAATCTACTTCATGTCAATACAATGCACTGTGCGATCGGTATGACTTAAATTGTGTTTCATTCAATTAAAGAGTGAAATTTTTGATAAAAACGAGATCACACAACCATAAATCAAATAAGAAACGTCATATTTTATTTATTTTTTAAAAAATCATAATGTATTTAGAATATAAAGGAATAAAAAACACATTAATCTGACACATGGTGTGGTCAGAATGACTGTCAGTGCAGGTTATTATTTAAAATATTATTTTTAGATAATAACACACATCACACACTCAAAAATATTCGAAATTATAATATTATCTTAGTTATTTATTAAAAATATCCATAAATTAATTATAATGTTTTGGAATCAACTGCATATCAATTGGACACATGATGTTCCTAGAATAACTCAAAGTGAATGTTTTCATTTCAAGATGTGAAATTTTAGTTCAAAACATTAATCACTCACTCAAGAAAAATAAAATTCAATATGAAATTATTTATCATTTTATTAAAAGGATATATAATTGATTTATTATGTGTATTAATTTACTTCATGTCAATATAACACATAGTGTGGCCGGTATGACTCAACGTGTGTGTTTTTAATTTAAAAATTATTTTTGTATTCCAAACATGGATCACTTATAGAAACATGATAAGAAACACTCAGATTGTATTTATTATTTTATAAAATGATCCCTATGTCATTTTTGATATATATGAATCAACCGGATGTCAATATTACATATGGTGTACATGGTATGGCTCGAAGTGTTTGTCTTCAGTTCAAATGTGACATTTTAATCGAAAAAACTATCACCTAACTAATCAATAATTCATGAATAATTTTTGATGTATAGGAATCAACCACATGTTAAATAGACCCATGTTCTGTCCAATATGACTAAAACTATGTTTTTTATTTAAAATTACTATTTTAGTTCTAAACACACATCCTGTTATCAAAACCAATAAAACATGCTTAAAATATTTTGATACATTATGAAAATTATCCATAAGTCAATTTGGATGATTAATAATAATAAAAACAACAATCAAACAAAGAGTCTGACAAATATGACTTGAAGTGTATGTTTTATTTTTAAAAGTCTCATTTTAATCTCAAAAAGAAGTTTCATACTCAAAATTGAGAAACCATTAAAATATTATCTTGATAAGTTTTTAAATTTATCTATAAATATTTTTTGATTAATATGAATACAAATCATGTCAATCAGAGACATATTATTCTTGGAATGACTCAAAGTGAGTGTTTGATGTGTAAACGTATCCTTTTAGTTTATAACATATTTAAATCATTTAAAATCATAAAAAAACCTCGATTGTGTTTACACAATACTAAAATGATCTATAAGTCATATTTGATGTATTGGAATCATCCATCCTTCAAAACAGTATATTGTGTGAAAAAAGACTCCAATTTTCTATTTTTCTAAAAGTGACATCATTGTTAAAAATATATGTTACTCAGAAAAACGATGTAAATGAAGTCATACGGTCTTGATAATTTATAAAAATGATCTATAAGTCAAATTTGATTTGATAGAATTTACCTCACTTCAATCTAACACAAAGTGCGCTCGATATGAATGAAATTTTGTTTTTCGTTTAAAATTGACATTTTAGTTGAAAACACACTTCACACACTCAAAACCATGAAAATTATCATCGATTGTATAGATATATTATTATGATGATCCATAAATCACTTTTTAATGAGTATGAAAAAACAAATATCAATTAGACATATGTGTATTCAGTAAGACTCAATGTGTGTGTTCTCAGTTTAGAATAGACATTTTAGTTCAAAATGTGTATCACATATTCAAAACTAATAAAACATAGTCATATTATTATCATAATTCCTTAATTAAACCCCCAAAGACATTTTTTATGTGTTCGAATTAATTTTAGTTAAATTAAACACAGGTTGAGGATGATATGACTAAAATATCATGTTCTTAATTTATAAGTGAAATTTTAGTTTAAAATTTGCACAACTCATTAAAAACTAAGAAAATGAACTTTGACATTGCTGTTAATTTAGGAAAATAATATTATAGTCATTATTTTTTCATAGGAATAATTTATACATCAATCTAACACACAATGTAGAAGGATTGACTAAAAATTCATGTTTTTTTAAAATTGAAATTTAAGATAAAAACATATGTCCATAAGAAAACAGAGTGAAACACTCTTATTTTACAGATTTTTTATGAAAATTATCTATAAATTCTTTTGACATGTATGAGTCAACCTCGCATGAATCAAAAGTATAGTGTTCCTGATAAGACTCAATTATCATTTTTTCCGTTTAAAATTTCCTTTTATAAGAGGATTATTATATCATATTTATGTTTCATTTATTTCTTTACAAAATTAATAACATAATAATTGTTTGTTATAACTAGTATACTATTGTTTTGATCATTTATGGGTGGTGTGTTTAGAAACATGTAGCATGAATGATTTTAGTTGAAATAAAATCCCAAAGATAGTGAAATACAGGTCCACCCATGTTATTTTTTAATTTTTTAGAAACTTTTTTTTATAACAAATTTTACATACCAATGTAATTCAAATATAAATAAATTTTGGTATATTAGAATGTAAATGTTGCAGAGGGTTTTAAATGAATTGAAATGTTTGGATTTTTTTTAAAAAGTTATAATTTCATGTACTTTATGTGTATTGTAAATGTAGTAGCACACTTCAACAACCACAAAATTTATCATCTCTAAATATATATTTGATTAAACAATATTTTATCTATGTGATATGTATTGATGATAAACTGAACTATTATCTATTAAAGAAACATCACTAATAAAATCAAATATTATCAATACTAAAGTACTCATTGATAAATGATTCACATTATCATTACTTTTTTAGAATTGACAAGTTCAATAATCTTTTAATGTAACTTACAACATCCACACTCTTTTAGCCCTGATAATAGTGTTTTCATGCACTAATAAAAGCCTATTTTATATTAGTGTATACCTATATCTCTAAATATGTTATATAAGATATGATATATGATTTAGTTATCTAGATTTATGTGATATCATTGAATCATATTTCAATATGGTATATTATAGAATATGACATCATTTGTTTGACATAAGTTGTTGCATAGTACCAAATAAAATTTTCTATTCATCCCACATTAATTTTTTTTAACATTTAATGGAATGGTTGTGCATTTTTTTCTTCCCATTTTCATGTTTTTTTATTATGAATTTAGTTTTTAATAAATTATTTTCATATTTTACTTGTGAATAAATTAGATATTTAATAACCTTGATAAAATATTTCTCTCCATAATGTTACATAGGATGAGGTGTAACACATCCTTGGGTTTTGGAACCTAAATTAGTCATATCTAGGGATCATAATTAAAAATATAGTTAGAGAGAGAAAATCCCTAGTAAAGTCATAATTAACAATTCTAATTATTGTCATCTATCTAAATAAACCATAATTAGAGGACAAAAAGTATCCAAAAAATTGATCTATTTTTGATTGCCTACAAAAGACCTACAAATTTCAGATTGTTTTTTATATATAAATGAGATTTCATTTTATAAATAGAATTATTTTAAGTGATCACTTCAACATTACATTTACCATTATGGGTTTTTAATGAAAGTATCATCCATACCTTCCAAAAATTAAATTACAGATAATAATGATTTGATTTTCTCAGGGAATCCTGGTTGTCATCAGAGTATCCATATACATTTTCATCAACTAGTCTCTAATAAAAGAAATATTTAAAATAATTCATTTCAATAGGTACGTGATCATCAATAATAGAATCTACCCAAATAATTTTGGGATTAAAGATATCAAGATGGTTTTAGGAATCCCTTGGGGAGGGAGAAATATTAGAATTATCACTCCAAGCACACTCCACCATATGAAGTGGACCATCAATTTCCAAACAAGGATACTGCTGTAAAGGATCCTAAACAATGGTATTGGGCCTTATAAAATTTGGGTTTTGAGGTGAAACATCATCTATATTGTGTTAAAAAATATAACATTGATCAGGGCCTTTACCTCTCATTTTAGGATAATTAAGGAGTGAATGTCATCTCATAACATAGTTCAAACAAATAAGCTCAACCCTATAATAAAATTAGAGGTGGCTAGTTATTCCACTAGAATAATAAAGGTCGAACCCTTTCATATTCATTATTCAAGAAAACATCATCTTGTGTTGTTGAAAGAATTACTCTATCAATATGAGTAGATATCAAATTAATATCAATCCAAACAGGAGAATAACATCCAAAACAAACGATGTCAATAACATTTCCAATTTACATTTGTAACCAAATAGAATATAAAATATCATATTTAATTTCATAGTTCCAAATAACCCAATTCAGTAAACGAATCTTGATCCACACATGAGCATAAGTTTCCTTAAAATCATACAAATTGACATTCATACTCTATTTATGGGTTTTCAAAAATCTTGCCCTCAGATTAAGAGATCCCAAACTCTGTTATTTTCCGTTAAACTCCATAGAGGGAAAAATCTCTTATATAAATCCCCAATCTATATAAACACATTTAGGACTAGAAAATCCCTTAATATAAGATAATTGGATAACAAGATAAGAAATAATCCAACGTTTCATTCCTTTTGAAAATTTAATACGCCCGATGAAGGAGTGATTTCATATCCCCGTCCTTTTAGACATATTTCAAATGATAATACATAATAAAAAAGCAAATAAATATTAATCATATAAAATTTGAAAATATATAAAATATACATGTATAGTAAATAAAAATATGTTTAAATTAATATTACAAAATAATTAAATATATTTTTAACATTATAAATGAATTTATAATAATGAATGAAAAAATTATATTAAAAAAATTAACAAATATGAAAAATATAATTCGTAACATGTACACATGACATACTTACATATGTACATATACACATCTACAGACACAAACACACAAACACACATACACATACCTACATACAGTTATACATGTACATTTATTTTAAATTATTTTTCATCCATACAAAATATATTTAAATAAATATAATCATTTAAATATTATAGAATAGATTATTTAAATAAGTAATATGTAATATTTATTTTAATTATTAAAAATTTTTGTAATAAATTTATATAAATAAACTATTAAACATTTTCAGTAATATAAATTTGATAATTATATATATATATATATAATTATAAATTTAAGATTCAATTTTTATTATATGTTATATAAATCATATTTATATATTATATTTACATTTATATTCATTCTATAATATAAATTTTCTGAAAAAATATATAAATATTTATATAAAAATTATATTACTTACTATGAACCTTTTTATTGCTCAAAAAATAGATGATAAAGGGTTGACTTTTTTCAACACTAAAAAAACAGACAGATGGTGGAATTATTAGTGATAGAAAAAACACTAATAATGTGTACCATTTTTTCATTTCTTTTATTATCATTGATAATGGGTAAATTTATCAGTTCTTTTTTCAAATGATAATAAAAGTAACCTATTTATAAATGCTTTTTCTAGAGCACTGATAACGGTTTGTGCTTTATAAAGCATGATATGTGCTCATGTGGGTGTATATAGAGTTATATTAATAATTTTGAATTGAACATATTGCTTTTTTTAGAATAATAATCCTTAGTATACCCCTTGTAACATTATATCCTAGACCCATTTTTTTGGAGAGACCAAAATATGACAAGTTTTAGGTTTATACCGTTGACACTAAATAAATACAATAAATTCTAAGGGCACCCAATAACATTTTGGATGATTTACAATCATAAGAAAATAAAAATAAAAAAACTTCACTGGAATAAATAAAAATGATTAATAATATAAAACTAACCAACTATAATATATTATATAATGAAAGTAACTAGAGGTTCAACAGTAAATAATACACTATACGTTTTTGAAATCTCAAAATCGTAAAAATTATATACAGAGAACAAGCGGTACTAGCACCAAGACCCACCCCTCGACCATCCCCTAGTTCCACCTCCAAACAAAAATTATTATAACATCATGTATCACCACTATATATAAAGGTGATATTTACCTTACATATATCATGGTAAACAACATCATCACATGCTAGAAATTTCATATGAAAGGTGTGAGTATATAACCAACCAAGAAATACCCAAGACTCCCCACTCGTTCAACTAAAACAAGAACAAGTTATCACATAATAAAAAATAAATATATAAACAGATAATATCAAGAATAAGAAAACAAGGTATAATAAAAGTAGTAAAATTTTTCACACCATAATCCTAACCCATTTTATGAACAAACCCACCCATGTAATTAACCAACCAATGTATTCTCTATCCAACATTTCCTCTAAATATCTTAATCTTGAAGGCATAACCCATTCAATTAGGCCTAATTCATCAATTGGGGAATAATTTAGGGTTCCCCTAATTAGGCACAGTATACAAGTAATTACAAGGAAGGCCCTAGTTTGATCATAATCAAAGAATACCCATGCACATGCCATGTTTACACACCCAAAAAATTCATTCAAAAATAAAAACAACATATATTCATTTTATCTTACATTTTGTGGTTGATTCCCAAAACACATATTTTTAAATCCAACTACCATGATATAATTCTAAAAAATAGGGTTAATAGATATTTTACATCATAGAAATCATCATCAAACAATTATTAACCCAATCCTTTTAGATTATGGTAAGTATAGAGTGAGTGGTAATCCAACTACCTTCAATTTGATCACCCCAAAGTATCATACCATGATATCATAGATGTGACCTCATACCACCATTAATTATTAGGATATACACTCCTAGATTTTAAGATAATGATTTATAGGAAATATAAATAAAATAAATTCCCAAAGGGTCATATATTTTCAATATTTATATCCATGTAATGAAGAATGTGAATTTTGGGGAGAATATGGATAAAAAATATATAATTTTCTTATCTTTTTTTGTATTCTTCTGGTTTGATTTCATGATTTCTAATGTAATTCACAAAAAATGTGAACTATAACTCTATATATGATTATAGAGGACCCACATTTACCAAAAGGTTTTTATAAACCATGTTCCTACCCAGACACCTTATTTAATCCCATGCAATTACCATGATGTTGCCCACGGTTTTACCGGATCGTGTTAAAACCACGAGACCTCTAAAACTCTTAAATAACGTCCCAAACCCCATTATGACATTCGAAAACAACGAAAACCCATTTCATAACCTAATATTACAACGTGAAACAATTATATTCTTCAAGATTGGGGTGTTACATTCTCCCCATCACTGGGATTTCTTCTTTCATTAATATAGATGTTATCATTGTATTAGAAAATTTAGGGCCATTGTTCCAATATAAAATTCTCTCATTACCATGTCTCTTCATATATTATAGCATGTTTATATGATAATATAAATAATTATATAGGTCTACCACCTATCTAGAAAAATAATTAGTGTGTGAATAAAGGTTGTATCCAACTCAAGGGTCACATAGTAACATATAATTAAATTGTTCGGGGCTGGTATATAATTCATTAATAGCAAGATTTTGAACAAATTATGTTTAAAAATTAATTTTAGATGTATATTTATAAGATAAATTACCTATCCAATACATTTATGAATATGAAATGTTCCAACATACTATGGAGCCAATTTCACTTTTTTCCCAATTGAGGATTCCCATGTCAGGGTGAATCTTACAAGAGTACAAGACAACCCAATTCAAAATAAAAATGTCAACGATGATGGTCCCCATAAAATGTTTTATTCATATAGGGTTTTTATACTCTTCTTAATCATCTATATTTTCTTAGTAGTGTCACACACAAGGCATAATCCAATAAGTGATGTTTCACAACTCTCTACCCAACAAAGTGGAGAGAGACATTTAAAACCATACAATTCATCAACGATTTCAATAATTATCATTTCATAATATCAATTGTTATAAGAAAAATTCACCTATGAAAAATTATGTTCCCATGAACCATTAAATCCATTATATAATCTTAGAAAATGTTATCCATTATTTAAATAGTATGCTTTGATTGGTAATACATTTGAAGATTTCCTTTCAATATTTTGAAAAAAATGATTCCAAGGACACGTTTAAGGACCAACAAAACCATGAGGTAAATATAGGGTCTTAGTTAGGGATAATAAATACTATTAATCCTTGAAATTTAACAACATACCTAATATATATATTTTATAACTATTTTATTATATTAGCCTTTCAAATTTGAATTAACTATGTTGAGTAACTCATTCAGTCAATGAAAACCCAAATTGTGTCACGCTACCAACGTCTTCTTGATAGAACTTTTGAAAAATTACATAAAATTAAGATACCTTTTATATATTGGTATGGCCTATGATATCATCCTAATAGATTGTTGTTAGTTAATATCTTTTAATGATATAAGAAGTGATACACTTTATAACATTCTCATCCATCTTCCCCTTCTTCCTATACCAAATGAAATAGTCCATATTTTCGTAGAGTACTACGATGGACAACACACTTTTAATAGTGATGAGGAAGTATGAATTTCTCTTGGAATGATGGAGGAACTATAATTTGATCTCATAATAAAAAAACATCATCCTCAAATTAACCATCAACAGTTGTCAACCATTTTGGTTTGACCTAACTATAATGAAATCAAGGTTTGACTATTGAACCTCCTTAACTTATTCAACAATGTTACGAATAATAGTGTATAGAAATAAAACCAAAACAATATTCTTCTCAATTTATTACAATTAAAAGTCATAAATTAATTCTATAATTTTCTATATCTCTAGGGATTATGTATCCACTTGGTTAGATAGTTTATGAATTAATGCACAAGATACTTAATTTCCTTTCTCAAGAGTATATCCCATGTCAAATTTTAACATCTAAAGATATTATATCACACATTCTTTCCTCAATTTCATTTTTGATTATGATAAACTGTTCATCAATATTTTTTAGGTCCATGGACACAGTGAAATTTTCACCAACTTGATCATAATGATTTCTTTTAAATCATGGATCACTATAGATGATTCTAGATAATGGGTTGGATATCTCTTTTAATGTATCTTTATTTTTTGATTGTTAAATAATTATATAAATTTCCTTCATGATAAAAAATCCCAATCTAGAACAAGACACATCACAAATGATAATGTATCACTCAACAAGTTCAATAAATATAAGGATATGTGCTAATGTTAGAGGAGCCTAATGTTCTTTGAAATATTTCATACAATCTTCACTTGAACATAATTAAATTCCATTCCTCATCAACATGTTCATGGTGGAAGTGATACATATTAAGACTCCAACAAAGAGATAAAAATAAATTATATATACAATAAAACTCTATATCCCAAAGAAATTAATAGGTGGATTAAATAATGTTATGCCTCAATTTTTTCAAAATTTATTGATATTCCTTTTTAAAATTAAATTCTTGATTAATACGACTTATTATATAAATAATTCAATCATTATAATTTTCCAAAAACATGATTGTCTATTAATATACATTATATAATGTCCAAATGTCTTTCATAGACATATTTCATGTGAGAGTACAATAATATGTTGTTAAAAAATTCTATAATTAATGAATACATATATCTATGATAAAAAATAGTTTTTCAACCCCAGAAGGATATTTTGGAATTTGTGAGATAAAAGGGAATGCCAATTTATTCATATAGGTTATAGAAACATCTAACATATATATTTGTAATTTCCTATTTCCTAACATAGATTTGGTGATATCTTCATTAAATGTCAGTTTTTTGATCCAATTTAATACCTTCAATTGAAATTAAATTTAAAAAAATTGAGGAAGTTGGTGTCAATTATTAATCATAACATGATTTAGTTTATAGAAATCATTTCAAAAAAGAATTTTCCGATCCTTTCTCATAAAAAATAGAACTGTACTTACCTATAGTGACATGAATGGTATTATAAATTCTTTAATTACTAATTGATAAAGATATTCCATCAATTATCATAATTATATCGGTACTATTATATATTATGGGAGTGAAAATAATTCATTTATTGGATTTTTTTGATAGAAAATTCCATTTCTTTTTGAGGTGGTAGTCCTAAATATTTGTTGTAAATATGTTGAGTATTGTTCTACTTTTCATGGAGAATTACTTTGATTAGTTGTATCAATTTTCGTTGAGGTGATCATTTCTAATTTATGAAATATGTTCCTAAGCATTTTCCATAAATTTCATTGTCATCCAGTACTCACACACCATTACCCTTTGAATAAATTAACAAAATGCCTTATGAGGTGTAAAAGTTATTCTCCAAGTGTAGGATCCAATATTATCCTTGAACTATACAAGACGAACCATCCCAGGTTTAAATCAATATACAAGACGAACAATCCCAGGTTTAAATCAATATTTCCCCTGACCAATATAGTGAACTCTTATAAAAACTAGACTGCTTCAAGGTGATTAAACATTTCATGCTTTTAAATAACCTACACTCCTATTTATAGAGTGGTATATCAATACTCAAAATGTAACGAATCATGTATAGTGTAATGACTAGTTGGGATACATCTTAGGAAACTATAAATTATTGACATGAAGTAGTGTGAGGAAGAAATGAATTAACGTAGAATTAAAGATAATATTACATTCCAAGGATGAGGTGCCTACTTCTTTATTTGGAATAATATTTTTGATTAGAAAGAGTTTTTGATCCAATCACCCCAATAGAATTGTTAAAACATGATGAGGTGGTTCATTCAGATGTGTTAGGGATTTCTAAAAATTAATATTACTAACCTATTTCTGAGGAGCAGAAAAACTATAACATGGTTTTTTAGGTTGTGTATAAAAAATTTGTGATAAATTTAGACCATATCCACCATATCTCTTTGTCTAATTTTTATAATAATGTTTGACAGATAACATTTGTAAGATATTATGTTACTACAAAGGTGGTATCTTGAATTAAATTTGAATGTGCTCGACCGAACAGAAACAAAAGAAAGTTGGCTAGTAACTATCACTTGGATGAATGAAGAAAAGTCTCATAGATTTGTTTATCAGTTCTCCTCTACTGTGGGATTATATATTAATTTTACACTTATTCCTATCCTTATAGTTCCCATACCTATCTAAAAAGAGAAATGTATTTCTTTAATGAGAATTTTAGTAAAAATATTTCTACCACCATAACATTGTTCACATTATTTGTTTAATTATTATTAAAAAAATTACCAATATATAGATAATATTTTTTAACATTCCTGATTCAAAAATTCAGATGTTAATAGTTTAAATAGCTAACTCTTCTAATGAAAAGAATATGTTATAAAAACGAGTCCCCATATTAAATATTTGAGTGATTTACGTACATTATATTACTCAAATATGTTTTTCATGACACTCAAAAGGTATTTAAATAGATTGGTCTATCAAACAGTTCCTCAAATTCATCCCATGTAAGACCTTGATTGACCATTATTTGCAAATTTAGGTCATATAATTTTTGTTCAAGATCCCATTGAACATAAACTACATGATTAAATTGAATCATAGATATAGTTCTTATGAAAGTAAAATTTCCATTGATTATTCAAATAAATTTGTAATTTCTTAATTTTTTCATGTAATTCATTTAAATATATATTCTAATTTTTTTGATCTATTTACATTGACGTCACATGTTTCTAAGGCATGGTGAGCCCATAATTTATATTTTAAAAATACTAAATATAATATTGTCATACAGTAGTATTTTTCATAATAAAGGGAAATAAATCCTAAAAAGTGTCTAATATTGGAAATCCAAGGCCTCTATTGAGATAAAAATGCATGTTTTACGACATGTGTGACATTACATTTTTCAATGTTGGGCGTTTTTAAAATGTTTTCATGGGAACTAATAAATAATATATAAATGAAGTAATTTATTTTAATATGGTTGACATAGTGACCTATAAGAACATATATATACAAGGCTATAAGATAGTCATATGGTAATATTCATAACACTGAGATTGTTAGAGGAGACCACGAAGAGATATTGGTGGGCAAAAAATGATCAAAAGATCGGATGGATACCACACCTGTCATATACGTTAACAATTCTCTTAGAACATTCAAATGATGAAAACACATACCCGTACTTAATTAGTAATTACTTCCAAATCCATGTGGAATGTGTTTGTTTTTTGGATTAAAACCAATTATTTATCTTGTTATGAACACACAAACAATGTTAATAGGACTCATGAACTAGATCATTCAGATATTCTCAGATAGGTTCATGTTGTTCATTATCGATGATATCATAGATTACTTAGTGTCTAAGGAAAAAAATGTGAGGCAATTGAGGATGGTTCTATACACACTTCTAGAGCACTATCTTTATTAGAATCTCTTTAAGTGATTGTTCTGGATTTAGGAGGACCACTTGTTAGAAAATTTTATCTCATATGTTTCCATAGCATTGGACCCAATCAAGGTTGAGGTAGTGTTATCATGGTATCCACCCAATTGCATGGTGGAAGTGTGAATGTTACTTTGTTTTTTAGGATACTATAAGAGATTCATTCATACTTTATCTAGGATATCATTACCTTTAATTGGATAGACCTGGTACATGTATCCTTTCCTATGGAAGAAAAGGTGGAAACAGTCTCCTCCAGAAATAGACTTACCTCATAACCCCTTGAGGATCCTATATGGATGTGTGATGGGTATATATGTGTTTTTGAAGGGTATACGATTAACATCCAAAGAACATGATTTCATCTAGGTGACCTTATAACAAATCACTATGTAATCCCCCTTCTAGGCCATATGAGAGCAAAGTTCAAAAGAGATCTTGAGACTTATTTTTTAAATGAGATAGTCCAACTCTTGGGACTTCCATCAAAAATTGTTTCAAATATGATGCTCGCATTATTTGATGATTTTTGAAAGGATTTTAGGAGGAGTTTATAAATCAGTTTTGCTTGATTATAGTGTATTACCCTATAATAATGGACATAATTAAAAGACTATTTAGGTATTTTTAGACATATTGAAGGCTTGAATACTGTACTTTGGCCCTATTTGGGTGGATCACCTACCCTTGGTGGAGTTTTTATAAAAATAATTGCTACCATTCCACAATCAGTATGAAAAAATTATAGGCCTTCTATTGGTTTCCCCATATGTCATCACAACGTTGGAATAATCCAGGTGAGTCAGCACTTGCTAGTTCAATGTGTTTTCAATCCATGATATTAATGGTGTAGGTCATCCAAGAGTAGATAAGGACTACATAGAGCCATTATATGTTCTATGTGGATTGGAGATAGAGACCATTAGAGTTCAAGAATAGAGATCATAAGTTCTTAAAGGTCTAACCTTTGTGTGTATTGTAAATATTTGTTTTTGGAAGAATATTACATATGAGGATAAGTGGCCCTTTCCAAATACATTAAAGTGTTTGAAAGGTGACATACCATTTATCCCTATCACATATGCTAGACCAGATATATGAAATATTTGACTTTTCACAACATAGGAGAAATGTACACAAACTATTTACATTTTATCCACTAGAGAGAGAGTTATCCATCATATATAAATCAACCTATGTAGAGTATATGGTTGAGATCTAGGATCACTGGAGATAATCATCTGTGGGTGAGCAATTCCTTGGGTGCATGCCCAATTATACGATGAGAATTTTTAAGAGATCTCCTGAGATTGGGATACCTAGATACGAGAACAGTACTAACATTTTTATTTGTATTTTTCACTTTTTGTAATGAATAAAACAGTGTTTCTGAGAATATACTCTTTTAGTTTTTTACATGTAATGATTTGAAATATATATTTTAATTCTGTTCGATCTAGACGCTAAGATGACATGATATTCTGAGGCCCGGTGAGATGAGAATTTGTATGTTAAAATTATTAAAAATTATTAAAATAAAAATCATGTAGACTTCTTAAATAGGTATAATAATTACCAAATAAAGTTTGTGATAACATTTACAAGTCAAATGTTGATCTTAGAATGTGGTTTTCACCCTATCTGAGACATGACATTCATCAATAACAAGGGTTTCTGACAATCCAGTCACAGTTGATATTATTAACTAAATAAATTTACTATTTTATTTTATTTTTGTTGATGAAAAAATTTATAAATCATTATAAATAAATAGCTATAACACAATCATAGGGTTAACTGCAAAAAAAATGAGATTGTAAGATGTGATAGTGGAGAGACCTTGACAAACGAAAATGAATCATATGATCAGATCGATAACACATGTATCTTCTATGATAGTAGTGTTACTAGATCTCACCAAGGACGAAAAATAAGACTATTATTCATCATCTATCATTCCAAAATATAGATTGGATACTTTTATTATTTGGATTCATCCCATTTATTTATGTTACGATGAACACATATATATTCTACATTCTAGAATTGATTAATGCATTGACAATTGATTTATTTTAAAGTTGTTTTATTGTTTCACTTCAGTTACTCCTCTTTGTTCATCTATTTTATGAAAAGGGATCAGGGTCAAAAAAAACAACAAATAATGGTCATTATAAGTTTTTATGGTTTATGATTTTCTCCCATGTTTATTAGTTGGTTCATCATGAGAAAAATATTAGGCCCTTGGTTCAATAAGTTCCATGTATTTGATTATTTCATGACCATTATTTGATTCAGCTAATCAATATTCGGGGTGTGGTTTCCAATCAAGGGTATGATTCAGGTGCAACATTGGAGTACCATCATAGGAGGTTTAGAATTAGACTGACGATTTTAATTTTTGATGTTGGTGCATGACGATAGCATAGTTCTTTGATGGTACAACTCGATGTTGAAATTTCTGAGTGGATTGAAGATCAATTTCTAATGAATGATGACAAAATGGGTTATATGAATAAATAATTTTGTTTCTATTTGATATATATGATGATAAAAGATGATCCAAATTACCCATGAAGGAATACATAGGTTTTAGGAAATCCTTAATTACATGATGCGTAATATGATGAAACAATTCATGCAGGGCCCTAGACATGGCACTGGTATATTAATATAAAATATAAGGGTATCACACCACATAGTACCAACCACAATTAATATTTCCTTGGATGGAATATTTCAATGAACCCCAAAGGATACACAACATGAGGTTGAGTAGACTAGGTATGTCATGTACTCAGACATAAATAGAGTACATGGGCTAAGCCATGTGCTCAAAGACAACTAGGTGTACATGGTAATTGGAATAGTAATATGGGAATGGATATATTTAGGTCTTTATTTAGTGTTATACACCATTCACCCTAATTACGCATCATTTACTTCCAAATAGATGGTTCATAGCCCATAATCTGCACAAAATATACCATGTTTAGAAAAATTAGATTCATGGGTCCATTCATTCAATGGTACAATGAGACATTACAACCTCATCAAATAATTGTGATCCCCTCTGAGGGTATAGTATTGGATAGAGTTCACTGAGTCCCCCTATGTTAATAGTGTGGTAACATCTATCATTCAAAGATGGGGTTTGTGGTGTCTACGTGACCACCATGCAAAGAGAATTGATACCTTATCTATAATATAGATCTAGTAGAATATATGGTGTCCCTGAGTGGCATTGGTTGTGATCCCATACATGGACGATGAGATATTTAGATATTTGAGGAGTACATACTATGTGGGTCCCAACGATTATGGCCACTTTGATGATTCTCACATGGGACAACACAGATCGGGGCGTTAGATATCATAGAATGGAAATTACCTAGAATCCTTGAGCAGTATCTTTTGGCTTGTTTTGTTGGTTAATACTTTCATGAGAGCAGATATCTGTTATGAGTATATATGGATGTTGTTGGGACTAAGTACACTAGAGATGTTTCTTGGAAGTAAGAAGTGGTTATTTTCAAATTGTTTTCATTCATTGTTAAGGATGTTTAATAAGAAAGGAAATCGCATAACTTTCTATACATGGATGATTAGACCGATCACTATACTCAAGAATTCAGATTCACAATTATTAAGAATGTCCAATTTATTTGGAAGAAAATTTGTTACTAGAAGATAGTTAAGTTACAATACATTATGTGGTGAATCTGTTGATGCTTTTAATTTTTCATTTCAAAAATATAATATGTTGTTTGGACAACTTTTTATATAAGCCTAACGATTATCAGGGGTGAAACAATGTTTCTCTATGATTTTGAATCATTGTTTTTGGGTTTTCTCAAGCTACTTTTATGGTTTTTCAGTTTCCAAGTGTTTTCCAAATTTCTGGGGTCCTAATTTTGGGATTGGGTAGAATTGAAAAAAGTGGATTTACTTGATGGGCATATGAATGTATGGAAAAGGCATGAGTATCACGAAGATGGGATTTTCAAAGTGTGTTTCACAATAGTATAAATATTCTGACAGTGATCTACATGATAAGAACAAATGGAGCATTATAAGACATGAGGAATTTATGGAAGCCTCATGAAATCGATGAGAAACACAAATAATGATGGTGAGGATCATAATGAGTGGAGAATAGAGGTGGTGAAAAATTTTCATAACATGCTCTATGATTACGGAATGCATCGTTAATGGGAAGTTTTAGTGGAGCTTCATGAAAAAAGGATCGTCAAGGAGGAAATGAAATTGCTTTAGGAAATTGAAATGATGTGTCCTGAAAGGTTATGAAATTTGTGGAAACACCTATAAATAGGCCTCTACCCCCTTAATAAGATTAACATGACTTAAATAAAAATTTAAGGATCTAAATTAATGAATGCGGTATGAAATGAAGTTCACAAAGGATGTAATCCCAATGAATGTTCATATATTGTGAAGACACACGCTTTTATATTGTTTCCATAGTGTTATATGAGTGTATGGGAAAATATTATTTATGGTATTCGACTTCAATGCATAGTTTTATAGTATATTGTGTAGTAGTGGATTTCATCTAAACCATAACACATATGTTACTACTCTTATTGTGTAGTGAACCTCCTAAATTCTTCTATTCCTATGGATCTGTCTTTAGAAGGTGTTCAGCATGGGAAATAAATCATTAATAAGAGGTAAATGATTCCATAGAATGAAGGAAACTTAAAAGAAAAAAATATCACGGATTCACCCCGTCACATTTTAGTGATACTTGAATTCTCTCTAGGAAACATCATATGTTTATTTCTCTTATTTTTTTACATATGTATTATTGAGGTAAATTATCTAAATTCATTCTTTTTAGTGATTTTGGGCTGTCCTAATTGGTAATGTTATACTCACACTAAATGGGATTTTCCAGAATGTGTTTTTATTATATATTTGAGTGACCTTTTGATGGATTCATTAGATTAATTGGATAAGGTAGCGCTTATATTGGGACAGATAGAATGAGCTGTTAATTGTGCATTTAATATGATGGAATTACCCATCCATGGTGTAGGATAAACTCTTTTTTAGTTTTTTGTGGGATTTTATTTTTCCCATTTATCACATTCAATATTGAGGAATCACACTGTGGTTGTGGTGTTGAAGATATATTCTATCATTGTAATCAGTTGTGTTACATTTCATAATTGTATGGGTTGGAGTTGTGTGCATTTGTATAGTTACATTAGAACAATCCATCCCATGGGTGGGAAATGTATTCTTAACACTCGTTTCTATCCCATGGAATATTGGATTACATGTTTTGGTAGTCTCACTCAGATTCTCTTGGAACAGGTTGGCCCCAGTGGTTCTGTTCATGAAAATATTTTTCTACAATCGTGGGTCTTGAGTCACCCCAAAAGGTCATTGGATTTTCTATTGGAATTATATAATTATATTATCATAATGTTGATACTTAGGTTGATTTCCTTTTTTAATAGCTTTTAATTCTCCCAGAATTCATTTTATGAGATACCGATTCACTAGTATTTTAGGTGGTACCATTTTCTATAAAGTATCCTCCTACTAATTTCTAAGGATCCTGTCTGGAATAATTTTCTTATAGCCCTAAAAACACCATCACTATATAAAAATACATTATTATCAAACTATTTACTATATATCTATTCATAAAATGAAATAATATACATAATCATATGAATGATGATATCCTAGTGAGGTGACACTTTACTAATGCATAATACTAAACTTTCATTAGCTAAACCCATTATAATGTGATGATAAAATTTCGAAATGTTTTAAATAACACTTTTCTACTTGTAATATTATGGTAACTTCAAGTTCAGTATAAAGTGTTTAGTTGAACAATTTAATAACCAAAATTTCATGTACTAACACATCTTAACAAAATATCTACCATATTGACTGATGGTCCATGTAAAACAGATACAAATTGAAACATAACATTTTTATCCTAATGGAATTGGAAAGAAAAAATTACACTAACCATAGGTTCATCCCCATGGAAGTAAAGGTTGATTGTAAAATATAAGGTTTTGTAATATCATGGATGGAAAATTTACTCTCACACACAAAATCACATGGAATACAAAAATAAAAATGTAATAAATAAATATGTAACAATATAAAGAACCAACCAACTATAATTAAACAAAATAAGATAATAACCAGAGGTGCAGTAGTCAACAATATACCATATAAGATGGATAAACTTAAAATCAAATAAATAATTGAATGTTCTCAAGTGTAACAACCCCCAACATCCATACCTTTATTATACCAATGTTCCACCACATATCATCTATGACTATAGCCTCATGATGCACCACATGGGATGTACACGAGCTTTTGTAACACTCAACATTTTTTTATGAATATTTTCCTTACATAATTCTTATTATTCAATAGATATCATTGAATAAAATCATCAGATCAAGCGAACCAAGATACATACATAGTATAAAATATCCATTTTAACCTAACCATTAGGTTAGCATTAATAAAGATAACTAACAAATCAAAATCTACGGTGAAGTCCTTCACTACTAATTTTTTATGAAAAGTATAAATCAATTATATTTTTGTATTTTTGTATAATTAAATTTAGTGAATTACTATTAGTAAATGAAATTAATAAAATATATATTTTATATACTATAAAAAATATTTTTGATATTCATCCAACATATATTTTTGTCATAGGGTAAAAATAAATTGTATTTTTTGAATAAAAACCTTTACTTTTCAAAAGGGTAATTTTCCTCCTTTTAATGGAGAATCCATTTTAAATTTACATTTTGTCACATTAATAAATTTTATATAAAAACATAAACATGTTCTTTTGAATAGGGAAAAAAATTTACTATGGGTGAAATTTTAATATATTTCTAATAACCTTCAAACTTTTATAAATAGTAAAAATACAAATAATTTTAATAAAAAACAAATATTTCCATTCAACTAATTTATTGATTAAATTATAATATTTAATTGTTTTAAAGTGTAATTTTTATATTTTTTACTTCATTATCCTTAATTTAACATTGCATTCATATGGAAAAACATATCAATCTTTTTCAATGTTTTTACTTCTAAAAATGTGGTCTCTATTTCCAGGAAGAATATTAATTTTAAATTAATTACAGAAACTTCTATGTAATGAAATTTAAAAAATGGATTCCATATTTAGAGTTAGTTGGTCCAAATTATGTAAATATATTTATTTTACTTTTCGGCTTTGTGAATAATAACATTGTTAATTTCTTTATTAATACGTTAAAATGGTAAACTAAGTGATTAAGGGTAAGCATACAGTTATAAAATTACCTGAAAACTTGTATGAATATATTTAGATTATTTTTTGACATAAACCATAGATGGGATAAAATGGTGTCCTTTTGAAGCCACTTGTATGAGATTAGAATAGTTAACTGATTATATTTAATGAAAAGATAAATATTTCTCACTCAAATTTTAATAAATAATTTATTTTTTATATTATTTAATAAAGAAGATAAATATTATTATAAATACTCATTTGAAATTTAAATTTTTTTCTTTAACAAGATTATTTATTTTTAATTTTTTGTAAATCAATATTTTCCTTAATTACCTATACTTTGATGATATTAAAATTAATTAGTTAATGAGAAATCAATAAGACAAATTTTATTATAATACTAATAACCATAAAAAAATTGAAAAACACTACAAAATATTATTAGTAAAGTATATCTCGACCAAAAACATCCAAGGGTCGAGTTACAGACCCTTTGAAGCTTTATAGAAGAGATTGTGACACTTATATTGTTTTATTTTAATTAAAGTTATTTTAAAGTTGTCATATTTGTAATTTAATAAGTATAACATTTGAAATGTTGGATTATACATATGATAAATTCTACTAATATTATTCTTATAAAATCTAATACCTTAATCTTCATAATAGTCTGTTTTTTTATTTTTTATTCAACAAATAAGTATATTAAATAATTATAAATAATTGTTGTAGTAATTATTTTATTAACAGAGATTAAAAATAAATGTTAATAAAAATAACAAAATAAAAATAATTTCAGATAACTAATATTTCTAATGAATTATTTATATGACCATGACCTATTAAGAATATAAAAATATTTTTTTATTTAACTTTTTATCCTAATATTTTTAAAAATATTGTATTGAATAGTGTCCAAATTAAAACTATTGTCTGTTTATCAAAATAATGTATTATTAAATTATTTAAAAATAATTAAACATTTTTTTAAATTATATAATAATAATTATATAGTGTAAAATTGTATAAGTTGTTTATTTATGGTCTAATTAACATCAAATGACTAAATATTTCAACCATTTAATATTGAAATATTTTTTCCCAAGTTTGAAATTAAATAGAATAACTAATTGCTAATTAATAATATATGTTTTAAATTGATAAAAAAACATATCTAAAATCTATTTTATGATTATATTACAACCTTATCTCATATCATATTCTATAATGGTATATTTTGGTGGTTTTTTTATGCGGTTAGATTTTATTATAAATTAATATTTTGGGAGATCCCAAAAGTTCCCCTCACCTCAATTAAAAAAGAGAACTGCATCCCTCACCTATTCAATTTAGTTTGAGGCTTAATGATCAAGAATACCCTACCATTGTACCTTATAAACATCCCTAGTAACATTATATAGGTTCTTTTCATCAACAAAGACTAACTCTAGTGCTCTAATATGAGATTTAGAGGAAGCATGCAAAGGAAGAGGTAGTCCCCTCTATCGATTCATTCAAACATCATTCTTCTTCTAATAACTCTTCATGAGTTGTTTTATTATAATGTATAACTCTTTTATCACATATATAGTGATATCTTTATTGTGATTATGTAATAAAAAATTTCCACTTTTTATCCATCTTACGAAAAAACTAAATCACCAAGTGTGCTATTGTACAACTTAACGTCTCCATGCTGTGATGTAATGTGTTTTTCACCACCACCTTACATGTATGGGTATAATGATGGAAGAAATTAATATATATGATTATAATAAATGATATTTACTCTGGTTTAGAGTTCACCATTCACATTAGTAACATATAACAATTATTGGAATGATATCGTTGCTTGTGTGTATGTACGACCTACCATCTCCAGGATGTGATGTGATTCATTCTACATGATCTTTATTAAATAATAATTATGAGAATATATATAATTAATAAATATTTTATATATAATTTTCGTATCATTTTTAATAATATAACTATGACCTATGAATTAGAACCGTAACTTATTTGATAAAACATACATAAGCAAATGAAATAGTTTATATATGAATAACAAGTAATAATGAAATGTTATTAACAAATATATGATAATAATATCATATATTATATTGTGAAAATTACTAAGATTCTGCAATAATTCATTGAAATTATTTAAAAAATTATATAATAGGTTCAGATATTTACAACATAAATTGGACCAAATAGTTAATGGACAATTTGGAAAACTCGTTATTATCCAATATTGATTACATGTAACTATTTACTAGGGGGGTTTTTACGTGCATTTAAATGATTACTAAATATGTAATATTACTAACATTCTTAAAAAATTGTTTAAAGTTAATTTTATCCATTTTTTTTATTTTTTTGTAAACGGTATGAATTGAATATTTTATCGTTATTCGATATGAGGTATATTTTGACGTTTCCAACAAAAGTACAAGGAGAATGTTTTTTTAACATATATGGAATGAAGTGATTTTTACATCTTCATAAGAGATTATTTCCATGAGGATTCCTCTCCACGATTTAATGTTTTTTTCAAATAATTTTATATCTTTTAAAATTTTTCATAATTTTGAAAAAATAAAATGTTTTTTAAGAAGAATAGATATTTTCCCCATGAATTAATTTTAAGTGTTATTTCACAATTATATTCAATTTAAAATGGAATTTTATAGGGTAATGTTACAATTATAATATCCTCACAGTTATAATGTATTTTTTTCATTATAATCAAATGCTATATAAGAAATTAATTTTTTTACATGGATTATGTTATATAGTGGAATGATGTTACAATAAACACATTTTATTCCTTTGGTTATAATTAATGAATTATGTTATTGTGGAACATGTATAAATTATATATTTATGATATGAGAGGGACATATTTCTCCCTCTAATGAATTGGATTAATATTTATATCCCATGAGATAGATATGGCTGGAACATGAAATGATGTCAGTTCAGTATTACAGGGCTAGAATGAGAAGGGAATCTAGTTCAATAACGAACTTTGTCTACTATGATGGTCTTGTAAATGATCCTTGACTAATATTAAATTATATTCTATGATTATGTGTGTGACACAAAACATCATGTCTTTTGTTATGAATTTGGGAATTATATTCATCAATTATTATGGATTTCTTGATTTATCCCAGGACATGATATAATGATCTATCATATGAAGGATAATATTTTCAAATGTTATTTTCATATGTCTTATGATTATGATATGATTGATATCTCACTTTTTTAACCTAAATAAGTATCTGAGCTCACCCATTAAAATGATTCTTTAACAAATTTCATGAAGAAGGGTATTAAGTAAGATATTTCAAAAAGGCGTCTATTTATGATGAAATAAGTGGTAGACAACGAATATGTCTTATTAACTCATTGTTTTTGTTTTCCAATATCTAAATACATTGTACCAACACAGTCTTGTCATGTATTTTTCATATTTTGTAAATAATATTCTTCAAACCTGAAGTAATATCAATGTATGTAAACTATGGGTCGGTATAGTTTGTATCAGTGAAAATGAATAGTTATCCTTTGGAAACTAGGATGAGAAAACCTTATTAAGAACCCAAGAGATATGTCAAATAATAGGATTCAATCCACGTGTTTTAGAAATTATAATGAATAACATAGAATAAAAACTAATGTGTCCAAAATTGAAACATTATTCTAGATTTTATGGTTTAACCATTATGATTTCTTTTTATCACACTATGCTTTATTATTTTAGTCAATAGATGGAAACCAAAGGAACTGTGTTACTAATGAATGACATGGACATTGAAATGATTTCCCTCCTATGAAACCAAATGTTGTGGGAGCTATAATGAAGAATATTATAGTTGTGCTCATGAATATGTCTCATGCTATGAATCATACAGGACTACAAAACATGAAAAATAGAGAACATAATTTTGTTGAGTCCTTCAGAAGGCAGCATCCATTTTCTAATAGGGGTTCTTCTGATTCATTAATGGATGAACAATGAATCATTACCATTGAACAAATTTTTTTGACCACTATTTTTCAGAACATGATAATGTCATCATAGTAGTCAATCATTTGGAAGGTGAAGTTGATTTATCATTGAACTTTATCATGAATACAATGTAAACATATGAAATTAAATCCATGTAATGGGATGAGTTCAAGAACATATTTTCAATAATTACCTCCCCATATTCTATGAACAAATATAGAGTAGGAGTTCCTTAAACTTATGAAAAAGGACATTAAATCTATTGGTACCTAGGAAGATGGTTTAAAAAACATTCATTGAAGGATTATGAAATTATTATCCAACATGATAGTAACATTAATCTATTATTTTGTGGATTAAAACCATGTATATTAAGGGAATTTGTCATAAGGGACTTCAATACATATGAATAAATTGTTCTATGTGCTCTCCAGGTTGATATGGTGATTGGATTAACCCATCAGTAGTATAGATTTGAAAAGAAATGAAGAATGGAAGTCAATGGAAAATCCAAAGACTACACTAAAAAGGGGAATAGTTTTCCCTTATGCTAAATGTTTGGAAAGAAATATAGAGAAAATTTCCTTAAAGGGACTAGTTATTGTATTATGTGTGGAAAATAATGTCATTGGGCCGTTGGATGTCATAGTGATGGTAAAAAATTTCTAATTATATGTATAAAGAAAAGGCTCCATGAAATTTAAACTCATACAATCTAATGTTACAACTCAAAGTAAATGGGTAATTATGGAAATCAATGACCTAATCCAAGGGTTATTGGTGATTATCAATTCCATTAAATTCTCAAGGCCAAAGAAAATGGAAGTTGACATTTGATCACAATCAACAATGTGGAGTATGATAATAAAGTGGCAAAAGGCACATATACCATCCAATCTATAGTAAAAAAATGTTTTATTTCATTCTGGATTCATCCACCTCCTTTTTGAAGAATTTTCTACCGGTATCACCGTATTTCCTCATCAATTAGATGATGAGATAGTTGTAAAAACTCATGATGGCACAATGGCTTCGTAAAAGGTTTATAAAATTACTTCAATTAATGTTTATGGGGAATTTCTTCCTACCTTTATTGTGATGCTTCCTATATTTGAATTTAATGTGATTATTAGCATGGATTGGATTTCCCAATATGGAGCTCATATCAATTACCAATTAATGGAAGTCACATTTCATAATCCATATCAATCTATGATCTACAATTGATGCTAGGATGAATTATACCTTCCAGTCGATATTTATTCTATCATATGGGTCTTGATCCCTATAAAAGAAGGATATCTATCTCAAATGGTTGGAAAAAACTCATAATTATGAATACACCCATTTTATGGGAGTTTAATGATGTCTTTCCAAAATATTTACCAAGTCCTCCACCAAATCATGAAGTTTATTTTTCAATTTTACTCCTACAAGGTGCTATTCATATTTTAAAAAAACCTTATAGAATTCTCCCAATTGGGTTTCAGGAATTTAAGAATAAACTCCAAGAGAATCATGGAAAGGTATTTGTATGACCTAGTGTGTCACCTTGTTATGTTTTTTAAGAAGAAATATTAATCAAATAGACTCATCATTGATTATCAAGAACCTAACAAGATCATTATTATGAAAACATTTTATCTTCCCCGCATTGATGACATATTCAACTAAATATGTGTAGCCCAATACTTATCCAAGATTCATATTCATTCATTATATCTTCAGTTAAGGTTCCAGAAAGAGGATATTAAAAAATGAAATTCTATAAATTTTATGGACACTATGAATTTATATTGATGCCGTTTGGTCTTATTAATTTCCCCACTATCTCCATGGAACTGATAAAAAGAGTCTTTAGAGACTGTCTAATTCAATTTTTGGTAGTATTTATAGATTATATTCTATAATATTCAAAGTTAATGGATGAACCTGAAGATTAGATGATAATTTTTCTGATGACCCTGATATAGGATATGTTTTACGAAAAAAAACTTATTTTTTGAATTTTGGAATCACAAATTATCATTTTTGGGTCACATAATATCAAAAGAGGGGATATTTGTGGATAAAAAAAATAGAAGTTATTAAATGTTGGACAACACCAACAACGGTAAGTGAGATATGAAGTTTTATTGGTTTGGATAGATATTTTCAACATTTTGTGAAATAGTTTTCATTAATTTATAATCCAATGACCATGTTGACTCAAAAAAGAATTATGTTCATGTGGATGGAGGAATGTGAAAATATTCTCATTAAGCTGAAAAAAAGGTTAGACATTTCTTCTATGATCACACTACGTTATAGAGTATAAAGTATTTTGATCTATATTGATGCATACTAATAGGGGATTGAAGTTATTATAATGATAAATGATACTGAGACTTCTTTTTCCACGTGATAATAGAAAATCTTGAATCAAAATTACATAACTCACTATTTGGAGTAAGTTACAGTATTAAATACATTAATGATATGGAGGAATTATATTTATTGTGAAAGTTGTGACATTTATACTTATCATATAATTTTAATGTTAATTTTTACACAAAAGGAGAAGAATATGTGCTAAATAGGATGGTTGGAGTTGATTAAGGATTACGAATACTCAATACATTACCTCCATGGGAAAGAGAACAAGGTGGAAGATTCATAGAGATGAATTTTGTAGCATATTCATAATTAGGATCAAAAAATGTCCAATATTTTATGGATTTTCAATGAATTGATCTTGAAATTTTAATGGAAGTAGAGAAAATTTATCTTTATCAAATAAATTTCAAACCAACTGTACAAGTGAAGACTAGGGAGGTGGAGATGGATGATATAGAGGAAAAAAACAAGTTGATAAATATTTATAAATTAAACCTTGATTGTGATGGAATAATAAGGTTCTGGAATTAGGTTTGTATTCCTCCCATACTAGAAGTAAATAAGGGTATATTAGAAGAGGCTCATAGTTCATCATTATATATTCACCATGGAAGAAAACAGATTTACATAGGTATGAAAGATTATTTCTTGTGGGATGGTATGAAAAGAGAAATTTCCAAATATGTCTCTTGGAACATGGGTTTTCAGAAAGTTATGGATGAGATACAATAGTCTAAGGATATTTTTAAACTATTACACATACGAGAATGGAAATTGGAAAACATCATTGTGGACTTTGTTGTTAGACATCCCAAAACATCTAAAGGCCATAATAATATATGGGTTATAATTGATCACCTCACAAAGTCGACATACTTGATTTTTATTAGAGAGGACTTCCCTCTGTATCACCATTCCATGATATATGTAATTGAAGTGGTAAGATTGCAGGGAATACCACTATCCATTATATCATACAGAGATCTAAGGTTTACCTTGATGTTCTAGTGAAGTCTTTATTAGGATCTAGATAATAAGTTATGTTTCATCACTGATTATCATCCTCAAATAGAAAGTCAGTCTAAGAGGACAATTCAAAAACTAGCTGACATTTTTAGAGCTTACTTTATGGATTTGAAATGTTGATGGGATCAACACCTACCTTTATTGGAATTGGCATACAACAATAGCTTTCAGTATAGAATTATAATGACTCCTTATTAATACCTCTATAGAAATATGATCACAACACCAAATTTATAGGATGAAGTTGGAGAATGATATCTATTAGGAGTAGATATTGTAATGAAATGGAAGAAAAGGTCAGATCTATTAAACAACTCATAATAGAAGCTTGGAGTCGATAAAAATGTTATTTTACCAACTGAAGAAAAAACATAGATTTTGACATGGGAGAAGAGGTGTTTCTAAAAATATCTCCCTAGAAGAGGGTAATCATATTTGGAATGAAGGGGCAACTAATCCCTATATATATTTGACCTTTTGAAATTATAGATCATGTTGTGAAAATAGATTACTGATTGGAGATTCAATAGAATATCTATCATTTTCATGATGTGTTTCATGTATCTGTCATGATAAATTAAATATTGTATCGTTCACATGTACAAAACATAGAATTTGTACAGTTGCAGCTAGATCATTCTTATGATGAAAAACTGCTAGATATTATGGATCATAGAAAAAAAGTTTTATAAACAAGAAAACATTATTAGTTAATGTTTTGTAGAAGGACCACCAATTTGAGGATTCTATTTCAGAACCAAACCATATTATAATGGAGATGTTTCCCCATTTTTTGTATCCATGTGACTAATTTTGAGGTAGAGATTCAGTTAAATGGTGGTAGAATGTAACACCCTTATCTTTTAATAAAATAATTTCATTAAATAAATTTAATTCATCAATAACATGCATTCCTGAAATTGTGAGTTCATGAGAACTATGAGATGTCTGTAATATAAAATGACCATTTTAACCTAACCATTAGTTGATCAGGAATAAATACAAATGACTTATGATAATTAATTGTGAATTCATTTTCTACAAATTACTATTGAAAAATATAAATCAATTATATATTTTTAATTTTTTTTGTATTAATAAATTGTGGGAATTAATTTTATTAAATGAAATTAATGAAATATATATTCCATTTACATAATAGAATAATTTTTATGTTCATAAAATAGATATTTTTTGGGTATGAATAAATAGTATTTGATGTATAAAAACTAATATTTTTCATCACTCTAATTTGACTTCTTTTAATAGAGAACCCATTTAAATTAATATATTGAACCATTAATATTTAAAATGAAAACCAAAACATTTAATTTGTAATAATGATATAAAAATTTACTATGGAAGAAATGTTAAAAAAGTTTATATAACATTCTAAAGTAAATGAATTTTAAAAATATGCTAGATTTTAATTACATATAAATTTTTTTAAAAAAATATTTTTTATGATGAAATTATAATATTGAAATTTTTTAAAAGTATATATATTATATATTTCTATCTTTGAATATATTTTACATCATTAATATTAATTTTACATAGATTTTAGATGTAAAACCATTTCAATATACTGTAATTTTTTATCTTTTAAAAACACATTCTTTCATACCGACAATGGGAATAATTTTATATTAATTTCTAAAAGGTATGTGTTTTTTAATTTTGAAAAATGTATTCCTTATTTGGAATCATTATGTAAAAATTTATGTATATAATATTTTTTTGTCATTTGGAATAATAACTACAATATTTATTTTAATACGGTAAAATGTTAAATCGCATAATTAAGGATATGAATATTCTTATCAAAATAATCTAAATCATTTATTAATATCATTGGATGTGTGTTTTTATATTTAGATCATACTTGTGTACAAATTATGTCCATTGGATTCCCATTATATGAAATTAGGTCATTTAATTTATTATATTTATAGAAAAGTTAAATATATCAGATTCAAATTGTAATAAAAAAATCATTTTTATATATAGTTATACAAAAGTCAAATTAGATTATAAACACTAACTTTAAAGCTATAATATTTTATTTATTATAAAAATTTATTTGTAATTTTTTTAAAATCAATAAATACCATAAATACTTATACTTTGATGATGTAAAAAAATTAATTAATTGACGATAAATCATTTTAATATTTTTTATTATAAGACTAATTACCCTAAAAATTCCCAAACAGTTGACCAAGTATTATTGGTCATTTATATCCCAACCATAGACATCCATTGGTCGTGTTAGAGACCATTTGTGGCCTTAAAATATATATTGTTACAATTATAGTTTTTATTTTATTTAATGTAATTTTATAGTTGTCACATTAATAATTTATTATGTAAAACATTTAAAGTGTGGGATTTAATGGAATATAAATTTGAATAAAAATATTTTTCTGAATGATATTTGATTTTTACCCATCATAGTTTTTTATTATTTATTATTATTCTTCAAATAAATATATTAAATAATTACCGAATGTTGATGTAGTAATTATTTTATTTATAAAGATAAAAAATAAATGTTATTAAAAGTTTTAAAATAAATATAATTTATTATAATTAATATTTATAATTAATTTTATAGATTACCTTTACAAATTATAAATATAATAAAATATTTGGTTCAAATTTAAATTTCTATCTCAACATTTTTAAAAATCAATGAATTCAATAGTGTCAAAATAGACACTATTGATTGTTTATCAAATTCATGTTTTATTAAATTATTAAAAATCAAATTTTTAATATATATTAATAAAAATAATATGGCATAAAATGATCTATGGTATTTATTTATGGTCCAATTTACATTGAATAAGTAAATATTCCCTCATTTTCATATTAAAATATTTTTCACCCTAGTTAAACATTAAATAGGATAACTACGAGTTAATTAAAATGAAAAGGATAAAATCGACAAAAAAACAAGTTGAAAATCTATTAGTTAGTGATATTAGAATCCAATCTCATATCATCATCAAAATTGGTACAATTTTGTGGTTTAGTTATGGTGTTTTGTTTTATAATAAATTAATATTTTTTCAGATCTCAAAAGTTCCTCTCACCTTAATTATAAAAGGGAACCACCACCCTCACCACTTCACGTCACATTGAACCTTAAGGATCTTCCATCCCATTCCTACTTCCTTCCTTTATATACTTTATAGATGTTTTGGTCTTTTTTCAGAGACTATTTCTCGTTATCTAAGAGAAGATTTAGAGGAAACACGATGAAGAAGAGTTAATCTCCTCTATCAATTTTTTAAAAATTATTTCTTCTTCTACCTCCTCTTCATTATATATTTCATTATAAATTATTAAATCCAGTTTCACATACAAAATAAGATCTTATTAAAATTTTTTAACAAAAATATTTCACTTTCAATCTATCCATTGAATAAATTAAATCACCATGCATGCATATGTGCAGTTTACCGTCTCCACGCCATGCTGTAATCTTTTTTTCACCACCACCTTACAAGGATGAGTGTAATGAGGGAAATAATAGCTATATATTATTATTATAGTATTATATTGATTCTAATATATTATAAAGTATTCACATTAATAAAATTCAAAAATTATGGAAATGACATTGTTTCCCATGCGTATATATGGCCTACTATCTTCATAATACTATGTGATTCAGTCTATATGGTATTCAATAAAGAATGATTATGTAAATATATATAATGAATAAATATTATATATATAATATTAATATCCTTTTTTCGTGATATATATTTGACCGATGAATGGAAACCAGAATTTATTGGACAAAACATGCATATGAAAATGAAGTAGTTAATACCCGAATAACAAGTAATTATGAAATGTTATATAAAAAAATATGATCATATTTTATATCATAAAAAATAACTATGATTTTAAATAAGTCAATTAAATTATTTAATTTATTATAATTGTGTTCTAGTTATATACAAAGGAAATCATACTTAAATGGTAAGGGAAACTCTTGTAATCTCATTATTATCCCATATATTTTTTATACATAAGTATTTATTAGGGTTTAATAATCATCCACTTCCATTTTTCATAAATATGTAATAATATTTATATTATTCTTCAATTTTTTTATGTAAATTATATCGACTGGTGGATTTTTAGTAAATTCTACAAAGGGAATCTTTTATCATTATTCGATATGATGTACTTTTTGAATTTTCTAGAAAAAGTTAGAAGAGAATGTTTTTTAACATAAACAACATGAATTTATTTTTACATCTTACCATTCCATATTTATAGGAATCTTACATTAAAAAATTTAAATTTTATTTTCTAATACATTCATTTCCATTAAAAATTTTGTCATTTTGAGAAACGAAAGTATTTTTTAAAGAAGAAAGGATATTTTTCTCAAGAATTAATTTCATGTGTCATATCAAAATTATTTTCCATCTAAGATGGTATTATATTATTTTTTTATGTTTCAATTATGAAATCCTTATTATTCCTATGATTTTACAATGTTTCTTATGAATCTATATTTATGAAATCCATTTTTACATGGATTATGTTTCAGTGGAATGTTGTTTAAAGAAACCAATTTTATTCCATAGGTTATGGTGAATGTTTTATATTATTATAACACACATAAGAATGATCTCATTATGATATTGTTTTAATCCATATATCCCGAAAATTATATGGGTAATGATTAAAATCTCATTATAAAAACATGGCTATAATGGGAAATGATCTTGGTTTAGTAATACAGGGCAGGAATGAGGAGTGAGATCGGTTCAGTAGTTCAATTTTCCCTCTGTGTTGGTCTTGGAAATGTTCCTTGAATAATTTTCAATGATATTATATTATAATTTAAATTCCACAAAACTTATTATCTTATGTTATGACTTTATGGATTACATTTATCGAAGCTTATTAAATTTCATGATTTATCTCATGGAATGATATCTTCATCTTACACACACAAGATATGGTTTTATAATGATTTTTCATATGTCTTATGATTTTTATATGATTGATATATCCTTTATTTAACCTTATTGTTAATCTAATATCACCCATTCATTTTTTTCTTCTATATAGTTCATTAAGAATTGTATTAAGAATGATATGTCAAAAGGGGTCTATTAATGACGAAATAAGTGGGAGATAAGGAAGATGTATTATAAACCATTTTTCTATGATTCCTTATTTCCAGAAACAATATACCTATATACTAATATCCTATATTTGTTATATTCTTTAATGAACATTCTTCATCATTAATATAACATCAATTTATATAAATTATTTTTCAATCTATCTTTCCCTTACCTGTATCATGAGGAAAAACATATTCATATGAACCAAGGTGTACATGCATGTGTTGAGTACTCAAACCAGTAGGAAATTACCAAGAATTCTTACACACCCCACTATAATAATAAAGAGTTATAATAAAATTATATATATTTATATATAACATTATATAATATCTATAATTATTTAATAAATTACAAATCAAAATCGAAAGAAGTAATCACATAATAATTCTCACCCATGTAATGAGTATACCTACCCATAAAAGTAACCAACCAATGTATTCAACATACAACATGTCCTCTGATAAAGAAAAACATTCATGTGGCCCCATCCCTCCAGACCCATGCTAGAACCAGTGGGTATAATTCAATGTTCCTCTAATTCAGCATTGTAGCATAGTCTGAAATAATAAGGCTATTATATGCATCTAGAACACAATACTCTAATTCCCATTCTATTTTAGCCACCAAAAAATTCCTTGAAAACAAAAAAAATTAGTTAATTGAATATGTTATTGGTTTATACCATAAACCCAATTTTCAGAACCAAAAATATATTTCTTATAAAATTATGCTATAAAATATTTTCCCTCAAAACATTTTGGAATTAATCATTCTGAAACCAAATCCTTCATATTTGAGGTATAAGTTGGGTGACAGAGAATCCTAATCTTTCCAATATTTTCATCCTAAAAAATTGAACCATGATATCATAGATAAAATATATTAAAACCTTATGTTTCCTTGGAATAATACTCCTTCAATCCAATAGATTTCATTCCATATAAAAACGAATCAAAAAAATCAACAAGAGGACCATTGAGGTTGGACAGTCCAAGGAATAGGATGAAGAATGATAAATTTTGTGGGAAGGGGGGGGGTTGAAAATATAATTTCAAAACATTTTATTTCCATTCATGGTTTGTTTCATAGTTTTCATCAATTTGTCAACCATCAAAATCGATATTATTTGAACACTTCCCAATATCACAAAATTTGAACAAACCATTCACCAATTATGCACCATCTAGAACACCATGTTTACGTTGACATGACTACCTAGTAGTTCAACACAACATCGATTAACTATTTACTAACTACACGGTCTCCTAAACTCCTCTAAAAAAATATAACAACCCACCATAATTTCATGAATCCAACACTACAAATTTCAAAACATAAAATAATTTGAAACATTAAAATGCCTTAATATATTGGTTTTACACACCAAATATAATAATAATAATAATATTATTGTTATTATTTTCCTTACATGAACATGCCTCATAGATAATGTAAATATAAATAAATAAATTATTAATTATTTCAATTATATTTAATGTATCATTCCCAAAAGATTGACAACATAGTATACCAATCATGATAATATACCATTGATTTTATAAATACTGGAGTAATACCTATTTATTTAAATATATAAATATAGGTGAATTATTAATTAAATAAATTAATATTATATCCACTAAAACACATGAATAATTATTTATTCAACATTCAACTCAAATATATATTCATTGAAGGAACTCAAAATTTATTTCAAGCGACCAAAATAACTAAAATATTTATAATTTCTCATAACATGAGAATAATATTTATTCTACTTTTACAGTAGTATATAATTTAAGAAAGGTTTTGGATATATTTACTCCGCGAAACTCTAGGAATCATTCTTAGTGGCATTAGACTAGCTCACTTAGTGTTCATGATCAATATCTAGAAACACAAAAATGCATCTATAGAGTTAAAATTTAATGTCGTAATGGGAAGAACATAAAATAAAAAATCCATTGTTAATATAATCACCTTTAATTGACATCATATAAAACAAGTTACATCACATGTTCCACCAAACTATATACATGGTATATTTAAAATAATAACTCTCTTAAATTAAATGTGATGATAAAATCTCAATGGAAATGTAATTTTACCAGAATGTTCAATTCCAACCAAATAGAAAATTATATCAACTTCAATAAGAATTTGAGGGAAAAATAATTTCATGAAATATTTATTAATTTCATATCAGTAATGATTCTCACAACATATCCTACCTCACTACAATAAATATTATTATTGTTTTCATCAATACATAAAAGCACACTATTCCTAATGTTCCTCAATAATAATATCAATTATAAAGACAAATAGATGCATTGACAAATAATAATAACAAAAGAAACATAATACCTGTGCAATTTCAATGGGTCAGTCTGTTCTCAGACCCTTCTCTCTTAAAGTTTAACTTCAGAGAAATTTTGGAGAATATGCGTCATTAAATTTTGGGCCTACTACTCTTGATAGCCTATATCATTTGTACCTGGTCATATGATGTCATCCATCGATATAAAATTAATTTAATAATATTATCATTATAATTCAAGATTTGTATCATATCATGGAACCACTATAACATCATTATGTGATAAATACATTAAGGGAATTATCAAATTAAAGAAAAAATTTGAATAATCATTGTGTGCTATCATATATATTAACATTCAATACAATGAATATAGAGTCAATCTATTATAAAATTTAGTTGGTTCTAGGAATCATAATTTGAAAATTTCTCACTTTCACAAGAGCTAACAACTATTAACATTGAGTCTACTAGATACCAGTAATTTTCATCCTTATAATAAGATATTGATTTAGTTAATGGGTCTACCACATTTTACTACATATATATGATTCTCATGAAGTACTCACCCTTTTAAGAAAAATCTTTCAAGAAGTGATACATATTTATTTTATTCTTGAACCATTGATATCTTTGTGTCTCTTTGTAGAGATAAATCACTATAGTATTATCATAATATGATGTTATATGGTCTTTACTTGTAGTCAAATCATCATGATATTGGATTATGTTGTGTATATACAACTCTTCCTTAGTTACATCAAAAGATGCAATTTAATGAAATTCTACTATATAATTCGTGAACACTACACTATTTGAGACATTCTAACACAAAGCTTATACATTGTGTGAGAGTACAAACCATATCTATGAAATTAGATCATCGTGATCTATTTATCCACTATAATTTATATATACCCTTATGACTTGCTACTCAGCTTCTCCTTAATCCATGAACAAACCCTTAGTACATCTTAGATATTTTAGAATTGTATTTACATCCAACCAATCATAGTCTCTTTGTTAAGTTCAACATCTTTTTTCCATGATAAAGGAATAGGGATCATCAATCATAATATTCTAAATGGTTTACATGATCAATCCTCAAACTGATGGGTCAAGAATAAAGTTCATCAATTATCTATCCAATTATCTTTGAGTAATAATATTCTTAGAGATATGTATTCCATGGGACATCTAAAATAACACATCTTTTATTGTTACATACCAAATTGTATCAAAATAAATTCAATCTATATACCTTGACTTATTCTAGGCTTCCACTTATATATATCTGAAATGATCTTCATCCCAAGAATGTTGGTAACTTCACCCAAGTCTTTCCTATAGAACCATGTGCACAAAATTATTTTAATTGACTATAAGATTAGTATATAAATTATAATATGTAATATTTCATTAACATAGAATACTATGAATAGAACCCCACCCCCACTAAATTATTTATAGAAAAATGGAATATATTCATTCTTTATGAAACTAAATTACCTTATAGACTAATAAATGTGAATTTTTTATTATCTATATGATTATTTCAATTTATAAATTGATCTCTTTATCTTGAATACCCTATTGGAATCTTTTGGATTCCCAGACCTCTATAGTTGTGTCATATAAGAATATTAATGATGTTTTATATTAAAGAAAGTAGTTTTGACATCCATAATAAATATTTCATAATATTGAATAAATAATATGGAAATAATTATTTTCATGTATATTATTATGAAAAATATTGAAATGGTTTCATCATAGTCTATGACATGAAACTGTTTAAATGATTTTGATACTATTTGTTCTGAATATTCATTAACATTACCTTCTATGACCAGTTATCTCTTTAATACACATTTTCACACAATGGATTTACATCTAATTAAGGAACAAATGGAACCAATAATTGGATCTGATACACAGAATTCAACCCAAATTCAGGACATCAAACCATCATTCAAAATATATGGTACTAACTGCATATTTGTATAAGAGAGGTTCATTTTTTCAACTAATAATTCATCACCATCATTAATGACTAAAAAACATATCTTTGGTTCTATGAACTCTTAGGGATCATATGTAGTACCTGTATCTCAAGAACAATATCATTCTCAAATTCTTGGAGAATTTATCCCCATTCATCTTCTTTATTATCTTTAGAATAAGAAACATCTAAATATATATTTCACCCACTTTATATTCTTAATATGTGCATCCTCAAAAGGATTAGGACATTTTTTGCCACAATTACCATCATTGTTGAGAGGATATATTTCTAATATCCCATTGTTTCCTCATGATATCCTATAAATATACACATTATTCCAGGGAGGTGCTAGTTTATTTCTAGATGCATCCTTAAAAAATTCTTGACAAACCCATACATGAGTTTCTAAGAACATATATTTCATCCCATACAATAAATTATACTAAATACAATTTATCGCTTTAGTTATCACTATGTTTTTCATGTCGGCCAAAGATTGTAATTTAAATACCCATAATTATGATGGAAGATGGGAATGACTCATCATGTATATCGATATTTCTACCATGTTTTAGGCTCTCCTTTCACTAACACCATGAAATTTTTAGTATACAATGTAGTAAATTAAGAGATAATTTCAAACTCACTGGTTAGTCAACGAAATTTTAGTTTATATAATCTCCACCTATATATAATTGACGATTAATTATCTTTTTATTAATATGATTATATACATTATTCATAAACTCCTTGAATGTCTCTAAGTATTTGAACATATTCATCATTAATCAAAAGAATTATTGTTTACTAAATTCATTGGTAAAATTATTGATGTATGAGTTCCCAGATATAGATTATATAAGATGTGGTTTGAAGACATTATTATTTACCAATTTTAAAATCTTTAGTTACATTTCACCATTTACAATTATCTTTTTTAGTATTCTATCCAAGTAAAAATTGTGACCTCTCTCTAATGGTTTTAGTGCAATAGAATCAAAATAATCTTCTTGATATATATGTTTCCAGTGCTTCTCATTTACATGAAAAAAAGTGATGCCAAAATTGTGTGTGATATTGGTCATGTGAACTTAATTAGTTATAAATTTGGAAAACAAGGTTATAATATTTTATTAAATTAGGAATCTTCTTGAGCAACTCAATACAAAGAAAATACAAACATTTTTAAAGGAATAATTTTTTTCCGAATTTAAATACCATGATATCTATGTATTATATTAACATTAATTTAATGTTAATTTTAATCTCTGAACATAATGATAGTTATTCATGACAAGAATCATTTCTATTGAAAATATATGTTAAAAGTATACTATTGAATAAGTAGTTATCATTACTCTTTTGTAAGCCCAATGATCCACCTCCCTCTTCACTACCATCTTTAAACAAATTGCTTCTAAAATTTAGATAAAAATGTGGGAACCAAGTGTTATATATAATACTATACTTATATATATATATATATGTTACATTTAATAATATATTTACATTAATATTTATCTTTTTTTCATGGTGATATTCTTACTCTTGTGACCCTTCTTTTCACATTAAAAAAATTTGATATCTTGATCATTTTACCCCATATCAATCATCATCTTAAATGAAGAATGACACTCAGAATACTTATAATTAGATTAATTATTTGGGGCCTTTTTCTTACACATCATAATATTAACCATAAAACTCTAATACTATTATTCCACATTTCATTATCATATTGGAGAATATTTTTAACATGTTACTTAGTTGAAATCTCCATATTATTCATGTTAAAATTACCAAGAAAGAATGTAATTCTCAGAGGGTGTGAGGAATGAAAAATATTTATGTGAAAATCATATTTTAGATTGAATTCCAAGATGTCCAAATTATCAATACCTCCAACCATTTTTACTATATGAAAGACTCTTAAAAAACCTTCTCAAATCATTCATGGGAAGTGTTCTTTAGAGATCTCATACAGCTCTGACCTTGCATTATCCTGAAAGAGATCAAAAATGTGACACATCATTCAATATACATATTGTTTTTCATGAGTCTTTGAAAGATAACTATTCATGGATGATAAGATAAAATACCAAACCTCTACCATATCATCAATGTGGTTTATATAGATAAAAATTCATTTTTCATTTTCCTCCTTAGAAGGTTCTTAAAGAACATTGGATTCCAGCTCATCAGTTATCCATTCATGGTATAATACATTGTGTAATAACATGTACCACTCCCATGTGTTATTTTCTGCATGGTGGTTATCATTCATTAAAATTGAATGTAGATTTAATTTTAAAGTCATATTACTTTTCATTTTATAAAAAATAATAAAAATTGGGCTTATTTCAATATCTCGACTACTAAACATGATGTAATAAATTTTTTTAATAGTCTGCATATATATTATGAAATCCAAATATTCCTTACCATTTGATTATGAATATCATAATTCATGAATATTTTAGTGGAAAGGTTCCATATTTCCATTCACATAAACAATGTTGATGTTAGTTAATATAATCAAATGAATTTAATTAGGTGTTTCTTATCAGCAGCATTATATTACATCTCCTTTTTATGTGGAGGGGAATCCCAATCATTCAATCCTATAGTTGTATATACTCAACAGCATCCTACATGTTTTACTATGTCTAATATATGTGATCAAATCATTATACAAACTAGATTTTATTGACCAAAAACCTTTTCTTGAACTATTTAATGAATGGATGAACCACAACGGTGGCTAAAAACTTTGAAATATGGATTAATCATTTCTCAAGTAGTGGAAGGACTTATTAATTAGAATTTTTATTATGATATTTTATCTTTATAATTAAATATTCTGTATTTTCCCAATCGACATTCTAATTAATATTATTTGGATTTTACCTCTATGATCGAAGATTAATTAAAAAATAAATTCATGTATACTCTATTTATTTTATGTGGTAATGTAAAGAATACAATAAAAATAATCACAAGACCCTGAAACTAATAAAAATAAAATAAATAATAGTTAAAAGATAATGAGCATTATATATATGATAGTTTATCAAGATGATGATAAACTACACCCCAACCCTAGGGAAAAAACTCATTCATCCAATGATTGGTTCATATTACAGTAGTCTCTATGTATCAAATGTATAATCATAGTTGGTCCGACATAATATTAGATTATGATCCTCCACCTCTCTATAAAGTTCCATCCTTTACATTTATTTAATGACAGACATTTTTTTATACATAACTCTCATAGATATGTTTTAATGATCACAAATAACTTTTTTTGTTCTAAAAAGTTCATTTACTAAATATTTATCTATTTTAATTGAGTATATTTATAGGTTTTCAACCCACTAAAGGATGGTTCAATGAATATCTTGGATGGGAATTTTACAAGGCCAAAGAAGTTATTACAGATGGATACTTGGTAAGGTTCCACTAAGCGATCCATGGAACAGGATAAAACTAGTAGACCCACTGGAATTGCATAGGCTACACGATGGATCTCACCGGAAAAAATATAGTGTTTATAGAAGCCTCTAATCATACATGCATCATACTAACCCCCGTATAGATACTACAGATCAATCAGCTGAGTTAGCTAAAGTGGTCCGAGGACTCATTTATTATATTTAAACATGCAATGGATTTGTAATTTATGAATTCATTGAATCCCATTCGATTTTAGAATATTCATAGATCCCTTAAAGGCTATATATTTACCTATATATAGGATTGGTACCTAATAGTAATGTGTTAACTCATTATTCCATAAACATCGACCAATCTCCTAGCTCAATTCTATCAATTTGTTATGTTTCTCTACATACATCTATTGTGCTTATTTGTAAATCTATGATTTTTCAAAAATATTTATATCTAATTCCATATCAGGAATTATTTTCTCATAATTCTACAATTGAGTGTGTCTACATCAATAGGTTTGTTCCTAAAAATACTTCTCTTTTAATCATAAATCATTTCGTGTACATGGTTTATCGTTGAAACTAAGGATCCTTAAGTTTCATAATTAAAATTGATCAAAGAATGTGCCATTATTTGATTGTTATTGGAGGCCACTAAATCCATGTTATCTTTCTTGGATTCATGGATACTTTTTAATTAAAGGTATATTAATATGAAATCCTCATGAAATTTAGGTGGGAAATATTGGGGCTCATAATTGAGTTATTTCCAAACTCTATTATCATAATTTGTTCCTTTTATTATTCCAATAGTCCATATAATTTACATTTTAGCGTATATTAATAAATTAATAATTTATTAATTCATTCTTAATTTTTAAAAATCATTTTAATTTTTTAATTTATAAAAATCGTATACATATTAAATTAATGTTATATTTCGACAGTGTTATTTATTTTACAAGATACATAAATATTTAACTTACATTTCTTATTTTAACATAGAATTTATTTATAAAATTGTATCACATTTATAATTTTAATTTTTTTTAATAAAATTCAACCACATCATTCAATTATACTTTTCCTATAATTAGTATCAAATAAGGACTTGTTTTTATTTTTTTATGTCCTTTCTGTAAAAAATTTATATCATAAAATAATAATCTATTTTAATAAAATGATATTTAAAACATGAATTCACCTCTAGAACCCAAGGTTATCAAAAATTATACTCGATTCGTTAATTTCAATTATTTTATGAAAAATAATATTTAGTAGAAAAATCTTATATCTACTTTTCTTAGAAGCATTGTTCATCATGTTTGGAAAATTTTTATTCATGACTACACACCAAATAATGAATTAGAATAACTATGAACTCCCACTATTATTTCCTTATTCGAACATGATAGAAAATTCAGGAATTATTATCATCATGGTTTATATATAAATTAATTTAATCATGATATTACTTGAAAAACATGTGTTTAAATTTGAAAATTACTTCAAGTTACTCATGAAAGAACCTATAATGTGAAATATAAGAGACTTGATATGTATATATATGTTTTTAATGTTTTACCATGCATCCAAGGGAATATAATTAGTATGTGTTTTATTGTTTTGGTAACATATTCAATGGATAAATGTATCATAGTAATGTTATTTTTATGAAATTACTTGTGAAAAAGATACATTGGTGTTTTATATGTACTTGGGATCCTGTGGTAAAAATATTTTAAGATTTAAATGATATCTAGAACATAAATGTTGATGAACCCATTTTATTGGTCATGACCTATGAGATCACCATGAAGAAAAAAGCTAAAATATATGAAAAGTAAGTGTCGAAAAATTGGAAAATTTATTTAAAGGTAATTAATGATGATTTTTCTAGATGTTATACTGAGATTTTAAATTTATCTAAGAAAGTAAAAAATTTTGATGAATAAGATATCCTTAAAACATGAAAAATTTTATATTGAATGAGAATAAACCAAGGTAACCTAAAAATACTATTGAAACAAAGGCCACAACAAACTTGAGTGTCCAACACAATAAATAATATTAAATAAAAGATAAAAGGTATGAAAGCCATATATATATTTTCTTGGATTGTAAATTATGACTCTATCTACTCATATGAATCATGTGTTGAAAGTAAAAAAATTTACATTTCCAAAACTGAGGTATGTGATAAAGTTAATTATCCTACGTCTTTAGCTACTAATTCTTCAATTTTTTATTATTCTTCAATATAAATAAATTATGAATAATTAGGGGATGAATTTTTTTAACCAAACAAAGAATTAAAAGAACTAAAAATAAAATATATTCAAGTTCATTTTTAAAATAATGAACATTAAAACGAAAATAAGTATTTATAATTTAAATTAAATGATAATCCTAATGTTGAAAAACAATAATAAACTACTAAAAGAAAAAAATTCCTCTTTAAATGTTTAACCAAGGGGAGAAATATTTAAATTATCATATGAATTCTCAATAACATGTAATAAATTATTTATTGTTTTATAAATTCATGATGAAAGTAAAAAAATATTACTAATGTTGTAAATTTATTTTCACAAAATAAGCAATTCAATTATTATATAATAATAGATAATATCATTTATGAATGTGATTCATAAATTTAATTTTATGGAAGGCATAAATCTATCCATCTCTTTTGTAACACATTGTTTAAAATTTATTAATGAAAATCAAATTAAAAACAGTTGTGGATTTAAAAATCAGTCTCAGATAACATTTTTGGAAATAGTTTTTATTAAAAAAATCTTTTTTTATTATTTTTTATAAAAAATGACTCCGAGGAAAACTGAAGGAGCAACATGGTACTTGAAAATATGGTTTTAATGAGACATGGTTGATTAATAATCTATGTTCAATCAATCATGAAAAAATCTACTTCTATATTTGACATAACACAAAGAGTAGAATAACTAGTATTGGTTCTTTTCATTATTGTATATTTTATCATTATTATAATGTATTATTTTGTGGTGTGTTAAAAAAATTAGTTTCAATAATTTATTTAGATTCATTCTCTCTAAATTTTGTTGACATTATTAAGGGGGAGCAGGGAAAAGCTATTTTCTAGGACTAATAATTTTGGCTAAGTCAATCATATAAATCAAGAGTTTTATATATTCCAATTTATTTCAAAAATATTTTATATATGAAAATATTTTTTAAAAAATTTTAATTTTTAAAGGACTTAATAACTTATTGTTTATCATATATTTAATTATGTTTTTTATAATTTAATTGATTAAATCTTATGAAATTATTTTTTTTAATTTTTTGTTTCATTTAATTGCTTAGTTCTATTATTATTTGATTCATTAAATTACCATTAAACCATAATCCTTTTTATACATATTATTCTTTGAATATTAATGTGTAAACTTTATTAAGTTATTAATATTAATTCTAGTAATTTCAATTAAAAATGATTTGAATCGTGTATTGTATTTTTATTTATTTTTATTTTTATGTATTTCATGTTGTTAATTAAGAATAATATATCATTTTAGCATCTATAGAATTATTATTCTGAACACTATCAATTAAATTAAATTTAAAGTTCTATGAGAATTATTAAATGAACCATTTGATCATTTTTTATCAAACTTAATAATCAATTCCACTATTAATTGATATTTTTATCTCTCAGATTTATGTCTCTTTGTAGTATTTGTTTTTTTAAATTTTGTAGAAAATCTACAAAGGATCTCATCGTCTAGTTGTTAGCACTCACCAATAGGTTGGTGGAGTTGGGATTGACTTAATTCATTCCCTTTTGGGAATAATTTTTCATCTTAAAAATTATTTAGTCCCATTCAATGATTCAGGCAAAAATTATTTTTCATGACCTTTCATTTACTACAGTCACTATATTATTAGTGATAAAATAATTTTTTTGTTACGTTTCAATCCATCTCCCTTTATGTTTTAAGATGATTTTCCATTTAAAGGGGAGAAAGATAATTTCTAAATTATGAAATGAAATACACTATTTAATCATGAACATGACCTTATAGAAAATAGATTATATTCCTTAATGTTCATGATTTCCATTCTAGTTTCAAAAAATGAATTGTTACTTTTAGAATGTTCTATATTCATCCCAAAAACAAAGTCCATAGATATTTTAAAATATTTTTATCTAACCCTCTTGTGTGGTTGATAGGGAACCATACTTGAGAAATGGTCCATGTTGAGAAATAACAAGTACATAGAACCTGAGGACCCAAAGACTAGTCATAGAGGGCATCCACACCATATAAACTGGTTATATTTGATTCTCCTAATCTCCCACCCCAGATTACTAATCCGATATAAATTCCCTTAGAATAAATAATGAGTACCTTGTATCGATGGATAAATCCATACCCTCTTATAAATCCCACCCTTAATAGATATTTTAGTGATTGTCTCACGCTCGAAAATCCTTACAAGGGGCATGAATATGTGGATTATGATGGATGAATGCCTTCTCAAGCATTGGCATGCATCTCCACCACCATAACCTATGCCTAATGTTTCATTCCCTACTACCATCATGGTCCCACAATCTACCACTTCTGAGCTATCATATTCACACACTATCTTGTGGCCCATGCCTCAACATGTCTTTCCCCACCTCCATGATTTTCTGCTACATTATCTTTGATGCTGATCCACCATCACCATAGTCATTCCCCCTAATGAGTTGTGTTACACCTTATAAATCACTAAAACCATTCTGGACAGCCACCACTACTCCAAATCTCACATCCTCCACCAAAGATACCCACCCAAGACACTGAACCCCTACCGTAATCCCCAATCCCTTCATGTCTTATGCCATATCATCACTCCAATGGTTCAGAATAAAGATAAATTTCTAGATTTATATGATTTGATATTGGGATTAATATAGGATTATAGGGATTCTATAATGACAAGTCCAAAACCCAACATATTGTAACATCTTTTCAATTTTGTAAAATTGAATGCCTTTAATAAAGATTAAAAAATATTTCATCTTATAATTTCCTTATAATATATCACTTACTCTCTCGAAAGATCATTAATGATGAGTAATAAATTTTATATTCTTATTTAATACTTGTATTTAGGTAACCGTGTTTATATGTACTTTATTACAATCATAAATGGGGTCAAATTGATAGAAAAATTTCTTTTTGGTTTTTTTGTTTTATTGTTTATTTTAATATTTTAAATATATTTTAAATAAAAATTTATTTTAAAATGTATTGGTTTCAATAATTTAGAAATCCATTTTTTAAATCCCTTTTGATATATATTGAGTATTATATTTTTTTTATCATTATATTTGGAATTAGTTTGAACTAAAAACATAGCTTGTTTATTCATTGGAAATTAGTATTTTCATTGAAAAATTTCTTATTTTTTTATCTCATGTCTTCATGATCATAAAATGGGGGAAATTGTTTTACCTCAGCCTGTAATATATTTTTTAATGATCAAATCACCTTTTGGGTGTTATAAAAATTTCATTTCATGAATTTTCTCCTCTCTTATTTTGGTATCATTATAAGTTTTCAAATGACTAATGGATGGGTGATAAAATACATTGAATGTTCATTTTATAAGACATTAAATGACTTTATGAGTGGAAATACAATAGTGTGCCACCATTCTGTTAGTGATTTTGGAGAGAAACAAAAACACAACATGAAGTCCAATAAATAGTCAATGAGGTCTGATGTATCCTAGAATTCTACAAGCATCCCATCAAAAACCTATTGGAGGCTACCAGTCACCTAGTTGAATCTTGGAAGATGGATGAAGGTCTCACTTATTAGGGCTAAGCTGTCATTGAATTCAAATTCCATGACTTCATTAACCCCCATGTGAATAAATATGATTACTATATCAATTTTATTCTATTAATAAATCCTCAAGGAGACAAGATAACTAATAATGATGTGAACATTATTCAACCAATCAACATTTATCAATCTCCATGATCAATTCATTCTGTAATCCATCTTTATATGGATAAATCAATTATTCTTATTTTTTGTAACTCATTTGTATCTCATCTTATTCCCCCACGATCTATAATCCAATATTTTATTATATTTCAATAATTGAGAGTGTATAATTAAACAAATTTGTGTCTAACAGATATTCTATTACTTTCTTCTTTCTATCCAGGTTGTCAATTAAATATTGAAACTATATAACTTTTGGTTTCATGATTTCCACCATTCAAAAGGAAATGTCTTTATTTTCTGGTTCATATCAACATCTACTACCAAGGCCTCTATAAAGAGTTTTTTATACCAATAAAGAATAATCAATAACTTCATAAACACCTAATACATTCAGGTGGGATACATAGGGGACCATAATTTAAATGAAATAGTGTGATGTTATTGATAATAACTATCTATAATTATTTCAATGGAATGTGGAGAATATGGATAAAATAATGAATATTGTATATCTTATAAAACAATGATTAGATAAGATCCTAAATTTGGTTCGATGTTTTGATAATATATGGATAGATTTGTGGAAAAATAATTGTAGTGTTATCCAAAAAGATAAATGTTTTATGATGTGTGAAAACCACTTTAATGAAGGATTAATTTGATTAATTATGAATTTGGAAATAAAGATGAAGGTAAGGTTCCGGAAATTCAAAAATTTGAGTACTCAAAAGTTTCTAAATTCATTAATGTCAAGCCAATGAGGTTGGAAATCATATTCAAAATTCAGAAAATTAATTTAAAGATACAATGGTATGATTGTAATAATTTTAGAAGGTATTAAAATGAGTTTCAGTTATACTATATCAATTAATGAATTCCTATATTTGGACTAGAACATAGAGAATTATTAAAACCTTAATATGATTTATAAAAACACCATAAGCTGTAATGATGTATATAAAAAGTAAAAATACATTAGTTTGTAAGAATCATGTATTACCTATTAAGGTTTAATTTGAAATTTTAATAAAAAAATTGAAATAGAGTGACTTCAAATGGATGATTCATGACTTCATAAAAATCTTTTTCCGAATTCATAAGGATCATCCCTCATATAGTGATGATCATTTTATACATTGTAAGGATGATTCCTAATGTTCAGAATGATGATTTATATAACTTATTAAGCTCTCTTTATAGTTCACTAGGTCATTTTCCATCTTTATAATGTTCATTAGGTAACATTGAAAGGCTCACCAAACATTATATGGCCAAATCAGATGTTGGAAAAAATTGAATAGGAAATCATCAAAATGATTACTTTTAGACATCATAAGTCCAATATTACTGTTTTATGTTCAATACTATGAATATATTTGAGACTTATGATATATCAAAAGAATAAGATTTTCCGAATTAATATTCGTATTAAATAAAGAGGATGATGCTAAATCCATTCTTTCATTATAAAAATATTGATATGTATTATCATTTCATGATTGAAGTCATGATTTTAAATAAATTAAATGAGAAAAAAATTATGCAATAATTATTAAATTAAACGTTATTTTTCAAATAAGAATACTTGAATATAAAATTTATTAATGAAATATGATGAACCTTTTGGAAATTAAAAATACTAATTTCTTAATTGTTATTTATTGATTCAAAAATTAAAAAATAAACTATTATTCAAGACTAATACGAAAAAAATATGATAATTATGATTGAAGAAAATACATATAAATTTTATAATCAGATACTGTCATTAAATGATGAGATGTTCCAAGTCACATTAGTAGTAATGTTGTATGATTTTCATACAACAATGGTGATTGATTTATTTCTGTGTTTCATATGGTCGTAAAAAGAGAATAATATTCTTTATCATACTAGTATAATAATGTAGATACTTCTTCAGTGGAGATAAAATGGCTAGAAATAAAAATATGTGTACAACTAGAAATTTAGTGGATAAATATGGTTGAGGAAGATGGAATAATCATGATTCTGAGGACATAGCCACATGAAAAATTTAATTAAAATAAATTAAGATCATTATGTTATGATTTCTAGAAGATTATAAAATTAAATATTAATTTTTTTTAATTAAACAATATAATAATGAGAGTATTATTAATTAATGAATTTCATGATCTTATAAATTTCATCAAGAAGTGAGATGAAATATGTGATCTATTTAGGAGAATAATAGAGACCTTGACACAGAACTAAAGAAGAAAAACATAATAGGTATCAAAATAGTAGAAGTAAAAGTAATATAATTGATTATATCCTTTCAGTAAAAGAATATGGAGTAGAAGAATAATAATAACTTTAATACAATATATTATATAAGAATAAAACAGTGATAAATAAAATAATAAGAAGATTTGAGATCATGGATAACAAAACTACTCAAATTTCTAATACATGTGTCAAATCACATGAATATTACTGAAAATCTATTATTAATAATAATTTAAATTAGATTAGTAGTTTATAAAATATAGTATTCATATTATAAAAAAGATAAAAATGATTATATTTTTAGAGAGAGTAAGATACATATAGTCATTATTGAATATCTACATGAATTTGATTAATTTGTTAAGGAAGAGGAATTGATTATGTTGACGTGGTGAAATCCTAAACCAATTTTTGATCATTTCCGTTAAATTCTTATCAGGACGACTAATGATTATTGGTTGATCGAGTATAAATAACATCGTGATGATAGTGGGAGGGAGTATAATGATCATATTATTAATATTGTGTATCATCCAATATTAGTTAATGTCGAACCAATCCTAAGGTTTATTCATGAGGAAAATCAATCAGTGATAGAGTTGAGTAGATGATGATGCCTCCTCAACAAATATTATAATCACTTTTATACACTATTGATAAAATAAGTGATTGGGGGTGATGAAATGATCATTGAATGGAGTGGATTTCTTTTGATGCGGATAAATCATAAAAATTCTAAATGTGATTCTATTTAGGTTATATTACACAATTTATATAGTTATTGAAAACATTTCAAAAATAAAAAGTTCCCAATTTTAAATTATTAATTATTTTTAAATAATTATGAGTGTAAAATAATATAAGAGAAACTAAAATTTGGTAATAAATTGGAAAAAATTAATTCACCATCACTCTCATGTGTTTGCACTCAATTTTATGGGAATATCAGTGATAGAAAACATGATTAATTTATATCAATTCCCTTATCTAGTTCTTAAATGGGATAGATAAACAAATAAAATATTTCTCAAACCATATCCACACTAGCTCTATGAAACCATAAATAGTATAATATTTTTCTTGTGAGGTTGCATGAAATGATCAAGTGCTTCACACCAATATTCATTAATAAAAATGGATCTCTTATTCTTATTATTGTCTTTATAGGGTGAAGGAAATATTTTCTTTCTAGGGAATGAAAAAAATATAAATATCATATCTCTTTTGTGAAAAACTCCACCCATGAAAAAATATATAATTTATAATATATTTATCATTAAAATTAATAATTTCACAAAGTCCATTATAGAATATAAAACATAATTAGAACCTCAAGTAAATAATAATATTATTATTATAAACATATTCCATGATATATGTTCATTGAAATATAATTTTTTATTAAATAAGTTAACATTTAATTAATATAAATTATATATATCAATTTCGTTAGATCATTAATCTTGATTCAAACCCTGCAATAAAATTTATTGAACCATTAAAATTTTAGTATTAATTCAAGTAAATATAATAAACAATATTCACTAATCACTTGATTAAATATTTATATTAATATTCACAAAACCTGAATATATTTATTTGTTAATATATTATCGAAAATATTGAATAAATGAATATATATTTATTAAATTCTGAATAATTAAATAGGATGTAAAATTTAACTCGTATATTCTAAACTTGAATGTCTCATTACTCTAGTTAACACAATTCCATAACCATGGGGATAGTTTTATTCTTAAACTATAATTAAATATATATTTTTTGAGATGTTGGGTACACTTCATATGATAACCACCATGCATTTTTCTTTTATTGAAAATGGTTAACATAGAAAAATTACAATATTAGCATCTGACAATAGGTTAAAGAAACCATATGGAAAAATTATATAGAAATTAAAAAAAATTACTTCCTATGAATTATACCCAATATAAGAATATATTCTCCAATTAATACATGATTAAGAATGTGGAATACTCTTGTAATCACATTATATTAATGATATTCATTCATTGGATTTTTGAAATATTTTCTTATAGAATATTGTGCCTATCGATTTCATCAAATAATTCCATTTCATTCAAAAGGATAATGATATATTATACTAATAATATATAAGGGTATGATTCATTATCAACTTATTTAATTAATGTTATATCACTTAAATTAATCCCAACGTATGTTACCTCATCAAATGTATATATCATCAAAATTTTATTCTATGATGGTTCCTAAGAAGTGACAAGAAATTGATTTCATACCTAGTGGCATGAAATGACCTCATGCTAGACTTCCCATATTCTAGAGGCTTATGAATACTAAAAAGGGTCTTCTATGTTTACAGGGGGAGTCTACACCCTCATATCAATGTTAAAAATTTAAATAACTAAACACCATCCATAAAAAATTAATCAGTGCATATGTAATAATTAAATATCCATGCTATAACAAATATAATGCTTTGGTGAGACATACATTCCAATTAATCACCCACTTGGACAATCATATATAAAAAATTAATAAAATAATTAAATTTTAGGAGGCTCCATAACTATACTTGGGACTCCATTATTCCTGCCTCTATATTATCATCAAAGCTATAATGATGAATGATCCAAATCATGGTTATCTTCCCTACCCACTACAAGATGTATTCTTGACTGTCATGACTAGAGATCATGGATTGAGGCCATGAGACCATGTTCACAGGCTACGACCACATTACATGTATCCATGGAAGTGGTTATTTTAGTGGGAGGAGGTGTGTTATTAGTCCAGGGTATTTGACAATGACTATTGATCTCATACCCGACCAGCCATACAATTACCATTCTAATTTTCACCTGTGTCTGTAGAGTATAGGAAAAATAATTCTTCAATATATTTAATCACATTACAAACTATGTATAGTTTCAAACACTTTACCTCTTACCTTTATGAAATATCAAACACAGACATATAAAAACACAAATATATATATATATATAACTAATAACTATTATTATTAATTCCATCTACAACCTTAGTAACCATGGACATTACCTTCCATGAAAACCATTTCATGGTAGTTGTGGCAACATACACTTCTAAAGATACATATTTCCAAGGTAAAAGGGTGAACATGGATGTAGAAATTCTAGGCAGGTCCAATGGCTACCAGAACCATGAAATTATGTCCATAGACTTTACATGGAGGGTCTATGTCCATTGTCTAGTCCTGAACGTAGTTGTAGGCCATTCATATGCACTTCTTTAAAAATTGTTTTCCCCATAGTATATTGTACAATTCCCAATCACTATTGAATTAGGTATAATATAGTGGTATATTCGATATATTGAATATCATTATTTGAACAGGGACATAATCTTTGATATGAAAAAAGTTTTTGATCAATTGTTGTCACATCTTGATTTTATAGTATTCTCATTAACATGCATATAATGAAGTTGGATCAATTACCCATGAGTCTTGACCATCCAACATGTATATGAGTATAAATCAATAGGGAAACAAAAATGGGTTCACTAACATAAATTTTAAATATGGTTAATCCATATGATACATGATATGAATAAATTAAAATAATTTAAGTGAAACAAAATAATCATCATTGATCCTCATGTTCTAAGGTGACACCTGAGATTGACCATACATGCATTTGTAAATCACATAGTGTCTCAATTCATAAGGCATAATCATTCCAAGGGTTGGGTAAACACCCAACTATAATATCATCATAGTATTACGATTAATACCCATATCCTAAATAAAATTTTCGGTATCCCATATACTATCGCACATAAATGTCAGATCCAAGGTAATACCATATGCATTCCACATAGTATCCACCTAGTATTTTAACCATAAAATGGAACCTATTAATCTAATAATATTATGTTCAAATGGATATAGCCTAGGATATAACATAAGAATAACATCATATCAAAAAAAATTTGATACTAGGAATCCTAGGATTCCATATAATATTAGGTTCAGCAGGAAGATCGTATCATTGAGCCTAGGCATATCACTATATCCAGAATAAAGATAAATCCCAGCTAATGTATCTGGCATAAAAATATTATTCTGCACTAGGGTCAAGATTTTTGGGGAATCTATGCATCTCATCATATGATGAATATTGTTTGATCTTAGGTAATCTCCCAGAAATTGTAATAGTATTAGGATTAGTAGCCAGATCCATGTCGATAACGTGATTTTAAATCATATGACGAAAATTTTAGATGATGAGTAATGTAATATGAATCCACATAGTATCAAATATAAATACAAATCCTATAAGATAATTTTTATAATCCAATATAATTTCACATTGGTTTGGATTATTATTGAACATGTCTCTATTAATGTGAAAACTTCAGGATGACAACATTGACATTCATGTTTTAAGATGACACTCAAACTCACCAATACCTATGCCCCTACATGACCCCACACTACAATCAACATAACATTGGGGAACCCTTCATGATCCCATAGGTTTATCCTAATTCAGATTGCCTATGTGTGTTCCTTGATTCCAAACACAATTTTGAAGATAAGACCATCAATTGGAGGATATAATGTCTATCAAAATTATCAAAATAATATTAATACCCCACTAGACTCGTAGGATATGGTACACCGATATCAACCTGTAGAGATATCGTAATTACCTATATTTTCCAAGGCATGTCCTCTCAATCAACACATCCAGAACCCACCAAAGATACACCCACCTAGGTAATCACATGCTAATAGGGTAGGAACAATCCACACTATCTCCAATCATGTTTCCAAATGGGTATAATGAATCTCAAGGTTGTCATATAACCTATTCCCCAGACATTCATACCTATTCACCAATTAAATCTAGTCAAGGGGACTAAGAAACCTATATTATGGTCATATAAGTCTCACTCTATCCATTTTATTTAATTCAAAATGATATATGTTTCATGTACCGTAAAACCCATTTTTGTACTCAATCCATCTGTCAGTGAATACCATGTAACTCAAACAAATATTTAATTTCATCCATAACTCTCAAGGCACATGTCTCATGATAAACCCATCAACTATCAGTGGTTGAGGTATCATTCTAGTTTGGAGGGGTGCATCATTGTTGTTGAATCTTAGTTAACCATGAGAATTTTATTTTAAACAAAAGAAATTATTTAAATAATATTATAATCACCGATATTTTTTGAGACTAAAAAATACAAACCACATACCAAAATATATAAACAATAGGGGTATGCTGAGAGATTAGTTATGTAACTTCAAACAATTCCCTCTATATCCACACTTGTCCACCCCTTTCAAATAATTACCTCACCTGAATCACAACATGAGAACCTATCTGAAGAAAAAAAATAAAAAAAATTAATTATAATAATTTATAATTAAATATTAAATTGAGTTTTAATTGTTATAATGCCTAAAATCTCAATGAAAAACATCATCTTACCACATCCTCGAGAAACTTGGTGTGGTCCACTATTGATCCACCCCCTAACCTTGGGTAAACAGAATCCCCAATCCAAATACCCTATTTAATTCAAAATTTTATCAATTTATGTAAATACCCTTAGAACATTATATAGGGTAATGTTTCTTCATTGAAATGACATGAAACAACATGCGCTCATCATCTTGGATCATCCTCAAGCTAAGACTACTTAAATTACTTCCATATTCAGATTATTCCAAAATGATTTGTTGTATTCTTAAAAATAACAATTATCCAAAACATGTAAAATTAGATATGTAAAAATAATATGTTTGTGGAAGGAAGGAAGTGGAATATGTCACATAAAATTGTGGTCATAACATACTTAGAATCACCGAAAATCATGTGAGATTGAAGAGGATAACAAGATGGGATCCTTGGTGATTTGAATTTCATGAGTGTGAATTAGAGGAGTGGATTAGATTAAAACCCCAATGGGGTTAAATCAATTATTTTATCATTTTTATGGAAATATAACAAGATTCAAAATTTATGAATATATTTCCAAATCATTCATCAATCTCGCAGATCCCTAGTAAGGGAAAATTTCATTCTTTCCATGGTTACTATACTAACATGCCCAAACCATGCACCAAATCCCTTGGAAGAATCACAAAACATGAATCACCTTCATGTTTTCCCCTATCCATGAAATAACTGGGCAGTAGGGTAAAATCCAATTTCTTGATTATATCTCAAACTTGAAGCTCTTGATACTTTATAAAGAACACGAAGCGTATCATTGTCCATAATTGATAACAAAAACATATCCTCAAGATAAATTTACTCTTGGCATTCAAATCCAATAATTTTTTCTCAAATCAAATTGCACATTAGAAATAAAAATAATATTGTTCCTCTAATTTTCACTACCCCTAAATGAAAAAGTCTTTATAAACACCCTCGTTATAATAGTTCAGATCTTATTAATTCTTGGTGATCTCTTAACCATAATCCTAACCCACACCATTTACCAATTTATAATAAAATCATAATATTATACCTTAGAACATTGAATGATACTCATCTATGAAACTCTAAACATATGATGCACAATTATTTAGAAAAAGAGGACCCATTTTCCCAACATTAAAAAAAACAAAATTATAATTCCCAATGACACCCTTATATCTCATTAATCAAAAATGTTATAAAAACTATTGCATACTATCTTATTGAACTATCCTCTATAATACTATCCTCATAATGTCTAATTCTGATCCTTGGTTCTCCCCACCATAAAAATCTCATACTAAAAATTTTTCTTCAAATGTCCATCAATATGATTAGGTAATATTCCAATTAACCACACCCAATATCATTAAAATTATTATTTTATCCTCTTATGTATTTCCATTCTTGATAATTCTTGGATACACCGATTGTCAAAACATAAAATCACCCAATCTAGATTCCTTAACACCTAAAGTTGTTCTGAGGTCATCCAAATTTCCACCCTAATTTATAAACCCAAAAATGAGTGTAATACCAAATTTGATTCATTGATGAACCAAATATATTTTCTTGCTCTTACCCTATGAACATTCACTTATCTGATCCATCTCATCCTTATATCACCTCAAATAAATTCTAAGCATAATTCCAAAGCATATTTTCAATTAAAAATACATCATAAAAACATTATATTGTATTAATCATAGAACAAAATAAAATTTAATCCATATGTACTTTGGTATAAAAAAATTCACATCAACCATCCAACGACTAGTCTTTTCAGAACAATGACCCTTCTAACATGCATATTGTGCCTCCATGAATCACGCTCCATCCATTACTACATATAATGATTATATATGGCTTTCTACCTAAATCATGAGCATTAAATAACGGAACTAATCATTAATGATTCTCTTTTCACAATAATTTCATCCTTGAAATCTATAAAAGTTCCAATCATAATGAAATCCAGACCCTCTAATAACCAATGGAGTGATCCTCACAACATGGATTTCATTATACTACTCCTGATGTTAGAACTCAAAAATATACATCTGTAACTAAATATCACCCCTACCAATCCAAGATCATCGATATAGTTATCCACTAACTCCATCCATCTGTGTCACCATAAGTATCAAAAGGTTAACAATTATAGTGTTCCTAAAAAATTAGGAAACCATTCACATATGTGTTTTATTAAATATGTCGTCCCTCTACCTTCACATGACCACTCGGTAATCTATAATGAAATTTGAACCATGCATAAATACTGAAAACTGTAATAATCTCATTAAAAGATAATAATTTTGCACTCCTACACCACCCAATAGATAAACCTAATTCATTATATATGATATAAACATCATGAATCATTGGTTTACAAGCTGAAAAATATTATCATACACCACATCATGTCAATATAATATAATAGAATGAATCCCATAGAATATTTTATATTAATCTATTAATGTTACTCCTACTATGGATGACCACAACATTACTCACCAAAAAATGTCATTCTCCAAAATATATGTATATAATCATGCTCTCATATCACAATAGAAATAAAATATCAAATCCATAGTTAGAGAAATCACAGAAATTCTTACTATCAAATAAATACCAAGATAAAAAAGAAGATCATGTTTTTTCATCCATAAATATAAAGTAATCATCATTCCTATAAAACACACCTGGTTGATCCTTTCGTTCCCTAATATCATGTGAAACACATCTTCCCACTCTTCTTATGACCTTGAAATTCAGATGTTTGGTATATTCCCTCTCTTGGATTACCCTCAAATATCACAAGGTATCATGATATCCAACATATACCACAAACAATATCCTATATTAGTAAAAGATATAATAAAATTCTATTTTTATCTCAAATACCATAAGTAGAAACATGTGGCAACACCCAACATGGTTCCTCATACGTACGTCAAGAATCACATTCCAATTCAACGCCCCACTCCCTGGTTGTGATTCTTTCCAATAATCCATAGACTATACTACCCCCTAAATGGCCATGACCTCATCAACTTGTACCCATATGTAATGAAATATACCTATTTTGATTTTTATAAAAATCATATTCATATAGCTTGATTATATATAATAAAACCAATAACTCATCTGGGAAAATTCTAGATAAGTTGTTGTTGAACCATTAAATAACCAAACATATTTTCCTTCATAAATTAGTACTAAGGAACCATGTGCCTATATTGACTGGCCAAGGATTACCACTGAATCCTTATAATATGGGTTGTATAGTCATTATTAATTGAATATCACATTATAAGATCCAAATGAACATTCATTATTGAAAAAACACATTTGACCAGCTTGGTAGAATACCACAAAAATGTTATATTTTGAAACATTTAGAAGTTGTTCTGACACATTAAATAGATTACCCAGATCATAAGTAAAATAAATTAGACACAAGAACACAAATTTCAGGCGAATCCAATGTGTCCAATATGATTCATGTACAAATTCACCTTTCCACTATGGGAAAAGATATAAATATGCAATTTAATCTGGTTCACACATATAATTTTGAATAAATACCCCTTTTGTTACAAAAAAACCCTTGAATAGAAGTCCCATGTCTCTGGTAACATAAAAGGGACACTGAAAAGGTTTTCTTGGTTCCCCTATACAAGGACCATCAAAATCATTGATGCATTTCTACATAATCAGTCTACCACAACATAAATAGTAGTAAAAAAGTAAAACACACCAAGTCCACTTTTTGACATTCCTAAACAAGACACCACTAAACAGTGTCATGGTTGGTGGCATCACATGACCATTTTGGGCTTCTCCATATGTTACAGGCTACTGAAAACTGGTGAAAAACTAGGGATTTAGTGTGGGAAAATTGTACCACCATTTTAGAGTAGAAAAAATAGAAATAACTAAACATCATCCATAATAAATTAATTATATTATATTGAATATTTTAACAATCTTGTTATAAGAAAATAATATGAAATTTGGTAATATATCCCAACCAATTATCCACTAGGATGATCATATAAAAAATTAAAAATAATAATAAACGGTATGTTGGCCCAACAACCATGCCCTAGACTCTCCAAATGTTAGTCACCAAATCCCCATTAAATATTCCTTTTTAATATCCCACATCCTGAGCCTCTACATTACATGAACATGAAAATTATGACAAATTCTCAATAACCCATGTTCCATAGCCACCCAAGAAGGGTGTGTGTATAAATCAATTGGACTCCTCTAACAGGGTCAACAACATAAATAAAAAATAAAATTAATTCACATTTCAAATTAATATAAAATATAAAACAATGAAGAAGATTAATAAAAAATCACTATTGATCCATGGGTTCAAAGGTGACGCATCAGATCCACCATATATACATTGATCAAGGTTAGAATGTCTCTGAGAACATGGAATACTCCTGAGAAGGGTCAGGTAAATTATCACACCAAATTTATCATAGTGTTAGGTGAATTCATGGGATTATAATTAATACACTAGGATTAAAATATATTATAACACATAAATGTCATATCTTACCTAATATCCTAGGAATCCAATATAGTATCAGGATAATAGTGATATCCTTGGATGAGACCTAGGTATCTCATTGTATCATGTATAATACATCATCATAGGATTCCTTAGAGTCCAGATAGAATCATGTTGAATATCTTGATCATAGTACGCAAACTAGGAATCTCATCATATAATGCATAATGATAGACCACAGGAAATCTCCAAAAAATAAATATAGTATCAAGTATTGGATCTAAATCATAGTGTTAACCAAGGAATCTCATAATATTTGGTATAAATTTAGATCTATGGTAACCAACACAGATTCTATATTGTATCATGCTCAATATCTAGATCCAAGGGGTAACCTAAGTGTCTCTTCTTATCATGAAAAAATATGAATCCAAGGTAATATCCTAGGAATACATATAGTTTCATGCACAAATCGGAATCCCAGTATTATATCCTTAGTGTCCAATATAATATCACATGGGTCAGAAATCCACCACCACCCTTTAATTTTACTATAAAAACATCAATCTCACACTATCGATCTCTTGGATTTAGGGTTAATCCACCACTCAAAAATACTTACAACTTTGAATTACCCCTCTCTATTATTTATATAACACAAGGGAACCAAACATTATTTATTATAACTTATAATATGATGGTCACATGATGTGGCCTCCATTATTTCAATATCAACACCCATTCAAAGATCAAAACATGGATGTCATACCATCCCTAGAGGTTTTTTTTAAACTCATAACCCTTTTGTTTTAAAAAAATCCAAATTTCATTGGTGATCGAGATGTCCAAACTAGTGTCAATATTCTATATAAAATAAGGAATACATTTTACAATCAATCCCTCGACCATCGGAGTTTGAGAAAATAGATCATTTCTCAAGGATCTATCATGGACTTCTAACTTGTGTCTATCTATGGAAAATTTATTTTAAATAAATAATTTATTTAAATAAAATACTAATCCCCCATTCATTATGAGACCCAAAATCACATTCCTCATAAAAAATTGAATAAACTATAGGGGTATCAACATGGTTAACCCACCTCATTTAACACCATATAGATCCACACTATGGTGAAATTATGTGTTTGTTATGATTTTTTATCAATTATGTGTAGATATTCAACCATACCTATAGGAAATATAACCTAACATGGTTCATCCACATAGTTTCCCATATCCATGAGGAAGTTAAAATAGATTATAAAACCATTTACATGATTCTAGTTCCAACCTAAATCTCCCATTATTTTTCTATGTTGCTGAAACAACTCTTAATCATCAATTCATAACTAAAAAATCATATCATGGTGTAAAAACCCATATAATTCCATCCCAATCCAAAGGTATAAAAATTACACTAATTTGAAAATAAAAAAATAAAATTCCATAGAAAAATCAGAACCCATAAATACATGCATATTTATGTCAAATAAAACAAAAAGTATATGATTTATGATAAAAATTTACAATAATATCATTTCTATATAACAATTCACATGATTATAGATAATAATATCAAACAGGACACAAAACATGCAGAATTCATATTAGTGAGATTATACTGATGACCTCCCTCCATAGAGATCACCAATTGAAAACTTCATGAGAGTCATCCTAAATTATTATTAGTCCCCATTATCAATTATTTAGATATATTTTTTTAGATTAGATAAATTTATATAAAAAATAGAAAATACTTGTTTAATAATATTTTCATATGAACTCTACATTCTAGTTATAATAGGGAATTTTATATAACTATTTTATATGATAAATATTATAAAAACATTATCAAATTAATGTTGTGAGTAAGATAAATTATAATGCGATTTTAATATATATATATATATATATTATTGTAATTGATCATAAAAATTTAGTTGGTTTTAAGCCACCAACACCAACAGACTCTGACTTGCACTAGAGTTGACTCCTAACAACATTTTAAACACTAGATATCACATAATGCTCATATTTTAGGTGAGGTATGGAATTAGTCAATGGTTATAACATATTTTACACTATGGTATACATTCTAATTGTTACTTCCTCAATTTGAGTAAAATGACATAAGAGATTATAATATTTAATTAGAGATTTTTTCTGTTGATGTGACTTGGGGTCCTTTTCTTAAACCACTACTAATGTTTTAGTATAATACAAAGTTAAGGGATATGTATTTCTTGGATCAACACCAATGTCTTATATGATTATTTATATCCATTGTTATTATTTATGTGTGAAAATAGAATAAGATACATATATTTTTTAGAATCAACCACATATGGTTTTATAGAAATCTTCCAACTCACAATTCCACCATTAGGGAAAACACATATTCGTATTTTTATTTTTCATTATTATAATTTTCTTGGAAACTATTATATATATATTTATATACATCGCCTCACAATGGGTTATTCATATCCACTAAATACTAGGAACATATCATTTATACCCTACTCTGCATTAGGAGAGTCATTACATTTTTTTAATGTGGATCTCTAAGATTTTCATTAAAACTGACCACCAACTCATGGTCTAGGGAACATCACGTCTGGAATATTAAAAGTAATACATGACATATACCATTGTTGATATAAAAACTATGAACTTTATTTCACACTTAAACATGATTTATTACATAAAAGAATCACTAGATAAAACATAAGAGATCAAGAGGTCTAGTGTCTTTAGGGCTTAGGAACATTACATAATGATTGAAAACATTAATCACAATATCATTATTGAAAACATCCTTTACATACCACTATATTCCATGGTACATATCATTGCATGAGTTAACCTGAGGACATACATAAGAAAACGATGAGCTATAAATCCCAGTAAGGGAGTAAAAAAGGCATAACATGAAGAATTCAATACATGTTAGGTAGTAGGAATACCAATGGAGCATAAGAGAAACATGAACATAATGGTATGATATAGCATGATTAGCATAACATGGAAATGTGGAAACAACACATAATAGTGTACTATCATGAGCCTAGGATCACTGCACATGAATATTGAGTAAAACCTCATTTCACTTTTATTATCTTGAGTAAAACCTCATGGCACTTCACGTATCAGGATACTAATATTTACCCAATTCATTGGAGAGCTATTAGGGTGTTCCCTTCTGAAACATTTCATTTCATACATTAGTGTGCCACATTGATCACAAAACATAGATTCACTAAACATCATAATTAATTACATGATAATGGAATTTTGAATTCATACATGAAACTCTATAATCAATAAGAAAATGTGAATAATAGTGAATACTCTTGTTAGAGAAATTGGAATGGTATTCACTACACAAGGTCATTGGCTTGGAAAAACGGTGTGCAAATTCAGTAGCATAACGGCAGGACATAAAAATTCAAAAAAATTATTTATGAGAGAGAAAGGGGTGTATAATCATATTTACATCAAATAAAAAGTAATGGGGACATATTGATATATGTACCAACACATGTAATGGAAGTTTAGATTCATATTACAAAATAATTGCATGAATGTAACTGAGGAGATTGAAATTTGTTAGAGAATTTTTACATGGTAATAGGTGAAAATGGGAGGCATTAATGAGAGATAAAGGGTTATCTCATCATTCAAACATAACTAGGGAATTATGGGGTAGGTTTGAAATCATACGCCAATAATTTAAATTGAAAATAAAAGGGTGTAAGAATATAAATAAATCTTGAGAAAATATGAAATGAAGAAATCCCTTACATGAAAGTGTGATCCAAATAAATAGGGAGGTGCTTAAGAGAGATTTCATGGGAGCATGAGGAACCTTGGGAGGATTTTAGAGAGAGGAGAGTAGAGGTAGCATGAACACCAAAGGCTTTGAGTGAAGATTATATGGGTGAATGGGTTGGTTTATATAGGAAAAGGGATGAAATTATTTATTATTTTGGTTTGGGACACCACACATTAAAATAATCAAAACCACAAACCAGCCCATTGTTTTCTACATAATTTTTAGGGGGGGTGGAAAACATTATTTTATAAGGCTAGTGGGGAAAATTCTTAAAATATTAAATTTTCTTATGTGCAGGTGAGTCACACTCTCATGGGAATCAATTTAAAAAGATAAAATGTTTTATAAGTATTGGAAGGTACACTAAGGCTTGGTAAATTAAATTAAACAAACCAAAAATCACATTTTTTTAATGGTAAAAAACATATTGTCAGAACACAATGTTTATTGTATTTTATTACAACACTATTGGGTAATTATGTTGTCATAAAACTCATTATATATTTGAATCCCCTATGTCCTTCGGGTCATGTAATGTCTCTTATTACTATGGTCCATGTAATCTCTAAGCCTATGATCCTTGTAAGGGTTCCCCATCATCCCTTGAATGTGGAGGGGGGTATCAGAAATCAATAATAATGAAGGTCATTGGGCTATTCAGTATTTAATATTTACCCAAAAATTTTACTATCTCAGAAAATTATGAAAAATTCAATATTGTATTATTTCTACATCTTGATTCCAAGAATAATATTCATATTATTAAATAATTTCCAAAATATGTGAGTTATTACATTTAAAATAAAAAATGAAATTTATCAAAAATTCATTGGTTTTGACAAAAATATCTTTTAAACCATAATAAAAACACTATCATATTCATAATAATTATATGGTCATTTATATTATATAAAAATTAATTTAGTAATAATATTTTATTAAAATATTATTTAATTCAAAAATCAATTAATTCTTCAAAATAGATTTCTTAATTAACTAAAAATGATAATTTCCATTGAAAACTATTTACAAAGTAACAATAAAAAATTGATTGTATATTCTATATACAAAATTAATGTACATAATCATGGTTCTAGGGTATCATTACATAAATCACTAGAGCACATACATACGACCATAGGGTATGTTGTTCGTTGGTGACAGACTCTTGGGGTGGCTCAGACAACATTGCTCTTGTGGTTATCTATATCATCATACACTTCTCTCATTGGAGATTTCATTCAAAGTTCACATGTTGAAGCTCAGCATGGGATTGGTCAAGAGTGAGCCGAATGTGACCACCACCTTTTATAGCTCTGACAAAAAGGGCTTTATATAGGGAAAGTCTACTGGATGAGTCCATCCCTTCCTTTTTCGGAGTAAATTGGATTTGTTAAAGCCCTATATTTATACTAATCATGTGATCATTGTTCAACTACTATATTTGCAACGGTTATACATATTAATAGTATTTTAAAATCCATAAACATCAAACCAACATAGAGCCTATATTATATAACCATCTCACTTAATATGAAATTTAATTTGATCATGAGGAATTTTCATTATTAATTGTTTTGTTCATTAAAATCTTCCCACTTAAGGTATCCTACCCTCAATATTTCCTTTTACCATACTAAAATAAATTCAGGTTTCTCTGCTTCTTCACTTCATCAGATTCCCACATCGCTTCTTCAAACATGTGGTTTTTCCACAACACCTTGACGAGGGGCATTGTCATATTTTGTAGAAATTTTTCTCTTTCATCTAAGATCCTCACTATATTATCTTCATAAAAGAGGTTATTATCCAATGGTACCACCTCTGGATTCAGTACATGGGATGGGTCCGGTATGTACTTCCTCTAGAGTGATATATTGAATACATCAAGTTCTTAAGATATGTTTTATGGGAGTGTTAGTTGATAGGCCACTACTCTAACACGATCTAAGATCTCAAAAGTGCTGATGTACCTTGGAGTAATATTTCCTTTCTTGCCAAAGCTCATAACTCTCTTCCATGATGGTATGCGAAGAAATTCCATGTCTCTGACATCACACTGTAGTTCTCATTGATGATTATCGTCATAGCTATTTTTTCAAATCTAAGAAGAATTAATGTGATGTTGGATGGTCATAAGATCCTTCACCATTTCACCAACCACTTCTATACCTAAGAGTTTTCTCTCCAAAACATCATCCCAAAATTTCAGTGTTTTGCACCTCATCCCATATAGGGCTTTATAAAGGGAAAATCTTATTCTTGAGTGGAAACTGCTATTGTAATAGAACTCTATCAGAGGAAGATAAAGAACTCATCTTTCTTTGAATTACCTTGATCATTCTCTAAACATGTTCTCAAGTGTTTGGATAGTCCACTTATATTGACCATATGTTTGTGGATGATGAGTCGTACAAATGTTTATATCGTTATCCAGAGCATGTTGAAGATTCTTCCAAAATTTTGAGGAGAATCTTGGATCTAGATTGGATAAAATCAATAGTGGTATGTCATGTAGCCTTACCACATCTCTAATGTATAACTGTTCCAATTGATCTAGTGATAAATCATCCCAAATTTCAATGAAGTGTGTAGTCATTGTAAGATGATCACTAACAACCCAGATAGAATTGATTCTGTTGGATGTCTTTGGATATCCCATGACAAAGTCCATGGTGATGTTCTGTCATTTAAATGTTCGATTTGATAATGGGTTTCTCGTCAATTTAGACATTTTCCTCTCATCCATCACATAATAACATACAAAGCACTTTGATGTATACTCAGCGATCTCCTTCTTCATGTTATCCCATCAATAATGTTCTTGGAGAATGTGATACATCTTTGTGTTTCCTGGGTGGAGAGAGAATTTCAAAAAATGTGAATCATCAAAAAGTTCCTTCTTCAGCTCTGTACTTGAGGGAACACATAGTATTTTCGCAAATCTACAAATTCCTCCATCATTAACATTGATATTTGAGGATTTATCTTTTTTAATAGTTTCCACTTTCTTCGGAGTTCCCGCATCATCCTTTGGATTATCCTCAAACCTTTCTAAAATAGACAGTTGGGAAATATTTTGTGAAAGGATTGATGATGTTACATTCATTATGATTTCCATGTTCATATTCATCAAATCTAAGAATAATGGATCATTTTTAGTTATCATCAGTGATCGAATTGTTGGGTCCATTCTACTTAGAGAAGCTTCCACCTTTTTCACTTTCCTGGGGTGGTAATGGATTGAGCAATCATAGTCTTTGATCGTCTCTAACTATCTTCATTGAAAAATAATAAACTATTTATATATTAATATATACTTTAGGATTTTGTGGTCCATTTATATTTCAATATTCTATTTAAAGAGGCAATGTCACTATATTTTTAACGCAAAGATCACTTCCTCCAACACCAGATAGCATGTGGAACATCCTTGAGGCATAGGCAATGATTTGTCCTTTCTCTACTTCAAAATCCATTAAAGGGAGCCTTAAAAAAAATCAAGAAGAACATTCCCACTAACATCATGATGGGATACAATAATTATTGATGTTTTTTAAATAATGATTTAATATCATTTTTGTTGGGGATACAATGTTCTTAGAATACATAAAACATATACTTATAGGAAATGAATTGAAATACATTATGAAAAACAGTAATTTGAATTAGTGGTTACATTTAATTCACTAATAATGATCTATCATAGAAAATGACATATCATCCTCCCTTGATTCCAGATATTTTTATGCTCATCATGCTTCTTATTACTTTCAATAGAGCACAGTCTGGGATAATTCCCAACTTCCCCACTTTTATGAAATAAAACAGTGTAAGATTTAAAATATGGAAGTATGTTTCCATCCATCACATTTTCCTTTTTTTCATGGAAATTGGATACATTGGGCCCTTTCTTTCCACACAAAAAACATCTCCTAGTCCCTTTGTGACATTTTTATTAGCGCCTCATTCCACCCTTGTTGCACAAAGGAAATTTTTTCTTCTTCCCTTACCACCATTATCTTATCTTCATTCATGAGAGGTCATTTTTTTCATCCTTATTTCCTAGGAATTTAAAAATTTACTAATTTTTATGTGTGATTTTTGATAGTTTTTTTGGAATAATCATGATATATCCTACATAAGCTCCGGTTTGATTGTGAATCTCGATGGGACATTCATTACGTTTCCCTTTACAACGGTTGTCATCCCTATTCTTCATATTACTATCCATTATATTGAATATATGAATTGTTAGGGGTGACCCATAAAGGGAAATCAAAAGACAAAAATGGATGACATAAAAATAACTTTTAGTTCCTTAACTTATGAATCTATAGGCATCGATCTCTGTTATACATGATCTACAACCCAACATATATTTATAGGGGATTTTTTTATTCAATTAACATTGGTTCATACTAAACTTGTGAATTTACCAAATCATATCCCACAGGGTTTGTTGTAACTAAGAGTGTAGCAATTCTTATTGAAGAGTACCATGATACCTTAGGTCAGGACCGCAACTCCTTGTCATAGTATTTACCTCTTAGTACATCTGGGCTAGAGCTACATCCACTTACTCATATACAAACATGGATTTATTTTCATGATTATCCAGATATTCAATACTTAACAATATCTTGGAATTTTTTTATTATACTTATTCTTATCCCTAAGTCATTAACTATGGTTTTCTAATCCTAATCCCAAAAATAATTAAACTTATCCTCCTATACCCACTAAAACAAACTTGCACACTATTTCACACATAAATTTGATTTATTACAAAAAAATATTCACTTGATATAACATAAATGATTGATAATTATAGTGTATTTGGGGATTATGGACATCAAATAATGACTTAAAATAGGAAATACATCATATTTATTTAAAACTTATGTTACATGACCACTACAATCCCTCGTACTTTGCACTGCATGGGATAACTTGAGGACATTATTAATAAAACAATGATCTATAAAAACTAGAAAGGGAGTAAACAAGGAATAGAATGAAGAATAAAATACATTTTAGGCAATAGGAATATCAATGGATCTTATTAGAAACACGAATATATAGACATGATATAACATGATTATCATAACCTGGAAATGTGACAATAATACATAACACGGTATTAACTTGATCCAGGGCTCATAGCACATGGATCATGAGTAAAAAATAATTGCAATTGAACTAGATTGAGTAAATCATCATTTTATGTGATGTATCATGACACAAATCTTTACCCAATTCATTGGAGCGCTCTCACGGAGCACCCTTCATAAACATTTCATTTCATGCATAAGTGTGCCACATGGATTATAAAACATGGATTCATTAAACATCATCATTTATTCCATGATAAAATAAAGTTTAATTCATACATGAAACTTTATAATAAATAATTAAATTTTTATAGATGTGAATACCCTAGATATATAAATAGGCATGGTGTTCACAAATAATGTCTTTGGCTTAGAAAAACACAGTGCAATTTTGAAAGCAAAACTGTGTGACATGTAAATTAACAGAAATGGTTGATGAGACCGAAAGGGGTGTCTCATAATATTTACATGACATGGAAAGTAAAGGGGTCATATAGATATATGTTCCTACATATGTAATGTAATTTTAGATTCATTATACAAAATAATCGCTCGAATATATGTGAGGAGAGAAAAATTCCTTACAGAATTCCAGTATTGTGACAGGTGTACATGACAAGCATTAATTAGAGAGCAAGGGGTCTCTCATCATTAAAAAATAACTATGTTAGTGTGGGATAAGTGTGAAATCATACCCCATCATTTTTAATTGAAAATAAAACGGCATAACAACATAATGATATTTGGACAAAAATAAGAAAGGAAGAAATACCTTAAATAGTAGTGTGATCCCAATGGATTTGGAAGGGCTTGAGAGAGGCTTCTCGGGAGCTTGGGGTGCCTTGGTAGGAATCTATAGAGAGAAGGGTATAGGTTGGACGAACTAAAAATGCATTTAGCGAGGAGGATGTGGGAGCTTGTATGGGTTTATATAGGAAAAGGGATGGAATTATTCATTATATAGGTTTGGGACACCACACATTAAACTAATCCAAACCACAAACCTGACTATGGTTTCTTCCAATGGTTTTTTCCAATGGGGATTTGAGTACATTATTATATAAGTCCAATGGACTAAATTCTTAAAATATTTAGTTTTTTTGTGGAGGTGAGTCACACTCTCAAATGAGATCAATTTAAAAATTTAAAATGATTTATATGTCTTGGAGGGTCCACTAAGGATTTGTAAAAAAAAATATAACAAACATAAGATCACATTATTTTAATGGTAAAACATATATTTTCCGGAAATAATGTTTATAGTATTTTATTAGAACACTATTGGGCCATTATGATGTAATAAAACATATTATATATTTAATGGGTATTTAATTTTTACCCAAAAATTTGATTGTCTAAAATAATTATGAAAAATTCACCATTGTATAATTTCAATGTCATAATTCCAAAAAAATAATATTCATTTTATCTAAATAATTTTATAAATTTTTGATTTTTTACCTTTTATATGAAAACAAAAATTTTCCAAAAATTAATGGATTTTTACAAAAATAATTTTCAAAACTTATTAATAATCACGATCATATTGAAAATAATTATATTGAAATTTATATTATATTAAAAGAAAATTTTTAATAGTATTTAATTAAAATTTTATTTAATTAAAAAAACCATTAATTCATCAAAACAGTTTTCTTAATTAACTAAAACACCTATTTTTTCTTTAATAACTATTTACAAATTAACAATAATAAAATGAATTTATATTATCTAAAAAAAATAACGTACATAATCATAGTACTAGGGTGTCGTTACATAACCCCTTATAACACCTGCATATGACCTATGGGTAAGGTGTGTGAAGGTGATAGACTCTTGAGGTGGCTTGAATAACATTGCTCATGTGGAAATCTCAATCAACTTCCACTTCTACCATAGGCAGTTCCATTCAAGCTTCACGTGATAAAGATCATCTTAGACTTGGTCAAGATCGAAGCTCAATAATGCCACCTCTATTATGAGATCTATCAAAAGCGATTCTTATTGGGAAACCCTACTAGATGATTTCATTTCTTCATTTTACTGAGTAAATTGGGTTTGTTAATGCCCTATAATTATACTAATCATGTGATCATTGTTCTACGACTATATTAGCAATAGTCATAATTCATAACAATATTTTAAATTACAAAGACATTAATCCAATGAAGTCAATATGTTATAAAACCATCCTATATTATAAGAAATTTAATTAGATCAAGAGGAATTTTCATTAATAAATGTTTGAATCTTTATATTTGATTTGAAAGGTATTATACCCGTTATTGTCTCTCTTGTTATAATTATGAACACTTTTTCAAAGTGATGTGTAGATAATGGTATAGAATAAAATATCATATCCCAAATTATTCAATCGGGTTTTTTTTAAATACATTGTCAACGAATCAACCATTAAACATAAAATGTAGTTTTATAAATTTATTTTTTCTAGGTATTAATCCTAAAAATATTGGTGATTTTCCTAAATCATTTATGGAAAAGTGTTTATTCAACTATTTTTTAAATAATAAAATTAATTATTATCTTATTCCCCATGTGTATCATATAAGTAATATATATCACATGGGAAACAATATAAATATTTCAAAACCACTATTTGAAACATGTGTCAAATTCATCCTGAAGAAAATGAAACACGGTTATGGAATCATCAATGTGAATATTGAATGATCCTGATTCTATTATTAATCCATTAATGTATATTTGAAATTTGAACAACTTACTAAAATATTTTGGTATAATAAAAATAAATGATTGTTCCATGTAGACATATACCAACATATCTCCATTAAGAAAAATGTACTTGGAATCTATCTTCTAAATTTTTTTATTATTTAGATCTTCTATGATAAGAATAATTCTAATGGACTTTTACATATAAATCTATAAAAATTATTCATTATAGTCTATTCCAAATTTTTGTTCTGAACCATTAGCAACCAATCATTCCATATAGGTACTAATGATAATATTCAGGTAAATTTTCATCTTGAATACCCATTTCATCCTAGTGGGTTCTACATCATATAGATAATCTAATAAAAAGACATGATTTTAGTATATGTAATCAAATTCAGAATTCATTATTTCTATCCACATTAAATGTTTTAGTTTTTTACACGTTATTACTGTGTAAGAGGATTATTATTCTCAACAAATATTGATTCACCTTCTTTAGTTATAAGAAAACCACATATTTATTCTAATCTAACATATATAGAACTCATACACATCACATGTGTTTCTAGAATAACATATTATATTCGGTCTTTTGGAATTATTTCATTTTCCAAATCTTATGTATTTCGAGCCTCAATTTCATCAATTTAAATCTTATTCACACTATATCCTTTTAATATTTTCTCTATTCCTATAACTATTGAATGTATCTACATGAATAATTTTCAATATAATGGGTCACACAGATAATATACAATTGTATAATTAACATATCATATAAATATACCCTTTTTTCCTCAATATTCATGTTTGATTATGGTATTATCCTTAATAAACACTTTATAACCCCACACATTAATACAAGACATAATGGATTTATTCACATACCATAACTCATCAATAATTCATCTTGACACATTGATTAGTGATTTTTAAAATAGTACATGCCATTGATTGTAATGAATATCACAAAATTGTAATAAAATATTACATTAATCATTATTGATATTGTAACACATTGATATTTTTTGAAATATTATTTTTTAAATTAATTTAATATTTTTTATATTTTCCATTTCACACAACACTGAATAGAGAATTTTCTATCGGTAAAAACAATGTTCTTCATTCATTATATGTGATGTGATGTTAATCTCACAGAAAACAAAACACCAACTAAACATGTGTTACACACAAGACCCATTATTACTACTATTTAATGACACACCTAATTTAAAACTAAATTTTGATACATTTATAAATTTTATTTGTAAAATTGAACATAATTTTTTAATTTTAATTTTACAAATTACATTATGTGGAATTTATGGTATTTTTCTATGATGTTTAATTTTTTATAATTACTATAAATACGGTAGTTTAGTTACAAAATTTCTTTTCATTTAAATAATTATTAATGTTAATTTATATTTGAATTCTTTTAAGACATAAGTGAGAAATTATAAATATATTTATCCTATATGGTCGTTATAATCATTTTTATATTTATTTTTAGAAATTAGTTAATGAATATTTGAAAATATTTACATTAAAAATACACTTTCTCACCATGTCAATGGGATTAGCTTTAAGATTAATTTCACCAATTCTATGACTAAAATTTAAAAAAATAGACATAAAATATTTTAATCATTTTAATATTTATATTCTAATAGGATAAATGTAGTGTTTGACCAAAATATTAGTGAATGTTATAAATATTAATTAAAATTATTAAGAGAGCAATTAGTTTAACAAAATAATAAAACATAAAAAATGGCCCAAATAACCTATAATATAGTCCTAGAGCCATTGGATATCCATATATTGACCATATAATACCTATTATAGAATTGATTCCATTATTGGAGCCAATTTTTAGAGGGTGAACATGGGTGGAATTCCTATTTCCATAATTTATTTGAATTCCACTCCTCTACTACGAAAAGGCACTCAACCCCTATAACTTTCTAAATAATATAAATAAATTTAATATAATATAAAAATTACCCAAATAGGCTCCCTACATACCATTGATAACCTTATATGCTTATCTTTGGGCATTAATCCATCCACAGAAGCCGTTTGGTACAAAACAAGAGGTGTTACCCAAAGAAGTGTTGACATCCTCTATCAATCATTTTTGTCTTATTTTCATTCCCAGCACCCTAATATATTCTCATGACATTTTTATATATTAATATAAGAGTACTAAATATAATTATATGTTTTTATAAGTTTTATACCTTCATTTACACACACATTCATCAAATGAGCTACGAATATACAGTTTTTGTGTACGGTGAACTACCGCCTCACAAAATGATATTTTCATGTTTCATATACTACCTATCATGGTTTGTAATTATGATATAAAATATGTTTTTATATGATATATTTTATGTATTTTGTCTTTTGGTATTATTATATAAATAATTATTTTTCTCATTCTAACTGGTGTATATAAGATAACTTCATGTCTGGAAGTGTCGACAACCACCTCCTCAAAGTAGAGTGATTCATTTACACATTACATGGAATTTTTTAAGGATGGATGTAGTGAAATTTTATGATATATATGAAAAAATACTTATAAATTAATGATTATATATATATAGATATGTCAATAACATTATTCCTTTCAAAATTAAAATAAATAGAAACCACATTCATGCGTTTGTATATCCTACCATCTCAATGAAAGGTGTATTCCATTTCATATTGTTGGTCAGAGTGGATACTCAACAGGGGGTGAATTGAGTTCCAATTAAAATTTCTGTTTAAAAATATTTCTCTTAAAATCCCCCTATTACAAAACAAAGTTACACTGTAGTGAATTTATAGAGAGTGTAAATTTGCAATTAGTTTCTCAATGTTTGATTAGGACTCAGTTAATTTAATCTGAATATTAAATTGACTATTGAAACTAACTTACTGGTTTACAAAAAGTATAAACACTTACTAATTTAACTGTCAAAGTATCATTAAAACAAATTATATTTCAAAGTAGTTAGCAGTGGAATATGAAATATATATAGTATACTTATGACTTAAACTAAAAATCACAGCAGATGTAACCAAGAGGTTCAGTCTCAAGCCGAGACTTAATCCTCTCAAAAATTAATATAAATTGATCCACACCCTGGATCGGGGTAAACAAATGTGCAATATTGTCTGGGTCCTAAGACCTCTACCACAGTTCTATGTGGGAAAAGACAGAAAATGGCTCACAACTGTCTAGGTCATACTCGACCTCTACCACTATCCACAGTGGGATACAAAGGACTTATAGAGTTTGAAAGACGATTTAAGAATCCTCCATCTTAGCTCAGGAGACAATGTGTGTAAATTAAACAGGGTACACACACTGGTCGAAATGTAAATGAAACAATCAATAAAATAAGTATCAGAGAGTTTAGAAAAGCTTTAGTGATTGGTAGTGTAGCTCTGGACTCGTTTGATTTGTCAGAAAATATTCCGAGTGCTCTAGTTTTTTCTGAAAACAGAGTATAATTTTCTTCCTTGGTTCTAGGTTCAGCTTATCAGCCTGAGTGCTTGAAGTGTTTGTTGAAGTTCTTCACTCAAGATGCATCTTGTGTTCTCAAGAAAATAATTGATTCATATATGTCCAGTGACCTCGGAGAATGAAAGTAGCCTCGTGTGAATGCACCACATTTGAATGCTGTTGAGCTATTTTCTTTTTCACCCTTCACGTGCCATCCTAGTTCCTTGATTTTCTCTGTATACACACCCCATTTTCACTTCTATCATTATTTCTCTATGTTCAAACAATTCAGTTAGGTCTTTATCTTCTCTTTAATAGCTTTCAGCACTGGAAAATGGGAATGATTACCTTTTTCATGGGTACTAGGTACGGTTCCCTGACATGGCAACTAAAATTATTAAATAACATAACTACATTAAAAACATCAAATGTAACTGTTAGATTAATAACTAAATAGTATTGATAGTATAGAGTTTGACTGTTTGGTCAATCATTAGTAGCCTCCTGTTGGAAGACGTGTTCGGTAGATTTTGTGTAACAGTGACCTTCCATCGATAGATCATGGAATCGGTAACTCCTTCTATCGGTAGACTTACTCTATCAGTATCTCGGTAGACTTGTTCTATCAGTAGCTCAATTCTGTCAGTAATTATCAATATTGGTCACTCTTGGTCTATCGGTAGCTCTGGTCTATCGTTATCTCTGGTCTATCGGTAGCTCTTACTTAGATCCAGTGATTATGTGTATTAGTAGACTTATGCACATCGGTAGCTCAATTCTGTACTATCAGAAAACATATTCTATTGATAGCTATCTGCATCGGTGACCTTGTTCTATGATTACTGGTAGATTTGTACATATCAGTAGCTCTGTACATATCAGTATCTCTCTGTATCGGTGACTCTATCTATCAGTACACTATAGTCTATCTATAGACTAAGTACCGATAACTCTGTATCAGTAGCTATATGCAGATCAGTGACTAACACTTATATGTTTTATGCAAAACATATACGACTGGATTATAATTATTTCAAAACTCGTACAAACATGGATAAACATTGATTAACATATTTCTTGTATTATTTTAATATTTTTTTCATCTTGATATTACAATGTCATAGATTGAGCGTATTAGACTATAGATAAAAATTAATTGGGATTATCAAAGTATGTAAAAGAATAGTTGGGATTATCAAAATAGGTGAGGTCAAAAATCTCCCCCTTTTTGATAACCACAACTTATGTTATTATAGTTTTTAAAAATAATGAGTAGTTGTATCAGAGGATATATCATTAAATGTAATTATCTCAGAGAAAACAGTATGCTATAGAATATAATGTATCACAGGTAAAATTAAATTCAATGATATCAGAGTGGAAAAGCATGTCAGCTCTTCCTTATATAATATTTGTCCCCCTTTGAGAATATTTCTCCCCCTTTGATACTTATATAGATAATATTTCTCCACCATTGTGATAATCAATAAGTGGAAAAAAACATACAGAAGAGGGACAAAATGAGACAGAAAAGGAAGCCAATTGTATTAGATTTTGCAAAAAGGTACATACACAAAAAACAAAACACAAGGGATTCCTATAAAACATCTTAGCCACTTATTCAATCCACATCCTCAATGTGTGATTTTCTCCTTGGATCAGAAGAGGATTCAGACTGTGTGGATGCAAGTGAGGGCTTAGGAACACCAGAGATGATCATAGGAGTTTGAGCCACAAAAACTGTGTCGGGCCTATACTGGGGAGTTCTTTGAGTGATCATAGGTTTAAGGCTTCAAATGGCTTAGGATGGAGTCATCTTATCATGAGAAGCAGTAGAGGCAGAGGCAGGTAAGGCTGGAGGTACAATCACTGGCCTAGAATCGACATGCAAGAAATGAAGCAAAAGATTTTTGAAATCCATAATTATTCCACCTCCTCTCTCCATAGAAGCTATGAAAACATCCTTGTTCTCCATGAATTTTTCTAAGGCTGGAGTCAATTCCTTTAGTTTCCTGACAATCACTCTGAACGTAAGCCATGAAAAATCCATAATCATGCAACCAAGAGTGTCCCTCTTTTGATGGGCCACTATCTACGCGTAATCCTTAGCACATCTTTGGTTGTTGGCCTTTGTGTACACCCGATTCGTCACCCATTTGCATTGTGTGGGTTTTTATCCATGTGGTCTACACATGGTACTTCGGAAACCTCCCTGTGGTTCAATCCTAGCCAATGGTAAACCTTGGTGTTACCCTTTTTGGGGAGACACATTCCTAGATCCTCCCTCTGAGGCATCCAAATCTGACTTCATGGTGAGATATCTTCCCATTATAGTACACACCTTCTTGGATCTCCTCATATTGGTCATTTTAATCCATCCAAATGGTAATCCTTCCACGAACTCCCTCCTCGGGTTGTACAAATATGATTCACCTCCATGGGGTGTTCTAATCACTATCATCTCTCCATGTTTTTAAACTTGCAAGCTGCCTCATGCTAATGATGAGGTGTTTTAGGAAAACCTCAGAAAATACACCTTTGTTGTCTGTCTCTACAAGAAGTTAAACTCATAGATTACCTTGTAATAAACATGATTTTCCTAAGGAAAACCTAAGAACATACACCTTTGGCATAACCATCATTACAAGTCGTTAAGCTCATGACATACCACGTGTTAAGCATGAGATGCTTTAGAAAACCTCATATGAATGCCTCCGGCATAAGATACCACATGAAAAACATGGGATTCCTCAGGTTTGGAACCCTTGATATGCCCTCTTATGAGGAATACTATTTGTTCTCCCATGTCCATGCATCCAAAGATTCACAGACATGATTTATGATGTTATCTACTCCAACCAAAGGTTGCTTCCCTATCAAGGTCACTTGGAATTTCTAGACATATGTAGTGTAATTAACTGAATTCCAAAAATATATGGAAATGGTAATGACATTCACAAACCCTAACTCAAATATATGAGGGATACTCAGATTTAGAGATGAATTTTGAGGAAGAATCCCTGGAAAGATAGACTGACATCCCATCATCTCGTTTTGATCAAATAGTAGATGTCCCTAAATAAGTGATAGATTCTTCTAACCTTTGGAATGTGGTAATGTGGCGCAATATGCAGTAGGTCCTTGAGAGACATATGTGTTACCAAACTAATGTGTTAGAAAAAATGGATAAATGCGTTTATGCATTGATTATATAGAGCTGAATTGTATCACAGTAGTGAACAAGTAAACTCTTCCACCAATTGAGGACTTATTTGACTAATTTTATGGGGCTAAATTATTCTCCAAGATTGATCTTTGATATTTTATCATCAATTTATTGTGAAGAATGATGATATTCCAAAAACTACCTTCAAATCATGATATGGGAATTATGAGTTTCTTATTATTCCCTTCGGATTGACTAATGCTCCTGATATTTTAAAGCGTTTGATGAATAGTGTATTTAAAGAAAAACATTGATAAATTTTTTGTAGTATATAGTGATGATATTATGATATGTTCCAAATTTTGGGAATAGCATGAGGATTATGTAAGGGGTATTTTTCAAACTCTACAGATGGGGATAATTTTTGGAATATTGAGAAAATGTGATTTATGGTTACAAAAAATTGCTTTCTTGGGGCACATTGTTACCCATGAAATAATATTAGTTGACCCTACAAATATAATGGTTATGGAGGAGTGGCCTCATCCTACATCAATAAATATGATTCATAGTTTCATTGGATTATGAGCATATTGTAAAAGGTTTGTGAAAATAAATTTTTGACATTCTATTCGATTGACCAAGTTAAGTAAAAAAGGGACCATGTTCATCTGGATAATGGATTATGAGGAATGTTTCCATGAAAGGAAGATGTGATTGGCTACTGTACCCACCTGAACATTACCCTCAAATAGAGAAGGATTTTATTTTATGTGATTCATCTCTAAACGGTATTTGGTTTTTCCTCATTCAAAATGACAAGGTGATTGTTTACGAATCTCGACAGTTAATGACTCATGATAAGAATTATCCTATAAATGATATTTAGGTGGATGTGGTTGTTTTTTCTCTGATGATTTGGAGACACAATATTTCGGGGGAGAAATGTGATATATACACCGACCATCAAACATTTAAGTATATATAAAACCTAAAATGAATTGAAAATGAGACAGAGGAGATGGTTGGATCTTCTTAAAGACTATGAATTTTCAATTCACTATGATACAGGAGGAGAAAAAAATATGTTGATGCATTAAGTAGGAAAAACCCTATTGTGAAGGAAATGATGAGGATTGAAAGAGATCCTTTTTTCAATGTCCTAGATAAACTAGTCATGATAATCACAAGGTAAGGTGCATCATCAACCCTAGCCCAAATAATTTATCAACCATAATTACTTTAAAATATCCTGAAATCTAAAAAAAGATCATTTGTTACATAAATAAGTTATAGGCTGCGAATAATTGGATGTATCCTAAGTTCAATTTTTATTATAAAATCGTATTGAAATTTTGTACAAGTCTATGTGTTCCAAATATTCCAAAAATAATTAAGGAGATGATGAATGATGCTCATAGATCTACATTCTCTATACATATTGGAAGTAAGTACTTGTATTGGGACCTTTGTGACCATTATTGGTGGGATACGATGAAAATGGTGATTTTCATCTGCACTACAAGGTTCCTGGTTTGATAGCAATTGAAGGAAGAGTGATGACATCATAAAGGGGTATTACAACCACTCCCTTTACTAACATTAAAGTGGGAAAATATCACTATGGTCTTTATCACAAGTCTCTTGAGAATATTTAAATGAAACAATGTCATATGGGTTATTGTAGACTATCTCACCAAGACAGTCCATTTTGTCTCTATTTGGGAAGATCTCTCTCTTGATCGACATCCCATGATTTACGGGAGGGAAGTGGTAAGGCTACATGGGGTACTCATCTCCATCGTATCTGATTGTAATCTAAGGTTCACATAAATAATATAAAGAAGTCATCAACATGCTATTGGTACCAAATAGAATTTCAGTATAACCTATCCCCCCAAACCGATGGCCAATCTAAAAGGATTATAATGACACTCGAGGAAATCCTAAGTACATTCTCAATAGAATTTAAAATTGGATTCATATGGGATCAAAAAATCAAATTAGTTGAGTTATTTTACGACAATAGCTTCTACTCGATCATTCAAATGGCACCCTATGATTCTCTACATGTAAAGTGATGTAGAACACAAAAATGGTGGGATGAAGCATCTGAAAGAAAAATTCTCAGGCCTAATATTTTTAAAGAGTTGAATTTAATGTGTCACGCCATCCCAAAAAACATTAATAATTTTCATAGTTGGAAGAAGAGCTATGTCGACAACCATCAATTGTACATGGAGTATGATGTTGGTGAAAAAGACTTCCTTCAAATTTCTTCTCTGAAGATATTCATGCGGTTTAGAAATAAAAGGATGCTCTGCCCCACGTACATGGGCCCTTATGAATTCATTGATCTCATAAGAGAACTATCCTATTGAATTGATCTTACTCCAAACCTAGATCAAGTTCATGATGCATTCCACATATCCCTCTTAATAAAGTACATTCATGACCCTTCATAGGCATTGAATCCTATGGTGGTGCAACTGGAACATGACATGTCTTATGATGATCATCCAATGGAGAAATTGGATCATCGATAAATGTTTCTACATAATATGACTAACCACAATGTTAATGTGTTGTGGAATAACCACAAATATAGGGAATCTACGTGGGAACCAGAGAAGACTGTGAAGAAGAACCACCCACACCTTTTCCCATCTGAGGGTGAGAGTTGAAATTTTGGGGATGAAATTTCTTATGGGGGGATAATATAAGAACCCAAAATTTTTTAATATTAATTTTTTCTCAAAAATATATGTTATATTTTTTCTCAACAATAAAATGTCCTTTTATTAGTGAAGGGAGTATAATTGAAATGACACAGTTGGGATTACATTGTTATATAACTGTTTGATATTATTAACATTTGTCACTATTACTGTTGTAAACGATACACTTAGTGTTAATATTAGTTATTAAAAATAATTAAGGTTATTATTGATGACATCTTAGACGAGGCCTTGATTGGATGTATAATGGCTTGGATTGAGAATTTTTTTGTAAGATTATGATGTCAAATATTATGAATTTTATCATTTTGAAATGAGTCATTTATATACAAGTCACTATTTATATTTTATGTTATCCATAGGTTTTCTACCTCATGTGATTATTTATATAGAATTATTTTATTATAATTTACTATCATGAATATTATTCAACCCCTATTTATTCTATGATATATTCAACTACATGCCTTCATTTACTAAGCAGTTGAGATAAATCTTTTAATATTGCAATTTTACAAGGTTATGAATATAATTATTACACATGGTGTCTTTATAAGAATATAATATTTGGATAATTTATTGGAGATATTGATGTCTTATTATATATTTAGTAGTTTCTAATTTCATGGTAAAATAATAACATTTGTTAAAAATAGAAGACATTTATTAGTTAATGATTTTTACTTACTATCTATGTCACTATATCTAAATGGTTCTCGGAATGTATATATTGAAATAATTTCTTTATGTCTTGTAATTTTGGATTTTTTTTTATTGTTCATCATATTTTTATCTTATATGGTGTTTTACATTGTAATATATAAGTATTTTATTAGTTGGGGACAATTTAAGAGTCCCTAATATCATAATGGGTTGTTTTGTTAAGGTTTATCATAATTTAATATTATATATTATACTTTGGTTTGGTGCATGAATTTATTCTGATGTTATATTGAATATTGTATATTTTGTATTGATTAGGAAGAGAAAAAATAGGGAAAACATTAGAAATAATCTTATATATAGAATAATAGCCTATAGTTTTAGTTAATTAGATATTGTGTTATTTTCCTTGAAATCACATCCATGTCTAGATACTGGAATGATGATTTGGATGTGTCACATTTGCACCAAGGGTTAATCAACAAAAAATTTCTACTTGAGTATCAAATGTTTATCCAATCAGTGCCTGATGAGTGAGAATAATTTAACAAACCATGCTAGAAACATCCAAGGTATATTATTTTATATCCCATATGCTCTTTATAATCCATTATAATGGATTTGAAAATATAAAAAATTTGGATAGAGAACAAAAAAGGAAGATACCATTGATAGCATTGATTAAAACATAGATATTAATATGTTAGGGTATATATAAACTGATACATTATTTGATAGATACGGGGTGTGTTGAGTTTTAATAAAATCGATATCATATATTTTTTAGCTTTAGAATATTATAAGAATGTTCCTGATAATTTTGGGAAGGTTATTATTAAGATTAAGCTAATAAATACAATTGAACATTCTACATGCTAAATAGATTGAACCAACTTTTTTATATGTTGAAATGAATTTGTCATTATTGAATACACATTAAGATTAATTTTTCATATTAATATGACCATTTAACCTTATTTTATGAGATATTATCAAAAAGAATTTAGTTGTTAATATTTGGTTGTAAATAGGATCATGATAATGAAACTATTAAAATTATATCTCTACAAACATCCATGTAATATTATCTAATAAAGGATGTTTATTTTGAACAAATTTTTTAGATATATGAAAATGATAATATATTCCAATTATACTTGAAATGATTTGTCCCTTAGTAATTATGAGTTTAAGGAATTTATATCAGTAGAAAATATAACATGAGTTTTTTATATATACCATAACATATTTCATTATTAAATAATTATTAAAATTATAATGTCACAATTTATTTAAGGTGTGATAATCTAAAAAGGAATGTTTTAGGACCCTATATCATTCTATAAATTTTATTTAAATAAATCTAATGAATTATTTCATGTTCTTTCAATATAATTAAAACTTTATAATAGAATGTGACATAAAATATATAAACCAAAAAAATTTAAATTAACCCATTTATGAAGAATTATTGCAACAATGGTAAATGAAACCATGTATCATATAAAATTGATTATTATATATCAGAGAAGATTATATAAATTAAATGTCAAAAAACAAAATTCAAAAAATAAATAGAAAATAATAATAACCTTAAAATGTGAAAATCCCTAGGACAACCATTAACTTGAGAATCACCATTAGTATAAAAAAGGTACAATTAAAATATCAAGAATGGAGAAATCATTTGGTTTGATCTAAAATAAAAATTATGGAAATACGTTGCACAAATTAAGATGTATGAATGGAATGAATATATTTATTAAGGCAATATAAAGGAATAGAATAATATCATTATAAAAATATAATTGTAAATATGGTTATTTGGAATATATTAATTGGAAATAATTATATTTTCACTATTTTGATCTCATCAAGATTTCATGATTTCAAACATTCAAATGAGGATCTTATTTTTTCATTTGAGTGGGTTTTAGTTTCTTTAGTAATATTATATATACTCTTATTGATGTATTTGATGATTAATTGAATATATTATAGATGTATTAATATATGTGATGAAATAATATAAAGAAGTTAGAATATAAAATAATTGACATGAAGGAATATTGATGGACCAAAGAAGTATATAGAGAACTGAAGTCAGCATTGACCAACAAGTTCATATACAAATTAAATATTGTGTTGATCGATATAATTCCCTATGAGTAGGAGTCTACCTTCCAAGTGGTGGAGGAGTACCAACCATCCGATGGAGAAGGAAGAGCCAATCTACCCCAATTAGCTCACCAGCTAGTGGGAGGGATCATCCTGCTAGCAGGTATAGCCAAATATCAATGTTAAAATTTCAAACTCCGATAGCTCCCACTACTCTTAATTTGGTCATTGATGGTTCTTAATTATTAGATTTAACTGATGATGTTTCCTAGCTTCAGTAAAGGATATAATGAGAAGACCATGTAGGATCTCTTAAAAACCATGAGATTATTATTTAATTTAGACCACACAAATTATGAATCTAGAGATATTAGTCTCTCTAAAAGAGACATATCAAACATAAATTATATATTCTCAATATCAATGGATATCTAATATCCTTTTCTCTCCATATCTTATCATTTTTTTATTGATACTTTTAGATTGTTAAGGGAGAGGATTTGTAATGGGTCAGTACTAACAAAATACTTCCCTTCATATTCTCCATTCTGTAGTAGGTTCCTACTTACAATTGGAGAAAAAAGGGGATGGAGGTTTCTCTCTACATATATGAAAAATAAATTGAGAATGTTATTATTTTTTCTCCACTAAAATCAAGTAACTATTAAGAAAAACAAATCAAACATATGAGAAGAATCATAGGGGAACACAATGTGCTATTTTTGATCTTCCCTATAAAATATATATACTTCTTTTTACTTAATTAAGTACAAAATTTTTTATAATTAGAATATTTATCACATAAATTTGATACACCAGTTGTTATAATTTCTACACATAGTCCCTTAATGTCATTTAAATTATCTTTTATAAATCATATCCAAATTATAATGATCTTGAAATCTCTTTAACTATAAATCATAAGCTCACGAATATAATTATCTCAATTTTTCAATTGACCATATTCATTAATCAAATTCCATTATTTCATTATCCTTATTTAATTTTATATTTCTACTATACTTACATGTTTTAATTTTTTTTATCACACATATAAGTTTTTTAATTTTTAAAGTATATTATATCTCTCATACCATTCTAATCTGACCAATAGATGGTATCAAAGGATTCATTTATTTAGTACTCTCCAGTTTGAAATTTATCACATCTTGGATTTCCTCTTAAAGTCATAATACTTTATTTTTTGGAAGTAATAACTATAAATGTGAAACTCACTTCAAAATATTTCATAGAAATTTTGTATATCCTTTTTGGAAAATTGATTTGCTTGGTTATAACCCTAAAAATAAAATATATGATAAATGGACTTCATAAGGCATTGCATTATTTGGGAATGATGGAAGATATATGAATTCATAAAATTTTTTTCTTAAAAAATTAATATAATAATATTTCTACAAGATAAACGTACCCTGAAATTTTGATATTATTTGAATTTAATAATGAAGGAATGAAAAAATTAAATATAATAAACTTGATTTTTATTAACATGTATTTGAATTTTTATGAATGATTGAAAATTAATCTATTTCTAATATTTTTAGGAAAATTTCTAATTTATTTGATCACTTAATGTATCTTAGTTGGGATTTGACTACATAAAATTCATTAAAGATTCTTTTTTGGACACTCCAAGATCATGGGCACCCAAGGTGATTGAAATACAATATTTCAATGTCATGAATGATATTCCACATGAAGAACTAATTTTATATCTTTTGAAATAGGAGGCCAATATAAATATTAAAAATAATAAAGATGAAAAAGAAACAATGGAATCCAAATAAATCAAATGAAAAATTTACATCACTGCTATTGATGATAAAGATTCACTCGATAATGAATTTGATATTGAATTCTTTTTTAGTATACTGAAAAATTGTAAAAAAATTAAAAATTATGATTTTCCAAAAATAAAAATCAAATAAAATCACAAGATGTGAAATTATATGAATTAAACAAGAAGGGACATATAAAATTAGGATATACAATCTATAAAAAAAAGATGTGAAAGAAGAAAGTAAAGAAATATCATAATGTTTCAGGATATATTGTCAGCATTGACTCCATAGACTCCAATTTATTAAGCGATAATAGTATTACGTGCCTCATGATGCATATCGAGGTAGATGGAATTGTTAACTATATTATTTTAACTCTCTTTCTCATTTATCCTATTCTTATAAATTATCCTCTTTTTCATGCTCTTATAATCAACAGATTGAAATTATGATTTATTATGAATAAAAAATTATAGAATAAAAATATATTATAATAAAATTTAATAAATTTATTCATGAAAATGAAAATCTCATTCATTAAAATTATCTCCATTATAAAGGAAAAGTGATTTATTAGTGAAATTAATATATCATCATAATATTGTGAGCATAAAATTCAAAATAAAATATCCTAAAAATAATCTTGATCAATTACACTATGGTGAACATAATCAAAATATGAATCTAGACTCCCTAAGTAATACCAAAGGTAATCTCAGATTTATATTTTCAAATATAAATAAGATTTCTCAAAAAAACTTGTGTTTTGGGATTCCCACAGAAAAAGTTTTTTGTAATTAGTTTCATAAAAAAGGTAATTTAATTTATGAATGTGATTGAAAATTTGATTGAAATGGAACACCAAAATAAATTTTTATTTTATCTAATATAAATCATATAGAAACATATTAAAAATAATTTTGGGTTCCTAAATATTTATTATCCATTCAAAGTGGACCCAAGATTGTTTCAGCATCATAATTTTGATTAGGTGACACATTCATTCCAAAACCACAGGGGTACCAACAGAAAATTGTTGTTTAAATTTCATAGGGTTATTCCCCTAGACGTTACTATTATATTAATTTGTTGTTTATAAATAAAAAAATGTTATCAAATTTTTAAAATTTTTGATCTATAATTTCCTCTTGTAGACTTTGTTAAATTATAAAATATATGGGGATCCATAAGTTTTTATGTTTTTTGATTTTATTTCACGATGAATAGGAAATTTAATATTTTATTTTTTATTTCCACCTTGAAATTTATTTTCTAGATCATTTCCCTCCCTCAATCATATACATTTTCTTATTCATAAAATATTAACAGTTTTATTTGGAATTCATATATTCTCCTGAAATATATTCCCAAATTAATATCTTTTCCTTTTCAAATTTTCAACAAATATTTATCCACTTTTTGAATTTTTTCTTTCTCTTTTTTGCATTTTACGTTTTAAAATTTTTTAAATTTTATTGAAGTCATTTTTAAATTTAATTTTCATTATATTTTAATGTTTCTGAAATATTGACCTTCACTATTATCCCTTATCATGTAAATGATTTCATTCACTTATTTTTTAGGATACCTTGAATCATATTCCTATCAATATTATTAATGTAATATGTTTTGATGAGGTGACATTATCTATTTTTACTTCATTCCACCTCCATTTTTTATTATTTCATTCTTTTGAATGGAACTTGTTTTATATGTCTTAATCTATTATCGTGGTTTTCAATCTTTTGATAATAAATATGGGGAGATAGTTTCACTTGTCTCTATTATATTATATTATGTGAAATTACCTTCTTCATATATGAAAGATCTTATGTTTTATTCAATGAATAAAACCGCTAATATTAATTTAATTCTTTAATTTTATATGTATGGAAACTCTTAATGAGTATACAAGAGTTTGAAGGCTATCTAGGGTTTTTATAGAGCCTAGAGACCCAACATATGGAGGAAACTAACCGGTTGTAGCCTTAGTATAAATTGTGCCGCCCATTCTCAAAGGTTGGTTAAAACCATGCAAGATGGTTGAGTGCCCTGTCAGGGGCTTTACAGTTTGTTCAAAAATTATAGCCCAATATGTACACATGTGAAAAATAATGAGGCCTATTAATTGGGGGATTTTCATGGGATGTGCATGGTTAGTCAGATTGTGTGCCAGACACATGTGAGGGGTGCCATAGAATAGAGATGGGAACACAGTTGATGTAAAATTTGACTAACTGTGAAACCAAACCATTAAACCCTAAAAAAAGTAGAGAAATGGATTTGTTATCCATACATGTTTTAATTCCACACACCTCAAATATTTTCTCATCCAATAAATATTAAACCCATATCCCTCTTCATGTCTGAAGCACCCTCCTCCCACCTCCATAGCGATTGTGATATATTCTCCATATAGTATTCGATCAAACCATTGTATATCACATTGTATATACACTAATAAGATCTCAATTCCTCTTATTCCTTTCATTATTTAGATTTATATTGTGATGTTATATTAGTGTGAGTCCATATACTCTATTTATATTAAATATTTCTATTTGGTTGATATCTTTTATTATTGAATATATTTTTAGCCAAAAATATATGAAGAGTTAATGAAAAAGATAAGGTAGGTGGTATTGTGATTTTTCATTAAAGTCACAGTATGTATATGTATATATATTAGTGTCACAGAATAAATTTTTTAAGCACCAATTATTAAACTAAATGAATCTTCAACTAAAGTAGCCTTCATGACCTATATAACCCATGAGAGCCATTTTCAAATCATTAGAGATTAAGGAACATGAATTGAACCACCCCTTTGGGTATATTTCTTAAATATATAAAACTACCTTGTGTAGACTTTGAATTTATTCACTTATTTAGGTTTTTTCTTTTCCCCTAACATACGGGATTTTAAATGTTGTTCTTGATATGTCAATTTTTTTTAATAAAAATGGGTTGAATTACCATCTCTCTACGACTTTTATGTTTCAGCATTTCATTAAGGCTTGAGTTGTTCATTAAAAATAGAATACCCAATTAGGATAAATTGGAGGTTTTAGGCAATTCTAGGGATTTTAAATATATGCTTTGTTTTTTGATACCTTATAATGTGTGATAAATTGTTAATATAATGTGATAAAAAGTTGAATATAATGTGGGTTTAAATGGTATAGTCATTTATTGGGCTCATGATCATTCATATTATAAAAGGATTGTGAGTGGAGGGTTCAGGAATTGAATTAATTAAAAGAATAATTGGTATTATTTAATTTAATGACATAGAAATTCATTTATCATGAACCCTGGGTGAGTCATGGGTACTCATATAAACTCCATGGATGGACTCACTTTGAATCTGGATTATATATTCTTGAGTGATACTCGGCCTCCCTTTGTATCCTAACAAGGATATACTTAGAGGACATATCATTATACATTCATGGGTGATGCCTATACACCTTATACATACTACTAGGGATGGAATTAGATCTATGATAATTATTTATTCCAAGGATGAAACTTGGAATCCCAATATGGAATTCCAAAGATATAATCTTAGGGAGGATCATTATATATTCCACAACAGACACTTGGGCATGCATTGTGGACCTCTAATGATGGACTCACAGGGCAGTGACTTTATACCACATCTAAAATGTTACCAGGTTTTTTATAAGTAATTATTAGGATGGTCTTTTATGGTGTTGGTTTTATGTATAACCATAGAGATACCTAGGTTAAAAATTAGGAATTATAAGTATGGGATGAGGTAGAATTTAAATTATGTATTACATTTATTATACGATACATTTTCCAATCCATATAATAAACCTGGATTCCATCAGAGAAATAAATTTTATGATGAAATTATAATACACTTCTTTATTATATATGATTAATAGGAGATTCTTTAATTATGATCCATGTTCCAAAAATTGTTATAAATTAACTCATGACCGGCTGATTACTCATAGATATTCTTGCATAGGCCGGAGTACTTGTCATAGGATGAGTGTTTCATTGGAACCTGAATCTATATGGGTTATTTATTATCACACTTAATTTCAGATTTTATAATAAATGTTTATTATATATTCATGGACTGGATAACATTAGACACCATTAGGGGTGGTCTACTTAGTCTAAATCTCAGCCTGCTCGGACTACGATTTGGTACATCAGTAGTCTTCATATATACATGTAGATACAAGGAAATGAAACCTACTTTGGATGATTGATCATAATGATAGTATGATGTTTTAGGGAAGTGGATCGAGCTTATTCTGGATATGCTAATATAGATAGCATTGGGTCTTTTGTTTATTTTTTATAACATGTTTTATATGCCCAATCCCATGTCCACTATCACACTGAGTTTTTCATGGGTTCTTTTTTATTTAGTTTATTGGAAATCTCAATAATTTTCATGGGTCTTAGGTGAGATTAATGTTGAGTTTTTATGTTTCATATATTTATAATCGTCTTACATTGGGTTCCCAATTTTTATTGATCGGGTGTTTTTTGAGAATGGGTGGTTACTTCATGATTTGGGCCAACTGTTATCCCATTTCTATATTTAAAAACCAAATCGGTTTCTTTTATATATAATTTATTTTTGAATATTTTTCACCCATATCGCTTCTTAAATTTTCTCCCCTAAAATATTCTTACTATAATACCCTTTTTACTCTTTATGAAATAATAATCATTGTGAATTTTGGTTACTTATTTAGGTACCGGGCCATCCCATGGACACATTTCTAGTTTTGAAATAATTATTTTATTTCTTTTCTATCATTTTCATTGTTTATCATTTTTCGGTGATTCTACCTCCCACTCAAGCCCAAGAAATCTAGGCACACCTTCATGTTCTATTTTTCCTCTTTAGAGCTCATATGCATCTCGGATTAGGGAAAATATTCTCAATGTTTTTATAATCAACCAGATTTTCCAATTGTAATATGTATTATTCTTAAATACTTAAATTAGTACTATTATTCATTCAAACATTCTTTACCTAGTTATTCCAGACCTTATGAGCGTATTCAGTGAGTTTCAACCCATTAAATTTCTTAAATGGCGGCAGATCTAAGTGAATATGAAGAGTTTTTGAGTTTTTATGGTGAGATTCCTTCTCATTTATCCCCCCTCTTCCTCCTCCTTTCATTATTTCATGTTTTTTTATTCTCCAAAGTCATGATAAACATGTGGAAATATTATAACATGATTTTAAATTGGTTTATTTTTGTTTGGGTCTGCTCTTGATAGGTTTAGGGTTTATATATCCTCAGATGGTGATATCTAGTGTGCAGTTCCATTAGGCCAATGAGTTGAGCTAGGATATCCCATGCACATACCTTTATAATTTATGTTTGATCATTTTACTATTGATTTCACAGGATATATATGTTTATTATTTTATCAGAATTTTTATAATTTTATTGGTGAATAAAATGGTTTCTTATGCCATGTTTCGTGAAAGGTAGTGTTGTTTTTTCATAAAATTGCACACCAACTGTTTGTTCAAATGTTCCACAATCGTTCAGAATTGTTTTGTGAGGTTTAGAAACTCATTTGTTGTATTTTTAAGATATTCTGGTAACTTTAATAATATATGGCATGAAATTGTTGTTTTATTCATTTTGAAGTGCTTAAAATAATTTTTTTGTTTAAAAGGGCATGTCATGTGTTCGGTAAATTGCCATGTTGGATTTAATAAGTAATGCATGATTTAAAATATTATTTTTTTAGATTTATAAATGAATTTTAAGAATTAAAAATGTTATTTTAGGATCCTTATATGTCTTTCCAATTTTGATTTTGTTTTACAAATAAATGGGGATTAGTTTACAACATTTCTAGGCCCGAGTAGCCGAAAAATGCCTTGTTTCCCATACTTATGAAAATAGTTGTGTTGTGAATATGCAACATGAGTGTTTTAAGGGATTATTTAATGTGTTTTAATTCATTAAATAGTATTTATACACATTATTAAATAATGTGTGAGGCATACCTTAGCCAAATTTTACTTTTGAGAAAGGCTTAAAGGCCAGTTTGGCATTATTTGGTAAAAAAGGATTCTATGTGTATTTCATGTTCTATCATTTTGGGACATTTTATGGTCCATGAAATTAATATACTAATTATTATTGAGGCATAAAAATATCGATTTATATTTTATTTATGGGGTTTTTTCCTTAAAAGGTCATTTTTGAATGGATTTAATGTGCAAGGCCACACTATACTACTTGAAATTGTTTTACAAAACTTTTAGTGGTTTATTGATTCATGAATGAAATGTGAAGCATGTTTATAGGATGCTTGTGTGTTTATGGTTGGGTAATGACATTTTGGTGGGAAAAGTTTATTTATTAATATGTGTAACTTGATTGAGACCTAAAGGGAATCCTGAGTATCTAGGTGGTTGGACATGTACTGATATGCTCGTGATCTAGTGGGGTTTGACCCCTGTTTCATGTAGAAAGATTTATGATCACAACACTAACTAAACAATGATGATGATTTTTTTGGTGAAGACTTGTTATGGGTATGATCCCCACAAGTGGATCGTGTGCACAAGAATATATACTTATTACTGTTACATTCTCTGAGATATGAGGTATCTGGGGCTCACAACTAACTATCGCCTAGTGGTGTTCCCGTGACTTGTTCTCATTGGCCATTTTTTACTCACAATCATCATATGGTGGGATTAGTTTGTAAATTAATCATTTTGTGTGTTTTATTTAAAATTATACCTTCTTTAATGTATCCCTCTTGAAAACTATTTTCATTTGGATGTTTCACCTCTTTGAAAATTAGCTACTAGCATTATTGTATATAAAAATGTATGTTTTTGTCTGATAATAATTCTATCGTGGAATATCCTTTGAAAAACATACTTTAATATCTAGTATTTAAAACATGAAATTTATGTTACTTTTATTTAAAAGGAAGTGCATTGGTAATAGAATATCGGGCTAACCTAATGAGTTTTAATACTCATGCCTATAGTCTTCTTTTGTTTTTATCCCCTATGAAGGTTTTAGCTTGAGTTTGATCACCTTGGGCAATGTGTGAACATTATGTTAGAGAGTGACCAACGAGGTCACATGGAGTTAGTTGGTTTTTGAGTTTTGTGAGTTGATTTGTTAGTTTAGTTGTAATTTTAGTTTCTTGAAAAATAATTTTTAGTTCAATTTTTATGAAAATATATTTTCGGTTGTCCCTTTCTTCGTGCTATTTTTTTTGATTGATTATATTTGGGAGAAATCATTCTGTTGTGTAATCTATTAATTCCCTTGGTGAATTTCTTTATCCTGGCAGGATTGTGAAAGCCTCTCGGATCTTGTCGCATGTCGGACTGGGGGACTGGTTCAGGGTCCACATGGGGCTGGTTTGTGATAAAATGGTATCAGAGGGGGTCAGCTCATAGCAAACCTTTATTTTTATAGAGCCTTTGTTATTTTTTGATGAAAACGTGGATGTAGTAGTATTTTTGAGACTTGAGGGGTATGTGAGGGAAGAGAGTCACAATCCCTTTCTTGTTATGATCCTTGGGTTTCCACAGAAAGTTCAGTTTTATTAGCATCATTTGTTTTTGTTGATTGTTTGGTGTTGGGATATGACAAGGGGAGTCTAACTGATGGCCTCCATGAGATCTCAAGGCCCGATAAGCCATGAGGAGTTGGGGAATGGTCCTCATAAGTCTATCCGTGTTAGTCTTGTGTTTGACATATGGTCGCCTACCATATGGTCAAGTCAACCACTGACACAAGTTCTATGTTTTGGGTCTCCTGGACCTATTTTGAATTCAGAATTTTATTTTGAAAATCATTGTGTGACAATTGAGGAAATGGGGTTTATAGGATGTATTGGAATTTTAAAATTGGAATATTGGTTTTCAAAAATTAAATATAAGAATGGTTTTGGATTATTGTGCTTTTTGTGAAACAAATTTTTGGGAGGAAGTAGAAATGATTTAATGGGATTTTATTTTCCCTAGTCTAAACATGTGGTTTGTTGAAATAAAATAATTTGAATGTGTTAATCATTTTAAAGTGACTCTGAATCATTTTTTTAAATGGGTTGTTTTGGGATGCTAAAATGTGTATGAATATGATGAATTGATTTTGGAAATTTGTTATGTGAAGTTAGTGTTTTCATAGAAAGGATAGTAGTCTCAATGGCCATGATATTATGAAAAGATACATTCTTGAATTTTATGAAAATGGGAAGGGGTTGTTTGGAATGGCATTGTTGTTTTCAAAGTTGTTAAAAAGTAAAAGGGGTAGGTTTTTATGAATATTATTCTTATTTAAGGGTGCCCTGTTTTGTGAAATCTGAAAAGGATTTTATAATTTATGGTTAGTGTTCCTTTGGAATGTACATGATTTTTGGAATGATGTTTTTTTTTATTTCAGCCTTCGGTGTTTTCATGGGTTCTCACATGAATGGTTTTATTGATATCTAGAAGGATGTCCTATATGGAATGAGGTTTTGGTGCCTAATGTGTCTTGGAAATGTGCATGTGAGTAATTCTTGATGAAACACCATTGGTGAATGTGAAAATTCACCAGGTTAGTTTTTTTATAAAAAGTTTTTTTCAGCTGAAAAAGTGTGGAATTTGTTTATAAAACATTTTTTATGTGGATATTTTTCTATGTATTAGAATAATTGTTTTTTCAGTATTCTTCCTTGTGATATAGAATTCATACTCTTGTTGTGTATTGAGATGCGATCTAATTGGTGGATATGTTTTTTAGTAATGTTTAGTGGATTTCTAAAGATGTGTTGGATGTTATGATGTGGCCACAAATAGTTCAATGATTACAAGACTTCCAGTTGATCTACCTAGGGATTCTTTCTCATGTTTCACATTATAGATCAACCTTTTAAAATAATTCATCATCTTGTTTGATGAAATAGAGAGAAGTTTTTGATTGATTTAAAGTGCTTCTAGGTCGTGATAATTTTTTTGGACATATCAGTTGTGTTCCATGTTGTTGATGTGTTTCACCATTTTCATTTTCCATTCTGCTCCACGTTGATAGTGAGAGAGAATTGTGCTATGTATCTATTATATCCTATTTCAATGAAGGTGTTTTTTTTGAGAAAGTGGTTTATTTTGAGGGGTGTGATCCTTAGCACTTGACTACAGTGCAGTCAATGCTTCAAGAATCAGGGCTCTAGCCTTATGCTTCAGTGTGAAGCTTTTCACGTAGTCAAGAAATCCTCATAGGTGTGGAGTGCTCAACAAGGCTACTGAATCCACCATTTTGGTAAGGTAATTTCTACTCTATTGCGGTTCCATATCACTGTGAATTTCCTCTTGTCACAATGAGCATGGTGGACTTACCCCTAAAACAGTTTCTATGGATATGCCTTCATGGATGCGGGTTTCTGATCAATGTCCCTCTGTTGAATACCTGGGTATATCGAGTGCTATCTTGTTTTTACATATTCGTAGGTGGAGAGTGTTTGGTAGTTCTTTTGTTTCTTTATGGTTTCATTGGCCTAATGATTTGGTTCCCTTCCCTCCCCTCCCCGAGTTTTGGAGGTCTGTATCTGTACAGAAACTATTGGCCCAGTTATTGTCCCCTTTATTCGAAAGTGGGTGGTTTAGATGTCCATGTTGTAACCCTATTAAAATGGGGTTTTAAGTTGCTCTGGGAGTGTTTTGGGGGGACTGTGTGGGTGATCCCCAATTCTAGTTCATGTTGAACTCATTTTTTTGTTCATTTCTAGTTTGTCTTTGATGGTGGGGAGACCTACTGTGGGTCTTGGAGATATTTCCTTTTAGGGTTTCTCATATGGTATGTTTGATTTAATGGTGGGGATCCAGTTCTATCCTCTCACCCAGTTTATTGTCTTTCTATAGTGAACATTGGTTTGGGTGATCCTTGGGTTCATTGTGATAAGTCCCAACAATATGGTTCTTGGCTTTGTTGTGGAGGTGGTGGCTTGATCTTTCGGTTGATTTTCACAATGTGGTTATGAGTTGGTATTTTTTTGTGAAAGAGGATTAAGTTCCACTAATGTTGAATAATATTTACTGGTCTTGATAGGATGTATCATGCTGATATTTAATACGTAGGTTTTGATCAATCATCTGAATGTGTTGTGGCTTTTTGGGGGTGGAATACATAAACGGTGCGGAGAATTGTCATATGCAGTTTTTCATGTCATTATTTTGATCAGGTTAGTTGAAAATCCCAATAATTTTCTTGGGTCTTGGGTGATATTGATGTTGATTTTTATGTATAATATATTTCATTTCATCCTACATTGGGTTCCCCATTTTTCTAGTTTTGGAGTTTTTGGAGAAAGGGTGGTTACTTCATGATTTGGACAAACCATGAGTTCATTTCTAGATTTTGGAATCAAATTTTTTTCTTTTATAACTACTTTTTTTCTCCATTATACACCCATTAAACTTCTTAAATTTCCTCCCCTGAGATATTCAAATTACTAAATCCTTTTGGATACCTTAAGAATTCATAATCATGGTGAATTTGGGTTAATTATTTTGGTATTGGGCCATCCCGTTGCCCATTTTGAGTATTACAAAAATAAATTGTTTATTTAATATCTTTTATAACTATTAATATTTTTCAGTGATTAAAACTCCCACTCGAGCCCAAGAAACATAGGTGCAACTCCTTATTCCATTTTTCATCTTTGGAGATCATATTAGTCACGTATTAGGGAAGAACGTCTCAATGTTTCTTAAATTGTCCATATTTGCTAAAGGTAATTTGTATCATTATAAATCATTCAATTATTCCTATTTTTTACACAATTCATCATTCCCAGGTTCATCCTGACCTTAGAAAAATATACAAGGAGTTTAAATCCCTTAAATTCCCTCTATGGGTGCAGATATAAGGGAATAAGAAGAGATATTGTGTTTTCAAGGTGAGATTATTTCTGATTTTTTCTTCTTCTTCCTCATACATTCATTATTTCATGGTTTCATATTATTCTATAGCCTTGGCAGAACTATGGTTATATTATCCCAATATTTTTTATTCGGTTTTTTCGGTCCAGTCATCATAGGTTTAGGGTTTATAAACCCTCAGACGGATATATTAGGTGTGCTTTTCAATTACGCAAAGGATTTGTGGTCAGATATCCTATGAAAAAGACTTTATCATTTATGTTTCATTGTTTTCATATAGTTTTCACGTGATATATATGTTTATTTTTTTCCATACTTTGTATAATTTTCTTGTTATAAAAAATGGTTGTTTAATATGTGTTGTGTGAAAGGTAGTGTTGTTTTTTTATAAAAGTGCACATGAAGTGTTTTTTCAAATGCTACGCTATCTCTCACAATTTCTGTGTGTGGCTTAGAACCTGGTTTATGTTATTTTGAACATGTTATTGTAGCTTGAAAAACATATGGTAGGTAGTTGGTGTTTTTTTCTTTGTCAATTGCTATGAAAAATTGTTTTTTTAAGGACATGTCATGTGTTCAGTAAATTGCCCTGTTGGATTTTATGTGTTAAGTGTAATTGAAAATATTATTTGTTTTGATTTATAAATGATTTAGACGAATGGAATGTTTTATTTTGCAAACTTCTATTTCTTTTCAATTTGTGTTTGTTTTACAGACAAATGGTTTTGGTTTACTACATGTTTTGGCCCGAGTTTCCGGAAAATGTCACGTTTCACATCCCTTATAAAAAAGGTTTTGTTTTGAATATGTAACCTAAGTGTTTTAAGTGATTTATGAATGTGGTTTACTACTATAAATGGTGTATATATGCCAAATTAATAAAATTTGAATCCATACCATTGTCAAATGGTAGTTTTGAGAAAGGATTAAGGCTTGTTTGGTATTTTTTTTGTAAAAATGGTTTCCATGTCTATTTAAAGTTCTATATTTTGGGGCTATTTTATGGTCCATGAAATTGATTTATTAATTGGTTTTTGTGCTTGAAAATATATGTTGATATCTCACTGATGGGTTTAGGGCCTTAAAAGAGCAATTTTTAATGGATTTTTGGTGCAAGGCTTTATTATACTCCTTGTAATTGTTTTACTGAACATTAGAGTGGTTTATTGATTCATCAATGAAATGTAAAGCATGTTTGCAGGCTGTTTGTGTGTTTATGGTTTGGTAATTGGAATTTAATATGAAATGTGTATTTGATAATATGTTCAACTCTATTGAGCACTAAAGGTAATCCCTAGTATATATGTGGGTAGATGTGTACTAGTATGCTAGTGATCTCATGGGGTTTGACCCCTGTTTCATGTAGAAATTTTGATGATAACAACACTAACTAAAATATGATGATGATGTTGTTGGGGGGATACTAAGATATGGGTATGATCTATACCAGTTTACCATGTGCATGAGAACAAATATTTATTAAGTTTCCTTTCAACGAGATATGAGGTACTTGGGGATCACCTCTAACTAGGGCCTGGGGTTGTTCCCGTGACTTGTGGTCATTGGATATTTTGTACTCCCCTTCATCATACATCATTCTTAGATGGTAAAATAAGTAGTGTGTCTATTTTATTTAAATTTTTAACTTCTTTAAATCATCCCTCTTTAAAACTATTTTCATTTTTAAGTTTCACTTCTTCAAAAAATTATTACTAACATTATTGTTTATAAAACATGTATTTTTTTCATGATAATTTTTATATCATGGAACCTCATTTGAAAAAAAAAATTTTATATCATGTATTTAAAACATTAAATATTTTTTTATTTTATTTTAATGGCTGTGGATTGGGAAAAGAATATCAGGATATCCTATTGAGTTTTAATACCCACACATATAATTTTCTTATATTTTTAGATCTTGTGAAGGTTTCATCTTGAGTTAGATTACCAGGGGTGATGTGTGATAATTATGTTGGAGAGTGACTAGCAGGGTCACATTGAGTTAGTTGGTTATTGGGTTTGGTTAGTTGAGTTGTTTGTTTAGTTTTAATTTTATTTTCTTTTATAAATTTTGATCAGTTGAATTTTTTGGTAAATGTATTGTGGGATGTACATTTCTTTCCGCTATTTGTATGATTGTAAATATTTGGGTGAAATCATTCCCTTGATTACACTATTGATTCATTCAGTTCTTGTCACCATTCCAGGAGGATTGGGAATGCCCCTCGGGACTTGTCGCTGGATGGCCTAGATGACAAGTTCAGGGTCGACTCAGGCTGGTTTGGGACATCCCCTTATATTTTAATTATTTTAATAGCATTTCATGATCATAATTTTTTATATGACATTGTTGGATAAGGGTACACTTTTATTTATATGATAGTTGATTAGTATGTCATTAGTTATGTATCTTTTATGCTTCTACAATTTTTTTATATTAGTATACTAATGTGCTATATAATGATAATGAGGGGATAATATCCCCAATGATCGACCATAGACCATCACATCTAGTTAATAAACTATTGTGTATGGGAAGGTGTGATTGGGGTCAAATGGACCACTGAGTTTAGTTATTTTTTCTGAACTAGGTATTGGATGTCAAAATATAAATATAATCATATCTCTCTAATTTTTTTAACTTTTTGATAATAAAAAATGGGGGCGAATGTTTTTTGTAATGGGGTTCACGTTTCCTAGTATTGGGGGAGAATATTTTATGTTAAAATGGGAAATGTTTTGGAATATATTTTTTAAAGTTTTTCTCTTAAGAAAAATGAATATATATTTTGAAATATCATTAATTATTATGAATAAATTTTTCAATCATTATTTGCATTTATTTAGTCATTTTATGTTATGTGTTATCAATATTAAAAAATGGGATTTGGTTGAGCCTCTCATTCTAAAGGTAATTTCATAATAAAAAAATCAATTATGTATCTAAAAGATTAATTTAAGTGAATTATTGTTAATATATTAATATTATTTAGGTTCTTTTAAAATTATTTTATGTTTCATTGATGATATTTTTATAGTCATAAGTCATGGGATGAAATCCAAGTAGGATGCATGAAGATAAAATGATGTCATGGAAGGAATCATGATAGAATAAATAAGTGTATGAAGCACTATAGGATGCACAGGATCACTAATACATAGCCATTGTCCAACCTGTAGTGATAATCATATTTCCATATGCTAAAGAATTCAAAAAACTAGTTGGTAGAAGAATGTATTGCCAGGAATCCTCATCAAGCTCCATAATTTACTAGTGGGATCATTCAATTATCTAGTGGGGTCATATCTTTATGTTTAAAATTTAAATTCATATATACCACACTGTAATTAATTTTATGTTTATGGTTCTATGATCTATATGAATTTGAGATGTTTTTATGATCTATTAGAGTATACAAATAGAGGACCTTGAAAGCTCTCACAACACCCATGTGAATGTTAATCAATAGGGAGTTTTCTAATAATGAATCTTGAGATCATATTTGTAACATTTAACTAGTCCCCTCAAAGATCCAATTATCACATCATAATCTCAAAGGATCTTATATATATTTTACTATATCTCTCATTTTATTTTAATAAATACTTTTTTAGAGATATGGTATCTAATTTCTAATTATTTTTCACTAATAAAATATTTCTCTTCCCATTACACCTTTAATAATAGTTTTCTTTCTAAAATAGTTGAAAAGATAGGGTGGTGGGTTTCTTGCTGCTATCATAAAAAACCAAGGGATAACATGGTTACTTGATCATAGTTAAAATCAAGAGGGTAATAAGACAAACACATCAACCTATGTGTAGGAGATTTTGAGGCACACACTATGGTATTAATGAACTCCATTATCAAATCTCTCACTATCATTTACCATATAAATTGGAACATATTTTATCATTAATACACATATCTCATTATTTTGAAATGCCAATCATTAAAATATATACACTTACTCACTAAATATCATTGAAATTATCCATTATAAACATATTGAAATTATATTATCTCATAATCTCTTTAATTAATAATCATTCGATCACTGTTATCATTATATAAATTTAATTGTTGAGAAGCTTTCTCCATTAAATATCATTTTCACTTTTTACTTTACTTAATATTATATTTCAACTAGGAATATTTGTTTTAATTTGTTATTTCTATCTCACATTGGTGGTTTAAAAATTTTAATGGTAATTAACTACCCTCTTTTCATTTTACATTGTCCAACAATATGTTCATTGAATATTCATTTATCAAACAGATATAATTATGTTGTGTATTTTTAGTATAAATTATAAAATAATTTAACTCATCAATAATTAATAATGATTGAAAATATTATATTAAAATAATATATATATACATATATACTTATGGGTTATGTATTATTATTAATATAAAAATATGATATAAATTACAAAGATTGATATTAGTATCAGTTGATTATAAAAATTTCCTAGAATGAAAATAGTATATTTTAATCGAATTTGGAAAATATTATTTCACATAAAAGAATAATTTTTTTAGAATAATTATTTTGATTTTCCTATTTTTAACTAACTGTCACTCAAATATTATTCTAAAATAATATATTTAAAAAATAAATTAACATCCATATAATTTTTATTTTTAATCATGTATTAAGGATAAATTAATTTTATACTTAAAAATGTATATTAGTAAAAAAAATATTTTAACATGTTTTGTATTTTTATTTTTAGAATCCAAATAAATCATTGATAAAATATATTATTAGTATGAATAATAGATTAAAATTAATTTAATTTATAATTAATAAGAAATAAGAATAAGAATAGTTAATATCTAAAAATATATTTCTCTTTTAATGCACATATTCATAATATAATACATTTCCTTTTACATGATAGATTCCTAAATGTTAGAAATTTATTTTCAATAAATTAGATTTGTTTTGGGATTTTTTATTTCTATATTGTATTAAGATGAATATTTGGGATCTTTTGGACATTATTTATTTTTATGTGAATGTTGAAAATTATTGCTTTTACTAAAACCATAGAGTTTATGTACTGCTATATTAGGGGATTAAAAGACTAAAACTAACTCCCATACCCTTGAAACATAGTGGGTCAATCCTCATACAACAATATAATGATTAGTATGAACCTATTAGACCTATTTTATTAAATATTCTCCCCCAAAATCATTGTGACATGAAGCCCCATCTCTTGGCTAAAATGATCATGATTAGTTCAAGTACATTTTTTAAAGGCCCTAAAACATGCTCATACAGTCATGATTTTTAGGACTTATCATGTACCTTACACATAAATATTTTTATGATAAAATGGATTACATATTTGGAACAAGTATGACCCAATTATATTATGAGGAAATTTTATTTTTAGTTATTAACAATAAATTACATTGGAAACAATTAGTCACCAAGGTAAAATAAAAAATGGTAAAAGTGGAAAATATAGGAGTAAAAGAGTTAAAAAAAAAAAGTTAAAAACATGTTAGTAATGGTATGGTTGAGGATTTATTATTTCATCTCCTCACCCAATCCATTCATATCCATAATGTGATCTATATTACCTTCTAATAGTGACATGGCCTTTTATATATTATAAAAAAATCCACACTCTTTACTTATAAAAAGTGAAATCACTACCACATTTATCATCACAAACCCTGATACCTTTTGAGACCAATTCACTATCCAAATACGTCCAAAAAATGTCATGAAATATCTTCTTGGTTTTTTTCAAATCAAAATACCACCATTCAATGGTTTTATAATTTTTAAAAGAAGTTTTCCATTAACTATGGTAAAAATCCCTATTACCACTTTTGTATTTCAATAATTTTATATCTTATTAAACATCATAAACATCTATTTTACCCATTATATTTTAATTAAATAAGTATTATTACAATACAAAATTATAATTATTATTATGTGACAACCATTAACTACCCTTTCCCTTTTACTATTGAAAAAAAAACAGGTGTCTTGTTTTGGTTCGAACTACAACCTCCTTGAATAGTGTGCTTGATTTTTTATCACCAAATGACATAGATGTGTTTAATGTATTATTTAGTTTATTTAAAAGATATTTATAACCTTGTTAATTTTAATAAACAATAAACAATTCTCTATCTTCCTCTTGTCATATAGAAAAAGTACATGCCGCTCGTCTACACGTACAGACTATCGCCTCTAGAAAAGTGACACCTTTATATTTCATTCAATATTTTATAAATTATAAATGTAACTAAAATTTGATTTAACACTATAATGAAATCAAAATAATATCATCATACTTCTGTATTAATTAAATTATTCTAAATTATTTACTTCTTTAACCATACCCACCCATAAATTATAACTTGTTCTTATTTGGGTTTGTTTGACATTCTATATAATCAATGATATAAATTTTTATTATCTATGAAAATAAAAACATAAATAATTGTGTTATTATATATTATTTATAAAATAATACTTTGTTATGTTTATTTAATATTTATTTTAGCCTCTTCCTTATTATTATTCTATCTATCATTATTTAGTTAAAAATTATCAAAATAATATTTTTATCTACATCATCATCACAAATCATAAGTAAGATACTTATAAAAATAAATTATAAAGATTTAAGTATATATAAAAAATATATTAAAATATATATAATTACCTCTTTATGATTAAATTTTAATAAATAAGCCATAATTGACACCACTCTAATGAAACATGTGCTTGAAAAAATAGTCCAAACAATTAATATTTGATGTTAAAAAAATATAAATGACGAATATATTTATAATAAATTATTATAAACATGATTTATAAAATGTTATAGGTTTTGATAAATTTACAAAATGGATTATGAAAATAGTAATTTTTTATATTTGAGGTTACATTCTGTTCAACTAAGAATTGTGTCATATATCATTTTTCATTTTTAATTTCTCATCATTGAGACATGATATGTGTTCTATAATTTTATCTTTTATTTCTATATATATCAAGAATTAATTCTAAATGTGTATGGACCAATTATAACATAGAAATGATGGGAAAGAAATATCGTGTGGAAAATGTGAATACATGGTTATAAATTTAATGTGATTTACAAAATGGTTTGAATGTTTATATTATATGATTGCCCCATTTGTCACCTTGTATGATGTTCTATGAATAAATATATTTACTGCACTCTCCTATAGAGGGATTTCAGTTTTATTGGTTGTTGTATATGTGGTGTCACTGTTTGGGGTAGAAAGGTGTGGAGACTGTAGGTAAGGTGGACCATGTGTGCAAGGGCCTCCCACATACATAGTATTTTTAGAATCATTGGTACCTAGATATATTTTAGATAATAGAGTGATGGTAGATTTCTAGCCATGATTAGACAGTGTGGTACTATAAGGACCTGGCCTTAAACATTACATAATATTGAGTTATGTCAAGAATTCACATTGAGGATCATTTCGGGTTTAGTCTTTTAAACAATTAGGCCATAACTATTACATTAAATTTCAAAAATTTCAAAGTAGATACTTCTACTCAGTTTCCATTTTTTTATAAAATAAAATATTTTTAAAAAAGAAACATGTCTATTTTCATGTTTTAGATAGCATGACTTTTCCTTGATCCCATCCTCAATCCTTCTCATATTTATATCCTCTAAAAAACAAATGAAAACATTGGGTGAGCATAAAAATCTCTATAAGGGTTATAAAATAAATAAAGGACACAATAACCCTTCAATAAATAAATATCAATGGAACAATACTTTCCAATCATATCATACCTCATGAAATTGTAGGATTTATGAATAACGCACAGATATCATAAATCATAAAGGTTAATTATGGAATACCGAACATACAGATAATGTATATTTCATAGCTATGTAGGGAGTTTCATTTAGAATACCAATCACTATATATTCCCTAAATCTCTTTGGAGAAACATTATCATTTACCTCGGTCACATTACCCAATGAGTTGGAGAGCTATCTCGGGCTCACCTGCCCTAAGTTTATCACACCACCTCCCTTATACATAAAAAATGCGCAATAATAATAACATATACATAACACCTAAAAAAATAATAATGGAAAGATAAAATTTCCATATTGAAATCCCAATATATCATTTCATGATGTTGACATAATCATTGCTTTATCAATCATTTTTCAAAACCATTTAAAACATTTAATAAAGATATTTTTGAATCAAAGTGTCCCATACCACATTGAATATTTTAAAGGTACTAAAATTTTATAACATTAATATCTATATAAATAAATCCTTAAAACCATAACATAGACATTAATGAGAAATATTTTGAATAATAAATATTTAAATTTTTAAAATGATGTTTTAGTTAAAGAGTCTCATATCACAAGAGAATCAATTGACTAAACATAATTAAAGAACAAAATAAGAAAACATACAATATCATGAGAATAAGGATATTCATGAAATAATATTTTGAAGGTCATTATATAACCCATATAAAAGTAAATTGGTTCATAACAATAAATATGTCTCAATTGAATGTTAATTAGACAAAATCCCTTATTAAGATGATACCAATAGATTAATGATAAATCAATGGCAAAATTATGTGTGAAAAATATAAATACACCCAATATATGTGGATATTAAGATCAAAACAATCCTATGTCACTCACACATATTTATAGTATGACATAATCAACAATTATATGTTTAACCCAAATAATTGAAATTGGGTTAAAATATTACCTTACAGAAATTCGAAAACCAAATGATATCACTTTAGTATTCATAAAATTAGTTTATATGAGATAAAAGGGTATCTCATCACATGTTCATAATTTTTACATAAATAATGATATACAAGAACTTATCCCAACATAAAATAATGGATATTTATAAGACATAACATAAAAGATATCTTTAACTAAAATTGAAAGGTTAAAAGGTTCCATTACAGATTTGTTAACTTACGAAAAATACACCACATTAAAGAAGGATCATACAATGAATATGTAAATACCCATAAAATAAAGTATATTACACAATGAATATAGTCATGGGTAGTACAAACACCCCACAAAAAGAAAGAGCAACAAATATAGCTTGAATCTCATGGGAATAAAAAGTTAGATGAGAACCCCTTACCATGTCATAATCAATCGATTTGTATGAACAATAGTTAATAACCACCAAATTAATCATAAAATACCATGAATATAAAAATAATTTTCATAATATGTATCAAATGTTTGTACACAATACACAACTTGCAAAAAATAAGTTGCAAACAATGAAAATCTCACAGAATTAAAAGTGATATATGAAACGACTTACCTCATGTTCGACTGGACTTGTTTGTTCCTCCTTATATCTTAAAATTAAACATAATTTAATTTCTAATTGATTCATAACCATTTTCATGTTTTTTATTCTTTTTTATATAACTTATTTTAATGCCCTGGCCCCAGTTTACCAGAGTCGGTGCATTATTACATAACATTGTAATGATCAAAAAATATCAAGTCTCGAAAGACCAATTAGTATAGTAGCCTTGGAAACAATAGATACATTCATTAATGTTACATTACATTATAAAGTGAAAAACTAAAATAACATGGTCTCCATAGTCCACACACATATCCCCTTCCGACTATCCCTGCAAGTCAGTCATCAAATATTTAATCACATTCTGGGAAAAATAAAACATAGAAAGGGGTGAGCTCAAATAATCATTAATCATAACAATATCACATAAAATTTCATAAAAAAACATAACAAATAAAGGTAATGTAAAACTAAAACAAAAGCATTTTAAACATTAAATTCAGCATAATATAGCAAAAATAAAATGAAATAATTCCATTTACTTATTCACATGGTTATTCTACTAGTCGAATAATCACATGAAATATCAATAACCACATTTATAATGATGGAATGCATAATGCCAGACTATAATAACCACATAGTCAAGGCCTTGTGCCAAGACTACAAATAAGATTTTTTCAAGGCCTTATTTCAATACACTAGTTTGTCTCATGAGACCTACCGATGCATCGAGAAGCTATAGCGGGCTCCACCCATTACATACTAAGTCCAATGCATTCCTTATATGAAGTGGTTTAAACATATCATAAACCATAACATGATCGTATCACATAAAACATGAATAAAGGAAACATAACATTTCCACATTTCAATAGCAAGATATCAATACAACACATTGATATAATAAAACCATTTTCTATACCAAAATAATAGAAATGAAATAATTGGTATTTCTTTTTCATTAAAAAAGTTTTTGGCTTGTAGAGGAAGTTGAAACTCAAATAATGGTCACGACAGTGGAGAAGTCATTGTCACTGCATGCATATGACAAAAAAAACATTCCCTTTTTCCATTTAGTAAAAACGAATCATATAAAGAGTTTCCTTTTGAATAAAATTAAAATTAAAAGGGGTTTATACACCGTATAAAGGAATGTTTTGTATAAAACAAAATATGCCTCAATGAAAGAAGATTGAGATGAAGTCCCTTACCTTGTGTCCGACTTGACTCAATCGTTCATTAACCTCCTGAATAATAAACTAGAGTTAATTTCTACATGCTTGATAACCTTTTTCATTTTCATTATTCCTTTTATATCAATTATTACAGTGTTATGAATATTATGTAATTATTTAAGTTAATAACGGTCGTTTTGTCAATCTATGGTACTTGAGTCAAAAATAAACTTCTTATAATTACAAGTTGTTCATGTGGTAAAATATCCATTATATCCAGAATTATATTAATGATGTAGGTATCGCATATATCATACATATCCAGTATATAAATTCATTTTTAATATTACATTACATTTAGAGGTATGAAATGAAATGCACCGTTCATGGAGACGGTAAGCCATACATATGCATGAACGCTACTTTAATTTCAATTTCATATTTAATGGAATGAAATCATAATGATATAAAGGTATATTATAATTCCAGCATAATATAATATATATAATACCATTTAATCCATCCTTTATACGTCCCACATATGGCATTAACGATTCAAATAACTTTGAGGGGGCAGTAGTCCGCACTTCCTAAAATTAAATAATCGTGTTTACCCATAATGAAAATCGTAATGGTATGCCATAAATGAAAAATACAAAAGCATAAAGAAAAAAATAAACATAATATATATCATATATAAATATAGTTACATCTTAATGGCCACCATGAAAGGTGTTAAAAAAAGGTTGAACAATCATCATTTCATGAGGCAGTAATTCACCACCCCGAGAGACCGTATGTTCTTTAACCATTAGACGAAGGTTTGTGTTAGTTTAAATAAAATAATTCTCATAAAAACATCCTAGTATATTAAAGATACTATTTTGGTTAAAAAATAACGTAATAAATATAGTTTATGGGTTGGAGAAGAAAAATAAAACAAAAGAACATAAGAGAAGACATTACCTTAAAATCAGGTAACTCTTTTTGATTTGAGCCAAAGGCTTCCTTGGAAAGACTTATGCCCAATGTGAGGCATCTAGGAGTAAAATAGAAATGTTGAGAGAGTATTTGGGCATAGTTTGGCCGATACATATGGCTTTTATGGTGTGAATAAGGTGGTAGAGGTGGGGGCCTTTTATAAGAGGAGAGGAGGGGCACTCTTGGAAAGTCATGAAATGCTACTTTATTATGGAATGTTTTTCGGATTTTAAAGGTCCCACAATGATATATATCGAGGATAAGGTGATAAGGGTTAGATATATACACATACTATAGGTTTTAGGAAAGTTTAAGTCATAGATTTTACCTTATCTTTTCATTTTATTTAAATTGATCATTAATGAGGTAATCGCTGCATCATCATTGTGTCATAAATAAATTTATTTATAGAATGCCTAAATATTATAAATAAATTTCCATGATGTATTAAATCTTATTAACATTCCAATGAATATTTATATTCAATATGTAAACTTATATAACACCATATAATAATTGTTTTTGTAAAACGACACATGTTTGTGTAAATTTTATTTTTACTTTAAATAAAAAGTTATTAATGTCATTTTCTTACCCATGTGGCTCCATGGGGTCCCCAAGTTGACCCATGGATTTTCTTGGTCGTCCATGACTCATCCAATAAGGTTAGGACGAGTTTGAAGGTAATTTCATATTATTATAACATTATATTTACCTTAAATTACACTAATTACCTTTAAGCGCGATTAATAAAACATAAAAGTTACTATTCACCAAAAATTATTATCATATCATTGACCCAAATTTTACTTACTAATGACAAACATGTATTTCATATTTTTAAAATTAAGTTCTTAGAAGTGGAAAGGTTTCATTTAAACAAAAAATTAGTTTTTTTAACTACCACTTAGTGGTTTTACTATTCATCAAAAATTGAAGTTTCTCAGAACAATACCAAAAATCCACCGTAAGCTATAATTGATATTCCGAATTGAAAAATTATTCCTATTTTACAAAATTCCAAACATATAAGTTGAATTAATAAATTTTATAATTAATTCTCATTGTCAAAATAAATAGCGTGTTTTTAAGAAACAATATGAATTAAAAGATTGACAGTTATTTATGTCTAATTTCAAAGTGAAATTAATTATAATGACATCCATTGGATAAAATTGTAAAATTATATTCTAATTATAATTTAAAACCACTCAATAGTATAATTTATCACTATAATTATTTTTATTAAAAATTTTGTTTTTAAGTATTTGTCAATATTCATCGAAAATTGGAATTTCTCAATAAAATTCCAAAAATTCAACCTAGGATAATTTTGATATTAAAAATCCAAAAATGCAGTCCATTATGAAATATAAAATTTATATAATTTCAAAAACTAGGTATTAATATTCATAACAGCTACTTTGATTGGTCGCGGTGTGTTAAAACTCGAGTTTGCGTACAACACACGCTGCTCTATTATTCAAAGAGAAGCGTATCATGGAAGCTTGGGGTGTTACATTCTCCCCTTCTTCAAAAAATTTCATCCTCGAAATTTCTATAATATTACTACATAAAAATACTTGGGTGTTTCTTCATTATAACTTCCTTGGGATCCCACATTGCCTCTTCCATCTTATGGTTCCTCCATAGAACTTTTACCAGATGAGTCGTACGGTTTCTCAGGACTTATTCTCTCATATCCGAAATCCTGACAGACTCTTCGCAAAAAGACAGATCAGGTTCCAGTTCTAATTCCTCATAGGTGAGTACATGCATTGGGTTAGTCATTTATTTTCTCAACAGTGATACATGGAACAGATCGTGAACATTAGAGAGACTTGGAGACATTGCCAAATGGTAAGCTATAACCCCAATTAATTCTAGAATTTTGAAAGGTCCTATGTACCTGGGACTTAATTCTCCCTTCATACCGAATCGTATAACTCGCTTCCATGGATATACCTTCAAGAAAACATGATCTCCTACCTGAAATTCCAAACCATTCCTTCAGTTATCATCATAGCTCTTCTGCCTACATTGGGTTGCTTTGATGTGTTTTTGGATTACCTTCACCTTTTCCATCGTTTCCTCAACAAGTTCTGAGCCTATGAGTTTTATTTCACCAACATCAACCCAACAGGTTGGTTTGGGACACCTCTTTCCGTATAATGCTTCATATGGTGCCATCCAAATACTTGAATAGAAGCTATTTCTATAGGAAAATTATACCAGAGGAAAATATTGAACCCACATACCATGAAAGTCAAGTGAGCATGATCTCAATAATTCTTCTAAGATTTCAATAGTCCGTTCTGATTGTCCATCTGTTTGAGGGTGGTAAGCAGTGCTCAAACGAAGTTCAGTGTCCAGGCCTTTCTAAAGACATTCCATAATCTTGATGTAAAATGGGGATGACTATCCGAAACAATCTATAGGGGTATTCCATGAATTTTTACATCTTTGTTAATATGCAGTCTTGATAAACGTTCATGTGGTAAATCTTATCTTATCGCAAGAAAATGTGATGAATTGGTTAGACGATCAATAATGACCCATATTTCATCATTCCTTCTAGGATTCTTTCGTAGTCCCATGACAAATTCCATCGTAATATTATCCCATTTACACTCAGGTATGTGAAGAGCTTGCATAACTCCTCCAGGAAGTTGCCTCCCAGCTTTCACTTGTTGACAAACTATGCATCTTGATAGAAAATCATAAATCTCCCTCTTTATGTTGTCCCACCAAAAATGTTCCTTCTAATCTCTATACATATTAGTGTTACCATGGGGTATCAAGAAATTGGAACTATGAGTATCATCCAATAATTCCCTTTTTATACCAGCTATATCAGGAACACAAAGTCTTTTCCCAAATTTCAAATTTCCATCTTCATACACAAAGTCACTCAATCTACCATCTTTCACAGCTTTAATCATCAATTGAAACTTTTCATCACTGGTCTGAGAACTCTTAATCTTTTTTAGTAAATACGGTTAGGCAACCATTTGAAAAATCATTGATGTTTCACATTCTATAGTTATTCCCATGTCCATCTTGACTAGATCCATGAAAAGAGGATCCATTTAACTTATCATATTGTTCAAAACTCTATGATCATTTCTGCTCAAAGCATCTTCCACCTTATTTGCCTTCCCCATGTGGTAGTGTATCGTGCAATCATAATCCTTGAGTAATTCAAGCCATCTCCTTTGCCTCATATTGAGTTCTTTTTTTGATAAAATATACTTCAAGCTCTTGTGATCAGTATAATCTAAAATTTTTCTGTACTGTCTCCATATCTTCAAATCAAATATCACAACTGCTAACTCAAGATCATGAGTAGGAAAGTTTTGCTCATAAATTTTCAACTGTCGTGATACATAGGCAATAACCCTATCATTTTGCATGAGGACACAACCATGTCCTTTCTTTGATGCATCACTATAAATAACGAACCGATCATTCCCTGATGGTAGAGTCAATATAAGAGCATTGACTAATATTCTCTTTAGTTCATCGAAAAATTCTTCACACTCAATTTTCCAAACAAATTTAACCCCTCTACATGTCAGTTTCGTTAATGGTTTAGCCAATAGGGAAAACTTCTGAACAAAACATCGATAATAACTTATTAAACCAATAAAATTGTATACCTCATTTATACTTGTAAGTGCTGGCCATTCTTGGATTGCTCTTTCCTTAGATGGATCAACAAGGATTATATCCTTAGAGACGATATTTCCATGAAAATAAATCCCATTATGCCAGAATTCACACTTTCTAAACTTCCCATATAATTCGTGACTTCTAAGGGTCTTTAGAATAATGCGCAAGTGATTTTCATGATCTTCATAGATATTGGAGTATACCAAGATATCATCAATAAATACCACTACTATGTCATCAAGATATTCCTTGAAAACTCTATTCATTAGATCCATGAAAACAGAGGGTGCATTAGTCTGCCAAAAAGGAATTACTGTAATCTCGTAATGCCCATACCTAGTTCGAAATGCTATCTTCATAATGTCTTCCTTCATCACACACAACTGATGATATCCAGATCGCATGTCAATCTTTGAAAAGTATTGAGCTGCATGTAGTTGGTCAAATAAATCATCAATGCGAGGTAGGGGATACTTGTTCTTTTTTGTTATAGAATTGATCTCCCTATAGTCGACACATAACCTCATAGATCCATCTTTCTTTTTATCAAAAAGAACAGGGGCTCCCCATAGAGAAACACTAGGGAGAATAAATCATTTATTACTCAATTCCTCTAGTTTTATCTTTAGTTCAACTAATTCCACAGTGGCCATTCTATATGGGGTCTTCGATATGGGCCTTGAACCAGGAATTAGGTCAATAGAAAACTCAACTTTTCATTCTGGAGGATGCCCAGGTAAATCTTCTGGAAACACATCAACATATTCTCTCACAATAGTTACATCCTCTATTTGAACATTCCCTTACTCACCCACAATTATTTCATTCACTTCCTCCCCAATAAGTGAATTTAGTTGAGCTACTGGGGGTGGATCTAGATAAGAATTAGGTGGTGATGATTTTTCTCTAAAGATAAGGTGTTCATTATCATCATCCTCAAAAATCATAACCTACTTCTTCTTACAATAAATCATTACATCATAGTCCAAAAGCCAATCTATAACGAGGATTATATCCAATTAAATCATTGGTATGACGACGACATCAGAAGATAAAGAGCATTTATGTGCTCTAATGGGAATTGATTCACATAACATTGTGGCAAGGATATTTCCCTTAGGAGTTTTGACCAGAAAATCCCTTGTTAAATCAAATTGGAAATATCTTATTTTATTAGAAAACTGGGAATATATGAAACGTTGCAATGATCCAGAATCAAATAATGTATTTTCTAAACTTGATGAAACCATTAAATTTCATGCCACCACGTCTTTCAGAGCTTCTAACTCAGTAGTAGTGATATCATAAGCTTTTCCTTGATCCCTTGGCCTTTTCTGAGGTAAGTTCCCCTGACTCTTAGATAAATCATTTGCATAATGTCCCATCTCCCTACAATTTTAGCATTGAACATCGATAGCTTCTTTCTTCCCCTAGCATTCATGAGTTTGGTGGCCTTTTTCACCGCACTTGTAAAAGACTCCCATTCCTTTAAAGAAATGACTGGGGTGTTTCATCCAACATTTACTACAAGATGGATAATCAAATTTTCCTTTCTTCTCCTTATTTCTGTTTCTAGAGAGATCAGCAGATATCTTCTTCTCTTTCTTTGCTTTAAAGTTGTAAGAATTAGAGAATTCCTTTTCCGTCTTAATAGCACATGAAACAATGTATTCGTATAACAAGAAGTATTGTGAGACCAATGATCGACAGAGAAATGGTTTTAACCCATCAAAGAAATTATCAATAATACTTCTTGGGTTACGTATATAATCTGAAGCATACCTCGCTAACCATGTAAAGTTGGCCTCATACTTTGCGACATTTTCATCCTCCTTTTGTCTCAGACTCAGAAATTTCCTTTCCATATCTGCTCGATGGTCACGAGGAAAGTATTTTTCTATGAAATTCTCTTTGAACACCCTCCATTCCATATTTGATACTTAATCATCTTCCTTTGTGTTTTGAATCAATGACCACCATTGATCAGCATCTCGAGTGAGGCGGTAAACTGCCATGATATACTTTTCCCTTTCACTAGTCCCCAAGGAATGGAATATTTTCTCAAAGTAATTTATCCATTTCTCAATTACTAAGGGATTTTTACTCCCACTGAATGTTGATGGTTGTTGTACCATGAAGCATTCTGACATTGATCCTCCACGTTGTGAATCAAGGTGCTCCATACGAGAAAGGATATTATTCATAACCTGAGTGAGTTTTCCCAGTATGGTGATAAGTTGATCAGCACTAGTTGTATCACCAGCTCCACTATAATTATCTTGAGAAAGAGGGAAATCCCTACATAGAGTGCGTGCATTGATAGGGTTTCCATCCCTTCCTCTAGGTGACATTTCTAAACAATGTCATAAACTAGATTAATTTATGAATCGAAATACAAAATTCCATACATGTAAATCACTTAACATAAATTGAACTATTTATGGATATAATCCATAATCATAAAAAAATATTTTCTTTGAGGAATTATATACTCATAATCCCTTCATAATGGGTTTTAATGAAAACTGGAATTATCCAAAGAATATCCCTGGGAGTGTCGTAACCAAGAGTGCAGCAAGGCCCGTTGTCATGCACCAGTTCCCGTTTATGTCCAGCTCAAAGTGGTGTTTTTGGGTTTTACCCCTAGGTACATTTTTTCCATTGCTGCCTCTACCTGCTCGTATCCAGACAGGGATGTATTGCTCGGAAAACTCACAAAATATCTATAATACCAAAACTCTTGTATGTTCTTCTATACTAATCCTCAATTTCTATCATAGGGCTTTGCACTCTAATCACAGTTTATCTAAATCTAGCTTCCATGGTTAGTTCTAAGCTGCCCCTGATACCAACTGTAATGCCCCGACCCCAGTTACCCAGAGTCGGTGCATTATTATGTAACTTTGGCATGATCACAAATGATCAAGTCTCGAAAGACCGATTAGTTTAGTAGCCATTGAAACACTAGATACATTTATTAATGTTACATTACATCATAAAGTGAAAAACTAAAATAACATGGTCTCCATAGTCCACACTCATATACCCTTCACACTATCCCTATAGGTCAGTCATAAAATATTTCTTCACATCCTGGGAAAAATAAAACATAGAAAGGGGTGAGATCAGATGCTCAGTAAGGATAACAATATCGTGGAAACTTTCAAAAATAAACATAACCATTTAAGGCAATGTATAACTAAAACAAAAGCCTTTTAAACTTCAACTTCAGTATAATATGGTAAAAATAAAATGAAATAATGCCATTTACTTATTCACATTTATATTCTACTAGTATAACAATCACATGCAATATCAATAACCACATTCATAATGATGGAATGCATAATGTCAGACTATCATAACCACATAGTCAAGGCCTTGTGACAAGACTACAAATAAGATTTTTTTCAAGACCTTGTGCCAAGACACTTGTTTGTCTCATGAGACCCAACGATGCATCAGGGAGCTATAGCGGGCTACACATGTCACATACTAAGTCCAATGCATTCCTTATATGAAAATGTTTAAACATATCATAAACCATAACATAATCGTATCACATAAAACATGCATAAAGAAAACATAACATTTACACATTTCAATCACAAGATATCAATACAATACATTGATATAATAAAACCATTTTCAATACCAAAATAATAGAAAATTAAAACATGGTATTTATTTTTCATTTAAAAATAAGTTATGTCTTGTAGAGGAAGCCAAAACTCAAATAATGGTTACAGTGGCGGAGAAGTCGTTGTAGCCGCATACGTACGACAAAAAAACATTCCCTTTTTTCGTCTAGTAAAAATGATTCATATAAAAAAAATTCCTTTTGAATAAAATTAAAATTCCACGGTTTTTATACACCATATAATGGAAAGCTGTGAATAAAACAAAATAAGCCTCAATGAAAGGAGATAGAGACGAAGTCCAATACTTCGTGTCCGACTTGACTCGATCGTTATTTATCCTCCTGAATAATAAACTAGAGATAATTTCTACTAGCTTAAGAAACATTTTCAAGTTCATTATTCCTTTTATATCACTTATTACCATGTTATGAACATTATATAATTATTTATGTTAATAATAGTTGTTTTGCCGATCTTTGGTACTTTAGTAAAAAGTAAACTTCTTATAATTACAAGTTCTTCATGTGGTAAAATATCCATTATATCTAGAATTATATAAATGATGTATATATCATATATATCATACATATCTAGTATATACATTCATTTATAATATTACATTGCATTTAGAGGTTTGAAATGAAATGTACTGTTCATGGAGACAGTAAGCCATACATACGCATGAACGCTACTTTCATTTCTATTACGTATTTAATGGAATTAAATCATAATGATATAAAGGTATATTATAATTATAGTTATATATCATATATAATATCATTTACTCCATCCTTTATACATCCCACATCTGGCATTAATGATTCAAATCACATTGAGGGGCGGTAGTCCGCACTTCCTAAAATGAAATTATTGCGCTTACCCATAATGGAAATAATAAAGGTATTCAATAAATGTAAAATACAGAAGAGTAAGGAAGAAATAAACATAATATATATCATATATAAATATAGTGTCATCTTAATGGCCACAATGAAAGGTGATAAAAGAAGATTGAACATTCATCATTTCGTGAGGCAGTAATTCGCCACCCACAAAAACAATATGTTTTTTAACCGTTAGATAAAGGTGTGTGTAAGTGTAAATAAAATAATTCTCATAAACACATCCTAATATATTGAAGATACTGGTTTTGTTACAAAATAAAGGAATAAAAAGATATCACGGGGTTGGAGAAGAAAAATAATACAAAAGAACATAAGAAAAGACATTACCTTAAAATCGGGTAACTCTATTTGATTTGAGCCAAAGGCTTCCTTGGGAATACTTCCGCCCAAAGTGAGACTTCTAGGAGTAACAGAGGGAAATTTATAGAGTACTTGGTCTGAGTTTGGTCGATCCAAATTTCATTTAAGTTGTGAATAAGGTGGTAGAGTTGGGGGCCTTTTATAAGAGGAGAGGAGGGGCACTCTTGGAATGTCATGAAATGTTACTTTATTATGAAATGATTTTAGGATTTTAAAGGTCCCACAATGATATATTTCGAGGATAAGGTTATAAGGGTACGAAATATAATAATCCAATTGGTTTCAGACAATTTTAACTCTTATATTTTACCATATCTTTTCATTTTATTTAAATTGTTCATTAATGAGGTAATCGTTGCATCATCATGGTGTAATTAATAAGTTTAGTTATTTAATGCCTAAAAATTTAAAAAAAATTAACATTATGTTGGAAATCTTTTTATTTTTCAAATGAATATTTTTAATTGAAAATTTAACTTATATAACCCCATGTATTAATTGTTTTAGTAAAACAACACATGTTTGTGACAATTTTATTTTTACTTCAAATAAAAAGTTGTTAATGAAATTTTCTTACCCAAGTGGATTTATGGGGTCGCCAAGTTGACCCATTGACTATCATGGTAGTCCATGACTCATAAAATATGATTTTGACATGTTTAATGTAAATTTCTTATAATTATAACATTATATTTACCTTAAATTACACTAATTACCTTTAATCATGATTAATAAAACATAAAAGTTACAATTCACCAAAAATTATTTTCATCTCATTGAACCAAATTTTACTTAATAATGACACCCATGTATGTAGGATTTTTTAAATTCAATTCACATATGTGGTAATGTTTCATTTAAATGAGAAATTAGTTTTCTTAACTACCAATTAGTGGTTTCACTATTCATCAAAAATTGAAGTTTCTCATAACAATACAAAAAATCCACACTAAGCTATAATTGATATTCCGAATTCAAAAATGATGCCTATTTTACAAAATTCAAGACATATAAGATGCATTAATTTATTTTATAACTAATTCCCATTGTTAAAACAAATAGTGTGTTTTTAAGAAAAAATATCAATCAAAAGATTGATAATTGTTTAGGTCCAACTTCAAAGTGAAATTAATTATAATGACAACCATTGGATAAAATGGTAAAATTATATTTTAATTAAACTTTAAAACCACTCAATACTATAATTTATCACTATAATTTTTTTTATTAATTTTTTTAAGTATTTTTCACTATTCATCGAAAATATGAAGTTCTCTGAAAAATACCAAAAATTCAACATAGGATAATTTCGATATTCTAAATCCAAAAATGAAGTGAATACTGAAATAAAAAATTTATATAATTTAAACAAGTGGGTATTAATATTCATAATGGATACATTGATTGGACGCGATGTGTTTGAACTCAAGGTTACATACAACACACTCTACTCTATTATTCAAAGAGAAGCGTACCATGGATGCTTAGGGTGTTACACTTATTACAACATTATAAATAATGTATAATCATTTAAGTTAATTACGGTCATTTTGTTGACATTAGGTACTTGAGTCAAAAAATAACATCTTATTATTACAAGTTGATCATGTGGTAAATATTCCATTATCTCTAGAATGATATTGATGATTTAGATATCATATATAACATATATATCCATTATATATCTGTATTTATAATAGTATATAACATTTGGAGATAAGAACTGAAATACACCATTAGTGGAGAGGGTAAGACGTACATACAGATGAACGCTAATTTCATCTACATTTCATATTTTAATATAATAAAAACATAATGATACATAGGTATATTATAATCCCATTATTATATCATATTTAATTTCATTAACTCTATCCTTTATATGTCCCATGTATGGCATGAACGAGTCATATCACTTTGAGTGGGCGGAAGTTTGTATGTCCTCAAGTGAAATTTCCATATTACCAATTATGGAAACAATAATGATATGTTATAAATTAAAAATACAGAAGTATAGAGAAAATATAAATATAAAATATATCACATATAAAAATAGTTCCATATTATTGGACACCATAACAGTTGGTAGGAGAATATTGAACAATCATTGTTTTGTGAGGTAGTAGTTCGTCGTCAATAGAAATAGTGTGTTGCATACCGATTAGATGAACATGTGTGTAAGTGTAGCTCTAATCCTTCTCATAACAAAAACCTAGTATGTGTTGGATATTAGTATTGTTATAAAATAATATAATAAAGAATTTTAGGGGTTTGGATAAGTAAAATAAAAAAATAACTTAAGAGAAGATGTTTCCTTTAAATCGGGATACTCTATTTGGTTTGAACAAAAGGGATTTCTTGAAGTGCCCTCTTCCTAAGGAAAGGATTCATGGTGGAAGAGAGGGATCTGGAGAACTTATTTGGGAAGATTTTGGATGAGCCAAGGGGCTTGAGAGGTGTGTATAAAGGGATAGAGCTAAGGGATTTTATAAAAGGGGGATGGGCACTTTAGGAATGTTTGAAAATATTATTTTATTATATAATGATTTTCAGTATCAAAAGACCCAAAACATATTAAAGTCTAAGATTAGATAAATCTTGTTTGAATAAAATCATCCAATAATAATTGGATTGGTTTTGGATATTGTTATAATTTTTATAATCTTATTTATTTAAATCAGTCATTAATAAGGTAAACACTACATCATTATTGTGTCATCATTAATTATCTATATTTGATGTCACAAAATTATAAATAAAATACCATGATGCGAGAAATCATTTTAGTAATCTAATGAATATTTATAGTCTAATATATCGATTATATAACCCTACATTAATTTTTTTCTCATAAAACCATATATGTTTAAGATATATTTATTTTTAGTTTAAATAAAAAGTTATTAATGTCATTATTTTAAACAAATTGCATTAAAATGAAAACAATCTCCCCCATGGATTATATTGGTCGGCCATGACTCACCCAATATGGCTAATAAAAGAATTATGTTAATTTTATAATATTATAATTTGATTTTTACCATGAATTACCATATGTAAATTTAACTACAGTAAATAAAAGTCAAAAATTATTATTCACCAAAAAATCTTTTCATTTTATATAACCACATTTTACTTACTTATAACCCCCATGTATCTCATATTTTAAAAATTCCATTCACAGAAGTAGTCAAATTTTAATTAAATGAAAAAATCGTCCTTTTAACTACTATTTAGTGTTTTCAATAATCATCCAAAATAGATGGTTTTCAAAAAAACACCAAAAATACAGCCTGGGCTATATTTGATATTCTAAATTCAAAGATAACATCTATTTTACCAAATTATAATCATATAAGTTGTATTAATTAATTTAAAACTATTTCTCGTTGTCAAAACAAAAAGCGTGTTTTATGAAATAATAAATATAAAAAGATTGACACTTGTTTATGCCCAATTTCAAAGTGAAATTACTTACAGTGACCAAAATTGGATTAAACGGTAAAAAAATAATCTATTTACACATAAAAACAATTAAGAAGGTAATATAACCATAAAAACAAATTAGATTAAAATTATTTTTTTAATTAAAATAAAGTATTTTTCAATATTCATTAAAAAAGAACTTTGTCAGAAAAATACCAAAATTCCATGCAATGTAAATATTGATATCCCAATTCTAAATAAGGGTTTTATTTTTTTCATATATAAAATATAAAAGTGAAAAAAACTACATTTAAAAATATTTCTCTATCAAAAAGTCGTAAAATGTCTTTTTAATGAATATTAGAGTGTTTTATGCTTAATATTGGAATCATTCTCATTTTAAGCCTCTAAAATTTATTGAAAAATGTAAAAACATTTATGAAAAATATTTAATTATATTGTAGTTAGTTATTATCATTCCTCCCATTACAACATCTAGTCATTAACTACAATTTAAAATAATAATATATTTATATTTTTCAGTATGACTCAGCATTGGGTGCAACATATGATTTCAGAGAAACCCGTTGTCGTGTGTTAATTATTCCATTGAATATAAAATCCTATTTAATGTAAAATTTATATTTAATCCACAAATTTTAATAAAAATATGAAATGTTATATTATTTATTTACCTGGGATGTTACATCCTTCCCCTATTTTTGTAATTGTGTCCTCATTATTTTAAAATTGCGGTTAGAAACATCATTGAATGCCCCACATCAGAAAAACATTCAATAAAACCATCACTTTAAAAGAAAGAAGAATAAGTAAAAAGGTCACCTGAGATATCCCAGACATAGATTCCATGAAAACATGGATATGGAAGAGAAACATAGTGTCATGTTCTAATGCAGAGTGATAGAAAACATTATTAAGAGAATGTTAACAATAATAAAACCACAAATTTGTGATGGGTTAAACGGACATTGGTTTTCCAAGTAGGAAAATTAAATGGACAACATTTTTGTTTTAATTTTCTTTAAATAATGTTATGGAACTTGTTTATGATCTTGACTAAGAATATAAGGACAAATACTTACTTGTAATGTATACATTCATCTTTTACATAATTTCTACCACAAAATCTTCTCTTCTCTAAAGGATGAGTATACTAGTTTACATGGACACATAAAAGGCGATAATATCAACTTCTAGAGAATAAAAGGATCCAAAAAATATGTACCATAAATTTCCCCTATCTTTATACATTAACTAGAACCAAAATTAGTTAGTACGATATTAGATAATCCCCAAAAGGATAATCATTTATAAAAGGAAATACTACTCTTAATCTCCAGATTTAAACAAATGTACCAAAAGATCAAGAAAGTCCATTAAATATACAATTGTCCTTAAAATTACTCAAAATAATCCAAACTAATATTGAATCCCAATACAGAGAGGGATTTAATCACTTAGACTTCCATAAAAAATACACCATTTATCTCCAAAAACATTGACTACTCTTAATTCCCCATACTGAAATGTGGTTAACTTAACCACACATTCTCTATGATAGGTTAATAATTTCAATAAATAACCCAAATCAAATTATGTCTATAATAAAAAACCTAGATTCATCCAAATTAATATTTCAACAATTACTCCACAAAATAAATCCCATTGTATTATATTTTCCTTAAGCATATATTGTTCCCAAAAGAGAGAATGTCTTCCCAAAATAACCTTTATCACCAAATCACCAAATCATTTTACAATACTAATGATTTCTATTTGATAAAACATACGATCCCATATCCACTTATTATTGATCCATAAAATAATTTAACTAAAAAGAATTAGTCATACTGACCAAGGAATTCACGTAGTCTAGTGGTAGGTGATAAATCCCAACCGCACATTGGTTGTGCGTTCGATTCCCATAGCTTTTTTCAATGTGATGGGTTGTCACACAATTTTTATGTTGTCTTCTTTCAAAAATTATATATTTTCATAACATTCCAAAATAAAAATGAGCCAAATTCCTCAAAAATAACCATAACACATTTTATCCTCAATGGTTATCTAATTCCTTTCATTTTTGACCCCAAAATGTAAAAACAATTTATCACCTCTTAAATAACTATGACACATTATAATATTCTGACCATTATGGTTATGTAACTTATGCTTAAAAAACACCCTTAACTCTAAATTTATCTAAACCGACCTTTGATACCAACTATAATGACCTGACCTTAATCATTACAAAATCATGAGTTAAGTCAAGAATTTACTTTTCGTATCTTTTTTAGTTTAATGTTATAGAGAATCAGACCGTATAAATTTTTTTAAATATCAAAAAATGAATATTAGACACTTCTACTCAGTTTCTATTTTTTTATAAAATATAAAATCTATAAAAAATATGTTTAGTTACATGTTTTAGACAGCAAGACCTTTCCTTGATACCATTGTTGACAATTTTCTTCTTTAAGTCCTATGAAAAACATTTAAAACATGGGATGAGTATAAAAAGCTCAGTAAGGGTTATAAAACAATGAAATAAAATATTAACCCTTCAATAAATACAAATCAATAAAACAATACTTTTAAATAATAACATACCTCAATAAATCATAAGATTTATGAATAACACACAGAAATCATAAATCACAAAGGTTACTTATTTAATACATAACATACATACAATATAGATTTCATTCCTATGTAAGGAGTTACATTTGAAATACCCATCATATTATATTCTCTAAATTTCATAGGAGAAACATTATCGTTTACATCTGTCACATTACCCAATGCATTGGAGAGATATCTCGGGCTCACCCGCCCTAGGATTATCATGAAACCACCCATATATGTGAACAACACACAATTTGCATAACATATCAATAACACATAAAACAATAATAAAGGAATGATAACATTTCCATATTTATAACACAATATACCATTTCAATATATTGGCATAATCAATGCTTTATCAAACCATTTTCAGAATCATAATAAACATTTAATAAAGATATTATTGAATCAATGTGTCCAACACAACATTGAAAATTTTAAAGGAAAAAAAGTTTTGAAATTTATTTTCCATAGAAATAAATCCTTATAACCATTTCGATTACATGGAAATTAATGATAAATATTTATAAGAATAAATTTTTAATGATTTTAAAATGATGTTTTTGTTAAGGAGTCTTGTAAGACTAGAGAAATAATTGAAAAAACATAATTAAAGAATAAAATAAATCAAAACATATAATATCATGAGAATAAGGATATTAATGATATAATATTTATATGTTTATTATATACACCATATGAAATTGAATTGGTTCATAACAAAAAATAAGTCTCACTATAATGTTAATTGACACAAAATCCCTTACAAAGATCATACCCTTAGAATAATGATAAATCAATGAACAAATTATATGAGACAAATATAAATACACCAAATATTTGTAGATACTAAGTGAAAAACAATCATAGGAGACTAAAATGTATATAAATCATGATTTAATCAAGAAATTTATGTTTAACCAAAAAAAATTAAATGGGGTTAAGAAGTTACCTTAAAGAAATTTGACAGCCTAATGGCATCACATAAAAATTCAGAAAAAGAGTTGATGAGATATAAAAGGGTCTTTCAAAATATGTTCATAATTTTAACATCACGAAGTATATAGAAGATCATATCCCATCATAAAATAATGAAAATTTAAAACACATAACAGAAAAGATATATTTATCTAAAAGAGGACGGGTGAAAGGATCCCTTACCGATTTGGTAACTTATGAAACATACACCACATGAAAGAAGGATCATACAATTATGATGTAAATACCAATAAATTAAATTATATTACACAAAACAAACATGGTCATTTCATACACCACACAAAAGTAAATAGTGTAAAATATATATTGAATCTCAAGGGAATAAAAACATAGATGAAAACCACTTACCACGTCGTAATCAATCGAGTCGTATGACCAAATGTTAATAAGAACCAAATGAATCACAGAATACCATAAATATAAAAATAATCGTGATAATATATATCAAATTAAAGAACATAATGCACCACTTTCAATAAATGAATGGCAAATAAAGGAAATCACACAGAATTAATAGTGAGACAAGAAACCCCTTACCTCGTGTCCAACTTGACTTGTTTGTTCCTTGTTATTCATGAATAATAAACTTATGTTAATTTATTCTTACTTAAGAAACATTTTTTAAGTTTTCTATTTCTTATTTATATATTATTACAATTTTATAATCATTTTATAATAATTTATGTTTATAACGGTCCATTTGTCGACATTTGGTACATGAGTCAAAAATGAACTTATTATTATTACAAGTTGTTCATGTGGTCATAATTCCATGATAAAAAAAAATGATACTCATGACATAGATATAATATATATTATATATATCCATTATATATATGTAGATAAAAAAATACATAACATTTGGAGATAAGAAATGAAATGCACAATTCATTGAGACAATAAGCTGTACGTACGCATGAGCACTACATTTAATTATATTTTATATTTTAATAGAATGAACAGTTAATGATACATAATTATATTATAATTACACTATAATAGCATATATAATATCATTAACTCCATACTTTATATGTCCCACATATGGCACGAATGAGTCTTATCACTTTGAGGGGGTGGTAGTCTGCACTTCCTCAAATGAAATTACTGTATTATCAATTATGGAAACCATAATGGTATGCTATAAATTAAAAATAAAGATATATAGTGATAATATAAATATAATATATATCTCATATAAATATTTTTCCATCTTGATTTCCACCATAAGAGGTGGTATAAGAATATTTAAAAATCGTCATTTCGTGAGGCAGTAGTTCACCGTCCATAGAAACAGTATGTTGTTTACCAATTAGATGGAGGTGTGTGTAGGTATAGTTCAAATATATCACATAAAGTAAACCTATTATATTTTTTATATTGTAGTGGTTTTAAAAGAAACAAATAGAAATATTTTAGGGGTTGGAGAAGTGAAATAAAAAAAGAACATAAGAGAAGAAGTAACCTTTACAACGGGTAACTCCCATTGGATTGAACCAAAAGAATTTCATGAAGTGCCTTCTTCCTAAGGTAAGGATTTTGGTGGTTGAGAGGGATCTTGAGAGCTTATTTGGTCAGAGTTGGGATGATCCAAGGGGCTTTAGATGTGTGTGTAATGGCTTCTATGTGAGGGATTTTTATAAGGGGGGGTATAGGCTCTTTAGGTAAGTTTGTAAATATTATTTTATTATATAATGATTTTCGGTTTCCAAAGGTCCAAAACTTTTTAATGTCCAAGATAATATGAATATTGTTCAAAAAAATCATCCAAAAATAATTGGAATGGTTTTGGATATTGTTTTAATTTTTATAATATTATTTATTGAAATCAATCATTAATTAGGTTAACACTGGATCATTATTGTGTCATAAATAACTTTATTTATTTGATGTCTAAAAATTAAAAATAAAATACCATGATGTATTAAATATTTTTAATTTTATAATTAATATTTATAGTTCAATATATCATTTATATACCCCCATATTACGTTTTTTAAACAATACATGTTTGTGATATTTTTATTTTTACTTAATATGAAAAGTTATTAATGTCATTATCATAACCAAATAGCTTTCAAAGACCACAAATCTCACCCAAACATTGTACTGGTCACCCGTGACTCATCCAATAATGTTAGGACAAGGCTTATAAAAATTTTAATTTATTATTGTATTATTTTTTCCTTGATTTACCCAATTTAACTTTAATCGTTGTAAATAAAAGTCAAAATTAACTATTAACCAAACATAATTTTTATCTTATTGAATTAAATTTTATATACTGATAAGAAATATGTATGTTGGATTTCAGAAATTCAATTCCCAGATGCAGTAAAATTTCATTTAAATGAAAATGTTTTTTAGATTATTACTCAGTGTTTTCACTATTCATAACAAATTGAAGGATTTCAGAAAAATAAAAAAACTTTATCCTATCCTATATTTGATATTCTGATTTAAAAAATTATTTCTATTTTACTAAACTAAAAACAATTAAGTTTCATTAATTAATTTAAAACTATTTTCCATTGTCAAAACAAAAAAAGAGTGTTTTTAAGAAATACTAACTATCCAAAGATAGACACTTGTTTATGTACAATTTCAAAGTGAAATTACTAAAAATATCCCAAAATTGATTAAATTGTAAAAATATAATCTAGTTAAACTTTTAAACCAATTAAAAAGGTAATCTAATTATATAGATAATGTTTATTAAATGGCAGTTAGAAATTAAATTACTTTTTTTCACTATTCATTAAAAAAATGAACAATATCAGAAAAAAACCAAAATTTCATCCAAAGTAAATATTTATTTCATGATTATAAAGAAGTATTTTATGACAAATAGAACATATAAAATTGAAAAAAAACTTGATTTAAAAATGGTTTCCATCAAATGCAGTAAAATGACCTTTTAAAGAACATTATAGTGTTTCATGCATAATATTGGATTAATTCCCATTTTAAGCCACTAAAATTTATTGGATAAATGTAAAAACATTCAAGAAAGAAATGTAATTATATTTTAGTTAGTTTTTTTCATTCCCACCATTACAATGGCTAGTTATTAACTACCATTTAAAATTAATAATATATTATTATTTTTAAATATGACACAACATTGTGTGCAATATAAGATATCAAAGAAACCCATTGTAGCTTATCAAGTACGCCCTTCAATATATCATCCCATTTAAAATAAAATTAATATTTAATTCAAAAATTTTAATAAATTTTAAAAATTTATATTCGTTATTTAGCTAAAATGTTACACGTAACACTGGGATCACTAAGACGTTAGGTGGGATATGCCTTGGATTGGTTAGATGAGGGTATCTAGTTTTTTATAGAATTAGGGGCATCACCATATGCCGATAGGTGGTTCTAAACTAAGTATGTCGAAGGGTCATTCTATGGATGTTAAAGATCACCCATGTTTATTAATTTTACTTATTGTTTACTTTCTACTATAACTATTTTTCATTTGAAAAATATATTTATATTCATCATAGATCTATTATAGTTTTATATGTGTTTTTAAATAAAATGTAAATCTATTTTGATAATGTAATCATATTGTGCATAGTTTTGACGAATGTAAAGATATATGTTTATTTTTTAAAGAGTTGAAAACCCTATTTTTATAATTTTATTTCTAAATATTTTTACTGGAGTTATTCCAAGAATAGAAACATTTGGATTCTCTATTGATTTATTATTGAGCTATCTAGTGCATGCTCGAGTTGTATAATTTGGTGCTGGTAGACGAAAGCTATTTTTTAGCTCCACATTCTTATTTAGGTTCTTGGTTCATATGCTAAAGGTTGGAGTAGGAACATTGGTGGATGGTGGTGACCATTAGGTCACATAGTGATCTGGTTGGTTATAGCTTATTTTGGTCTTATTTTAGTTTCTATTTTGATTCTATTATATTTTATTTTTGTACCGCGATTAGTTTGTTTTTCTATATGCATAGTAATTAATTTCTTCTACATGTCAAATTTTGTTTATTGATCCAGGTTTTTGGGATAAAATCATTCTCATTTATATTGTTTTGTTTCTTAACACAAGTTTCCATCCCCTAGAGATTAGTAACACCGTTTAGACCGTGACGCAGATCGGGGTGGGAGTCCGGTTAGATGACATCTCTGGAGAGTTCATGGAAAAACGGAATCAAATATAGGTTCATATTATTTGGTGTGTATAGTATTAATATATTTGGATTGTCATTTCACAAGAGGTAGGTATTGGACGAGATAAATGAACCCTTTCTACTATTGATCCTCACATTTATACATGGTTTTCAAGATATGAGCCTTTTCTTATGTTCTGGGATTTAGGGATGACAATGGAGGCAAGATGTTGTTATATTGTGATCCCAAATGGAGTAGTGACCAATGTGGAGTATGATTTCCCAAATCAAACATCTAGTAGTTATTAATTCTTTCTTGGGGAATTGATCAGTACCATGTCTTCTGGTTAATCATGAATACTAGTTCCTCATTCTAGTTGTTTATTGTGAGTGGTTTTTTTATTTTAGTTAGTGTGAGAAATATTTTTAAAATTAAACCAATTTATGAATATGGAAATTAATTTATTTTAATAGGATTTAAAATTGATAAAATTTGTTTTAAAGAAGAACGTTTGGGATTAGAAATTTTGTAAATGTTTTGGTCTTGATGAGGAAAGAAGTTGTGTGACCCATGAAAATATTTATAGAAGGTCACATGTGTTTGGGTTGTATGGAAATCTCATGTGGTAACATGTTTTTGGATGATTTCAGCGTAAATTTAAGGATACAAATGTAACAGTTCATAAGATTCCATGGTTCTGTGTTTGAAATATGAGTTTGATTATGTCTTTATAAGTGGTAATTATGTATGAAATTGATTTCCAAAATTACTTTTATTTTAATGAGGATATTCTTGTTTTGAAAAAATGGATTTCGTTATTTGGGAAGTAATATTGGAAGAAGGTGTTTTTTATCTGAAAATAAAATTGTGGTTTTTTAAAAAGATGTTTTTCGAGTTATATCTATGGTGTTTGGAATGTGGGCCAGTTGTTTTGTCCTAGGATGGTCCTATGGTTATGATTTTATTAAAAATTGATTTTTAGATTTGTTTTTTGATGCACTCCATAAAATGACATAAAGACTTGTCCTCATAATTTATAAAGACTCATTACAGTTTTCCAGTTATTCCAAAATGTAACCCATCCATTGTGGTGATCGAGGTATTTTAGAGGTACTTGAGTGACTCGAGGATGTAGAGTGTGTATTCTGATTATTGGGAACTCATATATTTTTCAGAGCACAAGCTTCTCTCGGTCCAAATGAGTGTCCATCTTTGGATAAATGGGAGATGATTTCCCTGCCATCAGTGCGAGTTAGTATGATGTGGGAAGTGTTTCTATCCACCTTCATCAGATTGTTCACACCTAAGGATTTTATGATGACTAAGAGGGAAGAGATCAAGTGTATTCGAAAAGGCATGTGGATGGTGATGTCCTATGTGGAACAATTCAAGGAACTGGTTTCCTTTTCTCTAGTGATTACATTTCTGGATCCATTGAAGGTTTCCCTTTTAGTCGGTAGTCTTCATCTCGAAATTAATGTACTTTACCCCTCTTCAAGGTATGTTTTTTTGAGAATTGGTTGATGAATCATTCCTAGAGGAGTTGGTTTATGGAGCACCTGAAACTAACTTTGTGCATCCTTCCAAAGAAAAAGGAGATGTGATCAGGGGATGATAGTGCTTGAATGTGTGTTTGGAGATTCTTCAACAACTAAATCCCCAGCCATTCTTCATGGGGTAAACATCATGCATAGTCAGGAGTTGTAGGGTTTGTGTGGAACCTTGGCCTAATTCATGTTTCTGAAGTATGAATGGGAATATTTAACGTTATATTTTTCCAATTTTTTATGTTGTTCTAAGTTCATCATTTTATTGTGAATTTGTGATAAACCTATAATGTCATGGTTTAAATTGAGGTATTTATCTTAATGTGTCTTTATAAATGATTTTTTTTAATTAAGGGGTGTTTTTTCATTGAATTGGTATTGCTTGTTTTAGTTTTATTAGTGACCGTTTAGAAGTGCTTATATTTTTTGGGGTAAATCAGCATTGTTTCTAGTCCACTTTTTATTTCATCATTCTTTTCATGGGTTTACCCTCACATTATGTTGGTATTCTTTTATTAGTGTCGTAGGTTCATAGATTGAACATTGTTTTTGTTCTTCATTTTGTGGGGGGATTTTGGATCTTGTAGCGGATTTCCTCTTCTCAGAGTCTATGTATTCTAGGTTTCCTTGTAGTGGGATCTCTATTTATTTATTGCTGGTGTGGATTGGTTGTGTGAGAAAATTGGGGTTTCCCATGTTGGGAGAACCCTATTTCTTTGTTTTGATGAAATTTTGTTTTCCTACTATGGAGAGCTTTAGTTAGTTCCTAGGGTCTCTTTAAACAGGGTCACTCTACATTGGGATTCTTGTTTATGTTCAAGTGGTGTTGTTTGGGGTTTTATGATTCCATGTTATTTATGTTCATATGGTGGGGATATAACAGTAGAATTATCCTCTAGTTTTTATGATATGTTTTCTACTTGATCGTTCATGTGTGATCTGTGAAGTGAATAGTTTTCCCAAGGTTCTCACTTTTGATCAGGCATGGATGCAGGTTTTGTTTAACTTTTGGCTAGGTGACATTATCGGGGATGAAAGAGTGTGTGGTGGGGAGAATTTTCACACCATGACCATAGTTTCCATTAGTTTTTATTTATTTCTAGATGTTGGATATTTTGGTTTCTGTTCAGGTAGGGTGTCTAATAATGAAATTGGTTTTTGGTGGTTTCAGTATTCATCTAGACCTATTCATGGAAATTGCGAATGTTATTTGGAGAATGTTTCATTGTAGAGAGTTAGTGACACCCACGATGTCATATATTTTGTTTAAATAATTAAAGGATCATTTTGTTGTATTATCTAGTGTTTGGGGTGTCATTTTAGAGGGTTTGGAATTAAATAAGGTCACATGGTTGGAGTATTATTTAGCCAAACCGTGTAACCTAAACCTACGATGTTAAATAAAATTTCTAGTATCATTCTCACAGTTTTTGTATGATTTTCATAAGTATACATCAAACCACACAACCCATTGTGTCATAAATATTTTTTTATTTCAAAATATGATATATGTGATTCCACCTCTCATTTTAATCCCAACCTATTAGGTGTCAACTAGAAGGCCCCCCTTCATTCCTCTTTTTTTGGCCAATTGTTTTGGGATTTCCCACCAAAGGTTAGTGATTCTTCATGATTTCATCATCCAGTCAATCCCTTTCCTCTTCTCTTCTATTACCTCTCTCTATTTATCTGATTTATTTAGGTTTTCCTCTCATGGATGAACACTAATAAATGAAAATCATGATTGGTTCCTTTTTCATTTGATCTATGGTGTGAAAATAGTCTATGGGGATTAGGTCTCTTCACTCTGAATGTTTCATTGCGTTCTCCCACCAATGAGGTATGGTTTTCCATGATTTTCCATTCTAATGATAATAACTAGTGCATAGGTGACTTTAAATAATTTTTACATGTTACTCAAGTAAAAGTAACACTAAGGGAAGTTTCATTGTGGTATTTCCTTATTTCTAGAATTCAATATAAATGGATTTTGGAGTGATCCTTGTTTATTCCTATGTGTTTTCAATATGACATTGATTGATGTGTATTAAAAAATTTATGGTTGATTGGATTGATTGGGGTGGTGATTTACCTTATTAATTTTTTTTATAATCGATAGATTGTGTTTAGGGCTTATTATGTGTAATGTGGTGACTATATATGGTTTAAATGTTGTTTGAAAGGCACTCTTGGTATATTAAAAATTCTTGTTTTCACCTTTGGAAATTATATGAAATTGATTGGTTTGTATTAAAAAAAGTGTTGGTTATAAATATTTATTGGTTGTTTCATTGACACATATAGTGTTCCATTAGATGTTGGAACATTCTTGGGTGCACAGAGTGCACACATGGATGTGCATTCAAATGAAGATGGCACATAGAACAATTTTTCCATTAAATGTTTCCCACTATCCCCCTTTTCCACATTTTATAAATTTTTTCCCATATTTTAAAAATGATATGTTTTTCATTAATAGATTTGGGAAAGTAACATCAAAAGTGTCCTTAATGTTAGTCCTGTTTTTCCTTGAAACAAGTGTTGGAAAATATGGGAACATAATGGTCTATTTATCACTTGTTTGGATAAAAGAAATGTTTTGTGTTGACCTTGGAAAATGATGTGGAATTGAAATTGAAAATGAATTTTATTTCAGTAAGTGTATGGCTTAGATGGATCTTTATAATGTTGGGAAAGGAAAGTGGTTTGGAAAATTTTAATTCCCAGTTGGAAACTTATAGTGGTTTAAAAATGGGTTAGAATTATTATATAATATGATGGCCTGGTTGGAACCTTGTATGATGTGATATGGATATATATACATATATAGTGGGAACACTTGTAGATGAATTTTTATTTTTTGGTTTATCATATAGGTGGTCTCCGTTTTTAGGGTAGGAATGTGTGATGACGGCATATAAGGTGATTCATGCAAGTGATAGCCTCCTACTTACAAAATATTTCTATGACTATGTGTTTAGGAATATCTTTTAGAGGATAAAGTGAAAAATGTTTTCCGCCCACAATTAGATGGGATGGTAAAACTTGGATCAGTAAGAGGCCTGGTTGGTGGTGCCTATGGAATGGATAGTTTAGGGCGACTAGTTGGTTATTGGCATAGGGTCTTCACTATACATCAAAATGTGGTTCTGAACTGATTATATCCATGGTACATTCTAGGGATGTTTATGATAAGACTTTTTTTATATTAATAGTACTTATTTACTTGAAGATACACTTATTTTTCATTTTCTCAGTTTATTTATTTTAACAATATCCCTTGTATTGTTTGATTTGGATATTTAAATAAAATTAAAATTTTAATTGAATTTAGAAACATAATTTGCATAGATTTGAAAAAGGGAATGAACTGTGTTTATTTGTTAAAGATGTGAAAAATATATTTTTTTATAAAATTTATTTCAATCTAGTGTTAATTGAATTCTTTTTAGATAGAAAACATATAGACTCTCTAGTGATTTCATACTGAGATGTCTAGATCACACCCTTCTTATACCATTTGATGTTGGTAGACCCTAGAAATTTTCCAAGTCCTCTTTCAAGATCACATTCTTGGTTTTGATGCTCAATGTTGGAGGATGTTCATTTTTTAATGGGTTTGACCTTGACATCACATGGATATAGGGTTGGTTTTAGATTAGTTTGGTATTGTTTTAGTTACAATTTTGATTTTGTTTAGTGTATTTTTTGTACCTATGTTAGATTTTTTGTTCTTATATGATCAATTATTAGTTTCTACTACTTGTCTAGTTTTGTTAATTAATACTAATTTTTGTAAAAGAACCTATCCCTACTTATATCTTATTGGTTCTCTAGACTAGTTTCCATCACATGGGGATCAGGAATTTTCTTCAGGCCATGTTTTGGATTGGGTCGGGTGTTGATTTAAATGACTTCCAAAGATAGATCGTGATATAGTACATTAGTCCCAATGATGGATGATGATGGGTGATGATGATAGAGTAAATAATATTTATACCATGGATGTGTGATGAATTGGGTAATAGAAAATGGTGGAATAATTGCAGTACCTTGGCAGAGCATAATGGGGGTGAATATAAGGTGAATAATGATGGAGGGTGTAGTGAATCTAATGACATAGGATGGTAATGTTTTAAAAGGAAGAATGTATTAAGGATTTTTTATATATTAGATGAATTATGATTCAAAATAGTATAAACCACTAGTTGGAAATACTATACTGAATAGGAAGTGTGTTAAGTCCCATGAACAATACATACTTCTGATCCACAAGTGCGCTAAGGTGGCATTGTATATACATATAGTGTAACTTCACTGAATCTTAAGGTTATGTAGTGTTGGAAAACCATACTAATAAATAATTATTATCTCTATGGTTCGGTGATCGAGTATGTCAGATATACCAAAATAACTAGAAAAGAATCTATATAGTCTAGCTAGCTAGTTATCAACACTATTGGTAGTTTTAGGGGAACTTGAGCATATCTCCCTCTTTAAGCGTCCCGATAGTAAAGATGAGTGGGTTTATAATCCCTGGTCTGTGATCACATCAATGTAATCCAGAACTAGGTGGGTTTCAACTGATAAATTGTGCTTTTTTCTTAATAAAATAATGAATGTGTTGGACAGAAGCCCCAATGTCACATAGAACCTCACTTTTCACCGCCATGTGGTAGTGATCGGGGTACCCATGTGGCTGGTACAATCTAATTGGAGAAAATTAATCATTTACTGGACCACTTTAAAATTCGAAAATATATATTTTTTATAAACAACTCAATAGAAAAATACATTTTCAATCATTTTACTTTTAGATTGAATTTCTTATTATTATATATTTTTATCACTATAGGGTTGGTGACAAGGTTCAGGTGATATGATAAGGGTAGAAACTGTGTTTTGTACTCCTTAGGAAACATGTATATAATAGGGTATAGGAACATTTCACACATTAAGGTGTTTGTTAAACTCTTAGATACTCAAGATATAAATCCCCCACCACGGTCATGGGGTCGGTACTCTTTGGTCCCCACAAGAAATGTGTCCCTTACAAAATTAATGGTGTTAAAAACTCCCCAACTAATAGTGAACGTGTAATAAATCTATCAATTTGGTCCACCCGTGATTGAAATTATTTACATAACAAGTAATAATTATTAAATTGGTTATGATAATCCCTTCACCGGTATTGAAACTTTGGTGATTCATGGGTACCTTAATACGTATTATTAGAGATGGCATGGGATTAAATAAAGTGGATAGTTTTGAAACATTAGGTTTCTTTATATGGATGATGTTTAAATTTTTGGGTTGTGAAGAATAGTAAGTTATTTAATCTGTGGTAATTTATAGTTGAATCATAAAAATGATTAAAAAATGACATTGGATTTGAGATGACACAAATATACCTCTTCCCATTTCATTTGTAGGGTTAACTACATGGTATGATTATACTCACAACTGTATTGGAATCCCTTCTATGTATGATACGATTTAGGGAGAAAACATGTCACTTAATTGTGACCATTGTCGATCTAGTGTTGTTGGTGATGGAGCATAGTGGTTCTTGGTGGGACATTTATTTTCATGTTTGATTTCATGATATTGTTTGATGACCGGTATCATATTTCCAATTTTTCAATTACTCTATTTATTTTTTTGTAAACTACAAACTTATCATTACCCCAATATTTAGAATGTAATTTGTTATACTATTTGGGATGTTATTAAATTAATAATTATTTATCCATTATTATTTTCCCTTAATAAATATCTATATTTATTATTTATTTTATTTCATTATTATATTATTTTCTAGAGATAAAGAATAATGTCAATGTTTGTTAAGAAAATCCATCCAACGTTTGTGATTTTCCTTCATGGTGATATTGTCCAGCCAATACCTATTGGTTTTAGGCTTGGAGTGTGAGACATAGATTTCTACTTGCCTATTTGGGTTACAACAGGTTTTTTATTTTACATGCACTATTAGAAAAAATATTTTTAATACTAAACATTTTAAAAAAATCATTTACTATATTTTTAACATTTGATACTTATAGGAAGCATCATAACATTGATAGTGACGTGTGGAGTTCATTTTATGCATTATGAGATATTTCTCATAAAAATATATTTAATTTTATACCAAATATGATCTTATGATATTGAATGTATTTTCATTTGTGGAATATTTATTTAATTAAAAAATATTACTTTATCATTGAGGCTTGTAAGACATCACATATAGTGACTCCAGTTTTATTAAAAAAAATCTCCATAAATAATTACACTTTTTGATAGCTTTCTACCCACACAAAAAAACAAAAACAAAAAATAATGAACATTTTATTATAGAAATATAATTTGAATATATAAAGAGTTGTAATGGAATTTTGGAATGTATATATTTTTCTAAGAACTAAACAAAATTGAATTAAATATAAATATATACCCAAATACTCTTTATAATAAACAAATATTTTATTTCTTCTAAAATATCCCTTTATTCCAATATATTATATATTTTATAGAATAAATCCTTAAAACTATATTAATTAATAATTTATAGGGAACATGATGAAGAATAAATAATATAATTTTTTTCTACAAAAAATTGTATTTTGATATATATTATGTTTTTAATTAAAAATAATATGTATAATTTTTAGGATGTGATTTTGAAAATGAAAATTAACTTAATTTTCAATTTTATTAGGAAAATATTATCTAAAAATTATTTTTAGGAATTGAAAACAATGTTATTTAATTGAATAATGCACTATAATTTTTTTAAATATCATAAATTTAAAAAAATTATTAGATTATAAGAATGGTTTAGGAATTTGTAAAACATTTTTATAGAAACTGTATTTTTTTTTTATATATTATAAATTCAAATATAGATATTCTATTTTCTTAACCTATATTTAATTTTTTATAACTAAAGTTATATTTCTGTCATAAAATTGTATTTAATATATTATAGAGTTTTTTTTATATTAATTTTTATAACTTTTATAATTTTGATAAAAATAATTTGATTTCATATTTTAATAATAATTTCCAAATTTTAAGGAAAATTTTATTTATATATAGAATGGAAAATTCACTTTTGTAAAAAACTAATTACTATGTGAAAAGAAAAAATTATAATATTTTAAAATCAAAGAGTAATAGAATTTAAATTGATTAAAAAAATTTGGTTCTATTTGTTTGAGTAATTTATCAACATTATAAATTCTCCCCACCATTTTTCCCAATTTTGGATCTACATTCGTTGTGAGTGACTAATAATCAATAAAAAATTTGTGTATTTTATAAAAAGTTATCCCCTTTTACCTATAAATGGTGTAATTATATCCTCACTACCATTCACAACACACATATTCCAACCCAAACTATACCTAAACCTCTTCTAAACATTCTTATACACCATTAGTTGGTTTTTTCATTTAAAATTACCAACCATCAATGGATTAAACCATTTTGAAAGGGAGATAATTCAATAAGGGAGGTATAAATTTCTCACCACTCTCATCTCATTTATATTTATTTAGGTGAACTTATTCTTCCAAAAAATTATTTTACATCATCTCATATTGGAAAAATATGTATTATTAATATACTAGTATGTTATTTCAATGATGTTACGATCATTAACAAATTTTTTATTTTCATGAAATAAAAATGAACACATGAATGTTGTGCATGTTTAGAACACCACCTCCTTGAAGAAATGTTTTGTTTTCCTTGAATGAACAATGTATAATGTCCAAAATGTGAGTAAAAAATTAATTATGATATATATTAACATCATATTTTTGTTCCTAAAATGATAAAACATGTTACATCTTTCTTCCTCCCATAGAATAATGAAATCATCATCCATGAAAACAAGTAGACTATAGAACAATTTATTCTATTATTCACTACCACTATCAAAGCTATTTTGTGTTTAAATTTGATGAGTACATGTGAAATATATCAATAATATGGTTCTTTATGTATAAAACTAAGTTTAATGAATGTTAAAATTTAATATATCGATATCTATAAAATACCCAAAACTACTTCATCAATAATTTTCACTATAGTAAATGTGACTAAAACTCCCATGTGATGGTGTTATAGAATTTAAGGTCCTTATAAAACATTAGTTATTCTGATTTTAATAGTTTGATAATGATGAACTTTTAAATTATAAGGAATATGGACAAAAAAATTTCACACCAAGTTCTAAATGATAAAAAATATTAACACCATATATTGAAAATAGATAATAAAAATATTATACATAGAGAGAATTATTAATAATGAATATTATATTTGGAAAAATATATTAATATTATTATTAAAAGTAATTAATATGTTAACCTTTACAATATAGTAGATTATATAACATCTAAGGAAATCAATTGTATGGGTAAGGGACTTAGTAACTCAAAATATTTTCATTGAGATATATAGTTTTTTATTAATCTTAATTCATTTATTAATTCCCATTTTGAATGATGTTATATATGATATTTCAAGTCAAAATTTTTTCTTATCCAATCTTATTTCCATGAATGGGTTTCTTTTAACTTTTTTATTCTAAAACAAATGGAGTCTTTGGGAAATGATATATATAACTATAACTTTTACAATAATGGATAAAAAATTTCAACATAAAATATCTTTCTATGACTTGGTTTTCATTATCTTGAAATGATATATCATTAATGGAGTTATGCTTCTATTTTATCCCTATATTTATTATTTTATTACGTTATTATTTAGAGTTATTAATTATTCACTATTAATTTATAGGACTTGTGATTTTATTTTATACCGTATAGATATTTTAAGAATACCATTTTAATTTCCGTGGGTTCATTAAGAAAATTGAACAATTTGAATTTTAATGTTTAATGAAAAAATTTATTTATATGGGTTCATTATGATTTTAAAAGGTGATGCATTTTTAATTGGCTCACATATGTATGGAAAATTATGGGTAGGGTCCTATGGCTCCTTCCAATTCATTTTTTAGAGCTTATATCTCTTGATAAAGGTATTGGTGAGTATATTTTAGTTTCCCATAAGAATTAAAATCGGTATTAAGGATTATGAAGGAAATATTTTTTTATGTTAATTTTTGTTCCAGAATTAATAGATGTTATTTAATATTATCTTATTCTCTCATGATTCATGTTTTATGTTAACATATTCTATTCCATGTTATATCTATCATTCTCTCATATGGAAATTTTATGGACTTAATTTCATAATCCATGTATGTTGAATCCCACATATGACTTATGGTTATATCAATGTATGTTATAATATTTCCCTTATGCCCATATTTAAATCATATTATTATGAAATCAACCCTAGGGAAATGATAAATCATCAGTTATATATAATTTTAGGTAATAATTTTCTTATGTTTTTTCCCTAGGTTTTGAGGATGAGTCTTATTAATTATATTTCATGATGTAGGTCTATTATGGTGCCTTTACGGATAAATGATCATAGGTATTGTAAAAAAAGCCTTTTAGATTGATATATCCGATTTGAGTGTTGTCAGTGGCTATGCGACCCTGGTGTTGAGGTGGAGTTTTCTAGTATGGTTGTGGGTGTTGATGTAGGAATTGAGACATGGGCCCCATGGGTCGTCTTCGAGCTGCGTGTAGCGTTTTTGCGTCTTTTTCAACAAATGTCTGTTCAGGGCATATAATTAGTCGTTTCTGTGTGTCTTTCTGAGAGCATCGCGATGGCATAGTTTTCCCGACGAGTATCAATGCTGGGGTGCGGGCCCCTCATGGTCTGACTACGGTGAATAGTACCATATTCATCAGTTTTCCATTTCGGGCTAGTATGTAGTCTATCTCGTGTGTTTTTCTGTGATAACTGCAATGGTGCAACCCATTGGAACTTGTGGAACCACCTATGAGATCACAATAATGTGTGGTGGATATCTTCTTTAATGCGCTCCGAACCAACAAACAGCGGCATTGTTAGTAACACTTGGTGATGTCAGTAGCAGTGTGGAGCTATCATGATGATTCAGGGTCTACCGTCCAGTAGGGTTGGGCAGTGGGTTACCCGACGACACCTTAGGGGCTACCCTCCAGTAGGGATGGGCAGTGGGTCACCTTTCGACGTGTTCTGGGTCTACCCTCCAGTAGAGCTGGGCAGTGGGTCACCCGTAATCTTATTCCAGGTCTACCCTCCAACAAGGCTGGGCAGTGGGTTGCATGTCGACGTGTTCGGGGGTTTACCCTCCAGCAGGGCCGGGCAGTGGGTCACCCATCAATTTATTCCAGGTCTAACCTACAGCATGGATGGACAGTGGGTCGCTTGATTATGTATTAAGGTTTACCCTCCAGCAGGGATGGGCAATGGGTCACCCATTGACATTTTAGACTTAGCCCTTCTCATGAGGCTAGTCGGTGACTTTTTCCTCCGTGACTACCGGGGCGGGACCCTGATTGTGTGGATCAGTGGTGTGACAGTTCTAACATTACTTAAGGACCCCCAAGGAAGAGGGGTACTTTTCCCACTGAGATGCATCTTTGAGACGCGAACATAAACCATGCGGGCGAGTCAGTGCCGCCCAAAGCGGATAGTATTGCAGTGTGGAGATTAAGCCCCTCTGACTTGGGTCTCCTAGGTGGATGAGATGAGATGATGGGCTGTTATGATGGATTCATTTAGAGCATATGGCGACTTACCCTGGGCTGAGCTTAGATATGGATATCCCCTTACGCACTCGTTTGGGTTTCTTGTTGAGCATATATACATATACAAATTGGACCCTGCTTTCATTCCCACTCTCTAGGGTTTGTTCCTACATATTTCTGTTGGGTTGAGCTGCACTCTCCTTACTAAACATGCAATTTGTTCTTGTTAGTCTACTGCTCACATATTTAGCACCTAATTTGTTTCTCCCTAGAGCATTCAGGGCATCCTACTGAGTTTCTTAATACTCACCCATGTTTGGGCTTTTCCCACACCTGGTGTGCCCTTGCAGACAACGGATAGGTCGATCGTGACTACGAAGGAGCGTATAGGTCTTAGCAGTTGGAACATTGTACCATGATTGTGCTAGTGTATTCAAGTGGGAGTCTATCCAGTTGTCTTCTTTTGTTCACCTGTTGACGGGTTATGGAATCTTTTTGGTTGGGTGCATGTTTTCCCTTTTTATTTTTCAGTTTACTTTCCAGTCCATCCAGTCCTTTAGTTACTCTTTTTAGTTGGTGATGCATGTTTGTGGTTGGGATATAGCTGCCTGTCTTTTGGTCTCCTTTTTTACTATGCACTACTGCATCTTGTGGGTTGTGTGTGTGTGAGTACAGGTACTTATGCGAAGGCTTCCCTGAGATTGTTACGCCTTCGTCGCTGGTCGCGAGCCTCTATCCTATGGAGGCAGGCTTGAGGTAGTTGTGGCTCAAGACCGGTAGGGTCGGGTCGTGACAATTGATTCTTAGTTTTTTGAGAAAATGGGTCTTTCCACCTACTGAAATATTCATCGGGACATTTAGAAGTTGTAATTTTACAAGAATACATTTAATATTATTAATTAGTTTCTATTGATTCCACCATTACCCTTAAGAACACCTTCTTCATTAATCATTGTTTATCCCATATAGTATATAAATTTCATTGTTAGTAATGGGCCACATTACAAGATAATATTACTCATTCCTACCCTCCTATATTGATTTTCATTATATTATAATGTTGAAGTGTGGCGGTGAGAGAATTCGTGGAAGAATAAATTCAATACATTATTATGAAAATATTTTGGGGGTTCTCTCTTGTGGGTGTTGACAAACATTTATTCTCAATCACTATATTTCAATTCTAACCCTTCAATAAAGGGGTAGTGACTTGGTATGAAAAAATCACCATTAATTGATTGATGATTTTACCATATGGGATTAGGTGGTGGGTGAGAGATTCAATTAATGCAAAACATTAAATGATTATAAAAATATTATTAATTAGTAAATAATGAAAATATAGAGATAATTGTGGATGGTATATATCATTCATTGAGCATATAGTTTATTATTAACATTTATTTGATTTTTGGAGTTGAGAGTTGTTATTATTAAGAGATATTTTTAGTAAAATATTCTTTAAAATATCATTCATTAATATTAATAGTGTTAACCACTATTTGAGATTTATTTTTCAAATCATACGCACTAACCCGAATCCTTAGAGGTGGTTGAACCTTAATTGAAAAATCCCCATGATTCCTCATGATTTCATTTGATATTTTTTATAATTAGAAGATTTTTTACCATTCAAAAACCTATGAAAAAAAGATATTTTTTCTCATATTATGATAATAACTCTACATGATTTTGTATCATGAGTGATGGGAGAAAAGAGTTACAAATGTGGCGAATCATAAATTCATATATATAATAATAATGAATTGAGAAGCTTGAATGAATGTAAGTAGAAGAACCCTCACAATTCCTTTGGGAGAAAGTAAAATGAATCTCCTCGTGGTTTCTCCAATTGTGTAGAATTTAAATACTATTTAATGTTTAAAATTAATGTTTAATCTTTTTATATGATAACTGTTTTATTTTATTACAATGGAATTTTAATATTGGAAAAAAGATGTTCCTCACAGATTTAGGTTGAGATTAAATATAATAAAAAACATATTTCAACTGTGGTGGTATTTGATGCTCAAAATGTTTTCCTGGTTTTTTAAAAATTATATTTATGTTTATTTTCAATTTCCACATAATAAATTGCTACATTATTTTAAGGTTATTACTATTTTGATTAAAATTTTTCCAAAAATAATTAAAAATAATTATTTCAAAGGAATTGTGATTAAAAAAATAAATATAAATAAATAAATAAAATGACACAAATATTTTCCATTATTTGAAAATGGGTCATTACACTACTAGGACATGGGGAGTATGATCCCATTATATATGGAAAAAAATAAGAGCACGAATGGGATATCCAATTATCAAGGAGGAATACCTTGAGAAATACACACTTGAAGCTTGTGAAAAAGGCTAGAATAAAGCACCATATGATAGTATATGATGGCATGAGACAAGTGTTTATCTGTGTGAGGTGTGTACAAGATATAATTCATAGAGTAGGATTAGGAGATTATGAAGACACAAGATTACGTATCATTGAGGTATTTACCAAACACATTAATGATGTGGGATGGATATCTATGTGGTCACTTATTATACATAAAAAACAATGTTATCCCACATCTTCCCCAAATCACCTTACCATAGATAATTTTGTATCGTTGCTACTATACTCCACACTATAAGGCCAAAACAACTAGACATTGGAATCCTTCCTTTCTGAAATTGATCTGGTCTATGATCACCTCTAAAAACAACCCTATTTTCTACTTTCTAGATAGATGGCCTCCTAAATATCAATAGATTTTAATATGAAGTCAAATTAAGGAAATTATGTGTGGTCATTATGTTCTACCGTATTTATGCTACCTCCGGATCCACAATAACCTATTTTCACCATGTTTAACCACCACTTCTGGGCTTTTCTATGAGAAACTATATATCTTCATAAACCAGACACTACCTCTACAAGGTGGTTGATAACACATGATCCTTATGCTACCCACATAAAGTATATGTTACCTTTCCCCTCTTCCACCACTCTTAAGATACCTTTACTAATTCCATTTCATGATTCATCTTACCATTATTTCATCAACCCCATATCATTAGCATTGCATCCATCATATTCCATCGATATACATTCTAGAGCCACTCATGGCAATTGTCTATTTTTTTATGTCACTTACAAAACATTCTATTCATTGATACTATTTACTTCATCTATTTGGGATGCTATAATTATGTCACCCACCTCCTCTATCACAATGTTTTCTGATTCCACAAGAATAATTGTCATTATGAACACCACCTATAACGACTGTGGATTCCAAGAATCATCCTATGTCAAAGGGGATGGATATAACCTTTACAAAGTCTATATAATGATGACACTATAAAAAACATTTTAAATTTAAATGAATGAATAAGATGGGCTCTAGAAAAACTTGAACCCCATGATGATATTCCACAGATGACATGTATGCATTAATAGAGGGGTCTAAATTTTACGCATATAAGAATTTAGTGGTGGAACTATCAAAACTCATGAAAACATCTATGCATGGTGTATTTAGATAATGAATGATATATGGGTTAAAAAATAACATAAAAAGTGAAATCAAGAAAATAAATCATTATTCTACCTCTCATGCACGTGTGACGTATATATCCACAGAGGATATTTTGACGATGTTCTACATGGGTTCCTATATAGATTATTAAAAGATGGGAATATGAAATCCTAGAGAAATTATTGGAAAATTGGAAAAATTTAAATGGAGGAAATGTTATATTTATTGGAATCATTTGGAGGATTTAAAAGATAATATTTTACTTAATTTTAAGTGAGTAAAAGTTCATTAATTTTTATAGGAGAAGGAAACTGTTTGGAGAACTATATTGGCTATAAATAGTTGGTTGATATGTTATACTAGAAGTAAATACATATACATAGAGTATATGATATTTAAATACAATGGTTTATAATATACTAGCTAGTTCTTTGGATTTAATCTCTTTTCTATTCTATTTTAGTTTTACGAGTCTTCTATCCCTAAAAACTAAATTTGTTATCCATTAATGGATACATAAAATATTTATGTGATTTGGGATGGGGAGGTGACCCATTAGAGATTATCAATTCTAGGAGATTAATTTTAGAACATTGATCTATTTTAATAATAAAATGGTTTGCAAATGATGACATTTGAAGTTAATTTGAATTTGACTATGTTATTGATTATTTATGGATTTTAATTATTACATATTTTAAGAATTACATTTCACTCTGTATTTGGGTTTGGATCATATCAATAAATTCTTCTAACCTTATGATGATTAATTTTAGTGTTTATGAAACTAATGAAGAATAGGGTGTGATTAAATTAGTTTTCTAGAGATAAAAATACTTTATTGGGAATTTTCTATGTACATAAAGGGTGATTCATTATGACTTTCACACATAGTATAGTGAGTATTCCAAATAACATAAATGGTTAGGGATATTTTTAATATTATTGAACATGATCAAGGGTGAAAATGGAATAAATTTCAAAACCTTTCATAAATTAAATTAACAGGGGATATATATTTATTTTTAAAACACAATGACTTAACTAAAAATGAAATTAAAACCAAAACTGATCATTTTTATCTCAAATAATTTAATTAATTCAGGATTCAATGTTTTTTAGTACTAGTATTTGAAATATACTTATTTTATTTTCCACTATTGAAAACTAGTTTATAAAATTACTATTTAGAAATGACTTATCAAACTACTTATACTACATTACGTAGGGGAATAATTTTTCTTTTTTAATTCTACCTGATAGGTCTTCCTCATTACTCCATGTACTTTTAATCTCAATTAAGTATATTATTATCAGTCATAATGATATGATATTTACCTTAGCCTCATGTTTTATTGTTTTTCTTATGAACTCATCCATGAAGATATTTTTATTCTTCCCTTACTCAGCATTTCTGATCACCTTTTTCTAGGTTTTTAATTCACAATGTTTTGGAGATGATTCTTTATATGAGGGTATATATAAGATGCTCAACTATGGTTCTTTATTGAAAATATCGTCATCATTTTTTTATAACTGTATAATTTTGTACCTGGTCACCAATGATACTAAACTAGTATGTTCATGAGGTATTACTATTTATAGGGTTTAATTTTTAAATCATGTAAAATATGAAACATAAATGAATTTTTAGCTTTAGTATCTCTATAACATGATTTTTCATTTATTGTAAAGTGATCAGCAAAGATATTATTATCATTTAAACAACTGAGGTAAAACAATTAACGGTTTAAAATTCATGAAAATCCAAAATTCACAAAAAAACATATTATTTTTGTTTCTTAAATAATTATATACTTAATATAAAATGAGGTTTACCTTTTCCGTTTTTTTTATTTTTTCCTTTGAAACAATTTAATTATTTCTTTCTTTCTTATATATCTTTTAACTCGAGGGTGTTTCTAGAATAGATTCAGAATTGATTGAGGTTTAACTTATAGTTATTTAAGTAATTTCATTGTCTAATGTATAACTAATAATGGAGGAGTCCATTGACTGTTGTTAAGGGATTTCTATCAAACTCACTAGTCATGAAAATGTGAATATGAATACAATGGTACGTATAAAACCTTTTATATTTTATTTTACATGTCATTTCAAACTAAGGGATCCGTGAAATTTATGGTTTTATGAATTTTTATTTTATGCATGGTGATGTCCTAGGAAACCAAACTATGGTTTCATTGGCACCATGATGAAGAAAGATCTGTTTGGAAATTTGAAATCATTAATATATATAAATATAAATTTAACATTGAGATATATATATAAATATGATTTTCTAAAACATAATTATTTATATTTAAAATAATAAATTATTCTTCGATGAACCTATATGAAAAAAAAATTCATTAAACATTTAACATTATTAAATTTCCATGATTTTTCTACATTCTGAGAAATAATATGATATAATTATTTCCATGTGATGAATTAAAAAAATATGAAATTATTTTAAATAATGAATCAAAATGACATTTCATTATATATACTTTACTACCGATAGAAACATGTAATTGTTATGAGATGATATTTTCAATATAGAAATTGTTGTCATTAAATTATATAAATATTATATATTTTATCAATAATTTATAAAAGGACATATTTTATTTATTTTACAATCAATTAAAGAATAATTTATAAATTATTTTGGAATGTTATGTATCCACAAGAATTTTAATGATTTCAAAAGTATTTTTGATAACAATTATCATTGTATAATGTATTTATATATCATGATATGTATTTTTATTTTTTATTTATTTTTAAAATATATATTTAAAATTCATGTATATTAAATTATTATATTTTTAAAAGTAGTATGATTTTACTTAATTTATTTTAATTAGTTCATAATTTTCATATTATTCATCCAATGAGTGACATGTTCATAATGGAATATGATTTAGTATCACTCAATCAATACTGGGTTTTTCAAAAACATTTAATTAAATAATAAATGTATAACATTATTTTTATATAATATGTGTTATGATTTTATTTGAATGATATCATTCTTAATTATCTTGTTATAGATAATCGTAATTTGGTTTAGGATATTGTTTCCCATAGACACTGGTTTACAGATAAAGGGGGTCAGTTCGCCACCTGTCATTTAATACATACTCTTAATTAATAGTTTAACATCATTTAATTCATAACCATTACAATAAATGGATTCATATATGTTATTTATATTATGTATTTTGATAAATATTTATATGCTTAAATTTTATTTAGAATAATTAACATAAATGAATAGTTTTTAGGGTGTCATAGATTAATATTTTTGAAAAATCTGAATTTTATAAAACATAAAATACTATAGTAGAATGAATGAATAATGGTATTATATTGGATAAAATGATATTCATGAGACACATTTGCATATAGGGACATTATGAAACCCCATATAAATTCAAAGTATTAGATTTGTTCCAAATTAAACACTTTTTAAGACCAAGATTATTATTTATAGGAGACCACAGCTATATGGTGTCAATGAATTACATTATTAATCAAATGAGGATTATACATAACCCTAATCTTAATATACCTATATATTTTGGTTATACATATATTAGCGACCCTATCTATGAACATTCCAAATTATTAGAGTTAGAGTAATTCATATGATGAATTGGGAAAAGAGTTTTCCACACAATTATCCATGAATTGTATTTGGTATGATTCACATGACCCTTTACTAGATATTTTCATGTGGTAGTAGTTGAACATAGTCGATTAATGGTGTTCAGAAATATTAATCTTGAACATGGGCCTTCGGGCTATGTAATGGGCCTCCCTCTACCCAGTCTAAAGTGTTATTTTATTTATTAATAAAATGGGGCTTCAACCACAACCTTTTAGAATAAAAATATTAATCGTGAACTACTAATAAATTTCATAACTGTAAAAATAATTTTTGTATGAATGAGTTTAATGATATTCTATATTAAACTAATTGGAAATATGTTACTATCATAATGTATATTTTTTATATTAAATTACGTTCTGATTCATGTAACTAGTTTTGTAGGATTTTAAACTACTCAATATTACTGTGAATTAAAATAAAAAACAAAAAATAGCAGATTAAAAATGAGAGAAAATATTAAAGTTATATAAAAAATCATGGGTACCTTAATGTTGGAATTTATGTTTTCTTGATCATTTTCATGATTAGGCAACCATAAAAAATAATCATAGATACATGATTGTATACATTTCAACTTTCCAAATAAAATCAGTAAACACTTTCATATAATCACTTATCCTTACAAATGTAATCATAATACCACCTATAAGTTTATTAATTAAAAAATGATAAATAAATTTAAACTAATTGAGAATGAGAAAATGAATCTAAATTTGGTCCTTGAACTCCCCTTAATTAAATAGCCATCAATATATGAATAAGTTCTTTTGGAGATCCAACCTTTTTACACTAAAGAACAAGAAAATGATTTTTTAGTCGTTGTTACACATACAATGGTTACCTAATTTTTTATGTAATCAATAAATTATTTTAATTTGAATTTTAAAATAATGCAATAAAATCCTTAATCAATATGATAATCTATATCTAGCAATAGAAAATCCAATAAAAAAATCATAACTAATATAATTTAGTAATGAAAGAAACAACATAATATAAACAACGATGCTAAAACATAAACCCAACCATGGTTAATTTCTCAATGCCATCATTTATTTCGTTTATATATTTTAATATTTCCCACTTTATCTAGTTTCACTTAAAAATTATTAAAGTCATTAAAAATCATGACAATAGTATTATAAAAACCTCATAAAATTTTGCGAATATGTTATCTCTCTATATGACCATTTAGTTTAAAATATTATTGATAATGATTATGAAATCCTTAATTAAAAACTATATAAAAAATTATTCAATTTATAAAATATAATTCTTAGTTATGATTCTTAGTCATATAACATATTATTTATAAAACAAAATCATATTTCTATATAACTATGTCCTCTAAATTTATCCCATTAAACATGAATACTTATATAATCCATTATTATAAAATATATAATTCAACAAATATAATTTTAATATGTTTATATAATATAAGAAAAATATATTCTAAATTATCATATGTTAACTAACAATATTAAACAAATACATCACATGTCGTTTCATACTTGTTTATGTGTGTATTATAAATCACTCAACTATATATTAAGTTGAATTTACATGGTCTAATTTAATTGGGGAAATAAATTCATATATTTCAGACATTATAGGATGAATTATATCTTATTAAACAAATTACTCTAGTATGATACTATATGTACACAATCACCATTGATTAGCTCAACACCGTAGTTGGAAAAGGAAAGGTGTTAATGTATATTTTTTCATATCACCATTATCATCATCATTTATTTATTATTATTAAAAGGAGATGAAAGAAAAAAAGTAGAAACATAGAGGTAATGAACCTGGGTAAAAATATTGTATCCTAAGGGAATGTCCTCTAATAATATTAAACCCATTTAGATTGTAAAGGTTCATGTTATAAAATTTGGAAACTCAAGAGTATTGAGCTACAATAGACGCAAGACAATCATTAACCTTATATGGTCAAAATTCATGGTTCTTTACATTTTATGAGTCACAATTATTATTTATTGAGTCCAATATGTTTCTTAATTAATTCTGTATTCATCCTAATCGTGATATATTATCACATTCCATAATACACTCTACAAATAATATATTTTGGATAATATAAAGCAATAAATTATCTGTTTTTTATCATTCTATATTAATTTCAAATTTAAGACAATTATAATTTATAATAAATAGTGATTACGATTATTTCAATGCAATGATACATTTTCATTAACTATAGCTACTAAATAAATTCTACTATGTGTGTAAAACATAATGTTATTATATGACCTTCATTTTTTATTGAATTATTTACTTTTTAGAAGGTCTTCAATATATTCATTTTTATCAATCCATCAAAAAAATTAATAACCCAATCCAATTATTTATAAAATGACATGGTATTTTCAAAATAAATATTTGATTATTTTTTTAAAATATGGTTCCTTAGTCTGGCCATTATCTCTATTAGTATCGGGATAGACATATATTTCTAAAAAATAAATTAAAAAACACTTAAATTTTACAGATAAACTCATTGATAAAAAATACATCACAACATCTTAATTAGATATATAAGCCTTGTTTTTGAGTCCTCCATAAAGGGTAGTTGGAATTATTTTAACTTTAACCTCCACCATTTTGGTAAAAAAGGAAGCCATATTTAGATATCAAATTATTATTATACATTTATAACATTTAATTTGAATAATCCTTTATAATTTTCTCTTCATTATCCCTAAATAATAAATAAAATCATTAGCTATCATCATATACATAACATTATTCTGCAATAAAATTTGCATACCCTTTCTAATATTGGATTCGTTTACACTAGTTATTCATAATGAAAAAGAATTATATTTTCAAGTATTAAATAAGAATTGAAAAATGATAACATATATTGAATTATATAGAATTTCATTAATGTGTTTAACATTGTCTAATTTGATGGACATTGAGCTTTTATAAGACTCAAACTATGTAAAACTAAAAAATATTTTTTTTGAATTCTGTATGGTAAAAACATTAGTAAATTAACATCAAGTATGTTTTTTGTCAAACCATAAAACCTCTATGATCTATATCAATATATATTTATACAAAGTATTTCAGATATTTCACATAGGCCATTTATTGAGAATTATCTTCCCAAACTAACATTTATAGAATATAATGATATGATATCATTTCTATTTTAAATCATGTCATCTGCATACAAAAAAAATAAATTCTACAACTCTACCAGTAACCTCATCCAATATAATATACTCCTTCATATTATTGATGAAACATAAATATATTACTTCAACATAAATCTAACTAATTTTATTTTATTAACCTTATTTCAATCATAAAATTTAAATATGTATCTATCCAAATTCAGAAAATTCATTTATATCATTAATACCATTTAGTTGTGTCATATAAACATCATATACAAGATTCGCATTATTAAAATAAAATTTCACATTCATTGGTTAAATATAAATTATATAATTATCCTTTATGGAAATATGTATTGAATGGATTTTATAACCTCTACTGGTAACATCATATCTTTATAGGGAATACTATTATTTTTTATAATATTTTTCTACTATTTATTCTCTAAAAGTAGATAATCTACCATAAATTTCAATTTTCATTCTAAAATTTCACTTCTTCCCAATATGACACAAGCCTTTATGAATATCAACCATTTTCTAAAAAATTCTATTGTACAAAGAGTTTGTCATAGATCTCATGTATTTTATTCATTAATGAAAATCCTAACACTTAGTATCCAATTAGTATATATCATTTATATCCTCTATAAATTTTAATTAATCATCATTTTACACTATATATATAAATATATATTTATGTTAACTACTATTAATAGACATTAGATGTTCTTATATAACACATTTAATATAATTTCATTTAATTAGTAGGGAATTAAATTACATTCCATCCATAATATTTTTTTACTATTTTTCTTGGAAAAATAATTTTTAAATAACCTTATAATAATTTCTTAGTTTATGTGATAATTTGTGGTGTAAAACCACATTAATATATTTTTTTGGAGAAAATATACCCATTCTAGGTATGGTTTACTCTCAGGGTATACACACATTTTTCAATACTCAAAGCCATATAATTATGATATGAATTCATCGACCTCTAAATAAATTTGGTATAGTACCTTCTTTTTAATTTTACATGGTTTATTTTTAGAAATAATTAATTGATTGTAGATCATTATAGGAAATTCATTAATATTCACCAGGGAGGTTTTTAATTGAATCAACTTCTCTTGTCCTCAATATTCTAATTGTCTTAGTTCCACACTTTTATACAATAACAATGTATTTGGATTATTTTTTCAATCAAAAGAAAAAATATATCCACTTACGATATTTCACCACTAATTTAATAAACATTTATTAGATCATTTTTATTTTTCTCAAAAACAGTATATTTTGTCCATTCATGTAAATATCCTCCTATCTAATGGTATCCTCAAAGAGATTACGCTAATTGGAATAAAAATTTCTATTTTTATGTTTTATTTTATCCATATTTTATTAAATGGGTGTTCATAGAAATTTTGGTACATACTAAAATACGGGGTTTCTGTTAGAATCAAGTATACACTCAATCTTCTTATACATCATGTGGTAACACCTAAATTATTCAAAGGTATGATTTTCTTCAAATATTCCCTATTCCACATATAATTTTATTATTTTGAAATGATAGAGGTATTTTTGTGGGGAAAGGGATCAATTGTATAAATTTGGATGATGTTAAAGAAATTTTATTATTTTTTATATATACCGCCTCATGCTTTATGAGCTAGTATCAGGTACTCCGTGGAAGCAGGATAGAGGTAGTATCCCCATAAGGTTCTTTGAGTGTCCAGTGACACATAAGTGGTAATTGTTTGAGGAATCCAGTGCATAGATTAGTATGATCTAGTAAAAGAGAATAACTATTATATTTTATGAGTTTTTTTAATTAAATTTATTAGTATATTATGAATTATAAAAATGTGGTTTCTCCCATATAGTTATTCCAAGATAACTTGACCCCCTGATCCTCTTACATGTATTATACAAACACCATAGATAGATCACCATATTTTGTTATATATTTTGAGAATATTATATACTAGGGTGATATGACAAGTAATTTAACCCCCTTTTATAGTTACTGAATTCTTCTCTTGACGTATCTAAATTCTTCCCTGATTATTTAAAATTCCAAGGATTTTAATAGGTCTTTTATTCCTATAATTATTGGTTGAATATGTTAATAAAATTAAACATAAAATAAACTATTAAAATGATTTAATAGGACCATAGATTACCTTAGGGTATATTAGAGTTTTTAGATTGTTTTATATGCAATTAAGAAATAACCATCTGGTAGGGAATGTCATTGAACTAAATTAAATAATTTTATTCAATTCATTTTATTGATGTGAGACCCTTAAATGAAGTGACCTAGTTTCTAATATGTTATGCCTCATTTATATAGTTTGTTAGGGATGTGTTACTTATATATAAAATGTGTGAAATTGATATAGGACATGTGATGTTTGAGGTGATTTGAGTAAAAAATAAATAGATATTACGTCATTTTAGATGAATATTTAATACATTAAATAATTACACAAGCCCAATAAACACAATGGTTTAGATACATTGGAGACTATATAACTAATTATGTTATTTCATGAAATATATTTACTATATTCCAAAAAATACCTTCTCATATAGTACGCTTCATAGACACATCTCAATTAGAAAATTTCTTTATTATATGAAAAAAACAAAGAAAATGTTGGGATCAAATTCTCCATAAGGATAAAAATAGGAGATATTAATCAATGTACATAAGTGAGCATAAAACTAACATATTAGAACATTATTAAAACATAACAATATAATTATGAATCTATAAATTATTTTAATTCATGTATCATGATATAAAAATTTTCAAGACAAAAGACAAATGAAATTACTGTGAGAAATCATTAATAATCAATCATGATCCATAAGAATATATCATTAGAAAAAAGAAACATAGTATTTAAGACACACATAAGAAAATAAAATCATTAATTTATTTAAGAACCATTTCCAATACTATCAGATTGGATTGGGTTCCCTCCGTATCCCATTAATTCTTTATCTAAGGTTTACATAGAAAACTGTCATAGTGGACAGAGTCCCTTACTGAACTGGGATCACTGTCCATTCTAGTTATTTTGATCACATGAGATATCCATCTTTATATAAGGAATTGGATGTATAAATAATTTCTATTTCACCCATAATATATTTAGAGAACACATAGGTGTTCAACAATATCATAAAAAATTCATCATCTCATCATATCATGAGCAGTTGAAATTAAACAGGTTTCAATTTTTTTTTTCATTTTATCATATCCTAAACCATGGAAAATAAATGGGTTTCCTAAACATATGATAATTATAATCATATAACATCACTATAAATAATATGGTTTTTATCTATACTAACCCATTATTTTATTAATGGAATTTATCTTATGATTATATAAAGTATGATAATTAGTTAAGAACATGAACCACATGAATAAACCAATGAAATTTTACTATATAAATTTTAAAATTATATTTAAATAATATATATAAAAATATGATTTGAAATTATTAAAATGGGTAAATAATATAAAATAACATATTAACAATAATATATGTAAAATTTGGATATGTTCAATCCCCCAGAAAAATGATACATGCATAAAACATTTTTGAAATGAAGTACAATATTAAAAATAAAATATCAATTATTAAAAGGAAAATATAACATTGAGAGAAAATATAGGTGAATAAATATGAATTAAAAATTATTTTTTATCGAATGTAAGGATCCCAAATGACCATTTCAAATATGACCATTGTAATAGTAAATGTACCATTGGAATATTAACATAACAATTCTAATAGTAATATGATAGTTAGGAATAATATCCAAACAATTATAATAGTAACCTAATCTATTTAATTCAAAAAATAATATTTATGTATCTCATAAAATTAATTCATTTCATATTTCTCTCATGATACATGTTAATTAAAGTTTTAAAAATGATAAAATAAGGGTTCATATATTTTTTGAAATATATATATTTGATTTTAATTTTTATAAAAAATAATGTGATCTAAAAGAATTTTTTTTTTCATAAAATGGATTTGTAAATTAATATTTTGTTCTATGACATTCAAAATATTATTTTATGAGAGCATGAATAATTATTCAAAGGGTTCTAAAATTGATAAAAATTCTATAAATGATATTTTTCGAAATAAATAATAACTATTTATAAAAACAAAATTAATCATATATAAAAATTTAGTTTTGAAAAATGGAAATCATTTTTCTAGTATATAAATCAAAAAAATTGGGGAATATTTTTTTAGTATTTTACTAAATTAGTGGATTTTTATTTGGGAAGTGGAATAGAACAGTGTATGATATTTAACATCACAAGATAAATATATGAATTTTTGAGTAATGTATAAAGAAAGATCCTATTTAATCGAATTAAAATACACCATTTACAATATATTTTCATAATAATTAATACTATTGGTAGTATTGATCCATAATAATAAACTAATAAATATAATATTTAAAAACATTGTTCTCCTACCCTTATAAATTACACTCCTCGGAACCTCGTATCCTCACAAAATCTATGATTTCAATAATTCAAAATATATACACACCACTATTACTAATATTATATAACATGTACTAGTGATTATTTTCTCTGAAAAATATCATTTCTAGGTTTCTTAACTGGAATCCCAAGAGGAGACATCGAATGAAAAAGGTAATTCCATCAAATGATTGTCTTAATCATTCTTCAAACTCATCCTCCAAATAATATTTAATAAACCATGTTATAATTAATATATAATCATATATACACAGTAATGTTATTATGTTTGTGTAATTTACACTATCTATAATCTACTCATTCCCTCTTTTTATTCTAAAATGAAAATATTGTTTACAATGATGTTAGTACATCACCTCAATGAGAAACATACTTCATTATTCCCAACCATCATCAAGAATTGTCCTGAAAAAATTAATATGGATAAATATGATTATAATAAGTAATTTATAATTTTATTTATATTTATTTTTTTCATTTAATAATCTTTTAATTAAAAAAATGTATTTGGTTCGGGAAGTTATGTTAAATTCCATAAATGAACAAACCACATAGCGTTAAAATTCATACTAATTGAATCATCCATATATCTAAACAAATATGAGTATTTAAGACCAAAATAATTTATTTAATAAGACAAATACCATTTCATTTTTCTTCTTATATTTAATTTACATTTTAAATGAACTTTAATGTTTATCCATAGGTGATCCAACCATGAATCAATGAAACTAATGCCCTTGAGACAACAAAAATTTACATTTTATCTCATTAAAATTTATATAAATAGACTTAATAAAAATTTAATAAACTAATTATATATTGAAAAGGATCACAATTAAGTAATTTAATATTTTAATTTGATTATAAAATACATTATGGGAATGTGAATAATGATTCTGAAACATAAGGTTTGAGATCTCTCTGAACCAATTAGTTTCTTTTCTTTATAAATATTCTCTCTCTAAATTTTTTTATCATTACCATTAATGATGCAGGTTTATTCAATGTTATCTATATAAATCTCTTAAATATATCTAGATTGTTATTCATTCCATTCATTGTGCGACATATTCGTTATGTTTGTTTCTCAATTCCCTTATTTAAAATCATGTTTGACTAAGTGAAAATTTCTTATCCCTTAATCATTTTTTTAATGAACATTTAATGTGTTTATATCAATTATTGATATAATTAAAAAAAGGAATATTATAATTATAGCAATTTTTTTTACCTATGTGTTTAAATAAAATTCCATCCTTACTCATTCCCCAAAATCCTTTAACTGATTCCTCCAGACATTATTTCAGAATTACATTTCAATAAAAATTTCTAAACAATTTTTCATGATGTTTCAAAAACAAAGAACTTATTACGAGACCTAGGATTGTGTAATCATATATGAACGTCAAAAATAATTTATTCATTCATCAATTTGGAATATTAATAAACTACACTTTTTATTATGATATGAGGAAATAATATGAAATCCATATAATGCCATTATAATTATTATTTTTATTATGTTTGATTTATTTTATATTATGGAACACATAATAAAGATCATGTAAAGATGGGTGCACCTAGATAGTTATCTAATTATTTGAATAATATTTTTACTCATAAGATGTTATTTAAGGGATTATGGATTAATCATAATCTATAATTTGACTTTGTCACCCATGTGATGTTGTCTTGTCTGTTTTCCATGACATATGCTTATGTCATGTTATATATTTCTTCCAGTTTCAAGTATTTCCATGATCTTATGATACCATATTATTTATATTTTTATCCCATGTGATTATTCATGAGCCAAATCTTTCAAGACATCATATTATACCATTTGACTCACATGTTATTCTTAATTATCATCATTGTTCCCTTATTATGTTTTTTTCTTACCCCATTGTTCTATGTATTCAAAATGTTATCCTATATAGTTTTAAGAGATAAAAGGTGTTTATGATATTGATATATATATATTAATATATATTCATTTTATTTTATTTTATTTTATTTTATTTTCTTATTTATGTATTGTGAACCAATTCTTTCAAATTCTTTTGGCCTTACGATCTTTCATATGTTTTTATTAGATATTTATGTTAAAAATAAAGTAATAATATTTGAACTGAGATTGGGACACTATTGATTGCATCATAGAAATCTCTAGTTATTTTTTTAGTTTTATGAGTAGAATAATTTAGTGATAACCCTAGGGATATTTATATGTATTGGATAATATCTAGATTTTTCTTGCGATGCATAAAGAGAAGTTTTTCATAAAATTACATCCTTATCTAGATACTACATGGGGTGTGGATCTCAAACAATTGTACTAATGTGTAATAACCCCAAAAGTGGTATTCTAGTATGATATCAATAATCATGTGGTGCATGAAAATGTAGTATTTCTAAACATATAGTTTCACACTCTAGGTGGATATGATTTTGAGAATAAAAATAAATTTACAAACAATTATGAATGACATGAATTTATTTTTTGGTTAGAAAATATAACAGGAAACCATACAATGGATAACCTGGATTTAAAACTAGTGAATCATAGGTTTGTATATAATTTTCAATTATATTATAGTCCTTCAGGGTTTATAGTTTCCATTTAAAAAAATATTTTGAGTATTCTAATACATTATAATTTTTTTAATAATATGAAATATGAGGAATGTTTCCAATAAACAAAGGGATTGGAAAATTTATTATTTACCTATTGATATACATACCATTATGGTAATGGTAGATATGAAATTCATGGATTTAATGGCTCAGCTAAATCATGCTATAAATAATAACTTAAATCATGTGGAACACCCTCCTACACTTTAAAAAGAGAAAATGTCAATTGAGACATTTTTTTACAAATTACACATTACATTAATGTATCATTTGGTCCCATCATCATCGAATAATTTGTTAACTCAGTTGAGAAGATATTCTATATCCTACAATTCATGAAACAAAAATGTCATTCTGGATTTCATCTATCATGATGAGGAATCCAATCATTGGGGACACTAATAAAGAACATGAAGACCAAAGTAGAAATTGATTCCATTTAATGGGAAGGGTTAATGAAAATATTTTAAAATATATATTTTCATTGACATCTGCATATTAAAATGGATAATTATTTTTTTAGACTAGATAAAAAGTAATATGGTTCTATTATGGTGTTTGAGGAGAAATTTGCAAGGATTGAAGAGTACTCCTCAATCTATTTCATGAATTCTAAATGAACGAACAAAAATTATTTAGAATATTAATGTGAATTCTATGAAAATAATAAGAGATTTAATAATTTTATTGCAATTAATATATTATCTATTTACCCACAATGTCAATATGCATATTTGATACTCCCACTGGTGTATTGTTCATGAAGATAGAAGGCATAAGAATGAATTTTATTTAAGAGGATCAGTGGAAGAAGCTCATGTTTTAATGATAAATCAACTCCCCACAAGTCAATGTGTGGGATGAATTATAGAAAAAACTATCTCATGGGAATTAAGAGAAGATTTAAATTTGTGAAAAAGTAGAATCGAGGTAATTAAAGATGAAGGGATATGAAAAATCCCACTTATGTGACAGATAAAAAAAATGTTTTAGATATACACCCATCTATTGTTTTATTATTTCAACTATTAGGAAAATAGAAATTATGAAAACCAATTACCTAATCGAAGGGTTGTTTTATTCAATTAATTAAAACAATATCCATGAGCTATAGGTAATATAAGGATATATGTTATAACTACTACAGTGGGGATCCTAATAATGACAAGGTAAAAGGTGCATTGGTTATTCATTCAAGAATATGAATCATATTTTTTTATGTTTATATACATTAATTCATATTGTACATGTTTATTTGAACTATTCAAACACAACCTCAAGAGATTGGAGTTGAACTATCTATTGGAATATAAAATAGATCAATTACTGAATTATAATTATATAATGCATCCCCAGTAAATTTATATCGATTGAACCTTCCAAAAAATCTTATTTTACTTTTATTAGTGTAATTTGATATTATATTGGAAATGAATTGGATATAATTATAAAAATACAACATCAATATTGGTATTGTGAGACCACTCTTCACTTACTGAGTCATCCTTTGATTTTGTGCCTGTGTGAGGAGGAGGGTGAATGTCAATTTAAAATATTTATCTCATTTTTGGATATTATTTAGTAACATGAATAATATCTAGCTCAAAAAAATGAAACATTGTAAAAAATCATTATTGAATACATGTCCATTAAAAAAGAACTATACTGATGTATTCCCTGAAGAGATTCTTGTTCTTAATATTAACCATGTGGTTGATTTCATTATTGAAATTAAACTTATTTCTTTTCCAATATTCAATACTATATATAGAATGAAAATAATTGAATTTGAAAAACTAAATAATTATTTAATATAGAATATAATAATTGGTTTTATATACCAAACTTCTTTAGTGTGGCCTGTTCCAGTCCTCATCATCGAGAATAATGATGGGTTAATGTTCCATTGAATATATTATAATGAACTCTACAAAACCATGATAACAATAAAATATAACCTACCATAGATTAATGAATTAATCGATCTACTATGTGCTTCCTTGTATTTCCCTATAGTGGAGCTTTAGTTGGGATATCAGTAAGTAAAGGTGAATAAAGAAGATATTCATAAGAATTCCATTCATAGAATTTATGGACACTATGAGTTCATTGTAATGCCCTTCAGTCTCACTAATTTTGTACTAAATATTTTGGTATTAATGTATAGAGTTTTTCGAGATTAACTCGTAAAATTTGTGTTTTTATTTTTAGATGATATAATTATATATTTCATAATAAATAAGGATTACGAGAATTAACTAAGTATTATTGTAAATAAATTGTGATGGGGGATGAAATATAAAAAATAACGTAAATGAGAGTTCTGGATTGCGGAAGCATCATTCGCCTCATATGTTATCACAAGAAAAGGAATATCTATGGATCCTTATAAGATAAATGAAATTAACATGTGTCCATAACTAACATCTATAATTTTGATTCGTATTTTCCATATATTAGTTGGTTATTACCCATGATTTTGGATAAAATAATCATAATCAGAAACCCCACTAACCAATGATATTCAGATGGGAATAATGTTTTTCTAAACTAATAAATGCAAAGAGAGATTTATGGAATTGATAAAGAGTCTTATAACTGACTTAGAACTCATAATGGACTCTTGTGTGGAACATTTTATTAAAATCAAAAACAATTCAAATAAGCTATTGGGATATATAATGATGAATAATGATAAACTTATGGCCTATGCCTCATTGAAATTAAACGTTCATGACCATTATAATACATCAAATGAGTTAAAGTTAGTTGTAGTGATCTTTCTTTTGGAAATGTGGTGGCCTTATCTCTATGGTAAAAAGTGTTATATATATATAGACCATAAGAGCCTCAAGTATATATTCTCATATAATGTTTTTAATATTCACCAGTAAAGATGGATAGAATTGATTAATGACTATGAATCCTCAATCCACTACTATCCTTGAAAAGAAAATAAAGAGAGAGATGATCTAAATAGTAAAGATCCTCAAACTTCATCAATGGTTCGATTGATGATGGATCCAATCTTACTAGACATAAAAGGATGGAATAGTGGATCGTGATTAAATGAACATAGTTATTCGTTTTTCAAATGGCATCTCAACCATTCCTTATATTGAAGAAAATTAATTCTCAGAGAGATGATGCTAAAATGAGTAAGAAGGTGGAAACTATAAGAAAATGTAAATCATAAATTATAAAAATTGATGAAGAATAAATTTTATTATATGGGCCATCACTATGTGTATGATTAAATCCTGAGATAAAGAAAGGGATATTAAATGTAGCACATTGTTCGACCATCTAAATCCTTCAATAGAGCATGAAGATTCATTGACATCATTGAGATCACAATTGGTTATAATAGATTAAAAAGTATATCAAAAAATATATATCAAAATTATTGTTATTTGAGAATGTAATTTCTGAAAGGACAATTTAAAAGGTGTAATGAAAACATTACCCACACCTTCATTGAATTGGAATTACATCCCGAGGGACTTTGTCACTAGTCTTCTAAAGACTTATTTAAGAAATAATATTATATGGGTTATGGTGTATTATATTAGAAAGATTCATAAATTCATAACAATTCAAAAGGAATTTTATCTAAATCAAAAATCAAGGATATACATCTGAGAAATGGAGATGTTGCATGGAAAACCACTATTAGTTGTATCTGACTGAGATATAGGACTTACCTTTTTGTTCTATAAGAGTCTCCAACATGATCTAAACACTGGGTTAAATTTTTTTCTGTATTATCATCCCTAAACTAATGGTCATTTTGATCAAACTATCAAAGAAATAATAAGATATGATGAGAGCATTGTCGAGGTACTTTAATGGAGAATTTTGACAACGTCATACATTAGATGAGTTCTCATATATTAATATTTTCTAGTCAAGAAGACAATTGGGAACCCATAAAGTTCATTATGGGTAGAGATGTAGAATACTTGTGTTTTGGGTTAAAGTTGGTGAACAAAATATGTTTGGAATTAAAATAGTGAATGGAATGGTATAAAAGGTATAGTGGATTCAGCAACACATCATGGATTCTCAGGGTAAAAAATATTGTTATGATGATAATCATTGATGAGACATAGTGCCTAAGATCAGAGAGAAAGTGTTCTTCAACATATCACCATGTATGAGAGTCATGATATTTCATAATAAGGGAAATATAAGTCCTTGGTAACATCTCATTTTATTTTGTTGATTGCATCGGAGTTGTAGCCTTTTGACAGGCATTGACACCAACCCTTTATCAAGTACATGTGTATTCCATGTATCCACATTGAGGATTTGCAGACCATATACCCCAAATGTATTGAATTTGGATGTTTTATAGATGAAAATTTATATACATTATGAGTAGAATCCAATGAGGATATCCCATCATAAATATAGAATTCTATTCCACAAGACAACTCACCTATTAAAATTACTATGGTGAAAAAATAAGAATTAGGAGGCCCAATGGGAACTGGGGGAATTAATAAATCATATCTAATGTCAAGACCTGTCCCACAGGGCTCGAATGTGACTACCCATCCCCACCTTCCATTGGCTAGAGGATGGTGACTAGAACATGATGGATTTTCTTGAATACGAAAGGAATTTATTTAGAGATCCGTGCCCAATAAAAAAGGGAAACTAATGTAAATAACCCAAAAATATAAGCTATAACGATGAGAGTAATGTAAAACCACAAGTACAACTATAAACTAAATGTAGTGGGTTGGAATAAAATCCCTTGGAATAGAAAAGAAAGTAAATAGGTGCCGCATCTTCCCTCGAGATCTACTTGGATGGTAGTATCTTAAAGTGTTAAGTCAATGAAAATGATCTTCAATCCTCCCGTCGCACCAAGTTCTACTAAGTCCTCAACCTCCAAAGACTGCCACATAACATCAGTAGTTGGCACTAGACACACATGTGTGGTAGAATATCATGTAGGGGTGAGTATAACAACACATTAGGGGACCCTGAGACCCCCAAATTTCTCCCAGTAATCCACAAAGGAAAACATCATAAAAAACAACACATGGGTAATATCACAATCATGATCTAAATCATAAAGCACAAAGAAAAAAAGACACCTCCCACTAATGGTAGAACTTCATGGTGTTTGTGAAAGGTGTGTATTGTTGTAGAGCCAGATCATCCTATATGTAGTAACTATACTACTAACACAAATAGTTCATTCTATGCTGACTCGTATTGGACGCTCGATGTTAACCAATATTGGTCGTTGGTGCTGACCCGTATTGGTCGATGGTGCAAACCCGGATTGGTCGACGATGCTGATTCATATTTGAAACTGGTGCTAAACCATATTGGTAGTTGGTGTTGTACCATATTGTTCACTGGTACAGAGGAAACTATGATTAGTTGTACAACTAGATCATTCTACTCTGGACTTTCTAATGTTGACTAGCATTGGTTGCTCTTTTCTTCATGTCACAGCTTGCCACTAGATTCTCACAAGTAGCATGCCTGATCTCCGAAAGATTCTACTACTTACACCATCAGTCTTATTTCAACTAGTACTGTTTCCCACAAAAAACATTCCCAAGGGACATCCCACCAATATGGTTCCCAACGTGACAGACGACATGTCGATCGGATGCCCGGTCTGTGAGATATGAGCAATTTTGTAAAATGGGCCCAGTAGGATTCAAGTTTGGTCCAACCTAGGAATAATGTAAAACTATATCAAAACACACACAAATAATCTCCAAAGGACAACCTTGTCACAAGGGTCCTTATTCCAAAGACAATGCATCAATCGGACACCTAGTCTCTTAGTCACACACCATTCCATAAAACTAGGTTGATCAAACCTCAGTTGGGGCCACACAAATATTCCAATGGGAATGTTTCCTAAAAGGGGTCCTAAAATCCTTGACATAATTTCAAATAGACACCTGGTCTGTCCGTTATGGGATTTTCTTTATTCGGGGACCAGTTGGGTCTGGGCCTGGTGCGACTCGGTCAAGCCACCCTAACACAACGGGTCCCGAGGTCTACCTGACACTTCCTTGGTCTGGCCCACTAAGGGTCGGCTTGGTTCACTGGGTTCGGCCTCTCAGGGTCACCCCAACTGGTTCATGGGCATGTGGCACAATTGGCCAGGCCCACTAGGTGGGGCTCCGCCCACCCGCACTAGCCCTCTAGGCTGCGGGACCAGCCCGAGTCCGACCTGGTCTTTCATGAGTGGCTCTCTAGGTATATAGTTCTAGGGTATTGGTTGATATTTCACACAACGTAGGAATGTCGAGGATGGGACCACGTTCTAATTTTAATTATAAATTTTTGATTCATACGACACATATTCCAATAAAAAAATGATTGGATTCGGTCTTGATATATACCTTTTTTTGATGGCATATTTAGACATTTACTATGCTTGTGACAATACAATGGGATTCCGGCTTGCGTTAGATGATAATATATATAAAACTAAACAAAATTGAATTATTAAATGATGTTGATTAAATGAAATAGTTATTAAAAGAATAACTTCATATAATACATAATAAATTTTGAGTACACCCCCATTTACAGCGTTACATATTTCACACTACCTATCATATATATTAAACGGATGATTAGAACATGACCTTGGGTGGTTTTCTGCTAGGATTTTATCTCACACCCTATTTGGGTAACATTTTTGGACCCAAATAGACAATAAGATTATAGATAATGATTAGGGATAGCACCCAACTTCAGGTTATTGATTTTTCTATTATGATATAGAGGTCATGGTATCAAGCTGAGGATTACGATGATACATAAAAGATTTGATATTCTTTTTTTAATTTTTTTTCTAGTATTATAAATCTATATTTTATTCTTGTTTTTTCAGTTATATAGAAAAATATGACATGTAACATCATTTTGTATATGAAATGTCTTCTAAATTATTTATTGATATCAGTATTTCATTTTTTATTTTGTATGAATTGATTATCAGTTCCACTACTAATATTTTTATTTTGATGTTCTACACTACGGTATTGAAGGTATAGTCTCCCCCACAGACTCACCTACGCCGTCACTAATAGTCGACAACCTATAGTATTAGGAAATATACACTTGAGGCCATGTGGCCAACGAGGCTTGGGTTACTATTGAGTGGAATCATATATTAGTTCATCTAGAGGAGGATAAGAAAAATTATATTGTTTTATTTTTTATTACAAAAATTATTTGTATTAAAATGAAATATAACTAAAACGCATAGAAATAATAATTGGTGGATGTTCCAGAGAAACTATATAAATTATTTAACCAAGTAATGCATCATATTATAGAAAGTGATCTGGTAGATCCAGGTCTTGAACCTGATGTGGTTATGGAGTATTAAGATGAAAATGTTTCTATTTCTAAATAAGATGAAAAATTATTCACTGTAGACAAAGATGGAAAAGAAATAGAAGCTATAGACCATAATAAAGAAGCTAGGTTATCATGTTAGGATGATCTGGAATGTGATCGATGATTTGGATCTGATAATGATATGAATATCTCAAAACGATCTGTTATTATTATAAGTACCCCTAGATAAGATATAACCAATGCACCATCATTGTAGTATAGTTTACCTAGATCTCTTAGAATAGCTTAAAATATCCTAATTCTGATGATAAAGATCATAGAGATAGTTCACCAAGATATGGTGGACCTTCTATTCATTCTATTTAATTAACATTAGAAGTATATTTGAGTGTTCCGAATTAAATTCAATAGAGAGTTGAGGATTACAATATTGTTTTTCATGGGGACATTATTGATGATTATGATAATGATGAAGATTAATTTTTTCAGGAATTAAAGATCAGACTATGAGAGATTCTCATGTATAGGATTTACCTAAGGTAGATGGTAGGCATCTAACTCGTGATCCATCTCCCACTACTCCTGCACCCTTTATTTGGTAATATTTCTATGTCACTAAATATGAATTATATGTGTTTTAATTAGAAATATTGTAGATACTCCAGTAAGAATCTAATAATGTTTACCCCTCTTTAGAGTATATGAGAGAAGAGGATGTTTATAAAGTAGTTACATTGGTGATCAATCATCTCCATCTATGAATTAACTATAGAGTAAAAAATGGAATAAAATGAGACTACTGATTTGAGAGAATCGGTTGGTTCTTTTCAGGATGGTCTATCCGACATGATGATTCAATTGGACTATATGTTCATGAATGTTGAGTTTCAGGATAATCTATTATTATCTACACATCATATTCATTAATTTCATGAATAATAAAACATTACAAAGTTCATTTGGGATGATTTGAATATTTTGATTTAGTAGTTTAGTAAGAATCATGGATCTATGTATGAAGGGTTTCCGACCCATAATCCTTAGACCAATGATTTAATTCACGTGGATGTCAAACAAGCATATCAGTACTAATAAGAATTCTAGATGAAGATTGATAATTATCTATGTAGATCATTAAAACGTCCAATTTGAAAGGATTGTTGTGAAAATATTTCTTTGAATTTAATGAAAGCCCCACTGACTAAATATTTTATGACACAACTTGAGAATATTAGATCTATTAATCAAATTATGGAATCATTCATAGTGAATCATGTTGATAAATAAAACCTTTAGAACACAATTCATAGGATGTAAATGAGTTCAATTGGTTGCTAGAACCTTATGATTTTACCAATCAGACAGCTATCCTAGCCTCATTATCCATTCTTTTTCTCAGCTAACTACCTCCTCTACCATTAATCTTTTTGGCCAAACTCTGGCCCATGTTTCTTAATATATTCAAAGGTTTTCATGGTGTGAAGTTATTAGAACCATGCCTCAACATCTTATTCTAAAGGTATGTCTTATACTACCTCTTCATCGAATGGAAAGGGTGTTATCCTTTTTACATTTATCAGAGATGTACACCATTCAAATTAAAATTTGGATTTCAGATAGCGATAAATTGTTATTTTTTGGTACCATTTTTATATAATCTTTTTATATATTAATGGAAACAATTATTTTATTCATGTACTTTTTAAATATTTTTCTTCATTTTGAAAATATAAAAAGGTATATATTATTACGATACACTAAAATTAATTTAATTTAGTGGAAAAAATTTTATGACTTCAAGAATGTCATGAAATGTTATTTCAATTATTTGAATATATAGTTTTTTTATATGAAATTATGTTCAATTTAAATATCATGATATGGGATCATTAAAAGGTTAATATTGTAGTATTATACTAGAACCAACATATGTTAATGATCTGAAACCATATTTATCATGTTATTAATTTTTTCATGTTTATAATAGAATGATGTCTATTCAACAAAATTTTTAAAAATGGATATGTCTTCAGCATATTGTTCCACCTTACAATGTGATGGTCAAGTGGCAGAATCACCTTACCACATAAACAAAAAAATTATGATTCAGATGAACATAATTTATAATAGTCATAAAATTAAAAAGCATAAAATATTTACATATCTATACCTGGAGAATGACCCAACCGCATTTATGTTCGTTATACTGTTATATAAATGTGTACATACAGTGTACCAAATTTTATTACGAAAACTACATACCACGTATGGAAATCACATTTCCATGCTGAAGAGTGTATTATTTTTCAAAATTTAATATACGTACCATTTTTTATAGTAGTGTGACTACATGGAGAAATTCATACAACATGAATTCATGAACATACCACATGTGAAAATTAGCTGAATGCATTAAGAGATGAACTGACCATGTCACCTTATCTCACTAGCTAACCGTGTTGAGTTTCCTTGAGCTCCACTAATAGTACATTTAGTGGTGAAATATTTCCATTCAAAAGTTAGTAGTGGAGCATTTTAAATCTCTAATGGCTCATTTTGAAACATTAAAGGGAGCATCAATTCATATAATGATCAACGATTATTCTCCAATGACAACTTTTAATGAAGAAATTTTTAATTGAAATATTAAATCATCCATAGAGGAGATAGAATACGTAAAAAATTCCTCACAAATAGGGAACGATATACTATATTTACAAGATAAAATGTGATAAAAATAAGACTTTATAATTATTGTTTTTCTTGACTCTTCTAGAAAAACTGATACGAATCCCTTCAAAGGCCAAACAAAATACAATGGATCCACTAATGATTAATAGAATGAGTTATACAGATTTTATCTTATTCTACTGTGTTTCTCTTGATATAATTTCGTAATTTTTGAGATATATTTTATATTATACTTTTTATCTATAAAAAATCTATTATGATAAATTGGATAGTATATAATAATCTCTCAAATACATTTATTTGTATTCCCATGAGTAATTGTGAAATCGTTTCTTCATGTCCAGATATCTATTTAATCCGCTATAAAACTGTGGAAGAGTCTCTGTATAACAACCCAAATATTTTAATTATAATTTTTTTACTAATAGTTTGGGTTATATTACTAAACAAAACTATTTATCATTAACAATGAATTGATTATATTTTAATGTGACGATAAGCTGTTGGGTCGGAGAGTGATGTCAAGGGGGGGGGGGGTGAATTGCCTTTGTAAAATAATTAACAACTTAAAAATAATTTATAAATGCAGCGGAAATAAAAAGGGGGAAGACACAATTTGATAACAGAGTTCGGCTTAAACCAAAGCCTACGTCTCCGCTCCCAACTCAACTGTTGAGAGATTTATACTTAAGCTTGCTTTTTAATAGTTGTAGTAAGAAACCCACTAGCTGTTTTTAAGGTAGGCTAGATCACCTTCGTACAGCATGCTTTTTTATTATGGTTGTAGCAAGAAACCCAAAATGAAAGTGAGGAAGAAAAGGATGGTTTGTTTTAATACAAACCCAATGAAGAGCTAAAAAATTTAAATAAATAAATTATAACAAACTAGAGGAAGCCTTGAGCACCAAGAGTGTGAGAGTAGTTGATGTAGAGGCAGCTCAAGCTTCAAGGATGGAAATGGATCACACGTAGCCTTAGAGATTTGTCGTTAGAGCCTCAAGGGATCAAAATATCATTCCAATTAATCAGTATATTGTTCCCGGCATCCATCCTCGTCTATTTATAGGAGAAATGTCCCCAAATACTTTAATATGGCCGTTGGAGGACTTTCAGAGCCATTGGGGGTCAAGTGGGAAAGTATGGTCAATGCCCAACGGCAAGTTTGACTGGGCTTACCGGATGACCGGTGCTCCAGACAGAAGGCAGAGCTCTCTGTCTGGTTCCACCGGCTTGTCGGTGATTCAGACACCGGTTGGCCGGTGGCACTTGGCAGTGGGCAAGGCCTACTGTCTGGTTCCACCGGCTGGTTGGTGGTCCGGCACCGGCTGACCGGTGGAACCTGGAAGAGAGCATTGCTTCTTCCAGAGATCACCGGCTGGCCGGTGGTAATCCACCGGTTGTCCGGTGGACTCAGAGAGTCCTTTTCCAGTCTTATTGGGCCAACTCTTTGGCAACATTTTTCCTATCATCAAAAATACTTGAAAACAAGTTAGAACATGATGAGAGTGATTGTGATCATTAAAATCCAAGAGAGAGGGGTACAACAATCTCCCCTATTTTGATGATCACAATCACAAATGAGAAAGCTTTTAAAAAGGATATTCCAAGTAAAAAAGAAATAAGAAACTTGGACATGGAAAATTTTAGAGATCATTTTAATACAAGAATTTCATAGATGTATCATGTATTGAAAATTATATTAATAATGAAAGGATTGAAATAAATAGAATGGTTCATTTTGAAATTGTAACCATAGGTCATTTAAAAGAAACAACTGACATCAATAACTTAACCATTTAAAAACAGATTTTGATGAAAGTAATAACTTAAAATTGAACTTTTAAAAAGAGCACTTAATTAAATGAAATAAGTAACTATGTAATAGAGAGTTTTTCTCCCCCTTTGGTATTATCAAAATAGGAGTAAAAGTATGAAAGAGAATTAGAAAAACAATAATAAGGAAGTAAGCAATGACAAAAAGGATTGATAGATAAGACAACCTGAATTTTATAAAAGATGAAACGTTACATAGAAAGTTCAAAATACAAATACAAAGACAAGTCAAAAGAGTCAAATATTTAATAGTGCTCATTGACGAATCATTCCTAACTCCCCCTTAATAAAATCAAAACGTTCAACCGGGAGCGATTTGGTAAAAATATCAACTAATTGGAAATCAGTAGAAATGAAGTCCAAAGTGATATCCCCTTTTTGAAAATGGTCACGAAGGAAATGATGCCTTAAGTCTATATGCTTTGTTCTAGAGTGTTGTATTGGATTCTTAGAAATACTAATGGCACTAGTGTTGTCACACCGAATAGGGACATGATCGTAGGAAAGACCATAATCCAAGAGAGTGTGCTGCATCCAAATAATTTGGGCACAACAATTCACAGTGGCTACGTACTCGGCCTCGGCAGTAGAAAGAGAAACACAGTTTTTCTTCTTGCTACTCCAAGATACAAGGGACTTGCCTAGAAGATGACAGGTTCCACTAGTACTCTTTCGATCTAATTGAAATCTGCCAAAATCATCATCCGAATATGAAGAAAGTTCGAAAGAAGTATTAGAAGGATAAAATAATGCAATGTTTTTGGATCCTCTTAAATACCTAAAAATCCTTTTGACCGATTTAAAATGAGATTCTTTGGGATTGGCTTGAAAACGAGCACGAAGGCAAACACTGAACATGATGTCAGGACGAGTCGCAGTTAGGTAAAGTAGACTCCCGATCATACTCCTATAAAGCTTGTTATCAACTGGTTTCCCGACTTCATCTAACGTAAGCTTACAGGAAGTACTCATGGGGGTACTAATTTCCTTTACTTGATCCATACCAAAACGACTTAAGAGCTCGTTTGTGTATTTGCCTTGACTTAGAAAAATACCTTTTGAATTTTGAATGATTTGAAAACCGAGAAAAAATTTCAATTCCCCCATAAAGCTCATTTCAAATTCTTTTCTCATTAAATCTGAAAAATCAGTACAAAGTGATTCTTTGGTAGAACCAAAGATAACGTCATCGACGTAGATTTGGATGATTAAAAGATATTTTGATGAGTGTTTTAAAAAGAGGGTACAATCAGCTTGACGCATTTTAAAATCATTTTCTAAAAGGAATTTTGTTAACCGCTTATACCAAGCCCGAGGGGCTTGCTTTAAGCCATAGAGAGCCTTGGTTAATTTAAAAACATGATTTCGAAATTTTGGATCTTCAAAACCGGTAGGTTGTTCAACAAAGATTTTTTCTGAAATAAAACCATTTAAAAAGGCGCTTTTAACATCCATTTGAAATAGTTTGAAATTTAAGTGGGCGGCGAAAGCCAACAAGATCCAAATGGATTCCAATCTAGCAACGGTCGCAAAGGTTTCACCATAATCAATTCCTTCTTCTTGATTATAGCCCTTAGCTACTAGACGAGCCTTGTTCCGGGTTATATTTCCTTGATCATCAAGATTGTTCCTAAAAACCCATTTAGTGCCAATAATTGGATGATCATTGGGTCTTTCAACAAGAGTCCAAACATCATTTCTAGAGAATTGATTTAGTTCATCTTGCATTGCAAGAACCCAATTCTCATCGTTTATGGCATCATTAATGGTTTGAGGCTCTAGGTGAGAAATGAAGGCTTGATGTTCAACCTCGTTGAGGATGGATCTTCTAGTTTTAGTACCGGCTTGAAGATCACCTATAACATTTTCTAAAGGATGGTCTCTAGAAGGTTTCCAAACCTTAGGCAAGGTGGAAGGCGAAGAAGGTGAAGAAGGTTCATGATCATTATCCTCCTTGAGAGGAGAAGAGGAATCATTTAATTCATGTTTATCAAGCTTATCTTCAACATCTTCAATGACTGGATGTGGTTTTGGAAGATTTTCATCAAACTTGACATGAGATGATTCTTCGATGGTTTTTGAACGTTTGTTCAAGACACGATAGGATTTGCTTGAGTTGGAGTACCCAAGAAAAATACCTTCATCGGATTTGACATCAAATTTCCCTAGGTTATCTTTTGTGTTAAGGATAAAGCATTTACAACCAAACACTTTAAAATAACCAACTTTGGGAAATTTGCCTTTCCAAAGTTCATAGGGGGTTTTCTTAAGAAGGGGTCTTACAAGGACTCTATTGATAGTGTAACAAGCAGTGTTAACTACCTCGGCCCAGAAAAATTGAGGGAGGTTGAATTCACTAAGGAGGGTTCGAGCAATTTCTTGGAGAGTTTGGTTTCTCCTTTCAACCACTCCATTTTGTTGTGGAGTCCTAGGGGCAGAGAAGGTGTGATTGTATCCTTGAGAGGAACACAATTCATCGAATTCTTTGTTCTCGAATTCACCTCCATGGTCACTACGAAGCGATATAATTTTATATCCTTTTTCGTTTTCTACTTTCCTAGAGAATTTCAAAAAGGTTATACAAGCATCATTTTTATGAGCTAAAAAGAAAACTCAAGTGAAACGAGAAAAGTCATCTACTAGGACAAAGGTATAGGATTTTCCACTTAGACTTGCTATAGGGGTAGGACCAAAAAGATCAAGATGTAGGAGCTCAAGAGATTTTGAAGTGGACACTTCCTTCTTAGATTTTAAATAAGACTTGTGTTGCTTGCCAAGTTGGCATGGCTCACAAATCAAATCTTTTTTAAACTTATGTTTAGGAAGGTCATGGATGAGCTTGTTCTTATTAAGCTTTAGAAGTGAATGAGAGCTATAATTCCCCAACCTTCTATGCCAAAGCCAAGACTCATTGTCAAGATCACTTAAACATTTAACATTTTGGCTAGCTAATGACTTTAAATCAATAATGTAAACATTTTGAAAATGGGAAGCAGAAAATATCAATTTGTTTTGAAAATCAAACACATTGCATAAATCATTTTGAAAATTCACCTAAAAACCACTATCACAAAGTTGACTAATGCTAATTAGATTATGTTTTAAACCTTTAACAAATAAAACATCTTTAATTAAAGAGGTTCTACCAAATCCAATGGTACCTATTCCGATGATCTTGCTTTTTGAATTGTCACCGAAGGTGACGTATCCTCCATCTAATTCTTCAAGGGAGTTGAACACGGAGGGATCACCACACATGTGCCTCGAGCATCCGCTGTCGAGATACCACGAGCCTTTCGTAGTCCTACTTCTTTGGCATTTATCCTACAAAATCAAGAGAGAATAGATTTTGGTACCCATATAAGTTTGGGTCCGGAAAGATTAGCTAAAAGAGACTTTTGAACCCATATTTTTCTAGAGGGTTGCCATCTAAAATACTAATCCATGTAGGTAATGGTTTTGGGGCTTCTATACCTTGCATTTTTACAATCACATTCATAAATCATGTGCCCGGTATTTTTACAATAATTACAAAATTTATATTGAGAGATCCCCCTTACAAAAGTAGTGGGTGCTATAGAAGAAGTGGCTTGTTTGTTAAAGCCATGTTCATGTGTTGTTCTAGCCGAACGCTGAGAACCTAGTAATTTGGTCAAATTTTGTTAACCTTGGGTGAACTTGGCAAGAGACTCCCTTAGATCTTTAATGGTTGAATTCAAAGAATCATCATTTGGAATATCTTGGATCTTAAGGGTAAGTTCCTCATTCGTTTTGAGAATTTGTTCTTTTTCAGAAATGAGAATTTTATGTTTCCTTTTTAAGGCCAAAAATTTAGAGGTAAGTTCATTAAAACCTTCCTCTAATTGATCTCTCGCATTTTAGAGATCTTCATAAGACTTGTCATTATTGAAAGAGGAAGATGAGGAAGAGGAGTCGGAAGAAGATACCTCATCAAATGCCATTAGGCATTTTCCACCTTCATCGCTTGAGTCGCTTGAAGACATGGAGTCATCGCTTGCACTCCATGTTGACGCATTAAAAGCCTTCTTGTTTTTCTTTTCCTTTTACCTTTTCTTGAAAAGAGAGCACTCCGGTTTGATGTGGACTTTCTTTCCACATTCAAAGCATGTAACTTCTTTTTATGCTTTTGGCTCTTCCTTTCGTGCCCTTTGAAAATTCTTCTTTTTCTTCATGAACTTGCTCATTTTTCTTGCAAGTTGAGCAATCTCGGATTCGCTATCATCGGAGGAGCTTTATTACTTTGCTTTGAATGCTATGTTCTTTTTCTCCTTGAATATTTTACCTTCTTTATCGGCTTTCCTCTTCATGGTAATCTCATAGGTCATAAGTCATCCAATGAGTTCTTCAACCGGCATTTTCATGACATCTTTCGCTTCTTGGATTGCCGTCACCTTTGGAGCCCATGAGATTGGTAGGACCCAAAGAATCTTCTTGACCATCGTCTCTGCATAAACATCATCTCCAAGATGCTTTCTCCCATTACACACATCAGTAAAGCGAGTAATCATTTCCGTAATAGATTCGTGTGGGTGCATGGTGAAACCTTCAAAGTCTTGACGATACATATCTAATCTAGTGTCTTTGACTTTGTTAGTGTCCTCATGGGTCACTTCCAAAAGCTTCCAAATTTCATGAGAAGTGGTGCAAGTAGAAATACGATTAAATTCATTACGGTCTAACCCACAATGAAGAGCATTCATGGCTTTGCCATCAAGCTCAAAATTAGCAATGTCTTCGGGGGTCCATTTAGACTCATATTTGCTTGAGAGATTGTAGCCTTGTATAACAATTCTATATATAGGATAGCCAATACTTCTAAGAAATGTAATCATGCGAGTTTTCCAATAAGTTTAGTCGGTTCCATCAAATAATGGAGCCCAAGTCATGGAATACCCTTCGGGTGCTTGTGAGGAAGAAGCCATCACTATGGATTTTAGGTTTGTAACCAGTTAAGGTATTACACAAACTTCCCTCTAATACCAAATGTTGGGTCGGAGAGTGATGGCAAGAGGGGGGGGGGTGAATTTCCTTTGTAAAATAATTAACAACTTAAAAACAATTTATAAATGCAGCGGAAATAAAAAGGGGAAAGAAACAATTTGATAACGGAGTTCGGCTTAAACCAAAGCCTACGTCTCCGCTCCCAACTCAACCGTTGAGAGATTTATACTTCAGCTTGCTTTTTAATGGTTGTAGTAAGAAACCCTCTAGTCGTTTTTAAGGTAGGCTAGATCACCTTCGTACAGCTTGCTTTTTTATTATGGTTGTAGCAAGAAACCCAAAATGAAAGTGAGGAAGAAAAGGATGGTTTGTTTTAATACAAACCCAATGAAGAACTAAACAATTGAAATAAATAAATTATAACAAACTAGAGGAAGCCTTGAGCGCCAAGAGTGTGAGAGTAGTTGATGTAGAGGCAGCCCAAGCTTCAAGGATGGAAATGGATCACACGTAGCCTTAGAGATTTGTCGTTAGAGCCTCAAGGGATCAAGATATCATTCCAATTTATCGGGATATTGTTCCCGGCATCCATCATCATCTATTTATGGGAGACATATCCCCAAATACTTCAATATGGCCGTTGGAGGGCATTCGGAGCCGTTGGGGGTCAAGTGGGCAAGTCTGGTCAAAGCCCAACGACTAGTTTGACTGGGCTTACCGGCTGACCGGTGCTTGGCCATCGGCTGGCAGGTGCTCCAGACAGAAGGCAGAGCTTTCTGTCTAGGTTACACCGGCGGGCCGGTGTTGGGACACCGGCCGGCCGGTGATTCAGACACCGGTTGGTCGGTGGCACCTGGCAGTTGGCAAGGCCTACTGTCTGGTTCCACCGGCTGGTTGGTGGTCCGGCACCGGCTGATCGGTGGAACCTGGCAGAGAGCATTGCTTCTGCTAGAGATCACCGGTTGGCCGATGGTAATCCACCGGTTGGCCGGTGGACTCAGAGAGTCCTTTTCCATTCTTCTTGGGCCAACTCTTTGGAAACCTTTTTCCTATCATCAAAAATACTTGAAAACAAGTTAGAACACGATGAGAGTGATTGTGATCATTAAAATCCAAGAGAGTGGTGTACAACATAAGCTTTTGACTATAATATGACCATTAGTCTATTATGACTGATGGTTAATATACCCATTAGAAAATAACCCTTAACATTATGATTACATGATATATATTGGAATGAAAATGGGTAATAAATGTAGAATGAAGATTATATGAACTCATTCTGTAGAATTGAACCATACAACGACCATTAGTTTTAGCATTTTCATGAGGTAGGATATTTGGGCTTCGCTCTAGACTAAGCTCAAGTTAAACTTCAATATATGAAACTAGAACAAAAGTTCATATGGAAGAAGTTCAAGTTAGTCGAGATTAAATCTTGGGAGATGTTAACTAAGCCACCCTAAGAGTCTCTCACCATTATACACACAATGGTTAGGTTTAATGTGGATTTTATAAAGGGTTATGTGTGAATTCCTTAGTCACTTATAATATAATCACTTTGTTTTAATAATATTTTCTAAAAATTCATAATTTAAGAATATTTGTTCTTAATAAAATTTATATTTAATTGAGGAAAATTTTAAAAGTTTATTTTATAGGTAAAATTTATACTTTTTAGTGATTTCTCATAATTAAAAATTTTTATGGTTAAATAAACATCATTTTTTTATTTCAAATGTCAAAACTAATCTATGGTAATTTTTTGTCAATTTGTAATTAGATTCATATTTTAGATGAATAATGAAAAATATTATATTTTTTAATTTAAATAATTATTAAATAATTAATTATATGAAATGATTTTTGAAAAATGGACAAACATGGTTTTAATTAAAAAGATATTCAGTGTCTGATAGGATCAACATAATTTTTTGGTGAATTGTAGCTTGACTCTTTGGAATAGTAATGTTACCCTTACGAATAGTAATACGACTAATGGAATTGTAACCTCACCTATTAATGCTTAAATAGAATTTAGTAATCTTAAATGTTAATGTGATATAATTATATCATTGTATAATTAGACAAATGTTGTTGAAATTATTAGTTATGTATTAGTATTTTTATTTAAAAACATCTATATTTACAACTATATAATTAAAATAATGATTTAATTGAAAATTAATTTTAATAATATTTAGTTCATTTATGAATTCTACATGTTGAAAAATTATTAGGTTGAATTATTGGGAGTTTTTTGAAACATTTGAATTTTTGTTGAATAGTAAACATATAGTTTTGAGTTCCTGGTGTGTTTAATGACATTATTAATGATTTAATAATTTTTTCAAATCGTGATGATGAAATTAGTATAATAGGTTTCCTATGTTTCCAATAATACGTGAGAATAATATTGGAAATCCCACAGTTTGGAAAAACCACTGCTGAGGTGTCCTTTGAAATTTATTAGTAACTCCCTCACTTTGTCTATAAATACCCTACGTTTTCACCATTTGATTTCATTCCAAATTCACAATCATTTAATATACAATTTTATTACCTCTAATAGAGTCCTCCCAAGGTTTCCTTAATCCCCCAACGTCCCGATTATCGAGTTTAACGAGACACTATTAAAGGTATGGGAAATATCAAACTTTACATTTCCTTTCAAGTTATCTTTTATGTGGTAAGTTTTTCAAATTTCCATATCATGTTCTTGAAAAAAATTTATTTTATACCATTAAATTATTAATATTTATTTATTAATTGTACACCCTTGTCCCCTCACTTTTTACTTTTTTCTAAAACCATGTTTCATACTTGATATACTGCCGGATTTTTGTCTCAAAATTTCTCTCTTTTTATTAAGAATTTTATTTTTCTGAATACCCAAACCACATCTTCTCTAGGGGTGTTCACATTGATGTATAAATTATAAATTTTATTTTTATGATTAACATAAATAAACCCTTATCACCTTTTCCAAGGGTTTAAAATGAAAAATGGGTCTTATTTTTAAAAACATTCTAAAACACCTGGATTTTGAAATGAATCATGTTCATTTTATTATCAATAGGTTATTTATGAGTTGTTCAATCAGGAACTATGTATTTCACATTAATTAATACATATTATGGGATCTCTGTGATAGTGCTCCAATTCATTGGGAAAGTAATTTAATCTCTATATATGATAAGTTTTATGATAGCCTGGTGAATAACAGTGGTAATATTTATGACCCCATGATGATAAACCTTGGTGATATACTAATGAATGACTCAATTAAAAGTTTTTGCCACATTTTAAATTTAAGATAAAATTTATTGTTTTTATTATTATGTTCTTCTTTAATATTCCTTTATGTATTTATTCAATATCTTGTTGATATTCCTCATGATAATAGGTAAACTATTTCCCTTGTTTTCCATTACTAATCATGATGCTCACCCTTTCCATTAAGGTATTCACCCTAGTTTTGAGATGCAATAAATTTAATTACGATGAACCATGATGAACCCTTTCAACTAGAATTAATTTTTTATATTTTCATGTATCATGTACCTTTTTTCCAAGACAATAAACTTTTCATTATATTCTATTTGAAAAATATAAAGAGAAGTTTGTAATATAATGTAGGATTACATAGTGTGTATCAAATGACAGTTAATTTTTGTGGAAATTTGAATTTGAAAACATTATGAAGAACCTTATAGACATGTTCATATAAAAGAAAACATTCTGGTATATTGGTGAAATATTATGTATGTGATTTTTTAACAAATATGTCTATGTCTAGATATGAACTAGTTGTTGTGGCTCTAGCATAGATGTATCTAGGGGTAGAACCCAAAAACACTATTTTGTGTTGGACTCAAACTGGAACTGGAGAATGATAATGGGCCATGTTTCACTCTTAGTTTGACACTACCAGGGGATATTATTGTATAATCACAATAATTTAATGAAATATTATGAAGGATATATATAAAATGTAATTATTGTTAACAAATAAATAATTTTAGCATGATGTTTTAAGACATAAAATTTTTTCGAGTTAAAATATTATTAAAATAAATTATTTGTTCAATATGTTTATCGTATTTTAATAAATGATGGGAAATAAGAAGAACCATGTAAATTGTGAGCGTAATAGACTGTGCATTGATGGCCCTCTGGTGGATATCAGAATGAAAACCATCATGATATTGATTACTCAACTAACTCAAGTTATGGGAAATAACACGAATCAAGATAAAAGACATGTTTCGCCATGACGGGAACAAATTTACCATTGAGTATTTTATGCAACAATTACTACCTTCTTTCAGTGGATTTACATACCCTTTGATTACTGAATAGAGGATAAGATCAATTGAAAATATCATTTCTGTACATCCTCATTCAGAACAAGAGAAATTCACTCTGGATGGGTATCATTTAGTGGGATTAGCTGATAAGTGGAGGGAACTGATTAAAAACATGAGGACAGTATGAGAGATTCGATATATAGAGTGGGAAGAGTTCAGGGGATACTATTTTAATAATAATTTCCCTCATTTGAGGAAAATAAAAATAGAGAAAGAATTACTCATATTAAAGAATAAAGAGAATGAATCTATTTGAATCTATGTGAAAAAATTTACAATACTTTTCTGTTATACATCAATCTTTTTTCATGGATACTGATAGAAATTTTGATTGATTCTTTTTTCCAACCAACTCTTCATCTATATAAGAATTTACCCAACCAAGACAATGAAAACTATGAAGAAATAATACGATGTTTTTTATGGTCAAAATTTCGGTCGGTGATATTCAATTTTCTCACAAATCAAATGTGAAGAAGAGATCTCTAGAGCAAAACCTAGGGAGGAACTTTGATCAAGGGAGAGGTGGAAAGAAAGTGGAACAATCATTGTGTAACATGTGTGTGAAGTAGCATTCAACGAATTAATATATCAGGATTTGGAAATGTTATAAGTGTGGAATGGATGGACATATCGATCAAAATTGTTGAAATGAGATAATGAATCAACATTTCAACACAATTGACAAAGGGAAGATGGTGCATGCCCTTCCTAGAATACAATTCATCATATGTGGATAGATTGGATACCTTTCAAATATCTATCCAAATCCATGGTTAGTAGAGGGTACTCCCCATCAAACATAGGAAAGGACAAGGGACCAAGGTTTTTATATTTCTACCACAACACCTAATATTTAATCTCTAAATTAAGTAGAGGAATGTACTGTCATTATTATAATAAATCTACAAAGTACTTTTTTTATTATGGTACTGTTCATTCAATTGTTTCCTCCATGATTGAAAATAATATATAATCAATTCCTAATCTTCAAAAAGTAAATTTATCAGTCATGACTCCTAGTGGTATTATCTAGGCATCATCAGTGTATAGAAACTCTAGTATTTAAATATACTAGAACAATTTTTTCGCAAATCTAGTAGTCATTCCCATGATGTAATTTGACACTTTACTAGGTTTGGATTGTCTCTCAATGTATAATTCTATGATTAATTATTGAATTAAGGAGATATATATATTCAAGAGTGTAAAACCTATCGTTATCTTCAGAGGAGCGATATCTAGACCTGATCACAGTCTAGAAGCAATACCCATAGCATTATCTATGGAGTTGATTGGTGAATATGTATAAGGGTATGAATTTATAAGAATATAAATATTCTCATTATTCAAGAATACATTGATGCCTTTCTTGATGAGTTATATGGGCCTCCTTTTGAAAGAGAGGTATAGTTCTTCATTGAACTTATTCGTGAATCCAAGATGATTTCGAAGATGCCATATATAATAGAAAATGTGGAGATGGAGGAATTAAAGAAAAAACTCCAAGATCAATATTGGTGGGATAACATGAAAAGGGAGATTGTTGACTACACTACAATCTACATGGTTTGTCAACAAGTTAAGGAAGAGATACAACTTCCTAAAGGGGTATTACAACCACAACTAATACCATCATGGATGTTGTAAAATATCACTATGTAATTTTTCAATGTTATCTCGAGATCATCCATTGAAAACAATGGGATATGGTTTATAGTGGACAATCTCACCAAGACTGCCCATTTTATCTCTATTTAGGAAGATTCCTATATTGACCAATGTTCCATGATATACATGAATGAATTGGTATGGATTCATGGTGTTCCACATTAAATCATATTTTATTGTGATCCAAGATTCATATCAAAATTATAGAGAAGCCTTCAACATTCTCTAGGTACCAAATTGAATTTTATTGTGTCTTATCAGCCTCAAATTGATGGATAATTTTAATGGAATATTCAAACACATGAAGACATGCTATGAACATGTTCAAATGAATTTTAAGGTGGACGGGATCCAAATATCTTATTAGTTGAGTTCTCATTCAACAATATCATCCATTAAAGTATTCAAACGGCTCCCTATGATGCTCTATATGGGAAGATATGTACAACGCCTACTTGATGAGATGAAGCTATTGAGAGAAAGCATATTGGGCTTGATCTTCTACAAGAGATGACAAAAAATGTTCATTCCATACAACAACACATAAAGGCTTCTAAGAGTTTGAAGAAGAGTTATGATGAGAACCGTCCAAGGGACTTGTAGTTTGATGTTTGTGAAAAATTCTTTCTTTGATATCACCTTGCAAGAGAGTCATAGGTTTTGGGGAGAATGAAAAGCTCAACCCTAGGTATATTGGAACCTATAAAATACTTGATAGCATATGAGCAGTGGCCTATCATCTTTCAATTCCTCGAAATCTAGATCATGTCCACGATGTCTTCCACATGTCTCACTTAGAGAAATACATAACTTTCCCTTCACATGTACTAAATCCCAACGTTTTAAAACTAGAACATGCCTCTCTTATGAAGATTATCCAACAGAGTTCTTGGATTGTATAGAAAAGGTTCAATGCAACATAACTAAAAACCTCATTAAAGTGTTATGAAGGAAAAAAAAATATAAAGAAGTGATGAGGGAACCAGAGGAAACAATGAGGGATAAGTACCCACATATCTTATTAACTGAGAGCTAGTTGAAATTTCAGGGATGAAATTTCTTAAGGGGAGAGATTGTAATGACCCTAAATTTTTTATGATAATTATTTCAGGAGTTTTTTTTTCATGTTACTAAACAAAACTATATATTCGTAACAATGATGTTAATATATTTTAATGTGACCATCAAGTTTCAACCGTTATATGAACGTTGGTATATTATGACTGTTGGGCAATAATCATAACATTATGATTATTGGACATAAATATAAATGGTAGTGGTTGATTAATTCATAAAGAAGAGTCGATGGCCTCATCCAGTAGAATCGGGTTGTACGAAGCCCATTTGTCTGAGAATATAAATAAGGTAGCATCATTGGTCTTCTCTCAAGATCAAGCCCATGACGAACATTTTCATGGTAGGCTTGAATGAAATCAATTAAGGGAGAAGTTCAAGGGAGTAGAGACTACTACTCAGGTGATGTTATCCAAGCCACCCCAACAGTCTATCACCATCACACACAATACCAAAAGGTCATTAGGAGGTGTTATATGGTGTTATGTGATATGTTCTTAGTCACTTAAATTGTTATCCATTTTTTAATAAACTTTTCATTTAAACATTACCATTTTATGAATTTTTTTGGGTCATAAAATATATTTCTAAAAGAGATAAATTTGATATGTTGATTTTACAGGTAAAAATTTTAATTTTTATATTTGTTTTCATAGTTAGAGAAGTATTATGGTAAAATAAACATCATTTTGGAATTTCAAATGACCAAAATTATCTATGTTGAAGTTTTAGTTCGTTATAAGTATATTTATATTTTTAATGAATAGTGAACAATAATATATTTATTTCAGTTAAATAATTTTTAAATAAATAACTATATGAAATGATTTTAAAAAATAGACATAAATGATTATGATCAATGAGATATTTAGAGTCAGATAGGATCAACATAATTTTTTTGGTGAATAGTCTCATAAACCTATAGAATAGTAATTATTCCCTTATGAATAATAATTTAACCAATAGAATTGTAATCTCACTTAATGAAGCATTAATATATTTTAATCATATTAAAAGGTAGTGTGACATAATTCTATTTTAATATAAGCAATTAAATGATTTAAAAACTATTAGTTAAGTATTATTATTTATATAAAAAATAATATTTTGTTTATAAATATAAAATTTAAATATTGATTTATTGAAAATTAATTTTTCTAATGTGGTGTTCATTTTTGAATTCTACTTCTCAAAATATGGTTAGGATGCTTTTTTTATTGGTTAAGAAATTTTTGAATTTTTAGTGAATAGTAAACATACAATAATGATTTTTTGGTAGGTTTAATTACATCATTAATGATATAATAATGATGGAAAAATATTTTTCAATGATTTATGATTATGATATTATAATAGGTCCCCAATTGGACAATACCATTGTCAATACTAAGGGAAATACCCTAGGTTTTCAAATACAACTATTGAGGCGTCCTTATAAATTAATTAAAAACTCTTTCACTTTTGCTTCAAATACGCACCCATTTATACATTATATTTCTTTACCAATTACTTATCCTCAATGATATGAAAGTATTACCTCCCATTAAGTCCACACAATATTCCCTCAAACCCCCAATGTCCTGATCATTGAGTTTTATGAGTCACTATTCAGTATAAAAGATATATCAAACTTCTCTATTCCTTTCAAGTTCTCGTTTATGCAGTATGTTTTTAATATTTTGATATCATTTTATTCAATATATTTCATTATATTCCTTTAATATATTAATATTAATTTATTAATGGGTGACCCTTATCTGCTGTTTTTTTATTTTTTCTAATATCATGTTTTATTCCCGTAATGCTGCCGAATTTTCATCTCAAAATTTCACTCTTTTTGGCTTAAATATATTTTATTATCTTTTATGAATACTGAAACCTCTATCTTCACCAATGTTTTTAACATTTATGTATACATGATTTATTTTAATTGTGGTATTAACTTCCATGAATCTCGCCTACCTTTTCTAGGGGTTTATAATGTAAAAGTATATTATTTTTAAGCACTTCATTAAATACCATGATTTCGAAATGAAACCAATTTATTTTATTCTCCTCGGGTTATTTATGAGATATTTTATTATTATATATTTAGATGACATTAATTAATATGTATTAAGGGTTTTTCATTATATAACTAAAATACATTTGGTAAATAATTTAATCATAGAGATGATATGTTTTATGATACCTTGGGAAATAACCTAGGTAATTTTTTTGAAACCTAGATGATAAAACACCATGATATGCTTATGAATTACACAATTAATTGTAATAAATGAATTTAAAAGTTTTTATTAATGTTATTATTATTATTATATGCCTATTTATCATGCCTTTATATATTTCCTCAATATCTTATTGATATTCATCAAGATCACAAGAAAACTGTTTCCCTTGTTTTCCCTTACTAGGCCTTATACAGACCCTTTCCTTTAATATATGTCCCCCAATTCTGGGATTTGATAAATTTACTTAAGCTAAACATTGATGAATAATTTCCTGTACAATAGGAGAATGTTTATGTTTTCATGTATTATGTACCTTTTTTTCAAGACACTAAACATTTAAAGATCATCTATTTGTAAAATGTAATGAAATGTTATATAATAAAAGGATGGATTCCAAAGTATGTGAAAAGATATTATAAGGAACAGTTGTATATAAAAACATATCTAGGTTTTGGATTAAAATATTGATAAATAAAATATGTGGTGTAGTTTATTACTAATGGAGGGGATTTTTACTTATATTGAGACCAATCCCCTTATTTAAATTACAATATACGTTTTACTAGTTATGATTTTTTAATTCTCATATCATTATCCATTTTATGAATTGTAAAAAAATATTAATTTTATATTTAGACAAAATATTTTATTATAAACATTTTGAATAAGAATCTTAATTTCAAATTTTCATTTATTTAGGATAACTTTTAACTAAACCTCAATCCAACTTTTGATTAATTATTTGAAAGATAAAATTTATAAATTTATGATGTTCTAATTATATGGGAATTTTTACTAAATTAGAAATTTATGTTTGGATTTTTTTGAACAAAAATTATATGGAGAACTCAATTTAAATCCCTCTATTATTATAGACTCCAATCAAAATATGAGATTAGGGAGTAAACCTGATCTATGATTTGACTCATTCCACCATGTAATGTTGTCTCGTTGGGTAACACTGACTTATAATTATGTCATGATTATATTTATTAATATTTTCTCATAGTTCCATGATCTTATAATACAATGTTATTTATATCAACCTCCATTTTGATTATCTTTGTACCTTCACATTTATGATAACATTGAAGACAAATGTTTATTTATGCTCAATGTGTGGAAAGAATCATGGTGGTGATTGTCTTAAAGGGACTTCAAAATGTTGTAAGTGTGGAAAAGAAGGTCATCGATAAGCTGAGTGCCTAAGTAATTGGAAAAATATAGCAAATGATGTGAATGGAGAAAAGACTATAAAGAACGCACCACCAAAACTTTAATGCTACAAATGCAGGTAAATGGTTCATTATGCTAAACAACGCCCAAATCCAAGGGTTAATGATGATCGACATCAAAAACCTCTTTAAGAAATTGAAAAAAGGTAAGTCACATGTTATCACTATTGGCGATGTTGAATATGACAACAAAGTGGTGGAATTATTAAGTGTTTATGTAACCAGATTCCAAAATAGAGTTGTGGAACCTCATTTATAGTATCTTATAATATTGGAAAGTTTATGTATTGGTATGTTGTGTTTTTCAATAGTAGTATGTTATCAGTAACCATGAAAAGTGATTGAAATATTTTTCTAAAGCATCAAATATGCACCTAATTAAGGGATAAAGTGATAATGAAATGATTGATAGTATTTATGAACTCATGACTGATATAAGGACAAAGTGATATCATGGTTTGGGTATATAGAAATATTGGGATTTTGGTATGTGGAAAGAGTAAATTTATGACAGCATTCATGTTTTCAAAAAGATAATAAGGTAATTCATGTTTCCTGAGAATGCATGATTAAGGTATTCACATGTTTGGAATGTGACCAACAAGATATATCTTATGATATATGGGGGATAAATGATGGTATTTAAATGGTTGGTAGATGAACTCTCTAGTAATCATTTTCTTTATACTATAAGATTGGGAAGAAGTGTTTTGAGTAAGCCTAATGAATAGAATGGAATTTGTTAGACATCCGATAGTATTGCTTATGGATAAAACATTTTTTAGAATTTCACAATAGTATAGTTTTATAAAAATGGACAACCTTCAAGATGGGTGACAACCTGTCGCATCGGACAAGGATGTGGGAATCAAACCCACAACCGAACTGTGACATGCCTTTATCACCTACCACCGTCCTACAGAAAGACCATGGTTTGTTGAAATTAGTTTTATTTTATTAAGAGGTGTGATATATGAAGTATAAGTCTATTTTTGGGTCCATATACAATTAATATCACCATATATGGACTTATAGATATTTAATATCTTTTGATAACCTTTTGTTTGAAACAGATGGAATGACCCATCATTCTGTCACGTGATCTACTAATACTTCACTAATGACAAATTCAACATCATTTCATTATGATATGAAGTGGAAATTTTTCAAATAATGACCAATGTTGAGACTGTACTAAAAATAAAGTATTTCTTCTAATTCAAATTCTTCATCTTTAGGGAAATGATCTTGAAAACCAAAAATGTTGTCCTAGTGTCCTTATATCTGATGAATCAGATGGTAACTTAGATCATCAAAACTTTATGACTTTGTGATTGTTGGATTTTTCATATCCTTATTCTCTACCACTCTTCTTCAGAACATGATGGATAGATTTCTCATCCATATCCATATTTTCACATATATTCTATTATGTAGAAACCAAATGTTAAGTTATGTTGGGTGACAGTTATGATTCAAAATTTCATTTTTGAAATTATGTTTGAGTATAACATTTTACGATGTGGGTTTCTATGAATGAAACTTTTAAGTAGTAAACAATTTATAACCCGTCGAATTTTGAGGGTGAAATTCATTTAATGAGGTGTAGAATGTAACACCCTGAGATTTTATGATAAATATTATTTTTAATTTTATTGATGTCTTCTATTGTACGCTACACCAAAATTAGCATGCTCTATATGCAACACCGTATTATCCTATATTATACGCAAATACTATTCCTGGCTTGTGTTGCAAGAGCGTCCTTCCTCAATTGTGTGTGTTGTACACAATACCGAATTTCACTAAACAACGATATATCGTAATAATATTATTATGGACATGAAGTTATGAATAGTATTTGCCAAATTTTGAATTTTATAACATTAGAATTCATCTTACACATATTCTAGTAAATTTTATGAGAACAGAATAATTATTTCGGGTAAAATAAGTATTTTACAAAAAAATTCAGTTTTAACCCCTTTTGTTGGTACACCCACATTAATTCTTGTTTTTGACATGTATATAAGTTCTATTTGACAAAATAAAGTTATTAATTGCAATAAGTATATAAAAATTTACTTTGGGTGATTTTTTAATATTTTTCTGTTAACTTTCATATTTTTATGAATAGTAAAAAATACGCTTAATTTTAATTAAAAACAAATTTATTCATCAAGATACTTTATATGGTTAAATTATAATATTGAATGGTTTTAAATTATAAATAAAATATATTTTTACCATTTAATATAATTCAAGTCATTATCATTAATTTTACATTTAATTAATTGGTAAAATCATTTCAATCTTTTCCTATGTTTTAACTTTTAAAACATGCTTTCTCAATAGCAGGATTAATTTTAAATTAAATACTGCTACTTATTTGTTTGAAATTTGGAAAAATGGATTCCATAATTTGAATCAGTAGGTCTTAATTATGTTAAAATGCTACTTTTTTATTTTTATTCAATATGAATAGTAACAAAGAAAAATTTTATTTACTAGAGTTAATGGTAAATTGGGTAAATGTAAGATTATAAAATTACCCTAACACATTCAAAAAATTATATTGGATGAATAAAAGTCGACCCATGTCACATAAGGGTTATAATATATTCATTTAATGGAATTTTGACCATGAAAAGGATGTAATTATTATTAAAACCAAAAAATGTGACAACATGTCACTCTCTTATATCTTATAAGTGAAATATTTTTAATTTATTTATTATCTCCATGAAACCTCTAAAAATAGTCAGAAGAAAGATAATAAAATTATCTACATCATGGTAATTTATTTATAATTTTTAGGGATTAAATAATTATCATTATTGGTGAACCAATAGTGATGTTGAAATTATTTTATTGATTGAAATATCAAATAAATGGTTTTAAAAATATTATAATAAATATTATATGAACTATTTAATATTCTATATGAATTTTCATGATGTATATAACATGTTATAGATATATTAATTTTTTTTAAACATCTTCTATGTGGAGTTTATTTAAATTCAAATAATTTAATACTTTCAAAATTAGGACTATTGATATTTTATTAAAGAAACATATTATTAAATTGTTTAAAAATCACAAAAATATTTAAAAAATTTCAAATGAAATTTATATGGTCTAAAATGTCATTATGTATCCAATTAAGGTCAATTAATAACACATAAGTAAGTATTTTGAACAATTCAGAATTTATAATCTTATTACCACAAATAAAATTAAATAGATTAAATAATGATAAATCAAAATGATAATGTTTAATATAAACATTAAACATGTATAAATTATATTGGACGATTATATTACAACCCTATATTATCTCGTATTCGAGATGAGTCATTTTTGGAGATTTTTAATTTCGGTTTGATTTTATTATAAACTAATATTTTTGTGGATTCCAAAAGTGCCCCCTCTCTTCTATTATAAAAGGGCACCTCATCCCTCTCCTCTTCAGAACACTCCAAGCCTTATCATCTGCCAAACCCTGTCCATTTCTCTATTACACTTCCCTATAAATGCACTATATTTCCTTTTCTTCTCCAATTTCCATCTTTATTGTCCTAAGAAGAGGTTTAGAAGAGGCACGTCAAAGAAGAGGTAATATCCATTACCGATTCTTTCAAATTTATTTCTTCTTCTACTTCCTCTTATTTATTTGTTTCATTATAATGTATTAACATAATTATCAATAATATATGAATATGTTATTATAAATATTAAACAACACCATTTCACCTACTATCCATCCTACGGAAAATGAAATCACCGCGTGTGCGTATGTACGGCTTACCGTCTCCACATCGTGGTGTAATCTAGTTTTCCACCACAACCTTACATGGATGGGTATAATGGTGGAAATAGTAATTATATATGATTATTATAACATTATTATAATTTTGAGATATAATATCATCCACTCCAATTCCATTTAATAATTATGGGAATGATATCATCCCTCTTGTGTTCGTATAGATTACCGTCTCCACGAGGCGATAAGATTCATTCTCTATGTTAACCATTCCAGAATGATTATAATGTATATATATTAAATAATCATTAAATATATGATATATTAATGATAATATATTTATATATATGTCTTTTATATAATTCTATAAGGAAACGAAAACGGCGTTCATGCGTACGTACGACCTACCGTCTCCATGAATAGTGTCTATCATTCCCTTTATCGATCTATTATATATATTATATTATGAATATATATTATATAAAAATCATGTTTTTCATTTTTTAAGAATGTAAATCATGATATATGTAATTATATCGACAACAAAATGTCAAAACACGTACGATAAATGAAACAATTTCACCCAAAAAGTTGCTTTAACATGGAATTGACAAAAGAAAAGGTAATATAAACTCTTAAATGAATCATATATGATATCATAAATATTATAATGGTTCTATTACAAATTAATAATATTATTAAACCCACTATACTGGAGTTTCGAACACATATAAATGAAATTGGACCTATGGTAAGGGATTATTTTGACATACATTTATTTCTGTGAGACACGTGCCTTAATCTCCATCAATTTCTTTGGTATGGTGTTTATGCTTCCTGTGAATGGTTTATGATTTTTATTATAAAGGATTTGATATTTACATATGCATCTAATTTTCTCTATTTTATGACACGTATGATTCCACTGATCATAAAAGGTAAGGGATAATTATTCCAATCTTATTCTTATCCGAGATTGTTTATTCCTAAGTATTTACTAGGGTTATATTTATCATCCATTTCCATGTCTTTTAAAACTATTTTCATAAAAATTTTACTATTCGTCAATGTATGTTTAAATTCATGTTTACCCTTTTTTGACTTTTACCACATGGTTTGGATGGAATCATTTTTTTACCACACAAGGTCCTTTTATCTTTTCCTGTAATAGTAGGAGGAGAATGTTTTTTAACTTATATAGCGTGAATGGATTTTTAGGGTACAATAATGCCTTATTTCCAAGAAGCATCCTCTACAAGATTTCTTGATTATATTCAAAGTAATCCATTTTTTTTAAATTTCATGTCATGTTGAGAAAATAAAATGATTTGAAAGAAGAAAGGATATTTTCCTCATGAAAAAAGTGTATTATCAAAACTATTTTCTATCTATGATGAAATTATTAAATATGGTTATTATTCAAGTATAATGACAATAATATTTACATGGTTTGATTTTATTTTTGATGAAATTATATCTATTTTTTTATAGGGATTATGTTATAATGGAATGATGTTTTTGAGACCTATTTTATTTGTTGGGTTATGAAGAATGATTTATGTTTATTTTATGGCACACGAAAGAATGATATCATTATGAGATGGGTGAGACCTATATCTCCCTCCAATGCATTGGGTAAAAATTTATATACATGATATATACATGGATGGAATGGTAAGTGAATCTGGTTCAGATATACATGGCTGGAACAACAATCTAACCTGATTCAGTAATGGAATTTGTCAACTATGATGGTCTATATAGCAATTCCTTGGCTACTAAGGAAAACATAACATATGCTTAATGGATTCCAAAATTACATGTTTTTTCCCTATTCTAATTTATCATGACAAATGTTACTTTATGATCTATTCCTTATGTACTACAATTTTTTATGTCATTACCCTTGATTTTGATGTTTCGATTTTATGTTCATGTTTTTACGTTCAAATGTTTATGGATTGTTTTATGTTCTCAATGTTTACCCTTACTGAGTATTTGAGCTCACCCTTTCTATGTTTTCTTTTCCTTGTGATATGAAAAATGGTTTTAGGTATGAAAACAAAATGGGAAGATCTTTATGGGAGATGTTAATGATCTTTCACGATGATTAGATGATTATGTTACATGTTTCCAAAGAGACTAATATAATATGGTCTTTGGTCATTTTTTTTCTTGTATTAAGTATTCCACAAAAGTAATGTAATTTCCATGTATGTAATGTTTGGGTATCTACAAACACCACATGTCATATTGATATGGTGTATTCATGTATACATCAAAAACAATTCCTCAGTGGTTTTTCTATGATTTCACATCAATAAGATGATTTTTTATGTTATTGAACGTTCCCAACACGTCATACTATTTTAAAACACGAATGAAATGTTTATGGCCATCTAGAGAACAATATAATTCTGAATAAAGTTAAAATGATTTTTACATGTCATAAATTCCTTAAAAATCATTTTACTAAAGGATAAAGTCATTAAAATCTCGTTTTCTCAGTTTTTAGTAGATCAGTTTCCCTTTTTACTATGATTGAAGTCAATTTAAATTAAAAGATGTACATAGACCCATACCAGGAAAATCATGTGTCTGATTGAGGTGTGTTTGATTACTAATCATAAAAAATACATAGGGATCCTTTTTGAAAAGTATCAAAACAATCTAAATGTATTTTATAAGTTTTAAGTAGCACATTTTTCCTTTTTACTAAAATTGATCTCAATTTTATATAAAAATCCCCAATTGGATTCATACCTATCACACCGAATGTCAAATTGAGATGAGGTTCATTAATAAATGTCTAAAATGGCTTATTAATAATTTCCCTAAAGTTTCAAAACAATCTGAATGTGTTTTCTAGGTTTATTTTATGCGACTTTTCTTTTTTACTAAATTCCCATTTTAAACTAAAATCAGGATCTTTGACTCATACCAATCACACTATTTATCGATTTGCTATGAGTCTAATTACTATATATAAAAAATGACTTATGAATTCATATAATAAATTATAAAAAAATTCCATGTATGTTTTCATATTATTAAATTAGTGACACTTTTTAAACTGAAATGTCAATTTTAAACTGACAACAGACACATTGAATCATTTTTGAAACATAGTGTATCAAATTTAAGTGGGGATTATTCTTATACCTCATATATGTCAGATGGAGTTTTTTTCAAAAGTGTCAAAATAATAGGAATCTGTGTTTCGCTATTTTAAGTATATTAGTTTTACTTTTTAATAACATGGATGTCAATTTGAAATAAAAAGGCAAACATAGAGCCATATTATGCACACTATGTATTAGATTGAGTATTAGTGGATTCCTACATGTAATAAATGACATGTGGATCATTTTAATAATATATTAAATCAATATGAATGCAATTTATTGGTTTATAGATGGTAATTTGTTCTTATAACTAAAATTTATTTCAATTTAAGATAAAAGATGTGCTTAGTGTCATACCAGTCACAACCTATGTCAGATTACTATGAGGATAATTAATATATGTATAAAATGACTTATAGATCATTTTTCTATGCTATCATAAATAATATGAGTGATATTTATTATTTTTCTATACGTCATTTATCTTTTTTTAAAAATTGTCCTTTTAAACTGGAAACATGCACATTGAATCATATAGATCATATTATTAAGTACTTTTACATGAGACCAATTCCTACACATCAACAATTATTTATGAATTTGTTTCATAAATTATCAAAAATATCTAAGTATGTTTCATATGTTTTCAATGAGTTGAACTTTTTGAATGAAAATGATTATTTTAAACTGATAACAGTCTATTTGAGTCATTCCTAGCACATCCTGTATCTGATTGGGGTACAAATTATTACTAAACAAAAAAATTATATATATATATATATATATATTTTATTATAGTACGAGAACAATATTTGTAATTTTATTGGTTTTGAGTTTGTTAATTTCCTTTTTGACAAAAAGTAATGTAAATTTTAAATAAAAAGAATCACTTGGAGTCATACTGGTTACACTGTGTCTTTCATTGTGGTGTTGTTGATTCCTACACATCCCAACGTCTAAAAACAATTGTAACTACAAATTTTAAAAAATTTCTATTTTATTTATTGGTCAAACTACCAACACTGCATATAGATTTGGTGTTATAAGAAGAAAGTTTTTTATCCTTGTTTAAATCCATAGGACCATAGGAAGCCCATGTGCCCATTATATCATGTGAAGTAACCAAAATTGGATAGATTTAAAAATTAGATGGTTTTTTTAACTAAAATCAACACATCAATATATTGGGTAATTAGGTAGAAAAATAAAGGTAATGGAAATTGAAATTGTGGAAACATTTCGAAAAGGAAGAACATTATCTCTTTTGTTCCTTATTGCAAATAGATTAAATAAAACATATGACATCAAAAAATATCAATAAAACATAATAAATAATTATTATATCAAAATTATAATGAATTTAACTAATAAATAGTAGATTAGATGATGGAAAATTAATTAAATATGTTTTAAGAATTCACCATTCTATTGTTGTTTTATGAATTATTAACACATTTCCTTGTTTTCATTATCTTAGTTACAGTCTTGAAGTCCAATCTATGATTAGCATGAGTAGATTCAAACAAACGACCTAGACTAGAATAAAATTATCCACTAGTATAAGTAAACAATTATTATATTATTAATACTAAAAAGAAATAAATTAAACCAATAAATGAAACAATGCATTTTAGTAAAAATAAATCCAATGAACGTTCTAAAAGATATCAAATATGTATTCCTAAATTGAGAGTTAGAAGATGAAGTGACTTTCTCTGTAAAGAAAAAATTATTTGATCCAATATTTTTATTTTTTTCATTATTTTATATTTATTTTAATAATATATTTTAACAATATAAATCATATTTTACTAAACATATAAAATAACCAATAAGACTAAATATTCATGTGTTCATTTTTTGTTTTTATGAATATATTTTTAATGAAATTAATAATTGTGATACAATAGACAAATAAAATAAAATATTTTATATATTAGAATAGTATTTTCTATAGAAAAATTAAAATATTCCTATTAATTTCTCTTAATATTATAATTCACTATTTTCTAATGAAAATATGTAAATAGATTCACATGTGTTTACACAAATCATAATAGAGACATTATTTTAAACAGGTCAATCTGAGTTATTAGTTAACATTTTCCAAACATTAATAAAACAATTGATTGATATTTTTTTATCATTATCATGGTCATAAATATTAATCATAGTAATTATTAATTTATCCCCTAAAAGTACACTACAATTATTATAAAAAAAGAAAATATTTATATAAAATAAAATGTACATTTTATTGATACAATTTTAATAGGTGAATTAAACCATTTTTTTAATTTAATTAACCAGGTTAATATTTTGAGTAAAATATTTAATATGTTAGATAAATTATATAAATTTCTTATACATATACAATAACGAATTTTTTTTTGAATTACTATATATATTTTTATAATATAAAATGTTTTCGAAAAAATCAATCCATTATTTTATTAAATTAATTTAATGAATATAAATGTTTTTGAAAATTCTTATTTTTAAATTATTTATCTACAAAACAATTTTTTATGAAAATTATGAATAATTATACACAAGATAATATTTAAATATTTGAATAAAAAATGATGTGTATTTTATAAAATTAAAATCAATAATCTTTATAACAATATATATAAGGAATTTTTTTCAGAGGAATTGTAATTTTACAAAAATATTGAACTCTATATGAGCTCACGATTTTTCATGCATACCCAAAAATTTCAACTTTATATGTCTACAATGGTTTTAATAGATAACACCACCCTTCTACCACTATATAAGATACACCCAAGAGAACACCATATGTTGAGGATATTTGTAGTGTTTCTACCGATATATAGGACAAAACCCTACCTTACTCTATATTCAAATAAACTCTCCATAGGAAATATTTCTAGGAGAAACTAAAAAATACATGACTACCATTACATATTCACTAACCTATAGCATGTAATATAATACCATGTATGAATAAAATTATTACTGTTGGGAAAAATTATATGAAAATGACCCCTTGAGGAATAATATATTTACAGTGATTATGGGGAGGAGGATGCAACCCGTACACTATGTTAGGTAATATTTTAATTAAAGAAAATAATTTATTTCAAAATTAATAAAAGAAAAGAAAAGAAAAGAAAAGAAAAGAAAAAATTCTTATTTGTATTCATTTTATTTAGATGTGAAATTTACTAAAATAAAAGAACTGATTTTCATTTCTCTCTACCTTGTTTGATAAGAATTTTTAAAATAGAGAAAAGTAATTTTTTTGGCAAAAATCACACAAATAACCTTTATTTAAGAATGACACCTAAAAATACGTTTAAAAGGGATACCATTCCTTGATAAAAAAATATCCATTGATTAGATTTCTATGGATAACACACATACCAGCATGTATGGACAACATAAATAATTTATATTCAATGACACAAATAACCATTTAAGAATGATTTTTTTTTAAAAGAATTATAAAAAATAGAAAAATAATAATTTGTATTGAAAATAAATCATTATCTTTTATATCACCATAATTTGGTAAAAAATTATACTTAGAAATATATTAATACATGTTATAAAATTTAAAATAAAAACAATTAAACAAATATATTAACCAATGAATTTCCTTAAAATTTCAATATAATATTATTTTATAATTGATTTTCCTAAAACATAATTTAAAATTTAAAAATTAATTGATATTAACTAGTAGAAAATTTATAACCAAAAATTTCTAAAAATATTATATTATTCCCTTATAATGTATTTCTTTTCATTTACTATTGTTGATAAAATTATATTTTCAATATTTATATTATATGATGAATAAGATTACTAAATTTATTTTATGAATTTATAATTATATAATAAATGGATGGTCATATTCAACATAGTATATTAGTATTAATAAATAATTAAATAATTCAACAATATAATTTATAATATCACTTATTTTTAAAAATTATAAATTTTTTAATATAAACTAATAATAAATATTTTATCAATCTATAGAAAAAATTGTAATATATTTGTTCATAATTAATAAAAATTTGATGTTTTGAAATATTCAATAATATATAAATCAATTTTAACTGTATACCAAGAAACAATTACATGTTTTACATTATAATGCATTTTTTTCTTATACTCATTCTAATCAGAATAAGTAATTGTATATACGTTACATAAATCCCTAAAAAATTAATTTATTCCTATTTTAAATATTAATTATGTATTGTAAATATAGAATTATGTTGCAAATATATATCATTAATATGAATAATAGCCAATTTTTAGTCAATATAACATTAAAAAAGAAAATATAAGAATTTAAAAAAAATGAATTACTTACAATGTCATTAAATAATAAGGATAGTGAGGATGGGTCAACATTATGCGAGTTAGTTAAAAAATATGCTATAAAAAATATTTGGTGCATAGTGGAATTAATTAATTTTATTATATGATGGAGGCATAATATTATTTTATTATTATGAAAATCCTAATGGGGAAAGATACCACATCTTGAAGGAATATGAACATAGGACATCAACAGTGGTGGTGTAATTGGCAGATGGACGTAATGAAAGATATTTATAAAGACATAAATGTATAATTTGAGAAAATAAGAAAATATCACAAGAGGATGTTTGATTTTTGTTCGAATCATCTTTATTTTCAGATGGTTTGAATTAAGGGGTTAGGGAGATATGAGTTTCTCTAGGTGTCTATGCCAAGAATTTCTCACACTCTTTCTGACCTATCCAATTGATTGTAATTAATTTCTATTTCCTAGAATGGATTATTTTCCTCCCAAATATGCACTACCAAAAGAGCTCTTAGGGGGGTCTTTGTTTCTATAAAGGAGGGGATTTGAGATGGGGAGAGGGATGCTGGGGGGTCCGCATCACCAATGAAGAGGGGAACTATGATGGGGAAAGGGATTTCAAAGGGGGGACATCACTAGCCATGGTGAATAGTGAACTCGAGAAATGAAGGTTGGACGGGGCATGGTTCGAGGTCAGAGGGGGTGTTGTGGGGGATATGGTCTCCACTGAGAAGGGAAATGGATTGTTATAGGGTTTGGGGAATGGTTTGTGGGGTTGGTATGGCCACTAGGGAATGGATAGTCCATGTATCATGAAGATCAAAAATTAAAAATAGGTGAAATTTGATGAGAATGATAAAGAAGGGATATTTGGGCGATATCTATCTACTAGAAGATGATACGTATGTTGGAATATAGGGTTAAAATGTTCTTTGGATTGATAAGATATAAATATCATTGAATATAATCCCAAACTAGATTCAATAAATAATGTAGATATTGAAAATACAGAAGCAGAAATACTATAGACTTATGAAGAGTGAATGAATAAGAAACATGAATGGAATTTGTGGTCTTTTATATTGACTCAGATTAATACTATAATATAGATTAATATATTTTAATTTAGATAATTATTTATCATATAATAAATAATAATGTTTAATTTGAAAATATAATTGGTATTCATGATTCACCATTATATAACAGAAGAAGAGTGAATATTGAAAATCAAACGGTTCTTATTTTATATGTTGAACCACAATTATTTAGAGAGGTGTTGAAACACAGGGATTGTATAGATAATATGAATTTAGAACTATATAATCATTGAAAAATAATAAACGTAGTATATCATTATTAGACCACAAGGAATGATTGAAATTATAACTAAATAGGTATTTAGGAATGAAATAAATGAAAAGGTCAGATTTCTATGAATGAATACATATTAGTCAATAAGGGTAATCTAAACGTTGATGTTGTATAATTTGAAGATTATATTTCACTTTTTCTAAGATAGTAACCCGTTATAATATTTTTAACTATTTTAAAACACATACACAATATTGTTTATCGGATGGATGTGATGACTTCATTCTCAAATAATGATATTAAATAATAAGACCATATTGAAAAACATCAACAATTCATTCTAGATACAAAGGGATCCATGTTTTTCATATTTTATAAGTAATAATAATGGTTGTAAAAAAACCTGGATCTCGGTACTCCAATTTTTTTTATTAATGAAATGGAAATTTATATAATTTAAAACATGATATGAAATTATATATGAAGGGGATGAATTTAAGAACACTAATTTCATTATATATATATGACCTAATTTTTAAAAGTGATTAAGAGTGTGAATTTGAAAAATTTTATAGTAAAATGAATATATACATTGAAATGATAATGCTCAAAAAGTTGAAAATATTTTTAATTTTTATTGATCTATTATAATAATGTTACATGTTTCTTTTAAAACCAGAAGATACCAAGGAATTATTTTAGAAATTTGGTTTGTGATATTATAAAGTAACAATAAAATACATTATTATTAGTGTAACTCTGACTAAATATTAATTAGGGACTAGTATAAATTATAGTTATTTAACAAATTATGAGAATATTTCTTTATCATAATGACTCTTGGAAATATATTACGTATTAAATAAATAAGTGTTCTAGATATCAATGTGATTAAAATGAGTCTAACATATTCGATACAAAATTAATTAGTAGTTATGTAAACGTAACATTAAATTATATTTTGATGTACAAAGAAGATTATACTTGAATTTATTTGGAATCTACAAAACTAATTAGGATGGAAATTTTTATTAAAATATTCAATATCCGAAAAAAATTCTTCTTTATAGAAAGCTCTGTTATCTATAAAAATATGATTTTTTTAATTATTACTAAATTAAAATATATTATTGTTACTAATTATTTTAATCAAATTATTTTGATGAAAGATAAAATAAAATATCAGAATATATTGGTTAAAATAACATAGATAATTGTTTTTGAAAACTATACTGCAATTGATCTCCCAAATAACTCAATAAGACCCTCAAGATCAGAATATATAGATTTTATATATAATTATTCTTGGGATAATGTTAGAAATCTTGATGTAGTTTTGGATAATCTATCAAAGAAAAATATAATTTGTATATTTTCAACTAAAGTTTTTAAATAAATTCATTTGATGATTTGAATGAAAATAATCACATTTATACTTCCCATATCACTTAGGAACTCAGGAATATAACCCCCACTATGATTTAGATTCTACAGTAAGAGGGGAATAAGAGTACATAACAATTTCAATACATTTTGTTAGTTTTATGGTTTGGATACTACATATTGAGTTACAAAAAGTGAAATATAATTTCATAAATTTAGTTGTAGACAATCAATGTAACTTTTCCCCAAATTTAATGTAAGAGTGTGATGAAATACTATGAAAAAAATCATAATTCATTAGTGTGGTTTCATGAAAAATTACTTTTAAAATGATGTGATTTGATGTCTAATAGTTTTATTTTTTTGTTGGAAAAACTCAAAATTTTGAGATTGAATATCCTTTAAAGAGATTAAATTACTCACCTTTGATTGGAATTTTTATAGGTATTATATTTAATCTATGGGCCTAATTAGTGGTAAAATTTGAATGAGATTCATTAGAAGATATGAAGGATAACCTTAAAGTGTTGAATATATTTTTAATATTCTTTGAAAATATTATAATTTCATTAACGCAATCGTATGTTTTTTTATATAAGTTATTGAAAAATAGATTTATATTTATGATATTGGTTCATCTATATACAAAATGCCATCTTGATCCAGCCAGTAGAGGAACACTGGCCATGATTCATCTTCCAACCTCTAATAAAACAATCCTTTCAATCTATGGAGGATTAGAGGTCTTTTGTAGGGTACTTATTTCCTAAGATGCATGACCAAATTCTAGGAAGAGTCAGATTAGTGTAATTACTGTTGGGAGGAACCATGGAATTTCAATGATTCATTTTGTTGTGTCTGGGGTAAGAAATAGGTGGAATCCTGTGGTGAATACCGATGTCAGTAACTATAAATGAAATTATTAAAATTAAAAAATGTAAGCACATGCAGTTGAAGCTGTGTAGTTGACATCATCTTCTTCCACACACACACACAGACTTTAGTGTTTTTATGAAAGAGTTCATATCTTACCAACAAAAATTGAGTTGTTTTTTTTCCTCAATGAAACAAGTTTGATTTTCATAATGTTGGTTAATTCCATACTAACTGATATTTTTTAGATAATATCCTTTAGTGATAGTCACAATACCCTGAAAAAATACACATGTGAATTCAGTAGTTGGTGCATAATATGGAATAATATTTATTAATATTTCAATATATCATTAACATGGTGATTTGAATGATAAGGATCATGATGGAATTTGGAATTTTGTTCTAGTATAAGAGTCAAAAATATTATCAAGGATAGGAATTCGTGAATTCTTATGGATCATTGTGAAATAGTGGTATTTTATAATTATATAGTATTTATCATATTGAGATGACTTGTGTCTTAAGAGAAATCAAGGGAATAAGTGCATACAAGATAGATTAAAATATTGATGTTGGATAAAGGGTGAATCTTTGTTTATCATATTAATAAATGTATTGAATGGATTGTTGAATTATTTGAAATAATAAATGGGTTAGGTATATCACATTTTTTATTATATATATGACATAAAATAATCTTTTATAGTTGATTAAAATGAAGAAGAGTAGTGGAATTTGCTACATTTTTTAAAAGGGACTCTTTGTTGGTGTAATGATTATCAGGGAAAATTACTTGTGCTACATAATATCATATCACAATTCAATTTTTATGAAGGATTTAGTTTTTTGATGTACTACATGAAGACCATGAAATGATTATCTACAAGTGAAGATAGTTTAGTAAACTAGAAGATTCACAAATAAGAAGTGATGAAATTCCAGAGGTAGTAATATAAATAATATTTGTGAAGGAATTATAGATTTAGTGGTGTGTGATATTGTGAATAAATATTCATAATGTAGTGTGAAAACATAATTTTTCTAATGTAGTTCATAGGAGTACATATTTTTTTTTGGAAGTAATAGTGCAATAGTGTGAAGTATGCTGCAAGAATAGGGATAGAGAAGATATACTAAGGTGGTTCTAGAATTTGAGGCACAAAAAATTGTGTGTTTTTTATAATGAAAATTTAAAGACGTTATAAATTATAGAAATTGAAAATGTGAGTAATTGGAGAACTATCTTATTCTAGAGGTTTAGAGAAATATAAATATTTATTATAGATATACTCAATAAGTTAGTATGATATTTATCATTGTGTTTTTTTGGTGATATTATAAATGGTGGGAACCAATATAAATATATTTTTGGGATACATTGTATATAGAAACACATAATTGTTTCCATAGGGTACCTACACATATAACTTTTAATTTATTTTTTATTCAAGTAGAAAATCGATGGCTAAGAGTCAGCATAACCACAATATGGATGTTGTCCCCCACCATATGGGTGAATGTTTTAAAAATATTAATTTCCATGTATTTATTTATATTTATCTTTTAATTAGGTAACACTGATATGTTATATTTTTAGTTCACCAAACATTAAGAATTAATTATAGGTTTATTTCAAATGACAAAATTGATAAAAATATAACTCCGATTAACCCCTCCCCCAATTTCACAATGGAATAACCCATTCCATAGAATTTAATAATCTATCTCCATATTTACTATATAATATTAATTTTTTTATCAATATCTTGACCTTGAACAAAAAACTAGTCTCGAATTACATTATTTTTAAAATTATGGAACAAAAAATTAAATTGGAAGGAAAAAGAGAACACCATGATTTATGAATTTATGACTATAATTTCTATGTAAAACATATATAAATTTTTTAATATCAAATATATATATATACTCTAGTTTATTTTGAAAATAAATTCAAGGGCCTTCCACCATTAATCCCATAGCAATTTAGGCACTAGGAAGCAATCCTTGGAACCCCTATGACCTAAGTTCCAATGTCAAACCACGGTGTTCGGGATTATATTATAGTCTGATCTATGATCAATCAATATTCATACATTTCTAAAGTTAATGGGAGACCCAACTTTTGATTTAGGGATTATCCTTATGAAAATAGTTATTTGTTATTGATTAATAGAGAAACCTTTGAGTACATATGTGGAATGACGTTTTGATCAACTATACTTCTCCTAAATGCTTTGTAATATTCAATCATATGAATCAGTCTTTCAGAGGATATGTTAATGTATATGATTTTTTTAGCAAATAGATGTCAACTAATCAGAGTATGAATCTATCATATATTGATATGTTATGTCATCATATAGAGTTTGAGGAAGGAAATTGGTTATTATTGTGAGTGTTTACATATTTGTTACATATGAATATTTGATGTAGGCAATGATATAAACCATTTTTGTGGGGGCATTTGATGTTATAAAATGTATTTGTAATATAGAATAATAGTTAGTTATTCCTTAAAAATATAATGTCCTGAATGAAATAACCCATATATTTTTTTAGATACCTTCATTACCATTATCACATGATCAATATAACAAAACATTAGTTGGAGTCAGATGCACTTTTTCGAATGACTAGATAATATCATCAATTCGAGTGAAAAGACCCCCATAGGAAATATGGTACCTCTTATGTATGTATAATGTTACCATGAACATTACGTAGAGTAGAATTGGGAACAAGATGATGGAATATTGGTGAAGTGGCCAAAAATTTTTTCTTATGAATCTATGTGAAATTTTATGGGTATGAGCTATAATACGATGGAGAGGTTGTAAAACCTATTATATTAGACTATTTTAATATAAAATAATTATTTTTATCCTCATGTATTTGGGAGGGTTTTGAATTTTCGAGCTATTGGTGGGGGGTTTGAGGTAAAGTTCAAGAATTTTTGTTATGGTGTTATGATATATATTATTTTTATTGGTTTTATTGACAAATCAGTGGACTTATATTGGGAACAATGAGGAATTGGTTTTTGGGGATGTGGATGAAGGTGGACCTTCATGTAAACGACTCCCCAAGAATGGGTACCCTATGAGGTATAAGGTACCTAGTAAATTCTGACAGGGCAGCTAACAGGATATGTTATGCTTTTATAATTATAATTAATTAAATTATCTAATTATAGAAATGTTAAAATATGGTTTTACTATAATTTTTATTCCCATTGGGCTTGGCCCTAACTACCATTTATATCTCCATTTTAATCTCCCCTATTCCAAATCACATCAATATGTAGAGACCCTAAGCTTAACGTACATGTCCATTTCATTAATTTTGCGGAATACTTAGTACATAACAAAAAAACAAACACACAAGGATCGTAATATTTTAGTGTCTTTGGAAACTCGGAACGTAATCTTCTAATCATGGTGAAATATCTTCAACATCTCCCATAAAGATATTCCTTTTTTTATACCTAAAATCTTTCTTTATATCTTGGAGAAAAGAAAACATAAAAGGGTGAGCTCAAATTCTCAGTAAGGGTAAACAAAAGAAATATCAATCACATCATATACATAAGAACATAGCTTTTGGAAAACATAACCTGCAAAAGAGATCATAATATCATAACATGGGATAAATCATAGAAGTGAAATGTAATCCCAATAATCATAACTTAAAAAATTAAACTTTGTGGCATACACACATAATCATAGCGAATCATTTCTTGTTAGTCAGGACTCATTTCCAAGACTATCTTAGTGGACAAAGTCCCTTTCTGAATCGAGTCACCCTCGTTCTAGTCCTGTGTCACTGAACCGGTATAACCTACCGTTCCAGCCATGTCTATCTCATGAGATATAAAATCTTTAACCAATGCATTGGAGGGAGATATAGGTCCCACCCATCTTATAATGAATCCTTTCTTATGTGTGCCATATAATCATAAATCATACATCATCGCATAACACATGTAACAAAAAATGGGATTCTTGAAATATCATGACATCATAAAACAAATCATATAAGGTAAATGACTTCATAAAAATAATTCCCTCACAACATAATCAAATCAATGTAATAATAGGGAAAAAAACAGAACCCTTTATTATCTTAGATGGAAAATAATTTTGATAAAACACTTGAACTCCATTCTTGAAGAAAATATCCTTTCTTCTTCAAAAACACTTTTCTTTTCATAACATGTCATACAATTATAAACTAAAAGAAGTTGATTAAAAATAAACTTGAAAACTTATAAAGTAATATTCTTGAAAATAATGTTTTAAAAATCCATTCCTGCCGTATAAGTTAAAAAAACATTCTTCTCGTACTTTTGTCGGAAAAGTCAAAATGTACCTCGTACGAAAAACGACATAAGATTCCTTTCATATTCTTTACTAAAAACTCACCGAAGGGTAGAATTGGATTTAAACTATTTTAAGTGGATGGAAACAATATTAAATATTTAGGGAACATGGATTTGGATGATAAAATACACCCCAGTAAATAACAAAGTATAAACAATCTCGGATAAAAATGAGATTGTGATATTTCCCCTTACCTTAGGTCCGACTTGCTTTGTAAGTGTCAAAACCTCCTGTATAATGATTTAAATCATGTTATTGACTTATTATAGAATCATTTTAATTGTTATTATATCATATATGGTCCACTTATGACTTTATATTACCCGTTGTTTTGTAAATTCATGTTAAAATAGCATTTTGGGTAAAATCGTCTCATTTTTCCTTCGTGTTTTTAACTTGTAATTATTCATATGATTACTTAGATCATGATTAATTAATTCCAGAAAATAAAAAATAATTTATATATATATATTCAGAATATAAATATATATAATAATTCTGTAAATGGAATGAAATACACCGTTCATGGAGACGGTAGTCCGTACGTACGCAAGAACGTTGTTTTCGTTTCCTTATTGAATTGAATGGAATTAAGTAGATGACATACATATAAATATAAATAATTCTAAATCATTATTATGTCATATATTTCATTAGTACTTATTATATCTACTTTATAATCATTCATGAATGGTTAATCATTGAGAATGAATCTCATCGCGTCGTGGATACGGTAGTCCGTACGTACGCACGAGCGATGATATCGTTCCCATGGTCGTGGAATTGTGTTGAAGTGTATGTATACTATTTCAGTATCAATATCACTTTATAATAATCATATATAGTTACTCATTAAACCATTATATCCATTAAATTAAGGTGGTGGCGGAAAATAGATTACACCACGGCGTGGAGACGGTATTCCGTACGTACGCACGCGCAGTGATTTCCTTTTTCCGTAGGATGGATAGAAGGTTAATTAGATTTGTTTCATATTTATAATAACATATAAGTATTTAAGTAATACTTATGTTATTACTTTATCATGAAACAACTAAAGAAGAAGAAGTTGAAGAAGAAAGAAATTGAAAAGATCGGTAATGGATATTACCTCTTCTTTGAAACGCCTCTTTGAATCCTACACTTAGGGAACTAAGATTGGTCTTTGAAGAAGCCCAGGACCTATAGGATTATTCTACGGAAGTGGATAAGGGATTTTGGCAGGGTTTGGCGGATCATGAGTGCTCAAATTGGTGTGAGGAGGAGGGGGAGGAGGTGCCCTTTTATAAGGGAGGAGAGGGGCACCTTAGGAATATCTCAAAATATTATTTTATATTAAAGTCAAAATCGGTTTATAATGGTTCCAAAGGGCCTTATTTCGAAGATAATGTGGGTATGCGTCGAAATCCTATCAACCAATAGGATTTAAACAAGTTTAGGTTATTATTTTAACCTTATCAATTAGATTTAACTCTAAGTTAAATAATTTAACTTTTACCGTTTCTTTTTGTTTTCTTACACTATATGGTTAATACACTTACTATAACATGACAAACGAACCCCAAATTGTTTATTATTAATATATATATCCTTATCTAAGTTATGTGGCCGAACCATATATTTTTAGGAATAAAATAACAATTAAAAATATAATATTTGATTTAAAAACTATTTTGTGTCAATTTTGACACTATTTGATATATGATTTTTGTGAAAGTCATAACAGAATTATATGTTCGAAACAAGTTTATTAAATCAACACTAATATATCATAGTAACCTAGGAAATTAGTGTGATTCATAAAAAGTCTCAAATTACATTTATTGTGGTGTTTATAACATCAATTATGTCAATATTTCATTAATAAGATAGTTACTGCATCATCATTGTTTCATAAATAAATTAAATTATTTATTGTATAAAAATTATAAATAAAATACCATTATGTAGGAAATCGTTTTATATTTCTAATGAATATTTATAATAGAATTTAGCTTTTGTATAACCCTATATTAAAAATGTTTTAGTAAATAAACATTGATTTTAACTCTTTTAACTCTTCTTTGAATTAAATAATAATAAATGTCCTAATATAATCCAAGTGGACCTAAATGATAATATTTTACACATAAGGTTGTTTTTGGTCGAGATACACTTGTCCAATAGGATTAGGACATGTGCTAGGGTAATATTAATATCATTTTTACCCTTAATTACCCTATTTACTTTTAACCGTGGTAAAAAAAGTAAAAAGTTACTATTCACAAATAATTATTTTCATCTCATTGAACCACATTTTACTTACTGACATCAACCGTGTCTCTCTTATTTTTGAAATTCCATTCACAGAAGTGGTAAAATTAAGATTTATGAAAAAAATAATTTTTTTAACTTCCACTTAGTAGTTTCACTATTCATCAAAAATTGAAGTTTTTCAGAAAAATGCCAAAATTTCACCCTAAACTATAATTGATATACCAAATTCAAAAATGATTTCTATTTTACAAAATTCCCAAAATATTAGTTTAATTAATTAATTTTATAATTAATTTCTGCTGTCACAACAAATTGCGTGTTTTTAAGAGATAATAACTATCAAAATATTAACACTTGTTTATGTCTGGTGTAAATGTGAAATTACATCCAATGACCAAAATTGTATTGAATTGTAAAAATATATTCTAACTATACTTTAAAACCAATCAAATTAATAATTTATCACTATTAATTATTTCGATTAAAAAGTTGTTTTTAATTAAAATTTATTAATTTTCACTATTCATCAGAATATGAAAGTTATTCGAAAAGTACCAAAATTTCACCTTAGGCTAAATTCGATACTACGAATCCAAAAATGAATTCCATTTTGAAAAAAAAAATTTAAAAAATTTCAAAAAGTGGTTATTACTATTCATAACGGCTAGTTTTAATAATATTTTAACAGCATATTGTTGTTTAGTGAAACTCGTTATTGCGTACTACACACGCTATCGAGGAAGGTCGCGATTGCGTGTAATGCAAGGAAAGTCAAGGATGCGTGTTGTACAAGCTCCTTTTGGTGTAGCGTACAACACAATACATTTTTGAAATTAAAAAGAATATTTTTCATAAAATATTGGGTTGTTACATTCTACCCCCCCCCCCCTTAAAATGAATTTCACCCTCGAAATTCATTGGGGTTATAAATGGTTTACTATTCTAAAGTTTTTTTTAATAGAAACCCACATCGTAAAATGCATTACCAAAACCAATCTGTAAAAACAAAAGTATGAAACATAACTGTTACCCAAATAAACTAATCACTGGGTTTCCACATAGGTGAAAATATGGATATGGAAGAGAAATCTAACGATCATGTTCTGATGGGGAGTGGTAGAGAACATGGCTATGGAAAATCCAGCAATCACAAAGCCAAAAATTTGTGACGATCTAAGGTACCATCTGATTCATCAGATATAAGATCACTAGGACAACATTTTTGGTTTTCAAGATCATTTCCCTAAAGTTGAAGAATTTGAATTAGAATAAATACTTACTTTATTTTGGTACAATCTCACTGTTGTTCATGCCTTGAACAATTTCCACTTCATCTCTTAAATAAATTAAGTTGAATTTGTTATTCGTGAAGTGTTAGCAGATCATGTGATAGAATGACGGGTCATTCCATCTATCTCAAACAAAAGGTTAGCAAAAGTTATTAAATATACATAAGTCATTCTATAGTGAGATTAATCATATATGGTTCCTAAAATGGATTTATTCATTATATATCATACTGCTTAATATAATAAAACTAGTTTCTACTAAACGGGGACTTCTTGTAGGCCATTGGTAGGCGATAAAGGCCAGTCACACTTCGGTTGTGGGTTCGATTCCTACAGCTTTGTCCGACTTGATGGGCTGTCGCCCGTCCTGCAGGTTTTCCTTTTTATAAAACTATATTACAATAACTTCCCATCAATAATATCGAAAAAAAATTTCTATCCTTAAACAATACTAACTTATGTCCAACATAATTCATTCCAATCTTTAGGCTTATCAATAATACTGCAGTCCACTCTCATATCAAAGTGAAAACGATTACCAGAGATTTAATACCATCGTTGATCCCCATATATCATAAGATATGTTTTGTTGGTCACATTCCAAACATTCAAAGTCCTTAATCATGTATTATCTTGAATACCTTAGTGAAAACATGAATACAGTTAAATGTTAACACCTTCCACATACCAAAATCCTCAAAATTCTATATACTCAAACCATGATATCACTTAGTCCTTATATCAATCATGAGCTCATGAATACTGTTAAACATTTCATTTTCTCATTTTCCCTTCATTATGTGCATATCATCTTATTTTCAAAAATATCTCAATCACTTTGAATACCACATTAGACCAACACATAAATATTCCAATACTTTATGATACCACATTATTTTGGAATCCCATTACATAAACACTTAATCATTCTACCACATCGTTGTCATATTCAACATCACCAATAGTGATCGCATGTGACTTCCCTTTGTCCTTTGCCTTCAGTTGTTGCTCATGTTGATCATCACTAACCCTTGGATTAGGGAATTTATTACCATAATTCCCCATTTCCTTTCACTTGAAGCATTGAAGTGATGGTGGTGCATTCTCTGCAGTGTTTGCTTTATTCACATCATTAGAAACCCTTTTTCCATTACTTCGATACTCAGCTGCTCGATTACCTTCTTTTCCACACTTAAAACATTTTCTAGTCCCTTTCAGACAATCTCCGCCATTATTTTTTCCACACTTTGTGCATAAGGAAACGTTCATCTTCTTTTCACCATTATTTTGAGATTTCTCCTTGAAGTCCATCTTTTGTTTCTTGTCAAAACCATGAGATTGATATGTAACACCAACTTCTATTTCTACCTTGATAGCACAATGCATAATTTCTTCATAGCTACTAAAGTCTCTTATAGCTAATACCCTTCGAAGACTTGGTTTTAAGCCACTGAAAAATCGATCAACTTTACTTTCAGGTTGGATGATAATACCAGAAGCGTACCTTGCAAGTCTTGTAAAATTTGCTTCATAGGTACCAACAGATTCATCATCCCTTTGCTTCTGTTCAAGAAACTCTTTCTCCATCTTTGTTCGATGAATACGAGGGAAGTACTTACTGAAAAACAAGTTCTTGAACTCGTCCCATTCCATGGACTCAATTTCATCTCTTGGCCTCGTATTCTTGATAAGATTCCACCATTGATCAGCTTCACCTTCCAAACGATATACTGCTAAGATGACTTTATCATGTTCAGAACATTGAATAACTGAAAATATCTTTTCAGTAGTACTGATCCATTGTTCAGCAACAAGTGGATCAGAAGACCCTCTGAAAGAAGGTGGACGTTGCCTCATGAAGGACTCAATAGAATATTGTTCCCTTCTCTGCTCATTTGGATGTCCAGAATGATTCATAGCTTGTGTAAGTATAGCAATAAGATTTTGCAATCCATCTCCAATGACATTTGTTTTTTGAGGAGGACAATCATTTCATTGTCCATTGCATTGATCAACACGGTTCCTTCGGGTTCCAGCCATCGTCTAAAACCCAAAAAGAATAGTGTGAGAGGCAAAAATCATGCTAGGGAAAACAACATAATAAAGGGGGAGTACCTTCAATATCTAACATCTTAGGTTTAATTCTATGATCGTTAGAGTAATTCTAGTACTATAACCTATACGTATACATAACCATAGGGACATCCCTAGACATACCTTAGAAATATCTCTAGGAATCTCACTAATGTTTTCGCATCCTAGTTTCCAAAGGTTGACTAAACCTTTCCTCTGATACCAACTGTAGAGACCCTAAGCTTAACATACATGTCCATTACATTACTTTTGCGGAATACTTAGTAAATAACAAAAAAAACAAACACACAAGGATCGTAATAGTTTAGTGTATTTGGAAACTCAGAACGTAATATTCTAATCGTGGTGAAAGATCTTCAACATCTCCCATTAAGATCTTCCTTTTTTATACCTAAAAGCTTTATTTATATCCTGGGGAAAAGAAAAAATAAAAGGGTGAGCTCAAATGCTCAGTAAGGGTAAACAAAAGAAATATCAATCACATCATATACATAAGAACATAGCTTTTGGAAATCTTAACCTGCAAAAGAGCTCATAATATCATAACATGGGATAAATCATAGAAGTGAAATGTAATCCCAATAATCATAACTTAAAACATGAAACTTTGTGGCATACACACATAATTATAGAGAATCATTTCTTGTTAGTCAAGACTCATTGCCAAGACTATCTTAGTGGACATAGTCCCTTTCTGAATTGAGTCACCCTCATTCCAGTCCTGTTTCACTGAACCGGTATAACCTACCGTTCCAGACATGTCTATCTCATGAGATATAAAATCTTTACCCAATGCATTGGAGGGAGATATAGGTCCCACCCATCTTATAATGAATCCTTTCTTATGTGTGCCACATAATCATAAATCATACATCATCGCATAACACATGTAACAAAAATGGGATTCTTGAAACATCATCACATCATAAAACAAATCATATAAGGTAAATGACTTCATAAAAATAATTCCCTCACAACATAATCAAATCAATGTAATAATAGGGATAAAAACAGAACCCTTTATTATCTTATATGGAAAATAATTTTGATAAAACACTTGAACTCCATTCTTGAGGAAAATATCCTTTCTTCTTCAAAAACACTTTTCTTTTCTTAACATGTCATACAATTATAAACTAAAATAAGTTGATTAAAAATAAACATGAAAACTTATAAAGGAATATTCTTGGAAATAATGTTTTAAAAATCCATTCTTGCTGTATAAGTTAAAAAAACATTCTTCTCGTACTTTTGTCGGAAAAGTCAAAATGTACCTCGTTTGAAAAACAACATAAGATTCCTTTTATATTCTTTACTAAAAACTCACCGAAGGGTAAAATTGGATTTAAACTATTGTAAGTGGATGGAAATAATATTACATATTTAGGGAACATGGATGTGGATGATAAAATACACCCCAGTAAATACCAAAGTATAAACAATCTCGGATAAAAATGAGATTGTGATATTTCCCCTTACCTTAGGTCCGACTTGCTTTGTAAGTGTCTGAACCTCCTGTATAATGATTTAAATCTTGTTATTTACTTATTCTAGAATCATATTCATTGTTATTATTTCATATATGGTCCACTTATGAATTTATATTACCCGTTCTTTTGTAAATTCATGTTAAAGTAGCGTTTTGGGTAAAATCGTCTCATTTGTTGTTCGTGTTTTTAACTTGTAATTATTCATATGATTACTTAGATCATGATTACATAATTCCAGAATATAAAACAATATATATATATATATATATATTCAGAATATACATATATATAATAAATCTGTAAATGGAAAGAAATACACCGTTCATGGAGACGGTAGTCCGTACGTACGCATGAACGTTGTTTTCGTTTCCTTATTGAATTGAATGGAATTAAGTAGATGACATACATATAAATATAAATAATTCCAGTATCATTATTATGTCATATATTTCATTAGTACTTATTATATATACTTTATAATCATTCATGAATGGTTAATCATTGAGAATGAATCTCATCGCGTCGGGGAGATGGTAGTCCGTACGTACGCACGAGCGATGATTTCCTTTTTCTGTAGGATGGATAGAAGGTTAATTAGAGTTATTTCATATTTATAATAACATATAAGTATGTAAGTAATACTGATTTTATAACTTTATCATGAAACAAACAAATAATAAGAAGTTGAAGAAGAAAGAAATTGAAAAGATCGGTAATGGATATTACCTCTTCTTTGAAACGCCTCTTTGAATCCTGCACTTAGGGAACTAAGATTGGTCTTTGAAGAAGACCAGGACCTCTAGAATTATTCTAGGGAAGTGGAGAAGGGATTTTGGCAGGGGTTGGACGATATTGAGTGCTCAAATTGGTGTGAGGAGGAGGGGGAGGAGGTGCCCTTTTATAAGGGAGGAGAGGGGCACCTTAGGAATATCTCAAAATATTATTTTATATTAAAGTCAAAATCGGTTTATAATGGTTCCAAAGGGTCTTATTTAGAATCTAAAGTGGGGATGGGTCTAAATCCTCTCAACCAATAGGATTTAGACATGTTTAGGTTATTATTTTAACCTTATCAATTAGATTTAACTCTATGTTAAATAATATAACTTTTACCATGTCTTTTTGTTTTCTTACACTATATGGTTAGTACACTTACTATAACATGCCAAAAGAACCCAAAATTTATTATTATTAATATATATATATATCCTTATCTATGTTATTTGGGCGAACCATAGATTTGTAAGAATAAAATAACAATTAATAATATAATATTTGATTTAAAAACTATTTTGTGTCAATTTTTACAATATTTGATATATGATTTTTGTGAAAGTAATAACAGAATTATATGTTCGAACCAAGTTGATTAAATAGACACTAATATATCATAGTAACCTATAAAATTAGTGGGATTCATAAAAAGTCTCAAATTACATTTATTTTGATGTTTATAACATCAATTATGTCAATATTTCATTAATAAGATAATTACTACATCATCATTGTGTCATAAATAAATTAAATTATTTAATGTCTAAAAATTATAAATAAAATACCATTATGTAGGAAATCGTTTTATCTTTATAATGAATATTTATAATAGAATTTATCTTATGTATAACCCTATATTAAAAATGTTTTAGCAAATAAACATTGATTTTAACTCTTTTAACTCTTCTTTGAATTAAATAATAATAAATGACCTAATCTAATCCAAGTGGGCCTAAATGATAATATTTTACACTTAAGGTTGTTTTTGGTCTATATAAACTTGTCCAATAGGATTAGGACATGTGTTAGGGTAATATTAATATCATTTTTACCCTTAATTACCCTATTTACTTTTAACCGTGGTAAAAAAAAGTAAAAAGTTACTATTCACCAAAAATTATTTTCATCTCATTGAACCACATTTTACTTACTGAAATCAACCGTGTCTCTCGGAATTTTGAAATTCCATTCACAGAAGCGGTAAAATTAAGATTTATGAAAAAAATAATTTTTTTAACTTCCACTTAGTAGTTTCACTATTCATCAAAAATTGAAGTTTTTCAGAAAAATGCCAAAATTTCACCCAAAGCTATAATTGATATTCAGAATTCCAAAATGATTTCTATTTTACAAAATTCCCAAAATATATGTTGCATTAATTAATTTTATAATTAATTTCCGCTGTCACAACAAATAGCGTGTTTTTAAGAGATAATAACTATCAAAATATTAACACTTATTTATGTCTGGTGTAAATGTGAAATTACATCCAATGACCAACATTGTATTGAATTGTAAAAATATATTCTAAATATACATTAAAACCACTCAAATCAATATTTTATCACTATTAACTATTTCGATTAAAAAGGTTGTTTTAATTAAAATTTAGTAATTTTCACTATTCATCAGAATATGAAAGTTATTCGAAAAGTACCAAAATTTCACCTTAGGCTAAATTTGATACTACGAATCCAAAAATGAATTCCATTTTGAAAAATGAAATTTACAAAATTTCAAAAAGTGGTTATTACTATTCATAATGGCTAGTTTTAATAATATTTTAACAGCATATTGTTGTTTAGTGAAACTCGGTATTGCGTACTACACACGCTATCGAGGAAGGTCGCGATTGCGTGTAATGCAAGGCAAGTCAAGGATGCGTGTTGTGCAAGCTCCTTTTGGTGTAGCGTACAACACAATACATTTGTGAAATTAAAAAGAATATTTTTCATAAAATCTTGGGCTGTTACATAATCGGGGCTCTATTTCCTGTTTCCTGTAAAACAAATGTGATTTTGTGGGTAATTAAATCATTCCCCTGTATTTATTCCCAACATTTCTCACTATATCATCATTGTTTTTGAATAATCCAAAAATAGGGTCGTATTCTAGATTTTTTAATTTCTTTTTTTGAGTATTAATCAAATGTTATTATTTACAATGAATGGACATACCTAGTGGTTGTAGGTCCTCAATACATTTCCTGATTGTATCTATGATTTTTTTCAATGAGTCATATGAAGTAATGGAATTTTAATGACAGATATATTTTTCTAATAATACATTTTATTATTTAATTGAATTCCTATTTTTTAAATGAAACACTTTTAGGCCCTAACTAGTCCCCTGTGTGTCATGCCTTATTTCAATAAATTTTTTTGCATATTTTAATGATGCATAAAATGTTTGAAATTGATTTTGAACCTATCATAATTTAACATACAAGACCTTCAAAACCAAGAGGGTTACCTAGATTACTCTTCTTAGGGAGAATGATTATGAGAAATTTATCCTAAAGGTGATACATCCTACTCTTATGACATTATTAAAATTAAGAAATTATTCTGCTTAACAAATTGAGAAATGATATACATTTTATTTATATGAATAAATTATTTATATATTTATTATTTTAATTATTATGTTTCCATGATAAATAATTCTCTAATGTTTTATGATCATTGATGTGCCTTCTATAGGGATGGGTGTTCTATCCGTGGTCCTAGTTGTTCCATTTCTCTAATGACCTATATGTTCTTATATGATATTTTCTATAGGAATATATATGTGTTCCATATTTATTTAAAGGATATATTATAAAACATATACAAGCATGAAAATAAAAAAAACTATATTATTTCTAAAAAATTATAATTTTATATACCAAGGGAAAAACACTACATAAAAATGAAATTACAAAAATACAAAAATTGAAACAAAACGACATTTACTATAATTTCATATTATGAAAAATCATAGGCCAATAGAGTAGTCGTAGTAACATATAACATACTAAATATGATAAAAATAGTATCATAATCATGCTTAAGAAAATTTTGAATATAAAATCGAGATCGAAATTTATGTTAATGATGAATGAAATAAATGTGAGGAAATTATTGGAAGTTTAAAACCAATATAATCATTAGAATAGTAACATGACTATTGGAAAAGTAATCTAACTTTTTAATAGTAAAATAAAATTAATATTTTAAAATTACATGTAAATAACATTTAATTTTAATAAATTATGTTAATAAAAGTATTATAATTTTATAAAATAAATATTCCTATAAAAACTCAATGAATGTATAAAAATCATTGATAAAGTGTATTTGAACATATTTTGTTCAAAGGGTTGAATATTTTTATTCAAGGGATCTCAGCGATGGACACAATCAAATGATCGATGATGGATTCCCCCCCCCCTTCCTGGAGGGGGTAGGGGGGAAGATTTTTTGGTTCAACCACCTCCAGTTTCGCATGAGACATTTATAAAATTCTCTAACCCTAGTATTCTCCCTGAGTTCCAATCGATCTGTTTAAGCCCGAAGGTTCCAGATCATTATATTTGGGACCCTCTTCTCTCGATTTCATTTTTGGTATTCCCAAAGGCTTCGAGTTTATTTGATTTGACCCTAGTGGATCTCTTTAATCATTAAATGTCTTTGATTGATGAGTTTTATAACCTCGTGATTAGTAACCAGGACTTTCAAGATCGTGCGGTTGTGGGTCTGATTGATAAATGCCACATGATGATATATTTTTCTTTAGACGATGATTTAATTTTTTCCTAGTCTATAGCTTCTCACTGATGAAATGAATACAAGTCCTTTCTACTTTGATGTTCGTTTGATCTTTATATGAATCAAGACTCTCCTTTTGTAGTGACCTAGCTAAGCCTTCCTCATCTTCCATTGCCTTGTCAAAATCCAGCTATAATTCATATGTTATGGAATTTTGTGGGTCAATTCCTCTGTTTTGATGCCAGTACTTCGTCTGTGATTCACTCGATCAATCTGTGCTTTTTTGTTCAGGTGTATGTTTCGAAGCCACCAATTTAATGGATTTGGATTATGGTTTGTGATGATTTCAAGGGTGGCAAGATTCTTTCTTTGAATCAATTGTTTATTGCAACCCAATCTACTACTGACTTGGTCACCTGGCTGATAATTTTTATCCTGGAACCATGAACAGAAGGTCATATATTTCTGTAAAGAGTCTTAGTAAGTTCTCTGGCCTGGGATAGATGCTCATTGATACAGAAAATCCTAGCACAACCTTTGGATTGGGTCATTTTTCTTCGGGAAAATAAGTTTGGGTACCTTCTAATACAACAGTTTATGTGGTGTTTGATACGTTGAAGTAGGACCTTATTTTGGGGGCTAGTGTGAATCTTGATGTTATAGATGAATTTGTTCCTGGAGGATGTACTAGAGATAGAGTCAGTATTAGAGTTGCAGGTCCATTAGGGGCTCTACTGAATAATGGAAAAAATGGATCCGATCACTACGCTGCCAGCAAGGAAGATGATGGGTTGATCATTAGTGGTGATGTTGGGTAGATGGAGAGTGATATTCCCTTTAATTCAGTCTATGATGGACAAGATAAATGTGAAAACCTTCTTTGTTAGGCTTTTAATGAGCCTAACCTAAAGATGTATTCCGATTGTGGATTAAAGTTCATAGTTTCTACTTGTAACCGATTTCAAGAGTTAGAGCACAATTAAATCTCTTAGGTGGAGGAGAGTTCTCAAATATAGGTAGGTAAAAATTTGTATCTTGTTTTAGATAGAACAATGAGGAAGGAGGTGAAATATAGTCATGATTTTTTCAAGCATCTACAATGTTTGACCATGATTGATTCTAATAGATGATATGAGCAGGATGAAAGAGTGGTTGATGATTACCCAGTTGTGCTTATCCCTGGAAAATGGGGGGTTGTCTCAGATATTGACAAGGAAAATCATAATGATATAGTCAAGCCTTCATAGAGTGATGTTGTCAAGGATGGAATGTTGATGTTTGGAAATGTGGGGTCTTCCCAAACAAAAAGAAGAATGGGAAAATATTGCCCTGATCTACTGAAGCTAGTGTCCACTAGGTCCAATATCATGAAATCTTCTTAGGAGTTGATATCATTGGAGAAATTTAATATTTGAAGGAAGTATGCCATGATCCTGAAGTACTGTGAATGCTCTGAATGGGATTCAGCTACTCCAGAAGAAGTGATCGGTCATGAATGTGGTGAAGAGCATGAAATTTATAATATGTAAAAATCTTTTCTATTTTTTTGTGCATGCTTGTTGTACTTTTCATTTATCTTAATAAATGGTCAAGGGCTTTCCTCTAAATGAGATTTTTTGATATTTTGTACAAAACTATATTTTTATTTTAATAATTTAAAAAAAATACAATAGAAAATTATATTTGAAAAATGAATTTAATTTTAAAATTATAATTATAGAATTTTTTTAAGAGTAGATCCTAGGTATTTTTTAAAAAAATGATTCCTTATGGATTGTAAAAAACTTGTTGTTCAAAATATGGATGTTTTATGATGTAAAATTGAATTAATAAAAACATTATTAATCAAAAAATTGTTAAATAATGAAGAAAATAAATTTAATAAGATAAAACATTATTTTTAAAGTTTTAAAAAAAAATTGTAAAAAAATATTTCTAAATTCTATAAATGATCAATAACATCATCAATACCTTTTTATTTTTTTCCTTCATTACAATTTTATAAACTAATATAGTAATTTATATAAATGTTTAAAATTAATAAAATAAATCAATTGTATTCAAATTTTCCAAATACTATCAAATTTTATAAATATTAACTATTTTACTTGGGGAAAAATATTTTAATCTATATTTACCATACAATTATACACCCTCATGTATAAATACAACATCTCCCTCCCCTAGTGAGATCATTTATAAATCACTTCCCAAAAAAATATTCACAATTCCATTCTAATAACACTCTTTGTATCCATATGTTTGTTGTAGTTTTATCTGACTCTAATAATCCCATTAATTAGTTTGTTTCCAAATGATAGAAGATCAAATAGTGGGGAATATTTTCTCCTATTATCTATTCATTTTCATCATTTGTTTTACTAATTTAACTATATCTCAAAAGAAATCCTCTAATAATAATTAAATTATTATAGTTACAAGAAATTTATGTTTTTATGTCTTTTGAAAATAAATAAAATGTATTTATAATATATATATCCCCGTATTTGTTTTGAATTCCCCATTAATGGCCGATTTACAACATTTGAGGATGATGCCAATTATTATTTATTAGCACCTTTATGGTTAGATAGTGTATGTTATATATCAATAATTTTTTTATAATTATTTCTATTCATTATAAAACTAAATATAATGTGTAAGTGTTACCTCACTTTCCCAATTTTAGCATGACCCATTAATGGTCAGTTACCCACCTATGAGGATGTTTTCATTTTATTACTCATTTCAGTGTTAGTATCTTGTTAGTATAACTTATATATATTGTATGTATATTTAATTATATGAATTTTTATAACTTAGTTGCTCAATTTGGATAATTTAGTAATAAAAATGAATCAAAAACATTAAATCATAAGAAAATAAGATAATTAAATGAAACATGTTATTAAAAAATTTCTCTTTTAATTGGAAAATATCAAAAAATAAGCTCTAATGATTATAATTTATCAATATTTCAATTAATGAAGGTTATTTACTTGTATATTCATTTTCCAACAAATAGATTATTATTATATAAGAGGCAATAATGTGAACAAATGAAATGGGTACAAATTTTAGGGGAATCTTATACCGACTACTTTTATTTTGGGTTTATTTCCTCTTTCTCTCTCACATCATCATTATTTTTCCATATACCCTATAATTGGTTAACTATCCTTCCTATTTGTTCTTTTAGGGATATAAATTTTACACTTTTTTTGGATAAATTGTCGTATACCTCTATAATGTTTTATCATAGATTCTTTTCCACTAAAAATATCTCTAATAGTTCTTATGTTAATTCTCTTCCCCTCTATGAAATATAAAAATTTATTTTTCAATGATTAATTCAATAATAAAAATTATATCTCCCCTTATTCTTTAGTGAAACCATAATTTTTTATTTATGGATATATTTAATATAAAATATTTATGAAACACATTATTTTCTAATTGTTTTATTTTATTTTTACAATTGATAAATATTATATTTCTATATGGAATTCATGATTATCAGAATCAAATGATGTAATTACTATGATTAGAATTATATATCCTTATAATGCATTGGGTAAGGTGATATACATATTGAGATTACATATTCTATATCTTAACATCATACTATCCTTATTCACATTCTTTGTATTATTCCTTCTATGAATATGTTTTTCATGAACATGATTCCAGATTTATTCTCAATCTATGTATAGAAATGGACCCCAATGTTTTGATGTTTCATTACTATGCATGTTACATATTCCATATTCCCTTAAAATTATTTCCATATTCTTAGGATGATGGTAGCATGCCTTTGATTTGATGATTATTATTATTCTCACCCATTTTCTAACATTTATTTTTATATCATGTCATGCCATATTATTCATCACCTTATGATGATTTTATCATACACATTCTTAGATATATGTCCTCATGCGATTATATATACATAAGGAAATTTTTATGTCGAGGGGGGTGGGCTATTTGAAAGGATTTTTAAAATGATAAAAATATCATATATATTACTGTTTCTTGATTTTAATCTCTCCAAGAAAAAATTATTTCAGTTTCATAATGTATTATTTTTGTGTTTTAAATGTCAAAAATGATGTAATAATCATTTATGAAATCTATGGTTTATGATATCATGGACCATTAACAGTGTATTAGTGTTTAATTTTTCTACAATAACTATTATGTCAATGATGTTTCATTTTTTAGATATTTAACATGTTGTTAAACCAATCCCAAGATTACTTGGTTGGTGTTAAATTATTCAATTATGTGTTGATTAATGGTGATTCATCATTCACATTGGGCTACCTTGATCATCCCCATTTTTTGGATGGTGATGTATCATTCATCAAGAATAATTTAAGGTGTTATATAATAAACTATTATAATGATATGGTGATATCATGTTTATCAAGACCATGTGATGGAGACATCTTATAAACCATTTCTTTCTAGTAGTGTTACCTAAATCACATATGTAATATAATGGTGATAACTAATAATACATAACATATATGATAATGACTTATTGATAGTTTACTCATAAATTGTGTTTATACCATGGACACATCATCCTATTCTAGTACTGGCCAATATAGGAATTGTCATGCATGGTTATTTTCTAAGAACTCCACGATTCCATAGTTTATTTCCATATTTATTTTAATAGTATATAAAAATGAACATACACTTGTGAATACTAGAATTTTTTGTTATATAACTATTTATATCCTACTTATTTATAATAATATCATGAGAGAGAACCCTAGTTATCATGTAAATTGCATTCTCAAGGCCTTAAATATTGGAGAATGACCTATATTGGAAGGTTGAGAAGTTGTAGCAAGATGTGAGTGATGCGATGGGACTTGGGTAGGGACTTAGAACCTAGATGTTTTATAGTTTACTCATTTTTATTATGCATGTATCACTTTTACATTGTTATACAAAAAAACATATTTTTATGTATTATTATTTAACATTAGATTATATTTTATGTTGTGATAGGATGTGTTGTTATAGGTCAATGGCTAACCATGACTTTTAAAATCATGTTGTGATTTTCATGTGGATGACATCTACTATTTCCAATTTATTTTTGTTTAATTTTTTTTGGAAACAATTGTATACAAAATTTGAAGTCATAATCCACACGTGTATAAGGAGGTGCACCCTAGTTCTTGTGGCACCTCTGGTCAAATCATTATATAATAATTCTAGTCAGTGATATTATAAAAGTATTAAATGATCCTCTAATGGTTCATTACATTACTCAATCTCATTATTAACATTAAACACATGAGGATTGGAATGTACAATTGGGATGACATTTCATTATTATGTATTGGGTAAACCTTGCTCATAAAATTATTAATAAGGGAGGAAATTTTTTTACTGCAACATAATCATGGTTATCATCAATAACTATTGGCCTATTAATATCAAGAGTGGATTTCGTGACATTGAAAACATTTGTAGTACTATTCTCTGTACCTCACCATCATCATTGGGATATGAATGTAAATGGAATTCATCCAACCGCCACTGAAAAGGTTATTATGAAAGAGTATCACCGAGTTACTACTAACCATTAGCATGAATAACAGTCATTATTTAGATTCCTATGGGGTTTTCCCTCATATTTAAAACATTAATATAAATTAATAATATGTTTTTATAAATATTTATACCTCTATTTAGAAAGGTTATTTATTTGGGGGTGTTTGAAAAACAAACACACGAACAATATGAGTTGGCTTAACTGATGGTTTTGAACATAGTGTAAGTGCCACGTGCACAGATAATAACAAATATTATTTTCAAATTTGGGGGATAACTCTCCAATTTTGAAATATGTAAACATAATGACCAAAATAATTCCATTGAAAATTTCTAAAGGAAAATCCCAAAACCTATGGAGTATATTTTCACATTAAATTTATAATTAATTTAATCATAACTAAAAAAATACACAGTTTTAAGATATTTCATCAATGTTGATGTTGATCATTCAAGACAGTTTTTTTATTTCCATCATTACATAGGAAGGTCCCAAAGTAGATCCCCTATACTGGTGTTCCAAACATGGTAAATTGAGTTAAAAAAACTAATGGAATGTCAAATTAATGTGTAGTGGATAAATCATTTTGTATCATTCATCTAGATCACTACAATAGCATTGGGGATATAAGGATTATGTATTTTTATTTTCACTCTTTTGAAGAAGTTTGACTACTAAATTTAGAAAAATGTAATTTTCCAGTAATTATTCTCTACTCTTGATTAACCCTACATGATAGACAAAATATATTATTTATAGTTTAGGGGTTTAGGATAAAATATTATATAATTTCAAAATGGATATTAAATAATATAATAAAACATATCTATCCCCATTTAATATAATAACAATAATCATAATAATAATAAATTATTATATTGATTTTTCTAATTGGTGAAATAATAAATATAATTTTAATGGATTCTAAATAAATATTTTTCAACATACAATAATTTTTTTCTCATCCTAGTTTTAATTTATCAAATACTAGAATAAATATTTTTTAAAAATATATTCATTAAAAAAATTATTTTCATACTATGGTGAATAACTATTTATTATATATTTAACAAATAAAATAATAAATATGTTCATTGTCTGAAGAATAAATATTTATTAAATATTGGATGTCAATAATGAAGGAATTGAATTATTCATTAGTCTTGAGAATAACATTTTTTCCAAAAATTAAATTCAAATTTAATTTAATCAAGTTAAATTGAAACACATAGTGTATAATCCTTTATGCTTTATTCTCATGGGAATTCGGTGGGAATTCATAAAGTCTAAAATTAATATTAGGTAATGGGTTAATGGACCCAAGAGAAAGAAGTAATTATTGTAATATCCCCAAGCCTATACAATCACTCATTGTCTAATATAATCCTATTTTTTAATATCACATCAACCAGGATTCACATTCATGTCATAAAACTATATGCTTGATATATATTTCATTTATAATCTAAAATACACTCATTGTTAAACTATGTATATATAATTTAATATCATGGTTCTATTTCAATCAACTGGCCATTATTTCTTCTTCTTAGGGATGGAAGTGAAAAATACTTCCTTGACTTAATTATCAACACATCACTCATGAAACACCCAACATGTCAAACATTTTCAAGAAATATATCATGATGTTTTTCAAAATTTATAAAATAGAATGATTAATAAAATGAATTAATAACAATCCAATACCCTAAGGAACATTACACATACTCACATATTGTTTTACCAGATGACACATAAACATATGGAATTTTTATTGTTGGGACTTTTCTCATGATATCTTGTTGTTTATATTGGAAGGTTTGAAATTATTGAGAACAAGTTACATATAATTGTGATTAATCACACCTGAAAGTCAATATTCTTTGTTTCCTATCATAGTATGTTATCCTACTGTAGGACTATATTTAAAAATATTGTCATTGTATTTAATTTTTCACATCATAAAATGGAACTACTATAACCTTATTAGGTAAAATAATACACCATTACATTATTACATTACTGTAATGAAGAATAGTGAAATGTAAAATAAATATTTTTTATTGATATTAAATTCCTTGAATACACATATAATCCAATAGTACAAATAGTTTGTTCAAGACCACCATCTCTAACAGTTTCATGTGTCATAATTTCTGGTTTGTTTCTCTGTACATCTATACTATAGTGAACACTGAATGTGAAGGTTATATTTGTAAAAATTAGATATCAATGTGGGCGGTTTTTTACCCATGGTAGGTGCAGTTACAATGGCATGTTCAATTTTTAGAATAATATTTAATCTATAAAATTTCATTATATTGTAAAATATAGAGCATAGTTGGAAATTATCTATACAGAAAATAGAAGGGACAATATTTATTCCATTTTTCTTTCCTAGATACATTAAAGGTTAAAATTTTTTATTTTATGAACATGGTGGATATTTTATTCTACTTAGTGTTTAAAATTTAGTATAAATGAAAATGATGGAAAATATATTTCTTATGTAGTTCAACCTTAGTTGGATGTGCACATGTTTGACCATTTATATCACATGGAATATAATTTCACTCCTTTATATTTTAAATATATTTATTTTAAATATATTATGATGATAAAATGTACCATGGTACCTCATATATTACATATTCATTCTTTAAAATATTTTGTAAATTGTTTCACCCCTCCATCCACATAGTGAATGTTTTTGAAAAAATTAATTATTATGCTCATTAAATTTTTTTATTAATATTTATGTATTCCTGAAAATTTATATGATGTGGAATTTAACAATACTTATTGTTCAATTCATAGAATAATTTTTTCAATAAACATATAAATTTATGGATCAGTGAATATCGGCCAATTTTACTAAAAAACCTCAAATTCAAGAATGTTGTGATCTTATATTATTTTTATTGGAGGATGGGGCACTATCCACTCAGTGGGAAAATAAGAAATAATGAAAGACAATTATTTTTCTTCACTAGATGAGTAATCCCTCTGAATCATTGGATTACATTATTTTTAAATTTAGTTTTCAAAATCAAGGTATAGATGAATTTTAAATGTTTGGTAATGGAAGTATCAAACATGTATAAGAATTGTTCTATTCTAAACAACGTGTTTTTAATGCATATATTATTCAACCATATGATAATTATAGGTAATTTTAACAAACATTATGTTCATTAATTAAATATTATTCAACATTAAATGATTTTGGTTTATATTTATTTCAATAATAAAAATCAATTATTTTTTTAATCATGTATTCAAAATTTAGTTATAAAAATCATGATTATGAGTAGTTCTTTTCTTCAAAAGTGATGATAAATGTGGTTTTAGATAAACTTTTAATGGATGTTTTTTATCATAAGATAATTGGTTAAATATTTAGGATTTTTGATGAATAATGAATGTATGGTAAGATCACTAAATCAAGGAGACACTAAAATCATTTATAAATCCTCATATCATATCCATGAGAAATAAATAGTACAAGGTATGGCATGTTTGAGAGATGGGAAGAAGTGAATGTTAAGAAAAAGTTCAAGGAAAAGTATAAATAATCTTGTATTAAATAAGGTAAAACTAATTTAAAAAACTATAATGATGTATTGGTGTTAAATGTTGGGAGTGGTATAATTTCATGAATATAGGACACTTGTTCCTCCATCCATTCAATAATAGAAAAAAACTTATATGAAATTTTAGTCAATTTCATTTCTGGAGGAAAACCTTTCTAATTATAAGTTACTTCATAATGTTTTAAAAATGGTGATTTATAAATTGAATCAAAAAATAAAAATCATTTGACACTAATTATTTTTACTATATACCTTTACATTTTTTAAATTTATATCAATTTATTAACTTTTTAAATAATAGTACTATGCTATATTAGATTGAAAATAGGGAAAACATATATGAGTTATTATTATTAAAACATGGAGAGTAATAAAAATAATAATTATCATAATTTATGATTCAGAGAACATTTAATATTTTATAATTTAGAGGTAAATTCCAAAATATGCATTATAGATTTAATTTTATGAGTGAAAACTGAATGAATTTTCTAGGTATGAATGTAATTTCATTATATTTGGAAATAGTTAAAATTTTATTTGTGGATATTTTATCCTTATATATAATGTGATAATATAATATATATTTCTGAAATTTAATAGTCTAATAGAGAATGAAAATAGGTGGAATGTGATGTATTTGAGAACTAATAGTAGTCTAAAACATGGATGTTTCGTTGTCAGATTTTTTTACATAAAATATAAAATGGATAGAAAATAAATTTATTAGGAAACAAAATAGAGAGGGTTGTTATAACATTGGTAGAATATGAAAATTGATCTTAATAGGAGTTTTATTTTTCATTTAAAATGGAAAGGGTTGTTATATTTTATGATTTTTTTATAAGGATATATAATATAATGAATATAATATTTCATGTAAAAATATACCATCTCATAAATTGGTTGACCATGCATTTTCGATTGGGTGTGATATAGATCCTCCAAAGATAGAGAACAATGGTCATTCAAAGGATTATATAGTTTATCTAGATAGTTATCTGAAAAATATTATATCTCTTATGAGGTCTCCTTGGGCACAAAGATTAACTTAATAAAATGATTTTTCATTTTTTTTGTTATTGATTGATAAAGGGGAACTTATGTCCTAGGAAGGGGTAATGATTGTTAATTATTAAATCATGTGGTATCTAATAATAAATAATTAAATTTCACAATTGTATTTAAATAAAACATGTGATTTGTAATATTTGCCGATAATAAATATATATTTTCACAAAAAAATTAATATAGGGTTAAATAATATCATGATAGTTGTGGGAAATATTTTGGGAGACTTGTTTTTAAGGTATTTCAATACAATGGATGTATTATTATACAAAAAAAAATCTTTTTCTTAGGTGATACAATGTCATATAATTTGTTATAATTTTGGGTATAAATGAGTTACAAATTAAAATAATGGATTTTAAAACTACCTTTCATCGTGGAAACTTGAAAGAGGATATCTAAATGTTAGTACTAGAGGGTTTGTGTGTGTATTTAATAAAATATCTATTTTAAAAAATTTCCCTGATAATATATTAATGGAAGTAGGAACATAAGACATAAGATATCAAAAAATTTAGACATTTACATGAAAGATTTATTACAAGAGTTTTGAAATAGATCAATGTTGGTGTTAAATTATTTAGGTAACAAGTCTATCATACTATTATTATATATGGATAATATTTCCATTCGAAGTTCTAGTGAAACTATGATCAATTAGATAAGGATTTAGTAATATTTTAAATTTTAAGCTAGTTATCTTTTAGAGGAAAGGAGTCTTCTAATAATGAGGATCATATGAGAAATTATCCCATTAAACACGGTGTTATCACAACAATGATATTTGGGGAAGTTTTCAAATAAGTTAAAAATGTTGGAGGAAAGCTTTATTTCCATTTTAGGTGATAGTAATATAAAATTATCAAAGTAATATTCATTGAAGTTTAGTGAATAATTTTAATGCTTTGGTAAAATTACTCATATATAAGTTATTCAGAGTTTGATTTTTTCCATTATATATGTTTGAAAAAATGACTTGCACATTGTGATATTTTTCAAAAGCTATATTGAAAATATAATAATGAAATATGGGTATAAGTGAAGTGGATGATTAAATTATTGAAAAATAGCATGTATATTCTTTTTTTCATCAATAAAAGTATTTATTTATAATGAAATTTTTTTATTTCATCATCAGCAATAAAAATCATAAAATAATCACAATAGGCATATTTTTATAGCTATGATTGTACAACTGTGAGTTGGATATAAATTTTAAAAAATAAAATTGGATTTTCTAGCATTAATGTAGAATATGACTATATTACAGATCTAGGAAATGAAAATGAGTCTCACTAATTTTTAAAGTAATTTTACCAATATAAATGAGAGAAATTTTAATCCTATCAAAACCAATAATAATGTTTAATTTAGTTGTAGGTGTTTAATAGACCTAGCTAAAATCACAGTCAAATACCCACTTTAATAGTGCTAAAAAAGTATTGATAAATTGAACCCTTTTAGAAAAAAAAATTTAGTGTTGTTAAAGGTGGTATTTAACAATAACAAAAATTACTATTAAAGGGGTCCCTTTATGAGTGTATGTAAAAAAATAATGATAATGGATACCCTTAATCAGCACTATTAAAAATCACTAATAAAGGGGGTCCTTATCGGAACTTCTAGAAATGAATTGATAAAGGTTATATTTCAAAAATGATATATTTAATTAAAATTAATATATTAATATATATCCACTTTTTTATTGACCTAAATATAATATATATTTAAAATATTTTTATATGTGTCTAAATTAGAATTTATATATATTATATTAGATATTTAATGAAAAATTCCTATAAAATTATTTAAAATTTATTTTTACATAACATTTGGATAATTTATCTCAAATAATAATCATTTAATATAAATTTGAAGATATCAAAAATATAAAAATCAATAAAATATATAAAATAAGTTGGAACTTTACATCAATCATCAACCAACCAGTGCTTTTATTAACATGTTCGGTTGAGCTCTACCAAATATCAAATCAATGCTTTTGGTGGGCTCTATTCCATATAGATTATGGAGTACCCCAATCTCTAATTATTTTGAGGTAAAACTGGGCTATAGGCCTCTAAAACAAAGTATTTAGTTGGGGTACCCCTATTTTTAAACATTCGAGGGATTTTCAGCCTCGTTTAATTAGAAGTTATTGTCATTTTTTGGTGGTGAATAAATTTATTCCCTTGTCTAATATTCATATTGATATTATGGTTTTGAAATCATATCATTCCTGACAATGTTTTTTTATTTATATTTCAATATATGTATATTTTATTATATTTTTATTTACTCAATCACTAGTATAAATACATATATGAACATATTTATGTATAAAAGTATTTTTAAATATAAAAGATAAATATTTTTCATTGTATTTTTAACAAAAAAAATAATTATATTTTTTATTTACCTTAATGAAATGAAATAATATGTAGTTATGAATTTTATATATTTGTGTGTGTCTTAAAAAACACACACACATATATTAATATTATATTATATAAAAATTATTATTAATATATAATATATTTTTATAAAAAATTATATTTAGATATACCATGAATTCAAATATCTATCAAAAATAGTAATGTTATTAAATTTACAAGAAAATACACATGACATAGTGCTAAATATCATTTTGTCACATAAGGGACATTACGGGATCAAATCTAGGCATGACCAGGTATTTTCTGAACCATTCAATTTATGAGAAAGGGGGAGTGGTGAATGAAAGAGGATGGGGTATTCAAAATCACTGATAAAGGGTATATAATAACAGATATAGGGGGTGACTCAGTTGAATGAAAAATAAAATATTTTTTCAAATTTTTAATAATACATTTATAGAACTGTTAATATACAACCTTTAATATTTCTAAAAACAATCTGATAAAGGTACCCTTTGACAGTGAAAAAATAGTACTGTTAATGACACCCTTTCACATGGCTAATAATCACTAATAAAGGGTGCCTTTAATTGTGATCCTTTCGTGGTTAGACCCCTCCTTTTTACATTGCTCAAAATATCAGTGCTTTTTGAAGAACTAATAAAACACTATTGCTATTGTTGTTAAAGAACCAATTTGTAGTATTGTATGAAATTCAATGTGCAGTAAATCTTATAGAATATGTGGTTTTTGTTTATAGGATGAAACATATTTATCTGAAATATAGATTTATCATAGGATTATTATAGGGTGTATATTTGTACTTATATAAGATTCATATGATCCTAAATCCAATAGACATAATGAATAGGTGATCGTCATTGAAAATTGAGGCACTAAAATGCCTCAATTGGGATTCAATCATGTTAATGGAATATGGCTAGTAACAAAACTAGAAGATAATGTTATAGGAGTAGAGTATCTATAAAATAAGATTCCATGTGGGGGATTATTGAGATATATATAGTTTAATTAACTACAATATGGTATATAAAGTAGGTTGTGTAATTTTTATTTCATAATTTTTTTGGATATTTTATGATGTAAAAATTCACATGTTATATACATGGTAGAGATTTTATTTCATATAGAGGCCATCATTCCTTATATGTGTAAATGAAGGAGAATTCATTGAATATAAATGTAAAAAATCACTAAATTTATTTATTTTTTTGAATTTATTTCACATAGAATGTTATTCACTCTTTTGGATTATTTATTTATTTAGTTTTTGTGGTGTTTGATGGAAAAAAATACCTCTTTTATCCACAGAGGAAATGTAAATTGTCCCAAAATATCATAGTTCAGTCTTCCCATTATAGACAAAGGATAATTTCTCAAACCACATTAATCATGGTACTTGTGATGACCCAGACTCTCTTGGTCCTCCCCTATGCCAAAATCCAGGTCCTAAAGGGGTGCCATCTCGGTGAGACCGATCGACGCGACAGATCAGTGAGACCGATCAGTGAGACCGATCGGCGTGACCGATCGGTGAGACCGAATGGTGAGACCGATTAGTGAGACCGACCGGTGAGACCGACCGGTGAGACTGGATGGTGAGACCGATCTGCAAGACCGATTGGTGCGACCGATCGGCGCGACCGATCGGCGCGACCGATCGGTGAGACCGATCGGCGTCACCCGGCACTGTCGAGTTGTTTCCAGTAGCACTCTTCTTTGCGTAAATAGGGGTTTAAACACTATTCTGACTCGTTTAAGTGTGTTTTAATGACCCACAATGTGCGTAAGAGTTTTAATTAAATACTTAATCAATTCATGAGTCGGTTTAAACCACCCGACCCCCTTTAATGATGATTGGAGCCACGTGGTCAACATGCGACCCCCGCGCCTTACGCGGTTTTGCTTTTTCACCTCAACCGTCCCCGGATCTTATAAACTAAAGGTTCAGCATGTTTTCTCTTTACTCGATCGTGGATTTTTACAAAAAGCTTCTGGTGCATCGGGCGCACCACATCGTTATCCGTAAAGTTCCTCCCCCAGCCTAAAAGCCGATCATCTATCAAAAAGTAGGGAATTTCTCCTTTTCCTCTCTCTTTTGTGTATCATGTGGGGTGGACGTGCTTTTGATTCTGTAGAATTGGATAAACCAGACCTAATTAATGATAATGAACGAATCCTGTAAAAATGAAGGGGGGCTGTGATCGTTGATGTTGCTATATTAAAATCATCTTTTTTAGTTGTGCTGGCTTACGCATTCTGAAAATCGAGGCAGTTGGTGGTCGTTTTCTATGTACTAATAAACCCCTTCTGATGTTTTAAATGGATTGTTGTGGTTGTAAACTTCTGCTGTTAAAAGTAATTGGTTAATCACGTAGATCTGGCCAAATTAATTGAGGCACCAGGATCAATCCTTCCATGATAACCCCCGGTTAAAACACACGAAAATTGAAATCATGGAGTGTGTTAAGTAGTTTAAATCTGAAAATACTGGCATGGCCCTTACTTGTGTTGGTGGTGGTAGTTGGTTGTTTTCCTTTCGGGCTAATTGCTGGAGACGTGGGAGGTGATGGGATCCCCTATCTTTATACCCTTGGTGGTTGTGTGAAATTGGGTATGGGATCCCCTGTTGGTATGGATTCGTTGGCTGTGAGTTTTAAGACCGGGTGGGTACTTGTTTATATCAGAAACTCGGGTGGGATCCTCTTTTGATGAATGATATTTTGGGAGGGGACACAAGGTAGTGTCTCGGGTTGTCTATGGTTTCAGTACATAAGGATCTCACTTTTTCCTTGTTTTTGTAACATTAGAAGAGAATGTTTAAATTATTGTTTGACTTTTTACTTTCCTAGACTTATGCATATGCCTACTAGTTGCCCAGTAGTGCTTAAACATAAACATTATTACTGAACATGAAACAAGAATGGGACAAATGGGTTTTGTTGGCGAGAGTCCTGACTTGTGACATGCATGTAGTGGTGTTGTGTTCTGTAGGATGGTTCGAAAAACCTAGACTTTGGGTGAGTGCTTGTTACCTATATCTATACTGGTAGTTTTGTGTTTCTTATTCGCACCCACCAAAGTTGAGCACTTAGTGCCGAACACCCCCAATTCATGGGGGAGGCTGTTTTTCTCAACACTATTTTTGGTGGCTGGTTATTAGCTCATTTTCTGCTCCCTTTCCCGGATAGACCAAGTATCTTCGGGCAGGCTGTGATGGCCTGAGGCCCATTATTAGCCCAATAATCTTTGGGTGGGGTAGTGTGGTGGTTGGCTAGGTGTGTGCGGCAGGTGGTTTCCTAAGTGTCTTCGGGATGAAGCCAAGGTGTCTTCGGGCGTGGCAGTGGATTTTTCTAGCCCAGGTGTCTTCAGGCGTGGTGGTGGTTGTTCTGGACTAGGTGTTTGTAGGCATGGTTACATGTGACAGTTGTGGGCCAAGTGTGTGTGGGCGGGATTTTGGTAGTGGGACTACGTGAGATTGTGGCCCAGCTGTGTGCGTGTGGGATTTCGGTAGTGGGACAGCGTGTGGTTGTGGCCCAGGTGTGTGCGGGCGGGTGTGGCAGTGGGACTGCGGCGAGAATGGTGGGATTGGTCTGAATAGTAGGATGTCTCAATAACCAGTGAAAAGTGGCGCGGGGTACCCAAACATCGATGTGCTCCAATTTTATATATTACATGACTTGCGTTATTTGGTGAGTGTGCCCTAGTGTGGCTTGGGTGGATATTTTACCTTGATTGGTGTTTGGTTTACTCCTTTCTCACGGGACTTTACCATGTTCCCCCACTTGTGCACGAGAGACTTTGGTTTCCCTAATGGGTGTACATGTATGCTCACCCTACGTATATAAAACTGATTTCAGGTTTCCAGGAGGACTTCGGGGATCACATAGGACCATACTAGCATGGACCTTTGGGGCAGTTACAGTTGTTGGTATTCTTATTTGGCACTTACCATTGTAGTCACCTTTTGTACTTTGTGGCTTTACTTTTGGAACATGCGTTTGGGAATGGTTTACTTTTGGCTTTACTTTTCTTTTACCTTGGTGTTGATGAGTTTCATCATCTTACCTCTCGATCTTATAAAACAAAAAGGGGTAATGTCTTCCATTTGTGAGAAATTATTATAACCTTGGTGCTAGTCTCCACTCCGGGATCTATTGAAGGAGGGTATTGGGGGTTATTATCTCTCCTTCAACTTAAAGAAGGAAGGGTCTGGCAATCTGCTAACCATTCGCTCCTTTTTGTTGAAGTCGGGTCGTGATAGAATGGTATCAGAGGGGATGGTTGAGAGATAGGATGGAGTCTAGAGTTAGGCACAATGAGGATTGCATGGGATGGTAAGGAAACAGTGTTGGGTGACCTTGGTGCGTGAATTAGGCTGGGGAAGACCAGCTAGGACATGGGATTTTAGGGCCCCTCGTGATCTGATGCAATGACTCTGGACCTACCGAATGGCCAAGTGAGACCACACTGATTGCAGGGCAGAGACCCTAGGAAAGGTACATGCATCATAATGACTTGTGTTCTTGTGTTTCTGGGATGTCTTGGGAATTAAGAATAAATTTAAAAATTTATGAAGTTTTAAGAACGATATTCTTCACTACATGGGCTTAGGCATTCCTTGTTTACCTTGCTGTTATGGCACCTGGAAGGCGACCACATGTGGTACACACGATCGAGGCCCCGGAGACTACTTTGGCCGATCGGCAGAGAGCTGATCGAGAGGAAGAGGGTGACCGGTGGAAGAAGACTCTTCGGGCCTTCCAGCAATAGGCCCTCGATAAGTATGAGGGCAGCACCTCTGATATGAAGATGGAAGGCTGGCTAGAGGAGCTAGTTATAGCCTTCATCCTAATTCCGGCCCCGACCGAGTATTGGGTTCCTCTGGCCGTTAGCCAGATGTGGGTGGTGGCACGTCAGTGGTGGATGCTTTACCTGGGGGAGAGGAGAGAGTCTAAGGGGGCTTGGGCGGTTTTTGAGAGGGAGTTCCGGGCGGAATTCCCCTCCTCAACGATGAAGGCAGAAAAGAGGCAGGAACTACTCTCCCACCACCAGAGGAGCTGGGCGCGGACAGCTACACGCCATAGAGGCTGCAGTTCCAGTAGGTCCAGAGGTTGTTTGAGGTACGATCAGTCTGTTTAGCACTCTTGCTCATGCTTTGTTCGATACCGGAGCTTCGCACTCCATTGTTGCACCCAGTCTAGCTTGGGCCTTGGGTTTAGATGCCGAGAGACTTCCAGTGCCCCTGGTGTTGAGCACACCAGTCAGAGGTCAGACCGACTTGTTGTTCGTTTGTCAGGGATTTAGACTAATGATAGTGCCACATCAGTCAGTTAGGGATCTTTTTCTGCTACAGATTTAGCCGTACGATGTCATCCTAGGAATCGAATGGCTATTTTCTGTGTGTTCGTCATCGAATGTTTCCGAAGAAGGGTGGTGTTCACAGACTTGGATGGTCGGCGTGTTACCTTCACCGGCAAGAGGAGAATTTCGATGGGAAACAGGAGAGAGGAACCTCTCCTATGCTTGTTGACCGAGCTGACAGTGGAACCAGTAGATGCTGAAATGGTGGAAGTGCTAGAGATTGTCCGTGAGTTTATGGACATATTTCTTGAGGAGGTGACGACTCTACCCCCTCGACGTGATATCGAGTTCAGGATAGACCTGCAGCCCGACGCTTGTCCAATCTCGATGGCTCCTTACTGGATGGAACCCTCAGAGCTATGGGAGTTGCGGATACAGTTTGACGGTCTGATGAAGAGGGGTTATGTTTGTCCGAGCGCGTCACTGTGGGGTGCTCCAGTCCTGTTCACAAAGAAGGCAGATGGTGGCCTCAGATTGTGCATAGAATACAAGAGGCTGAATCAGGTAACGATCAAGAATTGCTACCCTCTTCCGAGAATAGATGATATTTTCGACTAGCTGAAAGGGGTGGGATGGTTCTTGAAGATCGACCTGCAGTCTGGGTACCACCAGCTGAGGGTGAAAGAGAGCGACATCCCAAAGACAGCGTTCAGGTGCAGGTATGGACACTTTGAGTTCGTAGTCATTCCCTTCAGTGTTACGAATGCCCCGGCTGTGTTCATGGGGCTTATGAACTCCATCTTTAGGGAATACTTGGATTGGTTGGTGGTTGTGTTCATCGACAATATCCTGATCTATTCGAGGTCAGAAGAGGACCATGCAGAGCACCTAAGGACAGTTTTTGAGGTCCTTCGATAGCACCAGCTTTATCGGAAGTTGTCAAAATGCAAGTTCTGGACACGAGAGCTCCACTTCCTCGGGCATGTAGTGTCTGAGCAGGGGGTAGCGGTCAACCCATAAAAGGTTGAGGCAGTTGTTTCTTGGGCAGAACCCAAGAATTTGGCGGAAGTCCGAAGTTTCCTAGTGCTGGCGTGTTACTATCGGAGATTCGTACACAAATTCTCATGAGTAGCAGCCCCTTTGACAGCTTTGACCAAGAAGGACTAGGATTTCGTATGGAGTGAGCAGTGCCAGTCAGCCTTCAGCTATCCGAAGGAATAGTTGGCCAGTGCCCCAGTGCTGAGATTACCCGAAGACGGTGCGGCTTATGAGGTGTTCTGTGATGCTTCAGGATAGTGCCTGGGATGCGTGTTGATGCAGCAACAAGGGGTGATCTCATATGGGTCCAGGTAACTACGTTTTCATGAGCGTAACTATGCCACCCACGACCTAGAGCTTGCAGCGGTCGTTTTTGAACTAAAGTTATGGCGGCACTACCTCATCGGGGAACGCTTTGTGGTCTTCATTGATCACAAAAGCAAGAAGTAAATCTTCTCTCAGCTGGACTTAAACTTGTGACAATGGAGATGGGTGGAGTTCCTCCAGGATTAAGACTTTGATATCTCTTATACTGAGGGAAAGGGTAATGTGGTGGCTGATGCCTTGAGGAGGAGGATGCATAAGGATGCGGTCCGAGAGTCGGTGGACGCCTAGAAGGCAATGGAGGAGTTGGCCGCCTTACACCTGGATGCGAAGACGGATAGCGGCAGAGGCTGCCTATATCATATGACAGTGCAGTCATCCCTATTTCAGCAACTGGAGGTGTCTCATTGGGGAGACCTAGAGTGCAAAGTGATGTGTGACCAAGTTGACCAGAGCAATGCTCCGGAAGGATGGATAGAAGATGGTCAAAACTGGATTCTTTTCCAAAAAAGTTTGTTTGTCCCGAAGGCGATGTGTGTCAAGGTTCTCAGTGAGTTCCAAAAATCACCCCTGGCGGTACACTTAGAAGTTTCCAAGATGTACCAGGGTCTGAAGAGGCAGTTATGGTGGCCTAGAGTTAAGCGAGCGGTGGCCGAGTTTGTGGCCAAGTGCTTAGTGTGTCAGTAAGTGAAAGTTGAACACCGAGTTCCAGGCGGCCTACTGCGACCTCTATATGTCCCCGAGTGGAAGTGGGATGACATCTCGATGGATTTCATCACGGGACTACCCAAGGTCCAAAGAGGGTACGATGCCATCTAGGTGGTAGTGGACAGGTTGTTGAAATCGTCTCACTTTCTAGAAATTAGGGAGTCGAGTACTGTGGATGCTTTGGCATGAAAGTATGTGGATGAGGTGGTGCGGTTGCATGGAGTTGCGAGGTCTATAGTCTCGGATAGGGATGCATGGTTTACCTCGCGAGTCTGGAGAGGACTGAAACATGCGTTTGGCACCCAGTTACACCTTAGCACTGCTTTCCATCCCCAGACAGATGGACAAACAGAGCACACCATTTAGACCTTAGAGGATATGCTACGGGAATGTGTTCTAGACTCAGGCGAATCATGGGTGCGATAAATGCCTCTGTTAGAGTTTTCCTACAATAATAGCTACAACTCTACCATCGGTATGGCCCCGTTTGAAGCTTTGTACGGGAGGCCATGTCGTTCACTTGTGTGTTGGACCGAAGTAGGAGAGGCAGGCATCCTTGGCCCGGAGGTGGTGCAGAACATGACATAGAAGGTTCAGCTCATACAGGAAAGGATGAAGGTGGCCCAGGACCGACAGAAGTCATATGCTGATACCAGGAGGAGGCCCTTGGAGTTTGAGGTTGGGGACCATGTGTTCTTGAAGGTCTCCCCTTGGCGTGGGCAGCGAAGGTTCGGCAAGGGGAGTAATATTTCTCCCAGATTCCTCAGACCCTTCGAAGTGTTGCGGCGGGTCAGCGAAGTGGCTTATTAGCTAGCGTTACCACCGCCGCTACTAAGGATACATGATGTATTTCAAGTGTCCCAGCTCCGTCGGTATCAGCACGATGATTCACACTTCCATGATTGGGTTGAGCTGGACATCAAGGACGACGTGACCTTTGTGGAGAGACCAGTGATGATCGAGGATCGCAAGGAGAAGGTGCTTCACGGCCAAACCATCCCCTTGGTTCGTGTGTTGTGGAGACATGGTGGGCCTGAGGAGAGTACGTGGGAGAGGGAATCACATATGCGTACCCAGTACCCTGGGTTGTTTTGAGTTTTGTTCCTTGTTATACCTGCTGTGGTAGAACATTTTGTCTTTTTGGATATGAAATGTACTGGTTTTCATTCCTCTGTTTGTGTGTGAAAATCCCTGGCTATGGGGAAGGAGGGAACCCGATCCCTAATCAATATGCATTAAGGTGGATGCGATTAAACCCGTGTGGGCGAGTCAGTTCCACCCAGAGCGGATAATACCTTGACATGGGGGAAGAGACTCCCTAACCCACATGCCCGGGCAGTTTGGCATGGTATGTTGCTTGGTTCTTGACAAGAAAGTGTTCTTAGTTAAAAATGAGGTTCACTCTTGATACGTATCTTTCGGGGTGGTTGTTTGGACCCGCCCTTTCTTTCTGGGTTGATTAAATTTTCGAGGGTGAGAATAGTTTGAGAGGTATCTGATGTGATGACCCAGACTCTCTTGGTCCTCCCCTTTGCCAAAATCTGGGTCTTAAAGGGGTGGCGTCTCGGTGAGATCGATCGGTGGGACCGACCGGTGAGACCTATCGGTGAGACCGATCGATGTCACCCGGCCTTGTCGAGTTGTTTCCAGTAGCCCTCCTCTTTGTGCAAATAGGGTTTTAAACCCTATTCTGACTCGGATAAGCATGTTTTAAGGACCCGTAACGCGTATAAGAGTTTTAATTAAATACTTAATCAATTCATGAGTCGGTTTAAACCACCTGACCCCCTTTAATGACTAGTGGAGCCGCGTGGTCAACTCACGACCCCTACGCCTTACACGGTTTCGTGTTTTCACCTTAACTGTCCTTGGCTCTTATAAACTAAGGGTTAGCCATGGTTTCTCTTTCCTCGATTGTGGATTTTCACAAACATCTTCGGGTGCATTATGCGTGCCGCATTGTTATCTGTAATGTTCCGTGCCCAGCCTAAATGCAGATAATCTATCAATAAGTATGGAATTTCTCCTTTGCCTCTCTCTTTTGTGTATCAGGCGGGGTGGGCGTGCTTTTGATTCTGTAGAATTGGATAAACCAGACCTAATTAAAGAAAATGAATGAATCCTATAAAGAATGAAGGGGGTTGTGATCATTGATGTTGCTATATTAAAATCATCATTCTGAGTTGTGTTGGCTTACGCATTCTGAAAATCGAGGCCATTGGTGTTCGTTGTCTGTGCACTAATGAACCCCTGCTGATGTTTTAAATGGATTGTTTTGGTTGTAAACTCCTGCTGTGAAAAGTAATTGGTTAATCACATAGATCCGGCCAAATAAATTGATGCACCACGATCGATCCTTCCATGATAACTCCCTGTTAAAACACATGAAAATTGAAATCATGGAATGTGTTAAGTCATTTAAATATGAAAATACCGGCATGGCCCTGACTTGTGTTGGTGGTGGCAGTTGGTTGTTTTCCTTTCGGGCTGATTGCTGGAGACGTGGGAGGGGATGGGATCCCTTGTCTTTATACCCTCGGTGGATGTGTGAAATTGTGGATGTGATCCCCTGTTGGTATGGATTTGGTGGTTGTGAGTTTTAAGACTGGGTGGGTACTTGTTTATATCACAAACTCGGGTGGGATCCTATGTTGATGAATGATCTTTTGGGAGGGTACACAGGGTAGTGTCCCGGGTTTTCTATGGTTCCCGTACTTCGGGATCTCACTTTTTTGTTGCTGTAGTAACATTATAAGAGAATGTTTAAATTGGTGTTTGACTATTTACTTCCCTGGACTTATGCCTATGCCTACTAGTTGTCCAGTAGTTCTTAAACATAAACATTATTACTGAATATGAAACAAGAATGAGACAAATGGGTTTTGTTGGTGAGAGTCGTGACTAGTGACTTGGATGTAGTGGTGTTGAGTTCTGTAGGCTGGTTCGAAAAACCTAGACTTTGGGTGAGTGCTTGTTACCTATATATATACTTGTAGTTTTTTGTTTCTTATTCGCGCCCCACCCAAGTTGAGCACTTAGTGCCGAACACCCCAATTTCAAGGGGGTGGGTGTTTTTTCCAACACTATTCTTGGTGGCTAGTTATTAACTCCTTTTCTACTCCCTTTCCCGGATATCCCAAGTATCTTCGGGTAGGCTGTGATGGCCTGAGGTCCAATATTAGCCCAAGAACATTCGGGTGGGGTAGTGTGGTGGTTGTCCAGGTGTGTGCGGCAGGTGGTTTCCCAAGTGTCTTCGGGATGAGGCCCATGTGTCTTTGGGCGTGGTAGTGGATTTTTCTAGCCCAGGTGTCTTCGAGCGTTGTGGTGGTTTTTCTGGCCTAGGTGTTTGCAGGCATGGTTACGTGTGACAGTTGTGGCCCAGGTGTGTGCGGGCGGGTGTGGCAGTGGGAGTGCGGCGAGAATGGCGGTATTTTTCTGATGCATAGGATGTCTCAATAACCAATAGGAAAGTGGCGCGGGGTACCCAGACATCGATGTGCTCCTATTATATATATTACTTTACTTGCGTTATTTGAGGATTGTTCCATGGTGAGGCTTGGGTGGATATTTTACCTTGATAGGAATTTGGTTTACTCCTTTCTCATGGGACATTAGCACGTTCCCCCACTTGTTCACGAGAGGCTTTGGTTTTCCCTATTGAGTGTACTTGTATGCTCACCCTACGTATATAAAACTACTTTTAGGATTCCAGGAGGACTTCGAGGATCACGCGGGACCATACTAGGTGGGACATTTGGGGCAGTTGCAGTTGTTTCTTTTCTTCTTTGCTACTTACCTTTGTAGTCACCTTTTGTACTTTGTGGCATTACTTTTGGAACATGCGTGTGGGAATGGTTTACTTTTGGATTTACTTTTCTTTTACCTTGGTGTTGATGATTTTCATCATCTTACCTCTTGATCTTATAAAACAAAAAGGGGTAATTCCTTCCATTTGTAAGAAATTTCTATTCCCTTGGTGCTAGTCGCCACTCCGGGATCTATTGAAGGCGGGTCTCGGGGGTCATTATCTCTCCTTCAACTTAAAGAATGAAGGGCCCGACAATTTGCTAACCCTTCCCTCCTTTTAAGTGAAGGCGGGTTGTGACAGTACTTGATCATTTTTTCTTTCTAATATTTTTTCTTATTCTTTAATTTCCATAACCCAATAATTATAAGTCCTTTAATACTTAAATATGAGGTTTGGTTTTACATATAATGGAAAATTATATGTTTTTTCTCCCCTTTATGCTTCAATCAATATATAGAAACTCTATTCATTTGACGCCAACCATATCTATTACACCATATTTTATGTTATATAGTGCTGTTATATCTCAGTCATGTAATATTCATTGAAAAATTTCATTTTCTCAACACTTATTTACCAAATATAACCCCCCTTTCTATGAACTTTTTATTATATAATCAAGTATGGTTCCCAATAATAAATTCAAATTAACTCCCTTATTCTAATCTTATTCATCCTCCAAGAGTATGGAAAAATAAAATGACTATATTTTCCACAGTTTAGTATATTTATTCAACAAATCATCTTTAAAATATTTGTATGTAATTTTGTTTCAAATTCTAGTGATGGTTTTTTTCTAAATTATTTTGTCTTCTGTTTTTCCCCATTCATCATGATTCTCTAATATTATCTTCATTCCAACCAATAATGTGTTTGTGTGTTCTTTATATTTGTGTGTGTATATATTTGTTAAAATTTATTCATACATACATAAATGAAAAAATAGGTATAAATACAAACAGGTAAACACATATATATACATACTTATATATATATATATACATGCTTACATACATGTGTGTTATATATATACAAATATATATTAATAATATTAGTATTGATCTAGACACACACACACACACTCATAGACACACACACACACATTTTAGTATATATAAATACATATATTCATATGTATTATGTTTAAATATTATCATTAAAATATTTACATGTACATTATTTGTATATGTTTAATAATTAATTTTATTTAAAATGTATAAGTATTTGTGAATTTTATAGTTATATTTTTATATAATACATAAATATTTGATTTATGGCCTATTTGTATTTTATAAAGTGTGTGGGTGTGGGTGTTTTTTCATTGTGTTTACATATATATTACTTATATACTATTTCTATATATGACTTACAAATTCGTATATAATTTTATATTGTGTTTTTAATATATATATATATATATATATATATATATATATATTATGAACTATATATTTAAGTTCAAATATATGTATATATGTACACACACTCACATAATACATATATATATATGTGTGTGTGTGTGTGTGTTTTCATTATCGACAATGTTTGTGTGTGTGTTTTTATATAGTATATATATGTTTGTTCTCTAATGTGTGTGTTCATAGTGTGTATTTATTTATATTTTATATATATTTGTGTTCTCTAATATATATTGTGTGTGTTTATGTTATATTATATATAAATATATATATATCAATATGTGTAGTATTATATATTAATTTTTTTAGTTATATATATAAGTTTGATACTCTATTGTATCAAATAAGATGAATATGAATATAAAAATGTATTTATTATAATTATATTTCAATGTGTGTGAGGAAGTTCATAACAATTTCACCAAATTTTCAATGTAAAATGAGAATATCTCTTCAAGAACCATGTGTTCATGTTTACATTATTTTTATTCATCGAAAATTGATCTAGCTGAATTGGAAGAAATTTGATACGTTAGAGTCGATCAGTGTTGTAAATGTTATAATAAATATGGATAAAGAGTCCATTATATGAAATTAAAATATATTTAACAATCCATGTAATAAAATTACAAGTGTATATGATGTTTTAGATTGTGTTAAAAATGATAATTTTAGTTTGAAGATGAAATTAACATTCATGAAAAAAACATTATATAAATTTAATAAATATTAATAGATGAAATTATTTAATGGTTATAGAAATTTTACAACTCTATAAGTGGTATAAAGACAATGTAACCAAAATATAATAATGAAATTGATATTGTGATTCACGTTTCATACTGTTAGAATAATTTTTGAAGGAAATGGTTATTGATTAAAATATGATTTTGGTTAAAAATAAAAACCTAATAATTTTTATATTATAAGGGAATGGGATATAAAAAACATTATTTCCTTAATGACTTTATATTATTTTAAAATGAGTGTGAATGAATATAGAAATACCCCAAATGTGACGTATCTCATTAAAATAAAAATAAATAAACTACTTCAATTTTCTCGGTAATTTCTAATAAATCCAATATTTTCATCATGGTTTAGATGTTAGAACACTAAAAGTATATATCTATGACGTGATGGATTAAGACTTACAAATGGTAAATTATGACACCGAATATATTCTCTTCAGTATGAGAAAATTGAAAATTAATATCCAATGTTTTGAAATAATCCTTGAATATTTCTACTTGCTAAATCTAGAGACAGAATTAATCTAAATTGTGTATAAAGAAACACACATATAACTTTGATGGTTTTTTAATGATGTATAATATATAATAAATTTAATACATGATGTCAAATTAAACTATGTTTTCAATTATTATTTCCAGTCCAAAAAAAAATTAATGAGATTAAAATATATTCAACTCCACCTGTTAAATGTTTCATTTTATCATGGGATGGATGATTTTCTTTGTTTTATTTACACAAGAATGAATAATTATTATAGATATCTATATTTTTTTATTAACAAATATTCCCCCTTATTATGTTAATTTTTATTTTTATAATATTAAATAAATGCTTGTATATCACATGGTAAAAGATGGTTTATTCTCACTTAGGTTGAAAAATTACTATAGAGACACTATTCCTTGGAATTAAATTGTTATTTCCTCTATAGAGTCAATATCGATCATTGATAAAAATATTCAATTTAAAATTTGATTAATTTTCCCCCTCTCTATTAATAGATGAATAACTGCATGTTTTATTTTAGATTTATTAATACATATCAAATAAAAGAAGAAAACATCAACCCAAATTGATTATTCCACAACAACATTCAATATTATTGGATAAAATAAAATAAATAAATAAATAATGTTAAATCTTTTATATACTAACATTAATTTTATGAAGATTATAAAAATGATCTTGATTGACATCCCAAAGGGAAATATAATAGAATCATTCCTCCTAATATATGAATTGGCACTATGAATCTCCCAATGATTATAATGGATCATTTATTAAATATTATTTTATAGAAACTTATTTTAAGAGACGGATAGAAATATATATATATATTTTCAACATGAGGAGTTATGACAAAAGTAATATTAAATGATCATACTCGCGTAAAAAATGATGTAATCTATTTATATAGTCATCCAATGACTCTATATGGAATAAGAACATTCATCCATATTAATGAAATTATTTCCAATAATTCAAATATTCAAAATCATTTCAACATAAGAGCTAAAATATATGATAAATATCTAAATTTTAAATAATGATTCATCATAGTGAAAATGCTCAAATCATAATTACATGATAATAAATATTGATCATGTTATCTTAGAGAATGAAAATTAATTTTCTCCATGAAATATCGCATAACAAATAATCATTATTTTAGTATAATGTTATGTGGTGAGAATTTATATGACCTGGTTTCTGCAAAAATAACCAATGATGTGGTAAAAATCACCACATCATGTTTTCTAACATTAGGTAATATTTCTGATAATATCCTACATATACAGACAATGAAAATTATATCCTTGAATGTAAAATTCAGTCTAAAAATATTATATTATATCCCATTTCTTTGGCAATGAGTGATGCTAAAACCAACACCAGGTGAATCACATCAACTCATCATTATATATCCATAATAATATTTCAATGTATCTATAATCATTACCACCAAAACCATAACTCAGATCATGTGATACTTCCCCTATATATAACTTCTCACTCATTTAATTTTGATTTCAATAATGGATCCCTGTCACATACATGACTTATTTTAAAGTTATATCCCATTTAATTTCCATTCATGCTTTGTTTTGAGGGTTTCCCAAGCTTTTATGGAGGAATGGGTTACTTTTCATGAATTGGGCCAAACCATGAGCCTAATTCCAAATTTAAAATTATATTTTTATTCCATTATAACTCCTTCATTTTCAATATTTTTCATCCATTCCAATTCCTAGTTGTCTTCCCCTGACCTAGTAACACCGCCATATTAATTGGGACCATTTAGGAATCCATAGTCATGGTGGATATGCGTTTTTATTTAAGGGATTGGGACCTCCCTAAAGCTCATTTTCTGCATTAAAAAATTTTCATTCTTTAATATATCTTATAATATTGGCATTTCTTCGGAGATTCCAACCCTCACCTGAGTCCACATACCTAAGGAGCGCCCCCATAACCTCATACAACAATTTGGAGCTCAGTATATTTGCGAAAGCAGTGAAAACCTCTCTGGATTTCAGAAATCCCCAGATTTGGAGAGATAAATTTATCCTAACATAACTCCTTCTATTTTTACTCTATTCCCCCATTATTGTTCCTAAATGATCTCAAAATACTTTTTCAAACCACCCATTAATGTTTGGATGTTTTAAAATTTAGATAATGGTGGATTTTGGGTCGTTTTTCTCAAGATTGTTTTAGGTAAGTGTTTCTCTCTTCAATTCCTCCCTTCTCTTTAGGTTTTCCACCCTATTTCATGAATTTATAGAATTTCTAGAATTTAGGGTTAGATCCTAGGGTTTTATTTGGTGTATTTTTGTTCAAATATTCTGTTCTAGGGCTATATTTATCTTCCTTGTTGTGCGGTGATGGTGCGGTTGATGTTTTGCACCATGTTTTGAGGGATTCGACACTTTCGTTAGGTGGGTCCATGTGTAAACAATTATTGATGCGTTAACATGCTTTATTTATTCATTTTTCATATTTCTCATATGCTAGATATGGTGCAAAAACTGTTTATGATTAATTTGGTTTAGTGTTTAATTGTATAGTTTCATTTTAACTTGACATTGGGTGTTTTTGTGTGTAACACATGGGGTATTATTTGGGTTTATTTTATAACATATGGAATTGGTTTACTGAATACTGATTGGCCTACCAATTATGGTTTATTAATGTATTAGTGTTATGTGGGCCTAAAAAGAGGGTTTTTGAATAGGTTTTATGGGTTAAACATTGTTATACTTCTTAGGAGTTTTTTATGAAAATGTGTGTTTTCATTTGGATCATTTGTTGTATTACTAACTGTGATTTTATAAAACCTGAAAGTGGTATTATAAATGTCTCTAGGGCTTAAAATTATGTTATGTAAATGAATTGGTATGGTTTTTGGTATTAAATTGGGGTTTTGAAATGAGTTTTGTGTGCAGTTATATTTACTTCACTTGGGTTCATTTTATGAAAATTTTAAATGTGTTAGTTGGTTAAAAAAATTGGGAAAAGGTTGAATATGCACTGTTTGGTATGTGTTTTCACCTATTTTGGTGTTTTGAATAGATTAGTGATGTTTTAAAATTTCAAAAAAAATTAGAATTTTTTGTAAATTTCTGAAATGTTTTATTAAATTGTGTTGTTGGAGCGAAACTTGTTTATGGGCTGTTTCATGTAAGTTTGAGTATAAAATGATTTTGAAGGTAAAAACGGTATTATGTAACAAGTGAGTGGGCTATTATGAGAGTTTTAATATATTGTAATTGTTTTATAAAAATGTTTAATGGATTTGTGGAAGTGTTAAAGAAATGTGAAAAGTGTTATGGGCTATTTTGGTGTGAGTCTGATTTCAAAATCAATTTGAATAAAAAGTGGAATTTTGTGACTTGTGTTGTATACATGTGGAAGTTTTAGTGAATTTATGATATGTAAATGTTATTTTCATGTGAAAAGAATATTCATTGACTTGTTGAACTTGTTTGTTCACAAAGTGAAAACCCGGATATCTAGGTGGGTGGACATGTACTAGTACGCTAGTGAATCCGTGGGGTTTGGACCCAGTTTCACTTAGCAAGATTAACACTTACAACTCTAACTAAACTATGATGATGATGATGATTGGGGATCACTGTGTTATGGGTATGTTCCCTACTAATGGATCGTCCACAAGAATAGATATTTGTGATGGTTACTCTCACCGAGATACGAGGTACCTTGGACCCACAACTAGCTTGTGCCTAGGAGTTATTTCCCATTTATTGTGCTCACTAGATATTTTGTGCTTACTGTCGGCATATGGTATGAGTGGCTAGAAATTTCAGTAGCATTGGTATTGATTTTAAATGTGTTTATTCTTTAAATTAGCCCGCCTAAAAACGGTTTTAATTTAATGTTTCATCTTTTAGAAATTGTAACTAGCATTTCATGTTTTTGAAAACATGCATGATTTTCATCTTTAAATGTTTATCTCATGTAATATCTTAGTGTTTGTATCCTACTAGGAGTTGGATCACACCCTACTTACACCCTTGGGTGTAACTATACTTCAATATATTTTTTGTCATGGGTTGCATACAGTTTTTAGTGCTATTAGTTCGGGTTTCTAGCAGGTCCTTAGTGGTGAAGTCTTATGGGGATTGCTTGAGGGATGTGCCTATTTCCATGCGGAGGTCCTTGGGATGTCCTTATTTTGATTTGTAACTTTTTAATGGTCTTTTAACATAGTTTTATCTTCTGTATTTCAGTTATGAAATTTTGTAAAAGACGGGTTTTGTTGAAAAATACATATTTGTTTTATTGAGATTGTTTGTTGTTTAATGTTTATAAAATCCGGTAAATCATTCCCAATTCACATTATATGATACCCAGGAACTTGTTCCAGACTGTGGGGATTGGGAACACACTTTGGGCCTTGTCACAGGCTGGGTTTGGGGCCAGGTTTGGTGGTGACCAGATTCGGTTCCTGACAAAATGGTATCAATGTAGGTTAAGGTAAACTCTTTGGGTCATGCTATTTGGGGATGAATCTGGATATTATGGAGTTACGATTGTATGGGCTTGGTATTCTAGTTATGGTTAGTGTGCCCGATCACCAAATCAAATGGTAGGATTCATGTTTCCAGGGTAAGTCCGGATTTATCTATGTCCTTTGGTTTTCTTTGTTTGATGATGGTTAGGGGAAATGAAAATAGAGTTGGGTTAACGGCCTCAGTTAGCTCGCAGGGCCTGGAAAGCCATATGTATCTGGGGATCTTCCCTAGAACACTCTCTATGATAGTGAAGTGATTTGAATATGGTCTCCAACCATATTTCCATGTTACCCACTGAAACTAGTTTCCTCTCGCATTTTCTTGTGTTCTTTAGTTTTGAAATCATCGAACATTGGTTTTAAAGTGACATGGTTTTAAGAAGCGTAAAGTTTTTGTGAAATTATTTTAAAATAATAAGGGAATCTTTTGGTTACTGAAATGGTGGAAATGAATTTTAAAAAAAATTAAATGGAAAAATGGTTTGCTTACACCTCTTTTGAAAGCAGGAACTATATTGATGTTGGTTTTGTAAAGTGTTTCCAATAAGGTTTTCTAAAAAATCAAAAGGTGTTTTAATGGGATGAGCTGTTTTTATATTTATATTAATATCTTGATAGAGAGTTCTTTTCAAATTGGTTTTGTCTTTCTAAAAAGTTTTTTTAGATGTGTATTGGTATTTTGATCTCACAGTTAGCATTTTTCATAAAAATGATGTGTTGGTTTACCGTTTTGGTTTTGAAAAGTGGACATATATTTTTTTAACCTTTAGTATTTTCATAAGAAACCACATGCATGGGGATATATGGGATTATGGATGGTTGATGGAACGACTGTATGAGTATTTGGATGGATTTGAGGAGGGTGCACGATGTGGTACAGAAACACCCATGTGTAAGGCCCATGGGGTACCATTGGTGGATACGCTAACCGTTGAATTGTTTGTTTTCAAGAAATGTTTTTAAATAAAAACATGATGTATTGATGAATTATTTAGGCTGGATTATATTATGTGTTTTTTTAGAATGTTGATGTTGTGATATTTTTTGATTCCAAGAACCCCTTCTATTTGAACTTTGTTTTGGGTTTATGTTTGGTCGGTAAGCTGGGTAGAAGGACCGGTTAGTAGTCTCCTCTGAGATATGTTTTGGGAAACCTTTATGGTGGTTCCATTTAAGTGTTTGGATTTCGTTTATGGATTGCTTTCCCAATGGTCTAGCTTGGTTGGGTCCTTGGGTACTCTCATTTGATATGGTAAGCCCCCATTAAGGGTTAATGCATAACTGAAGTGCAACTCGAATTGTTTCTCCATTGGAAAATCCTCCAGTTGAACAATATAAATAATCTTTTATCAATATTTTTTGATAGAGTCTACACCCATTTCTATCTTTGATTTTTAGATCCTCTTGTAGCAGGAGAGTTCTCATGGAAGGTTTAAAGAGACCATAGTATCTTAAGTTTCCCAATTCGTCGAAGATGGAAGTGGTCTAGAGTTGTTAGTGGGGATGAGTTTCTCAATGGTGTCTAAGAGGGCCTCTGGGTTCTTCACAGTTTCTTTCAAGAATGAGTTCATGTTAAACCACATGTGTGGGAAATATAGTCACGATTGGATATTGTGGGAACTTTCTATAATTGTGTGTTGTTTGGGGATGTTGTATAAGGTCCCTCTCCATACATTGTTTAAATCAGTCACAATGGTCATGTTCGGTGATGCCTTATGATGTCCTGTGCTCGATTGACCACAAAGATGAAATTTGGGAAATCATCGGGGTGCCTCTATTGTGTTGGAAGAATTTATCCCTTGGAAAAACATAAAAATAGTCCATTTTAGTGGATGGTTCATATAGGTTTTCATTACTTCTATTTTTTCTCACCTGAACAAACAAGGTGTTATGTGTGTGTGCATCTTCTAAGCCCATGTCTCATTGAAATATCAAGGTAGGTTAAAGTGAGTTTGGAATGTGTTATGTCTTGGAAAACATATAGGGGATTTCACTGTTGTTTTTGGTTGCACCGAAAGAAGAAATCTCCTTCATGGGGTTTCCAAAGCCTAACTATGAGGCTGATGATTCTTCAATCATTTGAGCTCCAACCATAGGTCTCGAAGTGAAGCTGGCTCATAGTTAAGGGAAATCACAGGATCGTTTAAACCCTTGTACAAAGTCATATCCTCGATAAAAAAGTGAGAAAGAGTTTAAACCTATGTTTTCATCATCTTTCATCTGTTTTTCATGTTTGGTAGAAATAGGTGGAGGGTCGTGTACCCATGTCATCGCCCAATGTTATTCCCTCCTGCTTTTGGTTCCATTGAGTCTTTGGAGAAAGGTTTGAAGTTTGTCTAGACTGGTTGAGAATACAATTTTCACTTGGTTAATAGTGACCATGCCCCATACAACCATGTGGATGAAGGATCCACACTTTTAGCACATGGTTTCCCAAACCATGTTGAGTAACCATGTAACCTTCCTAACTCTTCAAATTTTGGGGTCTTTCTGTACCGGCCCATGCTGGTCAGTTAGGATAGTGGGTTCTTATGGTGGGGAGACCCACTATGAGTCTTATATAAGATCATTCGTAAATGTCCAATATATGTATATCCATTGTACTGGGGAGTTTGTTCAGGCCTACCCCTATTAGTGTCCTGATTCTGTCTCGGGAAAAATATTGGTTGTCTCTTATGGTGGGGAGCCTATTTTTGTTCCCCCGTACCAGTAACTCAAATTTATCCATGATCATGGCTTGATGGTAGGTAGTATCATTTGGAGCTATCAATCTACCTATATCTTCCTTGGGTAAACTTTTAGATTGGAGAGTGACCAATGGTTTAGTTATAGCAAGGTAAGGGTAACCTTGTTCGATGTTGTCGTTCGTTTAGGTGAATTTCTTGAGTCTTGTTCGTAAAGTGTTTAAGGAGTTTTATTTTGGGATAAAGGTTGAATTTGATTGACCATTTTAGGAAAGTGGTTTAATTGTTGGTTGAGAGATTAATCCTTCATTAATTGATCACTGGAGGTGTTTTGGCCTTTGGGGGTGAAACCTGGCAAGGGGGTACCTATTGGTTTCTCAATTGGGTTTTGTTGTTAATTTGTCCTTAATATGACTTTTTGGGGTGGAATGTTTTCATGGTGGGGATAATTTTCACATAAATTACTTATTATATAGTTAAATTCAATTTAATTATCATTAATTCTCTGTTTTGAGGGTTACCGAAGCTTTTATGGATGAATGGGTGAGTTTTCATGAATTGGGCCAAACCGGGAGCCTATTTCCAGATATAAAATTACATTTTTATTTATTTATAACTCTTTCATTTTTCATCATTATTCATTCATTCCAATTCCTAATTTTCTTCCCCTGACCTATTAACACCATCATATTAATTTGGAACATTTAGGAATCCATAATCATGGTGGATATGGTTTTTTCTTTAAGGTATTGGGCCTGCCCTAAAGCCCATTTTCTGCTTTAAAAATAAAATTGAATTCATTAATATCTCCTTCAATATTGGCTTTGTTTTAGTGATTCCAACTCTCACCCAAGACCACTTACCTAAAAAGCACCCCCATTCCCTCCTCCAACAATTTTCAGTTCAATAGACTCACTAATGTTGTTGATACTGCTCTGGATTGAAGAAATCACCCAGATGTGGAGAGGTAAATTGTTCCTTTCATAACTCCTTCTATTTTTACTCTTTATTCACCCATTCTAGTTCATAAATGATCTATTAATCCCTTTTATAACCTCCAATTTATGGGTGGATGTTTTAAAATTCAGATACTATTGTATTTTGGGTCGTTTTCTACAAGATTATTTTTGGTAAGTGTTTCTCTATTCAATTCCTCCTTTATCCATAGGGTTTCCACACTATTTTATGAATTTATACAATGTCTAGAAGTTAGGTTTCGAACCTAGGGTTTGATTTGGTGTATGTTTTGTAAAATATTATGTTCTAGGGCTGGATTTATCTTCCTTGTGGTTCGAAGGTGGTGCGGTTGATGTTTCACACCATGTTATGATGGATTCGACACTTTCGGTAGTTGGTTTCATGTGTAAAAATTATTGATGGTTTATCTTGCTGTATTTATTCCTTTTTCATATTCTTAATATGTTAGGTGGGGTGAAAAAATGTTTATGATTAATTTGGATAAGTGTTTAATTTTATAGTTTCATTTTAACGTGAAATTGGGTGTTTTCATGTGTAACTCATGGGGTATTATATGGGTGTATTTTATAACATATGGAATTGGTTTACTAAATACTATTTGGACTGAAAATTCTGGTTTGGTAAGGTATTAGTGTCATCTGGGCCTAAAAAGAGGGTTTTTGAATAGGTTTTATGTGTAAAACATTGTTATATTTCTTGAGAGTATATTATGAAAATTTGTGTTTTCATTTGGATCATTTCAATAATTATTCAAGTTGATTTTATAAAACATGAATGTTGCTTTATAAATGTCTCTAGGGATTACAATTATGTTTTGGATAGGAATTGGTAATGTTTTTTGTCTTAAATTGGTGTTTTAAAATGAGTTTTGTGTGAAGTCATATTTAAAACACTAGGGTTCTTTTTATGAAAATTGTAAATGTTTAATTGGTTAAACAAAGTAGGGAAAGGGTTCATATGTACTGTTTGGTATGTGTGTTCACATAATATGTTGTCTCTAAAGATGAATTTATGTTTTAAGATGTCAACCATTTTTAGAATGTTTTGTAAATTTCTGAAATGTTTTATTAAATTGTGATGTTGGAGCGAAACTTGTTTGTGTGATGTTTCGTGTAAGTTTGATGAAAAAATGATTTTGAAGGTAAAAGGGTTTTATGTAACAAGTGAGTGCCTTGTTATTAGAGTTTTAATATATTTAATGGTTTTATAAAAATGTTTAATTGATTTGTGGAAGTGTTAAAGAAATGTGAAAAGTGTTGTGGGCTATTTTGGTGTCAATAGGATTTGAAAATCAATTTGAATGAAAAGTGGAATTTTATGACTTGTGTTGTATACATGTTGGCTGTTTGGTGATTTTATGACATGGAAATGATATTTTAATGTGAAAATTATATTCATTTACTTGGTGAACTTTTTTGAGCACAAAGGGAAAACCAGGGTATCATGGTGGGTGGACGTGTACTAGTATGCTAGTGAATTCGTGGGGATTGGCCTCAGTTTCACATAACATGATTGATGCTTAGAACACTAAATAAACTATGATCATGATAATGATTGGGGACCACTAGGTTATGGGTATGTTCCAAACTAGTGGCTCGTTCAAGAGAACATATAATTATGATGGTTACTCTCACCGAGATACGAGGTACCTAGTACCCAGAACTAGCTAGTTCCTAGGAGTTATTTCCCATTGCTTGTACTCACTATGTATTTTGTGCATACCGTCGGCATAAGGTATGAGTGGCTGAAAACATCAGTACCTTTTTTATTCATTTTAAAATTTTTTATTCTTTAAATTAGCCCACCTGAAAACTGTTTTTATTTAATGATGCATCTTTTAGAAATTGTAACTAGCATTTCATGTTTTTGAAAACATGCATGCTCTTCATCTTTAAATGTTTATCACATGTAATCTCTTAGTGGTGGTATGCTACTGGGAATTGGATCACACCCTACATACACCATTGGGTGTAAGTAGACTTGGTTATTTTTGTTGTTGCAGGTTGGTTATTATTTTTAGTGCTAGTGGTTCGGGTTTCTAGCAGGTCCTTGGTGGTGAAGTCTTATGGGGATGGCTTGAGGGTGGTGCCTCTTGCCATGTGGAGGTTCTTGGGCTGTCATTATTTGGTTTTTTAACTTTTTAATGGTCTTTAAACATAGTTTTAACTTATGTAATTCAGTTCTAAAATTTGGTAAAAGACAGTTTTAGTTGAAATATCCATATTTGTTTTGTTGAGTTTGTTTGTTATTTAATGTTTATTAAATCAGGTAAATCATTACCAATTAACATTATAGGATACCCTGTAACTTGTTCCAGCATGTGGGGATCAGGAATGGCCTTCGGGCCTTGTCACAGGCTGGGTTTGTGGCTGGGTTTGGTGGTGACCAGATTCGGTTCGTGACAATCCCCATTCTGTAAAACAAATTGCTTCTCGATGACTCATCATCAACAGAGAATACATATTCTCTAAGATTGTAAATTATATAACATCCCCCAAAATTGAAAATATCAATTGTCAAAAAATCAAAATGGAATATACCCAACTTATAATGATTTCAGTTTTATCTGAAGAGACTTATCCTATTTTTGGGATTCGGTCTCCTAAGAGCTTCCCCATTTAAAGATGTTAAATTTAATATAGTATAAATCTTTGGAGAAATTAACTGATGTTTACATTTATTTTCGATTTTTGTTTACACATGTGTTGAAACAACATCTAATTAAGACTATGGTGGGGCCATGATTAAAATATCTTAAGAATGAAACAATTATTTATATCCCACACATAGGTTTATATAGTTAAATGATCATTCCTCATGATAAGAGTATCAAATGGTAAATATAAAACAGAAATTGAGTATATGGTGAGTTTTTTAAAATAGGATCTGTGTATCTTTTATTCACAATGGGACCCTTGGGTTTTCACTATCATCAATGCAGTAGATTACATACTTTAATTTATTAAATTAAATCAATCTACTTTTTATAGAATCCTTAAAAACACTCTATATAAATTCTATTATATTTCCACACTAGGATTTGGAATATTTACTTATTCACATAACATTGGGGATATGCATAGGTATAAATGGGATCCTAGTGATATTAACATAAAATCATAGGATGAAATCAGATCAATAGTGAAGATGATGAGTGGATCATGTGGCTTTGATAATGGTACTATTGAGATAGTCATTATTCATTGAGTTGGAGCATTGTTATTGTTTCATCTCACTCTATATCCAGTTATTTCCATTAATGGATTGAAAATCTATATTTGATTAAATATTTTCGAATGACCATGTAAATTTAAAATTTCTTGTTGGCATTGGTTTCTTCATAACACATATATTTATTTTTTCCTTTAGATTTTTGTGCCTATAATAAATTCATCGGTTCTCAATAGTCCTTGATATTATTCAATAAATTTTTATATTTGGATTGATCAATGGTTCTTAGAGTATTCATCACCATATTTTGGATAGGATAATTATTTAACTTTTATGGACTAATTTTAATTTAGACCAAATTCCTAGAACATATTCTATTATTGGGTTTCAATGATGAAGTCTGTAGATTGAGGAATGGTCCTTTAGAGAATGCCAGATATAAAGGTATAGTGTTTTGACTTATTTCCAAGGTATAAATGTAAATTTTTTTGAGTTACTCACATGATGTCCAGAACTAAGGTTCCAGCCAAATCTTCCCCAAGCCCTATCAGCCACATTTCCTTAGGCACATCTATCCAAATGCTTGAGGCTGCTAACTAGTAGCAAGAGCCTTGGGTGATTCCAAGGGGAGACTATTCTATCATTACTAGAGTTTACCATAATGTATAGGGTAATAATAAATAAATATTAAAAGATTATATAAAAGGGATTGACTACAGAAATAGACACCATAATGATTTTACTAGTAACCAATCAAAATATTAATCGATATAACTAAAAAGAAACTGATTATAATCAGAACTATTATACTAAATCATATAAAAAAGATGATAATGTATGTCATATATCTATAATGTAGGAAAACATGGATACAATTTTTTAGTATATCTACACATCCAATGATATAAACAATTCAAAAAAAAAGAAAAATTATATCCAAGAATCATAATATCCTACCATATCATCTAATACAAAGAAACCATCCTAGGTCACTAATTAATTGAAGCATCCATAAGAGGAAGCCATACATTATACACACATACACACATATACTCTACAGTTGTTCCATCTGCTGCCAGGATAGGGTGTGTGATAAAATCAGTATTCCCCCACCAACATTGACTATAGATATCCATTCTGTGTGTATGACAATGATGTGTGCATATATTACAATGTAATTATGTAATAACAACTACAAATGAGTTAGATTTAGTTCTTGAAGGAAAAAAATACTTACTTTACTATCTTTGGGTCATGTTATGATATATCTTATCATGTATCATGGGACTCAATGACTAGTATCACATTTATAGGGGATGTTATTCCTAGTATCACAGAAGTAAAGTGGAAAAAATATCAATTTTCACAATGTAAGGATTCCATGCATTGTATCACAATGAAGGGAATCCATTCTTAGTATCACCTAATGGGGACACCATGCTCTGTAATCAATGTATATAGTATCCTTGAACATTAGTAATAGTATGGGGTCTCCATGCCTATATCACTTATATATAAAGGGTCTTTATGCCTATTATGAAATTTATATAAATGCAATTCTTTCCCATTTAGTATAATTGATGAGGGATTTCATTCCCATCAGTCAACATTGATAATAATCACTTGCATTAATATGAGCCAATATATAGTTTACATGTCATTGACGTTAAATTATAATATGTGTGTAACTATTTTTCAATTTAATTCACATTATTTACAATAAATAAAATTCATTATAACTGATAATTTCATTTTTCATTCAATCCCATATTATTTATTCCATATTATTATAATATCTTAATATAAATCAATGCTAAACACCTCATTTAGAGTTTTGAGTTTAAAAGATTGAAATAAAATTCAACATGAGGGGGTACACCCAAATGGATTCATCATTATTAGGATAAAAATAACTATTAGAGTTTTGGTTTAACAAGTATTTTGGTTAAATGAAAATTAAAAAATTTAAGGAAGATACAATTTAAGTGAGACGTGTGATGAATATTTTGTGTAGTAAAAATAATATATTATAGAACATCATGACATGAAGTGATAATTAGATTAAAACCTACCTTTCTCAGGTAAAAATATCCCTATCAAGTATCAAAACTTGATTTCGAATAGATCAAGGGAAAATAGAAGAACATATAAATGCCCTAAAAAGAGGGAATACGATACTGCACCTCAAAAACACTATAATTAGAATAAAAAAGATATAAAGTCGAAATATGATTGAAGAACATATGGACATGGATCCAATAAGAAAAAAAATAAAATCTTACTCTAGATAGAAAATATATTGAAAAAAATAGCTTGAGGTAAGAATATTCTAGAATGGGAGAGAAACACATTATATGATATATAAGTAAGTATATGTGATGACGGTATGCGTTAAAAAATAATAAATGTTATTTTGGAAATTTTAACTTATAAAATAATCGTTGTACAGTTAGACTGCATGAATGGACAAATTGTGTGCCAACATTTCCTAGATCACTATATTGGGAGGGGATGCGCATTGTTAGGACACATGGTTTGGAAAATTTTGTGCCATCAATTATTTTCTTTTCTGTAAAAACTTGTATAAAATTTTCACGGGTATGTGGAACACTATTCTTTGTTTCCTCACATCATGAAATCCACAGCCACCCTCTGCCAGTCCCCTCATGATTAGGGGTAACTGCACAGCTTACCCCGCATGATTTCTTCTAACCGTGTGACTAGTCTATTTCTCCTAAAATAGTAATTTTATTGGAACCAACCAATATCTAAACTACCTTGAAAAACTTATAACCAAATTAATAATTCATATTAGGTCCAATGGAAAAAATTTAGCAAATTTAAATAGATCAATACCTGATATAAAAACTAGGTTGTTACAGTCTTCCCCTCTTAAAGGAACTCATACTCAATTTCAACATGAAATGGAGAAAAAACATCATCTAAGAAAAAATATGTCCAATTAGAATTTACATGGTCCTCTCACTCCCATGTCTTATTCTGTATTTGTTCATGATGCCACATCACCCATACAAATAGGAAATACCTTCCTCATAGGGCTTCTATTTTCTTTTCCATTATTTTTATATGATACTCATAATAAAATATTAACATCTAGCTCAACATCCATTGGATCAAATATATCAGATGAGACATCAGGATAATAAAGAAGAAGTGAAATGGGGAAGACAACATGGATGTAATGGTACCACTGAGGTAATATCAACTTGTAGGCTACCATTCCATCTTCATCCATAATCTCAATCAACCCCAAAAATCATGGTGATAGATTTTATTTTCTAGGTATCCATTTATTCATATATCTTGGTGATTCCCGCAATAAGGCACAATATCTATCCTTGAAATCCATAAGTCATTTTCAATGGTCTACATAAGATTACATTCAATAATTAGAGGTAGATATCTGCTTCTAAATCACCTAAACAAGATTTTAATTCTATTGAATAAATAATAGGCCAAGTATCATTTCTTATCCTACCACTAACCATCATAGGGTTGAACAACAATGCCTATAGTGTAGGCCATCATATGGACCGATCTAAATCATCATATGATAGTGTTTATTATTGGAGGAATCAAATACAGTCATCTGTTTCTCCCAATAACTACTAAAATAAAAGACTCATGCTCGGAGCATTTCCTTTAAAAATTTTATAGTTTATTCTAACTATCCATCCATATGAGGGTGAAAATATTTTCTAGAAAACATCAGTTTACCCCAAGCCTTATACAACCCCTACCAGAAACTCAATGTAAAATATGAATCCCTACCAAACACGATAGTATAAGGGACCTCATGTCGTCATATAATACAACAAATATACAATAATATTATGACATCAATTGAAGAAGTTTCCCAAATGAGAAGGAAGTGGTCTAGTTTCATCCGGTTATCCATGAATAGCTAAAATATGTCACTACCTTGCATTGAATTTGGAAAACCAATAAAAAAATCCATTGCAACATCCTCTAATTTAGAATCTGGAAATTGTAACCATTGTAACATGAAAATAGGTCCCTATTACTCTACATTCCTCTACTAATAGGTGGAAAACCTACTGAAAAAACCTGATGTCTGATTATTTATCTCTAGACACCAATACTATCGATTCATATCATGATACATCTTGGAAATATTGGGGTTAACTTTTCTCTATAAAGCATAAAAATCACACATCAACTCCTCTCTCATATATGTGGGACCCTAAATATGCTTTTTTATAAGCATGATTTAATCAACATATATTAACCAATATAGATGAGGGTCCTCACCAGAAACACTCTCTCATAGGATCAAGGCCAAGGGATCTAAAAATTTTATCATCATCATCTTCTATAGAAGTGAATTGGTCACCAATAGTAATGCAATAAGTGAATTTCCATGAAAATAGATCACACCTATGTGAATATAAGAAAATAGATCCATATGATACCATTCACTAATTCCTTCCTGAACCATCTGCATCTGAATCCTTCTAATCAAAGCATCAACAAAAATATTTCCATTCACATGAATATAGGAAAGCTAGAATCCAATGGACTATATATGTTCAACCTATCTATTCAACAAAATATTTATATCACAATATATTAAAATATTCTTACGGATTTAGTGGTCTATAAAAACCCAAAAGTTCTCTCCAAAAAGGTAATGTATCAAAAAATTCAAGGCGTGTACAACAGCTGGTAACTCGAGATTTTGAATTTGGTAATTCATCTCATTAGGCCTCAGCAACTACAACCCGTACATAATGAATCTATATTCAGAAATTGAAACTCCTCTAATATAGATACCTAATGAATCATTATATATTGTATATATCCCATAAAGATCTAGAAAAACAATGATTGATGTTTTATTCATTCTCCCTTTCTACTCCTACAATTATTTCTCATATGCTTTTGACCAAATAAACAATACACCCTTCATATTCAAGCCCATATGTGGTGATTCTAGGAATGATGATTCTTATATGAAATTAATTTTTTAACCATATATCCCCAAGAAACTCCATATATAAAAAAAGTTTGATACTCTTAGGTAACCACATCTCTCACCATATATGGATCAACTGAAACTCCTAACGATGAGATTACATAACCTAGGAAGTGTGTGTTGTTGATCCAGAACTGATATTTTTTTCAAATTATCATACAATAAGTCCGTATATAGATTATTCAAAATGATCTCAAGATGTGTGGCCTGGATGATTAATGTATTATAATATACCAATATGTCATCGATGAAGACCATGACAAAGGAATTTGAATGGGGTTGGAAAACCCTATTCATCATAGACATGAAGGAGGTAGGAATTTTTGTATGACATAATGTCATAAAAAGTACACATATAAATTCTACCGACTATGGAAACCCATATATTGAATATATTAAGGCCTTAATCAATCCTGATGATAACCCAATCTCAAGTCGATCTTTGAGAATTCCCTCACACCCCTGAGTTAGTTAAAAATATCATTGATTTGAGGTAAGAGATACATATTTTTTTCACTATAAGTAGATTCAAATTTCGTAAATTTAGACAATTATTAATGGTTCCTTCCACTAGTTTATAGAAATGACTGGTGAAACCCAATGAAAATTAGTGGCCATATAAAAATATTGGCCTCTATATCCTTTGACATCCTCTTGAGATCCCCACGCTCTGTACTATCCATCCTGTTTAGAGGAATGGTTATCGGTGGAACTAAGAGAACTAGATCGATATTAAACTCTTCCTCCCTCTAAATATTTTGTCTAAAAATGATATATGGTAAAACAACCCTGAATTAATCGTGTAATGGAGGGAACATAGTGTGATGTAATCCCTGAACATCTATGTGAAGGCTAGTATTCTGTGTCTTCACTCAACCTACCCCAAGATTGCATGTCCTATCTCTACTAACCAATACATTCCACTAACCATTTTAAATATGTTTGTCTCCCACTAGGGATATAAAAAATTCTCTACGGTGATAACATTCCACATAGTCCTGATATGGAACCAATAACTACATTCTAATAATGAAATAAAAATCATTCATCTAAGGTACAAGGTGGTTCTATAAGAAACGATGGCTACCTAACTCAAGAGGATATCCATTATAGTTGTGTACAATATCTGGTCATATACCCCAAGGTGTATCCCATGTCATAACTCTAAAAGAGTACTCAATATAAAGCCCACAAATCTCTATAATAGGAAAATATATAAAGTAATGTGATACACATATATTGAATAAGGTATAAATGATAGTAGAGGATACTAGAATATAACATAGAAAAGTAGATGGACCAATATTCTAGTCCTCTTGTATAGGCTAAAATAAATATATATGGCATGTTACCTAGACTACTGTTAAAACCTAACAACATAGAGCAGTTCCACTCTATTGGTACAAAAAATTTAAATTTTGTCTACCATGGGAATTACGTCTTCTTCTTCTTCTTAAACGGATGATAGTACTGAATCTACCATCTTGGAGAGGTTCTACTAAACCTGTGCCTAAGGGTACGACTAACATAGATCATCTCCCACATGAAATAGTTATAAAGGTCCTACATTAAAATTTTAAGATCCCCAATCAACAAAAAACTCAACTCTCAATGATGTTTTTGTAAAATTAGGGTCTTTTATGACTAGGATTCCCACACTAGTGAGATACCATGTAATAATCTATTTGTGTCATTAGGTGACTGATTCGTTTGCACACAATCTAAGACAACACTGATTTTTATTACCCACATAACCATGATTTATTACATAAAATAGTCACTTGATACAACATAGATTATTGACAGGTCTATAGTATTTGGGCTTCGAAACATTACATAACGACTTTAATCCAAAAATAAAACATATTTATTGAATATTTCTTTACATGACCACTACATTCCATCAAACTAATCATTTCATTAGATAACCCGAGGACATGCATAAGAAAATGGTGAGATCTAAATCCCATAATGGGAGTAAACAAGGAATCACATGAAGAATACAATACATTTTTTGGAAATAGTCCTATTGATGGAGCATTAAAGAATCATGAACATAAAGGAATGATATAACATGATTATCATAACAAGGAAATGTGGCAACAACACTTAACATGGAATAAGAACGATCCAAGGCTCATTAAACATGTATAATGAGTAAACCCTGATTGAATTTGAATTGGATTGAGTAAACGATCGTTTCACTTGATGTATTATGACACTAATCTTTACCCAATTCATTGGAATGCTATCTGGGAACACCCTTCATAAACATTTATTTTAATGCATAAGTGTGCCACATTGATAATACTACATTTAATAATTAAACATCATCCATAATTCCATGATAATGGAATGTTGAATACATACATGAAACTTTTTAAACAATAAGTAAATGTGCATAAATTTTAGAACCCCTGATAGAGAAATGTGCACGGTATTAACTACACAATGTCTTTGTCTTGGAAAATCTTAGTGTAATTTCAGCAGCATACCAGCGTGGTATAAGAACTTATAAAAATTGATAATGAGAGATAAAGTGGTGTCTCATAATATTTAAATGATATTGATAGTAAGTGGGTCATATTTATACGTGTCCCAACAAACATAATGGAATTTAGATGCAAAATAAAAATTCATTGAGTGGTGTAATTGAGGAGAGAAAAATCCCTCATGGAATTTCGGCACGGTAACGAGTGTACATTGGAGGAATTAATCAGTGTTAAAGGGGTCTCCCATGATCCAAAATTAAAGAGGGAAGTATGGGGTGGTGAAAAATCATACCAAACCTTTTTTAATGGAATATAAAAAGACATAACAACTTAAGGAATATTTGACAAAAATGAGAATGGAAGAAATCTCGTACATGGAAATGTGATCACAGAGGCTTGGGAGAGGCTTGAGAGAGGCTTCCTGGGATCTTGGGGTTCCTTGGGATGATTCAAGATATATGATTTCAGAGTTTCGATGAACTCCAAAGGCTTTTAGTGAAGTGGAAGTACGATCATGGATGGGTTTATATATGAAAGGAATGGGAATTTTTTATTTTTTAGGTTTGGGACACCACACATTAAACCAATCAAATCCACAAATAATCCCATGGTTTTTACCATGGTTTTTCTAAAGGGGAGTGGAAAAAATATTTTACAAGGCCAATGCATAAACTCCTTAAAATAATAGGGTTTCCTATTGGGAGGTGAGTCACATTCTTAAGGAAAACAATATAAAAAGACAAAATGTTATATAACTTATGGGGTGTCTGCTAAGGGTTTGTTAAATAAATAGAATAAACATAATAAAACATTATTTAATGGTAAAATATATATTGGCCAAAAATAATGGTTGTAGAATTGTATTAATTCACTAATGGGTCATTATGATGTCATAAAACACATTATAAAATTAAACTGTATTTAATTTTTATCCAAAAATTTGACAGTCTCAAAAAATTATGAAAACTTAAATGTTGGGTAATTTCAACATCCTGATTCCAAAAATATTATTCAATTTATCTAAATAATTTTCAAAATATTATAATTTTTTACTTTTAAAATAAAAACCAAAATTTATCAAAAATTCATGGGTTTTCACAAAAATAGCTTTCAAACATTTAAAAAAATTACAATAGTATTCATAAAAATTATAAGATAATTTTAATTAAAAATAATTTAATAATAATAATATTTTATTAATATATTATTTAATTAAAATATCAATAAAATTATCCAATTAGATATCTCAGTTGAATATTAACTAGAAAATATTATCGGTGCATTAAAAAGAATTTACAAAGTAACTACACTAAAAGGAATGTATATTCTTTATAAAAAATTAATGTGAATAGTCATAATGCTAGGGTCTTGTCACATAACCCCTTAAAACATCCACATAAGATTGTAGGGTATGTTTCATGATGGTAATCGACTCTTGGGGTGGCTTGGATAAGATCACTTGAGCGGTAATATCTATCAACATCTACTTCTCCCATAGCCAGTTTCTCTCAATATTTAAATTTTCTAGCTCAGGTTGGGTTTGGTCAAGAGCGAAGCCCAATGACGCCACCTCCTTTCCATGCTCCGATAAATGGGATTTGTACGGGGCAAGTCTATTAGATGAGGCCATCGATTCCTTTGTCTGAGTCAATAGGTTTTTTCATAGCGCAATATTTATACTAATCATGTGGTCTTTATCAAACAACTATATTAGAAATAGTCATAATTCATAACGATATTTTAAAATAAAAAAACATAAAAATAATGGAGTTAATATTTTATATAACCATTTTTAATAATAATAAATTTAATTATATCAAGTGAAATTTTCATTACTGAATGTTTGGGTTGTTACAATATCCCCCCCGTTAAGATATTTCACCATTAAAATTGTGTTTTCTGACAACAAAAGAGATGTGGGTAAATATTCTTCATCAATTCCTCTTATTCACATGTCGCTTCTTCAAACTTGTGGTTTCACCACTACACCTTGACGAGGGCATTGTCTTATTTTGTATAACTTTTTCTCTATAGTATATGATCATCATTAGTTGCTCCTTGTAATAAGTATCATCCTATAACTCTACTACGTCTAAAGAGGGTATATTTAAAGGGTTTGGAATGCACCTATATAGGAGAGATACATGAAATAAATCATGTACGTTATCCATGGTTGGTGTAAATGCTAGTTGATAGTCCATAGCCCCGATGTGATATAGAATTTTGAAAGGGTCAATGTTCCTAGGAATTAACATTCACTTCTATCAAAACCTCATGACCTTTTTCCACATATATATGCATAGAAATACCATGTATCCAACTGTGAATTAATGGTCCCATCGATGGTCATCTGCATAACACTTCTATCAACTATGGGCTGCCTTGATATGTTGCTGAATGGTTTTCAGCTTCTCCACCATTTATTCAACCATTTCAGGTCGTATCATCTTATTCTAATAGATATCATCCCAAAACACCAATGTTCTACCCCTTTTCCCATAAAGGGCTTCATATGGTTCCATTCGGATGCTCGAGTGTAAACTGTTAATGTAGGTGAATTAAACACATAATGACCCGGCCTTAAAACATTACATAATCATGAATTAAAGGAATAATTCACATAGAGGATCTTTTCAGGTTTAGAGTTTTAGAGAATTAGGACATAACTATCATATCTCAAAAATTACACAGTAGACACATCAACTCAGTTTGGATTTTTTCACAAAATATAAACTCTTGAACAAAATTGTCATGCCTTGTTCCATGTTTTAGACATCATGACAATTAATTGATACCATCCTTGACCCTATTCATCTTTAAGTCCTATGGAAAACATTTCAAAAACTTGGGATGAGCATAAAAAGCCTAGTAAAGGATATACACAAAAGGAAAACTGTTAGTTTTTCCAAACAATAAGTAAATCATTGATACATTATCAAAGGTATAATTTTCACCTTTATGACGTAGCAAATACTCTTCCCTAAATAAAAGATCAATACTTATCCTTTGTAACCAAAAGATTACCATAAACCCATATAAAGAACACATAACATATAAAGGAAACTTGGGACATAAACATACTTAAATGGAATAACCATGTGGAAGACTTCCACACATATACTTAAATGGAATAGCCATACGGCTGACTTCCATACCCAATGCATTGGAGGTTATAACGTAACCACCCATCCTGGTATTCACGGCAACACCGATCATGTGGTTTATCATGTAACCACCCGTCAAATTTCCAAGTACCATTATAAAATCATAAGGCATAAAACAAATATAATGAAATGAAAATATTTCAACATTTTGATCAAAATATATCAGTTAAATATATTGGCATAACAAATACATTATAAAAACCATTCTCAATACCACAATACATAAAATGGTATATGGTATTTATTTCATTTTAAAAACATTACGGCTTGTTGATGAAGCCCAAGACCAAATAATACTCGCGGCGGTGTAAAAGTTCATTGTCACCGCGTACGTTAAAATAAACATTCATTTTTGTCTTTTAGTAAAACGATTTGTAGAAAAATATTCCCTTTGAATGAAATTAAAATTAAATGTGTTTTATACATCGTATAAAAGAAAGTCTTGTATTAGAACAAAATATTCCTCAATGAAAGGAGATCAAGACGAAGACCCTTACAAAGTCGGTATCGTTAGATTATGGATAAATCCATTACATAATTATGTGTGAAAAATATAAATACACCCAATATAAGAGGATAATAAGTGTAAAACAATCATAGGTCATCCACACATATTGATAGTATGACCTAATAAAGTTTTAGAGTTTTAACCCAAAGAATTTAAATTGGGTTAAGAAGTTCCCTTACAAAAATTAGATAGCCTAACAGAGTCACATAAAATTTTAGAAAAAGAGTTGTTGAGATAGATAAAGGGTATTTAATCACTAAAAAATATATTTTAAATCAATAGGGATATATACGAACATATCCCAACATAATAATATGTAATTTAAAAGACAAAACAAAAATAAGTCTTTTAAAAAGAGAAGGGTGAAATTTTCCCTTACCGATTTGGGTAACTTTTGAAACGTACACCCCATGAAATAAGTGTCATACAATGAAGTTGTAAATACCCATAAATGAAAGTATATTTCAAAAATAGTAGAATAATGGGAATTATATACACCACTTAATGTAAATTATGGAAAATGTAGCATAAATCTCTTGTGAATAAAAGTGAGATGAAAAATCCCTTACGAAAACTTGGCAGCCTAACGACGCCACATAAAACATCCAAAAATGTATTTGTGAGATCAAATAGGTTCTTTCATAATATGACCAAAAATGTAAAGAATGATGAATATAATAGGACATCCCTAAACATAAGAATTATGAGCTTAAGAGAAATTACATAAAAGAGAGAACTTAAAAAGAAGACAGAGGTAGGATCCCTTACCTCATGTCCGGCTTGTCTTGTTCGTTTATTTATATTAATGAATAATAAACATTGGTCAATTTATAATTGAATAAGGACATTCTTTAGATATTATTATTCAGTTCATATCACATATTTCAATGTTATAATAATTGGTTAATAATGTGAGTTCATATCAGAAGTTTTGTCGATGTTCGATACATGAGTCAAAATTGAACTTGTTGGAAAAGAATTTTCCATGTAGTTATAGGTACAAAATCTCCATAATAGTATTAATGATTTAAATATCATATATATCCAGTATATATACATTTTATACTATCCCACAACATTTGGAGATAATAAATGAAATGCACCGTTAATGGAGACGGTAGGACATACGTACGCATGAACGCTATTTTAATTTCATTGTCATATTAATAGAATTAAAACTAAATGAGAGATATATATATTATAATTACATAATTATATCCATCATTTAGATGTAATATATGGAATATATAACCATTTTATATATGTACTTATAATAATACATAACATTTGGAGATAAGAAATAAAATGTACCGTTCATGGAGACGGTAAGCCGTACGTACGCATGAACACTACTTTCATTTCTATTTCATACTTTAATTGAATGAAAAAATTAATGATACATAGGTATTTTATAATTAAATTATAATATTATATATAAAATCATTAAATCCATCCTTTATACATCCCAAATATGGTATTAATGATTCAAATCTCTTTGAGGGGGTGGTTGTCTGCACTTCCTAAAATAAAATTATTGCGTTTACCCGTTATGGAAACCATAATGGTATGACATAAATGAAAAATAAATAATCATAAGGAATACATAAACATAATGTATATATCATATATAAATACAGTGAAATCTTAATGTCCACCGTGAGAGGTGTTAAAAGAATATTGAACAATCATCGTTTCTTGAGGCAATAATTCGCCACCCACAGAAACAGTATGTTATTTAACCATTATATTGAGGTGTATATGAGTGTAGCTCGAATCCTTTACATAAAAACATCTTAGTATATTTAATATACCAGTTTTTTTAGTAAATAAAGTAATAAAAATAGATTATGGGGTTGGAGAAGCAAAATTAAACCAAATAACACATGTGAATACATTACCTTTAAATCGGATAACTCTTTTTGATTTGAGCTCAATGACTTCCTTGGAAAGACTTCTGCCCAATGTGAGGCTTCTAGAAGTAATATAGGGATTTGGAGAGACAATATAATCATGGGTTGGAAGATCCACAGTCTTGAGAGGTGTGGGTAATGAGGTAGAGGTGGGGGCCTTTTATTAGAAGGAGGAGGGCCACTCTTGGAAAGTCTTGAAATTTTACTTTATTATAAAATGATTTTCGGATATCAAAGGTCCCACAATTATATAGTTCAAGGATAAGGTGATAAGTGTTTGAAATCCACCCATACAATAGATTTTTTACAAGTTTATGTCTTATATGTTACCTTATCTTCTTATTTTATTTAAAACGTTCATTATTGAGGTAATCACTGCATCATCATGATGTGATATATAAAATTATTTATTTAATGTCTAAAAATTATAAAAAAAATATATCATGATGTAGGAAATCGTTTTAGCTTTATAATTAATATTTATAGTAAAAAATATGACTTTTATAACCCCATGAAAAAATTGTTTTTGTAAAACGATTCATGTTTGTGACATTTTTTTTAACTTTAAATAAGAAGTTATTAATGTAATTTTCCTACCAAAGTGGCTCCATGGGGTCCCCAAGTTGACCCATGGATTTTCTTTGTCTTCCATGACACATAAAATAAGGGTAGGACATGTGTCAAGGTCATTTAATTTTATTATAAAATTATCTGTACCTTAAATTACACTAATTACCTTTAATGACGATTAATAAAACTTAAAAGATACTATTAACCAAAAAAATTATTTTAATCCCATTGAACAAAATTTTAATTCCTAATTAGAACCATGTATGTAGGATTTTTGAAAATCAAATCAAAAAAGTGGTAAAGTTTCATTTAAACGAAAAATCAGCTTTTCGACTACCACTTAGTGGTTTCACTATTCATCAATAATTGATGTTTTTCAGAAGAATACCAAAAAATCTCCCTAAGCTAAATATGATATTCAAAATTCAAAAATGATTTCTATTTTAAAAAATTAAAAACATATAAGTTCCATTAATTAATTTAATAATTAATTCCTATTGTCAAAATAAATAGCGTGTTTTTAAGAAACAAAATATATCAAAAGATTGACACTTTTTTAAGTCCAATTTCAAAGTGAAATTAATTCCAACGACCACCATTTGATTAAATGGTAAAAATATATTCTAATTGTACTTTAAAACCAATTCAAAAGATGATCTAATCATATAAATAAATTAGATTGGAAAGAGGTTTTGAATTAAAATACAACATTTTTCACTTATTCATTAAAAATGGACTTTATCAATAAATAAACCTACGCAAAGTAAATTTTAATATCCTGATTCTATAGAAGGATTTTATTTGGTCCAATATAACATATAAAATTGTCAAAAATTGTATTTAAAAATGGTTCGCCATCAAAGGGTGGTTAATCGACCTTTTAAAGAATATTAGAATATTTACGCTTAAAATCGGATTCATTCTCATTTTATGCCTCTAACATTTATGGGATAAAAGTAAAAATATTTGACAAATATATATAATCATTTCTTAGTTAGTTCTGTTCATTCACTTCATTACAATAACTAGGCTTTAACTGCCATTTAAAAAAATATTATTTTATTATTAGGGTGCAACGTAAGATTTCCAAGAAACTCATTATTGTGTATTGGGTACGCCATCGAGAATAGCATTCCCTTTATATTAATATTAACATTTTATTCACAAAAATAGATAAATATAAAAAATTCATATTCTTTATTTACTTGGGGTATTATATCCTTCCCCCCATTTGGGAATTGCATCCTAGAAATTTTAAAATTGGTCTTGGAAACATCATTGAATGCCCGACACAGAAAAAGGAGTAAATTAAACTATCACTTTAAAAGAATGAAAGAAAAGTACCAAGGTAACCCGACACAAAGGTACTAGTATTCCATGTAAGAAAACACGGATATGGAAGAAAAAAAGGGTCATGTTCTGATGGAGAGTGATAGAAAACATGATTTGGAGAAAGTTAACCATAAGAAAATCACAAACCTATGATCGGTTAAATGGTATTTGATTCCCCAGTAGGAAAAATTAATGGACAACATTTTTGTTTTAAGTTTCCTTTCAATGAGGAATTTATTTATGAGCTTAAATTAATCATAAGGGAACATACTTACTTGTCGTGTAGACTTTCATCTTTTACTAGATTTCTTACACAAACTAATTTTTCCCTCCAAAAGATGAGTATTTAGGATGACTTGTTCATATTAAGAGCACTATAATCAACTTCTAGAGAATCACCTAATCCAAAAAAGATAACTATATACTACCCATGTCATTAGACCAAAACCAAAACAAAAACCAAAAAGGTTAGTACAAGAACAGATAATACACAAAAAGTATAATTCTTTATAAAAAAATCTATTCTTAATATCCGAAATTTGTCAAAAAATACCCAAAGTCCAACAAAGACCATTCAATAAACATATATCTATAAAATTATTCAAATTATTAAAAACTAAGATTGAAACCCAAATCTCTAAAGGATTTAATCACATAGTCTTCCATGGTTAAAAATTAACATTTATCTTCAAATAACATCTGTTGCTCTTAAAGTATCATATTGAAAAGTAATTAACCTAATCACATATCCTCCATGATAGTTTAATAATTTTCATAGATAACCCAAAATAAACTTATTCTAGATTCATAATATCATCTAACTAAAAAGAATTTTTCATACTAACTAGGGACTTCACGTAGTCTAGTGTTAGGCGATAAATACCAGTCACACTTTGGTTGTGGGTTTGATTCCCACAGCTTTGTACGACGAGATGGGTTGTCACACGGTCTGCATGTTGTCCTTTTTCCAAAACTATATAATCCTTAAAATATTCCCCAAAAATAGATAAAATCTTCAAGAATAACTATAACATAATTTATCATCAATTTTTCCTCATGCCTTTCATCTTCCATCATATAGTAACCCATAGTTACCCCAAAAGTAATGATCATATAAACCATAATGGTTACCACTATAATTATTACCTGAACATCCACATCGAGTTGGTTCTCTCGTACATGATGTATCAGAGAACTCACGAAGGTTCAAGTGGTTAATCATGACTCCTAGACAGTTGGTTTAGAATAACCACTATATTCCTTATTGAATCCCCCATTTCATCGAGTCTCTTAATCTGAGAACCACCACAGTTTCCTTTAAATCCATTGCCACTTTGGTGCCTGCTAGATCCATCCATTTACTGAAACCAAAAATGTCAGTGTGAGTATATCAACAAATTTGTTATGTACTAATGAGGAAGATAAAGACTAAGATATACTTACTCATTCAATTTATCTAAAACTATGACTCTTTCTGAAATCCTAACCATTATGGTAATGTCACTTATGCTTAGAAAATACCCTAACCTCTAAAGTTATCTAAACAGACCTCTGATACCAACTATAGGAACCCAGCCTTAAAAAATTACATAATAATGAATTAAATGAATAATTCACATAGGGGATATTTTCAGGTTTAGAGTTTAGGGGAATTAGGACATAACTATTATATCTCAAAAATTACACAGTAGATACATCTACTCAGTTTCCATTTTTTCACAAAATATAAACTCTTGACCAAAAGAATCATGTATAGTTCCATGCTATAGACATCATGACATTTCCTTGATCCCATAATTGACCCTATTCATCTTTTAGTCCTATGGAAAACATTTCAAAAACTTGGGATGAGCATAAAAAGCCCAGTAAAGGATACAAAAAGAAGGAAAACTGTTAGTTTTTTCAAACAACAAGTAAATCATGAATACCTTATCAAAGTAATAATTTTTACCTTTATGAAGAAGAAAATACTCTTCCCTGAATAAAAGATCACTACTTATCCTTTGTAACCAAAAGATTACCATAAACCCATATAAATAACACATAACATATAAAGTTAACTTGGGACATAAACATACTTTAATGGAATAGCCATATGGTCGACTTCCACACATATCAATAAATGGAATAGCCATACGGCCAACTTCCATATGCAATGAATTGGAGGTTATAATGTAACCACCCATCTTGGTATTCACGGCACCATTCATCATATGGTTTATCACGTAACCACCCATCAAATGTCCAACTACCATTATAAAATCATAACACATAAAACAAATATAATGGAAAGAAAATATTTCCACATTTTGATCACAATATATCAATTAAATATATTGAAATAACAAATCAATTATAAAAACCATTTTCAATACCACAATGCACAATAGATTATATGGTATTTATTTCAATTTAAAAACATTACGGCTTATTGAGGAAGCCAAAGGCCAAATAATACTCATGGCGGCGTAAAAGGTCATTGTCACTGTGTACGTCAAAATAAACATTCATTTTTGTCATTTAGTAAAATGATTCATAGAAAAATAATACCTTTGAATGAAATGAAAATTAAAAGGTGTTTCATATATTGTATAAAAGAAATTATTGTATTAGAACAAAATATGCCCTAATGAAAGGAGATTGACACGAAGACCCTTACAAAGTCGGTATCCTTAGATTAAGGATAAATAAATTACCTAATTATGTGTGACAAATATAAATACACCCAATATAAGAGGATATTAATTGTAAAACAATAATAGGTCATCCACACATATTCATAGTATGACCTAATCAAGATGTAGAGGCTTAACCCAAATAATTGAAATTGGGTTAGAAAATTCCCTTACAAAAATTTGATAGCCTAACGGCGTCACATAAAATTTTAGAAAAAGAGTTGTTGAGAGAGATAAAGGGTATTTCATTACTTCAACATAAAATTTACAACAATAAGGGTATATAAGAAGATATCCAACATAAGAATATTTAATTTAAAATACAAAACAAAAATAAGTCTTTTAAAAAGAGGAGGGTGAAATGTCCCCTTACCAATTTGGGTAACTTTCGAAACATACACCCCATGAAATAAGGGTCATACAATGAAGTTGTAAATACCTATAAATGAAATTATATTACACAAATAGAAGAATAATGGGTAGTACATACACCACTCAAAGAAAATGGTAGAAAATGTAGCATAAAACTCACGGGAATAAAAGTGAGATGAAAAATCCCTTATGAAAACTCAGCAGCCTAACAGCGCCACAAAAAATATCAAAAAAATGTATTTATGAGATAAAATAGTGTATTTAATAATATGAACATAAAATTAAATAATGATTAATATAAAATAACATCCCCAAACATAATAAATATGAGCTTAAAAGAAATGACATCAAAGAGAGTACTTAAAAAGAGAGAGATAGGATCCCTTACCTCAAGTCCGACTTGTCTTGTTCATTTCTTTATATTCCTGAATAACAAACATTTGTCAATTTATAATTGATTAAGGAACTCATTTAAAGAATATTATATAGTTCATATCACATATTATAATGTTATTATAATTGGTTAATAATGTGAGTTCATATCAGATGTTTTTGTCGATGTTTGGTACAAGAGTCAAAATTGAACTTGTTGGAAAAAAAATTTCAATGTAGTTATAGTTAATACATATCCAGAATAGTATTAATGATTTAAATATCATATATATCCAGTATATATCCATTTTATATTATTACATATCGTTTGATGATAAAAAATGAAATGCACCATTCATGTAGACGGTAGGTCGTACGTACGCATGAACGCTACTTTCATTTCTTTGACATATTAATGGAATTAAAACTAAATGAGAGAGATATATATTATAATTCCAGAATGATATACACCATTTATATGTAATATATGAAATATATATCCATTATATATATGAACTCGTAATAGTACATAACATTTGGAGATATGAAATGAAATGTACCGTTCATGGAGACGGTAAGCCGTACGTACGCATGAACACTACTTTCATTTCTATTTCATACTTTAATGGAATGAAAAAATAATGATACATAGTTATATTATAATTAAAGTATAATATAATATATAAATTCATTAAATCCATCCTTTATACATCCCACATATGGTATTAACGATTCAAATCACTTTGAGGGGGTGGTAGTCCGCACTTCCTAAAATGAAATTATCACGTTTACCCATTATGGAAACAATAATGGTATGGAATAAATGAAAAATAAAGAATCATAAGGAATACATAAAAATAATTTATATATCATATATAAATACAGTGACATCTTAATGGCCACCATGAGAGGTGTTAAAAGAAGATTGAACAATCATCGTTTCGTGAGGCAGTAATTCGCCACACATAGAAACTATATGTTCTTTAACCATTATATGGAGGTGTATAGGAGTGTAGATCAAATACTTCTCATAAAAAAATCCTAGTATATTAATGATACTGGTGTTTTTACAAAATAAATTAAGAAAAAGAGTTTAGGGGGTTGGAGAAGCAAAATAAAACAAAAGAACACAAGTGAAGACATTATCTTTAAATCGGATAACTCTTTTTAATTTGAGCTCAAAGGCTTACTTGTAAAGAATTATTCCCAAAGTGAGGCTTCTCGGAGTAATAGGGGGATGTTTAGAGACAATATGAGCTGATTTAGGATGAGCCAAGGGCTTGGGAGGTGTGGGTAAAGAGGTAGGGATCAGGGCCTTTTATAAGAGGGGGAACTCTTGGAAAGTCTTGAATAGTTACTTTATTATAAAATGAAATTCTGATATCAAAGGTCCCAAAATAATATATTTCGAGGATAAGGTGATAAGGGTTTGAAATCCACCCATACAATAGGTTTTTGACAAGTGTAAGTATTATATTTTACCATATTTTTTCATTTTAATTAAATCGTTCATTAATGAGGTAATCACTACATCATCATGGTGTGATAAATAAATTTATTTATTTAATATATAACAATTAAAAAAAATATCATGATGTAGGAAATCGTTTTAGATTTCTAATTAATATTTATAGTAAAAAATATAACTTGTATAACCCCATGTAAAATTTGTTTTAGTAAAGCAATACATGTTTGTGACATTTTTATTTTAACTTTAAATAAATAGTTATTAATGACATTTTCATACCAAAGTGGCTCCATGGGGTCCCAAAGTTGAGACATTGATTGTCTTGGTCAGAAATGACTCATACAATAAGAGTAGGACATGTGTCAAGGTCATTTTATATTCTTATACATTATCTTTACCTTAAATTACACTAATTACCTTTAATCGCAATTAATAAAACATAAAAGTTATAATTCACCAAAAAATTATATTAATCCCATTAAACAACATTTTAAATCCTAATTACAACCATCTATATCAGATTTTTGAAAATAAAATCACAAATGTGGTAAAGTTTCATTTAAACGAAACATCAGTTTTTTAACTACCACTTAGTGGTTTCACTATTAATCAAAAATTGAGGTTTTTCAGAAGAATACCGATATTCCACCCTAAGCTATATTTGATATTCCGAATTCAAAAATGATTTCTATTTTAAAAAAATAAACACATATAATTTTCATTAATTAATTTAAAAATTAATTCCCGTTTTCAAAACAAATAGCAGGTTTTTAAGAAACAAAATATATCAAAAGATTGACACTAGTTTAAGTCCAATTTCAATGTTAAATTAATTAAAATGACCAACATTAGATTAAATGGTAAAAATATATTCTAATTGAACTTTAAAAACAATTCAAAATATGATCTAAATATATAAATAATTATATTAAAAAAAGTTTTTGAATTAAAATACAACATTTTTTACTTATTCATTAAAAATGGACTTTATCAAAAAAAATAACAAAAAGCTACACAAAGTAAGTTTTGATATCCCGATTCTACAGAAGTATTTTATTTTTTCCAATATAACATATAAAATTGTCAAAAATTAGGTTTAAAAATGGTTTTCCATAAAAATGCGGTTAATCGACTTTTTAAAGAATATTAGAATATTTACGCTTAAAATTGGATTCATTTGCATTTTAAGACTCTAAAATTTATTGGATAAAAGTAAAAATATATGACAAACAAATATAATAATTTTGTAGTTAGTTCTGTTCATTCCCGTCATTACAACGGCTAGGCATTAACTGCCATTTAAAATAATATTATTTTATTATTAGAGTGCGACGTAAAATTTCCAAGAAACTAGTTGTTGCGTATTGGGTACACCATAGAGCATAGAATTCCCTTTAAATTAATATTAACATTTTATTCACAGAAATAGATAAATATAAAAAGATGATATTATTTATTTACCTGGGGTGTTACAAAACAAGTGGAATAAGTTGTTCCCTTCCTACTTTGAAGTCCATAGAAAATGGTCATAACATATCATATAGGGCCCAAATAGTTCTCTTAGATTGTCCATTAGTCTGAAGACGACAGGTAGTACTGATGTTCTATTCAGTGAATAGAGCATGTTGGAGACTTTCCAAAACATTGAGGTGAATCTTAGATCTAGATCGGATACAATAGATAGTGGTACTCCATGCATCTTTATCAATTCTTTGATGTAAATCCATGCAAGTTGATCCAATCAAAAGTCCTCTCAAATCATGTTAAAGTATGTTTTCTTCATAAGACAATCCACAACAACCCATATAAAAATTCTTCCTCTAGATTTCCTTGTATGTCTGCTGAGAAAGTCCATTGTAATTTTGTCCCGCTTCCATGTTTTTATGGGTAGTGTTTGCATCATCCCATTAGTATTTTTCCTCTCTTCCTTAAATTGATAACATACCAGGCACTTTGATATATATTCAGAAGTCTCCATTTTCATATTGTCCTGCAAAAAGTATTCTCAGAGATCTCAATACATCTTTGTGCTCCCTGGGTGCATAGAGAATGTTGAGCTGTGTGCGTCATTCAGAAGCTCATTCTTTATCTCTGTATTAGATGGTACACATAATCGTGACCCAAATCTTACAATTCCATATGTGTTATCCACAAACTCTGAGGATTTCCCATTTCTATTATCTTCCACCATTATCATAATTTTCAACATCTTTTCATTGAGCATCCTTTATTTTCTCCATGAGGGATTTTTGAGCAATCATTTGAGAAATAATTGATGAAATTTCCCCCTTAATTATTCCCATGTCCATCCTCTAAAAATATAATATGATTGGATCCTTTTTAATTATCACCATTGATAATGTTTCATGAACCTTTCTACTTAGATCATCTTCCACCTTGTTTGCCTTACAGGTATGGTGGTGATTTGAGTAGTCCTAATCCTTGATGAGTTCAATCCATCACCATTGGTGCATATTAATGTCTTTTTGTGTGAATATATATTTAAGGCTCTTGTGATTAGTATATATCTCACACTTCTCCCCATATAGATAATTCCACCACATTTTCAAAACAAAGATCACAATCACCAACTCCAGATTATTGAGGGATAGTTTTATCATGGATTTTCAGCTGCCTTGAGGCATAGGCTATCACTTTATCATTATGCATCAACACACAACTCAGGCCCCTCTTCACAGCATAAAAAATACCACAAAAATTTCACCACTTGTGGGTAGTATGAGAACTGGAATAGTGATAAGCCTCTTTTTCAACTCTTTTATGTTTTCGTCACATTCATCACTCCAAGAAAAATTTATTCCTATCTGAGATAGATTGGTGAGAGGGTTGGAAAATCATTATAAATTTCACAAAAATTAGCGATAACATCCAGATAACCCCAAGAATCTATGGATATCAGTTACCGATGATGGACTCAACCATCCCTCAATTATAGCACTCTTTGAGGGATCCACAGATATCCCATTTCTTGTGATGATATAACCCACAAATGAGATCTTATTCTACCAAAACTCATACTTTTTGTACATTGCATAGAGATTATCCTTTCCAAAGGTCTCTAGTATAGTTATTAGATTCTCTTCATGATCCTCGTTGGTTTTGGAGTATATTATAATATAATCTATAAAGAAACCCACAAATTTATTGAGGTAATCTCATAAGACTCCATTCATCATGTCCATTATTATTGCCGGATCATTAGTGAATTTGAAAAGCATTACTATCCCAACCGCAAATCCACCTTGGAGAAGTATTGCGCTCCACATAGCTAGTCGGACAAGTAATTAATATTGGGAAGATGATACTTGTTCTTTATTGTGATTTTCTTGAGCATGTGATAATAAATGTTAATGTGCATTGATCCATCCTTCTTCTTGATGAAGAGGAATGGAGCACCCCATGGTGAAGCTCTTGGGCTTATAAACCCTTAATCCAAAATCTCTTATAGTTTTTTCATTAGCTCCTAAAGATCAACAACATTCATTCTATATGAAGTCTTGGATATTGGAAATGGCCCAGGTATAAGATCAGTTGAGAATTGAAAATCTCTTCTAGGAGGAAGACGTAGAAATTCCTTGGGAAACACATCAGTGAATTCCAACACATTAGGCTTGTCTTTAAGGCTAATTCATTCATTAGACACAATCATATGATAAACATATGTGATCTCATAGGGTAGTAATATCCATTCCTGAGATGATGGATCTAAAGAAGATTCAAATTCCTCCTTTCACATGTATAGAATCAGAAGTCGATTCTCCATATAGAAATTAATTTCCCTCTCATGGAAATTTTTGTTGGCTCTATATAGGGGAAGCCAATCCATGACATGAATTGCATCAAATTATATCGTAGGGAGTATAACAAGGTTCTCCAGAATGTTAAATACCTAGATTGTGACCGGTGAGGAGTTATATTAATGGGATGTAATGATTTCCCCTTTTTCCGTACTCACCGACATCTTTACTTTCATGATTAGTGGTGGTGTTGGTATTGTACTTCTAAACATTCAGGTTATAAATGAATGCGTAAAACCAGAATCAAAACAAAAATTCTATATTCTTTGATGAATAAATATAGTACCTATCACCACTTCTTTGTTGGGGATAACTTTAGTGGTAGTGATGGAAAAATCTTGGCCTTGAATCCTTGGATGTTTTGTATTGCCTCCAAAAACTCATGTCTTGGGGTACTGATTTTCAATGTGCCCTAGTTCTTTGTAGTTGAAGCAATGAAAAATGCATTGAGTGTTGAGTGGAGTGTCCCTCTACTCTATCATAACAATGTTTTTTCTTGTCGGATGTTAATGTCTAGGTTCCCTTCTCTTCCATACCTAAAGCATTTCCTCGTCCTCTTCAGTCATTTTATAATGTGGTTCTTTCCGTACCTTTGGCAAGTGGGGTGCTGGATCTTTTTTACACCATTGGATTTATCTATCAGACCACCTGAATTGACTTCCACCATACACTTCATATACCCATGACACCCCTGAGAATCACCAATTACCATTTCAACCATGAGGGCACATTAGACAATTTCCTCATAGAATCGATGTCACAGATCACCAGGGAAATCCATTGGCTAGGTTTCAGACCACCAAAAAGTGTTCAACCTTGCATTTGTGGGTAACAACAATGACGGAGGCATATCATGCATGCCTTTTTATGTTTTCCTCAAACACTCTGAGGGATTCTTCGTTATTTTTATCGAGGGCAAGGAAGTCCTTTTCTAAATTATATCGGAGGGTTGGTAGAAAATATGTATCAAAAAACATCTTCAAGAAATCCTTCCATTCCAATGCCTTGATCTCCTCCTCAGGCTACATATTTTTGATCAATGTCCACCATTGATCATTTTCACCCTCCATATGGTAAGAATCCAGAAGAAAATTCTCTTGTTCATAAATTAGAAGGATATAGAAGATCTTTTCAATGGAGTTGATTTTTTGTTCGATGATTGAGACATCATATGATACATTAACAGTAGGTGGACTTTGTCTCAAGAAGCTCTCAATAGTGACTTGTTTTTTCTTGGGGGTGGGGGGGGGGTAATGTTTCTCTTGACCTATGATTCTATTCAAATCTTTAGTTAACTGGGAGAGTGTTGTGATAAAGTTCATGATTCTTACTCCAATCGGATTGGGCTTCTCATTAGAACAATCTTCACACAAATCTTTGCATCGGTTGTCAGCCGGATTCATTCTATTACCATCCATTGGATATAATAAAATGAATATTAGGGGTAACACATAAAGAGTGATCCAAGGACAAAAAAGGGTGACTTAAAAATTACTTTTATTCCTTAACTTATGAATCTATATTCTTCAATCTGTTTTATCAATGATCTACTTTCTAAAATATATTCTTAGGGGATTTTTTTTAATTCCCTTAATAATGGTTCATAATAATCTTGGGAATTTACCAAAGCATATCCACTTGTAGTGTCATAACCAAGAGTGTAGTAAGGCCCATGGTCACGTACCAAGACTCCCCAAGTCAAGACCAAAACACCTTTTCATGTTTTTCACTCCAGGTACATTAGTGCCTTAGCCGCCTATACCTGCTCGTATCAAGATAGAGATATATTGTCTTGATAAAACACATACTCAATACTTACACAAATTTGATGATGTTTTTATAATACTTAGTCTTGTCTATAAGGCTCCACTACAGTTTTCTAATCCTTATCCCCAAAATAACTAAACATATCGTCTGATACCAACTATAACAACCCTGCTTTATTATTACATTCTCAAACATGATTTGTTAAAAAAAATCTTCACTTGAAAAAACATAGAAGATCGAGATGTATAGTGTCTTTAGGGATTATTAACATTAAATAATGACATAAAACATGAAACACAATATCATTATTTAAAAATTCTTTTACGTAACCACTAAATTCCCTCATACCTAGAATTTCATGGGATAACCAAAGGCAATGAATAAGAAAAGGTTGACATATAAAGCCCAATAAAGGTGTAAAAAATGAATAAAAAGAAGAATACAAAACATGTAAGGAAATAAGAATATCAATGGAGCATAAATTAACATGAACATAAGGGCTTGATATAATATGATTATCATAACATGGAAATGTGGAAACAAGATTTAAAATGGAATTAGCATGATCCAAGGCTTGTTGCACATGGAAAATCAGTAACCCCTCATTTCACCTCAATTAGAATGAGTAAATCCTCATTGTAATTGATGTATCATGATACTAATATTTACACAATGCATTGGAGCACTATCACGATGAACCCTTCTTAAACATTTCATTTCTTACATTAGTGTGCCATATGGATCATAAAACATTGAATCATTCATCATCATCATTAATTCCCCGATAAAGGAATATGGAATACATACATGAAACTCTATACACAATTAGTAAATGTGAATAAAGTTGAATACCATTTATAGTGAAATGTGAATGGTATTCATCACACAATGACTTTGGCATGGAAGATCACAGTGCAATTTTTACAGAATAACGATGTGACATAAGAACTTATAAAAATGGTTGATGAGAGAGAAAGGGGTGTCAAATAATATTTACATAAAATGGACAGTATGGGGGGCATAGAGATTCATGTACAAACAAACCTAATGTAATTTAGATGCATAATACAAAAAAAATTGGATGTAAATGAGGAGAGAGAAATCCCTCATGGAATCTGGGCATGATAACGGGTGTACATGGGAGGGATTAATGAGAGAAAAAGGGGTATCCCATCATCCAAACAAAAATAGGGATGTATAGAGAAGGACAATAATCATACCCCAACATTTTTAATTGAAAATAAAATTTTATAACATCTTAATTAAAATTTTACAAAAATGAGAAAGGAAGAAATACCTTACTTGGATGTGTGATCACAACAGCTTGGGAGAGGCTTGAGAGAGGATTATAGGGAGCTTGGGTCACCTTCGGATGATTTTAAAGAGAGGAGAGATGAAGTTGGATGAACTACAAAGGATTTTATTTAAGAGTATGTTGTAGCTTGGATGGGATTATATAGGAATTGAGAGATAATTATTTATTATTTAGGTTTGGGACACCACAAATTAAACTAATCAGAACCACAAACCAGCCTATGGTTTTTTACCACGGCTTAATACAATGGGGAGTTGAAAATAATATTTTATAAGTCCAAATATCTGAACTACATAAAATTATAGGGTTGCTCATGTGTAGGTGAGCCACACTCTTAAGGAAGACAATTTAAAAGATAAAATGTTTTATAAGTTTTGAATGGTCTACTAAGAATTTTTAAAATAAATAAAATAAACATAAAATCCAATTATTTTAATGTTAAAACATATATTTGATGAAAATAATGTTTATAAAATTTTATTTCATCACTAATGGGTCATTATGATGTCATAAAATACATTATATATTGAAACATTATTTAATTTTAACACAAAAAATCAACTATCTCAGAATATTAGGAAAATTTCACCATTGGATTATTTCAATGTCCTGATTCCAACTGTAATTTACATTTTTTCCAAATAATTTATAAATATTTTGAATTTTAACTTTTAAAATAAAAACCAACATTTATAAAAAAATCCTTCATTTTGACAAAAAATTAATTTCAATATTTAATAAAAATAACAATTTTATTCGTAGTAATTATATGATAATTTTAATAAAAAATAATTTAACAATAATAACGTTTTATTAAAATATAATTAAATAACAATATACAAGAAATTATAAAAATTTATTTCTTAATTGAATATTAACTAAAAAATACTATTTTTTCTTGAAGAAAAATTTACAAAGTAAAATATAATAAAATGAATGTATATTCATCATACCAAAAATATTGTACATTGTCATAGTACTAGGGCCTTTTTACATAACCCCATAAAACACCCATATAAGACGTTAGAGTATGGTGTGTGATGTTGACATATATTTGGGGTGGCTTAGATAACACTGCCAGAGTGGTAATTTCTATCAACTTTTACTTCTCCCAAAGGCGGTTTCACTCAAGAATAACGTATTCAAGATCGGATTGGGCTTTGTCAAGAGAAAATCCCAATGACGCTACCTCATTTCCGATCTCTGGCTAATGGTATTTTTATGGGGACAGTGTATTGGATGACGTCATTGCTTCCTTTGTGTGAGTAAATTTGATTGGTTAAAGCCCTATATTTATACTAATATTTCCATCACTATTCAATGGCTATATTAGCAATAGTCCCAATTCATAATGGTATTTTAAAATCCAAAAATATAAAAACCATTGGACAGAATATTTTATATAACCATTTTACAAAATAAACATTTAATTAGATCAAGTGTAATTTTCATTAATGAATGTTTGGGTTGATACACAATCTCATTGTGCCCCTTAAAACTACTAGTCAAACCACTACTCTATGTGGATATTAAATCATGTTGGATCAAACAATCTTTTTCCATCTAGTTCTGTTCGGTGATAGTGGATTGGTTAACTATAGATGATATCGTAGTCACCTTTAAAACATTCATTAAATAATGAATAGAATTCCAAAGGCCATCCTTAAATAATATTTCTTTTACTAGCTCGTGAGTAGTATAGATGTGTGAAAAAAACTAAAGCTATATAGAAAGGGATGATTAGTCATTAATAATCATTAAAACCTATTTCAGTTTCATAGACTCCTATGAATGATCATCACTCTGGTGTTTAGGGATTAAATAAAAAAACATTGATTGGAATCCCCTTAATGTCACTTCCCAATACTGACAGGCATGATTCTGATTATCCCACTAGAATTTAGTTGATCCTTGAAGCATATAAGTAGGTAGTTTCACCATCCTATTATGATGTGTCTCTAGATGCATGAATTTAGAATCAAATATTTCAATCCCTAACTCTATGGCCTATGGTCATCCTTCCCATGAAAATGTGGGTGGATTATATAGTTAGAACTCCCAAAATAACATTAGTGGATTGACCCGAGATAGCCTGAAGCTAATGTCTACAACTAATTACATTGGAATTATTACAAGGAATAAAACATCAAAGGAATGAGAGTTTAGTAGTCTTAGTAAATGAGATACATAAATAAGTCCTGTAATATTAATTAATACACTAATTAAACATAATTTCATTCTTCTTTCTAAATATATTACTTCAAGGGTAACTTAATTCCATATTTCGAATACCTAAATATCATTCATAATATTATTATAGGATTCATTTTGAAATAAATATAATACGGGTGACCTCAAATGCCTATTAAGGGAAAATTATAGCAGAAGAAACAAATAATCAATGGGAATAGTTAATATGGAAAGGTAAATAACTGAATAGAACATCCATATAAAAAATAAATGGAATATTAGTGATTAAGAAATATAGAATGGTAAAAAATTGAAAGACATTCATCCAAATAACTAGATAAGTAAAAATTATAATAGAAAGGTTTGAAACAAAAAAAATGTTGTCTAAATTGCTGAAAATGAAATTTATCCGTAGATAATTCGATGAAAAATCTCATCGATAAAGAATAACAAAATCTAAAATGAGGGAATTTTTTTGTATAGGAATTCATATTTCTTAGGTATATGGTACCTTTATCTTTATGACAATTCAAATGGTTTTTTACAAAATAATAGGAAAAAACCCATCTTTGGAGGCTGACCAAATGAATTTTCCCCTGAGAATACTGATGCATTGAGAAGCTATAAATAAAAATGCCCCACCCATGTCATACTAGACCAAAACAATTCATCATATATTGAATAATTGATTTATAAATATTCCTTATAAAAAACGTATTTAATATTTAGTGCAGAATTATCAATATTTCCCCAAATAATTAAATAACATTTAATGTACACACCATATGTAAAATGGTATCCAGTATAGGGAATAGTAATATCCATGATTATTGATATGGATAATTAAAGAAAAATAAATGATCATATGAGATTGGATATTTAAAGGGGTATAAAAAATGAATCAGTGAAGTGAATTTGAATACTATACTTTTCAAAATCAACATTAATCATCTAAAGTAAGAATAAGTATTGTTTCAACACAAAAAATACATAGTGAAGTAAAAATAGAGGTTTCAATCATTGTTGAAAAAATAATAAATTTTAAAAAATATTCTTGAGGAAAATATGTTTTGGTTTTAAAAACCTTTTGAAAAAAAATTTCAATGATTTTTTTAAAACGTTTTCGTAAAAAATAATCCTTTTTTATTTGAAAATAAAGCATCAATGAAATTGTGGTGGATAAATCTTTTTCACATCGTATGATGTAAAAATAAGCATTCCATTTTCGTTATAAAAAGGGGTAGAAAAATTGCTTTGTTAAGAAATAGATTAGAAGATTCCATTAAAAAAATGGTAAAAGATAAAAAGGGTAAAAATTTCATTACCATATAATTATAATTTTTTTAAACATTTTAATAAACACATGGATTTGATAAGAAAACAATTTCTCCGATTAAGAGAGAAATAATGTCAGGTTTTTTATAAAAAAAATTAAAAACAATGACTTCCAAATTGTGGAAAATGATACTAATAAATGAAGATGTTTAAGAATTATAAAAGAAAAGTAAAATTAAAGGATGGAAAAATAATTCCCTTAAATGGAAATCCCATTACAAGATCATTATTGTTGTTATTGATAAAAACAATCATTAAACATTTCAATGTATCTCATACCACTTTGAGACATTTTAAATCATAGTTATAATGAAGGAATATTAATAAATTAGATCCCTAAACAGCCTAAAGAAAAATTAATAAATGATATAATATACAATATGGGCTATAGATACACTAGACAAAAGATGTATGTTGTGAAGATGTCATTTATCTCACAAATGTAAAAAGTGAGATGAGAATCCCTTACAATCGGTTTTATTTTGGGTCAACATCCTTCAAATTCTTGTATAATAAATTTATGTTACTTTTTGAATTTATTTATAACCATTTTGATGTTTATCATTACAGTTATTTTATTTTTTGTAATTCTTTATACAACTACTTAAACAATTATGTTTACATCTGGTGTTTCTAATATATTTGGTTTATGTGTCAAAAATAACTTTCGTAGTTCAACTATGGTAAAATGTTTCATAATATAAAATCTCCCGAATAATTTCTAAGACATAGTAATAATATTTATTCATTAATTAAACTTTTATAAATAGTCAATAAATATGTTTTTAAAAATGAATCAATGTTATGATCATGGAGATGGTAGGTCATATGTACGCATGGATAACATTCTCAATTTTCAAAGATCATTATGGAAAGAAGGTATGTAAAATAATATCTCTTTTGAATGATTATTATATAATTAATATCATATCATTTAATCATATGTACATTATATATATAAATCTTGTGATGAAAAAGGCATCATATCATGTCTATGAGGTGGTAGTCTACATGTCAATGAATGACGTTATCACTTTTTAATTGTGTGAAAGGGTAATAAAGAAAATGATATATATATATATAATATTTATTGAAATTTAATTATGTAATGAATATCATATATAGGTTATTTATGTCAAATTTTCATAATATAATCCATCTTTTATATGATCCCTGTTTTGGGTGAATGAATCCCATTGCTTCAAGGGGGTGGTAGTTCACAAATCCTCAAACGATGTAATCATATTTATGTAAAATGGAATGTATTAAATGTATGTGTAATAAAAGGATAATAAAGTATAATGACATAATAAATATCATATATATAATATATTAGGATAGTTTCCATCATAATGGCCACCACGATTGATGGTATGGGAAGAATAAATAACAATCCTTTCATGAGTCAATAGTTTGTCATACATAGAAAAGAATTTTTGTTTCCTATTAGATAGATTTTTTTGTAAGTGTAGGTCAAAAAAATTCATTAAATCATTCTATTATATTAGATATACTATTTTTTTACATAATAATGGAATAATTATTGATTATTGTTTTTATAATGGAAATAAAATTAAAAAACATGATAGAAGTTGTTACCACATAGTCGGGTAACTTCTTTTGGTTTATACCAAAAGGCTTCCTTGGAAAGATTTTATAAGGACCCGACCGTAAAACATTACATAATCATGAATTAAATGAATAATTCAAATTGATGATTTTTTTTTCAGGTTTAGAGTATTATAGGACTAGTCCATACCTATTACATATCAACTTAAAAATTACATGTAAACACTACTACTCAGAATCAATTTTTATTAAAATAAAAACTCCTGAAAAGAAATATGTCTAGTTCCATGTTTTAGACAGCATGACATTTCCTTGATCCCATCCTTGACCATATTCATCTTTTTGTCCTGTGAAAAACATTTCAAAAAATTTGGATGATCATAAAAATCTTAGTAAGGGTCAATAAAGATGGAAAGAAAACATTAGCCCATAAATAAATAAAAATCAATGAAACCATATTTTTCCATCATAACATACCTCGTGAAATCATAAGATTTATAAATAATACAAGGAAATAGTAAATCATAATGGTAACTTGTGGAATTCATATCATACATATATTGTAGTTATCACAGCTATATAAGGTTTTATGTTGGAATACACATCCCAGTATATTCCCTAAGTCTCTTAGGAGAAACATTAACATTTACCTCTGTCACGTTACCCAATAGATTAGAGAGCTATCTCGGGCTCAACCACCCTCGGTTTATCACGGAGCCGGCTGTATACGTAAACAATTTCAAATAACCATATCATGTTCATAACACATAAAACCAGAATAAATGAAAGATAAAATTTTCACATTGCAATCACAATATAACTTTTCACGATATTGACATAATCAATGGTTTTATCAAACCGTTTTTAAAACCATTTATAACATTTAATAAAGATATTTTTGAATCATAGTGTCCCAAACTTCTTTGATGATTTAAAAGGTATTAACATTTTAAAACATTAATTTCCATATAAATAAATCCTTAAATCATTTTGAAAATATATACATTTATGAGAAATATTTACAAGAAAAATATTTGAAAAAAATAGTTAAGGTGTTCTTAATCAAATGAAAGATGATTGAGTACAAATAATTGAAGAATAAAATTTCACCAATTATTTATAATTTCATTAGAATATATGTATTTCTAATATAATATTTCAGTTGACAGAATATACAGCATATAAAAGTGAATTGGTGCATAACAACAATGAATTCTCAATTGAATGTAAATTGAGTTGAAATCCCTTCTAAAGACTGTATCTATAGATTAAGGATAAATAATATACATAATTATGTGTGAAAAAATTAATTAAACCAAATATTAGTGGATATTAAGTGTAAAAAAATAAGTTTTCATTCACACATATTCATAGCATGATATAATCAATAAGTATATATTTAACTAAAATAATTGAAATTGGGTTAAGAAGTTCCCTTATAGAAATTTGACAGCATAACGACATAGCATTAAAATTCATAAAATTAGTAGATGAGAGAGAAAAGGGTCTCTCAAAACATGGACATAAAATTTACATCAATAAGGATATGTAATAACATATCCCAACAAAAGAAAAATTAAAACAAAATACTTGACATAAAATAAGTCATTGACTATGAGAGTACGGTGAATGGTTCCCTTACCAATTTGGAAACTTATGAAACATACACCCCATGAAAGAAGGATCATACAATAAATATTTTAATACTAATAAATTAAAGTATATTACACAATTAATAAAATCATGTCCAGTACATAGACCACAAAAAAATGATATTGTGGAAAATATATCATGAATCACACAGGTATAAAAAGTCAGATGAAAACCCCTTACCACTTTGTAATCAATCAAGTCGTATGAACAAAAGTTAATAACCACGAAATGAATAAAATAATTCCAAAAATATAAAGGGAATAATGATAATATATGTCAAATGTTAGTAAACAATACACCACATTCATTAAATAAGTGGCGAACAATGGAAATGTCACGGAATTAAAAGTGAGATAAGATACCCATTACCTCATGTTCAACTTCTCTGGATCATTATTTAATCTCATGAATGATAAAATTAAGTTAATTTGAAATTTCATAATAACATTTTTATAGTTTATTATTCCTTTTATATCAATTAATATATAGCTATAACAATTAGTTAATTATTTGTTTTCATATCGGAGATTTTGTCGATGTTCGGAACTTGAGTTAAAAATGAACTTATTATAACTATAAATTTCCGACGTGGATAAAATTCCATTATCTCCAGAGCTATATTCATGATTTAGATATCATATATATCATATATATCCAGTATAGATATTTATTATTAATATTACATAACATTGGGAGATAAAAATGAAATGCACCGTTCCTGGAGACGGTATGTCGTACATACGCATGAACGCTAATTTCATTTCTATTTCATATTTAAGGGAATTAAAACATAATGATGAATAGGTATATAATAATTCTTTTATAACATTATATATAATTTCTTTACCTCCATATTTTATACATTCCACGTATGGCATGAATAAGTCATACCACTTTTAGGAGGCGGTAGTCTACACTTCCTCAAATGAAATTATCATATTTACCAATTATGAAACCACAATGGTATGATATAAATGAAAATTACATAAGTAAAGAGACTACATAATTATAATATATATCACATATAAATATATTTTCTTCACAATTGAATCAATGACAGGTGGTTGGAGTTATTTGAACAATAATCTTTTAAAGAGGTTGTAGTTTGTCATCCATAAAAATAGTATATAGTTTAACCATTAGATTAAGGTTTGTGTAAGTGTAGTTAAAATAATTATTATAAAAATAACCTAGTATAGTTATTATATAGTTATTTTTATAAAAAATATAAATAAAAATAAGTTAGGGTTGCATATGTAAAATGAAAGAAAATGTCGTAAGAGAAGACGTTACCTTTAAATCTGGTATCTCTGTTTGGTATGACTAAAAAGGTTCACATGAATTACCTTATTCCTTGTCAAAGGATTATACGATGAATCTAGGGATGTAGGTAGATTAATTGGGAAGATTTTGGATGAGGAAAGAGGCTCGAGAAGTGTAAGGAATGGGTTTGAATTGAGGTCTTTTTATAAGGATGGGGGAGGGGCTCTTTACAAATGTTTAAAGGTAATATATCATTATATATTTACTTTTGGATTATAAAAGTCCAAAACATATTTAATTTGAAGATAATATGACTCATGTTTTAAATAAAATCATTAAATAAGAATTGGACTGGTTTTGGATATTTTTTATCTTTATAATCTTATTTATTTAAATCATTCATTAATGATGTTAACACTAAATCATTAATGTGTCATAAATAATTTTATTTATATAATGATTAAAATTATAAAAAAATACCATGATGTGGGAAATATTTTTATCTTTACAATTAATATTTTTAGTTCATGTGATAACTTATATAACCTTATGTAAAAATTGAGTTACTAAAAGATATATGTTTATGCCATTTTTGTCATTACTTTAAATTAATTAATATAAAGTGTCATTAGCACTCCCATGTGGCTCCATGGGGTCCCAAAATCGTCCCAATGATTCCCATGGACATATATGTATCACAGAATAGTATTCAGACTCTTTTTAGGATAATTTCATATTATAATAATAATATTTTTTTACCCTTATTTACCAGGTTTACCCTTTAACCATGGTAAATAAAATATTTACTGAAGTAAATATTAAAAATTCCTAAAAATCAAAGTTACCTATTTACAAAATTTGGAAATCGTGATTTCAAATATACATTCCACTTTTTCCAAAATAAAAACACATAATTATAATAAATTTATTTAAAATTAATATCCGATGTCAAAACAAAAATCATGTTTTTATGAAATAATAGCTATCAAAAGATTGACACTTATTTATGTCCAATTTCCAAGTGAAATTACTCACAATGAAAAAAATTGGATTAAAAGGTAAAAATATTATATAATTATATTTTAAAACCATAAAGAAAGATAATCTAAACATATATATGAATTATATAAAAAGGTATTTTTGAAATAAAATATAATATTTTTCACTATCCATAAAAAAATGAATTGTATCAAAAAAATCCCAACATTTTATCCAAAGTAAATTTTATTGTCCCAGTTCTAAAAAAGAATATTATTTTTCCCAATATAACATATAAAAGTGACCACTCTAGATATAGATAGGGTTTTCCATCAAGATGTGTTAAATTGGCCTTTTAATGAATAATAGAATATTTTCTCTTAAAATCAGAGTATTTCTTATATTAAGCCACAAAAATATATTGTATAAATGTAAAAGAATATAACAAACATGTATATTAATATTGTAGTTATTTCGGTCTATTCCATTTAATACAACGGCTATGCGTCAACTACCATTTAAAATAATATTATATTATTATTTTTCAGTATGACTCAGCATTGTCTGCAACATAAGATTTCAAAGAAACCCTTCCTTGCGTATTAGGTATGCCATCGAACATAGAATCCTATTTAAAGTAAAATTAATTTTTAATTACTAGATTTTAATAAATATGGAAATTTTATATTCTCTATTTACCTGAGATGTTACATAATTCCTCCCTTTTGGTAATAGCATCCACACAATTTTATAATTGGGCCTGGAAACATCATTGAAAGTCCCACATATGAAAAATAGTCAATAAAAATATCACCATAAAAGAAATAAAGAGAAATTCAAAGGTAACTTGAGATAACAGATACTTGAATTCCATTAAAATGCGGATATGGAAGAGAAACTTACTCTCATATACTAATAGAGAGTGATTGAGTATTTGATGATGGAAGGTTAACCACCACAATACCCTAAATTTGTGGTTAGGTAAAAGTCAGATGATAAAAGAGATCTTATAATTTTTTTTAAGATCCTTTTCATAATGTTGAAAAATATAATTAATAACTAGACTTCAATTGTACGGAAATATACTTTTCATGTTGAGTTTTATCCATTAATAAAATTATACCACAATCTCAACTTTTCTCCAAACAGTAAGTATTCAAGTTGACTTGGTCACAACTGAATTCCTCTAATAATCTTCAAGTGTATTGCATAATCTATAAAAGATGAACTATATATTTCCAAAATCATTAGACATCAACCAAAACAAAAATTAGTTAGTACAAGATAATATAATCCCCAAAAGGGTAATCATTTATAAAAAGAAATACCAATATTAATCTCTAAAAATAAAAAAAAGAAACCAAATTTCAAGAAAGATCATTCAATATTCAATTCTCCTCAAAATTCATCAAAATAATCCAAACTAATATTGAAACCCAATTCTCATTACGATTTAGTTACATTGTCTTCCACAGTAAATCTTAACATTTATCTCAAAAAACATAGACTACTCTTAATGTATAATAATAAAGTCTAATTAACCTAAACACATAATCTCTAGGATAGATTAATCATTTCCATAAATAACCAAAATCACATTATATACACAATAAAAACATAGATTCTTCCAAAATAATATTTCATCCATTACTCCACAAATTAAATCCCATAATATTTTATTTTCATTAAGCATAGAATGCTCCCAATTGAGAGAATTTCTTCCATAATATCCTTTATTACATAATCACAAATTCATTTTCCTATACTAAGTTTGCCCATTTGATAAAACAAATGATCCCAAATAAACTTATTCTTGATTCATAAAATCATCGAACTAAAAAAAGGTCATACTAACCAGGGACTTCACATTGGATAGTGTTAGGTGATGTACCCTTGTCTCCCTTCAGTTTTTGGATCGATTCATGTTTCCCTGTCGTACATGATTGGTCGTCACCCATCTTACAGTTTGTCCTCTTTTTAAAACTCAAAATATACCAAACATGTTTTAACCTCAAAATTTTTATTATAAATTGAATTTTTATACCTATATATTAAGACATCAATATCATATATATTTTTCATTTTTATCTACCTCCATTTGATAAAATCAAACTATTCCCAATATAATGAACATCATACCTTGATCGTGGTGTCTATATGGTTTCATCATCAACTTGTTCACGTATGTAGAAGGTCCATGCATTTCAACAATGATTTAGATATCCTTCAAAAATGATTTTCTTCATTCATCCAAATACAACTTTTATGTCTTGGGTCATATGGGCGTTCGCAAAAAAATTGTTCTAGAAAATAACCATGTATGAACTTAAATTTCAAAACATCTGATAAAACATGATTTTAATAAAATATTCATACTGAGATTGAGTTTAATGTTTCAATCAATGGTCCTTATAAAATATAATAATTATTTTCTGAGAGACTATATTGTAAAAGAAATTATAAATTGGTAACACAAGGGTCTTCTTCATCAACACCTTTTTCAAAAGCATAATATGCATCAAAATCCTTTGATGAGGTAAAATATTTATAAATGCATTGATAATATTTACCTTTCTTAAAAATATGAATATATTGATAAAATAGGATTTGATTGAATACAACCACTGATCCATGATGATATTGATGTATATTGGAGGTGTTTGATATCTAAATCAACTGCTTACAAGTGAGTTCTTTGCTTGAAAATGTTTAACAATCATCTGAACATGACATTGCGATATTTATTACAATCAAGTCATTAGTAAGAGATAGAAATGTTGTTAGAGATCCTCTACCTTCAATTTGTTACCAACATTCCTTGATCTGAAAAATTTATAAAACAATGATTTATCAAAATTATTATACATAGGTATCAACCATGTTGTTTAACTAAAACTCATAGTATATAATGTTGTCTAAACCAACCTCTAATACCATCAATATGGACTCAACCTTAAAACGTTACATAATCTTGAATTAAATGAATAATTCACCTTAACGATATTTTCCAAACTAGGTGTCAAGAGAATTAGTCCATAACTATTACATATTAAATGTAAAATTACATGGAGACACTACTACTCTGTATCCATTTAAAAAAACTCATAAAAATAAACATGTCTAGTTCAATGTTATAAATAGCATAACTCTACGTTGATCCCATACTTGAACCTATTCATGTATAAGTCATGTGGAAAGCATTTCAAAAAACATGGGATGAGCATAATAATCCCATTAAGGGTTAAAAATAATGAAAGAAAACATTTTCCCATAAATAAATACAAATAAATGAAACCATACTTTTCAATCATAAAATACTTCATGAAATCCTTAGATTTATGAATAAGACACAGAAATCATAAATCATAAAGGTAACTTGTGGCATCCATATTATTATTACATTGTAGCTATCATAGCTACGTTGGGAGTTATGTTGGAATACCCATCATAGTATATTCCCTAAATTTCTTAAGAGAAACATTAACGTTTACTCTCGTCACGTTACCCAAGGCATTGGAGAGATATCTTGAGCTCACCCGCCATAGGTTTATCACAGAACCACTGTTATACATTAATAATGCCCAATAACGATTTCATATTCTTATCATATAAAACATTCCAGTACTAAAGATAAAAGTTTCACATTTCAATCACAATATATCATTTCATGATATTGACATAATCAATGCTTTATCAATAAATTTTCGAAACCATTTAAAACATTTAATAATGATATTTTTTAATCAATGTTTTCCATTCCTCATTGAAGCATTTAAATGTATTTACCTTTTAAAACATTAATTTACATATAAATAAATCTATAAAACCTATTTGAAATGATGTATATTAATGATAAATATTTACGAGAATAAATCATTAAAACCAATATTTTAGTTAAATATTTATTAACGAAATGAGTGGTGATTGAATATAAATAATTAAGAAATAACTTTAAATAAAAACATTATAATATCATTAGATTAAAGATATTCTTAATATAATATTCCAATGGGTAGTATATACACCCTATAAAAGTGAATTGGGGCACAACAACAATGAATTCTCAAAGGAATATAAATTGAGACGAAATACCTTATAAAGATAGTATCCTTTGAATACAGATAAATATATTACATAATTATGTGGAAAAAATATAAATACACCTAATATATGTGGATATAAATTTTGAAACAATCAATGGTCATTCACACCTATTAATAGCATGACATAATCAAGAAGTATATGTTTGACCAAAAGAATAGGAATTGGGTCAAAAGGTTCTCTTATAGAAATTTGACAGCCTAATAAATACGCATTAAAATTAAAAAAATTATTTGATGAGATGAAAAAGTTCTATCAACACATGCACATAAATTTCATAGTAATAATGATATAAAATATCATATCCCAACATAAGAAAAATTAAAACAAAAGATATGACATAAAAGTAGTCTTTGGCTAAGGGAGTACGGTGAAAGGTTTCCTTAACAATTTGGTAACATACTAAATATAAACCCCAAGAAATAAGAATCATAAAATGAAGATGTAAATACCAATAAATGAAATTATATTACACAATTAATACAGTAATTGGTGGTAAAAACACCACACAAAAGTAAATAGTGGAAAATATTTCATGAATCTCACGAGAATAAAAAGTGAGATAAAAACCCCTTACTATGTTGTAATCAATCAAATCATATGAAAAAATTTGATAACCACCAAATAAATCACATAATACCATGAATATAAAGAGAATAATGATAATATATATATATATTGGTAGTAAATAATACTCCACATTCTAGAAATATGTGGCGAATAATGGAAGTCTTAAGGAATTAAAAGTGAGATAACAAACCCCTTTCCTCAGTTTCGACATGACTCGATCATTCTTTAATCTTTTGAACAATAATATGAAGTTAATATCTATTTGATTAATATCCTTTTTAATGTTTATTATTCATTTTATATCTATTATTACCTTTCTATAACAACTAGTTTATTATTTGAATTCATATCAGGCATTTTACCGATGTTCAGATCATGAGTTAAAAATGAACTTGTTATAACAACAAATTGTTTATTTAGTTAAAATTATATAATCTACATAATGATATTCATTATTCTGATATCATATATATCATATATATCTAGTTTATATATATGTATTTATAATATTACATAACATTTGGAGATAATAAATGAAATGCACCATTGATGGAGACAAAAAGTCATATGTACAGATGAACACTACTTTCATTTCTAATTAATATTTAATGGAATAAAAACATAATTATATATAGGTATATTATAATTATATTATAATATAATATTTAATTTTTTTAACTCCATATTTTATACGTTCCCCGTATGGGATGAAAGAGTCTTATCACTTTGAGGGGGCGGTAGTCCGCACTTCCTCAAATGAAATTATCATATTCACCCATTATGGAAACCATAAAGGTATGATATAAATTAAAAATACATAATTAAAGAGACAAAATTAATATAATATTTAACTCATATAAATAAATTTACATTATAATGGCTGCCATTAGAGGCGGTTGGAGATATTTGAACAATCATGGTTTCGTGAGGCAGCAGTTCGCTGTCCATAGAAATAGGATATTCTTTAACCATTAGATGGAGGTGTGTGTAAGTGCAGTAAGAATCCTTCTAATAACCACAACATAGTATATTGAGGATACTGTTGTTGTTATTAAATAATTGGATACAAAAATTTAAGTGGTTGGATAAGTAGAATAAAAGAAAATAACTTATGAAAATATGTTACCTTTAAATTGGGTATCTGCTTTTGGTTTGAAGAAAAAGGTTCACTTGAATTTCCTTATGCCAAGGGGGGAGGATTCTAGTTGCAAGAGAGGTATTTAGGGTGATTAAATGGGTAATTTTTGGATGTACCAAGGGGCTTCATATGGGTTATTATGGTTTATAAGCTAGGGATTTTTATAAGGGGGATGTTAGGATATTTTAGAAAATTTAAAAATATTATATTATTATATATGGATTTTCAGTTTCTAAAGGTCCAAAACATTATAATATCTAAGATAAGATTACTCATGTTCAAAATAAAATAATACTATAATAATTGTATAGGTTTTGGATATTTTTTTAATATTTATAATCTTATTTATTTTTATCTTTCATTAATGTGGGAAACACTACATCATTATTGTGTCATAAAAAGTTATATTTATTTGAAGTATAAAAATTAAAAAAAATACCAAAATGTTGGAAATAATTTTACATTCCAATGAATATTTATAATATAAGTGGTTAATTTTATAAACTTATTTAATAATTTATTTACTAAAATATTTATTTATATCATTTTTATCTTTACATTAAATTAAATATTATAAAGTGTCATAACCACTCCCATGTGGCTCCATGAGGTCCTAAAATAGACCCAAGGATGCCAACTGTCAGAAATGTATCTACAAATATGATTAGGACACTTTTTATGAAAAATTTAATATTATTCTAATAATTGTTTGTTACCCTTATTTACCAGATTTACCCATTAACCATGGTAAATAAAATATTTACTAGGGTAAATATTTAAAATGTCTAAAAATAAAAGTTACAAATTTACACAATTTGGACCTATTGATTCCAAATATGGAATCCATTTTTCCAAATTCAAAACACACAAGTGGCTGAAATTAATTTAAAATAAATTCCATCTGTCAAAACAAAAATTCTTGTTTTTATGAAATAATAACTATCAAAGGATTTACACTTATTTATTTCCAATTTCCAAGTGAAATTACTTATAAGGACAAAAATTGGACTAAATGGTAAAAATATAATCTAATTATAATTTTAAACCATTTAGTAGGATAATATAACTATATACATAAATTATTTTAAATGGATGTTTTGAATTATAATACAGTGTTATTTACTATTCATAAGAAATTAAAATGTGTCATAAAAAAACAATATTTTATAAAAAGAAAATTTTGATATCCTGATTCTAAATAAGAATTTAATTTTTTCAAATAGACCATATAAAAGTTAACAAAAATAGATTTAAATAGAGTTCTTCATCAATAGGTGGTAAATCAAGCTTTAAATGAATATTAGATTATTTATGCTTTAAATCAGATTCTTTATTATTTTATGCCACTAATTTTTTTGGATAAATTTAACTTAATTTAACTATAATGTATATTCATATTTTCATAGTTCTGTCCATTCCTTCCAATACAATTACTAGGCATTAACTACCATTTAAAATAATATTATATTATTATTTTTTATTATGACTCAGCATAGTGTGCAACATAAGATTTCAAAGAAACATGTTGTTCTATATCAGGTACGCCATCGAACATAGAATCTCTCTAATAATAAAATTAATATTTAACTCACAAATTTTAATAAATATTAAAATTTTATATTCATTATTTATATAGGATGTTAGTGATATTTTCTCAAAAGAATGATTTGAGGTCTGTGGGAGGGATTTTTGGAAGCTATATGGGAAGATAATTTACAAACATTAAAAACAATCTAAAAAATAATTTAACGATAAAAATAATATATAAAAAAAATATGTTTTCAACTAAAATTAAGTATTTTTAACCATTCATTAAAAAATGAAATGTTTTATAAAATTATGAAAAATTCAGACTTGCCTAGTTATTGTGTTTCTATTTAAAATATGAAGTTATATTAAAATATTAATTCCACTAATGTGTCAAAATTTATATTTAAATGGGTTTCTAAATTAAACATTTGTAGAATTTCTTTTATAAAAGAATTAGTTTTTAGGTGTGAAATTGGGTTTGTTCTTATATTATGCATATCAAACATAATGGATAAATAAATGATATATTTTATTTAACATATAATATATATATTAATAATACTCAGTTATTAATTTTAAATATGAGGGTAAAAGAAAGTTTTTTAGCATATAAATTGTTTTATATAAAAACATTCACTCTATATTGAATTTCATATTATACTCATTTATAATTAATTTGTAACCAATTAATTCGTTCTATATTTATATAAAACATAATTTTTATAAGTTATTTAATAATATTCATAACTTATAACATAACGGCTCAGTTATATCATACTATACTAAATAATAATATTTTAATAATACATTTCTATTTGGTGTATTTTGGTCTTGCGTGTAACACAAGATATCATAGAATGTCTCTCTTGCATGTAACACACACTGACTATGTGTTTCATGTGTGGAAATATATATAATCTATTTTAAATAGTAAATATATTATAATGATTCTAGATATGATATTATCTTATCTTCTTGGTGTCGTGAGTCTTACATGCTTGGAATACAAGGTTCTTATTTTAATTTTTGGGATGTCACATTCTCTCGACCTTATTTAAATTTCACCCTTTCAATTTTAACTTAATCATAGTGATAGATTTTTTGATAATTATTATATTTCAAATCCCATATCATTTCAATGATTTATAAGTCATCCCCTCTAAAATATTGAATAGAGAAAACAAAGGTAACATAAAATTCCATGTAACTAGGTGCCTAAGTAGCATAACATTAGTGGAAAGTTAAAATATGTACTTGGATAAAATTCCTAAATATTTATAAAGAGTAAATGAGGTTATCATTCTTAAACACGTGATTGATCAATGTAGTGTCGGGGGGGCTCAAATCCATTAATATGTGATGATTTATAAGGCTAGTGGTTCAACAAAAATTAAGATATTAGAAAAAAAAATTATTTCTATATCATTTTCCTAATTTTTGGTAATTATTTTACAAACCATGAATATAAAAAAATATTATTAAATGATAGGTTTCAATTTCATATGATCATTCCTGAATTTTTATTGTTCATCAATCAAATTCAAATTCATTCCCTTACTACTATAAATAAGTTACCAATAAGTATTTTATTTTATACTTGAAGAACTAAAAGAAACTTTTGACGGATCCTATGATCCATAAAAGTGTATCATGTCAAACTATTTTTCTTTAAATATATTCCAAATCCAATATAGATCATAGATTATTCTATAATCCTTAAAATTAATTCAACCATTTAATCGTTAATATTTATTATTCATACTTTTTAACTAAAACAATGAAAAATTAATCAGGGCATTTGATAGTTCAGTGGTTGGAGTGAAACCCTCATTATCCATTTGTCAAAGGTTCCATACCCCCACCTTTACAGATTTTATTAGATTTCACCAATCATACATGTTTTCTTTCTCAAAAACCCTATTACTATAATTTTCAAAATAACTATGATGTACATCTTTGAAATTAGTTTAATCTCTAAATATCCATTTAAATAAACTTTTCAATACAACCCAAATACATAAATACAAAATTAATTTATTTAAATATAGGTCCTTCATTGGTTTAGGGTTTATACATAATATTATTCATAGGATTTCTGAATCCTGACATGTTATCATCTATCTAAAACACCTTTTGTTTGACCTAGGTTATTCACTTTCAGAATCCTTCTTAGTGGTTTGTAATGAAAATGAGAATTATCAAAAGTGTATCCCCTATGTGTGTTAAACCATGTGGGAAATAGGACATATTTTCATTTACCAGGTAACCTTGAGTTAGGCCTAGAACACTTTGTCTGATTTTTTACACCTAGGTACATTTGTTCCAGAACCATGTCCACTTGTAGTATCTATATTGGGATTTATCTCTTGGAAGACCCATATAATCTATATTTTTCAAAAATTATAGGGTTTTCATTTATAGTTCTCCTAAAATTATAAATTATGGTTATGTTCTCTAACATGTGTTTTCCTGAATATAGTTCCTAAATTTTTTAAAAAACATTCTTTGATACAAATTATAGTGATCCAACCCCATATATTTTCAAGTCGATGTTTGTAAATAATTACATTTACGTGATTACAAGGAATCAATCCTCTAAGGAATGAGAGTTTATTAGTCATCTTAAATTTGATACATAAATTATTCTTTTATTAAAAAACAAATACATTAATGAAAAAAAAACGTTTATTCTTTCTAATTAAATTTATTCATGCGTAACATTATTCCATTTTTAAATCCCTACATATCTTTCATAGTATTCATCATGGATTCATGAGGAATGATATATAAAATGGGTTAGTTCGAATGTACAGAAATGTAAAAATATATCAGAATCAATAAAGAATCAATGAGAATTGTCAATATGTAAATTCAAATAACTTAACACACTTCCATGTAAATAATAATCTAAATGGAAGTACAAAAAAATGGAAAAGAATTAAAAGGAAACACAAGACATCAAATAACTAGATAAGGAATAATAAATATGGCCAGTTAAGAAACTGAAACACATACCATCTAAATAAATGAAAATTAAATGTTCCATAGATTTTTAGACACCAAATCACATAGATGAATAATAACTAAAACTAATATGAGTGAAATTCATAATTATTATATTCCATGTTTCCTTGGTACATGTTACCTTTACCATCAATACCTCTAACTATAAGGTTTAAAAAAATATTGAAAAAACCCAATCTATGGTGGCAAGACAAATGAATATTCTAATAAGACTGTTGATACAACAACAGGAAATTTATTACCAAGCCCCAACCATTTCTTTCCAGTCCAAAAAATTCCTCATATATCGAATAATAGATATCATAATGTTCCATATAAAATAACTATTTTTAATTACGAATACATTCTTGTCAGTATCTCCCAAAATAATTGAATAAATATCAAAGTAGACACCATATGTAAAATAGTTTACAGTTTAATATTTCCAAATATCCATGATAATTGATTTGGAAAATTAGGGAAAATTCAATAATAATAGAGTATCGAATATTTCAAGGGGAATATGAAATGATTCATGGTAGTGAAGGTGAATACCATCGATTGAAAGATAAATAATAAACCATCCAAAGGAAGAATAAAGATGATTTCAATACAACAAATCCCAGTTGGGGTAAAAATAGATTGTTATTTTCGTTGATGAAATAAAAGAATATCATTTTAAAAAATACTATTATTGAAAATTTACATTTCCTTGAAAAATATTTTGAAAATAGTTTTCACTGAAAATAATTTTTTTTTTAAAAAAATCATGAAAAATAACAATTTAAATTTTGACTATGAAGGTTCAACATGGTGATAGTGGATAAATTTTTACATAACAGATGAGATAACAAACATTGATTTTTCCAGGTAAATGTTGAAGAAAAATTCCTTGTTTGGAAAGACACAATAGGTTTAAATTTAAAAATTGGTAAAATAAAAACGTGAAAAAATTTCGGTGCCAAATCATTTGAAAAACTATTTGGAAAACATTTTAATAAAACATGGTCTTTAGAAGTAACTACTCCTCCGAATTAAGAGATAAATAAATTCGAGTATTTATAAAAAAAAATTAAACCCCTTTGAGTACAATAGAGTGGGAAATGTTAGTAATACATGAAAAATGTCATGCAATAATAGAGTATAGGAAAATTAAATGGTTTATTGAACAATGTTAAAATAATTTCCATGAATGAAAATACTATTGAAATATTATAAAACATATTGTTGAATAATATTTTAATTAAACATTCAAAAGTGACCCATACAAATTTGAAAAAATTAAAATTATAAAAATTATGCTGTAATAATATTAAATAAAATCCATAAATTCCATTAATATAAAATAATACATTATATAATATAAAAAATTGGTTAGTAGATACAATATATAAAAGATGTATGTGGTGACCACGAAATTTATCTCATAGATGTAAAAAGTTAAATAAGAATCCATTTCCTTGAGTTTCCTTTTGGGTGAACATCCTTTAAATTCTTATATAGTAAAATTATGTTAATTTTATTATTTTTTAAATCCTCTTTAATGTTTATCATTACTTTTATTTAACTTTTTACTATGTTTTATACAACTACATAGACAATAATGTTTACATTGGGTGTTTTAACGAAATTTGGATTATGTATCCAACTTAGCATTGGTATGTAATCTATAGTAAAAGGTTACATTAAATAACTTATCTATAATAATAAACATTAATTAGTTATCATTTTTTTAAATTAATTATACTTTTCAAATCAATCATTAAATGTGGTTATGAAAATGGATCGATGTTATGATCATGGAAATGGTAGGTCTTACGTACACATGAGTAACATTCTCAATTTTCAATGATCAATGTGTAAATAAGTTAAGTAAAACCATATCTTTAAATAATTATCATTATATCATAAATACCATATTATTTAATTATATATACTTATATATATGAATATTATGGTAAAACATGAATCACATCATGTTGAAGAGGAGTTAGTAAATACCTCCATGAACGACGTTATCACTTCTTATGTGTAACACCCCAAGCTTCCACAATATGTTTTCCTTTGAATAATGCAATGGCGTGCATTGTATGCAACTTCGAGATTCTAACACACCACAACCAATCAAACTAGCCGTTATGAATAGTAATACCTACTTTTTGAAATTTTATAAATTCTATCTCTCAAAATGGACTTCATTTTTGGATTCAGAATATCGAAATTAGCCTAGGGTAAAATTTTGGTACTTTTCTGATAACTTTCATATTTTGATGAATTGTGAAAATTACTAAATTTTAATTAAAAACAACTTTTTTAATCAAAATAATTAATATTGATAAATTATGAATTTGAGTGGTTTTAAAGTATATTTAGAATATATTTTTACCATGTAATACAATTTGGGACATTGAAAATAATTTCACATTTAAACCAGGCATAAACAAGTGCCAATCTTTTGATAGTTATTATCTATTAAAAACACGCTTTTTGTTTTAACAACGGGAATTAAATTTAAATTAATTTCTGCCACTTCTGTGTCTAAAACCTATTGGATGATACATGGTCGTCCATGGTAATCTTTTTTTCTATTATGGGACCCCATGGATCCACATGTAAGTGATAGGGACAATTAATTTTAATTAAGTTAAAATGAATACAAAAATGACACAAGCATATATTTTTTAGGAAAACAATTGTTACATAGGGTTATATATGTTGGATTTCAGACTATAAATATTCATTAGAAAGCTAAATATATTTCCCACATAATTATAATTTATTTATAATTTTTAGACATTAAATAATTTTGTTTATGTATGACACAATAGTGATGTAGTAATTACCATAATAGTGAAAAATAGAATAATTGATATTATAAATAGGTAAATAAATATAATTTGAGACTTTAATTGAATTAAAATAATTTTATAGGTTAATATGAAATACTAGGATTGATTTAGATAACTTTTTTAGAAGTAATAATTCTGTTATGTGTTTCAAAAAAATCAACTATTGAATAATGTCAAAATTGACATAAAAGAGTTTTTGAAACAAATATTATATTATTAATTGATATTAAATTCCTAAAAATCTAAGGATCAGTCAAGAGACTTATATAATGATAGGTGTATCATTAATGGACCACTTTGTGGTCGCTTGGATGTATATGGTATGTTTATTAACCATATATTATAAAAATACAAAGAGACATGGTAAAAGTGAAACTAATTAACTAAGAGTTAATACTTAAAGATAAGGTTAATATAATGACCCAAACCTGTCTAAATTAAATTGTTTGTGTGTTTTTGGATCCATACCCACCTTAAACATTGAATAATAATCTTTGGAGCTATTTTAAACCTAATATAAATTTATTATAAATTAATATTTCTAGCATTTCCAATGGTGCCCCTCACCCCTCTTATAAAAGGGCACTCATCCTTCTCATTTATTCACACCTTCAAAGCCTTTTGGTTCAGAAAAACCCTGACCAAATACTCTATCAACATCCCTAACTACATCTTAGAGTCCTTAGTTTGATCAGAAATCCATTCTAAGGAGCCCTTTTGATCAAATCAAAAGGAAGAACCCGAAGAAGAGGTAATGTTTTCACCACCCCTTTTCAAGTTTCTTTATTCTTCCACTTCTTTTTTCTTTGTTATTGCCATTATAAAATAATAAATCCAGTATATTATATATAATGTGATTTTATTATAAAAATGGTACAACCGTATTCAGTATTCTATCCACCCTTTCAACAACATGTCACCATACGTGCGTACGTACGGCTTACTGTCTCCACGTCGTGGTGTAATTGTTATTCAATAAATTATTATTTGGATGGGTATAATAATGATTTGTAATTAATGTAAATAATAAATATAAAATGATAATTATTCTTTATATATGATATACCATCCAATTATATATTATTTTAATATCAAAATATTGATATTGTCACACGTGCGTACGTACGGACTACCGTCTCCACGAACGCGATGAGATTCATTCTCTATCTTATCCAATCAAGTATAATTATCATTTGATGATTAAAAATGATTTTTAAGGACTTGATATAATTATGTATATGAATAATATACATCACATTAATAACAAATATGGCTCACATAACAAAGAATATAAAGTAAAATGAACTTGTTAACACCTGAAATGACGATAATTTTAAGATATTATTAACAAATTAATGTTAAAAGATCATATATGGTATCATATTAATGCATATGATTCTTGTATAATTAAATAACAATTATTTCACCATTATAAAGGAGTTTAACCTACCATAGACCAAGGAAAAAGTACAAAGTAAGGGGTTTCTTATCTCAATTTTAATTCCGTGAGAATTCCATTGTTCACCACTTATTTATTGCATGTGGTTTGTGAACTGCCCATGATTGTATTCATTGTGTAATATAATTTAATTTATGTATATTTACATCATCATTGTATTATACTTCTTTCATTGTTGTATGTTTCATAAGTTACCAAATCGATAAGGGAATTTGAAATTTCAATTTCCACTCATTCGGCTTTTCGCATACTTCATTTATTATTTTACTCCAAGATTATGTGTGGCATCACTATTCATTTGATTATGTCATAATTTCCACTCCCCTTTCTGTGGATATACTTTTTATACACATAATCACCCCATTTAAAAATTCTCAAGTCATTGGTATGAACTTGATAAGAGTAATTTTTACTCAATCTCGATTTGTTGAGATAAACATCCAATTCATTGGTGTTGTTTTTATAAGAATATGTGTGAATGTGCATTGATTGTTTTACACTGAATATCCAATCATATTTAGTGTATTTATATTTTTCACACATAATTATGTCATTGATTTATCCCTAACCTAAGGATATGACCTTTATGAGAGATTTCATATCAATTTAAATTCCATTGAGACTTCTTTGTTTTTATACACCAAATCACTTTTATGTGGTGTATATAATGTACTTTGACATAGTATATCATGAATTCCTTTATTCTCATGATATTAAAATGTTTTTATTACCTCAATTATTTTTATTCAGGTGTATCTCTTTTGGTTATAAAATATAACTAAAATACCATTTTTTAAATGTTTTAAAGAATTATTCTTCTAAATCTTTCCCATTAATGTCCATGTTTGAAAAAAATTGTTTTAAGAATTTATTTATATGGACATTGAAGTTTTAAAATAAAAACTCAATTTAAAAGTTTCAAATTGGTATGGGACACTTTGATTCAAAAATCTATTTTTAAATGGCTTCTTGACAAATAGTGTGACTTTTAAATGATTTCAAGAAAAAGGGGGATATTTCTCTCAAATAGTTTTGATGATTATTTTCAACTATGTCAACATCCTTCATTATTCTTGATTGAGGTTAATGTGAGACAATACAATCATCCATATTGTAACGAATGAGTTATGTTTGACTGTGGATGTGCTATTTTTATACCATTCATGGTTTGTTGATAAAGTATTGACATTTCGTATGCTAGTTTTAATACAAATGTTTATGTTATGTTTTAACCTGTTCATATGAGGAATGCATTGGACTTAATAAGTGACTGGTGGAGCTCACTATAGCTCCTCGATGCATCGATAGGTCTCATGAGACAAACTAGTGTCTTGGCACAAGGCCTTGGAAAAATCTTATTTGTAGTCTTGGCACGAGGCCTTGGCTATGTGGTTATGATAGTCTCGCATTATTCATTCCATCATTATGAAAGTGGTTATTGATATTTCATGTGATTGTTCGACTAGTAGAATATCCATGTAAATATGTAAATGTCATTATTTCATTTTATCTTTTCCATATTATGTTGAAGTTCAAGTTTAAAAGGATTTCGTTTTTGTTAAAAATCTCTTTAAGTGTTTATGTTTATCTATGAAAGCTTCTACTATATTGTTATCTTTAATGAGAATCTGATCTCACCCCTTTCAGTGTTTTATTTTTCCTAGAATTAGATGAAGTAATTTATGAATGACCTGCAAGGATGGTATGAGGGGATATGAATACAAGATGTTGTTTTAGTTTTTTTACCTTATGATGTAATGTAAGACTAATGAATATATCTAGTGTTTCCAAGACTACTAAACTAATCGGTCTTTAGAAACTTGATCCTTTGTGATCATGCCAATGTTATGTAATAATGCACCGACTCTGGGTAACTGGGGTTGGGGCATTACAGTTGGTATCAGAAGAAGTTTAGTACAATCCTTGGAAGCTAGATTTGGATAAACTCTGATTAGAGCACGCAGACCTAAGATGAAATTTGAGGATTAATATAGAAGAACGTCCTAGAATTTTGGTATTGTAGAGATTTTGTGAGTTTTCCGAGCAATACATCCCTATCTGGATATGAGCAGGTAGAGGCGGCTCTGGAACAGATGTACCTAGGGATAAAACCCAAAAACACTGCTTTGAGCTAGACTCGAACAGGAACTGGTGCACGACAACAGACCTTGCTGCACTCTTGGTTACGACACTCCCGGGGGATATGCTTTGGTAAATTCACAAGATTAGTATGAAACATTATTAAGGGAATACAAAAAATGCCCCTAAGAATATATGTCGGAAAATAGATAGTGGACAACCTAGATTTTAACATAGGGTACCCCAAGATAGTATATATTGTTCAATTACAAGATTATCCTATTATGTCTATTTTTTTAAATTCTTATTAGATAAGTATTCAAAAACCCTAATTGTATTTTATTTTTTTTAGTTGAAACATGGAGGGAGTGTAACATCCCAGGTAAATAAAGAATAAAGAATTTTCATATTAATTAATATTTACGAATTAAATATTAATTTTATTTTAATGGGGTTGCTATGTTCGATAGCGTACTCGATACGCAACGATGAGTTTCTTTGAAAACTTACGTTGCACACAAGTAATAAAATAATATTATTTTAAATGTTAGTTAACAAGTAGTCGTTGTACTGGCGGGAATGGATATAAATAACTAAAATATGATTATATATGTTTTTAAATGTTTTTACATTTACCCAATAAAAGATAAAGGCTTAAAATACGGAAAGAGTTCATTTTTAGGCATTTATACCCTAATTTTTACTAAGGGTTCACTTATCACCTTTTGATGGCGAACCATCATTAAATATAGTTCTGATCACTCATATACATTATTTTGGACCATATATAACTTTTCTTTAGAATCCGGACATCAAAATTTACTTTGTGTAAATTTTTGGTATCGTTCCGATAAAGTTCATTTTTTAAATGAATAGTGAAAATTGTTGTATTTTAACTCAAAACCTATTTTTAATATAATTTTTAATATGATTAGATTATCTTTTCAATTGGTTTTAAAGTGAAATTAGAAAATATTTTTACCATTAAATCCAATAGTGGTCGTTGGAATTAATTTCACTTTGAAATCAGACATAAACTAGTGTCAATCTTTTGATACTTATTGTTTCATAAAAACACGCTATTTGCTCTGACAGCAGGAATTAATTATTAAATTAATTAATGTGACTTATATGTTTTGAATTTTGTAAAATGTACTTCATTTTTGAATTCAGAATATCAAATATATCTTAGGGTGAAATTTTGGTAATTTTCTGAAAAACATCAATTTTTGATGAATAGTGAAACCACTAAGTGGTACTTATAAAAACTGATTTTCCGTTTAAATGAAATTTTTCCATCATTGTGTTTTGATTTTCAAAAATCCGACATTCATGGTTGTCATTAAGTAGTAAAATGTGGTTCAATGAGATTAAAATAATTTTTTGGTGAATAGTAACTTATTAAGTTTTTAATCGCGATTAGTGGTAATTAGTGTAGTTTAAGGTAAAAATAATGTTTTAATAAAATGAGATGAGCTTGAAATATTTCCTACCATCATTGGTTGTGTCAGGTACGACCAAGCCAAGCCATGGGTCAACTTGGGGACCCCATGGAGCCACTTTGGTTGGGAAATGACATAAATAACGTTTTATTTAATGTAAAAGTAAAAATGACACAAACATGATATATTTTACTAAAACAATTTTTAAATGGGGTTATACATGTCAGATTTTTGATTATAAATAGTAATTGGAAAGATAAAAAGATTTCCTACATCATAGTATTTTTTTAATAATTTTTAAACATTAAATAAATTAAATTATTTATGACATAATAATGATGCAGCGATGACATCATTATTTGACGATTTAAATAAAATGGAAAGATAATGTAAAATCTATGAACTACACATGTCCAAAACTTATTTTATGGGTGGATTTCGAACCCTTATCACCTTATACACGAATTATTTCAATGTGGGACCTTTTAAAACCGAAACACATTTTCAAATAAAGTAATATTTCATTACTTTCCAAAAGTGCCCCTCCTCTCCTCTTATAAAAGGCCCCCACCTCTACCACCTTACACACACTCTTCAAGCCTTTGGCTCGGCCAACCCCTACCCAGTTACTCTCTCCACATCCCTCTCCTCATCCTAGTGGATTTCCGTTGGGCAGAATCCTTTCAAAGGAAGCCTTTAGTCTATAATCAAAAGGAGTTACACTTTTAAAGGTAATTCATTCTCTCTTGTTCATTTGTTTTATTTTGCTTCTTCAACCCCATAAACTCTTTTTATTTACATATTTTGTAACAACATCAATATCTTCAATATACTAGGATGTTGTTAAAAGATTTATTCGAGCTACACTCTCACACAACTACATCAAATGGTTAAAGAACATACGGTTTCCGTGGATGGAGAAATTCTGCCTCCCGAAATGATGATTGTTCAATACTCATTTAACACCTTCAAAGGTGGCCATTATGATGTCACTATTTTTATATATGATATATAATATGTTTAGTTTTTCTTTAACCTTCTTTATTTTTCATTTTGGGCATACCTTGAGGGTTTCCATTATTGGTAAACACGATATCTTCATTTAAGGAAGTGCGGACTACCACCCCCTCAAAGTGATGTGATTCGTTAATGCCATATGTGGGACGTGTAAAGGACGGATTTAAAGTTATTATATATGATGTTATACTGGAATTATAATATACCTCTATATCATTATTATTTCTTTCCATTAAAATATGAGATAGAAATGAAAGTAGCGTTCATGCGTACGTACGGCTTACCGTCTCCATGAACGGTGCTTTTCATTTCTTATCCCCAAATGTAATGTACTATTAAAAGTACATGTATATAATGGATATATATAATTAATGATATATCTAAATTATTAATATAATTCTGGAATTAAAATATACATACCTCTCATTTAGTTTTAATACCATTAATATGACAAAGAAATGAAAGTACCGTTCATTTGTACGTACGGCTTACAGTCTCCATGAAAGGTGCATTTCATTTCTTACCTCTAAATGATTATATAATATTATAAACACATGTATATGCTGGATGTATATGATATATATGATATCCAAATCAGGAATTTCATTCTGGATATAAATAACCTTTGACCACATGAACAACATGTAATTGTAAGAAGTCCACTTTCGACTTAAGAACCAAATATCGACAAAACAAACATTATTAACTTAAATGGTTAAATAAAGTTTATAACATTGAAATAAGTGATATAAATGGAATAATGAACTCTAAAAAGGTTCTTAATCAAGTATAAATTAACTCAAGTTTATTATTCAGGACGTTAAAGAAAGATCGAGTCAAGTAGGACCTGAGGTAAGGGATTTCGTCTCAATCTCCTTTCATTGAGGCATATTTCATTTTATACACAACTTTCTTTTATACAGTATATAAACCCCTTTGACTTTTACTTTTATACAAAAGGAATCTTTTTCTACGAAGCGTTTTACAAAACGACAAAAAGAAATGTTTCTTTTAACGTACGCGGCGACAACGACCTTTTCCGCCGCCGCGAGTATTATTTGGTCTTTGGCTTTCTCAATAAGCCATAATGTTTTTAGAATAAAATAAAAACCAAATACTCTTTTATGTATTTTGGTATTGAAAATGGTTTTGAAAAAGGATTCTATTATGTCAATATATTTATGATATATTGTGAATTGAAATGTGGAAATGTTATCATTCCTTTATATTGGTTTTATGTTTTATGATTTTATATAGGTACTTGGACATTTTAACGGGTGGTTACGTTATAAACCATATGACGGGTGGTGCCGTGAATACCAGGACGGGTGGTTACGTTATAACCTCCAATGCATTGGGTATGGAAGTCGGTCGTATGGCTATTCCATTAAGTATGTATGGAAATTGACGGTATGGCTATTCCATTAAGTTATATGTGTGGAAGTAGACCATATGGTTATTCCACTTAAGTTTGTTTATGTCCCACGTTACCTTTATATATGTTATGTGTTCTTTTTATGGGTTTTATGGTAATCCCTTGGTTACAAAAAGGTAAGTAATGATACTTCATTCAGTGAAGAGTTTTTATTACTTCATGAAGGTGAAGTTATTACTTTGATAGAGTATATATGGTTTACTTGATGTTTGAAAAACTAACAGTTTTCATTCTTTCTGTATCCCTTACTGAGCTTTTTATGCTCACCCCAAGTTTTTTTTGAAATGTTTTCATAGGACTTAATGTGGAATAAGGTCAAGGATGGGATCAAGGGAATGTCATCCAATATAAAACATGGAACTAGACACGTTTCTTTTTAAGAGTTTTTTTTTATTATGGAAACTTAGTAGAAGTGTCTACTTTGTAATCTTTTGAGATGTAATAGTTATGTTCTAATTCTCTAAAACTCTAAACCCGAAAAGATCCTCAACATGAATTATTCATTTAATTCAATATTATGTAAGGTTTAAGGCTGGGGCCCTATAGTTGGTATCAGAGGTCAGTTTAGACTACTTTAGGAGTTAGAAAAGTGTTATATTATAATATGATTGAAATGATATAGCATTTACAGATTACCATGTTGCTTCGCCTAAGATATTTCTGTGTTCAGAATGGTTTTCCGCAGAGGAAATAAAGCAGCTACGTTGGGACGACATCAGGAAGAAGATAACCTTCCAAATCAGCAACCTGAGATGGTCAGAATCGGAACTGAATAGTTTGTTGCAGTGATGGCACAGTTGACTCAGGCTATAAATGGTGGTGGTATCCATGCACGAGATCAGCCAGATCAACCGTAGAGGAACATGTCAGTGGTGGAACATTTCATGAGGCAACATCCCCCATCATTCAGAGGATCATCTGACCCTGTGCAAGCTGAAGGGCAGATTAAAGAACTGGAGAAGATTTTTGATGTCATGGGGTGTTCAGAACATCAAAAGGTTAGTCTTGCTGTTTACCGTTTTGGAGGTGAAGCTAATTAGTGGTGGTCGATGGTGAAAAATATAAGGGATAGTGATGAGATTGAGGATCTTCACTGGGATGAATTCAAAGGTATGTTTCTTGAGAAATATTTTCCTAAGGTGGTTCGTCTTAGGATGGAAAAACAGTTCCTAGAATTGAGGCAGGAGGATGATTCAATGGCTGCTTATGAAGAAAAGTTCACTATATTGGAAAGGTATGCTCCAAACATCATACGAGATATTGATAGTAAAATAAACCATTTTTACTCAGTGTTAAAGCCAAAGTATCGAAGGTCTTTAGCTTCTCGTGAGTTCAAAAGTTATAAAAAACTTGTTCGATGTGCGGAGAAGGTGGAAATGGAGTTTGCCAATGATCAGGTGTTCTATGACAAACAACAGAATAAGAGGTCTAGTGGGCAGGCAAAGGGGAAGAATTCATCAAAGAAGCAAGGAGGTAAGAAAACCAAATATCCATCCTGTGAGAAGTGTGGTAAAATGCATCCTGGAGAATGTTTATCCAAGTCTGGTAAGTGATTTCGGTGTGGTAAGTCTGGAAATATTGCTTGTAACTGTAAAGAAGATGATCAAGCAGGAAATGAAAAGCCAACGGTAAGATGTTTTAAGTGTAATGAAATGGGTCATTATGCAAAAGAGTGTCCAACGAAGAACTCAACTGGGGGAAATGCAGCCAGACTACAAGTAGAAAGTGGTCGTAAAATCCTTTGGAACAACTTCAGCAGATGTTGGGCCATCGAATGAAGTGGTATCAGCTCCAGGGAGCTCAGTATTTTTCGAAGATTGACTTGAGGTCGGGGTACCATCAGTTGAAAGTAAAAGAATCAGACGTTCCGAAGACTTCATTCCATACTAGATATGGCCATTATGAATTTGTAGTTATGCCTTTTGGGTTAACAAATGCATCTGCTGTATTCGTGGACCTTATGAATAAAATTTTCCATGAGTTCTTGGATAAGTTTGTGTTTGTGTTTTGAGGTTTGGGAAGAGGTTATGTGTGCCTTGTGATTCACAGTTGAAGAATGAGTTGTTATGTGAGGCTCATAGTTCTCCGTTTTCAGTTCATCCTGGCAGTACTAAGATGTACAGAGATCTGCAGGAGTATTACTGGTGGGATGGAATGAAAAGAGATATTGCTGATTTTACTGTGAAGTGTTTGACATGTCAACAGGTTAAAGCAAATCGGCAGTTACCGAAAGGGATGCGTCAGCCTTTACCAGTGCCAGAGTGGAAGTGGGAGAATATATCCATGGACTTTGTTGTTGGATTACCGAGTACATCCCGAGATAATAATGCAATCTGGGTTATTGTTGATCGCTTGACCAAATCTGCTCATTTCATTTCTATACGAGATAATTTCTCTCTAGATCAACTTTCCCGTTTGTATCTTAAAGAGATAGTCAGGTTACATGGAGTTCCTCTCTCCATTGAATTGGATCGTGATCCCAGATTTACTTCTAACTTTTGGAATGGCCTTCAGAAGTCGTTGGGTACTGAATTAAATTTTAGTACAGCTTTTCATCCTCAATCCGATGGGCAGTCAAAACGAACAATTCATACCTTGGATGATATGCTACGAGCTTGTTCGATGGATTATCAGGGAAGTTGGGACCAACATCTTTCTTTGGTTGAGTTTTCTTATAATAACAGTTTTCATTCCATTATACAGATGGCACCATTTGAGGCATTATATGGGAAGCAGTGTCGAACTCCAGCATTTTGGGATGAAGTGGGTGAAAGGAAGCTGATGGGACCAGAATTGGTAGAAGAGATGGCAGAAAAAGTTCAGTTGATTCAGAAGAACATGAGAACAGCTCAGAGCAGGCAGAAGAGTTATGCAGATAACCGGAGGAAGGATCTATCTTTCGAGGTAGGTGATCATGTTTTTCTCAAGGTTTCTCCTCAGAAAAGTGTGATGAGATTTGGTAAGAAAGGAAAGTTTATTCCAAGGATCAGTGGACCATACGAAATTCTGGAGAGAGTTGGATCGGTTTCTTACCGAGTGGCTTTACCTCCGAATTTATCTCAGGTACACAATGTTTTTCATGTTTCAATGTTAAGGAAGTATATGCCAGATCCATCTCAGGTTTTGAGTCCAGAGGTAGTTCAGCTGGAAGAGAACCTCTCTTATGAAGAACAACCAGTCCAGATTCTTGACCACAGAGAGCAGGTATTACGGAATAAGGTGATTCATCAGGTAAAGGTTTTGTGGAAAAACCACATGGTTGAAGAGGCAACGTTGGAATCTGAAAATGCTATGAGGGATAAATACCCCCACTTATTTTGATAAGAGAATAAAATTGCGAGGATGCAATTCCCAAAAGGGGGGAAGGATGTAACATCCCAGGTAAAAAAAGAATAAATAATTTTCATATTAATTGATATTTACGAATTAAATATTAATTTTATTTTAATGGGGTTGCTATGTTCGATAGCGTACTCGATACGCAACGATGAGTTTCTTTGAAAACTTACGTTGCACACAAGTAATAAAATAATATTATTTTCAATGTTAGTTAACAAGTAGCCGTTGTACTGGCGGGAATGGATAGAAATAACTAAAATATGATTATATATGTTTTTAAATGTTTTTACATTCACCCAATAAAAGATAAAGGCTTAAAATACGGAAAGAGTTCAATTTTAGGCATTTATACCCTAATTTTTACTAAGGGTTCACTTATCACCTTTTGATAGCGAACCATCATTAAATATAGTTTTGATCACTCTTATACATTATTTTGGACCATATATAACTCTTCTTTAGAATCAGGACATCAAAATTTACTTTGTGTAAATTTTTGGTATCGTTCCGATAAAGTTCATTTTTTAAATGAATAGTGAAAATTGTTGTATTTTAACTCAAAACCTCTTTTTAATATAATTTTTAATATGATTAGATTATATTTTAAATTGGTTTTAAAGGGAAATTATAAAATATTTTTACCATTAAATCCAATAGTGGTCGTTTGAATTAATTTCACTTTTGAAATCGGACATAAACTAGTGTCAATCTTTTGATACTTATTGTTTCATAAAAACACGCTATTTGCTCTGACAGCGGGAATTAATTATTAATTTAATTAATGTGACTTATATGTTTTGAATTTTGTAAAATTTAATTCATTTTTGAATTCAGAATATCAAATATAGCTTATGGTGAATTTTTGGTAATTTTCTGAAAAACTTCAATTTTTGATGAATAGTGAAACCACTAAGTGGTACTTATAAAAACTGATTTTCCGTTTAAATAAAAAATTCCCATCATTGTGTTTTGATTTTAAAAAATCTGACATGCATGGTTGTCATTAAGAAGTAAAATGTGGTTCAATGATATTAAAATAATTTTTTGGTGAATAGTAACTTATTATGTTTTTAATCGCGATTAGTGGTAATTAGTGTAGTTTAAGGTAAAAATAATGCTTTAATAAAATGAGATGAGCTTGACACATGTCCTAACCTCATTGGTTATGTCATGGCCGACCATGAAAAGCCATGGGTCAACTTGGGGACCCCATGTAGCCACTTTGGTTGGGAAATGACATAAATAACTTTTTATTTAATGTAAAAGTAAAAATGACACAAACATGATATGTTTTACTAAAACAATTTTTAAATGGGGTTATACAAGTCAGATTTTTGATTATAAATAGTAATTGGAAAGTTAAAAATATTTCCTACATCATAGTATTTTTTTTTATAATTTTTAGACATTAAATAAATTAAATTAGTTATGACATAATAATGATTAAGCGATGACATCATTATTTGACGATTTAAATAAAATAGAAAGATAATGTAAAATCTATTAACTACACACGTCCAAAACTTATTGGATGGGTGTATTTCGAACCCTTATCACCTTATCCACGAATTATTTCAATTTGGGACCATTTAAAACCGAAACACATTTTCAAATAAAGTAATATTTCTTTACTTTCCAAAAGTGCCCATCCACTCCTCTTATAAAAGGCCCCCACCTCTACCACCTTACACACACTCCCCAAGCCTTTGGCTCGGACAACCCCTGACCAATTACTCTCTCCACATCCCTATCCTCATCCTAGAGGATTCCCTTTTGCAGAATCCTTTCAAAGGAATCCTTTAGGCTATAATCAAAAGGAGTTACACTTTTAAAGGTAATTCATTCTCTCTTGTTCATTTGTTTTATTTTCCTTCTCCAACCCCCTAAACTCTTTTTATTTACCTATTTTGTAAAAACAACTGTATCTCCAATATATTAGGATGTTGTTTTAAGATTTATTCGAGCTACACTCTCACACAACTACATCAAATGGTTAAAGAACATACGGTTTCCGTGGATGGCGAAATTCTGCCTCCCGAAACGATGATTGTTCAATACTCATTTAACACCTTCAAAGGTGGCCATTATGATGTCACTATTTTTATATATGATATATAATATGTTTATTTTTTCTTTAAGCTTCTGTATTTTTCATTTTGGCCATACCTTTATGGTTTCCATTATGGGTAAACACGATATCTTCATTTAAGGAAGTGCGGACTACCGCCCCCTCAAAGTGATGTGATTCGTTAATGCCATATGTGGGACGTGTAAAGGATGGATTTAAAGTTATTATATATTATGTTATACTGGAATTATAATATACCTCTATATCATTATTATTTCTTTCCATTAAAGTATGAGATAGAAATGAAAGTAGCGTTCATGCGTACGTACGGCTTACCGTCTCCATGAACGGTGCATTTCATTTCTTATCCCCAAATCTAATGTACTATTAAAAGTACATGTATATAATGGATATATATAATTAATGATATATCTAAATGATTAATATAATTCTAGAATAAAAATATACATACCTCTCATTTAGTTTTAATTCCATTAATATGACAATGAAATGAAAGTAGCGTTCATGCGTACGTACGGCTTACCGTCTCCATGAACGGTGCATTTCATTTCTTACCTCTAAATGATTATGTAATATTATAAATACATCTATATGATGGATATATATGATATATATGATATCCAAATCAGGAATGTCATTCTGGATATAAATAACCTTTGACCACACGAACAACATGTAATTGTAAGAAGTCCACTTTCGACTTAAGAACCAAATATCGACAAAACAAACATTATTAACTTAAATTGTTACATAAAGTTTATAACATGGAAATAAGTGATATAAAAGGAACAATGAACTCTAAAAAGGTTCTTAATCAATTAGAAATTAACTCAAGTTTATTATTCAGGACGTTAAAGAACGATCAAGTCAAGTCGGACCCGAGGTAAGGGATTTCGTCTCAATCTCCTTTCATTGAGGCATATTTCGTTTTATACACAACTTTCTTTTATACGGTGTATAAACCCCTTTGAATTTTACTTTTATACAAAAGGAATCTTTTTCTACGAAGCGTTTTACAAAATGACAAAAAGGAATGTTTCTTTTAACGTACGCGGTGACAACGACCTTTTCTACCGCCGCGAGTATTATTTGGTCTTTGGCTATCTCAACAAGACATAATGTTTTTAGATTAAAATAAATACCATATACTCTTTTATGTATTTTGGTATTGAAAATGGTTTTGAAAAAGGATTCTATTATGTCAATATATTTATGATATATTGTGAATTGAAATGTGGAAATGTTATCATTCCTTTATATTGGTTTTATGTTTTATGATTTTATATTTGTACTTGGACATTTTAACGGGTGGTTACGTTATAAACCAAATGACGGGTGGTGCTATGAATACCAGGACGGGTGGTTACATTATAACCTCCAATGCATTGGGTATGGAAGTCGGCCGTATGGCTATTCCATTAAGTATGTAAGGAAACTGGCCGTATGGCTATTCCATTAAGTTATATGTGTGGAAGTCGACCGTATGGTTATTCCACTTAAGTATGTTTATGTCCCAAGTTACCTTTATATATGTTATGTGTTCTTTTTATGGGTTTTATAGTAATCCTTTGGTTACAAAAAGGTAAGTAATGATACTTTATTCAGTGAAGAGTTTTTATTACTTCATGAAGGTGAAGGTATTACTTTGATAGAGTATATATGGTTTACTTGATGTTTAAAAAACTAACAGTTTCCATTCTTTCTGTATCCCTTACTGAGCTTTTTATGCTCACCCCAAGTTTTTTTTGAAATGTTTTCACAGGACTTAATGTGGAATAAGGTCAAGGATGGGATCAAGGGAATGTCATCCTATATAAATCATGGAACTAGACACGTTTCTTTTTTGGAGTTTTTTTTTATTATGGAAACATAGTAGAAGTGACTACTTTGTAATATTTTGAGATGTAATAGTTATGTTCTAATTCTCTAAAACTCTAAACCCGAAAATATCCTCAACGTCAATTATTCATTTAATTCAATATTAAGTAAGGTTTAAGGCTGGGGCCTTATAGGGAGAAAGATTACGAACAACTCTTCTTTCTCTTCCTGAAGAACTACTTAGAATTATTATCCAGAAGTCATGCGCAAATGATGTTGATACTTTTTCAAATGTACAAGTTACATGAAAACAACTTTATGAGACATCAAATACCTCTTGCATTGCACAATTATTTCAAGGATCATGTACCGACTATTGGATAATGTTGCGCTCTAACTTTCTTACCATGCTAAGCGTGGGAAGTACCATCAGGGTCTTTTCAAATTATTCATTTTATCTCAAAATTACGATGCACTAAATTATTTTCTAGATGCTACAGAAGAGGGAGACCTTCGAGCAGCCTATATGTATCAACTTATATATTTATGTCATTTGGGATATATGGAAACTGATTTACCAAAACCTTATTTTGAAATATTTGAAGATGAATCAGTGAGAATTTTTCTAAAAAAAACATGTTAAAGACGATGTCTCAAAATTATATATAAGAAATACCTATTTTTTTATGATGCATCGATGCTTCCATAGATATAATCCAAGATGGATGAGGAGTTTTTGGGTAAATGATATAGATGATTTTTAAAAATTCTTGAGGTACCATTGTGACACATGAACGCATTCTACCAAATGGAAAATTCGCCTAGTCTCTCCAGAGTTCATGTTGTGATCCACATATCTATAGTGACAAAATACATGCCTGACCCAACGCATGTACTCACCTATGAAGAATTAGAACTGGAACCTGATCTATCTTATTGTGGAGAGTCTATCAGTATTCTTCATACCAAAGAACAAGTGTTGAGAAACTGGATGACTCATCTATTAAAAGTTCTATGGATAAATCATAAGATGGAAGAGATAATGTGGGAACCCGAGGAACATATGATGAAGAACTTATGTGGAAATTAATGGACGGTGAAATGTTTAATATTTTCGTGCTCTTTATTGATGGGATTACTTTGGAATAATTTCTTCCTGTATTTGTAAACCTAAAATTTACCGTGTGAAAATGATATTCATGGAAGAATTATCTTTTCAGTTTCAGATATAGTTATAAATAACCATTTGGTCTTATATGATCATTGGTTTTGATGAAATTATAAGTTATTATAATTTTTGATGAAAATGCAAGGTATGAGATAAGATTTGTGGTTAAATTATGTTACAGTTATTTTGAGGAATTTATCTCATTTTAGTAATGTTACAAAATATAGTTTTTGAAAAAGAACAACATGCAAACCGTGTGACAACCCGTCGCGTCGGACAAAGCTGTGGGAATCGAACCCACAACCAAAGTGCGATTAGGATTTATCACCTACCACTGGACTATGTGAAGTCCCTGGATAGTGTGACTAATTATTTTTAGTTAAATGATTTTATTTATCAATAATAAGTGGATTTGGGTTCTTATGTCTTATCAAATGAAAGCCCTTGGTATAGGAAAATGATTTGATTAAGTGATAAATATTATTTTGGAAGATGTTCGCTTTTTTGGGAACACTATATGCCCAAGGAAAATAGAATACTACAGGGTTTCATTTGTGGAGTAATGGTATATTTTTATCTACATTTTTGTTGTGGATTTATAGTGATTTGGGTTATTTATGGAAACGATTAACCTATAATAGAGAATATGTGATGAGGTTAATTACTTTTATGTATGTGACTTTAAGAGTATTTGATGTCATTTGGAGATACAATTTAACATGGGAGACTACATAATCAGATTCTTTTATGTTGTGGGTTTCAATATTAGTTTGGATTATATTGAAGCATTTAAAGTACAATTGATTATTGAATGTTATTTATTTAACTTTGGGGTATTGTTGGTTTAATTTTAGAAATTAAGATTACTGTTTATTTCTCTCAGGGAATATCCTTTTGGGGGATCATTAGATCTTGTACTAACCATTTTGGTTTTGATTAATCTCTAAAGACAATGTAAATATATAGTTTATCCTGCATCGATCATGTGATTCAATAGAAGTTTATTCTAACTCTTCAAGTGTGACCAAGCCTTCTTGAATACTCATCGTTTAAAAAAAATGAGTTAGTGGTGGAAATTAATTAATGAATGAAACTCTACTTAAAAAATAAGTATATATCCTTATATTCATTGTCAATATCATAAATGAATTCCTCATCCTTATGTAATGCAACATAAAACAAAAAAATATTCTGTTTACATTCCTCATAGGAGACTAATGACCGTTTGTCCCAACACAAGTTTGTGGTTTTCTTATTGTTAACTTTCTCCTGATCATGATTTCTATCCATCTCCATTAGAACTTGACACTTAGTTTATCATCCATATCCATGTTTTTCTACATGGAATCTGTGTATGGGTTATCTTGTGTGACCTTTATACCTCTCTTTCTTTTTTTTTAAAGTGGTAGTTTTATTGACTCTTTTTCCGATGTGGGACTTTCCATTATATTATCAAGTCCAATTTTAAAAAAAAATTGTGAGGGAGCAATTTATTGAAGGAGAGGAGAATTTAACACCCCAAGCTTCCACGATATGTTTCCCTTTGAAAAATGAAATGGTGTGCATTGTACGAAACATCGAGATTCTAACACAGCACAATTAATCAAACTAGCCGTTATGAATAGTAATACCTAATTTTTGAAATTTTATAAATTCTATCTCTCAAAATGGACATCAATTTTGGATTCAGAATATCAAAATTATCCTAGGATGAAATTTTGGTACTTTTCGGATAACTTTCATATTTTGAGGAATAGTGAAAATTACTAAATTTTAATTAAAAACAACTTTTTTAATCAAAATAATTAATAGTGATAAATTATGAATTTGAGTGGTTTTAAAGTATATTTAGAATATATTTTTACCATGTAATACAATGTGGGACATTGAACATAATTTCACATTTAAACCAGACATAAACAAGTGTCAATCTTTTGATAGTTATTATCTCTTAAAAACACGCTTTTTGTTTTAACAACAGGAATTAATTTTAAATTAATTTCTGCCACTTCTATATTTTGAATTTGAAAAAATGGATTCCATATTTGGATTCACGAGGTTCAAATTGTGTGAATAGATAACTTTTATATTTAGACATTTTGGATAATTACTTCGGTAAATATTTTATTTACCATGGTTAAAGGGTAAAACCGGTAAACAAGGGTTAAAAAATAATATTATAATAATACTAAATTACCCTGAAACATGTCTTAACTCTATTGGTTGATACACGGTCGACCATGGGAATCTTTGGGTCGATTTTGGGACCCCATGGAACCACATGTAAGTGATAGGGACACTTTATTTTAATTAAGTTAAAATGAATACAAAAATGACACAAGCATATATTATTTAGAAAAACAATTGTTACATAAGGTTATATATATTGGATTTTAGACTATAACTATTAATTATAAAGCTAAACAAATTTCCTACATAATTATAGTTTATTTATAATTTTTAGACATTAAATAATATAATTTATTTATGACACAATGGTGATGTAGTAATTAAAATAATAGTGAAAAATTAGAATAATCGATATTATAAATACCTAAAAAAATATAAATTGAGACTTTTATTGTATTAAACTAATTTTATAGGTTAATATGACATATTAGGATGGATGTAATTAACGTTTTTCTAAGTAATAATTCTGTTATGTGTTTCAAAAAAATCAATTTTTGAATAATTTCAAAATTGACATAAAAGAGTTTTTAAATCAAATATTATATTATTAATTGATATTCAATTCCTAAAAATCCAAGGATCAGCCAAAGGACTTATATCATGATATTTGTATCATTAATGGACCACATGGGGGTCTCTTGGATGTATATGGTATGTCTATTAACCATATAATATAAAAATACAAAGAGACATTGTAAAAGTGAAACTAATTAACTAAGAGTTAATACTTAAATATAAGGTTAATATTATGACCCAAACCTGTATAAATTCTATTTGTTGTGTGGTTTTCGACCCATCCCCATAATAAACATTGAATAATAAACATTGGAGCTATTAGAAACCGAATATGAATTTATTATAAATTAATATTTCTAGCTTTTCCAAAGGTGCCCCTCACCCCTCTTATAAAAGGGAACTCCTCCTTCTCATTTCTTCACACCTTCAAAGCCTTTTTGTTCGGCCAACCCCAGACCAAATACTCTCTAAAATTCCCTCACTATAACCTAGAGAGCTTAGTTTGATCAGAAATCCATCCTAAAGAGCCCTTTTGATCAAATCAAAAGGAAGAACCCGAAAACGAAGTAATGTTTTCACCACCCCTTTTCACGTTCCTTTATTCTTCCACTTCTTTTTTCTTTGTTATTACCATTATAAAATAATAACTCCAGTATATTATATATACCGTGATGTTATTATAAATATGTTACAACCATATTCAGTATTCTATCCACCCTTCGAATAACATGTCACCATACGTGCGTACGTACGGCTTACCATCTCCACGTCGTGGTGTAATTGTTATTCAATAAATTATTATTTGGATGGGTATAATAATGATGTTTAATTCATTTAAATAATAAATATAACATGATAATTATTCTGTATATATGATATACCATCCAATTATATATTATTTTAATATCAAAACAATGATATTGTCGATCGTGCGTACGTACGGACTACCGTCTCCACGAACGCGATGAGATTCATTCTCTATCTTGTCCAATGAAGTATAATTAGAATTTAATGATTAAAAATAATGTTTAAGGACTTGATATAATTCTGGATATGAATAATATACTTCCCATCAATAACAAATATGGCTCACATAACAAAGAATATAAAGTAAAATGAACCCGTTAACACCCGAAATGACGATAATTCTAGGATATTATTAACAAATCAATGTTAAAAGATCATATATGATATCATATTAATGAATATGATTCTTTTATAATAAAATAAAAATTAATTCACCATTATACAGTAGGTTATCCTACCATCTTCTAAGGAAAAAGTACAAAGTAAGGGGTTTCTTATCTCACTTTTAATTCCGTGAGAATTCCATTGTTCACCACATATTTATTGCATGTGGTGTGTGTACTGCCCATGATTGTATTCATTGTGTAATATATTTTAATTTATGGATATTTACATCATTATTTTACTATCCTTCATTAATTGGTGTATGTTTCATATGTTACCAAATCGATAAGGGAATTTGAAATTTCAATTTCCACTCATTCGGCTTTATGCATACTTCATTGATTATTTTATTCCAAGATTATGTTTGGAATCACTATTCATTTGATTATGTCCTAATTTCTTCTCCCCTTTCTGTGGATATACTTCTTATACACATAATCACCCCATTGATAAATTCTCAAGTCATTGGTATGAACTTGATAAGAGTAATTGTTACTCAATCTCGATTTGTTGAGATAAACATCCAATTCATTGGTGTTGTTTTTATAAGAATATGTGTGAATGTCCTTTGATTGTTTTACACTGAATATCCAATCATATTTAGTGTATATATATTTTTCACACATAATTTTGTCGTTGATTTATCATTAACCTAAGGATACGACCTTTATGAGAGATTTCATCTCAATTTAAATTTCATTGAGACTTCTTTGTTGTTATACACCAAATCACTTTTATGTGGTGTTTATAATGTACATTGACATATTATATCATTAATACCTTTATTCTAATGATATTAAAATGTTTTGATTACCTAAATTATTTGTATTCAATTGTCTCTCTTTTGGTTACAAACTCTAACTAAAATACCATTTTTAAATGTTTTAAAGACATCTTCTTCTAAGTCTTTCTCATTAATGTCCATGTTTGAAAAAAAATGGATTTAAGGATTTATTTATATGGAAGTTAAAGTTTTAAAATTAAAACACATTTTAAAAGTTTCAAATTGGTATGGGAAACTTTGATTCAAAAATCTATTTTTAAATGGATTCTTGACAAATAGTGTAACTTTTAAATGATTTCAAGAAAAAGGGGGATATTTCTCTCAAATAGTTTTGATGATTAATTTCATCTATGTCAACATCCTTCATTATTCATGATTGAGGTTAATGTGATACAATACAATCTTCCATATTGTATCGAATGAGTTAATTTTGACTGTGGATGTGCTATTTTTATACCGTTCATGGTTTGTGGTTAAAGTATTGACATTTCGTATGCTAGTTTTAATATGAATGTTTTTGTTATGTTTTAACCTGTTCATATGAAGAATGCATTGGAATTAATAAGTGATGGGTGGAGCCCACTATAGCTCCTCGATGCATCGGTAGGTCTCATGAGACAAACTTGTGTCTTGGCACAAGGCCTTGGAAAAATCTTATTTGTAGTCTTGGCATGAGGCCTTGGCTATGTGGTTATGATAGTTTGGAATTATGCATTCCATCATTATGAAAGTGGTTATTGATATTGCATGTGATTATTTGACTAGTAGAATATCCATGTAAATAATTAAATGGCATTATTTCATTTTATCTTTGCCATATTATGCTAAAGTTCAAGTTTAAAAGTCTTTTGTTTTAGTTATAAATTGATTTAAGTGTTTATGCTTATCTATGAAAGTTTCTGCTATATTGTTATCCTTACTAAGCATCTGAGCTCACCCCATTCAGTGTTTTATTTTTCCCAGGATGAGAAGAAGTAATTTATGAATGAACTACAAGGATAGTATGAGGGGATATGAAGAAAAGGTGTTGCTTTAGTTTTTTTACCTTATGATGTAATGTAAGACTTATGAATATATCTAGTGTTTCCAAGACTACTAAACTAATCGGTCTTTCAAAACTTGATCATTTTTTATCATGCCAATGTTATGTAATAATGCACCGACTCTGGGTAACAGGGGTCAGGGCGTTACATTATGTGTGTGAAAGGTTAATAAAGAAAATCATATATATAGTATATGATGAAAAATTAATTAGGAAATCAGTATCATATATCAGATTTTTATTTCATATATTTATAATTAAAACAATCATTTATAAGTTCCATGTTTACTTGGAATGAATCATAATGCTTCGAGGCGGTGGCAGTCCACATTTCCTCAAATAATGTTATTGTATTAACGTAAAATTGAAATTATTAATGATATGTAAAATTAAAAGATTAAAAATTTATAATAAAAAAATAAACATCAATTATGTCATATATGAGAATATTTTCCATAAAAAATGTCCACCATGAGAGGTGGTAAGGAAAAAATGAACAATAATCGTTTCATGAGTCAATAGTTCGTCGTACACAGAAACAATACATTTGTTACCCATTAAATGGAAATGTGTGTTATTTTAGTTATATAAAATTATATAAATACATCATAATATATTCTGGATAATGATTATGTTACATATTAATTGAATAATAAAAGATGATGGGTTAGATAATGGAAATAATATTCAAAAGCGTGAGAGAAGAAGTTACATCTTAACTAGGTAACTTCTTTTTCTTTGTTTCAAATGGATTCATTTGAAGGAATTATGATCAAAAGGAGTCTTCAAGGTTTAGGGGAGGAATATTTTGAATATATAGTGGCATATCATTGATTAAACTATGTTTATTGAGATGTGTGAGGAATGAGGAGAGGTGGTGGTTATTTTTAGGGATGGGAAAGGACTCAAATAGAATTTTTGGGATCAAGATATCTGTATATGCGTTCAGACATAAAAATGAAATACAAAAAAAAGGCTCTATAATTTAAGATTAATGGCCTAATTATGGACAGAATAAGAGTTTTATATAAGTGTTTAGGTCTTCTAGACACCTAATATAAAGGCTTAGTGCTTTATTAAGCTTAATTGAACCATAATTGTTGTAATTAATTTCAACAACTTTGACTATTTTTTTTAAACGATGGTATAATTAGTCATTATAAATTATAATTATTCCAAATATTTAATCAATTTATCCCAATTAAAATTACATAAGTGGAGAAAATGAAATCAAAATTCATCCTATAAGTGGGACAACATTATTAGTTTTAAAGAAAAAACCCTTAGAATATGGGTAATGATTTTATAATCAATTTCAAAGTGAAATTGGATTAAATGAAATAAAATTTATTATTTGATAAATATGTTATATAATTATAATTTAAAACCAGTAAGTTATATAATTTAATGATATAAATAAAATAGAACAGGAAACATATTTGAACTAATCTTCAATATTTTTAATTATTCATTTAAAATGAACTGTTTTATAAAAATATCACAATTTCACCCAACCCAAATTATAATATTAATATAAAAAATATGATTTTTTGTTTTGACATATTATATTATCAAAAGTGTCAAAATTAATATCTAAAATGGGTTCTCCATTAGAAAGTGGAAAAAGTGCTTATATAAAAATATTGATTTTTATGTGTTAAATAGGGTTTGTTCTAATATTATGTATATCAAACATAATAAATGAATACCAAAAAATATTTTACTAGATATAATATATATATATATATTTTTTACTAAAATATCTCACTAATTATTTTAATATATTAGCGTAAAACAACATTTTTAGCAAAAAAATACTTTTCTATAAAAATATTCACTTTATATTCAATTGCTTCTTATATTAAATTATAATTAATTTGAAACCAATTAATTCATTATAAATTTTTATAAACCATTATTTTCATATGTTAGTTAATATTATTCAAAACCTCTTTCATAAAAGCTAGATTATATGATATTATATTAAGTAATAGTATTTTAATATTACATTATTATTTGGTGAAACTCAGCATTCCATATAACACAAGATATCGTGGAAGGTCTATCCTACGTGTAACACAAGAAAAATTGGTATTTCCCAAATTTAAATATATAAAATCCATTTTCTGTAGTAAATTTAATATAATGTATCTGGATATTATATTACCTAACATGTTGGGTGCTGTATTTCATATAATCTATTCAAAAATATATTCTAATAATAGATTTTCGGGGCATCACACTAACTCTCCCATAAAAGGGGTAGAGCATGAAGATCCTTGAATTTTATGCATCTACCAAAAAAATTACCTTAAAACAGGGCATCATTTTCTATTTGGTAAATATGAAGAGGTTTCATAGGAGGCACCACTATAGGTATAATAGGAGTCTCAGGCCTAACCCCCTTAAGGCATGGTCATTTCCTCCCTCCTTGCGTATGACTAGACAACACTATGGTGTAATTGGTCTAAAATTACAAAACACATGCCTCAAATAATGTATTTTTTATGAAAATAATCCATATATGTAAATAGAGAACCTATATAATAACATTATATTTAATTACATCATCACATTTCCAACTCAATGATTCGTGTATGGGTGATTTGAAAATTTATAGAACACATGAGATGCTACCTACTTCCCAATAGTAAGTTTGGGACATGTTAAATCTATGTTTTTTTAATTTCAATTTGATTTTTAAAATTCATAATTACATTTATAAAAAATATAAATGGTTGAACCAAATGGTTCACCTCTTTTTATCCATAAGGTCCCAGACACTATATGAACCAAAGGGTGGAATTGATTTAGTCTCTTCCATAACATGTTATAGTATACGCAACCAACGTTCCATGACTCAATGTTCCATAGTAGACTACCTAGGGTTCCTACTATTTCCAATGCATGAAAACACTATTAGGTATTATAAGTCACTCTAGGAACCAACTATGTTTTCTTAATTCACTTTCATAATCATTATCCAATAGAAATTGTATTTATAATATTCAAAGATCATATGGAAATAAAAGACAATTTAATCAAAACAATTCTTCTATATGGCATGGAATATTCGTGGAATGTTAATTTTATATAGGGTGTATAAAATGATCTATGATAAATTATTTATTTCTCTCATCTCATCAGGACAAGGATAAAAGATAAGACACAGAAATATTAATAGTAATATCATAACTCATGTGCATTACTGAATAGTCGATTAAAATAAAATGTAATAAGAAAAATGTAAAAAATAGTAATACATATTCAATGTAATTTGGATTTTGTCTATACATGAGTTAGGTATTTCTAGGAATAGATCATTACCAAATCCAATTCTGTTAGTAATATAATTTAAATTTACTCAAATTTAATGGAAGGAAAAAAACCTTCTCATACAACTTCATAAAGACCCAAACTCGAATCCCAGTCAAAGCTACAACTAGACTAATGGCGCACAAGGACTTAAGTGAATCTCCTCAAATGCTAGAGGTTATGGACTAACAGTAATGGAATTGGTTGAGTCCATGAGGAGACTATGACCTTATTACCATTGGGGGGTATAAAAGATAATGCAATAAAATATAAACATTGGAAGCAAATATATAAGGATGGATTCATTGAAATAGACACCATACTGACAGGACCTGTAACCCACCGTAGCTGAAAAAGATATAACTAACACGAAAATGATAATAATAAAAAGTAGTAAATTGAATCATATAAAAATTTTGATAATGTATTATATATATATATAATGTAGACAAATGGATACAACATATTATAAAGTCAATAAAACGCATGATATACAAAAGGTAAAAAACCAGAATCTATCCTTGAATCTCAAGCTCTTACCCTATCAGCTACTACCAATCTACCATCCTAGCTTATGAAAGATGTCACATGTCTGTAAGCTGAAAATTCCATATATCTAAGCCTACTTGTATATAGAATTCATCGGTACCATAAGAATCCTATATAGTTTAATACATAAACACATTAGTCCACCACAGTCGGCATCTATAAATAATTAGTTTGTATGAATAACATGGAAGTATAGAGATATAATTATATAATGAAGTCATGTAAACATTAAATGGTTCAACATTGGTTCCTAGTGGATGACCGTGAAAACTATACCAACTTGTTCATGTGATAAAACATCTCAAAACAAGTATCAAGGGGTGGAATTCTTCATATCACATTTATTAGGGATTCCAAGCCCAATGTCACAACTGTAAAGGAAATTTTGCAACCTGTATCACAGAGTAGGGATTCTATAACCATGGTTACATAGTATGTATGTCATTCCTTGTATCAATGAATGGGGACTTAATGCCCAATCATCATAGTATGTGGTCTTTATACTCATTAATCATAGTATAGGGTCGCATGCCCAACAGTCATATCATAGGGTCGACGTCCTAGTATCACTTATATATAAAGGATTTTTATCCATGGTATCATATTTATATAATCAGTTATATTTATCATTTAGTATTATTAAAGATGTTCTCTATTCCCATGAATAAATACTGATAAGCATCTTTATATTTAATACAAGCCAATAAATAGTTTACAAGTCATGCATTGTTCATTCCATGACACTGTATTTATTCCACATCATTATGAAATCAACATTTAATGTAATTCTAAACATATCATTAGGTGTTTTCTGATTAAAATCGTTAAATCTAATTTGGCATATAGAGGGAACCGAAAAAGGAATGTCTCATTAGGAGGTTAACAATCACGGTGAGGGTTTCGGTTAAAATAAGTCTTTAGGATCCAATTATGGTTACTAATTTATATAAAACACAACTTACAGCAAATATATGGTGAAAATGGAATTTTACCCCTATTAAATATTATAAAACATCAGTACATTAAGGGATAATTAAAATAACACCTTCCTCGGGCTCGTAAAACTCTCCTCATCCTGTATTAACCCACGATTTTGTGTAGATCAAGTGAAAACATAATAATGGATCAACATTATAAAAATATGTAATAAGAGAATTAACATCAATAAATTCTTTGAGAGAAAGACTAACTAATATCAGTGAAAGATGATTGAAGAACTCATCATCACAGATCTAGTGATACAAAATGAGATAGAATCTGAGTCCGAGAATCCAATATAATATACAAACTTTCTTGAGAGGGGAATAAGCTAAAATATAATTGAATCCCACTACACTCTAAATTAATAAAGAAATATACACTAATGTTTGTGTTTAAATGAAATAAAGGGTATTTTAGTAAGGTTACTTAAGAAAAACATTGGTGCGTGGTTTGGATACATGGTTAGAAAAACATTGAACCATCCATGCTTCGATTGCTTCCTTGGATGGGGACCCACAAAGTTAGGCCAAATGTATGGGGAAACTGTGACACAACTGTGTGATTGTGCTCTGCTAAAAACTATAGACATCTAGTACTGGCATGTAGGCCACTCTATATGGTTTACTAAAATAGTGTAGCCTCTTTCTGCTCTTTATCAAGACCCACATAATTACTGTTAACCATTTATATTTCCCCCCACATTTTCTCCTAATAATGAAGCCACTATTTTTCACCCAAAAATTTTGGTTTTTAGCTCTGATCAATCCCCATAAACTCCTAAAACACTTATAAAACACTTAAGAACTATTTTTATGCCCAAAACAAATAGTTTCAGCCAATAGAAAAGGATTTGTAACTGGTAGAAAAACTGGGTTCATATATATAGGAATGAAAATAGATTATTTGTCCTATAATTGAGGACTATATGTTGATGTTTGGTGGAATTTATTCTATTATAGGGGCCTTAGTGTATGAAATGATTGAAATTAATGGGAGAAGTGTATATAGAGGAAAACATCTGGTGATTATACATGTTTTGGGTGAAGATCCCAACTACACAACATGTAGTTTAGGTTAAACCACCTAATGTAAAGTCTTGTATTTGACACATTGGTTTCAAGTGCATATCAATATCACATGGCATGTATTTATGAATTAAAAACCATGTAGGGATCCAAATACATGATCGGCCACATGTGGTGTAGTCAATAAATGTGTCATGACTATCCCACAAGGTTTGTCCTATGCGGTAATTCACATACAAGGTGTTATTGTGGTTCATATTCCTTTTATAGGGTAGAAGTTTCCATGTAGTCATGGACAACATAACTATTTGAACATGTTATACATGAAGATCCCCTTGATGAGAATTACATTCTGTGTTCTATGATAGGGAATACCTTATACCCCAAGTGTAGAATGAACATGTGCATTATAATTATACAATGATTTATTAAACGAACATACATGTCATGTACTATATGATATTTCATGCACTATTATGACCCAAAGGGATTCACATATATTTTAACCTGGGAATTGGTTTTGGGGTGAGTGAATAGTATATACTATGATTTTTTTGATAAGGAACATGACTGTCACCTTCTTTTTAGAATTCGTGGTGACACATGGGGTGTTGAAAAAAGTTTTATCTTTTTTAGATCTATTAGGTCGATGATAGTGTTTATGAATGATGACCATATAATTATCAACCAAAAATTGGTTCAGGTATCCTATTGGTTTTCTAAAGGTGTGGGACCCTCTTTTTACATGTCAGTTATTGATAAATTTAGGTATATTCAAATGGGATTGGGATTGAGATCCTTTACCTTATCACAACTGTAAGGAAAATTATCCCCCCAAAACCACTACAGCATAAATAGTCTTTCACAGTGGTTTTTAGTGGTGATTTACTAAACCATTACTAATTTTTTCAGAAATGATTTATTGCTGTTTTTTTAATAAACTACCACTAATCAATTTTTTTTAACCCATGACACTTCACCCCCATGACCACTACAAGAACCCCTTTTTCCCAAACCCCTGTGAGACCCCCCTTCCGCCCCTATGGACCCCAAAATCCCTACACCTCCCATAAATGCACCTCACTACCCCTTATCAAGGATCTCCCTCATCACCGCTGATGCCCCAAAGCCCTAGCTCGACTCCCAGATGTTGGTCCCAACCTATGGTGATGTTCAACGCTTCTCACCACCCCTCGGTATCATCCTTATTCTTCTAATTACAACCATTATCCAATAGTTATATCAAAATCACCTAGAATCCATACTCACACACATGGATATGATATTTTCATCAGTTGGAAGTATATGATTATAAACACTCCATGCCATCATATTAAAATTTTGGAAAATTTCCTTCCACCATAGTAGTTCACCCCAAAAATCTAGTTCATTGAATACAATTATTTTAATTATGTTCTTTAATTATATTCTCTATTTTATGATTGTAATTCTGAAACATTTTTTGTTAGATCAATTAATTAATTTTTTTTCTACAGAACTTTCATTTTTTGAAAAGACCAATGAATATTATTATTTTCACAACATTGTAAACCGATTTTTTATTTCAATTTTGTAGACATTGGTGAATTTCAAAATAAATTTTTTGATATAATAAATATTTCATTGTAACTTCATCACATTATATTGATCATTATTTTTAAAAATTCATGTTTTTTATTATGAGTTATTACATATCATTGAGGGCTTGATTATACTAATTTTTAAGATATTTCTATATTAAATTATGTTCGGGAAAACCTTCATCATGTTTTCAATAAGAATATTTTAGATCATTATTTCATAGTTTATTGGATAAAGAATTATAGGGAGGGAAAGAATATTTTGTGGAAGATGAATAAGAGTTCAATTTTTTATCGTAACTAACCCTTATTTTATCCATGATATACTAGGAACATTTTTCCATTCATTCCGTTTATAGGATGGTTTCATTTCCAACACACTAAGTAGAAACATTGAAGGTTTCCTTGATTTTTTGTTATTCACCTTGTTTCTTCTGTTAGTCTTATAGAATTATGTCTTTATTTATTCCTCTTTTCATTGGAATAACATAACTTATTGTCCTCTGTCCTTATACACATTATATTAACAATTCTAATGTTAATCTATTTGGAAGAATATGTTAATATTCATTGATTTGTGATCCATTTCATCATCATTATAGGTTTGATCATTAATTTCATTAAAGGAAACCATTTTTTAATTATTGGATTGTTTAGATTATTTATTATCATGTAATATCATTTGGATCTCATAGGTCATGATAGATCCATATAGACCATCAAATGACATGTTATGTCTTTCATTTTCCTCTTGGACTATTATATATTTTTGTTTCATGTTTCTTTTTAACCCCCTAAATATTTTGATCAGTAGATATTTTATAGCATGAGTATAATTAAGAGACATTCATCCATTTCATATGTTAGTAAAGTTTATAAATGATTAGTTTCAATTAACTATTTGAAATTGGATTTCAAAGAGGATTAGAGCGACCTAGAATTCTGATTATTTTAGTATGTCTCACTTGTAACATTCTTAATGAACAATTTATAATGTATGTAATACCCTCAATTATTCCACCTTCTCTTTTGCTGTATTTTTATGAAATGGATGATATTTTTGGTGTTTTTTATTACAAGGGTGTTGGAGGTGAGGTTATATTTACATTATGTTGTTGCATTAATCCTGTAACATGTTTGATTACTCGTCTCCAATTATTTGTATTATAGGTACACTAGGCACTAAGAGAGAGGTCTGTATTTTTGTTACACTAGATAGTCACACACTATTGGTGTCCCCTAGTTGTGTTGTATTCCATGGCTAGTGGAAAGTTCCCCCTATGATGCTAAGTGAAGTAAAATAATGTGACATGAATTATTTGGATGAAACATATGGCATTTGTCGGTACCATGTTTTGGTATGTTCAAAGACTGTCTTACTTTATGACCTTTTTTGTTTTCTATGATACTATATGGATTCCTTTTGGGGACTCTCATTCCATTATATCCCCCAGTATGATTAATATGGAGGGAACAATGAATTTTTATCAATGTTTATTCATATGTTACATATTATGTGGTGGCATGGTGTTTTATTTTTACAGTTTATGAGAATGGGTATATTTCATTAAATTGTTTTTGAAGTGTTTCAAAAAGGGTGTTTCTAAACTATTTTTAAAATTGAAACTATAATGGCTGGTTTTAAATAATGTAATGTTTTTAATGTAATATTTTTAAAATGATTGTTTTCATTAAATGAAGAAAAAAAATGAAGTTTATAAAATGAAGTTTAAGGTGATATTTGGTTTTTCAAGTGATTATCAATAAAAATATTTTTTCTAACTATATTAAAAAATATCATAATTGAGATTTGTTTTGAAAATATTTTCATGAAATCCTTGTTGAGATCCTTCTTGAATTAGCTTTACTCAAACCCAATATACATAATTCTATATATAAAAATATTATGGCTTTTTTAGGTTCCCTTTCCTTTTTAGGATTCCCAAAGAGACGGTGGGATGTCTAGGTGGGGGTGGGGGAGAGGTGGGTTGTCCAAGTGGGGGGGGGGCTATCCTGGGGGTAGGAGGCTACAAAGGTGTGGGGGAGGGGGTTTGGGCTGCCCAGGGAAGGGGTGGCCTTTCCTGGGGTTGGGGGTGGGCTTTCTAGGTGGGGGTAGCGGTGTGGGATTTCCAGGGGGTGGGGTGGGATGTCAAGGTGGGCGAGTGTGTGTGGGATATCCAGGGAGGGGGTGGGCTATCCAAGTGCGGTGAGATATCCATGTGCGGTGGGGGGACACTCTAGGATGGGGTGGATGTCTAGGAGGAATTTAGGGGGTTGGTGGATATATGGGTGGGGGGGTTGTGGGATATCCAGGGAGAGGGGTGGGCTGTCCTGGTGGGGTTGGAGGATTACCAGGTGGGGTGGCGAGCTGTCTAGGTGGGTGTGTGTGTGGGATGTCTAGGTGGGGTGGGGGCTATCTAGGTGGGGGATATACTGGGAGGGGGTGGGTATCCAGCTATGGCGTGGGTTGTCTAGTGGGTGGGGTGGGTTGTGCAGGTGGGGGAGCGGGTGTGGGTTTTGTAGTGGGTGGGATGTCCCAAGGTTGTGTATGGGGTGTCTAGGTGGGGGAGGGATGTGGGATGTCCAGGGGAGAGGGGTTGTCATGGTGGGGGTGGGGTGTGATGTCCAGGTGTATCAAGGAGTATCCCAAGGGGGATATAGTGGGGTAGAGGCTCTAGTTTTGTGGGGGTGGGGGCTATCCAGGGAGGTGGGTGGCTTGTCCAGGTGGGGTGGGGTTTTTCCAAGTTGGGGTGGGGGATATATAGGAGGGGGTGGGGTGGTATATCTTGGTGGGGGATGGGGCTACCTAGTTCCAGGTGGGTGGGATGTCTAGTTGGGGTGGTGGCTATCTAAAACTACATTCAGTGCACATATAGACGATTTTAATAGAATCTTTCATGATATTTCTAACATAGATGTCATGATAGGCGATGAGGGAAATGAAATAATTATATTTACATCACTAGATTATCATTTTAATTATAATTATGTATGTATGACGTATTATAAGGATACTTTAATTCTCATCAAGGTTAAAAATGTTATATTATCTAAAGAACATCATAAACAAGGCCCCCATTACACAGAAGTTGATGAATTAAATATTAGGGGTAGCTATGAACATAAGGGTAAATAGATATATTAAAATGAGTCTAGTAAAAGATAATATATATAAGAATAATATGAACAAATTTTATCAGTGTAAACAACCCATGAACTTTAAAATTAATTTTCGTAATAAAAAAGAACAATTCAAAGTAGAACAACGATCATTCCGTATTCATGGAGATTTATTTTTCTACTTCTAATGAATTTAATGTTTTCGACTAGGACCTTTATGAAGTAATAATTCTCAATTTTGGTATCCCTTTTAACATGATTTCATATATTGAATTATTTTTTAATAAAAGGTGGTAGACTATTTTGATGGGTATTTAGTGAATGAAAATACTTTTTATATCATCGGTATAGGATCTGTATATTTATAACATCATGATGGGCTGGTGAAAATTTATAATGAGATTAGATGTGAAATTGAGCATAAACAAAACTTTATTTTCTTCGATGTCCTTAAAATGAAGGTTTAAACCAATTAATCATACTCTAGTAGCTAAATAATTTATACGGTGTTCCTTACTTTGATGAAGGGAATAGTCATAAATAGATTGTATTTGTTAAATTGTAATGCAGTGATAAAAAATTAAATTACACCAATTTCCTTGGGTCTAAAAACACTATGTTATATAAAATATTAATTGGAAACAAAAGAGTTAACATGTTTGATAAATTAGATAAACATGATATATTGACTCAAATAAACATGAACAATCATCATTTTTTGTGAGTCATATGTGTTTGGTAAAACCAAGTGTTTAAAATTCAATAGGTTTATATAAAATATAAAAACCCCTTGAGTGTTACCAAATTCCCACGGTGGAGGTTATTACATTATAACCATTATTAATGACTACTTATAGAAGGAATGAATTAATATACTGAAAAAAGTGTGATACAATATTGAATTTTAAATCAATGATGAACATTGTTGAATATCATTATGAAATATAGAAAAAGAATATTAGGAATGATAATAGGTTGTAATTTCAATATAATGACCTTTTAAAATTATATAACTTTAAATGGGTTATTTGACCCCAAAATTTTAGAAAAAAACACTCAAAAATGTGATAGATAACAATATCAACAGGACTATCCAAGAGAAAGTGAGATGAATGATCTCACACTCGTGTTTTTCTCAGTACTTCATTGTAGAATATTCCACTATAATAGTGTACCACATTATTTATTACCCTTTTACTGCAAATGCTTTTAAAATATGAGATAAATGTGTATGGGGTGGCTTCCTAGTCTAGGATACTATAGAGTATTTTTTTCACTTCTTGATCTCAAAGTATGAATGATTAGTTAGAACCTAAGGCTATCAAGTGTATCATTACGGATTATCCAAAAGGTGTAATGTGCTATTTATTCTGGATATCTAAACACATTTACTAGAATTTCATCATTATTCAGGATTTAGTTGTCTTTCTATCTTCATTTCAGGATCAAATTTTTTCACTAAAAGACAAATGAACACCAAATCTCATTGGTGTTGATATTCCAATTATAACGACCCTGGTAACTATTACACACTTAAACATGATTTATTACATAAAAGTACTCTTAATGAAACATAGAATATTTAGACATCAATTTTAAATGGGTATTTTAAACAATACATGTAAAAAATAATACATAAAATATAACATCTTTATTGAAAACTACATTTACATGACCTCAACATTCTTTCATACATTTCATGGCATGGGATATCCGAATGACATACATACGAAAATGGTGAATTTAAAGCCTTGTAATGGAGTAATAAAGGCATAAAATGAAGAATAAAATACAAGATAAGAAATATACTTACCAGTGGAGCATAAGAGAAACATGAACATAAAGGCATGATATATCATGATTATCATAACATGGGAATGTGGCAAAAACATAAAACACTACATCATTAATATTAATTAATCAAGTAAACCCATATTCCAACATGGTGGAAAATTATACTATAATGTAATAAGTTAAACCCCTATCCCAAAATGATGTATCATGATACTAAAAATTACTTAATGCATTGGAGGGCTATCCCGACACACCCTACATAAACATTTGAATCTTATCCATAAGAGTTACAGATAGATCATATAACATGGATTCTTTCAAAATCATCATTTATTCAATGATCATTGAATGTATAATACATTTATGTCCCCAATAAAAAATTATATGGTCATAAAATTGAATACTCTAAATAGAGAAATGGGTTTGGTATTCAATACATGATGATTTTGGCATGGAAAATCATATTGCAATTTCAGCAGCATAATGTCGTCACAGAAAAATTCATAAAATGGGTTGATGAGAGAGAAAAGGGTATATAACCGTTTATACACAAAATGGATGCTGATTGGATCATGTTAGATAATATACCAACATATGAAATGGAATTTAAGATTCCTAATACAAATGAACTTCATGAAATTGAAAGGAGAATACATAAATCCATTATGGAAATTCAGAATAGTAACGGCTTAGGTAAGGCTAAAAATGGGGAAGAATAAATGATCCCTCATTGAAAAAACATAAAATTGGAAATAAGAAATTTATTATTAAATGATGAAAATATAACCAATTGATGTTAAAGAGAATAATTTCAAGGAGGATTCTTGAATTTAAAGGAAGAGAGAAATGTCATGATCCCTTATGGAATTCCGGCATAGTAATAGATGTAATTAAAGGATCATAGGGTGGATTAGTGGGAGTGAAATGAAGATCTAATAATTTATACATAAAAAGTATTGTACGAAAATATTTAATAACATATCCCAATAAAGGAAAAAGGATATTAAAAGACATATCATGAATGGAATGCTTGGTAAAAGAGGAGGCTGAAAGATCCCTTATATGGATGTGTGATCCCAAAGTCATGGGAAAGGATTTTTGGTAGATTAATGGAATTTTGAGAGGACTTTATATATTAGGGGGAAGACGGTGGTTGATATCCAAAGAGACTTAGTGAATATTAATGGGTTCTTGGTGGGTTTATATAGGAATGGTGGGAACATTCTTTATTATTATTTTTAGACCATAAACACTAAAATATTGAAAACCAAGAACCATCCCATTTTTTTTCCGATGGTTTTCTATAAAAGGGTAGTGGAATAAATTATTTTACAATTATAAGCGTCAAAAATAATAAAAATTTAGCCTTTAATATGTGGAGGTGATTCACACCTTCAAAGAAACGATTTTAAAATTTTAAAATCTTTTATAAGTATTAGAGAATTAACTAAGAATTTATAAATTAAATCAAAATAATCTAAAATTATATTATATTAAATGAAAAAAATATTTTTTTTCTAAAGAAACATTTTATAGTATTTTATTATATCACTATTGTGCCATTATGATGTCAAAAAACACATTATATATATCTGCTGTATTTAATTTGTACCCAAAAAATAAACTATCTCTGAAAATTATGAAAATTTTAGCTTTGGATAATTTCGATATCTTGATTTCAAAAAGAATATTTTTGCTTGAAAAATATTATCTAAATATTCGAATTTTCATTTTTAATATAAGATCCTAAATATATAGAAAACTGATGTTTTTTGATAAAAATGATTTTATAACCTTAATAAAAATTACAATTGACTTCATAGAACTTATATGATCATTTATATTTAATAAAAGTGATTTTATAATAAACATTTATCAAAATATTATTTAATTCAAAAATCCATTAATTCGTCAAAGTAGATTACTTAATTAAATTGAAATAATAACCTAAAATTCTATATTACTATAAATATCATTTAAAAAGTAAAAATAATAGAATGAAAGTATTATTATTAATATATACAAAAACAGTGTACAAAATCATATTTCTATGGTCTTGTTACATATCCCATTATTACACCAGTATACGCCCTAAGGGTAAGGTTTGCGATGGTCGGGCTTTCATGGGGTCATTCATTTATTAGTTTGGGTCGTGATATCTAAGAGATTGAACTTTTCCCATAAAGAGTTTTGCTCATACATATGTTGTTTGATCACTTCTTGGGATAGGTCCAGCGAAAATCCCATAAATACTATGTCTGTTGGATACTCTGATAAATGTGATTCATAGGGTACGATCCTACCAGTTGAGGTGATCATTTTCTTTATTTGTGTCAAAAGGAATTATAAAACCCCTATATTTATACTACTCATTTTATTACTTTTAGAAGAATATATAATAAATGGTAAAGATTCATAATGGTCATTTAAATCTTATTGTATACCGTAAAACAAAATAAATTCTATTGTTTTCAATATCCATAAGACATTTAATTAAAAGAATTGGGGTTTTATTCATAACATCTAGGATCGTTATAACATTCCCCCCTTAAGAAAACTTTCCCTTTAAATTTCTTTTTCCCAAACTAAAACAGATGAGGGTAGCTCGGCCACATCACTTCCTTCGGTTCTCGCATCTCTTCTTCAAACATGTGGTTTCTCTACAAAGCATTGACATGGGGCATTGTCTTTTTTCATACAACTTTTATCTACGATCTATGATCTTTACTGAATTATCTTTATAAGAGGGGTCATTACCCAACGGTACCACCTCTGGATTGAGTACATGTGATGGGTTTGGTATGTACTTACATAAGAGTGATACATGGAATATATAATGTACTTAAGACTAGTTTAGTGGGAGATCAAGTTGAATGGTCACTATATCGATTCGATCAAGGATCTCAAAAGGTCAGATGAACCTACGACTAGAATTCCCTTCATCCTAAATCTCATAACTTTTTTCGATAGAGATATTCGTAAGGAAACCATATCCCCAACATCAAACTCTAGGTCTTTTCGACAGTTGTAAGCATATGTATTTTGTCAACTATGAGAATATTTGGTGTTTTATTGGATATTCTTATCCTTCTTAACTATTTCTTAGACTATTCCTAGACCTAGAAGATTTCACTCCCCTACTTCATTAACAAATTCTACGGTTCTGAACCTGTTCCAATAAATGGATTCATAAGGATACATTTGGATTCTTGATTGGAAATTGTTGTTTTTAGAGTACTCAACCAGAGGATGACATTGATCCCATCCTCCTTCGAATTCCATTGGGAATTATCTCAACACATCCTATTGTTTTTTTAATAGTACACATAGATTGGTAATTAGTTTGAGGATGATAAGAAGTAATTTTGTTCTTCTTAAGATGCCATGCTTATTGGAAACTCTTTTATAACATACAGGTGAATCTTGGATCTTGATCAGATACAATAGATAGTGGTGAAATATGAAACCTTACCACTTATCTGATGTATATCTATGATATTTTATCCAATGAGAATTCCTCTTGAATTGAAATGAAGTGGGAATTCTTTATTAGACTATCCAAAACAACCCATATAGCATTTTTTCCATTGGATGTCATTGGATGTCAGGTGACAATTTCCATGGTGATGTTTCCCCACTTCCATTTAATTATTTGTAATGTTTGCATCATCCCCTTGGAATTTTTCCACTCAGACATCACAAGATGACATTCCATGCACATTGATGTATATTTATTTATCTCCTTATTCATTTTATCCCAACAATAGTGCTTTGAGAGATCTCCATACATCTTCATGTTTCATGGGAGAATGGATAAATTTGAACTATGTTCATTATAAAAATTTCTTTCTTTATCTCTAGATTTGATGGAACACATAGTCTTGACCCAAATATCACAATTCATTCTTCATTAACATTTAACTCCAACTATTTCCCTTTTTTGATAGTTTCTACATTCATCTGAAATCCCACATCATCTTTTTTAGCATCCTTTAACCTTTCCAAAAGAAACAGTACAACAATCATTTCTGAATTGATTTATGATGTTCCCTTTTTTATAATTCCCGTCTCCATCTTCATCAAATATAAGTATCTTGGATCATATTCAATTTTCATCAATGATGTAATTGTTGGGTCTTTTCTACTTAGAGTATCGTCCTCCTTGTTCTCTTTCACAGGGTGGTAATGGATTGAGCAGTCATAATCCTCTATGAGATCTAAACATCTTTTTTGGTTCATATTCATCTCGTTCTATCAAAATATATATCTGATAATTTTGTGATGTGTATATATTTCACACTTTTCACCAATAGGATAATTCTTCCATATTATCAATGGAAATATCATATCTTCCAACTCAATATCATCTATGGTATAGTTTTTCTCATTAATTCTCAACAACCTTAAGGCATAGGTGATGACCTTTTCTTTCTACATCAACAGATAGCATAGGACCTTCATAGCAGCATTACTGAACATTAAAAAAATCTCCCCACTTGTGGGTAGTGTGAGAATATAGGAAGTGATTAGCCTATTATTTAACTCCTTGAATATTTTTTCACATTCATTATTCCAGGAAATCTTCACCCATTTCCATGTTATATTGGTAATAGTTTTTGACAATCATGATAAATTTATCACAAATTTGTGTAATATATAGTTGGCCCTATGAAGTAGTGTATATCCATCACAGATATTGACCTCAACTATCCCTCAAATGCTTTTTTTGGAAGGATCCACCGATATCCCATTTTTTATGATGATATGTCCCTCGAATGTGACTTCCCTAAAATAGAACTCACACTTTCTATAATTTTCATAGTGTTTATCCTTTCGCAAGGTCTCTAGTTTAGTGCTCATATGAATCTCTTACTCCTCAATTGTTTTGAAGACTAATATAATATCATCTATGAAGGCTACCACAAAATTTCCAAGGTAATATCTAATAAATCTATTAATTAAGTTCTTGAAGATTGTTGTACCATTATTTTTTCCAAAAGGAAATACTATGAATTCATAGTGGACAAACCTTGTACGAAAAGTAGTCTTAGGGATATCCTCCTTCTTCACCCTTACATGGTAATATCCCGACTAGAGATCCACATTGGAGAAGTATTTTTCACCATGTAGATGATTGAAAAATTCATCAATTAATGTAAAAGAAAACTTTTTCTTTATCATGATTTTCGTGGGCTCACGATAATCAATGAAAAGGTGCATTGACCCATCCTTATTCATGAAGAAGGGGACTAGTGTACCCCATGGTGGTAACTTTGGCATATAAATCCTTTATCTTTATTCTCATGTAGTTGTTTATTTAGATCCTCTAGCACCAAAACATCAATTCTACACAGATTATTAGATATTGGAAATTCCCTAGTTATAATATCAATTGAGAATTCAACAACTCTTGTAGGAGGATGACCATGAAATTACTCAGTAAACACATCAGCGAATTCCCTAAAAATAGGCATGTCTTCGAGGATGGTTCATTATATAGACTCAATCATCTAAGAATGATACACATTCTCATAGAGATATAGTATACATGCATGAGATGATGGTTCTAAAGAATATTCACCCTCCTTCATGATATTTTATAGATTTAGGGAACAATTCTCTATATTGATAGTGATTTTCCTATCGTAATAATTCATGTTGTCTCTATATAAGGAAATCCAATCCATGCCATGAATTACATAAAATTACACCAAGGAAAGTTTGATAAAGTTTATAGGGAAGCACAATCAACAAATTGTGACAGTGGATTTAGAATATTCATGGGATACAATAATTTCCCCATTTTAAATTTTCACCGACATCTCTAATTCAATTATTTATGGTGATGTTTGGATTCTTATACTAAACATTCATCATATAAAAGAATGTGTTGAACTATGTATGATAACCATACCATTTAGTTTTTTATTCTAGTTCTACTAATTTACATAATCCCAAAAGACATAGGGTATATATTTATTTAACTATTAAACACATAATGGGGAATCAAATGAAAAAAAAGGTTAACTTACATTTATCTCCTTGTTTAATGAATTTATTGGCTTAAATTTATGTTATCCATGTTCTAATTCTTAACATATATTCTTAGGGGAATTTTTTTGTTTACTTAATAATGGTTCTTTTTATGCATATGAATTTACCAATGCGTATCACCTAGGAGTGTCGAACCAGGAGTTCAAAAAGTCCCATTGTTGTGCTCTAGTTCCCGTTTGAGTCTAGATCAAAGTGGTGTTTTCAGGTTTTTCCCCAAGATACATCTAAGCCAGAGCCGCCTATACTTGTTGGTATCTAGATAGGGATTTATTTTCTTGATAATACACTTACTATATACTCACCAAAATTTAGGGATTCATTTCATTTACTAAGTCTTATGCCTAAGTGTTTCACTATATTTTTCAAATCTTATTCCAAAATATGTCTAAACATATCCTCTAATACCAAAAATAACAAACCTCGTCATTATTACACAAATAAACATGATTTGTTTTACATAGAAATTCACTTAATAAAACATATAAGATCTAGATGTCTAATGTATTTGGTGCTTAGTAAAATTACATGGAAACTGAAGAAATAAAATATGACATCTTTATTGAAAACATCTTTTACATGAAAACATCATTCCTTTGAAATTCTCATTGCATGGGTTATCCTCATGGCATACATAAGAAAAGGTTCAGTTGTAAAGCCTAGTGAGGGAGTAAAAAAGTCATTAAATGAAGAATACAATACATTTTATGAAATAGACATATCAATGGAGAATAAAAAAACATGTACATAAAGGCATGATATACGTGATTATTATAGCATGTTAATGTGGAAACAACTTAAAGCAATGCATCATTAGCATAAATGAATCATGTAAACCACTTTCCCAACATGGTAGAAAAATTACTATAATGGAATAAGTTAAATACCTATCCCAAAATGATGTATCATTATATTAAACATTTCCCAATGTGTTGGAGTTTTATCAAGGTGCACCCTTTATAAACATTTTAATCTTATGCTTAAGTGTGCCACCTATATCATAAACATTGATTCATTCAATGCTGTGATTTATTATGTTATATAAGAATGTGGAATAAATACATTTATTTCCCCAATCAATAATTATATGGCAATAATTTTTAATACCCTTGATAGAGGAATTGATATGGTATTCACTACACAATGATTTTTCCATGGAAAATTGTGTTGCAATTTCAGCAACATAAAATGATCATGTGGAAATTCATAAAATGTGTAGATGAGAGGAAAGGTGGTATCTCATAATTTATACATGAAATTCAAAGTGACGGGACCATGGAAAATAAAATACCATATTTTGAAATGGATTTTAAGATACATAATAGAAATGATGTTCTTGAAATGGAAATGATAAAAGAGAAATCCCTTATGGAATTTTGGAATATTAACAGCATAGATAAGGGTCAAAAGGGGGAGGATAAATGTTACCTCATTAAATAAACCTCAAATGAAAAATAGTGATTTTTTAAAAAAGATTAAAATATATCCAATTTAAATTAAATAGACTAATTTCCAATAAGATTTGATAATTAAAAGGAAGAGAGAAAGGTGCATATCCCTAATAGAATTTCGGTATAGTATTGGTTTCAATTAAAGGATCATAGGGGGATTAATGAGAGTGAAAGGAATATATAATAATTTATAACTCAAAAGTAAAGTATGATTATATTTAATAATATATCCCAATGTTGGAAAAAACAAATTAGATGACTTAACATGAAAGGAATGCTTTGTAAAAGAAGAGGGTGGAAGATCCCTTACTTGGATGTGTGATCTGAAAGGCTTGGGAGCGGATTCTTGGGAGATTAACTGAACACTGGGAGGACTCCAAAGAGTTGGGGGAAGATGATGGTCAAGGTTAAAAGATTTTGAGTGAAGATTAATTAGTGATTCTGTGTGTTTTTATAGGAGAGGTGGGGACATTCTTTGTTATTTTGTTTTTTTCCATACGCACTGAAATATTCCAAAACACAAACCATCCCACTATTTTTCCAATTGGTTCCTAGAAATGATGAGTGGTATATATTATATTAAAAGGATATGGTCCAATGATATTAATATATTACTCTTATTATGGGGTATTGAGTCACACATTCAAGAAAATGAATTTAAAATATTAAAATAGTCTATAAGTATTGGAGGATTCACTGGGGATTTATAAAATAAATAACATTAATCGAAAATTATATTATTTTAAAGGAAAATAGACATTAGGACAAATACACCATTTTTAATATTTAATTACATAACTATTGGGACATTATGATGTCAGAAATCACATTATATATTTATACAGTATTTAATTTTTACCCCAAAATACAACTGATTTTGAAAATAATGAAAAATTCATTTCTGGATAATTTTGACGTCCGGAATCCAAAAAAATATTTATTTTTGAAAAATAATTTTCTAAATATGTGAATTTTCACTTTTTAAATAAAACTCGATATTTATTAAAGATTGACAAGTTTTGATAAAAAATAGTTTCCAAACCATAATAAAAATTACAATTGACATAATTAAACTTATACGGTCATTTAGATTTCATAAAATTAATTTAATAGTTATAGTGTATTATTTTGTTATTTTATTCCAATATCCATTAATTCATAAAAATATATTACTTAATTAAATTTTATTATTAACTGAAAGTAATATTTTTTCTTTTAAAATTATTTACAAAGTTACAATAATAGAATTATAGTATATTTATAATTATAAACAAAAACAATTAACATAATCATAATTCTATGGTCTTGTTACATATCCCTTTATTACACTAGCATAAACCCTTAGAGTATGGTTTGCAATGTTGGGGCTTTCATGTGGCTGTTTGGTGAACATGGTTTGGGACAAGATCTCAATGAACATGAACTAACCCCATAACTAGTTTTGAAAATTCATAAGTTGATGGATCATGACTTCATATTGGTCTAGGAAAAATCCTAGAAGTATTATATCTCTAGGATGCTCTGATGAATGGGATTCATAGGGTACGATCCTACTAGTTGATCCCATCACTTCCATTTTCAATGTCTGAATGTTTTGTTAAAACCCTCTTTTATAATAGTCATGTGATCACTATTCAATCACTGTATTATCAATGGTAAGGATACATAACAGTAAATTAAATCTAATTTGATATAGTAAAACAAAATGAGTTCATGTGTTTTCTATATCCATAAGACATTTAATAAATATATAGGGAATTTTATTAATAACAGTTTGTGTCATTATATATATGGAGTTATAATACCATTATATAAATAATTATATCACCACTAAACCTCCCCAAATATATCAAACTAATCCTAAATCTAACATTGAGTTTGCGGCATAGGGAGAGGAAACCATTTGTGATTATTAATTTACTTAAGATAGAGTTTGGATGACTATCTGAACCCCTTATAAGTTCATCTATGTGATTGTGGTTACTTGTCTAATTAATATTTCTCAATATATTAATAGTAATGAGACACCATTATCATATAAAACAGTGATACTAATTGAATCCAAATACTGAATTTAAATAATTAATGATGAACTGATTTCCTTTCATTAAAATCATATTGTGACTATTGATAACAAAGATTAAAATTTTTATGCAGTTAGTTATAAATTAATTTTAAAATGGATGTAAACTAATATTAAGGAGATAATCATAAATATAAATCACAGCTAGTTGTAAAATGGTTACATAAAAAATAAGGGATTAACCGGAGTGAAATTTTTCACCTTTTTGGGAGAAATCATCTATTTGGATTTTACAATATTTTCTTGCTTATTATAATTTTCATATAAGACATTTTATTGGAGTAATATATTTTTTTCATGTAAATTGTGATGAGAGAATTTACCTAAATCCTTCCAAGGTATTTTTAAATTATTTCAAATGGAATCTTATTTTTATTTTACATAAATTTTTTGTAGCCTTAAATATTCATTAACATATTAGTATATATGTATTAACTCTTTATTTATTGATAATAATTTTAATAGAATAATTCAATATTGACATGTTTATTTCATAAATATTAATCTTAAAATTATTTTCATACACTTATATGATGATAACATTTATATATATATATATATAAACAAGATAAAATTGATTTTTTAATGACCCATATTAATTTAGTTTTTGAAATAAAATATTTTTGGAGTGAAAATATTGCTTTTAGGCATGGAACTTATATGAAGGATAGGGATTAAATTCATGTATTTTTGATATTGTGGTTATGTTTGGAATGTATTATATTTTTTATTTTTTAATAATCGTAAACTAGTAAAATTTATCTTGGTAAACACATTAAACCGTTCATTACACAGTCCCATAATTGTGATTTAAATTTTGCCTTTTTTAATAATATACCTTTTGAAAACAATATGTGTAGTCTTCTGTATACAATGGTATGGTCTAGATTATATATTGTGTTTATAATTTTTACTCTAATGATATATATTTTTATCCATGGTAAACCAAATCAGAATGAATTGAAACAGATCCTTTGGTATGTGTCTACTCCCTTTATTCTCAGAATTTTATTTTTCAATAACATTATATATGTTAATGTTTTGGGTTGTTTTTTTGTTTCTGAATATGATTCTATGGATGAAATATATAAATCAATTACATTATATCCATTTCGTTCATGGTGTAAACATATTTTTTAAATATGAAACATGCAGTTATTTGTTTTCATTACCACCGACAATATATAATACATATCCTTAAAAAATGAATTAAAGAGGATATTTGTTTGAAATTCATGTTAAATAATTATTCATTATCAGCAATTATTGTTGATTTGTATGGTGAAAATTATACTTCCATTAAATTATCTAAATATTTTTTTTATTAGCCTATGTCAAAATATATATATATATATATAGTAGGTTGTATTTTGATAGGGTTATTATTTTGTATTGGATAATTTATGTCAATAAGATCCACAGTTCCGATAAATTTACTGATATTTTGACTAAAATGACACCATTAACAAAGGTTAGAATATTATTAGGATTAATAAAAATATTTTTTGTAAAATAACACATGATTTTAAGAATTAAAGTATGTATAATCATTTTTATTATAAATGTATGTATTTATTATATATGATGTGTAATATAAGATGTTATTTTGTGTTACAAAATTAATTTTCATATATAGGTAAATTTTAAATTACTTATACCAGGTATTATTTGTAATCATTCATTGAATATTCCCATAAAAATGATTAATCTGATAATATATCTTTCCTTGAGTAATAGATTTTGTAATTTTATTTTATTCTATGACACATATTTTAATTTCACCAAGGGCATGGATTTATTATTTTATATCCATAGTTTTTTATTATGCATCATATAGCTTTTGATTCTCTTGAATGAATGGCCATGAATAAGAACTTCTCTTCTCATTTCCAAATGTTTAATCTCATAATCTATCTTAATTTGTTACATTTAAATGGAAATAGTGGATTCCGATTGGTTTATAGTGATGACCTAATAATGTAGATGATAGTGCTGATGTAATTATATTATGATGTAACAATGATCACATTGATAAATTGATAAGGCTGATGATGTGATGATAACGACCCTATGATGTTGATTACCTCGATGTATGGTTTCTCAAGTGGATCAATTTTTCTGTGTTTTGGGTTTTCAAATTTCAAATTTTAATTTTAATATATGAATGTGGCTTTTGATTTGAATCATGTCTACTATGTACGTTGTTTTTAGTAGGTGATGTTTTAATTTGGTAACCATTTTTTGTAAAGATACCACTCAAACAAAAGGTTGTATTTTGAAAATGGAAAAAATGATTTTTTGATACAAGTCATCCATTTTTCAAGTCTCATAAAATCGACTTCACATGTTGTCACTTCACCAATTGACCATCAACATTAATTCCATGTTTGAAGGAGGAATTAAATTTTTATTTTCATTTAAAAAGATCCTAATTCATCAATAATGTTTCTTTGAGGGAAATATCAAATAAATTATATATCTATGTCCCTACTATTTATACGTTGTATTTCAATGCAAAATCCATTCTACATGAACCTGTAGTAATCGTCTGCTAAAGATCTAAGGAGACATGTTTGATCGTGGGAGTAGGATGACCCATTTCTCACAATGTAAATAATAAAGTGTTCTTTCAATCATATTAAACCATAATAACATCGTATTATTGAAACCTATCATAGTAAGAGTGTCTTTTTTTGTTTTTTTATGTTTTGGTATTTTGTTCTATCCTTTGTGCTTTGGGTGTGTAGTTTATGTACATCTTGAAAGGAAAGATAATAAATCCATGTGATGGGATTGATCAGGGCCTCCATATTTATCTCAGTATTCTTCCTTATATGTTTTCTTTTGTTTTTTTCTACATTAACGTCCTATGTATTGTTATTTTTTTGTTTTTCATAATAAATTAGTTGAGGATGGGTGGTTATTTTCATGCTTGTATGCATAAATATTTTTAAGAATATAAAAAAAGAATAAATTCATTTATGAAATTTTTTATAAAGCCCACATATCATGACATTTTCATTAAAATCAATTTCAATTTTTATAATAGAAATATTTTATAGATTTGAATCATAACCATAATTATATGTTATAGTCTCTAAGGTAACAATTTTTGATTTCCTCTCAATATTTCCAATGACATTAATAAAACAATTTCTCTGGATTTATAAGAGATAATCAACAATGATTTATTGTTCCGGTATTACTTTTAACAGTGAATTTTTTTTTTCATATGAATGTATTTATGTGTTTCTATAGAGGATTTATTAAGAAAAAATTTTGAGGACTGATCAGGACAACAATCCACCTATATTGTCCCACGATTCTAATCACCATGATTCAGATTCCATGCCCTAATAAATTTCTTATATATTTTTATCCCAATTCATGAAAACCGAATGGAGGGATGATGAGGATCTTATGATCATTTATTAGGATTCCAAAAGGTATTATTTATCAATTAAATGCTTATTATTTAATTTTATATATACCTTAAATGCATATGGGTGAAGAGAATATGATACAAAAGTTATTTTTACTAACTGGTGGAGAGAGTTTTAATTACAATACGAAGTTTGGATTTGTTTCCTTCCACTACCTGATAGGCATTATTTATCATAAATAGTTTGATACAAATTTCATGGGGTTTGTATATTAAAATTTGAAAATTTATCAGGATAAATGTGAAATATATATATCAGGATCCAGGAGTAACTAGTGACGATTTCGATGCATTTTATTCCCAAAAATAATTTCATAGAGAAGGTACAAGATGAATTTTCTGAATAAATTATAAGGAATCCCCTATAATTAATGATTTTTCATATCAATGATCCACCACTATTCCATTGGTATATCCCACCACTACCCACCTTCATAAATAGTTTTCTATCCTTTCATCCAAAACTATTATAATCCAAACGCTCGCCCAACTAAACCAACCACTCTAAATCTGCAAGATATACCATCACCCGTATTAAATATTCCATACCACACTATCATTGCCAAAATCATATTCAAATAACTCCCTTCCTCCACATATACAATAAATAAAACACTTACCCCACTAACATCCACTAACTTAAACACATCCCACTATTCCAATTTCAAACCCAACTTTTATACAAAGACCCCAACCTCCAATTAATATCCTATGAGAATTGATTGATTAACCTTATGTACCCAAGTCTTTTCCATAAACCACACCAACTAATATCTAAATACCAATATCATAGAATAATACAATTCAATAGTTAAATGTCCACATTATCCTTGGTCTAACCACCCTTAATTCCCTCATCAATTCAGACACTATCTAAATGAACATTTCTAGCCTTACCATGTAAATCCTATTGAACTATTATCACCTACCAAAGTTCACAATTATTCAAAATAATTAGACATTAAAAATGTAGAATAATACCATACATTGAACCTACGATAACTAGATGGACTTTTAGAAGAGATAATCAATGGTGGGATTTAGTTTCATAGTTATTGATGTTGTTGTAAGTGAATACATAAAATTCCACCAATTATAAATGTTAGTACACTTATTCATCTCCCTATATCTATTTATATAATCTAGGAAGCATCTTTATAATTGTTTTGATCCCACTCTCTTATGGGAAGAGGCATCTTTGACTCCTAAAATGTTGAATTTAATGAATAATATTCCAATTTGAGGGACTATTAATTATGGATTTCATCACATTTTGTATTTTCTCCATCTTCTTTTATTTCTATTCCAACCCTGTCATGTTAAATCATTTTGGTGTTCTTCTCTTTCTTCATATCCTGATGTAATGTACATTTATAATTTCGTATTGTATTATATTATTCAATACACTAAAATCATAATTCAAGTTTTTCTTCTTCTGGTATTTATCAATATGTTATTTCTTTTATCCCTTTTTATTTGTATGTTGTCCCCATATTTAGGTATGTTCTTAGAAAAATTTTCATTGATTCTTCGACATCGTTTTTGTTTCTTGCTATTTTTATTAATGAAATTTCTATCCTCTTATGGCCAACAAATCCTCTAACCATTAATGGAAGAATATCTAGTTTATGGTAGGTAAATTGGAAAATGGATTTTGATTTAAAATATTATTTTCATTTTTATAGTTTAATATAGTTTCTATGTCAGTAGTCTATGGATTGAAGAAGTTAGGTGACATCTCACTACTGTTAACTCACAGATTAATATTTTTGGTCTAATTTCATCATTCCTTTAATTTAAGAATTGTATTTAAAAAGTGAATAAAAAAATGGAGAGGTGTTTTGGAATTTCACAAAGACATCAGGAAGTCACCATGTATCTTAATGAATATACTAGTTTAATCTAAAAGAAATTTTTGGGATGGAATGTTTGTTTTATACAAGTTTATGTTTGTCATGCGACATGATACATCTCTCAATAAATTAAATTAGTATATATAAGAAAAATATTATCTATCAACAAACATGGATAAACCATGTTTTTTATGGAATTAATTATATCTAATGTTTTCCCTAATTATTCTATTCCATTAATCCACTAAAAGTATGTATTGAATTTCATTAGTTGTATCCCACATTCCTATATTTTATTGTTTTACTTTTCATATCATTACCTATATAAAAATTTATCAATTTGAAAATATTTAAATATAAAATTACATTAAATGTTAAAAAAGTACAAAAACAAATAAAATAAAATTAATGAATATGATGATGGAAACCAAATCCTCATTATGATAATGAACACCAAGGCCTGTCACATTGCTACCCCCATGTGTTTTACAAGTTTATAGAGTACACTAGTGACCACATGATATGGTATTTGTTTATCAATTTTTGAATGAATATATATATGATTATTCATTTATATAAATATCTTCACATAAAAACACTTAAAAATTTTATAAAAAATGAAAAAAAGGTCACTATTAGTAACTAAAATTACAAAGAATTTATAGAATTTATGTTCTATTAGGTTTTGATATTTAATTACTGTGTATGGTAGTTGTAATTGGAATCATCAACTACTATTGACATGTGATTCAAAAAAATAGAGGGAATTTGACTGATAATAATAGATTCTATAGTGAAAAACTAATCAAATCACACACTTACAAAACATCAATAACTCAAAAATACATCAAAAAATGACGGTGTCATCTTCGTCCCATGAAATCAGATAGAAAAACTAAGAAAAAATAAAATATTTACCTTTTAGAATACATACCATTTATTTTATTAAATCATTGAACAAACAACTAAATGAATATTTTCAATACTGCCCCTAGAGGTTACACCCCAATATTATTCCCAAACCTCTCACTCCAATGGTATGTAAATATGACATGAGGCCCCTACCAAACATGGCCACCTCCCAGAAATCTATTATTCCATCTTACATTAATTGAATGTTTTTCCTTAAGGAGGAAATTAGGGAACAATTTCACGACTCGCCTTCCTCATGATGATGGAAGAGACTACAATGTGTCACACCCTTCCTTCTTCATGATGAAGGAGAGATAATAACCTCGAGTCCCACCTTCAATATACCCAAGAGTGGTGACTAGAACCAAAGGCATAGAATCTCACACAAAAGGGAATGCATTAACCTTTTAAACATAAATAGGATTGATAGATAAGACTATTAAAATTGAAAAAAGTCCAATCAATTATGTAAGGAAAAAAAATCCAACCCATTCATGAGTTAAACAAAACTGCTATATGGTACAAGAATAACACCAAAGTATAGTACCATAATTATACAAAACAAAGAGGCAACCCATCAACTCTAACAGCACCTGATCTTTTAAATTCCATCACGATCATCAATGTCCTCCATGAAACCTAAACATATTTTAATAGATGTATGGCGAGTTTACTAGTATACATATTAAGAGATCTAAATCTACACATGCATAAGTGTGGGAACATACTAACACCTCTATAAGAAAATAGTACAACCCCTAAAGAACCAACCAATGAATACTACCTAGCCCAACCTCACAATGGCACAGTCACCAAATAATGCAAGTCAAGTAAAGTAGTATTATAAGTACATCAACATTTGGGTATCCCACACCACTTTCCCACTTGTTAACTACTATTCCTAAGTGATTACTTATTGATTCTAACACTCTTCCAAAACATAGTCCCACTACCACAACCTGCCCGCACACACCTAGGCCTCATCCATACCACACATCTCTCCCACAGACACCTGGACCTCAACAACCATGCCTCTCAAATGAAGGCACTCGGGCCTCATCCTAAAGAAACATTTAAAAAAACTCTAGAAAAATGATATTAGACTTTGGTAAGGCTCAAGTCATTATAAACTCCATGGATACGCTTGAGTAATATGATCCCTGAAGAGGGTGCAAGAAAAAAAGTTAGTAACCATCCATCCATCCTCCCACCAGGATGTTGAGAAAGACACCCTCCCCCTAAAATGGTGGTGTTTGGAACTAGGTGCCCAACAAAGTGTGGGGTGAATATTGAAATTTAATGGAACTATAATTTGTTCAAATAAGTATGAAAACATTCATCCCAACCTATGGTTCCCAAAATAAACAAAAAAACTCACTCAAAAACCATATTTTCTACTACACCTATTTTCATAGCCACAGAACATCCACTTCTAAAGAATACCCCAACCCCTTTTTTATTCTACCATTTTCCATCTATTTATACATCCACTTATAAAGAATACCCCAACCCATTTTTCATTCTACAATTTCCATCTATTTATTAAGTTTCCACTTTAATTAATTCCATCAATACCTAGGAAAACTGACTTGGTAAATCATTTCGTTTTTAACACCCATTCAAAGAAACAACAGAGAACAACCAACCTACAATTCCACTACACAACACAATTTTCTCTAAACGCCCGTTCATAAACTTCCAAATATCATTCTTCAAAGTTATACCTCTCAAACACTCCCTTGTAACCAAACCTATAGAAATTCTTCCCAAAAAACACCCAGATATTGTCCCACTATATAACAAGCCCATAAACACATTGCAACCCAAGGCCACAACACAGACAAAGTGAGTCTCACTTCCTACAAGTCCATCCATTACACAATCAATGAGTCTCTAAAAATATGATTCCAATACACCACCCATACCACCCTAAACACCAAGTCCTAGAGCAACTACCATTAAACCACAACCCGGTTGCACGCATATACCACACCCTTCTCACAGAACCAATTCCTATGTCCACCTTTGTACCCACAACCTTCAATAATGATAGAACCCCATAAAATACACAACACACAACCACACCATCAATAAATGGGTATTCAAATTTAACCAATATGGTTTCTTTAATTACACTTTGAATAACCCCGATGATCACAATTTTTTTTATCTATGGTCTTCCATATAATTAAACAATTATACCTGATTAAACAAATTTCATGTTATGAACAATTATCAAGCACCATACATAAATAAACAAAACACCACCAGTGTGCAAGAGAGGGCCACCAAAAGCCATGATTTTCAAAATTCAAATAGACACAACAATCCCTAAATAAACATAAGTAACAAAAAATGTGATCAAACATAAAACCACTCCCATCCCATGATTTCATTGACCCAATTATATTTTGATCAAGTTCCCTCCATATTTATTAATAATTTAAAGAATATTATTCCCATGTTCATCATAAGGAATCATTATTAAACCAACTCATCATGATGCAGAATTAAAGAGTGGAAGAACAATTCCCTACTAGAATAATAGATTACAAAAACTCATCTCTATGCCAAAATAGGGTATCATGCAGGTAGCAAGAATAAACTCCTTGAAAACTGAGTAAGTGAGTGATCTTGTATAGGCGTAGGACTCATCCACAGAGGAAGAAAATAGGCACACTAAAGATGGAATAGAGAACACAGAGGGAAAGGAATATCCCAACTATGATAGGACATATCCTATATTAAAGGAATAACAGTTTCAAAAGCCATTATTGTTGAATCGTTATTAAGATCACAGGGTTTCAGTATCTCAAAAATCTGGAATGATTGGATATTAAATATATAATTAATATTCTTATAAATGAACAAAAAATAATTTAAACTCAGTTTATATTAAATAATATATTAGATAGATGAAACTGGAAAAATAAGGAAAAACTTGGAAAGCAATAAATGAGTCACCAATGGGTGAGTCACCGATGCTGAGCCACCGATTGGTGAGATACCAATGTGACCAACTGACTTTGAGCCACCAATGGTAAGCTACCAACAAAATGAATCACTGACACCCTAGAACACTGACTCCCTTACCCACTGATTCCATAACACTGACGCCCTTGCACTGGTGCCCTGACTCACTGAGACTGGCGCCCTTGAATCACTCACAACAATGTACATGATTCATAGTCACCGATACTCCTATTATAACGACCCATACTTTACATACATTGTTAAAACTTCAAAATTGAAGCACACGTATTACAACATATGACAAAACCACAAAGGACCGTATAGGTATAGTGTCTTTAGAAACTGGGAAACATAAACAACTGGTTCATAAATCTTCTACAGTGTCTCCTATTTATTTCATCATATCCAGGGTCCCTTTTAGCATATTCTACTTAATATTCATCTTCCTGACCTGGGGAAAAGAAAACATAAAAGGGTGAGCTCAAATGCTCAGCAAGGGCAAATAAAGGAAATAAAAATCATATCATGTCTTTTTGAAAATCAAAACCTGCAAAAGAGATCATAATATCTTATCATGGAATAAATCATAGAAGTGAAAATGAGATCCCCATAATCATAACATAAGAACTGAAACTTTGTGGCATGCACACATAATCATGGAAAATCATTTCTTGTTAGTCATGACTCATTGCCAAGACTATCTTAGTGGACAAAGTCCCTTTCTGAACCGAGTTCACTCCTCGTTTCAGTCCTGTATCACTGAACCGAAATAACCTTCCGTTCCAGCCATGTCTATCTCATGAGATATAAAATCTTTACCCAATGCATTGGAGGGAGATATAGGTCCCACCCATCTTATAATGAATCCTTTCTTATGTGTGCCACATAATCATAAAACATACATCATCGCATAACACATGTAACAAAAATGGGATTCTTGAAACATCATGACATCATAAAACAATTCATATAAGATAAAGGAATTCATAAAAATATTTCCATCACAACATAATCAAATCCATGTAATAATAGGGATAAAAACAGAACCCTTTTATTATCTTAGATGGAAAATAATTTTGATAAAATACTTGAACTTCATTCTTGAGGAAAATATCCTTTCTACTTCAAAAACACTTTTCCTTTCTTAACATGTCATAAAATTTTAAACTAAAAGAAGTTGATTAAAAATAAACTTCAATACTTGTAAAGGAATATTCTTGGAAATAATGTTTTAGAAATCCATTCATGCCGTATAAGTTAAAAAAAACATTCTTCGTACTTTTGTCGGAAAAGTCAAAAAGTACCTCGTACGACAAAAGATTCCTTTCATACATATTACTAAAAACTCACCGAAGGGTAAAAATGGATTTAAACAATTGTAGGTGGATGGAAATAATATTACATATTGATGAAACATTGATGTGGATGATAAAATACACCCCAGTGAATACTTACGAATAAACAATCTCGGATAAAAATGAGATTGTGATATTTCCCTTACCTTAGGTCTGATTTGCTTTGTTCGTGTCCGAAGCTCCTGTATAATGGTTTAAATAATGTTATTGACTTATTCCAGAATCATAAATATTGATATGATATCCTATATGGTCATATTATTAGCTTCATGTTAGTAATATTTCATTGTTACTTGTTACTCGGGTCTTTATAACTTTTTGTTCTTATGCGTGTTTTGTTGAATAAATTCTTATTCTTATCTTTAGGTTATAGATAATTCATTTACAGAATGGTATTAGTGTATTATATACCATATTCATTCATTCAATTCATTTATATAATCATTATGAAATGAAGATCATGTAGAACGAGTCGCATCACATCGTGGAGACGGTATTCCGTACGTACGCACGAGTGATGATATCGTTCCTATGATCGTGGAATTGTATTGGAGTATATATATATATTATTTCAGTATCAATATTACTTCATAATAATCATATATAGTTACTTATTACACCATTATAACCATCCTTGTAAGGTGATGGTGGAAAAATAGATTACACCACGGCGTGGAGACGGTATTCCGTACGTACGCACGCGCGGTGATTTCATTTTTCCGTAGGATGGATAGAAGGTGAATTAGAGTTGTTTCATATTTATAATAAAATATCAGTATGTAAGTAATACTGATGTTATTACTTTATCATGAAACAACTAAAGAAGAAGAAGTTGAAGAAGAAAGAAATTGAAAAGATCGGTAATGGATATTACCTCTTCTTTGGAACGCCTCTTTGAATCCTCCACTTAAGGAACTAAGATTGGACTTTGGAGAAGACCAGGACCTCTAGGATTATTTTAGGGAAGTGGAGAGGAGAAAATGGCAGGGGTTGGCCGAGCTTCAGTGCTCAAATTGGTGTGAGGAGGAGGGGGAGGAGGTGCCCTTTTATAAGGGAGGAGAGGGGCACCTTAGGAATATCTCAAAATATTATTTTATATTAAAGTCAAAATCGGTTTATAATGGTTCCAAAGGGTCTTATTTCGAAGATAAAGTGGGGATGGGTCGAAATCCTATCAACCAATAGGATTTAGACAAGTTTAGGTTATTATTTTAACCTTATCAATTAGATTTAACTCTAAGTTAATTAATTTAACTTTTTCCGTGTCTTTTTGTTTTCTTTCACTATATGGTTAATACACTTACTATAACATGCCAAACGAACCCCAAATTGTTTATTATTAATATATATATCCTTATCTAAGTCATTTGGCCGAACCTTAGATTTTTAGGAATAAAATAACAATTAATAATATAATATTTGATTTAAAAACTATTTTGTGTCAATTTTGACACTATTTGATATATGATTTTTGTGAAAGTCATAACAGAATTATATGTTCGAACCAAGTTGATTAAATCAACCTTAATATATCATAGTAACCTATAAAATTATTGGAATTAATAAAAAGTCTTAAATTACATTTATTTTGGTATTTATATTATCAATTTTGTCAATATTTCATTAATAAGATAATTACTGCATCATCTTTGTGTTATAAATAAATTAAATTATTTGATGTCTAAAAATTACAAATAAAAATATCATCAGGTAGGAAATCGTTTTAGCTTTCTAATGAATATTTACAATTGAATTTATCTTATGTATAACCCCATATTAAAAATGATTTACTTATTAAACTTTGATTTTAACTATTTTAACCCTTCTTTAAATAAATTAATAATAAATGTCCTAATCTAATCCAAGTGGGCCTAAATGGTCATATTGTATTCCTAAGTTTGTTTTTGGTCGAATTACACTTGTCCAATAGAATTAGGACATGTGTTAGGGTAATATTAATATCATATTTACCCTTAGTTACCCTATTTACTATTAACCGCGGTAAAAGAAAGTAAAAAGTTACTATTCACCAAAAAATTATTTTTATCTCATTGAACCACATTTTACTTACTGATGTCAACCGTTTCTGTCGGATTTTCGAAATTCCATTCACAGAAGCGGTAAAATTAAGTTTTATGCAAAATTCAGTTTTTAACCTACCACTTAGTGGTTTCACTATTCATCAAAAATTGAAAGTTTTCAGAAAAATACCAAAATTTCACCCTAGGCTAATTTCGATATTCTGAGTCCAAAAATGAAGTCAATTTTGAAAAATAAAATTTATAAAATTTCAAAAAGTGGTTATTACTATTCATAACGGCTAGTTTTAATAGCATATCGTTGTTTAGTGAAACTCGGTATTGCGTACGACGCAAGCTATTGAGGAAGGTCGCGATTGTGTGTAAAGTAAGCCAAGTAAGTGTTGTGTAGAAAAAGATCCCTTTGATGATTTATATAACATAAAAGTCTCGGGTGTTACATTCTACCCCCCTTAAAAAGAATTTCGCCCTCGAAATTCGTCACTTTGTAACAAACAGATGAGGATACTTCTCCCTCATCATATCCTCAAGCTCCCATGTAGCTTCTTCAAGTTGGTGGTTTCTCAATAAAATTTTCACCAAGCGAGTGGTCTTGTTTCGTAGGAATTTTTCGCTACGATCCAGAATCTCTATCGGTTGTTCTTCATAAGAAAGATCTTGCTCCAGCGGTACAACTTCTGAGCTGAGTACATGTGAAAGATCTGGTATGTACTTTCTCAGGAGAGATACATGGAACACATCGTGAACTTGAGAGAGATTCGGTGGAAGCGCCAATCGGTAAGCTACCTTCCCAACACGATCCAGTATTTCAAAAGGACCGATATATCTAGGGCTCAACTTCCCCTTCTTTCCAAATCTCATAACCCTCTTCCAGGGAGATATTCATAAGAACACTTTATTGCCCACTTCAAACTCTATGTCTTTTTTTCGGTTGTCGGCATAACTTTTCTGTCGACTCTGATCTGCACTTATGTGTTGTTGAATAGATCTGACCTTTTCTGCCATTTCATCAACGAGATCAGGTCCTAATAGCTTTCTTTCCCCAACTTCATCCCAGCAAGTTGGAGTCCTGCATTTCTTTCCATAGAGAGCTTCATAAGGAGCCATCTGAATACTGGGGTGAAAGCTATTATTATAAGAAAATTCTACCAAAGGTAGGTGTTGATCCCAACCTCCTTTGAAATCCATAGAGCAAGCTCTCAACATATCTTCTACGGTTTGAATTGTTCTCTCAGACTGACCGTCTGTCTGGGGATGATAAGCAGTGCTGAAACTCAACTCTGTATCCAGAGTATGCTGAAGACTTCGCCAGAACTTCGAGGTAAATCTCGGATCTCGATCAGATATAATAGAAAGTGGTACTCCATGCAATCTTACCACTTCCTTTACATATATCCTGGCAAGCTGATCTAGAGAGAAATCCTCTCTAATAGCAATGAAGTGTGCAGACTTTGTAAGACGATCAACTATGACCCAGATAGCATTATTGCCTTTGGATGTTTTAGGAAGTCCTGTGACAAAGTCCATAGTGATGTTTTCCCATTTCCATTCGGGTATGGGTAATGGTTGTAACATCCCCTTAGACTTCTGTCTCTCAGCTTTAACTTGTTGACAAACCAAGCATCGAGAGACATATTCAGCAACATCTCTTTTCATGCCATCCCACCAGAAGTACTCTTTCAGGTCCCTATACATCTTCGTGCTTCCAGGATGAATAGAGAATGATGAACTATGAGCCTCATCCAGCAGCTCATTCTTTAATTCGGGGATGGGAGGAACGCAAACCCGATTCCTGAACTTTATTATCCCATCACAATCAAGGTTGAATTCAGGAACATTTCTCACCTTCTTTTGTAACTCGACATCTTCTTTCTGTGCCTCTTTAATCTTCACATGTATATATGGTTGAACATTCATTTGAGAAAGATAAGATTTTTCCCCTTCCATTATAATTCCAAGATCCATCCTTTGTAAATCCATAAATATTGGTTCTTTTGTGATCCTCATCATGGATAAACTAGCATGGTCTTGTCGACTTAATGCATCTGCCACCTTGTTTGCTTTCCCAGGGTGGTAATGGATTGAGCAGTCATAATCCTTAATCATCTCCAACCATCTTCTTTGGCGCATATTCAACTCCTTTTGTGTGAAAATATACTTTAAACTTTTATGATCAGTATAAATATCACACCTTTCACCATAAAGGTAATGCCTCCAAATCTTTAATGCAAAGATTACCGCAGCCAACTCCAAATCATGTGTTGGGTAATTTTGCTCATGGATTTTCAACTGTCGTGAGGCATAAGCTATCACCATATCATTTTGCATAAGAACACACCCCAATCCCTTCTTGGATGCATCACTATAGATCACAAACCTTTCTCCACTACAAGGCAGTGTGAGCACAGGTGCACTGGATAACCTTCTTTTCAACTCCTTGAAATTCTCTTCACATTCCTCTGTCCAGACAAACTTAACTCCCTTCCGAGTCAACTTGGTGAGTGGATTAGATAATCGTGAAAAATCTTTTACAAAACGTCGATAATATCCATCCAAACCAAGAAAACATCGAATCTCAGTAACTGTTGTTGGTCTCGACCATCTTTCGATAACCTCTGTTTTTGCTGGATCCACAGATATCCCCTCTTTTGAGATTATGTGACCCGAAAATGCAACTTTTTGAAGCCAAAATTCACACTTGGTAAATTTGGCATAAAGCTTCTCCTTTCTCAGGGTATTCAATATAATTCTCAAGTGATCTTCATGCTCTTCCTTTCTCTTTGAATAGACAAGAATATCGTCAATAAAGACTACCACAAATTGATCAAGATAGTCTCTAAAGACTCTATTCATTAGATCCATGAAGATAGCAGGGGAATTTGTAAGACCAAATGGCATCACTATAAATTCATAGTGTCCATACCTTGTACGGAAATCCATCTTTGGTATATCCTCCCTTTTGACCCTTAATTGATGATACCCTGAACGAAGATCAATCTTGGAAAAGTATTGAGCTCCGCGTAGTTGGTCAAATAAGTCATCAATGCGTGGGAGAGGATATTTGTTCTTGATAGTGATCTTGTTAAGTTCTCGATAATCAATGCAGAGTCTCATTGATCCATCTTTCTTCTTAACAAATAGAACAGGTGCTCCCCAAGGTGACGCACTAGGGCGTATGAATCCCTTATCAAGATTCTCTTGGAGTTGCTTCTTCAATTCCTGCAACTCAATTGGGGCCATTCTATAAGGTGTCTTTGAAATTGGCAAAGCGCCCGGTACGAGTTCTATTGAAAACTCAACTTCACGATTTGGTGGAAGACCCGGTAATTCCCCCGGAAAGACATCATCAAACTCCCGTACAATGGGAATATTCTTAATCGTGAGTTTCTCACCAACCATTTGAGATAAATAACCTTCATTTAGTGGAATCAATACCCATAAGATGGAAGAAATTTCCACTGGAAGATTATGTTCATCCTTGCATTGATATACGATCATAGATTGATCTAGAATATGAAATGTGACTTCCCTTCTTTGGCAATTGATATGAGCTCCATGTAGAGAAAGCCAATACATGCCAAGAATCACATCAAATTCCACTAAAGGAAGGATCACATGATTTGCAGGAAGCACTTTCCCACAAACTTCGATCGGAGAAGAATTATAAACTTTTGATGCAATTGATGTGCCATTAGGTGTTGTCACAGCTATCTCAACATCTAATTGTTGAGGTAATACGGTGATACCCTTAGAAAAGTCTTCAGAAATAAAAGAGTGGGTGGATCCAGAATCAAATAAAACATTTGCTACTTTAGAGTGGATGGTAAGTGTACCTTTCACCACATCGTTATCGTACTCCACATCGCTGATAGAAATTGCATGTGACTTTCCTTTGTATTTAGCCTTAAGAGTTTGTTGACGTCGACCATCATCATCAACCCTTGGATTTGGGCATTGATTGGCATAATGCCCCATCTCCTTGCACTTGAAACATTGAAGTGTAGTAGGTTCATTCTGTGTATCCCTTCCTTTGTTTGCGTCATTAGACATCTTCTTCCCATTATCACGGCATTCAAATGCCCGATGACCTTCTTTTCCACATTTAAAACATTTACTTGTCCCTTTAAGACAACTCCCTCCATGTTTCTTTCCACACTTTGAGCATAAGGAAAATCTCATCTTCTTTTCCGTGTGCTCTTTAGATTTTTCTTTGAATTCCATCTTCCTCTTCTTATCAAACCCATGTGACTGATGGGTTACTCCAATCTCCATCTCGACTTTGAGAGCACATCGAACGATTTCCTCATAGCTATTGAAGTCCCTTATGGATAACGCCCTTCGAAGACTTGGTTTTAAGCCACTAAAGAATCGATCGATCTTACTCTCAAGTTGGATAATAATACCAGAAGCGTACCTTGCAAGTCTTGTAAAATTTGCTTCATAGGTACCAACAGATTCATCATCCCTTTGCTTCAGTTCAAGAAACTCTTTCTCCATCTTTGTTCGGAGAATACGAGGGAAGTACTTATTGAAAAATAAGTTCTTGAACTCGTCCCATTCCATAGACTCAATTTCATCCCTTTGCCTCGTATTCTTAACAAGATTCCACCATTGATCAGCATCTCCTTCCAAACGATACACTGCTAGGATGACTTTATCATGCTCAGAACATTGAAGAACTGAAAATATCTTTTCAGTAGTACTAATCCATTGTTCAGCAACTAATGGATCAGTAGACCCGCTGAAAGAAGGTGGACGCTGCCTCATGAAGGATTCAACAGAATGTTGCTCCCTCCTTTGCTCGTTTGGAAATCCTGCATGATTCATAGTTTGAGAAAGTTGTGTGAGCATGGCTACAAGATTTTTCATTCCAGCTCCCATATCGTTTGGTTGCTCAAGGGGACAATCATTGCATTGCCCATCGCATTCCGCATTAACACGGTTCCTTCGGGTTCCAGCCATTGACTAAAACCAAGAAGAATAGTGTGAGCAACACTAATTATAATAGGAAACCACATAATTCAAGAATAAAATTTTCATGCTTATGGTCTTATCCTAGGTTATTCATGGCCATTTCTAAGATTGTGTTCTATTCTTAGACTTATCCTTAGGGTTCTTACTAAGGCTTTCACATCCTAGTTTCCAAAGGTTGACTATACCTTTCCTTTGATACCAACTATAACGACCCATACTTTACATACATTGTTAAAACTTCAAAATTGAAGCACACTTATTACAACATATGACAAAACCACAAAGGACCGTATAGGTATAGTGTCTTTAGAAACTGGGAAACATAAACAACTGGTTCATAAATCTTCTACAGTGTCTCCCATTTATTTCATCATATCTAGGGTCCCTTTTAGCATATTCTACTTAATATCCATCTTCCTGACCTGGGGAAAAGAAAACATAAAAGGGTGAGCTCAAATGCTCAGCAAGGGCAAATAAAGGAAATAAAAATCATATCATATCTTTTTGAAAATCAAAACCTGCAAAAGAGATCATAATATCTTATCATGGAATAAATCATAGAAGTGAAAATGAGATCCCCATAATCATAACATAAGAACTGAAACTTTGTGGCATGCACACATAATCATGGAAAATCATTTCTTGTTAGTCATGACTCATTGCCAAGACTATCTTAGTGGACAAAGTCCCTTTCTGAACCGAGTTCACTCCTCGTTTCAGTCCTGTATCACTGAACCGAAATAACCTTCCGTTCCAGCCATGTCTATCTCATGAGATATAAAATCTTTACCCAATGCATTGGAGGGAGATATAGGTCCCACCCATCTTATAATGAATCCTTTCTTATGTGTGCCACATAATCATAAAACATACATCATCGCATAACACATGTAACAAAAATGGGATTCTTGAAACATCATGACATCATAAAACAATTCATATAAGATAAAGGAATTCATAAAAATATTTCCATCACAACATAATCAAATCCATGTAATAATAGGGATAAAAACAGAACCCTTTTATTATCTTAGATGGAAAATAATTTTGATAAAATACTTGAACTTCATTCTTGAGGAAAATATCCTTTCTACTTCAAAAACACTTTTCCTTTCTTAACATGTCATAAAATTTTAAACTAAAAGAAGTTGATTAAAAATAAACTTCAATACTTGTAAAGGAATCTTCTTGGAAATAATGTTTTAGAAATCCATTCATGCCGTATAAGTTAAAAAAAACATTCTTCGTACTTTTGTCGGAAATGTCAAAAAGTACCTCGTACGACAAAAGATTCCTTTCATACATATTACTAAAAACTCACCGAAGGGTAAAAATGGATTTAAACAATTGTAGGTGGACGGAAATAATATTACATATTGATGAAACATGGATGTGGATGATAAAATACACCCCAGTGATTACTTACGAATAAACAATCTCGGATAAAAATGAGATTGTGATATTTCCCTTACCTTAGGTCCGATTTGCTTTGTTCGTGTCCGAAGCTCCTGTATAATGGTTTAAATAATGTTATTGACTTATTCCAGAATCATACATATTGATATGATATCATATATGGTCATATTATTAGCTTCATGTTAGTAATATTTCATTGTTACTTGTTACTCGGGTCTTTATAACTTTTTGTTCTTATGCGTGTTTTGTTGAATAAATTCTTATTCTTATCTTTAGGTTATAGATAATTCATTTACAGAATGGTATTAGTGTATTATATACCATATTCATTCATTCAATTCATTTATATAATCATTATGAAATGAAGATCATGTAGAACGAGTCGCATCACATCGTGGAGACGGTATTCCGTACGTACGCACGAGTGATGATATCGTTCCTATGATCGTGGAATTGTATTGGAGTATATATATATATTATTTCAGTATCAATATTACTTCATAATAATCATATATAGTTACTTATTACACCATTATAACCATCCTTGTAAGGTGATTGTGGAAAAATAGATTACACCACGGTGTGGAGACGGTATTCCGTACGTACGCACGCGCGGTGATTTCATTTTTCCGTAGGATGGATAGAAGGTGAATTAGGGTTGTTTCATATTTATAATAACATATCAGTATGTAAGTAATACTGATGTTATTACTTTATCATGAAACAACTAAAGAAGAAGAAGTTGAAGAAGAAAGAAATTGAAAAGATCGGTAATGGATATTACCTCTTCTTTGGAACGCCTCTTTGAATCCTCCACTTAAGGAACTAAGATTGGTCTTTGGAGAAGACCAGGACCTCTAGGATTATTCTAGGGAAGTAGAGAGGAGAAAATGGCAGGGTTTGGCCGAGCTTGAGTGCTCAAATTGGTGTGAGGAGGAGGGGGAGGAGGTTCCCTTTTATAAGGGAGGAGAGGGGCACCTTAGGAATAGCTCAAAATATTATTTTATATTAAAGTCAAAATCGGTTTATAATGGTTCCAAAGGGTCTTATTTGGAAGATAAAGTGGGGATGGGTCGAAATACTATCAACCAATAGGATTTAGACAAGTTTAGGGTATTATTTTAACCTTATCAATTAGATTTAACTCTAAGTTAATTAATTTAACTTTTTCCGTGTCTTTTTGTTTTCTTTCACTATATGGTTAATACACTTACTATAACATGCCAAACGAACCCCAAATTGTTTATTATTAATATATATATCCTTATCTAAGTCATTTGGCCGAACCTTAGATTTTTATGAATAAAATAACAATTAATAATATAATATTTGATTTAAAAACTATTTTGTGTCAATTTTGACACTATTTGATATATGATTTTTGTGAAAGTCATAACAGAATTATATGTTCAAACCAAGTTGATTAAATCAACCTTAATATATCATAGTAACATATAAAATTAGTGGAATTCATAAAAAGTCTTAAATTACATTTATTTTGGTATTTATATTATCAATTTTGTCAATATTTCATTAATAAGATAATTACTGCATCATCTTTGTGTTATAAATAAATTAAATTATTTGATGTCTAAAAATTACAAATAAAAATATCATCATGTAGGAAATCGTTTTAGCTTTCTAATGAATATTTACAATTGAATATATCTTATGTATAACCCCATATTAAAAATGATTTACTTATTAAACTTTGATTTTAACTATTTTAACCCTTCTTTAAATAAATTAATAATAAATGTCCTAATCTAATCCAAGTGGGCCTAAATGGTCATATTTTATTCCTAAGTTTGTTTTTGGTCGAATTAAACTTGTCCAATAGAATTAGGACATGTGTTAGGGTAATATTAATATCATATTTACCCTTATTTACCCTATTTACTTTTAACCGCGGTAAAAAAAAGTAAAAAGTTACTATTCACCAAAAAATTATTTTTATCTCATTGAACCACATTTTACTTACTGATATCAACCGTGTCTGTCGGGTTTTCGAAATTCCATTCACAGAAGCGGTAAAATTAAGTTTTATGCAAAATTCAGTTTTTAACCTACCACTTAGTGGTTTCACTATTCATCAAAAATTGAAAGTTTTCAGAAAAATACCAAAATTTCACCCTAGGCTAATTTCGATATTCTGAGTCCAAAAATGAAGTCCATTTTGAAAATAAAATTTATAAAATTTCAAAAAGTGGTTATTACTATTCATAACGGCTAGTTTTAATAGCATATTGTTGTTTAGTGAAACTCGGTATTGCGTACGACGCAAGCTATCGAGGAAGGTCGCGATTGCGTGTAAAGCAAGACAAGCAAGTGTTGTGTAGAAAAAGATCCCTTTGATGATTTATATAACATAAAAGTCTCGGTTGTTACACCTATCACAACGATGCACTGACATGCTGATTTTGATGCCATAATTCAACAATTAACTAACATGTCTAGGTCGACACCTTGAGTTCCTAATGAAAAATAGGGAAACCATAGAATTTGGTAAACTCTTGAAACAAGCTACCATTTCCAGAAAGAACACCATAAGCTCTATCTTTTTAAAAGGGAATGTCTTGAGGAAATCCGAGTAATTAAATAATATTCCTCTCAAACTATTCTCATCCCATAGAATTAAAAACTAACCCGGAAGAAGAGTGGTCAGAACAACCACAACTCAAGATATCTCTCAAGAACAAGCCACTCTTATGGTATTTGAATGCTGGAGTGAAACCCATGACATCCAAGATCGTATCCTTGAAAAAAGAATAGAACAAGTATAGAAACATTTAGGACCCACTACCCCAAGCAACCACACAATCACCAAAGTCACACCATCTAAACACCTAGATTAGGTATATCCTTTTTCTATGTCAAGATATTATCCTCTTTGGTAGGAACTGACTCTGTTTCATAGGATTTATCACAACCATGCTAATTCTTGTTGTTTAGTGTTTAGGTCCTCCCCTCCCCACATTCAATAATTTTCACACACATTCCATGAATTGGGAAACAACTTATCTATTTACAAACTAGGTTAATGATTACATCGTAAAACCAAGAACAAATGTAAATCATAGAAACAAAACATTGAATAGATCTGGGTACTTGGCACATATTTGTGCCTCCTGCTCCGATGTATAGTCTTTAATTCCCTTATTCCTTCCTAAAATACAAACAAATGGAATTGACCATCGACAAAGCATCATCTCATCAAAATCCGCGACTCTTACCAATTATTCCATGAACATCGTGTTTTCCTCGATATCCACCTCTCCCCAGTCAATGAATTGGGAGTCATCATGTAGATATTGATGGATTCAAGAGGAATGAAAGACATCTTGGATCCCCTCCAACCGTGATAGAAATTCCATATAATATTCCACCTTTCCGACTCAAACCAAGACATTAAAATGTATGATGAACCTAGGATAAACCGTTCCACCTCTATTGAACCTTCACTACCCACATAGATAAAAAACCATTAATAATTTTTGGTCCCCAACATTGAACTCCAAAGGAATCATCCTATGACTTGTATCACACATCTTTCAGTCTTGTCAAGTCGTTATCCTTTTGAGGACAAGCTTCTCCTTCTCTGTAGTACTATGCACCACATCTGAACAATGAATGGCTACCTCCCCAACTTCTATCCAGCACATGTGTGGATGACACAACCTCTCATATAGAGATTCCAATGGAGCTATAACAATAGAATATTTATAGATATTGTTTTAAGAAAACACTACTAAGCAAAAATTCCACACCCATGACTCACTAACGTCTATAACACATGCATTCAACATTTCCTCAAACATCTAGATGGTCCTCTATGTATGTCCATCTGTTTGAGGGTAGAGAGCAGTGCTGAGGTATAACTGGGTGTCAAAGGAATACTACAATCCCTTCAAGTATTTTGATGTAAAACGTGTATCCCAATTTCTGAAAATCGATCATGGAACTCCATGCAAAAGCACCACCACATCCAAAAACCTCGCTTCTAAAGCATTAGTTGTGTTTGACTCCTTGATCGCCAAGAAGTGAGGAGACTTTATTAAATGGTCCACTACTGCCCAAAGTGAATCATATCCTCCCTGATACATGTGTAATACAATGAATAAATCCCTGTATATTTCATCCCACTACCACTTGGGAACATCTAAGGGAAGAAACCGACTATCAGGATCACAGTGCTCATTCTTCACTAGCATAAACACTAGGCACCTTGCCACAAATTCCACCAAAACCTGCTTCACCCTGAGCTACAAAAACTGTCCTCTCATGCCACGATACTTCATAGAGACACCATTATGCATTGCTAGGGGTGATCTATGGAACTCACAGATAAATTCCTCACAAATTTCCCTTGGTACAATCACCTTCCCACAGAACATCATCAAATTCTAACTATCCTCTAACCATCCCCCTCTAGAATCACCTTGGACAGTGTAATCACACATCACTTCAGTCTCTGAGTCTTCCCACTAAGACTCCTCCACCTACAACACTATGGAAGACTAGACTGTCATCTGAAATAGATTTCCCCTATCATCATCGACTCTCACATCCAGCTATAAAGCCGCCAAATCCTTTACTACCTTCCATGCATCTGTGGATTCCCAAACCACCTCCTTTTGTGTCACCGTACATAATACATTGGCCACTATATTCCCCTTTATTGAGGTTTAATATATCTCAATGTTTTCATCATTAAGAAATTCCATCCACCATCATTGCTGCAAGTTCATTTCTCACTAGAGGAAGATATAACTCTTGATCTTAGGATACGGAAAGACCACAAAACACTCCTTGATGAGGTAATGTCACAAAAAATTTAGCACGAACAAGACTTATAAAAGATTTTGATCATTGGTGAAATAGATACATTCCTATAGACGTAATGACCAAGACCAATAAGAGATCACTCTCTACTGCAACATCAACACACATCCCAACCCTAGACCGGAAGCGTCACAAAACACCTCAAACATCACCCATTACCCTCGCATCCTAATACCTAGGGAACTTACCAGCTTCCCCTTCATGTAGCTGAAACATCCTGACACTGCTCACTCCACATGTTGGCTTTGCCTTTGGTGGTCAAATTCTTCATTGGAGCTGTTACTTGAGAGAATTTGAGTATGAACCTTTATTAATAGCCCGCTAAACATGGGAAGCTACGATCCTCTGCCACATTCTTGGGTGCCTCTTAAGAAACAACTGACTTGACCTTTGATGGGTCCACTACTATCCCTTTCTATTACACCATGTATCTTTGTTAGTACCCCTCTCACAATGATAAATTTTTCTTGGAAAACATCCCCTAGAGATGGTGGTTTCAATGAATCTCTAATATTGTTCTCAGATTCTTGGTGTGGTCCCCATTTGACATTGATTAGATTAGGATATAATATATGAACATGATGATAAACTATTCTAATAACTTGTAGAAGATATAGTCCATGAGCCCCGTGAACACAGATGGTGAATTTGTAACGTCGAAGGGAAAGAACACGAACTCGAATTGCCCGCACGTGCATCTGAATAGAGGTATTCAGGATTTCACCCTCAACTGGTGATATCCATACCAGAGATTGATCATAGAGAACCAACCTACTCCCTTTAACTGGTCAAAAATATCATCTATTTTTGGAAGGGGGTAATAGTTCTTGATTGTTACCTTGTTCAGTCTATAGTAGTCTATGCGCAGCCTTAGGCCATGATCCAAATTCATTTAAAAAAAGAGAGTAGCACCACAATGTGACACACGTGGCTAGGTAAAATCCTTCTTCATCAGGTTTTAAAACTTAATATGGAACCCCTGCAACTCAGAAGCCACCATCTAATATGGAGCCATCAGAATTGGATGGGAACTGGGTTGTAATTTTATTCCAAACTCAACATCATGTAGAGTGGGTAGAGACACAACCTCATATGGGAAGATATAAAAGAAATCCTTAACAACCCCTAGAACATCCACCATAATTATGTCCCTTAATCCCACTGATATCTCGGCAAACAAGGAGAGAAGAGGCTCCATACACCAACTACCCATCTGATAGCTCTGCTCATCAACGAATACTACATATCAGCCATCCACACATGAAAACGTGACTCCCCTCTGGGAGCAGTCGACAGCAACCATCCTAGAAAACAACCATTTGATGCCTAGAATGACTTCGCACAATATCATATGTTCTAAAAGAAGATCTCCACTTGAATGATGTAGAGCCAACCTCACTCTACATTCCTAGAAAAATAAAAAATTGGGTTTTCCCTCTATCTAGTGTACATTACACCAGGAGCATGAGAATCCTCTTTACGTCTATTCATATAGAATGGGTTATACTAGGTTCAAAAAAGGTGTCTGAGGCTCCTGATTCAAATAAAGAGAAAGTAAGAGTTCTAAATAGATAGATCATACCTTGTACAACCTCCATCCTCATGGGAACTACTGCCTCGGTGATGTGTAACTTCCCACCACTAGATCCTCTACCCCTCTACTGTAGAATGCATCCTTATACATTCCTTGTTCAATTCCCCTTAGGATAACCTAGAGGTCGGCCTCCTCAAGCACCATCTACCCTTAGTGGAGCGGGATATCGCAGCCCCTACTGCTAGAAAGCCCTTACCAGAAACTATTTCTACTGAGGTAAGTACTAAACATGCCCACCCCTACTATAAATATCAGGAACTAGTTACTAGTTTGGAAGATTTCCATAGTTTCCATATACAAGGAACCTTTGTCTCGAACCTATGGGGAATGGGAAAGGACTATGTGATCAGAACTGGAACTGCTGAGGCCTACTCCCCCATGGACGAAACCTGGAGTTCTCTCACACATGAGACTTTCTACTAATGGCTTTACCCTTTGAGGAACGTATCTGGATCACTTCTCAAGGAAAAAATAAATGTGATTTCATCATTTCCAGTATTTTGACCTTCTTCTGAACTTCTATATTTATCAACAGAGTAAAGGGTGTGACGTCGTACTAAAGGGAAGTCGGAGTTCCTCTTCCAAGCATTTCACATGCAACTCCATATCCTAAAGGAGGTCTAGTGTGTAGCATAATAGATCCTCAAACATAATCCACATTTCCCTAAGTCCCATACTCCCAAGCTAGAGGGAGAGCATATTCTTCATTTTTTCCGGCCATCATCATTGATGGGAGAATCTCTGCACAAAACTCGTTATCAAATTCATCCCATGAGGCATCGTTCTCCTTATACTCCCCAAGGTAAATCATTAACCAATAATGTGTCACTCCTCATATCTAGATCACTGCCAGAAAAACCAAGTATTCTGTTGAATCTAGGATCATGCTGAAAGTGATCACCAGCTCCTTGAGCCATCACTTCGTCTCCATGCCTGAGATGCTACCCCCGTACATTCCCAAAGTCTGCTGCTGGAAAGCACAAAGGGACTTTTCTAGAAGTCATCTTCCAACTGTTAATCAGCCCTCTGCTAATCAACATGTTCAACCTGTTAGGTGTCAACTGCTCATACCACACATGGGAAAATCTAGATGCCATAGAAAAAAAGGTAGATAAGTAACTATTAAGCCCAAGTAATATGATTTTTTTGTTTTATGCTTTATTTTTCCTCTTTATTTAAATTAAATTCAAAACATTCCCAATAAACACAAGAAAAAAATCATTATGATACATGTAAAATTATAGGAGCCTACCCTACCATCAATGTGGCCTCACTTTATCATTCAGTAGGTCCGGAGTCCTTGCATCATATCATGGTGGGCGTAAAATCCCATATCATATGTGGTCTTACCAAGGGTATTTCATACACAAATATTTCCTAAAACAATCTCAATACCATCCAACGAAATCCTCATAGTGTCTAACTCCAGAACACATCCTATCCCTCTACCTTCCCTCTAATATCATTCTTTCATGACCCACCTTCCTCAAGATGAGGGAAGGGATAGAAAAGTGTCATGTGCTTCCTTCTTCAATATGAAGAAGAGAAAATGACCCCTCGAGTCCCACCTTTAACAAGCCATGGAGTGGAAATAGGCCCCAAGGGTATAGAATCTCACACAAAATAGAATCCATTAACATTTTTAAAATAAATAAGATTGGGAGATAAGATGGTAAAAACTCCAAAACATACCATAAATTTATATAAGGGAAAAAATCCAACCCAGCACAAGGTACAAGAATAAAACCAAGGTACTCTACCAAATGAATATGAAACTAAGAAGAAATATAGAAACTATACTAATTCCAAAATAGTAGTGTCTAGCTCAGTTTTCAATGCCCTACTGCAAACCAAAATTTTTTTATAGATGTATTTTGAGTGTAAAAGTATGCCCAATAGGTAAACTAAAGACACTCATTCAAAAGTGGGGGAACATACTTATGCCCCTTTGAGTAAATTGTTGTACCCCTAAAGCACCTACCAATGAATATTATCCAACCCACCATCACCAAGGCACATTCACTAAATAATGCAAGTCAAGTCATGTATTAGTAAAATCACATCACCATGTGGGTACCCTGAACCACTTTCTCACCAATTCACATTTATTCTTAATGGCTAAATTCATGATTCTTAGAGTCTTTCGAAATTCATTTCCACTACCACAACCCACCCACACACACATGGGCATCAACTACACAAAAAATCTCACCCACATACACCTGGGCCATAACAACCACACCTCTTTCTTAAAGACAACTAGCCCCTATCCCAAATACTCTAAGGGAAAAAATCCAACCCAATGAATTTAGACTATGGTAAGCCTCAATCCATTACAACATGCCCGAATATGGTTGAGTATTAAGAACTCAGAAGAGGGTGCTAGGAAGAAACTCAGTAACCATCCATCCCTCCTCCCACCACGATGATGAGAAAGTCACCCTCCTCTATTAAATGGGGGTGTTTGGCACATGGTTCCAAATAAGGGTTGAGTGTGTATAGAAATCCGAAGGAATGATAATTTATACATATAAGTAAACAAATATTCATCCCAACATAAAAGTCCAAATAAAATCAACCAACCCATATAGAAACACATTTTCTATTACCCCTATATGCACAACCACGCAACATCCACTACTAAAGCATACCCCAACCCCTTTTTCATTCAACCATTTCCCATCTATCTACTAAGGGGTCACATTAATTTATTCCAGCACTACGTTAGGAAACTACAACTGTAAATCATTTCAATTTATCACTCATTCATAGAAACATCAGGGTATAACCAATTTATAGTTCCACTGCACACCCCATTTTTCCCTAGACACTAGGTCAACCGCTGCAAACTATCATTATTCAAAGTCATAGCGCACAATAATGCCCCTACACCCAAACTTGTAGCCCCCTACCCAAACAACCCCCGATGCAGTCACACTGCATGAAAACCCCATAGACACATTTAAGCCCCACTACCCAGTGTTGGTTGATGGACACAACACAAAAAAATGAGGTCCTACTTCCTAAAAGTTCACCCATTCCACAGTTAATCAATATCTAAAACTGGGATTCCAACACACCACATGTACTTCCCCATACACCAATCCCTGCAGTAACTTAGATTAAACCACAGTCCCACTGTACACACATACCACACCCTTCTCATAGAACCAACTCCTATGTCAACCCTTATACCCACAACCTACACAATTTGAGAACCCCATGATACAAAAAACATAATACCTCACCATCAATGCAATGGTATTTAGATTTAGCCAATAGGGATTCTTTAATTCCACTTTAAATTATTTGGGTTATCACAAAACACGTTTTATCTTGGGTCATCAATTTAATTAACCAAGTATACATGATTAAGAAAATTTCATGTTATGTTGATTTATGAAACATCATAACAAAAAAAACTGAACACCGCCAGTGCGCCAAGAAATACCACCAACATCATTTATTTTAAGAATGTATACATCCATAAAAATCTATAAGAAAACAAATATAACAAAATAAAATAGGAGACCAAACATCAAACCATTCCAAGCTTGTTATTTCGTTGACCCTGTTATCTTTTGATCATATTAAATCCATATTTATTACTCATTGTAAGAACATTATTCACCAATTATTCACAAGGAATCAATATAACACCCACACTATATGATTAAAAATTAAAGAGATGTATACCAAATCTCTACATGAACAACAGGTCACTAAAACTCCCCTTTGAGCCAAAAATAGTGGATCATGCAAGTCACAGGACATAACTCTTGGAAAAATATGTTCGAGAGGTATCTTGAACTGTTGCATGACTCAACTAGAGATGATGGGTCTAGGTGCACTATGAATAAAAAGAAAAAATGGGAAGGGAAGATATTAGTTTTTAAGAGATAGATATTATACAAAAGGAAGAATACTTTCAAAAGCCATTATTGTGGGATCATTGTAAAGGTCAAGAAGTTTGATTATCTCAAATACCCTAACAAATTAGGATATTGACGATATATTAAATATTTATTGAAATGTCCTTAAAAATTCCCAAATAAGGATTTATACTCAGTTTACGTCAAATAAAGATTAAAAGGGATGAAAATGAAAAAACATGGAAAAACTAGAAATGATGGAAATGATCCAATAATGATGAGATACCGACACAAAGACTCACCGAAACCATGAATCACAGATTCCCTGATTCACTAATGCTTTGACATTGATTCCCTCACTCACTGACACTAATTCCCTGACTCACTAACACTAACACCCTTGACTCACCGACACTAATGCCCCTGACTCACTAACACTAACGGCCCTAACCCACTGATGCACTAACATGTCAATGTTGACTCCATAAGTCACATACACCATGATATGCCAACACTGACACCCTAAGTCACGGATGAAAAAACCATAAAAAGTGATAATTTGGAAAACTCTTGAAATGAGCTACCCTTTCCACCCATAACACCCAAATCACTAGATATTAACAAGGTAATGGCTTGAAAAAACCCGTGTAATTAAAAACAAACTCTTTAAAACATTACAATACTCTTATGTATCGTGCTCCTCTTTTATTTTTTGACAGTTATCCAACCACATCTACATAGAACCATACATAACTACTGTAAAAATTACATTAGAATATAGAACCTCTACCGAAAATTCATTACGTAAATCTTATTTCCTGAGTTTTCAATCAATTGTTTCCTTCAACAGTGACACATTAGATGTTATATTTACATTAATCAATTTACATAAATTCAATCATTAAGAAACAAGCCACACTTTACTAGTTATCACATACAAGACATAGTATCATACTTCCAATATCCCATAAAATTCAGTACGTCCCCTATTATATTTGGTCCCATATTAACCTATACTAAGTCCCCCACCTCAAATGTCACCTATCGTCTATGTCAGATAGCATAATATCCATTAATTTTATTCCCTACATCTTGAAAACTCAGATCCCCCTCAATGCTTCATATTTGTCCACCAATGCATTTGAAATATCTACCATAAATACTCCCCTTTTATATTAGATGTTTTTAAGTGGAATACATCCATATAAAACTTCATATTTGGTATGTATGGTTTAATATTGAAATGAGGTTTCATTGCTATATTCTACTAACAACATCCATGTAACCCAACACTGTTATTGGTATGATATAAAATACCTCATATATAATTCAAAACACCATTCTACCACCATAGTTTACTGATAAATTATAAGATAATGTGAAAAAATAATAATCAAAGTGCACCCCTATAGCATGAAAAGGTTCTCACCAAATAACACATGATAATAATATATATGAATAACTGAATATTTCACTAGGTAATTAATATAGGCTTTCTACTTAATTCACTAACACTTAAATAACTATTTTTTCCAGGAAAAGATTCTTTAATAGAACAAATTGTGAATACATAATCTTCGTATCAACCACTAGAAGAATTACATCACAAACCTATGATTTTGGTCGTACTATGAAAAAATACATTGATACTTTTTACCACACCAACACTAGTATTGGAAATGGATTAAGTAGTCAAGCTAAACATGGAGTATCATATATTATTTTAGTGAAAACTTCACATTCATATAGATACCTCAAAATTTTTTGTGTCATTATAGGCCTAAACAACCCATTTTCCAATTTCATATATCATCTTAATTACACCCAAAAACCTCATTTTGTTGAAGAGTGACACTGGTTAATTTATATGGGTATTAGGACATGATTTCAAGACATCACCTATCTGTTATCATAAAACAACTGACTCTACAAGTAGGTATATCAAGGTTTTATAGAGTCTCCTTACTTCATGGATACTAATATATCTAATAAATCTATATCTTGTAAACCCCTTATAGATTAAACTTTTACTTCCTCCCAACATGGGTGAGAAATTGAAATATTTTTTGTTCTACCCTTCTAGAATAACCATGGAAAAGGAGTATAATATATTGTTAATCTTATCTAGTCTGAATATAACCGAAAAAACTATTCCCCAATTATTTTTAATTCCAACATTAATCATTCATCAACCCCACTCACTAGATCAACATATTTATTAATATTTGGTTATTAGAAAATCCCACAAATTATCATCCTAATAAATTTTGTCTTCATTGTTGGTTTGAAAATACTGGTGATATTAATTCCTTCTCATTGCATGAATTTATCAAGTTATTTTTGAATAATTTCGTACTACAGTAAGACATTAAAAAAACTTATCAACCAGAAAATTTACAATCCATATTCCCTAATAATCACAATCTTTTGTAAAATATTCCTAAATCCCAGATAGTCTATGTATAAGAATAGATTTCAACAGGTTATTGTATTCTGAAGCATATGTCTCCTCCACTACACTCCAACTAAATCCATAATTTTTATTAGTTATTTATAGGGTATCATAATATTATAATAATTATTCATATATTTTTCATTGTTTCTAATGGAAAAATGGAATCCATTTTCCCATTTAACAATTTGTGGAACCCACAATTTCGTTAAAACATAATTTTTTTTGGTTTCATATAGTTTACATATTATGGAATCACATTCCCCAAATACACCATAATCTACTTACTAATATAGAATTCCTATTTTTGTCATATAAATTATTATTTATCATCAATTATAGGTATTTCTAAAATATTTCTACGTGTTCCTATAATACTATAATATAAATAATAATTTCATTAAACAATTACTCACATAATATTCACAAACTAGAAAATATTGGTATTTAATACTTGGAGAGTCACTGGAGCATTCAATAATCAAAAAGAAATAAATACATATTCATAGACCTGTTATTAGTCTTGAAAGTTATTTTGAACATTTATCAAGAAAAACCAAATGACCATATATTCATTATGCCTCCTGTGATTCATAAACACCGCCTTTATAATGTTATCTTCTATATTTGATACATGATGGGACAAATATTGAAAATCCAATTGAGTGGAATAATTTTTTCCATGAAATTTATCCATTAAATTCTCTGATATTGGATTTTGATGACTATCTAGCAACATTATTCAATTAAAGACCAGAAATATTACACACATTCTCAATGATTAATATTTAGTCTCTAAAATGATAATCATTCTTGAGTATGGATTTTTTATTTTTCAGATAAATCCTAACTCTATCGGTTCATGTACATTCTTCTAATCAAATTCTTTATATGGAAGGAGGGAATATATTGCATGATGTTCCGAAGTTCAACCCCACCATTTACCTTAATAACAAGTTAAATGAACCACATTTGAAGAAACCTTGTAAGGGAATCAAACATTTTACCATTCTTGTGTAACACCTTTTGTAATTCTCTTTGTAGGTCATGATTTATTCGCACTGTATTATCACATTAATTACATAGCACCATCCATTTAATTACATACAGTTTCTTCCTCCCAATTCCTAGATATTCTTTCATCGCATAAGGAAAGTACTTCAGATAACTAAATCCATTTAGTTTGTCTAGAATTTATTCCTGGAAAATCATTTTTCATGCCTTTCCAAATGGTTATAATGTACCCAGTGTCTCACAGAAATAGATCCCAAAAACCATATTGAGCATCATTGAATAAAAAATATAGGCATCTGTAATGAATTCCACTTATACAAGATTAATCATTAAGGAAATGTATAACACTGTGGATGCCACTCATTTCCCGTCATCAAAATAGATGTTGAATAGACCACTCACAACTTCATGACCTATTAACAATTCTTTGAATGACCCGAAGGCCTTTAATTTTTTTCATTTTTGATAATACCCATTTTCAGGGTCGAAGGGGTTCCCAAACATAGCATATAGGATACCTGAAATTACATGAATCGTATGTCTTAGATGAATTCATCCATGCTATAACTACTTGGAATTGCTCCTCGCTGGGTTCTACATCGTGATGTCTATCCTCCACCTTTCGCATGGCTGTTCGCCTAGCATTCTCTTACTTACACTGGCTAGTTTCAATTGAAATTCGATATCCTCTCTTTCTTACAAATCCATTTTACTTATACACTGCAAAATGTGCATGTTCTAATCCTCATCTGAATTATTCTCTTCATTGATTCTCCATGGTCCATTAATTACAACTTCATGTTTCTTGACAAACCTGAGTTGGCCACAAGGCCTTGTGGTGGGATGAAATCCTTAATAACACAATTTCCAGGGGTGGACAAAAGGCCTTGGGTGTCCTGAAGGACTAGAAGGACCTGAGTTCCAAACCAGTGGCACGAAAGACCAAACTAATTAATACTTCTGAATGCTACATTATCGAACAGTGCATGATACAATAATGCTACAGTACTCTGAAATTATGTCTCCACCCATGCTTTATCTCGAGTCTCCTGGATGCACATTCTAAGTCATCACCAAACATGTTGAGGATCTTGTGCTATGAACATCATCAAATGCTCTTTTGAAATGAAATTAGGACTTTCCCTACAGTAAATCGATATTAAATGGGTAGTTCCCTATTATTTTCTTTACACTAATACTATCATGGATCCATTATCACATGTCTTTCCCTAACCACATATTATAGATACCAAAATCTCTATTTCCCAAAAATTCTCTATATCCCAAACCATTATTTCGTCAATTTTAGGTAAATATTTGTATTTTTACCTCATCATAATATTCTAACACCATTAACTTGTATCCTTTCTCTGGACCATATTGGTTACTATTGAAAATATGTGTGTAATAATTGTAATAGCATTTCATATTTAGACCCTCAAATTTCTATATGGTTAGATTTATAATTCCCCTTTATATTGGAGTAATTCCACTATTTCTTTCTCATACATCAACATCTGCATTATTGAATGAAAACATTGTTTTGATAGTTGACATAATAATTTTTGATGTTGTAGTATTATTAATAATGTTTTTTAGAAAACATTAGAATTATGTTTTCAATAAACTCCCACTTCATCCTTCTTGATAACATCAATAATCATGCATTGAACTGTGGCTCATGTGTTAAAACTGGACTTCCTATTTATGGATTAAGGCCCCCAATAAACATGCTCATAAACAACTTCATTTTATTTTTTGGTATATGAAATGTAACCATCATTAATTCATCTATATATGTTCCTGAATTATTTTTATAATGATTTCACTTTTATCATACTATGACATCTACCTCAGTAAAATTAATGTACCATCCCATCAATTCATTTTTATGTTTCATCTAGGTTAGCCCTGGCCTAACATATATCAATGATCTTATCCAATACTTGAACATTACATCCATGAAATATTTTTCATGTAGTTCCTTTATTTCCACCATAAAATGATTGATTTTATGTTATATTTTGGATTGTATGATCATGAAATTCGTTCCTCAAAAACATTGAATCTCTGACTTACTGCACAGATCACACAACTCACCCTACTAAACATCATTTAATTATGTTCTCACCATTACTACCATGTCACAGTTACTCTATTTTATCATTTAAATTTATACTACATATAAATTTCTCCATTATAAAGTATTTCCATTAGTTAATAATCAATATAGATCTCACTACATAATTCAGCCTTAGTTGAGACACTATGACAATTTACAATTGAAATCATTTCCCTTCAAATTGAAATGCATCCTCTTATTAAGGAAACATGTCTTTGATACACATATGTCTTTCCTTCCATGACTATATTCTTGTCATCATATTGGATATATTATAATCTATATGGGCTGCATAGTTTTCCATGATTTTGTAAATTTAGAAGTCGTGTCGCCTTCTAGACTCACCAAAAATAATTTTATACCACTAGTTTCTCTCTCTATAACCATAGTATATACAAGAAAAAATTTATGAGAATGAAGGAACCAAATTATAGGTAATTACATGAAGATGATATAATCTGATGAAAACAATGACTCCTTACTTCATAACCAATATATGTAAATAATTCCAAAACATTAGGAACTCAGATAAACCTTCTTGTTGAAAAGGACTCCACATGCCTTTAAATTTTCTAGATGAACTAGGAAAAAATATGTAAATTAAACATTATGATCTATCCCCATCCTTTTATTACAATTTCCAAAAATACTACTAATAAACTAATTAAAAAACATCCCCATAAAGTCAACCCTTATAACTTTTCTAAAACACTTTCATCTAATGGATTTTAAACTAGATAGGTGGCCTCATAAAAACTAGGTTTCCACCCAAAATCCTATCAAATAGTCAATTGTACTTTTTTAAAACTATTTTTACACTACATTGGTCGGTACATAATAGACAATGGTGTCCCCAAAAACTATAAAATCAAAAAATTAATGATTATAATCGAAACATCAATTTTATTTGGATAAAAAATTAAGAAAGGTAATTTCAAAATTTGATCATGAATAATATAGAATTAAAAGGGTAGAAATGAAATTTCTAATTTAATAAAACTTTAAACAATAATTAAATTATAAATAAAATATAAGGAAGAGGAATGGTGTCTCAAATCGATAAATTTAATCGATAAAGATTACAAATATAAGATTGTACATGAAGAGGGAAAAGTTGTTATCAATATCTTATATCCCTTTGAAGATGGTAGATATATTCATTAAAGATGGATTACTTATCACCATATATAGGAGAAAGACCATGTTAATTTTTTTTTTGAAATTTAATAAAAAAATTATTTTTAATTTAGTTGTTCTAATATACAATACTCATAATAGGATCATAATTTTAATTTGTTTGTAGAATAAAATCACAGAGAAAATGTAAAAAATGTGATGAAAATGAAAGAGATACTTCTTTATTATATTTATTTCATTCTAGTTTAATTGAAACTGAATTTCAACAATATTAATCATGATCTATAATTTTAGATATTTCACCATTTTTTTCTTGTTTTGGATGGTAAATAAGGGCATGAATTGGAGTAAATGAGTATTTTAAAAATGATGGATGACCTACTGACAAAAATACCAATTACTCTAAAGTTTTTTGACATTGAAAACATGATTCTAACTTAGATTAAAGAGGTGTAAACAATTATATACTATTTTTATAAAAAATATTTATTAATATAAAATTATAAATGACTTAATTATTCTTAATAATGGTGATTTGACACCACTGAAGCATGTTCTTTATGATCATGAAGAGGAAAATGTCATAGAAGTAGTGGATGTAAATACAAAGGTTGAATAACATAATAAAGTTCCCTCAGTGATAGTCCTCATTTTTTATAAATAGGGTGATGAAAATAGAAAGTAATGACTAATCATATGTTCATCCCAAAGATGATAAATCACCGACTATGTACTATATTTAACACTCAAAGAAAATAAAATCACCTCATGACGAAGATAATTTGGATGATCATTACCCACTTCCACACGTACTCATAATCCTGCTTTCCATCAAACTAGTGGTGGAAATGATTTAAAATGTATAAAAAGAAAAAAAGTGAATAAAAATTTCATAATGAAGTAAAATGAACTAAAGATTATATGGTGGCTCCTACAATAAAAACCATCCCCATATTCATTACATAGAGGTAAACATGAAATTTCTAATAATAGTGGAAAAAAATGATAAAATCAATCAAGGGAGGTTTAGAACAAAAATTTCATTACATTTAATTGGATTTAAATTTTTTATTAGAATCATATAGAACTTGTTTCATGGGTTTTTTTTTTGTTTCTTTAATGTCTGGATAATATTATTCATAGGAATTGGGACAAAACATATTCTATTATTTATTGCAAAAATAAGTATCCTGGTTATTGTTTTGTCCATATATTTATTTATAGTAATTTTTTTAGTGTTTTATTTATATGTTTTATATAAGATGTTTATTTTTGTAATAAAGGGACACTAAAAAGAGTTTTATCCCCTTGGTTATATGTGAAATTATCCCAATTTGTATTTCTCTGCTTCATACTTAATTATTTCCTAAAATATTATTTGTCGCTAAAATGAAATTATTTTTTAGGAATTAATGGGGGAATTTAATGGGATAGATATAGGGGAGGAAAACTCTATGTGTAGTTCAAAAAAAATTATTCTCTTTTATGTTTTTTTCATATTTATTTATTCAGTTTTTATGTTGAAATAAAATGAAATATGACTGATCATTTTTCATGCATGAGTAAATTTTTTTGGATCTCATCTGATTTCTGAAAAAAGAAAACAATTTATAGATATGGGATCTTCTTTGTTGAATTTTAATGTCAATGAATTTTATTAGTTATTATTTTTTTGAAATCCTTGATAATTACTCACAACCATTATTATTTTCACTATCATCATGATTTCACTGGTTCCTTTTTTCTTGATTTAATTCAATTCAATTGTCACCAACTATAAAATAATCAATATCTCTTAAAAAACAGACTGAATAAGTGTATAAATATTATTGTGGTGTTTTATTTTTATCCATTTTATACCCATTTAAAATCTACCCTAATTACGCTTCTGGTTTCTATACACATTTATAAGTTCTAGCCTTGTTATAAGATTAATTTATTAACTCTTTACAAATAATCTAAAATGGATTATGGTTATTTCAAGAATTGGTTATGGGAAATTGAATTTAGGAAAAAAATATAGAGATAAATAATATTATTGGGAAATGCATGTATGGTTTCATTAATTTTATTCACTTTTATTGTAAGGGGATTGAGCTTTCCAATCATCATATTAATAGTTCTCATATTCTCTTAAATATGAAAATGAAAAATATATATATATAATAAATGATTAAAAATATAGGTAATAATAAATGGAATTATTCATTTGAATCCTTCTTTTCACTCATGTCCCAAATATGAAAATGGGGTTGGGATGGGTTATATTTTCTATGAATGAAATATTGAGATTTATTTCATCGAGTGTTTTTGTGTAATCATGAATTTTATTAGGATTTATACCTCACTCTTTTGGAAGTTAAATTTAAAATCCATTTCTATAAAACATTATAAATCATAACAATTTTATTACATCCTCATGATTAGTGCACCTCCTATTTCTCATTCATGAAGATCTATAAATTCCATTAATCTTATGGATTTAAATTCATGTTCTTAGATGAGTATAAATTATCATATGTGGTACAAAATTTATAAGAGTGAGGAAATTCTTGAGAGGTTGTTTGTGAAGTCAATAAGGATGCTTTACTGAGTTGTCTTAATTTGATTGTGACAGAGGATAATAAAAGTGGAATTGATCTCATAAGAAAATCTTGATGGATTAAATTTTGAAAAATTGTTATATGATACATATATTTTTATTAGTTTTTAGATACTTATTTCAAAATGAGTTTTCTTTTTGGAATTAAATAATTTGGAATGGAGTATTGATAATATGTCTTTTTCCCATAAATTAATTTCATGTAAAATATTCATAATTATGATATTTTATACTCAAGTAATGAATATTTATAATAAATGTTACCTTATTTGTTCTAAATTTATCTTTTATTAGTTTTTTGAGTTAATATATAATAGAAAATTTTAATTATCAACCAGATTTTTTTGGATTGAAATTAAAAAACATCACATGAATTTTATATTCCAAAATATAGGTGTTTTTTTCTTGACATTTCATAAGCGATGATAAAATGAAGATTTTTATATTTTTATCATTTGTTTTCTGAAAAAAAAAACTTCTCTTTTAAAACTATTATACTTTATTCACAATTTTTGATTTGTAGAATTTAAATATACTTTTCTTCTAAAATTGAATAAATAATGAAATGTGATTGTTAGGATCTATTTATTTAAATTTTCTTATTTTTATGTTACATGTAAAAAATAATAATTTAGAGAAAACATTGTTTAATGTTTTAATTTATGTTTGAATGTTCATATTTTTTAAAATAGGGTTTTATTTTTTCAAATATATAAATTAATTTTCTTGATGGTCCTAAAATTTTTTGGGATGGCCTAGTTGAAAAGGTGATACATTTTTAATATTGGACATTGAAGCCAATTTAAATTGTATATGTAGAATCTTTCTATGGGAATTGATCTCCCAAATGAGCATTATTTATTTTTCTCTACTTATGGTTGATGAGTGATGTTGTTTCTTAGGTCTTGTTGGACTTGATGGTTGTTCTAGATATGATTTATGATGGGTGAACCTGACATTCACACTATATGGGTTCTAATATTATCTCCTCATTTTACACTAAAATAATTATGTTTAAACTGTAAAAAAAATTTAAACTACTTGGTAGTGAAGCACGTTATAAATTCCATAAATTATATTCATGTTGTTGCACAGATATATTTAAATGGATCTCACGATGCCACTAATTTTTCTATAAATTCCACTACAATAATGGTCCATCTATTGCTTCATTGAAATTATATGTTTTGAAATATAATGTAAAAATTAATGGAGTAATACCATTTATGTTTTGTATAACAAAAAAATGTGATCGCATTACTATAATATTTTGTGTTCATGCATCATTATTAATTCAAAGAGGATGTGGGTTTGTGAAAATGCGTAGTGTGTATTAGAGTGGTTTCATCTAATTCATTTGGGTTTAACATTCTCATATCCCTCTTAGGTTACACATTGTGCACTAAATTATTGAGGTGGATCCACTGATATTGAAAATAAATATATAAATATTGGTACAACCATATATTGATCTTAGATAGTATTTACTTCATAAAATTTATTTGAGGTCACAGACAATGATTAATATGTTCATTTTTATTATTGGTGGAGAATAGTTCTTTTAAAAATGAATGGATTCTAGAACTACTATGATGTTTTTCTAAGGATTATTTTTTGAGTATGTCTCATGTATAGTAACTTATAAAACTCCACCATACCAAAATTCACATTTTCTTATATAAATACATTATTTATGTTTATAAAATGGTTGGTTAATGTGATAACTATCCATAAGTAGTGATATAGAGGGATTATATTGAAATAATAAGTTTGGGTTATTGGTTTGACACTGACATATATGTTTTGTATTTATCGGTAATATTTAGAATGATTGGTCATTTATTCTCTAAAAGGGGAATGTTGCTTAAAAATTAAGAGAATTATTAATTTTTTTTGGAGGAAACTAATGCAAATTTAGGTCTATTTTATTCTCATTGTGATTGTACTATTGAGATTAATGTTGAATTTATTGAATAAGGGTTCAGAAATTCCATAAAAGGATTGTCATGCTTGGTTAAGGTACTGAACACCATCCCCTTAAATTATCCCAACTACACTCTTGGTCTGCAACAATTTTATACCTATCATTAAAACTGATTAAAATCCCAATCCCAACCTAACTAATCCCACCTTCAAAATCCCCTACACTAACCCTCACCTAAAACTTATACACTGAACCAAATTAACTCAATAAAAAGTATTTTCACCCCTCTAAATTTTTAACACATATACCTTCTTCTAGAAATGTTACCAACCAAACACTCGATAAACTAGCTTCCATATAGTATCCCAGATCTAGTTCACCTCCATCATGATAGAATCAGGTTACACACACCTCCAATTCATGTTTATATAAGTTATAAGTTTCTGATTAGAGGAAAGGGTTCAGTATATAATAGGTTGTGATAATATAATTTCATGTTAAAATAACCATTTAAAATAGTAGAAGAAACGTTTAGGAAACAATTCTCACAAAACGTCTCCATCATGAGATAGGAACCACAATTAAATTCATACCAACAGTAAATAACAACATCATGCTATATCAAAATGAATAGTAGTACATGTTATATGATTCTTGGAATCATAAGAAATATTTACTATTGGAAGATTATATATTGTAATTCTACAAAAAAAGACAATTCTATAACTGTCTTATTAAAAATAATAATATCTTTAGGGGTAAATCATGGTAAGTCAATGTTAAATTATAACATTATCAATATTATTTTCCTACTTTTATATGGTACCATTATTCCTATTTTAAATATTATATTACATAATAAATCTAGTGAAGATAAAAATAGGATATTTTTACACGGTTTACCCAAAAATGTATTTACAAGGATCATTCATGGAAATAATATTATTCTACTAACATGGTATAAATTGTGGATTTCTTTAATAATAGTTTGAGCTGGCACACTGACCCTCTAGGTTTACATCATTGAATAAATGAATAATAAAAATCCCTTATTATATATGTTAATTCATTATTACAACTACAAAATTACATTTCTCTTAGAAATTATATGTATAAATTACATGAATTTTGGTGTATTGCCCAACGTAGCATTTTTGAGATTCCTACGAGAGAAAGCCCTGAAATACCTCCTCCTAATGAAACTTTTTGGTGTGTGCCTAGAATTTCCTACTTAAGATATTTATGGAACTAAATATATGCTCTCTTTATATAAAACTATTATTATTAAAATAAAACATTTTTTGTACCTACACAGACTCTATAATGGCCTCTGCTAATTCTATTTTTTATTTCTAATCATAAATTTTTTTCCATCTTTTCAAATGAGAAAAATATTTCATTATTTTAAAAATATTAAAACCCACTATCTATAGTTACATCCTCTATTGTTGTAATTAGAAATAAAAAATCCAATTATATTTTAAATAATATTATCCATAATCCTATGCCTATTAATTTATTTAAAATCCACCCAATCATCAAAATTTCAACCAAAACATTCCCACCTTAATTCTCTATTTGTGTTCTGTTTCTTGATCCAGATCCTTATAATTATCCTTGAATATTTATTTAAATAATAAAAACATTATGGGTTGATTCACTTTTAAATATCATCATGATTTTCTTCATTAAATGTTGATAAATTAATAAATCATATTTAATGATTTATACAATATCAGATATCTATAGGATAAACATATTTAAAATTTCCAAAAATAAGAAATCCATATATACATTTGAAAACTAAAACTAAACCACAAAATCAATGATCTCTAAATTCAAGTCTGTCACATTGATCCACCCATATTTCTATGTAACAATTTATATGTGATGAAGAAAAAACTAAAAGGTAGTTACACTTAAATTCTTTCAGCCGAACATTGAAAACTATTATTTTGATATAAAATGTGATTCTTTTTCTAAATATATAGCTCTATATTAGTTTATTATAACACCATGGTACTATAATCCTTTTGTAGAGTAATCTTATATCTCTTTATATTTGAATCATTGATGAATTTTAAAGGTATATTATGCATGATTCAAAAATGATTTATTCCATCGTGGAATCAATTTTTGATTCAAATTTTGGTACTATATGACTCTTATATGGATGATGACATACCCAATTTTCAAAAATGCACATTAATCTCAATTATCCAAAAAAAATACTTATTTAACACATAAAAATTTCATCCATACATCATGACTTGACTTCCAAAATAATTCTATGTTTTTTTAATGATTCCTTCCATGATATTTTTAGAAATACAATCCTAAAAAATCACAAGGGATGTGTCAAGAAATCTCACACATTGATTATTTAGATAACATAAAAATAAATCTAACATATAAATACAATGAAACATAATTAATTAACTCATTCTCACAACGATATAAATTGATCCCAAAACTTTATAAAAAAAAGAGTTCTAATGATTCACTTAATCATCATCATTAATATCACTTGCATCAGACGTTGTATAAGAAACATGAGATAACTGAAATGACCCCTGTAAAAGAACATCATTGGTTATTATTCTTTCCACAACATTTCTTGGATTATTCTCTTGTAGATTTGTCATAGAATTATTGTCCCTGTTTCCAAAAAACTTAATCCCTGTTTTCTATTACTATGAAACATTATATTGTCTAACTCTCCCTCCACACATAAACACATTCCCCTCTATTTCAACATTCCTAATGGGAACCTCTAAGATATTACCAAAAATAAATTCAAATACTCCAAAAAAATTAATTAAATATGGATATCATACAATTATAAATGTAGTAATATCCTACGGAGATGTTGGTGTTGATGTGTGAGTTTCATATACTAAAAGTATGAATGAATGTTCAAAAAAAGAGAAAATATGGTCACCATACTTCAGATGAATATATTGAGATGAATAGTTCAAGGAAGAATGATAGTATATTAAAAGATATAGGATAATGTATGAATTATTCCTTCATAGGATAACTGACGAAATAAATTACAAGTTTATTTATACGATATATTTAGAAGGGTAACAGTCCACTGACATGTAATGTTGTGGTGGTGAAAATGATTACCCAGAAGAATATTTCCTTTCTAAACCATATTGGTGGTAGATTTCACCCTATACATATTAGATAGTGGGGATATCTAGAAACACAAAGGGTAATTTACCATAAATGATAGTGTCTATCACTCATACTAGAAGCTACACTGAAATATTTGAGTGAAATTGAGTTTGAGATAACTGTATTCTTCCACAGGAAAAAGTTGAGGTTGTATTCCAAAATGGATTTTTTAATAATCCTACAAAATTCAATCTATTATTTTACTTTGGTATATGTTCATTTTTTCTTCTTTTTATGCTTTATAGTAGACTTTCATGCATTATTTTTGTGTTATTGTGTAAAACAACGGTGACTTGGGTGCCCATCTTCCTTGTTTGGGCCATTATACACCGAGTTCATTCCAAATATGATTCCTCTTAAAATGAATTTTTAGATGAGTTTCATTCTATTTTTCAATAAGAAATTGTATATAATCCTAATTTGTGGCATCAAAGAACATGATTTAGTGATTCTACAAAATATGGCCCAGATAATTTTTTCATAGATTGGTCTCATAGCATGATTATCAATATTTCACTATTCGAGAAAATTATTAAATGGTTCATGAATTCTTATTATATGTTGAGTATATTTAGTGATATTTCAATTTTTTTCATTTGATGGTGTTTAAAGAGATAATCATCCAGTTACAGAAGTTTGAAGGAACAAATATGGGGTTTTGGAAAATGAAGAATTATGTCTTTTTTATACAGAAATTAATTGATCTTCTATTGGAGGGGGCTATGAAGAAATATGTGAAAAAGGAATATTTGGGGGAGAGAATATTTTATATTAGATAGGATGAATCAATTTTAACATTAATTTATCGTAACATTCAGAATTCTATAAGTGATGACTTCATGAAAACACATGAAAAAAATAGTTAGTATAATAAAAAATCTCATAGGTATGAACAAGGTGTTCTTGCTAAAGAGACTATTTGAGATTCATATGTTGGAAGGAAGGTGTACAGCCAATCATTTGATAAAATTCAATGTAATATAGAGTTATATGAAATAAGAAAATATACAATAATAAGACTTAGTGTGAATGTTTGTTAATGTATTATCTTCCAAAGTCATGGGATGAAATGGGGACAACCATGAGTAATTCAAATGGAAAAAATATATTTGAAGTTCATGAATGTAGGAAAAATAATATTGTTTAATGAAATTAATTATAAGGGAATCAATGAATCTTTTTAAATGAATATGAATCTAAAAGAAGAGTGTCTGTTATTGGAAAAAGCTTTATATAAGGGAAACATTATAAGAACTTATAAAAGTATAGGTTAGTGGAAGATGGTACCCTATATCAGCATTATGGGAAGAAAGTACGCCTTAAAAAGGATTTTAGTTATTAGAGGGATTCTTCAAAAAGATATAATTCTTCTATAGATATGATTACCCTTTTTCATAGCAATTTATTGGTTTTCTCCAACATAAAACTTGCTCACTTGAGTCTTGGGTTATTTACTCTAGAGATTCATTCCATTTAACTTCTGTGGGGGGTCATATGAAAGAATTAATATCTATAAGTTTTAGTAAAATTTTTCATCCATATGGAAATTATATTTACATTTTTTTACTGGTATACTTCATATTGTTGAAATGGAATGAATTCTTGGTTAATTTTTCAGATATGTGTCATATACTTAAATTAAAGAAAAACATAATTTCCATGGGGAGAAATGCTGACTTGAGATTTTGTTGAAGATTTACATATGGAAAATGATAATTTTTTATTTATTTTAGTACAAATACAGGGAGTGATGGATGTTCCATTGCATCATATTGGTTTATCCGAAGTATTGATAAATTCTAGAGAAGTTGAATCTGGTAAACTTTTGTGTGATCATTTTGTCAATAGTGTGAGAAGGGAACAAATATTCATTCTTCTAAGTGATTGATTAATACCTGAGGATTTTTTTAATCATTTCAATATTTCTTCTTTAGAAATTAGTATTATATGTTTTTTTTAAATAGAAGTGGGTTTTCAAAGCTCTAGAAGTTGGAGTTGGTACACATGAACATTTTTGGACTCTTTCTATTTCATTATATTATAGGTTCACCCTACTATGTGACATTAATTATTGATTATTCATGAAATGTGTGGGTGTTATTTATCAAACATAATAATGACGTGTTTAAGGATTATTATTCTTTATACATTGACAACAGAAAAAGAGATTGTAAATAAGATGACTTAGTTATGGAAAAAAATGATAGTGATTATATAAGAAAAGAGTTTTAGTGTTTTTTTGTGGATGGAGATTCATTTTAGATTATTTTACAAAGGACTATAGTGAATAATAGAAATATATAGAGGATTGTTCATTATTTGGTGAAAATTGATAGGGGAATGAACATTCATAAAGGGTTCCCTATTGTTTTTTGGTGATGTAACAGAACTATGTGGAACCCTTATTTTTCCTGAGTTCATCCTCACCCATTATGCAATAACATTCATAGAACTATTAATCTACAAGTAATGATGACATGGACCACTTCAATTTCATCAATGAAATCACCCATGTACATTTTGTTGAAATGTAATGATACAATATTGAGGATAAGTCTCAAGTTTATTATTTATCTAGCTCTAGAGATGAATAATTTTTCTCAACAATGGAATAATTATTTTAGGAAAATCATCAATATCCAATGTGTGATCTTAAATGATCATATCCTATTTATAGATCAGTGCATGTTGGAAAATCCAAATAAATTAACGTTTCATACAAGGATGAGTTTCACCATGTTAAATGAACAAAAGATACATATATATATATATAAAGTCCATAACACTAATCGTAATGTAAATAGAAAACCATCTATTTGGGTTTTGGGTAGAAAGGGGTCCATTATTTATGATGTTTAACAAACCTAACATATCAAAAATTTCAAGAAATGTGGAAGCTCTAGAACCAAAATCTCATATTCTGAATGTTAAATTTATGAAAGGATATCAATCATCTGGAAATAATTTGAGATCAACTAGGGAATGGATCCAATTTTAATGGTATTAGTGAACATTATGATATATACGTTAATGGATGACTGAGATCATGAATTCTTAAAATATGTAAGGAGGTATTGGTATTTTAAATAGTGGTAGTTAGTGATAAGGGATAATCATGAGCCCCGCCACATGTATAAAACATGGGATATAATAGAGAGAACTAATATAAAAAACAATCTTCATAAAAAATTGGTTTATTAGCTAAATGTTGTGGAATATGCTCGGTGAAATTACAAGGACTGGTTAGTTTCAATAGTAATTTAATATAAGGATGGTGTATATTTCATAGAAATATTTACTTTGGTAGAAATCCATATGACTATATGAATATTATTTTGTGTGGTTTTATTAGTATATCATCATTTGATGAAGTGGATTAAAATATAATTTTCTTTCTTGAATATATAGATGGATAGATACAAATTATGTATGTAAAGACCCGTAATTATCAAGGAATATTTTTTTAATTTTATTGGGAATTTTACAAGAACGTAGTTTCTAAAGACACCTGATTCTGAGGCTCGGTGTTCTCGAAATCATTTTCTGACGTTTAGCTCAGGTACGTTCAGTGAACGAACGAGCGGGTTTTTATAACTTTTGAACCAGTGCTCAGAATCAAATTCTGAGGGCACCGATGGAATCAAATTGCCAGTATTTTCTTAGAAACGCCTTTTTCGGAATTGCGTTTGCTCGGGTGTGGTTTTTAATTTTTGGGGTTAAGTTATGAAATAAAATAAAATTGCCGCAACCCTTTTTATTTTATTTCACTTAAAGCCACTTAAGCTATGTTTAGCAGATAATGTGGGACTCACGATATCATACCCAATAGGTTGGATATTTGTGAGGTGGGGCCCACACGAGCCCCACTGTTTTTCCCTCCTAAGTAATGCACTCGCAAAACACACCTTTAATGAAAGTCAACCGTGCATTTTTCTGGTTAAGAAACGCCCCATTATATTGGGCAGTTAAATTATTACAATTAATTTTTCATATTAATTATTCGTTACTTATCTTTGAATTTCAAATTGGTGGCATGGGAATAAAATTAGACCAACACTTGTCTTATTGAGGGGTGGCTTGTTGAGAGGATTTGGAGAAATCTAAAGCTTGAAGATCTTCATCCTCATTCGATGAAGAACGCGAAGAACATGAAGAAGGAGAAGAATGCGAAGAACGCATCGTTGTTGACGAAGAACACTAGCCTCTGACGAAGTGCGACGAAGAACGCCAAACCCTCGGAGATCAACGACGCGACGCCGACGATCCTCCTTCTGCGACGTTTCTTCCACGACGTTCCTCCCCCGCGACAATATTCAATCAACAACTGATTGAGGTAGATGGTTGTGGTTATTTTAATTCTTTCTGAATTATATCCTCAACATGGGTTTAATTGGTACAATTAAATCTGTGTGATTTTAATCCTCAGAGTTTGAGTACGCGACGCCGTGTACCGCGACGACAGAGATGGCCCTTCCGCGACGCGACGATCCTCTTCTTCCACGATGGTCAATTTCACGAAGAACTCACGTTCGACGACAACGTTGAGGAAGTGGGTTTTTTTCTTTTAAATCTATGGGATTGTATCTGTGGTTTGTTTAAATGATTGTTGTGAGACTTTAAGACTGCTAACGCGGTGGGTGCGGACCAAGGAACAAGTCTGAACCCAACGCCCTTTTTGTTCTTGGTGTGCGGAACGACGGACGACGACAAAACAAGCCGCACGGGCGATGTGAGATCCTCGCAATGAAGGAAGGGCCCCGGGAGGGCCATTGGTGAAGACGACACGCAATTCCAACCACCGGAACTCGTCCGGTGGTCCACGGAGCAGCCTGCCGGTGCGCCGCCTGGAGGAGCCCCCGCGGCTTAAGCCGCAGCGGCATAGCGCGGTCCCGCGACAACGCAGAACTGGAGGGGGACGGGACGCGGCAGCCGGCCGCGTCCACTGGCAAGGGAGGCCCCACGCGGGGCCGTGGCTCCTTCATGCAGGGGCAGCGCCCCCGCTCCCAAAACAGCTCGGCTGTTCGGCCGAGCCCTCGGCCTGCGCGCCGAGTCGGCTGCGTGGCCGGTTCGCCAGATCGGGCCGCGCCGGCCGGGCCAGGCCGCACCCAAGTGGGCTGTACCCAGAACCAATTCGGGTCGACCCAGTACGGGCTGACCCTGGGGGTATCGGGCCGGGTCGGACCGGGCATGAAATCCCTAATGCTGAACCTATTTCGGTTTGTTTCCCATAACATGAGCTACGGGCCTCCGATCGACGCACCGTCAGTTGTTATGTGATCCTTTTCAGGATAGCCTGACAACAGAGCTAGCTAGGGTTCCGAGAGTTGTGTGTGATGCTAGCCCACCGAGCTACAAGGCCTCGGTACCGGGCCCTTTGACAGCAAAGGCACTGGCGGTACCTCTACCCGCCGAGCCACCGACGCTTCCAGCCCCAGCCATTGATGATGCACGTCGCCTTAGTGCCCTACATGAGTTTCAGTGCCAGCGACCGCCGAGGATCTGCAGGGAGACAGATCCCCATGCATCCTAGGACTGGATGGTGGTAGTTGTACGAGTTTTCAGGTTAGTGAGGACACCAGCAAACCTCATGGTGATCCTCACAGCGAGCCTACTACACGCGGCAGTAGGTAGATGGTGGAGCTTGATGCTCCAGGTGCACGATGAGGAATCTCTTCTTTGGTTGGACTTTGAGAGCCTCTTTCGGTCGGAGTTCATCCTAGCTACCCTTTGTGCGGTGCGCATCCAGGAGCTTTTACAGCTGCGGCAGGGCATCTTGATGGTCGCCCAGTACTCGGAGAGATTTACAGATCTCTCGCGCTACTCGACAGACATGGTACGAGACCCATTCTTCCAGGCCCACACCTTTGAGTAGGGGTTGAGTCATGAGATTAGGGCATCACTGATCTCCCTCAGCATTCCGACTCAGGAAGGAGTACTGGAGCGAGCCCTTTTGATCGAGAGCTTTCTTGCTGAGTCCAAATCAGCAGCGAGACCTACCTTAGGGTGGCATGTAGGAGAGACTTCTGCAGCAGGCAGTCTACGGTTAACTCAAGGGTCCAGGCAGACCAGACCCTCAGGAAGACGACCTCGGGACACTGGCTCAGCAGTGCGGGGCACACAATGCGGAGCTAGTCTTTCGAGAGGCAGGCAGTGCTACGCTTACGGCGGGCAGGGCCACATGGCCCGTGACTGCCCGACCCGCCGTGCTGAGAAGCAACAGACAGTTGAGGGGCCACCCAGGAAGAGGCAGAGGGTCGAACGTGGCGGTCCACAGGGATCAGGTGGATGAGGAAGAGGATCTGGCCGAGCAGCGGGTGGTGGGCGATGCTTTGAGGCTCTACCACCACCACCACCACCAGGAGGTTCACCCCGACCCCCGGGAGCTGGCATGCAGAGACAGGCACAGCTCCAAGCAGGAGAGGCCTATGACCACGGCATGCCCGAGATGATTTGAGGTACTATCTGTGTCTATTCCACCCTTTCTGAAGTTCTTATAGACACAAGAGCAATTCATTCATTCATAGATGCTGGCCTTGTTTGGAGCTCGGAGATTCCGACAGAGCCGTTGGCTCGATCCTTACGGCTACAGACTCCTACGGGAGAAAACTCGATGGTTGCGCACTGGTGCCGGCAGTGTGAGCTTACTCTAGGAGGTGAGAGATTCGGCTGTGATCTTCTTGTAGCAGCGTCAAGGCCTTACGACGTCATCTTGGTCATGGATTGGTTATCCACAGTCCATGCTCAGATTGACTGTTTTAGGAACAAGGTGCGATGTGTGCGCACCGACGGGAGCAGGTTCACCTTCACCGGCGATAAGGGAGCCTTCGCAGCACAGAATGGACACTCATAGAGGAGAGTACAACCAATCACTCGTCAGTTGGCTAGCCTCATCCTAGGAGCAATTGACGTGCAGAGTCTTAGTTTTCCTGCAGCAGTGGATCAGTATGCAGACGTCTTTCCCGACGACGTTCCAGGACTACCTCTACGCAGAGAGGTAGACTTTTATATTGAACTGTACCCCAGGATAGCCCCGACATCCACCCCAGCATATCAGATGGATCCCACCGAGCTTCGAGAGCTACGGGTGCAGTCGGAGGACTTGCAGGGCAAGGGATTCATCTAACCCAATGTTTCACCCTGGACTTCCCCGATATTGTTCGCCAAGAAGGCGGATGGGAGCTTACGACTTTGTGTCAACTATTGTCGCATGAACCAGGTGACAGTGAGGAACAAGTATCCGCTACCGAGGATTGATGACCTCTTCGATCAGCTCAAGGGAGCACGGTGGTTCTCAAAGATAGACCACAGGTCAGGATATCATTAGCTCAGAGTTCGAGATGAGGACGTGCAGAAGACGGCCTTCAGATGTCGGTATGGCCACTATGAGTTTATGGTTATGCCATTTGTCGTAACCAATGCTCTATTAGTGTTCATGGGTCTCATGAATAGGATCTTTCAGCCATACCTCGATCGATTTGTCGTGGTCTTCATCGATGACATTTTGATTTACTCGACGACTAAGGAGGAGCACGCCTACCACTTGCGGGTTGTGCTAGACACATTCCGAGAGAACTAGCTTTATGGTGATCTCTCGAAGTGTCAGTTCGGGATACGTGAGATCCACTTCTTGGGGAAAATCATCTCTGAGGTGGGAGTTGCGGTGGATCCCGTGAAGATCGATGCAGTGCTAGCTTGGGAGCAACCTAGGAGCGTGTCGGAGGTGCAGAGTTTCTTGGGACTAGCTGGATACTATCGGAGATTTTTACCAGACTTCTCCAGAGTTGTGGCACCACACTCATCATTGATGAAGAAGGGGAAACCCTTTGTGTGGTCAGACAAATGTCAGCAGAGCTTCCAGGAGATGAGGTAGAGATTGACTAGCGCACCTATCTTGAGGTTGCCAGAGGAGGGGGTAGGGTACGTAGTCTACTGCGATGCATCAGGGACCGGACTCGGACGTGTCCTGATGCAGGAGTGGGCAGTAATCACCTATGGATCACATCAGTTGAGGTCGCATGAGCAAAACTATGCTACCCATGACCTAGATTTAGCAGTGGTGGTCTTCGCTCTAAAGACATGGCAACATTATCTTATTGGTGAGTGTTTTACAGTCTATTCTGACCATCAGAGTCTTAGGTACATCGTCTCTCAGAAGGACCTGAACCTGAGACAGTGTCGATGGATCGAGTTCCTCTTGGACTATGACGTTGAGATAGTATATACTCTTGGGAAGGGGAACATAGTAGCAGATGCTCTCGGCAGGAGGACGGGCATTCAGTTACTTGAGGAGGCGACAGAGCAGCTAGCCTCTTTGCAGATATCCTTCATGGATAGAGATAGAGCATCCTTCCTTCACTCACTCATAGTCACTCCTCCACTACTGCAGTGGGTCAGAGAGGCACAAAATTGGGACGCTGAGTGTGAGACGCGGCGTGCAGAGATATCCTCAGGACCGGCACATGATGGTTTCTCTTTTGGAACAGAGCACGACGTCCTTTTCAGAGGACATACCTTGGTACCAGTTGAATTACAAGAGGAGGTTCTAAGAGAGTTTCACACTTCTCCCATGGCGGTACATCCTGGAGTGGTGAAGATGTACCAGGACTGCAGATGACAGTAGTGGTGGCCGGGCATGAAGAAGGTTGTGGCAGAGTTCGTTTCTCGATGCCTCACCTACCAGTAGGTGAAGGCAGAGCACCAGATATTAGTAGACATGGTACAACCCTTGGAGGTCCCAAAGTGGACGTGGGATGGCATTCTATGGACTTCGTGACTGGACTTCCACGCACTTCCAGAGGTCACTATTCCATTTGGGTGATTGTCTACCGGCTCACCAAGTCGGCACACTTCTTACCCATCAGAGAGTAGGGCTCGGTGGAGAGCTTGGGACGTCTCTACATTCAGGAGATTGTACGACATCACGGCGTACCATCATCTATCCTCTCTGATCGAGATGCTCGCTTTACTTCCCAGCTTTGGAAGGGTTTGCAGGAGGCGTTCAGTATGTAGCTACGTCTGAGCACCGCCTTTCACCATCAGACAGATGGTCAGACAGAGAGGACAATTCAATCTCTCGAGGACATGCTCCGCGCATGTGTCCTCGACTTTGGTCGCGGCTGGGAGGACCACCTACCCTTGGTGGAGTTCGCGTACAACAACAGCTACCACTCAACCATCAGGATGGCACCATACGAGGCGTTGTATGGTCCACCTTGCAAATCTCCTTTGTGCGGGATAGACCTTGGGGAGTCAGCACTTGTGGGACCAGAGATGGTCCAGGCCATGTCAGAGAAGGTCCAGGTCATCCAAGAGCGGATGAGGACAGCTCAGAGCTGGCAAAAGTCTTATGCTGACAGGAGGCAGAGGCCACTGAATTTTGAGGATGGCGAACACGTCTTCTTGCGGGTCTCACCTCGACGTGGATTACGGAGATTTGGTCAAGGAAGCAAGTTGTCTCCAAGCTTCATCAGACCATTCCAGGTCCTTAGAATGATTGGCGAGGTGGAATATCGCCTGGCTATACCACATCAGTTGCACTGCGTGCACGATGTCTTCCACGTATCTCAGCTGAGGGAATATGTGCCCGACCCGATGCATATCATTGACCATGGGGAGCGGGACATTGATGATGGGGAGACTTTTGCGGAGGTCCTAGTGGAGATCGAGGATTGATAGGAGCGGGTCCTACGTGGACGATCGATCCCTCTACTGCATATCAGATGGCAGCATGGGAACCTCCCGGAGAGCACTTGGGAGCGGGAGGCTCCGATGCGTGCTCAGTACCCACATTTGTTTCCCTAGTTTTTTATGTATCTTTACAGGGACGTAAATCCCTGATGTGGGAGCGATGTAAAGACCTGTAATTCTCAAGGAATTTTGTTTAATTTTATTTGGAATTTTAAAAGAATGTTGTTTCTGATGGAACCTGATTCCGAGGCCCGGTGTGCCCGGAATCATTTTTCGAAGTTTATCTCGGGTCCATTCAGTGAACGAATGAGTGGGTTTTTCTAACATTTGAACCGGTGCTCGGAATCGAATTCCAAGGACACCGATGGAATCGCAGTGCAGGTATTTTCTTAGAAACGCCTTTTCCGGAGTTGCGTTTTCTCGAGTGTGGTTTTTAATTTTTGGGGTTAAGTTATGAAATAAAATAAAATTGTCGCACTTATTTTTATTTTATTTCACTTGAAGCCACTTATGCTATGTTTAGCGGATAAGGTGGGACCCATGATATCCTACCCACTTGGTAGGATATTTGTGTGGTGGGTCCCGCATGAGCCCCATCGTTTTCTCCCTCATAAGTAACACACCCGCAAAACCGCTCTTTAATGATGGTCAACCGTGCGTTTTTTTGCTTAAGAAACTCCCCATAATATTGGGCAGTTAAATTGTTACAATTAATTCATTGAATTAATTGTTCGTTACTTATCTTTTATTTTCAAATTGTTGGAATGGGAATAAAATAAGACCAACACATGTCCTATTGAGGGTTGGCTTGTTGAGAGGATTTGGAGAAAACTCTAAATCTTGAAGATCTTCATCCTCCTTTGTGTGTCATTGTGGGAGTTAGTACCTATCGATCCTTTGTGGGTCCGACGGATTAGATGAATCAGTGGATATATCTGATCATCTCTATCATCATACGAAGAAGTATACCTGTGTGAGCTGAATCCTGTTTTGCTTTCATTTGTGGATTGTGCTGTGCTATCCTATGTGGTTTACGATTTTCTTTCCTTTGTGGACTGGGTTGTTCTTGGGCTCGGAAGTTTGAGCGAACTAGAATTGGTGACTTAGGTATATGTATGGGAATATACCTAAGCGGTGTCGGATGTTACTTTATGATTGTATCTTTCCTTTTTGGATTATCCCTTGTGGATTCTGGGAGACCTTAGGGGGTCTCGGGGTCCCTACTGAGTAGGTTATACTCACCCTTACATGGGTTATACCCGCACTACGTTGTGTTGTTTGCAGACGATGGACAGCGATGATCGTGGTTGAGGCTTGCGGAGCAGGATGGTACCTGGAGGTGGACCACTGGGCGGGACGTACTCAGAGCGGACAGCTGGACCCGAGGAGCTGTGGAGGCTATCTGTACCCACCCTTCAGGTGGGATTTCCAGTGGACGGCTCGACGTTGTGGCTTTACTTACAGTTTTTGTTTTCCCTTTCGAGTTGTACTTTACTTTCAGTTCGAGTTTGTATTCTGGCCCACTTACTTTTCTGCACTTACTGTTGTACTCAGTTTTTACTTAGTGTTTACTTCTACTGCTTGCTTGCTCTGTGGTGTTTGTTTACTTTACAAAGGCAATGTCATCCCTTTTTACCAGGATTTACGCCTTGGTGCTAGTCGCCAGCCTCTTGCCTATAGAAGCCGGGCTTGGGGTAGTCACGGCACGGGCCCCGAGGAAGGGTCATGACAAATTGGTGTTAGAGGATTTCGGTTCTACCACAGAACTCAGGACTCTGATCTTTTCTATGTAAAGGAATAGTGTTATGTGTATTGAGTGTGGTTATCAGTCCAGGGAGTCTAGTGTTGGTGTGGCGGCCGACGTATCCATACACCAGGACCCTGACTTATGATTTCAGACTTAATGTACAAAAACATTAATTGCATGTGTGTTTCATGTTTTCTTTGTTATTACATTATGTCATCTCACCAGGTATACTGTTTGACAATGGCACACCTGTTTCCTTTTCAGGATGGCCCCACGACGGCAGCCAGATAGGGTTCTGAGATTTGTTCATGATGACAGCCCACTGAGTGACAAGGCCTTGGTACAGGGCCCTTTGACAGCAGAGGCGCCGACGTTACCTCTACCTGTTAAGCCACCAATGCTTCCAGCCCCATTCGCTGATGATGCACGTAGTCTTAGTGCCCTCCACGAGTTTCAGTGCCAGCGACCACCAAGGATCTATGGGGATATGAACCCCTGGCAGCTGAGGACTGGCTGGAGGCAGTTGTACAGGTTTTCAGTTTAGTGAGGACACCAGCAGACCTCATGGTGATCATCGCAGTGAGTCTACTACACGCGGCAGTAGGAAGATGGTGCATCTTGATGCTCCAGGTTCACGATGAGGCATCTATTCTTTGGTCGGACTTTAAGAGCCTCTTTCGCTCGGAGTTCGTCCCAGCCACCCTCTGTGCGGTGCATATCCAGGAGCTTTTACAGCTGCGGTAGGGCAGCTTGACGGTCGCCCAGTACTCGGAAAGATTTACTGATCTCTTGCACTACTCGATAGACATGGTAGTGTACCCAGTCTTCCGGGCCCAGACCTTTGAGCAGGGGTTGAGGCATGAGATCAGGGCATCACTGATCTCCCTCAGCATCCGACTCAGGCAGGAGTACTGGAGAGAGCCATTTTGATTGAGAGCTTTCTTGCTGAGTCCACATCAGCAGCAAGACCTACCACAGGGCGGGAGGTAGCAGAGTCTTCTACATCAGGCTGTCGACGGTTGACTCATGGGTCCAGGTAGACCAGACCCTCAGGAAGACGACCTCAGGACAATGGCTCAACAGTACGGGCCACACAGCGCGGAGCTAGTCTTTCGAGAGGCAGGCAGTGCTACGCTTGCGACGGGCAGGGCCACATGGCTCATGACTGCCCGACCGGCCGTGCCGAGGAGTAGCAGACGGTTGAGGGGCCACCCAGGCAGAGGTAGAGGTTCGACCGTGGCGATCCGTAGGGAGCAGGCAGATGAGGCAGAGGAGCTGGCCGAGCAGCGGGTGGTGGGCAACGATTTGAGGCTCTACCACCACCACCACCAGGAGGTCCACCCCGACCACCGGGAGCTGTCAGGCAGAGACAGGCATAGCTCCAGGCAGTAGAGGCCTATGACCACGGCGTGCCCGATATGATTCAATGTACTATCTGTGTCTATTCCACCCTTGCTTTAGTTCTTATAGACACAGGAGCGAGTCATTCTTTCATATCTGCTGCCCTTGTTCGGAGCTCGGAGATTCTGACAGAGCCGTTGGCTCGATCCTTATGGATAGAGACACTTACGGGCGAATACTCGATAGTTACGCACTGGTGCTGGTAGTGTGAGATTACTCTAGGAGGTGAGAGATTTGGATGGGATCTTCTTGTAGTGGAGTCGAGGCCTTACGATTTCATCTTGGGAATTGATTGTTTATCCACAACCCTTGCTCAGATTGACTTTTTTAGGCTCAAGGTGCGATGTGTGCGCACCGATGGGAGCAGGTTCACCTTTACCAGCAAGAAGGGAGCCTTCAAAGCACCGGATGGACTCTCGTAGAGGAGAGGACAGCCCATCACTCATCAGTTGGCTAGCCTCTTCCTAGGAGTAGTTGACATGTAGAGTCCTAGTTTTCCTGCAGTGGATGATTAGTATGCATACGTCATTCCTGATGACATTCCAGGACTACCTCCTCGCAGAGAGGTAGACTTTTATATTGACCTGTACCCCAGGACAGCCCTGATATCCACCCCAGCATATCAGATGGCTCAAGCCGAGCTTTGAGAGCTACGAGTGCAGTTAGAGGACTTGCAGGGCAAGGGATTCATCCGACCTAGTGTTTCACCCTGGGCTTCCCTGATATTGTTCGCCAAGAAAGCAGTTGGGAGCTTGCGACTTTGTGTCGACTGTCGTCACCTGAACCAGGTGGTAGAGAGGAACAATTATCCGCTACCGAGGATTGATGACCTCTTCGATCAGCTCAAGGGAGCATGGTGGTTCTCAAAGATAGACCTCAGGTCAGGATATCATCAGCTCAGAGTTCGGGACGAGGACGTGCAGAAGACGACCTTCAGATGTCGGTTTGACCACTATGAGTTCTTGGTTATGACATTTGGAATAACCAATGCTCCATTAGTGTTCATGGGTATCATGAACAGGATCTTTCAGCCATACCTTTATCACTTTGTCGTGGTCTTCATCGACTATATTTTGATTTACTCGACGAGTGAGGGGGAGCACGCCTACCACTTACGGGTTGTGTTGGACACACTCCGAGAGCTCCAGCTTTATGGTAAGCTCTCAAAGTGTCAGTTTTGGATATGTGAGGTCCACTTCTTGGGGCATGTCATCTCTAAGATGGTATTTGCGATGGATCCCGTGAAGATTGAGGCAGTGCTAGCTTGGGAGCCACCCAGGAGCATAATGGAGGTGCGAAGTTTCGTGGGACTAGCTGGATACTATCTGAGATTTGTGCCAGACTTCTCTAGAGTTGCAGCACCACTCTCAGCTTTTAAGAAGAAGGGGAAACCCTTTGTGTGTTCAGACAGATGTCAGTAGAGCTTCCAGGAGCTGAGGTAGAGATTGACCAGCGCACCTATCTTGAGGTTGTCGGAGGAGGGGGTAGGGTACGTAGTCTTCTACGATGCATCTGGGACCGAACTCGGATGTGTCATGATGCAGGAGCGGGTAGTGATTGGCTATGGATCACGTTAGTTGAGGCCGCATGAGTAGAACTACGCAACCCATGACCTAGAGTTAGCAGCAGTGGTCTTCACTCTGAATACATGGCAAAACTATCTGATTGGCGAGAATTTTACAGCCTATTCTGACCATCAAAGTCTCAGGTACATCTTCTCTGAGAAGGACCTGAACCTGAGACAACGGCGATGGCTTGAGTTCCTCCTGTACTATTGTAACACCCCAAGATTTCATAGTGTGTTATTTCTTCAAAATAATTCAATAACTTTCATTACACGCAACACCGATTTCAATTTCACCATGACTTACCAAACAATCCATTCAAAAGAGGTCATGAATAGTATTAGATAAATTTTAAATTTTATGTAATCCTTATAATTTTAGAATCCATATTATGAGTTTCTTAGATATAATGCAAGAACAAATTCATTTTCAGTATTGCACTTTTATCAAATTTTAATAGTGAACCATTTTTAAATACTATATTTTAAACTTTTTGACTAAATGGGGACATCAAAAATTTAAAATGAAACATCCCAAACTTATACGGTACGTTTCCCTTCGAATAATGCGATAGCGTGTGTTGTACGCAACCTCGAGTTCTAACACACACCACAACTAATTAAACTAGCCGTTGTAAATAGTAATACCTAATTTTTTAAATCATATATATTTTATATTTTAAAATGGACTTCATTTTTGGATTCGGAATATCGAATTTAGCCTAAGGTGAAATTTTGGTACTTTTCGGATAACTTTCATATTTTGATGAATAGTGAAAATTACTAAATTTTAATTAAAAACAACTTTTTTAATCCAAATAATTAATAGTGATAAATTATGAATTTTAGTAGTTTTAAAGTATATTTAGAATATATTTTTACCATTTAATATAATGTTGGTCATTGGATATAATTTTACAATTAAACCGAACATAAACAAGTGTCAATCTTTTGATAGTTATTATCTCTTAAAAACACGCTTTTTGTTTTGACAGCGGGAATTAATTTTAAATTAATTTCTGCCACTTATGTGTTTTGAATTTAGGAAAATGGATTCCATATTTGGAATCAGGATGTTCAAATTGTGTAAATAGGTAACTTTTATTTTTAGACATTTTGAATAATTACTGCGGTAAATATTTTATTTACCATGGTTAAGGGTAAATCCGGTAAATAAGGGTTAAAAAAATAATATTATAATAATACTAAATTACCCTAAAAACGTGTCTTAACCCTATTGGTTGATAGATGGTCGACCATGGGCATCTTTTTGTCAATTTGGGGACCCCATGGATCCACATGTAAGTGATAATGACACTTTATTTTAATTTAGTTAAAATGAATACAAAAATGACACAAGCATATATCTTTTAGAACAACAATTTTTACATAGGGTTATATATGTTCGATTTTAGATTATAAATATTCATTAGAAAGCTAAAGAGATTTCCTACATAATGATATTTTATTTATAATTTTTAGACATTAAATAATTTATTTTATTTATGACACAATGATGATGAAGTAATTACTAAAATAGTGAAAAATTAAAATAATTGATATTATAAATACCCAAATAAATATAATATGAAACTTTTAATGAATTAAAATAATTTTCTAGGCTAATATTATATATTAGGATTGATTTAATGGACTTTGTTCGAAGTAATCAATCTGTTATGAGTTTCACAAAAATCAACTATTGAATAGTGTCAAAATTGACATAAAAGTGTTCTTAAAACAAATATTATATTATTAATTGATATTAAATTCCTAAAAATCTAAGGTTCGGCCAAGAGACTTATATTATGATAGTTTAATCATTAATGGACCACTTGGGGGTCGCTTGGATGTATATAGTAAGTTTATTTACCATAATATATAAAAATACAAAGTGACATTGTAAAAGTGAAACTAATTAACTTAGAGTTAATACTTAAAGATAAGGTTAATATAAGTACCCAAACCTGTCTAAATTCTATTGGATGAGTTGTTTTCGACCTATCCCCACCTCATCCTTTGAATAGTCAACTTTGGAGCCTTTAGAAACCGAATATGAATTTATTATAAATTAATATTTCTAGATTTTCCAAAGGTGCCCCTCACCCCTCTTATAAAAGGGAACTCCTCCTTCTCATTTCTTCACACCTTAAAAGCCTTTTGGTTCGGCCAAACTCTGCCCAAATAATCTCCCAACATCCCTCACTACAACCTAGAGGCCTTAGTTTGATCAGAAAGCCAACCTAAGGAGCCCTTTTGATCAAATCAAAAGGAAGAACCCGAAGAAGAGGTAATGATTTCACCACCCTTTTCTGAGTTCATTTCTTCTTCCACTTCTTCTTCCTTTGTTCTTACCATTATAAAATAATAACTCCAGTATCTCACATATACTGTGATGTTATTATAAGTATGGTACAACCATATTCAGTATTCTATCCACCCTTTGAATAACATGTCACCATACGTGCGTACGTACGGATTACCGTCTCCACGTCGTGGTGTAATTGTTATTCAATATAATATTATTTGGATGGGTATAATAATGATGTGTAACTCATGTAAATAATAAATATAACATGTTAATGATTCTGTATATATGATATACCATTCATTTATATATTATTTTAATATCAAAAGAATGATATTGTCGCTCGTGCGTACGTACGGACTACCGTCTCCACGAACGCGATGAGATTCATTCTCCATCGTATCCATTCAAGTATAATTATCATTTTATGATTTAAAAATGATGTTTAAGGACTTGATATCATTCTGGATATAAATAAGATACAAAAAACATGGCTTATGTAACAAAACATATAAAAGAAAATGAGTAAGTTAACACCCGAAACGATGATAATTCTAAGATATTATTAATAAATCAATGTTAAAAGATCATATATGATATCATATTAATATATATGATTCTTGTATAATTTAATAACAATTATTTCACCATTATACAGGAGGTTAACCTACCCCAACCAAGGAAAAGTACAAGGTAAGGGTTTTTTCACAATCTCTTCATTATCCGAGGTTGTTTATACGTAATAATCTACTGGGATATCTTTATCATTCACATCCATGTTTCTTAAAAATGTATTTCAAAACATTTTTACTATTTACAAGAATATGGGTTAAAATCATTTATACCCTTGTTGACTTTTTATAAGAGGTTTATAAAGGAATCTTTCCGTCGTTTTCAAAACAAGGTCCTTTTTAACCTTTTCGACAAAATTGAGGTAAGAATGTTTTTTTTAACTTATACGGCGGGTTGCGGTTATTTTCCGCCGTTATAAAATCGTTGAATCTTTCCATACAAGCTTATAAGAATATTTTCAAAGAAAATGTTTTATTTTATATGGATCTTAAATGATTTTAAAATAAAAGGAGATACTTCTTTAATAAGAATTTTGATTTCATCTATGTCAACATCCTTTGATGGATTTTAAGATTATTTGAAGTTGATTTATTATGATACAAAACTTCTATATTGTATTGAAGGTTTTGTGATATGTTTGACTGTGGATGTGCTATTTTTATACCATTCATAGTTTATGGTGAAATTATTGACATTTCGTATGCTAGTTTTAATACGAATGTTTATGTTATGTTTAAACCTTTTCATATGGGAATGCATTGGACTTAATAAGTGACGGGTGGAGCCCGCTATAGCTCCTCGATGCATCGGTAGGTCTCATGAGACAAACTAGTGTCTTGGCACAAGGCCTTGACAAAATCTTATTTGTAGTCTTGGCACGAGGCCTTGGCTATGTAGTTATGATAGTCTGGCATTATGCATTCCAACATTATGAAAGTGGTTATTGATTTTTTCATGTGATTATTCGATTAGTAGAATATCCATGTGAATAAGTAAATGGCATTATTTCATTTTACTTTTGCCATACCATGTTGAAGTTCAATTTTAAAAGGCTTTTGTTTTAGTAATGCATTGCCTTAAATGTTTATTCTTATTTATGAAAGTTTCCGCTTTATTGTTATCCTTACTGGGCATTTGAGCTCACCCCTTTTCTATGTTTTATTTTTTCCCCAGGATGTGAAGAAGTAAATTATGAATGACCTGCAGGGATATTATGAGGGGATAGTAGTGTGGATTATGGAGACATTATGTTGTTATAGTAGTTTTTCATTTTATGATGTAATGTAAAACTTATGAATATATCTAGTATTTCCAAGGCTACTAAACCAATCGGTCTTTCGGGATTTGATCTTTCTTGTGATCATGCCAATGTTACGAAGTAATGCACCGACTCTGGGTAGCTGGGGTCGGGGCGTTACAGTTGGTATCAGAGGAAGTTTAGTACAAACCTTGGAAGCTAGATTTAGATAAACTCTGATTAGAGCACGTAGACCTAAGATGAACTTTGAGTATTAGTATAGAAAAACTTCCTAGAATTTTGGTATTGTAGAGATTTTGTGAGTTTTCCGAGCAATACATCCTTGTCTGGATACGAGCAGGTAGAGGCGGCTCTGGCACAGATGTACCTAGGGGTAAAACCCGAAAACACCGCTTTGAGATAGACTCGAACGGGAATAGGTGCACGACAACGGGCCTTGCTGCACTCTTGGTTACGACACTCCCGGGGGATATGCTTAGGATAACTCTCATTTTCTTTACAAATCATTATGAAGGGTTTATGAGTATATACTTCCTCAAAGAAAACATTCTTATGATTATGGATTATATCCATAAATAGTTCAATTTATGTTAAGTGTTTTATAAATATGGGATTATGTATTTTGATTCATAAACTGATCTAGTGTATGCCATTGTTTAGAAATGGCGCCCAGTAGAAGGAATGAGAACTCTAGCAATGCACATGATGCAAAGAGAAAGAAGGATCATATATTTCATGGTCTTAAGCCAGAATTTATAAGAGAAATAGTCTCGCATGTATTATCATCGTATGAAGAAATAATATCATGTGTTGATAAGATAAGTAAAGAGTTTACTGAGTCCTATGGCTTTGAAGGGAAGCAGGAGAAGAAAAGGGTGGAAGAGAGAAAAATGGATAAAGGGAAGAGGGAAAAGAAGAATTTTCCCATATGTGGTAACTGTGGGAAGAAACACCCTGGAACTTGCCTGAAAGGAATGGGAGTTTTTTATAAGTGTGGAGGAAAAGGGCACAAAGTACGTGACTGCAAGGGTGAGAAAATGGTTTCAAATGTACAATGCTTCATTTGCAAGGAGTTTGGACATTACGCGAACCTATGCCCCAGTCATCAGACTATGCCGCAAATGATGCTATTGGATAATAATCAAGTTATGATACTACCACAGATGAAGAGGAATGATTAGAGTTCTTATGTTGATTATGTCAATTGAGTGTTGTATCAACAATGTACTTGTTATAATAATTATGGAGTATATAAGGATTGTACTGCAGTACTATTTCATTAAGGACTTGAGATTGTGTGGAACAAAGAAAAGTGACTCAATAGCAGGATAAATTTTTGGAAAATATATGGTTGAGAGAAATATAAACCATAATATGGTTCTGATACCGAGTTAGTGATTTTAGAATAATACATGATTGATTTGGATAAATTATGTTGGATATTCTTGACTACCTTGAAACTGATTAATGATTTGTATATTCCATCATTTTTTTGGGGTTTAAAACATTTTTGGATTGATGAAGTATATACAGCATTCTATATGGAATAAGGGAGCATGAATATAATCAATAAGGAATATGGTAATTCAAGATGTTTCAGTTTATTAAAAGAATACAAGATGAAGGTATTCATATACTATTACGGGGTAAAAAGGATCTATATTATGTTTACCTTCCTTATAAATGTTAGACTGTGAGTTTGGACAGAAGTATTTTGGATAGTTCTAGTTTGGATTATTTTGGATTGCCATAATAGGACAACCCGGAGGTCGGGCGGCAACCCGTCGCGTCCGGCAAGGCTGCGAGACTTGAACCCGCAACCGAAGGGCGACAAGGGTGTATCACCTACCACTGGACCATGAGATGTCCTGGATTAAATAATGTAGTTTTTATTAAAAGATCATGTAGATGAATTATAAATTCGTATATTTTGGAACCCTATACGAATAGTGTAAATAGAATTTTTTTTTACATTCTATTATCTTTTAGAGTGAAAGATGAGTTTGTGGTAGAAATTTATTAATGGATAAAACTCTAATTATAAAGTAAGTATATCTCCTTATGATCTTATCCAATCTCATAAATAAATTCCTCAATATTAAGAAAAGCAACTTTGAACAAAAATGTTTTCCTAGATGGTACCTTAAATCATCCCTAATTTATGGCTTTGGGATTGTTGGCCTTTTTATAGCCATGTTCTCTACCACTCTCCATCAGATAATTGATGGTTAGATTTTTCTTCCATATCCATATTTTCCTACATGGAACCCTAGTATGTGTTATTTTAGGTAATCTTCATACTTTCGACTCTTTATTTTAAATAGAGGCCTCATTAATTCATTTTTCGATGTGGGATTTCAACTAGGATATTTTGAAACGTCAAAAATGTGTTATCCTAATACCCTATGTTTTGTTGAACCGATGGTATTTCAATTCATCATAGATTAATGAATTTAAGGAACTCAATTTTATACTTGTTTGTGATTGATGACCTCAATCACTACCTATAAATATTTACGTTTTTCCTCCGATTATATGTCTCCAATTTCCACCAATGTTCTCCTAATCGAGATCATAATTTGGTGGTGACCCTTTGATTTCTCTTTTCCTCATATTAAGACTAAATTTTAGTAACCTAATTTCCGATGTGGGTTTTCCCACAAATATATTTTCTACTTTCAACCTTTTATTTTCGAAGAACAATTTCAAATTGCGAGGACGCAATTTATTGAAGGAGGGGAGAATGTAACACCCCAAGATTTCATAGTGTGTTATTTCTTCAAAATAATTCAATAACTTTCATTACACGCAACACCGATTTCAATTTCACCATGACTTACCAAACAATCCATTCAAAAGAGGTCATGAATAGTATTAGATAAATTTTAAATTTTATGTAATCCTTATAATTATAGAATCCATATTATGAGTTTCTTAGATATAATGCAAGAACAAATTCATTTTCAGTATTGCACTTTTATCAAATTTTAATAGTGAACCATTTTTAAATACTATATTTTAAACTTTTTGACTAAATGGGGACATCAAAAATTTAAAATGAAACATCCCAAACTTATACGGTACGTTTCCCTTCGAATAATGCGATAGCGTGTGTTGTACGCAACCTCGAGTTCTAACACACACCACAACTAATTAAACTAGCCGTTGTAAATAGTAATACCTAATTTTTTAAATCATATATATTTTATATTTTAAAATGGACTTCATTTTTGGATTCGGAATATCGAATTTAGCCTAAGGTGAAATTTTGGTACTTTTCGGATAACTTTCATATTTTGATGAATAGTGAAAATTACTAAATTTTAATTAAAAACAACTTTTTTAATCAAAATAATTAATAGTGATAAATTATGAATTTTAGTAGTTTTAAAGTATATTTAGAATATATTTTTACCATTTAATATAATGTTGGTCATTGGACATAATTTTACAATTAAACCGAACATAAACAAGTGTCAATCTTTTGATAGTTATTATCTCTTAAAAACACGCTTTTTGTTTTGACAGCGGGAATTAATTTTAAATTAATTTCTGCCACTTATGTGTTTTGAATTTAGGAAAATGGATTCCATATTTGGAATCAGGATGTTCAAATTGTGTAAATAGGTAACTTTTATTTTTAGACATTTTGAATAATTACTGCGGTAAATATTTTATTTACCATGGTTAAGGGTAAATCCGGTAAATAAGGGTTAAAAAAATAATATTATAATAATACTAAATTACCCTAAAAACGTGTCTTAACCCTATTGGTTGATAGATGGTCGACCATGGGCATCTTTGCGTCAATTTTGGGACCCCATGGATCCACTTGTAAGTGATAATGACACTTTATTTTAATTTAGTTAAAATGAATACAAAAATGACACAAGCATATATCTTTTAGAACAACAATTTTTACATAGGGTTATATATGTTCGATTTTAGATTATAAATATTCATTAGAAATCTAAAAAGATTTCCTACATAATGATATTTTATTTATAATTTTTAGACATTAAATAATTTATTTTATTTATGACACAATGATGATGAAGTAATTACTAAAATAGTGAAAAATTAAAATAATTGATATTATAAATACCCAAATAAATATAATATGAAACTTTTAATGAATTAAAATAATTTTCTAGGCTAATATTATATATTAGGATTGATTTAATGGGCTTTGTTCGAAGTAATCAATCTGTTATGAGTTTCACAAAAATCAACTATTGAATAGTGTCAAAATTGACATAAAAGAGTTCTTAAAACAAATATTATATTATTAATTGATATTAAATTCCTAAAAATCTAAGGTTCGGCCAAGAGACTTATATTATGATAGGTTAATCATTAATGGACCACTTGGGGGTCGCTTGGATGTATATAGTAAGTTTATTAACCATAATATATAAAAATACAAAGAGACATTGTAAAAGTGAAACTAATTAACTTAGAGTTATTACTTAAAGATAAGGTTAATATAAGTACCCAAACCTGTCTAAATTCTATTGGATGAGTTGTTTTCGACCAATCCCCACCTCATCCTTTGAATAGTCAACTTTGGAGCCTTTAGAAACCGAATATGAATTTATTATAAATTAATATTTCTAGATTTTCCAAAGGTGCCCCTCACCCCTCTTATAAAAGGGCACTCCTCCTTCTCATTTCTTCACACCTTCAAAGCCTTTTGGTTCGGCCAAACTCTGCCCAAATAATCTCCCAACATCCCTCACTACAACCTAGAGGCCTTAGTTTGATCAGAAAGCCAACCTAAGGAGCCCTTTTGATCAAATCAAAAGGAAGAACCCGAAGAAGAGGTAATGATTTCACCACCCTTTTCTGAGTTCATTTCTTCTTCCACTTCTTCTTACTTTGTTCTTACCATTCTAAAATAATAACTCCAGTATCTCACATATACTGTGATGTTATTATAAGTATGGTACAACCATATTCAGTATTCTATCCACCCTTTGAATAACATGTCACCATACGTGCGTACGTACGGATTACCGTCTCCACGTCGTGGTGTAATTGTTATTCAATATAATATTATTTGGATGGGTATAATAATGATGTGTAACTCATGTAAATAATAAATATAACATGTTAATGATTCTGTATATATGATATACCATTCATTTATATATTATTTTAATATCAAAAGAATGATATTGTCGCTCGTGCGTACGTACGGACTACCGTCTCCACGAACGCGATGAGATTCATTCTCCATCGTATCCATTCAAGTATAATTACCATTTTATGATTTAAAAATGATGTTTAAGGACTTGATATCATTCTGGATATGAATAAGATACAAAAAACATGGCTTATGTAACAAAACATATAAAAGAAAATGAGTAAGTTAACACCCGAAACGATGATAATTCTAAGATATTATTAATAAATCAATGTTAAAAGATCATATATGATATCATATTAATATATATGACTCTTGTATAATTTAATAACAATTATTTCACCATTATACAGGAGGTTAACCTACCCCAACCAAGGAAAAGTACAAGGTAAGGGTTATTTCACAATCTCTTCATTATCCGAGGTTGTTTATACGTAATAATCTACTGGGATATCTTTATCATTCACATCCATGTTTCTTAAAAATGTATTTCAAAACATTTTTACTATTTACAAGAATATGGGTTAAAATCATTTATACCCTTGTTGACTTTTTATAAGAGGTTTATAAAGGAATCTTTCCGTCGTTTTCAAAACAAGGTCCTTTTTAACCTTTTCGACAAAATTGAGGTAAGAATGTTTTTTTTAACTTATACGGCGGGTTGCGGTTATTTTCCGCCGTTATAAAATCGTTGAATCTTTCCATACAAGCTTATAAGAATATTTTCAAAGAAAATGTTTTATTTTATATGGATCTTAAATGATTTTAAAATAAAAGGAGATACTTCTTTAAAAAGAATTTTGATTTCATCTATGTCAACATCCTTTGATGGATTTTAAGATTATTTAAAGTTGATTTATTATGATACAAAACTTCTATATTGTATTGAAGGTTTTGTGATATGTTTGACTGTGGATGTGCTATTTTTATACCATTCATAGTTTATGGTGAAATTATTGACATTTCGTATGCTAGTTTTAATACGAATGTTTATGTTATGTTTAAACCTTTTCATATGGGAATGAATTGGACTTAATAAGTGACGGGTGGAGCCCGCTATAGCTCCTCGATGCATCGGTAGGTCTCATGAGACAAACTAGTGTCTTGGCACAAGGCCTTGACAAAATCTTATTTGTAGTCTTGGCACGAGGCCTTGGCTATGTGGTTATGATAGTCTGGCATTATGCATTCCAACATTATGAAAGTGGTTATTGATTTTTGCATGTGATTATTCGATTAGTAGAATATCCATGTGAATAAGTAAATGGCATTATTTCATTTTACTTTTGCCATACCATGTTGAAGTTCAATTTTAAAAGGCTTTTGTTTTAGTAATGCATTGCCTTAAATGTTTATTCTTATTTATGAAAGTTTCCGCTTTATTGTTATCCTTACTGGGCATTTGAGCTCACCCCTTTTCTATGTTTTATTTTTTCCCCAAGATGTGAAGAAGTAAATTATGAATGACCTGCAGGGATATTATGAGGGGATAGTAGTGTGGATTATGGAGACATTATGTTTTTATAGTAGTTTTTCATTTTATGATGTAATGTAAAACTTATGAATATATCTAGTATTTCCAAGGCTACTAAACCAATTGGTCTTTCGGGATTTGATCTTTCTTGTGATCATGCCAATGTTACGAAGTAATGCACCGACTCTGGGTAGCTGGGGTCGGGGCGTTACAACTATGACTTTTATATAGACTATACTCCTGGGAAGGGGAATGTAGTAGCTGATGCTCTCAGCAAGAGGATGGGAATTCAACTACTTGAGGAGGCGACAGAGAAGCTAGCCACTTTGCAGATATCCTTCGTGGAACAAGATGGAGCAGCCTTCCTTCAGTCACTCACAGTCACTCCTCCACTACTTCAGTGGGTCAGAGAGGCACAACGTTGGGATGCTGAGTGTGATACGCGGCGTGCACCGATATCCTCAGGACATGCACCTGATGGTTTCTCCTTTGGAACAGAGCACGAAGTCCTTTTCAGAGGATGTACCTTGGTACCAGTTTCTTTATGGGAGGAGGTGCTGAGGGAGTTTCACACTTCTCCCTTGGCGGTAAATCATGGAGTGGTGAAGATGTACTAGGACCTCAGATGACAGCACTGGTGGCTGGGCATGAAAAAGGCTATGGTAGAGTTCGTTTCTCGATGCCTCACCTACCAGCAGGTGAAGGCAGAGCACCAGATTCTAGCAGTCTTGGTACAGCCCTTGGAGGTCCCGGAATGGAAGTGGGATGGCATATCTATGGACTTCGTGACTGGACGTCCACGAACTTCCAAAGGTCACGATTCCATTTGAGTGATTGTCGACTGGCTCACCAAGTCGGCACACTTCTTACCCATCAGAGTGCAGGGCTCAGTGGAGAGCTTATGATGTCTCTACATTCAGGAGATTGTACGGCTTCATGGTGTACCATCATATATGGTCTCCGATCGAGATGCTCACTTTACTTCCCAGCTTTGGAAGGGGTTGCAGGAGGCATTAGAGAGGCAGCTATGTCTGAGAACCGCCATTCACCCTCAGAAATATGGTCAGATGGAGAGGACCATTCAAACTCTCGAGGACATGCTCTGCGCATGTGTCCTCTTCATTGGTCGCATCTTGGAGGACCACCTACCCTTGGTGGAGTTCACATACAACAACAGCTACCACTCCACCATCGGGATGGCACCATACGAGGCGTTGTATGACCGAACTTTCCGATCTCCTCTGTGCTGGACAGACCCTGGGGAGTCAGCACTTGTGGGACCGGAGATGGTCCAGGCCATGACAGAGAAGGTCCAGGTCATCTAGGAGTAGATGAGGACAGCTCAGAGCCAGCAGAAGTCTTATGCTGATATGAGGTAGAGGCCACTGGAGTTCGAGGATGGCGACCACGTCTTCTTGCGGGTCTCACCTCGACGTGGATTACGGAGATTTGGCCGAGGTGGAAAGTTGTCTCCAAGCTTCATTGGACCATTCCAGGTCCTCAGAAGGATTGACGAGGTGGCTTATCGCCTGGCTCTACAACCTCAGTTGCATCGGGTGCACAATGTCTTCCACGTATCTCAGCTGAGGGGATATGTGCATGACCTGGCGCATATCATTGACCATGGGGAGCTGGAAATTGATGATAGGGAGACATTTGCAGAGGTCCTAGTGGAGATCGAGGATTGACAGTAGCATGTCCTACATGGACTATTGATCCCTCTAGTGCGCATCAGATGGCAGCACGGGAACCTCCAAGAGAGAACTTGGGAGCGGGAGGCTTAGATGCATGCTCAGTACTCACATTTGTTTCCCTAGTTTTTGATGTATCTTTAAGGGGATGTAAAGCCCTGATGTGGGAGCGATGTAAATATCTGTAATTCTCAAGGATTTTTTTTAATTTTCTTGGGAATTTTACAAAAACGCAGTTTCTGACAGCACCTGATTCTGAGGCCCGGCGTGCCGGGAATCATTTTCTAAAGTTTAGCTCGGGTATGTTCAGTGAACGAATGAGTGGGTTTTTCTAACTTTTGAACAGGTGCTCGGAATCGAATTCTGAGGGAACCGATGGAATCGCAGGGCTGATATTTTCTTAGAAACTCCTTTTTTGGAGTGGCGTTTTCTCAAGTGTGGTTTTTAATTTTTGGGGTTAAGTTATGAAATAAAATAAAATTGTTGCATCCCTTTTTATTTTATTTCACTTAAACCCACTTAAGCTAAGTTTAGCAGATAAGGTGGGACCCACGATATCCTACCCACATGGTAGGATATTTTTGAGGTGGGTCCTGCACGATCCCCACTATTTCTTCCCACCTAAGTAACGCACCTGCAAAACCCCTCTTTATGAAAGTCAACCGTTCATTTTTCTAGTTAAGAAATGCCCCATTAAATTGGGCAGCTAAATTGATACAATTAATTCTTAGAATTAATTGTTCGTTACTTATCATTGATTTTCAAATTGTTGGCATGTGAATAAAATAAAACCAACACTTGTCTTATTCAGGGGTGGCTTGTTGAGAGGATTTGGAGAAAACTCTAAAGATTGAAGAAATTCATCCTCCTTCATTGAAGAACGTGTAGAATGTGAAGAACGCGAAGAACACATCGTCACCGACGAAGAACACCGGCCTCCAACGAAGGGCGATGAAGAAAGTCGAACCCTCGGAGATCAATGACGCGACACCGATGATCCTGCTTCCGCGATGTTCCTCCCCCGCGACAATCTTCGATCAACAACCAATTGAGGTAGGTGGTTGCGGTTCATTTAATTCTTTGTGAATTATATCCTCAACATGGGTTTAATTAGTAAAATTTAATGTGTGTGATTTTAATCCTCGGAGTTTTACTACGCGACGCCGTTTACCACGAAGATAGAAATACCCCTTCCGCGACGTGATGATCCTATTCTTCTGCGACGGTCAATTCCATGACGAAATCACATTCGAAAACAACATTGTGGTATGGGTTTTTGTTCTTTTAAATCTATGTGATTATATTCGTAGTTTGTTTAAATGATTGTTGTGAGACTTTAAAACGGCTAACGTGGTAGGTGCGGACAAACGAACAAGTCCTAACCCACCGCCCTTTTTGTTCTTGGAGTTCGGAACGGAGGACGATGAAAAAAAAAAGCTGCATGGGTGATGTGAGATCCTCGCAATGAAGCATGTGCCCCAGGAGGGCCATTGGCGAAGACGGCACGCAATTTTGACCACCAGAACTCGTTCGGTGGTCCGCGGAGCAGCCCGCCGGTGCGCCTCGCTGGCACGGCGGCGCCGGCGGCGCCCGGCGCGCCGGCGGCAGAGTGCGGTCCCACGACCGCATGGGACCGGAGGGGGACGAGGTGCGGCAGTCATCCGCGTCCGCTGGAAAGGGCGGCCCCACACGGGGTCGCGACTCCTTCACGTGGGGGCAGCGCCCCCGCTCCCGAAATGGCTCGGCCGTTCGGTCGATCCCCTGGCCAGCGCGCCGTGCACCGGGCCAAATGCCTTCCCGGTCCGCCAGACCGGGCCGAGTCGTGCCCAAGCGGGCAGGTTCCGGTACGGGCCGACACTGGGGGTATCGGGCCGAGTCGGACCGGTCTCGAACCCCCTAATGTCAAACCTCTTTCGGTCTGTTGCATATAACATGAGCTATGGGCCTCCGATCGATGCACCGCCAGTTGCGATGTGATCCTTGAGTCGAGACGGTCATTTCGGTATATCGCACTCAAGGTTTCGGAGAACTTTGGGTTATGACGGGTTAGTTCGTACACGAAACCAACCGGGACCTCGGAACGGAAACGCTCATAACTTGAGCTCCGGACGTCTGATTGACGTGCCTTCGACTTTGATGGTTCTCTCTAAGTGAAACGGATCTTTTGGCTTACTCTGCCTGAGTTTTGAACGTAGGTGGAGTATCGTCGGGTTGGTTTTGACTTAAAAACCAACCGGGCCTCTGGGACGAAAGAGCCAATAACTCTCAGACCTGGCGTCCGATTGACGCGTCGTCTGTGGCGTTGAGTTCCTGTTGTCGATACGAAATATTTGGATACATAAACTCTGGAATATGTGTCAGTTGATGTATCATCCTCTCTGATCATAGAGCGGACCCTTCGGAATGAGATTTCTATGTGCGGGAACCCTAGAGTTGGCTGTGACTACGACGACGACGATGACTGTACAGAGATCCTCTGTGGATTCGACGGCGACGACTAAAAGGCTCATCGATCCTACGTGGATCAGTGCTACCGATCTTGTGTGGGTCTGATCCTATGTGGGTCTGCGCTCAGCGGTCCTATGTGGGCCAGTGCCTACAGATCCTGTGTGGGTCCGATCGTATGTGGGTCTGATCCTGTGTGGGTCTTTGCGGGGGATATTTACCTATCAATCCTGTGTGGTTCAGATCATTTGTGGGTCATTGCAGGGGTTAGTACCTATCAATCCTTTGTGGGTCTGACAGCTTAGATGAATCAGTAGATAAATCTGATCATCTCTATCATCATACGAAGAAGTATACCTGTGTGAGCTGAATCCTGGATTTCATTCCTTTGTGGATTTTGTTGTGCTATCCTATGTGGATTACGATTTTCTTTCCTGTGTAGACTGGGTTGTGCTTGGCCTCAGAAGTTAGAGCGAACTGGAATTGGTGACTTAGGTATATGTATGGGCATATACCTAAGCATTGTTGGATGTTACTTCGTGATTGTATCTTTCCTTTGTGGATTATCCCTTGTGGACTCTGGGAGACCTTAAAGGGTCTTGGGGTCCCTACTGAGTAACTTATACTCACCCATGCATGGGCTATGCCCGCACTAAATTGTGTTTTTTGCAGACGACGGACAACGCTGATCGCGGTTGAGGCTTGCGAAGCAGAACGGTACCTGGAGGTGGACCACTAGGCGGGACGTACTCGGAGCGGACAGCTGGACCCAAGGAGCTGCGGAGGCTATCTGTACCCACCCTTCCGGTGGGATTTCCAGTGGACGGCTCGACGTTGTGGCTTTACTTACACTTGTTGTTTTCCCTTTCGAGTTATACTTTACTTTCAGTTTGGGTTTGTATTCTGGCCCACTTACTTTTCCGCACTTAATGTTTTACTCAGTTTTTAATTATTGTTTACTTCTACTGCTTGCTTGCTCTGTGGTGTTTGTTTACTTTACAAAGGCAATGACATCCTTTTTTACAAGGATTTACGCCTTGGTTCTAGTCGCCAGCCCCGTGCCTATGGAAGCCGAGCTTGGGGTAGTCATGGTACGAGCCCCGAGGACGGGTCGTGATAGAGTATCTAGTAGTTTTTTATCATAGTAATCATGAAAAAGTGTGTATGTTCAAATGTATCCTTTATAGTCTAAAGCAAGATATAGTTTTTTGAAATTCTATGTTCAACAATTTCATTATGGAAAATAATTTCATCTAGAGAAATTTTGATCATTACTATTACTAGAAAGTGTTTGACGATGGCAGTTTCATCATAAATCTTTTTAATGTCGATGATAAAGTCATGGTGGTTCTCGTGAAATAAAGGATTAATGATCTGAATGATGAGTTTTTTTAGAATTTTTATGATTAAATATCCTTGTCTAGAAAATGGTATAACCATGGTTATGATTATATATGACTGAGGTTCTCGTATATTATACCTAACTCATATTGGCTGCATTTGGAAGGTGGATAAAATCTTTTTTTAACTGAATCCTATAACTACATACCTAGATTGGTATTTCATGATAAGAATGTATATTTTATCATGGAATGATTATAAGATAGGTTACAAGGAAATGGAATCATATGAATCATTTATCATATGTTTATTTTATTCCAGGGGTTGTACTCTTTTTGACATTATACAACCAGTCTGAGTTGTTAGAATGTTAATGTTAAAACCTTGAATAGAATAATGGGTTGTTTTGAAATAGAATTAATATTATTTTAAGGGTTCCTAAGACCTTCTACTTTACAAAAAACTAAATGAGACTTTATAAGGATTTTTGGTCTTTGAATTTTATAGAGATTAAGATTCACTGAATAAAACCATTGAATATGTGTTTATATTAAAAAAAAGAGATTGAAATATCCCAAATCTTACTAGTTCTTAAAATTTAACACTTAAAACTAGACTATGTATCTTTGATAGAAATATGGGAGGAGATCGTGTGGCATATTGGGTTGTTGGAGGATCAAAATAAATATTTTGATGTTGGGAAAATATAATTTGACTCCTACAGTGTCATTCAATTATTTATAAATATGTTGTTTCATTCATGGATGAAGCACATTTAGTTGATATATCACTTCATTGGGAAATAAGATGAATGTGTGTTTTACCCATAGAAGATTGAATAGATGTGGAATTTCTATTATATATTCAAAATGATTAAGGATGAGTAATTTTTTAAGGAGTGTTGTACCTCGCTATGTTTGGTTTTCAGAAGGAAGCCGTGATGGGGAACTATGAAGCCTCTTAATAAATTTAAAAGAGTAATTTATAGTGGAGTGTATAGTCATACACATATAATTAATCTCATGTTGATGTTTGTTAATGGGGGAGCATCGTTTTATAGAATTATGAAAGTATTTTCCCCATAAACAGAAAAACAGTTTCCTTATTCTTAATAACTATACGTGGATTGATTGGAAGTGGTATAGTGTCAGTTCACTGGAAGATGTTAGATATCCTAGGATTAATTATATCGTCAATTCATTCACTGGACGATATATAGGATTACATTTATGATATAACTGGAATTGGAATAGTTTACTTGCTGGGAATGTTGAGGTGGTTGAAAAAAAATCTAAATGGAGGGTTCTACTATAGATCTTATAGGAAGTAGAGTTTATCCTGGAGAGTCCAGATAGTGGTGATGACTAGAAGAAAAATAATACCTCTTAAATAAATTGTTTGGTGGGTCGCTTATGAAGGATACTACATTAAATATATTGATTGGAAATGAGATATAGAGAATTTAATACTTCATATTTATCCTTCTAATAATATGAATCAAAATTCCCCCATGGATTTGAGCATAAATGTAAACTATCCAATCTCTTGGGGATTTTCATTGACGTTCATGTTTTCTACAATTCATTTCTTTTATGGCCTTACATGAATTATTCTAGTTGTTCTATATTGTAGTGTGATGACTAGGGTGCTAATATTCCTGGTTTTATGTGTCACATGTGAGTTCATTTTATAGTTATTGTTTCTCCAAGTGAAGTTCTCGTAGATATTCTTATGATGTTTTAATAGGAATCTATTCACGCCCCAATTTATGGAGTACCTTATCAAATTCATCTAGTTAGAGGGAGTTATTGGTGATCCAAGAGAAAACAAATAAATTCCAAATCTACCAAATTTAGTTCCTTTTCCAAATATCTCGAACATGATTATATGTTGACACATAATACAACATCACAAGACCTTTCTCAATCATTAATATCATATAGTGATATTTTATCTCAAAGTGTTATTTAATTGAATTAATAGTGAGTTTTTTCTATGATTAATAGTACTAATTTTTAAAAAATGATATAATTTTGAAATGACACATCAAATCCAATTTCATTAATTTATAGCTTCATCAGTAGAAATTGAATATATCATTGAGTAGTCTCTATATATTTACCCTCTATGGTGCTCAATGAATTATAATCCTTATTCTTATTCAAAAAAATGTATGAAGTTCCATGATAAAAAGACACTTGATATTGACTTCATACATTCAATTGATTAAGCCTAATCCATATCTATAAATCCCAGTAGCTCTTACTATGATGTTCTAGAAAAACCATCTTGAAATCAACTTTATTTTTTATATACCTATATTTCATATTGAAAGGATACAGGTGGGTCAATGTAGGGAAACTTTTGTAATAAGAATCTTTTTGTGTGAAAGATACTTTCTATTCTTGTTTTTAGTTATAGAATATTTCAAATTAATTAACTATACTTACTGATGATGACTTCTATTCCATCATAATATATTTAAATTTTCATCTATGCAGTAGTTGAAGTTTTCATTATACTTAATTATTCATTTTTAAACACTTTGACCACCTCTTTGGAATATATTCTTCTGTAATCAAACAATCTAGTTATTCTATAAAGAACTTCTATAACAATGAATAATGTTATCTCACTAATCATATAAATTTAAAATTCGTAACTCATATAATTTGAGAATACTTTAACTTGTGAATCATTTGATCCTCTAAAAATTATTTCATCAACATAGATAATCACCATCATCATTTGAATATTTTTCTCCATGATTTATATATTTTGATCAAATCAAACCCTTTCAAAACAAATATTTTCCAGATATTGGTCCAGCAATGAATACCCTGAACAAAATGATTATTTTTTTCTATAAATTTGTATCTAAATTGATAAAACGTGTTCTCATATAAATCCAATAACAATACCTATTTCATCATTATAGAACCCACTTATTCATGAAATCCATTTAAGAATTCCAATTTGACATCAATTTGAAACACTTTGAAGATTATGTGAACTAATAAAGAAAACAGTTATTTTATAGTCTATAATTCGCCCATATTTTTAATGTATTAATCTTTATCAATTACCCTTTTGTGGAATACCCCTTACAAACCATCCAAGGATTGTTCCCTATTACCTTTTAATCTTTATTGACTTTATTTTGGAACCCCTAATTGGTTCTGATGAGATACTTTCATTACATTCTTTGAACAAATTCTCAAGATTGGTTGTTCTTGATTCATTAAGATTCATCTAGATTAAATAATAACCCAATTATCATATTTTTCAACATCTTGAAACATTTTTTTACTCCAATTCATATATGTATGATTTTTAATGTTGATCCTTCATCCGTTGAGTTTGAATCAGTACAATCTCATCAATGAAATAATTTCATAATTGATTTCAAAAATTATTTTACATTACCTTGAAGTAATAAAATTTATTTATTTTTCTCATAATTGGTTTCCCCTAATTATTTTTTTACATCCCCATGATCTCCCCCAAGTCCACTCACCTCGGTAACACTTTCTTTCTCAGTTTATTTTCCCTTTTCCAAAAAAATATACATAAAAAATTATAAAATATGAATGCCTTAAAAACAATTACATCATGTCATTATAAAATTTTTCCAATCCTTATATTATAAATATTATATTACCTTCATTTGGATGCGTATCCAGGGAAATTATCTCAATCCCCACAATCTTTGATCTTTTCATTTTTATTCTTATAGAGAATAAAATGTTTACATTTGAAAACATTAAAGTGCTTGACTGTTGTATTTTTCTTTTGTGACATCACATAGGGGGTCTTCCCTTCATTTAGACATAATAAACCTTTATTGGGTAGGTAAATTTAATTATGAAAAACCACCATAATATATTCCTTCATTAAATTCATCTTGATGGGCATCGTCTAAGACTAATTATTGATAATATGGTTCCTTTTTTAATACCGGATATTTTAATGAGGATTCATTATGGGTAATATTTGTTTTTATATCCCATGTTTTTAAATATAATCTTATAATGTATTATTAAAAATTTCATCCCTTATCAATAAAAAATTTAATTTTAAATCTAATAATATTCTCTTCTATCCTTTGATAGAATATACTACTTTTTTACACCTTCGACATGTGGGTAATGACCACCAGACATGATATCCATATATTACCATCGGTAAAAAATACATTATTAATTTTTAAAATCCACAACATTCGATGTCATATGTGTAAATATTTCAATATACACTATCTCAAGTAATATTATTGACTTCCTCTACTTTGGATCATCTATATATCAAATTTTCTTCCCTTTTTAGAAAGTATCACACATGTAAGTGTAGTCTCAAGGATAAGTTAGTTTTTCTTGAGAACGTATACTTTTTAAAAAGTCCTACTTGGATTTTGATATAAAATTATGAGGTAATTTATTTAATATGTGATTTGTTTCATCCTTTGATAGCAAGAATATATCCTCTACTCCATTGATGATATAAAGTTTTATTTCAGTGCACCTACCCTCCAAAACCTTATTACCACCATTTCCCTTTATGGTAAATTCTTATTGTTGAACATCAAAATATTATACAAGTTACAATATTGAAATACACTATGTTATATGTGAGTAATTCATTCCACTAACAAGGCATTTTTTCACCTCAAGTCATTTCCATATGGAAAACCATATATTTTCTATATTTTATTTTAGGTATTATTATATAAATACTAACACAATACAATCCCAAATGATTTAGAGTCCAATCTTATTTGAATAAATATATATATTAAACTATAACATGATGTATAGATTAAACATAATGATTTATAAACATTATAATATGTCCTTAATTTCCATTGATCTTCTCAAACTAAGAGGATTACCTCAAGATTTTCAGAAAAAATCGGTGAGATATAAATCATGGTAAGTGAATTATCGAATAAAAACACTATGAAAGTAATAAATATATGTAAAGATATATGTAATGGTTATATAAAAGAGTTATAATCATAATCATTAATATTTAATCATGATGTGAGTTCATAACATCAAGGCAATATAGTAATTTGGAATAACATAAAACGTGACATCATATGCATAACTCAAGGCTAGCTGCCAAGACATGTTAGCATATTATGCTTGGGATAACCTTCCATGATCTATACATGGTATTTAATGAGATGAAAAAATTACCCAAAACATTGAATGATTATTTTTTTGGGGCCCTCCCATCACAATCATAACATGTATATGCATTTGTGGGCCCCATATGTCACACTACAATAGAACATATTTAATCTCATTTATTCCCATGAATAAAGTGTATGGGTTACATACATTGAATTCCAAAATATAATAACAAATTTTACATTTAGGTGAATATATTTTACTTGAAATTTTGATGGGTAATCATGATAAAAATTTGTGCTTAGAAAACCACAGGATAATTTATGTAGAAAGATAGTTGTACATATTGTTTCATGAAACGATTTAATGAGAGTGAAATATTGTGAATCATTAAATTTTAATCATAATATAGTAAAGTAATATATAAAGAAACAATAAAAAAGGGTCCATTTTTAATCAGATGGATTCTTATAAGTAATGTTCTTGAATATAAAGGAAGTGGAGAGAATCCATTACATTTAGGGTTTCTTTTAAAAGCATCATAGGATCATTCTAAGATCATGAGAGAATACTGGGATGGATTTATATATGAAGAGTGAGATAGAGAGATTATATTTTTTATTAACGGGTTTTGACTGAAGTGTAATGGAAGGTTGGTTGGTTATTTATTGCAAAATAGAGTGAGTTCTTTTTTAATTTCTGAACATCATTTTTGGACTATATGATATAAAATAATCAAAACCCAAACCCATACAGTGTTTTTCAACTATGGTTTCTATAGAGTGGATTTGTTATTAATATCTCATTAGGATTGTAACTTAACTCATTAAAATAATAAAATTGATGATATATAAGAGAATCATGTTCATAAAGAATTATTTTAAGAAACACAGCATACAAAATCAGTTTTTGAGTAATTGTTAATGGTCTATAATATAAATAAATTAAATTAAAAATTAAATTATTTTAAAAGGGAAATAGATTCTTCGTCCTAGATTAAAATAATAGTATTTATCACATCACTTTTTTGGTATTATGTGGTCATAATATATATATTAATTTTTGTAGTGTTTTTTAATTTTACCCAAAAAAGTGACTCTATTGATAAATTATTTAAATTTTATTATTAGATAATTTCATCATGGTGATTTAAAAAATGTAATTATTTTACTAAAATAATTATATTTATATATGAATACTTACACTTTTAAATAATAATTGTTACTTTCCATATAAAACTATTTTTTACAATGCTAACAAATTTTTGTCCCTTATAAAAATTATATTGATCTTTATGAAATTTTATTATCATTTATATTTAAATAAATATTTTTTATAATAATATTTAATTACAATAAAAGTTATTATGAAATTCATGAATTTAACAAAGATTTTTCTTTAATTTAAAGTAAATATTTCCTTCATATATAATTTTGGTTTCAAAGAATCAAAATATATATTTTTTCAAAATTAGTATATAACTATTTATATTAATTAAAAAAGAACGAAGTAATAATAATAAATATTTTATTTCAATTAATATATAAATTATTTTACTACTATGTATAATTAAATACACTCTTATTAGAACTTTGTGTTCCTAAAGGGTCAATTGTGTGTTTGTGGTACATTATCAGGCTTGTTCAGCAATCATGGGTTAGAACATGATCTCAAAAAGAATGAACTTCTCTAATAAATTGGGTTTCTCATGTTTCAATTATTTAATCTCAGCTTGGTATTGCTCTAGGGAAAATACCATTCATTCCATCCCCATCAAAATCTCTTATAAATTGGCTTCATAGGGTATGATTCTACTAGTTGTGGTCATCGCTTCTTCCATCTTTGTCAAATATAAATTATCATGACACTTAATATATATTTATATTAATATTCATTATAGAATAAATTTATGATCAATGGTTATGATTAATAATTATTATTTTTTACAATAAAAAATTAAGGTAATTTTTTTAATAGTCAGAAATATGAAATGAATTATAGTGCATGTGTTTTCTATAACAACTTTGCACAAGAAGTAAATTTTCCAAAATGGAATTTCATTTATAAAATTTTTGGTTATTACATTCCACTTATATTAACTTTTACTAATCCTATTATAGAGACCCTACTCTTTCATACAAAGCTATTACATAATTTTAAATACAATCAGTATAAAAATTTTACTAAACAAAGATCCAATTTTGACATAACCATTTTATAGAGGTATGATTCTTTAGAGGGAATAAACACCCACAATGGTTTTGGATTTTCCAAATGACATCCTTGATTATCCTTTAATTTGTAGAGGAGCATGTGATAATTTGGAATATTAAAGGATGTTTCCTTTTCCCAATAGTTTATGTGTTCTCTATAGAATGAGATACAATTTATCCCCAGAAAAGAATTTTATTCCACCATGGGATGTATCATAACATTTTTTGAGAGAATATTTCTACACATTCCATTAAGAAAAGAGTCAGAAGAATTGGGGGAAATGATGGAAAACTAGTTATTTTTATACATATATCCACATTAATGTTTTAGGGATTTTATTCAATAGTTATAGAAAACCTAAAAGATATAAACCATTGTGTTGAACAATATTAGAATAATAAATTTTCTATTCATGAGTGAAAAATAATTGGACCATGTATGAATTAATTTACTTGGTCCACATCAGAAGTTGTGATGGAATAAGCTTTTCCCTATTCCATTGGATTTGGTGGGGGATGACACTGATTACCCTGAAGGAATATAGGTTTAGTGTAATGGATTGCATTGTTCTCATGCTCTCTACAAATATAGAATTGGAACATTGGTTTGTCTCTCCTTCCAAACATTGTATGGATCATCTTATTTATGTATCTTATGAAGTCCTGATCTTTGAGGCCCCCTCTCCTACACATATATCATTTCCTTGTTCCATGTATGTAGTTAAATTGATGCTTCTTCCCACATGTTTGACATGTGGGTGGCTAGGATTTATTTCCATATTTTTTTATAGATCCCCTAGTTTGAAACTCCATATTTAATTTTTTATCACAATAACCATGGGACCATAATCAAAACTCTATCTCCACTTTACCATCACATCAAACAATTTCATTATATCTTCAAATGTCTTGAATTGAAATTGCGTTTTGAATGTGTCTTTTTAATTCACTATAGAATCTATCTATTTTTATCATTATTTATATCATAACATGAAGCACACCTAGCATTCCATGTGAGATTTTCATCATAGTATTTGATAGATTCACCTTCCTCTTTCTTCATCTCTATGAATTCTCTCTCTATAATTGTAAGAAGAGTTTGTGGAAAATACTTATTAAAAAATAGTATCATAATGTATTAACACTGCATCAATTTAATTTATTCATTCGACTTTGCATTATTAATTAATTCCCACCATTGATCTACCTCTCCGTATAAACAGTAAATAGAGAGAGTATCCTTCTCCATCATAGAATAATGAAGCTCAAAAAAGATATTCTCCATTGAGTTGATGCACTGTTCAATGACTAGTGGATCATAGAATCCACTAAACGTTGGGGTCCATTGACGTATAATACACTTAATACCTAGTTTCTACCTCTTAGTAGAAGGAGGAAGTTCCAGATTATTCAGGTTATTGTTCATAACATGAGGCATCTATGAAAGAATCACCATGAAATTTTCATCTCCATGTCCCAATGCATTGGGAATGTTGTTCGATCAATCACTACATTGCCCCTCATATAGGTTTTTGGCCTAATATCTTCTAGTTCCCACAATTATCTTAAATAAAAAGGTTTAGAACAAAAAATAAGTCAACAAGTCATCAATAAATAACTTATTACATTTTTGAATTAAGTCTAAAGGAATTTCTAATGGGGTCCCAATTTTTATCATATTCTAAAAAAATCGTATTGGGTGATTATATATACTTAGTCTCATACTAATGGTTTCCACTAAGGTTTTCTAATCCTAATTACCATATTAACTAAACCGTTTTCTCAAACCATATATAAAAACCCAACTTTTTCTTACATAGATATGACATCATTTTAATAATAAACAAAATAAATAATTTCAAATCTAGGATCCAAATGTTTAGTGTCTTGGGTAAATTAAGATCATACATAATAGTTAAAAATAAAGAATAAAAATTTACTTAATTTTATATTCCCAGGATTTTTAGTGTCCCTTATGTTGTCCTTAGTAAATTTAATCACCTGACGGTATAAATTAAGGAAGTGTGTGGGAGAAAATCCCAGTAAGATGATAAATATGGACATGAATCAATATAATTTGGGGTGTGAATAATCATTACCATCATAAACTATGCATAAGATCATAATCACTAGAGGGAGCATTAAATAATGTCTTGGAATGTGTAAATTCATAAATATGAATCACCAGGTCTTAGTGGTCATATACCACACATACATCACTTTATCTATTAAGATACATCACTTTACCCAATCCACTATAGTGCTATAAAATTCTGATTGGACTCATCACATTATATCATTCACATGGTCTATATAATTTTGTGTGAAACCATCACATCATAACAATTCCATTATTATGAATAACTCTTAGAATGTTTTCGGTCTACTAGGTTAGATAATCTAAGAGGTGGATTAATGAAGTTATGATAGATTTAAAAAACATCCCCTATTGATCGGTTTTAATTGTTAGACAAAACACTCTTCTCTCTCCTTGCCATTGTAGAGTTTGAACAAATATTAAATCAAGAATATGAAACAATAAATTTACATGGTTCACCAACCCTATGATACAACCAAGGAGTATACATCGACGATACTCTCATGTGCCAAATCCGCTAAAAGTTCATAGTATTTTACAATGTTCAGAGCAGACTCACTGTCCCTCTGTGTTTACAATCAATCACAATTATAAATATCACTTCTCTATCAATTGAAGTGTAATCACTTCTATTTTAGAAGATCCTTTAACATTTAATATACTAGTAGGTCCCTTAAATATTGTAAATGAATGAATCCTCTACTGTATGCAGGTTCTCTATTGATGTCCCAATTTCATCCACTGATGAATACTACTTTACCACAGTTGTAATGGGAAACTCATACTATTTCGCACAACCCTTACAGAGTCATGTATGCTATATTAATTCTTTGTGTTAAAGATTACACTTTTGTCATGAGACACCCCTTGCGCAGAAGACCAGTCATTCGAGAATCGAAAATCTTACATCTAATTGCCTTTTCCAGCATGCAACTCAAAATCTTTCACACAATTACCATTGCATTAAATTTTTAGGTGATTGAAAGCTCAGATTCCCTCTAAGATTGGATCCTCTAAGAATGAAAGTGGTCACCACTTATTTATATGCATTTCTAAACCCTGCGTGGAATATTTTCGACCTCGTGCAAGATTCCCATTGTGCGTGCAAAACTCAATTTGACGTGTCATTAAGCATGCATGTTTATTTCTTGCAACCTTATCTTTCACACACATTTACAATTCTTTCACACACATCACGCCTTTTCAATGTTAATCCATTTTGTTCCTCAATCATGCATTGTGTGCAATTTTGAAACCATTTAAAATCTTGTATTCCAATTCATTTTACAAAAACATGTTTCCCCATTTTTACAATTTTGAGGCCCAAAAAATAGGCAAACACTGGAAAAGAGTTCCACATTATATATGTTCTTTTATACCTCCTCTAGATCAAACATTAATTTTTCATGGTTCTTTGTCAACATAGGTTGTCAAAAATATCTCTATAACACCACAACTTACCAAGGAACCCCTTCTATTTTGTAGGCAAACTCTCTTGGACAATAAAATCAAACACCTCAAAAATGATTCAATATGACCTTGAGGGTTTTTCCCCCAATAGAAAGTATGTAAATCATGGAAATAAAATAACCCATGGAAATAAATGGTTTCCATTTCCTAAATAGTAAATTCATGATTAAACTTTTGGGTTCCCAAAAAAAATATTGAATAACATAAATGGCAAAAGAATTGTCAATTTTGAGTGAAGAATAAACATTCACACGAGAAGTAAAAAACTATATTTTTAGAAAGATGTGTTATTTTGAAAATATAATTTGATTTGTCATAAAAAATATATTTACCACATATATTTTCATGAATACAAGATAATTATTAATAAATGATATTTAAGGATCATTAAATGAATATCCATACAGAAAATGGTATGAAAGAGGGAAACCCCAAAGAAAGATTGTTGGGTTCAAGAATTCCTAATACCTTTTGTACAAATGTTTTATTCATTTAATATGTTAAATAATAAAATTAAATTCATTAATTGACTAATAAAAATCCTTTTATACATGAATTTGAATCATTATAGCTTTATTTTACATTTATGGACTTTTCAATGAGTTATATTGTTTAATTTCATTTTTTGGGATTGTTCCTTTTCTTGGTTTTCATGGTCGGTTTACTTTAATCTGAGTGTGAAAGATTATGTAGAATTGTTATAATTATAAAGCACTGAAAATATATCTTCTTAATTAACATACATTTGTTTAAATGTTTATATATATAATTTTTTAAAATAGAATGATGATAAATCACTCCATATGTAGTTAATGATTATTATTTGGGTCAATTTTGGAAGTTTTCAGTCCCAGCAAACATTATTTTGTTTATCATTTAGTATTATGTAAATATTTTAGTTATAGAACATAAAATGGTTATAAAATATATTTTATTGTTTTTACCAAAAAATATTGTGGTTTTAGAAACAAATTGGAAGGTGTTAATGGAAAATGTAAATGCGTCGTCCATGATGTCGGTATATTGAAACATCACATGTCATGAGTTCATTTTTAGAATAAAGAAGAGAAAGAAATGACTATGATGATGGATCATACATTAACATGAAAAAATTAAATTATATAAAATGTAAAAAAGTTTTTATGAGCATTTTTATAGAGTATAACAAGATAAAATATCATATTAAAAGAAATTAAATGAAAAGGGGGAGGATTTTACCACTTAAATCTATCCTCATTCAAAAACTCATTGGGGTAATGGTTTGGGTAATTTGATGAGACCAAGAGATCGTGTACATGGAAAAGGGGAAAGTTAATATACTTGAAAATAATTTATAAATGTCGCAATGCCTGATATGTGTGAGGAAAACAAGCAGTGAGGGTTGTTATTATAGTGGAGAGTGGAGTTTTTTCTCAATAATATATTCATTAGTTTATTAGGTTGGCTCATCACTATGAATAGTTTAAGAATTATCTCTAAATATATTAACTTAATTAAGGGATGTTTGATATTATCATTCTTAAATTACTGATTAATCAATGAATAGTGTATTTATCTTATAATATGAATATACTATAAATTTCCATATTTCTCAATTCAACAAAAATTCAAGGGTTTTAGAAAATTATGAAAAATTCACCCTAATTAGTTTTCTACGTGTAGAATTAAAAAATGAACTACATTTTATGAAAATAATTTTCAAAATTTTTGAAATTTAGTTTTCAATTAAAATCATCATTTACACGAAAATGTATATATTAAAATTTAAACTAATTTTCTAGCACATTGAAAAATTATTTGAGGTCTAATAATATTATCTTATAATCATTAGACAAAAAATTCTTAAATTTTTAATATATTTTTTTAGAAAAAATGTTCCTTTAAATCATTAAATTATTTATAAAATGTTAATTAAATATTTATGAATTCCAAAATATACAAACAATTAATTTTACATTTTTAAATTATTTAATTACTTATTCCACAAAATTAATTATCTTGTTTTTATTCATAAGATTCAAAAAAAATATTTTTACTTTCACAGGATATGTTACTATTCTATTGGATTAATTTCTATTGTTAAGGGTCTTGTTATTATTCCAAAGTTCATGTTATTATTCAATCGATATAGGTTTCATTAATTTATTTAAAATCCTATTATTTCATTAATTCTTCATTTTAATGATTTTATTGTGTTCTTTATGTGATATTATGTGATTTCTCTGTATAAAATTATTATAAGAAGGGTGATATTTTATCGATAAAAATTTGGGTTGTTGCACCAATGATGTCCATCTCCTCATCATTTCAAAACCATATAACTCTATCATTTTAAAATTTTATCCATATTACAAGATTGTTATTCAACATCATGTGGGGTGTGTATCCATTTTATAAATTCCATGTTCTTACTGTATATCATACTCTTAGTGAAATAACAATTATGTTAGGATCCTAAGATTATCCCTTCATAGTCTACATCTATGGATTCCCTTTATTGATAAAGTATATTGTTTCACCTCTAGTAACATTGGATTATCATTAACATGTAATTAAATAGTATGATTATGAGTTGCATTCCACTTATAAAATTATCCTTCTTTTGGCATAGTTTACTTTTGGATTCATTTTCACATATCTTCCTTTGAATTATAGTAAGTACTCGGATTTGTAACTACATCATATTCAATAAAATAAATCTTAATTTAAAATATATCAAGAGAATTATTTGTTTATATTTTATCCTAAACATTATAGCTAGAAATTACATTAGAAAACCAAAATTGTGTCTGTCTCATCATTCCATGAAAATAACATCCAATATTTTTTATTTTTATGTATCTTGACTACAATAATTTCAATCTTTGAGTATTCATTGATTCATTCAAAAATACCCTCTTCTAATGAGTGGGTTCTTCTGGATTCTCATCAGTAAACATTGATTTCTTCTTATGAATATGTTAGAGAATTTTTTTTAAATTTTTCATTATAGAACTACACTTTTGGTAGAGTAAAAACTAATTCAATGCAGACCATGTGAACTTCATTAGTGTTCGGCGCACATGAACTTCTTGAGGTTATACTAGGAGTAAGATTTCTTTCTTAATCATTAGAATTTAATTGTTATATCTCAACTTCACCATCTTATTCCTATATTTTTTTATTGGGACCTTAATTATTTTAGTTAATCACTCAATAATTTTGGATTGTTCATCAATTTAGTGTATAAAATCGACATCAGAGCTTCAGGAATTCTTATTTTTGAGTTTTTCAATCTACACTTTTTGATATTACTTATTGTTTTCAGGTCATTAAATATAGAGTAAAAAGTCTCATACTAATAAATTTGATTTATATATTTCATCATTATAAATGACTATTTATTTTGTTAAAACTAATAAATGAACATTATGATAAACTATTACCCCAATTTAATCATCATTATCACAATTATCCTCCAATAGTGGCTAGTCTATATTAGTAAAACTGAATTCTTCACCAATATCTCTATGATCATTGACTTCTTATAAAAATGAATCCTTTGATATCACTTCATCTTGAAGTATCAATTATTCTACTTAATCAATTTATATTTTTTGTTTAATTTAACATTTTATACTCTTTAAACATTTCTTTATGGGTTCTTATTCTTCAAAATCATCCTAAAATTCCATTGGATTCCCAGCTGAGAGATTCCCAAATTTCATAAATTGATAGAAAGAAAGTGGGATATTGAATTTTAATTTTTCTTTACCTATATTAATATTATGGTGAAGAAAAAAAATTACATAATTTCTTACAATATCCTCAGTATTGTTCATCAATGGTGGTTTCTTGAATTTTTTTGATGGTCATCTCTAATAAAATCTTTAATGATTTTGTTCATTTTCATTGTTTCTAATTTGACACACAACAAGAGTACTATAATGGATTTCTAATTTTCTATCATAATATTTATTTTTATGTACTAGTATATTTGGATTTAACAAGGGGAATAATTCTTGGGTGTCTTTTCATAATTTTTGAATCATCAATGATTTATATAATTGCACCCAAATATTCAAAAATATTTTTCTCCTAATTAAAGAACACATAAAAAACTATATTAGGTGCATTCTTAATTCTTTATACTTTTTCAATATCCCAAATTTATTTTTTCACAATCTTTTGGGTCTCATTAATAAATATAGATATGGTTTTCCCAATTGAATTTTCGGTCATACATGACATCCCCTTTGTAAATTAAGGGTCCAAAAAACATCCCCAATGGGATTAATTTTGTAGTAATCAATATCCAAACACTTGTGATCTCATTTTGATAAGGATCCACTCTCCATTATAGATGGGATTTGATGATGATAATCCAAATACATATCTATCCACAATGACCGAATGTAATGTTGCATTCATCTTTTTCCTAAATGAATGATTTTCAATTGTAGAATAGGGCTTCTTTTGTTTTTGAAAACTATTACCATTAATAAGTGGGAGAGAACATCATAGAAAACCATTTATATAATACATATTTTTAGTCTATATAATTAATAATACCTGATTAGGTGGTTGTGTGGGTGAATGTGGGTTTGTAAACATTAAATAAACACCATTTTCAATGATTTCTCATCACTTTTTATAGGGAGTGCACTATCATATTTCTAATAGACAAGAAATAATGAAATAATTTAATAGTAAAACATGATATTTAAACATGGAACACTTGAATATTATAATACAAATTTAATTCTTGGAAATGTTCCTTTGTACTTGAATCTTTAAAGATCATTAATTTGGGTTATAATTATTGGAGTATCCACACTAAACCTACTATATTTTGACCATGAATGAATGAATAAAGTAGTAAACCAAATATAGAATATAATACATAGATCATAATTTAAAATTCTCCTTATTTTATGACTATAGGTATAAATAAAAATATATTTAGTGTAGAACTCAACAAAACATCCATGATAAATTAATGATAAAACATCAAGGAATACATCCTTCTTCATCTATAATATTTATTTTTATTCTGAAAAATCAAATGTTATGTTCTTTAAAGTGAAAAATTTTCTATTTTTTTATATCCCTTTATATCCATTTAAATATAATCATCCTTTTTTGTATCAATTGAGACTCCACAATAGTTTACATTACATCACTTTTTTTAATCACTTCATGATTATTTTCTTGTTTTACATGAAAAAATATGTCCATATTTAAAAATATCAAATCCCATAGCCTATATAATGATTCTTTCTATGATTAAATTCCAAAAAAATATCCTATAATATTTTATTTAATTATCTTTTCAATATTACTCAAAATTAATTAAATTAAACCTAATCTAGGTTGTTGAGACCTCCACATCACTATATCCATTTTACAGATGTCTTGAGTAGTCATTGTAAGATCCTAATAATCATCCTCCATCTTGAAATTAAGTAGTTGAACCATTTCTAATGGATTATCCATTAAATATTTAGTTTATTTTCTCTATTCATAATAGACTGGTTATTTATCAGATTTAATGATTAGTAAAACTTCATGTATTTGTTGTTGATCCACTCATGCATGAATGAAAAATCTCATATTTTCCAAAAAAATCATTTATGTGGAGTCGCTAATATATTGATTCACCATGATATAGAAAAATATTTTTTTTGTTGTTCACGGTGTGTACTTTTCCAAATTTATTAATCCATAAAAATATACCCTTAAATTTCATCCTAAGGATCCATACCTAAAGTACTCTTATATCGATTTCCCCATGAGTCCTTTTCACATTTTGAATATCCAATCTTCCTGACTCAAACATGGTCCACTATGATAATGACACCTAACACATGGTTTAGACATTCATTTTCATATGAATCATCGATAGATCATGAATTATCAAAGAAACTCAAATTATTCTAAGACCATATTTTCCACAAAACATTGGTAACACCCCAAAAGATCTTCCATCTATTAATATATGAGTTCTACTAAATTTAAAGTCATATCTTAATGATTATTTGTAGTTTTTTTTCAAAAAAAAATATTCCAAAAAATATATTAAGGGATTTTTAAAAATAAAACCGGTCTTATGTCCTTGATTGATCTCATATACGACCTCCAACCAAATTCCACCAGATCAAATGTCCATAGATGCATGGCCCATTCCTTTACATTGGTAATGAAACATAAAATATTCTTAGGTGTTATGGCTCCAAAGTAGGGATTCAATAAAACATAGTATGTCACCACTGACAATTTACCTTATATGTATTTTTTATATAGATGAATTATTAATATTAAGTGATAATAAATAAATAACATAAAAAACAAATGAACTAGGGGAGTGATCCAAAAATCCCAATTGTGATCATACCTTCTTCTAGTTCAATAGTGGAATTAGATATCGGTAGTATGAACACCCAAGGATGATGAATGATATATCACTCATCATATAAAAATAAAACTAAACAATCTATCATAATAAAACAAAATCCCTAGGTGAATGTGCTATCATTATAAAATCCTAGGTGAAGGAACGGTCTCTATTCCAATACAAACAGTGAAAAATACATCTCCCTATAAATAAGGATTATCCAATCATGGGTGGATGAAACAAAATACATTTATATTACTAAGGGGATTATACAATATTGTTTCATTTCTTGAGTTTACTAGGGGCCACCATGGAATCTTATCCAGGTAGAAAATAAACCAAAAATATCACCCTTGAGGAGGATGAAGTACCACCATATAGGAAATGGACCACGAAGTCAATACCAATTACCTTACTATGTACTAATCATACCATCATTTATGTGGATGATAATCCCTTATTACTATATAAAATTTGGTTTATACACCACTAGCATCAAATTTTATGTAGATAGAATTCCACCAAAACAATTCCCCAAGTGGATGATGTACCACTTGAAGAAATATTATAAGTGGATATTACTCCTCCAATATAATAAATTAATTTAATAATATACCACTAAAATAGAATCATAATGTTGATAAAAATCTGTATATAATTATACATATGGTGAATTATGGCTCACTACCCCAATTCATGTGAATATGATATTGTCTCATACCATGGCTGTTGGATTCCCCATTATTAATCAATTCTAGGATAATGGGGTACCATCATGCATCAAGAAATCATTAATATGAATAATTCATCATTAATGATCATTTCTTAAAATTTACTATTAATTAATATACCGAGTTTTACCCCAGAATACACTATCAGACGAAACATTTCATTACAAGGACAAGACACCTCTATCCAAAGTCATTATCAAACCATTCTTACCCTATGATACACTTGGAAACAAAAAAATCATTCTAGTGTCAAGTTCCATGTATAGGTCTTAAATTTATTTCCCCAAAGTCATTATACATATACCAGTTTAAATGGAAAATGTTCATCAATGAACAATAGTGTAAACACACACCTCTCTTGAGATAATCCCATTCGTTCAGATTCCACTTTCACCATAGGAATTTGAAGGGACTTATTTATTTTAGTTTTTGGTTATACACAACAAGTTTTCATTTATTATATTTCAATGGATGCAATAAATATATTTAAAAATTCATGAGAAATAATTGAACAACCTATCTAGGACTCATAGGGTCCTTACCATCAATTTTCTAGGGTTGTTCTAAATATATGATAGAAATCAGAAAACCTATCAATAACATTAAAATTAGGGAATAACCATTGATGTGTAGTGAATTAGTGAAGAAACATCAGAATAAGATAAAGATGAGTGGTTAAAACCCATTTAGTACCATACAATGAGAAAGGACACTCTGATATGAGATCAATATAATAATATCAAATATTTAAAGTAGAATTATGATGATGAAGAAGAAGAGAGTTAGAAGAGGTACAGTACTATTTTCTTTGAGATGTGAGATTAACTGATTTTTTTAAATTTAAATCTCATCTTATTAATAAAATTTTAATTCAAAAATTTTCTACTTGTGTCCACTAAAACTTCACTAGGGAACCATCCTAACTCTTATATACCACTTAATTCCCTGATGACTACCTATTAGACTCTCTATAGTCATGGGAGGAGCAACTACCACATCCACATGACATCTAATATGAAATTTCCAAGTTTTTTTATTTCTCCACCACTACCCCCTGCTTCAGTTTTCAATGAAGAGACCTCACCCATCCCTAAAACCACCAATATAAATCTAAATAAATTATATTCATAATAAAATGGATTTAATTCCTTCTTCCAAGTGGTTTGGGGTGTTCAAATCTCACTGGCATAAATATATCATCTTGAAGACACACTATTGAGTGTTACCAAGACCTATTAATGAAAAGATATGGGAATTTTTCACTCATATCAGAATCCTAGACCCATATCACATCCATTTTAATAATGTATCTCCAATACAATTATACTAATGGGATTATTTCTCATCTAGTGTCTTCTCACTCTAATATACTATAAAAACTAATCACTCCTCAATTTATGAACAAGACTCCTGCTCAAATTCATTAAATCTGATCATGTTAGAAGGGATAATAATGTATTTATAATGTTGAGATATAGGTTCTATTGAGTATAACATTCCATATCCAAGTAATCACGAAATAATTATCCAATATACCAATACTCCCAACATACTAAAATTTTCCCATGGACCATTGTGCCAACTCCCACTACCTTCGAACATGCATAGGTCCCAATAAGGTTGAATCATGCATAAATTCTTAGTCTCAAACAAAAACCAACAGAAGATAGTAATACTAGTCAACATTTCGTATAAAATTACTCTAATTTGTTTATTACCACATTATGATAAGTGCAATATGATTTGATGTTTCCAACATGTAACTCGACACAATGACCAGAATCTCCTTCACATATTAATAGTACATAGTTGATCAACAAGACCAACCATTGAAATTAAAAAAATGGTTCCACATGAATCAATAAATCATAATTTTTGTAGTAATACTACACATGTTCTAAATAGTTCTCCCATAAATTTTCAAAAACAAGGAAGCAAGCTCGCATCCTTACCAACAACACCAGGATGTTGTGTCTAGGCTGCATTATGGTAAAATGATTGAATGTGATGTCATGGAACATTTTATTAATAATGTTTTGATTGATGATTTAGGGTATAAGTAAGACACAAGGTTTTATATTGATGTTCATTAAAGGAATAAATTTATGAATTTTAGATTTTTAATGAAAAAAATAATAAAAAATGGGTATCAAAAAAATTATTGTAATACAAATAATGAAAATAAGATTTAGATTTTATGATATTATTTGGATTTTGAGATATTTAGAGGTAATGGATGTTTTATTTTTCACTACCCATCATATAATGTTCATTATTTGTAGATGTTTATTTAGGTTTGGACAATTCCCTTTGATAAGGTTAACTGTAATTTTTATTACCCTCAATGCAATTTTATGGATGCATGTTGAACAAAATCTTGATATAACAATCATGTAGAAATGTTCAATCCCATATGCGTGAGATAATATATTATAAATAATATTTTTACCATAAATATATGGTAAAGGAATATATTATTCTTTTTTATAATAAGAATAATAATAATCACACACTAAAAATCTCACACCAATCGGTTATAATTAAAGATAAATACATAAAAATGAATAAAAAAGTCTTTAAATCTGATTTTTTTATATTACATAATAAAATGATTTAAAATAGACCAAAATCACAAATCCATTTGTTAATAATGTTGAATAACTCCCTTTACGAGTACATCTATCCATTTAAATACTAACCCACCATTTATCTCAACATTGATAGGAGGTGGATGCATGAGTTGATCTCCTCTTTTATTTTAGAGATACCTATGAGGATATGGAGTTCAAAAAAATCCATTGTGATAAGAAAACTCTATATCACTCCAATGCTGCATAACCTTCCCCCATGTTAATAATTAAACATATGTTCCCAAATTGAATAATTATAAGAAATTTTAAAGGTTGTTTTGCCACATTATTTTCATAATACCAACTACAACCCATATTCAATCTATAATAAAATCTTAATTATCATTTTAATAAAACATTATAGTTAATTCCAAACATCTTTACTATCTCTATGAAAAATTGTTTCAAATTACAACACTATAACTAGAGATATATCAAAAAAATTAAACTATAAAGAGGTGTATAAAGTTTCATGATTCCATCAAATTTTTAAATATATTGGGACATAAAATTGATTAATTCGAATTTATAATATTCTGAACAATTATATCCTAGACTTTCAGGTATGTTTACACCAAATATGTTCCAAGTTGGTTGGATACATTTGGATTAATTTTAATTTTAATCTATATGTGTGTTTGGAATCATGAATAGTTTGACATTTTTTCAAATTCAACTTGATATCACTAAAAACCCACCACCTATGTTTAAAACAAAAAAAGTGAAATTTGCATTTTAACATTATTCAAAATTAATTAATAGAATAAAATGATAATTAAAATTAATTATTATATTTTAAATTTATAACAAAAAATCATTTTATAACACTGGTCTGAAGGTGGATGAAATTTTTTAATCATGATATGATCATACCGACAAACCAATATTTGAAATTCTAAGCTAACTCAAATATTTTTAACTATTTCATGAATATATTTCCACATTTATTAAGATTTAACATTTAGAGGACATTATTTTCATGGTAAAAATATTATAAAATAAAGAACCACACCATGGGGTCAATCTCAGTTAGCATAACAATGAGTTTCTTATGAATTACATCATAGAAACAGTGAGATACTTTTATTATATTCTACCTATAATGAAAATTTAAACCAATACATTCTAGCATGTATTTTTGGAAACCATTTTAGGCTAATCTATCATCTTTTGATCAAGTAAATACATGCTTTATTACATTTTTTCTTCTTATATGATTATTTCCACTGAACCCACAATATACTCCGTCCTATATAATTTTTCAACTTGCTGATATTAAAAATTTTTGATGTCTATTTTTCTGGTTTTATTGTAACACCCCATAATTTCATAGTATTTTATTTCTTCAATGTAATTCAATAACTTGCACTATGCGCAACACTGAGTTCAAGCGCATCTCAACTTACCAAACTAGCCGTTCAATAAAGGTTATGAATAGTACTTACGGAATATTGAATTTAATATATTCCTTATAATTTTAGAATCCATATTATGAGTTTCTTAGACATAATGAATGAAAAAATTCATTTTTTTTAGATAGAAGAAGTATTTTTTCAAAAATGCACTTCTACTGACTTTTAAGGGTGAACACTTTTCTAAATCCAATATTTGAAACTTCTATATTTTGAATTTTACAAAATATAATTCTTATTTAGAATTGGGACATAAGAATTTAGTTTCAATAAAGTTTTAGGGTTTTTCTGAAAACATTCATATTTGGGTGAATAGTGAAAATTTTTAAATTTTAATTAAAAACATCTTTGTTAATAAAAATAATTAATATGGATAAATTATTCATTTGAGTGACTTTAAAGTATAATTAGATTATATTTCTACCATTTAACCAAATTCTGGTCATTTTAAGTAGTTTCACTTTGATATTGGACATAAACAAGTGTCAATATTTTAATAAATATTATTTCTTAAAAATACGCCATTTGGTTTTGACAACGGGAATTAATTTTAAATTAATAAATTCAACTTCTCTTTTTTGAATTTGGTAAAATGGACTTCGTTTTTGGATTCAGAATATCGAAATTAGATTAGGGTGAATTTTTTTATTTTTCTAAAAACATTCCATTTTTGATGAAAAGTAAAAAACACTGGGTTATAGTTTTAAACCAAAATTGAATTTAAGTAATTATTTATTTTATTTAAATTTATTTTAGGTCAAAATAGATACATAGTACCTGTATACATTCAATGTAATTCCTTGGATTCTATTTATAATAATTTTAGACATATAAAAATTTCTTAGAACTTTTCACCGTCTTTTACCCATCTCATAGGAGAATTTGCAAATTCAAATAAAAATTTATTTTACCACTTATGTGAGTGGAATTTAAAAAATATTAGTGACACGGTTGATATCATTACGTAAAATGTGGATCAATAAGATGAAAATATTTTTTTGTGAATAGTAACTTTTAACATTTATTTACTTCAGTTAAAAGTAAATAGGGTAATTAAGGGTAAAACTGATATTATTATTACCCTAACACATGTCCTAATTCTATTGGATAAGAATAGTTCGACCATAAACAACCTTAGTAACAAAATATCAACCTCTGTGGTCCACATGGATTAAATTAGGACATTTATTGTTATATAATTCAAAGAAGAGTTAAAAGGGATAAAATCAATGTTTAATTACTAAAACATTTTTAAAATTGAGTTATACATAAGATAAATTCGATTGTAAATATTAATTATAAATCTAAAAATATGTCCTAAATAATGTTATTTAATTTTTAAATTTTATACATTATCTAATTTAATTAATTAATGACACAATGGTGATGCTGTAATTGGCTAATTAATAAAACATTAAAATAATTAATATTTTAAATATCAAAATAAATGTAAATTGAGACTTTATTTGAATTAAAATAATTTTATAGGTTAGTATGACATATTAGGATTGGTTATATGAATTTTTTTCGAAGTAATAATTATGTTATTAATTTATCAAAAACAAAATACCCAATATTGTCAAAATTGACATAAAAGAGTTTTTAAAACAAATATTATATTATTAATTGATATTATATTTGTTAATATATAAGGTTCAGCCAAAGTACTTATATAAAGATATTTATATCATTAAAGGACCACTTGGGGGTCTCTTGGAGGTATATATTATGTTTATTAACTATATAATATAAAAGTACAAAGAGACATGGTAAATGTCAAAGTACTTAACTAAGAGTTAAATAAAAAATATTAAATTAATATAGTGACCCAAACCTGTATAAAACCTATTGGTTGAGTGGTTTTCTACCTATCCCCACCTTATAGTTTATATAATACATTTTTTCTATAAGAAACCTAGAATTATTTTATTATAAAATAATGTTTCTATCTTTTCCTAAGGTGCCCCTCACCCCTCTTATAAAAGGACAATCAACCTATTCTATAATTCAAACCTTCAAAGCCATTTAGATTGTCAAACCTCTGCCCAAATACCCAATAAAATATCCTCCCTTCTTCCATGAGTCCTTAATTTATTAATAAAGCCAACCTAAGGAGCCCTTTTGATAATATCTAAAGTAAGAACCCGAAGAAGAGGTAATATTTTCCACAGCCGCTTTCATGTTCTTTTCATCTTCCACTTCTTCTTTCTTTGTTATTTCAATTCTAAAATTATAAATATAGTATCTTATATATAATGTTATGTTATTATAAATATGGTACATAGATTTTAATTATTCTATCCATACATTGATTGACAATTCACCATATGTGCATTCATACAGATTACCATCTCCACGTCATGGTGTAATTGTTTTTAAACACATTATTATTTGGATATGCATAATAATGATGTGTAATTCAAGTAAATAATAAATATACCATGATTATTATTCTGTATATATGATATAACATCCAATTATATATTATTTAATATCAAAATAATGATATTGTCGCTTGTGCGTATGTACGGATTACTGTCTCCACGAATGCAATGAGATTCATTCCTCATCGTATCCATTCATGACTAATTATCATTTGATGATTAAAAATAATGTTTAATGACTTGATATAATTATTGATATGAATATGATACAACTTATCAATAACAATTATGACTCACATAACAAATAATATAACAGAAAACGAATCTGTTAACACCCGAAATGACTATAATACTAAGATATTGTTAACAAAACAATGTTAAAAGATAATATATGATATCATACTAATGTATATGATTATTTAATAATATAATAACAATTATTTAACCATTATTCAAGAATTTAACCTACCCTCAATGAAGGAAAATTACAAGTTAAGGGTTTATTTCACAATCTCTTCATTATCTGACATTGTTTATATATAATTTTCTATTGGACATATTTATCATCCACGTCCATGTTTCTTAAAAATTTATTTCAATTAATTCATACTATTTTATAGTCTATGGGTTAAATTCATTTATACCCTTGATTAATTTTTATAAGATGTTTATAAAGGATGATTTTTGTCGTTTTCCAAACCAAGTCTTTTTTAACCTTTTCAACAGAATTAAGGTAAGAATGTCTTCTTTATCAAATATGGAAGGTACAGATATTTTTTGCCATTATAAAATAATCGAAGCATCCCATACAAGATTATAAAAATATTTTCAATGTAAATTTTTTCTTTTATAATTATTATACTTTTAAATTATTTCAAAACAGAGATATTTCTCTCTAATAGTTTGGATTTCATCTTTGTCAACATCATTTGATAGATTTTTAGCTTATTTGAAGTTGATTTATTATGATGAAAAAATTCCATATTTAATTGAAGGTTTTGTGGTATGTTTGAATATGGATGTGTTATTTTAATACCATTCATTTTTTATGGAGAAAGTATTTACATTTCGTATGCTAGTTCTAATATGAATGATTAAGTTATGTTTAAACTAGTTCATATGCGGAATGCATTGGAATTATTATGTGATGGGTGTATCGCACTATATCTCCTCGATGCATTAGTAGGTCTCATGAGACTATCTAGTGTCTTGTAATAAGGCCTTGACAAAATCATATTTTTATTCTTGGTACAATTCCATGACTATGTGGTTATGATAGTCTTTCATTATGCATAACATCTTTATGAAAGTGGTTATTGATATTTCATGTGATTATTTGACTAGTATAATATCCATGTGAATAAGTAAATGGAATTATTTCATTTTATTTCTGCCAAGTTTTGTTGAATTTAAAGTTTAAAAGGCTTTTTTTGGTTATACACTACATTAAATGTTTATGCTTATTTACGAAAGTTTTCTCTATTTCGTTATCCTTATTGAGAATCTGATCTCACCCCTTTCTATGTTTTATTTTTCCCAGGATGTGAAGAAGTATTTTATAAATGACTTTCCTGGATAGTATGAGGGTATGAGTGTGGTATATAGTGACAATATGTTGTTGTAGTTTTTCACATTATGTTGTAATGTAAACTTTATGACTGTATCTAGTGATTCCAAGGCTACTAAACTAATCTGTCTTTCGAGATTTGACCTTTTGTGATCATTCCAATAATATGTAATAATACACCATCTCTGGGTAATTGGGGTTGGGGTGTTGCAGTTGGTATCAGAGGGAGTTTTAGTACAAAACCATAGGAGATAGATTTTGATAAACTTTGATTAGAGCACATAGACCTATGATAGACTTTGAGGATTAGTATAGAATAACTTCCTAGAATTTTGCTATTGTAGAGATTTTATTAGTTTTCCAAGTAGTACATCCATGCCTGGATACGATCAGGTAGAGGCGGCTCTAGAACAGATGTACCTAGGGGTAAAACATGAAAACACCACATTGAGCTAGACATGAATGGTAACTAGTACATGACAACAGGCCTTTCTGCACTCTTGGCTACCACATTCCCGGGGGATTGGCTTAGGATAATTCTCATTTCTTTTACAACCCATTTTGAAGGGTTTATGAGTATATACATTCTCAAAGTATAAATTTTTATGATTATGGATTATATCCATAAACTATTCAATTTATGTCAAGTGTTTTACAAGTTTGGATTTATGTATTGTGATGTATAATCTTATCTAGTGTATGCCATTGTATAGAAATGGATCCCAGTAGAAGGAATGTGAATTCCAACAATACATATGATCCAAGGAGTAAGAAGGATCATATATTTCACGGTATTAAACCAACACTTATAAGGGAAATACTCTCCCATGTATTCTCAACATATGAAGAAATGGTATCATGTGTTAATAAGATAAGTAAATAATTCTCACAGTCCTATGGCTTTGAAGGGAAGCAAGAAAATAAAATGATGAAAGATAGAAAGATGGATAAAGGGATGAGGGAGAATAAGAATTTTCCCATATATGATAACTGTGGGAAGAAACACCCTAGAACATTCCTGAAGGGAATGGGAGTTTGTTATATGTTTGGAGAAAAAGGACACCAAGTACGTGACTGTAAGGGTAAGAAAACAGTTTCAAATGTACAATGCTAAATCTACAAGGAGTTAGGACACTATGCAAACCAATGTTCAAATTATCAGAGTATTCCCCAAATGATTCTATTAGATAATAATCATGTTATGATACTTCCATAGATTAGGAGGTATTATTAGAGTTCTTATGTTGTTATTAAATAATTATGTCATTTGAGTGTTCTATCAACATTAGACTAGTTATAATAATTATGAAATATATAAGGATTGTAATGCAGTACTATATTATTAAGGACTTGAGGTTTTGTGGAACCAAGAAAACTGAATCAATAATAGGTTAAAGTTTTGGAAAATATATGGGTGAGAGAAAGATAAACCATAATATGGTTCTGATACTAAGGTAGTGATTTTGGAATAATACATGTTTGATTTGGATAAATTATATTAGATATTCTGGACTACATTGAAACTGATTAATGATTTTTATATTCCATCATGATTTGAGTTTACAACATTTATGGATAGAGGGAGTATATCCAGTATTCTATAATGAATAGGGGAGCATGAATGTAATTAATACGGTTTTATGGTAATTTAGGATGTTGGAGTGTTTTAAAAGAATGCATGATGAAGGTTTTCAAATGTTCTTACATGGAAAAAAAGGATCTTCATTGTGTTTACCTTACCTATAAATTTTGGACTATGAGTTTGGATAGAAATATTTTGGATAAGTCTAGTTTGAGGTTATTTTTGGAATTCTAAAAAAATGATAACATGGAGGTTGGGCGGAAAATCGTCGTGTTCGGCATGGCCGTGAGACTTGAACCCGCAACTGAAGGGTGACAAGGGTGTATCAAATACCACTAACCCACATGATGTTCTGGATTGAATAATGCAGTTTTTTAAATGGTATGGTAGATGAATTAGAAATTTATTTTTTGGAACCCTATACGAATAGGATAAATAGAATATTTTTTATGTTATATTATCATTTAGAGTAAAAGATGAGTTTGTTGTAGAAATTAGTGAATGGATGGAACTCTACTTGTCAAGTATATATACATATATATATATATATATACATATACATATATATATATATATATTTCTTCTCTTAGTATATGTAGAAATTAATTCGTAAACATTAGTAAAGGGATCCTAAAACTAAAAATGTGTTATCCTAATACCTTATGTTTTGTTAAACCAGTGATATTTTAAATCTTCATAGATTGATGGCTTTATGGCCCTCAATTCTACAATATTTTGTTACTGATGACCTCAATCACTCCCTATAAATATTAATGTTTTTCCTCAAATTATTTTTATATAATTTCCAGCAATTTTCTCCTAATTGAGATCATAATGTGGTGGTGACCCTTTCATTTCTCTTTTCCTCTTATTAAGACTAATTTTTATAATCCCAATTTCCAATGTGGGTTTCCCAAAAACGTATTTTCTATTTTCAACCTTTTCTTTTCAAAGAACAATTTCAAATTGCGAGGATGTAATTTATTGAAGGAGGGAATAATTTAACACCCCAATATTTCATAGTACGTTATTTCTACGAAGTAATTCAATAACATGCACTACACACAACACTGAGTTCAAGTGCACCACAACTTACCAATCTAGCCGTTCAAAAGTGGTTATGAATAGTATTAACTGAATTTTAAACATTATATAATCCATATAATTTTATAATCCATATTATGAGTTTCTTAGATATAATGTATGAACAAGTACATTTTTTACAGATAGAAGAAGTATTTTTCAAAAAATGAACTTTTACTGGATTTTAATGATGAACACTTTTTAAATACAATATTTAAAACATTTATATATTCAATTTGACAAAAAAAACTTCTTCTTTAGAATTGGGACATAATAATTTAGTTTTAATAAATTATGGGTGTTTTTATGATAACTTTCATATTTGGGTGAATAGTGAAAATTACTAAATTTTAATTAAAAACAACTTTTTTAATAAAAAATAATTAATAGAGATAAAGTATTCATTTTAGTGAATTTAAATTATAATTAAATTATATTATTACCATTTAATCCAATACTAGTCAGTTTATGAAATTTCACTTTGAGATTTGACATAAACAAGTGTCAATCGTTTGATAGATATTGTTTCCTAAAAATATGCATTTTGATTTTGACAACGGGAATTAATTTTAAATTAATAAATGAAACTTATGTGTTTTGAATTTGGAAAAATGGACTTCATTTTTTCTTTAGGAATATTAAGATTAACTTATGGTGAATTTTTGGTATTTTTCTGAAAACATTCAATTATTGATGAATAGTGAAAAACACTATGTTATAGTTTAAAACCAAAATTTTAGTTAAATAATTATTTATTTTATTTAAATTTATTTTAGGTCAAAATAGATACATAGTACCTATATATGTTCATTTTAATTCATTGGATTCAATTTATAATAATTTTAGATATATAACAATTTCATAGAACTTTTCATCGTCTTTTACCCATCTCCTTGGAGAATTTGCAAATTCACATAAAAATTAATTTTACTACTTCTGTGAGTGGAATTTCAAAAATCCAAGAGACACGGTTGTTATCAGTAAGTAAAATTTTGTTCAATAAGATGAAAATAATTTTTGGAGAATAGTAAATTTTTTCTTTTATTTGCCACGGTTAAAAGTCAATAGGATAATTAAGTGTAAAATGTTATTCTTATTACCCTAACTCATGTCCTAATTCTATTGGATAAGTATAGTTCGACAAAAAACAACCTTTTTAATAATATATGAACCTCTTTGGTCCACTTGTATTCCATTATGACATTTATTAGTATTTAATTCAAAGAAGAGTTAAAAGAGTTAAAATAAAAGTTTAACTACTAAAACATTTTTAATATAGGGTTATACATAAGATAAATTATATTTTAAATATTTATTAGATTTCTAAAGAGATTTAATACATAATGGTATTTTATTTATAATTTTTATACATTATATAATTTAATTTATTTATGACATAATGGTGATGCTATAATTTCCAAATTGATGAAATATTAAAATAATTGATATTAGAAATATCCAAATAAATGTAATTTGAAACTTTTTATGAATTAAAATAAATTTCTAGGTTAATATTAAATATTAGGATTGGTCATAAGAATTTTTTTGATGTAATAATTCTGTTATGAATTTATCAAAAACAAAATACCCAATAGTTTCAAAATTGACATAGAAGAGTTTTTTTAAAAAAAATTCTTTTATTAATTGATATTATATTCCTAAAAATCAAAGGTTCAGAAAAAGAACTTATATAATGATAGGTGAATCATAAATGGACCTATTTGTGGTCTCTTGTAAGTATATAGTATGTTTATTAATAATATAATATAAAAAAAAGAGACATGGTAAATGTCAAACTATTTAACTATGAGTTAAATCAAAAAGATAAAGTTAATATAGTGACCAAAACCTGTCTAAAACCTATTTGTTGAGTGGTTATAGACCTATAACCACCATATACATTAAATAATCAATTTTTAGCCATTAGAAACCGAAAATGATTTTATTATAAAATAATATTTCGAGCTTTTCCTATGGTGCCCCTCACCCCTCTTATAAAATAGCACTCTACATCCTCTCTAATTCACACCATCAAAGCCATTTTTCCTGGCCACCCTCTGCCCAAAATACCCTCTAAACTATTCTACCTTCATCCTAGAGGCCTTAAATTAGACATAAATCCATCCTAAGGATCCCTTTTGATCAAATCAAAACGAAGAACCCGATGAAGAGGTAATAATTCCACCACCCTCTTTCAAGTTTTATTCTTCTTCCACTTCTTCTTTCTTTGTTATTTCCATTCTAAAATAATAAATATAGTATCTTATATATACTGTGATGTTATTATAAATATGGTACATCCATATTCATTATTATATCCATCATTTGAATGACATGTCATTATACGTGCGTACGTACGGATTACCGTCTCCAAGTCATGGTGTAACTGTTATTCAATACATTATTATTTGGATGGGTATAATAATGATGTGTAATTCATGAAAATAATAAATATAACATGATAATTATTCTATATATATGATATAACATCCAATTATGTATTATTTAATATCAAATGAATGATATTGTCGCTCGTGCGTACGTCCAGATTACCTTCTCCATAAACGCGGTGAGATTCATTCCTCGTCATTTCCATTCAAGACGAATTATCATTTGATGATTAAAAATGATATTTAGAGACTTGATATCATTTTGGATATGTATAAGATACAACCCACCAATATCAATTATGACTCAGATAACAAATAATATAAAGGGAAATGAATTCGTTAACACCTGAAATGATAATAAAACTAAGATACTATTAACAAAAAAACGTTAAAAGATCATATATGATATCATACTAATGTATAGATTCCTGTATAATTTAATAAAAATTATTTCACCATTATAAAGGAGGTGAACCTACCCTCGACCAAGTAAAAGTACAAGGTAAGGGTTTATTTCACAATCTCTTCATTATTGAGGATGTTTATAAATAATTATCTAATGGGACTTCTTTATCATCCACGTCCATCTTTCATAAAAATGTATTTCAAATCATTATTATTATTTTATAGACAATAGGTTAATGTCATTTATTCCCATTTTGAATTTTTATAAGATTTTTATAAATGAATATTTCCATCTTTTTCCAAAAAAGGCTTTTTTTTAATCTTTTCGACAGAATTAAGGTAAGAATGTCATTCTTAACTTATATGGCGGGTGCGGCTATTTTCCGCTGTTATAAAATCATCAAAGCTTCCCTTACAAGCTTATAAAAATATTTTCATAGTAAATGTTTTCTTTTATAGTTATGTGAATTTTAAATGATTTCAAAAAAAATAGATTTTTCTCTCAAATAGATTTGATTTCATCTATGTCAACATCCTTTGATGGATTTTAAGCTTATTTGAAGTTTTTTTTGATACAAAACAGCAAATTGTATTGAAGGTTTTGGGATATGTTTGACTATGGATGTGTTATTTTTATACCATTCATGGTTTATGGAGAATTTATTTACATTTCTTATGCTAGTTTTAATATGAATGTTTATGTTATGTTTAAACCTGTTCATAGGAGGAATGCATTGGAATTACTATGTGATGGGTGGATCCTGCTATAGCTCCTCGATCCATTGGTAGGTCTCATGAGACAAAATAGTGTCTTGGCAAAAGGCTTTGAAAAAATCTTATTTGTAGTCTTCGCACAAGGCCAGGACTATGTGGTTATGATAGTCTGGCATTATTCATTCCATCATTATGAAAGTGGTTATTGATATTTCATGTGATTATTAAACTAGTAGAATATCAATTTGAATAAGTAAATGGAATTATTTCATTTTATTTTCTCCATATTATGTTTTTGTTCAAGTTTAAAAGGCTTTTGTTTTTGTTATACACTGCCTTAAATGTTTATGCTTATTTATGAAAGGTTCTGCTATTTTGTTATCCTTACTGAGCATTTGGGCTCACCCCAATCAATGTTTTATTTTTCCCAGGATGTGAAGAAGTATTTTATGAATGAACTATAGGGATATTATGAGAATATGATTGTGGTATATAGAGACAATATGTTATTGTAGTTTTTCACTTTATGATGTAATACAAACTTTATGAATATATCTACTGATTCCAAGGTTACTAAACTAATCGTTAATTTGAGACTTGATCTTTTGTGATCATTACAATGATAATTAATAATGCACCGACACTGTGTAACTGGGTTCGAGGAATTACATTTATCATATTTTTTTCAAAAATATAATTACATATAAAACATATGTCAAACCTGTGTAAAAATAAAATTGATCAGATTACAAATGAATATATTGAAACCATTATGGAAGTCGAAATAACATTAACCTAAGATATATATTCCTTTAATCATGTAAAAAAATATCCACCCTTCATAGTTGAGTGTAATAATCTGAGAAGATAAAAAATGACATAATTTACCCATGAACATCCTATCCAAGGGGATCATCGCCGAAATGATTTAATAAATATATAACTAATAATCTTATTGAAAAAAACCAAGCATTCCAAAATAACCCATTGATTTTAATTTATTACTCAAACTCACATTACATGAATGAAATTAATTTTCTTAATATTTTAATTCAACCATAAATAGTTAAATTCTACATGAACTACAAATAAATTACAATGTTATATGAGAATTTAATAATATTGTTCTAACATAAAAATTATAATAATAATAATAATATGAAAAATAATTAGAACAAGGGAAAAATATACCGTAAAATATATTATTATAAGGAATCAATTTGTGAAATATGAATGATTAAAACATAATAAATATCTCAATAGTTTATGATCACCAAAAAAACATATAATTTGTATTTTCATAATAATAATTAGTAAAATGTTATGAAATAGGAATAAACCCTGGTTGTTTTCATAGATATATAGATTCATGAGGATGGGATCCCTACATTGGGGAATCTAAAAGTATTTATTTGAAGAGATTCATATGCATAAAATTTATAGTGAAATAATGATTTGATTATTTATTTTTAACCTACATATCTCCAAAATGGAAAATAGTAGTGAAATTGCTTGGGATACACTAGCATGATTAATGCTTAGATGGGTGAATCTTTATCATTTCATTATAATGCCGGAGATTCTTCCCAATGGGAAATTAATTATAAAGGATGATGTTGACAAGGGAATCCTTGGTTCATTCCTTATATATTTATGAGTTCTCATTAGAATATAATTGTATTTCATTTAATTGATGAATCTCAATTTTCTATTGAGAAGATATAACAAAAAACATTAAATTCATTATTTAATAGCCCAATATAACTTGTTATATATTTAAATCTGGAGGTTATGACATTTAATGAAAAGAAGTTGCTAAGGTGACATTCCAATGGGAGTTTTGAAAGTAGTATATTTTCGCCAAAATGAATTATCAGGACTAAGATTCCAATATTTTCATATCGTTTATATTTTTTCAATATATTATTTTGTTCCCTATTATAAACCTTATCATTACCATTGGTTTGGGGGTGATGATTTATATAACCTAAATGAAAAAATATACAGTTATAAAAATATTCTTCCATTATTCAGTGATAGTAAATATAGACTTAGTTAATGAATGTGAACATATACAATCCAAACCTACTGAAAATTTTAGTTGTTATAAAATCCAAAACTACATTTGAGTCATCAATTCTTATGGATTATTATTCTACTAATCCTTGTATAATATAAACTATAAAAATAAATCATTGGTTCACAAATTAATTAGGAAGTTACCACATATAGTCACTTCTTGAAACATTAAAAACGTAATGGAAAATACACAAATATTATTGAATTAATCTTATTTTGTGGACACTCACTATCCTTTATGAATGAAGAAAAACTATATAAATTCCACAAAAATTTTAAAATAATGTAAGGAAAATATCCATGAATCAGTTCAATATGAATATTTAATTGTGTGCCAATGTGTCCCACATAGGAATGTGTGCGATGGCACTTGATGAAAGACTAAAATTTGATATTTTGAATAAAAGGCGTTATTAAATGATTACTACATGTGATATAAAGATTAGGGTCATCACAAACGTGTAACACCCCAACCCCGGATGCCTAGAGTCAGTGCATTATTTTAATACATTGTCATGATTACATAGAATCAAGTCCCAAAAGACTGATCAGTTTAGTATTCTTGGAAAATAGATTACATATATTAATGTTATGTTACACATTGGAAAATAAAACACAGTATATATATGATCCTTTTATAATTCCATTAATCCCCATGATTTACCTGGCTTATCTAGCAAAATACCATTCTTGGAATCCTGAGAAAAATAATGAATAAGAAAGGGGTGAGCATAATGCTCAGCGAGTGCAAGAAATACAGTAGAAGATAACATAAACATTAGGCCTGGTGAATAATTTAAAACACGTGTCTTTATAAATAATAAAAATGAACACTTTATGGAAAGAATATGAGATGAGTAAATAATTCCATAATAAAACATATTCATAGGTATTCTACTTGTCGAATAACCACACGAACCATCAATAATATTTTCATAATTTATTAGGATATAAATTTATCCTTATTTTTATTTTTATTTCCTTTTTTTCTCTTTTTCTTTTCTCTTTTTCTTTATTTTCCTCTTTTCTTTATTTTTCTTTTTTTTTCCTCTCCCTTTCTTTCTCTCCTCTCCCGTCGCGCAGGCCACCCCTCCCCTCTATTTCGCACGGGCCTCTCTTCCCCTGGAAACCCTAGCGCCGCTGGTTCCCCCCCTGCTCCCTCATCTTCCTCGCCAGAACACATCTCCTCTCCCAGACCGGCATCACCCTACCTTGCCTTCTTCCGGCTCGCCTCGCGCCGCCTTCGCCAGCCGCAACGACACCCCCCTGCCCGAAAAACCGAGCCGCGCAACACCCTCACCTAGCCGCCTCCCTCTCGGCTAAACCTTCTGGCGACACCCATCCTCCTCCATTGCTCTTGCCGGACCAGCAACGTCAGCCTCCTCTCATGCGCACATCCTCCCTTGCTTCGCCTCCCTCTCGGCGGACCACTCAGGAAACCCCCATGACGTACCGCCCTCCTCTTCCACCTCCGGACAGCCGCGCCGCTTCCCCCTCCCTCCTTGGCCAGCCGAACCGCGCCGCGCCCCAACCTCGAACCCGTGCCACTCCACTTCCTCAGACTACATTGACCCACACCGCATCATCCTTCCAGATGAATTTTTTTTGGTGCGGCACATCTCAGGAAGTTTCCTTTAAGCTCCGATTAGTCTCCCACTCCCTCGTTGCAGGTTTGTTTTTCTTCATTTAGTTGATTTTATTTCTTTGAGAGTTTATTGGATTAAATTTGGTGTTGTAATTGGATTGATTTTGATGTTTTGGTTCAATGAATTGATTTTAGGGTTCAATTTGATTTTGTTGTTGTGTGATTGGTTCATCTTGGATGCGTTTGTTGCAGTGCTTTGTTTAAGGGTTTTATTAGGCCCCTTTTTTGTGAGATTGAGGTGAAACGATCCTTGCGCGCCAAGTTGCAAAGTCTGCTACATTCCAGGTAGGTGGTTCCATGTTTAATTATTAATTGATTAATTAATTTTCAAGTTTTATTAATTTAGAGTTTTCTTTAATTAATTTGTGTCGTGCGAGATTGGTTTTCTCTGAGGTGTGATTTGCATTTGATTTTCTTCACAGTAGCCTGTTTATACTAGGTGTCTGCTTTTTGCTGAAGTCTTATTTCTAGTTAATTGTTAGTGATCCTTTTTAGTTGTGCGGTTAGCTTATTAATTCCTTAGTTTTGTGATTTGAATTTTACTTGAGATTTACTATGTCTTAATTCCTTTATTAGTGCGTTTTGATGAGATGAGTACGTTGTTGCTGTGAAAACCCATGCTGGACTATTCACTAGTGTGTTATAATATGTGCAGATTATTTGTTAGGATGTACAAGGGTTGCAGTTGGTGTTTTGGTGTTGCGTCGGTATGCATTCTGTCTTAAATGATCATTTGAATGGATTTTTGGCATTTTAGTCATGTGGCGTAATTTTAAATGGCTTGACATGTTTTCCTGGCAGGTTATTTAACTGTTGTAATAGTCTTTTTTTACTATGTGTGTGGCTTCTTTAATCGCATGTGTGATGCAGATTGAGTTCCTGAGGTGGCGTGTGTGTGTTTGGTTGTGTGAGGGGGGTTTGGGTCGGTCTAGTGTGTAAAACATTGGTTTTCTCTCAAAAATTTATTTATGAAAAGTTTGGGTTGTTTTATCAAATAGTTATTAGGAGTGAAAATTTACTTTGGTTAAATTGTGTGAATATTTTCGGTGTTTAAAGTCATGTGACATGTGTGAAATTTTTTTAATCAATTCCGTTAGTGGTGTGTTTGATAATGAAAGTGATTTCTTTGACTGTGCAATTGTTCTAATTGGTTGTGTAACTGATGCAGATTTTTCTTTGAGATATTTTTAGTGTGAATCTTATTTCAAATTTCCTTTGTGTGTGAAAAATGGTTGTTTTGGCATGCGTAATGTCTTTTTTGGTTTGAGTATGTGATTATGACATAAGACTTGAACTTTGAACTACTTGAGCACAAGCGGGAAGCCCAGGTAGCTAGGAGGGTAGACTAGACTAGTGGGATAGTGTTCCGGAGGTGACTCGACCCGTTTTCACTAGCAGGATTGACGATTGCAACACTAACTAAACATATGATATTCTGAGGGTCGTGGTCTCCTAAGCCACGTTTTCTGAGGTTCGTGGCCTTCTAAGCCACGTTTTCTGAGGTTCGTGGCCTTCTAAGCCACGTTTCACCAAGACACGGAGATCTAGGGACCCAAGCTAGCTGGTACCCATGCAGCCTTTCCCATATTAGTGCTCATTGGTTACGTTACATGCATCGGTGTGACACTTTGGTTATTTTAAAAGTAAGTGTGTGTGTGTGTGTTTTAATTTAAGTTGTTCCTTTTTAAAACTGTTTTCTCTAAACCTGTTTTCTCTAAATTTGTTCAAGATTTTAGTACATTTATTTAATTAAATTTGCAAATTTATTTTTCATTTAATAATTGTGCGTTGAACCTTTTCTCGGTGACATCTTACTGGGCTTTTATCTCACACCCTACATACATCTTTGGGTGTATGTAGATTCTGTTTCTTTTTCTTTCCAGGTTGAGGCATCGGGCATAACATTGATGGTTTGGGTTGTCAGTGGCATCATCGTGTTGGTTTGATGACGGTGTCTTGGGAATGTGACTCCTCATGTTGCACAGAGGTTTGTGTTGGAGTTTTGGTTTCCTTTTATGTAGTATCTTTTGGGTTTTTGGTTCAAGTTGTAAACATTAAATCTGAACTTGGTATAAGGGTCTGTTTGGTTGTCAGTTTTTAGTTTCAATTTAATTAGCTTATTGTCTGTTTTATACTTATTCATCCGGGTAAATCGTTCCCACGTTTATTTTTGATACCCGGGCACTTGTGCCAGCCCATGGGGATCGGGAACGCCCTTCGGGTCTTGCCACGGACCGTGTCAGGTGCCGGGTCGGATGGCGACCCGGTCTGGTTCGTGACAAAATGTTATCAGAGGCGGTTTTGGTTCTTGTTATTTGGGATGTCAGGTAGATTAGAGGTTGGACTATCGGTGCTCGAGGGATAGGTACGAGAAGAGCGTCGTAAACTTTTACTCGTTCCGATCCTCGAGTATCCAGGGGTAGTTTGGGATTTAAGTTTTTGGTTTTGCTCTGTGTGGATGGGGGATGAAAATAGCAGTAAACCGGTACTGCGCGCGGTCTCACATGGAGTAGCGACCCATGTGATGCCCGAGTGTACGGTTCGACACTCTTAGTGGTTGGTGATTTCCTAGGGCATGGTCTACTAAACCATGTAGTCAGGTTAGACATGACCACTAGTCCTCTGCCCAGGTGCTTTAATACTTGTGATGTCTTACTTCAGTTTTGGGAATTGGCGTAAAAAATTTTTCCTTCAAAAAGGGAAGCGGACTTTGCTACTGCTCTTATTTTATTTTGGGGTGTGTTTCTCTTGGACCTTGTTTCTGGAATTTGGTGTTGATTTGTCGAAGTTTATTTTATAAAAGAACGTTCTAGGTTATTTGAAATTGAAGTAAGATATTTTTTTTAAATGGGAAGAATTTTTAAAATATGTCTTGAATTTTGAAATGGTTTGAAAAAAAAGGTATTTTCGAATATTGAGAATGTTTTTTTTTTGAAAGCGGACTAACCTTGTTTCTTTCTAGTGGTATTCCTATGGGTGCTCGCATGTGCATGTGGACTTGATTAATGCATAGTTGGTGGATCGTGTGGACGGGTTCATGAGTGGCATAAAAATGCATACTTGCGAGGCACCATGGAATATCATTGGTGGTTGATTGATCTCTAAGGTTGATTCTTGTTTCCTAGAAAGTGTTCCTTTTTCTTGAATGGGTTCTCTTGCTCAAATGGATTTGGAAATGGAAAAAAATGACATTGCTTTTAGAGTAAAGATATATTTTTAAAATAGATTTTGGACTTGTTGTGCAGTGCTTGGTTCTTCAAGTGAGTGTCTTTCTTTGAAAATGAATTGATGTTTGAAATTGGGATTATTGGATTTTTTTTATGGAATGTTGATGTTTGTATTGTGATGCGTTTGGATTTGTGGAAGGTTGTTTCATGTTTCTTGTTTGGGATATGCCCCCCCAGAAACGTTCCATGGGTTATAGCAGGTCTCTCTCAGTTCTGGGCCTGGCCCTAACCCTCAGTGGAGTGGCAGAGTTAGGTTATGCTCGGTGGTGTCGACTGTTCATAGACGTCGATGTCAGTTGGATGCCGTTGAGTGTTTTGGGAAAGTTGGAAGTGTCTCTGGTTTTGGAGGAACTCTAGATGTTGTGTATGCGTAAGTTGTCTCGAGTATGTTTGGAGGAGCGAGACTAAACCGGCAAACTGTGATAGTTCCGTTTTTGTTGCGAATAGTGATGTCGTGAGCAACCCTCAAGGCTAGTCTCATTCCACGGTTGTACCTAAGTGAAGGCGAAGGAAAGTGGTTGATCTCGTAGGTGTTTGACCAGTCAACAGAGGGTGAAGGAGGTATGTTGACCTTTCTGATGAGCTAATTTCTTGTTCCCCATAGGTTGTGTGGAACAATTAGTTTAAAGCTCGTAATAGTTGTTGGTCCCATCTATACTGTGGTAAATGAATGTTCTTCGTCCGATGAAGAGTGTGAACCAAAGGGACTTGTTCTTGGAGTGCCCCTCTCATCAGTTTGTGTCGCGCGTTTGACAGACCGCTCAATCCCCTATCTCTAGTGTGGTCAGTTAGACACACTAGGTCGTTCGCTGCAATTCTATGTTGGTATGTTAATAGAGTGGCCACGCGAGACATGAGGAGAAGTATGCAGGCTTCTTTTCCAGCGGAGGAAGTTCCAGTTAGAAGTGGTCAGCTTGTGACTGCGAGGCTGGAGATGCTTCTGACATCAGTTCCCTAGCCATAGGTCTCGGGGTGAAGCTTGCGCGCAGTCATAACTCATCAGACGTGGGAGGGGCTAGGTCTGACTTTAGTCCACAATGTCGGGACGAGGACAACTTAAATTTACCTATTGCGATACCCTCTCCGAAGGCATCATTATTTTTGTGAGGGGCATGGAGCCCTTGTCTACTTGTCATTTTCTTATTTTATGGGAGTTCCTCTTAGGCCTTAAAGAGGTTCTGAAAAATCTGTATTCCTGTAAAGCTAGTGGGTGTGCTGCATGAACCTTCTTGTGGTTGATTATGGATTGAAATTACACTTGTTCCAGAGATGCTTCTGTCTTGTGTAATTGTCGTGCGCTTGTCTTGTTGGCCTCCTAGTTAGGGATTTCTGCTATCAAAGCTATCTCATTTGGCAGAGTTTTGTCCACTGTAGGAATAATCAGTACAGGTCGGCTCGTGTGGTGGGTTCATGATGAAGGGTTCATTCAGTACCGCTTAAAGTAAACTAGGAATGCTCGCACGGGATTCGTGGTGTTAGGAATTTTTTTAAAATGGTGGGGAGACCCTATGAGGGTCTCGCCGATGTCCTCTCTGGTGTTGGTTAAACATAGGGAACTTTGAGGGTCAAGCTAGTGCTAGTGGTTGTGTGAGTTGTGAGTTGCTTTAGTGTGAAGAACCAGTGTTTGACAACAATCCTAATATGGTGGGGAGACCAACATAGGAAAATCTTGTGGAATACTCTGTTTTCAATGTGCGCCTGGTGGATCAACCCTTTGCTTGTGCTCCGCCTGATCTCGACCATGTTAATTGGTTAGCTCGGATAGTGGTTCGTTGGCCGAGTGTTTTTGGAGATCTCAAGCGGCCCCAGTGATCCCTAAGTTGGGGGTCGGGGTGTTCCTTGTTATAGTGGTGTTTGTAGGTGAATTCTTTGTTGTTGGATTTTCTGCTTAGTGATTCTGTTTTGAAGATTTTTGGAGTTTCAGGTCATGGTGTTTCGAATGCTCGGTCATCGAGTGGTTGAGTTTTTATTTTAGGTATCTTCACGGTCTTTCTTGGAATCTTTGGGTTGGTCAAGTATTTTGAGACTTTCTGGGGGCAGAAAGTGTCATGGTGGGGAGAATTGTCACACCCCGACTGACACTTCTTTTAATTTAATTATTTTAAGTCATTTTTTGAGTTGCAGTTTGAACCGGTTCAATTTTAAAAAGTAAATTAAGATCTTTTAGAAGTGCTCGACCATAATCGCAACTAGGCGCGCGAACGCGCCCGCACACGCGACCGCGCACAGTCTCGTGCGCGGTGTCCAACATAAATTAATAATGATGTTATTATTTTGGTTAGTTTTATTATTTATTTATTTATTTATTATTATTATTATTATTATTATTTTTATTATTATTATTATTTCAGATAATATTTTAACCTGATCATTTCTATTATTTTGGTTTCTTTTGCGGGCATGCGACTGTGCGCGTAACCGTGCACGCGACCGTGCGTGCGACACTACGCGCGACCATGCATGGTGTCCATTCTCAATAAGCAATGTTATTTTTGTGGTTAATTTTATTATTTTTGTTTTCTTAATAATATTAAAATTTGTTATAATTTATTAGGATATAAATTTATCCTTATTTTTATTTTTATTTCCTTATTTTTTTTCTCTTTATCTTTTCTCTTTATCTTTATTTTCCTCTTTTCTTTTTTTTTCTTTTTTTTTCTTCTCCCTTTCTTTCTCTCCTCTCCCGTCGCGCAGGCCACCCCTCCCCTCTCTTTCGTGCGGGCCTCTCTTCCCCTGGAAACCCTAGCGCCGCTGGTTTCCCCCCCTGCTCCCTCATCTTCCTCGCCAGAACACATCTCCTCTCCCAGACCGTCATCGCCCTACCTTGCCTTCTTCCGGCTCGCCTCGCGCCGCCTTCCCCAGCCGCAATGACACCCCCCTGCCCGCAAAACCGAGCCGCGCAGCACCCTCACCTAGCTGCCTCCCTCTCGGCTGAACCTTCTGGCAACACCCATCCTCCTCCATTGCTCTCGCCGGACCAGAAACGTCAGCCTCCTCTCATGCGCACATCCTCCCTTGCTTCGCCTCCATCTCGGCGGACCACTCGGGAAACCCCCATGACGTACCGCCCTCCTCTTCCACCTCCGGACAGCCGCGCTGCTTCGCCCTCCCTCCTTGGCCAGCCGAACCGCGACGCGCCCCAACCTCGAACCCATGCCACTCCACTTCCTCGGACCACATTGACCCATAATGTATCTCCCTTCCGGATGAATTTTTTTTGGTGCGGCACATCTCAGGCAGTTTCCTTTAAGCTCCGATTAGTCTCCCACTCCCTCGTTGTAGGTTTGTTTTTCTTCATTTAGTTGATTTTATTTCTTTGAGAGTTTATTGGATTAAATTTGGTGTTGTAATTGGACTGATTTTGATGTTTTTGTTCAATGAATTGATTTTAGGGTTCAATTTGATTTTGTTGTTGTGTGATTGGTTCATCTTGGATGCGTTTGTTGTAGTGCTTTGTTTAAGGGTTTTATGAGGCCCTTTTTTTGAGCGATTGAGGTGAAAAGATCCTTGTGCGCCATGTTGTAAAGTCTGCTACATTCCAGGTAGGTGGTTCCATGTTTAATTATTAATTGATTAATTAATTTGCAAGTTTAATTAATTTAGAGTATTATTTAATTAATTTGTGTCGTGCGAGATTGGTTTTCTCTGAGGTTTGATTTGGAGTTGATTTTTTCACAGTAGCTTGTTTATACTATGTGTCTGCTTTTTGCTGAAGTCTTATTTCTAGTTAATTTTTAGTGATCCTTTTTAGTTGTGCAGTTAGCTTATTAATTCCTTAGTTCGGTGATTTGAATTTTAATTGAGATTTACTATGTCTTAATTCCTTTATTAGTGCGTTTTGATGAGATGAGTACGTTGTTGCTGTGAAAACCCATGCTGGACTATTCACTAGTGTGTTATAATATGTGCGGATTATTTGTTAGGATGTACAAGGGTTGCAGTTGGTGTTTTGGTGTTTCATCGGTATGCATTCTGTCTTAAATGATCATTTGAATGGATTTTTGGCGTTTTAGTCATGTGGCGTAATTTTAAATGGCTTGACATGTTTTCCTGGCGGGTTATTTTACTGTTGTAATAGTCTTTTTTTACTATGTGTGTGGTTTCTTTAATCGCATGTGTGATGCATATTGAGTTCCTAAGGTGGCGTGTGTGCGTTTGGTTGTGTGAGGGGGGTTTGGGTCGGTCTAGTGTGTAAAACATTGGTTTTCTCTCAAAAATTTATTTATGAAATGTTTGGGTTGTTTTATTAAATAGTTATTAAGAGTGAAAATTTACTTTGGTTAAATTGTGTGAATATTTTCGGTGTTTAATGTCATGCGACATGTGTGAAAAATTGTTAATCAATTCTGTTAGTGGTGTGTTTGATAATGAAAGTGATTTCTTTGACTGTGCAATTGTTCTAATTGGTTGTGTAACTGATGCAGATTTTTCTTTGAGATATTTTTAGTGTGCATCTTATTTCAAATTGCCTTTGTGTGTGAAAAATGGTTGTTTTGGCATGCGTAATGTATTTTTTGGTTTGAGTATGTGATTATGACATAAGACTTGAACTTTGAACTACTTGAGCACAAGCGGGAAGCCCGGGTAGCTAGGAGGGTAGACTAGACTAGTGGGCTAGTGTTCTGGAGGTAACTCAACCCGTTTTCACTAGCAGGATTGACGATTGCAACACTAACTAAACATATGCTATTCTGAGGGTCGTGGTCTCCTACGCCACGTTTTCTGAGGGTCTTGGCCTTCTAAGCCATGTTTTCTGAGGGTCGTGGCCTTCTAATCCACGTTTCACCAAGACACGGAGATCTAGGGACCCAAGCTAGCTGGTACCCATGCGGCCTTTCACATATTAGTGCTCATTGGTTACTTTACGCGCATCGGTGTGACACATTGGTTATTTTAAAAGTATGTTTGTGTGTGTGTGTTTTAATTTATGTTGTTCCTTTTTAAAACTGTTTTCTCTAAACCTGTTTTCTCTAAAGTTATTCAATATTTTAGTACATTTATTTAATTAAAGTTGCAAATGTATTTTTCATTTAATAATTGTGTGTGGAACCTTTTCTCGGTGACATGTTACTGGGCTTTTAGCTCACACCCTACATACATCTTTGGGTGTATATAGATTCTGCTTCTTTTTCGTTCCAGGTTGAGGCATCGGGCTTAGTATTGATGGTTCGGGTCATCAGTGGCATCATCGTGTTGGTTTGATGATGGTGTCATGGGAATGTGACTCCTCATGTCGCACAGAGGTTTGTGTTGGAGTTTTGGTTTCCTTTGATGTAGTCTCTTTTGGGTTTTTGGTTCAAGTTGTAAACTTTAAATCTGAACTTGGTATAAGGGTCTGTTTGGTTGTCAGTTTTTAGTTTCAATTTAATTAGCTTGTTGTCTGTTTTATACTTATTCATCCGGGTAAATCGTTCCCAAGTTTATTTTTGATACTCGGGCACTTGTGCCAGCCCGTGGGGATCGGGAACGCCCTTCGGGTCTTGCCGCGGACCAGTTCAGGCGTCGGGTCGGATGGCGACCCGGTCTGGTTCGTGACATTTTTCATCTTGCATCATAGTTCATAATCATGTGACATACATTGGTAATGAAATCACATCAAGAGACCATTACACAAGATCATTGAGAGGAACATCCAATGACACATGAAACATGTGTTGTTCCTATTGGTGGGTCAATCCTCATGATCTCACTACTAGAGATCACCATGTGCGATATTCATGAGTATAATTCTCACTAGTTATGAGCCCCCAACACCTGATAGTCAGACACTAACTGTGTCCAATCAGTAAGATGTATCTATACCATAGAACATATTTTTATGATTAATGTCATAGTATCTATAGTTTCTCATTATAGCATGTGAACCACTATCACATTTTGATATGATAATTAATATGTGGACAATACCATTTCAATAGTGGATGTAGAAAAGTTGACACTATAACTGTAAGATGAGATCATGAATAGAATACTGTATACAAGATATGGTAATCAAAATCCCCAAATAGTTGTGTCTAGGGTACCCACTATTTCAACACTCCAACATGCACTAGAGCCAACCTGCTAACCAAACTTCTTAGACACTCACATGATGAACATCATGTTTCTGATGAGTAACGGCTTTAGCTACTGGGTCCACCACGGTTCCACTACATGGAAATTCTACTATTGAGACCATATCTGATTGAGTAAAACTTATCAAGAGATGTTATCCTGAGTATATACCTTTTTTCCATTATCATTACATGACATCTTGGCTAGTAAAATTATCATAATCTACATTATGATTATACTTTTCACACCAGGTGAGATTCCAAGAATTTGAACAAATCATTGCATTTAACTACTTAAATATCTTAAAAGCTCCAATGTACTCGGTCTTGAAGGTATGGCCACCAATGGCTGATATGATCTTGACTCGCTCATCACCTTTAATCTAACTACAATACTAGATCACATTGATCTATGGTTGATTATTTTGTATCCCTGAAAACTAGTATCCTTTATATTCTACTTAAAAGGTATATATCTTTTGTAATTCCTGAAGTACAATTAAATAGTTCTGACTACATCCCTTGCAGTTCTCCATGATATAACTGATACTTTCCTAGTTTAAAATATACCTTGGAAATATCATTTCATGTACATGTCATGCCATATGTGATTGATCCATCGCACTGACATATGGACTTTAACTCGCCACATTTACCTCTTCCCATGTCACAGACAGGTCAACATTGAGAGATTATCCCATGGGACATAGGCAACAATACCTATGTTGAATTTTTCCAACATTTATTTTTCAATACAGTGTCACTATATTTATAATTGAGTAGGACCAATAAACCCATAGATATACTATAGTATATCATATTTTAAAGAACATAGGTTGCTACTTTAATCCAATCATTGGAAAGTTAATTTCACTTTGGTCTTAACTAACGATGAGACAAATGTTTGTTTTCCATATGTTTCCGATTTTTTTTTATAAAACATTGATGCTCCCACTAACCTCATGTTGACACATGGCAAACATTGTTTATTTGAAAATGTATTTTCTGTGATCTGGTTGCATACTATAATCAAAAACTATATTTCAGTAACTTGAAACCTTTTTAGCATTATATGATGTGACCATCTCTTTCTGCTTACGTCGTATAGACAAAATCCCTAATAGGTGGTCATGAAATCAAATTCTAAATAAATTGATCATATATATTATATATGATAATTAAAATTATAACGGATTTAGGCATGTAGACATGGTAAAACCAATAGTTCCTTAGTGGTATTATGCTAGTACCATCCTTGTATCATTCCACATGAATACCCACTGTAGTATTCAAAATAATAATTCTTTTTTTACTTTGATACATGGGATCCATTAATTAAATTTTAGTGGGTTTTATCAATTTTAACTAATGTCCATATACGGCTTACTTGTAGGAAATATTATTCACTTTAAATAATAGATCACTGACCGTGTTGAATAAAAATCAATACCATGGTTTTATCCTTCCTATGCAGTAGGTGTCTCTAGATCATACTTTGTCCCCCATGCGCTTGTCAAACTAGTTCTTATGCCAACAATTTGTGCATTTTGAGCAGTGACTAAACACTGGTCAATAAAGCTCCCACTATCTGTAATAGTGATGTGCACCCTCTTATAGAAATATAGTCTATAACATGACTATATATTTTCTATGATAGCTATTTTGGTAATATCCTAAGCATCCATTGGGATTATTATTCTAAATACACAATGTATTTGTCTTGATACAAGTTTCTTTATTTCCAAACAAAATATCAGCAACCAAATGCATGTCCTTATGACATAATGGATTTATATAATTCTATGACTCATATGATATCCATTTTTCAGTATGTTTGGCATAAGGTTGTCATATATCACCATTATTTGCAATGAATTTCATAAAATATAATGTATCTTTCTACTAGTTCCAACATTTATATTACTTACATCAATACCTTGATGTATAAAATGTGAATTTAAAAATTACTCCATGCTAAATTTTGTTGATCAATGTAGATATGTAATAATTCATCATCAATACTCCTCATTAACATCAACAACGTGATGTTGATAAGGTAATGTGCATTTTGGAATTTCTCTACGCTACATTATCATGATTGATGAATTCTTGGTCGAGATATTCTTCAATATCCCAACCCGAAGAAACTCAAATATCCAGACCATGAATATAACTCTTTTTGTTATTCATTAATTACTTAAAGGATTCTTATGAATTATATATACCTCTATCTTATACTTGAAGTAGCTCATGCTTACTAGATGAACTATTTCAAAATGCTTTGTGATGTACCTTTATTTCTAAAGGCTTTTTTCAAACTAAAGATGTCGATAATACGAAAAGTATTTAGCTGTTCCAATCCTAAATACCTTACTTGGTATATTTATGACGTCCAATTTTCGTATTACTTGACAATGAATTATATAGTCAAAAAAGGGTATAAGTCATACATTTATACTCATCACCAATTGCATATGATTCATGTATCACTGAACTAATGATTGAGTTTACCAAAAAAAAATCATTTGTGAACCTAAAAGAATATATCCTTGCACCCAAGGACATATGAGATTAATGTTTATGGTAATACTCAATAATAGTTCAACACAAATCTTTCACATGGAAATTGATGAAGTCAAGTACTACTCAACACTAGCCTATTTATCACATTTTCATAATGACTTGGAGAATACACCTCACTTCTAGTAAGGTTTATATACTTACATGGTTATTTTATTTACATACACAAATATAAAAATCATATAGTATTAAATACTCATGTATTAAAAAGAAACAATACATTAATAAATATGTCTGATGTAGAAGCGGAAACTTTCTTCCTTAAATCAGTTTATTTCAATTAAACTTCTATAGTATTATTTTATAATAGGTAATGCAAATAACAATTGTTAATACCACAATAATTTAATGATGTCATGAATGTGTCATTATAATTAAATTCATTTGACCATTACACATTGTCTTTCAATTTATCTGCCATAAGAATTAAATCTTATTTGCCTTTTATTCTTATTGTCTTGGTGAATCTTACCTTAATTGGTAATGAAGCATTTACTCAATACTTGTTTATTTTGTAACTTAAAACAAGACTTTAGTAATTTGGTTAAAATGATATATGATGATCATGATCAATCAATCACTTTACACATTTCGATGTAAACTTGACCATATTAATATCATTGCTTCACTTTCTCCTTGAAAACATCTCAGAGATATGACATTATGTTATATCATCTATGTCCTGGTGTAGTGACTGCAACTGAAACTGGATGTTGATGGAAGCATATTGATATAACAATCATATGCTTTGTACATTAGTCTCCTGTAAGAATTTTTCACCCTTGCTTCTTGAGGTAGTTTAACAGTGTAGGGGACACTGGCACCTTGAGTTTCCTATATCATTGTACTATGCACATGCTGCTGTAATTTTCAAGGATACTCGTGTTAGTGTGGACTTTTACATTGTCCAAAATTTATCACAGTTTTTACTTGTGGTATAACTTTCCATTTATCTACATAAATGAATTTTAGCAGATTAGTGTCTTTTATCTGGATTACTGGTTAAATCATTTTTGATTAATTACATAAATCATTTAATGAATCCCTCTATTTTAGCGGGTTATAGGAACCCTTTATGCTAGAATAGGAATAATTCATCATTAGATTATTCTGGTTGAAAGGATCCTGGAACCACCCAACATAGTCTACCAGCTATGGCTACACCACTACTTAGATGGTTTGGGGTGGGATTTTGGCTGCCCGGCCACTTTAAGTTGTGGTTCCAGGATCTATTGAGTGAAGTCTCAACTTCTAATAAATCAGAACTTGATTTACTCAATCCTTCCCTCTAAAATTAAAACAATCTAGCTATGGATATTTATTTTATGAAATTTTAGTTAAGTCAGCCAATCATTCTTATAAGGACTGCCCGGTAGAGGCACCCTCAGTTATGGTATGATCGGCACTTTAAATAGCTAGTTTTGTCCAATCATGAATGACAAAAGGTAGTTATGACTTAATATATCATTGAGGGTTTTATGATTTTCAATGTGAGGAAAAAATCATATTCTATATTATATGCAGGTACTTCATGATCACACTCAAAACTGATCTTGCATGAAATAGAAATTTCATCGCATCACATGTTCATTTTATCTTTCATGCTTGTTTATAATTAATCTATGTGTGCTCTATCTAGCTACACATTCACAAAATAATAATCAATGCAGAAATAAAATGAAAAAATTGATCATCATCAAATTCTAATGGTTGATTCGTTGAGTGAATAACAGACCAACCAAAACCCTAGGGGCAAGTACCTTTAGTCGCATGGCTTGAAATGTGAAAAACAACATCGACTCATCCATTACTTCCCTATACAGTCTGGTACGCTGTTGTTACATGGTGTGAAGTGCGTCATTTTTCATCTCGTCATTATACAATAGTACTCACTGTAGACGAGGGGGTCTCAGGGTATAAATATACAACTCTAAGAATGCGTGTGAAAGCCCTTATACATATAATGACCATTGAGACGACACAAAGATCATGTTTTGTTTAATTAAAATAATTGTTATAAACTGACATGCAATAATTAAATTAATAAACAAACACCAAACATGCATTGGTCGGTCGACAGATCATGGACAACATATATGGATTAAACTCTCATATATTAAATAAATATAGAATAAAAATTAAACTTGAATTAAAATAATATGTGACGACATTTGATTGAATTAAAAATTTCACTCATATTTTTAATTCAATAGTTACGTTTTCAGTCTCAATTTATTTATATGATTTTAAAATAAAATAAAATAAATTAATTAATTTAATTAATATCCCAATTAAATTAATTACACAGCTTTTTTACTTATAATAAACAAAAATTAATGTTAAATTAATTTAATTGTCAAGTGTGATTAAATTAATTATATTAATTAATTTTTTATTACATAAAATCACATGGACCCATATAACTTTGGGTAGGGCCTGTGTGGGTCGGTGTGAACATGTGTAGGCCCAATCTGAGTGATTCCAACCTTGTGAAAGTGTGTATTGGGTTGATCTGGTCCACCCAAGCCCAGTTCAGGCTGGGCCAACCTGTTTGAACCTATTTTGGGGCAATGCTAGTTACCTACCTGCTGGGAGGATTAGGCAGTGGCTAGAACGGGGTGATTTCGTGACAGCCATGGGCTACTAATTGAGTTCTATTCTGGAAAGGGGTTCTATTGTGGGATGCCATTCTAGGTGTGATGGTGTCATTTTTAGGTGTGCTGGCATGGGTTTTTCAGGCGGGAGCTGGCGTGCGGAGTGATCTATCAGGGGGAAGAGGCCAGACCGAGGAGTTTCGGTGCCACTGCACATATTGTGCCTAGTGCATGCTAGAGGTGAAGGAAGGGGTGGCAATCGGAGCACCCATCGGAGGTGGTATGGTGATATTGCTTGCGAAGGCTGCTGCCAGGTTAGGGGTTCCTTGTAGAGGCCCGCTACGGTGTGGTATAAGGGAGGAGGGATCCAGTGCTGCTGGGGGGGTGCGGGATGCACTAGCTCAGTGAGAGGAGGGCCTCCGAGGCACTACCTGTTGTGGTGCACTACAAAACGTAAGGTAAAGGAGTTAGGAAGAGGGTGAAGGGCCACTGCACACTGCTTGGATTAATGGAGGTGTTGTACTATGTGAAGGGGTTCACCGCAAGGCAGTGCGGAATTGCAGACAGTTTCCCTGGATTCTTTATTGTCTGCCACAGAGAAAAGGAGGAGAAAAATGGGCTACCACAACACTACCAGGAGTGGAATAGAGAGGCGGCATAGTGGATTGGTGCAGCAGCTCTTCATGATAATGGATGAGGAGGCGGGTCTCTTGGGCCATCGCAAGGTGCCATGGGCCCCCAAGCAATATTTAATTTCTTAAAAAATAATACATATTCAACCTTCTATCTACCCCCTTTATTTTTGTTTTTTTGGTTTCTTTGTAATTCATCCACTCCCTTTCTGTTATCTTTAGAAGGATCACCAAAAGGGGTATCCTCATTAAAAAAATCTAAAGCCTATTTGGGCTTTTGAAAAAATAATGACATTATTAAATAAAATTTTCTTATGTCTATGTTTAGACTAGAAAATATAAAAAAATATAATAATAAACTATTATTATAATATAATATTATAATTGTTGGGAAAAAATCCCTCAAGGCATCATTGAAGAATTTTTGAGGTGATTGTGTTTGTTGACAAAGTGGACATCTAAGTGGGGATTGTTGACAAAGCAAAATGATGACATACAAATTTGTTAAAAAAGAGGATTTGATGGTGGAATGTCAAGTTCAAGAGATGAGGTCAATGATCCATGTTTGATTCAAGAACGTCGACAAAAGGAATGGATGATCTAGAGGTGGTACAAAATAACAGATACAAGGTGGCGCCGTTTTCCATTGTTTGCCAAATTTTTGGGCATGAAAATCGAAAAATGAAGAAAAGTGGTTTTGGGAAAAGGGACTTGTACTCCATGTACATGAAGGCTTGAAAACTTGCACGCCATATGTTTTTCAAGATCAGATCATCAAAATATGGCAAAGGGATAAGGTTCGCACAAGTTTTAGTGAGGTCGCGCAGGTGACTTGCGCGCTGTGAAAGATACTTTCACGCCGATGCCTTTGAAGTTTGAGAACATGTGCACCTATGGTTTTTCAAGATCAGAAAATCAAAATATCGCAATGGCAATAGGTTCGTGCAAGTTTGGAAGTGGGTTACACAAATGACTTGGAGGGGTAGAGAGCTGCGCGCCGAGACTTGCGCGCCTAAGGGAGACTTGCATGTCGTCTCGTAGGGTAGTCAATTTGCCTATAAATACTGGACCACCCCTCCTCATTCATTACTAGAGTTCAACACTTTGAGAAATCAGAGCTCCCGTCACGCAGGTGTGGTGGTTGCGCAAGTGGTGTGTGTGGTCATACAGGTGGGACTTGCGCGCCAGGGTGATAGTTGTGTGCAAGTGTTTGATGCTGCGCACCAATGTGGAGTTGCACGCCAATATTGGACTGGGAATAAAAGAAAGAGTGTCGCACAAGTTTGGAGTTGAGGAAGATTGGGTCGTGCAAGTGTCTGAGGAGGACTTGCACGCCCGTTGTGACTTGTGCGCCGATACTTGCGCGTCGAGATTGACATGCGCGCCAAGTAAGGTTTATTTCCAGTAGGGATTTTCAGGCTTCGTGGAAGTTGGATGTTTTCTCGATACCTTCGGTGCAAAGAGAGATTCATCTACGGGTGAAAATTGGGCTTCAACAGAGCATCTACATACAGAGGAAGATTCATTCTTTCATTCAAATGAAGAGACCTACAGGTCTATAAACTGTGAGTGGATTCCTTTCAAGAGCATTGAGCAAAGGAAAGAAAGAAGGTGATCCTCTCCACCGGCAGTGAGACAAAGAGAGAGAAATACGGAGTGACCCTTGGGAAAGAAGTGAGCTGACCCTAAATCTTGTAAATGCAGTGATCCTGGGACAGAGTGACTGTACCCGAACATTGTAATCCACAACTACTGAAGTATAGTGGAATTGGGCACGACCGACAACCTATCAGCGTATGCTCCTTGGACGCAGCCCTTAGTGGTAAACCAAGTAAAATTGATGTGTCCTGTGATTGCTTTACTTTCTGGTTATATTGTGCCACATGAAAGAGAGAGAAGAGTGTTTTTCTTAACAATGAAACTAGATCAGAACGGGCATTAATTTTAAATTAGTCATACCCTGATTGACCCCCTTCTCAGGGTATTCAACCTTGTGGACCTAAGAAGTGGTATCAGAGGGAAAGGTTGCTATTAGTTCTTCTCTCAATTGAGGTCACCAATTATAAAGGGATTCCGATCTTCGATGGGAACAATTTTCAGCTATGGAAGAATCAGATGCAACACTACTTCTGATCTTTGGGAATGGATGTATTCACAGCAGCAATGCATGGCATAACAGCTGATATTAATAGTGGCACATTATCAGAAGTTGAACGTAGAGAGTTGGATGCATATGTCAAAGCAATTAATAACATAGGGGGAGCTCTATCCAATCATATCTATACAAAGGTGATGTCATGGAAAACGTCATGTGCCATGTGGGAAAATCTATTGAATATATATGAAGGAGATACAATGGTCAGAGACGCAAAGCTGCAAGTGTTGTGGAATAAGTATGAAGATCTGAAGATGAACCCAAATGAGTCTGTTGATTCATTTTTTGATCGGGTAAATATTTTTGTAGAAGATATGCGAGGTCTTGTTGAATTCATTGAAGATATAAAGATCGTAAAGCACATCTTGAGGAAGATTCCACCTCGGTTCAATCCGAAAGTTTCTGTACTAGAAGACAAAGATCCCAAAGAGCTAACACTGGACAACTTGCACAGTACCTTGGTTGCATATGAGATGAGGAATGATGACAACGAGGCTGTGGAAAATAGGAAATCCAAAAAAGTGGCATTAAAGGCCATGAAGAATCTCACCGTTGATGATTCTAAAGAAGAAGAATAGTCAGATGAGGTGATGTCATTCCTTTCTTCAAATCTGCAAAGAGGAAGTGGAAAGTTTAAAGGGAAACTTCCACTAGCATGCTTTCGATGTGGAAAGGTTGGTCATCTTGCAGCAAGATGCCCCAAGAAGTTTCAAGATAACGATAATGATGATGATGAAGTTGAAATTCCCAATAAGAAGACGTCAGTGTTTGTGAATGGGAAGAAACAATTCAAGAGAAATTTCTTCAAGTAGATGAATCTTCTTTCACAAGAATTTGAAAGTTCAGATGAGTCTGAGGATGAAGAGGTTAAGGAGATAGAAAATTGCATAGAACATGGGGTAAATTTCTTGGTGGTGATTGTTGGTAGTTCATAGAAAAATGAAGAAGCTGACACTGGAGAAGAAGAAGAAATTGAAGGGAGAGTTGATATGGAAGACGAATTGGAAGCAGCTCTTGAGGAGATAGACGTTTGGAGAGACAAAACGAAGAAATCCAATAAAGTGGTTTGTGATGCGAAACTCTATATGAAACAACAGGATGAAGAAAAGTCAGAGCTATTAGAAGAAATTGAATGACTAAAATCCTCAACACCAGAGAGCTCAGAAAATATTGTTGAGCATAAGCATAAAATTGAGGAACAAAATAAGGAAATTGATTGTTTAACTAACATAGGAAAAGAGCAGGTGAGACGTATCAAAGAACTTGAAGAAGAAGTGTTCAGTCTGCAACGAAAAATGAAGGATCAATAAAAAATATTGACCCCCAATGTGATATCAAAATAGCATGCTATTCAGAAGAAAGAGAAGTTGAAAGAGGAAGCTCGTAGTTCAGCAGGAGTGAAGTAGAAAGAAAGCTCAAATTCTAAGGTTCATTCAGTGCTTGATAAGAAACAAAAATCTGTGGAAGCTTATGTCAGACTGCAAGCACCAGTCCTGAAATTGAAGGTTGATTTGGGCACAAAATAGAATCTGAATATTCAGAGATCCGAAAGGGAAAATCTTAGTGCTGAAGTAACACAAAGGAATGCACCCTATATCAGGTGTTATTGTTGTGGGAAGATGGGACATTCCCAGTATGTGTGTTCCATATCCAAGAGATATAGAAGGGAATCAGAACAGAGGTGGCAGCCAAACAGAGAACGGTATTCCAGAACATATTTTGAAGGACACTGTTTTTGGTGCGAAGGATTTGGGCACATGGGATGGTATTGTACTTCGACCATTCAGAGAAATGTGCCAAAGCAGAATCAAAACGTTCCCAAGCAGCAGATCAATAAACCCACAGGTGAGTTAAAAATGAAAAATAGATTTGCGTCTTTGCAAGATGAGGATGGTCCATCATACTCTGAGAAATAATAGAAGTCTCCATCCATGCCGAGTGTGAAAGAAAAAGTATGGACCAAGAAGAAGAAAAATGAGAAGGTCGTGGTAGCGTAGATTTCCCTTAAAGCCTTAGATCGATCTAGTGTGTGGATCCATGACAGTGGTTGCACATCCCACATGACGGGTAATAAGGATCTTGTTACAAGCATAAAATATGACAAAGAACGAGTTGTCAAATTTGGAAATGATGAAGTCCTGAAGATTTTTGGCTAAGGGAAATCCAAGTTTAGGGGAAAAGAAATGAGACATGCTGATGTCTTTGTAGTAGAGGGTCTTAGTCATAAATTACTCAGTTTCAGTCAACTATATGACTCTGGTCACTCTATCAGATTTACCAAGAAGATGTGTGTTGTGAAAGGAAGAGGTGGAGAAGTTGTTCTTCAGGGAAAAAGGACAAAGGGAAATCTCAACCTTGTAGGTGGGGAAGAAGATAAATGCCTTTTATCTAGAGAGGAAGAAAACAAGCTGTGGAGTAAGAGAGTTGGTCATCTACGCTAACCATCTATGGAGGATCTCGTAAAGTGTGAAGTTGCTAGAGACCTTCCCAAACTATCACGTGATCGCACTCATATGTGTGATTCTTGCCAACAAGGGATGATTATCAGAAAGACATACAGGACAAAGGAACAAAAATCAAATAGAGTGCTCGAATTGGTTCATACTAATGTATGTGGACCTATCTCACAACGAGTTATAAATGGGAAAAGGTACTATGTTCTTTTCATTGATGATTATAGCAGAATGGCCTGGGTATTTGTCATTACCCATAAGACAGAGGTGTTCAGTTGCATAAAGCAGTATAGGTGGGAATCAGAAAATATGCTTGGGCAGAAAATTCTGAATTTTCGTACTGATAACGGTATGGAATTCACAAACAGTCAAGTTGAAAACTATCCCAAGAAACATGGGATAAGGCATCAAGTTTCATCATTAAGAACTCCCCAATAGAATGGAGTGGTTGAAAGAAGAAATCGGATCATCGAAAACATGGCTAAAATGATGCTTATTGATAATGACCTACCAGAGAAATTTTGGAAAGAAGCAGTTTTGACATCGGTCTATGTTTCAAACAGGTCTCTGTTGTGTCTGAAGCAAGGAAACACTTCGTATGAACTATGGTACGGAATGAATCCAACGTTGAAATACTTTCGAATCTTTAGAAGTATGTGTTTCATTCTCAACAAAGAAAATCACAGGATGATTGAGGCACGAGGAGATGAAGGGATATTCCCTGGTTACTCAGGGAAAATTAAAGCGTATAAATGATTCGACAAATGGATAGGGAAAATTGTTGAGAGCAATGATGTCACTATAGTCCAAAATGAACAGAATTCACAACATCCTAGTGAACAGTTTTTGGATGAAAGTGATGATGAGGTAAGTGAAACAGGGGGAGTAAAAGTGGCAGAGGAAAACTCAGAAGAAGATATTGATGATAAACAAGAATGTGTCAAGTCTGTGTCTGCAAGAAATCCAAAGAGTCGAGCTGAAATTGATAGGCAGAATATCATTGGTGATCAGACAGCTCCAGTTCAGACTCGAATAATTAAATCATTACAGAAAACATCATTTTTATCTCAGGTGGAGATGAAATGTTTTTCTGATGCTGTTGAAGATGAAAACTGGGTTCAAGCTATGAATGAAGAGCTTGATTAGATTGAGAAGAACCAGACGTGGGAGATTGTTTCGAGGCCAGCAGACAAGAATGTCATCGAAACTAAATGGGTCTATCACAACAAGATGAATGAAGATGGAACTATGATTCGAAACAATGCACGGCTAGTGGGTAAGGGATACTCCCAGATAGAGGTAATGGATGTAGATGAGACATTTTCGTAGGTTTCAAGGCTGGAGACAATCATATTATTTTTGGCCATAGCAGTGAAAATAAAGTTCAAAGTGTTCCAGATGGATGTCAAATCCACATTCATGAATGGGGTTCTTGAAGAAGAGGTGTACATTGAGCGGCCAGATGGTTTTCTCATTCATGAGGATGAGAACAAAGTTTACAGGCTGAAGAAGACATTGTATGGGCTGAATCAAGCACCAAGAGCATGGTACTCAAGGCTTGATCAGTACTTGAAGAAGCATGGTTTTCAGTGTGGAGGATTTGATTACAATCTCTATTTCAGTAATGAAAGTAATCAAAGGTTGATGGTTCTGGTGTATGTCGATGTCATAATTTTTGGTGGATCAGATGAACCTCAGGGCATACAGTTTTCCAAATTCAGGAAAAATGAGTTTGAAATGTCAATGATTAGAGAGCTAACGTTTTTCCTTGGTCTACAGGTGACACAAGGAAGGAATGGAACATTCATTTGTCAATCTAAATATGCCAAGGAGGTTCTGAGAAGGTTTGTAATGGAGAATTCCAAGGAGATGAATACTCCAGTTGCTACCCGGATGAAATTATCAAAAGATAAGGATGTAAAGGCAGTTAATATCACAGAATACAGACAAATCAATGGAAATATGTTGTACTTAAATACAACAAGGCCTGATATTGTTTTTGCCACATGCCAAGCTGCGAGATATTAGAGTAATCCCAAGGAAAGTCACATACTTTCAGTGAAAAGAATAATTTGGTATATCCAGGGCACAATGGATTTCATCTTGACTTATACTGACAAATCTCAGGCAGAGTAATTAGGATATATTGATGTAGACTGGGCCGATTCAGCCGATGACAAAAAATCAACGTTCGAGTGTGCATTCTATCTTGGTGGGCTATGTATTTCTTGGTTAAGAAAGAAGCAGGATTGTATTTCCTTGAGCACCGCATAAGCTGAATATATTGCGGCCACTCAATCATGCACACAGTTATTGTGGATGAAGCAGCAGCTTGATGATATTGGAGTTGAAGTGAAGTCTCTAATCGGAATCCAGTGTGAAAACTCAATTTCTATAAATCTTAGCAAAAATCCCGTCCATCACTCAAGGACAAAGCACATTGAGATTACGTATCATTTTATCAAGGAGAAGGTTGAGAAGGGAATCGTGAAGTTGGAGTATGTGCCTACAGAGCTCTAGGTTGCAGACATTCTGACAAAGGCCTTACCCAAGGAAGCTTTTGAGAGGCATCGTCTTGCTCTGGGAGTTCAGTCAATTCCCCACACTTGAAATAGTTTGGATGTGGAAACCCCCCCCCTTCTCCCTGAGGTATGATGTGTTTTTCCCTAGTGTGCTGATATGTGTTATCTACTCTGTTACAGACTACAAAAGAGTGACCTTTGGGTTCGTTGACAAAGGGGGAGAAAATAGTGATTGTTCAAGGGGGAGAAAATATGGAGATTTGATAAATCATGATTGATATAGGGAGAAGCTGATAGGTGAAGCATCCATATAGGGGGAATTGAAGCTAGTTGAATGTGTTTAGCCAGAGCTCAGCTCGGATAACACAGGGAATAGGGATAAAGAGGTTTTGAAGCTGACAAGTGATGAAGCTATGAACAGAAAGGGGGAGCACATAAAATCTAACGATGCTAGAAGTGATTGATCAAAGAATAGATATCACGATAGCTACGGATCGTGATAAAAGCAGAAGAGTATAGTTGGAATGTGGTAAAAATATTTCCAAAAAATCATTGGTCTTCCCACAAGTCCTTCATCAATTGGTATCAGTTTAGTACAAATTTTTATCAATTTTTTGTCAACATTGGATGTCAGAGATGAAGTGATTCATTGATGAACTTTTCATTTACTCTTGTTTCTCACGCCGAGCATTACTCATGTGGGCTTAGAGTATGTGTCGAGTAAATCCCTGATCGTTGTCAAAATCAAAAAAGGCGAATGGTGGCTGAAGAATCAACGATGAATATTTTTATGGAAGAGTTTTCAACAAACCTAAAGGGGGAGATTGTTGGGAAACAATCCCTCAAGGAATCATTGAAGCATTTTTGAGGTGACTGTGTTTGTTGACAAAGTGGACATCTAAGTGGTGATTGTTGACAAAGAAAAATGATAACATAAAAATTTGTTAACAAAGAGGATTTGATGGTGGAATGTCGAGTTCAATAGTTGAGGTCAACGATCCATGTTTGATTCAAGAACATCTACAAAAGGAATGGATGATCTGATGGCGGTACAAAAGAACAAATACAAGGTGGTGTCGTTTTCCATTGTTTGCCAAATTTTTGGGCCTGAAAATCGACAAATGAAGAAAAGTGGTTTTTGGAAAAGGGATTTGCCTGCCATGTATATGAAGGCTTGGAAAATTTCACGCCATATGTTTTTTTAAGATCCGATCATCAATATATGGAAAAGGGATAAGGTTCGCGCAAGTTTTAGTGAGGTGGCGCAGGTTACTTGCGCGCTGTGAAAGATACTTGCGCGCCGATGATTGCTTTACTTTATGGTTATATTATGCAACAGGAAAGAGAGAGAATAGGGTTTTTCTTAACAATGAAACAAGATCAGAACGGGCATTAATTTTAAATTAGTCATACCCTGATTCACCCCCCCTCTCAGGGAATTCAGCCTTGTGGACCTAACAATAATAAAAAAATTATTAATATTACAAAATTATTATTATTATTATAAAATTATTATAACAATAAAAATTAATAATCCTCAGCAAAAAATACTATTTCTGTGTAAGAGGATTTAAGGGGAAAATTTGGATCATCAATTGATAACTTTGTTAAACTACGAGTTTCAATTCGAATTCAAAACATTAGATGATCGTAAAATGGTAATATGATATCTGATTAAAACATTGTATGTGGCATTGGGACCAAATCGATTCCCTCTCTATAACATAAAAAAACTAATTTTTTTATGGCTTAACATTGACACGCATCACTCTAATATCTTTTGTTATAACCAGTTGAGTAGTGGAAGCCCCAAACTGGTGGGTTTTTAAAACAATTTCACAGGCGTTCGATGTAAACTGGTCAACGTCGGTGAAGAGAAGCCCAATCAAAGACGAAGATCTCATATGAAGGGATTTAAGCATAAAAGTAAACCCAAAAATACCTGGTTTAAATCTGGATCCATGCATGATGTCTGCTAGTTGTTGGAAATCGCTGCTTGAAGAATCCAAAGCTGAATTCCTCTAGATCATTCACTCAAACTTCAATGAATATGTAGGACCGTCTTTCATTGTAATCCGGGTGCTAGCGCAGAATTGCGAAAATGTCTTTGACGCTCTAAAAATCAATGCATCGCTTCACTAGCGATGCATAAGAGAGTACTCAATCTGAAGTTCTTGGATCAAGACCCTCTCTCTCAAGAACATGGAAGAGGGGAGAGGAGAGAGAATCACCATGAATATTATTTGGTAAAATACCCTCCTCTTATATTTATAGTGCTTAATTAATATCCCCATTATAGCCTCATCATCCCCAGATACATAACACACTATCAACGAAATTTTATAACTACTAAACAGGGTCATAAATATTATTATCGTTAACTTGTAATATATTAAAAAATATTATGCAATAATAATTGAGTCATTAACTCATCTCCTTTCTCAATTAAATATTAATTGAACCTTGAATAATTTAATATATGTCAATTAATATTTTTCATATATTTACTTAAAACTCATAAATAATTTTAATCAATAAATTAAATACTCATTATTCTAAACTCTAATAATATAAATTTATCTATTGCATTGGCGATCATTTAACTTTGAAAAAATCTCATACGCCTGTGGTGGGGCCCACTATGTCCAAAAATCATATTCAACTGAATAGGGAAGATTCTTGAATATTCTATTGGGTGTGACCTTCTATGCCCTTATTTCGACAACAGTGAATAGTATTCAAAGACCAAGAGAGGGATCTAGTAACACATCATAGCCCCTAAAGAAATAATGATTGTCATAGCAGTGGAAACAAACCTATGAACATGAATTGTGTAATATAATCTCTTTTTCAGTAATATTTCCTAATGTAAGATGCACTCTCGTGTCATCACACTTTTTTTTTCTTTATTGTTTGTTTATTTAACAAGATGAATTTAACCTCAACTACCATGGTCACCGTCTTATAAAGGTACTTCCATCCATATCAAAATGTATTGAGATATATTACTTCCATAACCTAGAAGTGACAAATCCTTTATTGATCATTCAACCAATTCCATTCCACCAATGAAACACCCAACACAAACTACCTCACCATGAATTCATCGCCATGGTATTCTTCTTGCATCAAAGTATGTAATCAAGTTATATAAATTGATAATGATGTCATGTCAGGAGACCATTACACATGATCGTAGATAGGAATGTCCAATGACACCTAAATCATGTGGTGTTCCTTTTGGCGGGTCCGTCCTCATGATCTCACTACTAGAGATCACCAAGTGTGAACTTCATGAGAAGAAGTCTCAATGCTTCTAAGCCCCCTTCACCGGATAGTCAGACATCTATTATATCCAATCAGTAACATGTATCTAGACCATTAAAGGTATATTTAAGATTAATTTCATAGTATCTAGAGGTTCTCATTATATCATGTGAACTGGTATAACCTTTCGATGCGATAATTAATCTTTGGACATTACCATTTCAATAGTAGATGTAGAAAATTATACATTATAATGTTTACATGGCATTAGACATATATTACTTTATACATGATATGGTAATCAAAAGAACTGAATAGTTGGGTCTAGGGCACCCAGTATTTCAACACCTTCTTTGATGGCTTGCGTTACATTCAAGGCTGAGTTTAACCAAAAAATAATATATTATTAAAATAGTAATATTTAATATAATAACATATAATCTAAAAATATAAAATATTATCAACTACATTATGATAATATATTGTTTATAGAAATATAATATTAATTATTTATTTAAAAATTTATGAGAAATGAAAATAATAACCAGTTGGTCATAAAAATAAAAATAAAATATTTTTATTCATCCAAAAGAGTTTTATCCTAATAAAAATAATTAATAATAATTAATTTTTGATTTTAAGGAAATATATAGGTCATATATTAAAAAGTTGTTTTATATGCATCCATTATGTGTGATATTTATAAGATAAAAACAAACCCAACTATACACATTAATACCCAATGTTTTTATAAGGGTAATTTTACAGCACTTTTATGGATAACCAATGATAAATTAGAATTTAGAATCTTTTATAGATATCATTTTTCAAAATAAATATCTTATTTTAATTAGAAACAAAATCATTAGGTAATTTATTTTTATTTTGATATTTTTCATAAATATATCATTTTTTGATGGAAAGATAAAATTATTGCATTTTAGTTCAAAACTGATTTATCATCTTATTTATTTATTAGGTAAAATTATGTTTTATATTTTTTTGAACCATTAATTATATAATATTTTTATCCATTAATTAATTTTTGGTTATTATAATCAATTTCACTTTGAAATATACTATAAATACATAGAAAATTTTTGGACATTTTTACTATAAAACCCTTTGTTGTTCGTCCCGTTTAAGGGATAAATTTCAAATTAATTTTGTTCCACTTATGTGTTTGGAATTTTGAAAAAAATGGATTCCATATTTGGATTCAGTATAATATTTTTTGATTAATGTGGTCTACATAGTTTATAACATAAATTTATAGTGAAATTAATTAAAACTATTTACAATTATGAAGGAAAAATTAAGCATAATAAAGAACTAAACGTTTAACATAATGGAATAATGACCTATCCACTTTTCTAAAACACATTTTCTAGACATATCTCGGCCATAAAACTGATATTATTTAGTTTGTTTTGTTTGTTATGACATTGTTAAGGTAATAACATTTTTACACCTAACATGTTTCCAAACATTCAAACTGAGTCAATTTCCTTCCCAATAAAAGGCAACCTACACTCCCCATTCATAAAACCTATAAAAAATTAGTATGAGCCAATATCTTCCAAAATATATTAAAACATTTCTTCCACTATTCCATTAATCCCCCCTTTGGGATAGAATCCTTCTTTGGAATAATTTTTCTACAAACCAAAATAAGTTACCGGATTAAGAGTTAATGTCTTCTCTAAAACTCTCTAGTTTCATTTCCATAATCCAACACCACAAATATTTTTATTACATTATTATATAATAGAAACAGTATCCTATTTATACTATCATGATTTTATGAAAATAGTTTGACCTACACTTACACAGACCTCCATCTAATGGGTAACAAACATACTGTTTCTGTGTACGATGAACTACTGCCTCATGAAACGATGGTTGTTCAATATTCCATTAATAACTATCATGCTTTCCATTATGATTGAGTATATATATATATATGTTATATATGATATTAATAATTTTTTTATGCTTATTAAATTTTTATTGAGAATATAAATTTATGAGTTCCATCTTTTCTAAATAGGATAATTTTTTTGAGGAATTGTATACTATTTCCCCCTCAAAACGATATGACTTGTTCATACCATACATGTAACATAAAAACGATGGTTTTAATATACTCGTGTAACATATATAACATATATGTTATGATAGAATTATAATATACATATTTATAATTTTGTTTTCATTATTTTAATAATATAATTAATTGGAAGTTGTGTTCATGTGTAAGTATGACATACTGTCTCCATGGATAGTGCACTTCATTTCTAATCTCCAAATATAATGTACTAGTATAAATACATATATAATGATTATATATAATAATTAATCCATGGATTAAATTCCGGATATGTTGAAACTATGATCTAATTAATGATAACAACAAATAGAAAGTTAAAACTTACTCAACAAAAAATGGAAATTAACGCCTAAAATATTGAAATTAATGAATTTGTGTTCACAAACGGGTATTAATGTATTTTAGAGAATTAATATATGATATTATAAACATGTTTAATGAAATGGTATAATATTTTGATTTATTTTAAAATACAATACAGGATTATTAAGACCATATAACCAAAGGATGGTTAATGTAAGAGATTTCATCTCAATTTACATTATATTGAGACTTATTTGTGTTATGAACCAATTAAATTTTATTTGGGGTATATACTTCCCTTTGACATATTATTTCTGGAAATTAATTATTTTCATGATATTATAATTTTCATTTAATTCCCAGGGTATTATGATTGAAATGTTTCTATGTGGTATGGGACACGTTAAAGTGTTTAAATATTATTTTTCCTCAAGAATGTTTTAAGGAAAAAACCCTTGTTGTTACTTGTTCTCCTATCAGATATTATTGATAAAACCATATTATTTATTCAATATAGAAATTTCATATGAAAAATTATTTATTTGATTTATGGGAAATTTTTTTCACTGGTATGACACAGGTCGGGCCCAGTTATAGATAGCCCCTCAATGCATTGGTTGTCTAATAAGATGAATCACTTAGCCAAATTAGAGGGGTTTTTACTTGAAATTTTATAAACTGTCTTGTGAATGGTATCAATGGTAAATGTACCATGTACCTAGAAAACATGGTATCAAATAATTAATAATTTCCTTCATTTATATTTAGTTATTATTTATCCACGATATTTTGTGTCAACATAACTATGGATAAATTTCAACCCCATTTAATTTATTTAGATGGAATGTGTTTTACATTCTTACAATTCCATATTGATATTACATTATCTAGATATTTTAATGTCTTGTTTTATCAATTATTTTCCATTACTAGTTTATTTAATCCTATTTATTCATTATTAATACCTCTTTATTTACTGTTACTACGCATTTGAGGTCACTATTATTATGTGCCTTCCCCCAGGTTATGAAAAAGAGATCTCTAAATAAGCGTTCATGGATGCAATTTATTTCCATGTATTTTGATGCATGTTTTATTTTGTTTTCCCAATGTATTATGGGAATCGTGTGTATAATATGGATTTCCAATATTGTTGAACTTTTCATTCCGTTGGGAATCATGCTAATTTAATTGATAGTAGACTCTTTATTTGAGCTATCTAGGGTCGAGTCTCTACATCTATAACTCAATATATATTAAAATTTCCTAACTATTTACATGACATTAAATATTCACGACCCTTTATAATTTTTAATATTTTGGACCATCAAATGGATGAATTTGGACTTATCATATTTAACAACACTTTAACCCAAAAAGTTTGAAATGATTAGAAGAAATTGATTGTGGATTAGATTATTATATTAGATGAAATGTGGATTTTAGTCCACATGTTTTATTATTCCCTCACATTTTTAGCACATTTTTCATCAACATCATCTAAGGATCTCCAAATCAAATATAAATAAAATGAAAACATTAGAACATGTAAAATTATAATTTTAAAAAAAATTCAAAATCAACTAATTTAATAAAATTAAAAGTGAAAATGATTATTATATTTTGAATTCAAAATAAAAAAAACAACATAAAATTGAGGTAAGATGGTTGAATAAATTTGTGAGTCAAAATGCGATCAAGGGTTTAAATTTGTGATCAAATAAATATGAATATCGAGTTCCATATATAGAACTCGTGAAAAAAAAGAATAAGTAGAATCCTAAAAAGATATACCCTTATAAACACCGTTAAGATGCACTATCTCTCATAAATATATCCTTCAAAAATCATTGATAGAATATGTCAACTAGTTCGATAAGAAATACATAGCCTTAATTAGCCTGTCGATGATATATAATATCACAACAATTATAGAAGAAAAACATGACAGTCCCACCAAGAATACCATAATAACATCATCCCACATCCTATCCAGAATATTTAATAACCAAATAATTATTATATGTCACTAATCATTGACTTTTAATTATTGATAGGTAATTAATCATTAAATGAACACGTATAGGTCCTTCTTCATCCCAAGAATCCAATACATTATCTATATTTCATGATATATCTTAGTATTCTCCATGTGAATGTTCCCATATCAAGGAATGTGAATCTCATATGAACTCGTCAAAAAATATTGTAGGAAACAGAACCTAACCTCAGATGTAAATATCCTCATCAACATCAAGGGAAAAATTAGATAGAATCCCAACATATATATTTTACATCATTATCAAAAAAAATTATTATTATTGATTCATTTTTTCAATATCATGGTGTGGGGATTTATTAATCAATGCTATCATGGTGGATATTCCATAGAATTCTTGAATGTCAAAGAACATCTTAGTGACGATTCTCATCATCTTCCAATATATATTAGCCACATACACCACCAATAGCTAATTCATAATACATAGAGTATCAGTAAAAAAGTTTCTCTTAAATAGTGTAAATTCCATCTCAAAAGAAAAATAATATAAGTACTTGACCAACCTCTATTATTAATGTTTTTGTAACACCAACCTCTATTATTAATGTTTTTGTTACCACTTTGAAAATATTTATTTGAGGATATTATGGTGAATAACAATAATGAACATCTTAACTAGAAGGTGGTGACACCAATATCTTAGTAGATACATAATTTTATCTAGTTATATTTTCTACATCAACTAGTCCAGCTCTTGTGGCCTCAATTTTTTGAACTTGTAAGAAACCACTAGCTCATCCTGCATTAGTACTTCCACAATGAAGATTACTAATGTACCACATTAGAATGTATACTCCTTACTAATATTATTTATGTTCAGTATCAATACAAACATTAACCTGCCTTTTTTCTTATCAAAGTATCATCCACAAGCATCAATCTATATGAATATTAAAAACCTATTCTTAATATCCACAAATGGTTATTTTAATTAGGATAAGTCATAAATAATTCATTAATAGTAACATGTCAGGCCCAAAACACTAGGAAGCATAAAGACATTATTAGGTCTTTCCCATAAAACCATAACCATGACCATATCATAGGTCACTTATATACCAACAATGTATATTATGTTACCGAAGAATATAACTTCACTAATCTAGAACAGACACTTCCAAAGCTTGGCATAAAGAAATTACTCCTAGAGTGTTCTCAAAACAATCTATAATTATCATGTTCGATCCTCCCTCAGCTAAGATTATAAAAGAATATTATCACTGAATGAAACCATGAATGATTCTAAATTATTTTTAAGGGCCATATTCATTAGGCCATAAATACTATTGGTAAATTTTTTCACCATAATGGTATCACAAGATATATTTATAGGTCATATGTACCACTAAAAGATGTATGTAAGATATTAAAAGGCCTCACCCATAAAAGAAGGACATATTGATCTCAAATTAACCTTACAGAACCATCTAGATCCTCTTAGATGATTTAATATTTCATTAATATGAGGTAGAGGATATCATTTCACAACCATCAGTAGGATTACCCTTCGACATTGTGGACATAAGTTCAAAAATCCATCCACCTTCTTGAAAATAATATTAGAGAACCCCAATGTGGCATTCTTTTCTAAATGAATCCCTCTACCTCTAAATCATCTAGTAGATTATTCATCTCTCTAGGAACTATAGGATCTATTATTCATGGAAAATTGACATGGTATCTATATCTAGAATAACATAAGTCATAAATTCAATCTCACGCATGAGTGGTAATCTCTAGAAATCCTAATAAAATATATCGTAGAACTTTTCAATGATATAAGAAAATAATGACTGAAATTTCTCTTCATATCTTAGAGAAACAGTATCTGACTAATTCATGACCTCACCAAGCTACTGAAGGAAATGACCAAAATTGTATTTCTATAAATCCCACTCACTATTGTATGTACAAAATCACCCTTAATCATATAAAATATTCCTCTAAGTGATCATATTTGATATGGTATTGAGGATAATTTAACTAATACAATCTAAGTAGCACGTAAAAATTTGAAATCTCTACCATGAATAGATATTAGAGATGTATAAATCAACAAGTCATGATATCACACTCTATATATTTCTAGATACATATTGAGTATACCCCTTTGATTGTATATGTAAAAAAGTAATTATAAAATAAACTTCTAAAAAATACAAAAAACTGAGTAGATAATATGATATTAACAAGTTAAATACACCTATATCAATTATAATAGACACTAGGGTCTATTACGTAAGAATCATCCCATAGAATATAGAATTGTCCCTACCTAAAAAAATCTATATTCTACCAAGTTTCATGAAGCTAGCCTAATCCTTGGATCAAAGCTCCTACTTCTGGAATTCCTTGTGGTATAACTCCATGTTGTTACTATTTCACCTAGCTCTATGAACCGAAAATACCACCATAGACAAGAATACCAATAGAATCCCAACTACCTATTTTTTTTGTTCTCTTAGTTAGGCAATTAAAAAATAGATCTAACCATATTTATACCCTCTTTTCATACAGGGTGTTATTTCATAATACCTTAGTAGGATCACCAAAAAAATTTAGGAGGTACAATCTTTCATATTCCTATGATAATTAGGTTGAATATTGAAATTATGGATCCACAAGTACAACCCGAAAGATAGTAACACTCTCAGATTATATAAACAATCCCATCCCTAGATTCTAATATAGATTTATTCCTAGAAATAACACTCATACCACTGCTTCATATATAACGATGAAATGATCTCAACCTTAGAAAAAAAATTTAGTTCCCAGAAGGATTACCCTCATCCGGTAACAGAACATTTTTCGATTTTGATCCCTGACCATTTATAAGGATGTCAATATAATTATACTCACCTATAAATATATATAATTTCATAATAGATCCAAAATTTCATGATACATATAACCTTAGAACTATCCAAACAAGTTTGAATCATAATACATCGGTAATTTAAATGAAATAATTCATTAATATCATACCCAATATAGTAGATTCTTGAATAAAATGTCTAACTAGCCCTTAGACTCTCTAAGACTAAGTGATCAGAAGTTTTATATTGTGAGTCCTTCTAATAAAGCCCCACAAACTAGACCACCTAGTAAAAACTCTTTATCTTCCATCATGTATTCCTTGTATTTTGTTTTTGGATTACCTTTTTGTTTGGGATCTTTATGGTATTCTCAATAATATAGGGACTTTTCAGGGTAATGTGAAATAAAGTGAATTTATGTGTGTATCTTTGAATTAATGGAATTTGGGTGTAATCATGTGAAATGATTTATTGGTTTCTCCCCAATTTTTGAGAACATTTGTGGTGATTTGAGATTTTGTGAAGAGAATGGGTTTTTTATTTTCTATAGTTAATTTACACATTATAAGGATTTTACAATGAGTTTATTGATTCCCAGGGGGATTAAGGAGTCTAATGAAAGGAATAAGAATTTAATTTCCCTGTATCCTTTACATGACAATAAGATATTCAATTGGGATTTCATTTCATTTGCAGTAATGGCTTATTTGGTGTATCTTTTATTCATGTTTTCTCACACCATGAAAGAGATTCAAGACATGATATTCTAATACATAGTTGTTTTAAATTAATTTCATTCATGAAAAATTCTTCATGTATCTTTATCTTTTTTACGTTGATACCTAGGATCTATCCCATGTTATTTTGGGGATCTTTTATCCTCCCACATTACAATTTCAATGATTTATCATCATCGTTATTGTGTTGTGTCCCTTCAGGTATGTGGCCACTGCCTATTCATTTCCATTTTTCATGATGGTTGAATTGGATGGATTTTTGTTTCATATTCCTGATTGATTGTTGTTTCCAATCAATAAATTGTTGTTTCCCATCATGACATTTATCTCGAAGGTCAATCTGTGGATTTTTATCTCTTTTGTTGAGGGAAGATATGTTTCCATCATCATGATTTATGTTGATCTATAAAAGTGTTTCTAATTCTTGAATTTCATCATTTTCTTGTTGATCCCTTTACTTATTTTATAGAAATGGATTGGATTTTATGAAAAATAGTTGTAACTAGATTTGATCATGGTTGTGTAAATGGTTTTGAAAAAACTAAGAACTTTTGGAACCATGGGAGTGTCAAGAAATACACCTGGGTGACCCGAGTGTGTGTGGAATGACTAGGGGTTTATTTAGAGGTATTTTTAGACTTTGGAAGGACATGATATTTATGGGAACTCATATAATATTGTTTTAATAATTTTTTGTATCCAGTATTTATTCTTATATTCTAGAGACCAAATGTTAATATCACTATTTTATACCTAGTTCAGTGGATGATAGTTTATTTCATGAATATTTCTATCATTTTAAATTTAATTTTTTTCATTTGTACCATATATATATAATGCTTTTGGATATGGAATAATTTTATGAAGAAAAATGTAATGTATAAAAAATGTTTTAGTTAAGAAAACTCTTTATAAACTATATTATTATTTTAAAACTATAAATTGTTCATTATTGACATCAAAACTTATATAGATTCATTAGTGGTATCCTACTAGGCTATGTGATCACACACCAATCAATAATTTTGGATGTTTTATGTATTTTTTGTAGTAATATTGGGATGGTAAGGGATTATTTTTGTATGTTGAGTTCTATTTTTTTTGTTTCCATCATAGAAGGCTAGTTTGGAGGTGAATATTATTCACAAGTAGACATCCTGGTCTTCCGATTCACACTTTTCTAGTTTAGCCTAGTTGGATTGGTTTGTATGGATATTTTTTTCTCTATTTCAACTATTTTTTACTGATTTGTATGTCTTGTATTTGATATATTCTATAACTATTTCAATTTTCTTTTTCTACCTCACAATGTAGTGGACCAACTTGTGGGACATGTCTAGTTGAAATTAGTTGTTTCGTTACAAATTGGTACAAAAGGGATTAACAACATAAAATGGATTAGAACGTCATAAGATTGGTTTTATATTGTGGTATGATAGGAGTTGGGACCTTTAGAATATTGGTAGTAAGTTTTATTGGGTTCCTATCCGTCTCACTTCTATGTTTTAAGTCGAGTTACCATGGGAGGTTGGAAATTATTTTCCATGATTGAGATTTAGTGATTGAGGTAATTTGAATGAAATGTATTTGATATTTTTCAAATGAACTTGTTACTTTATTATTGAATATTATTTCCATCATGTAATTCATAATTACTTTAAATTCTTATCAATTTTAACATTTGATATTAGTACTGGATGTTGGCCCTATGATTTTGGGAATCTTCCCATTATTGATTGGGATTTTTATTATTTTTAGAAAATGCCTATTATAAGAGATATTCCAAATATGGTAGGGGAATATATGAGATAATATACATAGGTTAATCCTAAAATAGAACCATATTTGTAATAATCCATAATCCATACTATTTAGTCTTCAAAACAAGTGTGTGTTGGGAACCCAAGATGTGTGGTAGATCATGGATCTGTATTCACTAAGAAGCATCCACCGATATTCCAAATTGACAAGGTACCCCAAGAGTATGAATAATATAATTATAAAATTGATATGAAAATTATATTTTGGAATAATCCTTTGCAATATATGATGGTTTTTATCACATATATGTTTGTTGTACTTGGAAAAAGATAGTGTGAATTTAGTACGAAAACATTTTTTCATGAAAATATTACCTGGAATTCATTCAATAAAATATTTAATCTAGAGTTTTAGCATGTGACATTATGTGCAGTTAAGAATTAAGAGATTCTAAACATGAATAAATTGAGATGACTAAACTTTGGTTTGCCGGAACTGTTGACCCATTATGGGATATTTTGATCCAGAATGCGAACAATCCTTTGAAATGGAAGTTCCTGAAGCCCCATAAAAACATGATCTCCCAAAGATGATTCAAATAGATATATTTCTACCAAAAATAATTTAATAAATTTATTATTATTTCTTAATGGATCATATCTACTCAAATCCACTGCATCGATGATCCCCTCAGATAAAAAAATAGACCATGGAGGCTTTTTGGTTGATACAGATCCTGAATCCCTATAAAAAAGATTAAATATGTGTATGTTCTCTATTTTGGGGATTATTTCTTATCTAATTAGGGAAAAATATGGTCTATCACTAATATTATAACCCTAATATTTAACTTTTGGGGAAAATATAATTGGAAACTAGTTGTAATTGGTAGGGGATAATTCCACATCATACTTAGCTCTAAGAAGGATTTAAAATTTTTATGGAAAATGGGCAATCTCAATATTTATCCATGATTATTTTGATTGTATGAGTGGAATTTAAATTTTAATCACCATACAAATAGGAATACTTTGGTATATATTTGTATTATATTTCATGGATTAAACTAGGTTTTATGTCACCCAAATCTCTTTATTGTTGTTACCTCTTGCATTGGTGTCCCCATAAAGATCGATCATTGAAAACTAAATGGGATACATGTACAATATGAATGTGTTAGAGTAAAAGAAAATATCTAGTCAAAATTATGATATTTCTTTACATTCAATGGTAACAACTACCAAACATAGGTTAATGATAAGTATGAACATAAGCCTCCTTTTTTTATTTTTATAAGATAAAAGGACCCTCCGTTTGCAATTGTAATGTCGTTCAAAAATAGGTTCTTCTACACAATGAATAGAATGATGTAAAAATCTATAGAACGTGGAAGGAACCTATCTTAGAGACATCTAAACCATAAAAACTCACACTAAAAGATGTGTGAAATATAATATAGATATGAATTCTTCAATGGATGCTTCTCAAAAGACCTGTGATGACTTGGTTAAAGAGAACCCAGATGAAACAAAATATCAAGCCATTACCGATGAAATTGTAAATTTTTAATCGATATTGTAAAGAAAAATCATCAATATCAAAAAATTTAATACTCAATAAGTATGTAATTAAAAATTGAGGAACCAAGAGCTATTGAGTAAACTATTATTTCGAAGTAATCCTTTCCCCCGTCACAATGATAAATACCTCATCAAAAGAGGATCTAACTGGTGATACACTACCTTTTATTGAAAAATATAGTGATTTGGATATGAAATATCTAACTCAACATATCAATGTTGGAGGTATATTCTCTTTTGAATGAAAATTTTAGCACCCACACACCTCAATATAGTAGGTGGTCACAACTAATTGTTGTAACACATCATATGGAATGTAAGAAACCACTATCCAAGGACCAGAAGAAAAACATTGTAACTCTATCAATGTTGTTGACAGTTTAAATACACCATATAATGGAGTCATTAAAATGATACAAATCACAGATAATGATCCAAAGACTCCAATGTATGACAAGATCGGTAAACCTTATATCATTATTTCCCATAACTATTCTCTAATCAAAAAGGATAAGGACTCTATTTCTCAAGCAAATAATACCAACCAAATCAGGATATTGTCAATGAGGAAGGCCTATAGATGTAAAAATAATGGGGTTATAACCCAAAATGTGGGTTTAAATGAATATATTATTTTTTAATTTTTAGAGTATTGGATATCCTGACACCAACACCACTTTAAAAGTGTTTATTACAACCATAAACCAAAACAATTTCTATTTATGAGCCAAAAATAATTTTTTTCTATGTTTTCTAGTTTTAACATTTTGGGATATATGTTTATTAGATAAAAAACTAATAAATTCATAGTGGAATCTCTTGGGATATTTTCTCACTCTTCCTTAAACAATGTTAGTTCATGTAACCCTGAAGACCAAGATTTTATTTGTGAAATGACCTTTCAAAACTCACATGTTTTCCATAATTTTTTTAATTCCAAATATATATATCAAGATAGGAGAACTCTCTGGAAGAACATTACATTATTAAAAAAATATTATCCATGATCCTAAGATCATCACTGGAGACTTTAATTATATCATTAGAAATAGTGTAACTATGTGTCCATCTCACTCCAACATGTCTTCTAGGAAGTTTAGATCATTCATTGAAGACAATAGTGTAATTGAGATAAACATTTTAGGGGACAAATATACTTTGTATAGATGTCCCTATTATAGCATAGTGGCAAGTAAACACAATAGACCGTTCACTAATGATAATGCCCAAGATAATTTGGATATAATTTCTAGAATTACCGTTCCTATATTAAATTTGGACCACCATCCAAATTTATTAATTCTCAATACATTATGCTACAATTATGTATTACAGATTATATTTAATAATTAATATTCCACAGTTATTGATTATTATAAAACTATCAATGAAACATGGAAGTCTGTGAAACATATCAATGATGCCTTCACCTATGTTAGGAAAATAAAAAAGAAAAATAATAAACATAAGGGATGGTGTAATGAAAAAAAATCTTAGTGAAATTAAATATCCAGAAGAAATACATAATCAAATTCAGGTTACATGTAATAATTCTTTTTATTATAATAATTTTTTATAAGAAGTTGATTATTGTTCCAAATTAAACTGGTTTAAAGATAGTGATAGAAAAAAAATATGTAATGCTCTAAATATAAATATCAAATATTGTAGTCCAATAACCTTTTTTAAATATGGGTATATAATACTATAGAATGAGTTTGATCTAACCAATCATATAGTCTCTTATTTTAACAATATTTTTAATAGTCTTAATCTTAACAAGGAATTATTTCTTGATGTCATTCCTGACATATTTTTCAACAATTATAGCATATTCTTGACTATTATCCCTCGTAGTCTTGAAAAAAAAATATTGACTTAAATTTGAAACCTTTTTTTTTCTTCAAGACATAATGGATTCACTAAATCCTTTTTCAAGCACTGTTGGGAAATTTTTCAAACTAATGTCTTTAATATGGTTGAATCTTTTTCTCTCAATGGGGCCATTCCCCCATGGCCTTAATTCCCAATTCCTCTCTATTATACCAAAAATATGAAATGTTTCTAAAATTCACCTCTTTATACACATTTCTCTTATGAATACTCTCTATAAAATCATGTCCATACTTTTAGAAAATAGGTTTTCACATAATAGAAATAAAATTATCTTTAGCAATCGATTTTGTTTCCTCAAAGGAAGAAACATTCAAGATTAAATTTTAATATCCTATCAATGTACAAATATTTTAATGGAACCCAATAAGGGAGGAAACATTAACATTAAACTCAACATTAGTAATTCTTTCAACAATATGGATTAGAGTTTTATTGGAATTGTCCTCATCGTCTTTATTATCAAATACACTTTTTCCAACATAATCTAAAACCATTTGGGTTATTATAACATTTCTATTAAAATTTAATGTTTTATCAAAAATATTATTTAAATTTCACAAAAGGATTCAAACACTAAGAGACACTCTCTGTAATTATTTTTTACTATTATAGAGGATTATATAAGAATACTTCTCACTAGTATGGTAAATTCAGGTAAAATTAAGTCCATCAGCGCCTCCAGAAACATGGATATCCCCCCATACTACTTATGTCGATGAAATCATTTTATTATTTCAAGTAAGAAAATTAAATATCTAAAATAATAAATATTCTCTCTCTCACTATATAGATATTTCTGGTCAGTCAATAAACTAGAACAAATCAATTATTTTCATTGGAAAATGATTTCAATTATCTAGAAAAATAATATTTATAAATGGTCATTATATTAAAGAGGTATCTTTCCCCTTCACTTATATTGGTTCCATGTCTCTTGGAGAAATCTTAAAAGTAACTAATTTTCTGATATAATTGACCAAATTATCTATAAAATATATACTTGGAAGGGAAAATATTTATCTATCACTGGATGAATTTTTCTTTTCAAATACATTGTTGAATGAAAAATTATTTATTTTATAATGGTTTAGAAATAGACTATTTTAATTATTAAAAATATTAAGGTTCATATCAATAACATTGTTTAGAGTGGTAGCACTATTGAGGGAAATATTGTCATGGTACCGTGGTAAAATTGTTGTAATGCCCTCGTTCATGGTGGGATATGCATCAGGAACATTAATCTTTTTAACGAATCAGATCAGGATAGAATCACTTGAAACTTTATTAATAATAAATCTATGTATTTTCATTTATTAAGAATTTTTTTCTTAAAAAATGAAACAACGAAATGTTCTCTATATGGAATCCTCAATATGGCCTTCCATCAAGAAAATTTTTAGAAAACCTATGTTGTATTCTAGATCACTTATTAATATTGCATCTAATTTTATGTTTTGGTTTGATAAATGGAATGATTTTCCACTTATTTCTTTGGATGAACCTATAAAATTTCCTATTGACTATAATATTTCTAAAAATGGATATTAGTATTCTTCAGACTAGGATTTACCCAATGATATTAATGATATAATTAAAAATTATCATTTTTTCTAATAGAAATGTGATTTTAGTTTAATAACCTATAAAAAATAGAATTTCTGACTCTAACCACTAATAAATTTATTATATAATCAATTAAAATCATGATTTTTCATTTGTTGAAATACATTGATATGCATTGGTATAGACCCTCCAGATTCAACCTTGACTGGATAATAACCCACAATTAGGTTTCTTATGATTGTTGTATTAAATTATTTGGTATTCAACATTGCTCCAGAATGTTTCTTGTGCAGCCAACACATAGTGGATTATTTCCATATATTCATATTCTATGATACATATTTTTCTTTATGAAAATATATACTTGATGATTATTATCTCATATGTATTGGTTTAGAATCCATCTGGCTACATCAACAATGATACACTATTGGGGACGCTTCCCAACAAGTTTGATGGCTCTTTATAGATGTTGTAGCCGAACTGATGCATTTTATCTCATATGATATAAATTATATTATTCATCATAATAATGCAATAAATTTTCATGTACTTCATGATAATATTTTCACTACAATCAAAGAAGCCGATATGATGAAAACTAGTTCCTTCCAAAACTCTGTCAAATATCTTATTATTATTCATTATCTCGGAATATAGATAACACATAGAAAACCAAGGGTCATTCTTGAAGTATTATAGAAATCCTATTTTCCTATGTAGATCAAGATCAATTTGGATGATGCCTCAATAGGCAACCCATGAACCACAAGTTTTGGAGTGGTGTGAAGATATCATAATGAAAAAATCCTTGGATTCATTCATAGTACTTGTGGTTTTCCTACCGATATAGAAGTTGAGATGTATATAATCATTATTATGGTTGATTTTTTTTCATGGAAAGATTCTGTAATAACATATGGATGGAAAGAGACTCCACCACCATAGTTCAATCCTACCGAAATGGTGTGCTTCCCCTTTCTCAGACCCTCAAACAAATATGGTTGGACTACATCCAACACCTTTCTAAGAAAATAATGTAATCACTCATGATTATCATGAGGTGATTATAGTGAATTAAATTCTTGAAAAAAACCTATTAAAAAATTGAATCACATGGTTGGAAAATCTTCCAACGTATCGTATTTCTTTTCATGAAAAATATTGGAAAGAAATTCTTATATTCAGAATATTGTAGCTCTTTAACATTCATTTTATATATATTTGTTCATAGGCCTTTGGAACAAGGAATCTACATTTAAAAAAAAATCATTCCTACCATTATGAAGGTAGTTTTAATATAGATTTAGGTAATTCATACATAATTGGGAATATATTTTCACAAGGATATTCAAGTGGTATCATCACTGTTTATGGTGTATCTTCTGGATAGAAAATGAAGTGAAAAGGTATCCAGTTTTTATTATAACATGTTTTGAGATCTTCATATTTGAAAAATAATTTTGTTTTTTATCATTATTGGTCTATTGGACATACAAAGGCTAATATTGTGAAGGCTCCAATGACATGTCATCATTATAGAAAACCTAGCCAACTGAAATGTTTATGCGATATAATGTCTCAAGGAAGTAAGGATAGATCCAAATTCACCAATACCTCAAAGGTTCATACCAATTCATACAATGGTGGTGGATATTATCCTCAGTAAAAGGGGAAGTTCATGTTCATATTAAATATTCTGGAGGATCTAATAATTTATTTCATTATACATTGGAGTATGAACCAAAGGAATCTGAATAACGGCTAACTATAATTTGAGGTACAGTGTTTATTCCATCATTTTTCAGTCCTTGATTTTTATATGAAGTTTCTAATAATTATTTTATATCCTAAAATTGAATATATGTCTTAGGGGTACATTCATATCTTATGTATTTATTTTTTGATCTTTTACCCCTTTGGGGAAGAGGGTTATATTAGGATTCTAGTGTCTAATGTGTCAGTTGATGATAGATGACATCAAGGTGGTTTGGGACTTATTAGTGATTGATCTTGACATATTAAACTTGATAATTATACTGTAATAGATGATAAGTTTTAATGACTACATAAACTAGTATTGTCATTGGGTTTAGTTCAAATTTAACAATGGGGTCACACATGTATTTTAGGGTGAGTGGGACTCTATAAATAGAAGGATGTGTCACACTACTCCTCATGATAGGGTAATCTCATTCCAATTTTCAAAGAATATTCTTTATTTTTTCCCCTTATTGGGGAACCTTGATTTTTGGAATGGTGTGTGTGTGTGTCATATGGACTTTCTTGTAAATTTTTATAGTTTACCATCATATTGAGATCTCATGTTTTCTATTGACCAAATCTAATGAATAAGGAAAATTTTTTATCCATGTTATTGAATGGATCATTATGAGTTAGTGTAACTTGAAGTGAAGCTTTTGGAAGTAGAGGGTAATGGATTAATTATTCTTAGTGTGTCACAACGGTCATCTTCATTCCTTTTGTCTATGAAGGAAGTTTAGTGTCACATACTTTTTATCAACTATCAAATGTTAAATAAGGTGATTTTTAAGAAATAAAATACCATTCCTAGGATTGATGCTCTCTTTCATCTATTTACATGGTCTTGTTAGTTTTCAATAATTGACCTATTTCCAAGGTACCACTAGTTTATAGTCTGAAAAGAGGATATACCTATGACATAATTTAAGAGCTTGTGTGGAGATTTTTACTCTCTATTTACGCTATTCAGATTAAATAATTATCATGTTGTGTGTATGTATTTGATTAACAACATCATTCATCGGTTCTTAAAACATTTCATTATAATGATTTCAGATGATTGTTTAATTTAAACTATGTCAGTGGAAGAGAACATCAACCGTTTTTTTATCATTCTTAGAACATTAAGTAATCATCATCTATATGGTAAGATTTCCAATTCTATGTTTTTTATTCATGAAGTAATCCTTATAGGGTATGTTATATATGATAGGGATGTCTCAATGATTATTGAAAAGGTATAGGTAGTTATGTACTTGGATTAGGCCATAAACAAGTTAGGTATATGATGATTCTGGGGGATGGTTGTTTATTAAATGCATTTTGATTGTGACATCTCCAAGCATTCATCACTGATGAAATATTTAACCCATAAGGCTATAAATATTGATTAAAAAGAAATTTGATAGAGGTATTTTTTTTAATTTAATTTGAGATTCACTTCAGATCCACTTATAATTCATACAAAACTAGAGTTATGTTATGAGTTTTTCTACAACATATTTGTGATGGGTATAGTGTTAGTATTGTTGATGGAGTGATAGGTGGTAGTCTATAGATCTCAATTGTTAAACCCTCTAGAAAATAACAACCCCTACCACTATATTAAGATTAGAAGTGGTTATGCATGCACTCAAAATGTGGCATCAATACTTTTTGAAGAAAAAGTAGTATATTATAATCATAAGATCATGAGGTATATTTTTTACATATAGGAATCTAAGAATTGCATAGAGACCCTAGTAGGAGTATTTAAAGACTTTTGATTTTCATATTTTTATACTCTTATAAAATGGAATGCGCTCGGTAATGCACTTAGTAGTAAATTTCCAACAAAATAATTGTTGTAATTAGTGGATGATTGTTCATTTATGAGTATGTTTTCTAAGATGATACTAGGAATGAAAAAAGTTGCTGGGAATGTATTTATACCAATAATGATGGAATACTCATAGTTTTATGAGTGGGTTCTTCTTTATCAGATGTATTAAAATGATTAATATAGATTTACTAAAATTATTTTGTGGTGGGGAGACTTCAGGTGAGTGTTATTAGTATCCCAATGGATCATTTTTCATCCACAACAGGTTTCTTTTTACAATTTTTCTAAATAAGGAGTTGATGGATTTTGGACACAATTCATGTTGATCTATACACCTAGGTAATATGAATAAGTATAATGATTTGAGATGTTTTTATGGGTGTCTAGGAATGAGAAGTTCAATTTTGCATTTTGTATCACGTTGAATTACTTTTCAAATAATTAAGGAAGAATAATAGATACCTTTTGTTTGTTGAATTCATTAACCATTTTGTTATGGAAATAAGATTTTATTTATATGGATTTTATTATTTGTTTACAATGGAATCATATTGGGAATGATGCAATTTGGGTTTCCATTGATCATCTCAAAAACATTGGTGCATTTCATCTCTATCAAGGACACAATGAAGGCAGAATAACCTATAGAATTTAATGTCTTTTTAAATTTGAGACATTATGGAATTCCCTCAATATTTAATTTTAATAGGGACCCATGTCTCACATATATGTTTTGGGAAGGTTTTAAAGAGGTAATGAATTCCCATTTAAATTTAACTATAGTTTTTCAACCGCATATGAATTTAATGATAGAGAGAGATATCTATTCAGGTTCTTCTGGATATGCTCTAATCGTGTGTGATTCATTTCAGTGGAACATGAGAAAATAAATTTACAATGGACTGATATTCTTATAAAAATATTTATCAATATTTAATAATTATGGTTCCCTTTGAGTCTTTCTATAGAAGGCTGTGTGATCTCCCTTATATTGGGTAGAGTTGGGAGAGAAGTCCTTAGCTCAACTGAGTCTTGTTCAGGAGTAAACTGAGATGTTGAAATTGATTTGGAATTGATTGATCATGTCACAAAGTTATCAATAATCATATATACATTATCATTTGAAATTTCTCAAATTTGAGGTTGGAGATCGTGCCTTTAATAGAGTTTCATCTCGCATATGAAATCGTTAGTTGTGTAATAAGGGTATGTCAGCTCTAAGGATTATAGGACCCTTGTATATCAATAGATGACTATGAAAGGTGTAATATTGGTTGTAATTACCATCTTGTTTGATATACATCCATGATGTGTTTCATGCTTCCTTATTGATGAGGTATCAACCAAATCCTTCTAATTTGATTGAATGATAGGATGTCAATCTTCTTCTCAACATCTCTATGGTCGAAAAACCATTTTAGATTATAGATCATAAAGTGAATTTGTTTCATGATAAAATTATAGATACCCAAAGCTTTAAGTACATGGATACTACATTACTTTTGTGGAAAACATAATACATAATAAAAATAGACACTCAAAGACCATATTAGTTTAGTGACTTTGGAAACTCGGAACAAAATATTCTAAACATGGAGAATGATTTTCAACATCTACCATAATGTTATTCCCCTTTTATTAACCTAAAACCTTTATTTATATCCTAGGGAAATGAAAAAATAAACCAGGTGAGCTGAAATTCTTAGTAAGGGTAAATATGGAGGAAATAAAACAGTCCTTAAACATTTGAAGGTAAACCATGAGCATAATATCTAAACATCAAAATCATGATCAATGACATAAAACATGGTAGTACATAAGTAATATATCATAAAGGATCATTAATCATGATAAACTAGCATGGGAATAAAACAAGTCATCGTGGCATACATTAAGCACATGATATGATTTTCATAGTATCCAAGGTATTGCTACCTAGACCAACACACTGGACAAAGTCCATTACTAAACCGGGATTACTTGTTGTTCCAGCCCTGTATTACTAAACCAGATTCACTTTATGTTCCATCCATGTCTTCTCATGAGATATTAATCATTGAAAAATTCATTGGAGGGAGATATAGGTCCCCCCAATCTCATATTGAAATCATTCTTACGTGTGCCACAACACAATCATAAATCATGCATCATAACCCAAATAATTAAATGGGTTTCATAAACATCATCCTATCTTAACATAATCCATATTAAAAAGTAGATACATTTAATTATAAGAAAAATAAAATCATGAAAATAATATATACATTATACCTGAAACATAATCATACTAAATAATTTCACCTTATATGGGAAATTGTTTTGAATAAACACTTGAAATGAATTCTTGAAGAAAATATCCCTCTTTCATTGAAATCTTTTTCTTTTCTCAAAATGCCATGAGATTTTAATAAATAATTTTTTTTGAAAATAATCATGAAATATTGTATAGAAATATTCATGGAAATAAGGCATTATAAAACTTTAAAAATCTATTCATGATATATAAGTTAAAAAAACATTCTTCTCGTACTTTCAACGGAAAAGTCAAAAAGTACCGTATATTGTAAACAAAGGAAAGATTCCTTCAATAAAATGTGTTAAAAGTCAAAAAAAGGGTAAAATTGATTTAAACCAATATGGAAGAATAATAAACATTTTATGAAAACAATTTTAGAAAACAAGGAATTGGATGATAAACATAACCCTAGTAAATACTTACGAATAAACAATATCGGATAAGAGAGAGATTGGAATGATTATCCCTTACCATATGTCCAATTTCTTCCATATGTTTTTGAGACACATGTATAGTGGTTTTAAGCATATCATTAACTTGTAACTAAACCATAATAATATTTATGATATCATATATGATTAACTTATGACTTTATATTAACTGTGCATTTGACAATTCCAGGTTAATGTAGTGGTTTGGATAAAATCGTATCATTTATCGTATGTGATTGGACTTGTTGTTCTTATATCATGATATAATTACTTCTAGAAATTAAAAAATGATTTATATATCATATATATTTAGGATATATATGTATATAATAGATAGATAAATGAAATAAAATACACCGTTCATGGAGACGGGAGACCGTATTTACGCATGAACGCTATTTTCATTTCCATATTGAATTGAATGGAAGTAAGTAGAGTATATATATATATATATATAAATAAATTAGAAATATTATGTCATAAATTTTATCATTAATTATTATATATATATTTTAGAATCATTCTTGAATAGTTAACATGGAGAATGAATCTCATCGCGTCATAGAGACAGTAGTCCGTACGTACGCACAAGTGACGATATTGTTCCCATAACTGTTGAATGGTATTGGAGTGGATTATATAATATCACAGAATTACTATCACTTTATAATAATCATCTATAGTTATTATTTCTACCATTATACCCATCCAAGCAAGGTGGTGGTGGAAAAACAGATTACACCACGGCGTGGAGAGGACATTCCATGTGTACACACGCACAATGATTTCATTTCCCATAGGATGAATAGTAGGTGAAATTGGGTTGGTTAATATTTAAAATAAAATATCAATATATGAAGGATAATTATGTTATTACTTTATTATGAAACTACAGAATAAGTGGAAGTAGAAGAAGAAATGAATTTGAAAGAATCTGTAAAGGATATTACCTCTTCTTTGACGTGCCTCTTCTAAACTTCCTCTTATGGCACTGAAGTTGGTCTTTGAAGAAGACCAGAACCTCTAGTATATTTATAGGGAAGTGGAGAAGTGAAATATTCAGGTTTTTCCATAGCCTTAATTCTCAATGTGGTGTGAGCAGGAGAGGGAGGAGGTTCCCTTTTATAAGAGAAGAGAGGGGCACTTTTGGAAACCTCTAAAATATTAATTTATAATAAACTCAAACCCCACATAGAAACCTCCATAAATGACTCAAATCATAATAATATATGCGATAGGGTTTTAATATCATCAAAAAATAAGATTTAGGCATCTTGGTAATTTATTTCAAACCTTATCAACATGATTTTTCCTTACTTAATGTATTTAATTTTATTTGTGGTAATAGTATTCTAAATTTTAAATTGATCTAAATAGTTAATTATGTGATGTGAATTGTCCTTGATTGGATACGTTATAAAATTTTAGACAATATAAATTTCATTTTATAATTTTTAAATATTTTTTGTGATTTTTGAACAATTTAATAATATGTTATATTTATAAAATAACAATAGTATCAATTGTGACACTATTCATTTATTTGAAGTTAAATAAGATCCAAAAAATATATATTTCCAAAAAAAATATTTAATAGATTTATAACTTGTCATATTAATCTAAAAAAATTCATGGATCACATTAATTTTTTAATATATATTATTTATTTTAATATTTCAAAACCATTTATTTGTTATTTATGTTAATAAAATAATTACTAGAACATTGTTGTATAATTATATAATATACTTATATGTTGGATAAAAATTAAAAATAAAATTTTATAATTAAGATACATATTATAAGTTTCATAATAATTTTTTTACTCGAATTTATCATCTTAAAATAACAATTTTTAATGTGGTATATTTATTAAATTATGAACCTGACATCTTGGACATCATTTAAAATAAAATAATATAAATGTCTTAATATATTATATAAGGCTCAAAATGGCTCCAAAATAGACCTTTGGATGATTAGGGTAAATATATACTTGACCAATAAGTTTTGGTCTAGTTTGTGGTCTTTTTAATAGGTATTATTAATTTAATAAAAACAATATGATTGATTTGTCACTAAAAAAATAATTTCTATATCATTAATGTATAAGATATTAAGGTAATTAAATATTTTTTAAAAATTATAAATAAATTAACATGATAAATAAAAACCATTTAGCTTTCAAATGAATATTTATAATCAAATTTATATTCTGAATAACTTTATATTAAAAATAATCTAATTATTAATGTTTGATTGAGACATATTTCACTTTCTTTTAAATAAAAAAAATAAAAGGTCTTAATCAAATACAAGTGTGTTCCATTAGATTCCATTTCTACCCAAGTATGATTTAGGTCAAAATATAATCATCCAATTATATTAAGAAAAGTTTTAGGGTATTTTTATAATATTATATTTATCCTTAATTAGATGATTTACCTTTAACTATGGTAAATAAAATTTGTTGTAGTTACTATTAAAAATTCCTAAAAATAAAAGGTATATTATTAACATAATATGGACCTACTAAATATACATATGGAATCCATTTTTCCAAATTCAAATCACACATGTTTTAGTATTTAATTTATAAATAATCCCATTGTCGAAAAAAACAGGTTTTTTTTAAAACATCGCAAAAGATTGAAATGATTTAACCTATGAATTCTATGTAAAATTAATGCTAATGACATAAATTATATTATATGGTAAAAATATATTCTATTTATACTTTAAAAACATTCAATATTATAATTTATCCATATAAATTATCTTGATGAAACATTTCTTTTTATTTAAAATTTAGCGTATTTTTACAATTCATCAAAATAAGAAACCTATCAAAAAAAATTCAAAAATTAATTTAATGTAAATTTTTATATCCTGATTCCAAAAAAGAATTTTATTTTGTCATATTTAACTTATAAACAAGTCAAAAACTATATTTAAAGTGGGTGCACCATCAAAAGGTGGCAAAACTACATTTTTGAAAAAATACTTAATTTAGCTGAATAATTTATTTTGTTCTCATACCGTGTTCTATAAAATGTGTAAGATGAGTTATAATGTCATAAAAGTCAAAATTTAGTTACTATTATTGATAATAGCTAGTTCATAATAATATTATAACAAAATATCAATGTTTAGTAAAACTCAGTATTGCGTACAACACATGCTACTGAGGAAGGTTTCTCTTATGTGCAACACAATCCTAGAATAGTGTTTGCGTATAATAAAAGATAATACGATGTTGCATATAGCACAACCTAATTTTGGTGTAGCATACACCACAAGACATCAATGAAATTAAAATAATATTTTTCATAAAATCTCGGGGTGTTACATTCTACCCCACTAAAAATGAATTTCGCCCTGAAAATTCATCGTGGTTATAAATGGATAACTATTTGAAAGTTTCTTTAATAGAAACACACATAGTAAAAAGGAATACCAAAAACTAAACTTTAAAAACTAAAGTATGAAATGTAAAAGTTACGCAAATTAACTAATCATTGGGTTTACACATAGGATGGAAAAGGTGAAAATATGGATATGGAAGAGAAATATAACAATCAAGTTCTAATGGAGAGTGGTAGAGGACATGGCTATGAAAAATCCAACATTCACAAAGGCATAAATTTTTTATGTTATAAAGTACCATCTGATTCATCAGATTTCATGGAAATATTGAATTTTTTTGCAAGATCACTTCCCCAATGTTGAAAATTTTTTGAATTAAAAGAAATAATTACTTGATTTTGTTACAATCTCTCTATTGTTGGTGCCTTGAACAACTTCCACTTCATCTCTTAAAGAAATGAAGTCAAATTTGCCTTACATGAAGTGTTAGTTAATCATGTGATATAATGATAGGTCATTCAATCTGCCTCAAACATAAGAATAGAAATAGTTATATACATAAGTCCATCTATAGTGAGATTAATCATATATGGTTCCAAAGATGGACTTATACTTCATCTATTACACCACTTAATAAAAATAATTTCTACAAACCATAGACTTCCTATAGGGAAATGGCTGGCGATAAAGTCCTATCGCACTTCAGTTGTGGGTTCAATTACCACAAACTTCTCCGACGCGATGGGTTGTCACATGTCCTATGGGTTTTCCTTTTTCTAGAACTATACTATTATAACATTCCATAAATAATATCGAAAAAAAAATTCTATCCTTAATCAATATTATCTTATGTCAAACTTAATCCATTCCAATCTTTAGGCTTATCCAAAATACTTCTGTGCAATCTCATGTTATAATAAAAAATATTACTAGATAGGTCATCTTCCAAGCATGTAAATACCATCATTTATCCCCCATATATCAGAAAATATTTCAATTTGGTCACATTACATACATTTTAATACCTTAATTATGTATTCTCTAGAAAAATGAATAACCATATAATATTTGTGAAAATATGAATGCTATCAAAAGTTAACACTTTCCACATACCAAGATCCCAAAATTTCTATATTCTCAAACCGTGATATCTCATTATCCTTATATCAGTCATGAGCTCCATAACACTATCAAACATCTCATTGTCTTCATATCCCTTCATTATGCGCATATCATCTACTTTCCAAAAATATCTGAATAACCTTTCATGGTTATCGGTACAATTCAACATATACATTCAAATAAATTAAGAAAAACAATAGTGTAACAATCCATGATGTTTCTTTATTCCATAGTACCATTAAATTACCTAGACAACATAACTCTTGATAAACATACATTCATTCCACTACCTTCTTAAACCATTGACAAAGCTTCATCATTTTATTCCTAAACACTTCTTTCGTCTCATATATCATTTGTATTATCTTCATCATCATCAACATAAATACTATTCATACAACCATTCTAATTCTCCTCATAAGATTTTCCTTTAGGGAATTGGTTTCCATAATTCCCCGTACATTCCACATTTAAAATATTTAACCGTTGTTGATGTCTTAGCAATACCATTTCCTTTGTCCGTGGTGTTAACTTAACCTTTTCCTTTCCAATTACTGTCTTTGTGTCCTCCTTTTCCACACCCAAAATATCTTCCAGTTCCATTGAAACATTCTCCTTGATGTATCTTCCCACATGATTTGCATGGGGGAAATTGAACATTCTTTCCTCTATAATCATCATGAAATGGCATCTTTCTCTTATTAGCTGAGTCAGGAAACTTACCAATGTTGAGATTATCGATCATATTATGGGATTTCTGATTAGGGATAATAATGATGTTTGGACTTCCAAATTCTGTTTCAATTGGTTTCTTATGAATAATATCATTCCATTATCCATCATATCCTCCATTATGATGAATATTCTTGTTTCCAGTCATTTTCTAAAACCCAAAAAGAATAGTATGAGAGGCAAAAATTATACATGGAAAATAACATAATAAATGGAGAGTACCTTCAATATCTAACATATTAGGTTCAATTATATGATTTTACCTATAATTCTAGGACTAAAACCTATACTTATAGGTAACCTTGATGACATCCCTAGAGATACCTTAGAAATATCTCTGGGGATCTCTCTAAAGTTTTCACATCCTAGTTTCCATAGGTGAACTAAACCTTTGTTGTGATACCAACTGTAGTGACCCAAATCATGACATACATGGATATTACTTTACTTTTTCCGGATAACATAATACATGAACAAAACAGACGCCCAAAGATCATTTTAGTTTAGTGTCTTTGGAAACTCCGAACAAAATCTTCTAATCAGGGTGAAAGATCTTCAAAATCTCCCATAAAGTTATTCCCCTTTTTTTAACCTAAAACCTTAATTTATAACTTAGGGAAAATAAAACATAAATAGGGTGATCTAAAATGCTAAGTAAGGGTAAACATGGAGCACATTAAACAATCCATAAACATTTGAACGAAAAAACATGAGCATAAAATCTAAACATCAAAATGTTGAGCAATGACATAAAACATTGCAGTACATAAGGCATAGATCAATAAGTAACATTAATCATCATAAAAAAACATCGGAATAAAAAATGAAATTGTCTAATCCATTAACCACATGAGATGATTTCTATAGTATCCAAGGCATTGTTGTCTAGACCATCATATTGGATAAAGTCCATTACTGAACCGTGTTTACTTGTCGTTCCAGCCTTGTATTACTGAACTAGAATCACTTATTATTCCAACAATTTCTATCTCATGAGATATAAATAATGACCCAATAAATTAGAGTGAGATATAGGTCCCAGCCATCTCATATTGAAATCATTCTTACATGTGCAACAACACAATCATAAATCATGCATCATAACCCAAAGAATAAAATGGATTTCATAAACATAATCTCATCTTAACAAAATCCATATAAAAAAAGGATACATTTCATTATAATAAAAATCAGACCATTCAAATAATAGAGAAATTATACTTTAATCATAATTGTACTAAATAATGACACCTTATATGGGAAATACATTTGAATAAACACTTGAAATGAATTCTTGAGGAAAATATCATTTCTTCTTCAAAATCATTTTATTTTCACAAAATATCAAGCGATTTTAAAATAAAATATTTTTTTTAGAAAATAATCATGAAATCTTGTAAAGGAAGATTCATGGAAATATTTCATTATGAAATTGTAAAAATCCATTCACGCCGTATAAGATAAAAAAAACATTCTTCTCATACTTTTTTTGAAAAGTCAAAAAGTACCTTATATGTTTAACAAAGGAATGATTCCATAAATACAATGTGGTAAAAGTCAAAAAAGGGTAAAAATGACTTTAAACATACATTGAAAAATATTAAACATTTTATGAAAACATTTTTATAAAAATCGATAGGGATGATAAACATAACCCCAAAAATACTTTCGAATAAGTAATCTCGGATAAGAACGAGGATTGAATAATTATCCATTACCTTATATCCAATTTCTTCAGTATGATTCTGAGACTCAGGTATATCGGGTTTAAACATATTATTAACTTGTAATAGAACCATAATAATATTTATCATATCATATATGTTTCACTTATGACTTTATATTACCTGTGCATTTGACAATTCCACGTTAAAGCAGTGGTTTGGATAAAATCGTATCATTTATCGTATGGGTTTGGACTTGTTGTTATTATATCATGATATAATTACATCTAGAAAGTAAAAAATGACTTATATATCATATATATTCAGGATATATACGTATATAATAGATAGTCAAATTAAATGAAATACAGTGTTCATGGAGACGGTAGACCGTACATATGCATGAACGCTGTTTTCATTTCCTTATTGAATTAAACGGAAGTTAGTAGAGTACATATATATATATATATATATCAGTAGCATTATTATGTCATAAATTTTATCATTATTTTTGATATATATACATTATAATCATTTTGGAATGGTTAACATAGAGAATGAATCTCATCGCGTCGTGGAGACGGTTATCCGTACGTACGCACGAGCGGCGATATCATTCCTATAAATGTTGAATGGTATTGGAGTGGATTATATATTATCATATAATTATTATAATGTTATAATAATAATATGTTGTTATTATTTCCACTATTATACCATTCTAAGTAAAGTGGTGGGCGAAAAATAGATTACACCACGGCGTGGAGATGATATTTCGTACGTACGCACGCGTGGTGATTTCACTTTCTGTAGGATGGATAGAATGTGAAATATTGTTGGTTAATATTTATAATAAAATATCATTATATAATTGATACGTATGTTATTACATTATTAATAAACATCAAAATAAGTTGAAGTAGAATAAGAAATGAATTTGAAAGAATCGGTAAAGGATATTACCTCTTCTTTGACGCGCCTCTTCTAAACCTCCTCTTAGGGCACTAATGTTGGTCTTTGAAGAAGACCAGAAACTCTAGTATGTTTCTAGGGAAGTGTATAAGTGAAATTGGTGGGGTTAGTTAGAGATTGAAGGCTCAAGGTTCTGTGAGGAGGAGAGGGAGGAGGTTCCCTTTTATAAGATAAGAGAGGGGCACTTTTGGAAACCTTTGAAATATTAATTTATAATAAACTCAAAACCCACTAAAAAACATCAAACAATGACTAAAATCAGAATATTAGATGATATAGGTTTGTAATCTCATCAACTAATAAAATTTAGACATGTTGGTAATTTATTTTAAACCTTATCAACATGATTTATCCGTATTTAATCTATTAAATTTTATTTGTGTTAATCATATTCTAAATTTTAAATTGTTATAAATAATTACTTATGTGTTGTGAATTGTCTATAATTGGATATTCTGTGAAATTTTAGTCCATATAAATTTCATTGTATAATTTGTAAATATTTTTTGTGATTTTTAAACAATTTTATAATATGTTATTTTTATAAGATAACAATAGTGTTAATTTTGACACTATTCATTTATTTGAATTTAAATAAAATTCCCAGAAAATATATTTTCTAAAAAAACGATTTAAAATATTTAAAAAAGTCATATTCTTCGAAACAATTCAGGGAGCACATTAATTTGTTCATATATTATTTATTTTAAAATTTATTAAACCATTTATTTTTCATTTCTCTTAATAAAATAATTACTAGAACATATTTGTATAATTATTTAATTAACATATTTGTTGCATAGAAATTAAAAAAAATATCCTTTGATGAAGATAAATATAATACCTTTCTTAATAAAATTTTTAATTGAATTTATCATCTTAAAATCACAAATTTTTAAATTATTATATTTATTAAATTATGAAGGTGACATTTTTGACATGATTTTAAATAAAATAATATAAATGTCCTAATATATTTTATAAGGCTCAAAAATGGTCCACTAATACACCCTTGGATTCTTAGGGTATAGATATACTCGACCAATAATGTTTGGTCAAGGTTCTGGTTCTTTTGATAGGTATTATTATTTTAATAAAAACTATATTTCTGATTTTTCACTAAATAAATAATTTCTACATCATTAATTTATAAGCTATTTAGGTAATTTAATATTTTATAAAAATTAAAAATAAATTAAGATGATAGTAAAGGAATTTTAGCTTTCAAATGAGTATTTATAATCGAATTTATATTCTGTAAAACCTTAAATTATAAATAATATAATTATTAAAGATTGAGTGAGACATATTTCACTTTCCTTTAAATAAAATAAATAAAAGGTATTAATCATATAAAAGTGGGTTCCATTAGATTAAATTTCTACCAAATAATGATTTAGGGAAAAATATAATCATTCCAATAAATTATGAGAAGTGTTATTATAATTTTATAATATTATATTTACCCTTAATTACCCAATTTACCTTTAACTATGGTAAATAAAATTTACCGCAGTTACTATACACATTGCCTAAAAGTCAAAGGTAGCATATTAAAATAATTTTTACTTACTGATTCCAAATATGTAATACATTTTCCAAAATTCAAAACACAGAAGTTGTAGTATTTAATTTAAAATTAATCTCATTGTCGAAAAAATGGGGTTTTATTTAAAACATTGCAAAAGATTGAAATGATTTAACCTATGAATACTCTGTAAAATTAATGATAATGACATACATTATATTAAATGGTAAAAATATATTCTATTTATACTTTAAAACCATTCAATATTATAATTTAACCATATAAATTATCTTGATGAAAAGAGTTGTTTTTATTTACAATTTAGCGTATTTTTACAATTCATCAAAATAAGAAACTTATCAGAAAAAAAATAAAAAATTTATTTAAAGTAAATTTTTATTTCCTGATTCGAAAAAGAATTTTATTTTGTCAAATTTAACTTATAAAAATTCCAGAAACTAGATTTAAAGTGGGTGCTCTATCAAAATGCGTCAAAATATCAATTTTTTAAAAAATACTTATTTTAGTTGAAAATTTTATTTTGTTCTCATACCATTTTCTATAAAATGTGTAAGATTTATTATACTGTCATAAAATTCAAAATGTAGTTACTAATATTCATAACATCTAGTTCAAAATAATATTATAACAATATATCATTGTTTAGTAAAACTCAGTATTGCGTACAACACACACTATTGAGGAAGGCTGCTCTTATGTGCAACACAAGCCAAGAATAGTGTTTGCAAATAATACCAGCTAGTACGATGTTGTGTATAGCACAAGATAATTTTTTTCTAGGGTAAAACACAAATCATAAATTAAATTAAAAGAATATTTTTCATAAAATCTCGTAGTGTTCAATTTTACCCCCCCTTAAAATGAATTTCTCCCTTGAAATTCGTTGGGGTTATAAATATGTTACTACTTGAAATTTTCTTTAATAGAAACCCACATTTTAAAAAATAATACCAAAACATTACATTAAAAACTATTGTATGAAACGTAATGTTTACCCAAATTGACTAATCCTTGGGTTTCCACATAGGAGAACGTAGGTGAAAATATGTATATGGAAGAGAAATCTAACCATCAAGTTCTGATGGAGAGTGGTAGAGAACATGGCTATGAAAAATCCAACAATCACAAAGCCATAAATTTGTGATCTTCTATGGAACCATATGATTCATCAGTTATGAGGGCTGTACGAAAACATTTTTTAAAATTTCATTTCCCTAATGTTGAAGAATTTTTTAATAAAAAGAAATATTTAATTGATTTTGGTACAATCTCAGTATTTTTATTGCCTTGAAAAATTTACTCTACATCTCTTAAACAAATGAAGTTTAATTTGAGTTATGTGAAATGTTAGCAGATCATTCGATAGAATTATAGGTCATTCCATTTGTTTGAAAAATAAGGTTAGCAATAGATATATACGTATGTCCATCTATGGTGAGAATAATAGTATATGGTTCAAAAATAGACTTATACTTAATCTATCATACCACTTAATAAAACTAATTTCTATAAACCAGGGACTTCCTATAGGCCATAGGTAGGCGATAAAGGCATGTCTCACTTCAGCTGTGGGTTCGATTCCCACACCGTTGTCCGACATGACGGGTTGTCGCCTATCCTACAGGTTTTCCTTTATTCTAAAACTATACTATTATAACTTTCTAGAAATAATATCAAAAAAAAGTTTTAGCCTTAATCAAAATTATCTTATGTCCATCATAATCCATTCCAATCTTTAGGCTTATCCAAAATACTTCTGTCCAATCTCATAGTATAACGGAAAAGATTCCTAGAGAGTTCATCAACCAAGCATGTAAATACCATAATTTTCCCCCATATATCATAAAATATATGTTGTTGGTCACATTCCAGACCTGTGAATACCTTAATTATGTATTCTCTTCACACATGAATAACCATATAATCTTTTTGAAAACATTAATGCTATCAAAATTTAACTCCTTCTACATACCAAAATCCCAAAATTTTTATATTCTCAGACCATGATATCACATTGTCCTTATATCAGTCATGAGATCCTTAATACTATCAAACATCTCATTATCTCATTATCCCTTCATTATGCGCATATCATCTACTTTCAAAAAATATCTGAATAACATTTCATGTTTAATGGTACCATTCAACATATACTTTCAAATACATTTGGAAAAACAATAGTGTAACAATCCTTAGATGTTTATTTATTCCATAGTACCATTAAATTACCTATACAACATAACTCTTGAAAAACATACAATCATTCCAATACCTTCTTAAACCATTGACCGAACTTCATCATTTTATTCCTCAACACTTCTTTCATCTCATAAATCATTTTTAATCTCTTCATCATCATCAACATAAATTCTATTCATACAACCATGCTGATTTTCTTCATGAGATTTTCCTTTAGGGCATTGGTTTTCATAATGCCAGTACATTCCACATTTAAAACATTTAACCATTGTTGATCTCTTAGAAATACCGTCACCCTTGTCTATGGTGTTAACTAAACCTTTTCCATTGCAATTACTGGATTTGTGTCCTAATTTTCCACACCTAAAACATCTTCTTGTTCCATCAAAACATTATCCTTGATGCCTCTTCCCACATGATTTACATGGTGGAAATTGTACTTTCTTTTGTCTATGATCATCATGAAACTCTATCTTTCTCTTATTAGCTGAGTCATGAAACTTAACAAATTTGAGAGTATTGATCATATTATGACATTTTTGATTAGGAATAATAATGATGTTTGGACTACCAAATCCCATTTCATTTGGTTTCCCATGAGAAATATCATTCCATTGTCCATAATATTTTCTATTATCGTGAATATTTTTGTTTCCAACAATTTTATAAAACCCAAAAAAAAATAGCGTGAGAGAAAAAATCATACTATAAAAATAACCTAATAAATGGGGAGTACATTAAATATCATAAATCTTATGTTTAATTCTACGATCATTACTGTAATTATAGGACTATAACCTATACTTATACTTAACATTATGGACATCCTTATCCATACCTTCAAAATATATCTAGGGATCTCTATAATGTTTTTGAATCCTAGTTTCCAAAGGATAACTAAACCATTTCTCTCATACCAACTGTAGAATCCAATATCTTGACGTACATGGATATTACATTACTTTTTCGGGAAAAATAATACATAAAAAAATAGATTCCAAAAGATAGTATTATTTTAGTGTCTTTGGAAACTCAGAACAAAATATTCTAATCATGGTGAAAGATCTTCAACATCTCCCATAAAGTTCCTCCCCTTTTTTTAACATAAAACCTTTATTTATATTCTGGGGATAAGAAAACATAAAAAGGGTGAGCTCAAATACACAATAAGGGTAAACATGGATAACATAAAACTATCCATAAACATTTGAACATAAAAACATGAGGATAAAATCTAAACATAAAAATCATGAGCAATAACATTAAACATGGATGTACATAAGGCATAGATCATAAAGGAACTTTAATAATGATAAACTATCATGGAAATAAAGTGTGTAATTGTGGAATACATTAAGAACATGATATTATTTCCATAGTATCCAAGGCATTACTGCCTGGACCTCCATAGTGGACAAAGTCAATTACTGAACTGGGTTTACTTTCCATTCCAGCCCTGTATTACTGAACCAGATTCACATTCTATTCCAGCCATGTCTATCTCAAGATATATAAATCAATACCCAATTCATTGGAGGGAAATATACATTCCACCCATCTCATATTGAAATCATTCTTACATGTGCCACAACACAATCATAAATCATGCATCAGAACCCCAAGAATAAAATGTGTTTCATAAACATCATCCCATCTTAACATAATCCATATTAAAAAAATTGATACATTTAATCATAAGAAAAATAAATCCATGAAAATAATAGAGACATTATATTTGATACATAATCATAATAAATAATTCCACCTTATATGGGAAATAGTTTTTAATAAACACATGAAATAAATTCTTGGGAAAAATATCCTTTCTTCTTCAAAATAATTTTCTTTTCTCAAAATGGTGTGCGATTTTAAAAGAAAATAATTTTGTTGAAAATAATAATGAGATCTTTTATAGGAAGCATCATGTAAATAAGTCATTATGAGATCGTAAAAATCCATTCACGCTATATAAGTTAAAAAAATATTCTTCTCGTACTTTTTCCGGAGAAGTCAAAAAGTACCTTATATTGTAAACAGAGAGATTCCTTCAATAAAATGTGGTAAAAGTAAAAAAAGGGTAAAAATTACATTAAAAAAACATGGAAGAATAGTAAAAATTTATGAAAACAGTTTTATAAAACATGGACATGGATGATAAACATAACCCCATTAAATACTTACGAATAAACAATCTCGGATTAGAACAAGATTTGAATAATTATCTGTTACCTTATTTCTAATGTCTTCTTTATTTTTATGAGACTCTTGTATAGTGGATTTAAACATATTATTAACTTGTAACAGAACCATAATAATATTTATCATATCATATATGTTTCACATATTATTTATATTACCTGTGCATTTGATAATTCCACGTTAATGTAGTGGTTTGGGTAAAATCGTATCATTTGTCGTATGAGTTCAGACTTGTTGATATTATATCATGATATAATCACATACATAATGTAAAAAATGACTTATATATCATATATATTCAAGATATATATGTATATAACAGAGAGATAAATGTAATGAAATATAACATTCATGGAGATGATTGACCATACGTACGCGTGAACAGTGTTTTCATTTCCATATTGAATTGAATGGAAGTTAGTAGAGTACATATATATATATATATATCAGTTGAATTATTATGTCATAAATTGTATCATTATTTTTTATATATATAAATTATAATCATTTGGGAATGGTTAACATGGAAAATTAATCTCATCGCATCGTGGAGACGGTAATCCGTACGTATGCCCAAGCGACGATATCATTCCCATAACTATTGAATGGTATTAGAGTGGATTATATAATATCATAGAATTATTATCATTTTATAATAATTATATATAGTTATTATTTCCACTATTATACCCATCCAAGTAAGGTGGTGGTGGAAAAACAGATTACACCACGGCGTGGAGATGGTATTCCGTACGTATGCACGCGTGGTGATTTCGCTTTCTGTAGGATGGATAGAATATGAAATATGGTTGGTTAATATTTATAAAAAAATATCATTATATTAGTGATTCTTCTGTTATTAATTTATTAAGAAACTACAAAATAAGTGGAAGTATAATAAGAAATGAATTTGAAAGAATCGGTAAAGGATATTACCTCTTCTTTGATGCGCCTCTTCTAAACCTCCTCTTATGGCAGCACTAATGTTGGTCTTTGAAGAAGACCAGAAACTCTAGTATTTTTCTAGGGAAGTATATAAGTGAAATTGGTGGGGTTTGGCAGAGCATGAAGGATCAAAGTGTTGTGAGGAGGAGATGGAGGAGATTCCCTTTTATAAGAGAAGAGAGGGGAACTTTTGGAAACCTTTGAAATATTAATTTATAATAAACTAGAACCCCACATAAAAACATCAAAAAATAACTAAAATCTAAATATGTTATGATATAGGTTTTTAATCTCATCAACTAATAATATTTAGGCATGTAGGTAATTTATTTTAAAACTTATCATCTTGATTTATCCGTATTTAATCTATTAAATTTTAATTGTGTTGATAATATTCTATATTTTAAATTGTTATAAATAATTACTTATGTGTAGTGAATTATCCATAATTGGATATTCTATGAAATTTTAGACCATATAAATTTCATTTTAAATTTTTAAATATTTTTTGTGATTTAAAAAAAAATTAAAATTTGTTATTTTTATAAAATAACAATAGTGTCAATTTTGACACTATTCCTTTATTTGAATTTAAATAAAATTCCCAGAAAATATATTTTCTTAAAAAACTATTTCATAGATTTTGAAAAATTCGTATCCATCGAAAAATTTCATGGATCACATTATTTTGTTCATATATTATTTATTTTAATATTTGTAAAACCATTTATTTTTTATTTCTCTTAATAAAATAATTAATAAAACATATTTGTATAATTATTTAATAAACTTATTTATTGCATAAAAATTAAAAATAATATCCTATGATGAATCTAAGTATAATAACTTTTGTAATAATATTATTACTTGAATTTCTCATCTTAAAATCACTGCATTTAAATTATTATATTTATTAAATTATGAAGGTGACATCTTTGACATCATTTGAAATAAAATAATATAAATGTCATAATCTATTTTCCAAGGCTCAAAATGGTCCACCAATAGACCCTTGGATGCTAAGGGTATATATATACTTGACCAATAAATTTTGGTCAAGTTTTTAGTCCTTTTGATAGGTATTATTATTTTAATAAAAACTATATTATTGATTTTTCACTAAATAAATAATTTCTACATCATTAATGTATAATCTATTAAGATAATTAAATATTTCTTAAAAATTACAAATAAATTACAGTGATATATAATGTCATTTTATATTTCAAATGATTATTTATAATTAAATTTATATTCTGTAAAACCTTATATTATAAATAATATAATTATTAATGTTTAAGTGAGACATATTTCACTTTCCTTTAAATAAAATAAATAAAAGGAATTAATCATATAAAAGTGGCTTCCATTAGATTCCATTTCGACCGAACAATGATTTATGGAGAAATATAATCATACAAATATATTATGAGAAGTGTTATGGTAATTTTATAATATTATATTTACCATTAATTACCTGATTTACCTTTAACTATAGTAAATAAAATTTACCATAGTTAGTATTCACAATGCCTAAAAATTAAAGGTAGCTTATTAAAATAATTTTGACCTACTAATTCCAAATATGGAATCCATTTTCCAAAATTTAAAAACAATGAAGTTGTAGTATTTAATATAAAATTAAACTCATTGTCGAAAAAAAGTAGGGTTTTATTTAAAACATTGCAAAATATTGAAATGATTTAACCTATGAATTCATTGTAAAATTAATGATAATGACATAAATTATATTAAATGGTAAAAATTTATTCTATTTATACTTTAAAAGCATTCAATATTATAATTTAACCATATAAATTATCTAGATGAAAAGAGTTGTTTTTATTTAAAATTTAGTGCATTTTTACATTTAATCAAAATAAGAAAATTATCGGAAAAATATCAAAATTTTATTTAAAGTAAATTTTTATTTCCTGATTTGAAAAAAGAATTTTATTTTGTCAAATTGAACTTATAAACATGTCATATACTTGATTTAAATTGGTTGCGCCATCAAAATGTGGCAAAAATGCATTTTTTTTAAAAATACTTATTTTAGCAGAACATTTAATTTTCTTCTCATACGATGTTCTATAAAATGTTTAAGATGAATTATAGTGTCATAAAATTCAATATGTAGTTACTAATATTCATAACGGCTAGTTCATAATAATATTATAACAATATATCGTTGTTTAGAAAAACTCAATATTGCGTACAACAGACCCTATTGAGGAAGGTTTCTCTTGCATGAAAAACTAGCCAAGAAGTGTGTTTTCATATAATACCAGCTAATACGATGTTGCGTATAGCACAAGATAATTTTGGTGTAGTGTAAAACACAAGAAATCAATTAAATTAAATGAATATTTTTCATAAAATCTCGTAGTGTTAAATTCTACCCCCCTTAAAATGAATTTCTCCCTCAAAATTCATCGGGGTTATAAATAGGTTACTACATGAAAGTTTCTTTAATAGAGAACCACATTGTAAAACGGAATACCAAAACTTTACACTAAAAACTAATGAATGAAATGTAATGGTTACCCAAATTAACTAATCGCTGGGTTTCCGTATAGGATAACATAGGTGAAAATATGTATATGGAAGAGAAATCTAACCATCAAGTTCTGATGGAGAGTGGTAGAGAACATGGCTATGAAAAATAAAACAATCACAAAGCCATAAATTTGTGATGTTCTAAGGAACCATCTGATTCATCAGATATGAGGGTTATACGACAACATTTTTTGTTTTCAAGATCATTTCCCTAATGTTGAAGAATTATTGAATAAAAAGAAATATTTACTTGATTTTGGTACAATATCACTTTTTATCGTTCCTTTAACAATGTCCATTACATCTCTTAAAGAAATGATGTTTAATTTTCGTTCTGTGAAATGTTAGCGGATCATGCGATAGAATTATAGTTTATTCCATCTGTTTCAAAAATAAGGTTAGCAATATATATATATATAGTTATGTCCATCTATGGTGAAAATAATCGTATATAGTTCCAAAAATGGACTTATACTTCATCTATTATACAACATAATAAAACAAATTTCTACAAACCAAGGACTTCTTGTAGGCCAGAGGTAGGTGATAAAGGCATGTCGAACTCTGGTTGTGGGTTCGATTCCCACAACCTTGTCTGACGCAACGGGTTGTCTACCATCCTACAAGTTCTCCTTTTTCTAAAACTATACTATCATAATCTTCTAGAAATAATATCGAAAAAAGTTCTAGCCTTAAAAAATATTATCTTATGTCCAACTTAATCCATTAAAATCTTTAGGCTTATCCAAAATACTTCGGTCCAATCTCATAGTATAATGAAAAAGATTACTAGAGAGTTTATCTACCAAGCATTTAAATACCATAATTTTCCCCCATATATCATAAAATATACCTTGATGGTCACATTCTGGACATGTGAATACCTTAATTATGTATTCTCTTGAAACCTGAAAAACTATATAATCTTTTTCAAAACATGAATGCTATCAAAATTTAACTCTTTCCACATACCATAATCCCAAAATTTCTATATTCTCAGACCGTGATATCACATTTTCCTTATATCAGTCCTGATCTCCTTAATAATATCAAACATCTCATTATCTCCTTATCCCTTCATTATGTGCATATCATCTACTTTCCAAAAATATCTAAATAACGTTTCATGCTTACCGGTACCATTCAACATATACTTTCAAACACATTTGAAAAAACAATAGTGTAACAATCCTTAGATGTTTCTTTATTCCATAGTACCATTAAATTACCTTGACAACATATGTCTTGAAATTAAATACACCGTCCATGGAGACGGTAGACCGTACGTACGCATGAACACTGTTTTCATTTCCTTATTGAATTGAATGGAAGTAGAGTACATATATATATATATAAATCTTTTAGCATTATTATTTCAAATAATATATCATTATTTATTATATATATACTATATAATAATTCTGGAATGGTTAACATTGAGAATTAATCTCATTGTGTCTTGGAGATGGTAATCCGTACGTATGCACGAGCGATGATATCATTCCCATAACTGTTGAATGGTATAGGAGTGGATTATATAATATCTCAAAATTAGTATCATGTTATAATAATCATATATAGTTATTATTTCTACCAAAATACCCATCCAATTAAGGTGGTGGTGGAAATAGAGATTACAGCACGGTGTGGAGACGGTATTCCGTACTTACGAACGTGCAGTGATTTCATTTTACGTAGGATGGATATAAGATGGAATAGGGTTTTTTAATATGTATAATAACCTATCATTATATTAGTGATACTGATGTTATTACATTATTATGAAACCTCATAATAATATGAAGTATAAGAAGAAATTAATTTGAATGAATCGGTAAGGGATAATACCTCTTCTTTGATGCACCTCTTCTAATCCTCCTCTTAGGGTATTAAAGTTGGTCTTTAAAGAAGACCAGGACCCATAGTAAGTTTCTAGGGATGTGTATAAGATAAATTTGTAGGGTTTTTCCATGCATGAAAGCTCATAGTTGTGTGAGAAGGAGAGGGAGGAGGTGCCCTTTTATAAGAGAAAAGAGGGGCACTTTTGGAAACCTCTAAAATATTAATTTATAACAAACTCAAATCCCACTTAAATACCTCGAAAAATGACTCAAATCCAAATATTATATGAGAGAGAATTGTAATACCATCAGCCAATATAATTTAGACAAGTTGGTAATTTATTTAAAACCTTTTCAACTTTATTTATCCTTATTTAATCTATATAAATTTTATTTGTGGTAATAATATTCTAAATATTAAATTGTTATAAATAATTATATATGTGTTTTGAATTGTCCATAATTGAATAATTTATGACATTTTAGACCATATAAAATTCATTCTATAATTTTTACATTTTTTTGTGATTTTTAAACAATTTTATAATATGTTATTTTTATAAAATAACAATAGTGTAAATTTTGACACAATTCATTTATTTGAATTTCAATAAAATACAAAAAAATATATTTTCGAAAGAAAATAATTAATATATTTATAACATGTCATATATTTGTAAAAAATTCATGGTGAACATTAAATTGTTCATATATTATTTATTTTAATATTTTTAAATCTATTTATTCGGTATTTCTCATAATTAAATAATTTCTAGAACTTTTTTGAATAAATATTTAATATAATTATCTGTTGCATTAGAATTAAAAATAAAATTCTATGATACATATAAATATAATACCTTCCAAAATAATATTTTTCTCGAATATATCATCCTAAAATAACTACATGTAAATTGTTATATTTATTAAATTATGAAGGTGACATCTTTGACATCATTTAAAATAAAATAATATAAATGTCCCAATCAGTTTTATAAGCATCCAAATAGTCCACAAATCGACATTTGGATGCTTAGGGTATATATATACTCAAAAAATATGGTTTTTTCAAGTTCCTAGTTTTTTTATATGTATTATTATTTAAATAAAAACTATATTATTGATTTTTCACTACATAAATAATTTCTACATCATTAATGTATAAGATATTAAATTAATTAAATATTTCTTAAAAATTAAAAATAAATTACCATGATAAATAAAAACATTATAGCTTTCAAATGAGTATTTATAATTGAATTTATTTTCTATATAACCTTATATTAAAAATAATCTAATTATTTAAGTTCGAGTGAGACATATTTAACTTTCTTTTAAATAAAATAAATAAAATGTCTTATTCAAATACAAGTGGGTTCCATTAGATTAAATTTTGACCCAAGTAGGATTTAAGAAAAAATATAATCATCCAATTATATTAAGACAAGTGTTAGGGTAATTTTATAATATTATATTTTCCTTTAATTACCATATTTACCTTTAACTATGTTAAATAAAATTTACCGTAGTTCCTATTCATAATGCCTAAAAATAAAAGGTAGCTTATTAATAGAATTTGGACCTACAGATTCTAAATATGGAATCCATTTTTACAAATTCAATACACATAAGTTTCAGTAATTAATTTAATATTAATCTTGTTGTCGAAAAAAATGGGTTTTTGTTTAAAACATTGCATAACATTGAAATGATTTAACCTATGAATTCTATGTAAAATTAATTCTAATGACATAAATTATATTAAATGTTAAAAATATATTCTATTTATACTTAAAACCCATTCAATATTATAATTTACCCATATAAATAATCTTGATGAAAAAAGTTGTTTTTATTTAAAATTTAGCGAATTTTTATTGTTCATCAAAAAAACAAACTTATCAGAAAAATATGAAAAATATATTTAAAGTAAATTTTTATATCTTAATTACGAAAAATAATATTCTTTTTCAAAATTGAACATATAAACATGTCAAAAACTAGATTTAATGTGGTTGCACCATTAAAAGGTAACAAAACTTCATTTTTGGAAAAATACTTATTTTAGCCAAAAAAAATTATTTTATTCTCATACCATGTTCAATAAAATGTGTAAGATGATTTATAATGTCATAAAATTCAAAATGTAGTTACTACTATTCATAATGGCTAGTTCATAATAATATTATAATAATATATCATTATTTAGTAAAACTCAGTATTGTGTACATCACACGCTATTAAGGAAGGTTTCTCTTGTATACAACACAAGACAAGAATAGTGTTTGCATATAAAACATGCTAATATGGTGTTGCATATAGCACAAGATAATTTCGGTGTTGCGTATAACACAAGACATCAACGAAATTAAAAGAATATTTTTCATAAAATCTCGGGGCTGTTACAAAAATGATTCTTATGGTCTATGTACTATGGTTTTTAGGATGATATAACAATGATATGTAAGACCATGAACCATTAATGAGGTATAAATGGACTTCAATTTTTTAAAAATATAGGATCTTGAGGACTTTTGGGGATAAAAATCATTTACGGTGGGGATATTATAACACATTGTTGTCGTCTATGTCTTGTTTTTTGATTCACATTTTGTTTGGGTGCTTTGTGGGATACTCGAGAATAGAGAGACTGTGTTGGGGAAGTGACCTAATGTTCAGGGATGTCATAATGTCTGAATTAATGTAAGCATGGTATAAGAATGTAAAATTATTTATAGGGTTCTTCCTAACTTTAGATAACACCAGATTTTGTATGGATTTTTGGAAGAATATAGAATGTTCATTGTTTGTAGTATATTCACATGATGTGAAAGGATTTCACATCTTGTATTTTTTTTCCAATAAGATTTTCTAAATTCCAAGCAGTGTTTGAAAAATTACAAGTTCTGAGTCCTCTACAAGATGTGAAAAGTTCATTCAAGTATATATTTATGCTAGGGACACACCATTTTCGGCATATATTTTATCTGATAGGTTTCACAATATAAAAGGTGTTAAAAACATAAAATTATCAGGAAAAGATGTGTTAAATTAACATAATGCATGAATCTGTGTTCATTTAGATTCATCCTTTCCAGATAAGACACATAATCTTTCCCATTAAATTTTTGGGTACTCAACCCCTTCTGGATCCCTAACTTAGTGATTGATCTTAATGGTTTTTTTGTTGCATCCCTCTAGTAATGTGTTTTATGTTTCTTCATTTCCATTTGTTATTAAAGAGGCATTGGATTAATTTTTTCATATTTATTATTGAATGATGTTTTATATTATTCTATTGATGTTTATTTTCATTCCGTATCTCTTAGAGGAAGATCCATGATTTTTTTATCTTTTTTTTACAAATGGTGTATATGTTTCCATCATCATTATTTAGGTAGATCTAAGCATGCATTAATAATTCCTGAGATTCGTTTTGGGTTTTTTGACCCCATGGGGTTTTTCATTGAAATATATTTTCATTATTTAAAAATGGTTTATATAACTTTGATAATTTCTTTGAAAATGGTTTTAAAAAAACAATGCACATTGGGAAACAATGGTGTGCCGGTAAATAGACATAGCTGACCCTAGTCTGTGTGGAACCACATGGGGTTTGTCTTTGGATATTGAAAGAATCTTGATGGAATCAATATCATTGGTAAGCAACATTTTCCAAGTTTATGATTTTTTTATGTCTACTGTGTGTTCAATAGTTTAGTGCCCAAATAGTGTGCTTTATCATTTATACCTATTTTATCACATGATAGATTATTTCATACACATTTTATCACATGTTTAATTTTCCAGTTATTATTTTATACCTATTATATACATGTTATTTGGATATGGTATTCTTTTATGAAAATCATTATAATTTTTACAATTTGATTAAATTAATCATATGATTTATAAATAAAATTATTATCTTAATGCTTGATTATTTTAATTCATGATATTATAAATTATAAATATTATTTTGTTGTATCATAGAGGGAACTATTCTCTGAAAATAATTATTTTGGGTGGTGGCAGACCTTATTATATAGAACTCATATAAGTGTAAGGGTATCTTATATTATTCTATGTTCTATTATCATTTTTTCCCTTAATATTAGGAAGGTTTTTAGAAAAAAATTGGTCACATAGAGACTTTTGCATCAGGTTGATTCATAGTTTTGTAGTTTATCTGCATTATCAAGGTTTGTATAGATCTTGTTGTATATATTTATTCTACATTGTATACTATTTTTATATCTTGCTATTGTTATTTTAAAGACTATTTTTTGATATCATGGTTTACCTCACAATATTGTAGAACACCTTGGGTGACTTGTCTTGTTGACCTGGGTTGGATTGTTACACACCTATAAAATGAAATCCCACCTACACTTTTTGTTCCCTAGATTCATTAAGTCTTACAGTGTTACACACCTCTTAGAGGGTTTTATATAGATAATGAAATATGGTATACATATACTCTATCTTAATCTCTATATCCACTTATTAACCCTCACCCACAAAGAGTGTTTAATATTTGATTTGGAGCTCATTGGTTATGTTTTATATTATCATTTAGTATCATAGTGTCTCATGCCCCATAGACTGTAAGAAGTAAAGAAAAAAACATAAATAAGTGATCGATTTGAGGAATAAAAAACAATATCTCTATTGTGGGTAGAAAACATGAATCCCCACCCTACGTTTTCTCAAAGGGAGGTATTTAAGATGTCATTTGACTATAATACCAAGTGAAGGAATCTAATTATAGCTCTATGAGAAGAAGAAAAATCAAAATATAGGGTAAAAAATAAAAAGGCACACATTGTTCTACCCTAAACACACATCAAATAATATAACGTTCACTCAATTAGAGGCTAGATTTTGTCTAAACCTACCCTATTTAGGGTTATGTATAGTCTTATATTGGGGTCAAATGATAGTAATAACATATCATGGTAATATTTAGTAATCATGGATCTATCATGTAGAGTTCCTCCAAGATGATATATGTGGAAACTCTATACAAGTTTTATTAACACTTCCTGGGACTGAATCCTTCATCATATCCATATTATCAATCATATGAAGGAATATAAATGTCATGTAATTCCTATATTCTGAGAGTGATTCATGAAAAATAACTCTCTAACCACTTAGATCCAAGATTAAAAACAAGATAAATCCTAAATTACATATCATGTTATGAAAAAACCAAAAAACCATTATAATCAGATAATAGAAAAACAAATCCAATACTAGGTGACTTGGAATTCCATTATACATGTGTTAGCTACTACCAAATAAAACTATCAAAAAAATATATCTAACACACAGTATATCCTCTCTATCATATCCCTAACAGAATGAAAAAAACAAGGATTTCATTTTACATTATAGTGTCTCAAGTAAAATTTACCAGATTTGGGACCGAACCAGGTGCCAAACACCATAAGATAACCTTCCCTTAAACAATAGAATACTTAATAGTGGTTTGGGTTAATGTTTAAAATGAGGGGATACTATGACCTCATGTATACATATCCAACAAAACAATAGAAGAAACGTCAAGGAAACCGTCATAATAAATTGTAACATATGATATACATCATAGGTAAAAGTTATAAAAAATAATAAACCATTATTCTAAATAGTAATTAACAGAAGTTCATGACATATAAGTCATACAATAATATTCTAGATTTTACAAGGTAAAATTATATACAATAAATCCAAAAAGTAATCAAAACATTATATTAACATATAATTTCCCCCAACCCTCAACCTAATCCAATCTCCCTACTCTAACCAAGCTCAACTATTCATAGATATTAAGAACATTCCATTACATAGTTCATGGAAAAAAACATATCCATACGTACCATGTTCTCAGAGAAGGGTGTGTTTGAAACTAAATAGTTCAACACCAAGAGTGTCCCCAATTTTTCTAGTCAATATAGGAAAATTCAGTGTAAAGTCCCAACCTAGATGCCACTAAACTGGTGCTCGGAGCCAGTTTTTCACAAGGCCTCAAGTGTGCCTCCTCGTACTCTAGGTGATTTTTAATGGTAGAGAGGTTATGGGAGGTGATTGTGGGTAGACTATGACCTTATTTGGAGTAATAAAATAGCACAAATATCCTTGTATCGTAAATATAAGAATGTAAACATAGTATGGAAGCAATAACCAACTAAAATAGAACAAGATCTAACAGTAAAATGTTTTAAAATCCAGAAATTCATTAAAATACAATACAAAAATGGTCACCCACTAAGCCGACCATACAGATACAAATACAAAAGAAACTGATAGTAAAAGTATAGGGCTCTAATACTAACTCTGATCCAATAGAAAAACCAAATCTCTAGACACTGTAGAACTGTACCATCCCGATAAGCAGAACCACTCACTACTGGAAATCAGATCTTTCCCAACACTTATATACACCCTTTCCCAACGGTTCTCCAAAACCGTTGGGAAAGGGGGGTCTTTCCCAACGGTTTGGGAGAACCGTTGGGAAAGGGGCCTCAAAACACCCCTTTCCCAACGGTTTGGGAGAACCGTTGGGAAAGGGGGGGTCTTTCCCAACGGTTTGGGAGAACCGTTGGGAAAGACCCCCTTTCCCACCCCTTTCCCAACAGTTCTCCCAAACCGTTGGGAAAGACCCCCCCTTTCCCAACGGTTTGGGAGAACCGTTGGGAAAGACCCCCCTTTCCCACCCCTTTCCCAACGATTTGGGAGAACCGTTGGGAAAGGTCACTCTTTCCCAACGGTTCTCAAGAACCGTTGGGAAAAAGCATCAAAAAAATTCAACAATCGGCCAACAACATTACACCCAACCAAAAACTATCCCAACGGTTTTGAAAACCGTTGGGATAGGTTCTTTACTTTTTCCAGATCCACTAACCGAGAACATTATATAAATCAAAATTTAATATAATTATGATAATACATATATATATTTATGAAATTATGATTACAAAAGTGATGTTAGCTTAGTGGTTAAGTGGTTCGATTATAAACGAGGGGTCCTGGGATCAAATCCCAGCGGATGTTTTATTTTTTGAATTTATATACCAACGGTTCCATTACCGTTGGTATAGATTTCATATTACCTATACCAACGGTTCCCAAAACCGTTGGTATAGGTCTATACCAACGGTTTTTGGAAAACCGTTGGTATAGACCTATCCCAACGGCTTACTTGGCTACGGTTCTCCAAACCATTGGTATAGGCTATACCAACGGTTTGGAGGCCTATACCAACGGTTCCAAACCGTTGGTAAAGGTTAGTTTTCCAGTAGTGACTTGACCAGCTTCGCCCGATCATGCAACACTGGTCCTCAGCCCTATCCACAATGAAACTTGTTCCCAACCTAAAAATTAGTCACATGGACTAGACATACACTGAGGTTCATGTTCAGGGGTGAGAAAAAGTCTCAGTAGGTGACCCTGACAGGAAACCAGTAACTATGTTGCTAATGTGTATTAAAAAGCAACATGCTAAAACTAGCGGAGACACAACCAAAAGGTAATACAAACCAATGTGAAACCACAGTCGAACCTAGGGTCTGTAATCCCTATCAACTAGAAAAGTGACAACATGGATGTCCATAACTATATATTTACATATGTATAGTACCATACCTATAAATATATAGGTAGATATGAATATTCATTAGTATGTGTATAAAACAATATGAATCACAAACAACATTCAATCCTTGGGTCCGTATTCTAGATTGACACAAAACATTCTTCGGTCAGCAATTAAATGATATATCTGATCAAGTTATCTCACCATTGGGAGAAATTCATCCTAAAATTGGATTTCACCTATACTCACCTCCAATCATAACTATATTTCCATATACTGATAGTTAACCCTATAAATTAGGATATCATATAATGATGATCAATCTAGTAATGATGGATAATGTATACCAATGTTCAATCATGACTGATATGGAAGAGCATAATCATTCAAATCATAGGACAAGGAGAGCGTAATCATCCCCACCACTCATTATCACCAGGGAAGATCTCATGGTATGAACCCCTCGGGTCTAACATAGCACATGAATAATTAGTAACGACATCTGGGTATCTCTCACGGTCAGTACGTCTTGGTCCAACATTATACCATGTTAATGCTAACGACCTACGAGTAACACTCACAATCAATACCCAACGGGTATAACATAGAATCACATAAATTATAAATGACCTTCGGGTAGCTCTCACAGTCAATACCCCCTGGGTCCAACATAGTATACGACCACTTGGGCATCTCTCATGGTCTGAACCCCTCTGGTTAGTCAACTACACCAAGGATCACACCATCCTATGTAAATACTCTGGAATCCCCTATAGTATTCTTGGTCAAAGGCTCCCACAGTCCATTGGAAACCATCAAGAGAGTCTCAATAGACGGATACCAGAGATCACCACTGGTCATCCAAAAAAATATCCTTCAGGATATATACATATACACATTTATTCTCAATAGAAAAGTCCCAGTCATCCCAATAAGCAATGTCGGTCTTAGGAAAAACATTAGGGAATCCTAATAGAAACATTGATGTCTCGAATCAGGCTCAACATCCACCAATTAAGAAACACCTCTGCTAACCATTATTGCATCAGTAAAACCATATCAAATATCAAAAAACAAGAAAGGGTGTTCTGAACACCGAACCATACACTACAACCATAGCACCATGGATTTACCTGTTAGGCGTGGGTTCTAGGAGACACCTGAACACCATCTCTACCCAAACCGAATGTACGAGCTTAGGGCCAAACAAACCATGGGCAGCGACATGTTCCCTCATGTCAAACACTGAGGACACATCATACTCAATATCTTTTAGGTAAACACACATGAATGAATCCTGCAAATGATCCTTAGTGAAAATATTTGGAGGAATCCTACATATAAACCTCAAATTAAGAAAAATAGAGGAATCTTATAATAGGGATCCGCTTAATGGAAAATTGAAGTGAGATCCTAAAAGGGAACCCCTCAGTCAGCACACAAGTAAGGCATCCATCAGTGGATCCTTGGAAGCAATTGGTCTCATGGACACATAAGATAGAAGAAAATGTATCCGAACGGTAATTTCCTCCAATAAATAGGTCATGGGAGATAGATCACACCTCATCTCATATCAAAGTTCTCAAAATGGTTGGTTCAAACACCCAACATATCATTCACTCTAAGTCTCACTGTAAGGTGATAATTGAACTCGATAACTGGAGGAAGAATGTATCCATTTAAATATGACCCACAAATAACCATTTAGATTACCTCAAAAATGTCATGAGGATTCCACCATTGCGATGTATGTGGAGAAGTTTTTCGAACGGACTACTCACACACCCAATTCTGACATCAAGGGCATAGAAACCCCCAAACCATTAAGCTGTAAAATTTACATGGTGTGTAATTTTGAGTACATGGAATGTAATCTTACCATTCCCCTAGATTTATACATATACGTGGCCAGAACACATGGGTTATGCATGTGTAAAAGTATACGACGTGTACTTCAAAGTACAGGGTGTATACTCTTTAAAAATCAAAAACTCGTGTTCCTTCTAAAATGGTTGGACAAATAGCCAGGCTACTACATGGTGTGTAATCAGAGTACACGGAATATACATAAGAAAACATCATCTTCCATAATATGAATAAACATGGTGTGTTCCCTTGGAAGATATGTCTTGTAACATAGGTTCCACAACAAAAAAACCCTCAAATTAATGAAACCCCCATTTTCACCCCCGAGACAACAAATCGGGCCTCAAGAGGGAACAAGAATGAAATATATTTCTATAAAAACATGAACCAACTAATTATAAGGGGATATATGGTGAAACCGTAAATGGATCTACCTTCGGGTGGAAACTGTAAATGCTTTGGTTGATTTCACCATCACCAGATGTTGTACACCGACTCAGCTCATCGAGGGCTCTGCCACTATACCACATGTGCCTTCCAACACCCTTTTAACGTTCTTATACCATTTATCAATAGGAAACATCAATGGAGGAGGAATAAGTGTTTTTTTCAAGGATGAGTAGGAAAGAATATAAGGTAAAAAAGATAAAAAGAAAAGAAACAAAATAAAAAGGGGGCACGGGCAGGCCCTCGTGCCTGACATGAGTTTATGCCTTGCCTAGGATAAACTCCTTATTCCTGACTCATAATAGAAAATAGAATGTCAATATGAAACTTTTTTGAATGATACAGTTGAACGAACCTGTTCGAATAATTTAATATCTAATTTAATAAATCTTAATTAATTATTATTCTGTGAAAATTTGAACTGGTCAAATTTATACCAAACTCATGTCCATGGGTAAACAACTTATTCTGTGACCAAATTAGTTGTTAAAAAAATTATCTGAGATCATTTAATAGGGGAAAAGACTATTTTATCCCTCATGAGCATCTAATAGAAAAAATTCTAAATTCTGCTCAAAACTGATGTCCGGAAAATCCATGGTCCTTACAAACTCCCCACCATAAACCTTCTCATCCCTAAGAAGCCTGGTGAAAGGACTAGTACCCATGCTCATAACCTGAGAAAATGCACAACCAAGATATCTGGACTCCCCAAAAAATAGTCATATGGAATTAACAACCACCTCATATATAGAATACATTCAACTACAACTGATTTGGTACCTCCCACTATAGCAATACCACTATCTTTGTCTTAAAAGAAATATACAAAGTCAACAGCTCATAGAAAACAACAACATTTAACAAAAATGTGAAAACCCACCCTCAAACTACCAATGGTGCACTCCGCACCATATGGATTTCCTTACACTTCTCCCCTAGTGTATCCTCAATAGGTTCCCTCCTCAATAGGGATTAGCATTAAGAATGAAAAAGCGAGATCATTGTTGGGATGAAGCTCTCTCAGCACACTCAAGAGAAATAAAGATAGGTCATGATCATCTCTAACAGGAGTACACCAAGAATCTACAAAAAGGCGTGTCCAGCTCCCTCTGGACCACGCTCATTATCCTATCAAAACATGAGCTGGATTCAGCCCCATGTAAACCAACTTATGGTACCAAATTTATTCCACGATGACACCTATACTATGATGGGACATTCCATCATTGCATTTGGGGTCCCAACCCATGAAATGTATTAAATCATCAGTCCTCAGCTCGCACCTAACCACTCACTGGTATAGATTCAAATGATACCGCGTGTAACCAAAATGTATCTTCATCCCCAAACACAAACACATGGTGTTGTTCTAGTCATGAGCGTTTACCCACACCCTGACTACATTAGCAATAGCAGAAAAACTGGTCAACTAGGCCAGGTACCAGAACAGTTTGGTATGTCGAAGCCAAAATCCAAAATAAAGAACCCATGGTGCCTCGATCGAAAGATGACGTCATCAACATGCTTATAGTGCAAACTTAATCACCAATATTGCCCTGATTTCAAAACTAGAATAAAACAAAGCTTCATTCCAAAATGAATTGGAATACGCTGGCCAACCTCTCTCACAAAAGTTTCCCTAGAATAGAACAAACATCAACTTACAAGGGTTTGTGTCAAAAACAAGGGTGTTTAGGTCTCACACCTAGCCCTATAGAAAAATCCTCGTAATTGGGTAATAAGGTATAACCTCCTAGCCCAAAATATCCAAAACCTCTGAAAATAATTTAAATGTCACAATAACCAATGAGGGTCAATTTTAAAAAACATGGCCTACGAGGGCCCCAATCCTCTCTAAGAATCCCCAAAAATAAATGTTCCACAGATGTCACAAAAATTAAAGATGAAGAGTAAATAGGAAATAAAACTCATCAGGTATCTATATACGGTATTACCTCCTGAAGGTCCAGTTCCACAGAAAATTCATGGTGTCTATCAGCATTGTACTCCGCGATCATACATGATAACCACAGACCTGCGAAACAATATCCATTAAGGGGTTCAATAGAAAGGAATCGCGTACCATATTGACCTACTAGGGTCAGTACAACACCTATTCATGATGAATGAGTCATCATCCTCACAAAAAAATGCTTCAACATAGATCCACAAAACCTAACATAAAAGTAAAATTTATGTATATGCAATCCCAATGGCCACAACTGTTAGTAAAACCACACACTAGTAGGCCTATATATTGTGAATCTTTTGTGCAAAGAATTGATGAAAGATATGTCACATTTCTTAATCATCCAAGAGGCAAAATCCATCTCTTAACTCTTATCGATGGCCAAGATCCAATGATCTATTGTGAATCAAAATACCACCACACAAAATTTGTGCTGCTCAAGGAGATAATCATATTCAACTGTAACATCACAAATCAGAACAACAATCCCAATCCCTGGAAACCATGAATTATTACCAAAACAATTGTTCTTGATGCAACAGTCTAATATCCATCACATGTTCCAAAACATTCCCAATACTCTTGTATACCATATCCCAAATAGTAATGACTAGGAAAAGAAACTCCTCTCGCACCACTTTGTAACATCCCGACCAAGATACCACTAAACTGGTGCTCCATGATGGTTCACAACCAGGCCTCAAGTGCACCACCCCTTATTCCAAAGGCTACTGACTAGCAGTGAGGGCATAGGAGGTGATAGTGGGAAGACTATGACTTAATAGTAGAGTAATAAAATATCAGAAATAATCAAGTATCATACAGTGTGTAAATTAAACATAGTGTAGAAGCAATAAACAACTGAAATAGAAATGTTTGTAATAGTAAAATGCTATAAAATCCTAAACATCAGGGAAATAAGATACAAAATAGGTCACCCATAGGAATTACCATTAAAATACAAGTACAATAGAACCGGAATGTAAGAGTACAGGGATCAAATTCTAACTCCGAACCAACCTACGTACCCAATCTCCGAAAAATGTTGAACTACCCCAGCCCAAATAGTATAACCACTTAAGTTGCTCTGGTTGATCATGAAACACTGTACCTTAGCCTTATCCACCATGAAACTCATGCTCAACTGGAAAAGTAGAGAAAAATTATACCCGTACATCGAGGTGCACGTGTAGGGGTGAGAAAGAATCTCAATAAGGAACATTGAAAAGCATCCAATTACTATGCTACTAATGTGATTGCCAATGAAACGTCCTCAGACAAGCTAAGAAACTTCAAAAAGGCAATAAAAAAAATGTTAAACAACAATCAAATCCAGTGTCTGTAATCCTTGTCAATTGGGAAAGTGCCAACATGGATGTATATAAATATATATATACACATGTATAGTCCCATAACTAAACATATATGCATATATATATGAATATTCATTTGTATTTGTATCAAACAATTAGAAACCAGAATATCAGTTAATACATTGGTTCGTAATAATGATTTGATAAAAAACCTACTTATACTAGAGCTGGTTCATTTCTTTATGCATGTTACGTCACCACAAGTGGGGAAATAGATCATAAACCAATGTTCACACATACTCTCCTCCAATGAAAACTAGATTATTGTATACCAATAGTCAACCCTGTAAAAAAGGATAACATATACCAATGGTCAATCCTATAATGAAGGATATCGTATACCGATAGTCAATCCAGACTAATCTGGAAGAGCATAATCATTCCAACCATAGGACAAAGAGATCGTAATTATCCCCACCAATCATCACCACTAAGGCAGAACTCATGGTCTAAACCCCTTAGTTCTAACATATAACATAAATAATTAGTAATGGCCTCTCAATAGAAATCATGGTCAATATCCCCTATGTAAAACATGGTACCAAGTAAATGCTAGAAACCTCTTGGTCTCTCTCATATTCAATACCCCTGGGTCTAAGATAGGGTCACATAAATTATAATATACCTACGGGTAGCTCTCACAGTTAATACCCCATGGGTCAAACATAATATATAGGACCTCATGGTAAAATCTCACTATATGAACCCATCTAGCCAATCAACTACACCAAGGCTCTCATGGTCCAATATAAATGCTCTTGAATCCTCCATAGTCTTGCTGGTTTAAGGCACTCATTGTCCTTTAGAGAAAATCAAGAAAGGATAAACATTTGGATACCATGGATTACCTATTGTCATCCCAACAACATATACATCACGATATATACGTATACACATTTAAGATCAATAGAAAAATCCCAGGTAGTACATCTGGGTATACAATAAATATCAAGAAAAAACATGGCTTAGAAGACGAAACTTAGGTAAGAACATCTGAGAATCCAAATTAACAATAAGGATCCTAGAAAAACATCTAATCATCCCAATATAAATAATGATGCCTCGCATTAGGCTCACCTACCACCATCTAGGTAGAAACATTGGTAACCACTGCTACATCAATGAAACCATGTCAGATAAAAACAAATTAGTGAGGGTGACCTGAATGCCTAACCCAACACTACATCCATAGCCCCATGAGATTATCTTTTTAGTATGGTTTTTAGGTGACAGTTGAACACCCTATCTAACCAAACCAAATGTAATTTCTCAAGGTCGGTCAATCTACAGGAACCCACTAGGACCCCCAATTCAAACTCTAACGAGGCATCCTACTCAGGATCCTCCAGTTAAATACGAGTGAATGTATCCTACATAGGATACATAGTAAAAATAAAGGGAGAAATACTACATGAAAACCTAAAACAAAGAAAAATAGAGTAATCCTATAACAGTGATCCTCTCAAAGGAAAACATGAGAGATATCCTACAAGGGACTCCTTCGGTCAGTACACAGGCAATGGCATCCGTTAGCAGTTCCTTAGAAGCATCTAGTCTCATGGCCTCATAAGGTATAAGGGAACATATCACAAGGGTAATATCCTACGAATAATTGGTCAAATCAGATATCTAACAACTCCTCTCAGATCAATGGTTGGTCCGAACACCCAACCTATCATCCCTACCAAGTCTCACTCTCAGGTGATAACTGAACTCGACAACTGGATGATAAAACAATACATTTATATTGAACCCCTAAAAATAAATTTTATGACATATAAATGTCTTGATAATTCTACCATTGTGATCTACTATAAAAAATGATCATAATGGACTACTCACATGCCCAATTCTGACTTCTAGGGCACAAAATACCCCAAAACCACTATGTTGGAAAATGTAAATGGCATGTAAATTATAGTACATGGCATGTAATTTAAATTACATGAATTTTACTCTTATCAAATACCTTGGTTGTGTACATATACATGGTCAGAACACAAGGGGTCTCCATATGTAAAAGTAAAGGATGCGTATTTCAAAGTACATGGTGTGAACACTTTTAAAACCAAAAACCTGAGATATTTCTCCCACAGTTGGACACATTAACATGCCACCCAACAGCCTACACTCATAGTAATTGGTTTGTACATAAATTTTTTTTCCATCCATAAATGGGAAGTATACATGTTGTGTTCCCCTAGAACAAATGCTGTGTAACCTGGGTTCCCAAACTGGAAAACCCTCAGATCCCCTGAAACCCCCATGTTTCCCTTGAAACAACAAAAAAAGCCTCAAGGGACCACAAGAAAGAAATATATGGCGTTAAATACAAGAATAACTAATTTAATGGGGATCTACAGTGAAAACAGAAATAGTCCTACCTTCGGGCAGAAACGGCCAATCTTCCGGTTGATTTCACTATCAACGGAAGCTGTATGCTGACTCATCATGTCAAGTGCTCTGCAACAGTACCTATTATTCCTTTCAAAACTCTCTTCATCTCCCTATCAAATTTCTATTTAGGTCATAGAGAATGAGAATGTGCATGAGATGTGTCCAAGATGGAGGAGGAAAAAGGATTTGGCAAAAAAATATAAAAAGAAAAAAATAATGAAAAATAAAAGGGGGCCTGGGTTGGCTGAGGCGCTCGACTATAGTTTATGCCTTTCATAGGCTAAACATCCATGTATAGACTCCAAGACGAAGAAGGAATCTCAATCTGACACATATTATGAAATATATGGCTGAATGAACCTACGTGAACAATTTTATATTTAATTATATATATATTAATTATTAATTATTCTGCCAAAATTAGAACATATAGTATTTCCCCCAAACTCTTATCTGAAGGTAACCACCCTATTCTAGGAATAATGAAGTGGTCCAGAAAATTTATCAAAGATCATCTGCTAGTGTAAAAGACCAATTTATCCCTCACTAGCATCCAACAAAAAAATCAAATTTCTTCTCAAAACTATAGTCTGAAAAAACAGAGGCCCTTACACCCACAAACCTTTTGTGATAATACCTACAAAAAATCATATAAAAGGAATATTTTCCCATATTATAGACAAATATTGTGGATTATTGACATATCACTCATCATACAATAATCCTTGAAATATATTATCACTATAAAACGTCACTAAGTTAATGATTTATCCTATTCTCAGTCCCTCTACGTGAACGGTCCCCTAAAAATCTAATAATATTATTGAATGAGACTTAACCATAAAAATGAGTCATCAAAAATATCAAGTGGTTGATACATCACTATTCTCTATGATCAGGTGGATGAGATACCACAATATCATTGCTTGGGTAGATGATGAATCGCCAAGGAACATCTACTAGGTGGAAAATATAACACTAATATCACAGGTGAGGTGGAAGAAAGGCCATCATCTCAAATCCCAATGTGGATGATGTGAGATTAATACAACAACCCTTGGAAAATGATGCACCATTGATTCCATACTCTATATGGATGATGTTACACTAGTACTATATCACATGTCGTCAATACCCCATTGTCATCAAATCTAATGTATACATTAATCCTCCAAAACTATTCCCATTGTGGACGGGATACCACAGATCGAGATCTCATTAGTGTAATATGATGAACTAATATAAAAATTATGTGGATGAAATACCAAAAATACTAAATAACTATGTGGATGAGATTCCACCATATTATTGGACATAAGAGTATTAATGGATCACAAGCCAAATTTGGGTGAAAAAGACACTATTACCTTCTAAAGGTGGATGATTACCCACATCTAATAAATTCATTGTGTATAGGGTACCACCTCATATCAAGAATCCATTAATATACATAATACATCATTAGAAAATCAAAAAATGTTTATAATTAATTAACTCATCATGGTTTATCCTCTCATGTTACTATCATACATGATATTTCATTCAAAGGCTATCAAACCTCTAGCCTAACTCATTATCTCCCCATTCATTATCAAGGGACACACTATGACAGTACACGAGGATCTAAGGGTTATTCGTCAAGAATAATTTGAACATTTTAAGGACAAAGTATATGTTCTTATGAGTTTAAATGGTTAATGATAAACATCTACCAATAGATCCAAAACATGCCTCTCCAAATCAAATTCCAACCAATCTAGTTCCACTCATAACATTGGAATTTAAATGAACTAATTATTTTTATAGATAAGAAGAAATAAATTTTTATTTACTATATTTTATAATATTCTTGTTACACATCAAAAAACATGTAGGTAATAAAGGGACCACTAGCCTTGGATTGGAAGGTCATTCAAGATAAATATCCTCAGTTGATTTGACCATAAAAGATAGAAATTAGAAAACATCAATAAAATTTCCAAACAATTCCATAACCACTGATCTGAGTAAAATGATTGAAGAAATCAATGAATATAGTTAGGAGGAGTGGTAGTCTATCATTTTTCAGTACATTATGACATGAATCACTCAAATTTGATCCCAAATGAAGAAGATTCATCCTTATAAGAAGAAAATAATGAAAAAAAGATGGATTGTAGACATAATGGTACATTCGTGGAGAAATATGGATAAAACAACATTTTTATATATTTTTAAAACTATTTATTTAAAAAAAGCAATTTTACAGAACATACGTGGGACTATAAATACTCTTATAAGAATCCCCAAATTCTCTGGTGACCCAAACAAGGTTCTTCAACATTCCGAAAAGTCCACTTATAGAAAAACAATTATAGTGACTTTTACACCCACAAGAACTATGGTTGAACCTCATCAGAAATCTTGTGGGAAATCATCAAAATTATAAATTTATCAATCAGTTAACCCTTGCCAATTTTTTTATCCAAAGTCCAAAAAAACCCTTAATCCCATAATATAAATCAAAATAATTGTGATTTGATATAAAATTATCAAATGTATACCTCATATAGGTTCTAGGAGTTACAATAAACTTATCAATACCTATCCTAGTTTTAGTGTTTCAACCCAAAAAATTCCCAATAACATCTTTATGTAATTAAAATACTTCCAACTAAGACCAATCATCCTTATATCAGTCAATATATTAGATAAACTATACCCACTTGTACAAAAATAATAATAGCTTAATAATATCAAACTATACCCCCACATTAATAGTCCACTATAAATAATAATAAATATTAAATTAAAAGTTTGTTTCTAGGAAAGTACATCAAGGGGACCTATAATATTTGATTCTAAGTGAATCACTAAAAAATATTCCAATAATATGGAATGTACCTGACACTAATGAATATGTAGAGGTTTTATATTGAATCTCACTTAGGGAGATTGACCACCATGTTCTCTTCAAGCTAGGTATCCCATATTTTAAGTATATAACTGACTTTATTATTATTCTATAACAAGTATTAATTGTTAGATTGATATTAATAATTTCTTTAATATATAAAAAATAAATTTCATATAATTTAATATTAAAATATGGAAATTTTATCTGTTAAATAAACATATATAATATATAAAAATGATTCTAATTTGAATATTTTTCATTGAACACGAATCATTAATTTCATACTATTTATAATATCTTTATTATTTGTTAGATATTATTTACATATTTTCACAAAAATTCCTTGAATTTTTAAAATATAATTTTATTAAATGATCCATTATAAGTAATATATTAAATTTAAAATTTATTATTTTTAAAAAAAATCTATAAAATAATTGATATTTTCAAAAATGTTTTGGCATAGATTAATATTGTTACAAATTTTCTATGTTAATTACAAGTGAAATGTTTTGTGTTTAACACATTATTTACTTATTACTATAAAATAATCAATATATATTGGATACAAGTATACCCAATAAAAACATATCTGATAACCATATATATAATGACCATATAAATAACTGTCACATTATATTTATATTTATAACCATACAAACATCAATAAAATTCATTCATAGTATTTTTAATTATCATATAAAATTTATTATTATATTTAGCATTTTTTCCTTCGTTCCTTAATTATAATAGGTTGTATGATATTCATGGTAAACCATAAGGATGATGATTTAATGATTACTACTTTTTATTTACATGTTTTTTTATTCCTATTATAATTTTCATAATGCTATTTCTTATTACATTCTAATGATGTATTCATTTTTCTCTTATATTATCTAAATAATATATATCATAGTTCATTTTAGATCAATATCACATATAAAAAAGATATTAATATTGTTAAATGGAAAATCATGTGGGGTTATACATCCTACCCCCATTAAATTAAATCTCACCCACAAAATTTCATTACTCAGATGAAAACTACTTAGTGTACTTCAACATCATTACATCATTGGGTTCCCTCATTATTTCCTCAAACATATGAATATTCTAGAGAATATTAACTAGGTTAGTGGCCTTTTTCATAATACACTATCATTATAATCAAATATCCCTACAATATTTTCATCATTAGAATGATTATATTCTAGTTTCATAACCTATTAGTTTAGTACATGTGATACATCATGTTATTAATTACAAAATGATGATAATGGAACACATCAATTTCTTTTGAGAGTATTGGTGGATGCTCTGGTTGATAATGTAAAATTCCCGCACAATTAATGGTATTAAAGGGGCCAAAGAATGAAGGGTTTAACATTTAATTTTTCAAAAAATCACATAACCTTGTTCCATGTTGACAGTCAAATGAAAACCTTATATCTTACATCATGCTCAAGATCCCATTAATTTTTATCATTAAATCTCTTATGTTGAAATTTTTATTCATTTATATATCATTGAATGGTTTAAATATTCTCAAAAATCTATTTAAAAGTATGTAGTCCTAATATCATCCACTCTCTTACTTCATCCCATCATATTTTATTTCTAAACGTTTTCCCATAAAAATAATCATTTAGAGAAATATTAATGATAGAATGTAAAATTTTCTCCAATGATAACTATACCAAAGGAATATTTGGAAACAAAACCCCCCATTAAATCCATTTAAAAAGACCTCAACAAATCATACATATTCTATTATTCCTTTCATATTAACCATTAGTCTGAGGATGATAAGACATGATAAAGCTCAACTCAATATGTAGTTATTTTTCAAATATATATATATATATAACATCAAGGAAATATTTAGACCTAAATATGATATAATGGAATTTAGAACTTTAGTTATCCATACTGGTTCCTATATTTATATCAAGGAAATCTGATAAGGTGAGAAATACCCTCTTATATAAATGAAATGTGTGGACATTAATTGATGATAAAACACAACCCAAATGGAATTATATCATTTACATGTATTAAGAAATCCTATAATAAAAACCAAGTTGATCTTATTCCATTTACACATCAGTATTGGTAATGATTGCTTCATCCCCATATAATTATAATTTTTATACTTAATTTTTTTTCATACCAAAAATAAATATATGTACTCTAAAATCTTCTTATTAATTTTATCCCACTATAAATTTTTCTTGAAACCTCGTTAATATGTTTTTATTCTAGGATTTATAAAGAATGATTTGTTTTCTGCATTATCCAAAATTGCCTTATTTAATTTTGGTATTTAAAAGAAAAATATTTGTTTCTAAATATTGTAATTCAATCATTTTTGTGGTTGAATTATGATATATTTCTTACCTTATTATATAGTAATGTATCTTCCTTTTTCACCTCCTTTATATTTATATAAATTTTTGATTAAGAGTCACTTGTTAAAGATAGAACTATACAAAATCCCTTATAATTTCTAGTCATATCATTTTTCATATCCATGAGTGTGGGGACACTTTCAATCCTCATCATGGATAACGAACAATGATCCTTCCTACTGATAGAATCATACTCATTATATGCATTCCAATGGTTGTAATTTATTAAGTAGTGGTAGTTCACTATCAACTCCAACAATATCCTTTCGAACATGTTCAACTCTTTCTTTGTGGATATATAATTTATACTATTTGGATATATATATATAATATTTTTTATCATAGAGATAGTACCTCTAAATAATTAATTTGTATATTACCATTTATATATGTAAATAATGTGTCATTTAATATTTCATATGAACCTTTATATTATTTGATCCACGATCTAAAATAAATTCATGTTTCACAAGTAAATATCTCAATGGGTTCATTGAATCGTTTTTGTGTTCCACAAAACCTTCTCCACTACATGTTACTATGAATCGATGTAACGTGAACATAATTATCGTATATACCATAAGATAAAATTTAAATACCATTACCCAATGGAACTTGACTCCCTTCCTTGTTAACTTGGACAATGAATTTTACAGTCACATGAAATTTCTCACAATATGTCTATAATATCATTTTAACCATAGAGAAATACACATCTCAATTACTATTAATTCCTTTTTTATTCTTTAATTACCATAATCCATGAAATATCTAAAAATATATCCTATCTTGAGAGTTTATGGATGAATTATGATATTTTCTATTTCTATAATTAATGAATGATAAATTTTTAATAAATTGTATCCTTTCTTAAGGGCTTCAATAAAATAATGAAATGTTATTCATGTTCTGTCTTTTTTAGAATTTATAATATTTTTAACTATATATAATACCATAAATTGATCAATGTAATCTATAAAGACAATATATATTAGAACCATTAATACAGTGGGTGAATTTGTAGGATTAAAAGTAATAATGTTGCATTCATAATGTCTATATGTTTTATGAATAGTTTTCTTGTATATATTCTCTCTCTTAACTATTAATGAAGGATATTTGTTCTGAATGTATATCATTGAAAACTATTGATCCCATCATTGTTTATTGAAAAATTCATCTGTATAAAATATATGATACTTTTATTTAATAGTGATCTTGTTATGTTCATGAAGATAAATGAAAATAAGAAATTGTCAAAACATATTCGTAAAACTTCAACTTTTTCACCCAAGATTGAATAAGATGGGAAAATATACCACTTATTTAGATTATATTTTACTTATTTATTGAAATATTATAATTAAATCAAATCCATACTTTAAGAAGTATTTTTTAATAGTATAACTCGAGTTTTGATTTCTATTTAAAACCAAACCTTATGATATTTTGAAAGACAAGTAAAATATTTTTGGAATAAATCCATATATTTTTTAACAATTGTCACATATTTAATATTGAGTTTCTCTCCAAAATTTGAGCCAAATACCCCTCATCATTTTGTATTAATGCCCATGTAAGGGAAAAATATCAATTGGTATTTTATTTTCATTATTTCACAGATAGAAAATTGAGGGAATTTTTATGATGTGAAATTATCTTTAACTATTTAAGTTATTGATATGGGATCCATTGGTTAGAGTGAGTAACTTAAGAGTGGGGTGAATTTAGTTCCCAAGAAAAACTTTTGTTAAAAAATTTTAAATAAAGCCTCTAATAAATGTACAATCACCGTGTTAATCAGAATAGTTGTTTAATATATTTTTGATATTCTAAAATATTTCTCAATGACTGATGACTAATATCTTAATATAATATGAAAATTACACTAAAAATAGATATGAATTTACTAAATAATATATGTATATCAACACTATATAAGATTAACTCTCAAGGTACTGATTTTTGGTATCTTAAATGGAAATATAGTACAAAGATTACTAATGAAAGAAACAAGTAAATTACACATTAGAATAAAACAAGGGGTTCTACCTCAAGCTGATAACTAATCCCATCCACATGATAATCACCCACTACCATGTATGTTATATAAATATAATCTGATCCAAACCCGAGATTTCATATTCACAGTATAGCATACAAGTTCTATATCTATCCATGAACCTCTCCAACAATAACTATGTGAAGATCAACAAGTACAAGACAACCAAGAACGTCTTCCACAAACAACATTGGTATATAGATTAATATATAGTGAAGATAATATGTTTTGTCATCTAGTTATTATGCTAGAGTAAATGTGTCTTGATAAACTAAAAAATAGAACACTTCTCAAATTCCAAAGAAAAAATCAAAAAAAAAGAAAAAAGATATTGAAAGGTAATGGAATTATTCTAAAGTGCTCCATATGATTTAGTATTCTCGATGGTGGCTTGGAAATAATATTTATCTTATTCTATAAAATTAGTATTAAAAAATTTCAACATTAATATATATTTATTCTAGATTTATGATTAATATGGATGTTCAGGGTACTCTTCTCTTTCACGGTTCAGATGAATGTAAAAATGTAGCAGGTATGATCTATTATATTTATCATTTTTATATTCAGAATGTATCACACTTTTTCATATATTATTTCATATAGTAGGTATGACTGGATGATGTATTCTATTTTTAGTAGAAATCACTTCATGATGGAGAGTCTGCTTAAAGAATAATAATTAAGATCATTTGTATCTTTGTAGTGAGAATTAACATTGAATTTAATGATTAAAGGAAATAGTTTATAATAATCAAAAAATAATCCTTTACACTAATTACATTACTATATAAAATGAGGTATTTTAATTCATAACTCTATGAATAGTGACGTGGATCATATTGATAGTGATTTAATCCAGTAGTTAGTTAAACAGGTTGTAGGTCATCAGGTGGTGACTCATGTTCAACATTGACTTGTAGTCAGTAGTGAATCATTCTCAATGGTGACACATATGATGGTAGATAATATTCAATGTTAAATCATATGAAAGTAGGTCATGTTTGGTAGTAGGTAAAATTTAGAAGTAAAGTTTTTCTAAAAGTGAATCTTCCCAACCGATGACACAACTATAATGGTGACTCAAATATAGTGGTGCGTAATCTCAAATGGTGATCCTTTTCTAGTTACATGTCTTTTTCAGTTGTGATTCATTCATGGAAGATTCTCATATATAGAGGTATGTAATGTCTAGTAGTTGGTAATTCCTTGTGGTTACTTATCTCTGTTGTTGAATCTTTTCAACACTTGGGCACATTTATTCAAATTATGATTTATAGAATAATATGATATCATATAACATAAAATTAATTATAATCCTAATATTGAGTATTCATGAGCATTAAAACAAGGATGTTCCATAAAATCTCTCCCTTTTGATGATAACTAAACATGAAATTTTAGAAACCATAAATTGAATAAACAGTAGCATTAAATATATGTGTTTGGAAATTTTGTGATATCAACTTAACACCATAAAATATAACGTGAGAGTTTGATTTTAAACATCAATGATAAAATAAATGGCAAATAAAGGAGGTATCAAATGTCCATAATAATATTTCTCCCAATAAAATAAATTATAGTGAATTCCAGTATTATTATCCCCCATTTGGAATTATCATAATGTTTTGATAAGAAAGGTAAAATAAAATATATAATAATAACAATAGAGATTCCATTAAAGTAAAATGGTGAGTGTATTACATCCAAAAAGAAAATCACAATAAAGTCCCTATCAAAGAAAAAATCTAATCAAATACACTCTCAGTCTGGGAAATAAGAATCAATACATTCTTTTTACATTTCATATTTAGGGGCACAAAAGTAGAGTTTGATGGATCTTATATAGTGGTTGTATGTACTGATGTCATACTGGGTGTATCTTTATTTATCACTATCTATATATGTCAAAATTCTTCCACTAGAGATAAACTGAGAGGCTGATACTGAGGGGGTGAAGGTGAATTGATATTCTGAATAATAACTAGAATTAATAACTCAATGGATGTAGTAGATATGATAGAGGTCACTATAATTCCCTCATTAGATACTACTTCCATACTAAGAACATGCAAGAAAGGCATCATCAGACGAATTCTCTCTATAATTGTGTTACAACCATGTGCCATGGAAGTGAAAAAAATCATTCATATCATCTATAAGAAACTAAAGAAGAGGTGGAAATTACTTCAACTGCATGAATTATTCCTTGAAATATTAGTTGAAATGTAGTAAGTGATGTTTCTAATCCTGAAACATGAAATTGAAGTTCAATTCATGATTAATATAAACTCTTGCAAGATAATATCTAATGGTTTGATATTTTTTCCCTATAAATATGTGAATCATTTGAACATTCCATTTCCATATTATAAGTATGATCACAATATTTTCTGATATTCCATAGATCCTCCTAGGGAGTGGCATGAACCTATTCCATAACAACATTAAGTTCCTACCTCAAAAACTAATGAATCAACTATATTACTGGAGAACCAAATGGATTGGGGGCACATAAAGTATATGATACTAAAGAAAAGATCTCCAACCTATCCAAAAAGGTATAGAAACTAGTATAAAAATATTTTTTTATACACTCCACCATAGACCCTATGGGATCCATCTCATTAGATTTATCCCTATTCTCGATATCAACCTACTTAATATGATGGATCATTTTTAGCTGAATGTAGCACAAAATCAACTCAAATAAGTGTCTTGAATCCTACTCAATAATTTTTGTTACTAGAGGATCATGATTAATCAGAATAATAAGAATTTTATATAGAATATTTTCACTAAAATATTTTATATTAGCTATGAAATAATTCATTAATGGATCATATGTTGCATGTATAGGAAGGGGTGCACCATCTCTCTCAATACAAGGAACAATAGCCTACACTGGGTTTAGTCTAGTAGGAATATCTGAATAAATTTTCTGAAGCTCCCTTATAGAATAAATCTACTCAATCATGGATCCCTTATGTGCTATCTTATCTTGACCAAGGTCAAAATTTCAACTATGACTTAGTTGACTTCTCTCAACAATTTCAGAGTTACAATATTCCTAGCCAAGTCTTACATACCATGGAAATCATTCTCACTCAAGAAAAAAGCAACATCCATCTAGGTAGAGTTAAAAAGAGTAGGCTCAGTAGAATCACCATCTTTTGGGTAAAGTTGGAGACTAATAAACAACATGATTCCTTACCACTAAAAGATTCTATCAAATCTTCTAGGACTTCTTCATCAACCTCTTGAAAAAAACATGGACTCTCCTTAAACATCTTGGGAATAGATACAACTAGAGAAGGATGATGAGTATGAGTGATCACATGATCATTAGGACCATCATGATCAAAACCATCATCACAACCATCTACATCATCGTCACATTCATCTTTATCATCTCCACCATTAATACCCTTCCATTCATCTTTATAACCATTACATTTATGATTTCTATTTTCATTTCCATCAAACCCATTTTTATATACATCCATAACTTTCATATAACAATTAGATGAATGGCTATTAAATTTTTATTCTAATAAAACCATAGTTTCTCCATCTTCATCCCCTTCACTCAAAATAATGTATCTCGTAGGTAGAGATATAGATGAAATTCTTGGACAAAAAGATACCACTGGGATCATAGGTATGTCTGGGTCACTATAATCCTCAATTGAGAGCTCCCTCCCTTTAATAGATACATCTCCCCATCATATTCTTACTCCTCTTCATAATAGTCTAACATCTCGTATATCTCCAAGATATGGTAACCGATATTATTTTCTCTGGAAGGGTTTTTAAAAGGATAAAAATCTCCATAATCATTATGAACATGAATAACCAATTTTTTTATCCTTGGGTTCAAACTTACATTCATTATTTTACAAATTGTTTTTGTAATACAGAATACACCAAATATTAATTTATATTATTCATACTCCTCATATAATCCATTTCCATAAATAATGGCCAAAATAAATAAAAGATAGATAAGGGAGTCACACCTGGATAACTCCATGGATATCCTTATCATAAGCACCATAAGATACCTTTAAAATTTTATTATGTCAAATATTTTCATAAAGTATAATAGATATACGTCTAAATATCTTATAGTGACAAATCTCCTTTTATAGGTCATGACATCTTTTGTATAAACATAAATAAAAACATACACTCACTATCCAAACAATTTGTAGAAGGTCTTATTAATTTTAAATCTACTATCATATCTTTTAATGCATTCTCATATACAAACGAATCACTATCACTGTGAATAGACCCCTAATAGTCAATCAAAACTCCTTCATGAGGCACATTAATTCAATTGTCCCATTGTTTTTAAGAGAAATTTACCTCTTATCGATATATCATGATTCAAGTACAATATTTATTTCCTCTAATACCAAACACCTCAAATTGATAAAATTACTTAAGTATCCTAGGTTACATTGGTCTCTCATTTTTCAAGAACAGGTTTGTCCATCCCTAGCCCTAGATCACTTTCATCACTATCGATTATATTTACAATATCCATTTAGTATTTAATTATTTCTCTATAACCACTAAATGATTAATGAGTTGCGGTTTCCAAAACTTGACTAATAGTCATGAATAATCAATTATAGACATCATCAATGGTTATGACTCCTTGGGGTTCGACTTAGTGTGTCACTTCACTCTATCAATTACAACTCTGTGAATGTTTTAGTGGAGGGTGAAACAAATCGATTTTCATGAAGAGAATTTCTTGTGAAGATACTTGAGGCTAAAAATGAATGAGAGTGAATCCAAATTATATTTAGGTACTATTTTATATCGATTGTGTATTTGAAAGATAGAAATTGTATTAAGATATTTAAAGTATTTATTTACCCAAAAACAAAAAATATTAGCAATGACATGTCATTTCCTAACACAGGTAATTTCCAATAGTTGGTAAATTCCACCGATGGGTAATTTCCAATGGTGGGTAATTTCTAATAGTGGGTTATTTCTAACCATGGAGAATTTACAATAGTGGGTAATTTCTAACAAAGGGTAATTTTTGATGGAGGTTAATTTCCAATGGTGTGGAATTTAAAATTTATTTGTAATTTTAAATATTGGGTAACATCCATAGTGGGTTACACAATGGTTGGTTCCAAAAAATAAAATTTAATAAAAAATTATCATTCCGAATTATTATATTATGTCATTCAATTTTCCAGAATTCAATAGCTTAGAAAAAATATTTGAATGTCGATGTTCAGTTCCAATTAGTTCAATAGTTATATGAACATTTGAAAATGGTCTCTTAAAAAGTGATGTCCACATCAAAGTTCTTTTTTCTAGAGTGAGAAACAAGAATCTATGAAATATTTATTGCACTTGTGTTTTCAAAATTTATGGGTATATTTTATAATTGATATCTATATTAAAGAAGAGTTTGTTTCATCCATAAATTTTTAACACGCCAACTTCCAACATCTAAGTATTATACTTCAGTAGTAGTCAATGTAACATAATTTACCTTCTTAATATTCTAAAATACTAGTGAATTGCAAAAAATATTATATATTATAGTGGTTCTTTGACTATCTTCCTTTGAACCATCAAAATCTGTATCTAAATTACTCAATAAGGGACATTATTTTTAACTAGGAAAAAATAATCCATAATTGGATTTATATTTGAGGTATTTTAAAATCATTTTCACAACAATTAAATGTTACTATTTTGGGTTTTCTTTAAAATGATCACATATACACACACTATTATACCTGGATAACTATCAATTAAATATAGAATACTACCAATCATAACTATTTAAACTGTTTGATCCACTGGATTCCAAAATTTAACATGTTATAATATATAGGTGGTAATCATTGGAGTATCAATACTTTTATTTATATCTTTTACAAAATGTTTTAAAATATATTTGGTGAATATAGTTTGATTAAAAATAATTCTTTCATTATTTTGAAAATATAAAAACCATGAAATAATTTATTTTCACCCGTAAAATTCATTTCTAAATCATTTTTCATAATTTTGGAAAACTCAATACATACATAATTTGCATAAGATGAAAAAAATTGAATTTTTTTTTATTAAAAGCGTGTGGTCACCATTAAATTTTAGAAAACCATCAGAAATTAGAAAATGTTCTTGGCCTATCTTACCATGGCCTTGGATCATGTTTTTAACTTTATATATATTTCCTTATATTAAATAAATTATTTGGAAAATTTGGGTTTTTAAATATGGGTTGTCTTTGAAAAATATCCTCAATTAGATACCCATTTATAAATGAAATTTTGTCCTTAATTTGATATATTTTCAAATCCAAATGTCTTGCATAGGAAAATTGTATTCTAATGGCTTAAACTAATGCTACAAGTAGAAATGTTTCCTCACTATCTATTCACACTTCCTGAATATACCCTTATGCAATGAGTATAGCCTATTATTATTAATATTGATTCATATTCATGAACCTTGTTTATAAATTCCCATTCAGATTAATTATTCAAGATTTTATTATGTCTATATAAATGTTCAATTAATTTATTTCATTAAAACAAGTTACGTTCTTATTTCATACCCATTAAACATAACTAATCATCAATTGAATTATTAATTTTATTGGGCTCAAGATCTGATAAGAATGCCTAATGTTTAGAAAAAATCCTAAGAGAATCTCTTATATTTGTACCTGTATCTAGGTCTCCAACTATAGCATCTATAGGATTGTATCTATGTGTCCTAATAAATCATTAGAGAGAAGTTCCAGTCATATCACACAATATGATTTACTATTAGTTATGTAAGCATGGAAAATACCTTCATCTCTCTTAGAGGAAAATTTTCCATGATTATCTTTATAATAAATAATAAATACTTTGTAACAAAAAACTATAAAGTAATAAATCATAGGATTTAAATTTCGTCACAGTTCAAAAGGGTTTTCATTTAGAGAGGTATATTTAAATCTTCGTTAATTATATAAAATGTTGTATTTACAACCTCTTTCGAAAAGTAAACTAGGAGGTCATATTCAATAAGAATGTTCATTGAAATTTATTAATATTTATTAGTTTATCATTTTACAACTATGTTATGATAGGGAGCCTTGGAGTAGAAAAGTTATGACTATATACCTTTTTTGAGAAAACATTTTCAATGTACTGATTTTCAAACTCATGTCCATGATTATTTCTTAATTATTTAATCCAAATTCTTCTATGATTTCCAATATATTTATTAAAATTAGTAATGTCGGGGTAGTATTCAATTTTGTGTGCTAAAATAATAAATAAGAATACTTAGAAAATTCATCTATAAAGATATAGACATAGTACAACATATTCAAATTATAAACTCTATATAGTCCAAATAATTCCATATGAATCAACATTAGTGGTTTAGAAGTTGAAAATTATTTTCTTTAATTAGAATTATAATTTTCATTGCTTCCCTTTCTAACTTGGGTTACCGACATTATCATTTGTTAATTCACATTCAGTTTGGTGTTTTATTAACCCTTTCTTAGCTACCTTTCTATGTGGTTATATATTATAGTGTCCAAGTCTCTTATGCCAAATCCATGATTCCTTATTAATGGCACATAGAAATGATTTTTTTGAGAAAATAATTAATCTAGGTAGTTTTCTAGTAGCTCATTAGAAAATTTTATATAAGAATATTATCCCAAGAGTTAAGAATTTTTTCCCTTATCTAAAGGAATATCAGATTGAGAATTAACTTCCAAAGCATGTTGTATCATAAAAATTTAATACATATCATTAATCTCACAGAAAATGTCTTATAGAATGTAAAAATATTTAAACATCAACTCATTTGACATATTTTATTCATTTTTTCCTCTCTAAAATGATTAGAAATATTTGTAGGAGAATATGGTATTCCATGTGATACCTTATATGTGTTTATCATGAAACACATATTGGATCTATCTTTTTCCCTCATGAGTAATGTTGCATTCACTATAGTAGTCTTCAAAAGTACTCTAGGTTTATTTTTTTAATTCATGTATTTTATAAACTTTTCATTATATTTTTCCAATACTTTATCTTTGGACAGTCAACTTTGACATGCCCATTTCATTTATATTCATAGAAAATGATCTCATTTCAACTATCATATTTTTTTCCATATTACTTCCAATTTCCTCAATTGTCATGTTTTCCATTGTATCTTGGATTCCTAAAAAAATTATTTTTCTTATAAGACCTTTAAAACATTATGTAAAAATGGGTCATCTCTTCATCACTATATATTAGTGATTCCTCGTGACTAGAAGTTTAATATTTAACATTTTCATTTTATTTTGAAGCAATAGACTTGAATGCTACAGACTTCATTTTAGGCTCATATTCAACTTCTCTATTAACTATATATTCCTATTCATATATCACTAACATTCCCTTCAACTCCTTAATAGGTAGTTTCCTACTATTATAAGATTATCTAATTAAAATTATTGTTACCCTCTATCATTATGGAAGAAACCTCAACTGTCACATTATTTAATCTTTGTGAGAACGTAGATTTCCATAGGAATACATTATATTCACATTATCATTAAACTTGATATACATACCAGAAATAATCTCATCCAGTTTCATCATAAATGTATCATATTGAATTCTATAATTATTTAATCGATTTTCAATAACATTAGTTTTTCCATCATAAGAAAGAACTAAAGTATCTAATATTTCATATATAGTTTTAAAATAATATATTTAGTACATTCTTAAAATTATTAATCACAGTTAATTGTGTTTATGGATTTAGATTTATTTTTATTATCAGTTTTAATATTATCACACCATATATCTCTAGTATTCCTATATAATTCATATTTGTATTCAATATCCATATAAATTTCAATGCCTTTTCATTAAATTTTCATTTTTGTCATGATTTTACATTGATCATAGTTAGTTCCACTAAATAAGGATTATATGTTGGTAATAGATCCATCTAGTCATTTATCTATTTAAAGATATATATATAGAATATTTAAAACACAACTACAATCATAGTTGAAAATATTTTCAAGAGACCTATGATATCAAATGTTCATTTGAGTTTGTAACTCAAGAGGGGGGGGAGTTGAATACCCAATTTAAATTTCAATGACAAACAAGTTTAACTAAAATCCCCTAATAAAATGTAAATCTCCCAATTAATAAGTAGACAATTTTAATAAAATATTCACCTATTAAAATATTCCACAAGTATTGATTACAGCTAAGTTAAAATAATATAAAAATATATTGAAATATTTAAATGAATTTACTCAATAAAATACATAAACAAAAACTAGAGAATATTAATCATCAATGTACTAGTTTTTTTTTGACATAAAAAATACAGTACAAAGGCTTTAAATGATATAAACAAAAAAACACGCTTTTTAATAAAACAAGGGGTTAATCCACAATTTGGGAACTAATCCCCTATACTTGAAAATAACCTACAGCTAATAAGATTATATAAATATAATCTAATCTACAACCTATTTATCATATTCATATAATAGCTTATAATGTTTCCATTCCACATAGGGACCTCTTCCAAATTAGTTTTGGGAAGAAAAAAATTAAATTCTATATAGGGAACTCTTCCACAAAAAACATGGGTATACTATTGAAAATTTAGTGAAAATAATATCTCATATCCTACCATTATAGAGCTAGAATTGGTGTGTGTTGATAAAAAGAAAAATAAACCAATGCTCAAATGTAAAATTAATAAAAAAACAATAAATAAGTTATATAAGGGTTTTTTTGGTCTGATGTGATTTAGATGATTCAATCTCGTAAAAACCATCATAGTGAGAAGATTAAAATGATTATTCAAATGTAGCAATAATAAAAACCATTGTAATTATCTCTATGATTTGACTATAAGAATAATTTGGATGTTCTGTGTATCTATTATTTCTAAGTCGAAATAAAGAAATGCATGCAGTGTGAAAGCTTTTGTGGAATCATCATTATGGAATTTAGTAATTAGAACACTTGATCGACTACTCTCTCTAAAAATAGTTACTTAAGCATGAGGAAGAATTCCATTACTAATAAAAAGTACCTCATGATGGAGAATCTATTGGAGAAATAATCATTAGGATCCTTCGTATCCTCATTAAAATCTATTACATTGAATTTAATATTTCTCTATATTAGTTAATAAAAATTAGTAAATTATACTTGACATTAATTTAAATGATATAGAATTTTATTGATTTGAATTCAAATGTCCTAGAATATTGACAGTGGCTCATACTGACAGTGAGTTAAAATAGTGGTGAGTTATCCAGGTGGAATGTCATGTGGTTTTAGGTTATATGGTGGTGACTCATTTTTAGTGCTGACTGAAACTGAGCGGTGAATAAAACTCAATGGTCAATCATCTGATGATTTTTCACCATCTACAATGACACATATGTTGTTAGGTAAATTCTAAAAATTATTAAACATTGGTAGTGACTCTATTCTAATAGTTACTCATCCCTAGTAATGACTCAACTCTAGAAATGAATCTCTTTTAGAAGTAGGTATTTTTAGAAATGATTCAATCATAGTGGTGACTCATCCCTGGTTGTAGGTAATTTCTGGAAGTAGAGAAATCATGGCGGTGACTTTTATCTGGGGATGAATCTTTTCAATACATTGACAGATTTATCCAAATTATGATTTATATATGAATGTACTATCATACAACATTAAACTAATTATAAAACATAATAATTATGATTTTTGATCATTAAAAATTAATGATACAATAGGATCTATATTAAAGTTTTCAAACAATGCAAAAAACGAATCAAATTTTACTAAATAAGGAATAATTGTTTTTCAGGAAAAACATTACCATAGAACTTATTAAGAGAATATTTGTAGACCTAGGATATAATTAGTGATCCAAAAGGTTTTTTCAATAATTGTAATACCCCAACCCCAGTTTCCCAGTGTCGGTTCATTATTACATAACATTGGCTTGATCACAAGAAAGATCAAGTCTCGAAAGAACGATTATATTAGTAGCATTGGAATAACTAGATACATTCATAAAGTTTTACATTATATCATAAAAATGAAAACTAAAACAACATAGTTTCCATAGTCCACACTCTTATCCCCTCATATTGTCCCTGCAGGTCATTCATAATTTACATCTTCACATCCTGGGAAAAATAAAACATATAAAAGGTGTGAGCTCGAATGCCCAGTAAGGATAACAATATAGCAGAAACATTCATAAATAATAATAAGCATTTAAGCCAATGTATAACTAAAACAAAAGCCATTTAAACTTTAACATCAACATGGTATGGCAAAAATAAATTGAAATAATGCCATTTACTTATTCTCATGGATAGTTTACTAAATGAATAATCACATACAATATCAATAACCACTTTCATAATGATGGAATGCCTAATACCAGACTATCATAACCACATAGCCAAGGCCTCGTGCCAAGACTACAAATACAATTTTGTCAAGGCCTTGTGCCAAGACACTGGTTTGTATCATGAGACCTACCGATGCATCGAGGATCTATAGTGGGCTCCATCCGTCACATACTAATTCCAATGCATTCCTCATATGAAAAGTTTAAAACATTACATAAACATTCGTATTAAAACTAGCATAAAAAATGTTAATACATTATCCACAAACCATGAATGGTATAAAAAATAGAACATCCACAGTCAAACATAACTCATTTGATACAATATGGAAGATTGTATTGTATCATAATAACCTCTATCGAGAATGATGAAGGATATTGACATAGATGAAAATAATCATCAAAACAATTAGAGAGAAATATCCCCCTTCTCTTGAAAACATTTAAAATTCACACTATTTGTCAAGAAGTTGTTTAAAAATAGATTTCTGAATCAAAGTGTCACATACCACTTTGAAACTTTTAAAAGTAATTTTAATTTTAAAACATTAATCTCCATATAAATAAATTCTTAAAAACATTTTTAAAACATTGACATTAATGAGAAATATTTAGAAGAATAAATCTTTAAAACACTTAAAAATGTATTTTAGTTAGAGTTTCTAACCAAAATAGAGACACTTGAATATAAATAATTGAGGTAATAAAAACTTTATAATATCCTGAGAATAAAAAGATTCAAGATATACTATGTCAAAGTTGTAACGACCCAATCTTTTTAAATAGTATATTAACTTTCTCTTAACGATTTAATAAAGATGTTAATGGTTAATGCAGAAAGAGGAGTCGATGGCTTCATCCAGTAGACTTGAACCTTATGAAGCCCACTTATCAGAGCTTGGGAAGGAGGTGGCATCTTTGGGCTTCTCTTTGGACCAAGCCCAAGCCAAACTCCAGCGTGTCAAGCTTGAACGGAAACACCTACAGGAGAAGTTCAAGTTAGTAGAGATTACTACTAGTGCAATGTTATTTGATCCTCCCTCAGAATCTCTCACCATAGCACACCTTACACTTAGGTCATATGCTGGTGTTATAAGGGGCTATGTGACGAGAACCTAGATTCTTTGTGCAATACTTTGGGATGAATAAATTGAGATTTCTTCCTTTAGTGATGTTTGTTAAATTTCAATTGTTCGGATAATTTTAGGATATATTTTATTGATGAATTTTTAAAAAGGGATATTTTAAAATATTTATGTAAACTTTAAATAATTAATGATGTTTAATGATTTTCAAAAAATGGTCTTCTATAAAAGTGTTCACTAAGAAATTTGGAGTCTAATAAGAACAACTTAATTTTTGATGAATTGTAAATTATGAATAGTGATTTTACACTTAGGATTAGTAATGTGACCAAATGGATTAGTAATTTCACTCAAAGGAAGTTTTAATATAATTTAGACACCTAGATTAAGTAATGTGATTCAATAAAATGGGTAAATAACGGTTTCATAAATTATTAATCAAGTATTAGTTTTTTGGGATGAATAGTGTTTTTTAATTAAAAATTAAATTAAAAATACTTAGAAATTTTTTTTTATAAAATGGACTTTATTTTTGAACTCAGAGCACCGATATTATGTTATTGTAATTTTTGGGGTTTTTTCTAAAGAAATGAATTTTCGGTGAAGAGTGTTTTTATTTAAAAATTAAATTAAGAAAATTTAGAAAATTATTTTTATAAAATGGAGTTCATATTTTTAATCATAGCATCGATATTTGGTTAAGGTGAAATTTTGGGTTTTTTCTAAGAAAGACGAATTTTCAGTGAATAGTAAAAAAGCAGTTTTAGGGTTTCGGTATGTCTAATGACATCATAGCTATGTCATGGTGATGTCATGAGATAGTTTAAGGGTTGGACGACCTTAGGTGATGAAGTTTTCTTTTCGGGGCCCCATGTTGCCTAACTTCATGGGAAATATCATGAGAGAGCACATGGTTTTGAGTAAAGCACTTGTGAGGTGTCCCTTGGCCATTAATGCCTTGTCCGCTCACATTCCCTATAAATACCAAGCTCTCCTCTCATCATTTCGACTCAAAAACCATCATCAACAAAGTTCTGGTCTCCTTACCTCCCAAGGAGTCCTCCCAAGGTGCCCCCAAGCCCTCAAGGTCCAAACCGTTGAGTTTTAAGAGTTACGTTTTAAGGTAAGGGATCCGACCTCTCTCTTCTTTTCAAGTAATCTCTTTTATTTCATTTCTTTTATACTCTAGGTTCTTATGTTTTAGGATGTACTTCTATATTAATATTACTTTCCTTTTCATGTTCATATGATGAGAGTCCCCATCTTTCTCTCATCATTTTGTTTTAATAATGTTTAAGTGGCGCCGTTAGGCTGCCGAATTTTTACGGGGATTCTTTCACCCTTCTCATTGTTTTCAATGTTCTAATTTTATGTCAAGTCTTTCAAGTTCCTTTTTAATTATGTTACGGTATGATCTATATATCTATCATACTGAACTCTTATTTTCATATTATGAGGGACACTATTTGATATTTTCAATTCATTTTTGTTGAAGTTTAAGTGACGTCGTTAGGCTGCCGAATTTTCATAAGAGAAATCTAATTTTTGTCTTCCTTCCATGTTTTTAATTTCAAATGGTATGTCCTTCAAATTTCATTACCATGTTCTTAAATACATTATATTCTGTTACCCTACTGTTTTATGTATCATTTTTGAGTGGGTGACCCATGTCCCCTCTCTTTTCAAAGTTTTCTAAAAACCATGTATCGTAGTCGTTATGCTGCATAATTTTCATCTCAAAATGCCTCTCTCTTTTCTCAAAATTATTTTATGTTATAAATTGAATACTCAAAGCTCTTATTTCTATAAGGGTATTCACATATATATCAAAATGTTCTATTTTAAATTCTTGGATTTACATACATGAAACCCGCTTTCCCTTTCCGTGGGATTAAAGTGACATAAAGATCATGTCTTTAAAAATGTTTTTAAAACGTTATGATTATTAAATGAAACCCATTTATTTTATTCTATATGGGTTGTTTATGAACTGATTGATGATAATATATGTGGCTCACATTATAATAAAGACATTTCAAGGGTGCGCCCAGATAGTGCTCCAATGCATTGGGTAATGACTTAATCTAAGAGATGACTTTTATACTGATACCTAGGTGAATAACCTTGGTAATTTTTAATGACACCTTGGGGATGGACCTTGGTGAAACAAAATGATTGTAAATATTAAATGTTGCAGCCACATCTTCATGTTATGAAAAATTTTGTTTTTATTATGATGTATTTCATGATTTCTTTCTCATGCCTTAAAGTTCTTTTCATGTCCTTATTGAAGTATCTCAAGTTCACATGTTAAATGTTTCCCTTGTTTCCTTTACTGGGCCTTCTTCTCACCCTTTCTTTTGATGTATGTCCCTAGGTTATGAGATGCAGTAATGAACCTAGGATTAACTTAAGGAGAAGCCTTTCAAGTGTTTAATAAGAATGTTTTATGTTGTTTTGATGTATTATGTTCCTTGTTTCCAAGACACTAAACCTTAAAGATCTTTGGTTCTATGTAATAAAATGAAAGTTTATGTTATAAAAAGACGGGATGCTATAGTTGGTATCAAAGGATGGTTTAGTTATTTGTGGATATTAGGATATAAAAACATTAGGAAGAACCCTATAGAAAAGTTTAAATATAGGAAAAACTTCCTGGTGTTTTGGTAAGTATTGAGTGAGTGGTTTATTAAACAAATACGTCCCTGTCTGGATACGAGCAGGTAGAGGCAGCTCTGGCACAGATGTACATAGGGGTAAAACCCAAAAAACACCGCTTTGAGCTAGACTCGAACGGGAACTGGTGCACGATAACAGGCCTTGCTGCACTCTTGGTCACGACACTCCCGGGGGATATGTTTTGTTAATCACAAGATTTTTATGAATCATTATGAAGGAATTATAGAGAAGTGTAATTGTCTAAGAATGAAGAATTAGATAAATGATTCATAAATGAAATAAGTTTCTTACTAAGGTTTTATTATTTTAGAAAATGGCGGGCAATAGGAGGAACCTTGCCGATGGAGACTGCAATGCACCATGTGCTGACGGCCCTCCGATGGAAGCCGGAATGGAAACATTCATGAGAATGATGAACCAACTGACTCAAGTTATGCGTAATAACTTGAATCAAGCTGAGAGGCTGACCTCACCACGAAGGGAACAACACTCTGTTGAGTCCTTCACGCGTTAATGACCACCATCATTCAGTGGATCTACTGACCCTTTGGTTTCGGAACAATGGATAAGCTCCATTGAAAAGATCTTTTCTGTACTCTTTTGTTAGGAACAAGAAAAAGTCACCCTTGCTGTTTATCGCCTAGAGGGAGAAGCTGATCAGTGGTTGTCACTGGTCAAAAACACGAAGCCTAGAGGAGAGATGGAAGCTATGGAGTGGGAAGAGTTCCAGGGAATATTCTTTCATAAGTATTTCCCTCGTTCCATGAGAACGAGAATAGAGAAAGAGTTTCTCGAGCTGAAGCAGAAGGAGAATGAATCTGTCGGAAGATATGAGATGAACTTCACCCAAATTTCACGATATACCTCTAGCTTTGTCATGGATCCAAGTGGGAAGGTTGATAGATTTTTCGGTGGGCTGAGACCTCATCTGCGGAAGAATTTATCCAACCGGGACTATGATAGCTACGAGGAGATCGTGCGGAGTGCAATGAAAGTCGAGCTGCAGTTTGGTGAGACGTAGTGGTCTCATAAATCAAATGAAAAGGAGAGATCATTGGAGCCCAGTTTAGGGAAGAATTTTGATCAGGGAAGAGGTAGAAAGCAAATGCAACTTACCACATGCAATAAATGTTGGAAGAAGCATCCGGGGAACTTCTTGGTCGGAAGTGGCAAGTGCTACAAGTGTGGAAGAGGAGGCCATATTGATTGTAATTGTCGTAGTGAGGTTAAGCCTCAACTCCCCAACACTAAAGAGAGAGGAAAGATGGTTATGGCCTAACCTGAAGTCCATTTCTTCAAGTGTGGACAGCTTGGGCACTATGCTAATCTCTGTCCAAATCCAAGGGTAGTAGAGGGGAATCACCATCAACCTCCGCAAAGGCCTGGGGAGCATGGTTGTGCTTTTTCTATCACAACAACTGAAGTTGAAGCTCTGAATGATGTGGTAGCAGATATTTTTGTAGTCCTCTCAAAACTAGCAACTACTTTGTTTGATTCTAGTTCTACTAATTCCTTTATTTCTTCCAAGTTTGCAAAGAATATAGAATCAATCCCTGAATTGCATGAGGTAGAGATGTCAGTCAAGACTCCAAGTGGTATTATCCATGCATCAACTGTGTTTATAGACTCTAGTGTTTACTTTAGTGAGCACAATATTATCACAAATCTAGTAGTCATTCCCATGTTGGAATTCGACGTTATACTAGGGATGGATTGGCTTTCAATGTATAATGCTAGAATCAAATGCAGAAGTAAGGAAATCTCAGTAGTCTTGAATAAACAACCTACAGGTATCTTCCAAGGAGAGATATCCCAAACTAAACCCTATCTATAAGCACCTCCTATAGCTTTATTTATGGATTTAATTGGTGATTATGAAGAAGGAAAAGGGAAGATACCAATAGAATATGTTCCAATTGTTCAGGAATACAAGGATTTATTTCCTGAGGAGTTACCTGGATCACCCCCAGAAAGAGAGGTAGAGTTCTCCATTCAACTCGTACCTGGATCTCAACCGATATCAAAGACCCCGTATAGAATGGAAAATGTGGAGCTAGAAGAGTTAAAGAAACAACTCCAAGACTTGTTGGAGAAGGGGTTTATCCGGCCAAGTGTGTCTCCTTGGGGGGCACCTGTTCTCTTTGTGAAGAAGAAGGATGGATCCATGCGGCTATTCATTGATTATAGAGAACTGAACGGGATCACAGTGAAGAACATATATCCTCTTCCATGAATTGATGATTTATTTGACCAGCTTTGTGGGGATCAATTCTTCTCTAACATTGACCTTCGATCTCGTTATCATCAACTGAGGGTGAAGAAGGAAGATATTCCAAAGACCGCCTTCCGATCAAGATATGGGCATTATGAGTTTACTATTATGCCCTTCGGCTTAACTAATGCTCCTATTATTTTCATGGATTTGATGAATAGAGTCTTTAAGGACTACCTTGATAACTTTGTGGTAGTTTTTATTGATGATATTTTGATATATTCAAAAATTATTGAGGAGCATGAAGATCATCTAAAGGTTATTTTGAAAAATCTGTGGAAGGAGAGGCTCTTTGGAAAGTTCAGCAACTGTGATTTTTGGTTACAACAAGTAGCTCTCTTGGGGAACATCGTAACCAATGACGGAATCTCGGTTGACCCTACAAAGACAATGGTTGTGGAGGAGTGGCCTCAAACCACAACAGTAACTGATATTCATAGTTTCCTTGGTTTAGTGGGATATTATAGGAGGTTTCTGAAAAACTTTTCATGACTTTCTAATCCAGTATCCAAGTTGACTCGAAAAGGGGTTAAGTTCATCTGGACAAAGGAATGCGAGGAAAGTTTCCAAGAGCTGAAGAAGAGATTGCTAACTGCACTTGTGTTAACACTACCCTCTATCGTAGAAGGATTCGTTATTTTTAGCGATCCATCTCTGAAAGGGCTTGGGTGCATCCTCATGAAAAATGACATGGTAATTGCTTATGCATCTCGACAGTTGAAGATTCATGAGCAGAATTATCCTACGCATGATCTAGAGCTGGCGACAGTTGTTTTTTCTCTAAAGATATAGAGGCACTATCTTTATGGGGAGAAATGTGATATATACACTGACCACCAAAGTCTAAAGTATATTTTCACACAGAAAGAATTGAAAATGAGACAAAAGGAGATGGTTGGAGCTTATTAAAGAATACGATTGTTCAATTCATTATCACCCTGGAAGATCAAATAAAGTCGTGGATGCGTTAAGCAGGAAATACCCTGTTGTTCTGGCAACAATGAGGATCCTAGGAGATCCCTTGATTAAAGATCTAGTAAAATTGGACATGCGAATTATATGGAAAGGGACATCATCAACCCTATCCCAAATGATTTCTCAACCTTCATTACTAGAGAAGATCAAGAAGGCTCAGAAGGAAGATCCATTGCTGCATGAGAAGTTTGAGGCTGTAAAGGATGGGAAGTTCCCTGACTTCAATATTGATCAAGAAGGTGTATTGAAATTTTGTACAAGACTATGTGTTCCATCTATTATGGAGATAAAGAAAGAAATGATGGATGAAGCTCATAGTTCTACTTTCTCTATACATCCGGGAAGCACTAAGATGTATAGAGACCTTCGTGATCATTATTGGTGGGATAACATGAAGAGGGAGATTGCTGATTACACTACAAGGTGTCTGGTGTGTCAGCAAGTAAAGGCAGATAGACAACTTCCTAAGGGGGTATTACAACCGCTACCCATACCAGTATGGAAGTGGGATAATATCACTATGGACTTTGTAACTGGTCTCCCGAAAACATCCAAAGGAAACAATGCGATATGGGTTATTGTGGACCATCTCACCAAGACAGCCCATTTTATCTCTATTCAAGAATCTTTCTCTCTGGATCAGCTTGCCATGATATACGTAAGGGAAGTGGTAAGGCTACATGGGGTACCACTATCCATCGTGTCTGATCGTGATCCAAGATTCACATCAAAATTCTGGAGAAGTCTTCAACATGCTCTGAATACTGAATTGAATTTTTGTACGGCCTATCATCCTCAAACTGATGGCCAATCTGAAAGGACTATTCAAACACTCGAAGACTTTCTGAGATTATGCTCAATGGAATTTAAAGTTGGATGGGATCAACACCTCCCATTAGTGGAGTTCTCCTATAACAACAGCTTCCATTCGAGTATTCAGATGGCACCCTATGAAGCTCTGTATGGAAAGCGATGTAGAAATCCTACTTGTTGGGATGAAAGTAGTGAGGGAAAGCTTCTTGGGACTAATCTCGTGCAAGAGATGATGGAACAGGTTCATGCCATCCAACAACACATAAAGGTTGCTCCGAGTCGGCAAAAGAGCTCTACTGACAATCGTCGGAGGGACTTGGAGTTTGGTGTTGGTGACAAAGTCTTCCTTCAAATTTCTCCATGGAAGAGAGTCATGCAGTTTGGGATGAAAGGGAAGCTCCGCCCTAGGTACATTGGCCCCTATGAAATCCTTGATCGCATAGGAGCAGTGGCCTATCGTCTAGCACTACCACCAAACCTAGCTCAAGTTCACAATGTCTTCCATGTATCTCTCTTGAGGAAGTACATACCCGACCCTTCGCATGTACTGAACCCAAGGTGGTACAACTGGAACATGACCTCTCTTAGGAGGAGCAGCCAGTGGAGATCTTAGACTGTAGAGACAAGGTTCTATGGAACAAGACTACCCACCTTGTGAAAGTGTTGTGGAGGAATCATAAATATGAAGAAGCGACTTGGGAGCCTGAGGAAACAATGAAGCAAATGTACCCTCACCGTTTCGACTAGGCCTCAAGTATAAATTTCGGGGAAGAAATTTCTTAAGGGGGGAAGAATGTAACAGCCCAAACTTTTTAAATAGTATATTAACTTACTCATAACGATTTAATAAAGATGTTAATGGTTAATGTAGAAAGAGGAGTCGATGGCTTTATCCAGTAGACTCGAACCTTATGATGCCCACTTATTAGAGCTTGGGAAGGAGGTGGCATCTTTGGGCTTCACTTTGGACCAAGGCCAAGCCGAACTCCAGCATGTCAAGCTTGAACAGAAACGCCTACTAGAGAAGTTAAAGTTAATAGAGATTACTACTAGGGCAGTGTTATCTGAGCCTCCCTCAGATTCTCTCACCATAACACACCTTACACGTAGGTCATATGTTGGTGTTATAAGGGGCTATGTGACGAGACCCTAGGTTCTTTGTGTAATCCTTTGGGATGAATAAATTGAGATTTCTTCCTTTAGGGATGTTTGTGAAATTTCAATTGTTCGGATAATTTTAGGATATATTTTATTGATGAATTTTGAAAAATGGATATTTTAAAATATTTATGTAAACCCTAAATAAGTAATGATGTGTAATGATTTTCAAAAAATGGTCTTCTACAAAAGTGTTCAGTAAGGAATTTGGAGTCTAATAAGAACAACTTAATTTTTGATGAATAGTAAATTATGAATAGTGATTTTACGCTTAGGATTAGTAATGTCACTAAATGGATTATTAATTTCACTCAAAGGAAGTTTTAATATAATTTAGACACCTAGATTATGTAATGTGATTCAATAAAATGGGTAAATAAAGGTTTCATAAATTATTAATCAAGTAATAATTTTTTGGGATAAATAGAGTTTTTTAATTAAAAATTAAATTAAAAATATTTAGAAAAATAATTTTATAAAATGGACTTTATTTTTGAACTCAGAGAACCGATATTATGTTATGGTAATTTTTGGGGGTTTTGTCTAAAGAAATGAATTTTCGGTGAATAGTGTTTTTATTTAAAAATTAAATTAAGAATATTTCGAAAATTATTTTTATAAAATGGAGTTCATATTTGTAATCAGAGCGTCGATATTTGGTTAAGGTGAAATTTTGGGTTTTTTCTGAGAAAGGCAAATTTTAAGTGAATAGTAAAAAAGCAGTTTTAGGGTTTCAGTATGTCTAATGACATCATAGTTGTGTCATGGTGATTTCATGAGATATTTTAAGGGTTGTCGGACCTTATGTGATGAAGTTTTGTTTTGGGGGCCCCATGTGGCCTAACTTCATAGGAAATATCATGAGAGAGCACATGGTTTTGAGTAAAGCACTTGTGAGGTGTCCCTTGGCAATTAATGCCCTGTCCCCTCACTTTCCCTATAAATACCAAGCCCTCCTCTCATCCTTTTGACTCAAAAACCATCCTTAACGAAGTTCTGGTCTCCTTACCACCCAAAGGAGTCCTCCCAAGGTTCCCCCAAGCCCTCAAGGTCCAAACCATTGAGTTTTAAGAGTTACGTTTTAAGGTAAGGGATCCGACCTCTCTCTTCTTTTCAAGTAATATCTTTTATGTCATTTCTTTTATACTCCATGTTCTTATGTTTTAGGATGTTCTTCTATATTCATATTACTTTCCTTTTCATTTTCATATGATGAGAGACCCCATCTTGCTCTCATCATTTCGTTTTAATAATGTTTAAGTGGCGCCGTTAGGCTGCCCAATTTTTAAGGGGATTCTTTCACCCTTCTCATTCTTTTCAAAGTTCTACTTTCATGTCAAGTCTTTCAAGTTCCTTTTTAATTTTTTTGGGGTATTATCTCTATATCTATCATACTGAACTCTTATGTTCATATGATGAGGGATTCTATTTGATCTTTTCAATTCATTTTTGTTGAAGTTTAAGTGACGTCGTTAGGCTGGCGAATTTTCATAAGAGAAATCTAATTTTTGACTTCCTTCCATGTTTTTCATTTCAAATGGTATGTCCTTAAAATTTCATTACCATTTTCTTAAATACTTTATTTTCTGTTCCCCTACATTTTTATGTTTCATTTTTGAGTGGGTGACCCATGTCCTCTCTCTTTTCAATGTTTTCTAAAAACCATGTATCATAGTTGTTATGCTGCATAATTTTCGTCTCAAAATGCCTCTCTCTTTTCTAAAAATTATTTTATGTTATAAAGTGAATACTCAAAGCTCTTATTTCTACAGGGGTATTCACATATATATAAAAATGTACTATTTTAAATTATGGGATTTACATACATGAAACCCACTTTCCCTTTCCGTGGGTTTAAAGTGACATAAAGATCATGTCTTTAAAGCAGTTTTTAAAACCTTATGATTATGAAATGAAACCCATTTCTTTTATGCTATATGGGTTGTTTATGAAATGATTTATGATGATATATGTGTCTCACATGATAATAAAGACATGTCAAGGGTGCGCCCAGATAGCGCTCCAATGCATTGGGTAAAGACTTAATCTCTAGAGATGAATTTTAGACTGATACCTTGGTGAATAACCTTGGTAATTTTTAATGACACCTTGGGGATGAACCTTGGTTAAATGAAATGATTGTCAATATTAAATGTTTCAGACACATCTTCAAGTTATGAAAAATGTTATTTTTATTATGATGTATCTCGTGATTTTTTTCTCATGCCATAAAGTTCATTTCATGTCTTTATTGAAGTACCTCAAGTTCACATGTTAAATGTTTCCATTGTTTCCCTTACTGGGCCTTCTTCTCACCCTTTCTTTTGATGTATGTCCCTAGGTTATGAGATGCAGTAATGAACCTAGTATGAACTTAAGGAGAAGCATTTCAAGTGTTTAAGAAGAATGTTTTATGTTGTTTTCATGTATTATGTTCCTTGTTTCCAAGACACTAAACCTTAAAGACCCTTAGTTCTGTGTAATAAAATGAAAGTTTACGTTATAAAAAGACGGGATGCTATAAAAGTACATTATATACACCATATAAAAGTGATTTGGTGTATAACAACAAAGAAGTCTCAATGGAATTCAAATTGAGATGATTTATCTTATAAAGACCATATACTTAGGTTAAGGAAAAATCAATGACATAATTATGTGTGTCAAATATAAATACACTCAATATGATTGGATATTTAGTGTAAATCAATCAGATTACATTCACACATATTCTTGTAAAAACAACACCAATGAATTTGATATTTAACTCTACAAATGGAGATTGGGTTAAAATTAATCTTATCAAGTTCATACCGATGACTTGAGAATTTATCAACATAGTGATTATGTGTATCAAAAGTATATCCACAGAAAGGGGAGTGGAAATTATGACATAATAAAATGAATAGTGATTCCACACATAATCTTGGAGTAAAATAATCAAGGAAGTATGCGTAAAGACAAATTAGTGGAAATTGAAATTTAAAATTCCTTTATTGATTTGGTAACTTAAAAAACATAAACCCATGAAAGAAGGACCATACAATGATGATGTAAATACACATAAATTAAAGTATATTCAACAACGAATACAATCATGGGAAATAGACATACACTACATGCAATAAATAAGTGGTGAACAATGGAATTCTCACGAAATTAAGAGTGAGATAAGAAACCCCATACTTTGTACTTTTTCCTTGGATGATGGTAGGTTAACCTCTTCTATAATGGTGAAATAATTGTTATTGAATTATACAAGAATAATTTACATTAATATGATATCATATATGATCTTTTAACATTGATTTGTTAATAATATCTTAGTATTATCGTCATTTCGGGTGTTAAATTAATCATTTTCCTTTATATTCTTTGTTACGTAAGCCGGGTTTTTTATGGATAGGTTGTATCTTATTCATATCTAGAATTACATAAAATCCTTAAACATTATTTTTAATCATCAAATGAGAATTATACTTGAATGGATATGATGGAGAATGAATCTCATCGCGTTCGTGGAGACGGTAGTCCATACGTACGCACGAGTGACAATATCATTCTTTTGATGTTAAAATAATATAAAATTAGATGTTATATCATATAGAAAGAATAATAATCATGTTATATTTATTATTTACATGAATTACACATCATTATTATACCCATCCAAATAATAATTTATTGAATGGCAATTACACTACAACGTGGAGACGGTAAGCCGTACGTACGCACGTATGGTGACATGTCATTCAAAGGATGGATAGAATACTGAATATGGTTGTACCATATTTATAATAACATCACAGTATATATACAATACTGGAGTTATTATTTTAGAATATAAATAACAAATAAAGAAGACGTGGAAGAAGAAAGGAACTTGAAAAAGGGGTGGTGAAATCATTACCTCTTCTTCGGGTTCTTCCTTTTGATTTGATCAAAAGGGCTCCATAGGTTGGCTTTTTGACTAAATTAGGGACTCTAGGATGATGTGAGGGAATTTTATAGAGTATTTGGGCAGGGTTTGGCCGAACCAAAAGGCTTTGATGGTGTGAATTAATGAGAAGGAGGAGTTCCCTTTTATAAGAGGGGTGAGGGACACCATTGGAAAAGCTAGAAATATTATTTTATAATAAATTTATATTCGGTTTATAATGGCTCAAAAGTGTATTATTTAAAGGTTAAGGTGGGGATAGGTCTAAAACCACTCAAAAAATAGGATTTAGACAAGTTTGGGTTACTATATTGACCTTATCATTAAGTTTTAATTCTTAGTTAATTAGTTTGACACTTACCATGTCACATTGTATTTTTATATTATATAGTTAATAAACATACTATATACATAAAAGAGACCCACAAGTGGTTCATTAATGATACACCTATCATCATATATGTCTCTTGGACGAACCATATATTTTTATGAATTAAATATCAATTAATAAAATAATATTTGTTTTAAAAACTCTTTTATGTCAATTTTGACACTATTCAAAAATTGACTTTTGTAAAAATCATAACAGAATTATTACTTCAAAAAAAGTTAATTAAATCAATCCTCATATGTCATATTATCCTGAAAAATTATTTTAATTCATTAAAAGTCTCAAATTATATTTATTTGGGTATTTATAATATCAATTACTTTAACTGTTCACTATTATGGTAATTACTGCATCATCATTGTGTCAAATGCAAATTAAATTATTTAATTTCTAAAAATAATAAATAAAATATAATTATGTAGGAAAACCTATTAGTTTTCTAATTAATATTTATAATCCAAAATCCATCATATATAACCCTATGTAAAAATTGTTTTTCTAAAGGATATATGCTTATGTCATTTTTGTATTTATTTTAACTTGATTAAAATAATGTGTATCTATCAGCTACAAGTGGCTATATGGGGTCCCAAAATCGACCCAAAGATGACCATGGTCGGACATGTATCCACCAATAAGGTTAGGACACGTTTTATGGTAATTTATTATTATTATAATATTATTTTTTAACCCTTATTTACTGAATTTACCCTTAACCATGGTAAATAAAATATTTGCCGAAGTAATTATTCAAAATGTCTAAAAATAAAAGTTACCTATTTACAGAATTTGGACATCCTGATTCCAAATATGAAATCTGTTTTTCTAAATTCAAAACACAGAAGTGGCAGAAATTAATTTAAAATTAATTCTCGTTGTTAAAACAAAAAGCGTGTTTTTAAGAGATAATTACTATCAAAAGATTGGCACTTGTTTATCTCTGGTTTAATTCTGAAATTAGGTCCACTGACAAACATTTAATTAAATGGTACAAATATATTCTAAATATACTTTAAAACTAGTCAAATTCATAATTTATCAATATTAATTATTTCGATTAAAAAAGTCATTTTTAATTGAAATTTAGTAATTTTCATTATTAATCAAAATATGAAAGTTATCCGAAAAGTACCAAAATTTCACCATAGGCTAATTTCGATATTCATAATCCAAAAATGAATTCCATATTGAGAGATATAATTTATAAAATTTCAAAAAGTAGGCATTACTATTCATAACGGCTAGTTTGATTGGTTGTGTGTTAGAATCTCAAAGTTGCGTACAATGCACGACATTGCATTATTCAAAGGGAAACATACCGTGGAATCTTGGGGTGTTACAATAATAATTTAATATCTAATAATTTGTTATAAACATTAACATTCATTGAATCATTTCAATAAATAATTGAATTAATAGAATAAGGATAAAAAATATGTGTTAAATATTAATAATACTTATCACTTCTTAAATATTGTGATTATATATTATTTCCCTGTCTAAAATCAAAATGGTCATATTATGGATTAACTAATAATATTAATAATAAACAATCATATTACAATATGACCTAAATTATGAAACTGTAATTCCATCCTATGTCATTTTTTGTTCATCCATCATCACATTTGGATTAACATTGTTTTTTAAACTAAATCAGATTATTCTTTATAATATATTACCCAAAATTCACTAAAAACTATTAAGGTACCAATTAAGATGTCCTAGGAATAAAATGTATTTACATAACATTATTCTATATTAATATACAATAAATATCATATTAAAACACATTCTAGAACCTATAAGTTTTTTATAATGGGAGATTAGATATATTATAAACATATTATACGGACATTATTCAATATTACCGTTAGACTATATTTAAGCATGAAACCATTCTTTGAACATCATATATAATACTCATCTTCATTACCTAGTGGATTTAAAGATAAGATATAGTGATCATAGATATTCAGTAAAGTTAATTGTACAAGATATCAATGAAATTATATAATTAATAGAAATATGATCCTATTGGTATGATAACATAATAAAGTAACATGAGAATATGATAAGGAAATAATACCCAATAAAACATTGATCATGAATAAAAAATCATAAATTGTGTATTTTGGAATAATTATAAGAAATGAGTCTTAGGGATGCAGAAACATGGGTAAATAATCAGGATCTATAAAAACATAACTTATAAATGTCTGATGACAAAGAAAACCATTATAAGAAGGTGTCATATACAAATGCATAGAAAATAATTTTTTATATCAAGGATCACCACCATGTCCATTGTCACGTAGTGGAAAAACCCCATAACATAGTTTTTTTGGGTTGACTCTCTGTTACCAAAAACATAGTGGATTGAGTTCACTCATCCATTCCATAAACTATATATCATTAGATAGATTTCATTAAATAGTGCATTAGAGTCATATATAATTGTAGTGAAACTCATGACATAATGAAAAACTATACATATGTGTTCTATAAAAACATGAATACATTTATAACACTTTAAAATATTAATTAATACTCAAAAAAGATACATGTTTTATAAAAATTCCCAAATTACATCTTCATAATCCATCCATGGATAGAAGCTAGACAGTATCAGTAGAGAACATCTCCAATGATTCATAAGAATTATTAAATTATTTTTATTTTGATGAAAAAAACATTGGAAAAATATTAGAAAAAAATTTGAAAATATGAATAAATGTACATTATATTCACAAACATTTATTTTTAGTAAAATTAACTTATTTTTAAATTTATTTTAATAAGAATGAGAATTTAATTAAAATTTACATTAAATGAGAATAATAAAATGGGATAGGATATTTGTAAATTAAATTGAAAAAAAAATATGAGAAAGTAATAATATTGATAATGATAAAGAAGATAATTGATAAGATTTATTTCCAACATTTCTAGGTAATTAAAAATATATAAAATATGTTTGAATGATATCATAGTATTTTGGATAATAATATCCACAAAAAACATTAAAATCAACTACATGGATGAAATATATTCCAGGTAAAAAATAAGTGATAAGGTTTGTACAACATTCATGATTCATTATCAATGATGTATAAACTAGTAGGATGTGGAATGGTCAGGGGACATATAAACCAAAAAAATAACTAATAGAAAAGAAAATAGATGGGGTTTTACACAAAAATAATATAAAATCTTTTTCAAATAAAAATTTACTCATATCCAATCATGATTTCATAGTGATATTAGAAAAGAAACGTTTACCTTTACTCTCAAATTCAATAAAAGTGTTTTATCCTATTTTCCATTAAATATATCAACATTAATAAATTATTATGGAACATTGTTCATTTATATTTTCTTTTATGCACATCAATTATTATTATTTATTTCAATAATATTATTTTTTTATTGGTTGCTTTTATCATCCGATATTAATAATTCTGATTATTTTGTATAAATTTCATAATGGATATGTCAATAAATTTTTTTGGATAAAATATATCATTCCAACATTACAAATGCAGTTTAATTATTTTATTTTATTATTTTTTCAATTAAATGTTCATTTTTTAGATGATATGGGTAGGGTTTATGATAACAAAATCCACAATGAGTATATTTTTGGTAATTTACTCATAACAATGATTTGGTTTATTAAGAATATTAATTTATGTGTCACCCATAATGAACAATATTCATAACATAAATTTTATTTATTATCATATATTACTACTATGAATTTCTTGATACTCATTCATATAGAAAATGGTGATGTTAGCATAGCACTATACATGAAGGAGGTTAAAGTGACCCAAAAAACATATTTTACTAAGGAATGAGTAAGAGTATATAATCATGCCATAGGATTATTATTTTTATTAATGAATAGTGATTTTAAATGAAGATAACTAATTTGGATAATGATATTTATAAAGAGTGGATATGAGAAGTTAATTAAAAATGATGGTGAATAACTAGATACATACTTTTAGAATTCACTCATTTAAATGGGTTCAATCATAATGTGGAATTTATCCCTTCTTTAAGGGAAAAAAGACTAGAAAAAAATTAAAAAATAATTTAGGTGTGGGAATTATTTTCTAGAATAACTGTATAGCTAATGGAAATTATTTGTTTGAAGGGTGTATATGGGATATCCTTTTATAGATGATTTTAACTAGTATTTTTACAAATACTCGTTCTTTAATGTTTGAGGAATGCTTGTTTACAAGAAATGTGGATCCATTGAGAATATATACTTAATATGGGTCCATAATCCCCTCATTAACAAAATTTATAGATATTTTAAGATATATTTGTTTTCATTTACCCATTATATAAACACTTTTACCTCATTTTAACCTAACTGTGGAAACTCAAATTTTCCCTCAATAATATATTTTTTCACAAAAAGTGAAATAGACAATCTTAAATCACTTAAATATTCTAATGAAAGAATTATATTTTTTTTAGAAAATTAGATTTCCCAAAATGATATTTATTTATTATAAATAAGATACATAAAACAAATATGTATTTTTGACAAAATTATTTTAAACCTAATTTTGAATATTTTTCCTATTCAATAATAAGTAATAATCGATAGATTAATGTTAATTCATTTTCCTTAATATATAAAAAAATATTCCATTAAGTAATAAAATAAAAATATTAGTATTTTATCTTTTAAATTATGACATGTAATATACGATAGAATATTTTTTTTATTAAAATATTTTGCATTTATAATGAATAATTAAATTCTTATACTTTATAATTGTAACGCCTAGACCCCATTTACCCAAAGTCGGTGCATTATTACGTAACATTGGCATGATTACAAAAGATAATGTCCAAAAAGACCGATTAGTTTAGTAGCCTTGGAAACACTTGATACATTCAAAAATGTTACATTACATAATAAATTAAAAAACTACAATAACATGGTCTCCATAGTCCACACTCATATCCCCTTCAGACTATCCCTGAAGGTTAGTCATAGAATATTTCTTCACATCCTCGTTGAATAAATACATAGAATGGGGTGAGCTCAGATGATCAGTAAGGATAACAATACAGTGGAAACTTTCTAAATAAACATAAACATTTAAGGCAATGTATAACTAAAAAAAAATCTTTTTAAACTTGAACTTCAACATAATATGGAAAAAATAAAATGAAATAATTCCATTTACCTATTCACATGGATATTCTACTAGTCGAATAATCACATGCAATATCAATAACCACATTCATAATGATGGAATGCATAATTCCATACTATCATAACCACGTATCCAAGTCCTCGTGACAAGACTACAAATAAGATTTTGTCAAGGCCTTATGCCATGACACTAGTTTGTCTCATGAGACCTACCGTTGCATCGAGGAGCAATAGCAGGCTCCACCCGTCACTTATTAATTCTAATGTATTCCTTATGTGAAAAGGTTTAAACATATCATAAACCATAACATAATCGTATCCCATAAAACATTAATAAAATAAAACATAACATTTCCACATTTCAATCAAAAGATATTAATACAACACATTGATATAATAAAAACATTATCAAAACCATTTTCAATACCAAAAGAAATGAAAAGTAAAACATGGTATTGATTTTTCATTTAAAAAAAGTTATGGCTTGTAAAGGAAACCGAAGATCAAATAATGGTCACGGTGGCAGAGAATTTTTTGTCTTTGCATACGTAAGACAATACATTCCTTTTGTCATTTAGTAAAAATGATTCATATAAAAATATTTCTTTTGAATAAAAGTAAAAGTCAATGGGGATTATACACCGTATGAAGGAATGTTGTGTATTAAAAAAAAATATGCCTCAATGAAAGAATATTGAGACGAATTCCCTTACAAAGATAATTTTTTAAATAAAATAGATCTATTATGTGTATTCACTATAATTACAAAAAAATAAAGTACAAATACAAGATATAGCATAATAATATCATGACATAATTTGAAAGTAGGAGATTAACCCAAAGAACGGAAATTGGGATAAGAAGTTCTCTTACCTCATGTCCGACTTGACTCGATCATTATTTAACCTCCTAAATAATAAGCTATAGTTAATTTATACTTTCTTAAGAACATTTTTCATGTTCATTATTCCTTTTATATCACTTATTACCATATTATGAACACTATGTAATTATTTAAGTTAATAACAGTCGTTTTGTAGATCTTTGGTACTTGAGTCAAAAATAAACTTTTTATAATTACAAGTTGTTCATGTGGTAAAATATCCATTATATGCAAAATTATATTCATTAAGTAGATATCAAATATATCAAACATATATATTATATACATTCATTTATAATATTACGTAACATTTAGAGGTAAGAAATTAAATGCATAGTTCATGGAGACGGTAAGCCGTATGTACGCATGAATGCTACTTTCATTTCTATTTCGTATTTAATGGATTTAAATTTTTGTGATATAAAGGTATATTATAATTCTAATATAATATCGTATATAATATAATTTACTCTATCCTTTACACATCCCATATATGGCATTAACGATTCAAATCTCTTTGAGGGGCGGTAGTCTGTACTTCCTAAAATGAAATTATCTCGTTTACCCATAATGGAAATCATAAAGGTGTGCCATAAATGAAAAATACATAAGCATAAGTAAAACATAAACATAATATATATCATATATAAAAAATAGTGTCATCATAATTACCACCATGAGAGGTGTCTCAAGATGATTGAACAACCATCGTTTCGTGAGGTAGTAATTCTCCACCCACAGAAACAGTATGTTCATTAACCATTAGATGAAGGTGTGTGTAAATGTAAATAAAATACTTCTCATAAAAAATCCTAGTATATTGAATATACTGGTGTTTCTACAAATGAAAAGACTAAAAAGAGTTTATGGGGTTGGAGAATCAAAATAAAACAAAACAACATAAGAGAAGACATTACCTTTAAATCATGTAACTCCCCTCGGTTTGAACCGAAATGGTTTCTTGAAGAGCTTTCTGCCTAAGTTAAGGCTTCTAGGATAAAGGGAGGAATGTTGAGAGAGTATTTGGGTAGATGTTGGCCGAGCCAATTGGCTTTGAATATGTGAATAAGGTGGTAGATGTGGGGGCCTTTTATAAAAGTAGAGGAGGTGCACTCTAGGAAATTCATGAAATGTTACATTATTATGAAGTGATTTTTGGATTTCATTGGTCCCAAAATTATATTTTTCGAGAATAAGGTGATAAGGGTTCGAAATATAAATATACAATAGGTTTTTGGCAAGTCTATGTCTTAGATTTTACATTATATTTCCATTGTATTTAAATCGTTAATTAATGAGGTAATCGATGCATCATCATGGTATCATAAATAAATTTATTTATTTAATGCCTAACAATTATAAAAAAATTACCATGATGTAGGAAATATTTTTATCTTTCAAATTGATATTTATAGTCAAAAATTTAACTTATATAACCTCATGTAATAATTGTTTTAGTAAAAAAAACACATGTTTGTGACAGTTTTATTTTTACTTTAAATAAAAAGTTATTAATGTCATTTTCTTAACCAAGTGGCTCCATGGGGTCCCCAAGTTGACCCATGGATTTTCATGGTCGTCCATGACTCATCCAATAAAGGTAGAACAAGTGTAAATATAATTTCAAATTATCATAACATTTTATTTACCTTAAATTACACTAATTACCTAATCTCGATTAATAGAACTTAAAAGTTACCATTCACTAAAAATTATTTTAATCCCATTTAACCACATTTTACTTCCTAATTAAAATCTTGTATGTCAGATTTTTGAAATTCAATTCATAGAATCGGTAAAGTTTCATTTAAATGAAAAATTAGTTTTTTAACTACCACTTAATGGTTTCATTATTCATCAAAAATTGAAGTTTTTCAGAAAATTACAAAAATTAACTGTAATATATAATTGATATTTTCAATTAAAAAATGATAACTATTTTAAAAAATTCCAAAAATATATGATTCATTAATTAATATTATAATTAATTTCCACTGTCAAAACAAATATAGTGTTTTTAAGAGACAATATCAATCAAAAGATTTTCAATTGTGTACGTCCAATTTCAAGGTGAAATTAATTTTAATGACCACCATTGGATAAAATGGTATAAATATATTCTAATTATACTTTAAAACCACTAAATAGTATAATTTATCACTATAAATTATTTTTATTGAATAAATTGTTTTTAAGTATTTTTTTCTATTCATAGAAAATTGGAATTTCTCAGAAAATTACATAAAATTCAACTTAGGATAATTTCGATATTTAGATTAAAAAATGAAGTCCATTTTGAAATATAAAATCTATATTTTTTCAAAACGTGGGTATTACTATTCATAAAGGCTACTTTTATTGGTCGAGGTGTGTTAGGATCTCGAACATGCGTACAATGCAAGCTAATGCATTATTGCAAGAGAAGCGTATCGTGAAATATTGTGGTGTTACAATAACTCATTAATTTTTCATTAGATATTTTTGATTTACTTTAAAAATATATAGAAATATATCATTAAATTTTATTTAAGTCATTCTTCAAACTTACTAATTTTAATTTATAATCTATTATGTACCAAATAAAAATTTCATTAAAATAATTGATACATTCAAAAATGATATATTATTTTTTATTTATCCCAAAATTATTTATTTCAATTACATGTAAAATATTTTATGTGTAACACATTATTTTCTTTTGAATATTAAATAATCAATATACCTGTTCGATCTTAGTTTACTAAATGACCTAATTTACAATCACTATATACACAAAGGCCATTTTTATAATGGTCATATTAAATTCCTATAAATAAATTTATATGTTTCGTTAAAATTTATCCATCCAATTATTTTACTTATATATTGAAATTTTTACTACATTTATAATGTGTTTCTATCATTACATAGTCATAATAGGTTATATGATCTTAAAAGAAACCCTAAAGATGATTTTTTCCTGGATTTGATGTTTTTATTTACTTGTTGATTTATAATTATCATAATTTTTTATTAATATTAAATATTTTATTAAAATAATGTAATAATGATTCTATGATATTGTAATATTTTATCTCAATAAAATTTATCGTAGTTAATTTTTTTCATTGTTTTGTGTGAAACTAGTTATTAAACACATTAAAGGGGTAAAAATTTGTGGTGTTTTATTTTAATCCCATTAAAGTAAATTTTACCCATGAAATTTCCTTTTATATATGAAAATAGATTACGATACTTCTGCCTAATTTTGGATTCTCATATCCCTTATGTGAACTTATGATTCCTCTAAAAAATATATAACATAGTGAGTAAAATTGTTTCATATTACTTTATATATACAATCCATGATCTCTAAAATTTATTCTTCAAAAGAAAGAAAAAAAAATTATATATCCTTTTATTTTAGTACATGTGATGCATTGTGTATGTACATCATAAAAAGTTATACATGGAATATATTAGGTACAAGTTAGTGTTTTGGTGGATGAACTAAGTGAATATCGATAATCCCCATGTGATCAAATATATTTATGGGGTTGTTGTATCTTGGGATCATCTTTCCCTTATTCTCAAATATCATAACCTACTTTCATATTGGTATTTTATGCAATAACTATCTCCAACTTAAAACTCAAAATCTCATCAATGATTATAAATGTAACTCCTCCATTAGCCTTTTATATTCATTTATTATCACAAAATTGGTTGAATATCCTCTAAAACCACATGAATATTATTTTATTTCATTATGTTACACTCCCCGTCATTATCCCAACATATTAGAGTGTATAATTGTTCCCATAAATATCAACACATTGTGTGATTTTAATAATTGAAAGAAAAATATTTTTGCATCAGAACACTAAAAAATGAAGATTTTGATTCTAAACTCTTTTTAAAATATATTGAAAATGATCTCAATATATATTATATAGTTTAAATGGTCCAATAATATTTATATTCAGTCTTAGGGTCATAAACAACACCAAATCTCAACATTGTATTAAATGCTTGTTAAATGCAACTCTAGAACATTGTGGTAAAGCTTTAAACTCAAATTGATAAAATGAAAATAGTTGCTAAATAAATCATTCCCAAAAATTTCATGTATATCTTGGAATGTCGGCTGACTATAGAATCCAAATAGGTAACCATAAAATGTATTGAATTCATAAAGTGATCAACCACAAACAAAATGGTATTGAATCCTTTTAATGAATTATAAATTCTAATTGTAGAATCCATAGTGATGTTCACCCATTTTTATATAGGTATAGTTAATGGTAGTTGGTTTAAAAGAATATAATGACACATCATTTAAAATAAAATATGCAATAATGAAACTCAAACCAAGATATATCATTCAAGAATACATGAATCATGATACTATATATAACAAAGAAACTACATGTGTAGTATACACCATTAATTTATTTCCTCTACCTTCATTATTTCTGTTTAATGAAGATCATATGAGAAATATGAATGATTCCAATCCTCCATGGTGTATCCATATACTACATTAAATCACTCAAATATCTCATGAAGTAATCTACTTCACTTGCAATATGCAAGTATATTATTAAGGATAAGGGAGAAGGTGAAAGAGAGATGAGGATGGGGTGTATTTTTAGTGGGTTATGAACGAAAAATCCACCATCTTGATGGTGTTTAATATGTTATATTCAAATTTGGTATGCACCTATGCATTAACATATAAATTTATAGTGCATGAGTTTATGTTAATTCCTACCATGCATTAATTTTATGAATGTTACACCCCATATGAGAATTTCATCTCAGGAAATAGCTTTTTTATTGATATATAGTTGAGTAGATTCTAGTGGTTTACATAAAAGTTCCATTTACCATGCAATACATTACCTTAACATATAAAGGTTGTGATTATGATATTTAATTTCCAAAAATATAATGCAATAATTTTTTACAATTGTCTTGTAGTAGGGGCATGATATCAAATAAAATACCAGAAAATATACCCATATAGCTTAGAATCATCACATGTGTGTGAAGGTGATAGTCCCGTAGGGATTTTTTATTTACCAACGATGCTTGTTGGTTTTATGATCCATTTCTAAGTTCTATGATATCTTTTCTATGACCTTTTGAGTATTCCATAAACTATTTTATTGTAGCTCTTGTGGTGGTGATAAATGATGCAAGGGTCTCCTCTAGTGAATGGACTTTACTAGTCAGTGTTGGCACTTATTATTGAGGTTGATAACCTTGTTGTCTTGGATGAAATCCATGATAATGATTCTTATTTTGTTCTCATTGATGTTGTTGTTGGGGCCTCCATCCCTACGCATAATTTTGATGATTATAGTCAAGATAATTTTTATCTTCCCAATAAATACCATGGGATTTTTTTTTGGGCCACCATCACATCCATATTATTAGTCATGGCCTATATTTGTGTAGTCTTCCATATATTGTCGACCGTGACCACTCATTTTACTCACCCTTATTCTAGTTTCCATTGAAAAATGTAGTTGTAAATATCATCTAGTAGATTGTAACTTTCCTCTGGTGACTTCCTCATTAGCAGACCTCATGTAGCAGCATCTATTATAGACCTATTCCACTTTGATAATCCTTTATAAAATGTTTTATTTAACATCCACATCTCATTTCCATGATGGGGACATCATCTTATTAAACCATTGAAATGTTCTCATGAACTACATAGTCACTCTTTTTTTAATTTCTCAAAATAAAGAATACTTACTGGAAAATCCATAGATTTTGATAGATGGAAGAACCTTCTCAAAAACATCCTTATTAGATATTCCCATGTGGTAATTGATTGTGGGAGTAGACATTGGCTCCACTCCCATGCTTTGTACATATGTGATAATCTAAAAAACTCATCCTTAATGCATTATTTGTGATGTTCGAGAGTTGGAACAAGTGACAAATCTCTAAGAAACAACTTTGGTGTGAGTTGGGGTCTTAATGTTGAAGCCTAGTGAATTATAGTGAATGCATAATCAACTGGATGACCACCGAATTGATCTCAAAATGATGTGCAGCCATAGGATCTTCCAAAATTATGGGGTTGACTCCTGTGTTTGATGGTTTCTCATATTCTATCAGTGATTTCCCCCCATAGAATTATTCCATAAATATTTGGTCCTACCGGAAGGCCCATTATTCCATCAAATTTCTCTCTTCCAACAATGGTGTTTTGTTACTGGCTGGATTCCTCCTTCTCCTTTCTCTAGTGGCATAAGGTCTTTTCCAACATGGGGTCAGAAGAAAGATCTTGAGTATTTTAATTCTTTTAAGTGATGTACTCATGAAATTTATTCCTTCCTGAAACTATAGCATGAGTTGACCAACTTTAAAATAATGAATTAAAATAAAATCAAATATCTAAATTCCAAATTAAATTAAGAATAATGAAATATGTCCTCAGAAATGCTGCCAATTTTAGGAGCTATATAGGGTGTCATCAGTTCCCTATAGTGCTATGAAATAACAAAATTTATAAACCTTATACAATCCTATCTCAAAATGTTGTACTTGGTAAGTCTGAGTGTCGAACACACAAGGATGGTATATGTTTTCAATGTTAATTATGGAAACCGAAATTTAATTTTTTTTGGTTTTCGTGAAAGGATTAATACAATAGCAGTAATGCTTGGGTTTGAAATCAAAATAAAAGGCATGTCAGGTTTACTGATTTTCAGGTTTGAGTGCTAGAGGTATCATTAATTATGGGTTTATTCATTTTTTGTGTCTGAATTGGTTAAGAAGGGATCCCAGGTCTTGGTATACCTTCATAGTCCTATGATCACACTTTTGGAATGGTCATATACATAGAATAGTTATAGAAATAGGTGATGAAAAACCTTGATTAAACATAATGATCATAGACTGTACAATTGTCATGGTCAATATAGGCTAATTAATTGATGAAATGAAATAAGTCTCTCCAAATCACAAGAAATGGTCATGCAATTACAAAAAGAAATAGATTGGAATAGATAAGTGTTGTTTTCATTAATCCAAAGCATTAATAATAAATAAAAAATATCAGAGCATACATCTCCCTTTAAATCACGTGACTCAGCACTACGTGGACTAATCGATCATGGTGCAAGCATGTGACATTGGTATCTGAGGTAGAATGGCATCGAAGAATGGCTATGGTTTGTCACCTATGTAATGGTGGACATCCCTTGATATTCCTTGGCTGCATCTTCCCTAGATTGTTTTTAAAGGGTTGTCTATGCCTCCTTTTATAGGCGAACCCATCAAAAACATGTGTCTCACATCACCTAATTTATTTTGGTGCATCTACCCCTATACAACATGTACCTTAGATCTGATTTTCCCTCTCTTATATTGTGTCCTTGAAAATCACATACACTAGTTTGACTTTTGTCACATCCTATACTAGTGCAATACAGTATATACATGGCATTCAAGATGTGTATGCTCTCACGACTTGTCTGACGCAATCCAATTTTAGTTGAAATGGTCACGATGTGAAGTTGTGATACATGGCGTGTAATTCATTTTTCATCTGTTTCAATATATTCATTATCACCAAATATCTAATGTCTCCCCACTTCGCTTTGCTCACAGCATGAAGGGTCGTTCGACTAATTTTTCATCCACTTTTCCTTTCTTTTTCAAATATTCATTATTTACTTCCATAAAACATAAAACAACTCAATTTCATCCAAAAGTTCAAATGTTGTAAATTTAAATAAAAAATCAACACATTAAACTAATCAAAAATATATGCATAAAATAGATGTATCAAATGGATTTTGGGAATATATCCTTCAATATCCCACATCCACTAAAGCCTCATAGACTTATTTTAATGTAACCATATATTTTACCATATTCAATAACTATTGAAACAATATCAAAAGATTTTTTTCAGTATTGTCTAGCTGACTTTTTTAAAATAAATAATTATCCTCACTCTATATAAAATCATATGTAATACCTTGTGAATATCCATCAAAAATTTCATTTGGATGAACATTAAAATTGTTTTATTGAATCTCTTGGAGTAAAACTCAAACTCCAATAAGTCAACCCAAAAGTGCAACACCATTGTACATTACAGAATTATTAAATATATGAATCACTCTATACACAAATATAATTAAAAAGATAGTTCATGAATCCCACTAATGATACTAAATATTTAAAGGGATCAAATGTGATATCCATAAAACACAGGTATATATAAATGAGTTTCCACATTACACATAAAATGTAAGAATTAATTTTCATATAATCCCTTTTTCAAATAAATTGAGTAAAAATAGGATGTAAAATATGTTAATACCCTGAATCCTACTCATATATTCTTGATTCTGTGAGTATATAGTAATAAAGTTGATGAATACATTATAAGTAATTCCTCTATATAGATTTAAACATCACATGACCCCATCCTAAATAGATAATCACATAATATATACTATCTAGATTAGAAAATATTTGTGCTCAGTTAATGTTATTTTTGGTCTCAGATTTAAAACTCCTCATAAAAGTAGATAAATATCACCACGGTTAAGATCCAACTAATGACATGATTATAAAAATAACCAATCACCTCATGATTAGATAAGCTTTACATATTACATAAGAAATCTATCCCTATATAAAAGTATTAATGAAAGGAATCTCAACAACCTCAGGTATTATGGACTGAAATATGAACCATTCACTCCTAATATAATAATAATATAGTGGATGCCACTCTATATGGTATACATAGTGTGTAATCTAATGCAAAAACCTGTTTATTTCATCAGGAACATTATCCATATCAAGATATTGGAATGATACTCATGTTATCCATAACATATTATAATATTCTATAATACTTCATGAAAAACATATATTAGAGTTAACCCAATGTCATACATTGAGAGGTCAATTATCCTTAAACATAGTGAGATGTATATAAATATATATTCATATATGTAACCATTGTGAAATAGTGAAATGAGATGATTTAATTTTTAATAACCTGATATATTTTTATATTTTTAACATCCTTTTAAGAATATATAACAATACCATATATAAAATCCAATCTGACATTATATATATAATAGACTACAGGAATAGGCTTATGTTTTCAATATATTTTAGGATTTTTTTAAACCAATTTCATATTTATGTAATTAATTCCATTTATCTCTATGAAAACTTGATATAACCCTCTTAATATAATCATTATTCAGTACTATCTACGGAGAAATATAGTTTTAATTACAGTTAGAATATAAGAATTATATTATAAATGATCAACTTGTAAAACAAATAAAAACTCCTTGACTTAAAAATATCAAATTCTCTAATGTTAATAACTTATTTTTTCTACTTAGTAATCTTTATATGTATGTCATCATCATCTCTCACTAGAAGCTACATTATAAAATTTTCCATTTAAATGTAATGTAACTATATACATAATTACATAATCAAAGAATACTAAACACTTTTGGGATAACATGGCATTAAATTTGAATAGAATAATCTTTTATTTGTTAAATTTGAAATTCCATATGTCCAAAAATAATCCCAATATCATATTAGAACAATATTATCATCTAAATAACATGTTAAGATACAAAAAACTTTTTTTTAAAGAAATAATAGTCTTTCCCATTTGTGGTAATATTTAACAATCAATAAATTTTTTTCAAATCATATAGGGTATTATATTTATTTTGAGGAATTTTCAAGAATGCAATATTATTTTCAAAAATACGCCTCCCATTAGGGTGGAATCTCAATTCTTCATATTTTAAAAAATAGTTAGATAAAAAATTTTATCCCATATAATACATTTTAATCCCCCTATTTTTCTAAAATAACCCAATGAATCATAATTAAGGTTCATTAAATCCATCATCTCATATCAGTCATAATAAATATTTTTTCATGCAATATTATCTTATCAAATAAGATAAATAAGTTGAAATATTTATACGGTATTTAGATCCATCTAGCCTTGATATACTCTATAGATTTTCCTTAAATAGTTTAGGTATCCAAGAATATTTTAATATATAGAATCATTAATCCTTCATGATAACTTCATTATATTTAAATGAACTATGTTTTTCATAAGATGACACATTTTTTTAATGTCAAATAAAAATTTTATCTTATATTTTTAACTTTTACCCCTTTTGATGGTATAATACTAAATCCTAGACATTATATTTCGGTTACATATATTTAAAAACATTGAGAAATCATGAAAAAAATAGAAGAATATTTTTTTGAAATGTTTTCCTTTTTTGATAAAATAATATATTCATCAATTATATGAAAACATTAGAGGATGTCATTGATTTCACCTAGTCATTTATATAATAAAAAATATTTAGTATATGAGTGAAAAATAAAAATTTCATATATTAATATAAATATAATTCCTTTAAAAACTACAATAAATAATTTTATTATTCTAATAAGAATATAGTTTCAACTACTAAACAGTTTTAACATTTCATTTTTTGGGGATGGTCTTATTCTATAACATATAATTTCAAATACATAATATTTTTTCATAATTTATCATTCGTAAGAGTTTTTTATATTTTGTTTCACCGTTCACTATGAATAATTTAAAATATATATTTAATTTTTATAATGCTATTTATCTAAAAAAAATCTATCATTTTAGTGTCATTCTTTATAAACATTTAATAACAATGTATATTAAATTGAATCCAATTAAAATTATGATTCATTGTAAATTTATCATACCCATTAGTGGGTCAAGATCCATTTTACAATAAAAAATGAGTCTGTAATAGTTATCCTCTTATATAAATTCTATTTATGTAGATCACGACCCCAATCATATCATATATTATTCTTGGGGTTTATAGTGGAAACACTTTTCTCAATCAATCATATGGATAAACCCATCATTATTAATATATTATCTTAACTCTTATTGTTTTCCAGCTACGTGTTTACCAAATCGTCTAATAAGATTTTATTTCCTAACTCTTAGGGTTTTAAATATCTTCCATTCCTTATATAAAATAATCGACTGGAACCTTGATATGGTTGAACGTACCCAGTTGATTGATCAAGGTATTGACATGTGTTTTATTTGAAAGGAATATAAATCATAGTATTTTCAATGAGGATTTATTATCATCATATTATGTCATTTTATTCCCTATCATGTGTTCATAATATTAATGATTTAGTTTGGAATCATATACATTCAACCAAATTAATATGGTCAAATTATTTTTACCTGTATCTATTTACAGAAATCATGTATTTTTTTTACTAACCGAAACTAAAATCATTATATATTCTTGTATATCCAAATTCATTCCGTGAATAATCCACATTAAACCCTTTCATATAAATTATTATAACTATATAAAATAAAAAATTACCACATGAGTTTTCCTAGATCCACAATTAGTGAACCCTCACATTTATAGATATGGAATAAGACTCCACAACAATGAGCAATTTGACCCAAATCCCCTCTACCAAGGGATACATTAGTCAAGAGATACATAAAGAATATAAAATTTCTAAAAACAAACACGTATAGTTTATAATAACCAACTAAATTGAATTTCATAACTCAATACAATACAAATTCAAGGTAGATTAAAACTAAATCAATTATCAAACCATGTATTAAACTTCATAGAAGTATGTTTGAACATCATTAAAAGTAGTTCAATAAATTCAAACTAAATCATAAACATACAAATTAATTATATATCAAATATATACATGAAGGATAATGAAGGCAATGAAATAAAAAAACTAACAATTCAAATATTTAAATATGAAATCCACTATTTATGGATAATTCATAAAAATAAGAATATCATAAACACATTATAATATTTAGTGATCTCATGGACATTCGATAATAATGAATACACAAACTTTATATTCATTCCCAATTGTGAAATATATCATATGACCAATTGGGTTGAATTTACTATAAATATATGATATTTTTATATATATAATAATTGTATATTCTGATTATATTTTGTAAATTACTCAGACAATCTAAACATAAAATTTTTATATTTTCTAAATCGTGACAACATTAATCATAAAATTTAATACTGACAAGGTCTAAATAATTTTCAATTAATTAGTCCTTTATTTAAATAAAAAAATATATATTATAAAAAATTAATAATATTAATATAAACAAATTTATATTTTCACTTTATGTTATAGTTTATAAATATTTTATATTAGGAGCTTATAATTTTAAAATAAACACCCGGTTACATGATTATAATTAATTGCATAAAATTTGGAAAATGTATTTTTAAAATTCAAAATTTATATTATGGGATATTTAATAAATGTATTAAAAAATAAATAATTAATTATAAACATTTAATAACTAATAAATTTATTAACATATTTATTAAAAAATTAAAATCTTATTTATCTTTTATTTAAATTATAAATAATTTATAAATTATCTAGATTAATTCAAAATAAAAATAAAAAATTTATATTGACTGCCTTCTGAATTGTTTTTAACATTATATATATATATATATATATTTATATTTATATTTAGTTGTGTAGGATATGCATAATTAAATAAACTCCTCACATAGGAATAAACTCAACATGCTACGTAAGATGAGATGTGCACTAGGAGGCATGTGTGAGATGAAAATATTATTTTCATTTCAACCATTCAACATTCTTGAAATAAGTAGATGATTACAAACATTTTCTTAACTAATGATACTATTGTTAAAATTTTAATGAAATTCCATGAGAGACTATATAGGGTGAGTTCACATGAGGCATGTAACAAGGGGTATGTAGTGACCAGACCCCAAAATTCATGGATCCGGTGTCATACTACCATTACTTGGGTATGATTATAAGGAATCATATCTTGAAGGAACAAAAAGATTTTTATTCTCGGTAAACCAGATATATACATGAGTCTTGTTTTAAATATTAATACACTAATTACACTAATTTTTCCTCATTCAAGGATAACTTTATTCCACCTATGACATCGTTACATGTCTTTTAAAGTACACTTCTTGGATTCTTATGGAAATAAACAAAATAAGAGAGAGATCAAATGCACTGCCATATTTAAGAATAGAATATGAAATAATGTGTTAATGAGAATAATAATTATGGAATGGTAAATAAATGATCCCACATGCCATGTAATCAATAAACTTAATGGATAAAAAAATATGGAAATTTAATAACTAAAAACACATTCCATTCAAATAACTAGATATTTGATAATCAATATGGTAAGGAAAAAACTGAAACATGCTCATTTTAGTCAATAAACTGAGAATGAAATGAATCCATAGATATGTCGATGATAAATCCCATGGAAAATAATAATTTAAATAAAGGAAATGATTACCTAAAAAAAGTTATGTATCCGAAACATGAAACACTACCATTAAGTCATTTTACAATATTGTTTAGTATTGTGGGAATAAACCCATCTATTCTTCTTGACAAAAAATCAAAGGGTTATTCACTAACTAATTTTATCTCATGGGACTACCAATGCATCATGGGGATTATATTAAATAGTCCCCAACCAATAGGGAATGAATTAACTAGTCCCCAACCCATATGTCTAGAATTAACAGATCCTCACCCCATATAGTGAATGTCCAAAACATTCCCTATATATGAAATAATTGATTTAAATAAACAATGTTCCTTATTAAGTATCCATAATGAGTAAAGGATACAAATTTATAAATATTTTCCTCATTAATAAAATAACTAACAAAGTAAACTCTGTGTGTAAAAATTATATACAGTTTAGTCACTAAATACATCTATGAAAAATGAAATGGATAATTAGGGGAATTCGATGTTCAATTATCATAGGAAATTGAATATTTCAATGGTATTAACAAAGGAATCAATATATTTATGGTCAATAATATCCTTTGTCAGTGAAATCATAAACCATCCAGAATAACAATAAGGATGGTATCAATTCAACCTATTCTAAGTGGTGTAAAAATAAATTTTATTTGTAATTTATGAATGGAAGTACTATAAAAAGATATTTTAAAAATATTCTAGAGGAAAATATCCTTTTTATTTTGATATTTTTATTAAAACCCTTTTCATTAAAGTTAAACTTTAGAAACATTTTGTTTAAAAGGTAATTATTTTAAATGTAAATTTATGCTTTGAAGATCAGGTTATATATAAATCTATACATGTTTTATAAGGTAAAAAAGAATATATTTTTTTGTTGTTAAAGGTCAGAATCGTGCCTTGTTCAGAAAATGACAAAAATATTAATTTTAAACATTTAAAGAAGACAAAAACATTAATTTTTTTAATTAATCATTTTAAAAAGTTTAAAAACAATTTTTAAATCATTTTTATAAAATATGGTTTTTAGAAGAAAACTTGTTCTTCGACTAAAGAGTGAAACAAAGGCGTATTTTCTTAGAAAAACTTTTCTGAAACATTTTGAGTATAAATTATTAGGAAAATATTTCTAATAATTAAAAAGAGTCATGAATAACCATATTATATTAAAATAAAAGGTTTTATTAAATAATTATCAAATAATATCTTCTAATGGAAATAATCCCAAATAAAATGTGGTTTTGATGAAAAACTTTGACAAGACCATAACGTTATTATGAGAATGAATCAATGAAGAGAGTATGTGTATCGAATGTAAATCAACCTAAAACAAGTGTAAACAAAAATATAGGTGGTAAATTTTCATTACAAACTTATTCGTAGAATATTAATGACAATTAAGTACTAATATAACCCAATGAAAGGATATCAGGTTATGAAATTTTTTACCAATTCGTAAATTTTTAGACAAATACCGATAGAAAATAATTTAAATTGAAACTAAAAAAATTAATATAAAACAATTCATGATATAATATATGAAAATGGGTTGTATATACATAGTATAAATGATGTAAGTAAAAAATGTTACATTTATCACATGGATGATAAAAGTGAGATGAACATCCCTTACATTACATTTCATTTTCAGGTGAAAATTCATTAACATAATATATAATGCTTTTAGACATATCAAAAACGTATTAAATAGCTATATCAATATTCAATATATCATATATGATCTTTATATATCATCTTACAACACGTTTGTTTGGAATATTTCATTGATTTCACTATATCTGGTGCTAATTGCGTGGTTTCTCAAGTATGTTGTTACTTGTTAATTATTGTTCCTATCATGGTTTTAAAAACTAAATAATTTAAATAATTATTTAAATATCCTATATATTTAGTATATATGTATATATAAAAATAAATAATACTTGGAGATAACAAATGTAACACACCGTTCATGGAGACGATATATCGTATATAAGCATTAACACTAATTTCATTTCCCTTTCGTGTTAAAAGAAATAAATATAAATTATATACAATTATATTATAATTAAATTATCATATTTATTTCCTATATTAAATTTTTAGGAAACCATCCTATATACATTCCATTTATAGTGTTAATGAATCACGTCACATGGGGGAGGCGGTAGTCTATACTTCCACAAATGACATTATCATGATTTGAAAAAATATAAATCACAGGGGTATGTGTTATATAAAAATTAAATAAGAATAAATAAATTATAAATATAATATATATCATATATAAATATAAAATTCATCATAATTCCCATCCATGGTAGGATCTAAAGGAAAAACTAATGACATCGTTTTGTGACACAGTAGTTTGTCGTACACATAAATAGTAAGTTTGTTACCCATTAGATGGAAGTGTTTGGAAGTGTAGGTTGTAACCATATAATATAAAATATCTTTATATATGTTATAATGGTGTTATTATATGATAATTTAATTATAATATATGAGGGTGGACAATGAAAAAACACAAAATTTCTTAAGGAAGGATGTTACCTCTTCTTCGGGCCACTCCTTTTGGTTTTAACTAAATAGTTTCCCGATTTTATTTCATAGAAAGGTGATGAATATAGGATTAGTGGAGGGATTTTGGGAGCTTATTTTATTAAATTTTTAGAAATAAAAATTGATTTAGGGGTGTTATTAATTTATAGGATTAGATCCATTTTATAGTGGATGTGGAGTGGCATTCTTGTAAATTTTTTATAAAGGAATGATGTCCACATTTTTTCTTTGAAAAGTGGCACTAGTAATGAAAAAAAATTAGATAAAATGGGTTATCTCATCAAAATATCAACATGAAATGATCTTTATATATGTTTCATGGTGATTTTGTAATGTATGATTAAAGGTTAGTCCCTTGTTAAGCTAATTTTACTCTTATTCGCTGTAATTAAGAGTAATTAATTTTACCAATATTATGGTAAAAACTAAAATAAAAATATTATAATTTATAAATTATTATAGCTAAAATAATTAAATAATATTTTATGAATTAAAATCACATAATTGAATTAATTTTATTTAAATTTAATCTTCTAGACAGGGGGACAAAGTGAGTTTTTAAAGTAAAATGTTCAATTGTCTCATAGGTTTTAATTTTCAGTTTCAATGTAAAATTTATTTCAATGACCTAAATTCCATTAATTGATGTAAAATATATCTAATAAAACTATAAACCCAATTAAAATAAAATTTAACTTTACAAATAAGTATTATGAAAAATCAGTTTTGAATTAAAATTATGTATTCTTTCACTATTCATAAAAAAAGAAATTTCTTTAAAAAACACCGACAATTAACACGAATAAAATTTTCATATTCTAATTTATAAAATGAAATTAATTTTTTAATATAAAATTTATAAGTGAAAAAATTTATTTAAAATTGTTTCTCTATTCAAAGGCCGTAAAAGTGCCTTTAGTAAAAAAAAAGTTTCATGAGAAATATTGGTTTTGATATTACCTTAAGACGGTAAAATGTATTGGATGAATGACAAAAATATTTAAATTAATATATAAAATATATATTTCATTAATTTAAATAAATAATAAGAATTAATTTATTTTATTTTTACAACATTTCTTCATGAACATATAGGTAGTTCTTTATAAAATTAGTCCCTTTATTTTCAAATGCTTCTTATATAAATTTATAATTAATTTATGACCAATAAATTAAACCATATATTTTAAAAAAAATTATAATATACATAACCACTAATTTTATTTCAAGGATATATCTTATTTTATTAAATTATAATATTTTAATAATACATTAATGTTTGGTAAAACATGGTTTTTCACGTCACGGAAGCTATCAAAGAAATTCCCTGTTATGAGTAATGCAAGATAACTCAATATTGAATGAATTAAAAGGAATATAATAGATTTAATTTATAGAAAATATTAATTATATTTTAATGTATTATGATATTATAATCCCCCATGCACTTGGTGTTCTGTTTCATACCCCCTATCAAATAAAACATACTCTTTTAGAATTTTCTTAGTGTTAAATTCTCCCCACCTTAATTAAAATTCTTCCTTTAAATTTAAACTCTACCTTAATAAAAAAATTATTTCTATTTCTTATTTTGAAATAAAATATCATGATAATGGTTCCTAAAAAATCCTCTTAGAAACAGATAATGGTATGTATAGAGGCCACATGGAGTAACATATATCTAGCTATCTAGGAAGAAGAACATTAGTGGAATTTGGAGATACGTAAAGGAGGAAAATCATAAATATTTATAAGGATTGATTGAGTTCATAAATTAAATACATGAAAATGACAAGGGTAATGTTGGCACCTTCAAATCTAAAAATCATTGATGATTTAAAAAACTATTCATTCAATAAAAATTAAATTATTATGAAAACATTTTATTGATCATTTTACTAATGTTGAGTAATTATTTTACTACCTATGAATATAAGGAAATGTAAATAAATGATATATTTCTTTGAAAACAATTTCGTAATTTGGTTTTGCTTTTATAAATTTCAATTTCATCAATTACTTCAAGAAATGGATAACAAAAAATTACGTTGATTCCAGGTGAAATAAAATTCAATTTTAATAGATTTTATGGCCCATAAAAGTGTGAAAAGTATAGCTATTTTCCTCTAAATATTATCTAAATCCAAAATGGTTAATAAATTAATCTCTAAAAAAAATTGTAATACTACTATTTCATCAATAAAATTTATTAACAAAATTGTTAAACTATAAAAATCACATATTAACAGGGGCATTGTGTAGGTTAGTAGTTGGCATTAACCCCTTATCATCCTTCAGTCATGGGTTAATGTCCAACATCCTTTCTAGATTTTATGTGTTGTCACTTGGAGAGGTTATCCTTTTCAAAAACAATATTAACAAATATTATGGAAAAAATTAAAAAAATCATTAAATAAAATTTTAGTAATGTTTTTCAGTATAATCTCAATACATAAATACATCATCAATTTATTTATAAATAGGTCCATTAGTGGTATATATTATATCATATAGATAGAATTTCATAAAACCAAAAACCACAGTGTGAGTATCAATTATTATATTGGAATAAATATATAATCAATTTTTGGATGTCTAAATATTGACACAATATTTTCTATCTATGGAACCATAGGTTAATACTATGACATTCATTATTATTATTTATTCAAATCCTTCATAAAGATTTGTAAATAGAATGTGAATTATCATAATCATATCTGTTATATGTTTAAAAATAGGTTTATATTAAGGCCCGTTGTTGTGTACTAGGTTACGCTTGAGTTGGGAATGATACACCATGTTAGAGTTATAACATCTAGGTACATCTATTCAAGATCCACATCCACATGTAGTATACACACATTGATTTATTTCTATAAAGACTTATATAATATCAACCTTACCAATATTTAAGGATTTTATTCTATTATTATCCTAAAAATTATAGCTGAGTGATATGTTCTTTCATCTATGTTTTCTGAAATCTAGTTCCCTAGGTTTTTACTAAACATCCTCGGATACCAAATATAGTGACCTGAGCCAAGAATTCTTAGAGATAAAGTCATGCTACCATTACATTAGCATGGTTACAGGGAATTATATCAAAAAGGACTGAAGGGTTTTGTTGTCTCTATGAACCACATACAAACATGATTCTTGTCTTACAAATGAATAAAAAAATTGAAATATTTTTCTCATTCAAGGTTAACAATATTCAAACTATGATATCATTGAAAGTATTTCTTAGTAACCTTATTATATTCCTAGGGAAATAAACAAATTAAGGGTGAAATTAAATGATCAGTAAGGGTTAAATATAGTGGAATAAATAATAAACCAATGAGAATAGTCATTATTTCATGGTAAATAACTGGACACACATGTTGTATAATTAATGTACAGAATAATTAAACAATATTCAAAGGTAATAACTGAAAACAAATTTCATTAAAATGACTTTATAAATAAAAATCAATATGGAAAAGAAAATAAATTAAACACATGTGATTTATTCAATAAACTAATAATGAAATGAATCCATCGACATGTGAAGGAAAAATATTAGGGATAATAATATTTTAAAATAAAGAAACACTAAATCACAGGATGTCATATTTCTTCCACTTGAACGACTACCAACAAAACCTTTTATAAGAAAATTTAATTACTTTTGTATAAACCTATCTATACTGCTTAAAAAAATTAGAATGGTTTTGCACTAATAAATTTTATCTAAGGAGACTACTGATGCTAATGGGGCACACATGAAATGTTCCAAAAAGGATAGGGATTTCATTAACTGGTCCCCAACCTATAGGTCTTGAATTAAATAGTCCCTACCCCATATAGTGTATTTCCAATGCATTCCACATATATCGAATAGTTTATTTAAATAAATGAAGTGCCTTATCAAATATTTGTACTGAGTAAAGGATATAGATTTATCAGTATTTCCCAATTCAATAAAATAACATTAAAAGTAAAAAACCATATTTTGAAATGATATATTTTTTAGGTAATAATCATATCACTGATAAATGATATTGATAATTAAGGTAAATTCAATGTTCAATGATCATAGAAAATTGAATATTTCAATGGAATTATAATGGAATCAAGGTAGTGAATTTCACTATTATCCATAGTAAAATAAATTATAAACCATATAGAGGAAGAATAAAGACATTTTAAATTTCATGTATCCTAGTGGAGTAAAATAAATGGTTTTCTATTTGTTTCATTGATGTACTATAAAAATATCTTTAATAATTTCTCTTGAGTAATAAATACTTTTTATTTTGAAAAAAAATTGAAATTATTTTCCTTGGAAATAACTTTTGAAACAATTTATTTAAAAATTATCCTACTTTCCATGAAAATAAATAATTCCAAAATATTATGGTGGGTAAATACATACATGTCATACAGAGTAAAAAAGAACCTTACTTTTGCAAGGTAAAGGTGAAAAAATTTCCTTGTTTGGAAAACTACAAGAGTAGTAATTTGAAAATTTGTTAAATGAAAATAGGGTAGAAATATATTTTAAAAATAATTTTATAAAGGGTTTAAAACAAATTTAAATAATTTATAAGTTTTTTTAAGAAAATGTGTTCTCCGGGTAATGAGTGAAATGATGATGGAGTTTCATAAAAAAATTATAAAACATTTTGAGTTCCAAAGACTAGAAAAATGGAACTAATACCTAAAAAGGCAATGAATAACCACTGGATATTAAAATTAAGGGATTTATTAAATAATTATTCATGAGTTTACTCCAATGGAAATACATGTGTAAATAATCTCAAATAAAATAAGATTGTAAATTAAACCCTTTTAAAAGAACATATTTTTTATGTGAGAATCAATCAATGAATAGAATATGTGTGTCAAATTTGAATAACAATAAAAAAGTTGAAATACAAAAACTGATTACAAAAATTCATTAGACATGTATTATTATAAAAATAATAATGATCATTAGGAAGTAATAGAACATAGGGAAAAGGAATCAGGTTATGAAATTATTTACTACTTGTTAACATTACACTCATATCCCTTTATAAGAAATAATTCATGTTTAAACCAAAAATACCATGAATATTTAAAAATTAATGATATAATATATCAAAATGGTTAGTAGATACACTATATTAGAAAATAAAGTGGTGAATATCACATTTATCTCTAGAGTTTAAAAAGTGAGATGAAAATCCATGAACTTATGCGTGTTTTTTAGGTGAAGGGCCTTTAAATTCCCCTATAATGGTTTTATACATGTAAATAACTTATTATCTAACCATATTAATATTTATTATATGATATATTATTTCTTATTTTAACTTACTATCCATTTTTTATAAAACTTTCTTTACTATCATAATTTCTAGTGATAATTGCCTTATTTCTCAAGTATATTTTATCATTTTACTTTTTATTACTACCATGGATTCATCATATTAATAATGTTTAAAATTACATAAATTTTTTATATATTAATTTATATATATTTATAATAATGAAAAATATTTTTACATAATAAATGGAATGCACCATTCATGAAGATGGTAAGCCGTACGTACGCATGAATGCTACTTTCAATGATTTTTCCGATTAAAATAACAAAAAATAAATTATCTATATCTAAAATATAATTATAGTATAATATATATGCCATATATGTCTTATATGTTTTTAAAAACCATCCTTGATACATTCCTTTTATACAATGAACGAATCACATCACTTTGAGGAGGTCGTAGTCCACACTTCCACAAACGATGTTGTTGTATTTATAAAAATGGGAAATTATAAGAGTATGTGTTAAATAAAAATTACAGAAACATAAATACATTATATATATCATACATATATATATAATATAAATATATTTTAAATCATGTTCCTAACCATGATAGGTGGTAAAGTAAAAGATGAACGACCTTGTTTTGTGATGTGGTAGTTCACCGTAAACATAAACGGTATGTTTGTTTCCCCATAGATAGAAGTACATGTGTGTGTCTAGGTATAAATCATATAAAAAAATATCATTATATTTATTTTAATGTATTTATTATATAATTATGTAATAATAATATATTAGGTTTTGAATAATAAAAATAAATTGAAAGTGCTTGAGATATGATGTTTCCTCTTATTTAGGTAACTCCTTGTGGTTTGCAACAAAGAGATACCTTTTTTTATTTATTCTCATGGTGAGGTTTATTTGATGAGATTATAATTATGGATGATTATTTTAAGATTTTGGTAGATCCAAATGGATTTATATTTGAAATTAAGGGGGAGGGGGAGTGCCTTTTTATAGTGTCGGAGGAGTGGCATTCTTGTTAATTTTAGAAAATTGAATCCCACCCATGTTTTTCCTATGACAACTGAATCCAATAATGAACCAAATTAGGTTAAGTGAAGTAAAAGGTATACATATTAATAGCCAGTGGCCTTTGGAAAAAACAATAGGTCATGTTGGCCCTTAATTTTAAGGTTTTGTTCCTTATTAATCTAATTTTTCTCTTAATTGTTGTAATTAAGTTTAATTTTTTTCACTAATATTTTTGGTCAATTTTTTTTACCTTAATAGAAATTATGAATTATGATAATTCCAAATATTAAATGCATTTTTCCAATTTCCAATATAATAAGTGGATGAAATTAATTTAAATTTTATCTCGTAAAAGGGAACATACGGGGTTTTAAATTACAATGTTAAAAATAATTCTATGTTTTTATATTAAATTTCAATGTAAAACTTATTAATATGACGTAAAGTTTTCTAATTGATGTAGAATTTATCTAATTTTACTTTAAACCCAATTAAAAATATAATTTAACCTTATAAATTATTCAGAAAAAAAGTTGTTTTGAATTAAAATTCAATATTTTTCAGTATTCATCAATAAATGAAACTTTTTAGAAAAATACCAAATATTCCCCAAAATATAATTTTAATGTTCCTTTTACTAAAATAAATTTTGATTTTAAATATAAAATTTATAAAATTGAGAAAAAAATTATACTTGAAGAAGGTTCTTCATTAAAAGGTAGTACAAATGCCTTTAGAAAAATATTGATTTTAATGTAAAATATTGGGTTTGAACATATAATATGACTATAAAATCTATTGGATAATGTGAAAAATATTTCATTGAATATATAAAATATATATATTTCATTAATTTCATTTACTAATTGTAATTAATTAAAATTACTATGATAATATGACTTTGTAAACATAAAAATATTTTTTTTATAAAAAAACCCTTTATATTCAATTGGTTCTTATATACATTTTTAATTAATTTGTAACTAATGAATTAAAAAAATTATTTTTATAATTCATTTAATAATACTCATTAATGATAATTTATTTGATAGGTTATATCTTATTATATTATATAATAATATTTTAATATTATATTTTTTTCGGTAAAACTCGGCCTTGCGTGAAACACAATATACCATATAAATTCCATGTGTTTAATGAAAGATAAATAAAAATGTATTTCATTTAAATATATATCATATATTTAATTTATTTAAAATATTTATTATATTTTGAATTATTAGGATATTTTATTCCCGCGCGGTCTTGGTGGTGCATGTCAAACACACTATCGAATAAAACTTACTCTTTATAATTTTTAGGGCGTTACAAGTTACTATGGAAGTTTAAATTGGAACTAGAGGGGGAATGCCTTATTTGAAAACATATTATATAGGTAAGTAACCCAACTGTTGTATGTGGTTAATTTCAAACAACATGGTTATGCCAATGGTTTTTTATATCATCTGATGTGATCCCAACATTGATTATCATTTTTTATTGAAAATTAAATTCTTATTGTCAAACACATTTAAAGAAAAAGTGAGAAACCAAAATTTATACCACAAAAATAGAGATGAAGCCTTCAAATAAAAACATTAGTATACCAAATTTTAACTCCTTAAATAACACCCACAAGATAGAGTTTAACATTGTATCTCGTTCATCCAATATAGATTACATTATCACATAACATATGATGCGATCTGATTCAGATATTACATTATCAGAAAAACATATCCTGCATTCCTAAAAGTATATTAAATTATCATATAATATACCCTAAATTCTCTTATATATATTACATTTTTATATAACATTATTCCAATAACAATTCGGTCTATCAGACATTTGATATGATACACAATGTATTATATTGAGAACACAGTACTCTATTTTGCAATAGTATGACTATATTCATTTTATATGATGAATTCAATATTCATAAATCATGGAATAACTCTTTTAAACAAGTAATAAAAATGTTCAAGATTGTGATATGAAAATTTTATAGTAGACTGAATTGCAATAGTTATCGACATTGCACCAATAGATATGTGAAAGTTCTTATATCCATAGGAACTACCGATGGAATTAGGGGCGTATTTCCCCATGAAACTCCCAATATATAGGGGAATTACCAATGGAACTAGGTATATATTCCAATTCAAATGTCCTTATAGCCATGAACACTACCCAGTGAACTTGGGGAATATTTTTAATGGATAATGATTGTGGATATTTAGCAAGTCCTATAGCCTCTTGGTCTACTTAGGGCCATATGAGGGCATAGTTTCTTAGGATGATTCCAATTGATGTTGGGGAAATACCTATAACCACATTCATTTTCCCATGTATATATGAAAATTGAAAATTTATAAACTCGAAGATTAAATCTAGATACCTTGTAACTATATTACAGTGCCTTAAATAATCATATAAATTTATTATATATATATATATATAATTAATGGGAATTTGATTCCATGAGGGACATATTCCAATGCTCACAGGGTGTCCATGCAAGACACGTTTTCAACCATAATACATTCCCATTAATTTATGGTTTATATTAAAGAGAAAAAACAAAAAATGGAGTTAGGGGGTCTCTGTGCTACCATATTTCAATGGGAAACTATGCCCATCATTGTATGTTTGTGTTACCACTATGGGAGACGTTTTTTGGTTTTGGCATCTTACCTACACCTTTTGGGGTTGTTCCTACATCTGCTACATCATTCTAATATTTAACTATGACCATAGGCATGGTGGGAACTGGTGGTATGATCTATTTTCCACCTTATTGCATCTTTCACATATTTTTTGTGGCTTTCTTGTATCAAAATTCACCCATGGTAAACAAATAAAAAATATTATATATAATCCTATTTCTATGATCTGGTCGTTCATGGATATATGACCTATGCCATGTGCTATATTTATGATATTGATGCTAAAATTATGTTTTATAAGATATAAAGATAATAATTAAGCTAAAAATTAATGTTGAACAAACTAAAATTGATTATTCAAGAATATTTGAATTCATGATATTATATAAAATGATTAAATTAAAAGCGTAGCATACATAGTTACTATAATATCTCTAGCTTAAATGCATGTGTTTTATAAATATCACAAGAGGTAACTGAATATCATTACTTCCCTATGGTGTATCCCTGGGCCATACTGAATAACTCCACTCGATCAAGCATGAGTTTCCCCCTCCAACAGTATATTTTGTATCTATTATAAACTAATGGGTATTGAGAAATAGGGGGAGTGGGTGTGTTGGTAGTCTACTACCAAGGAAGAAATCTAGTGTCCCACATTTTTTTACTACCTTATATAATTTCTTGGGATACTCCCAAGTATTAACTTATGCATTTATGTCATAGGAATTAATTTTACTATTGACCTTGAATTGATCAAAAAACTAATCACCATATCTTTGAATTTCATCTAATAAAATAAATTTCTTAATGATATCTAGTGGATGCGATTTGAGTGATTAATAGAAATCAATTATCTTTGATTATTTTCTTATGATTTACATGGAATGTAAGCGGCTAAAATATTTCACAGCTAATATAATTTCATAATCATACCATATTATTGGTTGATGGTAGGTTTATGTTGTCATATTACATGCCTCACGATATTCCTATAGATCCTAGAAGAAACACATTCCCATATAATTTAGTAAATATATCCCTTAATTAGGTTCATCATACCCTTTTTCTTTTTACATTCAAGCTTACATTTTTTGAAAAAAAAATCATTACATATACTATTAAACAACCCACATAATCCCCCCCCATAAATGATTCCTAACATCCTTATACTTCTTTATGATTCATTGATGGATAGAGAATTATTATCTATGTGCATAATCCAAAATACCTTTCTTCCATTATGTTATTGAAGGGGAACATTTTCATTTCCAAAATCATAGAACATTATCATTTTAAGGATGATTTATAAAATATTCCCTACCTTATTTTCTATCTCTATATATTCCTTATGAACCTCTATGATCTCTATATTAATGGATAGTCTAACAATCATTTGATTATGATAAGAATTCTAAATTTAACTTATGATTTATTCGATTATCCTTTTAATATCCCTTCGTATTGGGTCTATTTAAATCACAATCATGTATAAGGTAGTATAAACCTGCCAACCTAGATCAGCATCCATCTTTTTTCCCTTACTAGGATGGTAACATTTTGAGTAGTCAGTTTCTTTAATAAACATCATTCATCTCTTTTAAAAGATATTCAACTCTTTCTCTGTCAATATATAATTTGTAACCATTTTAACGGTGTGTGTTTCTATATATATATCAATCTTCTCAAAATATAGATAATTATTCTATATATTTTATGAAAATATTAATTCTTCTAGATATTTATCATGCATTGATAAATTTTTTTAATGAAATATTAATTGAATTGATTCATAAGATACCACCTTTTTATTTTTCAGAATGAAACGTATCAACCCATTCTTTATAGAATTGATGGATTTTAAAAACATTCTCTACTGAATGGTAATGTGAGTATATGTGTAGTGACAAACCTTCTGTTAATATTATTCAAATTTTAGTAACATATGTCTATGGTAAAATGACTCCATTTATAGTTAAATTAGTTAATGGATTTTAAATTGATCCATTTTTTCTCACAAAGAATCAATTATATAAATCCAATATAATAAAAATATGTATCTCAGTTAGAGTTGTTGGTTTGGGTCATTATCTATTTACCTTAATGTTTCATGAATAAATATATATACACTTTACGTTTATTACATAACTTGAAATCAATACATTATATAGAAAACGTATAATCTGTTTAAATTTTTTAATATAGTTTCCCCATTTTAATTTCATTTAGAACAATCCAAAAATCATTTTTATTCTCTTATATACCATTTTAATATAATATAATTCCATCTAAAATTAATTCCACAATATTATTGAGGTACTCATGAAAAATTATATTCATAATATACAACAATATTAAGGGGGGATAACAATTATGAAAGGAATAACATTGAATTGATTATATCAATATCTTTTAAGAATGGTTATCTTAGGTATATTTCACATTTTAAACTATCATATATGATATTTAAACTAAATTTTTTCATTAAAAATTATTGATCATAATTGGGTTTATTGAGAAATTCATCAAAACATGGTAGGTGATACTTTTTATTTATTTTGATCTTTATATGTTGATGATAATAAATGAGGATATCCCATGATCCATTCCCAATATTAAAAAAGATAATTGGATCTCCCCATTATAAAGAACATGAAAATATAAATCTATTATCTATAATCTCTAGGTGGTGCTTCATTAATGACTCTAATACATTCAAGGACATTCTGTACAAATTCATTGATGTTGGAATAGCACTAGGAATTATTATTATTGAACACTAAATCATAACATCTGGGGAGAGATTAAGAAACACCTTAATATATAAATTGAAATATTCTCACAAAAGGGAATATCTTCTATATTATTTTTCACCTCAACCATGTGATCTAAATACCCATAATGATAGGGTATTAAGACCCATATAAGGGGCGATGCATTCGTAGATAGTTCATAGTAATCCTATCACATGTAGAATATTATGGGTTGATTAATGATTTAAAATTTGATTTCCGTATTCCAAAAATTGATTAGATATCTATTAAAAGGGAGTAGATTTATTCTCAAAATCCACATCAAATTTGACCAAATGGAGAATGGTAGGATCTGTAGGGAAAAATTCCATTAATGTCAATTAGAGAAGATTATCAAAGTATGTATGCAATCATCACATCACTAGAAAATTTCATCAGTGATTTTATATGCAGTCATTGGTGATACAAATTAATACTATTATGTACCTTTTAAGAGAATAATTAATTTATAGAAGATTTTTCAAGTAATATTTTTTCAATATTATGCATACCTTTCATAGCCCCAATTTCATGATTCTATCATTCATCCCATACTAAAACCAACTTTTTTAACATGTGTAGTAAAAAATAAAATCTATAATAAAGAATTAGATGATATGATGTCCAAAACTAAGGCACCCTAATATAAAAATATAAAATTTTATATTCACCCTATATAAATTTTTGTTAAACCTATGGTGCTTTATTTTTTATCCACATATTATTTATAACATAGTCGTTAAAATTAATTAAGCACATATCTAGTAACAACTAATATGTCCTAAGCACAACTTACACACATATGAAATAATATTTTTATGAATATTCATTACATATTATAATAAATCATAACCTAGAACCAATATGTTTAGTGTATTTAAATATTAGATACATAAACAACTTATTTTAAATGAATTATTCAATATTTCTCACATATATGTTTCACACATGATACCCTTCTAGACACTTCATTCATAATATTCCACTCTTTACATGGGGATATAAACATATGAAATTATGAACTCAGATTCTCAATAAGGTTAAATATAAGAAATGTCAATTGAAGACCATAAGTGAGGATAATATAAATAATTGGGTATGATAATATAATCAAGGTATATGTACATATCATAAGAAGATAATACCTGATAAAACTAGGATCCTAAATCATGAATCATAACATGTGGATTTTGGAATATTCATAAGAAATGAGTCATATGAGTGTTGAAACGTGAGTCAATAATAATAAACCCTAGAAACATAACATTTGAATGTGGAATAACATAGAAATATTATATAATAATATGGATCATAGATAATTAAAAATAATAATTTATTTTTTCAAAGAACAATACCAATTACATAATCATATAGTAGAAAAATTCCCATAAAACAATAGGTTTGGTTCACTCCCATTCCCATAAACATAGTGTATTGGATTTACTATTCATTTTTAATCATAATAAAAATATTTATAAATATAAAAAATTAAATATAGACAAATAATAAAAGAATAGAACATTATGACTTATAAAAATCATCATTGATGAAATGATTGCTGATTTATACCACATAGTTATATAGATGTGTTTTATAAATTTTTACCATATTATTGTGGCCCATCGATGAGGTCATCAGGAAAAAAATTTGGTGATGTTATCGTGATGATTTTATTTCTTGGTAATCTCTCCATTCAAAAAAATTAAAATTTATTTATTGAAAATCACAATAAATATTCTTCATTTATACTTAATGATATATATTCAAATTCTTATAATACAACTACTCTTATATGTTTTTATGTATTATAATGGGATTTAGTGATATGAATGATCATGAAATTGTCTAAACCACTTATAGTGGGTATTTTGGACACACTATAATAAATTTTGTATATAATTGACCATCATAATGGCCACAATAACTACAAATCCAAAGAAAAATTTGTGGAAGAATTTCAAACACAATTTTATAAAAAAAATCTATGAAAAAAGATGCCACATTGAAAAAGATAAATACTAGATTTAAAGAATATAAATTAAATTGTGGAATTGAATTTAAAATGGAATGACAATAATTATTGGAAATGGAAACTAAACAAGTGGAAGGGATTCTCATTTTGATCAATTGAATTGATGATGATAGTGGATGTGATATTAAACATATAATGGAAAATTAGGAAATGAATTAAATTTTGTATCTTGATGTGGGATGTTACATGAATATAATATCAAATTTATATTAACATTTTCACGTGAAATATATTGATGTTGATAATGCTTTTAAAAACATACCATCAAAAAATGAAATAAAATTTGACTTTAGTTCTTGAACTATTGAATCCCTTAAAAATGATCTTATTGCTAGTTTCCTTTCAATGTAACTTCATTGGGAAAATAGGGTAAAAGACAAATTAATTAAAGGATATTATTCTTCTTAAAATTCATTTCATTATAACTTAATAGAAATTAAATTTAAAATTTATCATTCCTCATATTTAATTATTTATTTTTCACAAATTTGTTTCTAAATTAAAGGGTGGATACAAGATTTATATCTAATAGATTAATTTTTAAGAAACACTTGAAGGACTAATGGATAAATTAACATATATTATAGATGTTTTTCATAGGTAAAACATGTTTTGATTTGATTAAATCGTTCTAAAACTCAATTATATAGTTTTCATTTAGATATTTCTCAGCCTAAATTATTGGATTATGACTCTTGTCTTGATATTGTTTATTCAACACTAATAATATCAAATTTAGATAATTTATAATCAGAAAATTCCTTAAAATTAGAAAATGTATTTTAGTATAGTGGATGAACTAATGATGATAACTTATTTTTACCCACGAGTGATAAAAATGGTTATACAGAGATTCTAATTAACAAAGAACCATATGTTCAACTGAAAAAAGATTGTCACCCCCTATGTACTACTTGCAGTAGCCAATGAAAAACATATTCACTCAAGAAGATTATGAAGAGTAATAACCTGCCCTAATTTTACCCCTACATGAAATCATAATTTCTCACCTAACAATTGGTGAAAAATATTGAATTTCCATAAAGGGATTTAAAATAAAAGAAGTAGTACATATTGAATTCCCATAGAAGGAATAGTATAAGGTGGTTCTTACTTCGAAAGTCAAACAAAACATAAAAACATGGATGGAAACTAAAACAATCAATTTTTTAATATTTAATAAAAAATAAAAATATAAGTGGTTAAGTACAAAAATTTAATTCCCTTTAATCAATTTTTAATTTTCATTATTTTGGAATAATTTGATAACTTATTTTTGTGTTTTTATATAAATCTTTTAACATTTTAAAATATTTTTCACATGCACTGGAACCCAAAATATTATAAATTAGTATCTTTAAAATAATATATGTCATTTTTTGGGTATATTTTTAAATAAAGGAATTGTTATATATATTTCTATTACATGTTGTTGATAAAAGTTAGTAGATGTCCACTAGAGGAGAACTCAAATAATATTTTTCAGGTTTATCTTTTAAATGATCCCATATTTTATTTCTTTACGTCACACTATATTTCTTCCATAAATATTTTTTAGATTTAAATAATAATTATTATCTTTAATTAATTGGAGTAAATTGCAGGGATAATTTTGGTGGGATAGACATTATGTTTAGGTTATGAATTCTTCTTATCTTTTTTTTTATTTTTCAAATGTTTTTTATATTTTGTAGTTCAAGAAAAAATGTAATATATTTAATCAGTTTTCAATATTGTCTCATTTTTAAGGGATCTCATTTATTTTTTAAAATTGAGCATTAATTTTTTTTGGATATTTTATATTCTCTCTTTACTTTGAATTATAAATACTCTTCTGATTTTCATATATTTTTTGAAATCTATGATCATTAGTGAATGTCAAATGTTATTTTTGCTATCTTTTGTGGTATTCTAAAATATTTTTGTTACATTTTATTCGTAGTACTACCATTTTATGAGTAAATTTATGCTATATATCACCATATATAACTTTATGGTTATCACATTCAAATATTATAGAATATTAAGAAGTATATTAACATAATAAAGGTATATTATTTAAGAAATCATTTTTTCCATTTATGACCAGTTTTTGATCGACACTCTATTGAGCTTTTAATTTCCATACATTCCCTAATTTGTTAAATCCATGTTATAAGTAAACAATATCTAATCAAACCCTTCACAGTAATATTTTTCATTTTTATTTCATAAATAAGAATAGAGAATGGCACTTAGGTGGTACTTTTAGGAGGAATTATATTGATGTAGGAAATGCATTGATGATGTTATTTAATTTTGGATCTTTAAAATAAATTATATTTATTTTTTAATTTTTATAATTATCATATTTATATTAATATAAAAAATTAAATTGCATAAAATATAAATATAAAAAATTAAAACTAGTAAAAATGTAAAACAAAATGGAGAATAAAGATTAGAATTATTCATTGGAACCATAAATTTATATCATGAACTAAATATAAAATGGGTAATTGGGATGATATATCATTTTCAATGTTGATCGACGAAAATTTATTTACATTTTATTGAATAATAATGAAATGTATTAATAATATTCCCATACACTTTTGGCAAATAGATTTTAAAATTCGTACCTATGAAACTTTATCCAATATTACAATCAAGTTAAATACTCATGATTAGTTTACCTCCTTCTTCTCTTTCATATAGAAGTATGAATTTCATAGTGATTAATTATTGAAATTTATGTTTTCTCTATGGGTACAACATTATACAAAAATTATCATTGAGAGAAGAGTGGAAAATATTTATCGATAGTTAGGTTATAAAGTGAGTATGGATGGATAATTGAGGTTGAATTAATTTAATATAAAAAGATAATAATAAAATATATAATTGATCTTGTTAAAAAATCATGATTGATAATATTTTGAAACACGATGGATGGGTTCAAAAATTTTGATTAATTTGTGGATAATGGTTATGATTTTTTTTAAAATATTAAAATAATTGAATTAGGCAACGGATAATTGTTGTTTTTAGTAAACTTTTACATTGAATTTCATGTAAAATATTCTCATTTTTATTACATTATTTCATGTTAAATAAAATATTCCTTCATTTTTACATGTATAATTTTATAAATGATTATTAAATGTTTTTAATAATTAATTTTAATAAAAAATGGAAATTTTATGAAAATAATTGAAACATAATTTCATATTCAATTATAGAAACAAAATTTAATTTTAAATGACAAAAGTCATGTATTTATCTTGATATTTTACCTTGAATGGAAATTTCCAAATTAAAATATAATTTCTGATTAATTTCAAAAAAAATCCATGTGTATTGTATTTCATGAAAATTCATTTATATATATATATTTAATTTTTATTGGCTTATTTTGAATTCTTATTAAATTAAATGACATATTGATTGGAATTATTTGGATTTTATTATGTACATCTGTTAATATTTTTTGTACATATTAAGAATTTTTAAAAATAATGAAATTAAATTTTTACGGATTAAACTAATTATGTATTCTGTTTCCATTTTGGAAGTAATTTTTACTTTTTAAATAATATAGGAGTGAATATGTTAGTTTTAACTCTTATTTATTAGGATAATGTAGTTGAAATTTTCATCTCGTTCATGGAGAATCCCATGAATCATCATCCAATAATTGAATGTGAATTTAGTTATAGAAAATATAAACCCAAGATAAGTATTCTCTAGTTTTATATTGTGTTTGTCACCATTGAAGAACATGTCTTAGGGATATTGAAACTTATGGAAATTATGTAGAAAGCCTTTTTTACTGGTCTTGAGTTAATATCGATGACGGTCAATGGGATCATCAATTGTTTCACTATCTACAACATATTGGATGTACAATCTAATAAAGGGTTTATCTTAGGACATGAATGGGGTTTTATAGATTCAAAATTGAGAAAGAGGTTTCTTACGGCTATAATTCATATGAGGTCTCACTTCTTTGTAGATTTGTCAATTGATTAAAAAAAATTGGATTTTTGGTTGTTTATAATCATATTTTTAGTGGTAATCCAATGTATATTTCTATTCTTTCAAATTAATTATCAGTATAATATTATTTTAAATGAAATGATACACTTTATTTTTTTCCTTGAGAAAATTTTAGGATTTTATATATTCATTTTTTATAAAAATTAACTAATATATTGATATGATTTTATTAATTGTAATGATATATCAACTTCTTATAATTAATATAATCTATGTTAGATTTCATTCATAAGAATGTAGAAATTTCACTTTTTCTTCTTATTCAATTTCAAACAAACCTGATTATATTATAATACATCTCTTTAATTTTTTTCCTAAATTTTTTATAATTTTGGATTATGGAATTAAAAGGGAAAGAGAAGACATTGATTCACTTGTAATCAAGTTATATATCATCTCAATGCCTCGAGTTTTCAGTATTTTATTAATATTTTTTTATTAATACCATTTTTTGGGTTTTATTGTATGGTTATATGTTCTATATTTAAGTTTATTTTCTAAACAAGATGATGCAATATTTTGTAATTCTTAGGAAATGATATCATCTAAATACTAATGATCAAGAATTGCTTGTGTTGGACTTCTTGTTGATATATAGATATAATCGTATGTTGGTATTTGAGATATATTGAACCAAAAAATCAATCGAGGATGACTTGGTTTGGAATTATATCCTTCGATTAGGGATAGATCAATATTTTTCTTGGAGTGGAACTTGATAACTTTTAATAGGTTATGTCAATGAAGTTCCCTGTTTTGACATGATTACATTGAATTTAGGAGGACTATAGCTTATTAACTAGAACATTGACTAAATATCCTACTGATATTGTTTCACTATTTTAGTATTAGTTATATATTTACATCACATAATAAAAAGATAATATGATTATTGTTGGATTAATGTGGGGGTGTGTCACTTTAAAAATAACAACCACATGGGAATGTATCACTAGGGAAACTACAATTGATAAAGGTTTACAAGATCAAAATAATGAGATTTGATATTAGGGGGAATAATAAAATTGATAGATGAGGTAAAGTGTTTCTTCTAGAAATGGGGATGACCCTGCTTGTTTAAGGTTCAAACATTACAATCGGTTTCTAATGGGTTTATTCATAGAACTGGAAACACCAAATGATTCTATATCCATTTGGACCTACTTTACAAAGGTAGGTTCTCATCGGTTTTGAACCGATGAGGCTTAAGAATTTTTATTGGTCGGGATGATGGGAGGTCAGGATCATCACACCTTTTTTAGAGGAATTATTTCATACTCGGGGACTCTATTGTAGTTTTAAGTTATGTTCATGAATCCCAATTAATTCACCAAGCATTAAAAATGAGTTTTCATTTAGATTTGGCAATCAATGATTAATATGTATGGGATTTAGAAAATATTTTATATGTATTTTTGGTTTTTCATCGATAAAGAATCATCTATATATATTAAATATTCTTAATCAGTGGTATCCTTCAATATGTTATATAGAAATCACTTGTTCATTATGATGACCATACTGGTTTTAAAGCCACACGTTGGGGCAATTTAGGATTATTTTCATTCAGAAAGATATGGATTATTTTAGAGTTTGGATCGTACCTGTATACGGGATACCTATTTATCCTCATTAAAAAGGAATTAGAACCCATATAGTTTGATAAGAATTATGGTGTTTATGCATAATTAATGGCCCAAAATGATATGTTGTGATTGCTTTTACACATTAAGATCACATGAGTCATTCTTGTTGTGAGAAACAACAGGTAACAGTAAATGTGACTATGATTCCATGAAAGATGCAGGCATTAGAAATGATGTGGGGCTGACGTATGTATGACTGCCCAAGTAGATGAAGACAGGGACTTACATTAGGAATGAAGCCGAGGAACATGGTCCATAATTGTATTTTATACATTATGGAGATATTGAGTTTTAACATAGGGCTTACTCTCGAGAAGGAGGCCCAAATTAAAATGGAATTATAATTGGAGCTTATTCCTGAGAAGGACCAAATCAAAAGAAATTAATATTGGGGCTTATTCTTGAGAAGGATGCCAAAAATATTAAAGGGGACTTATAATGTGGGGCTTAATCCTGAGAAGGAAACCAAAAAAAGGGTACTTGTGATTGGGGATTACTCTTGAGAAGGAGGCCCAAACCAAAATATCTTCTCATTTTAAAGGATGTGGTTATATGGAGGAAACCTCTAACTATAGTGACATAAAGCTTGTAAGTCCTAATGTTTTTGGAGAGGTTCTCACATAATCCCTTTTAGCTAGGTAATCAAACAAAAGAAACATTCCATAAATGGCTTTGAATAGGGGTTCAAGGGCTAATATCAATAAGAAAAGAGGTAAATGAAAGATAGGAATACAAATGAAGTTGGCGGGCAAGTGTAGGACGCACAAGTCATTTGGCACGCAAGTCTTGTCCGCGCATGTGTACTTGTGCGACATGGATTCCCTTGGGTGATGGACAATCTGTAGAGTAATACTTGGGAAAGACTTAACTCAAGCCTTTAGTACTATCCTAAGATGTTTCCAAAAGTGTGGTGTGCATGTTACCTTGAAAGTATAGGGCGGAAAACAATTTTTTCTACTTGTAAGGAGGTCTTGACATTTAGGTGTGCAAGTGTTAAAAATTTCTAAACACTTTGGCCTTATCCTACACCTTCAAGTCTTCTATTATAGGTAAAAAGTTGCCTTATATGTTTTCGGAAGATTTAAGTTGGAGACATGGGCAACTAGAGTGTGAATTTGACTTCTGGAAAATTAGTCTTCAAAATGGGGGGCCCGCAGGGGCTATTTATAGGCCACCGTGCACCATGTGGTAAAAATAAAATGGGATGTGCAAGTGACTTGCATGACCCTTATGTGGTGTTCTAGTGACTTGTGTGGCATGCAGGTATCTTGTGCGGCGCATATCAAATAGGCTCATGGTCCATGCCTTTATCAAATATTTTATTTTTCTTCAAATGGTGACCCTCTTTCTGCCTAATGTATTACCCTTTTCAATTTGGTGGACCCTATGATGGAAATGAGCGTCAACAAAATTCCACCCTCAGAGTTGGATCCAAAAAGAAAAGAGGATCTGGATCTGAGGTAACGTTAGAAAAATCAAGGGTCTATGGTGCACAAGTATGGCGCACAGATGCAAGGGTGCACAAAAATGGCGCGCAGATGTGGGGGTATGCAGGAATGTTGCGCAGGTGGCATGGATTTTCTATATAAACAGGCTCAGTCCCACATAAACTCACCCGGATTCAAGCACTTTGATCTCTCATGGCTCAGGTGCTTCTATTCTTTGGCGAATCTCCCTTCTTTTATTTTGTCATGCTTCTACAATTGATATTTGACTTGTGTGCTATGAATAGGGTGGAAATACTTGCACGACATGTTTAAATTTTGTTCCATGTTTTGGACCTGCACGCCTTAATGCCTTTTCCATTTTTTTGATTTCCTTCATCAAAATTTCACAAACCAAACTTTCTTAAGAGTTGATTAATTGATCATTGTGCGGATTCAATGACTCTCAAAAGAATTGGATCATATGATGAGTTGTCTAGCAAGAGAATAGATGATATAATGAACATCATCATCCATGACTATTATGATATCTTTTACAACACTCTCCCATATTTTGTTAATTACTTTGAAGAAATACCATGCTAATTTTCCACAGAGCATCTACATACCTTTGAAAGGCCATGGTCATCTGTAAGGAGATCACTTTCTAGAGGCAAATAATTACATCCCTCATTCCTGGTTTTAGATCTACACCAACTTTTCATCAGCAAATGTCTCAGTTTTAGGATCATTTTCCAATTCTAGGATAGTGGATAAGTCTTACATAATGCATCATAGTCCATGGGCTCCAGATTTGAAGCCTCGCACGCCTGCGCTACAGTCGAATTGTTATCCCTCTATTCTTTAAAATTATTAAATGGACCAATATATGGGATGGAAGAAGCATTGGTAATTCCATCCTGGTGGAGGTGTGAAGCCGACTAGAATGTGGGAATATTGGGAGCGACAATCTTTTGCAGATTTTGTCGATGATCTACTGGGAGCTGCAATAAACGAAGCTTCCTGGGCTGGGTAGACATATGTCTACAGAAATGAAAATTTCGTGCTGGAGTAAATTAGTCACTGGGACCTGGAAACAAATTATTTACGTCTGACTCATGGAGAAGTGGGAATCAGTTTGTGGGATGTGTACAAGATTTCAGGGGCTCCAATTTGGGGAGATATGTATGATGAATTCATCCCCCCCATGGTGTCCTGGAATGATTCGGAGAAGACTCCGGCATTGGCTCGAGATTTAATGAAAATATTCTACTAGATTAATAATACCACCACTGTGAAAACCCATTCCAAAATAGATATTCATCCAGAGGACTAGATGGATATGTTTCTGATTAAGAAGAGTGATAAGGGACCTTCCTACACTTGTCCTACTAGATTCCCTATAACAGAAAAGAGGGGTTCTCCGGGCACATTTTGACCAACTCTGGAAGCAGGAGAGACTGATAAGGGAGGGTATGAAGTGAACAGGAAAATTCCATTGTAGGGCCATCTAAAAGGTTGTTTGGACTTGTGGCTTAGTTTTTACATTTTACTAGTTCAGGATTCAATAGGTGGTGTGAGGCCAGGGACCTTTATCATTGAAGCCAAGCTGGATGAAAGGAAGATGGTTGGGTTGTCCACCCAAGTTTTGGTAATGATTCATAGAAGCATACTTCATGTTTATATGGGTAAGTCTCCTCTATGAATAGTGGGTCCATTCCAATTTTTATGGGGCTGGATTGCTACTCATTTAAGGAAATATATAGTAAAAAGTGGGTTACAGGTTCTTGGAAGTTCTTTATGGCCGTCTGTTCAGGCTTTTTCTAGAATTTCCCCCTTATCCCTCAACTATTATGACATCAAAATAATGTTGAGAATTTTTAAAGTGTATCACTTCTTTACTTATGGAAATCCTCCAACATGGCAATTTTTTTATGATGGAACAACCAACTAGTTGTTAATGGCATATATGCTGGAATGTAGAGATGGTACACTATCAATGAGGACTGACAGAGAAATTATATGTGAGGACTATGATCTGTAGATTTTCTCTCGTCAATTCAAATGTCTGCAGCAAATTATCATATCCCCTATGGTGCATGTCAGGTTAGAGTAGCATCTGATGGTTTCTTGTCAACTATGGTTACTGGCATCTATGGAGAACAATGTGGCAGTATTTGACCTACCAGTAGTTGGAATGGAATGTTGATTGACTACATGGTATGCTAAGAGATGGGAAGCATCACACGCTGAAGGGGTACTGAATCAGCCGGTACCTAGGGTGGGGACAAAGAATAGATCCACTGGGAAGGAAGCCTTTCCTTTGGAAGTTGATTCTTCCTCACCCGGAGTTAATTCATTAGGTTCCTCACCCGGAGCTGATTCACCGAATTCCCAGGATGGGGATAATGAGGCTCGAAATGCATCAAAGAGACCTCATTCTATATATTATCTGCCTACTAGAGTCAAGAGACCTACTCCATTGACTACTAGGGAGTTACATCATTGAGGAAATTTAGATTCCATTATTTTAAAGATAAACGAATTTCATTTTATTATCCATATCATTGATTGTAGGAGCTGGGAATAATTTCATGTCACAGATTGTAGGACCCTCCTTGTGGCCTTTTGGTGCACATTCTGAATATTTATGACCAGAGGCTTTCCATACAAGTTGGAGTTTATATTGTGTTCCTTGAACCGCCTAGATGGACTTATGCGATGGGCTGCATATCCCTAGAGTGGGGAATCTCCATGCTTCTTCTAATATCCATTTTGAGGACAACCCCAATAAAGTGAGGGATTACATCAAAGAGTTATAAATGCTCATATATACCACTAATAAGTCAGTTCCTATCACTAAGTGGGTGAAGGGAATGATGAACTGTGGTACCACTGAGGGGATTGGTCCTTCATTAGATGAAGAGTAGCATGATTACATGGCTCTTGAAGATATAAGTTTCCTTTTTCTTATACTTCTATTTTCATTTCAATTTGAATTTAGCCAATGATTTTTTATTCATGGAAATAATCTTCATCATCCTACAGTTTGCAAAGGAAAGAGCCACTAAAATCACTTTTCTGCGGTATAGCCCTGGTGGAAATGCTCTTGGAGCCACTGAATCTCCTCGTGAGCCTGGAAAAGTATCTCCAGGCCAGCAAGCCATGGACAAGGAGCTAAAAAGGGCTTTATTTTATATGATACTAGTTTTCGGAGGTAAGGACACCAGTCCACCCAAAAAGGCTAAGAAACAAAAGCATCGAAGAAAGAAGACCATAGCCAAATGTTTTATAAGTAGTGGTAATTCATTATAGAAGTTATGAATATTAACTTATGAAAAAGAGCTCAAACTTCTCAGGATTTCAGGATCTTCTTCAGTTTCCCCTTTAAGTGAAATTACTGACCATCCTTAGAGTACAAAAAAGGGTGTTGAAGAACGGTTGTACGTTCATGCTGAAACGGTTGTTATTGAAGAAATACTGAGAGCAGATAGGCCGACATCTATTCCCAACACCGCTCCTTTTTCATATGCATGGAGAGAAAAGGATTTTGGTAAATTAAAAATACTTCATAGAACCTTAAATGAGACAATAATTGACTTCCATTCTCTGATTTTTTATGTTCAACACATGAACCAGACCATTTGGAAATTGCCGATGCTTACCCTAGAACTGTATCTGAAGAAGCTATCTTGGGTTAGATATAACCAGATTAAATTCATGAAGAAGACATGCCGAGAGCTCCCACTGGTGATACTAACCTGGGATCTGGGACATAAATGGATAAAATGACGAATCTTGTCATGGCCTTTGAAATTTTTTTAGAACATATTATATTACAATGTGATTTAGATGATTTTAGAGATCTAGTTATAGAATCAACTTGATGTGAGTTTCATCATTTGTCATGTTAACCTTCTTATGATTACACTTCTAACCATGTTTGGTTAAAAAATGTACAGTTCCATCTAAATATACTGTTGAACCAAAAATGCTTGAAAGGGGTGTAGACATTGATGTCAACCCTATTATCGCAGAAACACTGGCTCAGGTAGAACTTAGCATGACAAACCCTCCTGAAACCCTTCTGGAAAATCATGTTGAATCTAGGAAAGATGGGTAGGAGTCTTCACAAGTTGTTGATCTACTATAAGGTAAAAGATGATGATATTAGTGGCTTACTTAACCAACAAGAAAATGAATCCACATTAATTGTCCTTTTAAACTAACAATAATTTTAATTGACCAAACAATGATGTCAACATCAATGGCTAGATCAGGAGGTGAAGCCTCAGGCTCAACCCAAGAAGTAGAAGAAGGTGATGCAACCAAGGTCAGGGAAGGAGTAGAACATGGAAATTCTTTATGTACATTAATACTAAGTTATGTTCTTCCCTGTGATAGTAATGCTGAATCAGACCAAGAGGTGCAAAAGGTTCTCCAATCCTCAAGTCGCAAGGAATGGAAAAATATATGAAAGATAATATCTGATGTTATTCTTGAAGAGCTGCCTTTGAAAAATTCATGTCTTTCATCCCATTTCATCATGATGGGACTTGGCGGTTTTGGATATCAGGAAATCCAAGTCGTAGTGAAACAAGTCATTTGAAGGAGGGAGCAAGATCAAAGGTGTCATCAGGGCCTGATTTGTGCTATCTTGATGATCAATACCAATAAATTTCAGGCTACAGTGTCCCGACCTGAGGCTGATCATGTTGTAAAGATAAAGGAACTAAAGAAAAATATCATGGAGAAGATTGTCCAATAGTTGCACCATTAGTGAGAGGTAGATTTTGTTATTGGGGAGCTTTACTAGCTTCATAATTCGTTGGAAGAAGTCCAAGAGGATGGTATAAAAGCCATCATAGATGCCAAAGAAGCAATTATCCGTGCTGAAGAGTGTGAAGTTGGTTGAGTAAATGAACTTCAAGTGGCTATTGATGATGCTTCAGATTCTGTGAAATAGATGCGAAATCAGGTTAAATGTCTTCTATAATTTCTGAAAATAAGAGAAGAGAATCTAGTCTGTGGATGTTCTTCTAATCTTGTTCATCAAATGAAATATAGTCCATCTTCAATTATTTATACCTTCATAGTCTGATTTTTTATTCTTATTTTACCAAAGGCAATGGTCCTAGTAAATATAGTTTCATTTTTACTTGGGTTATATAAACAACCCCATAAACATTATCTTTTAATTTCTCAATATTGCCTAAATCATACAAATTGTACATTTGGCGAGCTGGGACTCAACTTTTGTTCAGAGTACCCTTTATAGGTTCTCAATTTTTTATGTACCATGTCTTTTGTTATTGGTAGTTTAAATTCATGAATGTTGGACTATAAAAAGGATAATGTTTAAGGTTTAATAGATTTGACCAAATGAATGATATTGACTCAATTCTTCATAATTCTTCTTGAAATATATTACCATATTCAAGTATGGGGGGGGGAATTGTAAACTGTGACTTGAGAAATTTCAAATCTGTGGAATGACATGGGAAAAGAGATAAAATTTATTAGAGGAAGTCTTTTCTAAGAATAAAGTTACCACAACATGACAAACCCATTATGGGGGATAAATTATGCAGGGCCAACTGGGGCATAAGCTTCAAAGTCAAATAGTAGCATCTTTCGGCTAATAGGTCCGTTAAATAGACAACTTATACAAGGCCACACGCTGCATAGTCGGGCAAAAGAACACTAAAAAATTTGACTTTCTATTGCTAAAAGTTGAAGAATGTTTTATGGTGATTCCAACTTTTCAAAGCATAGAGTCTACTTTATGGATAAAGATACTTGAATATGGGGAGGATATTTCTAATCAGAATTGTCAAATAATTGGAGGAATGTGACTTCTACGAAGGTTTGACCCAAATGTAGGAAAAAAAGGTATATGTGGTTTTAAATCGTAAGACTAAAACTGAAGATAGATACATTATATGACATAATACATTCAGATCCTAAAAAAGAGAATGGAACAAATATTTTAAGGATCATAGTTTTTTTAGATCCTTACATATCATCATTAATACCAATAGAGACTAAAGAGGATTCTCCTAAGAATGATGTTACCACTACATGACAAACCCGTTATGGGGGCTGAATTATGCAGGGGCAACTGGTGCATAAGATTCATAGTCAAATAGTATCATCTTTCAGGATGACTGGTCTGTTATGTAGACAACTTATGCAAGGCCACCTAAGGGCACATGTTTCATAGTCAAGAAAAATAACTCTCATGTATCAGACATTTTTGACCCAAAGTCAAGAAAAGGGTTATAGAGATCATGAATATTATTTGTATAATGTTGGGGTTGGGTTCTGAATTGAGATTCTGGATGTCACTACGTATCTCATTAGGTTGAGAGTCAAGTCACATGTTAGTCTTGAAATACATTTTAACATCATACCGGATGAAAACATGGAAGATCTTAGTTTAGGGTTATATAGCTCAGACCATAGTGAGGGAGACACATCGTGCATTTGTTATAAACATGATACGAATAAAAACCATAGTGTTCCATATCACACCATGTGCTCCCAGTGGGAATTTTCATCTAAGGGACCGAAAGTAGTGTTTAGGGTTAGTCCCAAAGGCTCGGGGTTGGACTTGATGAATGCTCGAATGTTCTTCCATATCCCATGAGGATGGGAATCAAGCAAAAATTAGTTCTTGAAATACCATTTGTACAAATTTGGTTCATACATATGAGGGTAAAGAGGAATTTATAGGAATTATGGTTGGACCCAAGATGAAGGAATTGGGTGTCAGTACATATCTCATTAGCATGAGAATCACGCCATATGTAGTTCTTGAAATACGCTTTGTACAGATTTGGTTCATACAAAAGAGGGGTAAATTGAACATTAGTGAAATTATGACTGGACCCATGATTAAACAATTCGTTGTCACTGTGTATCTCATTAGGATGATAATCAAGCCATACATTGTTCTTGAAATATGACATGGTTGGAGACCATGTCGATGATGATTTGTCTTGAGTGAGGGTATCAGGGATTGTTTTTGTATATTGTCATAGAGGAAAAAAGTATAAATAGTTTAAGGCCATATGCATGGATTAGTTCTATGAAGTTTAATGTCTTGCAGTAAGGAAAATGGGGAACTGTATAGTTTAACATCATATAGTTAGGACTATGGGACATATACAGTTTAACATCATGTTGGAAGAAAGTGATGAGATATAAATATGGGAGTTGAAGTGGACTTCACAGATCAACATCGTATGGGAAGAGGGTGAATCGATGTAAAGAAAATGGTTTTAGGCATGAACCTTTGGATGTTGCCTACGTACCCAGCCTAGGTGGAAATGGTCAAAGTTTTTGTAGTTCAATTGAGAGGGATTTTGCGATCAGGGTGTACTTGAGGACATCAACCCGAAGATGATGTTGGGACTTAAGCATGGGTAGAAACCCATAGAAGATTTCATGGTCGAAGCTTACTCTAAGCTAATGTGATTAATGCACGGTGCGAGAAACAAGAAGAAGCAAAAGACCTGACAATTGTGTCATGAATGATGCGACCACAAAATATGGTGTGGGGATTATGCATGATTAACTATCTGGGGCATGAATGGAAACAGAGTTTAAAAAACAATTGTGCATGCAGAAATCACAGTTTAATGTCATGTATCACAGAATTGGGGTTTTTGGCAGTTCAATGTCCTACAACTCGGATGATGCACATTTTATCACCATGTTGGATGATATAGGGGACACATTTTAACATAATGTTGGACGATAGAGGTGTCCATGTAGTTTAATTTATGCAGCAAGAACAATGGGTGTATTTGTGTTACACAAAATACTTATTCGCAAATCTTGCATTTGATGGAGTTTTAATGAGTTCTCCATCCATTAATATAATAGAATATGATCCATTGGCGTAGACACTATGAATTTAGTAAGGTCCTTCCCACTTTGCCTCATGCTTTGGAGGCATAAGTTGGGTGTGTTCTTCTTGCGGTTTGCTTGGGTCCTCGATGTTCTTCTGAAAAACCCAAATGATGAGTTGAAACATCAGGATCAAGACCAATAATTTCTGTATAATTTTAAGCAAATACTTCCCGATTTTTCTTTATTAATGAAGTATACATTTATTTCTCTTCAAGAGTCAGGGCTTCACTAATTAAAGTGGGTGTGGATCTTCGTTTGTACCCAGATTTATATCTCTGAGTTCATCCATAATGGAGTAGATACCCTCTTAAAATGCTGGCAAAGAATCACTGAGATCTTCCTCTTATTTTCAATATGTGATAGTTCTTCTGTTTCTACTTGCATAGTAGATGATGAAGAAGAATTTCCATGATTAAAGGAGAATTTAAAATTTGAACATCTTGGAGAAGAGGCCTCCATTTTTGACCCTATTGATGATGACGGGTCTTCTTGGGGTATTAAAGAGGAGATTATGTATTTAGAATCGACATCATTGTATTCCTCTGACATTTCTAAAACTTCTTCTGGCCAGGATGATAAAGTATTGAATTTATGGATTTCAGGGGTTGAATTGAAGACATCTCCATTTAAGCTTCCTTCACTACTTGGCAAATCAATAATTTTTCCCATGTTGTCTGGCTTGGTTGCCGTAATTGACATTATGGAAGTTTCCATAAGAGTGTTTGGATTTAGGTCTATCTATTCAATTTGACTGATAGGCAACACATAATATGTACTCACATGTATGAATGGGATTACTGGAATCATTTCCAAACCATTTGGAGAATTAATTTTGGTGACCTATTTTTCCGTGGATTTTTCATTCCTTATATGTGATAGAATACTGCCTCAATGTATTGATATTAACATGTTTTGAATGAGGCATTATCACCATACAATGTCCCAATTTTACCATTGAAACAATATTTGTGACATTTATGGTGTGACGAAGGCACGACCGCATGTTGATGTAGCCAAGGTCATCCATGAAAAATATTGATGTTTGTGTCCTGATGAACAACCATGAAATCTGAATTAGACACAAGGACTCCAAACTGATTTTTGATTGTAATTTCACCCAGAGATCTTGTTCATTCTTATCGTATCCTTGCAACATCAAATTAGTAGGAGATAAATCCGATTCGGAGAGTCCCAATCTACCGAGTGTACGAATATGAATGTGATTTACTCCTAAGCCATTATCAATGAATGCTCATCAGATGTCTATATTAATGAATTTTCCAGATAGATACAATGGTCTGACATGTCCATATACAACATCATCTTCCTCTTCATCTGTAAAAGATATTACTACATGGAATTCTACAGGATCATTCTCTATATGGTATTCAACAACCGCAACAATTTCTGTTTTGAATTCTTTAGGACTTGACAAAGATTCAATAAGCACCTCCCAAAAGTCTTTTGATAGATTCAAGGAATCCATAATTTATAACATGGCGTGTACTTAAGCCAAATGTTTCAAGACATCATAATTTTTGTCCAATGGTCTGTGTTTCCCATCAAGAATTTTTTTTGCATGTTCCTTGGACCTTGACGCTTTGGCAGTAGATGCATCTCATATCAGGGCAATAATTGGGAACACTCCTGGCTTCGGAAGATTAGACCGACTAGGTCTATATAGTTGCTAAGAGGAAAAAGGTATAACCTCTAACCGGTCCTCCAAAATAATTGTGTCAGGACCCAATCATCCATGTGTGGAGGAAATTAATTGTTCCTATTGAGCCCGTTGAAGGGATTTGCCATGATTTTCTACCACATATACAGTTCTTATAGGGGTAGGATTAAAATAGTTGCTTCTGGAATATACACTTCTTCGTCTATATCCTAGACCTTTGTATCTTCCTCTAATTACACTGTCAGATACAAGGAACTTCGGCTCATTATGGTCAAAAATGTCAACAGCATAGGGATCTGTTAAATGAATAATGTTAATAGATCAAAAGATCAATTCTTCATCTGATGAAGATTATTCCTGATGAACCAGTTCAGGTTGTGACGTTTGGTGGGGCGATGCTCATTCTTTTGAAGCAGATGGCATAAAATCTGCCAGAGTCAAAGACAACTTATTCTTTTATAGAAGCTCGTCTTCTTCTAACTTCTCTTCTTTCTTCAAATTACACTACTTCTATAAGGATTTTACTTCTAACGAAGAGGTTTTTTCTATGGTAGAAATAGAATAAGGCACAATTGGTTGATTCAATTGAGTTCGTAAAATGGAATATATTCGGTTGATCGTTTTCCTGACCATCCAATCATCATATTTCTGTGAATTTTTACTCTTGACTTTTTTCCACTTTCTTTCTTTCTATGGATCTGTAGAGGTAACACAAGCTACCTGGGCTGAACAACCTTTCAGTTTTACTTATGCATATTCCACCATCTTTTGCAAGAGGTCCTCGAAGGCAAAAAAACTCCTGAATGGGATGCACCAACATCTGATGAAATGTAAAATAGTTGCGAAGGTCTTCATCTCCCTCTTTTTTTGGCCTTTTGGGTCTTGGAAACTGAAGCATATTGTTTTCTAGAGCTGAGATGAAGTAACCAGGAACTTTTTAATTCTAGAAATAATAAACTTTATTCTTTAAATCCCCAAATTGTTTTTGCCTTTGATCTCTTCGATCATCTTGACAAGGTGGCTACTGTTGGTGACACTCAGGAGGGGGAGCTCATCGATATGACGGAGGTTTTGATGTGGAAGCAGGTACATGTGCTTGATTATGTGTAACTGTAGCAGTCTCTTCTTTCCCTATTTTTCTTCTCATAGCAGATGGAATTACCTGAGTTTTAGCCTTAGTATTTATAAGTGAGTCTTAAATCTTCTTAGTGACTGAAGTATGGTCCCGAAACCCTCATGTGTATTCTATAGGGATAAATGGTGTGCGTAATTCATCACGGAGATTTGCAACACATATTGGTAGAAACCCTTCTTGATGGAGTGCTAAACATAAGAAATAGGTTAATCCCTTCCAGTGAGAAATGAAATCTAACACTCTTTCATTTTCCCTTTGCATACAATTTGTAAGATCAAAAACTAACATCTTTAATAATTTTTAGCTCAATTGAAGATGGAAACATTGATGGAGATCTTCCCACCCAGTAATTGACCGAGATTGCAAACTTGTATACCAGACACATAAGGTCCTTGTAATGACTGCACAAAACAGCTGAGCTTAGCTGCTTCTTATTGTTGAGGAGTTCCCATCATAGGATCACAACGAGAATCAAAATGTGTTAAGTGTTGTTCTGGATCTCCCGAACCATTAAAAATTGGTAATGTGGTATTCACAAAATTTGATGGGGGGGGGATTTAATCCACCCATTCAGGGTAATCTCTCTTTTTTGGTTAAACTTGTGCACTTTTTCGTTCCATAGAATCGAACCGATCTATTAATGACTCATTGGTAGTCATTAATTTTTGAGAAACATCTGGTTGAGATTAGACCTGAGTAGGATCAATAACTTGAGTTTGGATATGTGTGGCGACCTATACTGCCACTGATGGTAGTATTTCTGGTTGCTATTGCATTTGACCCATATGATTAGACCTATGAGGGTGTACTTTTAAAGGGGTATATTATTGATCCATACTAGTAGCTACAGCATATTACCTTGATTGATTAACTCCAGCACGATTAGGAGTAAGACAACCCTGAAGTAGTTCTGCATTTAACCTCCTTAACTCCTTTATTTATTCATCTTTTTGTGCGAACCATTCCTCTAATGAGATTGATTGGCCTCCTCCAGAGGTAGGGTGGGATGTAACCTGACTTTTACCCTTTTCCATGGCATGTGCCTTTCTGTATTATGGAAGGGAATTACCCGAAGGAATGTCTTGACTCTGGGAAACGCTTTGGATTCTGGTATGCACACCTCCATCATTTTTTTATGTGTGTACAACCTCTTGAAGTGGAACTTCATCATCTGATTCCATTGAGTGAGCCTCTGTTCTAGGGGATCAGTGAAAATGACATTGATGACATTTATCGATGCATAACACATTGCATCCCTTCTATCGGCATTTTTGCAATACAACCTTCTTCCACATCCTTTATGAGACATTGTCTTTTGTTTGGTTGACCCCTCAAGAACTTCTTGATGAACTGTAATTTGGAGGGAATTTCCTGATAATTCAACTATGTGTTCCTCTTGTGGCTTCTTCCCAAATTAATAGAAGTCTGACTTTCGTTGAGGAAGTGATTGAGAATTTGAAAAATTCCCCATTCCAGAAGACTAGGGTTGTTCCTGTTTTTCTTGCTCAACTCCTCGAATCATGTCCGTTGATCCCAAGGGTTGGATTAAAAGAGTCCCAAGCCTCGCAAACTGAGGTGGATCTTGAGCTACTAAATCTGAAACATTCTTAAAATCTTTCCTGATTTTGCAGATTTTAGTCTGGAAATTGGCTGGTTACATCATCCTATATCCACTCAAATCACCTGGCTCAGACGACCATTGGATTATTTCTGACACCTCTGTCACCTGATGATATGCATGCTCTAAATGAGAGGCATGTTTGATATTCTCATTTGCTCGATGCAAGGGTAATTCGACAACTTGTTCATTATATTCCTGAATTTCAGAAGAACTAGTTGAGGCATGTTCTTGAGAAAACTTTTGATTACACACAAAACCAATTAGATGTGGCCATCCACGGGAAATAACATTAAATGAGACCACTTTTAGCAGGCTTTGTTGACTGGAGAGCATAATTAAATGCAATGCTCCATGAACACCTCATCCCCTAATATGAATACAAAATGGGGAATTGGTAATTAACTAGTGCAACCTTTTTAATGTTCTAGGGCATGTACGCTGAAGGGATCTCTGTTGTTTTTGAACCATTGGATATTGGGAAACTAAGAGAGATGCCAAGTCAATTTGGCATTTCAACCCTTATATCACCTTAACATGTTTTTCATATTCATCATAAGGTATTATTTTCTCTTTTAAGTGACATTGATTTTTCCACATGTTGAGACTAATATCGTGAATAAAATCTTCTGTCAACATTTCTGGAATATCATACTGAGAGTCAACCATAGGCCAAAACATGAATGGTATTTCACCTTTCTCCAATTGTTTTATCATATTCAACACTTCCTCTTTGTCATTTGATGATGATTCTTCTACCTGATTGGACCAACGATGGTGCTTCTTTGTTGCTTCATCATATTCAAAAAGATTGGTAGTGAATTCATTTGTCATGTTACAAGATGAATGATATAGGGGTGGTTCGGAGAATGACCTACACCTCGGGATATCTTCTGATCAAGAAAGTATTTCACCTGCCAGCGGTAAGGAATAAGACATGACTAGCTTTTCATTTTCAAGTGCCTCAAGATAAGATGGATTTATCATTTCAGTATTTTCCATTGAAGAATTTTTTAGGAAATGAAAAATAATACTGTAGAGAGGTCTTTAACAGCTAAATTCATCATCACGGGGAGGACCACCATGGTGGGTTACAAAGAAAAGATGAATCCGTTTTCTCCATGGTCTTCTGGCCATGCAGAGGGTTATCATGGCTCTCATCTGAAGATGATTCTTCGAGATTGACTGAATTGTCATGAATCAATCCATTATGAGAAGGTTTCTGATGAAGACCTTTTGAATTATTGTTGCTACTTCTGGAATTTATAAATGAGAGAGTAGAATCTTGAGTTGCAACATATATTTGTCTTAGGGCTTCAAGAACTCCACCATTGAGGAAGGACTTATTTAAGATTGGCTCGTGATTTTTTATCTGTGATGGATGGGTCTTTTTCCTAGATACCTTCTTACTCATTTGGAAACCACTTGTTGATGAAAGTGGTTGTTATGGGTGGGAGTATGTGCATGATCCGAAGAAATGGTCAAGTTAGGCTGATTATCTCCACTTAAATTGGAAGTATGTGCCCAACTTGATTGTCCATATGACATGGGGGAGTATTCCCCATGACCCTATTGGATGGGAACGGAGGTGTGTATCTTCTCCAGGGTGACATGTTGATGAGTCACTCCACTAATAGGGATAGATTTGTGTTTCTTTCCCTATGATGTCAGTGAAGTTGTTATAATATTCTGATAGTTGTCCATAATATGGGTAGGGATTTTCTACTACTCTTTCACCATTTTCAAAATATGTTTGGTGACTTCAGCTGCCGGAACGAGAATATACATTCATTTTACGCGTGGAGTAAGTGTGTTTTTATGCTTCTTTCCTCTTTTTCCTCTTAGTGAATTTTGATAGTACTCATGGGTGGGGGAAGAAAGTTATGTGTGCCTCATGTTAGTCATTGGAGCTTTCAAATTGACATCTCTAGGTGCTACTAAATGAGATTGTTTGTTAGTCTGATGAATCGTAGGTATATGTGTCTACTGATTATTCTCCACTAAATATGATTGATGAACTTTCTTCCATACTGGCAGATGAGACTACTGACAGAATTGGTGAGTGTAAGCAGGTGTATATGCCTATTTATAGGTGGTCACCACATTTTGTTGGCGAGCTTCTATGGATGTAGTCAGATGAGCCTACAGACTGGCTGATGATTTATAAACTAGTGTATCTACCTGCCTATAGTACTCTACTAGAATTACCCAGTGAGATTGGTGAGTTGCTGCCAGGTGAGTCCGCTGTGCAGTGAAATTAAGACGATCAGTTTTATATTCCTGTTCGTTGTTTTCCATCAAGTTAGGTTGATGGACTTCTTCGAAGGGAGTAGAGGTAATAACCTTCTCTCTATTGGCCTAATTTCACCTCTCATGGTTCAACTTGAATGCTCGGGCCTAAGGAACCTGAGCCGAACACCTAGAGGCGATACCCTCATCATGTTGAGGGTGCACTACCACATGAGTCTAGCGGTGATTGTTGGTGGGAGTCCTCAAGAAGGGCTCATGTCTTCTTGAACTGAGGCCTTGAGTTACCTCTTTATTCACCTACCAATAATATGGGAGGTATACATTGTTGCGTTCTGGGGATAACGACCCAAAACGATTAGATATGGTGGTTGTCACCACTTTCTTCTTGGCCACAGGTCGTCGCTGTCCAGACAACCTGGGTGAGTTATTAACATGGCGGGCTTGTCAAGTGGCATCCATAGTCGGTATGGTACCGTGTTTATAGTATTCCCTCACCAATGCATTCGAAACCCAGCGTTGAAGATGTTGAGTAGGTGATTTCGTCCTCAGAGCAGATGAGGATCTAGCAGGAGTAGCGGCCAAGGCATTCACAGGTGTGAACATAAAAGAAGTCATTCTGTATTGGAGAGAGATCCTGGAAAAGAGTGCATGTTTGATATAATAGACATAATCAAGATAGTTTTGGCCAGACTACATATTTTCGATGAGAACATATGTTATTTATTGCTTTGTTGGCCCTCATATTGAGTTTAATATGGTCCTAAACAATAAGTAAAACATCATTTAAATTTCATAAGGATTCATGTTGAGTTCACCATTATTTGTTTCTTCTAGAAATGAGGATAAACTTGTTTCATTATATTTCAAACTATCCAATCGGTTTTTAATGGGTTTATTTGTAGAACCAAAAACACCCAATGATTATATATCCATTTGAACCTACTTTCCAAAGGTATGTTCTCATTAGTTATGGACCGACGAGGCTTAATAATATGCATTGTTTGAGAGGATTGGAGATCAGGCTCATCACATTTTTTTGGGGGGAATTATTGTCTACTCTGGGACTCTCTTATAGATTTATGTTATGTTCACGAATCCTTATTAATTCACCAAGCATTGAAAAGGAGTTTTCCTTTAGATTTGGCGATCAATGATTGATATGTATGGGTTTTAGAAAATCTTTTATATGTATTTGAGGTTCTTCATCGATAGAGAATCAACCGTATGTATTGGTGATTCTTAATCAATTTTATCATTCAATATATTATATAGAAATCTCTGTGTCATTATGATAACCATACTGGTTTTAAAGCCACTCGATGGGGATGTTGAAGTTTATTTTCATTTAGAATTACATGGTTTATTTTAGAGTTGGGATCATACCAACATATGGGCTACCTTTGTATCCTCATTAAAAAGGAATCAGAAGCCACATAGTTCGATAAGAAGGATGGGGATTATGCAAGGTTAATGAACCAAAAAGAGATTTCTTGATTACTTTTACAATCTAAGCTCACATGAGTCTTGCTCAATGTATGAAACAAGAGGTATCAGTAATCTTGATGATAATTCCATGAAAGATGCAGTCAAGAGAAATGATGTGCGGCTTACGTATGTATGACTTCCCATGTAGATGAAGACCAAGACATGCTTTAGGAAAGAATCCCAATAGCAGGTTCCATAAAGGTATTTTATACTTTATGGAGATTTAGGATTTTAACCCAGGGCTTACTCCAGAAAAGGAGGACCAAATTAAAAGCGACATATGATTGGATCTTATTCCTGATAAGGAGGCACAAATAAATAGAAATTACGATTGGGGATTACTCCTAAAGAGGATTCCCAAAATATTAATGGAGACTTATTACTTGGGGCATACTCCTGAGAAGGAGGCCCAAACTAACGGAACTTGTGACTAGGGATTACTGCTGAGAAGGTTGCCCAAACCAAAAGATATTCTCATTTGAAAGGATGAGTTTATATAGAGGAAACCTCTAAAGTAGTGACATAAAGCTTATAATTCATGAGGTTTTGAGAGAGGTTCTCATAGAATCCCTTTTAGATATGGAATCTAACAAAGGAATCATGCCATAAGTGGCTTTAAACAAGGGTTCGGGGGGCTAATATCTTGAAGAGGAGAGGTGAACATGACAGATCCACACAAATGAAGTTGGGGCGCATTTTTAGGTCGCTCAAGTCATTTGGAACGCAAGTCTAGGTATCACAAGTGTACTTTCACGTCATGGGTTTACCTGGGTGACGGAGAATCTCTAGGGTAATACTTGGGTGAGACTTAACTCAAGCCTTCAGTACTATCCTAATATGTTTCCAAATGGGTGGAATGCAAGATTCCTTGAAAGGATATGGTGGCATGTAAGTATTTCTACTTTTAAGGAGGTCAGGATATTTAGTCACGCAAGTGTTAATTAATTATAAACACATAGGCCTCATCCTACTCCTTTAAGTCTTCCATTTTATGTAAAAAGTAACCATAGATTTTTTTGGAAGATTTGAGTTGAATACTTGGGTGACCATAGCTTGAATTTGACTTATGGAAAATTCGTCTTCAAAATTGGGGGCCCACATGGGCTATTTATAGGCCACCATTCACCTTGGGAGAAAAAATCAAATGGTTCATGCAAGTGATAAGCATGAACCTTATGTGGAGAGAAAGTGAATTGTGCGGCGCATAGGTATCGTGCACAGCAGACTTCAAGTGGTCTCCTGATCCATACCTTTATCAATTTTTTTTGTTTCTTCAAAGGGTGACCCTATATGTACTTAATGTATTCCCCTTTTCAATATGTTGGACCCTATTAAAGAAATAAGATTCAACATAAAGCTATATGTAGTTTACTGAAATGGTTTTGGGGGAATCAATAGGGGAGCATATTTTTTTAGAACTGGTGTAGTTTTTTAATGCACAGACTGCATAGTTGTTTTAGATTGAAAAGTAAGTCAATGTTTTCACTTAGTTGTAGGTTGAAAATGATAGTTAGGAATGAAAGGAGATAGAGTATTTTCATGAAATAATAACATTACTTGCATTGGATTATAATATAATGGAAGTGGTCTCCTCACAAACTACTTTCTATCAAAAAGGAAACTATTGATCCTATCTTATTTATATTGACAATGCTTGCAGTTTTAATAAATAAATATCTACTACTAGTATTTCTGATGAGAATAGATAATATGCCCCATATTTTATTATTTATTTCAATATAGCTTTGTTGGAGGAATTATTTGTAGTTGTAGATGGAGTTACTTATAGTTATATGGGAGATTCTATTTTTGATTTTCTATTAGACTATGAGAAATGTAATTTTTCCTCTTGAAAAAAATGACATGTTAGGAAAGTTATGGGTGAAATATATTATATATATTACTTCGATAGGTTATAATGAATTATTTTTTTGGATCCACAATTGGTATATGTGATATATAATTTTTTTCCCACTTTTAATTATGCTACCACATGATCTTCAATTAGTTTCTAAGACGGTGAAGTAAGGTTATAGTGAGGAAACCACATATTCTAGGTTTCATGGGATGGTTTGATTAATGTATAAGATAGGGTATAATAAACATGTAATATGGCAATGAAAATTACTATAAATGTTTCGTGGATTATTAGGACACCACAGAATACACCACCTAGTGTTACTTCTTGAAGGGTAATGGATGATGGTCCAAAGGGGTTGGATAAAACTCATTACAAAATGTTAAAGAAGTAAATTAATTATCTAAATTAATTAAGAAAGTTAATTAATAGAGTTAATTTGAAGAATAATTAATGGAATAACACTAGAAAATTTCTATAGTAGGTATGATGGTATCATTGATATTCAAAGAATTTGTAGGTGGGAGATTTATTAAAATTTCTTTTAATAATTATTGCACCAAACCAAGATTGGGGATCTTTCATGAAAAATTGATAACTAATTTATTTAATATTCTAATAAAAAATCTTGGTCTTTGGAACTCCCTTTTTTAGTGGATGTTGATCATCTGGAAAGTCCCTTTCAGATTACCTTTGTCGTACAATAATGATCTAAGGATAGAATCCCTCTAATGGTGATCCACACATGCTCCTACAATCTCTAAGCTACAAAACATGATCTTAAATTTCTATCATAATGAGTTGAATGAATTTAATTTTTTTATTAATTATTCATTCTTCTCTCATGAAGAAATATCTCTTTCACATCTTGTCTTCTAAGGGAGATATAATAGGATTTGAGAGAGAATTTGTTGTGTGCAACAATTCTATGATCTCAATTATTATATTCTTTACACAATGTACATAAATAAATATTTATAGAGTCAGTATTTAAGTTGAAATATTCTCTAATAACATACCAGAAATTAAATAACATTTATTACTTTTAATAAATTCCATGAATCAAAATAATTATTAAATTATTATTTTTTATAACACACAAACCCGCGCAATAATGAATATTATGCAGCATTCTTATTAATAAATATTGGTCAAAGGACATGGACCTGGTCTATTAGAACTCCTCAGTTCATTATTGAACAACCAAATAATTATATTATTCATAAATAATTATTTAATTCAAAATATAGAGAAAAATATTTATTAAAATATTCAACAAATAAACAAAATATTTTCTTCACAAGATGGTGAATAAATACTTATTTCATTTATGCGATCAATTTAACATAAATAAAATTATTCCTTGGACTTGATAATGATATTTATTTCATTAATGAATCACATTTATAATTTAATTATGATCAAATGAAATGCTTAGTGTGTGACCAACTAGGATAATTTTTCATTAGTATTATGCATGATTACATACAGTCCAATATTACAATCTAGATATGGATCAAGGAACCCAAGAGAAAGAACAGAAGGTTGCAATATCGACAAGCACATATGAATACTCAATGAGTAATATAATCTATTTGTCACAATATCTTATCCACCAGGATACACATCCATGTCACTAACCTTTATTCTTGATATGTCTTTCTTTGACTATCTGAATTAAATATGTTGTTACACCATGGACATAAAATTTTATAAAATGGTTCTGTTATAATAAAAGGGTAAAGATATCAGATTCTATAAATATGGAATAGAAAAATCCATCCTCATCCTATCCACTAATGAAATGTCACTCATGACACATCCAATGTTTGCAACTTCACCATAATCTATTGTCATTATGGTTTATGAAATTCATCTAATTACACAAGTTATTACATACATCAACAATAATCTTAATATCTATGGACCATCACACATGCTCTTAGATAACAATATACGATGACACTAAAACATGTAGAAATATTATTGGAAGGTATACTATCATAATATTTAATTATAGATATTACATTGTGTGATCTTTATGAGATGATGTTTCCTCTTCTTATGAGTACTCACACATGATATTCTATGTTTTATGTGTCTCATTGTAGTTTTTTATCTAATCATAGAACATTATTCAAGAATATCTCCCTAGAACATAAAGGTTTTAATCATAGTGTGGAACTACGATGACCTTTTCAATGTGAAATATACTTTAGGACATTTTTGCATTATATTCGTGAATACAAAAATGTAATTGGATGTTTTACTAATATTAAAGACATCGAATATTCAAATAACGAAAGTACAAAAAATTGGTCCTAGGACACCAACTCCAATAGACTCCCACTTCAAGAAGAGAAAACTACCTATGACCATCAGTCCGCTAGACCTCACAAGATAATCATCTGGTGAGTTAATGATTTCTTCAAGGGTTCTTCCACATTTTCTTTTATAGAAACACTTATCACTCCATGTTCACCTCTCTAATAAAAACCCCTCAAGAGATGATACCTCTGATGTATGTGTTTTGTCTGCTGATGTATCCTTATCCATTTTCCAAGATCCATCTATGTAGTATTACCATAATGGTGTGTGATGTGATATTTACTTCAAGATACCACATAAAGAACTTGGATTATGATTCGTATACACACTAGTTCTTTAGATACCTCATTCATCGCAATATACTCATGATCTACAGTTGAATCTGAAACCACAACCTATTTTGAGGTCTTCCATCCCTCAACACCTTTATTAAAAAAGAAGATGCATCCAATTTGTGACTTCATGTCATCTAGATAAGTTTCCATACTAACATATGTATATCCCCGGATGACCAGTTTCTCATCTCTTCTATAAATAAGGAAAGTATCCTTAGTACACCTTAGATACTTATGGATAGTCATGAATTTCATCCAATAGTGATCCCCTAGATCAGATTGATATATTTTTACCAATATTAATAAATTGGAAACATATTATCTATTACATAACATGACATTAATGACATACCAAAACATTGATGCTGATGGAATCCATGTCAATCTATTTCTATCCTCATTTTTCTAAAGACACATTTTCCGATAAATATGAATTATATGTGACACTAGAAAAAAATCCCATCATATATTGTTCTATAGTTAATCTCTTCATTTTCTTGTCAAAGATTGTAATTTTACATAGGCCGAGAATTCTCTTGGATCTATCATGAAAGATCTTGATCCCATGAATATATGCTTCTGTGACCAAATCTTCCATGGATAATATTTTATTCAACCATCCTTTAACAAACTGTATCATAGGTATTTTATTTCTAATGATAAAAATGTAATCAAAATATTATATTAAGATAATGAATTCACTAACACTAAATTGTTTATAGACATAAGGCTCGCATTTATTCTCTATGTGACCAAATTGTTTTATGGCCTCATCACAATGAATGTTTTTTACCCGGATAGTTTCTTTAATAAATAAATGGATCTTTTCCACTTTCATACCTGGTTGGAATCCTTTGTAGTCACAAAACCTTATGGTTGTGTCATATAGATATATTTTTGAAGGATCCCACTATGGATGTTTGTTTTGACATCCATTTTAAAAATATCATAATCATGGAAGAAAACTACGAAATATAGATTTATGATGGATTTCAACATTGAAACTGGTGAAAATATTTCATTATAGTCAATTCATTGATGTTGTTTAAACCCTTATACATCCTGGAAAAACATATTGGTACCGAATTGTCCTTCATTGTCCAATTTCTTCTTGAATATCCATTTTAATCCAAAATGTATTTCATCTACTTTAGGTTCAAACATAATCCATACTTTGATTTAGTACATTAAATACATTTCAGAATTCATGAATTCTTTCCACTTTCAATATCTCTGACACTCACTATTTACTTTTAGGTTATATTATCGTTATTATCAGCTAATAATGATTCACTATCCTTGGTGACTAGAAAACTAATCCATTTTAGTTATTTATCATATCTAGTACTCCTAAGCATTAATTGTGTATCTAGAACAATTTTATCTTCCATAGGGAATTATGGGTTTTTTATAATACCAAATATTCTATATCTTGAGTCTTGACTTATGAAAGTTTATCTCACACACAATATTTATATTAGAGAAAAGATCATCATCGTGAAATATTTGAATTCCGTCAACCAAAACATTTTTTTCTAAAAGATTTTATAGGTAGTATACCTTTGTTTTGTTGGGATATAATATAAAGATACACATTGTGACTCAGGGTGTAATCTTGTTACATGAATAAGCCTTAAAATATCATTACAACTCCTCACATGTAAGTAAGACAACATAAGTTTCTTTTCGTTCAATAATTTGTATGGTATACCATATTTTGATTCATTTGTCACTCAATTAAGAATATATGATGTTGTTTATAATTCATATCCTCAAAATGATAATGGGAGACTCACATAACTCATCATTGATATCTCCATTTATAAAAAATTTTGGTCCCTCCTTTCAATTACACCATTCAATTGAGGCATGTTTGGATGTGTGAGTTGAGATAAAACATTAAACTCTTAGAAATAATAAATGAAATCTTGATTAATATATTATTCACCAAAGTTTAGGGGACCTTTCTTAATCTTCTTAGAAAGATGGTTCTCAACTTCATTCCTGTATTCCTTGAAATTATCAAATTAATCCAACTTATACCTCATTAGGTAACATATCCATATCTACTAAAATAATTAGTACAAGATATGAAGTATTAGAAGACACCTATTTCTTACACATGAAATGGTCCACACACATTGGTATGAAGTAATTCAATAATCCCTTTATCTCTTTCACTTTTCCCCCTAAATGGTGTTTGGACATTTTTCCATGTAAACATGCATGACATACATAATGTTGTTTTAGTTCAAAAGAATCTAAAAATATATCTTTATGTTATTTAGACAATTTGGATTTATTTACGTAACCTATAAATTGATGCTAAAGTTGTGTGTGGTATGAGTCCTAAAAAGTAACTTCATTGTTGATTTACATGTTTTGGTTCATGTAATACAACACATAAAGACTAATATTTAAATGATACTTCCCATATAGAATGATATATTTATAAAATAAGAAACATTTATAATCAAATTTGAAAAAAAACAAACATATCAATTCTATATATATAAATTATTTTTTTGGTAACTAGAAGCATGTCACGAACTGAATCTGGTCACCGCCAAAACTGGCACCAAACTCAGCCCGTGTTATGACCCAAAGGGTGTTCCCTATCCCCACTGAATGGAACAAGTTCCTGGGTATCATTAATTTAGGTTTTGGAATGATTTACCCGAGTATGAAAGCATAAAACATTAAAAACAATCCATAATATAGATATGTAAATTTTGAGCCAAACAAGACATAAGTGAAAACCATAACTGAGTACATTGGTTTAAAGATAATACAATTGGTCCAAATAAAAATAATTATAGAATCAAGACAGCCCCAAGGACTCCACATGACTAGCGGTCTTTTCCCCCAAGCTATCTCCACAACTCCTCACCAAGGACGGGAACTAACACCCTGAACCGCCATCACCCTTAGCCTTTCCTTTAAATGAATCAAACATAACCAAGTCTACTTACACCCAAGGGGTGTAAGTAGGGTGTGAGACGAAGCCCAATAGGATACCACCTAATGATTTCAAGGAGTAATAAATACAATGTGAAAAAGCAAGCAGTTTTTAAACGCATGGAAAAGTAGTGTTAAAATTTCAAGAAATGAAACCTCCAATTGAAAATAGTTTTCAATCCAAAATTTTCAGAATATTAACACATTAAAATAGAAATGTTAGATACTGTAATTTACCTCCAAAAACACCCTAAGACATGGGTAATTACTACAAATCCAATGAGTAACAACATTGGGAACACCCCTAGGCACTAGGTTGTCTAGGGCCCTATGTACCTCGTATATCGGTGTAAAGTAACAATAGAAAAATCCATTATCATGCACAAGAAACTAGTAGGGAACATACCCATAACCTAGTCGTCCCCAATAATCATCCACATAGTTTAGTTAGAGTTGTCGTTTTCCAAATGCTAAGTGAAACAGGGACAAGACCCATCATGTCCACTAGTCGTACTACTACAAATCCGCCCCACCTAGGTACATGGACTTCCAATTTTGTGCTCAATCAATTTCAGCATGCAACATAAATAAATTATCATATAAAACACCATTACTATTCAAACACAACCCAAACAGTATATATCACATTTTACACCACTTAAAACACGCAAAAAACACTTAAATTTTTCATAAAACAATTCCTCAAAATCCCATAGTGTTTCGGACACAAAACTCCTTATAAACCTCACTTGCATATTATGTGCACATTTGTTTAAGTTTCCTGAACAGAAAGGGTAGTCTACTAAATTTCAATGAAAACATAGAATCATTTTTAGGGCATCCCCATATGGTTCAAGAAACGACATCATTGCAAAATCGCTATTTTTACACAACACAACTCTCAGAATTTCATGTGGTTCACGAACACCATTAAAACCATATTTTTCAGTAACAAACACAAGGTATAATCATTAAAAACAGTATTTTTATACCTATTTTAGTTAAATAAAATCAACTAATTACTTATAGGGTATCCCCAATTAAACTAAGAAAACATTTCTATGAAGAAACCCCCAATTTCACATGAAATTGGCATTTGGGATTCATTCTAAATACAGACACCACTAATACTATTTTTTCAGCAAAAATAAAATTAAATAAGAATGAAAATACCCTAAAAATAGTATCCAATTCACAAATATTTCATACACAATGGAATCACCTACCAAAACCAAGGAAACCCTTCAATCCTTTGTGCGAAAACTCAAACGCACCACCGCCGCAACTCAATGAAGGTAAACGAGACCTAAAACCATAATTTCAGACCATGAAACACAAGATAAAACCCTAATTTTTAAACCCTACTTTCTAGACATTAGGAACCTCAATGATAAGGTAAGAAACCCTAAGTACATTGGATGTAACCCTAAAACAATTGAAAGAAGAAAGAAGGAGAACAACTTACTTAAAATATCTTGTAGAAATCACCCCAACAAATAGCAGTAGCTGATTTTAAAAATACTCAAACATTCAAGGTAGGTTCGAACAAGGATAATAAGATCATTTTGGAATTTTAATGGGGGAATAGAGTAAAAATTGAGAGAGTTATGAAGGAATGAATTTACCTCTTCAAATCTGGATGATTTGTGGAATCCTATGAAGTTCAGAACCAAATCTCGATTAACCAGAGCTCCAAAAGGGGGGGAGAGAGAATGGTCGCGTGGATGGATTCAGTGGGCTTTGTATCCACTTGTAATCACCGAAAAATCCAAAAAATTGAATATGTTATAACATAATAATAATTTATTTTTAAAACAGGAATTGGGATTTCGGGTAGGCCCAACCCCTTAGATAAAAACCCAATTAAACCCTGGTTATGGATTTTTAAAAGCTCTAAATTACCTTGGTGGTGTTAATAGGTTAGGGGAGGTCATGTAGGAATTATAATGGTTAAAAAATGTTAAAAAATGAAAAATTTATAAAAGATACAAAATTTATTTTTTAATCTGAAATTGGGCTCACGGTTTGGCACAATTCATGAATACTCATCTATTCCTCCCTAAAACCTAGGGAAACCCACAAAACAAAGCAAGGATGTAAATTAAATGAAAATAACTTTAAAATATGTCTTGTATGTGACAATTATCCCCTCCATAAAGCATTACACCCCTAGAATTCCACAACAAGACCAGATGCAAAAGCAAAGCCCAAATGATAGACCAAGAAAGACTTCCTTGCCAGGTTTTCACTCGCTTCAAAAAGGACGAACATCTTCAGTTGATCAAAAAATGGAAGATAATACTATCACCAACCAAAAATAAAACCACTCACTTAAAATTATGAAACACATTCAAAACACATCACAAAACAAAACACCTCAAACACTACAAGAGGACGCTCAAGCAATCCACTTGAAACGAACAACAAACTCAAATAACGCTACAACATTATGTAAACAAATACATTGGGTGTTCTCCAACCCAAAATTTACCCAGGTAACAAATTTGTGGATTGATAGACTTGAATGATACTACCTCTTACCTAGAATACACCAAGGAGAAAACTGAGTCACTAGTACGGGGTGACCCAATCCGGACATCCCACCACTAGGGACAACTCAATTTCTAAGACAGAATAAGGATAACAATTGGGGAAGGAACGAACGGTCTCCCCATCATAAGTGGTAAACTAAAATTATTACTTTTCAAAGAGAATACACATGATACCCATGATGGGTCTCCCCACCATAATAACAAACACAACGTTCCTTAAGACAAAATCAAGACACTAACAGGGGGCCTCAAACAGACTTCCCATCATTAGGGGTAGATTAATAATAGAATTCTTCTAATAAAACTTACATGAGTTCCATTTTGGGTATACCCCAAACAAAAACCAACCATCTTAACTAAATAATATGGGATAACAACAACAACAAAAACACAACATAATTTTAAGGAGCTGGCATGGCCGCACGGTTGGTTTACACGGTTTGGGAAACCGTGAGTTAACTGTACGAATCATTATGTCCATAGAGGAAACTTTACACAATTCCTTGGCCAAGGATCGTGGACATGCGGAGACCATGTGGAAGATACTGTCTCTTATCACACGGTCCCGTGGGTTGGCACATGGTTACTGCTAACCGCGCACAAACTATGCACTTCAACCTGCCTAACCCAAATTTTAAACTTTTCTCTAATAACACAAGGGACCCCAAAGGGGAAAAAAATAAACTCAGGGTATGACATGGGAACAAGATACTCACACCTATTTCCACCAAATGTGATAAATTATAACAAGAAGATGACCCCAGAGGTTCAAACTATTCCTATCATTCATATTGAAGATATGACCATGACCAAAAGATTGAAAGACTCTAGGATTTCCCCTAACTACGTGCCAGCTTCTCTCTAGGGCCTATGGCTGGAGATCAATGTATTGAAGCATCTTCAACCCCGCAGTTATGATTTGGAAACCCCTAAATTGAACATCTTCTTCCAGTTCCAAAAACAATTATATTGTAATCTTAGATGGTCTCATTGAGATATGACACACTTCAAACCTGCTTTTCCCTAACCCATCATTTTACCAAAACAGGAACTTAGAGGATGCACACACATCACTAATTTTTTTTCATTGGATGCTAAACAGCAGAATGAATGGACATATAGAAACACATTCCACTAGAACATAGGATTTTGAATTTCCTATAGGGGACACACATCCAACAAAAAAAATAACTCTCATAAGATTGCACAATATTCACCTTTATAGTCAAATGAACACATGACATCACAAGGAATCACCGAACATGATCATTGTGGATAAAAGAAAACACAAGGAGAGGGACCTTGTACTAAGTCCCAAATAGCACATGATTCCAGAAAGTGTCTATAATAGCCACTCTTGGCCAGATCTTGCACACTGGTGGCCTAACATGAACTCTTGCTTCAATGAGACTAACAAAAGACCCAGAGGCCCTTTAAGACATCATTCTACGCTGACAAACCTGAACTTCATTGACCATAGAAAACATAGGAAACATAAGAAACTAAGGTCTATTTAAACCTCACATGAACACTCTCCCACTATAGGGGGATCCACATAATTGAAAAAGAAGAGGGGTAAACACAATCTCCAAACCTCAAGAATAAATTCCTTATGTTGATCAACTGGAGGATCATCCAACGGTGAATCACCATAGGCCAAACATGAATCATACATTAACACTTTATGGGGGCATACCCTAGCCTACATGAAAACCGAAGGACCCAACCAATCTGGTTATTTGGTCACAACAGACCACAAACCTGAACCGAACACATGAGGGAAGCCACAACATTGGCCTCCCAAACCTTTCCTCAAAAGAAACCACTGAAAAACACTTCATTCCAACTTATCAATGAAACAAAAACCCAAAACATCGTTCAAACAAGAGGGGTTATTGAACTTGAAACATCCCATAATAATAATCCTGAAAACACATAATCTATACCTCCCAACCATACATTATCAAAATACAACACATTCCTTCAAAAACATTATTTAAATAAAACAGTGTTGTTGGGTTGCGCATTTACCAATAGTTTCTCATGAGCCTCACACATGCATGTTTATATGCCACACTGGGAACCCACCTCATATCCATCCATATTCCCAAATAATCCTATGCATGTGGTCACCCTTGAGAGCACCAATTACCAAAAATCAAACCTTTCCTCTTTTTAAAATCAAAACTTTTAACCACACTTTCCCTTTCTCAAAAACAATAACCATAATATAAAAACCCAATTTTTCATCTCAAAAAACAATTTATAAAAGAATCCATAATTCAATAAAAGCACATATTCATGCCTTTCACAATCGTTTCAAAACATATCAACCCATTTCAAAACACTTCTAATTTCAGGAAAATCACCATTTCGTAAATCTCCATTTAATTAAGAAGTCAACTCTTCTCATTTCAAGAAAAGGTTATAAATGGTCATAATTTTATTTGTTCAGTAGTCACCAAACCCAAAATCCATCTTCAACCCCGACACAAAAATTCTATAACACTTAATTCAATCTAAAACACTTTTCCACGGTTTAAAAAAAATTCCACTAGAAACATATTTTCAAAACCCCAATTAACATAGTTCATACTTTCAAAAGAGGTGTAAACACAAAATTTACCCTTTTGAAATAATTCTGTAATTTCATTTATAGGAATTAAAAAAACCATTTTCACTTTACTAGAAAATAACTTCACAAAAATTCACACTTCTTAAAGTGAAATCTTTTTTTTTTTGCTTACAAAAACCAAGTTTCCATGATTCCAAAACAAAGATACACAAGAAAATGTGAGAGAAAATAGTTTTGGTGGGTGACATGGACATATGGTTGGCAGCCATATTCCAATCAATTTGTTGTCACAGAGTATTCTAGGAAAATATCCACACCTCCACATAGCTTGCTAGGTCCTACGAGCTCACTAATATTATTCGGCCAACCCTCTTTTCGTTTCCCATAGTCATCATTAAACTAAGAAAACCAAAGGACTCAGATAAATACATACTTCCCATGGTGACATGAATCCCTTCATGAGGTGTCATGTCCAGGCACACTACCCATGAATGAAATTTCATGTCTCGAAAATCCTAGCTCCAGACTATGCTGAATCTTCCCCAAATAACATGACCCAAGGAGCGAACCTCCTCTAATACCATTTTGTCATGAACCGAATCTGGTCGCCACCAAAACTGGCACCAAACCCAGCCCGTGACATGACCAGACAGGCATTCCCTATCCCCACGGGCTGGCACAAGTGCCCGAGAATCATTAATTTAGGGTTTGGAACTATTTACCTGAGTATGAAAGCATAAAACATTAAAAACAATCCATAATATAAATCTGAAATTTTTGAGCCAAACAATACTTAAGTCAAAACCAGAACTGAGTGAATTGGTTTAAAGATAACACAAGTGGTCCAAATAAAAATAATTATAGCATCAAGATAGCCCCACAGACTCCACACCACTAGGGGTCATCTCCCCCAAGCTATATCCACAACTCCGCACCAAGGACGGGAACTAACACCCTGAACCGCCATCACATTTAGCCTTTCCTTCACCTGAATCAAACATAACCAAGTCTAATTACACCCAAGGGGTGTAAGTAGGGTGTGATTCTAAGCCCAATGGGATACCACCCAATGATTTCAAAGGGGTAAGAAATACAATGTGAAAAATACAGCATTTTTCAAATGCATGGAAAAGTAGTGTTAAAATTTCAAGAATGAAACCTCAAATTGAAAATAGTTTTCAATCCAAAATTTTCAGAATATTAACAAATTAAAATATAAATGTTAGATACTGTAATTTACCTCCAAACACACCCTAATACATGGGTAAATACTACAAATCCAATGATCAACAACATTGGGAACACCCCTAGGCACTAGGTTGTCTTGGGCCTTATGTACCTCGTACCTCGGTGTAATGTAACCATAGAAAATCCATTCTCATGCACGATACACTAGTAGAGAACATACACATAACTTAGTGGTCCTCAATAATAATCCACATAGTTTAGTTAGAGTTTTCGTTATCCAAATTCTAAGTGAAACAGGGACAAAACCCATCCGGTCCACTAGCCGTACTAGTACAAATCCGCCCAACCCAGGTACGTGAGCTTCCCCTTTTATGCTCAATCAATTACAGCATGAAACAAAAATAAATTATCATATAAAACACCATTACTGGTCAAACACAACCAAAACAGTAGCTATCAAATTTTATACCACTTAAAACAAGCAACAAAACACTTAGATTTGTCATAAAACAATTCCTCAAAATCCCGTAGTGTTTCGGACACAAAACACCTTATAAACCTCACTTGCATACTATGTGCACATTTTTTTAAGTTTCCAAAACATAAAGGGCAGCCTACTACATTTCAGTAAAAACACAGAATCATTTTTAGGGCAGCCCCATCTGGTTCAAGAAACGACATCATTGCAAAATCTCCATTTTTACACAACACAACTCTTAGAATTTTATCTGGTTCATGAACACCATTAAAACCAGATTTTGCAGCAACAAACACAAGGTATAATCATTAAAAATAGTATTTTTATCCCTATTATAGTTAAATAAAATCAACTAATTACTTATAGGGTAGCCCCAATTAAACTATGAAAACATTTCTATGAAGAAACCCCCAATTTCACATGAAATTGGCATTTAGGATTCATTCTAAATACAGAAACTACTAAAGCTATTTTTTCAAAAATAATAAAATTAAATAAGCATGAAAATACCATAAAAAGAGTATCCAATTCACAAATATTTCATACACATTGGAATCACCTACCAAAACCAATGAAAACCTTGAATCCTTTGTGCGAAAACTAAAACGCACCACCGCCGCATCTCAAGAAAGGTAAACGAGACTTAAAACCAGAATTTCAGACCATGAAACACAAGATAAAACCCTAATTTTTAAACCATACTTTCTGGACATTAGGAACCTCAATTATAATGGAAGAAACCCTAATTACATTGGATGTAACCCTAAACAAATTGAAAGAAGAAAGAAGGAGAACAACTTACTTAAAATATCTAGTAGAAATCGCCCCCAAAAATAGAAATATCTGATTTTAAAAATACTCAAACATTCAAGGGAGGTTCAAAAAAGGAGAACAAAATCATTTAGGAATTTAAATGGAGGAAAAGAGTAAAAATTGAGAGAGTTATGATGGAATGAACTTACCTCTTCAAATCTGGACGATTTGAGGAAGCCTAGGAATTTTGGCACCAAATCACGATTAACCATATCTCCAAAGAATGGTGAGAGAGAATGGTCGCGCGGTTGGGTTAAGTGGGCTTGGGATCCACTTGGAATCACTGAAAAATCCCAAAAAATTGAATAAGTTATAATATAATCAAATTTTAGTTTTAAAACAGGAATTGGGCTTTCGGGTAGGCCCATCCCCTTAGATAAAAACCCAAATAAACCCTGGTTATGGATTTCTAAAAGCTCCAAATTACCTTGGTGGTGTTAATAGGTACAGGAGGTCAAGTAGGAATCTTAATGGATGAAAAATGTTAAAAAATGAAAATTTTATATAATATACAATATTTATTTTTTAATCTGAAATTGGGCTCACGATTTGGCACAATTCCTAAATACTCATTTATTCCTCCCTAAAACCTAGGGAAACCCCCAAAACAAAGATAGGATGTAAATTAAATGAAAAATACCTTTAAAATATGTCTTGTATGTGAAAAAGCACATAATAATAACCCATTAAAACAATAATCATTTGGTTCGGTGGTGTAACGTGGTAATCCCTAATAGCTACAATAATAAGTTCAATTTTGTTGGTTGCATGAAGGTTTACCTCTACTTGGTAAACCATTCCAAATTTACTTGGTTCCTATATTAGAATACATATTTGAGCACCTATAGTTGTATCCAATACCCAATTTTTAGAAATAGTTATATTTCAATTGATAAAAAATGCACCTGAAGAATCCATTTTCTTTTTTTATTGGGTAAACTTTTTTTTTCAGTGGCCCTTCTAGGAACATGGGAAGTAGAAAACATCTTGTTACCTTTCATTCCACCTTATATTCATATTTTTGGAATGGTTTGATGATGCTTTGGTTTTAAGTCCCTTCAGATTCCTTCTTCATTTGTTTACTATAATGATGAATGGTTTTTCACACATCATATCCTTATCTAGTTGAAGAAGAAGAGTGAGAAGATAATTAAAAGTATTCTCAATGATTTTCATATTAAAATTAACATCATGGATGGAGAATCATTGAAGGGGTGATTATATAATGAGGCTAGTGCCTAGTACTTCAGGGAGCTTAAACCCTAGAACCTCTATTTGAAAATTGTTGCCAATGAGCATGAATATATAATGGCTAGTTAGGGTAACCTTTCTATGATTTTTCTAATATAAAAATATGGAAATATCCAATAATTCTTTTATATATCTCTCTTGGTAAAGAACACAGTGGTTCTTAAGCATTCTATATGCATCCATGTTTTTGTGAGACTTTCCCAGTTCATAAGACGTCTATGAAATCATGAAACATTGATTGTTAACCACTTCGCTAATGATTTTTTCATAGATAAGGAAATATACATCACTCACCTATTTTCTAGGGGGATCGGGCATTGAGTATTCTAGCATGAAATATTTTCATTCATGTCATATCACAACTTGAAGTAATCTAAACCACTCAAGTATGTTACTACTAGTTATGAGGTTACCTTACTCTAATATTGATCATATGGATGGTGTGGATGATGAACTTTTTATATTATTCATCAATTAAAAATAGAATATTACACTTACATTTATTGATTACAAAATAACTGAGATATAATAATTTAAATACATTATTTATTTATTAAATATCCATCAATTTTATCAAGTATCACTAGCCCTCTTTATTAAACTCGGAATGTCTAGTTTCTTTAAAATTCCTATGCAAATAATCCCCAAAATTTTTCCAAATGATACAAACTTTTTCAATGAAACAAAAATAATGTAATTATAAAAGAAGTCATGAAAAATAAAGACTTTCATCTTCTTGATCTGTTGAGTGGATTCCCCTATCCTTACATCCTAACTTGGATTTCCTCAACACTTGCCTCCAAATTTGTATTGAATAGAATTTCTCCATTAAACTCAATAAAATTTCAGTTAACTCATGCTAAGACTATCATGAGGACTCCCCAATGTAAGTAAGTTTCCAGACATTTTCCATGTAATACACATAGTTTTATGGATTAATTCCCAATCTGTTAATAGAAGTCATAGTCTAACTTAATATTGAATTAAGGGATTTTAATATATTATGCATAAATTTTGTCTTGTTTTACCCTTTACACATATTTTTAATATTATGTGGATGTTACTTAATTTATTAACCGTGTTGGATAAAACATTTTTTCATAAAAATTTTATAAAATTTCTATATTAGATCATTAATGAATTTAATTATATGATCGTGGCATCACATCCATAAAATAAATAATTACATAGATAGATATGATTAATTAGTTAAATAAACCATTCATGATCTTTATCTAAAAGATTATTTATGTAGAAAACATTAAATCATCATTTAACCTTAGAAAAATATATTCTACTGTCATTCTTGAAATGATTAATCGCATTTCACTAGTCCACCTTTGTATCACCTGCTTTGGAATCATTTTGGTGTCATTTTTACCTGCCTCCATTGACCATTAGATGATCCATTAATTAGAAATATTTATTACTCACATGATGGTGAGAGGATCCAATGTATTTGTAAAAGGTAATTACATAAATATCATTAGGCATGTTGGTTCAACATAAAAATGGATAAAATTATGGCATTGTGTCTATCATTGTATTTAATATTTAATAATAAAAAGTCATGTAATAAATTAAATTAAAACATACAACACATATATAGGTCTTAGTAAATCTCATGAATGGTCATACAAGAAATAAATACGCAAAAGTAAATGGATAGAAATCATTTTAATATTGATTCTTTTATTATTTAAGATAAATGTTATTGAATTAATTAATTAATTAATTAATTAATTAATTAATTCCATTTCATCTTAATGATCATACGATCTTATTTGGAGATTCCAATCATTAATGTAATTCATGTAAAAAAAATTCATAACTAATAATGACATATTAATTGAAATAAATTTGTTGAGCATTTAAAATTCATATGAACTATTACTAAATTTTCAAACACATAATAGGCTTTCAATCAATAAAATATGTTTTGAATGCTACAATTTTAAAATTTAATGTAATATAAATTGTGTCCAATAATGGGAGACACAATGGAATGTACATCTTGCTACAAGACATGTACCTTCGTTTCTGTATATCTTATTCCCATGCCTGGGGATTCAGCATATTAACTTAGTCAGAATATATGGTGTGTACAAGTTAGTTCCACACCATGTATCCTCTTGTCTTGTGCCATTATGGCCTGGTTAACAATCTATGTGAAATTATAGCTCCACATGTAGTAAATTTATCAATACATCTAGTTACAATGTTCATATATATATATATATGGTGTGTGCTCCCGATACACATCATTTAACACAATTTTACTGGCCAATGATTTGGAACTTCCCAATGGAATATCTGGTTGTTCGTCATTTATTCTTAATGATTTAATAAAATTAAACACTAAATTAAAATAATTAATATGTTAATAACATTTTAATTTAAATCATATAAATGAAAAAATAACATGATACAAAAATCTGACAACCATTACAAATAGGTCAACAATCAACTAAATAATTATAAATTTAAACGTGACAGCTCTGATACCACATTAATATTATGATCACATTGGAGGTGGCCATATGTGGGTGATATAATAACATTTCCTTTAATAATTTTTCCTTAAATCCATGGGCAAGGAACTTTCATGAAAAATGTATAATAAATTTTCAAAAAATTTGAAGAAATAAATATTTGTGTTTATAATCATTCTTTATTGATGTCTATTGATGACCTGAAAAAACCCTTTCAGAATTCATTCATCATGATATGAGGATCCAAGGATTGAATCCCTCTATTGATGATCCTCACATACTGCTATGATCTCTAAGAAAAAACTCTTGATATTCTAGTTCTTGAATGGAATGTTGAATGTTGTGGGTTATTCGTTCTTGATCGCCCATTCATTATCTTGAAGAGATATCTCTTCCACTAGTTGTTATTTATAGGGAGAGAGAAGCTAGATTTGAGGGAGAATTTGGTGTGGGAAACAATTTTATATTAACTTTTTTTTTATTCTCTACTGTATAGACATAGTTGTGTACTTATAGGCTTCATATTTATCTTAAAATATAATTTAATTATATACTAGCAATTAAATCAAATTCATTACCTTGACTAAACATCATTCCACATAATTATAGTTATATTATAATTATTTTTGGTGTTTTCCAACTTGAGTAATATCAAATAATTTGTTATGGTGTTGTTTATTAATATTTGTCACTAGATTTAGTTTTGGTGCATTTGAACTCTTATAGTACATATTAAAAAATTGACTAAACCTTTTATTCATAACTAACTATTTTATTCCCAATATATAGAATAAATAATTTTTAAAATATACTATAAATATAATAAATATTTTTTTACAAGTAGGAGAATAAATATTCATTTAATTTATTTGATAAATATAACATGAATAAAATGATTCCTCACACTCAAGGATAATATTTTGTAAACTAATTAAAATAAAGAAAAATTTAATTGAGTTCCATAGAAAACCATAGTGTGTGACCCTCTCAGATTCATTCTCATTATAATTAGGCAGATTACCAAAAGACTACGATTAGTGTCTAGGAATGGGATAAGGAACCCAAGAGAAAGAACTAAATTTCACAACATTGATAATCACATACAAACAATCTGTGTGTAATATAATTCCTTTTTCATAATATCTCATGGGCCATTGGATGCTCCCGTAAGGGGCGTGACTTCAGCTAGGTTTCCATCCGCCACTTCCATCCTCTACTCGACTTAGGTGGTTGTGGCCCTCCCCCCGCCATTATTCTTCTTTACTGCGAGATCGGTGTGCGGTCTATGGCGACATTGGGGATTCATACCTATTCTGCTTTCTCTTGTCTCACCTCGTGGTTGAGGTTCTATTCAATCCCTTCCCTATTGATTTTCTGAGCTCTATCGAGTTTCGATTTCTTGTTTCTTTCCTGGGTCATTGGCAAGACCGTAGTGGCAGCTTTCGGGTCAGGTTGTATCAAGCATCATCCTCATAGGTCTTCTTTGGCTCGGTGGTGGTTCTTCCAGCCCTAGGTGGCGCTTCAAGGCTTCCCTTACTCAGTGGGGTCTAGGTGCTTGTGCGAGGCCTTTGGCAGAGGGATTGGGTCGGTTCAACCTGCGGCGTTGTAATTACAATCCAACGAGGGTTTGTGTGCTCGGCCTCCTTGACTGTGCATTAAAGGTCTGGCGGTTAAGGCCTGCTTCGAGGGCTTAGGGTGGATTGTACGGCCTCTTTGAGCCGGTGAGATGGCGGCAGTGGGGGTGGGTTTCTTGTTCGTTTCAGTTTCTGATGTGGTTTCCTTCATCACGTGGGAGGTGATTTCTTGGTGATGGGTTCAATACTTGAATTTTGTTGAATTTGTGCATTTTTTTGGATGTTTCTCTATTGGTTTGCAATCTAGTCAGGTTTGTATCATGTTTGATGGGTTTTCTGTTGGTTAATTTGTGAATTTCTGGAATGGGTGATGACGATGGTGAAGTGTTGGCATATTTTCTTTGAGTCGGTTGTGTTTAATAAAGGTTTTTTGTACCTGAGATGATGGTCAGAGCTGATGATTTGTTTGTGTTGTTATTGGAGACTATAAGGTGAGTTCTTGCATTGGATGCAACGGGCGATGACTCTGTTTGTTTCAGATCTGTGCAAGATGCAAACACCTCTGACGACTCTGCTTGCAGGAAGTCGATGGAAATGGAAATGATGTTTTGAATAGATGATGACAACGTGATTATTATGGTGATTTGATGATAACAGAATTAATGCAGATGATTCAGATGATGCAGATGATGCAGTGGACATGACGTGATGCCTCGATGTGAGTTTCTTGGGAAAATCAAGTGATTTGTTGTATCTGTTGTTGAGGCGGTGGTTCTCGTAACACAATCCGACTTTTGATTATGGTTTTTGGTCTTGTGCCGTTGAATTTTGAATTTTGAATGTTATTCCCTCCCTCTGTAGGGTGTAATTCGGTCAGTTCCCACTCTACCCTCAATGTGTCTTTTATGAAAACACCAAAAAAAATGATTTGGAGGAGGAGGAAAATATCTCATTGGGAAGTTTTCACGTCTATATCACCCTCCTATATGATTTATTTGTATTTCATTCAATATCTAAAATATATACATCATTACACCATGGAAATGGAATTTAATGTAATTGTTTTATTCTAATAAATGGTCTAAGATATCATCTTATATAAAGATTTAATGGAATAATCCATATACAATATATTTATTAATGACATGTCACTTTTGACACAACCAATGTATCTAATTCTATATGAAATATTATCATCATGATTTATGAAATAAATATATGTATCTTAGTTGTAACATGAATTAATAATAATCTTAATGTCTAAGGACAATCACACTTGCTTGTAGATTGGAATATATGGGGACACCAAAACAAGAATAATTCCAACTAGTAGTTCTATTCTCATAATATCACATATTGGAGATTACCAAGTTTGAATATGATGAGAAGATGGCCCATCTATATAAAAGTACTCAAACCAAATATTCTATTTTCTATTTTACCAATCATATTTTATTATCCAACTACAAAACATTTTTTGAGAATATCTTCATAGAACAACAAGATTCTCATTATAGAGGGGAACTGCTATGACTTTATCATTGCAACATATACTCTTAGACATTATCACATTATAGTCCTAATGAATAACAAAAAATATGTAACAATAGGTTTTATTAATATTTAATAAATCTAACATACATTTATTCAATGAAAAATAAATTGGTCCAAGGAAACCAACTCCAAATGGTATACTCTTACACCACTCTACTCGGTGAATGATACATTATGAACTAATATTAATGTTTAAGGGTCATAATAATAATATTACAAATAGCTATTTATAGTGTATGAAGTACCAAGTACCTACCTTATTGATGGATTTTCAAAACAATCATAATATTGGCTTTAAAAAATGGGATTCACAACTCAGACATTCCTAAAATTATATTATAGGAGTCACAAGTTGAAGATAGAAAATTCGTTTCTATGTAAAAGAATAATGGGAAAGTAAATAACCTCAAGGGATGGGAAGAAATGTTTTAGAATCAACAAACCAAAATGAAATAGATAAAATAATAATAACAATAATAAAATGTTACTAGTTCTTATGTGATTGATCAACTTTATTTTCTATTCAACGTAATCGAGTAACTCATACCCATTTTTCTCACCAAATGAGGCACTTTAAAGAAAATGTGAAAAAATTTCAATATAAGAATAATCTTCCCACCATTATTTTTAGAACTGTATCACCTAAAATTTATAATCTCTAATATAATATGTATCATATCATAATTATTTCACTTTTCCACCACTAAACAATTGAAAAGATCAATGAACATTGCATAAATTAAACAAACTATAGCCAAGTAGTCATTGAAAAATTTAAAATTCCAAAATAATAATATGGGATTATCAATGAGAGATATATAAAAAGTGATGAATATTATCATTACATAAAAATTGTTCAACACATATTATTTATTAAAAAATAAAGTATTGTTCAAACTAATTTGAAATAATTTGTTAAATAAGTAAAATTGGAACTAGAATAATAATTCAATGATACATCCTATGAAAATATCATGTTTTATTTTTCAATAAATTTTTTTTAAAAAAATTCTATTTTAAATGGAAGGTAAAAAATTCCGAGAATATTAAATACTAAAAAACACCTCATTAAATATTTTAAAACAGGTTTGAATGATTTAAACATCAACAAATAATAATTTAAAAAAATTGAAAAAAATTATAAAATAAAAAAATAACTTTTGAGTTTAAATATATAACATTCATTCATGAAAACAAAATACACATCGGTCTATATAAATTCAAGTTTTAAAAAGTAGAAAACACAGTGCATAAGTTTTACATAATTGATATGCAATTTTAATTCCATTTGAATAATTAAAACAAAATTAATAAACATTCATTAAATCAATATTTGAATCAAAACATAAAACATAATATAATTTCCTATAGTATTTCACTAAAATTTGTAGCTAAAATCTTGTAGGTGAATTACATATAAGGGGTTTTCTCTATGTAAGTGGATTGACCATGTTGAAAAATTGATGTAACCAAATTCATGTTTTCAAATCACATAGGTGATTCACTATGTAAGGGAGTCACATATCAAAATTTACAATGTAAGCGATTGATGTTTTTTTAGTTCCATTGATTAGATTGGTCATTTTTTAACCTCTATGAACTATTTTGTTCTGTTTGTATAAATAATAATATGGTTACTAATTCTCAATGTTTTACCTCTTTTTGTTTGGAGGGTCCATGTAACATATATAATTTTTTCATAGTAATGGTTTGATTGAGAGCTATTGAGGTGTTTTATTATATATTTACTATATTTTCCCTATTATGTTGGACCTTATATTAAGGATAATCCATGGAGTACTTAGTTATTGCTGGAACATCCTTTTAGTGATTGGTAGTTTAGATACATTTTTCTCATTATTAGATTGAGGTTAGTCTAAATTAGACTCATTGAGGATTCTTTTGAACATTGAATCATACTATATAGATTCAATATGTACCCTATTTTGTAGGAGGTTTAAAAAGCCATATACTTTGGTCAATTTAATTTTTTGATGTCTTCTAGGGGTATTGTTTGGTAAGTCACACACATAGATAATTCATGATGATGAATTAGCCTGTGTGGATTATTCTTAATTCTAAAGGTATTTTGATTCTCAATGTCAAGTTGATTTTGATGTTATGGTTTTTTATATGATTTTTATGTGTAGATTATTTCTTATACTTTTAATTCATTTTAACTATTTAATGTTTTAGCTTCTTTATAATCAATTTTTTAGTTTTACCATGGTTTTTCTATATGAGTAATTGGATACTGCTCTTGTTTTTTGGTGTCTTCTAATTATAAGAGAGATAATTTGAGACCAATTATGGAATGAGATTATTTATATTTCATGTATGTGGATAGTAACTCAAGAAACTAAATGAATGAGTTGGGTTAAGGTAGATTCTTATTTTAGCTTGTGTAACACATTGAATTACTTTTTAAAGAGAATGCTATGTTCAATAGTGTATGAGATACACAACACTAATCCCAAACAAACAATGATTATTTAAATATGACTATTTTTGCATTTCCTTTAATTTTTTGATATAATTATGATTAAATACATTATGATATATATATATTTCCTTATTATACTAATAATTTTGTTGTAAATAATCAATCAATTTTTGGAAATGAAGTTTGGTTCTTCAAAATATGTTTTCTTTTGAAATGATTTTTTATTTATATTAATAAAAAATATAATATATTTACTTTATAGAACATTTATAATTTTTATTTGATAATGAAAAATCCATTTTTTTCACCGTATCAAAATTAAATTTTGATGAAAGTTGTGTATTTTTTAAAAATATTGATTTTTTCAGTGAGTACTGAAAAATCTTATTTTTATATAAAATTATAATTTATATTAAAAAAATAGTTATTTTAAAATCATTATAATTTTTTTATTTTTATTGAAATGTTATATAATTATTATTATGGTTTTTTAATTAATTTAACTTAATTTAGATAATCTATTTACCGTATTTTAGTGTAAGTTTATTTTGAGGATTAAAATACAATTTTCTAAATACATTTTTGAAATTCAAAATGTTACTCAGAAAAAAAATAATTAAACTAACTCTTAATGAGAAATTATATCAATACAAATTTTATATCATACATCTGTATTTAGGAATTTAAATCTATAAAATGATGATTACTAGTTATAAAGTTAAAGTAAAATTATCTTTTCCTTGAAAGAGAATCTTTCCAAAAACCTCTTCCCATATTGCTCGTGGGTGTCATGTAAAATTAAATTCTTCCACCTCTATGAATTGTTTTTTATAATATATTCCATATTTGGAACCTCTATAAATATCTTTAGGTTATAAGGTTATGTTTTGTTTGTATAATATGAATTTTAACTATAGTAATCATTTATTACCTCGGTAAAAGAGAAATATAATAATTAATGGTGAAAATAATTTAACATTGACAAGATACAATGTAACACTAAAAGTAAGATTATTAAAATTTCCATTTCCATTAAATAATGATTATATCTATTTTTTTATTTTTCATTATAAATGATTAAATAATTAGTTTACTAGAAATTATTTTTTGATACAATAAAAAAGATATTGTATTTTTAAGTAATATGGAATTTTAATTAAGAAATTTATTTTTATGTATTCTGGATTATAAAATAAATTATATTTTAATAAAACATTAATTTTATATTACGAGTGATAAATTTAATTGATAACATAATTTTTATGAAGATAAATTTAATTTCTATATTGGTTTGAAAATAGTTTTTTTAAACAGTATTTCTCAATAAATTTATTTAAAATTTTACAAGTTAAAATTAAATTATTTTGAGAATTATTTTTATAAAATAAATATTACTTTTTAATTAGAATGTTTAAATTATCCAATGTGGAATTTTTCACAATTTTTAGAGTTATTTGAATCTTCTAGTAAAATTTTAAAACAGTAGAAATATACTATCATAATTAGAACATCATAATGACCTAAACATGATGTAATAAATACTATAAATTGTATACATGACCAAATATATATTTACATTTTTTGATAATGTTATTTTGATATTTTTTTATTAATTTTATAAATACATTATTAATCCTCGGAACCTATATTATATTTTAATGATTTAAAATCATTTCTATAAAAACGTTACTCATATATTCATAAACAGGGGTATTATTTTAATAAGGTAGACCCTTTCCCTTATAAAATAATGAATAAACCCAATATTTGGATGAAACATTTGGCATGAAAAATATGAAGGTTTATGGTACTATTTATTTTATTATAGATTCCCAAACCAATATTGGATAAATAATAAAGGATTACCCTCTCCTTTCATATATAAATCCACCCAATGCCACATTTTTTTTCTATTATTTACCATGGATCACATCCTTAATTTTACCTTCACTATCTAAAGTACTCCCATGGTTCCCTAAGCACACCATAATATCCTTCCATGTATTTGGAATCACCCTCTCAAGGTAAGATACCTCTCTCTCGTCTTTTCAATTCAAGCATATTATTCATTTTATGAATTTTTATTCAAATTTCTAGTGTTATTATGTATTCCTAAATATCCCCATTACAATCCATTTTATGTATAAATTATGAGACACTCCTTTTAATATCATTAATCTCTACTATAATCCTTTATGGACACCCATTACCATTTTGAAATTTGATAAGAGTACTTTTCTTTCCCATATTTATTCTTGTATCTTCATTATCAAATTCCATTTTTCTCCAATTCCTTATTTTGGAATATATTCTTACATACCCCCTTACTTCACCTATTATGTTTAAATTATGAGATACCTAATATATTCTCAGTAATCCCTTCCATGAACATTTATACTCCCATATTATGATGCCCAATTTTATTTGTGATTTTCCATGCCAAAAAAAATGTGTAGTGAATACACATACCAAATTCCAATCAAGGATGTTATACTTTATGTAATTATACTTATTTAATTATGTACTTAAATATATGTATTCCAGAAGACTTAATATTTTAACAAAATTTAATGAAAAATTATACCATGTTTTATGATCTATAATGAACACATAAGCATACAAATGAAATTAAATTGACCTGTGCAACCAGAATTATATATTGCTCAAATGTATTGGGTAATGTTTTATTCTAATGATACATCATGTAATGGATTTGGGAGTTCACAAAATACAACAATGTACTTTTTAAATTTCCTGGGTGTTATCCTTGACCTTTGTTTATAAAGTAGTGTTATAATTTGTTTCTAATTTTCCCATATTCTCTTTATGATTATCATGTTATATCATGTCTTACTGTTCATGTTTATGATTCTCACTCCTTTTATACCCCTTTTAAAAGACTATTTGATAACATGTATTACATTATTAATGATATTACATGTTTATTCACTTACTATGATTTATATCTTACCCCTTTCTAATGTGTGTCCCTAGGTTATCTTGGGTTTTTTAAGTATAAAGGAATAATGTGATCATGTTAAGGATGTTTTCAATAAAGATGATTTAATTCCCTATTTTAATTTTTAATATAATGTACCTATTTACCAAATAAACTAGACTTATATATCTTAAAGGTTGTATTATGTGATATCTTATGCAATAAATCATGAATTAGTTTGAAATAAAGAGCAGTGTTTCCATTATTTGTATCAATTAAAAAGTTTGGTTATGTTTTTTATTGTAATTATAAAACTATATCAAAAGCCATACGGATGGGACTAAGCATAGAAATCAATTCTTAAATTTTTATTAATTATGATTAAATGGTATCCATGAAAATATATCCATGTATTGATACTATAAGTGGAAGTGTCTCTAGCATAGATATGCATAGGTGTAAAAACCAAAAACACCACATTGATCATGTCTTGATCGGGAACCGTTGTATGACAATGGGCCTTGTTTTAGACCTGGTTTGATAGTTTCCGAGTATATAAATAGGTTAATTCACAATCTAATTATCAAAATCTACTATGTGAAAAATAATTCAAATAAGTTTTTTTATAAAATATATCATTGATAACATAAATTGAAGCATATTAATTCCTATGTTAAGGAAATTAATTTCATTTGTAAGTTATCGATTTAATTTTTTGAATTACAATTTTCTATTATAATTTTTTAAAAATACTAATCCCTAATTTTTCTTTTATTCATGTAAATTGTTTGAAATAGGAGGGAAAACTTGTTATATTTTGTGTCTTATGTGATCCGTTAAAATATTATTCTAGTGATTCATGCATAAAAACTCATCTTGAGTTCCCACTGTTTAGAGAAAAATATGATATTATAGTATAAATTGTTTAAAGGATAAAGTATAGTTTATTTTAAGTATATTTCCTTATGTTTCTTGTCTAGATGAGAATGTAATTTCATTTCTCTATGAAAATAATCTTGAATAAAAAATGTTTTCAAATTATGATCATTTCCGATGAATTGATAATCGTTCTACCCATCATAGATTTATCATTTTTTTGGTCATTGAATTTATCCTAACCCTATTATATATCAAACACAATTATTTATTCATTGTTATTTTTATCTTCTACTTTAATGTTTTCACCTCCCACTAAATTAATCCTTCTCAGAAACATAACTATTGGATGATATCAAGACATCCTTTTTTCTCTTTGAAAGATGTTGTTTTATTAACCCTTTTTATGATATGGGTTTTCAGTTTACATATTTCAATGTGTCAAAATATATCTTAAACAGAATAAGTTTAAATTCTGAGAACACATTTTTTTTAAATGGGTAAATCTAATTCCCCGTGATGTTTTTTAAAGAGAAAACTATGTTTGTTAGTGCATGTGATATGCAATGCTAGGCCCAAGAAAACAATGATAATTAAATATAACTATTCTAAAATTTCCATAAATTTTTTGGATATAATTTGGATTAACTAAATTAATAAATATATATATTATAATTATATTGATAATTTCTTAATAAATAATTACTCAAATTTTAATGAGGTTTTTTCTGCAAAATATGTTTTCATCATAAAGGATTTATTCATATATTTTTATGAAAAAAATTAATATAATTATTATCTATAAAACTTTTAATGATTATTTCATAAAAATAACTTAATTTCCATATCATCATATAAAAATTTTATTGTGGTTAAATTTTTTTATTTTTCAAAAAAATATATTTTTCAGTGAGTAGTGAATAATACAGTTTTTATTAAAAATTTTAATTTCTTTTAATAAATTACATAATTTAATAGTATAATTATTGTTTTAATTTGATTTCAATGTCACATTATTATTGTTTAGTTATATTTTATTCAATTAATTACATTTGAATCATCTTTCTATTAGATTTTAGTGGACGTTTATTTTTAGGTTTAAAGACGCATTTTCCTGAGAACTATTTTGGAATCCATAATGTTTATCCATTATAATTAATTAAAAAATACTAATAATAAATGATATAAATTAAATTTTTTATTATGTAAATAAATTTGAGAATTTAAATCCCTATTATAAAGATTAATGGTAATATATTTACAGTAAAACCATCCTTTAATTAAAATAAGTATTTTTTTGGAAAAACTCTTTCAATCATGCATGAGGGTTTTATATTAAATTAAATTTGTGTAAATCTATAAATTTATTTTTTTAAAAAATTGATTCAATATTTTTAAACATCTAAATTAATATAATGTAATAATTACACCCTAATTTTGCTACAATATGAACATTAAGTGTAGTAAATATTCATAAACACTATAAAAGGAAAATAATACAATTATGGTTAAAAATAATTTAACAAATACTTGAAACAAAATAACCCTAATATTATAAATATTTATATTTAATTTTCATTTAAATAATGATTATATATACTCTTTACTTTTTTATTTATAGATAACTAAGAAATAAATTTAATTGAAATTATATTTTGACATAATATAACACATAATGGATTTTTAAGTAATGTAGAATTTAAATTAAGACATTTATTTTCATGAATTAATGGATTTTAAAAATAAATGTTATTTTAGTAAAATAATATTATTAAATTATAATTCATAAAATTAATTGATAATATAATTTTTATGATGTCAAATGTATTTTCTATAATGGTTCATAAAATTTATTGAAAAAACCCCAGTATTACTCAATAAATGTCAATTACATTATAAAATTCAATATTAATATATTCATAAAATTGTTTTGATAAAGTAAATATTTTTTTAATTATCACATTTCAATTATATTATGGTTAATTTTTCATAATTGTATGATTCATTCTAATTTTCGTGTATAAATTAAATTTGTCACAAACATATAATGAGCATTATGACAAAATAATTACCACAAAATACTGTAATAAATACTAATAATGGTTTCCAATATCAAATATATTTTTTACCGTTTAAAATATTGTCAAATTTGAGATTATTTTATTATTTTTTTAAATAATTTATGAATCCTCTATCCCTTATATTTTTTTATGTGGTTTTAAAATCATTTCATTATAAACATAACTCACATCCACATCAATAAGGGTATTATTATGAAACTTTCATCCATTTTCCTTATAAAATAATTAAATACATCTCTTTTTTTCATAAACCATGGGAAAAACCGAGGAACTGTTTTTTTGGTTATTTAATTATATAGAGTCCAAAAACAATGTTTGAGAAATAATAAATAATTACAAACATTTTTCAATATAAACCCACCCAAACTCTCATTTATCATCACTAAAAAAACATGCAACACATATTTACTCTTTCAACCCCTCTCTAGGTCCTCCCAATGTTCCCCCAATCTCTCATGGTGCTCCACCCAAGTGTTTTTAGTCGCCCTCTAAGGATAAGGGACATCTCTCTCCTTTTTTCAATTCAATCATCTTCTACATTTTCTGGATTTTGATTACAATAACTAATTTTGGATATTTTATTACATATCCCAATTAACATAAATAAAATTTAAAAATGATTATATACCACTTTCACTCACATTAATCACTGTAATAAATACTTATATACACCCTTTTCCATGCCCAAATTTAGTTAGGGATCATTTCTTTCTCCCCATTATACTAGTATCTTCATTATATTATGTCATTTTTTCTCCAACTACAAATGTTTGTATATATTCTTCTATATTCCCTTACTTACCCTAGGATTCCAAAATATTGATATACACATTCCAATATCATTAATCCCTTCAATGAACATTTATACACCCATGTAATGCTACAAACAATTCACCATTATTTTCCATTCCAAACAAATGTGTAGTGAATACCCATAACCAATTCCTATCAAGGGTGTTCAACTTTATTAATTTATAATTATTTCATTAGGGAATTAGATGTATGTATTACACATTCCCAGATCATGGAATAAAAAGTGGTAAAAATGATTCTATCTTTCATGAGCTATGTGGAACACTTAAGCGTGATAATGAAATGAATGTGACCAGTGTTCCCATTATTATATAGTGATATAATGAATTGAGTAATGTTTTAGTCTCATGAGACATCATGAAATATAAACGTTAGTGTCCCAAATATACCACATGACTTTTTCCATCATCATATTTCGGTTGTTAGCCATGACATATGTTTGTTAAGTGATGTGTTATGGCGTTTCAACATTTCCCATTTTACCTTTTTTATTATCAAGCTATATCATACCTCATTGTTCATGTTTATGATTCACAATACTTTTTTGCCTCATTGATATGGATATAATCTAACATATAACGACCCACACTTTACATACATTGTTAATACTTCAAAATTGAAGCACACTTATAACAACATAAGACAAAACCACAAAGGACCGTATAGGTATAGTGTCTTTAGAAACTGGGAAACATAAACAACTGGTTCATAAATCTTCTACAGTGTCTCCCATTTATTTCATCATATCTAGGGTCCCTTTTAGCATATTCTACTTAATATCCATCTTCATGACCTGGGGAAAAGAAAACATAAAAGGGTGAGCTCAAATGCTCAGCAAGGGCAAATAAAGGAAATAAAAATCATATCATATCTTTTTGAAAATCAAAACCTGCAAAAGAGATCATACTATCTTAACATGGAATAAATCATAGAAGTGAAAATGAGATCCCCATAATCATAACATAAAACTTGAAACTTTGTGGCATGCACACATAATCATGGAAAATCATTTCTTGTTAGTCATGACTCATTGCCAAGACTATCTTAGTGGACAAAGTCCCTTTCTGAACCGAGTTCACTCCTCGTTTCAGTCCTGTATCACTGAACCGAAATAACCTTCCGTTCCAGCCATGTCTATCTCATGAGATATAAAGTCTTTACCCAATGCATTGGAGGGAGATATCGGTCCCACCCATCTTATAATGAATCCTTTCTTATGTGTGCCACATAATCATAAAACATACATCATCGCATAACACAAGTAACAAAAAGGGGATTCTTGAAACATCATGACATCATAAATCAATTCATATAAGATAAAGGAATTCATAAAAATAATTCCATCACAACATGATCAAATCAATGTAATAATAGGGATAAAAATATAACCCTTTATTATCTTAGATGGAAAATAATTTTGATAAAACACTTGAACTCCATTCTTGAGGAAAATATCCTTTCTTCTTCAAAAACATTTTTCCTTTCATAACATGTCATAAAACATTAAAATAAAAGAAGTTGATTAAAAATAAACTTGAAAACTTGTAAAGGAAGCTTCTTTGAAGTAATGTTTTAAAAATCCATTCATGCCGTATAAGTTAAAAAAAACATTCTTCGTACTTTTGTCGGAAAAGTCAAAAAGTACCTCGTACGGAAAAACGACAAAAGATTCCTTTCATATTCTTTACTAAAAACTCACCAAAGGGTAAAATTGGATTTAAACTATTTCAAGTGGATGGAAACAATATTACATATTGAGGGAACATGGATGTGGATGATAAAATACACCCCAGTAAATACTTACGAATAAACAATCTCGGATAAAAATGAGATTGTGATATTTCCCTTACCTTAGGTCCGATTTGCTTTGTTCGTGTCTGAAGCTCCTGTATAATGGTTTAAATAATGTTATTGACTTATTCCAGAATCATACATATTGATATGAGATCATATATGGTCATATTATTAGCTTCTTGTTAGTAATATTTCATTGTTACTTGTTACTCGGGTCTTTATAACTTTTTGTTCTTATGCGTGTTTTGTCGAATAAATTCTTATTATTATATTTAGGTTATAGATAATTCATTTCCAGAATGGTAATAGTGTAGTATATACCATATTCATTCATTCAATTCATTTATATAATCATTATGAAATGAAGATCATGTAGAACGAGTCGCATCACATCGTGGAGACGGTATTCTGTACGTACGCACGAGTGATGATATCGTTCCTATGATCGTGGAATTGTATTGGAGTATATATATATTATTTCAGTATCAATATTACTTCATAATAATCATATATAGTTACTCATTACACCATTATACCCATCCTTGTAAGGTGATGGTGGAAAATAGATAACACCACGGCGTGGAGACGGTATTCCGTACGTACGCACGCGCGGTGATTTCATTTTTCCGTAGGATGGATAGAAGGTGAATTAGGGTTATTTAATATTTATAATAACATATCAGTATTTAAGTAATACTTATGTTATTACTTTATCATGAAACAACTAAAGAAGAAGAAGTTGAAGAAGAAAGAAATTGAAAAGATCGGTAATGGATATTACCTCTTCTTTGGAACGCCTCTTTGAATCCTCCACTTAAGGATCTAATATTGGTCTTTGGAGAAGACCAGGACCTCTAGGATTATTCTAGGGAAGTGTAGAGGAGAAAACGGCAGGGGTTTTCCGAGCTTGAGTGCTCCAATTGGTGTGAGGAGGAGGGGGAGGAGGTGCCCTTTTATAAGGGAGGAGAGGGGCACCTTAGGAATATCTCAAAATATTATTTTATATTAAAGTCAAAATCGGTTTATAATGGTTCCAAAGGGTCTTATTTCGAAGCTAAAGTGGGGAGGGGTCGAAATACTATCAACCAATAGGATTTAGACAAGTTTAGGGGATTATTTTAACCTTATCATTTAGATTTAACTCTAAGTTAATTAATTTAACTTTTACCGTGTCTTTTTGTTTTCTTTCACTATATGGTTAATACACTTACTATAACATGCCAAACGAACCCCAAATTGTTTATTATTAATATATATATCTTTATCTAAGTCATTTGGCCGAACCTTAGATTTTTAGGAATAAAATAACAATTAATAATATAATATTTGATTTAAAAACTATTTTGTGTCAATTTTGACACTATTTGATATATGATTTTTGTGAAAGTCATAACAGAATTATATGTTCGAACCAAGTTTATTAAATCAACACTAATATATCATAGTAACCTAGAAAATTAGTTTAAATCATAAAAAGTCTCAAATTACATTTATTTTGGTGTTTATAACATCAATTATGTCAATATTTCATTAACAAGATAATTACCGCATCATCTTTGTGTCATAAATAAATTAAATTATTTGATGTCTAAAATTTACAAATAAAATACCATCATGTAGTAAATCTTTTTATCTTTCTAATGAATATTTAAAATCTAATTTATCTTATATATAACCCCATATTAAAAATGATTCACTTATTAAACTTTGATTTTAACTACTTTAACCCTTCTTTAAATAAATTAATAATAAATGTCCTAATCTAATCCAAGTGGGCCTAAATGGTCATATTTTATACCTAAGTTTGTTTTTGGTCGAATTACACTTGTCCAATAGAATTAGGACATGTGTTAGGGTAATATTAATATCATATTTACCCTTAGTTACCCTATTTACTATTAACCGCGGTAAAAAAAGTAAAAAGTTACTATTCACCAAAAATTATTTTTATCTCATTGAACCACATTTTACTTACTGATATCAACCGTGTCTGTCGTATTTTCGAAATTCCATTCACAGAAGTGGTAAAATTATGTTTTATGCAAAATTCAGTTTTTAACCTACCACTTAGTGGTTTCACTATTCATCAAAAATTGAAAGTTTTCAGAAAAATACCAAAATTTCACCCTAGGCTAATTTCGATATTCTGAGTCCAAAATTGATGTCCATTTTGAAAAATAAAATTTATAAAATTTCAAAAAGTGGTTATTACTATTCATAACGGCTAGTTTTAATAGCATATTATTGTTTAGTGAAACTCGGTATTGCGTACGACGCAAGCTATCGAGGAAGGTCGCGATTGCGTGTAAAGCAAGACAAGCAAGTGTTGTGTAGAAAAAGATTCCTTTGATGATTTATATAACATAAAAGTCTCGGGTGTTACATTCTACCCCCCTTAAAAAGAATTTCTCCCTCGAAATTCGTCACTTTGTAACAAACAGATGAGGATAATTCTCCCTCATCATATCCTCAAGCTCCCATGTAGATTCTTCAAGTTGGTGGTTCCTCCATAAAACTTTCACCAAGCGAGTGGTCTTGTTTCGTAGGACTTTTTCGCTACGATCCAGAATCTCTATCGGCTGTTCTTCATAAGAAAGATCTTGCGCCAGCGGTACAACTTCTGAGCTGAGTACATCTGAAGGATCTAGTATGTACTTTCTCAGGAGAGATACATGGAACACATCGTGAACTTGAGAGAGATTCGGTGGAAGCACCAATCGGTAAGCTACCTTCCCAACACGATACAGTATTTCGAAAGGACCGATATATCTAGGGCTCAACTTCCCCTTCTTTCCAAATCTCATAACCCTCTTCCAGGGAGATATTCGTAAGAACACTTTATCACCCACTTCAAACTCTAGGTCTTTTCTTCGGTTGTCGGCATAACTTTTCTGTAGACTCTGAGCTGCTCTTATGTGTTGTTGAATAGATCTGACCTTTTCTGCCATTTCATCAACGAGATCAGGTCCTAACAGCTTTCTTTCCCCAACTTCATCCGAGCAAGTTGGAGTCCTGCATTTCTTTCCATAGAGAGCTTCATAAGGAGCCATCTGAATACTGGAGTGAAAGCTATTATTATAAGAAAATTCCACCAAAGGTAGGTGTTGATCCCAACCTCCTTTGAAATCCATAGAGCAAGCTCTCAACATATCTTCTAGGGTTTGAATTGTTCTCTCAGACTGACCGTCTGGCTGGGAATGATAAGCAGTGCTGAAACTCAACTCTGTATCCAGAGTATGCTGAAGACTTCGCCAGAACTTCGAGGTAAATCTCGGATCCCGATCAGATATAATAGAAAGTGGTACTCCATGCAATCTTACCACTTCCTTTACATATATCCTGGCAAGCTGATCTAGAGAGAAATCCTCTCTAATAGCAATGAAGTGTGCGGACTTTGTAAGACGATCAACTATGACCCAGATAGCATTATTGCCTTTGGATGTTTTAGGAAGTCCTGTGACAAAGTCCATAGTTATGTTTTCCCATTTCCATTCGGGTATGGGTAATGGTTGTAACATCCCCTTAGACTTCTGTCTCTCAGCTTTAACTTGTTGACAAACCAAGCATCGAGAGACATATTCAGCAACATCTCTTTTCATGCCATCCCACCAGAAGTACTCTTTCAGGTCCCTATACATCTTCGTGTTTCCAGGATGAATAGAGAATGATGAACTATGAGCCTCATCCAGCAGCTCATTCTTTAATTCGGGGATGGGAGGAATGCAAACCCAATTCCTGAACTTTATTATCCCATCACAATCAAGGTTGAATTCAGGAACATTTCTCACCTTCTTTTGTAACTCGACATCTTCTTTCTGTGCCTCTTTAATCTTCACATGTATAGATGGTTGAACATTCATTTAAGAAAGATAAGATTTTTCCCCTTCCATTATAATTCCAAGATCCATCCTTTGTAAATCCATAAATATTGGATCTTTTGTGATCCTCATCATGGATAAACTAGCATGGTCTTGTCGACTTAATGCATCTCCCACCTTGTTTGCTTTCCCAGGGTGGTAATGGATTGAGCAGTCATAATCCTTAATCAGCTCCAACCATCTTCTTTGACGCATATTCAACTCCTTTTGTGTGAAAATATACTTTAAACTTTTATGATCAGTATAAATATCACACCTTTCACCATAAAGGTAATGCCTCCAAATCTTTAATGCAAATATTACCGCAGCCAACTCCAAATCATGTGTTGGGTAATTTTGCTCATGGATTTTCAACTGTCGTGAGGCATAAGCTATCACCATATCATTTTGCATAAGAACACACCCCAATCCCTTCTTGGATGCATCACTGTAGATCACAAAACTTTCTCCACTACAAGGCAGTGTGAGCACAGGTGCACTGGATAACCTTCTTTTCAACTCCTTGAAATTCTCTTCACATTCCTCTGTCCAGACAAACTTAACTCCTTTCCGAGTCAACTTGGTGATTGGATTAGATAATCGTGAAAAATCTTTTACAAAACGTCGATAATATCCATCCAAACCAAGAAAACTTCGGATCTCAGTTACTGTTTTTGGTCTTGACCATCTTTCGATAACCTCTGTTTTTGCTGGATCCACAGATATCCCCTCTTTTGAGATTATATGACCCAAAAATGCAACTTTTTGAAGCCAAAATTCACACTTGGTAAATTTGGCATAAAGCTTCTCTTTTCTCAGGGTCTTTAATATAATTCTCAAGTGATCTTCATGCTCTTCCTTGCTCTTTGAATAGACAAGAATATCGTCTATAAAGACTACCACAAATTGATCAAGATAGTCTCTAAAGACTCTATTCATTAGATCCATGAAGATAGCAGGGGCATTAGTAAGACCAAATGGCATCACTATAAATTCATAGTGTCCATAACTTGTACGGAAAGCCGTCTTTGGTATATCCTCCCTTTTGACCCTTAATTGATGATACCCTGAACGAAGATCAATCTTGGAAAAGTATTGAGCTCCGCGTAGTTGGTCAAATAAGTCATCAATGCGTGGGAGAGGATATTTGTTCTTGATAGTGATCTTGTTAAGTTCTCTATAATCAATGCAAAGTCTCATTGATCCATCTTTCTTCTTAACAAATAGAACAGGTGCTCCCCAAGGTGACGCACTAGGGCGTATGAATCCCTTATCAAGATTCTCTTGGAGTTGCTTCTTCAATTCCTGCAACTCAATTGGGGCCATTCTATAAGGTGTCTTTGAAATAGGCAAAGCACCCGGTACAAGTTCTATTGAAAACTCAACTTCACGATTTGGTGGAAGACCCGGCAATTCCTCCAGAAAGACATCATCAAACTCTCGTACAATGGGCATATTCTTAATCGTGAGTTTCTCACCAACTATTTGAGATAAATAACCTTCATTTAGTGGAATCAATACCCATAAGATGGAAGAAATTTCCACTGGAAGGTTATATTCATCCATGCATTGATAGACGATCGTAGATTGATCTGGAATATGAAATGTGACTTCCCTTCTTTGGCAATTGATATGAGCTCCATGTAGAGAAAGCCAATCCATGCCAAGAATCACATCAAATTCCACTAAAGGAAGGATCACAAGATTTGCAGGAAGCACTTTCCCACAAACTTCGATCGGAGAAGAATTATAAACTTTTGATGCGATTGATGTGCCATTAGGTGTTGTCACAGCTAACTCAACATCTAATTGTTGAGGTAATACGGTGATACCCTTAGAAAAGTCTTCAGAAATAAAAGAGTGGGTGGATCCAGAATCAAATAAAACATTTGATACTTTAGAGTGGATGGTAAGTGTACCTTTCACCACATCGTTATCGTACTCCACATCGCTGATAGAAATTGCATGTGACTTTCCTTTGTCTTTAGCCTTAAGAGTTTGTTGACGTCGACCATCATCATCAACCCTTGGATTTGGGCATTGATTGCCATAATGCCCCATCTCCTTGCACTTGAAACATTGAAGTGTAGTAGGTTCATTCTGTGTATCCCTTCCTTTGTTTGGGTCATTAGACATCTTCTTCCCATTATCACGGCATTCAAATGCCCGATGACCTTCCTTTCCACATTTAAAACATTTACTTGTCCCTATAAGACAACTCCCTCCATGTTTCTTTCCACACTTTGAGCATAAGGAAAAGATCATCTTCTTTTCCGTGTGCTCTTTAGATTTTTCTTTGAATTCCATCTTCCTCTTCTTATCAAACCCATGTGACTGATGGGTTACTCCAATCTCCATCTCGACTTTGAGAGCACATCGAACGATTTCCTCGTAGCTATTGAAGTCCCTTATGGCTAATGCCCTTCGAAGACTTGGTTTTAAGCCACTAAAGAATCGATCGATCTTACTCTCAGGTTGGATAATAATACCAGAAGCGTACCTTGCAAGTCTTGTAAAATTTGCATCATAGGTACCAACAGATTCATCATCCCTTTGCTTCAGTTCAAGAAACTCTTTCTCCATCTTTGTTCGGAGAATACGAGGGATGTACTTATTGAAAAATAATTTCTTGAACTCGTCCCATTCCATAGACTCAATTTCATCCCTTTTCCTCGTATTCTTAACAAGATTCCACCATTGATCAACATCTCCTTCCAAACGATACACTTCTAGGATGACTTTATCATGTTCAGAACATTGAAGAACTGAAAATATCTTTTCAGTAGTACTAATCCATTGTTCAGCAACTAATGGATCAATAGACCCGCTGAAAGAAGGTGGATGCTGCCTCATGAAGGATTCAACAGAATGTTGCTCCCTCCTTTGCTCGTTTGGAAATCCTGCATGATTCATAGCTTGAGAAAGTTGTGTGAGCATGGCTACAAGATTTTGCATTCCAGATCCCATATCGTTTGGTTGCTCAGGGGGGACAATCATTGCATTACCCATCGCATTCCGCATTAACACGGTTCCTTCGGGTTCCAGCCATTGAATAAAACCAAGAAGAATAGTGTGAGCAACACTAATTATAATAGGAAACCACATAATTCAAGAATAAAATTTTCATGCTTATGGTCGTATCCTAGGTTATTCAAGGACATTTCTAAAACACTAAGATTGTGTTCTATGCTTAGACTTATCCTTAGGGTTCTTACTAAGGCTTTCACATCCTAGTTTCCAAAGGTTGAATATACCTTTCCTCTGATACCAACTATAACGACCCACACTTTACATACATTGTTAATACATCAAAATTGAAGCACACTTATAACAATATATGACAAAACCACAAAGGACCGTATAGGTATAGTGTCTTTAGAAACTGGGAAACATAAACAACTGGTTCATAAATCTTCGACAGTGTCTCCCATTTATTTCATCATATCTAGGGTCCCTTTTAGCATATTCTACTTAATATCCATCTTCCTGACCTGGGGAAAAGAAAACATAAAAGGGTGAGCTCAAATGCTCAGCAAGGGAAAATAAAGGAAATAAAAATCATATCATATCTTTTTGAAAATCAAAACCTGCAAAAGAGATCATACTATCATAACATGGAATAAATCATAGAAGTGAAAACGAGATCCCCATAATCATAACATAAAACTTGAAACTTTGTGGCATGCACACATAATCATGGAAAATCATTTCTTGTTAGTCATGACTCATTTCCAAGACTATCCTAGTGGACAAAGTCCCTTTCTGAACCGAGTTCACTCCTCGTTTCAGTCCTGTATCACTGAACCGAAATAACCTTCCGTTCCAGCCATGTCTATCTCATGAGATATAAAGTCTTTACCCAATGCATTGGAGGGAGATATAGGTCCCACCCATCTTATAATGAATCCTTTCTTATGTGTGCCACATAATCATAAAACATACATCATCGCATAACACAAGTAACAAAAATGGGATTCTTGAAACATCATGACATCATACATATTGATATGAGATCATACATATTGATATGAGATCATACATATTGATATGAGATCATACATATTGATATGAGATCATATATGGTCATATTATTAGCTTCTTGTTAGTAATATTTCATTGTTACTTGTTACTGGGGTCTTTATAACTTTTTGTTCTTATGCGTGTTTTGTCAAATAAATTCTTATTATTATCTTTAGGTTATAGATAATTCATTTCCAGAATGGTATTAGTGTAGTATATACCATATTCATTCATTCAATTCATTTATATAATCATTATGAAATGAAGATCATGTAGAACGAGTCGCATCACATCGTGAAGACAGTATTCCGTACGTACGCACGAGTGATGATATCGTTCCTATGATCGTGGAATTGTATTGGAGTATATATATATTATTTCAGTATCAATATTACTTCATAATAATCATATATAGTCACTCATTACACCATTATACCCATCCTTGTAAGGTGATGGTGGAAAATAGATTACACCACGGCGTGGAGACGGTATTCTGTACGTACGCACGCGCGGTGATTTCATTTTTCCGTAGGATGGATAGAAGGTGAATTAGGGTTGTTTCATATTTATAATAACATATCAGTATGTAAGTAATACTGATGTTATTACTTTATCATGAAACAACTAAAGAAGAAGAAGTTGAAGAAGAAAGAAATTGAAAAGATCGGTAATGGATATTACCTCTTCTTTGGAACGCCTCTTTGAATCCTCCACTTAAGGAACTAAGATTGGTTTTGGAGAAGACCAGGACCTCTAGGATTATTCTAGGGAAGTGCATAGGAGAAAATGGAAGGGGTTGGCCGAGCTTGAGTGCTCAAATTGGTGTGAGGAGGAGGGGGAGGAGGTGCCCTTTTATAAGGGAGGAGAGGGGCACCTTAGGAATATCTCAAAATATTATTTTATATTAAAGTCAAAATCGGTTTATAATGGTTCCAAAGGGTCTTATTTCGAAGCTAAAGTGGGGATGGGTCGAAATCCTATCAACCAATAGGATTTAGACAAGTTTAGGGTATTATTTTAACCTTATCAATTAGATTTAACTCTAAGTTAATTAATTTAACTTTTACCGTGTCTTTTTGTTTTCTTTCACTATATGGTTAATACACTTACTATAACATGCCAAACGAACCCCAAATTGTTTATTATTAATATATATATCCTTATCTAAGTCATTTGGCCTATCCTTAGATTTTTAGGAATAAAATAACAATTAATAATATAATATTTGATTTAAAAACTATTTTGTGTCAATTTTGAAACTATTTGATATATGATTTTTGTGAAAGTCATAACAGAATTATATGTTCGAACCAAGTTGATTAAGTCAACACTAATATATCATAGTAACCTAGAAAATTAGTTTAATTCATAAAAAGTCTCAAATTACATTTATTTAGGTGTTTATAACATCAATTATGTCAATATTTCATTAACAAGATAATTACTGCATCATCTTTGTGTCATAAATAAATTAAATTATTTGATCTCTAAAAATTACAAATAAAATACCATCATGTAGTAAATCTTTTTAGATTTCTAATGAATATTTACAATCGAATTTATCTTATATATAACCCCATATTGAAAATGATTTACTTATTAAACTTTGATTTTAACTACTTTAACCCTTCTTTAAATAAATTAATAATAAATGTCCTAATCTAATCCAAGTGGGCCTAAATGGTCATATTTTATTCCTAAGTTTGTTTTTGGTCGAATTACACTTGTAAAATAGAATTAGGACATGTGTTAGGGTAATATTAATATCATATTTACCCTTAGTTACCCTATTTACTATTAACCGCGGTAAAAAAAGTAAAAAGTTACTATTCACCAAAAATTATTTTTATCTCATTGAACCACATTTTACTTACTGATATCAACCGTGTCTGTCGGATTTTCGAAATTCCATTCACAGAAGCGGTAAAATTAAGTTTTATGCAATATTCAGTTTTTAACCTACCACTTAGTGGTTTCACTATTCATCAAAAAATGAAAGTTTTCAGAAAAATACCAAAATTTCACCCTAGGCTAATTTCGATATTCTGAGTCCAAAAATGAAGTCCATTTTGAAAAATAAAATTTATAAAATTTCAAAAAGTGGTTATTACTATTCATAACGTCTAGTTTTAATAGCATATTGTTGTTTAGTGAAACTCGGTATTGCGTACGACGCAAGCTATCGAGGAAGGTCGCGATTGCGTGTAAAGCAAGCCAAGCAAGTGTTGTGTAGAAAAAGATTCCTTTGATGATTTATATAACATAAAAGTCTCGGGTGTTACATAACATGTATTAAATTATTCATGTAATGAAATTTTTATTCCCTTATTGAGATTTATAGATCACCATTTTCTCATATATGTCCCCAGGTTGACCTAGGTAGTAAAAAGTATGTAGTAATAATATGTTCATGTTAAAGAAATTTTAAATAATGATAATGTATTCTCTATTTTGAGTTGCTATTTAATGTACCTAATTCCAAAATACACTATACATATTGATATTATGAGTTTTATTTTGTGAAATCGTATGTAATAAATCATGAATTAATGTATAATAATGACCATGTTTTCCATAGAATGTTGTTTGGAGAATAATTTAGAAATTATAAATACATATCCTTATTTGGTTCCATCTATTCCATAGTAATGAACCAAGAGGATAGCCGGATTTCTAATCTCTTAGAATTAATTATGATTCCTTGTTTCCATTAACCAAAGGAAATAGGTTATATTATGTATGTATAATGGTGTTTAATGTTTTGAATTTAATTATCAAGGAGGAGATCTATGAATTTTTTTCATTGATACTTTGAAAATTAAATTTAAATTAATTGTTTAATTATAGGAATGATTTATATAATGATTTATATTTTCGTGATTCTAAAATTTGAAGTATTATTTATTCTTAAATGAGTGATACTCTAACTTTCAGTATCCCTATGGTTATTGATACATGCGATTTTTTGTGTTTTGTTTTCACCCTATGTGAAGGATTTAATCTCACCCGATGTGAGTGGTGAAATTTCTAATAAATTTAAATGTGATGTGATTTTATTCTAGTGTGTCATTCAAAATATCTCATGAGCATATGGATTCATTCAAATTTTACTGTTTCATTTTATCTTTATGCATTCCATTCCACTTCTCTTTATTCTTAAATGAATCACATGATTAAACATTTTTATTCTTATGACACATGTGATTGAATCTCAAGTAGAAATTTAGTTTCACCTCATGTAGAATGTTCCCTAAATTATTTCTTAGCTATTGTTTTGGTCCCATGCTTATAAATTCATGTGTTATCCTTTAATAATACTAGCCTTGGTGTGGTTACACATGTAAGAAGGATTTATTCCCATATTTTCTCCCTTATTTTAGAGTGTGTCACTTCAATTTATTGGGGGAGTTGGGGAAAGAGATCTCATGATCAGGAAACCCTTTATGAGATATGATAGAGTATAGGAACTTAGTTACACGAATCTCTTTAACAATATTTGGAATAAATTGAAGAGAATCAACATTTTTTGTGGTGAGGAGCTCTGAAGTGATCATAATATTCCATGGAATTACAAAATCTTATTCATTGGGAAGATGGTGTTATTGATATCCCATTGCTAGTGTATGATTAATCTCATGGATAATGATAATCTTTGTGAATAAAGATTCTGATTATTTTTGCGATACAACATTGATATCTCAAAGGAGCTCAAACCAAACTCTTGGATGAGGGTTTAGTCGGATACTTTGATTATTATTATATTTTTTTACATATTTTATATTTTCATTTATGATCGAGTGTGTCATGTATGTTTGTGCTTGTATCCTTGATATTCTTGCTCCTTACGTACTACTATTTATTATTCATAGAGGAACCATGATTTCTCTTCCCAATGCATGTAGGTGAACAAGACAAGGCATATTAAAAACCTAATATACAGTTTTATTTATTAACTACTTTATGTCAATAAATTTCCTTAATGTTTTCATAATTTTTTTAAGAATTTTGTACACTATTATAAATTTCTTCATGCATTTAGATATTATATTCTCATGTTCTTAAGATTTTTTTTAAAATCGGTATCTTAGTTTTAATTATGATAATTCAATTAAAGATTTATAATCATAATATTTCTTATTATTCAAAAAATTATAAGAATGTGTCATTTTTATATAGGAATTTTTAGAAAAATGATTAGATTTATATATATCATGGATATTGAATAAACCCCCTAACAAAACCAAAAACATAATGAATGTTAATAAATGGAAATAATGGATTTATATCATTATTGAATTAACCTATGAGGAAGGATCATCATAGGCTTCACTATATAATAAATATAAAACAGCAAAAAGACATAGAAAATAAATAAAAGTCCCACATAAGTTAATTGAATGTATTTTTCTATCACCTCAATGGATCTCATTAAACATCAGAACAAGGATACGACATATACATGGAACTTGGATGGAATCATATAAAAACCCCAAAAATAACAATAGACATGGTTAAAATATAAAAATAACATTAAAATAAAAATAATACCATACTAAGACCACCACCTAACAAGATATCATTTTCTCTCCATTGAAGAGGAATTCTATACTAAAGGTGGATATCATAATCCACAAGTCATACATGTTATTTTCTTCTCTAGTATATCTAACTTCCCAGGTAAACAAAAAATAATATATTTTCATCTTTAGTAATATTTCGGATTTAAATATTAATTTTATTTTAAAAGGGATTCTATGTTTAATAGCATACCCGATACACAACAAGGAGTTTCTTTGAAATCATACGCTTCACTCAATGTTGGGTTATTCTGAAAAATAATAATATAATATTATTTTAAATGGTAGTTCACCCCAAGACTTTTTAATGGTGGGAATGGATAGAACTAACTAAAATATGAATATAAATGTTTTTTAGATGTTTTTATATTTATCCAACAAATTTCAGAGGCATAAAATAAGAATGAATATGATTTTAAGCATAAATACTCTAATATTCATTAAAAGGTCGATTCACCACCTCTTGATGGTGAACCCTATTTAAATATATTTTTGGCCACTATTATATGTTCAATTTTATAAAATAAAATACATATTTATAATCTGTATATTAAAACTTACATTGGGTAAATTTTTTGTATTTTTCTGATAAAATTCATTTTTAATTAATAGTGAAAAATACTATATTTTAATTCAAAAGTGCCTTTAATCAAATTTGTTTAGAAGGTTATATTATATTTTTAATTGATTTTAACATGTAATTAGAATTTTTTTTAAAATTTAATTCAATTTTGGACAATGGAGGTAATTTCTCTTTCAAATTGGATATAAATAAGTGTCTATATTTTGATAGATATTATTTCTTAAAACACGCCTTTTGTTTTGACAGTGGGAATTAATATTAAATTAATTTCTAATTCTTATTTGTTTTGATGTTTGTCAAATAAATTTGATATTTGGAATTAGTAGGTCCAAATTTTTTAAATATGTATCTTTTATTTTTAAACATTCTCAATATTTACATTAATAAATATTTTATTTAACATGGTTAAAGGGTAAAGCTGGTAAATAAGGATAAAAATTAATATTATAATAATATTAAATTACCCAACATGTGTCTTAATCCTATTTCATAATACATTTCCAACCATGATAATCTTTGGGTCGATTTTGGGACCCCATAGATCCACTTGGGAGTGATAATGACACTTTATATTAATAAATTTAATGTAAAGGCAAAAATGACTTAAACATATATCTTTTAATAAATCAATTCTTACATGGGGTTATATAAGTTATCTCTTCGACTATAAATATTAATTTTAAAGATATATGATTTCATACATCATGATATTTGTTTTATAATTTTTAGACATTAAATAAATAATATTATTTATGACATAATAATTATACAGTATTTACCTCATTAATGAATGATTTAAATAAATAAAATTATAATGATTAAAAAAATATCCCAAACCTGTCCAATTAGTATTGAATGATTTTATTTCAAACATGAGTTATCATATCTTATATGTTAATGAGTTTTCTACCTTTTTAAACCAAAATTCACTAAATAATAAAATAATATTTTTAATCTTTCTTAAAGAGACCCTCCTCCCTCGTATAAAAATCTCTTACTTATAACCCATTCCACACACTTCTCAAGCCCCTTTTCTCCTCCAACCTCTACCAAATTAATCACCCTACATCCATATCCTCCTCCTAGAAGTGTTCCTTGAGAGAGAAGGCGATTCAAGTAGACCTTTTGGTTCAAACCAAAGGGAGATACTCGATTTAAAAGGTAATGTCTTCTCTTAAGTTCTTTGGTTTAATTTTCCTTATCCAGCCTCCTAAACTCTATTTATTCCTTTCTTTTAAAACAAAAATAGTATCCTCAATATACTAGGTTGTTTTTATGAGAAGTATTTTAACTACACTTACACACACCCCCATCTAATGGGTAAATAACATATTGTTTCTATGGATGACGAACTACTACATCACGAAACGATAATTATTCAAATATCTACAACCACCTCTCATGTAGTTTATTGTGATGGAAATATATTTGATATATGATATATATTATGTTTATGTTTTCTCGATGCTTCTTTATTTTCAATTAATATAAATCCTTTATGGTTTCAATAATGAGTAAACGCGGTAATTTCATTTGAGGAAGTGCAGACAATCACCCCCTCAAAGTGATATGACTCGTTAATACAATAAGTGGGACGTATAAAAGATATATTTAATGAAATTATATATGATATTATACTATAATTATAATACACCTATTCATAATTAATATATTCCATTAAATAAAAAATAGAAATGAAATCAGCGTTCATGCATACATACGGCTTACCGTCTCCATGAACGGTGCATTTCATTTCATACCTCCAAATGTTATGTACTATTATAACTAAATATATATACTGGATATATATGATATATATGATCTCTAAATCATGAATATAATTCTTTAGATAATGGAGTTATGACCACATGTACAACTTGTAATTTTAAGATGTTCATTTTTTTACTCAAGTACCAAATATCAACAAAACGACCGTTATTAAAATAAATGATTAGATAATGTTTATAAAATGGTAATAAGTGATATAAAAGTAATAATAAACATTAAAATCGTTCTTATGAAAGTATAAATTAACTTTAGTTGATTATTCAGGAGATAAAAGAAGGAACGGTTCAAGTCAGACATGAAGTAATGGAACTTCATAACCCAATTTCCATTCATTGGGTTAATCTTTTACTTCATTATTTTTCAGGCTATGATTATGTCATATCCTGTATTTATACATTCTTTATGAGTACATATAATGAATACACATTAATGATTTATTTTATTTACAAAATCATCTTTGCAAGGGACTCGTTATCAATCTCTTTTCATTGAGTAATTTTTTTATAAATAACATTCTTTTATACAATGTTTAAAAACATTTGACTTCTCATTTCATTAAAAATGAATCTTTTTCTATGAGTAATTTTACTAAATGAAAAAAAGTAATGTTTCTTTTTAACATAAGTGGTTATCATGACCTTTTTCGCCACTATGATTATTATTTATCCTTTGGATTCCTTAACAAGCTGTGATGTTTTTAAAAGAAAAATAAATACAGTATACTCTGTTATATATTTTGGTATTGAAAATGGTTTTGAAAATGTATTTGTTATGTCAATATATTTAAATGATATATTATGATTGAAATGTGGAAATTTATCTTTCTATTATATTTGTTTTATGTGTTCTGAATATCTAATGGTTCTTGGGTATTTTTATTTATACATGTGGTTCCGTGATAATCCTAGGGTGGGTGAGCCAGAGATAGCTCCCTAGCGCATTGGGTAACATGATGGAGGTAAATGTGAATTTTCTCCTAAGAGATTTAAGGAATATATTGTGATAGGAATTCCAAATGTGACTCCCAACGTAGCTATGAAAGCTACAATATAAGTATGTTATGGATGCCACAAGTTACCTTTAAGATTTATGATTTCTATGTGTTATTCTTAAATCGTTTGATTACATGAGGTATGAGATTATTCTTGGTATGTATTTATGGACTGATGTTATCTTTCATTATATTATAACCATTACTAGGATTTTTATACTAATCCCATGTTTTGAAATGTTTTTCACATGACATAAAGATGAATATGGTCATGGATGGGATCAAGACAAAGTCATGCTATCTAAAACATGAAACTAGATATTATGCATTTTTAAGAGTTTTTATTTTATTAAAAAATGGAAAATGATTTGAATTGCCTTATTTGAATTTTTGAGATGTAAATTAATATTTGTGGCATAGTTATATAAAACTATATACCTGAAAAAAATTTAATGTGAATTATTCATTTCATGAAAGATTATGTAAAGTTTAAAGGACGTGTCATTATAGTTGGCATTAGAGGTCAGTTTAGACAGCTTTAAGAGTTATAATATTGTTAAATTAATGTCCATAAATTAATTTATGGTATTATTGAGATGATATATCATTTAATGATTACCTTGTTGCTTCGGTATTTCTTTGTTAAGAATGGTTTTTCATAGAAGAAAGAAAACAACTTTTATGGGAAGGTATAAAGAGGGAAATGACTTTCCAAATCAACATCCTAAGATGTTCATAATCAGAATTAAAAAGTTTTATGGAGTGCTGGATCTATTGTCTCAGGTGATAAATGGTTGTTGTTTTTATTGATGATATTTTGGTTTATTCCAAAAGTAAAGAGAACCATGAAAGTCATCTAAGGGTTATCTTGAAAACATTAAATGAAAAGAAAATATATGGGAAATTCAGTAAGTGTGAGTTTAAGTTACAAAAAATTTCTTTCCTTGGTCACATTGTTTCATAAAGTGGCATAAATGTTGACCCTACTAAAACAAAATTTTTTGGATAATGGCCAAGACCCATAAGTATAACCGAGATTCGTAGTTTTCATGGATAGCAGGTTATTACTTGATTTTTGTTGAAAATTTTTCACGGTTATCTATCTTGATGACTACATTAACTTGAAAAGATGTTATGTTCATTTGGAAAAAAGAATGTGATGTTCTTTTTCAATAATTTAAACGATTGTTGGTGAATGCTCCAGTTTTGGCAATGCCTTCCACAAATGATGAGTTTTTATCTATATTGATGCTTTGTTGAAAGGACTTGGATATGTTCTTATGAAGAATGATCATGTAATTTCTTATGTTTTATGTTAGTTTAAACCTCATGAGGTATATTACACTACACATGAATTGGAATTAGCTACTGTTGTTTTTTCTTTAAACATTTGGAAGAATCATCTTTATGGAGTAAAATGTGAAATATATACTGACCAAAAAAGATTGAGGTATATATTGACTCTTAAGGAATGAAACACGAGACAGAGGATATGTTTGGAATTAATCAAGGATTATGATTGAACGATCCATTACCATCTAGGAAAAGAAAATTAATTGGATGATGCTTCGTGTCAAAAATATAATGCTACATTAACTTTGTTATGTTTGGAACGAGATCCTTTTGTTTTGGATTTGATGAAATTTGGAATACATGTTTTTGGTGCAAGAAATTCCATTGTTTAGTTTCTAGTGTCAGTGAAATCATATTTATCAAAACGAATTAAGAAGGCACAGAAGGATGAAAATGAGTTGCAGAAAAAGGTAGAGTTGGTTTAGAAGGGTATGTTTCTTGCTTTTTACATTGATAATGATTGTGTTTTGAGGTTTGGAAATAGATTATGTGTACCTTGTGATTCATATTTAAAAAATAACTTGTTATGTGAAGCTCATAGTTATCTAATTTTAGTTAATCATGGTAGTACTATGATGTACAAAGATCTTCAGGAGTATTACTGGTGAGATGGAATGAAAGAAGATATTTCTAATTTTACTGTGAAGTGTTTTTCTTGACAACAGGTTAAAGCAGAGCAGTAGTTACAAAAAGGGATGCTTCGGTCTTTATTGGTGCTAGAGTTTAAACGGGAAAATATATCTATTGAATTTATTATGGGATCAACAAATACATATCAAGGTAATAATGAAATCTGAGTTATTGTTGATTGATTGACTAAATATGCTAATTTCCTTCATCATGGAGCTAATTTTTCACTAGATCAACTTTATTAGATATATGTTAAAGAGATAGTCAGGTTTCATGGTGTTCCCCTCTAAATTACATCTAATCGTGGTCCCATGATTACTTATAACATTGGGAAAGGCATTCAGAAGTTGTTGGGTACTGAATTAAGTTTTAGCACAGCTTTTCATCCTCAATCATATGTGCAGTCAGAACGAACAATTCAGACCTTAGAGGATATTTTATATGCTGACTCGATGGATTACTAGGTAAATTGTGAACAAAATCATTCATTGGTTGAATTTTCTTATAATAACAGCTTACATTCCAGTATATAGATGTCTCCATTTGAGGCATTATATGGGAAGCGGTGTCAAACTCCAGCTTCTTGGGATGAAGTATGAGAACAGAAACTGATGGGACCAGAATTTGTGGAAGAGATGGTAGATAATGTTCAGTTGATTTAGAGGCACATGAAAAAAACTCATTATAGGAAGAAAAGATATGTAGATAACTAGAGGAAGGATCCTTAATTTTAGGTTGGTGATCATGTATTTCTTAATGTTTCTCCATGGAAAAGTTTGATGCGTTTTGGTATGAAGGGAATGTTGAGTCTGAGGTTCATTGGACCTTATGGAATACTAGATAGAGTTGGATCAGTTGCATAGAGATTGGATTTACTGCCATTTTTATCCTAGTAAAACAATGTTATTCAGGTTTTAATGTTGAGAATGTATATGCCAGATCCATCTTATGTTTTGAGCCTTGAGGTAGTTCAGTTGGAAGATAATCTCCCTTATACACAACAGCCAGTCCAGACTATTGACCGAAGATAGAAACTACTTCAGAATAAGGTAATTAATCAGGTAAAGGGTTTGTGGAAACCTCATATGGCTGAAGAGGCATTTTGGGAATCTGAAAATGATATGAGGGATAAATACCCCCACTTATTTGATAAGTGAATAAAATTGTGAGGATGCAATTCTCAAAACAGGGGAAGGATGTAACATCCCAGGTAAATAAAGAATAATACATTTTCATATTTATTAATATTTTTGATTTAAATATTAATTTTTTTAAATGGGTTTCTACGTTCGATAGCGTACCCGATATGCATCAACGAGTTTCTTTGAAATATTACGTTGCACACAGTGTTGGGTCGTGCAGAAAAATTATAATATATTATTATTTTAAATAGTAGTTAACATCCATTCATTATATTAGTAGGAGTAGATAGAACTAAATACAATATAAATATACATTTTTGTTAAATGTTTTTATATTTATCCAAAATAATTAGAGGCTTAAAATAAGAAAAAAATTTGAGTTTAACATAAATACTCTAATATTCATTAAAAGGTCAATTTACAGCATTTTGATTATGAACCCTCTTTAAATCTAGTTTTGGAAACTTTTATAAGTTCTATTTGGGAAAATAAAATTCTTCTTTAGAATCAGGACATCAAAATTTAATTTGGGAAAATTTTTGGTATTTTTCTGATAATTTTTATTTTTTAATGAATAGTGAATGTACTATATTTTAATTCCAAACAACCTTATAATCAAATTTATTTATATGGTAAGATTATCTTATTATTTGGTTTTAAATTATCATAAAATATATTTTTACCATATATTCATATTTTGGTCATTGGAAGTAATTTCACTTTGAAATTGGACATAAATAAGTGTTAATCTTTTGATTATTATTATTTCATAAAAACACGCTTTTTGTTTGGACATTGGGAATTAATTTTAAATTAATTTATACCAATTACGTGTTTGAATTTAGAAAACTGTATTCCATTTTTGGAATTAGGTGGTCGAAATTTTGTAAATATATGACTTTTATTTTTTTCCATTATGAATATTTACTTTAGAAAATATTTTATTTACTATGGTTAAAGAGTAAATCTGGTAAATAAGGGTAAAAAGTAATATTATAATAATATTAAATTACACTAACATGTGTTCTAATACTATTGGTTGATACATTTCCGACCATGGGAATCCTTGGGTCAATTTTGGGACCCCATATAGCTACTTGGGAGTGATAATAACTCTTTATATTAATTAATTTAAATAAAGACAAAAATGACTTAAACGTATATCTTTTAGTAAATCAATTTTTACATCGGGTTATAAAAGATATCTATTAGACTAGAAATATTCATTTAAAATATAATAATATTTCCTACATCATTATATTTGTTCATTATTGTTATACATCAAATAAATAATATTATTTGTGACACAATAATGATGCAGTATTTACCACATTAATTAATGATTTAAATAAATAAAATATAATTTTTAAACAAATATACAAAACCTATCCATTTATAATTTGATCATTTTATTTCAAACATGAGTCCTCTTATCTTACTCTTTAATGAGTTTTGTAACTTTAAAACCCAAAAATCTTTTTATAATAAAAAAATATTTTTAAACATTCCTAAAGAGCCCCTCCCCCCTTATAAAAAGCCCTCACTTCTATCTCAATCCACACACTTCTCAAGAAAATTGCCTCATCAATCTTCTGGCCAATTAAGCTTCCAACATCTCTCTCCTTCTCCAATAAGCCTTCCCTTTGGGAGAAGTCAATTAAAGTAAACCTTTTGGTTCAAACCAAATGAGATACACGATTTAAAGGTAACGTCTTCTCTTAAATTATTTTGTTTTATTTTCCTACTCCAACCCCCTAAAATATTTTTATTACTTTAATTTATAAAAAAAAATACTATCCTAAATATAATAGGTTGTTTTTATGAGAAAAATTAGAACTACACTTACATACACCTGCATCTAATGGATAAAGAACATACTGTTTCGGTGGAAGATGAACTACTGTCTCGCGAAATGATGATTGTTAAAATATATCCAATAGCCTATAATGGTGGACATTATGATGGGTATATATTTATTTATGATATATATATTTTTTCTCTATGCTTCTGTATTTTCCATTTATAGAAAACCATTTTTGATTCCATAATAAGTAAACGTGATAATTTCATTTGAGGAGGTGCGGGCTACCGCCCCCTCAAAGTGATATGACTCGATCATCCCATATGTGGGATGTATAATAGATTCATTTTATGAAATTATATATGATATTATAATGTAATTATAATATACCTATGTATCATTAATTTATTCTACTAAATTAGAAATAGAAATGAAATTAGCGTTTATGCGTACGTTCAGCTTACTATCTCCATGAACGGTGCATTTCATTTCATACCTCCAAATGTTATGTACTGCTATAAATACATATATATTGTGGATATATAAGATATATATTATATCTAAATCATGAATATAATTTTTAATATAATTTAATAATGACCACAAGGACAAATTGTAATTTTAAGAAGTTCATTTTTCACTTAAGTACCAAATATCGAAAAAATGTCCATTATTAACTTAAATGATTACATAATGTTTATAACATGGTAATAAGTGATATAAAATGAATAATAAACTTGAAAAAGGTTCTTAAGAAAGTAGAAATTAACTTTAGTTTATTATTCATGAGATTAAATAATGAACGTTTCAAGTCAGACGTGAGGTAAGGGAACTTCTTAACCCATTTTCCATTCTTTGGGTTAATCTTCTACTTCTTGATTTTTTTCGTGCTTTGATTTTATCCTATCTTGTATTTATAAATTATTTATGTGTACTTATAGTCAATACACATTAATGATCTATTTTATTTATTAAATGATCTTTGTAAGGGACATCATCTCAATCTCCTTTCATTGAGGCATATATTGTTTTATACATGACATTATTTTATACAGTGTATAAAAACATTTGAATAATCATTTAAATCAAAATGAATATTTTTCTACAAGGAATATTCTGAAACGAAAAAAAAGGAATGTTTCTTTTTAACTTATGTGGTGATAGTGACCTTTTTTCCATTGTGAGTATTATCTGACCTTTGGCTTCAATAACATGATGTAATGTTTTTAAAAGGAAAATAAATATAGTATATTCTTTTATGTAGTTTGGTATTGAAAATGGTTTTGATAATGGATTTGTTATGTCAATATATTGAAAAGATATATTGTGATTGAAATGTGGAAATTTTTCTTTCCATTATATTTTTTTTATTTGTTATGAATCTATTATGGTTCTTGGGAATTATTACGTATAGAGGTGGTTCTGTGATAAACCTAGGTTGGATGAGCCCAAGATATCTTTCCAATGCATTGGGTAACATGATGGATGTAAACGTGATTGTTTCTCCTAAGAGATTTAGGGAATATAGTGTGATGGGTATTCCAAATTTGACTCCCTGTGTAGCTGTGAAAGCTACAACGTAAGCATGTTATGGATTCCACAAGTTGCCTTTATGATTTTTGATTTCTATGTGTTATTAGAAAATATTATGATTTCATATTGTATGATCTTATGCTAGGTATGTATTTATGGACTGATGTTATCCTTTTTTTATCTTATAACCCTTACTGAGATTTTTATTCTCTTCCCATGTTTTGAAATGTTTTTCACATCACTTAAAGATGAATTGGGCTAGGTATGGGATCAAGAAAAATTCATGCTACCTAAAACATGGAACTTGACATGACTCTTTTTTTAAGAGTGTTTATTTTATGAAAAAAATGGAAACTGAGTAGAATTGTCTACAATGTATATTTTGAGATGTAATATAATAGTTGTGGCCTAATTCTCTAAAACTCCAATCCTGAAAAGATCCTCAATGTGAATTATTCATTTAATTCAAGATTATTTAATGTTTTAAGGTCGGGTCCTTATTGTATCGCTGCTAATCATTTACATCTTGGTGGACTTGTTGAATCAATTTTGGGTAAAATATTAACTCACTTGACTCTTCATCTCATCTTCATATAGACATAATAAGGAAGGAATATTGAAACCCTATCCTTCTACCCATTATATATTAATGAACATAACTCATGATCATATCACTCTCCCTTTATATTAATGATGATAGAATTGAAATAGTGGAATCTCTCTCAAATAATTAAGACAAAATTAATCATCACCACATAGTGAAGGGTTGAATAAAAAATGAAGGAAAAAATTCAGATCAGGTATAAATTGAAAGAATAGGTGTATAGCCTTGTTGATTTGGAAGATTCTTCAGCTGAATTTATAGTAGGTAAGTGAACATATATTTCATAACATTATTGGTTGGAAAGTGTAAAAAATAAATCCATATCATCTACTACCCAAAAAATACATATAATAAATTCATTAAAGTAAAAACTAGAGACACATGACCCAACCAATTAATGGTTTGGAAAAAATCCAAAATAGTTACATAAATTAATAACAGATGGTGGAGGGCTAGGTATGTAGGCCCTAATAATTAGACCACATAATTGGAAATATAGGTCATAACATGATTGTTAATGAAAACCCCAATAAAAATAAATAGCTTAGTAACAATTTAAAATAGGCCTAGTGGATTATAGAAGCCTTCTAGAAATATAAAATCTATTATTTAATAAATAGAAAACTAAATAAATATTTTTGAAAAACACAGCTTATAAATTGATATAAAAGTGAAATTAATTACCAATAAAAGTGAATTCAAAATTCAAAATTTTCTCACACTAGTTTCATATAACATTGAGGGATCAAAATGGAAAATTGCTTGAGTTAACCCCAATTTAAAATTGAGGGAATATGATTTCATCCCAAATAATTGTGGGGCTTGGGGATTCTGAGATAGTTTATCATTGATGTCAACTACTGTACATGGTTACATGCACGGTGACGGGGATGAAAATGTTTATAGTGCCACATAGGTAGTGCCACCCCAATGATGGTTGGACACATATGACATAATGGCTTATTTTATGGGGGAAATTTACCCCCAACGGAAACGGAAAATGTAGGTGGTGGTGAAGATTCTATGTGGATGGTTGATTCAAGTGGAGGTAGATGAATAGGTAGGATTGTAAATAATAGTAACATCATGTTGTAGTGGACCCACTATTTTATGGAGTGTCTCATGGAAATGCACTACTAAAATGGATGTGGAAAAGAACCCAACTCCCTATAGATATTAATACACATGTAAAAAACACCCATTGGGTGTTGTTAACGTATTTGGGTGTACAAGCCTCTCTGCATGTATATTTTGTTATATATTGTAATAAGTTCCTTAGTAAGTGATTTTATGTCCTAGTTAAGAGTAATGATTCCGGATTCACTTTTTTACACAATGTGTCTACTTGATGATTATATTTCCATCAATGTTTAATAATAATAAAATATATATGTAGTATTTGATAAACAACAAACTATTAACCTAACTTTTACATATCTTTTAAATGTAAATTTAATTTCTAAACCTAATGATGATCCTTCAAAATATATAGTAATCAATTTATTCATAACAAAAAAAAAATTACAATAGTTTTATATCCATAATTACCCTATCATTTACAATTCAATTAAACATGTTTCAAAGTGCTGTATTTCATCATGATGTTTTTTCATTTAATAATATTCTCTATCTTGATGTGAATTAAGAAAAATCAACAAAAATTTAAATGAACATGTTCCTTTACTTATATAAGTGATCCAATTACAGTATTCCACCAATAAAGACTTACACCAGCTCACGTATGCCTATAATCAAATATAAAATAGTTGAGTGCTCATACTCAAATAAATCATAGAAAATAAACCATATCATACAAATTTAGATAAAAATTATGCAATAATGTTTCAATATATAATTAGAAAAAAATATGCAATTTTTAAATCATAGTAATATAACAACTAAAATACAATCTATACTTAAATCAATAGTTTAATGGTTCTAAACATCTTTCCTCATCAACATTAAACTAAGATATATTTCCACAAAATAAAAATAAAAAGATTTATTTGAATGAATATTTCCAAAAAATAATATAGTGTTGGATCCCAAATCTCTATATAAACATATTTTCATAAAAACTTATTCTAAAAGTAGGGTTCCCTAATAACAAGATATCACTTCATATATTCTACAATTGTTTGAACAGATATCTCTAAATAACAAAAATCACTTATAATCTATATCTAGATAGCTAGTGACACATAGAAACCCCATATAAGTCAAGACAATCTAATGATAAAAGGTTTTTTACTCCTCATAATCTAATACCCAATAATTAAATGGTTTCAATAGTATTTTTATCTTGATTATTTGTTATACAAACATCAACCCTGACACTATTCATACAATACTATGAGAAAAATCAAAATCACTGTAGGTCCCAACCAAAAGATAATAGTTCACTTGAAGATATAAAAAAATATAACATTTCAAGCTAAAATGATCATATAAATTCCTGTAGAATAATATAGATGATAGTGAATCCAAAAACCCAAACTGAACGTGCTAACACCTCACTACTAAAGAACTCCCCTACTCTACCCAACTTCATAGTGACCCATCCAATCATAGAAACTGATACACATAATAACAACATCTTAGGTTTCTTAGAATAATTAGATAAAAAGAGGGATCAATATAGGTTAACTATCAATAAATATATAAAGGATTCTTAAAAAATCAGCTTTAATGTCAAAAAATAGATAACTAAAGAGGAATAACGATATAAATAAATAAATAAATAAAATTATTTCAAGCGTAAAACGTTCCTATTCCATATTTTTTTGATGAAATTTTAATTTCAAGCTAGATCTGTACGAATTATTATGGTATTCCTTTTGAGGAATCTCAGATATAATATCCAAACAAGGCATTTTAATTTAATTTTTGTTCCTAAAATCCAAAAATATGAAATCTAATGGAAATTTAAATTATTCCATTTTCATAAAATAGAAGTCCAATAAGTATTAAAATTTTCAAATAACATATTCTAAAAATTATAAAGAATAATTGATTCATAGTAACCACATTCACAAGAAAATGGCTTAAAAAGAAAAATGGTAACTATGAAAAAAATTTCTATCATTCCATGATACAATAATATTTATATAAAGATTCACATGAAATAGAATCAAAATTATGAATGTAGAACCATAATATTCACATGTAAATATAATGGAACTAGATAATCACACAACTTTCCATAATAAGTCACATGCAGTAAAAGAGACTCTAAGTAGATATCACATGCATAAGAGGGGTGTTTCATACGTGATGATCATAATTATAAGATAGTTAAACACTTACAAGATTGATATTATAAAATTTTGGAATAACTTTTTTATATATAATCATATGAACCCTAAAAAATAAAAATAATTGAATCCTTAAACATCCAAATAGAATTAATAATGTTTAACGTTTTAAAATTAATAATGTTAGAAATGAATATTTAAAATAGAGTCAGAGGAATTATTTTCATTATTCAATTGAACTAAATGCATGATATATGGTCATAAAAGGATTCAATATACAATAAATTAAGGAAATTTTAAATAGTTATGAATAAAAATTAAAGGATAATGTAAACTATTAGAAAATCAGGCCATTAAATCAATAGTTCTCATGATCAATATAATGATAAGATTGTGACATATATATGTACCATGAATGGAATCACATAATGCACCTAGACAACATTGAAAATATAATTCTTTCATGATGAAAAATATTTTCAATGGAGAATTATAACAGTTATAAACCCCCATACCAGGTAATAATTTTATAACCTTATCTAAGAGGTGAACTTTTCCTAAGGCTGGTATCTTCATCATCACATCAACCTCATCATTATATACACCTCGATATTTCTATAACTCACAGACATCTAGGGAAACAAAAATACTATTATGTGTTTAAACTCAAACTCTCTATTTGTTTATCTAATCTATAGATATTGTTATCCAAGGATTATTGTCATAATCCTCTCCTCCATTTTGAATATTAGTGTGTATAAGTCCTTATAGAAACATAAGACTTTCATACTATCATTGAAGGGAGAATTTAACTACAAAATTATCTACACAATTATCCATCAAAAAAAAATCACTTCTATTGAAAAAATGGTTGAATGATGAAACTAATACTGAGAAGCACCAATAGCTCACCCATATCAAGAGGTTATATTGGGAGAAACTAGGATGAATTTTATCATGATTAGGACATATTAAAATCCACTATACAAACATCCAGGGTAAATTAGTGAGAACATGTGTCCCCACATGATAGGTAATCCATGGATAGAAACAAATCCATGCATTCCACCTCACAAAACAAACATGTCGAATTAACACATGGTTGGGAATGATTTTCCATAAGATATAACTTGCCAATGACTTTGATAAAACATAAATACAAGGTTCTGTTAAAGGTAGTGTTAATATAGGAAAACAATCTTAATGAATATTCTCATTTAATATGCATTATGGTTCATAAAAGACACAAGATTTAAAAATCCGTGTTTAAATTAGTAGGGTAGGAAAATTTTATATGAGCCTAATAAGTTTCAAAACCCAAACCAATTTATTAAGTATATCATTTAATACTTAAAAAAATATGAAATAGGTTATATTAAACAATAATATAAAAATAATATCAATGAAACTTAACTAAAATTCAAAAGTATCCACCTTCATAATTAAATTCATAAAGAGTATTTAATAAAAAATCTGAAACTGTATTTCACATATCTGTACCTTAAACATTAAATTCCAATTGAATTCAATTTGTCTAGGGTGGTATGGAAATAAACAAATACCATACACTACCATCATTAAAGAACAATATTAGTTTTATACATGAGACCTCATCAAGACATCATATAGCAGCCACCACTGAGTTTCATTGTGGGTGGGGGTTGTAATTATAATGATATTCTTTCCCTACACAATTCCATTAATTTTGGAATAAACATAAATACACTAAAATATTTTTCATGATTTTTCTGATTTTTTGGCTATATTATTATAAAAATATATATCTAATTGACTCATTTTAATATGATATAATTATATATTTAATTATTATATAATATAATTATATTTACACAAATTACAAACAACTACATATACAAGAAAAATACATTCACTTAACTATTTCATCCACAAATATCGTTTCATTTAGAAATCCATGGACTCGCTACCATTATATGAAAAATAGTTAATTGAGTCGTAAATTATCTAAAAAACATTCTAAATAAACTATCATTAAAAATTTATAAAAAATAAAACTTATTAATGATTGTTCAATATATAATAAAAAATTGTGTATAATGCAAAAACTGAAAAAAAAAATTAAAATTAAATCTAAATAAGAATCAAGAATACAATGGAATCAAATATCATTTACTATTTTCTGTATGTCGTGAAATTATATTTAAATAACATCAACGTACAATGTATTTCAATGAAATTAAGTATTCAAATCAAAATGTTGGATCTTGAATCATTACATATAGAGATATCTTACTAAACATATTCCAAAAGATTTATTTTTCTACAATAGTATACCATTATATGAATCATGGACTCCAGGTCTATAAGGATAGTCAATATTTCTTTGGAAACACTAATGACACATGGTATTCAAGATCCTAATAGTATGAGGTCACATCCTAATCAATCTAATCTAACTAAAAAAATTAATTCCCAATAATATCATCCAATTTTGATAAAATGTTTCAATGGTAATGTCAGGAATCATTTTTGTCAACCAACTATCTACCTGAGATATAACACCTAAACTACCTTGGTAAATTAAAAACCACACAATTGCTTAAAACCAAAATAGAACAGTTTCGTCAAGAGTACAAAAAGGATAAAACTGCATCTTAAAATCACAACATAAATCTTAATTTATCAGGTTGAACCTATATACATCAAATATGTGAAATTACTAATTGTACACTTCAATACTAAACGATACCCTCATTAAGGGAAACAAAAATATTAACCCTCTAATTATTGAAACTAAGACATAAAAAAAGACACCCAGGACACATATGATCAATACTAAGGTAGACCAAATAGAGGGACAAATGAGATAAAGATGTCAATAAATTGACATAGAAAAACAATTTAAATATATTAAAATAGGTAAAAAGTAAAAGGCATATTAGAACCTAAAACAATCAATCCATGTTATAAATATAAGTCCATAAAAATTAATTTCAAGAATTAACTATTTCAAATACGAATATTTTTAAAAATATAAATTATATAGTGTCTTTCATACCAATTTTCATCGGCTTCCCTATTAGGATGTCGATATATAATGCTACAAAAATTTATTTGATTATATTTTGTGTAAAATAATTCAAAATAATAATAATTGATTAGTAATATATATTATTCTAGCTTTGTAACAACTTAAACAATTAAATAGATAAAAATTAAAATAAAAACAATTAAAAAAATAATAAAAAGCGATTTATAGTGATAAAATACTCAAGATAGTCGATTATAAAAATGAAAATATAAATCATACAATATATTGTCCTAAAACATAATAAAAGAATATCTATAAATTAATTAATATAAAATGTAATAAAATTTTGAAATTTATACTTCAAGATTTATATACCATTGGAAAGACTCAAAATGATTATTATAATAATAAAATAAGATTTTGATATATGATAGACATAATATCATTAATATTTCAAACATAAACATCCACTATATGATAAAGAAATTAAAAAATATTTGGATAAAATCCTGAAAACTAAATACTAAAAAACATGTCAAGAAACAATGAAACAAAATTTAACTACTTAATAGTTCATATATTGAATACATGATAATTTATATTTTAAAAAATAAATATATAATTTATGTGATTCATTCAATTGATGTATGTTCATGGGATAAAATACTCAAAGCCTTCACTATACAAGAAACAGAAGATGATTCAAACAGACATAAAAAATTTAAAGACCATGGAAAATATATGACTATGTAGATATTATATCCCAAGGGCTCACTATCTAAACTAATAAAAGAATATAAATGTAAATGAAACGTGAATAGACACTCCAAATAGAACTAGAAAACCTTAGAAATATAAATTTTATAATAATCATATGGATTTGGTTCCCTAGAATCAACAACTTTGAAGATTGGAGTACTAGGATATTCATGGTTATGATTATTGATATACATATCTAATAAAATAATGGTTATTGTTATATTTAAAATCGATGTGGAAATTTCATAAGGGTACATTTCACAACAAAAGTTAATGACAAATCCTCAATATGATAAGAACCTTTATGTGCTATGACATTATTCTTAAATACATGTTCTATAGCCAGATCAGATCATCTAACAGGACATAGATTTTATAGGCTATTAGGCATATTAGTCTCATAAGACATTGATATTATATCTTAGATAATTAATATTTAGTATTACTAATAGGGTATAATCATATAATAGACTCACTGATAAGAATTCAACTTGTTTTATACTTCATTAGATATTCATATCAGTTGATGTGTGTAACTTTCATTAGAATTGAGATTATTACTAATTCATATAATGAGTCTTGTACATTGATCGGTTCATGAAAACTGTGATGTAATAATCTATTAGTGAGTTAGTAAATCTCTGGTGTGTCATTAGCGATATGTCATTAATGAACAATTTAGGATTGGATTTGTCCATTCCATGTTATAAAAGTATATATCGAAGGAACTTGGATTGAAATGGAACTATTTGATTAATATATATTCATGGAACAATATTAAAGTGATTGATTCATGAAATTATAATAAAGTAAATTTGCGAATAGAGGTTGATGAAACATGAGGTAAAATATAATTTAATGAGATATATAGAAGAAAGTATTATATTACTTATTAAATGTGTAAAGACTAGTAAAATTCAAGGAATTTTTTTTCTTAATTTTATTTGGGATTTTACAAGAACACAGTTTCTAACGGCACCTCATTCCAAGGCCCGGTGTGCCCAGAATAAATTTCTGAAGTTTAACTCGGGTACGTTCAGTGAACGAATGAGCAGGAATTTCTAACTTTTGAACTGGTTCTCGGAATCAAATTCTGAGGGCACTGATGGAACCACAGCGCTAGTATTTTTTTATGAATGCCTATTCCGGAGTTGCGTTTACTCGAGAGAAGTTGATAAAAATTGTGGAAGTTAAAAATAAAAATTTAACAACAATTTTTATTTTACTCTAAGTGTTTAATCATTTGCAAGGAATTTGGGTAACTACCCAACCTCCCTTGGGAGGTTATGAGGGTGGTGGGGCCCACACGAACCCCACCCCTTCATATCTTCTAACCCCCTCAACTCACCATTAATATTGTTAACTTATGTTAATAACTTATGACATTAATGTACTGAGTTTAATGTCAGTTTTTGAAATTCAAACACTTGAATTTCAAAAGCCATGTTGAGTTAATAAATTAAGTGTGGCTTAATTTATTTTGGGTTAGTTCCTTTGTTGTTTGAGAGGACTTGGTGGAAAAAGAAGGTAAGGAGCTTAGAGATCATCTTCTTCATCTTCGGCGAAGAATGCGAAGAACGAACGATTCCCAACGAAGAACGCTGAGCCCTCGGAGGCCGTTTACCGCGATGCCATACCCGGGACGTGTCACCCTTCGTTCTTCTTCCCACGTCAAAGGAAGGGAGACGACGTTCCATCTCAGACAATCTCCACCAATGTCTTCGAATCCTCTTTCTGTGACGTCTCTTCCCACGACGGTCTCTCTAAGATGAATTTCTACGCGACGAAAACCTCGTTCAATCCGCGCTCGAGGTAGGAGGTTTACGTGTTTTCTATACGTGATTCTCTTCCATCTTTTATCCGCGTCTATTTGTACCGCATGATATCAGTTAACGGGAGGAGGTCGGACCGCACAAACACGGCCATTCCCCTCCCTTATTATTTTTCTTGTTGTTGCATATCGAATGAAATTGACGCAGTGCCGTCACGCTGCGCGGGATCGAGCATCAAGGATGTGCGACATCGTCACGCCGTGTGGGATCGAGCGGAAAGCATGCGCGACATCGTCACGCCACGCGGGATCGAGCGGTAAGAATGTGTGACATCGTCACGTCGCACAATCAAATTTTTAAAACTCTCGTGCATGGGTTTTTGATTGCAAGGTGTTCGTATAATTTATTTTGGATAAATTATACCCTCGTCATGATTAAAACCATGTGTTTATTATTTTCCAATTGATAACACCTAACGTGGAGGATGCGGGCCGAACAAACACGGCCCGACAACCCTCTGCAGCTTGTTTATCGATGTGCGGATCAACGGATGACGACGAAGCAGGCCACTATGGCGTTTGAATCCCTTCACGGTGAAGGTCGGGTCCCGAGAGGACCATTGGCGAAGACGGCAGGAGAAACGGACCACCGGAGCGCGTCCGGGGGTCCGCGGAAGGCGGGGGCGGCGCGCCGCCGGCTTCAATCAGTGGCAAGGGGGGGAGCCGCGCACCCCGCTCCGCGGCTTCTGTTCGGCCACGCTGGCCGAGCTGCGGCTGGCCGGTCGGGCCGGGCCGGGCCCAGCTAGTCGGACCCGGGTCGGGTCGACCCGGTTCGGGCCGACCCAGGGGGGTCGGGCCAGGTCGGTCCGGGCCCAGACCCCCCGTTTTCAGACCCTCTTTGGTCTTTTTCCCATATCGTCGGCTACCAACCTCCGATCGACGCACCGTCAGTTGCGTAGAGATCCTCGGAACGAGACAGTCATTTCGGTATATTATACCCAAGCTTTAGGAATACTTTGGGTTCGGCCGGGTTGGCTTGGATACGAAACCAACCGGGCCCTCGGAGCGGAAACGCCCATATCTTGAGCTCTGGATGTCCGATTGACGTGCCGTTGACTTTGATTGATTCCTATAGGTGAGATGGATCATTTGGCTTACTCCGCTCAAGATTTGGATGCCGTCAGAGTGCGGTCAGGTTGGTTCTCTCACGAAACCAACCGGGACCCTGGAATGAAAACACCAATAACTCACAGACCGGGCGTCCGATTGACGCGCCGTCTGTCTCGTTGAATTCCTCTTGATGAGATGGAAATTTTGGAATACTTTGGCTGAGTTTTGGATGCAGTTGGATAGTGGTCGGGTTGTATTGTACCCGAAATCCAACCGGGCCCCTGGAACGGAAAAGCTGATATCTTTCAGACCGGACATCCGTCTGACGAACCTTCAACGGCGTTGGTGATCACGTTGAGAAACGATCCCTATGAGTATACCCAATTAGAGTTCGGGGTACAGTTGAGTTACTGCCAGATTGGTTCGCACACGAAACCAACCGGGCCCCGGGAACAAAAACGCTAATAACTCACAGATCGGGCGTCTGATTGACGCACCGTCTGTTGCGTTGAGACCCCTATGACGAGGTGGTCCCTTGAGTTACTTCTTCGTGGGACTTTGAGATACATGGAGTATCGACCTATAGCTCGTGGAGCGGACCCTCCTGGAGACGAGCGTACGGAGTACGGAGGCCGTGTAGCCGGCTGAGACCTGACGACTGCTTGACCGACTCGACTTGAAGTGAGTCGACTAGCCCAGTGGACGGAGCTCCCGGTATTTGGCGACTAACCCACAGCGGACGGAGCACCCGGTAGTTGGCCTTAGACCCGCGGTACTCGATAGGAGGAGTACCTTTGCATGCTATTAGGGGGAGCGTCCAGTATTTGACGACAGACCCACAGCGGACAGAGCGCTAGGTAGTTGGAAGCAGACTCGTGGTACTCGACAAGAGAAGTACCTCACCAGTCTTAGGTTAGTGAGCAGTACCTCGGAGTCGTGATAGGACCACTGTACACTCCAAAGATGGATCTCTTCAGCAGTTACGGTTTTGATAATAAAAAACCTAGTTTGAGCTGAGTCTTTGACCTTGTGTTTACCTCAGGATTGAGAGGGGTCACTTGATAACTTAGGTATAAGTATGGGCATATACCTGGGTAGTGGTTATCCGTTGATTTCATAATCTTTATGTTTCCTCATGATTGAGATGGGTTACTTGATAACTTAGGTGTATGTATGGGCATATACCTAAGTAGAGCTTATCTATTGAGATATTCTATGTTGTTACCATGTTGGCTTTAGTGAGACCTTGAGGGTCTCGGGGTCCCTACTGAGTATCGTTATACTCACCCCTGCACAGGCTATGCCCGCACCACGTTGTGTTGGTTGCAGACGACGGGCAGAGGAGACGGAGGCCAAATGTTCGAGGACTAGACGGTACCCGGAGGTGGACCACACAACGAGTCAGTATCCGAAGGTGGACTACATGGTGAGATGACACTCGAAGGGGGTTGACGGGAGAGATCATTGAGGAGATGCGCTCTCTGTACCTACCCTTCAGGTAGGATCGGTGGCGGATGATCCAGGAGCTGCGCTATCTATACCTACCCTTCAAGTAGGATCCGAGGAGAACGACCCAGGAGCTGCTTCCTTTCTTCCTGCTGTTGTCTTTTTCTGTTGTACTTTCGTTCAGCTATAACTGTACTTTCAGTTGGGTTTGTAATCTGGCCCATTAACTTTTCAGCACTTTCTTTTGTACTTAGTGTTTTACTTCCACTTGTACTCTATGGTGTTTTGTTTAATTTTATAAAGGCAATGCCTCCCTAGTTATCGGGATTTACGCCTTTGGTGCTAGTCGCCAGCCTCTGGCCTATAGAAGGTGGGCTTGGGGTAGTCACATCACGGGCCCCGAGGACGGGTCGTGACAAATTGGTATCAGAGGAGTTCGGTTATACCAAAAAACTCAGGACTTTGATCTTTTTCTATGTGAAGCAATAGTGTTAAGGGTACCGAGTGTGGTCTTCAGTTCAGGGAGTCCAGTGTTGGTGTGGCGGCCGACGTATCCGTACACTGGGACCCTGACTACTAATTTCCAACTTTGTACACGAAAACACCGATTGTGTGTGTGTTTCTAAAGTATTAAAGTTAGCTCAAATCAGGTCAGCTCACCAGGTATAAACGTTGACCGTGTCGCATCTGTTCAGGATGTCTCCACGCAGACAGTCAGTTGGAGTTTTGAGAGAGTACTCGATTATGGCCCACCGAGCAACGAGGCTCTAGTGCAGGGCCCTTTTACTATGTTGGCACCCTCGGGTGGTGTACCAGCAGCACCACCACATGTTGGGAAGCAGATTCCAATAGCTATACTAGCAAACTGTGCACGCTGGCAGAGCACGTTGCACGAGTTCCAGCAGCAGCGGCCTCCGATGTTACGAGGCGAGACGGATTCCCAGACAGCAGAGCACTGGCTGGAGCCCATTGCCAGAGTTTTTTGCCTAGCTGAGACATCAGTAGAGTTGATGGTGGACTTGGCTACTATTACTTTCTAGTGATTGACCATGAGGATGGTCTTCTTAGTGATGATGCTTCGGTACGTGGACCGATTCCTGAGATAGTTCCTTCGGGAAGTGTGTTAGCTATACATCACTACATGTTGGTCAGAAGTTACAATCGGCGGTACCGGTAGGTGACATATGTAGGCTTAATGCCTTATACGTGTTCCAACATAAGATACCCTCAAGTTCTGAGGTGAACCTTACTCACAGGCGGCTAAGGACTGGCTTGAGGAGGTAGCAGATAGTTTTCTAGAGCTTATACAACTTCGGCAGGATGACGTGTCGGTATCTGAGAATTCATCGAGGCGTACCGAACATTCCGGGTACTCGATGAATACGATTCGATCAGTGTTATAGAGCTCAGACCTCTGAGCGTGGTGTTTTTAAGGACATTCGAGCCAACACCTTTTTCTTCTATGCAATCCTACTCACGTTAGGGTTCTAGAGAGAACCTTGAGGTTTACTGTTCTTTGGCTGAACGAATTTACCCAGTGTATGTTAGTAGTGGAAAGATGCGCACTAGCGTCAGTCACAGAGACTTGGATGTGTAAAAATGTTTCAAGAAGAGGAAATGTTAAGGACAGATGAATCTGCAGAGCATCGGACATGGAGGCAGAGCTAGGAGAGAATCTTGTGGTGGTTTACATTTCAACATGTTACCATTACCCGCCTTTGTAGTCCCCGCTAGGCTCAGGGAGTTGGAGAACAGAGGAAGAGAGTAGCTGCTTGTGGTCATGGAGTGCGACCAAAAAGGGCTCTAAGGATGATTCAAAGTGCAGACTTTCTCTTCTACTACCTTCCGTAGCCACAGACATCGAAACGAATCATCCCTTCCTTCCATGAATCTAGTCCCAGACCTAGAGTTTCCGTTTAAGCCGTTGACTTGACCCTCACGTCTGGAGATACCTTTGGGAGGAGACTCGATAGTCACACTTATGCTGACGGCGTGATCTGACCCTTGAGGTGAGAGTCTCGATTGGGACCTCTTGGTGGCAGCGTCGAGGCCTTACGACGTTAGTTTGAGTATGGGTTTGGCAATCACTCTTCATACTCAAATTGACAGTATTAGGAAAACGTCAGGATGGGTTTTCCTTGGTCAGCGAAAAGGAAACCCTGTGCAGCACAAGTTAAACTCGTGTTTGGGAGGGTGTAGCTAATCATTCTTGGTTCGGCCAACCTTACCCTCATGGCAGCATGAGTTTTGAGTTTCAGTTCTAATCTAAAAAGGGAGACCTCTAGAGTTCGAGGATGGCGACCACGTTCTTATACGGGTCTCACCTCGACGAGGTTTATGGAGATGTAGCCGAGGCGGCGAGATATCTCCGAGGATCAATAGACCGTTCTAGGTCCCCAGCAGGGTAGGCGAGGTGGTTTACCGCTTCACCCATCCACCTCAGTTGCACTGGGTGCACGACGTCTTCCACGTATCTCAGCTGAGGAGATACGTGCACGTCCCGACACAAATCTTTGACCATGGGGAGCTGGTCTTTGATGATGGGGTGACTTTTGCGGAGCTTCCAGTGGAGATTGAGGTTCGACGGGAGAAGGTCCTACGAGGATGGTTGTTTCCTCTTGTCTGTTTTCGTAAGCAGTTCAGAAACCTCCAGGTGAGTACATGAGAGTGGAAGGCTCAGATGCATGCTCAGTACCACTTTTGTTTCCCTAGTTTGTGTTATAGCTTTACGGGGACATAAATCCCTGAGGTGGGAGTAATGTAAAGACCCGTAAAATTCAAGGAAATTTTTTTCTTAATTTTCTTTGGGATTTTACAAGAACGCAGTTTCTGACGGCACCTGATTCCAAGGCCCGGTGTGCCCAGAATCAATTTCCAAAGTTTAACTCGGGTACGTTCAGTGAACGAATGAGAAGGAATTTATAACTTTTGAACTGATGCTCAGAATCAAATTCTGAGGGCATAGATGGAACCACAGCACCAGTATTTGCATACGAATTCCTATTCCGGATTTTCGTTTACTCGAGAGAAGTTGATAAAAATTGTGGAAGTTAAAAATAAAAATTTAACAACAATTATTATTTTACTCTAAGTGTTTAATCCTTTGGAAGGAAGTTTGGTAACTACCCAACCTCCCTTGAAAGGTTATGATGGTGGTGGGGCCCACACGAACCCTAGCCCTTCATATCCTCTAACCCCCTCAACTCACCATTAATATTGTTAACATAGGTTAATAACTTATGACATTAATGTATTGAGTTTAATGTGGGTTTTTGAAATTCAAACACTTGAATTTCAAAAGCCATGTTGAGTTAATAAATTATGTGTGGCTTAATTTGTTTTGGGTTAGTTCCTTTGTTGCTTGAGAGGAATTGGGGGAAAAAGAAGGCAAGGAGCTTAGAGATCATCTTCGACGAAGAACGGGAAGAACGAACGATTCCCAACGAAGAACACTGAGCCCTCGGAGACCGTTTACCGTGACACCATACCCATGACGCACCACCCTTCATTCTTCCTCCCATGTCAAAGGAAGGGAGACGACATTCCATCTCGGACAATCTCCGTCAACGTCTTTGAATCCTCTTTCCGCGACGTCTCTTCCCGCGACGGTTTCTCTGCGACGAATTTCTCCATGACGAAAACCTCGTTCAAGCCATGCTTGAGGTAGGGGGTTTACGTGTTTTCTATACGTGATTCTCTTCCATCATTTATCCGCGTCTATTTGGACCGCATGATATTAGTTAATGGGAGGAGGTCAGACCACACAAACACGGCCGTTCCCCTCCCTTATTATTTTTCTTGTTGTTGCGGATCGAATGAAATTGACGTTGTGCCGTCTCGCCGCGCGGGATCGAGAAACAAGGATGCACGACATCGTCACGCCACGTGGGATCGAGCGGCAAGCATGCGCGACATTGTCATGCTGCGCAGGATCGATCGGCAAGAATGCGCGACATCGTCATGTCGCGCAATAAAATTTTTAAAACTCTCGTGCGTGGGTTTTTGATTGCAAGGCGTTCGTATAATTTATTTTGGATAAATTATACCCTCGTCATGATTAAAACCATGTGTTTATTATTTGCCAATTGATAACACCTAACGTGTAGGACGTGGGCCAAACAAACATGGCTCGATTACCCTCCGCAGCTTGTTTGTCGATGTGCGGATCAACGGATGACGACGAATCAGGCCGCTATGGCGTTTGAATCCCTTCGCAGTGAAGGTCGGGTCCCGGGAGGACCGTTGGCGAAGACGGCAGGAGAAACGGACCACCGGAGCGCGTCTGGTGGTCCGCGGAAGGTGGTGGCGGTGCGCCATGCCGGCGCGCCGGCGCCGGAGACCAGAAGCAGTGGCGCGCCACCGGAAGGCTGGTGGCGGCGGTTCGCCGCTGGCTTCAATCAGCGGCGAGGGGGGGATCCGCGTACCCCGCTCCACGGCTTCTGCTCGGCCGCGCTGGCCGAGTCACGGCAGGCCAGTTGGGCTAGACCGAGCCGGTCGGGTCGCGCCGCGCCGGCCGCTCCGGGCCGGGCCCAGCTGGGTCAGACTCGGGACGGGTCGACCCGGTTCGGGCTAACCCAGGGGGGTCGGGCCGGGTCGGTCCGGGCCCAGACCCCCCGTTTTCAGACCCTCTTTGGTCTTTTGCCCATATCATGGGCTAGAGACCTCTGATCGACGCACCGTCAGTTGCGTAGCAATCCTTGGAACGAGATGGTCGTTTCGGTATATTATACTCAAAGTTTTGGAATACTTTGGGTTCGACCGGGTTGGTTCGGATACGAAACCAACCGGGCACTCGGAGCGGAAACGCTCATATCTTGAGCTCCAGACGTCCGATTGACGTGTCGTCAACTTTCATGGATTCCTCTAGGTGAGATGGATATTTTGGATTACTCCGCTCGAGATTTGGATGCTGTCTGAGTGCGGTCGGGTTGGTTCACTCACGAAACCAACCGGGCCCCCTGGAATGAAAAAGCCAATAACTCACAGACCGGGCGTCTGATTGATGCGCCGTCTGTCTCATTGAATTCCTCTTGATGAGACAGAACTTTTAGCATACTTCACCCAAGTTTTGGATGTAGTTGGATAGTGGCCGGGTTGGATTGTACCCGAAATCCAACCGGGCTCCTAGAACGGAAAAGCTGATATCTTTCAGACCGGACGTCCGTTTGACGAACCGTCAGCGGAATTGGTGATCATGTTGAGAAACGGTCCCTTTGTGTATACCCTATGAGAGTTTGGGGTACATTTGAGTGACGGTCGGATTGGTTTGCACACGAAACCAACCGGGCCCCGGGGACGAAAAGTCTAATAACTCACAGACCGGGCGTCCGATTGACACGTCGTCTGTTCCGTTGAGACCACTATGACGAGGTGGTCCCTTGAGTTACTTCTTCGTGGGACTTTGAGATACTTGGAGTATCGACCTGTAGCTCGTGGATAGGACCCTCCCGAAGACGAGCGTATGGAGTACGGAGACCATGTAGCCGTCTGAGACCTGACGACTGCTTGACCGACTTGACTTGGAGTGAGTCGACTAGCCCAGTGGATGGAGCTCTCGGTATTTGGCGACTGACCCACGGCAGATGGAGCGCCTGGTAGTTGGCTGCAGACCCGTAGTACTCGACATGAGGAGTACCTCTATAGGCTATTAGGGGGAGCGTCTGGTATTTGGCGACAGACCCACAGCGGACGGAGCGCCCGATAGTTGGCAGTAGACCCGCAGTACTCGACAGGAAGAGTACCTCAGCAGTCTTAGGATAGTGAGCAGTACCTCAGAGTCATGACAGGACAACTGTACACTCTAGAGATAGAGCTCTTCGGTAGTTATGGTTTCGATAATAAAAATTCTTCTTTGAGATGACTCTTTGACCTTGTGTTTACCTCATGATTAAGATGGGTCACTTGATAACTTAGGTATATGTATGGGCATATACCTGGGTAGTGGTTATCCGTTGATTTCATAATCTTTGTGTTTCCTCATGATTGAGATGGGTTACATGATAACTTAGGTGTATGTATGGGCATATACCTAAGTAGAGATTATCCGTTGAGATCTTCTATGTGGTTACCATGTAGGTTTTAGTGGGACCTTGAGGGTCTCAGGGTCCCTACTGAGTATTGTTATACTCACCCCTGCACGTGCTATTCCCACACTTTGTTGTGTTGGTTGCAGATGATAGGCAGAGCTGACGGAGTCCGAATGTTCGAGGACTAGACGGTACCCGGAGGTGGACCACACGACGAGTCAGTATCTGGAGGTGGGCTACATGGCGAGACGACACTCAGAGGGGGTTGACAGGTGAGATCATTGAGGAGCTGCACTATCTGTACCTACCCTTCAGGTACGATTCGTGGCGGACGATCCAGGAGCTGCGCTATCTGTACCTACCCTTCAGGTAGGATTCGAGGAGGATGACCCAGGAGCTGCTTCCTTTCTTCCAGCTGTTGTCTTTTTTTGTTGTACTTTCGTTCGGTTTTTGCTGTACTTTCAGTTGGGTTTGTATTCTGGCCCATTTACTTTTCATCACTTTCTTTTGTACTTAGTGTTTTACTTCCGCTTGTACTCTGTGGTGTTTTGTTTACTTTTATAAAGACAATTCCTTCCCAGTTATCGGGATTTACGCCTTTGGTGCTAGTCACCAGCCCCTGGCCTATGGAAGGCGGGCTTGGGGTAGTCACGGCACGGGCCCCGAGGACGGGTCGTGACAGAATGTTCATAGGATTTTGTATGTTGTTGCAATATGAATAACATTATCTATGGTAGATTTTGTTTTTTTATATAATAAAACAATAGTGTTTATATTGATTTTCATTATTCCACTTTGTCTAGTTCCTAAAGGATCACACACATAGTGTATCAAAAACCATAGATAAATTTTATTAGAGTTTAACATATTGAGTATTTATTATTCTCATATGTGGTTTAAAATTTATTCATATTTGGTTGATCATGAATATTCATTCACAAATTATTTGAGAAATATATGTGATTTGAATATTTAATTAATGTTTATAAATTATTTTACTAAATATAAAATTAATTTATTTATCATAAAATTGTGGAGTGATATTTATATGTTCAAATAAATGAACTATATTAATGTTCTGATAAATATTAAGGGGGATAGGTGGATAGAGTAAAATGGTATGGTGAGAAAATATATATTAAATATTATCTAAATAAACATTAATTTATTTAATATGTATAATAATATTTATTTATCTATGATATTATCACATGTCAAGTAAATAGTACAATTATTGTACTATTTAGACTTGGGGATCACAATGGACTAATAAAAAATAAAATCCAATAGAAAATTATTTATTTCCAACCCCAAGAATATAAATATATTATTATTTAATTATCAAACCATTCCTCATCATTAAAATCATCATTATTACCAATGAATGTACAGAGAGAATCCCCTTATGATGTGAATATATATTTCCCTATAAGACACTCTAGAATAGAGAGAAATTATGCCTCTCCATTGTGTCATTGAATCATTTCACCTAAATGTGATTATTCTGGTGATCAATGAGGAATAAAACAATATTTAGAATCTTCTACACTAACACCTATTAATTTCTATAACATACCAATCTAAACCACCTGTTTTGAGTCATAGGGTCACTTGACCTCATGTGTGCCTCCCATTATGCAAGAGGCTTCCATCTAACTGCATGAGTCTAATTCCACTAGTGGGGAGAATACACCCTCAGTATCATAACTTCCCAAATAGATCAAATAATAATAATAATAATAATAAATATTTAGAGAAATCATTTAAAAACATAAATATGGAATACAACTCATACTAGAGATAACAGCTACCCAAAGTTCTAGATCAAACCAAGAAAAATAATCTACATTAAATAAATAAAGAAATAGTGGGTACTCTGGATTCTTCACTGGTTTAATACCCACTCCATAATCCTCTACATAACCATCCACCATAGGGATATCTCCCTTCACCAAGTCTCAAGTCATTAAATATATAATAATACTAAAATTACCTTGGAGTGTGTAAGTAAAAGACTTAATAAGACACCACCAATGCATCATTATCATAAGATCACCTAATATATAATATTCAATGTCATGGAATAAGTAAATTATAAAATAACATTAGAATCACACATGTTTTAACTCATCTTGTATTGACCATGAATCCATGAAACCATGATCATTTTCCCCACCTGCTTCAACTCATTTTCTGGTAATGATGTTAGATATATCGAACAAGTTCAACCTTTCAGGTAATAAAACTTACACAAATTATATGGTTTTTGTCATATGTAATGTCAAACATTCCCCCATTTGGATCCCTAATCATACATCCCTTAAACACCCATGGCCCAAGTCCGTGCGAATCCCATTATTATATCTTTCGGTCTGCTAATCAAGTACATCACTCCATATGGATATCCACACCCTCATTTAATGATTTTTGGACTATTTAATGATGGTTAAATAAAAAATTATGCACAACATTCTATAATTGTATCCATTCCAACCGATATATAATTTTAGAATACAAATAAAAAACCTCAAGGCTTCACCCATTCAAATAAATACCGAAACAAAGATCCCTGAGCTATGCAATCTAATAAGAAAGGAATCATGTATCTAGGAACAATAAATAACACCATGATTAAATGTCTAGATCCACACATAATCACTTGGTCATAACCAAGAAATACCCTTTTCCACTCATGTACCCGCATAAAACTCATTTCAGGCATGGGTATGTTAAGAATAAATAACATATCTTGCTAACATCATAAACTTTCAAAAAAAAGGTAAGGATATTCCTACCATAAGGTTGTCATTGTTAATGTAATGGTTTTACATATAAGACTTTATCTAAACCACATCCTCACACCAACCGGGACATGAATCACCCAGTAATGAATCATGAGGACAATCTCTGGAAGACATCAAGCATGGATTGAAGGTCTTTAGAAATATGAAAGACTCTATGGAAAAGGTAGGATCTATGGTAGAGTTGTGTAATAGATACTACACCATGATTTATTAGTAACCACTACAATATAAGGGTGTAATGGTAGAGATAATAATGGAATAGGTTGAAGGGTTTTAATGTGGGAACAAATAACCACAACACAAAATAGGGTATTGTGGCATGGAAATAATTGAAAAATATGCTCCATTATATAATTAGAAAGATAGTGGCATAAAGATTCTCTAAAATACAAATTTATGTGTTGTAAGGGTGATGATTTTGGTGTGCAGTTTTTTATAAATTCCTTAAAATCTCTTGAACAATGAAAAAATGAAAAAGGAAAATGTATTTTATGGGTTTTTTCTATATGAAAATATCTCATGTATGTCTCTTTAATTTCCACCTCATGAATTCTTATTTGAAGGCACCCAATTAATTCAGAAATAGATCCCCAAATCATATTTCTAATACCCTATTAAAAGATTAACTCCCAATAATAGATCGTTGGAAAAAATGGTTGTACCTTCTTTCTAAAACTAATGTGTAAATATGTACTACTGTATTGTCCAAGTGACAACAATGAAGACTTCACAATCTCTCATCCATGGTGAAGGCTATGGTGAAACTTCTATCATTCATCACCTCCATGGTGAATCCCCTTACTCTACATAATTTCCATGACCTCATAGTATCACTATAGTTAAACCACATCTACTATATTGTGGTGCCATCTATTTTGGCATTAAATATTAGTAAAAACACATAAAAAATTCTTATATATTATAAAATTCCATAATCCTTTTCCCCACATGGCTCCAAAGTGAATCAAAATTATGAATGAGGATAAAAAATAATTTCATTATGTAAAATAAAATTCATGGTATTTTTAATTATGACCTTATTAAATAATTATAATCCTAGAGAAGGATCTCTTGGGTTCCTATTTAAATAACATAGGTCAATGATATTGAATATTAGAACCATTCTCACATGTCTCCTCATGGACATCCACATGATTCCACTAAATCTGAATTAGGGGTACCGTAATCCATGAGAATAATTTCTCACCCTATTCTATAATCCATGTTAGACAACCTCATCGGATGAATCTTCATCTATATCATTTTCTTTACATTCTATAAAATGCACATAATTAGTCATGTACCTTCAAAGATAAGAAAAATTGAATAGATTATGAATCACTTAAGAAAATAGTGGAATGTCCATATGACAAGTTTTTATCCCAACCAATAGAGTGATCTATATGCCCCCCCCCCCAATGTGGGGTCACATTAATTTCATCCTCATATGTCGGTGCACTAACCCATGAGTCACTCTCATGAAAACCTGATTACCCACTACAAACACCAAATGTATCCTCATATGGTTGGAATGTGATCTATATCTACTATGAAAGGTTATCAAACTATTATAAATCAGCATCTCTCTCTCATATGTCTCCTACACCAAAACAGGTGTAACACCCCAAGATATCATAGTACGTTATTTCTTCAATGTAATGTAATAACATGCACTACAAGAAATACTAAGTTCAAGCACACCATGACTTACCAAACTAGTCGTTCAAAAGTTTTTATTATTAGTATTAACTGAATTGTGAACTTAATATAATCCTTATAATTTTAGAATCCACATTATGAGTTTCTTAGACATACTGTGAGAACAAATTCATTTTTTCAGTTAAAAGAATTATTATTAAAAAAAATAAATTTTACTGCCTTTTAATGGTGATCCCTTTTTAAATACAATATTTGAAACTTTTTTATTTTAAATTTCACAAAATAAACTTCTTCTTCAGAATAGGGACATAAAAATTTAGTTTCAATAACATTTTGGTGTTTTTTCTGATAACTTTCATATTTGGATGAATACTGAAAAATACTATATTTTAACTGAAAACAACTTTTTTAATTAAAATAATTTATAGTGTGGAATTATAAATTTTATTTTTTTTGGAATTATAATTAGATTTTATTTTTACCATTTAATCCAATGATGGTCATTGTAAGTAATTTCACATTAAAATTGGACATAAATAAGTTTCAATCTTTTGATGGTTATTATTTCTAAAAAATATGCTTTATGGTTTTGACAAAAAGAATTAATTTTAAATTAAATAATGAAACTTATATTTTTTGAAATTGGTAAAATAGAATTCATTTTAGAATTCTGAATATCAAAATTAGCTTAGGGTGAATTTTTGGTATTTTTCTGAAAACTTTCTTTTTTTGATTAATAGTGAAAAACACTAAGTTATAGTTTAAAACCGAATATTTATTTAAATTAGTATTTATTTTATTTAAATATATTTTAGGTCAAAATAAAAACCTAATACCTATATAAGTTAAATGTAATTCATCAGAGTTAGTTTATAATAACTTTAGATATATAAAAATATTATGGAACTATTTACCGTCTGTACCCACCTCCTAGGAGCATTTGCAAATTTACATAAAACATAATTTTCCTGCTTCTGTGAGTTGAATTTCATAAATCTAAGACACATGGTTGATATCAGTAAGTTAAATGTGGTTTAATAAGATGATTATAATTTTTGGTGAATAGTAACTTTATACTTTTATTTACCACAGTTAAAAGTAAATAGGGTAATTTAGGGTAAAAATGATATTATTATTACCCTCACACATGTCCTAATTCTATTAGATAAGTGTAATTCGACCAAAAAACCCGTTAGGAATAAAATATTATCCATTAAGTTCCCTTATACTAGATTAGGACATTTATTATTATTTAATTCAAAGAAGAGTTAAAAGTGTTAAAATCAATGTTTAATAACTAAAACATTTTTAATATAGGGTTAAACATAAGTCAAATTTGACTATAAATATTCATTATAAATATAAATAGATTTCCTAAATAATGGTATTTTATTTATATTTTTTAGACAATAAATAATATAATTTATTTATGACACAATGATGATGGATTAATTACCTAATTAATGAAAGACTAAAATAATTAACATTAAAAATATCCAAATAAATGTAATTTGATACTTTTTATGAATTCCAATAATTTTATAGATTAATATGACATATTAAGGTTGGTTAGATGAATTTTCTGCGATGTAATAATGATTTTATAAATTTAGAAAAAACAAAATACCAAATAGTGTCAAAATTGACATAAAAGAGTATTTAAAACATATATTATATTAATAATTGATATTATATTACTAAAAATATATGGTTAAGCAAAAAATAATTATATATTTTTAGTTGTATCATTAATGAACCACTTGGGGTTCGCATGGAATTATATATAATGTTTATTAAGCATGTAATATTAAAAAACATAGAGACATGGTAAATGTCAAACTATATAACTAAGAGTTAAATCTAAAAGATAAGGTTAATATAGTAACCCAAACCTGTCTATAACCTATTGGATGAGTGGTTTTCAACCCATACCCACCTTATCCTTTACATAATAAATTTTTGAGACATTATAAATAGAAAATGAACTTAATTTATAATAATATTTCTTGCCTTTCCAAAGGTGCCCCTCACCCCTCTTATAAAAGGGCACTCCCACTTCTCTCGAATTCACACCTTCAAAGCCATTTGGCTTGCCAAAACCCTACCCAAATACCCTCTTAACTATCCTAACTTCATCTTAGAGTCCTTCCTTTAGTCATAAATCCCTTATATTTATCCCTTTTGATCACATCAAAAGAAAGAACCCGAAGAAGAGGTAAATATTTCATCACCTCTTTCAAGTTCTTTTCTTCTTCCACTTCCTCTTTATTTTTTGTTTCCATTCAAAAATTCTAAATAATTATCTTATATATACTATAATTTTATTATAAATATGGTACAACCATATTCATTATTCTATCCATCCTTTGAATGACATGTCACCATACGTGCATACGTACGGCTTACCGTCTCCATGTTGTGGTGTAATTGTTATTCAATACAGTATTATTTGGATGGGTATAATAATGATGTGTAATTAATGTAAATAAAAAATATAACATGATAATGATTCTGTATGTATGATATACCATCAAAATATATATTATTTTAATATCAAAAGAATGATATTGTCGCTCATGCGTACGTTCGTATTACCATCCCCAAGAACGCGATGAGATTCGTTCCCCATCGTATCCATTAAAGACTAATTTTCATTAGATGATTAAAAATAATGTTTAAAGACTTAATATCCTTGTGAATATAAATAATATACATTTTATCAATAACAAACATTACTTATATAACAAATAATATTAAGGAAAATTAGTTGTTTAACACTCTAAATGATGATAATAAGAAGATATTATTAACAAATCAATATTAAATGATCATATATGACATCATTTTAATGTTTATTAGTCGTTTATAATTTAATAAAAATTATTTCACCATTATATAGGAGGTTAACCTAACCTTGAAAAATGAAAAGTGCAAGGTAAGGGTTAATTCTACAATCTCTTTATTATCTGATGTTGTTTTTATGTAAGTATCTACTAGGACCTCTTTATCATCTACATCCATGTTTCTTAAAAATTTAATTCAAAACATTTTTTACTAGAAAATAGGGTATTGTAATTTGTACCCTTATTTAACCTTATATGTTTTGAAAGGAATATTTTTTTTGTTTTCCAAACAAGGTACTTTATGAACATTTTGACAAAATGAAGATAAGAATTTTTTTTAACTTATACGGCAAGTGCAGCTATTTTCCACCATTATGACATCGTCGAAGCTTCCATTACAAGTTTATAAGAAAATTTTCAAAATAAATGTTTTCTTTATAATTATGTGACTCTTAAATTATTTCAAAATAGAAAGAGATATTTCTCTAAAAAAATGTTTTGGATTTCATCTATGACAATGTCCTTTGATGTATTTTAATAATATTTGATGTTCATTTATTATGATACAAAACTTCCATATTGTATAGACCTTTTTGTGATATTTTTTACTGTGTATGTGATATATTTATACCATTCATGGTTTATGGTTAAATTATTGACATTTCGTATGCAAGTTTTAATACAAATGTTTATGTTATATCAAAACCTTTTCATATGAGGAATGTATTGGACTTAGTAAGTGATAGGTGGAGCCCACTATAGCTTCTTGATGCATCAGTAGGTCTCATGAGAGAACTAGACTTCGAATAGGTTGAGGCCTTTCTGAATTTGATATATGGTTTTGGATAAGGCCTTTATCATTTTTAGACGTCTTGGACAAGGCTCGGACAATATGTTTTAGAATGTATGGAATTATATACTCCCTCATTATGAAAATAAAATTGATGGTCCATGAGGTCATTTGACTAGTAGAATACCCATGATTATGTTTTATTATGTTATTATTTACTCAACTCATATTTCTTCCAAAAAATATTCATGTTTATTATTGGTAAATGCATTTGGTTTCAATTATTCATCATGCTTAATATTTATGTTATCTTCCACTGTAATTCTTACCCTTAATGAGCATTTGAGATCACCCTTTACTTATGTTTAATTTTCCCAGGATACTAAGAAGTTAGCTATGAGTGACTTTCTGGCATGATCTAGGAATCATGGATGTTCTTAATGTAATAAATTAGTGTTGTATCTCTTTTATATTTGGAGACTTGAACTTATGTATTAATCTTATTTCCAATAATCCTAAACTGATCAGTCTTTTGAGACATGATTTTATAGTGATCATTCCAATTTTATTTAATAATGCACCGACTCTGGGCTTCTGGGATCAGGGCATTGCAGTTGGTATGAGAGGAAGTTTATCACGGACCTGGGAAACTAAATTTTGACACAAACTCTGATTAGAGAACATATCCCTAAGATAGACATTGAGGATTAGTATAGAAGAACATCCTATAATTTTGGTATTTTAGAGATTTTGTGAGTTTTCCAAGAAATAAATACATGTCTGGATACGAGCAGGTAGAGGCGGCTCTAGCACAGATGTACCTAGGGGTAAACCCCATAAACACTGCTTTGAGCTAGACTCGAACAGGAACTGGTGCATGACAATGGCCCTTGATGTACTCTTGGTTACGAAACTCACGGGGGATATTCTTAGGATAATTATCATTTTATTTAAAAATAATTATGAAGTATTTTTAGGTATATACCTCCTAAAATAAAATATTATTATTATAATGGACTATATCCACAAACTATTCAATTTATGTTAGGTATTTTACAACCTTGGAATTATTCATTGAAATTCATAAACTAGCATGGTGTATGCCATTGTATAGAAATGGAACATAGAACAAGGAATTTGAACACCAGCAATACATATGATCCAAAGAGTAAAAAGGATCAACTATTTCATAGTATTAAGCCAACAATTATAAGGGAAATCTTCTCCCATTTATTCTCAACATATGAGGAAATAGTATCATGTGTCAATATAATAAGTAAAGAATTCTCTGAATCTTGTGGCTCTAAAGGGAAGTAAGATAAGAAAAGGATGGAAGAGAGAAAGATAGATAAAGGGAAGTGGGAAAAGAAGGATTTTCTTATATGTGATAACTATGGAAAGAATTGCCTTGGTAAATGTTTGAAGGGAATGAGAGTTTTTTATATGTGTGGAGAAAAAGGACACCAAGTACGTGATTGCAAGGGTAAGAAAAATGTTTCAAATATAAAATGCTTCATCTTCAAGGTGTTGGGAGACTGCGCGAATCAATGTACAAGTCATCAGAGTATACAACAAATGATGCTATTGGATAATAATCAAGTTATGATACTACTTCAGATGAAGAGTAATGACTAGTGTTCTTATGTTGTTATTATAGAATTATTTCATTTGACTGTTGTATCATCAATATACTGGTTATATGAATTATATAAATAAATAAGGATTATACTGCAGTACTATTTTATTGAGGAATCGAGATTATATGGTTCTAATAAAAGTGACTTAATAGTAAGCTACACTTTTTGGAAAATTCATGATTGATGGAAAGGTAATCCTTAATATGGTCATGATAACGAGGTAGAGATTTTTGGAACAAGAGATGGTTGATTTATATAAATTATATTGGATATTCATGACTACCCTGAAACTGATTAATGATTTTTATATTTCATCATTGTTGGAGTTTACAAAAAATTTGGATAGAAGGAGTATATCAAGTATTTTATAAGGAATAAAAGAGTATCAATGTAATAAATAATGTTTTATGGTAATTCAGGATGTTGTAGTGTTTTAAAAGAATAGGATGAAGGTGTTTACATGTTATTACATGGAAAAAAGGATCTTCATTGTGTTTAACTTACTTATGAATTTTTAAGTGTGAGTTTTGACAGAAGTATTTTGGATAATTCTAGTTTGAGATTATTTTTGGATTTCCATAAATGGACAACACGGAGTTCCAGCAGCAACTCATCGCATCTAGTGAGGCCGTGAGACTTGAACCCACAACCGAAGGGTGACAAAGGTGTATCACCATCCACATGCACAGGTGAAGTCCTGGATTGAAAAATTTAGTTTTTTTAAATTCTGGAAGATGAATTATAAATTAATTTTTTTGGAAGCCTATATGAATTAGATAAATAGAATATTTTTTAAGTTTTATTATCTTTTAGAGTGAAAGATGAGTTTGTGGTAGATGTTAGTTAAAGGATGGAACTCTACCTGTTAAGTATATTTTTTTCTTCTCTTATTCTATGAATAAATTAATTCTTAAAATTTAGGTAAGGGATCATAAAAATAAAAATATGTTATCCAAATACCTTATGTTTTGGTGAACAGATGATATTTTAAATCATTATAGATTGATAGCTTTGAGTCCCTCAATTCTACAATTTTTTGGGACTGATGACCTCCATCACTCCCTATAAATATTTACAATTTCACTCCAATTATTTGTCTTTAATTGTAACCAATGTTCTCTTAATCGAGATCATAATTTGGTGGCGAATTTTTCATTCCCCATTTCCTCTTATTAAGACTAAATTTCATTAAACCAATTTACGATGTGGGTTTTCCCACAAAGGTATTTTTTATTTTCAACCTTTTATTTTCGATGAACAATTTCAAATTGTGAAGATGCAATTTATTAAAGGAGGGAAGAATGTAACACCCCATGATTTCATAGTACGTTATTTCTTCAAAGTAATGAAATAACTTTCACTACGTGCAACACTGAGTTCAAGCACACCACGACTTACCAAACTAGTCGTTCAAAAGCTGTTATGAATAGTATTAACTGAATTTTGAACATTATATAATCTTTATAATTTTAGAATCTATATTATGAGTTTCTTAGACATAATGTATGAACAAATTCATTTTTTCAGATAAAGGAATTATTTTTCCAAAAATGCAATTTTATCGTCGTTTAATGGCGAACCCGTTTTAAATCCAATATTTGAAACTTTTATACATTCAATTTGACAAAATAATCTTATTCTTTAAAATTAATACATTAAAATTTAGTATCAATAAATTTTTGGTGTTTTTTCTGATAACTTTTATATTTGGGTTAATAGTGAAAAATACTATATTTTAACAGAAAACAACATTTTTAGTCAAAATAATTTATAGTGTGGGATTATACATTTTAATGCCTTGGAAGTATAATTAGATTACATTTTTTCAATTTAATCTAATGATGGTCATTGTAAGTAATTTCATTTTAAAATTGGACAAAACCAAGTGTCAATCTTTTGATAGTTATTAGCTCTTAAAAATACAATTTTTGGTGTTGACAATGGGAATTAATTTCAAATTAATTAATTAAACTTCTATGTTTAGAAATTGGTATAATAGAATTCATTTTATAATTCAGAATCTCAAAATTCACTTAGGGAGAATTTTTGGTATTTTTCTGATATCATTCAATTTTTGATGAAGAGTGAAAAACACTGTGTTATAGTTTAAACTCGAATTTTTATTTAAATAACTATTTATTTTATTTAAATTTAATTTAGGTCAAAATAGATACATAATTCCTATATAATTTCAATTTAATTAATTGGATTCTGTTTATAATAATTGACATTATAAATATCCAAATATATTTAATATTAGTCTTTCTAAGAATTACAATAATTTTATAAGTTAATATGACATATTAGGGTTGGTTAGATGAATTTTCATCGAATTATTAATGCTGTTATGAATTTAGTAAAAACAAAATGCAAAATAGTGTTAAAATTGACAGAAAAGAGTTTATAAAACAAATATTATGTTATTAATTGATATTATATTCCTAGAAATCTAAGGACCAGCACAAACAATTATATAATGATATTTTTATCATTAATGACCCACTTGGGGTTTTCTTGGATGTATATAGTAAGTTTATTAACCATAAAATATAAATGTACAATGAGACATGGTAAATGTCAAACTATTTAACTAAGAGTTAAATCAATGAGGTAAGGATAATATAGTTAGAAAAACCTATCCAAAAACAATTTATTTAGTGTTTCATGACCCATACGCACCTTATTCTTGAATTAATCCATTTTGTAGCCTTTGGAAACCGAAAATTATATCATTATAAAATAATATTTCTAGCTTTTCCTAAGGTGCACCCCACCCATCTTATAAAAGGGAACTCCACCTTCTCTCTAATTCACACCTTCAAAGACATTTTTCTCGGCCAAAGCCTAGACAAATACCATCTCAACTGTCCTCCCTTAATTCTGGTGGCCTTCCTTTTGTCATAAAACCAACCTATGGAGCCCTTTTGATCAAATTAGAAGGAAGAACCCGAAGAAGAGGTAAATATTTCATCACCTCTTCCAAGTTCCTTTCTTCTTTCACTTCCTCTTTCATTGTTGTTTCCATTATAAAATAATAACTATAGTATATTCTACATACTATTATGTTATTATAAATATGGTACAACCATATTCATTATTCTATCCATCCTTTGAATGACATGTCACCATACGTGCGTGCGTACTTCTTACCATCTCCACGTCGTGGTGTAATTGTTATTCCATACATTATTATTTGGATGGATATAATAATGATGTGTAATTGATGTAAATAATAAATATAACATGGTAATAATTTTGTATAGATTATATAAAATCCAATTATATATTATTTTAATATCAAAAGAATGATATTGTCGCTCGTGCGTACGTACAGATTACCTACTCCACGAACGCGATGAGATTTGTTCCCCATTTTATCCATTCAAGAAAAATTTTAATTAGATGATTAAAAATAATGATTAAAGAAATAATATAACTCTGAATATTAATAATATACATCCTTTCCATAACAAAATTACTTACTAAACAATGCATATAATGGAAAATGAATCAGTTAACACCTGAAATGATGATAATACTTAGATGTTATTAACAAAGAAATGTTAGAAGATAAAATATGATATCATATTAATATATATGATTCATGTATAATATAATAAAAACAATTTTACCATTATACCTATTGATAAACTACCTTCGAACAAAGAAAAATTACAAGGTAAGTGTTAATTCTACAGTCTCTTTATTATCCGAGGTTGTTTCTACGTAAATGTCTACGGGAACCTCTTTATCATCCACATCCATGTTTCTTAAAATTGTATTAAAAACAATTATTACTAGAAAATGGGGTAAGGTAATTTATACCCTTATTTATCCTTATATGTTTTTAATGAAATCATTTTGTCGTTTTCCAAACAAGGTACATTATAGCCTTTTCGACATAATTAAGATAAGAATGTTTTTTCAACTTATACGGCGGGTACAACTATTTTCCACTGTTATAACATCGTCGAAGCATCACTTACAAGCTCATAAGAATATTTTCAAAATAAATTTTTTCTTTAAAATTATGTTACTCATAAATTATTTCGAAATATAATGAGTTATTTCTCTAAAAAAGGTTTTGATTTCATCTATGTCGACATCCTTTGATGGATTCATAGTTTATTTGAAGTTGATTTATTATGATACAAAACTTCCATATTGTATTGAAGGTTTTGTGATATTTTGGACTATGGATGTTTCTTTTTTATACCATTCATGATTTATGGTTAATGTATTGAAATTTCATATTCTAGTATTAATATGAATGTTTATGTTATATTTCATCCTTTTTATATGAGGAATGTATTGCACTTAGTACGTGATGGGTGGAGCCTGATATAGCTCCTCAATGCATCCGTGGGTCTCATAACACAAATAGAAATGGAATCAGCTGAGGCCTTTCCCAATTTGATATATGGTTTTTGCCGAGGACATAATCATTTTTAGACGTCTTGCCCGAGACCTTGACAAATTTTTTCAGAATGTCTGGCATTATACATTCCCTCATTATGAAAATAATATTGATGGTTCAAGTGGTCATTCAACTAGTAGAATACCCATGATTATGTTATATTATGGCAATATTTACTCAACACATATTTCTACCATAAAAATATTCATGCTTAATATTGGTAAAGGAATTTGGTTTCAATTATCACCATGATTAATACTAATGTCATCTTCCGCTGTATTGTGTGCCCTTACTGAGCATTTGAGCTCACCCTTTTCTTATGATTAATTTTCCCATGAAATGAAAATGTTAGTTATGAGTGACTTACAGGAATAATCTTGGAGTCTTGGATGATTCTAATGGAATAAATTCGTATTTTATCTCTTTTAAAGTTGCAAAGTTCATCTTGTGAATGAATCTTGTTTCCAATAATACTAAACCGATCATTCATTCTCGACATGATTTCCTTGTGATCATTACAATGTTATGTAATAATGCACTAAATCTGGGCTTCTGGAGTCAGGGTGTTACAATTGGTATCAGAAAAGTTTAGTACAAACCTTGGAAACTAGATTTAGATAAATAATAATTAGAGCACATATCCCCAAGATATACTTTGAGGATTAATATAGAATAACTTCCTTGAATTTTGGTATTATAGAAATTTTGTTGGTTTTCTAAGAAATACATTTTAGTCTGTATACGAGTAGGTAGAAGTGGCTCTAGCACAAATGTAACTAGGGGTAAAACCTGAAAACACCACTTTGAGCTAGACTCGAATGGGAACTGGGGCATGACAATGGGTCATGCTGCACTATTGGTTACGACACTCCTGGGGGATATTCTTAGGATAATTCTCATTTTCTTTACAAATCACTACGAAAGATGTACAAGTATATACATCCTCAAATAAAATATTTTTATGAGTATGGATTATATGCATAAACTGTTAAATTTATGTTAGGTATTTTACATGTATGTAATTATTCATTATAATTCATAAACTGGCCTGGTGTATGCCATTGCATAGAAATGGTGCCAAGTAGACGGAATGTGAACTCCTACAATATGTATGATCCATATAGTAAGAAGGATCATATCATTTATGGTATTAATCCAACATATAGAAGGTAAATAGTCTCCCATCTATTCTCAGCATATGAAGAAATAATATCATGTGTTAATAAGATAAGTAAATAATTATTTGAGTCCTATCCCTTTGAAGGGAAGCAAGATAAGAAAAGGATGGAAGAGAGAATTATAGATAAAGGGAAGAGGGGAAAAGGATTTTCTCATATGGGATAACTATGTAAAGTACCACCGTGGTAAATTATTGATGGGAATAAGATTTTGTTATATGTTTGGAGAAAAAGGACACCAAGTAAATGATTGCAAGGGTAAAAAAGGGTTTAAATGTAAAATACTTCATCAGGAAGGCGTCGGGACACAACACAAATCAATGCTCTAATCATCAGAGTATACTGCAAATGATGATATTGGATAATAATCATGTTATGATACTACCTCAGATGAAGAGGAATGGATAGTGTTATTATGTTGTTATTATAGAATTATTTCATTTGAGTGTTGTATTAGAAATGTATTGGTTATATTAATTATGGAGATAAATAAGGATTATACTGCGGTACTATTTTATTGAGGATTTGAGTTTATATGGTTTGATGAAATGTTAATTAATATTAAGCTACACTTTTTGGAAAGTACATGTTTTAAGGAAAGGTAATCCTTAATATGGTTCTGATAATGAGGTAGTGATTTTGGAATAAGAGATGGTTGATTTGGATAAATTATATTGGATATTCTTGACTACCTTGAAATTGATTAATAATTTCTATATTTCATCATTGTTGGAGATTACAACATTTTTTGATAGAAAGAGTATATCCAGTGTTCTATAAGGAATAAGGGAGCATGAATGTAATCAATAAGGTTTTATGGTAATTCAGGATGTTGCAGTGTTTTAAAAGAATACATGATTAAGGTTTTCACATGTTATTACATGGAAAAAATGATCCTAATTGTGTTTACATTCCTTATAAATTTGGGACTATGAGTTTGGATAGAAGTATTTTGGATAATTCTAGGTTGAGATTATTTTTGGATTGCCATAAATGGACAATCCTAAGGTCAGGTGGCAACCTGTCGTATCCGGCAGGGCTGCGAGACTTGAACCTAAAACCGATGGGCGACAAGGGTGTATCACCTACCACTAGCCCACGTGATGTACTAGATTGAATAATATAGTTTTTTTGAAAGATTTTCTAAATGAATTATGAATGAATTTTTTTGGAATCCTATATGAATAGGATAAATAGAATATTTTTTAGGTTTTATTATCTTTTATAGTGAAAGATGGTTTTGTGGTAGAAATTTGTTAAAGGATGGAACTCTACCTGTCAAGTATATATTTTATTCTTCTCTTATTCTGTGAAGAAATTAGTCCTTAAACTTTTGGTAAGGAATCTTAAAACTAAAAATTTGTTATCCGAATACCTTATGTTTTTTTGAACATATGATATTTTAAATCATCACTGATTGATGGATTTGAGGCCCTTAATTCTATAGTTGTTTGTTATTTATGACCTCAATAAATCCCTATAAATATTAATGTTTTTTCTTTAATTATGTGAACATTATTTCCACCAATTTTCTCCAAATTTAGATCATAATTTTTTTGTGGATTTTTCATTCCCCTTTTCCTCTTATTAAGACTAAATTTTATTAACCCGATTTCTGATGTGGGATTTCCCACAACGGTATTTTCTATTTTCAACCGTTTATTTTCAAATAAAAGTTTCAAATTGAGAGGATTAAATTTATTGAAGGAGGGAGGAATGTAAAACCCCAAGATTTCATAGTATGTTATTTTATCAAAGTAATGCAATAACTTTCACTACACCCAACAATGCGTTTAAGCACACTACGACTTACCAAACTAGATGTTCAAAAGCAGTTATGAATATTATTAACTAAATTTTGAACATTATATAATCCTTATAACATTATAATCCATATTATGTGTTTCTTAGATATAATGTAAAAAAATTAATTTTTTTCAGATAAAAGATTTATTTTTTTAAAAATGAAATTTTACCGCTTTTTATTGGTAAACCATTTTTAAATCCAACATTTGAAACATTTTAATATTCAATTTTATAAAATAAACTTCTTATTTAGAATAGGGACATTATAATTTAGTTTCAATAAATTTTTGGTGTTTTTTCTGATAACTTATATGTTTGGGTGAATATTAAAAAATACTATATTTTAACTGAAAAAAATTGTTTTATCAATATAATTTATGTTGTGGAACTATACATTTTAATGGTTTGGAAGTATAATTAGATTAAATTTTTAACATTTAATCCAATGATGGTCATTGTATGTAATTTCAAATTAAAATTTGACATAAACAAGTGTCAATATTTTGATAGTTATTTTTTCTTAAAATACATTTTTTGGTTTTGACAAGTGGAATTAATTTTAAATTAATTAATGAAACTTCTATGAATTTAAATTTTTAAAAAATAAATTATTTTATTATTCGGAATATTAAAATTATCTTAGGGTGTTTTTTTGGTATTTTTCTGAAAACATTCAAATTTTGAAGAATAGTGAAAAACACTGAGTTATAGTTTAAAACCGAATTTTTATTTAAAAAATTATTTATTTTATATAAATTTATTTTAGGTAAAAATAGATACATAATACCTATATAAGTTCAAATTAATTCATTGGATTCAGTTTATAATAACTTTAGATATATAAAAAATTTATTGAACTTTTTACCGTCTTTAGCCACCTCCTATGAGCATTTGCAAATTTACACAAAACATAAGTTTACCACAACTGTGAGTTGAATATAAAAACTCCACGAGAAATGGTTGATATTAGTAAGTAAAATGTGGTTCAATAAGATGAAAATAATTTTTGGTGAATCATAACTTTTTACTTTTATTTACCACTGTTAAAAGTAAATTGGGTAATTTATGCTAAAAATGATTTTTTATTACCCTAAAACAAGTCATAATTCTATTAGATAATTTTAGTTCGACCAAAAAAACCTTATGAAAAAAATATGATCCTTTAGGTCCGCTTGGATTTGATTATCACATTTATTATTATTTAATTCATTGAAGAGTTAAAAGAGTTAAAATCAAAGTATAATTAAAAAAATTAATATAGGGTTAAACATAAGATACATTAGACTATAAATATTCATTAGAAAGATAAAAACTATTTCCTAAATAATGGTATTTAATTTATATTTTTTAGACATTAAATAATTTAATTTATTTATGACACAACGATGATGCAGTAATTACCTAATTATTGAACGATTAAAATAATTGACATTATAAATATAGAAAAAAAATTAGATTTAGTATTTTTATGAATTACACTAATTTAATAGGTTAATATGACATATTAGGGTGATTCAAATGAATTTATTTCGATGTAATAATGCTGTTATAAATTTAGAAAAAACAAATTACCAAATCATTTCAAAAATGACATAAAAGAGTTTTTAAAAAAATATTATATTAATAATTGATATTTTATTCTTAAAAATATATGGTATGGACGACAGACTTATATAATGATATTTGTATCATTAATTAACCACTTGGGGTTCTCTTAGAAGTATATAGTTTGTTTATTAAACATATAATAAAAAAAATACAAAGAGACATGTTAAATGTCAAACTAATTAACACAGAGTTAAATCTAAATGATAAGGATAATATAGTGACACAAACCTGTTTAAAACCTGTTGGTTGAGTGATTTTTGACCCGCCCCACCTTAGAATTTATATAATATATTTTGTAGCCATTATAAACCTAAAAGTATTTTATTATAAAATAATATTTCTACCTTTTCCTAAGGTTCCCCCCACCCCTCTTATAAAAGGGCTCTCCCCCTTCTCTCTAATTTACACCTTCAAAGTCTTTTGTATCATCCACACTATACCCAAATACCCTCTCATCTATACTACCTTTATCATAGTGGTCATAATTTACTCAAAAAATCAACCTAAGGATCCCTTTTGATCAAATCAAAAGGAAGAACTCGAAGAAGAGGTAAATATTTCATCACCTCTTTCAAGTTCATTTCTTCTTCCACTTCCTATTTCGTTGTTGTTTCCATTATAAAATAATAACTCCAGTGTATTCTATATACTTTGATGTTATTATAAATATAGTACAACCATATTAATTATTCTATCCATCATTTGAATGACATGTCACCATACGTGCGTACATACGACTTACTGTCTCTACATCTTAGTGTAATTTTAATTCAATACATTATTATTTGGATGGGTATAATAATGATATGTAATTGATTTAAATAATAAATTTAACATGATAATGAATATCTATATAGGATATACCATCCAATTATATATTAATTTAATATCAAGAGAATGATATTTTCCCTCATGTGTACGTACGGATTACTATCTCCACGAACGCGATGAGATTCATTCCCCATCGTAATCCATTCAAGATTAATTTTCATTAGGTTATTAAAAATAAAGTTTAAAGACTAAATATAATTCTTAACATGAAAAAGATACATCCTATTCCTAAGAAACACTACTTACGAAAGAAGTCATATAAAGGAAAACGAATCAGTTAACACCCGAAATGACGATAATACAAAAATATTATTAACAAAGAAATATTAAAAGATCATATATAATATCATATTAATGAATATGATTATTGAATAATTTTATAAAAAATATTTCACCATAATACAAGAGGTTAACCTTCCATCAACCATTGAAAATAACAAGGTAAGGGTTAATTCTGCAATCTCTTTATTATCCAAGGTTATTTTTACGTAAGTGTCTACTGGGACCTCTTTATCATCCATATCCATGATTCGTAAAAATATATTTCAAATCATTTATTACAAGAAATATGGTAAAATAATGTATACCCTTATTTATCATTATATATTTTTTAATTAATCTTTCTATCATTTTCCAAATAAGTTACTTTATGACCTTTTCGACAAAATTAAGATTAGAATGTTTTTTTAACTTATACGCTGGGGGTGGCTATTTTTGGTCTTTAGAACAGTGTCGATGCTTCCCTTAAAACCTTATAATAATATTTTCAAAATAAATTTTTCTTTAATAATTATGTGACTCTTAAATAATTTCAAAATAGAATGGGATATTTCTTTAAAAAAGGTTCTTATTTCATCTATGTCTACATCTGTTGATGGATTTTAAGTTTATTTAAAGATGATTTATTATGATACAAAACATCCTTATTGTATTGATGTTTTGGTGATATGTTTGATTATGGATGTGTTATTTTTATACCGTTCATGGTTTATGGTTAATGTATGGACATTTCGTATGCTAGTTTTATTTCTAATGCTTATGTTATATTTCAACCTTTTTATATGAGGAATGTATTGGACATAGTAAGTGATTGGTGGAGCCCGCTATAGCTCCTCGATGCATCGGTAGGTCTCATTAGACAACTGGATGTGGAATTGGCCAAGGCCTTTCCCAATTTGATATATTGTTTTGGTTGAGGCCTTAATCATTTTTAGATTTCTTGGTCGAGGACTTGACAAAATGTTTCAGAATGTATTGCATTATACATTCCCTCATTATGAAAATATTATTGACGGTTCATGTGGTCATTCGACTAGTAGAATACCCATGATTATGTTTTATTATTTCATTATTTACTTAGCTCATATTTCTTCCATAAAAGTATTCATGTTTATTATTGATAAAGGAATGTGGTTTTAAGTATTCACCATGCTCAATATTTATGTTATCTTCCACTCTATTTCTTACCCTTATTGAGAATTTGAGCACACACTTTTGATATGATTCATTTTTCTAGGATATGTAGAAGTTAGTTATCTGTAACATGTTGGCACAATCTTGGAGGATTGGATGTTTGTAATGGAATAAATTCATGTTGTATCTCTTTTCACGTTGTAAAGTTGAACTTCTGTATGAATCTTGTTTCAAATATTAATAAACCGATTAGTCTTTTGAGACATGATTTCTTTGTGATCATGCCAATTTTATGTAATAATGCACCGACTCTGGGATTCTGGGGTTGGGCATTATGGTTGGTATCAGAGGAAATTTAGCACAAAACATGGAAACTAGATTTAGATAAACTCTAATAAGATCACATATCCCTAAGATAGACATTGAGGATTAGTATAGAAGAACTTCCTAAAATTTTGGTATTATAGAGATTTTGTGAGTTTTACAAACAATACATTCATGTCTAGATACAAGCAGGTAGAAGTGGATCTAGAACAGATGTACCTATGGGAAAAACCGAAAAACATCGTTTTGTTCTAGACTCGAGTGGGAATTGGTTCACGATAACGGGCCTTGCTGTACTCTTGGTTACGACACTGCCGGGGGATATTATTTGGATAATTCTCATTTTCATTACAAATAATTATGAAGGATTTACAAGTATATACCTCTTCAAAGAAATTTTTGTATGATTATAGATTATATCCAAAAACTGTTCAACTTTTGTTAGGTATTTTACGAGTTTGGAATTATTCATTTCAATTCATAAATGACCTGGTGTATGACATTGTAAAGAAATGGTGCCCATTAGAAGGAATTTGAACTCCAGTAATACGTATGATTCAATGAGTAAGAAGGATCATATATTTCACGGTATTAACACAACATTTAGAAGGGAAATAGTATCCTGTATATTCTCAACATTTGAAGAAATAATATCATGTGTTAAAAAGATAAGTAACGAATTCTATGAATCCTATGTCTTTCAACGGAAGCACGAGAAGAAAATGATAGAAGAGAGAAAGATGGATAAAGGGAAAATAGAGAAGAAGGATTTTCCCATATGTGATAACTGTGGAAAGAATAACCTTGGTAAATTCATATAGGGAATGAGAGTTTGTTATAAGTGTGGAGAGAAAGGACACCTAGTAGGTGATTGCAAGGTTAAGAAAAAGGTTTCAAATAAAAAATGATTCATCTGCAAGGTGTTGGGACACTACGGGAAAGGATGTCCCAGTCATCAGAGTATAACACAAATGATGCTATTAGATAATAATCAAGTTATGATACTATCTCATATGAAGAGGAATGACTAGTGTTATTATGTTGTTATTATAGAATTATATCATATCAGTTTTGTAACAGAAATATATTGGTTTTATGAATTATGGAGATAAATAAGGATTGTACTACAATACTATTTTATTGAGGATTTGAGATTATATGGTTATATGAAAAGTTAATTAATAGTATGCTATACTTTTTTGGAAATATATGTTTAAAGGAATGTTAATCCTTAATATGGTCTTGATAATGATGTAGGGATTTTGGAATAATAGGTTGTCGATTTGGATAAATTATATTGGATATTACTAACTACCTTGAAACTGATTAATGATTTGTATATTTCATCATTGTTGGAGTATACATCATTTTGGATAGAAAGAGTATATCTTGTATTCTATAAGGAATAAGGGATCATGAATGTAATCAGTAAGGTTTTATGGTAATTCAGGATGTTGCAGTTTTTTAAAAGAATACATGATGAAGGTGTTCACTTATTTTTAAGTGGAAAAAAGGATCTCCGTTGCGTTTACCTTCCTTATTAATTTTGTACTGTGAGTTTGGAAAGAATTATTTTGGATAATTATAGACTGAGATTATTTTTAGAATGCCATAAAAGGACAACCCAATGGTCGGGTGACAACCTGTCGCATCCAACAAGGCCGTGAGACTTAAACCCGCAACTGAAGGGCGACAAGGGTGTATCACCTACCACTGGCCCACATGATGTCCTGTATTGAATAATTTAGTTTTTTAAAAATTTCTGGCAGATGAATTATAAATTCATTTTTTTTGTAACCATATATGAATAGGATAAAAAAATATTTTTTAAGTTCTATTATCTTTTATAGTGAAAGATATGTTTTTGGTAGAAATTAGATAAATAATTAAACTCTACTTGTCAAATATCTTTTTTTCTCCTCTTATTCTATGAAGATATTAATTCTTAAAATTTAGGTAAGGGATCTTAAAACCAAAAATTTGTTATCCCAATACCATATGTTTCATTGAATAGATGATATTTTAAATAATCATAGATTGATGGATTTGTGGCACTCAATTCTACAATTTTTTATTACGGATGACCTCAATCACTCCCTATAAATATTTATGTTTTTTCTCCAATTATGTGTCTCTAATTTCCACCAATGTTCTCTTAATCAAGATCAGAATTTCGTGGTGACTTTTTTATTCCCATTTTCCTCTTATTAAGACTAAATTTTATTAACCCAATTTTTTATGTGGGTTTTCCCACAAAGTTATTTTCTATTTTCAACCTTTTATTGTCAAAGAAAAATTTAAAATTGTGAGAACACAATTTATTAAATGAGGGGAGAATGTAACACCCCAAGATTTTATAGTACATTATTTCTTCAAAGTAATGCAATAACTGGCACTACACGCAACAATAAGTCCATATGCACCAGGACATACCAAACTAGCCGTTCAAAAGTTGTTATGAATAGTATTAATAGAATTTTGAACTTTATATAATCCTTATAATTTTAGAATCCATATTATTATTGTATTATATATAATGTATGAACAAATTCATTTTTTTCCAATAAAAGAATTATTTTTCAAGAAATGCAATTTTAACGCCTTTTAAAGGATAACATTTTTTATAAACAATATTTGGAACATTTATATATTCAATTTGAAAAAATAATCATATTCTCTAGAATCGGGACATAATAATTAAGTTTCAATTAATTTTTGGTGTTTTTCTGATAACATTCATTTTTGAGTGAATAGTGAAAAATACAATATTTTAACTGAAAACAACATTTTTATCAAAATAATTTATAGTGTGGAATTATAAATTTTAATGTTTTGGAAGTATAATTAGATTATATTTTTTCCATTTAATTAAATGATGGTCATTGTATGTAATTTCACATTAAAATTGGACATATACAAGTGTCAATATTTTGATAGTTATTATTTATTAAAAATTCGCTTTTTGGTTTTAACAACGGGAATTAATTTTAAATTAATTAATGTAACTTATATTTTTTGAAATTGGTAAAATATATTTCATATTAGATTTCAGAATATAAAAATTATCTTCGGGTGAATTTTGGTTATTTTTCTGATAACTTTCAATTTTTGACGAATAGTGAAAAACGCTAAGTTATAGTTTAAAACCGAATTTTTATTTAAATAATTATTTATATTATTTAAATTTATTTTAGGTCAAAATAGATACATAATAACAATATAAGTTCAATGTAATTCATTGCTGTGAGTTTATATTTACATTATATATATAGAAATTTTATTGAACTCTTTACCATCTTTACCCGCCTCCTAGGAGCATTTGCAAATTTTCATAAAACATAATTTTACCACTTCTGTGAGTTTAATTTCAAAAATCCGAGAGACACGGTTGATATCAGTAAGTAAAATTTGGTTCAATAAGATGAAAATAATTTTTGGTGAATAGTAAAGTTTTACTTTTATTTTCCACGGTTAAATGTAAATGGGGTAATTTGTGGTAAAAATGATATTATTATAACCCTAACACATGTCATAATTCTATTGGAAAATTATAATTTGACCCAAAACAACCTTAGGAATAAAATATGATCCTTTATGTCCACATGGATTAGATTATGATATTTAGTATAATTTAATTCAAAGAAGAGTTAAAAGAGTTAGAATAAATGTTTAATAACTAAAACATTTTTATTATAGGGTTACACATAATATAAATTCTCCTATAAATATTCATTAGAAAGATAAAAATATTTCCTACAAAATGGTATTTTATTTATATTCTTTAGACATTATATAATTTAATTTATTGATGACACCATGATGATTCAGTAATTAACAAATTAATGATAGATTAAAAAAATTTACATTATAAATATCCACATAAATGTAATTAGAGACTTTTTATGAATTCCACTAATTTTATAGTTTAACATGAAATATTAGGGTTGGTTAATTGAATTTTTTTCTAGGTAATAATGCTATTATGAATTTAGAAAAAAATACCAAATAGTGTCAAAATTGGCATAAAACAGTTTTTAAAACAAATATTATATTATCAATTGATATTATATTCCTAAAAATATAAGGTTTGGACAAAGGTCTTATATAATTATATTTTTATTATTAATGAACTACTTGGGGTTCTATTTGAACTATATAGTATGTTAATTAACCATATAAGGTAAAAATACAAAGATATATGATAAATGTCAAACTATTTAACTAGGAGTTAAATCTAAAATATAAGGTCAATATAGTGACATAAACCTATCTAAAACCTATTGGTTGAGTTTTTTTCGAACCATCCCCACATTATCCTTTAAATAATCCATTTTGGAGCCACTATAAACATAAAATGATTTTATTCTAATATAATATTTCTAGCTTTTCCTAAGGTGTCCCCAACCCTCTTATAAAAGGGCAACCCCCCCCCCTTCTCTCTAATTCACACCTTAAAAGTCATTTGACTTGGACAAACCCTGACCAAATACCCTCTAAAATGTCCTACCTTCATCCAAGATTCCTTCATTTAGTCAGAAAGCCAACCATTGGAGCCCTTTTGATCAAAACAAAAAGAAGAACCCAAAGAAGAGGTAAATATTTCACCATCTCATTCAAGTTCCTTTCTTCTTCGACTTCTTTTTTTCATTGTTGTTTCCATTATAAAATAATAACTATAGTATCTTCTATATACTGTGATATTATTATAAATATTTTAAAACCATATTAATTATTCTATCCTTCCTTTCAATAATATGTCACCATTCGTGCGTAGGTACGGCTTACCGTCTGCACGTCGTGGTGTAATTGTTATTCAATACATTATTATTTGGATGGTTATAATTATGATGTGTAATTGATGTAAATAATTAATATAATATGAAAAGTATTCTTTATATATGATATAACATCCAAATATATATTATTTTAATATCAAAATAATGTTATTGTCACTCGTGTGTACGTACGGATAACCACCTCCACGAACGCGATGGGATTCGTTCCCCATCGTATCCATTCAAAACTAATTTTCATTAGATGATTAAAAATAATGTATAAGGACTTAATATAATTCATAATATGAATATGATACATCAAATCTATTACAAACATTACTTACATAACAAAGCATATAAAGGAAGACGAATCATTTAACACTCGAAATGACGATAATACTGATATATTATTAACAATGCATTGTTAAAAGATCATATATGATATCATAGTATTGTATATGATTCTTATATAATTTAATAAAGATTATTTCACCATTATACAGGAGGTTAAACTACCCTTGACCAAGGAAAAGTACAAGGTGAGGGTTTATTCTACAATCTCTTTATTATCCAAGGTTGTTTTTATGTAAGTATCTACTGGGACCTCTTTATCTTCCATATCTCTGTTTCTTAAAAATGTATTTGAAAAAAAAAATTAATAGACAACAGGGCAAAATAATTTATACCCTTATTTAACCTTATATGTTTTAAAAGGAATCAATCCATTGTTTTACAAACAAGGTACTTTATGACCTTTTCAACAAAATTAAGATAATAATGTTTTTTTAACTTATAAGGAAGGTGCGGCTATTTTCAGCCATTATAACGTCATCAAAACATCCCTTACAAGATTATAAGAATATTTTGAAAATAAATGTTTTCTTTAAAACTATGTTACTATTAAATGATTTCAAAATAGAAAGATATATTTCTCTAAAAAAGGTTTTAATTTCTTCTACGTCCACATCCTTTGATGGATTTTAAGTTTATTTGAAGTTAATTTATTATGATACAAAACATCCATATTGTATTGAAGGTTTTTGTGATATTTTTGACTGTGGATGTGATATTTTCATACCATTCATGGTTTATGGTTAATGTATTGACATTTCTTATGCTTGTTTTAATATGAATGATTATGTTATATTTGAACCTTTTCATATGAGGAATGTATTGGACTTAGTAAGTGATGGGTGGAGCCCGTTATAGCTTCTCGATGCATAATTATGTCTCATGAGATAACTAGATTAGTAATTGGCTGAGGCCTTTCCCAATTTGATATATGGTTTTTGCCGAGGCCTTAATAATTTTTTGACCTCTTGGCCGAGGCCTTGACAAAATGTTTCAGAATGTCTGATATTATACATTCCCTCATTATGAAAATAATATTGATGGATCATGTGGACCTTCTACTAGTAGAATACCCATGATTTTGTTTTATTAAGGAATTATTTACTCAGCTCATATTTCTGCCATAAAATTATTCATGTTTATTATTGGTAAAGTCATGTGGTTTCAATTATTCACCATGATTAATATTTATGTTATCTTCCATTGTATTGCTAGCCCTTATTGAGTATTTGAGATCACCATTTTTGTATGTTTTATTTTCATAGGATATGAATAAGTTTATTATGAGTGACTTGCAGGCATAATCTAGGAGGCTTGGATGTTTCTAATTGAATAAATTTGTGTTGAATCTATTTTCCAGTTGTAATTTTAAACTTATGTATGAATCTTGTTTCCAATAATACTAAACGGATCGGTCGTTCGAGATATGATTTCCTCGTGATCAAGCCAATGTTATGTAATAAAGCACCGACTATGGGCTTCTAGGGTTGGGGCGTTACATTGAATTTAATAATGGATAGATGATCATCCCATGCTCCACCGAATTCTATAAAACATTTTTGAAACATATCCTCCAATCTTCCTATCGTCCACATGGACTATTTGTTTGTATGATGATTGTACATTATACCCAAAATCTGATTATTCTCTAATGTTATCTACAAGACATTCAAAAATAGTAATGTAAAAAATATATATGTCCTTTTAAATTATCATGTTTACTCAATGTAATTTTAAAACCTCGTAGAATTAATCATTATATAACTCGTCCACTAATTGAGTCTCTAGAATAGGTAAAATGAGGGAAACATTCATCAGCTAATTGACAATCACCAAATCATCTCTATAAATCCTTAATATATTGGGTAACCCAATCCCAAATTCTATCATGATTTCCCCCAACTTCATCAATTGTATTGTATGTGGATGGAGAAAACCACTATGATGCAGGTGTTCAACCGTCACCCTCTGAAAGGCAACACATCGAGAGATGAACTCATCGATGTCTCTCTACATCTCTAGCCACCAGAACCATTATATCAAGTTTTAGTACATCTTCATCACTATAGGATATACTCCCCATCATGATTAAACTCTTCTATAATGGGTTAAGGGACAACTAATCCCATGTACGGAGATCACATCACTATCTCCCATTGGCCACCCAGGTATTTGATCACATCATGCTTGTTGTTCAATCATCAAATCACACATTTGGCCAGTATCTTATCATTATTTTACATAGTACACTAAATATGATATTACCACCAAGGGATCACATGTCATATATCCCTGATCTTCCAAAACATTCATCCTCCAATCAACTAATAAGTCATAAAGTTCAACTACCACATAGAATTCCACTAACAAGACTCCTACTCAGCCTTCATCTTATAGCTAAGAGAATTCACAATGATATTAACCTTACCTAGAGAATAATCATTATAAAATTCAAATTTCTAAGGATAATCTACCTAGAGACTCTCTCTCTCTGATTCAAACCCTAGTAAGTAATGATATATAGAAGGCACTTTTAATGTGTGTAAATAAAAAGCCTCCCACTGATGAGATAATATAACCAACACATTAAAGTGTAGACCATGGATTCCACAGATTTTTGTCCCATCAATCATCTCTAAGGTGGTATCTCTATAACATGACGATCATTAGGAACATATATAAGTTCTAAATACTATATCGGATGGAGAAAATGATTTCTTATGGGTTTACCCTCAACCCAATGTATCACCATCCCAGAACTAACCCCGGCCTCCATCCCTTCACGATAGTCACATTCATCATATATATAATAAAACCATAACTAAAACACTTATTCTAATTAATGATAGAAAAATATATATCATAATAATATTTAGACATAGATATATCACATATCCATATAAGATATCCCTAATAGATATCCCAAGTCATGAAATTTAACTAAAAACTAATGTGCATCACAAATACAATTATATAAATGGAATGTGAAACTATTTTCCTAGTCATGATGCATGAAAATACATGAAATATAAAAAACCATATTTCAACATATCATACATCTCCCACGATTAATTTAATAGATTTTAGAAAAAAAATTCCCCCACAATATAGAATCTTTTATGTCCACTATACAATTTAGGAAATGCACTATCATGGTTCCTTTTCATGAGTCCCATCCCTCTTGTATAATATATATCCTATCCCAAATCATGAAAAATAGAATAACTAAGTTATTAAATCCTTCATCTTTGATACCATTTTATAAAATCATTAACAAAATCAACGGTTCCCATCTGGAGGGTCACATGACCTCATGTGCACCTCCCCATATGTAAGATGGTGCCAACTAGAAGATAGAGTCTAAGCCATCCAGTCAAGATACTAATCCATCAATATCATGACATCGAGAATATATAAAATAATAGTAATAAAAAATATGTTAAATAATCCTTGTAATTATGAGGAAATGGAAATATAGAGTACAAGTCATAGGAGATATCATAAGCTCCCAAAGTGGTAAGCAAAAAACAAGTAAAATAAATTACTAGTAATAAATAAAAAATTGATGGTCCTTCAGTGTCTTACCATGTCCAATATGTGCTTTGTACGCCTCTGCTCAGTTATGAATGATAAGGTCCTTTCCCATCATTGGGTCTCTAGTCATGAAATATATACGCACTATAAAATGTCTGAGTAGGGTGTGAGAACAATACTCAATAAGACACCACCAATGCACTCTTAAATAAAGATAAAATAATATATAAAAGTGCATATCATGATGTAATTAAATTCCAAAATAAACATAAAAATATATATTTGTTAAGTCATTAAGATATGATTGATCCCCCCTGAACCCCAGCACCATCAGTTTTGGCTCATTGTTGGTAAGGATATCAGATAGGTCAAAAAAGTATTTCATTTAAGGTAACATACCTCATCCCACCCAGACCATGGTTTTAATTACGAACACCACACATTCAACCATGTCAATACCTAATCAACAATCCTTTTAACACCCATGGTCCATGTATATGGGAATACCATCCCCTTATGCACGTACCTCTATAGGTACAGTCTATCCCTCCTTTAAGGAAATTTGGATCACATCACACAAAGCTCAAGGATCCACATAATCAATGAAAATAAATGAAACATAGTTCCATAAGCTATATAAAAAAATAAAAACATTTTATAAAATGTAACAATAAGGAACGCTAAGATCAAAAATTGGGATGAAAACATAATCACAAGGTCATAATCACGAAATATTCTTAACCACTCACAAACATACATGAAACTCATATCGAACATGGGTTAATCAAGTAAAAAACATATCATTATAACATCATATGTATAGGAAAAAATGGTAAGGATCATCCTACATCATAATTTTAAATGTCAACATCATGGTTCTCCAAAGGAGTCATCAATTAATCCATGATTGCACACTTATCAGGTCATGATTCACCAACCGAATACTCCTAAATTCAATCACTGAAAGATATCAAGATCTTTTAGAAGGTATTATATAGATCTTGAAGGCTCTATGGTGAATAGTGGGAACTATATCATTGAGATTTACTATAAACCGCCATCATGGTGTAGAGGTAACCACTATAGTGTAATTTTAGGATGTGAGAGAGCACCACATCACATATCAAAGGGATGAATCATGGTATTGAATAGATTACTACAAAGTGGAAAGAAGTGGAAAATGAGATAGCTAATATAAATTAGAATACTAAGGTGTTGAAAAACTCTTAATTCTAAATGGTTTTGTGATAAGGATGAGTGTTGTTGTATGGATTTTTTTCTACACTCCTTTGGATCTTTGAAACAAATCCTATGCGATTAAGGGAAAAGGTATTTTCCCTATTTTTTGGCATAAAACCCATCATTTAATCCTCTTGAATTTTAGGTATTTAATTTAAAATTTAAGTCTACTAGTTAATTCCAAAATGTATCGCCAAATAAAATTCATAATATCTTATTAAATTATTAATTATTAAAGACATAATTATAGAATTATAGTTATTCTAGCTATCTAAAACTGATGTGTAAAAATTCATTATGGTGTGGTCCATGATGGAAAAGTGCATCCATGACAATATTTCCTCCTTGTAAAAGGTTGTGGTGCATACTTCATCAATCGACACCACCATGGGTGTGTCCTCAACTCTACAGTAGTACTATGACATAACAACCTATACCATGGAGTGGTTCTACCATTTATAGAAATAATTTTAACTAAAAACACATAAAATGTTCTTAAATCTTCAAAAAACTGATAATTCTTTACTGTGAATGGATCAAAAAACAAATGAAATGTGAAGGCATACTATTAATTTCATTAAAGAAAAAAATTAAAAAAATCAAGACTGGAATTTGTAGTTTTGTGGTGGACATGGGGATCACTGGTAGAGGGATTCTAACCATGAATCCTATGATGCATTGAATTTATGTCCAAAATCAATTATTTAATTCATCAATGAATAAATAATTTCTATTTAAATTAATTACTCATTTATATAAATTAATTATAACTTCTATGTGATAATCCAAACTCTTGGATTCTAGGGTGGTGATTTATTTAGTTCTAAAGATAAATATGAAGTGGTTGGTGAATTTTCATTTTTTGGAATGGGAAATACTAATTTCAGTACCCCCTAGAAATATTATTTTGTATCTATTGAAACCCATAATTATTTATAATAATTTAATTTTCATTGAATATTTTTTTAAAAAAATTGGTTAATTTATCATTTACAAAATATTTATTCTTAAATAAAAATTTCAATTAACATGTTTCATAAATTAAAAATTCATCCTTAATTTTCATGTGATAATAAATAGATTATGAATGGGTTATGATGGATTGGATATCCAGTTGGGAGGTGTAAGAGTATTTGGCTGGTAGACTCAGTTACATGACATGTAATAGAAAAAATACATGTCATATACCAAGCTCCACCGCACTTGGATGTGCTATGAAATATATGATGTTTCAAGTGGTAAATAATACATAGTGTACTAATTGATTGATAAATGCACCATGTGATGACTGAGGAATACAATAAAATAGATATTTGGATTACACATCCTGTAGCTAGTTCACACACCGAGTAGTATATGTGGTCTCAAATTTAATTTCCTAAAATATACATGGTAAAATGCATGATGGGTTTTTATACATGATTTTTGGGCATTTCATTTTAGTAACATCGAGGTTACATGCACTGTATCCTGTGTACATGATCTGCACCACATAATATTCAATGTTTAAAAATTATGTTGATCCCTTGGACATATTTCACAAATATATGGAAAGAAATATACATAGCATGTAAATCATTCTTACACACCATTTATCCCACCCAAGATGCATAAAAATACCTATGGAATATATAACACACACATATAATGATAAAATATGATATCTATATAAATAAAACAAGTCATTATATGTTGATAACTACATGAATAATTTCATTTTTTGTTCCTTAGTGGTTTTTTGATGGAAAATGGTAGTTTATACTACTAGAAGATATCAAAAAAATAACCACTCCTCATGAAATTTAATTTGTTTTTTACATAGGGGATGAGTTTGATATAATTTTAATCCATTAATGTTTTCTCAAGAACATTTAATATTTAATTAAATAACTACTAACAATTCATTAATTTAGGGTGATATATTCAGAATAGAGAATTGGATTGAAATTATAACTCTTTGTTTGAGTTTATAATGGTAATTTTTTCATATTTAGGTTGTAATCAAATTTAAAGACCCTTTTTCATTTCCATTATCCTATTTTTTTCCATTTTATTTTCATCCCATTCCCTTTGGCTTCTCACATGCATATCTTATCCCACAATAGGTGTCAAAATATATTGATATGGAAATGGGAGGGATATGGAGTCAACACCATATTCATATAATCTAACTTGTATTATGGTGTTATAGGTGTCAGGTATGGATCTGAGCTAAAAGATTTGGAGTATGATTCCATGAAGTAGGATTTTGGATCATTTTTTTTCATTGATCCTTGTATATCATTTTGTTATATTTTAATCTATTTTATATGTTTTTAAAGTACCCTTAGGATTATTGTTGATAATTTTTTGGAGAATAAAATGTTTCGGGGTACAAATGGGGTTTCATTTTAAGAAAAACCAGTCATGTGGTGTGTAGTTCAAGAACACATATTGTGTATTCATCATTTTGGTTGTGGGGTTTTACATGAGGGTTACATGAAATTTTTCATTAATACATTCCATGTAGATCCACTCAATGTGTAGTTGGATGCATGGTTATACTACCCATTTGGGAAAACATGGTCATGTTAGGTGTGTGGGTAGGGCCAATATAGGGTACACAGTCAGTGCACATGTGGAGTAATTGTCCTGACATCATGTGTGTAATAGGGACATGTACCATATGTGGGATACATGTAGAGTATGATGGTGGCATGCCAACATCTTGGGTTATGCATGCTAGGATGGATTAAGGTATATTTTAGGTTCAAGGTTTTGGTGGTAAAAGTTATATTTATGAGGTTCACATTTTTTACACCCTATATTGTTTTTTATTCTATTATCACCATGTAGATAGAATTGGGCTTACATATATTCCATTCCATGTGTTTTCCGATTTATTATTCAATGGTTTGGACCTTGGGGATATTAAAGGTTGTGAGTGTTATTTTTTGAATAGTGTGTGGTCTATAAGGTTGACTCTAAGGATATTAACTTAGAATACTCATGAGGGTTGATTCATGGTGTTAGACCTAAGTGATAGTTTTGATATTTTTATTAAACTTTTCTAGAGGATGTCACATAGTTTAGTCAGCGGTTATTTCATATGGTTATAAAAAGGTGGGAATGAGTAGTTTCTTGGATATGATTCTTAGATACTTTCTTGATGGTTCGATCAATCATATCCTTTTGGAAGGGGTAATTTCAAGGGGTTTTAGGTATAATTGGGTGTCATTTATTTGAATTTAGATAGGTTTTAGTTTCATTTTTAGGATAAACTTGTGGGATTTGTGTTGTTCAAAGATTTTTTCTATACCAGTGAGGTTGAATGAGGTTTTTTTATATTGGTATTTGTAACATGTTATGGATTTGTCAAATGATCCCCTTAGAGAGTGTCTTATTCGTGTTGTGGTTCAGGGGTCCATGTGACTGTATTGTTATTATAATAACCCTATGTGTGTTAGTTTATGTTTTGATAATGGGATTGGTTGTAGTCCTTTCCTGGTTATAGTGGCTTCTAGTATGAATGAAAAGTTGTGGTAGTTACATACTCATGTTATGATGTATTAGGGGACATTTTGAGATATTTATGGATTGGGAATTGGCTTTGATTTTGTGGGTTATTGGATCTAATTTTTTGGTAGTTTAATTCTCTCAACAGTAGGATGTATTTTCCTTATTAAGAAAGTGGTGGTTTCAAAGATTTTATAATTTTTCATGGTGTACTTATGGCCTCCCTCTATCATTAGAAAAATTAAATCCATGATAAAAAACATTTTCTGGAATGGTAGTTTACTCAAAAGTAATATTATCACAACTCTATGGAAACAATGTTGCACGCCACTTGGGTTTACAAGTTATGTAATAAAGTACATCTTTCTCTTCAACCAATAATTGAAATCCCATTTTATGTGGATATTGATCAATATAAAATCTACCTTCTTTCAAGTCCTCTGATCAGGACTTCTTGAAAGACTTATAGCAGGAAAACTAGGTTACTTCGAGTCATCCATATTGAATGGTCTCATAATTGTCTTTCAAAAAATCTTCATGCACTCCCATTGGTTGGTCTATATAAACTATTGTCTTTACTTTTCATACTCCAACTAGACTGGAGTCCCCTTAACTGATCAACTCAACCCCTCAGACCCTATAATTGACCACGTCATTTCAATCCATGATCAACTAGAGAATGTGTACATGCTACATGATGAAGTTGTATTGACAGTTTTCAATTATGACTTCACCAAGCAGAAGGATCTGCTTATTTGGGAGGGGTCTCCAAATGGTCTAATTTACTCCAAAATATTCTACATGCATGTTCTTTAAGGTGATTCTAAATGGATTTGTGTCTCAAACAAAAATTGGTTTCTCCATTCTAGGTTCACAATGCTTTGGAGTCTTTGTCTTAACAAGGATCTAGTAGATCCAAGCCTTTAATTCATTGGAATTTATGTGTGCTCTAAATATTTCCTTTTTCATTAACACCAAGAAGATCTGGGTCTCCTCTTCTTATACTAAAAACCCACCTCAACATTAGGTAAATTGTTCCTCAACATTTTTTCAATTCATCCCCCTCAAACAAAAATTGTCAAGTACTTATTATCTTCTTTTCTCGACCACCAACTACCTAAGAAACTCAATGTCCTATTCAGGGTGGCCTTTAAAGAACTGATTAACATCTTGTGGAGAGCTAGGAACCAAGATATTCCCATCCAAGAACACATTAATGATCAGACTTCCATGGAGTATATCATAGTGGCAATACACAATGATAAAACATAGCATACAAAAACATGCAGCAACTCGATGATGGATTTCATGATTTAGAAGCTGTTGAAAATTGCATGTAATTTCTCAAGAGATCATGGAAATAATTGTGTCTTTTGGAAAACCCCATTTTCTTATTGGATGATATGCAACAAAGATAGAGCCTAAAGAGGTATCCCGGGGATGTTAGGATATGGTTCCATCTTCAAAGTCCACAATGGGGATGTTATGGAATTCATTCCTGGTCCTTGTGGCCATGTCACCACCTTGTAAGTAAAAATTATGAGACATATTAGAGAGAATGATATTTCATGTAAATGTAATTGGAGAAACATCTAGTATTAATGTGATTCAATCACCATGATTTAGGTGATTAGAATGGGAAAATTTCACCTCTCATGAAAGGTGGTAGTGAAATGGTCCAAATGCCTCAATAGACTTTCATCTATGAGCTGCATTATCACTCACACCTTTCAGGAAGAAAACTATCTTGGGGATGATATTCCAAATATAGGGGTTATTAAATGGGGATTCATACACTCGAGTACTCTTCCAGGTGACATGCTCCTTATACTCCACTAGTACAAATGTAAAATACCTTGCTTCAGACTCTTGTAATCTTTATTTTCATTAATTTAGAATCATATGAGCACATTTTTCTTAGAAAAAATATACTAGATACATGGGCATGCATGAATAGTCATGAAAAGGGTCCTTGAAGACAAATATCCATTCCAAGGGCCATGGATAGTTATGGTTATTCAAGGAACCCCAACTGATGATGTGTGGTTTTTAGAAGATGTAAAATCTGAGGAGGGTTCAAAATCCATTAAGGTTCTTTCACTTCTTAGTAAACATATTCGTACTATGAGGATATGTGAAAAATATTTCCCTAACTTTTACCTAGACCTGTGGGTCTAGTAAGAGTATGTTGGATTTTAATAGGGTTATAGACCCTATGAGTTTTGTACCTTTTATTTTTATGCCCTACATTTTCTCCTATGTGCCTAGAATTAGAATTTTAGTTTCCAGAGACTAAAATTTTTCTCAGGTCACTCTCTATAGGTTTTTGTCCTGATGAGATTTGTGTCACTTTTCTTGGTAGTTTATGGTCTAGGGATTTGGGGCATTATGGGCTAGAGTTTAAGTTCATATGGCTTTGACCAAAGAAAATATTTTTTAGGGTCATGAATCTCATGGACCTAGTATATAATATGTTAGAAAAGATTCAAATCATGATACCCAGGGTCAAGAGTGCCCCAACATATTCTCGAGATTGGATGAAAATTTTGTAAATCAAGGTTTGAGTTTATCAGGTCATGAGTAATGACTTGGGACAATCATAAAAAGAGTGGTGAAAAAAATTGGGCTGTTGAGGGAAATCATGACAAGGTTAGGGGTCACAAGAATTGAAATTTCCTTTTTTAGAGTGATAGATTTGGTTGACAGCCATAGACGTTTATGTAGGAGCCATGGGAATACTTTCATAGTCTAGAAAAGGGTCCTTGAAGCTGGGTATCCTTTCCAAGAACAAAGAAATCTTAATGAAAGCCTGATGCACTCAAGTGATAAACTGGGTTATATTTATTTTATGTAATTCTAAATGTTGGTAAAATCACAACATACTCTAGTGGGCTGAGGAAAGTCACTTACATCCTATTGATGAGGAGTGACAAACAGGAGATGGTCTACATAATTTATTTTCATGTAGTGGGGACATGTTTTCATTTGTGGAGTTTAAAGTCATATGGTGAGTACATAATTATTTTCATTTTAAGTTTATGCATCATGAACATACCACCATGAAGTTTAATGTCATGAAGTAAGGACATGCTTCCGTGCAATTTTACATCTTGTGGTAAGGATGTATGAACCATTTTTAAAGGTGGTAATATTATTTTTGGGTCAAAATAAGGGAACTTGGGTGTCACAACATATCCCATTAAAATTATAATCAACCAAAATGTTGTTTGGGGTTCCCATTTAGGGTAATGTCTTGTGGTGAGGATGATGCAACATCGTTTAATGTCACATCATAGGGACATATACGAACTATTTAGGATCATGTGGGATAGAATGTAAATTGATTTCTTATTGTGGGGGCGTGGAACATGATTCCATGTAGCAATCCCATGTGAATGGGGAAAATAGAGGTCACAACCACACCATACACCTTTCTAAGAAGACCCAGGGAGAAGGGCCAAAAAGGATTACGAATCCAGCTGGTCTAGAAGATGAAATGTATGGGTTTCACTACATATCTCATGAATATTAGAATCAAACCACATGTAGTTCTAGAAAAGTAAATTCATTACTCAGATCTACCCATATGTTGAGGTTGGAATTATTTTCATTGATTGTTGTAGCTAGACCATGGATTGGAGATCCTGGTGTCACTACGTGTCCAATATGGGTAGGAATCAAGCTACATTCATATCTCAAAGTTCCATATAGTTTAACTTCATGCATTAATGAAAAATTTAGATTGATGTGAAATAGTGGGAACATCATGGTTGGACCCAAGGATAGAATCCTAGGTTTCACAAATTATCTCATGGGGATGAGAATCAAACCACATGTAGTTTTTGGAAGACTGTTCAGTTTAATTTTGTGCAGAAAAGACATCGATAATGTAGTTTAACGCCATACGGTGAGGACTTATGTCATTACTTTTATGGTCGACCACTCAAGACCATTATTGATCTATTGTGTAACTCCATTCCTTTCTTGTGAGGGTAATTCCCTACATTAATTCCTAATATCATGTGATCTATGCTCGGTGTGAGAAACAAGGATCATCACAGGTTCTCCTATAGTGTAGAGGAAAAAGAAGGGTATAACACATGCACTTTGTATGATGTAGTGTATTGAATAAGATATAGAATCAAGGCATCCCTATATATCTCATTGGGAATGAGAATCAAGCCATAACTAGTACTATAGAAATAATGTGGTTTAATGTCATCTGGAAATAACATTGACCATGTAGTTTATTGTCATGTGTCAAGGACAAGATGTTCGATGTGGTTTAACATAGTGTGGTGTGGATGAATAATGGGCCTTATGTTGATGTGGATTCTTCATTTCTTAACATCTTATGCAAATTATTTCTTGAGAAATGTCACATTTTTGGGAGGTGTGACACGATCCACATCAATAGTGGCAAATTAATTGTCTTCATTATGATAGACCTTATGTGTGATCTAAGATCCTTCCCATTCGGGATCCAATTTTGGGGGATTATTTCCTGATATTATCAAGGCTTATAGATCCAACACCAGTTCCCTTGTAAAGAATGATCAGAGGATGAAATTTTTATTGGAATCACATGCAATCTGATTCTAGTGGACTTCAATGTTGTGCAATGTGCACATCCTCTTCTCATATTTCTCTCCCAAATCATCTATCCATTTCATTGGGTTTTCAGAATCTTAAATTTATCCTTAAATAACTATTTTGAGTGAGTGAATATGGATCTCTATCAGAAAAACTACCTTAGTAACATACCCTAGTGAGTATGGTGTTTCTTGTGTAGTCGTACGTGTGGTGGTATGGTAGTCCCATAAAGCATGGAGGGGTTAATCTGTCCAATATTTATTATCCTTGTTCACAATGACATAGTTTATATTCAATAAGGTATTATTTAAGACCTATATATATCCATTTGACACTACAAGATTTCATGACAAGTGATTGGACTCGATGTTGTACTCCTGGTAAATCAACTCCAACTCCATGGAACAGAATTTGGTGCATTTGTTTGTCAATATTGTGTGATAGACTCCAAAACTGGTGATGATATGGGTCTTCATGAATTTTATGATATTCTTCATCCTGAATTATTTTATTGGTATCACCTCATACCATTTCGAAAATATTTCTATGGCAGTAAGGATGCACTTGAACTACTTAGTGGTGGCCAGGTGATTTGGCCCTACAACATCCATCCCCCAAACTAAAAATGGCTAGGAATATTTAGCAGTATGGAACAATTTTGGGCACTAATTGAAGATGTTTTCATGGATATTAAATTCATAACATTTCTTGGAGACTTCAACAGAGTCTAGTATCATATTTTTCCATTAATATCCCAATCTCTTGATTTGGTGGGAGATCCTAGTTCCAAATTGATAGGTGCCCCAAGATCATATGTGGTCATCGACCATGATTGTGAGAAATTCTCCTTCCTCCATTAACCTAAGGAGAATTCCATAAAATCTTCACTTATATATTACTATTTTTGCATTTTGGATATCATGTAGAGTGAAGTTCACTATCATTCATCGAATCTATTCCCTTCCAGCACAATCTGTTAGGAGAGTCTTATCTCACTGATAGACAATTATATGCTCCATATATCTATCAGTGGTTGTTGGTTCATCATTTTTGGGGGTTCTACTGAACTGATTGATCTCTTCCCTATCATATACAAAAATTGATAAAACCATTCTTCAATGTCTAATATGAAAGGTTGCTTCCTCTAGATCAGGGTTGGCTAGGATGGTAGATGTATTGGCCAGTGTGTTAGTGCAATTATTTTGTGATTAAGTGATATAATGTTGTGTGGGATCAAATGGGAATTCATCGATCAATCCCCTGACATCGCCATTGAGGTGGAAAAGTTCCTCTTTTTGATAGAATATTTACTATCGACCTACTTTATCCCTAACCCATGATCCCCATTGAGGTTCAGGTTGGATATTTGATGTTGCAGAGCTAGTTCCAATCCAGCTATGAGGTATCAGTATCTAGGATCATTATTTGTGGTGCCATCGAATAGTGAGAAATAGTAGAGAAAAAATACTCTATCAACGGAGACTAATACAATCCCTATACCAACCAGATTGAGATGTGAGTTTTTTACTATAGTACCAACCGAACTCTGAGAAGTTCCATCAAAATACATCTCCTATGATTGGGGAGTTTCGTGGGAATAACAGAAATTGTCATTAGGGAGCTCTTTGTCTTATGGTATATTTTCTGGGGTAGGGTGTGATGTGAGGAAATCTGCCAAGGCTTTCCTTTTCAATAGCATCATTGATATGAACTGAATGTCATATTGCTCTAGAATGACCACTCATAAATCCAAACATACAATCAAACTAGGGAATCCAATGAAATAATTATGTTCGTCAATACGAGAGTCCAGCAGGACCTTATGGTACTACAAGTAATTTCAAATCTTTTTCACTCCAAATATGAGTGCAAGGTAGTTATTTTCGACATTAGAGTATCTAGTCTCAGTATCTAGCATGGCCTAGCAAAGATAGTAGAGACTATTCTTTTATATCACATCATTTTTCTATGTGAGGAGGGATCCTAATGAGTGTCCCATAGTGACCACATACAAGAATAGTGGTTTCCCCGCCACTATGATAATGTGAACCAAGGGGTAAAGAAGCCACTTCTTGAGACTCTTGAAGTATTTCAAACATTCACCAACCCATTTGTAGAAGACTCCCTTAATCATTAGCCTAGTGATGCGTATTTCCTTACCTAAAAGGTTATCTATGCATCATGAATGTTGGAAAGGATCACTTTGATTCCCCTTAGTTCTATCAGGTTTATGGGGGAGAAATTACAAAAATATCACTAGTCTTCTCTAGGTCAACCTCAAAGCCATGGTGGCGTATCACAAAGCCAAGTAGCTTTCTAGATGTTACCCTTAAGGAAAAATTTAGTTGTTTTATATTTGGACAATGTTTTTGTATCTTGTCGAAGATTTCTTTGAGATCCATGAATTGATTACATTTATGTATGGATTTAATGATGGGTTATTTTACATAACACTCACCTATCCTTCTCAAGAATGGATTAAATATGTGATTCATGGCATGATAATATGTGACACCCACATTCTTTAATCAAAAGGTAATGACCTGACAGTAGAAGATCCCGTGTGGTGCCCTGGATGTAGTTGTTTCTTCATCCTCAGGGTCCATCTTGATTTGATTTTAGCATGTGTACCCATCCATGAAAAAATGGCCCAGAATCCAACACTTGCATCAATCATATGTTTTTTATTTGTAATGGGATATAATCCTTTGGTTAATTCCGATAATGGTCATTGAAGTCAATGTATACATTAATCATCAAATTATTCTTCTTGATGAGGATGATGTGGACAAGCCATCTATGGTATTCTACCTCTCCGACAATGTTGTATTTGAACATATTATTGACATCTGCCTCTACATTGGTGGCATGGGAGGGGTGCATCCACATTGTTAAGAGATTGAATCATCAATGCTCAATGGGTAGTATGAGATTATTTGTAATAACATTATGATTCATTCTGGCCATTTATGTGTAATTCCAGGTGAACACATATTAGTGCTTCTTTAGAAATCAATGTACATCTCTTGCTCTTTGGGGCGAATGCTGTCACTAATCAAGAGAGGTTATGGTTCTTCTTCTGTCCCTATATTTATCTTACGAATCTTGTCTATGGTTGTGAAGATGCCTTCTGAGAATTATCAAGGGATGTTTATGATATCACCTTGATCCTTTTTCATGTTTTTGGAGATTCATTCTCGTGAATATGGTTGTCTAGGGGCCTCTCTGTCAGTATCAAGGTGAGTGATTCCATTAAAAGAGATATCACCATCCCCTTAAATTTGGGTTGTTAAATATGGATGTCGGATATGATTATCGCTTATGAAAGGAGAGTTTTTTACCTCTGAGGTAAGATATTCTACCTCAACCATGTTTATGTGGTGCACATAATCATCTTAGAACATATTATAGGGATTGAAAGGGGTGGTGCATAATCCACTAGGATCTATGACCCGTATATCATCATCTACCACCAGTTTATTGCCTCCATTGTTGTAGAAATATGCTTCAACATATATGTCTCTACAAGCCTTGAGGGGGAGCTATCATTGTGTAGTATGTTGACATTTCAATTGATTCAGTACTTTTGAAATTGATGGAATGTTGATGCTACCATGAGGTAGCTATGGAGACAGGGCCTTCCATAAAAGAAATTATTTGTGGTATCCTACTATATTAGCATGAAATTATCATTAGATGTGATCTCCCCAAATTGGGATTTGAGTCTGATCTTCCATAGGGGTCTCTACTCACTCTTTTAATATGTTTTGATGGTCATATTTGTAAGAAATATGTCATATTAAATGTACCCCAATTTTTGGAGGGTATGTACTAGAATAATATTGATCCTTGATCCATTACGAATCATCACCCTTTGGTCATTGTCATTATTGAGTCTTCTTGAAATGTATATGGGACTGATATGACCTTGGATGTCCTCCTCTTGATCTTGATTAGTGAATTATATGGAAACATGGCATACTAAGGACATATAATCCAATCAATATACCTCGATGGTAGCTACTTATGTATTGAATTCATGTGGCCTTCAGTGGGATTTGATGATAGCCTCCTTGAGATCTTTTGAATGACAGACTGCATTTAGGATTGGGAGCTTTGCTGGGACCAAAACTGTAATGGTTGGTGTCCTGAGAACCAAATGTTTTGTACTTTTATTACATGACTGTTCACTAATTATATATTGTTCATTTTTCTGAATGACTACAATATTATAATATCCTGGAATTTTTTTTGCATAATTAAGGTCATGAAATATCCCCGCTATGATGAGAGCCTTGAAATGATAAAACAATATTCTTAAATAATGTTCTAAAGTTGGATGACATACTATGATAGGACACATAGTATACAGACTGTCATGTGCGAGTACTCGTAAGAAGATGAGACTCTCTCTCATGGAGTTCGCACTCGATAATCTCCAAGATGGGAGATTCTGAGAACAGACCTGCTAGTATAAATTTTGCATGTCTTGGTGTCATCGGACATTGCTATCTACGGGAGTGTGTAATGTTCCTTGGACTGGAAGATTATCATTAACTCATGTCATGACTTGCGCAATTAGATATACTGACAAAAACCGTCATGCAGACATTTGGCGGGAAGTATGTTACATTGGGTGCATCACGAGTTACATGTTGTTAATGGATAAGTCAAGGAAGGATTTGTCCCTTCTATTTATGGAAGTTTTTATCTCAGCCTTTTGATTAAAATAGAACTGTCACATTAAATTCCATGTCCATGGTGTAAACGACGAGTTTATTTTAGTTAGTCAAAGAACGACGAATCAGGCATATATGTTTACGACACTACCATGAAACCTGCTTGTTGAGATATCAAGACAAAGGGATTAAATTACATAATAGGCATTTGTATGAGGTGATACGTCAATGCGGTGTCAACTTCTTTCTCTTGGGTGCCTTTACCCGTTGCTATATAGTAATCTTGGTCTTTAGGCAAGCTCGCCTAATGCCAACGAGAAAGACGCCTAGACGGTCACACAATAAGTGTATTCAAGTATCTCAAGTAGAATAATGATTATTCCCATATGTGGTTTAATAATTATTCAAGGAATACTAAATCATATTAATGATGTAAGAAGAAGGAAATGAAAAACAAGATATACATGCTGTGTATTAAAGATTACACGTCGTGTGGTTTTTCATGGAAAACAGGTACACGCCCTATATTAAAAATTTCCCGCCGTGTAGTTTTCTTTATGAAAGGAAATGAATAAATGAAAACAAGATATGAATGTTGTGTACATTGAATGTATATTCTGTGTAGTTTTCAATGAAAAACAAGTACCTGACATGTATTTATTAATACATGTGGTGTAGTTTTTTTAGTCAAGATTTTGAGGATATAATATTGTTTTAAATAATATTTATTATATTCAGCATGGGCGCATGTCAAGAAATTAATTATTATACATGGGGGTTTTAAATAATATTCAATGAAATAAATAAAATGCATAACGCGTTTATTTATTTTCATAACTCTATAACCTCAAATATGATTATAAATATCCTCACAACCCAACTCTTTTCCAACACACAAGAGAATCGTTCTACACAAGAACTCTGGAGAATTCTTTCAAAGCTGAAAGAACCTCTTCCTCCAAGAATTCCATCAAGGCCGAGAGAGATCCTCTTCCATTAGATAAAGACGATCTAAGGCTAACAACACAAGAAAAGGATTCTCCACACTAGCACCTGGAGACTAGTTTTGTGATGTCCCGATATACGAGGTACACGTGTGGATCACAGCTAGAGGAAGTCTATACATGGTTTCCGTGACGCAATGATGAATCACATCGGAACGTGATCAAGAACATCAACAAAGAAAGAAAAACCAAAAGTTATTTCTTTTCAATTGATTAAATTAATTATAATCAACCTGTAACGATCCTACTTTGTGGTTCTGGGACATTTCTTTTCTTTTTCCATTTCTGTGCTTCGATCAGTGGAGACTGGCATTTATCGTCGTATTGATCTCGGATTGATAATTGTTAATGACAAAAAGCCAAGTGGGCACATCCACCCATGTTCTTCCGCTACGCCCAGAACCTTCAAATGGTATTAGAGCGAGGTTACAATGTTGATTATAGTTATTTAATTTTCGTTGATAATTTACAGATTTATATTTGATTCAATTCGAAATAAATCGTTCTATAAATCTGAATAAACGAGATCTGTTCTTCCTCCTTCATTTCTCAATTCACATCATAGAAATGTCCTTTTGGTTTTAATTTTGATTAAAATAAAAATGTGGAACTCATCCAGAGGATCTGCTCTTTTTGTCTATACAACACGTGAATACACGGCGTGTAATTAAAACTACACGCCATGTACTTAGGTTCAATGAACCGGAACTGGTTCGCAAAACCATGCCATGTGAATTGAGTATGCCTATGTTTTTATTGCCCTGTGTTGACCAGACATGAACGGCGCATGGAAAACAGGGATACACAGTGTGTATGTTGGAGCAACACGCCGTGTAGTCCAATCCGGCCCAAGTGAAACCGTGTACAAAGGAGAAGTCATGTACCACGTACATGGGATCTCCAGGCTGGTTACCACGTAACAAGGAAGTAAACTTCATTTATGATTTATCTACACTCCTGTACTACAAAATTTCCAATGTTGAGAAAACACGCCAAAGCCCCCGATGTATACTTTGGATAAAGGGTGAAAGGAAATACATGTCGTGTAAATATAAACAATAGGCCGTGTACTTTCCAGAAATTTTACTAGGTTTCCTCCAAAAGTACAAAGACCTGTACAAGGGATATAAATGAGAGGAATCTCAAGTAAATTTAGAAAGGAATTTAAGATAAAGAATTTATTATTTATAAGATCATAATTAATTGAATTCAAGCGTGACTTATCATGAATAATAGAATGATTAAAAGAATTTGAATTATAAATATGCGTAAATGTCGTTGCATTCTATGGATGATCATGAGCTAGACCAAAGACCCTTTTATGTGTGTTTCATTTCATTTAAATTTATTTAAATTTGTTGGCCTGCTATCCTTCTTCCAATAAAATGTAGGGCCTGCGTGCCCATGGATTCTTTAATGTAAACACAATGTTATGGAGGATCACCCAAGCCGGAGGAGACAGTTCAAAACCTGAGGCTGAGGTGAAACCAACCCAAGAAGATACAAAGGTGGATAGGTGGGTGATGAAAAAAACAAACCATCAGGTTCAAGGTGTTTTCCCTAGGTCAGGGATAGCTTATCAAACTACTAGATAAGCTAACCAATAGATGCTCATGATCGTGCCATCTTATTTTATTTCTGTTTGATTTCATGGTTTATTTATTATGTATGTGTTGTCATGATCACATAATTAATGAAATAAACAAGAATTCAAAGATATAATAAAATAAAAACCAGACAATGGGTAAATATTATCGGAACATGGTTAATTAATTAAGAAAGAATCACTTAATATTAACAAATATGTGATAATGAAAAAATAAGTATATAGAATAAAATCCTTCAAATACAATATTAAGTCAGACCAAGCCTTCCATTACGTGATTAATGGCAAGACTCAATAAAACTATTTTTTTCCAACCCTTGTTGGGACACTTACTTTTATAAAGGAAGCCCTTATGAAAGGTTTCGGGTTGACTTAACCATATTACATCAAGAGAAGTATCCCTTGCTAGAATTGATGTAATATTGGAGGCAAGAGTTGAGGAAATCCAATTTATTATTTCAGTATTGGTGAGTCCACTCAATAGATCAAGGAACTGTAAGCTCACAGTTGGCAAATACTTGCCTACCTAAATAACTTCAAATAGCTTGACCAACCCTTTTTGGGGTTATATGAAGGGGAATATGGATCCTTTCCACTAGAATGTCAAAGCAACTGGACATTCTGTGTTCAATGGTGAGGAACATTGGGACTCGATAAAATAGTTGGATAATTAATAAATTAAATTATTATTTCTTATAAAATGTAATCAAGAAAGTACTAATAAATCTGCTCTTTTAAATAGTAGACTGAAGTTGAAAAACTCGTCAACCACATTTTCTCTGTGATCAATTCTGTAAAAAGACAATATCCTCATCAGCAGTAACTTTCAGGAATGGTTTAGGTGCCTTCGGTTTATCCTATGCCATGAAGTAAAGTATTACATGCTAGAGTCCTCACTTCCTGATCCTCCTGTACAAGGGGCATGTGATGAAGATTTCCCAGTCTATGATCAATATTTAAGAGATTCACATGACATTAAATTTTTGATGCTATAATCAATGTCAAGTGATCTAATAAAGTCTCATGAGGACATGGATTCCTATAGCATTCTGAAGCACCTCTGTGGTGTATACCAGGAGAGAGCAAGATAGGCAAGGTTTGAGACCTCCAAGGCTCTATTCCAGAGCAAGCTTGGAAAGGGTTCCCCAGCTAGTCCTCATGTAGTCAAGCTCATTGGCTACATTGTGTGCATGAAGGTTCTAGGGTTTAAACTCCCTAAAGAACTGGGTACCGATCTCATTCTTGCATCACTTCCCTAGAGAATCTCAAACATTGTGGTGAACTTCAACATTAACAAAATTGGGAAGTCTTTGTCTGATCTTCTTATCCTCATTCGCCAAGTGGACAATGACATGAAGCGTGAAAAGCCTTCTGTCCTCATGGTGAATAAAAGGAAATGGAAGGAGAAAATCATTAAGCCCAATGCTTCTTCAAGGCCCTCTAAGAAAAGGAAGATCAAAGGGGAGGCAAAGGAACATGATTTTGTCTGTTTCACACGTGGAAAGAAGGGCCACCGAAAGAAAAAATACACCAATCCAAGGAAGAAAGGGGTAGCTTCAGGTGCGTTTTTTATCGAATTCAGTCTATCTATTTATACTAATTCGGTATTAGATACTAATTCTGGTGCTCACATCTGTATCCAAATACATTAACTAAGTAGATTCAGAAATATTGACCGAGGTGAGGTGGATCTATGAGAAGACAATGGAGCCAAACTCGCTACTGTAGCTATCAGAGACTACCACCTCACATTGCCTACTGGGATGATCTTGGTATTAAAGGGTTGTTATTATGTGCCATCTGTTACTAAAAACATTATTTCAGTATCCATATTAGATACTGACGGATTTATATTCATGTTTGGAGATGAATGTTTCTACTTTTATAAAGATAGCATTTGCTTTGGTAGGGCACATTTAAATAATGGAATTTATGTGTTAGACTACAGAAACCAAGTAATGGAAATATATGACAAAGTAAATTCACATGACTCATACCACACCCAACTTTGGCATCACCGAACAGGACATGTCAATGAGAATTTTTTCACAAAATTTCATCAAGATGGATATTTAGATTCTTTAAAACTAAAACCACATGGTGTATGTCATCCATGTCTACAAGGAAAAATTTCCATAGACCGATTTATTGGGAAAGATGAAATGGATTAAGAGATTCTTGAATTAGTTCACACAGATGTGTGTGTACCATTTACAGTTGAAGCATGGTGTGGGTTCTCGTACTGCATAACTTTTACTGATGATTTTAGAAGATATGGATATATCTACTTAATGAGGTATAAGTCAGATTCTTTTGATCGGTTCAAAGATTACAAGAATGATGTTGAGAACCAGCTTTGTAATAAGATTAAGAAACTCAGCTCAGATAGAGGAGGAGAATATCTTAATGAGGAATTCATTTATTTCTTGTGGGAATTTGGGATTTATCTCAACTCACTCCTCCTTATACACCTCAGTGGAATGGTGTAAGTGAAAGGAGGAACCGCACCCGGTTGGAAATAGTGAGATCAATGATGAGTCATGTGAGTCTTCTGATATCCTTTTGGGGATATGAATTACAAAAAGCAGCACACATACTAAACCGAGTACCAAATAAATCGATAAATGGTATTCCATTCGAGTTATGGAGTGTACGCAAATCCATGTTATCGAATTTACATGTGTGGGGTAGCGAAGCATTTGATAAGGCCTCTTTAGGTAACAAACTTGCACACTGAGGCACAAAGTGTATATTTATAGGATATCCCAAAGAAATAAGGGGATATTACCTATAAAACCCCTCATATAAAAAGGTAACAGTGGCAAGACATGCCATATTCCTTGACATGGAGCACATCTTCAAAAGAGATAGTGGGCGAAAGATAGACTTCGATGAAGTCAAGGACCATGATACACAAAAAATGGTACAAGAACAGATTCCACAATGCCCCGTGGAAGAACAATCTATTCCAGAGACACAAGAACTGTGTAGGAGCATGAGAGAGGTGAGAGAACTAGAATGATATTGTTTTCTTATCACCGAGGATGGTGACTCATTATTGGTTTACAATGATGATCCTCTTACCTACAAGGAAGAAGTTGAAGGCACATACGCTGCCAAGTGGAAAGAAACCATGAATTCTGAAATGGATTCCATGTACCAAAACCAAGTCTGGATTTTGGTAGATCCTCCAGTTGATATAAATCCTATTGGTCATAAATGGGTATTCAAGATTAAACTGGACATGGAGGGTCAAGTCAGCACCTATAAGACACGACTGGTTGAAAAAGTTTTCAGACAGCGTCAAGGAATTGACTATGATGAAACTTTTTCACCGGTTGGATGCTAAAATCCATCAGAATACTATTGCCCATTTCCGCTTACCATGACTTTGAAATTTGGAAAATGTATGTCAAAACATCATTCCTTAATGGGAACCTCGAGGAAGATTTATACATGACACAACCTGAAGGGTTTGTGACTCCAAAGAATGTCAACAAGGTATGCATGTTGCAGAAATCCATTTATGGATTAAAGAAAGCATCAAGATCATAGAATATTCATTTTGATGAAGTTGTAATGGAATTTGGATTTATTAAGAATTAATCTGAGCTTTGTATCTATAAGAGGTTTTGTGGAAGTACATTTTTTTTCATAATAGTATATGTTGACGACGTATTATTAATGGGAAATGAAGCACCTGTCTTACAGTCAGTTAAGACATTGTTGCATAATTGTTTCTCTTTGAAATACCTGGGTGAGGCCGCATATATTCTTGGGATCAAGATATATCGTCATAGATCCAAGAGAATGTTGGGCCTGAGTCAAAGTATATACATTGACAAGATACTGAAGACATTCAGTTTGGAACAGTCCAAGAGGGGACTGTTTCCAATTTCACATGGCATTCATCTTTCCAAGAAAATGTGTCCTTAGACACATGGGTAAAGAAAGATAATGGAAAGGATCCCTTAAACATCTGTGATTGGGTCAGTCATGTATGATATGCTATGTATGAGGATAAATGTTGCTTACGCATTAAGTGTGGTAGGCAGATACAAAGCTGATCCAGGAGACCTCCATTGGATGGCAGTCAAGAGGATCCTTAAGTATCTGAGGGGTACTAAGGATATGTTTCTGGTTTATGGAGGAGATGAGGAACTAATTATCAGCCGACATGTACATGCTAGTTTCTAGACAGATCAAGATGACATGAAGTCGCAGACTTGATAAATATTCCATTTGAATGGAGTTGCAGTGAGATGGAAGAGCTCAAAGAAAAGTTTGGTGGTAGATTCTACAGTGGAGATTATGTATATCGCAGCATCTAAGGCAGCTAAAGAAGTAGTATGGATGCGATGCTTCGTCCAAGAGCTGGATGTAGTACCGAGCAGTAATGATCCTATCACACTATAATACTGTAGTGGTGGCACTTTTAAAAGATCCAAGGTCACATCAGCGGACAAAGCACATACTTTGGAAGTATCATCTCTTAAGGGATTTTTCTCAGAGTGGTGAAGTTGTAGTGAGCAGCATTTACATGGAAGACAATGCGGCAGACCCCTTGACTAAAGCCTTGAATAAGCAGAAACATGATCATCATGTGAAGTCTAGCGGACTAAAAGTCATAGGTAGTTGTCTCTAGTCCAAGTGGGAGTTTGTAAGGGTTGGTGTCCTGAGAACCAACTGTTTTGAACTTTTATTACATGAATTTCCACTTATTATATATTTTTCATTGTTCTTCATGACAATAATATAATAATGTCCTAGAATATATGTTGCATTGATAAGGTTATGGCATATCCCCGCTATGATGAGAACCTTGAAATGCTATAACAGTATTTTTTAAATAATGTTCTACATTTGGATGACATACTATGATAGGAAGCACAGTATAAAGACTGTCATGTGCAAGTACTCGTAAGAAGACAAGACTCTCTCTCATGGAGTTTTCACTTGGTAATCTCTGTGATGGGAGATTATGAGAATAGACCCACCAGTAGCAATTCTGCATGTCATGGTGTCATCGGACATTTCTATCTATGAGCGTGTGTAATGGTACTTAGACTGAAAGATTATCATTAACTCATGTCTGGACTCATGCACTTAGATTTACAGATAAAAACTGTCATCCAGACATTTGGAAGGAAGTAGGATATGTTAGGTGCATAATGAGTGACATGTTGTTAATGGATAAGTCGAGGAAGGATTTTTCCCTTCCATTTATGGAAGTTGATATCTTGGCCCTTTGATTGAAATAGAACTATCGCATTAAATTCCATGGCCATGGTGTAAACAAAAAGATTATTTCAGGTAGTCAAAGAATGACAGATCAAGCATATAGTTTTATGACACTACCAGGAAACCTTCTTGATGAGATATCGAGTCAAAGGGATTAATTTACATAGTAAGAATTCGTATGTGGTGATACGTCAATGCGGCGTCAACATCTTTCTCTTGGGTGCCTTGACCCGTTGCTATACAGTAATCTTGGACTTTAAGCAAGATTTCTTAATGCCAATGAGAAATAGGCCTAGAGGGTCACAACTAAGTGTATTCAAGTATCTCAAGTAGAATAAATATTATTCTCGTACGTGGTTTAATATTTATTCAAGGATGCCTAAATCGTTTTAATGATGGAGGAAGAAGGAAATGAAAAATAAGATATACACACCATGTATTAAAGATTACACGCCGTGTAGATTTTCATGGAAAATAAGTACATTCCGTGTATTAATAATTACACGGTGTGTAGTTTCTTTTGAAAGGAATGAATAAATGAAAACAAGATATACACGTCGTGTACATTGAATGTAAACGATGTGTAGTTTTCAATTAAATACAGGTAAACGCCATGTATTTATTAATACACACAATGTAGTTCTTCCAATTTGGATTTTGAGGATATAATATTGTTTTAAATGATATTTATTGTAATCATTGTGGGCATATGTCAAGGAATTAATTATTCGACATGGGGGTTTTAAATAAGAGTCAATGAAATAAATAAAACATGTAACGTGTTTATTTATTGTCATAACTCTAAAACTTCAACATTTATTATAAATATCCTCACAACCCCAACTATTTTCCAACACACAAGAGAATCATTGTGCAAAAAAACTCTGGAGAATTCTTTCAAGGCTGAAATAACCTCTTCCTCCAAGAACGCTCTCAAGACCGAGAGAGATCCTCTTTCATCGTATCAAGAATATCTAAGGCAGACAACGCAAGCAAAGGTTTCTCCACGCTAGCACTAGGAGACTCCTTTGGAGACATCCTGAGATATGAGGTACACATGTGGATCACGGCTAGAGGAAGTCTACACTTAGCTTCTATGATGCAACGAGGAATCACATCAGAACATGATCATGAACATAAATGAAGAAAGAAAAACCAAAAGTTATTTATTTTCATTTGATTAAATTAATTATAATCAACATGTAATGATCCTACATTGTGGTTCTGGGAATTTCCATTTCTTTGTCCATTTCTGTGATTCGATCAATAGATACTGGCATTTATTATCATATATATCCCAGATTGATCATTATTAATGAATAAAATCCAAGTGGGTGCATCCACCCATGTGCTTCCACTGCGCCTTGAACCTTCAACAATGAGCTAGTTTAGAACACCATACTAATGCCCCAAAGGATGGATCTTCTAGATATGGGGTTTCTCTTGGGAATGTGGTTTAGGGGTTGGAGAATCCAAGGTGGGTGGACCTGGTGAATTTACAAAAGTTGATGAAATATCTACTACCAGTGGTGTAAGTCATGCCAACCACCCTTGTTTTCTATGTTTATCCTATTGGACCCCCTTTAGCTCTTCATGCAAGACAATATATTTACGTGATTTTTGGAGGGATCTGAGAACCTTCTCACCTTTTTTGATCCTATTGGAGTTCCTGACCTCAAGTCCCAACTTCATATATGTCCTCTATAGGGACATGAGTTGAATATTAAGTCTAACTACATCTGTTTTGTCCACTTTATCCTCACCTATGACACATGTGTCCACTTTTTCCTTAGTTATATGTACAGAAACCAGATTTGAGGGTATACTCTTAATCATTGAATGGGTCTATCAAGTGTATTGTGTTGACATAACCCTAGATGATCTCCTATTATGATGAGTACTCCATTGGGTGGGGATGTCCATTTCGTGCCAATGTTGTAGGGAAAATTTATCTAGGGTTAATTCCTACTTTGTAAGAGAATATGACTCTTCCCCTTCTATTATATTCCACCACTGGTCATCACACCCACCTTTGGGAGTCACATCTAATGCCTCTTTATTGGTTAGTGGTGCTGCTGTTGGCCTACACAACTATGCTCTAAGACTAGCATGGGCTTGATCAATAGTATTATGAACCATCCAATTGTCGAATTTTCATTCATGTCTAGTTGGGACTTCTTAAAAATCGCAATCCTCTTCTGGTTGGACGACGTTAATGTAATCCACTTTCTTTGAGGAATTACCCAACACCACTTGTCAAGAATCGATCATGCCTTGAAGGATATCTTGGAAGAAAAAATAATTTTGGATATTATGACCCATCCTTCTGTGGAAATGGTGGTTATTGGGCCGGTCAGTGAGTTTGACCTCATCGGGCTTCCATGGATGAAAATGTATGAGAACGTTATTGTCAATGGATACCATGAAATGACTAAGGACATGTTAATTATGAACAAAGTACACCTTATTCATCCATTATTCAAATCCCAGATTACCCTTATTTCTCTTTGCCTTTTTCCATGGGATATTTTGTGGTTTTTTCAACTTGATAGGAGGTTCTAGGTAGTTTGGCTCCCGCTTTGTCATCTGGGCAGTTTTTGTTACTGTCTTGAGAGTGATATCTTCAACATTCATTCTTGATATCCTTTTTCCATATGCCACGGTGTATGAGTGGAACTTCATATCGGGTCTGTTGAATGACCGCCTCCAAATGCGGGGCTGCTTCAAGAAATTCAGGGAATCCACCCATATATTTCATTTGAATATAAGGTGTATATAACTCATTCCAATGATTTTCAGCATAGATGTCTAGATGTTTCTCTTGCAATAGAGGGATTCTAAGTAAGTAGTTGAAAACCTTCAACCTTGTTATGAAATCATAAACCCCCTCATTTTCTCATTTTTTGTAGTTTTCCCGGTTGAAAATATTTATCTATATTAATGTCGAACTAAATTGTTAATAGAATTGAAAATGGAGGTCTTACCATCTTGAAACAGATCCTGCTGGTAGACTTCTATCCAAAATAAATGTTGGACCTATCAAATTCTATACAAAAAACCTCAGCTTCATTGCCTCCTGTTGATATTGAGGGCCCATTATCATTCCACATTGGGACATGAAATGTGTGAGATACTGCTCGGGGTCTCCCACACCGTTGATGGTGGAGAAGTTAGGGTTTCCAAATTTGGGTGTAGATGGGGTATCATCAACCCATTCGGAATATGGATTCCTTTACAACTACATAGTAATGCACTAATGTTCCATGAATTCCAATCGAGTAGTCGGGGACCCAATGATGTTAAGGAGATATGGTGGAAATGCTACATGGATTGTCTCCCACCCATTGGGAGATGGTGGGTGTTGATGACACAGAACCACGTTTTTCTCTTCTAGATTTTTAATCTATCCCAAGACTGAATGATTATCCTTATAGAAGAGATTTTGTCTTCATAATAGTGTAAAGTCATGATCATTTTATACCTCGTCATGTATATGGGATTTTTTCCAAGACCCAGAGCCAATCTGATATTCGTAAGATCCCATTGATGATGTATCATCTATGGGGTGGAGAAAATTTTTCTATTCCGGGAGTCAATACATTATAAGAATATCTCCCCTGAGTAACCCATTATAATGTCACTGAAGATCCTGTATTTCACCTCCATATTGTGATAATTAGTCATACGAGGAAGGGGCCTCGCTCTTCCTAGTAGGTGATCGAGATGTGCTTGTACCCTTCCCCTTGGAATCATTTCATCAGGGAGGTGGAAACTCAATATTCATAATTTCCATGTTTTGGAGCCATCTCTAGTTCCAAGTTCACACAACCCTCTTTGGTTCATTCAAGTCACCCTCTTCTAGAGGTATTTTTCCTTGTTTTGACCATTTTTATTTGTGTCATGATCAATATAATCCATTTTGAAAGTTACTAAATTCAAAGAGGCATATCGTTCAATTTTTCTCGTTCCATTGCTTTTGAAAAAAAATTATGATTTTATACAGCTTCCCTCAGGGACTTTATTTGAACCCCTGGCCTTATTGGATAGTGACCTTGGTGGGGCATAACAATCCTCACTACATGTTACCACCAATTTGGCCTGTGAACAGATATCATAAGGGATTTTCTGGTCGGGGATTCCGAAAGGGCCCCAACCAGTAGAGGTGGATCTTGTGATATGTGGGATTTCATCATTTGATTCATTCCTCCCAATATGGAGAATATTGATTCCCTCTATGGTTGTGATGATGACGATAATTCCCCCATATATATGTGGTGGGGTTCATTCATGGCCGCAGTTGACATTGATAAGTCTTATTTTTGAGGATCTAATGGCTCAGGTCAGGGATTTGATGACTCCCAGGATGACATAAAGATATAAACACTCATATCCCTATATGGTGGGGTTGTTCTGGGCGGACCAATGATATCTCATGGGTCCTCTCAGGGGAATTTTACCAAGAGTATGGTGATTGAGATATAAATTTCCCCATCCCAATAAGATGGGGTTTTCTTGAAGTTGTTGTCATTTTTTCCCAAATTCACTTAGGAATTGATGATCCAAGATGTTTAAATAGAGAAGGATATTACCCTTAAACTGGTAGTTTGGGTCTTCTCATGGATAGAATATACCACCATTGTAGTAGAGGCCTCTCTGATGTGGCACAATTGTGCTCATATAGGAGTTGGGTGTGATGGTGGCCTGTGATGTCAATCATTTCTCACAGGAAGTGGTATGGGTGATCATAACTTCAGTCTCTATGTTTGAAAAGTTTTCTTATTGTTTCTAGGGGAAAAGTTTGAATTATTTTTGGTTATCCTTCTGTGAATATGGATGCATGAACTGGCTCTGGAGATCAGCTGTTGAAGGGTCGTGATGCATTGGCATCAAGTGTGTTGCAGATTTGTGTTATTATATTTTGATTTCTTATCTAGGTCCATGGAGATAACAACCAAGTCTATATGACAACAATGTATGTTGATCATATGGAGGAGGAACTCATATGATGGATAAGGGATATTTTTATCCTTAAATCTCTAAAGAGTGGTCCACATATTCTATCATAGATATGGCATGAACTTCTTCTCTAGATCCTCTAAGATCTCATAGTCATCTTTGGAGAGGGGCCAGAACATGATGGGAAAATTTTTTCTAGATAACTCTCTCTATATGTCAATTTTCCCTCCTATTAATTATATATACATGCCTCCATCAAATCAAACCATATATGAGGGAACTATTGGTCACCTACTGATGTGAATGGAGTGCTATTAGAAGTTAATGAGGAACAATATATAGTTGACCCTAGTGATTCTAGAACCTCTCTATAAGATGGTGTCAAATTTTGGAAAACCTCTCCATATAGAGGAGTCTATTTAAGAGGATGACTTAATTATCAATGGGAGATATCACTATGGGAAGTTTGACCATGGTGGATGTAGGAGTAGAGTTCATGTGATCAATCTCAATACTACAATTAAGAGGAATATTGTGGTGATTAATGCCTTATACTTCCACATTGATGGAAGTGATGACAGACCCTCATGGTTTTGATAATGTGTCTCGATCAACCTTAAGGACACTAGCACTGAGCAGATTAGGGATATGGGCTATGTTCTAAATTGTGGTTGGAATATATTGAACTACCGTTTTGGATTGTGATGGGTATGTGCCTATTATATGACAGTTGTAAAAAATTGTATATAACCATATAATGCTACATTGATATGAGATTTCTATTGAGAAGTTTCCAAAATATGTTGATGTGTAGTCTCATTATTGATAGGAATGTGTGAATGTCCTGAGTAATGTCAAACACTCACTTTGTGAGCCATAGTTATGAAAATATTATTATTCTAGTCTTGATCCATTGGGATATTCCAACACTATTTCATGGTAGGTATATGAGCCTTCCCTGAGGTTAGTTCCTCTCTCACCTAGTCAGCCTCGACAGGATCTGGAATATGAGCCTAGTTCAAATATGCATTCCCTATCAGAATATTCTGATGGGCCTCTAGAATGGGATAACCAATATTAGTTTTCCCATGTGTTGCATTGAAATAATTTTGGTGGAGTTGTTCATCGGAAAAAATTGGAATATGTGCATTACAATGATGATCTACAAAAATATGTTAGATAGATGCATTGACAGAAATATGAGCCTGCCCTGAGGCTTGTTCCATCTTCAGTTGGTCAACCTTGGCTGGAACGCGGATATATTCTTGATCCTTGACCTTTGGAATATGTCTCTGGTCTTCATTGATTTTAATTTTCCCCTTTCCTGAGGTATTTTTAACTCCCACCTAGTTGGTCCCGGTTAAAACGGGGATATGAGACTGATCTGATGCTTCTCCCTTCATCGGAGTATGTCAATATTCCTCCCAAGTGGGATAATGATTGTGAACTTCCTCTAATATATCCACTATTTTTCAATGATCTGGGTGTTGTGTTGTTATGGATATTGGGATAGCAGAATGAACTTTTGGCTTTATCTACTACAGTTCTAGAATTTTTTGGGGGAGTTCTTCACCTATTGATAAAATGTATTGTCATATTTGGAAAGAATTTGTTGGGATACGAGCCTGAAATTTTTTGTCTCCATCATGAATTGGAAGATAACTTCTTTTAATGCTAGGATATGCTTCCACTTATATCCTCCATGTTCTATTGGAGTATGCCGATGGGCTTCGTATATGCGGGTCAGAATATGATCCTCCCCGTGCTTGTAACGGGAGTATGCTTGAAGACTTTTTTAGAGTGAGTAGTGATATGAGCATACTACTTAGTCCCTGGCTGAGTATGCTGACAGTCATTGTCAGTTTTAGTGGGGAAATTCACCCTCTCATGGATATTAAACACCTTTCTCCACTGATGAGTTTTCCTTGCAGCCCATGCATAGGTGTTAGAGGGTCTTGTGCATCTGATGGTACCCCAAGTAGAAAATTGATGGGTAATAGTGGAATGGTTTCAGTGATGGACATTTGCAGGAGCTCTCCTAGGTGGTTCATGAACTTAAAGGGGTCCATATCCAACATTCTATTCGACCTTCCTTAGATATGAATGGTGGAAGTTATCCTCATGTATTTGAGACTATTTCACAAGCAGTAGAAGTTATAGATGTAGATTATTTGCTGAATTGAATGCTGGATGATGATGAAATCCTCTCAAATTGGGCAGTTGATGCTATATCTACAATTATGCAGATGACAAAGAACAATGATATTGATTAGTACAGTATCATGGGCATAATATGATCAATCAAATAATCATGGTTAATTCATTTGTTTTTTTATTTATAATTTGGCTATTCCACTCATTTGAAATTATCAAATGGAGGATAAGATTATGAGAACCCTATTCACTGAGTATCATTTGTAAGATTATGATTGTCTTATTTCTTAATTTTAAAGGGTTTTCAAAACAATTTGGCCTAATGCATTATAACCCAATTGTTATATCGTTACAGATATTCACATCAGTTTTATCATTTTGTTTGTGTATAGAGGAAAACAAAATATAGATCTATTGGTAATAACTGATCATCTCTTCATTGGAGAGATTCATGTCAGGTTCACTATTTTTGTATTGTTAGGTTTTTTGAAGGTGGAACATGGAATGGTAATTACTTTGATTTTTTGAATGAGGGGTATTTTGTGACATCTCTCAGTCACATAAATTTGTCTCTACATTCATTAAATCTACCCTTGAAACTTACAATGGTTCCCTTATCTATAGTAGGGAGGGACCTTATTTCCAAAGGTCAGCGGTCTTCTGGGTGTTCAGTCCAAATGACTCTTCAGGGCTCAAATTAGTCAAGAGGAATGGAGCTCGACTCATCACACCTTTTGGGGGAAGTATTTTCTACTTTGGGAATCTCATATAGGTTTAAGATATCTTTATGAATCTACTCCTAGTCCTAATAAATGACCTGTTTCCCTGGAAAAATGGTTTATCAGTTAATTCTCTCCATAGACGAAGAACTGGGTCTACTGGAGGGATCCATCTATATGTATCTGAGGTTCTTCATCCAACCCCTTAATGGTGAATAGATTCTTTATGTCATGTATCCTTATAACCAAGTGCTAAAGGTTGTGATTCCTTTTGAGGGGTGGTTGATATTCTGAGGAATATATTGAGATATTATGAAGAATCAATCGTATCCTGAATTTTGTGGGAATTAAAGACCACATAGTTTATTATATTTCATGGCACTTTCCCCATGGTATATAACCTTATATGAGGGGTATTCATTCATGATTTATAATGATGTCTTCATTCGTACATCCCTAATCCCACATGACATATGCTCGGTGTGAGAAACAATAGAGATATATGATCATCCTCACGACATGTATGTATGGTACATGCATACATGGGGAGACCTTGGGGTGTTTGGTATAATGCTCAGGCCTTGAGAAGGAATATTATATATCTTGAATATGGTAGTGATATGAGTCGTTGTAGTTTTGATGATGTACAGGACTTACATACCGAACCTTCCCTATACTATAGATATTTATTATTCCTAATGAGGCGTTTGTTTTGTCCCCATAATCCCATGTGAGCTATGCTTAATGTGATAAACAAGAAGAAACATATGATTAGCCTCATTGCATGTACATATGGGACTTGTGTATTGGGATAGTCCCTGAGGATGTTTGGCATGGATCTCGAGCCTTGGGATGGTGTCCTACTTATCCTAGTTATGGCATGAATCAGAGACCTCATAGTTAATTTAATGTCATGGTTTATACACTAAGGCTTCCCTAAACCATTGTGGTGGTTTATAGTGTAGGTGATATGACCATTATAACTCCCTATTCCCACATGATCCATTCCATTTTGTGATAATGAAGGGATACCATGGAATCAATGGCATTAATTTGGCCAAGGGACCCATATGCTAGCCCTTCCATGGATGATCAATATGGAACTCAGACCATAGAGGGAGGTGGCCTATGTATCCTGAATATGGCAGGAATCATAGTCGACGTAGTTCCATTTATGTTGGGGCTTACATGTCAAGGATACCCTATATCGTTATAGGGGTTTATAAGGATGATGATATGACCATTACAACTCTCTAATCCCACATGTTCCATTTTAATTTTTGAGAAATAAGGTATAGAATGTAATCAATGTCATTGCATTGGAAAAGGGAATCATATGATTGTCCCTCTATTGATGATCAATGTGGAGCTCGAACCTAGGAGGGAGGGGGATACATATCTTGAATGTGGAAGGAATCAGAGTCATTATAGTTCTTTTTATGTCAGGTATTACTCACTAAGGCATCACTATACAATTGTAGGGATTTATAGGGTAAATGATATGACCAATGCAACTCCCTAAGCTCAAATGACCCATGATTGTTTAGGAGAAACAAGGGATAGAAAGTAATCAATGTCAATGTTTTTGAAAAGGGACACATATGTTGTTCCCTCCATGGCTGAAAAATATAGAGCTTAAACCTTGGAGGGATGTGGCCTATGTATCCTGAATATAGAAAGAATAAAAGATGTTGTAGTTCTTTTTATGTTAGTGCTTACACATTGAGGCTTCCCTATCCAATTATAGGGGTTTGGAGGGAAGATGATATGACCATTGCAACTCCATAATCCCTCATGATCCAACATCATTTTTAGAAATAGAGGATACAAAGTGATTAATGTAACTACCTTGGATAAGGGACTCATATGTTGTTTGCTCCATAGACGATCAATATGGAGCTTGGATCTCAGAGGGAGATGGCCTATGTATCCCGAATATAGACGAAATCCGAGTCATCATAGTTCCCTTTATGTCGGGGCTTACATGCTAAAGCAATAATTTTGATTGGGGCTTACACGCTGATGATAGACAACATTTTCAAAAAATGGGATTCCCTGAGATCCATTGCATGACTTGGATTGACACACATATAAGGTGTCATGGGAGCCAATGTTGCACAGTCTGTGGGGTGTTGTATATCATAGATGAAATATATAGTAGTCTTTACGAGACATGGCCGACATGTTTTGAGGGCATCATGAGTCTATGATGACTTGCTCGGAGGGTGTCGTGAGAGCATGTATATCATGTATGGATGCTTTCATGAGACTCGTCTAACATAAGCGAATTCCATTATGTGAGTCAGGTGAGGTTTCTTAGGGACATCGCAGGTCTTGGGTGGTAGACACAACAGGGTTTCAAGATCAAAGTTTCACCTGTAGGAACACTGTATGATGTTCCCTAACACATCTAGAGGGCTCTGCTCATCCTAGATTACATTTTCAAAGGATTTTTTGAAATCTAGGTGACAGGACATGGTGTTGTTGCGTGTCTTTGGATGACACTCACAAAATGCATGAGGGGCAGTGAGCATATCATTTGATTATGTTTTCTATTATTGATCATTGTTATAACCCTTTCATTTTGAATGCCTTCTACCTGTCGCAACTACCAGGCAGTGGTAAATACTATTTTCGACGGGTAATTGTCCCGTCGCAAAAAAATATTCAGCATGTGTTATTTGCGATGGGTCCCGTCACCAATACCAGCGTCGTTAAATTGGATTTTGCGATGGGAATATCCGCCTGTCGCTAATGGTATGTCGACAGGCAGCTATTTACGACGGGACCATTGCAAAAACCCTTTTAACTGCCGCCCGTAATGAATGTGCGTGAAGGTATTTGTGTCGGGGCCCGTCGTCAATACTAGCGGTGGTAAATATGAATTTGAAACGGGGATATCCGGACATCGTTAATAGTATATCGGTAGGTAGCTATTTGTGATGGGCCCGTCGCTAATATCGGCGTCGGTAAATAGGAATTTTTGACGGGGATATCCGCTCGTCGCTAATAATATGTCAGCAGGCAGCTATTTGCGACGGGCCCATCACAAAAACCCTTTTAACCACTGCCCGTAATTAATGCGGGCGAAAGAATTTGTGACGGGATCCCGTCGTAAATACCTAGTATTTGCAATGGTATCCTATCGCAAATAAGACTGTCACAAATTATCTATCCTATATATACCCCCACCCATTTTTTTTCAAATCATTCAGATCTCTCTTCCTCTCTCTCTTTAACTTCCAGTTTTAAGTAGAAAATTTCTTTAATTTTATTTTTTTTATTACAAGAAGAAGAGATAAGGAGTTAGGAGGCGCAAATTGCTTCAAAATATCAAAGGTATTTATATTTTTTATTATTTTTTAAATTATTTTTAATTGTTAAATTATTTTTAATTGTTAATTTTATTTTTAATTGTTAATTTTAATTTTTTTTAATAGATGTTTTAGTAGTTATATAGTATAATTAGATTAAGTGGTTGTACCAAATAATCCTTGTCTGGATACGAACAAGTAGAGGCCGCTCTGGCACAAATTTACCTAAGAGTGAAAACTCTGACAAGGTGTTTCGGGCTTGACTCGGGGTAACCTGGTACACGACAATGGGCCTTGCTGCACTCTTGGTTTGACACTCCCGGAGGATGTTTTGGTAATAATTAGAAATAAATATATATAATTAGAAATAATTAGAAATAGTTATATTTAATTAGAAATAATTATATAATTATTAAATAATTAAGAAATAATTAGATTTAAATATATTTAATTAAAATAATTATCAAATAATTAGGAAATAATTAGATTTAATTGATTACAAATAATTAGAATAATTAAAATAAATAGGAAATAATAAAAATAATTAGGAAACAATTAAAATAATTAAGAAACAATTAAAATAATTAGAAAAAAATTAAAAATAATTATGAAATAATTAAAAATAATTAGGAAACAATTAAAAATATACAATTAAAAATAATTTGGAAATAATTTAAATAATTAGGAAATAATTAAGAAATAATTAAGAAATAATTAAAAATAATTAGGAAACATTTAAAAATAATTAGGAAACAATTAAATTTAATTAGGAAACAATTAAAAATAAAATAATTAGGAATCAATTAAAAATAATTAGGAAATAATTAAAAATAATTAAAAAACAATTAAAAATAATTAAAAAACAACTAAAAATAATTAGGAAACAACTAAAAATAATTAGGAAACAATTAAAAATAATTAGGAAACAATTAAAAATAATTAAAAATAATTAAAAATAATTAGGAAACTATTAAAAATAATAAGGAAATAATTAAAAATAATTAAGAAACAATTAAAAATAATTAAAAAACTGTTAAAAATAATTACGAAACAATTAAAAAGAATTATGAAACAATTAAAAATAATTAGGGAACAGTTAAGAAGAATTAGGAAAAAATTAAAAAGAATTAGGACACAATTAAAAAGAATTAGGAAACAATTAAAAAGAATTAGGAAACAATTAAAAAAATTAGGAAACAATTAAAAAGAATTAGGAAACAATTAAAAACAATGAGGAAACAATTAAAAAGAATTAGGAAACAATTAGAAAGAATTATGAATCAATTAAAAAAATTCAGAAACAATTAAAAAGAATTAGGAAACAAATAAAAAAAATTAGAAAACAACTAAAAAGAATTAGGGAACAACTAAAAAATTAGGAAACAACTAATAATAATTAGGAAAATTACCAAGCGGGATTGACCTTTCATCTACCTCAATTTTCTTTTTATTTGTGTGTTGAGGCTTGACAGGAAACTTCTACCTCCACATGTAATATTTTCTTTTACTGTCAAAATTATCAACATCCTCGCCAGGATAGAGGTGAGGAGGTTTATAATTTTGACAGTAAAAGAAAATATTACATATGGAGGTAAGAGTTTACTGTCAACCACAACACATAAATGAAAAGAAAATTAAGGTAGATGAGCGACGTTTGTTTTTCTATTCAATGATTGATTAACCACCCGACCTATATACATGTCTTCGCATTACTAATTAGTAACATAATTAGTAATATAATTAGTAACATAAATAGTAACATAATATAAAATATTATATTACTCTAATATTAATAATTAAATAATATTAATAATATAATTATTTTATTATTATATGTTTAATATTTATAAAAAATATTAATATTATTAAAATTATAAAATATTTATAAAATATTACAATTAACAACATTTTCAACAAGTTTTTCTCTATTAATAACATGTTCCAATCTTAAAGGGTCACCAATTTTCAGGTCATGCCCAATAAAAAGATTGTGTGAACTGTGTCCAATGTAAACTCTATAATTGTTCTTGCTTGGTTGATCACCTCGCCAGTAGCATTGTAATAGGACAACCCATGTCATGTTTTTCTCATCTATAAGAATCATATCACATGAATTTTTACCTAGACCCTTATTTCATGAACGATTAAGGGGAAGATACTGATGTTCTCTTAATTTTTCAAGTAATAATGATCTATGTAAAGGGTCATGTGAAATGATTCTTAAAGACGAGAACGACATTACTTGTGTCATCCTATTGAAACACTACTTGCGAGCTGATCAACCATATAAGGAAAATTATAGATTTTACATTGGACATGGCTGACACAATATTTTTATTGGGCATGACCTGAAAACTGTCAACCCTTTAAGATTTGAACATGTTAATAATAGAGAAAAATCTGTTGGAAATATTGAGATTTGTAATAATTAGTAATAATTAGTAATAATTAATCAAAAATCAAATAAATTCGAGTACAAGGTTATAAATTGGCATAATTTCTAGTGGATTGGCAGCTACCTTTTGTTCAACGTCTCATATCTTTGCTACTTTCTCCCACTAAAATTAGTATGAAAAATGTTCTCTAACATATGTCAGAGAAAGTTTTTCATACTGATTTCAGTCAGGAGAAAGTTAAAGAGAGATGACTCATCAGACATAAGAGGCTCTTTTCCCTGACGACTCATCTCTTTGCAACGAGATGAGTCGTCATGAAAAAGAGCTGCCGCCAATCCGTTGGAAACAAATAAGAAAAATAAGAAATATAATATCCACAACAATGATTACAAAATTTTATTTCATTAATCAAGCATATTTCATTTTTCCAAGTATTGTTAAGTATTGCTAAATTAATAATAATTAGTGGGGATGATTACAAACTAACTGTGTTGCCTATAATTATTGGTAATTACTATGAAATAACTGTAATTATGTATCTTTTATTTTTAGGATATTTTTTTTCTTATATCAAATTATGTAACAACAGTAATGGTTTTAAATTTTGTAGAAACATATATATGAATATGGAACAAGGAAATCGACACCCATCATTATTAGATGATCGTGCTTGGATAAATCAGCGAAGAAATCCAAATGGTTCTAGTTTAAATCATGTATATGTTGATGGTGTTGAAGCTTTGTTATCATTTGCATCATCAAACCTAGACTTTTTTTCAGAAGGGAAAATTAAGTGTCCTTGTTAAAAATGTTCTCTTAGAATGTTTGATACATTTTACATCGTTGGAAAACATCTCTTGTGTTATAGTTTTCAATCAGATTATATTTTTCGGTATCAACATGGTGAACGTAGTTCTAGGGAAGATACTAATAATTTGATTCTGGATCTATCAAGGTTTCAGAATTTAGTACATGATGTTGCAGGGTCATCCGTTCAACAAACTGAAATCCAGGATGATGTTGATATACCTCCCGAGTTTGCACCATCTGAATTTCCTAAGTTTTTCAGTTCTGATGAGGATGGATTATATCCTGGTTGCATGATAAGAAAATTAGAAGCAGTTGCCAAATTTATTTCCATTAAATCAGATAATAGACTGTAAAATAACTGTTTTTGATCAGATATTTTCTTTGGTTAAAGCACTGTTATCTAAAGGAAATGTGTTGTCTGGTAATTAATATGAGAGCAAGAGACTGGTTCGTAATCTGGGCCTTAGGTATTAGAAGATCCATGCATGTTCAAATGATTACATCTTATATTCTGGTGAAAATGATTCATTGGATATTTTTCCCACATGTGGAAAATTGAGGTATAAATAAGCACAATCAGGGAAGTTTGGATTGATTATTGTAAAACAGTTGAGATATTTCCTGCTTACACCCAGGTTGCAGCATTTATTTATGTCTCAGAACATAGTGACAATGATGTCATGGCACAAAACAAATATATCAAATGTTAAAATCATGATTCATCCATCTGATGGTGATTCATAGAAACATTTTGATCATGTGCATTCGTCTTTTGCTTTAGAATCCCAGAACATGCGATTAGGTCTTTCTACTGACGTTTTTTGTCCATTTGGATCTTTTGGTAGTCAGTATTCCGATTTTTCTGTCTTTATAACTCTCTAAAATTTACCTCCATGGATGTTGATGAAAGATCCTTATATATTTTTGACATTATTAATCCCAGGACATCCGAAAAAGAATATTGATGTTTATTTGAAACCATTGATTAATGAGTTAAATTTATTGTGGAGTCATGGTGTTGGTACAAATGATGCTACTGCGAAACATAATTTGTAATGAAAGTTGCTTTGATGTGGACAATTAGTGACTTCCCGGCATATGGAATGTTATCTGCCTAGAGTACACATGGTCCAAAATCATGTCCTTGCTCTATGGGAGACAACAAAGCATTTATGCTCGTGAATGGAAAAAAAACCTAGCTATTTTGACTATCATCGCAGATTTCTTCCAATCGATCATCCTTTTCGGAGGAATAAATATAATTTCAGAAAAGGAAGAATTGAATGAGATGAACCTTCAAAAATGATCTCAGGTATAGAGTTACAATCAGTTGTATTTTCATTACCTTCCATCACTTTTGGACCGAAAATAAACCAACAGAAAATTCATGGCTTTCGGAAAGAACAAAATTGGACAAAACGGATAATTTTTTGGAATCTTCCATATTGGTCTGATTTGTTGGTCTGACACATGTTGGATTCCATGCATATTGAGAAGAACTATTTTGATAATTTATTTCATACAGTTTTGGATACACTGAGAAAAACCAAAGATAATGTAAAGGCACGATTAGATCTTGCCCAAATTTGCAGGCGACCAGAACATGAATTGTTTGAAAATGTCAGATCACAAAGCTTAATGAAGCCAAAAGCTACTTATACACTGACTAAAGAGAGTCACTTATTATTTTGTCATTGGATTGCAGATTTGAGACTTCTAGATGGCTATGCTTCCAACTTGGGTAGATGTGTTAAGAATGGTCATATTATCGGATTAAAAATTCATGACTATCATGTTATAATTGAAAGAATTATGCCTATTGGATTAAGAAGTTTGTTGAATTCTATGATTTGGGATTCAGTAACAGATATATCATATTTTTCCGATAAATGTGTGTGGTGACAACAGACTACGATGCACTAAGAAACCTAGAAGAAGCTGTTGTTGTAAGTATATGAAAACTGGAAAAAATATTTCCACCGGCTTTCATTGACTCAATGGAACATTTGATATTACATTTTCCACATGAAGCAAAATGTGGAGGTCCAGTTCAGTTTCTATGAATGTACCCATTTGAGAGATGCATGCAGAAATTGAAGAAAAAGGTACGTAACAAAGCATCAGTTGAAGGCTCAATTGCTGAAGCTTATTTGTAAGTGGAAATTGCATTATTCTGCTATCATTATTTTGAATCTTAATATCCCTAAAAATTTAACTGCATGGGCCAGAATGAGGGGAATTTTGATGGTGATATAAACAATCAATTATCAGTTTTCAATCATCCTGAGCATGGCTTTGGTGGAGTTTATGATAGATGGCTTTTAGATGATGAACATCATAGAGCTCATATATACATACTACTAAACTGCGATGAAATGTCACCAATTGTACAGTGAGTGCTACTATCCATTATTCTATAGATTCTATTATAGTAAATTAATCATATTGTATTTGTAGTTTATATGATGATTATATCAAAAACAATTTCTACAAATTACAGTAGTTGGCTTAGAAGAATGTCAGCAAAAAAAATTTTCCTACTGGTTTAAAAAACTGGTAAGATGCATTTTTTTGGTTTTACATATAAAATCAATTTGTTACTTGTAATAGTGATAAATGTTTTACAAATTTTCAGGTATCTGTACATGATGATAAGATTGATAGTCGATTGCATATATTGAGTAACACACCATCCAAAATGTTTAAATATTATAATTTATATGTGGTGAATGGTTATCACTTTCATACATGTGCATATGGGTAATCAAAGAAAACAATGAACATTGGTTTTTGTTTGAAGGGATCACATCATAGAGATATTGAAGTTGACTTTTACGGCATGCTTGAAGAAATTATTGAACTGTGTTATTTGGGACAGAATTATGTAATAATGTTTAAATGCCAATGGATGGATACTGAGAGAGGCTTGCGTATTCATCCGACTTATAGAATTGTTGATATTAAACATATAAGTCTTTTTGCAGTAAATGAACCATTTTTATTGGCTCATCAGGCATATCAAATTTATTATGCAAAATATTGTGCTACTGTAAAAGATTTGGATGATTGGTGGAGTATAATAAAAGTTAAACCTCGAGAAAATTAGTTTAGTCAAACTGAATGTGGTTCCACTAAAGTGCGTGGAACTGAAATTTTTCAGGACACTCTTCAAAACACATCTTTTTCACAAAGAGACATGAATGTCGAGGATGACACCACACAGTTAAGGGTCTATGGTGATGATGTTGTCAATGATGTTACAACTGAATTTGAAATGACAAGAGATGATGAAGATGAAGACATTGACATTGACATCTATGAAGATGATGATGAAGATGAACATTGACATAGTAAAATGCTGGTTAGAATCATAACAAATATATATCTATACATAACAGTTATTTTCAACTATTTGCTAATAACAATCATTTCATGTTTTAGATGGACTCAGAAACGTATCGTCAGTTACTGGAGGCTGATCTACCTATGGATGATGAGGTTCTTGAGACATCTGACCCTCAGGCAATTGGCACTACAGGGAGCACTCAGTGGGGGCATGGTCTTTCCAGACTGATGATTCTAGATCCTATCCCGGAGCGACGTCCTCCTCTTGGATTCGATTTGCACATGTTGTGGTATGGTAACCTGTGTATTTTATTTATCTTTAATTATAATTTTTTTATATTCTAATTCTTTGATTATTTGTTATTTTTCCACAGTTTTATGCATATAGCTATTGGACAGGAGGGCGCTATCTTGCACAATTATTTTTCTCAGTCCTGGCTCACATGGGATCAGATTCCCGCTGATGTGAAGACCACCATGTTCGGTCATTGGCTGGAACGTAATTGAATATTATTTATTTTGAAATTTAATTCATTAATAACTTTATATTAGGTTTTACGGTATCCCATCGATGAGATCATTCATGACACTATCCAAGCGGCATGGGTGGTGTCTATGCATGACTGTTTCCGTCAGTTTTTGCATAATTTGAGAAAGACGGCTGTGAGGAAAGCCGAAGTGACAGAATTTGATGAGTCATGTAGATCACATCGACCAGAGTACATTTCATCTCACCTTTGGGATGGATAATGTACACACTGGTTGGGTAGTGGGTTTTAGAGGAGATCTGCATTGGGTCGACAAAATCGGGGGAGACAAGAGGTGACGCATCGAGCCGGTAGTCGTACATTCAGTGCGCATAGAGAGTGTCTAGTAAGTACTTTTTTTAATATTTTATACAACTTTAAATATAAACAGTTTATTTTATATTCATATAGGAATCCAAGTAGCTAGGTATTACGACGTACAGTATTTATCGGAGGATGTACATTGATCCAGCTACTGGAGAGATTAGAGGTCACTGCCAGCGTCAGATTGTGGTCAGCATTATTTTTTTTCAGTTTGAAAATTAAATTCACATAATCATTTCATTATTTTAATTTCTAATTGAAACTTAAGGAGTCATATGAGGCCATGTCCTCTAGGACACAGGCTGAGGGTCAAGATGAGATAGGTGATCAGACTAGTTCCCACCATTTTGATGTGACAGCATGGATGCAGGCAACCCAGTATGGCTTTGATAAGGGCCGAGTAGTTGGTATCGGCTCTCATTTGACTCTTGTACCATATTATAGTACTGATGTGATGTAGTTTTTTGGCTTGAGAGGAGTTCGTGAAGAGACATCATCTTCTGCCTCACAGTATCAGGAGCAGTAGCATGCCCACAGTCAGCTTATAGAGGATTTGCGTCAGGGGCAGGAGCAGATGCGTCAGTAGCACGATGAGGAGATTCTTCGATGAAGGAGCTGATGTGTCAGCAGCAGGATGAGGAGAGGCGTCGATATGAGGAGAAACATCAGGAGCAGAAGGAGTATATGCATCATCTGACTCATAGTTTAGGGATGAAGTTTCCTCCACCACCTCCTCCAGGTCCTCCAGACTATCCACCCCCAATGATTTTTCTACATATAATAAACATTTGAGTTTGTAGATTATTGTCATATTAACTATTTACAATTCCTCTTTCATATTGGAATGAATATTTCATGATTTAATTTGTTTTTTTTTAATATTTTATTACTTTTAATATTTTATATTTATTGTTAATATTGAGAAGTTTATAATTTTATAATTTAATTAATATTAATATTATTAATATTATTTTTTCATATATATGTTTGTTTATTTTAATAATAATAATATAATATTAATTTTTTATATTATTAATATTAGTATTATTATTATATAATATTGTATTATTTATATTCATATTATTATTTTTTGATATTAATATTTCATAATTATATTAAATATATTTTTTATTATTAATATTATAATAATATAATTTCTTTATATTATTGATATTGATATTATTATTATATACATAATTTAATAAAAATAATGTAATATTAATTTTATATATTATTAATATTAGTATTATTATATAATATTATATTATTTATCTTCATATTATTATTATTTTATATTAATATATCATAATTATATTTTATATTTTTTTATTTATATTATAATAATAGAATTTTTTTATATTTTTAATATTATTTTTATTTTTATATAATATTATATAATTTGTATTAATTAATTTTTTTACTCTTTTTTAGTATTTGTGACGGGAGTATTTACAACTTGGTGTCCCATTGTAAACATTTTTTTTACTGTCACATTTGCGACGAGAAGAATACTCATCGTAAAAACTATTTCTGTGACGGTCCGTTGCAAATACCTAGGTCGCAAATATTTTTTAAATTTCCCATTTGCGACGGGTCAAAAACCCATCTCAACTAATATATATGTGATGGCTCGTCGCAAATACCTTTTTTATATATAAACAAAAACCAATTTCTGATGGAGGAAAAATATTGTCGCAAATACGATTTTTGCGATGGGACCACCGCAAAAACTCCTATTTGAGATTTCGTTTTCAGCAAAGAGCGATTTGTGACAGGGCCCCGTCGCAAAAGGTCTTTTGTGATGGGAGACCGTCACAAATCGTTCGTCGCAAATATTCAGTTTTCCTGTAGTAGGCAATTTTGGATTGTGACCTTGGTGGGGCTTAACCATCCTCACTACATGTTCCCACCAATTTGGTCTGTGAACAGATATCATGAGGGATTTTCTGGTCGGGGATTCTGAAAGGGCCCCAACCAGTAGTGGTGGATCTTGCGATATGTGGGATTTCGTCATTTGATTCATTCCTCCCAATCTGGAGAATACTGATTCCCTCTATGGTGGTGATGATGAGGATAATTCCCCGATATTTATGGGGTGGGGTTCATTCATGGTCGTAGTTGACATTGATAAGTCTTATTTTTGAGGATCTAATGGCTCAGGTGAGGGATTTCATGACTCCCAAGATGACATAAAGATATAAATGCTCCAATCCCTACATGGTGGGGTTGTTCTGGGCTGACCAATGATATCTCATGGGTCCTCTTAGGGGAATTTGAACCTGAGGATGGTGATTGAGATATAAATTTCCCCATCCCAATAAGATGGGGTTTTCTTGAAGCTGTTGTCATTTTTTCCCAAATTCACTTAGGAATTGATGATCCAATATGTTTAAATGGAGAAAGATATTCCCCTTAAACTGGTAGGTTGGGTCTTCACATGGATAGATGATACTACCATTGCAGTAGAGGCCTCTATGATTTGTCACAATTATTCTCATATAGGAGCTGGGTGTGATGGCGACCTGTGATTACAATCATTTCTCACAGGAAGTGGTCTGGGTGATCATAACTTAAGTCTCTATGTTTGAAATGTTTTCTTATTATTTCTAGGGGACTAGTCTGAAGTCTTGTTGGATATCCTTTTGTGAATATGGATGCATGAAGTGTCTTTAGAAATCAGCTGCTAAAGAGTCATGATGCATTGGCATCAAGCGTGTTGCAGATTTGTGTTATTATTTTTTGGTTTCTTATCCAGGGCCATGGAGATAACAACCAAGTCTAGCTAACAACAATGTATGTTGATCATATGGAGGTGAAACTTATATTATGGATAAGTGAGATTTTTATCTTTAAATCTCTAAATAGTGGCCCACATATTCTATCATAGATAAGGCATGAAATTCTTCTCTAGATCCTCTAGGATCTCATAGTTATCTTTGGCGAGGGGCCAGAACATAATGGGAAGATTTTTTCTAGCTGACTCTCTCTATATGTCAATTTCTTCCTCTTATTCATTATATTTACATTCCTCCATCTAATCAGACCATAGATGAGGGAACTATCGGTCACCTATTGATGGGAATGTGGTGCTATTATAAGTTAATGGGGAACAATATATAGTTGACCCTAGTGATTATTGAACCTCTCTATACGAAGGTGTCATATTTTGGAAAACCTATCCATATAGAGGAGTCTAGTGAAGAGGATGACTTCATTATCAATGGGAGATATCAATATGGGAATGTTGACCATGGTGGATATAGGAGTAGAGTTTATGTGATCAATCTCAACACTACAATGAAGAGGAATATTGTGGTAATAAATTCTTTATACTTCCTCTTTGATGGAAGAGATGACAGACCCTCATGGTTTTGATAATGTGTCTCGAACAACCTCAAGGACACTAGCACTGATTAGATTAGGGATATGGGCTATGTTCTACATTGTGGATGGAATATACAAAAATACCTTTTTTGTATTGTGATGGGTATGTGCCTATTATATGACAGTTGTAAAAAATTGTATATAACCATCTAATGCAGCATGGATATGAGATTTCTATTGAGATGTTTCCAAAATATGTTGGCGTGTAGTCTCATTATTGATAGGAATGTATGAATGTCCTAAGGCGTGTGACACACTCACTTGGTGAGCCATAGTTAAGACAAGATATTATTCTAGTCCTGATCCATTGGGATATTCCATCACTATTTCATGGTAAGTATATGAGTCTGCCCTGAGGTGAGTTCCTCTGTCACCTAGTCAGCCCCGATAGGATCCGGAATATGAGCCTGGTCTAAATATGCATTCCCTATCAGAATATTCTGATGGACCTCTATAATGGGACAAAAAATATTTGTTTTCCTATGTGTTACCTTGAAATAATTTTGGTGGAGTTGTTCATCGACAAAAATAGGAATATGTGAATAACATTGATGATCTGCAAGAATATGTTAGATAGATGCATTGATAGAAATATGAGCCTGTGGTGAGGCTTCTTCCATTTTCAATTGGTCAACCTTGGCTGGAACGCTGATATATTCTTGATCCATGGCATTTGACATATGTCTGCGGTGTTCTTTGATTTTAATTTTCCCCTTTCATGAGGCATTTGTCACTCCCACCTAGTTGGTCCTGGTTAGAACAGGTATATGTGCCTAATCTGATTATTCTCCCTTAATTGAAGTATGTCAATATTCCTCCCAAGTGGGATAAATATTGTGAACATCTATAACATATCCACTCTTTTGCAATGATCAAGGTGTTGTGTTGTTATGGATATTGGGATAGGTGAATGCACTTATGGCTTTATCTACTACAGTACTAGAATTTTCTGGTGGAGTTCTTCACCTGTTGATAAAATGTATTGTCATATTTGGAAATAATGTGTTGGGATATGAAACTGAAATTCTTTGTTTCCATCATTAATTGGAAGATGTCTTCTTTTAATGTGGGGATATGCATCCACTTCTATCCTCCACGTTATATCCGAGTATGCTGATAGGCTTTGTATATGGGGGTCAGAATATGATCCTCCCTATTCTTGTAACGGGAGTATGCCTAAACACTTTCTTAGAGCGAGTAGTGATATGAGCATACTGCTTTGTCCCTGGCTGAGTATGCTGACAGTCATTGTAAGTTGTAGTGTGGAAATTCACCCTATCATGGATATTTAACACATTTCTCCACCGATGAGTTTTCCCTGCATCCCATGCATAGGTGTCAGAGGGTCCTGTGCATCTTATGGTACCCTATGTAAGAAACTGATGGGTAATGGTGGAATGGTTTTAGTGATGGACATTTTCAGGGGCTCTCCTAGGTGGTTTCTGAACCTAAAGGGATCCATATCCAACTTTCTATTCCACCTTCCTTAGATATGAATGGTGGAAGATTTCCTCATGTATTTGAGGCTATTTTATGAGCATTAGAAGTTATATTTGTAGATGATTTGCTGAATTGAATGCTGGATGATGATGAAATCCTTTCAAATTGGGCAGTTGAAGCTATATCTACAATTATGCAGATGACAAAGAAAAAAGATATTGATTAGTATAGTATCATATGCATAATATGATCAATCAAATAATCGTGGTTAATTCATTTGTTATTTTATTTATAATTTGGCTATTCCACTCATTTGAAATTATCAAATGGAGGATGGAATTATGAGAACCCTATTTGCTGAGTATCATTTATAAGATTATGATTGACTTATTTCATTATTTTAAAGGGTTTTCAAAACAATTTTGCCTAATGCATTATAACCCAATTGTTATATCATTTTAGACATTCACATTAGTTTTATCAATTTGATTATGTATAGGGGAAAACAAAATATGGATCTATGGGTAATAACTGATCATCTCTTCATTAGAGAGATTCATGTCAGGTTCACTATTTTTGTATTGTATGGTTTTTTGAAGGTGGAACATGGAATGGTAATTCCTTTGAATTTTTAAATGAGGTGTATTTTTCGAAATCTCTCAATCACATAAATTTTCCTCTACATTCATTTCATCTACCCTTGAATCTTACAATGGTTCCCTTATCTACAGTAGGGAGGGACCTTATTTCCAAAGGTCAGCGGTCTTCTGGGTGTTCAGTCCCAATGACTCTTTGGGGCTCAAATTATTCAAGAGGATGGGAGTTCGACTCATCACACCCTTTGGGGGGATTATTTTCTACTTTGGGAATCTTTTATAGGTTTAAGATATCTTTATGAATCTACTCCTAGTCCTAATATAGGACCTATTTCCCTAGAAAAATGGTTTATCAGTTAATTCTCTCCTTAGAAGAAGAACTAGGTCTGCTGGGGGGATCCATCTGTATGTATCTAAGGTTCTTCATCCAACCCCCTAATGGTGAATAGATTCTTCATGTTATGTAACCATATAACCAAGTGCTAAAGGTTGTGATTACTTTTAAGGAGGTGGTTGATATTCTGAGGAATAAATTGACATATTATGAAGAATCAATCGTATAATGAATTTTGTGGGAATTAAAGACCACATAGTTTTTTATGTTTCTTGGAACTTTCCCCACGGTATATAACCTTATATGAGGGGTATTCATTAATTATTTATAATGATATGTTTATTCGTACCACCTTAATCCCACTTGACCTATGCTTAGTGTGAGAAACAATAGAGATATATGATCATCCTCACGACATGTATGTATGGGACATGCATACATGGGAAGTCCTTGGGGTGTTTGGTATAATGCTCAAGCCCTGAGAAGGCATCTTATATATCTTGAATATGGTAGGAATATATGTTTTTGTAGTTTAGATGATGTAGGAGACTTACATACTGAACCTTCCCTATACTATAGATATTTATTATTCCTAATGGGGTGTTTGTTTTGTCCCCTTAATCCCACGTGAGCTACGCTTAGTGTGAGAAACAAGAGGAATCAGATGATTAGCCTCATTGAATGTATATATGGGACTTGTGTATTGGGATAGTCCCTGAGGATGTTTTTCATGGAGCTCGAGTCTTGGGAAGATGTCCTACTTATCCTAATTGTGGCATGAATCAGAGTCCTCATAGTTAATATAATGTCATTGTTAATACACTATGGCTTCCCTAACCATTATGGGGGTTTATAGTGTAGGTGATATGACCATTATAACTCCCTATTACCACATGATCCATTCCCTTTTGTGATAAATATGGGATACCATGGAATCAATGACATTACTTTGGCCAAGGGACTCATATGTTGGCCCCTCCATGGATGATCAATATGGAACTCAGACCACAGGGGGAGGTGTCCTATGTATCCTGAATATGGAAAGAATCATAGTCGATGTAGTTCTATTTATGTTGGGGCTTACATGCTGAGGCTACCCTATATCGTTATAGGGGTTTATAAGGATGATGATATAACCATTACAACTCTCTAATCCCACAAGTTCCATTTTCATTTTTGAGAAACAAGGTATAGAAAGTAATCAATGTCATTGCATTGGAAAAGTGAATCATATGCTTGTCCCTCCATTGATGATCAATATGGACCTCGAACCTTGGAGGGAGGGGGGATACGTATCTTGATAGTGGAAGGAATCAGAGTCATCATAGTTCTTTTTATGTCAGGCCTTACTCACTGAGGCTTCACTATACCATTGTAGGGATTTATAGGGTAAATGATATGACCAATGCAACTCCCTAAGCTCACATGACCCATGATTGTTTGGGAGAAACAAGGGATAGAAAGTAATCAATGTCAATGTTTTTGAAAAGTGACTCATATGTTGTTCCCTCCATGGCTAACCAATATAGATTTTAAACCTTGGAGGGATGTGGCCTATGTATCCTAAATATAGAAAGAATCAGAGATGTTGTAGTTCCTTTTATGTTAGGTCTTACATACTGAGGCTTCCCTATATAGTTATAGGGGTTTGGAGGGAAGATGATATGACCATTGTAACTCCATAATCCATCATGATCCAATATCATTTTTAGAAATAGTGGATAGAAAGTGATTAATGTAATTTCCTTGGATAAGGGACTCATATGTTGTTCTCTCCAAATATGATCAATATGGAAGTCGGACCTCAGAGGGAGATGGCCTATGTATCCCGAATATGGTAGGAATCTGATTCTTCATAGTTCCCTTTATATCGGGGCTTACATGCTAAAGCTATAATTTTGATTGGGGATTACACGCTAAGGATAGACAACATTGTCAAAATATGGGATGCCCTGAGATCCATTGAATGACTTGGATTGACACACATATAAGGTGTCATGAGAGCCAATGTTGTATAGTCCATGGGGTGTTGTATATCATAGATGAAATATATAGTAGTCTTTACGAGACCTGACCGACATGTTTTGAGGGAATCATGAGTCTATGATGACATGCTTGGAGGGTGTCATGAGAGCATGGATATCATGTCTGGATGCTTTCATGAGACTTGGCTAACATGAGTGAATTCCATTATGTGAGTCAGGCGAGGTTTCTTAGGGAAATCACAGGTCTTGGGTGATAGACCCAAAGGGGTTTCAAGATCAAAGTGTGACCTGCAGAAACACTGTATGATGTTCCCTGACATGTTTAGTGGACTTCGCTCATCCTAGATTACATTTTCAATGGATTTTGTGAAATCTAGGTGACAGGACATGGTGTTTTTGCGTGTCTTTAGATGACACTCACAAAATGCATGAGGGGCAGTGAGCATATCTTTTGATTACATTTTCTATTCTTGATCATTGTTATAACCGTTTCATTTTGAATGCCTTGTTTTGGTTTTGTTCTTATATTTTAATGAATATCATGTGATCTAGTAGGCTTATGGAACATTCTTCACATAACAAACCAAAAATCCTTTACATGATCTATGAATGATCACACAATGTTCTTTATGCCTAGTGCATGAAAACTCTAGTTGTCCACCTATGTATTACTTAATGGAAAGTTATTCGGTCGCATGATATGCCACTATGAGGAGTCTGTTGCATTTGAGAGTTTAATTCTTCATATTTTGAACATCTGGTGGGCAAAGCAGTGGTCAAGAATCCAACTTGTGTTGTAGTGTTGAATTTTTCATGTTGGGGTGTGGGATTTATAGGCCTCTCTACCTGGATACTCTATAGTTTGTGATGTGTATCTAGCATGAGTGTAGTTTAGAGTCGATAGAGTTTCTTGGTGCCACATTTTTTCATGATTCACTTTCATGGACTGCATTAGACGTGTCGCTTGATTTTCAGCATTCAAGAGTCTCTTACTTTATCGAATAATTGCATATTATTGGAGACTTCATTGATCATGTTCACATCTCGAATGAATTTAATTTTGTCATGTTGACATTTCTGTAGGATTTCATAAGATGCAAGTGCCTCTTAGAATACACTCGTGAGATTTTATGTACATTTTCCTAGAGTCTTGTGAGATAGTTTTGTTGGTGTACTGGGTGAGTCACATGCCTTTTAACGTCTGTAAGTACCTATCTCCTCATCCCTTTTGATCCCCTTCGATTTTTGTAACAATTGTTCAGAGTCATGTTTGATTACATGTGTGTTTTCATGGGTATTTCTTCTATTTGTTTGAGATATTTCATGTGAAAAATATGGGTTGTATGGGGGGTGTAAGAGTTCCATGTCATGAGGAAGAGGATGAAAAGACAAAGGGCTTCTATGAGGTGAGACGAATGTGTTCCTGAGGGATCACAGTGCCTTGCGGGTCGTCAGGGGCACATTGGATGTATGTCATTGATTATGAACCCCTATCACATCCTCCCTTTCTATATTCTTTGTTTTTTTAAATGGTCAGAGATTATGCATGTTGGAATAATTAATATTTATCGTTTTTACTCAATTTTTGGATGTTGTCTTTCTTGACCAATATGGGTCATATGGAGAGTTCAAGATCATGTTGTGGAAAGGACTATCTACATATCCATAGAGTGTTGTATAGTTTTTTAGACACTCCCTATGACTTAAATGTGGTGAGGATGATAATACAGAGGGATTCCGTAAGGTTTTGTGGTGTCTCATAGATCACTTGGGGTGCACGTCACATGACTTTCAGTTACCGCAAACCCCTCTCGCATCTTCTACATTACCTGGTTCATTTTATATAGCGAATACTTGGTGGTCATACGAGATTTACTAGATATCACCAAGGGATTATATTCATCTAAATGATGAATTGTCAAATAAGATTCATGAATAATGGGGGTATCTTCCTTCAGAATTTCATCCCCATTTATTTTCGATGGATTATGGGTGGTTTTCTAGGCACAAGAAAATGACAAACCATGTGGTCTTGGGGAACTCAGTCAATTGTCTAGGGGGCCTGCAAAATAGAAGGAACATTTTTTGAATTGGGATCCATGGGACTATCCATGGGAAATGTGTCATTTTCGGATCTTTCATGTGAACCTGAAATGGTCACATGATCGTGAGTCTCTTAAAGGCTTTTTGAATCTTTGAACATCCTCTTTTTCCTTGCTTTCATAGGGAAAATAAAACCCATATTCCTATATTTTCTCTGTTGTGATTTTTTTGAAGCTTATTTAGCAGATGTCAATAGAGACACAAACAATAATTCCCCCATCTAGGGTCAACGAAGTTATAGATAACAACTAGTGTGTCACCTTCAATCATGGTTTTTGTTTCTGTCTAAATTTTATGTAATCCTTTATTAGTTATTCACTTTTATTACTTTAATTATTACACCAATTTTAATTCAAATATGATGGGTATATGACATGTTTCATGAACTTGTTGTGATAAAATATTTTAGGACCCCAATTGGGGGTGGCCTATAGATAGTTATTTCCCACCCTATGTACGTGGACTTTGGTGATTGTTTGGACCCTTATGTCTACATAATGTTTTATTATTGGATGATAAATGTATTGGGAAAGGTTCATGCATTGCATGATTGATCAGAACTGCTTGTGTGGAGACTTAGATCATGATGAGATAGACCGGATGTCTATAGAGATTGGGTTTAGGGTGTTGTTTGGGGATATCATTAGAGAATTTATATTTATATTTATTTTATTTGTTCTTTAATTTTTTCATCCAAGTGGGTGATTTGTTGATCTGTATAACACTAATGCAGGACTATATGGAACATTTTTATTTTATAAACCATGTTTTTATTTTGTTTATTTATTATGTTTTGACTGATGTTCATAGATTTGTATGTGTTTAGTTCATTTATACCATTATTGAAATTTTAAATGAGAGCATAGTCGACCCACTATATCCTTTTTAGGCACTATATACTAGTCAATAGACTCTAGAGTATGGAAAGGAACACATGAGGTCATGTAGTGATCCAGATTGATTGAATGATCAATTCAACCTGGGATGGTACATGAAAAAATGGTATTATAACATCTCTATTTTATTTGTCTTATTATTTAGGGTATGATTTATAGGTGTTCTAAGAAAGTGTCAGATCTTATTAGTGATATCAAACCAATTCCTCAAGAATATCTTTTTTGGTAGTAATTCTTGCTTTCTAGTGAAGAGAATTTACCCTAAATTCATGTATGTATATATGATATATATATATATAAAAGAGGCATAATATTTCCTGAAAATTATTTTTTTCATTCCCATGTAATTTACAATTGTTGAAAATGATAAATATTTATCATTTAGTTATTACCCCATAATGACTACAATTAATGAATTTTTTTCATGAGGTGAAATGATAGGGTGTGGATGAATATAATGCCTAAATCAAATATTGAATATATTCATGTGTTTTATTACATGAATAAATTGGGGAATAATTATGTAGAATACTTAATTTCCAATATAAAGAACTATCATGTAATAGAAATGTGTGTGATTATGTATTTCTTAGTTGATCCTCCCTTAATCCCAAATCTCTTATTCTTCTATCTCATTCATGCATGATATGCTAGCACATCATGGAGATTGGATAAAACATTACATGATACGTGTTATTATGCTCACCTCCTGAATTACCAATGGAGGTGGAGTGTTTTTCAACTAATTTCATCTTCGTTAAAATAATACAAGAAAAAATAATTAAAATATTCTCTTCATTATATGATATACCATATTTAATTTTTTCATAATTTCTAAATTTTCAAACAAATTTTATATTATCTTTCAATGGGATCCTAATATGATGGTTTTTAATAACGTAAAATTGATATGAAATATTTAATTTGTCTCTAAAAACCTTTTAATTGGAATCATAGCATAGTTTGAAGAGTTAACTCATTCACGGGAACTATCCCACATGAATAGTGAAAAGGTGTGGTTGTCCACACTAGAGCTCCATTATGATGAAAATAGTTTTGTCCCTAAATAGTTGGGGAAATGGATTTCTTTTGATAGGTTCATAAGGACGTGATGCCAAAAATTTTGTTATGAGGAATATAGATTAATCCACCATTCAGTGGTATCAAATTAATGGATAAAGGGTTAATTGTTTCCTATGAACTCTACCACATGAACATTGATGATATCTAGATCTCCACTAAGGATCTCCATTGTGAGGAAAAGAGTTTTAATCCCTATGAGTTGAGTCTATCGAGTTCTTTGATATCTTCACATAGATATAGTATGGGATTAGTTCATATAAAAATTAAGATTCAAAAAACCATTAGTGGTATCACTAAAATTCAAGATTATGTTTTATCAAATTTTAAATATAAATGAATAATAAATTGAAAATTAGAGAATTATCTAGAATTTCAAAAAAAATCATAAATGGATAAACATTACGTAGTTGGGATACATAAATGTAACAAAGACATTACCCTTAGGAAGCTAATATGTGTAAGTGTAACAAAGGATTTTCCCTTACACATAGTGGTTTTTATAATGGTTATCTCACCATATAGTTATATATATCAGTTTATATTAGGTTAACATGATCTTACACTTGCATGTAATGGGTTACGTAAGATTATGATACTATTTACCCTTAAACGGTCCATTAGTACACAAGGGTTATTGGTTTTTTCCTAAAACAGTGTATATGTTGAAACACAACTATGTAAAGGTTATACAATTGTAAAGTGAGGTTTTTCAGATTTGTGAAAATGTGTCAGAGTTGTGTAAAGATAATTGGTTACGTAACTCTATAGAGTGGTTCCAGTAATCCGTTAAAAGTTATACCATGACATAAACTTATGTAAACAATTCATGTAAGGGTCTTACCCTTAAACCAAATGAGTCGATTAAAAGTAATCATCCTATTATCTTTAGGTAGTGTGTTATATTTAAACCGCGTAAGGGTAAGGAGTGACCTAACATTAATCTATAGATTCATAATAATATTACACTTAGACATAGTGTATGTGTAGGGGAAAAATGAGCTTACCTCTTTGTAGGAATGAGTTCTTTCATAATGGTAAATATAAAAATTGTTATAATGTGTTTTATCAAATAAAATTTCATTATTTATTTATAAAAATAATATAAATCAATATAAAATGTATTTTTATAATATATAATTTATAAATGGTTTTTTTATTAATTATTTACATTTAAATGTTTTATAATTAATTAATTAAATGTTTACAAAACTATAATTTTTACAAAATATTAAACATTAATACATGTAATACCTTTTACCAAATTATATATAAATTATAATGTTATAGAAGTAAAAAATATTATTTAAAATTTTTAATAAACATTTTATAAAGTGTTTTAAATTTTGAAATTAGAATAATGTGTAAAAGTTTCATATTTAAATTATAAATTATTCATGATTAATTATTTTTAAATGTTAAAAATAAAAGGGGGCCTCATTTTAATATTATTTAAGCCACATCCAAAATATTTTGATGTTTGAAATGATCATATTTAAATAGTGTTTAATTATATTTTTTTTAGATTTCGTAAAATGTTTACAAGATAGGAGTTGGATTATAAATATTTTATAATACATATAATATCGTATATTTAAAATATAAGTTCCAAAGTATGATTAATACTAAAAATTCCATATTTTAATGAATATAAAATTCTTTTATTAAATATTATGGAATGCCTCTAATGTTAAAGATGAAATTTATAAAATTGTTTGTAATTATAATTGATTTATGATTTTTTTCAAAAAAATAAACATATTATTAAATTTTTGAATTGTTCATTTATTTTAATGTTATTCCTAATTTTTTCACTATTATAGAAAAATAATTATGAATTTTATATTATGTTGTCTAAGATGTAAAATAATTTCTAAGATAGAGCCATGAATTTCATGCAAGATATGATAATAAATTTAGTTTTTAATAAACCTTGACTGCATTCGGTAACCAAAATATTTAACATGAATTAAATTATTGAATATAGTTTGTATTTATTATATTTTAGAGTTATGATGAATTGGATTTTCTCTTGGGTAATTTAACCTTGGGTTGACAGACCTTGGTTCGGGCAACCTACCTACCCTAAGAGTTATGCCTTGTCTTTGATGGTGAATGGGGTATTCTATCTATAACTATGGGTTACTCATTTAGAAATATTCAATATTTAAAAATTATTCCAATATTAAAAGAACTTTTCCTGTATAAAATGAATATGATTCATCTCTATATGTATGAATATGTCTGATATATATTTTTGGGCATGTAACAAAAACATGAGGATTATGTAAAGAGTCAAATAATAAATTATTTTATCATATTATTTAAATTAATTAATTATTATTTCAAACTAAAATAACATTAATCATATGTACATAAAGGGGAATAACATGATATATTATTATGGCATTAAATCACACTAATATACTAGGTGTTAGCATCCTTCCAAACCAAAACTTTTCAAGACCTCGATCATCCAAATGGGTGGATTCATGACAAATATGTGTTCCAATGGATTATCTAATGTAAGGAAAGAATGTAATTAGTGATAACAGATCATTATTGGGTAGCTTCACAACACGGTAGGGTTCCCCAAGATTTTCCTGTGAATAGATTGTTTTTTATGTTTTCTTTTGGTTACACTTAGAGGAAACCGCAAGTTTTGGTATACCATCAGAAAATATTTGGTTTTATCCATATGAGGGATTAGATAAATGGTCATAGAGTCAACTATCCATGAATCTTATATGATATGATTAGGTATATTCTTGACCAAAATAACTATGTAGTGAGTTTTACACCAATGCAACATCATTTTCATAGTGAAATATATATCTCAACTCACTAACATATATAATGGACATTTAAAAGGGTTCATCATTTTAGTTGGATCCAATTTATTAAAATTAATTATCAAATTCTTAATAACACTTGATACTCATTTAAAAAAATCTTCAATTTTTGATAATTTGATCATCATCATATAGCTAAAATTTAAGATCAATCCTTAATAAAGATAATCTTAATGTAAGTATCTTTTAAGATTAGAAATATAAGAACATTTCATAACAATGATTCTTGATTTAAGAAAATTTCTAATAAAAATTATATATGTGAAAATAATAAATCCATAGGATGGTATTATTTGAAAATCCTAAAGAAGTTTGTGAAACTCCATAGAATATTCATGTTAGGTGTGGATGTTATTGAACACGATTCTTCAATTTTAAAAGGCATGTGATACTAAAATTATATTTTAAAAAGTGATGTAAATATAAAAGAGTTAAAAATAAAAGGAACAATTTATTGTTTTTTAGTTTATATTCATGAAATCTAGTAAATAATTACTACATCTAGGATTTGAATAAAAAGGATTTAATTCATCCCATAAGATCTAAATAAAATGCAGGTATCTTTATCTAATTTCTCTTATATGATCAGAGATTTTTTTTGGATTCCTAAGGGTTTTTATGACTAAACATTATATAATTAATTGTATTCACATGGTTTATGATTCATAAATTTCTATAATAGGTTTTAGGAAGAATATATGGATAATGAAGTTTTATCCCAGATAAAAGTGATTATCCACATATTTGTTAAAATATGTGGAATTGTGTTCTCACGACCCATCAGTGAGATATTTTAATAAAATATTATTTTCAAAAATAAAAGTCTTAAAAACACATAGAATACCACATAATATATAGAACCAATTTTTTAATATTCATAATTAAATTTAATACATTCTATTTTATAACACAAAAGATTTTTTGTAACATAGCAATAAATTATGAAAAGAATACTGTGTTTAATAGGCTAGTTGGAGAATTTTTAAACATAGTATAGTTTATAGTTAACAAATAAATAATTTCACAAATCTTATATTAATATTTATTAACACATTATTTCTTAAAAGTTTTTAGGTTATGGTGGTAAAGAGAGATGTAAATTATTACATTTTGTTACTCTATTAAGGTTATTTTCACTTTATCCTAAAAGTGTTTAGTATGACTGGATAACCATAATGTAAGAAATTAATATATTTTAAAAATATATATTAACATAAAATGGTTAAAAATATGATGAAAATGAAATTAGATGTTGTTAAAAGTACACAAAAATGGTGGACATTGTAACATTTGATGTTTTGAAGGTAAAAAAGATTGACTATTTTCAATAAGTTGAACAGTTAAGAATACGAATCCTAAATCACACCAATATTCAATCTGGATTTCATTAAAGATTTTTCTCACTAAAGATTTATTTTTATTGTTTTATAATATAATCTCATAGATATGTGATAGGGATTACATATAATTTATTGTGTTATCTGGTTTCAAAATGTATAGAAAACATAAGAACGATTTTGACGTTTATCATATATGATATGTTAAATCAGTGTTTATTTTTTTCTAATAAATATTCTTAATGAGTTAAATAACATTAAAATGTATCAGATTGAATGAATATCTGTTTTATTAATCACTCAAATTGGATACAAATATATATATATATAGATATATAATTTGTGTACTTTATTTATAATTGACCTCACAAAGTTTAACATTTTTATCCCAAAATGATGGTCATTATAGATTGTTATATGATATAATTAAATGATAAGGTTACTATGAGTATGATTCTGGTACAGAGGTATAGAATATGATCATGAGGTATAATAAAAAGAATAGAATTATTTATGTGTTCTTGAGGACCCATTAAGTATACAACATGTAGTTTCAAGAAGATATATTTGGAATACTATGGTTTCATGAATCATATTTGAGTCCTTAATACATGATGTTGGTGAAGTACCTAGAATTATAATATTTATATTTTTATTCCCTACTTAAGCAAGTCTACATATTGAATTTGTTAATATGGGGGTGGTTTGGTTTATTACTGATCATTTCATCAATTACAGTTAACTAAGAATGGATTCTCCCTCTAATTTTAAGAGTATAAAATTAGGTCCCTTTATTTAGATATACTTTGGGAGTGTTATATGACACCTTGATATTATATATCTATCTAGATATGGGGCATGTGAAGTGCTTTTCCTTAAGGGGGGAATGAAATGAGATTTATTCCACAATCAGGTCAGTTTATACTTTGAAATCAAGAACATATGAGTTCGTTTCAAGGGATGTACATGCTACATATCCCATAGTCACATTATACAATAGAAAAATAGAATATATGATAACAAATATTTTCATATGATACTGACTAGTGAACATAGGTAAAGACACACATGATTTTGATGGAGATCATTCCAAATCCTTTTATAGTTAGAGTACATTGACTCTTTAAAATAGTCCAATATTTTATTACATATATATATATCCAAGGATTTGTCTTTATTTTCAACACCATGATGGCTCGTGGGGCCACACTTTGTGGTTGAAAAAATGGGGATTGAGTTTTACTCTTAGAGAAACTCTAAATGAGTTTTTTGTTAATCCAAAACGTCTTTTAGATGGGTATTCATAAAGAATTTCAGAAGACGTGATATAAGGTAAAGTTGATGATATCTTTCCAAATGTGTTTTGGAAAATATAAAAATATATATTTGGATATGATCTCACAAGGTATTGTACATAATGTAGTGTAATGACAAATATAAAAAAGTATATTAGGCATTATTATAAGTGTATAATTGATGGTATCACTCCCTGAATCCTTATATGTATATATGATATATATGTATAAATAAGAAATAATGTTTTCCATGAAATTAATGATTGTGGAGAAAGGATAAATAATTATCTTTTATTTATTTTATCACAATGAATCATTAATGAACTATTTCATGTGATTACATGATAGGGAGTAAATGTATACAATGAATGAATCAGAAATGGTATTTATTCATCCATTCCGTCACATGAATAATTAAGAGGGAAATAAATGGTCATCATTGATTTCTAATATAATAAACATCCTTGTTATGGATGTGGGTTTTCTTAAACATTTCTTAGGAGAACCTCCCATTAAGACAAATCTCTTTTTTAGATATATCCTTTATGGATGATATTCTATCACAACATTGAGATTAGAGAATATTCCACAAACAAGGTGTGATTATGTTCTTCTTGTGGATACACCATAAAGGTTGGATTAATTTTCTTATCGGTGATCCTTATCAAACGCATATGGAGATGGAGATGTAGAGTACTATCTTTGGTGTAAGGTGTTGAAAATTAGTTGTGTTATTAATTTCAGTTTTTACATGCAATTTTAATATTATCCTTTGTGGAGATCCTCATATAAGGGTTTTAATATCTTACACTTGATCTCATAAATAGTATTACAATTTAAAAATACCTAGATGTTGTATTAGTTTAAAGATTAATGGGTGAAAAGATTATTTGTAACTCTCACACAACCATGGTTATGAATTTTGTCTCACATCCCAGAAACTGAATTAGGATGTAATATGTCACATGAAAAAAGTGGTGCGGAAATAGAGTCCTTGGATAGGATTATATGGATATCACATAGGATGTGTTCGTATTAGGAATAGAGATTCTCCCACCTTCCAAATATGCCATGGAATTGTTGTTCTTTGATTTTGATGTTATTGTGGTAGGACTTTTACTACGGGTTATGTCCTTGACTTATGAATTTATTGTTTGTGATTTTTTTTATCTTGTCTATTTGGTAAGATTCCTATGTATAAGCATTCTATTAGTAGCAATGGATTCACATGACATATGTTAATTTATATTTGATTTCACTTTTGATGAAGATTTAATTGTTTAAATTATTAAAAACTGCATCTATCAAATTGTTCTGTATATATTATTAGCGGAATTCAACTCAACTAAAACATAGAGATTTTATTCTAATGATTGTTCATTTGGATAATCTGGTGAGGTGTTCATAATTAATCAATCCATTAATTAAGGGATGAAATGATAACCTAGTGAGTCGATGCAGAATTTGGGAGCCCTATTTTTAGATCAATGAGTTTATGGATGTTTGAGAGGTTTTTTGAAGATAGATAAATTTATAATGAGGATGTGGTTTTCCAAATAATCGTTTTGGTTTTTCATAGTGATTAATTGGGAATATGATATGGAGTGTCATGATATCTCATGATTACATGTTTGGGTTCAAAGGAATGGTTTGGTTATATGTCTATCCCAATTGTTTTTGGTTTTTCTTCTGGGGGTGATGTTGTTGAATTGTAATATTATCATTGTTATAGAATGTAATTTATGTGGAAAGTGGTCATGTGGTTAGTCACGACATGAGTGATATGACTCTTTTTGAAGAGGAGCAATGAAGATGCTCCAATATATCGGAACTGACATGTGATATGACCATGTTCAATGATTTATGTCATTAACAACCCTACAAGGTCCATGAATATCGTATTTCAACTCTTTGGGCTTCCAGTAATACCTCAGTTTCCTTCCCATCACACTATATGCTACTACCCATCGGTGTCACTTACTAGACAAATGATTGTCCCCAAATTTCAACACATGTTCTTTCAATGTGATTTGTCCTCAAAGACACACACACACGCACAAACATTGTGGACCATTAAATGAGGTCTTCCATTCATTCATTACTTGATTCCAAGTAGTTCTGAAATATTGAGTTCCTATAACATGAGTTTCCAGAATGAAATTTGTTCCATATTGACATGGGTAGTAATATTTTTCCATTTAAGTCTTGCATCCCATGTGGTGTTAAAATATCCCCACATTAAATAAAACACCCACATTGTATAACCCACACATAAATCATAGGTAGTTCCACTAAAATTCATCAAAAGGTATTAGATCTAAATCAACTATTCCTGACCCTCCCTCCTAGGGCCCTGAACTAATCCATTTCATAGAATGGGTTTCATATAATATTTTGGTTGAATTCCTAGCACACCACATGTTATTTACCACCAAGTTCACTTATTATACTAATGACTCTCCACATAGACCAACATAAGTTTTATTAGTGTGGTTTTTTCCAACTCACACATGCCACAGGAAACATCTACAGAGGTCACTAATCTAGACACTACTCCAGGTATGGTCCTGATTAACTATAGGGTTCTAATTAGTCATTCCCTTTAATACAAATATTCAGCTTACTGACATGGTTAGAAACATTTTTTTATTTTCTATTTTCATGGGGTGTTATAGTTTAGGTGTGTTAGCATAGAATTTTTAGTGGATGGATCAGGTGAGTTTTATTCTAGTTTACTTCATGCATTTTTTCGTGTATCTAGGGTAGGCGTATTATGTCTTCTTCTTGAGGAATAGTGTAATGAAATCCTTATTGTAGGGATATCCCCATAGGACATTGGGGGAGGTAAAACTCAATATATATGGGTATGCAGGATGAAAATACTAATGATCTTGGAATTTTTAGTGGTTTCTAAATGTTTAGATGGAACACGGGGGTAACTTAATAAATTTTTTTCAATCATTATATTCGGTATTGGATAGAACATCAGCCTTAGATTTTTGCGTTTTTAGATGATGGGTTATTATAATGCTAATATAATTGTGGGTATTTTCTAATCAATATTTTTTGAAATACCATTTAATTTGAGGAGTTGTAGATAAATCGGTGCTCAGTTCAAGAAAATTTCATTAGGTTAACCGTCAAAGCATCATGAGGGAAATAAGTGTTATAGTGGAGATTTAATAACAAAACAATTTATTACAAGTTGAAAGATCATAAAAATATTTATTTTTTAATGGGTGTTTTAAGTGGTAAAATAGTCATTTCCAATCGCATAGGATCTTAGATAATATTTAAGACCGCACTATTGGCCCCATAATATGGAGTTTACCCTAGGGTAGCAGTTTGGTTGAATTTAAAGAAGTCCAATTTCTCATAGAATATTAAATATTCAATTCTTAAATATCAAATTATTTTCACATGAACATATGGTGATATAATTAGAAAAAATATCTTGATTAAAATTATAACAAACTAATTGTGTCAAAATTGGTGGGGTTTCTATTGTAAGGATTAAACACTCCTAGGCCCCATTTTCTTCTTTCCATTATCTATTTATTTTATTTCCATTTTCATTTTCCCTTTTCATTCCCACCCTTACCCTTTGTATTCTTGAATATGTGGATTCTTCTACTAATGGTTTTGATGCTCGTCCAGGGGAATATAAGGAATAGGGATATGGGATCTTTGTCATCATTATCTGATCAGACCTAGATTGAGGTGATATGGGTTTAGGGTATGGATATAATATTGAATCATTCTAATTTTACACAATGAGGTTTTCCATTGATTATAATTTAGATATAGAACCTTCATTATCAATTCATTTATGTTTTTAATACCTTTTAAATTTTTATGGGGTTCCCTTGAGCTCAATATTTAAGCACATTTGGGAGATTCAGGGGTTTTTGGAATTCATAAGGGGATTACCATTTATGAAAACATGATCACATGAAATGAAATTAAAGGAAACACACAATGTGATCTTTATAATATATTTAGGGTAAAATATGAGGGTTACATAGTTTCTCTGTGTGGGTGTGTTTTTTTAGGGCACAATATGTAGAGCCACTCGGTCTATGGCCTACTTCCCAACCAGACAACCCTTGTGGGGGTACATGGTTGTGTATCACATAGGACCAGAGTATGTGTGGGGTACATGACATGATCCCATGTGGGGTAATTTTCTTGATCCTGTGTGATAAAAATGTACAAGTATCCCTTGGGGGTTACATGACCATACGAGGGATTCATTTCATGTACTAGGTGTGTACATGTCAAGACAAATTGAGTAACATGGTATGATGAGTGTGTTAGAGGTAATTGTTTTTTATAATATGTATGCATCACCTACTCCCTCTTTAGATGTTTTTTAAATCTCCTCACACCAAGGAACTAATATTTAACTTTTATATAGTCTATTTTTAATTTTTTTTCTCGAATAAGACACAATGGTTTAGACCTCAAGGTTTTTAGATTCCTTGTATCAGGTGTTTTAGATAGTGTGGGGTATAGATAGAGTATTATTTTGAGGTTGTTGTTTCAAAATCCTGCCAAGGGTTGATTTGGGTTGTGATAATAAGGTAACATTTATGATATTCTTGGTCACTTTATCTTAGGTACACTATGGGATTTAGTTATAGATGATTTTTATGGTTCCATGAATGCAGGAATGAGTAGTTTCTTGGACGAGATTCATATTTTATTTCTTGAGGATTTATTTTATCTGATCCTTTAGGTTAAGGTGATATTTTGGGCCACTATGTATGATTGGGTTCCATTTATTGATATTGATATTGTATTGTCAATCCAATTTTGGATGACCTTTGGAAATTTTTATTATTCAAGGAATGGTTTTTTGTAGGATAGGTCGAATGAGGTTTTCTTATAGTGGCCTTGGACTGATTCATTCCCACCACTGTAGGAGCTCCTCCAAAAGTGTCATGTAATTATTATAGTTCAAGGGATCCTTATGAGTGAACCATGCTTTGGTTGACCCTAATAGGATTATTACTAGTTTTTATAATGGGTTCTATTCTAGGAAAACCCTTATTATTTTTGATTGAGTTTTTAATGGAAGGCTATGATAGTTTCATGATTAGTTTTTCATGTAGGAGGACACATTTGTTTGATAAATTAGGGGGTTTTCTTTAAGTATGATCTAATACCCACTGAAATTGATAGATTTTTTATCCATTTCTTGGGAGATAATAGATTATGTGGATTAGGGAATCCCCCTTGTTTGTTAGTGAGATCGGGATTGTGAGTTGTCACCCACGTATTTTTAGGATCCCATATGTATTATTCATACCCATAGATAGTGTTATCTCCCAAACAAAATTTTATATTCTAATATGTTTTACAAGACTTTAATGACTTTTTAATGTTTTTAGGGTGTCTATAGAGTTCTGATCACCATTTCTGATCATGTTATTGGAATCCTCGATCCTCATAGATGTTTTTGTATTACTTTAGATGCCTATTTTTTGACCTCTTCTCTTGTAGATCATGTATTTTGACCTATAAAACATCCATGAGCTCTTTTTCATCTAGAGGATATATCATATTTCTTGTGCTAGGGTGATCCACATTATATAATACCAATGGATTTGGCTACATTGGGTGTAGATTCATCCCAAGTTGCCCCAACATTCTTGATTTTTGTTTTGATAATATTATACTCCATTTACCAATTTTATTTATTTATTCTAAGAATTTTTTTTATTATATAAGTTGGTATTCTACTAAAATTTTTATATCAGTTGTTTCATGAACTTTTCTTGACAATAGATGTTAGAGACAGTTTTGTGGGTGGCTTATAGAGGTTTATTGATCACCCATTTTAAGTTCACATTGGTGCACATGTCGAATCTTATGCATCATTTTCGGATGAGAATTGGATGTAAATTGTATCATATAGAGTCCCAAGGGGTTAGTTTTATGAGATGATTCTTTGATTATTTAATTCATAGATATATTTAATTCTTGTAAGGTTCATGGAAAACATTTATTAAAAATATATGAATTCCTATTCATTCATCCTTATTTTTCCAAAAAAATGATCATGAAAATAAAGGGGAAATTCTCCTTAATAAATGATATGAAATTGATAAAACATAAAGTATTTAAAATATATTTCATATAATAATAAGATACATTGATTTGAATGTTTTTAATTTTTTTCATTATGTAAGTGCAAAAAATTCATGTGGAAGAAATTTCTATGAATATTTACAGGAACTGATATCAATAAGTAGTGTTAGCTTAGATACTAGTGAAAACCCCTTGAGGATGTACATTGATAAAGATAAGAGATGGTATCATATTTTCTTAGGTATGGATTTTTTTAATGTATAAATCAAACCATCTTTTTCTATACTGAACCTGGATTTTAACACCCCGAGATTTTATGAAAAATATTCTTTTTAATTTCATTAATGTCTTGTGTTATACGCTAAACCAAAAAGAGCTTTCACAACACACATCTCTAACTTGGCTTTAATTACACGCAATCGCGACCTTCCATGATAGCGTGTGTTGTACGCAACACCAAGTTTCGCTAAACAACGATATGCTATTAAGATATTATTAAAACTAGCCGTTATGAATAGTAATAACCACTTTTTAAAATTTTGTAAATTTTATTTTTCAAAATGGACTTCATTTATGGATTAGGAGTATCGAATTTAGCCTAAGGTGAAATTTTGGTAATTTTCGGATAACTTTCATATTTTGATGAATAGTGGAAAATACTAAATTTTAATTAAAACCAACTTTTTCAATCGAAATAATTAATAGTTATAAATTATTAATTTGAGTGGTTTTAAAGTATATTTATAATATATTTTTACAATTTAATAAAATGTTGTTCATTGGATGAAATTTCACATTTAAACCAGTTATAAACAAGTGTCAATCTTTTGATAGTTATTATCTCTTAAAAACACGCTATTTGTTGTGACAACGGAAATTAATTATAAAATTAATTATTGAAACTTATATGTTGGGAATTTTGTAAAATAGAAATCATTTTTGAATTCGGAATATCAATTATAGCTTAGGGTGAAATTTTGGCATTTTTCTGAAAAACTTCAATTTTTGATGAATAGTGAAACCACTAAGTGGTAGGTTAAAAACTGAATTTTTCATAAAATAAAATTTTACCGCTTCTGTTAATGGAATTTCAAAAATCCGACATACACGGTTAATATCAAGGACTAAAATGTGGTTCAATGAGATGAAAACAATTTTTGGTGAATAGTAACTTTTTACTTTTTTTTACCACGGTTAATAGTAAATAGGGTAACTAAGGGTAAATATGATATTATTATTACCCTAACACATGTCCTAATTCTATTGGACAAGTGTAATTCAATCAAAAACAAACCTAGGAATAAAATATGACCATTTAGGTCCACTTGGATTAGATTATGACATTTAATATTATTTTATTTAATGAATAGTTAAAATAGTTAAAATAAAAGTTTAATAACTAAAACATTTTTAATATGGGGTTATACATAAGATAAATTCGACTATAAATATTCATTAGAAAGATAAAAGTATTTCCTACATAATTATATTTTATTTATAATTTTTACACTTTAGATAAATTAATTTATTTATGACACAACAATGATGCAGTAATTACTCTTTTAAGGAAATGTTAACATAATTGATGTTTTAAATGCTCAAATAAATGTAATTTGAGACTTTTTATGAATTACACTAATTTTCTAGGTTACTATGATATATTAGTTTTGATTTAATAAACTTGGTTCGAACATATAATTCTGTTATGACTTTCACAAAAATCATATATCAAATAGTGTCAAAATTGACACAAAATAGTTTTTAAATCAAATATTATATTATAAATTGTTATTTTATTCCTAAAAATCTATGGTTCGGCCAAATGACTTATATAAGGATATATATATTATTAATAAACAATTTGGGGTTCGTTTGGCATGTTATAGTAAGTGTATTAACCATATAGTGAAAGAAAACAAAAAGACATTGTAAAAGTTAAATTATTTAACTTAGATTTAAATCTAATTGATAAGGCTAAAATAATAACCTAAACTTGTCTAAATCTTATTGGTTGATAGTATTTCGACCCTTCCCCACTTTAGCTTCGAAATAAGACCCTTTGGAACCATTATAAACCGATTTTGACTTTAATATAAAATAATATTTTGAGATATTCCTAAGGTGACCCTCTCCTCCCTTATAAAAGGACACCTCCTCCCCCTCCTCCTCACACCAATTTGAGCACTCAAGATCGGCCAACCCCTGCCAAAATATCTTCTCCACTTCCCTAGAAACATCCTAGAGGTTCTGGTCTTCCTCAAAGACCAATTTTAGTTCCCTAAGAGGAGGTCTTCAAAAGGCGCTTCAAAGAAGAGGTAATTACCGTTACCAATTCTTTCATCTTTATTTCTTCTTCCACTTCTTCTTCTTAGGTTGTTTCATTATGAAGTAATAACATCAGTATCACTCATATACTGATATGTTATTATAAGTATGAAACAACCCTATTTCACCATCTATCCATCCTACGGAAAAAGAAATCACCGCGCGTGCGTACGTACGGAATATCGTCTCCACGCCGTGGTGTAATCTATTTTCCACCACCACCTTACATGGATGGGTATAATGGTGTAAAGAATAGATATACATAGTTATTAAAACATCATATTGATTCTGATATATTGTATAGTCCACTCCAATTCAATTCAATATTTATGGAAATGATATCATCGCTCGTGCGTACGTACGGACTACCGTCTCCACGACGCGATGAGATTCATTCTCCATGTTAACCATTTAAGAATGATTATAAAGTATATATATGAAATAATAATGAAATATATGACATTATAAAGCTACTGGATTTATGTATATATATATATATATATGTATGTCATCTACTTACTTCCATTCAAGACAATAAGGAAAGGAAAACAGTGTTCATGCGTACGTACGTACTACCGTCTCCATGAACGGTGTTTTTCATTTCATTTATCTATCTATTATATATATATATATATACTGAATATATATGATATATAAATCATATTTTATATTCTGGAAGTAAGTAAATCATTATATAATTAATAATAATGTCAAGAACAACAAGTCAAAACACCTACGATAAATGAAACGATTTTACCCAAAACGCTTCTTTAACATGGAATTTACAAAAGAACGGGTAATATAATGTCATAAGTGAACCATATATGATATCATAACGATTAATATGATTCTGTAATAAGTCAATGACATTATTTAAATCATTATACAGGAGGTTCGCACACATACGAAGCAAATCGGACCTAAGGTAAGGGAAATATCACAATCTCATTTTTATCTGAGATTGTTTATACTTTGGCATTTACTGGGGTGTATTTTATCATCCACATCCATGTTTCCTCAATATGTAATATTTATATCCTTATACAATAGTTTATATTCAATTTTATACTTCGGTAAATTTTTAGTAAAGGATATGAAAGGAATCTTTTGTCGTTTTTCGTACGAGGTACTTTTTTGACTTTTCCGACAAAAGTACGAGAAGAATGTTTTTTTAACTTATACGGAAAGAATGGATTTTTAAAACATTATTTCCAAGAATATGTCTTTATAAGTTTTCAAGTTTATTTTTAATCAACTTCTTTTAGTTTATAATTGTATGACATGTTATGAAAAGAAAAGTGTTTTTGGAGAAGAAATGATATTTTCCTCAAGAATGGAGTTCAAGTGTTTTATCATAATTATTTTCCATATAAGATAATAAAGGGTTCTGTTTTTATCCCTATTATTACATTGATTTGATTATGTTGTGATGGAAATATTTTTATGAATTCCTTAATCTTATATGAATTGTTTTATGATGTCATGTTGTTTAAGAATTCCATTTTTATTACATGGGTTACGCTATGATGTATGGTTTATGATTATGTGGCACACATAAGAAAGGATTCATTATAAGATGGGTGGGACCTATATCTCCCTCCAATGCATTGGGTAAATATTTTATATCTCATGAGATAGACATGGCTGGAATGGTAGGTTATACCGGTTCAGTGAAACAGGACTGAAACGAGGGTTACTCGATTCAGAAAGGGACTTTGTCCACTAAGATAGTCTTGACAATGAGTCTTGACTAACAAGAAATGATTCTCTATGATTATGTGTGAATGCCACAAAGTTTCATGTTTTATGTTATGATTATTGTGATTACATTTCACTGTCATGATATATCCTATGTTATGTAATTATGATCACTTTTTCAAGTTATGATTTCCAAAAGTTATGTGCTTGTGTATACGATGTGATTGATATTTCTTTTGTTTACCCTTACTGAGCATTTGAGCTCACCCTTTTATGTTTTCTTTTCCCCTGGATATAAAGAAAGGTTTTAGGTAAAAAAAGGAAGATATTTATGGGAGATGTTGAAGATCTTTCACCACGATTAGAAGATTTTATTCCGAGTTTCCAAAGACACTAAACTATTACGATCCTTGTGTGTGTGTTTTTGTTATGTACTAAGTATTCCGCAAATGTAATGTAAAGTCAATGTACGTCAAGATTCGGGTCTCTACATGGATCCTGTAGAAATAGTGGTAATGGTTGATGTCACATCTCATATGAATGAAATGACATCATCCTATCACATATTCTTTGTAATTATTTACAATAAATATTTTATTTATGAACTATAAGATTTCGTATTCACAAAAATAAAAAAGGAGAGTTTGAAAAACCACCTTTTTATTTTATTATTTATTAATGATGGAATAATTTTTAAGAAGATGGGTTTTTTTGGAGGAGGACTAGATGTTACCAAGAAACTTGGTCAACTGGATGTGACCTTCTCATTTTTAGATTATTTTAAATTTTCTACCATCCCATACATGTAAAATATTAATTTTTGTAGTTTTTAACATTATGTATATATAAATTTATAATAAATAAGATACTTGTAATTTCAAATTCATATCTTGTTCAAGAAGACTTGAATTTTAATTCCATCTTAATAATGTATACTTGGATGATGTTAGAATTTAAATGTGAAGATTATTTATTTTAATATTCATGGAGATATGAAATGTGATGAAACTGTGGAATCATTATCTAAAATATATTAGAAAGAGTTTATTGTGTATTTATTGTGTACAAAGTTGATATCTAGTGGTTTTATTGTTTTAACATAGTCTATGTAGATTAGGAATGAGCTGAGGAAGTAATTAATCAATCCATTTTGTGATTCACTTGAAGGACAATATCAAAACATCTCACATTATTTTTTGATGTGATTAATAAATGACAAAATCTCCTTGAAGAACCTCATGTTTGATATAATGAAATCCTGGATGAGTTATGGTAAAGCAAAAATAATAAATAAATTTATTTATCTTATGATGATCTATGTGTGTAAATTCCTTTTCTCGATATGATAATTCTTTTACATGTTAGGAGAAAATGAGTTAACATATAGAAATGTGATTTATTGTGCGCACATATGTTATATTGGTCCCTATAAGATATTTTTAATACTCATATAATAATTCATCTATTCATAAAAATCATGAATGAAAATATCATACATGGTGCCTCATAATAGAATTCAGCTACACAAGAAGAATTGTGAGTTGTCCAATTTTTTTAAAAGGATTTATCTTATGAACATATGATATTCATATATATAATATAATTCAGCCATATTGTGCACAAAAAATTAATTACATGGTGACGATTTGAGATACTAGAATTAGGATATCTATGGAGTGAAATAGAATGATATATACATAGAATTTGATATTATTATATAAGGAGATTAAAATTAGATGATGTATGTTCTCTATTCTTCATCAATCATAAATCTTGATCAATCACATGATCTGGATTTACAATTATATTGATGAATAAATTTCCAAATTGTTGAAATTAGATTTCCATGCCATGAAATATAGTTCCATGTAAAAGTGTATTTGATAATGCCAAAGGTGAGTTCCACACTACATGATGAGATAACAGATCACCAAGACTATGTGGAAATATCTAGTGAAATGATTATGTAGATTTGGTATAGAATTATAATGGATAAAAATCATGTGATATTTAAAATATCAAAAGAACTAAATGATCTAGGACTTCATCAGAGCTTCTATGAATATTTTGAATGCAGATTCGATGTGTAGATTTTTTGAATTAAAAGAAAATATTTGAATGATTTTAAATATATGAAATATTTAATACTCTTCCAAAAATTAAATATGTATATAAATATATGTTCAGTTCAATGAGTAATTGATTGTTTATATAATGATAAAAACATGGATGATATTCTGCAAGTCCAAATTAAGGAAAGTGGAATTTTAGACTATATATACCTATTAATATTATATAAGTTAAAATAAGAAGAGAAAATTGATATAAACTGTGTGTACTAAAATATATCTATGTCGATGAAAGAAGAAAATGTTCTAGTGCTTTAGAAATCCATTCACACTAATGAATATGTTGTAAGAAGATATTGAGTTCCCCAACCTTTGTAGAAGTGTGAATAAAAAATATTTTAGAAGTGATTTTTTTACCACATTCTAGATAAAAGTTCTGAGAGAGTTAGTATACAAAATCATACTATAGAAATATGAATAAAATCGAGCCAACCCATCAAAATACTAAAATATATGAATAAGTTCATTTATATTTCTTGTGAGGGACTATATCAACCACATATTATATTTCATTTAAGGAAGTACAAGTCCATTTTGTTGTCCTATGGGACAATAATACTTCTATTTCTTCTTACATGGTATGTTCCAAGAATATAGTTTCAATATCAAACCTTTTATAAGGTTTTTTTTATAATTAGATGGATTTCATGAATTTGGTATAATAACCATGATGCATTGGGGACATAGTCATATGAAAGGAGGTGAAACTCATTAAAATATTGTTGTTGTCATGTGTTTCTTTTTAATTCTATGTTTTCACTACAACCAAAGGAGAGATAAAAAGAGATATCCACACACTGAATAAGTGAGTATTTTTCGATTGGATAATGGGAAAATAGGATTAATAGTCACCCCACATTAATTCACCAAACACACCAAATGTATGATTTTCTAAAAAGTGATCCTATCAAGTTTATCATCCTCTAGATAGACTACCCATCTAAAAAACTCATTATTATGACATGTTATAATAATTTTTTAAGTTACATTGTTATATATTTAGGGATGGGTTATCATTAAATAAATTAAATTAAAAATATTGAATTGTGGAATTAAAAAAATTAGATCATGTTTCAAGTTAACATGACATGATTAATCACAAAAGTAAAATCAACCAAATGATAAAAAAAATTTAATAAGTAATAAATGTGAAATTTATATGTAATTATTAACAAATCTCATAAAATATTATTTAAAATTGATCCAATACTTGATAAATGATAAAACCATAGATAAATATGAGTGAACTACCCCAATCTGGGAGCTTACAATTATCGCGGATTTTTAAATTGAGTTTTGGTTCGACATAACATAGTTCCGTTTAGGGTTTATCACCTCTATGATAAATAGTGAAACTAGTAGGAATGTGTTGGGGTAATGAATGTCTTGGAATTTAGGATAAGGGAGTCAGCATAATAGATCAAGGAGTTGGGATGAAATAACCCAACCAACAAGGGATTTCATGGCCATCAGTAAGATGAAAATGACACCCCAATCCTAGAAATAATAGGATATTTGATGGAGATTATCATAGGGTATGCATATCAAAAACAAGGGTGGACTTAGACTATAGAACATGTAAACATGAACATCTATCATTACTGTAGTATAATTTTGTAAGATAAACATCTCAAACAATAAAATGCATGACTGATAACAATCCCATGTCATAGTTGGTCAATAAGTATATCAGAGGTATTATGGGTGAAGTAAAAGACCAAAAAACTAAAAATAATCCAACCTATTTACCATTAAAGAAATCTACCCAAAATAAACACCTAGATAAATATGATTTCTATCCAAAAACACAAATCTACACCTACCCCAAGTCATCAAATGACATTATCAATGGTCTAATAATCTCTATAATACATGACATGAGTGGGTAGAGCTCATATAGGGGTGAGTATAAAAACATCAAGTTTGAGACCCTAAAATTAGTAAATAGATGGAATGAACGAGATTAGTCATATTATGGCCACAAATTTCTATAAATCAGAATACGAGACAATAACCATAATAACAATATATTCTCAATGGTAGACACTAAGGATCAAGGTGAGACCTCAACTAAAATTTCATACTAAGATTCTACAAAAAATCTTAAGGAAACACTCATCTTGTATAACTCACTACATGAGTCTTTCTATCACTTATATATCTTATATAGGATAGATATTTATATGAAGAATAACTAAGTAAACTGAGATTTATCATCTAATATAATAAATAAATCAAAAAAACAAACCATAAGATAACTGATGTCGATACATAGATTGGGGATATCACCCAGGGCTTATGGGGGATTCTCGAACCTACCCTAAGTAAATCTAGTCAGATGGGGATCACATTTCCCAATAGTTCATAATGGATTATTAACCCAACCTAGGGAATGAATCGTATAAGAGATCATCCAAATATTCCTAGAGGGATTCTTGACTATATCTGAAACAAATTCCATAGAGGGTAATAAATCTTATTCTACAAACGTTAAACCTCACTGTACCCACAAAGGGATGGACCATGGAAATGCACTAGCACTCAAAAATCCAAACAGAACTCACCCAATTCATATCAAAGTTTTTATGAAGATAATAATGGATCCAATATTCCCTTAAATAATTATATGTCATGTCCGAAGGCATGTACACGGGGTTTCTCTCTTAGTTTGGAACTATCTAATTCTCTCCATCTCACCCAACATGTCTTACTGTATATACACAGTGTGTTAATTTAGGATTTAGGGAGTGCAGATATTGGTAAACTCTTGACATTTTACATATAGTAAATCATGTGTATAATTCTTATTCCTGAGTACACTAGTCTGAACCATGTAGTCTGGTCGTTCTTGACAACATGTCCTTTTCCAAATTGATTATTTGTCTAAGATAGTACACGATGTGTCGAGTTCAGGTCTTCAATATGTGAAATAAATCATCCCAATTATGTTTACTATGGGATTTTCATGATGTGTGCACTAGCACAAAAAATTTGTGGGACCAAATGTCCTCTCCGGATTGTAATTCTTGTACATTCAAAGAATTTGATCAATTGGATTACAATGTGTGTAATTCCACCACAAGGTGTGTGGGATCACTTGGACTCAGGGGAATTTACTACAATAAACACTGATCCAACTGGCTGTGTTTCACAGGGAATGTATGTAAATTACATGGGGAGTGTGATGTGAAGTTTTTTTTCATGAAGAAATCAATTAATAGTTTTACCCCCAAGTGGAATGAAATATAAGATTCCATTAATTGTCTCTCTAGGAGGTAGCAATTTGAGTTGAAAACTGTCACTTTTAATTTGTTTTTTTTCGCAAGAATATAAATTTGGGAATTTAATTAAAAATTATAAAAAAGAATACATAGATAAACTAATATGAAATAAAATTCAAGAACAAGATAGAAAACTGAAAAGATAGAAAATGGGTTTGAAATCTGGATCAAGACAGTGGTTATAGGCCAGCTTTGACCTCTCACACACTCCCCTCTTGCTGGTTTAAAATTATTTCCCAATTGAATCTCTCAATGCCTATCCAAATACTTCAAGATAAACACCTTACATTTCAAGTATATAATATCAAAACCTAAATATTATTATTTCTCCTTTTGAAGAAGTTATTAAATTACTTTAATACCCCCATCTAATCAAACCAATCAAAATAGTAATGCTCAATGGTAAGACCTCACTGAAAAAATTTAAAATAGTGAAATCAAATTTTTTACTTCATATATTTGGAAATAATCCAAAAAACACGTTGAAATATATATTTGAGAAAAAAAACCTCTATCATTAAAGAAATATAAGTTCTAGAGTGTTTTAATAAGGGTTACTCATGAATATCAAAACTCATAAGAGAGTGTCTATCAATTGTTGTTGTCTGCAACCACTTATGGCTTAGCCTCACATAACTTGAGCAGACCCCAACTTCTCCATTCCAGAATGAATGAATTTTTTTTCATAAATTCCTCTGTATTAAATTCTACTTTTCTCTCTCAAACCAACCCCCATTATATGATTAATAAATAGAAATACAAGGAGATGCGAGGGGCTAAAATCTATTATCCATAATCTATCTATCCAAATTTTTCCCTATACCCCCCTACAGGCCTAATTTCATGATTGAAGATTATAAAGAGTTTTTCAATATTAAATCTTATTTATAACCTCCAAATATCAGAAAATCTTGACACACATTTATGAATATATGAATTTATCACTAAAGGGGTTATTTTTTGTTCAAGGAGACCCATCATCTTCAACAAGTTTGACATCCTCAAAACGTACCAAAATGATCAAATTTCTCCACGAATTTAATTATTCTTTTTAAATACTGAGTCCTATTTCATCTCAAATTTAATATATGAATTCTGATTTATGTAGCTGGATCTATTCCACTTTTAATGATGTGGATTCAAATTGTTGACTAGAACAACATGCCATAAAGAGTGATTTTTTTGTTCCTCCATAAGGATGATTTAGTGATTGGTCCAGTTTAAAAATATTAATTCCACATGACAAAGGTTCCTAAAATATTTTCATTTTAATTAGATCATTATTGAAAAATATATTCTAAAAAAATGAACTAATGAAAAACTATTAAAAATCCAAAATTAGGGCATGTTCATAATTTTGCTCAGAACCCAAAAAAATCCAAATATGATGACATTCCACATATAATGACACATTATTTGGGATTAAATTATTGTAATATAGATAAAATATATTTAAAATATCATCTCTATTAGTTCCTCTACACTTATCACTTCGAATCTTGGACAAGTGAGCATCAAAATAATATTAATGCATATTCAAAACACAAACTAATGAGGTTCACCAATTAATCTCCAAGAAAAAAAATATACCATGTATCATTAAAAAATCAATTTCTCAATATATCTCATTAAATACACTCCCACTTTTTCTCCTCATAGGCACACAACACACTTCCCTCACTTCAATTTTTTATTAACGCACAAATATGGATTTTCACCAAGGTTTTTCTCATCTAAAAACATTCAAGAATAGATATAGATTTGACAATTTTCTAAATATCCACCAAATGTGGACAAACAACGTGTGATTATCATAAGAACATTTCAAGGTTGTTTTATGACTTAGGTCTGGTGGGTTTAAAATTTCAACACTTTAGAGGCTGAATAAGGAGGGTTTGGCTCTTTATAAATAAAAAAATCATGAATATTTTTTTCACAAAAGTATAGTATCCCCCTTACTCCACTTTTTAGAAAATAATCTCTACACTAAAATGAGAATTTCTTTTGTATCCCAATCCTTCAATATTTCCGCATCATTAATTGAACATTTTCTTATCTTTTCTTTATTTGTAAATGATTAGATATAGAACAACATTCTTCATTGATAACTCTAGATAAGCACAACTCTATTTCCATTGAGAGCTCTAGATGGTCACATATAACAAAAACAATTTCCAGCAACAAAAACATCTCATAAAAGTTTGAATATCCACACAAAGTATTACAAAATGATATATGACACACCAATTCATCTCCCTCCACACATAAGTTAAACTAGATCATTCATCTATTCATCTAGAAATGCTGAAAAGGGTTGTATTGTGGAAATTATAATAAGTTTTACATGGCTACTAATGTCTTGAAAATGATCCATTGTTTAGGGAATTCCAAATTAAAAAGATAGGCCTGAAAATGGGGCTTCAAAATCCTATGAAATGCCTCAATAATTTAAATATCAAGCACTAAATCCCATATGATTTGATAGAAATAAATCATGTTATGCTTCAAAAAATCATATATTGGATCCCTTAAAAAGTTTTATAAATTTTAATAAGATGTTCAAATGGGTACATAACCCTCATTGTAATGGTATTTCAAAGATAAGGGATGTGATATGTGGAATCAGATTCAAAAATTAGAGGTAGTTTCAAGAAATTTCCAAAAATTGAACTTGAAACAATTTCATTTTTAGTATTCATTTTTGTTCAGTTTCATAAGATCAATTGGTTAAATCATTTACATTGGTTTCAAAATTGAAAAATATCATCATTTAAGATCACATGTTGTTTTTTACAGAAAATTTGAAATAAAATGAAAATAATTTGAAAAGGAAGAAAATAAAATAAATTAAAAAAACTAAAAATAAAAACAAAATCCTAATATACCAAGAATTCGTTTTCCCCACAATTGTTTTTTTAATTCCATCATTCTGAAAAAAAAATTATGTCAAAAATAAATTCAAAAACATAAAGATATTAAATAAAATAAGTGAGAAGTAAAGACATAAACTAGCTTCAATTGTATTCAGATCCATCAAGATGGACTTCATTCTATGGAGAATCTTGTATGTTCTCATTAACTATAATAAACTTATTCTAATTTATTAGGAATGGTGTCCCTTTGTGTAGTTTTATTATCTGGATTGCAGAAAAAGGGAAAAACATGTGTAACAATGATAGGGCTAGACTATTTGGAACAAAATTTACCCACGTATAGATTGAATCTCAAATAAAATAGCAACATGTTGTCTCCTTAGTTAATGTTTTTGTTAAGAATTACCCAATATTGAAATGATTTTGTTCTTTAATTTTATAACCTAGAACATCCATATGGATTATTTTTTATCCCCTCCATCTCTTGCAAATAATGTTTTTGATGGTCGGAGTGGATACTCAAGAGGGGGGTGAATTGAGTTCCAATTAAAATTTCTGTTAAAATATTGTCTAGTTAAAATCACATGATTTATAAAATAATTTAAACTGTAGTGAATTTATACAGATTGTAAATGTTTACTTAGCTTCTCAATGATTGATTAGTTCTCAGTTAATTTAACCACAAGGTCAAACTAACTTTTGATGTTAACCTATTGATTTACAATAAGTGTAAACACTTGCTAATTTAACTATCAAAGTAGCATATGAATAGTTTTGTATTTCAAAGTAATAGGAGTGTAATAAATAAGGTATATGTAGTATACATTAAAATTAAATAAAAGATGTAAAATAGATATAATAAGAGGTTCAGTCTCAATCCGAGACTTAGTCCTCTCAAATATATATAAATTTGATCCACACCCTGGATCGGGGTTAACAAAAGTTTTACAAAAACTGTCCAGGACACGCAGGGACCTCTACCACTATTCGTGGGAAACAAAACAAAGAACAGGTCACACAAGGACCTCTTCCACAGTTAACGTGGGTAAATAGGAGTTAATAGGATTTGAGTGAGGATTTTGATATCCTCCAGTTTAATGCAGGAGACAGTGTGTGTAAAGATATACAGAGTACACCACACTACTTGAAAGTTAATAAATAAAACACATAGAGAAGATAAATGAGAGTTTAGAAAGCTCTAGTGATTATCAATGTAGCTCTAGACTCGTTGGATTCACCAGGAATGATTCTAAGTCCTTCTCTGGTTTTTCTGTTGAAAAACAGAGTGTCGTAGTTCATCTTGTCTTCTTCAGGAGTGAGAAACATCTCTTGATTTGTCGTATGTTCTTTAGCAGTATGGGATTGCACTCATGAGAGTTCTTTTAAGGTCTTGCAATCTCCTTCTTGTTCTGGATTGTTATTCTTGTTCAGCATAGTGCACTCGGATGTATGTATGTTCTTCGTGTTTTATATCTTGTTTCGTTGTGGCTTGTTACACGTGTACTGCATCTCAGTCATTCTTATATTCCACGAGTTCTGGTAGTAGGAATGATTCCCTTTTCTACGGTTTCCTGACATGCCAACAACTATCATTAAATAACATTAATTGCATTAAAAACAACAAATATGACCGTTAGTATTATTTAAGTAATATTGACAAAAGGTTAAGAAACAGTGTCATAGTGATTATGGAAACGATGTATTCTTCACGGTATCTGGTTCACGGTATGGGCTTCACGGTATGATCTTCATGAGATGTCCATGTCATGGTGAGTAGTTCAAGTTATGTGGTCATGGTGAGTCAATCACGGTGTCTGGTCACGGTGTCTGGTCACGGTGTCTGGGTCACGGTGTCTGGGTCACGGTGAGTCCTTCATGGTGTCTAGTCACGGTGTCTGGTCACGGTGTCTGTGTCACAGTGAGTCCTTCATGGTGTCTCCATACTTAGACAAATATATGTATTTGGACTTATACAGTAATATGCAGAACATGGATTATGTTTAATCACGATAGAGTAAAAGAGCTTGAATCATAAATATAAAGGTGTGATAATATATGTGAGATTTATGATCATGCATGAGACTTGTAAATAATGAAGAGAGTAATTAACATCATAAGATTTATTATTATTAACACATGATGTGTGGTTATTTTTGAGATTGAAGAGCATTTGCAAGATGTGAAATAAAGATCGAGATTAATTTGCATTAATAATATTTGTGATCATTAAAACATGATTAACACATGAGGAGTCCAACAATATCCCCCTTTTTGATGATCACAAATCAGATATAGGCAGAATATAAATGAAATGTAACATAAAAGAAACTAGCATATTAGAATAGAAAAAAGCATTATAGAATAGACACTTGTAGTTTTTCTCCCCCATTTATACTATTATAGAACTGACACTTGTAGTTTTTCTCCCCATTTTGGGATTATCAAAAAGTAGAGAGAATTAAATGAAACACTGCATTTGGCATTAAACAAAGGGTTCAGAATATAATAAAACATGAAGCAGTAAAAGACATCCCATCAAAAAGAAAAATAGTCCTCAGACTCTTCAGGGATCCACTTTGTCTTTGTTTTTATCAACAACATGAGCTGGTGCTGAAGCAGAAGAAGCCATAGATGTGGTAGACAACGAGGGTAAGGATAGACCTTCAAAAATAGATGGATCCAAAGAGAGAGCAGTAGAAGATCTAGGTTGTGGTTGGTCAAGAATGACTGGTCGGATCTGAGAAAGAGCTTGGCTAACTATCATGGCAGTTGAGGCTAAGGCAGGTAGACCTGGTCTAAGGGGTGCAACAGTTGGAGAAACTATAGCAGTACTCTACACATGAAGATACGGCTTCAAAAGATTGATGAAATCAGTAATAATTTCACCACCATACTGCATAGCCTTTTCAAAATCATCCTTATTCTCCAGAAATCTGTCCAACAATCTGGTGAACTCTGAATGTTTCTGAACTTGAGCTTTAAAAGCTTGAGTCACCGGAGGGACTCTCAAATTTTCCACAAGATATCTAAAGTGATCTGTCATATTACTTTTAGAGAAAATCCTGGAAAGATACAAATATATTTTCTTGGAGATCTCTTGTTGAGCATCATTGGCTATCTTAGAATGAATTAAAACAAAGTCCAATGCTCTATCACTATTCTTAATCACTCCTGACAAAGAAGATAGATCCAAGACACTGAAGGCATTCTAAAATTCTTCCTTTATTATGGATCTCAGCATAGAATCATCCAAAGAAGGTGTGGAGGTCTGACCAGAAACAGGTGAAGCCTTGACAGCTTCAGTTAGAACTTTTTGCAGACATTCAATGTATTCATCTGTAAGCTTATTCAGATTTTCCACAAGATCTCTCATGCATTCCAGCATCTTTGTGTGCCTTTTTCCAATATTTTCATCAAAAGATAGTAGGTATGGATGAACATGAGACATAATCTCCCTAGAAAAGAGGGAATCAGATGGCTCAAGAGAAGCAGCAACAGGTGTAGGAGCAGAAACAGTAGCAGGCTCTGATCTCAAAGATAACTCATTCTGCAGACTTGCTACCATATTTTTCAAATTTGCAACATCAGCACTTAGCAGCTTATTCTCAACTCTGAATTCTTGAATTTCACGGATCATCCTTGGTTGAATATTCAAGATAATATTTTCCAAGAGAATTGATTCATCTTCTTGACTTAACTGAGTCACTGGGTGAGGTTGAGTGGAGACAATTTTCTCAAATCCAGCTAACAAAGTCACTCCAAAAATTTTCAGATCATCTTTGGTCACAAAGGAGTGATTCTCAGGTAAGGATGTAGGTAAAGGTAGAGTATCAGATTCTGGTTGAGGTTTAGAGTCATCTTCAGACTCAGATTCTGGTTCGGATTGAGGTTGGGGCTCTGGTTCTGGTTCTAGATGAGCTAAGGACTTCAGTAGAAACAGAGAAGAAAGATCCATTCCAGTTGTAGTCACTTGTTGTGACTCATTCACATCATAAAAGCTTGGAAACTCATACAGAGAGTACACAGAAAAAGTGATAGAAGATTGAGAAGCTTCAACAGATCCAGCTTTCACAAAATCATGGTTTTGAGGTTCCTCCCCCTCAACTTGTGCTTCCCTTCCAAATTCATGAGGTTTAGGAACATGGACAATATCCAAAGGATCATCCCTAATCTCTTTAGAAAACTCATTCCTTGCCACTTGAAAGGAAATTTCCATTCATTCTTCAGCAGATGGAATAACCTCAGGAACTGATTGTTCCACTGGCTGAACTTACAAACTTGCTTCTTTCTCAACAGAAAGATTCTCTTCAACAAGATCTGCCTCTAAGGTTTCTTTCTGTTCTGAAACAGGAAAAACCAATTTCCTTGCAGCATTGGGATGAGCTTCTTCCTCATGAAGAACAACTGAAGGATCCTTAGTCCTTTCATTTTCAACAACAACTTCCTCTCCTTGAGTTATTTCAGTAGGGATAACAGCAGGGACAACAGTCCTTTCCTCTTCAACCGGAACTGTTTCAATTAGAGGTATTACAGGTTCTTCTCTAGGTGGTACTTCAGCTGTTACTTCTCCTTCTTATTATTCTTTTGAAAACTCAGCCACATCATCTGGTTCCTAACTAGGATCAGATAGATTGTTAGGCATTCTTGGATAGTCAACGGGATTAAAAATTTTATACAGTTGATCATTATCCTCAACCCATTGCTTCTTCCAGGGGTTCCAGCTAATCTTCATCCTTCTGATGATAGACATGGATAGGAAGTAATCAAGGTCCTCTAACTTTTCTTCATTCGGTCCAACCATCCCTTTTACAACTAACATAGCTTAAATCATCCTTGAATAAAATAGGGAGGTGGATTTGGAAGTTACTTTGATCAGCTCACAGATATGGTTGATAACGTACTTACACAGATTAATCTTATGGCTATTCTTCAACAGGTGAATCAGGAACACATCCTGATACTTCATCACAGCAAAATCCCCTTTTCTTGGACTAACCAAATTCTGAACAAACTTGAACAGAAGTCTTGTCTCCCCATCTAGTTCAGCAACTATGGCCCTTCGCTTGGTTCCATTTCCAGTTAGACTTTCCAAAGCAGTCTCCAGGTCAAAGATGTCGATTATTGGAGGAGGGTCTCTCTGGTAATCCTCACAAACTCCTTCATGGGGAATTCTTAGCCATGTAGCCCACATCCTTGAAGAAAAACAGAACTTCTGACCATCGATCTAGCTGGTCACCATAATGCTTTCTCCAAACTCAAAAGAGAACTTCACATAATGATAGAATTGAGATACAAGCCTTGGGTAAATCTGTCTATTCTGTATAGTAAACCATTCAATCCATCCTTGTTCTCTTAAAACTTTCAAAACTAACGATCTGCAAGACAACAACCATTCAGGGAAAACTTCTTTTTTAGGTACAACTGTACGGCTTACTAGGTTTGGTTTCAGAGGTCCTTCGGGAGCTATCCTCAGTATCCTCTTTTGTTTCATAGAGCGATGCTTCTCAAACGAGGGTGAAGATGGATGCTTCATCCTTGGCATTCGCTGAAGGTTCGGGCAAGAGGGAAGAGAAGGTTCGAGAGAGAGTTCGGGTAAGGAAATGAATGAAACCCTTAAGTTTTATCATTTGGGAATTTCAAACTTCATAAAAACAAAAATGCGGGAAATCAAATAGCGGCGAAATAAAAATTACCGCGATATGGGCAAAAATAAAAAAGATTAAAAAAAGTTCTCACAGTGATACTGTGAGTAGGCATTACGGTGAGACAGAAAGCTAGTCATCACGGTGAGACAGTTTGTAGTCATCACAGTGAGACAGTGAGCATTTTATATAGTCACGGTGAGACTGTGAGTTGACAGACCGTGGGCATAATGTCTTGACTGTGAGACTGTGATCATAACACAGTAACTTAGAAACAGTGAGTATGAAACCGTAAGGTAAAGTACAGAAAAGTGTTAAACACTAAGATCAGTAAGATATTAATTTATGATTAATCATACCAAGATCATGTATGCTATAGTCTAATCTTTCATAATTTAATGGTTTGGTGAATATATCAGCAAGTTGATATTCAGTACCAATGAATTCTAAAGTGATATCACCTTTTTGATAATGATCCCTCAAAAAGTGATGTCTTACATCAATATGTTTTTTTCTAGAATGAGAAACAGGATTCTTAGAAATTATAATAGCACTTGTGTTGTCACAATTTATTGAGACATGTCTGAATTGATATCCATAGTCTAGTAATGTGTGTTTCATCCAAAAAATTTGTGCACAACAACTGCAAGCAGCTATGTATTCAGCTCTTGCAGCAGATAATGCAACCGAATTTTGTTTCTTACCACACTATGATACTATTGACTTTCCTAAAATATGACATGTTCCAGAGGTGCTTTTTATATTTAACTTACATCCAGAAAAATCAACATCAGAATAACTAACTAATTCAAATGATTGTCCTTTAGGATAGAACAGTCATAAATTGGGAGTATGCTTGAGGTATTTGAAAATTTTCTTGACAGCATTTAAATGTGACTCTTTAGGTTTGCTTGAAAATGAGCACACATACACACACTAAACTTATTATCAGGATGACTAGCAGTAAGGTAGAGTATACTTCCAATCATTCCTCTATAAGTGGTTTGATTAACGGATTTACCATTTTCATCAAGATCCATCTTACAGGTGGTACTCATGGGAGTGTCACTACTTTTTGTGTTATCCAATAAAAAACATTTTAAATGATCTCTATTATACTTACTTTGAGTTCAAATAATTCCATCATCATTTTGAAAGATTTGAAAACCAAGAAAAAATTTATGTTCACCCATTAAACTCATTTCAAATTCATTTTGCATCATTTTAGAAAAATCAGTACATAATGTAGTTTTTGAAGATCCAAAAATAATATCATCTACATAAATTTGTACAACTAAAACATCTTTATAAATTTTTTTTATAAATAGATTAGGATCATCTATTCCTTTTGTAAAACATTTAGAAATTAGAAAAGTACTTAATCTATCATACCAAGCTCTTGGAGGTTGCTTTAAACCATATAAATCTTCTGATAGTTTGAAAATATGATTTGGAAAATGAGGGTTTGAAAAACCAGGTGGTTGTTCAACAAAAACATCCTCAGCAATATATCCATTTAAGAATTCTCTCTTGACATCCATTTGATATAGTTTGAAATTTAGATGTGTAGCATAAGAAAGTGAAATCCTAATGGCTTCCAATCTGGAAACTGGAGCAAAAGTTTCCTCATAGTCAATACCTTCTTCTTGACTATAGCCTTGTGCAACTATCCTAGCTTTATTTCTAACTATGTTTCCAGATTCATCTTCTTTATTTCTAAACACCCATTTTGTGCCAATTGTGAAAGTATCCTTAGGTCATTCAAAAAGATTCCAAACATTATTTCATTCAAACTGATTGAGTTTTTTTTGCATAGCAATTACCCAAAATTCATCATTAATAGAATCATCAATGTTTTTAGGTTCAAGCTATCACAAGAAGGCTTGATTTTAAACCTGATTTCTAAGAGAATCTCTAGTCTGGGTCCTTCTATCAAGATTTCCTACAAAAGCATCAAAAGGATGATTCTTTAGAATTCTAGTTGATCTAGTAAAGGTAGGACTAGAAACTTCAGGTTCATCAACAGGTTGGGAATCAACAGAAGCAGGTTCTGGAAAATTTCCAGAACTGGTTGTCTTTATCGTAGGTTCATTTGATTTTTCATTAAGGTCCAGAACAGATAAATCTTCATCAATATTTTCAAGAGAGATTTTAGACTCATGTGGATCAGTTTCATCAAATTTGATGTGAACATATTCTTCCACACACTTAGTTCTCTTATTGAAAACTCTATAAGCTTTAATAGAAATATAATAACCTAGGAAAATTCCTTCATCACTCTTGGATGCAAACGTGTCAAGATTATCTTTGGTATTAAGAAAAATGACTTTGCAGCCAAAGACTCTGAAGTAGTTAACTTTATGACTCCTATGGTTCCACAACTCATAAGGGGTCTTCTTAAGAATAGGTTTGATCAAGACTCTGTTGATAATATAATAAGATGTATTTACAGTTTCAGCCCAAAAGTAAATAGGCAGGTCATATTCATTAAGAATGGTTCTAGAAATTTCTTGCAGGGTTCTATTCCTCCTTTCTACTATACCATTTTTCTGAGGTGTCCTAGGGGCAGAAAGGTTATGACTATAGCCATTGTGTGAGCAATAGGATTCAAATTCATGATTCTCAAACTCCCGGCCATGATCACTTCTTAGAGTTTTAATCTTAAGTCCACTAAGGTTCTTTACATATTTGGATTATTTAGTGAAGTAAGAACAAACTTCACTTTTGTGAGCTAAGAAGTATACCCAGAATATCTAGAAAATTTATCTACTAAGACATAGACATAGTGCTTCCCATTTAAGCTAGAAACTCTAGATGGTCCAAACAAATCCATGTGAACCAACTCGAGAGGTTGAGAAGTTGAAACTTCTTTCTTTGGTTTGAAAGGGATTTTATTTTTCTTTCCCTTTTGACAGGAATTACAAACTTTGTCATTTGGAAACTCATGTTTGGGTAGGTCTCTCACTATGTTTTTCCTAGTTAGTTTTCTAAGTGAGTGTATATTGAAGCATCCTAATCTTCTGTGCCAAATCCAAGACTCTTTATGAAAAGAATTTAAACAGGTAATATTTTGCATGGCTAAAGAATTTAAATCAACAACATAAACAATTTCATTTCGTAGGGCAGAAAATACTAAAGCATTTTTAGAATTAAAAACATTGCATGAATCATTTTCTAATTTAACATTAAAACCATCATCACATAACTGAGAAATACTTAACAGATTATATTTAAGTCCATCAACAAATAAAACATTAGAAATCAATACTGAGTCAGTGTTACCAATCTGGTCTAAGCCGATGATTTTCCCTTTAGAATTATCACCAAAGGTGACAAAGACTCCATCAATTCTGACTATGATTTTAATTCATGAGAAGTCTCATGACATATGTCTTGAACATCCATTGTCCAAAAACCAAGTATTCCTACATGAGCTCTTTAAGCAGGTTTCTTACAAAAAAAATTTAGATATGAAATTATTTTGGTACCCAGATCTTCTTGGGTCTAGACAGGTTAGCAATCAAGGCTTTCGATACCCAAATTTGTCTTATGGGTCTCATTAAATTTGTATAATCAACATATTTTAAAAGATAAACCTTATTAGATCCGTAACTATGAATATAACTAGTTGAATCATATAAATGTCCAGAACTAGAACTAGAAGTATTCTATCCAGATTTTGGAATAAATCTATTCTTAGTAAATTGTCTCTATCTAGGTTTGTAGCCTATTCTAGTAGTGTATTTTGGTTCAACTTGCTTTCCTAGAATTTGAGTTAGTTTATCCTTTCCATTTTTGAATTTCTCTAAATCCTTTCTGAGTTTCTCATTATACAATTTTAGTTCAGTGTTTTCTATAAGAAACTGAGCATTCTTTTCCATTTCTATGTCAATATCAAAATTATGTTTAACAGTTAAAGCATAATGTTTTTTTAAACCTTTGTATTTGTCTTTCAGTTCATTACAGGTTTCTTCCAACATATCACAGTATTCAAATAGTTCATATTTTGACATGTTTTCAGAATCAGAATCATCTCTAGAATAATATGAGTTTAAAACATGATTATCTAAGGTTACCTCAGATGTATTTGTCATGAAACACATGTTTGCCTTATTTCTGGTTTCAGTCTCAGAAGCGTTAGATTCGTTGGAGCTATCCTCAGATGTGATCCAAGTAGCCTTTATAGCCTTTTTGCACTTACTGTCCTTATAATCATATTTATTCTTGAATTTGAGCTTTGGGAAGTCTGCTTTAATGTGTCATTTTCTTTTGCACTCATAACAGACAACATCATCACTTTTATCTGACTTTTTTCCTTTCCTTCTTCCAATGTCCCTTATTTTCATACTTTCCTTTGTAATTTGATTTTCTGAAGAATTTCTTTTTCCTACAAAACTTCTTAAAACTTCTGGCTATCTGAGGCATTTCAGCATCACTATCAGAGTCTGAATTTTCACTGGTTGAACTGTCAGTAGGTAGTTGAGCTTTATCTTTGTCCTTTCTCTTTGAAGCAGTAGTCTTGAAAGCCAATGATTTTCTCTTTGGTTCATAATCTTCATCTTTATTCACCTTGAGTTCTTCCTCATACATCATAAGTTTACAAATGAATTCTTTGACAGGTATATCAACAATGTCACATGACTCTCTGATTAAAACAGATGTTCCTCTCCATCGGTCTAGTAAACATCTCAATATTCTCACAATTTGTTCCATTGTTGGAATAGTCTTTCAAAGTGAATTCATTGTAATGACAATCTCATTAAACCTGAGATACATATCAGAAATAGGTTCATCAGTATTCATTTTAAAATTATCATATCTAATAGTATAAGTATTTAATCTCATTTCTTTAACATTGGATGTCCCTTCATGAGAAACACCCAAAGTATCTCAAATTTCAAAAGTTGTTTTACAAGCAGAAATTCTGTTAAAATTTTCATCTCCAAAAGCACAGTACAGGGCATTCATAGATTTACAATTATTATTGTAAGTAGTCTTTATAGATTCATCCCAAGTGGATCTAACAGTAGTGGGAAGTTTATATTCTCATTATACGGCAGTCCAAATATCAAAACCTATTCTTTCTAAATGAATTTTCATTTTTAGTTTCCACTGAGCATAGTTTATACCATTGATGAATGGTGGCCGGTTAGTAGCATCAACCTCTAGACTATTATCTATAACTAGATTTTAGAAAGATAAATTAAAGAGATAAAAATTTAGAACTAACAGAAATTTTAATACCTTTAAAAATGAAACTAAAATTACATTTGAAAAACAGATAATTTCAAAATTCTTTTAATAAAAAACAAAATCCTCTGATACCAAATGTTGGTCGGAGTGGATACTCAAGAGGGGGGCGAATTGAGTTCCAATTAAAATTTCTGTTAAAATATTGTCTACATAAAATCCCCTGATTTATAAAATAAGTTAAACTATAGTGAATTTATACAGATTGTAAATGTTCACTTAGCTTCTCAAAGATTGATTAGGTCTCAGTTAATTTAACCACAAGGTAAAAATAACTTTTGAAGCTAACCTATTGATTTAGAATAAGTGTAAACAATTGCTAATTTAACAATCAAAGTAGCTTCAAAATAGTTTTGTATTTCAAAGTAATAGCAGGGGAATAAATAAGATATAAAAATAGGTTCAGTCTCATGCCGAGACTTAGTCCTCTCAAATATATATAAATTTGATCCACACCCTGGATCGGGGTTAACAACAGTTTTACAAAAACTGTCCAGGCCACGCAGGGACCTATACCACTATTCTTCGTGGGAAGCAAAAAAAAAGACCAGGTCACACAATGACCTCTTCCATAGTTGATGTGGGTAAATAGGAGTTAAGAGAATTTGAGTAAGGATTTTGATATCCTTCAGTTCAGTGCAGGAGACAGTGTGTGTAAAGATATACAGAGTACACCACACAGCTCGAATGTTAATAAATAAAACATGTAGAGAAGATAGATAAGAGTTTAGAAAGATCCGGTGATTATCAATGTAGCTCTAGACTTGTTGGATTCAGCAGGAATGCTTCTGAGTCCTTATCTGGTTTTTCTATTGAAAAATCGAGTGTCATAGTTTAGCTTGTCTTCTTCAAAAGTGAGAAAGATCTCTTGATTCGCCGTGTGTTCTTTAGCAGTATTAGATTCCACTCATGAGAGTTCTTTTAAGGTCTTGCAATCTCCTTATTGTTCAGGATTGTTCTTCTTGTTCAGCACAGTGCACTCAGATGTATGTATGTTCCTCGTGTTGTATATATTGTTTCGTTGTTTCTTGTTACATGTGTACTTCATCTCAGTCTTTCTTATATTCCACGAGTTCTGACGGTAGGAATGATTCCCTTTTCTACGGATTCCTGACATGCCAACAACGATCATTAAATAACATTAATTGCATTAAAAACAACAAATATGACTGTTAGTATTGTTCAAATAATATTGACAAAAGGTTAAGAAATGGTGTCATAGTGATTATGGAAACGGTATCTTCTTCACAGTATGTGGTTTACGGTATGAGCTTCACGGCATGAGCTTCACGGCATGTCCAGGTCACGGTGAGTACTTCACAGTATGTGGTCACGGTGAGTCCATCACGGTGTCTGTTCACGGTGTCTGGTCACGGTGTCTAGGTCACGGTGTCTAGGTCACAGTGTCTGGGTCATGGTGAGTCCTTCATGGTATCTGGTCACGGTGTCTGGTCACGGTTTCTGGGTCACGGTGAGTCCTTCATGGTGTCTCCATACTTAGAAAAATATCTGTATTTGGACTTAGACAGTAATATACAGAACATGGATTATGTTTAATCACGAGAGAGTAAAAGATCTTGAATCATAAATATAAAGGTGTGATAATATATGTTAGATTTATGATCATGCGTGAGACTTATAAATAATAAAGAGAGTAATTAACATCATAATATTTGTTATCATTAAAACATGATGTGTAGTTATTTTTGAGATTGAAGAGCATTATCAAGATGTGCAATGAAGATCGAGATTAATTAACAGTAATAAGATTTGTGATCATTAAAACAAGATTAACACACTAGGAGTCCAACAGTTTTCATTCATTTTCAGTAAAAAAACACATACATGTTTAATGTTTTAATAGCCCAAATGTATTGGTGTTCTAACTCAACCGGCATGTGACAATTATTTCAATATAATAATCTATATTTTGACATGATAATTGGGGTTCTGAATTCAGTAATATTGGCCCGGAGTGCATCATTATGTCTCAAACTCTAATCCTTTATAATTGGGTTCACAGTTTCTTCCAAAATTTGTTTGATTTTCCTATTAGAAAACTTCTCCATTCCATTTTTTGAGGGTGATAGTGTGTAGAGATTATATGATGAACATTATATTTTATAGAAAGTGATTACAATGTCCTATGAATTTTTTTTTACCATGATCTGTAATCAAGAACTTAAAAAATACAAACCATGAAAACAAATTTCCTTTCACAAACATTCACACAGTTTTTTGCATCAACAGCCCTTATGGGAATAGCCTCTACTGACTTCGAGACATAATCAACAAAAAAATATTTAAATATATCCAAAAAATTGTGAAAATTCTATTTCAAATCCGTACCCGAAAAATCAACTACATCATAGAACAAAATAGGTTGTTGTGGAATCTCATTCATTTTTCAAATGCTCCCTTTAAATTGATAATTTTTACATTTCCTAAAAAATTTAAAAGCTTCTCTAAAAAATGGTGGGACAATAAAAACTAGAATAAAGCACTATTCATATAGTTCATTGAGGCCAAAAGTGTGACCAAAATTTAGGATAGATTTAAATTTATAATATGTAATGCATCTCTAAATCGTTTTTTCACAACCAAAATGTCGTATGTGAAGATCTCACCTAATTTAATTCTTTAAATCACTAAAAAGTTCATAAATGTGTTTCTTGGAAAACTATTGAAAAATATCATCAGAATCCAAATAATTCACAAGATTAACAAACCATGGACATTCAGTTTGAAAAGAAAACAACTCCTCATCTAGAATGGTTTCATGAATTTTGGGACATATCTGAAATTTTCAATTCAAAATTATTGGTATATTCCCCAAATGATCATCAAATATCTTATCACTTCCTTACATATCAATTATTTTAACATAAAACTCCTACTACATTTTGATACATCACAAAATTATTGATTTTTCATCAGGTTTCTTCTTAAAAAAATTTATTATAGAATGATCTATGAAAATAATCACCTTGGAGTCCATAGATAACACTTAAATTGTTCCAAAGTAAATACAACAACCACAATTTACTTCTTAGTTGGTAGGTACATTGATTTTTCATGATCCAATGTTAGAGAGGCATGTAAAATAAAATGTTATTTGTTATCAATCCATCAAATTATAACTTTTCCATGAGAAAATTCAAGACCATTAGTCACGATTTCAAATGGAATGTCCCATAGGGGAGGTTGAATAGGGGGGTATTAGATTTTTTTCTCCCAAACGACCTATTTAATATTCTCATTAAAGAATAATGGGGTATATTTTTGGAGTAATGTATATAATGGAAGAACAACCATATTAAAATCCTTAATTAACCTCCTATAAAAACCAGCATGACTAATGAAGGATCTTACTTCTCGGACTATTTTTGTTTATGGTAATGAAGAAATGACCTTGAAATTAGGTTGATAAACTTTCATTCCATATATAAATAGAATATGACCAATAAAAATCCCTTTACCCACCATAAAATGTCAATTTTAATAATTAAATACAATAATCTTATCAAAGAATGATTCCAGAACATGAGCCAAATATTTCAAAAAAAAATCAAATTATGAGCCATAAACAGTGAATTCATCTATGAAAACATCCACAAATGATTTCATAAATTTAGATAAAATTTTCATCATCCACCTTTCAAATATCCAAGTGCATTAAAAAAATCCAAGGGAATACTCTTATACAAAAAATTACTAATGGTGAATGTGAATGAGGTTCTCTATTGATCCTCTAATACAATTTGAATTTTCAAAGAACCATAGAATCCATCATGAAAATAATAGTGTGTTTTCCCAACTAGACTTTTAAGTACCGGATCTCAGAATAGAAATGATAAGTATTCTTTCCTTGTAACAAAACCAAGATTTCTGTAATCAATTCACATTCTCCATTTATTTGGAAGCCTAATAGGGACAGTCTCACCAAATTCATTACTTAATACAATAAATACACTTTTTTTGGAACAATATGGATTGGACTAAATATTTCACTATTAGAGATAGGAAAAATAATTCTAGTATATAAAATGGTACAGAATTTATTCATAACATCCGCTAAATCTGATGGTTTCAATCTCCTTTTAAATTGTTTTACTAGTTTAGCATTTCCCTCTATGAAAATACAATGCATGAATACTGAGGGACTGATTCCAGTTAAATCAGATATATTGTACCAAATGGATTTATTTTTGGTTTTTGGGACTCCTAATAGTTAGTTATCCTTGTCCCATGACAGATATTTTTAATTAAATATAAATAATTGTTCATTATCACCTAAGAAAGCATATTTCAGGTTCTCAGAAAGTGGTTTCAAATCTAACTTAGTTTTGGAATTTTCATTGATCCTGGAACACTTTACATAGTTGTGATTTTTCAATAGAGATCCGTATTTTAATGGAAATTCAACATCATGATCAATTTATATTTTCATAGGAATTTTTTCATGTGAAAAATTAGAAACATCATTATAGAGACCACTAGAAAGTTATATGGTTTTCAGAATGTTGTTTTTATCATTACTACAATCAATGGACTCTTGAATAGAAATATAAAATTTCTAAGACTTATAACAATCATCTTTTTCCCTCTCATGTTTATCAAAATCAGCAATAAACAAATTTAAATCTTTTTAAAAAATTGTTTATTTTTCATCATATTCAAAATTAGGGAACATCTCAGTGGAATCTCATTCAATAATATTTACTCTGGGGTGAATGATCCTCAACTTGGTGTTTCATGGACTAAAAAATATTGAAATGAACAAAATATCTTCTAAATACTAGTTAAAGGGTTCTATTATGAACATTTAAGACCACTTTTGTAGATTTTTAAAATGGAATCCCATGAATTAGAAGTGCATGGGTTCCAAATTGATCATCTTCTATATCCCTGACATAGAAATCAAAAGGAAAAAAAACAAGTCTGTAACCTAAATGAGAAAATAATCTATAACACCAACAATATTAGTAGTATGTCAGTTTTAATGTTGAATGATAATTCTATTGGGTTTCAATTCACCAACTTGAAGAGATGAGTAAATAGAATGTGGCATAGTATATATAGGGGCCCATAAATCATGCATGAAATCCATAAATCCACATTGTTCAATGGTTCATTGAATGGTAATGGTTCATGTGTCTTTACATTAGAAAGGAAAATCATACTGAATCATGGATGAAACACTCCTCCCTAAGTTAACCATTTCACCTCCTTTTAATTTTCTCTAATGGGTACACATTTTATTCAGAAACATTTCATACCATTGGATTTGATTCAAAGTATCAATTAAAGTTTTATTGAATTGAATATACCTAAAAATCTCCAAAACATCATTATCCAACAATTTTTCAACACTTTACTTCAAAAATGGTTAACTCCTAGGAAAAGGCAGTGGTGGTTTGAATGTTTCTAGTCTATTTCAAGCACTTCATTGAGAAACCAAAGGACCAAACGTCCTCTTACAATCCATCTCCATTTGATAAAAAAAATTCTTCTCTTGTCTTTTTTCCATTAAAATAAAATTTTAAATTTATATCATTTCCTTCATTGGGGGGACTCTCATTAACTATTTCAAGAGAAGGTTTGATTGAGTTTCATTGTTTGATGGTTATTCAATATTTTCCATTCCTATGTTTAATTTAACTCACATTTTACTTCCATATAACTCTCTTATTCACTTGTTTCTATGTGTAAAAACCTCTACTCATTTTATTTTTGATGCAACTAAGATCACAGTAATTTTTACCCATTTGAGTCATCAAGGTACTCAAAATGATTTATTGTTGATGTCTTGTTTTTTTAATTGCTTCTTGTTTTTTCCACATTTCTTCTTCAATGTTACACTCTGAATTTTTAGGGGAATGGGAATGTTGAAATTTTCTTCCATAATTAGAATTTTCTTTATCATTGGAATATATTGTTTTATAATTACTTGATTTTCCATAGAAGATGTTTCTAGTTTGTTTTGGATGATGAAATATTTCATTATAGTGGTCGTTCCAGCATAAATTAAAAGTTGGATAGTTTTAAATGGTTTTTTTTGTTTTATTGAAAGGGTTTTCTCTAGAAAATAATTATTACAGTTCCCAAAAGGTTCTTACATTTGTGGAAATTGGTCACAAAAATGTTTGATGGAATAAAAAATTCTAGAGAGTACATAAATTTGAAATGTTATTCATGTTTTTTTGGTCTTTGTGGGTTGTTTTACAACATAATTAACCTCACCATGGTGGTAATTGTAACGCCCCGACCCTAGTTACCCAGAGTCGGTGCATTATTACATAACATTGGCATGATCACAAGAATGATCAAATATCGAAAGACCGATTGGTTTAGTAGCCTTGGAAACACTAGATATATTCATAAGTTTTACATTACATCATAAAATGAAAAACTACTACAACAACATAATGTTTCCACAGTCCACACTATAATCCCCTCATAATATCTCTGCAGGTCATTCATAATTTACTTCTTCACTTCCTGGGAAAAATAAAACATAGAAAAGGGGTGAGCTCAAATGCCCAGTAAGGATAACAATATAGCGGAAACTTTCATAAATAAGAATAAACATTTAAGGCAATGTATAACTAAAACAAAAGCCTTTTAAACTTGAACTTTTAACATAGTATGGCATAAATAAAATTAGATAATGCCATTTACTTATTCACATGTATATTCTACTAATCGAATAATCACATGCAAAATCAATAACCACTTTCGTAATGTTGGAATGCATAATGCTAAACTTTAATTACTTTTCAAGGCCTCGTCCCAAGACCTTGGGGCTAACTGTAACCGGAACCCAACCCGGAGTGCCTCTAATAACCGAACACCAACCTGGAGTGCCTCTAATAACCGGACACCAACCCGGAGTGCCTCTAATAACCGGACACCAACCCGAAGTGCCTCTAATAACTGGACACCAACCCGGAGGGCTTACTTCTACCAGTCCCTAACCTGGAGGTCTTACTTTAACCAGTCCCCAACCTGGAACATACTTGTCCAACACATTCATATGAAGTAAAGATTGAAATATAACATAAACATTCTTATTGGAACTAGCATACGGAATGTAAATACTTTCACCATAAACTATGAATGGTATAAAAATAGCACATCCACAGTCAAACATATCACAAAACCTTCAAAACAATATAGATGTTTTGTATCATAATAAATCAACTTCAAATAATCTTAAAACCCATCAAAGGATGTTGACATAGATGAAATCAAAATTCTTTTTAAAGAAATATCTCCTTTTATTTTGAAATCATTTAAGATCCATATAAAATCAAACATTTTTTTTGAAAATAATCTTATAAGCTTTTAAGGGAAGCTTTGACGATTTTATAACGGCGGAAAATAACCGCACCCGCCGTATAAGTTAAAAATAACATTCTTATCTTAATTCTGTCGAAAAGGTTAAAAAGCACCTTGTTTGGAAAACGACGGAAAGATTCCCTTATAAACCTCTTATAAAAAGTCAAACAAGGGTATAAATGACTTTAACCCATATTCTTTTAAATATTAAAAATGTTTTGAAATACATTTTGAAGAAACATGGATGTGGATGATAACGAGATCCCAGTAGATTATTACGTATAAACAACGTCGGATAATGAAGAGATTGTGAAATAACCCTTACCAGTTTGGTAACTTATGAAACATTCAACCCATGAAAGAGGTATCATACATTGAATATGTAAGTACACATAAATTATAGTGTATTACACAAATAATATAATTATGGGCAGTACATACACCACACAAAAGGTAATGGTGGCAATATGGCATGAATCTCACGGGAATAAGGAGTGAGATGAAAACCCCTTACCACGTTAATCAACTGAGTCGCATGGCCAAAAGATAATAACCACCAAATTATTTACAGAATAACATGAATATAAAGTGAATCATGATAATATATATCAAATGGAAGTACACAATACACCACTTTCAATAATTTAGTACCGAACAATGGAAATCTCACAGAATTGAATGTGAGATAAGAAAAATCCCTTACCTTGTACTTTTCCTTGGTTGGGGTAGGTTAACCTCCTGTATAATGGTGAAATAATTGTTATTAAATTATACAAGAATCATATACATTAATATGATATCATATATGTTCTTTTAACATTGCTTTATTAATAATATCTTAGTATTATCGTCGTTTCGGGTGATAATCGATTCGTTCTTCTTAAATGTTTGGTTACGTAAGACATGTTTGTAATGGATAGATTATATCTTATTCATAATCAGAATGATATTAACATTATTTTTAACCCTAAAATGAGAATAAGACTTGAATGGATACGATGGAGGATGGATCTCACCGCGTTCGTGGAGACGGTAGTCCGTACGTACGCACGAACGCTACTTCCATTTAATTTTTATTTTAAAAGAATTGAATCCAAATGATACATAGGTATATTACTATTACAGTATAATATAATATTTTATATATGTTACTTAAGTTCATTAACACCATCTTTTATACGTTCCATGTGTGGTATGAACGAGTCATATCATTTTAAGGGGGCGGTAGTCCGCACTTCCTCAAATGAAATTATCGTATGTATATACAACATGAAACGAATAATGGTATGAAATAAAATGGAATTACAGAAGCTTATATATAAAATATATATCATTAATATCATATTTAATTATAGTGCCATCGTAATGGCCACCATGAGAGGCGGTAAGATGTATTTGAACAATCATCGTTTCGTGAGGCGTTAGTTTGCCATCCACAGAAACATTATGTTCATCATCCATTAGATGGAGTTGTGTGTATGTGTAGTTTGAATCCTTCTTATAACAACATCCTAGTATATTGAGGATACTGGTGTTGTTACAAAAGAAAGAAAAATAAAAAGAGTTTGGGGGTTGGAGAATCAAAATAAATGAAAATAATTTAAGAGAAATCGTTACCTTTAATTTAGGTAACTCACTTTGGTTGGAACCAAAGGACTTCTTGAAATGCTTTCTGCCTAAGGGGAAGCTTCAAGGAGGAGGAGAGGGATGTGGGGAGCTTAGTTGGGCAGAGTTTGGATGAGCCAAGTGGCTTGAGGGGTGTGAGGAATGAGTAGAAGTGGTCTCCTTTTATAAGGGAGAAGAGGGGCTCTTTAAGAAAGAGTGAAAGTATTACTTTATAATATAATTATATTCGGTTTATAATGGTCCAAAAATCATTTAGGTAGAAGATAAGATGACTCATATTCTAAATAACATTAACCAATAATAATTGGAAAGGTTTTAGATAATATTTTAATCATTATAATCTTATTTATTTAAATGATTTATTAATGAGGTAAACATTGAATCATTATTGTGTCATTAATAATTTAAATTATTTGATGTCTAAAAATTATAAATAAAATATCATTATGTAGGAAATCTTTTTAGATTTCTAATGAATATTTATAATCGAAAATCCAACATGTATAACCCTATGTAAAAATTGTTCTTCTAAAAGATATATGCTTGTGTCAGTTTTGTATTCATTTTAACTTAATTAAAATAAAGTGTCATTATCACTTACAAGTGGATCCATGGGGTCCCAAAATCGACCCAAAGATGCCCATGGTCGACCATGTATCAACCAAGAGGGTTAAGACACGTTTTAGGGTAATTTAGTATTATTATAATATTATTTTTTAATCCTTATTTACCGGATTTACCCTTAACCATGGTAAATAAAATATTTACCGCAGTAATTATTCAAAATGTCTAAAAATAAAAGTTAACTATTTACACAATTTGAACATCCTGATTCCAAATATGGAATCCATTTTTCTAAATTCAAAACACAGAAGTGGCAGAAATTAATTTAAAATTAATTTCCACTGCCAAAACAAAAAGCGTGTTTTTAAGAGATAATAACTATCAAAATATTGACACTTGTTTATGTTTGGTTTAATTGTAAAATTATGTCTAATGACCAACATTATATTAAATTGTAAAAATATATTCTAAATATACTTTAAAACCACTCAAATTCATAATTTATCACTATTAATTATTTTGATTAAAAAAGATGTTTTTAATTAAAATTTAGTAATTTTCACTATTCATCAAAATATGAAAGTTATCCGAAATGTACCAAAATTTCACCTTAGGCTAAATTCGATATTCCGAATCCAAAGATGAAGTCCATTTTAAAATATAAAATATATATAATTTTAAAAAGTAGGTATTACTATTCATAACGGCTAGTTTGATTGGTTGTGGTGTGTGTTAAAACTCAAGGTTGCGTACAACACACGCTACTGTATTATTCAAAGAAAGTGTACCGTGGAAGCTTGGGATGTTTCATTTTAAATTTTTGATGTCCCCATTTAGTCAAAAAGTTTAAAATATTGTATTTAAAAAGGGTTCACTATTAAAAGTTGATAAAAGTGCAATACTGAAAATGAATTTGTTCTTGCATTATATCTAAGAAAATCATAATATGGATTCTAAAATTATAAGGATTATATAAAGTTTAAAATTTAGATAATACTATTCATAACCTCTTTTGAATGGCTTTTTTTTTTGTAAGTCATGGTGTGATTGAACTCAGTGTTGCGTGTAGTGCATGTTATTGAATTATTTTGAAGAAATAACACACTATGAAATCTTGGGGTGTTACATTCTCCCCTCCTTCAATAAATTGCGTCCTCGCAATTTGAAATTGTTCTTCGAAAATAAAAGGTTGAAAATAGAAAATATATTTGTGGGAAAACCCACATCGGAAATTGGGTTACTAAAATTTAGTCTTAATATGAGGAAAAGAGAAATGAAAGGGTCACCACCAAATTATGATCTTGATTAGGAGAACATTGGTGGAAATTAGAGACATATAATTGGAAGAAAAACGTAAATATTTATAGGTAGTGATTGAGGTCATCAATCACAAAAAAGTATAAAATTGAGGTCCTTAAACTCATCAATCTATGATGATTTGAAGCACCATCGGTTCAACAAAATATAGGGTATTGGGATAACACATTTTTGACGTTTCAAAATATCTTAGTTGAAATCCCACATCGAAAAATGAATTAATGAGGCCTCTATTTAAAATAAAGAGTGGAAAGTATGAAGATTACCAAAAATAACACATACTAGGGTTCCATGTAGGAAAATATGGATATGGAGGAGAAATCTAACCATCAATTATCTGATGGAGAGTGGTAGAGAACATGGCTATGAAAAGGCCAACAATCCCAAAGCCATAAATTAGTGATGATTTAAGGTACCATCTAGGGAAACATTTTTGTTCTAAGTTCCTTTTATTAATGTTGAGGAATTTATTTATGAGATTGGCTAAGATCATAAGGATATATACTTACTTTATAATCAGAGTTTTATCCATTAATAATTTTCTACCACAAACTCATCTTTCACTCTAAAAGATAATAGAACGTAATTTTTTTTTCTATTTATACTATTCGTACAGGGTCCCAAAATAAATGAATTTATAATTCATCTACCAGATCTTTTAAAAAAAACTACATTATTTAATTCAGGACATCTCGTGGGACAGTGGTAGGTGATACACCCTTGTCGCCCTTCGGTTGCGGGTTCAAGTCTCGCAGCCTTGCCAGACGCGAAGGGTTGCCGCCCGACCTTCGGGTTGTCCTTTTATGGAAATCCAAAATAATCCAAACTAGAACTATCCAAAATACTTCTATCCAAACTCACAGTCCAACATTTGTAAGGAAGGTAAACATAATATAGATCCTTTTTACCCCGTAATAGCATATGAATACCTTCATCATGTATTACCATATTCCTTATTGATTACATTCATGTTGCCTTATTCCATATAGAATGCGGGATATACTTCATTAATCCAAAAATGTTTTAAACCCCAACAATGATGGAATATACAAATCATTAATCAGCTTCAAGGTAGTCAATAATATCAAATATAATTTATCCAAATCAATCATGTATTATTCTAAAATCACCACCTCGGTATCTGAACCATATTATGGTTTATCTTTCTCTCAACCATATATTTTCCAAACATTTAACCTGCTACTGAGTCACTTTTCTTTGTTCCACACCATCTCAAGTCCTTAATGAAATAGTACTGCAGTACAATCCTTATATACTCCATAATTATTATAACAAGTACATTGTTGATACAACACTCAATTGATATAATCAACATAATAACTCTAATCATTCCTCTTCATCTGTGGTAGTATCATAACTTGATTATTATCCAATAGCATCATTTGCGGCATAGTCTGATGACTGGGACATAGGTTCGCGTAGTGTCCAAACTCCTTGCAAAGGAAGCATTGTACATTTGAAACCATTTTCTTACCCTTGCAGGCATGTACTTTGTGCCCTTTTCCTCCACACTTATAACAAACTCCCATTCCGTTCAGGCAAGTTCCAGGGTTTTTCTTTCCATAGTTACCACATATGGGAAAATTCTTCTTTTCCCTCTTCCCTTTATCCATCTTTCTCTCTTCCATCCTTTTCTTCTCTTGCTTCCCTTCAAAGCCATAAGACTCAGTAAACTCTTTACGTATCTTATCAACACATGATATTATTTCTTCATATGATGATAATACATGGGAGACTATTTCTCTTATAAATTCTAGCTTAAGACCATGAGAGATATGATCCTTCCTTCTCTTTGAATCATGTGCATTTTTGGAGTTATCATTCCTTCTACTGGGCACCATTTCTAAACAATGGCATAAACTAGATTAGTTTATGAGTCAAAATACATAATCCCATACTTATAAAACACTTAACATAAATTGAACTATTTATGGATATAATCCATAATCATAAAAATGTTTTCTTTGAGGAAGTATATACTCATAAACCCTTCATAATGGTTTGTAAAGAAAACGAGAATTATCCTAAGAATATCCCCCGGGAGTGTCGTAACCAAGAGTGCAGCAAGGCCCGTTGTCGTGCACCAGTTCCCGTTCGAGTCTAGCTCAAAGCGGTGTTTTCGGGTTTTACCCCTAGGTACATCTGTTCCAGAGCCGCCTCTACCTGCTCGTATCCAGACAGGGATGTATTGCTCGGAAAACTCACAAAATCTCTACAATACCAAAATTCTAGGAAGTTCTTCTACACTAATCCTGAAAGCTCATCTTAGGTCTACGTGCTCTAATCAGAGTTTATCTAAATCTAGCTTCCAAGGTTTGTACTAAACTTCCTCTGATACCAACTGTAACGCCCCGACCCCAGCTACCCAGAGTCGGTGCATTACTTCGTAACATTGGCATGATCACAAGAAAGATCAAATCTCGAAAGACCGATTGGTTTAGTAGCCTTGGAAACACTAGATATATTCATAAGTTTTAAATTACATCATAAAATGAAAAACTACTACAACAACATAATGTTTCCACAGTCCACACTAGAATCCCCTCATAATATCCCTGCAGGTCATTCATAATTTACTTCTTCACTTCCTGGGAAAAATAAAACATAGAAAAGGGGTGAGCTCAAATGCCCAGTAAGGATAACAATATAGCGGAAACTTTCATAAATAAGAATAAACATTTAAGGCAATGTATAACTAAAACAAAAGCCTTTTAAACTTGAACTTTTAACATAGTATGGCATAAATAAAATTAGATAATTCCATTTACTTATTCACATGGATATTCTACTAATCGAATAATCACATGCAAAATCAATAACCACTTTCATAATGTTGTAATTCATAATGGTAAACTTTAATTACTTTTCAAGGCCTTGTCCCAAGACCTTGGGGCTAACTGTAACCGGAACCCAACCCGGAGTGCCTCTAATAACCAGACACCAACCCGGAGTGCCTCTAATAACCGGACACCAACCCGGAGTGCCTCTAATAACCGGACACCAACCCGGAGTGCCTCTAATAACCGGACACCAACCCGGAGGGCTTACTTTTACCAGTCCCTAACCTGGAGGGCTTACTTTAACCAGTCCCCAACCTGGAACATACTTGTCCAACACATTCATATGAAGTAAAGATTGAAATATAACATAAACATTCTTATTGGAACTAGAATACGAAATGTCAATACTTTCACCATAAACTATGAATGGTATAAAAATAGCACATCCACAGTCAAACATATCACAAAACCTTCAAAACAATATAGAAGTTTTGTATCATAATAAATCAACTTCAAATAATCTTAAAACCCATCAAAGGATGTTGACATAGATGAAATCAAAATTCTTTTTAAAGAAATACCTCCTTTTATTTTGAAATCATTTAAGATCCATATAAAATCAAAAATTTTCTTTGAAAATAATCTTATAAGATTTTAAGGTAAGCTTTGACGATTTTATAACGGCGGAAAATAACTGCACCCGCCGTATAAGTTAAAAAAACATTCTTATCTTAATTCTGTCGAAAAGGTTAAAAAGCACCTTGTTTGGAAAACGACGGAAAGATTCCCTTATAAACCTCTTATAAAAAAGTAAAACAATGGTATAAATGACCTTAACCCATATTCTTTTAAATATTAAAAATGTTTTGAAATACATTTTGAAGAAACATGGATGTGGATGATAACGAGATCCGAGTAGATTATTACGTATAAACAACCTCGGATAATGAAGAGATTGTGAAATAACCCTTACCAGTTTGGTAACTTATGAAACATAAAACCCATGAAAGAGGTATCATACAATGAATATGTAAGTACACATAAATTAGAGTGTATTACACAAAGAATATAATTATGGGCAGTACATACACCACACAAAAGGTAATGGTGGCAATATGGCATGAATCTCACGGGAATAAGGAGTGAGATGAAAACCCCTTACCACGTTAATCAACTGAGTCGCATGGCCAAAAGTTAATAACCACCAAATGATTTACAGAATAACATGAATATAAAGTGAATCATGATAATATATATCAAATGGAAGTACACAATACACCACTTTCAATAATTTAGTAGCGAACAATGGAAATCTCACAGAATTGAATGTGAGATAAGAAAAATCCCTTACCTTGTACTTTTCCTTGGTTGGGGTAGGTTAACCTCCTGTATAATGGTGAAATAATTGTTATTAAATTATACAAGAATCATATACATTAATATGATATCATATATGTTCTTTTAACATTGCTTTATTAATAATATCTTAGTATTATCGTCGTTTCGGGTGATAATCGATTCGTTCTTCTTAAATGTTTGGTTACGTAAGACATGTTTGTAATGGATAGATTATATCTTATTCATAATCAGAATGATATTAAAATTATTTTTAACCCTAAAATGAGAATAATACTTGAATGGATACGATGGAGGATGGATCTCATCGCGTTCGTGGAGACGGTAGTCCGTACGTACGCACGAACGCTACTTCCATTTAATTTTTATTTTAAAAGAATTGAATCAAAATGATACATAGGTATATTACTATTACAGTATAATATAATATTTTATATATGTTACTTATGTTCATTAACACCATCCTTTATACGTTCCATGTGTGGTATGAACGAGTCATATCATTTTAAGGGGGCGGTAGTCCGCACTTCCTCAAATGAAATTATCGTATGTATATACAACATGAAACGAATAATGGTATGAAATAAAATGGAATTACAGAATCTTATATATAAAATATATATCATTAATATCATATTTAATTATAGTGCCATCATAATGGCCACCATGAGAGGCGGTAAGATGTATTTGAACAATCATCGTTTCGTGAGGCGTTAGTTTTCCATCCACAGAAACATTATGTTCATCATCCATTAGATGGAGTTGTGTGTATGTGTAGTTTGAATCCTTCTTATAACAACATCCTAGTATATTGAGGATACTGGTGTTGTTACAAAAGAAAGGAAATAAAAAGATTTTGGGGGTTGGAGAAGCAAAATAAATGAAAATAATTTAAGAGAAATCGTTACCTTTAATTTAGGTAACTCACTTTGGTTGGAACCAAAGGACTTCTTGAAATGCTTTCTGCCTAAGGGGAAGCTTCAAGGAGGAGGAGAGGGATGTGGGGAGCTTAGTTGGGCAGAGTTTGGACGAGCCAAGTGGCTTGAGAGGTGTGAGGAATGAGTAGAAGTGGTCTCCTTTTATAAGGGAGAAGAGGGGCTCTTTAGGAAAGAGTGAAAGTATTACTTTATAATATAATTATATTCGGTTTATAATGGTCCAAAAATCATTGAGGTCGAAGATAAGATGACTCATATTCTAAATAACATCAACCAATAAGAATTGGACAGGTTTTAGATAATATTTTAATCATTATAATCTTATTTATTTAAATGATTTATTAATGAGGTAAACATTGCATCATTATTGTGTCATTAATAATTTAAATTATTTGATGTCTAAAAATTATAAATAAAATATCATTATATAGGAAATCGTTTTAGCTTTCTAATTAATATTTATAATCGAAAATACAACATGTATAACCCTATTTAAAAATTGTTCTTCTAAACGATATATGCTTGTGTCATTTTTGTATTCATTTTAACTTAATTAAAATAAAGTGTCATTATCACTTACAAGTGGATCCATGGGGTCCCAAAATCGACCCAAAGATGCCCATGGTCGACCATGTATCAACCCATAGGGTTAAGACACGTTTTAGGGTAATTTAGTATTATTATAATATTATTTTTTAATCCTTATTTACCGGATTTACCCTTAACCATGGTAAATAAAATATTTACCGCAGTAATTATTCAAAATGTCTAAAAATAAAAGTTACCTATTTACACAATTTGAACATCCTGATTCCAAATATGGAATCCATTTTTCTAAATTCCAAACACAGAAGTGGCAGAAATTAATTTAAAATTAATTCCCGCTGTCAAAACAAAAAGCGTGTTTTTAAGAGATAATAACTATCAAAAGATTGACACTTGTTTATGTTCGGTTTAATTGTAAAATTATGTCTAATGACCAACATTATATTACATTGTAAAAATATATTCTAAATATACTTTAAAACCACTCAAATTCATAATTTATCACTATTAATTATTTTGATTAAAAAAGTTGTTTTTAATTAAAATTTAGTAATTTTCACTATTCATCAAAATATGAAAGTTATCCGAAATGTACCAAAATTTCACCTTAGGCTAAATTCGATATTCCGAATACAAAGATGAAGTCCATTTTAAAATATAAAATATATATAATTTTAAAAAGTAGGTATTACTATTCATAACGGCTAGTTTGATTGGTTGTGGTGTGTGTTAAAACTCAAGGTTGCGTACAACATACGCTACTGTATTATTCGAAGAAAGTGTACCGTGGAAGCTTGGGATGTTTCATTTTAAATTTTTGATGTCCCCATTTAGTCAAAAAGTTTAAAATATTGTATTTAAAAAGGGTTCACTATTAAAAGTTGATAAAAGTGAAATACTGAAAATGAATTTGTTCTTGCATTATATCTAAGAAACTCATAATATGGATTCTAAAATTATAAGGATTATATAAAGTTTAAAATTTAGATAATACTATTCATAACCTCTTTTGAATGGATTTTTTTTGTAAGTCATGGTGTGATTGAACTCAGTGTTGCGTGTAGTGCAAGTTATTGAATTATTTTGAAGAAATAACACACTATGAAATCTTGGGGTGTTACAGTAATATCATAAATATAACTCACAATAATGTTGTTTTCAGGACTATCAGTGGGGAATTCATGGGAGTATTTTACATGAAGAAGGACTCTTATACCAAATTGTTCATAATTTTGAACTATGCTTGTAATTAATTTCCTAGAAACAGTTGGTGTTTTGTCAACTAAAGACCCCCATACAGTAGTGTTAAGCATAATTATATAATTATGACACAATCCCCCATAAAAATATAGAATCAAAATATTTTCCCTGATTTGGTGGTAAGGAAAACTAAAACAGAGTCTTTTGAATCATTCCCAGTACTCATGCAATGTTTCACCTTGATTTTTTTCTAATTACAAAAATCTCCTTTCTAATGGAATAAGCTGTGGAGGCATGGAACAAATCAAGGAAAATTTTCATTAACTTCATTCCAATCTACAATCAAAGATGAATGAGAGTAGAAAAAACAATATTTCGAAACCCCTTTTAATGAGAATGGAAATGGCCTCAATTTCATTTGATTTTCATCAACTACATGTTTTTTCATATTGAAACAAGGATGATTTGAATTCTTAAAGGCGTTTATGTAGATATTAACCTCAAAAACCATTAAATATCTGACGTTGGTGGATGAAACTGGATATTAAATTCAAAAAAGAAGGTGTGTCTAGATTTTGAACAGGATTTTCTTGATTTTCATCATTGGATGAATATAATAATTTCAATGTTCAATTTTCATCCATTTGAAATGAAGTTTAAACAATGTTCCTTGTATTTTTGTTAGTATAATATTCACAACTTGGTGTAGGGTACTTCAAATATCTCTAACCCAACAGTGAATTTTTTTTATCGATTTTAGAATCCAATGGTTATATGTTAGGGTTATTATTTTGGGTAATACAAAAAATAAATTTACAAAACCAACTCATGAAAATTCTACAGGAATGGCACCAGTTGATGTATATGTTTTTTTCAAGAAAATGTGAATCATTAATTTTATCCTCAAGATAAATTTAATATAGCATTCCATGGATTGCCTCTAAAGGATTTCACAATTTGTGTTGCAAAACTATCATTTTTGTTTTGTTTATTTTTCCATGATGAGAAATTTTTAGATTTTATTAAATTTATAAAATAGAATATAAAAATCATCTTATGTGTGTTAAAATTCAAGAATATGATAGAATAATTTCCAAAAATAAAATGGGGTTGAAATACGTATCAAAATATTGGTTTTGGGAAAGATTTAACCTCTTGAACACTCCCTTCTTCCTTATTTAAAATTATTTTCCAAGTGTATCTCTCAATGAATATCCAAATACCACTATATATACAAATTAATTTTGATGAATATAATATCAAAACATCAGTATGATTTTTTCCCTCCTATATAAGTTATTCAATTATGTGAAGATCTATAAGTAATAATGTAAGGACCTGACCCCAGTTTCCTGGAGTCGGTGCCTTATTTGATTTCGTCGGCATACATACAAGGAATATGAATCTTAAATGACTAAGTAGTTTAGTATTATTGGAAAAAATATACATACATAAGTTCAACTTTACATATGGAAAGGAAAAATTGATACTAAATTATTCCACTAGAAATATCATATCTCCTAGATTATGCTTGCATGTCATTCATATTTTACTTCATCATGTCCTGAGAAAAATAAAACATAAAGATGGGGTGAGCTAAAATGCTCAGTAAGAGTAAGAAATACAGTGGAATATCATATAAATATTTTACATGGTGAATAATTGAAAGCACATTCCTTTAATAGTAAACATGAACACAATATGGCAGAAATATGAGATGAATAAATAATGCCATAATAAAACATAATCATGGGTATTCTAATAGTCTAATAACCATATGATCTTCAAATAATATCATCATAATTAGGTATGTTAATATTCTAGACATCATAACCATATTGTCCAAGCCTTGTGCTAGGACCATAAAAAATCATTTTGTCAAGGCCTCGTAACTAGACTATAGTTTGTCTCCTGAGACCTACCGATGCATAGTGGGGATATAGTGGGCCCCAACCGTCACATAATAAGCCCAATGAATTCCTCATATGATTGGGGATAAACATAAAAAACATATACATTCATATTAAAACTATCATATGAAATGTATCTAACTTTCCCCAATTATTGAACCTAAACACTAACCATTCAGAATAATATGGTGAATGGTTTTAGGATAGATCATCCACAATAATTTTATTCATAAACCATTAAATAAAATATGGTATATTACATCAAAAATTATTAACCCCAACAATACATAAGAATCAATAAGATTTTTGAATCAAATGAGAATAATCTATTAAAATCATTATGTAATTCTTGTGATAAATACTTTTTTTTTTGAAAAGAATAGTTATTTTGAAAAATTGATTGTATAAAACAAAAAGTAAAGTAAGATATTATTTTATGATAAAATTATTGTGTTTATAAGGATAATGTTTTCCAAAAATGGATTATATCCTGCCATTGAAAATAGATATGAATTTGAGAAATTCCCTTGTATCGGGCTCGTATTTTTGGAAATAGTTTTGAGAGCTTCTTTTAAAACATGTAACTATCCCAAAAATAGGGAAGGATTATGTCTGGTTTACATATATATAATACTCACATATAATTTATGATGAGTACATAACAATACATAATAATTTCATTGAGTAAATTAGACAATAAAAGTATCCCGAATGAAAATGGAAGTTCGGTGAAAACCCCTAACCATAACTCCAAACGTGTTCCGCTCTTGTACTTAAGCTCCTGGAAGATGAAATTATACTAGTTAATAACTTATTTCAGAACCTTTCATACATTTATTTAGTTTACCATAATTCTGGTTAGTTCATTTATGTCTTTATTGACAAGTTATTGTATTGAATTTCATCAGTCTAGAGTGTCTATTTCCTTTATTTTCATATTCGGTTCACTTGTTTTTAAGTAATGGAGTTCATGTGGAAAGGTTATAAATCTATAGGATTGGAATTATATATTATTAAAAATAATAATTAATTGGTAATGGTCATTTATATCATTTGGTTACATAGAATGAGGAATAATCATTAGAAGACAACCACTTCGATTATTCGGCGGTATTTGAATTATTATGAACTAGTTTTGTCATATAACTTAATTATATGTACATATTCTGATTCATTAATATTAATTATGTTATAATGCATATGTTATAGTCTTGTTCAATGATAAATATGGTTTCATGACCCGTAATGAAGAATAAAGTGAAGAATGAAACTTTGTCGTCCATGAAATCTATAAATTGGAACCTCATGGACGTTGATTTCGTTAATAAAAAAATAAAAGGTAGGGTGTAAGAATATTTATGATGGTTCATCTATTCATATGATATAATTACAATATATATATGATACTGGAGTTATCATGATAATTTGGACAGAGGGGGTGAGGAGAGAAAAATAAAAGGGATGAACTTGAAAATAAATGAAAAGTTAAGAGATCCCTTATGAAAATTCGGCAGCCTAATAGCGTCACTTAAAATTTCATAAAATTAAATGATGAGAACAAAAGTGTATCTCATCATATTGAAATAAAAATGATAGTAATAATAATGAGTAAAATCAAACCCCAACATATAAGAATGGAATTTCAAATAGATAACATAAAAGATGTGTCGACTTAAAGAAGAGAATGAAGGATTCCCTTACCTTGTAGAATAACTCCTAGATCATGGAATTTGGGACCTTGGGGGATTATGGAAACCTTGGAAGGACTCCTAGGGAGGTAAAACCACCAGATATTTGAGGATGAAGGTTTTTTAATGAATTAAAAGGAATGGATGAGTGGGTATTTATAGAAAAAGAGAGGTAACTTTTTAATAATTTCAAAGGGACACCTTGTTAGTGGTTTTTTCCAAACCACGGTCTTGACCATGGTATATACCCATGGTTTTAGCCACATGGGACATATAATGTCCTAAGTTACTATACAAAAGTCAGCCATACTTTTATATTTAATTATTACATCATTATGATGTCATTAAACTACCAAAAACTCAAAACTGTTTTTTTACTATTCATGAAACATTCCTGTATTTTAGAAAAATCCCAAAAATTTACCCCTCCCATATTTCGATGTGTAGAATTCAAAAGTAAAATTCATTTTTCAAAAAAAATATAAATATTATTAATTTAATTTTTAAAAAAGGACATAGTTATTTTAAAAAATAACAATCCTAATGTGAAATGAGTTTTTTTCTCATTTAAAAAACTATTTTAGATCTCATTATCTTATTACCTTAAGAAAAAAATATTATTATTTACTATTCATAAGGGTCATATAACTATTCATATTACTATTCATAAGGGTATGTTACTATTCACTAAAAATCATGTTTGTTCTATCAGACTCCAAATGACTTACTGAACCGAACTCTAGATGACCATTTTTTGAAATTAAAAACATAGAAAAGGTAAAGTTGTGTTTAGTGGATAGATTATAAAATTGCATTCTATATTTATTTTCATAACCTTGGGGTGTTACATTCTCCCCTCCTTAAAAAAATTTCAACATAAAAATTCACAAAATATTACCTAAAAATATTTGGGTATATCTTTAACATAATCTCCTCAGGATCCCATGTTGCATCCTCCATATTATGGTTCCTCCATAGAACTTTTACCAGACAAGTCATCCGATTTATCAATACTTGTTCACTAGTATCAACAATCTTGGTATGCTCTTCACAATAAGAGAGATCTAGCTCATGTTCTACTTCTTCATAAGTGAGTACATGTATTGGTTCTAGCATGTACTTTCTTAACATTGACACATGGAACACATTGTGAACCTTATAGAGAGTTGGCGGCATTGCCAAACGGTAAGCTACGGCTCCATTTCGTTCTAGAATTTCAAAAGGACTGATGTACCTGGGACTTAATTTTCACTTCTTACTGAATTATATAATACCCTTCAATGGAGATACCTTTACGAAAACGTGATCTCCTTCTTGAAACTCCCAATCCTTCCTTCGGTTATCTGCATAGCTATTTTGCCTACTTTGAGCTATTTTGATATATTTTTGGATAATCTTCACCTTTTCCATTGTTTCTTCATCATGTTCTGGGCCCACAAGATTTCTTTCACCAACTTCATCCAAGCATGTTGGTGTATGACATCTTCTCCCATATAATTCTTCATAGGGTGCCATCTGAATACATGAATGGAAGCTATTGTTGTAGGAAAATTCCTCATGAGGTAAATACTGATCCAACATGCCTTTAAAATCATGTGAACAAGACCTCAACAAGTCTTCCAATGTTTGAATAGTCATTCCTAATCGTCCATCAGTTTGTGGTTGGTAGGAAGTGCTCAAATAAAGTTTACTATCTAGGGCCTTTTGAAGACTTTTTCGGAATCATGATGTAAAATGTGGATCACGATCAGAAACAATCGATAGGGGTACTCCATGATGTCTCAAAACATCATTAATATATAGTATTTCTAGACGTTCAAGTGGTATATCATCTCTTATAGCAAGAAAATGTGATTACTTGGTAAGACGATCAACAATGACCCATATTTCATCATTCCTTCTAGGATTATTTGGTAGTCCCATAAAAAAGTCCATCGTGATATTATCCCATTTCCACTCAGGTAAGGGAAGAGGTTGCAATACTCCTTCTGGTTGTTTCCTTTTATCTTTCACTTGTTGACAAACGATACATCTTGAAACAAAATCTACAATCTCCCACTTCATGTGGTCCCACCAAAAATGTTCCTTCAAATATCTATACATCTTAGTTCTACCAGGGTGTATAGAAAAATTGGAACTAGGAGAATCATCTAACAATTTTCTTTTTAGATCAGGTATATCGGGAACATAATGTCTCTTCCCAAATTTCAAAATTCCATCTTCATATATGAATTCACTCAATCTACCATTATTTAAAGCATTAATCTTCTTTTGAAACACCTCATCATCAGCCTGAGAACTTTTTATCATTTTTAGTAAAGATGGTTTGGAAACCATTTGAAAAAATATTGATGTTTCACCTTCCATGGTTATTCCTATATCCATCCTTACTATATCAATGAAAATAGGATCCCTTTGAACTCTCATCTTGTTCAAAACTCCATGATCCTTTCTTCTCAAATCATATTCCACCTTATTTGTCTTCCCGAGGTAGTAGTGTATCGTGCAATCATAATCCTTGAGTAGTTCAAGCCATCTACATTGCCTCATGTTGAGTTCATTCTGTGAGAAAATAAACTTCAAACTCTTGCGATTAGTATAAATCTCACATTTATTAACATATAAATAATGTCTCCATAACGTCAATAAAAATATTATAGTAGATAACTGAAGATAATGAGTAGGATAGTTTTTCCCATGAATTTTTAGCTTTCGTGATGCATAAGAAATAACCCTATCATTTTGCATATGGACACAACCAAGTCCTTTCTTTGAAGCATCACTATAAATAACATACATGTCATTCCATGAAGCTAGAGTCAATATAAGAGCATTGACTAATATTCTCTTCAGTTCTTCGAAACAATCTTCACAATATTTTGTTCAATCAAATTTAACTCCTTTACGTGTGAGCATCGTTAGCAGGTTAGCTAGTTAGGAAAAATTCTTCACAAAACGCTGATAATGACATAATAAGACAATAAAACTGCATTACTCAGTTATGTTTGTTGGCGTGGGCCAATCATGGATTGCCTTTGTCTTCGTAGGATCAACAAGGATTCCATCCTTAGAGACAATATGTCCAAGAAAAGATATCTTCTGAAGCCGGAATTCACACTTTCCAAACTACCCATATAATTCATGTCTTCTAAGAGTCTTCAAGATAATGTGCAATAAATTTTCATGATCTTCATATCTTTTAGATTATACCAAGATATCATCAATAAATACCACTATAAATCATCGATATATATGTTGAAAACTCTGTTCACTAGATCCATGAAGATAGAGGGTGCATTAGTCAATCCAAAAGGCATCACTGTAAACTCGTAATGTCCATACTTGATCCGAAATGATATCTTATAAATATCTTCCTTCTTTACATGCAAATGATGATATCCGAATCGAAGGTCAATCTTCGAAAAGTATTGAGCTCCATGTATTTGTTCAAATAAATCATCAATGCGAGGTAGGGGATACTTGTTCTTTATTGTAATAGTATTGATCTCCCTGTTGTCGATACATAACCTCATAGATCCATCTATCTTCTTAACAAAAAGGATAGGGGCTCCACATGGAGAAACACTAGGGAAAATAAATACCTTATTACTCAATTCTTCATGTTGTTTATTTTGTTCCACTAATTTCTCAATGGCCATTCTATAAGGGCTATTTGATATGGACCTTGAACCAGGAATTAAATTAATGGAAACCTCAATTTCTCGTTCTAGAGGATGTCCAAGTAAATATTCTGGAAACACATCAACATATTCTCTCACAATAGGCACATCCTATATTTGAACATTCCTTTCCTCACCCATAGTTATTTCACTCTCTTCCTCCCCAATAATTGAATTTAGTTGACTTATTGGGGGACGATCTATATTATAATTAGGTGGTGACGATTCTACTCTAAATATAAGGTTTTCTTTATCATCATCATCAAAAATCGTAACATCCTTCTTCTTACAATACATTTTTTGCATCATGGTACGAAAGGCAATCCATACCGAGGATTATATCAAATTCAATCATGGGTATAATGATGAGATCAGTAGATAAAGAAAATTTATATGACCTAATAGAAACTGATTCACAGAACATTGTTGTAATGATACTTCCCTTATGAGTTTTGACTGACAACTCCCTTGTTAAATCAAATTGAAATATCTAATTTTCTTAGAAAACCGAGAAGATATTAAACAATGCAATGATCCAGAATCAAATAAATCATTGGCTAAACATGAGGAAACAATTAAAGTACCTAAAACAACATCCTTAGGAACTTCAACCTCTGCAGTTGTGATTGCATAAGCTTGTCCCTGATCTCTTGGCCTTTTGGGTTTCATATTTCCGTGACATTTTGTACCATCATTTGCATAGTGTCCTATCTCCCAACAACTATATCATTGAACATCATTGGCTTCCTTTTTCCCTTTTCAATCACCAGCAAGATGGAATTTCTGACCACATTTGTAGCATACTCATTTTCCTATTATGTATGCACCAGGGTGTTTCTTTCCACAATTGTCACATGGTGGAAATGCAACTCTTTCATTCATCTATATTTCCTTATTTCCTTTCCCATGGTTTGCAGCAGCCCTCTTCTTTTCATGCTTTCCCTTAAATTCATATGACTTAGAGAATTATTTTTTCGTCTTGATGGCATACGAAACAATATCCTCATATGATGAAAAACATTGTGAGACTAGTGTCCGCTGGAGGAATAGCTTCAGTCCATCAACGAATCGATCAATTTTCCTCCTTAGATTTCATATATAGTCCAAAACATGTCTTTCTAACCTTGTGGAGTTGGCTTCATACTTGGCAATAATTTCATCCTCCTCCTGCCTCAGATTTAAGAATTGTCTCCCCATATCTTCTTGCTTCCCATGAGGGAAATATTTTTCTAGGAAGATTTCATTAAAATCCCTCCATTCAATCTCTTTTATCTCTTCCTCCTCCTTTTTTTTGATTAATGAGCACCACTATTCCGCATATCTCGATAGATGATATACTTCCATGACAACCTTATCTTTTTCATTACATCCCAAAGCGAGAAATATCTTCTCAAGGGAACATATCCACTGCTCTGCTACAAACAAGTTTGTAGTCCCATTGAATCATGGATGTTATTGTCACATAAAGTGATCTAGCATGGCTCCTCCACATGGTGGATCTAGATGTTCTATACGGGTAAGGTTATTATTCATAACCAGAGTATGTTTTCCTATTATAGTTCTGAGTTGCTCATCACCAGTAACAGCACCAGATCCAACATGATTAACTTGCATCGGAGGAAACTCCCTATAGGGGAGACGTGTATTCATGCGATTTCTATTCCATCCAGTCGGTTCCATCTCTAGATAATGTCATAAACTAGATTAGTTTATGAATCCTAATGTATAATTTTAACATAACAAAATACTTATAAAAAATTTGAGATCCTACGAATGGCCAATCCCATATTCACAAATATGGTTTCTTTGAGGAATATTTTACATTTGAATCCTTTATAAAGGCTTGTAAAGAAAATGTGAATTATCCTAAGCATATCCCCCAGGAGTGTCATAACCAAGAGTGCAGCAAGGCACATTGTCGGGCACCAGTTCTTGTTCGAGTGTAGCTCAAAGAAGTGATTTTGGGTTTTTCCCCTAGATGCATCTATGCTAGAGAAACCTATACTTGTTCGTATACAGACATGGATGTATTGCTTGAAAGATCCACATAATCTATTACTTACCAAAATATAAGGATGTTCTTGTATATTTATCCTCAAAGACTATCTTAGGGACACTTCTTTCATCTACGTTTTTCTAATTCTAGTTTCCAAATTTTCTACTAAACTTCCTCTAATACCAATTGTAAGGACCCGACCCCAGTTTCCCGGAGTCGGTGCCTTATTTGATTTTGTTGGCATACATACAAGGAATACGAATCACGAAGGACCAAGTAGTTTAGTATTACTGGAAACAAGATAGATACATTAGTTCCTCATTACAAATGGATAGGAAAAAAAGATACTAAATTATTCCACTAGCAACATCATATCTCCTAGATTATTCTTGCATGTCATTCATAATTTACTTCTTCATGACCTGAGAAAAATAAAACATAAATAAGGGGTGAGATCAAACACTCAGTAAGTGTAATAAATACAGCGTAAGATAATATAAATATTAGACATAGTGAATAATTGAAAGCACATTCCTTTAATAATAAACTTGAACACATTATGGCAGAATTATGAGCTGAATAAATAATCCCAGAATAAAACAAAATCCTGATTATTCAACTAGTCGAACAACCGCATGATCTTCAAATACTAGCATCATAATGAGGGAAGTTCATATGTTGTACATCATAACCATACCATCCATGCCTCGTGCTAGGACCATTAAATAATCATTTTGTTAAGGCCTCATGCCAAGACCATAGTTTGTCTAATGAGACCTACCGATGTATCGAGGGGAAATATCGGGACCCACATGTCACATAATATGTCCAATGCATTCTTCATCTGATAGGGGATAAAGATAAACAACATATACATTCATATTTAAACTATCATATGAAATGTAACAAACTTTCCCAAATTATTGAACATAAACATTAACCGTTCAGAATAATATGGTGAATGGTTTTAGGATATATCATCCACAATAAAGTTAGTCATAAAACATTCAATAATATATGGAATATGACATCATAAATTATTAACCCCAACAATTCATAATAATCAACAAGAGTGTTGAATCAAATGAGAATTATCTTTTAAAATCATTATGCAATTCTTGTGATAAATACACTTTTATTTTGAAAATATGAGTTCATTTGGAAAAAATATTTTTATAAAATCAGAAGTAAAGTAAGATAGTATTTCATGATAAAATTATTTTTTTTATAAGTATAATGGTTTCAAAAAATAGATTATAACTTTCCATTGAAAACTGCTATGAATTTGAGAAATTCCCATGTATCGGGCTCGTATTTTTTGAAACAGTTTTGAGAGCTTCTTTTAAAACAAGTAACTATCCAGAAAATAGGGAAGTATTCTGGTTGTTTTAAATATATATAATACTCACAAAGAACATATGAGTTGTACATAACAATACATGTGAATTTCATCGAGAAATTTAGACAATAAAAGTAACCTGAATGAAAATGGAAGTTCGGGTGAAAAACCCTTACCTTAAATCCAAACGAGTTCTGCACTTGTATTTAAGCTCCTTGAATATGAAATTATACTTGTTAATAACTTATTTCAGAACTTTTTATACATTTATTATGTTTACCATAATTCGGGTTAGTTCATTTATGTATTTATTGACATGTTATTGTATTGAATTTCGTGGTTCTGGAGTGTTCGTTTCCGTTATTTTAATATTCGGATCACTTGTTTTTACGTAATGGAGTTCAAGTGGAAAGGATATTAATCTCCAGGATTGGAATTATATGTTATTTATAATCATTAATAATTTTTAATGGTCATTTAAATCATTTGGTTACATGGAATGAGGAAGAATCTTTAGATGGAAACCACTTCGATTATGCGGCTGTATTTGGATTATTGTGAACTAGTTTTGTCCTATAACTTAATTATATGTACACATTCTGGTTCCTGAATATTAATTATGTAATAATACATATTTTATAGTCTGGTTCAACCATAAATATAGTTTAGTGACTAGTAATGAAGAAGAAATGGAAGAACGAAACTTCCTTATCCACGAAGGCTATAAATTGGAACCTCGTGGATGTTGATTTCGTTTATTGAAAAAATAAACGGGAGTAAGAATATTTATGATGGTTCTTACATTAACATGATATAATTCTAGTATATATATGATACTGGAATTATCATGATCATTTAGATAGAGGGGGTGAGGAGAGAAAATAACAGAGATTAACTATAAAATAAAATAAAAGTTAATAGATCCCTTATGAAAATTCGGCAGCCTAACAGTGTCACTTATAATTTCATAAAATAAAATGATGAGAAAAAAAGGCTATATCATCATATTGAAATCAAAATGAAATTAAGAATAATGAATAAAATCAAACCCCATCATATGATAACTGAATTTCAAATAGATAACATTAAAGAAGTGTCGACTTAAAGAAGAGAATGAAGGATTCTCTTACCTTGTAGAATAACTCCTATATCTTGAAGGATGGGACCATGGGGGATTAGGGACACCTTCAGAGGACTCCTAGAGAGGTAAAAACACCTTATATTCAAGGATGAGGTATTTGGAATGAAATAAAACAAAGGGATGAGAGGGTATTTATAGAAAAAGAGAGGTAATTTTTCAATAATTTCAAAGGGACACCTCATTAGTGGTTTTTCCCAAACCATGGGCTTTCTCATGGTATTTGCCCATGGTTTTAGCCACTTGGGACACCTAATTTCAGATATTACTCTACACAAGTCTACCATACTTTTATATTTAATTATTACATCATTACGATGTCATTAAACTACCGAAAACTCAAAACTATATTTTTACTATTCATGAATAATTCATGTATTTTAGAAAAATCCCAAATATTCACCCCTACCATTTTTTGATGTGTAGAATTCAAAAGTAAAAACCAATTTTAAAAAATAATTTTCGAATTATTATTAATTTATTTTTTAAATAAGGCCATAGTTAATTCAAAAAAGAAAAATCTTAAACTGCAATTAGTTTTATCTCTCATTGAAAAAATAATTAAGATCTCATTATCTTATTGCCTTAAGAAAAGAAAATAATATTATTATTTAATATTCATAAGGTTCATATTACTATTCATATTACTATTCATAAGGGTATGTTACTATTCTCCAAAAATCAAGTTTCTTCTATCAAACTCCAAATTACTTACTGAACACAACTCTAGATGACCATTTTTTGAAATTAAAAACATAGAAGAGGCAAATATGTGTTTAATGGATAGATTATAAAATTTCATTCTATATTTATTTTCAAAACCTTGGGGTGTTACAAATAAAACCTATTAGAAATCACTATGTTCAATGACAAGATCTCACCAAAGAAATTTAAATATTGAAATCAACTATATTATATAATTGATTAGAAAAACATACATAAAAAATGTTGAAAAAAAATTTAAGAAAGAAAAAAACTACTTTTATTCAATAAATATATGTTTATGATAGTTTCAGTACAGACTACACATGAACATCAAAACTCTAAATAGAGTGGTTGTCGGTTGATGCTGTCTGCAACCACTTGGTGGTTAGCTTCACATCACTTCAGTATCCCATATATTCTCAATTCCATCAAGACTACAATACATCATCATAAAGATCTATATCATAAACTATACTTTTCTCTCTCAAAATAATCCCTTGAAATGATGAAGAAATGAAAATACAAGGAGAATGTAGGGGGATGTAAATCTACTATCCCGATTTTATCTTCCTGAAGTTATCCAAATTTAATCCTCATTTATAAATGAATTTCTCTCAGGGATCTTCTAAGGAGTTTTTTGAAATTAAATTCTTTTTAGACCATCCTCATTTTAGAACTTTTTGATTCATGTTGTAGAGTATATGAATTTATTAGTAGAGAGAATGATTTCTATTCGATGAGACCCATCCATCTTCAACTTGTTTTACTCCCTCACATAGTGCTATAATAAAATAATTTCCCTTTGACACTCATTATGAACGTGTGTTGCTAAGTTCTCATTCAAATTCAGTTGCAATAAAGTAATTTTTACACCTGTATCCAGAGTTATACCTCTTTGAATGAGGTGGGTTCCACACTACAAACCAGAAAAACATTTCACAAAGAGTCATTTTTGGGCCTCCATATATAAGATTTAGAACTTCATCCTGTAATAAAATATGAATCACATTGGTAAATGGTTCATAAAAAAATTAATCATTTGAATTGGGTATTTATTTAAAAAAATATTATGAAAAAAAAACTAATGAAAACTGCTAAAAATCCAGAATTACTGTATTTTCACATTTTTGTACAAAACACCAACAAAATCCAAAAATTATTTAATTTCACATATAATGACACATTGGTGGGGATTAAATTATTGAAATATTTACAAAATATATTGAAAATACCATATATATATATATCAGGGTGATAAATAACTAAACCTATAAACCCTATCCATCGAATAGAAGGAACTACACAACATGTGTTCCTCTAGACTATATAGTGTGTAGTTCAGGATTTCCCATAAACTCCAAACTAGTCATGGGTCTTCACACATGAATTTACACTACGTTTTATGCCACCTATAATCCATTAACAAAACCCATATCTTGTTTGACCACCCTTCATGGTAGGAAAAAGTTGGATTCATGTAGTTTAGCATCAAAAAAACCCATCGTTATCACCATCCTGATGCACAACATGGCCAAAAAATGGGATGTGCACTACTAATTACAAAATTAGACCACCACTGACACCATTGGTCAGGTTTTAGCCACCCATTTCTTAGAATACATCATCTATGATCCAATAGAGAAATCCACTCAATCCAACTTATGGATATAACATTTCCAAATCTATAATCATGTCTATGTTTCCATTTCCACACCTTTTCCATGTCTAAAAAGCCTAATATTGAACCCACAAAAATGATATTTTGTTAAAAATGATTTATTCATAATGATATTTCTTCTGAGATGTCTTTTATTCATTACAAAAATTAGAAAATTTGGATAGACACCATGTAACAGATAGAGAAAGGAACACAACATAAAGGAGTATTTGGTCGATGGATGTGTTCATTTGGCCATCATCATAAAAATCAAAATAATTTTTGATTATCATTTTAGGGAGAATCAATGTGATACAAATATCAAATTCCTAGATCTAGGAAGAGAAAGCTCACATTGGAAAAATTATAGAGATTAATAAATTAATTTATTTGGGAAGGATTAATTGGGATTCATATCAATTCATATATGGGGATTAAACTAAAAAAAATTCCTTAAATCTGAATTGGATTGAAAAATAATGAATAACATTTCTTCTTCATTGGCATTTGTGAGATCCACGTGATTTTTCAGTCATTGTGATCCTCATGGTAACTGATCCTCGATCCTATGACCATCTACTAATGCACTCATCACCCAATATCTCCATCATATTATTCCCTCTATGGTTATATGTCTAATCTTAAGTAATTTTACATTACATGGTTTAAATAAAGGAGGAGTAGGTATTTTCCATCTGATAAATAATAAATAAATTTGGTAAATTATTCTATTATTAGTCATTCATTTACCAAACTTGAACAAAATTCCTATCATACACAAACGTTTTCACATGCATTGAGGGAAACTTGTGTTCATGATTTAATAGAGGTATCAAATTTTCCATCTGGAACACCATTTGAGATATATTATAGTATTTAAAAAATACTACATGTGCAAGGTATACAATATTTTTTATTTTTAATATATCCATATAGATGCTCTCTAGGGCCTGGAATTCTACATCAACTAAATTCCTAACTAAGGAAATATTTTTTAAAATATTTCTAATTCTATCAAAAAAATTAGATTTAATGAATTATTTGGACATTAAAGGTTGTTCATCCAAAAAAGTAATAAACTACTCAAATAGGTGATAAAATCATTCCTACATCTGGATCTACCTCTATGATGAGATCTCCCTCAGGATCACAACCCATTAAAACTGATTGATTTAGGACTCTATCTAGGAATAATCTTGTAGAGGTGATCAAATAATATTCTTAGGATATGATTCCATAGTGTACCCTTGTAGGTTTGGAACAAGGGAATGCACCCACACTGAAATGGTCCAAGGAAATTCATTTAACCTCATACTGAATCTATTATGAGAAGAATGAGGGATCTATTTCCCTTAAAGAAGTAGACTATGTGTTACAATGGGTAAACAATGTATCTCTATGTCTATAAATGATCAGGTCACACTATCTCACAAGACCTTTCTTCTATTATATACATGGTTTTCTCTTTTATGATACACATAATGTACAATTCATCTTGAACTTGATGTGTTCCATCTAGTCAAGCCTATGTATGATTCTCATGCCCGAGTACAATGGTCATGCATGTGTAGTCTGGTCGTGACACACGACATGTCCTTCTCCAAATACACTATGTTTCTATTATGGTACATGTAGTTAGTTATTTGGATGAAACTTGGAATGTTTATTATTCCCAAGACCACATACTTTCCATAGTACATGATGTGTGGGGTCACATGGACTTTGGGTCATATACTCTTAGTATAAAAAGATAGCATTATCAAAATGATTACAAGACATGTAATCCAACTACATGATGTGTGGGATCACGTGGACTCTTGGGAATTTAATTCCTATAAAAGTATATTTGACTGGATTAGGTTCACACTATGTTTGATTAAATCATACATCGTTTGATACTTAACTCAAGGTGTAAACCCTAGCTTCCACAAAATGGAACTACACGTCATGTGTTCTTATATAACATACAATGTGTTGTTATGAATTTATCAAAAATTGTAGACATTTTATGCATCTTCTCTATAATGACACTAATTCCTTCATAACCTTTAGGAATCATGCCAAAACACATGGATATAGGTTGACTACCCTCCCCATCCAGTTGAATGATGCATTCCATCTTTTATTCACCATAAAACCCATAATTATCTTGATTGAAATGATCCTTGTGATTCAACACATTGTAATCACACTACACTTTCCATCATTGGACCCCCACTAACGTCGGTAGCCAAGATTCAGCGACCTGTTTCTTGGACTATCTCATCATTGCTTCTCTTGTGAGATCCAATCAATCTGATTCACAAATCCACCATTACATGATTTATCATCAAGTCGTCGTTTTCATCTCCATACCTCATTCATGTCTCCAAAAACCAAAACCTAACTTGGGGCCTTGATCCATTGTTCCAAATGATGGTCACACAACAATCATTCCTCCTGAGTGTCATCAAATCATCATCCAACTAAAATGTTTTTGATGAACATCGATGAACAGAGGGAGAAATCCACTTTACACAAATGGGATGTGATTGAGTGTTGTACTAATTTTTCCATCATTATTTAATTAGAAATAATGGTTGATTATAAAATAAATAATAAATAATGTGAAACAAATATCAAATTCCTAGATATATGAAGAGAAAGAATCCATTAAAAAACTAATGGAAATCAATCAATGAATTAATTAGGAATGAACTAATTCACATTTGTCTCAATCCATATATGGGGATTAAACCACAAAAAATTACATCACTAAGGTTTGGGTAGGTTTTTGACAAAGTATGTTTTGGCATCATTATAATTGATGAGATCCAAGATCTCCTTTATTGAAAATTATCATCACAATACCTGATCCTCAATCTTATGATCATCTGTTAACACACTCTCCACCATAGCTCTCTACTTGAGCTCTCCATACTCTAATCCCATCAATGGAAATAAAGTTAACCGTAGTTAATTATCAAGAATATGTTTTAAATATAGGGGGATTAGTTTTAGGTTTCATAATATAAAATATATGTAATTATATTATTCATTTATTAATCCACCCGTGAACACTATTAAACCAAATGCTCAATGTATACAAAAGTTATGTCTTACTTAGGATTAAACCCACATTCTGGATTTAATGGATTTCATAGATTTCTCACCCCAATATCCCTTTGGTATATTTTAAATTATTTTAAAAAAATAAATATTTTTAATTGTAAATATTCTATATTTTTAATATATCCACATTGAGGCTCTCTTGGCCCCAGAATTCTAGGTCAACTCTATGAAAAACTCCAGATATTATATTTAAAATGTTTCAATGTGTTGTTTAGAATATTTGATGTTTTCACATGGTATTAAATATAGTTTTAATGTTATTTCAACTTAAATACCTTTTAATAGCATGTTAGACCACCGTTTGTTTTTGAGAAGGGGTATACAGATCATTGACACAAGTATAACCACATGACATGATATAATGAAGCCAAGGGAAAGGGTAATTATGATTTTATAAATTAGATGGAAATAAATGTATTAAATTTATTATTAAACTCCATTTGGTATTCAAGATAAACTAAAATATTATATTAATTTTTGGAGAGTTTGCAAGAGAAATTATTGTAATACTAAAATTATTCACAGAATAGATAATGTCCTCACTGTCACTAATTTACATGTGTGGTACAATTTTTTTATATAATAAACTACTAAAATAAAATTTATATAATGTGTTAGAGACCCCTACACTTTTTAATAATCCCCATTAAGAAACATTAGGAGTGAAACATTCCTACGGTAGGAACTTAATAATTCTATAGCTATCTGTTGAATTGGGATATCAGTTATGTCTAGAGAAACAATAATGAATCAAAAGAAAATAGATGCATATACCATTAAATAACATCTAATATCTATTTATAAGGAGAGATATAGGATTTATATAAATGTTATCCCCACTACACTTTATATGTGTAAACTATGAGGGTGTTCTTATTTATTGATATTTTCTTCAATGTACTATTTTACATAGTTCAATTACCAATTTAGAGCTTCCATATTAATAATAAATTCTCCATTAATCTCATACTATCATAATTATCTTCTAGATTATCTTTATTCATCATGTATTAATAGGTGAACACAACATATAAGAAACTCATGAATCATTTGACTATGATTCATCAGGTAAGTAAAAGTTATGAGGAGATCATTTCCACAACCCGTATAGTGAATGAGATAAAAATAAAATTTTTAAAAGACTAAGATATAATCTGGTTCATTTATTCTATTAAAACAAATTTTAGTTTGAAAAAATATCTTCGTTTAGTGAATAGAACTTGTGATAATTTATTCAAATGTGCAAATAACTATCAGTTGAAAGGAAACTGCAATGAATTAAATGAGTAGAAAATCATTACACTTACTTGAGGAATTTATTCACCTTAGAGGGTAATGTTTCTATCTTGATTCTTGGGAATTTAATTTTTTTTAATATGAGAAAAAAATAACAAAGATGTGTTCTACCACTTACCATGAATGAGTGATTCATATACCTGTAGTGAGAAGTATATAGAAACATTACAGGAAGTAAGTTGTGTTCTCCTAGTGGATGATTTATTTTTCATAAGTGAGAACAATGTGACATCAAAATTTAGGTATGTTCTACCAATATTTTAGACATAGTGATTCTTATTTCAAAATTGATAATCTAAATAATTTATTTTACTTGGTCTAAAGATTATAGTTAAAATATTATTTATATTAAGTGTTACAATAACATTTACATCAATGTTCTATTGGATACAACGAGGAATTATTTCTCTGGAAATTCTTGTTTCTATGGTGAAATAAAAATAATATTTTGATAATACATGAATCATAGATGTAAAATATTGGAATAAATAAATAATAAATATAATTATATGATTCAATAGAATTGTGGTAGATCATTCTAATGGAGTTGGTTCCGCTAGAGAGTAAGTATTATTCTAAGGTGAAGTTTTAGGTAAACTCATATACTCTGTCATATTCTATTAAATTTTTATTTGAATTTTTAGTGATGTATAGAATTAATTTTTAAAATATATAGGATCATCTAGGTTGGTTTTTCTGAGAATATCTTAACCTTTCACTCATGAATATTTTAATGTAGGGTAACCATTTTCCTAAACTCACATAACTATATTATCATCTTAGAGATAGCTATAGTATTATATATGAACTGTAATGATTATTATATATATATATATATATTGTAATCTTCCATGATTTCTTTTTATATATATATTTAAAATAATAGTTTAACAACAAGCCATGTGCCAACTATAATGACTAATGAATATCATATAACTCATATAATGAATAATGTTCATACTTTCATGGAATCAAGGGTTTTATGGGATCTATGTTTAAATCATGATAAGGAACCAAATATACATCATCAAAAAACATAAGGGTAACCATAGTTAATGATCACATTTCTACTTAAATATTAAAACTACTAAGATAGTTAATGGTATTAATTATACCTATTATATATCTATGAGGAAACCACATATCATTTGAAATATTAGGATAATGAAATAATTTAGTATAATCTTGGCGCTGAATGTACTTGTTTTCATAAGAATGGTATAGTACACAAATATTATTGGGATGTTTTATTATAGATACATGTACTATATTTTATGGATAATACATTAGTGGTGGTATAATTTTCACCATGGTGGGTGGTATATCATTTACCCCGCAGGGAGTAGTAAGTCGAAAGCAACTTTGATTGAGAATTTAATTTTAATTTGATAATGAAATTCATATAAAATGATTTATAGTGTGTCTTATTTCGGATGTTTCTTGACATGGTACTTTTATTGAGTATTTATGAAAAATTATATAAGGAAGATATAATTTGGTATAAATAATTCACAATTAATAATTAAATTGTGTAATACTGAAGACATAGTATATAAAAAACATTACTCCTATCATATAACTTACATCAATTGGAATTGACATTTTAATGACTAATATGATCATTATATTAGAAATAAAATTTCAAGGTCACCTTCCTTAGAGGTAAAATTATAGAACATATCTATGTTATTTGACCAAAAAGGTTGTAGATATAAAATAAATCATATATATATTGAGTGTTTCAAGGATACATTTATGTGTTAAAACATGTAAAATAATCATAATATATTTTTTGGAAAAAAATTCACATGTATATAAGAGGATATTGGGAGGGATAATGTTTTCTAATAAAAACATATTTAGTAACATACAGAAATATATATTATGTCTTATAGTAAATGTTATTAATAATTTAAAAAAATTAAATTAATTGAAAAGCAATCAAGGGAACATGATCAAATATTATTGATCATGGGGTTACATAATCTAAGCCATAGTACACAATTTACATAATCTCATACTAAAAACGTTGATAGTCATAACTATCTGATAATGATTGGTAAATAAAAACATGGTGAATTTTGGGTAATTTGAGAAATGGGATTTATTTTTTTTAATGTGATATAAAGCTAGTCTTCATTAGAAAGTTCTATCTGGAATTTTTGTATGGATAAGGGAATATATAGGGGTAAAGAATACTATAAATTTTAGTTCCCATATCAAAATTATACTAATTACTTTCTGAATTCTAATTTTGTTAAAGAATAATGTTTATAAATTATTTTTTATAGATATTTGAGTTGTACCCGACTAGAAAAATTCTATTTTATTTTGATGAATTTTAAGAATTGTATAATGCAAGGTGCTCGAGATGATAGAGTAAATAAACTCATTGATATAATCTATTATTGGAGTTTCTCAAGGATGTAAGGTCGTAGCATGTATAAAAACCTTGGGTATCATGGTGGACTCGGAAGCTATAGACAAATCTTTGTAGAGGCTGGTTTATCATGTGCGACTAACCAATTAGACAATTAGTAGTTGGATATATATATTGTTGTAGTCTATTAGATTTTGTTCCCTATAAATAACTACATAGAAAATTTGAATATCGAGTATTCACAGTCCTAAAATTAATATATATGTTATCACATGATATTAATTTTCATTCATGACATCTGTTTGATAATTTTATAGGGGAACTTATTAAACCAAAAGTTCATGGAAGTCCCCCACTATGATGAAAATCGTGATGTTATAGGAAAATATTCTTAAATACAAGTTATATAACCAGATAACATTATTATTTGGGAAATAGATGATATATACTATTAGGTTCAGGAGACTCATAATACGTTGAGATTACTTCACATGTTTTTCTTTATTGGTAATATCAAGAGAGGATATTATGAGAACAAATGCAGAAATAGAAATTCCACAAGTTTTATCTGCCATTGGATATTAAAATCTATGAATGTGGGTAATGGTCCTTAGAATTCACATTATATTCAATGCATGTCATGATTTTTATACATTGATGTACTGACAAAAACTATGATGACATATGCCTATGGTGAGGTAGGATACATTGAGTGTGTCTAGAGTGATATGACATTAATATACATGCAAATAAAGGATTTTTTGATCCCCTATTATAGATGAATTTATCTCTATTAATTTTATTTAAATAAAACTATTTTATAAATACATGATCACTATGTGATATTGATTTCTTCATTTCTTTAATGTCCTAGAAAGAGAATTCCATTATATAGGTTGATGAAACATGTGATTCAACTAGATTAAATGAGATATATAGAAAAATGTATTATATTACACAGTGAGTATTATAAGGAATTTTAATGTTATTATGACATAAACTCTTTTCCATATAGGTGATTTGGAATGTTTCTATATGTTAACATTGTAATTTAAGTTGTTCATCCTAATGTATCTAAGAACGGAATCGAGAGGGTCACATACTATGTGCATCCAAAAGCATAGTTAAAATATTTATGAATTAAATTTTTTTAATAATTATTATCCATGTAAGTGATTCAATAATAACACATATTCATTTAATCATGAATATTAATTCAGTATTTAATAGAGAGAATATATGTGAGTGGAATATTTAATAAATATTTATTCACTATTTTAGTGAATATAATTTTTATTTATTGATTAGATAATAATTCATCAATATTTATTTGTTAAAATAAGTAGTCAAAGTTTTGGGTTTGAAAATATTAAGGAGCCTTAGAAGATCTAATTTAACGGTATGGTATAAACTTTAATATTAAATATATTTTTAATATATATTAATCTATTTATTTAGGACAACATTATTTATTTGTCCATTTGTTTAGTGATTTCTAAATAAATATTATTATTATTATTATTATTTAGACTTGGGTTTCATCATGGGTTAAGAGAATAATAAGGGTCCTATGTGAAATTATTTTTCCTTTAGACATAAGTCTATAAATACATATTTAATTAATTCAATAACACATTCCTATACATTCTAATAATTGTTATCAACAAAAAAAAATAACAGATAATCTACTCAATCCCTAGAGAGATTACAATCTAGAATGCTCTCAATAATATGGGAAAATTATCCTCTTCCACCATCCTAAAAATCCTCCCACTATGAAGAAATTCTTATCATGATAAAGTAATAATGAAGAAATAATTATAATCTTACACACTAGAACTCATGGATTTCTATGGTGATGTTCAGATGTCCATGGCACTCATGTGGATCACTATTAGTGGTATTCTACCCTTGTGTCCCTTGTGAAAATGATGGTATAAACTAAAGCTATTATATGATTCATCAATGAATAAATAATTTCAATAGAAGTTAAATAATTCTTTAAATAATATATATATAAATTATAAGTGACTATCCTATCTCAAATATTCAAAGGTATGGATTTTTCTATTACTAAAGATGGGTATATTAAAGTAGATGAATTTCCATTATTAGGCATGGGACTCACAAATTTTATTTCACCTGGAACATTCAATTCAAAAAAATAATAGTTATGTCAAATTGTTCCCCACTTTCTAGGGGTTCAATCATATATTTTCAAAGATGAACACTATACTAAGTGTTGATAAAATCATCATCGAGTCATCATCTTTATCATGTTCTCTAAGGGATCATCACAACTTACGATACACTTAGTGGAAATCACAATCAGTATTATTTTAAAAATACACATCATGTATCTCTATCTCATTTTCATATTTGGTTAAATAATAAGAATTTATAATATCCTTGTTATATCTCATTTCAATCTAGGTAATTTAAAGTAGTTGAAACATCGCTCTATATCTTGCTTGTTAATAAAGAAAGAAATAAAATATGGGATAATAAAAAATGGGTGATCAAAAATGAATAGACGTTTGGGAAATATGGGTCACCTGAGGAGGTTGAGGAAATAAGTCACTAAAATGACACCTATATCAGGTAGTCAGACCAGGTATATCTAGAAATAACATGTCGATGGACGAAATTTATTGGAAGCATCATAACCTAGAAAACCAATAGATAAGAGAGCATATGTGTCACCACATGCTAGAGTAGTAATATTTGGAAATTGATCTATATAGTTTGAGAGAGTGTAAAATATATTTAGTTTAACTAAAGTTGAAGAGATATTTTCACACGACTACATCACCTTATGGTTCTCCAATCATATTTCAAAAAATAAATATATGGAGAAAATACATAAAAATGGAAGGGAAGAGAAAAGATCAAATTGATTAATGATATATACAAAAAAACTAAATGGATGAGTGGATTAATAAATAATGGAGGTATTATAGGACAACCAATATGAAGAATCGGCCCACATAATATCATAATGGTTTAAAATAGTCATATGGATGAAAATACCAAGAAGTCAAAAAAGGGTATGTCAAATATGAAACTAACTCAACATATTTTAAAAATCCATCTTAACATATAAAATATTGTTGTCAACTATCCTGATTCCATTCTGCACCATCCTCCATGACCATGAAATGCCGAAGAACCACCCTGAGTGGGCACTACTGTTGCCACCAAATGCTGTCGGACGCTGCTGCCAGTAAACGCCATTCCCCACCGTCATCAACACCCAATGTCTCCTATTATCATCGCACACCTTCATCGTACCACCAAATATCAGATTCCATCATAATCTCTGAATACCTACAGTGAAGAATCCACACCTTCAATGGAATCATGAATCTACTGATGACATCTAATTTCCATGACAAACACCAGAGAAGAAAACACAAGCCATGAGGTCCCAAGGATGAGACCTCCTAACCTATCTATCATAAAAAGTAATTAGTTAACAGTAAATTTGAATTCTAAATTATTATGTTTTTTAGAAACTATATTTTAATTAATAAATAGTCTTTTTTACCATATCATGGTGATGTTTTCCTAATGTAAGAGTCTCAAATATATGTGTGACATCATTCCTCATCTAACATTATTTCCTGGTGAATAATATCCTCTTAAAATTCTCAAATATCTAATAGGTTCATAATCTGTCCTAATCATGGGTGTAAATGTAGTATGGATGGTGACGCATAAAAGAGTACTCACTAGTAGTTGTAGAAGATATATGCATGGAACTAATTTGAATGTTATGGAAAAACAAATAGAAACTATTGTTCATGAAATCCTCTAATACATCTTTGAGAGAGGGTATTAGGTTTTCCTCAAAAAGATACAATAATTTTTATTGATCATTAGAATTAAAATTTAAAAATAAATTAAATTAAACCTAAAAACATATTTATTTATAAACTATATCATGATCAAATATGTACAGGTTCATATCTATGGTAACCCAGTCTCATGACACCCCTTGTGTATATGTTTGGTTCCTTAGAAAATCAATCATTTGACTAATGACTATATATGGGAAACTATGAGAAATAAAAAATTACATCAAATAAATAATTTATAAAATTAATTATTTATTATTAAATAAAATATACTACTTAACATACATTACCAAATAATTATTGAAATAAAAAATATACACCTCTTGGGAATATGCTTCGAAAACATCAATCAATAAGGGACTTAACCCATCCTAGTTGGTAGTGAGGTAGAAATATCCCCACTATATATCTCATATGATGGAACAATTTGGTCATCATTGAGTAGCTCATCCATGACCATGATAAGAATATTATCAACAAAATCATACCAAGACGTCATGAAAATGTAAATAATTGTACTAAAAATAATTTTCAACCCAATAATCAAATATTAAAAACTAATAATTAATTATTTAAAAAAATTAATATTTAATCTTCATTATAATATTAATAGGTAACACCACATTCTTTATCTTTATCATTTTTCCTATTATTGCGATCATTTTATATTTTTAAGATGTTCTATCAATTCCTATAAGACCATTAATTTCTTGGTAATTCATTGTTTAAATTTTTTTGCTATTATTTTATCCACTTTATAAAAATTTTCATCCCTTAATTCAAATAATTAAACTATAATATCTTTATCTGTTTGGGTAAGATATGTATTTTGTGTTGTCTCCTATGAAAAAATTGATGTTTCATGGAATTTATTCATTTCTATGTGGGGAAGGGGTTGTATCAGTAGTGAAATTTTATAATTCCATTCATAATTAAATTATCCTCTATAGTTTGTTAATGTTTTTATTTCCTCATGTTTATAAATTAATATCACCTACATTCAATGATAAGGAAAATAACTTAAATAACCAAACTTTTTACAATTTTTTGTCCCAAAATGGTTTCTTAGTCCTTGTTGTGTCTACTCTAATTGATCTATGAATATCAACTACATAATGAAAGTTAATACAATGAGACAAATATACTAAATCCAAATATATCTCCCAATATGAAAAACTATTATTTATAGTGGTTATAAGTTTTTCTTCTTCTTTAAAACCAACTGAATAATGAAACTTTGAAAGATTCTCATATTGAACACTTCTATAATTTCATATTGTAACTCCTTTTTTCCAATTCTTCCACATCTAAAACTCCCCTTACCAAATCCTCTCTGTATGAACCTCTTATTTTGGAACTATGTCATTTGGAACCAGATGTTCTGATATCCTCAAACATTCTTTGGAACATGATGTTCTAGTTTTCATAAACATCTATCTTCCAAACAATTCTCTCTATAGAAAAAAGAATGTATCGCAATGTATAGAATACCCTTTATATACTCAAAATTCCACCAAAAGAGATGGAAGGAGTCCAAACTCCACATTATTTGTTCACACTGAAATCGTTCTTATTTTGACAATCATCAATGCCTTTGAAAAATTATAGTAAAAATTTCATAATAACTTCTTTATAAATTAGATTTAATGATCTTTATTTCATCATAAAATTTCTACTAGATTCATTGTCATTTATTTGTGAATATTAAGTTAGTGAATATCAATTTCATCATTTTCATAATGTTTAGAGTGTAAAAAAAGTAATATTATCTATTAAAAACTCCATGTTTTCACTATCCAACCCATATATATTTTATAAACAATTAGGATTATCTATCAGGTGATCTTCATATATCTCTAAATGGTAATCTTAAAATTTCTTTTTTGGGTAATTTGTAAATTTTTCCTCTACCTGGAGTTCTCAATCTGATGGATTCAAAAAATATCATCATCCAATGGTGTTAAGAAAATCTCCTTCTATTGAACATAAAATAGTGTTGATATAATTAAAATTCATTACTACTTCCTATAAAGTATATTTTTTCTACTCTAATTATATGAATTTCCTTTTTTTCTTTCTCCAATAGAGTTAAAAAATTTCATCTAGTAAAAACACATTTCCCCATCTAAATGTTATATGAAATTTCCTTTTCTATAATTTTCATTATCCCATTTTAAACCATGAATGAATTTAATAATCATGATATTGGAAATTTTGTGCATTTTTTGAAGAATCATTTAACTCTATTGAATTCACTAAAATTTAAATTTCCTCTAACATTTCTAGAAAATGTTATTAGAATATATGTCATAAATTTTAGTTTTAAAATTTTTCTTCACTTATTTCGATTAAATCTCTATTATGCTAAACTCAAATATTTTTCACGAAAATTTGTATATGAATGTAGAACTTCTCTTTCCTCGTTTCTTCTTCCCCTTATTTTTACTCGTCCTTACTCAAGTATATCTTCCAAATTTAATTTTTTGGAATATTTTTGGTCCACTTCATTTAGATTAGTTATACTATTAAGTTTTAATTCTGGTGAAATATACTTTCGATTGAATCACATTTTGTTTTGAATATATGTAGGTACTAATGGACTTATTCTTTAATATTTTCCTTATAAAAATATATCTTATTTACATTTATTCTTCTAAAATTCTATCCATTATAACAAAATTATTATGGATGTTTGTCCTTCCATAATTATATAACATTTACTGAAATGAAAAATCATTCATAGACATAATATTCAGAATAAGTACAATAATTTTAAAAAATAAAACCAAATTATCCTCAATATATCTCTTTGGATTTGTTTTCAACACTATCAATAACACATATATAATTATTTATCAAACCAAAACCATTTACAATGAGAAGTTTCATAACACCACACTACCAGATTACATATTTTTTGAACAAATTACATCCCTTGGTGATAAGAAATTTTATATTCATGATATTGATACACCCCAATACTCTCATATTCATGAATTGTAACATCTAAAACATTTCTCACCATTTCAATGATATAATAGGATCCATATTCCTAAATGTTAAATTATAGTTTTGTACAACTTATTCCCCTTTGACAACAAATCAAATGTAACATGGGGGATACTAAAGAAAATTTGTAATTCAAAAGTAGTGGCTGAAAATATAGTTTCAACCTCAATTCCGTAAATATTTCCCTTGGTATATATTTAGTTAATATATCATCAATTTGATCATTCAATGATATATTCTCAATCTTTACATCTCCATCAGCCACTTTTTCCATGATGAAATGATATTTAATAACAATGTTCTATGATATGGAAAATTTAATAGGATTATTGGAAAGATCAATTTCACTTTGATTATCATAAGTAATATTTAGTGGGTTTTCAACAATCACCATGTAATATTCAAGATGTGATTTCAACAACAATAATTATATATGTCTATTTATAATAGAAACAAATTTTGATTTAGTTTTACATAATGTTACTGAATTTTATTTTTAATTATGTCAACAAAACAAGTTTATCCTAATAACAATGTGTCTTTACATATTTGTTTTTGATCTTCAGAATCACTATCCCTATCTGAATCCATGAACCCAAGTATGATCATCTTATTACATTCATTTACCAAAATATATAATTTAAAGTTCCTTTGATATTCATCAAAATTATATTTTAAGTTTTCATGTGATATTATTTTGGGTGTCTTTGACAGATTGCACATAATTTTACAACATAAGAAATATTTTACTACTATGTTGAATGATAGAGTGAACATTTGATCAAAATTTAAAAGTACATATGATTCAAACCATTGAAATCTTTTTATTTTTTAATCATTATATAAATATAAATTGGTAAAAAAAATTCCATTTAATCTTCTATTATAAATCTCACAAAAAAAAAGATGGCATTCATTTTTTGTTATAAAGATGTGGATTTTTTTGAACTTATAGTTTTATATAGATATTCATCTCCTTGTACATTGACATATCAAAGATCCTCATCATCTTTTTAGAAAATTTATGATGAGATTTATCCATCTCACTAACAAAAATTATATCACAGAAATGAATAATTATGATTTGGGTAACTATATTAATCTCATTTATATATAATTTTATATTAATGTTTCCACTATAAAATTTCAACTACTTCATGAAGTCATATAGTTTTGAATAGAAAACGTGAAGGGACCATTTCAATCCATAAAATTCTTTGGTAGATTACACTTCTTGTTTCCATCATAATCAATAACGAATCTATTTAGTTTCTCAAAATATAAAATCTTCTTCAATTTAAATTTTTAGGAATTATAAACTAATATCCATAGGATACACTTTTTAATATTGATGAGAAGAAATATACAAAACATTATGATAGTCTCAAATCTTATAATAGGGAAAATGTTTTCTTCAAAATCATTTCCTTTTACTTGTGAATAACCATTGAATACATTCCAAGAATTATTAGTAAAAAAAGTTCTCGACTATTTTAGTTTATTTCCAAAAATCCATTTATTCCTATTATATTACTAATTTATGGTAGGGTAAAAATAAACTTGGTTTCATCTTTCTCAATTTCATCCAACTCTTAATTCATTATATTTAACCATTATTAATGCTCAACATCTTCTAAAACAGAATGTGAATAGACCTATAAGATGGGGATTGGCCTCTGATCGGCGGGGGACATTGAGCAACTTGCTTCTAGGGTTTTCTTCACAGGGGCCCTTCTCCTCCCCACTCCTCTGGAGTTTCTCAATGGCTCAGCATCGGCTTATCCTAGATCCTGCTTCGGAGGTGGTGTGGCTCGGGTTTCTTGCGCACCTCAACGGTGGATTCGGGGTGGCTCAGTGGCGTCAGCAGCTTCGGAATAGATCATTGACCTCGGCCTTCCGTGATTCTTAAGTTGTCTCTGGAGTGTCTCGACAGCGTGGATCTGGTGTGGCTCGGCGTGGTTCGGTGGTATTGGTGTGCTTCGAGTGCGAATCAGGTGGGGTGAGAGCTCGAACCAGTGATGGCTCCGTCGTGGTCTTCTGAGGTGGCATGCCGCTGGCTTTCGAGTGGTGTAGAGGGGGAGGGTTCCTTTACCTCCAGTTTCTACGCATCTCTTACAGGTTTGCTGGTTGTATTTATGAATTGGTGATGAATCTGACAGTTTTTTGGATGTGTTTTGCGGCGTCACATGCTAGTATCACTCCATGTTGGCCGAATGTGGTAGGGATTGGTGGTATCTCCGGTGGAGACACAGATATTCGTGAATGATTTTAAGGTTTGATGATTTTTGGTGATGAATTTATGTCTTCCTGAAATGGTTTTCCCATGGTGTTTTTTGCTGTCTTGCAGTTTGTGGTTTAAGGCCCTTTACAACCTGTTCATTTACTTGGGACTGCTCCAGATGAGGTTCAGAGCGAGAGTTTCATTTGTTCATTTCTATATGGATTTGGATGTTCGAGAGGGTATGAATCTGTCATTGGTAATGGGCCCGTGCATTTTTTCATGGGACAGCTAGCCATGCAGTGATGGGTTGGTGGAACTGGTCTACATGTTTTTGATGTTGGGTTGGATCTTTTCTCTGTAGTCTTGAATTTTTTGATTGGATTTGAATTTTTTCCGTGGAGACATGATTGTTGTTATTGCCATTGATGTCATTTTGGGTTCCCATACCCTTTAAATGGGGATTATGATAATAAAAAAGTAATTTTCAGTCCGAATACACCTATAAGATAAGTTATATATGATTTTCATAACTCATTTTTTGTCTATTCTAAACTATAGATTCAAAATTTATGAATGTATTATTAGTTTTAACATATGTTTTGTAAATTATATAATTTTTTTCTTTTAGTTTTAATTTATTTATTACTAGAATGATCATAATCAAGATATATAGTTTGAAGCTCACATTCATCTTTCTTTTCATTAAATTATAAGGATGTTATATTTCAATCATCCATTAAACAATATATATTATGATCAAAAAAATCCATTATAATGGACGTGTGTTCAATTACATTTATATCAAAGGAATCAATCATATTATATAGCTATTTATTTCAATAATGGTAACATGCTTCATTGGATAAATTTCCCAGGAAAACACATTCTTATACCTTTTCATAAAACATCCCTATTTTTTATACTTTCACCAGGGCACACAATTGTCTTTTGATGGTGCACCTATTGTTTCCATGCATTCCAACCTCCCAATGATGGGCCACATTCATCACTTATTTATGGACATTTTCTCTATGATCGAAACGGGATGATGGGATATCAGTCTCTCCTTCCATGGATTCCTCCCCGGGACTCATTACATAGTCCAGGTCCCCCTTAATGATTTAAATGTTGATAATGAAGATCTTCCATAGTTCTATATCTTCATGGATTCCAATTAGTTACACTACTTCTGTCTGGGCATTTCAAAGGGTCAAGTCCGGGTAGCAACCTTTGGTCAGGGGAGTAGTCGCATTGGACATCGCTGGCGTGTCTAGACATTGAAACACTGTTTCATCTATGTTTTTTCCACTTATGATAGGTCTTCTCGAGGGTAGGGAATACCAAGTCATCCCATTTTGAGTGTGGGGACTTATATTCCAAGAGAATTTCTCTAAGGTTTTCCTTAGATTTTCATTTTTGTCACACGGAATGTCATGAGTTTAACGTCTAGTAGAGACAAATCGGACAGATTGGAACACTGAGAGGAGTGGATCAGATGGGTACATCCCTAGGGGGGGAACCTAAGGGGTTTACTAAAAGAGTTTATCAAACATCTAATGAGGATGGATTTGGGGATTCTTGGGTCCCTACAAAATGGATGGTAGGGTTTACCATTGATTGGGATTGAACCTTAGGGAGGTTTCCTACATACCTTCTACAAATGATAGGGATCAAACCCCATGTAGTTCAAAGGGGTGATGAATCAGGGTGTACAAAAATGAAAATGACTTGAAGACATTATGGGGATTATGCACGGGTATCATCCCATCCAAATAGGAACACTCTTGGTTGGATGATTATGGATTTTTCGGGCTTATACATGGTTAGTTGCCCCGGTGCCGCAAGGAGTGATGATGGGATGAGTTTCATGATCTCACAGAGATGTGGTGGCCCAGGTAAGAATCAGGATGGATGATGGAGGGATGAATGAAGAGGATAACGAATGGGATGGAGTCGTCATGATGATGATGGTAGTTTTGGACTTGAACCATAGAGGGGATTACTACATGTCCCCATGGCAGGGAATCAAAGTCCACAAATTTCCGTGGTGCAATGGGACAACTAAGGAGCTAGCCCATGAGGATGGACGCATGGATGGGATCTAGAGGAAATAGAACCCCTAAGTTAGGGAATGGCCTTTTTTAAAAAAAAGGATCATGGGAGATACCAGGATGAGACATGGGTGGTGGGCTTGAACCTCAGGGAGGGTTCTTATGTATCCCTATGGTGGGGAATCAAAGTACATGTTCTTTAGGATGGGGAATAGAATTAAGGTGTGTGCATAAGACAATGAACTAGAAACATGCTAGGGGTTACACGTGGTTAGAGGCTTGAGATTTGGTTTGATGCCACTAAGAAGGACCAAGGATTTGGGTCCCAACAAAGGGGACACAAAAGTTTACTACTGTTTGGGGTTGAACCTCAGTGAGGCTTCTTACATAACCTGTGTAGGAGATAGGGATCAAAACTTGTGTAGTCCAGAATTAGGCATAATATCAGGGTATGCTCAAAGGACAATAACCCGGAGATGATTTCAGGGCTTACTTGTGGTTTTTAACCCATGAGTTGGTCTAATGCCACTGGGGTGGACCAAGGATGTTGGTCTCACCGAGGGGACACTGATGTTTATCGATATTTGGGGTTGAACATCATGGAGGCTTCATATGTACCCTACCTAGGAGACAACGATCAAAACCTGCATAGTTTCTATACAGACATTTCAACGACATGCATGATGAAAGGGGTTTATATTTTAACATTATGCTTGAAGAGGGTAAGCCGACACAAAGTGGTCAAGACCAATGGGTGTTGGGCTTGAACCTCAGGGAGACTTCATTTGTACCATTCTTGGAAAGGGTCAAGGATCAAAGTCCACATAATTCTTAAGTGGGGTTTGAGGCTTACGCGCTAAGATAACATAGGAGGGATTCCATGGTCGATGCTTACTCTATGAACATGGGAGTCTTGCTCAGTGTGAGAAAAAAGAGGTAGCAAAGACCTGACGGTCACGTCGTGAATGGTGCATACACGAGGAATGAAGCATGAATTTTTCATGCTTAGTAGCCCAAGGAGATAGATATTGGGACTTACTTCGAGATGGAGGCCCAATGGTGATAAATCCCAAAGGGAGAGGGATGTGGTGAAAAAGGTTCATGTGCCTCTCTCTCCTCAAGTCTTTGTGCATCGAAGAAGAGAGGAGGAGAAAGGATGTTACTTTCTTCAAGAAAAGATAGGGGAATAAAATAAGATGGTTTCCCTTACCCACGAATAAATGCATCTCTAGAAAATAGGTTCTCATTCTATGTGAAGAAGATCTCCCTCCCGTGGAGACCAGTGGGTGTGGAAAATGTACATGATGGGGCACCTCGTGTTCATTGCACGCAGCGATGATACATTTTAACATTATATGCTGAGGATGAAGATATTTGGTAGATTAGTGTCCTTCAGATCGAACGATGAGGATTCACTCCTCACCAATAAGAAATGCATAATTGATACCCACAAACCGTTGGGAAGGGAAGGCATCAACAATGACATGTGGAGATGGGGTTATGGAGTGATCCATTTATGGGATCATGTTAACATGGCTATGTGAAGAAGAAATAGCCATTAGTGCGCCTATGAAAAGAAACATGAGGCTAATCAAAGCAATGTGAAGCACCACCAAAGGGACCTATAAATCAATTCATACAAATCTGAAAGGCTATACCGTATATGGGTTTGTGAAGAAAATGGGTTCATAGGAAGGGACCTTGCAAAGCTCTGGTGCTCCAAAAAGTGGAAAGCCTCCACGAACGGGTATGCATCACAAAGTAGAGTGGTTGGGCCTAGGAATGAGGTATACATGCATATAAATGGAGATTCATAATGTGAAAGTTCTTTCTAGGTGTAGGAAATTGTGGAGCATGGGTGCCTTGCAAATCGTGTCACTACGAAGAAATGTACTTCACAAAGCACAGTGACCCTGCCATGTCATGGGGTTCACATGTGTACAGAAGGTACTTCATGATTAATGAGTGCTTTGTGAATACTCGAGTTCCCTTAGGAATAACCTTCCTTTTTTTAGGCTAGTGGGCTTCATGAAGGTCATCCACACATGAAGAGGGGTTGTATTTGAGCTAAGGAAAAGTTACACCACAATGCTCAAATAACATAAAGACAACTTTTTCTCAATTTTTCACAATGAAAAATGTGCTTCATGATTTAAGAGCTGATAAAGAGAATGGTCAGGGTATCCTTCCTTTGGGTCTGAGGTAAGCCTGTTATTTATAGGAAAGAGGCAGTACATAGCTTTGATAGATCACTATGAAGCCACATAGTGCTTTGTGTTCAATAGTGGTTTTCGTCATGTTTTTTTGTAACTGTAGATTCGATCAGCATCCCATCCTCGATGCAGATTGTTTCTTAATTCCCTATGAGATGCTCACGGAGGCATCTGTCAGTTTCCAAGGGATCATAGAGTTGATTCGGTTCACTCTAAGGCACAAATCTTTCTACCATTTTTTTGTAACTATAGAGTCTCCCGCCTCTTTTACTCTACGACGACCGTAGAGGTGGCCATGGATTTTCACCAACCACGATGTCGAGGGTCTCCGTGAAGGTGCTTCTCAAAGAATCCACTTTGACATTGGTTGGATATATTCATATATTATTTTCCCACATTTTGGTGCTGAAAATTCACCACCCCCCCCCCCTCAAGCTTGGAGCTGAGGAGAAAACACACGTCAAAGTCTGAGGGTAGATCACCAAAAATTTTCATCTAATAACAAAGAAATATTGTGAAGTAGGGTTGTGAAGCGGAGAGGAAATGCGGAAGTTGGGAATTCCACGAAGCATTCTACATCCAGGAATGTCATGAAGTTCAAAGGTAATTACCTATATATTGGGGAGTATATCCCTTATTTTTTTCCTTATTTATCTCGGTGTTTCCTTTATTTGTCTCTCGATTCGCAATGATCTGTATGCTTTTTGACTGCTATTTGTGAACCAATCCTTTTTTGCACTATGGTGCACAGTGAGTCTTCTGAATCTACGATTGTGTGCTCTTTGGCTTGTGCGTGTGAGGTCTATGACAGTGCTATATAATCACTCTCTATGATTGAGAATTATGATCTAGCTCTTTGATATAGCTCTAGGATCCAGGAAAAAATTTCTAAAACATAGAGATGCAATGGATCATAAAGAAGCTTCTAGGGGGTCCTTGCAGATGCCGCCCAGAGGGAAGAAATAGCTGATAAACTAAGGATCATGGAATGTGTGTGGAGCCATTTGACCATGAATCCCAGGTGCGGCTTCTATTAGAATGTTAGAAGAACCACCCTCTATGAAAAATGCATATCTACATGGCTTTGTTATGAGGTATGATGTTTTCATTCCTAAAGAAAGTAGAGACGAGCCAGAATATTTATTTAGTAGCATGTCGTGCCAACATCAGTGGTTCATGGAAGTCGATAATCAAACATGGGAAGATCATACTCCCTTCAATGCCGACTTCCTATTCATCCATGTCAACAATATTGATGGGAATGCTCTACTTCTATAGTAATCTCCCCTACAGTACCATACCATTCTGAAGGTGGCTATGGGGATCCTAGAGAAGGGGTGGATTGATGTGTGGGATATGTGTCAGGGCAGCAATTTCAAAAATTAATGGGCATGGGATTACTGGGTATGTTCCTCTGGTGAGGATTTTGGGGTGGAGGTGGTGCAAGTGGGCATAGATGAGGTGACATGGGCCTCCCAATTCCACATCTACGATCTAAAGAAACTGATGATGGAATGTTTATGTAGGTGGTCATCGAGGACCAACACTTTTCATTTTCACCATGGGGAGGTTGGTATCAGCCTTTGGGACCTCCAAAAAATCTTAGGGATTCTAATATTGGGGACGATATATGATGAGTTCCTCCCTACCGCAAATACATGGGAGGACTCAAAGCAGATGCTGACATTTTCAAAGGCATTGATGGACCTAGTGCCAGGAGAGGACAAGAAGTTGGTGAGGGAAGTCCACATTAAGTTATGGTTATGGTGATTTATGAATTCCTCTATATATGGGAAGTTTTTTTATGAGGCCTACCACTTTCATGAAGGGTGTCCAATGCAGAAAAGATAACTCATACTAGAACATTCTAGAGGAAATCTAGTAGAAGACATGGGGGTTCAGTTTCACCACTGAGCAGCAACCAGTGGTTAGGTGGGATACATTCATTTTATTGGTCATTTGTGGCTGGATACTACCTATAAGAGATACAGACATGGGTGTACGACCGATCACATTTATCATGGCATCCATGTTAGTGATGGGGGAGCATATCAATCTGGGTATCCCAATGCTCACTAAGTGTTACAGAGTGTTGTGGTATATCAGGGAATGGAAGAACCCAAATAGGGTGTGCGGGCCACTATATATCATTTATGGGTAGATAGTGGTGCATATGGGTGACTAAAAATACCTGAACCACATTTCCCCTCAAAGGTCAGACTTTTGACTGGGTATTTTGAATGCGGTGGGCAGTTTCCTTACTATGTTGACCCAGCCGCTAGTGTTTAACTGGCTCTGGAAGGCCATTGAGTTCAACATCCACATGTTCCCATTTTCAACAGATGTTTTCACTAATGAAGTCCAGAGAATAGAGGAGCAGTGACCCAACCTCTTAACCTTTTAGGATGGAGTCTTGGTGGTGTAGGTTGACCGTGAGCCTCTCTGTTACCCGTACACCCCACACCACTTCATGAAGCAGTTATGGTGCATGTAGAGGCGGACCCCATAGGTCTACTTGGGAGTACTATACGAGGACCATCCATGTGTGATGAGGTGGATGTGTATCTTGTTTACATGAGAGGATGGGAAGATGTACAATGAGCTGTCTCCACCCACAGCTGTCTATGGGCTAGTGAAGAAAATTTCAAAGAGTTGGGATACAACCTAACTAGGGGAGATATTGAAGCAGAAGACTGTATTTTCTAGGGATAGGGTGCCTTCTCAACCTCATGTTCGGGTCTGGAAGGCAGAAAGAATGTCCCGTAGTGGGGGGGGGGGCTACATTTGTTGTGAGGCCTGCACTGACGAAGAGGCAGGTTATAGCTGTAGGTCTCGTAGTCCTAGATGAGCAAAGTCAGTAGGAGGGGAGGCCACCTAGGGGGTTTTGTAGGATTCCCACTCAAGATACGGGGATGTGGTTGTGCCACATAGATATGCCTGAGGATTCTATATTCCTAGAGGTTTGGGACAAATGGGATGTCAACAAACAATTCCATATCCCTTACCAGATGTGGCATCATCTGAACCATATGTGGATGTTTTTTTGGGGATTGGTCCCGCATGTTCTGAATTTGTGGTATCTCAAGCATAGGGGGAGTAGTACATCATCGGGCTAGAAGAATTTGTGCACTCTCGGGGTTCTCCGCATTCAATGACATATCAGGTGAATGTAAATCTCAATCACACTCTCCCTACAAAATTCATTGCCACCGTATTGAGGGAGATATTCCCTCTACCTAAATAATAAGAAGAGTCTTCCGGGGGAAGAGGATAATAGAGGGAGCCCTTTGGAAGAGGATGAAGTCACCAACTCAGACTCAGAGCTGTAAGAGTTTGCGGAGGCTTTTGAGGAAAACCATAATCCATTTTCTTAGGATCCTTATTCAGGAAACTTATCCCTTCTTAACTAATTTTTCACTCATGCAAGAGGGCCTCGTTAGAAAAACCTTCTCACGTGAAATAGTGGATGCATGTTTAGGATCTATAGCCATGAAGACGGTGATTACCACTCCTAGATGGGCAGTGACACCCAGGGTAGTTCTCCCAGAGTCTTCGTATTTCCCCACCATATATGGAGGGCCAGACCATATGGTTCTGGAGGCAACAAATCTAGGAAGAGACCAATTATTTGATCTATGTAGGTATTCTTCACAAAATATGTAACTATCATCCAATGATAAGGTCAAATTATGTCTATGTATTATCACCTGAAATGTTCTTCAAATGGAATGAGCTGCATTGATGAGGATGATTGGGGCTCTTGGTGCTACCTTTCTTATGGGAATGCATGTGGTAGTGGAAGTGGGCGCCCATACTGACGAAGTTTCAGTGCTCCCAATCACAGGTGGGACTACCAGTAAGACTGAACCCGAAATCATTGATGTGGAATTCGACAATGGAGATCAATCAGATGACATGGGACCTGACCTACCCAACCAGACTCCAAATAAGGATCCATCTGATGAGTTCCTTGAGGCATTCCCCTATATATGAACCTACTGACCCCAAGGACCAGGAAGATATGGCTTCTAATGAAAAGGACAACAAAGCCGTCCATTTCCAGTCATGGTAGCTGATCAAAAAATTCGTTGGGAGACCCATCAAGTGCTATAGCTAGACCAAATGGAAAATATTCATTCCCATTTGCTCAAACTATGCGCTCGAGGATTGGATGTCAAGCGTCATCATGTGCTCATCCGAGACTACATGGCAGAGAAGATACAAGAACATGAACATGGCCTCAGTGTGAGCTGGCAGTGGAGGAAGTCTATAAACATCATGATGTTCCAGGAGGCCGAAAATTAGATCTATCAGTTGAGGGCGCAAGTGGGAAATTATTATTCTTTTCTAGACATGCAATAAGGGCTCATATCATTGATAAAGGCCCAGTTGGAAAAGGTGGTGGAATAGATGAGATGAGCCTCCAAGGAGATGAAAATTACCCGAGTTGATGAGGATCATGACAGATCTAGGATGATTAATTATGCCCCATTTCTATTGTGGAGGTGTGGGAGCTTAACTAGTGATAACTGATCATGGATGCCACAAGCCAGAGAGTGGTGAATTTGGGATGCACCATTGTAGAGGTCAACCCATATATGGGAGGGGTCTACCCTTTGGTGGTGTAATGTGTTTAAAATCATAAAAATACTTTCATTCTTTTCTTTTTTACGTCGGTTGTGCACATGAGTTTTATCAAGTGTTTCGATTTAATGCATTTCCATTGTATTCATGAAATATCTAGCGATTGATACCTAATTTAATGGGGATCATTCCCAATGTGAGAAACAAGGGATGACCACATTTTTATTCCTTTTAAATATTATAATCCCAACCAGGCTCTAGGTATCCTGGGTCTAAACAACCGATCTGAATTCCTGGGCAAAAATAGAGAGGCCGTACTGGAGAATAAAGTTCTCAGAACAGTCGAATTGCCATTTTCCCACCGTTCTCTACTGCCCAAGCAGGGTAATGCCAGGGATGTTAAAATCAATCCAAGTATAGGGGAGTGGAAAGTATGAATCCTGATACCTAAAATTTGGAACACTGTAGGGATGGCGTGATAATGAAGGAAAACTATTGACCTTATTTGAAACACAGTATCCTTATTCTGATAGCCTAAAATGGGGCTAACAAATGACGTCTGATCACTGACCATGTTCAAAACACATGGCCTAACTCAAAATGTCATATGTTAGACATCTGGAACATTATCCCAAGACAGTATGAAATCCATAGGCCAAGAATCAGTACAGTTAGGGGGTTCCTTTAGGCCTAAAAGTGGATGAGGGTCCAAATAAAGGGCACAAAAGACATGGAGGGTGGAGTGATGGGTTGGTTGAATAGAGACAACACTCTCGAAATCAGACCACCGTGATGAAAACACATTTGGTGGGAGAATCAGTATGAACCAAGATCAGACCTACTTCCAAACATGACCTCTTTTGTGATGACATAGAATTCCTTTTAGTTTTACGTCATGCCAATGAGGATGATAGACATGTAGTTTAACTTCGTACGGTATGGATGATGGATTGAATAGTTTAACATCATATGACCTGGATGTTGCACATAGTTTTATGGTCATACATCCTAGACCAAGGAAAACAATTTAAAGTCATGTTTCACATACAATAGGCTCATAGTTTAATGTTATAGAGACTGAACCTTGATCGGAGACAAGGGGCCAGAAGGATTAATGATCCTGAGGCTGGGTCCAAGGCAAAGTTCATGGGCATTGCTACATATATTGTAAGGATGGTAATCAAGATATATTTAGTTTATGAGAAAAATGCGGTCATATATCAATGCCGGTAGGGTGAATCCTTTCTCATGAGGAAGCTGGCGCATCCCATAATCATCATGGGTCATCCTGATGTTGTTCAGGGTGGAATCGCAGTTTAATGTCATACATTGAGAACATGGATACCCAAAAAGTAAACACGAGGTGCAGTATATATCTCAACATGAATGAGGAATATTAGAGTCCACACAACACCATGTGTTCACGATTGGATTGTAAACCATAGACTAGAGGAGATCTAATCTAGGGTTGGACTCATAGGTGAGTGCTTGGGCATTCCTTCATACCCCATGAGGATAAGAGTCAACTCATACGAAGTTGTAGAAGACCTGTGTAGTTTATCATTAAACGATAAGATGTAGAGTTGAAGGGGTGATCCCAAAAAAATGGGGTGTATGTGGTGTGGTCGTTATATACCCGACATGAATGAGGAACAAGGCTATCCATACCACACCATGTAATCCTGAGTGAAATCTTAGGTCGAGAGACTATAGATGGTTGTATTTAGGATGGGCCCAAGACGAATTGCCTAGGTGTTCCTATGTAAACCGTGAGGATAGGAATCAAGCCATACGTAGTTCTGAGATGTTAGTTTAATGTCATGCAGGATGAAGGGAATGTGTAGTTCGACTACACCAGTACACATCCTACCAAAACCACAAATCCCACACGAGTCATGCTTGATGTGGGAAACAAAGAGTAGTGATGGGATTATCCTAGTATAGGGAGGCACACATTGGGAGTAATGGAACACTAGGTGTATGATGTACCAATATTACCAACCCACCTACATAATGCAAATAGATGCACAGAGGGGTAAGACCGAGTGTGCAATAATTTTACTTAAACATAAGGGAGTGGAAATATGTTAATCATGGTACCTGATATCTGGATCCAAATGATAGTGGAGTGATGATAGAGGATAACTGTTGACCATGTTCAAAACACTGAATCTGTTTCATGTTAGCCTGTCATGGGGACCGACAAATGAGGGTCGACTACAGACCATGTTCAAAGCATGGGACCTGTCGTAAAATATCGTCCAAGGTCATCTGGGGTGTTGGCCCAAGGTGGTAGGTATTATAATGTATCATGGGACCAAGCCGTAAAGGGAGTCCCTTTAGAGGTGGAAGAGGATGGGGATTCAAATAATTATCTCATGAATTGTAAACACAATATGAGGGAATGTCCATGTAAAATACCGAACTTTGGGATCATTTCCACGGTGCATTCAGGTATGCCAATGAGAAGTGTCATATAGAGGGGGTTGAATCACTTACCAATGACAAGGGTCCTTCGGATGCAAACTCATAGATTAAAAGAGTTTTGGTTTAATGGATTGTGCACAAGTAAACCAAGTTACAAAATCCATCATAGATGGGGACCAAATAGGCCTTCCATCATGTGGCACATCCCTGGGGATGGACCCGAAGACTAAACGTATGAGAATTCCTACATATCTCATGAGGATACGGATCAAGCCACACACAGTTCTTACTGGAAGATCTTAGATTATGGTCTTTGAACTCGGACTGGGCTATGGTGATACTAGGGGGACACATAGTGTGTTTGTCGAAAAACCTGACGTGAGTGAGGACTGTAGGAGTTCATATCACACTGCATGCTCCTTGTGGATATTTTAGATTGAGGGACCAAAAATGAAAGTTGGTTTGGGCCAGAGGGAAAGTGGCCTGGTTGTTCCAATGTATCCGATTATGGTGGGAATCAATCCATACATGTTTCTGGAAGATGACATGGTAGGGTACCAATGCCAGGGACAACACTATCATGCAGGTCTGGCCCATGCACCAAAAGAAGTGGCATTTGATGAATCATGTTTGTTCTATAGGGTTGATGGGTTTTTATTTTGTGGGGAAAAAAATCATAGTATGGAGTATACAGGCATCGCTACATGAGTCAATCCCTATATAAGCCTTGAAAAATGGCATGGTGGATGACTGATACCAAACGTGTTGTCACCTCGAGCGAGGACATCATAATGCAGTGTTGTTTTTTGTCTAGCGGCTAGGATGATAATGTCATAGTTCATGGTCGTAGGATTGGACCAACCCATTTATTTTAACATTTCATAGTGAAGATGCAACAATTTAATATCATGTGGGACTAAGAAGTATAGTTTAAGGTTATATGGCTTGGACGCATATAGAAGAACGACGTTCTAAATGGGATGCACGAGGCATGATTAAACATACCTAACGTGAATGAGGACATAATGCCACATAAGCCATAAGTATCTCTAAAAGAGAAACCTCTGGCCAAGGTGATGGAAAAGATTAGAAGATATGGGGCTGGATCTAAAGAAAAAACCTCTGGGTGTTCTTATGTATCCCATGAGGATGAGAATCAATACATATATAGTCCCGAGAGTGCAGTTTAACATCATGAAGGACGAGAGGCAGGAGAGATTAGCACCTAAAAGGGGAGTACGTGGTGTGACTATTGAAAAACCAACGTGAATGAGGACATGGAGTCCATAACACACCTTGAAATCCTATAAAAGTTAGTAGATCCAACAGGATGAATAGAAGAGATAATTAGTGGAGCCTATGCTAGACTTGAAGACGAATTGTTCAAGCATTCCTATATATCCCATAAGGATGGGAGTCAAGCTATACATAGTTATAGGATTTATGTGCATTTTAACATCATACAACAATGATGTGGGTAGATCTTAGTTTATGGTTGTAAATATCATACCAAAGGAAGTGAGACTCTTCCAAATGGGAATAATCCTTGACCAAATCCCTAATCTCATGTGATCCACACTCGATGTGGGAAACAGGTGAAAATAGGGTATTCACAATATGTGGAATACAATGAAAGGGGGAAATGGTGCGGAGCCTCAAATGACACCTCATCATGGCTTTGTCCTCTTAATGCACAAATGAATAGTGAGGGATATCACCAAGAGAGTCAAAATTCCACATGGACATGATGAAGGGGAAAAAGGATGTGAATCACACGAACATTATTTTATGTCGTAATTGGGGTGGCATAAAGATGGAGGAAAACTGTTGACCATGTTCGAAAAACAATATCCTTTATCTTGTGACCTGAAATGAGAACAAAAAAATGAGTGTCTACCACTTAACATATTCTCAACATGGGACTTATGTCATATTGTCATTTAAAATTGTCAAGGATGTTGGACCAAGACAGAAGGAGAGCACTGAGGCCTGGCATCTAATTCATTTGGGGGTCCTTTTGAATGTGAAAGTTAATGAACACCCGAATAAAGTGAAACATGAATCATGAAAACAAATGAGAACATGTCTATGTTGAACCCAACACTCTATGTCCTAAACCAGATTGCTCTTGGGAACGTTGGTGAATTTCCAAAAAGCGTAGAGGGGCCCAATTTGAGAGAAGATGACTCGAGAAGATGATTGGAGGAAGTTGATGAAGAACTCTCAAGAAATAGGTACATGGTGTGGCTATTGAAAATCCAATATTAGTGAGGGAATAAGACCAAGCCACCCCACATACACCCTCCCAGAAGACTTTGGCCAGGGGACAGAAAAATGAGGAGGCTTCTAAGAAACAGGGCAAGACCTGAAGACAACTTTTTTGTGTGTTCCTATATATCCCATAAGGATCATATTTAAGCCCCACATAGTTCTGGAATATATCACACAGTTTAACATCATGCGATAATGTAAAGTATAGGAAAGGGGTACCTCGATGAGGAATGTGTATGGAATAGAGAATAACCTAACATGAATGAGGGTGTAATCCCACATGCACCACACTATTCATAATTCCTAGAGACAACTATATTCAAGATGCTGATATAAAAGATAAATAAACCGAGGCCGGACCTGAAGATGAAATGTATGGGTTTTTCTACATATCTAATAAGGATGTTAATCAAGCCAAACATAGTTCTCAAGATGCTATGAAGTTTAACGTCATGTGAAAAGGAGATGGTAGATCTTAGTTTATGGTCATGGAGCTCATATCATAGATACCCAATTTATTGTTAGGTTCATGGGATATATGTGTGAAAAGGGTGAATCACTATTCCTATCATTTGGGAGACTATAGAACATCAAAAACGATCTAGGATAACTACAAAACATGTTCGCAACATAGTATCTATACCATGTGACCTAGAACAAGAATAATCAATTGATCGTCGACCATTAACCATATTCGTAATGCGTGACTTGTATCAAATTTTCATCCAAAAATTTTAGGGACGTTGGCCCGGGACAATAAGAGATCCATGGGGCCTAGAATTCATACCATTTAGGGGTCCTTTCGGATGTGACTGATGACAAATTCCCAAATTATGGGACACATAATGTGTGGTAGTACCCATACAGTTTAAAGTATTGCCGAAAAGACAATAATGTAGGTGGAATGTCTCAAGGGGATATGTGTGGCATGGAAATAATGGCCCGACATGGATGAGGAGAGAGAGTCCATACCACACCACACAATCCTAAATGAGAACATTTCCAAGGGGCTTGAAAATGTTGAGTAACCTGAGGCTGGGCCATGGATGGAAACTCACATCTAGCTTTCAAGTTATCATCATGTGGTACTAGTGCTGAGTTGTTTTATGTCTATCTGTTTAGAAAGATCGCGTATTTTAACATCATGCAGTGAGGATGGTGATGATATTAATTTAAAGTCATAGAGCTAAGACCATGATTATGGGACCCTTTATTTAGGTCTTTCGTTACCAAAGCTCCTAAGCCCACATGAGCGATGCTGAGTGTGGGAATCAAGGAATGGGATTATGTTCTCTACAACATGTCAGGGCCCAAAAATGAAGGAAAGAGATCAGAAAGTGTCGATCCCAACCAGAACTAACATCCTTGATCATGGAATGATAACATTTGAAGGGATAGAAGGACAAAATGAATTACTGCACCCAATATTTCGTACATATAGGGGAAGTGATAATGGTTGAGGAAGGTTGTTGAACTTGTTCAAAATACAACATCCATAGGGTTTGACCTGAAACGGGAACAAAAAATGAGTTCTGAACACTGAAAATATTCAAAACTCGGGACATGCATCGAATTATCATTCATAATCCTTACGGATGTTGACCCAACATTGTTGGAGAGCACTAAGGCCTAGCATCCATACCGTTTGGGGGTTCATTCGGATGTGGATGGAAATGGAGACCCAAATAAAGGGGATGCATGAAGCCTGAATATACCCACTATGTTTAACATCATGTAATAAGGATGAATGGTAGAGATCTATAAGAAGGGTAAAACGTGGAGAAATCAAGATAAAACAGACGTAAATGAAGGAAAACAAGGCCTGAATAACACCATGTGTTTAAGAAGCATCTGGGATAAGGGGTCACACCTAAAGGGAGATCGTGATGTTTGGGGATGGTCATATAGAAAAAATTTCTAGGCATTCCTACATATCATGTTGGGGCAGAAATCAAGCCACACATAGTTCTTAAAGGGACATGTAGTTTAACATCATATGGAAAGGATGTGGGAGGATATAAAAATTGGAGGGGCACATAGTGCGATCATCGTAAACATGCCATGAGTGGGGCCAAAAACTTATATACTACACCGTGTGAGATCCACTAAGGGAACTATACTAAGAGGGGCATTCAAAAAAAATTGGGGCTGGACACTAGTATGATGCATCTGAGCATTCCTACATATCCCATGAGGATGTGAATCAAGCCATAAGTAGTTATTTAATATGTTGTGTAGTTTGATGTCGCGATGTGAGTATGTGAGGAGATATTTGTTTAAGGACATAGATCTCAGACCATTTTGTAGATTATTATCATGAGGGATGAGTTCTGGATAGTTTTACATCCTTAATCTTTTACGGATTAGGCATTTTAATTTTATTCGATGAAGATGGTATTGTTTACAGTCATGTGGGATTGTAGATTAATCATGAAAAGTACAGCTTGAGGAATTTTGTGTTGGCGGGAGGATTGATACGTTCACCATCCATGGTTACTAGGGAACATAGGCCCTGGGTGTAAACCTTGTGAGTGTTGTAAGGTCCTTCCAATTTAGGGTCTAGTTTGGGTGGTTTCTTGCTGGGTAAAATTGGTGTTCTTAGTGCCAACACCATGTCACCTTGTAATAAATAACGGGGGATAAATTTCTTGTTGAAAGCTCTTACTAGCATTTTCTAATGCCTCTCCAGATTGTGTAGGGCACAAAACATGTTCTCATAAAGTGCTTCTAGTTTAGTAAGACAGATTTAGAATACTTTATCTTGTGTCTGGTGATCATAGACAGCTATGTGTAATGAGGGAAACTAAATCTCGATGAGGACTGCCTCTATTCCATACACAATGGAATATGGGGTCACTTGAGTGGAATTAAGAGTCATTGTCTATTAATCCCAAAATGTGTTGGGGAGTTTATCCATCCAACTCTTATTATTCTGACCATCCATATTCTACAAAATATTATAGAATGTTTTGTTGAATACATTGATCTTCCCATTATCTTGTACATGATATAGGGATGTATAGTTAGAATGGATGTTGTACTTGGCGTACAACTTCTTTAGTTCGACTGATTTGATGGTGGGGCCATTATCAGGGAGGAAAGCATGAGGGAATCTGAATCAGTAGATGATATTGGAGCTCAAAAATTAAATCATTGAATTTGCCTTGAACTCCATGAGTAGAACTTCCTCTTCCCACTTGGGAATGAAATTCATAGCGATCAAGATGAACTTGCATTGGTGAACTATCACTGGTGGATATTTTCCCACGACATCAAGTCACCATACCGCAAAGGTCCAAAAGTACTTGGTAGTGTGGTGAGGTTATGGAAGTCAATGTATAAAAGTAGCATTGATTTGGAAGGCATGGAACCTCTTTGTGATCTCAATACAGCCACAGATCATGGAAGGAAAAAATAGCCCAATCTTTAGATCTGGTGGGAGAGTTTTGGTCCCATCTGATGATCCCCACAAAAACTAACCTGAACCACCTACATAACCTAAGAAATATGACCTCCCTAAATGTAATGGAGGAGTATCCCATAAAATCTACATCTATAGAGGATCCTCTCAAGACTAGGATAACTCTGGAGATTGAACTAGAATGCATGTCATCAGATTTCCTCATGCTCAACTCGATCTGCTGGGAGATTAGCATTCTAGAGATACTTGATAAAGGGGGTCCTCCCGTCAGGAGTCACATCCGACAATACTATAGGGGGGCCTAGGGGTCCTAATGTGAGGATCCGACTATATGGTGGCTTAACTATGGGCTGTAATCATTATCTAGAGTAACAGGAGAGATGAATCTCTGATGCGCCATAGAGATAGTAAAATCATCATGATCATGCTTTGAAAGATATGAAGCTAAGTTTTCCAAGGAATTGGCTCGATCGTTTGGCGAATGAGGGACATGAGTATCTTCTGGCTGAGATGGGAACCATGCCATTAGCTGGATGGTGCATTCTAATAGTGGAACAAGCTCTGGATTCCTGAAAATGTATTCACCATTGATCAGTTCAATGACTAGTTTGAAGTACCCTTTTACATGTTGGTGGGGAACGTCAATCTGAAGTGCCAGATCAAATTGATAATGAGAGAATAGTAATATTCCTCATTTTTGGTACAACCTTCTCACAATAAGAGGGAATATGGTAGAATATATTGTGACATCTTGATGAAGATGATACCCATGCCCACTTTGTTGAGTCGAGTATCATTAAGCCTTCTACCGGTATGACTTCAAGAAGCGCCATCAATGTGCATTTTCCAGCACATAATGGATTGATCTACCATGAGGATTGACAGATCTAGAAAATCATGATACAGAGACAAGTCTACAAAAGCTAGATGGGAGGAAAGGAAGTCTTCCAATGCCTATCCCTTGATACCCTTTTGGGGGACAAACATGATGTCAAACTGCTGGGGGATTACTGCCCACCAATCTAGATAGCATGTATACATGGGGTGATATAGAATGTACTTCATCAGATCCACTCAGGACACTAGCTATATCTCATGGTTCTGTAGGTAGGGTAGCATTTTTTGTCCTACGAATACCAATGCAAGGTATCTCTTCTTTATAAAGAAGTATATGGTCTCTGTATCAAGGGGCATGTGGATTATAGTGTATAAATTGTTCTCTATTCCATTTTTTTCTTCTGGGTGATAAGGAATCTGAGAGATCATTCTAGAGCGGTCACATAAAGGATGAGAGGCTTTCTAGAAATATTTGGCATCAGGAATGGAGGCTGTAACATGTACTTCTTTATCTCCTCAAAAGAGGCGAAACCCTCCACATTCCACGGATATTCAGCACCTTTCTTCATGGTCTGGGAAAAGGGCATACACTTACCAGCCATATTTTTGATGATTCTATGTATATCGGATAAGTTGACTTGAAATCCTCAATTATCCTAAATGTTGCTCAGAGGAGACATATTATTGATGGCCTTGAATTTCTTTGAATCAATCTCAATGCCTCTATATCTGACAGTGAAGCTGAGAATCTTTTTGGAGTTAACCCTGAAGTTTCACTTCAATGGGTTAATCATCATATGACAAGAATGGAGGAAGTTGAACACTTTCTTGAGATCGACAAGATGGTCCTAGTTCTAGAGAGATTTGACTTCCAAATTGTCCATGTAGAATTCCTTCAATGTCCTAAGGATTGACATAAATATACGATGCATGGCACACTGATTGGTGGCACAAGAATTCTTTAGACCGAAGGGCATTACCTGGTAACAGAAAGTACCTTGTAGTGCCCTGAAGGTTGTAGACTCTTCATCCTCTAGGGCCATTAGATTTTTTTATACCCAAAACACCCATCCATGAAGGAGAGATCCTGGAACCCAACAGCTGAGTCATTCAATAGTTCCATTGCAGAAAGGGTAAATTCATCCTTCACATAATAATGGTTGAGATCCTGGAAGTTGATATAGACTCTGATCTTTCCGTTACTCATCCCGATGGACACAATGATGGATAACCATTTGGGGTTGTAGAACTTTTTGACGAAGTAGGATCTGATGAGCTTATCAGCCTTGATCTCAACCACAGCACCATGAGAAGGGTACATCATTTCGGGAGTCTGTTTGAATGATAGATGATTTGCTATAATTATGAGGTGATAGATGGTGACTAGAGGATCCAGCACTTGCATATCTTGATAAATATATGAAAACACATAACGATGATAATTAAATAAGTCCATGTATCTCTGTTGCTCTTTGATAGGCATAGGGCACTGATGATGGTTGGTTTTAGATCAGTCTCATTATCAGGGTTCACTTGTACCAGTTCATCAATTGTGGTGGAGACACCCTCTTTGAATATGGGAGGAGCATCCTCTGAATCATCTCTATTACTAATATATGATGAATCCATGGTGGGAGGTGATTTTTAGTAGTTGACAGTCCCAGATAGGAATCCAGTTCCAGCCTGAGCGGTGGAGGGCATTGCATCAGGGAGCTCTTGTATTGTCGAGACCAGAGCGATGAAAGATGTCGACCCAATCCCATCAATCCATCAACCCAATGGGAAACTTTTGATAATATAAAATAAATATTGTTTCGTTGTCTTGAGATTTTTTATCCCAACCTACAGAAATAAGTCATTTTGATGTATTACCATTGCCATGGTGCGGACATCCAGATACCTTAGGAGAGTAGGGGGGTCTGGGATCACCTGAGCCTGATTTGTGTAGGATTATAAGGTGATCTCCCAGCATCCCATAGACATGGAAATTCACTTTATCCTCATTCCAGATACAAAAAAAAATCAATGCCCAATGTCTGGGTCGGTGGCCTCTAATCGGTGGATTGGGAAAATGTAGGCATCATCCAGGTCTGTCCACGGTTCGATCTTAGTCGTAGCATGTTCAACCTCATTATCTTGAATCTACTTGTCCTTTCTCTTGTAATAGTCAACATCTAGGTAGCAGGCTTCACAAGAGGTAAAGGGAGACACACCACCTTGGATTATTCCCGTTCAACCATTAAATGGGTAATTATGGAATTGGTTATACAAATAAGGGACCATCGCATGTAGGTGGAGACATGGACTACCCATCAAAGTGTTGTAGGTGGGGTCTTTTGAGAGAACCATGAACTCAGTACTGGAAACTAGGCCACTGAGCTGGGTCTTTAGGCATTTCATTCCAACTGGTGTTTATTCCTTCCTATCATAACTGTGAATTTTTAGGTCAGAGGGACTCTGATAATCATTAGAGAACCCCATCATTTGGAGTGTCTGGGTTGGGATGAGGTTGATTCCTAACCCTATGTTGACAATACAACAGAGAACCTCTTTTCCATTGAACTGGATAGTGGCGTATATTGGGTAGATATGACCTTGTATGGGATATCCTTCTTCTTTTATAGAGAAAGAGATAATGGCTTGACATTCATCATGCTCGACTACCACATCATGGAAGACTTCAGTGGTTGTTACCAACATCTCAAACTAGATGGGGATACATAAAGCCTCGACAAGTCCTTCACACATATCCTATGGTAGAGGAAGAGCCTTGAGAATAGATATTCCTAATGGAATTATGGAAATATTGTTATTTATATTATTCTTCTGTGACAACATGAAATTCTTCTTATAGGAGGTCATTCTATTACCAAAGTTACGACAGGCCCCTCTGGCTGAACTGGCTGCCGACTGGTGATGGGGATATCCTGTTTCTCACTATTCGAGATGCGTGTAGTAGCTACCAGATGAGTTCTAGATGTATGAGGTTAATTTGAAACAAAATGTGGTGTATTGTAGAATGATCGTGGTGGATATGACTAATCAAGGAGCACAAACGATAGTGAAGGCGGTCTGGGTAAAACAAGATGAAAACGTTGTTCATGCTAAGAAATATGTTGGGCCTATTATCTGGTTTTGGTGGAATGAATAGCATGGATTGAGGCACCAACCGATGAATCCCAGTGACTCATATAATCATGGATTTATGGACGTTGTGTCATCTAGGGATATTGGGAGGATCTGTCACGACCCGCCCTCGGGGCCCATGCCGTGACTACCCCAAGCCCGCCTTCAATAGGCCAGGGGCTGGCAACTAGCACCAAAGGCGTAAATCCCAATAACTGGGAAGGCATTACCTTGATAAAAGTAAACAAAACACCATAGAGTACAAGCAGAAGTAAAACATTAAGTACAAAAGAAAGTATTGAAAGTAAATGGGCCAGAATAAAAACTCAACTGAAAGTACAGCTACAACTGAACGAAAGTACAACAGAAAAAGACAAACAGCTGGAAAAAGGAAGCAGCTCCTGGGTCATCGTCCTTGGATCCTACCTAAAGGGTAGGTACAGATAGCGCGGCTCTTGGATCATCCACCATGGATCGTACCTGAAGGGTAGGTACAGATAGCGCAGCTCCTGGATCGCCCACCACGGATCCTACCTGAAGGGTAGGTACAGATAGCGCAACTCCTCAATGTTCTTGCCCGTCAACCCCCTCTGAGTGTTGTATCGCCATGAAGTCCACCTCCGGATACTGACTCGCCGTGTGGTCCACCTCCGGGTACCGTCCAGTCCTCGAACACTCAGCCTCTGTCAGCTCTGCCCGTCGTCTGCAACCAACACAACGAGGTGCGGGCATAGCCCGTGTAGGGGTGAGTATAACGATACTCAGTAGGGACCCCAAGACCCTCAATGTCTAACTAAAATCAACATGAATAACCACAAAGAAGATCTCAACAGATAACCTCTACATAGGTATAAGCCCATACATATACCTAAGTTATCAAGTAACCCATCTCAATCATGAAGAACACAAAGATTGAGAAATCAACAGATAACCACCACCCAGGTATATGCCCATACATATACATAAGTTATAAAGTAAGCCATCTCAATCATGAGGTAAACACAAAGGTCATAGACTCATCTCAAACCAGGATTTTCATTATCGAAACCGTAACTGCTGAAGAGCCCAGTCTCTGAAGTGTACAGTGGTCCTGTCACGACTCCGAGGTACTGCTCACTAACCTAAGACTGGTGAGGTACTCCTACTGTCGAGTACCGCGGGCCAGCCAGCCAAACACAGTAGTGCTTCTCGCCGGGGTCTGCCACCCAAACACAGTATTGCACACCCCCTAATATCCTCCAGAGGTACTCTCTGGATGAGTACCACAGGTATGCACTGTCACACAGGTAGTGCTCCATTCTCCATGGTGCTCCCAAACAAGTAGTGCTCCGTCCACTGGGCTAGTCGACTCACTCCAAGTCGAGTTGGTCAAGCAGTCGTTGGGTCTCAGTCGGCTACACAGTCTCCGTACTCCACACGCTCGTCTCTAGGAGAGTCCGCTCCACGAGCTACTGGTCGATACTCCAAGTATCTCTAAGATCCATGAAGAAGTATCTCAAAGGACCGCCTCATCATAGGGGTCTCAACGCAATAGACGGGGCGTCAATCGGACGCACGGTCTGTGAGTTATTAACATTTTCGTCCCCGGGGCCCGGTTGGTTTCGTGTGCGAACCAACCCGGCCGTATCTCAACTGTACCCCTAACTCTCATAGGATATACTCATAGGGACCGTTTCTCCACGTGATCACCAATGCCACTGACGGTTTTTCAAATAGACGTCCAGTCTGAAAGTTATCAGCTTTTCCGTTCCACGGTCCCGGATGGATTTCAGATACAATCCTACCCGGCCACTATCCAACAGCATCCAAACCATGGGCGAAGTATTCCAAAAGTTCCGTCTCATCAAGAGGAATCCAATAAAGTCAACGGCATATCAATCGGACGTCCGGAGCTCAAGATATAAGTGTTTCCGCTCAGAGGGCCCTATTGGTTTCGTGTACGAACCAACCCGGCCGAACCCAATGTTCTCCGAAACCTTGAGTGTAATATACTGAAACGACCGTCTCGATGCAAGGATTTCTACGAAACTTACGGCACGTATATTGGAGATCTATACGCCATGTTATGGGCAAAAGACCAAAGAGGTCCGAACACAGGGGGTATGGGCCCGGACTGACCCGGCCCAACCCCCCTGGGTCGGCCCGACCCGAGTCTGGGTCCGACCCAGCGGGGCGCGGCCCAGCCCGGCCTGGGCGCGACCTAGCCTAGCGGTCCGGCCGGGCGGCTCGGCCCGGCGCGGTGGCGCTGGCCTAGCGGCCACGTAAGGGGGGACCGCCCCCCCCTGGAAGAAACTGCGGCCCCACGCGGGGGCCGCTCCCTGTCAACGGACGCGGCGCGATGCCGCATCCCTCTGGTCCAGCGTGGCCGCGGGTCCAGCCGCCCGCCGTCGTGACCTCATGCGCGGTGGCCCCTTCCCGACGGCGCGTCGGGCGCCGCCGTGCCGGCGGAGTCTTCCGCGGACCACCGGCTGCACTCCGATGGTCTGTTTTGCTCGCTACCTTCGCCAACGGTCCTCCCGGGACCCAACCTTCACTGTGAAGGCTTCAAAATTAACTTGCAGCCTTTTTTTCGTCGCCCACCAATCCATGCTCAACGTTCAACCAGGGAGTCTTCGAATCCCCTCCGCGGCCCCGACTTAGGTCGCGGTTTCTTTCAGCCGCAACGGCGCGGCCTGACGGCGCCGCGCTTCTCGCCGTGTCTTTTCTTGTGTCTGCACGGTGTCGTTGCACTGTACCACCTTTGTTCGTGCCGCAATGAATCAAAACAACAAAGGGGGAGGAGATTCAGCAGTGTTTGTGCGGTCTGACCTCCTCTTGTTAAGTTGGTAACAAGCAGCCCAAAATAAATGAAGAACAATAAGGAATTTTCATGAACAAAAGAAAATCAACCACAACAGTTTTTTCTACAATTATTATTCCAAAACCACAAAATAATCCATTCGTGGATCAACTTGAGGATGAGTTGATCCGAGTTCTTTGTTTTAAAATGAAGGAACCACGGGAATATAGACTTACACAAAAATTAACCCCTACAGTTTTCCCCGCAAACAAGATTTCCCAACCCACAACATATTCTTCGCGGATCAACATAATGTTTAGTTGATCTGCGTTCTTTGATTTAGAAAGAACTAACATGGGGTTCATTAAAATTTCACAAAAATAATTCCCTACCTCAACGTTGTCGTCGAACGAGCGTTCGTCGAGGAATTAACCGTCGCGAAAAAAGGCATCACGGAGGGAGGATCGTCGTGTCGTGGAGAAGAGAATTGCCACGGAAGGAATGTCATTGGCGTCACGGTACATGGCATCGTGTAGTCGATCTCCAAGGATTTGGCATCTCTCACCGTCGTCTGCCATCGGAGGTCAGCGTTCTTCATCGGCGGCGGTGCATTCTTCGCGTTCTTTGTCGAAGAACGAAGAATCCTCTCTTTTTCTCCCAAGGTCTTAACACAACACAAAACCCAACATAATAAAATAAGTCCTTCCCTCATTTTATAATCATAACACAAGAATTTTAAAATCAAAAGATAAGAAACAAACAAATAATTCAATGAATTAATTGTAACGATTTAACTGCCCAATTTAAAGTGGCATTTCTTAAACAAAATAAACGCACAGTTGACTTTATTAAAAAGGGGGGTGAGGGTATGTTACTTAGAGGGAAAGAAATGGTGGGGCTCGTACGGGCCCCACCTCACAAATATCCTACCAAGTGGGGAGGATATTATGGGTCTCATATTATCCGCATAACTTAGGTTAAGCCGCTTTATGTAAAATAAAAATAAATTGTCACACCACTTTTATTTTACTCTTTAACATAACCCCAAAAATTAAAAAAAACTACACCCGAGCAAACGCTACTCCAGAAAAGGCGTTTCTAAGAAATTACCGGCATTGCAATTCCATTGGTGCCCTCAGATTCGATTCTGAGCACCGGTTCAAAATATATGAAAACCCACACATACATTTAATGAACGTACCCGAAAAAAAGTTCAGAAAATTATTATTAGTCACCCTCGACCCAAGCCGGTGAAGGTCTGGCTCTGCCTAAGTGAAACACGCCTCAACGAATCCAACAGTACTCTCATATTTTCAATCTGAGTTACTATTTCAAAGATACGAATTTTAAAATAAAATAATTTTGATTTAATTATTTTATTTCCGGCCAAAAACTAACTTTTTCTGGTGGCCCGTGCCGTCCAAATTTAGTATCTGCTTAAATAAAGAATGCCCTCATGAGTTCAGCGGTTGTCTCGAATTTTTAATCAGATCTACTGTTTGTGAGTTATAAGCATTAGAAAAATAAAATAACTTATTTTATTATTTTATTTACGGTTATGCCATTTTTGGAATTTCTCACAGGAAGCCTGCACCGACTAATCTTAAGTCACGCCTAGGGTAAAACCGCCATCCTGAGCGCAACAGTGCCCTCAGATTTCTGATCCGAGTAACCTTTTAAGAGATATTACACTTTTTCAGTAAAACTGCTTACACACGTTAATTTAAGCATAACAAAACTTCAGAAAATTATTCCATGTACACCGGGCCTCGGAATCAGGTACCGTCAGAAACTGTGTACTCGTAAAATTCCAAAGAAATTAAGAAAAAAAATTCCTTGAAAATTCCTAGTCTTTAAATTACTCCCACCTCAGGGCTTTACGTCCCCGTAATGCTATAACACAAATTAGGGAAACAAAAGTGGTACTGAGCATGCATCTGAGCCTTCTGCTTCCATGTGCTATCATGGAGGTTCCCGTGATACCATTGAAAGTGCACCAGAGGAATCGACCGTTCACGTAGGACCTGCTCCTGTCGATCCTAGATCTCCACTGGATCCTCCGCAGAAGTCACTTCATCGCCAACGTCCAGCTCCTCATGGTCGATGATATGTGTCGAGTCAAGCATGTATCTCCTTAGTTGAGATACGTGGAGGTCATCATGCACTTGGTGCAACTGAGGTGGATGGGTCAAGAGGTAAACCACCTTGCCTACCCTACTGAGGTCCTAGAAAAGGTCCACTGAACTTCGGAGATAACTCACCGCCTTGGCCACATCTATGTAAACCTCGTCGAGGTGACACCCATATAAGGACATGATCGTCATCCTCGAACTCTAGAGGTCTCCAATTCCTATTAGAAATGAAACTCAAAATGACTGCCGCCATGAGGGTAAGGTTGACCGACTCAAGAGTGGTCGGTCGCACCCCATGTGCATGAGTTTATCCTATGCTGCTTGGGGTTTCCTTTTCACCGACCAAGGAAAACCCATCCTGACGTTGAAGTTAAACCACAACCTTTCTACCTAATACCATCAATTTGTGTATGAACTTTGATTGCCCAGTCCATACTCAACCCAACGTCGTAAGGCCTCAACACTGCCACCAAGAGATTCCAACAGAAACTCTCACCTAGAGGGTCTGACCACACCGTCGGCGTAAGTGTGATTATCGAGTCTTCTCCCAAGGTATCTCCAGACGTGAGGGTCAAGTCCACGGCTTACCGAAAACTATAGGTCTGGGACACGATTCGTGGAAGGAAGGAATGATTCATATCAATATCTGTTACTACGGCAGCTAGTAGTGGACACAGAAGGTCCCTCGAATCATTCTTAGAGCCATTGGGTCACTCTCCATGACCGCATGCAGCTACTCTCTTCCCCCTTCCCTCCAACTCCCGCAGCCTGGCAGGGAAAACTAAGGCGGGTGGTTGTAGCATGTTGAAAAGTACACCACCTCAAGTTTCTCTCCTATCTCTGCCTCCATGTCTATGGCTTCGCAGACTCATCTCTCCTTAAAGCTTCATCTTCTTGAAACATTTAACACGCCCGAGTCTCTAAGTCTGGTGCCATTTTCCTGTTTCTTACTACACTGTGCAGTCTTCATCCATTCCTAGATGATCCGCACCTTCTTTGCCTACGATCTGTAAGAGCTGCTAAGATTTCTCCCTTGCTGAAATGAGAAACTCGGTCTCATCCCCCGGATGAACCACGCCCATTTCCAAATACAGTCAATCATGACATGAAGGATGCATTCATGCATGGATGACGTCGTAAGGCCTCGACGTAACTACCAAGATATCCAACTGTCACTCTCACCTCCAAGGGTCGAGTCACACTGTCGGCATCAGTGTGAGGTCACTGGGACTCCTCCAGTAGAAATCTCGAAAGTGAGGGTCAAGTCAATAGTTTTAACTAGGACCACTCTGTATCAACCAAACAAAAAGTACAGGAAAGAAAACATCACAAAGATAAGTGTCTTTTTATTATTTCATCTCATAGTACAAAGACACGAATACAATAGAAACATGGAACTAGAAGTACAAGGGACGTATCCACTAGTTCCGCTCCTATCCACCTATTCCCGAAGCTCTACTGCCTTGTCCACTACTAGGCTGTTGCTCAAACACCCGTTGCTGCTTTTGCCTCGGTGGCTCCTCCAGTGCCTGCGGATCAACTGTGCGGGGGTCGTACAGTCACGTTCCAGGTGACCCTACCTGCCATATTCATAACACTTCCTGCTCCTCGTACGGCTGGCTCTGGTCCTCTTGGACCTCTGCATCATCTGTCTACTTCCCACAGATGAATCGGCTACTGATCAAAAATCCTGTGGAAAAGGTAGCAGCTCTTGTACACGCTCGGTGTGTAGAGCTACTAGCACAAACTCCACCCTGAAGAAGGTCTCGAAGTCTTCCCATGTGAAGGTCATCCCATCACAAAATTGGAACAAGTGGCTCCACCACCTACCTGATGCTTCCTGAAGAAGGCAGGCAGCAAAGATCACCATGAAGTCTGCTGGCATCCCCACTAGCCTGAATACTCTCACCACAGCCTCCAGCCAATCCTCAGCTGCCTGTGGGTCCATCTCTCCCCAGAACCTGGGTGGCCTCTGGTGCTGGAACTCGTGCAGCGCGCTCAAGTGGTGTGCATCGCCTACTGCTGGGGCTGGTGGCATTGGTGGCCCAACGTATGGTAGTACCGCTGGTGCCTCCACTGGTGCCTCAACTGCAAGAGGGCCCTGTACCGAAGCCTCTTCGCTCGACAGGCTGTCAGTATGCACATCCCTCTGGGCTCTAGGTGGTCGTCTGTGGAAAGGCATCCTGAAAGAAACAACATGACATGGTCAAATGATTATACCTGGTGAGATGACCTGGTTTGAGTTTACTTTTATAAACTTCTGGAAACACACATGCAATCAGTGTTTTCATGCACAAAGTCAGAAATCAGTTGTCAGGGTCCTGGTGTATGGATACATCAGCCGCCCGCACCAAGACTGGACTCCCTGAACTGAAAACCAAACTTGGTACTTTTAACACTATCACTTCACAGAAAGAAAATATCAGAGTTATAAGTTCTGCGGTAGAACCGACTCCTCTGATACCAATTTGTCACGACCCACCCTCGGGGCCCGTGCCGTGACCACCCCAAGCCCACCTTCCATAGGCCTGGGGATGGCGACTAGCACCAAAGGTGTAAATCCCGATAACTGGGAAGGCATTGCCTTTATAAAAGTAAACAAAACACCACAGAGTACAAGCAGAAGTAAAACACTAAGTACAAAAAAAAGTGCTGAAAGTAAATGAGCCAGAATACAAATCCAACTGAAAGTACAGCTACAACTGAACGAAAGTACAACAGAAAAAGACAAACAACTGGAAGAAAGGAAGAAGCTCCTGGGTCATCCTCCTCGGATCCTACCTGAAGGGTAGGTACAGATAGAGCATCTCTTGGATCTTCCACCACGGATCCTACCTGAAGGGTAGGTACAGATAGCGCAGCTCCTGGATCGCCCACCACAGATCATACTTGAAGGGTAGGTACAGATAGCGCAGCTCCTGGATCGCCCACAACCGATCCTACCTGAAGGGTAGGTACAGATAGCGTAGCTCCTAAATTTTCTCACTCGCCAACCCTCTCCGAGTGTCGTCTCGCCGTGAAGTCCACCTCCGGATACTGACTCGTTGTGTGGTCCACCTCCGGGTACCATCATGTCCTCGAACACTCATCCTCTGTCAGCTCTGCCCGTCGTCTGCAACCAACACAATGAGGTGCGGGCATAGCCCGTGTAGGGGTGAGTATAACGATACTCAGTAGGGACCTTGAGACCCTCAAGGTCTCACTAAAACCAACAAGGATAACCTCAAAGAAGATCTCAACAGGTAACCTCTACTAAGGTATATTCGCATACATATACCTAAGTAATCAAGTAACCCATCTCAATCATGAGGAACACAAATATTAAGAAATCAATGGATAACCACCACCCAGGTATATGCCCATACATATAACTAATTTATCAAGAACTCATCTCAATCATGAGGTAAACACATGGGTCATAGACTCAGCTCAAACCTGGATTTTCATTATCGAAACCGTAACTGCTAAAGAGCCCCATCTCTGAAGTGTACAGTGGTCCTGTCATGACTTTGAGGTACTACTCACTAACCTAAGACTACTGAGGTACTCCTCCTGTCGAGTATCGTGGGCCAGCCACCCAAACGCAGTAGTGCTTCCCGCCGGGGTCTACCACCCAAACACAGTAGTGCACACCCCCAAATAGCCTGCAGAGGTACTCTCCAGATGAGTACCGCGGGTCTGCACTGTCACACAGGTAGTGCTATGTCCGCCATGGGTCTGCACTGTCACACATGTAGTGCTATGTCCGCCATGGGTCTGCACCCAAACAAGTAGTGCTCCATCCACTGGGCTAGTCAACTCACTCCATGTCGATCCAGTCAAGTAGTTGTTAGGTCTCAGTCGGCTACACGGTCTCTGTACTCCGCACGCTCGTCTCTGGGAGGGTCCGCTCCATGAGCTATAGGTCGATACTCCAAGTATCTCAAAGTTCCATGAAGAAGTATCTCAAAGGACCGCCTCATCATAGGGGTCTCAACGCAACAGGCGGCGCATCAATCGGACTCCAGGTCTGTGAGTTATTAACATTTTCGTCCCTAGGGCCTGGTTGGTTTCATGTACGAACCAACCCGGCCGTATCTCAACTATACCCCGAACTCTCATAGGATATACTCATAGGAACTGTTTCTCCACGTGATCACCAACGCCGCGGATGGTTCGTCAAATGGACGTCCAGTCTGAAAATTATCAGCTTTTCCGTTTCAGGGGCCCGGTTGGATTTCAGATAAATCCAACCCGGCTACTATCCAACAGCATCCAAACCATGGGTGAAGTATGCCAAAAGTTCCGCCTCATCAAGAGGAATCCAACAAAGTCGAGGGCACATCAATCGGACGTCCGGAGCTCAAGATATATGTGTTTCTGCTCCGAGGGCCCGGTTGGTTTCGTGTACGAACCAACCCGGCCGAACCCAAAGTTCTCCAAAACCTTGTGTGTAATATACCGAAACGACCCTCTCGATCCAAGGATTGCTACACAATTTACATCACATCTATTGGAGGTATGTACCCCATGTTATGGGAAAAAGACCGAAGAGGTCCGAAAACGGGGGGTCTGGGCCCGGACCGACCCGGCCCAACCCCCCGGGTCGACCCGACCCGGGTCCGGGTTCGACCCGGCCGGGCGCCTCGGCCCGGGGTACTGGCGCCGGCAAAGCGGAAACGCAAGGGGGGACCACCCCCCTAGACAAAACCACTGCCCCGCGCGGGGGGCGCTCCCTGTCAACGGACACGGAGCGATGCCATGTCCCTCTAGTCCCGTACGGTCGCGGGACCAGCTGCCGTGGCTTTAGCCGCGGCGCCCCTTCCCAGTGGCGCGCCGGGAGCCGCCGGCACCGCCGTGCCGGAAGAGTCTTCCGCGGACCACCGGACGCGCTCCGGTGGTCCGTTTTGCTCGCTGCCATCGCCAACGGTCCTCCCAGGACCCGACCTTCACTGCGGAGTCTTCAAAATTAACTTGCGGCCCCGTTTGTCATCGCCTGCCAATCCGTGCTCAACGTTCAACCAGGGATTCTTCAAATCGCCTCTGCGGCCCCCACTATGGTCGCGGTTTCGTTCAACCTCAACGGTGCGGCGCGACGGCGCCGCGCTTCTCGTCGCGTTCTTTCTTGTGTCTGCACGGTGCCGTTGCACCGTGCCGCCTTTGTTCGTGCCGAAACGAATCAAAACAACAAAGGGGGAAGAGATTCAGCTGTGTTCGTGCGGTTCGACCTCCTCCCGTTAAGTTGGTAACAAGCGGCCCAAAAAAACGAATAACAATAAGGAATTTTCACAAACAAAAGAAAATCAACCCCAACAGTTTTTTCCGCAATTTAATATTTCCAACCCGCAAAAGAAATCATTCGTGGATCAACTTGGGGATAAGTTGATCCAAGTTCTTTGTTTTAAAATGAAAGAACCACGGGAATATAGACTTACACAAAAATTAACCCCTACAGTTTTCCCCGTAAACAAGAATTCCCAACCCGCAACATATTCTTCAAGGATCAACATAATGTTTAGTTGATCCGCGTTCTTTGATTTAGAAGGAAGTATCATGGGGTTCATTAACATTTCACAAAAATAATTCCCTACCTCAAAGTTGTCGTCGAATGAGCATTCGTCGCGGAAGAAGGCGTCACGGAGGGAGGATCATCACATCACGGAGAAGTGGATCTCCGTGGAAGGAACGTCGTTAGCGTCGTGGTACATGGCGTCGCGTAGTCGATCTTTGAGGATTTGGTGTATCTCGCTCTCATCCGCCGTCGGAGGTAGGCGTTCTTCATCGGCTTCGGTGCGTTCTTCGCGTTCTTCATCGAAGAACGAAGAATCATCTCTTTTTCTCCCAAGGTCTTAACACAAGACAAAACCCAACATAATAAAATAAGTCCTTCCCTCATTTTATTATCATAACATAAGAATTTGAAAATCAAAAGATAAGAAACGAATAATTAATTCAATTAATTAATTATAACGATTTAACTACCCAATTTAAAGAGGTGTTTCTTAACCAAAATAAACGCACAGTTGACTTTATTTAAAAAGGGGGTGCGGGTGTGTTACTTAGAGGAAAAGAAATGGGGGGGCTAATGCGGGCCCAACCTCACAAATATCCTACCAAGTGGGTAGGATATTGTGGGTCTCATCTTATCCGCTTAACTTAGGTTATTCCACTTTAAGTAAAATAAAAATAAATTGTCGCACCACTTTTATATTACTCCTTAACATAACCCCAAAATTAAAAAAAAACTACACCCGAGCAAACACAACTCCAGAAAAGGAGTTTCTAAAAAATTACCAGCGTTGCGATTCCAACGGTGCCCTTAGAATTCGATTCCGAGCACCGGTTCAAATGGTTGGAAAACCCACACGTATGTTTAATGAACGTAGCCGAAAAAAAGTTCAGAAAATTATTATCAGTCACCCTCCACCCACGCCGGTCAAGGTCAGGCTCTACCTAAGTGAATCACACCCCAACGAATCCAATGGTACTCTCAGATTTTCAATCCGAGTTACCATTTAAAAGATACGAATTTTAAAATAAAATAATTTTCATTTGATTATTTTATTTGCGGCCAAAAACAATCTTTTTCTGGTGGCCTGTGCCGGCCAATGTTAGTATCTACTTAAATAAACCATGCCCTCACAAGTTCAACGGTTGTCTCGGATTTTTAATCTGATCTACCGTTTGTGAGTTATAAGCATTTGAAAAATAAAATAATTTATTTAATTATTTTATTTTCGGTTATGCCATTTTTTGAATTTCTCACAGGACTCCCGCGCCGACTAATATTAAGTTGCACCTAGGGTAAACCCGCCATCCTGAGTCAAATAGTGCCCTCGGATTTTTGATCTGAGTAACTGTTTAAGAGTTATTACACTTTTTCAGTAAAACTGCTTACGCGTGTTGATTTAACGTTAACAAAACTTCAAAAAATTATTCCGGGCACACCAGGCCTCGGAATCAGGTGCCGTTTGAAACTTCGTACTCGTAAAATTCCAAATAAATTAAGAAAAAAAAAATTATTTGAAATTTCGTGGTCTTTACAGGATCCATCTGGCATTTCTCATCATCGTAAATCATGTAGGGGTTTACTCGCTCCACAGTGTTAATCGAAAAGTACCCTTGGTCATCACATGAAGAATCCTACCTCTTCAAATAGATTCGGTGGGAATTCTGCATCATTAGGTACATGAAATCGCCGAGAGAACAGGATGATGATGGCATCAGTGGGGGAATTTGTTTTCCCTTATGTCACTGATGTATTCCCTTATAGGAAGAGGACGATTGAGATGTTGACTCAGAAGTAGTGGCTACAGGTGACATGGAGACTTTTGAAGGCTTGAGATTATTAAAACAAGCACAGATAAAACAATTACCACATATGACTTCCATACACACCATTCAGTCACCATATTTTTGAGACCCACGATCAGGATCCTGCTGTCACTCACCTTCAACGTCACTATCCCTCTTAGGCTATATGAATACACTTGCCACTTATTCCGGGGATAACCTGACTATGTTGTTATCAACCTGGTCTTGAATCCTATATTTAAACACATATCACTTCTTGAGGGTGAGCCTCATGATCTGGTGATAGGGGAAGTAATTGGGGGGATCAGTGAGATATGCCACTTTGGACCTCTTGCATTCTGACAACAAAAAAATTCCAGGTTCTAAGGAACTTTGGAAATAACCATGGACTTGAATCTCATTAAATGAGTAGGTCCAATTAATTATAACATGGAATGGGGTTCTAGGATCCTATCTCTAATGAGGGGATAGAGGATCTTGTTGAGGAGGTTGAACTCGATTATCTTGCATAGGTTTTAGAGGTGCATTACATGAGGGTGCATGCCGATTCTGAGGTGGTCATTATTTGGACATAGTCTGTGTCTGAGGACTCGGGCCTACAAAAGGATATGGATGTGGCTCCACTTGTAATAAATCTAGCTGGTTGGGGCCTCTCTTTGTGAAACCCATGAGGGATCAACCTTAGCAGCTCTTCTCATGTGAACTACAAGAGGCAATAGATGTTCCTATTTGGCCAGTAGTAAGGCTTCCTCAAAATGTTGGGACTTTTTTGAGAAAACCTAGAATCCCCCATGGTTGTTCTGAGTGATGAGTGAGGTGACCAGTTCAGTCTTGAAATTTACCACACAATTTGTTAGTAGTTATTCCTAAGTCAGCGGAATATCCATGGAATAGGTGAGGTCATTCCACCATGTGACAATGTCTACGATGTGCTCATCAGGAATCTTCATGCAGTTGAAGTGGTCTGCAATACTCATCTACCAGGTGGTAGACATGAACCGATAAATAAACTACCTATAGAGATCCTCTTAGCCAGCTATGACCCAATAGTCAACTGGTTGTACCAAACAAACATCTTCCCCTCTAATGTTTTTATAAAAAAACTAGATTTTTTTGGTCCCCTACTTCGCTTGAGTTCCCAGCATGGGTCCACACCTTGAAATTAAGTGGGAAAGATGTTGTATAATATTTCCATCCCCATTAAAGGGTGAAAAGGTATGTTTTTTGTAACCAGGGATGTGGGCATATCATCCTCCCACACCAGATGTAACTTTCCCACATGCAGGATTTCCACCAACTGAGTTTTCAAAGCCTTGAGGTGGGAAATGAATGATTTTATTTGATCATCTGGGTTGGAATACCTATCTTGGTGAAGTTCCCTTACCACCAATGAATTTCAATGTACCTAAACATGATAAGTGGGCATAGCTTCTCATGGAACGGCTAGTGGGACGACCTGCATGACTACTTGGAGAACGACCTACGGAGTAGCTGGGGGACCTAAGCTAGGTCCCGAGGATTCTCACACAACTCTTGTGGATTTGGTGATACATATCGTGTCCTATTTCTATAATCTCTGTATTCTAACCTATCTATATGGGCATGCTAGTTAGGGTCACCTAGAAGAAACTCACTGGGCGGGTATTGTACCTGCCCCTCTGGCCCCATTTGAGGATCACCGTAGTCTAGTCGCTATTCTGTAGCACGTTCAGCGAGATGTTCATCGAGAATATTTTTATGTTATATATGTTGTTGATGTAATGCTGCATTTTAGAGAACATATTATGTCTTCTACACTGAACCAGATGGGTCAGAGGGTTCGATGGCCCCAAGATGCTCTTTTCCCTTATTGGGATTCTAAATGAGGACTAATGACTTGGTATGTATGGGAAGACCTAGTAAATTCCTTTGATGGATAGTAACCATTCACAATGGATACAATGGGTTTTGGACTCCCTCTGGAAGCATGTTATCTTCAAGGATCTCTATCTCGTTCTCTACCTTTGATAGGTCATCCATGTTAACTTCGACTACACAGTAATGGTTAACCTTAATATCCTCGAGAAAGTAGGGTTGGCACTTGATAGAACTAAAATGAAGTGCCATATACTTCCCCAAACAAAGGATATGAATGTGGGGGGAATCTTCCATAATAATTATGTGGAGCACTTAAAAAATAAGAATGCATCGTTGCTGGAGGGTCTGAGGGCAATCGGGCGACTTAGGTCGCTTGGCCACAGGTAGCGCAGCTAAGTCAACCATACGACATTATGATCCAATATCCTCAAGGTGATCCTAACACTAGCGGTGATCAACTCGTTGATAATAGAGACATAATTTTATATCCCATATGGTATAGAGAAAGAATGTGACCTCCTCCTGGGTAAGTGATTATGGTTCACTGAAGTTCACGGTTGCAACTAGATATAATATCTCTAGGAAATGATCTACTACAAGGATCTCCCAGAAGCTCCTTGGTTCAAACATAGGATCTGGCCCTTAGATATCCCATTCATTGATTGGGTTTGTCTTAGGGACTAGTAATGACACTTAAGCGGACCACTGATATGGTAAATTGGCTGGTGGAGTGTATGGAGAGAAAGCTGACAAACCGCCGCATAATGGGATGTCTTCTAAAGAATGAAAAGACAGATCCACCACACCTCGTTAAGGCATACTAGTAGCCAAAAATTCCCACGTAGGGGTAGTGGTCCCTGATGGTGGTTCACGCTATTGTTAGTACTCTATCATTCCCCAGATTATCTCTCCATGATCTCTGGTTGAGGTAGAGAATGATCTTGTTAATGATAAAAAGGACAGTGCGACCATGCCCTAGAAAGAGGCCAAGTCCTCCTCCTTCTAGATGTATCTCTAGAGGGAGGTGGTAATCCGTTGGACCTCATATTTTGGAAGGATGAGGCTTATACTTCTTGTTTTTACCCCGACCCTGGACTCAAAATATTGGGTTGAGGGTTCTATTGCAGAATCACATTCCCCCTCAGAATATGGAAAGTATACATGTTTAATCATAGTTCAAAAATTCTAAGTATTATTCCTTTGCCGGCGGTGACTCACCCTTCTACATAGGGATGGTTCTTCAAGACAGGGTAGGTTTTCATCATGAGGAGGACCTTTATACGAACTGGTATTGGGGAGGAGAGGACTTCCGCCTGGGTGAGTCGGGTAGAGAGGAGCACTCGAACAAATGACAAAAGGATCATAGGGAGGGCCTCCACATCTGAGGGCCAACACACAAAGAGAATCCCCATAAGGGGTTTTGGGGCATGTAGTACCTCCTCTGGAACTAGTGGAAGCATGAGCAATACCTCCTCATGTTTTTCCCTCGGTAGTGATGGTATGAGGAGGGTCTTCGCACTGGTCGACCTGAACACCGGGAAAACCTCTGTGTATGACGCCAATGAAGTGGTGGAAGACCTCCTCTTCTTAGATTACCTAGATGAGTCACACCTTTTCAGTAGCATTAGGGATATGGGGAATACCCCCATGCTGATGGTTAACCAGGAGAGGAGGATATTCACATAGGCAAGCTGTGAACGAAGGAATGGCTCCATACCTAGGGTCACAGATGCGTAAGAATCATATGTGATAGATTTCAGTGTGGGGGGAGGAACATAGTTTAGACTGATGGTGGCATCAAGAGAACCTCCATGCTAATCTTGGGTGAAGGGAGGACCTATGCTCTCATTGGAGGTGAATTGGGGAGGATCTTTGTGCTTGAAGTCATTGTCGCGTTTCAGCCCGCGACATGAGCTAATTATTTCGGCGACCATGAGAATTATCCTAACCTACCCATGGGGTGGTTGGGGCCTAGAATCTAGGATGAGCCTATGAGTTCACCTATTCAGTATAAATGGGGAATTGATGATATGTGTCGATGGTGGAACAAGCCACTGTAGTTGTTGATTATGACGCCCCCTGGCGGGAATCGTCCTCAGCTTGCACCTGCCTCTGGCATCATGTTAACTGGACTCGAGCTGGTGGTGGAAGTGTATAATTAACCTAATCATCAACCTATGGGGATAGGTGGTGGTACTGATGCGACCTGGTGGGATCCCTCCTTGGGGGCCCCTGGATGGTATCATAGATGTCCTGTCCCGAAGATCCCTCACCTCATTGGTGTAAGGGAGGGAGTCATCAAAGAATTCCGGGGAGAGGCTCCTAAAACTGTTGTAGGGGGTAGTGGGGAGTAGTGTCTCCCTATGCAGCCCTTGGGGATGGCGATGATGGTGAGGCGCAGAAGCCTCCAGGGCCTATAGGGCCATATCCTGAGTCAGGATAATCACTTCTTACTTGTACCTTCAGAAATGGTTGTTAGTCACACCCCCTGAATGAGTTTTGATGGTGAGATGGGGTGTGGGTGCCTAGAATCCATGGATGTGGATGTAAAGACCCGTAAATTTCAAGGAAATGTTTTTCTTAATTTTCTTTGGAATTTTAAAATAACGTTATTTCTAACGGCACCTGATTCCGAGTCCCGGTGTGCCCGAAATCATTTTCCGAAGTTTGGCTCGGGTACGTTCAGTGAACGAACGATCGGGTTTTTCAATCTTTTAAACCGTTGCTCGGAATTGAATTCCAAGGGCACTGATGGAATTGAAGCGCCTGTATTTGCTTAGAAACACCTCTTCCGGAATTGTGTTTGCTCGGGTGTGGTTTTTAATTTTTGGGCTTTAAGTTAAGAAATAAAATAATGTCGTACGACAAAATTTATTTTATTTAACTTAAGCCACTTAGAGCTACTTAAGCTGAGTTAAAGTGGATAGGGTACAATTCAAAATATCATACCCTCTTGGTAGGATATTTGTGAGGCGGGGCCCACATGAGCCCCACCGTTTATTTTCTGCTAAGTAATGCACCCACAAAAACCCTTTTTAAATAAAAGTCAACTGGGGCGTTTTCTTAAACAATTAAACGCTCCTATTAATTGGGAGGCTTATTCGTTGAAATTAATTCTATGAATTAATGGGTTGTTACTTAGTTTGTTTTTCATTTGTTGGCATGTAATAAAATAAGACCAACATTATTCTTCTTGTGTGTTGTTCGTTGAGAGGATATGGCAGAAACCATAAGTCCTTCATCCTCTTTCGCGATGAACGCGAAGAACGTGAAGAACGCGAAGGACGAGAAGAACGCCGGCATCCAACGAAGGGTGACAAAGAACGCCAAGCCCCCAGAGATCGACGACGCGATGCCAAGTACCGCGACACCGATGATTCTTCTCCCGCGACGTTCTTCTGTGACGTTCCTTCATCCGCGAAAAATCTTCGATCATCCGTTGAGGTAAGAGATTGCGGACCTTTTAATTCTTTGTGGTTTATAACAACAACATGGATTTAATTGTTATAATTAAATCTGTATGTTCTTGATCCTCAGAGTTCGTTGACGCAACGCCATATACCGCAATGACACGATGCCCTTCCGCGACGTGACGATCCTCTTCTTCTGCGACGATCAATTCTGTGAAGAATGCACCTTCGCAAACTTCGATGAGGTAGTGGTTTGATTCTTTAAATCTTTGTGATTTGTTTTCCCGGTTGATTTATGATTGTTGGGAGAATATTTTAAAACTGCTAACGCGGTGGGTGCGGACTAACGAACAAGTCCGAACCCACCGCACTTTTTCATTCTTGGTGCGCGAAATGGTGGACGACGACAAACGGGACCGCAATGGCGATTTAAAGGCTTGGCTGTGAAGAATGGGACCCGGGAGTTGCTACGGCACAGACGGAAGTGGAATCGGACCACCGGAGCAACTCCGGTGGCCCGCAGAATCCACCGGTGGCGCGGGTCGCCGGCGCGCCGCCGGATGGAGCCACTGCGGCTTCAGCTGCGGCGGCGGCGGCCGACTAGACCCGCGACCGCGCGGGTCCGGCGACACACGGGAAGCGACAAAGCCGTGTCTGCTGACCAAGCCAGCCCCACGCGGGGCCGCGACACCTCATCCTGCGGGGGCAGCACGCCCCACGGTTCCTCCGCTCGGCCGCTCGGCCGAGCCGAGCTGGGCCGACCCGCCAGGCCGGGTCGCCCCCAGGCCGGTCTAGGTTGCGCCTAACTGGGTCAGACAGGACCCGAGTCGGGTCGACCCGGGTCGGGCTGACCAGGGGTGGTCGGGCCGGGTCGGTCCGGGCCCAGACCCCCCGTTTCCGGACCTTTTGGTCTTCTGCTCATAACACGATCTACGGGCCTCCGAACGATGCACCGTCAGCGGCGATGCGATCCTTGGATCGAGAAGGTCGTTTCGGTATATCACACTCAAGGTTTCGGAATACTTTGGGTTCGTCCGGGTTGGTTCGTACACGAAACCAACCAGGCCCTCGGAGCGGAAACGCTCATATCTTGAGCTTCGGACGTCCGTTTGACGTACCGTCAGCTGTGTTGAATTCCTCTAAGTGAGACTGATCATTTAGAATACTCTGGCCGAGGTTTGGACGTTGGTGGAGTATGGTCGGGTTGGTTTTTCCTTAAAAACCAACCGGGCCCCACGGACCAAAAGGCCAATAACTCTCAGACCGGGCGTCCGATTGACGCGCTGTCTGTGACGTTGAGTTCCTGTTGACGATACGGAAATTTTGGATACATCAACTCTGCACTATGTGTCATTTGATGTATCGGCCTCTCGACTCATGGAGCGGACCCTCCCAAACGAGCTTGCTGTGTGCGGGAACCCTAGAGCTGGCTGCGACTGCTACTGTGACGACGACGACTGTGCAGAGATCCTCAGTGGATTCGACGGTGACGACTACAGCACTCAGCGATCCTTTGTGGGTCAGTGCTACCGATCCTGTGTGGGTCTGATCCTGTGTGGGTCAGCGATCAGCGGTCCTGTGTGGGCCAGCACCTACAGGTCCTGTGTGGGCCCGATCCTATGTGGGTCATTTAGGGGGTTAGTTACCTATCGATCCTTTGTGGGTCAGATCCTTTGTGGGTCATTGCGGGGGTTAGTACCTATCGATCCTTTGTGGGTTTGACGACTTATATGGATCAGTGATCATCTCTATCGTCATTCGAAGAAGTATACCTCTGTGAGATGAATCCTGTTTTAGTTTCCTTTGTGGATTGTGTTGTGCTATCCTACGTGGATTATGTCTTACTTTCCTTTGTGTATTGTGTTGTGCTATCCTGTGTGGATTTACATTTTGTTTTCCTATGTGGACTGGGTTGTACTTGGGCTAGGAGGTTGGAGCGTATTGGAATTGATGACTTAGGTATATGTATGGGCATATACCTAAGCAGTGTCGGTTGTTACTTCGTGATTGTATCTTTCCTTTGTGGTTTATCCTTTGTGGATTTTCGAAGACCTTCGGGGGTCTCGGGGTCCCTACTGAGTAGCTTATACTCACCCCTGCATGGGTTGTGCCCGCACTATGTTGTGTTGGTTGCAAATGACAGAAAGCGCTGATCGTGGTCAAGGTTGGCAGAGCAGGACGGTACCTGGAGGTGGACCACTGGGTGGGGTGTACTTGGAGCAGACGGCTGGACCGAGGAGCTGTGGAGGCTATCTGTACTCACCCTTCAGGTGGGACTTCCAGAGGACGGCTCGACGTTGTAGCTTTTCCTTTCAGTTGCTGTTTTCCCCTTTCAGTTGTACTTTACAATTGGGCTTGTATTTCTGGGCCCCTTTACTTTCATCACAGTTTGTTTCCGTTTTTATTTAGTGTTTTACTTCCGCTTGTACTCTGTGGTGAATGTTTACTTTTATAAAGGCAATGTCTTCCCTGTTACTGGGATTTACGCCATTGGCTCTAGTCGCCAACCCCTAGCCTATGGAAGGCGGGCTGGGGTAGTCACGGCACGGGCCCTGAGGACGGGTCGTGACAAATTGGTATCAGAGGTGGTCGGTTCTAACGCAGACTCTAATCTTTCTTCTATGTGAAGAAATAGTGTTAAGCGTATTGAGTGTGGTTATCAGTCCAGGGAGCCCAGTGTTAGTGTGGCGGCCGACGTATCCGTACACCAGGACCCTGACTTCTGATTTCCGACTTAATGCACGAAAACATTGATTGCATGTGTGTTTCAAGTTTTCTTTGTGATTACTTTGTGTCAGCTCACCAGGTATACTATTCTGACCGTGGCGCACCTGTTTCTTTTCAGGATGGCCCCACGACGGCAGCCAGCTAGGGTTCCGAGAGTTGTACGTGATGACAGCGCGCCGAGCGATGAGGCCTCGGTGCAGGGCCCTTTGAAAGCAGAGGCACCGGCGGTACCTCTACCCGTCGAGCCACCGATGCTTCCAGCCCCAGCCGCTGACGATGCACGTCGCCTTAGTGCACTGGATGAGTTCCAGCACCAGCGACCACCTAGGTTCCATGGGGAGACGGACCCCCAGGCATCTGAGGACTGGATGGAGGCAGTTGTACGAGTTTTCAGTCTAGTGAGGACAACAGCAGACCTCATGGTGATCCTCGCAGTGAGCCTACTGCACGCAGCAGCGGGCCATTGGTGGAGCTTGATGCTCTAGGTGCATGATGAGGAATCTCTTCTCTGGATGGATTTTGAGAGCCTCTTCCACTCAGAGGTTTCCCCAGCCACCCTCCGTACGGTGCGCATTCAGGAGCTTCTTCAGCTGCGGCAGGGCAGCTTGACGATCGCCCAGTACTCGGCAAGATTTACTGATCTCTTGCGCTACTCAACAGACATGGTACGAGACCCATTATTCTGGGCCCGGACCTTTTAGCAGGGTTTGAGACATGAGATCAGGGCATCGCTGATCTCCCTCAGCATTCCAACTCAGGAAGGAGTACTGGAGCGAGCCCTTTTGATCGAGAGCTTTCTTGCTGAGACTTCTCTAGCGGCGAGACCAACCACGGGGCGGCACATAGCAGAGTCTTCCGCAGCAGGCAGTCGACGGATGACTCAGGGGTCCAGGAAGACTAGACCCTCATGCAGACGACCTCAGGACACTGGCTTAGCAGTGCGGGGCACACAGCGTGGAGCCAGTCTTTCGAGAGGTAGGCAGTGCTACACAGGCAGCGGGCAGGGCCACATGGCTCGTGACTGCCCGACCCACCATGCCGAGGAGCAGCAGACAGTAGAGGGGCCACCCAGGAAGAGGAAAAGGGTCGACCGTGGTAGTCCGCAGGGAGGAGGCGGACGAGGCAGAGGAGCTGGTCGAGGAGCAGGTGGTGGGCGACACTTTGAGGCTCTACCACCACCACCACTAGGAGGTCCACCTCGACCTCAGGGAGCTGGCAGAAAGAGACAGGCACAACTCCGGGAAGTGGAGGCCTACAACCACAGCGCGCCCGAGATGATTCAAGGTACTATCTGTGTCTATTCCACCCTTGCTGTAGTTCTTATAGACACATGATCGAGATACACTTTTATAGCCGCTGCCCTTGTTCAGAGCTCGGAGATTCCGATAGAGCCATTGGCTCGATCCTTACGGCTAGGGACTCCTACAGGAGCAGACTCAACGATTACGCACTGGTGCAGGCAGTGTGAGCTTACTCTAGGAGGAGAGAGCTTCGGATGGGATCTTCTTGTAGCGGTGTCGAGGCCTTACGACGTCATCTTGGGCATGGATTGGTTATCTACAGTCCATGCACAGATTGACTGTATAAGGCACAAGGTGCGATGTGTACGCACCGACGAGAGCAGGTTCATCTTCACTGGCAAGAAGGGAGCCTTCGCAGCATAGGATGGACTACCGCAGAGGAGAGGATAGCCCATCACTCATCAGTTGGCTAGCCTCATCCTAGGAGCAGTTGACGTGCAAAGTCCTAGTTTTCATGCAGTGGTGGATCAGAATGCGGACACATTTCCCGATGACGTTCCAGGGCTACCTACTCGTAGAGAGGTAGACTTTTATATTGACCTGTACCCCGGGACAACCCCTATATCGACTCCAGCATATCGGATGGCCCCAACTAAGCTTAGAGAGCTACGGGTATAGTTGGAGGACTTGGAGGGAAAGGGATTAATCCGACCCAGTGTTTCACCATGGGCTTCCCCGATATTGTTCGCCAAGAAGGTAGACGGGAGCTTGCGACTGTGTGTCGACTATCGTCACCTAAACCAGGTGACAGTGAGGAACAAGTATCCGCTACTGAGTATTGATGACCTCTTCGATCAGCTCAAGGGAGCATGGTGGTTCTCGAAGATAGACCTCAAGCCAGGCTATCATCAGCTCAGAGTTCAAGATGAGGACGTGCCGAAGACGGCCTTCAGGTGTCGGTATGGCCACTATGAGTTCTTGGTTATGCCTTTCGGCGTAACCAATGCTCCAGTGGTGTTCATGGGCCTCATGAATTGGATCTTTCAGCCATACATCGATCGATTTGTCGTATTCTTCATTGATGACATTTTGATTTACTCGACGACTGGGGAGGAGCACGCCTACCACTTACGGGTTGTACTAGACACACTTCGAGAGCACCAGCTTTATGGAAATCTCTCAAAGTGTCAGTTCTAGATAGGTGAGGTCCACTTCTTGGGACACGTCATCTCTGAGGCGGGAGTTGCAGTGGATCCTGCGAAGATCGAGGCAGTGCTAGCTTGGGATCCACCCAAGAGCGTGACAGAGGTGCGAAGTTTCTTGGGATTAGCTGGATACTATAGGAGATTTGTGCCAGACTTCTCCAGAGTTGCGGCACCACTCTCAGCTCTTACAAAGAAGGGGAATCCCTTTGTGTGGTCAGATAGATGTCAGCAGAGCTTCCAGTAGATGAGACAGAGATTGACCAGCGCCCCTATCTTGAGGATTCCTGAGGAGGGAGTGGGGTACGTAGTATACTACAATGCACCAGGTACCGGACTTGGATGTGTCCTGATGAAGGAGTGGGCAGTGATCACCTATGGATTATGTCAGTTGAGGCCGCATGAGCAGAACTACGCTACCCATGACCTGGAGTTAGCAGTAGTGGTCTTCACTCTGAAGACATGAGGACACTATCTGATGGGCGAGCACTTTACAGTCTTTTCTAACCACCAGAGTCTTAGGTACATCTTCTTGCAGAAGGACCTAAACCTAAGACAGCGGCGATGGCTCGAGTTCCTCCAAGACTATGACTTTGAGATAGTCTATACTCCTGGGAAGGGGAACGTGGTAGCTGGTGCTCTCAGCATGAGGACGAGCATTCAACTACTTGAGGAGGCGATAGAGTAGCTAGCCACTTTGCAAATATCCTTCGTGGATAGAGATGGAGCAGCCTTCCTTCAGTCTCTCACAGTCACTCCTTCACTACTGCAGCGGGTCAGAGATGCACAGCATGGGGACGCCAACTGTGAGACGCAGCATGCACATATATCCTTAGGACAGGCACCTGATTGTTTCTCCTTTGGGGCAGAGCATGATGAACTTTTCAGAGGACGTACCTTAGTACCAGTCGCTTTACGAGAGGAGGTGCTAAGAGAGTTTCACACTTCTCCTTTGGCGGTTCATCCTGGAGTGGCGAAGATGTACCAGGACCTCAGACGACAGCACTGGTGGCCAGGCATGAAGAAGGCTGTGACAGAGTTCGTTTCTCGATGCCTCACTTGCCAGCAGGTGAAGGCAGAGCACCATGTACCAGCAGGCTTGGTACAGCCCTTAGAGGTCCCGGAGTGTAAGTGGGACAGGATATCTATGGACTTCGTGACTGGACTTCCCTGCACTTCCAGAGGTCACGACTCCATCTGGGTGATTGTCGAACGACTCACCGAGTCGGCTCACTTCTTACCTATCAGAGAGCAGGGATCAGTGGAGAGCATGGGACGACTTTACGTTCAGGAGATTGTACAGAATCACAGTGTGCCATCATCTATCGTCTCTGATCGAGATGCTCGTTTTACTTCCCAGCTTTGGAAGGGGTTGCAGGAGGCGTTCGGGACGCAGCTACGTCTGAGCACAGCCTTTCACCCTCAGACGGATGGTCAGACGGAGAGGACCATTCAGACTCTCGAGGACATTCTCCATGCTTGTGTCTTGAATTTGGTCATAGTTGGGAGGACCACCTACCCTTGGTGGAGTTTGCGTACAACAACAGTTACCACTGCACCATCGGGATGGCACCATACGAGGTGTTGTACGGCAGACCTTGCAGATCTCCTTTGTGCTGGACACACCCTGGGGAGTCAGCACTTGTGGGACAAGAGATGGTCTGGGCCACGACAGAGAAGGTCCAGGTCATCCAGGAGCGGATGAGGACAGCTCAGAGCCGGCAGAAGTCTTACGCTGACAGGAGGTGGAGGCCACTAGAGTTCGAGGATGGCGACCAAGTCTTCTTGCGTGTCTCACCTTGATGTGGATTACGGAGATTTGGCCAAGGCGGCAGGTTGTCTCCATGCTTCATCGGACCATTCCAGGTCCTCAGCAGGATCAGCAAGGTGGCTTATCGCCTGGCTCTACCACCTCAGTTGCACCGGGTGCACGACGTATTCCACGCATCTCAGCTGAGGAGATACGTGCACGACCCGACGCACATCATTGACCATGGGGAGCTAGACGTTGATGATGGGGAGACTTTTTAGGAGGTCCCGGTGGAGATCAAGGATCGACAGGAGCAGGTCCTACATGGACGATCGATTCCTCTAGTGCGCATCAGATGGCAGCATAGGAACCTCCAGGAGAGCACTTGGGAGTGGGAGGCTCATATGCGTGCTCAGCACCCACATTTGTTTCTCTAGATTATGATGTATCTTTACAGGGACGTAAATCCCTGAGGTGGGAGTGATGTAAAGACCCGTAAATTTCAAGGAAATTTTTTTTCTTGATTTTCTTTGAATTTTACAAGAACGTAGTTTCTGACGGCACCTGATACCGAGGCCCGGTGTGCCCGGAATCATTTTCTGAAATTTGGCTCGGGTACATTCTGTGAATGAACGAGTGGGTTTTTCTAACTTTTAAACCAGTGCTCGGAATCGAATTCCGAGGGCACTGATGGAATCGCAGCGCCGGTAGTTTCTTAGAAACACCTCTTCCGGAGTTGCGTTTGCTCGGGTGTGGTTTTTAATTTTTGGGCTTTATGTTAAGAAATAAAATAATGTGGTATGACAAACTTTATTTTATTTTAGTTAAGACACTTAAAGCAGCTTAAGCTGAGTTAAAGCGGATAGGGTACAATTCAAAAAATCCTACCCTCTTGGTAGGATATTTGTGAGGTGGGGCCCGCATGAGCCCCACAATTTATTTTCCGCTAAATAACGAACCCGCGAAAACCCTTTTTAAATAAAAGTCAACTGGGGCATTTTCATAAACAATTAAACGGTCCTATTAATTGGGCGGTTTATTTGTTGAAATTAATTCTATGAATTAATGGTTCGTTACTTAGTTTGTTTTTTGTTTGTTGGCATGTAATAAAATAATACCAATATTATTCTTCTTGATTGTTGTTCGTTGAGAGGATTTGACAGAAACCTTAAGTCTTTCATCCTCCTTCGTGTAGAATGCGAACAATGCGAAGAACGTGAAGAACACGAAGAATGCCAGACTCCAACAAAGGGCGACGAAGAACGCCGAGCCCTTGAAGATCTACGACACGACGCCAAGTACCGCGGCGCCGACGATTCTTCTCCCGTGACGTTCTTCTGTGACGTTCCTTCATTTGTGGAAAATCTTCGATCATCCGTTGAGGTAAGAGATTGCAGACCTTTTAATTCTTTGTGGTTTATAAAAACAACATGGATTTAATTGTTATAATTAAATCTGTATATTCTTGATCCTCAGAGTTCGTCGACGCAACGCTGTATACCATGACGACGTGACGCCCTTCCACGACGGAACGATCCTCTTCTTCCGCGACGATCAATTCCGCGAAGAACGCACGTTTGACGACTTCGACGAGGTAGGGGTTTGATTCTCTAAATCTTTTTGATTTGTTTTCCCGGTTGATTTATGATTGTTGGGAGAATATTTTAAACCCGCTAACGCGGTGGGTGCAGACTAACGAACAAGTCCGAACCCACAGCACTTTTTCGTTCTTGGTGCACGAAACGGCGGACGATGACAAACGGGGCTGGAATTGCGATTTGAGGGACTGGCAGTGAAGAATGTGACCCGGGAGTAGCTACGGCGCAGACGGAAGTGGAATCGGACCACCGGAGCAACTCCGGTGGCCCGCGGAATCCACCGGCAGCGTGGGACGCCGGTGCGGCGGCGCCCCGGTGCGCCGCCGGATGGAGCCATCGTGGCTGAAGCCACGGCGGCAGCACCCAACCAGACCCATGACCGTGCGGGTCTAGCAACACACGAGATGCGGCAAAGTCACGTTATCTGACCAAGTGCGGCCCCACGCGGGGCCGCGACACCTCATCCCGCGGTGGCAGCACGCCCCGCGGTTCCTCCACTCGGCCTCTCGGCCGAGCCGAACCGGGCCGACCTGCTGGGCCGCGTCATACCCAGGCCGGGCTGGTCCGGGTCGTGCCGAACCGGGTTGGACTGGACCCGAGTTGGGTCGACCCGGGTCGGGCTGACTCAGGGGGGGTCGGGCTGGGTCGGTCCGGGCCCAGACCCCCCGTTTCCAGACCTTTTTTGTCTTTTGCTCATAACTTGAGCTACGGGCCTCCGAATGACGCGTCGTCAGTGGCGATGCGATTCTTGGATCGAGACGGGCGTTTCGGTATATTACACTCAAGGTTTCGGAATACTTTGTGTTCGGCCAGGTTGGTTCGTACACGTAACCAACCGGGCCCTCGGAGCGGAAACGCTCATATCTTGAGCTTCGGACGTCCGTTTGACGTACCTTCGGCTGTGTTGAATTCCTCTAAGTGAGATGGATCTTTTGGCATAATCCGCCCGAGGTTTGGATGCAGGTAGAGTACAGTTGGGTTGGTTTTTCCTTAAAAACCAACCAGGCCCTTGGGACGGAAAGGCCAATAACTCTCAGACCGGGCGTCTGATTGACGCGCCGTCTGCGACGTTGAGTTCCTGTTGACAATACGAAACTTTTGGATACATCAACTCTAGACTATGTGTAAGTTGATGTATCGACCTCTCGGCTCGTGGAGCGGACCCTCCCGAATGAGCTTGCTGTGTGCGGGAACCCTAGAGCTGGCTGTGACTGCTACTGTGACGACGACGACTGTGTAGAGATCCTCAGTGGATTCGACGGCGATGACTACATCACTCAGCGATCCTTTGTGGGTCAGTGCTACCGATCCTGTGTGGGTCCGATCCTGTGTGGGTCAGCGCTCAGCTGTCCTGTGTGGGCCAGCGCCTACAGGTCCTGTGTGGGCCCGATCATGTGTGGGTCTTTGCGGGGGTTAGTTACCAATCGATCCTTTATGGGTCAGATCCTTTGTGGGTCATTGCGGGGGTTAGTACCTATCGATACTTTGTGGGTCCGACGACTTAGATGGATCACTGATCATCTCTATCATCATTCGAAGAAGTATACCAGTGTGAACTGAATCTTGTTTTACTTTCCTTTGTTGATTGTGTTGTGTTATCCTATGTGGATTACGTCTTACTTTCCTTTGTGGATTGTGTTGTGCTATCCTGTGTGGATTTACGTTTTCTTTTCCTGTGTGGACTCGGTTGTACTCGGGCTCGGAGGTTGGAGCGTATTGGAATTGATGACTTAGGTATATGTATGGGCATATACCTAAGCAGTGTCGGTTGTTACTTCGTGATTGTATCTTTCTTTTTTAGTTTATCATTTGTGGATTTTCGGAGACCTTCGGGGGTCTCGGGGTCCCTACTGAGTAGCTTATACTCACCCCTACACGGGCTATGCCCACACTACATTGTGTTGGTTGCAGACGACGGACAACGCTGATCGTGGTCGAGGTTGGCGGAGCAGGATGGTACCTGGAGGTGGACCACTGGGCGGGGTGTACTCGGGGAGGACGACTGGACCGAGGAGCTGTGGAGGATATTTGTACTCACCCTTCAGGTGGGACTTCCAGAGGATGGATCGATGCTGCGGATTTTCCTTTCAGTTGCTGTTTTTCTCCTTTCAGTTGTACATTATAGTTCGGCTTGTATTTCTGGCCCCCTTTACTTTCAGCACAGTTTGTTTCAGTTTTCACTTAGTGTTTTACTTCCGCTTGTACTCTGTGGTGTATGTTTACTTTTATAAAGGCAATGCCTTCCCTGTTACCGGGATTTAGGTCTTTGGTCCTAGTCGCCAACCCCTAGCCTATGGAAGGTGGGCTTGGGGTAGTCACGACACAAGCCTCGAGGACGGGTCGTGACAGTGGAGGCCTTCATAGAAGAGCTGAGTTCACACTGGACTACCGCATTGGTATTTCCTCAGCCACTAAATCAGTGGGTAGGTGGTGATTGGTTTCCTGTTGCATCTACATGGGTTCGACCAAGCAGGGAGATTCAACCATTAGCGCTGAAAGAATGAAAGAGACTCCTAGTTCCCCATCATCGTTCCATCTCCCGCGATTGGTGAGAAGGTTCCACACTGACAATGTCATAGACCGGGATGTCCAACATTAAACTGTCCAAATATATATTAAGTTTCATGTCGAGCCCACTATTTTCTTGGTGAGACCTGGCTCTAGATAGTTGGATCTAGTGACATGCTTATCAACTGATGCATCAAATGATACTAATGTCCACATTGAGGAGAAGAAATTCACACCAGGTTCACCATTTCTATTTCTGAAGCTTTCGTCAGGGTGCATTCCTGTCTATTGAGGATGCACCAATTATTTCCCCGGATTCCAACTTTCCAATGCCTGGTGACATTCATTGCTTATTCAGGGATTTTTTCTCCTTGATCGAAATGAGATGATGGGATGTTAGTCTCTCCGGCCGTGGATTCCTCCTCGGAACTTATTACCTAGTCTGAGTCTCCCTTATTGACTACGACTTTGTTCATGAAACTATTACCTCATGCCATATCTTTATGTATGCTAGTTAATTACACTCTTTCTATATGGACATTCCAAAGAGCCATGTTAGGGTAGAAAACTTCTTTCAGGGGAGTAGTCAATCTAGACATTTTTAGTGTCTCTGGATGTTGAAAAACTGATGCCTCTTGGTTTCTTACCCTTATGATAGGGATTTTCAATGGCATTGAAGGCTGAGGCATCTCATGTTGAGTGTGCGGAATTATATTACATGGTAATTTATCTGAGTTTTTTCATACCATCCAATGTTTGAAATAGGGTATTCCATGAGTTTAACATCTAGATAATATGGATCAGAATAATCAGAATACTGAGAGGAGTGGATAAAATGGTTACATCCCCAGGGGGGGACCTAAGGGGTTCAATGAATAGTGGATCAAACATCAAATGTGGAAATATCAGAGGATTATTGGGTCCCTAAAAAGGGGATGCCAGAGTTTACCGTTGGTTTGGATTGAACCTCAGAAAGGATTCCTACGTACCATTTGCAATGACACGGACCAAAACCCATGTAGTTCAAAGTGGTGATGAATCAGGTTGTACACAAGTGAAAACGACCTAGAGACATGTTGGGGCTTATGAATCGGTAGCATCCCATCACAAGAGGGACACTCTTAGTTGGATGACTATGGATTGGGAGGGTCTTATGCATAATTATCTACCCAGGTGCTGTAGGGAGCTGTGATGGGATGAGTGACAAGATCTCTTCATTATGTGGAAGACTAGGAAAGAATCAAGATGGATGATGGAAGGTTCACTGAAGTGGATGATGAATGGGATGGAGCCATCATAAAGATGATGGTAGTGTTGGTCTCAAACCATAAAGGGAAATCTTGTGTATCCTCATGGTAGGGAATCAAAGACCATATAGTTTGGCGGGGTGATGGGACACCTATGGAGGTGGCCCATGATGATGGACACATGGATGGGATCCAAAGGAAGTAAAACCACTAGGATGGGGCATGACCTTCCATAAATACAAAGGCTCATGGGAGAGACCACAATAAGACATTGGTGGTAGGACGGGACATCTGGGAGGCTTCCAATGTATCCCTATGGCAGTGAATCAAACTCCACATAGTTTATGATAGGGAATGAAATCAGGGTGTACGTATATGATAGAGACTCAAAAACATCTTGGGGTTATGCATGGTTAGTGGCTCGAGAGTTGGTTGGACACCACTAAAGATGAAAAAGGATGTGGGTACCAACAGAGGGGACATCCATCCAATATAGTGGACATCTATGTTTTCCAGTGTTTGGGGTTGGACCTCACAGAGGCTTCAAATGTACCCTTTCTATGATACATGGATCATAAACTACATTGTTCAGAATGAGGCATATGATTAGGGTGTGATTGGAGGACAGTGACCTGAAGAAGATTCTAGGGCCTAGGCGTGGTTAACATCTCATGAGTTGGTCTGAGGCCATTGGGGTGGAATAATGATTTGGGTCTCACAGAGGTGACACTAAAGTTTTATGATGTTTTCGGTTGAACCTTAGGGAGGATTCCCACATACACTACCTAGGAGATAGGGATAAAAACCCTTGTTGATCATATATAGGCAATTTAGCGTCATGCGGGATGAAAGGGGAATACATTTTATCATCCTACGGGTTGAGGGAAAGCCTACGCGAATTGTTTTGGACCGATGGGTGTTGGGATTGATCCTCAAGGTCACTTCCAACATAACATTGTTGGAAAGGGGAAATGATCAAAGTCCACATAGTTTGTAAGTGGGGTTTAGGGCTTACATTCTAAGGAATCCACGGAAGGATGTTGTGGTTGATTATTACTCTGGGCCCACATGAGACATGCTTGTTGTGAGAAACAAGATGCTACAAATACCTAATGATCATGTTGTGAAAGGTGCATACAGGAGGAATGAAGCGGGGCAGACCCATGGTTAGCGGCCCAAGGATATAGAATTGGGACATACTACAATACTGAGTCCCAGTGGAGATAAATCCCAAAGGGAGAGGGACGCGGTAATGAAGGTCCATATGCTCATCTCTCCTCTAGTATTTTTGCGTCAACGAAGAGAGGAGGAGCAGGGATGATACCTCCAGCAATAAAGGTTATGGGTTTACACCAAGATGGTTTCCCTTCCCCACAGATAGATGAAACTCCAGCAAAGAGGATTTCATTCCCTGTGAGGCAGATCTCACTCTTGTGCAGACCAATAGGAACGTAAAATGTCCACAATGGAGCACCTCGCACTAGTGCAGAAAACGTTTTTTACGTCACCATTTTTTACGTCGGTTATATAAAACCGACATCATAATATGTAAAACGAGGTTTTTTACGTCGGTTATTTAATAACCGACGTAAAAACCTGTGTTCGGTACACCTTTAACGTCGGTTATTTTTATAACCGACGTTATTAATCGCGCAGCTTCGTTTTTTACATCGGTTATACATTAACCGCCGTAAAAAACAGAAGCGGGGGGTGTTTGTTACGTCGGTTATTCAATAACCGACGTAACAAATCGACATATGTACGAGTTATTACATCGGTTATTCAATAACCGACGTAAAAAACGCGGTTTTTGAATGCCTTTTTACGTCGGTTATTTTATAACCGACATAAAAAAAGAATCCGCAGATGTTTTTGACGTCGGTTATGGAATAACCGTCGTAAAAAAACGCGGATTTTTAGCCCTTTATAACGTCGGTTATAAAATAACCGACGTAATAAAGAATCGGAGGAAAGTTTTTACGTCGGTTATTGAATAACCGACGTTATAAATGTTTTTAAAAAAATTATAACGTCGGTTATTGAATAACCGACGTGATAACTCATTTTAAAATTTACCCAGACCCGTGGATTGTCATTCGCGAGTTTACCTTCGATAGTCGCGACTCGTCTCTCTCGCGCGTAAACCCGAATCGGCTCGTCCATTTCGTTGGTTTAGATTCATTTTGCGATCATCGTTTCTCATATTTAATCTCCTCGGATCAATCATCTAAACTCGCAGCACTCAGGTAATCCTCCCACTCGTTCGTTTTTTTTCGCAGATAGTATATATATGTGTGTTGTGATTTTTTTGTTGAAACTAGCTAAGATTCTTCGATTGCGAACCCTTTTAACTCGTTTTGGCACCATAATCTTATTTATCATCCCTAGATCTATTAGTTCGACTTTCAATATTGACTAATTTTATGATTTCACTAATTTTTCATCATTTTCTATAAATCCCCAAGAGGGTTGGGGCGTGTCCATTTGGATGGGTTGCCCTTTTACAGTTGTTACTAATTTATTCACACACAACCATGGCATAGGTGCATGGATTTGGGATCACATCACCATTTTCACCCCCTGCAAACAAAGTTTCACGAGGAGGACTCGCCAGATTTCCCCTCGGCATGTTAGAAATTTTAGATACCCTCTTTTCAGCAAGTAAAAAATTAACTAGTTTTTTCTTCACTACTTATCCTAAACAAATAAAACCACCATTCTTTCTAGAACCTCTACTAGATCCATTGCATCCATCAACATACATATTTGGATCTGAAAGCATCCCTTAAGCCTTATGTTCGATGCTAACATCCTTTACTGATCTATATAAAATATGATGGTCTGCTAAGCTCTCCATTTAAAAGTCAAACCCCACCAATTATTCATCCTCATCATGAGAAAATGGCACAACATCTGAATTTCTGATTCAATCTCTTGGGTCACTGAACAAACATTAACTCCTTCAAATCCACACCTGGAATAGACAACCTAATGTCGAGTTCCTTCTCTATCTATTGAAACTCAGTTCTTCCTCCACACCTAAAAACATTCTTTGAATGGCCCAACTTCTTGTTATGGTAAATTTTCAGGGATTCCAGGGGGTGGGAGGGCTGTCAAGAGGGTTGGGGGTGTCCAGGGGGGTGTCCAAGGGGGTAGGGTATGGGGGTGGTGTCCAGGAGGGGTGGGGGGGCTGTCCAGAGGGGTCGGGGGGTGTCCAGGGGGGTTTACAAGGGGGTAGGGGGTGGGGTGGTGTTTAGGAGGGGTGGGGGGGCTGTCCAGAGGGTTGGGGGTGTCCAGGGGGGTGTCCAAGTAGGTCGGGGGTGTGGGTTGTGTCCAGGAGGGGTGGGGGTGCTTTCTAGAGGGGTCGGGAGCTGTCCAGAGGGGTCGGGGGGTGTCCAGGGTGGTGTCCAAGGGGATGGGTGGGTGTGGGGGGCTGTCCAAGGGGGTGGCGGCCTGTCCAGAGGGGTCGGTGGGGTGTCCAGGGGGGTGTCCAAGGGGTTGGATGGGTGTGGGGGGCTGTCCAAGTGGGTGGAGGCCTCTCTAGAGGGTATTTGGGGTTGTCCGGGTGGGTGGGGGGGCTATCCAGAGGGTTGGGGGATGTCCAGGGGGTGTCCAAGGGGGTAGGGGGTGGGGGGTGGTGTCCAGGAGGGGCGGGGTCTGTCCAGAGGGGTCGGGGGTGTCCAGGGGGGTTTACAAGGGGGTGGGTGGGTGTGGGGGGCTGTCCAAGGGTGTGGGTGGGTGTTGGGGGGTGTCTAGGGGGTGTCCAAGGGGGTAGGGGGTGGGGGGTGGTGTTTAGGAGGGGTGGGGGGGCTGTCCAGAGGGTTGGGGGGTGTCCAGGGGGGTGTCCAAGCAGGTCGGGGGTGGGGGGTTGTGTCCAGGAGGGGTGGGGGTGCTTTCTAGAGGGGTCGGGGGCTGTCCAGAGGGGTCGGGGGGTGTCCAGGGTGGTGTCCAAGGGGATGGGTGGGTGTGGGGGGCTGTCCAAGGGGGTGGCGGCCTGTCCAGAGGGGTCGGTGGGGGTGTCCAGAGGGGTGTCCAAGGGGGTGGATGGGTGTGGGGGGCTATCCAAGTGGGTGGCGGCCTCTCCAGAGGGTATTTGGGGTTATCCGGGTGGGTGGGAGGGCTGCCCAGAGGGTTGGGGGATGTCCAGGGGGGTGTCCAAGGGGGTAGGGGGTGGGGGTGGTGTCCAGGAGGGGTGGGGGGCTGTCCAGAGGGGTCGGGGGGTGTCCAGGGGGGTTTACAAGGGGGTGGGTGGGTGTGGGGGGCTGTCCAAGGGTGTGGGTGGGTGTTGGGGGGTGTCCAAGGGGGTAGGGGGTGGGGGGTGGGGGTGGTGTTTAGGAGGGGTGGGGAGGCTGTCCAGAGGGTTGGGGGGTGTCCAGGGGGGTGTCCAAGCAGGTCGGGGTGGGGGGTTGTGTCCAGGAGGGGTGGGGGTGCTTTCTAGATGGGTCGTGGGCTGTCCAGAGGGGTCGGGGGGGGGGGGGGGGGGGGTCTAGGGTGGTGTCCAAGGGGATGGGTGGGTGTGGGGGGCTGTCCAAGCGGGGTGGCGGCCTGTCCAGAGGGGTCGGTGGGATGTCCAGGGGGGGTGTCCAAGGGGGTGGATGGGTGTGGGGGGCTGTCCAAGTGGGTGGCGGCCTCTCCAGAGGGTATTTGGGGTTGTTCGGGTGGGTGGGGGGCTGCCCAGAGGGTTGGGGGATGTCCAGGGGGGTGTCCAAGGGGGTAGGGGGTGGGGGGTGGTGTCCAAGAGGGGTGGGGGGCTGTCCAGAGGGGTCGGGGGGTGTCCAGGGGGGTTTACAAGGGGGTGGGTGGGTGTGGGGGGATGTCCAAGGGTGTGGGTGGGTGTTGGGGGGTGTCCAGGGGGGTGTCCAAGGGGGTAGGGGGTGGGGGTTGGTGTTTATGAGGGGTGGGGGGGCTGTCTAGAGGGTTGGGGGTGTCCAGGGGGGTGTCCAAGCAGGTCGGGGGTGGGGGGTTGTGTCCAGGAGGGGTGGGGGTGCTTTCTAGAGGGGTCGGGGGCTGTCCAGAGGGGTCGAGGGGTGTCCAGGGTGGTGTCCAAGGGGATGGGTGGGTGTGGGGGGCTGTCCAAGGGGGTGGCGGCCTGTCCAGAGGGGTCGGTGGGGTGTCCAGGTGGGTTTCCAAGGGGGTGGATGGGTGTGGGGGGCTGTCCAAGTGGGTGGAGGCCTCTCCAGAGGGTATTTGGGGTTGTCCGGGTGGGTGGGGGGGCTGTCCAGAGGGTTGGGGGATCTCCAGGGGGTGTCCAAGGGGGTAGGGGGTGGGGGGTGGTGTCCAGGAGGGGCGGGGGGCTGTCCAGAGGGGTCGGGGGTGTCCAGGGGGGGGGGTGTTATATCTTACTATATTTTGTTTAAAAAATAATATTCAAGCATATTTTTTTAAATACACATCGATTTGTTTTATATTTTAAAATTGTTTACATTCAAATTATGATTTTTTTCATATAAACATATATTTGTCTTATCTAAAAAATATATATATTTTTGCTATTTGTTATAGGTAATAATGAGTCGAAGTTGGATTACGGAACATCGAATGAGCAATGAATATGAAAAAGGTGTTGATGCCTTTTTGGAATTTGCTAAACGAAATGTTCCAAGTAGTGACATTTTTTTCTGTCCATGCCTGAAATGTCTGAATATGAAAAAGTTGAAAAGTAGAGAGATAAAAGATCATATGATTTATCATGGTTTCAATCCGAGTTACAACCCTTGGATTTGGCATGGCGAAACTGGACAGAATGTCACTGATGATAATGAATCGCAGGATGGTAACTCCGATGGAATTGATGAAATGATTCGCGATATTGTAGCAGAACAAATTGAGATAGAACCGACAGTTGCACGTCTATATGGTGATGCCGAAAAACCATTATATTCTGGTTGTACAGATTTTACGGTTTTGTCGGCGGTGTTAAGATTGATTAACCTGAAGGCGAAACATGGATGGAGTGACAGAAGTTTTACAGAGCTGCTACAATTTATGAAAGACATTCTTCCAAAAGATAACGATCTTCCAGATTCACATTATAAGGCCAAAAAAATATTATGCCCGATGGGATTGGGATATAGGAAAATACATGCCTGTCCGAATGACTGCATTATATATAGGAAGGAATATGAATTTATGAAAGAGTGTCCTAAATGTGGGACATCACGGTATAAGGTGAAAGAAAAATCACAAGATGATGTAGAGATTACAAATCTCCCTTCAAAGGTATTTTGGTATCTTTCTATAATTCCTCGTTTCAAACATTTATTTGCTAATTCACATGATGCAAAAAGGTTAAGATGGCATGCTAATGAGTGGGTATGTGATGGAAAAATACGTCATCCAGCTGATTGTCCGCAATGGAATAAAATTGATGCCCAGTACCCTATATTTGGAAATGAAATTAGAAATCTGAGACTAGGCTTGTGCACAGATGGAATGAATCCATACCGAACCCTCAGTAGCACACATAGTTCATGGCCTGTTTTATTGGTAATTTACAACCTCTCTCCTGAAGTTTGTATGAAGCGCAAATATGTCATGTTGAGTATCATGATCTCTGGTCTAAAGCAACCCGGCAATGGTATTGATGTATACTTGTCACCGCTGATTGATGATTTGAAACTGTTATGGGCTGATGGTATTAGGGTGTATGATTCTTATAAAATGGAATATTTTCAACTGCATGCAGTGCTTCTATTCACTATAAATGACTTCCCAGCATATGGAAATTTGTCTGGATACAGTGTTAAAGGGCATAAATCATGTCCAATTTGCGAACAACAGACGTCATATTGTCAATTGCATCATGGGAGGAAAACAGTGTACATGGGTCATCAAAAGTTTTTGCCTATGGATCACCCTTATAGAAGACTAAAAAAGGCATTCAATGGCTCACAAGAATTTGATACTGCTCCAAAACCTTTATCCCCAGATTTGTATTTTGAGAGGGTGAAAAACCTTGATGTGACATTGGGAAAGACACAGAAATCTGGTAATGATAGACATATTTGGAAGAAAAGGTCAAAATTTTTTGAGCTACTATATTGGAGGTATCATGAAGTCAAACATAATATTGATTTCATGCACGTGGAGAAGAATATCTGTGATTCTTTGATCGGAACATTTCTAGATATTAAAGGAAAGACAAAAGATGGGTTGAATGCAAGGTTAGACCTACTATCAATGGGAATACGTTTGGAGTTAGCTCCCACTCCTAAAGGAAGACGAACATTTCTTCCCCCGTCTTGTCATACATTATCGAAGAGGGAGAAAAGTATCTTCTGTCAGTGTCTTCATGATATCAAAGTGCCTCAAGGTTATTCTTCAAATGTAAAAATTTTTGTCTCATTGAAATACTTGAAGTTGATAGGTATGAAATCACATGATTGTCACGTCATGATGCAACAAATTCTAACAGTTGCACTGCGTGGAATATTGCCCATCCGTGTCAGAAAGACTATAATGAGGTTGTGTTATTTTTTCAATTCAATTTGTAACAAGGCGATTGATGTGAATGCTTTGAACATTTTGGAAAAGGATGCAATTTTTATACTTTGTCATTTGGAAATGTATTTTCCTCCATCTTTTTTTGATATGATGGTGCATTTAATGATTCATCTGGTTTGAGAAATAATGCTTTGTGGACCTGTATATCTTCATTGGATGTATCCTTTTGAAAGGTATATGAAAATATTAAAGGGATATGTTAAAAATCCATATCGACCTGAATCCTCCATTATTGAAAAGTATATTTCTGAGGAGGTAGCAGAGTTTTGTACGAGCTACATGGCTACGGCGCAACACATAGGTTTTCCTCCATCTCGCCATGAATGGGTTAATAATGAGGGAAAGGGGATTCGTGGCTTGAAAATCAAATCACTGTCATCTGAACAGATGAAGAAGTTAGAATCATACATCTTGAATAACATAGCTGATGTTCAACCGTATATCACATTGCATATTAATGAGTTGAAACAATGTCATCCAAAGAAGAAAGAAATGTGGATTTTGAATGAGCACAACAAAACTTTTTTGCCATGGTTTAAAAAGACCTTGCTTGGTAGATCAGATGTATCAGAGAAATTAAAATGGATAGTGGGTGGTCCATCTTTAAATGTGATAACATGGTCCGCTTATGACATTAATGGCTATACATTTCATATGAAAGCTCAGGACAATAGAAGTGCAGTTCAGAATAGTGGTGTATTGGTGTTTGCAGAAGCAATGCATTTTTCGAGTGCTAAGGACAGAAACCCAATTTCGGCATCAAGTGCATATTATGGAGTGATTGAAGACATATGGGATGCTGATTACATTAAAATTAAAGTTCCTGTTTTTAACTGTAAATGGTTTATCGGTAACAACAGTGTCAGACACGATGAATTTGGAATGACACTTGTTAATCTGAATAGATTGGAAGACACAGCTGATTCTTTTATAATGGAAACACATGCCAAACAAATTTTCTATGTAGTAGATCAATCAGATATGCAGTGGACTGTTGTTTTACAAGGGAGAAAACAATATGTTGGTGAGGATGAATTTGATGAAGATGCTGATTTATGTGAGATCCCTACTTCCATGGAAAGATTAACAGAACATAATGATGAGTATGTTGAAGACATGGTTTGTGCCATAAGGAACGATCACGACGAAGGAATTTGGGAAAACAATCCAACTGTACATTCCTAAAATTACAGGTAACACATGTTTATTTCTTGTTTACATTTAGTTTTTTCATATAATGTTAGATATTGTAAATATTTTTCTTATTAAAACATGTATCAAACCAAAATGATAAAACAATAAAAACCGTAAAGAGGAGAAGTCCTGGGCGCACCGGCCGGCCGGTTGTGGATCACCGGTTGGCCGGTGGTCCAGACAGCAAAGCTCTGTCTGGTCCACCGGCCAGCCGGTGGTGAGCCAGCGGCCGGCCGGTGGCCCAGACAGAGGATGGCTCTCTGTATGGTCCACCGGCCGGCCGGTGGTGAGCCACCAGCCGGCCGGTGACACCAGGCAGTGGGCAAGTCTACTACCTGGGTCCTCCGGCTGGCCGGTGAGCTCACACCGGCTGACCGGTGGACTCAGTGAGTCCACTTTTCAGCTTTCTTGGGCCAACTCCTTGGCAACCTTTTGCCTATCAACAAAAACACTTGAAAACAAGTTAGAACATAATAAGAGTGATTGTGATCATTAAAATCCAAGAGAGAGGGGTACAACAGACTGTGTTTACCATGTTTATCATTGTTTAACATGCTTACCATATTACCAATGTTTACTATTATGTAATTTAGTACACTTTTCTATTTTCTGATTAAGTAGTATTACAATATTTGAATTTGTATATTTGTGAACTAATGTTTGTTTTTTTGATTTGAAAGAAAATGACAGATCAATCAGTTGATCAGCCACATGATTCTGGAGATGAGCATATTGGTCATACATCTGGGGAGGAACATTCACATGCTCCTATTACGAAAAAGAGTTCAAAGGTTGGTAAGCGTGGGTGCACACGTTTACCAAGATTATCACTTTCTCGTATGAAGGAGGAGAGGATAGTCGTGTAGTTTGATGATGATGATCTTCCTAGAGGTCCAAATGCTAAAGATTTTAAGGGTTTTGTAGCAACTCAGGCTAAGAGAAAAGTAAGCATTCTCTATGATGATTGGAGAAGTGTGGATAAGGCGATAATTTTTCAGCTGTGGGAGACCATTTTGGTAAGATCTTTTGCTATTGTTTGACTGTTCTTTAAATGTTTCTAGTATATATAATATTTTTAACCTCTTTTTTATCAGATGACATTTGATATTCCTGACACTGGAGGAGTCAGGAAGAAATGCTTATCGTTGGCTGCTAGGAGATGGAGGGATTTCAAATCAACCCTCTCATCTGATTTCATTTATGGTCATAGGAGTCGTGAGAATCCATGTCGTATATATCCTTTTATAGGTGAAGACACATGGAGACAATTTTTTGAAAGTAGAAGAAAAGAATCATTTTTGGTAAGGGCAATGTAAACTTTTATAACCTTTCTTATATAAATGATCTTATTATTATTTTGTTAATGATTACTTATTATTAATTTACAGCAAACAAGGAAATCTCATCAAGAGATCCAATCTAAAAATGTATACCCTCATAGTTTATCTCGGGGAGGGTATGCATTATTGGAAGAACAAATGCTGGCAGAAAAATTTCAACAACTAAGAGCTGAGTCTTCAAGCTCTGGAGAGGTGGCCCCTCCATCCCCTCCATCTAGACATGAGAAATGGAAAAGAGCTCGGAAGGGCAAAAAAGGACAATATCTTTCGGAAGAATTGAGACTCGTAGTTGAGAGGATTGTAAGATATCTATTTTATTTATTTAAGTTTACTATTTTCATCATATATTTCCAATCATTATAGAAATGTTCAATTAATTATTACAGGACTCTATTGAGGAGCAGAGTTCACAGGGGACATTTACACCATCTGGGAGGGAAGATATTTTATCTGTGGCATTGGGAAAGCCCGAACATCCTGGCCGTGTAAGAGGATATCCGGCAGGTGTATCGGTAAGAAAAGTGTTGCCACGTTCCTCAACTTCTAACGTTGAGGGAGTTTATAAAAAAAATAGAATCCTTGGAGGATGAAGTCCATAATATTAATGCGACAATGGAGGACAAGATTAGAGCATCGGTGCAGTTTATGTTTGCAGACTTGCAAAGACAATTTCAGGGTGCAGCTCCCACTCCACCTCTCCCAGTAGCTCCGACTCCCCCACCTCAGCCTGCGGACCCCATTTTTGATCCTCCTCCTCCGCCGCAGCTACCTACTTATTTTGAGTTGTATGTTGATGATCCTCAACATCATATAGTTGCATATGGGATGGTATATTGTATAGGAGATACAGTTCATCATCAACAGTTAGAGGTAGAGAATCAGAGGGTCACTGTACAGGATATTATAGATAGATCAGCTCGGATACCATTACCTACAGATGAGGTGACGACAGTTGGACATAGTATCGGCCATTTTTTACTTTGGCCGTCCAGACTTCTTCGACTCATTACCATAGAGGTATGGATGTTATATCTTTTATTTTATATTTTTATTAATGTTTTATCATTTGAAAACTAATATATTTTTCAATTTATTTTTACAGGAATACTTCAAAGGTAAAGAAATACTGTATAGACAACAACAAAGACAGATAGCTATGACATCAGATGCAGATACTAGCAGTCTTGACAAATTTTCGAGATATTCAAATTTGTTGGTGGATCATTATGACTTTACAATGGAAGCTCATGTCTGTGGACGTGAACTAAGTGTGGGGATTTTGAAAACTGATATCATGGAGTTTGTCACTGGAGATAAGTTGGGCATAAACGTGGTGCAAATTTTTATCATGTAAGTATTAACACCTTTTCCTTGCATTATATTTATTAAAAATGTATACTTATGTCTGCTTTGTATTAGGTATCTGTATAAAATTTGTGAGAGGAATGAGCTGACAGATGTATATGGATTCGTGGACCCACAATTGATTTCCCCTGAAGCATGTGCATTGGATGAGGAACAAAGAATGATTTATATTGCTGATTGATTTGAAAAGAATGTATTCACACAGTGTTGGATGATGCCTTTTTGTGAGAGGTATGAAACACATCCCTCTCAAAGAGTTAATTATCTTTTAACATAAAAAACCACTAAAGTTAAATTTCCTTTTATCAGGGATCATTGGATGTTAGGGGTTTTTTGCCCTAGGGAGAAAGCACTTTATTGGATATGCTCTCTCCATGATGATGTGCGAGAAAGTTTTAAGAATATATTGGAAACGTAAGTTTCAATTTCACAATAGTTTTATATATTATAATGAATTTTAAATTTACCCCATTCGTATTATTTTCTAACAGGGCATTGGTCCACTTTCGAAAAAGCGCAAAGAAAAGGAATTTCAAGATCAAATATGTACATGCGAAGGTAAATATCCATTTATAATTTGTACATTTTGATTTATTACATAAAAATAATATATTGAATTTACACTCATTCAAACAGAAATGTCATGAGAAACAAGGCATCATCGAATGCGGATATTGCATGTTAAGATTTATGTATGAAATAATAACAACTGGGACAGTTCTGAGTTTTGACCTGGTAAGATTTCCTCTTTCTCATAATATTTCAATTTGATTTATTCATTATACACGTTGACTACTATCCTTTTCCTTTGTAGCTTTTTGATGACCCAGAAACCTTTACTGCTAAAGATATCAAACACTTACAAGTGGAGTGGTCAAATTATTTTACAGGTTTGATTGACTTTTAGTTGTTTGTAATGTAAAATGTAATTTTGAATATTGTCAATGTAATTGTGTATTTCGTAGTCGTTTAGGTTGGATTTAGTTTTTTTTGAAGTTGACAGTGTAAGTTTTGAATGTTATATAAGTGAATGTTTAATTTTTCTCTACTTCTTGTTTTGGTCTACTGTTGATGGTTTTTCTGGTCTGGATTTTGGTATGGGGGGAGAGGTTCCAAGGGGATGGGTGGGTGTTTGGGGGGTGTCCATGGGATATGGGAGGGGTGTCCAAAGTGTGTTTGGGGCTGTCCTAGGGGTCAGGGGGTGTAAATGAGGTTGGGGGTGTCCAAGGGGTGGGGGGTGTCCAAGGGATATGGGAGGGGTGTCCAAGGTGTGTTTGGGGTTGTCCAAGGGGTCGGTTGGGTGTAAATGAGGGTGGGGGGGGGGGGGGGGGCTGTCCAAGGGGTGGGGGGTGTCCAACTGGTGCGGGGGGGGGGTGTCCAAGGGATATAGGAGGGGTGTCCAAGGGGTGTTTTGGGCTTTCCAAGGGGTCGGGGGGGGGGGGGGGGTTTCCAAGGGGTCGGGGGGGGGGGTGTCCAGGGGGTGGGGGGGCTGTCCAAGGGGTGGGGGGTGTCCAAGGGGTGGGGGGTGTCCAAGGGATATGGGAGGGGTGTCCAAGTGGTGTTTGGGGCTGTCCTAGTGTTCGGGGGGTGTAAATGAGGGTGGGGGTGTTGTCGAAGGGGTGGGGGTGTCCAAGGGGTGGAGGGTGTCCAAGGGATATGGGAGTGGTGTCCAAGGTGTCTGGGAGTTCTGTCCAAGGGGCCGGTTGGGTGTAAATGAGGGTGGGGGGCTGTCCAAGGGGTGGGGGTGTCCAAGGGGTGGGGGGTGTCCAAGGGATATGGGAGGGGTGTCCAAGGGGTGTTTGGGGCTGTCCAAGGGCTCGGGGGGGGGGGGGGTCCAGGGGTCGGGGGGGGGGGGTGTCCAAGGGGTCTGGGAGGGCTGTCAAGGTGTGGGGGGTGTCCAATGGGTGTTTGAGGCTGTACTAGGGGTCTTGGGGGTGTAAATGAGGGTGGGGCTGTCCAAGGGGTGGGGGGTGTCCAAGGGGTGGGGGTGTCCAAGGGATATGGGAGGGGTGTCCAATGGGTGTTTGAGGCTGTACTAGGGGTCGTGGGGGTGTAAATGAGGGTGGGGGGGGGGGGGGCTGTCCAAGGGACGGGGGGGTGTCCAAGTGTTGTGGTGGGGCTCCAATGTGGTGGGGGAGGGCTGGCCAGGTTGTTAGGTGGGTATAGATGAGGGTGGGGTTCAGTTGGGGCTTGGGGGAGGGCTGGCATGGTTATTTTTGTTGTTTGGTTTCTGGTTGCTTTTTGGTGAGAGCAGTGCAATTATTTTAAAAAAAATATATATCGCTTTCACGTCGGTTATTTTATAACCGACGTGGTAAATAAATTGGTAGGGGTTTATCATGTCGGTTTTTTTGAGAACCGACGTGATAAACCGTTCCCGGGCCTTTTATCACGTCGGTTCTTAATATAACCGACGTGCTAAAAGGCCTGGGAATCGATTTACCACGTCGGTTATTGGATAACCGACGTGCTAAAACGTTTCCCAGGCCTTTTTATCACGTCGGTTATTTAAGAAACCGAGGTGATAATAGGCCCGGGGAAGGGTTAATCACGTCGGTTATGTCATAAACGATGTGATAAACGATATCCCAGGCGTTTTATCACGTCGGTTTAGAAATAACCGACGTGATAAACCCCCCCGCGCATATTTATCACGTCGGTTATTATATAACCGACGTGCTAAACCCACCCCCCCCACCCACGGTTTATCACGGAGGTTATATAATAACCGCCGTTATAAATCCACATCCCCCATCATTGTTCACGTCGGTTATTAATGAACCGACGTGATAAACATCGTGATGTTAGGGACGTTACGTCGGGTTTTAAATAACCGACATAAAAAACGTTATTTATAACGTCGTCCATATTAACGTCGCCTAAAAACCGACGTAAATAATGAAAAATAACCGACGTAAAAAATGTTTTCTGCACTAGTGTTGTATGCATTGTATGGGGTGATGATATAGTTTAACGTCATGTGATGAGGATGAAGGTTCTTGGTAGTTTAGCGTCCTACAGTTTGGACGCTGAGGATTCACTCCTCACCCTTAGGACATATATAACTGATATCCACCCACCCTTAGAGAAGGGAAATAATCTGATGTTCCATGTGGATATGTGGTTATGGAGTGATCTATTGAGGGGGTCATGTTAGTGTGGCTATACTAAAAAGAAATAGTATTTAGCATGCCTATATGATGAAACATGAGGCTAAGAAATGCAATGTCAATTACTTCTCAGGGGAATTTGAAATCACTTCATACAAATCTGGATGGATGTACGAGAGAAGGGTTTATGATGCAAAGGGGTTCATAGGAGGGGACCTTGAAAAGCTCAAGTGCCCCAAAAAGTGGAAAGACTCTGCCAAGTGGTATGCTTCGTGAAGTAGAGTGGTGTGGCCTAATAATGGGGTATACAAGCATATAAACGCTTCTTCGTGAAGTATAGGTGCTTTTGCGGAGTAGGACTTCATGGAGCATGGGTTCCTTGCAAAGAATGGCACTGTGAAGCAATGTACATTGTGAAGCACAGTGATCCTACCTAGGAATGGGGTTCACATGTCTATGGAAGGTACTTCATGAAGCATGAGTGCTTTGAGAAGACCTGAGTTCCCTTAGGAAGCTCCGTCCTTTGCGTTGGCCCATGGGCCTCATGAAGGGAATCCCTTCCTGAAGATGGGTTGTATTTGAGCTAAAGAAAAGTTACTTTGTAATGTTCAAATAATGTAAAGAACTAATTTTTTGAATATTTCATAGAGTAGAAGGTGATTCAATATTTTAGAGCAGAGAATGAAAAAGGTAGGGGTATTTGTCCTTTGGGTTCGAGGGAAGCCCAATATTTATAGGCAAGAGGCGGTGTGAAGCACTCATAGCTAGATGCGAAGAAACATGGAGGTTTGTGATCAGAAGTGGAATGTGTCAAGTTTTCCATAACTACGTAGTCGACCGTTATCCTGTACTCAATGTAGAGGCCTCCTTAATTCCCTTCGTTGTGCTCATGGAGGCTGTCATCAATTTCCAAGGGATCATAGAGGTGATTTTATTCCATCCATAGTGTGAATATTTCTGTAAATTGGGTTATAACCGTGGATTCTCTCACCTATTTTACTCTGAGGTGACCTAAGAGGTGGAAATGTTTTTACACCGTCTGCAGTGTTGAGGGGCTCTACGATGGTGCTTTGTGAAGCATCTCCTTTGACATTGGTGGGATCATTTCATATCTACCTTTGCCCAAATTTTGGCGCCAACAATCCCTATATAGAAATATTTAATCATTATCAAGCATGGACTCCCGAAAACATTACATTATTTCATTATATGTTTCCTCTTATACCTTATCTCATAGGGATTTATTTTTTATTTCATTTAAAGAAAACATGTACTTATGATATATACATCTCTACTTAAATATTCTCTCCAGAATAACATTGAATTTTTTTATTTCATAATCATACTTATTAAAATATCCCATGGACTACGTTTTTTCCTTTCTGTTAATCTTGTTTTTGTTTCATAAAGAGCACTATACTAGTGTTATATTTGAGGTTCTGTTAGGAATTACATGAAATAGTTACTAATATACTCATCTCCATTACATAATTTTATATTTGGGATATAAAACTCAAATCCTTCTCCACCTCCCTACTATATTTGTTGAATATGTCTATATCCCTTTATTTTTGTTTTATGGACATTACATATGTCATCTGTGTGAAATAATAAATTAATGTAATGAAATACAAGTCACACATTGATTATTTTTTTCTAATTGCTACAAATATGTCAAAAATGCATGAGTTCTAGTGGTATGGTGGAATGAACATTGACATTCTAATCAATTCCAAAAACCATCGATCCATTCTAGAAGGTTTTGAAAATAACATCATCATTAATCTTCAATTGTCTTAAATATCTTATGTCATCTCCCTGTGTGATTGTGAAAAAATATTTCCTAGCTAAGATGTTCAAGTCTCCAATTCCATAACCTATTTTATTCCTAGTACTCAAATAGATAGAATTATTTGGATCCCTAATTTTCAATAGATTATTTCTAGTAGTTTCTAATTTAGTAAAAAAATTCCACCTTTCAAACATCCTATGGGTCATGAAATTTTTTTGATGTTAAATTACATTTTCTCAACATAATATTGAATACCACACTGTATGCAATGACCCGGAATTTTATTAATGTAAATATCCATTATTATAATTTTTCAACATTAGTAATTTTATATAAAACACAAGAAACACATGATGAATTTAAAAAGATTTTCTTTTAATAATTTTAGTAATTAATTTATTTAAAAAATAAAAAAAAATAGTTCAATGTATTATAATGGGACAATTAAAATAAAATAAACCTACAAAAATATGAAAATTGGGATCTACTTTGTCCATCAATATAACCACACTCTTGATCAATAATATAGAAATAAAGAAGAATTTTTGTAATGTAATATTCATTTTGAAATGAAAATACATACCCTTGACAAAAAATGATAGTTAATTATGAATGAATGAAATATGATGTATTTGTAGGAAGTAGAGAACTCATGTTACCTTTACGAATATGAGAGTTTCAATAATAATATGGCTATTGGAATATTAACATGACTGTTGGAATAGTAATCTGGCCATTTAGAATAGTAACCAAACCATTAGAATAGTAAATTCACCTATAGAAATATAAAATATTTTCTAGGTATATTATAAAATTAAAATAAAGAATATTTATATCATGAGACAAGTCAATATTTGTTTTAAAAATTTTAATGAAAGTGTTAATATTTTTTTAAAACAAATATTTTTTATTTGAATTTAATAAAAAATATAACCTTTTAATAATTCATTAATTTTTAAAAAATAATTTTATAAATTAATATTATATTGTACTATAATGATAATATAATTTTATGATACCTTGAGTGTTTTTTCAAAGGGTCAAAACATTGATTGTAAATTAAAATTGGTATTTTTCAAATAAATGAGGACATTATTTAAAAACTAAAATTTTCATATTTAGTAAAATATATTCATAAAATGTATTTAATTTTTTGAATCAACATATTGATAAACATTAAAGGATAAATTTTGGTATTTCTTTTAAAAAATTTGATTTTTTGTGAATCGTGTTATATATTAAATTACGGTAATTCGCATTATAGGCTATGTACATGGATATTTGAATCATAGAAGACATTAGAATCCATTAGTTTGAATTCACATGTAAAATTTACTTTATATATTCACATTATTCAATATTATATACTGTCTTGGTCCAAAATGTTAAAATAATGAATATAATATTCAAAAACACCATTATCCTCCCCTTATAAACACCACCCTCCTTGTCAGAAAATATAATAATTGGAGATTCTCGAAATTATTCCCAATTACATTACCAAGCCTCCCCCACACTTATTAGTTCTTATGGTATCACCAAAATACCCTTTCAATATTTCTTAAGGATTTTTTCAAGGAGACACGAATTAAGAGGCAATACTCTTAATTTACAACTTTCAAATTATTCTCTATAATACCTTATCCATATATCCAAAAACCAACATAAAAAATTAATATAGTATAATAAGTATACTATAATTTTATTTATTAAAACGTATATACATATTATACCCTCCCTTACTTTGATTCTTAAATGAATACATTGTTCCCAATAGAGTATTTTCACTACATTCCTAGACAATGAGATTTGTTTTCAACACTACCTTAAAGGATGGTTATAAATATATTATTTTGGTTAAATATGATTTTAAAAAGTATTTTATAAATTATTTAATGTAATTAAATTTTTCAATAATCATTTAATTATTTAAAATTAATCAAGTTCATGATGGTCGGTAAGATGGCCAAAATGAACATACCGTTTAATAGTAATGTTTTTACTAAATGAATTTTCCCTATATTGAGATAAAAATGAGTATTTGAGGCTATTTAATATTATATATTTAAATTAATAACATTTAAATCAACATGTTTAGTTGTTATCCCATTTGAAAATAACATCAATAATTTTCCACAAGTGATCTAACAATGAATACCTGAAAAGAATGCTCTCCGGTCAATGATATTGAACTTATATATCATAAAATTGTACATGAATGAACATAAATAAATTATTGTAAATAAAATATAAATATTAGAGTTTTTAAATTAATTAATTAATAAATCTTATTTGGAAATTTGAAACGTTAAGGTTATGTTTAGAACGATTCTGTAACAAATGTTAACGGATCTCTAAAAAACCCTAAATTGTTTTGGGTTATGATTTATCTCTCATTACCTAAATTTATTTCTTTATCCTTATTATATAATTAGTATATATTATTTTTATATGTCATAAATATATATACCATTTCTATTTAAAATTTATTTTATAGTGATATACATGTTTTATAGGTTCCCTTCTCAATTTCTTTCGAAAGACCTGTTAAAGAGAACTTCTCTATTTTCATTGGCTCTTTTAAAGTAAAACTCCAAAAACTATTTTAAAACATAAATATTTTCTAAAAACATTGATTCTAATACTAAATACCATTTTATTTCCACTATCATTTTATGAAAATTATTATTCTGTTACCCCCTGTAAAGACTCACTAATCTTATCCCTAAAACCCCACTTAAGTGGAAAATTTTCAAAGTTACCTAACCAACATTTTTCCATTTATTCACTTCAATAGGAAAGAATGTATCATGATATATTCTTATTTTTTCATTATAAATTTCCAAGTATGATTTAATCCCTTATTTCAGGGAAACCGTTTTGATACCCTTTTTGGTTAAGCCTTATGACAGGATTATGAAACAAATCTTTTTTACATGGGAAATCTTATTGTTTATGGATTATGTTTGATTTCTTTATATAACACACATATTCATGTACATGTTATGATTCATGCACAAATATAGTTATTAAATGTATTGTGGTAATTTTTTAGTCTCATTTGGATTTATGTATGCTATTAGGGAGTGGACCTAATTCATAATAGGACTCTTTACACCATGTGATATTTCCTTCTCGCTCAGCCTTGAATTATACTTATGTCATGTTTTATGTTACAGAAACAGTCCTATATATTCATGATACCATTATTCCATGATCTTTATTTTTTTAATTCATAGGATTAATCATGATCTATGCCTTTTATGTTGTCATGTTATGCCTTCTTAGTCATATGATATGCTTCATTTCTATATTTATTCCCTAATGGGCTATTTAGCTTACCCAATTATTTATGTATTTACTGTGGTTATCATATGTAATTTTAGGATATCAATGGTATTTAAGAGCTCCTTATGAATATTAAAATACTGTTTCATTAGTTTATTTTTACATTGAGTTATTATGAACCTATTCTTCCAAAGAGTCTAGGATTTTCGATCCTTTAATTGTATTTAATGTATATTTTTGTTAAAAATCATGTAATAATTGGTATAAAATGGTTGTGTCTCAGTAGATGTTATAAAAAAAGTCTAGTTATTTTATTTTTTATTAAAATAATAAATTATTTATAACCCTAGGGATAAATCTTAAAAATGGAAAATATCCTAGAATTTTGGTAAATTATTGAGAGGGCGTTTTCAAAGTAATTACATCCATGTATGAATAATAAATGTGGATGAGTTTCTATAATATTTTTACCTAGGGTGTAAAACACAAAAAAGGTGCATTCTAGTTTGAATCTATCATCACCTGGGGTGTGAAAATGAGGCATTGCAACAAAACTATTTTGACTTTCCATGGGATATGCATTTTTAAATTTAGAAATTCTTTAATAAATATTATATACGACTTAAATAGACTTTTAAGATAGAAACATTAATATGGAGATCAACATTGATAACCTATATTGAAACCTACTGACTAAAATGTTGGTATTACATGTCATTTTTTATTTATTCCTTCTAATTTCATAGGTCCACTTTTATATTTTTTTAGTTTAATTGATCTCCTTCGTACATTTATTTTGGATACCATAAATGACTAGAACCAATATCAAATAGTGATATGTGAAGTCGTTATCCATTCATGATATTCAGATTTCCTATATGATTATATATATATATAATCATTATTAGCAGGAATCATTAATTGAACAATTCAAACACCACCGAAAAACAAGGGGGTGAGATATTTTTGAGAATAAAAAATGGAGAAATTATTCCATTCCAGTTATATAACTCATCCCCAGTCAATGTTGGTGGACTAAACCTCCAATGAAATTTCATCTTACTTCCATTAATGAGTTTGATTATATATTTGTGATGGATTGGTTGTCTGTATATAAAACCAACATCAACTATACAGATAGGTATATCACTCTCCCCATCTGATGTCATCCTCTAATTTTTTTACAAGTGTAAGGAGGAAGCTGAATTTACATTGTAATATTCAGATCAAGTGTGGAAATTATTTCCTTATGAGAAGCAATATATTCTAAATTTAATTGATACCAGGAGATAAGAATGCGTGAAAACATGTCCATTGCAAGGAAGTCAACTAATGTATTTCCTGAATAATTTTATGGTATTACTCCTTACTAAGAGGGTGTGTTCTCAATTAAACTTATATTTTGATCTTTAACAATATCAAGTAATCCATAGAAAATGTTATTCATTGAGTTAAAAGAACTAAAGAAGATGTTGCAGGAGGAACTGGGGAAGCGTTTTATACACATGAGTGTTTCACCATGGAGTTCACCAATCCCCTTTTTCAAGTAGAATGATGAATCAATGATCCAATCCATTGATATAATGAGTTCAAAAAATCATGATAAAGAAAAGGTATCACATTCAAAAGAAATTTTTTTTATCAAAATTTTAGGGATTAGTATTTCTCTATGGTGGAACATCACTCATGATATCACCAATTAATGGTTATGAAGGAATATATTCCTAATACTACATCTAAAATGAGGTATTTATGGTATGAATTCATTATGGTTCCATTGAAACTCACTACTACTCCAGGAATATTTATAAAATTAATAAATATAGCCTTTAATGATTACCTTAACAATTTTTTGTAGTCATTATAGATGATATTGATATATATTCCAAATGAAAGAAGAAGCAAGATGATCATTTTCATATAGTGCTAAATATTTTACTATATGAGAACCTATATGAAATGTATAATAAATTGGATTTATAGAGAGTGAATGTAATATTCATGGGGAATATTAACACCAAAAAAGGGATATATGTGGTCCCTTATAGGAAAGAGGTAAATGAGGAGAAGAATATGATTGCATCTATAATAGAGATATGTAGTTTCTTTGGACTAGATGGGTATTGCCTACAATTTATTAGAAACATATCATGATTTTCAAACTCTCCAACCCATATGATAGGGAATGGAGTAAAATTTTTCTAGGCTAGTGAATGAAAAGAGAGCATTAAAGATTTGAAGAAAGGGAGTATCACTACACTAGTACTTACTATAACCAAAAGTGGGGAACTCCTCATGGTATACAATGATTCTTCAATGAAGAGATTAGGCTGTGTATTGACATAAAATGATATAATAATAGTGTAAAAGTCAAGAAAGATTAATGTTCATGAAAAATTTATCCCACACATGATATGGAGTTGGCCTGTTGTGATCTTCATATTTAATATTTAGCAAAATTATATAAATGGAGAGTGATCTGATATATATACTAGTCACAAGATCCATTAGTATATATTCTCACATAAGTTGATTAATAATTTTCAGTGAGGATGGATATATATAATCAATGATTATGAATTCTCAATCCACTACCATCCAATTAAGGAAAATAAATTTGATGATTCGCTAAGTAGAAAAGATCCTATAAGTTTCTTGATAATGAGAATATCTAAGGATCCAATGTTCTTATACATAGAATGGATAGATATAGGAATCATAATAGAAGAAACATCATTTTAAAAAAAAAATTGTTCAATCAACCCTTATTGAAATGATTAAAGATTTTTAAAGGGATGGTGTGGAAATTTAGAAGATGGTAGAAGATATTAGAATTTGGTAATCCTCGATGCTCAAAATCAATGATGAATGAGTTAAAAGATTTGGGTAATGACTATGTATACCATAAAATCATGAGTTCAATTAGGGGATTTTGAATGATTTACATGGATCATCCTTCTCCATCCACCAAGAGAGCATGAATCTGTATCAAAATTACTTATATCTCTATTAGTGGCATAATTTAAAGATAAATATCATGGAATATACATCAATGATCATGATATTCCATCACATGGAGAATTAAAGGAAAAGTCAAAGGTGATGAACTATCTATTACCCACACCTACTTGGATATTGGAAAATATCACCATGGACATTGTCACTGGTCTTTAGAAACTATCTTGAGGAAATAATGATATATGGTTTTTGGTGGATCTTTCAACAAGATCTTGTCAGTTAATTGAAATTATAAAGTACTTGTCACACAATCAACTTGAAATGATATACATTAGAGAAGTGGTGAGGTTTCAAGGGATGTCATTACCGATATGTGCTGAAAACCTATCCCACATTATATAAACACAATGTTGAAATTCAATATGACTTATCACCCCCAAAATAAGGTCCAATATGAGTATACTATCATGACACTGGAAGACTTGTTGAGGGATTTATGGATAGAATTTCAAAGGGGATAGGATCATTATATTCTTTAGGCCTAGTTCCCAAACAATTATAGATTTCACTAAATCATACAAATGGAACCACTGGAATCCTTTTGTAAGAAGAGATGTAGAAAACCTAAATGTACGAATGATGGTTTTGAACCAATGTTTTTGACACCTAAAGTGGTCACGTAAATAGTATAAAATGTCCCTACCACTCAACAACACATCAAGAATGCTCAAATTTGATAGAAGAGCTATGGTGAAAATCATTGATGGGACATGGAGTCTGAGGTTGGTGAAAAGGAAATCCTTCCCATATGTCCATTGAAAAAATTAATGATATTATGTAATAAGGGAATGTAATGTCCCAGGTACATTGGAAAATTTGATATTCTCAATTGTAGAAAAGTTGTGGCCTATAGACCAGCACACCCACCAATGCTTTCTAATTTTCAAGATGTATTATATGTACCCCTATTGAGGATGTACATACTAGATCATTCACATGTACTTAATCTATAGGTGATACATTTGGAAAATTATATCTCTTCTATTGAGGATTTGGTGAATATCTAAGACTACAGATATAATTTTCTAAATTATTAGATAACTCACCTTGTCAAAGTATTATAGTGAAACCATAAGTATGAGGAGGAACATGGAAACTAGAGGAATACATGAAGCAAAAGTAACCTCACATAGTTCAACCTTATTTCATAAAATTAATCTTTAAGGGAGAAATTTATTAATGGGGGATAATTTAACAACACGTTATTTTATTGATGAAAATTTCTCTTCTAATAATTATGCCATATTTAGTAATGTAGTATAAAGTGCATGCAACACATTATGATTCAAAAAATGTTATTATACTAATTTAAATATTATATTTAGGGAACAAATTTTCTATATTAATTGAATATATTACAATGGGATAATAACATGAAAATAATATAATAATAATAGTACAATTTGGAGCTATTCGATCTCGAATAATAATCACACTAAAGACCAACATTGTAAAAATAAGAAATAAATTTTGTAATGCAATATACATTTTGAAAATGAAAATATATAACGTTGAGATAAAATTGATTTTAATTATGAATGAATGGACTATGAATTATTTTTTGGGAGTGGGAAACCCATATGACCATTACAAATCGCACCATTGGAATAGTTATATGATCTTCAGAATAGTAAACTGACCATTAGAATAGTAATTTGATAGTTAGTAATAGTAACAAGACCATTAGAATTGTAACCTCATATATGGAAATATACAATAATATTTATTTACGTTATAATAGGAAAAAAATATATTTATATCATGATACAAGTAAATATATGTTTTAAAATTCATAAAATAAATATACGTATTTTTTTTCGAATATGCTTTATTTGAATTTTATAGCATATATATTGTTTTTAAAAGAAATTTATTTTCCTAAAATGAGTTTATATGTTAATATTATGTTATATAATAATGATATTTAATTTTTATGAGACCATAAGTAATTATCAATGGGCCAAAAAGTTGATAGTAATATAATAATTGGTATTTCTCAAATTATTGAGAAGTTTATTTAAAAATTAAACTAACAATGTTTTGAAAAAACTTCATAAAAGGTATTTAATTTTTAAAATAAAAACAATGAAAAAAATATTTGTTTGAATTTTATTATTTTTCTAAAATAATTGAATTTTTGTGAATAGTGATATATGGTAAATTACTGTATTTAGCTTTATAATCTATATATAATAATGTTTCAGTAATTGATGATGTAATCACCCACTTGTTTTTACTCACATGAAAATTTTCTATATATAATTAAATGATTAAATATTATTGATATTCTTGAACCCTAATAATAAACTAATTAATATTGTATTCAAAAACAACCTTAGCTTCCTCTTATAAGTACTAGATATCCCCACCCTTTCTCCTCATAAAAAATAATCTATAGATATTGAAAAAAATATTAAAAATTACCTTTTTATGCCTCTCCTAACTATCTTAAAGATGCTAGTCTAACCCAAATATCGTTTCTACTAGCCTAAATGAGTAAATAATGGGGACAAGAATTAAGAGGTAATATTATCAGTTTACCTATTTCAAATTATTTTCTTCTTCTACCATATCCTTGCCTCTAAAATACATCATAACATATTTACTCAAGTATTATAAAAATACTATAATGTTATTTTTTAAATGGATATTTATCTTATACCAAACCATATTTTTATTCTTGAAAAAATACATTGTTCACAATAGGGTTGGCTCACCGTCTCCATGAACAACACACTTAATTTTTATCACTTGCCTTCATGGATGGTTATTAATATATTATTATGGTAAAAAAAATTTATAATAATAATGTTATATCTTACTTCGTGTTAATATATGTTTCAATAATCATTTAGTTATATAGAAAAAATCTTGTTTTTGACGGTCGGTGAAACAACCTAAATAAACTAACCATTTAACATTAACATATTTAGTAAATGAATTGTAACAATATTAAAAAAATGAGTATTTAGAACCATATAAATTTATATAATTACATTAATACTATTTCAATTCACTGGGGTAGTTTTATTCACTTTTTAAAATAGAATCATTAATTATCCACAAGTGATCAAACCTTGAAACGAATAGACGAACACTCTCAGGACAACAAAATTGAAATCTATATATCATCAAAATGTCTATAAATGAAAATAATAATAATAGAGTAAGTAAAATTTTAATATAATATGTTTTAAATTAATTAATTAATTATTCTATCTTTTTTATTCAAGACAATATTGTCATGTGAAGAACTATTTAGGAATATATGGTACGAGATGTCTATGTATCATCCCATTTTTCATAGGTTGCTCTTTATCACTATTTACCTCAATTTTTATATTTATTACTCTTATATAATTATTATATATTCTGTCTATATGTCCTAGAAATATATACCATGTTTATTTAGCCATTATTTATTTATAATATAGAGGTTTTAAATGTCCCCTTTTCAGTTTCCTTGAAAAGGCTGATTAAAGGTAACTTCTATATTTTATTTTTCTCATTCAAAGTACCAATCAAATAAATGTTTTCAAATATAAATTATGTCTAAAAATATTTATTCTTTAATTTAAAACCATTTTAGTTCAATTCTATTTTATGTAAATTTTTATACATCTATACCCTTTAAATACTCATTTCACTTTTTTCTAAAACCCTATTTAAGTAGCACATTTCCTAGGTAACTAAACCACTATTTTTCATTTCATCAATTTAGTTAGACATCATTTATCATGATTTATTATAATTGTTTCATTAAAAATTACCAAGAATTATTTAATCCCTTATTTCTTGGAATCCCTTAGGGTCTTCCATTTGATTGTACCTTATGACATGAATATGAAATCCATTTCATTCCATGGGTAATCCTTATGATTATGACGTATGTTTGATTTCTTTACATGGAACACATATGCATGTAAATGTTATTATGGGTATGTCCAGATGGAAATACAATGTAGTGTGTAATTTTTCAGTCTCATGATGTGATATGTATATGATTAGGGAGTGAAACTAATCAATTAGTTGACTCTATCCACTATGTGGTTTTTTCTCTATGGTCAGCCTTGACTTATTCTTATGTCATGTTTTATATTCCATCAAAATTACTATATTTACATGCTCTAATAATTCCATGTTTATTATGTTATGCCTCCATTTGATAATTCAACAGCCATGCCTTTTTTGTTATCATGTTAGGCCTTATGACTCATATGTTTTTCATCATTTCCATGTTTTTCACTTACTGTGAATTTCATCACTCCCCTATGTATATCTATTTCATAAATATATCCTATAAATTTTTATGATCTCAAAGGGATTTAGGATCTCATTACATTTATTAAAATACATTTGTTTTATTTTAGTTTCAAAATGATGTATTGCATACCGCGTCTTTTAAAGACATTCGGATTTTGTGATCCTTTAGTTTTATTTAATTGATATTAATGTTACAAATCATGTAATAATTGGTGCAAATATTTTGGTTCGTTATATAGTATGTTTTTATATGCCCATTAAAAAATAGAAAATTATTTGATTTTAACTTTTGAGCTTTCATTTGGGTCATCCTAGTTACTCTTATTTTTAAGGAAGTATCACTTTGAATGGTGAATCTCCTCCCTCATATTAGTAAATATTTTTCATGATTTTTTCATCATATTTAATATATGAGGAAAAACCACTATCAAGAATCCATTATTTCTTCTTTCTTGGCCTTTATAGGAATATCAATAATAAATGATTGTCTTTAGTATTTATTTTACCACATTCCTCTTCTTTTGTGATATAAGTAACATTCATCAAAATTGTTGTCATAAAATAATCAATATAGTGACATAGTTGTTCATCCGTTCTAAAAACATTCTCTATGAAGTCAAATCAGTTTCTCCTTTATGATTTTTTAATTATTTGATGAATTTTATTTTGTTTCTTCCATTAACATTAGGATGTTTCTTCTATTTATTTCATTATTTCTCACCCCATAATTCAACCTACCACTATAAACATGTTATGATAAAAATAATATGATTTATTTCCAAATATCCCACAACACCAATATTATATATTGAGAAATGATATTCTATAGAAGTATGTTTTCCCCTAGGTTATTCATGTTGAGATTTCTCAAATATTACAACATATATTTTCTATGTTATGGGTAATTATTCTTATAGAATATAATTTAAATATCTATTAATGTGAAATATTTCTCATATCATTTATCAACCAAATAATTCCCATTTTTTGTTTATAAATAAAAATTCTTATTATAAATAGATGATCTTTTAAATTATAGGGATGTTGTAACACCAGAATTTATAGATGAGTTATTTCAATAGATTATGATGTTTTAGCCTTCACATATAAGTATTTTTTGAAATTATTATTCATTCTAGTAGATTTCTTTTCATCCATGAGACATCTTGATTAGTTCTTCTTCCTTTGTTGTATGTTTTTTATCATGGTATTTCAAAAAAATACATGTTCCAAAAATTACACCTTGCTTTTTAAATTTCTACTGTGAATGAATCTTACTTTATGCAGAATTATTCTTTTACTTATTTTTTTTCAATATCCATCTCCAATGGACAATATTATTTCTTTAGATTCCATCTTTTCTAAGGACATTCCTCATGTTATATTCTTATTAAATGTTCGATATAAATTTATTCACCATATTTTTCTTCACTATTTGAATTATCTTCCATTTTTTAAATCTGATCCATGAAGGTTTTGATCTTTTATAAAACTTCATATTCTAATTAACAATTATACATAGATTCTTAGTATTAATTTTTAATAAAAATACATATTTTTTCCATACAGTTTACATTTTATGTCTTATTTACGATTTTTTAGCTTCCATAAAAGTTTTTTAACACTTCTTTATATGATAATATATTTATAAATCATCAATTTCATATTCATTAACTTTATTCTCTATTATATATTGTATTTCAAAATGATTTATTCTCCTATAACCAAAACCATTGAGTGTAATTAATCCTTTGTATCAATATCTGACATTCCTAAAATTCCAATCGATATGTGATATTATCATTATATTCTCTTCATCATGTACTTAATTCTATTCTAATTCATTGTATCCCATTACATTGTCTTTTGATTATCATATTTTCATATTCCTCATGGATTTGTAATATATTTACTCCTTAATAATTTTTTTAATGTTGTATATTTCCTCATTTCATGTGAAATAATGATGTTATGTTTTTTTATCAAATGATAAATTATTATTGTCTTTTAATATAGAGACATTAGAATAAAATATGCCAGGAATTCTCCACTCAGTTTTTTGAGAAGTAGTTGAATCATTCAATATATCTCTGAATAATCTTGCATTGATGCAAATTTAATTCGATTGAGCAGTGTAATCATTGATATTTTATTTATCCACCATTTTAATATTCTTTAAATTTATTATCTAAATTCATATAATTCCATCCTTTTATTTTACATTCCCTATGAAGAATCCTTTGTGTTTATCCCAAGTTTCCTTTTTCTATTTAAGACCTGCATCCTTTTTATAAAATGTATCATATTAATAAAATATAATATCATTAAGTTCTTTTAAATAGGCCTTTATATTTTTTTTGTCAGAAAATCTTATAGGATTATTTTTCTCTGTGTGTGAAAACACAACATTAGCTACATCAATCGCCTCTAGACCATGATATTGAAGATAATGTATCATTATATTTTTTCCATGAAATGAACGAATACCATTTATATTAACTTTTTAGAGAGTATTAATCATAAATAATTGAGGGACCTTACATAGGAGACCTAGGCACTAATACTAATTAAATATCCATTGAATATTTTGACCACTAAGAATACAGGGGTTAAATTAGTGATGACATTTTATAATTACCTACCTCCTGAAATTAACCTCTAGAAATTGTTACATATTCATCCTTTCATCTTTATAACTCAAACTTACTTGCATGTAATGATAAAGAAAATGGCATACTATAAAAATGTTTTTACAGTGTTTAGTCTCAATATGGGTACACAGTGCTAAAATTATTAAGATCGAATGAGTGTAGTTTTATCTAAAAGAGTTGGGGTGAATTCTAGTTTATAATATAAAATAGGAAATTTTCTTTAGCTCGTTATGAATTTATTTGAGAATAAAATTTATATTATTTATAAAAAATTAATAGGAAAAACTTTTGTGGCAATTCATTATAAAATCATAGTAAATAAAAGTTTAATAAAAATAGTATGAAAAATTAATTAAAATATAAAAATCAAATATAATAAATCATTAAAATTAATTTATAAAACCCCAATAAAATTAATGTGAGAAAAATTTTACAAAAAAGTTAATATGAATTTCTACACATTATTCATAAGTGTTATAGAATTCAATAAAACTAACATTAGGCATCCATAGTTTTATCCAAACCATAATGTCATATCTTATTTCACAAAGGAATCCCATGATAAAAAGTTAAAAAACACTTCTATTTCCCTAGACCTAGGAAACCTCAATTATTAATATTGGTAACCTATGTATTCATAATCCTTAGAATCCCTCAATCACACCAAACTAGTGGGACAATAATTACAAACTCATAAAACATAAGGCATTTACAAAAATCCGCACAATCATTTTTCATAAGTAAAAACTCACTAAAGGTTATAATGAATAGTTTACTCATAAAAAGATGTTACAAATGCACCAATGTAGAATTAGTTCTCCTAAGATCGGAAAGAATCCTCATCCATAAATTTATCTCCTATTTATATTCATTTATCCACTAGTTATTTACAATATTCTTCAATGTTTATAGAAATAACTTTAGACAAAATCATTAATCTCTTGAAATGTTGAACATAAATTTTTTCAAGGGTCATATTGGAATCACCATTGAAATGAATTAAAATTTCATATATTAGAATTACTTCTATTCATATGAGGAAGTGAAATTATCCATCCTATATATTTTATAAATTTCATTTTGGAAAGCATGTTTGTCTTCATCCGATGAATTTTCTCCCACAAAACTTAGTTAAACCTCGTATGGTGAGACTCGGTTATACTTCATTAGTTGCTGTTAATAATCCAAATCTTATGGAATTGTATTTTTCCAATGTAAAAAATTAATTTTTTATCTAGTTTTGGATTTTTTCTTTGATAATAAATTTATTCTACATCTACTAAAATATCCTTCCTCTAAAAACATTATATGAAATATTTATGTAAAAGAGTTATTATGGTATAAAATTTTAAATAATTAGTTTTGAACATTAAAAAACAAGGATTTAAATCATTAATAGAAAACATTCAACTCAAAAATGTCCCCCTTTTTTAATAGAAAAAAATTATGTGAAAAACTATAGTTAATAAACATTGAAATTTTCATATTGCCCCCAAAAAAATCATTTCTATACTTTATCCTTTTTATGAGAATATTTATCTTTCTTAAATTCTCATCCTTTTAAAAAACTTATCTATCTCAAAAAGGTAAAAGTTTTTCCCCTTAATCTTCATGAGTTTTAATACTTTTTCCCCCTTTATGATTTTTAAAGATATTTTGAGGGAGGTATAATGTGTACATGAAATGATAGAGAACAATCTATTGTTAAAAAAATTTATAAATCAAAATTAATCTAAAAATATATATATTATATATTCATCCAAATAATATAATTATGAAAATCAATCATAAAATTAATTTTGAACATTCAAAAAAAAATAGGTCTTATTATTAAAAAACATTCAAGATTTTAGAAAATCATTCTTTCATAAAAATATTCATTGATATAAATAACATCTTATTAGTATATTCTTAGTATTTCTTGTATTAGGAAACAACTAATTTCATCTTTGTCAATTCCTCTGGAAGAACATCTATATTCTTGTTTCCTTCTTTCTGTTTTGAGAAATCTTCTTCTAATGATTCAATCGTTTTCCCTTGATCTCAGATCTCATCATCTTTAATCAATGCGTGAGATTTAAGATTATCAATTACTCTTGTATTCTGAATAACACTGTCATTAATTATTATTATAATCTTTGAGAGTAACTTTTTTGTTTTTTATTTCATATATTTCCATGAACAAAAAATTTATATCTACCTCCATGTATTTGATCCGTATAATAACTTACTTAAACATTCATGAGTCTATTTTGGATTTTCCATTTATTTCCCTGAAATCATCCCCATCCTAAATTATTTTCACTGTAATCTATGTTATAGAATCATAATTTTCAAACAAGTCGATACTTTATTGAATGTAATTACATCAAGATTCATTATATATAAATAAATAAAATGAATCATAAAGGCACTTAACTAATTTTTTGAAGTAATTAATTATCATTTATAATGTTTGGTCACCTTTACCTAGATTAGATAGAGTAGAATATGAATAAAACTTCTGAACAGATAGATAAAAGGTATTTATCTTTATTCCCCTAATTCCCCTTGTAATAAAAATTATAAATGAATTTTGAACTATTGGTTATAATGGCTAGGTTCATGCTTGTTGAAAATGATTATTTTTATATTGGATTGTAGTGATGAATGTAATTTCACCACTATTAGTTTTATATATTTAATGTGATATTTTTTATGATTCTAATTTATGAGGAATTTGATTTATGGAATTGCATAATTTTTATGGACAGACTATTATATAAAAATACTCCCAAACATTTTAAACTTATTAGGTATTTTTATATAATAATGGTAGATTTATTTTTTCACAAACCAATATATACCTCTCTCATAATATATTTTTATTAAGTATTAATTTTTTTGTGGTATTTAGAGTTATAGAGCCAAATTTCATCTCCACATCCAACCATATAAAAATATAATGGAACAAGACCTATGAGATAGGAAATTTGGAGAGCATCATTAAAAAATCCATTAGAGGCCAAAATGTTAGTGGATTTATTACCTTCATGCAAGGTGTGTCATGTAAAAAAATTATAATCCTTATGTATACTATTATTCATGATGTAATTAGACATAAATTGGTGGACCTATGAATAATAATTTCTAAAATTATCAATTATATATGAATATGTTTCAACTTTAGATGATAAGATGTTATCAAGTCTACCAATCTTAAGATCACAGATAACACAAATTACCAAATCCTTTAAAGAAGAAATTACATTTTATATAAACACATTACTTTTTAAGAAATATATTTATAGAGAAAATAAGAAATACATTCAATTTAGTTATTTTAAACCACAATAAAACATATCGATAATTAAAATATGCGATTAAAATACCATTAATCATCATAAACATTGATAATATATTCATTCTATGGTGACCATTAATATTATTATGTATTATGGGTTATGATAAAGTCCAATTGACATCGATAGAAGATGATATGGCCTCGCCCAGTAGGATTGTACACTACAAAACCTATTTAACCATGATTTTGAGGAAATTTTATTACTAGGATTTACCCTTGACCAATCCCAATCCAATATTCAACAAAAGAAACTTGAGTGAAACCATTAATGAGAAATTATTAATATAATCAAGATAATGACCCAAATAATGTGTATAAAACCACTCTAACAATTTACCACCATCGTACACCATACCCTTACAATGTTTGTTGGTGTAATTAGGGGTTATAAATATAAACCCTATTAGTATGAATTTTATATTTTATTTTTAATAAAACTATCAATATATTTATCACTTTTCATTATTACTTTTTACGCATGATTATATAATGAGTATAAAAAATAATATTTTGATATGATGAAACTAAAATTTTATTTTTCAGAAATATATAAATTTAGTTAAAAAATCTATTTGATAAATTCAATATTTTTTAAATGATATTTATTTTAATGAAATATTCTTAGTAAATAATACTAATTTATATATAAATTTTAATGAAGTTTAATAAAGTCCAAAGTAATTTTTATATGGCTCAGAAAGAAGTTAACTTTATAAAAACTTGAATTTTCATGTAAATAAGTATTTTTTTAGAAAGTAAAACTTTATTTTTAGACAATTTTTTTTGTAAAAAATATTACTTTTGGAATATTTTTTTTGAAATTACCCAATGTTGAATTTTGTCAAAATTTTATGTGATAGATAATTTTTTGGGTAAAAATTAAATATGATATGTAATTTAGCAACATAATATACAAAATGAGTTATAATAAATTCTATAAAAGGAATATACAAACATAAATAGTTTTCCCCTTTTGAATAATGTTTTTTTGATTTTATTTGATTAATTAAAAAAACCATTAATGGAGCCATAAAAACCAATATTATATTTTATGGTTTTAAAATAATTTTTTGTATGAACATGAATCAATTAGACATCCTAGATGATATTATTTTAAAGAGTTAGGTTCACATACTAATGAAATTCTTAATTACACCCTTCTTTGTAAAAAACCAAGGGAAAAACATGGGATGGTTTCTGTTTTTTATTTTTTTATCACATAGAGTCCAAAACATAAGTTTAGAAATTAATAAATAATTCCCAACACTTTTAAAATAAATGTCCTCCCAAACTCCCATTCATATTCACTCAAAACCAATTAAGAATTATTTTCCTCCCCCTATCCCTCATGAAATCCCACCCATGGTCTTCCCAAGATCTTAATAAGAACCTCCTAAGATTTTAGAATCACCCTCTCAAGGTAAGGTATTTTCTTCCTCTAATTTATTCAAGTTTGGTCTTTATATTATTCCTTTTGATTTCCAATTATTCATTTTGGAATATTCATTCACACATTCCTTTAATATCCTTATTATTCCAAATTAAGAAGACATAAAAATTCACTCTCATTAAAACTATCCATGAACATTTATGTATAGGTTGTTCGATACTAAAATTTCCTCACAAGTTTCCATGAAAACATTGGGGTTGTGAATTCCAACCCCATTTCTTATCAAGGTATTAACCTAGATGTAATGATCATTCATTTTTAAAGAAATGCATGTATTTACCCCCACACTATTTAATCATGATATGAGAGATGTTATTATTTTGTTTGACCTATGTGGCACAAAAACACTCATACATAACATGAACGTGACATGTGGGATGAAAATTGTATAGGATTATAATACATTTTGTAATGTTTTTATATCATGAGATACCATGTATGTTGGTAGTATTCAAGACTAATTACACTATGTTATGATGTATCAGTTGTTATCCATGGAGTATTATTGTGATTTCATGTTTTCTGTTTTCAACACATTTATATATGTCTTTGATGTTATCATCTTTTATCAGGATTTAATGTTCATGTTTATGATTATTACCCTTTTATGTCAACTTTATATGCATATTGAATTACATGTGTTATTTTTATCATGTTATGCATTGATTATTTCTTTATTAGGTTTTACAGCATAACATTTTTTTATGTACGCCCCTAATTTATCCCATTCTCTTTTAAAAAATGAATAAAAATTTAAAGGGCATGTTATATTATTTTTAAATAATTCTGTTGAATCCATACTTCATGTAATGGGTATAAGTATCTAATTACCAAAAAACATTATACATCATTCTATTTTTAGGTTTTATTATCTATATCTTAATGTAATAAAATAAGAAATAATGTATTTAAAATGGATGGGTTTTCATATTTGGAATCAAAGAAAATAATAAATATAATTTTAAATGTAGACTAGGAATCCTTAGTGAAATCCTAAGGGATAAAAAAAATATTGAAAAGGATAAATAATTTTTTTTAAAGTATATAATGATCAGTTTCCAAGAAGAAAATACATGCCTATATATAAAAAGGTGGTGTGGATATGAAAACATTTGTCACGACCCGTCCTTGGGGCCCGTGCTGTGACTACCCTAGGCCCGCCTTCCATAGGCCAGGGGCTGGCGACTAGCACCAAGGCGTAAATCTAAATAAAAAGGGAAGGCGTTTCCTTTATGAGATGAAAACAAAAAAAACAACCAAAGTATAAGTAGAAGCTACACTAAGTAAAGAAGTATAAAAAACATGCTGAAAGTACGAGGGGCCAGAAATACAAGCCCAAAAGGAAGATGCAGCTACAACTGAAAGTAAAGTACAACTCAAAGGACAACAGCTGAAAGGTGACAAGCAGGTCCTGGATCGTCCTCCAGGTTCCTATCTGAAGGGTAGGTATAGATGTCCTCCTCATCACTCCATGTCTGTCTGTCTCCTCTGGGTACCGACTCGTCCTGAGATCCACCTCCGGGTACCATCCAGCTCTACAAGCCTCAACCACGATCATTGATGTATGTCGTCTGCAACCAACGCAATGAGGTGTGGGCAAAGCCCGTGTAGGGGTGAGTATAGGATACTCAGTAGGGACCCCGAGACCCTCAAGGTCTCCCTAAATCCAACAAGGATAATCACAAAGAGAGTTCTCAATAGATAACCCTTACTTAGGTATAAGTCCATACTTATACCTAAGTTACCAAGTAACCCATCTCAGCTATTAGGTGTCACACAGATACGAAGTCGACGGATAACCACTAATTAGGTATATGCCCATAAATATAGGTAATCTATCTAGTAAGACATCTCAATCATGAGGAAAACACAATGGTCAAAGACTCAGCTCAAGCCAGGATTTTTATCCACGATGAGGAAAACACGGCTACTGGAGAACTCCTCCCATGTCGAGCGCAGTAGTCCTGTCATGACTCAGAGGTGCTACTCACTATCCTGAAAACTCTCACCACATCCTCTAGCCAATCCTCAGCTGCCTGTGGGTCCGTCTCTCCTCAAAACATGGGTGTCCTCTGGCGTTGGAACTCATGCATCACGCTCAAGTGGCGTGCATCGCCTGCTGCTGGGGTTGGTGGAATCGGTGGCCCAATGTATGGTAGTATCGCTGGTGCCTCCACTGGTGCCTCAACTGTAAGATGACCCTGTACCATGCCCTCATATCTAGGCATGTTGTCAGTATGTATATCCCTCTGGGCTCTAGCTGGTCATCCATGGAATGACATCCTGAAAGAAACATACATAACATGATCAAACGATTTATACCTGGTAAGCGGACCTGGTTTGAGCTGACTTTAAAACTCTTGGAAACATACACGCAATCAGTGTTTTCATGAACAAATTTGGAAATTAGTAGTTAGGGTCCTGGTGTATGGATACATCAGCCGCCGCACAAACACTAGACTCCCTGAACAGAAGACCACACTCGGTACCCTTAACACTATTGCTTCATAGAAAGGAAAGATCGGAGTCCTCAGTTCTACGGTATAGCTGACCCCTCTGATACCAATTTTTCACGACCCGTCCTCGGGGCCCGTGTCTTGACTACCTCAGGCCCACCATCCATAGGCCAGGGGCTGGCGACTAGCACCAAGGTGTAAATTTCGATAAAAAGGGAAGGAATTTCCTTTATGAAACACAAACAAAAAAAAACAACCAGAGTACAAGCAGAAGCAACACTATGTAAAGTAGTATAACAAACGTGCTGAATGTACGAGGGGCCAGAAATAGAATCCCAAAAGAAAGATAAAGCTAAAACGGGAAGTAAAGTACAACTCAAAGGACAACAGCTGAAAGGTGATAAGCAGCTCCTGGATCGTCCTCCGAGTTCCTACCTGAAGGGTAGGTACAGATGTCCTCCTCAGCACTCCACATCTGTCCGTCTCCATTGGGTACCGACTCATCGTGATATCCACCTCCAGGTACCGTCCAGCTCTACAAGCCTCAACCACAATCAGTGATGTCTGTCATCTGCAACCAACACAACGAGGTGTGGGAAAAGTCCGTGCAGGGGTGAGTATACGATACTCAGCAGGGACCCAGAGACCCTAAAGGTCTCACTCAATCGAATGTGACAACTGGGTACTAGTGACAGCACTGCCACCATGCCTTAACATAGTCGTCGGGTCCATGACTACTAGGTGCCATCAGTTGCCCCCACAGACACGTGGGGCCAACCCCAGGGTCCACCCACATGCCTGAACGGGTCATCTAACTAATGATTGTCCCCACAGGACAACACATGTCCTTTACAATGTGCTTTGTCCTCAGTCACACACACCTTTAGTTCTGCCGTAGAACCGACCCCTCTGATACCAATTTTTCATGACCTGTCCTTGGGCCTGTGTCGGGACTACCCCAGGCCCGCCTTCCATAGGCCAGGGGCTGGCGACTAGCACCAAGGTGTAAATCTAGATAAAAAGGGAAGGAATTTTCTTTATGAAATGAAAACAAAAAATAACAAGAGTACAAGCAGAAGCTACACTAAGTAAGCAGTATAACAAACGTGCTGAATGTACGAGGGGGTGGAAATAGAATCCCAAAAGAAAGATACAGCTACAACTGAATGTAAAGTACAACTCAAAGGACAACAGTTGAAAGGTGACAAGGAGCTCCTGGATCATCCTCCGGGTTCCTACCAGAAGGGTAGGTACAGATGTGCTCCTCAGCACTCCACGTCTGTCCATCTCCTTAGAGTACCGACTCGTCATGAGATCCACCTTTGGGTACCGACTCGTCATGAGTTCCACCTCTGGGTACCGTCCAGCTCTACAGGACTCAACCACGATCAGTGATGTCCATCATCTGCATCCAACACAACAAGGTGTGGGAAAAGTCCGTGCAGTGGTGAGTATACAATACACAGCAGGGACCCCGAGACCCTCAGGTTCTCACTAAATTGAATGTGACAACTGTGTCCTAGTGACAGCACTGCCACCCCTCCTTAACATGGTCATCGGGTCCTGGCCTACCAGGTACCACCAGTTGCCCCCGCAGACACGTGGGGCCCACCCCAGGGTCCACCCACATGCCTGAATGGGTCATCTAACTAATGATTGTCCACACTTGCCAACACATGTCCTTTCCAGTGTGCTTTGTCCTCACTCACACATGTATTACCTGAAGGGTAGGTACAGATGTGCTCCTCAGCACTCCACGTCTGTCCGTCTCCTTCCGGTACCGACTCGTCGTAAGATCCACCTCTGGGTACCGACTCGTTGTGAGATCCACCTTCGGGTACCGTCAATCTCTACAAGCCTCAACCATGACCAGTGATGTCCGTCATCTGCATCCAACACAACAAGGTGTGGGAAAAGTCCGTGTAGGGGTGAGTATACAATACTCAGCAGGGACCCCGAGACCCTCAAGGTCTCACTAAATCGAATGTGACAACTGGGTCCTAGTGACAGCACTGCCACACCGCCTTATCATGTTAGTCGGGTCTTGGCCTACGAGGTACCACCAGTTGCCCCCGCACACACGTGGGGCCCACCCCAGGGTCCACCCACATGCCTGAACCGGTCATATAACTAATGATTGTCCCCACATGCCAACACATGTCCTTTCTAGTGTGCTTTTTCCTCACTCACACACACCCTAGGAAACATTCCAGAAGGACACCCATCCTGATTAGTACTCCAGGCCAAGAACGCTTAACTGTGGAGTTCTAATCAGATAGGCTCCCGAAAAGGAAGGTGCACCTTGTTGACATGAGTCATAACATTTAGTCATTTCACCCTTTATCATTCAGGGATGTTACAATCACCCCCCCCCCCCCTTTAGGGAACAATGCCCTTGTTGTGGGCCCTACATATCAAACCAGGCATTGCACTGCACTTAAGGCTGGGTACCAGCTCTGATACCAAATGTGACAACTGGGTCCTAGTGATAGCACAACCACCCCGCCTTAACATGGTCGTCGGGTCCTGACCTACCAGGTACCACCCAGGGTCCACCCACATGCCTAAACGGGTCATATAACTAATGATTGTCCCCATATGCCAACACATGTCCTTTCCAGTGTGATTTGTCCTCACTCACACACACCCTAGGAAATATCCCAGAAGGACACCCATCCTGATCAGTACTCCAGGCCAAGCACGGTTAACTGTAGAGTTCTAATCAGATAGGCTCCCAAAAAGGAAGGTGCACCTTGTTGACATGAGTCATATCATTTAGTCATTTCACCCTTTATCATTTGGGGATGTTACAATCACCCCCCCCCCCCCCTTTAGGGCACAACGCCCTCGTTGTGGTCCCTATATATCAACCCAGGCAGTGCACTGCACTTAAGACTGGGTACCAGCTCTGATACCGAATGTGACAACTGGGTCCTAGTGACAGCACAGCCACCCCGCCTTAACATGGTCGTCGGGTCCTAACCTACCAGGTACCACCAGTTTCCCCTGTAGACACATGGGGCCCACCCCAGGGTCCACCCACATGCCTGAACAGGTCATCTGACTAATGATTGTCCCCACAGGCTAACACATGTCTTTTCCAGTCTACTTTGTCCTCACTCACACACACCCTGGAAACTTCCCAGAAGGCCACCCATCCTGATCACTACTCTAGGGCAAGCATGCTTAACTGTGATGTTCTAATCAGAAAGGCTCCCGAAAAGGATGGTGCACCTTGTTGACATGAGTCATATCATTTTAGTCATTTATCTTTTTATCATTCGGGGATGTTACAACATTGTACTTAGGGTTATTAATCCCAGAAAGGGTGATTTGAGTATTAAATTGATCTTCTCATATATAACAAAAAAGATGCTTTATTTCAAACATAGTTGGAAACTCACAGGGGATGTCATTTGGTAAATTCACTAGTCTTTTATGGACCATTATGAAGGGAAAAATTCTTGAGGAATTTTATGTTATAAAATAGACCAAATATCACATAGATTAAAACCTATAAATTCATAGGTTATGGAATAAATTTCATTAATGAGTTATCCCTTTATATTAAAATATTCACTTTTATGTGTTTAATAGTTTGAAAATCTTAAACCCTATTTTTCCTCTATTTTAGTCATTGACTAGAAATATGTGGAACTAAGTCAATAACCAAGGTGATAGGAAATGTGATGACTTCCCAAATTATATTCCAAGCTTAATGGGAAAAGGATTCAACAACCTCCAGATAATAATTATTCAATAAGCTCATTTATTGAATAGAAAGTTGATTCATTGGCAAAATACCCGTAAGAAAGATAAATTTTCAATTGAGACATTTATGTGCTAAAATCCTCAAACCTTTAGTTGATATTCATTCCCTTAATCACGAAAAATGGATCAACTCCCTTAAAATTATCATCTACATCATTCAATTCACTAAGCAATATAAGGTCTTGTTGGTTGTTTATCACATGTAGATAAAAGTTAAAAAATAGTAAAAATTGATTATGAATATGAAATAAAAATAATAAATTGAAGTGATGTAGTGGAATGAAATTAGGAAAAATATTTCATATAAATAATTTCCTTAAACTTTGATACATAATATGGAGATTTAGTTCCTTGAACACAATAAAGAGGATGAATAACCCATCAGGGTGTATGAGGAAACATAACAAGACCTGTGTGATACACCTCCAGATTTTTGTTGACCCAAAAAGTAAATATGAACATTTTTTTTATATGGATAAAGTATAATCTACCAAAAAATTGGTTATTTGAGAATTTTAAATCAATGAATAAATTTCCTGATGATCCTTTTTTGTTGAAAAAATATTAGCGAATCTCAAGGGTCTCATATGCTTAGAGATAATAATTTTAGAATGGATTTTAATTCTGGTGGAGGGATAGAGAAATATCACTATGGTAATAAATTCTACATTCCACTTATTGAATGTATAAGGAGAAGCATCCTGAAAATTTCCTAATGTAGACAATGAAATGATTTAGGCATGAGAAGTAAGGACATCTTTCTTGGAATTATGAATGTGAGAATCCCACTAATGTGATGAATGAAATTAATCACCTCATCAACACTCAGCAACCCTCATCATATTTTTCAATTTTTCAACTACAAGGAACATGGAAACTATGGGAACCAATGCCCTAAGCTGAGGGTTCTTTAATATATTGGAAGAAAACCATTGTTGCCAAGAGTGTAAAGAAGACCATATGCTAGAATATCTTCTGAGGATGTTTATAACAAAGAAGTGGTGATATGTATGCTAGTTATTTATTCAATTATAGAAAATATAATATTTGATTCTAGTTCTATGCATTTTTTAATATCACTAAAATGTATTAGTACTATTCAAACATCACCTCAAAATATTGAAGTTTATCTATCAGTGAAAATGGTAAATTTGGAAATTATGGAATCCCAAGTATATAAATTTTCACCTATCAATATTTTCAAGATGAATTTCTTAGAGAAACATGTCATAACCTCTTTTTTGGAATTGTACCCTTTTCTTGGTATGGATTGGACATACTTTTATAGATCCAATATAAATTACCATGAGACTGATATCACCTTTTTAACGTGAATTTAGTTATGATTCTATTAAATTGTAATATAGAGGATAGATATCATTTGGTATCATCATATCAAGCACATATGTTATTTCCTTATGAAAAATTGTATCTAGATAAATTTATTAAGACTAAAAAATAATCCTAAATGACATTTACATTGAAATAGAATATGATAATGTATTCCCTAATGAATTTCTTGGTCTTCCCCCTAATTAATAGGTTTTTATTTTAATCAAATTTATTCACAGGTGTTGGTTGAAGTAGGAAACTCTAGAGAAGGGTGAATTATGTTCATAATAAAAAAAATTTAAAATGGATTTTAAACAAATCACTAGAAACAGAATAAATGATAGAACAATTAATCAAAGTAGTATATTTATAAATGTTTTGATTTTTTAAAATATTTCTCAGTGAGTGATTAGTTGTCAATTCAAATAATATGAAATAGAATTTCACTTTTGAAATAAACTTACTAAATAAAATTTAAATATAAACACTATCTAACATTAACTATAAAAGTTAAAGAAATGTTATAGATTTAAATAGTTAAAGGAAAAAAATAGAAATTTTAAAAGGCATGATGAAAATAATAATAATAGGTTTAGTATAAATATAAGACTTTGTCCTCTCTACTTGGAGATCACCTACTACTAAGAAGTTTATAGAAATAATCATGATCCCCTAATTATATTGATTTCTATAGTAGCACATATAGTGTGGTCAAGTCCACAAAGACCACTTCCAAAGTTTCAGTAGGAGTGTAGAATGTGAAAGGCTACATAGGGACCTATTCCACTTTTATCCATAGGAATAAATGGTGTGAAAATATAACTCAAGAAGATATATTTATATCTTCATGTTATTCAGATGATTCAGTGTGCATTCATAACACATAGATAATGAAACACTCCTTGTAATAAATTTAATGTTCACAAGAAGATAGATAAAAGAGTAGAAGAAATAGTGTTTCTCTATGTGATATGTGTTATAGATTCATGACTCCTTTATTGTTGCTTGACATTGAGCTTGAATTTTTTTAAATGTATGTTGTAAAATAGAGTGTCGTAGAATCTTTAATATTTTGTTTTATGAATGATCCAAGTATACATCAATATACTTCTTGGTGTGTTCTTCAAATACTTGAAGTTGAATCTTGGAAACATGAAACACAACCTCTTTTGGTTTTGGAACACTTGTAGAGTCATGTTCATTCCCATTTATTACAACGCGCCAATATTTTTTATTGATTTTTTATACATATAAGTTAACATACAACATGTTCTCGATGAAGTTTTGGTACCTCATCCTCATACTGTGGTCTGAAAGTGATTTAACTGTTTTCCATAAAATTCCAGAAAAAGGTCATTAAAATAATCTATATCACCATGTTCCACAAATATGACTATTTGGAATATTGTATCTAAATTGATAAAGGAAATGTATTGTTATGTCTTTTGAGTGTTAATTCTAGTTCTATAATGTAGACTCTTTCGAATGGTGTCTTTGGAATGGAGAGTATTTGGAATAGTGAATCAGTCAAAATGGTGAATCTAGAGCAGTGCATCAGGAATGGTGAGTCATCCATATAGGTAACTGTAGAACGGTGCATCATGACAGGTGATTCATGAGTAGTGAGGCATCCTTGGTAGTAAATCTAGAATGGTGAGTCATCCTGAGTGGTGATTTAGATAGGTTACTAAGGAATGGTGAGTGAGACTTAGAATAGTCTACCAGTGTGTCTTATATGTCTAAAAGCTAACAAAACATAGTAAACTCATTAAAAACATAGTTAATCATGATTTGTGATTATTTAAACTAGGAGAGGTCAACAATATCCCCATTTTAACTGGCAAAAAATCATGGAGTTAAGCTTAACCAAAACAATATAAAATAATAGATAGTAATTCAAATTGTATTAGAGTAAAGAATATCTTCATAAATTGTATATGAGAGAAAAAACAAAGAGCATGGTATATTATAAATAATAAATATCCAATAGTTACTATGGATAAAATAAAACATATTCCATAGTTAATTTCTCACCCTTCTGAAATAATAAAAAAGGTAAAAACAAAAAAAACATAGAAAGAACGAGTCAAAAATATTATATATATATATATATATAAGTTTCAATTAAATCCAAATAAAAAATTATATATTTAAGGCATATTCAAAGTAGGATCCAATGGTTCTATCCCTTTTTCATACATTCTTGGAGCAGATGTTGATTGCTGAGGGATAACCGTCAGCACTGAAGGAGAATCTGAGTTTATGGATTGTAATTCTCGGTAAAATAACTACTTAAAATAAACATGGGCCATAGTTGGAGTCATTTTAAATGGTTAAAGTGGGGGAGGAAAAGGTTAAAAAGGATTTTTGAAAGAAGAAGAACAAAATTGTGGATGGTGAGAAGGGTAAATTGGCCCATTAGTAAGTCTAGTAGAAGATGAGGGAATGGGAAAGGCATATAGATCTACAATTTTAGTGGTCTGAACATGAATATATTGATTAAGTATATTAATGAAGTCCATAATTATTTAGAATCCGATTTCCATATCCATAGGGAATTCATACTTATTTTTCATTGAGGACTGATGAACATGATTATGTTCCTTAAGCTACATAACCTGCTCTCTGAAGGATTGTGTGACTTGTGGCTTCCACAAATTTTCAATCATATACATAAAATTAATTTCCAATTGAATCATTGTATAAATCATTTTAAAGATAAAATATAATTTTTTGGTGATACATGGGCCATAGTTGGAGTCATTTTAAATGGTTAAAGTGGGGGAGGAAAAGGTTAAAAAGGATTTTTGAAAGAAGAAGAACAAAATTGTGGATGGTGAGAAGGGTAAATTGGCCCATTAGTAAGTCTAGTAGAAGATGAGGGAATGGGAAAGGCATATAGATCTACAATTTTAGTGGTCTGAACATGAATATATTGATTAAGTATATTAATGAAGTCCATAATTATTTAGAATCCGATTTCCATATCCATAGGGAATTCATACTTATTTTTCATTGAGGACTGATGAACATGATTATGTTCCTTAAGCTACATAACCTGCTCTCTGAAGGATTGTGTGACTTGTGGCTTCCACAAATTTTCAATCATATACATAAAATTAATTTCCAATTGAATCATTGTATAAATCATTTTAAAGATAAAATATAATTTTTTGGTGATATCTTCTTGAGAAATAGTGGCATCTTTGGAGTAAAACCTGAACATGGAATGTACATGGTCACTTTTTTGATGAAATTTTCCCAATATATCATTATCTAAACCACCCATTATAGTCTAAATTATTCTCTAACCACTGATCTAAAGATCTCAACATTAAATGATTTTGAAGCAGTAGTAGCATTGGTTGATTCACATATTAACTCATCTCTAGAAATTTATCTAAGATGATCAAATGAAACACTCAGGGATAAGAAGAAAAATCTATTGTTGAGTCAGAAGAGGTATCTTCAAGACTTTAAAGGATACCATCCAATGAGTCGTTGATATAAAACATCATTTTCTCATCCTATAGTTTGAGGGTTTCCAATTCATCACTGAGCTGCTTATCTTTAATTTGAGCTTCTGGATATTCATGAAGCATCCTAGGCCATGTTTTCCAAATTACATTCACCAGAAGTAGAGAAGCATCATATTCACTATGATTTATCACAGGTTCAGTCTATGATCTCATAAGATTTCCAAAACCAAATAATATTTTCTCTCTAAAATATTTTAAACCATCCTGACTTATATAGTTTTAGGTTTCCATAGTAGTGGTAGGGGATGAAACATTAATAGATACTAGATTTAGATGAAAATATTTTTACATGTCCATTTCCTTAATTAAGGATCCCCGAGAGTCACCAAATTCAATATAGCTAGGGTATTTATACTAGTTATCCATAGATGCCCAATATAATGGGTTTGGTTCTTCAACTCTCACTAGATTTTTGGTTTTCTCTCAATCAATAGATTTTTCTTCTTTTTATCAAAAGACTCTATAAACTAAATATCATCATCATTTCATTCCAATGATTCGACCATATTTTGAGGTTCTACAATTTCAACAACATATTTCGTGGATTGACCAGCTTATTCATATTTATCTCTAGAAGATAAAGTAGTATCCATTCTATCATCCCAATCATGATCTAGAATATACAAGCTATCACCTTCAATTTACTTTTCTTTTTTATCTACTTTATTTTTGTTATATTATTCCTCATCATCATGTTCATTATTTTCCTTTTCATATTAATTCTCATCATCCCTCTCTTCCTCATCATAATCAACTTCTTTCTTATTTTCATCAACATCCTTTTCACTTTCTTCATCGTATTTTTATAAAAAAGTCTCTAGAGTTTGAGATCCACTTTTATAAAACTGTTTTCTTCCTCAGCATCATCATTGTCATCATCTTTGAGAATTAAATTCTTTATAGGGGAGATAAAATGATGGTCCAGGATATTCATCAGAAGGTTCTTCATGCCCTTTAAGAATATCAGGAAAACTTTTTTCTTCATTAGATAGATTTTCTACATCATCTATAGAGATAACAGCCTAAAATTCTTCATATGAGTATTCAATTACATTATCTGGTTCCAACCCAGGATCTGTAATGTCTTTTGTTCTTGTGGGATGATCAAAATGGCTGAAATATTCATTAATTTTTTCATTATACTCTACCCATTGTTTCCTCTATGGGTTCCACCTTATTTTCATCATCTTCAATATAAACTTGGTAATAAAAAAACCACTATATTCTATGATATAATCATCATTTTATCTTAATAATCCTTTGGTTTTCTATATAGCATATATGATCTTTGAGTAAAATAGTTAAGTTGATCATGAAGTGGATTTAATCACATCACACATATGGTGAATAAGTTATTTTCACATATTTATTTTATATCCTTCCATCCAAAAATATAGTAATTATGCATCTTGATATTTTATGGTGAAAAAGTCACCATTTCTCAGGAAAATAATATAATGGATAATCTGAATCAGTAGCATAGTTTCTCTATTTAACTCAAAAGTAATAGGTCTTCTAGGAATTCCAACTCTAGTTGGATCTGTTAAAGCCTCTTCTAAGAAGAAAATTTCACAGAAAGGAGGGCTCTTATTTGATGATATTTAAGGATATCCTCATGAGGTAACCTGAAACAAGTATAGCATATTCTTTAGGAAAAGAAAAATATGTTCCCATTTACCTAACTACATACCAAAAATTCATCATCCTCAGTCAAAGTAAAATAAATATTCTAATAATAATCATACATAATCTTTGATTATAGGGGTTTATTATTGTTGAAAAAACCATTACTTCCAACCATTCCCTATCAATACACTTAGTAAAAGATAATTACACGAGAGAATCTATTCCGTATAGATTTATTTTTCTTGTACAAAAACTCGATTCACCAGTTCTATGATTTGAAGGTTTCTCAAACTTTCTGGTTGAAAACTTTTCTTATTCGTTGACGGTCTTAATTTATCTAGAGACAATTTATATTTTTTTTTATTCTAGCCATTCTATGAACCTGAATAGATTAAAGGTAATGTAAAGAAGGAAAAAAGTTTGAAAGTCGGATTGAAACTGTTATTTATTGTTAAAGAGGCCTGATAAAATTAGACTAGTTCTGATTTTATCATTTAGGGATTATAAAATAAAATATATGAAACATATTAAATAAATAAAATAATAATAATAATAATTTACAATATATTCATATTATAATTTTGAAGGAAAAAAACAATGAGAGAAGATGATGGTGAGACATTCAACATTGAGACATCAATGATGAGACATCAACAGTGAGACATTAACTGTGAGACATCAATGGTGATACATAAATGGAGAGTAGTCAATGGTGGGACACTTAACTAATATTAATTGGTCCTAACTCAGATTTGAAGTGACTCATTCCCTCGTAATATAAAGGATTAGTAAGAATATAATCAAACTAATGTTTTGTACCAATGTATTGAAGAGTTATATCACCTTTTGGATAATGATCTCCGAAACAGTGGTGTATTAAATCAAAATGATTTTTTATAGAATGATATAATGGGTTCTTAGAAAAATTTATCGCACCTTTTGTCTCATGTTATAGGGATATGTTAGAATTGATTTCCATAGTCAAGTAAATTACGTTTCTTCCATAAAATTTGATCACAACAACTTCGTGAAGCATTGTGTTTACATTTAGTAGTAGATAGTGCAACTGAATTTTGTTTCTTACTACACCATGATACTAATGACTTACCTAAAAAGTGACATGTTCTATAAGTTCTCTTTCTATATAACATTCATCCTAAAAAATCATCATTATAATAACTAAATTAATCAAATTCTTGTCTAATAGGATAAAACATCCCTAAATGGGTAGTATATATGATGTATTTTAAAAAGAAATTAACAGCAAGTTGTTGTGACCCTTTTGGGATTTCTGGTAAACAAGAACACATATGCACACTAAACACAAGGCCAGGTTGACTAAAAGTTATGTACAGAAGACTTATAATTGTATCTATTTAATTTTTTTGATCCACTAGTTTACCAACCTTATCAAGATCCAGCCTACATGTGACACTAATAAAAGTATCACTAATTTTAGTAATATCCTGACCAAAACAATTAATAATATATTTTGATTATTTACATTGATTGAAAATAATTCCTTCATTTTTTTGAAGGATTTGAAATATAAAAAATAATATATGTTCTCCTATTAAACACATTTCAAATTCGCATTGCATCATTTTTGAATAAACTAGACATAATATGTTTTTAAAATATCTAAAAATAATATCATTTATATATATTTCCACAACCAAAATATCTTTTTAAATACATTTGATAAAAAAATTTAGGGTCAACTATACCTTTTATAAAAACTTTTGAAATTTGAAAAGAGCTAAGACTATCATACTAAGCTCTATGATCTTGTTTTAATCTATAAACATTGTTTGTTAATTTGAAAACATGATTTGAAAAATTGGGATTGTGAGAAATGATGTTTTTTTAACAAAAATATACTTAAATATATAACTACTCAATAATGAAATTTTGGCATCTATCTTTTAAATCTTAAAATTTATTTGAGCTATAAAAGCTTTCTGAATTATAATGGCTTATTGTCGGTCTATAGTTGAAATTTTCTATTTATAGTCTATGCCTTCTTCTTGGCTATAACCTTGGGAAAATAATATATATATATTCATTACTATAGATCGATCTTCATCTACCATGTTTCCTAACACCCATTTAGTGCCTATAGTTAAGGTATCCATGGGTATATCAACAAGTTTTGATACATTATTACTTTCAAACTGATTTAGCTCTTCTTTCACAGACATTACTAGAATTAATAACTGATTCTATCATTGATATTCTTAGGTTCAACAAATTACAAAAAAGGATTGATGTTTGACCATATTTATTAGAGAATCTTTATTTTTTGTAACTTTTTATGTCTCTAATTACAGCATATAAAGGGTGATATTTAGGATTTCTAATGCCTATAAAAAAATATGGACTGATTACCACAACATATTCTACATATTTTGGTTCTATAGGTTCAAAGTCTAGATTTTTCCAGAACTGTCTAATTTTTATTACTTGTTTGATAGTCGAATTAGAAGATATAGAAATTAGGTCCAGATTGGATATATCATCCTCAATATTTTATAGAGAAGTCTTGGGATCATGTGGATATGTTTCATTAAATTTTACATCTATAGATACTTCCAAATATTTGGTTCTCTTATTAAAGACTCTATAGGATTTTCTAGAAACGGAATATCATAGAAAAATTCCTTCATCACTTCTGTAGAATTTGTTTTTCAATATTATCGTTAGTATTATGAATAAAGTATTTGCAGCCAAAAACTCTATAATGATTAACCTTATACTTTTTATTTTTCTAGAGTTCATAAGGGGGTTTCGTTAAGATAGGTTTGATTAATACTCTATTGATCACATAGAAAGATTTATTCATATCCTTATCCAAAAAATAGATAGAAAATTCATATTGATTATGAAACTTCATAGAAATCTATTTAAGGGTTCTATTTCATCTTTCTACAGCTCCATTCTTCTAAGGTGTCCAAGGAGAATAGAAGTTATGAAAATAGCCATTTTTTGAGATAAATGATTTTGAATATTAAATATAAAACCCAAGTTTATAGTAACATATTTAAGCTTTAATTTAATGTATAGTTATATTTTCTACTGATCGAGCATATTTGGTAAAATATGAACTATCTTCACTTTTATGAGTTAAAATAAAACCCATGTATACCTAGAAAAGTCATCTATAAGTAAATAAACATAGAGTTTCCAATTTAAACCTGAAACTATATATGGTTTAAAAAATTCTACGTGAACTAACTCAAGAGGTTGATATTTCAAGACATCTTTCTTTGGATTGAAGGATATATTGTGTTATCTTCTTATTTGACAAGGATTACAAACATTATTGTTAGGAAAATCATGTTTGGGTAGACACTTGCCAGACCCTATTCAAGTAATATTTCTATGTGAGTGAATATGTAATGGCTAAGTCTCCTATGAAAAATATTATATTCAATATGAATAGAACATAAGCAATAAAATTTTTGTGGAAGTAAAGAATCAAAATTTATAACATGAACATTTTTATTTCTATAGGACTAAAAAACTAAATCATTTTTAGAGTACAAAACATTAAAAACATTATTTTCAAATTTGACTAGGAAACCATCAAGACACAATTGTGAAATGCTAAGAAATTTATACTTTAAACAATCAATAAATAGTACTTTATAAATTATAATTTAATTGGTGTAACAAAATTGGCCAAGACCAATGATCATTACTTTAGATTTGTTACAAAAGGTGGAATATTCACTATAAACCTTTATTAAATTCTTGATGCTTGAGTATTCTCCTATCACATGCCTTAAACACCCACTATCCAAGAACTATAAGTTCTTACAAGAACTTTTCAACAAGCTTTCCTACAAAACATATTACACAAGAAATTATTTTGGTACCTAGAATTTCTTGGGTCCTGAAATATCATTAATCAAAGCTTTAGGAATGCCTAATGGGTTCCCAAAAATAAGTTTTTAAATTTTCATAGAAATAAACCCTATTAGGCCCTCTAGTAAAATAGTTTATAAATTTATTTTCAAAACTAATAGCAAAAAACATTCAAAAACTGAAAGTGGCTGAATATTGTTTTTATTTAGGAATAAACGTGTTTTTAATTATTCTCTTATATCTAAGTTGATATCCTATACCTATAGCGTATTTTGGGGTAACTATTTATCCAAGAATTTTCATTAGAATATTTTTCCCATCATTTACATTTTTTGGATTTTTTTTAATTTTAGATTAGATAGCTTAGGTTTAGTATTTTATTTATGAAACTAAGAATTTTTCTCATTTTCTACAATAACATAAAATTTAATAGAAATGGTAATATAATTCTATTTTTTAATTGTTTTTATTTTTCCTTCAGCTCATTTAATGTATCGTCAAGCATGTTGAAACAATAAAACAATTTATCTTTAGTAATTTTCTCATCAATATAATTTGTATCTTTATCTCTAGAGTAATGAGATTTTTGTTTAGGAGATATAAAAGTAACCTCTGATAGATTAGACACAAAGAACATGATGGATTTATCAAACTTTTCATCATGAGATGAATCAGAGTCACTGAAGGTATCTTTAGAAGCACTGCAACTAGATTTCATAAAGTTCTTATAATTTTATCCATGTTATCATATTTAATCTAGTGCATAATTTTGGAAATTTATCCTTCATAGGTCATTTTATCTTGTATTCAAAACATATGATGTCAATTGAATGGTCTTATTTCTTCCAATCATTTTTATAACTCCCATAATTGTTATATTTTACTATGTATCTAGATTTTCTAATGTATTTATTCATTATAAAAAAAATTTAAAAATCATCAATCTGGATGACCCATTTTCTCATCACTTTCAGCAGATGAATCTTTATCACTTGAACAATTAGTTTTAACTTGATCTTTATCCTTTTCATTTTTGTTTGGATGCAATAGTTTTTAATGTAATATATTTTCTATTAGGATCATCATTTTATTCCTGATTAACCTATATCTCATTTCGTACTCGTTGTGTTCCACATCAAAGGATTGTTTTCCAGTGGATTTTGTGGTATTGGATTGTTTCTGTTCCTTACCAAGGATGTAGCTACTCTTGTTGAGTAGTGAACCTTGTAAATCATGTGTTCATGTGGTTGTGTGTGTTCAGCGGAGAAGAAACTATTTAACAGGAGGTGCATGTTGTTTAAAAAATGGGAAACATAAAAAGAAAAATATATCATTGATTCACCCCGTCCCCCTCTTAGTGATACTTGGATCCTACCTGGGAACTTCAATTTGTATCAGAGGAACAGGTTCTCGTCATTTATTCTTTGCTGAAATGGTTGAAGAGATGTTGGGATAGAAAATCTAAATTGCGTGAATAGTAAGGTGATCCCAATTTTTTATGTAAATATCTATCACATATGGAAGGACATAATGATGGATTATCTTATGTCTCTTGGATATGAAGTTCTTGAAACTACAACGGATGGATTTCCTATTATTGATGACAAGGTTCCTGTTACTCCTTTCGATAAGAAGAACCACGAGAATGATGGAAGAGGTAAAAATGCATTACTTTCATCTCTTTTTGAGAGTGAATTTTTATGAGTGAATGGTGTTGCTACACTTAGGGATAAGTTGAAGAATATCTTTGAAGAAAATAACAAAGTGAATTAGGAAAAACTACAAATCTAGAGGCTGAAGTATGAAGTCTTGAAAATGGGAGAATCTAAATCTATTGGGGACTTCCTTACCAGGATTAATGACATTGTCAGTAAAATCAGATGTCTTGCTGAAATGTTGGAGGATTCTACAGTTGTCGAAAAGATCATCAGAATTCTGCTCGACAATTTTGATGCTAAAGTGTATTCACTAGAATATAGAGACCCTAAAACATTATCTCTAGATGATTTTCATCGCACTCTCATTACTTATTAAATGAGAAGGGATAAGACCATGAAGAGAAAAACAAAATCTAATTGATAAATGTCATTCAAGGATACAAAGAGAGAGAAGTCAAAGAAGACCCTTATTGATGATGAAGCTGTTGAATCCGATTCAAAAGATGAGGTATGAAAAAATTTTGATGAAATTTTATCCTTGTTTTCTAAAAATGTGAAAAGAGGTACAGGGAAATATCAGGGGAAACTTCCCTTGAAATGTTTTGAGTGTGGATCAGTTGGCCATTTTGTGGCTAATTGTCCTCAAAAGAACAAATAAAACAATGATGATGATGAAAGAAGGCCAAGAAGGTTGTGGAAGAATCAAACTGACAAAGGCAAATATATTTCAAAGGGTAAGGATAAAAGGTTCTTCAAATCCAAACAAAGAAGATTTTTATTTGAATATGAAGAAGAAGAGGATAGCGAAGCTGAATCTGAGAAATCATTTTTCATGAAAGCTAGAGAGAATACCTTTGTTATAGTTATGAATAATGAAAAGTACAAGAGAAATAGTTCAGAAGAAGAAGAAACACAACTTGAATATCATCTGAAAAAATAATTGAAAGAATTCTTGAGGAAGATCAGAAGGCTTGAGAAGGAAAACAACAAGTTGATAATTGAAAATACCACATTAAGCAATCAAGAAGGTTTTACAGATGAGAAAATCAAGATGGAAAAGAATATTTATGATCTGAAAAATTCTCTTGTGAATTCAATGAATCTTAATGATCATCTTGAAGTAAAGCTGAAGGAAAAAGAAGAAGAGTTGGAACTTGTCCAATAGAAACTCTATAAAGCTCAAGAAATGAATATCAGTTTCAAAAATTATATCTCAAAAGTTGGTGAATGTTCCAGTAATAATGGATCAAACATGGAGTAAAAAAAGGTACCTTCAAAGGTTGAAATGAAAGATAGAACTAGTTCTAGTAAGAACAAGGATAAAAAGACCAAGTATGTGGTCAAAATCCGCAATGATGAAAAATCAGAAGAGCATAAAATTAACGAGTCAAGAAAGACTTCTAATAATTCTGGTGATGCTAAATCTAAACTAAGAAAGGGAGTTACAAATGGAAACATGAAGGTTAATGGTCAAAATTGTTCTATTAAAAAGGTTTTTTAGAAGCGTGTTCACAAATCTAGTCAGTATGGAAATTTCAGAGGCAAATATTCTTTTTATGGTTACCACTGGTACTGTGGTGGACTCAGACACTTGGAAAATATGTGTTGGTTCAATCAACAACATTACAACTATTCCACAAGTTTTTAAATACAAGGATTGAGGGGGAGTCAACCCTTTCAAAATAGAAAGTCTCTAACTAAATTTTAGAAGATATCTGAGGAGACTGATGTGAAAGTTGATAATAGGTTCCAACCACTGGAAAATATTTTCAAAAGACGTGATCGACCTGGACATATTTCCAAGGTCTTACATAGTGTGTTACTAGAGAGAAAAAAAAGATTCTTAACAATTCTCAAAATCCATAGTGTTTAACATTTAAAAGGGAAAGTCGGATAAGTCTGTAAAGAAAGATTGGATGGTTTTTTTGGCCAGAACACATTGACCTGGCTAGGAAATTGGAGGAAGCACAATAGAAAGTAAAGGAAAAGGAAGAACAAAAAGCTCTTGTTGTCAAAACTGCTTTGAAAGCTACAAAAGGATAATGTCCATGGATTCTTGATAGTGGGTTTTCTTCTCATATGACAGGAGATTTAATGTTGTTGAAGAATATGAAAGACTTCAAAGAAGGAACAGTGACATTTTGAAATGATGAATCTCTATGGATCAAAGGTGTTGGATCAGCCATCATTGGAAAAGAAAAGATGAAATCAAGGAAAACACTATATATTTATGGGATGAAACATAACCTTCTTAGTGTGTCATAACTTTGTGATGAGTAAAAAAAAGATATCTTCATAAAATATGGATTTGTTGTGAAATGTTAAAATTATGGGAATATAGTTACAAAGTTCAAACGTACGAAAGTGAATTTGTTCCATGTTGGTGAAGTGCAGAACTCTTTTTTCATGGGTGTAGTGTATGAAAATTAGTTATGGCTAAAAAGTTTGAGACCTATGTATCAAAGAAATATGTTCAAATTATCATCATGAGACAATGTCAGAGATATGACTGATTTATCAGGAAAAATATATTGGTGCTGCACAATTTGTAAAAAAGGGATGATTACAAACTCTTATCATAAGAGAGTTGGAATTCACTCAAAACAACCCTTAGAACTTATACATTTTGATATATGTGGACCAATGAGAAAGAAATCAACAAATGGAGATAAGTACATCATTACTTTCATTGATGACTTTACCTGAAATACTTGTGTTATATATATGAGACATAAGTGAGATGATCTGAAAATGTTGAAGAGTTTTAAAAGGAAAGAAGAAATAGAATGTGAGTATTCAGTAAAGAAGTTGAGAAATGATAATTCTGATTAGTATAAGAATGATGATTTTTAATGTTATCTTGAGAAGCACAGAATTCAGCATCAGTTCAGTTCAACATACACAACTCAACAAAATGGGGTTGTTGAAAGAAATAATCAATGTATGGTGAAAATGGGAAGAACTATGTTACTTGAACATAGTCTTTCTCATTATTATTAGAGGCAAGCCATGTGCACTACTGTTTATATTCAAAACAGATGCTTCTATAGGATAAACTCAGATATGACTTTATATGAAATGTTCTATGGAAAAACTCCATGTTTGAAACATTTAAGAGTATTTGGGAGTCTATGCATTATAAAGAAGATAGGTGGAAGCCTTGAAAAGTTTGAGAAAAGAGAAGATGATTGAATTTTTCTTGGCTATGCTCCTGAAGGAAGTGGATATAGATGTCTTAACACAGAGACATGAAGAGTTTTTGATTCTTCAGATGTAAAAGTTATTGAAAATATTGAGAAAGAAAAGAAGTCATATGTTGATGTGGAATTTGAGAAGGATAGAGAAGATTTTGTCAATGATTCTGATAATGCTACAAACTGTGTTAATCCTACCTTTGAAGAGGAATACAACTCAAAAATCTCGAGTGATGAGGATGAAGTTCGAACAACTCATCCAAGGTTGAGAAAACAAGTGGATGCTCAGAATATTATTGGAGATAAACATCAGAGGGTTCAATCAAGAAAAACAACGGATGTTATATCACAAACTTCTAGTTATTTTAAAGTTGAAATTAATGATATAAATGAATCATTTGAGAATCCATAATGGTTTCATGCAATTATTAAAGAGCTTGATCAGATAGAGAAGAATGGTACTTGGGAACTTGTACCCAAGCTAGAAAACAAGAACATTATAGGTACAAAGTGGGTTTTCTAGAACAAGCTGAATAAAGAAGGTAAATTAATAACAAACATAGAAATATTGGTTTGCAAAGGGTATTCACAAATTGAAGGCATTGATTTTGATGAAACCTTTGCACCGATGGAATGATTATAAACAATCAGGATCTTTCTTGCTATTGCTACACAATGAGGTTACAAAATCTATCAAATGGATGTTAAATCTGCATTCGTGAATGGTGACCTCGACAAGGAAGTTTACATTGATCAACCTTGTGTATTTGTTGTTGTAAAGGATGAAAGTTATGTGTGCAGGTTAAATAAGGCTTTGTATGGGTTAAAACATGCTCTGAGAGCACGTTATTCTAAATTAGATACTTGCTTAAAGAAGATGAAATTTAAGAAAGGGAGAGTTGTAAACAATTTCTACATCAAGGAATGTCATTATGTTTCACAGATCATTATTGTTTATGTCGACGATATTATATTTGTTGGAAATGATAAAAGATCATGTGAAAAATTTTCTGAGGAGATGAAAAATTTATTTGAGATGTCCATGCTGGGAGAAATGAAGTATTTTCTATGGAAACAAATTTCATAGAAGAAGAATCACGTTTTTTTGTCCCAAGAAAAGTATTATAAGGAACATCTAGAGAATTTTGGCATGGAAAATTCGAAACCAGTTTCCACACCAATTTCAGTGAGAACCAAGTTTTCTAAAGATGGAGAAGGAAAGGAAGTTGATCATAAAGAGTTTCGAAAGCTGATTGGAAGTCTGTTGTATTTGAATACCTTAAGACCCGACATCCTCTATGTTGTCACTTTATGTGCAAGATTTTTGAGTGATCATAAAGAATCACATTTGATTGCTGGAAACAGAATTCTAAGATACATCAAAGGCACAACAAATTTGGGAATCAGGTTTGATGGATCAGGAAATATTGATCTATTCGGGTATTCTGATGCTGATTGGGCCTGAAATATTGATGATTAAAGATCCACATCTAGTGGAGTATTCTTTCTGGGGAATAGTTGTGTTAGTTGGCATACCATGAAACAGAATTCAGTAACTCTTAGCACAGCTAAATCTAAGTATGTTGCTGCAACTCAATATGCAACACAACTAATGTGGATGAAGACTCAGTTAGAAGATCTACTTGTTGAAGTAAAGCTACCATTTATCTTGGGTTGTGATAATCAGAGTGCAATCAATCTTAGAAGAATTCTAGTACAAAATTATCATTCAAAATACATTGATATAAAGTCCCACTTCATCAAAGAGAAGGCAGAGAAGAATGAATTGAGACTAGAGTATGTTCCTACATATGAACAAGTTGCTAATATATTCACAAAACCATTACAAAAAAAACCATTTACAAAATTGAGGTTGAACATGGGAGTCCAACATCCTTCTCATTGTGTTTATGGTAAGTGTTTATCTCCCCTCTCTCATATTACCTTTGGATAGTGTTGTTAAAGGGGAGAATTGTTTCATAAATCTATCCATATGGAAGCATGCATAAAGGGGGAGTTGTGGGTAATCTATGAATCCAGCATGTATGTGTGTGAACTATTCTAACTGTTTGTTTGAGTGGTTGTAGGAAACAATTTTATTTTCTAGGGAAGTCAAAAAATTGAAGAATGCTAAGGTAGAATCTTTAATGATGATCTGAAGAAGGCATAAGAGGTATGCTCATGATATTTCATAGTCACTTCTTTTGGACAACATGGTTTTGGCTGTCAATAATTCTTGTTTCCTACAATGAGTTATCTCACATAGGCTTAGAATTATTGATAAGTAATCCATTGCTTAAGGTTACAAAGTTCAGTGATTTATGAATCATGTTTGACAACAAAATCCAAAGTGGGAGATTGTTGGGACCAAGTTAGATGGATAAGGAAGTAAGAAAAGTTTGTTGTTACAGAGTGTTGTCTTTTTTTGTCAAAAATCTAAAAAACTTCACTTTGTAAAGAACATGAAAATCAGACAATGCTTTTCTAATTTGTATTTTACAATCATCTCAAGTTTGGAGAACTTGTGGTGTAACCCGTATGAAGGATAAAGAGAGTCAAGATGTTTTTCTGGAAAAAACACATTTTGACATCATAATATCCAAAAAAATAAAAAAGGCCAGAAGAAGGCACGCAAGTGGCCATGCACAAGTGGCGGCACACAATTTCTGTAGAGACACACAAGTCATATTTCAAAAATAGCATTATTTCAGAAATATGGAAAAGGAATGAAAGTGTCACGCAAGTATTGTCGCGCTGGTGGTGGCGCATAGGTGGTGGCTGCAGGTGGTGGCGCGTAGGTGGTGGCGCGTAGGTGGTGGTGCGCAGGTGGTGGCACGCAGGTGGTGGTGCGCAAGTATGGGTGCACAGTTATTGGCAAGCAATTCTAGGTTATGCAAGTCCTCAAAATGCCTATAAATAGATTACTAGAATCCTCATATCTTAAGGCTTAATACTTGAGAATTATCTTTGAGCTCTGACCGCGCAAATAGAGAATTGGGCGCGCAAGTTGAAGATTCTTAGAAGGCGCGTAGGTTGGGGGTGTGCAAGTTGGAGGGGCGTAGGTGTTAGTTGGCATGCATGTTTTAAGAAGGTAGCGCATCTAGATGGAAACACACAAGAAGATGTGCACAAGTTCTAGGCGCACAGGTTTAGGACACGTAGGTCAAAGTGGGCACACATGATGCTTTGCTCCAGGGGTTCCTACCAGCTTTTGGGTAAGAAAGAAGAAGAACAGGCTCGCAAGTATAAGGTGCGCAGGTATAGGTCACACAGGTCAATGTGGGCGCACATGCAGTATTGCTCCAGGGGTTTCTTCCATCTTTTGGGTAGGAAATTGAATATTTTCATTGAATTATTTTATTTTTATAAGCTCATTAAGAAGAATTGATCCATTATATTACCCTATTTGTGCTAAGAGGGAGCATACACACTATTGGATTGTTTTCAAAGTGTTTCACGAGTGTAAGGCTATATCCTACTCATTTTATTCCATATCAAAGGATTGTTTTCTAGTGGATTGTGTGGTACTGGATTGTTTCTATACCATAACAAGGACGTAGCTACTCTTGTTGAGTAGTGACCCTTGTAAATCATGTGTTCATGTGGTTGTGTGTGTTTAGTAGGGAAAAAACTTATTAACAAGAGGTGAAGGTTGTTTCAAAAAGGGAAAACATAAAAAGAAAAAGATATCACTGATTCACCCCCTCCCCCTCTCGGTGATACTTGGATCCTAACTAGGAACTTCAGAATCACTTAGTTATTTATTTACAAGATCTCCTATGAGCATCATAACTAATTTGAAAAGTCCTAAACTCATATTCAAGTTTGATAATGTTTTCCATGAGGATTCTTGTTGCATCTGAATTCTGATTGATTGCTTGTTGAAGCAGTTGACATATCGAATCAATTCATTGAAATAAAATAATGGTATTCACGAGAATCTTCATGGAAAGAACTAAAAAATAATTTCCTAAGGATGATGAAGATTCTGAAGAAGATTCTTTTATTAGTGATGGAACTTTATCTTCACCAAATTATTTCCTCATTGATGTTCCAGTAACACCCATCTTTACTTTTTCAAAAAAAAGTTTATTTGGTGAATCAACAACCACTTTATTACCTTCTCAGCCTTAAATATTTCCTTTTCAACTTTCTGAGTTTTATTATCACCATCAAAAACATGAATAATTCTATCATCGTCAATATCATCTTCTTTGTAAGCCTTATCATCAACCTGTTAAACAATATCATCATTGCTACACTCATCATCTGAGGGCACATTATTGACCTCATCTGAAGCATCAACATCTTTTGTAATAGATTGACCTTCAAAAATTATCTTGGTGGATTCATCTTAGGATGTTTGGATTGAAAACATGTTATAAGGAATTTCATTTTCTTTATATTCCATAACCATTCGGATCACATCATCAAATTTATCTTCTTCTTCCTTTTGTTCTTATTTAGGTTTTAGAATTGAAATATCATTATTTATTTTATCTAAACTATATTCTTAATTTTCACTAGATCTTTCAAGAATTATATGGTACCTAAACTTTTTAAGATTCCTTCTTAGTATCTCTTAGTAAGGCTTGAAAAATCTCAGATTATGACATTTTCTTATTCATATTCAGTTCTTTAGCTTGAATCTCAAGCTCTTCTTTTTCTTATATATTTAAGGCCTTATCCTTAGTATGGTCTAATCCAAAAATTACATAGCCTTCCTTATTTTTATTCTTATTCTCTATCCGTTTAGAAACAAATTCATCTAAAAATATCTTCCGTTTCTTATTCATGGGTGGAGAAGATGAGGGTTTGACAGCTGGTGCTTGTTCTTTCTATTCCTTCTCTTTACCTTTCCTTTTCTTAGGGGTTGGTTTGTAACTTTCACCAACTTATCATGTATTTCTAACTGCATGATCATCCTTATCATGAAGATCAGAGAACACTCATACCTTAACACTGAAACCAATATTAATTCTTCTCATATTATCATCACAAAAAAACATTATCTTTACAACCTTGTCCTTTGATTTGTAAGGGACATTGATAGATTGGAATTATAAGACAATAATAATCGACAAGATTGTAGGGTACATTATGATCTAAGAATCTACAGTACCATTCTTATCATGGATGATTGTTAACATACTGTACTTGATGAGGTTTATCTTCCTTATATTCACTAAGAAATCCATCATGAAGATATCACATATCTTAAGGGAATCCTTGTCTCCATTCCTTGAAATCAAGAAACCATGCATCTAGAGAGCTATAAATCTATGAATGGTTAAAAGATGAGTGATATTTTGTGTATTAACTCATTTATGTAAAAGGCAATCAGTAGACTTAACCTTCTTAAAATGAACCTTCTTTATTAGGTATTCTATATGATAAAAATGTTTCTTCTTTATCATAGAGAATTTCCAAGATACTAGAAGCCTTGTTGAAAGACAAAGAATAAGTCTTCCCATAACTCTTGAATGAAAACTTTTATTTCCTCCTTGTTAAGAAAAATGAAATATATCATATAATTATATAACAATATCAACATATACTATATCTTGTCTCTTCTCATTGTCTATACAAAGACATTCCCATCCATTCTACTTTAGATTTTTGAAATCAATGAATCATACCTGATAAAGAAATTTGGATCAACCATCCTTTCTCTGAAGATTATCCAATACTTAATTTCATTATTTGAGGCCATCCGATTCTATGAGAAAACATCTAGAGAGATTCAGATTTTAAGGAAAAAATGAATAACTGATTGGAATACATGAAGGGAAGTAGCTCTTCAGCACAATATCATAGATAAATCTGATGTGGGACGTGAATAGATGTGTCATTTATATAGGTTTTTTGGTGATAGTTAATATTATTTAAATAATAAAATGGTTTAGATTATATTTATATGATCTCATGGTTGATATCAATTCTGAATAAGGATTTATAGGCTCTGATCATTTTATGTTTCAAGGGAAAATAAAATTTATAGAAAGTGAATCTGATAAAGTTTTCTTAAAAAAAGATCAAAAATACAAAAAATCATAAATGAAATTATGATGATATAGATAAGGAATCATACCTTCTAGTTTGATTAGAAATATTTGTTGGTATTTATAAGGATTCTCTTATAAAACTAATGTTCAAGAAAATTTATTAGGGAAAGAAACAAATTTAGGTTAACAAAAGTTTATATTCCCAATAATATTTGGAAAAGAGAATATAAAAGAGTAAAAAAATTTAATTAACCTATGAAAAGGAGTATCTTAATGTGAGGATATAGGTTTAAAGATTATGTTAATATGTAGGATTACCTTATGGTTATCATTCCTGACTTTTGTTTTATGTATTCAAATATATCGAAGGGTAAATTTTTTGAAAATATGGCATTATGTTTGTCCTAAATTATGATAAATCAAAAAATAATATCTCCATTTAGTGTGTGATCCATAATAATGTGATGCCTAATATCAATATGTTTTTCAATACAGTGAACTATAGTGTTTTTACATAGGTTCATGGAACTATTGTTCTCACACATTATTTGAGTTTTTGTAAAACTCAATCCATCATCTATGAGTGTGTGTTTCATCCACAAAACATGAGCATAATAGCTTCCCGCTACTACATATCCATCTTCAGTGGTGAAAAGGGTTAATGAGAGTTGTTTAATGCATGACCTAGAAACTAATAAATCTCTTATGAAATGATATGTTCTTGATTTAATTTTTCTATCCATTCTACAACCACTAAAGTCAGCATCTGAAAAATATTTTTAAAACAAAATCACTGCTAGAAGAATAAAAAAGTCATAAATCTATGGTTCCCATTAAATATATAAAAATTAATTTCACTACTTTTAAATGGGATTATTTTAGATTATATTGATATCATTTACATAATAATACTTAAAACATTATGCTTAGACAACTAGATTTTAAGTATAATAAACTTCATATCATGCCTATAAAAGATGTTTGATCTGCTGGTTTCCCAGCTTCATTATGATCAAGACTTTTTGAGGTACTGATTGAAGTACTTATAATTTTAGTGTTTTAATATCCATAATTATTAAGAATATATTTAATATAGTTATGTTTTGGTATATATGTTCCTTCTAGTTTTTGTGTAATTTGAAAACCAAGAAAAAAATTTAACTCATCCACCATACTTATTTCAAACTCAGATTTCATGAGATTTGGAAATGAATCAGGTAAGGATAATTGAGTTGATCGGGATATAATGTCACCAACATAAGTTTGTACAATCAAATAATTTTTCTTATATTTATTTTTCAAAAGTGTGGGATCATCCATTCCTTTAAAATTATTTTTTTTGCAAAAAAAATAAACTAATTTTGTCATACCCGGATCTGGGGGATTTTTTCAGTCCATATATATCTTTGGTGAGTTTGTAAACATGTTCAGGATGTTTTTTATCTTCAAAAATAGAAGGTAGTTCAACATAATCTTCCTATTGAACATATATATTAAGAAAATAACACTTCACATCCATTTGAAAATGATTGAAATTGAAAAATGCTGGAAAGTATAGAAGAATATGAATAGATTCAAAACATACTGAACATGTTTACAAACTCACCAAATATTTAATCCAGTCATCATCACCTAAAGCTTCATCATTTATTTTAGTTTATAATTGGGAAAGAAGTGGTAGATGCTCTACATCATTTTTGATAACTTCTAGTCCTTACATGTCGATTTACATCACCAATGATAATATCTCTAGGATGATTCTTCTAAAACAGCTGATTTCGGTTTAGTAGAACTTATTCGTCAACATAAGGAAAAAAATCTTCTAGGGTATATAATTCATAAATATTTTCTGAGTATTTTCCTTATTAGAAGAATCTTCCACCAATGGTTGATAATTAGTTTATGAAAACACATCTGAATATGTAGGTTGGGGTTGTCTAAAAAAATGATCAAATTTAACATGTATTATTTCTTCAATAGTATAATCATTTTTTTTAAAACTTTATAAGACTTAAAAGTAGTGGAATAGCCTTTGAAAAATCATTCAGCGAATTTTGGGGTGAATTTATGTAAGTTATCTTTATGATTCAAGATGAATACTTTTCATCCAAATAATCTGAAGTTAGAAACATTAGGTTTTCAAACGGTCCATAATTAATATGTTCTTTTATTAAGAAAAGGTCGGATTGAAACATGATTTATAGTATAAAATGTAGCACTGATAGATTCATCCCCAAAGTGGTTAGGAAAAGAGTGTTACCTCATCATGGTTCTTATTATCCCTTGAAGAATACAATTTCTTCTGTCAACATCACCATTTTTTGTAGGAGTTCCTAAAGCTAAGAAGTTATGAGTAGCAGCATTCTAACTGTAAAAATAATCAAAATGTGAATTTTCTAATTCTCCCCGATGATCAATATGAATATTTATCAATGGACTGTTTTTCTCATTTTTATATTTGGATAAAAATATTTAAAATATGAAAATACTTCATATTTCATTTCTAGAAAATAGACCCATATAAATCTAGTGTATTTATCATCTAAAAAATACATTATATTTGCCGCCAATACTTCTTGTTTGTGATGGACCAAAAAAATCCATATGAACTAGCTGTAATTCACCAAAACTTAAGAATTCAATAATTTATTTAATGTTTGTCTTATGTTTCTTTTCATATTTATAAGGATTTGGAACATTTGAAGAATAAAATATATAAACCAGTAGATCTTTAAAAAGTCTTTTCATTGATAATTTTCCTAGTTTCCTAGGGGTACAATGTCCTAGTATCATATTCCATTACGACGATTCTTCTTCCATTTCCCCAAGGCAAGGTAGGTCTTAGCTCCAATGGTATTCTACAAAAAGTGTATAAACATTCTCATTCATATGGATAGAGAGAATATGTAACATCCCAGGTAAATAAAGAATATTAATTTTTCATATTTATTAATATTTGTGAATAAAATATTAATATTACTTTAAATGGAATGCTATGCTCGATGGCGTACCCAATACGCAGCAGCGAGTTTCTTTGAAATTTTACGTTTCAGTCTAATAATAAAATAACATTATTTTAAATGGTAGTTAACGCCAAGCTTTTGTAATGATGGGAATGAACAGAAATAACTACAAAATGATTATATATGTTTGTCAAATATTTTTACTTTTATCCAATAAATGTTATAGGCTTAAAATGCGAATGAATCCAATTTTAAGCGTAAATATTATAATATTCTTTAAATGGGCGATTAATCACCTTTTGATGGTGAACCATTTTTAAATCCACTTTTTAAAAAATTTATATGTTATATTGGACCAAATAAAATCCTTCTTCATAATCTAGACATCAAAATTTACATTGTGTAAATTATTGTTATTTTTCCAATAAAGATCATTTTTAGTGAAAATGTTGTATTTTAATTAAAAATCTCCTTTTAATTTGATTTATTTATATGGATAGATTATCATTTTAATTGGTTTTAAAGTTTATTTAGAATATATTTTTACAATTTAATCCAATGGTGGTCATTGGAATTTATTTGACTTTGAAATTTGACTTAAACTAGTGTCAATATTTTGATATATTTTTTTTCTTAAAAAATGATATTTGTTTTGACAATGGGAATTAATTATTAAATTTATCAATGCAACTTATATGTTTTTAATTTTGTAAAATAGATATCATTTTTGAATTCAGAATATCAAATATAGATTAGGGTGAATTTTTGGTATTTTTTTGATAAACTTCAATTATTGATGAATACTGAAACCACTAAGTGGTAGTTAAAAAACTGATTTTTCGTTTAAATGAAAATTTACCACCTCTATGATTTGAATTTAAAAAATCTAACATACATGGTTGTTATTAGTCTGTAAAATGTGGTTCAATGGGATGAAAATATTTTTTTGTGAATAGTTACTTTTAAGTTTTATTAATCGCGATTAAAGATAATTAATGTAATTTAAGGTGAAGATAATGTTATAATAATATGAAATGAAATTGACATATGTCCTACCTTTTTGTATGAGTCATGGCCGACCAAGACAATACATGGGTCAACTTGGGGATCCCATGGACCCACAAGGGTAAGAAAATGACAATAATAACTTTTTATTTAAAGTTAAAATAAAAATGTCACAAACATGTATTGTTTTACTAAAAGAATTTTTACATGGGGTTATACAAGTCATATTTTTTACTATAAATATTCATTGGAAATCTAAAAAGATTTCCTACATCATAGTAGTTTTTTTATAATTTGTAGACATTAAATAAATTAATTAATTTATGACGCCATGATGATGCAACGATTACCTCATTAATGAATGATTTAAATAAAATGAAATGATAATGTAAAATCTAAGACATACACTTGTCAAAAACCTATTGGATGTGTGGATTTAGTACCCTTATCACCTTATCCTAGAAATGTATAATTGTGGGACTGTTGATATCCGAAAATCATTTTATAATAAAGTTACTTTTCAAGAATTTCCAAGAGTGCCCCTCCTCCCTCTTATAAAAGGCCCCCACCTCTACCTCCTTACCCACACCTCTAAAGCCCTTGGATCATCCAACCTCTGCTCATATTGTCTATCCACATCCCTCTATTACTCCAAGAAGCCTTACTTTGGGCAGAAGTCTTTCCAAGGAAGTCTTTGAGCTCAAATCAAAAAGAGTTAGCTGATTTGAAGGTAATGTCTTCTCTTACGTTCTTTTGTTTTATCTTGCTTCTCCAATACCCTAAGCTCTTTTTATTCCATTCTTTTGTAACAACACCAGTATCTTAAGGATACTAGGATTCTGTTATGAGGATGATTAGAGCTAGACTCATACACATGTCCATCTAATGGTTAAAGAACATACTATTTCTGTGGGTGTCGAATTACTCTCTCACCAAACGATGATTGTTCAATATTATTTTAACACCTCACATGGTGGCCATTAAGATGTAACTGTATTTATATATTATATATAAATTTTTTTATGTTTTCATTATGATTCTGTATTTTTCATTTATGACATACCTTTATGATTTCTATAATGGGTAAATGCGATAATTTCATTTTAGGAAGTGCGGACTACCACCCCCTCAATGTGATTTGAATCGTTAATACCATATGTGGGATGTATAAAGGATGGATTTAATAATGATATATATTATATTATACTATAATTACAATATAACTATGTATCATTATTTTTTTAATTCCATTAAATTATGAAATAGAAATGATAGTAGTGTTTATGCGTACGTACGGCTTACCGTCTCCATGAATGGTACATTTCATTTCTTATCTCAAAATGTTATGTACTATTATAAGTACATATATATAATCAATATATATTTCATATATTACATATAAATTATGGATTTCATTCTGTAATTATAATAAATATATATCTCGTTTATTTTAATTCCATTAATATGATAAAGAAATGAAAGTAGCGTTCATGCGTACGTACGGCCTACCGACTCCATGAACGGTGCATTTCATTTTTAATCTCCAAATGTTATGGAATAGTATAAAATGAATATATACTACATATATATGGTATTTAAATCATTAATACTATTCTAGAGATGATGTACCTATAACTACATGGAAAATTCTTTTCCAACAAGTTCAATTTTGACTCATGTACTGCACATCGACAAAAACATTTGATATGAACTCACATTATTAACCAATTATTATAACATTATAATATGTGATATGAACTGAATAATAATCATTAAAAGTGGTCCTTAAGTAATTATAAATTTATCAAAGTTTATTATTCAGAAATATAAAGAAACGAATAAGACAAGTCGGACTTGAGGTAAGTGATCCTACCTCTCTCTTCGTTTTAAGTACTCTCTTTTATTTCATTTCTTTTAAGCTAAACCATCTTGTGTTTGGGGATGTTCTTTTAAATTCCTCATTCTATATTTTTTATTTTCATATTAATAGAGAACCTATTTGATCACATGAATCCATTTTTGGAAGTTTTATGTGGCACTGTTAGGCTGCCGAGTTTTCGTAAGGGATTTTTCATCTCACTTTTATTCCCATGATATTTATGCTACATTTGCCACCATTTCCTTTGATTGGTGCATGTACTGACCATTATTCTACTATTTTTGTAATATACTTTCGTTTATGAGTATTTACATCAATGTTTTATAGTCATTCTTTCATGGGGTGTACATTTTGACAGTTACCCAGGTCGGTAAGTGAACCTATCACCCTCATCTTTTTAAAAAGACTTCTTTATTTTATGTCTTTTAATATACATATTATTATGTTGGGATATGTTCTTATATATATTTATTTGATGTAAATTTTATGTTCAAGTGATGACATACCATTTTCTCTCTCATCAACTCATTTTATAAAATTTAAAGTGACGTTGTTAGGTTGTCGAATTCTTACAATGGAACTTCATAACTCGATTTCAATCCATTGGCTTAAACTTGTACTCCTTGAATATGTCATGATATGAATATGTGTGAATTAATCTGATTGTTTTACATTTAATATCCACTTATATTGGGTGTATTTATATTTGTTACACATAAATTATGTAATTGATTTATCCTTAATCTAAGGATATCGTCTTTGTATGGGACTTTGCCTCAATATCCTTTCATTGAGGCATATTTTGTTTTATACACAAATTTCTTTTATACAGTGTATAAAACCCTTTTACTTTTACTTTTATTCAAAATGAATCTTTTCTGTTCAAAGTGTTTTACTAAATGAGAAAAAGTATGTTTCTTTATAACATACACGGTGACAACGACCTTTCCTCCGCTGTGAGTATTATTTGATACTTTGATTCCTCAACAAGTCGTAATGTTTTTAAAAGTAAATAAATACCATATACTATTTTATGTATTTTTGTATTGAAAATGGTGTTGATAATGGATTTTTTATGTCAATATATTTAAATGATATATTTTGGTTGAAATGTGGAAATTTTTTCTTTCCTTTATAATTGTTTTTTCTGTTATGATTTTATAATTTTACATAGACATTTGATGGGTGGTTACGTGATAAACCAGATGATGGGTGTTGCCGTGAATACCAGGATGGGTGGTTACGTTATAACCTCCAATGCATTGGGTATGGTAGTCAGCCGTATGGCTATTCCATGTAGTGATATGTGTGGAAGTTGACCGTATGGTTATTCCATTTAAGTATGTTAATGTCCCAAGTTACCTTTATATGTTATGTGTTCTTTATATGGGTTTAGGGTAATCGTTTGGTTACAATGGATAAGTAGTGATATTTTATTCAGTGAAGATTATTTACTACTTCATAATGTTGAAAAGTATTACCTTGATAAATTATTCATGGTTTACTTTTTGTTTTGAAAAAATAACAGTTTTCCTTCTTTGAGTATCCTTTACTAGGATTTTTATGCTCATCCCTAGTTTTTGAAATGTTCTCCACAGGACTTAATGATGAATAGGGTCAAGTATGGGATCAAGGAAAGACATGCTATCTAAAACATGGAACTAGACATGTTTCTTTTTAAGAGTTTTTATTTTATGGAAACTTAGTAGAAGTGTCTACTTTGTAATCTTTTGTGATGTAATAGTTATGTCCTAATTCCCTAAAACACTAAACATGAAACGATCCTCTATGTGAACTATTCATTTAATTAATGATTAGGTAATTTTTTAAGGTTGGGTCCTTACAGTTGGTATCAAAGGTTGGTATAGATAACTTTAGAGGTTAGAGTATTGTTTAAGCATAAGTGGCAAGTTGGGTATAACCATAATGGGTATTATATTAGAGGAACTCATTGTTTTTTTTGAATGTTAGAATTAGTTTGAGATAACTTGGATAACTATATCTTAGTGTTTATATTCCTTATTATTATATGATTATTTTAATGATATGCTCATACTGTCATTTTTGGTTTTAGTAAATGGCTAGAACAAACAGGATCCAAAGTAACAGTGGATATGAAGGAAACTGTGATAGTTTTCTGAGCGAGCAACTGAATGATATAGGAGCTGCAATGAGAACTCTTGTGTTTATCCTCAACCAACTATCTGGAGTCATGATTGACCACCTAAACCATGGTGATTTTTATAAGGCATAATATATACGATAAAAAAATCCCTACAGAAGTTCAGGTAATAATCAATAATGTTAAGTGTGTTTAAAAACCTATGTGTCAAAGATATGGAAATAAACACGTAGTAACATGTTTCAAAGGGACAAAAAGATGTTATAGATGTCGAAATAAAGGTCATAAAGTGAGAACCTGCCATGGAAAAAGGAAGCATCCAATTGACTCGTGGAAGGGGAAAGAAGTTCTTTCTTAGGGATCAATTGAATATATTAAATGTGGTGTGCATGGTCATTATGCAAACACATGTCCTACGAAGATGTTTCAGTAATAAGATCACCAAGATCGTACAAATCTTCGTTTACCAATACCTAATGCCATTCCGATTGAGGATGAAGAAACTGACAATGACTAATCAAAGATATAGATTATTTCTTTACATATGTTTTCCTATTTTGGAATCTTAGGATATGATTCATGATTTTGTTTGTATGAAAGAAGTATTTCAGAATAAGTTGGAAAGGAATGGTTATTGGATCCTGAATAATGTTGAATGTCTAAGAAGTCACCATATAAGGGATAAAAGAGTTACGGTAGATTTTAGGATGGTGAAATTTGTAAAAGTATTAACTCTCTTTTGATGAGGGGGTTACATTAGAAGACTTTTTATAGTATGTGTAACCCTGATGTTTGATATATGAAAATTTTATTCAAGGAATAGTTATCTGTTCTTTTGTGGACATAGTTATAAAAAACCATTTGGGTTTGTGTGATCCTTACTTTTGAGGAAATTATGGGTTACAATATGTAATGATGGAAAATGAAAGTCATGAGGTAAAATTGAGGTTAAATTATGTTATGGTTATTTTTGATGATTTTATCTCTTTTTTGGGAATGTTTTGAGAATTATATAGTTTTGGAAAAAGGACAACACAAAAACCGTGTGACAAACCGTCACGTCGAAAAAAGCTGTGGGAATTGAACCCACATCCAAAGTGCGACCGGTATTAATCACCTACCACTGGACTACATGATGTCCCTGGTTAGTATGAAAAATTCTTTTTAGTTATATAATTTTATGAATCAGGAATAAGTTGATTTTGGGTTATCTAGGAAAATATTGACCTATCATGGAGGATATATGATTAGGTTAATTACTTTTCAATATGAGAATTTAAGAGAAACTAATGTTATTTGGAGATAAATATTAATTATTACCTTGGAAGACTATGTGATTAAATCCTTCAAATATTTTTGTTTTAATTTTAGTTTGGTTTAATTTGAAGAATTTTATGGACAAGTTGTTTATCAAATGGTCTTCATTGAACTTTGGGTTGTGTTGGACAAATTTGGGAGATTAAGAATAGATTTTCTATTTATAAAGGATTATCCTTTTGTGGATTATCTGATCATGTTCTAACAATTTTGCTTTTGGTTAAAGTCTAAAGACATAGGAAATATATAGTTCTCTTTTGTGTATTAGGTGATTCTCTAGATGTTGATTATAGCGCTCTTAATGTGAACAAGTCATCTTAAATACTCGTCTTTTGGAGGAAAAAATGAGTTTGTGTAAGAAATATAGTAAGAGATAAAAGTCTAAATGACAAGAAAGTATGTTTCCTTGTGATTTAGTTAATCTCATAAATAAAATCCTCAATGAAAATTAACTTAAAACTAAAATGTTGTCTATTAACTTTTCCTACATGGGAATCAAATACTGTTTATCCCATCATAAGTTTGTGATTTTCTGGTGGTTAACTTTCTCCTAAACATGTATCTATCACTCTCCATTAGAACGTAACCGTTTGTTTTTTTTCATCCATATTCATGTTTTTATGGAATACTAGTACCTGTTGTCTTGGTCGACCTTGGTACTTTTCTTTCTTTCTTTTAAAGTGATAGTTTAATTTAATCCTTTTCCGGTGCGGGGTTTCAATGATGTTTTCAAGCCCAGTTTTAAAATTGCGAGGACGCAATTCCCAAAAGGGGGGAAGGATGTAACATCCCAGGTAAATAAAGAATATTAATTTTTCATATTTATTAATATTTGTGAATAAAATATTAATATTACTTTAAAGGTAATGCCATTCTCGATGGCGTACCTAATACGCAGCAACGAGTTTCTTTGAAATTTTACGTTGCACTCTACTAATAAAATCATATTATTTTAAATCGTAGTTAATGCCTAGCCGTTGTAATGACTGGAATGAACAGAAATAACTACAAAATGATTATATATGTTTTTCAAATATTTTTACTTTTATTCAATAAATGTTTGAGGCTTAAAATGTGAATGAATCCAATTTTAAGCGTAAATCTTCTAATATTCTTTAAAAGGTCGATTAACCGCCTTTTGATGGAGAACCCTTTTTAAATCCACTTTTTGAAAATTTTATATGATATATTGGACCAAAAAAAATCCTTTTTTATAATCTAGACATCAAAATTTACTTTGTGTGAATTTCTGTTATTTTTCAAATAAAGATCATTTTTAGTTAAAATGTTGTATTTTAATTCAAAACCTCCTTTTAATATGATTTATTTATAATGATGGATTATCTTTTTAATTGGGTTTAAAGTGTAGTTAGAATATATTTTTACCATTTAATCCAATGGTTGTCATTGGAATTAATTTGACGCTGAAATTGGACATAAACTAGTGTCAATCTTTTGATATATTTTGTTTCTTAAAAACACGCTATTTGTTTTGACAATGGGAATTAATTATTAAATTGATTAATGCAACTTATATTTTTTTAATTTTTTAAAATAGGCATCATTTTTTAATTTGGAATATCAAATATATCTTAGGGTGAATTTTTGGTATTTTTCTGAAAAACTTCAATTTTTGATGAATAGTGAAATCATTAAGTGGTAGTTAAAAAACTGATTTTTCATTTAAATGAAGTTTTACCACCTCTGTGATTTGAATTTAAAAAATCCAACATCCATGGTTGTAATTTGGATGTAAAATTTGGTTCAATGGGATGAAAATATTTTTTGGTGAATAGTATCTTTTATATTTTATTAATCGCGATTAAAGGTAATTAGTGTAATTTAAGGTAAAGATAATGTTATAATAATATGAAATGACCTTAACACATGTCTTAACATTATTGGATGAGTCATGGACGACCCTAAAAATCCATAAATCAACTTGGTGACCCCATGGAGACACTTGGGTAAGAAATTGACATTAATAACATTTTATTTAAAGTTAATATAAAAATGTCACAAACATGTATTGCCTTACTAAATAAAATTTTACATGGGGTTATAAAAGTCATATTTTTTACTATAAATATTCATTGGAAAGATAACAAGATTTCCTACATCATAGTAGTTTTTTTATAATTTTTATACATTAAATACATTAATTTATTTCTGACACCATGATGATGTAGTGATTACCTCATTAATGAACGATTTAAATAAAATGAAAGGATAATGTAAAATCTAAGACATACACTTGTCAAAAAACTATTGGATGGGGGGATTTATAACCCTATCACCTTATCCTCGAAATATATAATTTTGGGACCTTCGATATCCTAAAATCATATTATAATAAAGTTACTTTTTAGGACTTTCCAAGAGTGCCCCTCCTCCCTCTTATAAAAGGCCCCCACCTATACCTCCTTACCCACACCTCTCAAGACCATGTATAGTCCAAACTCTGCTCATATTGTCTCTACACATCCCTCTATTACTCTTAGAAGCCTAACTTTGGGAAGAATTAATTCCAAGGAAATCATTGATCTCAAATCAAAAAGAGTTATCTGATTTGAAGGTAATGTCTTCTCTTATGTTCTTTTGATTTATTTTGCTTCTCCAACCCCCTAAACTCTTTTTATTCATTTCTTTTGTAACAACTCCAGTATCCTAATGATACTATGATTTTATTATGAGTAGGATTAGAGATATAATCATACACACCACCATCTAATTGTTAAATAACTTACTGTTTCTGTGGGTGGTGAATTACTGCCTCACCAAACGATGATCGTTCAATCTTCTTTTAACACCTCACATAGTGGCCATTAAGATGTAACTGTATTTATATATGATATATAAATTATATTTATGTATTCTTTATGATTCTATATTTCTCATTTATGCCATTCCTTTATGGATTCCATAATGGGTAAACGCGATAATTTCATTTTAGGAAGTGCGGACTACCGCCCCCTCAAAGTGATTTGAATCATTAATACCATATGTGGAATATATAAACGATGTATTTAATAATGATATATATTATATTTTAATTTAATTACAAAATACCTAGGTATAATTATTTTTTTAATTCCATTAATGTATGAAATATAAATTAAAGTAGCGTTAATGCGTACGTATGGCTTACCGTCTCCATGAATGATATATTTCATTTCTTATCTCCAAATGTTTTGTACTATTATAAGAACATATATATATATATATATATATAATGGATATATATGTCATATATTACATCTAAATAATATATATCATTCTTGAATTATAAAATATATCTCTCTCATTTTGTTTTAATTCCATTAATATGACAAAGAAATGAAAGTAGCGTTCATGGGTACGTATGGCCTCCCGTCTCCCTGAACGGTGCATTACATTTTTTATCTCCAAATGTTATGAAATAGTTTAAAATGAATATATACTGGATATATATGATATTTAAATCATTAATACTATTCTGGAGATGATGTACCTATAACTACATGGAAAATTCTTTTCCAACAAGTTCAATTTTGACTCATGTACCGAACATCGACAAAAATGCCTGATATGAACTCACACTATTAACCAATTATTATAACATTATAATATGTGATATGAATTGAATAATAATATTTAAAAGAGGTCATTAAGCAATTATAAATTGAACAATGTTTATTATTCAGGAATATAAAGAAATAAACAGGACAAGTCGGACTTGATGTAAGGGATCCTACCTCTCTCTTCTTTTTAAGTACTCTCTTTTATTTAATTTCTCTTAAGCTTATATTTCTTATGTTTGGGAATGTTATTTTATATTCCCCATTATGTACTTTTTATTTTCATATTATTAGAGAACCTATTTGATCTCAAAAATCCATTTTGAAATTTTATGTGGCGTTGTTAGGCTGTCAAGTTTTCATAAGGGATTTTTCATCTCACTTTTATTCCATGAGATTTATGCTACATTTTCCACCATTTACTTTGAGTGGTGTATATACTGCCCATTATTCAACTCTTTTTGTAATATAAATTCTTTTATGAGTATTTACATCAATGTTTTATAGTCCTTCTTTCATGGGGTGTACGTTTCTAAAGTCACCCAAGTCGGTAAGGGAACCCTTCAGCCTCCTCTTTCTAAAAAGACTTCTTTATGTTATGTCTTTTAATTTACATCTTCTTATGTTGGGATATGTTCTCCTATATCTTTATTTGATGTATATTATATTTCCAAGTGATGAGATACCATTTTCTCTCTCATCAACTCATTTTATGAATTTTAAAGTGACGTCGTTAGGCTTTCGAATTCTTGTAAGGGAACTTCATAACTCAATTTCAATCCTTTGGGTTAAACTTGTACTCCTTGAATATTTCATTCTATGAAAATGTGTGAATGAATCTGATTGTTTTACACTTAATATCCACTTATATTTGGTATATTTATATTTGTTACACATAAATTATGTAATTGATATATCCTTAATCTAAAGATATCATCTTTGTATGGGACTTCTTCTCAATCTCATTTCATTCAGGAATATTTTTTTTAATACACAACTTTCTTTTATACGATGTATAAACCCCTTTGAATTTTACTTTTATTCAAAAGGAATCTTTTCTGTATGAGGCATTTTACTAAACAATAAAAAGTATGTTTCTTTTTAATGTACGCGGTGATAACGACTTTTCCACCCCCACAAGTATTATTTAATACTTGGCTTCCTCAACAATCCGTATTATTTTTAAAAGTAAATAAATACCATATACTGTTTTATGTATTTTTTTATTCAAATTGTTTTGATAATGGATTTGTTATTTCAATATATTTAAGTGATATATTTTGATTGAAATGTGGAAATTTCTTATTTCGTTTATAATTGTTTTATGTGTTATGATTTTATAATGGTACTTGGATATTAGATGAGTGGTTACGTGATAAACCAAATGACGGGTTGTGCCGGGAATACCAGGACGGGTGGTTATGTTATAACCTTCAATGCATTGGGTATGGAAGTCGGTCGTATGGATATTCCATGTAGTGATATGTGTGGAAGTCGACCGTATGGTTATTCCATTTATGTATGTTAATGTCCCAATTTACCTTTATATGTTATGTGTTCTTTATATGGTTTTATGGTAATCTTTTGGTTACAAAGGATAAGTAGTGATATTTTATTCAGTGAAGAGTGTTTACAACTTCATAAAGGTGACACGTATTATTTTGATAAAGTATTCATGGTTTACCTATTGTTTTGAAAAAATAACAGTTTTCCTTCTTTGTGGATCCTTTACTAGGCTCTTTATGCTCATCCCAATTTTTTTAAATGTTCTCCACAGGACATAAAGATGAATAGTGTTAAGTATGGGATGAAGGAAAGGCATGCTATCTAAAACTTGGATCTAGACATGTTTCTTTTAGTAGAAGTTTCTTCTTTGTAATATTTTGAGATGTAATAGTTTTGTCTTAATTTCCTAAAAATATAAACCTAAAAATATCCTCGATGTGAATTATTCATTTAGTTCATGATTATGTAATATTTTAAGTTCGGGTCCTTATAGAATAATGTTTTCTTTTGAATTGTGTATTATACATTTATCATTCATCAAATTCAAAAGGTAACCTTCATCACACAATTGAATAATGATTTTAAGGTTGTTATTACGACCTTTAACAAATAAAACTTTTGAAATTAATGCTTTTCCAAGAAGAACAGTATTACATATACCGAAAATATCTCCTTAACCATTGTCTCCGAAGGTTACTTTTCCAACTTTCATCTTAATAATCTTTTCGAACAAGTTTTTATTCCTAGTCATGTGTTGGGAATATCCACTATCCATGTACCATGTATTGTCGTTGTCACTTCCTTTATTTTTTTGGAAATAAAATAGTTAGATTCTCATAATATAAAATTTATTGGATCCAACATTTTTAGGATGTAAAATCTTAGGTATCCACATTTTCTTATAAAAGAAATCATTATGAAAACATAAGAATTGGGTTATATTCAAAGAGTATATTTTCTCCCAATGTCCACCACATTGACACTTAGTAAAAAAGGACCACATTGGGGTAAAAAATAGTTGTGACTAAAAATAGGGTTTTAATGAGAATAATGAAATCTAGTACTATTTTTTGAGAGGATGAAGTTGTGAATACATTTTGTCAAATTCTTTCTTTCCATGTGTAATGTTTGACATAAGTTTCTTTAAATTAATGTTTTTCATATTTTAGACTAATGACTAAATTATTATCATCATGGCCATTAGTCTTAGGATTTATTTTGTCTCTAAAACATTTTTCTTGGAAATAACAGTTTCAAGATCCATAGAATGTTTATCCTTCTTAGAATAAAATTCCTTAAGGTTTTTGGGAACATATTCAAAATCAATAATTTTCTAGTCAAGATATTTTAATAGATTTGATAGTTATTTATTTAAAATTGATATTCTAAAATTTTCCTACACAAATTTTTTATTGATCTTACTATTATAATTTTCATGTAACTTGGAAATACTAGATACTTCTTCAAAAGAAGTTAAAGTATTATTTTTTGAGGAGGAAGATTCTTCAGTTGAAGATTCATAAAATTATTCATTAGTAAAATTTAAATTTAAATAAATATTGGTTAATGATTTCACAGTATTTACCTTATCCACGAGACATTGATTATTAGTTGGAATTATAGCATAAGACGAATATTATTATATCTAGAATATTCAATATTCAAGGATTAATCTGAAGAATCACCACTACTAGAACTCCAAGGGTTATTATCTTTCAGTAATTTCTTATACAGAGACTTGTAGTACCTCTTCTTGTTTATTTCAATATTCATATCCTTTCTTTCATTCCTTTTGAACATAGGACAGTCTTGTCTGATATGACCAACCCTCTTTCCTTCATAACAAGTCACTTTTGAATCTTTATTATCCTTTCTGTCTTTCTTCTTGAATCTATATTGGAAGTCTTTCTTTTACACAATCTTTTTTTTTGATAAATGTTAGAAATTTCATTCTAATAATGATAACTATAAATTGATTCAAATATAATAGTAGATTTATTCGATTTTGATCTTGTAACTCTTTCAGGAGTCTTATATTTTGTACGATTTTATGTATTAGTGAAAGAAACACTCCCATTGAATTTTTTTCTTATTTATCAATACATCTCTTTTCATTATAGATTCATACTATAGAAGATTCCTAAATAACTCATCAATCATGATTTTTTGAAACATTCATATTTTCATCAATAGATGTTCTTTTAGATTCCCACTCACTGGGCATAATATCCATTATCTTATCCAAAATAATCTCATAATTATGTCCTCTCTCACCAATAGACCAATGGATATTGACGAGATTCACAAAACATTGTTAATCCTTTTTTATTGGTTATCCATAATGAAGCATAAAACCATGATATTTAGTAATAATAATATCTCTTCTTGTTTCAATAACCATGGATGTGCCAAAATGCGTGACTTATAGTTTCATCCAGATGATATTAGCATCTTCACAAGGTGAAATATAACTATAGATTTTTCAATTCATAGAACATAATAAAGTATTTTACACCTTAATGTTTAGTTGAAACTTGTTTTTTCTTAATTGGTGAATTTTCTTATTTCCTGGTGAAGAATCTTGTAGTCGCTAGTAAACATTAAAAAGTTATCTACATTGGAATTGACAATAAAAGTCTCTATCATGTCTCTCCAATATTCATATTCATTTCCATCAAAGATTGTGGGTCTGGAAGTATTTAAATTTTCTATAGAACCAATGTACATTCCTTCTATTATATAAGAAAAAAGATCTTTTCCACAAAAAGGATTATTAGTAAAAGATTATAAACAATGACTCTATAAAGAAATTATTATGAAAAATGTGAAAATGTAAAGATTTGAAAGAAAAGTTGTGCAAGAAAACATATATGTATGTATAAGTATTTCAGAGACCTCCTCTGATAACAATTTCAGTATTGAGATGGATATGTATATTTCTCAATTATAAGTGGGGCGAATTGTTGTATTAAAAACATCAGTTTTTATCCTTCAGAAAATCGTTGTTTAACAAAGTTAAACATGACATATTCACAAACCCTCTTTAGTTCAAAACAAATAAACTAACTTTATAAGGATCTGATAAGATGGATCCATTGAAGAAATATAATAAAAGTTTTCTTAAAGAAAGATTATACCTTAAATAATATATAATATTATTTATATTAGAGTATACAAGTATAAGAAACTATAATAAAGAGGCAATTTCTTTTATTAACAAAATACAGTGAAAATAAAACTTGAAACAAAACAGGACGAGTATAAGAAATATTTTCACCAAAAGAGAAGGGTATCCAATAACCTTGGAAAAAGGTAACTTGATTTATACATTAAGGAATGTATATCTTACCCACAAAGGGTAATCCCTTGATATGAATATCAGAATGTATATTTGTATCCCTACAAGCCCTTGAACTCTAAGGTGATTAGTACCTCTATCTTCCTATCTAGAAAATCCCTCAATTGACCACAAATAATTAGATTTTCACTAGGCAGGTTGAACAAGATATTCTTAGCTTGAACAAGTTGTTCATAGAATTCACACAAAGAAAGTTTATGCAGAGCCTTGTAGAGTATCCCTTCATTCCAGAGATCAACATATCTCCATAAAGAACACTAGCACTCAACTCATTCAAATGGATTGGTATTTATAGGCATGGATTCTAATGGTCTACTTCCACATCCAATGGTCATATTTTCCCTTAATTTTTAGAGGGACCAGTATACATATCACTAATCCAATTGTTAGTTAAAAATAGATTGTACGACATCGTTTCATGTAAGATTACTTGGGAGACATTATCATGTGTATCAAAAAATATAATATAATAAAATAGTTTTATGAAACATAATCATAATAGGATCTGATAAAATTGGAACAATATGTTATGTAAGAAATGAAACTATAATAAATTTGAATAATCAGATTCTAAGGATAATAGAGAATCAATGTATGAATTCTGATGAATTAGGATCTGATTTATGATGTATTTGTAATCATATTTCAGAAGTATTTAGAATATAAATTTAGGAGAAATAAGAGTATAAATTATGATGAATTCAGAGTTTGATTTCAGAAGAAATCAATGTATTATTATATACGAAATCAAATTATGATTTCTGAAGAAATCTAAGTCATATTACAGAAGAAATCAGAGTCTAATTTCAAAAGAAATAATAGTTTGATTTTAGAAGAATTCAAGGTCTCATTTCATAAGAAATCAGATTCCAATTTTAGAAGAAATAGAAGTCTGATTTTATAAGAAAGGATTATCTAATTTCAGAAGAAATTGGATTCTGAATATATAAGAAATCGAAGTCTAATTTCAAAAATAATCAGATTCTGATTTCAAGAGAAATCAGATTCATAATTTGTGGGAAATCAAATTCTAAGGAACTGTAATGTTCTGAGTTAGATAAGGATCTGATTTTTGGACTTAATAAAATATGGATAGACTTGGTTTAAGAAAACACTATATAATGCATTGAATATAATGTTTTAAAACAAAAATCATCTTTGAGAAAGAGAATTTTCTTATAGAGAATGCTTCCAAGAGAAAGATAATTTTTCATAAGAAAATGTGTTTTTCATTTTCAAAACATAAAGGAATGGAAAATTCATAAAAAACTTATTGAATAAACATTAGTTTCTTTTAAAAGTTATAAATAATATTTATAATAAAAAATAGTTAATTTAAAATTACTTTAATTTTTCACTTAGATTTTTATCTCCAAAAGAATTGATTTACTTATAAAAAATATTTCTTAAGAATTTATAGTAAGTTTTATCTCTTATTAATTTTGAGGTCATTATTTTTTCCTAAAAACAATCACTTTCCCATTTTCATCTATTAGTTGATATTAAATTAAATATCCATATTCTATTAACCATGTATTGGATTATTTCTTAAACCAAATACCATTTCTACATATGGTGTTTTACTATGAATTTTATTTTCTTCACTGGGGACATACTCTTTTGAAATCATCACCCATATTTCTATAGATGATGTATGATCATGTTATATTATCTCAATTTATAAAATATTAAAAAATTATAATAGTTTTTCAATAAAAAATTTATATGGATTCTTTATTGAATTTTTATTCACCACTTTTATATGATGAATTAATTAGAATTAATAAGTGATAGATGGGGCATGTTATAGCTAATCTATACATAAGTTGGTCTCATGAGACAAACTAGTTGGGTTATTTAAAATATACCTTACATATTTATATATATATTCATAGTATAATAACATGACAATAAGATGATGATATTTGAAATTATGCATTAAATCATTATGAAATTAGTTATTGTTATATATGTGATTATGTTAATAGTTTTGATATCCATCGATATGTTTCAGGTTTATGTGATTGTTTAAATGACAATTTTGGATCCTCATTTATTCCTATCATATTTTTCTTAGTGCTTAAGTGATTGATAAAATAGAATTATTTTTATTTATAAACTTTTTTATAAATACTATGCCTTATTTATACAACATAGATTCCGTTTTATACTCTTATTGAACATTGGAGCTCTTTCTTATTTTATTTTTCATCACTGAGATATGAAGAATGAATAATCTAATGATTCCATGGTTATAAAATATTTACTTTCACAATTTTTTTATATTTTATTACCAATGTTAAATTTAAAGCCTTTTTGTATCCGGTTTACCAAGACTAATAAACTATATTTTTGTTGTTGAAGCGATTAGTTGAATCTATTGCCAATATAATAAACAAACCACTGGATATATACTACTAATATTAGGGAAATTATAGTTTGTATATGTGGATGTTTAGAATAAACTATAGGAATTAGATTATTATACCTTGATTTCGAAAATATCCAAAAAAATTATAGAAAGGTAAATATTATGTTGTATTCCAAAAAATAAATCCTTATATGGATACAATATGTGGACATGGTTTTGGAATAGATTCGTATAGGGGTAATAACTCTAAAATGGTTTGATTAAATATATTCCAACCATCATTATGGTTTACAATGAGTGTTCCCATATTGTGCACCTATTTTGACAATCTTGAGGGATATGCCTTGGTTATTTCATAATTTTTTTAAGAACCATTATGGTGAATAAGAGAATAAAACATATCAAAACCTATGACATGCCACTGTGATATGGGATAACCCATAAGTGACATAGTTTTATATTTCAATGTTTGATAATAAGTTTAAATTCATAAATACCACTTTTTTGTTTTATATGAGAGGAATTTACCATGATTAAATATAATTTGGGAGAAATTTATTGGAATAAAACCTTTTTGTTTAGTATATATTTTAGTGAGACGGTTAGTCAAAGAATAATGTCTTTATATTTTGTGAACCTAAGATTAAAGTTATTAATATCCTTTAGTTATAATATTATAATTGATGTTAAGGTAATTATAAAAAAATATTATTATTTCATTTTGTGGAAAAAAATAAGATATATAGAAAACCATTGTGGTTGAAAATTTAGTTGATGATTATTTTTATTTTTGAGGTTGTTCCACATATTTTTAGTAATTTATTTATCAATTATGTTAATATAGTCTTAGAAAATGGATAACTCATAGGTCAAGTGACAACCCATCACATCCATTATTTCCAAGAGGCATGAACCCACAAACAAAAGGAGATAAGGGTGTTGCACCTCCCACTTTCCTACTTGATTCCATAGTTAGTATGTTATTTTTTATTACATAAACGATCTGGAAGATAAAAATTATGTGGATTTGGGGATGAAAAGTATAGGATAAAAGATTTTTGAATTATTGGGATTTTGAATTAATTAATGATATTTTAGAATATGTTTTATTAGGTAGAAATAAATATTATAATTATTTTTTAGATACATAATATAGGATAAGATATTATTGAATTAACTTCCTTTTTCAAACCTTACATATTTATGGTTTCCTGTATATTAACTTTATTATTCCCATGTTCTGTGTTACCCTCTATTAGTCCATGAACATTTTTATTCACCTTTATGTTTATATTCAAGATTCCAATAACACTTATCCTTATTTGAGTACTTGATTATATGTTATTTTAGTTATCCATTACTTTTTTCACATACATTTTCAAAGGAATTATTATTATCCCTCTATACGATGTGGATTTTCAACAAAGTTATTTTCAAATATTAACCCTTTTATAGTCAAAATAAAATTATGATGTCATTATTTATTTAAAAGGGTAAAATTTGACACCCTGATACTTTAGAAAATATTTATCTTCAAATAAATTTAATTTCTTTGACATCATTCATTACACGCAATAATAAGTTTAAAAGAATGAGAATATACTTTTAAAATATTATTATTTTAACACGGTTCTTATAATCTATCCATTAAATTGGTAGGTATGAATATTATTAACCATATTGTGAAATAAATATAAGGATACAAATAAATTTAAATGTGTTGATTAATTCTATGGAAATATGAACTCAATTTTTTGTAAATTCATTTTATTCTTTTAAAACTAATTTTCTTGAAAAATTGTTCTTATTGATTTTTGTTAGTAAATATTATAATTAATCTATATAAATTTTATATGTTTTATTTAATTAATATTAAAAATAACTTCGGGTGATATTTTTGAATTTTTATAAGAATATTGATTTTCCAGGGAATAATGAAAATATTAATTTTTTTGAGAACATTATTTTTGTTTCAAGAATTTACAATGATAACATTTTTTTAAAATCGTTTATAATTAAAATTATTTCTTTTATATAGATAATAATAAAATTCAATTCATTTTAATAAATTTTATGTTTTCTTCTTTTATTAAACTATTTTTATACATAGAAGGTATTTTTCTAAAAAAATCATTATGGTTTATGTTTTTATATTAAATTATATCTACCACTTAAAGAAATTGAATCTTTAAAATGGATTCCATAGTTTAAATTAGGATGAAATTTTTTTGTAAATAATTCTCTTGTATTACTGCTCATTATGAAGTGTGACCATAGTAAATTATTATTACCATGGGTTAATTAGTTTTAAAAATGTATTAAGGAATCAAGTTGACTAACGAAATGAATTTATTTAATTTTATATATCTATTTCATCCATAATCATCCAAACTATAGAAATATGACCTTTTTCCATTTAACATTAATTTTGGCCTTAACAATATTCAAGTAAAAGTTAAAGTCAAAAATTTCACTTTCTTAATTTTATGATCTATAATATTTTGTGATAGTTGGTTATAAGGCCCCGGCCTTAAACCTTACTTAAACTTGAGTTATTACAAGATTACACATTGAGGATCTTTCTAGGTTTAGAGTTTTAGATAATTAGATCATGAAACTTGCATTACATTCCACATTTAAACAAGGTGGTTACATAAAAGACAATATTCATTCTTCCCATCAATGGAAACCTATTTAAAATAAAACACGGATTCTTTCTTGACACATCCTTGATATTATCGTCACATCATGTACCTTTCCCTTGACATGTGAAAAGCATTTCAAAAACTTGGGATGAGCATAAAAAGCTCAGTAAGGGTTATAAAAATATGGAAAGGAAACATGAGTTCATATATACATAAGAATGAAATCATACTTTACCCATAAAACATAGGCATATCAAATCATGAATAAATCATAGAAAACATAAGACATAAAGGTAACTTGAGGCATTCATAACATTCTTACGTAGGGAGTAACCCTCTTGGTTACGTTTGGAATACCCATCACAGTATATTCCCTAAATCTCTTCGGAGAAACATTAACGTTTCACTCCTTCGCGTTACCCAATGCATTGGAGAGCTATATCGGGCTCACCTGCCCATAGTTTATCACGGAACCACCCGTTCTTCATAACAATTCCCAAGAACCATAACATAATCGTATCACATAAACATGAACAAAGGAAACATAACATTTCCACATTTCAATCACAATATAACATTTTAGGATATTGAAATAATGAATCCATTCAAAAAGAAACCATTTCCAAAACCATTTAAAACATTTAATAAAGAGATTTTTGAATCAAAGTTTCCCATACCACCTTGAAGCTTTTAACATTTTAAACCATTAATATCCATATAAATAAATCCTTAAAACCATTTTGAAAACATGGATATTAATAAGAACAAATAATTAAAACATTTAAAACGATATTTTGGTTAAAGGGGTTTTACCAAAATTAGAGACACATGAATACAATAATCGAGGAATAACATTTAGTCAAAACTTTATAATATCATGAGAATAAAAGGATTCATGATACAATACTCCAAAGGACAGTATATACACCATATAAGAGTTAATTGGTGCATAACAACAATGAACCCTTAATAGAAATGTCAAATGTGATGAAATCCCTTATAAAGAAGGTATCCTTAAATTAAGGACAAATAAATCTCAAAAATATGTGTGACAAATATATATATACACCCAATATAAGTGGATATTAAGTGTAAAACAATAAAAGGTCATTCACACATATTCAATGGATGACATATTCAATGACTACAAGTTGAACCCAAAGAAATCGAAATTGGGTTAAAAAGTTCCCCTGACAGCCTAACGGCATCACATCAAAATGAGTTGATGAGAGATAAAAAGTGTATCTCATCACTTGGACATAAAATTTAATTCAATAAGGATGTATGAGAACATATCCCAACATAAAAATATGTAAATTAAAAGACCCAATAAAAGAAGTCTTTTAAAAAAGAGGAGGGTGAAAGGTTCCCTTACCGACTTGGGTATCTTTCAAAACATACACCCCATGAAGAAAGACAATAGGTCATTGATGTAAATATTCATAAACGAAAGTATATTACACAAAGAGTAGAATAATGGGCCGTACATACACCACTCAATGGAATTTGTGGCAAATTTAGCATAAATCTCACGGGAATAAAAGTGAGATGAAAAATCCCTTACGAAAACTCGGCAGCCTAACGACGCCACATAAAACATCCGAATATGGATTGATGAGATCAAATAGAGTATCCCATCATATTAAAATAGAATTTACAGCAAGTGGAATATAAAAGAAAATCCCCCAACATTGCAAGGAGGAGTTTAAAAGAAGTGACATAAAGGAGAGTACTTAAAAAGAAAGAGAGAGGTTAGATCTCTTACGAAAGTTCGGCAGCCTAACGACGCCACTCAAAACTTCCAAAATGGATTGATGAGAGAGAATAGTGTCTCTCATCACATGAACATAAAAATTACATTAAATGTAATATAAAAGAACATCCCAATCATAAGAAATATGAGCTTAAAATAAATGACATAAAAGAGTGTACTTAAAAAGAAAGAGAGTTGTAGGATCCCTTACCTCGGGTCCAACTTGACTCGATCGTTCTTTAATCTCCTGAATAATAAACTTGAGTTAATTTATAATTCCTTAATAACCTTTTCAAGTTCATTATTACTTTTATACAACTTATTACCATGTCATAAACATTATGCAATCATTTAAGTTAATAATATTTGTTCTGCCGATATTTGGTTCTTAAGTCGAAAGTGGACTTCTTACAATTACATGATGTTCGTGTGGCCAAATGTTTATTATGTCCAGAATTGTATTCATTATGTAGATATCATTTATTTCATATATATCCAGTACATGCATGCATTTATAACATTACATAATCATTTAGAGGTTTGAAATGAAATGCACCGTTCATGGAGACGGTAAGCCGTACGTACGCATGAACGCTACTTTCATTTCTATTTCGTATTTTATAGAATGGAATAATAATGATATAAAGGTATATAATAATTCCAGTATAATATCATATATAATATCATATTTCCATCCTTTATACATCCCACATATGGTATTTAACGAATCAAATCACTTTGAGGGGGCGGTAGTCTGCACTTCCTTAAATGAAGATATCGTGTATACCCATAATGGAAGCCATAAAGGTTAGACAAAAATGAAAAATACAGAAGCATAAATAAAACATAAACATATTATATATCATATATAAAAATAGTGACATAGTAATGGCCACCTTTGAAGGTGTTAAATGAGTATTGAACAATCATCGTTTCGGGAGGCAGAATTTCACCATCCACAGAAACCGTATGTTCTTTAACCATTTGATGTAGTTGTGTGAGAGTGTAGCTCAAATAAATCTTATAACAACATCCTAGTATATTTAAGATACTGGTGTTGTTACAAAAGAAGTAAATAAAAAGATTTTAGGGGGTTGGAGAAGCAAAATAAAACAAATGAACATGAGAGAGTGAATTACCTTTAAAAGTGTAACTCCTTTTGATTTGAGCCTAAAGGCTTCCTTTGAAAGGATTCTGCCCAAAGGAAATCCTCTAGGATGAGGATAGGGATGTGGAGAGAGTAAATGGGCAGGGGTTGGCCGAGCCAAAGGCTTAAAGTGTGTGTGAAATGAGGTAGAGGTGGGGGCCTTTTATAAAAGGAGAGGAGGGGCACTTTTGGAAAGTAAAGAAATATTACTTTATTTGAAAATGTGTTTCGGTTTTAAAAGGTCCCACATTGATATAATTCGTGTATAAGGTGATAAGGCTTCGAAATACACTCATACAATAAGTTTTGGACATGTGTAGTTCATAGATTTTACATTATCATTCCATTTTATTTAAATCGTCAAATAATGATGTCATCGCTGCATCACTATTATGTCATAAATAATTTATTTTATTTAATGTCTAAAAATTATAAAAAAAATACTATGATGTAGGAAATCTTATTATCTTTTCAATGACTATTTATAATCAAAAATATGACTTGTATAACCCCACATAAAAATTGTTGTAGTAAAACATATCATGTTTGTGTCATTTTTACTTTTACATTAAATAAAAAGTTATTTATGTCATTTCCCAACCAAAGTGTCTCCATGGGGTCCCCAAGTTGGCCCATGGCTTGTCTTGGTCGCCCATGACTCACCCAATAGGTGTAGGACAAGTGTCATGGTGTTTTCACATTCTTATAATATCATTTTTACCTTAAATTACACTAATTACCTCTAATCGTGATTAAGAACTTAATAAGTTACTATTCACCAAAAAATTATTATATTCTCATTGAGCCACATTTTACTTCTTAATGACAACCATGTATGTCGGATTTTTGAAATTCAAAACACAATGATGGAAAAATTTCATTTAAACGGAAAATCAGTCTTTATAAGTACCACTTAGTGGTTTCACTATTCATCAAAAATTGAAGTTTTTCAGAAAATTACCAAAAATTCACCCTAAGCTATATTTGATATTACGAATTCAAAAATAAAGTCTATTTTAAAAAATTCAAAACATATAAGTCACATTAATTAATTTAATAATTAATTCCCGCTGTCAGAGCAAATAGCGTGTTTTTATGAAACAATAAGTATCAAAAGATTGACACTAGTTTAAGTCTGATTTCGAAGTGAAATTGATTCCAATGACCACTATTGGATTTAATGGTAAAAATATTTTCTAATTTCACTTTAAAACCAATTCAAAATATAATCTAATCATATAAATAAATTAGATTAAAAATAGGTTTTGAATTAAAACACAACATTTTACACTATTCATTAAAAAAATGAACTTTATCGGAAAAATACCAAAAAATTACACAAAGTAAAATTTGACGTCCCGATTCTTAATAAGAGTTTTATTTGGTCCAAAAGAATGTATAAGAGTGATCAAAACTATATTTAATGATAGTTCTCCATTAAAAGGCGATAAGTGAACCTTTAGTGAAAACTAGGGCATATACGCCTAAAATTGAATTCTTTCCGTATTTTAAGCCTTTAGCTTTTATTGGATAAATGCAAAAAAACATTTAAAAAACATATATAATCCTATTTTAGTTATTTCTATCCATTCCCTCCAATACAACGGCTACATGTTAACTACCATTTGAATTAATATTATTTTATTATTAGAGTGCAACGTAAGATTCCCAAGAAACTCGTTGTTGCGTGTTGGGTACGCCATCGAGCATAGCGTCCCCTTTAAAGTCATATTTATATTTTATTCACAAATATGGATAAATATGAAAATTCCATATTCATTATTTACCTGGGGTGTTACATCCTTCCCCCCTTTTGGGAATTGTGTCCTCGCAATTTTAAAATTGCGCTTGGAAACATCCTTGAAAGTCCCACATCGGAACAAAAGTCGGTAAAAAAAATAAAGAAAGATAAGTACAAAGGTCACCCGAGTTAACCCATACTAGGATTCCAAGTATGAAAATATGGACATGGAGGAGAAAACATAGGTTCATGTTCTCATGGAGAGTGATAGAAAACATGTTTAGGAGAAAGTTAACCATGAGAAAATCACAAACTTGTGATGGGTTAAATGGTATTCGATTCCCCAGTAGGAAAAGTTAATAGACAACATTTTTGTTTTAAGTTACTTTTTATTGAGGAATTTATTCATAAGGAAGCATAATCACTTATCATGTTTACTTTCAACTTTTACTAGATTCCTTAGTCAAACTCATATTTTTTCCAAAAGACGAGTATTTAGGGAGACTTGTTCGCATTAAGAGTATTATAATCAACTTCTAGAGAATCACCTAATCCCCAAAAGAGAACTATATACATCCCATATATTTAGGCTTTATCCAAAACCAAAACCAAAAAGGCTAGTACAAGATCAGATAATCCAGAAAAGGATAACCCTTTATAAAATGAAAATCTATTCTTAATCTCCAAAATTTGTCCAACAAAACCCAAAGTTCAACGAGGACCATTCTATAATCAATTTGTCCATAAAATTATTCAAATTAAACCAATATAACACTGAAACCCAAATATTTGAAGGATTTAGTCACATAGTCTTCCAAGTTAAATCATAACATTTATCTCCAAACAACATCAGTTGCTCCTAAAGTCTCACATTGAAAAGTAATTATCCTAATCACATATCCTCAAAAATCAACTTACACTTAATTCATAAAATCATATAACTAAAAAAGAATCAGTCAAACTAACCAGGGACTTCACGTAGTCCAGTGGTAGGCGATAAATACCAGTCGCACTTTGGTTGTGGGTTCGATTCCCGCAGCTTTGTCTGACGCGACGGGTTGTCACACGGTCTGCGTGTTGTCCTTTTTTCAAAACTATATAATTCTTAAAACATTCCCCAAAATGAGATAAAATCTTCAATAATAATCATAACATATTTTAACCTAAAGTTTATCTCATTCCTTTCATTTTCCATCATATCATAGAGTAACCCATAATTACCTAAAAATTAAGTATCATATAAACCCTAATGGTTACCTTAATAATTATTACCAGAATTTCCACATCGGGTTGGCCATCTAGTACATGATCCATTAGAGAACTCACCAAGGTTGAAGTGATTGATCATGAATCCTTGATAGTTGGTTTAGAACAACTATGAGATTCCTCATTGAATCCCCCATCTCATCCAGTATCTTAATCAGAGAACCACCACAGTTTCCTTCAAACCCATTGTCACTTTGGTTCCTGCTAGATCCAGCTATTTACTAAAACCAAAAAGTTCAGTGTGAGTATATCAAAAAAACCATCATGTACTAATGAGGAAGGTAAACACTAAGATATACTTACTCATTCACTTTATCTAAAATTAGGACTCTTTCTGAAATCCTAACCATTATGGTAATTGTCAATTATGCTTAAAGAATACCCTAACCTCTAAAGTTATCTAAACCGACCTCTGATACCAACTATAAGGCCACAGCCTTAAACCTTACTTAAACTTGAGTTATTACAAGATTACACATTGTGGATCTTTTCAGGTTTAGAGTTTTAGAGAATTAGATCATGAAACTTGCATTACATTCCACATTTAAACAAGGTGGTTACATAAAAGACAATATTCATTCTTCCCATCAATGGAAACCTATTTAAAATAAAACACGGATTCTTTCTTGACACATCCTTGACATTATCGTCACATCATGTACCTTTCCCTTGACCTGTGAAAAGCATTTCAAAAACTTGGGATGAGCATAAAAAGCTCAGTAAGGGTTATAAAAATATGGAAAGGAAACATGAGTTCATATATACATAAGAATGAAATCATACTTTACCCATAAAACATAGGCATATCAAATCATGAATAAATCATAGAAAACATAAGACATAAAGGTAACTTGAGGCATTCATAACATTCCTACGTAGGGAGTAACCCTCTTGGTTACGTTTGGAATACCCATCACAGTATATTCCCTAAATCTCTTCGGAGAAACATTAACGTTTCACTCCTTCGCGTTACCCAATGCATTGGAGAGCTATATCGGGCTCACCCGCCCTTAGTTTATCACGGAACCACCCGTTCTTCATAACAATTCCCAAGAACCATAACATAATTGTATCACATAAACATGAATAAAGGAAACATAACATTTCCACATTTCAATCACAATATAACATTTTAGGATATTGAAATAATGAATCCATTCAAAAAGAAACCATTTCCAAAACCATTTAAAACATTTAATAAAGAGATTTTTGAATCAAAGTGTCCCATACAACCTTGAAGCTTTTAACATTTTAAACCATTAATATCCATATAAATAAATCCTTAAAACCATTTTGAAAACATGGATATTAATAAGAACAAATAATTAAAACATTTAAAACGATATTTTGGTTAAATGGGTTTTACCAAAATTAGAGACACTTGAATACAATAATCGAGGAATAACATTTAGTAAAAACTTTATAATATCATGAGAATAAAAGGATTCATGATATAATACTCCAAAGGACAGTATATACACCATATAAGAGTGAATTGGTGCATAACAACAATGAACCCTCAATAGAAATGTCAAATGTGATGAAATCCCTTATAAAGAAGGTATCCTTAAATTAAGGACAAATAAATCTCAAAAATATGTGTGATAAATATATATACACCCAATATAAGTGGATATTAAGTGTAAAACAATAAAATGTCATTCACACATATTCAATGGATGACATATTCAATGACTACAAGTTGAACCCAAAGAAATCGAAATTGGGTTAAAAAGTTCCCTTGACAGCCTAACGGCATCACATCAAAATGAGTTGATGAGAGATAAAAAGTGTATCTCATCACTTGGACATAAAATTTAATTCAATAAGGATGTATTAGAACATATCCCAACATAAAAATATGTAAATTAAAAGACCCAATAAAAGAAGTCTTTTAAAAAAGAGGAGGGTGAAAGGTTCCCTTAGCGACTTGGGTATCTTCAAAACATACACCCCATGAAGAAAGACAATAGGTCATTGATGTAAATATTCATAAACGAAATTATATTACACAAAGAGTAGAATAATGGGCAGTACATACACCACTCAATGGAATTTGTGGCAAATGTAGCATAAATCTCACGGGAATAAAAGTGAGATGAAAAATCCCTTACGAAAACTCGGCAGCCTAACGGCGCCACACAAAACATCCGAATATGGATTGATGAGATCAAATAGAGTATCCCATCATATTAAAATAGAATTTACAGCAATTGGAATATAAAATAAAATCCCCCAACATTGCAAGGAGGAGTTTAAAAGAAGTGACATAAAGGAGAGTACTTAAAAAGAAAGAGAGAGGTTAGATCTCTTACAAACGTTCGGCAGCCTAATGGTGCCACTCAAAACATCCAAAATGGATTGATGAGAGAGAATAGGGTCTCTCATCACATGAAAATAAAAATTAGAGTTAATTTAATATAAAAGAACATCCCAATCATAATAAAGATGAGCTTAAAATAAATGACATAAAAGAGTGTACTTAAAAAGAAAGAGAGTTGTAGGATCCCTTACCTCGGGTCCAACTTGACTCGATCGTTCTTTAATCTCCTGAATAATAAACTTGAGTTAATTTCTAATTCCTTAAGAACCTTTTCAAGTTCATTATTACTTTTATACCACTTATTACCATGTCATAAACATTATGTAATCATTTATGTTAATAATATTTGTTCTGCCGATATTTGGTTCTTAGGTCGAAAGTGGACTTCTTACAATTACATGTTGTTCGTGTGGCCAAATGTTTATTATATCCAGAATTGTATTCATTATGTAGATATCATATATGTCATATATATCCAGTACATTCATGCATTTATAACATTACATAATCATTTATAGGTTTGAAATGAAATGCACCATTCATGGAGACGGTAAGCCGTACGTACGCATTAACGCTACTTTAATTTCTATTTCGTATTTTATAGAATGGAATAATAATGATATAAAGGTATATTATAATTCCAGTATAATATCATATATAATATCATATTTCCATCCTTTATACATCCCACATATGGTATTTAACGAATCAAATTACTTTGAGGGGGCGGTAGTCCGCACTTCCTTAAATGAAGATATCGCGTATACCCATAATGGAAGCCATAAAGGTAAGACAAAAATGAAAAATACAGAAGCATAAATAAAACATAAACATATTATATATCATATATAAAAATAGTGACTTCATAATGGCCACCTTTGAAGGTGTTAAATGAGTATTGAACAATCATCGTTTCGGGAGGCAGAATTTCACCATCCACAGAAACCGTATGTTCTTTAACCATTTGATGTAGTTGTGTGAGAGTGTAGCTCAAATAAATCTTATAACAACATCCTATTATATTTAAGATACTGGTGTTGTTACAAAATAAGTAAATAAAAAGAGTTTATGGGGTTGGAGAAGCAAAATAAAACAAATGAACATGAGAGAGTGAATTACCTTTCAAAGTGTAACTCCTTTTGATTTGAGCCTAAAGGCTTCCTTTGAAAGGATTCTTCCCAAAGGGAATCCTCTAGGATGAGGAGAGGGATGTGGAGAGAGTAAATGGGCAGGGGTTGGCCGAGCCAAAGGCTTAAAGAGTGTGTGAAATGAGGTAGAGGTGGGGGCCTTTTATAAGAGGAGAGGAGGGGCACTTTTAGAAAGTAAAGAAATATTACTTTATTTGAAAATGTGTTTCAGTTTTAAAAGGTCCCACATTGATATAATTCGTGGATAAGGTGATAAGTCTTCGAAATCCACTCATCCAATAAGTTTTGGACATGTGTAGTTCATAGATTTTACATTATCTTTCCATTTTATTTAAATCGTCAAATAATGATGTCATCGCTGCATCACTATTATGTCATAAATAATTTATTTTATTTAATGACTAAAAATTATAAAAACAAATACTATGATGTAGGAAATCTTTTTAGCTTTCCAATTACTATTTATATTCAAAAAAGATGACTTGTATAACCCCACTTAAAAATTGTTTTAGTAAAACATATCATGTTTGTGTCATTTTTACTTTTACATTAAATAAAAAGTTATTTATGTCATTTCCCAACCAAAGTGTCTCCATGGGGTCACCAAGTTGGCCCATGGCTTGTATTGGTCGGCCATGAATCACCCAATAGGTGTAGGACAAGTGTCATGGTGTTTTCACATTCTTATAATATCATTTTTACCTTAAATTACACTAATTACCTCTAATCGCGATTAAGAACTTAATAAGTTACTATTCACCAAAAAATTATTATAATCTCATTGAACCACATTTTACTTCTTAATGAAAACCATGTATGTCGGATTTTGGAAAATTAAAAACACAATGATGGCAAAATTTCATTTAAACGGAAAATCAGTCTTTATAAGTACCACTTAGTGGTTTCACTATTCATCAAAAATTGAAGTTTTTCAGAAAATTACCAAAAATTCACCTTAAGCTATATTTGATTTTACGAATTCAAAAATAAAGACTATTTTACAAAATTCAAAACATATAAGTCACATTAATTAATTTAATAATTAATTCCCGCTGTCAGAGAAAATAGCGTGTTTTTATGAAACAATAAGTATCAAAAGATTGACACTAGTTTAAGTCTGATTTCAAAGTGAAATTGATTCCAACGACCACTATTTGATTTAATGGTAAAAATATTTTCTAATTTCACTTTAAAACCAATTCAAAATATAATCTAATCATATAAATAAATTAGATTAAAAAGAGGTTTTGAATTAAAACACAACATTTTACACTATTCATTAAAAAAATGAACTTTATCGGAAAAATACCAAAAAATTACACAAAGTAAAATTTGACGTCCCGATTCTTAATAAGAGTTTTATTTGGTCCAAAAGAATGTATAAGAGTGATCAAAACTATATATTTAATGATAGTTCTCCATTAAAAGGCGATAAGTGAACCTTTAGTGAAAACTAGGGCATATACGCCTAAAATTGAACTCTTTCCGTATTTTAAGCCTTTAGCTATTATTGGATAAATGAAAAAAAACATTTAAAAAACATATATAATCATACTTTAGTTATTTCTATCCATTCCCTCCAATAAAACGGCTACATGTTAACTACCATTTGAATTAATATTATTTTATTATTAGAGTGCAACGTAAGATTCCCAAGAAACTCGTTGTTGTGTGTTGGGTACGCCATCGAGCATAGCGTCCCCTTTAAAGTCCTATTAATATTTTATTCACAAATATGGATAAATATGAAAATTCCATATTCATTATTTACCTGGGGTGTTACATCCTTCCCCCCTTTTGGGAATTGCGTCCTCGCAATTTTAAAATTGCGCTTGGAAACATCCTTGAAAGTCCCACATCGGAACAAAAGTCGGTTAAAAAAATAAAGAAAGATAAGTACAAAGGTCACCCGAGTTAACCCATACTAGGATTCCAAGTATGAAAATATGGACATGGAGGAGAAAACATAGGTTCATGTTCTCATGGAGAGTGATAGAAAACATGTTTAGGAGAAAGTTAACCATGAGAAAATCACAAACTTGTGATGGGTTAAACGGTATTCGATTCCCCGGTAGGAAAAGTTAATAGACAACATTTTTGTTTTAAGTTACTTTTTATTGAGGAATTTATTCATAAGGAAGCATAATCACTTATCATGTTGACTTTCAACTTTTACTATATTCCTTAGTCAAACTCATATTTTTTCCAAAAGACGAGTATTTAGGGAGACTTGTTCCCATTAAGAGTACTATAATCAACTTCTAGAGAATCACCTAATCCCCAAAAGAGAACTATATACATCCCATGTATTTAGGCTTTAACCAAAACCAAAACCAAAAAGGCTAGTACAAGATCAGATAATCCAGAAAAGGATAACCCTTTATAAAAAGAAAATCTATTCTTAATCTATAACGACCCATACTTTACATACATTGTTAATACTTCAAAATTGAAGCACACTTATTACAACATATGACAAAACCACAAAGGACCGTATAGGTATAGTGTCTTTAGAAACTGGGAAACATAAACAACTGGTTCATAAATCTTCTACAGTGTCTCCCATTTATTTCATCATATCTAGGGTCCCTTTTAGCATATTCTACTTAATATCCATCTTCCTGACCTGGGGAAAAGAAAACATAAAAGGGTGAGCTCAAATGCTCAGCAAGGGCAAATAAAGGAAATAAAAATCATATCATATCTTTTTGAAAATCAAAACCTGCAAAAGAGATCATAATATCTTATCATGGAATAAATCATAGAAGTGAAAATGAGATCCCCATAATCATAACATAAGAACTGAAACTTTGTGGCATGCACACATAATCATGGAAAATCATTTCTTGTTAGTCATGACTCATTGCCAAGACTATCTTAGTGGACAAAGTCCCTTTCTGAACCGAGTTCACTCCTCGTTTCAGTCCTGTATCACTGAACCGAAATAACCTTCCGTTCCAGCCATGTCTATCTCATGAGATATAAAATCTTTACCCAATGCATTGGAGGGAGATATAGGTCCCACCCATCTTATAATGAATCCTTTCTTATGTGTTCCACATAATCATAAAACATACATCATCGCATAACACATGTAACAAAAATGGGATTCTTGAAACATCATGACATCATAAAACAATTCATATAAGATAAAGGAATTCATAAAAATATTTCCATCACAACATAATCAAATCCATGTCATAATAGGGATAAAAACAGAACCCTTTTATTATCTTAGATGTAAAATAATTTTGATAAAATACTTGAACTTCATTCTTGAGGAAAATATCCTTTCTACTTCAAAAACACTTTTCCTTTCTTAACATGTCATAAAATTTTAAACTAAAAGAAGTTGATTAAAAATAAACTTCAATACTTGTAAAGGAATCTTCTTGTAAATAATGTTTTAGAAATACATTCATGCCGTATAAGTTAAAAAAAACATTCTTTGTACTTTTGTCGGAAAAGTCAAAAAGTACCTCGTACGACAAAAGATTCCTTTCATACATATTACTAAAAACTCACCGAAGGGTAAAAATGGATTTAAACAATTGTAGGTGGATGGAAATAATATTACATATTGATGAAACATGGATGTGGATGATAAAATACACCCCAGTGAATACTTACGAATAAACAATCTCGGATAAAAATGAGATTGTGATATTTCCCTTACCTTAGGTCCGATTTGCTTTGTTCGTGTCCGAAGCTCCTCTTCTTTGGAACGCCTCTTTGAATCCTCCACTTAAGGAACTAAGATTGGTCTTTGGAGAAGACCAGGACCTCTAGGATTATTCTAGGGAAGTGGAGAGGAAAAAATGGCAGGGGTTGGCCGAGCTTGAGTGCTCAAATTGGTGTGAGGAGGAGGGGGAGGAGGTGCCCTTTTATAAGGGAGGAGAGGGGCACCTTAGGAATATCTCAAAATATTATTTTATATTAAAGTCAAAATCGGTTTATAATGGTTCCAAAGGGTCTTATTTCGAAGCTAAAGTGGGGATGGGTCGAAATCCTATCAACCAATAGGATTTAGACAAGTTTAGGGTATTATTTTAACCTTATCAATTAGATTTAACTCTAAGTTAATTAATTTAACTTTTTCCGTGTCTTTTTGTTTTCTTTCACTATATGGTTAATACACTTACTATAACATGCCAAACGAACCCCAAATTGTTTATTATTAATATATATATCCTTATCTAAGTCATTTGGCCGAACCTTAGATTTTTATGAATAAAATAACAATTAATAATTTAATATTTGATTTAAAAACTATTTTGTGTCAATTTTGACACTATTTGATATATGATTTTTGTGAAAGTCATAACAGAATTATATGTTCGAACCAAGTTGATTAAATCAACATTAATATATCATAGTAACCTATAAAATTAGTGGAATTCATAAAAAGTCTTAAATTACATTTATTTTGGTATTTATATTATCAATTTTGTCAATATTTCATTAATAAGATAATTACTGCATCATCTTTGTGTTATAAATAAATTAAATTATTTGATGTCTAAAAATTACAAATAAAAATATAATCATGTAGGAAATCTTTTTAGCTTTCTAATGAATATTTACAATTGAATTTATCTTATGTATAACCCCATATTAAAAATGATTTACTTATTAAACTTTGATTTTAACTATTTTAACCCTTCTTTAAATAAATTAATAATAAATGTCCTAATCTAATCCAAGTGGGCCTAAATGGTCATATTTTATTCCTAAGTTTGTTTTTGGTCGAATTACACTTGTCCAATAGAATTAGGACATGTGTTAGGGTAATATTAATATCATATTTACCCTTAGTTACCCTATTTACTATTAACCGCGGTAAAAAAAAGTAAAAAGTTACTATTCACCAAAAAATTATTTTTATCTCATTGAACCACATTTTACTTACTGATATCAACCGTGTCTGTCGGATTTTCGAAATTCCATTCACAGAAGCGGTAAAATTAAGTTTTATGCAAAATTCAGTTTTTAACCAACCACTTAGTGGTTTCACTATTCATCAAAAATTGAAAGTTTTCAGAAAAATACCAAAATTTCACCCTAGGCTAATTTCGATATTCTGAGTCCAAAAATGAAGTCCATTTTGAAAAATAAAATTTATAAAATTTCAAAAAGTGGTTATTACTATTCATAACGGCTAGTTTTAATAGCATATTGTTGTTTAGTGAAACTCGGTATTGCGTACGACGCAAGCTATCGAGGAAGGTCGCGATTGCGTGTAAAGCAAGCCAAGCAAGTGTTGTGTAGAAAAGATCCCTTTGATGATTTATATAACATAAAAGTCTCGGGTGTTACATTCTACCCCCCTTAAAAAGAATTTCGCCCTCGAAATTCGTCACTTTGCAACAAACAGATGAGGATACTTCTCCCTCATCATATCCTCAATCTCCCATGTAGCTTCTTCAAGTTGGTGGTTTCTCCATAAAATTTTCACCAAGCGAGTGGTCTTGTTTCGTAGGACTTTTTCGCTACGATCCAGAATCTCTATCGGCTGTTCTTCATAAGAAAGATCTTGCTCCAGTGGTACAACTTCTGAGCTGAGTACATGTGAAGGATCTGGTATGTACTTTCTCAGGAGAGATACATGGAACACATCGTGAACTTGAGAGAGATTCGGTGGAAGCGCCAATCGGTAAGCTACCTTCCCAACACGATCCAGTATTTCAAAAGGACCGATATATCTAGGGCTCAACTTCCCCTTCTTTCCAAATCTCATAACCCTCTTCCAGGGAGATATTCGTAAGAACACTTTATTGCCCACTTCAAACTCTAGGTCTTTTCTTCGGTTGTCGGCATAACTTTTCTGTCGACTCTGAGCTGCTCTTATGTGTTGTTGAATAGATCTGACCTTTTCTGCCATTTCATCAACGAGATCAGGTCCTAATAGCTTTCTTTCCCCAACTTCATCCCAGCAAGTTGGAGTCCTGCATTTCTTTCCATAGAGAGCTTCATAAGGAGCCATCTGAATACTGGAGTGAAAGCTATTATTATAAGAAAATTATACCAAAGGTAGGTGTTGATCCCAACCTCCTTTGAAATCCATAGAGCAAGCTCTCAACATATCTTCTAGGGTTTGAATTGTTCTCTCAGACTGACCGTCTGTCTGGGGATGATAAGCAGTGCTGAAACTCAACTCTGTATCCATAGTATGCTGAAGACTTCGCCAGAACTTCGAGGTAAATCTCGGATCTCGATCAGATATAATATAAAGTGGTACTCCATGAAATCTTACCACTTCCTTTACATATATCCTGGCAAGCTTATCTAGAGAGAAATCCTCTCTAATAGAAATGAAGTGTGCAGACATTGTAAGACGATCAACTATGACCCAGATAGCATTATTGCCATTGGATGTTTTAGGAAGTCCTGTGACAAATTCCATAGTAATGTTTTCCCATTTCCATTCGGGTATGGGTAATGGTTGTAACATCCCCTTAGACTTCTGTCTCTCAGCTTTAACTTGTTGACAAACCAAGCATCGAGAGACATATTCAGCAACATCTCTTTTCATTCCATCCCACCAGAAGTACTCTTTCAGGTCCCTATATATCTTCGTGGTTCCAGGATGAATAGAGAATGATGAACTATGAGCCTCATCCAGCAGCTCATTCTTTAATTCGGGGATGGGAGGAACGCAAACCTGATTCCTGAACTTTATTATCCCATCACAATCAAGGTTGAATTCAGGAACATTTCTCACCTTCTTTTGTAACTCGACATCTTCTTTAGGTGCCTCTTTAATCTTCACATGTATAGATGGTTGAACATTCATTTGAGAAAGATAAGATTTTTCCCCTTCCATTATAATTCCAAGATCCATCCTTTGTAAATCCATAAATATTGGATCTTTTGTGATCCTCATCATGGATAAACTAGCATGGTCTTGTCGACTTAATGCATCTGCCACCTTGTTTGCTTTCCCAGGGTGGTAATGGATTGAGCAGTCATAATCCTTAATCAGCTCCAACCATCTTCATTGGCGCATATTCAACTCCTTTTGTGTGAAAATATACTTTAAACTTTTATGATCAGTATAAATATCACACCTTTCACCATAAAGGTAATGCCTCCAAATCTTTAATGCAAAGATTACCGCAGCCAACTCCAAATCATGTGTTGGGTAATTTTGCTCATGGATTTTCAACTGTCGTGAGGCATAAGCTATCACCATATCATTTTGCATAAGAACACACCCCAATCCCTTCTTGGATGCATCACTGTAGATCACAAACCTTTCTCCACTACAAGGCAGTGTGAGCACAGGTGCACTGGATAACCCTCTTTTCAACTCCTTGAAATTCTCTTCACATTCCTCTGTCCAGACAAACTTAACTCCCTTCCGAGTCAACTTGGTGAGTGGATTAGATAATCGTGAAAAATCTTTTACAAAACGTCGATAATATCCAGCCAAACCAAGAAAACTTCGAATCTCAGTTACTGTTGTTGGTCTCGACCATCTTTTGATATCCTCTGTTTTTGCTGGATCCACAGATATCCCCTCTTTTGAGATTATGTGACCCAAAAATGCAACTTTTTGAAGCCAAAATTCACACTTGGTAAATTTGGCATAAAGCTTCTCCTTTCTCAGGGTCTTCAATATAATTCTCAAGTGATCTTCATGCTCTTCCTTTCTCTTTGAATAGACAAGAATATCGTCAATAAAGACTACCACAAATTGATCAAGATAGTCTCTAAAGACTCTATTCATTAGATCCATGAAGATAGCAGGGGCATTTGTCAGACCAAATGGCATCACTATAAATTCATAGTGTCCATACCTTGTACGGAAAGCCGTCTTTGGTATATCCTCCCTTTTGACCCTTAATTGATGATACCCTGAACGAAGATCAATCTTGGAAAAGTATTGAGCTCCGCGTAGTTGGTCAAATAAGTCATCAATGCGTGGGAGAGGATTTTTGTTCTTGATAGTGATCTTGTTAAGTTCTCGATAATCAATGCAGAGTCTCATTGATCCATCTTTCTTCTTAACAAATAGAACAGGTGCTCCTCAAGGTGACGCACTAGGGCGTATGAATCCCTTATCAAGATTCTCTTGGAGTTGCTTCTTCAATTCCTGCAACTCAATTGGGGCCATTCTATAAGGTGTCTTTGAAATTGGCAAAGCACCCGGTACGAGTTCTATTGAAAACTCAACTTCACGATTTGGTGGAAGACCCGGTAATTCCCCCGGAAATACATCATCAAACTCCCGTACAATGGGCATATTCTTAATCGTGAGTTTCTCACCAACCATTTGAGATAAATAACCTTCATTTAGTGGAATCAATACCCATAAGATGGAAGAAATTTCCACTGGAAGATTATGTTCATCCTTGCATTGATATACGATCGTAGATTGATCTGGAATATGAAATGTGACTTCCCTTCTTTGGCAATTGATATGAGCTCCATGTAGAGAAAGCCAATCCATGCCAAGAATCACATCAAATTCCACTAAAGGAAGGATCACAAGATTTGCAGGAAGCACTTTCCCACAAACTTCGATCGGAGAAGAATTATAAACTTTTGATGCGATTGATGTGCCATTAGGTGTTGTCACAGCTAACTCAACATCTAATTGTTGAGGTAATACGGTGATACCCATAGAAAAGTCTTCAGAAATAAAAGAGTGGGTGGATCCAGAATCAAATAAAACATTTGCTACTTTAGAGTGGATGGTAAGTGTACCTTTCACCACATCGTTATCGTACTCCACATCGCTGATAGAAATTGCATGTGACTTTCCTTTGTTTTTAGCCTTAAGAGTTTGTTGACGTCGACCATCATCATCAACCCTTGGATTTGGGCATTGATTGGCATAATGCCCCATCTCCTTGCACTTGAAACATTGAAGTGTAGTAGGTTCATTCTGTGTATCCCTTCCTTTGTTTGCGTCATTAGACATCTTCTTCCCATTATCACGGCATTCAAATGCCCGATGACCTTCTTTTCCACATTTAAAACATTTACTTGTCCCTTTAAGACAACTCCCTCCATGTTTCTTTCCACACTTTGAGCATAAGGAAAAGCTCATCTTCTTTTCCGTGTGCTCTTTAGATTTTTCTTTGAATTCCATCTTCCTCTTCTTATCAAACCCATGTGACTGATGGGTTACTCCAATCTCCATCTCGACTTTGAGAGCACATCGAACGATTTCCTCGTAGCTATTGAAGTCCCTTATGGCTAACGCCCTTCGAAGACTTGGTTTTAAGCCACTAAAGAATCGATCGATCTTACTCTCATGTTGGATAATAATACCAGAAGCGTACCTTGCAAGTCTTGTAAAATTTGCTTCATAGGTACCAACAGATTCATCATCCCTTTGCTTCAGTTCAAGAAACTCTTTCTCCATCTTTGTTCGGAGAATGCGAGGGAAGTACTTATTGAAAAATATGTTCTTGAACTCGTCCCATTCCATAGACTCAATTTCATCCCTTTGCCTCGTATTCTTAACAAGATTCCACCATTGATCAGCATCTCCTTCCAAACGATACACTGCTAGGATGACTTTATCATGCTCAGAACATTGAAGAACTGAAAATATCTTTTCAGTAGTACTAATCGATTGTTCAGCAACTAATGGATCAGTAGACCCGCTGAAAGAAGGTGGACGCTGCCTCATGAAGGATTCAACAGAATGTTGCTCCCTCCTTTGCTCGTTTGGAAATCCTGCATGATTCATAGCTTGAGAAAGTTGTGTGAGCATGGCTACAAGATTTTGCATTCCAGCTCCCATATCGTTTGGTTGCTTAGGGGGACAATCATTGCATTGCCCATCGCATTCCGCATTAACACGGTTCCTTCGGGTTCCATCCATTGACTAAAACCAAGAAGAATAGTGTGAGCAACACTAATTATAATAGGAAACCACATAATTCAAGAATAAAATTTTCATGCTTATGGTCTTATCCTAGGTTATTCATGGCCATTTATAAGATTGTGTTCTATGCTTAGACTTATCCTTAGGGTTCTTACTAAGGCTTTCACATCCTAGTTTCCAAAGGTTGACTATACCCTTCCTCTGATACCAACTATAACGACCCATACTTTACATACATTGTTAATACTTCAAAATTGAAGCACACTTATTACAACATATGACAACACCACAAAGGACCGTATAGGTATAGTGTCTTTAGAAACTGGGAAACATAAACAACTGGTTCATAAATCTTCTACAGTGTCTCCCATTTATTTCATCATATCTAGGGTCCCTTTTAGCATATTCTACTTAATATCCATCTTCCTGACCTGGGGAAAAGAAAACATAAAAGGGTGAGCTCAAATGCTCATCAAGGGCAAATAAAGGAAATAAAAATCATATCATATCTTTTTGAAAATCAAAACCTGCAAAAGAGATCATAATATCTTATCATGGAATAAATCATAGAAGTGAAAATGAGATCCCCATAATCATAACATAAGAACTGAAACTTTGTGGAATGCACACATAATCATGGAAAATCAATTCTTGTTAGTCATGACTCATTGCCAAGACTATCTTAGTGGACAAAGTCCCTTTCTGAACAGAGTTCACTCCTCGTTTCAGTCCTGTATCACTGAACCGAAATAACCTTCCGTTCCAGCCATGTCTATCTCATGAGATATAAAATCTTTACCCAATGCATTGGAGGGAGATATAGGTCCCACCCATCTTATAATGAATCCTTTCTTATGTGTGCCACATAATCATAAAACATACATCATCGCATAACACATGTAACAAAAATGGGATTCTTGAAACATCATGACATCATAAAACAATTCATATAAGATAAAGGAATTCATAAAAATATTTCCATCACAACATAATCAAATCCAAGTAATAATAGGGATAAAAACAGAACCCTTTTATTATCTTAGATGGAAAATAATTTTGATATAATACTTGAACTTCATTCTTGAGGAAAATATCCTTTCTACTTCAAAAACACTTTTCCTTTCTTAACATGTCATAAAATTTTAAACTAAAAGAAGTTGATTAAAAATAAACTTCAATACTTGTAAAGGAATCTTCTTGGAAATAATGTTTTAGAAATCCATTCATGCCGTATAAGTTTAAAAAAACATTCTTCGTACTTTTGTCGGAAAAGTCAAAAAGTACCTCGTACGACAAAAGATTCCTTTCATACATATTACTAAAAACTCACCGAAGGGTAAAAATGGATTTAAACAATTGTATGTGGATGGAAATAATATTACATATTGATGAAACATGGATGTGGATGATAAAATACACCCCAGTGAATACTTACGAATAAACAATCTCGGATAAAAATGAGATTGTGATATTTCTCTTACCTTAGGTCCGATTTGCTTTGTTCGTGTCCGAAGCTCCTCTTCTTTGGAACGCCTCTTTGAATCCTCCACTTAAGGAACTAAGATTGGTCTTTGGAGAATACCAGGACCTCTAGGATTGTTCTAGGGAAGTGGAGAGGAGAAAATGGCAGGGGTTGGCCGAGCTTGAGTGCCCAAATTGGTGTGAGGAGGAGGGGGAGGAGGTTCCCTTTTATAAGGGAGGAGAGGGGCACCTTAGGAATATCTCAAAATATTATTTTATATTAAAGTCAAAATCGGTTTATAATGGTTCCAAAGGGTCTTATTTCGAAGATAAAGTGGGGATGGGTCGAAATCCTATCAACCAATAGGATTTAGACAAGTTTAGGGTATTATTTTAACCTTATCAATTAGATTTAACTCTAAGTTAATTAATTTAACTTTTTCCGTGTCTTTTTGTTTTCTTTCACTATATGGTTAATACACTTACTATAACATGCCAAAAGAACCCCAAATTGTTTATTATTAATATATATATCCTTATCTAAGTCATTTGGCCGAACCTTAGATTTTTAGGAATAAAATAACAATTAATAATAAAATATTTGATTTAAAAACTATTTTGTGTCAATTTTGACACTATTTGATATCTGATTTTTGTGAAAGTCATAACAGAATTATATGTTCGAACCAAGTTGATTAAATCAACATTAATATATCATAGTAACCTATAAAATTAGTGGAATTCATAAAAAGTCTTAAATTACATTTATTTTGGTATTTATATTATCAATTTTGTCAATATTTCATTAATAAGATAATTACTGCATCATCTTTGTGTTATAAATAAATTAAATTATTTGATGTCTAAAAATTACAAATAAAAATATCATCATGTAGGAAATCGTTTTAGCTTTCTAATGAATATTTACAATTGAATTTATCTTATGTATAACCCCATATTAAAAATGATTTACTTATTAAACTTTGATTTTAACTATTTTAACCCTTCTTTAAATAAATTAATAATAAATGTCCTAATCTAATCCAAGTGGGCCTAAATGGTCATATTTTATTCCTAAGTTTGTTTTTGGTCGAATTACACTTGTACAATAGAATTAGGACATGTGTTATGGTAATATTAATATCATATTTACCCTTAGTTACCCTATTTACTATTAACCGCGGTAAAAAAAAGTAAAAAGTTACTATTCACCAAAAAATTATTTTTATCTCATTGAACCACATTTTACTTACTGATATCAACCGTGTCTGTCATATTTTCGAAATTCCATTAACAGAAGCGGTAAAATTATGTTTTATGCAAAATTCAGTTTTTAACCTACCACTTAGTGGTTTCACTATTCATCAAAAATTGAAAGTTTTCAGAAAAATACCAAAATTTCACCCTAGGCTAATTTCGATATTCTGAGTCCAAAAATGAAGTCCATTTTGAAAAATAAAATTTATAAAATTTCAAAAAGTGGTTATTACTATTCATAACGGCTAGTTTTAATAGCATATTGTTGTTTAGTGAAACTCGGTATTGCGTACGACGCAAGCTATCGAGGAAGGTCGCGATTGCGTGTAAAGAAAGCCAAGCAAGTGTTGTGTAGAAAAAGATCCCTTTGATGATTTATATAACATAAAAGTCTCGGGTGTTACATAATCTCCAAAATTTGTCCAACAAAACCCAAAGTTCAACGAGGACCATTCTATAATCAATTTGTCCATAAAATTATTCAAAGTAAACCAATATAACATTGAAACCCAAATATTTGAAGGATTTAGTCACATAGTCTTCCAAGTTAAATCATAACATTTATCTCCAAACAAGATCAGTTGCTCCTAAAGTCTCACATTGAAAAGTAATTATCCTAATCACATATCCTCCAAAATCAACTTACTCTTAATTCATAAAATCATATAACTAAGAAAGAATCAGTCAAACTTACCAGGGACTTCACGTAGTCCAGTGGTAGGCAATAAATACCAGTCGCACTTTGGTTGTGGGTTCGATTCCCGCAGCTTTGTCCGACGTGACGGGTTGTCACACGGTCTGCGTGTTGTCCTTTTTTCAAAACTATATAATTCTTAAAACATTCCCCAAAATGAGATAAAATCTTCAAGAATAATCATAACATATTTTAACCTAAAGTTTATCTCATTCCTTTCATTTTCCATCATATCATAGAGTAACCCATAATTACCTAAAAATTAAGTATCATATAAACCCTAATGGTTACCTTAATAATTATTACCTGAATTTCCACATCGGGTTGGCCATCTAGTACATGATCCATTAGAGAACTCACCAAGGTTGAAGTGATTGATCATGAATCCTTGATAGTTGGTTTAGAACAACTATGAGATTCCTCATTGAATCCCCCATCTCATCCAGTATCTTAACCAGAGAACCACCACAGTTTCCTTCAAACCCATTGTCACTTTGGTGCCTGCTAGATCCAACTATTTACTAAAACCAAAAAGTTCAGTGTGAGTATATCAACAAAACCATCATGTACTAATGAGGAAGGTAAACACTAAGATATACTTACTCATTCACTTTATCTAAAATTAGGAGTCTTTCTGAAATCCTAACCATTATGGTAATTGTCAATTATGCTTAAAGAATACCCTAACCTCTAAAGTTATCTAAACCGACCTCTGATACCAACTATAAGGCCCCAGCCTTAAACCTTACTTAAACTTGAGTTATTAAAAGATTACACATTGAGGATCTTTTCAGGTTTAGAGTTTTAGAGAATTAGATCATGAAACTTGCATTACATTCCACAATTAAACAAGGTGGTTACATAAAAGACAATATTCATTCTTCCCATCAATGGAAACCTATTTAAAATAAAACACGGATTCTTTCTTGACACATCCTTGACATTATCGTCACATCATGTACCTTTCCCTTGACCTGTGAAAAGCATTTCAAAAACTTGGGATGAGCATAAAAAGCTCAGTAAGGGTTATAAAAATATGGAAAGGAAACATGAGTTCATATATACATAAGAATGAAATCATACTTTACCCATAAAACATAGGCATATCAAATCATGAATAAATCATAGAAAACATAAGACATAAAGGTAACTTGAGGCATTCATAACATTCTTACGTAGGGAGTAACCCTCTTGGTTACGTTTGGAATACACATCACAGTATATTCCCTAAATCTCTTCGGAGAAACATTAACGTTTCACTCCTTCGCGTTACCCAATGCATTGGAGAGCTATATCGGGCTCACCCTCCCTTAGTTTATCACGGAACCACCCGTTCTTCATAAAAATGCCCAAGAACCATAACATAATCGTATCACATAAACATGAATAAAGGAAACATAACATTTCCACATTTCAATCACAATATAACATTTTAGGATATTGAAATAATGAATCCATTCAAAAAGAAACCATTTCCAAAACCATTTAAAACATTTAATAAAGAGATTTTTGAATCAAAGTGTCCCATACCAACTTGAAGCTTTTAAAATTTTAAACCATTAATATCCATATAAATAAATCCTTAAAACCATTTTGAAAACATGGATATTAATAAGAACAAATAATTAAAACATTTAAAACGATATTTTGGTTAAATGGGTTTTACCAAAATTAGAGACACTTGAATACAATAATCGAGGAATAACATTTAGTCAAAACTTTATAATATCATGAGAATAAAAGGATTCATGATATAATACTCCAAAGGACAGTATATACACCATATAAGAGTGAATTGGTGCATAACAACAATGAACCCTCAATAGAAATGTCAAATGTGATGAAATCCCTTATAAAGAAGGTATCCTTAAATTAAGGACAAATAAATCTTAAAAATTTGTGTGACAAGTATATATACACACAATATAAGTGGATATTAATTTTAAAACAATAAAAGGTCATTCACACATATTCAATGGATGACATATTCAATGACTACTAGTTGAACCCAAAGAAATCGAAATTGGGTTAAAAAGTTCCCTTGACAGCCTAACGGCATCACATCAAAATGAGTTGATGAGAGATAAAAAGTGTATCTCATCACTTGGACATAAAATTTAATTCAATAAGGATGTATGAGAACATATCCCAACATAAAAATATGTAAGTTAAAAGACCCAATAAAAGAAGTCTTTTAAAAAAGAGGAGGGTGAAAGGTTCCCTTACCAACTTGGGTATCTTTCAAAACATACACCCCATGAAGAAAGACAATAGGTCATTGATGTAAATATTCATAAACGAAAGTATATTACACAAATAGTAGAATAATGGGCAGTACATACACCACTCAATGGAATTTGTGGCAAATGTAGCATAAATCTCACGGGAATAAAAGTGAGATGAAAAATCCCTTACGAAAACTCGGCAGCCTAACGGCGCCACATAAAACATCCGAATATGGATTGATGAGATAAAATAGAGTATCCCATCATATTACAATAGAATTTAAAGCAAGTGGAATATAAAAGAAAATCCCCCAACATTGCATGGAGGAGTTTAAAAGAAGTTACATAAAGGAGAGTACTTAAAAAGAAAGAGAGAGGTTAGATCTCTTACGAAAGTTCGGCAGCCTAACGGCGCCACTCAAAACTTCCAAAATGGATTGATGAGAGAGAATAGGGTCTCTCATCACATGAACATAAAAATTACAGTAAATGTAATATAAAATAACATCCCAATCATTAGAAAGATGAGCTTAAAATAAATGACATAAAAGAGAGTACTTAAAAAGAAAGAGAGTTGTAGGATCCCTTACCTCGGGTCCAACTTGACTCGATCGTTCTTTAATCTCCTGAATAATAAACTTGAGTTAATTTCTAATTCCTTAAGAACATTTTCAAGTTCAGTATTACTTTTATACCACTTATTACCATTTCATAAACATTATGTAATCATTTAAGTTAATAATATTTGTTCTGCCGATATTTGGTTCTTAAGTCGAAAGTGGACTTCTTACAATTACATGTTGTTCGTGTGGCCAAATGTTTATTATATCCATAATTGTATTCATTATGTAGATATCATATATTTTATATATATCCAGTACATACATGCATTTATAACATTACATAATCATTTAGAGGTTTGAAATGAAATGCACCGTTCATGGAGACGGTAAGCCGTACGTACGCATGAACGCTACTTTCATTTCTATTTCGTATTTTATAGAATGGAATAATAATGATATAAAGGTATATTATAATTACAGTATAATATAATATATAATATCATATTTCCATCATTTATACATCCCACATATGGTATTTAACGAATCAAATCACTTTGAGCGGGCGGTAGTCCGCACTTCCTTAAATGAAGATATCGCGTATACCCATAATGGAAGCCATAAAGGTAAGACAAAAATGAAAAATACAGAAGCATAAATAAAACATAAACATATTATCTATCATATATAAAAATAGTGACATCATAATGGCCACCTTTGAAGGTGTTAAATGAGTATTGAACAATCATCGTTTCGGGAGGCAGAATTTCACCATCCACAGAAACCGAATGTTCTTTAACCATTTGATGTAGTTGTGTGAGAGTGTAGCTCAAATAAATATTATAACAACATCCTAGTATATTGAATATACTGGGGTTGTTACAAAATAAGTAAATAAAAAGAGTTTAGGGGGTTGGAGAATCAAAATAAAACAAATGAACATGAGAGAGTGAATTACCATTAAAAGTGTAACTCCTTTTGATTTGAGCCTAAAGGATTCCTTTGAAAGGATTCTGCCCAAAGGGAATCCTCTAGGATGAGGAGAGGGATGTGGAGAGAGTAAATGGGCAGGGTTCGGCCGAGCCAAAGGCTTAAAGAGTGTGTGAAATGAGGTAGAGGTGGGGGCCTTTTATAAGAGGAGAGGAGGGGCACTTTTGGAAAGTAAAGAAATATTACTTTATTTGAAAATGTGTTTCGGTTTTAAAAGGTCCCAAATTGATATAATTCGTGGATAAGGTGATAAGGCTTCGAAATCCACTCATCCAATAAGTTTTGGACATGTTTAGTTCATAGATTTTACATTATCTTTGCATTTTATTTAAATCGTCAAATAATGATGACATCGCTGCATCACTATTATGTCATAAATAATTTATTTTATTTAATGTCTAAAAATTATAAAAAAATACTATGATGTAGGAAATATTTTTAGCTTTCCAATGACTATTTATAATCAAAAATATGACTTGTATAACCCCACTTAAAAATATTTTTAGTAAAACATATCATGTTTGTGTCATTTTTACTTTTACATTAAATAAAAAGTTATTTATGTCATTTCCCAACCAAAGTGTCTCCATAGGGTCCCCAAGTTGGCCCATGGCTTGTCTTGGTCGGCCATGACTCACCCAATAGGTGTAGGACAAGTGTCATGGTGTTTTCACATTCTTATAATATCATTTTTACCTTAAATTACACTAATTACCTCTAATCGCGATTAAGAACTTAATAAGTTACTATTCACCAAAAAATTATTATAATCTCATTGAACCACATTTTACTTCTTAATGATAACCATGTATGTCGGATTTTTGAAATTCAAAACACAATGATGGCAAAATTTCATTTAAACGGAAAATCAGTCTTTATAAGTACCACTTAGTGGTTTCACTATTCATCAAAAATTGAAGTTTTTCAGAAAATTACCAAAAATTCACCCTAAGCTATATTTGATATTAAGAATTAAAAAATAAAGTCTATTTTACAAAATTCAAAACATATAAGTCACATTAATTAATTTAATAATTAATTCCCGCTGTCAGAGCAAATAGCGTGTTTTTATGAAACAATAAGTATCAAAAGATTGACACTAGTTTAAGTCTGATTTCAAAGTGAAATTGATTCCAACGACCACTATTGGATTTAATGGTAAAAATATTTTCTAATTTCACTTTAAAACCAATTCAAAATATACTCTAATCATATAAATAAATTAGATTAAAAAGAGGTTTTGAATTAAAACACAACATTTTACACTATTCATTAAAAAAATGAACTTTATCGGAAAAATACCAAAAAATTACACAAAGTAAAATTTGACGTCCCGATTCTTAATTAGAGTTTTATTTGGTCCAAAAGAATTTATAAGAGTGATCAAAACTATATTTAATGATAGTTCTCCATTAAAAGGTGATAAGTGAACTTTTAGTGAAAACTAGGGCATATACGCCTAAAATTGAATTCTTTCCGTATTTTAAGCCTTTAGCTTTTATTGGATAAATGCAAAAAAACATTTAAAAAACATATATAATCATATTTTAGTTATTTCTATCCATTCCCACCAATACAACGGCTACATGTTAACTACCATTTGAATTAATATTATTTTATTATTAGAGTGCAACGTAAGATTCCCAAGAAACTCGTTGTTGCGTGTTAGGTACGCCATCGAGCATAGCGTCCCCTTTAAAGTCATATTAATATTTTATTCACAAATATGGATAAATATGAAAATTCCATATTCATTATTTACCTGGGGTGTTACATTGGTTCTAAATTGTTATTTGAAAAATAAATTATCTCTTTTACCGTGATAATCTATTTTAATTTTCAGTAATGAAATAATTATTTTATTTTATAATGTAGTGCCATCATAATTCTTATTCTTGCATTAGAAAAATCATGTTAATGATTTTAAAAAACACTAAAAGTGATTTTTTGGGTTGTATGAAATTATAAGATTATTATTCTATTTATTTCAGGTTTTTGACCAAATAAATTATTTTAATAGTTCTTAAAATGAAATTAATAATATTTTATTTTCAATATATTTTATTAAATTATTTAAAAATAATAAAAATACTGAAAGAGGACGATTATGATGATAAATGTATAAAATATCATCCATTAAATATTTATGATATAGTTGTTAACTTATAAAAACAATTATAACCATTAATATTAAATAATTCATTACAACGCTTAAGATTAAAATTGGTTAACCAAGGGGTTAAACCAATATTATAGTTTTAAAACAATGTCGAAACCTGTAAAAATTTTAGTTTATAATTAAATCAATACCATATCTTTTTTATATGTTAATCCATGTCGTTCTAGAGCCATTTAAAATTATTTAAACACGTATTATATTATAATTTTTCATGTTTATCAAAAAATGGAATTAATGATATTTTACAATATACAATATTTTATTAAATGATTAAAATCCCATAAAAATCCAATCATCAGCTAACATAATGGTATATGGTTGATAATATAAACCAGGGTCCATTTATGTGTCACTTAACGTTTTATGGTATCATTTTTTACCATTAAAAATATAAAAATTTGGACATTATGATAATTATCAAAACTATTAATGAGGGTTAAAACTAAGAGATAAGGGTTAATACATCTCATTAAATTGTCTCAATGTTATTGGATAAAATTATTTATATGTGAAATTATTATATATTTTAACTATATCAATTTTGATTCACATTATTTTAAAACTTCATTTATATTAATTTATTACTTTAAGAAATTCTAAGAGTTCCCCTTCCCTCACTTATAAAAGGGACCTCTTATCCTTTATTCCTAACACATTTTCAGCCTTCTATCTCATCAAATACATATAATAATACCTTACTATAATCCTTAAACAGATTGAATTGACTATTTTTTTTTAAAAATTCTATCCCTTCTGGGCTTAATTTGTAATAAATATGGGGTTTCAAAATGAAGAGGTATAACTCGTAACTGATCATTTTAATTTTATTTCTTCTTAAACCTCCGATAAATATTAGTTATAAATTATAAAATAACTAAATAAATATATTAATTTTTATTAATTTTTATTATTATTATGGGACAATGATTTTCCACCCCCTTTACATACTATGGAAAGAAAGAAGTATCGCTCGTGCGTATATACAGATTTCCATTTCCAATTAGCGATGTAATTCATTTTTCATCATCAATTTACTTGGATGGTTATAATGATGAAAATAATGATTATATTTGACATTTATTACATAATTTTAGTTCTGGATATATAATATTTAATTTTTCTTCTCACCATTGCATCCATTGGAAAATGATATCATTGTGTGTTTGTGTGTGTATGTGTGGACTACCACCTCTAGGAAGCGAGGAGATTGATTTTTCATCTAAACATTACATGGATGGTAATAATGATGGATTTAATGAATATATATGATATTTATTAAATAATAATTGTTTCTAAAGGTTAATTATTATTTTCCTTTCTCTCATTTCATCTGTCAAAAAGTGAAAATAATGTTCACGTGTATGCAATTCTTACCGTATCTATGAAATGTGTAATTCAATTTTCTACTTATACCATTCATGAATGATTATAAATATCTATATATGAATATATATGATATTTTTATCATTATTATAATTAATTGGATAATTACTAAGATCTAAGTTTAAGGACCCGACCATTAAAAATGAATTTTCCACAAAAAAATGTAATGGTTAATACCCAGAAACATTGATTTTAATTGGAAATTAATAATTAATGGATATTGAAAAATTATATGTGGATCGTATATGATATTATATGTGTATTTATGATTCTGTTATTGAATAATAATACATTTAAATAGATTATATAAGATTTAAAATAAACTTCAACTAATTATAGGCTCAAGGTATGTGATTTATTAACTCAATTCCCAATCATTAGAATATACTTTTACGTAATTAAAGAAGTTATTCTATGATTATAAGTGAAATTACTGATGAATGTATTATGTTATATATATATATATATATATATTTTTGTACTTATTCTTTTTACACATAATTACTTCATTGATTATTTTTCACTTCAATGATACAATCATTGTAATGGGTTATCTAACAAACTCATCCTTATTCAAGGTTTTTATGTTTAAGTTTTCATTGAGGGAATTTATAAAATATTTATATCTTTACTAAGATATATATATTTACTTATCCACTAGTTATATATATAAATTACAAGTTTCCCATTCATTTTCCTTTTTTAAGTACTCAAAATACTGAAAGAATTTTTTTTAGGAAAACCGAATTTTTTTCAATTCATTTGGGAATATTATTCTTCTATTCCTATATTTTTCAAAATTGTTTTAAAATAATAATTTTAGTTTACTCAAAAAAATTATTAAAGAAATTTTATATTATCCTTGACTTTTTAAAATTTATAATGAATTATTTATAATGGTTTAAAAAAGGTTCAGTTTGGATTCTCTTTACCAAAAGTAAAAAATGAATGTTTCTTTTAATTTATTCGACATTAATGATATTTCCCACTACCATAACTATTTTATGATATTTATATTCTTTTATGGGTTTTAAATTGTTTTCCCAATAAAAATCATTAATTAAAACTTATTATAATATATAAATTCCTTTTTTCTTTTATTCCCCAAAAGTCATGAATTTATTACCAAAACAATATGTTTGATGAATTCATAGTAATCCATTATATAATATTAATTTTATGGACATTATCTTTCTCTTGAGGAATTCACATTCTTATCATTATTTTTTATAGACATTATATTTAATATTCATAATATTTGTATAATTGATATCTTTATTTCTTAAATTTTATACCTTTTTAAAATATTATGTTTTACTATTAATGTTATTTTCTTTATTAGGGACATAATATTCTAATATCACTAGTTATATTACACCTAATGATTTATAACCATGTTATAATTATGGATTGGGGAAAAATATTTTCATTTCCAATGATATTTTTTAAATATGACTGTTTTTATTGATTATGTATTGAATTTTTATTTATCCCATAAATATGATGAATTCGTTAAACTTATTAAATAATTAGTGGGGAATGTTATAGACACTCGATGAATCAATCTGTCTCATAATACAAACATGTTTTTTTATCATGCCATGCTTATTTACATATGTTTTCATGTAACTAGGTCCTGACTTTAAGAATATGATGTTTAATGTTATGCATTCTATAATTATGAACTAAGTTATTATTATCCATGTTATTATTTGAATTGTTATGATATCTATGGATAGGTTTAAAGATTATGTGATTATATATATGTAATTGTTTGATCATTATTTATGTCTACCATGTTATTTTGTATTCTAATGTTATTGATTAAATGTAATGTGTTTTTAGCTATTTTCCTTTAAATATTAACTATTCATTATTTACACATGATATATACCACTGTATGTGACCCTTAATGAGTATTTTAGCTTACCCTTATTTTCATTATATTACTTAGGATATCAAGAAAGAATATTTAAATGTGTTTAAGGATAAATAACATTTACATTCCCTAGGTCATTTATATTTTATTACTAATGTAAAAGTAGAATCTTATTTGTATTTGGTTTATCAAGAACACTAAACAATTCATTCCATTAGTATTAAATCACTTTTATATATTTAAATATAGTAATGTAACCACCAGGTATTGGGTATTAGGGTAAGGGTCTTTAGAGTTAACAAACCAAAAAAGGAACATCTCCACGATTAGATATCCATCTTGAGTGCCTTTGGAGGAGTAGATTGCTTTCATGAATGTTGTTACAAAAATAAGACTCCACATGACTTCCAATCATAAATATCTAGGATCTCTCCTGTATTTAGATATGATAAAGATTGACCATAATAATTTCCCCTCTAGAACATCCCAAGATAATTTATTAGGCATTATTGACAAAAAAATCCATGACATTTTTAATGTAGATAAGACATTCATCATATGGTTTCCCCAAACCAGACCAACTCTAACAATGATTATATAATTTCATTTGAGAGACTCAAAAGAATGTATTGATAGATTTTTAAATGTTCTTAAAGACTGATTATAGATAATAGATAATAAAAAAATCATAATGATATTGAAGATAATATTCTTTTAATAAGAGTGATCCTCCCTTAGAATGCTACAAGTTATATTTTTTAATTAGATTTGATTCCAATTATTTTATCAATAATATAATCAAAGTGGTGTATCTGAACTAACCTTATATGTAATATATCCTAGCGATATGTTATCAAATATGTACCTTTGGGTAACCCAATCCATCTTTTAATAAGAATATGGAACCTTAGTGAACATCTTCTCAAGAATAATACATATATATTTTTCGTACTTATCACATACCCACTCTATTTACCATATTTTTCGAGTATAATGAGACTCCAAGTGAATCATAGAGAAATACCTAATATGTGGATGAATTAGGTGTGTTTGAAATCAATTACTAAAATCATTACTCTTTTAATATTCTAATACCACTTTGGTTTTGAACCTCAAATTTTGGTTAAACCAAATAAATCCTTTTTTAACATATCATAAACCTATATCAAATGAAAATCATGTAGTAAAGTTGTATATGTGTTTTTATAGGGTTGGATCTCAATGTGAGAATACTACTTGTTGCAGCTGGTTATTATTTGGATCAATCAATTCTTTCACTATGAATATCATCATCAAAATATGTGGATGTGGGATGTTTTAATCCTAACCCACTCTCACCATATTACATAAATCAGGGTTCCCAATATTACCTAAGTGAACATAAGCCACATATTATGGCATCATCATGTTTTCATCCCACCATGTTTTCTTCTTTGAATTCATTCACCTCTTGAATCAGATCACCAATGATGTCCAGGTTATCACTAATTCTCCAAACTGGATCCACATCCTCAACAATTTATTTACATTGATAACCTTTAAGTATTTAAAACATACACAATCATCCCATCCTATGTTTTACTGACCTCTCCTTGTTCTTTACTTGAAATTAATTGTTTTCATATCCCATAGGCATTAAGAACATAGCCCCATAATAATTATACATGAACGTTATAAAATGTTATTCCTAGATTCTAAATATATTTCCATGAAATTAACTCACTAACTAAATTGGTAGAATCCTTTCTTATAGTGTATAATACTATGTAATTCATTCTGATCCTCTATTTTTTATCATCTTTTTCAAGATTAAATAACTCTCATATCACTCTCAATAACTCTCTTTCATATTTGAATTGTAAAAGATACTTTTTTTTTAATATATCATCATCTATTTAAATCCTTGATATAATATTTGGTGGATTCTCATTCTTTTTCTTCCTCAAGATTCATTCTTTTATCTTAGGAAAACAACTACTTCTTCATGAAGAGATCACCTTTTTCAATTGGATAACTAACACACATAAAAAATTAAATTCTATTTTTATCCTTATTCACTAATCATTATATAGGAAGACAACCATTTGGTGGTATTATCAAATTTCCCTTAATTAAAATACATGTAAGTCAATTAAATAAATTTAAATTCCTCAAAAAATGATATTTAATTATCAATTTTTCAACACAACAAATGGGTATCTATAGTAAAATACTATAATTAGCTTATCTTATTATTTATCTTGCCAGATAAGTCTTATATTATTATTTGGTAGGCTCAAGTTCATTATTCCTCTCAAATTCCTATATAAAATACTAATTTATTTTCTTTTTAAAGGTTATATGAAATAAAAAATAGTAGTAGTGGTATAGAGCTTGTCATCATTTCCACTTTAGTGCATCCATAAAGGTAATGTACAATGTCGGGTCAAATGTTTCCACAAAATATTCTTTCTCAACATCAATCTCATCTTATCTTCTCATTCTTATATTGAATCATATATTAAATCTGTGTTATTTTATCGACTAAATAACATCGTGATGCTTCTCCCAATTTATTTTTACATTTCCAGATTTAGTGAAATCAAAATTTTCATTCGTTTTATAATAAATTAATTTCATAGAAATTCATATGACCTTTGAACTTATTCTCAATAAAATAGAATGTATCATAATTCATTAGAATATGATAATTGTTTGACCCTAAAATCAACATAATCTTCATTATTCATGAAAGCCCATAATATTTTTTAATTTATCAAGTTGTTCAGCCTATTGATATTCTAAACATTGTATCATTATATATTGCAAAAAATCAAGTGTGGATCCAAGATTAACTAAGCATTATAATGTTTTAAATACAATTGAATGGATTAAGATTCATCACTATTTAAATTATTCTTAAAATTCATACATATGGACTCTAGTTTTTAGTTTTTATAATTTCATATTTATTACTAATGTTTGATCCATACAAAGACATATGATCATTATTTTGTAGACTACATAATCCTAACATAGATCTGAATCATGTTTACACAGAGATTGATTAATTCCCACACAGGCTTTGATAATGTTTAAACATTCATGAAATGTTTTTTATGTAGATGTATGACCCTTAAATAGGTTAGTATATATTCTTAAAAATCCAAATTATACTTATGTAGAGGCATAATGATGTTTACATAGGCTTGGAAAGTGCTTAACTAGTTCATGTGGTCATCCTTATATAATAATGGATGATTTTTATGTAGAAAAAATGATGCTTATGTTTCTTATTGATATTTTCATTATGATTCTAGAAATTTAAAAATTCATCAAGACACATTAACTCTATAATTATCCTCATCAATTTTAATACAATGAGAATGCCTTCATGTTTTTTCTATACTTCTCAAAAGAACATCTTACTGTTTCTTAATACTAATATTCAGTAGCCTTTATTTGTGATTCACCTTGGCTGATTTCACATAATTCATCACAAATTATTCTAATATATAATCTACCAACTAGAAAAATTCTTCCAAATCACCTTCTAACTATTGTAGATAGTACTCCCTAGCCATAGTACATGTGTTTACTTGAGGAACATATCTCCAATTATATGAGGTAATATCCCTTTCCATGTATTCACTATTAAATTAAATCCATGTCATTAATTATGTGGAAACTCATTCAATCACATAATAGATAACCCTCTCATGATTACATTGTTAAGGACAAGTATAATAAGTGAAAAAAACAACTTCAAACTAAGGCCACTTCAATAACCACATTTAGAATTTTTCAATTCAAAATTTACTCCACTAATCAATGTAATTATTCTCCCACAAAATAAAAATAAATGTAAAATGGAGATTAGAAAATTCCCCCACCACCTTATTAATATTGTTATTAATCTTGATTTGTTCTTCTCCCCTTTAAAAATATCTTAAAATTCATGGTAATGGTTACATATCTCAAACTAACTATTTTGAATTAAATAAACTCGTATTCTCCCAATTTTTTCATGAAAAATCAAATTTTTCCATGAATTCTATTATATAAATGGGGAATCACGAAATAATCCATGAATTAACTTGTTTTTCCTTTTCAAAAAGACACAATGTATTTCATAGCATCTTTCCATGGATCCTCGATTCTGAATAAACCTATATATAGTAATCCATTATATAATAATATTTTGAATTGGTATGTATGAATAGTAAAAAACCAACATTATAAAAAAAATATCTATAAAATTTTTAAATTAATCAAGTGTACTAATTAATTCATATTAAATAATTACTCAATTTCTAGTAAAGTCACTATAGGCTTAAAAAATATTTTCTCTTCAAAAAAGGTTTTTATTGCATTTTATGCATGAATTTTTTTTATTTCTAGCATTTTTAGAAATTTTCTTTTATGAAATGAATATAATATTTGAAATCATCATGTCAATATTAGCTTGTGTTGAGTGTTTATAATTTTTCAAGGAATATTTTTTTATTAGTGAACTGTGAAAAATAAAGAGTTATATAAAATATATCATTTACTTTCAAGTAAATACACCATAATGTTATGAATTTTAAATTAATGTAACTTAGTTTAATTTAATAATAAAATATCTAATTAATGAAAAAGGATCCTTTATTATACTTAATTTTGGTATAAGATCATTTTTGGTCTTAAACACACATTTTTGCTGAAAACTGTATTATTGTTTCCATAATGTGTTTTTAAATTAATAAATTTTATTAATAATAATTTATTAATTTATTTAACTATTTTTAAATATTATATATGAAATTAAATATTATGCAATAAATTTTATGGTTTTTTAAAGGCATTTAATTGATGTAAATTCTGTTTTATGCTTGAAATGATTTATACAAAACTGGGTTTTTGTTAAGATTTTCTCACTTATATATTATTTAACTATGAAATTAATTTCAATTGAACATATAAAATGGATTTTATATTTTAATATATCATAATTAATATATTTTAATATGTTTAACTTGATTTTTTGTTCATAATTAATAGTAATAACAGTAAAAGTTTTTTATTATGTTTATGTTTTAAATGGGTTTACCGGGTGGTTAAACCAAGATATCAGGGTGGGAATGAAAACCAAAATTGTTTTATTTTTATTTTATAAATATATTTAAAACTTATATTATCCAAAATTATAATTCATTTTGATTTAATTTTAAATTATAATAACCTTTTATCATCGAAATATTATAAGAAATTACATGTGTGTCCCTCCCCTCACTTATAAAAGGCAACCTTTTATACTCCATTACTCAAAAACATTGAGCCATGTATCTTAGAAAATACTAGTAAAAAACCTTCATATATTCCTTCCCTTAATTATATATCTTATATTATTCTCTTAATTCAAATATTTTGATGATTAAGGTGTTAGGATAATGAAATTTCTTAAAGATGATGTAAAAATTTCAACCGAGCTCTTTAAATATTATTTCTTCTTATAACATTCAATAAAAAAGTTGTATCCTGAAATAGATAATTAATATAGTGTAATAAATATACTTATTTTTTATTATTATTTTGAAAAAATCATTTCCCTCTACTACTCTCTCATATGGGAAATGAGATTATCACTCAAGCGTATTTGTGGACTACCACCTCCACATAGCGATACAATTCATTTTCAATCACCGTTATTAATAGAATGATATTATGATATATTTAATGTTTATATAATAAATTTAAAACATAATTCCATTTTATATATTCTTAATATCATATCTACCTATATATCTTCTCATCGATTGGAAAATGACAACGTTGCTCATGCGCACGTGTGGATGACCACTTCCATAGAGAAATGTGATTTGTTATTAATTTTGGCAATACAAGGTTAGTAATAAGGATATATTTAATATGTAAATATGATATTTATTACATAATAATTACTCAATAAATGGTAAGTATTATTTACCTCCTTTTTTCCATCCATAAAAAACTGGTCACATCAGTCATGTGTACCAATGGACTACTGTCTCTAAGAAGTAGTGTAATTCAATTTTCATCATTGATTTATATCAATTTTATAAAAGTTTTTATAATTATTAAATATGATAAATATTAAATTATTAATAATCTGTACATTATTTATCCATAATTAATGTTTAATGAATATAACTATCAAGCCAAAACATACATGAAAACCCAAATAGTTAACACCCCGAAACTACGATTTTAATAAAAAAATAATTAATAAATGGGTGTTGAAATGTTATAGTTTGACCATATATGATATTATATGTATGTATGTGGTTATTTTATATAATTATGTTAAATTTATTTTAATTATATAGTATTTTAGTGTTCTTATGAATCATTTCATACTTAATGTAAATGTCTTCATTCCAATATTGTTTAGTTAATACATGTTTGATGTTATCTATCTATTTATGTTAATGAGGGGTATATAAAACTCCTTTATCATGTTATTTAATTGATACTTATTAATTCATGGTATTTAAATTTACATTTTTTATTATTTCATCTAGCGGGTTTCAATTATAAAGTTACCAATGTGGTATAGGTTTATTATCTCAAGTTTTCTTCTTTGAGACATATAGTATGTCATAAATATGTATCCTTTTATTAGGTGTATATACTAACGCATTGATATTATTTATCATGAATATAATTGTGTTAATGGTGTTTAATGTTTCAATATAATTTATTTCATTGATGGGATTCATGAATCAAAAGTTACCAAAGATGTTGGGATTTAATGTTATAATCTCATTTTTTACTAGGATTTTTTATTCTTACATGTATGATTAATAAGTTATATGATCTACCCCTAAAAAATATTATAAATCTTATTTTTATTGGATTATTTATAAATATTATATTTTTATATTTAATTTTCCCCTCCTTAAGTTCTCAAAGGAATGAAAGAATGTTTATATGGAAAACTGACATTATTCTTCTATTGGTTAGAATCCTCATCTTAAATTCCCATATTTTATATAAAAAAATCAATAACATTTTCAGTATTATCTAATTATGTATTAGTTTCATTTTTACCCATGTTTTAAATGTTTATAAAAATTGTGTAAAGTAATATACTTTTCATTTTTTAAACAATAAAATCATGACTTTTACTAAAAATGTGAATGTAATCATTGTTCTAAAATAAACTAGATGAATGAAGTTTTCCATTTTCATGAATAATATTGGATATGAAGATTAATTTATAATTTTACATAGTAATTTATATAAATGTTTTCCTTAATTTTTTGGGAAATTATTAAATTTTAAATTAGTGGTATCAATAGGAAAATTGTATTTTCCACAAGAAATGTTCTACTGATATTTTTATGGAATTTTCATCTATGAAAACATCCTTTAAAAATTATATTTTTTTATGGGAATGTGATATAATATTAACATATTTTATCAATATTTTTATAGTTTATTATTTTGAGGATGAAATGTCTATGAAACTCATTTTCTTTCGGTAGTATGGTCATATGATGAATGCCATGTTATCTTGTCGAACTAATATGTATGGATTATGATTATGTGATAGGTTATCCCTATATAGATCATGATTTTATTTGGATCAATTATATAACTCAAATGCATGGGGTAATGTTCATTGAGTTAAGAGACTAATAAAAGATGTAAAAGTGAATAAGCTCTATGGAGATGATTGAGTTAACTAGAAAGAAGTGTCTCAATAAAGAATGGTGGAAACGACAATGTATTCATTTCAATTAAGGAATAATGTACATAGTGACAATATTGGTATTTAAAATTGACTGAGTAATTTTCCATGAATATGTGTATACTATAATCGTAGGTCTTCATCTTATGATACATTCTCATGGATCATAGTTTATGATTCCATACACTTATGATGTATGTATATTGTTATAAAAAATCCTTATGAAATAATTTATGAAAACTAATATTATACTAAATGGGATGGATTGTTATAAGTTTTTATCCTTTTATGATCCAATTATACTTCTCTTATGTTCACTTATGATCATTTATGAATATCTATTAATCTTTCCCTTACTGAGAATATAATCTCACCAATTATTATGTTTCATTTTTCTAGTTTATAAGTAAAGTTTTTAGAAATGATATATATAAGAAGGTACTAGATGTAAAGAACATAATAAGAATATCCAATGATATTTTATTTACCATTTTTTTAGGTATCCATGTTTTGAAATATACTAATCTATTATGCTTCAATCTTATCTTATAATGATATATAATGAATATTCATTTAATTATATGTAATATCTATGTATGTAATTATTGGGGTCTATATAGTTAGTATCATATTAATGGTTATTTACTTTTAGAAACAAGGATGAGGAAACTTTAGTAGAAACCCTAATTATAATAATAACTATATTACAACATCTGAATGTTTTGGTAAGGTAGATAATATGTGGTTTTCCTAAAAATAATTACCTTTTTAGATACTACAAGTAGACATGGTATTGGCACACATTCATCTATGGGAAATATCCCAAAAAGAGTTGTTTGAGTATATATCAACCCTAATTATAGGTAAAAGTAATTGAGATATTATTATAATACTAGTTTGACACTCACATGTGATTTTTTATGTAAATTCACATTTACATTATGATACATTTTGATGGATTTGAATAGATAATAACCATTGTTGAAATCGGATAAACCAAAGGTATCAAATGATGATAATAAGGTGTCATTTTTTAAATATCCTATGAATAATTTTTCATGATTGGTCACTCTTATTAAAGACACCTGATGAATATGATAACCATTTAGGTTTTAGTTGGTGATTTATGAAAGAATGATGAAGTTATCATGGTTACAGGTAAACTCAAATATTTAAGTATCATATTTGATTTTAGACACATTATATCATTTATATCATGAAATTTTAAAATAAATATTAATTCACATCATCAATGATAAGATGTTGATTAAGAATTAAAAATCTTAATAGCATGATGATCATATCTCACGTTAATGAATATTCTCCAAATGATTTTTTTGGGAATATGCACACTATAAATATTACTGTTCTCCATCTAATGGAATTTTTTGTGTTGTTGGACATATAATTTCTTTATTTATATACATACCATATTAATTTTTAATGATGGGAAGTAATTTTTTATACTTCAAACCAACATATTATTTTGTATCACTGCAAGGGAAAATATAAAATTATAATTGAAATAAAATTCATTTCATGATTTATTTTCAAAGTTGCTTATATCTACTGGTTAGAGAGAAATATAACATCAATGATATGCCTAATGTATGGGAGTTTGTTAATCTCTTTATAGAGTATTTTATATTCTTCATATGAATCATGAAGTTAATTTTTTGAAATATTTCATACCCAATAATACACCAATTTCAATGACTCCATAGAGAATGTCCTTGATAGAGTTACACATATTTAAGAAGACACTATAGGAGAATCATATAAGGGATTTATTTTACAAAGTTCATCATCTTGGGGACCATCATTCTTATTTTAAATAAAAAATATGGATTAATATGATTCTTAATTGATTAAATGGAAAATAAAAAGATTGAGATCAATAATATGTACCTCTACAAAATATTATTTATTTTTTTGATCAATTGTAAGAATATTAGTATTTTTATAAGATTGATGTTTGATATGGATACTCTTTATTGGTGGTGAAAAGTCAAGATATACTTAATAGAAAATTCCATTCTATTTATAAACATTATGAATTTATAGTGATGTCAAATGTTATTACAAATTCACCCACTATCTTTATATATTTAATGAATAAAGTAATTAAGATATTACCTTGACCAGTTTCCGGTCCTATTTATAGATGATATTAACATATTTCTAAATAGAAATTAAGATCATTAATATCACATAAATATTTTACTAAATACCCTTTGGAAATACAAGATATATTAAAATTTCCCCAAGTGTGAAGATTGGCTACAAAATGTTTCATTTTGTTTCATATAATATTTATCGAGGGTATATCAGTGGATCCATCGAAGATATACATTATTGAAAATTAGACCACCCCAATCATTGGGACTCATATCCAATGTTTTCTTTGATTAATAAGATAATATTTATGATTTGTAATTAATTTCATAATGTTATCTGATCCACTAACCATATTATCTTGAATGGGAGTTGAGTTATTTTGGAATAATGAATGTGAAGAAAATTTCAAGGAACTGAAGAGAAGGTTGGTATGTGCGCCAATTCCTACAATACCATACAGTAGAGAATGGTTTTTTATTTATAGTGATTTATTGAAGATTGGGATGATATGTGTTCTATTGATGAATGACATAGAGATAGATTATGACTCATTCTAATTTAACATTTCACGAGAAAAAAATACATAGCTCAGGATTTGGTGTTATCCATGGTAATATTTGCATTAAAGATATGGAAGATTTATCATTAATGTGAAAGGTGTGAGATATATAATATTAATTAATGATTAATGTATATATTCACTCAATAATATTAGAATATGTTCTAGATAATATAGATGGAGTTGACTAAATGATATGACTGCCCAATACATTAAACACAATGAAAGAGAATAAGATTGTTGCTGCTCTAAGTAAAAATGATCATACTAAATTATATATATTGAGGAACTAAAAGGATATTATATTTTTGGATTTTAAATTTTTGGACCTTAAAATATTAAATTAAGGTGAGAAATAAAATATTTCTCAAATTAGTGTTTAACCATCTATCTATGTGGATATTAAAGTGGCATAAAAGGAAGTAGTGTTGAAGAAAATATAAGATCTCTCTTAGAGTTAAAACATGATTGTAATAGAAATATATGGTTCAAGAATCATCTATATGTACTGTAAATAGATGAATTTAAAATGGGTCTATTAGATGAATATTATATTTCATCCTTCTTTATTCATCTTGAAATTATGATGATTTACGGAGATCTAAAATAGTATTTCTAGTGGGATAACATGAAAAAGGATATTGTAGAGTTTCTATCTTGATGCATAGTATATAAATAGATTATGGTTGAGATACATATTTATTACGTTATGTTAGAACCATTACGCATCCCAAAATGGAAATGGTAATGAATGACCATTTATTTTGATGTGGCACTAACCAAGACAACTTAAGGGTGCAATGTTATTTGTGTTGTATTCGATCACATTTTGAAGTCATCACATTTCATTACTATTAAAAATGATTTCTATATTATTTATTTTTACTTGATATAAATTATGTAATTGATAATGCTTTATGGATAACCACATTATATTGTGTCTTATCAAATTTCGAGGATTACCACAATGTTTTGGTGAAGTCTCTAGCATGCACTAAATACAAAGATGTGTTTCAATAATTATAATTATCCTCGGATTGATGGTTAGTTTAAGGAGACTATTCAAACCCTATAAGATATGTTGATATCATTTTCTATAGATTTTTAATTTTTTTGGGATCAACACATTCTACTTATGGAATTCTCTTATAAGAATTACATTCTCTAGAGAATTCAGATGGGTACTTATGAAGCCCCATATGAAAGAAGGTGCACATTTGGAACATGTTGGGATGAATATAGAGAATGAAAGAGATTATATACTATTATAGATGATGAAATGGTAGATAGTTTTATATCTTTTCAGTAGCACATCAGGAAAGCTCAGAGTTAATAGAAGTGTTATGGTGGAAATTAACACCATGGTCAAGAATTTAATGTTTATGAGAAGTTATTCCAATGAATTTATCTATGGAAGAATATTAAAAGATTTAATATAAGGGGATATTGGACCCTTGGTATATTGGCCCCTTCTAGATTATTTATCATCTAGGGATAGTATCTTATCACTTTGCACTTTCACCAAACATCTCTGAAATTCCTGATGTGTTTCATGTACCTTTGTTTAGGATGTACGTACCTTATACTTCACATGTATTAAACTAAGATGTTATACCAATAGAGAATGTTTATTTTTATAAGGATATGCTGGTAGAGATATTGTATTGTAGATATAAAATTCCATGGAATATGACAACTCATACGATTAAAGTTCTTTAGAGGAATCCGATATATGAGGAAGCTATATGAGAACATAAGAATGTGAAAAAGAAGTTATACCCCCATTTATTTATAATAGAGTTATAGAATTTGGATGTAAATTTTCATTATATGTAGGGTAAAATGTATCACCGCTAGATATAATATATATTTTCTATGAAATAATCTTGAGGTATTCTATTACTTTCTTTACATGCAACCCTGAGTGTAAATAAATAGCATTACAATAAACCTTTATAACCTAACCATTATATTTGAAGGTATGAATTTTGAAAAACAACATTATAAAAAATAATTAAAATATTTTCAATAATTCAAATTTATTGATTAATTAATAATAAATAAGTACTCAATTTTCAGTAAATTAATTTCGTACTTCAAATATATACATATTTTCTAAAAAAAATTTATTGCATTTTATAAATAAAAAATAAGATTAATTTTTAAAATTTTAAGAAAAAAATTAGTCAATGTATATCATCTTTTGATTCATCTTTTCAATATTATTTTATGGTGATTTTTTAGGATTTTTTTAAAAATATATATTTTTTATTGAATAGTGAAAATACAAATTTATATAAAAGATTCTATTTCATTTAAATTAATCACATTATTCTTTCAATTTAATATTAAAGAAAAATGTGTATTATTTATTAATAAATAATATAATTAATTACTTAGGAATCCATATTATACTTGACATTCATATAAACCCATTTTTTCCCTTAAAACACAGTTTTTGAAAAAAAACATTACCATATGTACACAATGTATTTTTATCATAATGAATAAAATTAATACCTATAGATTAATTTATTTTATAAATTTATATATTTTGTATTCAATACTATTTTTAAAAATTAATTTTATTTCTTTTTCAAGTCATGGAATTGAAATAAATTTAATTTAATACTTGAAATGCATTATTCTAAAACAATTTTTCAATGATGTTTGCACCCTTACTTAATATGATATTCATAAACTTATATTAATTGGATCTATTAGAATTTATTCCATATTTTTAGTCAGTATAATTAATATAAATTAATAGTATAATCTTAATATTTTTTCATGATGAATAGTGAAAAAGTAAAATCGTTTACTATGGTTAATTGTTAAAACGAGTTCACCATGGGGTTAAACACCAATCCAGGGGATGCAATTTCGCCCAAACTATTAAAATTCATATTGGTTAAATATATTTAAATATTATATTATCCTAATTTTTTATTCATTTCTATTTTTATCAAATATAACATGAACGATAACTTTTATCATTGAAATATTTTAATAAATTTTATATTTGTCCCCTTCCACACTTATAAAAGGACGTCTCTTATCCTACCATATTCAAACAATTTAAGATTTATATATCATCAGATACCCAATATAAATCCATCATAGATTCATAAAATTAATCCTACAGATTATTTTCTTTTCTAAAGACCAACCTTTCAATGATTATGGTATAATCCAAATGAGGTCTCTCAAAAATGAGATAAATATTAACTGAGAACTTTTGTTTTTTCCCTCTACGTCATCTACAATTATTTTATATAGAAAATAAAAATTAATAAAATATAATAAATATAAATATATATTATTATGATAATTTCAAAAACAATTTATAACTTATTCTTCATCAAATATGAGACTAAATTATCACTCATGTATATGTATGGACTATTGATGCCACATGGTGCTACGACTCATTTTCCATCACCATATTTCATGAATGGTTATTATTATTTAAATAATATATATATATTATATCTATTAAATAATTAATCATCTATAATTATAATATAATAACTACCTTTTTTCATTTACATTTGTTTGAAAATGTTGTTGTCCATCTAGCGCATGTATGAACTACCACTTCCATGAAATGATGTGATTTGATTTTAATTTATTCTTTACATGGAAGAAAATTAAGAAAAATTTATTAAATAAATTTTATTAAATAATTTTTCTTTTTATGTCATAATATTTTTAATATAAACAATAATTATTATTTACCTTTCTTTTTTCATCCACAGAAATGTGGAAACAGCACTAATGCATACATACAGACTGTCATATCAATGAAGTGATGTAATTAAGTTTTCATCACTTACTAATATGAATTTTTAAAAAAGTTTATACAATAATTAAATATAATAAATATTACATAATTAATATAATTCTGGTAATTTATCATCGATCAATGTTCTAATACCATTATCATCGAACCAATATAAAAAAATGAAAAAATTTTCACAGAAAAACAATAATTTTAATAAATAATTGTTAATAAATGGGTCTTAAGATGATGTATTTGGAACATATATGAAATTATAAGTTTATATATAGTTCATATGTATAATTTTATTTAATTTTTATTTATTATACATAATAATTGAGAGCTTATTAATCAATATTTACTTAATGTAGGGGTTCTTTTTCTTAATATTTTTTATTGAGATTTATTTGATATTAATAACCCATTTATGTTTATGGGTTGTATATAAAGAAAATTTTAATGTTATAACATGTATCGTTCTTAATTAGTTGTATTTAATGTTACAATTTTCATTATTTTATCCCATTGGTGTTTATTCAAATGTTACAAATGCGATAATGGTTTAACGTCTGAAATTGTATTCTTTTGAACAAGTGTTATTTTATGAACCTTTATTTTTTAATGAAGTGTATCTAATTCCCCTTTGTTATATTTTATCATAAATATACATATTAAAATGTTTTAAAATTTTATTTTAATTTATTTAATTCATGGGGGTCATGGATCAAATGTTACCCAAGTGATAAGGGTTTTGTGTTAAAATTTCAATTTTTAATGGGACTTTTTATACTTAAATTTTTTATACAAAAATTATATGATATATCTCTTCCTAATATTATTTATTTCCTCAAAATATTTTTAATTTTATATATTTTATATTTTTATTTAATTTTCCCCTCATTATATATCCATTATACAATAAAAAATATTTTTAAAATTACTCAACATTATTTCTGTCCATTCTTGGGAATATTTTCCCCCATGTCCATATTTCCTTCAAAATGTTTTTATGAATGATTATTTATATTCACAAAAGGTTTATTAATATTATTATTAATGATGTTTTAATTTCAATATTATGGTATTAAATGAATATTCTTGTCATTTTTAGAATGAGGTAACATTAACTTATTGTATAAAATGTGAATGGAATAATTATTTTCACATACACATCAGAATATATTTTTATCATGGTCACAAATAATATTTTATTTTAATATTACTTCACGATTTTTCAAAGGATATTTATAAAGAATTTTTTTTTATTTTTTGTAATGTTTTATATTATAAAAAAATGATTTAAAAATAAAAAGGGAATATTCATCATGAAATATTCTAATAATATTTTAAATATTTTTTCATATATAAAAATATTATTTCATGCTTCTTATTATTTATTTGGAATATGATGAATGTTGTTATCATTATAATTTCTCTAAATGGTTTAAAATTATGATGATGAAATATTTTTTGAGACATAATTTATTTCCATTTTTTATTCTATGATGATTCTATGAATTTTTTATGATCTTGTGCCACTAGTATGTAAGGATTGATATTATAGGATAGGTGTGACCAATATAGATCATTATAGAGGGTGGGTCCATTATAGACCTCTTATTTTTTGGATAATGATAAATTAGTTGAGAAACACCAAAGAGATGACGTAGTTAATAAAATTCTATGAAATGAATGAGTTAAAAAGATGATAGTTACTCAATAGAGAATGGTTGAAATTAATGGGTATGCATTTCCATTATGGGACATTGTCTAGAATGATTGTCTTGGGTGCAGACCTTAATTGAGTGAGTGATTTTACATTCAAATTTTTATTCCAAATACATATCAATTATTCTTATGATACATTCTCGTGGGTCTTGGTTGAAAATTATACACCCTTATAACTAATATATATTTTTATGAGAATGATTTATTCCATGATTTGTTAATACTAATCTTAACTAATCGAGTAAGATTGTTAAAAGTAATCGTGATTCTCTCACACCCTTATGGTTTTCTTATATTCACTTATGATCATTGAATTTTATCTCATGGGTTTACCTATACTAATCATCTAAGCTCTATCTTTCTTATGTTTCCTTTCTCGATATTATGAATAATGGTTTTAACTATGATATATCTAATGAGGGTGAAATTTATAAATAACATATTGGGAAATGATGTAGATATTTTATTTACCTACTATTTATGTATCCATGTTTGTAAAGATATTTATCATTTATGGTTCAAGCATGGATTGTAATAATATTTTATAAATGTTCATTTCATAAGATGTAATATTAAAGTTTAATTTTTTTTGTTATTTATGCATCATATATTATTAAAAATGTGCTATCAATTGATAAAACTAAATTCTATATTGGAAAAACATTATCAAAAAAAAAAGTTAAGATAGTGTGTCAAAAAATATATCTATAATCTATCCACTATGTGATACCATCAATGAATTTATTTATTTAGGGGTAGTTTAAGAATATATGGGAGGATCAAAATATTTCAAGAATAGACACTAACTTGAACACACACATAAAAAAACATTCAAGTAAAAATAATATTTTCCTTAATTTGTAAAGACCTAGAAATTTCAAGGATAATTTTTTCTTAAATTCTTTGGAATATTACGAGTCATCGGTTACTAACAGCGCCTGATTCCGAGGCCTGTTGTGCCCAGAATTATTTTCTTAAGTTTTTTTCATGAACGTTTAGTAAACGTACGTGCGGGTTTTTCTATCTTTTGAACTGGTGCTCCGAATAGAAATCGGAGGGCACCGATAAACTCACAGCACCGATAATCGCTTAAGGAGACCCTAACCGCAGTTGTGTTTTATGAGGGTTGAAACTTATAATTTGGGGGATTATAATAAATTAAATAAAATTGTTGTACACAATTTTATTTATAAATTGTGGTTATTTCCTACAAGGGGCAGTTAGAGGTGGGGTCGCCACCCACATAACCTCCAATTAGAGGATTTAGTGTGGTGGGGCCCATACAAACCCAAACCCTTTCATCTCCCCTCAACTCCCCATTAATTACCTACTGTTTAATTTGACAACTCCTCATATTTATTATTATGGAGCCTCTCCACCTCCCAACCATTGAATGTGCCAACCTAACTAATTAATATCTGCATTAATTAATTCGCACCTCCTTTGAATCAATTTGAATTGCAAGGCAATTCTATTAAATTGGGAGCCTTTTATTTCTTTTGTGTGGGAAAGTTTACTATTGGAGAGGCTCTAGGGAATTAGAAGAGTGGTGATCATTTTTCAACGAAGAACATCATTCTTCAACGAAGAACATCCCCGATGAAGAATGTGAAGGACTTCTTCCAAAGACGCTTCCTCCTCGGATGCACCCCGACGTCAAGGAATCTAAGTCATATTTAAATTCTCTTCCCACATCATGACAATGACTCTTCTTCCCACGTTGATAGGATGACACCATTCTCTACGACGTCGTCTTCCACAAAGCCCGACTACCTCGACGCTTGTCTTCTGTGGGTCGTCGATGTGCGTCATCAGTTACGAGGCAGGGGGTTTGATATAGTTTTAAGTGAATTAAATTATATATCGTCCGTGAAAGCTTGATTTGTCTTCGGCCAATTGATATCGCCTAACGCGGAGGGCGTGGGCCTAACGAACATGGCCCGATGACCCTCCGATTGTTCTTGAATATTTTGGAAGTAGCGAACAGAGGCAACGACCACGCTCCGACTGCGTGGAGGAAACCACAGCCTGCATCTGTGGGCCGCTCGGCTAAAGAATATCTGGCCGGCTAAAGCCGGCCAGGACGAAGGAACTGCAGCACCATGAGGGCGACGCACTACGGGGGACCGCGACCCACATTCTATGGGGCGCTCGGCGGACGAACTGGCTGGAAAGCGGCCGACTGGGTTGGGAAGACCCAACGGTGTGAGGAGGGCGGTGCGCTAGGGGAATATTGGACTGCCCGTGTGGGCCGCTCATGCTGGGAACACCGAGAAGCTATGGCCGGCCGGACAGGACGTCGGCACTTCTCGACACCGCCGTTTTTAAAAACCGGGGGGCCGCACCCCCCAATCAGTTCGGCCAGCTGGCCGAGCTGTGGCCAACCACGGGCAGGGCCATGCCAGTCGCCGGGCGGGCCACACCTCGCTCGGCCGGGTAGCGCCTCACCAGGCCGGGCCAGGCCGTGCCTTGCCAGGCCAGGCCGCGCCCCGCTGGACCGCGTCGTGCATCGCCAGTCCGGTCCAACCACATAGCCGGGTAGGACCCGCTGAGCCAGGATGGGCCAACCATCAAGCCAACCGGGCTTGACGGGTCAGGCCTGTTTCACTAAAATGCGAATAACATCATGACCGTGCGTCCGATCGATGCGACATCTGTGGAAATGGGACCCTTACGACAAATAGGTCATTTTAAGTTACTCTAAGTGAGTTTTGTACAACTTTAAAAAAAGTCTGTGTTTGGAACGAGCGTAATTCCAACCGGGCCCCTAGAACAAAAATTCCAATAAGTCTCAGACCGGGCATCTGAATGACGCGCCGTCTGTCACATTGGGTTCCCTTAGATGAGACAAAACATTGAGATACATAATCTCTGGACTTCATAACATCTGATTTATCAACCCCCTTTTCTCGATAAGTGGACCCTCCCGGAATCGACCGTGCTGTGTGCGGGAACCCTAGAGCTGGCTAAGAGTGCGTTGACTACTATACTAGAATCCTCTGTGGGTTCGACAGTGATGACTACAGTACTGGGATCCTCCAGGGGTTTGACAGCGACAACTACCATATTGGAATCCTCCATGGGTTCAACGGTGATTACTACTATTATTCTATCCTGTGTGGGTCTGGCAGTTTGACCTCTGTTCTTGTATCCTATGTGGGTCTGGCAGAGTAGCTGGTCTGGTATCCTATATGGGTCCGACAGCTTAGAAAGTCTTGTATCCTGTGTGGGTCTGAAAGCTTAGATGAATCAGTGACTACATCTGATCATATCTATCTCTATACGAAATATGTATACCTGTGTGAGCTGAGTCATGACTTTCAATCATTATCATCAATGTGATTGACTTCTTTCTTATGTGGACTGGGTTGTACTTGGGATCGAGAGTTGGAGTCTTACTTTGGTTGATAACATAGGTATATATATTTGCATATACCTAAGTAGGGTTTTTTGATACTTCGTGTTTGTATCTCTCTTCTGTGGTTTATCCTTTTTGGATTATGGGATACCTTCAGGGGTCTCGGGGTCCGTACTGAGTATCGTATACTCACCACTGTACAGGATTTTCATGCACTATGTTGTGTTGGATACAGACAACGGACAACATTGATCGAGGTAGAGACATGTAGAGCTAGATGGTACCCAGAGGTGGACCACTTGGCGAGACGTACATGGAGTGGACGGATGGAATTTTGGTGCTAAGGAGTCCATCTGTACCCACACTTCATGTAGGATTCCAAGAGGACGACTTATTTGTTGATGTTTTACATTACTGTAGTTATGATAGCTTTTCAGGTGTATTGTACTTTACAGTTGGGTTTGTATACTGGCCCATTTACTTTTCAGCAATTACTTTTGTACTCAGTTTACTTGTTTCTTACTTCAGTTGTGTACTCTATTATGTTTCACTACTTTTATAAAGGCAATGCCTTCCCATTTTAGGGATTTATGCCTTCGGTGCTAGTCGCCAGCCCCTGGCCTATGGAAGGTGGGCTTGGGGTAGTCACGGCACGGGCCCTGAGGATGGGTCATGAAAAATTGGTATTAGAGGAGTCAGTTCTACCGCAGAACTCAGAATTCTGATCATTCTTTTTTGTGAAGAAATATTATTAAGAGTATTGAGTGTGGTTTTGATTCCAGGGAGTCCAGTGTTGGTGCGGTGGTAGACGTATCAATACACTAGGACCTTGACCAATGATTTCCAACTCAGTGCATGATAACACTGATTGCGTGTGTGTTTCTTTTGAAATGTTTACTTTGTGATTACTTTATGTCAACTCACCAGGTATATTTTTTGACTGTGGTGCACCTGTTTCTTTTCAAGATTTCCCCATGAAGGAAGCCAGCTAGTCTTCGAAGTTACATTCGATATGACAGCCCACTGAGCAAAGAGGCCTCGGTGTAGGGCCCCATCATAGCAGAGGTACCAGTGGCACATCTACCCGCTAGACCACCGATACTACTAGCCCTAGCAGTAGAGAGCGCACGTCGCCTGAGTGCGTTGCATGAGTTCCACCGACAGAGGTCGCCCAGGTTCCGCAGAGAGACGGACCCACAAGCATATGAGGACTGGATGGAGGCTATCATCAATGTTTTTAGATTGTAAGGTACACCATCCCAACTTATGGTGATCCTTGTCGTGAGTCTCCTACATGCAGTAGTAGGTAGATGGTGGAGCCTGATGCTCCAGGTGTATGACGAGGCATCACTACTTTGGATAGACTTTGAGAGTCTCTTCTGCTCGGAATTTGTTCCAGTCACCCTCCATGCGGTGCGGATTCAGGAGTTACTACATTTTCACCAGGGCAGCATGACAGTAGCACAGTACTCGGCAAGGTTTACTGACCTCTCACACTACTCCACAGATATGTTACGAGACCCTTTCTTTAGGGATTGGACCTTCGAGCAGGGTCTGAGGCACGATATTAGGGCCTCGATGATTCCCCTCAGCATCCCGACGCAGGAAGGGGTGCTAGAGAGAGCCCTTCTAGTGGAGAGATTTCTCACTGAGCAGTCACCAGCGGCGAGACCCACCGCAGGGTGACACATAGCATAATATTCTATAGCCGGTAGTAGATAGATTTCACATGGGTCCAGGAGGACCATGACATCAGGTGGGAGACCTCAAGATACAGGTTCGGTTGTGTGGGACACACGAAATAGAGACAGCCTTATGAGGAGAAGGCAGTGCTATGCATGCGGCGGGCAAGGCCACATGGCTCATGAATACCTGACCCTCCATGCAGATGAGTAGCAGACAATAGAGGGACCTCCCAGGAAGAGGCAGAGGTTTGACCATGGTGGTCCGCCGGGAGCGGGTGGATGAGGCCGAGGAGCTGGTCGAGTAGCGGTTGGTGGATTACATTTTGAGGCTCTACCACCACCACCACCTGGTGGTCCACCCTGACCACAGGGAGCTGGCAGAAAGAGGTGGGCTCAACACTTGGCAGTCGAGGCCTATGACCACAGCGCGCCTAAGATGATTTGAGGTACTATCTGTGTCTACTTCACCCTTACTGCAGTACTTATAGACACGTGTGCGAGTCATTCTTTTATTGAAGCTACCCTTGTTCGGAGCTCGGAGATTCCAACGGAACCGTTGGCTCGATCCTTACGGCTAGAGACTCCTACGGGAGCATAATTGATGATTACGCACTAGTGCCAGCAGTATGAGATTACTCTAGAAGGAGAGAGCTTCGACTGGGATCTTCTTGTAGAGGTGTCAAAGCCTTACGATGTCATCTTGGGTATGGACTGGTTATCTATAGTCCATTCTCAGATCGATTGTATTAGGCGTAAAGTGCAGTGTCTCCGCACGGATGGGGCTAGGTTCACCTTCACCAGTGAGAAGGGAGCCATTGCAGCACAAGATGGACTTACGCAGAGGAGAGGGAATCTGATCACACATCATTTGGCAAGTCTCATCCTCGGAGCAGTTGATGTGCGGAGTCCGAGTTTTCCTGTGGTGGTGGATCAGTATGAAATTGTTTTTCCTGACGACGTTCTAGGACTACCTCCTCAAAGAGAGGTAGAATTCTAGATAGACCTGTACCCCAAGACAGCACTGATACCTACCCCAGTATACCAGATGGCTCCTGTCGAGCTTCATGAGCTGCAGGTACAGCTGGAGGACCTACAGGTAAAGGGATTTATCCGACCCAGTGTTTCACCCTGGGATTCAACGATTTTTTTCACCAAGAAAGCATATGGGATCTTGTGACTGTGTGTTGACTACCATCACCTAAATCAGGTGACCGTGAGGAACATGTACCCACTTCTGATAATTGACTACCTCTTCGATCAGCTCAAGGGAGCACGATGGTTCTCAAAGATAGACCTCAGGTTAGGCTATCACCAGCTCAGAGTTCGAGATGAGGATATGGTGGAGACGTCTTTCAGGTGTCGGTATGGCCACTATGAGTTCTTGGTTGTGCACTTCAACTTAACCAATGCTCCAGAAGTGTTCATGAGTCTCAAAAACAGGATCTTTCAGCCTTACCTTGATCAATTTTTCATAGTCTTCATCGAAAACAAACTGATTTGCTCGACTACTAAGGAGGAGAAGGCCTACCATTTGCGGGTAGTACTAGACACACTCTGGGAGCACCAACTTTATGGTAAGCTCTTGAAGTGCTATTTCTAGATTCAGGAGGTTCAATTCATGGGACACGTCATCTCGGAGGCAAGGTTAGCAGTGGATCCAGTGAAGATTGAGGCAGTGCTTGCTTGGGAGCCACCCAATAGTGTGATAGAGGATCGGAGTTTCTTGGGCCTGGATGGATACTATCAGAGATTTGTGTCAGATTTCTCCAGAGTTGCATCACCACTTTCAGCTTTGACAAAGAAGGGTAAACCCTTCATGTGGTCAGATAGATTCCATCAGAGCATTCAAGAGCTAAGGGAGAGGTTGACCAGTGTGCCCATCTTGAGGCTACCAGAGGAGGGCATAGGGTACCAAGTTTACTTCGACACATCCGGGACCAGACACGAGTGTGTCATAATGTAAGAGTGAGTAGTGATCACATACAGTTCATGGTAGTTGAGGCAGCATGAGTAGAACTATGCTACCCATGACCTAGATTTAGCAGCAGTGGTCTTCTCCTTGAAGATGTGGCAACACTATCTGATGGGAAAGCGTTTTATAGTCTACTCTAACCACCAGAGTCTCAGGTAAATCTTCACCCTGAAGGAAATGAACCCGAGACAACGGCGATGTCTTGAATTCCTCCAAGACTATGACTTTGAGATATTCTACACTCCTAGGATGAGGAACATTGTAGAAGATTCTCTCAGTAGGATATCGAACATTCAGCAACTAGGAGAGGTGACGGAGTAGCTGGCCACGTTGTAGATATCCTTTTTGGATATAGATGGAGCAACCTTTCTTCAGTCTCTCATAGTCACTCCTCCACTTCTTCAGTGAGTCAGAGAGGCGTAGTGTGTGTATGTTTACTATGAGACACGACGTGCTCAGATATCCTCCAGGCATGCACCTGATGGATTTTATGAAGTAGGGGAGAATGTCATCCCCTTCAGGGGACATACCATGGTACCCGTTTCACTCTATGAGGAGGTGTTGAGGGAGTTCCACACTTCCCATATAGAGGTATATCCATGAGTGGCGAAGATGTATCAGGACCTCAGATGACAACACTAGTGGCCAAAAATGAAGAAGGTTGTAGAGAAGATCGTTTCACAATGCATCACTTTTTAGCAAGTGAAGGCGAAGCACTAGGTACCTGTAGGCTTGGTGCATCCCTTAGAGGTCCCAGAGTGGAAGAGGGATGGGATATCTATGGATTTCGTGACTGGGATTCCACGTACATCCAGAGGACATGACCCTATCTGGGTGATGGTAGATCAACTCACCAAGTCGGCACACTTCCTACCGATCAGATAGAAGGGATCAGTAGAGTGCTTGGAGAACCTCTACGTTCACGATATCATTTGGATTCATGGTGTACCATCGACTATCGTCTCCGATCGAGATGCTCGTTTCACTTCCCGCCTATTGAAGGGGTTATAGGAGGTTTTTGGCACGCATCTTCGCTTAAGAACTGCCTTCCATTCTCAGATGGATGGTTAGACTAAGAGGACCATTCATACGCTTGAGGAAATTCTCCGTGCATGTGTCCTCAACTTTGGCCATATCTCGGATGATCACTTACCCTTGGTGGAGTTTGCGTACAACAACAGCTACCCCCCCCCCCACCATCGGGATGGCCCCTTAAGAGGCACTGTATGACCGTCCTTCAGATCACCTCTGTGCTGGACAAACCCTGGGGAGTTATCACTAGTAGGGCCAGAGATGGTGCAAGATACAATGGAGAAGGTGTAGATTATCCAGGAGCAGATGAAGACTGCATAGAGAATACATGAATATTATGCTGATAGGAGACGGAGACCACTGGAGTTCGAGGATGCGACCACGTTTTCCTACGGGTCTCATCTCCACGAGGTCTATGGATATTTGGTTGGGGCGGAAAGTTATCTCCATGATTCATCGGACCATTCCAGTTTCTCAGCAGGATAGGTGAGGTGTCTTACCATTTGGCCTTTCCACCTCAGTTGCATTGGGTGCATGATGTCCTCCACGTATCTCAGCTGGGGAGATACGTGCATGACCCGGCCCACATCATCGACCATGGAGAGCTGGACATCGATGACAGATAGAAATTCATAGAGGTCTCAGCGGAGATCGAGGATCGACATTAGAGGGTCCTATGTGGACAGTTTATTCCTCTAGTGTGCATTCGCTGGCAGCACATGAACCTCTAGGAGAGCACATAGGAGTAGGGGGCTCAGATGCATGCATAGTACCCCCATCTGTTTCCATAGTGCGTGTTATAGCTTTACGGGGGCATAATGCCCATAGGTGGGGGTAATTTAAAGGACCGAATATTTCCATTAATACTTTTTTCTTAAATTTTTTGGAGTATTGCGAGTTTGTGGTTTCTGACGGCGCCTGATTTCGAGGCTTGATGTGTCTGAAATTATTTTTCTGATGTTTTATTTGGGTATGTTCAGTAAATGAACTTGCTGGTTTTTCTATCTTTTGAACCAATTCTTAGAATAGAAATCTGAGGGCACCAATAAAATCACAGCACCGATATTCTCTTAAGGGGATCCCTACTGTAGTTGCGTTTTATACAGGTTGAAAGTTATAATTTGGGAATTTATAATAAATTAAATAAAAGTATTGGACACAATTTTATTTATAAATGGTGGTTATTTCCTACAAGGGGAAGTTAGAGGTGGAGTCTACACCCACATAACCTTCAAAGAGAGGATTTAGTGTGGTGCGGCCCATACAAAACCAAACTCATTCACCTCCCCTCAACTCCCCATTAATTCCCTGCTGTTTAATTTGAAAACTCCTTATATTTATTATGGTGGAACCTCTCCACCTCCCACCCAATGAATGTGACAACTTAAATAATTAATATCTGCATTAATTAATTGGCACTACTTTTGAATCAATTTGAATTGAATGGAAATACTATTAAATTGGGAGCCTTTTATTTCTTTTATGTGGGAAAGTTTACTATTGGGGAGGCTCTGGAGAATTGGAAGAGAGGTGATACTTTTTCGATGAAGAACGTCGTTCTTCAACGAAGAAGATCCCTGACGAAGAACCCAAAGGGCTTCTTCCAATGATGGTTCATCTTCAAATGCACCCCGTCTTCAAGGAATATACGACGTCTTTGGATTCTCTTCATGCGTCATGTCAACTACTCTTCCTCCCACGTTGATGGGACAAAACCTTTATCCACGATGCCGTCTTCAATGACGCCCGACTATCACGACGCTCGTCTTCCGCGGCTCGTCGACGTGTGACGTCAATTATGAGGTAGGGGGTTTGATATAATTTTAAGTGAATGAAATTGTATCCCATCCTTGGTGAATGCTTGATTTGTCTTCGGCCAATTGATATCGCCTATTGCGGAGGGCGCAGACCGAATGAACAAGGCCTAACGACCCTCCGATGGTTTTTGAATATTTTTGTGGCAGCGAGCGGAGGTGGCAGCCATGCACCGATCATGTGGAGGAAACCACAACTCTCATCCACGGTCCGCTCAGCCAAAAATGAACTGGTCGGCTAATCCCGGTCAGGCCAAAAGAACCGTGACGCCTCAAGGGCACCGCGCTGCGTAGAACCATGACCCACCTTCCGTGGGCCGCTCGACGGACAAACCGGCCGGAAGGAGGTTGGCCGGGCTGGGTAGACCCCACGACACCAGGAGGGAACCACACTAGGGGAATAACGGTCTGCCCGTGTAGGCCACTCAGGTCGGGAAGACCGGCTGGCTATGGCCAGCCAGACAGGAGGGTGGCGCTGCTCGGCACCGCCATTTTGGAAGACCGGGGGGCCGCACCCCTTGATCATCTCGGCCACCTGCAGGTCGGGCCATGCCTTGGTGGTCCAGGCTGCTCCACGCTGGGCTGGACTGACCACATAGCCAGGTCGTACCCGCTGAGCCTGGACGGGCCGACCCGCCAGCCCACCGGGCTTGACGGGCCGGACCTGTTTCTCTTAAATGTGAATAACATCATGCCCTTGCATCTGATCGACACTCTGTTTGTGGCACTGGGAACCTTGCGACGAGGTGGTCCTTTTGCGTTACTCTAAATTAGTTTTGGAAAAATTTGGAAAATGGCCGGGTTTGGACCGAGCGTAATTCCAACTGAGCCCGTGGAACTGAAAAGCCAATAACTCTCAGACCGGGTGTTCGAATGATGCACCATCTGTCACGTTGGTTCTTTTTGGTGAGATCTAACTTTGAGATACATCAACTCTAGACTTCGTGACAAATGATGTATTGAACACGTGTTCTCAAGGAGCAGACCCTCCTGGAATCGAGCGTGCTGTGTGTGAGAACCCTTGAGCTGGCTGTGACTGCATCGACTGCTGTACTGGAACCCTCTGTGGGTTCCATCGCGCCGACTCGAGTACTGGAATCCTCTGTGGGTTTGACAGTGACGCCTACCATACTGTAATCCTCTTTGGGTTAGACAACAATGACTATAATTCTTGTATCATGTGTGGGTTCGACAGTTTGACCTTTGTACTTGTATCCTATGTGGGTCTGGTTGAGTAGGTGATCTTGTATCCTATGTGGGTCCGACAGTGTAGCTGGTCATGTATCCTATGTGGGTCCGACATCCTAGATGAATTAGTGACTACATCTGATCATCTCTATCACTATAAGAAAGATGTATACCTGTGTGAGATGATTCTTGACTTTCAATCATTATCATCGATATGATTGACTTATTTCTTGTGTGGACTGGGTTGTACTTGGGATCAAGAGTTGGAGTCGTACTGTGGTTGATAACGTAGGTATATGTATGCACATATACCTAAGTAGGGTTGGTTGATACTTCATGTTTTTATCTCTCTTCTATGGTTTATACTTTGATTATTCTGGGAGAACTTCGAGGGTCTCTGGGTCCCTACTGAGTATCATATACTCGCCCCTGCACGGGCATCTCCCACACATCGTTCTGTTGGATGCAGACGACGGAGAGCACAAATTGAGGTAGAGACTTGTAGATCTAGGTGGTACCCAGAGGTGGACCACTTGGCGAGACGTACACAGAGTGGACGGATGGACTTGAGCTGCTGAGGAGGCCATCTGTACCCACCCTTCAGGTGGGATTCCCGAAGGACGTCTCAGTGGTTGCTGTTTTACTTTACTGCAGTTGTGCTAGATTTTCAGGTGTACTGTACTTTACAGTTGGGTTTGTATACTGGCCCATTTACTTTTTATCACTTACGTTTGTACTCAGTTTACTTAGTGCATACTTCAGTGGTGTACTCTGTAGTGTTGCTTTACTTTTATAAAGGCACTGCCATCCCAGCATAGGGATTTACGGATTTGGTGCTAGTCGCCAGCCCCTGGCCTTTGGAAGGTAGGCTTGGGGTAGTCACAACACAGGCCCCGAGGACGAGTAATGACATAATTGGTTATATAATCACCCACTTGATAATAATAATAATTATACATCCAAAATTATGGAATAATTATAATAAAATTCATTACATCCATTTCATTAAATCTATCTTGAATATATATTCATTTAAAATGATTCATTTCTAGTACACTGGTCTTCCAAACTCTCCCTCAAGGGATAATCTTCAGTAATTATTTAGCATGGCCATTTTAAAACATGTATCATATTAGTTGATATATCTGATACTAATTGTGAGATGAATTCTAATTGGGATACTTCATGATGGAAAATTCTTTAATTTATAAAAACATTACATCTTTCACTAATTATATCCTTCATGATACAACATAAATTCAATTTTCAATGATTTATAACCAAAATTATATTATAATAAGGTGGATTTCATATTATCCCCTCAATGTGATCCATAGGGATGAGATATATTTCTCAGACTATAGACTCCCTTCCTTAAAGTTTTAATTTGTCTAAACCCCTTCATGAATTCATTAATTTTGGAAATCTAGATTTGAAAATTACTTAGCATTGTGGAATTATTCATTATTTCATCATTCATCATTGTTGAAATCGGTTTCTTAACATTAATATTTAGAGAACATTCACCTTTTATATCTTACTCCACCATCATTTTCTTTCCAAACAAATCTTTCCATATGATTAGATACAATTTAATTACATGCTCATATTTATTCTTACATGTTGACTCTATTCTAGTATATAAAAAATTAGCTCTAGAAGTTAATGGTTATTTATGTTTACTTTTAATTATCTAAGGATGAACTATTATATATATTAAAACCATATATATTTCCCCTTTTCATATTCTAAATACCTCTTTAATAGCATTTGGAGTTCCCATTTTGGGTAAATTTCCAACATTTTAAAAATAAGTGTTTACCACTTGTCCAATCCTACTATCCCACCCTTAGAAGGATTCTATTTTGGATTCCAAGATTCTCCATTTTACCATGATTTTCATATCCATTTTTAATGGTCCATGTTGTTTCCACTTTATCCATAGTATAAGAAACATCTCCATATTGGTTGAATATCCTAATTAAATATCTTCAATATCTTGTTATATATACACATCTTGATTGGTTTCACTATGTTGTTTTTAATGTGAAACTTGATTAATTTTTCATTTTTCTCAACCTTATATTATATAATTATCCATTAAAAAATATAGATGTAGTGTTAAGTTCGTACTAAACAGAAAACATAATAATTGTGGAAAATGTTTTTTCAAAAATCATTGTGCTTATTGAACCCTTGAAATATATTTTTCATGGAAAAATTATTTTTTTATATGGAATATATTTTCCTTCCAATGTGTTGGCTTCTTATTTTATATGTGATCCCATTGATATAAGACTTCTATAATAACCATAGGTTGTCATATTGTGCCAATAATAAATAAATAAATGTATGAATATTTAATATAAAAAATTATTATATTTAATCTCTTTCTATTTAATATATGTATCGTATATTTATTTTGTTTTGAATGACAGTTTTGAGAAATCTCATCATTATTTTTGAATTTTTAGGTAGTTTTTCTAAATTGTTATTATTTAAACAACCTCTGATATAATTTGGTCCACATGTTTTTTATTGTGTGGTGATTAATAGATTTGGATTACATCCATGTGTAAAATGAAGAGTGTTATAACACCCATTTCGAATGATGTGGGATCATGGGGAGATCTAAAGTGACCCTTGTGTATATCAAACATTAATTAGAGTGATGATTTGATTATTATTTTTCTATATCATTAGTCACTTGGAGGACATCATTATATAGTGATTTCTTTTTATTGAATATGGATCTTGGGGGATTTCCTTTGGAGAAATTAGGAAAATTGAATCACCCACTTAGGGAGCTGTGGTGGTGTTGTGTTAATAAGTGATAGTTTTGTGTTATGTTATAAACTATAGTCGTATTTTTGTGTTATGTTAGAAATATTGTGGGTAAATCCTCTCCACCATTTTCAATCTTTAAGGGGAGTCATAGTCATGGTCTATTACGACTATGTTAGGTACCAACACATCATGGTTCTAGTTGCCCCCTTATTAAATTTCTAAAATTACCACCATGTATGAGGGGGAGATATAAATTTAAAATATCTTGGATATCATATATGTCCTTGACTAGAGGTAACATAACTATGGTTGATGTCACTATACCACGGTGAATGCCCATTATGGTTTCTCTATAAATTGGGGTTCGGAATCCTTTGGGTTAACACATCCATATTTATTTCATAAATTACTTTATATTACTCCTTATTTGGTTACTTTTAGCAAAATATTCATGGTTTTAAACCACTTTGATTATGGGGATTGATATCTCTCTATACAATGTACTTATCTTATCACCTCTTTATTATTTATACTTAATTTATCATGTTAAAGAGTTTTTTCTATATGGATTTTCTTTTTTGGATTATTATTCAAGTGTGGTTGGTCATTTTTCATTTTGGTTAGTTATCTAAGTGGTTTATGTGAATTTTGGTAATGGTCTATCCTTGGTTACTCTATTCTTTTGTGGTGTTCCTTAAAGATTCATATCGAGGTAGGGGTCCTAGAATTTTTTTTATTGTCTGAATGTATGGGATTTAAAATATCTATGTTTAATGTGTAAATGGTTAAAACTAACCTAATGAAGATAATAATCAATAATTAATGTATTCGAAGTAGATTTTATTTTCATGTGATTATGTTATAGACCATGTAATTCCCTGATGGTATTTTCTTTGTAGTGAGAAATCCTATTATTATATTTAATTATGTTTCCCTTATACGTTTTCCTATAACTCATTAAAGATATTGAATATCATAAAACAGGGGGAAATATAATGAATAAAAACAATAGAATTGTTCTTCCATTATAAATTTTTTATTTAGATTTATCACTATATTGTGCATAACTATTTAAAGAATAATGTTTACACTATTTTATATTATATTAGGTTTCTTTATTACTAATTCAGGATAATAATTATTCAATTAATGAAGATAGTAAATAAATATATTGAGTTATAGAATTAATATCAGAAACTAAATTCATTCTGTCTGTAACACCCCAAGCTTCCACGGTATGTTTCCCTTTGAAAAATGAAATAGCTTGCATTGTATGCAACTTCGAGATTCTAACACACCGCGACCATTGAAAATATCCATTATTAATATTAATACCCACTTTTTGAAATTTTAAAAATATTATCTTTCAAAATGGAATTTATTTTTGGATTCGGAATACCAAAATTATCTTAGGGTGAATTTTTTGTATTTTTCTAAAAACGTTTAATACTTGATTAATTGTGAAAAACACTGAGTTATAGTTTAAAACCTAATTTTTATTTAAATAATTATTTATTTTATTTAAATTTATACTAGGTCAAAATAAATAAATAATACCTATATAAGTTCAATGTAATTCATTGGAGTCAGTTTATAATAATTTTAGATATATAAAAATTTAATTGAACTTTGTAACCGTCTTTTACCCACCTCCTAGGAGCATTTTCAAATTTAAATGAAACATAATTTTACCACATTGTTGAATTTTATTTCAAAAATCAGAGATACATGGTTGATATTTTTAAATAAAATGTGGTTCAATAAGATTAAAATAATTATTGGTGAATAGTTACTTTTGACTATTATTTACCAAGGTTAAAAGTAAATAGAGTAATTAAGGGTAAAAATGATATTATTATTACCCAAACACATGTCCTTATTCTATTGGATAAGTTTAATTTGACCAAAAACTACCTTTGGAATAAAATATGATTCTTTAAATCCACATGGATTAGATTAGGACATTTATTGTGATTTAATTCAAAGAAGAGTTACAGGTGTTAAATTCAAATCATAATAACTAAACAATTTTTAATATGGGGTTATACATAAGATAAATTCGATTATAAATAATAATTATAAAGATAATAATATTCCCTAAATTATGGTATTTATTTATATTTTTTGACATTAAATTAATTAATTTATTTATGACACAATGATGATGCAATAATTACATAATTAATAAAATATTAAAATATTTGATATTATTAATATCTAAATGAATGTAATTGGAGACTTTATATGAATTACACTAATTTTATAGGTTAATATGACATGTTAGGGTTGGTTATATAATTTTTATTTGAAGTAATAATGCTTTTATGAGTTTAGAAAAAACAAAATATCAAATAGTTTCAAAATTGACATTAAAGAGTTTTTTAAAACACATATTATATTATCAATTGATATTATATTCCTAAAAATTTAATGTTCTTCCAAAATAATTATATAATGATAGGTGTATCATTAATGAACCACTTGGGGTTCTCCTGTAAGTATATAGTATGATTATTGACCATATAATTTAAAAATACAAAGAGACATGATAAATGTCAAACTATTTAACTAAGAGTTAAATCTAAAACATAAGGTTAATATAGTGACCCAAACCCATCTAAACCCTGTTTATTGAGTTTTTATAGACCCATGACCACCTTAGACATTAAATAATTCCTTTTGAGAAATTAGAAACTGAAAATCATTTTATTATAAAATAATATTTCTAGCTTTTCCTAAGGTGCCCCTCACCCCTCTTATAAAAGGGCACTCCCCCTTCCCTCAAACTCACACCTTCAAAGCCTTTTGTATCAGAAAAAATCTTACCAAATACCCTCTCAACTGTCCTTCCTTCATCTTATAGGAATTCCCTTATTCCAAAATCCGTCCAATGGAGCCCTTTTGATTAAATCAAAATGAAGAACCCAAAGAAGAGGTAAATATTTCATCACCTCTTTCAAGTTCCTTTCTTCTTCCACATCCTCTTTAATTGTTGTTTCAATTCTGAAATAATAACTCAGGTATCTTATATATACATTACTTTTATTATAAATATGTTACAACCATATTCATTATTCTATCCATCCTTTTAATGACATGTCACCATATGTGCGTACATACGGTTTACCGTCTCCACGTCGTGGTGTAATTGTTATCAAATACATTATTATTTGTATGGGTATAATAATGATGAGTAATTGATGTAAATAATAAATACAACATGATAATTATTCTCTATATATAATATACCATCCAATTATATATTATTTTAATATAAAAATAATGATATCGTCGCTCGTGCGTACGTACAGATTACCGTCTCCACGAACACGATGAGATTCCTTCCCCATCGTAATCCATTAAAGACTAATATTCATTAGATTATTAAAAATAATGTTTAAAGACTAAATATAATTCTCAATATGAATAATATACAACATATTCATAACAAACACTACTTACAAAACAAAGCATATAAAGGAAAATGAATCAGTTAACACCAGAAACGACGATAATACTAAAATATTATTAATAAACCAATATTAAAAGATTATATATGATATCATATTAATGTATGTGATTCTTGTACAATTTAATAAAAATTATTTCACCATTATACAGGAGGTTAACCTACCCTCGACCAAGGAAAAGTACAAAGAAATGGGTTTCTTGTCTCACTTTTAATTCTGTGAGATCTCCATTGTTTGCCACTTATTTATTGCATGTGGAGTATTGTTTATCACCATTTGATATATATTATCGTGGTTTTATTTATATTAATGGCATTTAGTGATTAATTTGGTTGTTTTTAACTTTTGGTCATACGACTCGATTGTTCACAACGAAGTAAGGTTTTTTCATCTCACATTTTATTCATGTGATAATCATGTTATATTGGCCACTATTTCCTTTTGTGTGGCATATATACTATCGATGATTTATTAATTTTATAATATAATATAATTTATGGTTATTTAAATCATCATTGTATTATCCTTCTTTCATGAGTTGTATGTTTCATAAGTTACCAAATCAGTAAGGGAGTTTCAAATTTCAATTTCCAATCATTCGACATTACGCTTACTCCATTGATTTTTTTACTCCATGATTATGTGTGAAATCACTATTTATTATTTGTGTAGTAATTTACACTACCCTTTATGTGGATATACTTTTCAGACACATAATAACTCCATTGATAAATTCTCAAGTCATTGATATGAACATGATAAGAATAATTTTAACTCAATATTAATTCATTGAGTTAAACATACAATTCATTTGTGTTGTTATTTACAAGAATATGGGTGAATATCCTCTAATTAATTTACACTGAATATCCAATCATATTGAGTGAATTTATATTTTTCACACATAATTTTTTCATTGATTTATCCTTATCCTAAGGATACAGTCTTTATATGATATTTCATCTCAATTTACATTCTATTGAGAATTCATTGTTGTTATATACCAATTCACTTTTATATGGTGTATATAATGTACTTTGATAGATTATATCATGAATCCCTTTATTCTCATGATATTATAATGTTTTTATTTTCTCAATTATTTGTATTCAAGTGTCCCTCTTTTGGTTAGGAACTCTAAATAAAATATCATTTTAAAATGTTTTGATGATTTAGTATTCTAAATCTTTCTCATTAATGTCCATGTTTTAAAAATGGTTTTAAAGATTTATTTTTATTGACATTAAGGTTTTAAATTTAAAATTCCTTTTAAAAGTTTCAAAGTGTTATGGGACACTTTTATTCAAAAATGTGTTTTAAATGGCTTCTTGATTAATAGTTAGACTTTTAAATGTTTTCAACAAAAAGTGGGATATTTCTCTCAAATAGTTTTGATGATTATTTTCATCTATGTCAATATCCTTCATTATTATCTATTGAGGTTGATCTGTTATAATACAATCTCTGATATTGTATTGAATGATTTATGATTGACTGTGGATGTGCTATTTTTATAACATTCATGGTTTCTGTATAAAATATTGACATTTCGTATGCTAGTTTTAATATGAATATTCAGATTATGTTTTGAGCATTTCATATAAGGAATTAATTGGACTTAGTAAGTGACAGGTGGAGCCCTTTATAGCTCCTAGATTTATCGGTAGGTCTCATGAGACAAACTAGTGTCTTGGCACAAGGCCTTGAAAAAATATTATTTGTCATCTTGGCAGAAGGCCTTGACTTTGTGGTTATGAAAGTATGGAATTTTTCATTCCATCATTATGAAAGTGGCTATTGATATTGAATGAGATTATTTGAAAAGTTGAATATCCTTTTGAATAAGTAAATGGCATTATTGGATTTTATCTTTTCCATATTATGCTGAAGTTCATGTTTAAAGGGATATTTTAGTCTTATACATTGCCTCAAATGTTTATTATTATTTATGAATGTTTCTGCTATAATGTTATCCTTACTGAGCATATGATCTCACCCCTTTATATGTTTTATTTTCCCTGGATTCGAAGAATTATATTATGACTGACCTGCAGGGATAGTCTATGGGATCTATGTGTTATTTATGAAAACAATGTTGTTGTAGTTTTCTATTTTATGATATAATGTAAACCTTATGAATGTATATAGTACATCCAAGGCTACTAAACTAATCGGTCTTTTGAGACATGATCTTTTGTGATCATGAAAATGATACGTAATAATGCACTGAATCCGGGCTTCATGGGTCTGGGTGTAAGAGTTAGTATTAGAGAAAGTTTAGTACAAACCTTGGAAACTATATTTAGATAAACTCCGATTAGAGCACATAGCCCTAAGTTAGACATTGATAATTAGTATAGAAGAACTTCCAAAAAATTTGGTATTGTAGATATTTTGTGAGTTTTCCCTGAAATATATCCCTGTCTGGATACGAGCAGCTAGAGGCGACTCTGGTAGAGATGTACCTTGCTGTAAAACCTGAAAACACCGCTTTGAGAAAGACTGAAACGGAAACTGGTGCATGACAACAGGCCTTGTTGCACTCTTGGTTAGGACAATCCTGGGAGATATGCTTAGGATAATTTACATTTTCTTTATAAACTGATTTAAAGGATTTTAATATAAGATGAGAATAAATGACCTTGGTTAATCCTAAGGTGTTTCAAATTGAAAATATGGTGTAATGATATTCTCTTAATGGTTTTATTACTACTATTACTCACACAATGCGTTCTGGTTTTAGTCAATGGCTAGATTCCAAGTAAGTCATAGTAACATTGAGCATGAAATAAGAGGTGGGACCGATGTTGGAAATGAGAAAAAAAAATGGAATGTTGATAGGCGTAAAAGATATCATCTTCATGCCAAATCAGATTTCCAAAAATATGATCAATAACATATATATTAACCAACTCTCGGACTCAACAAAGTAGAGAAAGGTTAGGAATGATAAAAGCTCTAGCACTGGACACCATGGAGAAAATAATCCTCAATTTCCATTATGCAGGAAATGTAGAAGGAGACACCCAAGAAAGTGTCTCAATGGAATAAAGAAATGCTTTACATGTGGGAAAGAAGGGCATAAAGAAAAGAATTACCAATGAAAAATGAAGAGTACTATGGAAGATAATAAAAATGGCCCCAATAATCCATTTACAGTCATTTTTCCTAAATGTAGGGGACCTAGCTATTTCCCAAGTGAATTCCCTATTCTATAGGATATTTTCATGGTCAAAGATGATGCTATGTGGAAACAAATGGTTGTAGAAATGTTTAAAAGTAAAAGTGATCCTTGTTGATGGAATTACTTGGGAATTATTTACTCTTGTATTTATAACCCTGTAGTTTTTCATGTGAAAATGATATTTGAGGAATAATCATATTTTCTCTTGTGGATATAGTAATAAATAACCATTTGGTTTTATATGATCAGTGGGTTTGATGCAATTACATGTTATTTTATTTTGGGATGAAAATGGACGGTATGAGATATCATTTCTGGCTAAATTATGTTATGGTTATTTTTAGAAATTTATCTCATTTTAGTGCAGTTATAAAATATAATTTTTGAAAAAGGAAAACACAAAGACCGTGTGACAACCCGTCGCATCGGACAAAGCTATGGGAATTGAACCCACAACCAGAGTGTGATTGGGATTTATCACCTACCACTAGACAACTTGAAGTATTTGGCAAGTGTGACTAATAATTTTTAGTTAAATGATTTTATTTGTCAATAATAAGTTTATTTGGGATCTTATATCCTAACAAAGGAATACCCTTAGTATAGGAAAATGATTTGTTGATTAATTGATAAATGATATTCTGGAAGATGTTTGTCCGGTTTGGAACACTATATGCCTAAGGAAAATAGAATACTATAGGATTTAATTTGAGGAGTAATGGTGGATTTTTATGTATGTTTTTATTGTGTATTTATATTGATTTGGGTTATTTATAGAAATGATTAACATATAATAGAAAATATGTGATTAGGTTAATTACTTTTAAGTATGTGACTTTAAGAGTAGTTGATGTTATTTAGAGATACAATTTAACATGGAAGACTACATTACCAAATTCTTCTATGTATTAGGTTTCAAAATTAGTTTAGATTATATTATAGGATTTTAATGACAATTTTTTAATGAATGGTAATTATTTAACATTGGGGCATTGTTGGTATAATTTTAGAAATTAAGATTAATGTTTCTTTCTCAAAAGGAATATCCTTTTGGGAGATCATCTGATCGTGTACTAACTGATTTGGTTTTGATTTATCTCTAAACACAAGGTAAATATATAGTTTATCCTTTTTGGATCATGTGATTCTATAGAAGTTGATTCTATCTATTCGGTGTGACCAAGTTATCTTGAATACTCATCGTTTGAAAAAAAATGGGTTAGTAGTATAAATTTATTAAAGAATGGAACTCAACTTAAAAAGTAAGTATATATCTTTATGTTCTTAGTCAATCTCATAAATAAATTCTCCATCTTTATGAAATGTAACTTAAAACAAAAAAATGTTGTCCGTTTACTTTTCCTACTGTGAAACTAATGACTGTTTGTCCCATAACAGGTTTGTGGTTTTCTTCTTGTTAACTTTCTCTGGATCATGTTTTATATCCCTCTCCATCAGAACATGACACTTATTTTATCTTCTATATCCATGTTTTCAAACATGGAATCCTAGTATGGGTTATCCCGGGTGACCTTTGTAATTCTCTTTCTTTCATTTAATGTGATAGTTTTATTGACTCTTTTTCCAATGTGGGACATTCAATTATGTTCGCAAGCCCAATTTTAAAAATTATGAGGACATAATTTCCAAGGGGGGGGGGGGGGAATGTAACAACCCAAGCATCCACAGTACATTTTCCTTTTAATAATGTAATTTCCTGCATTGTACGCAACTTCGAGATTCTAACACTCCGCAACTAATCAAACTAGCAGTTATGAATAGTAATATCCACTTTTTGAAATTTTACAAATTTCATCTTTAAAAATGTACTTCATTTTTCAATTTGGAATATCAAAATTATCTTAGAATGAACTTTTGGAATTTTTATGAAAATATTCAATTTTTGATGATTACTAAAAAAATACTGAGTAATAGTTTAAAACTGAATTTTTATTTAAATAATTATTTATTTTATATAATTTTTCTAGGCCAAAATAGATACATAATACCTATATAAGTGCAATGTAATACATTGAAGTCAGTTTATAATAATTTTAGATAGAAAAATTTAATTGAACTTCTTAACAGTCTTTTACCGACCTCCTAGGAGCATTTTAAAATTTGAATAAAACGTAATTTTACCGCTTCTATGAATTTAATTTCAAAAATCCGAGAGACACGGTTTGTATTAGTAAGTAAAATCTATTTCAAAAAGATAAAAATAATTTTTTCTGAACAGTAACTTTTGACTATTATTTACCATTGTTAAAAGTAAATAGGGTAATTAAGGGTAAAAATGATATTATTATTACCCTAAAACATGTTCTAATTCTATTGGAAAAGTGTAATTCGACCAAAAAAAACCATAGGAAAAAATATGATCCTTTAAGTCCACTTGGATTAGAATAGGAAATTTATTATTATTTAATGCAAAGAAGAGTTACAAGTGTTAATTATTTACAACCAAATCCTTTTTTTAATATTTTGAAACGCCGCTTTTAGGTTAGTGGTAACCTCATAGATGACCACAGATTTCAAAATTCATGATTTCAAAAATCAAAACATACCCAATGCTAAATTAAATATTAAAATAAAAGGGTGCAAGGATGAGCTGAAAATCACCGAGGCCAGAGACTCCTATCTCCGTCAACGCCATGTCACAGTCATCCACTCCATATATCGTCACATCCACATCTCCACGCCACGCCACCCATTGAGCAGAAATTAAAATTTTCAAAGTTTCAAATTTCAAATTACAAACACAAACCATCATCACTGCCTTGGTTGACGAGTGACCTCGCATCGCACTCCCTGACCCCAATCGTACATCACAACCACACCAGAGCGCCGGTGAGATCGACCCATCGGAATCCAACATCTTTGCCAAAGAAACACCAAACAGAACACCAAAAAACATCAAAACCTTAGCCTAAGATCTTCACAACCATCACGAGAGAATTTCAAACAAAAAATCCAAAAAAGCACTATCTTCACCGCCTCTAATAACCACAGTAGATCGAAAACAAAACAATCTGCATGAACATAACCAGCAATAAGAAAAAACAAAATCACCGAGCACTAAGACCTCCTGAAACACCAAAAGCCTCTCGAACTCACCACCCAAGACACCTTGAACACCACCACGCAAAACTAACTGGGAGAAGAGTGCTAGAATCTGGAGAAAGAGCAGAGTATGGGCGGACGCCGTTGAGAAGTAACACGAGCACTGAGAGATTCTGTTATCGTCAAGGATGAAAACCTTGAACAAATCTGAATCTTGATGAGACCAAAAATAAATCGTAGTAGGAAAATATCATGGGGAACAAAAGACCACTAGATAACAGAACGGTCCAAACCGCAACCAGCAAAGAAGACTAAAACCCTAAGGCAGAATAGAGCCAACACGAATCTGGACTGCCATAAAACTAATGAGCTCTCAACCAAAACATCCCAACCCCCCCCCCCCCTGAGAGCCACTACATTAGACTGAGATGGAGTCTAGCGCAATAGATCTAGGAGCAAGAGAAGATATTGAGATGAACAAAGGCCCGAAAACGAGCCACGATCATGGAGAGAAAGAGAACCCGAATGGGAAGGATAGAAAAAGAGAAGAGGAGAGAATTGATGGTCATGTAAGTGTCACGATGCATGGAGATATCGGCCCTGTGGAAAAAAAAGTCACCGCAGGAGAGAAACCCATCTGAGGGGAAGAAACAAGGATGCAGAGAAAAACCTATAAATGAACCAAAGAGGAAAGAAGCATAAACAAACGAGGGAAGAGAAAAAAAGTTGGGAGAGGATGCTCCATAGACAGGGAAAACCCTAAACGGAGGATAGGCGTGGCGATCTCGGGTGAGAAATCTAGAAGAGAAGGGAGCCATATCCCTTTTATTTTAACTCTCACTATAAAAAAATAGGGGAAGAGCGCAGGTGTTAAATTCAAATCATAATAAATAAACCATATTTAATCCATGGTTATACATAAGATAAATTCGATTATAAATATAAGATGATTTCCTACATAATTATATTTTATTCATATTTTTAGATATTAAATAATTTAATTTATTAATGACACAGTGATGATACAGTAATTACCTAATTAATGAAAAATTAAAATATTTGATATTATAAATAACCAAATAAATGTAATTTGAGACTTTTTATAAATTCCATTAATTTTAAAGCTTAATATTACATGTAAGGTTTGGTTAGATAAATTTTTTTAAGTAATAATTCTATTATGAATTAAAAAAACAAAATACCAAATAGTTTCAAAATTGACAAAAAAGAGTTTCTAAAAAAATATTATATTATTAATTGATATTCTATTCCTAAAAATATAAGGTTCAGACAAAAGAATTATATAATGATAGGTGTATCATTAATGAACCACTTGGGGTTCTCTTGGAAGTATATAGTATGTTTATTAACATATAATTTAAAAAAAAGAGACATGGTAAATGTCAACCTATTTAACTAAGAGTTAAATCTAAATGATAAGGTTAATATAGTGACCCAAACCTGTCTAAAACCTATTGGTTGAGTGGTTTTCTACCCATGCCCACCTTATAAATTCAATAATTCTTTTTGGATCCATTACAAATAGAAAATGATTTTATGAAAAAATAATATTTCTAGCTTTTCCTATGGTTCCCCTCACCCCTATTACAAAAGGGCACTCCCCCTTCCCTCACATTCACACCTTAAAAGACCTTTTCCTCAGCCAACCTCTATCCAAATACCTTATAATTGGTACTCCCTTTATTATAGATGTCTTATTTTAGTCAGAAATCCAATCTAAGGATCCCTTTTGATAAAATCAAAAGGTAGAACCCGAAGAATAGGTAATCATTTCATCACCACTTTGAAGTTCATTTCTTCTTCCACTTACTATTTATTTGTTGTTTTAATTATAAAATAATAACTCCATTATCTTATATATACTATGATATTATTATAAATATGGTACAACCGTATTCATTATTCTATCCATCCTTTGAATGACATGTCTCTATATGTGTGTACATACGACGTACCGTCTCTATGTCGTGGTGTAATTGTAATTCAATACATTATTATTTTTATGGGTATAATAATGATGTGTAATTGATGTAAATAAAAAATATACCATGATAATGATTCTGTATATATGATATACCATCCAATTATATAGTATTTTAATATCAAAAGAATGATATTTTCACTCGTCCGTACATACGGATTACCGTCTCCACGAACGTGATTAGATTCATTCCCCCTTATAATCCATTCAAGACTAATTTTCATTAGATTATTAAAAATAATTTTTAATTACTAAATATCATTCTGAATATGAATAAGTTACATCCTATTAATAAAAAACACTACATATGAAATAAATCATATAAAGGAAAATGAATCAATTAACACCTAAAACGACGATAATACTAAAATATTATTAAAATTGCAATATTAAAAGATCATATATGATATCATATTAATGTATATGATTCTTATATAATTTAATAACAATTATTTCACCATTATACAGGAATTTAACCTACCCTTGACCAAATAAAAGTACAATGTAAGGGGTTTCTTATCTCACATTTAGTTCAGTGAGATTTCCATTGTTCGCCACATATTTATTTCATATGGTGTATTGTGTACTGCCATTTGATATATATTATCATTATTTTCTTTATATTCATAGTATTTTTTGATTCATTTTGTGGTTATTGACTTTTTTTTCATATGACTTGATTAATCCCAACGAAGTAAGGGTTTTTTCATCTCACATTTTATTCATATGAGAATCATGCTATATTGGCCACTATTTCCTTTTCTGTGGCGTATGTATTATCTATTATTGTATTCATTTTATAATATAATATAATGTATGTTTATTTACATCATTATTTTATGATCCTTATTTCATGGGATGTATGTTTCATAAGATACCAAATCGGTAATGGAATTACAAATTTCAATTTCCACTCATTTGGCACTGCGCATACTTCATTGATTATTTTACTCCATGATTATGTGTGGAATAACTATTTATTATTTTTGTAGTAAGTTCCACTCCCTTTTATGTGGATATACTTTTGATACAGATAATCACTCCATTGATAAATTCTCATGTCATCGATATGAACTTGATAAGAGTAATTTTAACTCAATCTACATTCATTGAGTGAAACCTCCAATTCATTGGGGTTGTTATTTACAATAATATGTGTGAATGACCTCTAATTTATTTACACAGAATATCCAATCATATTAAGTGTATTTATATTTGTCTCACATAATTATGGTGTTGATTTATTCTTAACATAAGGATACATTCTTTATAAGGGATTTCATCTCAATTTACATTCTATTGAGACTTCTTTGTTATTATACGCAAATTCACTTTTATATAGTGTATAATATGTACTTTGACATAGAATATCACGAATCCCTTTATTCTCATGATATTATAATGTTTTGATTTCCTCAATTGTTTGTATTCGAGTGTCTATCTTTTGGTTAGGAACTTTAACTAAAATATCATTTTAAAATGTTTTAATGATTTATTATTCTAAATCTTTCTCATTACTGTCCATGTTTTAAAAATGGTTTTAAGGATTTATTTATATGGACCTTAAAGTTTTAAAATTAAAATTCCTTTAAAAAGATTCAAAGTGGTATGGGACACTTTGATTCCAAAATCTATTTTAGACAGCTTCTTGATAAATTGTGCGACTTTTAAATGTTTTCAAGAAAATAGAGGTTATTTCTCTCAAATGGTTTTGATGATTATTTTCATAAATGTCAATATAATTCATCATTATCTATTGAGGTTGATATATTATAATACAATATTCCATATTGTATTGAATGAGTTATTTTTGACTATGGATATACTATTTTTATACCATTAATGGTTTGTGGTTAAAATATTGACATTTCGTATGCCAGTTTTAATACGAATGTTCAGACTATGTTTCCAAATTTTCATATAAGGAATTAATTAGACTTAGTAAGTGACTGGTGGAGCCTGATTTTTCTCCTAGATGCATGGGTAGGTCTCATGAGACAAACTGGTGTCTTGACACAAGGCCTTGACAAAATCTTAGTTGTAGTCTTGGCATAAGGCCATGACTATGTGGTTTTGAATGTCTGGAATTAGGCATTCCATTATTTGTAAAGAGGATATTGATATTGCATTTGATTATTCGACTATTAGAATATCCATTTGAATAAGTAAATGAAATTATTTGATTTTATCTTTTCCATATTATGTTGAAGTTCAATTTTAAAATTATTTTGTTTTAGTCTTATATAATGCCTTAAATGTTTATGCTTATTTATGAAATTTTCTTCTATAATGTTATCCTTACTGAGCATCTGAGCTCACCCCTTTCTAGGTTTTATTTTTCCCAGTATGTGAAGAAGTATATTATGAATGACCTGCAAGGATATTCTACAGGATCTCAGTGTTTTATAGGAAAACAATGTTGTTTTAGTTTTCCATTTTACGATGTAAGGTAAACCTTATGAATGAATCTAGTACTTCCAAGGCTACTAAACTAATCTATCTTCCGAGAGTTGATCTTTTGTGATCATGCAAATGATACGTAATTATGCACCGAATATGGGATTCTGGGGTCAATGCATTACACTTTCCCTCTTTGTTAAATATTGTGTACATTGATCGAAACATTATTTCATTACTTTGATATTTACTACTACTAGATTATATTTTCTTCCACTTATAAACAAGAAATATAGATTCATTTTTGTGAATCAATATTAAAACATTCTATGTTTGTATATCAATAGTGATAGATGAACTTTTTGTTGTTGTTAGAGTGATTGGCAATGTGCTTAGTTGGAAGGATAATATGAATGGTGTAGAGAAGGCGTTAGATTCGGTTTTCTGGCTATTGGATTTAGATTGTTGTGTCCCCATTTCAACTGGATATATTTATATATATGCTCATTTTCTGTTTTCTATTTAGTTTATAATATTTTTAAATTATTTCTTCAGGTATATTCTTTCTGAGTATTGGGTTAACTTGATCATAGTGCCTATAATAATGGAATTGAAATAAAAAATGAAATAGTCAATGGGGATAGTTCATAATAATTCATAATGACTAAGAAATATTCAAAATTATAGTTTTTATAATGATTATAGTTCTCAAAAATGAATTTTTAATAAAAAAATAGTAACATAAAAATCAGAATGGCATTATATGTATAGATTTATTATTAAACATGAGTTGATAATTAGATGTTATAAACTAATTATTGATAAATAATTAACGGTTTTTAGATCATTGATGTTATGTGATTAGAAAATATTAGATTTCTAGTCCTTTGTGATATCATTTGATAACCCATTTAATGTTAATAATAATTCAATTTTATATCCTATTAATCTTCATAATTAAATTTTATGGATTTGTATTCAATATAATAATTTTCTACGATTTCTAAATCGAAAAAGTGATTTCATTTTTCTAAAAAAATTGTATCCCATGATTAATATGATTTTATTTACTAGTTAAATTTTTAGAATTTTAATATGTTTAAATGGTATTATTATTTAATTTATCATGTGAAAAAATTATCTTAGGGGTTTTTGGGTATTTTTCAAATTCACTTGATTTTTTTTGTGAATAGTAAAAATATTGTTTTTACAAATAGAGTCACTTTTGTTACATCATCATGATATATGAATGAATTGAATGTTTATGAAAAAAATTTAATAAACCAAATATATATTTATATAATAAAATATATTGTTAAAAAAATATTATTTTTTATTTTAAAAACCTATATTTCATATTTTCAAAAAAACATGATGTTTTATTCTGAGAAAAAGTATTTTAGTATATTTATTTTAGTCAAGTAATCATTAGGTTTTATTTGGGGTTAGATTACTTTTAAAGATACAAAAATATAATTATATTAATCATAAACCAATAAATTTTAAGAGAATCAATACAGTATAAAATTTTGGTTTAAACTAATTTTTCATGTTTAGAATGGAATTTTTCTATGAAATATTGTTCATTTCGTTACACATACCTATTTAAAATAAATTTTCATCTTGTAAAATAATTGACATAGATACCATCTCAATATATGTATATAGTATGAATTTTCAATTACCTAAAGGGAATTCTTGATCCCCATAGGCTGGAGACAATTTCGCGAACATCAAATGACAACTAGAGGTATGGATTCCACCCATTTTGAAGTAAAAACATGGACTATATACCTAACATAGAGATGACCTTGGAGAAATAATTGTATTCTAAAACAGAAGGAAGAAAAACAAAAATGTTATAACTCAAAAAACTAGAATATCAAAAAAATACAAGTACAATTAAAACAGGAAACCAACAACTCCATGTGATATTGTCGGAAAAATCCCACCAACGCACCACCATCTACCCAGAAATAACTAATAGTAACCTCTCTTCCTCACTATGGTACCATAAATTTCACTATATCATGTTCTATTCACCACAAGAGGGGTGTGCAGAGTGTGATCAATTAAGCTTACTAGGATCCCACCTAGGTTCTCTATATCAAAACTATGTACAATAATATTACCACGCACACCTTTAAAGAAAACAAGTCATGATATATAATTTAGTAGTTTTATAAAAAAAATTGCAATTATTTTCCCCTTATTTCATATTTCCAAAATAAAATATATAAATTTGTTTCAAAATAGTTAATTTACATATATCAAAGCAAATATATAAAATCAAACCAAATAATATATCACATGGTATGTCAAATCCATGGTAGTGAAAAAAAAAAGAGTACAATCTAAATAAATACATCACATCATTCCAAGGATCACTCAAGGTAAGGATAGCTAGAAAAATCATACCCCCATAATGAAAATCAACTACATCATGCTCCTAGATATATGCCTTTAATATAGATAATAGAGGAACGCCCCAGAATGTGACCCCTCCCAATAGTGGCTATCATGTCCCTAGATCAATAGACCTAGGGAGTAGAGGAACACTCCATGAATGAACCCCCTAATAGAATCAAAATTCAAGGCCTACTACTATTCCTTTCACTTAAGTATCTAAGGCTTCTCATGTGCTCTGTCGTCCAAAACCAATTCATTCAACCATTATTTGAAACCCATTTTGCAACATCATTTTTCAATGCTTTGAAAATTTAAAAAAAAATATGCCAACCCATTAATTATTAAAATACATGTTTCCAAACACAAAAATAAAATAATTCAATCATGATTTTTCATTTTTAAAATAATTTATGAACACCAGATCAATACAGTTCATCCAACATAGCCTAGAGACAGAACCACTGACCATAATATTGGATTGTACACTTCTACAAAGGGATCCACCAATAATTTTAAACTCAACTAAATTAACAAAGGCCCTATAACATATCCACACATCCTATAATTGATTTAATTTAACAAAATGGGTTGGAGAAGGGGAAGAAACAACCCATACCTCAAGGAACATTCATGTCTCACCACAACTGACACAATGGTTAGCCTCTGGAGAAATATCATACCACAAATCTATAAAGATTCATGAATAAGCATCATCACAAATCAACTGATCCAATAAAACAACACAATACTACCACTTCAATCAATGTTAATGAGTAATTTGAAAGGATTAATCACCTGGATAGATGCAACCCAACCACAATAGATATCAATCATTGAACAAAGAGAATCATATAGAGTTGAGGTTCCCAAAATCACCTGGGAGAGATCCTAGGTTGAGATAAATGAAGTTGCAGTTGAATAAAATATGAATCATCCATGCATCACCCTAAAAACCACAACCTCAAATTATTACATTGCATGTAATGAATTTTAATTTAGTGTAATTCATAATTCTCAAGTACACCAAAAAACCTGTTATATTTTCATAAAAACCTGACTTTGAAAGGTACATGATTTGAACTAGATACATAGTGTATAATACATTCTTGTTGTGTAACAGACTAATGACTTCTTCTCGGTGATGAATACTTGTTTTTTAAATACATTACATGGAATATAATTACATGTAGAATGATAAAATCAGATAATAATATTTGTAATTCACTAAACTATAGGATCTCCCTGAAAACCCATTATATGTATATACACTGCCTCCTTTAATTAAAATAAACATGCATCCCAAAATAATGGGTCATTTTCCCCAGAAAAATTCTCTCCATCATCAGGAGTCTAAAAACACAACATAATAAATAAGAAAATGAATAAATAGATGGTAAATACCTCAATGCAGTAGACAATATGTTACAAACACCCCGCCATATGAACATCCATACTCCAGAAGTCATGAAAAAGTATGATCTCTAAAAATATTTATGACCATTTCTCCCTCACAAATGAATCAAAATTTCATGTATCATGATAATTTATTCCATATTTCCATAGAACTAAAACCAATTGAATTAGATTCCCATGAAATAATTTAACTTTAGATTCAATGATATCCACTAGTTTCTCCACAATATAAAAATTTAGATTGAACTCACTCTCTCCCCAACTTGGTACATTTGGGGGATTAAGATGGTATTTTCTAAGTTGTGAAACATTTAAAACAACATGAATTAATGTTAATATTAGTTTAAAATACAAATAAAAAAATCAGTTTTAAGATGTTCAGTGAACTAAAATGTTCTAATATAACTTGGAGCCAACTTTCCCTATTTTCCCAGCTGAAGGTAACCCATCTAATGAGAATCAATCAATAAATTATGGTCACTAAAATTAAAATATAGTGGATGATATCTCTAATATAAATAAGATTCTTTACTACTCCGTGCTATATCCAAATTCCATAATATAGCCTAAATCTTCATTAACATATCTAGAACAAGACTTAGTTCTACAAAATATTCTTCGCCTAACTCCACACAAAAAATAGGTGACTTGTACGGGTGACAATAAAAAACCTTGAAAGGGGTAATTTTTATCAGTCATTGATAACTATTGTTATGAGAAAACTCAATCGATCTCAGAAGTGTTTCCCAATATCCACTAAAATCTAACACACATGCCTGATGTATATCCTATGGTATCTAAATGTTGTTCTTTTTTTTACAATTTATTTAAGGATGGTAGGATGTACTCAACCTGATCAGAGTCCCCAACACCTCTTGGATACTCCTAAAAAACCTCAAAGTAAATCTAGGATCCAAAAATGAAATAATGGTATATTGAACCCCATGTAACCTCGTAAAATCATACACATATTGGTTACCTAAGTCTTCAACCTTTATGGTGTGCCCAACCGATGTAAAATATGAAAAAAAAACCAACACATCAATCACAACAAAGATATCATTCCCCCATTCAGTAGTCCATGTTAAACAAACAAAAAATTCCGTCAATACCTCATGTAATTTCATAATAAGCACTGAAAGACGATGGAAAAAAATATAAGGTTTCATATGCCTAGATGTTATTTGTTGACATGTGTAATAACGAATCACATAATCAATAATTTCATGCTTCATACCTGGCCAACAGATTCATTGTCTCATGTCATAATACATTTTCGTAGTGTGTGGATGAATGGACTATGATGAACAATGATAGGTAAACTAAACCAATCTTCTCAATGATGTTAGGACTAAAAAATATTCCCTAAAATAGAGAATAAAATCTAAATAGATAGATTAACCCTTAGAGGTCTCTCTACTATAAAGGGTTTCCAAAATTCATATCAACGCATTATCTTATTATTGAATCTGTTTAATAGACTCAATGAGAGATGATGAATGTTGGACACTAGTAATAACCATACCTAAAACATCTTTGTGGGTATCTATGTGAAACTGACTAAATAGTCTCATAAGGTTCCACCCATCCTTTGATAACAAAATAGCATATGATGGTACATTCTTGTTGACAGATTATACAACAACATTTCCTTTTCATGGGGTTTAGGTGATGTAGAATCCAAATTACTAAAGTTATTACAACCACCACCTTTATCTATGATTTATGTATTTCTATTAAAATATATATCTCATACACTTATGGTCAGAAAAGAATATGTGCCTCTCCCCAAAAAGATACTTCCCCCAACACTTTAGCACATGCATAATCATGATCTGCTCTAAATAAATAGTGGGGTAATTGTTCTCATGTCATAAAAAAAGAATGGATTCTTACACCACCACATGATCATATTATGAAATAATTCATCCCAAACCCACACAAAAAACATCACATAAAACCACATACCCCATATTGGGATTAGGTAAGTTTATAATAGGATAAAATTTTAGAATTCATTTCAACTCATTAAAAGAATAATAACACTTTGCATACTAGGTGAATTCCACCCTCTTCCTAGTAAAAAAATAAAATGTGATACTATATTTGAGAAATACATGATGAACCATTGATAGTATCCATCAAATCCAAGGACTCTATGAATCTCAAAGATATTCTATTGTCATTACATGATAAGAGAAACTTCACCTTCTTAGGCTCAACATATAATCCATTATCATAAATCGTGTTCCATAAATTACTTCACTTCATGCATCCAAAATTTCATTTATAAATATTTTCATGAAAATTGTTACATCTCATTATTTTTGGAAAAAAATAAAATGGTGCATTTTATTATTCTATGATGTCGATTTAACTAAAATTTCATCTACGAACACTAAAAAGTGTCAATAAACTGATGGAATATCCAATTTATCAAAGCCATAACATGTAAATGATCATTATTTAGATAAAAGGGAATCACAATATATTTTAAATGTGAATACCAAATTCTAAAAGTTGTATTTGTTATATTAATCTCTAAAAATCTGAGCTAATGATATCCCAACTAAATATCAACTTTTTAAAATAACTTTTCTCCATTTAATTTATTAGAAAACCATCCACATGAGGAAATTAGTACTTATTCTTAATTTTCACTTGGTTCAACTTCTGATAGTCCGCACATAATGAGAGTGAACCATATTCCTTCTTTGGGAGTATAAATGGGGTTATCAACGGGGAAACAATATGGTAAAAATAAACCTTCCCCATCATATCATCCACCTAAATATTGATCTTTTTTGGCCCCATTAGATCCATATGATAAGAATTAATCAAAATAGGTTGTCTACCTTGCACTTGAACAATCATGGAATAAACCTCTCTCTTCGGAGGATTCCTTGAGTAATCTTTTGAGAAAAAAATAATGAAAAGTCTAAAAATACTATAGGAACATAAATAATAAACAAAAAATCATCAGTATCAACTATTTCGACAAAAAAACACCTAAGAACTGGGTAGGAAGGTCCTTCAAGATCACACATTGGATAAACTCCCCCTAGAACACTTGTGATCTCCCATCGACCCCAATAAATGAGACACATCAATTGTAACATTCAACCTCATCATTATGAGCAATAATCCAATTCATCGTGATGATGATGTTAAACAGTTTTAGATCGAGAATGAAAAAATCCCAGACTAAATTAGCAATAGATATCGATAATTCAAAATAAGGACACAAAAAACCATATTCATTCCTCCTTCCAAAAGGTATTGCTAACTCCAAAACAGAGGGCATGATCTATGTTATATGTTTAAGCATATCAACAAATTTTAAAGATATAAACGAGTGGAATCGTATCAAATAAAAAAACTTCTATTGAAGATACAATAAATATGGTACTAATAACTATTAATGGGACCACATATACCTCTGTTTAAAACTCATATATAGTCTGAAGGTGGTTATATCCTAAGGCTTGTGGTAGATCTTTATATTCTTTGAATCATTTGACTATGGCTCAGTAACCATTGTAACTGGTGATCCATGTCCATATCAAGGCTTAGACATGGCCCGATAGAAACATTGAATATTACCATAATATAAATATTTGTTTCACATATTTTTTGGAGAATGAGATTAATTCTTGGGGTGTCTATCCTTTCCACCCCAATATCATATCAGGGGAACACTGCCAGATATAACTGATGGTGAATAGGAGGCATTCCATGGAGAACCACCTACACTACTCCTAGGATGATATTTCCACTTTCCATTTTCATATTGCATGAAATTGAAGATTCCACTTAGTGGAAGAAAAGGGACTGAATAATTAACCATTCATATCTTATTCATTTCTTCTAGTATATACTTTTCCACCATCTCATCATTTTTAAAAGAATCTTCAAAATAGCTATGATCTAATATTATATCGCAAACCAAGAAGGTATTTTTGAGATCTAATCAGGTCATTCATTACCACTTATAGTGACAAAATCCATTTCCACAAACATATTAGTGTACTCAAACAATGTAATCCATCCCTACTAAAAATATAGGAGCTTTAGAGACTTCTCCTCCATTAGAGACTCTATCAAAAATGACTGGAACTTGTGAGTCTTGCAACCCTTCAAGTCTAATCCCACATGACTATTAACCTATACCACGATATCCCACCAACACTTTTGGGAGAACTACATTTTGAATGTTGTACACATCAACTTTATACTCTCAAGTGTATCCAAGAATTCAAATATCTACATGAATATTTCATTACAGTCCTCTAACTATTGAGGTTAATTTTTACCATTAAATAATGGTGGATTCTTATGAAAGAACTCTCGTGATAAATTTATTCCTCATCTAAATCCAGGAGGTACCTCAATAATTAAATTTTGGGCTTGTGTCACATTCTGGTGGATAACACAAACTACTTGTACAATGGACTTCAACAGGATTCAAATCTATAAGAGGATTCTCTTGATAGGAATATGTTTCACCCTCCTAAGGAACCTGTGGAATATGTATTAGAGGCATAAAGATACACTTAAAAATAAAATAAATGATTATAAAATAAAATAATCTAATTTCAAACTATACACCCGTTATCATGAATTCTGATTATCATCAAGAACTCAAAATATGGGTCACACATCTCAAAATCCATTAGTAACTTAAGTCTCTTCCTAGTAAATTCTAGACATGAACTCATCACAACCTACCTCTCAATTCCTAATATCAATATCTTCAGTATAATAAATGTCCCAAAAAACTTAAACTTAATGAAATAACACCACTAACTCTAAACTCTAATGAACAAGGCCTAGATACCCTCTCAATATTAGTACCTCACATGAATTTCTACACACTATATGGGTGTCCCAAATCCCCCAAGGCCAATGATAAACACCCAAGCATAAAAAAATATGGTGAATTATTTCTACCAACCCGAAACAACAACATGACATATATACATAATAGAGAGTTACATTGGAAGAAATATGTAAATACCATAACAAAATGAAGATAGAAGAAAATATTACAACTCAAATAGTAAAAATATCTGTAAGTAAATTTAGAATAAGAAAAGGGAAACTAAAATACAAAACCAAATACTCTATGTGAAATCATGGGGAAACACTCACACTCTCACCAGCATCTACACATACAAAAATGACAAAAACCTCACATCCTCACTATAGAACATTTCCTTTCCCTATATCAAAATTCATAAAAAAATGCACAGCCAAAGGGGTGCACAAGGTGTGTATAACAGGCTCTATGGGATCCCACCTAGGTGTTCCATTATAATCCTCTATACAAAAATTTTAATATTCTAATATTTAAAGAAAACAATGCATGATATCCAATTTTTTGGTTTTTATATCAAAATCATGAAAAACATTAAATTTCCCCATTTTCCACATTTCCAAAAAAATAAGGTAAAGTAGATTGAAATCATTTCAAAAACATATATCAAAGTAGATATATCAAATAAAACCAAATCATCTATCACATATAATATTAAATCCATGGGAGTATAAACTAAAATAATACAAACCAAAATTAGAGGCCGCATCATGCTAAGGATCACTATAGATCATGATGGCTATGACATTTATACCCCCAACAAAGAAAATTACATGTTTCATGATCCATGATATATCCATCTAATATATGCCTCATAGGAGCACCGGAGAAAGTGATATCTCCTAATAGTTTATATCAATTCCCTAGACCAAAAGGCATGTGGAGAAGTGGAACACCCCATGAATGAAAACATAGAGAGTCTCAATTTATAATGTCAACTACTATACAATCTACCTAAGTACCCAAGGCTTCCCATATTCTCTATTTTCCAAAAATATTCCATTACATCATTCACTGAAAGCTAGTTCTAAAATCCATTTTTCAATTATTTTAAACCCCTATCATTTTCCAAAACCATCTAAGATCTATATTTTATCAAAAACATGTTTCTACACACACAAATGATATCCTTAAATCATACAATTTAATTTGTAAAATATTTTTTTTAAAACCAGATAAATATAGTTCATCCACATAGGCTAGAGATGGAACCACCTACCTCAAACTCAGGTCACATAATCCCATAATAGGATCAAACAATAATGATAAACTCAAAAATAACAACAACAAAGGCCCCAGAATCAAACCACGCATCTTAGAATTTATTCAATTTAATAAAACGGGTTGGTAGAGAGGAAGAAACAACTCATACCTCAAGGAGCATGCACGTTGAACCATTGTTTAACCAATAACTACCCAAATACCACACTATCATCATTATCCAGGTCCAATATATTTTATTTGACCCAATATACCAATATTATAAGCCTTAATGAGTTTCTCCAAGGTGATTATTGAAGGAATTGGTTTATGTTCTAACCAACATCGTTCATGTTTATTTCATCTTAAACCATTCCAAAATATTCTATAACAATATTTATAAAATCAAAACGTTATAAATAATATTTTTAAATTTTTTATGGAATATTAACTTTTTATATTCTTTCAATCCATTGACAAAAGAAAATTTTGTATGTGTGCAGGTGCAGACTGCCACTTCAATGGAAGATATACTATTTTTTTCATCCCCAGCTCACATGAAAGGTTATAATGATTAATTAAATGGATAATTATGATATTTATAACATATAATTTTTTTAATGAAAAAATATTATCTACTTTCTTTCAATCGCATTCATTGGGAAATGGAAAAGTTGCCAGTGTGTGTGTATGGACTACCTCCATTATGAAGTGATATATCTCATTTCTATACTCTTCTTACATATATTGTTATAAATTTATACTGAATTTATACTAATAATAATTATTACATGATGAATAATATATATGTTATTAAACCATGAACCCTTGGGCCACGATCTACCAAGTGATGTGGTATAGGATTTTACGAACCGAACGTCCTAAAAATGACTCTTATAAAAATAAATGTATTAATAAATAAATAAAACATGATATTAAATGAACTAAAAGGAATAATAATAATGGAATATGGATTAAATATTTTGAAATTAAGTAAATAATAAATATTACTTATATTATTTTTTAATGTTAAGTATTTATAGTGATATTTGATACCCTATATAAGTGATATTTCTTTAAAACCTAGCATAAAATGTTTTGAAACTCTTTTTATCCCATGTATAAGTTATTTTAAATATTTAAAAAATATTATCATTTATAAATAGATAATTATTAATGTTTTTTTTAAACTATTCTTGACTTTATTTTCAAGGGTTTAAAAAATAATCACATAAAATTTTCCGTACATTCATTTTTTTACATTCATTATAAATGTGTGAAATTTTGTTTTTTAATATTTATTGATCAATCTCTATTCCAAAAAACTACGAATGTTAATCATTATTAAAATTACTCTCCAATATTTAATGTTATTAAAAATAAAATTCTATTTTTTTATGAATGTCTGTATTCAAAATAATTGTCAAAGAAAATGATATTTCCTATAATTTTTATGGGTTAACTATATAATAATATGATTATGGGTTAGAATGAATGTTTTTATGGGTTTTAGGTTGAATTTGAAAGACCATATTTGATTTATTCATCTTATAGTTATTTTAAATAATATATTATGATGTTTTTTAATGATATATCACACTAATGCATTTGGTAATGATATTTTCTTCAGAGGGGATACACTTGAATTAAATGAGTAGGTTATTCCATAATAATGGTTTTTAAGGTTTTTTATTAGGAAAATATTATATGATACAAAAAATAGTATTTTCAATTACTTCTATGTGTTTTATAAGAAATATTTTTATTTTATAATATTAGATGATGAACGTGTAATTAAAGGAAGGTTTTATAATCATCTAAAATTGAAATGATTGTTTTTCATGGAAAAGTTTCTATGAGTTCCCTTATTTCCCCAAGTAACATTCATGATTATGACTATATATTAATTATATATTATAATAAATGTACAAAAATCTTTGAGCAATGAATTTGATTTCATTATTAAGTAAATGATTATTTGAGATCAAAGTTCACTATGAAAAAAATGTAATGTTCCTTATGGATTTTGATGTTTTTAAATAGATGGATGGGTCTATTTTCATTTCTAACCCTTATGGAATTTTGTTTCATACCATGTGTTAAAATGTTTTTCATAGGTCTTAAGGATCTATAGGATCCATATCAAGGTTGAACTATCAGTAATGAAGTCTTCTCTTGAAATAAGTAAGTATGTAGTGAATGAAGTAAAAGTATAAAAAAAGAGCCTATTTTTATGGATAAAATGTATATTGTGTTGAATTTTAAACATTTTTATGCTATAGTTTCCCTAATTTTAAAGAACTATAAACATAAAATATATTAGAAATGTAATAAAAGTGAAACATTTGTTATAAATCATGTAATTATAGGTCTATTATGTTGGGGTTATTATATTGGTATCAAATCAAGGTTTAGAAATATTTAAATTTTATGATATTGTTAAAAAGTAATTTTAGGTATGATAATAAATTCTTATATTATCATGAGATAGTATTTATGGTTTTCATTTTTTCTTTATCTAATCTATACCATTTTTTGGATGGTCCTCCCTCAAGGAAAAAAGTTGAATGGTGAAGGAAGATAACAAGAGGATAATAACCTTCTAAATTAGAAAACTAAAATGGTTGTAGATGGATCCAAAAAATTTGTGTCTATGAAACTCAGTTTAATTGGGCTATTGATAGTCTCCCCATGAATGGGAGTGACCAAATTCCCCAAAAAGTAATAAAGTCAATATTGGAGAATATTTTGAAATAGCATCCTCTGACATTTTTTTGGATCCAAAGACTTGGTGAAAGTTTATGGATTGTTTAATTATTTAGAGAATATATTTTAATTTTTAGGATTTATATTTTATCCTGAATTATCTATTATTATTTATAATTTTTAATATGAATCTAAAAAAGTATAGTCTCTAATTAAGAATATTCCAGATAATATAACCTTTACTCCATAGAATGGATAACATTTATGGATAACTTCCTTGAGAAATATTTTCATAATGAATTGTATATTATAATTGAATTTAGATTCTTAGACTTAAAGAATAATAAGGAAGATTTATCTTCCACCTATTTATCAAATTTTACTAGATTGGTCAGGTATGCATCGAATTTATTATACATAACAAAAATTGCATTAATAGATTTTACTCATGATTAAATGAATTTTTATGAAGGGATTTTGATAATTATGAGTTGAAAATTTATAAGGCTATTGTTTGAGGTGTTTAGAAAATTGATGTAGAGTTTATTTAAAATGTCAATAATAAGGATAAGAAGTAATCAAGGTGGTGGGAAATTGGGAATATTTCATAAAATAAATTTAAATGTAAGATAGTTTAGTTACCCTTTTATGAAAAGTGTGGAAAGAAATTTTTTTGGGAAGTTCTTATAAAATTTGTAAAGTTTTAAATATGTGGTAATTTGGGACTTCTGGGCCAATGTAGACAATATCATAATCATGGGCTGGACTGGGCTGTTTCAAATGGTATCAGATCCAATTACCATTTGATGTGACAGCAAGGATATTGGGATCTTCTTGGGGGTGGATTATGGATGTCCCACATTGAAGAAGGTGAAGAATGAATCACCCATCTATAATGGGGTGTGGATACATATCCCATCATGAGGAATTTTCATAGGTAATGCATGAGGGCCAGATCCCAAGGAAAGAAAAACCATGCGGGCTTGGACCAAAGAAGACCTTATCATGATCATGGGATGGAATGGGTCATTTCAATGATTATATGAATCCCAAATTAGAGGAGGATGAGCATGAATCATCCATTTATAAGGTGGGGTGGATACCTCTCCCATAATGAGGCCTTTTTCGTAGGGAATTATTGCGGTATAGATTCTACGGAAATCCAAACCATGATGGCTAGGCCCAGAGTGGACAATGTCATGATCATGGTCTGAACTTGGCCATTTAAAATGGTATCATAGAAAGTTTCCATTTGATGTTCATGAAATGATGTTGGGCCCTTCTATGGTGGAGGACTTATAGAAGTCCCACATTGAAGTAGTAGGAGAATAAAGCACCTCTTTATAAGGTGGTGTGGATACCTCTACCATCAAGAGCCCTTTTCCTAGGGAATTCCTAAGGTCCAAAGCTTAGGAAAATAAAAATCATTGGGGCATGGCCCAAATTGGACAAAATCATGATCATGGGATAGACTGGGCCATTTAAAATTCTATTAGAGGCAATGACCATTCAATGTGCTATTGAAGATGATATGACCCATCTAGGGGGTATATTATGAAAATACCAAATCAAAGGAGGGGGAGCATAAAACACCCCTCTATAAGGTAGTTTGGATACATCTCCCATCTCATGGCTATTTTCATGGGAATTCTTAAAGTCCATAGGCTAGGGAAAGAGAAATCTTGTTGGCTATACCCAAATCGGACAATATCAAGATTTTTGGCTGGAATGGGCCATTTCAAATAGTATCAGAGCCAGTGTCAATTTTATGATCTATTAAAGATACTAGTTCCCTTCATGGGGTTGATAATGGGAATACCACATAGAATGAGGGGGAGTATGAAGCACCCCTTTATAAGGTGGTATGGATACATCTCTCATCATGAGGCTTTTTCCTAGGGTATCTCAAAGAACCAAAGCCCATGGAAATAAAAACTATGTATGTTAGGCCCAAAGCATAAAATTTCATAGTCGTGGGCTAGATTGGACCGTTATAAAAAGAGTAAATAAAATGGTTAGTACAATGATGAAAAGCCAGTATTAAAGTGTTTTAATTGTAATATGATTGTTCATTTTGTAAGTTCATGTCAAAATAAAAATATAATATATGAATATCATAAAAACCATAAGATGATGGGTATGGAAAAAAAATTTCAACTTCCTCACAAAATATAAGACCATTAAACGAAGTCATGATAGGTACATTACTTGTAAACTAAATGTATGTCAATGAATTATTTAATGTGGGATCAATGCATTCTATAATTTCTAGAATCATTTCTACTAAAATGGAAATATTAAAACTATATATAATGAAATTAATTTTGTTAAATACTCTACGTTTAATTATTAAGGAAAAAAATATTTAAAAAAACATTCCTACTATAATCTATGGAATTAGTTTCCTTTAAAATCTGATTATCTAACCCATATTTGAGTTTGATGTTATTTTGTGTGTGGATAAGCTTTTGTTTTATCATGGAAAAATACATTATAGAGATAAATGAGTAAAAATATATTTTTAATGTGAGTTTCAATTGGTATATATGATCTAGTTCATAACTATGATAACATATCATGAATCAATTAATTTGAATAAATATTGTGGTAAAAGTAATCTTTATCCTGCCATTGAAAAACAAGAACAATTCAAATTTTTTATGTACCTATGGTAAATGAGTTTTATATTTTTTTTATTAATGATCTTCCTCATGTTATTTCTTATTGGGAAGTTAAATTATTAATTTAAATAGTTAATGATGCTAATCCAAATTTATAACCTCTTATTGAATGGATCTAGTAGATATATTGGAACCAAAAAGTTATTAACGAAATTAATTAAAAATTGTTTCACAACCCCTAGAATGATCAACATGGGGTTCTCATATTATTTTCTCAAACAGAAGGATGGTTTTTGAGGATTTACATTAATTATAGTGTACTCAATAAAATTATTGTTATGAAAAAGTATCATTTCCATCATATATATGGATTATTGTATTTTATTTATAGTCCTCAATATTTCTCAATTGATGACCACAGTTCCAGGAAACATTAGATGAATTTAAAGTAAGAATACATTATAAGGATTTAATTTCAAACTAGGAATGGTCAATATGAGTTTTTTGCTATTCCCTTTGAGTTGATGAACACAAAAACAATATCTATGGATATTATAAATTAATTTTATCAGGATTATTCAGAAAAATTTGTGGTTTGTTAATGATATTTTTGTGTATTATAAAATATATGAGGACTATAATAAATAAGAAAATAATATATTATATACATTATATTAAATACATTTTATTGATAATTTGGATAACTTGATATATGGTTATAATAGATTTTATTTCATGGAGATTTGTAATTAAGAATGAATAAAAATTTATCCTATTAAGACTAAAGTTAGAGAATAATGAACATGACCTTCTAATTTTAGTGGAATTCGTAGCTTTATTAGGTTGGGTTATTACCAATTTTTTAATAAATTTTTTTTCTACCATAAAAATAAACGATTTTATTTCAAATTGAGGTTAAATTCATTTATATATAGTTGTGTGATGTATGTTCTATAGAATTAAAAACAATATGAGTTAATGTGATAGTATTTAACATTAAATCATGAAAATAAGAGTTTTTAATTTGTATTTATGCTTCATTGGAGGACCTTGGTTGGGATTTGATCTAGATTGATTGGGTAATTGTCTATGCACTACATCAATCAAATCCTCGATAAAAGAATTATCATATTAATGACAATGAGTTGTTAAGAGTAGTATTTTTATTTTAAAAAATGAGGCATAATTTATATGGGTGTAAATTTGATATATATATATATATATCCTAAATTATATATATATATTTTCACTCATAAAGTGTTGAATAACTGGCATTAAAAATGAATGAAACTAACAAAGGATTGTCCTTTTAGGATTCACAATCCTCGGAGTAAGGCTAATAATATAGAATATGTGTTGGGTTGAAATGATTATCTATCATTAATCATTCTATATTAGAGGAATATTATACAATACATAATGAATTGGTGAATCTGAGTTTAGAGGTTTTTTATCTAAAAACATTTTCTCTTTTGGATCAGATATATGTACAATAATATATTTTAGAAATAATTACAAAGGATTAGAATGATGGTATTGGTATTCAAAAAAAATTATAATTTATTAAGGGATGAAATTTTTCTTTGTTTAATGTTAGTATAGAAGATTTAATAATATTTTGAAATGGGTTTATTGTAATTATTGATTTTTAGTAGAGATAGGAATTGTTGATCAAATATAAAATATATTTTTATTACATTCATCCTAGTGGTAAAAAATGTATAGTGACGAGTAGAAATATTTTTTGTATTTAGGAGTGAATAAAAATGTTTCTAATTTTATCGTGAAATATTTAACATGTTATTTGGTTAAATATGAAAAAACTACCCCAAAATGATTCTTTATCCATTTCTAATACCAGAATGTAAATGAGAGAATGTACCAATGGATTTTTTGTTGGATTACTAAATACATATTGATATAATAATTTGATTCTATCTTTTGTTGATTATCTAATAATTTTTTTCATTTTCTTCATTTGAAAGATATTATGTATATATATCATATTTCTAGAATATGTTTTCAGGTTATATGTTAAATGAAATCCTCTATTCATTGTATTTAATCATGATTCGAATTCTTTATCCAATTTTCATAAAGGACTTTTGATGTCATTAGGTACTAAGTTAAATTTTAGAATAACTTTTCTCCCTCAATCCGATGGACATTCATTGTATAAAATTTATAATTTTAAGGATGTGATCTTGGTTTTCTCATTATATTATAAGAGATACTAGAATCAACATAATTTTTTTAGGGGAAGGGGGTACCTCAGTCAAATACCAAGGCAGAATTTATTGAATACAAAAAATAGTTACATGAGTCTAAAGGATTGGAGTTTCTTACAATCTTTATCATACAAGTGGTGAAATTCAGGAAGCAAAGCATCAGAACAAGTCATGTCTTGATTGAGTCCATTGTTGGAAGGGGAATTGACAACTCTATTCACCTCCTGATATGCATGTTTGACGATGTAGTTGATATCCCAAAGCAAATCAAGACATCTCGTCCAGCGGGTGGTAAGAGGCAATGCGAGATAGATCACACTATTCCAGATATCCTGGACAATTATGGTCTAGTCACTCTCAATACAGATCTCCATCCTACCTTTTTTATGAGCAAAATTGATAGCATGTATCACAGCCATCATTTCTTCTTCCAAAGAGGAGGTCGAACCACATGTACCATAGAAGAACCCATGGCACTGGCCAAGGTAGTCTCTGAAGATAGATCCACAACCTGCAGGACCTGGATTTCCTTTCGAGGCCCCATAAATGTTGACTTTGATCCATCCAGGGAGCGAGGATTTCCATAAAAAGTCTTGGGTGTGTTTGGGTGGCCTATAGATTCCATTAATCCGAAGTTTGTGAAGAATCTCAAAGTCACTAACAGAATTGTTCTCAGGCAATTTCTGGATAGAGGCTACTTCTTGCACTATAATGAGGATCCTGGCTTTACCTGTATTGATATTTAATGAGCATTTGTTGTGAATAAAATTATTTCTATCATAACAAATCATGTTTATCTACTCAGCAACAGCAGAGAGTAACATGTTCTAAATTTGTTGAGAGGCATCATGTTCAAAAAATCTTTTTAGCTGAGAGGTAATAGAATCATAAAAATACCATCTGCAATTAAAAATATCAGAAATATGGTTCCAAAAAGAAAATTCTATGGAACATGAAAGAAAAAGATGGTTAATGGCTTCCCTGTGTTGATTGCAAATAGGGAACTTAGAACAGAGTTTTATACCAAAATATTAAAGACACACTTCAGTGGGGATTCTGTAGTAAGCGATTCTCTATATAAGAGTGAGTCTCGAAGGTTTGATCAAAGGTTTGTTAAAGGCATTCATCCATCCAAAACAAGGATTACAGTTCAAGACGTTATGATTGTAAAAAAAATTGAGTTGAGAATGCCATTGTGAGCAGGTTCCCAAATAGGGAAGTCTTCGGAAATCGAATAAGGGTAATTGTCAATTATGTGATTAATTTTATCAAAAATATCATGTCTGCTCGAGTGAATTTCATCTTTAATGGTATTATTAATATTTTAAGGAGAAGATTTATAGGGTAATAAGGAAATTAAGGGGGTACCCATCCAATTATCAGTCCAAAACGCAAAGAAGAATCAACATTGACCATCCATCTAGCATTAATCTAAATCTTTTGATAAATATTCCTAATAGATGTCCTGATAGTGGGATGAATATAATTTAAGTTTCCTTTTTTCTGTTTATTGAGAAATTTTTTCTTAAGAAACTCAATAGTATCAGAGTTGATATGAATTATCCTCCAAACAAACCTGGCTTTCAAAGAATCATTAATCATTTCAAGGTTCTTAATGCCAATACTACCTTTCTACAAAGGTTTACAACAATTCCTCCAGGGAACAGTGATAAGATTCCTTTCAATAATATTTCTAGGCCAAAAAAATTCTTAATAAAGGTATTAAGTTTTTTAATGGTACTGGCATGCCATTTGTATATCATAAATGAGTAAACCATTTTAGAAACGAAAGCATATTTAACAAGGAAGATTCTTCCAGCCATAGAAAAGGATTTACCTTTCCAAGTAGAATTCTGGTGTTTGATTTGAGGAACAATGTTGGAAAAGTAACTAGCTTTAGGTCTTCCCCAGAATATGGGTACCCCAAGATAAGTTCTTGGGAAAGTACCTTCTTTAATACCAAGGTTGTTAATAATAAGCTTTTTCCTTCTCAAAGTGATGCTTTTCCCAAAAAAACAAAAGATTTATTCCAACATATGGCTTGTCCCGAAACATCCTCATAATGTGAAAGTGCAATTTTTAGCACTTGTATATTCCATTTATCACCTTGAAGAAAGAGAATGATATCATCAGCATATAGAAGATGAGTTGGCACATTTAATTTCCTAGAGGCTTGAATAGGTCTATGTTTTCTCTGATTCACATGTTTCAAAAGAAATCTACTAAGGTAATCCTCAACAATAGAAAAACAAATGGATGAATGGGGGTCCCCCATTATAACACCTTTGGAGCATTTAAAGTAACCTTTGGGGGAACCATCAATCAGAATGGAAGTGTGTGTGGAGTGAAATAAGGTTTTGATTTTCTTGATGAAGTCCTCATTAAATCCAAAACATTGAATAACTTTAAAGATGAAGCTACAGTCAATAGTATCAAAAGATTTCCTAATGTCCATCTTAATAGAAACATTCCCACCTCTGTTGGTTTTATTTATAATATTAGTACATTCTAAGGCAAGAAAAATTCAATTTTGAATAGATCTACCTTTGATAAACCCAAATTGATTCCAAGTAAAAATCTTGTTGCACATAAGAGTAAGTCTATTAGAAAGAATTTTTGTAATGATTTTGTACAGGTTATTAATAAGGGTGATGGGATGGAACAAATGTATCTTGGAAACATTATCCACTTTAGGAATTAATGAAATAAATTGAGAATTAAGACCATGTGGAAGATGCCTAGTAGAGAAAAAAGCTTTAACATGCTTGCAGATATCAGTGTGAATAACGTCCCAGTGATGCTGAAAGAAACCATTATTAAAGCCATTAGGACCTGGGGCACTTTTAGGCTTTAGACTAAAAACAATATCTTTTATTTCATGGTAAATAGGTCTAGATGTTAGATAAGCATTATCATCTTCCTCAACCATTCGAGGAATGACATCCGGCCTAAGGTATTTATTCACATCAAGACCATTAAATATGTTATGAAAGTAAGAGACCACATGATTCAAGATGTTTTCTTCAGAATCAATAAGAATGTCATCATGTAAAAGAAAAGTGAGAGGCCGATTGATTTTCCTAATTCATTGTAAGGAGTTATAAAATTTATTATTTCTATATCCATAAGAAAGACATTTAGTTTTGAATATATGTTTGTGCATGCTATCTTTAAGAGATATTAAGGAGTTGAGATTTAAAGTTGTGTTGATCTCCAGTTGAGGATCTATAGAAAAGTCAGAGTTTGTGTTAAAATTTTGGATTTGTGTCAGATCACTTTCTAAGGAAATGATTCATTTGACAATTTGTTTTTTTTAATTCTACACCAACTATTTAAAGCTTGTTTTTGGAATTTTATCTTATTAATGTAGGAATTTGAATAATATTGATGACTCATATAGTTCTATAAATTTTTAATGAAGGAAGCACAGTCAGGGTCTTCAGACCAAGCGTTATTGAATCTTAAAGGCAATGAGGATTTTTTTCTTTTAGTACGGAGGTTAACAAAAATGGGATGGTTATCAGAGTTTATTCTAGGAAGTGTGACATTTGAAACAGAGTCATAATTGACAATCGTGGAAATATTAGTGAGAGCTCTATTGAGTTTGCTAGCAACCACTTTATGTAGTGCCTTCTGTACCAAGTGTATTTAGCACCAGTAAGATTAATTTCCAGTACATTTCTATCATCAATGGCAGCTTTAAATTCATGAGATGAAATGGAGGAATGAGAAGGACCAATTTTTTCATTAGGGGAAAGAATAGCATTAATGTCCCCAATCAAGACCCAATGGTCTTGGATATTGTTAGATAAATTTTTAAGATCATCCCAAAGAGGCCTTCTATCTTGGTATCTATTCTTGGCATAGATCATGGTGAAAAATGTGTTTTTACTATCATAAGTAAAATCACAAGAGTAAAATCAATTAGAATTTTTAAAAGTAGTAACATTTTGTAAGGTTGTATGATAAAATAACAATAAGGATTCAACTGAAGTACCATCTTTGCAGGAACCAAAAAATTTATAACCATAAGATCAAATGTGATCAAAGCTCATGGAATAGTTCACTTTTAGATCAGCAATAGCCAAGATATTTGGCTTGTGAGTTGTTAGAAATATTTTAAGAACAACCATTGTGTCAAAGTTTGAAATAACCTGATAGATCCAAAATATTATATTCATTTGGAACAATGTTTGGGGTTAGAACACATTTTTTTTTATTTTCTCGAGCTTTTGTTCTGCTTAGATCTTCTAACCTCATGGGAATGGGTAATTTTGTTTTGTTTTTCTTGGACAAGAGTGATAACAGACTCTATTTTATTATTTGAGTATATCATGTTAGTACCTATATTATAGGCCAAAATAGAGTTATTATATTTCAAATCTTTAGTGTTTATGGCCTTTTTACTAGTGCTAGTACTGGCACTATGAGATAAATTCAAAGTAGAATCAGGAATTGAATCCAGTAGTCCAGGTTTATTAACTACTTGTTCTTCGAATATAACTATTTTCATAGAATCAGAAAGAGTAGAAGAAATAGAAGCAGAATTATCCTTCTCTTGTACAGTTTTATGTATAGGAGGATGATCACGATGCAAAGCATTTGAGTTCTTTTTTAAACCATCAGTGGACGATGCATTACATGGATAAATAGGTAAATTGGTTCTAACAATGTTTAGAGGATCTATGTTACCAGGCTGTTGGTTGTTATAATTTTCTAAAATATAAGGGATGCAGACAGGTAATACAATACTATTATGCTGCAGATAAACTGGGTTATCATATTGTTCAGGGGGCCGCGCATCGTGTACATCAAGAAAATTATTTTTTAATAAATCAGAAGAACATACATTTCATTGAGAAACATGAGAAATAGAACAATCAAACTGCATTAAATTTGTGTTACCAGATTGCTGAATATCTGTTTGTTTCAATTTGTTACCTTTCTCCAAAGAAGTGTTGGTGATAGAATTATAAGATTTCTCAAGATGATCATTGCAAGTTACATGCATTGAGTTAGAGATGTGTTCCAAGTGTTCAATACCAGCTTCGCATACCTGTGAATCTAGACTTCTTTCAGAAGTGGCATTCAGCTTCACATCAGGGTTGGGTAATTGGCCTTTGAAATTTTCCATAAGTTCCTCCCTTTTTCCTTGAATGCACTCCTTTTCTTTTTCATGATTTTCAAGCCTGGAGGATTCATCTTTATCTATTTCATCATGGTTAGTAGAAGCAGGATCCATCATAATATCTAAATATTTGTTATCCAAATGTGTTTTATGATCATTATGGACAAGTCATTCTTCTTCTTCAATAATGTCTAGCCAAGATTTATCATAGGTGTGTTTTCGGGGAGAAAAATATTCTGTTTTTTTAACCCTCACTTCATTTATGTTCTTGTTTGTTTCAGGAATACCAGCTACATGAGCCTTTCCTTTTTTAACATTCATTATTTATTTCCATTCATTTTCAATAGGTTGAATAACTTGTTTCCTAATAACTCTACAGTTAGTTATGTTATGCCCAATAATTCTACAAACATCACAATATGGTGTCATTTTTTCATATTCAATCTTGATCTCAGTTTTCAAATCATTAGCACTAAATCATATAACATTACGGAGTTCTGTGTCCAATTTAACTTCCACCGTAACCCGAGCAAAGATCCCCAATTCAGTATTAAGTGTTCTTTGGTCAATTTTGATTGGGGAACCAACGCAAGATGCTATGTCATTGAGGATTTTAGGATTCCAGAAATACCAGTTTAGTCCATTCATTCTAATCCAAACAAGGGCTACGTTATTTCTATGTGTTTTGGGATTAAACGCATAATCCTACTCAGAAAGTCTAATAATTCCTTGTTTCAATTGAAAATTCTCAATTTTACACACGTAATCAAGGTGCTTTTGGGTGCTAAATAACATGTGATAATATCCCTTACCCACTAGAAATAATGTTGAGTTCTTTAAAACCCATCAGTGAGATAGTCTACCTTCTAAATCATGAATGGGCCAGTGAAGATCACCTTTATTATAAGCAATCTTTTTTAGAAGCGAAAATCAGCACATCTGCACTCTTATTTGTAGAGCATATGAGCCCTCTTCCACTGATTATTTTCCAACATTCAATATCTTGAAAAAAGAGGGATTAGTCACCTTTAAGAAGTTCAGATCCGTACCATTTAGCTCATCTACGAAGGAGATCCCTTTTGATGTTCCCACATATACTTTCTTGGGTTGACCAATAACACGCATATCAGATATCCCGCGCACCGGTTTGGGGCATTCAAAGCCAATCTCCCAAGAAGGATCAAATCCTTCCATGAGCGATTTGCAGGTGATTTTGATGTTGGATCGATTAAGAAGGGCATGAGGGTGAGGAGTTACGGTTCTCCATGTTGTCACCCAAGGATCGCTCGTTGAGCGCTCTCCCATCATCTCCTTTTTTTATATTCATGGTCTACTAGAATCAACATCATTCATTAGTGCAATTTTCATATAATAATGATCATCATTCCAGTATACTGATGACACTATTTTCAATGGAATGCGGTGATAAAATCTAGTCTATTGGGATATGATCAAGGAGAGAAAGTTATTAGGAACTAAATTTTTATAAGATATGGTTGATTATTAAAGCATGTTTTAGAATCATATGATGTCATCTAATATTTGGAACAATAATTATACAAATAACCATAGGAATTATCTTTCAATTGAGGTAGGTTGTGACATTTTTTATATAATATTTCTATTAAAAGGTGTGATGTGGTTTGGTAATAAGGGAAAAATTATGTTTTGTTTTATTGTTGTATATGAAATTCCAGGGAGAGTGGGATCATTTTTCTACTAGGCATCCTTCCATTTTATTTTATATAAGGTATATGATGTGCTTCATGTTTTGCTGTTATGTAAATATGTAGCCGATTCATCTCATGTTTTGAGCACTAAAGTAGTTTATTTGGAAGAAAATACTTATTATGATGGAAATATAGTTCATATTATAGACGATAATTATAATTTTTTTATAGAATAAGGTAACTCGCATGATTAATTATTTATGGAAGAACCATATCATTGAAGAATAAACATAGGAATCAGAAAAGACTATAAGAGTAACATATCCTCACCATTATAGTATTGAATAAAATTGAGAGTTCATGATTTCATTAAGGGGAATAATGTGACAACTTAGATAATTCTAATAATAATTAATGGTCTCATCTTATTAAATTTCATAAATAAATTTATGGATTCATATTACATATAATACACTCAAAATATTTCATAATAAAAATATAAATAATTTATTCCAACAAAATTGTTTTCTATGAATAAATATTTTTTATTTAAAACATTAGTTTTAGAATAAAAATTTCATTTAATATAATTCATTTTTCATTTCGTCATTTAAAATTATTTTTTGGTTAATTTTTTTGTATTTTTTTGGAAATAGTTGATTTATAGGTGAATAGTGTAAAATACAGTTTTTAAAAATACTGTCAACTAAATAACATAGTTATAATATAACATTTCCATGAAATTATATGAAACAATTTTTTATAAAAAATATATATTTATAGATTAAAATAAATCATTAATTTTTTTTCAATTTAGAAAACCTATGTTTGAGATTTTATAATCGAAGTGATGTTTTACTATAATAAGAAATATTTTTTTTTCTTTTCTTTTAATAAAAAAATAATATTGTTCCATTCAATTTTTTATTAGCTTTAAATAAAAATAAAATTAATTTTTATAATCTTAGACTACTAAATTATATTGCAATCAATACTATACATGATTTTTGTTAAATGTTATTTTTATTTTCAAAATGACATTTGTCAAAAAACATTTCTCCATTGCGTTAAACATTTTTTTAAAATAATTTTTGCCAAAAAATATAAATTGAATCATAGAAAATATATTTTATATTTAAGATAATAAATTTAAATTTTTTTAATAAGTTCAAAATAATTTTTGTTCAAAAAAATAAGTTTCCGTGGTAAAATTTAGTCAGCATTGTAAGGGTTCATCAATTTAAAGAGGGGGTTAAACTATGGAATAATGTTTAAAATATATATAATATATTTCTAAAGATGATTAAATGAGTGGATTTACACAATAAATAATATTTTATTATAATATTTTTCAACTTAGTTTTACTTTACCTTGGGAATTAAATTTATAATATTTTAAATTTAGGATTATTTACAAGAGTGACACTCCTCCCACATACAAAATCACCTATCATCTTCTCACATGTCTACACACGTTCAACACTATTGATTGACCAAGACCTAAAAATAATCCTTCCCAACAACCATATCCATTTCATAGATATTGTTTTCTTCCCAAAATACTAATCAATGAATACTTCATGTGTTTTTAAAAGAATATTATCCAATGAAGAGGTACATGTACTAACGAAGCTCATTTAAATTTATTTCCTCTTGAAAATTATCTAAATATTATATAAATATTTTAAAAATAAAAAAATATTACTAATTTTTTTAAATTTATTTTTGATGATGTAAAAACCATTCTCTACTTTCCTTCCATCCATATATAAATGGGAACATTGATTGTGTGGGTATCTACAGACTACACCTAATTAGATGGTTTATTTCATTTTTCGTTATGACCACAAATGGAATGGAATAATGATGGATTAGTTGAATAATTATTATATTAAAAAAATATTATTAATCTTTAATATTTAAATATTATCTAATCGTTTTCTCTCTCATCTATGAAAAATGTAAATATAGCTCGTGTGTACATGTAGAATACCACCTCCATGAATAAATATATTTAATTTTTTAGAACCATCCCACGTGGAGGGATATAAAATTATATTTAATGTATAAAAGTAATAATTATGAAATTATAATTATTTTTTATATTATTTAACCCTAAATCCTTTGACCATGGTCACTCTATAGAAGTGGTTATGGAGATTATTAACTGAATGACCTAAAAACATGTGAATTAAAATTAATTATTTTAGAATCTAAATGAAACATGATAGTAAATGAAATAAAATGAAAAATAATAGATAAAAATCATTAAAAGGGTTCAAAATAAACTTATTTATTTATTTATTTTTATTATTCAAATAATTAACAGACATATCTGGTGATTTGGGACTTGAGGAAGGAGATTTTACTTTAAAACCTACTTTTAAATATTTTAAACAATTTTTATTTCATGTGTGTGTTATTTTAAATGTTTAAAGAATATTATTATTTATATGTTAATGAAATTAAATGTAAATTTTAAACAATTTTTGTTATTATTTCTAATTATTAATAACGAATCTTTTAACATTTTCTATACAGGTTATTTTTTAATTTCATTGAAAAATGGTGAAAACCGTATTTTTACATTTACATTTTGATCCTTTTTCCTAATAACTAGGAACACTAATAATTAATAATACTAATAAATATTTTTTCATGGTTTTAATGATATATTCAATTCTATTGGTTTTGGAAATTTTTTATTTTAAATAATAATGATAAAAATGATATTTCCTTTTATTTCTATGAGGTATCTATATGTGTTAATGATTATGGGTTAAAATGTTTTTTTTTGAGTTTTATGATGAAATTTTAATCCCTTATATGTCTTACTCAGGCATTATTACTTGTAATTGATTTATAATTATGATTGGGTTTGATATAACCTTATAATGCTTTGGGTATTGATATGTTCTCCAAAGGTGATATATTGGAATTAACTCGACAGGTTATTACATTTTGAGGTTTCATTTAAGGGTGATTATAAGGATAATATACCAAGATACCTACACGTTTTTTGTAATTATTTATTTGAGTTTTATTTGAAATATATTTATTTAATTAGGTAAAAATATGAACTAATGATTTGAGGAAATTTTCATAATCATTAAAAGGTGAAAGGTCACTTTTTTCAAAAAAAAATTAAGAGTTCTCATGTTTTCCCAAGTAACCTTAATAATTATGAATTTATATTATTCTTTATTACCAAATTATTTATGAAAACACTTTGGAATAATATTTTTTCATGATTATAAAATATAAAATTTTATTATGAAAAAAAGAAGGAATCCTTACGGATTTTATTTTTTCAACCAAATAAAAAAGTTTCATTATTTTTTATATTCCTCAAATAGAATATTTTTACCATAAAAAAATTTCAATGGTTTATAATAGGGACTAAGGATATATAAAAATATATAATGTTCAAAATTTCACTAAAGATTTATTTTCTTGAATGAAGTAATTGTTTTTAGAATGAAACATTATTGTATACATATGAACCAATTTTGGAAAAAAAATTATAAGTTGTGGAAGTGAACACTTTTCTATGTAACGTTTTTCAAAATTCTCTAAATATATAAACATAAAAGATCATGAAAATTTATAAAAGTAAATCCTTTATTATAAATCATGTAATAAAGGGTTTATTATCTTACAGGTTATTATATCAAAATTGTGTTTAAATGTGGGACGTCTCCTATTAATAAATTATATGATAGGTTATTTTCGGGAATAATGGTTATGTGTTGAATTTTTCATTATGTTTTAATATTTAGTAAACTCTACTAACCCTAGTTGATTATGGTTACCGATGCCCATATTGGAATTAGGATTTAATTGTATCCCAACCTCAAGGATGTTGAGGATACAGATGGTTAACTACCCTCATACCCTTCTCTCTTTCCAATATTTAAATTTGGAATGTGGGAATGTCCAAGCTATAATATATTCCAGTTATATGGTGTGTCCCCATATAGGTTGTAACATCTCATAGTTATCAAATATATCTATATATAGTTTTTTGAATCTTAATGTTATAGAATATACTTTCATCTATGATACAATGTCTTAAGTGAATTACATGTGTATTTATTCATGTGATATAATGACTTATGGTATTTTGTATACTTACATAGCTTATAATAGGTATAGGTCATACTATTTAATTATGGGAAGTGGTGGTGATGTCGCTATATTTTTTTTTGTGGCTGTGATTATGTGGATGTGATGTGATGTGGAAACAAGGATATTTACTGTGAATTATGGAGGGAATTTTATCCCTAGAATGTAAAAAATTGGGGTTTAGAAAAATTGGTTTAGTGGGAATGCGGATGTGTGGTGATTTGTTTTTAAATATGATTTGTATTATATTACCATTTTTTTGGAATTATTTTGTAACTGATCCTTAGTGAGGTTGGAAATATAGTTTACATAACTTAGGTGAGGAGTATATTTCAACTTTCATTCATTCGATATTTAATAAACACATTCCAAATTTACATGAGAGGTATAGGGGAGGATCCTACGAAGTAAAACTATATTCTCACCCCCCCTAATCTCCCTCGAACTATATTCTTTTATAGATAAAAAATGGAGTTGGTATTCAAGTTGTATGTTACTAGCTCGTAGAGGTTTTTCATCTAGTGACGGTGTTCATGGTCACTACCATATGTATTGTCATGTTAACTTTCCCTGATGATTTTATATTTGTATAGACTTTCATTCTTTAGGACTATTTTATATATTATTATAGTTTTTATTGGTGGTTTCTTATAATTTCATTATAGTAGTGAGGGTATTGTCTAACATATGTGTTGGTTTTATACCCTCAGTGCTAATAACTTACCTATGGCCTATGGGATATGAACTTTGGAGGAAATTATTATCATTATTTTCATCTCTAGAGGGGGAAAAGTAGAATTGGATCATGAATATATAATTATAGACACATACATAAAACATTTTGTGATTTATCTTGTTTTATTTGAACTCAAACATCATAGAAAAAATCATTACAAAATTTTAAAGCATAATTTTAGTTATTGTATGTGATTTAATTAATCATATTGTTGTGTACATAAATATTTAAAATATATTTTATTTAATTATTAAATTACATATAATGGTCATAATTATTCAAAATTTTGTATATATTAATTGTAGATATTATATTATATTCAAGAAATCATATTTATGTATATATAATTATTTTATTATTTTTTGTTTAATAGTGAACATACCCATCACAAGAATAATTTTTAAAAATATTAGGTTGAAAATTTTCTTAATATATATATTGTTTAATTAATTTTGTTTGATCATATATTGGTTTTTACTAAAATTTTGATAATCATGATCTCACATATCAAGGGAATAGTTTTAAACAAAAATTACGAATATAATTGTTTATAAATTTATTTATAATTATTATTCTAATATATTCAATGATTTATAATTTATTTCAATGTCAAATACACTCTTAGTATTAGAATATTTATGTCATAAAATTTATACAACCTAAGATTATAATTTTATTTATTATGAAATTTGATAATTAAAATTTCATTGATTTATATTTTTTAATAATTTATATTGTTACTAATTTATCTATCGCTATTAGAATTTATGTGAAATAAAATTTATAAATAATAATATTGAAATTTATTTTTTAAAAAAATTATTATTAATAATATTTTCATATGTATCTATATATTATAACTTATGATATTATCAAATAACCTCTTAGTATTAGATTTTTCTTGATACACAATTCTCACATCATAATATTATAATTATATTCTTTATGATATAGGTTCTTTATTATAATGACTATGATAAATTTATGTTCATGATTTATATAAATATGAAATTATATATTAGTTTTAAATTTGGAATGAAATAAATTTCTTCCATAACATATTATAATTTTATGATTATGGACCCTTTTGGTAGATCATAAATAATAAAATTTTCAACAAAGTCATTATAGCTATGAATTTAGAATCCATTATTTTGATTACCAAAAAATTGTAAATTAAATGATTCCTTTAATTATAAAATGTGATAACATCATTGTGAAATTCAGTTAAAACATTAAATGTTTCTAATTTTAAGGATTGAAAATAATCTATATAAAATAATTTCTATTTAAGAATAATGATTTCGATTAGCTTATTTTCTTTTAAACTAGTGTGGGTAATTTTATAGATCATGTCTTTATCAAAAAACATACTTATGGATAATAATTATATTAATACATTTTCAAAAATTATATTTATAAACACTAAAATATGAAAGAACTTACAGTTGATTTAATTAATTAATACATCCAAATTCAATGTGACAGATCATGTGGAATTCTTGGGTTGTCTTGGAGATGACATATTTAATATTATTGTTTGTTATAAATCATGATTCCTTTCTCTATATCTATTGAAATAATTTTGATGGTGATAAGTTATCCAAATTTAAATGTTCTAAAAATGGAAATGATATGAATTTCATGAGAAAATGTACCATATGCTTCTGCGGTTCTCATATTAATATATTCTCATGTTAGTATTTTCCCTAATATTATATTTTATTGTTAATGTTTTTGGGATACACAAAGTGGTCGAAATTAAGTTCACTCTAAATTATTAAAAATGTTATATAGATTTTTTAGGGAACATAAAATTATAAATTGACTAATAAGAGGATTAGACATATTTATGTTTTTTATTATTTTTTATCTAATTTTATTTGGTTCCATTATCACCTAAAATTGATATATATATATATATTGGAATTATTTGAAATTTATAATATGACTATTAAAAACCATTATGAATACCTCTACAAGGAATATAGGGAAATTTACTTTTTCTTATGCCATTTTTCATGTGATGTGCCTTAAAACATGATCTCAAAAAAGAATAAGTATATCAATAGTTTTTGGGTAATCTTGAGACAATATTGTTGTTGCACATTTATCGCATATTTTTGGGATGTTTTAACCATTTCTAGAGCTATATATTTTTTCCAAATGATTCTATAATTATTTATCCATTATTATTTATATGATAATTTGTATATGTATTACTAATATCTCTATCAGATATTAAATTTAAAATGTTAATGCATCATAGTTTAGGATATAATATTCCTTATTTTAATTGGTATAGTTTATATGTTTTTTTAAATACAGCTAATAATTTATTGATGAATACCAATGTTAATATTTCAAAATTTATAATACGGTTTTGAATTATTTAATTAATTAGATACAACAAATTTAATTTATCGAAAATATCAATTTTTTTATGTAACGATTTAATGTTTTAGTCATCCATATTCATTTATTAATTTATTAATGCTTCAAATACTGTAGTTTTATGCATATTAAATATGTTCATTGATTTAAATGATATATTATGGATTGAATTATTTAATATTTTCTTAAGAAAATGACCTTAATTTCATATATAAATTCCTATTTAAATAATTTCACGATCAAGTAGTTTTTTGAGATTGATATAATCCAAAATGACTTAAAATAAATTTAATAGTATGCCATTATTATTATTTCTTTCATAAGTTTAGATCAACAATTACTCAATGGAAGAGAACTATATATTTTACACAAATGAGGGGTACATGTAATATTATTCCATACTTTCACCCCCTCCCTCCACTAATACCCCCCATGGTCCTGTAGTGAATATGGGAGTGACCTTTAAAACATGCCTCCAATAATCCATATGTTAGTGACTTTCATTGAGGGTTTAAAAATATATAAAATGGGAACCATTACCCTCAATATATCTAGGTAAATTATAAAAATTCACTAATCAATTCCATAGAAAAACAAATATCCAATCCCAATATAGGAAATGTCATACAATGCATAAAAATGGAAATACCAAGAACAACACCTAGCCAATGACCATTACCACCAGCATCTCTTGATGAACCTCTATGCACTAGTAATTCCAAACACGATCACTAACCAACTTCAGCATACCTAGAAAAGGTTAATTTTTATATAAATTAGAATACTAGTATTTTCAATATGATCCTCCGTGAAACCTCCCTTGCATATGACAAATAATCATGCCAAAGCACAATGAATAAAGAGAGGAAAGCAACTCATTACCTAAATTTGGTGAAATACATATGAACATCACTAAGGATCTCCCCCATGTAATGCACAAATATTAGAAACATAATAGGAATTATATATATATGTATATATATTTAAAAGGTACATCGAATCCACTTCCCCAAATGTTTTTCCCTCTCACTTCCCCAATGAAAAATGTTGTGTTTCTTTAATTGTTTCCATACATTTTATGTAACACCATATATATATATAAGGTTACATCTAATGTTTTTCAGGTGTTAACCCTACCTACCCAAACCTCCTGGGAAGTCCAACATTATCAGGGGAATCCGTATATAATTTCAATATCCAAATCCCAAACACATCCATGTTCCATCACACACCATAACAATATAGTGAGTATGAGAGCATTCAAACACCATGTATTAATAACTATACCTCAATCCAATAAATATTGTGCATAGGTTCCCCTTTAATAACCACATTCACTATAATCAGGTAACTTGTATATGTTAAACCCTTATCCATTATATATTGCACTATCATTTATGAAGAAACTAAGAGAAATCAAAGCCATTTTGTTCACAAAGACAATATATTAATCCATCACAACCAAAATATGCATACACACCATGATATATTAGATGGAGGAGTAGGGAAGATGGAGTTTTCATCCATCTATTCCCTCAACCACATGGATATTTTGGAAAAAAATAAAATCTAAAATAATTGATCACCAAAATAAAAAATCTCCAGAAGTTATCTGAATTAAATAATTAAAAAAATGATATTATATCACAAAAATATTTTGTAGGAGACTATCCTATTATATACTCAAAATATACCCATATTATTCCTGGTAACCCAACCACCATCTCTATGAATTGAAATCTAACAATTGACTTAGAATATAAGAATAAAAGTTCATCCTTATTTTTCAACTACTAATTAAAAAACTCCATTTTACTTAATATAATCCATTTTTCAATTATGGTTTAATCGTTTATATTAACCATCCAAATCTGAGGTTCTTTTATTATTCAAATTTTAAATTCTATATTTAAAGGTAGAATACGATGGGTATTTATCTAAGAGACATATATAAAAAATTAATATTCATTTAATGACATAAAATTGAGATATAAAGTGAGTTATAAATATAAAGTTCATAACCTAAAAAAAATGGGTTGTTCGGAGAGATCACTTACCTTATACTCCAAAATCATTCTATTCATGACTTAATATACTATATAATCAAATGAGATTCATTAATTACTTTATTAATAATAATTTTGTAAACATTTTATTTAATATAATTTTATTATGTTAATTTATAAACATTTTAATGAAATATAATGTTTAATTTTATTGTTTTGATGGTGTTCGCTTTATGATTCCAATGTGAGATCACGTGTGGATAATTATAAAAGTTCCAATAAAATGGTACCACGTCTCCAAAAGTTAAATTAAATGGAATTAATATACTGATATAAATTAAAATGTTCCTAAATACACATATGGGTTCATATATATGGATTATTATTTTTCTACAAATGCAAACATTATGTGGTTAGTTCATTTAGGTCATTTTACCCACCGATGCGAACTAGAAACATTTTATTTAACTAAATGATTATTAAAACATTATATAACTTTAAATTTTATATAATATACTTATTGTAATCATATATAACCATAATTGGGTTTCCATAACCATCCTTTAAGGTGGTGGAGAAAAAAAAGTATGTTTTTCATGGAGTTGGTGAACCAACTATATTGTAATTGGGATTTCCTTTTAAGAATATAAACATGGGCCATTATAAGATTGATATTACACCATAAAATAACATATAAATATATTTATGATACTTATGAAAATATGTTTTACTATATTGAGATCATATGTGAGTGGTAGAATAATAATGAAACTAAAATAAATTTAGTTTATAGTTTACATCTCTCATTGGTCGTCTCCTTTTAAGCTTCCCCTTAAGGATCCTTGGAAAGGCCTTTAGATGATACCAATAGAACTAGTACATGGGGATGAGGATTAGGAATTAAATTGGTAATATATTTTTAAATATATAATTCTTAAATTTTGTAAGGAGAAGGGGTGGTGGGGAGTGGGATTTATAAAGGGGGAGGTGTGTTTTTTGAATATTATAACCATTATTTTATTATTTTACATCAAGACCAAATAATTTATAGATTCTTATCACTATTTAAAGTAAATAGTGCATTATATTATTAACTAAAAGGTTATTATAATATCCATAACTCAAAAATTCTTTTATTTAGCTTATATTGATAAATATCATATTTTGTTATATTTCATTATTCTCTAAAAATCCATTATTTAAAAAAATATAAAAAATTAAAACAAATTTTTTTGATATTTAGACATATAAAATAACTTCCTATTTATGTAAATAATATTCAAAATTTTATAAAATTTAGTTTTAAAATAAAATCATCATTTATTTGAGAAATATAAATGTTCATATTATAATCAATTCTGGGACCCTTTGATAAATTACTTATGGTATCATAAAATTATATTACCATTATAATAATACAAAATATTAATTTATAAATACATATTTGGAAAAAAAACATTCTTTTAAAATGGTATATTTATTATTAAACAACAATTAATACATTTATTTTTATAAAAATATAAACACATAATTTATTATTTTAAAAACATTTATTTACTTGTACCATGGCATAAATATATCATATTTTTATTTTATAAGATCGATAAATATTATTTCTCATTTATATTGGTGATATTACTCTTTTAATTCTCATATTACTATTCATATTGGTCAAATTTCTATTCCAATGGTCAGATTACAATTCTAATTGCCAGATTTTTAATGGAAATATGGGATCTATAATTTGTATAAATACCATATATTTTATTCAAGCTTCATTATATTATAATTTCTATAAAGTTTATGTATTTAACTGTATAAATGTATATTTCAGTACTAATATTCCATTTCATTTATATGTGTTGTTTATGAGTGCAATTATTCTAGGGGTTGAGAATATATAAGTTTTCCTATTATTGTTATCTTATTTTCAGTTTTTCCCCATTATAATACTTTCAATTATTAAGGAAATTTTTAATCTCCAAATATAATTGTAAAATTATTATAATATGTTTTTTGTTTTATCTTTTGGTGCATACATTATATGATACTATATTATTAAACATGAATCAATAATATATTTAGGAGGAAAATTCCATTGACAAAATTTTGTGTCCTTACATTCTTTCCCCATTTAAAAAGTTCACCATTAATAAAATTTACATAAAATTTTGAAAAAAGGTTAGGTTACATATTATTTATGGATTCCTCTAGTTCCCATGTTTTCTCCTCATAATTTTGGTTTTACTAAATTACTTTGACTAGGTGAGTTGTCATGTTGGGTAGAACATTATCTGAATAGTCCATGATCTTCCTCAGCTACTCCTCATAATAGATATAACTTTTCACTTATACCACCAATTAATTTACTACATGTGAGGGATATAGTATATACATCATCATGAGGGACATGTGTAACATATCATGTACTTGAGATAGGATTGTTGAGGGACCACGTTAATAGGCTATAACTCTGTTGCAATCAAGAATCTCAAAGGGTTGATTTACCAGAGATATAGCTTTCCCTTCTTCCTAAAACTCATTACTATCTTATATAGAGATATACAATGTAATACATTATCCAAATCCACAAAATTAAGGACGAGTCAATGATTGTCATCATAGATCTTTTTTGACTCTGAGAAACCTTAATGTAGTATTGGATGGTATTGAACTTTTCAACCATTTTCTCTACCATTTCATGAACCGCTATCTTACGATCTCCAACATCACCCCATCATAGAGTTGTTCTACATCTATTCCAACAAAGGGATTAATATAGGGTTATTTTGATGATTTGCTGGAAATTAATATTATATTATAACAAGACCAAAGGAAGATGTTGATCTCATCACCCTTTGAAGTCAACCGAGCATATTATCATCACATATTCAAGTATCTTGATAATTATTTCTAATTGGACATTAATTTGGGGGTAATAATCTGTACTAATGTTCGAATTTGTTTTTATATCATCTTGGATAATTTTCTATAATATATAGGTATATCATGGATCTATTTCAGATATAATAGATATTGGTGTACCATAAAGCCTCCCCAGTTCTCTAAGGTATATACCTGCAATTAGTTCAAGTGGTAAGTCCTACAAAATTATAATGAAAATTGAATTCATTATAAGAGGGTATGCCTCATACCATATTTCAATATTTATAGTTGATATCGTCAAAAGACCAGTGTTTGTGTCCATGGTGATGTTTTCCATTTCCATTTTGGTATGTAAAATGGTTTCATCGCCACTTTGTACTGTTTCCTTTCAATCCGCACCTATATACGTACAAATCACTTTTATAAATATTTTACCATCTCATTCTTCATACTACACTACAAATAGTGCTCTTGAAAATAAAAATATATAATAGTTCTCCCCATGTTTATAGAAAATGGTGAGCTATGTGCATCATTCAATAATTCATTCTCTATACCAGAATTTTATGGTACACATATTCATGACCTATATCTTACAACTCCTTCATCAATTTTGAACTCTATGGGTTTCCATTTTTTTATAGCTTCCAAATTCTACTATATTTCCACATAAACTATTTAAGAGTCCTTTTTCTTATTTAGAAGGGATGGTTGATAATTATTTTAGATATACTTATGATTTTATTTCCTTTATAATCCATATATCTATACTTTTGATGTCTAAGAAGATTTTATACTTCTAAATTATCACCATTGTTACGTTTTTCATATCCTTTATACTTAGTGGATATGACTCTTTAATTTATTTCCAATAATAATGGTGGATTGAGTGTTCATGGTCCCTGGTCATCTCTACGCATCCTCACTAAATCATATTCATCCCCTTCTATGTGAATATATATTTTAGGCTCTTATTATCCATATATGTTTAACAATTATCATTATCAAGATAACAATTCAAATCATCAGTTTAAATATCACTACAGCCAACACCAGATTATATGTTTTTTAGTTTTACTCATCCATATTAAAATTACATGTGGCATAAGATATCCTGCTATCATTATGTAATAATACATATCCCAGTCCATTCATTGACGCATCACTATATACCATGAAAATTTCCCCACTTGAGGTAAGTGTGATGATTAGTGTAGTGATAATCCACTTTTTCAGTTATATGAATCTCTCTTCACATTCATCATTACAGAAAAACATTATCCCCATCAGAGTCATCTTGGATAGAATTTTTTACAATCATAATATGTTTCTTAGAAATCATCAGTAATTCCTACCTAGTCTATGGAATCTATGGATCTCCATTACAAATCTAGTTCTAGGCAACTTCTCAATTACCATTATATAAGAAGAGTCCACAAATATCCCTTTTCTAGAGATAAAATTCTCTAAGAACGATAATTCATCACTCTATAAAACACATCTAATCTAATCTACATATAACTTCTCCTTTCATAATGTCTTTAGCATAGTATTCAAATGATCCTCATTATCATCCATTTTTTTAGTATATCTGAATATCATATATAAATACTATTTAAAATTTATCATGTTAATCTATAAGGAATATATTCATTAATTCCATAAAGATTATTTGAGTGTTATCGAGTGTGAGGAACAATCCTAAGTACCCTGGTGACCTAATAACCAAAAGGGTCCTAACATAGCCTGAAGGGTGTTATAGATCCCCGTGGGTTGGAAACTAGCACCTAACATTATATAATATGAAAGTTGGAATGATTTTCCACTAACAATGAATAATTAAAAGAAACAATATAGTATTAATATAATAATAAAATCCTCTATGAGTAATGTAATATAAGTCAACGTGGTAATAAAGCCAAAAGTACTACAACCAATGTGCTAAAATAGTGAAAATAACCCACGTCCCAAATGACATAACTCACCAAGTCTAAGGATAAACAATTAGATCTGCCTCCAAGACACCCATTTACCTTTCCTGAAACAGGAAGGATATAATCTAAAAACACCCACAGACATAATTAGGTAGTGAACTAAATCCCTATATGATTCCACCCAAGGATAAAATAACAATATGCCAATATCAAATTTACCATGACAGTGATTTCAATTTTCAAATAAAAAGGTTTGGTATTCACTAAATCATATTTAAACAAATCATTATTTACAATTTGAAAGATGGGAATAAATTATAAATTCATTTTTGAAATTTTAAATGATGGAAATACTTTTCAAAATATGGAATCTACCTTTAATCAAAGTATTCTTTACAAAAATGGGACTTTTCACAAAAATGGATTGAATGAACCTATTTATATAAATTAGTTTATATAAAATTTCAAGGAGTATAAATCAATTTACAATGGAATATACATTTGAGTTATGAACAAATGGACAACATAGTCATTTTTCAAATAGGTACGATAGTTTCCAGCTATAGGGACCCAACACTATTAAATGGAATGTATGTACTTATGCCCCTTTGGGCCTAAGGAAATGGGAACTCATTACCATTTCATGTGTAATGGGATTCATTGATATGATGTTTCGGAACATTATAAATCATAAAGTGCTTCCCAAAAAAACTCACTAACTACCTAAAGCATTCATGTACTCATGTAAAAACAGTGACGAGCTATTTATTTCAAGAATTCTAAAAATATAATTAAATCCCGTCCCCTATTTCAAATATGCCACTTTTCTCTTTAAAACCCATAATGGATTTTTATTAAAAAAACCTACCTTTAAAAAAATTTGAAACCACTGGGTATCCACCAAAACCATTTTCAATCAATTTTTCATAAATAAGGATTTGAAACCAATTCGTTAAACTTCACAATCCAATTTTTAATTCAAATTCAATAGTTTAATTTTCAATCAAATTCCATCAATTTCATAAAATTCCATAAATTCATTTCAATTGGGGTTTTTAAAAATAAATTATCAAATCAACTTTCCAGAATAAAATACAACAATTTTATTTTTCAAAAAAAAAGTATCCACTCCATAAACACACCCCAATTCACTAAAATTAGTGGTTTTCCCAATTTCACGCCAAATCGAACCAGAACCCCAATTCACTAGAATTGGATTTTTAATATAAATATTGAAATAAATTTATCCAATTTATGAAATTTCATTTTAAATCAGACTGAATTTAAATCAAGAGACTAATGGTTAAAAAAATTGGAAACCCAATATGGAACCACCAACCTTTCTCATGAAAAATCATTGCTCGCAGCAAAACCAACTAACATGAATGAAGGCGTTGAAGGTCTGGGAACACTAGACTGAATCAAGATCTAATATCACAGAGTTTAGAACCATAAATTTCATGATGATATATTATAACACAAGGAAGGGAATGAGAAACATATGAATAAAAAATGGAGAATTCTTACACAAGAATTCACACAAAGAAATGAAATGATGTCCAATCACTGAGTGAATGGATGTGAAATGGTTAGAAGGGTCAAAGATTGCCTAGAGAAGAATTTTTATTGGTATCATTGAAAATAGAGAGGTTGAAAAATGAGAAATTAGTTGCGATACCTATTCAAAAAAAATTAGGTTATTACATTATGTGTAACCCAATTACACATCTTATAATTGATAACACATGTATCGGCCAAAAAAACTTCTACATTTTGATGGAAATGGATTATTTCCATTTTAGGATTTACCCAACATGTAACCATGTTACACATCATATAAACCCCCAATAGGTTGCAGATGTGGCCGGTTAAAGATGATTCCACCATTATCAGTATCCTCTTAATTACTTCTCAACCCTACCTAGTAAATGAAATGAAAAACATGAAATAGTTTAGAACATATATGATAACAATGTACTAGGATTCTACAACCTCCCCACCATAGAAACTATTTTTCCATAGAAATTCTATGAAGAAGCCTACATGATAAAAAGATGAGGTTCTTACTCTCTCATCAATGCCACATACTCCCACAACACTTGTAAAGAAAAACAGTGATGTCATAGCACTCGAACTAAAGGTATCATCCACCTATGAAGTACCATGGTTTCATAATCAACTATTTTGGCTGGCCATTCAGTTAGGGATAAATTAGTTTCATCTTCAAGGTCACTCTATCTCAAAAAATTATATGAATCTAATAGATACTATTGGACTCCTCATGTGCTAATCATGTTTTAATGATCACAAATCCTATTACTGTTAATTAATCTCAGTATTTATTGTACATCTTGCTAATGCTCTTCAATCTCAAAAATAACTGCACATCATGTTTTAATGATAACAAATCTTATGATGTTAATTACTCTCTTTATTATTTATAAGTCTCATGCATGATCATAAATCACACATATATTATCACACATTTATATTTATGATTCACGCTCTTTTACCCTCTAATGATAAAACTTAATCCATATTCTACATATTACTGTCTAAGTCCAAATACAGATATTTTTCTATGTATACAGACACCTTGAAGGACTCACCGTGACCAGACACCGTGACCCAGACACCGTGACCAGACACCGTGACCAAACACTGTGATCCAGACACTGTGACCCAGATACCGTGAGCTACATACCGTGAAGCTTATATAGTGAAGCTCATACCGTGAACCACATATCGGTAAGAAGACAATGTTTCCATAATCACTGTGACACCGTTTCTTAACTTTTTGTCAATATTAATTAAATAATGCTAATAGTTATATTTTTTTAATGCAATTAATGTTATTTAATGATATTTGTTGGAATGTCAGGAAACCGTATCTCGTACCTATGAAAACGGAATCATTCCTACTGCCAGAACTCGCGGAATATAAGAAATATTGAAATGTAGTACACGTGAAACAACAAAAACAACAAGCAACAAGAACAAGCGGTGTGCAAGTGTGAATATACAACATAAAGAATTTATATACACCTGAGAGAACGTTGCTAAACTAACAGAACAAACCTGAAAAATAAGGAGATTTAATGTTTTTTATAGAACTCTCATGAGTGCAATCCAATACTGAAGAACACATGACAAATCAAGAGATCATTCTCACTCATGTAGAAGACAAGTTGAACTATGACACTCTGTTTTTCAACAGAAAAACCAGACAAGGACTTAGAAGCACTCCTACTGAATCCAATGAGTCCAGAGCTGCTTTGATAATCACTAGAGCTTTCTAAACTCTTATCTATCTTCTCTACATGATTTATTTATTAACTTTCAAGCAGTGTGGTGTACTCTGTATTTCTTATACATACACTGTCTCCTGTACTGAACTGGAGGATATCAAATCCTCACTCAAATTCTCTTAACTCCTGTTTACCCACGTCAATTGTGGAAGAGGTCCTTGTGTGGCCTGGTCTTTTCTTTGTTCCCCACGTAGAACAGTGGTAGAGGTCCCTGTGTGACCTGGACAGTTTTTTAAACTGTTGTTAACCCCGATCCAGGGTGTGGATCAAATTTATATAAATTTGAGAGGACTAAGTCTCGGCTTGATACTAAACCTCTTGTTATATCTTCTGTGCATCTTTAATTTAAGTTTAAAGTATACTACATATATCTTATTTATTCCGCTTCTATTACTTTGAAATAAAAAACTATTTTGAAGTTAATTTGATAGATAAATTATCAAGTGTTTACATTTATTGTAAATCAATAGGTCAGCTTCAAAAGTTAGTTTGACCTTATGGTTAAATTAACTGATACATAATCAATCATTGAGAAGCTAAGTGAACATTTACAATCTGTATAAATTCACTACAGTTTAACTTGTTTTATAAATTGGGGGATTTTAAATAGATAATATTTTAATAGAAATTTTAATTGGAACTCAATTCACCCCCCTCTTGAGTGTCCACTCCGACCAACATTTGGTATCAGAGGTTTTTGTTTTTGATTAAAAGATTTTTGAAATTATCTGTTTTTTCAACTCTGATTCTAGTTGTATTTTAATGTTCTTAAAATTTCTGTTATTTCTAAATTTTTATCTCTTTAAATTATCTTTCTAAAATCTAGTTATGTATAATAGACTAGAGGGTGTTGGTACTAACATTCCACCATTCTTCAATGGTACAAACTATGCTTAATGGAAACTGAAAATGAAAATTCATTTAGAGAGCATGGGTTTTTCTATCTGGACTGCCATAGAATCAGAATATAAAATTCCCACTACTGTTAGATCCACTTGGGATGAACCTACAAAGAATGATTACAATAATAATTGTAAAGCTATGAATGCCTTGTACTGTGCTTTAGGAGATTAAGAGTTTAACAGAATTTCTGCTTGCAAAACTGCTTTTGAAATTTGGGATACTTTGAGTGTTTCTCATGAAGGTAGAACCAATGTTAAAGAAATGAGATTAAATACTTATACTATTAAATATGATAATTTTAAAACGAATATTGATGAACCTATTTCTGATATATATCTCAGGTTTAATTATATAGTCAATACAATGAATTCACTCGGTAAGGCTATTCCAGCAAACGAACAAAATATGACAATCTTGAGATGTTTACCAGACCGATGGAGAGGCACCTCTATTTCAATCAGAGAGTCATGTGACATTACTGCTCTACCTGTCAAAGAACTCATTGGTAAGCTTATGATTTATGAGGAAGAAATCAAGGTAAATATAGCAGAAGATGAGGAACCTAAGAGAAAATCAGTGGCTTTCAAGACTACTACTTCAAAGAGAAAAGAAAAAGATAAATCTCAACTATCTACTGACAGTTCAACCAGTGAAAATTCAGACTCTGATAGTGATGCTAAAATGGATTAGATAGCCAAAATGTTTAAGAAGTTTTATAGGAAAAAGTAGTTTTTTAGAAAATCAAATTACAAAGGAAAGTATGATAATAAGGGACACTGGAAAAAGGATTGGAAGAAATCTGAAAAATCTGATGAAGTTGCCTTCTATGAATGATAAAGAAAATGACACATTAAAGCAGACTTTCCAAAGCTAAAATTCAAGAATAAATATGATTACAAGGATAGTAAGTACAAAAAAGCTATGAAGGCTACTTGGAGCGCTTCTAAGGATAGCTCCAATGAATCTGAAGCTTCTGAGACTAAAACCATAAATAAGGCAAACATGTGTTTTATGACAAACACATCTGAGGTAACCTTAGATACTCCTGATTTAAATTCTTATTGTTTTGGAGATGATTCTGATTCTGAAAACATGTCAAAATATGAACTGTTTGAATACTGTGAAATGTTGGAAGAAACCTGTAATGAACTGAAAGACAAATACAAAGGTTTAAATAAATAGTATGCTTTAACTATTAAACCTAAATCTGATCTTGACATAGAAACGGAAAATAATTCTCAGTTGCTTAATGAAAACATTGAACTAAAATTGTTAAATGAGCAACATAGGAAGGATTTAGAGAAGTTCAAAAATGGAAAGGATACACTAACTCAAATGCTAAGAAAGCAAGTTGCACCAACATACACTACTAGAATAGGCTACAAACCTGGACAGAGACAGATTACTAAGAATAGATTTATTCCTAAATCTAGACAGAATACTGCTAGTTCTAGCTCTGGACATTCACATGCTTCAACTTGTTATTTACAGAGTTATAAATCAAATAGAGTTTATCTTTCACAATATTTTGATTCTGTAAATTATATGATACCCATAAGAAAAATTTGGGTACTGAAAGCATTGATTGCTAACCTATCTGGACCCATGAAGATCTTGGTACCAAAATCATTTCCTATCTAAATCTGTTTTGTAGGGAACCTGTTTGATGAGTTCTCACAAGAAGACATGGTATTTGGAATGTGGATGTTCAATACATATGTCTGGGTATTACTCATGCTTCAAGAGTTTAATAAAGGTTGATGGAGGCTTTGTCACCTTTGGTGATAATTCTAAAGGGAAAATCATCGGCCTAGGCCTGATTGGTAACACTGAATCAGTATTAATTTCTACAGTTTTATTTGTTGATGGACTTAAATATAATCTGTTGAGTATTTCTCAGTTATGTGATGATGGTTTTAATGTTAAATTTGAAAATTATTCTTGCAATGTTTTTAATTCTAAAAATGCTTTATTATTTTTTGCCCTGCGAAATGAAAATATTTATGCTGTTGATTTAAATTCTTTAGCCATGAAAAATATTACATGTTTAAATGCTTTTCATGAAGAGTCTTGGCTTTGGCACAGAAGATTAGGACACTGAAATATACACTCACTTAGAAAACTAACTAGGAAAATATAGTGAGATACCTACCAAAACATGAGTTTCCAAATGAAAAAGTTTGTAATCCATGTCAAAAGGGAAAGAAACATAAGGTTTCTTTTAAATCAAAGAAAGAAGTTTCAACTTCTCAACCTCTCGAGTTGGTTCACATGGATTTTTTTAGACCATATAGAGTTTCTAGCTTAAATGGGAAGCACTATGTCTATTTCTTAGTAGATGACTTTTCTAGATATACTTGGGTATACTTCTTATTCACAAAAGTGAAGCTTGTTCTTACTTTTTTAAATACTCCAAATCTGTAGAAAATCTTAGTGGACTAAAGATTAAAACTCTAAGAAGTGATCATGGCCGTGAGTTTGAGAATCATGAATTTGAATCCTATTTCTGACACAATGGCTATAATCATAACTTTTCTGTCCCTAGGAAACCTTAGCAAAATGGTGTAGTAGAAAGGAGGAATAGAACCCTGCAAAAAATTTCCAGAACTATGATAAATGAGTATGACCTGCCTATTTACTTCTGGGCTGAATCTATGAATACAAATTGTTATATTATCAATAGAGTCATGATCAGACCTGTTTTTAAGAAGACCCCTTATGAGTTTTGGAACCATAGGAAACCTAAGTTTAACTATTTTAGAGTCTTTGGATGTAAATTCTTTATTATTAATACCAAAGATAATCTTGAAAAGTTTGCATCCAAGAGTGATAAAGGAATTTTCCTAGGTTATTCTATTTCTGGTAAAGCCAAAGAGTTTTCAATAAGAGAACCAAGTGTGTGGAAGAATCTATTCACATAAAATTTGATGAAACTAATCCACATGAGCCTAAAATATCTCTTGAAAATCTTGAAGAAGATTTATCTGTTTTGGACCTTAATGACAAATCAAATGAACCTGCTATAAAGACAACCAGTTCTGGAAATTTTCCAGAACCTGCTTCTGTTGATTCCCAACCTTTTGATGAACCTGAATTTTCTAGTCCTACCTTTACAAGATCAACTAGAATTCTAAAGAATCATACTTTAGATGCTGTTATAGGAAATCTTGATAGATGAACATAGACTAGAGATTCTCTTAGAAATCAGGTTGAACATAAAGCCTTCTTGTCACAACTTGAACCTAAAAACATTGATGATGTTATTAATGATGAATTTTGGGTAATTTCTATGTAAGAAGAACTCAATCAGTTTGAAAGAAATAATGTTTGGAATCTTATTGAAAGACCTAAGGATACTTTCACAATAGGCTCAAAATGGGTTTTTAGAAATAAAGTAGATGAATCTGGAAACATAGTTAGAAATAAATCTAGGCTAGTTGCACAAGGCTATAGTCAAGAAGAAGGTATCGACTATGAGGAGACTTTTGCTCCAGTAGCCAGACTAGAAGCCATTAAAATTTTACTTGCTTATGCTGCATATCTAAATTTCAAACTATATCAAATGGATGTCAAAAGTGCATTCTTAAATGGATATATTGCTGAGGATGTTTTTTTTGAACAACCACCTGGTTTTTCAAACCCTCATTTTCCAAATCATATTTTCAAATTATCAAAAGCTTTATATGGTTTAAAGCAAGCTCCAAGAGCTTGGTATGATAGATTAAGTACTTCTCTAATTTCTGAAGGTTTTACAAAAGGAATAGCTGATCCTGCTCTGTTTATAAAACGAATATCTAAAGATCTTTTAGTTGTACAAATTTATGTAGATGATATTATTTTTGGATCTTCAAAGAATACATTATGTACTGATTTTTCTAAAATGATGCAAAATTAATTTGAAATGAGATTAATGGGTCAACTTAAATTCTTTCTTGGTTTTCAAATCTTTGAAAATGATGATGGAATTATTTTAACTCAAAGTAAGTATACTAGAGATTTTTTAAAACGTTTTGGATTGGATAGCACAAAAAGTCATGACACTCCCATGAGTATCACCTGTAAGATGGATCTTGATGAAAATGGTAAATCTGTTGATCAATCCACTTATAGAGGAATGATTGGAAGTCTACTCTACCTAACTGCTAGTCGTCCTGATATTATGTTTAGTGTGTGTATGTGTGCTCGTTTTCAAGCAAACCCTAAAGAGTCACATTTAAATGCTGTAAAGAGAATTTTAAAATACCTCAAGCATACTCCCAATTTAGGACTATTCTATCCCAAAGGAAAATCATTTGAATTAGTTAGTTATTTTGATGCTTATTTTGCTGGATGTAAGCTAGATAGAAAAAGAACCTATAGAACATGTCATCTTTTAGGCAAGTCACTAGTATCATTGTGTAGTAAGAAACAAAATTCTATTGCATTATCTACTGCAGAAGATGAATACATAGCTGCTTGTAGTTGTTGTGAACAAATTTTGTGGATGAAATACACATTAATAGACTATGGATATCAATTCAGACATGTCTCGATAAATTGTGACAACACAAGTGCTATTAACATTTCTAAGAACCCTATTTCTCATTCTAGAACAAAACATATTGATGTAAGACATCACTTTTTGAGGGATCCTTATCAAAAAGGTGATATCACATTCGAATTCATTGGTACTGAATATCAACTTACTGATATATTCACCAAACCATTAAATTCTGAAATATTAGACTACATCATGCATGATCTTGGTATGATTAATCATAAATGAATATATTACTGATCTTAATGTTTAATACTTTATTGTAATTTAACTTACCATTTCATACTCACTGTTTCTAAGTTACTATTTTATGTTCATGGTCTCACCGTCAAGACTTTATGTTCACGGTCTGTCAACTCACTATCTCACCGTGACTATACAGAGAGCTCACTGTCTCACCCTGATGGCTGCCAACTGTCTCCCTGTGATGACTGTTTTTCATCTCACTGTAATGCATACTCATGGTCTCACCGTGAAGAGTTATTTATGTTTATTCTTATTCTAACCCATATTTCCGTAATTTTTATTTCACCGATATTTGATTTCCTACATTTTTGTTTTTATGACATTTTACATTCCCAAATGATAAAACTTAAGGGTTTCATTCGATTCCTTACCCAAACTCTCTCCTAAACCTTATCATCCCTCTTGCACGAACCTTGAGTGAATGTCAGGGATGAAGTGTCCATCTTCACCCTCGTCTGAGAAGCGTCCCTCTAAGAAACAAAAGAGGATACCGAGGATTTCTCCCGAAGGACCTCTAAACCAAATCTGGTAAGTCATATAGTTGTACCTAAAAAAGAATTTTGTGCAGAGTGGTTGCTGTCTAGCAGATCTTTAGTTTTGAAAGTTTTAAGAGAACAAGGATGGCTTGAATGGTTCACTGGACAGAATAGACTGATTTACCCAAGGATTGTATCTCAATTCTATCAGTATGTGAAGTTCTCTTTTGAGTTTGGAGAAAGCTTTATGGTGTCCAGCTGGATCGATGGTCATAAGTTCTCTTTTTCTTCAAGGATGTGGGCTGCATGCCTAAGAATTCCCCATGAAGGAGTTTGTGAGGATTACTAGAGAGACCCTCCTCCAACAATCGACATCTTTGACCTGGAGAATGATTTGGAAAGTCTAACTGGAAATGGCACCAAGCGAAGGGCCATAGCTGCTGAATTAGATGGGGAGACAAGACTTCTGTTCAAGTTTGTTCAGAATTTGGTTAGTCCAAGAAAAGAGGATTTTGCTGTGATTAAGTATCAGGATGAGTACCTGATCCATCTATTGAAGAATGGTCATAAGATCAATCTGTGTAGGTATGTTATCAACCATATCTGTGAGCTGATCAAAGTAACGTCCAAATCCACCTTCCTGTTTTATTGAAGGATGATTTCAGCTATGTTAGTTGCAAAAGGGATGGTTGGACCGAATGAAGAAAAATTATAGGACTTTGATTACTACCTATCCATGACTATCATCAGAAGGATGAAGATTAGCTGGAACCCCTAGAAAAAGCAGTGGGTTGAGGATAGTGATCAACTGTATAAAAAGTTTCATCATGTTGACTATCCAAGAAGGCCTAAAAATCTATCTGATCCTGGTTTGGAACCAGATGAAGTGGCTGATTATTCAGAAGAAGAGGAAGAAGAGGAAGTAATAGCTGAAGTATCTCTTAGAGAAGAAGCTAGAAGACCTCAAATGGAAGCAGCTCCTGTTGAAAAAGAAAGGACTGTTATCCCTGCTGAAATACCTCAAGAGGAGGAATTTGGTGTTATTTTGAGAGAAGTGGACGCTCCTACTTCTAGTGCGGATGTAAGTCAAGAATCTCGTCCTAATGCTGCAAGGAAATTGATTTTTCCAGATTCAGAAAAGCAAGAAACCTTAGAGGCACATCCTGTTGAAGAGGATCTTTCTGTTGAGAAAGAAGCAAGTCTGGGAGTTCAGCCAGTGGAACAGTCAGTTCCTGAGATTATTCCCTCTGGTGAAGAAAGGATGGAAATTGCCTTTCAGCTGGAAAGGCAAGAGTTTTCTGAAGAGATTAGGGATGATCCTATGGATCTTGTCCATGTTCTTGAACCTCAAGAATCTGGAAGGGAATCACAAGTTGAGTGGGAGGAACCACAAAACCTTGATTTTGTGGAAGCTGGATCTACTGAAGCTTCTCAACCTTCTATAACTTTTTCTATGTACTCTCGGTATGAGTTCCTAAGATTTTATGATGTGAATGAGTCACAGCAAGTGACTGTAACTGGAATGGATCTTTCTTCTCTATTACAACTGAAGCCCTTAGCTCATCCAGAACCAGAACCAGAGCCCCAAACTCAATCCGAATCAGAATCTAAGTCTGAAGATGCCTCTAAACCTCAACCAGAATCTGAACCTCTACCTTTACCTACATCCTTACCTGAGAATCACACCTTTGTGACCAAAGATGATCTGAATGTTTTTGGAGAGACTTTGTTAGCTGGAGTGGAGAAAATTGTCTCCACTCAACCTCGCCCAGTGACTCAGTTAAGTCAAGAAGATGCATCAATTCTCTTGGAAAATATTATCTTGCATATTCAACCTAGGATGATTCGTGAAATTCAAGAAGTCAGAGTTGAGAATAAGATGTTGAGTGCTGATGTTGCAAATCTGAAAAGTATGGTAGCAAGTCTGCAGAATGAGTTATCTTTGAGATCAGAACCTGCTCCTGTTTCTGCTCCTCCACCTGTTGCTGCTTCTCCTGAGCCATATGATTCCCTCCTTCCTAGGGAGATTGTGTCTCAAGTTCATCCATAACTACTATCTATTGATGAGAATATTGGAAAAAGTACACTAAAATTCTGGAATGCATGAGAGATCTTGTGGAAAATCTGAATAATCTTACAGATGAATACATTGGATGCCTGCAAAAAGTTCTGAAATAGCTCAATGTTCTAACTGAAGCTATCAAAGCTTCACCTACTTCTGGTCAGACCTTCACACCTTCTTTGGATGAGTCTATGCTGAGATGCATAAGAAAGGAAGAATTTCAGAATGCCTTCAGTGTCTTGGATCTATCTTCTTTGTCAAAAGTGATTAAGTATAGTGATAGAGCATTGGACATGGTTAGAATTCATTCTAAGATAGCTAATGATGCTCAACAAGAGATCTCCAAGAAAATTGATTTGTATCTCTCCTGGATTTTCTCTAAAGGTGATATGATAGATCACTTTAGATATCTTGTTGATTATTTGAGAATCCCTCCAGTGACTCAAGCTTTTAAAGCTCAAGTTCAGAAACTTACAGAGTTCAACAGATTTTTGGACAGATTTCTGGAGAATAAGGATGATTTTGAAAAGGCTATGCAGTATGGTGGTGAAATCATTTCTGATTTCATCACTCTTTTGAAGCCAAATCTTCATGTGCAGAGTACTTCTATAGTTTCTCTAGCTGTTTCACCCCTTAGACCTGGTCTACCTACCTTAGCCTCAACTGCCATGACAGTTAGCCAAGCTCTTTATCAGATCCGACCAGTCAATCTTGACCAACCACAGCCTAGATCTTCTACTGCTCCCACTTTGGATCCATCTATTTTTTTGAAGGTCTACCCTTACCCTCGTTGTCTACCACATCTCTGCATTCTTCTACTTCACCACCAGCTCGTGCTACTGATAAAGGTAACGAGAAATTGGATCCCTGAAGAGTCCGAGGAATGTTTTTCTTTTTGATGGGATGTCTTTTTTTCATGTTTTATTATATTATGAACCCTTTGTTTAATGCCAAATGCAGTATTTCATTTCATTCTCTCTACCTTTTGATAATCCCAAAAGGGGGAGAAAAACTACAAGTGTCAATTCTATAATAGTATAAATGGGGGAGAAAAACTACAAGTGTCCGTTCTATAATGTTTTTGCTATGATAGTATCTTTAATATTACATTTCATTTATATTCTGCCTATATCTGATTTGTGATCATCAAAAAGGGGGAGATTGTTGGACTCCTCATGCGCTAATCATGTTTTAATGATCACAAATCCTATTACTGTTAATTAATCTCAATCTTTATTGTACATCTTGCTAATGATCTTCAATCTAAAAAATAACTACACATCATGTTTTAATGATAACAAATCTTATGATGTTAATTACTCTCTCTATTATTTATAAGTCTCATGAATGATCATAAATCTCACATATATTATCACACATTTATATTTATGATTCAAGCTCTTTTACTCTCTAATGATTAAAATTTATCCATATTCTGCATATTACTATCTAAGTCCAAATAAAGATATATTTCTATGTATGCAGACACAGTGAAGGACTCATCGTGACCCACTCACCGTGACCATACATCGTGAAGGACTCACCGTGACCAGACACCATGAAGGACTCACCGTGACCAGACACCGTGACCAGACACCGTGACCCAGACACCGTGACCAGACACCGTGATCCAGACACTGTGACCCAGATACTGTGAGCTATATACCGTGAAGATTATACTGTGAAGCTCATACCATGAACCACATACCGTGAAGAAGACATTGTTTCTATAATCACTGTGACACAGTTTTTGAACTTTTTGTCAATATTATTTAAATAATGATAATGGTCATATTTGTTGTTTTTAATGCAACTAATGTTATTGAATGATAGGTTTTGGCATGTCAAGAAATCGTATCTCATACCTATGAAAAGGGAAACATTCCTACTACCAAAACTCACGGAATATTAGAATGATTGAAATGCTGTACACGTGCAATAACACAAACAACAAGCAAGAAGCGGAAGTGGTGTGCAAGTGTGAATATAAAACCCGAAGAACTTACATACACCCAAGAGAACTATGCTGAACAAACAGAACAAACCTGTACAAGAAGGAGATTGCATGTTTTTCATAGAAATCTCATGAGTGCAATCCAGTACCGAAGAACACACGATGAATCAAGAGATCATTCTCACTCCTGTAGAAGACAAGTTGAACTACGACACTCTATTTTTCAACAGAAAAACCAGAGAAGGACTGAGAAGCACTCTTGTTGAATCCAACAAGTCCTGAGCTGCATTGATAATCACTAGAGCTTTCTAAACTCTTATCTATCTTCTCTACGTGATTTATTTATTAACTTTCGAGCAGTGTGGTGTACTATGTATTTCTTATACACACACTGTCTCCTGTACTGAACTGGAGGATATCAAATCCTCACTCAAATTCTCTTAACTCCTGTTAACCCACGTCAACTGTGGAAGAGTTCCTTTTTTGGCCTTGTCTATGCTTTGTTTCCCACGTAGAACAGTGGTAGAGGTCCCTGTGTGGCTTAGACAGTTTTGTAAACTTTTGTTAACCCCGATCCAGGGTGTGGATCAAATTTATATAAATTTGAGAGGACTAAGTCTCGGCTTGAGACTGAACCTCTTTTTATATCTGATGTGCATCTTTAATTTGAGTTTAAAGTATAATACATATATCTTATTTATTCTGCTGCTATTACTTTGAAATAAAAAACTAATTTGAAGCTACTTTGATAGTTAAATTAGCAAGTGTTTACACTTATTGTAAATCAATAGGTTAGCTTCAAAAGTAAGTTTGACCTTATGGTTAAATTAACTGAGACCTAATAAATCTTTGAGAAGGTAAGTGAAAATTTACAATCTGTATAAATTCATTACAGTTTAACTTGTTTTATAAATTGGGGGATTTTAAATAGACAATATTTTAACAGAAATTTTCATTGGAACTCAATTCACCCCCCTCTTGAGTGTCCAATCCAACCAACATATACTTTCATAGATAAGATAGATTGAACAAATTATTAATCAATGCGAGTTGCGATGGTAGTGCTAAGTCTTACGCAACATTCCACACCTAATATATAGTCTAAAAAGGTCTAACTAAATGAGGATAAATAATCCATTACATCCCAATCCATTTAAGACCCAATTGGGGTGAAACTTTCAAGAACACATAGTCACCAACTAAGAACACTAAATATGTATGACAAAGATAAACTTAAGACTTATATTGGATCTATGTCGTCAACATTCTCTAATGAATCTATGGAATCTTTGATATTGTCTCTTTCACCAAAAATGGTCCAACCATGGAACATTAACCAATCTATAACAAGCACAATGAATATTTACAATGCCTTAATAGGATAAATCCTCATCATGGATATGTAACTATTATTATAAAAACTCAACCATACCCAAATGATCATCCCATGATCCACCAAAGATGAGAACACAAGTGCAAAGCATATAATCAAGAATATGTATAGTTATTTTTTTCTTGCCATCCAAATATGGATGGTTTTCTATAATCAAATGGATGTGAGATCACAAGGCCTCCTAAAGGCCTCTCAAAAAATGAGAAGTAAACTGAGTATCCCTATCATAGAATATAGAATATGTAACTCCATCCAACCAAATGATCACTTTCACTAAAAGGTTTCCCAAATCTTCAACTTTGGTTATATAATGAATTGGTATAAAGTGAGCATAATTTATTGGCCTTTCGATCACATCCCATATTGAATTCTCCATCCTTAGGGTATGTGGAAACCCTACCCCAATGTCTATATAGATCTCATCCCACATCCAATTCGAGTCTAGAAGTGGATGAGGGAAACTGAATGGTTTTTGGGGCCTGATCATAACTTCAATGCTTGTATAACAATGAGAAACAAACTAAAAAATTCATGTCTCATACACGGCCACCCAAAATACCACCATAAGTCATATAATATCTTTTTTGGTTCAGGGGTTTACTGCCCACTAGGATCTATGAAAATCCCCCATCACAGCTTTCCTTACTAAATACGGTACAAAAAATGATTCCAAAAGCACAGAATGCCCTATTTGGAGAATGACCATTGGATAACTGTCTCCCCACCCTTAAGAGAGTCTCTAATTCCATAGTACTTATCAAAAATATATTGTTCCTAATGAACCTATTTCGGAAGAGGGGAGGTCAGCTGAACAATATAAAAATAAACCTAGGCCCCTTTCTCCTGATCTCCAATATGAAACTAGGAAAACAGATCTATCAAATTACATGGTTCAAAAGATTCATTCGATACATTGTTTGGAATTTTCTTCTCAAAGTATCTGGAATGACATTCTATTTCCCTGAGGAATAGGTGATGTAGAAATCGAAGGACTATAGGTATTCCACAGAATGCCTCAGGTAGAGATTAAAGTATTTTTTAGAGAAGTAATAACTCATGCTCTTGTGGTCAAAAAACTTGGTAAACCTTTGACTATAAAGCTTATCCCTACAGCTCTTAAACACGTTCATCACAACTATGTGTTCAAGGTCATGGGTCTGATAATTTTTCTCAAGTGGCATAAGATGGTAAGAACCATATGAAATTACATGATCACATATCATAAGAATTTAGCCCAAGTCTAAACCTGATGCTTTATAAAAGACCACATTTCTATGCATGTCCTCCAAAAGAGTCAAAACTAGATAAATTATAAAAATATGTTACAACTCAACAAAAGAATTATGAAATTTACCATCTAAATTAAACTTCTCCCCTTATATGTAAGATAATTTATCATAGAATCCAACTATGAGAAGTCCTTCAAAAACTGGTGATAATAGTCGACTAAGCCTAAGAATATCTGAATCTCAAAGACATTTTGTGGTTGCTCCCATGTCAAAAAATACATCACATTCTCATGATCGACTGATATTCCTTATTTTGATAGCATGTGTCCCAATAATCTTACTTATCTTATCCATAAATCTCATTTAAAAATACTTTCATAGAGTTAATAATTTCTACGAAGACTCAGAACTATTCTCAATTGATGCACATTGTCCTACTAGAATATAGAGTAAATGAGGATGTCATCTACAATGACTACCATGAAATTATCTAGATACTCATGGATAATCATATTCATTAATTCTATGAAAACTATAGGAGAATTTTTTTAGACCAATGGAATTAACAAGGTTCTTATATTGATTATACCTACTCCAAAAGGCAGTTTTCTGAATGTTAGATTTTTTTATCCTCAACTAATGGTAACCAAAGTGAAGATCAATCTTCGAGAACCACTTTAACCTTTTTAAATAATCAAACAAATCATAAATCTTTGTAAATATATACTTTTTATTTATTGTCACTCTATTGGGCTTATGTTAGTCAACACATAAGCAAAGTGAACCATCATCTTGCTTAGTAAAGAGAACTAATGCCACACAATGTGATACACTCGAGCGTATAAATACATTCTTCATAGGGTCATCTAAATGGGATTTTAGCTCTTTTGTTTCATCTAGTTCTGTATAGTACAAGGGAATAAAAATTAGATGAATACCCAGTATTAAGTCAATGGAAAACTCAACCTCCCTCACTGGTGGAAAACCAGAGAAGTCAGAAGGAAACATGCCAGTGTACACGATGACCATAAGAATGAAATAACCACTCAAAGATTATTTCTCCATATAAAAGGAAAATACCCATATTAGTTTCCCTAACTCTGGATATGAATGATTGAATATGCTCAACCTTGGGTATCATTCTATTTGAAAGACACGAATCACACCACTGGGTGTAGTAATGGAGACACATCAACGAAAATAATCAATTAGGGCTTTATTGGAAATGATCCAATATATCCCAAAAAGACATTAAGAAATTTCTTATCGAGTAACAGAAAATTCCAAGAAATATCAACATATGATAGAGAGAAACACAAACATGACTATGAACACCCCTCTCTCTCTCTTCATACCAAGAGGTGTAGTAATATCGATTGAACAAGATAAAAGATCTATAGGAATATTTAGTATATTAATAGTATGTGATGAAATAAATGAATGATATTTACCTATATTTAATAAATTATTCACTAATGAAGATGTTATAGTAATGGTACCTCTCACAGCTGCTGGACATGTATCCACTTCCTCTAGAAACTCTTCCACTGTGTGAAGTAGATTCATTCCCAATGCTTGTGTTTGGAAAACATTTTCATGTGAAGCGTTTGATTTCAGAATAGTTTTAGCATGAGATGATGATATTGTTCAATTATATTGAGTTTAATAAATATGGAAGAATTACTAAAAGTTCCCTAAGCATTGTGTGGAGCCATAGTTCTTGGGTGCCTCAGTGAAACCCCTCATTGAATGACCCATCTTTCAACACTAGTAAAAAACTAATGTACCTCTCTCCGGAACTAAAGGAGGTTTATAAAAACTCTTATATCAATAAATTTAGTGAGAATAATAATTCTTACTCTTTACCTTAAATTAACGCATGCTACATCTAGGAGAGAAATCATCTCTTGATAACCCTAAACTACAATCTAGGTCCATCTAGACCATCAATGCTCTATCCAGCACTTCAGCATATCATGGAATATTCATCACGAAACCTTAAGAATGAATATTTGGTTGATGTACAATGTCAAAATTTTGATCCTTTATCTTCACATTTTAAAATATAATAGGTGACAAGTGCCTAAGCTCATCAAAAGGTTTTTTTAATATGTCACGTTCCTATCAGCCTGCTCAATTTTGAAGAACTTAGCAGACATGGTTAATTGTATAGACTCCATACAGAACTAGTCTATGAAAAGAATCTATAATTCCTTCCACAATAAGCCCTCATGCTTATTTTCCATCACCATTGTTTCCCACCATATTCTGCTCGGTCCTTCCAACACAAAGGTGGAACACTATAAATTAATCTCATAAGGCTTATCCAAGAACCCAAACAAGCATTCCATACTACTCAACCATTCCTCAGCCTCATGAGGATCATTTGAGCCTTTAAATAGTGTTGGATTCTTGATTAGTCACAGAATGTGGATAATATTCATTATTAATATCTAATATTAATTTGTTTCAAAGTGAATAAACATCAATTTTAGTCCAATTTAGAAATTGAACTTCATTTCCCATCATTGTGAAATTCATGCTAAAAATGTCATTCTGGTCCCACTCAATAAATTACTTGTGAAAAATAAATTGTTCATAACATTAATTTGATATTTTGGTATATTATTAATCACTTTATTTGGAACATTTTATCCTGTAGGTCCGATGGATGAATTCCAAGGGAAGATGGATTTTTTTGCGCATGAATACAGAAATTTGCTGGAAAAGGAATAATGGGCCTATGGCCTATCAAACAAATGTGGGGCCCACAAAACAAACCCAATGAAGATAAAAAGTTTAAAGTAGAACGATAAAAATATTAGGATCCTTTTAGTCAACTGTGGATGGAGATAATTCTTATTTTTTTAGGATGATAAAGGGATCTGATGTTGAAATTTAAATGGTGGGCCCGACATAAATGTACATAAAGTCATCCCACAATTTCAACCATAACATCCAAATGGTTGTGCCAAATTTCCTAAAATTTTTATATCTACTAGAGGACAGAGGGAAGAGAATACTTTCCTTCTATGGACCCTACGAATTCAGCTTTCTTTGATGATAAATGCACACATAAAAACGGTGGACGAATCTGGCTGGTTTTATGGTCAACTTTGTAACGTCAATTTCCATTTGATTATTCACCCTCCTTTTGACACTATTAATTGTTGGGGGTGAATTGATTACTGGGGGGTGGACCTAAGGATCCTAATATGCCTATATAAAAATCTTTTGGTGTTGGGAATAGGAATATCATAGTATTCTTGTCACCTTGTGTAGCTTGTTTCATTGTAAGGTTAAGCTTCCAAATTTCCTTTGTAATGTTTTCCATTTCCATGTATGTTTCTTTTTTGTGTCATTATGTTCTTAATTAACTTATTTCTCTTCGATATTTTTTATTTATTTTATTAAAACTTTACTACAACAAAGCACAGTGATATGTCTATGTTGTTGTGAATTAGTTCACACATAGGTGTGAATTTCATTCACACACACGGAGGAGTGCTCGTTATTTCTGCGGTTTTAATTTCTTCAATCAAATTCTTTTTATCCATATTCCTCCCACTATTGAGAGTATACCATAAATGGAGGGATAACCCTTTAATGGGTTGATCATAGGATGATTAAAAGGCTGGATTGAATGTTATTTTATGAACAAATTATTGTTAATTGGCTAATTAATTTAAGACTTCTATTCTTCAGTAATTTCTACTCTTCATCTTTACTATGTTTGGGAAAGCTAAATTCAAGTACTAAATTACTATATACCTTGGAGACATCAATTATATCAAAGGAACTCTTGAGAACTAACTTTGAGAATGTCCCTCTACAATTCCAAAACTGAATCCTAGATGGGAACAAGAGGTGGTTCTTATCCCATACGTTAGATAATGTGCACGATCACCTCAATCAGATTCAAGTCCACAAGAGGATTTTCTTACTGAGTCTTAGTAGCAGATTCCTCATAAATTTTATTTGATCAAATTTTCATCTTTATGTTTGGGATGATTTTTTATTGAAGTCAGTATGGATTTTTTAAATCTTGTTGGTACATTGGAGGTAGTTGTGATTAAGTGCATGGCTAACTCTCATCAAAATGATCCTTCATGATTATCAGATTTCTAGGGTACTCTGGCCGGTTCATGATAAAGTGGTATAAAAGGGAATTCTCTATCCCCACGAGTAAGAGACTAGCACCTGGCATCATATAATATGAATGTGGGAATGATTTTTCCTCTAACAATCTGAATGAAAAAGAATTAAGGCAATATGAATATCAAAAAAAACTCCATTATGATTAATGTACCAGAATTCAAAATGGTAATAGAACCCAAATTAATATAGCCAATGTACAAAAATAGGGAAAACAACCCATGTACCAAAGGACCCAGCTCACAAAGTCCAAGGTTTAATAGCTAGATCCAGCTAAAAGTGAACCCTTTCCCTTGCTTGAACCAATAAAGATATAATATACAAACACCCAAAGGCACAAGTAGGGTGTGATCAAAATCACATTATGATTCCACACAAGGATTCCATTACAATATTCCAATATCAAATTAACTAAGAAAGTGCATTATGTTTTAAAATAAACATTTCTGGTATTCAGAAAAGAATATTTAAGAAAATCAATATTAAAAAATAAAAATATATAAATACATTATCAATTCATGCTTCACATTTTAAATGATGGAAATGCATTTCAAAATATGGAATAAACCATTAATCAAAGGGTTCTTTACACAAATAGAACTTTTCAAAAAAATCATAAATAAGAACATTTATATAAAACTTTTTATATAAATATAGAAGGAATGTAAAGAAATTTATAATAATGGAATAAACATTTGAAATAAAAACTAGTGAGTAACATGGCCTTGTTCCAAATTGTTATATTAGTTTTAGGCTATACGGACCCAACACTAGGAAATGGAAAGAATGTACATATTCCCATTTATTCCTAAGGAAAATTGGAATCATCCCCATCTCCTAAGGAATGGGATGTGCAAATATGATGTTTATGAATTTTGTAAATTATAAAGTGATATCCTATATAACTCAATAACTACCAGAGACTCGCATGTGATCAAGTACATCCAATGATGAGAAATTTATGTTAGGACTTCTTAAAATATAGTTAAATATCATCCCACATTTCTTATATGCCCCTTTTCACATTAAAAACCAGAATGGATTTTTAATCAAAAACACTCCTTTTCAAAAAGAGGAAATCATTGGGTTTCCACCAAAACTATTATTAATCCATTTTTTATATATAAGGATTTGAAACCAATTCATGAAATTTCACAATCCAGTTTATCAATTAAATTAAAAAATTTAATTTTCAAAAAAAAATTAATTAATTTTATATGAAACCCTAAATTCACTAGAATTGGGGTGTTCACAATTTTCAATTAAATCAACTTTTCAAAGTTAAATTAAATAATTTAATTTTTCAAATAAAAAATTCATCCACTCAGTAAAAAAACACCAATTCACTATAATTTGGGGTTCTCTAATTTAATTACAAAGAGAACCAAAACCCCAATTTACTGGGATTGTGTTTTTGTAAAACTATTTAATGAAAATTTCCAATTTAATAAATTTAATTTTAAATAAAAATAATTTTAAATAAATCAATTAAAGGTTACTTAAATTAGAAACCAAATATAGAACCACCTACCTTTCTCATAGAAACACAACACCGACAAAAAATCCTCCCAACAAGAATAATGCATATAAAGTCTAGAAACACAATCTTGAATCAATATCCTACAACACAGAGTTTTGATACATTAGTTTCAGGATGATCTATTAATCCCCATGGAGGATAAGGGGAAGGAGATGAAGAAAAAATGGAGAATTCTTACCCAATATTTCACAGCGCAAGAGAAATGACGATCAATCACAAAAGGAAAGTAATCATAAGGATTAGACGGATCTAAGATCTCACGGTGAAGGATTTTGGTCAAGATAAATGAAACTATATAGTAATAAAAATGATAAATTATCCACACTTCCATTTAAAAACTATTATCAGGATATTAGATGGTGTGTAACCCAATTACACATCGTGTAATAAATAACTCTCATATCCACCAAAGAAAACCCAACGCCTTTTATTAAAAAATGAATAATTTTCATTTTAAGATTTTCATGGTTTATAACCATATTACACATTATGTAAACCCCCATTATTTTATAGAAAAGAATAGTTAAATCTAATTTCACCATTATATGTATCCTCCCAATTCATTTTAACCATACACTGTCAATAAAAAGAGAAAATCAAAAATGGTTTTGAACGTACTTAATAATAAGGTAATGGGATTTTATAGTTAGTCTGAAGGGAATCACTATGAACTCATATTGTTAATATATATTTTTAAAGGATGTACTAGTAATAACTTCCTTCATTTCAATTAATTTTTGATATCCTGGGTGATGGTCAACCTAATAGAATTACTAGGGACCATGAATTTGATCGAACAAGTAATGTATCCATGATAAGGGATACTTTTTCTTAACTACTATTTTTCTGATATCATGATAATAAATGTATAAGAATATTAACACATCCCTCTTCTTGATAAATAGGATAGGTGCACCACACAGTGAAAAGCTCTGGCATATAAAACCCTTTTTCAGATTCTCTTGTAACTGATTCTTCAGTTCATCTAACTCGATTGTGTAAATTCTAAAGGGAATCTTAGATATAGTTAGAGATCCAAGTATACGTTTTCCTGATAACTCAACCTATTGTCCAGGTGGATGTTTGGGAAATTTTTAATGGAATACATAAATATAATCCCACACATTGGGAATGTCTTTGATCATGATTTTATCTTTTGTCTAAATAATTTGGTCCATTATAATTTATAATATGGAAATAATATCCATACATGTTAGTAAAATTTCAATTGAGATTCTACCTCCTCTTTAAACATGTATAGAAACAGACTATGACTCAGGATGTGAAGAGTGATCTCCCTCTCTTGAAATTTGATGCATATTTATATAAGGATAACCATCCCAGGCCCAATATAACAAAAAAACTTTTAAAGGGTGTATGTTTGGATTTACTAAGAGGTTTTGGCCATAAATATTGATCAAGGATGAGTTATACAACTGGGATTCAATAATTTCTCTATTTTTGGTTCTCCTAGAAAGATCAAACCCCATGTTTTCAGGTGGTATTTGAATAGTTCTACTAAACATACAATATATAAAAGAATTTGTAGAACTAAAATCAAATGGTACATTTGATATTGTCAAATGAATAACCAGCATACCTACCATATAATCATTATCCAGATATTCCATAGTATTAGTGGTAGAATACGATCTTCCATTATCTCTAGGAATTAGAGGTTGTTGTTATTGAATTTCTCCAAAAACCATTATCTTAGGGAATTAATTTACATAAATACAATTTTTCTTGTAGTTTAAACATTGTACCAAAGGATGAGTGCTGACATCCACCTTCTTCTCTTCCAAGGTATTAGAGTGTTTCATTATATCTCATCATTATTGATTCAATAGATTCCCCTTTATTAAATAATTAATGAATTTCTAAGTTCCCTTGAGATTGTTTTTCGGATGATTCTTCCCATATTTTTGACACAAGGGATGTGGATGTTTCATTACATTATGTTATTTTTTTACCGGTCCTCCCAGAGAAATCTTCATTTTATGATATTTATCTCCATCCCTATGAGACCACTGAGAATCTCTAATCAATAAATTAACCATGAGGGAGTAATAATAAATCTCTTAATAGCCTTCAAATTCTCAAATCTCTAAATATTTTCATAAACTCATCTTTAATCCACTAATGAAATAGTGAACCATACTTTTTTTTGTAGATGAACAATTATAAGGTATATCTTTCAAGACCAGTGAATTTTTTTCATACACCATTATAAACTCATCTTCCTTTTTCGTTAGTTTGGGAATATCCTTCTCCACTTCTAGTTGGAGAGTTCATAAAAAATAATTATTTAAAGTATTTTCTTGAAGCCTACTCATTCAATACAGTCAATTTCCCCTTTTGACCTTGTTTTCTTCATCATTGTCCACCACTCATCATATTCCACATTAAGATGATAAACAGACAACACAAATTTCTATTGTTTGTACAATTGGATAATATAGAATATATTGTCAATTTAATAAATCCATTATTCCATGATTAGGGGATCATATTATCCACTAAATATATGATTCTTTTTTTCCATTAAGTACTCTACCACAACTTTCACTTTCATAGGATAATGATGGCATACCACATTATTTGGGTTACTATTCGTACCATGAGTTAACTGATCTAGTAAATCCATGATTTCTCTATCTCTTAAACCCATATTGTTAGTCATATCATTAGGGAATTATCACAATATCTATCATGTGGGTTATTGAAATGGTTCATCTTTTTTCCCTCCATTAAATAAAAAAATGAGAATAGTCTAGCTATTTGTTATATAAAAAGAGAATCTATTATCTTAGAAGGAGAAACATACATATGACACAAAAGAATTATAAGTTATGAGTCTCTAGGATTCAATATATATTATCCATAGTAATTTTCTTATTATGTTTTCTAAGATAACAATATTTTAAATATATTCATAATGGTTCGTAAATAGTTTTTAAATTTTCCAAACCATATCCCCTAGGAGTGGAAAACAATGTGTATAAAAGGAAACTTATTCATGAACTAGGAGACAATTGAGTTAACACCCAATTCACCCTTTCTGGGGTTATTAACCCTAGGTAAAACTATTCCAGAGCCACACCAACTTGAAGTATCCAAAAAAGGATGTAATTTCTTAAAAATCAATGTCTTTATACAAAACTAAAAGTTCATGACATTCTCTTATCCATTGATTTATCACTAGAGTTCTCACTAACTTATTATATTCCTAATCACCAAAAATAAATATAGCATTATATATTATCATTTATATCAACTCAATCCTTTTACACATCATATTAAATGATTTTTAACAAAAACATTAATTAAATACAACCCAAAGATTTTGATGCCTAGTTTCATTAAAAACATAGGTTCCTAATACATCAAAAAAACAAAAACATAGAATCTTTATTTTACTCTAATTAATAAGCTCATAAATATATTTCAGTTTTTAAAAATACATAGTCTTACATGGAGAATGCATGAAATAAAGGGTTGATCTAAAATGAAAAGTATGGTAATAACCATGATAACGAATCATATTATTTGAATCCAATGACATAACAAGATTTCATAAAATAGAAGGATTCAGAATAATAACATGGGATCATAACATAAAGAACATTGAATAATAATATCATGGAAACATGGAACCTTAAATTAATATATATCTTGACATAAACATAAGTCAAGGCTAAATACCAAGACAACATCATATGGTGGACCGAGTCACTTCACGGATTAGGATTACTCCCTAGTCACATACATAACATATCATGATATAAAAACATAACCTAATACATTAGTGTTTTATATGGTCATGTACATAATAATATGTACATGTTTATATTGAACATAATTGGAAACAAATCATAAATCATAAACCTAATAAATACCCATTGAAAAAAATTGGATGCATAATATTTCCTCATATGATACTGAATGTAGATTACATAATGATTTGAAAGGTAATAATGAATTAAAAATACATTCCACTATCAGTACAAAAACCTAGGCCTAAAAATATAGTTTTCATTTGGACAAAAACATCATGAAAAATAGTAGATAATTGGGTATAAAAATGATATTTTAAAATGATAATGTAAGGAATATGTTAAAGAATTTTTCAAAAATAATAATTTTTGAATTTAAATTAAAAACTAAAGGTAAATGATAATTATTATACCTAAAATATTATGTTATATAATGAAATCATTATTGGGAATAAATAATTAAAATGATCATCACATAAATGGATTAGGGTATTGAAAAGTTCCCCTTAATCTTGTACGATTTTAAAGAAGACATTTGAAAAATGAACTTATTGAATGCATTACCATATATGAGGATTAAAGAATAATCTATGTAAATATGTGTTAGTAATATATAAATAATTTAAATGAAATTAATAAAATCAAATACAGTTATAATGTTAGTTAGAGAAAGAATGGGCATAACCAATTAAAAACAGTAGTTCTGAGAGATCCCTTACCTTATATTTGAGAATCTTTTTGTAGTTGCACATAATATTCTATATAATAAAATTTAAAAAAAATAATTAATTAATTAAGAACCATTTACATCTATATTTGAATTATTGTCATTTTATTATTTTTATTATAATAGTTTCAATAATATATAATGCTTAATATTATTTTTAGATGGGTGTTGTTTCATGATTCCAATGTTAGATCACTTTTGGATAATTATTGATGCTCTTGTAGAATCGGAATAAAACACAATAAGTTAAATTAAAAGGTATTCATGTACATTGATAAATTTAAATGGTCCCAAATAGCCATATACATTTTAATATATGGATTATTATTTTAGTAAAAACACTAATGTAATCTGGTTAGTTCATTTACGTCATTTTATAGATAATGAAATAATAGTTTTGTTTTATTTCATTAAATTATTATTAAATATTTAAAAATAGAAAATAATTTATAATATACTTTTTTAATCATATGTAACCATAATATGTTTTCTATAACCACCCTTGAAGGCATTCCAGAAAAAATAAGTATTGGTTTCATGGAAGCTGTGAACCGATAATATTGAAAATGAGGCTTTCATTTTAGAGTCTTGTCAATGGAGGGTATAATATGGAATTTACACAAAAATAATAAGATATATGTGTATTTAAGATAATTATTATACTATTTTTATGTGTATAGATATCATTTGGGATGTTTGAAGAAGAATAAAATTAAAAGAAATTTTGTTTAGAGCTTACCACTCCCTTTGGATGTCTCCATTCAAGATAAACTATGAGATCCAAGGAATAAAAGTTTTAAGGAGAAGGGGTGGTGTGGAATGGTATTTATAAGGGAAGGAGAGGGGTGCTTTTTAATAATATAATCTTTTATTTATTATTTTGTATAAATAGTATCAATAGTTTTTATTATAATTACTATATATAGTAAATTGTACATATTATTTCAACTAATTTGTGTTTGCAACATCTATGACTCAAAAATGCAGGTATTAAGCTTATATTGTTATATAATGTATTTTTTTGTATTTCACCGTTAAAAAAATAATCTATTTTAGAAAACTTTAATAAATACACCCAAAACATTTTTTGACATTTAAATTCCTAAAATGTAGAAATTTCTATGAAAATAATTTTCTAAGTATTAGAAATGTAATTTTTAAATAAAATCCTCATTTATTATTAATATATCAATTTTAAAATTATGATCAATTTTCTAAATATTTGAAAAAATATTTATAGTCTCATAAAATTATATTATAATTATAATACACCTTAATATTATTATATATATCCCTTTTATGAATATAAAATTTCATTTAAAAAATTATATTTATTATAAAAGTGAAATTAAAAAATTTATGTTTTATAAAAAATACAAACACTTAATTTATCATTTATAAGACATTTATCTACTTATATTATGGTACAAATGTATCATGTTTTTATTTTATAAGATACTTAAATATTATTTAACATTTCCATATGTGAGGTTGCTATTCTAATGGTCATGTTACTCTTCCTGATGGTTAGATTACTATTCCAATTGTCAGACTTATATCCCAATGGTTGTATTACTATTCTAACAGGAAGATTTGTAATAGGAATATGAGATCTATAGTTTCTTTAAATACCTCATTTTTCATTCATTCTTTATTCACTTATATTTTCTATTGATGTTATATATCATTATTTTAAAAATTCATATTTTTTTAGTAATATTATGTTTCATTTTTATAGTGTTATTTATTGGTGAAATTATTCCAGGGGATCAAGAAGATAATATTTTTAAATTTTTTTTATCTTATTTTATATTATTAATTTCTATTGTAATTCCATCAAATATTAAGGCCATTTTTATTATCTAAATGTAATGTTCAATTTTTTTTAAAAAATTAGTTTATTATATAATTCAGTGCATGAATTATATAATATATATTGATAAATTTAACACCATTATAAATTCAAAATTGAAATTTGAATGATAAATTCTTGTTCGTTACAAAAGGTTCCACATACAAGTGAAAAATATTTCTACAAGTGATGAAGATCATGTTTTGGAATTATAAAGAACTTGGAAATGATATTTTGATGGCATCCATAAGACATTTCCATGATACCAATAATCCATTGTTAGTTGGAATTTCTAAACCTAAGATGATGTTTGCGAACTAGAAAGCCTTCAACTTGGTTTTTCTTGATTATTATTTTCTTTCATAACCTTTATAATAGTGAAGTGAAAACTCTTTTGGTGATTAGACACATAAGTGTACAAATTCACTCAAGTTATAAATTTTTAAGAATGTTTCTCTTTCAGTCAATTTATATAGAAATGCTTTAAATTTTCACCTTAATTATGCATCCAATTCAAATGTTTATAGAAGTGTTTTATGTATTTAGATGTACATGATGGTTGATTAGTCCAACAAAAACTAGATACTCTTTAGAGACTTCGACACTATCCAGAGGCCAAAAGAAAAAATTGGATCAAACATCATGAGAATTGAAGAATATTAATTCTGGTTTTGTATTAACTTTTTCAATCTTATTGTGTACTGTAATGTTTGTTCTAAGTTCACATGGGAAAGGTATATAATGAGTGGTGGGAAAGAAAGAAAATTCATAGATTCATATATCACATTGATGATAGAAATTTTTCTGTTGGATTTTCAGGTTTTACCCTCCAAATATTTAACTCTGGTCATAATCATATTATTTTTTATATCAAGTTGAAAACTCATAGCTTATACCCACAACCATTTAAATTCAACAGTGTGTGGATTTGACATCTTTTGTGTAGGTAAATCATTACCGATAGATGAAGGATTGAATTCACTGGTAGTCTACTCCATATACATTCTATTAAAATAAAAAATATCAATCACCATTTAATTAAATAGAGTAAGGAATCATTTTCAAACCTGGATAATGGGATTAAGGTTACTGAAGACAAAATGGTTTCTTACAATGAAAATAAAAAAACCATGATATAACTCAATAAGAAGAAACTAATTCACAATATAATTTTTAAACCCTTTTGGAACTCAATGAAATTTTTTAAACAAATATAATGTTAAATTTATCTATGTAAGTGAAAAAAAATACAATTTTCCCAATTACATAAATAAAGTGAAAAAGGTTTTGAGAGGGATCACTTCTGTCATGATGAATGGATGTATCGTCACCTATGAAGATGATATTTCAAATACTGTGGTGGCCTAATTTAAAAGAATTTATAGTGATGATGGGAATGTTAATAAACGAAAATGGATGTATGTAATCCCTGGATTAGTTGAGGATCCTTGTAATCATGTTATTATTGATATTCCACTAGAATATGAGAATAATGTTTCAATATTCTATCTAAAGAATAAATGTTTCCAAAGTCCTCATAGATTTAATAAAATTCATGAACTATTGGAAGTTTTGATTGATTATTTTACATGTGTTATGAATGAATTTATTGTTCAGGATTCATTACCTAATGGGATCAACCCTCATTTCATTTCATTACTTCCTAAGATGTAGGATGTTATTGACATAAGGTATTTTAGACCTATAGAAATTTGAAACACTATTGAAAATAACCAAAGAAAATTTTTCTCTCTGTTTCATGGAAATATAACACTGTGGGAAAAATGATCTTTTGTGACGGGTTATTTGTGATTGGAAAATATCTCATGGAAAATAGTACGTTGAAAAGGTTATTTGCAACGGGGAAATCAACCCATCACAAATAATTAGTTATTTGTGATGGGAAAAGGGGTCCCGTCACAAAAGATTTGGTGCAGATTCCCCGCCAAACCACGGGAAGGGTATTTGCGAAGAGGGGTGACTCCCCGTCGCAAATACCCGACGACGGTAAAATTTATTTGGGACGGGCAGGCACCCCCCGTCTCAAATAACCGACGGTGCTAAATAATTTTTGCGCCTGGATATTCCCCCGTCACAAAAACTAGGTTAGTGGGTCACTATTGGCAACAGGTCCCATCGCAAATAACTGATGGTGGTAAATACATTTTGCGACGAGATATTCCCTCATTGCAAAAACTATGGCGGCAGGTCACTATTTGCAATGGGTCCCATCGCAAATAACATTTTAACTACCGTCTGTAATTAATGTGGTCGAAGGCATTTACGACGGGTCTCCCATCTCAAATAGTCTCGTCGAAAATAATCTATCCTATATATACCCCCATCTGTTTTTCCCTTCTAAATCCCTATTCCTACATACTCTCTCTTTCTAAACACTAATTTTAGAGTTAAAATTTCTCTCATTTAATTCTTTTTACAAACATATTTTCAAATCTTCTACACCTATAAGAGATCATGTTTAAAGGTATTTATGTTTTATTTAATTTAATATTTATTTCATTTATTTATATTAATTTTATGTATTGTTAATTAGTTGTAATTAAATTAGATTTAGATTTTTTTGTTATCAATGTTTATTTCAAGTAATAAATTTAAAATTTTAGTGCTAATTATTAATAATTAGTGGTAATTTGGAATTATTAACGACAATTAGTAATGAATATAAATAATCCATGGTAATTAGTAATTAGTAGCGGTAATTAGTAGTAATTAATTGTAATTAATGCAAATTAGTAATAATTAGCGATAATTAGTAATAATTAGAAATAAATAGTAATAGTTAGTAAAAAAAGTAATAAAAACTATAAAATAGTTATAATTACTAACAAATAGTAATAATAACTAATAATATAATAATAATTACTTATAATTAGTAAAAGATAGTAAAATATAGTAAAAAATATTAATTAGTAACAAATACAAATAATTAAAAACAAATACAAATATTTAGTAACAAATACTAGTAATTCGTAACAAATAGCAATAATTCCTAATAATTAGTAAAAATTCCTAATAATAAAAAACGATTAGTAATAATTTCTAATAATTATAAAGAATTACTTATAATTAGTAATAATTAGTAATAATTAGAAATAATTAGTAATAATTAGCACAAATTACTAATAATTAGCAATAAATAGTATTAATTATCATTAAATAGTATCAATTAGCTATAATTAGCAACAATTAGAAATAATTAGCAATAATTAAAAATAATTACCAATAATTACTAATAATTAGAAATAATTTGTAATAATTTGTAAAAATTAGTAATAATTATCAATAATTTGCAATAATTAGCAATAATTAGTAATAATTGGCAATAATTAGCAATAATTAGGAATAATTATTAATAATAAGAAATAATTAGCTATACATAGCAATAATTAGCAATAATTAGCATTAATTAGCATTAATTCACTTAATTAGTATCAATTAGCTTAATTAGAAGTAATTAGTTTTATTAGAAATAATTAGCAATAATTAGTAATAATTAGCAATAAATAAAAATAATTAGCAATAAATGCAAATAATTAGCAATAAATAGAAATAATTAGAAATAATTAGTAATAAATTTCAATAATTATAAAAAATTAGCAAAAATTAGCAAAAATTAGGAATAAATGTTAATAATTAGCAATAAATTGTAATAATTGGGAATAAATAGTAATAACTAGTAATAAATAGTAATAATTAGCAATAATTAGTAATAATTCGGAATAAATAGTAATAAATAGGAATAAATAATAATAATTATGAATAAATACTAATAATTAGGAATAAATTGTAATAATTAGGAATAATTAGTAATAATTAGCAATAAATGGTAATAATTAACAATAAATGGTAATAATTAATAATAACTGGTAATAATTAGCAATAATTAGTAATAATTAGAAATAATTGGTAATAATTTGCAATAATTGGTAATAATTAGCAACAATTAGTAATAATTTGTAATAATTGGTCATAATTTTCAATAATCGATAATAATTTGTAATATTTAGTAATAATTAGGAATTAATGTTAATAATTAGTAATAAGTATGAATAATTAGTAATAAATGGGAATAATTAATAATAAATAATATTAAAAAATAGTACTAAATAGTACTAAATATGAATAATTAGTAATAAATAGGAATGATTAGTAATAATTAACAATAAAAAATTGTAATAAAAAGTAATAAATACTAATAAATAATAATAAATAATAATACTTTGGAATAACTACTAATAATTAGTAATAAATACTAATAATTAGTAATAATTAGTAATAATTAGTAATAATTAGTTACTAATAATTTGTAATAATTAGTTTCTAATAATTTTTATTTATGATTAATTAGGTTCAATTAAAAATAATTAGTAATAATCAGAAAAAAATAACAATAATTAGTAATAATTAGTAATAAATAGGTATAAATTGTAATAATTAGTTATAATTAGTAGTAATTAGTAATAATTAATACTAATAAATAATGGTAATTAGGAAATGCATCAAAAAATGCAAAAAACCATCAAGAAAATGTTAATTTGTACTAATTTTTTAATTAATTTTTTCATCATTCTATCTACTATTTGTAAGTTAATTGCCTTATAATTTTTATTTAACACGGAATTATTTTTTCACAGATCTATTGGGAAGTCATGTTTTGTTGTCAACTATCTGCAACACGCCACAAAATAGATAAATTGTTTTTTTCTGCCAATGTAACCACGTTTTCCATATTCATCATCTTTCTTAGTCGAACTGCCACCACAACATATTGATTCAATGTTGTTAATTGAAAACCCTTTCCCATTTTTAAAGGACATGAGAGTAAAGGAAGCTCATGTGTGTATTTTGGTGAATTCTCTTGATATAATGGGCACATGAGCTTATTATTCTCTTTTGACTTTCAACAAAAGGAAAAAATTTAGGAATGAAAATTTAGTTAATATGCAGTGTCAGCAGTTCGATATAGAATAAAAATGAAAACGTGGTGACATTGGTAGTTAGGACTATTTTGAGACTTAAGGACATGTATAAATTAACCACACTTTAATATGACACATGTTATGATCAGTATACTAGGGCAGATAGAATGTGACGTGTCAATGACAATAGTAGCAATAGTTGGAGGAGAAGATATGTCATTTATTGGAGTAGTAACACCAGTAGATGATGAAATACATGTGATGTCTGACTCCAGGATTAGAGAGTCTTTCATACTCTAGTGAATATCGTGATTTTTATTATTTTACTATTTATTTAATTTTATTAATATTTTATTATTTTATTATTTATTTATTATTTTTCAAAAAATATCTATAAATATTATTTTTTTTATATTTTTGGAATAATGAGGTTTTTATTATTCTATAACTTATTATTATTAATTTTATTTTTTTTATTAATATTAATAATATTATTATTAGTATATTAGTATTTTTTTTTATTTTTATTGTTATAATATAAATATTTTTTTATTTTTTTTTATTTTTTTATTTTTTTAATATTACTTTTTTTTATTTTTGTATGTTTTCTAAGAGGGGTATTTATTCCCGTTGAAAATAGTATTTCTACATAATATTTGTTTAGTTTTATTATTATTAATTTTTTTATTCTTTTATATTTTGTGAAATGGGTATACATTCCTATCACAACTACTTTTTTGCGATGGTCTCGTCGCAAATACTTTTCTATGATGGGCCCATCGCAAATATGTTTTTTAAAAAACTCAGTGAAACTATTTGCGACGAGAAATTATGTCGTCGCAAATAGCTGTTTTTTGTGATGGACCGTTGTAACAAAAACTATTTGCGATGCTATTTTCTACAACGGGTCATTTTCGACGGGACCCCATCACAAATATCATTTTGTGACGGGTTCCCATCACAAATGACCTATCACAGATACTCATTTTTTCCATAGTGTAACTATTTACTTCGTCCCTCCTAATCAATTTGGGTTTATCATTTGAAGGAACATCCAATTAGGCCATTATATTATTTCGTAATGATTCAATTTAATAAAGATGGGACCCAGGGGTTGAGATTATTTCGTAAATATTGACCTCTCCGAGGCCTTTTATGTGATAAAATGGATATTTTATGGTTCATAAGAAGTATGGGTCCTTTGATGCCTTCATCGTACCAATAAATTCCATTCTTAAGAGTGTTATGCTAGTGGTTGTCATAAATTGTTATAAAGAGGATTATTTTCCTGATCAATATATGTTAGTTAAAGAGAACCTATATTATATCGTCTCTTCATAATAGTTATGTATTAACTATGTAATTTCACTATGGGAATTTAAAACATTGGATTCTATAATAAAATGGGGGATGGAAGAAATTTTTTTCCATTACATACCTTTTTTATGCAGATAATATCCTACTTTTCAGGGAGTCCTCTAAATGTAAATTGTAATCCATTATTGAAATATATAGTCATTATGAAGAGGATTTGTGTCAGTAAATAAGCTATAATGAATCCATTATTATTTTTGGAGAGGGGATATCGATTTCTATGTATAAAAGAGTTTCAAAAAATATGTTGTCAAGAGAGGGTCTATACCATCTATTTATTTGAGTGTTCCACTATTTGGGGGGGATGTCAAGCAGACTTATTTACAGGGAATGAATTTTTGTTCATCGATGAAATGGTTAGATGGATAGGGAAAACATGTCCCATGTGAGGAGGATTTATTGGTCAACTCAATGATCACATCTATGTTTGTTTATAATTTCTAGATTTATAAATTCCCCTCTCACCATATTAGTAATATTTATATCATGATCATGAATTTTTTTTATATATTATCTTCATTAATGAATGAAATTTGATCCATTTTACATGGTATGAATGACCAAACCCATTGAAATGGGGGGATTGGGCATTAATGTTCTTGGGAAATTTAGTGATTCCATAATCTCTAGGTTTACATGGACCCTCTAAATGTCTCATTATTTGTATAAGAATTTTATTGAGAACATATTTGCTTTAAAGAAACAAAATGGGTATCCAAAATATCCTCCATCAGCTAATTAAAAAGGGTTAAATAAATCATATCAAGAGGTGATGAGCTACTTGAAATGGGGTTTTCATAAGAGTTCTAATCATAACTATTTGGCCACTCTAGATCTGGATAAGCCTTTGAAATAGCTTGGGTTGATGCCATAGTGAAAGAAAAAAGTGACCACCATGGATATGGGCTAAAATGACAAAGATCATTTAGGTCTTTTTAAATTTATCATCAACCTGAAAATATAGAGTAATCATTATGTGGAAATGGGTATTATAATCAATACATTAAGAATCAATGGGTGTCTCACTATAATGGATTTCTACATCTTTTATTATGAAGATACTTCAAATATACCTAGTTTTCTTACTAAATATAATAATAAATTCATTAAACCATCCAATTTCCTCTTTATATGAAATTTTTGGTAAAAATTATTACTAAATGATTACCAACTAGAAAATTCTAAAATATATATTTTATCTACCATATTGTCATGACATAATGTAGTTAAAACATTTTAGAATATCTTTAATATTTATTATATGGTATTAGAACTTTAGAATTACAAGAATGACTTGTTTAATATAAAACTATTCTTAACTAATGGGGTTGTTAACTTCACAATTTCTATCACTAAAATTGTTCTTTCTGGGAAGTTATTTATATCTTTTTGGTATCTATTTTTTTGGTTTCCAATGTTATATTTATTTTGAGGAATATATCCCTCTTTGACAATCGGCCAACCATGCCAAATGGTTCTGTCATCAAAATTCACAATGATGTTCAAGAATCATCCAAAATCCATATATATTTTATGAAGAAATATTTTCAAAATTAATAACCTTCAGCATGTTTTGTGTACCAGGAAGTTAAAAAAGACCCATGTAATGATGTCTATTAAATAAATCCCATCGAATGCATACTAGATTAAGGTGAATGTTGATTGTATGAATTTTATTGTTCCAGGAACTATAGTATGTGGTGGTGTCTTTTGTACACATAGAGTTTTTTTTCAAGGAATGGTTTTATCATTGCAATAATAATGAAATTTCTTATGAGGTGTATCATTTACCAATGATTCATGCTATCAATAATGGTTTCCTCTATAGGTGGATGTTTCCTTGTGTAGAATCTGATTCAACCCTTTCCATTGATATTTTAAGAGATAGATCAATAAATGACCCTTGGAATCTTCTTCCACACTGGTTAGAGTACATCCATTTTACTAACAATATACATTGGTTGTGACAAAAGCCTATTGAAAATCCAATCAAGTATTGGATGCACTATCGAAGAAAGAGATTGTGGTGGCTAGTTCCATATGGTCATTTTTTTAATCAGACTAATTTTTCAACTTTATTGGATTCATATTCTAGTACTAAAAATCCTACTAATATTGGTAAATCCCCTTGTAATATCTTTGTGATACATTTTAATTAAAAAAAATTAGACCAGACTAGGCGAATACCCAGGGTTTTCTGATTTAATAATTTTTACACATTAGTTTACTTATAATGTTTTTTATGAGAAGACCCTTTTTAATATTTTATATAATATTAATAAATAAATAAAATAAATTTAATAAATAAATAAAATAAAAATAAAAAACACTATACATTACACTAAAGGCTTTATTCTAAAATGAGAAACATATTAAAACAAAAACATATAAAACATATATAATGTCTAATAAAATATTTTTTTTGTCACAAAAAGGATATATTCTTTACCAATCAAACATATTTATAGGATTATAAAATAATATTTATAATTATAATAAATATGATAAATATAATATAAAGTATCCACATAATATATATATATTTATTACATAAAACATGGTGTTGTGGGAAAAAAACATTTAATTTATAATAAAAGCACATTAAATATCCATTTGCATGAAGCATATTTTATGTGTTGAGCATGAATTATCAATGTTCAAAAAAAATTCAATAAAATTATTAAATTATAAGAAAAATTAAAAATAATATTGAAAATAATAATAAATATAATTTTTTCGGTGTTTTAATTATATATATATATATATAATAGGACAAATTAAATAAATTTTTATTGAATACATTTTTTATTTAAGGAAATAATATAATCCGTCATAGAACAAATATTTTGTAATGAACATATAACTTTAATAAATTTGAAAATAAATTAATAATTCGATACATAATAATTAATTAAAAATATAATACCCTCATCTATAATATAATATAGTATAAAATATACAAAAATTAAAAAAGAAACTGTAATTTTAACACCCAAAATAAAACTAAAAACATGAAAATCATAAATTTTATATAAATATAAATCATGTAATATTTCTATTATTTATCAAACATTAAAAATTTAAACAACCAAAAAATTTTGACATAAAAAAATAGGATTACTATCATGAAACATAAAATAATTAATAATTAATGTCATTAAAAACACATGGGTAACACACACACATAGAGAAAATAAATTATACATTGGAAAAACTAAACACGGAATATCTTATGGGGTATGTATATAAATTTCATATATAATGTAACATAAATAAATTATAAACAATGAAGATAAAATATAAAATACTTTAATATGCATAAGAGAAAAAATATTAATTTTGATATCATAAAAAATCTACTTGTGGAATAAATTAAAAACTACAAAATATTATAAAAAATAAATAGCATAAATGAAACGCAAGTCATGTTTATTGTTGGGTACACAACATTATTAGATCATATAAATTAACTAAATGTGAAAAATGATAAAAAATTAAAAAGTTAACAAACATTTCAAATATTATATTAATTAAAATTATATAAAAATAATCATATCATATTAAAGAAAACATGTAAAAAAACATATAGAAACCACACATAATATAAATTTTATCCTTGTACACATCATTTTTATTATTTTATATAATAAATTGGAAAATTTGTTTAACTATTTTTCTTATAAAAAACATGTATTATATAATTAAATTTGTTTTTATTAATTTTTTAAAACTTTATTTCTTTTTTTCATCACAAATCTTATCTTCTATGCATTGCATTAAACTATTATTTTTGAATAGTTTTTAGCATTTAAGTATTTTTTTTTGATATTTTAATATTTTAATAATTATATTATTTAGCATATAAATATATATATATACTATTTATGAAATATTTAATTTAATGACATGTAATAAGGATTTTTCATTTAAAATTTATTGTTTAGAATTAACACACATACATTTGTTAATTTTTTGATTTAAATGTTGTATATTTTGGAAGCATGGAGCTGTTTTAGAAATATTTAAAAAAATTAGATTATATTTTAGTATTTTTTATTCTTTAACCCAAGGATAAATGAACTGAATTTTATTTTGATTAATTAGTTAATTTCCCATCGGAATAATTAATCTTATTGTATTCATGTTGAAGCATCTGTAATATTACTAGTTGAATTGATCTATATATGATATAAATTATAAATTTAATACTCATATTTTATTATATATCAGAAAAATTCAGGAAAATGTGTCTAAACTATAATATAAATCTCCAACATACTAACATGGAGTGATATTTCCGTCATGTTCATCATAGATTAAAATCTTATGTTTCTTTGTGTTTTTGTATACACTACTCAACACATAATTAGAAAAAAATAGAGGGGGTCAATTGACTTTAGTAACACTAAGTTTAAGTGAAATTAATTTTATTATATTTATTAGGAAAATTTAATTTTTTTTAAAAAAAATAGGTTTTTTCATGAATATATTTTGTAGATCGCCCCAATTGAGCTATTAGACATAGTCAAGAAGTATGATATCAAATCAAATGTTATAGTGGATCTATGCCGCAATTCGATTATGATTTAATAATTATAAACTTCAAATATTTTTTATTCTCCATTATTATAATTTTATTATTATTATTATTATTATTATTATTATTATTAGTATTATTCCTTGTAGGTTACATTTAAATGAATACTTGTCAATGGTGATTCTATGGATCTTGACATCCTTCGGGCTAAGTTCATGCATTGGCTCAAGAAGAGAATTTATGGCTATATTAATTCTTTTGTAAGGGATGCTTTTAATTCCACTTATGATTCAATTATTTCCAACTCCAGGTTTTTGGTCTCTAGAAATTCTTCTCTCTCTTTTTGGAAGGATAATTGGACTGGTCATCCCCTTGTTTAATCACTGGTTGATGAGATGAGTAATTTGGATTTGAATATTAATATCAAAGACAAACTTGAGAATATAGAGGGTCTCCTGAGCAATATCATTGACATTGTTAATTATCATTATTTTTTAATGAATCATATTTTTTGGTATGAGAACCCACTGTCAAAGTAATTTTGTCTTCTAAATTGTTCTACAGGCACTCTCTAAATTGTAACATTGATACTCATTAGATGGTATATTTACACAGGTGATTCATTAGGCCCTCTCGATCCATTCTTATCTAGAGGGTGGCTCATGGGAAGCTTCCAGCTGATTGTTATCTTTAAACTTGTGGTATTTATTTGTATTCATTTTGTGCTCTTTGTCATCAACACAGGGAGGATGTGTATCACCTATTTCTTAGTTGTGTTATTGCTTCATCAATATGGAAGGTTGTTGAATATATTTTTGAAATTATTTTACCTCAGATGGATTCCATGCAAGTGTTTCTTTAGGGATGGCGCAGTCTCATGTTATCTCCAAAGCTTATGGATCTTTTTCGTGTTGTTTTAGCTGAGTTGATCCTCTTTATCTGGCATGCTATGAATAAAATTATCCATGGAAGGTACAATTTCAATGTGAGTGATTCAATTTATTTGATTCTAGTTGTTTTTCATTAGTCTTGCACTTAGAAGAAACAATATTCTTTCAATTAAGTGCATGATATGTCTGTCCATAGATGGGTTGGTGTTAAAGGGGATTTTAGACCTCCGCTTAGTACTTTTGAAGTCTTACGGTAGGAACCATTTTTTGGTTGGATCAAGGATAATTCTAATGGGGCCTCATAGGGAAACTCAGGGCCCTTAGGTTATGGTGTAGTTTATAGTAACCATCAGGGAGAGGTCCTCAGATGCTTTCAGGGTTATTGCAGTCTTTCCTCCTCAATTGAGGAAGAGATTATGGGTATTATCATTACTTTGGAATATGCACAGAATCGAGAATGGAATGACATATGGCTTGAAAGTGACTCTACCATTATTGTGTCTTCCATCAGGATGAGATCATCTTATTTCTCCTGGAATATCACCAACAGATGGAGCAATTGCCTAAATTCTCTCTCCTATATGGAATAAATTATCACACATGTTTACAAGGAGGCCAAAGCGGTGGTCGATGGTCTTGAAAATAAGTGTTTTAGTGGCGATACTTTTTTATGGTATGATCAGCTACCTAGTGATCTTTTTCCTTAGTTTTGGTAGGATCAAGGTATATTTCCCTTTTTTAGAATTACATAATTCGGACCCTTTTTCACTTAATAAACAAGACTTACTTTTCTCGGTAAGCTCTCATCTTATAAAAAAAATTCTATTGTTATTATTATTCTATATCTTTTAGATTTAATGATTTTTAAGAATTTTGGTTTCATACCTATGTGTAGAATACATCCTATATTTAAATATTGGTATGAATTTGGTAAATTATATGCTTTTTATGTATAAAATATTGTATTTTAAAAATATTTAGTAACATTTTAATGTATAATATTTTTCATATCATTCTTGAGTACTGAAAATCATACATATGATGATCAATTTTTATTTAAGTTAAACATCAAACATATTAATTCTTCTACACTTAAAAGAAATGTTATTGATTTTTTCAATAAAGTATATTATATTAAATATACTTAGAGAAGGTTTTAAACATATTATGCAATGATATTTTTTCAATGTATAACTTCTTACATGTAAACCTTAGTATATTACTTATTTATTATTCTGGATTAACCATTTTACATGTGACCTATTTCTGGAATTATTTTATGATAAAAATTATATGTATGGACTATTTTCTTATGAATTAATTGTATATTATTACAAATAATTATTTTCAAAATGGATATAGTCTTATGTATCATATAATTTTTCACATTTTCTATTAACCATCCTTATATATTTTCATAGGCTTGTTACTTTTAACCTTTTTTGAGCTGCTAAAATGATTCTTTGCCTAATTAATTCAATGTTGATGATATATTTTTTGATAAAAAACTTGATCCATGACTCTGAATTACATAAAGTAAAAAATTTGATATAGACTAAAGCTTCCACTACAATATTTATAAATAGAAGTTGCAACAAGTTCTTGAATTTCTTTGGCCCACACAAATAAATTTTATGATATGAAAACTGTCGAATATAGAGGGGAACCTTTCATGATAAGACCCATGTATAACTCCACATTCATGTCTTAAATTATTATGTGCATATAAAAGAGAATTAAATATGCATTACAGTTAATAATTTATGATTTTTGGAAAATTTAGCACATAACTCGTGACTTATATATGTATGTACACAAGGATTTAGTTTTATTACTTTTTTTAGTAGAATGCATGAAAAAAATTTAAAGAATAAACATGGAAATATTAGTTTTCATTCATAAAGATCATGTTTTATAAGAAAACATCACATTTTAATCTTAAGATGGATTTTATTGTTTTCATTCATTTAAAATGTAATTTTTAATACACCAAGGGCATTTAGTTTTTATAAATATAATACAACGTTTCCACCAACACACCTAGTGTCACAACACTCTATTTTCTCTTGGTTTTTATATTTATATTTCATATAGTTTAATCTTGTTTTTTATATATACTGTATTGATTTTTAAATTATATATAAATTCTATTTATTCAATTTATTCTATTAAAATTTGTTTCAATGAAATTGATGTAGAATCAAACATGGTATGAGAGGGAATCATGGGATTGTGATAGTTAAAATATATGTTTTATTTAAAAAAATGAAAAAATTATATTTTCATATGATTATATTATTATAAATATTATAATATGTTATAAGAAATTAAGAAATACCCATTTAATGATGATACTGGAGATATTTTGTGATGGAATTACCAATTAGAATTCTTCTATAAATAAGAGGCTGAAATAGATATATATTTCTAGCATAGAAAAGTATATGCATTTCATTAAAATGAAAGAAGGAAAACCAAAGCAGAAATCCAAAAAGATTACTGGAAAAAAAAAAGAAAATCCCATGGTAGAAGCCTATCTACCTATATTTTTTATCAATTTAGTAGTTTTCATTCTCTCTTTTACTTCAATTGCATGCCATTCAGCCCTTCCGTGACCACATCCCTGACCTCTTGATCTTCCTTGACTCATAGGAAGAGCTTGGAGCCTTTCTAAAAGAGTCTCAGCATCAGTGTTATCAGAATTAGAGCTTTCTTTTTGATCTTTGCCTTTTCCTAGAGAAGTGTCACCCTCAATTAGAGTAGCTTGGGCAGGGATCTCCTGCATCTCATCAGGAGGGCCCATTAATAAAATTGAAGTGCGAAAATGTTGAGAAGATATATTGTTCAATTACTATTGTTTTTATAAGGACTACTTGAGTTATGAAGATACATCATTCAAATATTTTTAATGGTCAATTATAATATTTCAATGTCACCACAATGACCACAACATCCATCTTGTTTCATTGTTTTTTTATTTTTGTTTGGAGTTTTCAACAACATATTTTAAAACTAGATGATTATATTAACAATCAAATGTTACTAATGGTTCTGTAAACCTAACCAAAAAATGGTTTTTTATTATCTTTGTTTGATCCAATTAAATGACACTTTTGATTTACTACAATCACATGAAATGTCTATGTTAGGGCTTCTCCATTTAGAAAGCCTAGGATCTTTATACACCCTATCAAATGGATATATGATAGTACATCCTTTGTAATTGACTAGATTTAGTCTACACCATTTTTAAAAGTCTATATCATATTTTTTTCCATTTCTATCACTGATTATGAAGAAGTGAAGAGTAGATGTTGGGCCCTTTTTGGTCTGAAGTACTATAAATCCATTGTTTTGTTTTCTTTACTTATCACACTTCTTATATGCCTATTTTATCTTCTATTCTTGAACATTTTTTTATTTATATAATACCAAATGATATGGTATACTATGGTTATTTTTGGGTTTATAAATTTACCCTTTGTCTTGTCTCTTTCTAAAATCTTTATTGTACATTACAGTTGGTATTAGAGCAGACTCTTTTAGTATTTCTTTTCTATTGGAAATATTATAATTTCATGAGCTAACTTGTATCTGATTCCATCATAAGAATAAGAGAATGGTCTATTTGCAATTATGGATATTAAAAAGCTTCATTTTTTATTCTCTTCATACTACAACCTTTCAATGGAAGTGTATATATATATTGGAAGGGAAAATGAATATATTATTGATGAAGATATGCATTGATTAGTAGACAATCGTGGATATGAATTAAAAATTGCCAAATGTTGAATATGATAATTTGGGTTTTAATAATGCTATTAAATGTTTTTTTATTTGCAATGTTGTGAATTTTAAATTTTATTCTCTTAATATAATTGCTTTTATTCATATTTCTTTTGGAGAAAATTTATACAATATTTGGAAGAAATCACTAACAAGGTATTAATAAATTAAAATGAACCAATCTAGGAATTCATAGGGATTAATTTAAAGAGTTCAAGATGTTTGAACATTAACGTGTCAGTAAGATGGTATAATGTGTTAAAAATGTTATGAAAAACAAGACTAATATTAGTGTGACAATGAAGAATGATGTTCAAATTGAAGAAATTCATTAAGAATACCAAATAAGTGTAATTTTAAAAATATTGTGATTAAATAAATTAATTAATTTACATAATATAATATAGATGAACATATTAATTTATTACATCTGAATAACCTTCAGTTGAAGAATATGTATAATGGAGTTAGTGTCAAAAATAAGTGAGTTTCTTTTATGTTATCAAATTATGTGTCTTCTGATTAATTAGATGATACTGCAGGTTATTCTACTATTGATAATGGTGATGATTTATATACAACCATAGTAATTTAGAAGTGTAAGATTTTATTTGATGGAATATAGGACATGGAACACGAGGATTAAACAAGCCATGGAATATAATTATTTAAATATGGTAGTTATAACATAGACATTTAATTTGAAGGTATAAAAAGAAATAAATAAATTATTTAATATATATACATTCCATACTCAACATAAATATTCTTATTAACACTGAGTAAATAGGCATTCAATTTGTTATGTCATAATATTCTTCAAAAATATATTCCCTTCAAAGATGATTTTATTCATTTTTGTGGGAAAATATTAAATTTAATATTTGAAACTTTTAGAAATGGTATTTGATAATAGTAAATAAATTTTTTAAATAAAAAATAAAAAATTAGTTTACAATGGATTTTTTACAATTTCATGAAAATAATGACTTTTCAATGAATAATTAAAAAATACGTATATTTATTGAATGTTGTATTTTAATTTCATGAATTTATAAAATTTCTTTTTCTTTCAAAGTAAAATTAGTTATTTCATATGCTGAATAATATAATTAAATTAATTGTAACCAAATTTTTTATTTAATTTTTTACAAAAACATTTTTATACATAAAAATGTATTTTTTTGAAAAAAAATTCTTTCATTGTGTTTTGTGATTTTTACATAAATTTTTCTATTTTAATTATTTGAATTAAATAATTAAAAACTTATTCCATATTTTTAATTAGGATGATCATTTTTGGAAAACATTCACCTTCAGTTTTTTTGGTCATTGTGAGTACTAATCATAGTAAATTGTTATCACCTCCGTAAGGGTAAAAGAGGTAAAATAAGGTTAAAACATGGGGATAAGGCTTTAAAATTTTAATAAAAATGTCCTTCATCATATTTTATTGGTTTAGTTTTAAAATTTTACATTCAATTCTGAAATATATTTATACTAGGTGTCATATTTTTTTATTATTTACTTTATATTATTTTAAGAAAAGAATAAATAGAAAATTTCCCTCTCTGGAATTTAATATCTATAATATTTTTTATAAGTTGAAAAGGAGATTATGTTCAGTATTAAATATTTATTTCTTAGATTAATTAATTTTATTTTTTATATAAATTTATATTTTATTTTTAGTGATTGAATAATTATACTAAGTTCTATTGGAACACCAACAGAGTATTAATTAAATTAATAGAAAAATAAAATAAATAGATTTATAAACAGTAAAATTAATAAAATTGGGATTAATTATTGTGATCAATGAAATTTTAATATATATATGGCATATTTTGGATATTTTAAAAGATTATATTAAAATTTTAACATTCTCTTGGTGTCGTTAATTTCAAAATTAATGAATATGGTCAAAAATGATATTAATGATATTTTATGTTCAATAATATAGTTTTTAATTATTTAAAATCATAAAAATATTAAAATTGGAAAATTAGTATGAGAAGTAGTATAAAATTTATTCCTTTTTCCATTTATAATCCTTGTTTTACATTGTAATTAAAATTATAACCCATTAATATTGAAAATTCCATTACCATGGTAGAGTATAAAATTGGTTAACTAAGAGGATAAATAAAAAACGAATGGTTTAAAATTCCACATAAACTAATCCAAATTAAATTGGTTAATAGGATTTCATCCAAATCCGACATTTTATTGGTATATATTTCCATTTGGAAGCATTTTTCTAGATATTGACTTTATTGTATTTTATTCTTTTAAGATAGTATATGATTGCTCCTCCCAAAAATTAAAAAATAGAACCCATCCATTCGCATATATACATCACTTGGAGCCACCTAACTTGAAAAACCCCTAAAAAATTAAATTCATAAATAATCTAGACCTAAATTAGAGATGTTGGTATTCTTAAAAGACTATTCCAAGGGTCCCTAATAAGGGGTCTAAAGTAGGCCTACCAATGAAGAGGTAATCAACTTAATCGACCTCCTTTTATTTGTTTCTACCTTTACTTCCTATTAATATATGGTGTTATTCAAAAAATAATAAATTTACTAATACTTTATTATTATTGTTAAAACACATTTATTCACCCTCTTTTCTATCAAATGATAATTCAATGTACCGCTAATACGTATGTAGAACTTACCATCTTCATGTAGCTATACATTTCATTTTCCATCACCATCTTTAAAACAATGGTTATTATGATGGGTTTTGGGATTATATATTATATTTATGAAATTATTATTATTTTTGAAACACAATATCATATATACCTTCTAACCTTCTAATCTATTGGAAAATGATAACATTGCTCATTTGTAGGTGTGGACTACCACCTACATGAAGCGATGTAATTTGTTATTCATTTATACATTACATATATAGTAATAATGATATATTTAATCAATATATATTATATAATAATAATTATATAATGTTGAATTATAATTTATCCTTATTTGATAACATCTATTGAAAAGTTAAAACAATGTTCATGTGTGTGTACGACTTACTGTATATATGAATAGTGTAATTCATTTTTATATCTCTATATTTTATAGAAGTAATTAAATATAAATATAAGGTATATATATGAAATTTAAGTAATTATAAGAATCTTTATATTATGGAACCATGATTATATTATAAGGACTTTAACTACCTAATTGAAATTCTCATGAAAAATGAAACAGATAACACCTAGAAACAATAATTATAATAACGAATTATTAAAAATAGGTATTTAAATGATATAAGCAGTTTATATATGATATTATTTGTATATAAATATCTTTTTATATAATTATAATAATTTTAAATTTATTATGTAGGATTGAAAGTTCTTTTTAAAAAAATTTAACATGAGGAAGGGGTTTACCGTCTCAAATTGTTTTCTTTGAGTGATATGTTATGTTATGAACCTATCTTATTTATTATTTTTATGTCATAAATTTTGATATTTTATATCTTTATTTTCCTATATTCAAGGTATTTAATGTTTCACATGAAGCATGGGGATTTTTATTAAAAATTTATCAAAGCGGTAAGGGGTTTATGTTTTAGTCCTATTTTAATCAGGACCATTTATTCTTGAATTTATATTGAGGAAATTATATGACCCTTATTTGATAAATAGATTTAATTTTACTCTAATACAGTAATTTTTTAAAAATAACTGTTTTCATTTAATTATTCAACACCTTAAGTACTCAAGATATTAAAATAATGTTTTTAGTGAAAACTGACTATGTTTTATTATTTAGCAGAAAATACGTTTTATTTCATGCCCATGTTTTACCTAAAATGTTTTATAAAACCATTACTAATCTTGTATGATTTTATAAATTCTTTTTAACCCATTTTTACTTCAAATAAAAAAATTTCAAAGTAATATTCTTATCATTTTTTGAACGATGTACTTTTTTGACATTTATAAATGTGTGAAAGGAATGTTTTCTTTTAAATTAAAAGACATGTACAGAATTTCCCATCATTTTAACCGGTCAATGATTTAATGATTCATTAAAAAAATTCTATAATTATTTTAAAATGGAATTTTTTTCCATAAAAATTTAAATGTTTCACAATTTTAAATAATTGGTTTCAAAAGGAGAACGGTATTTTCTTCTAGAAATATTCCAATAACTATTTTAAAGGTATTTTTAATATGATAACATATGTTTATGTAAATTATATTATACTAGGGATATAATAAAATGATACCATCCTTAATATTTCTCTTGATTTATAATTATTATGTTGTTGAGATGTTTGTAAATCACGTTTATTTTCTAAAGGTTATCTTACGATGAATTTATGAAATTTTTATGAAACTTGTTTTCATCACATGGGTTATTTTATAATGATATAATGAATGTTTTATGATCATAGAGGACACATGTGAATAATTTTAATTATGCCAAGGGTGGGACTTTAATTAGATATCCCACTAATAAACTAGATAAATTTTTAAATATCAAGAGATAATTATGTAAAACAATTTAATTTCCTTCATCCACTATAGGAAACAAGTTTATATATTCAATAAAGTATTGGGATAAAGTTGAAATTGTTGATCTGTTATAGAAAACAGGTGGTGTTGACTGATCTATTATGCTATGGTAAATAAGTGATTATGCCTAATATGTTTTTATTTTATGGAATTAATAGTTAAACATGACATAAGAAATAGTTTCTGTGCCAATGATGGTGAAACATTTGAAAGAAATTATTAGGATTTGAACTTATAGTTTTTGAATACTTTTGATTTTTTCTCACTCCAATGAATAATTTATTTTGGAACTATAAATTTTTATTCCATGTATCATGTTTATTTTTTTTATTTTTTTGGCATATTGGGTATTAACATTGTATGTTATGAAGATGATCTAATATAAACATATGCTCATCTTATGTTTTCATATAACCATCAGTTGATATCTCACTCATTTAATTATATTAAGAACGTAAGCACACTATTTCTTATGTTTCTCTTCCACATGTTATGAAAAACGTTTTTTTGTTTGATATATAATAAATTATAAAAAGTGAGTAGAACATTATGATTGATGATGAAGAATATACCCAAATAATATATTTATGTATCTAGTATCAAAATATACTAAAAAATTATGGTTCTAACTAATATCATGCTTTTTTGAATTGAATATTAACCTATATAGTAGTAATATTTATCTATAAAAATATTGGGTATCTATAGTTGATATTAGAGTATGGTTTAGTTAATATTTAGTGCATTGGGCTAGAAACATTTGGTGAAAACCATGGGGATAAGTTTATGTATAAGATAACATTATATGTTTTTTTGTAATGACCATAGATAACCTAGATTAAACCTATGTTTTCATTGATTAAGAAGAAGGTGTTAGGATCTATATATCCTATAAATGATTTTTCATTATTATATGATTTCACACAATGACTATTTTATCAAGAACAGAACATTTTATTTATATTTAATTGATGGAAGAAATTTTAATAGTATAAATTCTAAATTTTAGGACATTGGAATGATTTTCCTTATGAGAAACTAACTGAATTAGAAGATATGATGAGAAATATTATGATTATGACTGATTATTTATCTTAATGTATGACAAAAAATCTCAACTTGGGTGAATATACTAACACAATAAATAAGAGAAAAATGAAGTTTCATGAAGTCCATGGAGGGAAGATGTTTTAGTTTCATATATATTAAGTATATTGGAAGAAATTCCCTAATAAATGTTTCAATGGTAATAAAATATATCATGGGTATGGAAAAGAATATAAACTAAGTAATAGTCAATGAAAAATAAAAATATTGGTTAGTGGAATGGATGAGAATAATGGTTTCCCTATGGTATCATCAACAGTTGAATGTTTTAAAAGTGTAAAATATGGGCATTATGTAAATTAATGTCCTAAAAAGAATGATTGAAAATATGATCATCAAGGTTTTAAGCCTAAATGATTTACTATTGGTGATAAACATACTACAAATGATATATGGAAGCATAGAGGTATTAAGGAATACGATGAAAAATCATAGTGAATTGTTTAAGAAGGAAGTGCAATGGTTGAAGTGCTAATATATCGGAATTGGATAAATTTTCTATAAAATTATTTTTATTAATGTTATTTTTGTTATAAGTTTCATGAACCATTTAAATATTGTTCTCCAATATTTTTTATTTTTGTACATTCAAGAATATTTTGAATAGTGGTGTTGGCCTCAAAAATTTGTTTAATCGTAAAGTGATATTTTATAGAAAAAATTGATATCAAGAAACATATTGTTGGGGAAAAATCCCTCAAGGCATATTTGATTCATTTTTGAGGTGATTGTGTTAGTTGACAAAACGGGCCACCGTGTTGTGTTTGTTGACAAAGAAAACCATGATGTATGAGTGTGTCGACAAAGGGGGTTTACCCGGTGATTTTTCAGGATCAAGGGATGATTTCAGCAATCGATGATTGATTGAAGAACCTCGACAAAGGCATGGACGATCTGGAGGCGGTACAAAAAGAGCAGATACAATGTAGCACCGTTTTCCAGTGTTTGCCAAATTTTTGTTCCTGAAAATAGGAAAATTGAGAGATATGTTTTTTAAAAAGGGTTTGGCGTGGAAAAGGAAATAGGTACATGAAAAAATTAAGTGTGACACGAAAAGTTAGTGGGATGCATGAAAAAATAAAGTGGTGCACAAAAAAATGCAATGCACGAAATATCAGTGGGTTGCACGAAATAGAGTGATGAACTTTTTCACTCAAGAGGTGTTTCAAGGAAAAAAGCTCAAAAATTGGAAAAGGCATGAGGTGTGCCAAATTTTGGAGAAGTGTGTGAAAAATTGTGTTGCGCGGAATATTTGTTTTTCGTGCTCAAAGAATAATTACGCGCTCAAGGAGGGTTTTTTGCACGAGGTCGATTTTTCCTATAAATATGAAGTGACCCCCATCTATTTTGTAGAGTTCAAGAAATAGAAAATACATAAGATATGGTGTTAGAAATTGAAGTTCTCAAGGGAGTTCCATGTAAACTTTATGTTTTCCCGTAAAGTGGTGCTACGTGAAAAGTGGATTTTGCGCAAAAGAAGATATTTGTGCTCAACGAAGTTTATAGGTTACGTGTAAAAATAAGAGGTTGCGTGTAAAAGAGGTGTTGTGTGAAAATTTTATTTCTCATAAGTCAATGGAATTATGCACAAGGTGTCGTAAGGGATGCACATAAAAATTGGGGTTGCCTGGTACATTCGGTGCAAAGTGAAATTCATCTATGAGTGAAAGATGGACATCAACAGAGCATCTATCAACAGTAAAAGATGTAGATTTCATTAGTGATAATGAAGAGACCAACAGGTCTATAAACTGTGAGTGGATCGTTTATAGAGAAGTGCGCAAAGGAAGAGGAAGAAGGTGATCCTCTCCACCGGCAGTGAGACAGAGAGAGAGAAATAGGGAGTGACCATTGGGAAAGTAGTGAGCTAACCCTAAACATTGTAAAAGTAGTGAGCCTGGGAATAGAAGTGATCTATCTCAAACCTTGTAAACAGTAGTGCACTTTTAGTGGATTTGGTACACCGGCACATTGCTGGTGTATGCTCCTTGGACCTAGACCAGTGAGAGTGAACCAAGCAAAAATTGTTGTGTCATGTGCATACTTTAGTTTCTGTTTATACATTGTTTCTACAAAGAGAGAGAATATAATCTTTCTTAACAGTGAGACAAGATCAATAGGGGTAGTTGTTTTAATTTGTCGTACTTGGAATGCCCCCCACCCCCTCTTAGGGTATTTTACCTAGTGTACCTAACACACGTCCCTTAATTTGTTCCATATGTTGAAATAATAATGATATTTTTAGATAAAAATATTATTATGCAAGAAAATGGGATACTATTGATGAGCTTGTATCTAATTACTAATTTGATGATAGAGTGTTTTATGTTATCTTTTATAGAGTGTACATCATTTTTGGATTTATAGAATATATTCCATAATATAATATTTTAATTAAAGAATGAGGTTAGAATTATTTTTTGGAAGATATTATGTTTTCATTGAGGTTTTATGGTAATTCTGTTTAATATCTTGTTTTTGGAGAATATATGATTAAGGAATTCACAAATTTAATATATGACATTTAAAGCTAATTTATATTATTAGGAGGATTAATGTTAAATTTATATTGGAAATTTAATGATATTATTTGTAATTTTTTTGATTTTGAATTTTGTAGAACAACTTTTGAAAGGTTTTTATGGTTACCTACTTATGGAATGGTTTAAGTTGAACTTTGGGTATTATTGATTGATGTTAAAATAAGATTTATCAAATTCGATAACCCATGATAACTGTTTTGGTTTTTGTAAATATCAAGATCTAGTAGGAGTTAATTCTCTTTTTTTATGGATATTATGGTCCATTGAAAGTTAATTTTAGTACTTTATGAATGAAAATTTCATCTTCTATATTCAATTCTTGGAATAAGAGGTGATCTTTAAATTGATTGAAACACAATCAAATGATGAAATTATTCTTACGATATAGAATGAAATCATGTAATTAAATTTTCTATTATATTATATATTGGTATAAAAATAATCCATTAACTTTATGAAAATGATATAAAAATAAAATTTAATACTTTTATAAACAATTCAGATAAATCATTTTCCTTGCCACCCATCATTGACTTATAGTTTTTTGGTTCTTAACTTTCTAATGATCATATCCCCTATAAATCTCTATTATTCCTTTGGTGTCACTTTTCTCCTTCATTTACACATTTTCACTTGCCACTAATTTTCACCTATTTGGAAACCTACTTTTTATTATTATATTTTAAATTTTGATTTCCATATCCCTATTTTTAAGAGGATTTTTTGCTAACCCATTTTATGATGTGTGTTTAAAGAAAAATAATTTTCAAATGTAAAATTATGTATTATCGAGAACAAGTTCAAACTATGATGATGAAAATTATTAAATGGTGGTGTATTGTACCAACTTTATATTTTAAAATAATAACATTGTGTTTGATAACATATATAGCACAAAACACTATGCTTTTAAGAACCAAAATACTTTATTATTTAAATTTAACTGTTATAACCTAGCCATTGAATTAGAGGTTATGAATAGGAATCCAAAAATTATGAAATATAGAAAAGGTCATACTTAATAAAAATGTACTGATTAACAATTAGTAAATAAGAATTCAATTTTTAAGTCACATTATTCTTCAAAAATGTGTTTCCACTAAACATGATTCTTATTGATTTTTATGAGAAAATGTTATATTTAATTTCTGAATCTTTTATAAAATGTATTTTATAAAATTAAATTCATTTTTGAAATTATAATTTCAAATTTATATTAGAGTGATTTTTTAAGAATTTTCAGAAAATATTGATTTTTCTATACATAGTAAAAGATATTGTTTTTATTGAAAATTGTATATTTATTTCAAGAATTAACATGGTTTAATTTTGTTTCAATGAGAATGTTTTTATATTATATTATAATTAATACAAATAATTTAATTGGAATAAATTTAATGATTCAATCTCCTGAAATTTTTTTATACATAAAAAGGCATTTTACTAAGAAACAATTTTTTTCATTGAGTTATTTTTTTTGACGTAAATTAATTTCAATGACTTTTTCTAATTGAATGTTGAAAATATATTGCATACTGTAAATAAATATGTTTAAATTTGGTAAATAGGAATCTTCTATTTCTTTTAGTATGAGTAGTAACCATATTAATTTGTTGTCAACTCAATAAGGGTAAAATAGCTAAAATAGGTTTAAAACATTGGGATAATGATTTAAATTTTCTCAAAAACTTTACTCCATCCTACTTTATGGGTGGATTTTGGTTGTTTCCATCATGTAATATAATATATGGACCCATGGTAAAATATTTCATTCATTATTACCATTATATAAATTTTCTTTAAAAAAATATCAATCTCTTCAAATTAATTTCAATAAAATTTTATCATAATGGTATAAAGTGGTTTGGTTTGGTTAAAAATTCATATTGGAAATATTAATAAATTTTTTTTATCATAGAAATTTATTTTTAATTTTTATTGATTGAATGATTACCATAAATGCTTATACAACACCAAGAGAGAATTTATTCAATTATTAGGGAAATAAAATAAAGGAATTTAAAATTTTTAAAATTAATAAAATTTGGATTAATTATTATATTGCACAATTTTATATACAAATATAAAATATTATATATTTTTGAAATTATTATATTATAATTCAATCATTCTCTTAGTGTCCTTAATGTCAATTTAATAAATAGTGTCAAACTGAAATAAATGATATTTTAGGTCAAATAATATTTTATTAAATTATTTAAAAATGATAAAAATACATAAAATATAAAATTTAGGATGATAAATGGTATAATATGTTATAATTTGATAATTTATGGTCCATTTTTTATGTTATAATTAAAATAATAACCCTTTTATAGTGAAGAAGTTGTTACAAAATTTTAGGTTTAAATTAAAAAACTAAGGGGTTAAACAACTAGATAAGGTTTAAAATATAAAATAAACATATAAAAAATTATTTGGTTGATGTTATTTCAACATATTCAAACCATATATTCTAATCTATATAAATTATAATTCATTTTTCTAAATAATGACTTCATTATATTTTAATATTTTCAGTAAATCCTGGAGTGTCATGCCCCTCACATATAAAAAGGATCCCCCTTCCTTTCTCTAATTTACACTAAATTGAGCCTTATAAATCTCCAAAATAAAGTAAAAGTATATTATAAACGTCAATATACAAAAATTATAGTTTATTTTATTCTTAAAATCTCATTCCAGTGGTCCTTAAGAATGTATTTGAAGTAGGCCTACTGATGAAGAGGTGATCTTCTTACCCAACCTATATCAATTTATTTATTATTCTACATATTCTAAATCCACGATATTATCCTATAATATTCATATAAATATATTTAATATACATAAATTTTATTATTATTATGAAACCACCATTATTCACCCTCTTTTCCATCAAATAGGAAGAAAAAATAACATTCATGTGTATGTATGATTTACTATCTCTGCGTAGTGATACAATTTATTTTCCATCACCATATTTTATTGGATTTTTATTATAATGGGGTTAATTTTTATATATAATATTTATGAAATAATTAATCTTCAATAATTATAATATCAAATATTCCTTCTTACCGTATAATCCTTTTTAAAATGATAAAGCCATCTAATAATACATATGGACTACACCCTCCACGAAGGGATGTGATTTTTTCAGTTCCTTCTTTCCCAGCAATAAAATTTTTATTATTGTCAAAACATTTTTTAGGAGAAAGTGAGAAACCACGAGTTCACATACAACTACATATCGTAATAGCCATTCATGTCACCACATATACCCAAAGGTTCTTCCTCTCAGTGGTTGATTCCCACTCAGAAGCTGGGTTATAATGCCACAATAGAATAACATACTGGTTATTAAGCATTGGATGGTCCAATGAACTCGCTTCCAATCATATATGGTTGACCACACGATCTTTCCCAAAATCCATGAAAACCCCTCATCCCCTCTTAGAGGAGGACCTTTTTTTCATTGGTTTTAAAAGGTAAGAATAATCCTTCCTCATCCTTCTACTAGCGGGAGCTGATAGAACCTATTCACACACGGGTATCCTAGATTTTCCAACTGGAACAATATCACTATAGGAATGTCTGGCCATACCACTCACATTCTCCTTGCCAACATCCCCCCCTTATTAATGTTCGTCCCAACTTCATTACACTTTCATCCATCCTTTTTTAGCAGTAGGGGATGCAGGTTAGAGTCAATCAGAGTAAGGCATTGAACCACATTTTTGTAGCTATCTAAAGACGGCTTTCCCATTGAACCACCTTCAATCGTTGCCTTATGAACATTGGACTCATTTTTTATGAAAAAAATATTGTGGTCTTGATTTTTACCTGACTAAGGTCCCATCTGTTTTGGTATCTATAGGTAATCCTTGTGTCCCCTCCTTTGCTTCTTCTTGATCACACCTTCCGCAAGAACCGTAGATAATCCTTCAATCTCCTCATACCCCACACCTTATGAACAGCTTCCATCAGGATTGTAGTAAGCCTCATGAGGGAGCACCTTAGTGTCCATACATTCAAAAGAATTATGACTTTAAACACCCCCATGAACCAAACATCGATCAACTGTTTGCTAGTTGACCCCCGAAGAAGAAGATGCCAGGGGGTCTCTCACCATGTCACCCGTCCAAACCAAAACCTCCTTTTCAAATAATCTCCCACCAATAGATTGAGGCAACACCAAGGAATTCCCATCAACCCAAACTTCCAATATTTTATCCATGGAATGACCCCTAAAATACCTTTTTCTCTAATCTGCAACCCCCAACATAGGAGACTTGACACCCTGTTGTTCCATTGTTCACTCCACCAAATTGGTCACCCTGTGAGCCTAATTTCCATCTATAACCTTCCTCTCCTAGTCTGTCGCCATCCCCTTGCATTCACACCGCCTGAAGACCTCACTCGAATTTCCTAGAAGCCAGCAAAAAGTGAAGTACTCCACCCATTTCTCAAAAACAACTGGTTTCTTACACCTGACTCCTCGCAAGCTTCAATCCACACAAAATCTACCAGAGATTTTGTAAAATCCACCTCTACACACATGCGGGGGTTTCCGGATGGCAAACCGTAGCTGTACGAGAATCAATGAATAGAAATAGTACATGCAAATTCACTAACATACAAAGAATTGTAGGGTTATGGAATAGAAGAAGGATATAAGGAAGGCTTACCCGAAGAGGAAATGTAGAATAATCGTGATTCAGATAGAAATCGAAGCTCCATTGAGAAAGATAAAATTTGCAACCACTACACCTCCTGGGAGCAAAGGCCAGAGCGCGAACAAGATCTTTCGATGATGAACATCGCACCATCATAGGTATTCTATCCAAAATAACAATAACCACTCAATCTTGCATCCCCTACGAATTGAAAATGAACCTATCAAATTCATCCACTGATGGTCGCCTATTTCTGAAACTTGCAAACAAAGTGAGATTCAGAAGGTACTCCTCTTCTGTAAACTCCAAAGCTGATAGCGAGACTATGGGTGCACCATAAATGAGGCTAGGGACATTTGGATCAGTATTAATCGATAGAAATGACTGAAGAAAATTAGGGTTTTTGAAAGGAGATAAAAAATGAAACCGGATATAAGGATACCGAGGATCATCCTCCCTCATGTCGACAAGCGGATGATGGGGGGACTATGTCGATCCCAGTAGGGTTACGCCATCGCCATCGCCTGGAAGGAAAACCGAGAGCTCCTGAAACCCATCCCAATTCCGTTATACATATATGGTAAAAATGATATATTTAAAATATATATATGATATATATGATGTAATAATAATTCTAAAAGGTTGAATTATTATTTAACTTTTTTCCTGTCTTTAGAAAAGTGGAAACAATATTCATCCCTATGTAGGGCTTAATGTCTCCATATATAGTGTAATTCAATTTTCTATTTATCAATATTAGGGATGAATATATATATATATATAATGAATTTATATGATATTTATAAAATTATTATCGTTCAAGATATGATATAACCACTATAAAAGTATAAGTAAATGAACTACAAAACCGAAATTCTAATGAAAAATGAAATAGTTAACACAAGGAAATGATGATTTTAACACAATATTATTAATAAGTGGGTATTGAAATGTTATAAGTGGATTATATATGATATTTTAAGTATTTAAATAACTATTTTATAAATCTATAATATATTCAATTTTTTTACTTGAGGTCAAATTACTTTTAAACCAAGTCAGACTCGATGTAAGGGTTTATCATCTGAAATCATTTTCTTTAAGAAATATTTTATGTTATGCACCTATATTATTTATGAAGTTTATGTAATACCATATAAAATGTTATGTAATTAGTTTATTTATATTAATAATATTAAAATATTTATTTAAATTTATTCTTTCATGAATATTATAATTCAATAGTTACGAAAGCTTTAAGGAATTTATGTATCATTACTATTTTAATCGGGATTGTTTCTACTTGAATTTCACCGAAGTAAATTATATAATCCATATATAATAAAATGATTTATTTATATATCACTCTAGTTATTTCTAGAGAATAAACGTTTTCTTTTTATTTTCCCCGCTTTAAGTACTCAAGAGATTCAAATAATATTTTGTATGGAAAATGGACAATGTTTTATTATTCATTCAAAAATCCCTCTCCTTTCTTACACATGTTTACATAAACATTATTCAAAAATGTTTCAATATTATTTCGTGACTTATTAAAGTCATTTTTACAAATTTTTTACTTTCTGTAAACATTTTTCAATGTAATATTTTTTCAATTTCCAGATGAGGTGCTTTTTTAATTTTACAAGAGTTTGAAATTAATGTTTTATTTTAACTTATATAATGTGAATAAAATTTCCCACCATCGGGATTGATTAATTATTTGAATAATCCTTTACAAGTTTCTATGGTTCTTTTCAAAGAAACGTTTTTCCATAATATTATGGATATTCATTTATTTTAATTATGTGATTTTAAAATGAAAAGTTTATTTTTCTTAAGAAATATTAAAGTAGTTCTTTTAAAGGAATGTTTATCTTTGATAGAATAATATGGTGTTTATTATGTTGTTATGGAAATATGATAGAAATAATCCATTTTTATTATTTATCTTGATTTTTTATGTTTATAATGATGATATGTTTACAAAACCCATTTATTTTCTATGGCTTAAGATATAATGAAATTATGAGATGTTTGTGAAACCCATTTTATTTTCATGGGTTATGATTTAATGATGTAATAAATATATTGTCATCTTATGGAAGACAAATGAATAGTTTTAATTATGTAATGGATGATTGTGAAATTATATATCCCTCTAATTATTCGAGTAATTTATTATACCTCATGAGATAATTATGGGAAAAATTCAATTTTCTTGATCCACTATGGGAAATAATTTGATGTGTGTGATCCGATATGGGAGAAAAGTCAATGTGTATAATCCTCTATAAGAAATTGGTGGTTATTCATAATACTATATGATACAGTGAACATGTATTGATGGCTAATTCATTATTATTTGATGTTCTTGGTAGTTAAACTGGGAATATATAATGGTTTCAATATCTAAGATGGTACCATGATTTTGTGACATGATTATGATCTAAAATTATGGTTCCTTATTGATTATAATGTTTTATAATAATTTTGAATCATATATTTTTAAATGATAATGTTTTATTCCCTGATCCATTTTATGATATTTGAAAAATTCGGTATGAAATTTGTAATTTATAATCATGATACCATAACCTTAAGGGTATCTTATTTTTAATATATAATAATCTATTGATATATCTCATGTTTACCCTTACTGTGCATTTTAGATCATAATTTCTTCTATTTTTCTTCAAAAAGTTATGAATAAAGGTTTTATATATGGTATGTATAGAAGTATAAAATATGATAATAACATTATCATATATGATGAATAATTTATTTAGATAATATTTTTATCAATATAGTATCCAAATACACAAATATTTATAGTTTTGGTGTGGATCTTAATATTATATATTGAATATTCATCTACATTTATGTTACATTTAGTATGAAAATATTGGAACTCTATAAATTAATTAATGTTTATAAATGTATACAATGACTTATAAATAAAAGAAAATTTCCTTGTAATTAATAGAAGAATATGTATAAGAAGGATTTAAACTGGAATAGCTTGAAAGGTAATCAAAATTTTTATGTTTAATGTTTTGAGTATAGGAAAATGGGAATTACAATATATGAATATCTATGTCAAAAAAATGAAATAGAATAATGAAATAACGATATTGAAAAGAGGAAATAATTATTAGCTTGTTGCAGTCACACAGAAGACTTTGATTTAAGTGATGATTCTAGAAGTGAGAAGGAAACTGAAAATATATGTCTTGTAGATAAAATTATGGGAGAGGGTAGTTTTGATTTTATTTTTTTCACTTATTATTATATTTTTAAAAATACTACTATTGAAGAGACAAATGAAATATTTTATAAATATCATGATGAAATTTGAAAACATTGAAAATACTGAAAAATATTTAGTATAGATTATATGAAAACTCTAAAGGAAAATATGAATATGATTCCAGAATACGAAAATTTGAAGGATAATATTTCTATGTATGAAGATGATAAAGATAAAATAAGGGTTATAAATAATTTATTTATAAACAATAAAAATATAATTTTAGTTTTAAAATTTGTTATTCAAGAACTAAATATAAAATCTATAATGATTTTGAAACTAAAAAAAGAAAATTTTAAAACTTAAAGAATAAGTTAAAAGGTTGAATGATAAACTATCTATGTTTACTATTATAAATAAAAAACTATATTAGTTTATGATATTTTTTTAAATTTCTAAATACAGAATAATTAAAAACTAAATTATTTTATATAAAAGATTACCAAAAATATATTACAACAGCTTTGTTAATGTTAAAACGAAATTAATTCATTTGTTACTTGTTTTTGGTGTGGTTTATTTTTTTTATTATGTAAATGATTTATCTTTAAATTTTTCTCAATCTCTAAGTCATAAGAAAAAATTTATTTTGAAGTAAAAAACTGATCATTATATATCATGGATTTTTAATGGATCTTACTAAAATCTAATTGGGCCTAATATGGGCTTCTTTACCAAGAAATTATATTTTTAGCTAATATACATATCCTTTTAGTTCCATTTTTGTATACTAACATGCTATTTAACTCGATTAATTTTTTCATTTACTGGAATGTGATATAACATATGTTAATTTTAATAAATTATTAATCTTTGGATAACTATTTTAATATTATTAATCAAATATTAGTGTCTAATAGTGTTTTATTTTTTTCTAAAGTATTAGGAGTTTAAAGGATGTATATTTACAATTATATCTTTTTAAAATGGAATATTTGTTCTATTTATGGAGGGAATTTCTATTTTTATCTATGTATTTATTTATAATATACATAAATTTATGAGGAGTGTACATTTATTTTATATGATCATAAAGAGTTATATTTAATATGTATGTTGTACTATTTTTTAAATTTTACCATACGTTTTTTTTCTAACTTCACTTTTTTAAAGAACACTCGATATTATTCAACATGTTTTCACATCCGCTTTGGTTGTGGTGTGGTGGTGAAGGAGACTAGTACAACAATTCCATTCTTTGGGAGGTTCAGGGTTTGAATCCCTAGAGTCCGCTTTTGGGGTGAGTCTCTCCCCCGGGATCCACCTATCTTGCTGGGTCGCTCAGTCTCAACTGGGAGGAAAAATGAAGCGCGGCCCAATGTGCTGACAGATTTCTTTGACGAACCATCGCCGATCGGTCTGTCACCCTCTGGGACACTCTGCCATCTGGGCTGGAAACGACTCCTTCCCAGGCTGGGCCTCTACCTCAGGGTAGTGAACTCTTCGTGGGGGAGGGGGTTACCATGTGTGGAGGGTTGGAAAATGCCACACAGGGGAATTCACTTTCAAAGAGATAGATTCAACATGTTTTCACACTAATTCTATTAATTTTTTTCATAGATAGAGAATAGTATCATTATTAAATTTAGAGGTAGTTTTTATTTTAATATTCTCCATATTTTGATTTATATTTAACAAGAATAAGTATATTTATTTTGTATTCATTTTTTAGTGTTTTAAATTTGGGTAGAGATGTGAATTTTTTAATGTTTTTTTGGTGAGAATTTTTTTCCATATTTAATCATTTAGATTCTTCTAAAAAGTGGTAGCCACTTTTAATTTACATTTTTTTTTTGAAATTTTCAAAAAAGGGATGATTACGGACGTGTCTCATTACCTCTCTATGATTATGTCTAGATAATTATGAATATCCTTACTTTTTATTCTTATTTTATATTCATTATTATTATAGTATTGTTATTATTATTCTAATAATTTATATTTCTTGGATTTTATGATTTTTTTGAATTTTTGTTTTTTATCTAAGTATGTAATATATCTTATGTATAAACTTTTGTAATAATTCGGTCAAGTATCTACTTATTATTAATATGGGAATGTTTTCTAAATATCTTCCATACAATACTTATGTATAATATTTTGAATTCCCTTCTAGAAGACTAAATAACTTCTTTGTGATGATATATTTTTCAATAGGATAATCATCTTTCAAATTGATTATTATATATTTAAAACATATTACATATACGATTTTCCAGTTATGTATAATATATTACATTTATCAGGATGAGGTTTTAATTATATTATATATTTATATGTTTTATACTATAAAATCTTATGTATGAACCTTATCATCTTACATATTGAATATTCTGTATTAAACATTTTTCATATGGTTTGATTCATGATTTTTTTAGATAAACATGTCACATATGGACTATATTCTTACATATCAATTATATATTAATATGTATCATGATTTTCAAAAAGTCTATCTTCTTACTTATCAAAAAATATTTTGTAAATATTGTTAAATCTTCTTACTCATCCTCTTACATTTGAGACATTAACATTTTTTCAACCCACAAAACTACTTCTCCACCATGTAAAATTGATGCAACTAGTTTATTTCAGATGGTCAATTCAATTCAAATAATTATATTTAAACATAGTTAAATATGTGATATACACTAATCCTTACACTATAATATTTGTAAATAAATTTTAAAACATGATCTTGAATTTGGTTCTAAACAAAATTAAGATATCTGATTTGAAATCTATAGATTGGAGGTGGAAACTCCAGGCATGATACAACTCATGAAGAGATGAACTTTTTCATTAGAAAATATTATGTTTACGGAAATAAAAATTAAAGAATAAATAAATATTAGGTTCTATAATTTAGAGAAACATAGAATATGACTCATGACTGAAAAAATTGATTACATGATGATTGATTTTTATTGATTTTTATTTTTTAGAAGAAGAGAAGTATAACATATGAAGAATAACATTTACGATACTAATATTCATGTATATATATCCAATTGTATAGAAAATATTAATTTATGATATAATGATAATTAAAACCAAGTAATATTTATATTTTTAAACATTTATATTATTCTAACCATTATTGGATGTGTTGTAAAATTATGAAACACCCATATAATTTAGATCATGGAGATCTTTTTTGATGGAATAATTTGTTATAATTATCTTATAAAAAAAGTGGTTGAAGCAAATTGAAAATAATATTATTCAATTAAAAATACTAAATTGATACGACATTGAGAAGCTAAATTGTCCCACAAGTGTTTTTTTGGATGACTTATAGATTTATCAACATACATCATTAAAATATTCTTAAGGGACAATGATTGAATTTCAACAATATGTTGGAAACTAAATTTTTTTTTGGTTTCTTTTTTTGTTTATATTTCTTTAAAGTAGTTTTTACTGCATTATAACACTACATGGTTATAATTCCAAAAAAATGGATCATATTTTTTTAACCACCTGAATAAAAATCAATTTTTCACTAGTTGTGTTTGAGCCTATTAAAATTAAATTTTCGATTATAATAATCCCATCAATAATATAGGTTAGGTATTCTCCTCTTCGAAATCTTAAGATCTATCTTCACCTACCCAAAAGGTCGTAGGATTAGTCTTCTATTATAAATGAATAGGTCTAGTCCACACCCCTTGCTAATTATTATATCACGATGTGTGAAATTTATCCCATTGAGTATATATAAGTGAATAGTATATGTAATATCCTTTTTTCCAACGCTACAATAAATTCATTGTTTTATTTTCATTCATACTCACACTTCTGACACACTAGTCTTATCTTTTACGCATGGATTTTTTCATTCCTTATCCATTGAATTATTCTATATATTTTAAACTATGATTATTTATAATTATATATAATTCATTCATCTCTTTCAATACTCAATATGGGGCCTAAAATTAACCAATATCTAAGTAAGAACCAAGTCAAAAAATAAATAATTGCATAAATATTGAAATTACCCCTTTATGTAATTACTCATACTTTATGGTAAACTAATTGTAAAATGAACTAATTTTTTAATTAATATAATCATTTCCAAATAAATGTTTCATTCTATGCATTGGAAAACTCCCAATAAATAATTTATTATAGTTAAATTCCACCTTTAGAAAATAATAGATATACTATAATGATATTTCATTTAATAAACAATCTTGAATGTTGGTATTATATACTACATCTTTTGTCATATAATAGAACATATTCCAAGTATCTCTAAAAAATATTTTTGAAGTATATATAACACCCATATTTTAAATAAATTTTTTTAATATTTGTTTTCTAAAAATAGGGATAATATGTCATATATTAATGTATAATCCTTAAGTGAAATGTATAATATTTTTAGATGTTAGTTTTATATTACATATCTTTTACATATATATATATGTGTGTGAATTATTAATTACTTCCTTTCAATTAATCCATCATCAATGTCTCACTACATGTAAGCCTTGTTTGATATACATAGTGAAAATAACGGGTGGGATAAAAATATATTACGATGAAAAAAATTGTCAATAAATGAAAAATAAGGTAAAACTAAATGATATCATTATATAAATCATGAAACATAAACATAAAATACATATGAAAAATATTATAGTAATATTGAATAATAAAATTGAAAAAATATATTAAATACATAACATAAGAACATGTTTTAACTATTGTTCATGAAACTATAAAGTAGTTTTAAATTTTCATGGGACATATGCTTTATAAATATAATTGGGGGATTATGATTTAAAGACCACTTATCACTAAAATAATTCATAGCATAGGTTAACTGTTATCCATGTTACAATAGTTAACAAGAGACCATGAACCAAAATCCCCATACGATTGAAATGGAAATCATATGAAACTAGAAATAGAGAATTTTTATACCATCCAACATTTAATAAAACATTCGAAGAATATTCTTTCTGCACTTGAGGAAAATCTCTAAGGAACAACCAAATGGTTTTTACCTTTGAGATGTATCCATGGGAATAATTGAATAAAACAAACATTTTTTGGATGTATTCTAAATAAATTATGATATGGTAGTATATCAAAATAAAATAAGGTATAAAGAGAGAGCTTCAATATAAAATATTTTAGGCAAAACGTTTTTTTGAATCTCACACACAATAATCATGGTTGAAACTCATCTATATAGGCAATGGGGAAGCTCCCTAATTCATGAATACACATTATGTAATTAATCAATCATAAGATAAATTTATTAGTAATGGATTCAGTAACATCACAAGTTACTTTCAGTTTTAACTCTCACATTCCTTATTATTTAAAGTTTATCTATATGATATTTTTATCATTAAATCCTTAATGTTCGAATGGTAAAAATGAGTTGTGGTAGTGCTAATAATATCTAACTATTTATTACTTAGTATTACAATTGGATTAGTAAAGATAATCCATATTTTAATGTAAAAAAATCATATTTTCTATGTTATTAATGAATTCTATGTTTTATGACATGGAAAAATTTCTCTAGAAAAAATTAAAAATGGATAGGTCCTAAATTGACTACATAAACCTACCATATAAATATAATTCAACTATATGTGATGTCTGTATGACTATATAGATATTTCCACTAGTTTAAATCGAGTGATTTCATGAACAAACAAGAAAATGTGTGTCAAATAAAAAAATTTCTCTAAGTACTGAATAGGTCATACCAGAACTAAAATGACTGCATGAAGAACATAAGGGGTATCTTTAACAACATATGTGACTACGTGAAAAGATGAAATGACCACAAGTCCAAGTGATAAAAATATTAAATGACCATAGCAAGTTACCATACCAACTGACAACAAATTCAAGTGAGTGTAAAAAAAAGTGACCATAATGTAATGTGATCAAGCCTAAGTGAAGATGACGTGACCATGTATAATTAAAGGAGTATGGAATTTATGAATTCCAACTGCTATATTTTGAAGCTAATATTTAGAATTTAAGGAATTTTAGAATTCTATACAAGAGTAATCAATATGAGGATAATTTTGCAAGTATTTGGTAATGGCTTGTTAGAGAAGTATATATTTTATATATAAGATCCACTCATGGAATGAATAATAGAGACTAATATTGAAATATTAATTAAACTAAATAATTAATTATATGATTTAAAGACATTCTTTTCCACTAATGATCTATAAAATATTATTTTGAAGCTTTTTTAAGGAAAAATTTAAAGATAATTAATCAACTAATGTTTGTCATATTGAGATGCTTCAAAACACTCTCTTAAATTCATTTTCCTCTCACTATTTTGATTTAAAATTGAGATGTATTTATATTAATTTGTATTTCAATTAGAACATGCTCTTGAACTATATTATAATCTACTATATCCCCTCTCATTATTCTTTCCTTTACATCTATTATCCAATGGGTAACTATGGAAGAGGTAGATCATATCTTGGATATCCCTATGTGAAGATGTATCTATAAAACTAAATCAATGTTGTGGATAAATTTTATTGGGATTTAATAAATTTTCGTTGAATTTGGTAAGTATAAAGTGGGGATGATTAAGTTCTAACATGGAACTGAACCTCTTTTTTTTAAATTCCATTGTGTGTTCTTATTTCTTTCCTTACTCGATTTTTAAACTTTTTTCAATTGTTATGTCTTACATCTATATTTCACTCATTATATTTTAATCTATAACTTTCAAATAAAAAAATCAGTTAATTTTTATTTGTGATATAATCTTTTTGGTTTGAGTAAAATATATTTAAATGTTAAATTTGTTTCAAAATAGTTTTAACTAGGCTTTGATCAGACCGTTGATAAATTATTTCAATTAATAAAAATTTTCCTACATACATTATTTTTCAATTGGGATATTTTATTTTAGGGGATATTAAATTGGATATTAAATTAGACTTAAATAGATATTTCAAATTAGAAACTCAATCCCCCCAACTAGAGTTGCCCATTCTGACCAATAATTCATATCGGAGTAGTATTTTTCTATATTTTATCATGATAAAGATATTAATATCAACTCTTATGTTTTTTGTACATTGTTTTTTCATTATGGATGATAAGTATCGAGGTTATTCTAAAAAATACCTCTTAATTTTAATGGTCAAAATTATTCTCAGTGGAAAATAAAAGTAAAAAATTCAACATGAGAGAATTTGTTTTTTCCTTCTATGGATATATTATACATAAAAATTAAATACCTAAACTCGGTAGAAAATAATGTTATATATTAACTAAATTTTCATAAAATTATATTAGAAAATAATTTAATAGAATATTCTGTGATTTATGATGGGCTGGGTTTAATAGAATATATTATTGTGATATTGCTTGTCAAATTTGGGATACTTTATTTGTGTCTAACAAAGGTAGGTCAAATGTTCAAGAAATGAGTTTAATTACTTACACTATTAAGTCTGAAAAATTTAAAATGAGTCCTAATGAAGTAATTTTTTATTAGTATATCTAGTTCATGGATTTCAAAAAACACTATAATTACACTTTGAGAATATGTGGATGAAAAATATCAACTACCAAGGATCATAATATTCCTACCATATCGATGAAGTCGTACTATAGTTTCTATTATAGAATCATCGAACATCACTAAACATTTAGTGTAATTGTTAATAATAAATAGGATGATATATGAATAGGAGATAAAGGTGAATAATAATTTGGATGAACCAATAGGGGAAATTTATATCTTCTAAAGAATCACAGTCAAAATATTAGTAAGTTATAAAACCAAATATTAAAAGTGGATGTTAATCTGATATATATATGGCGATGAGGAAATTTCCATGATAGAATGAATAAAAATATATAAATAGAATTTTTTTTTCTATAAATCAAACTCCAAATGAATTTTTGGTAAAATACGAAATTATATGACTAGTCAAAAAGGGATAACTACTTTAATGAGATTGGATACTATGAGTGGAAGTGGAATAGACTTATAAAGTATTATTATTCAAATAATAAATATAATAAGAATTATAAATATAAATATAAAAGTATAATGAACATAATTAAGGATATGTAGAGTGCATCTAAAGACAACTCTCTTACTCAGATTCTAGTTGAGAAGATGAAAATGAAAATGGGAATATGTTATTTATAGCTACAGACTCATATGTAAAATCTATTTATTTTTTCATATATATGATGATTATTAAATTTAAAATGAATAATTTGAGGAATATTATTTTTTGATTAAAGATAAAAGTAATTAATTAAAATATTGATATAAAAAACTGAAAAAAAACATGATTCATGTGTTGTTGATAAATCTAATATTTACATTGAAAATGAAAAGAATTAAAATCTATTAAAACAAAATATTAATATAAAACTTGAAAATGAATAACATAAAATGTTTTTTAAATATTTTTTTGGTAGTAGAAAAACATTAAATATTATATTAGGTAAACAACAAAATCTTAAATAAACATTCTGAATTTGGTATGTATCTTGATAACAATGGAATGTGTTTAATAATATTTTGTTCTTAATTAAAAATAATAATTAATTATTCAATATGTGTAAGGAAACATATCTTTTTTTGAACTAATACAATAAATTTTGGAACTATAAGAAATATTATCAAATTCCATAAAATAGTTGTTATAAATAATGTGTAATAAATGTGGTTTCGGAAGGCATTATTTACTAAATTCTTTGAACCTAAGAGAATATGGACACAAAATTCATTTATTTTTTGTTCATTTTTAGGAAAAATGATTATAAAAATATATAATAAATCTATTTTATCTTGATATTGGATATTCCATAAATATGGTTAGAGACTATTATTGCTTCAAAAACATTGTAAATTTTAATGGTTGGCTTGTCACATTTAGTGAAAATGATAATATGATGATTGTAAGACTTGGAAAAATTGATAACACTAAATTCTTCCTTATTTATAAGTTTTATTTATTTATGGATTAAAATAAAACCTAATTAGTATTTATTAGTTATATGAGGATTTTTTTCATGTAATGTTATAAAAAAAGTCTTTGAAATTATAATTTAATGCATGATTTAATATTTAGTACATTAATAAATGGTAATATTTATACTATAAATTTATATTAATTTTTATAAAAATTGTTTCATTTTTACGTACCACTAATAAATAATATTAGTTCTGAAATAGAATAATACTACCTTTAATATATACTCATCAAGAAATCTCAATAATAAGTGATTATGTAGGTATCTAACCTAACTAGAATTACCTAAAGAAAGAGGGCACAATCCCTATCAAAATTTAATGAAACAGAAATTATATTTCAAACCAAAGAAAGAGTTTTATACCTATCAACCACTATAATTGGTTTACATGGATAAATTTAGACTATATAGAGTTTCTTTTTTAATAGGAAATAACTTTGATTATATAAATTTTTATGATTACTGAGGATATACATCGGTGTTCTTCCAAGACCATAAAAAATAAACCTAATATTATTTTAATAAATATGAAAAATAAATTGATAATATCAGTGAAGTTTCATTTAAAACCATGATAAGTAAGCATAGAATAGGGCTTTAGAATCAAGTGCTTGAATCTCCCCACTCACAATATGGTTATAATCAAATTTCTCTACACTCCAAACACCTGAAAAAAAAAGGTATTGTTAAAATTAAAAATAGGACACTTAAATAAATTTCATGGACTATAATCAGTGGATATTACATACCTATATATTATATCGAATAACATTTTAACAAATCATGTTATGTAATTAATATAATTCTCATTAGAACTATCTTGAAAAATAATCCATATGAGTTGTGGAATAGTTGAAATCCCAGAATAATTTACTTTAATTTTTTGGATGCTATTTATTCAATATAAACACAATATTGAATTTATTAATGTTAGTACAAAAAATATTTGACTAAATTTTGCTTGGTATTCAACCACATGTAAATCATATACTATCATTAATAAAAAAATTAATGTTGCGGAAGAATCTATAGATTTCACTGTTGATGATAAAGATTTATATGAACCCAAAGCTTCTTTTGAAAACATTGGGGATGATATGTAAATTTTCAATATCAATAATACCACTAATGTAATATCCCTGTTTTTTTAAGGAAATCATATATTTGATAGTATACAAAATTTTCCACATTGAGCTTAAATGAAAAACTAAATTTTGTTATTTAAACATGATTGTTATGACCTAAAAATTAAATTATCTGTTTTTAATAGAAATAAAAAATTTATGAAATAAATATAAAGGTTTAAATAAATATTAATTTATTGTTTAGTTTATATAAAATAATAACACAATTTTTAATTAAGTAATTTTATTCTTAGAAAAACTATGTTTCCTTCAAAAATTAATTTTTATGGCTTTTATGTAAAAATATTATAATAAATTTTGTACACTTTTGATAATTTATTGGGTATAATTAAAAATATTTTTTAAAATCATTATACCAAAATTATCCTATGGTGAAATTTTGATCATTTTTATAAAAGATTTATTTTTTAATGAATATGGAAAAATAATGGATTTTTATTAAAAATAATATTTTAATTACAAGGTCAAATTTTGATTTGGATTCTTTTAAAATTATAATTATCTAATTTTGAATTAAATTAACAAATTTTGTATTTTGAAATTTATTTTACACTATAATTTAGTATAAATACATTTGATATTTTAAAATAGATTTTTTTGAAAATTGTTTTTATTTACATTTTTATGGTTTAATTTTAAATTAAATTTTTCCAATTTTGTGTTTTTAATTTTGAAAAATGGATTTCTTATTTTGAAATATAATAAAAAAAATTAGGTCATTTTACTTTTTGTTCATAAAAAGGTTATTGTGGAAAAAAAGATTTACTACATTATGGGTAAATTAATGAAACAAGTTAAAGTTAACTGGTAAAAGATTAAAATAACTAAAAACTAAAACTTTAAAAGGTTGGTTGATGTTTTTCCTAACCTTAAAAATCCTATAAAACATTAATTATCAAATAAATTCTTCTTATTTAATTCCACCCAAATGCGGTTGGCTTTATATATAAAATAATATTTTCTTAATTACATTAAACGATCCCTCCTAATTTATAAATACCACTCCCTGCCACCCACTTTCTCCTAAAAATACTTGAATCCCTAAAAATATAAGAAAACAACTCTCCTCAGAAAATTGTACATTTACAATTGATTTCAGTCTCACCCAATGACAAATTCCTAGTTCTTTAAAGGATCCTTTTAGGAGGTGATATTCAAGAAGTAACTTTAGGAAACCACCTCTTTTAATTTATTTTCTTCATATACCTTCTCCTCGCCACATTCATAAATCACAATATAATAACTCAAGAATCATGTATATAATAAACTTTTTTATTTATAATGTAATAACTTATATCCATACATTTTCAAATCACAACTTATTCAATGAAATGAAACTATTGTCCAAATTATAGCGACTAATCATCTTCATGGATAATGATTTTTCATTTTCTATTACCACCTTCACGGTTGGTCATAAATCCATTAATATATTAAAAAAGATATTAATTGGTATATTATAACTTATTTCATGTTATGAGACTAATATATTTATATAATATTAAATATAATGAAACTAGTTTATGATGTAAGGAAAAAACCACCAAAATATAATAAAATATTCATCACTAACGTTTTACCAAGTGGATCATCCTCCTGTCAGAAAAAAATGATATAAAAGACCATTTATATTTATAGATATGAATTTATACCATTTTATTCCACTTCTTTAATAGTATTTCCTTTTTAAATGAGAATCTATAATTATACTCATGTGAACTGATCATAAAACCAAAAAAGGAACTCTCTGGGAACAATGAAATTAAACATTATAACTCATAGAAATTTCCATAAATATACTTAATAAAATTATATCAAATAAAATATATATTAAAAACATAATTAAGTAATTAATTAATTGATTAATATAATTTTATTATCCAGGACATTATGTGTAAGTGTATAAAACTTTCAGACACAGGGTAAGGGTCCCCTATACCTCCTCTATCTTCTTTTCCTTTCAAGAACTTTATTTATTTTATAAATTTTATTTAAAAATTTTATCAATGTAATAAAATTTTCAAAATACACTTTAATTTAATTTTTATGATAAAATTATTATGGACGCATTTTCTATCAATAAACTAATTTATGAATCTTTAAGTACTGTCATTAGGCTAGAAAAAAATAATAAAGAAATTCATCTCAAGTTCCATTCATTTATTAATATTTTGATGTCATGAACCAATATTCTTTAATGAAGATAATATATTTCTCTATTGAGATATTGTTTCACCTCTGAGGTGGTGTACTTACGAGTTTGTGGAAAATGCAAATAATGGTCTGACGGGTGGCAAGAATTCATCTGTTATTATAAAGACTTTCTCTTCACTATATTATTTTTACCCAATCTATGTCATTATCATTTAGGAGGAACTGGATTGACCTTGTAGGGACTGGGAAGTTTATACCTTCTGCATTATGAAGGAGGAGCCATAGTCAAATGGTCCGAGCGAGAGATTTCATGGGGTTATGTGTTTGTGAAATCGGTCCTCTTAGGGTACAACTTCCTCAAATGGTCTCTGATAGGTTTATTCACAGATCTGAAACCACCCAGCAGCCCTAGTATCCAGGATTCATGGACCTTCTTTCCAATGTTAGACTCTCATTGGATGACGATTTGGCCAACAATACTTAAGGACTCCATTGGTCGAGAGGATGGGAGTTTGGGCTCATCGCACCATTTTGGGGGGAATTATTGCATAATCTTAAAATCTCTTATAGATTTAAGTCATCTTAATATATTTTTGAATCCATGGATCATTCTCGAAGAGTGTATCCATGGGATACCCCTGGTTTTCATGATCATCATGGATATACATGGGTTTGATTCTATGGAGGTAATGATGACTTAATCCATGCAATAAGGTGCTCTAGAGTTTATCATCATCCAGGAGGGACGAAATGTGATTCGTTGTTAGGGTCGAGCCCATAAAATGGGATTCCTACATATCCTCAAGAGAGGAATCTGATTCCACATAGTTCGATTAGATTGGGGCTTAGACCTAGGAGGAGACCCATTTTTTGGGGGCATAATTAGGGTGGACCCATTTTGAAGGGAACCCCTATTGAGCTCGAGCCTTCAAGTAGGAGTCCTACGTATCCTGGTTTGAACATGAATTAGATTTCTCCTATTTCATGATGGTTTGGGACTTACACATGGAAGCTTACCATTTGAGGGGATATAATTGGTTGAACCATTTTTAAAGGGAATCCCTTTTGATCTCGGGCCTTCAAGCAGGCGTACTACATATCTTGGTTTGAACAGGAATCAGTGTTCACATAGTTCATGATGGGTTGGAGATTACGCGTGGAAGTTTCCCATGTGAGGGGACATGATTGGGTGAACCCGTTTGGAAGGGCATCCATTTTGATACCAGGCCTTCAAGTAGGCGTCCTTTATATCCTGGATTGAACCGGAACCGAAGTTCTTGTATTTCAAGATAGATTGGTTGTGTGGATGTTGTAATCATCACAAGTCTCTAAGACCACAAGAGTCATACTCAGTGTGAGAAACAAGAGGATGTGAGAGATTTAACAATTGACAAACCTTATCCCCCGCTAATGGGATTGGGCGGGCCTATGATGGGAGAAGCTGAGGTGACCGTGGGTAAGGGCATAGAGCAATGAACCATTCAATGTGGTATGTCATTGGTGGTCATACGGCTCGCCTCTGTTAAGGTTAGAGACTTACCTTTCTAGGACTGCTCGAGAATGCACTCTGGGAAAGGGGATGAATTTCACCTCACATCAAAAGGAGAATCAAGCATGATTCCTTTGATTGATCATCATTATTCATTGAATGGAAAAGCACGTGATCACACATAATCCCTAGAATGGGGAGGTTCAAGTTAGATTCCCAAGGTTAGACTTTGGGTTACCATGGGAATGTAGACATACAGACATCATGGTAATTTGAACCATTGTGGGGAGAGCCATCATGACTCTGCATACCATGGGTACGTTGTAACGCCCCGACCCCAGTTACCCAGAGTCGGTGCATTATTACATAACATTGGTATGATCACAAGAAAGATCAAATCTCGAAAGACCGATTGGTTTAGTAGCCTTGGAAATACTAGATATATTCATAAGTTTTACATTACATCATAAAATGAAAAACTACTATAACAACATAATGTTTCCACAGTCCACACTATAATCCCCTCATAATATCCCTGCAGGTCATTCATAACTTACATCTTCACTTCCTGGGAAAAATAAAACATAGAAAAGGGGTGAGCTCAAATGCCCAGTAAGGATAACAATATAGCGGAAACTTTCATCAATAAGAATAAACATTTAAGGCAATGTATAACTAAAACAAAAGCCTTATGAACTTCAACATAGTATGGCAAAAGTAAAAATGAAATAATGCCATTTACTTATTCACATGGATATTCTACTAATCGAATAATCACATGCAAAAATCAATAACCACTTTCATAATGTTGGAATGCATAATGCCAGACTATCATAACCACATAGTCAAGGCCTCGTGCCAAGACTACAAATAAGATTTTGTCAAGGCCTTGTGCCAAGACACTAGTTTGTCTCATGAGACCTACCGATGCATCGAGGAGCTATAGCGGGCTCCACCCGTCACTTATTAAGTCCAATGCATTCCCATATGAAAATGTTTAAACATAACATAAACATTCGTATTAAAACTAGAATACGAAATGTCAATAATTTCACCATAAACTATGAATGGTATAAAAATAGAACATCCACAGTCAAACATATCACAAAACCTTCAATACAATATAGAAGTTTTGTATCATAATAAATCAACTTCAAATAATCTTAAAATTCATCAAAGGATGTTGACATAGATGAAATCAAAATTCTTTTTAAAGAAATATCTCCTTTTATTTTGAAATCATTTAAGATCCATATAAAATAAAACATTTTCTTTGAAAATATTCTTATAAGCTTGTAATGGAAGCTTTGAAGATTTTATAATGGCGGAAAATAGCCGCACCCGCCGTATAAGTTAAAAAAAACATTCTTATCTCAATTCTGTCGAAAAGGTTAAAAAGGACCTTGTTTTGAAAACGACGGAAAGATTCCTTTATAAACCTCTTATAAAAAGTCAAACAAGGGTATAAATGAATTTAACCCATATTCTTGTAAATAGTAAAAATGTTTTGAAATACATTTTGAAGAAACATGGATGTGGATGATAACGAGATCCCAGTAGATTATTACGTGTAAACAACCTCGGATAAAGAAGAGATTGTGAAATAACCCTTACCTTGTACTTTTCCTTGGTTGGGGTAGGTTAACCTCCTGTATAATGGTGAAATAATTGTTATTAAATTATACAAGAATCATATATATTAATATGATATCATATATGATCTTTTAACATTGCTTTATTAATAATATCTTAGTATTATCGTCGTTTAGGGTGATAATCGATTCGTTCTTCTTAAATGTTTGGTTACGTAAGACATGTTTGTAATGGATAGATTATATCTTATTCATAATCAGAATGATATTAACATTATTTTTAACCCCAAAATGAGAATAAGACTTGGATGGATATGATGGAGAATGAATCTTATCGCGTTCGTGGAGACGGTAGTCCGTACGTACGCACGAACGCTACTTCCATTTAATTTTTATTTTAAAAGAATCAAATCCAAATGATACATAGGTATATTACTATTCCAGTATAATATAATATTTTATATATGTTACTTAAGTTCATTAACACCATCCTTTATACGTTCCATGTGTGGTATGAACGAGTCATATCATTTTAAGGGGGCGGTAGTCCGCACTTCCTCAAATGAAATTATCGTATGTATATACAACATGAAACGAAAAATGGTATGAAATAAAATGGAATTACCGAAGCTTATATATAAAATATATATCATTAATATCATATTTAATTACAGTGCCATCATAATGGCCACCATGAGAGGCGGTAAGATGTATTTGAACAATCATCGTTTCGTGAGGCGTTAGTTTGCCATCCACAGAAACATTATGTTCATCATCCATTAGATGGAGTTGTGTGTATGTGTAGTTTGAATACTTCTTATAACAACATCCTAGTATATTGAGAATACTGGTGTTGTTACAAAAGAAAGGAAATAAAAAGAGTTTGGGGGTTGAAGAAGCAAAATAAATGAAAATAATTTAAGAGAAATCGTTACCTTTAATTTAGGTAACTCACTTTGGTTGGAACCAAAGGACTTCTTGAAATGCTTTCTACCTAAGGGGAAGCTTCAAGGAGGAGGAGAGGGATGTGGGGAGCTTAGTTGGGCAGAGTTTGGACGAGCCAAGTGGCTTGAGAGGTGTGAGGAAAAGAGAAGGAGGAGTGCCCTTTTATAAGAGGGGTGAGGGGCACCTTTGGAAAAGCTAGAAATATTAATTTATAATAAATTCATATTCGGTTTCTAATGGCTCCAAAATTGACTATTCAAAGGTTAAGGTGGGGATAGGTCGAAAACAACTCAACCAATAGAATTTAGACAGGTTTGGGTACTTATATTAACATTATCTTTAAGTATTAACTCTAAGTTAATTAGTTTCACTTTTACAATGTCTCTTTGTATTTTTATATTATATGGTTAATAGACTTACCATATACATACAAGCGACCCCCAAGTGGTCCATTAATGATTAACCTATCATAATATAAGTCTCTTGGCCGAACCTTAGATTTTTAGGAATTTAATATCAATTAATAATATAATATTTGTTTTAAGAACTCTTTTATGTCAATTTTGACACTATTCAATAGTTGATTTTTGTGAAACTCATAACAGATTGATTAATTCGAACAAAGTCAATTAAATCAATCCTAATATATCCTATTATCCTAGAAAATTAGTGTAATTCATTAAAAGTTTCATATTATATTTATTTGGGTATTTATAATATCAATTATGTTAATTTTTTACTATTTTAGTAACTACTGCATCATCATTGTGTCATAAATAAAATAAATTATTTAATGTCTAAAAATTATAAATAAAACATCACTATGTAGGAAATCGTTTTAGCTTTCTAATGAATATTTATAATCGAAAATCCAACATGTATAACCCTATGTAAAAATTTTTCTTCTAAAAGATGTAAGCTTATGGCATTTTTATTTTTATTTTAACTTTATTAATATAATGTGTCCCTACCACATACAAGTGGCTCCAAGGGGTCCCCAAATTGACCCAAGGATGCCCATGGTCGGGTATGTGTCCACCAATAAGGTTAGGACACGTTCTAGGGTAATTTTGTATTACTATAATATTATTTTTTAACCCTTATTTACCGGATTTACCCTTTAACCATGGTAAATAAAATATTTACCGCAGTAATTATTCAAAATGTCTAAAAATAAAAGTTACCTATTTACACAATTTGAACATACTGATTCCAAATATGGAATCCATTTTTCTAAATTCAAAACACAGAAGTGGCAGAAATTAATTTAAAATTAATTCCCGCTGTCAAAACAAAAAGCGTGTTTTTAAGAGATAATAACTATCAAAAGATTGACACTTGTTTATGTTCGGTTTAATTGTAAAATTATGTCCAATGACCAACATTATATTAAGTGGTAAAAGTATATTCTAAATATACTTTAAAACCACTCAAATTAATAATTTATCACTATTAATTATTTTGATTAAAAAAGTTGTTTTTAATTAAAATTTAGTAATTTTCACTATTCATCAAAATATTAAAGTTATCCGAAAAGTACCAAAATTTCACCTTAGGCTAAATTTGATATTCCGAATCCAAAAATGAAGTCCATTTTTAAAAATAAAATATATATAATTTCAAAAATTAGGTATTACTATTCATAACGGCTAGTTTGATCGGTTGTGGTACGTGTTAAAACATGAAGTTGCGTACAACACACGCTACTGTTTTATTCAAAGGAAAGCGTACCGTGGAAGCTTGGGATGTTTCATTTTAAATTTTTTGATGTCCCCATTTAGTCAAAAAGTTTAAAATATTGTTTTTAAAAAGGTTTCACCATTAAAAGTTGATAAAAATGCAATACTTAAAATGAATCTGTTCTTGCATTATGACTAAGAAACTCATAATGTGGATTCTAAAATTATAAGGATTATATAAAGTTTAAAATTTAGTTAATACTATTCATGACCTCTTTTAATGGCATTTTTTTGTAAGTCAAGGTGTGATTGAACTCGGTGTTGCGTGTAGTACAAGTTATTGAATTATTTTGAAGAAATAACACATTATGAATTCTTGGGGTGTTACATTCTCCCCTCCTTCAATAAATTGCGTCCTCGCAATTTGAAATTGTTCTTAGAAAAAAAAAGGTTGAAAATAGAAAATATATTTGTGGGAAAACCCAAATCGGAAATTGGGTTACTAAAATTTAGTCTTAATATGAGGAAAAGAGAAATGAAAGGGTCACCACCAAATTATGATCTCGATTAGGAGAACATTGGTGGCAATTAGAGACATATAATTGGAGGAAAAACGTAAATATTTATAGGTAGTGATTGAGGTCATCAATCACAAACAAGTATAAAATTGAGGTCCTTAAACTCATCAATCTATGATGATTTGAAATACCATCGGTTCAACAAAACATAGGGTATTGGGATAACACATTTTTGACGTTTCAAAATATCTTAGTTGAAATACCACATCGAAAAATGAATTAACGAGGCCTCTATTTAAAATAAAGAGTGGAAAGTAAGAAGATTACCGAAAATAACTGGGGTTCCATGTAGGAAAATATGGATATGGAGGAGAAATCTAACCATCAATTATCCGATGGAGAGTGGTAGAGAACATGGCTATGAAAAGGCCAACAATCCCAAAGCCATAAATTAGTGATGATATAAGGTACCATCTAGGAAAACATTTTTGTTCTATGTTCCTTTTATTAATGTTGAGGAATTTATTTATGAGATTGGATAAGATCATAAGGAGATATACTTACTTTATAATTATAGTTTTATCCTTTAATAAATTTCTACCACAACTCATCTTTCACTCTAAAAGATAATAGAATGTAAAAAATTCTATTTACACTATTCGTATAGGGTTCCAAAATAAACGAATTTATAATTCATCTACCAGATCTTTTAAAAAAACTACATTATTTAATCCAGGACATCTCTTGGGCCAGTGGTATGTGATACACCCTTGTCGCCCTTCGGTTGCGGGTTCAAGTCTCGCAGCCTTGCCGGACGCGACGGGTTGCCGCCCGACCTCCGGGTTGTCCTTTTATGGCAATCCAAAATAATCCAAACTAGAACTATCCAAAATACTTCTGTCCAAACTCATAGTCCAACATTTATAAGGAAGGTAAGCATAATGTAGATTCTTTTTACCCCGTAATAGAATATGAATACCTTCATCATGTATTCTTTAATACACTGAAACATCCTGAATTACCATATTCCTTATTGATTACATTCATGCTCCCTTATTCCATATAGAATGTTGGATATACTTCATTAATCCAAAAATGTTTTAAACCCCAACAATGATGGAATATACAAATCATTAATCAGTTCCAAGGTAGTCAATAATATCCAATATAATTTATCCAAAACAATCACATATTATTCCAAAATCACTACCTCAGTATCAGAACTATATTATGATTTAACATTCTCTCAACCATATATTTTCCAAAAATTTATCCTGCTATTGAGTCACTTTTCTGTGTTCCACACAATCTCAAGTCCTTAATGAAATAGTACTGCAGTACAATCCTTATATACTCCATGATTATTGTAACAAGTACATTGTTGATACAACACTCAATTGACATAGTCAACATAAGAACTCTAATCATTCCTCTTCATCTGTGGTAGTATCATAACTTGATTATTATCCAATAACATCATTTGCGGCATAGTCTGATGACTGGGACATAGGTTCGCGTAGTGTCCAAACTCCTTGCAAATGAAGCATTGTACATTTAAAACCATTTTCTCACCCTTGTAGTCACGTACTTTGTGCCCTTTTCCTCCACACTTATAACAAACTCCCATTCCTTTCAGGCAAGTTCCAGGGTGTTTCTTTCCACAGTTACCACATATGGGAAAATTCTTCTTTTCCCTTTTCCCTTTATCCATCTTTCTCTCTTCCATCCTTTTCTTCTCTTGATTCCCTTCAAAGCCATAGGACTCAGTAAACTCTTTACTTATCTTATCAACACATGATATTATTTCTTCATATGTTGATAATACATGGGAGAATATTTATCTTATAAATTCTAGCTTAAGACCATGAAAGATATGATCCTTCCTTCTCTTTGAATCATGTGTATTTCTGGAGTTCTCATTTCTTCTACTGGGCGCCATTTCTAAACAATGGCATACACTAGATCAGTTTATGAATCAAAATACATAATCCCATACTTATAAAACACTTAACATAAATTGAACTATTTATGGATATAATCCATAATCATAAGAATGTTTTCTTTGAGGAAGTATATACTCATAATCCCTTCAAAATGATTTGTAAAGAAGATGAGAGTTATCCTAAGCATATCCCCCGGGAGTGTCGTAACCAAGAGTGCAGCAAGGCCCGTTGTCGTGCACCAGTTCTCGTTCGAGTCTAGCTCAAAGCGGTGTTTTCGGGTTTTACCCCTAGGTACATCTGTGCCAGAGCCGCCTCTACCTGCTCGTATCCAGACAGGGATGTATTGCTCGGAAAACTCACAAAATCTCTACAATACCAAAATTCTAGGAAGTTCTTCTATACTAATCCTCAAAGTTCATCTTAGGTCTATGTGCTCTAATCAGAGTTTATCTAAATCTAGCTTCCAAGGTTTGTACTAAACTTCCTCTGATACCAACTGTAACGCCCCGACCCCAGCTACCCAGAGTCGGTGCATTACTTCGTAACATTGGTATGATCACAAGAAAGATCAAATCTCGAAAGACCGATTGGTTTAGTAGCCTTGGAAATACTAGATATATTCATAAGTTTTACATTACATCATAAAATGAAAAACTACTATAACAACATAATGTTTCCACAGTCCACACTATAATCCCCTCATAATATCCCTGCAGGTCATTCATAACTTACATCTTCACTTCCTGGGAAAAATAAAACATAGAAAAGGGGTGAGCTCAAATGCCCAGTAAGGATAACAATATAGCGGAAACTTTCATCAATAAGAATAAACATTTAAGGCAATGTATAACTAAAACAAAAGCCTTATGAACTTCAACATAGTATGGCAAAAGTAAAAATGAAATAATGCCATTTACTTATTCACATGGATATTCTACTAATCGAATAATTACATGCAAAAATCAATAACCACTTTCATAATGTTGGAATGCATAATGCCAGACTATCATAACCACATAGTCAAGGCCTCGTGCCAAGACTACAAATAAGATTTTGTCAAGGCCTTGTGCCAAGACACTAGTTTGTCTCATGAGACCTACCGATGCATCGAGGAGCTATAGCGGGCTCCACCCGTCACTTATTAAGTCCAATGCATTCCCATATGAAAATGTTTAAACATAACATAAACATTCGTATTAAAACTAGAATACGAAATGTCAATAATTTCACCATAAACTATGAATGGTATAAAAATAGAACATCCACAGTCAAACATATCACAAAACCTTCAATACAATATAGAAGTTTTGTATCATAATAAATCAACTTCAAATAATCTTAAAATTCATCAAAGGATGTTGACATAGATGAAATCAAAATTCTTTTTAAAGAAATATCTCCTTTTATTTTGAAATCATTTAAGATCCATATAAAATAAAACATTTTCTTTGAAAATATTCTTATAAGCTTGTAAGGGAAGCTTTGAAGATTTTATAATGGCGGAAAATAGCCGCACCCGCCGTATAAGTTAAAAAAAATATTCTTATCTCAATTCTGTCGAAAAGGTTAAAAAGGACCTTGTTTTGAAAACGACGGAAAGATTCCTTTATAAACCTCTTATAAAAAGTCAAACAAGGGTATAAATGACTTTAACCCATATTCTTGTAAATAGTAAAAATGTTTTGAAATACATTTTGAAGAAACATGGATGTGGGTGATAACGAGATCCCAGTAGATTATTACGTGTAAACAACCTCGGATAAAGAAGAGATTGTGAAATAACCCTTACCATGTACTTTTCCTTGGTTGGGGTAGGTTAACCTCCTGTATAATGGTGAAATAATTGTTATTAAATTATACAAGAATCATATATATTAATATGATATCATATATGATCTTTTAACATTGCTTTATTAATAATATCTTAGTATTATCGTCGTTTAGGGTGATAATCGATTCGTTCTTCTTAAATGTTTGGTTACGTAAGACATGTTTGTAATGGATAGATTATATCTTATTCATAATCAGAATGATATTAACATTATTTTTAACCCCAAAATGAGAATAAGACTTGGATGGATATGATGGAGAATGAATCTTATCGCGTTCGTGGAGACGGTAGTCCGTACGTACGCACGAACGCTACTTCCATTTAATTTTTATTTTAAAAGAATCAAATCCAAATGATACATAGGTATATTACTATTCCAGTATAATATAATATTTTATATATGTTACTTAAGTTCATTAACACCATCCTTTATACGTTCCATGTGTGGTATGAACGAGTCATATCATTTTAAGGGGGCGGTAGTCCGCACTTCCTCAAATGAAATTATCGTATGTATATACAACATGAAACGAAAAATGGTATGAAATAAAATGGAATTACAGAAGCTTATATATAAAATATATATCATTAATATCATATTTAATTACAGTGCCATCATAATGGCCACCATTAGAGGCGGTAAGATGTATTTGAACAATCATCGTTTCGTGAGGCGTTAGTTTGCCATCCACAGAAACATTATGTTCATCATCCATTAGATGGAGTTGTGTGTATGTGTAGTTTGAATACTTCTTATAACAACATCCTAGTATATTGAGAATACTGGTGTTGTTACAAAAGAAAGGAAATAAAAAGATTTTTGGGGTTGAAGAAGCAAAATAAATGAAAATAATTTAAGAGAAATCGTTACCTTTAATTTAGGTAACTCACTTTGGTTGGAACCAAAGGACTTCTTGAAATGCTTTCTACCTAAGGGGAAGCTTCAAGGAGGAGGAGAGGGATGTGGGGAGCTTAGTTGGGCAGAGTTTGGACGAGCCAAGTGGCTTGAGAGGTGTGAGGAAAAGAGAAGGAGGAGTGCCCTTTTATAAGAGGGGTGAGGGGCACCTTTGGAAAAGCTAGAAATATTAATTTATAATAAATTCATATTCGGTTTCTAATGGCTCCAAAATTGACTATTCAAAGGTTAAGGTGGGGATAGGTCGAAAACAACTCAACCAATATAATTTAGACAGGTTTGGGTACTTATATTAACATTATCTTTAAGTATTAACTCTAAGTTAATTAGTTTCACTTTTACAATGTCTCTTTGTATTTTTATATTATATGGTTAATAGACTTACCATATACATACAAGCGACCCCCAAGTGGTCCATTAATGATTAACCTATCATAATATAAGTCTCTTGGCCGAACCTTAGATTTTTAGGAATTTAATATCAATTAATAATATAATATTTGTTTTAAGAACTCTTTTATGTCAATTTTGACACTATTCAATAGTTGATTTTTGTGAAACTCATAACAGATTGATTAATTCGAACAAAGTCAATTAAATCAATCCTAATATATCCTATTATCCTAGAAAATTAGTGTAATTCATTAAAAGTTTCATATTATATTTATTTGGGTATTTATAATATCAATTATGTTAATTTTTTACTATTTTAGTAACTACTGCATCATCATTGTGTCATAAATAAAATAAATTATTTAATGTCTAAAAATTATAAATAAAACATCATTATGTATTAATTCGTTTTAGCTTTCTAATGAATATTTATAATCGAAAATCCAACATGTATAACCCTATGTAAAAATTGTTCTTCTAAAAGATGTAAGCTTATGGCATTTTTATTTTTATTTTAACTTTATTAATATAATGTGTCCCTACCACATACAAGTGGCTCCAAGGGGTCCCCAAATTGACCCAAGGATGCCCATGGTCGGGTATGTGTCCACCAATAAGGATAGGACACGTTCTAGGGTAATTTTGTATTACTATAATATTATTTTTTAACCCTTATTTACCGGATTTACCCTTTAACCATGGTAAATAAAATATTTACCGCAGTAATTATTCAAAATGTCTAAAAATAAAAGTTACCTATTTACACAATTTGAACATACTGATTCCAAATATGGAATCCATTTTTCTAAATTCAAAACACAGAAGTGGCAGAAATTAATTTAAAATTAATTCCCGCTGTCAAAACAAAAAGCGTGTTTTTAAGAGATAATAACTATCAAAAGATTGACACTTGTTTATGTTCGGTTTAATTGTAAAATTATGTCCAATGACCAACATTATATTAAGTGGTAAAAATATATTCTAAATATACTTTAAAACCACTCAAATTAATAATTTATCACTATTAATTATTTTGATTAAAAAAGTTGTTTTTAATTAAAATTTAGTAATTTTCACTATTCATCAAAATATTAAAGTTATCCGAAAAGTACCAAAATTTCACCTTAGGCTAAATTTGATATTCCGAATCCAAAAATGAAGTCCATTTTTAAAAATAAAATATATATAATTTCAAAAATTAGGTATTACTATTCATAACGGCTAGTTTGATCGGTTGTGGTACGTGTTAAAACATGAAGTTGCGTACAACACACGCTACTGTTTTATTCAAAGGAAAGTGTACCGTGGAAGCTTGGGATGTTTCATTTTAAATTTTTTGATGTCCCCATTTAGTCAAAAAGTTTAAAATATTGTTTTTAAAAAGGTTTCACTATTAAAAGTTGATAAAAGTGCAATACTTAAAATGAATCTGTTCTTGCATTATGACTAAGAAACTCATAATGTGGATTCTAAAATTATAAGGATTATATAAAGTTTAAAATTTAGTTAATACTATTCATGACCTCTTTTAATGGCATTTTTTTGTAAGTCAAGGTGTGATTGAACTCGGTGTTGCGTGTAGTACAAGTTATTGAATTATTTTGAAGAAATAACACATTATGAATTCTTGGGGTGTTACATACGTAGAAAAATAGGAGAGGATGTGCTCGATGATCTGATCATACAGGTTCGGTGGATTTTGAGGAGGCTTTGGCTTGATGTTGGAAGACTAGTTCATGGAGGATATTTATAGGACTGGATGAAAATGGAGTGGTGAGATTGGAACTAGAGGGAGGGACACTCGAAGACACCACATTCCACATACTATCTTCTCATACTGTATGTGGGGGATCCACATACCATAGTGGTATGCAGGTAGAGGGGTCATCTTGCGTACCGAAGAATTACGTCGGCATGTGTATGGACCACTTCATACCTATGTGGTATGTGGTGTTGGATTCAATCCACCATGCTGCTTTAGGTTTTATCCATGTACAAACACTGTATACATCACAGGGTTTGATCCTCATAGTGATACACTATACATAGGGTCGTATTGAAGGAGGGTCCTGGAACCTGTCATTTGTGGGGAGTTTATCTGCAAGGAATTTGTGGTTCGTGATGACACCAATCAAGTTTTTGGTTTACCCATTATTATTAAGTTCTTTATATTTATGGATTGCGGCTGTTTATACCTACAGAAATGTGGTTCATTGTTGGAACTTCGTCAATTATTCGAAACTAAATCATGGATCCTCTTTGATTCTTTCTTCCAATCTCTAGTGTCTCCTCCATGCTTTCTTCATCTGCCCTCTTCTTCTTCCTCATGTTCTCCTTTTATAGAGAATTGGGTAAAATCATATATAGGGTCATATAACACCATTTGTATAATCCCGTGAAGATATATCTTAATCAGTGGAATAATCATCCAACCGGGGTTTGTGAAGACTATGATTTAGGATTCAGGTTTCATGAAACCCAACATATTTGCTTAATTCAATAATTGTTGAGTTCACAGGATGGTATGTACATTTCATTCGTGCACATGATTCTGCAAATGATGTAGTTCATGAATTCTTGGGTTTTCTGTCCATCTATCCATGGGCCAGCGCCTCATGGGTCCTTCTAGTACTGGTGGTTCATGATTCATGCATTTTGAAAACCCTTCCCAGTGGTGGTACATGAGCTACTTAAAACTCATGAGAAATATTATTTCCTTAAGTTTCTTCCAAATTTTTCAATTCAATTATCATATATTTTCTTTGTTAGACCTGTATGAATTCCTAATTTCTTATGAAAAGCGTTTTTGAGAGTATTTACTTCCCTTTGTAATGTTTTCATGGCCCTACCTATTCCCCCCACTAGAATGGGGTCTATTTGGAATGAATATATGACTATTCCGATGTAAAAGCGGTCAAGAACTGAATTTGTTTGTGGTAGAATAGATAGGTTTGGTAAATAGGGGACCACACCTATTTATAAGGTAACAAGTCATTTGTTTTTTACTGTATCTCATGGAGAAATGTGATTTCAACCCCCTATGGATTTCTCTATGTTCGCATACTGTCTCCTTTGAAAAATGTGTATTCGTGAACCACTCGATACGTGTCATGAACTAATCTCTTCACAATTTCTTCCACCCACTAACCCAATATTGGGATTCCAAAACTGCATTGTGGAATTTGAAACCGAAGTTTGAACATTCACGTATGATCATTCTATGCAATTTTTGTGTTCTTCACACTGAGCAAAAACCAAAAAATGGAACATTAAGCCTTAATAATCCGAACATAAACTCTTAAACAACATTCCTTGAATATCAGCATAGCGAGGCCTTGGTTTGTTGTTTCTTCAGTCTATGAAACCTTCTATTTGCTCGCCCAAGCTCTATGGGCCATTTCCTCATAGGTCTTTCGCATATCACGACTATACATAGTATAGCTTCTGCGTACCACTACAGTATGTGGAAAATTTCTTCCATGTTCTGTGAATTATGTAGTAAATGGTTTCCACGTACCATTTCTAGGAAGAGTACATGGAAGCTCCATTCAAACCCTCTTTTAAGTCCCTTTTCCATTTTATGTGACCTTTATCCAACATGTTTCTTATTGGACTGAATTTTTGTGGGATTTTAGATCTTTTTGTGCATGCAGAAATGGATTTTCTACAGATTTTGAAGAAATCAACCAAGACAAGGGAATCCATGGTTGAGAACACTAAGGATCAACTTTAATCCTACATTGTTCCTTGGGATAGCTTCTAAAAATATCTACTTATGCCAGAGCTTCTGGATTTCCCATTATCTGGGCAGTTTCCACTATGGAATTGTTATTCTTGATTACATTCCTTTTCCATTGGCTGACCCTAATACTCCTTTCAGTCTCCTAGAATCATCACAAGGTCATGATCGACCAATAATTCATCAAAAATAGAATTCAAATCTACTCTAAATCAATAGAATATGTTCATATTAAAAGGTTAGGTGTAGGCTTAGATCAATCACAGGTGTCTCCACACTGCCTTGAGACTAGTCACCCAGGAGTACTCATCCATTATCAACCTTTCCCGAGAAAACCCTAATGGTTGGTGGAGAACCAACTGGGACCTATGTTCCATAGTATTCTTCTCTAACGAATGGTCCTGATAATTCTAGGTACACCAAACCTTTTTGGAGTCCCCAAATTAGTTGTTGGTGGTGAACTTATACCAAGAAGACTGGGTCTCTTAGTTCCCAACTTTCTCTCTGTGAAAAATCCTACCTGATCTGCTGAGCTATTGGTGTTCAATAACCAACAAATTCTATTTTCCACATGAGGAGGTGGAAATTTTATTATGGGGCGTCCACCAGCTTAGAGGGCTCCCCATCCATGGAAAAATTTATGATGGATTTATTTTAGTAGTTTCTACTTCAGGTGATACCAACCATGGGTCCCCATTTACAAGGAGCCTACTGGTTATGGAAAAGGGATTACTTGATCAACCCATTTAGGCTCAATCTATATTCCCATTTGAGGATTGGATAGGGTCATTTTTACAAGTGAATATGCCTAAGATGAGATCCATTTGTAGTTGAACTCATCCAACCTGTTAGTCTTGACAAATTCCAGGATCATTTTACGCCACCCTCGAAGCGGGATGATATACTACCAGGGGATATGATCTTCAACTGAATGTGCCACCTATTATTTGATTAGCAGGTTTATTTACCATGTTTTTTAGAGGATGGATCATCCCATAAAATGGCATATATACTAGGGTTAGGGTTTGCACTCTGATGATGGCGTCTGTGCTGGTAGAGGGTCAACAAATTAATTTGTCCATTCGTACTATTTTCTGACATTATGAGTTTTTGGGGCAGATATGAGAAGGTAAACCTCTATATCATCTCAGCAGACCATTTCAATTCATATATTTGTGGATACAAGAGCACTTCCATGTCTATAAATATTGACACACAGTGGGGGTTCATCGGTATGACATTGAACCTAGCCTTCTTAACATCATTTTTGTTCATCTTATGACATTATGCATTAGGAATTTTTTTAGGATTCCAAATGAATATTCTTGATTCTCAGTTTTACTACACCCTACCCCTCATGGGTCATTAAGGCATGACAGGGGAGTTTATTCATAGGAACATTCAAACATTATCACGCTTCGGGATGGTATGCTCACTAACTGTATAGATCGAGTGGCCATCTGTTAGCCATACCTCACTTAGTAGTTTTCCAGGAAATTGCAGTGCCATCAACAGATTGCACTTCTTCCTTCCATTCAGTTAAGGGGAGATTCTCATCCCATAATTCTTTTTATTTATTTCTTATAATGATATGGGAAGGTGTCACTATATAGGTTATAATCCCTAATATGACGATATCAACTTTTATGTAACTAGAATATGCTCAATAGTGGGTAGACTATTACTCTAACGGGGTGAGGAGAAGTCCAATTCAATAGGTCCAAAATCCTTTAACCATCCTTAACCTCATATTGACCATGATGTTTGTACCATATATTCCTTCTTCTATGGTGACTATTATGGTCGCACCACCTATTCATGTCCATGTGGTGAGTGTTATGGCTATACCTTCTACTCCTTTCCCTATGGTGAAAATACGCTCGATCTACCGTTAGATAATTCTTGAAGGGGCTCCATATATGTGTCTGATCATACTGGGGAGTGATTTAGAATAATCCCCTCCTTTGTTTATTGCCCACATCCCTAATGAGTCTGGCCCGAATAGAGTGTCATCGGATACCTCGAAAGTTGTGGCTAGTCCTCAGCGTCTGGCTCCAGCAGTCGAACCATATGAGGGTATGGAGGGCACCCCATCATGGGTAACCAATATTAGGTCCCTCCCCACTCCTGTAATGATGCTTCCTTCCTATTAAATTGTTTTGATAGGGGAGTACCAAGGCCCTTGTGTTGGAGGTGGGCATTAGGTTGTGTCAAAACAAGAATGGCCTCATTTATGCACCCTTTTCGTGGAAACAGCTATGGCTAGCTTTTCTGATGAAACTGATAACTTTAGGTGGTTATTTACTAAGTTGGATTTTTGTGTCTTTTATTATTAGCTTCTACACCTTATTATCTACTGGATTTTTATAGCCTAGGAAGACCTCACTTTTTTTAGGGTAAACTTTCCCAATTCAATTCTTCTCATCATCAGGTAACAGCTTTCCAAGATGTTTTAGAGGAACTCAATCACCTGAAGGCTGAATAAGAGAAGGATTGTGATTTTGTGATTGCCAAAAAGGAGGATCTGTGAGAATGTGAGAATTTCATAGCTAGGTTTAAGGCTCAAATAGCCTCTTCAGGTGATGATTATGAAGTTATTTAGAAGAAAGGGTGGTACCTTAAAGTCATTTTGGAATGTGTGCACCTGACGGTCAGAGTAGAAGTGGAAGAAAGAGATTCTTTATAGTAATATCTTAATGAACTGTGATAGTCACTTTCCATTTTTTTTAAAAAGGGTGAGTTCAGCCTTACTATAACTTTCCCAAATCGGGATGTACTCATTTTCTTTTGAAACTATGGAGAGACTCTGAACTGGGATGTTCCTCCATATTTTGTTGAACTTAATGAAACTAATATTTCTTACAATACTTCTTCTTTTGATTTTACTATCATTTCAATTAATCAAAATCAACCATATAAGAATTAATTAGGACATGTATTAATTTTAAACCATGATTCGAAACTAGTAAATTGAAATAATCGAATCAAACTCTAATTTTTTTTGGATCCACAAGACTCGGTGAGAATAGTTTGACTATTTCTGGGGTCTCATGGAAAACCTCATGATCTTTTGTGTCTTTTTCAGTATTACCCTATTTTTTCTAAGCCTGTTTGATATGGGCTTAGTGGTTATAACATGATTTTTTCCTAGGCCTCCCTTTTTGGTTTTTTGACCTAACAAGATTTATATATATTTGGCGTATTTTATATCTCAACATTTTTTTGGCCAAACCATACATAGTATAGGTTTAATGAGCTAGTAATATACTTTTATCCAAGGGTTCCCTTCACGGGTTTTCACATTGGCTGGTATTGTATCATTTTTACTGGAAATTTATAGTCTTGGAAATCAGACTTATTACTAATATTATAGGTCAAACATCATTGACCAAATCGTGAAGTTACATGGGCCTTGATTTGGGATTCATTATCCAAGAATTTCCTAATAATATCAGACGTGAATGAGGGATTTTTATTGACCCCAAATTTGAGAGTTTTGGATGCATATGAGGCTTTAAATCCATTTTAGGCATACTGAGGTAGGAGAGGACTCTCTAGAGGATAATTTTCATTTGAATTATGGTTGTTTTGTAGGATACATATGTAGAGCCACTGGGTCATGATGTGCATAGACATACAAAGTTGTCTGCAGAACATCGGCCTTCCATCTCTGATGGCCTGTGTGAATTTATAACACTTTGGGTTTGTTTTGAGGATTGGGGCCATAGTGGGTGACCTATTTGAGAAATTTTTTCTGAATGTATTAGGGGAATTTGTGCCATCTTTGAATGGAAAACCACTCCCACATGAACTTTTCTCTTGTATGGGAGAGACAGGGAATTATCAGTTCAATTAGAAATGATTTTCATTATTAGGAATTTGAAAATGGAAATATATGTAAGCCATTACATATGGGATTCCCAAATATGGAGAGTTATATGGGACATAAATGTCATAAAGGCATATAAAAACTAGAAGGGACCCTCCTAATGATGAATTTACCTTTGGTAGATGGTCGTTTTGTAGGCGACATATGCAGAGCCACCGGGGCATGATGTGCATATTTAAACAAAAATATCTTCAGGAAAATAGTCTTCCAACTCTAATGACTATGAGGATTATAGAGATTGAGACCTTTCTGGACATGGTACATGTCTTATGAAATAGGGTTTACCTAATCATGAAAGCGATAATTTCCTTGGATGAACATTATAGGGAAACCCAGAAATAAGTGGGGGTATCTATTTTTCATATGTGGATCAACTTCATGCATGAGGATGGGGTATCTTTATTGTACATAAGTTTCAAGAGATACTATAGGTGAATTGGGCTAGGATGTTCTGATATACCCAGGATGTGGGTAGGAAAGAGTTTGGAAACCATGAATTTTAGGGTTCCTGAATTAGGAGGTTTGTCATGATGCTCGGAAGCTGTCTGGCATAATGAGGTTGGATAGGAATCTCTTGAGGAATAATTTTACTTTGGTTCACTCATGGGATCATGTAATCCCCTATAAAGATCTAACTCATATTCATGGTGAGGAATTCTTCCCATATTTGGAGTACCCGGTAGTTTAACATCATATGGACAGGACTTAGGGTTCCTTTTAGGGAAGGTAACTGTAACATGCCTTTTAGGGTCATGCTGCTTGGACCAAAACTCCTAGACTGATTCAGCATGATATCAAAGTGGATCCCATAATGAGGTCCCTAATCTCACATGATCTATGTTCTATGGGATAAATAAGGGATTACAAGGATTCCATATCACCACATAAGAATAGAATAATCAATGGGAGGGAGCATTTTATACTTAACCAATGTTATTAAGTTTAAAATCAGGTAGCAAGGACAATTTACACAAAATTTATCATCAAGTGGGGTGGATTTATAGTAATACCAACATAAAATGAGGGAAATATGACCAATCTTAAGTATCCCTATAGATAGGAATTGGCTGGGGATTCTCTAATTTGATTTAACTTGTTCACAGAGAAAGAGGATATTTCAATATTTTCTATCGCTAGATACAGACTGTAGAGTTCAAGTCCACCACAGATCTTCTCAGGGGGTAATCAAGTAACAAAATATTCCCAATGAACATTCCTTGTAGTTTTCTTTAATCACACTAGATGGGAAGGCATTTCGTTTGAGGAAGTCATGCCAATATAGGAATCTAAGCATTGTCGTTGAGCGGTGCAGTTTAATGTTGTTTAGTCGGGACATATCATTCCATGCATTTTAGCATCATGAAATAAGGATGTTTTCCAGTTAAGTTTAGATTCATGCAGTGAGGACATTATGTTGTACAGTTCAGAGTCAGGCAGTGAGGACAATATAATGTGCAGTTTATAGCCATGCGGTGAGGACATTATGTTGTGCAGTTTATAGTCATGTAGAGAGGACATCCTATCACAAAGACCATAAATAGATTTGAGTTAATTGTGGTCAGGATATTCTAGAATTCATTATATATGAGTGATGATAGAAGTTGTAAACCGCAGTCTTGGGGTCCTTGGATCATGAGGAATGTCAAGGGGATTGGAATACATTGGGAGATCTAAGGTAGGAGATGACTCTCCTGAGAACTAATTTTCCATTCGTTGATGGCTGTTTTTTAGGAGAAAAATGTTGAGCCACCTGGGAATGATGTGAATTATCAAAAACGTTGTCCACAGGAAACTAACCTGCTTTATCTGATGGCCATGAATGTTTATGGGGACCCAAGCTTTCCTGGAGTTTGGAGTTTGACAAACAAGAATGATGTATCAATGAATTTAAAAAATATCCAGACCATGATCATCCAGGAACTACTGAAGATTCTACATAGATCTGACTCATGTGTAAGGGAAATCAAGATTTCTTCACTCCTTATGAGTGTCAGAGTTCAAACATGGAATTTCCTTTTTATCTTTAAATTTGTTTTGTAGGAAATTGGGGGCATGTTTGAGATCTAGTAACGTTGAGAATCAAGTCATACATGAATCTTGAGGAACCTTGCAGTTTAATGTCATATGGTTAGGACCTTTTATATATTCCCTTATAGACGTCTGATGAAGTAATGGAGAAAGGATAATTGTTGTTTTTTTGGGATGCTGGATCAGGATAAAGGATTCAAACTTAACTATGTATCCTGCTGATGAATGGGAATCAAGCCATATGTAGTTCTGAAAGTTCTCTACAACGTTCTGGTCCATGTGTAGGGACATGAGAGGGAATTTTTTCTTTAATTGGTGGTGGGTCCTAGATGGTAAATATTTGCATAACTACATTTCCTATAAGGGAAGGAATCAAGACATGCATAGTTTTAAATTTTCCCTACACTGATATGACTTATACAAAAGATTAGGGGCATTTTCATTTTATCCTCTATGTGTGTTGGGTCTATCATATTCCTCTATAGTTTGTTTATGTGAGGGAATCCTTACCACTGATCCTAAGATCATGTGAGTTATACTCAATGTGATAAACAAATAGTGACAATGAATTCCTGGATAATATGGAGTGATAGAAGATACAATAGAGGAATTTTTTCCATGTGGTGTTAAGTTAATATTGAGGTTCGAGGTGTCTCTTTGTATCCCACTAATGAATTGGAATAAATCTGTACATAGTTATTTGAGGACTGTACAGTTTTTACTCATGCGATAAGGATGATTTATGATATGTGGTTTAATATCTTAGAGCTAGGATGTTAGGTGGTGTAGTTTAGAATCATGCAGCAAGCACATTGGTATCACAGTTTAATGTCGTGTTTCAAGAACTATTAACATATATTTTAATGTTATGTGGTCTGGATAATAACTCATTGTTTAGGGTAATATAGTTTGGACCATATACGTCATTTTTACCCAAATTACATCTTCAAAAACCATGCACTGGTGCGATTTGTGATGAGATGTTCATCAATTGATATCAAGGAATATGCTCCATTGTAATAGAAATTGTGTATGACATATGGTCCCTCTAAATTTGACTCATTCATTCGGGGTTTCTTCCTAAGTATCATCGGATGTCTGAGAACCAACACCATCTCTCCTTCAAGGAAAGAGACAAGGAGAAACTTGTTGTTGAAGTCTCATGCGATCAAAATTTGGTATAATTACAAATGATGTAATGTGTGGATCATTTTATCATCTATCTTCTCCAACTCATAAAACTATTTATGGTATTTCTCATCCATAGAAATTTGATCAAAAATGGCCACATGTAGTGATGGAAATTTAATTAAAATGGGAAATACTACATATGCCTCATATACTAATGATTACGGGGTTTCCTAGGTGGTAGTACAGGTCGTGGTCCGGTAATCCCATAAAACATAAAGGAGCATATCTGTCCATGATTTATTATATTTTTCTACCATCTTCTGAATTTAATTGGATAAAGTCTTGTTGAAAGCCTTTATCTGACTGTTGGCAGGTGCATTGTAGCGAGATGAATGGTTAGCTTTGATTCCATACTCCTGGTATAATTTTTCCAAATCAGCAGAGCAGAAGTTGGTCCCATTTTCTGTTTATATATCATGAGGTACACCAAATCAGGTAATGATGTAGGCCTTCACAAATCTAACAATGCTTTTTCCCCGACCTCTTTATGGGGTACATCTTAGGCCTATTTGGAGAAAAAGTTGGTTGCTATGAGAATGAACATGAATTTTATAGATGTGGCATGAGGATATTGTCACACAATATTCATCCCCCATATGGAAAATAGCCAAGAGTACTTAGTTGTGTGCAGTAGATCTGGGGGTCGGTTGATAAAATTGGCATGAACATGGGAGAAATGGAACTTCTTGATAAATTATGTATAATTATGTATCGTAGTGGTCCAATAGTATCCAAGCCTTCGAATTTGATGAGAGATATTCATAGCTAATTGTTTTTCTCCACAAGATTTGGTGTGCACTTATGTCATGGTGACAACAGTATCTTCTCCATCGATGCACCCGAGAAGGACTCTGTCAAGGCCTTGTTTGAAGAGAACCTTTTCTTGGTTTATGTTGTTGTGTAAGACAATGTTGGTTTCCCACCTTTGAATCTGTTTTCTTCAAGACCTATATATTGGGAGTTCCCCCTTTGTAGGTAATATTATACGGGTTCATCTAGCTGGTGGTGTGACAATAAGGCTTTGAAACAGGGGTTATCTTGTCGATTCCCTTTATATTATTTTTCAAAATAAAGAGACCATTTGATGGTGGGAAATGCTGATGAATTTTTTATCCTAGACTGGGTCAGCCATGGTTTTAACAACATTTTCCAATGCATCGACTTGAGCATTTTGTGACCAAGGGACATAGGTCAGTGTCGTATCAGAAGAGAATTCTTCCCCCAGTTCTCAAACATGGTTCATCAAGGGGGAAATACTTCTTTTATAATGGCATAATCATCATTGACTTACTTGATGAACAATATTGAATTAACTTTTATCCTTAGGTTTTTTCTCGTGCATGAAGTGCCAACTCTAGACCTGTAATGAGGGACTAGTATTCTACATCATTATTTGTGCACCGAAGTAGGAATAAGTAAGGCAATACGGCTTTATCTGGGGTTATGAGTATAACAGCCAGCCCCACTATGTTGATCTTGGGATCCTGCATCCTTTTCCCTATTAGGCTCCAAGAAGCACTGTCTAAGTACATTTCCCATGCCTAGGGACCCTCTTGGGAAGATTATACTTCTTCATCAGTAAATTTATTATCCAATGGGGTTATTTCTTTTGAGGGGTGGTCCTCTAGAATTTCTTCTAACTCGTGGGATTTGATGGATTTATGGGGAACATTCCATATGTAGAACTATTGTAGGATGACTTCCCACCATGATAGGAATCTAGTTAGCCTGAGAAAATTGAGGATATACTTGAGCAGCTTGTAGTGGGAGACCAAATTGACCATGTGGTGCTATATCTAATGCCTGAATTATTGAACTTTGAAGATTATGGCAAGGCAATTCTTTTCAATTCTTGAATATTGAGTCTCATCAAAGATCATTTTTTGTCTGAGGTAATTGAGATTGTGCTTTCTTCTGGTATCATTCTTCCATGTGAGGAAAAAACCTAATAACTTTTTTAAGGAATTTACATACAAAATGAGTGGTCTCCCCTCAACTAAAGTCATCAAAACTGGTGGGATTAGGATATATCTTTTTATATTGTCGAATGCTTCATGAAAAGAATTATCTTACTCATATGTAACATCTTTATTCATTAACATGGTGAAAGGAAAACATATACCCACAAGGTTGGAAATGAAGAGCCTAATGTAGGGAAGGTTCCCCTGGAGACCCCTAAGCATAGTGAGGATGTGAGGTGGACACATTCCAAGGATGGATTTTATCTTCTTAGGGTCATCTTCAATGTTGCGATGAATATGACAAAGATAGGTAATTTCCTAGAGTTAATGCAAAAAGTACAATTTAGGGGATTCATATTTAAACTATGTTTTCATAGTTTGTTAAAGATGGTTTCATGATTTTTCAGGTGGTTTGAGTGCTGTCGTGATTTAACCACTAGATCATCGATGTAGAACTCGAACAATTTTCATAGTAAGGGATTTAAAATTTCAAGCATGGCATGCTGATATGTAGTCCCAAAATTTTTTAGACCAAAGGGAATCAACTTATAACATAACACTCCCTGGGAGCCCGGAAATTAGAAGCATATTTATCTCCTCAGGACATTCAGAACTGGTTGTATCTAGAATAACCATCCATGAAAAAGAGGGCCTCATATATGGTGGTTGCATCAATCAATAATTCTATGATGGAGACAGAGAAATCATATTTTGAGAAGTGTCGATTGATGTACCTGAAGTCGATGGAAGCTCTAGTCAATCCATTCATATTTTTGACAGGGACTATGTTTTCTAGACAGATCAGATATTAGACTTCCTGAATGAAGTTATCTTTTATTAACTTGTCATCTGCACCCTCTATTTTGGATGCATGCTTCGGGTGGGTTCTTCTGGCTTCCTTTTTATAGCCACAATTGTCTTCTAGTAGACTCAAGTTATTTGTGGAGATCTTGGGGTCGAGGCCTAGAATTTTTATGTAGTTACATGAAAACACATCTCGATTCTTATTTAGGAAGGTGGTATATGCCACTTTCTCCTCAAAAGGCACGGGAACACTAATTATAGTGGGTCATTGGTCATCTTTCATACCCAGGTTTATCTTCCTTAGTTCATCAATTTTGGTGGAGAAATATTATTCAAATGCAGGAGGGGAATCTTTGATGTCCTATTCTTCTTCTTCTTCTTTATCCTCTTCGTAATCTTCATCCTCTTATAATGGAGAGAGGATTCCTGAGATGAAATCTCTGGTGTTGGGAGAGAAATCATCTTCTACTTTGGTGAGTATGGTAGGAACTGTCTGTGGTCCTGAGGATGGTCTGTGATCATCTTTTTTGGGGCATTCCTTGACACCATAGGATCTGGCGTGCACTTTAGTGTCTTTGGACTTGGCGGACATAACGAAAATCATGCAGACAATCGTGTCTGTATCTGAGCTAGAACATATGCATTCAACTTTCTTAATGGGTAATACATACTCTTCTTCACTCTATTAGAAGAGATCAGTAGGATCCATTTACAATCTGTTTGGGGCGGTGATCCATTCAACGTCTTCATCGAATGACTACTTCTATTTCAGTTCATAGAACCCTAGATTGATGTAATGAGACTCATAGGTTTGGATTGAGGATTTGTTGACATGAAATGTCCCATTTTTTCCATAACCACAAAATTTGGTGCACTGATGGTATAATGATGGAATCATATTGTGCTGATGTATCCAGGGCCTCCCTAACAGGACATTGATGTCCGTACATTGCCACACAACCAGAAACATAGAATCATACAAGAGGTCTCCAAGCCAAGTTTTAATCTGGATTCGTCCTAATGGATTCTTCTCAATTTTTTCATATCCCAGTAGAGTTGTGCAGTAGGGTGTTAGACTGTCCTCATCATAACCTAACCAGCAAAGTGTTCTCAGTGGGAGGAGGATAACTCCAAATCCATTGTTGATGAAAATTATTTAAACATCAATTCCATTTACCTTTCTAGACAAATATAAGGGTTTGATGTTAACTTTCATGATGGAATTTTTATCCTTGGGTGTAAATGAGATGATGGTGTGGCATTATTTTGGATTGGTTTCTATTAGATAGATTTCTTCCACTGATACATTGGCCTCGAACTCTTGGGGACTTAGTAAGGCTTCGATGAGTGCCTTTCTAAGGTCTGTAGAAAGACTCAAGGCATCTAGGATTGATATTTTTTCTAGTACTAAGGATTGTTGCCTCATAATATCATATTTCTTCTCTAAAGGAAGTTACCTCACAGATCAAGGATGCTCTTTAATGGGCACATTAGTGGCTTGAGCTTTGGATGTAAATGGTATAACCTCTCTGACAGGAGCTGATGGCGTTACTATACTTTCCGAGTTCAACAAAACTAGTCTGTCTATATGCCTTGGGATATTGAATATATGTTCTACCTATGTCAAATACTCATAGATGACTAGGCTCATATTTCTTCTAGTGGGGGTGAAGAAACACTCTAGTTCATGTTGCGTCTACTGAAGGGTTTTTCTGCAAGTTTTTTTAACATTAACGGTTTAAGATAAGGTGTGGCTCGGAATTTGACTCCTTCCATGATCATGCCTTCCAGGAAACCCTAGTATTATTTGGCCTCTTCCTATGGATCTCTGGTTGGATACAAGGAATCTGAGTTTGTGTTTATAGAATCAATTAGAGAGGGTCTCATCAAGTGAATGACATTAATGGAGCCAATGATCTATTCTTGATTTGACAATTCTTCTGTTTGATTGTCTTCTTCTGATGGTGTTGTTTGGTGGGGTAGTTCCCATTGTTCCAAGTCTAATGGAATGATGTCTATAATTTCCATGAATGGCATCAGTTTTGGAGCCATCTCATCTTATTTCCCCTTCCTTCTACCCTTATGGACTCTAGAGGACTACGGGGCTAAGGATGATGTTTGTGTCACATCAGGAGCTATTAGGAGAATGGTTTGATGGATCAACTACACCTGGAGGATTCCATAATCTTGGTGTACTATTTTTTGAGTCATCCAACTGTCAAATTTTTCCCCTTTTTCTGGTGACTTCTCGTTATTTCTCTTCCTCTCTTAGGTCTATGGTGGAGACATATGCCACTTGTATCGACGACAGACCCAACTTGATTTGTACAAAATGAACCATATTTTGCAGGATATCCTTGAAGAAAAATCACTCTTGGATAGTGTGCCCTAGTATTCAGTGATGGTACAATAATTTGGATGGTCATCAATACCCATTCATCAGCTTGTTTTGGATCTGGAATTTGGAGAAAGTTTCAATTCATTATGTCTATGATGTAGTTGAAGATTTAGTCATCTCAGAATGAGAAGACTTTATTTCTTAGTTCCTAGAACTAACTTCTTTTAGAATCCATTCGCTCATCTAGACAAGGTGGGGATGGTTGTTGGTGTCCAAGGGGTCCCACATGGCTTTTTGTAGGCCTCAAAACTGGAGTTGGCATCGGGGGTGGCTTAAGAATGAAAAAAGTCACTTGAGTTTTTCCCATTCTTTTTCCTAGGGATGATGGGGCCACTGGGTACATGAGATTGATTCCCTGTAAGGATTCTTCTATCCTTTAGGAAAATTCAGAGAAATATCATAACTCACTTGTATACTTCACTGGGATGAGAAGTGTTTTCAATTCATCATGGAGGATATCAATGCACATAGAGAGCATTTCATCCTTGGGGAGTAGCTGGTTTAGGGAGTAAGTTAAGCCTTTCCATGTGGTAATAACGTTCGAAACACTTTAATTATATCTTTGTTTGTAGTTTATGATATCACTGACCACTATATTAGGAAATGTAAAACGGAACTAGAAGAGAAATTTTCACTGAAGTTATTCCTATAATATGATTTAGTTTTCTAGTAATCTAGTATAACATACAAAGGATGAACCTTAAAGTGATCGCATGAAGCAGTTGAGTTTCACCACTTCATACTACTCTAGGGTGCCCATCATGGTATCATAGTAAGATTCATAGGGCATTAGGTTATGTTCTAGGCCTCCCAAACCATTTACCACTAGGAATATTGGGTTCTTGAAGTTTGGTGGTGGTGGAATGATGCTCACCCAATTAGGGTAAGGATTGTGCTCTAGTTGTATCAGAGCGCAACACCCTTCCAAGTCATTTATTCAAGATATCAATTGATCAAAAGTATTGAAGAGCCTTTGATTCATATCATTCTAGACTTGAACATGGTAGGGTGCATCAGGGGGAAAAGATGGATGTGACAGCACTTCTGGAATTTGGTGTGGATTCCCATCTGGGGATATACATTGTGAGATTTTTTAAATATACTCTGGATTCTTTACCAGTGGAGGGAATTCTTGATGTCCTTATGAGGCCAGATTTAAGTAGGTTGATTGTCCCAATTCTAGATTGTACTGATATCCGAGCTTTAATTAATTTATCGGGATGAGTTCTTGTGGCATGGGAACCTCTTCTAGAAACACCTGTTGACATTCTGATTGAGAAACGCATCTGGTGATATGGCTCCCTCGACACAACACAAAATTGATTCACCTAAGCTCTTTCATTTCATCCTCCTTCTTAGAAAATTGTTCCTTGAGAGTGATTGAAAAATTATTAGGGAGAGTAGTTATTGGTTCATAGACAACCTGGTATTTATTCTTCTCATTATTGGGTATTCGGGTTAGAGGTAATGATGGATTAACTAATGGGGTGCCCAAATTTTGGACAAATCTCTAGTTCCAGGTATGCACACCATTAGGCTCAGTGTGGGATTCATCTAGGAGGGAACCATCATATCTTTCATCCTATTCCTTTGTATCATTACCTTTTATATCCATGAGGTTTAATCCTTTGTTGGATTTTCTCTTTCCATTCTGTAGTATTATTTGTGATTATTGGAAAAAATTGACCCAAAGGAGCCCTTATCTAACCTTGTAATTTTCCTTCATATCGGAGGGTATGAACCATGAGATGGGTTGGAACAAGTGGTCTCTCTGCTCATCATTCTTCCCACACTGGAGAAGACAGACGTCCACTATGCGGGAACTTGAGGTAAAAATGCCCCCAACCCTGCAGGTGGGCATTTCTCCCATTCTTCCACTCATGTACTACATCCTAGATTTAATGGTCTTATGAGGGAATTTTTGAGTTATAAATTCCTTGATTTCTGCACTCTGGGGTTATTCCCATATTTCATCAATAGCCACCTCTATTTCCACCATTTTTATTTCATGCTCTCCCATGTGGGTGTGAGCTGGGTATGGCGCTGGATCTGCATTAGATTTATTAGCTTCCAAATACACAAGAAATACTTCATGGTTGGATTCCCTTAGGATGGAAGCCTTCTGGATGTTCTTGGTTTCCTGGATCATAAGGTTTTTTAAGGATTCTCTCATTGAGGCTAATGCTTTTGAGACTAACTATGCGCTGATTTTTTTTAGTATTCCATCTTTCCTGAGTAGGGATTTAATTTGATTTCTTCCTTTGGGTAATTAATTTTCGTGATTGCATTTCCAATAAGGTTTATTAGACATGATTTGGGGTGAATTTTAGACTTCCATGTTCTCCACATCCTCAAATATTAACTCCAGATGGGGCATCACTGATGAGGCAATAGAACTTGTGCAGTGCATGGAGGAAAGCAAGTTCAAGTTTTTTCTTTTGCCTTTCGGATCGTGGATTTCATGTAGACGGGAGGGCTTCCAGGTCGATTAGATAGTGAATCTTTCCTAATATGTTCACATGGTCTGCATACCCTTTATATCTTAATAACTATTCTTTTATCTGGTCACGATTCATCTAGATATTGAAGTGAATGTTATGAATACATTCTTCAGACAACTCCCTTGGTATGTCGAAGTGAGAAGTGTCCATGGGCCAATTCGTCACTTGTATATTATCCATATCTACTAGTCTTCTCAAGAGAAACATATTAAAAAAAATTTCATTTGGGGACTCCTCTAATTATATTCCCATCTTGACTGCTTCTTAATAATTTCATTCTAAGAAGCTGGGCTAGTTAGAAACTCATTGATATGTGAACGGTTCTATGGTGGCTCAACAGATAAGTGTGGCCCCGAAACGTCCTCTGGTTGAGAAATGATATCACTCATCATAGATAGAGTGTCTAATATGTACAAATCCATCTTTTTGAGTGCCTCATTATAAGAAGTCTATCTAACATTTTTCCCAGCAAGGGGAGGGCCATCCTGCCTATATGAATTTTGATTGCAGGGAGAACCTTCGTAATTGGTGCTAAAATGGTGAGGGCTACCATTTCAAATTCATTCATAACCATGAGGGCTGTCCCTATAGCGTATACCATGGGTAGGACCTTTCTTTTGGGATCCAATGAGTGTATAACCTTCTTGATACTTGATGTCACTGAGGGGAGGACCTTCTCGATGACTGATATGATAGCAAGGACTACTATCACAACTTGAAATCTGACTGGAGGAATAATTTCTAAAGTGTACACCCTGGGGAGGACCTTTTGGATTAACTATAATGAGGGGAGGACCTTCTCGTTGATTGATGTTACTATTGGGAGGGCATTCACTACATCTTCTATTTTGGGGATGGCCTTCGCAATGATAGTCATCATAGAAAGGACTACCATCATGAATCGTTTTTCGACTACAGGGTGAAGCATATCAGCAGCGTATACCCTAGGGAGAACCATCAAGGAGGATGATAGCAAGGGTAAGAGCTTCGGTATATCTTATATTTAGTTCAAGGGGAGGGATACCCTAACACGCATCAGGAGATAGGCTCTCATGATTAATCAATCTCGGCCCATAGAGTAAGACCCCTTGGGTGCTCTAGGGAGGGCCTTTAGAGATACTGGAGGAAACATTTTGGGTAGGTACATCACAAATTCTACTAACACTTCAATAATTTGGTAATGGAAATACAAGGTCTGGAGCCTTTATTGATATATTTTCAAGGGTGTCCAGAACTTCAGGTTTAGTTAGAGCAAGATCAGGTATGTGCTCTTCATTTTCTAGTTACGTTTGGCGCATTTTGTTTTTTGGCACTCTCTTGTGGGTAACCGGGGATGATTTCTATTAGTAACATACTTCATATACGGTTCCCTATCTTGTTGGGTCCCATGATGTTGTTGAGATACGTCGATGGACTTCATGGGTTTTGGAAAGGATATATACCTACCCTGGAGTGGCCACCATGTTGGACCGACGTCCGCCTGTTGGAACAGGTATTTATTCCCAAACCAATTGTCCGTGTATCATGGGATATTACTATTGAACATCCTAGACAAGAGAAAGGATGAATAACTACTCCATAGTGACTAAACCATTTTATGATAAAGTCATTTCATTCGAGGAAGTCAGGTCATGGGCCTGGTTCCTCCCCTTTTTCCGCCGATGCAACGATATCTTGGCATGTTTAGAGGATATGGTTTGGATTTGACGTCTGATCTTCCATCATTTCTAGGATCTGTTGTGATACATATTTTGATGGAAAAATATGAAGGCTCATTCTGATGCCAGATTATGAGTTTGTGTCTGCTCCTATCCACCATAGGTTTCTAGTAGATACTAGCAGTTATCATGAGTCGGGACAGAGGAAGGAGTATACCACCAGTTGTATTCTCCAGTTTCCACTACATTTTATTGGTAGGCTTCATAATCATTTTTGGGAATTTTCATCTACTATTTTTATGTTATATTTGTCTCATGGGATTTGTATGAATTCATATGTTTTTTACTCTTCTCATATTTTCTTTCATCCCTATTTGGATGGAGGGCATGACATGAATCAACATGTATTTATGTCTCCCAATATCTTGATTCCATCCTATTTGGTTGACGGTCTTCTTGTGCAACAGAAGATATCTTCCTCTTTCTATAATTTGTTGCCCTATCTACATGGAGGGATCAGAAAAAACTGGTAGGAATTTGAACATGCTTTTACTGTGTCACCCTATTTCTATGGTGGGATTGTGTATAGGGGGAAGAGTTGTATGTATTCCCATTGAATGTTGTTGTTTTTGTAAAATGGAGTTCCTCATCAGGAATTAGGGTGATAGAATGTTCCTGATTTTATGTTTCCCTCCCTCGGTGGGCAGCCCTATGGGCCAGTGTTTTCTGAACTTTAGCAGGTTCCCTCAGTATAAGATTCTCTTCAGAGTGAGGATACATGGTCACCCAGTTTTGGTGACGACGCTCTCTAGTAGGGTCCCGTGTGTAGGACCCCTATGTTGCTAATATGAAGTCGTCAGCATCGACATCATCTACCTTCCTAAGATAAGGGAGGTACATTTTTCATACTCTAGTCACAATCTCTCCAAATGGTTCGAGATGACCACCAGGGCCACCTTATGCTAGGGTGTCGGCTATAACTAAGGAGGTGGATGGTGAGCTTTTGCAATCTAATGGGATTTTCTTACGGCCTCCACTGTGGGAAGAGTTCCCTTTCGGTTTTACTATTTAATCATCATGTTGGATACCTAGCGTTGAAGGTGTTGGGAAGGTGAGGGGGTCATTCTCTTCATTGGGGCCCCGACCGCCTGTGGGATCATTGAGCCACGTGCCTGCTTTGGTTTTTGGGATTCCATTTTGATCGAAGGTTGCTCTGCCGAAACCTGCAATATATATGACATATACATATAACAAAACCCCATAAAATTATCATCTCAGGAACATATTCATATTTGATGATTCATCTTTTCCACCTTCCCTCATTTTTTGAGGTGAAGGGGATTTAGTGAGCTAGATTCGTCACCTTGGTTGATGATTAATGTTGGGTTTTCCATTTTTTCGCCACTGAGGTGGAAATATTATTGGTTCAAGGAAAATGAAAATAATGTTCTGATGGTTGATCACCTTTCATCTGTTATTTTAGATATTTTCCCATCACCATATTTGATTTGACCCAGTCTGCATCATTATCTTTTATGTGAAACTGGATTGATCCCGTGGGGACTGGGTAGTTTATCCCTTCCACATTATGAAGGATGTTCCATTGTCAAATGGTCCTAGTGGGCGATTGCATGGGGTTAAGTATTTTTGTAATTGATCCTATTAGGATATGGCTTCCTTAGATAATCTCTGAAAATTTTATACTTGGAGGTAGAAAGACCCAACAACCCTAATATCCTTAATTCACAGACCTTCTTTCCAAAGTTAGGTGCTTGTTGTATGGCGATTTGGACAACTACACCTAAGGACTCCACTGGTTGTGAGGATGGGAGTTCGGGCTCATCACACCCTTTTGGGGTGAATTATTTCCTATTTTAGGAATATATTATAGATTTAAATCATATTCATATGTTCATTAATCCTTTGTTCATTCATGGTGATTGTATCCATAGGCTACCCTTAGTTTGTAGGATCATCATGGATATGCATGGGCTTGATGCAATAGAGGGAATGCAGGCTTAAGCCATTCAATAAGGCACTCTGAATTTTATCGTCATACAGGATGGACGAAAGGTGATTTGATGTTGGGGTCTGTCCCATATGATTGGTTTCCTATGTATCCTCAGAAGATGAATAAAAGATTGGATAGTTTGGTTATCTTGGTGCATGGACTAGGGAGGAGGCCCATTTGTTGGGGGGGAAATTAGGGTAAAACCATTTGTAAGGGAACCCCTTTTAATATCAGGCCTTCATGCTGGCGTCCTTTGTATCCTTGTTTGAACAGGAATCATAACTCACATAGTTCAAGATCGGTTGGGGATTAATCATGGAATCTACCCATTTTAGGAGACATTATTGGGTGAACACTTTGGGAAAGGAACCCCTTTTGAGATCGGGCCTTCAAGAAGTTTTCCTACGTATCTTGGTTTGAAAAGGAAAAATAGTTCTCATAGTTTAAGATGGGTAGGGGCTTACATGTGGAAGCATCTGATTTGAGGGGACATGATTGGGTGAACCCTTTTGGAAGGGAACCCCTTTTGAGCTTGTGCCTTCATATAGGCATCCTTTGTATCCTTGTTTGAATGGGAATCAGAGTTCTCGTAGTTCAATATGGATGGATTGTGTGGATGTTATCATTGTAACAAGTCTATAATCCCATGTGAGTCATAATCAGTGTGAGAAACAAGTGGATGTGATAGATTCAACCAACCACACACTTTCTCTCCTGCTGGTGGGAGAGGGCGGGCCTACGATGGATGAAGCCGAGGCGATGGTGGGAATGGGAACAGAGTGATAAACCTTTCAATGGGGGATGACATTGGAGATCTTGTGGCTCGTCTATTGAAAGGAAATGGACTTACCTTAGTGGGAGTACCCTATAATGTGCTCTAGGAAATGGGAGGAATTTCCACTCTCATCAAAAGGATAATAAAACATTATTCATTCGACTGATCACCATTCCAAAATAAATGGAAAATAATGTTATCACCCTCAATCCCTAGAATAGGGAGGTTCACGTTATCATCCCAAGGTTGGACTCTGGGTTACCATAGGAATATAGACATACAAACATCCTGGGATCCTGAACCATTTTGGGGAGAGCCTTTGTGACTCCACTTACCATAGCTATGTAGACTCAAAGGGGCACACTGATGCAAATAATGATCTAATCATATGGGTTTGGTGGCTTTGGAGGAGGCTTTTGCCTGATGTTGGGGAACTGGTTCATAGAGGAGATATAGGGGATTGGATGGTAATGGAGGGGTGAGATTGGAACTAGAGGGAAGGACACCCAAAGACACTCCATTCTATGTACTTTCTTATTATGAGGGATAGCGGGTTCGGCATACCATAGTGGTATGCAGGTAGAGGGGTCGTGTACATACCGAAGTAATATATGTGCATGGGTATAGACCACCGCATACCGAAGTGGTACGCTATCTTGGATGCAGTATTCCATGACACTTCAAGTTTCATATGTCTACTAAAGTAGTACATGGCACGGGGCTCGATCTGTTTAGACATACACTATGTGGAGCACCATATTGAAGGAGGGTCTTGGAACCTGTCATTGGTAGGGAGTTCATCCGTGAGGAATTTTTGGTTCGCGATGACACCAATTAGGTTTCTGGTTTACTCTCTGAATTATTTCTTCCAATCACTAGTGTCTCCTCAATGCTTTCTTCGTTCTTCCCCTTTTTATTCCTCTTTTACTCTTTTTTTAGAGAATTGGGGAAAATCATATATATGGGCATGTGGCACCATTGGAAGATGCACATGAAGATATATCTCAATCTGTGGAATTCTTAGTTGATCGGGGTTTGCAAAGGTTGTGGTTTGTGAGTCATGGTTTGAAAAACCCTCCTGATTTTCTTCGTCTGTGAACTGTTGAGTACATTGGACGGTATGCAGATGGACTTTGGGTTCTTGATAACACTAACTATGTGGTCCATGGCTTCCTGGGATTGTTTTCCATCGCTCTGTGGTCCAGCGCCCCGTGGGTCCTTCTTCAGGTTGGTGGTTCATGATTCATGCATTCCGTGAACCCATTCTGGTGGTGGTATGCGGGTCACTTAAAACCCATGAGAAATTTAATTTCATTAAGTTTATTCCCAAGTTTGAAATTCACTTTTCTACCATTTTCTTTGTTAGACCTATAGAAATTCTTGCTTCCTTTTGCAAAGTTCTTATGGGAGTATTTACTTCCATTTGCAATGTTTTTGGGACCCTACACATATTATATAATGATTTTATCTATTATTATGATATTTAATTATTTTGTAAATTTTAATCATTCATGAGGCATGTGAATCAACTGATTACAAATTGGTAAAAGAAATTATTAACTCAATTTCCATTCTTTTTGTTAAACTTCAACTTCATTTATTATGTCATGCTAAAATTATATACGAAATAAATTTCTATAATCTTATGTTATATACATATTTATAGCTGATACACATAATCAATTCATTTGACTAAAGAATAATTCAATGATATAATATTTTTATAGGGTATTTTGATATGAAAAATTGATCTGAGATTTTCTAATATTTTATGATAAAAATTTTCAGGAATTGTTTTTTTACATCATGATATGGTACATGAGCATTATATGAAAACGGTGAGCCTGATATAGATTATAATATGGGTTGATCCCCATTATATCTCATGAGTGATCCCGATATAGAATATATGAAGGGTGATCCCCTTTAAAGATCTCCAATATATTGGGTAATGATTATATTAGAAGTATGATAAATATTTATTCCAATATAATGGTTTTTAAAATGGTTTTATTTATATGATTATCTATGTTACTGAAAAGGGTATTTCATTGCTTTCATTGAGCTTCAAAGGTTTTATTTGGGAAAAAACTTTTTTTCATATGAAAATGTCTTATTTCATAATGTCAAATACCATTGAATGTAAAGGTAAATGTTATATGACTTTTCTTATTCTTCAATGGAATAATTTTCCTCATTATTTTAACTCCCTTAATGGGATTTCGAGGATCATACATTTTTTTGAAAAACATTTCACATGTTTTAAGGATGATTAGGGAAAAGGATGAGGTCATCATTAAAATTGTGAAGATTTATCATAAAGAGAAACCATGTTTTATTTTAAAACATTTTTATTTATTGGGAAAAATTAGAGACATAGAATAAGTGTCCACTTTTAATGTCTGTGTTTACTTTGTATTTTTTTCTTGATTCAATAAAACTCTAAACCAAATGGATTCTCAGAATTTTATAGAAGTGTATTCTATTTAAAAACACTAGAATATGTAGTGTTTAATGTTGGGTGTAAAGACCTGTAAAATTCAAGAGAAATTTTTTCTTAATTTTCTTTAGAATTTTACAAGAGCGCGGCATCTGACAGCACCTAATTCCGAGGCCCGGAGTGCCCGGAATCATTTTCCGAAGTTTGGCTCGAGTACGTTCAGTGAACGAACGAGCGGGAAGTTCTAACATTTGAACCGGTTCCCGGAATCGAATTCTGAGGGCACCGATGAACTCGCAGCGCTGATATTCGCTTAAGGAGACCTTTTCCGAGGTTGCGTTTATTGCGGGTTGAGAGTTAGTTTTTTGAAATTTAAATTGAAGTTAAATAAAATTTGGAAACACATTTTATTTTTAACCAAGTTGGATATAACCTCCCAAAGGGAGTTAGGGGTGGGACCCACACCCACTTAACCTCCCTTGAGAGGATTAAGTTTAGTGGGGCCCACACGAACCCTAACTCTTCATCTCCACTTTTTAAACACTCTATAACTCCTCTTTAATTAACTTGACAACTTGGTTAATTAATTGAGTTGAGTTGTTTGAATTTCAAACCTTTGAAATTCAAGTTGATAATTGTGTAAATAAAATAAGCCTTAGCTTATTTTATTTTGGTTGGTCTACTTAGCCATCTTGAGGCAGTTTGAGAGGTTCTCTCCACCTTCTTCAACTTTGAAGAATAACACGAAGAACACTCAAGCTCCGACGAAGAACGCCGCTTCTTCGATCTTCTTCCCGTGTCAACAAAAGGAGATGTTGTTTCCTCCTCGGATTATCTCCGTCAGCTTACGAAGCTTCTCCAGTGACGTACCTCTTCGAACGCACCACGACGTCAACGGAAACCCACAATGCCTGACTTCCGCAACGCTAGTCTTCCGCGGTTTGTTGACGTGCTCCGCACATGAAACTGAGGTAGGGGTTTGTTGTTGTTTTATTTAATTATTCTCGTTATTGGTTCTAGAATGACGATATTTGAGGATAAATGGTTAAGTGTTATCAGCTAACGAGAGGGAGGGGGGTCGGACCGCACAAACACGGCCGAACCCCCCCCCCCCCCCCTTCCTTTGTTCTTGATTGTTCTTGCGGATGGAACGAGATGGCGTGGTGCCGTCGCACCACGCGGGAATCACATGGCAATTATTGCACGGCGCCGTCGCGCCGCGCCGTGGGAAGAATTTCATGGACGCGACGCCGTCGCGCCGCGTCGAAGGAAACCGAAGGCACCGCGGCCGGAGCGAGGCCGCAGCGGAGGGGCGCGGTGCCGTCGCACCGCGCCGGATGTCGAAGGCCGCGGCCGGTTCTGGGCTGCGGCGGAACGTGATGGCCGGCGGCCAGCCGGGCCGTCGGTGTCGGAAGACGGAAGAGGACCGGCCCTTGCTGGTCCTGTTGAGAAGAAGTCGGCCGGCCAAGTCGGGCCGGCCGGAAGGGTGGAAACTGGGGGAATTAAATTCCCCCTGGCTGCTTAATTGGCCCCCCATAATGAGGGGGGCCGGTTTCACAAAGGGGGGGCAGGCGGCCCCCCGTTTTTTTTTCAGCAGCCCAGCTTTCGGCCGACCTGGCAGTGCGCCCAGCGCGCTGCCTTGCACCGAACCGGCGCGCCTGGCCGGTTCGCCAGGCCGGGCCGGGTCGACCAGGTTCGGGCCATCCGGGGGGTCTCGGGCCGGGACGGCCTGGGCTCGAAACCCCCGTTACCGAGCGATTTGGATTCAAATGCCCATAACTCGGGCTACGAACTTCCAAACGACGCGCTGTCAGTGGCGATGCAATCCTTGGATCGAGTCGGTCGTTTCGATATATCGCACTCAAGGTTTCGGATTACTTTGAGTTTGGTCGGGTTGGTTCGTACACGAAACCAACCGGGCCCTCGGAGCGGAAACGCTCATATCTTGAGCTACGGACGTCCGATTGACGTGCCGTCAGCTTTGTTGAGTTCCTCTTAGTGAGACGGATCATTTGGCATACTCTTCCCGAGGTTTGGACGTAGGTGGATTATGGTTGGGTTGGTTTTTCCTTAAAAACCAACCGGGCCCCTTGGACGAAAAAGCCAATAACTCTCAGACCGGGCGTCCGATTGACGCGTCGGCCGTTGCGTTGAGTTCCTGTTGACGATACGGAACTTTTGTATACATCAACTCTGGACTTTGTGACAGTTGATGTATCAGCCTCTCGGCTCGTGGAGCGGACCCTCCCGAACGAGCTTGCTGTGTGCGGGAACCCTAGAGCTGGTTGCGACTGTGCAGAGATCCTTAGTGGACTACGATGACGACTTTGCAGAGATCCTCAGTGGACTGCGACGACTACTGCACTCAGCGATCCTACGTGGATCAGTGCTACAGGTCATGTGTGGGCCCGATCCTGTGTGAGTCCGATCCTGTTTGGGTCTGCGCTCAGCGGTCCTATATGAACCAGTGCCTACAGATCCTGTGTGGGTCTGATCCTGTGTGGGTCTTTGCGGGGGTTAGTACCTATCGATCCTTTGTGGGTCCGACGACTTAGATGGATCAGTGATCATCTCTATCGTCTTTTGAAGAAGAATACCTGTGTGAGCTGAATCCTGTTTCTTTCTTGTGTGGATTGTGTTGTACTATCCTGTGTGGATTTCATTTTGATTTCCTGTGTGGAATACGTATACTTTCCTATGTGGACTGAGTTGTACTTGGGCTCGGAGGTTGGAGCGTATTGGAATTGATGACTTAGGTATATGTATGGGCATATACCTAAGCAGTCGGTTGTTACTTCGTGTTTGTATCTTTCCTTTGTGGATTTTGGGAGACCTTCAGGGGTCTCGGGGTCCCTACTGAGTAGCTTATAATCACCCCTGCATGGGCTATGCCCACACTATGTTGTGTTGGTTGCAGACAATGGACAGCGTTTATAGTGGTTGAGGCTTGCTGAGCAGGATGGTACCTGGAGGTGGACCACTGGGCAGACGTGCTCGGAGCGGACGGCGGGACCCGAGGAGCAGTGGAGCTATCTGTACCCACCCTTCAGGTGGGATTTCCCGTGGACAGCTCGGTGTAGCGGCTTTTACTTTACAGTTGTTGTTTTCCCTTTCGAGTTGTACTTTACTTTCAGTTTGGGTTTGTATACTGGCCCACTTACTTTTCCGCACTTTCAGTTGTACTCTGTTTTTACTTAGTGTTTACCTTTCTGCTTGCTTACTCTTTGGTGCTTGTTTACTTTACAAAGGAAATGCCTTCCCTTTTTACCGGGATTTACGCCTTGGTGCTAGTCGCCAGCCCCTGGCCTATGGAAGGCGGGCTTTGGGTAGTCACGGCACGGGCCCCGAGGACGGGTCGTAACAAATTGGTATCAGAGCTGTTCGGTTCTACCGCGAACTCTGATCTTTTCTATGTGAAGCAATAGTGTTTAGAGTATTGAGTATGGTTATCAGTCCAGGGAGTCTAGTGTTGGTGCGGCGGCCGACGTATCCGTACACCAGGACCCTGACTTCTGATTTCCGACTTAATGCACGAAAACATTGATTGCATGTGTGTTTCAAGTTTTCTTTGTGATTACTTATATCAGCTCACCAGGTATACTGTTCTGACCATGGTGCACCTGTTTCCTTTTCAGGATGGCCCCACGACGGCAGCCAGCTAGGGTTCTGAGAGTCGAGCGTGATGACAGCCCACCGAGCGACGAGACCTCGGTACAGGGCCCTTTGTCAGCTGTGGCACCGGCGGTAGCACTACCCGCCGTGACCCCGATACTTCCAGCACCAGCCGCTGACAATGCACGTCACCTCAGCGCACTGCATGAGTTTCAGCGCCAGCGACCGCCCAGGTTCCGTGGGGAGACGGACCCCCAGGCAGCCGAGGAATGGCTAGAGGTAGTCGTATGAGTTTTTTGACTAGTGAGGACACCAGCAGACCTCATGGTGATCCTCGCTGCGAGCCTACTACACGCAGCAGCGGGCCGATGGTGGAGCTTGATGCTCCAGGTACACGATGAGGCATCTCTACTATGGACGGACTTTGAGAGCCTCTTCCGCTCGGAGTTCGTCCCAGCCACCCTCCGTGAGGTGCGTATACAAGAGCATCTTCAGCTGCGGCAGGGCAGCATGACGGTCGCTCAGTACTCAGCGAGATTTACTGATCTCTCGCGTTACTCGACCGACATGGTACGGGACCCATTCTTCTGGGCCCGGACCTTTGAGTAGGGTTTGAGACACGATATCAGGGCATTGCTGATCTCCCTCATCATTCCGACTCAGACGGGAGTGCTGGAGCGGGTCCTTTTGATCGAGAGCTTCCTTGCTGAGTCTACACCAGCGCCGAGACCCACCGCAGGGTGGCACGTGGCAGAATCTTCTGCGGCAGGCAGTCGACGGATGACTCAGGGGTTCAGGCAGACCAGACCTTCAGGCAGATGACCTCAGGACACTAGCTCAGCAGTGCAGGGCACACAGCACGGAGCCAGTCTTTCGAGAGGCAGACAGTGCTACTCATACGGCAGGCAGGGCCACATGGCTCGTGACTGCCTGACCCGCCGTGCCGAGGAGCAGCAGACAGTTGAGGGACCACCGAGGCAGAGGCAGAGGGTCGACCGTGGCGGTCCGCAGGGAGGAGGCGGACGAGGCAGAGGAGATGGCCGAGCAGCAGGTGGTGGGCGATGCTTTGAGGCTCTACCACCACCACCACCAGGAGGTCCACCCCGACCACAGGGAGCTGGCGGACAGAGATAGGCACAGCTCCAGGCAGCGGAGGCCTATGACCACGGCGCACCTGAGATGATTCGAGGTACTATCTGTGTCTATTCCACCCTTGCTGCAGTACTTATAGACACAAGAGCGAGTCACTCTTTCATAGCCGCTGCCCTTGTTCGGAGCTCGGAGATTCTGACAGAGCCGTTGGCTCGATCCTTACGGCTAGAGACTCCTATGAGAGAAGACTCGACGATTATGCACTGGTGACGGCAGTGTGAGCTTACTCTCGGAGGTGAGAGCTTCGGCTGGGATCTTCTTGTAGTATCATCGAGGCCTTACGACGACATCTTGGGAATGGATTGGTTATCTATGGTCCATGCCCAGATTGACTGTTATAGGCACAAGGTGCGATGTGTACGCACCGACGGGAGCAGGTTCACCTTCACCGGCAAGAAGGGAGCCTTAGCAGCACAGGATGGACTTCCGCGGAGGAGAGGACAGCCCATCACTCATCAGTTGGCTAGTCTCATCCTAGGAGCAGTTGACATGCGGAGTCCTGGTTTTCCTGCAGTGGTGGATCAGTTTGCAGACGTTTTCCCCGACGACGTTCCAGGGCTACCTCCTCGTAGAGAGGTAGACTTTTATATTGACTTGTACCCCAGGACAGCCCCGATATTGACTCCAGCATATCGGATGGCCCCCGCCGATCTTTGAGAGCTACGAGTACAGTTGGAGGACTTGCAGGGCAAGGGGATTATCTGACCCAGTGTTTCACCCTGGGCTTTCCCGATTTTGTTCGCCAAGAAGGCGGACGGGAGCTTGCGACTTTGTGTTGACTACCGTCGCCTGAACCAGGTGACAGTGAGGAACAAGTATCCACTACCGAGGATTAACAACCTCTTTGATCAGCTCAAGGGAGCACGGTGGTTCTCGAAGATAGACCTCAGGTCAGGCTATCATCAGCTCAGAGTTAGAGACGAGAACGTGCAGAAGACGGCCTTCAGATGTCGGTATGGCCACTATGAGTTCTTGGTTATGCCTTTCGGTGTAACCAATGCTCCAGCAATGTTCATGGACCTCATGAACAGGATCTTTCAGCCATACCTCGATCGATTTGTTGTGGTCTTCATCGACGTCATTCTAATTTACTCGACGACTGAGGAGGAGAACGCCTACCACTTGCGAGTTGTACTAGACACACTCCGAGAGCACCAGCTTTATGGTAAACTCTCGAAGTGCCAGTTCTGGATACGTGAGGTCCACTTCTTTGGACACGTCATCTATGAGGCGGGATTTGCAGTTGATCCTGCGAAGATCGAGGCAGTATTAGCTTGGGAGCCACCCAGGAGCGTGACGGAGGTTCGGAGTTTCTTGGGACTAGCTGGATACTACCGAAGATTCGTGCCATACATCTCTAGAGTTGCGGCACCACTCTCACCTTTGATGAAGAAGGGGAAACCCTTCGTATGGTTAGATAGATGTCATCAGAGCTTCCAGGAGCTGAGATAGAGGTTGACCAGCGCACCTATCTTGAGGTTGCCTGAGGAGGGAGTAGGGTACGTAGTTTACTGCGATGCATCAGGGATCGGGTTCGGATGTGTCCTGATGCAGGAGCGGGCAGTGATCGCCTATGGATCACGTCAGTTGAGGCCGCATGAGCAGAAATACGCTACCCATGACCTAGAGTTAGCAGTATTGGTCTTCGCTCTGAATACATGGTGACACTACCTGATGGGCGAGCACTTTACAGTCTTTTCTGATCATCAGAGTCTCAGGTATATCTTCTCGCAGAAGGACCTGAACCTGAGACAGCGGCGATGGCTAGAGTTCCTCCAGGACTATGACTTTGAGATAGTCTATACTCCTGGAAAGGGGAACATAGTAGCCGATGTCCTCAGCAGGAGGATGGGCATTCAGCTACTTTAGGAGGTGACAGAGCATCTAGCCTCTTTGCAGATATCCTTCGTGGATAGAGATGGAGCAGCCTTCCTTCAGTCTCTCACAGTCACCCCTCCACTACTGTAGTGGGTCAGAGAGGCACAACGTGAGGACGCTGACTGTGAGACACGACGTGCACAGATATCCTTGGGACAGGCACCTGATGGTTTCTCCCTTGGAGCAGAGCACGACATCCTTTTCAGAGGACGTACCATGGTACCAGTCACTTAACGGGAGGAGGTTCTAAGAGAGTTTCACACTTCTCCTTTGGCGGTACATCCCGGAGTGGCGAAGATGTACCAGGATCTCAAACGACAGCACTGGTGGCCGGGCATAAAGAAGGCTATAGCAGAGTTTGTTTCTCGATGCCTCACCTGCCAGTAGGTGAAGGCAGAGCATCAGGTACCAGCAGGCTTGGTACAGCCCTTGGAGGTCCCGGAGTGGAAGTGGGACGGGATATCTATGGACTTCGTGACTGGACTTCCACGCACATCCAGAGGTCACGACTCCATCTGGGTGATTGTCGACCGACTCAATAAGTCGGCTCACTTCTTACCCATCCGAGAGCAGGGCTCAGTGGAGAGCTTGGGACGTCTCTACGTTCAAGAGATTGTATGGCTTCATGGTGTGCCATCATCTATCGTCTCCGATCGAGATGATCATTTTACTTCCCGGCTTTGGAAGGGGTTGCAGGAGGCATTCGGGACGTAGCTACGTTTGAGCACAGCCTTTCATCCTCAGTAGGATGGTCAGACAGAGAGGACCATTCAGACTCTTGAGGACATGCTCCGCGCATGTGTCCTCGACTTTGGTCGTAGCTGGGATGACCACCTACCCTTGGTGGAGTTCGCGTACAACAACAGCTACCACTCCACCATCGGGATGGCACTGTATGAGGCGTTGTATGGCCGACCTTGTAGGTTTCCTTTGTGCTGGACAGACCCTGGGGAGTCAGCACTTGTGGGACCAGAGATGGTCTAGGCCACGACAGAGAAGGTCCAGGTCATCCAGGAGCGGATGAGGACAGCTCAGAGCTGGCAGAAGTCATACGCTGACAGGAGGTGGAGGCCACTATAGTTCGAGGATGGCGACCACATCTTCTTGCGGGTCTCACCTCAACGTGGTATACGGAGATTTGGCCGAGGCGGCAAGTTATCTTCGCGCTTCATCCGACCCTTCCAGGTCCTCAGCAGGATTGGTGAGGTGGCTTATCGCCTGGCTCTACCACCTCAGTTGCACCGGGTGCACGACGTCTTCCACGTGTCTCAGCTGAGGAGATACGTGCACGACCCGACGCACATCATTGACCATGGGGAGCTTGACGTTGATGATGGGCCGACTTTTACGGAGGTCTCGGTGGAGATCAAGGATCGACAAGAGCGGGTCCTACGTGAACGGTCGATTCCTCTAGTGCGCATCAGATGGCAGCACGGGAACCTCCAGGAGAGCACTTGGGAGCGTGAGGCTCAGATGCGTGCTCAGTACCCTCATTTGATTCCCTAGTTTTCATGTATCTTTACGGGGATGTAAATCCCTGAGGTGGGAGTAATGTAAAGACCCATAAAATTCAAGGGAAATTTTTTCTTAATTTTCTTTAGAATTTTACTAGAGCTCGGTTTCTGACGGCACCTAATTCTGAGGCCCGGAGTGCCGGGAATCATTTTCCGAAGTTTGGCTTGGGTACGTTCAGTGAACGAACGAGCGGGAATTTCTAACTTTTGAACCGGTACCCGGAATCGAATTCTGAGGGCACCGATGAACTCGCAGCGCCGATATTCGCTTAAGGAGACCTTTTCCAAGGTTGCGTTTATTGTGTGTTGAGAGTTAGTTTTTGGGAATTTAAATTGAAGTTAAATAAAATGTGGAAACACATTTTATTTTTAACCAAGTTGGTTATAACCTCCCAAAGGGAGTTAGGGGTGGGACCTACACCCACTTAACCTCCCTTGAGAGGATTAAGGGTGGTGGGCCCCACAGGAACCCTAAATCTTCATCTCCTCTTTTTAAACTCCCTATAACTCCTCTTTAATTAACTTGACAACTTGGTAAATTAATTGAGTTGAGTTGTTTGAATTTCAAACCTTTGAAATTCAAGTTGATAATTGTGTAAATAAAATAAGCCTTAGCTTATTTTATTTTGGTTGGTCTCCTTAGCCATCTTGAGGGAATTTGAGAGGTTCTCTCCACCTTCTTCAACTTTGACGAAGAACACGAAGAACACTCAAGCTCCGACGAAGAACGCTGCTTCTTCGATCTTCTTCCCGTGTCAACAAAAGGAGACGATGTTTCCTCCTCGGATTATCTCTGTCAGCTTACAAAGCTTCTCCAGCGACGTACCTCTTCGGACGCACCTCGACGTCAACGGAAACCCGTGACGCCTGACTTCCGCGACGCTAGTCTTCCACGGTTTGTTGACGTGCTCCGCACTTGAAACCGAAGTAGGGGTTTGTTGTTGTTTTATTTAATTATTCTCGTTCTTGGTTCTAGCATGATGATCTTTGAGGATAAATGGTTAAGTGTTATCAGCTAACGAGAGGGAGGGGGGCCGAACCGCACAAACACGGCCGAACCCCCCCCCCCCCCCCCCCGTCCTTTGTTCTTGATTGTTCTTGCGGATGGAACGAGATGGCGTGTGTCGTCGCACCATGCGGGAATCACATGGCAATTATTGTGTGGCGCTGTCGCGCCACGCCGTGGGAAAAATTTCATGGACGCAACGCCGTCGCGCCACGTCGAAGGAAACCGAAGGCGCCGCGGCCGGAGCGGGGCCATGGCGGAGGGGCGCAGTGTCGTCGCACCGCGCCGGATGACGAAGGCCGCGGCCGGTTCCGGGCCGCGGCGGAACGTGATGGCCGGCGGCCAGCCGGGCTGCCGGTGTCGAAAGACGGAAGAGGATCGGCCCTTGCCGGTCCAGTTGAGAAGAAGCCGGCCGGCCAAGTCGGGCCGGTCGGAAGGGTGGAAACCTGGGGAATTAAATTCCCCATGGCTGCTTAATTGGCCCCCCATAATGAGGGGGGTCGGTTTCACAAAGGGGGGGCATGCGGCCCCTCGTTTGTTTTCCAGCAGCTCGGCTTTCGGCCGAGCTGGCAGCGCGCCCAACGCGCTGCCTTGCGCCGAACCAGCGCGCCTGGCCGGTTCGCGAGGCTAGGCCAGGCCGGTCCGGGCCGTGCTAGGCCGGGTAGACCCTGTCCTGGGCGGGTTGACCCATTTCGGGCCATCCGAGGGGTTTCGGGCCGGGACGGCCCGTGCCCGAAACCCCCGTTACCGAGCGATTTGGATTCAAATGCCCATAACTCAGGCTACAAACTTCCAAAAGACGCGCCGTCAGCGGCGATGAGATCCTTGGATCGAGACGGTCGTTTCGGTATATCGCACTCAAGGTTTCGGATTACATTGAGTTCGGCCGGGTTGGTTCGTACACGAAACCAACCGGGCCCTCGGAGCGGAAACGCTCATATCTTGAGCTACGGACGTCCGATTGACGTGCCGTCAGCTTTGTTGAGTTCCTCTTAGTGAGACGGAACTTTTGGCATACTCCGCCCGAGGTTTTGACGCAGGTGGAGTATGGTCGGGTTGGTTTTGCCTTAAAAAACAACCGGGCCCCTAGGACGAAAAAGCCAATAACTCTCAGACCGAGCGTCCGATTGACGCGCCGTCTGTTGCGTTGAGTTCCTGTTGACGATACGGAACTTTTGGATACATCAACTCTAGACTTTGTGACAGTTGATGTATCAGCCTCTCGGCTCGTGGAGCGGACCCTCCCGAACGAGCTTGCTATGTGCGGGAACCCTAGAGCTGGTTGCGACTGCTACTGCGACTACGACTGTGCAGTGATCCTCAGTGGACTACGATGACGATTCTGCAGAGATCCTCCGTGGACTGCGACGACTACTGCACTCAGCAATCCTACGTGGATCAGTGCTACAGGTCCTATGTGGGCCCGATCCTGTGTGGGTCCGATCCTGTGTGGGTCTGCGCTCAGTGGTCCTGTGTGAACCAGCGCCTACAGATCCTGTGTGGGTCCGATCCTGTGTGGGTTTTTGCGGGGGTTAGTACCTATCGATCCTTTGTGGGTCCGACGACTTAGATGGATCAGTGATCATCTCTATCGTCTTTTGAAGAAGAATATCTGTGTGAGCTGAATCCTGTTGCTTTCCTATGTGGATTTTGTTGTACCATCCTGTGTGGATTTCGTTTTGCTTTCCTGTGTGGAATACGTATACTTTCCTATGTGGACTGAGTTGTACTTGGGCTCGGAGGTTGGAGCGTATTGGAATTGATGACTTAGGTATATGTATGGGCATATACCTAAGCAGTCGGTTGTTACTTCGTGTTTGTATCTTTCCTTTCTGGATTTTGGGAGACCTTCAGGGGTCTCGGGGTCCCTACTGAGTAGCTTATACTCACCCCTGCATGGGCTATGACCGCACTACGTTGTGTTGGTTGCAGACGATGGACAACGTTGATCGTGGTTGAGGCTTGCTGAGCAGGACGGTACCTGGAGGTGGACCACTGGGCGGACGTGCTCGGAGCGGACGGCGGGACCCGAGGAGCAGTGGAGCTATCTGTACCTACCCTTCAGGTGGGATTTCCCGTGGACAGCTCAGTGTAGCGGCTTTTACTTTACAGTTTTTGTTTTCCCTTTCGAGTTGTACTTTACTTTCAGTTTGGGTTTGTATACTGGCCCACTTACTTTTCCGCACTTTCAGTTGTACTCTGTTTTTACTTAGTGTTTACCTTTCCGCTTTCTTACTCTGTGGTGCTTGTTTACTTTACTACGGCAATGCCTTCCCTTTTTACCGGGATTTACGCCTTGGTGCTAGTCGCCAGCCCCTGGCCTATGGAAGGCAGGCTTGGGGTAGTCACGGCACGGGCCCCGAGGACGGGTCGTGACATTGGGTACTTATAATTGGTATCGAAGGAGGGTTAAGAAAAAATTTTAAATTGGGATGTTTTCAAGTGAGGTTTTCTTAATATATATGGATATTGTCATCGGTGGATACTTTTAAAGATGATTATATGTTCAATGTCTTAGACCTAATTTTTATAGTTTAAAGTGATGGATTTCTAGGAGATTAATTATAATTTTGGTGGTTTTATTTATAAAGTTAATTTATTTAGTTGTAAATTATTTTATGGTTATCATATTTTAGATTTTCTAAGGGTATTATCTTTAAAAGGACCATTTCCATTTTTAACATGGAATAATTCATTTCATGTTTTAATGATGTTTGATAGATTAAGGATCATTTATGTAGATGTAAGGAAACAAATATTTCAAAACCTTATTATCCCTTATAAAAAATTTATTATCTCTATTAATTAAAATGATTGTTAAAATTATTTTGACATATATCTGAGTATTCAAATCACCTACAAGAAAATTTTGAAATTATATAACACCATTTATTTTCTCCAAAAACATTATGGTTCATGGTATGTTTTCATTTGATTTTAGAATCTCTACTTTACCAACTCACTGAAAAATGAAAATTCAATATAATAAATTACTATTTATGTTATATAATTTAGGAATCTTCTCAAAAGATAAAGGGGATATCTAAAAAATCATGATGTATGAATTTAAGGCACAAATTATTTTCTTATGTTCAACGTATGCATCATTTTTTTGGTTAATGAAGGAAGTTGAATAAATTATTTTTTTAGGTATTCTATTTTCATATTTTTTATATAGTGGTATTTCATAAATATTTTTTTAATCATATAACACCTAAGGACTTTTTTGTTGATGGATTTTAAAAAAAATTTGGAAACATATGTTAGATAGAATTGTTACCTTTGAATATTGCTGTAGGGAAAAGGCGAATATTTTTAGAGATATTTATTATTTTTTGATAAATGTTTGGGGTACAAGTAACCCTTAAATTTATGATATGGATAAGGTTTTTTTGATGAAAATTAATTTACTTTTGGTGTACATAATTTTTAAGGTATTGAAAGTATTTTTGGTTTATATGCTCCCTGGATTTTAGGTCATTTAAATTAATATAATTTTGGTTTTTTTATATTTATTTTATACATGAATATCTTATAAAAGCACATAATATTTTAGAATTGAAATTTTTAGATATAATATTTTTCATTTCATTTTTCTTGTTTAATTTTAAATAAAAAATTTCAACTTGAATTTTTAATTTTTTAAAAATGATTCTATATTTGGAATTATAAGGTCCAAATTAGGTGATAAGGTCAATTTAATTCTTAGTCACAAAAAAATTTATTATGTTAAAAAATATTTATAATAGTATATTTAATATAATGAATTGGGTTAAAGTTAAAAGGTAAAAGCATAAAATTCCTAAAAACTAAAACATTTAATTAGAGGATTTATGTGTTTCATGACCATAATTGTCCTTTAAAACATTAATTATCAAAAAAAATAGAATTAATACCACCAAAATGTGGATGGATTTAAATATAATCTAATCATTATTTAATCACTTAACACCCCTCATCAAGTATAAATACCAATCCTAACCCCCCCCCATAGAAATCATTTTATATCCTCAAATATTTTAAAAATAATCTCCTCCCCACTCTCCCCACTTCTATGTGCATTTATTTTCACCCAACAACCAATTCCATGTTATTTAATGGATCCTTTATGTAGTTGATGTTCAAAACATAAATTTCTCAAACCACATATCTTAATTTATTTTCTTCTACTACCTTCTACTAACCTCATTAATCCATAAAATGATAATAAATCCAGTATAATTAATATAATGGAATGTTATATTTCTAATGGAATATATTATACCTTCCCTTTTCTTATCATCCCTTATTCAAAAAAATGAATCCATTTTCCAAATTATGGTGATTAACAGTCTTCATGGATAATGATTTTTTGTTTTCAATTGCCACCTTCCAGGATGGTCATAAAACCATTGTTATATTATGTCATCTTTTAATAGGTATATTAAAATTTATTTTATTTTTTGGAAGTAATATATATAGATATAATTAAATAAAGAAAAACTTGTTTGTGATGGTTGAAAAAAATGCCAAAATAAACTCAACATTTATCATTAACGTTTTATCAAATGAATCATCCTCATGTAAAAAATTATATAAGGGATCATTTATAGTTATATAAGTAAAAAAACTATTTTTATTCCACTTGTATGGTAGTATTCCCATTTTACAAGAATAACCATAATAATAATATAGTGAAATAGTCACAAAACCATAAAATGATCACCCCAAAACAATGAATCAGATCTTTATAACTCTTTCAAATTAACATAAATGTATTAAATAAAATTAAAATAAATCATATATATATTAAAATTTTATTAAATAAGTAATTAATTAATAGTATTTTATTATCTAGAAAATTAATATAAAATTTAGAACACTTTTAGATAAATGGTATGTGACACCTCTACCTCCTCTCTCTTTTTTCCTTTCAAGTTCCTTATTTAATTTTTCTGTTTTATTTATAATTAATATTTATGGTATCTGATATCACATTCCTATTACTATAATTTTTTTTGTTAAGATGATGAGATTCACATTTTTATATCATTAAACCAATTTATGAATCTTTAAGTAATGTCGTTATGATGTCGAAACCTAGTAAGGAACTTCATCTAAATTTCCATTTGTTGAGGTATATTTTCATGTTATGAACCATTATTATTTAATTAAGTGTATATAATTCTGAATTTACAAAATATATAATTACTTTTATTATTATCATGATATGTAATGTTTGGTAAAATGTTAATCATTCATGAGGCACACGATTCAATTGATTACAACGTGGTAAAAGATATTTTTAACACAATTTCCATTATTTGGGTTAAACATCTACTTAATTATTTTTGTCATGCTAAAATTATGTGTAAAATGAATTTTGATTATTATGTTTTTGTTGGTATTTACAGCCAATAAAAATAATATATTCATTTTACTAAGGCTCCCTTCAATGATATGATATTGGTAAATGTAATTTTGATATCTAAAATATATTTGAGTTTTTCAAATATTTTAGGATGAAAAAATCCACAGGTTAAAATGTTTTAATTCATGATATGGTAATTTGGAATTATATGAAATGGGTGAGCTTCATATATCTTGTAAGAATGATTGGTCCCAATTATATCACATGGGTGAGCCCAATATACCTTATACAAAGAGTGATCCCCATTATAGTTCTCTGGTACATTAGGTAATGGTTATATTAGAATTCAGTCATATGTTTATTCAAATTTAAAAGGTTTTAAAAGGGATTTATGATTATGATTCTATAAGTCCTTTAAAATGGTATTTAATTTAATCCTATTTTAAGGGTTTATTTGATAAAAACATGTGTATGATTTTCTTGTGAAAATTTATTATTTCATACTGTCATAAAATGTTGAAGGTAAATGTAAATGTAATATGAGTTTTATTATTTTTCACTGGACAAATGGTTTTCATTATTTTATGTTCATTAAGGAGATGATTATGCACATCCCTTGTTTTTAAATTTCTTTCAATATGGTTTATAAAATAGTGGGGACATTGATGAGGTGGTGATTAAAAATATGAATATTTATCACTAAGGTAAACCACGTTTTATTCAGGAATCACATTCCATAGTGGGAAAAATAGAGACTAAGTATATGTTTCCACATGTAATGTATGGTTTTAATTTTTATGAGTTTCTCCCAATTCTCTAAAAATCTAATCCGAAAAGATCCCAAGAATTATATGAAAGTGAATTATATTTCAAAAATACTAGAATATATAATGTTTAATTTTGATACCTTACATATAAATTATTAGATAATGATAATGATGTATATGATAAATCTCCTAGTATAGACCATCAAAACCTACCCAACCTAGAAGAATACTTGTAATAATAATGAACCTGAATCCCTAAAACCATTATAATTGCCAAAAATTATCCCTAGGATAATGTTTTTGGAGACAAGGATAATGGTTCTCAAACATCAGCCTCACATTGAAATAAAGTTAAACATCATTAATTTTTTCTTCAACATATACCAAATAACATTAATGATGAAATCAATGATGAACATGAAATAATAATCAAAATAGTTTGGAATAATCAAAGTTTATAAGTTAGTTGATATTCTCAAAGACTACCTAACTATTAGAACCATATGAGTATATACAAATATGGTTGATGATTCTGGAACAATTGTTAGGAAAAATCTAGATTAGTTTTACAAGGATAAATTCAAGAGGAAGGTATTGATTATGAATAAACTTTTTCAACAGTAGCTAAACTTGAATCCATTTGAATACTTAATTCATATGAAGAACATCATAATTTCAAACTATATTATATTTATGTTAAGAGTGTTTTTCTTAATGGTTATATTGTTGATTTTTTTTAGAAACCAGCTGTATTTAAAACCCCTCATTTTTTAAATCATTTTTTAACCATTCTAAATCATTATAATGTTTAAAATAGTATCCTTGGTCTTTTTATGATTGGGTCATCTCTTTCATGGTTTCTAATGGATTTTACAAAGGCATAGATGATTATAGTCTATTTTTAAAATTAATTTCAAAGGTTATTTTAGTATCTCAAATATATGTTGATGAAATTATTCTTTGTTCATATGAACACTATTTGTGTGTTGAATTATCTAAAATGATGAAAATGAAATTTAAATGACTATCATGGGTGTGTAAAAGTTTTTTTATAGTTTTCAAATTTTTCAAAACAAATATGGAATTGCCTTAAGTCAATGTAAATACAAAAGGGATATTTTAAAATGTTTTTTATTGATAACACCAAAGTTAGTGACACTCCAATGATGTAAAGATATGAGATATATCTAAATGAAACTAGGAAATCAATTGAATAGGCTAATTATAGTGATATGATCGGTAGTATACTATATATAATGTCTAGATGCCCTGATATTATGTTTTTTATATATTTTTGATTGATATAAAGAAAATAAAATGGAATCTCATTTGAATTATATTTAAAAAAATTCAAGGACCACATGAATATAAATAATTTGGGACTATTAAAATATAAGGGACATGCATTTTAATTTGTTAGTTATTATGATGATTATTTTGGTGGTTGTATGCTAGATAGAAAATAAACCACTATAATATGTAATATTTTGGAAAGTCTCAGGTTTCTTTGTGTAGTAAAAATTATAATTTTGTTTCATTATCTTCAAGAAATGTTGAATAAAAAGATGTAGGAATCTATTGTGTAAAATATTTATAGATGAAACACACATTAATATACTATAGATATAAACTTCTATATTTCCCTATAAATTGGAACATTATAAGTTCTATTAATATTTATAAGAATCGTGTATCTCGTTGTAGGGATGTTCATACTGATATAACACAAAAAAAAATTAGTGACCTTTTTAAAAGATTGAAATTAATATTTAGTTCATTAGAAATTATCATCAATATACTAATTTTTTAAATACATTAATATGTAATTACTAAACTATATCAAACATGAGTGGGGAAAATTTAATTATTCCTAAATTTATAAATTTAGTTCTTACACCATGTCTTTTTTAATTAATGTTATTAAATATTACTTTTTACTATTTATGTTGTGTTGTATATAATATGTGTTATTTAATATTCCATAGGTTTAAAGTTTAATCTGATTATTATTTTGATCGTATAACTAGTAACTATAAGGAAATGTCATATAGACAGTTAAACAACTATTACAATCTATTTATATGGTCAGAAAAGTAACCTTGAGAGTTTTTTCATACAGTTATTTAACATTTTGTGAGCCCTCTGTGTTACCGCAAGGCATGTCATATGGGAGGTATACTTACTATGAATTACTATATTTTACACAAGTGTGAATTTATGGTCAGTTAACCTATTGTATCTATTTGAATTATTCATTAACTATTTTGGTGGGATTTATTATTAGTTTACTTTTTTCTCTAAGCGATTGATTAAAATTTAAATCTGAATATGAATCAATACACTCAAATATATTTTCCTATCAAACACTTAGATGTTCTCTCATTCAAACCTCTATTTTTTAAACCCCTTCTTCTCTTGAAACAAAATCTAACCCTCCAGAGTCTCAAATCATAATAGAGTGATGGTTAGAAAGAAAATACATATTAAAGTCAAATATTCTATTGTTTCACTATATTTGAATTAATCAAAGAATAAACCAGTGAGATCAAGTGCTTCATCCAAGACTCAAAACCCTCATCTACTAGAACAACCATTTTTCATTGAAAAATAAGTCAATGAATACTATATATTATTGAGAAATTATTTAGTATGGAAATTAATTCATAATCATGGATAAGATGATTGTATTAATGAAAATGTTAATCCATTTCACCATGTGCAAGTTAAAATTTTCTTTGAAAATTAGTATTTTGATATAGGTTATTCAAGGGATACCATTTGAATGGTTATAAATGTATAATTTATGGTATTCTCTTTGTAGATGTGGGATAAAGTTTTAAATGTTTCTCAAATAGGATAGTATAAAAATTATAAAAGTTCATGTCCAATTAATCATGATTAAATTTATTTTATAAATTATATAGAAGAACTAACTTGTAATAGAACTCCCAGAAGACATTCTTTTGTGGAATTGGACTGAGAATGATTTTGTTTTCAGATTTTTATCCAACAACTGATTAGTCCCAGGACTAAAGACTTTAGTATTTTGAGGTTTTAATATTTTTTTATTTATCTGATGAAGAATAGAATTTAGATAATCCTTTAATGTTATATTATGATGAACATGGTAGAGTTGTGAAATCCCCCTTCCAAATTCACCTATGTGGCATCTCATCCCATCTCACTCGATAATAGTACCTAAACCAGTGGCCACATTGCCTCATGTGTGACTCCCTATAATCTAGAGGCTTCTAATTAGAAACGAGTGTATAATGTGGTACTTTGTTGATACTATACCCTCATTATCATAGTGGAACATATTTTTAATGATAAGTGAGTAAATAGTATAAATGGTTAACAATGAAAAACTATAGTACCAGAAAATATAAACATCCAGAAAAGTTAAATAAACTGAATAATAATAATCTGTAATATATACAAAGTGATGTTGATGTCAAGATTTTATATAAGATAAAAACCATATTTATAAACAAGATCATATATAATACATGTATATCAAAAGAAAAAAAGAAAAACAACTATCACTAATAGAATCACGTGCCTATGCTCGATCATATGATCCAAGATCCCATGCTTTAAGAAATCATACATCCCTGACTAGCTGCTTTCCCTTGTATATACCTTAATATATGAAGTCTATCAAGGTACCAATCAGTGTCCTAAATAGGGTTTGAGATATACTCTATAGGCCATCACCAAATGATTCTATAAAATTTTAAGTATATTTTTATAAATTTAACATTGTGTGGATATAACAATAAGTATTGAAATAAGATATGTGGAATAATAACCACATCATGATTGGATCCCCATGGGATGCTTGGTCAACCATATCCACTCTAGCCTAATACCTATGTGTCTGACTGGGGGGACATATAAATGGTTAGGTTCTAAAGAATATAATGAAGGTTTCCAAGTAGAATAATAATATAATTTTGGACCCAGTGTGTAACCAAGGAATCTAAGAATAAATAATAGTAGAAAATACCAAATGTATAACTGAGGAATTTATTACCTTGGAAGGTCAAGATATCTTATAAAAATAAACCTTGCAACCTAGCTATAGTGTTATAATTGTGATTCAAGGGGGAAAACATCATCATTATAATGAAAAAGATTTTAATCGATTCCATGGATCATCTCCACATTAAATCTCAGGCTATGTATGATTGAAGCCCAAGAGTAGAATCCAAGGCTTGGTATTTTTGAGGATGTCAATATGAATCTAAGGAGTGTATCCAAGACATTATAATTTTATATATAAATTGATTGAATTATCTTTACCAAGATGAGGAATTAATCTACTAATAATAAATAGACAAAATTGCATGTTGTGTATCTCCCTTGGTAATCTTCTCAATGATTCGGGGGTGGATCCTCTGAGTTCTTAAGGAATTTCCTTAGGAATCCAATGATAGATCAAGTGTAACCTATCCTTTAATAAGAAAATTTTAATATTAGTAGTGGGAACCTTAAATTAATTATATTAACTAAATTCCGTGTAAATACCATTCTAGTATATAATTCCCATTGAATTCAAGCCATTTTCTTTTCATTCAATAATTAAAAAGGCTAATATGAGGTGTTATACCATTAAAAAATTTTCATTAAAATATAAATAAGAGTTATGTGAAACATTATTTCCTTAGGATAAGGTACTAGGTTATTGCTTTAAATTAATTAAATCCCTTTGTAGAAGAATAACCAAACACACTGAAGAGTGTATGGTTAATAATATACAATTGGTCATATAAACTTGTCTATATAACAACTAAGGGTGGCTAGAGTTGAGATCATTGACCTCCAATGATAAAATAGGGTCTATTGGGGAATTTAGATTTCAAATTAAGAAAATGATTTAAGGAATATTATTCTTAGAGGAAAATCATATGTAAAACCAACATGTAGAATATTGGACACCTAAAAAATAAAAATACCAATGGGAATGTTATAACCACATAGCATATGGAAGATGAAGAACTATCATCCAATATCCGCTTCGAATTTAGGATATAAATGAAGAAAATAAAGAAAAATAGAAAATCCATCAAAATATGGTACATTATCTTTCATGTACATAATGATAAATATGGAGGGAAAACTGATAATGGAAGGAAATGAATTGAATAACTTATCATTATGTAACCAATGGGATAAACAATAGTCTGATCAGAGTCTTATTGAAGTAGAGGTAGCCATGCCAAATATAAGGAGGAAGGGGGATCTCAATGGAGGGAGGTGTTTCATGATTAATGGAAAATAAAATAGGGGTAAAATTTATAAATGATTGAAGGAAAAGGATAATTGAAAACATTTATAACAGGGTGCATGTTTTTTCCTCGTGGTTTGGTCAAACCATTGACTAACAATGTGGGTTCACTTTTAAAGTGGCACTAATCATACAACTAGGTGCATGGTTTGGAAAAATCATTCTTAGATTGTAAAACCCTCTATACACCCACTATAGAACCATTCCAGGTTTCACCAATCTATCTATCCTTATCTTCATGGTTTAAACAAATCATATTCCTGGGTTTTTTCCCCTAAAACCTAGAGCTTTGGGCTCTGAATGTGCCTCGAACGCTCTCAAAAAATCCCTTAATATCATAGGAAAATCCATTAGGATAATGATGTTTTAAACAAAAATTTAAAATATTCATAAATCCTAATAAAATACAAGTTGTTACAACCTCCACAATTTAAGAAAACTTATCACTGATTTTCCCTCCTAAGTGTGGTAAAGTGTCATTTGAGAATAAATCTAGCCACTATAAATGTATATTAACCTCTCCCTCCCAAGTATTATCTAGTACTCATTAATGCTTCCATATCACCTGGAGTAAAGGAAAAAAACATTCCTCACATATTCATTACTCTTAGATCAATGAGATGAATAAGATACTTCTCATCAGAAGCATCTACCTCTAAAATGAAATCCTCGAGCTTAAAGGTATGAGAAGGTTAGGAGTGATGATGGAGAAACTGTGACATAATGATGACATCATTCCGATCCTGGTACCTTTTAGGCAAGGATAACTAATAGGATACCTACCCAACTATCTCTATATTCTTGAATTTTCTGATATAATAAGGAAATATATTTCTTTGTCACTAAATCTGTCAATGAACCAACCTAGAAAAAAAGTGTAAAAATACATGATGTCTCACTTCAAACACAAAAGGATAATAAAATATTGATGTAATATTTTTCCTAGAATGAGTTTTATCTTTTCAATTCCAAATAAGTTTTTCCTTCTCTGAAGTATCATAGATAAATGAGGTCCTAATAGAACTTCGTCTCCTAACTCTAACCAGTACAAGGGTGAACAACATGGCCTGTCATATAGGACCTTATAAAGAGACATATAAATTTTTTATTGAATGTTTTTATTGTAATTAAATTTAGAAAGTGGTAGGTGTTTTTCCTATGATCCTCCAAAATCAAGAATTCAAGCTCAAATCATATCCTCCAACACCTGTATCGTATGCTCAGACCAACCATCACTCATAGAGTAATATATTTTCATGTCCTAAATCAGATGCCACTAATTGGTCCCCAATCTAGTTGGCCAAATGACCTCAAGTAATCCTCCCCATACACCAAGGGCTACTGACTAGAGGAATGGATCCTTAATGGTATAGTGTGGGTCATATACCCTTGTGATCATAGTAATCCATGTAATGAACTAACTTAGGTCATCCATGAAATGGACATTTGAGATAGCCTACAACAAGGCCCAATAGGTATTCCTAATCATCCCAGGCTGGAAACTAGTGTCATGAATCAAAGATATTACAAATGGAAATAATTACTCCCAATAATAAATAGATATAAAGGAAATTGAACAGAGCTCATAGCCTAAAACTACTGAATATAAATAAATAAATAAAATCTAAATACAACTACGGTAGAACAAAATAGAAAACATAAAATACTAAAAATGAACCCAAACTAGAATCGACATGGTATTTGTCTGACCCCTTGTTCACCACCATCCATAAGAACCAGCCCTCTCCACATTCAAACTTCAAAAAAACCAAATACTACAAAATAGCTCTGGTCTACTAATGTTGTGTGAAATAAGTAGAGTGTCAAAATTAAATATCTTAGTAGGTAAAAACCATAGAATCAATATATTTCAACTCCCAAAATAGTACAGAAACACTAGTTTGAAATATATTTATGATCATTGGGTTTTTATTTAATTTTGTAAAATGAGTACCACTTTTCAGAAATCCACTTCAAAAAAATAAAACTTGGTTTTCCATTTTAAAAAAACACCTAATTTAAAATCCATTTTTAAGACCAAAAACCCATTATAATCAAAAAACTAATAATGCGTTAAATATAATGAAACTATAAACTAAAACCAAAAACATGGGATACCAAACAGGACCAGAGAAAATGTGTAGTTCAAGTGAAAATAGGTAGATACAAAATAAACAAATAAGAAAAATTCTATAAAATAAAATAAGAGCTTAAAAATAAGTAATCATGGGAATTTTGTAAACATCCATAGAACCAATCCCTTGAAAAAGTAAATTTGGACCCACCTGTTAGTGTATGGTGCAACTCTGTAGTCAATAACAAACATGGATTCTCTATACTAACCTCACAATTGTTAAAGAACTCCTGGAATATCCTCTATCTTGAGGGTACTAATCCATATAATCTATTTTAGAAAGAAACTATCACCTGACCCTTTATATGACAACTAGGAATTCCATGATAATCACACTCTTGGATGTAACCATAACTCATGGATACTATTATGTATTACTTTTTCAAACCCTAAATCTAACTATACAAAGACCCTCTTATTTGAATGACTACCATAGGGATTCCCATAACACAAAGAAAAATTCAGAAGTACCAACCAAGCCTACATGTTATTTGATTTTAAATCAAATTTCCCAAAACATCATAAAGTACCAACCAGGACGTAATATTTATAATTATAAACCATTCTATGATAAAATGCATTTCTTCTTAAACTATTTCTGAAACCATGAAAAAATGATGTTTTTTATCAGAAGGTTCCAAATGGGAATTTAGATTCATGGGGTCACAAATTATGATTAAATGTACAAATACTCCAAGGTTTATAACGAAAATTCATAAGCCATATCTGAATTCTTCAGGAAACTCTATATCAATTTATAATACATTAGTAGTTTTTAGTGATTCATTTAGAGTGGATAAGTGGATGAAAATGGGAAACAGGTGTTTCGAAAATGTAGATTCAAAGGGTAAATTTTTATGGAATACCATTTACAAGTGTGTGTGCCTATCCATATGTGCACCTTTGGAACATGTGGATATCCACACATCCAATGACATAAATATATAAAATAATAAAAACCCAAGATTTCAATTAAATAATTATAATAAATTTCAAAACCAATTCCAAATATTCACACACAAGCATTAAACTACACACACAAACCAAAATTTCACATTTCACCCAACTACCCACACTCAATAAAGATAAAACAAAATCTACAACCATCCAATTTCATCTTTAAAGATCAATTGGAATTTCATAAAACACATTGTATATATATATATACATATTCATGATCATGTAATTCCCATTAAACCCATTCTCACCAATTTTTCAATATGAGGACACCACAAAATTTCATAAAAACACATCACAAGCATGGGAAACACATTTTTTGATTAATTAGAATCACTCAAGAATCAAATAGAATGTTATGGAATGAAAAAGGATGTAAATACCAACCGTAATGATGTGTGAATTCAATAAAACCCTTATAGAACCAAGATATAAGCTTAAGAAGAAATATTCACACCCTAGCATCAAAGGAAACAACATATATTAGCCAACCCTCAACCTAGGATTTGGATAACGCAGAACCCAACCAAAGGAAGAAGAATAAAACAAGAGAGAAGGATAAGAATAAGTGAAAAATGAAAAAAAATCAAGGAGGAGATCTCCTTAAAAGCATTAGGGATTTCCAACCATGGATGGAGAGGTAATGGAGTAGATATTTGGTGCCCACATAGTATTCCATGATCTAGTGAGGAGTAAAATAAGGAGTTGGGATTAAATAATAAAATTGGTATAACTGAAAACTATAGATTTTCACATTATAGGTAAGTCGCATTCTTTAGCTGCATAGTTTTCCAAACTATGCATACCCTACTAGAAAGAAGGGACACCCACAAGTATAGGCCACAAGGTATGGGAAACCATTTTTAAAATATGAAAAACGGTTCTATCAAAATGACAGATCCTCCTCACACGATCGCAACACAATTTCTTCTAATAGTTTGCAAGCCATTAATCTTACCCCATGCACAACTACAGTTTAGATGGTTACTCCTTTTACTCGGATGATTTGATATAAACCATGTGTAGGACATTCCAGACAAACAGTAGAGGAAGAACAATAATTTTAAACACCCTTATCCTTTACCATCCACACTGTGTCTCCTAAGACTATGCACGTTGGAAAATCCACCTGATACCTTCAAAACTCAAAAATTCTCATAGGTAATTCATCTTGAACCTCAAATAAATGATCCAAGATCAAGGAAAAAAATAAAACTATTGTTGTGGTATCAAAAATGCCCCCCACCCCCACAAAAAAAAACCTTCAACCAGAAAGTAACCAATTCAAACAAAAAACAATGTTAGAGCTCAAAAATAAATGAAACCAAAGAAACCCATGATCCTATGGGGTGACTTATTTCCCAACACCAAAAGTGACACCCTACAAACTATAGAGACAAATATAATAATATTCATAGTCGGTCTCCCTATAATTTAAATAAGAACTAGAATAACAACACCAACATGGTAACTCAAAATAGAAGAAAATCCAATCAAACACTGATCCAATCCAAAATTAATCATTTCCATAAAAAGAATCCATATCCAACACAGTAATAACTAAAATAGAAACATGTAAACTAATACCAACTCATAATAAAGATAACCATTCAATGTCAATATCATAAGGAACCTGTAACACCCCAGGTAAATAAAGAATATGACATTTTTATATTTATCCATATTTGTGAATAAAATATTAATACTACTTTAAAGGGGACTCTATGATCGATGGCGTACCCAACACGCAATAAAGAGGTTCTTGGGAATCTTACGTTGTACTCTAATAATAAAATAATATTATTATAAATCGTAGTTAACATGTAGCCATTGTATTGGCGGGAATGGATAGAAATAACTAAAATATGATTATATATGTTTTTAAATGTTTTTACATTTATCCAATAAAGGATAAAGGCTTAAAATATGGAAAGAATTCAATTTTAGGCGTATATGCCCTAGTTTTCACTAAAGGTTCACTTATCACCTTTTGATGGCGAACCGTCATTAAATATAGTTTTGTTCACTCTTATACATTATATTTGGACCAAATAAAACTCTTTTTTAGAATCATGACATCAAAATTTACTTCGTGTAAATTTTTGGTATTTTTCCGATAATGTTCATTTTTTAATGAATAGTGTAAAATGTTGTATTTTAATTCAAAACCTCTTTTTAATATAATTTATTTATATGATTATATTATCTTTTTAATTGGTTTTAAATTGAAATTAAAATATATTTGTACCATTAAATCCAATAGTGGTCGTTGGAATTAATTTCACCTTGAAATCGGACTTAAACTAGTGTCAAACTTTTGATACTTATTGTTTCACAAAAACACGCTATTTGTCATGACTGTGGGAATTAATTATTAAATTAATTAATATGACTTATATGTTTTGAATTTTGTAAAATAGACTTCATTTTTGAATTCTTAATATCAAATATAGCTTAGGGTGAATTTTTGGTAATTTTCTGAAAAACTTCAATTTTTGATGAATAGTGAAACCACTAAGTGGTACTTATAAAAACTGATTTCCCGTTTAAATGAAATTTTTCAACCTTTGTGTTTTGAATTTCAAAACTTCCGACATACATGGTTGTCATTAAGAAGTAAATTGTGGTTCAATGGGATTAAAATAAATTTTTTGGTGAATAGTAACTTATTAAGTTTTTAATCGCAATTAGAGGTAATTAGTGTAGTTTAAGGTAAAAATAATGTTTTAATAATATGAAATGAACTTGACACATGTCCTAACCTCATTGGATGTTTCATGGCCGACCAAGAATACCCATGGGTCAACTTGGGGACCCCATGAAGCCACTTTTGTTGGAAAATGACATTAATATCTTTTTATTTAAAGATAAAGTAAAATATGAGAGAAACATGAAATGTTTTACTAAAACAGTTTTTACATGGGGTTATACAGATCATATTTTTGACTATAAATATTCATTGGAAAGATAAAAATATTTCCTACATCATAGTATTTTTTTTATAATTTTTAGACATTAAATAAATTAAATTATTTATGACATCATGATGATGCAGCGATGACCTCATTATTTAACGATTTAAAAAAAATGGAAATATAATGTAATATCTAAGACCTACACATGTCCAAAACCTATTGGAAGAGTGTATTTCGAACCCTTGTCTCCTTATCCTCGAAAAAAATCAATTTGAGACCTCCTAAATCCGAATACCATTTTCAAATAAAGTAACATTTTCTTACTTTCCAAGAGTGCCCCTCCTCTCCTCTTATAAAAGGCCCCCACCTCTACCTCCTTACCCACACTCCCAAAGCCTTTGTCTCGGCCAACCCCTGCCCATTTTGTCTCTCCACTTCCCTCCCTTACTCATTGAAGCCTCACTTTTGGCATAAGTCTTCCCATGGAAGCCTTTCAGTTCAAACCAAAGGGAGTTACCCGATTTTAAGGTAATGTGTTCACTTGAGTCCTTTTGTTTTATTTTGCTTCTCCAACCCCATAAACTCTTTTTATTCATTTCTTTTGTAACAAATACAGTATAATAAATATACTAGGATGTTTTTATAAGAATTATTCTAGCTACACTTTCACACAACTACATCTAATGGTTAAAGAACATACTGTTTCCGTGGATGACGAATTTCGGCCTCCCGAAACGATGATTGTTCAACATTGTTTTAACACCTTCAAAGGTGGACATTAAGATGTCACTATATTTATATATGATATATAATAAGTTTATGTTTTACTTAAGTTTATGTATTTTTCATTTGTGGCTTACCTTTATGGCTTCCATTATGGGTATACGCGATATCTTCATTTTAGGAAGTGCGGACTACCGCCCCCTCAAAGTGATGTGATTCGTTAATGCCATACGTGGGACGTATAAAGGATGGATTTAATGTTATTATATATGATGTTATACTGGAATTATAATATAACTATATATCATTATTATTTATTTCCATTAAATTATGATATAGAAATGAAAGTAGTGTTCATGCGTACGTACGGCTTACCGTCTCCATGAACGGTGCATTTCATTTCTTATCCCCAAATGTAATGTAATATTATAAGTACATGTATATAATGGATATATATGATGAATGATACATCTAAATGATTAATATAATTCTATAATTAAAATATACATACCTCTAATTTATTTTTAATTCAATTAATATGACAAAGAAATGAAAGTAGCGTTCATGCGTACGTACGGCTTACCGTCTCCATGAACGGTACATTTCATTTCTTATCTCAAAATGTTATGTAATACTATAATTACATATATATAATAGATATATATGTAATATATTACATCAAAATTATGGATATCATTCTGGAATTATAACATATATATATCTCTCTCATTTTGTTTTAATTCTATTAATATGAAAAAAAATGAAAGTAGCGTTCATGCGTACGTACGGCCTACCGTCTCCATGAACGGTGCTTTTTGTTTTTAACTCCAAATGATATGGAATAGTATAAAATGAATATTTACTGGATATATATGATATTTTAATCATTAATATTATTCTGGAAATTATTTACTTATAACTACATGAGCAATCTTTTTTCAAACAAGTTCATTCTTGACTCATGTACCAAACATCGGCAAAAACGTCTGATATGAACTAACATTATTAAACAATTATTATAACATTATAATATGTGATATGAACTGAATAATAATCTCTAAAGGAGGTACTTAGGCAATTATTAATTGACCAAAGTTTATTTTTCAAGAATATAAAGAAACGAACAAGACAAGTTGGACTTGAGGTAAGGGATCTTACTCCTCGCTTTCTTTTTAAATACACTCTTTTATGTCATTCCCTCTAAAGCTCATCTTTCTTGTTATTGGGATGTTATTTTATATTACACTTACTGTAATTTTTATGTTCATTTGATGAGAGACCCTATTCTCTCTCATCAATCCATTTTGGAAGTTTTGAGTGGCGCCGTTAGGCTGCCGAATTTTCGTAAGAGATCTAACCTCTCTCTTTCTTTTTAAGTACTCTCCTTTATGTCACTTCCTTTAAGATCCTATTTTTTATGTTGGGGGATGTTATTTTGTATTACTATTTCTGTAAACTTTATGTTTATATGATGAGAGACCCTATTTCCTCTCATCAATCCATTTTAGAAGTTTTAAGTGGCGCCTCTAGGCTGCCGAGTTTTTGTAAGGGATTTATCATCTCACTTTTATTCCTGTGAGATTTATACTATATTTTCCACAATTTCCTTTGATTGGTGTATATACTTACCATTATTATACACTTTTTGTAGTATAATTTCATTTATGGGTATTCACATCTTCATTGTATGACCCTTCTTCCATGGGGTGTACGTTTTGAAAGTTACCCAACTCGGTAAGGGGACCTTTCACCCTCCTCTTTTTAAAAGACTTCTTTTGTTATGTCTTTTAATTCACATACTATTATGTTGGGATATGTTCTTTTATATCCTTATTGATGTAAATTTTATTTCCAAGTGATGAGATTCCCTTTTTATCTCTCATCGACTCATTTTCTGAATTTTGAAGTGATGCCGTTAGGCTGTCGAATTTTACCAAGGGAACTTTTTAACCCAATTTCGATTTCTTTGGGTTCAACATGCAGTTATTGAATATGCCATCCGTTGAATATGTGTGAATGACCTTTTATTGTTTCACACTTAATATCCACTTATATTGGGTGTATTTATATTTGTCACACATAATTTTTAGATTGATTTATCATTAATTTAAGGATACCTTCTTTATAAGGGATTTCATCACGTTTTACATTTCTATTGAGACTTCATTGTTGTTATGCACCAATTCACTCTTATATGGTGTATATACTGTCCTTTGGAATATTATATCATGAATCCATTTATTAAAATGATATTATAAAGATCTGACTAAATGTTATTCCTCAATTATTGTATTCAGGTGTCTCTAATTTTGGTAAAACCCCTTTATCCAAAATATCGCTTTAAATGTTTTAATTATTTGTTCTTATTAATATCCATGTTTTCAAAATGGTTTTAAGGATTTTTTTATATGTATGTTAATGGTTTAAAATTTAAAATCTTCAAGGTGGTATGAGACACTTTGATTCAAAAATCTCTTTATTAAATGTTTTAAATTGTTTTGGAAATGGTTTCTTTTTGAATGGATTCATTATTTCAAAATACTAAAATGTTATATTGTGATTGAAATGTGGAAATGTTATGTTTCCTTTATGCATGTTTTATGTGATACGTTTATGTTGAGGTTATTGGGCATTGTTATGAATACGGGTGGTTCCGTGATAAACTAAGGGCGGGTGAGCACGATATAGCTCTCCAATGCATTGGGTAACGCGAAGGAGTGAAACGTTAAGGTTTCTCCGAAGAGATTTAGGGAATATACTGTGATGGGTATTCCAAACGTAACCAAGAGGGTTACTCTCTATGTAAGAATGTTATGAATGCCTCAAGTTACCTTTATGTCTTATGTTTTCTATGATTTATTCATGGTTTGATGAGGTATGTTAAAGTGCCTATGTTTTATGGGTAAAGTATGATTTCATTCTTATGTATATATGAACTCATGTTTCCTTTCCATATTTTTATAACCCTTACTGAAATTTTTATGCTCATCCCATGTTTTTGAAATGTTTTTCACAGGTCAAGGGAAAGGTACATGATGTGATGATAGTGTCAAGGATATGTCACGAAAGAATCCGTGTTTTATACTAAATATATTTCCGTTAATGAGAAGAATGAATATTGTCTTTATATAACCACTTTGTTTAAATGTGGAATGTAATGCAAGTTTCATGATCTAATTCTCTAAAACTCTAAACCTGAAAAGATCCTCAATGTGTAATCTTGTAATAAGTCAAGATTAAGTAAGGTCTAAGGCTGGGGCCTTATAGTTGGTATCAAAGGTCGGTTTAGATAACTTTAGAGGTTAGGGTATTATTTAAGCATAATTGACATTACCATAACGGTTAGGATTTCAGAAAGGGTCCTAGTTTTAGATAAATTGAATGAGTAAGTATATCTTAGTGTTTACCTTCCTCATTAGTACGTGATGGTTTTGTTGATATACTCACACTGACATTTCTGTTTTTAGTGAATGGATGGATCTAGCAGGCACCAAAGAGACAATAGGTTTGAAGGAAACTGTGGTGGTTCTCTGATTAAGATACTAGATAAAATGGAGGATTCAATGAGGAAACTTGTGGTTGTTCTAAACCAAATATCAAGGAGTCATGATCAACCACTTGAACCTTGGTATGTTTTGTAATGCATCATGTACGAGATGACCAATTGATGTGGAAGTTCAGGTAATAATTATAAAGGTAACCATTAGAGTTTATATGATCCTTACTTTTGAGGTAATTATGGGTTATTATATGATATGCTGGAAAGTGAAAGGCATGAGATAAAATTGAGGTTAAATTATGTTATGGTTATTTTTTATGATTTTTTCTATTTTTGGGGAATGATTTGAGAATTATGTAGTTTTGTAAAAGGGACAACACGCAGACCGTGTGACAACCCGTCTCGTCAGACAAAGCTGCGGGAATCGAACCCACAACCAAAGTACAACTGGTATTTATCGCCTACCACTGGACTACGTGAAGTCCCTGGTTAGTTTGACCGATTATTTTTAGTTATATGATTTTATGAATTAAGAGTAAGTTGATTTTGGTTTATTTATGAAAATGATTAACCTATCATGGAGGATATGTGATTAGGTTAATTACTTTTCAATACGAGACATTAGGAGCAACTGATGTTGTTTGGATATAAATATTACGATTTAACTTGGAAGACTATGTGACTAAATCCTTCAAATATTTGGGTTTCAATCATAGTTTGTTTTACTTTGAAGAATTTTATGGACAAATTTATTATAGAATGGTCCTCGTTGAACTTTGGGTTTTGTTGGACAAATTTTGGAGATTAAGAATGGATTTTCTTTTTATAAAGGGTTATCCTTTTCTGGATTATCTGATCTTGTACTAACCTTTTCAGTTTTGGTTTTGGTTAAATACTAAAGACATGGGATGTATATAGTTCTATTTTGTGGACTAGGTGATTCTCTATAAGTTGATTATAGTACTCTTAATGCGAACAAGTCTCCCTAAATACTCGTTTTCTGGAAAAAATATGAGTTTGATTAAGGAATCTAGTAAAAGTTTAATGTCAACATGATAAGTGATTATGTTTCCTTTTGAATAAATTCCTCAATAAAAAGTATCTTAAAACAAAAATTTTGTCTATTAACTTTTCCTACTGGGGAATCGAATACCGTTTAACCCATCACAAGTTTGTGATTTTCTCATTGTTAACTTTCTCCTAAACATGTTTTCTATCACTCTTCATCAGAACATGACCCTATGTTTTCTCCTCCGTGTCCATGTTTTCATACTTGGAATCCTAGTATGGGTTAACTCGGGTGACCTTTGTACTTATCTTTCTTTATTTCAAAGTGATTGTTTTACCGACTCTTCTTCCGATGTGGGAGTTTCAAGGAGGTTTCCAAGCCCAATTTTAAAATTGCGAGGACGCAATTCCCAAAAGGGGGGAAGGATGTAACACCCTAGGTAAATAAAGAATATGAAATTTTCATATTTATCAATATTTGTGAATAAAATATTAATACGACTTTAAAGGGGACGCTATGCTCGATGGCGTACCCAACACGCAACAAAGAGTTTCTTGGGAATCTTACGTTGCACTCTAATAATAAAATAATATTATTTGAAATCGTAGTTAACATATAGCCGTTGTATTGGTGGGAATGGATAGAAATAACTGAAATATGATTATATATTTTTTTAAATGTTTTAACATTTATCCAATAAAGGATAAAGGCTTAAAATACAGAAAGAATTCAATTTTAGGCGTATATGCCCTAGTTTTCACTAAAGGTTCACTTATCACCTTTTGATGGCGAACCGTCATTAAATATAGTTTTTTTTTCACTCTTATACATTATATTTGGACCAAATAAAACTCTTCTTTAGAATCAGGACATCAAAATTTAATTTGTGTAAATTTTTAGTATTTTTCCGATAAAGTTCATTTTTTTAATGAATAGTGTAAAATATTGTATTTTAATTCAAAACCTCTTTTTAATATAATTTATTTATATTATTAGATTATATTTTTAATTGGTTTTAAAGTGAAATTAGAATATATTTGTACCATTAAATCCAATAGTGGTCGTTGGAATTAATTTCACCTTGAAATCGGACTTAAACTAGTGTCGAACTTTTGATACTTATTGTTTCATAAAAACACGCTATTTGTCTTGACAGCAGGAATTAATTATTAAATTAATTAATGTGACTTATGTGTTTTGAATTTTTTAAAATAGACTTCATTTTTGAATTCGTAATATCAAATATATCTTAGGGTGAATTTTTGGTAATTTTCTGAAAAACTTTAATTGTTGATGAATAGTGAAACTACTAAGTGGTACTTATAAAAACTGATTTTCCGTTTAAATGAAATTTTTCCACCTTTGTGTTTTGAATTTAAAAAAATCCGACATACATGGTTGTCATTAAGAAGTAAAATGTGGTTCAATGGGATTAAAATAAATTTTTTGGTGAATAGTAACTTATTAAGTTTTTAATCGCGATTAGAGGTAATTAGTGTAGTTTAAGGTAAAAATAATGTTTTAATAATATGAAATGAACATGAAACATGTACTAACCTCACTGGATGTGTCATGTCCGACCAATAAAACCCATGGGTCAACTTGGGGACCCCATGAAGCCACCTTTGTTGGAAAATGTCATTAATATCTTTTTATTTAATGTTAAAGTAAAAAAATGAGACAAACATGAAATGTTTTACTAAAACAGTTTTTAAATGGGGTTTTACAAATCATATTTTTGACTATAAATATTCATTGGAAATATAAAAATATTTCCTACATCATAGTATTTTTTTATAATTTTTAGACATTAAATAAATTAAATTTTTTATGACATCATGATGATGCAGCGATGACCTCATTATTTAACGATTTAAATAAAATGGAAAGATAATGTAATATCTAAGACCTACACATGTCCAAAACCTATTGGAAGAGTGGATTTCGAACCCTTATCACCTTATCCTTGAAACACATCAATGTGGGACCTCTTAAATCCGAATAACATTTTCAAATAAAGTAACATTTGCTTACTTTCCAAGAGTGCCTCTCCTCTCCTCTTATAAAAGGCCCCCTCCTCTACCTCCTTACCCACACTCCCAAAGCCTTTGGCTCGGCCAACCCCTGACCATTTTGTCTCTCCAATTCCCTCTATTACTCCTTGAAGCCTCATTTTTGGAAGAAGTCTTCCCAAGGAAGCCATTGAGTTCAAACCAAAGGGAGTTACCCGATTTTAAGGTAATGTGTTCACTTAAGTCCTTTTGTTTTAATTTGCTTCTCCAACCCCCTAAACTCTTTTTATTAATTTTTTTTGTAAAAAATACAGTATCATCAATATACTAGGATTTTTTTATAAGAAGTATTCGAGATACACTTTCACACACCTACATCTAATGGTTAAAGAACATACTGTTTCCGTGGATGGCGAATTTCGGCCTCCCGAAACGATGATTGTTCAACATTCTTTTAACACCTTCAAAGGTGGACATTAAGATGTCACTATATTTATATATGATATATAATATGTTTATGTTTTACTTAAGCTTCTGTATTTTTCATTTGTGGCTTACCTTTATGGCTTCCATTATGGGTATACGCGATGTCTTCATTTTAGGAAGTGCGGACTATCGCCCCCTCAAAGTGATGTCATTCGTTAATGCCATACGTGGGACGTATAAAGGATGGATTTAATGTTATTATATATTATGTTATACTGGAATTATAATATACCTATATATGATTATTATTTCTTTCCATTAAAGTATGATATAGAAATGAAAGTAGCGTTCATGCGTACGTACGGCTTACCGTCTCCATGAACGGTGCATTTCATTTCTTATCCCCAAATGTAATGTAATATTATAAGTACATGTATATAATGGAAATATATGATGAATGATACATCTAAATGATGAATATAATTCTGGAATTAAAATATACATACCTCTAATTTAGTTTTAATTCCATTAATATGACAAATAAATGAAAGTAGCGTTCATGCATACGTACGGCCTACCGTCTCCATGAACGGTACATTTCATTTCTTATCTCAAAATGTTATGTAATACTATAAGTACATATATATAATGGATATATATGTAATATATTACATCAAAATTATGGATATCATTCTGGAATTATAACACATATATATCTCTCTCATTTTGTTTTAATTCCATTAATATGACAAAAAAATAAAAGTAGCGTTCATGCGTACGTACGACCTACCGTCTCGATGAACGGTGCTTTTTATTTTTAACTCCAAATGATATGGAATAGTATTAAATGAATATTTACTGTATATATATGATATTTTAATCATTAATATTATTCTGGAAATTATTTAATTATAACTACATGGGCAATCTTTTTTCAAACAAGTTCATTCTTGACTCATGTACCAAACATCGGCAAAAACGTCTGATATGAACTAACATTATTAAAAAATTATTATAACATTATAATATGTGATATGAACTGAATAAAAATCTCTAAATGAGGTAATTAGGCAATTATTAATTGACCAAAGTTTATTATTCAGGAATATAAAGAAATGAACAAGACAAGTTGGACTTGAGGTAAGGGATCTTACTCCTCTCTTTCTTTTTAAGTACACTCTTTTATGTCATTCCCTCTAAAGCTCATCTTTCTTGTTATTGGGATGTTATTTTATATTAAATTTACTGTAATTTTTATGTTCATGTGATGATAGACCCTATTCTCTCTCATCAATCTATTTTGGAAGTTTTGAGTGGCGCCGTTAGGCTGCCGAATTTTCGTAAGAGATCTAACCTCTCTCTTTCTTTTTAAGTACTCTCCTTTATGTCACTTCCTTTAAGCTCCTATTTGTTATGTTGGGGGATGTTCTTTTGTATTACTCTTTCTATAAACTTTATGTTGATATGATGAGAGACCCTATTTCCTCTCATCAATCCATTTTAGATGTTTTAAGTGGCGCCGCAAGGCTGCCGAGTTTTCGTAAGGGATTTATCATCTCACTTTTATTCCCGTGAGATTTATGCTACATTTGCAACAATTTCATTTGAGTGGTGTATGTACTTCCCATTATTATACACTTTGTGTAGTATAATTTTATTTATGGGTATTCACATCTTCATTGTATGACCCTTCTTCCATGGGGTGTACGTTTCGAAAGTTACCCAACTCAGTAAGGGGACCTTTCACCCTCCTCTTTTTAAAAGACTTCTTTTGTTATGTCTTTTAATTAACATACTATTATGTTGGGATATGTTATTTTATATCCTTATTGATGTAAATTTTATGTCCAAGTGATGAGAGTCCCTTTTTATCTCTCATCGACTCATTTTCTGAATTTTGAAGTGATGTCGTTAGGCTGTCGAATTTTACCAAGGGAACTTTTTAACCCAATTTCGATTTCTTTGGGTTCAACATGCAGTTATTGAATATGTCATCCTTTGAATATGTTGGAATGACCTTTTATTGTTTCACACTTAATATCCACTTATATTGGGTGTATTTATATTTGTCACACATAATTTTGAGATTGATTTATCCTTAATTTAAGGATACCTTCTTTATAAGGGATTTCATCACATTTTACATTTCTATTGAGACTTCATTGTTGTTATGCACCAATTCACTCTTATATGGTGTATATACTGTCCTTTGGAATATTATATCATGAATCCATTTATTCTCATGATATTATAAATATCTGGCTAAATGTTATTCCTCAATTATTGTATTCAAGTGTCTCTAATTTTGGTAAAACCCCTTTAACCAAAATATCACTTTAAATGTTTTAATTATTTGTTCTTATTAATATCAATGTTTTCAAAATGGTTTTAAGGATTTGTTTATATGGATGTTAATGGTTTAAAATTTAAAAGCTTCAAGGTGGTATAGGACACTTTGATTCAAAAATCTCTTTATTAAATGTTTTAAATGGTTTTGGAAATGGTTTCTTTTTGAATGGATTCATTATTTCAATATACTAAAATGTTATATTGTGATTGAAATGTGGAAATGTTATTTTTCCTTTATGAATGTTTTATGTGATACATTTATGTTGAGGTTCTTGGGAATTGTTATGAATACGGGTGGTTCTGTGATAACCTAAGGGCGGGTGAGCCCGATATAGCTCTCCAATGCATTGGGTAACGCGAAGGAGTGAAACATTAAGGTTTCTCTGAAGAGATTTAGGGAATATACTGTGATGGGTATTCCAAACGTAACCAAGAGGGTTACTCTCTACGTAAGAATGTTATGAATGCCTCAAGTTACCTTTATGTCTTATGTTTTCTATGATTTATTCATGGTTTGATGAGGTATGTTAAAGTGCCTATGTTTTATGGGTAATGTATGATTTCATTATTATGTATATATGAACTCATGTTTCCTTTACATATTTTTATAACCCTTATTGAGCTTTTTATGCACATACCATGTTTTTGAAATGCTTTTCACAGGTCAAGGGAAAGGTACATGATGTGATGATAGTGTCAAGGATGTGTCAAGAAAGAATCTGTGTTTTATACTAAATATGTTTCCATTGATGGGAAGAATGAATATTGTCTTTTATGTAACCACTTTGTTTAAATGTGGAATGTAATGAAAGTTTCATGATCTAATTCTCTAAAACTCTAAACCTGAAAATATCCTCAATGTGTAATCTTGTAATAACTCAAGATTAAGTAAGGTCTAAGGCTGGGGCCTTATAGAACCACTATAGAAATTCAAGGAACATAAGGCTACCAAGATCCTCAAATAAATAATTAAAAAATATAGAAACAACAGAAAGTGGAACCTGCACCATCCACACTCTATAACGAGATGAAAGAGATAGGATAACATCCCCACACACAAAAATTCTTTACTATGTAAAGATATTCATGTTGAGGACAATGGATGGATACCTGGTGTCTTAAAGAATCTATTCCCCTATAGTCAAGATATAACCTCCCGCTCCTAATACATCCTTTTTGAATGCTACTTGAAATACTTATCAAAATTATCCAAATGGATACATCATTTGAAATACTTTGGATGATTATGATATGTTGGATTTGAATACAAGAACTAACCACACTAGAATCACATGCTTGAATGGTCAGAAGAATGAGAGGTAGGAATTGAAAAATGAGTATTCTCATTAATAGGTTATTTTGGAACACACTCCTCTCCAGATAGGTAACCTTCATAAGAACCAATAGAAATTGGATTTCTATCAGATACAAACTACGCTCCAAGAATCAACTCATCTAGAAAAAGCCTTATCGACTAGATTCCTGAACAGAACATCCCAAGATGAGAGAACCCAATCTTCAATCATTGAATGAAGACCTCAGACAAAGAGTGGAGCTTTATTTTATGCTTTTATGACATATCTAGATAAAATGAAAAAATCACATGAAAATGATTAACATAGGCCTTCAACATCCTTTTACCTTGATGAACTCCCAAAAACTCATCCACTTTCCTCACCTTCATCTCCTCATGTATCAACCATTGGATGACAGTGGTCTTAAATACATCCCAATACATCTCAACTTGCAACAACAATGGGATGATCACCTTCCACCAATCCAAACCCAGACCCTCAATGAACCTATAATAGCTCGCACCCTCATGACATCAGGAATCCCCAAAGACCTGAAAATACATATAATTTCCCCAGGACACTCTATGGACTCTAATGGACCTAAATCACCATGTAAAACCCACAAAAATTGATAATAAATCGACTCTACCACCCCACTGGGAGACTAGGAAGTGCCAAAAACTAAGGAGACTCACTACAAACCATTGGGACCTTTCTGGGTGGGATAATCTAATAAAAAATAAACACAATATGGAATCAACATTAAACCAAAATGTAACCAAATAGTACATTCCAAAAAAACATCAGGCACATAAACTATAAATCAATAAAACAAATAACATCCTTCATAATTCACTATTTTCATTAAAATTTCAAAAAGTACCTTTTACAATTATACTTTTCAAATGCCATAACCCACTTACAAATCCAATTTTAAACACCCAGGCCTACTTTAAAAAAAATTCCCAATTTTTTTTAAAACTCCTTTTATAGAAACCATTTCTCATTTCAAAATACACCCACACCAACAAAAATCAAGTTAAATGTAACTCAAATTGAAACTCCATAAATAAAGAAATAGTGGCCATTCATTAAGTAGATGAAAGGATTAGGAGACCATGCCCCAAGAAAGAATGGACTCCCAGAAGTATCTTAAATCATTAGCTCGGTATCCACATGGGTCACTTCTCTATGAAATCTCATCGTGTAACACCAATTCACATCCATTGACATTCCCCAAACCACAAACCCATCAAGCACCAACAACATACAACCCAAAATCAAAAAATACTATCTAATTCCCAAACTACCACTAGAAACTCAAGGCTTAGATTGAAAAAGAGTTCATGATGCTCTTCCCATATCTACCTATCATGTTCTGAGAGTCTTATCTCCAAACTAGTTGAAACACCAAATAAAAAGGGCTACTCTGATACCATTTTGACATGAACCAACCTAGGTTAATCCCAAACCAATCATACGATTTGACCTATGACAAGGCCTGAGATTCATTACTGATCCTCCTTAGCTTTCAACTAGTGTTATGTATCAATGGGAAACCAAGTGGGAAAGATTTTCCCCATTAATAAATAGATATAAATGAAATATAATAGAGCACACTATATAAAACAACTATATAAAAATAAATACAAAACCTATCCAAATATAAATATAGATAAAAAATAGAAATCCTAATCAAAATTGAAAATGAACCCAAAGTAGAATCAACATGATCTCCATGTGACCCCTTGGTCACCACCATCCATAAGAACCAACCCACACTATAGGAGAACCAAAAAAAACATGAACCCACAAAAAATCATGGGACTACTGATGTTGAGTGGCATGAGTAGGGTGTGAAACTAAAACAACTCAATAGTTAAACCCAATAGAATCAAAAAGTTTTGTTTCCAATAATTGTAAAAAATGATTTTTTGAAATTCATTTAAGAAGGTCGGGTTTTTATATATTTTTTAATCAATAAATACAGATTTCTATAAAACTAGTTCAAAAAAATCATGCTTTTCTATTCCAAACTATCTCCCATTTTATACCCCTTTATAAGACCAAAAACCATGTAGAAGCACAACCCAAATAATGAATTATATAAAAAGATAGTCTAAACTAAAAAATCAAAAGTTGGGGATATCTAACAAGAGAATTAAAAAGGAGAGGTGCAAGTGAAAGAAGGAAGATACTAAACAAACTAATATCCAAAATGTTGTAACATAAAATAAGAGCATATAGATATGTACTCATTGGAAATTCCAGAAAATACATAGAAGAAATCTATCGACACACCCAGTTTGGACCCATATTCTAGTGTATGTTGCAACTCAATAGTCAATAACCATCATGGATGATCTAAACTGGCCTCACAAATGGAAATCCTCACCTATCCCATATTCTATATAGTATGTAATAATCAATCTAATCATGACTGTAAGAAACTATCACTCAACCCTCTAAATTACTTCTTATAATTCCATGATAATAGTATAAAGGAGAATTAGGAGTTCATTAAATGATTTTCATTAACTAAAACTCATATATTCCATTGTGAATTCCTTTCCCAAACCCTGAAACCAACATTGTGAAGTCCCTCTAATCAAAAGTATTACCATAAGGTTGCCTGTCACATATATAACTATTCAAAAGTGCCAACCAGAACTATAGTCATATGAATTTAAAACCAAAATCTCAAAACACCCCAAAGTAAAAATTGATCCTTAATATGTACAATTATAAAACCACTCTCAAAGAAATTAATTTTCTTCTAATTTTTTTAACAAATATAAAAAACACTATTAATGATTGGAAGGTGACAAATGGTTTTTTAGAGTCATGGGGTCACCAATCTTGTTTCAGGGTACCAAATGGACTGATATTTCGAAAGAACATTCATAAACCACATTTAAATTCTTTAGAAAACCAAGTATCCATTTTTAAAACATTAGGAGTTTTTAGAGTACCATTTGATGTGGAAAAGAGGAGGAAAATGGGGAAAGGGTGTTTTAAACATTGGAATTCAAAGGGATGATGCTTATAGAATTACATTTACCGGTGTGTGTCTTATCCATATGTGACCCTATGACTTATGGATATGCCCAAATCCAATTCCAAAAATATATAAAACCATAAAAACTAAAACTTTAAATTAATGGATTACAAGAAACTACACAACCAATTCCAAATACCCACACATGAGCATCAAACCACAATTGAACATTTCATCCAACTATCCACATTCAAGAAAGACCAATCACAGTCCCAAAACACCCAATTTCACTTTTAAAGATCAATTAGAATTTACTAAAACACTTTGTATGCATATATATATATATATATATGTATGTATGATCATAGAAATCCAATATAACCCCATTTTCCACAATTTTATTACATGAGGACACCACAAAAATTCATACAAACACGTCACATGTCATGACTCAACCCAGGACGGGGCTTAATCCACAATAACCCATGTCTTCCTCCATAGGCCAAGGGAAGGAAACCAATTTTGAACGAATAACTGACATTGAGAGCCATTTCCTAAGTATCTATACATACTCACACAACCATATAGATGCATAAGTGTAGAATAAAAATAGAAAAATATGAAAAACACAAAGGAAACAACCATGCATGTAAAACATCTAGACAGTACAAGATTAAAGTAGTGTAAAATGAAAAGTAAATGGGAAAATACACACCCAAATAGAAATATTTCACAACCTAATAAAACTATAAATGTTAACTTTTGAATGATACAATCTCTTGATCTCTAAGCTATGACCATTGTACATGGTCCAAAGTACCAGGTATCCCTAATCCCCTCTGATGGCATTGTCAGCATGTCTGTAATCTGCATAAGACATGAAACATGAAAAAAGATCCCACATAAGAGTGACTATATTCATACCCAGTAGGACACAAAAAATCTATAGGGGAAATAAGAGATACAACAGGAATATAAATACTATAGATAGAAAAGAGGATGCAGTTAAATAGAATAGTGAAACCCAACCCAAGAGAGAAAGTAACCTCATCCAATCACTAGGGGACCAACACGGTGAGTACATAAACTACATGTTGAGTTTTTTCCCAAAAATAATATGAGTGAAAACTCATCCAACCATGAGAATATAAGCACTGAAAGATTGTGGCATACGTCACTTGTCTTCATATCTCATGAAAAGAGAAACCCGAAATCCTATTTTACGAATATAGATTTATATGTATGCTCAGTAAAAAGAAACCTAAATGATATTGTAAGAGGGTTTCCATCTCACATCTCATCCTAAGAAGAATATTCACAAACCATTTCAAAAATCAACCAACGGCCGCAAGTAACTCACATGTTTTCCCTACAGTAACTATCCATGTCAAACCATTCCTTTTCACTCTACCGCATAGTCGAGGGGTCGTAATCTCTAAATAGAGGACCATGACCTAGTAAAACATGAGTATTACACTTATTTTTAGAGGATCCATGCCTATCCCAAAAAGAGGATTCCACTCAAGAAGTCATCAAGGAACCATGGCCATCCCTGGTAAAGGGTTCTACAAGGGAGTTGGTAGATGAACCACGCACAGCCCAACTGGAGGGTTTCCCTGAAGAAGTTGATGGACGAACCATGCCCTTCCCTGTAGGAGGGTTAAAGTATATTCATCGAAGACCCATTCCTAGTGAAAATAAAGGGTTCCACTCTAGAGGTAGAGGACCCATGCCTAACCCACCTGAAGGGTTCCACTATAGGATTTGATGCAGGACCCATGCCTTACGAAGAAGGAGGGATCCACTCTTATGGTAGAGGACCCATTCCTAGCCCAATTGGAGGGTTCCACTATAGGAGACAATAGAGGACTTATTCCCAGCCTAGTTAGAGGGTTAAACTCTTAAAGTCATTGAGGACCCACGCCCAACCTATCTTGAGGGTTTCACTCAGTATGTCTCTGGTGATTCTATGGGATCGCTACTATCTTCCCGGATCTCCTAACCATGTATCATTCTTGGGACATTCCACATCATATCCCAAAATTAACAATCAAGGGAACCACCACATTCTACACTAAAAATCCTACTATAGGATATTCAAAAACAAAATACTAATCCCAAATTAAGGAGATACAGAAGCTTGAAGTTTCCTCAAAAGGAGACAAGGGGTACATGATGTGTTGGAGACCCACATGGTGTTTAGTGGTGCTCTTTTTTCCTATTCATGTCCCTATAGTAACATGTACCTCCAACTATGTAAGGTTACATGGTGTGTATGGGTGATATAAATGGTGTCACCAATCCACCCAAGGTCTCACCCATGTGATCGGTTGTGTCCATATAACCAATTTCAATCCATGTACAAGACCTCATGTCTGTGTAATTTAGTACACAATCATGTGCCTTGCCATGTACTCCCACATGGAGTCTTTCTCTTATGATCCATCACATAGCTAGTCTACCTAATGATGAGGTACATGACTTGTAGGAGGGATACACACTCGGCCATATTTATAATCTACTAAAACACTAGCCCCCGCAGCTAGGGGGTACACGATGTGCATTCATCAAAGTATATGGTGTGTAGTAATTTTTTTCCATATTTTTCAAGATCCATGATCTACGCCTCAAATATGGCCTCACCACATAAATTTTGGGCCTATATCTACCCAAAAATTGTGGATCTAGTCATGGATTATAGTTTTTTGTCATCGTTCACTAGAAATAAGATCCCATAATACTATGGGGGGTGTGTCTTGAGAACTGATCTCCTTAGATCCATATACTTTCAATGGTTCAGCATTCGATCATTCAAATGATCATCCACAACCTTCAACTAAGACATATTTGTGCCTGATACATGGATATGTCCTCCTCATTTGAATCTATCATGATTCATGGGGTCCAATAAGGCTCAGTACCACCTTGCAATGTCAATCCAGATTGTGAGGTCCAACTGTTGATGAACATGACTAAACTTAGGGGTAAGACACAATAAAAAAAATTAAAAATTGTTTTCCAAGAATTCTTGTCCAATGATCAAGAACATGGAATTATGTTTTATAAAAATGTAAAAATACAATTAAAATATATACATGGGTGCATGTAAAGGTCAAAAAAATGGAACAGATCATAAATATGATGATTCTGCTCAATAAATTCAATCAAAGAGGGTGTAAAACAAAAAATAAATAGTTCTAACTAGAGATTGGTTATTTTAAATTTGAAGAATTCATCGGACAATGATTTATGGAATTTTTTGTGTTCACTGCATCCTGGTTTTCTCTGAAGCAGTGTTTCATTGTCATCTAATGTGATTCACCAATGGAAGGAGGAAGAGAAACTCTATAATCCTTCCAGGTTTTATGCCTCTAACCCTAGTAGAATATCCATGGAAGTATAATTTTAAAATTTCATTAAAGTTAACATAAGTAATTAATTAAAATAAATTAAATTAGTTAACCAACTGAACATAATGAAGATGCGAGAGATTTCTGAACACCATGTTCCAAACTATTTTAGTTTACTCCATGGAGTTTTATTTATCTCATTAGAATTTTTTCTATGGAAATAAATGAAGGTTGTTGGGTTCATCGTATTTGGATAGAAGCTAATTTTTCTGTGGATGGTCTTACTCATGCAGGAAGAGGGGAGGATTCATTGATGATTTACTCCACTGTTGGATCGCTTCCACAGGAAGGTGGGGATGTCGTCTAGGGGATGCCCTTTGACTTCACCACATCAGACCTCCATGACATTTTTATTTATTTTTTGTGGTGTTCTCCCATCCATTAATAAAAAATTAATTTTTGATCGATTGATTTATCCCATTTTCTTTATGAATCTATCTGTGCATGATAAAAAAATATATTTAATATTTATATAAATTTAATTCTTGGAACATCATGTCATAGAATTGCACATTGTCTCAGAAAATAGCTATAAGAAATATATATAGGAATATTTCAAAGTCTTACAAGGAAAAAACTAGGTCTCTAATTCATTCCCTCCATCAATATTCTCTTCCCTAAAAAAATAAACAAAAAACTCAGAAAACTATGCTTGCATCTGGCTTCTTCTCTCCCAAGAGCACTCCTTCACATTCCCATGCTTCCAAAAAATGTCACCCAAGGGGATGTTCCATCCATGCAGTGTCCTCTTCTATCAATATTTTATTTCCATCAAGTTATCCACGCATGTGGTTGAATCCTAGATGTCCACACCACCCCAATTTATGACATGTGTGGGTCATGCACATATGTCCCCATCTGAAAATGTGGATGATGTTTTGAACCTACTCCAGTTATGGTGGTAAGAAAAGGAGGTATGAAACATTTCCAACCCTCTGCATGATCTCCAACATTTTGATAAACCTCAAGGATATATTTCCTCCCTGGATGAACCTATACAGTTTTCATCGTGGGGAGACTGTTAGGAAATCGTGATCTCCCTTCTCGAACTCCAAGGGATTATGACATAGATCATCCTAATATTTATTACTACTATGATCCATCCTCATCTACTCATGGATGATCTAAACCTTCTAGGTCCTTGCCTACATCAACTCTGTACCCACAATAGATGTCTCTGCAATCTATATCTAGCATAAGGGTAACTTGTAGGGTCTCCCATACAGAGCCTCAAATGGTTTCATGCTAATGGTAGAGTGGTATCTATAATTTTATACAAAATCTATAAAATTCAAGTGATCCTCCCAAATTCCTTCCAAAGTATAACACACATTACCTAAACATATACTCCAACATCTAGATAGTTCTATCGGTCTTCGCATCTATTTGGGGGTGAAAGGATGTACTCATATTCAACTGGGTCTCAAATTCCTCCATCAATACTCTCTAAAATTATGATGTAAACTACATCTCATGATAATATAAAATCTTCTAGGGCACCCCTTGATGTATAATGACCTCTCATACATTCAACTTCCCCAAACACTCAACTAAACTCTTCTCCCTGCTAGGGAGGATGTGTTTAGACTTCATGAGATGGTCAAATATAACCCAAATAGCATCATGGTCCTTCACTATGTTTGGAATCCCTATAAAAATGTCCATGAATATTCCATCCCATTTTCACTTCAGGTTATCCAGGGGCTGCAACAAACCTACTGAAACATGGTGATCATCATTCACCTATGGATAGATGAGGAACTGATAACTGAACTCATTTTTCTTTTGTCTCATGATAGAACACAAAATCAACTACTAAAGGTCTTTGTACATATTCCCCACACCAAGATGTACAGCTATGGTAGAACAGTGAAACTCATGTATCACCTCCTCCCACACCATGACTAGGAATAACATTCATCCCTAGAAAAGGATGGCCTAAATCCCTCCTTCATAATATCCATCTAATTAATCCCCCATAGATATCTAGTTACTTAAGACCTCCTAGTCGATGAATCCTAATTGAGACTCTCTCATATGCTTGAGAAGTGGAGGAGTCAACACCATTGCATGTAGAAAAGTTTTAACCTTCTTCTCTACTCAAGTTAGATAAAAAGAAGAAACATTCTTTGAGTCCTCCAACATGACAAAATCATGGGACTTCCATCTATGGTAATTTTCCACTACATTATCCTACCTTAGAGTAAACACTATCTCAATGTCCTGGTCCTTAATAATTCTTAACTGGTACCGATATCTCGAGTTCAAGTTTCTCTATGTGAAGATATACCAGAGACTCTAACAGTCTGAGAAAACCATAAAGTTCTCTCCTAGAAGGTAGTTCATCCACATGCTTAGAACCAAGACTACCACTTCCTTCTCCATGTCATGAGTTAGGTTGTTCTTCTCGTGTCGTATCAACTTACTCGACATGTATATGATAACTATGTTTCACTACATCAAAACACATCTGAGACCATCTCCTTGGGTAGTTCTATATACTATGTACTTTATTCCCTCCTCAGTTGTCTCAACATATTATTTCTCATTATCCATAGCCTATACACCTTTAAGTCCCTCTAAAACTACTCATTCTAGGTAAATGTCTGCCTTTTCCATGTTTGGTCAGTTAAATGGGCTTCAATTCTGGAGAAGTATTCCAAAAATTTAATTTAATATCCTACCAAGACAAGAAATATCCGCACCACTTACACACACTTGGGTGGCTCAAAAGAAATTTTTTCATCTATCTTCACTAGGTCTATGGAGAAACCATGATCAGAATTGACATGCCCCAAAATTTATACCTTAATAATCTAGAACTATAACTTCAAGAGCATTCCTTAAAGTTGGTTCTCTCAAAGAAAATCGAGAAACATCCTCGGGTGCTCTGCATGATCCTCTTCTGATGTAGATTAGTTGATTGTTTCAATAATGAAGGTGGACAAAAATTGGTCCATGTATGAATGGAATACATGTTTATTCAAATCCACAAACATGAAAGGCAAATTTAACACATCAAAGGGAATCACAAAGAACTCATAATATTTGTTGTGACATCTGAATGCTGTAAATATTTTTTTTCTTTTTATAATAGACGGCTTAGGGGTGTCTGTTGCCCAACATACAACACCAAAGAAAATACAAACAATAAGGAAAACCAATCAACACAGAGTTATACATCATAATAACCGTAGTCATTTCCACATCCCATACTGGATTTCCCTTCCCTAGTGGTTGATTACCACTCCAAGCTTCTCCAAAAACATGCACTTTGAACACGATTCCGAAGCTGTTCCAGGGAAACCATATCTAGTGATGTCTTCTTAGTCCCGCTTCCCATCTTGACTGCAAGAACCACCTGATTATTCTTCTTTGAAGCAGACTTGGTCCGCATTGGTCGCGGGAAATAGGAATAATCCTTCTTTGATCTCTTTATTGAAGTATCATCCAATAGTATTTCACCTGTATTTTCTTTATGAATCCCATTTTGAACAATCTCACTAAAAGAACGGCCAATTAGGGAACTCAGGATCTCCTTACCCTTCCAAGAGTTCTCCTTTCCCATGCGGGGATGTTCAACAATGCTTCCCCACCTTTGATCTGGCGTTCTATACTCTCTCAAGGAAAGAATCTCATCCTCCATGGGAATATTCTCCACAACATTGATATGAGCCTCCATACCTAAACCTCCAGCCTGGGGATTACCAGGCCTCTAGTCTACACCTTCCACCAAAGATCCGCTCATGTCCCTACTATGGTTGCTTTGCATGTTCAGGACAGCAGGATCCTGCCCCATGTCTTCCACTGGTTGAACCTCCACAAGCTCCATACCCTTCCTAGACTGATCAATTACCAAGTCTTCATCATGCTAATTATCCAAAACCACCACCTCATCCCATTTCCTTGCAGTATCCTACACCTCCATTTCATCAGATAGCATGTCCTCAGACAAACCATTGAACCTATTACTCAAAAAAATAAAAGGAGTAGCCAATGGATCAAAACCTGTAGAATTCCTATCACCTGTCTGGACAACCAATTCTTCTGTGTTCGAATCATTTTCAACCCTAGCCTACTCTGAACTCAAATTAACCATTATACTATAAGGAATTCAAACATCCTGCAAAGTAGCCCTACTGGACCCTTTTTTGTACTCTCCACAACCAAACCAGACACACATAAGACCTTCCCTCAATCACTAGGTCCTGCCAAGTTCAAGTACATGCACATCTTCACATTTTCCCCCACTGTTGTGCTTCTATAATCAACATCATAGATCACTGGAGCACCTTTCCTATGGTTTTCCTCCCTCAACAGTGATGGATAACCACTTTGGCATACCTCAACCGATTGGCCTGGCCTCTTGCAAGAGCCATAGAAATTGGTCCAGTTCTCATAGATAACCCTCTGCTTGAAATGGTATTCTTCTCCAATAATGATACAGATGAAATCAAATGGAGTGTGGGATTCATCAACCTCAACACATACCCAAGGATTTACCAGATAGCAAACTGCCTCAGTACGGCTATCAGAACGAAGAAACTGACCCACCAGATTCCACAATATACAGATTATCGAAGGATTTTGAAATGGTAACAGAAGCTTAGGAAAACTTACCCAAACTACCATGGAAGGGAAGTCGTGATTTATGTGAAGGTAAAAGAACCACCAAAGAAGCATGAAATGAGATACTTTGAAGATGCGTGGAGCTCTCAACCATGCTTGAATCAGATCTGCCTCTGTCTCGAACCGAATCATGATTTTCTTGCTATCCAGCAGGCCTACCACCACTCGTTCCTATAGATCCCAAGAACCGAAGAAGAGACAGTCAAAGGAATCAACTGAGAACCTCTTTTAATTTAATTGAGCCACCAGTGTGTGATTTAACAAGACCGAAGCATTAGAAAATTCAGAAGTTGAAAGCTGGAGATTTGGAACCCCGTCGACAAGATCTGCAACCTTAGGGTTTATCATCGCCTTCGGAAAGGGAGGGAGAAAATCCGGGTTGGAAAAAGGTTGGAATAACCTTGATATCGTATGCAACGACGATTACCCCTCCCCCACAAAAGGGGGAGGAGCTGGCATGGCAGTCGTCATCATCAAGGAAGGGTATGAAGCATCGAGTTGATTGAGGTTTTCCTTAAGTGACATCTGAATGAAAACATCAGATTATCATCCTCACAAACCCTCAACTAGTGGTATCCAAACTAAATATAGATTTATGGGAACCATTTTGTGCCTTAAAACTAGTCAAATAGGTCTTAAATCCACATAATGGGGTACTTATTCTTATCATGGCCGGGTTCATGTGATAATATACCAATAAAAAAAGGCAATCTCTCATGCACCTTTTTCACGAAAAACAGTGTAGCTACACAGGGGGCACACTAGGCCTAATTAAATGTTTCTCTTGAAGGTAATCCAACTAAAATAGTAGATCACCAATCTTGGTAAGGGATATACAATATTATATAGAATATATCAAACTGGTACTAGAATGTATGTAGATTCAAAACATCATCTGCCACCCTGGAGGTAGTCTTGGAATGTCCCTGGGGAAGACATCCATAAAATCCACCACAATTAAAGAATCCAAATTATGGAAGAACCTATTATACCAATGGATACACTTTAAAACTGATGGGTGATGGGATGTAGCTTTCTTCTCACAAATATCATTATCCCTACCCTAAAATCTCTCTCTCTATAAAACAATATTTGTGTTCTTTCAGTGCATAGGCATCTGAATCGTCGATGGTGATAGCTAATAGGGTCTCAAACTATGGATTTAAAATCCATAGACAATATGATTTCATAGTGTTCTATCATGATGACTAAAAGGTACTACATGAAAATCTCTCCACCAAGTGATTTCTCACATTTCCAATATATAAAAGATATGGAAGAAGTGTTCCCTACAGGAATGTCAAGATTGAACTATTGGGCTAGAACATCAACTAGTAGATCTAGATATAACATAATTAATTTGATTTGAAGGAATTAATGGAACATATTTATACTAATAATGAATAAATATCATAGTAAATAGAAATCATACCTCTAATCATCTTGTGTGTTGTGGGGTCATAAGCGTATAAATCCTACAGTTGTCTGCAACCCAGACCGTTTTCTCCCTAAACCTAACGTGGGCTACCTGGTGGTGGTGGTGGAAGGATATCATAGAATCATACACCACCCATGGTTCCACATACACCTCTTCTAGATGAACCTACCTAGGTACAATAATGTGCTCACCTAAGATATCCCATATCATGGAGATGCCTTTGTCCGGGCGGTTCTTCAGCTATCTAACTATGCCCCATAGAATGTATGGATGGGCAGTATCATTCTATGTGATCTCTCCCATTATAAGAATATCACTAAACCGCACTGGGATTCCCTAGTGCTATAAACTGTCCCTATTCCGCAAGAACATGAACCTGAATACGAACACTAAAGGATATCTTGCATTGAGGTCCGAGTGACTAGTTCAAGTTAGCGGCTATGGATGACTCAGCCCTATAATGCCCACTACAAGAACTAGTTGTCTATAGTACCTCTGACAGAAATCTCTCTATCAATAGTGCCCACTCTAGTACACTATCATTGGTGGGGATGCAAAATGGAACCACATTGGCCCATATCTATCTATGGATTCTCTTCTCAAACTTCTATTCTCAGAAGTACCCATCCCAAATCATGTTAATTGAGTACCAAGAAAGGTCTCTGAACCTCACTACATACTCAGACACCATTATCCCTCCCTTTTACAACATCAGATTCTTCTGAATTCGAACTGAGTCCAAATAGGAGGGGTAATACTCCTCATAGAAAAACAGATCGAATTAGGTCCAAGAGATTGTTGACTCATCATGCATCCTTGTAACAAGTCTCCACTAGAAGACATCTACTCCATTGAAGAGTATAGATATCAATTCAACCACTTGATCTATCAAGGTCTGAATAATCCTTAAGATGATGACCACTGACTCTATCCAATCCTATACCTCCTGAGGGTCTAGATTGCCACATAACCACAGTGGCCTCTACTATTGGAACTCACTAAGAGCACCAAGATTTCACGCATCCACATCATACGCTACTAGAAAGATCTGCTACTCAATAGTTGGGGGTTATACTACATACCCACTTAGAGAAGGTGGATCATGGGATGGACCCTGAACTGAGGCCTCATCATTCATTGGGTCGTCATCATGATCCAAAACTAGTATCCGGGATGGCTATCATCATGGTGGAATCCTAAAATTTTAATCAAGTCATACCATGGTCATGTGAGCATATATATATATATATATATATATATAACAATGGGGATATTACTCAAGAAGTAAATTTAAAGAATCAATCCTTTACGATGAATATACCATTGATCCCTATAACCAATGTCTCAGTATGATGAGTTGACAAGAAGATAGCCAAGGTCATAGTGAATGGATATGTCATCCTCTCATACCATCACTAGATTCTTTATCCTGATATTCGCACTCGAGACACTCTTACATTATTTCCCTAATCCCAACCAAATCCTCATAAGGAGGATACTCTAAACACCTTCCCAACGATCGAACCACCAATGATACCAATCTCTCAAGTCCCAACCCAAAAAAGGGCTTGAGTCAAAAATACTGCAAGCCCACCCCTATAGGTCAGGTGATAGTGATCAGTATATTAGGAATAAAAAAATGGGGAGATGTTTTAAAATGTACCTATATGCACACACACAACCATCATGATTCAAAAGTTTATATTGAAAATAAAAAAGTCACCAAACACTAGGGAAACACCCATGCATAGAAAACCATTCGATAGTGCATGTGGGTGGTGGTGTAAACTAAAATGTAAAGGGTAAAATACACGACCAATAAGAAATTTGTCCCAACCTAAGAAAAATTACAATACAAAACTTCTAAGAGAGATTAGCTCCAGATCTCCAAGCTACGACCACCGTACATAGTATATAGTACCAAGTATCAATAAGTTCTTAAGAAGACCACACCGATCTCTCTGTCATATTCATAAGACATGAAACATTCAGGAAAATCCCATGAAGGGGTGAGTAAATAAATACAGTGTAGGATGAAATAAATGACAAAGGGGGAGTATTAAGAGGTAAAAAATAATAGAAATTATATAGATATAAAAAAAGATGTGGTGAAAGAGAACAACTCAACCCAAACCTAGAGAGGGAGTAACCTCATCCAAACACCATGGGATCAACATGGTGAGTAAATGACCTACACATTGAGTCTTTTGAATCTATATTATGAGAGAAAAATAATCCAACCACGAGAACCTAAGCATGGAATGACCTTGTATACCCCACGTGTCTTCACATCTCTTATAAAGTGAGTAACCAAATCCAAAGATTTGAATATAGATACATATATATGATCAGTCAAAAAATTTGAAAATAAGAGATTAAGGGGATCTCCATCTCATAGATCATCTAATGAAAAAGTGTCTCAAACAGTTCCCAATGCCCATCAATGGTTGTCAGTATCTCATGTGTCTTCCTAGAAGTGACCATCCAAGTCAAGACACACCTCATAACTATGCCACATAGAGAGGGTCACAATATCTAGGTAGAGGAACCACAACTTGCTATAATAGGAGGGTTTCACTTAGTGGTAGATGAACCATTCCCATCTTAGCTAGAGGGTTCCACTCAAGACGTCATCAAGGAACCATGCCCAGCCCACTTGGAGGGTAAAACTCAGGAGTCGGTAGAGAACCCATGCCCAGCCCACCTAGAGGGTTCCACTCTAGATGTTAATGTCAGAACAATTCCCTATCCTGTAGTAGGATTACAATATTTTTATTAAGGTCCCATGCCTATCCTTACTAGAAGGATCCACTTATAAGAATATAGAGTAACCATGCCCTGTGAAGACAGGAGGGTTCCACTCTAGTAGTAGAGGACCCTTGCTCAGCGCAGCTGGAGGGTTACACTCTATGAGTAGATGGAGGACCCATATTCTTCCCAATAATAGGGTTCCACTCTGATGGTAAAGGACTCTTGCCCAGCCCAGCTGGAGGGTTTCACTCTATAAGTTAGCAGTGGACCCATGCTCAACCCAACTGGTGGGTTCCACTCAATATTTCTATATTGATCTTGTGTGATCACTTTAATCATCGAGCATAACCTAACTAAGAATAAATCTCATAAAATTCCACATTGTATAAAAAAATACACAATTTAGGGAACCATCACATTCTATGTATAAAAACACTCAAGATATGCTATTTGAGGGCCAATATCTGAGTCCAAACAAAGGAGATACGGACCATGAAGTTCCCTCAAAAGGAGTCAAAGGGTATATGGTGTGTAGGGGACCCATGTAGAATGTGGTCCCACTCTTTATATTTTGGTCATTTACTTGGAGTTACAAGGCTCACAAACTATATAAGGTTATATGGTGTGTGATAGATATGCATGCCATGCCCAAGCCTCCCCAGGTCACACCCAAGTCCTTTTTCATGTCTATGTAACCACCCTATATATGTGTTCTTGACCCCATGTCCATGTACTTCGGTACATGACCATGTTCTTGGCCATGTACACCCATAAGGATTACTACCCATGTGATGCATCCCATAGATCATCCACCCTGGAATGAGGTATATTGCATGTAAAAGGGTTACATGTCATTCAATATTTATAATCGTTTGAAACCTTAGTCACCATATCCAGGGGCTATACATCATGTGTTCATAAAAGTACATTTCATGTAGTTGGGGTTTTCATAGTTTTTTATATCCATGATCTACACCACAAATCTAGCCTCCCCTATTCAATTTTGACCCTTTCTCTACATAAAAATAGTGGATCTGACCATGGATCATGGTTTTTGGTTGGTGTTCACTAAAAGTCATATCCCATCATCCTGTGGGGTGTATTTCATGAACCGATCACCTTAGTTCCTTATATCATTGATGGTTCATATATCGATCATCCAAATGATCATCCACAATCTACAACTATCCAAGATCTATTCTTCATTCATAAATTCATCCCTCACTCATGAATCTGTCACGATTCACGGTGTTCGATCAGGATCAATACCACCCGACAACATCGAACGACCGTGGGGTCCAATTGATTAATAATGTTAATTAGTTTAAGGGTGAATGGCATAATAATAATTTTTTAACCATCATTTTCCATGATTTCTGGTCCAATGATCCTGAATGGGAAATTAGGAGTTATAAAAATAAGAACAACCAACTAAAATTGGTAAAAATGCGAATGAAAAGATCTAACAATTGGCACATATCATAAATAGGATTATTCTACTCAGTTAATTTTAAAAAATAAATATTAAATCAAAAAGTTGATGATTCGTTCCTAGATATTGGATCATTAATCATTAGAGAACATTCTCACCAATGATTGAAGGAATTTTTTTCATTTTCTACATCTTTATCTTCTCATATCTATCATTTCATCATCATCTGATGTGATTCACCAACAGGAGGAGGAAGGGAAGAATTATAATCCACTTAGGGTTTATACAACAAAACCTAGAGGATTATCCATTGTATTTTTATTATATAATTTATTTATGTTAAAATAATTAACTATTAAATTAAATTTATTAATTAACCAACTATAAGTACCTCTAATGAGTGTGATGTATTACCACCTTGTGCCGACCTATTTTAGGTCATGCTTAGGGGAAAATCATGTTTCAAACTAAATTATGGTCTTGGATTTCTGATATAAGATTTAATTTAAGAGTTATATAATTTTCTTTAAGAATATTTGTGTATAATATAAAACATATTTAATATTTTTATAAAATTAATTTCAGAAATATCGGTCCTTGAAATCACCCATCATCTGAGTGCCTAACTCTAGATATATATATAGGAATATTTCAATGTATTAAAAGGAAAATAATTGGTCTCTAAATCAAAATCATGAAAAAAATATAAATTAACTAGAAACACTCAAGAATAAAATGTAATGTTTTAGAAAGGAAATGGATGGAAACACCTACCTCAATAGTGTGAGAATGAAAAACAACCCTCGGAGAAGGACGATCTACACCTGAGAAGAAATCCGAACACCCTACCATCAAAGGAAACAACCTTTATTTTCTATCCCTCTCCCTAGGATTCATCCAATATGGAACCCAACCAATGGAAGAAGAAATAAAAAATAGATAAGGATAATTAGAGGAGAAAATAGATCAAACCCCAAGAAGAAATCACCTTATAATCTTGAGGAAGAATCAACCATGGAAGGATAGGAAAGGGATGAGATCTTATGAACCCCCATTTTGAAACTAGGTCAAGTGGGGGATGAAAATACCAAATTGGAGTTAATAAATAATAGGGTTAGAATTGGATAATTAATATTTTAGCATTATAGGTATGTCACGTGGTTTGGCCACATGATTTTATAAACCTTGATCCAACAGTTCACACCCTACTAGAGTGATGGGATACTATCACGGCTTGGCATCATGATTTCAGAAACGGTGAGAAAACCATGAAAAAATATTCTTTCAAAATGATAGAACTTCCTTTTATACATTACATGTGGTTACTTAAAACTATTCATAAGGTGTATGCCTTACCATAAGTACACCTACAGGCTACATGTCTACCTCTTTCCCTAGCATGGTTTGGGACAAACCATTTGTATGTCATTTTAGAAAAACAATGAAAGAAGAAAAATTATTGGAAACACCCTTTTCCTTCACCAACCACAAGGTTTCTCCATAAACCATGAACAAGGACCAAACCGACCTGAAAACTTCAAAATTTTAAAACTATCATCGAGAAATCAACACAAACCTCAAACAAAAGATCTAAAATCAAGAAACAAATAAATGGAAAATAAAACAGGGGTTGGGGTGTGATAAGACACAATGGTAAATAAAAAATAGAAATGAAATAAATGGTAATAAATAAGCAGTAGTTGAATAATAATCCATCCAAATAAATAAATATGTGGAAGCTAAATCAGTATCATATAAAAAAATTGATTATGCCATGATTCTATACAGAAAGGGAAGTATATGAGATACTATATAAATAATAATATACCACATGCTAAAAAATTAAAAGACACCAAAAAATTTATCCACTATCATCCTGAGCATAGACTTAGTCCTCTTCTCCTATACTCTATCTCGATACTATAAATCAACCGTTAAATGTTGGACGCTTCCCTTTATCTATATCTGTAATCATGATGTCTAATCAGAATCATAGGAATCATGACTAGGGTGTGAGATATACTCAGTAGGCTACCACTAATATTGTCTATACCTATCCATCATTTTTTATAAAATGAGCAATCAATCAGTAATAATAAAATTAAACTAATAAGTATCTAAACATATCACTTCATCCCAGGCACTTCTAGGAGTCTCTTTGAAAATACTACCTAATTTAGCCTAAGATTAATATCTATGAATAGAATCTGACCTATATTGATATAGTAATTATTTATATCATAAACCACTTGTAATTAAAATATTGAAGGAAAAGTTAGACCATCCAGAGTCATGTTTAACATAGGCTAAACCCAAGCATGTTCTTTGTCTTTCCAGTCAGCTCCTAAGATTTATAACTAGAATTAACAATTCTTAATACAAGTAATCCTTATAATTTAATAAATAAAATCCTAATAATGTACAAGAAGATCCATAAAAAGGAAACCCAATTATCACTCTATGAGCACTATAAATGTCTATCATTATCAACGTCCATCCAAGGTGATCCATATAAGGAATCCCAATTATCATTCTTATCATTGTGTATAGTATAACCCTTTGACAACCTCTCAAGTTTCTCATATAAAGGAAAATGTATCACCCATGGAATGGTATGACCATCTCTCTTCCAATCCTATTCAATGTGACACCCTTAAGAAACTAGTATTACTCACAGAAAAATAATTAATCCACTTAGTTAACCCATCCATGACATTCCATAAAGAATCCAAGTATAACCACCATCGTATTTAGTACCAATAAAGTGTTCCAATTATAAAGCACGATGAGCTATTCAAGGCATCATTAATTTTTAACCCTTGCATCACCCTAATCTAGATATGAGGGTATGGTTTAGATATCAAGAACTTGTGGCATTTAAAGAAGGACATATAACCATAATACTTTAAAAAAAAAGCTAATTCATTTTATCCAATTAATTCAAGTTATGGAATAAAGAAAAAGGGCCTAACACATGGTCAATAATTTTCCTTAGATCATTTCACATCCAAAAGAATTTATTACTAGGGAAACACACACCTCAATTTGAGGTTTAATTCCATTCTAAATAATGGTATTTTAAGATTCTAAAGAATAGCATGCCCTTAGGGGTGTCTCATGTTGAGGATATCAACTGGAGATGTTAATTATCCTTTATCTATGACTGTATTTAGCATGGAATGGAATTTAATTTAATTTAATATAATTTTTGTTGATGAAAATGGTGGATTTTATTTTTCATCCAAATAGTGCATGATTAATGCAACAAGGATTTTATGGAAACGTGTTATACCACCTACCCTAAGTATGTAATAATCTCTTCATCTAGTATTGGTCATTGAATGTGTCTAGAATTGGAGAAACCAGAAGTAGAGATGAAAAAAAGTAAATAGGGCATATCTTCTCACACAAAAATAGTGAAAAATACATTGAGATAAATTATGGAATGAAGGAAGAAGAATGAAGAGCTTACTATTTCATATCCAATGTGACCAACAATGAAGAGAATGAATCTCAAATAAAGTAGAACTGATGAAAACTAGGGTAGGTGTTGGAGATGTTTTATAGAGGAGAGGAGGGACTATGGAAGGAGAGAAATGATCCCATACCTAAAATAAGGGGTTATTCCACTTTTAATCATGGTCCCCAATATTTACATGGCATGTATAGGTTTTACACATCATGTAATGCTTTGGTTTTTACCCACCCAACATAAACCAATTATGATATGTAAGGGTTATAGCTAGTACAATACATTTAATGTATTTAAATACAAATTGTTTATTTGACCTTTATCTAGTCTCCATACAACATTAAACCTTTCCTTTCAAAATGAAACATACTTTTCTAAAGGCATAGTTACCGATCAAAAGAAAACTCAATAAGGGTTGAACTGATCATTAAAAGATGTATTACCAATCTGAAAGGTCGGGATGGTACAAAAACTCTTACTTAAAACAATTCATCCCCAATTGTTCCTTCAAAGGGTGGTAAAGAATCATCTATAAAAATTTACATCCACTAAGCATGATCATAATTCTCTCTTCCCTTCTTATTTCATGTATATGGATGTTCTTCCATGGAAACCAGACTATAAGAACTGACCAACCTCAGATAGTATTTTTTCACCAATTAATGATACGTATCATATTTTCCTCAAAGAAAACATCTACCTATAACTAAATATCCTTGAGATCAAATGAATGATACAGATTTGAATAATAGTGGAAAATTTGTGATAGATGAAGATTTCATGCATGGCATGGTACCTCTAATATAACTTCAACTGATAGGCTACGACCCTACAATCTTCATGTTCTCAAATGGTTGGATAAAATAGTGTAATATCATTCCGTGTATCCAAATCCATCTATGACCCAATCTATGGGAAAATATAAAAAATATCAAATGTCCCACGTTGAAATCTAGAGGTGGATGACAATGATGTGTATAAGGATTTTTCATGGACTAAGCTATAGAGATAAATTTTTTAATAAGTTGTACTTTCTCTAATGTATCCTAAATGTGATAAGGCCAATGTAGTACTACTTAACATACCTCTATCTAGTACAGTGGTGAATGAAATAACCTACCATAAAGAGCCTCATAAGTATCCATCACTATAGTTTCTTGGAAACTATTATTGTAGGAAAACACTATGAGAGTAAATTTATTCTCCCATGAACCTATGAAATCAATGAAGCATGCTTGGAGCATGTCCTCGAACACATGTATTGTATACTTGGTATTTGTGTTGGTATGATGATGATATGTTGTACTCAAGGAAACCTGTAAAACTAGTACTTTCTGAAACCCTTTCTAGAACTACGATGTAAAATGAGAATCTCTTTCTGATACGATGGAATGGAGAAAACAATGAAGCTGTAGAGTCTCTCACGTATAAAGAATCACAAGATTATCAATAGAGAATGTATCACAAATAGGTAATAAGTGTTCATCCTTGGTTATCTTTTCAATGTTCACCCATACTACATCACTTCTGTAATGGTATCTCAGAAAACCTGTCATGAAATCCATAGTGACATCATCCCACTTCCACTCAGCAATGGAAAGAGTTTGAAAAATTATAGATGGACATTGGTGTTGTACCTTCACCTACTAATTGGTAGAACGCAACATAATAAAACCTATAATGTTCCTTTTTCTACCTATCACCCAATATAGATAACTTATGTCTTAATAAATAATGGTAATCGTATGTTGTACTTCCAAAATATAGGCATTAGATTCCTGCATCAACTATTCTCATGTGTTTGTAGGGATCTAGATACATATATGAAAGAGAAGAACCTCATTCGCATCAACAACACAACCAGGTAGTGGGTCCTTACCTGAGACACCCTCCCTTAGGACTATGCCTTTGGGATTATAATGGTGTCTCATCCACACCCATTCCAAAATGGAGGATGTCACATCAAAAGATATTAAAATATGTTTCCCATGAAATTCATGAACCTCCATGTACATTTTAGAAAATTAGGCCATCAATTGCCACTCACAACCGTCCCCCTAGATGGACTGTGTCTGAGTCCTCCAACTTAGGGAATAGGCTATTTCATTTCCCTCTTTATGTGTATAATAATTCTCAAAGTCGAATGATTAAAGATACTCTCCCCACTTGTGTTTCCTAAGATTCAAATCAAGCTCTTTGGAGATGCAACTAAGTCTTTTATAGTCTGTGTAAATGATGAACCATTCCTCCAATATAAAATGGCTCCAATAGTGTAAAAAAGAACCATTATTGCTTACATGAGGTCGCTCAAAGTGTATTTCAAATAATTAGGTCTCATCCAGCGACACCCAGACAGTACAACTTGATATAACTACATCATAAATTCCCTATGACCGATTCCTAAAGTATTATAATAAACAATATAACTTTTTCCCATCTCCAAAAAAATCATGATCGGTGATAAATTCAGTATATATTTCAACTCCAAAAATGCTATCATAAAGTCATCATACCATAATAACTTCATACCCTTCTTATTAAATCCTATAAGAGGGGTTTCTAGGGCTGATAAGTGCTAAATAAAGTTCTTGTAATATCCATCCAACCCCAATAAACTTTTTATGTCAGTGAAATTATTAGGCTTCTCCCAGGAAATTATAGTTATCACCTTCTCTAGGTGGACATATACTTCTAATCATGAAATGATATGACCCATGAAGTGAAACCTATCAATCCAAAAGTGTCATTTGGTGAGTTTAACATATAGTTTATCCTCTATCACTGTATTCAGCATGATCTCAATTTTTTTCTCATAGTCGTGTCAAGTGAAATAATACACTAAGATATCACACAAGAAGAAAAATATACATGAATCTATATATGGGTGGAAAACTCGATTAATCAAATCCATAAAGACTATTAGCATGTTCATAAGGCTGAACAAAATGGCCAGATACTCATAAAAACAATATCTTCTCTAGAATGTTTTAAATGGTATATCTGATGGGCTCACATGCACCTAATGGTATTCCAAACTCAAATTGATCCTAGATAAAATTCCAATCCTCGGATTTGGATGAAAAGGTTATCTTTATGTGGTAGTAGATAATGGTTCACTACCATAAGATGGATAAATAGATTATAGTTCATGAAAATATAGAGGGTAAAATCTAGCTTCTTGGTGAAAAGGAAAGGTGAATCCAATGGTGAATAACTTGGTCATATAAAATCCTTTCCTTCTAAGTTTTCTAGCATCTTATTAACGTCGTAGATATATATTGGTGTCATCTTGTAAGAAGGAAAAGACACTAGTTCCACTCCTCAAATTATCCTGATGGTTAACTCCACATATCTCATAGGAGGTAAACTAAAGAACTCATCAAGGAATACATCCTTGAAATTATCCACCTCAGGATGAAATTCCATATGCTACATTCTTTTGCCACTCATAAAGAGACGATAAATATGGACAACCACTCAACCCAGACCATGATGATAATTTCTATCTTGAATCACTTTGACATCTCATTCTTCCTTGTAAATATTCATTCTTCCCTTAGGTGATGTAAAAGAAACCTTCTATCAATTAAAATTAACATGGTTGTGGTATAGAAACAAACCTTCCTTCCAGATAATAACATCAAAACTCATCATATCAACGATGAAATGGTTCAATATGAAGAGACATATTCCCTTATAAAGATTTAAATCCTTTAAATGGAACAAAATATCCAAAAATCCCCCCTAATAGTGTGTCAAGATTCACGACACCACATAAGTACTGCATTTTGAGACCCAGACATACCATAATTTACAAAGATATAAAAGTGTAAAGTGCATATATCAAACAAGGAAGATACTAAATTAGAGTATAATATATTAGTAACAGTAACAAGAGAAGTTCCCGAAATCTTCTCTTTAGCTGTAGGATGAACTACATAGATATGGCCAGATCCATGGTTCTGAGATGTAACCTAAATAAACTAGTCAGGTATTCTCTACTATCGTTGAGCCTCTGAAGTATGACTACCTCATCCACAACCACATACTCATCATTTTTAGTTGTTATTACAATATCACTTATCCTAACATGGTTCTGCTGATCTTTTACCTGAATGTGGGGTTAATACAAATCCCTCCCCACTAGGAAATGGAGGGAAAGTTTGGAAGAAGAGCTGACGGTGACCAATCCTACCATAATCTCATCACTCGATTAGGTCCCTCATACACTTGGGCTTGTTATAGCCATTCTTACCACACTGTAGGAACACCACATAACTAGTGATTCATTCAATCTAATAGGTTATACAATCACACAAAGTCTTGGAACAATTTATTCATCTATGAGATGAACCACCTCACTATGTGAACACTGAACTGCCTTTACTCACACCACTAGATTCCCTAAATTTTCACTCAGTGATGGGGTCATGGTTCACTATTCCAAAAATGGGGGTCAACCATAAGATATTTACCTGGGGTTTATAGTGTACACAAGACCATCCTAAAATAGTATTACAGACATCAATTCGTCTCCCATCAATGTCAATACAAAGCCCTATAACTCAATAAAATGAGAATAATAATCCATCATATACATAGTTTCCTATTAGAGGTTAATAAACATTCTATAATGGTCCTTTCTCAGCATCTGTGGAAAGAAGTTATCGTATGATTCAATCTACAAGTCCTCCAAATCCATACCCTAATAACTACTTTCTTGAGAAATAACATCCCATCAACAATTGGTGGAATAACATAGAATATTGTTTTATAGAATAACTATCTACTCTAGATGCATCTCTATATGTTCAAAGATTTAAAACATGTCTTCAATCCAAGACTCTACATCTTGAGGTCTTCTGTCCCCATAGAAGGTGGTAGGATAGTATTGTTAGGATTCTTGTGTCAACTCTTCAATAGATGAGGCGGGTCATATAAATCCCTGTATAGATTGTATGAAGCATAGGAATCTCCCTCAAAATCGAGAATCAGTGTCCAGTGGGGGAAGAACATGAGGTGCATAAAGTGAAATTGTAGGACATAGCACTAGTGGCTCTGGGTTTACCACCTATAGAGCATCATCATTGCCACCCTCCTAGACTACGACTTGAGTTTGTTTTAGTGGAATAGATCTATAATTTACATTAACACTCCTTTGATATTGTTTAATCATAAGATAAGAAACAGAATAACATAAATGAACATGTATAAATCCATCATATAAATGGGTCAAACCACTCTACCAACTCTAAAAGCTAGGTCAAGTTGATAAGAAAGAGTCATAAAAGACAAAGGAGACACTAGATTCTACACACTACTAAGTTCATGTTAGGTTCAAGGTCTCACATCACACAATAGGGGTTTTTGTATTGGTAGTACCAATTTGAAAGTGTATAGTAAAAAACCCTTTTCGTTGAAATTTCAATCCAAATTTTTTTGTAACCATTTAATTTAAATTATTAAATTTATTTATGTTCATACTCATTTATTTATATATAGATATAACAATCCAGTTATATAAATCACCATTCCAATCTATAATGGCTTGTATTCTTTATAAATTAAAATTGGTATATAAAGTAACTATGACCTAACCTTTACATCTTGTATCGAGAAGTAATAGTTATTTTGAAATGTTTTTATTAACTGATTTTTCATTCATAATTTATAGAATTATGTGCTTCATCATGTAAAATAAGAATTATTGCAATCAAAAAAACTATTATATCATCCAGTATAAGTAGTGGTTCCTAGCTTCACATGGAATAATTAGTTAATCAAGGTTTCAACATCAATATATATGAAAAAAACCATTTATATTAATGTTGAAATTTTAATTAATCCAACTACTTTATCCCTACAACAAGATTTAGTGAATTTTTATATTTCATAATCAAATTACTAATAAAAATAATAGGAAATAAAGGTGATGAATAAAGTAGTATAAATATACCATGAAATAATATATGACATGTGAACCCTTTACTTATTAATATGATGCATGACGTGATGAACCCTTATCTTACAAACCCAAGGAAAAAAATTTGTCTGTAATAATAATGTCATCAATTATAATTTCACAAAAGATGTGTATCACCCAATAGTGAAATCAGTACAACTATAATAGGCACAAACCAATAACAACTATAACCCATGATAGGTAATTTGGGTTTTCCTAGTACATCGGTTAGCTACTCCTAGAAATATGCTCATTGCAAAATTCAAACTCATTCTGAGTCTCAAGTTTAATAACCAAACAGTAAGAAAAAATGGAAAAGAAACCTCTGATTCCACTTTGTAGAGTCCTCAAACAGAATCCTCCAAACAAAGGCCTGATTTGTTTGGCCACATGACTTCAAGCCCCCCAACCATAAACCATATATTTTCGACTAGAAATGATAGACTATGATGGTATAGTGGGAAGACTATACCCTCTTGATCATATTAATATTTAGGGGTAAATACTAAATAGAAATAGTGAAATTATTAATAAAAAATAGGTAGGGGAATAATAATCCATCCAGATAAATAAAAAAGTAGAAGATGGATTAATATCATATACAAAAATAATGATCATTCCATGATAATATATAAAAAGGTAAGTATATTGGATGTAGGGGAAACATTCATATACCACATACTAAACAAAAATAGAAAATGATAAAAATCAATCTCTACTAGAATCATGAGAATAGGCTTAGTCCTCTTCTCCTGTAAACCAACCTAGTACGAAAAATTAATCATTAGAATCTGGATGATTTCCTTTATCTACACCTACAATCTTGAAGTCTACTTGGGTGACATAGGTGTCCTGAGTAAGCTATGAGATATACACAGTATGACACCACCAACAGTGTATTGAAGTATCTATTTTTTGTATATAAAATGGGAAGTGTTCTAGTAATAATAATAGTGAAGAAATAAATAAATAACTTTGTACTGGGATCCTCTAAGAGTATCTAGGCACGCATTACATGATTTATGATAATATTGATATATTCGAACCGAATTATACCTAAAATGATATAGTATGGGTGTATACCTGAAAGCTATAGTAATACATATATGGAATGTTAAATTAGAAAATCCAGAGCCATGTGAAATATAGGTCGAACCCAAGAATGTTCTTTCGCTTGGCGGTCGACTCCTGAGACTTATAACTAGAATTCAAAATTCATAATACAAGGCGTCCTTAGAGTTTAATAAATGTAATCTTGAACCCAACCAAGGATATTTGTAAGAAGTATTCCCAAGTGTCACTCCTAGAGAGATATAAATTCACATCATTGTAAGAGTTAGTCCAAGGCAGTCTGTGTGAGGAATCCCAAGTATCACTCTTAACAAGGTTTTATAGTATAACCCTCTAATCACATCCCAGGTTTCTCACGTAAGGGACTAAGTATCACTCATCGCATGTTATAACCATATTAACACTAATCCAATCCAAGGTGACTCCCCTCGAAAACTGTTATCGCTCATGGGTAGGTAAGTAAAAGGCACAGTGAGCCCATCTAAGGCTTTCTATAATGAATCCAAGTATCTCCCCCAGTGTATTTATTACCCATAACAATTCCCAATTATAAATCAATATGATCCATCCAAGGCGTATTTCTGTCAGAACCCCTACATCGCCCACATCTTCATATAAATGTAATGTATGTCTATCAAGAACTCATACCATTTCAACAAGGAATTTTAACCATTATACTTTGAAAAAGTTGGTTAAATTAATTTATCCAATTAATTCATGAAATGGACTAAAGAACAAGGTCCTAACACATGGTCAACAATTTTACATAGATAATTTCACATACCAATGTTTTTATTATAAGGGAAACACACATATAAATTGGTGGATTAATTTAATTATTAATATGGGGATTTTAATAATCTAAAGAAGGGTACACCCTTAGGGGTGGCTCAAGTTGAGGAGATCGACTAACTATGCTGATTCTCCATTATCTAGGACAGTAGTAAGCATCAGAAGATATTTAATTTAATTTAATATACTTTTTTGGAAGCATTAGAGGAGTCTAGTGCATAAACTGATGGATCATGATAAATGAAACAACACTTTTAGGGGAAAGTATTAGACCACATATATTAACCTTTTAATACTCTCCTCATCCAGTATCGACCCTTGAATCGAGATAGAATGGATAAAACCAGAATAATAGTTGAAAACCCTGAAAATATGGAATATAAAATCACAAAAATAAAGAACAAGAGATAGAGAGATAAATTATGTAATTAAGTAAGAGTAATGAGGAGATTACCATTTCAGATCCAATGTTACTGATTGTGAATAGAATGGATCTCAAATGAAGGAGTATATGTAGAACCTATGGTAGGAAATGGAGAAGATTCAATGAGGAGAGGAGGTTTTTTGTGAGGAAATAAGATGATCAACTTCTTAAAATAAGGATTTCTTTCTCTTTTAGAAATACATCCCAGATTTTATACAGTATGTATAGGTTTTACATGTCGTTTAATGATCAGTTTCTTACACTTATGAGAGAAACCAATTCATGACATGTAAGGGGTTTATCCAGGACAATACCTATCGTGTATTTAATAAATTTTGTGTATTTAAATACATTCCATGTATTTTTCCTAAAATTAGGCTACATCCCACATGTAACCATTCTTTATAAAAGGAAACTGACCTGCTTAATTTCATGGTTACCCTATCCTAGTCAAAAAGAAAACTGAATGAGGGTAGGAACAAAAATTAAAAGAATTATAACCTATATTAAACGTTGGGATGTTACAACCTCCCATCCTTAAAACAACTCCTACGTGAGTTTCCTTTTTGATGGTGGTAATGCACCATCTGAGAAAATGTTCGGACCACTGTTCATGTACATCATCTGCTCTCTCTCTTAGGTCTCATCTTATACATAAACATGCTTCCATAGCAGTCGGACAATGGGAACTAACCTACCTTATATATTCTTCATGATATGATCAATGATATGTATTATATTCTCCTCAAATAAAGAATATACCTCTAGATCAATATCCTTAGGATTAAATACATAGGATAGATCAGAATAATAGTATTGAAGTTGTGATTCATGCAAGATGTTGTTAATTCCATGGTACCTCTAAGGTAACTACAACTGATAGGCTTCCATCCCAACTATCTCTGTGATCTCAAAAGGACCAATGTAATGCGGAAATAGATTTCTTATTCTATAAATATGAATCTGTCCTAATCTAGAAAAAATCATAGAAAGACCAAATGTCCCACCTAGAACTCCAATGGTCAATGATGATGATTAATATCAGACTTCTTCTTAAATAAGACAATATACATATGTTTCTAAATCAGTTTTACTTTCTTCAAAGTCTCCTAAATGAGACAAGGAACCCAATAGTGCTACCTCACCTTCTTCTAGATAGAACATGGGAGAATAGAATGTCTTACTTTAAAGGGACTTATAAGGATCCATTTGTATAGTTAGTTGAAAACTATTATTCCTAGGAAAATCAATGAGAGGTATTGTCTCTCCCATGAACCTTTGAAATCAAGGAAACATTCTCGGATTATATCCTCTAATAGCCATATCATCTTCTTGGACTACCTGTCAGTATTAGGTTGATATGATGAACTCAAGAGAACCTATGAACATAGTAATTTTTTAATCCCTTCCCATAATCATGACATAAAACAATCATCTTAGTCTGATACAACAGAATAGGGAACACCATGAAGGTGCACAATCTCCCATATATAAAGCCTCTAAATTTCATAAACTGGTATGGTATATTAGATATGTAAGAAGTTTTTGAATATGGAGAACCTATTTAAGATAACCCATACTACCCCACTACCTCATAGATATCTTTGAAACCCCATAAAGAAACCATAGTTATGTCATCTGATTTCATATGAGGGGTGGATAGAAGTTATAAAATCCCAACATGCCACTGGTTCTTAGCTTTCACCATCTGATTAGTGGAACACTATGTAATAAGGAATTTAATCTACCTCCATATACCTAGACACCAATACTAATGGTTTATGTCTCAGTACATCTTGGTAATCCTAAGCTATACTCTCCAAAAAGATACATGATATTCCCATATAAACTCATCCCATGTGTCTCTAGGGACCTAGAAACAACCATAAAAGAGTACAAGTCATTCCCATAAACAACCCAACCATGTGGTGGTTCCACGCCTAAGACAATCTCCCTTAGGACTAAGACTTTGGGATTATAAAAATTTCATATCTAGACACATTCTATAAGAGAGGATATCACTACAAAAGATGCTAAAACAGGTTTCCCATGAAATTCATGGACCTCTATATGCATTTAAAAAAATAGTTTCATCAAACTCCACACACAACTATCCTCCTGGATGGACATTCTTTGAGTCTTCTTACTCATGCAGTCATCTACAACATTTACCTTTATAGGTGTATAATCAATCTCAAGGTCAAATGAACGAAGATACTCTCTCCACCTATGGTGCTTGGGAATCAAATAATCATATGTTTAGATGTGTCTGAGACATTTATGGTTCATTTAAATGTTGAACCATTCCCCCAATAGATAATATATCCAACAATATAAAGCATAAACCATGGATGCTAGCTCAAGGTCATACGTAGTGTACCTATGCTCATTAGGTCTTAGCTGGTGGGACCCATATTCTATAACTCGATCTCCCTACATCATAACTTCTTGACGATTTATTTCTGAAGAATCACAATATAATATATAGATTCTTTCTAGCTTTTTAATAATTTGGATTGATACTGAAGTCAGTCTCCATTTCATCTCTTAAAAGGATCTCTCGCGAGATTTAATCCATACGAACATCGCATCCTTCTTATTCAGGCCCATAAGAGGTGTTTCCTAGTGTAACAAATTCTATATAAGACACCTATAATTTAAATATTTCCCCATGTAAATGTGTATGTAAGAAACTTTTTGGGATTTTCCTAGGAAATTTGGTGTTCAGCTTCTAGGGGTCAACATATATTCCTACTTTTGAAATGATTTACCCCAAGAAGGGATCCTTATCAATAAAAAAGTTTCATTTGTTGAGCTTACCATATATATGATGTTTTGTCAATGGATTCAGTGAGATTTCAATATTTTTGGAATATTCATGTCATGTATGATAATATATCAAGATATTATCCATGATTACCACCAAAAAGGAATCCAAAAATGGGAGGAAAACCTATTATATCAAAGCAATAAAGACTTTTGATGCATTATTCTTTCTAAATGGCATAAAAAATATTTATAAAAACCCTATCTTCATTGAAATGTTTTACATGGTATTTTTGATGGTATAACACACACCTGATGGTAGACTCACCTCAAATTTATCTTCGAGAAAACCATCAATCCTTAAAGAAAATCAAATAGGTCATCTATATGAGGAAGTTTATACCGGTGATTTACTATAAGTTAGTTCAAATAGTGATAGCCCATGAAAATTGTAATGGTAATTTCCACATTCTTGGTAATAAGAACTGGTCAAATCCCTGAAGAATTACTAAGTTATATAAAACCATTTTCTTCTAAGTGGTAAAACTTCTTCATTTCTCTGATCTCTATAGGTTATATCCCATAAATAGGAATTGAAAGTGATGCTTATCCTATAACTATCATTATGGTGAACTTAAAATCTCTTTTAGGAGGTATAAAATATATGTTTTTAAGAAATACATCCCTAAAATGATCCACCACATGAGAAAATTCTATATGATGTGTTCCATGGTCTCTCCCAAAGAGACCTTCTATCTGGTATATCACTCTACTCAACCCATGATTCTTGAGTCTATCTCATCTTTCTTGGGAATCCCATTCACCCTTATGACTACACGTACTTCCCTCAGGTGATGTAAAAATCACCATATTAAGATAGAAATCAATATGGGTGTGGTATAGAACCAGAAAGTCCAACCCTATAATGACAACAAATCTAAACATATAAATTAAAAAACGTTTTAGAGAAAGAGACATTCACCCACCTCATGTTGTAAATCCTTGAACTAGCCAATACTCTCTGAAAAAACCCCTAACGATGTGTCAAGAGTCATGAAACCACATAAGTAATCCATTTATAGAACCTAAATTTCCATAGTTATGGAAAATATAAAATAATGTGAATAACTGGAATCAAAGATGGTAGATACCAAATTAGAGGCTTCTAGAATAGTACATCTAACTATAGAAGGCTCTGCACTCTTCTACTTGGGTGTAAGCTGCACTTCATAGATATCTCTAAATCCACTTACCTAATATGAAGCCTTACTAACTTGGGTAGGTCCACTATTTTGGTGTTGATCCTCTAAAGTCTAACTACCTCATTAATACTTTTCAACTCATTCTTACTGGTCTATATTAGACAATATCCAAGACTGACAAGGAACTACTGATTATGTACCTGAATTCAATGTCAGTATAGATCCATTTTTACTAGGAACTAGAGGGAATGTTAGGTAAATGTGCTAAATGTAAACTGTCCTGAAATAAGATCATCACCTGATTGGGTCCTTCATAAATTGGTACTTCTTATGGCTAGTCATACCACACCTGTGGCACGCCACATAATTGTTGATTCATCCCATCTGACCTATGCTACCACCAAGAAGAGTATCAAAATAAAATTACATACCCCTATATGAATTCCCTCCCTACCTGACCATTGAGCTTCCATGACTCACACATCTATCTTTCACCACATGTTTTTATTAGTGATGAGGACCCAGTTCAATATCCCTAAAATTGTGTTTAATCAGAAGACATTCACCTATGATCATATGGGGTATGCAAACCCATCATTAAACCATCCTACAGTTTTTGATTCATCACCTATAATTGATAGTGTAAAGAACTAATTCTCTATAAAATGAGTTGAATACTCCATCATGGACATAGTTCCATACTGGAGGTACATAAACTCCTTAGTGTGGTCTATATCATTTGGTAAACTAGGTAGTCATATAATTCTATTTAGAAGTCCATCTAGGAAATACCCTGATGATGACATGTCTGGGTGATAACATCACACCAACACTAGGTGGAATTACGGAGCATATCGGATGAAATATTAACCCTCCACTCTAGATGTATCTCTATATTCTTGAATATCAAAAACATGGATTCTATCCAAGACTTTGTAGTCTGAGGCTCATAATCCCACAAGAAGGTGGGAGGATTATAATTTAGTAATTCCCATAAAAAATTATAATATAAGATATAGGTTGTAGAGTTCCATGTATAGACTGCATGAAACATAGTAAGATCTCTCAAAATTGAGCATCAATACCCAATGGTGGAAGAAACATATGTGCCTCAAGTGTCATTTCAAGTGGTAGTAATGGTGTCTTAGGGAACCCACCTCCAGACATGGTTGTCACCACCCTCATGTCATAAAACATGAGGACATTGTGGTGAAATAGCTATAAAATTTCCAAGTGTGTGCCTCATATATGATTTAATTAGTAGATAAGAACCAAGATAACCATAAAGGGAAATTACAAAGCCTTCCTATAAATAAGTCACACATTTATTCTTGCTTCTATATCCATGTCTAGGTGATAATAAAGAGTCACATAAGTCATAGGATACATTGGATACTACCCTCTACTAAGGTCGTATCAGGTTCAAGGTCTCACATCACATAATATAGGTTACTGTATATGAAATTTCAATTACATGGTATATAGGAAAACAACCTTTAATTTTCTATTAGAATCCCCATTTATGAATAACCATTTTATTTCATTTTTAAATTTCTTTAAGTTTTTACTCATATATATATATATAATATTTATATTTAAATATCATAGTATAGTTAGATGCATCACCGTTATAATTCATAAAGGCCCATACTCTTTATAAAATACAACTGGTACATCATGCAACTGCGACCTGACATTTACATCTGGTATCTGGATATAACAGTTCATGTAAAATGATTTTATAAACTGAGTTACTATTTAAAATTTATATAATTTTAGGATTTATAAATTATAATTATAATTCAAGCAATCAAATCAACTGATTATTCAATACATAAAACTAGTGGTTTAGGGATCGTCAGGTCAAAATTGGTTAATTAAGTTATCATCATAACTAAATAAAGAAAAACTAAATATTCTATTGATGTAGGAACTTTAATTAATCCAATTATATTATCCCTACAATAATAATTAAAAAATTTATATATATAATAATTAAGCCACTAACAACAATAATAGGAAATAAGCATAGTAATATAAATATGGAATCAAATAATGCATGAAATGTGAACTAATAAGTACCTAATATGATGAATGAGATGATTCCCCCTTACCATACCAGGAAAAAGAAAAAAAGGAGGTATTAAATAATATTATCATCAATAATATCTTCACCAGAGATGTGTTTCACCCAATGGGGAAATCAGTACAACTGTAATAGGTCCAAACCAAAAACAACCATAACTGATCTTATGTAATTTGGGTTTTCGCTATACAAGGGTTATATACTCCTATAAATATGCTCATTAACAAATTATAACCCATAGATAACCTCGTATATAATACCCATGTAGTAATAATGATTTAGAAGAAACCCTTTATACCAATTTGTAACATCCCGGCTCAATAGCTACTAGCTGGTTAGCCACACACCCTCAAGAACACCTCATAATACACCAACAGCTTCTGACTAGCAATGAGTGACTATAATGGTATAATGAGGATACTATTCCCTCAGGATAATATTAATCAAAAATGGAGATAATAAATCAATATTGTAGAATCAGTAATAAATAAGCAGTAGTGGAATAATAGGCCATATAGATAAATAAATCGGTTGAAGGTTCATCAATATTATATATAAAAAATGAAAATAATGCATTGATACTTAAAAAAAATGTATGTGTACAAGATTCAAGGTAAATAGGCATATAAAACATCCTAAAAAATATTATAATACCAAAATTTGTATCCACTAGCATTACAAGAATATGCCTAGTCCGGTGCCCCCAAACTTCTTCCTAGTACTGAATTTAAAATAACAGAAGTTGGATTGTTCCCTTTATATACACTTTCAATCATGAAGTATATTCAGGTACTATAGGTGGACCAAGTATTAGGAGAACACCAATATTATATAGAACTATCTATTATGTGAATATAAAATGATCAATGTTCTAGTAATATTAAAAGAGAAGTAATAAATGAATCAAAAAATCACTTTGGATCGAGCTCCTCTAGGAGCCTCCCAACTTAAACTATCTACTACAGCTTCAATTGGATATCCCTGAATGAAATTTAACATGTAAATATATAGTAATGGTTTCTATTATATACCTCCTGACATACAAATAAGGAAAGTAAAATTCGACCATCTAGACTCATGTTTAATATAGGCCGAACCAACCATGTTCTTTGGCTCATTAGTCAGCTCCTGAGAATTATAACTAAAATTCAAGTCTTTTATTATACTGTTTACATATAATTTAATAAATTTAATAATAATCCCATCAATGTAGATCCATAAAATATAATCTCAAGTATCAATCTAGGAGAATTATAAATATACATCATTGTAACAGTTCGTCCAAGGTGATTCATATAAGAAATCTTAAATATCACTCTCGAAAATATTTAAATTATAACCTAATAAAGTCATCGTTTGTTTCTCATGTAGGGTAAAAATTATTTCTCATCGTATGGTATAACAATCTTTCCACTGATCCCATCTAAGATGACTCTCCTAGGGAACTGGTATCACTCATGGGAAGGTAATTAATCTTCCCGATGAGCCTGTCCCTGGAATTCCATAAAGAATCCAAGTATTGATCCAGACCTATTTACAACCCATAATAAGTTATAATTATAAATCACGATGACCCATCCAAGGATTCCATAAGTCAGAATCCTGGTATCTCCCTTATCTTGATTTGAAGGTATGGTTTATCAATCAATAACCTGTTCCATTTCAACAAGGAATTATAACCATAATACTTAAAAAAGTTATCCAATTAATTTTATCCAAGTAATTCAAGATATGGAATAAATTATAGGGGTATAAAAAATAGTCAATCATTTTTATTAGAAAATTTAACATCCCAATGTATTTATTACAATGGAAACACACACTTCAATTGGTTGTATAATTTTGTTCTAAACATGGAGATTTTAAGCCTCTAAAGAGAGGAACAACCATTGGATTGGAACATGTCAAGGTGATCAACCATCATTGTTGATTAATTGTTAGATATAATCATAATAATAATGTTAAGACATTAAATTTAATCTACTATACTTTTTAGAGGTGAAACAAGTGGAGTCCAACACACAACATGAGGGTGCATGATAAGTACAAAAAAAATTTTATGGAAAATGACTAAACCACCTACCTTAGGCTTATATTAATATCATCATATAGTATTGGATATTGAATTATTCTAGAGTATGAGAAATTACAAGAATTGAGGAAAAAATAAATATTAGGAATATCATCTTGCACCAAAATAGCACAAAATACGGCAAAATAAATGGTGTAGGGAAGGAAGAGGATGGAAATGTTTACCACTGTGGATCTAATAGGATTTATGATAAAGTGAATAGATCTCATATAAAGTAGAACTAGTGGATCCTTGGGTAGGAATTGGAGGAGCTTCACGGAGTATAGAAGGTGATGTGTTAGGAAATAAATGGGATCTATCCTCATCTAAAGAGTTTTTTCATCTTTTAAAACTTGAACCTAGAATTTAATTGACCTGTATAGGATTTACATGTTGTTTAATGCTCATAATTGTTTCTTCATGGGAGAAACCAGCTCAAGATAGGGGTATCTCCATACCAATAGACATCATGTATTTAAAACACATCATGTATTTTTTCCTACATTCAGGCACCAACCCACCATAAACCATTCCTTCCAAAAGGAAATTGACTAACCTAAAGGCATGGTTACCTAGTCCTAATCTAAAATAATACTCAACAAAGGTTAGAAAAAAAATTTAAATAATTATTACCTATCTAAAATTTCAGGATGTTATTAGGTTTTACTCAGTGGTATATGTGAATATAGCTCCCTTTAAAACCCTTACCAGAACCATGATTTGAATTGATCATCCCCGTCTGATATGATAAAATAGTTAACAACATAAAGGCATATGATCTCCTAAATTTAAATCCTCCCAAGATCATACACTTAAAATGTATCTCAATTAGGTAATAAGTGAGTTCCCTTGGTCAACATCTTGATTAGAACCCATACTGTATCACTACCTCAAGGCGATCTAGAAACAAACATTCACAAAATACATTGTGACCTTATCCCATTTCAATTACAGAATGAAAAAAGGCTATAATATTATTATAGGTCACAGGTTCTCCACATTCACCTACCAAAAGGTGGAACTCCTTTTAATAAAACCTACATTTTTCCTCTTAATTTTTTAAAACTAATATTTTTAGTGTACATCATGGAATATTTTGGAAAAACTAGAATGTACTTCCCAAGTAGATTAATGACACTCTCATATCAGCTCCTCCCATATATCTGCAGGTACCCAACACACATATATAACTATGCACAATAATATACTCATCGATAACCCAAACAAGCAGTGATTCCATTCCTAAGAAACTCCCCCTTAGGACTAATCAATCATGATTAGAAATATGCCTCATCATTAATCACTTCATAAGAGAGGATTCCACAACCAAGGCTACTAAAATAGGCTGCATGTTACACTTTTTAACCACAAGTTTATTCTTAGAAAATAGGTTTTTCAACTGCTACTCATTATTGTATTATTTAATGACTTTTTTCTATTTCTTCTAGATTATAATATTATCCATGACATTACCTTTCCCAGGAAAATTAGCTGGCTCGAAGTCAAAGGACATTAGATATTCAACCCATAATTTCTATTTTCGATGAAATTAAAACAGTGTAAATATATATTTAAGTCTCTTTTGGTTCTCATAAACATCAAGATATTATCTCAATAAGTAATGACTCCAACTACACAAGGTATGAACCACTATTCTCATCCAATGATGGTTTGGTCTTGCTCAAATTTCTTAAAAATCCCACTTTCCCTTATGAATATAATTACCACCCTTGGGTGATGTTAATGGAAACCATTAGTGATATAAATAAACATGATTATTATAGGGAACCAACCAGTCCATCTCTACAATTATTTTTAATCTCTTCATCTTGAGTATGAAGAGATCCCACAGGAAATCATAACTACAAACAGCAAGGGGTCACTATCTGAATTGGAATAGACATTCTAACTATACTCTCAATGGTGTATCTAGATTCTTCACTCCATATGAATATGGAATCTCAAGACCAAGTCGTTCCATAATATTCATGGAGAAAAAATAATGTTAATCATCTATATTAGAAAGGGAATATACTAAAGTAAAGGATACCAAGATTGTACCTCATACTATAGATGACCTAGAACCCTGTTCCTCAGGCATAAGATAGCCTATATATATCAAGCTCGATCCGTCCCCTTGATATTCAACTTGACTACCCAGAGAGGTTCTACTCTACTAATTCTTAATATCCAAAGTATGGCCTCCTTGACCATGTCCACTTATTTTTCTTATATAAAAAGTGGTAGTCCAACTCCCAACATGGTGTAGAGTTACATATACTATTGTATAAGGAAGAGATGATGAGATAATTTTCCACTAGGAATAGATGGAATGTTCTAAAAAAACTTTGAAGATGTCCCACTCTGCCTCTGGCTCTGTACTAAACAAGGTATCCATCACACTGAGGATTTACTTAACCTTATAATCTATAGTAATGGAATATTACAGAACTATCAGTGTAAATAATTTGGCTATCATTGCTCATTCATTAACCCCCCAAATGATATTTCCCTATACTATATGAACTACTACCTCACCTCGGTGCTAAACCACCATAACATGTATAGTTATCATTCCTAAAATCTCACTCACTAATCAATTCCTGGTTCATAATTTCATAAGTTGTAGTCAAATTGTATACATTAACCAGATATTAGATGGGTAATATCATCCCATACACAAAGTTTCATGCCCTCAAATTCTCATCACTCATGAAGGAAAATTCAAAATATTGATGCTAAATAAAGTGATATGAATAATCTATAATTAACTAGGATCCATGATCAAAATGCATAAATATTATATATTGTTCATATCGTAGTGTCTCATGAATGAAATAGTAATATAAGGAAGCATGTAAACCTCTCAAGATCATATCTTCATGCAGGTCTACCTGAGTAATAATGTCCCACTAATAATTTCCATAACCATGAAGCATATAAGTCATGAGCTTGACTAACCATTCTTGAGGCATCTCTAGATTCTCAAATATGGACAACAAAGCCTCTATATAGGTCTCATCAACCTAGGTACCATCTTCCCATTATAAATTAGGTGGATAATTCTATTTGAACTCTCATGTCATCTCTTTTATAATAGAGGAATGTCACGAGGTTACCTACATTGCCTAAAAGAGCTATATAAAACCATCTTGAAACTGAGAATTAGTTCCCACGTTAGGTATTACCATAAGTTACATAGGTGGCACTACTGGTGGGTTAGGTCCCATAACCTTAGGATCATGTTCATCACCACCTCCCTGGTGCTTGACCCAAGCCCATTGTGGAGGAATATATCAATAATTTCTAACCACACACCTCATAACTTGATAAGAACAAAAGGAAATTCTCATGATACAAGGATAGCATAAAGAATCACTACCCAAAACATAATAACCCTACAACCCAAGATCTAAGGTCAATGTATTGGTTAGGTTTAAAGTCTTAACCATAGGAGTTCTAGTATATAAACCGTCAATTACACATTATGGAATAAAACATACATTAAGATTTATTTAGAATCACCATTTGATGGAAAATAATTCTATTTAAATTTATAACTCAATAGTTCATTATTGAATCTATGTGTATACCCATATATATATATAGTGGTGTAATTTGGTTCATCTTCCATTCCCAAGTTATAAAGTTCTATAAATTTTAAGTTACACTTGTTACTATATGTAACTACCACCAAGATTTTACAGTGGTAAAATTATATGGATCACCATTCCTAGTCTATAGAGGCACACATTCTCTTAAAATTTCAATTAGAATCCATTAAATCAAAACCAACTAATTTTTCACATTGTGTCACAAGAATTCCATGGATGATATGCACTCTAATTAAATAAATAAGGTGACACCATCAGGATTTATGGGAAACCACCATTTAGGTTGATCCATACACTTTAATTAATCCAATTATTTTATCCATATAAGAAACATTAGCACAATAAAAAATATAAATGTCAATGAACCATGGGTATACAAGAAAAAATGAATGAAGTAAATATGGCATGGAATAATGCATGACATATCAATCCCTCTATTTTTATAATTATGCATAGATAGTACCACCTTATCATAATGGTCCAAGGGTAATGATAAATCTAAAATAGTAATAATAGAAATAATTCATTTGTTTAACCCAATTTTTAAATGAGTACAAGCCTAACATATATAATCTTGAACATCAAATTCTAACCAAGGTAATTTGGCTTTTCTCATATATGTGGGTAATAAACACTTAGGAATAGTCTTGTTATCAAATTTCTTCAAGTATTAATCTGTTATCTACCATAAAAAATAGTAAGTTAAGGAAAATAATGATCTGATATAGCTTTTTGGCATCCTATCCAGGCTCAATCAATAATTGAAGATGAACGGGTATCCACGTTGGTTCAGGCGTGTCACCTCGTACGCTAGAGGATGTCAAATTGCTATGAGTATCTAAGGTTTTACAATGGGGAGACTATACCCTAATGGTAATAGTATAACTCAATAGTTCTTATATTTGAATGAATAGGGTAAATAGATAATAATGATCAAACATATTAGCATAAAAAGATAAAAACTAGATGAGATAAATATACTGAACAATAACATTCAACACTTCATTCAAATTTATGTTAATGTCATGATTCTATAAAAAAGAAGATGAATACCTATAAATATAAACATATGTAACACATTTATATCAAAATAAAAAAATGCCAAAAACCACCTCTAATAGCATCGTGAGCCTAAGCTCAGCCCTATGCCCCAAGATCTTATGCTATAAACAAATCAAGCATTCATGACTGGGTGCTTTCACGTGTCCCTTAGAGTATCCATAAAGTCTATCTATTTACTAATCAATATCTCAAACAGGGTGTGACATATACTCAAGAGGACAACACTAATGGTTTTTATAACAAGACTTGTTTGTGTTTAGAAATGTAACAATGTGTAGAAAAAAGAATAAGTAGTGGAATAAGATGCCTGAACTAATAATCATGTCAGGATCTACTCTTTATGGGATTGTCAGTTGACCATATATGCTTCATCCTATGCTATGGGTTTCTAAAAGAATGACCTAAAAATATAAAAGGTCTAAAGAATATAATCAAGGTGCCCAAGTAGAAGAAAAATATAAAGTGGTTCTTAAGGAATAACCATGTTATCTATACAGTGGTAATAAGAGAATAGGACCTAAGGTGTAACCAAGGTGTCCTTGACATTAGATTGTCAATACATCTCACAAAAATAAACCATGTATCATAACTAAAGCTTTTAAATTGTAGTTAAAGGGTCACACCCTCAGAATTCCACTAAAATTGTCTAACTAGGTCTATAAAGCATATCCATAGTAAATCCCCAGAAAATCATGACTTCAGCCTCATAAGAGAATCTAAGGAGTCACAAGTCTAATAATGTCATGCAAAATCAAATTAATAAATCCATGGAATTATAATTCTCATATATTAAGCACATGAATCATCGGTACTACATTGAGGCATTCAATTACTAATAAGACAAAGACTAAATTTCATGGTGGGTTTCTCTATTAGAAACCAACTCAATGAATTGACGTGGCATCTTCTGAGTGATCAAGGCATTCCCTTAGGAATCAAAGGCTATATCATGTCTAACCACTCCTTTAATAAAAAATGGTCCATAGTAGTAGTAGGCACCTTAAATTTAATATAACAACCAAAGGTCCTTAATAACCATTCTAGATTACTATTTCCATTGAGTTCAATCCATTTTCTTTTCATTAAACAATGAAAAATGATAAATAGTAGTGTCATACCATTAAAATATTTCATTTTAATGTAAATAAGAATAAATTGAAATATAATTTACCTAAGAGATTGTACCAGTTCATAACTTTAAATCAATTAAATCCCTCTATGAATGATGAACCAAACTCATTGAAGGTTTTTTGGTTAATAATATGTAAATAGTCATATAAGAGTTTCTACAGAACCCCAATAGAGCAGCTCATGTTGAGATCATTGACCTGTAATGATAGAATTGGATCTATTAGAAAATTTGGATTTCAATTTAGGAATCTAATTTAAGGTCGACTAATTTTAGATGTAATGCATGCGTAAAAGTAACATGTGGAAAAATAGTAGAAAGTATAAATGATGAGACATGGGGGAAGTTAGAAACTAACTACCATATAGTGGTTGATGAACCCTCATGCATTACCATCTTCATATTTGGGATAGAATATAAGAGAATAGATAAATAAATAAAAGAACCTAAAATATGGTACAATATATTTTAAGGAAATAACACCAATGATGGTGTGATAAACTGAGAATGGAAGTTAATGAATTAACTCACTTATGTTGGCTAACCAACATGATAGACATTAGTCTAATCAGATTCCAATTGAAAGAGAGGATTCAATGCCTAGATAGAGGGGGAAGGGGTGTTCTTAATAGATGGAGGCACTTATAATTTTAGTGAATATAAAATAGGGGTGATAGTTATAAAGGATTAAGTTTAAAGGTTAATTTTACCCATTTTTTGTGGCTTCATGGTTTGGTCACAGGGTTTGGCCAAACCATGCACTAACCTTATAAGATCACTCCCTAAGTGGAACTAAGTGTATGGTTGGGCACATTGTTTTGAAAAAACTTGTGTAGGTTGTGTTCCACTCTATATACCCTATGAATCACCCAACACTATTTTACCAAATCATATGGACTCAGGTGCACAGTTTAAATAAACTGTATGCCCAGTCTATTTCCTCCAAAACCAATAGATATGGGTTCTGAACGAGCCTTAGGATCTCCCAAAACCTCCCATAATCTCTTCTGAACTTCTATAAGGATAAAATAATGGTTTAAAGAAAATTTTAAAATATTTTTACCACATAATAAAATTTGGGACATCCCAACCTGATTGCTATATCGAAAAAACATCTCGACACTATTAGAGTAAAAAATGAATAGTTTTTGAGGGGGAGGAAAGAGCATTCCCTTTTAGTGTTTTTTAACGAAATAAAAAAAACAATTAGGCATATGAAGATCTATTGGAACCCATGTAAGAAATAAATTGTAATATATAATGATAATATTCATGAAAATTTCAATTCTATCAAGGTTCTAGTGAGACTGAGGAACAAAGTGGGTCTAGATCTAGAAGCTATTACAATTGTTGAGTATTCAACTAAGGAAAATGAAGCCAAAGATGAATTTTAAGAAGTGGAAGTTAAATTTTCTTATCTTATTGAAGAAGCAATGGGGAATACCTGATAATCATCAGAATATCTCTACTATTTTATCTTTTGGATCTATTAATTCCCATAACTCTACCCATTCAATAAAAATAATTTAGATATGAGGATCAGGATGATACTGAGGTATCAATAAATGATTTTTCTAAAAATATAGTTTGGTTGTACAGTTACTCTGATGAAGTATAAAATATTGAAAAATTATCTACCTCTATTACTCTTATTGGATGTACTCTGAGGAAAGATAGAAGATAAAATATCCTTGAGGGGGGTGAATCATATGATAGTGATGATCATGGTGGAAGACCATGTGGACATGGTGGACCTACCCTCTCCACTTTTCAAAAAATTTATGAAGGGAATGTAATTCCTCTGATGGATCTTTAAGAAATATTTAAAGTATCTCCTCTGATTCCAATAGTTTATCATGTGACTTAATAGGTTTTTGGACATACTCCAACCAAAATTATGGAGTAACAAGGTCATATTAGTAGTATAATTTATCTTGGATCTACTCACATAGACCACATTAAATGTATTAGTAATGGAACAGGTGTAGTGCACAAAATCTAGTCTTAGAGAGCAGAGCGTATGATGATTGAAGGAGTTAGAGTGTAGGTATTATAATACTCACCTATCTTCATCAATCCATCCTTCTACTCATTCTATATACTTTTTAACTAAGGAGGTTCTCAGTGAGTTCAAATATGATTTTAAGGGTTACTGAAAAAGGTTTTCATTGGTTTTTATAAGTCATTTGAATGCATCATAGAACATGAAATCTCTAGGATGTTGTATCTTGTTATCTAATTTATTTACTAAAGCTTCATCAAAAACTAGATTTGATGAAAAATAAGATTGATGATATTAGATATTAAGTTGTATCCTTGCATGAAAACATATAATATATGATTATAAGGTTAAACCATATGTTTTTGAATGTTTTATTTCATCCCTCTACCTCATCTTCTCCTAATCTTTCACTTTCTAATGTTTTATCTCTTTACCCACAATAAAGTGTTTTAAATTAATATTATATCATATATATTATGAGATATAGGTTTAAATTGGTCTTATATTGATTTCCAAAGACTAGAGAAATTGAGTTTGATGGATTTCAAAATCAGGCTAAAAAAAATCTAGAGTTAGTCAGAAGTGATGTAATACCATTCATTAGAGAAGGTTATTAATTAGAAAGGATTTTAAATTGTATATAATTTTTTTTTCACCTAGTAAGGTATGAATACCATGTTTAGATCCTTATCCAATGATCTCAAAATGCATCCTCAAACTTTGGCTTTAAAGACTCATGTGGATAGATTGAAGATTATCACTTCTATTTTGGAATCCTTTTTGGAGAATAAAGAAGATTAATTTTATTAAATGGAACATAGATCATGATCTATTAATGACTCTACTATACTTATATAACCATATCTCTATAAAACCAATACTTCTTTTATGGAATCTTCATCTCTGCATATTTTTAGCCCCTATCTCTAAAACTTCCTATGCCAAACCCTTTGTCCTTGTTTCCTAGACAATATTTTCAGAATATTTTTCCAATTTCTAGTTATATGGTAAGTCATGAACCATAATCTCTAGTATAAAAAATAAAAATTATTATATCCTATCTTCTGAAATCTGAAATGTTATCTTATATTCTGATTCTGATTAGAGTGTTTGATATAGCTCCTGTAATTTTTCAATTTCTAATGATAAATGAAATATGTTATTCCCTTCCTTTAATACCCATTATCAATTTGTTTTTTGTATTTATTGATTATATAATCTAATGTATTTTTGCATTCTACATTATCATTTACCAATACCTCTTGAATGATTTTTTAGAATCCCAAAAGGGGGAGTATAATTTGAAGTATATATAGTTGTTCTTATTATTATATCTTGAATTTTTTATGTTTACATTATCTCAAATTTTACTGAATAATTAATCTGAAATGATTTATGATTATTAATAAGGGGATATTATTGGCCTAGTATATAAAATATTTATTTAAATGCTGATAAATCATGTTTATTATGTTGTTATGGATTTATATATATTATTATTATCTAATTTTGTTATTGAAAAAATATATGAAAAATGGATAATTCTTGAAGTGGCCACCAAATCCCATTATATAATGAAATTTTAACCAACAGTGAAAGAATAGTGACCATATACAAGTTACCACACATCAAAATCATTATAACTCATGAAAAAATAAGTAATCATGTTTCAAATAAGTAAATTTATCTATGTCTTGAATAAACCACATGAGTACGGAATTGATCGTATGAATAATTTAATGGAATTCATAATGAACTTAAGTGGTTGTATGAAAAGTTTATGTGACTGCAAGACCAAGTGATCACAGGATCAAGTGACTATATTAAGTGACTGTATCAAGTCACTATAAAGTAAAGTGTCCAAAAATTGAAGTAACAAAAAAATGAAGTTCCCACAAATTAAAGTGATGATTCTTGATTAATGATGTTGTGGTCATGTATAATTAAATAATTGAATAATGTTTTATCTTCATTAACTATATTTTGAATCATTTATTTAGAATTGATAATATTTAAAAATTAAATATAAAAGTAATTAGAATGAGGGTTAATTTATTAATATTATACAGTGTATAGTTAGAAAAGGTTATATTTAAATAAGTAGGGTCATTCATGGATTGAATTACAAAGATTAATGTTGAAATATTCATATAAAAATTTACGTAACTATGTTCTTCCAAAATACATTATTCTTCTGGTTCTCTATGCAAGATTCATTTGAAGGATTTCCAAGGACATATTTAAAGATAATTGATCAACTGAAGTAGATTGTATTGATTTACTTCAAAACACAATCTGGACATATTTTTTATCTCTATTCTAGATTAATTTTGAGATGTGTTTTTATTACTTTGTATATCCATTTTAACATTCTCCTTCATTGAACTAGTATAATGACTCACACATTCTATAAATTGATATTACATCATAGTAGTTGAATATTAATTTTATAACATAGAAATACACTCTTGAATCATATAAGAATAGTTCTTTTGTAAACATGGATACATAAATAATTGGTTCATGGGTGAACAAAAGCATCTACCACTATGTTTTTCACAACTTTCACCCTTCTTAGATATATCTCACATAAAACCTTTCTTCCCAACATGAGGAATAGAAACATAATAATGCATGAGATGAAATGCTCAGTAAGGGTAAACATGGGATGTATCAACATAACATGTGCATAAGGGTATGAGAACATGAGAATAATATTTAAAAAACCTCAGCATACATATCATATATCATAAACATGATTTACGGCATAAAGTTGGGTATTTCATAAGACAAGAATCAAAAAGGAATAAAATAATATAACCCTTGAGATCATTACATTGGAATATGAAATTTATTTTTGGAATACACATAAGAAAAAAAAATCATTTATACAATAGTCAAAGATAATTTCCAATACTGTTATAGTGGAATACGTTCACTCTATAAAGCATCATAGTTTTGATGATTAACTCCCAAGATTGTCATTATGGAAAAATTCTCTTACTAAACTCGCTTCACTCCACATTTAAGTCATGTTTATCTCATGAGATATAAATATTTACCCAACTCATTGGAGGGTTGTATAATTCTGTTCCCACCAATCACATAATGAAAATCATATAGATTTATTCCATAATATCGTTCATTATATCATAACCCATGAAAAGGAAATGGGTTTCATAAACATTTCATCATGGAATTTCCCATGAAAATTAAACGAGTGTTATAAACAATTCATCATTGAAACATATAATAACCCATGGAAAGGAAATAGGTTTCATAAACATAACCTATGTAAATAATATGGGTTCTCTAAACATAGTATCTTAATAATCATAATAAGCCCCTTTAAAGGATAAGTATGGTATTATAGGATTAAATTCCCAATAAAGCATCAGTAACATCAAAGCATGTTATATTATATGAAAAATGATTTTGGTAAATTACATTGAAATTTTATAAAGGAAAATAAAATTGGAAACATGTAAAGTAATCTTTGAATAATTGGTCAGTCATGATAAGGTACAATACCATTAATTTCGTACATGTTAAAATGAATATTCCTTCTAAATTTTCATTAAAAAGTCAAAATATACATGTTTGAAAAATGAAAATAATGTTCCATTTCAAACATTTTTTATAAATTTAAATATTAGTAAAAATGTATTTTAATAATTATTGTAGAATAATAAAATAATTATGTAATTTTTTTAAAAAAAATAAGATCATGGAATAAAAATTATTTTCAACCAAAAAGAGAATTAAGGTAGGTTTTTTATAAAAAAAATTCTTTTGGTCTCATGAGTACATTAAAAGATAAAAATGAAAGTTAATCAGGTAGTCTCTATAAATTAATAGATCATAAGAGAATAAATGAGTTTCCTAAGATATATATCATATTATTTCTTCATAAAATTATAATTATAAATAATACCTATAAGAAATTATATTGTAACATAAAACCTTTACAACTTTGGTGGTGTTTGAATCGTAATCCCTATGACAGAAATAACCATATAAGAATATGTATATACCATAATTTTCATGTTACAAATCATAAAATACATTTATTATTTGTATATACATAACATTAAAGAGAGTAGTGGTGAATATAGGATGTGTCCCACAGAAATAAAAGTGAGATGAAAATCCTTTTCCACTTTTGTAACATTTGAATCATAAGCCCCATCAATGAATAAAATAAAATAAAACATTAAATATCATGAAAATAATTATATTAATGATATAACATGTCATAGGTGAAGTATATACACCACACAAAATAAACTAATGGTGAATATGGCATATGTATCCTAGAAATAAAAGAGAGACTAAAAATTTATTACCTATAGTATCGAATTACTTATTACACATTAAAAACTATTGTATAAAAAATATTGGTCTATTTTAAATCTATTACACAACCATAAAAATATATATTACACCAATTATTATTTAATTGTGGCCATTTTTACCTATTAATTAACAATTCATTGTTAAAATCTTGTTTTAGATAATAAATGTTTGGTTTTTCGTTTATGATTTTGTTTCATAATTTTATTCAATGTACTTTTATTATGTATTAATAATATAAATAGTTTTAATAATAATATAAATATCATATATATTCTCTATATATATATCTAGATTTATCCATAAAAGTTAGATATAGAGAATAAATTATACCTTTCCTAGAGATGGTGGGCCGTACGTATGCATGAATGTTGTTTCTATTTTCTTAACGGATAGAATAAAAGAATGGAGAACATTAATTAAAATTTACAGAATAATTTTTATATAATATTTATAATATATATTTATTTAATATATCTTTATTACCATCCATTTAAAAATAAAATGAAAAACATATGACATCTCTTCATGGAGGTGGTAGTCCACATGTACAAATGAGTCACATTGTCTTTCTTCAATGGATTAGATGGTAATAAAGTAGATGTGATATTATAATTATATATTTATAATTATTTAATTAATATAACACACACACATATATATATATACATTAAATCCATAATTATATCCAGATATGAGAGGTCGTGATGGAAAATGAACTACACCAGTTCATAGAGCAGTAGCCTGCCTTACACATGATCGACAGTTTCATATCCCATTTAATGAATGATGGAATGGATGTAGGTTATATCACTAACATAATAACATATAAATATATGTGAGATAACTATGTCATTATATCATTATATGTTAAAAATATTTTAAGTCGGTGGAAAAATAATTAAAACTATAACACTTGGTTAAGAGAATCACCTCTTCTTCAGAGAACCTCTTTAGGTTTATACCTAAAGACTTCTAAGGTGGTTTTACTAATCAAAATAAGGCCTCTATTATGTGTTAATGGAATTAATTAATTTTTTTGGTAGGTATAAACTAATATAAAAGGATATTATATTATTGATAAGAGAGGATATGGTATTCCTTTTATAAGATGGGAAACGAACCAACTTGGAAATTACTTTGTAATTTCCCAAAAGAATCCAAAATGATAAAGTAATTTCATTGAAAAATTCCTAAAATTGACCATAGATAATAATTATTATACAATAAGGTATATATATGGCTAGAAAATAGGTTTTAAACAAGTTTTATTGGGAAACATACCCTTATATATTGGTTTAACCTCTCGATAAACCCGTTTTAACGATAACCCCTACAATTAATTTTTATGGTTTTTATAATTCATTATGTACAAAAAATAAGTTTCAATTATTAAATAATATTAATTATTATGATTCAAAATATGTTATACATTATAAAAAATTCAATTTATATGAGTGAAAAAACTAAAAATTAATACCATAGACGCGATTAAAAATCATTTTTCCAATGAAAAGTTTTCCTAAGATTAAGAAGTTTTTATATCAATATTAAATATAAAATTAAATAAATTGAAAAAAATATTAATAATAACATAATTTTAATAATTTTAATTTTATACATTATAAAATTAAATATAACATTGTAAATTATTTAAATGAAATAGTGTTTTTCAATAAAAAAATATCACTTTTGAATATTCATTAAAAAAATTTAACATTTCAATAAAAATACCCAAAAAATCACCATAAGATAATTTTGACATTTTGATTATAAAAATTAAGATAATTTTCTCAAATAAAATTTTAAAAAGTGAAAAAAATGAATTTTATTATTTCATCCCAAAAAACAATAGAAAATATTTTTTGAGAAAATAGTATTATGAAATCATATAATGAATTTACAATAAATTAATTAATTTTTTAACAATATGTTTTACTTATGTAAAGCCATTATAATTATTTTTAAAATTTGTTTATTCATATTTATATCCACTAATTTAATGAATGGGTTATAAAATTTATTTTTAAATATTAATATTAATATAATATTATTCTTTATTAAAACTCGGTGTTGCGTCAAACTCATGGTATCGATGAAATTAAATTTATTTGAAAAAAATTATTACATTAAATATTAGGGTGTTACATTATACCCCACCTTAAAATTAAAATTTAATCTAAAATTATAGAACTTTTATATAAACAAATGAGGATACGTTTTCCTCATCATAACCTTAGGTTCCCATATAACTTCCTTAAAATGATGGTTTTTCCTTAAAACTTTGGCCAACTGAGTGGCCTTGTTTCAAAGAAACTTTTATCTTTTATCCAAAGACATCATAGGGTTTTCTTTATAGGAAATATCATGATCTATCCTTATGAACATTGAGTTTAGTATAGATTAAGGATTAGATATGTACTTCCTCATTAGAGATACATAGAACAAATCATGGACTTGAGAGAGGTTTGGGGGAAGCACCAAGAGATAAGAAAACAAACCTATTCAATAAATAATCTTGAAAGGGCCATTATACTTGGGGAACTAATTTACCTTTTTTCATAATCTCATAACCTTATTTTATTGAGAATTTCACAAAAACAGTTTCTCACAAACATTAAATTCTATATCATGTCGATGATTATCAGCATAAATTTCCTATCAGGTTTATAATGAAATTATGTGTTGTTGAAACACTCTAACATTATTCTCAATTTCTTTATCTAGCTTTAGTCCTAATAGCTTTATTTCTCCAACATCATCCAAGATCATTAGAGTTCTACACTTTATTCTATAGAGGGATTCATAAGGATCCATCATAATTCTTGAGTGGATGTTATTTTTTTGTAAGAAAACCTTACTTGAAGAAGGTGTTGATCTAAGCCACCTTTGAAATCAATAGAATAAGATATCATCATATCATATAGAGTTTTATTGGTTCTATCAGATTGGACATCTATCTAAGGATGATACATGGTACTAAAACTAAACTCCATATCCAGTGCTTGTTGAAGCCTTCACCGTAACATCAAGGTAAACATTATATCCTAGTTATATTTAATAGAATGTGGTACCCCATGCAACCTGACCATATCCTTAATGTGTATTCTGGAATGATGGTCCAGAGAGAAATATTATATGATAGCGATGAAGTGTGTAGAATTTATAAATTGATCTACTACATCTAATATAGTATGGTTCTCTTTAGGCATTTTGGGAAGTCTAATGTAAACATCCATGGAGATTTTTTCTAATTTCCATTCTGGCATGTGTAATGTTTGTATTATCCTCCTAGAATGGTGTCCCTCGACCTTAACTTACTCACATATGAAGAATCGAGATACAAACACTATAATATCGTTCTTCATTCAATCCCACCATAAATACTATTTCAAGCCTATATATATTCATAATTCCCTAATGAATAGAGAATGAAAAAATATGATCTTTTTCTAATGGCTCGTTCAAATATATTGTGGACATATCACCTAAAGGCTCTTGAACCATATCATTCTTGTATAAAAAAGTTACGCTTAGGAATATTTCTTACCTTATTATAAATCTCTACATCATCCTTATTTACCACTTTAAAATTCATTTAGATAGATGGTTGAACACTTATTTGAGATATATAATATTTTCACTCTTCCTCTAAAATTTTCAAATCCATCCTTTACAAATCCAAAATATTCATAATTTTTTTATACTCATCATGTATAAGAATGAATGGTCCTTTTAAATCAAAGAAACAACCTCCTTGTTCACTTTCTCATGGTGATAATGTATTGAGAATTCATAATCTTTAATCAGCTTCAACCATCTTATTGGGAGCATAATAAACTCCTTCTATGTAAATATATACTTTAAATTCTTATAATCACTTTATATATCAAACATTTACCCATAATGATAATTCCTCCATATTGTTATAGAAACATTTCCACAATTTACTCCAATTCATGAATTGGGTAATTTTTTTAATGAACCTTAAATTATCTTGAGTCATAAGCTAACACCGTATATTTTTTTATCAGAATGAATCCTATCACCTTCTTAAATGAATCACTATAGATTTGAAACCCGTATAAATAGTAGGGTAATATAATAACAGGTGAACTAACTAAACTTCTCTTTAGTTCCATGAAAATTTCCTCACATTCATTTGGCTAAAGGAACTTGGTTCCCTTCTAAGTTAAAAATTTATGTGTGTAGGGAATCATGACTATGTTTGGGATTCATATGTTTTACAGGATGCTAATCGGGATGAGCTCATTCTCTCTCGGAGTGTGCTCCACTTCTCCTTCCTCAGTTTCATCCTTCGAAGCTGGAGTTATCTTCCTCTAATCTCCCGGCGATCTCGCTGGATCAATCTCATTCCTTCTTCCTAGGGTCTCATCCCCCGATGTTCTCACTAGAGTGGCTTCCCAAATTCCATCACCTTCATTTCCTTTTCCTAGGGTCTCATTCTGTTTCCATTGATTCCTTTTTTTAGAGTTTTATCCCCTACTCCTTTATCGGTTTCCCCTTTCACCATTTCTTCCTTGGGTTTCAGTTCCGTGTTCATCTAGGGTTTAAATCCTTTTTTTTTCTTTTTTTCCTTCATCATTATATGATGATTTTGAGTTGTGTATCTATTCCTGGTGGGTTTTTTGGTTAGCACGGTGCTGGTGAAGGTTTTTTGATTCTTCTTGTTGGTGATTATGTTAGTGATTGCTTGGTCACGATTGGGTTTGGAGGTTTCAGATCTCTATTTGGTTGGGCAATGTTGACGATGCTCACGAATCTCTGTTTTCTCATTTCTACTCTTACACTACTCTAGCTTCGTGTACCATCTCTCCTCCTTGGGTCGATCTGGAAAGGTGATTTTCATAGGAGCTTTGGGAGGTGTTATTCGAGTGGATTTTGGAGTTCCAGGAGTCATGATCCTCGGTTGACAATGACAATAGTGTATGGTGCTGATGTTCTCTGGTGTCTACGGACTTTGATGTTCTCAGGTGACTGGTGTTGTTCAATTGGTGATGATGGTGGAGGTTTTGTTTTTCTCAGTGATAATGTTCTACGGTGGCTTCATGGTCAATGATGGTCTCTGACGTAGGTGACGGCGGTGGGGATTGGATGGTGATGGTGATTGTGCTGGTGATGATGTTGGTTGCAGGTGATGTGATTTTGGATGATGACTTGGTGATGATGTTCTACAGTGCGCTTGGTTGGTGACTGCCATGATGATCTGATAGCGTTGGGTTTTGTGTCCCATCAGTTTTTTGAATTTTGAATTTCGAATAGGCATGGTTTGATTTTGTATCCCACCCGTTACCACTCTCCCTTAAAGCAGCTTCTTTGAAAATCAAATAAAAAGTAAATTTTCAGTCAGTATAGGAAATCTTAGAGAAATTTTCTACAGATTCTATAATATCCATCCAAACCAAAAAAACTATGGATCTCAGCCCTCATGGTTACTCTGGGAAAATTTTCGACGGCTCTATCTTTGATGGATCCCCGAATATACCCCCTCTTGAGATTATAATTACCAAAAATGAAACATTTTATAGCCAAAATTCCCACTTTTTATATTTTACATATAGTTTCTCCATCTTTAGGGTCTTCAAAGAAATTATCAAGTGATCTTCATGCTCTTCCTTACTCTTTAAATATATAATAATATCATTTATAAACAATACCACAAAAAAATCAAGGTAATCTCTAAAGACATTATTCATTAAATCATTGAAGATAATAGGGGCATTATTAAGACCAAGTAGAATCACTATATTTTCAATGAGTTCATAACTCATGGGTAATGTCGAATTGGGTATATCCTCTTTCTTAACCCTCAATTAATGATATCCATAATGAAGTTTAGTCTTCTGAAATTACTAAGATCAACGTAGTTGATCAAACATGTAATCAGTAAATGGTAAAGGATAATTATGCTTGATTGTGATCTTTTTTAGTTTTTGGTAATCAATGTAAAGCCTAAGAGATCCATCATTCCTATAAAAAATTAATTGGTGCACCCCATGGTGATACACAAATCCGAATAAATACCTTTTAATGAATCTATTAATGTTTCTTCTTCAATAACAACAACTCAATCATGTAAATTATTTTAGGAGTCTTTTAAATAGGTGTATCTCCATGTGTGATTTCAAATTAAAAATCAACTTCATGATTTAGAATAATACTAGGAAAATCTTTTTATAAGTCATCAGTAAACTCTTGCACAATAAGAATATCATCAATATTGAGTTTCTACCCAACCATATGAAATAAACACCCCTTTTGAATTGAAATCAATACCCATTCAGTGGGTGTAATTTCAATCAAAATTTCATATTTATCATTATAATGAAAAACCATTATATGATGGTTTGGAATTTCAAATGTGACTTCCATTCCTTTTAAATTGATGTGGTATTTATGCATAGAAATCCAATCCTTTCCTAATATAGCATAAAATTCAACTTGTGGGAGAACGATGAGATTTGCAGGAAGCACATTCATACACACTTCAAATAAATAGGAATAATAAACCTGAGATGTGATCATAGTATCATTAGGATTTTCATTGATATATTAACATCTAATCACTGGGGAGAGTAATTACCATTACTAAATACTTTTTATTACATAAGGGAAATTATATTACTAAGAAAAAATACGATAGTTTACTAATTGAGCATAATTATCACCACCCCAACATAATTTTTCTCTCTTAAATCCATCTCTAAAACCAAAATGGTTAGAATAACCATGAACCATTATTAATCAAAGTGATTCATAAAGAAAAATCCTTCCTAGGATGTTTAAATCATGAAAACCTCTTTTCAACCTATACCACTCTAGGTTTAACCATGGTCATTCATGGCTATCATCTGTTCAAATATTCTATGATTGTCCATAAAGAGTTTGTGATTTTCCAAAACATATCCACCGGGAGTACCAAACTAGGTGTGTATAAAGGACCATTTTTGTGCTCTATGTAATGGTTGATTCAAATCCCAGTGTATCCTTTTCATATTTATTTACTACCCCAAGGTAAAAAATTTCTAAAGCCACATCTAATTGTAGTATATAGAATGGGATATAATTTCTTGAAAACCACTCACTCTATCATTCAACTAAATTTATGGAAATTATCTTATACATTGAATTATCCATGGAATTTTCCTTATATTTATCCCTACAAGTATCACTAATGTTTTATCATCCTAGTTTCTAAAGGTTAACTAAACCTTACTCGAATACTAACTATAGTAACAAAAAATTATCATACAAATATATTTCATCTTAGTGTGTGAATATTCATTACGTAGAATAACAATCCATTATATAATCATATAGTTCTAGTGCCTTTCAAATGCTAGATATGTAAATGATTGCTTCATGGGTGGACTAAATATTCTCCCACTGTGTTTTTAATAACTACCACCCTTCTTATACATAACATATGTAATACCATTCTTCATAAATTAGGGAATGGAAACATTAGAAAGGGTTATTTCAAATACTCAGTTAGTGTAAACAATATAGATATCATCATAACATGATCATAAGGGTATGAGAGCATGATAATAAAATTTGAAAAACTATAAACATTATAGCATATATACTAAACTTGAGTCATGGAATAAATCATAGAATTTCATAATACATGACTCATAAAGGAATCAATAAACATAATCCATGGGTGAATAAAATTTTCATAAGTCATAGATTTTTTTCATACACATAATAATATAAAATCATTTCCTTCTTAGTCATGTCTCGTTTCTAAGACTATCATAGTGGAATGATTTCACTCCCCAAACTAAAGATGTAGTCAAGGTTTACTCCCAAGACTATGATAGTAGATAGAGTCCATTTTTGAACTTGTTTCACTCCACATTCTAGTCCTATTTTTCTCATGAGATATGAATATTTACCCAATGAATTGGAGGGATATGTAATTCTTCTCCCGCCTATCACATAATGAAAAACATATATATTTCTTCCACAAAATCATTCATCACATCATAACCCATGAGAAGGATACAGGTTTCATAAACATTTCATTTTATAATTACCTATAAAAAATAAATGGCATTCATAAACACAACCAATGAAAAAAGGTGTTCTATAAACATCTTTATTTCATAATAAAAACCCATTAATGGAAAGTATAAGGATGGTATCAATGGATCGTATCCCTAGTAAAGTTTAGGTAACATCAAATCATGTCATCATAGATAGAAAATGATTTTATAAAATATACATTGAATATTAATTGAAAAAAATAAGCTTTGATAATTTTAATGGAAGATTTAAATTATTTAGTGTTCATTATAGTGGAAAATATCATTCATTTAGTACACATTAAAACAAATATTCCTTTCACATTTTAGGTAAATATAAAAATTGAATTGTTTAAAAAATAAGAATATCATTCATTTTAAAAAAATGTAAAATGTAAAACATGGGTTAAAAAATAGAAACAATTATTGGATAAAATTAAAAACATTCTTGAAAATATTTTTTCAAAACATGGACATGGAAGAAAAATAATTTTTTATTGAAGAGAGAAAAAGGGTTGATTTTACATAAAAAAAATACTTTTGGTCTCTAGAGTATGTAAATAGAGAAAAATTAAAGGGAAATTTATATTCTCTAAAAATAACCATAGGATAAAAAAATGAATTAGTTTCATGATATATATATATTAAAATTTTTCATCATCATATGAATAATAATAAACAATCCTAATAAATAATGATATTGTTACATAAAACCTTTACCACTTTGGAAATATTTATACATAATCCCTATTGGAATAAAAAGTGAGAAGAAGATCCCTTACAACTTTATTGAATTTGAAATATTAATACCCATTAATGACTAAAATAAAATAAAAAAAATTATCATAAAAATAAATATATTTAATATATAACATTTCAAAGGGGTATTATATATACCACATAACATAAACAAGTGGTGAATATGGAATATGGCTCCCAGAAATAAAAGAGAGACTGGAAATCCACTACCTCAAGTCTCGAATTCCTTCATACACATTATAACCTACTATATATTAAATATCAATTGATTATAAATATATTATTAAACAATTATCTTATATATAATACCATATATGATTTAATTTTTATCTTTTTTTACCATTTATTAAAAATACCTTTGTTAAAATTGTGTTTCTGGTAATCACTACTTCCTTTTTAATTTATGCTTTGATTTTATTATTTTTAAAATTTTAAATTTGAAAATGGTTCCATAGTCTCTAGCATTTTGATTATGATATAAATATCATATATATTCAGTATATGAAAATTTAAAGTCATCCATAAAAGTTATATAGATAAAATGGATTACATCATTAATGGAAACATATGGTCATACGTATGCATGAATGTTGTTTCCATTTTCGTGAAGGATAGAACAAAATTAAGTTAAATATTTATTCAAATTTATAGAATTATTTTTATATAATATATTCTATAATTTTTCATTCAATTTCGAAAAAAAATGAAAACCATGTGATATCACTTTATGGAGGTCGTAGTCCACACGTACACACGAGTGACGTTATCATTTTTAACGTATTGAAAGTTAAGAATTTATTTGTGATATTTTAATTACATAAGTATAATTCTATCATAAATATCATATATATAATTTAAATCTATAATTATATCCATCCATGATAGGTGGTGATGAGAAATGAACTACACCAGTTCATGAGGTTGTAGTCCATCATACACATGATCGAAGGTTTCATTTCCCATTTGATGGAAGATGAAATAGATATTGGTTATACCACTAAAACAATAATATATATGAATATGGTATATACTACTTTTATTATATTAGCTATTTGTTTAATATTTGAATGAGGTGGAAGAATAAATAAAATGATAACGCATGGTTAAGAGTTATACCTTATCTTTGGATATCCTATATACATTTATACCATGAACCTTATTATAAGGGTTTACTAATAAAAATAAGGCCTCTAAGACATGGAATGGGATTAAAGTAATGGTTATGGGTAGGTATTTCCTGAACTAAGGTGATCTTGGATTTTGGAGTGGAGAGGAGAGGAGATATACTTTTATAAGTGGGGAAAGGGACCCACTTGTAAACTACATGGAAATTTCCCAAAATAATCCAAAATGATAAAGTCATTCCCAATAAAAAATCTTCCAAATGGTAATATATTATAATTTTGGATAGTATAAGGATAAAATATATCCATAGAATTGGTTTTAGAAATGTTTCACTTGTAACCCTATTTTAACCATACTCGTGGTAATAAATATTTATTGTTTTTACTTTTTCTTATAAAAAAATAAGATAAAATTATTAAATAATATTAATTATTATAATTTAAAATATCTAATATACTTTTCATAATTAAATTCTTATAAGTTTGATCATTTAAAATTAAAATTCTATACGTGATGAAAAAACTAGTCTTCTAAAGAAAAATATTCTATAAGTGTAAGATATTTTTCTATCAAGATTGAACAGAAAATAGATTTAAATGACCTAAATGGGATTATAAATAAAATAAATAAAATAATTTAAATTTTTATAACATTTTATACCAAAATATAATTTCTTAGTTGATTTAAACACAAAGACAATTTTCAATTAAAATAGTGTTTTCACTATTTATTAAAAATATAAACTTTTCAAAAAAAAATACAAAAATTCACTATAAGATAATATTGAATATTTTATTACAAAAAATTAATTTAATTTTTTGAAAATAAAATTTAGAAATTTTTAAATAATTAATTTCATTATAAGTTCACATGAAAACGATATAATTTTGATTTTGAAAAAATCATATTTTTAAACCATATAAAGACTTCACTAAAAATTATGTAATTTGTTACCATTACATTTTCTTTACATAAAACCATATAATCAATGTTTTTTAAAAATGTATTTATTTTTATACCACTAAATTGTCTACATTATAACAGCCGTGTTTATATAATAATATATTATTGTTCCTTAAAACCTAGTGTTGTGTGTAACACAAGTGGTCGAATAAATTAAATTTACTTGAAAAAAATATATTACATAAAATCATGGGGTGTTAAAATTATAGATTAAAAAATTATGTACAATTTCATTATCTTAATAATATTATGCCATGGATAACTATAAAAGTGGTTTGTTATATCCTAAACTGCCATGTATTATGTTGTATCTGTAAAACCTGGTTAAGGTTGTGCATTGTAACACCCCAAGATTTCATAGTGTGTTATTTCTTCAAAATAATTCAATAACTTGCACTACACGCAACACCGAGTTCAAGCGCACCATGACTTACCAAACAAGCCTCTCAAAAAAGGTTATGAATAGTATTAACTAAATTTTAAACTTTATATAATCCTTATAATTTTAGAATCCATATTATGAGTTTCTTAGACATAATGTAAGAACAAATTCATCTTCAGTATTGTAGTTTTACCAACTTTTAATAGTGAACCCTTTTTAAATAAAATATTTTAAAATTTTTGACTAAATGGGGACATCAAAAATTTAAAATGAAACATCCCAAGCTTCCACGGTACACTTTCTTTGAATAATACAGTAGCGTGTGTTGTACGCAACCTTGAGTTTTAACACACACCACAACCAATCAAACTAGCCGTTATGAATAGTAATACCTACTTTTTAAAATTATATATATTTTATATTTTAAAATGGACTTCATCTTTGGATTCGGAATATCGAATTTAGCCTAAGGTGAAATTTTGGTACATTTCGGATAACTTTCATATTTTGATGAATAGTGAAAATTACTAAATTTTAATTAAAAACAACTTTTTTAATCAAAATAATTAATAGTGATAAATTATGAATTTTAGTGGTTTTAAAGTATATTTAGAATATATTTTTACCATTTAATATAATTTTGGTCATTGGACATAATTTTACAATTAAACCGAACATAAACAAGTGTCAATCTTTTGATAGTTATTATCTCTTAAAAACACGCTTTTTGTTTTGACAGCGGGAATTAATTTTAAATTAATTTCTGCCACTTCTGTGTTTAGAATTTAGGAAAATGGATTCCATATTTGGAATCAGGATGTTCAAATTGTGTAAATAGGTATCTTTTATTTTTAGACATTTTGAATAATTACTGCGGTAAATATTTTATTTACCATGGTTAAGGGTAAATCCGGTAAATAAGGGTTAAAAAAAATAATATTATAATAATACTAAATTACCCTAAAACGTGTCTTAACCCTATTGGTTGTTACATGGTCGACCATGGGCATCTTTGGGTCAATTTTGGGACCCCATTGATCCACTTGTAAGTGATAATGACACTTTATTTTAATTAAGTTAAAATGAATACAAAAATGGCATAAGCTTACATCTTTTAAAAGAACAATTTTTACATAGGATTATACATGTTGGATTTTCGATTATAAATATTCATTATAAAGATAAAAATATTTCCTACATAATGATATTTTATTTATAATTTTTAGACATCAAATAATTTAAATTATTAATGACACAATAATGATGCAATGTTTACCTCATTAATAAATCATTTAAATAAATAAGATTATAATGATTAAAATATTATCTAAAACCTGTCCAATTCTTATTGGTTGATGTTATTTAGAATATGAGTCATCTTATATTAGACCTCAATGATTTTTGGACCATTATAAACCTAATATAATTATATTATAAAGTAATACTTTCACTCTTTCCTAAAGAGCCCCTCCTCTCCCTTATAAAAGGAGACCACTTCTACTCATTCCTCAAACCTCTCAAGCCACTTGGCTCGTCCAAACTCTGCCCAACTAAGCTCCCCACATCCCTCTCCTCCTCCTTGAAGCTTCCCCTTAGGCAGAAAGCATTTCAAGAAGTCCTTTGGTTCCAACCAAAGTGAGTTACCTAAATTAAAGGTAACATTTTCTCTTAAATTATTTTCAATTATTTTGCTTCTCCAACCCCCAAACTCTTTTTATTTCCTTTATTTTGTAACAACACCAGTATCCACAATATACTAGGATGTTGTTATAAGAAGGATTCAAACTACACATTCACACAACTCCATCTAATGGATGATGAACATAATGTTTCTGTGGATGGCAAACTAACGCCTCACTAAACGATGATTGTTCAAATACATATTACCGCCTCTCATGGTGGCCATTAGGATGGAACTGTAATTAAATATGATATTAATGATATATTTTTTATATATAAGCTTCTGTAATTCCATTTTATTTCATACAATTATTCGTTTCATGTTGTATATACATACGATAATTTCATTTGAGGAAGTGCGGACTACCGCCCCCTTAAAATGATATGACTCGTTCATACCACACATGGAACGTATAAAGGACGGTGTTAATGAACTTAAGTAACATATATAGAATATTATATTTTACTGGAATAGTAATATACCTATGTATCATTTGGATTCGATTCTTTTAAAATAAAAATTAAATGGAAGTAGCATTCGTGCGTACGTACGGACTACCGTCTCCACGAACGCGATGAGATTCATTCTCCATCGTATCCATTCAAGTATAATTATCATTTGATGATTTAAAAATGATGTTTAAGGACTTGATACCATTCTGGATATGAATAATATACATCCCATTAATAACGAATATGGCTCACATAACAAAGAATATAAAGTAAAATGAACCCGTTAACACCTGAAATGACGATAATCCTAAGATATTATTAACAAATCAATGTTAAAAGATCATATATGATATCATATTAAAGTAACTGATTCTTGTATTATTCAATAACAATTATTTCACCATTATACAGGAGGTAAACCTACCATCTACCAAGGAAAAAGTACAAAGTAAGGGATTCTCTTATCTCACTTTCAATTCCGTGAGATTTCCATTGTTCGCTACTAAATTATTGAAAGTGGTGTATTGTGTACTTCCATTTGATATATATTATCATGATTCACTTTATATTCATGTTATTCTGTAAATCATTTGGTGGTTATTAACTTTTGGCCATGCGACTCAGTTGATTAACGTGGTAAGGGGTTTCTTGTCTCACTTTTAATTCCGTGAGAATTCCATTGATCACCACTTAATTATTGCATGTGGTGTACGTGTACTACCCATGATTGTATTCATTGTGTAATATACTTTATTTTATGGGTATTTACATCATCATGGTATGATCTTTCTTTCATGGGTGTTTGTTTCTTAAGTTACCTAATCAATAAGGGAATTTGAGATTTCAATTTCCACTCATTTGGCTTTACGCATATTTCATTGATTATATTACCCCAAGATTATGTGTGGAATCACTATTCATTTGATTATGTCATAATTTCCACTCCCCTTCCTGTGGATATACTTTTGATACACATAATCACTCCATTGAAAATTCTCAAGTCATTGATATGAATTTGATAAGAGTAATTTTAACTCTTTCACCATTTGTTGAGTTAAACATCCAATTCGTTGGTGTTGTTTTTACAGGAATATGTGTGAATATACTTTGATTGTTTTACACTGAATATCCAATCATATTTAGTGTATTTATATTTTTCACACATAATTATGTTGTTGATTTATCCTTAACCTAAGGATATGGCCTTTATGAGAGATTTCACTCAACTTACATTCCATTGAGACTTCTTTGTTGATATACACCAAATCACTTTTATGTGGTGTATATAATGTACTTTGACATAGTATATCATGAATTACCTTTATTCTCATGATATTACAAAGTTTTGATTACCTCAATTATTTTCATTCAAGCGTCTCTCTTTTGGTTATAATCTCTAACTAAAATACCATTTTTAAATGTTTTAAAGACTTATTCATCTAAATCTTTCTCATTAATGTCCATGTTTTAAAAATGGTTTTAAGGATTTATTTATATGGACATTAAAGTTTAGAAATTAAAAATCCTTTTAAAAGGTTTCAAAGTGGTATGGGACACTTTGATTCAAAAATCTATTTTTAAATGGCTTCTTGACAAATAGTGTGACTTTTAAATGTTTTCAAGAAAAGGGGGATATTTCTCTCAAATAGTTTTGATGATTATTTTCATCTATGTAAACATCCTTCATTATTCATGATTTAGGTTAATGTGATACAATACAATCTTCCATATTGTATCAAATGAGTTATATTTGACTGTGGATGTTCTATTTTTATACCATTCATGGTTTGTGGTTAAAGTATTGACATTTCGTATGCTAGTTTTAATACGAATGTTTATTTTATGCTTAAACCTATTCATATGAGGAATGCATTGGACTTAATAAGTGACGGGTGGAGCCCGCTATAGCTCCTCGATGCATCGGTAGGTCTCATGAGACAAACTAGTGTCTTGGCACAAGGCCTTGGAAAAATCTTATTTGTAGTCTTGGCACGAGGCCTTGGCTATGTGGGTATGATACTCTGGCATTATGCATTCCATCATTATGAAAGTGGTTATTGATATTGCATGTGATCATTCGACTAGTAGAATATCCATGTGAGTAAGTAAATGGCATTATTTCATTTTATTTATGTCATACCATGTTGAAAGTTCAAGTTTCAAAGGCTTTTGTTTTAGTGATAAATTGCCTTAAGTGTTTATGATTATTTATGAAAGCTTCTTCTATAATGTTATCCATACTGAGCATCCGAGCTCACCCCTTTCAATGTTTTATTTTTTTTTCCAGGATTATGAAGAAGTAATTTATGAATGACCTGCAGGGATAGTATGAGGGGATATGAAGACAAGATGTTTTTTTTTATGATGAAATGTAAAAATTTATGGATGTATCTAGTTATTCCAAGGCTACTAAACTAATCGGTCTTTCGAGACTTGATCTTTCTCATGATCATGCCAATGTTATGTAATAATGCACCAACTCTGGGTAACTAGGGTCGGGGCGTTACAGTTGGTATCATAGGAAGTTTTGTACAAACCTTGGTAGCTAGATTTAGATAAACTCTGATTAGAGCACGTAGACCTAAGATGAACTTTGAGGATTAGTATAAAAGAACTTCCTAGAATTTTGGTATTGTAGAGATTTTGTGAGTTTTCCGAGCAATACATCCCTGTCTGGATACGAGCAGGTAGAGGCGGCTCTGGCACAGATGTACCTAGGGGTAAAACCCGAAAACACCGCTTTGAGCTAGACTCGAACGGGAACTGGTGCACGACAACGGGCCTTGCTGCACTCTTGGTTACGACACTCCCGGGGGATATGCTTAGGATAATTGACATTTTCTTTACAAACCGATTTAAGTAATATATACATAAGATGAGAGTAAATGACCTTGGTAAATCCTAATATGTTTAAAATTGAGAATATGGTGACATTTTAATCTCTAAATGATTTTACGACTACTATTACTCACACAATGCTTTCTGGTTTTAGTCAATGGCTGGATTCCAAGGAAGTCATAGTGACTTTGAGAATGATGTACAAGGTGGGAACGGTGGTGGAAATGAGCAACAAAATGGAATATTGATAGGCGTAAAAGATATCGTCTTTATGCCAAATCAGTTTTCCAAAAATATGATCAACAACATATATATTAACCAACTCCCAGACTCAACAAGGAAGAGAAAGGTGATAAATGATAAGATCTCCAGCAATGGAGACCATGGAGAAAAGAAAACTCAATTTTCATCATGCAGGAATTGTGGAAAGAGACACCCAGGAAAGTGCCTCAATGGGAAAACGAAATGTTTTACGTGCGGGAAGGAAGGACATAAAGTGAATAATTGCCGAAGAAAAATGAAGAGTACTATGGAAGAAGATAAAAATGGTCCCAAGAGTCCATTTACAGTCATTTGCCATAATGTAGGGGACCTGGCCATTACCCGAGTGAATGTCCTATTTTATAGGATATTTTCTTGCTCAAAGAAGAAGCTATGTGGAAATAAATGGTTGGAGAAAAATTTAAAAAGTATTAGCACTCCTTGTTGATGGGTTTACTTTGGAATAATTTTCTCTTGTATTTGTAACCCCTCAGTTTTCCATGTGAGAATGATATTTGAGGAATAATTGTCTCTTCTCTTGTGGATATAGGTATAAATAACCATTTGGTTTTATATGATCATTGGGGTTTGAGAAAATGATAAGTTATTATAATTTGGGGATGAAAATGCAAAGTATGATATAACATTTGTGGTTAAATTATGTTATTTTGAAAAATTTATCTCATTTTGGTAATATTATAGAATATAGTTTTTGAAAAAGGACAACACGTAGACCGTGTGACAACCCGTCGCGTCGGACAAAGCTGTGGGAATCGAACCCACAACCAAAGTGCGATTGGGATTTATCGCCTACCACTGGACTACGTGAATTCCCTGGTTAGTATGACTATTTTTTTTTTGTTAAATGATTTTATTGATCAATAATAAGATGATTTGGGTTCTTATGTCTTAACAAATCAATACCCTTGGTATAGGAAAATGATTTGGCGATTAAGTGATAAATGTTGTTTTGGAAGATGTTCGTTTTGTTAGGAACACTATATGCCCAAGGAAAATAGAATACAATGATGTTTCATTTGTAGAGTAATGGTGGATTTTTATCTACATTTTTATTGTTGATTTATAGTGATTTGGGTTATTTATGGAAATGATTAACCTATAACAGAGAATCTGTGATGATGTTAATTACTTTTAAGTATGTGACTTTAAGAGTATTTGATGTCATTTGGAGATACAATGTAACATGGGAGACTACATAATCAAATTCTTCTATGTTTTGGGTTTCAATATTATTTTGGACTATATTAAAGGATTTTAAGGACAATTGGTTATTGAATGGTATCTATTTAACTTTGGGGTATTGTTGGTTTAATTTTAGAAATTAAGATTAGTGCATATTTATCTCAATGAATATCCTTTTGGGGGATCATTAGATCATTCACTAACCATTTTGGTTTTGATTAATCTTCAAAGACAATGTAAATATATGGTTTATCCTGCATGGATCATGTGATTCTATAGAAGTTTATTCTAGCTCTTCCAGTGTGACCAAGTCTTCTTGAATACTCATCGTTTAAAAAAAATTGAGTTAGTGGTGGAAATTTATTAAAGAATGAAAATCTACTTAAAATTTAAGTATATCTCATAATGTTCTTAGTCAATATCATAAATGAATTCCTATTCCTTATGTAATGTAACTTTAAAAAAATGTTGTCCTAGATGGTACCTTAAATCATCACTAATTTACGGCTTTGGGATTGTTGGCCTTTTCATAGCCATGTTCTCTACCACTCTCCATCAGATAATTGATGGTTAGATTTCTCCTCCATATCCATATTTTCCTACATGGAACCCTAGTATGTGTTATTTTTGGTAATCTTCATACTTTCCACTCTTTATTTTAAATAGAGGCCTCATTAATTCATTTTTCGATGTGGGATTTCAACTAAGATATTTTGAAATGTCAAAAATGTGTGATCCCAATACCCTATATTTTGTTGAACCGATGGTACTTCAAATCATCATAGATTGATGAGTTTAAGGACCTCAATTTTATACTTGTTTGTGATTGATGACCTCAACCACTACCTATAAATATTTACGTTTTTCCTCCAATTATATGTCTCTAATTGCCACCAATGTTCTCCTAATCGAGATCATAATTTGGTGGTGACCCTTTCATTTCTCTTTTCCTCATATTAAGACTAAATTTTAGTAAACCAATTTCCGATGTGGGTTTTCCCACAAATATATTTTCTATTTTCAACCTTTTATTTTCGAAGAACAATTTCAAATTGTGAGGACGCAATTTATTGAAGGAGGGCAGAATGTAACACCCCAAGATTTCATAGTGTGTTATTTCTTCAAAATAATTCAATAACTTGCACTACACGCAACACCGAGTTCAAGCGCACCATGACTTACCAAACAAGCCGTTCAAAAAAGGTTATGAATAGTATTAACTAAATTTTAAACTTTATATAATCCTTATAATTTTAGAATCCATATTATGAGTTTCTTAGACATAATGTAAGAACAAATTCATCTTTAGTATTGTAGTTTTACCAACTTTTAATAGTGAACCCTTTTTAAATAAAATATTTTAAACTTTTTGACTAAATGGGGACATCAAAAATTTAAAATGAAACATCCCAAGCTTCCACGGTACACTTTCTTTGAATAATACAGTAGCGTGTGTTGTACGCAACCTTGAGTTTTAACACACACCACAACCAATCAAACTAGCCGTTATGAATAGTAATACCTACTTTTTAAAATTATATATATTTTATATTTTAAAATGGACTTCATCTTTGGATTCGGAATATCGAATTTAGCCTAAGGTGAAATTTTGGTACATTTCGGATAACTTTCATATTTTGATGAATAGTGAAAATTACTAAATTTTAATTAAAAACAACTTTTTTAATCAAAATAATTAATAGTGATAAATTATGAATTTTAGTGGTTTTAAAGTATATTTAGAATATATTTTTACCATTTAATATAATGTTGGTCATTGGACATAATTTTACAATTAAACCGAACATAAACAAGTGTCAATCTTTTGATAGTTATTATCTCTTAAAAACACGCTTTTTGTTTTGACAGCGGGAATTAATTTTAAATTAATTTCTGCCACTTCTGTGTTTAGAATTTAGGAAAATGGATTCCATATTTGGAATCAGGATGTTCAAATTGTGTAAATAGGTAACTTTTATTTTTAGACATTTTGAATAATTACTGCGGTAAATATTTTATTTACCATGGTTAAGGGTAAATCCGGTAAATAAGGGTTAAAATAAATAATATTATAATAATACTAAATTACCCTAAAACATGTCTTAACCCTATTGGTTGTTACATGGTCGACCATGGGCATCTTTGGGTCAATTTTGGGACCCCATTGATCCACTTGTAAGTGATAATGACACTTTATTTTAATTAAGTTAAAATGAATACAAAAATGGCATAAGCTTACATCTTTTAAAAGAAAAATTTTTACATAGGATTATACATGTTGGATTTTCGATTATAAATATTCATTAGAAATCTAAAAATATTTCCTACATAATGATATTTTATTTATAATTTTTAGACATCAAATAATTTAAATTATTAATGACACAATAATGATGCAATGTTTACCTCATTAATAAATCATTTAAATAAATAAGATTATAATGATTAAAATATTATCTAAAACCTGTCCAATTCTTATTGGTTGATGTTATTTAGAATATGAGTCATCTTATCTTCGACCTCAATGATTTTTGGACCATTATAAACCTAATATAATTATATTATAAAGTAATACTTTCACTCTTTCCTAAAGAGCCCCTCCTCTCCCTTATAAAAGGAGACCACTTCTACTCATTCCTCACACCTCTCAAGCCACTTGGCTCATTCAAACTCTGCCCAACTAAGCTCACCACATCCCTCTCCTCCTCCTTGAAGCTTCCACTTAGGCAGAAAGCATTTCAAGAAGTCCTTTGGTTCCAACCAAAGTGAGTTACCTAAATTAAAGGTAACATTTTCTCTTAAATTATTTTCAATTATTTTGCTTCTCCAACCCCCAAACTCTTTTTATTTCCTTTCTTTTGTAACAACACCAGTATCCACAATATACTAGTATGTTGTTATAAGAAGGATTCAAACTACACATTCACACAACTCCATCTAATGGATGATGAACATAATGTTTCTGTGGATGGCAAACTAACGCCTCACGAAACGATGATTGTTCAAATACATCTTACCGCCTCTCATGGTGGCCATTAGGATGGAACTGTAATTAAATATGATATTAATGATATATTTTTTATATATAAGCTTCTGTAATTCCATTTTATTTCATACAATTATTCGTTTCATGTTGTATATACATACGATAATTTCATTTGAGGAAGTGCGGACTACCGCCCCCTTAAAATGATATGACTCGTTCATACCACACATGGAACGTATAAAGGATGGTGTTAATGAACTTAAGTAACATATATAGAATATTATATTTTACTGGAATAGTAATATACCTATGTATCATTTGGATTCGATTCTTTTAAAATAAAAATTAAATGGAAGTAGCATTCGTGCGTACGTACGGACTACCGTCTCCACGAACGCGATGAGATTCATTCTCCATCGTATCCATTCAAGTATAATTATCATTTGATGATTTAAAAATGATGTTTAAGGACTTGATACCATTCTGGATATGAATAATATACATCCCATTAATAACGAATATGGCTCACATAACAAAGAATATAAAGTAAAATGAACCCGTTAACACCTGAAATGACGATAATCCTAAGATATTATTAACAAATCAATGTTAAAAGATCATATATGATATCATATTAAAGTAACTGATTCTTGTATTATTCAATGACAATTATTTCACCATTATACAGGAGGTAAACCTACCATCGACCAAGGAAAAAGTACAAAGTAAGGGATTCTCTTATCTCACTTTCAATTCCGTGAGATTTCGATTGTTCGCTACTAAATTATTGAAAGTGGTGTATTGTGTACTTCCATTTGACATATATTATCATGATTCACTTTATATTCATGTTATTCTGTAAATAATTTGGTGGTTATTAACTTTTGGCCATGCGACTCAGTTGATTAACGTGGTAAGGGGTTTCTTGTCTCACTTTTAATTCCGTGACAATTCCATTGATCACCACTTAATTATTGCATGTGGTGTACGTGTACTACCCATGATTGTATTCATTGTGTAATATACTTTATTTTATGGGTATTTACATCATCATGGTATGATCTTTCTTTCATGGGTGTTTGTTTCTTAAGTTACCTAATCAATAAGGGAATTTGAGATTTCAATTTCCACTCATTTGGCTTTACGCATATTTCATTGATTATATTACCCCAAGATTATGTGTGGAATCAATATTCATTTGATTATGTCATAATTTCCACTCCCCTTCCTGTGGATATACTTTTGATACACATAATCACTCCATTGAAAATTCTCAAGTCATTGATATGAATTTGATAAGAGTAATTTTAACTCTTTCACCATTTGTTGAGTTAAACATCCAATTCGTTGGTGTTGTTTTTACAGGAATATGTGTGAATATACTTTGATTGTTTTACACTGAATATCCAATCATATTTAGTGTATTTATATTTTTCACACATAATTATGTTGTTGATTTATCCTTAACCTAAGGATATGGCCTTTATGAGAGATTTCACTCAACTTACATTCCATTGAGACTTCTTTGTTGATATACACCAAATCACTTTTATGTGGTGTATATAATGTACTTTGACATAGTATATCATGAATTACCTTTATTCTCATGATATTACAAAGTTTTGATTACCTCAATTATTTTCATTCAAGCGTCTCTCTTTTGGTTATAATCTCTAACTAAAATACCATTTTTAAATGTTTTAAAGACTTATTCATCTAAATCTTTCTCATTAATGTCCATGTTTTAAAAATGGTTTTAAGGATTTATTTATATGGACATTAAAGTTTAGAAATTAAAAATCCTTTTAAAAGGTTTCAAAGTGGTATGGGACACTTTGATTCAAAAATCTATTTTTAAATGGCTTCTTGACAAATAGTGTGACTTTTAAATGTTTTCAAGAAAAGGGGGATATTTCTCTCAAATAGTTTTGATGATTATTTTCATCTATGTAAACATCCTTCATTATTCATGATTTAGGTTAATGTGATACAATACAATCTTCCATATTGTATCAAATGAGTTATATTTGACTGTGGATGTTCTATTTTTATACCATTCATGGTTTGTGGTTAAAGTATTGACATTTCGTATGCTAGTTTTAATACGAATGTTTATTTTATGCTTAAACCTATTCATATGAGGAATGCATTGGACTTAATAAGTGACGGGTGGAGCCCGCTATAGCTCCTCGATGCATCGGTACGTCTCATGAGACAAACTAGTGTCTTGGCACAAGGCCTTGGAAAAATCTTATTTGTAGTCTTGGCACGAGGCCTTGGCTATGTGGTTATGATACTCTGGCATTATGCATTCCATCATTATGAAAGTGGTTATTGATATTGCATGTGATCATTCGACTAGTAGAATATCCATGTGAGTAAGTAAATGGAATTATTTCATTTTATTTATGCCATACCATGTTGAAAGTTCAAGTTTCAAAGGCTTTTGTTTTAGTTATAAATTGCCTTAAGTGTTTATGATTATTTATGAAAGCTTATGCTATAATGTTATCCATACTGAGCATCCGAGCACACCCCTTTCAATGTTTTTTTTTTCAGTATTATGAAGAAGTAATTTATGAATGACCTGCAGGGATAGTATGAGGGGATATGAAGACAAGATGTTTTTTTATGATGAAATGTAAAAATTTATGGATGTATCTAGTTATTCCAAGGATACTAAACTAATCGGTCTTTCGAGACTTGATCTTTCTCATGATCATGCCAATGTTATGTAATAATGCACCGACTCTGGGTAACTAGGGTCGGGGCGTTACAGTTGGTATCAGAGGAAGTTTAGTACAAACCTTGGTAGCTAGATTTAGATAAACTCTGATTAGAGCACGTAGACCTAAGATGAACTTTGAGGATTAGTATAAAAGAACTTCCTAGAATTTTGGTATTGTAGAGATTTTGTGAGTTTTCCGAGCAATACATCCCTGTCTGGATACGAGCAGGTAGAGGCGGCTCTGGCACAGATGTACCTAGGGGTAAAACCCGAAAACACCGCTTTGAGCTAGACTCGAACGGGAACTGGTGCACGACAACGGGCCTTGCTGCACTCTTGGTTACAACACTCCCGGGGGATATGCTTAGGATAATTTACATTTTCTTTACAAACCGATTTAAGTAATATATACATAAGATGAGAGTAAATGACCTTGGTAAATCCTAATATGTTTCAAATTGGGAATATGGTGACATTTTAATCTCTAAATGATTTTACGACTACTATTACTCACACAATGCTTTCTGGTTTTAGTCAATGGCTAGATTCCAAGGAAGTCATAGTGACTTTGAGAATGATGTACAAGGTGGGAACAGTGGTGGAAATGAGCAACAAAATGGAATATTGATAGGCGTAAAAGATATCGTCTTTATGCCAAATCAGTTTTCCAAAATATGATCAACAACATATATATTAACCAACTCCCAGACTCAACAAGGAAGAGAAAGGTGATAAATGATAAGATCTCCAGCAATGGAGACCATGGAGAAAAGAAAACTCAATTTTCATCATGCAGGAATTGTGGAAAGAGACACCCAGGAAAGTGTCTCAATGGGAAAACGAAATGTTTTACGTGCGGGAAGGAAGGACATAAAGTGAAGAATTGCCGAAGAAAAATGAAGAGTACTATGGAAGAAGATAAAAATGGTCCCAAGAGTCCATTTACAGTCATTTGCCGTAAATGTAGGGGACCTGGACATTACCCGAGTGAATGTCCTATTTTATAGGATATTTTCTTGCTCAAAGAAGAAGCTATGTGGAAATAAATGGTTGGAGAAAAATTTAAAAAGTATTAGCACTCCTTGTTGATGGGTTTACATTGGAATAATTTTCTCTTGTATTTGTAACCCCTCAGTTTGCCATGTGAGAATGATATTTGATGAATAATTGTCTCTTCTCTTGTGGATATAGGTATAAATAACCATTTGGTTTTATATGATCATTGGGGTTTGAGAAAATGATAAGTTATTATAATTTGGGGATGAAAATGCAAAGTATGATATAACATTTGTGGTTAAATTATGTTATTTTGAAAAATTTATCTCATTTTGGTAATATTATAGAATATAGTTTTTGAAAAAGGACAACACGTAGACCGTGTGACAACCCGTCGCGTCGGACAAAGCTGTGGGAATCGAACCCACAACCAAAGTGCGATTGGGATTTATCACCTACCACTGGACTACGTGAATTCCCTGGTTAGTATGACTATTTTTTTTAAATGATTTTATTGATCAATAATAAGATGATTTGGGTTCTTATGTCTTAACAAATGAATACCCTTGGTATAGGAAAATGATTTGGTGATTAAGTGATAAATGTTATTTTGGAAGATGTTCGTTTTGTTAGGAACACTATATGCCCAAGGAAAATAGAATACAATGAGGTTTCATTTGTAGAGTAATGGTGGATTTTTATCTACATTTTTATTGTTGATTTATAGTGATTTGGGTTATTTATGGAAATGATTAACCTATAACAGAGAATATGTGATGATGTTAATTACTTTTAAGTATGTGACATTAAGAGTATTTGATGTCATTTGGAGATACAATGTAACATGGGAGACTACATAATCAAATTCTTCTATGTTTTGGGTTTCAATATTAGTTTGGATTATATTAAAGGATTTTAAGGACAATTGGTTATTGAATGGTATCTATTTAACTTTGGGGTATTGTTGGTTTAATTTTAGAAATTAAGATTAGTGCATATTTATCTCAATGAATATCCTTTTGGGGGATCATTAGATCATTCACTAACCATTTTGGTTTTGATTAATCTTCAAAGACAATGTAAATATATGGTTTATCCTGCATGGATCATGTGATTCTATAGAAGTTTATTCTAGCTCTTCCAGTGTGACCAAGTCTTCTTGAATACTCATCGTTTAAAAAAAATTGAGTTAGTGGTGGAAATTTATTAAAGAATGAAAATCTACTTAAAATTTAAGTATATCTCATAATGTTCTTAGTCAATATCATAAATGAATTCCTATTCCTTTTGTAATGTAACTTTAAAAAAAATGTTGTCCTAGATGGTACCTTAAATCATCACTAATTTATGGCTTTGGGATTGTTGGCCTTTTCATAGCCATGTTCTCTACCACTCTCCATCAGATAATTGATGGTTAGATTTCTCCTCCATATCCATATTTTCCTACATGGAACCCTAGTATGTGTTATTTTCGGTAATCTTCATACTTTCCACTCTTTATTTTAAATAGAGGCCTCATTAATTCATTTTTCGATGTGGGATTTCAACTAAGATATTTTGAAATGTCAAAAATCTGTGATCCCAATACCCTATATTTTGTTGAACCGATGGTACTTCAAATCATCATAGATTGATGAGTTTAAGAACCTCAATTTTATACTTGTTTTTGATTGATGACCTCAACCACTACCTATAAATATTTACGTTTTTCCTCCAATTATATGTCTCTAATTGCCACCAATGTTCTCCTAATCGAGATCATAATTTGGTGGTGACCCTTTCATTTCTCTTTTCCTCATATTAAGACTAAATTTTAGTAAACCAATTTCCGATGTGGGTTTTCCCACAAATATATTTTCTATTTTCAACCTTTTATTTTCGAAGAACAATTTCAAATTGTGAGGACGCAATTTATTGAAGGAGGGGATAATGTAACACCCCAAGATTTCATAGCGTGTTATTTCTTCAAAATAATTCAATAACTTGCACTACACGCAACACCGAGTTAAAGCGCACCATGACTTACCAAAAAAGCCGTTCAAAAACGGTTATGAATAGTATTAACTAAATTTTAAACTTTATATAATCCTTATAATTTTAGAATCCATATTATGAGTTTCTTAGACATAATGTAAGAACAAATTCATCTTCAGTATTGTAGTTTTACCAACTTTTAATAGTGAACCCTTTTTAAATAAAATATTTTAAACTTTTTGACTAAATGGGGACATCAAAAATTTAAAATGAAACATCCCAAGCTTCCACGGTACACTTTCTTTGAATAATACAGTAGCGTGTGTTGTACGCAACCTTGAGTTTTAACACACACCACAACCAATCAAACTAGCCGTTATGAATAGTAATACCTACTTTTTAAAATTATATATATTTTATATTTTAAAATGGACTTCATCTTTGGATTCGTAATATCGAATTTAGCCTAAGGTGAAATTTTGGTACATTTCGGATAACTTTCATATTTTGATGAATAGTGAAAATTACTAAATTTTAATTAAAAACAACTTTTTTAATCAAAATAATTAATAGTGATAAATTATGAATTTTAGTGGTTTTAAAGTATATTTAGAATATATTTTTACTATTTAATATAATGTTGGTCATTGGACATAATTTTACAATTAAACCGAACATAAACAAGTGTCAATCTTTTGATAGTTATTATCTCTTAAAAACACGCTTTTTGTTTTGACAGCGGGAATTAATTTTAAATTAATTTCTGCCACTTCTGTGTTTAGAATTTAGGAAAATGGATTCCATATTTGGAATCAGGATGTTCAAATTGTGTAAATAGGTAACTTTTATTTTTAGACATTTTGAATAATTACTGCGGTAAATATTTTATTTACCATGGTTAAGGGTAAATCCGGTAAATAAAGGTTAAAAAAAATAATATTATAATAATACTAAATTACCCTAAAACGTGTCTTAACCCTATTGGTTGTTACATGGTCGACCATGGGAATCTTTGGGTCAATTTTGGGACCCCATTGATCCACTTGTAAGTGATAATGACACTTTATTTTAATTAAGTTAAAATGAATACAAAAATGGCATAAGCTTACATATTTTAAAAGAACAATTTTTACATAGGATTATACATGGTGGATTTTCGATTATAAATATTCATTAGAAATCTAAAAAGATTTACTACATAATGATATTTTATTTATAATTTTTAGACATAAAATAATTTAAATTATTAATGACACAATAATGATGCAATGTTTACCTCATTAATAAATCATTTAAATAAATAAGATTATAATGATTAAAATATTATCTAAAACCTGTCCAATTCTTATTGGTTGATGTAATTTAGAATATGAGTCATCTTATCTTCGACCTCAATGATTTTTGGACCATTATAAACCGAATATAATTATATTATAAAGTAATACTTTCACTCTTTCCTAAAGAGCCCCTCCTCTCCCTTATAAAAGGAGACCACTTATACTCATTCCTCACACCTCTCAAGCCACTTGGCTCGTCCAAACTCTGCCCAACTAAGCTCCCCACATCCCTCTACTCCTCCTTGAAGCTTCCCCTTAGGCAGAAAGCATTTCAAGAAGTCCTTTGGTTCCAACCAAAGTGAGTTACCTAAATTAAAGGTAACATTTTCTCTTAAATTATTTTCAATTATTTTGCTTCTCCAACCCCCAAAATCTTTTTATTTCCTTTCTTTTGTAACAACACCAGTATCCAGAATATACTAGGATGTTGTTATAAGAAGGATTCAAACTACACATTCACACAACTCCATCTAATGGATGATGAACATAATGTTTTTGTGGATGGCAAACTAACGCCTCACGAAACGATGATTGTTCAAATACATCTTACCGCCTCTCATGGTGGCCATTAGGATGGAACTGTAATTAAATATGATATTAATGATATATATTTTATATATAAGCTTCTGTAATTCCATTTTATTTCATACAATTATTCGTTTCATGTTGTATATACATACGATAATTTCATTTGAGGAAGTGCGGACTACCGCCCCCTTAAAATGATATGACTCGTTCATACCACACATGGAACGTATAAAGGATGGTGTTAATGAACTTAAGTAACATATATAGAATATTATATTTTACTGGAATAGTAATATACCTATGTATCATTTGGATTCGATTCTTTTAAAATAAAAATTAAATGGAAGTAGCATTCGTGCGTACGTACGGACTACCGTCTCCACGAACGCGATGAGATTCATTCTCCATCGTATCCATTCAAGTATAATTATCATTTGATGATTTAAAAATGATGTTTAAGGACTTGATACCATTCTGGATATGAATAATATACATCCCATTAATAACGAATATGGCTCACATAACAAAGAATATAAAGTAAAATGAACCCGTTAACACCTGAAATGACGATAATCCTAAGATATTATTAACAAATCAATGTTAAAAGATCATATATGATATCATATTAAAGTAACTGATTCTTGTATTATTCAATAACAATTATTTCACCATTATACAGGAGGTAAACCTACCATCGACCAAGGAAAAAGTACAAAGTAAGGGATTCTCTTATCTCACTTTCAATTCCGTGAGATTTCCATTGTTCGCTACTAAATTATTGAAAGTGGTGTATTGTGTACTTCCATTTGATATATATTATCATGATTCACTTTATATTCATGTTATTCTGTAAATCATTTGGTGGTTATTAACTTTTGGCCATGCGACTCAGTTGATTAACGTGGTAAGGGGTTTCTTGTCTCACTTTTAATTCCGTGAGAATTCCATTGATCACCACTTAATTATTGCATGTGGTGTACGTGTACTACCCATGATTGTATTCATTGTGTAATATACTTTATTTTATGGGTATTTACATCATCATGGTATGATATTTCTTTCATGGGTGTTTGTTTCTTAAGTTACCTAATCAATAAGGGAATTTGAGATTTCAATTTCCACTCATTTGGCTTTACGCATATTTCATTGATTATATTACCCCAAGATTATGTGTGGAATCACTATTCATTTTATTATGTCATAATTTCCACTCCCCTTCCTGTGGATATACTTTTGATACACATAATCACTCCATTTAAAATTCTCAAGTCATTGATATGAATTTGATAAGAGTAATTTTAACTCTTTCACCATTTGTTGAGTTAAACATCCAATTCGTTGGTGTTGTTTTTACAGGAATATGTTTGAATATACTTTGATTGTTTTACACTGAATATCCAATCATATTTAGTGTATTTATATTTTTCACACATAATTATGTTGTTGATTTATCCTTAACCTAAGGATATGGCCTTTATGAGAGATTTCACTCAACTTACATTCCATTGAGACTTCTTTGTTGATATACACCAAATCACTTTTATGTGGTGTATATAATGTACTTTGACATAGTATATCATGAATTCCCTTTATTCTCATGATATTACAAAGTTTTTATTACCTCAATTATTTTCATTCAAGCGTCTCTCTTTTTGTTAGAATCTCTAACTAAAATACCATTTTTAAATGTTTTAAAGACTTATTCATCAAAATCTTTCTCATTAATGTCCATGTTTTAAAAATGGTTTTAAGGATTTATTTATATGGACATTAAAGTTTAGAAATTAAAAATCCTTTTAAAAGGTTTCAAAGTGGTATGGGACACTTTGATTCAAAAATCTATTTTTAAATGGCTTCTTGACAAATAGTGTGACTTTTAAATGTTTTCAAGAAAAGGGGGATATTTCTCTCAAATAGTTTTGATGATTATTTTCATCTATGTAAACATCCTTCATTATTCATGATTGAGGTTAATGTGATACAATAAAATCTTCCATATTGTATCAAATGAGTTATATTTTACTGTGGATGTTCTATTTTTATACCATTCATGGTTTGTGGTTAAAGTATTGACATTTCGTATGCTAGTTTTAATACGAATGTTTATTTTATGCTTAAACCTATTCATATGAGGAATGCATTGGACTTAATAAGTGACGGGTGGAGCCCGCTATAGCTCCTCGATGCATCGGTAGGTCTCATGAGACAAACTAGTGTCTTGGCACAAGGCCTTGGCAAAATCTTATTTGTAGTCTTGGCACGAGGCCTTGGCTATGTGGTTATGATAGTCTGGCATTATGCATTCCATCATTATGAAAGTGGTTATTGATATTGCATGTGATCATTCGACTAGTAGAATATCCATGTGAGTAATTAAATGGCATTATTTCATTTTATTTATGCCATACCATGTTGAAAGTTCAAGTTTCAAAGGCTTTTGTTTTAGTTATAAATTGCCTTAGGTGTTTATGATTATTTATGAAACCTTCTGCTATAATGTTATCCTTACTGAGCATCCGAGCTCACCCCTTTCAATGTTTTATTTTTTTTTTCAGGATTATGAAGAAGTAATTTATGAATGACCTGCTGGGATAGTATGAGGGGATATGAAGACAAGCTGTTTTTTTTATGATGAAATGTAAAAATTTATGGATGTATCTAGTTATTCCAAGGCTACTAAACTAATCGGTCTTTTGAGACTTGATCTTTCTCATGATCATGCCAATGTTATGTAATAATGCACCGACTCTGGGTAACTAGGGTCGGGGCGTTACATGCATCATGATTATTAGGATTTAAGAAACATGCTTGGTAGTGGGTGATTTTAAAGTGGAGAGGATTGAGTTCCATCTTGGAACTGAACCTCTTGTTTTTAAATTTCATTATATGTTTTCTTTTCTTTTATTACTCTATTTTTCAAACAGTTTTCACTGGCATTATCATTCATCAATTTTTCATTTATTATTTTTTGAAGATTGATTTTAAATGAAAATATACTATAATCAGTATTTATATATTATATATTATTTTTTAGGTGAGTAAAATAATTTCTAAATTTAAATCTATTACAAAATATTTTAACTAGTTTTTTATTAGACCATTAAAAAAATATTTCAATGCATCAAATTGTTTATACCTAATTTATTTGTTAACATATCTATTTTGTTTTAAGGGATTTTAGATTTGGTTTTAAAAATAAATTTTAAATTATAGGCTCAATTTTCCCCCACCCCCTATTGAGTAGAACACTTGGAGTAACAATTTAAACAAGGTTATATCATACAATATGATATGTCATTTCAGTTATTATGTGACATCTATATGTTATAAAATATGATATTCCCATACAATTAAATTTACGCTTTTTTCAATATGGTGTGTTCAACTCTACAATACACCAAATCATGAAATGAAATATTTATTTGTTTTCGAAATATTCTTTTCTATATCCCACTTTCACTAAAGAAAATAATACTTTCATTCCTTTCCACTTATTACCATATCATATACAATAACTTGTGAAATCGTCTTAAAAACTATTTTGGATATATTTGAAAAAATGTTTTGAAATATATCCTTAATTTCACATTATATTATATCATATATAATTACTTGTTAAAATCCCATCAAAAACCCTTTTTAGATCAAAATCAAAATCTATTTTTAAGGATCTCTATGAGTCACACGCAATCACCATTCAATTAATAATAAGGTATAATCCCATGGGACTTTAAAACATTTAAAATAAATATGAATCATCATATCCATAAATGTAAGAAAATATTGGCCTCAAGAAATCATCAATTCTACTCAATCCAAAGAAAGTTCTAGCATGACCTTTATAAACCCATGTATCTCTATACTGTTTCCACCAACTGTATCACATTTTAGCATACACTTTCATATGTTACCATAATTTAACAAAGAATGTGACCCTAACACATGGTGTATGTAAATCCCCTATATCCCAATCATATGTTCTTGACTCTTTGTGTATATACTAACCTGATTAATGAATATATCACAAATCATTCATCTATTATTTGAGTACATCACATGCCCCATATCTAAGTAGAAAATAAAATCATATAAAACTTCTTATTATGAACATAAATTTTGTTAGTCTACATGAATTATGGGAAAAAAATTACTACTCATTATATGATAGGAAAAATCTCATCATGGATGATCTCCAACCAATGACATTATCATTAAAATACCCAGTTATGCCCTCATTAGCTAATCCTTAAGAATTGTGTAAGAAATTATGAAATTATAAAGCATCTCATGGTAGTTATATAAAAAAACATAGGTAGTTGGGACTATAAATTTGAATAATAAACCCCTAATATCATAAATACATAGTATATGACATAATATGTGGAATACCATTTGGGTTATCTAGTGAAAAAAACATTTATGTCTTATTATCAAATTTTATATCCCAAAAAATATCCATACTCAAGTTAAACGTTACATTTTTTCATATTCAATAATAATATATGACGAACATCATTTAAGGATAAATTATTGTTTTAATTTGAGAGGCCAATTATCATTACACTTCTAAAGACAAACACACGCACACAAACACACACACACACACATATATATATATATATTAATCCAACATTAAGGAATGATTAATTAATTATTTCCTTTTATATGATAAATTTTATATTATTAACCTTGTTCAAGAATACATAATAAAACCCTAAATTCAAACCTACCTAATATATCATATATGATATATTTCAAGATAACTTTTATCATTTTCTGAACATTACAAAATTATTTTAACTCATTACATCTATATGTTATTCCAACCACATCTCTACATGACTATAGAATAAATCCCTCCCACTAAAATAGTACTATTTTGATAATGATGATGTACATAAAAAATTTATATAATGTATGACCATTTTGATAATGGTGAGAATTTATGAATCATAATCCTAATGTCCAACTCCTTGAGTGTATAAAAACAATATAACTCTAGAACACCAAATTATACAATGTTAATAATTTTTCTTCTACTTTTAAATTTTCAAAGTACAACATCATTATTCATGAAACCCATTCCACACTATTTTTCATTTAAATTAGTTTTTAAATCATATAATTATTGACAGTATTACTAACCACCAAATCCAAAAATCTATTTAGGATAAAGTGAAATTCTCTTTGTTATATTAACAATATATAAATAATTGAATTTTTATTTAACACTATATACTATAAAACTATTTTATTATCAATTAAATTAAATTTTTTATTTTAACTATCATTATAATTTGCAAAATAGTGACATTCACTTTCTCAGAGTTTTTAAATATAACTTTTCATTTTTATTTTTCATCACATATCCTAACCACTTTATGATATTAAGTATAAACTATTCTTAATTTAGATATAATTTTTTTTGCTAAATTTGAAATTCCATTAGCCTAAAAATACTCCAAATAGTCTCTCAGAAACTATATTCATTATATAATTTCATTCCAAGAATCATAAACAATTTTTTTTATAAAATAACACTTATTAAATTTTATTTGGAATTGTTCATAAATAAAATGTTGTTCTCAAATAATATATGGTATTAAATATATTTTTGAAATTTTACTAAAAATAAGACTTTACCAAATATTACACTATTGATGGTAGAATCATATTTATTCATATTCTAGGATAAATGATTTTTCATAATTGAATTATTTTATTCTTGTTTTATTTTCAAGAATTCTATAGAGTTTAGAAAGTCATATACAATGTGTATCTAAAATAACAATATCTTTTATTAAAAAATGATTGTTTATAGGTTCTCTAAAAATATAAAATTGAGATTCAAAATTATAGATCTTGTAGAAAAATTCATATAATCCTAATGTAATTATTACATCCATGTACTAAATAAACTAACTACTTCACACTATTACATAAAAAATATAATGCTCTAATAATTAATCATTTCTCTACTTATAGGCTTCTAGATATATATAACACTTTTTAAAAATATAGTCGGTTTCATAAACAATCAAAAAAATATAATTCTATAACATTAATACCTTAGGTAGACTCTCCACATGTATTCTTACAACCTTCCATCTCATGTGGCTAGGAAATCCATAATGAATACATTATCCTTATTTCATATTCTTTGTCTTAGCCAGTAGTATGTACTCTCCCCATCATCTTTTCATCTCTCTCTAAAAATAATTACCATTAAACTTCTATACCATAATAACCAAACATGACCCTAGACCACCAATGGTTTTATTATGTATCATAAACATGTTGATGATATTTTGGAAAAAAATATTGAACACATTCATATTATAATTCATAATAAATTGTCCGAAATTTTTTTAAAGTGGTTGATAATTGAATCTTGTTGCTATATTGAGTCTATGAGGTAATCCAAGAATCTCTATATTATTTAAATAACTAATAATATTTAGAACATGAGTTGATACTTAATTTATTTCCGTTATTTTTCATCAAAAAATATCTTTCAATAACTCAGGACTTTATTTTATAGATTTCACTTGATAGAACCTATTCTGATTGTTTATCATCTTAGAGGAATCTATGATCTCATGTTTCCTTTTTAATCTTCTCTTTTAAGTTCATTAATAAATGTTTAGATAATTAAAAATTATTTTTAAAATTACTATCATAGGTATATAAATTTTATTGTCGAATTATATTACTAGTCGGTTACATGGGAAGGTGTTCCTTAAAAAAATATAATTTACCCTCTTACTTGAGAATTATTACCATGTTCTGGTACTATTCAATAAATTTATTATCATTTAGTTTTTTCTTATTTAATATTGATCTCAGGTTTTATCTTGATTATGATGATGATTTCAATATCTATAGTAAGAAGATATTATCATATTAATATCATGTTTTATATAATTTTAATATGGTCTTTTATTAAATGTACTCCCAATAAAAGTAAGGACACAATACCACATATACATTTAGTGACCTAAGGTCAATATTTCACTAGGCTTTGAGTCTATTTAGTGTTTTTCTCAAAACATAACTATGTAGGTAGGAAAAAATTCCAATCAGAATAGTTATGAATATTCTTTAGTTAAGTTGAAACTTTTTTTCTAAAATGCATCATATGAAATAGAACTCAACTCTAATCCTTTGGTACCATAACTATTATGGTTTTCTAGATAAGTTTAACCCAAATATCACAACGGGGTTTTTTAATTAACATTTAGTAAAATATATTTTCATTGTTCCTTAAATTAGATAATATATGGGCACCTAAATTTATAATTAAAGTAATTAGTTAAATGATCTAGGTATTAACATGTTTTTTCCATGGAAGGAATCCACTATTTAGCATTTGAAAGATTTTATTTAAATTATCACTAATTTAATTTAAAGAGTATTAATAATAAATTTCCAATAATTTTATATAACAAAATATTTATTATCAAATGTTTTATTCTATTATATATTCATGTTTCTAAAAAATTTGTTTTGGAATCCCCATCCCATGTACAAAAATAATATGTTCACATCATATTAATCAGTAACTCTTTCTTAAACCAACATTACATGATAAAAAACCAAAAATAAATTCAAAAAATATTCAAACAGATCCAAATATGTCATACCCATAAGGTACATGAACCCTTCATATATGGTTTATATTTATATGAGATTGATAATATCTACATGAGTATGCAAAGAAATAATGGAGTAGGTTTCCAAGAACCAACCTATTTAGTACTTTATAACTTGTTTTAATGAAGATTTCTTGTCACTTTATTAGTGTTTCTCTACATGATATTTGTATGTGATATTTTACTAAGAATATATATCTCACTAAAATGTTATATACTTTCTCCAATATAAAGATAAATTTGAGGTTCCATGACATTATTCTTGAATATTGTTCTATGGATGAATGATATTGTCTAATGGGATAGAGGAGATACATGTTATTAGGGGTAAGAGACTCAAAATACATTGAGAAACCTTCTCATTGGGTTATCCCTTGTTAATATGAAAGATATCAGGTTATGAGTATATACCCATCAAATAGTAAATATACATTTCTATGTGTCATTGGATATTCCTAAATAAAGACATGCATATTAATCCTTAGACTTCAAGATTATCATTAATGTATATCATGACTCATTCACATTGATGTATTCATAAACACCCTGATGAAATATATTTGTGACCAAGTAGGGTATCCTGGGTGTCTCACAAGGTATATTATATTCATGGATAATGTGAGAAAGGATTTATCTCTTATGTCCTATAATGGTAGTTTATATCTTGTAACCTTTGATGGAATAGAAATTCTTGCATAAATCCATGGACACTGAATTTGTTGTGAGAGTTCCTTTTAGGAAAGTCAAAGAAAGAGAAATAAAATATATAGGTTGATGGAACTGGCATGCAACATGCTTGATTGGAGAGATTGTGATAAAGGGATTATATTTCAAGGTAAGATTCATAGGATTTTTCATGTCATTACGACATTAACATATTTCTCTATGGGTACCTTGTAGTATTACTATATTCTAACCTTTGACATTATGAGGTTATGCTTAATGCAACTAAGAATGATGACTAAAAGGTCACATGCTAATTGTATCTATAATCTTAGTTAAGTTCAAGTAATGAATTTAATAAGTTAGATTAAATAATATTTATTCAGTTTTGGTTGTTCTCCATAATGTAATCACAAGTTATTAGAAAGAATAAAATGAGATAATTATTAAATATTAAATATTAGTTTACAATTTTGGAAATTATAATATTTATTATATTTATCATAGAAATGATTTACTAAAATTTATTTAATTAAATTTTCATTATTCATGGATTAATTAATGTTTATGAGGCAAAGAGGATATATTTTAATGGTACAATTAGAAATAATTGATATTTTTGTATATTCTTAATGAATTAAAAATGTATATCGATAAATATTAATATTATTATTAATGTACATTAGGTCAATTATGAATATTAAAAATGGGTAAGGTCTTGTGTGCAGTTTTCCATCACTAAACCTACCATAATAAATATCTAATTATATCTAATTATACCTATATATATATCACTTTCCTAATGTATCTTTTTGGGTGTGCACAATGGAGAATAGAACGATATCTAGAAATATATCTAGAGATGTGTATTTAGAAATACATATAGAAATATATATAAAGATATATATATAGACTGATATGTAGAGATATATATATATATTGAGATATATCTATATTTATATAAATATATATCTCTTCCTCCTCTCTCACATAATTGATATAGCACCAAGAGTCCTCCCTCTTTGAGAAGAAAATTGTTACAGTCAACCAACAATAATGCAAGCAGTTTAGATCGATCATGCTATCACTTGAAAATTATATAGTGTTGATCAAAGATTATGGTAAATGTTTGGATCACTATTATATGGATTCCTCACTTGAATCATAAATTAGAATGACCACGTGATAGAATCTATTTCACCAGATCATCAAAATATAATAATTATGAGGTTAGGAAACTATTTATCTTCTTATAAATTAATTATAAATTACATGTGAAGTTCCTCTCCATATGGTTATGGTGTATTAATATAGTTTGCTAATCTAAATTTTTAGTTGTACATGATCTCATGATCATGTAAGGAAATTATTACACATAATTTAAGACTAAAATATTAGTTGGTCATAACTTCAAAGGATGATTACAATACACCTGGAACTTACAAGTGGTATCAGAGTAATCACATGTTTAATTTATAATTATTTATTATTCATTGATTGATTTTGTGTTTTTTCATTTTCTTTTACTTAAAATTATTCTTCATCTTCTTCCTTTTCTTTTCCTCATTCTCGATAATATAATCATTAATAGATTAATGATTAAAAATGAATAAACATTTTTATAATATGTGAGGTGTCCCAACCCTTTTGTATATTGAATACATGACATAGGGAATATCATTTTGTGGACACTGGTGGAAAAAAAGTACACACAATGTTAAATACTACACATTTCATGTCCTAGTGTAGGTTGTGTCCTCTAATTTTTATAAAAATAAGAATTAAATGTATAATTAGTCCTATTGATTATGGGTTTCATGTTTCATTCATTAAAAGTATATTCTATGTAATAGGACTAATAAATATATATTAAATTGTTGTTTAGATGATCATTATATTATACTGTCCATTTTTCATGTAATGATTTTATTTTTATTTATTTTGATTAAATTAAAATGATGGCATTTGAGTCATCCTATTCCTATATTATGTAAGGGTATGGGTTCCCATGGTTTCTTTTGTGTAAACCCACTTTATCCAATCCATTGGATCCCCTTTCTAATGTGTTATTTAAATATTATTTAAGAAGGGAGCTCTCAGTCGAGTTGAGATGGTCTGATTCAAGGTTTCAATGTGAAAACAATCAACACAATATATAGGAATTAAGGAGGAATTCTGCAACATATACCAAGTTATTGTTCAAGGTGTACATTCCCCTAGGTTTGAGGGTTAGTTTTGCATCTACTAAATAACCTAAATATTATATAATCACATGATAATTCTACTTATATTTTATTTATATTAGTTTCATGGGTAATTATTTATGTTTTTTGAATGTTATGTGATCACTAAATAAATGAGTTAATAGGTATACAAGATAAAAGAAAATATAACTAGATTATGCATAAATACGTTTTCATGCATGGTAAGTCCTTTAAGTAAAATCCACTTAATGTTAAAAAATCATGTAAAATGTAAAATGGTCTTTTCTTATAATGTATAAAAATACCTCAACTAAAACATTTATTCATTATATCCTTCCCCTAATTAAGTTAAAATAACCTAATATATGAAATTTCTTGGACAACCCATGTTAAGGTACATAAAATTATCAGGGAAAATTTACGCCTTTAGTGTTGGATGAATTAAACATAGTCTATATCAAGTTTTGAATACCTATGTAGGACTTGGAGTTACTAATAGGTAAGTGTTGATGAAATCATTAAAACATGATTTTAGGTTTGGGGATTCCACACAATGGATCAAGAAACTATGGGTTAATGTAGTAGGAAAGTTATGCCTACCTAAAACACATCAAATATCTTGATAGTCCCATGTATGGTTTTTGATAAGGTGAATGCGGATCCTTTCCACTATAATATCTAAGTGAAATGATATTTTGAAACTGATGGTGATGGATATCATGTTTCATAAAATTATAGCAGATTAATGGATTTAAATTCATTTTAAATTTTCAAATCTATTTATTTCATCTAAATAATTTATAGTTATAAAATCTTAATTTGTAGAAATGGAAAAAAAATTGAAAAAATATATATGATCCATACTTGAGAGGTATATCCTTCTCACTGGAATGAATTTCTATTAATGGTATAACCACTTATGCATTTTACTAATCCATGAAAGGAAATTGTAGGTGTTGGAAATACAACTTCCTGAGTCCATTTCCAAAGAGTCTAATGAGGAAGAAGTGTGTCTCTATTTGAAGCATGTAGACAATGCTATGTAATTCCAGTGTGTTTTTTCTATCTTCCATGTCTAATGATATTTTAATGAAATATGATGATATGGATGTGTATAAAATCATTACCCCTATTAATGATCTCTATCAAGAGAAGGTGAGATCCAAGAGATATGGGATCTCTAATGCACTGTTCACATGCATGTTTGTAGATTCAGTGCCTCTTGGGTCACCTGTAGTCTAGATGATTGGCTATATTTAGTGTGTAGACATCTTGGGTTCTAAAATCCCCAATAAGAATTATATAAATATCATTTTATCCTCACTATGTAGAACTTTAACATGTTTTATTCTGAATTATCATATGAGCAATAGAGATAAGTCACTTTTGGAACATACTACACTTATTCACTCTATTGAAAAATACATGGTGCATGACAAATACGCTATCCTTATAGTGAAAAAGAAGTGAAAAAACATGGAAAACGCAATGAAAACTCATTCCAAGTCTAAAGTTCCCATGCACTATCTTTCCAATAAGAAGAAGATCCAAAGGTATGGAAAGGAATTGGATTTTGTATGTTTTGAATTTGAAAAGAAATTACAATGAAAGATTAATTTAACCAATATAAATAATAAAGGGGTGATTTAGATGATTTGGTTATTAATTTTAGTCTTTACAAGTCTACAAGTTGGTTGTTATGTACTACATGTGGTGCTCAAATTTATATCCGAATATTGGAACCAATTAGGTTTCTAAAGATTATCATAGATCAGGTGTATATAGAGGACACCAATAGAGTGAGGTTGGCTTCTTTAACCATTGTATACTACCATCAAAAATTTACAAAGTTAATTAATGTTGGTTTTATATAATTGTTATTATGTTATTATTGTTACTAAGAACATTATTTCGCTTTATTTTTGAGATATGGATAGATTTATTTTCAAATTTGGAAATAAAGGTTTTTAATTTTATAATGATGGCATGTGTTATGATATACCACATTTGAATAATAGTATTCATTTATTAAATTATTAAAACAAAATATTGGAAATTCATAATAAAACAAATATGAGTGTCTCATATAATACCTAGTTATGGAATAACCAATTTTATTACATAAATAAGAATAATTTAAAAATTATCTATCAAGATGGTAATTTATACTATTTTTAGAATAATCCAATTGAAAAATGTAGATATTTTTTATGAGATATGATTTCCAAAGCACCATTCGGTGGCCTAGGTGAAAGGCCCATAGATCCTCTAGAATTGGTTGAAACTGGTGTGTGTAGAAAATTTCATGTAGAGGTTAAAGGTTGATGCTCATACCTTATTACTGGTACCGATGACATGAGTAGTTAAGGTAATATAAACTTAATGAGGTGAAAGTTATAATCCTTTGAGAATTTCAAGGTGTTACAAAATGAGGTTTAGAATTATATTCATAATAATATAAAGAAACATTGATCGTATCTTGGTAGTGAATATCTTAACCATGAATTCATTCACTTTCTATGAGACCATGGGATTTTATCTTAATGCACTCTATCTTATACACGAAATTGCAATGGTGTTATTTAAAGGATGAATTGTACATTGGTTGATATTGTAAGGTCAACGATGAATCATGCAATTATTTCATTATCATTTTAGGATATTTGTTACAAAAAAAATTATACTTACTGAAATGCGTACTAACTAAAGATGAAAATTGTATTACCTTTGAGTGATGTGGTGGAAATAAATAGGTGTTATTGAATTTTCATGCATGGGGATGCAAAGTGTTTGTTAAGGCTATCTCAAGAAACATATTACACCCACAAGGCACAAAGTGTATCTTTATCAGGTATCCTAAAGAAAAAAGGGGATAAAATATATAAAACCCTTTAGATAGGATAGATATTGTTGCAATAATGTATTTATTTATTCAAAATGAGAATATAATTAAGGATGATAGTGGGGGAAAGATTGAATTCGATGAAGTTGATTCTCAGGATACACAAGAGTTGGTACAGGAAATGATTCCAAAAGTCCCTATAGAAAACAATGTTCCAAAAACACATGTTCTACATAGGAGTTCTATATAGGTAAAATAGCCATAGATATATGGTCTTCTAATCACTAATGATGGTGACTCAATATTGGTTAACAATGATGATTTTATTTCCTAAAAAGAGGTTATAGAAATCTCATAGGCTACAAGAAGGAAAGAAGACATGAATTCTAAGTTGGATTCCATGTATAAAAACAAATTTTGGGATTTTATGGATCCACCAGTTGATGTAAAACTCATTGGTTGTAAATAATTATTCAAGATAAAGATATAAATAGAATTTAATTTGAATACCTATAAATAATTAATAGTGGATAATGGGTTTAGACAACATCAATGTATTTACTATGAAGAGATATTTCCCAAATTTCCATGTTAAAAACCATCATATTTTTATTTTCTATAGTAGCTTACCAAGATTATGATATTTTGAAAATGGATATCAAAGCATTATTCCATAATTAGAATCTTCAATGGGATATCTATATGACATATCCTAAAGGATTTTGACTCTAAAAAAGGCTAAAAATATATTAATGTTTAATAAATCCATCTATGGATTAAAAAATCATTCAAGTAATGGAACATTCGATTTCATGAATCCATAACAAAATTTGGTTTCATTTAGAATGAATGTGATCCATTTGTTTAAAAAATATTTATTAGGATAATGATTGTTTTCATAGTATTATATTTTGATTACATATTACTAATTGGAAATGATATACCATACATACAATAGTTCAAGGCATGGTGGATAAATTTCTTCTCTGTGAAGGACATAGGTGAATAATCCTACATTATTGTGATTAAGATCAAGAATGATATATCTAAGTTGTTTCTTGGGATAAATATGAGTACATACATTGACCAGTTATATTAGAGATTCAACATAGAATAATACATGAATGGATTGGTTCTAGTGTCATGTGGTAGACTTCTTTCAAAGAAAATGTGTCCTCAGACACAAGAGTGAATAGAGAGAATGAGTAAGATCACATACTCTTCAGTAATAGGATATATCATGTATTCCATTTTATATATAAGGATTGATATTGTCTATGCTTTGAAAACGGTTGGAAGATATCAAGATGATCCAGGATGAAATCATTTGACTATTTTCAATACTATCCTTAAGTATTTGAGGAAACAAAAGATATGTTCCAGGTTAATAGAGGATATAAAGATCTAGAAATCATGGGATATACGTATTCTATATTTATGATATATCATAATGATCTGAAGTCATAGTTTGGATATAAATTTTTTGTCAATAGAGGATCTGTGATCTGGAAGAGTTTAAAGGAGAACGTTATCGCTAATTCTATAGTAATTTTTTAGTATATTTTAGCTTTCATTGGATCTAAGTAAGTAGTATGGATTTAAAAAAAATTCCAAGAGCATGTTTTGGTACCATGCTGTGAAGACACTATCACAGTTTAGTATGATAACACTACAATAGTGGATCTCTCCTATGATCCAAGGTCACACCAATGGAAAAATAACATACTTGATATGATTCATATATTTATGGAATTTTATCAATGAGTTAATGTTATGTATAATATTTTATATTAGGCGGTAATGTGATAGAACACTTGATCAGGGCCTTATCTCATCAGTGGCATGGGTATCATGTGATAGCTAGTGGACTGTAAGATGTTGTCATTTGGCTCTAGTAGAAGTCAGAACCTGTTAGAGTTGGTTCCCTAGAACCATACTATTTAGTACTTGATTACATGGTTTAATGAAATTTTATTATCACATTATTATTGCTTCTCTACATGCTATTTTTATGTGCTAATTTCTATGAATATATGTTTCATTGAAATGTTATAACAGTTACCCACAATAATGAGAACATAGATTTTCTATGACATTATTCTTTAATTCTTTTATATGTATTGATGATATTGTCTAATATAACATAAGATATATATGATATTAGATTATCAAGGCTCATAATACATTGTGACACATTCTCATGGTGTTCAAAATTGTTAATATTTATGATATTATCTATGATAACCGACCTATTAAATTAGAAATTAAAATTTCTTTGTGTCATTACATATTCCTGTATATGGACATGGGTACTGATCTATTGACATTAGAAATATAATTAATGGATATCATGATTCATTCACTTTGATATATTGATGAAAATTGTGATGATATATGTTCACGTCTAGGTAGGGTATGTTGGATGTGTCATAATTAATATTCTAGTAATGGAAAATGTGAGAAATTATTTACCCCTTTTGTCCTATAATGGAAGTCGGTATCTGAAATAATTTGATAGAACATAACTGCCTAAATAAATCCATGGTCATGGTGTTTGGTGGGTGATTTCATTTCTATAATTCCAAGAAAATATAAATCAATTATATAGGTTGATGGAACTGACATGTTAATTTTTCTATTACAGATGTCGCGATAAATGGATTATATTGCACATTAAGCATTTGTAAGAGGGTGGATATATTTGAAAGATTAAATTATTTATATATGGTTTCTTTTGTGTATTACTAGATTATAACCTTGTACTTTATGTAGTTTTTCATAAGGGCACTATGAAAGAGGCATAGAGGGTCACACACTAAGTGTATATGTAATATCTGTTAAATTCAAGTAATGAATTTTATTATTCAGAATAAATAATATTTATTTAGGTTTGTATAGTCACCATAATTTAATGAAAAGTTATTTAAATGAATAAAGTGAGTTAAATAATAAATAATAAATATTACTTTTCATGTTTGGTGAATATAATATTTATGGTGAATATAATATTTATTATATTTATCATAGAAATAATCCAATGACTTTGATTTAATTATATTGTTATTATTTGAGGATCTCTAAATGTTGATGAGGGAAAGAAGCTTGAGTTTAAAGGTCCAATTAAAAATAATTGATATTTATTTATATTTTTAATGTGTTTCACATGTCAAGTGATTAATAATATTATTATTATTATTTAAGGACATTGTTTCAGTTAAGAATATTATAAATGGAGAAGGTCTTGTGTGCAATTTTATAACCCTAAACATACCATAGTAAATATCTATTTATTTCTAATTATATATAAATATATCACTTTCCTAAAGGGTCTTTTTGGGTGTACCCAACAGATAAGATAAATATATCTATAAATATATCTAGAGAGATATATCTTGAAATATATATAGACAAACATATATAGAGATATATCTAGAGATATATCTTGATAGATATATTTTGAGATATATCTATAGTTCTATAAACAACTCTCTCTTACTCCTCACTCATTTCTTCAAGAGAGAACCAAGATTTCTCCCTCTTAAAGAAGAAAATTTATGCATTAAACCAAAAACAAATCACGTGATTCAGATTCATTATGCTAGAACATAGCGATTTGCTAGAATTGTTCAGATATTGTGGTGCACATGTGGATCAATTTTAGAGGGATTCTGCAATTGGATCCGATAGTAAAATAGTGGTGTGATGAAATCCATTCAATTGGATCATCAATGAATATTTATTTATAGGTTTTGGTAATTCTATGTCAATATATAAATTAATTATAAATTACATGTGAGGACCCTCTCCCTACATTTCAAACATGTTAATGTAGTTAATTAATATCTTAATTTTGAGGGAAATTATCTCATGATCATGTAATGAAATTATTAAACATTATTTAAGACTAAATATTGAGTTTTTCATACATTCAAAGGGTGTTTCCACTGTGCGTTGTACCAATAGAACAACAAATGGAAAACCCCCGAATTTTTTGAACAAGGAATAAACTTAAATACTAGTCGTAAGTCTAACTCAAGGTCCCTCTACCCATAATCGGGGTATAATTCAATTAATCATTACTCTAATAAATGATATATACAAACTAGATTTAATAAATTCAATAAAAAACTACGGTTAGGGTAGAGGATAAATAAAACTTATTTTTTCTAAAAAGCAGGTAATCCATGGAATGAAATGTTATAAGAATAATTTTTTAAAATATATTAATAAATACATAACATTCACATTTCATAAAAAATTTATAAACATGAATATTGAAATTCAATTAAATAAATTGGTAAAAAAATTATTTACTTTCCATAGATGAGACATATATTTATCGATAATTTATAAACAAACAATTATAAACATTTTATAATTCCTTATGGACATTCAATAATTTAATAAATATAAAATATCTATATTTATTCTTAATATGAACTCCTTCATATTACATATCACGTGTAAATTTCTTTAAAATATGGTATTTCATTAATTATTAAAAATTATATTTTAATTTACATTATAGAAACATTTCACATAATCTAAATATCATATGTTAATATTATTTAAAAATTTATCAAATAATTTATCAGAATATTTTGATGTGGTTTAAACAATTTCTAAATAAGGCCCTTATAATTTGAGCTTTTCAAATTAAACAGTGTGAATAATTCATTATTTTTAAATATAAAGACATTATATTTTTCTATATTTTTCTAATTTTAATCCAAATAAAAATTACATATATAATTTCTATATAAATGTTTGTATCCACATAATAAGTCATTCCAACTGATTTTTGAAAAATATATTTTAAAAGTAACTCTTAATATTATGGAATATTTATTTACAAATGTTTCTAAATATTTAATAAAAAAATCATTAAAACATTATAATTAATTAATTTTTTAAACGCTTTATAAATACTTTTTATAAACAATTTATAAATAATAAAATTCAATTCATAAATGAAAAAATATATAAACTAATTTTTATTGATGATTCATATTTAATATTATATAGTTAATTAACGGATATGATTGATAAGTTGTGACACATAAAACCTTTATGCGCCACCTTTCATACTATATGACATGTAGTTAAAGAATTAATTTAGATATACAATTGTATTTTACGATACCGAGGGACATCATAAAAGTGATACAATAATCAATTTTTTTATACTTAAGGAAATATATATCATTGAATAAGATTATCATGTTTCATATGTTATGAAATCTACAAAATAAAGTTTTTTTTTCTAAATCATATTTTGTAGCATGAAATGCATCAAACACTAAAAAATATCATTTCCCAAATGATTTAATGAATCAAAATTTAGTGATAATATCTGATACCAATATAAGGTTTTATTCAATAGGATTTCCATTAACCAAGAAGTGAAATAAAATAATAAACATGAACCAATATCACCATGTGAATAAAATAAAAATCATATAAAACAAGAAATAAAGAATGCATGTACCTTTCACTATTGAACAATATTTCCACAACCATTTCTTTCAGTTGTTGTTGATGATTGGCCTTGAATAACCAAATATTTTCCCCATTTTGGTTTATCCATGGGAAGCACAGAATCACACATATGTTTTTTGATGGTGTTTATCAACATTAATAATATGCTAATAAAAATAAAAATGAAGGATGAATGAGAAATCTTCAATAAATGAGAGTGTGTACCAGATGTTGTTTATAAATTGCACACACAATACCCATTAACAAAACTATTAAATATATTATATAGGTATTATCCAATATTTATGCATCTATTACATAAAATCTCACATATATTTTATTAAAAAATTAGTAATGGATTAAGTTACATTGCATATAACTCTTTGTCATCACTATATCATACCTTTTTAATGACATCCATTATATAAGAGACATTGAATGTTAACTACTTAATGTTAAGGTAGATAAAATGAGTTTTATAAGTGCCTAGAATATCAAACCATTGGATATATAGAATTTTAGTTAGATAAATTCCTACATACAATATGTTATTTTATCTAGTATGAAATATCAATATGTCATAACAATTGAAATGCACATAGAATTAAATTTAAACATTTCTCTATATGGTGTTCTATTATCTATGATACCTAATATCACATGATATAATAACTTTATATTTATTTGATATAAGTTTTAGTCATATACTAATTAATCCATACACATATGTGCTATATAGAAATAAAAAAATAAAAATGATCATAAAATAAACATGAAGGTATAGTATGATTTATCCATAAAAATGAAGTATAATTTAAATAACATTATCAAATGTTATGATGTAATAATATATTAAAGAAAGAATGGGATAAATTACACATGTCTCCAAAAAAATTAAAAAACATAAAATTAATTCAATGGATTAAATTTAAAAAATTTGTAATAAAATATAAAATAAATAGAGATTGAAGAGACAAAATAAAAGTCAATGGGTTGAGAAGAAGCATAAAATTAATGCCTTTACCTAATGTTTTGACTCGTTTAAACCCTCTATAACTTTCTATATATAATAAAATTTTATTTAAAATGTATTTATTCTTGAATATTATTTAATTTTATTTCACATGTCACTAGTAAATGTGTGTTATAATAAATTATAATGTAATGTGGTTGGACTGACTGATATTTATTCTTTAGAATTAGAAATATTTTTAAAGTTTCAAACATACATCAACTGATCAACACCAAAAAAATGAACTTATTCATCAAAAAAATATATAATAATGATCATAGGTTAATCATTTAAATATAGGAATAATAATTTCATAAGTATGATTTGTTTTGATTTTAGTATATTAGAATGTGTACTTTTATATGAGAAAATATTTTCTAAGTTAAAAATGTGCCTCACATGATCAACATTGATTGTATCAAGTATGAATATCATGAAAATAAAGGATAATGATCATCAACTAATTTATTACACTAGGTAATTAGCTAAAGAATATATTACCTATAACACAATATATATCTGATATAATTATCCCAATCATATTTAATAACTAGGTTGTATCGTAATGTCAAAGAATTTAATTTCATTCCATTACAAATTTTAATCATTGAGTGTGATTGGGTGAGAATTTAAAGTGTCCATTTTCATTAAGCATGAGGTCACATTATTGACTGACATAAACTTATGTAGAGAATTGAGTATACATTAGATACAAGGTCAAATGATATTCATGTATTTTATATCTTGAGACTTAATTTACTATAAAGTATGATGGGATAATGATTTTATATATTTCATGTCATGTCATATTAATTTATTCAATATTATGGGAGGAAAAATAATAATGATTATCATTACATTAATTTTCCCACATAATCTATCATTTAACAAGAATAATATAATATATAATGAAATGGATTATGATATATTCATGAATGAGTTGGTTGAGGAATTAACTCATGAGTTATAACACATGAGTTAACTCATGTACTATCAAGGAGTATCCTCAATGGCCTATAAAGATCCCCCTGACATGTGATTGTAGGATGTTTATCTATTCATGCATGGAAAAAATGCCTTGGAGCCTAATGTTTTCTTATCCTATCTCATTTACATGATAAGAAACTAGCACATCGTGGTGGGTGGAGGATCTTTCTCGAGTGTTGAGTGATTCAATTTCCCATGGATACCTTTAGAGGTGGGATATCCATTAGCTCATACTCATGTGATCTTCATCAAGTTCTTGTATGAAGATAGTTAATTTCATGATAAATAGTTTATTATACACATTTTTAATGTTTTTCTTCATTTAAAATTTATGTTTTCTTTCATTTATTCTATTATGGTGATATTTTTTTGGATTTTTAAATTAGTTATGTTATCTCTGATAAGTGTTATTAGATATCAATGAAACCCAGAAGTTTTATAAAAACATTTCATGTTCTTATATTTATAAAACCATTCTCAATAGGAAGAATATTAATATCATATTCCCTATCATAAAATATCATACACCATTTTATTTGAACTCATTAAATAATGAATTATGATATGGGATATCATAAAAAAGTGACTCAAACCCCCCCACCCCATTTTTTTGAACTAATCAATACATAAAACTCCCATTATATCATACGTCATGATTGGTATTGTTTTTTCCAAAAAATATAGTATTATATCACAATTATGAAATATTTGTATATCAAAAAATATGATACGATATGTTAGGGTCTACCATTACATATCAATCATCGGATATGATATAGATACCAGTTGTAAAATACAATGTATTGTGATAGAACTATTTTATCACCATTAGACTATCAAACATACCCTCTAACTCAATATCAATCATATAATATGGTTGAAAAGAAAAATTTTATTTTATTTATAAATTAATTATGAATTGAATATTATTATTTTTATATAGATTATAAATATTGAAACAAGTTATTTTGAGGATATTTATTAATTTATAATGTGTTTATAAATTAATTAATATCACCAAAAGTTTATAATTAATTTATATAATCTTCGAAAAAATTTATTAATAAATATAATATCATATTATATAAAATATTGAAAATAAATTATATGAAATTATATACCATGTATTATGAATTATAAAAAAGTCATTATTTAGAAATCATAATTTTAATTTATATATTATTTGTAAATTAAAAAATAAGGCCAAAATATAATGTTTATACATTTAAATTATTATTGGTTCATAATTATTAATTTGAATTATTCAAAAGAACATTCTTAACAAATTATTTGTACGAAATCATATGATTTTTTATGATTGATTTGATCAAGGTTTAATTATTATTATGTATATGATATTTATATTATATAACACTTTTAAAAAATAAAAATTAGATTATCAAAAATTTAAAATTCATAAAATGTCATATATTTAAAGAGAAATTTCATTTAATGAATAATAATAAATATTTCATATTATGGAATTAATATAATGAATTTATATTCTATATTATATAATATTAATAATGAATAAATTAATTATAAACTATTTATAATTAGCTTTTGATTATGAAATTTTCATAAATGGTTAGCTCAGGATTAAATATATGATAATTTTAATTTATTTAAAATTTATTCCCTTATTAATTCATTGTTATATGATGTTTATATTATGAATATGTGTATGTTTATGTTTAAATATTAAACTGCATCTAGATATTATCACACATGAATTTAATGAGTTGCATACTAGGTGGAACAATGGATTTAATTTCCATCAACCTTGACATGGATTTATAATTTAAGTAATTATATTAAATTTAGTTATTGTATATATTTTATACATATTAGGGGTTATATCTATATTGAATCGAATTCTCTATTGAGTAAAGTATCCCTATTTATAGAGACTTTGGGTCAAAGTTCCCAATGGATTGGAGGCTTATTCCTTGTTCTGGAAAGGTGGGGGTTAGAGGTCAATTGAATCAATCTTACTCATGCTGGGTTTACCAATTTCAAATAATTCTAAATATTTACATGAAAATTTAGTGTACCTCAATAATAAACAGCTTTTAGATATGTATAAATATTATTAGAGTCTATTTTTTGATATCTAATACAAACTATGAGTTGTGTAAATATTTACACCACAATGTTTTTTGAATATTTTCTTTGGTGGAAGTAATAGTATTATAAAATAAATCACTAAAATCATGTGTACATAAAAGGAATAACATGATCTGAGAAGGGAGATTAAACGCCATCCAAATAAAAAGTGTGAAATATATTCTAAATAATAACCTATCAAACCTCAATGATTTAACTGGGCAACATCATGCCAAATTAGGGTACCCCTAGATCATCTTGTGCAATGAAAGCAACCAATGGGGTGACTCTTGGGGTTTGACACCTCATTCTGTGAGTTGTAATAATGTTACACATTTCCATGAAACCATAAGGATTATGATACTATAGAAATAGAGTTGGTTCTATCTATATAATGAATTGGGAAATGTATTGTCCACTTGAATATCCAAGATTAATATGTGATATGATTATGATGATTCCCTAAAAATTACTAAGTACTAAGATTCACACCAAAGCGGCTTCATTTTCTTACTAAAATATAGATCTTGGACCACTAATGAAAATAATTCTTTTTAAAAAAATCATCATTTTTGTGGGAGACCATTTAATAAGATTCCTTATTAAATTATATTAAATCATGATACTCATGTGATCAAATTTTGTATTTTATAATAATTACATCATTACCATCACACATAGCATTGAAAGTAATCCTTAAAATTATAGGAATAATGTAAAAAACTACTACAACTCATGGATTAAGAAAAATTAATATGTTAAAGAAATTCAATATATAAAATAAGTATTTTGCCTATTAACTGAGTGTTGATATTATTTAATGGGTTAATGTAGATGATTATAAGAATCATATAATGATTATCTTATGGTTTCAAATGAATCTGATGAAAAAAATGACTAATGATTTTTTTATTTCATATACTATATATTATATATTATTATAATGTATTTGAGGGGATATATATTTGTTATCATTCTTTTACTAGTTAAAAACATTATACTAAAGTAATTTATGTAAATGTTAAGACAATGATAAATAATTGAATAAAAATTCACAAAATATTATAAAAATTTTGAAAATAGATGTACTAGGTATATGAGGTCTAGGTTATGTTGTTATGTTGACAGTATAAGTGGGTAAATGATCAACCTAGAAGAAGGAAAGGTAGTTTTAGAGTCAAATAATGTTTCTTCAAGTAGCTAGTTAATGACATTGAAACCTGAAAGATAAATTAATAAGAAAGGATTCATGTTTATCAAATATAGTATTTTTCATTATACCTAAAGGGGTTTATAAAAAACCATTGAATTTCCATGGCAGGTTTCAGTGTTATAGAAAATAATTCCTTGGTTTTTAATTGTATATGATACAAATTTTTACATTAAAAGTGATGTAAATATACAAGAGTTCAAAATCACTAGAATAATTGATATAAATTTTCATTTTAATTTGATTGATATAAAAATGTTTTTATAAATAAAATATTTGAATATAAAGGTGTTTAAAAATTTCTAATATATCTAAAAATATGTGTATAGTTATCTCATTTATTTTATATGATTATTAGAGTTTTTTGAAAAAATAGTTATTATGAACAATATGAGATAATGAATTCAATACACATGGTTTATGATTCATTAGATTATATAACCTATTTTTAAAATGGATTCTAGGATAAAATGTTATATACATGATAGAATCAAATTTCCATATTTTTTTAAAAATATGAGGGAATATGCCCATGCCACCCTTTAGTAGAAAATATTAATGAATTCCCTTATTTTTAGTGGAAACTTATCCAATCACATAGAATACCATATATTATAATTAAATAATATTTTATTTTTTTCATTATTCCTATTAATATTAAATAGGTATTATTCCCAAACTAAATATGTTTTTATATATTATCATGATATTCTGAAGAGAATATTGAATCAAAGAGGCTAGTGGGATCCTGTTTGAACATATCTAATTTCATTGACTAAATAATAAATGATTATAATAGTCTAAAATTATATTTATTTTCTAGTTAATATTATAATTATTTTAGGATTAAAAATGGTGAAGATAAATTTAATGAGTTATATTTACTAACTATGAGAAAGTTAATATCACTATTTCCTATAGGATTATGATAGTAAAAAATACAAGTGTATTTTAATTTGTATCTTATAATATTGTTCTGATATGATAGTGTGAAATAAAGTATAAATATTTACATTTAGTTAGTGTAAAATAGTTAATATAACTTTATCCTAAAGTATTTTTGAATGTCTTGGTAAGTGAAAATGTAAATAGTTGCATTAATTTTAAAAATATTTCCTGGAAAATTTTGATTGAAAGGGTTTCAAGGATATTGATTTTGAACTTAGAATTTTTCATTACAATACAAAATATGTTTTTAAAATCACGATATTTGATATTATGGATTTAATAATTTTGAAATTGTTCATGTAGTTGAACATTAAGAATATGACAGGTAAATATCACCCTTATTCAAACATCCTTTCTTAATAGATGTTACTCACTAAAACTTTTGGTGGGAGGTTTTTATCCAATGGTCACATATATTTATGATAGAAATTACATATATATGTATTGAGTTAAAAACCCATGAAATATAGTTAAACATAATGTTGATATAATAGTCTATCATATATGATATTATAGACAAGTTCTTTTGAAGGGTTTTGTTATGTATTATTAATATAGACTCCACTTTATCAATCATTCACATTGGATTCCTAAATTTATATATTGATATACAATAATAGAAAAATAAAAAATAATTGACCAATCAATGGATTTATTTTAGTTAACCTTAACTAATGTATATCATGCAATATTATATGTTATAAGAAAATGTAAATTTTAGAGTGAGTAGGATTCCTAAATTGAGCTATTGAATATGTTCAAGAGTCATAAGTAGTAGTTTTGTGCATTGGATGATACAGTATATATAATACATATACTTTCAAACACTATGTATTTGATATATTATGGGTAGGTGGGTTATATTTTCCCTATTACCTAAGGTTGTTGAGATACATACTATGATAATCATCATATTTTGATACCTTTCTTATGAATTCCTTGACGTTTTTCTAATTAAACAGTGGTTGGATATATTGTTGATCATGTTGTCTGTTGAAGATACAACAAGATTTGATTATTCCTCTAGTATGTTGAGTATACCATCTTGGTCCTCAATTGATATAGTATTATTGGTTTGTTGTAACCCATAAATAACATATATGAAGTAATTGTCTATTCAATTTAGGGACATGTGATGAGATTGTCCCTAAATGCGAATGACGAGTTTTATAATCATCAACTTGGCTAGTCTATAAAGGAATAATATATAATGTGTAAGTGGGTAATATGGGATTGACATACTCTATGTACCATGTTCACTCATTATATTTTAAAATGGGAATGTATGAGAGTGAATTTTATCATTTGATGAAACTTGTGGACACATGTATAGAGATACATGTGTTTTGTAGAGATCATTCCAAATCCCTTTGTTTCAGGAATAAAATTTATGCTTTCCTATATGCCACTCATTGGTAACATTTATTGATCTAGAGATCCAAATTTATTATCAAAACTAAAAATTTACATTAGGTCATAGTTTATTGTTGACTCAATGAAGATTTAGTTTGACTTAGAGTGCTACTTCAGAATATTTTTATATTTAATCCAAAATAGTTTCATATGGGTATTCACAAGGTATTTCATATGATATGATACATGATGATATTGATGAGAGATTTTTTAATGTGTCCTAGAATAGATCCAAAATTAGTTTGGAAAAAGATTAAAAAATTTATTGTGTATGATACATTATACAGTGAAATGAAACTAATTCTTTTAGGCTTTAGTAAAATTAAGATATTGAAAGAGATATGCCCTAAAGCACCATTTTCATGTGATTTATTTGGACTAATAATATTTTATGATTATGGTGTATTATAATGGCCTAGAATTGGATTACATACCACTACCCATTTAAATCATATAGTAATATTGACTAACTATCCAAAGGATCCAATACCATTGGTCATTAGGATATCTTACTGATTACCATAACCTTGAGAAAACAATTCTACAGACTTTTGTTCCAGCATAATATGATATGCATGTGATACATGTCTTGTGATGATGTTTCCCTTAATGTATCTTGGGATTATGATTTTTTATATCATATATAATTTTATATCATACTAGAGTCTTCAGTATTGTGGGTGTATGGATAATAATTATTATTATTCAAAGATGATTCCTATGAAATCCATTTTTAAGAGGTGTTATATAAGATGTAATTCAATGGATTATAATGATTTTATATACGATATTTTTAAGACATTAACTCATGTATTATAATTCATGATTTAATGAATATTATATCATGTAGATTTCTCAAGAGCCTATAAGGATCCCACTACCATGTGATGAAAGGAAATTTTCTTATTCATTATTAGATGAAATTCTATATAACCTAAAGCTCTCTTCTCCAATATAATTTACATTAAATAGAGATAGTATGTTGTGGAAGTTATAGGATCCCACTTTAGTGTTGATAAATTCTTTAACCTATGGATACCTTTGTAGATTATATTCCCTTTGGTTTCCATTCTTGTGATATTCATCAAATACATAGATGTAGATTGTTTTTTCTATAATAAATGGTTTAAAGGACACATTTCTACAAATTTACTCACTTGTTTTTATGTATGATTTCATTTATTCTAGTATATTGATCTTGAATTTAGTTTTTTAATGTCTTAGTCTCCCTCTATTAAGTGTTTTTAGATTCCCAGAAAGCTCATCATGAAAATAACATAAACCAAACTTGTTGTATGGTAAAAATGAGGGAAGGGGTGTTTTTAAAATTAAAACTATTTTATAAGATAAAATAATGTTAAATCACTTGAAAAAATTAAATAATCATGTATAAGCATCCAATATTCATGTACTTATATGAACCACTGATTATAAAATTGGTTATCCCATTTAATAGTGGTTTTATTTAATTTTTTGTAAATTATGAGTAGGTTTTAGAACCACTGATAATTAAAGTAATCCTATATAATGAATAAATTTATCATAATTTGTTTAAAAAAATTAGATACACATATTTTTGATTGAAAATACTTTTTACAAAATTAGTTTCTAACAAAAATATTATAAAACAATATCAAGATTACATTGATATTTCAATAATGAATAACAGAAAAAGATTCTCTCATAAAAAAATTCATAATACCATAATCAAAAATAATAATTGGTTCTAAATCAAATTAAGAAAAGATCATATTTAGGATGGAATCAACACAATAAATTTAATTTAGCATACAAAGATAAGAAAGTAGTAATTAAAATAGAAGGTAGCCACTAAGATTTTCATACTTCAATCAGAATTTGATATGTTTGATATAAAAAAATAAGTAATTATAGATATATATTTTTTTGTGCTTTTTTAATACAAGATTATTTTTTATTTTATCTTTGTTTCTATAAAATTAATTTAAAATTTAATATTAAAATTACAATTTTTTATATAATATTATAAATAAAATTGGAAAACATATGTAATAGGAGGATATAGGTTAAGAATATATGGGAGTGGAAGAGAGGGGGTCATGGTGGCATTATATGGAATTAAGGATGGATTGAGGAATTGTAAAAAGGTAGTTTCTTAAAGAGGGAGGGGATAAAGTATAATATGGAAGATATGCACTCAAGGAATGATGATTATAGATGTAAAAGAAAAAATAGGGTATGAGAGGATAATGGATGGGGATTTAGAAGAGAATGGGGTCATATAAGGTGGATGTGAGAGAAAGGATGGGGTTTTAGAGGAAATGACACCATCAGAACATTTCTCAATCACCCACGTTATAGTATGGATTTTCACACGTGGGTTTTATATTGATGATCATATCAGGATTTCAATCATATAAGGATTATTATTTCTAATTTATAGAATGGTTTTTATTTTTATGGGGTGGTCTAATCAATTATAGAGTGTCAATTCATACTAAAATTTTATAGTTTTCTAATTTATTTATTTTACCTTTCCATTTTAATGTTATTTTTTTCAAATTAAGCATTATAGTAGTAATAAAATCATTAAATTACTGGGTTTTTTAGTTATTCATTAGTTACATGTTATATATTGTTGTAGAAAAATTGATTTATAATTCTTGAAAGAAGAGTAAATAGAGTAAAATGATAGAAAATTAATATATATATTTCATTTTTTTATAAATATTATTATATAAATTGGGAGGAAAAATTAACTTCACTATAACTGGAAGCCTGATTACAGGGGTTGAAAATGTTTTATTGAAAATATGTCACTAAATGAGATCACAAAGTAATGTGGTGTTATAGTATTGCATGTATCTAGAGTATAAATATTTACACAGTAGTTTAATTCTCCATGTTTTTTCATCTCAAACACATCATCTAAATTCCCTTTTAGTTCAACAAATATATTTTTTCATGATCTTTTAATAATTTGTTCATCCATATATAAAAGAAATATAATTTATCCATCACTAAAATACTAGAATATTGACATGGGTATTTACCAAAAACAATTTATACATTTATAATCATATGCATCAAACTTCACATTCTACTTCCTTAGTGTCTTCAACAACCAATGTAAATATTTATGGATTTTTTACACCAAGACATTTTTCCCCAACTCAACAAATCCCTCAGGATAATCCATTATATATATTATTCTAGATATCTATAATATAAATTAGTCTCTATATAATGATTCTCAAGATAATAATTCTTCGATATACAAATCATAATAATCAACCTAATTATGGTGATATTCACTCTAAGTGAGAAAACATTATGGAAATTCACACCTTCAATCTATTAAATTACCTTCAACTATAATTTTTATTTATGTATACCCTTATTTTAATGTTATCCATTAACTCAATATACTGATTTATTTATATATTACTTCTTTCCATGTGGAAGTGGAGTTGGCTCTTGTGGTTTGATAGCATAATGTAAGTAAATATCATCATGTATATCTGTCTCCCAATTGCTTGACTCTTACCAAATTGCATCATTGAATAGTTCCAGGTCTCCATAATAAGTAAAGAAAAAATGGTATATAGTTAATTAATACATCTATAAAAGTATCCTCACCCTATTTTATATAATAACCTTAACTATAGAAGTATAATATTCTCATTCTATCATCACATGATCATGTACACCTTCATGCTGTACATACTCTCACCATGTAGATCCTTGATTTACACTTCCATTTTCAACAACATGATGTTTATTTTACAATGAAACATAATAAAATATAATTTTCTAATATTAGAATATTATTTTTATCTTATCATCATTAATTAGATATTGAAACTCTTCAACACTTTCTCGAATATAGAATCATGGTTTTATCTTGGAATCTTTATTTTGTAATGTATTAAAATTTATATGTATATATATCCAAGAACCAAAGACACATAAATGATAGATACTTACATATTTTCCAAACTAGGTCTCCTCAGGTAGATGTTCTCCGTTTGGTATAGATCAAATATTATTGATAATATACAAGCCCATATTCATCAACTCTTCCCAAAAAAAAGTTATAATTAATATTGAGTATACCTTCATATTCTTACTATATTTATTAAAAGTATAATCCTACCTATATACCACATCATATTAGGATCCTTTTTCTTCTATACCAAACCTTTAGGGACTGACACATAATCTTAATTAGGGTTTCAACCTAAAAATAATTAGTGATTTAGAGGCCTATTCTATCCATGATTCTATGTTATAAAACCATCATTTTTAAATTTAATGTGATATTTGAGTTTATACCAAATGATCCTCACCCGAAACCCACTAAAAACATTTTTGTCTCTCATTAAACAATAATCCATTATATTAAATAATTATACCACTATTTTTTATCCCTGAAACATGCCATTGGAAAACCTATATCTGGAATACATTCAACACAACGATCAATTGGGGATCATATGGTAATTTCAATTATCATTTTCCCTTAATCATGTTTGATAAATTATTTATTAACATTCACTCTATAATTATATATTTCATAATAAAAGTTAATTATGCACACAAGAAACAAGTATTTTATATGGTTCGTTTACACTGTCATAATCCAAAGAGCATATAACAACACTTTTTTGATGTACCGTAATCCACTAAACACATCCTTCAATGGTGGGTTTATTTTAGGGAACACAAAGACTGGGTTAATTAACCATAAAATATCATGGGATAGTTCACTACCTCCCAAGGGTCACTCCTCTACTTTTTCTCAGTGATATAAGAAAGTAAAATAACTATGACACATTTGAAAATACTAAATAATATCACAAATATTATTGATTCACTATGTGTAAATTGTTATACTTGATATTGATGCTACTCTTTCATGGAAATGATAATAATATTACCCAAAATATAGCTTCACCTTTCCATGAGTATTCATAGAAACTCCACTTTATTATTTAGAATGATCGTTAGTGAGTTTCAATACATTCTTCTTCATTTCCATATATTATTTTAGGAATTAATCACTCATAGTATTATATATATCAATTATACTCTTTTCTTATTTCCATATTCCTCCTCAAATAATTGTAAACCATAATTTATAGATATAGATTTCACTAAAATTTTATAACTACATTTTCTATATTTCCAATGAAATTTTCAAGCTTACACTTGTTACAAATCTTTGACATACAAAGAATATGAGGGGAAAATCCATCAAATACTCTACTTTAAAAATAATTGATTTTCATTCATTGGATTCCAGGATTTCCCACTATAATGATAGAATATTTTAAATATGGAAACCTATTGACTAATATTATTCACTATGTGAGAACTATAATCATTTTCTAATGATAATATACTACTAAGACCTTGAATCCAAGTTACAACCTCTATATTCTTATCCACAGTGTGAAAAATCCATTTACATAAATTTATTCTCTTCCATCATCTAGATCATGGAGAGATTATATGCATTATATATTGACACATAATAAATAATAGATACATGAAATCTTACTAATAACTTATATTTAACTCCTCAAAGAGAAATATAGGATCCTCCCTTAATCACATCTTATTATTATTTATTTTTGTATGGAAATATCCATGAATCATCCACATTAATAAAATTATTCTATATTTTGATATATATCCTAAACCACAGTGTAACTAATTATAAATCTTATTCTATGATTGATAATGACCTTTATATATAAACTATTCTCCTGTAAATGACTCTTACATATTTCCTTAGTAATAATTCTTCTCCTCAAATAAAAAATGAAATAACCATTATTTATCACCATTTTCCAAATAAATTCCATGTATTATGTGGATTTCTTTTATAGATCAGGTTTATGAACATTATATATCCAAATTTACATTAAAATTTTCTATTTTCAAAAACACTATAGTAGTTAACTTTAAATATCAGAGTAAATTAATTTTACATATTTAGGGAACTCCATGAATTTTCCACATTTGTTAACTTCTTAAAAAGTTACCCTAAAATATACATAGAGTGTTAAAGGAATTATCTAAATTTTATAGTGTGTCTAGGAGGAATTTTATGTATTGGAATGGTTACCTTTACTTATTCCATGAATTTGTTTTGTTTTCAAAATAATGGAAGATATTACCATTATGTATTGGTATCAGTGACCTTAACATAACATTGTTAGGTTTTTTATTACTTTTCCATTTCTCTAAGAGTATATCTGGGTTACTTTTATGTATATAGGGAAACTTCATGGATTTTTCTAAACTTCACATTTAAAATATATTACTTTCATATATGAGACTAGATTACTCTTAAATATACATAAGAGGTTTTTTCCTTTTCCATTTTTCTAAAATGCTTCAGCACCAAAAATATTACATATATAGGAATTTTAATTGAGTTTGTAATTCTTCATATTTGAAGAAAACATTACATATTTAAGGAACTCCTTTACTTTCCAATTTGTCTAGGAACTCCAAATTATATTCCAGAAATTAAAAAATTCTACTTATATTCCTAGAATATTCATATATTCTCATCCAAACTACTTCTAGAACATCCTTAGAATGTCATACATATTAAATTCTAGAATCTCTTCAATACATATTCTATAATAAATTCTCACTTCATAATTATCTTCAAATAATGTTCTGAATCTTATGAATTCAAAATAACTTCTGGAATATGGACTTTCCTAAAAAAATTGAATTCACTTTAATTCTTAAGAAACAGAACTTCTATATTAACTTATATAATTTCCTCACTATGTTCCAATAAATTCAACACCAATAATCATCCTCTATTAAAAAATATAGTACAAACTCCAATCATTAATTGAATGGTAATAATATTACACTCCCAAATAATTGGAAACTCTTGATTATGAATTAAAATACAAACAAAAAATCATTATTCCAATCAGATAATTCATAAGCTCTATGATTTTTTATTCTCCCCCTTAGTGTTATCTCTTCAAATTCATGAATTAAATTTTCCACAGTGAAAACATTTAGAATCATGATTCTTTCTTCTCCCCATTTAACATCAAATCCAAATCATATATCCAATCAAAATGTAACAGATGAAAATTTAGGCTAAAACCTTTACATTGAGGATTAAGGGAAATATATCTTATTATCACACTCCCCCGATCATTTGAATAAAAAACCCCTATCTCCAATTATTTAATACCTCATGTAAATTCATGGGGGTGAACTTGATATCAATATTTAGTTTTCCTAAAGAAGAAAAAAATATTATGACATGTCACATTTAGTAACACTATCTATATAGAGTTATTCTACTTCATATCTAATTAATATATGGGAAAAATTAATAGAACGTATCCCCTTTTTTCAATATATTCCTTATATAAAAATAGAGGGTCTAGGATCCCCCTCTTTAAATACACTTCAAGACCCTTATAGTTTTAATCTTTTTATTCACTTGGTCATCATAATTTCATATTTTAAATTTAGGATCAATAAAATACCTCAATTTTGGATGCATTATAAAATAGTTTTAGTGGGTGATATTACCACTTAGAATGGTCCATCAACAAAACTCTATGTATATTAAGTCAAAACTATATATTAGAAAAATAAGATTAATATAAGAACACCACTAATATCTATTCACTCACTTGGTTTTCTATGTTTTATTTAGACACAACACTAATATTATTCCATGGAACTTATATAGTATTCAAAATCTCACTTTTATAAAGCCATTGGTGAATAAACTATTTATTACAAAATGTGTGAGTCATATCAATTTTTATTTAAAAACATTCTCTAGACACCATTATTATAACAATTATTAAATATAATTTCTCTATTTATCTATAAAGTTTAATTAATTAATTGATATGGAAACCATCTTTTGTATCTTTCTATTAATATTCCCTTAACTCTATTAGCTTCATTTTAGAGTATACAAATGATATTTAACATGAATATTATCCATATATTCCATATTTTGAAATCATAATAATAATAAAATGATAAATTATGATAAAGTTTCACAAAAAAATCATGAATATTATTTTTGATGTTGATTCTCTATCAAAATGTCTTCAAGAATCTGTATGTTTGTATGAAAATATGTTATCTTGACACCGGAACTTTAATTGGACATTGATACTAACAGGGTTAAAAAAATTTGACTTTTATGATGATTTTTTTTGTTCTCATGTGATTTCAATTCTAGATTCAAAAAGATACTACCACCATGTAACACCTCATGATTTTATTAAATAATTCTCAATAAATTTATTTTATTTCTTTTATATCTTGTGTTACACTCAACACCAAGCTTAAAACCCACAAAATATTATTATATGGTCATTATAACCAATTCATTAATTTGGAGGTTATTAATAATGTTAACTAATTTATTAAATAAAAATATATCGAACTAAATATAAATGTATTGATAAATTCTTTAGAAATAAGCACACAATTTTTTTATTCTATTTTATTCTTCAAAAAACACATTTTCTTCAAAAAAAGGTTTCTGTTGCTTTTTGTGAGAAAATAATTATAATTAATTTCATAATATTATATAATTTTATGATAAAAATGATATAATGTTTTAAATAAGCATATCGAAATATTCTTTGGGTGAAATATTGGTATTTTTTTGAAAAGTTTGTTTTCCAATGAATATTTAAAAATACCAATGTTTGTAAAACTATCACTTTACTTTCATTTAATATTATCACTATGATTCGATTTTAATATCAAATAAAAAAACTAATTAATTTATATATAATCTAATTAAAATCATTTGAATCAAAAATATACCTTATTTTTGTATAGTACATTTTTTGGCTTAAAAATACATTTTTCTAAAAACTATTTTTCATTTGGGTTGGTGTATTTTATTTTAAAAGTAAATTATGCCACTTATAGAAATATTATCTTGAAAATTGAATACATATTTTAAAGAATTGGTCTTAAATTTTGTAAATATCACCATTTAATTTTTGGAAATTATGAATTGTATCTTTAGTAATTTTGTTGCCATGATAAAGGGTAAATCAGGTAATTTAGGTTAAAATAATATGATAAAGAAGAAAACATTACCCTTACACTTTAATAAATTATATTTTATGATTATATCTTGTCTATAATCATCAAAAAGTAAAATATATGTCATTTTTTATTTTCTTTGACTTTGACCATTATATTATTTTATTTACAGAAATGACAAAAAAATCAATCTCTTTGTTTTATTACCTATAAATTATTTATATGCAAATAAACAGATGATATATTTGGTTTTAAATATTATTTTCAAATATAAATTATTTATATTTAACATTTTAATTTATTTATGTTGGTCGGAGTGGATACTCAAGAGGGGGGTGAATTGAGTTCCAATTAAAATTTTCTGTTAAAAACAATGTTTATTAAAATCCCCCTATTTCAAAAACAGATTAAACTGTAGTGAATTTATACAGATTATAAAGGTTCAATTCGTTTCTCAAAGATTGATTAGTTCTCAGTTAACTTAATCTTATTATTAAATTAACTTTTGAAACTAACTTACTGGTTTATAATAAATATAAACACTTGCGAGTTTAACTATCAAAGTAGCTTTGAAAATAAATTATATTTCAAAGTAGTAGCGGAAGAATACGAAATAAATATGTAGTATGGATATAGTATTTAGCTACAAACACAGAGAATTAACCAAGAGGTTCAGTCTCAAGCCGAGACTTAGTCCTCTCAAAAGTTTATATAAGAATGATCCACACCCTGGATCGGGGTTAACAACAGTGAACACACTGTCCAGGTCACAAGACCTCTACCACAGTTCTGCGTGGGAAAACAAACAACAGCTCAGAGTTGTCTAGGTCTCACACGACCTCTACCACTATCCATAGTGGGAAATGAAGTGTAAAAAGGTTTGCTGGGGATTTACAGATCCTCTAGTGAAAGTACAGGAGTCAGTGTGTGTGTTTAATACAACAGATAACACACACTGCTCAAAATGTAAAACAAATGTATCACAGAGCAGAGATGTAGAGTTTAGAAATGGCTCTCGTGATTTCAGTGTAGCTCTGGACTCTTTTGTATTTGGTCAGAATTTATTCTGATTCCTCTTCTCGTTTTTGTTTGAGAAGAAGAGTGTCGTATGCTTCTTGTTCATAGGCAGTGAGAGGTAGTCGATGAAGTTCTTCAATCATTCTTTTGTATGCACAAAACTCTCTTTGAGTTGGCTTGATTGTATATGAGATTCTGTGTAATCTCTTGATATGTGTCTTCTGTTCTCCTTAGTTCTGCCTCATCTTGCTTCTTGTATTCCTCGTATGTTCTCTGAAAAATATCCTTCCCCTTTTTTATAACAGCAGAGTCTTCTTATCTTTATATCACGTGCTCCGGAAGACAGAAGAGGTTTCTTTTCAGCAGGTATGAGGTACGGTTTCCTGACATCTGACAACCTTTATTAATTAATTGTCAGAGCATTAAAATATACCTAATATCACTGTTGGTTATATTAAATAAAGATAAAGATAAAGAGATTCAAATAGTTGTTTATGACTATTGAAGAATCAAGTGATCGGTAGGTCATCAGCATTAGTGAGTAATGATCGGTGACTCAGATAGATCAGCATCAGTGAATCAGACTGATCAGCATCGGTCTGTCATCTGATCGGTGAGTCAGTTTGATCAGCATCAGTGAGTCATACTGATCAGCATCGGTCTGTCATCTGATCGGTGAGTCAGTTTGATCAGCATCGGTGAGTCAGACTGATCAGCATCGGTCTGTCATCTAATCAGTGAGTCAGTTTGATCAGCATCGGTGAGTCAGACTGATCAGCATCGGTCTGTCATCTGATCGGTGATTCAGTTTGATCAGCATCAGTGAGTCATTTGCATCGGTGAGTCATTTGCATCGGTGAGTCATTTGCATTGGTGAGTCATTTGCATCGGTGAGTCTGTTGTCTTCTGATATCGGATCGGTGCGACCGTTGTCCTTTGATATTGGATCGCTGCTTCCGATGTCCGTTGATATTGGATCGGTGCTTCCGATGTCTGTTGATATTAGATCGGTGCTTCCGATGTCTGTTGATATTGGATCGGTGCTTCCGATGTCTGTTTAATCCAGAATACTTCCAAAATACTTTGTAAGTCAATAAGCATAGACAAAAACATGATAACAGATTCATTAACAGATTGTAATTAAGTTTATGAGAAATCAAACCAGATTAAGCAATAATGGTATGTTATGATTTGTGATTATTAAAACATCAATCATAGACATGAAATCAACAATCTTCCAGAGGGCTCAACAATCTCCCCCTTTTTGATAATCACAAATCTTTATCATAAAATAAAAATAATATGATATATAATCAATAAAAACATAATGAGAATTAAACCATAAAGAGAATAAATATAAAGAGATATATCAATCTCCCCCTCAATTTAAATTTCCCATATATATTATACAAATTTCTCCCCCTTAGATATATACATCTCTCATATATATATAGATCTTTCTCCTCCCCTTAGATATATAAATCTTCTCGACCCCATATATCTCTCCCATACATCTTTCTTCTCCCCCTTTGGGATAATCAAAAAGGAGGGAAAACATATAAGTGAATGTAAAAGCAGTCAGCATAGAGTATAAAGAAAAAAAAATTTATAAAGTACAGAATATTACAAGCATCACATTGGTCACCCTATCAAAAACAATACACAACTATTTCTTGGGATACAAAGGGGATTTTCCTTTGTCTTTGGGATCAATAGTGGGTAATATTTAAGGCTTGGAGGCAGGCTGTACTTGGTGAATCTGAAGTGGTGGTAGGACAACTCTGGCAGGTGTAGGAGAAGGTGCCACAGAGAGTTTTTGTGGAGAAACAGGAGCTGGTTGAGAAGCTTGTTGAGGGACTGGTCTTAACTGAGATAGAGCTTGAGCAACAGATAGCTGATTTGGAGCTACATCAGAGTCACTGAGAGGTTCAGAAGTAGGAAGTACTATTGCAGTGTCCTGTGCATTCAAATAGGGATTCAAAAGATGAATGAAGTCTTGAATGAATTCTGCCCCATACTTCATAGCTTTCTCAAAATCATCTTTGTTCTTCATGAACTGTGTCAAGGTTGGAGTAAACTCTTGCAACTGGCGAACTTGAGTTTTGAAGGCCTGAGTGACTGGAGGTAATTTCAGATTCTCGGCCAACACCTTGAAGTTTGCAGCCATCTCATGCTTTGTATAACTCTTGGAAAAGTAATTATCAACTTTCTCTTTGATCTCTTGCAGAGCTTTCTTAGCATCTGCTGAATACACCAATACCATCTTATGACTGTTATCACAGAGCTCTTTCATCATCCTCAAGGATTCTAAATCAATAATTTGTCTAACAGCAGCTAACTCATCATGCACAACTTCTCTTATAGCTTCTAGCTCACAGGTAGTGATCTTGGTTACCTTGGTTGTACTGGCTTGGCCAACTATGTGAGTTAACTCAGCTTTCAACTTCCTCAGGTCAGACTTGTCGAGATGTTCAATCAAATTTCTCAAAACTTCCATCATACCAGAGATGGTTGATCTGAATTCGCTTGATAGAGATACTAAGCCGGTGTGAAGATCCTTCATAGTCTGATTCAAAGAGGCTATGTGCCTGCCAATAAGTTCACCGGTATTCGCCAGGTCTGGCTTCACAGCATTAGATACTCTTTGTGAGAAGGCTTCCAATGAATTTTCAGAAACTTGTAGAGACACTTGAGTAAGGGCATTGGAAATTTCTTCTCTAACTGTGTCTCTCACAGCGGTTAGCAATTCAATCTTAAACTTATCAAGATCAGCTTGAGAGATTCCAGAACCAGGTAAATTAACATTTGTAGGATCAACAGCAGGAACAGACCTTGCTTCTCTTGGGAGGCTCCTCTTCACAACTGCAGCAGATTCTGGCATTTCTTCTTCTTTTTCAGAATATACTAAGCCCAACACAGCATAACCAGGGTAGTCATCCCAAACAGCAGCACACAGGGTGTATTTTGGTTTCTCATAGCTTGTTGTTCCACTGATTTTTGGTGAATCAACCTTGCCACTGATATGTATTTCTTGTACTAATTGAGGTGGTTCTATTTGATCCACAGCAATACCATCCACTGGTCTGTTATCACCATCAACAGCAGCCTCAACATCATCAGCATGTCCATCATCACTCTTCTCAGAAGCTTCACTGTGATATTCTTCAGTATCAGAATCTTCTTCATCACCAAGAATAGGTTCTGATTCTGGTAGGGCTAAGGGTGGACTAGCAGGTCCAAATTCTATTCTTCATTTGGGACTAGCAGTGTCAGGATCACTCTTATCATTAGGAGATGACATACTTCCTTCCTCAGTCTCAGCTTCTTCTTGCTCTTGGGCTTTGGTGGCCTCATCCTTTCCTTCTTCTTGCTCTTCATCATCAGAATAAACTAGTTCCTCATCTGGTTTCAAGCCAGGGTCTCTCAAATCCTTTGGCCTCTTGCCATGATCTATGGGATTGTAGGATTCAAACAATTTATCTTCATCTGCAACCCAGAACTTCTTCCATGGATTCCAATTGATTTTCATCCTCTTGCAGATCTCTTTGTTGAGACAGAAGGTATGATCTATTTCAGCAACTTCATCATCTTCATCAACACATTCTAGATTCTTGAGCATGGTAGATATCATCTTTAAATAAAACAAGGCAGTGGATTTCTTGGACGGTTTCATCATACCAGCTATGTGTACCATCACATATCTACATAAATTTATCTTTTCATGGGTTTTCAGCAGAAAAAATAGAAAAACATCTTGAAAATTAACAGCAGCAAAATCTCCTCTCCTAAGGCAGGAGTTCGATGGTTTGAAGTAGAGGCGAAGAGAGGTTGAAAGGTTCGGCGGGAAATGAAAGGTCAAAGGTTAAGGGAAGATAAATAGCCGCGTATCATTTTTTTATCATTTAGGGTTCCCATAAAAAGTATAAAAGAAACATACTAATTAATTACAATATAATAAAAAATTAATAGAAAATAGATCGGTATGACAGATCGGTTGCACTGATCGGTTTGACAGATTAGTTTCACAGGTCAGTTTCACAGATCGGTTTCACAGATCAGTTTCACAGATCGGTTTTACAGAGCGGTTTCACAGATCGGTTTCATAGATCAGTTTCACAGATCGGTTTCACAGATCAATCATACACAACTCTTGTTTAATAAATTTCATTCTTTCAGAGCATAAAGGCTTTGTGAAGATATCAGCTAATTGATGTTCATAACTAACAAATTCTAGAGAAATATCACCTTTCTGATAATGATCTCTTAGAAAGTGATGTCTGACATCAATGCGCTTAGTTCTAGAGTGAGACACAGGGTTCTTAGATATATTGATTGCACTAGTGTTGTCATAGTTAATTGAAACATGTTTAAAATCAAATCCATAATCCAATAAAGTGTGTTTCATCCACAGAATTTGTGCACAGCAACTACCAGCAGCTATGTATTCTGCCTCGGCAGTAGAAAATGCAACTGAGTTCTGTTTCTTACTACACCATGATACTAGGGATTTTCCAAGCAAATGACATGTTCCAGATGTGCTCTTCCTATCTAACTTACATCCAGCAAAGTCAGCATCTGAATAGCTAGTTAGGTTAAATGATTGTCCTTTTGGATAAAACAAACCTAAATTTATAGTATACTTAAGATACTTAAAAATCCTTTTAACAGCCAGTAAGTGTGATTCTTTAGGATTAGCTTGAAATCTAGCACACATACATACACTGAACATAATGTCTGGTCGACTAGAAGTAAGATAAAGTAAGCTCTCAATCATACCTCTGTAATTGGTTTGATCCACTGGTTTCCAATCTTAATCTGTATCCAATTTACAGCTAGTACTTATAGGTGTATCACTTTCCTTAATATTATCCAATCCAAAATGTTTTAAACGATCCTTTGTATATTTACTTTGATTTAAAATAATTCCATCTTTATTTTGAAAAATTTGAAAACCAAGAAAATACTTAAGCTCTCCCATTAAGCTCATTTCAAATTCATTTTGCATAACCTTTGAAAAATCAGTACATAAGGGATTTTTTGAAGATCCAAAAATAATATCATCAACATAGATTTTTACTATTAATACATCTTTTGAAATCCTTTTTATAAAAAGAGTGGGATCAGCTACTCCTTTTGTAAATCCTTTTGAGATAATAAAGTTTGAAAGCCTTTCATACCAAGCTCTTAGAGCTTGTTTTAAACCATATAAAGCTTTAGAAAGTTTAAAAACATGATTTGGAAAATGAGGATTTAAAAAACCAGGTGGTTGTTCTACAAAAACATCTTCAACAATAAAACCATTTAGAAAAGCACTTTTGACATCCATTTGATATAGCTTGAAATTCAGATGTGATGCATAGACAAGTAAGATCCTAATAGCCTCTAATCTAGCTACAGGTGAAAATGTTTCCTCATAGTCAATTCCTTCTTCTTGATTGTAACCTTGTGCAACTAGCCTAGCTTTATTTCTAACGATGTTTCCATATTCATCAACTTTGTTTCTAAACACCCATTTTGTGCCTATGATCAAAGTGTCCTTAGATCTTTCTACTAATTTCCAGACTTTGTTTCTTTCAAATTGATTTAGTTCTTCTTGCATAGCCATTACCCAAAATTCATCATTGATAGCATCATTGATATTTTTAGGTTCTAACTGTGAAAGAAAAGCTTGATGTTCAACCTGATTTCTTAGAGAAGCTCTAGTCTGTGTTCCTCTATCTAGATTTCCTACAACAGCATCTAAAGGATGGTTCTTTAGAGTCCTAGATGGTCTTGAAAAGATAGGGCTAGAGATTTCAGATTCATCTACAGATTGAGGTTCAACAGAAGTAGGTTCTGGAAAATTTTCAGAACTGGATGTTTTAACTATAGGTCCATTGCCTTTATCATTGAGAATCAAACCAGAGAGATCATCTTCAAGAGAGATTTTAGGTTCATGTGGATCAGTTTCATCAAATTTGATGTGAACAGATTCTTCCACACATTTGGTTCTTTTATTGAAAACTCTATAGGCTTTACTAGAGATGGAGTAACCTATGAAAATTCCTTCATCACTCTTGGATGCAAATTTGTCAAGATTGTCTTTAGTATTGAGAATAAAGACTTTGCAGCCAAAAACTTTGAAGTAGTTAACCATAGGTTTCCTATGGTTCCACAACTCATAAGGAGTCCTCTTAAGAACTGGTCTGATCAAGACTCTATTAATGACATAACAAGCTGTATTTATAGCTTCAGCCCAAAAGTAAATAGGCAGTTCATATTCATTGAGCATGGTTCTATCTATTTCTTGCAGGGTTCTATTCCTTCTCTCTACTACACCATTTTGTTGGGGTGTCCTAGGGGCAGAGAAATTGTGACTATAGCCATTGTGTGAGTAGTAAGAATCAAACTCATGATTTTCAAACTCATGACCATGATCACTTCTCAGGGTCTTAATCTTGAGTCCACTAAGATTTTCTACAGACTTGGAGTATTTAACGAATTAAGAACAAGCTTCACTTTTATGAGATAGAAAATATACCCAAGTATATCTAAAAAAGTCATCTATAATAACATAGACATAGTTATTCCCATTCAAACTAGAAACTCTAGAAGGTCCAAATAATTCCATGTGAACCAACTCGAGAGGTTGAGAAGTTGACACTTATTTATTTTATTTAAAAGAAACTTTATGTTGCTTTCTTTTTTGACAGGGATTACAAACTTTGTTTACTGGAAATTCAAGTTTGGGTAAGTCTCTAACTAAGTTCTTCCAAGAAAGTTTTCTAAGTGAGTGCACATTGCAGTGTCCTAATCTTCTGTGCCAAAGCTAAGACTCTTTATGAAAAGCATTTAAACAAGGAATATTCTTCTTAGCTAAAGAATCTAAATCAACATCATACACATTTTCATTTCTTAAAGCAGAAAATACTAAAACATTTTTAGAGTTAAAAACACTTCAAGAATCATTTTTAAATTTCACATAAAAACCATCATCACATAACTGAGTGATGCTTAACAAGTTATATTTAAGTCCATCAACAAATAAAACTTTATAAATCAAGATTGAATCAGTGTTACCAATCTGGCCTAAGCTGATGATTTTTCCTTTTGAATTATCACCAAAAGTGACAAAGCCTCCATCAACTTTTACTATGCTCTTGAAACATGAAAAGTCTCCTGACATATGTCTTGAACATCCACTGTCTAAGTACCATATCTTCTTGTGACATCTCTTCAAGCAGGTCACCTAAAAAACAGATTTAGATGGAAGATGATTTTGGTACCCAGATCTTCTTGGGTCCAGACAGGTTAGCCAATAATACTTTAGGTACCCATATTTGTCTAATGGGTCTCATATAATTTGTAGAATTAACATTCTTTGAAAGATAAACCTTATTAGATCCATAACTATGAATATAACGTGTTGAGGCATATGAAGTTCCAGAATTAACTATCTTCTGTCCAGATTTAGGAATGAATCTAGTTTTGGCAACTTTTCTTTGTCCAGGTTGGTATCCTATACCAGTAGTATATCTAGGTGCAACTTGCTTTCCTAGCATTTGTGTTAGAGTGTTCTTTCCATTTGTGAACTTCTCTAAGTCTTTTCTGAGTTTCTCATTAAACAATTTTAGTTTAGTATTCTCTTTAAGCAACTGAGCATTCTTTTCTACTTCTATATCCAGATCAGATTTATGCTTAACACTTAAAGCATACTGTTTCTTTAAACCTTTATATTTATCTCTAAGCTCATTACAGGTTTCTTCAAGCATATCACAATATTCAAACAGTTCATATTTAGACATGTTATCACATTCAGAATCATCTCCATAATAATATGAATTTGAAGCAGGAGTTTCTGATGTTACCTCAGAAGTGTTTGTCATGAAACACATGTTGGCTCGATTCCTTTCAGAGTCTGAAGATTCAAATTCACTTGTGCTGTCTTCTGAAGCACTCCAAGTAGCCTTCATGGCTTTCTTGTACTTGTTATCCTTGTATTCATACTTCTTTCTGTATTTCATCTTTGGACAGTCTGCTTTTATGTGTCCTTTTATTTTACATTCATAATAGACAACTTCATCTGATTTATCAGACTTCTTCCAATCCTTTTTCCAGTGTCCTTTGTTATCATACTTGCCTTTGTAGTTTGACTTTCTGAAAAAACTACTTCTTCCTATATAATTTCTTAAATCTTCTAGCAATGTGAGCCATCTCAGCATCACTGTCAGAATCATTCTCACTATCCTCACTGCTTGAACTTTCATTGATAGCTTGAGGCTTTTCCTTATCCTTATTCTTTGAGGTTGTAGTCTTGAAGGCAATAGACTTCCTTTTAGGTTCATCATCTTCTTCTTTGTGCACCTTAAACTCTTCTTCATACATCATTAGTTTACCAATTAACTCCTTGACAGGCAGTGTTCCAATGTCACAGGATTCTCTGATGGAGACAGAGGTTCCTCTCCATCTTTCAGGTAGACATCTCAAAATTCTCATGATTTGTTCCTTTGCTGGAACATCCTTTCACAGAGAAGTCATTGTGTTGAAAATTTCATTGAACCTGAGATACATATCACAAATGGGTTCATCAAGCTTCATCTTAAAATTATCATACTAAATAGTATAAGTATTTAACCACATTTCCTTAACATTAGTTGTTCCTTCATGAGAAACAGCTAAGGTATCCCAAATTTCATATGCAGTTTTACATGCAGAAATTCTATTAAATTCCTCATCTCCTAGAGCATAGTACAAGGCATTCATAGCTTTACAATTATAATTGTAAGCAGTCTTTGTAGGTTCATCACAAGTAGATCTATCAGTACTGGGAATTTTGTATTCAGCTTCAATGGTAGTCCAAATATCAAAGCTCATACTTTCTAAGTGAATTTTCATTTTTAGCTTCCACTGAGCATAGTTGTTTCCATTAAAGAAAGGTGGCAGGTTATTAGCAGCACCCTCAAGTCTATTATCCATGATATCACAAAAAGAATTTTTAAAGAGATCAAAATTTAGAAATAACAGAAATTTTTAGAACTTTAAAATACAACCAAAATCACAGTTGAAAAACAGAGTACTTTAGAAAATATTTTCCAACCACTGATACCAAATGTTGGTCGGAGTGGATACTCATGAGGGGGGTGAATTGAGTTCCAATTAAAATTTTCTGTTAAAAACAATGTGTATTAAAATCCCCCTATTTCAAAAACAGATTAAACTGTAGTGAATTTATACAGATTATAAAGGTTCAATTAGTTTCTCAAAGATTGATTAGTTCTCAGTTAACTTAATCTTATGATTAAATTAACTTTTAAAACTAACTTACTGGTTTATAATAAATATAAACACTTGCGAGTTTAACTATCAAAGTAGCTTTGAAAATAAATTATATTTCAAAGTAGTAGCAGCGGAATATGAAATAAATATGTAGTATGGATATAGTATGTAGCTACAAACACTGAGAATTAACCAAGAGGTTCAGTCTCAAGACGAGACTTAGTCCTCTCAAAAGTTTATATAAAAATGATCCACACCCTGGATCAGGGTTAACAACAGTGAACACACTGTCCAGGTCACAAGACCTCTACCACAGTTCTGCGTGGGAAAACAAACAACAGCTCAGAGCTGTCCAGGTCTCACACGACCTCTACCACTATCCACAGTGGGAAATGAAGTGTAAAAAGGTTTGCTGAGGATTTACAGATTCTCCAGTGAAAGTACAGGAGTCAATGTGTGTGTTTAATACAGCAGATAACACACAATGCTCAAAATGTAATACAAATGTATCACAGAACAGATATGTAGAGTTTAGAAATGGCTCTGGTGATTTCAGTGTAGCTCTGGACTCTTTTGTATTTGGTCAGAATTTATTCCGAGTCCACTTCTCGTTTTTGTTTGAGAAGAAGAGTGTCATATGCTTCTTGTTCATAGGCAGTGAGATGTAGTCGATGAAGTTCTTCAATCGTTCTTTTTTATGCATAAAACTCTCTTTGAGTAGGCTTGATTGTATATAAGATTTTGTGTAATCTCTTGATATGTGTCTTCTGTTCTTCTTAGTTCTGCCTCAACTTGTTTCTTGTATTCCTCGTATGTTCTCTGAAAAATATCCTTCCTCTTTTTTTTAATAGCAGAGTCTTCTTATCTTTATATCACGTGCTCCGGAAGACAGAAGAGGTTTCTTTTCAGCAGGTAGGAGGTACGGTTTCCTGACATCCGACAACCTTTATTAATTAATTGTCAGAGCATTAAAATATACCTAATATGACCGTTGGTTAGATTAAATAAAGATAAAGATAAAGAGATTGAAACAGTTGTTTATGACTATTGAAGAATCAAGTGATCGGTAGGTTATCAGCATTAGTGAGTAATGATCGGTGACTCAGATAGATCAGCATCGGTGAATCAGACTGATCAGCATTGGTCTGTCATCTGATCGGTGAGTCAGTTTGATCAGCATCGGTGAGTCAGACTGATCAGCATCGGTCTGTCATTTGATCAGTGAGTCAGTTTGATTAGCATCGGTGAGTCAGACTGATCAGCATCGGTCTGTCATCTGATCGGTGAGTCAGTTTGATCAGCATCGGTGAGTGAGACTGATCAGCATCGGTATGTCTTCTGATCGGTGAGTCAGTTTGATCAGCATCAGTGAGTCATTTGCATCGGTGAGTCATTTTCATCGGTGATTCATTTGCATCGGTGAGTCCGTTGTCTTTTGATATTGGATCAGTGCGACCGTTGTCCTTTGATATTGGATCGGTGCTTCCGATGTCCATTGATATTGGATCGGTGCTTCCGATGTCCGTTGATATTGGATCGGTGCTTCCGATGTCTGTTGATATTGGATCGGTGCTTCCGATGTCTATTGATATTGGATTGGTGCTTCCGATGTTTGTTTAATCCAGAAGACTTCCAAAATACTTTGTAAGTCAATAAGCATAGACAAAAACATGATAACAGATTCATTAACAGATTGTAATTAAGTTTATGAGAAATGAAACCAGATTAAGCATTAATGGTATGTGATGATTTGTGATTATTAAAACATCAATCATAGACATGAAATCAAAAATCTTCCAGAGGGCTCAACAATTTATATTTTTTATTAATGAAATAATTTCCCAAAATGCTTATGCAACATTGATATAGTGCTTGTGGAAGAAGGGAAAAATTAATAAAATGATTTTATACACTCTAAAAATAATATTATTTTAGTGAATTTTTTATGTTACATTATTGTTTTAGATAATATATATATATATTATAGTATATTTTATTGATTTTATTATAATTCCAATGTTTTATTTTATTTTTGAACATCAAATTAAATGAGTAGTTCCAAAATTGGAATTTTTGATATTTTATAATACTAAATAATTTATTAAATTATTTAAAATTAAAATAAATATTATATTTAGACAATTTAATGTTATATGGTTTTTTAAATAGTCCATGGTCTATTTATGAGTTTTTTATCCTTTTATAGTAACTACATTAACAATTTAACAGTAAAAAACATTTACATTGCCGTAATTGTCAAAAGGGTTAACGAAGGGTTTAAACCAATCAATAAGTGTGAATATGTTATAAAAACATGTAAAAATTTTATTTTAATATTTTTTCAACTCATCCTATTATAAAATTAAAATATTATAAATTTGTATCCCCTTGGATATAAAATTTAATTTATATTAATTTAATATTTTAAGAAATTGAAAAAGTGTATGCCCCATCAATTATAAATGGACACCTATACATTCCCTTATTCGCACAAATTTATCCTTATAAATTGAACATAACCTAAAAAAATCACCTCTAAACGTCCTTATATCAAGGTCTACACCCTACACTAACATAAATTCTCTAATAAAATCCCCAACAAAGTTTTGAGTGTCATCACATTATAGGAAAACTAAATGTCGAGCCCAAAGATCTCCAAAACATGCACAAATATGATTGAATGAGAAGCACCTATATCAAAAAAAATAGATACTAAAGTGGAAGCTACCAAAGTAGTACCTCTCACTATAAAAGGTCCAACACTCTGTTCCTCACAAATTGGTCTCACATTATACAATTATACTGATTGGTGGCCCTAATATATAGCCTAGATACCTTGACCAGGTCCTCTATGATAGTGATGTAAGTCTTGTGTCTAGATGCTTTGACCACGACAACCGCTTCAGACTAATCGATTGGACAAACAATATCTCCCTTCCTAACATAAAGCTGATTTCCCCACTCCTAAATGTGGAATTATTACAGACACTCATTCAATATATACTATATGAAAAAGATCTACAAAAATCATATAGATGGCTCATCCTACTGCAATCTCGACACTCAACTTGATTACTATCACACAGTCACCCCATGTATCCCTGCCTCCCACACCAATGATAGAAAATATAATTACCAACACCAGTGCTATAGAAATTATTCCCTTAATGATAGGTCACAAAGTGTCATTTCCTTCCACCAAATGATTTTCCATTGGGTCAGCAAATTGAACTACCCCTCTTTGTGCCCAAACCATACCTCGAGTTATGTTATGTAATAAGAAACTAATTTTTTTTATATAGTGGACAACCAAAATACATTCACCTATGATCAAACAACATGATTGTTCCCGGACGCAAATCATATCACCCGAGATGGATCATCCATAAGAAAAATATGCACAAAACCTAAAAGATCGTAAAGTGAGTCAAACAATCCATAACAAACGTAGAACCATACTCTAAATGCATAAAATCATTGGCCCTTTCAGTCCTAAAATTCTATCGAAAAAAATACTCATAAAAATGACTCATAAAAAATGAATCATCACAATAAAGAATCGACATATATGGTGCATTCTACACTCAAGAAATCAATACATGAGAGGAAACATTAGAAATAAATAAAATGAATAAAAGGAAACATGATAAATCAATGAAATGTTAGGTCTTGAAAATGTTTGGAGGAAACTATGTGCCACACATGATACATATACAAATAGGTAGGGAAATGGGCTCCCCTGCCAGTTGGCCTAGAATCTGGCCAAGTAACACCATGACGTCATCTGTAGGGACCCCAAATAAATCAAATGGCATGACTATCTTCTCTCTATTCATATTCCAAACATCTGAACTTTTTATGTTTTTCTCTATGGTTGAAATTTTTTTATCTTCAATGAGAAAACAATTGGTATAACCAAAATTCAATAAATTTAATTATATTAAAATTTGTACCTATGACGAGACCTTCCAGTATGCCTGTGATGAACTGGAAGGGGCGTGCTACCTCCCCACTGCTGAGGCTCTTGATGGGAGAGTCGATGACTCATCCTCTAATGGGGAACCCACAGAGGGTGTTAGAGATGGTGCAGGGGGAGATAGTGTAGGGTGTAGGCAGCTAGTGGCTCCGATGTTGTGGGGAGGGAGACAGATGGATCATCATTTATCGCAGTAGTAGATGAAATAGTGTACCACTTCCTCCTTGGAATTCCTGTCATTTAATCAAATAAAATTAAGTTTAGAATATATATTTCAAAAAAATTATGCATACAAAAATTTATAAATGATAATAGATGCTCAGTACTAACAAACAAAATATTTATAACAATGATAGTGAATAACTGCATGAATAAAATAAGTGGTTGCTTAATGAATAAATAATTGTACATACAATCCTTTTACCCTTCAATCATTCTGGCTTCCTACTCCATTACTTCATCCACTTCATTCAACCTTGCTAGACTAATATTTTCAATATCATGATGGACAAATATTTATGCTTCTTGTTGTTGATGAGATTAAATTTCAGAGGTCAGATCATCTACTTCATCACCCATATCATACAAGTTTCATTGTATTACGTGATCAACTACACTCCACCCTTCATCCACAACATCATTCACATAATCTACCATTTTTTCTTTCAATGATAAGATATATGGATCATCTAGTTCATGATCACCAACATCCATCAAGTGATAGAAGTTCACAAAAGTAAATTGCAAAGAATCTCTTTTAACACCTCTGATAATATCATCCCAATTTCATTTGAATAAAACAACAGAAAAATGCTCGTGGAAGTTTAATTCAATAATATAAAGCAGTTCTCCATAGTATCCCACTTCAAAAAATGTAAATATGCCACTATTTTCTATTTTTTAACCCACTTCTCGATCGACTGTATGAAACTTGAAGTCATTCACATTCTAAGCGTCGAACTTTCTAACTTGTTTTATAAGACCTCTATCAAGAAACATCAAATATTATGACAACTCTTCTCAAGTATCATTATTCATGATCTAAAAAAAGAAATATAATTTATTAGATTTAGAAAATGTATGTATCAAACTAATATTCCTATTTATTGAAATATTTATGAACTTACACGTCGTGAAAACCATTCTACAAGCTCTTTATTCACAGCTTTCATTATATCTTTCTCATTTCGTGTTCAGACTCTCATTCATCTCTTTGTTTATATCCTCAACTCTTCAATAAATAGATCTACAATTTCACTATTCAGCAGCACATATCTATGTGCCTGTAAAAATTCTAATTCTGTCAGTGTCATATTTGAGGTCCTCCCAACTGATCAGCCAATAGTAAGAAATATTTTTGATTTCTGATATATTTGAGATTGAGTCGATGTTTCATCATCATGTCCAACTCTATTAAATATTGTCTCAATATCATCCATGTATCTTGAACAAAAGGTAAAACACTCCTCATCCAAATGGCCTTCAGCAATAGAGCCTTCTGGTTGAGCTTTATTTCTCACGTATGGTTTCAAATTCCCAAGATATCTATGTAATAAAATAATCATAATTATGAATATATTTAAATGAAAAAAATTGTTTACTTAACTTAAGAACATATAAATAAAATATCTCTCAGTTGGATACATCCATCGATAATGAACGCGGCCTCCTAATTTAGCTTCCTCAACCAAATGCACAGTTAAATGCATCATGAAAGTAAAAAAACAATGGAGTAAAGATCATATCAATTGCACAAAGGGTCAATAAAAACCTATCCTAGAGGTTGTCAAGCTGAAATGGATGTAGATATTTCTCACATAATTTCCTAAAAAATGTACATAATTGGAGTACAGCAATAGTAACTTTTTCAAGTAATAATGTATGCAATACCAATGGTAGTAACTGTCGTAACAAAATATGTGAATTGTGACTTTTCAATCCATGTAACTTATGATTTTTCAAGTCAAAACACCTTGAGATGTTACTGGAATACCGATCAGATACCATCACATTCTATAAAATTCGAAAGAATGTATCTTTATCCTTATTTTTCATTGCAAAAATTGTCAAGGCATACTTTTCATTCTCATCTATCCAGAGATCACATTTTATGTTCATTACTTGTAAGTATTTGTGAGCATTGATATGATCCTTCGACTTTACATTCTCATTAAGTAACGTAAAAATTAAATTGTCACATACATTCTTCTCAATATGCATTACATCAAAATTATACCGCAACAAATTAAATTCCCAATACTAAAGTTTGAAAAAATATATTGTTTTTCTTCCATTGTTGCATTCTAATTTCACTTGACGATGCACTTCAGACCCGTTTTCTGTTATCATTCAAATGATGAACCTTCCCAAATTCTGTTTCAATATTTTCAATTTGTTTCAATATTTCAGAACCAGTTAACAACATTGGAGGTGGTATATGATCAATGAAACCATTAAATTCTGATCTGTTCAGCCGAAATCTATGAGATGGATCAAGAAATATTCAATGGCACAAGAATCACCATTTTCTACTATGAGGAAGCCATTTGGGCTCAAAATCAATGTTTAAATGGGAAAATCCAAAACCCTATAATTTTTTCAACCAGATAAATTCCCAAGCCCAGGGAAGTCACTAATGGTCCACATTAAAGTAGCTTGCATTTTGAACATTGTTTTAGAAGAAGAATCAAATGTCTCAACACTGTTTCTCTATAAATCCTGTAATTCGTCAATCAAACGTTGTATGTATATATAAATATCATTTCTAGGAATTTTTTTTAGGAATAATAATTGAAATAATAAAATATTTTTGTTGCATACACATCCATGGAGGCAGATTTTAAGGGATCAAAACAACTTGCCAAATGCTCTAACTGGTACACAAAGTCCCAAATGGGTTGAATCCATCAGCAGCCAATCCCAATTGAACATTCCTAGGATCATCTGAGAAATCTATATTTAATGAATCAAATGTCTTCTAGGATTTTGAATATATTGGAGGTCTAATTTTTTTCATCATTGTTATTATCTACAGAATGCAACTTCATGTGTTCGACAGTTTTCGATGGCATGAATAATCTTTGTAATCGAGGCTCCAACGGAATGTAACATAAATCCTTTGCAGGTGTGTCCCTTTTCTTCTTCTCTATGAAATTATGTTGATTCATACTTCCAACATCTCCCTTTGACTTCTATCTAGAATAAGAACATTTTTTTCAATTCTGTCTACTTGAATCCACTCCCTAATAAAGCATACAATCCTTGGGACATGCATGTATTTTTGTATAATTCAGACCAAGTTTGTTAACAACTTTTTTCATATCATAAAAAGACTCGTGGATTTTTGCTTCAGGAAATGCATCATGAATCAATTCAAATATCATTTACATTGCCTTATTTTTAATTCCACATAGAAATTTGATATGGCACAACTTCAGCAAAAAAGAAAGCGTTGAATATTTCAAACACCCACTATACAACTCTTGATTTTCATCGTCAACTAAATCATGAAACCCATTTTCCTCAGTGATGTTTTCTCTTACATTTGGCTCCATAGAATTAAGTGAAGGATCCAATGATATGTTACAATCTTGATCTATTTGTGTTACAGTCTCAAAAACATCACATGTCACGTTGCAATTTGTAGAACCCTCGTCTACTTGTTCTGTTATGTTTTGATGTTTATAGTAGTGTCGTGCAGTGCCGAATGCATCATTTATGAGGTTTTTCATTTCATTTTCCATTTTCAATGAAGTTGAGACCTCATTATGTTGATTAACATCAGTTCTCAATCTTTCTGTAACGTTCCATTCTCCATTCCAAATCCAACACAAATATTGATCAGGGAATTGCTTCAGTAATAAATGTTCATAAACACCATCTCTCTTCAACCATCTTCTAAATTTACATTTATTTTATGGAAATTTTATTCTCCCTTCAACAGATAGATTAGAAATTGAAAAATCTAAAAACTCCTTCAAACCCTTAACATACTGAGGTTCTTTCTTTGGTAATGTGATCCAGCTTTTATCCATGTTTATCACAATGTATCTACACAATAATAAAAAAAACATATAGTTACTACTAAATAGAGAAAGAGATTCATATATACGATTGTGTAATATTACATAAACATGATATAATAAAGATTATCCATTGATCATAAAGTAGGCATAATATAATTGTACTTATTTGAGGAGAGTATTCTCAAGTTTATGTTCTATGGTGTAGTGAAATCCATACTATTTTTGATCTTCTCACATGAGGAACTGCACATGTTGGAGCTATATTAGATCTTAGATTCTTGGAATTAATTATAATAAGGTCATTATTGGGCTTATAATGTTTGACATGCGCTTCCAAACTAGGCTTGGTGTGTATTTCTTTCCAGTAGTGTAGGTCTGGCATGAACTTGGGTTTCCATGGATGTACTTTTTTGTTGCCTATGCCCTTTTGATTGAGGTTTCTTGGTATCCATTTAATTTTTTACTACACCAGTAGATACTAGATTCAATGCATGAATATAAGTATCATGATTCATCACCATTAAACGTTTTACATAGTAAAGAGATTTTATTATCCACTCATTTGTTAAATTCAATAAAAAATATTATTTAATCAATTTAGTTCATTAGATCCTGCTAGATTTATTATTTTCCATTACAATTCATAGATTTCAATTAAATGATCCTCTGAGCATTAATCTAATCATCCCATAGTTTCCATTATCCCATAAACCAACATCAATACTCATCCCATGATTTCAATGTCAATTACGTTATCAATTTCATAATCATGGTATTCAATGATCAATCATAAGCTACCACAATGTGATACACTCAATAGGGTATATAGAAACTACAACAAGTAGTTAGGAACCAAAACAATCATCCATTTGATAACAATAAATCAAATCATTTGACAATGAATAAGAAAGATGTGAATACCCATCTCTCAATTCAAACACAAACATCCCATCAAAAAGATTCACACAATAACCCAACAAACATGATAACACAACTCTCAACCTGAGGCATCTATTCATATTAACCATATGACAAAAAATGGAAAAAAGAGATCCCCTCTCTTAACAAACACAATCCTCCACTTTTTTCCATCAAAACCCTAGACATAAATCCTAAAATGCCTCTACCACCCTAGAGCACTCATATATAGAATCAAAAGTATTTTCATTATTGAAAACACAAGGGTAAACTACATCCATAAAAAATTGATAAAATCATTTAGAAACCAATAATAGACTCACGTAGCCCCAAATAATTATTTTCATAACCAACCTGGTCATTACTAACTTGAATTAATAGACTTATTATGCATAGGTTTCATATTACTTGTTTTAAAAAGTTTTATATTCCTATTTGAAATTTATATTTGAATGTTTATGATTCTGTATTTTTAATATTTTTTTAATCAGATTGTTTGTAAGTATATTTTGTAACTCTGATTTATTAGATGACTTATAAGTCCAATACCTATACTCTAATAATTAGATAATCTCAGAGTCTAATTACTTTAACCAATGTGGTTTGTGTTTTATGTTATTTTAGTTTTTTAAATAGAAATTCACCCCACGCACTCTTGTTTCTATCATATACTCTTACAATAAAATGTTTTGTACATCAATTTGATTTAAAATTATTGAAGATTAATTTAATTAAACCATATTAAAAGGAACCAAATCTAAATGAACAAAATAATATGGAACTGAAGACATGTAAGACTCATTGAATATATCTAAATAATAAAAAACTCGATAAAAATAAATTCAAAATAAATGACCCAAACCATATTTAACATTCCAAATCCAACATAATTAGAATCGAAAAAAATTTAAAAAAATTTATTTGAATTTAATGGAAGTGAACACAATTGAACCATACCAAAATAAACCTAATAAAACCAAGTAAAAATTAATTTAGTAAAAATGAAACTCAAAAACCTAGAATGACATGTATTGATCCAAAATAATAGATCTAAATCTAAGTATTAAATATTTGGTGTCCCCTCAGACCCATTTTACCAAACGAAAATACAATGAAATTTCCAAAATAAGAAATAAATGTGAAATATTTGTAATAAATTGATCTAAAAAATATTAAAATAAACCAACCCAAACCTTTACACAATTTCTAAAAAAAACTATTTATAACATGTACACAATTATTTAAAACCATTTGAAATCAAAAATTTAGAAACCCACTGCTTGTAAATCATTTCTTGGCCTAACCAATCAATTAAAAGGTTATTTACTAAAAATACTAATTTTAAGGCCATTAAAGCTCCACTCATATACAAGGATTGCATAAATTTATTCCAATGAGTTAAAATTTCAAAAATCATTTTATATTAAAAACTATTTCAATAGATGAGTTTATCCTAAATCATTACACTTGAATCATTCAATTTTAAAAAATAAACCCTTGTATAAATTTAAAAAAATCATTCTAAAACATTTAAATTGTCTAATTTTATATCCTATAAATATTCATATTGACAATCACTACTTTCAAATATATCACAATTTATTAAAATAAAGAAAAAGTGATCAAAAAAATCATAAAAATTATGAACCAACCTATCAAGAGTAAAATTAAATTGAATCAAACTGAATACAATCAATACTTAAATGAATTAAAGAGTAACAATAGTTATGAAAATAGTATAAATCTTATTTTATTTCATTTAACTACACCAAATTCAACTTAATAAAATTAAAAAATGTATAAAATTTAATTGAAATGAACCAAATCATATATATTCAATATTTCCAAACACTACTTTACATAAAAAAATAATATATAACTATAAATTAAAAAAAACAAAATATACTAATCCAAATTGATCTGAACAAAACTAGATCGAACTAAAAAAATTATATGTACCCAAGATAAATTGAACTGATATGTTTTATTCATAAATAGAACAAAAAAAATATGAATTTAATGTAAACATGAAAAAATATCCTAAAAAATACTTGCTCGAAGTAAACACACCAGGAGAAGGGGGGTCATGGGGTCGCCGGGAGAAAGAGGGTTGTGGGGTCATGGGGTCGCGGGGGTTCATGGGGTCACGGGGTCATAGGGGGTCACGGGGGTGAAGGGGTCGCCGGGAGAAGGGGGTTGTGGGGGGTCATCGGGGGGCGCCGGGAGAAGGGGGTCGCGGGGGGTCACCGGGAGAATGGGGGTCATGGGGTAGTGGGTGGTTGGGGAAATAATTGGGGTCAGGTCGGGTGGGTGGGTCGGGAGTGTAAAAAAATAGATGGTTTCGTGGCGGTTTATTATAAACCACCACGAAACCATTTTTTAAAAAGGTTTAGTGGTAGTTTTGTGAACCACTACTACAAAACCGATTCTAAAGTAAATTTATGTTGTATTGTGGGGGTGGGTCTAGATAAAAATCAGATAGTGAGGTCTCTACTATAAAGGTAAGATATTCTACACCATTTTCAAAAATTGTAACATCCTTTTTCTTGCAATAAATTTTCGCGTCATCTTTTGACAGCCAATTCATACCAAGAATTATATCAAAGTCAGTCATTGGTATGATGATAAGTCTTACCAACAAAGCATGTTTATGGGTCCCGAGGGGAACTAGTTGATATGCCATTGGTTCAATGATTCATACCCTATGAGTTTTTATTGATAACTCCTTTATTAAATCAAATTGGACATGTCTAATTTTCTTGAAAAAATTGGAAGATATAAATGAATGTGATGATCCAAAATCAAAAAAAAGTGTTGGCTAAGTTTGTGGAAACAATTAAAGTACATGACACCACACCATTAGGAACTTCAACATCTACAGTTTTAATCCCATAAGCTCTCCCTTTCTCTCTTGGATTTTTTTTTGGCATGTTTCCTTGGTTATTAGGAAACAAATTTTCATAGTGTCCCATATCTCTACAATTGTAGCATTTAACATCATCAAATTGTTTCTTCCACTTGTATTCATGAGATAGATGACACTTTTCTATACACTTATAACAGACACACATTCCTTTTAAGCATTTCTCTAGATGATTCTTTCCACAGTTTTCGCATAATGAGAATTTCTTCATTCCATTTTCTTCTTTGGTGCTTCGCCTTTCCCTTGGTTATTAGAGTACATATTCTTTTCTGGGTTTCCCTTGAAAAAATTTGATCTTAAAAATTCCTTCCCTATTTTGATGGCACTTTATACAATTTCATCATATGATGAAAATATTTGAGAATTCAGTTCCCTTCGAAGACTTGGTTTAAAACCTTCAAAGAAATAATCAATCTTGTCTTCCGAGACACGTACATAATCTATGATATACCTAGATAACCTTATGAAGGTAACCTCATACTCAGCAACACTATATCCTTCCCTTTTCTTTAAGCCAAGGAATTTCCCCATCATTTCGGTTTGTTTCTCATGAGGGAAATATTTTTCAAATAATATTTCCTTAAAAGTCCTCCATTACATATCTTTTATTTCTTCTTCCTCTATGGTATTCTGAATCATGGACCATCATTGATCAATGTCGCCCTTGAGACAATATACTGCCAGTACTACCATTTCATTTTCATTGCATCTTAATGCCATGAATATCTTTTCAAGGGACTTGATCCATTACTCTAAAATAATTGAATTAGTAGTCCCACTAAAAGATGGGGCATCTGCCGCATGAAACGATCCAACACATGTGTAGAATGGTTATTCGTTACAACCTGAGTAATTTGGCCCAATATGTTCATGATCTGATATGCTCCAACATTGACTGTGTTGACATGATCAGTGGGGATATCCCTATGTTTCCCACAAGTATTGATTCCACTTCTTCCATTAGATGCCATTTCTAAGTGATAGAACACACTAGATTATGGTGTGAGTCAAAATGTATAATCTTTACATAACAAAATACATAGAATAAATTGAGATCTTACACGTGGATAATACCATAATCAAAAAAATGGTTTCCTTGAGGAATAATTTACATTTCAATCCATTATAATGGATTGTAAAGAAAATATGAATTATCCTAAGAATATCCCCTTGGAGTTTCATAACCAATAGTGCAGTAAGTAATATTGTCATGTACCAGGATACCCTGGGTCAAGCCCGAAACTCCTAGTCAGAGATTTCACTCCTAGGTACATCTGTGCCAAAGCCACCTCAACCTACTCATATCCAGACATGGATGTATTTTCTAGAAATATTCAGATAATATATTCCTTACCAAAATACTAGGACAGTCTTGTAAATTTATCCTAAAATACTACCTTAGGGATTTGTTCCCTACGAAACATTTCCTACTCTAGTTTCTAAGTTTTCAGGTAAACTTCTTCTGATAGCAACTGTAACACCTCGACCCCTCTAAAAAGGGGTCTATGCATTACATGTTATATTATCAAGGTTATATGGAATGAAAATCTTGAAGGAACAATCAGTTATGTAGTCTTAAAAAACTAGATTCATAAATGTAACTCAAATTATATTGGAATAGGTTTAAAAAATACAATACATAACCAAACTAAAAATTTCATCCACAAGAACCCAATAAATGATCTCCTCTTCATCACCGGTTGAAGGTAGAAAATGAAAGGGTTGAGATTAAATGATCATTAAGGGTTAAAAATAGTGGAATCACGAATCATTATTAAATGAATCATAAATAATTTTACATATTAATATGGCATGGTGATTAAATTAATGAATTATGCCATTAATAAACTGAGATTGAAACTACATCCATATATTTTTTCATAGTGAAAACCTTGTGGATAGTAATAACTGATAATGAATACAGAGAGTTTTTATTAATTGGATGTCATGTATCTGGCACATGATACCATAATACTGTTAAAACAGTTTAGTTCTGTGGGTAGAAACCCGTCTGATTTTTTGGAAACAAACTCGAAGGGTTTGTTGCCAAGTGATTTGTCACATGAGACCTGTTGATGCATCAAGGGGCTATAGAGGGCCCCACCTTCCACTGGAATTTAAACTTATTCTTTATAAATTTATTCAATACAAGGGAAATATGCCTTTTCAATATTATTATAGAGTATATTATACATATTCATCAATATTTCCATAGTTAAAATATCTTTCCAAATAAACATCCAATGTAAAATGGTATACGGTTTAGACAACAATCACATTCATGATATGAAATTAAAGATATTTAATATAAATATAATTTCAAATTAAAATTGATCATGAATGGAAAGTAGGTAAACTACATAATGATTATTAGGTGCACAATACAAAGTTAGTCACAACAAAATAGTAGTTGAGACAAAGTCTCTTACAACAATGTAATCGATCGAATCATATGACCAGAACATAATAACCCTCAAATGAGTCATTGAATACCATGAATATAAATAGAATCATGTTATTATATATCACATTTAAGTACAAATATACCGCATATAAGAAATAATTGGCAAACCATGGAAATCTCACAGAAATGAATGTGAGATGAGAAACCCCTTTTCTTATGTTCGAGTATGTTCTTCATTTGATTCAATGACCTGAATAATAAAATTTAGATTAATTAATTAATAAATTAATAACCTACTATATATTTAATTGGTTTAGTAAAATCTTATTAGTTTTATTCATGGCCCTTTTTATGGGTTTAAGAGGTTCAATTTTATTGTTTTGGAAGCATTTTCTTCCTTGATTTTCATGATTCGTTTACTCACCTTCATGAATGGAAGATCGTTTGAAATGTGGTTAAACATACAGAATTGTTAATATATATTATTAGTGACATTAAATAGATATAAATTATCTTATAGTGATTCTAGGTTATAAACCATAGGATGAATCATTAGTTAAAAGTTATTGATAAACTATTGGATTTAGCATGGCGGTTTTGTGTACATTGAACTTGTTTTGTGTTATTATTCCATATTATGGGTGTGTAGGGATTATAGAACATTAATGAGATGAAATAAATATATTATTATCTTATTCAACCATAAAAATGTTTTCATGACTATAATTGAATATGGTAATGAAAATTTGAACTCATCGTCCTTGAATGTGATAAATTAACACATCTCGGACGTTGTTTTTATTTTTAGTATAAGAGAAGGGGGAAAGAAAGATGATGATGAAATATTCCATTAAAATAATATAATTCATGTTAATTTAAGGTACAATAATTATCATATAATTTGGTTAAATTTAGGTGAGGAAATAAGTATTAAATAAATGAAATCAAAATAAGAGAAAATTTGAGAAATATCTTGTGAAAATTTGGTAGCCTAACATCATCGCATAAAGTTTCATAAAATAGTTTGATGAGAGAACGGGGGTATCTCATCACTCATAAATAATATGGTAAGTATGGGGAAATGGAATTACAAATCTCGACATAGTCCAATTTAAAATAAAAGAGAAAACATAAATGAAGGCTTTAAGAAAAGATAAGGGTGGTTGATTCTCTTACCATGTATAGTAACTCCCAAAACATGAAGGTTGGGACCTTGAAGGTTTAATAACCCCTTGGGAGGAATACTAGGGAGTTAATTCCACTATAGATTCAAGGGTAATGAGTTTTTAATAAAATAAAATTAAGGGGGTGAGTGGGTATTTATAGTAATTAAGACGGAGTTCTTTGTTAATTAAAAGGGACACCTGATTAGTGGTTTTTGAAAAACCATGGGCTTTACCATGGTATTTTCCCATGGTTTTAGCCACTTGGGACACCTCATATCATAATTTACTGCACAAAAGTCTAACAGCCTTTTATATTTAATTATTACATCATAATGATGTCATTAAACTACCGAAAACTCAAAACTGTACTTTTATTATTCACGAAAAATTCAAGTATTTTAGAAAAATCCCAAAAATTCACCCTATTTGTTTTTCGATGTTCATAATTCAAAATAGAACTTCATTTTCTGAAAATAATTTTCTATGTATTTTTAATTAAATTTTTAAATAAAATCATAGTTAATTCGAAAAATAACTATTTTAAAGGTATAATTAGTTTTATATCACATTGAAAAATTAATTAAGATATTGTTATATTATTACATTAAGAAAATAAAATATTATCATTATTTACTATTTAGAAGGGTCATATTACTATTAATAAGGGTATGTTTCTATTTTTCAAAAAATCATCTTGGTTCTATCAAACTCGAAATGACTACTGCCCACAACTCTAGATGGCCATTTTTTGAAATTCAAAACATAGAAGTGGAAAATTTATGTTTAATAGATTGATCATAACATTATCCTATAATGTTTTAATTCACAAAAGACTTAGTGCTTCATAAAATATAGGTTATCTAATGAATAGAAATTATTTAAGAGGAACATACCATAAAATGGTTGGGCTGTAATACTCAACATCCAAAAATATGGTTTCGTAATATTTTTAAATCATTTTAGTTGATAATAAAATTATTAGGAAATTTTGGATGGAAAAAGGATTTGATAAACCTATCACATCCCCCAAAGTTGAAAAATCTCTAAGAAATAAAGATTATCCTCATAAATATTATGTTAGAGTATAAAGAAGTTATCAGCTGCAACAATGATTCTACATAAAAATGCCTTACTTGAATAGAATATCAAAATTTGGTGTTTTTTTGTGTTATGGAATCAATGGGAATAGGGATTTTAATTTATGTAATAACTTATCACTTCCATGAAGAAGGTCTTAATGTAATGAATTAAATGGTAAAAGAATAATTTTTAACTTTCTTAACACATAGGAAGTTAGAAAAGAAATATCTCAATATGAGATAAACATTCCAAAAAATATATTCAATTTGAGTGTCTCAAAGAAGTTTTTGGAAGATGTGATATAGCATGTCATCATGTCTAAAGTTGTATGAAACTCTTTTTGGAAAAAGTCTCTTATGGTAGAAATTAAAATGATGCAGGAAAGATGAATGTTAAGGAGAGATAATTTGTTTTTGAGACAAATTCGAATGAAAGTAAAACAAAACCCCATGGATACTTGATAGTGGTTGTTCATCACACATGATAGGTGATATAAAAATATTGAAACATATTGAAAATAATAATTTAGGATTCATTACATTGGGAAATGATAGTTCTTTGGAAATTATTGGAATATGAATAGCTAAGATAGAACCTCAAAAATTAAAATCTAAGGAAATTCTATTTTTTATGGGATAAAACATAACATAGTTAGTGTAATTCATCTTTGTAATGATAGAAAACATGTTGTTTTCTAAAAATATTCATGTATCATTAGAATTATAGATGATAGAAAATTTTTAACCAGGGGATAAAGAAATAATGGAAATATTTTTTCAGATTGGAGAAATTAACAACTCATGTTATCTAAGTGTTGAACATGAGAATAAGTTATATCATTAAATAATTTTCCACCATGGGTATAAATGTTTGAAAAAAATTTATAATGTTGATGTTGCATGAATTTTTTCAGAAGAAGGGAATATGTTGTTTTAATAACATTTCAAAAATGAAAGATGACTAATAAAACTTATAAGAAAACAGAGATTCGGTATAACAAACCTCTTGAACTTATTCATTAAAACTTATGTGGGATGTTGAGACATCAATCAATAAAAGGTGATTTGTACTTCATCAAATTAATTGATGATTTCACTCAAATTACTAATATCATGTCTATGAAAAACAAATTAGAGGCTAGTGAAAAGTTCATATTATTTAGAAAATATGTTGAGAAAGTAATGGGGGTTTACCTAAAAGATTTTAGAACATATAATGGTACAAAATTCAGATAAAAATCATTTGAAAATTTGTTAAGAATTCATGGAATCAAAAATTTGTATAGTGAACCATATAACCCCACAAAAAAAATTAGTATCAAAAAGGAAGAATAGTAGTTTGGTGGAAATGGGAAAAATCATGTTAATATAATATATATCTTCAAAGTTCTATCAGAGAGAAACTGATAATATTGTTTATATGTTCTGAATAGATGTTTATTGAGACCGAAATCCAAAATTAATTCTTATGAGATTTTTTATAACAAAAAAACTTCATTTAATTACATAAAAGTTTCTAAAAGCCCTCGTTTTCTAAAAATAAGAAATTTAAATCTTGGAACGTTTGGTGAGAAATATGAAGAAGGATTTTTTATGGGATATTCACCCAATGGAAGAAGTAAAAAGTATTGGAAAAAATGTTTAAAAAATTGGATGAATGATATGATGTGAATGTCATTAAAATCAAAGGACCATAACAAAATTATCTCAAAATTTTGAGGAAGATAAACTAAAGGTTTCAAATGAAAATAATGATGACACAAAATAGACATATCAAGATTCTGAAGAATTGTGTGATGAGAAAAGTGAAGCTGGAAGAGAATCATCAAAATTTCCTACATTAAAAAATATATTGAGACTGAAAACATTCTTTGGAATCAGAAGGATTTAGTTTGGACCAGAAGAAAACTAATATTAGAAAATCCAAATTCACTTATTTCTAAAGTTAAACTAAAATCAGTTTCAGAAGATATTCAATAGAAATAATCGGTGAATTATTTAAATGAAGAGTTTGGTCAAATTGATAAAAATAAAACATGGGAACTTGTACCACATATAAAAGGTAAAAGGAAATTATGAATAAAATGGTATTATAGAAAAAATTTGAATAAACATGGATAAGTTTCAATAAACAACATGAGACTTGTTTTTAATAGCCATTCATAGGTGGAAGGTGTGGATTTTGATGAAACCATTACCCATGTTTCAAGTTTAGAAACTATTAGAATGTTTCTAGAAGTGGTTACACATCATAATTAAAAAGTGTATCAGATGGATGTATGGTTAACATTTTTAAATGGTTATATTGAAGAATAATTTGACATTAAACAACTATATGGTTTTATACTAGATAATGACGAAAAAAATGAATTTTCAAGAAATATTTTTATGGGTTGAAATAATCCCCACAATACTGGTATTAAAAACATAATAGTTATTTAAGAATATTGAATTTATCTAAAGTAAAGGTTGATATTAACTTAGATATGAAATAATTTAACTCCATCACACTAAATATTATTTTTTAGTTGGATGATATAATTTTTATTGAGGATAAAGAAAAAGATTATAAAAAATTCTAGGGAAATGAATAAGAATTTTTAAATGAAAATTTTGGGAGAATTAACATTCTTTAATCGATTATGAGTTCTAAAAAAATAAAATTAAATTTTCTTATCTCATGAAAATTATGTTGGAGAATTGTTAAAGATTTTTGGGATGGAAAAATCCAAATGAATTTCTAATCCCATTTCAGAAAGAAAAAATTTGATTAAAGATGAATTTGGAAAAAGTTTGAATGTGAAAGAATTTCAAAATATGGTAGGAAGTTTTCTTTATCTCGCTGCCTCATGACCTGATATTGTTTATATTGTAAATTGTTATCCAAATATCAAAGGGGTATAAATTAATTACATGTGTTGGAATCCAAGAGAATTCTAAGGTATGATAAAGGAATAACTTCACGTGTGATTTTATACAAAAGATGTTGTAATATATACTTTCATGGTTATACTGATACTGATTGGACTGGAGATTGTAATGATAGAAAATAAACTTTTGGTGGAACATTTTTCTTGGGTGAATATTGTGTGAGTTGGAATAGTAATAAAAATAGTTTAGTAACTTGGTGTATATAGGAATCAAAATATGCTGCATCTACACAATCTTGTACTTAGATTTTTTTTGGATGAAAGTTTATCAAGAATATTTTAAAGTAAAATTTTTTAAACCATTGATGATAAATTATGAAAATCATAGTTCAATTGATATTTCTAAAAATCATGTCCAACATTCAATATCAGAACACATTGACATAATGTTTACTTTATAAAAGAGAATTTTTTTGTTGGAGATGTTTTCCTAGATTATATCTTAATGAAGTATTAAAATACTATTATATTCCCAAAAGTAATTCGAAAATAATGGTTTGTTGATTTGGGGCTGAAACATTAGGTTCATCCTACTCCAATGACTTCTTAATTCTCATAAGGAATTCCATCACCATGAAAATGGGGGAGAGAAAGTAAAAAATTTATACTTTGTAAGAAGTTTTTAATTATCATTATTTTATTAATCTTAATCTATGGTTATTAGATAATGGTAGAGATAATAATTAAAGGGGATAGAAAAAATAAAAGTAAAAAAATATAGAACTTGGGGGAGTTTATCTTTACATGTATGAATAAACAATTATCATCAAGGGATGGAATTCCTTAAAAAAATTAATTTATCCAGTAGTGTGGTGTTAGGATACTCTCTTCTAAGAAAGGATATGTTTTAATTAAAGTTTAAAACATTGAGTTTTTCCAAAAATATTTTTTGAAAAAGTTTGAGTGTTTGAAAATGGTAACTTATAAATATTTTTAATGACATTCATCACAAAAATATAAAGGGGATGATTGAAGAACATTTTTTATGTTTTGTTTTTAATAAATTTTTTATTTTTTGAAAACAAATCTTCTATAAAAGAACATTTTTGAAAAATAAGTGAATGTTTCTAAATTTTATAACAAGAAAACTAATGGGATAAGTTTTTTTTTAGAAATTTGTTTTCCCGAAACAGAGGATCAGACTGAGCATCACCAGACATAGTGTCACGGACTGAGAAACATCAATTATATAATTTTTTAGAAAAATGAAATTGTTTTTTGGAAACAGCATTGGTCAGATATTCATCAACATGAATTTCCAGATCTATCAAACATAATGTGTGTTATAAAGTAAGTACATAGAGTGAAATAATGTAACACCCCGAGCTTCCACGATACGCTTCTCATTCAATAATGCAATATCTTGCATTGTACGCAACTTCGAGTTCTAAAACACTGCGACTAATAAAAGTAGCCATTATGAATAGTAATAACTACTTTTTAAAATTATAGAAATTTTATATTTCAAAATGGACTTCGTTTTTGTATTTGTAATATCAAAATTATCCAAAGTTGAATTTTCTGAGAACTTCCAATTTTTTATGAATAGTGAAAATTACTTAAAACAACTTTTTTAATCAAAATAATTTATAGTGATAAGTTATACTATTGAGTGGTTTTAAAGTTTAATTAGAATATATTTTTACCATTTTATCCAATGGTGTTCATTATAATTAATTTAACATTGAAATTGGACAAAAACAATTGCCAATCTTTTGATATAAATTGTTTCTTAAAAACACGCTATTTGTTGTGACAGCGGGAATTAATTATAAAATTAATTAATGAATCTTATATGTTTGGAATTTTTTAAAATAGACATCATTTTTGAATTCGGAATATCAATTATACCTTAGGGTGAAATTTTGGCATTATTCTGAAAAACTTCAATTTTTGATGAATAGTCAAACCACTAAGTGGTAGTTAAATAACTGATTTTTCCTTTAAATGAAATATTACCACTTCTGTGATTTGATTTTCAAAAATCCGACATACATGGTTGTCATTAAAAAGTAAAATGTGGTTCAATGAGATTAAAATAATTTTTGGTGAATAATAACTTTTAAGTTCTTAATCACGATTAGAGGTAATTAGTGTAGTTTAAGGTAAAAATAATGTTTTAATAATATGAGATGAGCTTGAAACATGTCCTACCCTCATTGGATGTGCCATGGCCGACCAAGAAAATCCATGGGTCAACTTGGGGACCCCATGGAGCCACTTTAGTTGGAAAATGACATAAATACCTTTTATTTAATGTTAAAGTAAAAAATGACACAAACATAAAATGTTTTACTAAAACAATTTTTACATGGAGTTATACAAGTCATATTTTTGACTATAAATAGTCATTGGAAATATAAAATGATTTCCTACATCATAGTATTTTTTTTATAATTTTTAGACATTAAATAAATTAAATTATTTATGACATCATTATGATGCAGCGATGACTTCATTATTTAACGATTTTAATAAAATGAAAAGATAATGTAAAATCCAAGACTTACACTTGTCCAAAGACTATTGGATGGGTATATTTCGAACCCTTATCACCTTAGCCACAAATTATATAAGTGTGGGACCTTTAGAATCCGAAATGCATTGTATAATAATGTAAACTTCCCTTACTTTCCAAGAGTGCCCCCCTCTCCTCTTATAAAAGGCCCCCAACTCTACCACCTCATTCACACTTTCAATCCATTTGGCTCGGCCAAACTCTGCCCAAATACTCTCCCAACTTCCCTCCCTTACTTCTAGAAGCCTCACTTTGGGCAGAATGCTTCCCAAGTAAGCCTTTGGCTCAAATCAAAAAGAGTTACCCAATTTTTAAGGTAATGTCTTCTCTAATGTTGTTTTGTTTTATTTTGATTCTCCAACCCCTTAAACTCTTTTCATTCCTTTCTTTTGTAACAACACCAGTATATACAATATACTAGGATGTTTTTATGATAAGTATTTGGTTTACACTTACACACACCTTCGTCTAATGGTTAAAGAACATACTGTTTCTGTGGGTGGCGAAATACTGCCTCACGAAACGATGATTGTTCAAATTCTTTTAACACCTATAATGGTGGCCATTTTTATGACACTATTTTCATATATGATATATATATTATGTTTATGTTTTCTTTATGCATCTGTATTTCTCATTTATGGCATACTTTATGATTTCCAATATGGGTAAACGCGATAATTTCATTTTAGGAAGTGCGGACTACCGCCCCCTCAAAGTGATGTGAATCGTTAATGCCATATGTGGGATGTATAAAGGATGGAGTAAATGATATTATATATGATATTATACTGTAAATATATTATACCTTTATATAATTATGATTTCATTCCATTAAATACGAAATAGAAATGAAAGTAGTGTTCATGTGTACGTACGGCTTACCGTCTCCATGAACGGTGCATTTCATTTCTTACCTCTAAATGTTAAGTAATATTATGAATGAATGTATATACTGGACATATATGATATATATGACATCTAAATCATGAATATAATTCTGGAGATAATGGATATTCTACCACATAAATAACTTGTAATTATAAGAAGTTTATTGTTGACTCAAGTACCAAAGATCGACAAAACGACCGTTATTAACTTAAATAATTACATAATGTTCATAACATGGTAATAAGTGATATAAAAGGAATAATGAACATGAAAAAGGTTCTTAAGTAAATAGAAATTAACTCTAGTTTATTATTCAGGAGGTTAAAGAACGGTCGAGTCAGGACAAGACGCAAGGTAAGGGAACTTCTTAACCCAACTTCCATTCTTTGGGTTAATCTCCTACTTTCAAATTATGTCATGATATTATTATGTATTATTTTGTATTTTTACTTTCTTTATGTGTACCTATAGTGAATACACATAATAGATCTATTTTATTTTAAAAATGATCTTTTTAAGGACTTCGTCTCAATCTTCTTTCATTGAGGCATATTTTGTTTTATACACAAATTTCTTTTATACGGTGTATAAACCCCTTTGACTTTTACGTTTATTCAAAAGGTTTTCTTTTATAATTATGTGATTTTTAAATGGTTTCAAAAAAATGACATTTCTCTCTAATATATGAAAATCCAGTGCAAATGTATACGTATTTAATGCAAGCTTAAAAATGTTTTCAGAAAACCCGACTCTCGAGTGTGGTAGACAAGAAGGGATTGGGAGTGGACCCATCATGGCCTATAATTAGTCGAGCAGTCTCAGAATTAGTTATTTTGTTTCTAGAAGCTTGCATAATGTTTTCTGAAAAACACTGGAGTATATTTGAGCAATTTTGAACATAAGTATCTTCTAAAAAAATTGCATCGGTAGGTCTCATGAGACAACTAGACGTGGAATTGGCCGAGGCCCTTTCCCAATTTTATTTATGGTTTTGGCCGAGGCCTTAATCATTTTAGGCGTCTTGGCCGAGGCCTTGACAAAATGTTTCAGAATTTCTGGCATTATTCATTCCATCATTATGAAAGTGGTTATTGATATTGCATGGGATTATTCGATTAGTAGAATATCCATGTGAGTAATAAATGGCATTATTGAATTTTATTTTTGCCATATTATGCTAAAGTTCAAGTTTAAAAAGGCTTTTGTTTTAGTTATACATTGCCTTAAATGTTAATGGTTATTTATGAAAGCTTCCGCAATATTTTTATCCTTACTGAGCATCTGAGCTCACCCCTTTCAATGTTTTAATATTTTCCAGGATGTGAAGAAGTATTTTATGAATGACCTACAGGGATAGTCAGAAGAGGATATGAGTGTGGACTATGGAGACTTTGTTATTGTATTTTTTCACTTTATGATGTAATGTAACATTTATGAATGTATCTAGTGTTTCCAAAGCTACTAAACTAATCGGTCTTTCGAGACTTGATCTTTTGTGATCATGCCAATGTTACGAAGTAATGCACCGACTCCGGGTAGCTGGGGTCGGGGCGTTACAGTTGGTATCAGAGGCAGTTTCGTACTAACCTTGGAAGTTGGATTTAGATAAACTCTGATTAGAGCACATAGCCCAAAGATAGACTTTGAGGGTTGGTATAGAAGAACTTCCTAGAATTTTGTTATTGTAGACATTTTGTGAGTTTTCCGAGCAATACATCCCTGTCTGGATACGAGCAGGTAGAGGCGGCTCTGGCACAGATGTACCTAGGGGTAAAACTCGAAAAGACCTGTAACAGCCCAAGATTTTATGAAAAATATTCTTTTTAATTTCACTAATGTCTTGTGTTGTACGCAACACAAAAAGGAGCTTGCACAACACGCATCCTTGACTTGCCTTGCATTACACGCAATCGCGACCTTCCTCGATAGCGTGTGTAGTACGCAATAACGAGTTTCACTAAACAGCGATATGCTATTAAAATATTAAAACTAGCCGTTATGAATAGTAATAACCACTTTTTAAAATTCTGTAAATCTTATTTTTCAAAATGAACTTCATTTTTGGATTCGGAGTATCGAATTTAGCCTAAGGTGAAATTTTGGTACTTTTCGGATAACTTTCATATTCTGATGAATAGTGAAAATTACTAAATTATAATTAAAAACAAATTTTTTAATCGAAATAATTAATAGTGATAAATCATTAATTTGAGTGGTTTTAAAGTATATTTAGAATATATTTTTACAATTTAATACAATGTTGGTCATTGGATGTAATTTCACATTTAAACCAGACATAATCAAGTGTCAATCTTTTGATAGATATTGTTTCTTAAAAACACGCTATTTGTTTTAACAGCGGGATTTAATTATAAAATTAATTAATGCAACTTTTATGTAATGAATTTGGTAAAATAGACTTCATTTTTGAATTCGGAATATGAAATATAGCTTGGGATGAAATTTTGGCACTGTTCTGAAAAACATCAATTTTTGATGAATAGTGAAACTACTAAGTGGTAGTTAAAAAACTGAATTTTTCATAAAACTTAATTTGACCGCTTCTGTAAATGGAATTTCAAAAATCTGAGAGACACGGTTGATGTCAGTAAGTAAAATGTGGTTCAATGAGATGAAAATAATTTTTGGTGAATAGTAACTTTTTACTTTTTTTTACCGCGGTTAATAGTAAATAGGGTAACTAAGGGTAAATATGATATTAATATTACCCTAACACATGTCCTAATCCTATTGGACAAGTGTATTTCGACCAAAAACAAACTTAGTAATAAAATATGACCATTTAGGCCCACTTGGATTAGATTAGGACATTTATTATTAATTTATTTAAAGAAGGGTTAAAATAGTTAAAATCAATGTTTAATAAGTAAATCATTTTTAATATGGGGTTATACATAAAATAAATTCTATTGTAAATATTAATTAGAAAGATAAAAAGATTTACTACATGATGGTATTTTATTTGTAATTTTTAGACATCAAATAATTTAATTTATTTATGACACAATGATGATGCAGTAATTATCTTATTAATGAAATATTGACATAATTGATGTTATAAACACCAAAATAAATATAATTTGAGACTTTTTATGAATTCCACTAATTTTCTAGGTTACTATGATATATTAGTGTTGATTTAATCAACTTGGTTCTAACAAATAATTCTGTTATGACTTTCACAAAAATCATGTATCAAATAGTGTCAAAATTGACACAAAATAGTTTTTAAATCAAATATTATATTATTAATTGTTATTTTTTTCCTAAAAATCTAAGGTTCGGCAAAATTACTTAGATAAGGATATATGTATTAATAATATACAATTTGGGGTTCGTTTGGTATGTTATAGTAAGTTTATTAACCATATAATGTAAGAAAACAAAAAGACACGGTAAAAGTAAAATTATTTAACTTAGAGTTAAATCTAATTGATAAGGTTAAAATAATAACCTAAACTTTTCTAAATCTTATTGGTTGATAGGATTTCGATCCATCCCCACTTTAGCTTCGAAATAAGACCCTTTGGAACCATTATAAACCGATTTTGACTTTAATATAAAATAATATTTTGAGATATTCCTAAGGTGCCCCTCTCCTCCCTTATAAAAGGACACCTCCTCCCCCTCCTCCTCACACCAATTTGAGCACTCAAGCTCGGCCAACCCCTGCCAAAATCTCTTCTAAACTTCCCTAAAAACATCCTAGAGGTTCTTTTCTTCCTCAAAGACCAATTTTAGTGCCCTAAGAGGAGGTCTCAAAGAGGCACTTCAAATAAGAGGTAATTACCGTTACCAATTCTTTCATCTTTATTTCTTCTTCCACTTCTTCTTCTTAGGTTGTTTCATTATGAATTAATAACATCAGTATCACTCATATACTGATATGTTATTATAAGTATGAAACAACCCTATTTCACCATCTATCCATCCTATGAAAAAAGAAATCACCGCGCGTGCGTACGTACGGAATACCGTCTCCACGCCGTGGTGTAATCTATTTTCCACCACCACCTTACATGGATGGGTATAATGGTGTAAAGAATAACTATACATAGTTATTACAACATAATATTGATTCTTATATATTGTATAATCCACTCCAATTCAATTCAATATTTATAGAAATGATATCATCGCTCGTGCATACGTACGGACTACCGTCTCCACGACGCGATGAGATTCATTCTCCATGTTAACCATTTAAGAATGATTATAATGTATATATAAGAAATAATAATGAAATATATGACATTATAAAGCTACTGGATTTATGTATATATATACATATGTATGTCATCTACTTACTTCCATTTCAAGACAATAAGGAAAGGAAAACAGCGTTCATGCGTACGTACGGACTACCGTCTCCATGAACGGTGTTTTTCATTTTATTTATCTACCTATTATATATATATATATACTGAATATATATGATATATAAATCATATTTTATATTCTTGAAGTGATTAAATCATGATATAAGTAATAATGATGTCAAGAACAACAAGTCAAAACACCTACGATAAATGAAACGATTTTACCCAAAACGCTTCTTTAACATGGAATTTACAAAAGAACGGGTAATATAATGTCATAAGTGAACCATGTATGATATCATAACAATGAATATGATTCTATAATAAGTCAATAACATGATTTAAATCATTATACAGGAGGTTCGGACACTTACAAAGCAAGTCGGACCTAAGGTATGGGAAATATCACAATCTTATTTTTATCCGAGATTGTTTATTCGTAAGTATTTACTGGGGTGTATTTTATCATCCACATCCATGTTTCATAAATATGTAATATTATTTCCATCCACCTACAATTGTTTAAATCCATTTTTACCCTTCGGTGAGTTTTTAGTAAAATAAATGAAAGGAATCTTTTGTCGTTTTTCGTACGAGGTACTTTTTGACCTTTCCGACAAAAGTACGACGAAAGTTTTTTTTAACTTATACGGCACGAACGGATTTCTACTGTTTTATAGAGCCTTATTTTCATGAAGCTTCCTATAAAAGATTTCATGACTATTTTCAATAAAATCTCTTTCTTTTAAAATTGCATGATGTTTTGTGAAAAGAAATTGATTTTGAAGAAGAAAGGATATTTTCCTCAAGAATTCAATTCAAGTGTTTTATCAAAATTATTTTCCATCTAAGATAATAAAGGGTTCTGTTTCTATCCATATTTTTACATGGATTTGACTATGTTGTGATGGAATTATGTTTATGAATTCCTTTATCTTATATGAATTGATTTATGATGTCATGATGTTTCAAGAATCCCATTTTTGTTACATGTGTTATGCGATGATGTATGTTTTATGATTATGTGGCACACATAAGAAAGGATTCATTATAAGATGGGTGGGACCTATATCTCCCTCCAATGCATTGGGTAAAGATTTTATATCTCATGAGATAGACATGGCTGAAATGGTAGGTTATACCGGTTCAGTGAAACAGGACTGAAACGAGGGTTACTCGCTTCAGAAAGGGACTTTGTCCACTAAGATAGTCTTGGCAATGAGTCATGACTAACAAGAAATGATTTTCTAGGATTATGTGTGCATGCCACAAAGTTTCAAGTTTCATGTTATGATTATGGGGATCTCATTATCACTTCTATGATTTATCCCATGTTATGATATTATGAGCTCTTTTGCAGGTTAAGATTTCCAAAAGCTATGTTCTTATGTATATGATGTGATTGATATTTCTTTTGTTTACCCTTACTGAGAATTTGAGCTCACCCTTTTATGTTTTCTTTTCCCCAGGATATAAAGAAAGGTTTTTAGGTAAAAAAAAAGGGAAGATCTTTATGGGAGATATTGAAGATCTTTCACCACGATTAGAAGATTACGTTCTGAGTTTCCAAAGACACTAAACTATTACGGTCCTTGTGTGTGTGTTTTTGTAATGTACTAAGTATTCCGCAAAAGTAATGTAATGTCAATGTACGTCAAGATACGGGTCTCTACAGTTGGTAACAGAGGAAAGGTTTAGTCAACCTTTGGAAACTAGGATGCGAAAACGTTAGTGATATCCCTAGAGATATTTCTAAGGTATGTCTAGGGATGTCCCTAAGGATAAGTATACGTATAGGATATAATCCTAGAACTACGATAACGATCTTATAATTTAACCTAAGATGTTAGATATTAAGGGTACTCCCCCTTTACTATGTTGTTTTCCCTAGCATGATTTTTGCCTCTCACACTATTCTTTTTTGGGTTTTAGAAAATGGCTGGAAACAATATGATTCACGATAATGGAGGATATGATGGACAATGGAATGATATTCTTCATAGTGAAATGGGATTTGGAAGTCCAAACATCATTATTATGCCGAATCAGCAATCTCATAATATGATCAATAAAGTAAAATTTGGTAAGTTTCCTGACTCGGCTAACAAGAGAAAGATGGAGTTTTATGATGATCATAGAGGAAAGAAAGTTCAATTTCCCCTATGTAAATCATGTGGGAAGAGGCATCAAGGAGAATGTTTCAAAGGAACTGGAAGATGCTTTGGGTGTGGAAAAGAAGGACATAAAGCAAGTAAGTGCAAAGGAAAAGGTTCAGTTAACACCATGGATGAGGATAATGGTATTGCTACGACATCAACAATGGTTAAATGTTTTAAATGTGGAATGTACGGGCATTATGCAAACCAATACCCTAAGAGAAAGTCTCATGAAGATAACCAGTATGGTCGTATGGGAAGTATTTATGTTGATGATGATGAAGAGACTACAAATGATATGTGAGATGAAAGAATTATTGAAGCTCGGTCAATGGTTTAAGAAGGTAGTGGAATGATTACATGTTTATCAAGTGTAATGTTGTACTATAGAATAAAAAGACATCTAAGGATTGTTACACTGTTGTCTTTCCTTAAGTTTTGAAAGTTTATGATGAATGGTATGAGTAACAATGAAAGGTTATTCAGATATTTTTTTGGAAAGTGGATGATATGCGCATAATGAAGGGATAAAGAGAATCTAATATGTTTGATAGTATTCATGAGCTCATGATTGATATAAGGACTAAGTGATATCATGGTTTGAGTATATAGAATTTTGAGGATTTCGGTATGTGAAAAGTGTTAACTTTTAACTGCATTCAAGTTTTCACTAAGGTTCAATGGGTATTCAAGAGAGTACAAGATTAAGGCCTTTGAATGTTTGGAATGTGACCAACAAGATATATCTTATGATATATGGGGATCAACGATGGTATTAAATCTCTGGTAATCGTTTTCACTATGTTATGAGAATGGACTGCAGTATTATGGATAAGCCTAAAGATTGGAATGGATTATGTTGGACATAAGTTAGTATTGTTTAAGGATATAAGTTTTTTCGATATTATTTATGGGATGTTATAGTAATATAGTTTTAGAAAAAGGAAAACCTACAGGACGGGCGACAGCCCATCGCTTCGGACAAGGCTGTGGGAATCGAACCCACAACCGAAGTGCGACTGGCCTTTATCGCCTACCACTGGCCTACAGGAAGTCCCTGTTTAGTAGAAACTAGTTTTGTTATATTAATAAGTATGATATATGAAGTATAAGTCCATTTTAGGAACAATATATGATTAATCTCACTATAGATCGACTTATGTATATAATTTTTTCTAACCTTTTGTTTGAGACAGATGGAATGACCCGTCATTCTATCACATGATCTGCTAACACTTCACAAATAACAAATTCAACTTCACTTATTTAAGAGATGAAGTTGAAATTGTTAAAGGAACGAACAACAATGAGGTTGTACCAACATAAAGTAAGTATTTATTCTAATTCAAATTCTTTAACTTTAGGGAAACGATCTTGAAAACCAAAAATGTTGTCCTAGTGATCTTATATCTGATGAATCAGATGGTACCTTAGATCGTCACAAATTTATGGCTTTGTGATTACTGGCTTTTCCATAGCCATGTTCTCTACCACTCTCCATCAGAACATGATGGTTAGATTTTTCTTCCATATCCATATTTTCACCTATGTGGAAACCCAGTGATTCGTTTATTTGGGTAACCGTTAAGTTTCATACTTTTGTTTTAAAATATTGGTTTTGGTATTCCATTTTACGATGTGGGTTTCTATTAAATAAACTTTCGAATAGTAAACCATTTATAACCCCGACGAATTTCGAGGGCGAAATTCATTTTAAGGGGGGTAGAATGTAACAGCCCAAGATTTTATGAAAAATATTCTTTTTAATTTCACTAATGTCTTGTGTTGTACGCAACACAAAAAGGAGCTTGCACAACACGCATCCTTGACTTTCCTTGCATTACACGCAATCGCGACCTTCCTCGATAGCGTGTGTAGTACGCAATAACGAGTTTCACTAAACAGCGATATGCTATTAAAATATTAAAACTAGCCGTTATGAATAGTAATAACCACTTTTTAAAATTCTGTAAATCTTATTTTTCAAAATGAACTTCATTTTTGGATTCGGAGTATCAAATTTAGCCTAAGGTGAAATTTTGGTACTTTTCGGATAACTTTCATATTCTGATGAATAGTGAAAATTACTAAATTATAATTAAAAACAACTTTTTTAATCGAAATAATTAATAGTGATAAATCATTAATTTGAGTGGTTTTAAAGTATATTTAGAATATATTTTTACAATTTAATACAATGTTGGTCATTGGATGTAATTTCACATTTAAACCAGACATAATCAAGTGTCAATCTTTTGATAGATATTGTTTCTTAAAAACACGCTATTTGTTTTAACAGCGGGATTTAATTATAAAATTAATTAATGCAACTTTTATGTAATGAATTTGGTAAAATAGAATTCATTTTTGAATTCGGAATATGAAATATAGCTTGGGATGAAATTTTGGCACTGTTCTGAAAAACATCAATTTTTGATGAATAGTGAAACTACCAAGTGGTAGTTAAAAAACTGAATTTTTCATAAAACTTAATTTTACCGCTTCTGTAAATGGAATTTCAAAAATCCGAGAGACACGGTTGATGTCAGTAAGTAAAATGTGGTTCAATGAGATGAAAATAATTTTTGGTGAATAGTAACTTTTTACTTTTTTTTACCGTGGTTAATAGTAAATAGGGTAACTAAGGGTAAATATGATATTAATATTATCCTAACACATGTCCTAATCCTATTGGACAAGTGTATTTCGACCAAAAACAAACTTAGGAATAAAATATGACCATTTAGGCCCACTTGGAATAGATTAGGACATTTATTATTAATTTATTTAAAGGAGGGTTAAAATAGTTAAAATCAAAGTTTAATAAGTAAATCATTTTTAATATGGGGTTATACATAAGATAAATTCGTTTGTAAATATTCATTAGAAAGCTAAAACGATTTACTACATGATGGTATTTTATTTGTAATTTTTAGACATCAAATAATTTAATTTGTTTATGACACAATGATGATGTAGTAATTATCTTATTAATGAAATATTGACATAATTGATGTTATAAACACCAAAATAAATATAATTTGAGACTTTTTATGAATTACACTAATTTTCTAGGTTACTATGATATATTAGTGTTTATTTAATCAACTTGGTTCTAACAAATAATTCTGTTATGACTTTCACAAAAATCATGTATCAAATAGTGTCAAAATTGACACAAAATAGTTTTTAAATCAAATATTATATTATTAGTTGTTATTTTTTTCCTAAAAATCTAAGGTTCGGCCAAATGACTTAGATAAGGATATATGTATTAATAATATACAATTTGGGGTTCGTTTGGCATGTTATAGTAAGTTTATTAACCATATAATGTAAGAAAACAAAAAGACACGGTAAAAGTTAAATTATTTAACTTAGAGTTAAATCTAATTGATAAGGTTAAAATAATAACCTAAACTTGTCTAAATCTTATTGGTTGATAGGATTTCGATCCATCCCCACTTTAGCTTCTAAATAAGACCCTTTGGAACCATTATAAACCGATTTTGACTTTAATATAAAATAATATTTTGAGATATTCCTAAGGTGCCCCTCTCCTCCCTTATAAAAGGACACCTCCTCCCCCTCCTCCTCACACCAATTTGAGCACTCAAGCTCGGCCAACCCCTGCAAAAATCTCTTCTCCACTTCCCTAAAAACATCCTATAGGTTCTGTTCTTCCTCAAAGACCAATTTTAGTGCCCTAAGAGGAGGTCTCAAAGAGGCACTTCAAAGAAGAGGTAATTACCGTTACCAATTCTTTCATCTTTATTTCTTCTTCCACTTCTTCTTCTTAGGTTGTTTCATTATGAAGTAATAACATCAGTATCACTCATATACTGATATGTTATTATATGTATGAAACAACCCTATTTTACCATCTATCCATCCTATGGAAAAAGAAATCACCACGCGTGCGTACGTACGGAATACCGTCTCCACGCCGTGGTGTAATCTATTTTCCACCACCACCTTACATGGATGGGTATAATGGTGTAAAGAATAACTATACATAGTTATTAAAACATCATATTGATTCTGATATATTGTATAATCCACTCCAATTCAATTCAATATTTATAGAAATGATATCATCGCTCGTGCGTACGTACGGACTACCGTCTCCACGACGCGATGAGATTCATTCTCCATGTTAACCATTTAAGAATGATTATAATGTATATATAAGAAATAATAATGAAATATATGACATTATAAAGCTACTGGATTTATGTATATATATACATATGTATGTCATCTACTTACTTCCATTTCATGACAATAAGGAAAGGAAAACAGCGTTCATGCGTACGTACGGACTACCGTCTCCATGAACGGTGTTTTTCATTTTATTTATCTACCTATTATATATATATATATACTGAATATATATGATATATAAATCATATTTTATATTCTGTAAGTGATTAAATCATGATATAAGTAATAATGATGTCAAGAACAACAAGTCAAAACACCTACGATAAATGAAACGATTTTACCCAAAACGCTTCTTTAACATGGAATTTACAAAAGAACGGGTAATATAATGTCATAAGTGAACCATATATGATATCATAACAATGAATATGATTCTGTAATAAGTCAATAACATGATTTAAATCATTATACAGGAGTTTCGGACACTTACAAAGCAAGTCGGACCAAAGGTAAGGGAAATATCACAATCTTATTTTTATCCGAGATTGTTTATTCGTAAGTATTTACTGGGGTGTATTTTATCATCCACATCCATGTTTCATAAATATGTAATATTATTTCCATCCACCTACAATTGTTTAAATCCATTTTTACCCTTCGGTGAGTTTTTAGTAAAAGAAATGAAAGGAATCTTTTGTCGTTTTTCGTACGAGGTACTCTTTGACCTTTCCGACAAAAGTACGAAGAATGTTTTTTTTAACTTATACGGCACGAACGGATTTCTACTGTTTTATAAAGCCTTATTTTCATGAAGCTTACTATAAAAGATTTCATGACTATTTTCAATAAAATCTCTTTCTTTTAAAATTGCATGATGTTTTGTGAAAAGAAATTGATTTTGAAGAAGAAAGGATATTTTCCTCAAGAATTCAATTCAAGTGTTTTATCAAAATTATTTTCCATCTAAGATAATAAAGGGTTCTGTTTCTATCCATATTTTTACATTGATTTGACTATGTTGTGATGGAATTATGTTTATGAATTCCTTTATCTTATATGAATTGATTTATGATGTCATGATGTTTCAAGAATCCCATTTTTGTTACATGTGTTATGCGATGATGTATGTTTTAGGATTATGTGGCACACATAAGAAAGGATTCATTATAAGTTGGGTGGGACCTATATCTCCCTCCAATGCATTGGGTAAAGATTTTATATCTCATGATATAGACATGGCTGAAATGGTAGGTTATACCGGTTCAGTGAAACAGGACTGAAACGAGGGTTACTCGCTTCAGAAAGGGACTTTGTCCACTAAGATAGTCTTGGAAATGAGTCATGACTAACAAGAAATGATTTTCTATGATTATGTGTGCATGCCACAAAGTTTCAAGTTTCATGTTATGATTATGGGGATCTCATTTTCACTTCTATGATTTATCCCATGTTATGATATTATGAGCTCTTTTGCAGGTTAAGATTTCCAAAAGCTATGTTCTTATGTATATGATGTGATTGATATTTCTTTTGTTTACCCTTACTGAGCATTTGAGCTCACCCTTTTATGTTTTATTTTCCCCAGGATATAAAGAAAGGTTTTTAGGTAAAAAAAAAGGGAAGATCTTTATGGGAGATATTGAAGATCTTTCACCATGATTAGAAGATTACGTTCCGAGTTTCCAAAGACACTAAACTATTACGGTCCTTGTGTGTGTGTTTTTGTAATGTACTAAGTATTCCGCAAAAGTAATGTAATGTCAATGTACGTCAAGATATGGGTCTCTACAACACCTCTTTGAGCTAGACTCGAACGGGAACTGGTGCACGACAATGGGCCTTGCTACACTCTTGGTTACGACACTCCCGGGGGATATGCTTAGGATAATTCTCATTTTCTTTACAAACCACTATGAAAGGTTATGAGTATATACTTCCTCAAAGAAAACATTTTTTATGATTATGGATTATGACCATAAATAGTTAAATTTATGTTAAGTATTTTACAAGTATGGAATTATGTATTTTGATTCATAAACTAATCTAGTTTATGCCATTGTTTAGAAATGGCACCTAGTGGAAGTAATGGAAACCGTATCAATGCACACACTCCGTGTAGGGATTTCCCTCCTGATCAAGATAATTATTGTGGATCTGGAGATACAACTGGTGCTGATCAACTTATTACCATACTGGGACAACTCACTCAGGTTATGAATAATAACCTTACTCGTATGGAACACCCTGATCCGCAACGTGGAGGATCAATGTTAGACCGCTTCATGAGGCAACAACCACCAACATTTAATGGGGGTAAAAATCCATTAGTAGCTGAGCAATGGATATACTCCTTAGAGAAAATATTCCACGCCTTGCGGAGTAGTGAAAGGGAAAAGGTTATCATGGCAGTTTACCGCCTCACTGGAGATGCTGATCAATGGTGGTCATTGATTCAAAACACAAAGGAAGATGATGACATATCGAATATGGAATTGAGGGAGTTCAAAGATCTTTTCTTAGAAAAATACTTTCCTCATGACCATAGAGCAGATATGGAAAGGAAATTTCTGAGTCTGAGGAAGAAGGAGGATGAGAATGTCGCAAAGTATGAGGCCAACTTTACAAGGTTAGCGAGGTATGCTGCAGATTATATACGTAACCCAAGGAGTAAGATTGATCGTTTCTTTGATGGGTTAAAACCATTTCTCTGTCGAGCTTTAGTATCACAATCCTTATCATCATACGAAGATATTGTCTCGTGTGCTATCAAGACAGAAAAAGAATTCTCTAAGTCTTATGACAACAAAGTAAATCAAGAGAAGAAGAGAACGGTGGAACAAGAGACAGATAAAGGGAAAAGGGGAAAGAAGGATTTTCCATTATGTGATAATTGTGGGAAGAATCACCCTGGTACTTGCCTAAAAGGGATGGGAGTTTGTTATAAATGTGGAGAAAAGGGTCACCAGGCTCATGATTGCAAGGGAAAGAAAGAGGCTATCAAAGTTGAATGCTACAATTGTAGAGAAATGGGTCATTATGCAAATGAATGTCCTAAGCGTCAGGGAAACTTACCTCAGAAAAGGCCAAGGGATCAAGGACAATCTTATGCTATTACTACAGTTGAAGCAGAATAACTAATGTAATGGTACTTTTGGACTCATGGGTTATATTCTGGTTATTAGAATAAAGTGATATATATATATAAGGATTGTACTGCAGTACTTGTTGATTTCAATAAGGTTTTAATATGATGAAGGTAATTATATTTTTAGTATGTGACAATAAGAGAAACTTTACTTTGTTTGGGGAATCTGATAAATTGATTTTGGAATTAAGAGACCTTTTAGAGAAAGTCTGGACAGAGGTATATTGGATAATTATAAAGGTTGGAGTGGATTAAGTTGATCTTTGGATAGTATTGTTTAAGGTTAAAACATTTCTGAAGATTATTTTTGGAATATTATAATACTATAGTTTTAGTAAAAGGACAACCTGCAGGGTGGGGCATAACCCATCGCGTCGGACAAAGCTGCAGGAATCGAACCCACAATCATAGTGCGACAGGCCTTTATTTCCTACCACTAGCCTACAGGAAGTCCCTGGTTATTACAAAATAATTTTACTAATCTAAATGGTATGTGTTAACATTTGGAACCTTATACAATTAGGATAAGTATAATATTTTTGAGTTTTATTATCTTTTTGAGTGAAAGATGAGTTGAAGGTTGAAAATCTAATTGTCAAGCATAAATATATATATACCTATCTCTTATTCAATGAATAAATTAATTCTTAAACTTTAGTAAAGGGATATTAAAACAAAAAAAATGTGTCATCCTAATACCTTATGTCTTGTTGAACTGATGATATTTTAAATCAACATAGAATGAAGTCTTTGAGGCCCTCAATTTGACAGTTGATTGTGATTGATGACCTTAATCACTCCATAAAAATATTTACGTTTTTCCTCCAATTATATGTCTTTAATTGCCACCAATGTTCTCCTAATCGAGATCATAATTGGGTGGTGACTTTTTCATTTCCCTTTCCCTCTTATTAAGGCTAAATTTTATTAATCTTACTTTCGATGTGGGTTTTCCATAAAGGTATTTTCTCTTTTCAACCTTTTATTTTCAAAGAAAAATTTCAAATTGCGAGGACGCAATTTATTGAAGGAGGGGAGAATGTAACACCCCGAGCTTCCATGATACGCTTCTCATTCAATAATGCAATAGCTTGCATTGTACGCAACTTCAAGTTCTAAAACACCGCGACTAATCAATGTAGCTGTTATGAATAGTAATAACCACTTTTTAAAATTATAGAAATTTTATATTTCAAAATGGACTTCATTTTTGTATTCGTAATATCGAAATTATCCAAAGTTGAATTTTCTGAGAACTTCCAATTTTTTATGAATAATGAAAATTAATTAAAACAACTTTTTTAATCAAAATAATTTGTAGTGATAAGTTATACTATTTAGTGGTTTTAAAGTATAATTAGAATATATTTTTACCATTTTATCCAATGGTGTTCATTAGAATTAATTTAACATTGAAATTGGACATAAACAATTTCCAATCTTTTGATATAAATTGTTTCTTAAAAACACGCTATTTGTTGTGATAGCGGGAATTAATTATAAAATTAATTAATTCAACTTATATGTTTGGAATTTTGTAAAATAGACATCATTTTTGAATTCGGAATATCAATTATAGCTTAGGGTGAAATTTTGGCATTATTCTGAAAAACTTCAATTTTGATGAATAGTGAAACCACTAAGTGGTAGTTAAATAACTGATTTTTCCTTTAAATGAAATATTACCACTTCTGTGATTTGATTTTCAAAAATCCGACATACATGGTTGTCATTAAGAATTAAAATGTGGTTCAATGAGATTAAAATAATTTTTGGTGAATAGTAACTTTTAAGTTCTTAATCACGATTAGAGGTAATTAGTGTAGTTTAAGGTAAAAATAATGTTTTAATAATATGAGATGAGCTTGACACATGTCCTACCCTCATTGGATGTGCCATGGCCGACCAAGACAATCCATGGGTCAACTTGGGGACCCCATGGAGCCACTTTAGTTGGAAAATGACATAAATACCTTTTATTTAATGTTAAAGTAAAAAATGACACAAACATAAAATGTTTTACTAAAACAATTTTTACATGGAGTTATACAAGTCATATTTTTGACTATAAATAGTAATTGGAAAGCTAAAAAGATTTTATACATCATAGTAGTTTTTTTATAATTTTTAGACATTAAATAAATTAAATTATTTATGACATCATTATGATGCAGCGATGACATCATTATTTAACGATTTTAATAAAATGAAAAGATAAGGTACCATCCAAAACATACACTTGTCCAAAGACTATTTGATGGGTAGATTTAGAACCCTTATCACCTTAGCCACAAATTATATAAGTTTGGGACCTTTAGAATCCGAAATTTATTGTATAATAATGTAAACTTTCCTTACTTTCCAAGAGTGCCCCTCCTCTCCTCTTATAAAAGGCCCCCACCTCTACCACCTCATTCACACTTTCAATCCATTTGGCTCGGCCAACCTCTGCCCAAATACTCTCCCAACTTCCCTCCCTTACTCCTAGAAGCCTCACTTTGGTCATAATTCTTCCCAAGGAAGCCTTTGGCTCAAATCAAAAAGAGTTACCCGATTTTTAAGGTAATGTCTTCTCTAATGTTGTTTTGTTTTATTTTGCTTCCCCAACCACTTAAACTCTTTTCATTCCATTATTTTGTAACAAAACCAGTATCTACAATATACTAGTATGTTTTTATGATAAGGATTTGGTTTACACTTACACACACCTTCGTCTAATGGTTAAATAAAATACTGTTTCTGTGGGTGGCGAAATACTGCCTCACGAAACGATGATTGTTCAAATTCTTTTAACACCTATAATGGTGGCCATTTTGATGACACTATTTTCATATATGATATATATATTATGTTTATGTTTTCCTTATGCTTCTGTATTTCTCATTTATGGCATACTTTATGATTTCCATTATGGGTAAACGCGATAATTTCATTTTAGGAAGTGCGGACTACCGCCCCCTCAAAGTGATGTGATTCATTAATGCCATATGTGGGATGTATAAAGGATGGAGTAAATGATATTATATATGATATTATACTGGAAATATATTATACCTTTATATAATTATGATTTCATTCCATTAAATATGAAATAGAAATGAAAGTAGCGTTCATGCGTACGTACGGCTTACCGTCTCCATGAACGGTGCATTTCATTTCTTACCTCTAAATGTTACGTAATATTATGAATGAATGTATATACTAGATATATATGATATATATGACATCTAAATCATGAATATAATTCTGGAGATAATGGATATTCTACCACATAAACAACTTGTAATTATAAGAAGTTAATTGTTGACTCAAGTAACAAAGATCGACAAAAAGACCGTTATTAACTTAAATAATTAAATAATGTTCATAACATGGTAATAAGTGATATAAAAGGAATAATGAACATGAAAAGGGTTCTTAAGTAAATAGAAATTAACTCTAGTTTATTATTCATGAGGTTAAAGAACGATCGAGTCAGGACAAGACGCAAGGTAAGGGAACTTCTTAACCCAACTTCCATTCTTTGGGTTAATCTCCTACTTTCAAATTATGTCATGATATTATTATGTATTATTTTGTATTTTTACTTTCTTTATGTGTACCTATAGTGAATACACATAATATATCTATTTTATTTTAAAAATGATCTTTTTAAGGACTTCTTCTCAATCTTCTTTCATTGAGGCATATTTTGTTTTATACACAAATTTCTTTTATACGGTGTATAACCCCCTTTGAATTTTACGTTCATTCAAAAGGTTTTCTTTTATAATTATGTGATTTTTAAATGGTTTCAAAAAAATGATATTTCTCTCTAATATATGAAAATCCAGTGAAAATGTATACGTATTTAACGCAAGCTTAAAAATGTTTTCAGAAAACCCGACTCTCGAGTGTGGTAGACAGGAAGGGATTGGGAGTGGACCCATCATGGCCTGTAATTAGTCGAGCAGTCTCAGAATTAGTTATTTTGTTTTTAGAAGCTTTCATAATGTTTTCAGAAAAACACTGGAGTATATTTGATCAATTTTAAACATAAGTATCTTCTAAAAAAATTGCATCGGTAGGTCTCATGAGACAACTAGACGTGGAATTGGCCGAGGCCCTTTCCCAATTTGATTTATGGTTTTGGCCGAGGCCTTAATCATTTTAGGAATCTTGGCCGAGGCCTTGAAAAAATGTTTCAGAATGTCTGGAATTATGTACTTCATCATTATGAAAGTGGTTATTGATATTTCATGGGATTATTCGATTAGTAGAATATCCATGTGAGTAAGTAAATGGAATTATTGAATTTTATTTTTGCCATATTATGCTAATGTTCAAGTTTAAAAAGGCTTTTGTTTTAGATATACATTGCCTTAAATGTTAATGGTTATTTATGAAAGCTTCCGCCATATTGTTATCCTTACTGAGCATCTGAGCTCACCCCTTTCAATGTTTTAATATTTTCCAGGATGTGAAGAATTATTTTATGAATGACCTGCAGGGATAGTCAGAAGAGGATATGAGTGTGGACTATGGAGACTTTGTTATTGTAGTTTTTCACTTTATGATGTAATGTAACATTTAAGAATGTATCTAGTGTTTCCAAGGATACTAAACTAATCGGTCTTTCGAGACTTGATCTTTTGTGATCATGCCAATGTTACGAAGTAATGCACCGACTCCGGGTAGCTGGGGTCGGGGCGTTACAAATAAAGTCAAACTTTTGATGAATTCTAAAATGTAAGTTTCAAGGGAATTAGAATTTAGAAAGTTGTTTACTTTATAACATAAATTCATATGATTCTTTTCTAGTCATGGAATTCTCATAAACATGAAACATTCTCATGATAAAATATGTTGAAAAGTATATGAGTCATGGAATAATACATTGGATCAAGAAAAAGAAGACAAAGTTTCTAAATGAGTTGTGACATCGATAAGTCATCATAATGATAAGTGCATCATAATAAAAAAGATCATCATAATGATAAATTGGAAGAATGGTGATGTTTGAAGTTTTTTAGATCTATTGAGAAAAGTCACCATCGGATCAAGAATATGCAATAATCCATTGGTTTGACCAATCAAGTAGATGATAATCAATAGTGTAGTCAACCATTCTCATTGGGATAATTTTTTGTGTTTTAATTGGTTCAATAATGAAAGAAAAAAAGTGATTTTAGTTTCATGAGTGGGTCAAGAATCATCAGACAATAATTGATGTTGATTCGTCAGACTGTTACTAACATTGTTCCATTACATTCATACATAGGTTGATCGATCTGACACATGATAACATAGATAATTCATCTAACATAGGCTAAAACGATGTGAATAATTTAAGAAAAGGTTATATGTTGTGAATAAATTTCTGAAATGTTTTCAAGAATTTTAGAATTTGATGATGAATTACTAATATATTTCGGAGTTGTGATGATGTTTATGGAAAGAGAAAAGTGATATAAAACTAATGAAATTAAAAAAATATTTTAGGCATAAAAGTTCTAGTGTTTCATGTCTCCAAGTTGATATAGAACATTGTAATGAGAATTATTTGGCCATAAATATGATTTCAATATAATTAAGAATGTTTAAAAAATACATAAGTCATATTAAGTTAAGATAATATTGAATAACGTTACAAAATAAATAAAGTGGTCAAACATGAAGTTCAAATATGAGTAAATTTTAGAGACATTAGAATATGAGCAAGCGGGAAAATTTTTTCAGTTTCCCACATATTCTATTATAGGATTCCTATTAATAGATTAATAGTACATTCATACTTTGAATCCTTTTCATGTATGAAAAGTATTAGAACTATAGAGTTTGATTCAGATTTACTTTCTAGATAGGTATATCTTTATAAGATCAGATAGTTGAATGTTTGATCATCAGATTGAGGAATATAGTACTGAGTATTGGAGAAGAGTTTTAGAAGTTTGGTTTGAAAAATAGTCTCATTGTAATGATTCCATTATAATTATTCAATTATAATGAGCTAATCAATCCTATGGTGATCAGATTGAGGTTCCAAATAGAGTTTTGAGTTGAAAAAGTTTTTTTTGATCTTTTCTTTTGTGGATCAACTGTTTATAATAAACCTTTGTAAACTAATGTGAGTTAGTATAGTCAGTCCTATTAGGAGATATATTGTGTATAATGGGAGTTGGAAAAAATTTTATTCACTTATTATTTATAGTGAATTTCCATAGACCCGTGGGAGTGGAAATCACAAGGACATAAGTTCTCATACTGTGGTCGAACCTTGTAAATATCAGGTTCTTTACTTTATTCCTTTATTTTTCATGAATGAATGTTCAATAAAATATGATAAGATAATAAAAATTAATATGTTATAGGGGTTAATATTCTAAAATTTTTGAAACATATAAAAAAGTGAAGAACAGATTAACCCCCCCCCCCCCTCATTCTTAATTGTTATTAGATCCTTTGGAACTTCAAAATTCTTCATAAAAATAATATAAATGTTTTCATACTGTCTATGATAAAATAACATCTATTCATACCTTATTTTAGAAGTCATCCCCTTTTCATTACTTATTATAAGGTCCTTACTATGTGTTTTCCCATTTACTCTAATATTTTCACTTTTATTCTGAACTCCCAAGGATTTTTTTCATCTTGTTCATCAATGGGATTTCATTATGTCCAAGTCCATGTTTTTTTAGGAAATATATCCTTTATAAAATAAAAATTCATTCATGATTTTCCTTTGATATAACTTACTTTTTCTTCATCTCAGTATCTCCCAAATAAATATATTTAAATAACAAGTTTATAAGAATATTTTATAATTGGATAGCTCTTAACATTCAACCATTCTACTAGTTTTTTTGACAAAGATAAATTCCTTTTCCAGTTACCTGATCTTTTTGTTTCATACCTTATACCGAGAATTCATGTATTCCATACAAAAATCCATTTAGAAATTTCATCCTCCAATAAATAGAAAATAAAATATAGTGTGTTAATTTTTTCACCATGATGTTCATCTAAGCAATGGAATCTGTAAGGATTACATTCTGTTACTTCATCATTTGTGTATCCTTAACTAATTTTTCTATGTGTAAAATGTGTTCATCCTACATGGCTATTAGGTTTTGAAATTATTTTGAGTAAAGTCCCATTTCCGGGGATCCATCATTAGGATTACTCACATTTTGAGATATCTCATCCAAATCATCAGTAAGAATAATTATTTTAATTTAGATCAGTATACACTACAACCACTACTACAAAAAAAGGCTTTATCAGCGCTCAAAATGGTCTTTAACAGTGCTAAAAAGCATTATAAAGATCAGTTCTGATAAAGGGGGGTTCCACTTTATCAGCACTATAAAAGAACTGATAATGGTTGCCTTTATCTGCACTAAAAAAGCACTAATAAATGTATCCGTTATCAGTTCTAAAAAATCACTGATAAAGGTATCCTTTATCAGCGCTAAAAACATGCTCATAAAGGGATTCTTTGTCAGTGATAAATAAGCACTGACAAAGGGATCATTTATCAGTGATTTTTTAGTGCTGATAAAGTAATCATTTATCACCGCGTTATTAGAGCCAGTAAATGATCCCTTTATCAGTTCTAAAAAAGTGCTGATAAATTCCCTAACTACTATAACATAAAATTCTATAGCAGGACATCTAGACAAGACTTGAAAAAATCAGCAAATCAACAATTATACCCATACAAAATTAACACATAATTCATAAGGTAATTATATCAAGTATACACATACAACAAGTATACCCATAGAACCCATACAACAAGTATACCCATACCCCATTAACACATAATTCATGAGTTAATTAAATACATAAAGAATTCAATTCAGAATTTAAGGGGATGGGGAGGTGTTCAGGGGTTCGAGATGGTTGTCCAAGGGGGGTAGGGGGTGTCCAGGGGTGGGGGTGTCCGGGGGGATGGGGGTGTCCAAGGGGTGGGGGCTATTCAGGGGGGTGGGGTTGTCCATGGTGGTGTCCTGGGGGTGGGGTGGTGTCCAGGGGTTGGGGGGATTTCCAGGGGTGGGGGTGTCTAGCGGGTGTGGGTGTTCAGTGGGTGGGGTGGTGTCTAGGGTGGGTGGGGGCGGTCCAAGAGGTGGGGGTTGTCCATGGGGGTGGTGTGGTGTCCAGGGGTGGGGGTGGTTGTCCATGGGGGTGGGGGTGTTGATGTGGTGTGGTGGTGTCTAGGATGGGTCGGGGCTGTCCAGGGGGTGGGGTTTATCTAGCGGTGGAGGGTGTCCAGGCTGGGGGGCTATCTGTGGGGGTGTCTAAGGGGTGGGGGTGTCTAGGGAGGGTGGGGTGGTGTCCAGGGGGTGGGGGGATTTAATGGTTTTAATGGAATGAATTTCATGGAATTTAAGATCATTTGTATTTTTTAAATGGTTTTGGAATAGTGTTTATTTAAATAGTATGTGTTTCTTTAAGAAAAATGAATTATTTTGGTGTGTATGGTAGGAATGGGATTTTTTGTACTTCAACTGTTGTTTTCACCTAAAATTATTCCCATTAAAAAAAAGACACATTGAGTGATACTGGCCACACCATACCTCATATTGTGGTGGGGTTGACTTGTACACATCACACAAGACCCATGGATCGTTCTCCTAAAGTATCAGCACAATCAAAAAGTGTTTTTTAGAGTTATGTACGTCGGTTGTTGTTTTCAATTAAAATTATCTCCATTTTGAACAAAAGAGAGAAAAATTGAGTGATACTGGTCACACTATGCCTAGGATTGAGGCTGTTTGGACTGTTACACATCAAATATGACCCGTATATCATTCTCCCAAAGTATAAACTCAATTTGAATGTTTTTTGTCGTATTTTCGTACATTAGTTGTTGTTTTCACATTAAATTTTGTCCATTTAAAACAAAAGAGAGACTCTTTGAGTGATACTAGCCACACAGTGCCTTTTATTGAGGCGGGGTTGATTTGTACATGTCACACATGACTCATGGATCATTATCTTAAATTATCAACACAATCCTAATGCGTTTGGTTGGTTTTCCGTACGTTAGTTTTTTTTACTTAAAATTTTTTCCATTTTCAACAAAAGAGAGACACTTGGAGTGATACCGGACACACTATGCCTAGGATTGAGGCACTGTTGACTCATACATGTCACACATGACTCATGGATCATTATCCTAAATTATCAACACAATCCAAATGCATTTGGTTAAATTTCTGTACATCAGTTGTTGTTTTCACTTAAAATTCAATCCATTTTAAATAAAAGAGAGAAATTTGAGTTATACTATCCACACCATGACTCATATTGAGGTGGGGTTGACTCGTACATGCCACACATAACCCATGGATTGTTCTCATAAAGTATCAACACAATATGATTGCGTTTGGTCAGTTTTTCATACGTCACTTGTTGTTTTCACTTAAAATTCAGTCCAATTTAAACAAAAGATAGATACTTTGAGTGATACTATATACACCATGCCTTGAATTGAGATTGGGTTGACTCTTACACATCACACATGACCCATGGATCATTCTCTTAAAGTATCAACACAATATGAATGCATTTGGTTGGTTTTCCATACGTCGGTTGTTGTTTTCACTTAAAATTTTGACCATTTTATACAAAAGAGAGACACTTTGAGTGATATCGGCCGCACATGACCCATGGATCATTTTCAAAAAGTATAAACACAATATAAATGTGTTTGGTCAAATTTGCGTATGTTAGTTGTTGTTTTCACTTAAAATTTAGTCAATTTTAAACAAAAGAGAGATACTTTGAGTGATACTGGTCACACCATGCCTTGGATTGAGGTGGGGTCGACTCGTACATGTCACACATTACCTATGGATCATTATCCTAATGTATCAACACAATCCGAATGTGTTTGGATGGTTTTCCATACATTAGTTGTTGTTTTCACTTAAAATTTTGTCCATTTTAAACAAAGTAGATACACTTTGAGTGAACCAGCCACACCGTGCCTTGGTTTGAGGCGATGGTCGACTCGTACACATTACACATGATCCATGGATCGTAGTACTAAATTATTAACACAATACAAATATGTTTGGTCAGTTTTCTGTACGTCATTTTTTGTTTTCACATAAAATTTTGTCCATTCTAAACAAAAGAGAGACACTTTGAGTGACACCAGCCACACCATGCCTCAAATTGAGGCAAGGTTGAGTTGTAAAAGTAAAAAATGACCCATGGATCATTCTCCTAATGTATCAACACAATAATAAAGCATTTGGTTGGTTTTCTGTATGTCAGTTGTTCTTTTCACTTAAAATCATGTCCATTTTAAACAAAAGAGAGACACTTTGAGTGATACCGGCCACACCATGCCTCAGATTGAGACAGGGGTGACTTTTAAACATCAAAAATGACACATGGATCATTATCCTAAAGTATCAACACAATCCAAATGTGATTAGTTGGATTTGTGTAAGTTATTTGTTGTTTTCACATAAAATTATGTCCATTTTAATCAAAAGTGAGACACTTTGAGTGATACTGGCTACACCGTGCCTCGAATTGAGGCAGGGTTGACTCGTACACGTCACAAATTACCCATTTATCATTCTACTAAAGAATCAACACAATCCTAGTGAGTTTCGTCAGTTTTTCATACGTCAATCATTGTTTTCACTTAAAATTCTGTCCATTTTAAACAAAAGAGACAGAATTTTAGTGATAGCAGCCACACTGTGGCTCGGATTGAGACGAGGTTGGCTCGTACACATCACACATGACCCATGGATCGTTCTCCTAAAGTATCAACACAATCCGAATGTGTTTGATTTTTTTTTCGTACATCTGTTGTTGTTTTTTTGACTTAAAATTCTGTCCATTTTAAACGAAAGAGAGACACTCTGAGTGATACCGGCCACACCGTGCCTCGGATTGGGTTTTGGTTGACTCTTAAACGTCACACATGACCCATGGATTGTTCTCTTAATGTATCAACACAATTTGAATGAGTTTGGTCAGTTTTTCGTACGTCAATTGTTGTTTTCACTTAAAATTATGTCCATTTAAAAAAAAGACACTTTGAGTGATACTAACCACACCATGTCTCGGATTGAGGCGGGGTTGACTCGTACACCTCACACATGACCCATTAATCGTTATTCTAAAGTATCAACACATTCTGAATTCATTTGGATAGATATGAAGGTATTTTTGAGATTTTACTATTTTTTCTTATCCAAAGCCCAAAGAAAAGTGGTTCATCATTCTTGCATGCTACCGGTGCATTTCATCTGCTAAAATGGAAAAATGACTCATTAGAGAAAGGATGTTTCATTTAATTACAATTAAAATTTTCCTATGAACATTTATATACAACAATGTTTCATCTTTTGATATCTTTATCCCCTCTCAAAAATGGCCGCCAATTGTACACATCCCTAAGTCAGATCTTTATGCTATTTGTGTACAGTATTCCATCAGGTATGAGGCCCACTAATTTATGAACAAAAATATATCTTCTTATTAATATAATTCATGTGTAGATGGTTGTTGGACCTCAACACTAGGAGTAGCAATTGGCTAAGAAACTTTTTGTTGCTCTACACTGTGAGTAGCAGTAGCAGCTTGAGAGACTTGTTCAGCCTCGCGGTTAAGAGCACCAAAATGTACAGAAGTCATTATCTGCAAAAGTGGTTGAACAGTTAATTTAGATTACCTAAATTTAGTAAGGGTAAGATAATAAGATGATATTACATTATCTATATTACAAAAAAATAACCTATTTATTGAACTCTCTTTCTTTTTTTCAAAGGATAATGGGATTTTTCACCTCAATTGATTATCCAAATCCCTTCATTGTGGTCTCCTATAACATAAAAAACATCATCTAAATTAAAACCATTTTGAAATGATTGTGATGTACCACTAAAAGGATTGTTCTGAACTGAATGTTCATCACACCCATTAGTAGTCTTGGACAATAACAGAACAATCGACCACTTTTGGTTTGTGGGATCTAAAACATAAAATACTTGTACTACTTGTGATTCCATTATAATATGTTCATATTTTTTCCCTTCTTTGCTAAAATAAACTTTCAAAAATTCCAATTCATCTATTTTAACACCACTGTTGTTATCAACCCATTTTGATTGAAAAATGGGCAATTGGAATGTCATATAATCCAAATCCCTTATTTGTTTGATAATGCCAAAGTATGACATATTCGCATAAATTGGATTTTTTCCCTTACTACTAGAAACATGCGTCGCTTCAGCCACAAGTGTAACTCCACTATTCTGAATGGTATTATCTTCATCAGGTTCATCTGTATAAAATGTATAACCATTAATTACATAACCTTTGTATGATAATACATACACACTTGGTCTGGAGGCTAGCCATTGAAGTTGTTCTAAAATTGAATTCATATTTTCAGCTAACTCCTTAAAAATATGGTCCTGAAACCATCCTATAAACTGGTTATTATGTGTATTTGATATCCATTTTTCATCCCTTGATGGATTCAACATCCTAAGAATTTCTTTGGGGGTTTCAATATTTTGAGAAACCTCCCAAATAATTTGAAAAACATAAAGGTGGGATTGCTCCTGATTTGTAATACTGATTGTCACAACATCTCTTCCTGAAATTCCCTCACCCTCAATGCATCCAGTGTGACGAGATTTTAGGAGACCAATTCTTTCCAAATCAGATAAGTATTTGGTATAGAATTCAATGGCTTCCTCTACATTATATTGTTCTACAATACAACCCTCTGGACGACTTCAATTTTTTACATACCCTTTAAAAATCTTCATATACCATTCAACAGGGCACATCCATCTATAGTGCACAGGACCACAAAGCAAAATCCATGTCACCAAGTGAACCATCAAATGAACCATTATATAAAAGAATGATGGTGGTAAAAACATTTCTAATTTACATAATATGATGACAATTTCTCTTTCCAAAGCTGGTAATTTCACCAGGTCTAAAACATTGATGCATATAGCATTGAAAAAGAAACAAAGTTTGGTTAACATATGACAAACATTTTTGGAAAAAATAAAACATAAAGCCATAAGAATTAAATATTTCATCAAAACATGATGGTCATGAGATTTCAAACCTTTTAATACAAATTATTCATTGACACAATGTTCTCAATATTTGATGAATATCCCTCTAAAACCTTTACATCAATGAAAAAGTTGTGAAACTGATATCTCTCCTCCCTGAAAATAGTGTAAGCACTTGGAGGGAGAAACATTCGATTTTAACCCTTCACAGGAGCCAAATATTCTCATATTACTATGTCAACCATGTCTAACCTTTCCTTAATTACATTCTCTATTTTTTAAAGGGAATTTAGCAACGTTCTGATAACACTGTCACATACATTTTTTCCCCACGCATCACATCAAGAAAATGTCTGACATGCAAACAATTCCAGTATGGTAATTCAAAAAAACTAATCACTTTTTCCAACAAATTTTCATACGATTTTCCGAAAGTGGTTTACCAAAAATAGTGTTCACCTCTTTTACTTTATCAAATAGGTGATCACCAGTTAGTGGAGATGGTGTTGTTTTTTGTTCTGAACATCCATTGAATGATTTCATCCAAGATTAGTACTTATGTCAATGAGGTAGAAATATACAATGTCCTAGAAACACATATTTCTATTAATGTTTCAACCTTATTGATTTTGTATCTTCTTCGCACATGGGACACCCTTGAGTTCATTTAATGATATAACCTAAGAAATTTCTACAAGAAGGGAAATAATTTATCTTCCCATACTACATCTCTCTCAACGTGAAGTATTCACTTTTATAAGCATCATACATCATAACAACTGAATCCAATAATAAATTCAAATCCTCCATCAGAGGAGCCAAATAAACATCAATATCATTACCTGGTTGTTTTGGTCCTAATATAGGCATAGATAACATGATAAATTTCTGTTTCATGAATAACCAGTGTGGCAAGTAATAATTTACCAACATAACAGGCCATGTACTATGAGTGTTGGTTTGAAAACCAAAATGATTCACTCCATCTGTAGATAATGCAAGATGAATGTTTCTCGTCTCATTTTCAATTCAGAAACTCATGATCAAATCTATTCCATCGAGGAGATTCGGATGGGTGACATAATTTCCCATCTTTATTTCTTTTCTCTGCATGCCAAAACAATTGTCTTGCAGTTTCTTCACTTCCATATAGACACCAAATCCTTGGAATGATTGGAATGTACCATAAAACATTCATAGGATTGGATTCATTTTTCTTGTATCGGGAAGAACCACTCTTAGGGCATTCTATAAGTGATTTGTTCTCCTTAAGAAATAATATAAAGTCTTTTGGGCAGGCATTTATTCTTTCAGAAATCATACCCAATGAGCATAGCATTCGTTTAGCTTCATATGTTCGGCTTGGGAGCTCATTATCTTCCGGGAGCATGTCATTCAAAAGAGCAAGTAGTTCTTTAAAACTGAAATCACTCCATCTGTTTCCTACTTTCAATTTATACAACTTTAGTACAACTTACAATGTTGTATATTTAGTGCAACCCGCATACAATGGCATCTTTACATAACTCTTTATCTTCTCAAACAATTTTTGGCAATCATGGTGTTTATCGTCAACTATCCTTGTCATTTCTTCAATAAAATCTTCATCATCATTGACATCTATAATCACATCCTCCATACTGTATTCTTCATTATCCATATATGTAATCATTGATGATTACAGCAGGGAGGAGGAGAAGTAGGGTTCATGGGGAGGAGGATCTGAAGAAGGGGTCTGAGGTGGAGGATAAAGAGTAGGGCTAGTAGCGGCATTGTAGGGAAGTTTTGGCGGAGTAGGGCTAGTGGCGACAGAGTATGGAAGCGGCGACAGAGTGACAACGGTAAAGAGAAGATCAGGGGGAGGGAGGGGGGTTGTCACAGGGGTACACCCTATTTTATAAAATGAGACAATGGTTTTATTAGAACGAGAAAATCACTCATGAAGGATCCCTATATCAGTTCTTTTGTATAGCTAATAAAATGTTACTTTATCAGCACTTTTCTAGAATGGATAAATACTACCATTATCAGCACTAAAAAATTACTGATAAAGTGACCCTTTATCAGTGCTAAAATATTAGCACTGATAAACGTAATATTTATCACTACGAGAAAAGTGATAATAAAGTGACCCTTTATTAGTGCTTTTAATTAGCATTAATAAAGAGTTACCTTTATCAGTGCTTTTTTCTTAGCACTAATAAAAGGTGGAGCTTCCCTTGCCTATTTTTTAAGTGGTGAACTAATATCTTACTCAGGATTTTCTATTTTTCAACCTCAATTTTTAGAACTCTAAAATAGGTATCTTGAGAATTATTCACCAATTCCAACTCTATTTTTTCTTATAAAAACCCATTATCTATCACTTTTGATAACTAAAAAAATTGAAACTATGAAATAAATTATATCTCATCATTATAACACCCCCAGTTTGTGGTAATTAACTATTTTATTATGTATTTTGAGGTTATATAATGTTTGGGTTAAGTTCCTAGAGATTCTGATAGGTTTAATATGTACTAGAATTGGTTTTAAGGGTTCACGGTCTAAGAATATATAGGGAAAACCATGAAACTTCTCTAGAAAACTAGGAAAGAGTTTTTGGGAGTTTCTAGGTTGGGTAATGGTTGGAACATTGTTTTACTAAATTGTGTGGGATCTAGGAGTAATGGTTTAAATGGAAAGAGATGAAAAATCTTGATAGACATTTGGATTTTCAAACCATGTGAAAAAACTATCTAGGGGGGATTGGAGGCAGAGGTTGGAACATAGTTAGCAAACAATTTTCCAAGCCCAGCGGCTTAACCAGTCCTCTTGAAATTAATTGTTTGAAATTTAGATCTTAACTCAATTTTGATTCCTAAAACCCTCATTTTTCATATCTCCTATAAGGATCTCACACTCCGGTTATATACAAAGAATTATTTATAGTTCCCTATGACCCAAAAGCTACTTTTTATAAATCTATGTGCATTGGATCTCTGAAATTAATTGTATGTTTTTGTTTTCAGTATCTCTCTAAATATTACTATATCCACTCACATGAAAAAATAGATCTATTTCTTATATAAATATATGATTGGTCTACGATGTGTTTTTATGAGATTTTAATTTGTTTTATAGATGGAAATGAATGTTAAGACTAGATCTAGAGGTTTTATTATGTCATTCATCGTTTTATTCACCCATTGAGAGGTAGGTGGATACTATCAAATCACAATTTTTTTTGGGACATGAAGAAATTGTTATTTTAATTATTTTATTTTAATTTAAAATGCATATCTTCTTGTTTCTTTATTGGAAACCCTTTTCATTGATAATTTACTAATATTAGGCTTCAAATATTTATAGAAAACTATTTTGTTATGTGTATTAGGTGATGAATTTAAAATGATGTCTATAAGGTGTTTGAATTAATGATTTAAAAAAATATTTTAAATTTAATTTGTATGAGAATATATGATAATGTTTTTGAGTGGGTTATTTTTCATAGAATTTGACCCTTTAGGGTCATACTTCCAAAATTGTGGCACCTATATTATGGTCACCTAGTGAAAACATGGTGGATCGATGAGTAACTTCTTTCGCTAGGAATGCATGTGTTTGTGTGAGAATGTGGATGTGGTTTGGTTTTGACAAGGGGAATAAATGGATAAGTTGATTTGAATTTAAATTTGAAATGTTTTAAATTAGAAAACTACTTGATGTTTTTTCCATTTATAGATCATATTCTAAACCATGAGATAACGTGTTATCATTCTAGTGGCATAAATTGGGAAGCTAATTGGGTTAATCTTACTCGGTATGATTTCTCACCACATATATTTCAACTTAGGTGCACATATAGATGTTATTTCTTATCACATAGGTAAAGAAATGGTCTTGTATTACTCTAGTGGAGAAAAATGGTGGTACTTTATTAGGATGGTGGTTAGAGATTGGATTTTTTCAGGGATTGGTTAGAGTGATTTCACATTAGTATTAATACATTGGGATATAATTTGGTTTTATTATTTTTTTAATTTATTAATTTTTTTATATCTCTATTAACTTTTTTTCTTTTTCTTTTTGGTTGAACATTTTATATTTCATGCATCATATAGTTGGTTCGGTTTTTTTATATATTTTTTAAAATGGTATGTTATTTAAAAATTTAAAATCATACCATAATGTTTAGGTAAGACCCTTTAATTTATTTCTATACTTTTTAATCATGGGGACATCATATCATGTTAGAGGCACCTCATTTCTTTCCAGGCTAGTGGTTAGGTTCAAGATGTTACAAATTATATCAATTTTGTCTGGTTTGTCTATTGGGACTGTAATTCTATAAATATAACATGTCTCGAATTGAAATGTATAGCATAAAATGGTGTAATTAACCTTATTATTCTGAACATCAAGTAATTACGCTGCTTTGAGTAGGAAAATTTTGGTGAAACACTTCTAGGATTATTTCCACATCATCATTGTGGGTTTCTCCAATGAAATTTTTGTATCATGAATTAGTAATGAAACATACCATGAGGTTGAAATCCTTCATGTTTTATTTTTTTCTTATACTTTGGTAAATAATTACATGATAACCTTTTTTGAAATAGATGATGGTGATATGGATGAAATTGATGGATTCTATAAGTAAAATGGTTTTATGAATTTGGTAATTATAGTCTAGCTCTATTTTTTATTTATTCTTACCAATATAATTTTAGAATATTTTAGTATGTATTTATTTGGGTTAATGTCTTCCTTTTTTAATTTATTAAAGAAACATAAAATTATTTCAGAAATGATCTTAAACTAGTAATAATTTTAATTAGATTATATTGATTAATGGAAATTAAAATTTATGCTATAAAAAGGGGTTTTAACTTCAGAACAGGTAGTTAAATTCATAATTCTATGCTTAATGTTTTATGGGATTAGTAATTATTTTCATTTTAGTATCGTACCAATACTTTACACATTTTTGACTCCTTTATTTTCTAGTATGACATTTTATGATTTTCAATATATAATATATGTTTATTTATATTTCTTGATTTGAAATTTTGATACATATCTCATAATATTAGAAAAAGAGTATTTTATAATGTTAATTTATTATTTCCTTGTTTTATTTAATGTTAGGTTGAAAAGAATATCATTTCGTTTTTATTACTTATTATATTCAAAATTCGTAAACCCTTTCTAGTAATTTGAATATAATAACACATATAATTATTATCTATCAAATGTAATAGCATGTTGAAATGTTTTGTTTTTTATTTCATATGTTAAAAAAAATCACAGGCCACGATATAATGATACAAATATAACTATTTTCTTCAATTTGAAAAACTAATAAAGAAATAGCAGGTTTATATTATTTCATATAATGTACATAATTAAAAAACATTATGGTAAGAAAAAATTTTGTTATATTTTAATTAGGATAGTCTACAATAATGTTTTAACTGTATTTAAAAACATTCAACTAATAGTTTATTGGCTAGGTAATAATGTGAAATTTATGATCTATTATTTTTTGTTTGTTTAATTTATTATTTACTTTAGTATGAATAATTGTTAAAATAATGTTTCTAATTATATTATTAACATTAAAACTTAATGGAATAAATTATGGTAGAATAGTAATTCTCTAATAATTTTGGCCTTTATAAAAATAATTTTAAAATGTCAGGATTTTGGAACATGACATAACTGGTCTCTACCTTAAAATAGTTCGTCAATAATGAGTTGATAATATATTTAGTGACATTTTCATTCACATGAGATGATTGAAAAATGTTTCATTTCTTCTAGGAGGATAAATTTTTTGGTTACTTTTATTTATGTGATTTGAGGTGATGAGCCATGTTTTGATGTCAAAGAGGTTTACCCATTACAAGAATAATTTCGGTAGAATTTATTTTAAATTTTTTCCTAAATTTAAAACTAGTTTTAAAGAATGATATTTCTTTTAATTTTTATTATATTTTTTTGAAATTTTTTATTCATTAAAATATATAAAGTCACTTATTTAAGTGGACATTGGGATAAGGAGTTGCAAAAAATGAAACATGTTATTTTTTAAAATGTATAGTGCTCTATTTTATATGAATTTTTTTATAAAGATATAATTGTTTCATTTTTGTTTTTTGGGATATTTTATAAAATTAATTTCCAAAGGGTTTTATTAGTTCTAAATTTTTATAAAATATTTAAAGTGATTCTTTAAATAAGATTTTTAAATATATCTTTATCGAAAAAAACTTTTGTAACATGGGAAAATTTCATGTGGTTCTTGGGGAAATTGTTTCCATGTAGATTTTTTTATAGAACTTTATCCATGTATCTAACCCTATCATTCGTTTGATGTTATTTCCCCTTTGAAAATTTAACGTCTAAGACCAAGTGAGGTGAAACTAATTTACATCTTGTCATTTCTAACTTCTTGATGATCTTATAGATATATTATTATTGAGATAAAACTATAATCCCAATGATTTTATATTATTAAATAATTAAACTAAGAATCCCATTTGGAATACTAAGATATTTTATCTCATATGTTTTGGAGAACAAAAATTTTAAATACTAGATCTATTTAACTCATATTCCTACCAAAAATATCTTCAATATAAAAGTGTAAGATGATAAAGAAACTACCCATCCCTGCATTTTGAGAAAAATAATGAGTTGAGTTTCTTCACATGAAACCATTCTCATCCATAAAAAAATTTAATTTTTTGTTTCATTTATGTGGTTCCCATTTCAATCCATAGAGATTATGATTAAACTTACACACTAAGTCATTCCGATTAACCTCAAAAAAAATTGGCTTTTTTATGTAGATATCTTCTTTAAAATCCCCATTGAGGAATATATTTTTAACATACATTTTTTCTAAACATAAATATCTAGTAGAAATAAATATCCAGATGGTTCTAATAGTAGTATTTTTTACTATAGGTGAAAAAATATCAATGAATATTTCTCCAACTTTCTATTGAAAACATTTCACCAATAGCCTATATTTATAAATTTTACTGTTTTAAACATATTATTTCAATTTAAAGACTCGATTATTATCTAGTTTCTTCTTTCCTAATGATTATTAAATTAGCTTTTATGTCTGATTTGAGCATAATGAATCTATTTATTCCTCCATAGCTTACTTCCACTTACCAGAATCCCTATGTGAAGTCACCTCCTATAGGATTTAATGTTCTTCTTTATCTTTTAGGAGTAATGAAAGTCAGGATCATTCCTTTAAACCGTTTTCCTATGTTTTAAAACCATTGTAATTTATTATTTTATTCTTCTCCCTCCAATTATATATCTTTCGATGCCCAAATATTCAGCATCTATACTTTCGGGGACCTAATATATACCTCAAAAAATCATGATCATTTAGGTATATCTTATATTATCCTACTTTCTAGAATCCTTAAATAAATATATGAACCCACTGAAACTAACTTACTTCAGATGTTCCCATTTAAATTAGATTAAAACTCACTATTTATGTTTTCAGATCAACATTCACCTTTCCATGGTTTTATCATTGTATAAGTATATCTCATTATATATAAAAAAATAGATATGGTTAACTTGTAAAGATTGTAACAGCATAGTCAATATTCTATGTTCTCATCATAATATCCCACCTAGAAACATATTTGATACTTAACCTTGATTATTTTGTCATTCCTTAAAGTCTATGTGAACATATGCTAGTCTTCTAAAAACTTTCAAGTGATGAATCTTAGCATGTTTCCCGAACCATAAATGCTCTAGAATTTCTAATATAATTGGTTCCAATGGACACCTATTGTCTTAATATACATTAAAATTAAGTGATTCTTTCCTAATTTATTTACACATATAATAATTCAACCATATTCTTCTCACCTTCTTAGTTATCATTTTTTTCATCCATTAAGCCTCATCGTTTTATTCTAGTCTACTGAGAATAGTTTTGTCATGTCTAATTCCCTTCTTTTGGAAATAATATTTGAAGTCCCTTTTGGTATATTCACCAAAATTATATAATTTATATAATTTAGTTCATCCTTAAATACCTCTTTTATCCATGTACTTACATTATATGAAAATCCAAAATACTTTAGACTTTGTATTTAAGAAATATATCCATAAGTTTCTCATAGAATCATCAACAAAACTGAAAAAATGTAGCCAACCACCATGATAATTTACTAAAGCTAGTCTCCTTATATAAGAATAAAAATGCTTAAAATTATAGAAATTAATATTTCATAAATTCAAATTAATTGAAAATTCCCTAGGTCACCTGAGTATACAACTCTCTCAAGATCTATTTTATGTATAATCAATATCCAGTAAACCCTTTTACACTATAAATTTCATGTTACTCTCACAAAGATAACCTCAAAAATAGTTATAAAACATCATACTTTCAGTATTATCATTTCTAATCATTGAAAATCCATATAATGTTATGTGCAGAAAAAATGTCTCATCTTTAACTCCTCTTTACACAACCGTTAATCATTGCATGACTTTTCAATCACCATTAGAAATGTTCTACCATATCCATCATAATCTAATTGTCCAACATAAATGAGATTTTTTTAGAGGATATAAATTACATCCATAAATATTAGATTTGAACTATTAAACATACAAATATTCAAATCACAATTACTAAAAACACATCATGAGAATCACCATCCACCAAGTGTACCTTTCCAAATCTTCTAGATACATAATTACCAATGTGTCCTTGATCTAATGTGGAATTGAATGATACTCCATAATTAACTACCCATGACTCATATGGTGAACCTGAACTATATAACCTATCCAAATGGTACCCAATAATAATTTTACACATAACTGAAGGGAATTCTGGATCCCCATGAGCCAACGTCTAGCACCCATGCATCACAAAAAAATACAGGGAACAATTCATCCCAAATATAAGAAGAAAACATGACATAAATATATACATGTATAAAAAACAATGTAAGGGAACATGAATATATATTTATATATATGTGTCATAACATAAAGATAAAAACCAGAAAGAAATAATGAAAACGATAACAAAACAATTTTTAAGAGAAAAGTCCAAGTGAAAAGGATGATAGAGCTAAACAGCTACTCCAATAGTATCCATGTGATATCTTGGGAAAACTCTCACCATATCACTATCTAGATACCCAAACTCAACTAATATAAACCCTCCCTCCCTCACTACAATGCCATTCCTTTTACTTCATCAAATGACATAACGAGGTATATACACTACCGAAGGGGTGTGCAGGGTGTGAGATAATAGGCTTAGTAGGTTCCCATCAAGGTCTTCTATATTAAGTCTCTGAACAATAATCCAATCATGATGAACATTAAATAAAACAAGGCATGATATATAGTTTAGTAGATTTTATAAAAAAATGATGGAAAAAAATATATTTCACCTTTTTCCACATTTCCCAATAATGCAGGTAATTCAATTTAATATACATAAATAAAAACAAATATATCATTTCAAACCAAAGCATGTATCCCATATAATATAAAATACATGGAATTATAATCAAAATAATACAAACCAAAAGTAGCGAAGCAGCCAAATCAAAAACATAGTTAATATCACGCGAAGGATCTCACTGGGTTAGGATAGGTAGGAAAGTCATACATAATATAGAAAATCAAGCATGAATGAAGAATCTAGACATATGTATCAATCCAAGAGATCATAGAAATGCCGTAGATATTAAACCCCACAACAGATCAAACAAGTCCCTTGAAAACAATTCCTAGGGAGTAGAGGAACACCCCTTGAGTGACCCCCTCCACCCCAAAATAGGCGAGACCTATTTCTGCACCTTCCACCTAAGTACCAAAAGATTCACATGTTCTATATTTTCCAAACCAATTCCTCAAACCATTTCATCATATCATGATTTAAAGAAAATTTCATAAAACTATTTCAAAATGATTTGAGAAATCTTTTACATTTACCAAAATCATGCGAAGCCCATATTTTATAAAAAACCAATTTCCACACACACAAATAAAATAATTTAATCATTTAATTTAATTTAATAAAAAAATTCTGAAACCAAAGAAATTTAGTTCACTAACATATTCTAGATTTTGATCCACCTACCTTTAAATTTAGGTCACATATTCAAACCACGGGATCCACCAATAGAAAAAACAAAACAATGAAAAAAGAGGCCCAAGAATCAATATACACATCTTAGAATTGATTCTATTTTAAAAATTGTCAGTGAAGAAGTAGAAACAACCATACCTTAAGAATACACACCCATTATACCACAACTAAAAATGGATCAGTCCCCAGAACAAGATAACCTGATTGATCTAGAATGAAACAAGAAGAATCGTCATCTTAGATCAACGGATCAGATAACACAACCCAATGGAACTACTATAATAAATATAAATAAATAAGAAGAAAGGATTACTCACTCGGAGAGATATCGTGCACAACCCTAATGATAAATGGAAGAATGAATCAATCGAGGAGGGAATGAGGTCTCCAAACTCTTTGAAGAGTGCCTCTAGGTTGATATCAAGGAGGTATGCGGCTGAATAATTAAAAAAATCATTCGAGGATCACCCTAAAATAAAACCCCCTGAGATTTACATGGATTTTATTATCTTTACACATTGTATAATCCAATGGGTCTATATACACCAAAAAACTCATCACCTTTTTTTAAAAAAACTAATATTTTAACTTTACACAGTGCGTACTCCTTACATAGAATGTAATATTTCACACTGTGTACTCAACTCATGATATGAGCCTATGGAACATTACATGTTGTGTACTCTTATTACATGACATATAAATTCCCAGAATAGATAAAAAATAGAATATTCTAACATGAAAAAACAAATCACCTTAGGCATTCTCCAAACTTAGGGAGAACCCCAGAAATCTATTACTTGTTTATACTAAGACACCATTAATTTGAATAAACATACATCCCTAAACTTTAGACCATTTTACTGAAAAAATTATCTCCATCCTTACGAGTCCAAGGATGCTCCCAATTATAGAGTAAAACAATTAAAAAGATAGAAAATACCTTAAAGACATTAGTGGTATATTACACACTCCCCACCATAGTAATTTTCTTACCCATGATGTAATGAAGAAGAATGATGTCTGGTAAATTTGTGTGTCCATTTCTCCCCCACAAATGACTTATGCTCCTAGATATCATGAGAATATGATCTGTGTTACCATAATTCTCTGACTAATGGAATTGACTTCCCATGTAAGAATTTCACTTTAGAGTCAATTGTCTTTATAGGATACTCCAAAACATAGACATAATGATCTAACTTAGTCTCTTCCCATCTTAGAATATGAGAGGGATCGGGAAGGTATTTCCTAAGATAAAATATGTGGAAAAAATAATGAATTCATGTCAAATGAACCAGTAATGCAAATTGATAAAAAAAACTTCCCAATCAACTCAGTGACCTAAAATGGTCCAACATATCTTAGAGCCAAATTTCCATGTTTTACAAGATAATGGTGACCCAACCAAGGGAAAATTTTCAAAAAAAAAACCAGTCACCTATGAACTACACCAAAGGATGTCGCCATTGATCTACCTAATATTTTTTCAAAACATAGTTATAACTAGACATTGAAATATATCATGAATCCCCAAGATGTCTCTTGAACCAAACGGTGTCCCACTAATGAAGGTCACCCAACTCTGTCCAATAAAGAGGTGACCTACATGGGTGACCATACATAGCCTTTAAAGAAGACATTATAATAGAAGAATGATGACTATTGTTATAATAAAACTCAACCAGTTGATGGTGGATATCCCAAGATCCACCAAAATCAAATATATGGGTATCGAAAATATCCTCCAAGATCTGAATAGCATGCATCGTCTAACCATATTTCTATGGGTGATAAGTTGTAATCAATTTTACATGAGTCCCCATTATCTCCTAGATAATGCTCTAGAACCTCAAAGTAAACCTATGATACATATCTGAAACAATGTCATAAAGAACCCCATGTCACCTCACAATCTTCAACAAATATATCTTACCCAGATCATCAACTCTCATGGTGTCCCTAATAAAAATTAAATGAGATGACTTTGTCAACTGATCAATCACAACCCATATATAATTCCTCCCTCGGGGAGTGAATGGTAATTCAATAATAAAATCCATGTATACCTCATCCCATTTAAAAATAAACAATAGTAGAGGTTAGAGAAAAATAGAAGGATTTAAATGGTCATCCTTTATCTGCTGGAAAGTGTAATAATGGGGAACATAATCAAAAATGACAAGCTTCATACCTGGCCACTAGAATCATTATCTAAAGTCATAATACATCTTCATAGTGTCTTGATAAATGACCCATGAACAAACTAGGATAATAAAACAAAACAAAGCTCCACATTGATGTTGGGATGAAAAAATGATCCCTGAAACTAAGAATACCATCTAAATAGAGAGACCAACTAGACATGGTCTCTCCACCATGTAGTTTTTCTTGAATTCCTATTAACTCACCATCCTTATAATAACCCTATAGAATAGACTCAGGGAGAGACGATGATAACTAAACACTATTACAAACCATTCCTACAAGATCCTCCTGAGCATATAGATAAAACTAAGTGAAAATCCGCATAAGCTTCAAATCTTCCTTCAATTACTAAATATCTTGAGAAGACACTTTCCTGCTAATATCATATACAAAAAAACATTTCCCTTCCCCAGGGTTTATGTGATATCAAAGTCAAATGTCTGAAGGTATTCCACACATTTTCTTTACCTAATATTCAATTCATTTTGTGAAAAGATGTTGATCATGCTCTTATGGTAGGAATAGACTGTGAACCTCTCCCCAATAAGATATTTTCCCCAAAACATGAGCTTATATATAACTATTGAAATCTCCAAATCATGAGTGGTGTTATTATACTCATGTGTTCAAATATGACGAGTGTCGTAAGCTAGCACATGATCACCTATCATGATAAAATAACCAAAACTTGTACTGGAAGAATAAAAAAACTAGATATGACTTACTGATATTAGGTAATATCATAATAGAAGCCAATGCCAGGAGTCATTTCAGGCCAATGATCCCGTACACAAGTGGTAAGGGCTCCTACATGGCATCCAAGAGATCCATGTTCAAAACCGGGTGGTGGCAAATTATCAGGGGTACTGTAGCAGTACTATAGTAGGTAATTTAGTCGTACTATAGAAGATACAGTTTGGTACTTTATCATTCGGAACTATTCACCCGATTTGGGCCTTCGGGCCACTAATTTTGGCCAACAGGTCTCAGGGCCTTAGGTTCATCAATGGCCTTCGGGCCTCAGAACCTTCAAGCCATAGAGTCCATGGAGTGGCCCATTTCACATAGAGCAAGCCTTTAAAGAGGATTATAGCAATAAGAGTATCAGTTACAAGAATCAAAGCTAACTGGATTAGAAGAATGAGAGGGTATGGTAACATCCATCGGGACCAGGCACCATGCATCATTGTATGGGGAAATGCTAGAAGATCAGCAATACAATGTGGTGAGCTAGGAAATCAATGATTCAAAATCTTGAGAGGATATTTTCTAGTGGGTTGGGCCTACAATTCATGTAATGGGCATGGTATGCCTTTGGGCCTTCAGGTCATGTATTGGCCTTCGGGTCGCGTCGAGCCTTGTGCCTTAGGCCTATGGGTTATGTATGGGTTCCTCTTCAAAACTTAAATGGGGTATTATCTATAATAAAATAAAAATAAGACCTTTGATCTGTTCAGTTTTAGGAGTCATTTCATCTCATTAAAAGAAGACTAACACTTTTCATACCATATGGATTTCACCCATTTCTTGGTAAGAAAAGACAAATCTGATGTGACCTTTGATAAATCCATGATGGAAAATTGATAATATCTAGAAAAACCTTAGAATATTTGAATATCAAAGACATATCATGGTTCTTCTAAAGACAAAACATCCTTCACCTTCTCAGGATCAACAGATAATCCATGCTCAAAAATCACATTTCCCAAGAACATCACTTCTTTGATCCAAAAATTTCATTTTAGAAATAGTTCCATACAAACGATGAATCCTATGTATTTCTAAAACCAAGCATAAATGGTGCCCATGATAATTCTTGGATAATGAATAGTCCAAAATATTATCCATGAAAACTACCGTAAATGTGTCAAGATATTGATGGAATGTTTGATTCATCAAATCCTTAAAAACTACATGAACTTTTTTCAGACCAAACGGAATCCCAAGATACTTGTAGTGGTCATACCTACTCTTGAAAGTCATCATTAGTATATTAGACTTTGGAACTCTGAGCTAATGAAAACCCAATCAACGATCAATCCTCAAAAACCACTTTACCCCATTTAACTGAACAAATAAATAATCAACACAAGGAAAAAGATACCTGTTCTTAATCGTGACCCAGTTTAACTTTTGATTTTCTACATACAATAGAAGTGAACCTTCTTCATTATAGGTAAAAAACACTAAGTATTCCCAGGTAGAAATTCTACAATGAACAAACCTATTTTCCATCAAGTCATTAAAATGAATCTTGAGCTCATTTTACTTTGTTGGTTCCATATGATAAGAAGGCATAAAAACTGGCTAGGTACCTGGAACTATGTCAATCATAAACCCTGCCTCCCTCTCTTAAGTAATCCTAGAGAAATAATCTTGGAAAATGTCAAGAAAATAATAAACAATACTAGGAAGATCAAAAAAAAAGAAACACCATGAGGATCAACTACTACAAGATACAACAAACTTTTGAGCTCTATGTGGAACATCCTACAAGACCATACCTCAGATCGCACTCTCCCTAAAAAACTGATGAAAACCCATTATCCTTATGAAATGAAAAATTATGACGATAATAATCAAACTCATCATGATAATAAACAATCCAATCCAACATGATGATGACATAAAAAAATAGTTTGAGAATGAGGAAATCCCAAATTAACTCTGCACAGATATCAATAGTGCACAAGAAGAACACTAAACCCCCTACAATTTTCTCTTCCAAAGAGTTGTCAATAACTCCAAAAAAATGATATCTGTTATAAGTTTAATAATATCAATAAAATGTATAGATATTAATGATTGGGAAGCACTGGTATCAAATAAAGTAATCGATATGGAAGATGCAGTAAAGATGGTACATTTTTCTATCAATGGACTTACATCTACCTCTGCTTGAAAAACATCTACTTCATAAATCTTATTCACTCCTGAGTCTTGTTGCTAGATATCTATAGTATTATAAGCATCTAACTATGCTACAATATCCCGTACCATATCAATGTGTAGACACATCTTGATAGAAATGCTACAGATGGCCATAATTTCCAAAACTATTGCATATCTTTATAGATGAATATCAAGAACACCATGTGTGTCTAGCCTTTCTACACTGATAAAATTTCAAATTCACTCCACTAGCTACAACTAGAGGTGGTGTAGATTCTTACTGCTAAGAACCACCTCCACCACTCCTAAGATGATCCTGCCACTACCTCTTTTTCCTATACATGCCTCAAAAGATGCAACTAGATTAAAGAGAAAGGGGAAGAACATACAACCTTTCCTACCGTATTCATTTCATCCATCATATCCTCATCTATTGTCTCCATATAGGTTTATGGATTCGGTATTAATATATGTGATTTAATATCTAGTTACAAACCCCACAGGTACTTCTAAGCTTTAAGATGGTCATTATTTACAACCTCTAGTGAAAAAAGAACCATCTATGTAAATCAATTAGTGTATGTCGACAAAAAATGCTTTCCCTGATATAGGGATGTGAACTCTATATACTTCTCTATCATCATTAAATTTGGAAAAAAACTATAGGAATAAGAAAATATTGAAACCCTTCCAATCCCATCTCACATGTCTATCAGCATGTACCATGGAATCCCAGCATTGCTTCTTGGGACCTTCATGTCTGAATGTTATACAATTCACCTTGATACTCTTAGGTGTCACTAAGAAGTTAAATATCCAATCAATATAGTGTATTTTCATACAAGAACTCTCGTGGTCAATCTATATCTCAAATAGCTTCTGATTTCACCTTAATGACTATATTCTAGACATGTGGTACATTATGGTTGACATCACAAACTTCCCACATGATGGCCTTGATACAATTTTGATTCATTGTAGGATTACCTTAAGGAGCATCAGCTAAACCCTCTTGAGTATCTCTCAGAACACATCTCAAAGGAATACCAATACACACTGAAATATAATAAATGATCAGACAACAAAATAATGTCAGTTAAAACTAGAGAACCCATAATAAAAAATTACATTAAGGTTAAGAACTCAAGACAGGTGACCCACATCCCAACATCCCATGGTAACTTCAATCTCTTCAAGGTAAGAGCTATCTTGGAACTCACTAAAAACTACCTCTAATGTCCTAAAAATATTATATCAAGTCTATCAATCATCCCTAAAAAAGGAATGTTCAATACATACCTCCTCAGATATCCAAATGTGATTAACCCGACCTATATACCCTCTCAAACTAGTACCTAAACTAAACATACCACATACTTGAAGGGTATTCTTGATACCCAAGGGCTGGTGTCTAGAACCCAGGTTTTATAAACAAATAGAGGGAATGGTTTCATACAACCTAAATCAAAAAATATGATATATATATATATATACATGTTAAAAAAATAGCAAAAGGAAAAATGAATTTATATATATGTGTGTAGTAACTAAAAGAGAACAATCAAATATAATGAACTGAAATGGTAGCAAAACAATCTCAAAGATATAGGTCTAACTATAATATACAAAAAATATAAGAAGCTACTCCAATAGTCTCCATGTGATAGCATTGGAAAGCTCTCACCATACCACCATTTATCTACCCAAAATCATCGGACATAAAATTTTATAGCCACACTATAGTGCCTTTATTTTACCTACACCAAAAGACATAATGAGGTCTACGTGCTGTCGAAGGAGTACACAGGTTCTGAGTTAATATACTCATTAGGTTGAAACCCATGTGTTCCTTATCAAGTCTCTAAACAATATTCCAATAATTATTATCATTAAATAAGATAAGTCATGATATAAATTTTAGTAGTTTTTATATCAAAATCTTGTAAAAAAATTAATTTCCCATTTTTTCATATTTCCAAATAAATAAGGTAAATCAATTTCAAATAATTTCATATCTATATATAAAAATAGATAGATAATTTCAAACCAAATCATACATCACATATCATATCAAAAACATTGTATAAAAATAATGATAGTACAATCCAAAATAATTCATGAAGTCAAATAAATGAATACATAACTTCACGCCAAGGATAATGCTAGGTTATGATAGCTAGGACACTCGTACCTAACCTAGAATGTCTTGCACATGTCAAGACTCTATACATATGCATCGATCCTAGAGATAAGTGGATATCCCTATAATGTAAATCCCCAATAGTTCTAACATGTTCTTATAACAACTGACCAAGGGAGAAGAGGAACACCCCATGATTAAACCCACACACTATGGAAAATAACTATTATTAAACCTTCCAACTAAGTACTCATGGCTTCCTATGTGATCTATTTTATAAACCAATTCATCAAACCATTTCACTCTATCATACTTTTAAAATCAATTCATAAAATTATTTAAAAATGCTTCAGAAAAACTCTTTTCATTTACCAAAACCTGATTAAAACATTGTTTATCAAAAAAAATATTTTTATACACACATATAAATTCATTCAATCATTCAATTTCATTTCAAAAACAATTTATCAAAATCCAAGGTATTTTACTTCACTAACACAGGTGAGAGATAGAACCACCTACCTCAAAACAAAGGTCGCACACACCCACCATAGGATCCACCAATAAGAAGAACATAATAATGAAATGTAGGCCTTAGAATCAATATAGACCTCCTAAAATTGATTCAATATATTGAATATGGGTTAGAGAATAAGAGTAAACAACCATACATCAATGATACACACCCACTATACCATAACCAATAAAGGATCGGCCCCCGGAACAAGATCACATGATAGTTCTACAAGGAAACAAGAAAACATATAATCTCATATTAATGATCTGATAACATAATGTAATGGCGCAACCGCAATAAGAGTAAATGAAAAACCAAAAATGATTAATTACTTGAAGAGATACAATGCACAAACCTGATGATCAAACATTTAATGAATCGATATGGGAGGGTTTGAGGTCTCTAGAATCACCAGTCAGTGCTTCTAGGTCGAGAGCAAGGAGGGTTGTGGTAAAATAATAAAAAAAGTCAGTTGGGTAGCACCCTAAAATCCATCCTCATGATACTTAAATATCATGTAATCCCTTTACACATCATGTAGACCATTGGGTCCATATATGTTGGAAAACCTGTCAACTGTTTATTATAAACAAATCTTTTAACATTACATGGTTTGTACACTTTACACTATGTGTAATCATTAACACTATCGACTCAACTCATAACAAGATCCTGGTGAACATTAAAAGTTGTTTAATCCCATTACATGATATAAAAATTTCCAACAGACAAAAAAATGTCAGATTCTTACACAAAAACCCCAAACCATCTCGGGCATTCATCAAGCTCGTGGAGAACCCTGGTCAACCGTTATACATTTATAATTGGACTACACTGATTCAAATAAACATACATACCTTAGCATTATATCATATACCCCCAAAAAAATATATACATCCTCAAGAATCCTAAGATGCACACAATTAAGGAGGAAAACAAGTAAGAATATGGGAAATACTTAAAATACAGTAATAAGATGTCACAACACCTCCAAATTCTAAAGACTAAATAGAAATTTTCTATTTTCCACTAAATTCAATAATTTGGAAAATATAAAAACTAATTATCTAGAGTTAGCCTTCTAATACTTACAATATTTTTTGAGATTCTTCATAGTACCACAGTTCCAACGGTTTGGGTTGAATCTGGTAGACATACATCTACTATCATATCTAATCATCTTGTTTTTCTTATTTCCTGTCATTTACCTATGTGAATGTCTTATGCCTTCTATATTTACTATATTTATAGAATGTTATTGAACATCCATCTACTTGAGTTATTAATTAAATATTATTTTCATGAAATATTCAAATAATATGCCTCTTTTCTAATAGAATTGTGTACCCTTGCATCCAAACTCTCTACTAGTGATGATAGTAAGAGAAACACTGAGTCGTAATATATGAGAGTGAATTTTACTAACTTGATATGACACCATATGATATTAAAGTCATTATCAGACTGTTCAGACAGTCTTCCTTTTAGAAATCTAATTTTTAACAACATATGCATTATCAACACATTTTTTAAATCTTTTGGTTTTTCATACATATCAGTTTGGCAGGACATGAATTCCATACTTGTTTTTTCTATAAAATATTAAAAGAAAATTTTATTTCCAATTTCATTATCACCAATCAAAGTACCTTATGATCATATCATTCCCATTCAAACTTCTATATTTTTTTGTTTGAATCTCATTAATGGAACATCTAACTCATTTATCATTAGATAATATTTTATCTACATACTCTATAAACTATAATCCCTTTTGAAAAAATTATCAACCCTGATATTTCCATATTTTGATGCCAATATATTAAAATAGTAACTCAAACTATACTACACAAAAATTTTAAAAGAATAAAATTGTGTCAGATATAGTATATGAAATGCAGGATTGAGCATAAATGAAAAATAAAATATCATTATTTAAATATGGTTATTATAACCTAGCCATTGAATTGGTGGGTATCAGTAAGAATAACCATATTATGAAATATATATAAATTTTACTCAATAAAATCTTATTGATTAATTTCTAGGAAGTAATCATTCATTTTTTTGTAAATTCATATTATTTTTCGAAAATACATTTCCTAAAACAATATTTTTATTTCTATTGGTGGGAAAATATTATATTAAATTTTTGAAAGTTTTAGATAATTTATTTTAAAAAACTAAATAAACTTTTTATATCAATAAATTAATTTTTTATAATTTTCTAAAAAGATTGATTTTTTGGTGACTAGTGAAAAATACTACATGTTATTAAAAACAATATTTTTTTTGAAAAGTTTATAATGTTTCATTTTTTAAAAAATAAAATTAGTTTCTTTATATTATTAATAATATAATTAAGTTGATTTTAATCAATTTTATGATTGAATTTGGTTTAAAAACATTTTTATACTTAAAAAATGTTGTTTTCTAAAAAACATATTTTTCCCTTTTGGAGTTTTCTTTTAATTTATATAACTTCTATAAATTTATTTTTAAAAATTTGATTCCAAATTTTCAATTAGTTATTTCAAATTTTATAAATAGGTCCCTTTTATTTTTGTTCAATATGAGTAGTAACCATAGTAAATTTTTTTCACCTTGGTAAGGGTAAAATATCGTTATAAATTTGAGATAACACTTTAAAATTTCTATAACTCTTGCCTTTATCAAATTAGATGGGTAGAGTTCATAAATTATAACACAATTCTATAATATATGGCCACTTTTTACCATATTTATTTTGTTATGACCTAGATTAATTTAATAAAATAATAAATACAAGATGTCAGTCTATTGAATTAAATATATGTAATATTTTATCATATGCTTAAAAAGAGGTTATATTAAGTTATAAATGTTTATTTGATAGATAAATAAATATTTTTGGTCATAGTAATTTGTTTTTAATATTTAGGGATAGAATAATTTTCTTAACTTGTTAAGAAGATCCCACATAGTATTTATTCAATTAATAGATAAATAAAATAAATCACTTAAAAACATTAAAAGTAATAGCATTTGGGTAAATTATTATATTCCAAAAAAATTAATATAAATTGGACATATTAGGGATGTTTTAATGGATTGTATTTTAATTCAATATTTCTCTTGGGGTATTTAATTTCAAATTAAATGAATAGTGTTAAAAATAACATTAATGATATTACATGTAAAATAATATTTTATTAAATTATTTAAAAACTATAAAAAAAATTAAATAGGGAAATAATGATGATAAATCATCTAAAATTTCATTATTTTTTTATCAATGTTCCAATTTTTAAATTATAAGTAAAATTATAACCCTTTAAGAGTGAAAAAGGTGTTTCTACAGCTAGGGTTAAAATTTGTAAAGGGGTTAAACTAAAACATAAGATTTGAAATATCACATAAACATATCCAAATATTATTGGATGATGGGATTTAAACCAAATAAAACCTTATTTTTTAATATATATATATATACATTTTTGAATCTTTTATATTTAGAATGAATTTATTAAATTTTAACATTTTATGAAATTCCAAGAGTACCCCTCCCCTCACTTATAAAAGGGAAACCCTCTTTTCTCTTCTTTACACCACTTTGATCCTTATATATGTAAAAAACTGCATCATATTATCTTCTAAAATTACATATACACTAAATATATGTCATATTATTCTAAGAACACCATTCCAAGGGTCCTTAAGAAGGGATCCAAAGGAAGCCTATCTAAGAAGATATAATTGTCTTATCAGGCCTATTTCAATTTGTTTCTTAGTATACCTCTCTTAAATATATGATATTATTAATAAAATAATAAATTAAGTATCCTAAATATACTAAAATATTATTATTATTATGAAATATTTTTTTAACCCTAATTTTCATCAAATGGGTAGGGAACCTATCGCTCATGTGTACGTATGACTTACTATCTCTGTGTGGCGATTAAATTAATTTTCAGTCACCATATTTCATGGATGGTTGTTTGTATGGATTTAATGATAATATATGATACTTATGAAATTATTTTATCTTGTAAATACAATATCATATTAACATAATAACCTTCAAGTTTGTTGGAAAATGATAACATCGCTCGTGAAAAAGTGTGGACTACCACCTCCACGAACCGATGTGATTTGTTTTTCATTTATCATTTTCATGGATGAAAATAAGGATATATTTAATGAATATAATTGGTATATATTTTATAATAATGTTTCTTTAATGGTTAATTATTATTTACCTTTCTTTTTTTTTCCTCTATTGTAAATTGAAAGCAACATTCCTGAGTATGTACGACCAACCATCTCCATGAATAGTGTAATGAAATTTTCTATATCTACCATCTATGTATAAACATAAATATATATTTTATGAATATAAATTATATTTATACCATTATTAATGTTATTTATATTATTTAATCACGATCATTGTAATGGCATGGACCTTCCTAGTGCATTACTTTTTCAAATTCTAGTGTTCAGGGTATCTTGAGGACCCTCAGTGACTCATTAAAGAGTTTTATAATTTTTATGTCAAACAAATGGTGGCACTGATTGGAAACGGTGCTAGGGAAATGGTTCCTGGGCGATGGTTTGAGGGTGAAAGTGAGTCATTTCATGTTTTATTTTTAGTACTTTCCAGTGTACACCAGTAGCGTATCTTTTCATGTAAAAGTGTATTAATACCCCTTTAAATCTATTTATGGCAAGTAAAAGATGTTTTTACCCCCCCCCCCCAAAATTGGTAAACCCTTGAGTTACTGAAACATGTGGTCTTTTTCCTCGGTGGCACACCATTTTCCATGTTTTCATGTTTTTCCCCTATTACGTGTTCTTTTACAAATTTAAAAGAAATATATTAATTCATAGTCATTATCTCCACTATATCTGAGGATAATTATTAAATCTCAATTAATCCCAATGTGTGAAATATCCTAGGAACATGGTCAATCCATGATATGACTTTTAAGAACATCTAAATAACCTCCCTAATTTTAGGATTTGGCCTCTTCAAAAGATAAGATCCTCTCTTCCTAATTCTTTTCTATTTCTCTAAGTGCACCTAGAGACTTCCTATAGAGATGAATAGCGCACACATACTAGAGACCTCCCCGCTCAGCCTTAAAGCCTTGGAGTTTTCTTTTTCCGACAAGTTGTGTTTCCCTAGTTTTTTAAACGAGGAGAAAACTTTGATCCATGATCATCCAAGTAGGGCTTCTTCTTTCACCTCTCTTTACTATGCATCATATAGGGTGGGTATGACGATGTTCCCTCAGGTCGTATATGAAACCAAATTTAACAAATATAATATATAGACTTTTAAGAATAAAGGGGTGGGAATGAGGATGAAGTTGTTGTGATTTGCCTAAATTTTTATGTTGTGAATTATATGGGCTTATGTCCACTGAAAATCATGGTTATTGGTGGTCCTTTCTTGCACACTAATGAAGCTCTATTTTTCTGGATAATCTAGTAATTAAATGACTATAACATGAAAACTGGTTAATCACATAAACTCGGTTGATCTAATGGATTCCTGATGAACAATAATCCTTGTGTGATCACACATGTTAACCAAATGTAAATATAGAACTTAATGAAGGGTGTTTTCTAAATCTGAAAACTTCCTTATACTATTATGGTGATATGAATGGTTGTATTATTTAATGGTTGTAGGGTGATGTGTATGGGAATGGAACCTCTAGATGAGAGGTTGTTGGTTTATAAGTCTGAGGTCATCTAGAGCTTGTATGTTGGGGCTTGATTTGGTTCCAGTACTTTGAGGGATCTCATGGATCCCTTTTGATGTTGTGACTTTACAAGAGAACTAGGTGTGAATACTTAAATGTCACTTGGTTGTTTTTCATTCAGTTGTTTTTTTGGCTTGTGCTTATACCTGTTAGTTTCCCGGTAGTGTAGGATTGTTTTAAATGAAATCACATGAAAACGATAACAAAAACAGGTACAATGGGGGATTGTTTTCCAGAAATGGTCCATGCTCTGGTTATGGATGTTGTGTTCTTGTGCATATAGTGGTAGCATTAAAAGTGGTCATGTGTAGGCTAGTTATTGGTTTTGGAACCCTTTGGTTTGGATGAATTCTTGACTACCTATATATATAATATTTATTTCTTGTGTTTCATATATGCACTCCACTCATGTTGACTAATTCAGGCTGAACACCCCCAATTTCATGGGGGGTGTTTTCCCCTAACAATCCTAAGAGTAGATGGTTATTATCTCCTTTATGATCCCTATACCAGGTAGCCCAAGACTCTTTGGGCAGGCTGTGACAGGCTAAGATTAATTATAGCCCAAGACTCTTTGGGTAGGGTGTGTTGTGGTGGTTGTTCGAGGTTTGTGTGGGTAGGTTTGTTTCCCAAATTTCTTTAGGATTAATCCCAAATGTCTTCTGGAATGGTAGTGGTTATTCTGGCCCATGTGTATTTGGGAATGGTGATGGTTGTTGTGGCCCAAGTGTCTACATGCAAGGTGTGTTGTTGTTTTGGCCCATATAGTTATGTTTGGGGGTAGGATAGATGTGTGAATGTGATGGCCCATATGGTTGTAGTTGGGGGCGGTAGTGAGACATTAGTGGAATTTTTGGGGGAGGTATGATGCATAGGATTTCCTAAATAACCTATAGTAAAGTGGTGAGGGGTACCCAAATATCAATGTGTTATTACTATTACTTTACCTGACTTGTGTTATTTGGGAAGTGTACCTTGGTGAGGTTGGGTGAATAGTTTCTTTGTAAGGTGTTTTGGTTATCACTATTTCTCATGGGGAATTAGAATCTCTCCCCACTATTGCATAAGAGCTTTTGGTTTTCCCTACTGAATATACCTTTATACTCAGCCAATGTATATTAAACTACTTCCAGGTTAGTAGGAGGACATTGAGGACCATGTCGGACCTTACTAGCTCGGTCTTCGGGAGTTATCGTTGATGTTTTTCTGTTATTTTTGTACTTTCCTTCATAGTTTTCTTGTAATTTGTTTTAGTTTATTTCAACATGCGTATTGGAATGGATTTATTTTTGATCTAATTTTACTTTTAGTTTTTGGAGTTTTTTGGGATTTACCATCTTATATCCTGATCTTGTTCTATAAAAAGGGAAATTCAATTAATATTACGTGATATTTCATACCCCTAGTGCTATTCACCACTCAAGTTCCTATTGAAGGTGGAACTCAGGGTCATTATCTCTACTTAATCTTGAAGAATGAAGGTTTTGGAAGTTTGTTATACCTTCCCTTCTCTTGGTGAAGGTGGTTCATGAAAGAATGGTACCAGACGAGAGGTTGATAGATAGGATGGATTTTGGGGTTAGGCATGGTGAGGATTTCATGGGATGGTAAGTAAACAATTTCAATCTTGTTGAATTAAATATTCCATGGAATACTGGCTAGCACATAGGATTTTAGGGCCCCCCCCCCCCCCGTGATCCGATGCAAGGACCCTAGACCTATTGAACGACCAAGTGAGGCAACATTGATTGTAGGGTAAATACCCTAGGAAAGGTACATGAATCATAAAAACTTGTGTTCCTGTGTGTCTTGGGTGTTTTGGGAATTTAAAATAAATAAAAAATTTGAGAAAAAATTAAAAAGGAATCTTCTACACTACTTGGGCATAGGAATTCCTTTTTTACCTTGCAGTTATGGAACCTAGATGAAATCCATGAGTAGTGCGGGTAGTTTAGGCCCAGTAGGTTGATCTGATCTATCAGTGGAGGGTGGACTGAGATGAAGAGGATGAAAGTTGGTAGAATATTGTACGTTATTTCCAATGGTAGACACTTGGGAAGTACAAGGGTAGTGTTTCCAACTTGGAGATAGAGGGATGGCATGAGGAGCTGGAGATCACCTTTACCTTGATTTGTGCTTCGAGGGATTACTGGTTTCCGTTGGTAGTCAGTCAGATGAATGGATCATCGCGTCAATGGTGGATGATCTACCTCAGAGAGAGGATGGAGATTGTTGTTTTGTGGGTTGACATCGAGAAGGAGTTTCAGGCATAATTCCCTTCTTCCATGATGATGGCTGAGTAGAGGTAGGAATTGCTCTCCCTTAAGCAAGGGATTATGATGGTGAGAGAGTTGGGGATCAAGTTCAAGGATCTCTTTCATTTCACTCCTTACCTATTCCCAAATGAGGAGTCTCAAGAAAGGCGCTTAGAGGAGGCACTCTGACCTTCTCTCTAATATGTTGTTACTCACTTCACCCTACAAACAAACATGATCATTCAGAAGAAGGTTGAGGTAGTAGAGAGGATGAACACATTAGGAGGTATTCCATGAGAGGGGAGCTAGTTGAGATCTTCAAAGGGGAAGGCTTTCAGCAACAGGCCTCCAGCATCAAGGCCTTCCAGGTTTTGGTTAGTGGGGAGAAAACCTCAGAAGTCCCTGTTTTTGTCTCTCGGTCCTCACCCATTCACCATGGGACCTGGACCGAGGTGATTTTCTTATGGATATTTTGGGAACAACCAGATTTGTTACTTATTTCGAGCTCCGTATAGTGGGGGTGGGTCAGTTCAGCACCCACTTTAGCATCACTAGTTGTTAGCCAGACAATTTATGTAGCAGCAAGACCAGTGAGCTCCCGCCTAACTGAGGGAGGACGTTGCAAGAGGAGGCCGACCTCAGGGCGCTCCTCAGGGACCTTGACCAGGGCATGGTCGGGGAGGTGTCTGATAGCCAAGGGGTAGGGGTTGGGCATGGGCCATTTCATGCTGTAGAAGCAGCAGTTCGAGTAGGGATTGAGGGCGTAAGAGGTACGATCATTTTGTTTAGTACAATTTCCTATGGCTTGTTTGATTCAAGAGATTAGCACTCCTTTATTACATCTGGTCTAGCCCATGACTTGGGTCTTAACGTAGAGAGAGTTTTCATGCCCCTAGTGTAGAATACACCAGTTAGAGGCCAGACTAGATTGTTTTATGTTTATCGGGGATGCATACTGATGTTGGGGTCGCATCAGTCAAGTGGGGATCTTCTTCATCTACAAATGCAGCCATACGATGTCATCATAGGTATCGACTGGCTATTTTTTATACACGTTGTTATCTACTTCTTCACTAGAATAGTCATGTTCTCATATATTTATGGCCAGCATATATCTTTCATTGGCGAGTGGGGTTTCCAGGAGGGTATCTGACATGTGGAGCCTTGTCTTTCTTTTCTATCTGAGATGTCAGTGGAATCAGCAGACTCAGAGATGGTGTACGTTCCATGGATTTTTAGTGAGTTCCTAGACATCCTCCTCAAAGAGGTTGTGACTCTATCCTCTCAACGTGTTGTTGAATTTGGGATAGACTTACAACCCGATGCCTATCCAATTTTGATGGCTCCCTATCAAATGGAACCTTCAGAGTTGCAGGAGTTATGGATTCAGGTTTACGACCAGATGAAGAAGGGTTTTATCTGACCAAGAATGTTTCCATGGAGTGTTCTAGTATTTTTCAAGAAAAAGGAAGATAGCGGTCTCAAGATGTGTATTGACTTCCTAAGGCTGAATCAGGGGATGATCAAGAATCTTTACCCCTCCCAAGGATCAAAAAAAAATTTACCTATTGGAGGGGGTAGGTTGGTTCTCTAATATTGACATGTGGTCTGGATATCACCAATTGGGGGTGATGGAGGGTGATATCTCGAAGACTGTTTCAGGTTCATGAATGGAAACTTTGATTTCATAGTCATGTCATTCGATGTTACGAACACACCAGTCATGTTCATGTGGATCTTGAACTCTATTTTTCTTGATTATCTAGAAAGGTTTTTAGTTGTGTTTATCAATGACATCTTGATCTACTCAATATCAAAGGATGATCACACTAAGAATTTGAGGATAGTTTTGGAGGTCCTCTGACACCACCATCTCTATAGGAAGTTGTCCAACTGCAAGTTAGGAACTTGATATGTGAACTTCCATGGACAAATGGTGTCCCAGTAAGGAATAGTGGTGGACTCATCGATGATCAAAGTAGTTTTTTCTTGGTAAGATCCCATGAATGTGGCAGAGGTTCATTGTTTCTTTGGATTGGAAGCTTACTACCGGAGGTTTGTACACAACTTCTCTTGAGTTGCACCACATTTGACTGCCTTGACAAGGAAAAAACAGGATTTCGTATGGAGTGAGCAGTGCCAGACAGCTTTCAGTTATCCGATGGAGAAGTTGTTCAGTGCCCTAGTACTGAGGTTTCTAGAGGAAAGGGTAACATTTGAAGTGTTTTGTGATGCTTTCGGTCTAGGATTGGGGTGTGTACTAATGCGACAATAGAGAGTGGACTCTTATGGGTTTAAGAGGTTACATCCTCACAAATGTAACTATACCACCCACAACCTAGATCTTATGTTAGTGGTGTTTGCACTGACGATGTGGTGGAATTACCTCATCGGGGAATGCTTTGTGGTCTTCATAGATCAGAAGAGCTTTAGGTATGTCTTCTCCCAGTGATACCTGAAATTGCGGAAGCGGAGGTGGATGAAGTTTCTTCAGGACTATGACTTTGATATCTCTTACACATTAGTAAAGGAGAACATAGTGGCCAATTACTTGAGTATGATGTCATAGAAGGTTGTGGTTTGGGAGTCAGCAGATGCTTCGAAGGAAATGGAGGAGTTGGACGCTTTACATCAGGGTATGAGAGTAGAGGATGGTAGAGGTTATCTATTTCAGATGACAGTGTAGTCTTCCTTGATACGGTAGGTGGAGGAGTCTCAGTGGGGAGATGTAGAGGCTGAATTGATGCATTATTGTGTTATCTAGGGAAATTCTTTGAAAGGATCGTTGGAGGATGGGTGAAATTGTATGATTTTTCATGGGAAGTTGTTTGTTCTAGGGATGTTGTGTGAGAGAATTCTCAGTGATTTCCATAACTCACCCATGGAGGTACACCGAGGAGATTCCAAGATGTAGAAGGGCCTGATGGGTCAGTTTTGGGGGCCCATAGTGAAGCTGGAAGTGTTGGAGTTTGTGGACAGGTGCCTCATGTTTCAGTATGTGAAGGCTGAACACTGTGTTCCCATCGGTTTTTTTAAACCTTAGATATTCTTGAGTATAAGTGGGATGACTTATCAATGGATTTCATCATGATACTTCACAAATATAAGGGAGGTTGTGATTCCATCAGGGTAGTGGTGGACCATTTGATGAAATCGACACACTTTCTAGTGATTAAGACGTCGAGAATAGTGGATTATTTAGCACAAAAGTACATGGGTGAAGTTGTGTGGCTGCACAGAGTTCCCAAAACCATCACTTTGTATCAGGATTCACGCTTTAATTCCAAAGTCTGGAAGGGATTACGTCACTCTTTTGGAACCCATATTTTCCTCAACACCACTTTCCACCCTCAGACAGATGGGTAGATAGAGTGGACCATCCATACATTGGAGGATATGTTGTGAGCATGTGTTTTGGACTTCGGAGGGTCATGGGTATGACACTTGCCTCTGGATGATTTTTTTAATATAAATATCTATCACTCTACCATTGGCATGGATCCATTCAATTCCTTGTATGGAAGACCGTTTCATTCAACCATGTGCTGGATAGAGGTTGGGGAGGCAGGTGTTCTTGGCCAAGAGGTAGTGCAGAGTTCGATGGAGATGTTTTAGCTTGTGCAGGAGAGAATGAAGGAAACTCAGGACCAGAATTAGTGGTATGCTGATCATAGGAGGATACCCTTAGAGTTATAGTTTGGGTACCATGTGTTATTGATGGTCTTCCCTCGGCGTGGACAACAGAGGTTCAGCAGGGGGAGTAAGATTTCTCCCAAGTTCATTAGACCCTTCGAGGTGTTGAGATGAGTCAGAGAGGTGGAGTATCACCTGGTGTTATAACCACCACTAGATTGGAGCCACAATGTCTTTCATGCATCTCAACTTCGTTAGTAACTACACGATGACTTCCACATCCTTGACTGGGGAGAGGTAGATATTTGAGGACGATGCAACATTCGTGGAGCGGCTAGTAATAAGGGAGGATCGTAAGTATATTTATCTTCATGGGTAGACCATTCCCATTGTTTATTTGTGGTGGATGCATGGTGGCCTCAAGGATATACCTAGGAGTGGGAGGCACAGATATGTTCCTAGTACCCATAGTTGTTCTGAGTTTTGATTTTATGTTTACTTTTTTATTTGCTGTGATGTAATTCATGGCCTTACTTTCAATGAGATGAGTTGTTTCCTTTTTTTCTCTGAATGTGTGTGAAATGTATTATCTGTGGGGAGGGGATAACATAATACTTAATCAATACACATTAAGGATGATGTGATTAAACCCATATGGGAAAGTTAGTGCCACCCAAAGAGGATTGTATCTTGACATGGAAGATGGAACTCCCTAATTTATATGTCTAAACAGTGTGACTTCTATGTTTGTGTGGTTACTTAGGGGAGAGGAACAAAAGTGTTTATAAAGTTTTTTAGGAGATATATTTGAGAGAGGTGCTCCTAGATTTCGTGTTTTGTTCCGATATTCTAAAAACTCTAGGGTGGTTTGTCCCTAAGAGGTATCTTATGAGGTGGTTGTTTGGACCCCTCTTTTTTTCTTTCGGTTTACCCTTAGATTCTCAAGGGAGAGAATACTTTGAAAGGTATATGATGTAATGGCATGGAACTTATTGGTATATTATATTTTGAAATTATGGTGTTCAAAGGGACCATCATAGACTCATTAAAGAGTTTTCCAATTTTCTGGCCGAACGAATGGTGGCACTGATGGCATCGGTGGCACCGATGGGTTGTCAGTGGCACCAATCAGTAATGGTGCCAGGGATATAGTGTCGGGGTGATGGTTCCAGGGTTATTGTTCCAGGGTGATGGTGCCTCACCTAATAGTGAGTCATTTCCAATTTTTTTCCAGGACATTCTAGTTTAGCCCCAATAACATATCTTTTGATGTAAAAGTGTTTTAATACCCATTTCAAAGCCATTTAAGGACAATAAAATATGTTTTAAACCCCAATGAGTCAGGCGACCCTTGAGTTACCAAAACATGTGGCCTTTTCCTCAGTGTCACACCATTTTCTATGTTTTCTAGTTTCTCCCCTGTTATGTGTTCTTTTCTCTAGTTAAAAAAATCTATTAATTCACAGCCATTATCTCCACCATCTCTGATGATAATTTTTAAATCTCAATTAATCCCAATGTGTGAAACCTCTTAGGTGCATGGTCAAGCCACTATCAGACTTTTATGTACATTGAAATTGTCTCCTGAATTTTAGGATCTATAATCATCTTAAGACAATATCATCTCTTCTTAATTCATTTCCTTTTCCCTAAGTGGTCCTGGAGACTTCCTCTAGAGACGAATAGTGCACCCCATGTTGGAGACCTTCTCGGTCATCCATGAAGCTTTAGAGCATTATTTTTCTACAATTTGCACTTCCCATGTTCTTGAAATGAATAGAAAACTTCAATCTTTGATCATCTAAGTAGGGGTTCTTCCTTCGTCTCTCTTTACTATGCATCATACGGGGTGGGTATGATGATGTTCCCTAGGGTTGTAGATGAAACCAACTTCAATGAAGATAATAAAAGGACTTTAAAGAATAGAGGGGGTGAGAATGATGATGATGTTGTTGTGTTTTACCGTTATTTTTATGTTGTGAAATAAATGGGCTCATGTCCACTAAAAATCATGGCCGCTGGTGGTCCTTTCTTGTACACTAATGAAGCTCTGTTTTTTCTGGATAATATTGAGATTGAATGCCATAACATGAAAACTGGTTAATCACATAAACTCAGTTGATTTAATGGATTTCTTATGAACATTAATCCTTATGTTATCACCCTGATTAACCAAATGAAAATAAGTAACATAACAAAGGGTGTTGGCTAAATCTAAAAACTTCCTTGTTCTCTTCTTGTGGTATGCATGGTTTTTTTATTTGATGGTTATGGGGTGATGTGGATTGGGATAGAACCTATGGATGTGAGGTTGTTTTTTGTCAATATGAGGCTATGTGGAGCTTGTATATTGGGGCCTGGTTTAGTTCTAGTACTTAGAGGGATCTCACAGATCCCTTTTTATGTTCTGGCATTACAAGAGAACCAGGTGTGAATACTTAAATGCCACTTGGTTGTTTTTCCTTCAGTTGTTTTTTTGGCTTGTGCTTATGCCTTTTTCTTGAACGGTAGTATAGGAATGTTTAAATGGAATCACTTGAACATGATAATGAAAAAAGGTACAATGTGGGATTGCTTTCCAGAAATGGGTTGTGATCCGGTTGTGGTTGTTGTGTACTTGTGCATGTAGTAGTAGCAGTAAAAGTGGTCATGTAAAGTATTGTTGTTGGTTTTAAAACCCTTAGGATGGGATGATTACATGACTACCAATATTTATAATATTTAGTTTTTTTGTTTCTTATACACATTCCACCCATGTTTACCACTTCGTGACGAAGACCCTCATTTCATGGGGAAGGGTTTTTTCCCAACACTCCTAAGAGTGGTTGGTTATTATAACCTTTCTTCTTCCTCTCCAAAGTAGCCCAAGAATCTTTGGGTAGGATATGATGGCCTAAGGTTTATTATAGCCCAATACTCTTTGGTTAGGGTTTTTTTGGTGGTTATCCATGGTTTGTGAGGGTAGGTTTATTTCCCAAGTGTCTTCGGGATGAGGCCCAGGTGTCTTCATGCGTAGTAGTGGTTGTTCTATCCCAGGTGTCTTCAGGCATGGTGATGGTTATTATGGCCCAGGTGTCTGTGGGTGGGGTGTGTTGTTGTGGTGGCCCATATTTTTGGGGGTGGGGTGGGACAAACGTGTGATTGTGATGGCCCATATGGTTGTAGTTGGTGTCAGTAGTGGGGCTGCAGTGGAAGTTGATGGGGAGGTTTGATGTGTAGGATGTCCTGAATTACTTGTGGTTAAGTGTTGTGGGTACCCAAATATTTATGTGCCATTACTATTACTTTACCTAACTTATGTTATTTGGGGAGTGACCCTTGGTGATGCTATTTGAATAGTTTCCTTTCTAAGTATTTTTATATCTCTATTTCTCACGGGGTATTCGAATGGCACCCCACTTGTGCACAAGAGATTTTGGTTTTCTATACTGAGTATACCTATATAATCACCATATGTATATTAAACTACTTTTAGGTTTCCATGAGGACTTTGAGTATCATGTCAGACCATACTAGCTCAGGCTTTGAGAGTTATCATTGCTATTTTTCCTTCCTTTTGGTACATTCCTTCAGTGTTTTCTTGTATTTTGTTTCAGTTTATTTGGACATGCATATGGGAATGGATTTATTTTAGATCTACTTTTACTTTTATTTTATGGATTTTTTTGGTATTTCCCATCTTTTCTCCTGAACTTGTTCTATAAAAAAGGTAATGCCTTCCATATTACATGAGATTCCATAACCTTGATGCTAGTCACCACTCTAGGGCCTATTGAAGGTAGGAGTCATTATCTCTCCTTCAACTTAAAGAAACAAGGGTCTAGAAGTTCTATGTTCTTTCCATCATCTAGATGAAGGCAGGTATTAATAATCAAATTATAATTATTGGTACTACCGACCAGAAACATGCATTAAAAACAAAGTATTTGTTACCTGAAAGAAGTTATTTTAATAAAGAATTATTAATAAATGGGTGATAAGATGTTATAATTAAATCACATATGGCATGATATATATAATAATTGTTCTAAAATATATTTACAATAAACATATAATTATTATACATGATTTTCTAATGTGTATTAAGTGATATAAGACTTGAAGTAGTGGATTTTTATTTCACTTTTAATTCTCTGAGACATAGGCCATATTCACCACTTGTTTCATTTATGTGGTGTATATACTACCCATTAATTTTCATTATGATGATTATCATGAAAATTATGGTGATTTACATACCCTTTTATGTTTCTCTCTTTCATATGGTTTTGATTCATAAGTTACCAAATTGGTGGGGGATTTATGTTTCAATCCCATTTTAATCGAGATTGTTCATACTTGAATTTCCATTGAAAAAGTTTTATGATCCTTATATAATAAATACATTCAATTTTGATTACTCTCTGGTTATTTATTGTTAATACATTTTATCCCCTCATTTTTCTCAATTTAATTACTTGATATGATAAAATAATGTTTTAAATAAAAAATGTCAATGTTTTACTATTCACCAAGGAATATTTTTCTTTCATGTTTCCATTAAAATGATCTCAATAATGTTTTTTATTATTATATAATGATTTTCAAAAAGTAATTTTTACCCATTTTCATGATAATTAAAAATGTTTCAAAGGGATCTTCTAGTCATTTTTCAAATGAGGTACTTTTTTTACCAAAAATGTAAAATAAATCATTATTTTAATATACACGGCATGATTAGAATTTCATGTTGTCATGACCACACAATAAATTCAAGCATACGTTAAATTTTTCGAAGTTTATTTATAAAGAAAAAGTTTTCATTAATATTTGGAAAAAATTTATACTTTAAAGAAGTGATTACAAAATAAAAAGGGTATTTTCCTCAATAAATATTTTAGTGATCTTTAAATTCAATTTTTACTTATGATAGCATCCAAGATGTAAATTATGATTTTCTAGGGATATGATCCAATGATACCATCCTTATTATTTATTAGGATGGTTTATGATTATGATGATGATATTTTTATGAAACCAATTTATTTTCCATGGGTTTTTATTTAATGAAATAATTTTTTGTTTATTAACTCATTTTATTTCCATGGGTTATGTTATGATGACATGATGAATGATTTATGATATTATAGAAAAAATATGTATGGTTTTCATTATGTGATGGGTTAACCTAGAATTATATATCCCTATAATGATTTGGGTAATGTTTTATATCTCTTGATATAATTATTGGAAGCAATATGATATGATTAATCTGTTATTCAAAACAAGTTGATATTATTGATCCATTATGGGAAATGAGTCGATATGAGTAGTCGACTATGGGAAATATGAAATGATTCATGATTCGTTATTATATGAGATATTACTTTTCTTTCATGATCCACAATTAATTTATGGGATCTCTAGTTAAACATAAAATATGAAATTGTTTCTATACCTGTGATAGTGCCACAATTATATGACATGAACTTATGGTTTATTAATGATTTATGATGATTTCCCTTCCTTATAATTCATTTATTTTTAAGTGATAATTTTTTCTTCCATGAATAATATTTATGATCCGTGATATATTGGGACTGAATTTTTAAAGTTATTTTCATGATCTCGTACAATTATTCTCATATTATTCTTTCATATTATCATCATCTTATATCTCCCATGATTACCCTTAGTGAGTATCTAAGATCACCTTTTCATATGTTTCCTTTCTATAGGTTTTGAATAAAGGTTTAATTAGGGTATATCTATAAATAGTATTATGTTTGAATATGTTTAGTGAAGATGTTTAAGATATTTTATGAAATAGGAATATTGTGTAGCTGGTCTCTAAATACGTTAAACCACTACTATCCTTGGGTGAGTATTTGTGTATTATATTGAATATTCATCTAAAAAGATGAAATATTTATATTTAGAAATATTGAGTTGATATAGTTGGTATCAAATTAGGTTTTAGAAAATCCTTGGAGATTAGGGTTAGAGTACTTTGATGAAAACCCTTGAGATTAGTCTATGTATAGGATAACATCCAAATGTTTTATTAAGAAAGATATTATGTGGTTTTCCAAGCAATGAATCCCTATTTAGATAGTATAACTGGATGTGGTTTTGGTATAGTTACATTCATAGATAATAACCCTAGCAGTATTTGGTCAAGTATATATCAACTATAATTATGGTGTGTGGTGAGTGTTCCCTTACTATGCACCTAGTTTGATCCTCCCGAAGGGATATGCTTCTGTTAACTCAAATTTTTTCCTTTGAACCATTATGAGGGATTTGAATATATGATAACCAAACATAGCCTACGATAGACCTAAGGTGTAAAATTTTAAAAATAAGGTGTCATTATTTAGACATCCTAAAAATTATTTTTTATGATAATGTGATTTATCACCATAGCTATTATTTCTCACACTATAGTTTTCTGTTTTAGTCAATAGATAGAACCTGAAGGTATCATGTGAACAATGAATGTGTTGTCCAATGTGATGACCATCCTCATGAGAAACCAAATGTATTATAAGCTGGGATAAAATATTTTATGATTATTCTCACTCAAGTCTATCAATATATGTGTGGTAACATTGGTCATGTTGAACATCCAAATGCACTAAGGTGGGAGAAAAATAAAATTAAAAATTTTATGAAATAATGTCCACCCTCCATCTATGGTTCATCTAATCTTCTATTTGGTGATTATTATATCAATATGATGGAAAAGTTAATTTTCATTCTTTAGTGCTTAAACCATGAAAAAATTTTCCTAGCCAATTATTCTTTTTGAAGGAGAAATAGGTCAATGGTGGAACCTTATTAAGAATATGAGGTTAGAGGATTAAATTTTATCCATAAAATGGGATGAGATTAATGTATGTTTTTAAGTATATACTTCCTTAAAATTATCTGTATGGAAATGAGAAATAATTCCATAAACTTTAGTAGAATGATGACAAATCTATTTGTTCTTATGAGGTAAAGTTTACAACAATTTCATGGTATTCTTCTGGTTAAATCATCAACAATGAATTAAAAATTGATTGACTCCTTTGCAGTCTAAAGCCATGTCCTTTAAAATAATTATCCATAAGGGACTTTTGAAGTAATTAGTAAATTTTTCAATGAGAAATCAGAGTGTAAATTGAATATCGAAACTCTCAAGTTTCTAGTGATAATAAAAGGAAGATGGAGTTTCATGGAAGCTCCAGTGGTATGACACATGGAGGGAAGAAAAAACTTTGATCTCCTACTTTCTAAAATATGGTAAGGAGAACTCAGCTGAATTATTTAATGGAACAAGAAAATTTTTTTTAAGTGTGGGAAGCATGGACACCAAGTAAAATAATTTTCAAGTGATGTGAAGATGCTGGTCATTGAAATCAATGGATAAATAAATAAAAATAGTACACCACACACACTCCAGTTGTATAGATTCGAGGATTTTGTAATCGATTTTAATCATTTACATATTACATGGTCTAATGAGGATAATAATCCACAAAACCCTATAAAGTTAAAGTACAAAGGGAAATATTATGAAATCACATTAACTAATGTGAATCGTGATAGTTAGAAAAAATTGTCCTCTAAATCAGAGTTGAGGATTCTAAGTTAATGTTTTTATTTCTATGATCTATGAAAATATTATCCTTTAGTTAACTTTTATGTGATTCTAGAATATGAAAATAACATTTCATATTCTTAATCAACCTATGATCGTCTATCATTGTATGGATGAACCCAAACTTCTGATCAAAATATTTTTCACTAATATGGGATATTATTTTATAAATAAATAGTGAATTATATTTTGGAAGCATATATGATATTATTGTGACTATATTTTATGAAATGATTAGTATATTTTGGAAAATATGTGATCAAGGTATATATAACATGGTATGAGACTTTATGAGTGATTAAAATAATTTCAAGATAATTATTAAAGTAGACCATGGATGGAAATGAGATCAAATAATTATATTATTTTGGTTTCAATTTTTTTTGGAAATATTTTATAGAATCCTTAAGTTAAACTATTTATAGAATGTATTAAGTTTGACTTTGGGTGTTATTTTTTAGATTTTATATATTAATGTATTATAGTTATCCATATTGGATAACTAGTGCTAACCATTCTGGATTTGTTAAATATTTATATAAATAATGAATTAATTATCATTATTTTATGGATAGAAGAAAACTATTAAAACTATTTTTAGTTCCTTATGATTTAAAAAATCATATTGAATAATCATTTCTTGGAGTAAGAGATTATGTTCAAATTTATCAATGCACAACCAAAGGATTAAATTGTGCTTATGATATAGAAATAAATTCGGTAAGTATATTTTATCATGTTATCTATCTTAATAGTAAAATAATCCCTATTATTTAGGAAAAGCATATTGAAATAAAATTTTATCCTTTTACCTTCATTTCTATTCAATCGATGGTCTTTTCACCTATCAAATAATTATGGTGTTGTGATCATTAAATTTCCCATAACCATGTTATCAATCACTCTCTATTATTACTTTCGTGTTAGTTTATCCTCCATGTCCATATTTTCACTTCAGAATGATGTTATATTATTTTGAATCATATTTTTTTGTTATTTAATATGAATTTCGTATTTCCCTTTCCCTATTTTTTAGATTTTTTTATTAACCCTTTTTACGATGTGGGTTTTACAAAACAAATGTCAATGTCAAACCTTTGATTATAAAGAACAAGTTCAAGTTTTTTAGAATAAAATTTATTAAAGGGTAGAAGAATTTAACACCCAATTATTTTTAATGAATAACATTATTGTTGACAATGTATACGACATGCAACATCGATCTTAAACAAACCATGAAATATGATTATTTAAATATGACTGTTACAACCTAGCTAGTGAATTGAAGAGTATTAATAGTAATAAACATATTATAAGATATATATAAAGTTTATAATCAATAAAAAAGTATTAATTATTATTAAATGAGAAATAATTCTTTTAGTAAAGTCCTATTATGCTTCAAAAATGCATTTCCTTCAAATAATATTTTTATTTCTTTTTGGGATAAAATATTATATTTAAATTTTAACACTATTAATAAATATATTCGATAAAATAAAATTTATTTTTGAAATCAATAGGTCAAAATTATCTTATAATATACTTCAAATAATTGTTTGAAGAGTTTTATTTTTTGATAAATAGTAAAAAATACTAATTTATATTTAAAACTGTATTTTTATTTCAAAAATTTACAAACATTGATTTTTTCAAAGTAAAATTATTCCTCTTATATTATGAATAATATAATTAACCTAATTGGAATAAATTATATAAGTTAATTTGGTATAAAAAATATACTTAAAAATTTTTATTTTCTGAAAAAACAAATCCGTTGTGTTTTGCAGTTTTCTCTTAAATTAATTTCTTCCACTTATTTTAATTAAATATTAAAAGAATTAATCTATATTTTTAATTAGGAGGTTCATATTTGGTAAATATTTCCCTTTTAATCTCTTTCAATATGATTAGTAACCATACTAAATTTTTGTCACCTCAGTATGGGTAAAACGGGTAAAATAGGGTTAAAAATTTTAAATAAGGCTTTAAATTTCTCTAAAACTTACCTTTATCCTATTTTATGGGTTTATATTGGTAATTTCCATCCAATTATAAAATATATGGCCACTTGGTTCCATATTTCATTGATTATGGCCTTTATATTAATTTATGAAAAAAATAAATACAAAATGTCACTCTCTTGACTTTAATATCATTACTATATTATAATAAGCGTAAAAATAAGTTATATTCAGTTAGAAATGATTATTTTAAATATAAATTAATGTAATTTTTCAAATTTTTTAAGCTTTGGTGATTTAATAATTACCTTAAATTCTTATGCAACGATGATACATTATTAATTCAACTAATAGAAAAATAAAATAAATTATTTTAAAAATATTAAATGTAATAAATTTGGATAAATTATAGTGTTCCAATATTTTTAGATAAATATGATATATTATGTATTTTTGAATGTATTATAATCAAATTTCATATTTTTCTTGGTGTCTTTAATGTCAAACTAAAATAATAGTGTCATAAATGGATTAATTATATTTTATGTTAATTAATAGTTTATTATATTATTCGAAAACAAATAAAAAATTTTAAATAGGAAAATATAAATGGAATTATTTGGAAATTTATTATCTATTGTTTACCTTATAAGTAAAATTATAACTTTTTTGGTGTAAAAATGTAGTTATCGCGGTTAAGGTTAAATTTGGTTAACTATGGGGTTATTGAAAAAGATATGGTTTAAGACACCACATAAATCTATAAAAAATTTATTTTATAATGTTATTTTAATAAAATAAAACATTATTATATAATATCTATCCATTTAAAATCATTTTGATTGATAATTTCTTTATTATTTTTTAATCTTTTAAGAAATTCCAAGAGTTCCCCTCTCCTCGCTAGAGGTAACCCCACCTTTCTCTTCTTCATGCAAATTTGATCCATCTTGATTAAAAACCCACTAAAAATTTATCTTTTAAACTTATCTATCCATGAATTATAGGTTTTTTCCTTCTTAAAATATCATTCTAAGGGTCCCTAAAAATGGATCTAATATATGCGTATTGAAAAAGAGGTAACCATCTAACTCAATCTCTTTAAATTTGATTATTATTATAACTCCATTAAATATATAATATTCTGTATAAAATAATAATTTAATATGAAAAATATACTTAAATTTTATAATGATTATGATGTCACCTTTTTAACCATCTTTTCCATCAAATTGGGAATTTAAATTATCACGTGTGCGTGCATATAGCTTACTGTCTCCACGTAGTGATACAATTTATTTTTCATCACCATGTTTATTGGATGGTTATTTTGATAGTTTTAATGTTTATATAATATTTTAATGAAATTATTATTTTCTTGAAATTATAATATCATATCTACCTACTTACCTTCCAATCCATTGGAAAATGACAACGTTGCTCGTGTGTATGTGTGGAAAATCATCTCCACGAAGCAATGTGATTTGTTTTTTCATTTATTATTTACATGTATAGTAATAAATATAGATTTAATGAATATATAAGATATGTATAATATAATATTTATTCTTTAAAGGTTAATTATTATTTAACTTTCTTTCATTTCATTCGTCAAAAAGTGAAAACAACATTCATGCATACGTACAACCAACCATCACCATGAATGGTGAAATTCATTTTTCTATCACTAAATTTTATAACTAAATATATATATAATTAATATTTATTATATTTATATCATTTTTTAAATTCATGAGATGTTTTAATGATGATTAAAGTATAATTATTGGTACTTTTGTGTCGAAACATGTATAAAAAATGAATTTGTTGTCACCCAAAACTTATATTTTAATAAGAAATTATTAATAAATGGGGGATAATATGTCATAATTAAATCATATATGGTATGATATATATAATTATGGTTCTGGAATATATTTATAAATATATATATATATATATATTATACTATAGGTTTTAATGTGTATGAAGTGAAAAAAATACTTTAGGTATTGGATTTTTATCTTACTTTTATTTCTATAAGACACATTCCATATTAATCACGTGTTTCTTTAATGTGGTATATATAATACTCATGAATGACATTTATTATTATTCTCATGAAGGTTATGTGGATTTATATATCTATATAAGGGTCTCTATTTCATGATGTTTTTATTTTAAAGTTACAAAAGTCGTGATGGATTTACATTTAAATCCCATTTTACTGAGGATTATTTATTATTGAATTTCCATTGAAGAAATTTTATGATCCTTATATGATAAAAACCTTTTATTTTTATTATATTATTTTTATTTTTGGATAATACTCATTCCACTTTGATTTTATGTACTCAAGATTAAAAAATAATATTTTTATGAAAAATCGACTTTGTTTTACAATTCATCCAGTAATCTTTATATTCCTTTTTTCTTTAAAATGTTTTCAAGAAGGTTTTTTATTATTCCCAAATTATTATTAAAAATAATTTTCTACTATCTTTTTTTATATAATAAATTTTTAAATGAATATTCTAGTCATTTTTGAAAAAATTTAATTTTGACTTTTTACAAAAATGTGATATGAATCTTTGTTTTCATGTAAAAGACATGAATCAAATTTTCCATCATCATGATCACTCAATTATTTTAATATTTCATTACATTTTTCTAGGTCTATTTTAAAAGAAAATTTTTTCCATAATATTTGAGAAATTTTTAGAATATAAACAATTTATTTTAAAATTAAAAGTATGTTTTCTATAATAAATATTATAGTTATATTTTAATGGAATTTTCACCTATGATAACTTCCTTGATGTTAATTATGATTTAATAGGGATATAATCCAATGATAACATCTATATTCATTCTCTAGATGGTTTACAATTATTATGATGATATTTTAATGAAACTCATTAATTTTCGATGGGTTATTCTGTGATGAAATGATGAAATGTTCATAAAACCAATTTTCATTCCATGGTTATAATATGATGATATGATGGATATTTTATTATTTTTGGTACACATATATATGGTTTTCGATATGTGATGGTTGATCCTAATATTATATAGTTCTCTAATGTATTGGGTAAATTTTTATATCTCATGAGATAATTATGGGAATCAAGTCGATGTGATTGATCCATTATAGGAAAAAAATCAATGTGATTTATCCAATACGGGAGACATGTAGATGTGTTTGATCCACACTGGAAAATAGGTAATCATGAATGAACTATTATGATATGTTAAAAAAGTTTTGATTCATGATCCACAATTATTTTATGGTATCTATAGTTAATCATGACACATAAAATTATTTATATACCTATGATGGGGACACACTTTTATGACATGAGCTTGTGGTTCAATATTGATTTATGATGAATTCTCACTCTTATGATTTCAATCACTCTTTAATTGAATGATCAAAGGGCTCGAGGGTTTCCTCCGTGATGAACTTCCCCTACCGGTGATGATGGCGGCCTCTATGCCGGCTACTCCCCCCTCGGTGGGGGAGGGGGAATCGCCGTTTCACGAGAAATCCAGGCCATTTAGACCCTTCTCTAACCCGGAGTTTCTTCCCCCATTTCCGAATTCCTCTTTAAACCCTAAAGTTCCGGATTTTATCGATGGTTTTCAGAACCTTCAAATTTCCTCTGTTGAGTTTTCGAAAGCCTCGGCTTTGTTGAACCTCACCCTGGTGGCTCGGTTCAAGCACAGGAGGTCGTCAGTTGATGATTTTGACCGGTTTATCTTCGGTGCTTGGGATCTTCGTGATAGAGTGGTGGTCGGTTTATTGGACAGTAGAAAAATCATTATTAGGTTTGATTCAGAGGAAGACCTCATTCGAGCTTGGTCTTCGGCTCCTCACAGCTTCAAAGGTTCTCATTTTATGCTTTTTCGATGGTCGTTCGATCTTCATATGAACTGCGATTCACCATCCATGGTGGTGTGGGAAAGTTTTCCTTACTTTCTGTTGTCGTTTCAAAACCCTTCAATTATACATATGTTGGGAAATCTGATTGGTAGATATTTATGCTCTGATTGTCGCACCGAGACGGTCTATCATCTAGTGAACCCACGGGTATGCGTCGAACTGGATGCTTCTTGCACCCCTTTTGAATTCATTTGGATCACAATCGGCGAGAAATACTGATGCAAATAGAGATTAGTTTACGAGAATTGGACTAAGTTTTGTGGCTTTTTCAAGATATTTGGGCATTCAGTCGAGGTTTGCCAATGTGAATAGAGGTCACGGATGTCGCAGGTTTGTTGTAATGGGAATTCTATTTCGGTGAGAACTATGGATGGTGCAAGAAGTGGCGTCAAGGTGGGTCTGGTTTCGAGATCTATGCAACTGGCTGGTGAAGACAAGGATACCCATTGGTCTTGTGATTCTGGGGCTGCCAATTCAATGAGGTCCCGCAAGGTATCTTTTGAGGGTAATCAGATCATTGAGGCAACCGCTGCTATGTCGATCAAGGGTAATCCACTGGTGTCTGAAGTTTTCAAAAGATTAAGCCAGGATTTGGGATCTCCTGATGCTACCATGGATAGGCTGAGTTCAGCGCAGAGCGGGGATGGAAGAGATGTCAGTCTTGTGGAGGAAACCATCACATCCAGTGCTATGGTTTCTAAAAATCTTGATCCTCTAGTGAAGCCATTTATTTCTTTGAGCAACAGGTTTGAAGGACTCTATGAAGACCAGGCGGATGCAGGTTTGGAGGAGGATGTTTTGGTAGGAGGTGAGGATGGTGCGGAGACCTTGGAAGAACAGAAAATTGATTTTCAGGTTCTTGAGACAGTTCCAGTCATTGATATGCTAGGGGAGGACCAACAGGCTGGATGATTGAGCCATGAAGAAGGTTCCAAGATGTTGGATAGTGCTGCTACTGAGGATAGGCATAGTCCTATGGTGGAGTGTCCTGTGGTGGATATTCTGGACCAGAGGCTGGGGAATAATGTTAAATGCATTGTTGAAAGTGCTGCTACTGAGGATAGGCGTCTCCCGCTAATGGATTGAAAAAACTCTAACCCAAAGACAAGAGAGAAACTCGAAGTTTGGTGATGCTTCTTTGAGGGAGTGATTCAGATTTGAAAGAGAGAACTCTGGGGAGGGGAAAGAGAATGTGATTGGTCCATTTGTCCTTTCATTTAGTGATGTTGTTAAAAGTGGGAATAATATTTTGGCTGTAGATGAAGGTCTTTTGTTTGCCACCCCAAGAAGAAGACCAAGGAAGGACTATTTGTTTCCTCCGAGATCGATGCGGACTCAATCATCAACAAAGTGGAACAACGATGTGACTGTGGCCTTTAAAAAGGGGAGCAGGGTCATGAAGGCATGTCCAGACCAATCTGTTCTTGATCAGCTTAGGAGTCGGGTTCAATGTGGGAGTTTTTGGAGGCATCCAGATTGGGAATCGACTACCGAAGAAGAAGACTCCTGCTTGGGATTCGGAGATGAATCTGGATATTATGATGTGTAAGTCCTTCTGGTTTATGGTGTCTTTCTTTTTTGTATTTGTTTTGTTGGGGTTCTGGAACCCCTAAACCGGCCTCTGGAAAATGGGGAAAAAATGATTTGTGACGGCACTCTTATGATTCATGTCAATTAAAATAATTATTTTTTATTCCCTGATTCATATCTATGATCCATCATAGATTGGGAATAAAAATTTTATGTTTTTCTCAAAATATTATACCTTTAGTGTTATCTTATGCTTTCATATGATCATCGATCGATATCTCACATTTTTTCCCTTATTGGCCATCTGAGCTTATCCTTTTTTATGTTTCCCTTACATAGGTTATAAAGAAAGGTTTAAGTTGGGTATTTCTATAAATATTACTATGTAAGAAGATATTTATGGTTTACATTGAATATTTTTCTAGAAATAAGAAATTTTTTTATCTAGTCTCTAAAGAAACTAAACCTTTACAGGCTTGGTCATGTATTTGTGAAAGATATTGAATATTTATCTAATTTTTTTAACACTTATTTATGAAAAGAATGGGTCATTGTACCCATTGAATATAATAATGTCAAGGTAGAAAACTGAAATAAATATACCTGATATAAATTGAGTGTAATCCATTTACCATTAACAATACTTTGATACCACTTTCTGATAGTTCATCAGGTGAAAATTGTGAGTCCACCAAATTTAGTCCACCAATACCAAGATTTTTAGATTCATCAGAAGTTCACCTCCACCATAATTATCATACAATAGATATGAAAACCTCCAAAACTGAATTTTCTATTACATAGTAAAAAATCTAACAACCTAAATCACCATATACGAAGTATTTCTATAAAATACATTCATATAAGAAAAACTAGAAAAGGAAATAGGAAAATTAAAAAGAAATTTGGTTTAATGTGGTTCAAATTTTCATCTTAGGTCTATAAGAGAACATTTTAATGATGTTATATATTTTAAATTATAAAAATTAAAATTAAGGATTTTCATTCATTTGGATCACTCTTATTGAGTAATTGTGTTGCAACTAAAGGTACACCTTTTTAGGTGGTTCCACCTCAATTTATTATTAAGTTCAATCTGTCATCTAGTTATCACTAACCACCTACTTTCATAGGCCTCCATCTGATTGAAATAGTAACCACAAATCCCCTATATAAAAACCCAAATAAACTAGATACTTCTAGTATATGGATCACATCACTATTCTACATGAATTCCTAACCTCACTAAGTGATACTTCCTTCTAATGAACTCATCAAAATCATCGAAAATTTCTACGGAACAACCTTCTATTATTTTAAGTCTCCTCTACCCCTTAAAACTTAATATGAATTGTGCCCTAAAATTTTAGATAACTGATCACAATTAATTGAAGTTGCTTCACAATCCCATTAATATATTTTAACCTCTATCTTAGTGCCTACAGTCCTCATGTAGTCAACCAAGTGGATTTGATTCAATCAATGATCGTCACATACATAAAAAATTCATAATAAATAAACATCATCTCACATCTACCACACTCACATGAAAAAACCCTTCCATAACCTTGCATAAAAATGAATAATTTCTTAATCAACATCCCTAAAAAAAATTCCTAAACAAGACATGTCAAGTGTGCATCTCAAACTTTATGGTATCACAAACATCATTTTCATTTTCATTTTATAAGTTCCAAATGGGCCTCTAAAATTAGCTCATAATTCCATGTGGAACCACTGATATTTTATGTTCAACATTAAAAATACACTTCATGAATCCATTTTTAAATCATTTAGAAACATGGACTTCTTTTGAAAACCATTTCAAAAATCATGACCCATTTTTAAATATAAAAACTTCCTTTCATAAAATATCTTCCAAAAACCCAAATCCTTTTTTAATTAGAAACAGGATTCAAGAAACATAGATCAAATTAAAAATATTTTTTAGAATTCAAAATTAATTTAAAAATGGATCCTAGGGATTTTACAGAATAACTTGTTGTTTATAAATATATTTTTCCAAACAAGAAATAAAAATCCATAAAAATATGTTTGTACCAAGTGAGAAAACCCATTAAAACATTTTAACATCCCTTAAGGTTTCATTTTATAATCATAATTTAGTATAAAATTATTTTACGAAATCTTAATACTAGAATATATTTCATGAAAATATATTGCATTTATACACCTACCTTAAAATTAAGAATAAAATGTCTCCTATGATTATTAAATCTCAGAAGATGATGAACACAATGACTATTATCCTTAGACATAAAAATGTCGAACAATAGGTCCACCCTAAACCCTAAAATTGGTCAACATGACCCATAGGGTTTTCCTAAGGATTATGAATCAATAAAAGAGATAAATATAGAGTAAAAACAAAGTAAAAGAAATCTAGATGATCTCACATTGATGATTCAATCCCAAAAGAGAAATAAAACCAAAGGAAACACCATTGAGGAGGATATGTGGAGATGCGTCACATGCCAAGGGGGTCTTCTACGATAAGTGGAATGAAATAGATTCCCGAAGGATTAAAATTAAGTGATGTAAATATTATAATTTCATACTTTAAAAAAATTGGGCAACTCACATGGTTTGGCCATACATTTAGTAAACTATGCAGTAACCATGATGGCTTTACTAGACATCCATTGCACAGTCACATGGTTTGGAAATATATTTATGTTAACTATGATCTATCCATAAAACCCTTTTTAATAAAATATATCACTTTCACATGCTTGATTAATGATTTATAAAAATATTGTGAAATTCATGTACTAAAACCCTTATGCATTAAAAGTTTCACATAGTTTATATTGTTCTTAGCTTGTTTTGTGTCTAACCATGAGTTACAAGTATATAAAACCCCTATAAAAACAAAAAAGAAGTAAATAATTGCCTGCATAAGGGTAATCATAGGGTTTCATTGAAACTAATTTCATTAAACATACATTAGTGGTAAATTTACACAAATATTAAAATTTTAAGAGTAAATTAATCAAATCTCAAGGGTAGAGGAAAATATAAGGGATGAAAATATAATGGATAAATTAAAAATAATGGTGTTATATACCTCTTGATTGAAATTGGGGACTTTTTTCATTTCCTTTATTTAAAATTTTATTTGATTCTTATGGTTTGAATATATTTTATTCTTTAATTTATTCCTATATATGATAGTCAAATGGATTTTATAATTTTTTATTGGTTATTCACTTGGAATAATCAGTGGTTTCAAGGGGTTTTTGATTTTGAAAATTATTTTTTAATTCTAAGTGTTTGAAAAAAAAAAGTTATAATATATTTTGAGAAACATATTTTGTGTTTTAAAGGTATTTTACCCCTCTTAGGTCATGAATTGGATAATGGGAAGCTAATGGTCTCTTGAGTGGTTTAAAATAAAAACGGGTAGGTGATTAAAATGTATATGAATATGGTTTTAAATGGTTATTCATAAAGAATGGTTTTGAAATGGGATTCCATTGTAGAAATAAGGTGTCATGGAAAATTGAATATATTTTAATTAGTCTTTTTTAGAACATTCTAAATTAACTAATTATAATGAATTTGGTACCCTTGATGATTCCCCTTCAAATTTGATATAATTTTTATCATTTGATATGGATGACATGGTTGGAGCTATTTCATGTGATGGTGTTGGAGGTTAGGTAAGATTTATATTATAATGGTGTATTGATCTTGTCACTTCTTTCATTTCTCACATCCAATTGTTTATTTAAAGTGAACCAATCCACTGAGTGAGTTCCCTAGATTTATTTTACATTATTTTATTCTAAACACTTCCACATTTCCCCTTTATCATCATAGTCCAATCTAGGTATGTGCCCCTATGAAAATTAGTGTGAGGGGAATTAGGTGGCTTGATTTGGTTTATATTAAATATATGCTAACAGTTGGTCCCATGTATTTGGTACCATCTTGAATCATCTTAGATTAGGGCCTAGCAGTTTTCCCATGATATTAGATGATATTCCATTATATAAAATCATTCCTTATGTCCCATTTTTTTCAAACATGGTTCCATCAATTGTTCCCATTACTTATTTACACATATTTCATTAGTGATATGGTTCCATGATATTTTATTTCATTATCTATTATATTGGGATTTTTCTACAAAAACTATTTCCAATGTGTCTTAAAATGTTCATTTCTGATGTGATTTTAATGTGAAGCTTGAATGGTTGTTCTAAAGTAATGGGAAGGTTTACAAATGATGTTTTTCAAAGTGTATAAAATTATAATATCATTTTTGATGTGATACATGGTTTCATGTTCATACCTATAAAAATCCATTTTCTTACTATATTTAAAATATAATAAAGGAAATTTCTTTTGAAAGGAATTCCATAGACTCCTTATTGGTATACAACTAGGATTGGTTTTTCTCACACAATATATACACCATTTGGTGTATGCAAATCTTATATTCCCTTTTAGGTACCTTTAAAGTAGACTCCTTTGAGTTTTAGGTGTTAAATATGTTCATTGATGGTTAGTATGGGATGTGTAGAATGGTCATGGGTCACATGGAGATGGTTAATTAGATTTGTCTTTGTTTCTATTTTTGGATGCTCATATTTAATTTTTACCAGTATTGATTTTCATTTTCATTAATCTTGTATCTATTTTTTTTATTTTTAATAAATTTTAGGGAATAAGTTGTTTTATGTTTTTAATATGAACTCTATTTGGTTGTTTTATTATCTTTAAACTACTCCTATTGTGATTGGTAATTTGATATATAGATGGTCCAAGCTGAGTTTCCTGGTGAAACCCATTTTGTGAATATATTTTTTTCTAAGCAAAAAATCATTTCCACTAGTTTAGTTTGTAATCTGGCATGAGTTTCTATCCCTGGGTGATCGATAATGCACCTTGGTCCTTTCTACCTACGAATCAGGTTCCCAATTTAGGGGTGACCTAGTTTGGTTCACGAATAAATGGTTTGGATCACCTTCTTCTATTTGGGGTGTTTCTTTATAGAAATGTGAATAGGATCATCATTGGGACTCAAGTTATGGTCATAGGGAATTTCATGGACACCTATTATTTTATTTGAACCATGATTTTCTAAGGTTGTTTTGGATTTAAGTCTTTATTTTGAGTTCTACTAAGAATATGTTGATGAATTCAGATAAGTGATAATGATATTTTGATACCCAAGGATTATATTAATTATTTTTTATGTTTACTTGAGTTTTAGAGGAAAAAGCAATGAAAGAACCAAGTATTCATGATTATCCTACATGGTCTTGTAAGCCATGTGGATCCCACACAAATGGTCCTAGAACCTTCTAGATTATGTTGCATAGTTAGAACAGAATTTACCTACTCATGCGTCCAAACCATGCACTGTGTTGTTTCTCCTATAGAATTTTTGTTTTTACTACTATTCTTTATAAAATTATTATTATAGTTATTACTTTTTGTGTGATGTTAAATAACCATGTTTTTTGTGATATTTAAATTGTAATTAGTTGAACTATCTATTTAATTACTTGGTTTATCCTTTTAAATTGTTTTGAATGTTTTTAAAAAAGAAAAACTAATTTTACGGATGAAATAGGGGACTTTGAAAATTATTTATAGAAATTTTTCATACTTTATGGGATGATTCGAATTGGTTATTTAGAGTGTTTTCAGTGGTGATTGATTTCAAAATGAAATTCTAATATCATTTTGAGATGAGAATGGTTTCATACTAAAGAGGTTTTTTGGAAAGAAATTTTTATTTATATAGAATTTTTTATTTTGATTTATATATTTTAAATTAATTTTAAATGTATTTTTAGGAAAACAACATTTGAATTTTTATAAATTTTTTAGTTAAATAAGGGGGTTTCATGAGGTCAATTGTATTTTAAAAATGTTTTAGGGTGAACGGTTTTCTATTAAGAGTGGGAAGTTGTTTTGGAAATAAATTATTCCTAGAATTTTCACTAAGGTAAAAGGATTTTAAGAAACATATGTATTTAGGGAACTTATATTTTTATAATGTTAATTTTGGGATTTTATATTGTTGGTATGGTTATGATCAATTGTTTTTCATGAATTTTTTCAATGTGAATTATTATCGGGGAATGTTTTTGTTATATGAAGGTGTTTGGTGATTTGATTTTTAAAACATGGATTGATTATAGTTTATTTATTTTGTATTTAGATCACTCCTACAAATATTCTTAAACAAAAAGTGGGAATTTCATTTGTTTGATTGATATTTAGGATAAATCCTCTCATTTTTTAGTAGTGATCTCTTTTCTCATTAACTCAGTAATTCTCCACCATCTTTTCGTAATGATCAAGTTCCTCTTAATTAAATGGAGTGGATGGAACGGATTGATGGAAACCATATTTATACTAAAACTATATAAGGTTCTTGGGTGAAGGTTTTTTTTCATTTATTTAAGGACCTATCTGATTGTACTACTAAATGGTGGTCCCTTTTTAGCTGTATATTTGAATTTCCAAGGAGTTATCTATGAAAAATGATAAATAAGAAAATCTGGATGATTTGAACGTTTTGAAGGCTATTGAATTCGTGGTCTTTCATCAGTGTGAGTGATCAGTAGTGGATTATTCCAATAATTTCTCAAATTTAGTGGTGTTCACTCCCAATATAGTATACAAATACTCTTTAAAATATCATTTCTTATAGGATGGTCTTCATCATGATCATGAAGTATAATATTTAGTTTCTTTCTTAACATCCTATGAGGAAATTTTTATGAGGTCCTTTTTTTGTATTTTCCTTAGTGAGTGGTGCTTTATTTTTGAAAAATTCAATAAAGGATGTCTCATCTAGTGGTAAGTCAGAGATGGTGTTATAGAGATTGAATATCAAATTGATGAGGAACAAATTCCTCCTAAAATGAAGATACATTTTTTATGTTTCAGTTTGAAGTTCCTAGGCATTCTGAACACTCTTTAATAAAATCAACAAGGGCCTTTCTTTAGTGTTTAAACTAGGTCCATGTTCAAAGGTTGTGTAATATTAATTATTAAAATTGGAAATTATAGGTGTATTGTGGGTTTTGGGTAGCAAATTTCTGTTTCAATTGGATCTAGTGTGTATTATGTGATTCAAATTAAATTGTATCAAGAAGTTTTAGTCTAATCTCTTGTGACTTATTGAGCTATGGTTTTTTATGTTACACAATTTCTATAATTTTTCTTTCATGGGTTTTGTGGTTATGTTTTGGTAGTTTTAATGAATAATTATTTTTGGTTTTAACTTGTGATATCCTTATGTTGATGATTTACTATCTAGTACCAGTGTTTCCTTAGCCTAGTTGAGCAGTTAATTATGATATTTTTTTATTCTTACATGTTTCACTATGGGATTATGTTCTATATCTGAAGTCATATTCTATCCCATCGATTATCATGCCCCAGTTTGGGTCCCATGTTGGTTATTATTGATGTTTTATGTGTTCTATGTCTTATTATCCTCATAGAGGATCATGGTGGCGGTTCTCATCTCCAGGATATTGAGTTATTTTTTGCATGTGTTTTATTTGAGGAGTGTAATATCAACTTATTGGTTAGATTATGGAAATGAGTTCATGTATAAGGATATTTTTAAGAATTTTCCCTTATTTCAACATTTTCAAGGAATTTTAAATTTTGGGTGACCTATGATAGTTCTCCATATTTTTTAGGATTCATTCCAAGTGGTCATGGTTATGTGGTTTTTTAGAGATGTATCATGCTTTCATAGACATGAACTATTGGTTTAGAGTAATTTTTTTATGTTTGATGGTATCTTTTATTGAGTTCCCTCTAGTGTTTTCCCACCCACCCACCTAGATATGTGTGGTGTCATTGTGGCTTATTATCTTCTATACTACTCTTATCAAATTAATTTTTATGGATGAAATTTTCATGGTGATGAGGTTGTAATACACTATCTCACTATAGGTATATCTATATAAATTTTTTTTATCTTGATATTATGCGGTTTTTTGAGATTTAGTTTTTAAAATTTGTAATTTCACAGGAATCAGAGGGTTTTTGTACGATTAATAGTAACTATGTAGAAACTGTGTGAGGTTGTTCTAGTTTTTAATAGTATATTTTTGTATGTTTTCACATGGCTCACCAAAATGTGTGTGTATTTATAGGAAATATTTTTATGAATTTTTCTCTTGGGGGAGACATTCTTTGATATAAAATGGTTAGGAACAACCATACAACCAAACCATACATTTTATAGGGATTTTCAAGTGCAAACCAAATAGTTATCATAGTATTTACCAAACTGTTAATCATAATCATGTGAGCTTACTAAGTGTTTAAAATTGTGGTTTATTAACATTAACTCCATGAATTTAATTATTTTATCCCCTTTTTTATACTCATTTTGTTTAGTCAAACTTGGGGAGCATTTATGGGGAGTTATCCATTCTAATTTTGTTCATTTTAAGCTTTTCACTACTGATTCTAAGATGATTTCTATAGTAAACACTTCATTCATTATTTTTTTCCCATCCCCACTCCAATCTTCCCCCTTTCTCTCTTCGGTTTCCATTCTCCCATAAACTATGAGGGATTTCGTGGTTATATTTAGTTTTCTAGGTGATTTATCTTGGGTATTTTGGTTTTTAGATCTTTTTGGGCACATTGCTTTTCTTGATTGAGAATTCCCCACTAAAGGTGATTCATTAGGTCTTATTGTATAATATTTTAATTTTTATTGAGGTAGGTGATTTTTTTAAATAATTTATCATTTAATTTTATTCATAATGTTTATAAAGTATTATTTGTTAAGTTATACTTATATGATAGTTTAATGGTTATTATAACAATTTTAGATTGGGTATTTACATAGTATAAAGGGTAGTTTTAAGTGGTTTTTGACTTAAAAAATGATTTTTGAATAATATGAGCTTTTTAAAATGTTTTAATGGTTCTTTTAAATGGATTTGGTGTATTAAGTATATTTTACTCCATATGTGTAGTAAATTAGGTAAATAAAAAGACTTCATTTTGTTTATGTTTTTAAATAAGAATAGGTTAGTTTTTTAAATGGATTTGAATGAGTTTTTAAATGGTTTTTCTTATAGAAGGATTTTGAAATAATATTTTAAAGGATAAATAAAGTGTTTTTGAAATACGAGTTTATTTTCATAAGGATTTTTTTGGAACCTTCAAAATGAAACTCTTATAATGAATGTGATACCCTTGATGGTGCCCCTTTATGTTTCGTGTACTTGGTATCATTTTATATGGATGACATTATTGGTGTTCTTTCATGTAAGGGAATTATAGATGAGGTTAAATTTAAAATATTATGGTTTATTTATCATGTGTCATGTTTAATTACTCACCTTATAGTTTTTCATTCATGGTAACCTAATAATTGAGTGAGAGGTATTGATTTATGCTACACTATTTTAGTACATACACTATCTAGTGTCCCTGAAAGTAATATAGTCCAGGATATGGGAGTTCCACTAAAGAAGATAGTGTGAGTAGAATTTGGTGGATTGTGTTTGTTTAGAGAAAACATAAAATAGTACTTGGTCATGTATATTCGATAAATTCACGGACCATATTTCCTTAGAACCTAGTGTTTACCCATGATACTAGATAAATTCCATTGGGTACTCTCATATCGTATGTCCCCTAATTCAATTTTCACACATGGAACTCTGATTTGTTCTTATTTCTTTTTTACATTTATCTCATTGTTGATGTGGTTCCTTGGTATTTTATTTTATCACTTCTAAGCTCAGTCTATTTCTACCCCATGTCCCCTATTTTGTCTCATGATACCGACTAATGTATTGATGGGATATCTATAATCAGGCCCCACCAATCATTTAATAAGTCTTATTCATTCATCATATGAATATACAATACAACTTAAAAAACTTTCCTTAATAATCGATATTTATTTGTATTATAAGAACTAGAATAAGGAATTTCAATACATTCCCTATTAAAAAAGATCAAAATACATTTAGAGAAACATGGTCGATGGTATAAATTGATTATATACCTAATAAATAATAATATTCATCAAAGGATGTTGACATGGAAGAAAATTATTTCAAAATTTCATCAGAACATTTCTTGAGGAAATTAGTCTTTTAATTTTGAAATCAATTATTTAAAATCTAAAACATTCTAGAATAATAGGTAAAAACTTTCCTTAAAATATCCATGGAAACTTATAAATTAAGCATCAAGTAAAATGATAGTTGTGACTATGGGAAAATTTATTACTAAGGATAGTGTTAAACAAAATTCTATTTGTATCATCAATAAAAAGTTCCCAATTCAAAAAAAATGGTTTGAGCCAAAGTATTTTATTTTTTTCAATGAATCAATATGTGTTTGGTGACTAAAATAATTTTGATGAATTTTTAACTGGTATTAAATATTAAATACTTGTGTCATTTTCAATTGAATAACTAACACACTATTTGATAAAATGAAGAATAAGTGAAGACTATGAAAATATTTATTTGTATGAAGAAATTTTTTATAAGAAAAATAATTGATTTAAGTTTGTAAAAAATATATTTTTTCATGGTGTATTTTTATATGGTGGAATTTTGAGGGCTGTTTTTTTGGAATTCATATATGGTGCAATTTTTCACTTAGATTTTTTTAAGTGTTGTAAAAAAATATTCGACAACCTTACTAGCCAAAGGGACCCTGTGTAGCCACTACATAGGTGAGAAGTAGGATCAACTTCTAACCATTAAGCATAGTGGATAAATAGAGTAATGAATAAGACTATGTGAAGGAATGGTGGTTTGTATAGGGCCTTCAAGAACATGCATGGGTGAGAATGCATACATGTTAGTATATGGGATAGCATAGGGATGAATTTCCCATGAATCCCATGTGAATGGTGTGGTTCTAGGAGTAGAACATGGGATACTCACATATACTGAGTCTAAATAAATAGGAGTAATGTATGGAATAAATCAATCAAATAATTATTTGATGTGGGATAGTGGTGAAATGGTATGGTTCATCCATCATTAAAAGGTTTTCATAATATGTGCATCATTAAAAATATTTTATGGGTACCATATAAGCTCACAATAATAATCATCTTCTTCTCCTAACATATTCTTGAGATTAAAGATTCATAAATGTTGTTTGTTTCACTTTTAAGGTACATTCTACATTTGTAAACCACATGTAAGTGTAGTTCCATTATCTAATGTTAAAACCCTATTATCATGGCTTCACAAGTTTCATATGATATTCAAACATCATCCATTCATGAATAGAATAAACCAAGTTGTGACATCACCTATAATGAAGTTAAACAATTAAAAGAAATAGAAATAGGATAAAAGCATAATTAATCTTGAGATATATACACATGCATGCATTCAGACTTATATGCATGTAAGATCAAATGATAAAAGTTCATGGAATCATCCAATAATGATTATTCATGATGAAATGTGAATCCATGAATATTTGAGAATGAATATTCAATTTAAATAAATATTTTGGACCAAATATTTCAAGCACTATAAATGTATGTTATTAAAATGAAAAATACCAAGTTGGGAAGGCATTTCAAATAATATTCATGCATCGGTGAATCGTTGTTTTTGCATTAGGTTTAAAAAAATAAATACTTGGATATTGAAAAAAAATACCTCAATGTGTCCTTATGGTATGTTTTGGGTGTTATTGTGTTTGTTTACAATGTTATATGACCGCATATGAGTATGGTTGGTGTTTTCGAAAGAAAGGTTTTCAAGGTGATGCAGTTTTCCAGTGTTTTCCATATTTCTTGGCCTCAAAATCGGTAATTTGTGTCTGTCAATATAAGTTTTTATTCATAGGACTAAATGGTGTGAATAAATAAGTATGAAATCAGAAAAAGAAGAGAAACATGGATCCCGGGACATGGACCGTGTACCATTTTCTGGAAGGATATGCAGTTGCATACCAGGAAGTGGGAACAATACGCGGGAACTGTCTGTGAAACCGAAAATATTTTGTTGTGGAATGTTGTGCGGCACATGGATGTCATTTTTGTTAGAGGATGATATCAACCTCATAATAGAAAATTAATTATGCAGATCGTGGTGAAAATATGGTATGCATAAGGGTTGTGGTCCATAACAGAAAAATCTGTATAAAGTTGAGGCTATACAGAATCATAGATTTGGTAAATCATGGATTAGAGGATTTTTTGGATATATTTTCCTATATAATGATTTAAAATATCACTGATTATATAGAGAGTTAATATAATTAAATAATACCTATTTTCTCTGGGAATTCAGCAATGTTCTAAGGAAGTTCGCAATGGTGAATTCCGCAAAGGCTGAAGTGGTTCACACGAAAGAAATTACATCAAAGTTTTTTGTGGGAAACTATATCCTGAAAAGGACATGGTATGTGGAGGAAGAAGGAATGGTATGTTTTTGGTCAGTGAAGGTAGTTCGAGAACAGAGAACATTCCATGATAGAAAGTGGTTCACATAGGATGTTCGCGGAGTCGATACGTAGAGGTGGTATGCGACTGTGAAGGCAGAAGCAGTCTGTGGATGAAGAGAGGTCTGTGGAAGCTGTAGTGGTACACAAAGAATGTGTTCTACATTCCAAAATCATTACTCAAAACATGGGAGAAGAATTTGGTTCACGTTTTTCTCAAGGAATCTCGTGAAATCTTCAAATAAGTTTTCGAAATTATTTTTCGGTACATAGAAGGTCCTCGGAAGATCGATTTCATTTGTGGGTGAAAAAAGAACTTCAATAGAGCATATACCTAATGTAGAGGAAGCATGTACTCATGAAAATGAAGGGACCTACATGTCTATAAACTGTGTTTGACATACAAGTCTATAAACTATGTGTGGATACCTTTCCCAGAGCATTGATCGAATGTAGAGGAAGACAATGACCCTTTCCATTGATAGTGAACCAGAGAAAGAGGCATATGGAGTAACCCTTGGAAATGCAGTGAGAATACCCTAAACCTTGTTAAGTAAGTGAGCCTAGGAATATAAGATCTTGCCCAAACTTTGTACTCATTATTGGAAGTAATCCTTAGTGATTTTGGTACATCGGCATATTTTCATTGTGTACTCCTTGGATGTAGCCCAGTGAGGGTAAACCAAGTAAAAATAGATGTGGAATTTCCATGATTTCAAATCTATTTATATATTACTATAGTATGAAGAGAGGATTGAGTTTTGTTTAACAATGAATCAAGATCTAAAAGTATAGAAGTTTTAATCTACCATACCCTGATCCCCCCCCCCTCAGGGTATTAGACATTGTGAACCTAACACCAACTCCATTTGGTATTTAAGATGATGAAACCACATCACCTGAGAAAATATTATTTGAGATAAACATTAAAATATATTGAATATATCTTCAAGTATTTTTGTATAAAATTGTATGCGAGATGGCTTGAGTCGTTGGGAATTTGGAATACCACATGAATAATGATGAATTACTCAAGACTTTAGGGTATTTCAAATTGAATGATTGAATACTACTAGGTTCAAGAAATGAAGATCACCCAAGGAAAATTGGAATTCCAAATGAGTTTTGATAAGAAATTAAAAATACCTGAACCTATGGGTATTTAAATTTATAAATAAAATATTTATAAAAAAATTAAATCATAGAATAAATTACATATAAAATGCATAATATTGTATTTCATATGGATAAATTTATTCAAGTTGGTAATGATAATATAATTTAAAAAATTATACTTGTGAGATAATTGAAAATAATATTGAATCAGGAATAAATAATGATTTTGAATTCATGAGCCTCTAAAAAATTGGGTGGCTGATTATTAAAAATTTGAATGACCAAATCACTGAAGATTTAGTGACAGTTTCAAGACCAAAAAGTATTTTTTTGATGATATTGAATAAGGTGTAAAAATTCATATCTATTGATTCATATACTCATGGATATAGAGTATCATCATGATTTTAAAATATCACTATGATATTATTAACACTCTTTATTTATTTGATCTTTTTTGTTAAAGTGTTTAATTTCTTTCAGTAGACACTGATTCATTCCCCCTCTCTCAGTGAAGCCTGACTAGTCCTTCGATTCTAATATTGGTATCAGATTATTTATGTTATAAAGATCTAAATATGAAATTTAGAATAGGTAATTTAAATTATATTAACAAATATGTAGTTCCCATTTTTTATGTAATAAATTACCACAGCTGAATAAATTGGATACTTACTTTCCTTATTTCAAATAAAATTGAAGTTAAAGATGTTATTATGGTTTTTTAACTATTTTTAGGATACTTATATAAATCATGGTGACAAGATAAATATATATTTGTATTTAAAAGTAGAAAATGTTATTTTTATGACTTTATAAAAAATCAATTTCACTAAGATTATGGGTATTAAAACTGCTAAATAATTTAATGATAAATTTTTGATAAGTTATAAAGAAAACATAAAATTCAAGTATATTAAGATATAGTTATCGAGAATCATATTTTAAGACATAAAAATGGATGATGATGAAAGCATTAATGATTATTTCACAAGTGTTAATGATATTATAAGAAATATATTGGGGTTTAGTTCGAAGCTTTATTATTCAATTATTTTTTCAAGAAATGAGTAATTTTACTAATTAACTTTATCTGAAAATAACATCCTGAGAAGATAGATAATATTTGACTATTTATGAGCTACTTAATATACTCAATACATATGAAATGATAAATTCTCCATCCATCAAGAAGAAATCCAAAGATGAGATAGCCTTTGAGGATTTGAGGAAAGGAAAAGATAAAGAATAAGAAGAATATGTTACTGAATTAAGTGACTCATACACTAAGCAAGATGAAGAAAAATTAAACAATATTATGGATCTTCTCTAAAAAGTATTCAAGAAGTTTAAATGTAATGAAAAGGTGAAAAATTGTTATGATTTTATATTTTTTATAATATTTCTCATATTTTAAAACATTTACCAAATAAGTACATTAAAGAATATAACTTATATGATGAGATACCCTAGAGGAAAAATGGGCATACGAATAAGAAGTACTCTACATTCAAAAGAAGAATATTTTTAATCAATAAAGAGAAAGATTATTCATCTAGTGATCCATATAATAAATTCACTCTGATTAATATTATTGTGAAAGGATTTGATTCATCAAGTAGAGATAATGAAATAGAAAAAAGAAAATATATTAAATGGGAAATTAAAGGAATGTTGGAATAATTTCTTAAGGATATTACAAAAAAAATAAAGAAAAGAAAGATCCGTTCAATGAAAATAAGAAATTAACTGCAAAAAATAATTATAAGGAAATAGTACTTGTTAATAAATAAAATGAAGCAGCTTATGTTAATGTTATCAAGAACCAAAAATTAAAGATTATTGAATAAGAAAAGATGATATGTGATCTTGAATAAAATTTTACTGATAAAGAAGAATATTTGTTTCAAACATTATATAATTATATTTTATTATAAACTTATTTAATCGTGGCTAAAGAATATTTTAATTGACCTATTGGTATAAAAGTGAAAAACTTCTCAATATAGAGATAAGGAAGGAAAAATTACACCAAATAATTTTAAATATATATATTTTATTCTTAATAGTGTAGGTAAAATCAAGGAGGTTCATATTAAGATGAAATATTTCACATCGATGAAAATAGAGAAATGTTCTAAGGAAACCATCTCATCCTTGGAAAAAGAATACTTATTATACAACAGAACAACAATAATATTTTTTATATAAATCTAGAACTAATCTAGAGGATCACAGTTTAGAGGTCATTACTTATTTTTTGGATGGTATGGTTACAAACCTTATTCTTATTTGTATAATATGTCATAATTAAGAATGAGGAATGAATATAGTCAAATATTTGATGAGAAAATGAGACAAAAATTTCAAAAAAATGAAATTTGAAATAAAATTGGGCATAAATAAAATCATTCCATGAATATTATACTAAGAAAATAAGAATTTATTTTGAATTACAACCAATCATCAAATTAAGAAACATCCGTATTCTTAGTGGAAAATAAATAAATCATCACCATGATGAGTCCAAAAATAAAATAATGAAAGATTTAGAATAAATTATCATCCTAAGCATGTTTTCTATAAGAAAAATATGGCCCATCCTTATTCCCCTATGAATTTATGTGTTCTTAGATAAAATATAGTGAATTAATGTATAATGTTGAGGTTTCCACTTTAAGAAAGTAATGATGATCTGTTATTTCATGAAATTTCATGTTTGGAAACTCAGTATGATAAAGATGATGAGTGTGACCCTTGAGGGGGAGATTACATGAGAAAAGAGGTTTGACAATCACAGATTCTAACCCTACTTTAATTATATCATTATGATAGTTTAAAGTTAGTTTTGGTTAATGAAAATATGATACAAATGGAGGTTATTCTTTTAAACCTGAACTGTTTGATGTTCCTATTAAAGTCAATATAAGATCATGTATTAATTTTTTGAAAAGTCTCCATCTTGAGAATTGATAATTTTTGAATATGGTATCAACTATGATTATTTTATAGAAATATTATACTATTTTGGTTAAATATCTCTTATTTTCTTCACTAGGTTAACCAATTTAGACTTAGAGTTGATTAACAAAAGGATTTATTGAAGAATCATGTGATATCATCTAACTTTCATAAGTGTTCATGAAATAATTATATAAGTGGGGAGAACATGTTTTTGGAAAATCTATAAGATATGAAGACCCACACATATAATTTTTATTTTATTTTCAAAAGGGTGGGAAATAATTTGATCCCACATATTCAATTTTATAAGGTAAAAAGATATTGAAAACAAAGTATAAAGGAGGGTATTTTTTATTCAAATTATTTCATTTTTTCAATGAGTAAATTTTTTTTGGTGAGTAATATAATAGTGAGGATTATTGAACCAATATTAAATCTCAAAGACATGTGTCAATTTTAATTAAAGAATTAGAAATTTTTTGGTAAAAATGAATAAAATATGAAGACCATGAAAATATTTATTTTTATGAAAAATGTTTTAAGAGGAAGAGTAATTGATTTATATCGATGTAAAAAATATTTTTCCTAAGGAATTGTTATATAGTGGAATTTTGAGGGATGCTTTTTTGGAATTCTTATATGGTTTACTTTTTCACTTGGGTATTTTTTACATATTGGAAAAATTTATTCCAACCACCAAGCTAGCCAAAGTGACCCCATGTAGCCACTTCTTAGGTGGATAGCAGGTCCAAACTCTAGTCATCCAAGGTAGGGGAAGAGTAGATTAATGGATAAAACTACACTATGAATGGTGGTCCATATAGGTCCTACAAGAATGTTCATGGGTGAGAGTCCATAATGATGGGATGGTGAGCCAGTGTAGCAAGGAAAAACCTATGAATCTCATGTTCATGGTGTGGTTATGGGAGAGGATTCTAGGCTACTTGCATATTCCATGTTCATCAAAAATATAATAATATATGGAAATTCCCAACCCAATAATTATCTAATGTGGGATATGTTGGTTAGTGTAGAGTACTAAAGAAGGGGTAAATTGAGTAACAATAAAATTTATGTTAAAAAACATACTTTAAAGTTCCCCCAATCTTAAAACATTCAATAGCCCAGTTATCCAATTGTGAAATTATAAGATCCTGATTGTTTGATTAATTTCTCAAAATATTGATTAGTTCTCAGTTGTATCAATATGTTAATTAATACATCTTTTGAAACTAATATAATAATTAAATACTATTATAAACACTTACTAAGACTAACTATTAGAGATCAATTTGGTTTTATGAAATATGTGATGAAACGGAGTAAAACTAAAAGGTAAAAACACAATGAAAATAAAACAAGAGGTTCAGTCTCAATAAGAGACTTAATCCTCTACACTTGGTGATAACCTACCACCAACTAGTTTAAATTAATAAATAGTTTAATCCACACCCTGGATCAGGGATCACAACAGCACACAGGTTGCCCAGGTCACAAGACCTCTACCATAATTCTTTGGGGGTATAAACTACAAGGTCACACAAGGACCTCTTCCACACTTATATGTGGGAGTAAACGAGTGTAATATGATATGAGAGGAAGGATATATTGTATCCTTCAGTTTGATATAGGAGATAGTGTGTGATTTAATATAGAAACACACACTACTCGAACGTATGTAAAAATGCACACAATATAGAAAATAAGTGTGAGAAAGGATTTAGAAGGATCTGTGTGTTGCTCTATGTGGATCTTGACTTATAGGATGAATCATATGAAAATATTGAGTCCTATTTAGGAATTTGACACAAAAAAGAGTGTCGTATTTTGTCTTCTAGTTGCAAGTATGGTTCTGCAGGTATATTATCCTACTTCCTTGATATGCTGAATTCATTATTTAATTTGGTGTTCAGCTCGGTTGATATTTCCTCATGTTTTCTACCTTTTATTCCTAAGTTCACAGTGGTTGTAGATTTTCTCCAGTATAACTCTTTCACACACTCTTGCACCACCCCATACACCCTCACTTCTGTATATATTCTCTCTTTTAAAAATACTTCTTATCTTCCAAGGCCGAAAAAGATCATATATATTCAATGCGCATAGGTTCATCATTCCTTGTACTGTCTTCAAAAAGTCCAGATAAGTATTAAAAAATATGTTAGTATAATTAAATGACACAAATATGGCCATTATAAGTAATATTAATAAATGAATATTTAAACAGTATATCAGTGACTCATCAGTCAGGGTCTCCTTCTGCTGGTGTCTCCTTCTATCAGTCTTTCCAACCATTGGTGACTTAATACATCAGTGACTTGTTTCAACGGTGAGTCCTTCCTTCTATCAGTGAGACATTTGATCTATTAGTGAATCATTTCAACTAACGGTGAGTCTTTGTGTCAGTAACACCATGCAACGGTAGTTCACTTGATCTGAAGGTAGTTCTTCTTCATCGGTGAGTTATATGCAATGGAAATTTGTCTACGTCGGTAAGACAATTGATGTATCAGTGAGTCATTCCAATGGTGATTCCTTCCAAAGGTGTCAACTTCACATAGTTCAAACACATGCATGTTTTAACTATCTATCAGTGAGATATATGTATGTTAGTGATTCATCTATCTGTATTGCAGTTCATCAAAGTCAATGAGTGTTATTACTTATATTACACATAGATAATCACTCATAATCTTATTTAAACATAAACACGCATAAATATTTATATTATTGAAATGATCTTATATATAATATAATGTTTTTACATAATTTAGGATCTGACATGAGGTAAGATATATGTTTATATATGACATGATTTGTGATAATTAAAACCATTACAGTCAGAGATAGTGGCCAACAATATCTGTGGGCCCACATTCTCCCCCTTTTTTATGATCACAAATCATGGAATTATTAAGTACCATTGATAAAACAATTGAAGTAAAAAATCTAATTATTAGTCCCCTTTGTGGGAATTGAAATGTATCGGAGATAGAAATTCATAAACACAAAATAATGCTTGATAAAGTTCTCTCCCTTTAAAAAATTATTAATAAATTTCTTCCCCTTTTGGGATTAGAAAAAAGTGGAAGGTGAAAAGAACAATAATTATAGAAGAGTAGAAATAGTGAAATTTTATTCATTAGAAAAGTACACTGAATTATCAAAGGTACAAGGACTCAGCCCTATTAAAAAAATCAATCCACACTACATGGTAGGGTCAAGAGGTCTCTTCCCCTTATCATAAGGATAAATAGATGGTCCAACAAAAGGTTTAGGCTAAGAAGCAAGAGGGTCTGAATGGATTTTTAGAGGAGATAGAGGAACTCCTTAAGGTATGGTAGAAACTAGGGAAGGTCAATGCTAAGAAAAAATATGAGGATGAATAGGCTCTATAATGATTGGTTTGATCTGAGATAAGGCCTCAGAAACTCACACCTGATCCTAAGTAGGAACTGAACTAGTAGGGCCAAGTGGTGTAGCAGGAGGAGCCACAATGGATTTACTTTGGACATAGAGATATGGTTTTAATATCTTGATGAACTCTTCATTTATCTGTTAACAATATTTCATTGCATTTTCAGAATCATCTTTGTTTTATCTGAATATATCCAAAAAGGGAGTGAATTATCTTAGATTCTGAATCTGATCCTTAAAATTATTTTTCACTAGAGGAATAGTAATATTGGTGGCCAAACACTTAAATAAATTGTTCAGTTGGTTCTTTGTGATGAGTTTGGAGAAAAACTAATTAATTCTTTTGGTTAGCTCTTCCTAAGTGTGTGAATCACTCCATGTATAATACTTCACATGGTCATGCACCTTATCTGAAGTGTCCTCAACCTTGGAAACACTGGTAAATAAAGCTTGCAACTCTTCTTTCAAAACAGAACTGATAGTAGAAAAATCCATATATTTTTAAGGCTGAACAGGTGGAACAGAGGTTGAATCAAGAGAAGAAAAGGAAAGTTTTGTAACTTCTTTTCTTATCTTGGATAATTAAATGGCTTTAAAATGAGAAACAACATTCTCAATTCCTTGCATGAAACTTTTCATTTTATTCCTATACTTGGTTGTTAAATGATTGATTATAGTGGTTAACTTATTCATTTCATTTCCAAGCTTGGTGTTTCTTTTCACAATTGTTTATACTATGGTAATCAAATTTGGTTGAATTTAGTTTATCAACATCTTGGAAACTGAAGAATCATCATCTTGAGATACACTGGTTAACTCATGAGTAGAACTAGAAGTTCTAGCATGCCCTAAACCATCATCCATAGATCTAATAGCCTTCAAATTGTTAGTTAGCTCAATGTTCTCTCTCCTAGATTCATCGATTTCATATCTCATTTGAGAATGTATTGCATGTCTTATAGAAGAAAAAATATATTGCTTGAATTTTTCAAAATCGTCTGTAGTGACATAGTCACTAAAATAGGTCCCAACCACCTGTTCCCTTACTATAAGTGAAAATACTTCATCATCAAAATCTTCATAATCCAATCATAGGGCCACATACCCAAGATTCCATACCCATTCATCCAAAATATCAAAATCTAAATTAGTAAGAGTATAAATCCTTACTCATCCAATTTTATGCTCTTAATCATATTGGGCTACTTTTTCTTGATCCTCCCCCTCATTGACATCTTTCATGGAAGAGTGATGCCCATTACTTAATGCTTCCCTTCTAAGTTGCTTCTCATTAAGTAGAGTTATTTTTCTAGTATAAAAAACCTTAGAAACTGGTTTGGCTGGAGAAAAATTTTCATCTTTAGCAACACCCTCAACAGATACACTAGCATTAGCTTCAAAATTTTCTATACTAACAGCCTCTAGATTCCCATCAGGGTGATCAGATTCACTATAACTATCACTTTCACTACTTTATTCATTATTAACATATTCATCCTTTTAATCACTATATTCATCATCAAATTTCTCATCTTATTCTTCCCAAAATGATTTTGAACCACTTTCAACACTACCATCTTCCTCTTCTTCGTCTTCTTCTTTACTAGATTAACTGACATATTATACACTTCATTCAACTTATGTTTCTTCACTCCCAGTAGATTGAAAAATAGTTTCATGATAATGTAAGTTCAACAGTGGACTTGGAGGTCTAATAGAAACTCTTATTGATGGTCCAGTTGTTTCTGGGTCACATCTATCATCAACTAGAGATCCCACATCTCTAACAGGAGTAGCAGGCTCCTCCTCCTCATCTAAAAAATAGATTAATTGTTCATCTAGGCTGAGGCCAAGATCAACTTGATCCCTTATTCTAACAGGATGATCTATAGGATTAAACTTTTTATATAGTCTATCTTTATCACCAACCCATTCCTTCCTCCATGGGTTCCAGTTAATTTTCATTCTCTTAAAAATGTCAGAACTTATGCAGATTCCACTACATTCACAAACTACAACATCATCAACTTCATTTACACATCTGTTCAACTTTATCTTGGCTGAAATAATTCTAGAATAGAAAATATAATTTGAATTACTACCAGGTTTTATCATCTCATTTATGTGAACCATCAGATATCTACACATATTCCATTTGACTCCTTTCTATAGAAAATACACCAAGTATATATCCTGATACATGAGAGAATCAATGTCCCCTTTCCTGGGACAAATCTGGTGCGGAATAAACTTAAATAATATTTTCAATCACCATTTAATTATGATGAAATGGTTCTCTTATGTTCCTCATTTCCAGTTAGCTCTTTCATAGTGGTCTCATAGAAAAAGAATTTATTTTTGGGAGGAGAATTACATTAATAATTATAATATATTCTTTCATGGGGTACCTTAAGACATTCCTCCGAATGTCTTGAATAGAAAGATATTATCTTCCCTTTTACTATTTATTTGAACCAATTGAAATCACTCCCTTCCAATAGAAGTTCTATGTTCCTATAGAATTCATGTACCAACTTTGGGTAAAAGAATATGTAATTGTTTGCGAACCAATTAATCCATCCTTGATCTTTCAGCACCTTTAACAACTATGACTTTATCTTTAAGAGCCATTCCACCAGGACTTCTTTCTCTATGGATACCACACGGTTTTCTAGAATAAGATTTATAGGACCTGAATATTTTATCGATTCACTGATCGTGTTGTCGAGTGCGTCAAATTAGTTGCTTAATTTTGATAAGAATTTCTACAATATAGTAGCAACCCTAGGTGTCTCTCGACAGAGCCATAGATCATTAATTTAAAAAGAGGTTTTTTATTATGAAATTAGAAGGTGAATGAGGTTTTGTAAAACTTGGGGGATTTATTTTTAAATATGAAAATATAATATGAAAGTGATAAAACAATGTAGATATTAATAGAATTAATTAAGTGTGATCAACATGGGGTACTCTCATGATGTTTATCCTTCATCGTTTCCTAATATAGGGTTATATTCTTTTAATCCCTGTTTTAAAACACCTAGAACTGGAATGTTACAAATTTTATACTACGATACCTCCTAGGGTTCAGTCAAGAATACATAATGATTCACAGGACATCGCCAATGATTTGGTGATTTGTGTTTGAATTTATAACCGAAACTCACCAAAGAAACACACGAAGAACTCGATGCGTTGTCCAGGTTTGTATGTTATTTCTTTGTTATTCCATGACATACATTTACATGGCCTTGATAGTGGTTATGTGAGTTCAATTGACCAATATGAACCACACAAACACCGCAATTGAAAGGGTGAAAAGTAAGTGGTGAACAGTGTGTGAAACATCACATGAATGGGTACCCCCAAACATGATCATTTGAGTTGAGCATGACATACCAGTACATAACTCAATAAAATTAAAATAGATGATGAAGAAAAACAACATAAAACCTGTAATTAAAAATATCATTCAATATAATACAAAAATGAAGCTAGGGATTACATCATGTTCCTCCCCGGGTGATCACAAGGGGTATAGAAACCCATGGGAGAGGAGGAAGAGAAAGATGTTGGGGTAGAACTTCCCATATCCTCTAGAACATCTAGAGATATTGAGAAGACTTCTTGGGGACTCTAAAATGGTAGCACCTTTCCTCCTGGCCTAACTTTCAAATGGGGAGCCCAAGGATCCCTTTCATAAGAAAATTGGAAGGTGGGTTTAGGGATACAGATTTCTTCAATCCAAATATACCACATGTTTTGACCAATAGAAACCCAACTCTCCCTTTTGACAAAACTGAAAAGTTGTAGCCACTCTCCTTGAATATCTCCACCGAAATTTTAGCATCAATTGGACAAGTGGATCTGGATATATGGACAGAGTACAGAACACCGTATTTGACGTGTGCAGATTTGATTCCTTTGGACATATCAGTTCGGTTGGGCCTCTTTACGGCCAAATTGGGATTGGATTCCTTCATAACAGTTGCATACCATTATATTTTATACCAGAACACAAATTATGATCCCATTTGGTTGCACAAAATTTTCCATAAAAGCACAACTGTGGACAGGTCTTCATGGATCCATGCAATTTTGGCCCATTTTTCTTCCACTTCATCAAGGGCACTCAAAATCATCTCCTCCTACATTGAAATAATAAAAACAAGTAACATTTCTGACTCAAATATTTATTAACATTAATTAATGAATTCAAACATAAAGTGCAATTTATTATTATATTTGGAATATTCATTAGAAAACTAGTTTAAAACAGCGGTGTAAGGGTGGAATAAAATAGTAAATCGTGGTACGATCATTCACCTCTCTCTTTCTTAAAAACATGAGACACACCATATTCAAGAGCTCACTTCACACGCTCCATTCCAATCATTTTAGTCTAGAGGTAAGAAGGTGAATGGTTAGGGTAAATAAAGAGAGTGGTGGTCAGGAGAGAGTACCGGTAAATAAGTAGAGTGGATCGTTTCAAATTTATATAATTTAGGGATTTTGAAATTACACAATTTTGAAATCTTGAATTTTGTTCAACTCTATAAATGAAACAGTGTCGTTTTGATAAAAATATAAAACATATATAAATATTGAGTCATCAGTCTCAGAATTCCATATTTTTCATAACACTAATGGTGTTGGTATGACAAGACATCAGTGTCGACATGTCAATGTGGTCGCCATGACAAAAATATTTTCATGACAATAGTGTCATCATAATAATAGGGTTGGCATGACAATGGTGTCAGCATGAAAATGATGCCAACATGACAATGATGTCGCCATGACAATTGTTTCAATATGACAATGGTGTCGGTATGACAACGGTGTCGGCATGAAAAACATTGCAGTAAAAGATCAATGGAAAGGCAACACAAGGTCTTACTGATTGATCATTCCTAACTCATGTATTATGTAATTCATTCTTTCAGAGCTCAATGGCTTAGTGAATATGCCAGCAATCAGATATTCAACGCCAATAAATTCTAATGTGATATCACCCTTTTAATAATGACTTCTCAAAAATTAATTTATTACATCAATATGTTTTTTTCTAGAATGAGAAACTGGATTATTTGAAATGTTAATAGAACTTGTATTGTCACAATTTATAGGTACATTTCTAAATTGATATCCATAGTCTATCAGAGTGTGTTTCATACAAAAAATTTGTCCACAAAAGCTACCAGCATCTATTTATTCATCTTCGCCAGTAGATCATGCAACATAATTTTATTTCTTACTACACCATAAAACCAATTACTTTCCCAAATAGTGACATATTACAAAGGTCATTTTTCTATAAAACTTTAATCCTCCAAAATCAGCATCAGAATAACTCACTATATCAAATGATTGTCCTTCGGGGAAAACTAACATAAATTGATAGTATGTTTGAGGTATTTGAAATTTATTTTAACATCAATTAAGTTAGATTATTTGGGATTAGCTTTAAAATGGGCACACATACACACAATAAAAATTATATTTTTCCTACTATAGGTCAAGTAGAGAAAACATCCAATATTTCCTCTATAAGTGGGTTGATCAATAGATTTACCATCTTCATAAAGATCCAACTTAAAATTTGTACTCATTGGAGTGTCACTAATTTTAAGGCTATCAAATCCAAAATGTTTTAGAAGATATTTAGTGTATTTACTTGGATTTAAGATGATACCGTTATTATTTTGAAAAATATGAAGTCCAAGAAAGAAGTTGACTTCACCCATTAAACTCATTTCAAATTCATTTTTTATCATCTTTGAAAACTCAATAAATAAATAATTTCTTGAAGATCCAAAAATAATATCATCTACATAAATTTGAACAACTAAAAAATCTTTATATATTCATTTTATAGAAAGAGTTGGATCATAAATTCCTTTTGTATAACTTTTAGAAATAAGAAAACTACTTAATCTATCATACCAACCTCTTGGAGATTGTTTTAACCATATAAAGATTTTTTTAATTTGAAAATATGTTTTGAAAATGAGGTTTTTTAAAACCAGGGGGTTGTTCAACAAAAAAATATTCAATTATATACCAATTTAGGAATGCACTTTTAGCATCCATTTGATAGAGTTTGAAATTAAGATGGCAAGCAAAAGCAATAAGGATTTTGATGGCTTCAAGTCTAGCAACAGGTGAAAAATTTTCTTCATAGTAAATTTCTTCTTCTTGACTATAACTTTGTGTAACCAATCTATCTTTCTTTCTAACAATATTACCAAATTCGTCTACTTTATTCCTAAACACTTACTTAGTGCCTATGGTCATGGTGTCTTTGAGTTTATCCACAGGTTTCCAGAATTTATTTATTTCAAATTTATTAAGTTATTCTTGCATAGACATCACCCAAAATTCATCTTTAATTGCATCATTGATGTTTTTAGGTTCAATATGTGACAAGAAAGCTTGAAATTCAACCTAGTTTCTAATAGAATCTCTAGCTCGTGTCCCTTTATCTAAGTCTCCAATATAAGAATCTAGAGGATGGTTATTGAGAGTATTAGTTGGTCTGAAAAGGAGGGTCCAGTAACTTCATGTTCAACTATAGGTTTGGGTTTATCTTGTTCATATTCTGAAAAATTTATAGAACTATTTGATTTAATATATTTCTTGACAATATGATTAAATTATTTTGAATTTATATATAGGTTTTTCATATCATCTTCAAGACTCTCTTGTGATGACTTAGGTTCATGTGGATCTATTTCATCAAATTTGATATGCACGGATTCTTCCACACACTTGGTTATTTTATTAAATACTCTATAGGATTTACTATAGGTTGAGTAACCTTAGAAGATTCCTTCATCCCTCTTAGATGTGAATTTTTCAATATTATCCTTATTATTAAGAATATATAATTTGCAACCAAAAACTCTGAAATAACTAACTTTGGGTTTTTTTATTGTTCGATAGCTCTTAAAGGGTCTTCTTGAGGATAGTTCAGATTAAGCCTCTATTAATTATATAGCATGCTATATTCACAGACTAAGCCCAAAAGTAAAAAGATAGATTATATTCATTAAGAATTGTCTGAGTAATCTCTTATAAGATTCTATTCCTTCTTTCTATAACTATGTTTTATTAATGTGTCCTATGGGTAGAAAAGTTATGACTATAGCCATTGTGTGAGAAAAAAGAATCAAAGTGTTGATTTTCAAACTCACAGACATGATCACTTCTTAATGATTTTATTATAATCCCACTTAAATTTTACACTATTTTAGCATACTTGGTGAATTAAGTACATGATTCAATTTTGTGAGCTAAAAAATAAGTCCAAGTATACCTAGAATGGTCATCTACAAGAACATAGACATAGTGCTTCCCATTTGAAATAGAAACTCAAGAGGGTCCAAATAAGTCCATGCGAAACAATTCTAAAGGTTGATAAGTTGAAACTTATTTCTTTAATTTGAAAGATATCTTGTGTTGTTTACCCTTTTGACAAGGATTACAAACGTACTCATTTGGAAACTCAAGTTTAAGTAGATCCTTGACTAGTCATTTTCTAGTAATCATTCTAAGAGAGTGTACATTACAGTTTGCTAACCTCTTATGCCATATCCAAGACTCTATATTAAAGGAACTTTGACATGAAACATTTTGAGAAACTAAATAATCTATGTTAACAGAATATACATTTTCAATTCTAAAGGAAGAAAATATTAATTCATTTTTAGATTTAAATAAATTTCAAACATCATTTTCAAATATAACAAGAAATCCACCACCATATAATTTCTAAATACTAAGTAGATTATATTTAAATTTATCAAAAAAAGGAACTTTAGTAATTAAAACTAAGTTAGAGTTACCAATCAGGCCTAGGCCAATTATTTATCGTTTAGCATTATCACCAAAAGTGACATATCCACCATTAATCTTGATTAAGTTCTTAAAGCAAGAATAATCTCATATTATGTGTCTTGAACATCCACTATCTAAGTACCATTGACTCTTATAGGATCTCTTCAAATAGCTTTCCTATATGATAAGCAAAAAAAATACATTTTGGTACCTAGACTTGTTTGGCTCCAGTGACATTAGTAATTAATGTCTTAGGTACCCACATTTTCCTTATGGGCTTCCTATACACATTATGTAACATATTTGAAAGATAGAAATTATTTAGTACAGAAAAATTAGAGGTAGTAAAGGAATTTTTAGAACTTGTACTAGTAGAAGTATTTTGATTTTTAGGTGGAAAAACAGATTTTCCAGATTTAGTAACAAAATGTGTTTTAGATGGGTTTCTCTATTCAGGATGATATCGAATACTAGATGTGTACATAAGAGCTATCTGTTTACCAAGAATTTGAGTAAGAGTATTTTTTTCCTATTGGTAAACATTTCTATATCTTTTTGCAATTACTCATTAGACATTTTTGAATTCATTGTTTTCCTTGAGAAGTTGAGAATTGTTTTCTTTTTCAGTTGTACGTTTAGATTTAATTATTACAATAAGATCATGTTGTTTATTTAAAGATTTATATTTATCATTTATCTCATTACAAGTTTCTTCCAACATGTTATAATATTCAAATAGTTCATCACTTATCATATTTTTAGAGTCGCTTTCATTTTTAGAATAATAGGAATTGTGTGTAGGAGAATCTATGGTTACCGCATATTTTTTTGTCATAAAACACATATTTTTCATGGAATCTTTTCCATAATGTGATGTTGATGATTCACTGGAGCTATCCTCATAGGCACTCTAGGTGTCTTTCATAGATTTATTATACTTTTTATCTTTGTTTTCATACTTCTTTTGGTATATTAATTTTGTACAGTCATCTTTGACATGTCCTGTCCTCTTGCATTCATAGCTAATAATATCCTCTGATTTTTCATTTCTTTTCTAGTCCTTTTTCCAGATTCCCTTTTTATCATACCTTCCTTTTAAAATTGATCTTCCTGAAGAACTTCTTCTTCCTATTGAATTTCTTGAATCTTTGGGCTAGTTGAGCCATATCTTCATCACTATCTGGTGTTGATTCATCATTTCTGGAGCTTTCAACAGAGGCTAGCACCTTCTCTTTTTACTTATTCGTAGAGGTAGTAATCATAAAGGCTACTAGTTTTCTCTTAGGTTCATCCTCTTCTTCTTTTTTGACTTTAATTTCTTCCTTATACATCATCAGTTTTTGAATAATTTCTTTGACATGTAATTTGATGATGTCACATGATTCTATAATTGAGATAAATTTTCCTCTCTATCTATCAGGTAAGCATCTGAGAATATTCATAATTTGTTCCTTGGTAGAAACATCTCTTCCTAGAGAGATCATAGTGTTCACTATCTCATTAAACTTGAGATACATTTCAGAAATAGGATCATCAGGATTCATTATAAAATTGTCATATTTAATAGTATAGGTATTAAGACTCATTTTCTTAGCACTAGAAGTTTCTCCTTGTGAAATAGATAAATTATCTTAAATTTCATGGTTTGTTTTACATGAAGAAATTATGTTAAATTCATCATATACTAAAGAACAGTATAAGGAATTTATGGATTTGTAATTATTTTTATAAGGAGTCTTATTTGAATCATCCCAAGTAATTCTAGTAGTAGTAGAAATCTAATATTCATCTACAATGGAAGACCAAATTTCAAAACCCATAATTTCTAAGTGCATTTTCATTTTAATTTTTCATTATGCATAATTCGTTCCATTAAATAATGGATTTATGTTGGTAGTAGCACCTTCCATCTTATTATCCATAATAAAATTTTAGAATAAGATTTTAAGGAGATAAAAATTGAGTATTAAAAAAATTAAGATCTTTCAAATATATCTAAAATCACAGTTAAAGAAGTTTGCAAAATCATTGAAAACTAAAAATTCCAATCTACTTTGATAATAAATATTGGCTGGAGTAGAGTATTCAAGAGGTGGGTTACATGAGTAAATATAAAAAAAATTTGTTAAAAATTATACTTTGAAGTTCCCCTAATATTATAAAAATCAATTACCCAGTTAGCCAATAGTGAATTTATAAGAGTTTAACTGTTCGATTAATTTCTCAAAATATTGATTAGTTCTCAGTTGTATTAATCTAATTATTAATAAATCTTTTGAAACTAAAATAATAATTAAATATTGTTATAAACACTTGTTATGAATAACTATCAGATTTTAATTTTGGTTTATGAAATATTTGATGAAACAGAGTAAAACTAAAAGGTAAAAAACACATGAGAAATAAGAAAGAGAGGTTCAGTCACAAGTAGAGACTAAATTCTCTCTCCTTGGTGATCACCTACTACCAAGCAGTTTAAATTATTAAAAAGTTTGATCCAAAACATGGATTGGGGTTTACAACAGCACATAGGTTATCTAGGTCAGAAGACTTCTACCACTATTCTTCATGGGTACAAACTACCAGAAATGCACACAATAGAAAAAATAGTGTGTGTTTTAATATAGACCCACACACACACTGCTCTAATGTTTGTAAAAATGCACACAATAGAAAAAATAACTACAAGAAATGATTTATAAGGCTTTGTGTGTTGCTCTATTCAGCTCTGTACTTGTGGGATATATCAGATGAAAATATCAAGTCCTCTTCTATAATTTGACACAAAATATATTGTCCTATTCTAGCTTCCAGGTTTAAGTATGGTTCTACAGGTATATTCTTCTCCTTCCGTGATATGCTAAAGTGATTTGTCAATTCGGTGTTCATCTCTATTGAGATTGCCTTATGTGTTCTTCCTTTTGTTATTGAGTTCACAGTGGTTGCATATTTTCTTCGGTATATCTCTTTCACAAATGCATGCACCACCCCACACACTACCACTTCTGTATATCTTCTCACTTTTAAAAATACTTCTTATCTTCGAGGGATGAAAAAAACATGTATATTCCATGTGAATAGGTTCATCGTACCTCATATTATCTGCTAAAATTACTAAAAATATTATAAAATATGTCAGTATCACTAAATGATACAAATATGACTGTTATAAATAATATTAATAAATGCATATTTAAATAGTGTATCAGTGACTCGTCTGTCGGTGTCTCATTCTGTTGGTGTCTCCTTCTATCAGCGTCTCGTTCTATTAGTCTTACCGTACATTTTTTACTCATTACATCAGTGACTTATTTCAATGGTGAGTCCTTCTTTCTATCGGGGCCATAGTTAATCTATCGGTGACCCATTTCAACTGACGGTGAGTATTTTGCCGATATCACCATGCAACAGTAGGTCACTTGGACTGACAGTAGGTCGTCTGCATCAGTGAGTCATATACAATGGTTAGTTGTCGGCATCGGTGAGACAGTTGATGTATCAGTTACTCATTCCTACAGTGAGTCCTTTCAATGGTTCCAGGTTCACATAATTAGAACATATGTCTATTTGAACTATCTTTCAGTGAGTCATATTTAAGTCGGTGAGTCATCTATCTATCTTATAGTTTAGAAAATTCATATAGTGTTAATACTCATAATTACACATAGGTAATCTGTTATAATCTTATTTAGACTTAAACACACATAAATAGTTATATGATTGAAATGATCTAATATACAAGATGATGATTTGAAATAATTTAGGATCTAACATGAGGTAAGATATATTTTAATATATGACATAATTTGTGATAATGAAAACCATTATAGTCATAGATAGTATACAACAATGTCTATGGGACAACGGAAATGTTGTGTAGTTGTACTATTTATCCATCATTAAAAGGTACATATAAAACGCATTCCCCCACGGTCTATTTTATATAGAAAATCTAATAACACAGTGATTTTTTCATTCCTCACCTATCATTTTCATGAGATTAAGGCTGCATTAAGGTAGTTATTTCTCACAAGAAGTTCATTCCATGTTTTTAAACCTCATGTAAGAGTAATTTTCTTTCATAAGGGTGAAACCCTATTACCCTAAATTCACACATTACATATTATATTCATGCATATTCTATAAATAAGAATAATATTATGAGCCATGATATCACATATAATGAATCCAAACATTCAAATTAAAGAGAAATAGGAGAAATACAAGAGTAATCTTTAAATAAATACAAATTCAAGTTGTTACACTTTCAGGCGTATAATATTGAATTAATAAGGGTTAAAGAATCATCCAATAATGTGTATGCATGATGAAATAAAAATCCATGGGTATTCTAAATGAATAATATACATAAAGAAAGCGGTTGGGATGAATATTTCATGCATCATAAATAAAAGGTATTAAAATGACAAATATGAATTTATGTGATCGTTTAAAATGATATGTATGAATAGGTGAGCTCTAGTTATTACATTATATTTATGAAAATAAATACCCAAATCCTTTAGGTATTTAAGATGACGAATCCACATCACCAATCCATGATTATTTGAAATAATGTTTAATATATATTGAATAAGGCTGCATGTGTTTATTTCTAAATTTAGATACAAGAGAGCCTATGAATTTAAAATACCATGTGAAGAATTAATAATTACTTGAGACTTTGATGTATTTAAAAATGAATTAATTCATAATGTTAGATTTAAGAAATGAAGATCACATAATTAAAATTGGAATTTAAAATGATTTTTTAGAAGAAATAAAAAATACATGAACCTTTAGGTATTTAAATTAGGAAAAACAAATGGGTTATTAATAACACATTTAAATCATGAAAAAATGAGATATGAAATGTAAATTGTTTTTTTTATTTTGGATAAATATGTTCATGTAAGTAATGAGAAGTTAATTTTGAAAATAAGTCTTGGGAGAGAATTTGATACAACATTTAATAAAAAAAATGAAAGTGTCTGAATCTAGGAGCCTTAGAAGAAGAAGCAACTTGTATGATTGATTATCCATATATTTAAGAACTGAATAGCATAAGGTTTATTGATAGTTTCAATACCAATAATGATTTTTTTTAAGATCTTGAAGAATGTGTACACATACAGACCTGTTAATCAGTCTACTCATGGAGATGTATTATTATTAAGAGGTGAAAATATCAATAGGGTCTTGATAAAAGTTATTCTTTGTTAGATATTCATTGTTGAAGTATAATATTTTATTATTGTGAAATTTGGAATATGAGAGGGAATAGTGGATTATAGGTTCTAGAAGTTGTGTTTGAGATAGTGGAGAATCCATGTTGAGAGGAATAACCAACATGGTAAGGAGTGGTATTTTCACCCAAACCATATAAATCTTGTATATTGTAATCTCTTTATATTCTGATATATTCGAGGAGAGGTTTCGAGTTATCTTTAAGTGGATCAAGAACTTAAACATGTTCAAGTGGTTAAATTAAAAGATAATTTTCAAAATGAATATACCACTAATTCACCCCCCCAGTGGCACCTAACCGGCCTTTAGACTATATAAAATAATAATAACATCCCTTTTAATCATTTTTTATTGAAATTCAAAAATGGATATAAATGACCATGTTGAATCATTGAATAATAGAAAAAAATTCCTGAATTTTTTTTAAATAAAATTTGGACATTAAAGAAAAATATTCCCATTAGAATAGAAAAAAATTATCTTTCCTTAAAATCACTATTTCAAACTTTTTAGTACTTAAATATAGGAAAATATAAGGAAATCATGTAAACCTAGGAAATAACCATAAGAATATAAAATATTTTTTTTAATATAGAAAGATCATATAATTCCCTCAATGGAAATTTAAACATAAAAAGTATGAAATAAGGATGATATTGTTAAATAAACCCTTACACCTCTAGTGAAATTTGAATCATAACCCTGATGAAATAATTAAATGTAAAAAAACATTAAATACCATGAATTTAAATAGATTCATGATAAATAATATCAAAGTGGGGGTATATCAACAACATTAATGAAACAACTGGTTAATATAACATATGTCTCATAGGAAAAAAAGTGATATGAGAAACCCTTACAATGATAGTAATATTGACATGATAATAAATAAATGAAGTGATTATGTGTAAAAAATGTAGATCCAAATAAAAAAACTAAATAAAACATAAAATAATTATACTTCATTTAACACATAATATTGGCATAACAAATATATTGAAGAAGTAATATAACCCAATGGAAAAAATTGAGTTAAGAAACCCCTTACTGTGAGTTTGAATCACCACATTAATAATTTATCTTTTATGTAATAAAATTATAATTATTTTATATTTTTTATGAACCTTTTTTAGGTTTATTGACTTATTATTATACATTTTATTTAATTTTTGTTATTGCATTATAAATTTATTAAACCAATTAAGTTCATGTGGGATGTTTTGAGGATATTCGGTTCATAATCATATAAAAAATTAATATTTTGAACATAATCAAAGTATTCATGGTTCTGTCAAATATGGAATTTTAATCATGAAATAATAATAATTTTTTATATTAAACAAAATCTTATAATTATCCATGAAAAGAGGATAAGAAAAATGAATCATGTCACCTTATGGAGGTGGTAGTCTGTATATATGCATGAGCGATGTTATAATTTAATTATTAAGGGGTAAGAAGGTAAGTAATATATTATATTAACATAAATATAATTATTTCATGAATATATTATAGTCATTAAATATATCATAATAACTAGCTATGTAATATAGTGATGGAAAATGAATCATATCACTACCTAGAGGTGGTAGTCTACACATACGCATGAGGGATACTATTATTTCCCATTTTATAAAAAGGAGGTAGAAAATGGTTCTCTCATAATCAAAATAAAACCTTATTATTATGGATAAAACATATTTATAGTAGTTATAAGTAGAATTAAACTTTGAAATATTTGGGTAAGATGGTTACCTCTTCTTTGAGAGACCTCCTTTGGTATACGCCTTAATCCATATTAGGATGGTCTTAAGAGAAGACCAATTGCTCTGAGAAGTATAGAAGGAACCTAATAAGGTATTTGGGTAGGGTTTGTCAGAGTTAGAGTGATCAAACTTTGTGAATAAAGTATAATAATTGTTTCTCTTATATAAGTGGGGGAAAGAACACACTTGAAATTACTTTGAATGTTAAAGTATAATATATATCATAATCATGTCAAGTGGAACCAAATGGAAATACATTTAAAGGTAGAACATTATAAGGTCTAAATATCTTAAAAAATAATACTTATACATTTATAAGTCATATTTTAATAATTTTATTTTTTTAACCCTCTCATTAACCCTTTTTTACCTTAACAGTGGTAACACAAATTTTTTTTTCCTCAAAGGGTAAGAAATTTACTGATATGGTGAAAAGTTTCTCACAAATGGTCCATGGATTAAATTTTAGACCATTTCTTATCCCACTAGTTCTCTTTCAATATTTTTTTATTTTTAAATCATTTAATGAAATATTTTTTATCCTAAAATATCATTAAATTACTTTTGGGGACTATTAATTTAGTTTGACATCAAGATAGAAATGGAATTCAAAAATAAAAAACATTACCTATTTTATAATTTATATTTATCTATTAAATTTATGTCATGAAATAATTCATTAAAACATTTAAAGTATTTTTTTAAATCATTTACCTTTATTATTCTACTTCTTGGATAAGCACTGTATAGATGTTCGGAAATACTTTAAGGTAATTATAACATCACTAAAAATTAAAAATAAATTACTATCATAAAAACAATGTATTTTTATTAAAACTAAACATTTATAAACATTAATGACTACTTTTTATCCCAATTAAAATATATTTGTGATATTAAAAGAGAGTGACATTTTGTAATTTTCATAAAATATAACAATATAAATAAAATTATCGAAGAACAATGGATTCAAAATTTCATATAATATAATTTGTGATGGATATGGTCAAATTGATATCATCCAATGAAATAAACGAAACATTTCGATATATTTTTAAAGCCTTATCACATTATTTTTAACCTTAATTACCTTATTTACCTTTTATCATGGTGAAAAATATTTATCGTAGTTTTTATTAATAATTTCCAAAAATAAAAGGGATCTATTTACCCAATTTTAAAATATAGATTCCTAATATGAAAAAAGTTAAATATTTAATTTCTATAATTTTTATAAATAAATTTTAATATAAATGCATAAAATGTAATAAAAACACTTTTTAAAAAAAATGTGTTTTTAAACGAAATCAAAAATATTGTTTATTTTTTTAGTATTATTCAAATTATTCATTATAGAATAGATCTTATGTTACTTTAAAAAAAAATCTTTTAAATTAATTGGTTTTATAAAATTAATTATAATTTTATAAAAATCAGTATCTTCACAATTCACTAAAAATTTAATATTTTTATAAAAATTCCAAAAAAAATTCATAAGTTAATATTGATATTATAATTTCAATAATTATATTAATTTTTTCAAATAATATATAAAAAATTGAATAAATTAATTACAATATTCATACAAAAAATTTGAACCATATTTGAAGAAAATAAAATTTTGAAGCATGAAAGGATTTTACAAAAAAATGTGTCCTTATTTGTCATGAATTAGTAAATACATTTGAATTATTTAAAACTCAATGAAACAACACATTTTATTAGCTTATTGGAGTATAATAGGATTCATGGGGGGGTTATGGAGACTAAGTGTGTCTCTATAAATAATTCTCTTACAGTCATGGGGGATAGATTTAATACAATGAAAAATAATAATGATCGCAATGGAACTCACCTGATTAGCCAAGGCATCCATTGCAAAATTCCCTTCTCTTAGCATGTGTCTGATCTCAATTCCTTGATCCAAGATTGTTATTTAATACATAATGAGATAATAAATATTATAATGGTGTCATCATTATTGCATAGAAACTCAACCAGAATGGAAGAGTCTAAATCAACCACTGAAATGTTAAGATTATAAAGCTTGTAAAGCTGGAGACCACTATGAATGAACCTCACTTCTACCCCACTAAAGTTTCCTAGACTAAAAAATAATTAATCCAAGAAGCATGGATCCCTTTTCATCACACACCAAACTACCACCTTGTATAACTCCATGAAAATAATATCCATCAATGTTAAACTTTATCCCTAGACTTGGTGGAGACCTTTTGAACCATCTTCCCCAACCTGAACTTCCTATACCTAGTGAAGTAATGTAAGTTCTCAGAATAATCCCCCAAAAAAAGACCAAATTCTCCCCTCCTTTGATGAGATCACTAACCTCCACCACATTTTACTTTAGATTAATCTTCAGTCCAAGATGTGATGGATTTTTTCCACTCCTCATGGAATTTCTGGTTTCCTAGATAATCGAATAAATCGCTGCAAGAGCCACATCATGAATATTATCATTAAAAAAGATTGTACAGATCACAAGAACCAGGAAGAAATAAACTCATGAGAGGACTCCCCATGAATATAGATCACCATGAACTTACCAATAAGGCTCCACAACACAATATCCCAATCACTTCTGAATAGAAGGTGTTGGCTAGTTTTGGAGTAGCATCGACAACATGAATCCAGATAGACTCCCTTCTTTTGAACATTATCATCTATAGGGAGATACTGATTTTCTAATCCCAAACCATGAAATTTATTTTAATAATAATATCCTTGCAACACATCTTTTACACCAACTCATTTACATTACTATTTTAATTTAACCATTCTTAATAGGACCTACTATAAAAATGACCACCTGAAGAGTCTGAAAAAACGCACATGTTGGGTTCATTAACCAAAAAAACACTCACATGCAGTGTCTTCTAATTCACATTAAGTTTTTTATTGATAAATACAAGAAGCCATAATTATTATCTAAAATAAATGTCAGGCACTGGGAATCCTGGAATGAAAATATGGTATAATCCGTCCTATTTACCCTTCTAAAAGATGAGGTAACTGGTACCCACCACCCATCACACCTTCTCCTACAGATTATCCATGTGTTCTAGAATACATTTTACCATGTTAAACAACCTAATGGTTACCTTATAATAATTTCTCCAGTCATTACCATACCTATTATACATGAATCTCGCCCATTATGGGTCACCCTCAATAATATCATAGGCTATCTTGGCCTGCATGGATTGCATGGACCCTGAATGCTTCATAGGATTATCCCTCCATCCTTGATCAGTTTCACCAGCATCTTCAATAAGGCCCAATAAAATCCACCACCTTTTCTAGAATCCCATATAAATGTCAATATTATTTTCTCTATCTTTTTTATGGTCCATCTGGGTGGCTTGATGATTTAGAGGATGTGCATCGGAATAGATGTGAGGAAAATGTTGATCAAAGTAACCCTCCATCTAAATGAAAGGAAATGATTCTTCCAATTGAGGATGCGCCCTATTATTATGTTAATAATTTCATATAATATATCCCTTGGGATCCTTCCATCTAAGATTGGTGATTCAAGGTACTTAATTGGAAAGTATTTCTTCTAAATCCTTCCATTCAAGATGGATTATTCATTATTTAAAAACATTATAAATATTTTTTATAATTTGGTTATTATTATTCATACCTTCTAATTTAATGGATATGTTATAATAGTCACATTTAAATAATAATATTTTATAGTATATAACGTATCGATTAATGCTTGGTGTTTCATGTTAATAAAGCTATTGAGAATAGTATTCTTTTACACTAAATTTTTGAAGTGGTACATTCACCCCCTACCTAAATAAATTGTGTCATCGTAAGTTTTATCTTGATAATCAATGTTTTAATTTTTGAAAATGTTGTTGTCGAAAACCCACATCATACAAACGGATAATTTAAATTTATTTGAAAAGGGGAAGTGGGATACATAAAGGATTCTTAAAAAACACATATTTAGGTTCCCATATAATGAGAACATTAATAGAATGTGAAAATATGGACATGGAGGAGAAGAAGAATTTTCTAAAAATAATATATAGTGATAGAGAACATGATCATGATAAATTTAATGAATAAAAAATAAATCAATAAGGGATAAATAATACCACTAATTCAACAAAAATGATAGTAAAAGGATAACATTTTAATATCAATATATTTTTCATATGGTTAAGGGATTATTTTACCATCAATAATATAGAAATTAATAAAATAAACTTACATTATTATTTTCCATTTCATAATCACAATTTCATTAATTGGTTGTGCTTTAATAAAATTACACTCCCCAATTTATGATAAAATTTCCTTGCCTAAATAAATAAAATTTCCTTTCAAGGGATCATAATATGAATAAAATGATGAAAAATAATTCCACATGTTTCACTCCATTAACCAAAAAAAATAATTATCATAAGATTAGATAAAATCATATTTGAATAATCCTTAAAATGAATAATACTAAATTAATTCCCATTGCTTCAACAATAATACCCAAATTAAAACTAACCATAAAATTATTCAAAATATGTTTGACTAAATAGAAAACCAATGATTAAAATGATTTCATGAAATATTATTCTAAGATCAACTTAATATTTATCTCTATACAACATTAATCACATATCAAAATATATATACCCTAATCATATATTCTCCAAAATATTATAATAATTTCCATAAATAACCCAAATCACCATAAAACAACTATAAAAACATATATTCTTAAAGAGGTTAACTCAATATTTATTCATATAATTAAATCACATCATAGAAAATAATATATTTTTTACCTTAATCATATAATGTTTCCCAAAAATACAATATACTTATTTACAAATAACTTTAGTCACATAGTCACAAAATCATATCTCAATCCCATGATTATTTATAAGATAAAACATATGTTCCCAAAATGTAATAACCATTTTATCCAGACTAACTGTATTAATATCAAAGATCATATTAAACCTAAATGTTATAAATAACTTTCAACTTATGTCTATAAAATATATAATAATTCTTCCACAAATAACCTTTTTACTAAAACACATAATAAAAAAGGGTTGTATACTATAAATACATTCAAAAAATTGTGAATAATTTTAAGCTACTAGCACATAAAATCTCAAAATGGATATTTGTGACTTTAACCTTACAATCAACATTATAATTATCAACCATAGACACATTAGGTTTATTTTATATAACTTTGCAATATCATTGGTTTTCATAGGTTATATCCTCTCATTCATCATAATGGTTTATATAGATAATGTGAATTAACCCAAGCATATTGCTTATGATTTTTTAGCAAAGTGTGTAGTTTTAGGCTCACTCATCATCCACTAGTCGTGATCTAGTTAATACCCAATCCACCACCTTTATATTTTTAACCCCTATATGCTTTTATTTCACATATTCATCTACATTATAGTATCCAAAAAAGGATTTCTTTTTAAAGAAAACGCTAAAATATCTACTTTACCAAAGATTCATAATATTAACCTTTACTTAGACTTATCCATAGAATATATCATAGGGTTAATTTCTGTAATCTATCTTTTTCGAAATCTAGTTCTCAAGGGACCTACAATACTTCCATTGATACAAACTGCAATACCCTGACTCCCATAACCCAAATCAAAATATTATTTTAATACATTGGAATAATAAACAATGGATCCCATCCTTAAGTATCAAATAGTTTAATAATATTTGAAAACTAAATACATTATTCAATCTTTCTTTATATTTGAAAATGTAAAATACAACATATATTTTATTTAAGAATGTTATTATTCCCTCTAGAATATCCTTGCATATCAATTATCGTACACTTCCTAGCATCCTGTGGAAATGAAACAAAATAAAGGGGTGAGCAATGCTACTTAGTATGGGAATGCATAGAGGGGAAACTATTATACAACAAATAAGGCATGATTAATATGATAGGAATAAATAATGAAAAAATACTACCATATAAATAACCACATGATTTTGAAACTTATCCATGGATATAATAACTATTTGAAAAATCACATGGACATAAATAACTAAATTCATAAGGATAGAATGAACAATTTATAAAATATTAAACTTATCATCGAGGATTCATTCCAATATATCACAAATAAATGGGTAATTTATATTCCAAATACCAAACCAATTTTATCTCATGAAGACCTGTTAATGTGTTAAGGAGAAGTCTATAATTAGGCCCCACCTATCACTTTATAATTCCAAATCATTCAACATATAAAATATTGATATAACTAAATCAGCATGCCTTAATAATCAATAATTATCCGTATTAGGATAAATATTATACAAAATATCAATATTTTCCCCAATAAAAATTATCATAAACCACCTAGATAACTATGGTGGATGGTATCATTAATGTATATCCCTATAAAATTATAGGATTCATCAAAGGATGTTGACATAGATGAAAATAATTTAAAATTATTACTGAAACTTTTCTTGAGGAAAATAAAATTTTCATTTTGGAGTCACTTATTTAAAATATAAAAATACACAAAATATGAAAAAAAAAACATGAATATAACCATGGGAACTTTTAAATGAATATTCAAGTTAAATAATAGTCAGTATAGTGTAAAAATTTATTTTTTCAAAAATCATAAAACAAATATTATATTCAAGCCTTTAGTAAAAAGTGCCTCGTATGGAAAAATTATAAGAATATTCCTTCTAAATTATTTTTTATAAATTTAAAAATGGGTAAAAATGACTTTAGTAAATCAATGGAGAATATAAAAAAATATTCTTGAAAATATTTTAATGAAAATATTGGCATAAAAGAAAATTATTCTCATTAAAATAAAAAAAAATATTTTATTTTTCTAAAAAACATTCCTTTGAAATTTTGAGTAAATAAATACATGGAAATGATATAAAATCATTTAAACCAAAAAAATAAACAAATTTTAATAAAATAGATCTTTTTTTATGAAATAAAGATAATATAATTTCACCAATGTAAACTTAATCAAAAACAATCCTGAATTAGTATGGGATTGTGAAAGAAACCCTTAACTATTTGGTAACTTTTTAATCATATCCTCCACGAAATAAATAACATAAAATTAAATATTAAATACCATGATTATAAATAGATTCATGATATATCATATCAATAGGAAATTATATACACCACATGTGATAAAAAATGGGTGAATATGGAAAATGTCTCATAGAATCAAAATTTATATAAGAAACCCTTATAAATATCATAACATAGATGTGAGAATTAATCAATGAAGTGATTATGCGTAAAAAATATAAATACTCATAAAACAAGAGGAAATAAAATATAAAATAATTAGATTCCATTACCACATAATCTTTGAATAACATATATAATAAAATATGTAATATAACCCAATGAAAATAAATTGAGTTAAGAAACCCCTATCCTTGAGTGCAACTCACCATGTATGCACTTTATCTCCTGTGTAATAAAATTATAAAACTATTTTTCTTTATTATGAACCCTTTTTAGGTTTATTTTCTTATTATTATACCTTTTATATAATTATTTACCATTCTTTATATATTTATTAAATCTTTTTAGTTCATGTCATTTGTTTGGAGGTCATTTGATTCATAATTGCAAAGCAAATTAGGTAGGTTGACCATGGTCAAAAGGTTCATGGTTCCATTATCTATAGAATTTTATAATCGTCCATGAAATTTTTACTTGAAAAATAAATCATATATTCTCATTGAGATGGTATTTTTTATGTACCCATGAGCAGTGACACCATTTAACGTGTCGAAGGGTAAGAAGGTAGGTAATCTATTATATTTATAAAATAATAATTATATAATGAATATCATATATATTAATTAAATCTATAATAATAAACAACCATTAAATATGGTTATAGAAATTGAATTATAACACTACGTGTGGGTAGTCTACACATACATATGAGTAATAATTTTATTTCCTATTTTATGGAAAGGAGGTGAAAAATGGTTGTCCCATAATAATAACATCTTAGTATATTTATGATACTTGATTAATTGTGTTGTTATGGATACACTAGATTTATAGGATATAGAAGAAGAAATAATATTTTAAAGAGTTGGGTATGGTACTTACTTCTTCTTGGCGAGAACTCATTTAGATTACTACTTAATTCTCTATAGGATAGTCTTAAGAGAAAACCAATATCTCTAGGATGTAGATAAAGAATATAGTAAGGTATTTGGGTAGTTATTTTCTAAGATAGAGTTATAAATTTTTTTGAATAAAATAGAATATGAGGTTCCCCATTATAAGTGAGGGAAAGGACACACTTTGAACTAATTAAAAGATTTAACTATAATATATATTATAATCATATCAAGTGGCACAAAATGTCTTCAATTTCAAAGGTAGGACCTTATAAGGTTGATATACCTTAAACCAAGAATAATTTTACACATATAAGTAAAATTTTAAACTTTATATTTGGGTTTAACCTCCTCATTAATTGTTTTTACCTTAACTATATCAACACATTTTTAACCCATTAAGGGTAATAAATTGAATTCTATGGTAAAAATTGGATCATAAATGGTACATGGATAAAATTTTAGACAATTTCAATTTATAATTTTCATCTTTAAATATTATTTTTTATTTTTAAATCATTTAATTATATATGTTTTATCATAAAATATAATTAATCTCATTTTTGGAAAAATTAATTTCACTTCCAAGACATCAAGATTGGAATAGAATTTTAATATAAAATTATTTAAAATTATTTTTACTTTATAAGTACCGATGGAATTTTTTTCATACCACAATTAATATAAATGGTTTTATTTTTACTATTTTTAAAATCATTTCCCTTGATTTTTCTATTTCTTTCAAAAGAATTGTATTGATATTGCATAAGGGTTTAATGTAATTGTATCATTAAGAAAACATTAAAAAATTACTATAAAAATGAAAAAATATAAAAAATTATCATTTATAAAAAATCATAAACTATTTTTATCCCAAAAGAAATATATTAGAGGTATTATAATAAGGATAGTGTCATTTTTTACTTTTCTTAACCTAAAATAATATAAATATCATTATTAAAGGCAGATAACACCAAAACACCGTATATTCAAATTTAAGATGCCTATGGTAAAATTAATATAATAAAATTACATAAATTAGAGTTTTGGATATATTTTTAAAGTCTTATAATATGATTTCTTACCATAATTACTTAATTTACCCATTACCATGTTGCAAAATATTTACATGGCTACTATTCATAATGTATAAAAATAAAAGATACCTATTTACAAAATTTGAACCTCTTGATTCGAAATAGGAAATAAATTTTTAAATATTGAATTTATATAAGTGTAATAAATAAATTTTTATATAAATTCATAAAACATAATGAAAAATGGTTTTTAAGAAAAACATGTTTTTAAGCATAAATACGAATTTATACAAAATTAAAATATAATGTCGATTCCTATGAAATTATTTTTATTATGTTTAATAAATTAGTTTTTTTAATTTATAAATATATCGAAAAAATAATTGGGATTTTAAATTTATTTATTTAAATTAAAGAAATGTTATTTTTACAAAAACAAGCATTTTTCACTATTCACTAAAAAATAAATCTTTTTTTAAGCCCAAAAATTTTAACACAAGATAATGTTGATGTGATTATTTCAAATATGATATTTTTTTTTAAATTACATTTATAAAAGTGCAATAATTTAATTGTATTATCTATATACATAGTGAAATAATAACATTTTTTTGAAGAAAACATATTTTGGATGAATAAAATAACTTTATAAAAAATTCAGTTCTTATTTATTATTAATTAATCAATATTTTTTTATTTGAAAACTATATATATATATATTTCGTAATATTTTAATTTGTACTCATACATTCTAATTTAGAAGCTAGGTTATAATGGATATATATAAATAATAATACATTTATAGTATATCGTAGTTAGCTTAATGCTTTGTGTTGTGTGTTAAGAAATATATCAAGCATAATATTATTTTTTACAAAATTTTGTATTGATCATTTTTTTACTTGGTTTATTTTCATTGGTATAAAATAATTTGAATACAACTATAATGTGTTGATGTACCAAAATCTATTAAACTCTCTATTTAGTGGTCGGTTTAGGCTAGGTCACTCCAAGCCCAAGTTCAAACCCATTAAAATGTTTGCGGATTTTGTACTACCTATCAAAGATCACTCTTTCCACTATAATCCTTTTTCAATCTATATCAAGAATGAAAAAAATATCTTTGTTTTATATAAAAATACAAAATAGTATCACCGTCATTGTTGATGAGTTGGGTGTATCCTATTCTCCTTGATCTTCATGGTGATCATTTATAGACTTATAGTGAATATCACAATGAATAAAACTTATCCTTTCCTCGATTAATCATTAAAACACAAATATTTTATTTGTAAATAACTTCAATGTGTAATTCCCCAACCCTAGAATCTCAGACTCGGTGCATTAACGTATTACATTGGCATGATTACAGGGAACAAAATCCTAAAGAACCAATCAGTTTATTCATCTTGTAAAGCTAGATTGCATAAATTATACCCATAATACATTTGTGAAACAATATAAAAAATGTTACATAATAAATTGAAATAAATTTTATCCATGAACACTTATTCAAATATTTATGCTTCTAAATTTGGTGGAATAAACATAATAAGTGTGAACTCAAATGCTCAGTAAGGGTAATTAAAGAGGAAGCACTATTGAATCAATAGGAATAAATTAACATGGATAGATAAATAAATGATAACACATGCCATTAAAATAACTAGATAAGGAAATATTAAGATAGAAATGAAATAAACTGAAACTCATTCCAACTAAATCATTAAACTGAGAATAAAATGTATCCATAGATATGTCGACGCAAAATATCATTGATAAATAATAATTAAAATCAAAATACGGGAAATGCTTAATTATTGGATTCCATGTTTCCTAGTTACATGGTACCTTTACCATCAAGACCTTTCAGAAAAAAATTTACAATATATAGGGTAAAAACCATATGATTTGGCCAAGTGATTCATCTTATGATACTAGTAATGCATCGAGGGGATAACTATAATCGGGCCCACCTAGGTCGTAACAGTCCAATGCATTCCTCATATATCAAATAAATAATGTGTCTTATAAAATATACTTATTGAATAAAAAATATATATTTATCAATAAAAACTCGATGGAGGATAATTATAAACAAGGTTTTTTGAAATTAATGAATGTAAATACCATTGAAAGATGGTGAAAGCAATTTTGTGGGAAATGATATTCAAAACATTCCAATGTGTCTCATACCACATTTAAACATTTCAATCATAAACCCTATGAAGTGATAATATTAAATGAAACTTATAATATCATGGGAGTAATTATATTCATGATATAAAGTGTAAATGTTTAGTAAATACACCAAATAAAAGTGAATTGGTGCATAATAACAAATAATTCTCAATGGAATGTAATTTGAGACGAAATCTCTTACCTTAACCTTCCTTTTACTATGTGTTATTTATAATCCTTTATATTGGATTAAATTATGTTACTAACTTATACCAATACCATACTCATGTTTATAATATCATATATTAATTTCTTATAATATTTTATTACCTGTTTTGAACACTCTTTCATTAATTTCACTATTTTGGGTGTTAATTGACTAGATTTCTTGAGTTAGTTTTAATATGTTATTTGTTGTTATCATTAAATAGATCATGGTTTCATCATATCCATAATGTAAAAAATGTATTAATTATCATATATAATCATTATATATTTATTTATAGTAGTCCCTTATATTTGGAGAGTAGAAATGAAGTGCATCGTTCATAGAGATGGTAGGTCGTACATACGCATGAATGCTACTTCCATTTCATTATTGTATTATAATAAATAAACCTTAATGAAACATAAGTATATTATGATTAAATAATCATATATATGTTTTATATTTTACATATGTTTATTAAAACCATTATTTATATGTTCCATGTTTGGTATGAACGAGTCATATCCCTCTGAGGGGTCATAGTCCACACTTCCTAATATGAAATTATAGAATTTACACATGATGGAAATCATAAATTAATGTTATAAAAAAATTAAAAAACATAAATAAATTATAAATATCATATATATATATATATCATATATAAATATAGTTTTCATCATAATGGACACCATGATAGGTGGTAATGGAAAAATGAACAATCATCATTTCATGAGGCAGTAGTTCGTTGTACACAGAAACAGTATGTTCGTTACCCATTGAGGGATGTGTATTTAATTTTATGTCTAAATATTAACATAAAGACATCCTAGTATATTTTGGATACTATTTTTTATTTAATTATATAATAATAAGATTATATGGAGTGGATAATGGAAATAAAACTAAAAAATATTGATAGACGACATTACCTCTTAATCGAGTAACTTCTTTTGGTTTATATAAAAAACTTCCTTAGAATGTATTATTCCCAAATTGAGGCTTTAATTTATAGGGTATAGATTTTGGTAATCTATTTTTTCAGATCTTGGTAAATCCAAAGAGGTTTTAGAGTTGTGGAGAATTGGGAGAAGTGGTGGCCTTTGTAGGGAAGGAAAGGGACTCACTTGGAATTTTTGGAAACAAGTTAGGTGTACACATGTTATTACCTAAACAAGTAATATCAAACAAAAAAATAAATAATAGATGGTTTATTGAAGATATATGGCCATATAATATGTTTTGGACAAGTTTATAGGTCATTTGGTCCCTTAAATTAATGGTTTAGTCCTTTATTAAGCATACTTTTGCCTTAATAATTATAATTAATTTTAATTACTTTCACTAATATTTTTGGTTAAAAACTAATTATACCTTGTTATAAATTATAAATTTTGATTATTACAAATATTAAATCCATTTTTCAAAATTCTAATCAGTGAAGTGGAATAAATTAATTTAAACTTCATCCCATAGGTAGGATGAAAATGTTGGTTTTTAAAGTAAAAACATCATAAAGATTGATTTGTTTTTACATTCAATTTCAAAGTGGAATTGATCCCAATAAAATAAATTATATTAAATAATAAAAATAAAATCTAATTAAACTTTAAAACCAATTAAAATTATAATTTAACCTTATAAATAAATTAGATGAAAATTCATTTTTGAATTAAAAGGCAGTAGTTTTAACTATTCATTAAAAATGATATGTTTTGAAATATATTAAAAATTAAAAATAACCTTATTATTATGTTTCTATTTAAAATATTTTTCTTATTTTTACATATTAAATAAATTAAAGTGTAAAAATTCATATTTAAAATGGGTTCTTTTTTAAAATGTGGTAAATTTTCCTTTTTAAAAATATAGGTTTTTAAGTGTAATATTTAGTTTGTTCTTTACTTATGATTATCAAATATATTTGATAAACATAAAAAATATTATATTTAATATATGATATATATATTTTATTACCATCACCTACTAATTGTTGTTAATTAAATCTATTAGGGTAAAATAGCTTTGTAAAAATATTATTTTCTTTTATATTCAATTGGTTTTCATTTTCATTTACCATTAACTTGTAACCAATTAATTTATTTTATATTTATATAAAACATATATTTCATAAGATAGTTGACAATATTCATAACTTATAACATAATTTCTAGTATATGTTATTATATTAAATAATAATATTTTAATAATACATTGTTATTTGGCGAAACACGGTCTTGTGTGTAACGTAAGCTATCAAGGAAGGTCTCTCTTGCATGTAATAAAAAATATCTCAATACTGTGTTCATTAAAAGATATATCATGTGTCGAATATATTTTAAATATTGAATTTATATTATATTATCATGATATTATATTCCATTACGATCTTAGTGTGGTTTTTTATGTACACTGTCAAATGTAAGGTTCTTACTTTAGAATTTTGGGATGTTGCATTTTCCCCACCTTAATTAAATTTCATCCTCATAATTTAAAACTATCCTCGGTGATAGAGGGATTGAAAGTAAAATATTTTTTAAAGAACCACTTAAAAAGGGTTAATATCAAATATTATTAATAAAATAGAAGGTAAAGTATGAATGCCACATAACTAGGTTCCCTATTAGGATAACATAGGTAAAAAATGAAAACATGGACATGGATGAAAAGTTCCAACAAACACGTTATGATGGAGAGTGCTAGGTAACATGTTTATATGAATTTTTTTGAACAAAAAATCATAAACCATAAGTGTGAATAATTTTCATTAATATCCTCAAAAATTATTATAAGAGGACAACATTTTTGTTTCAAACTCATTTTATTTCTTTACTTAAGGAATTATTTCTCTCTAAAAGAATATAAGTAAATATTCATTTCTATAAACATGGTCATTTTATTTTATTATGACTTGAAATATTTCTACTTCATCTATTATAACATAACGAATAATATGGTGAAGTAATAAATTAACCTATAAAATCTTATCCAATGATCATCTTAAACCATTTTATAAATGGCTAACTTTTCCAATAGATTATCATCCAATCACTTTTGAAGGAGAGTCACTGAATTTCTAAAATGAACTTATCATTTGTGTTTAATCAATATGAAGAAGCTCTAAATTTTTTCATTCTAAACATGTGAATAACTTTATCATTTATCCTCTTGAAATATGGTAATAACTCAAATTACCATAAAACCTTATTATAAACACGGCTTCTTCCTTATTTCTTAAGTCAGACGTATGTTATTGAATATATTCATTAAATCCGAAAGTTTTGTAAACTATATTTGTGATAGAATAGACCACTTTTCAACAAGTCATTAATCAATTCCAAGGTAGTCATCACATTTCCAAATCAATTTTTTCTTCAAAATTATCATAAAATCATGAACATATTAAGGTTTTTCATTCCCTAAACCATGTGTGTTTCTAAAATTTTTAACTTTATAATGAATAAATTTTCATGGTACCATTCAACATATGTTGTCAAATACTTAATGAAAAAGTACTGGATTGTAATCCTTATATTTTTCATAAATCATATGATGAGAAAATCATAAATAAAAAACTTTTACAATATATTTCTTAGATCCAAATAAATATGTATGTTAATCATTAAACATTACTTGTGTCACCAACATATTCTTGACCTTGATCCATTATCTACTTTGGAGGTATATTCTCTTGATGTTTGGGGAATTTGTTTTTATAGTGCCCCATCTCCTTACAATTATAACATTGAACAGTAGTGTTTTTCTTATTTCCTTTGCATTATTTTCCCTGGTGAACTTTTTCCCCATGCTTATAAAAAACACCCAATCCATTCAATCATTTACCAGGGTGATTCTTTTCATAGATATCACAAGTTGGAACATCCTTATTTCCTTTTATCTTCTTTAAGTCATTCCCTTTTTAATGGTTTTTAGAAGACCACTTCTTGTCTTAGTTTCCCTTGAAGTCATAGGACTTAGAGAATTATTTCTCTATCTTGATAGCATATAAAACTACTTCATTATATGAAGAAATATTATAAGAAACTAGTTCCCTATGAAGACTTTTCTTAAGGCCTTCAAATAAATTGTCAATATTTCAATCAGTGTTGTGTATATAATATATAGCATGTCTGTTTAACCTTGTAAAGGATTCTTCATACTCTGTAAAACTTTCTTCCCCTTTTTTCTTTAAACTAAGGGACTTCCTCTTCATCTCAATTTTTTGATCATGATGGAATAATTTATTGAAGAACATATCCTTAAATGATATTCATTCCTTAAATACTATTTCTTCTTAATCCTTAGTAATCTAGATCAAGGAACACCATTGATCAACATCACCTTGGACACAACAGACTGGAACTATAGGCTTTCCCTTTTTGGTGCATTTCAAGGCCATAAACATATTCTCTAGAGACTTAACCCATTTATCAACTACAATTGGATTAGTAGTCCCACCAAATTATGGGGGGTTATACCATATAAAGTGGTCCATCATAGGATATTATCTCTATGGAATATGTTTCTCCATTTAGGAATGTTTATTTTTCAAAACCTAACTAAGATTCTAAAATATTTCCATAATATTCTCTATTCCAATACCAGTCGTATTGGTTTCCTCATTGGGGAAATCTCTACATTTTCCATGAGTATTAATACCATTCATCCTTCCTTGATTCATTTCTAAAATAATGGCATATATTGGATTAGCTTATAAAATCATGAATCTCAAATATGGTATAACAGTCAGCATAAATTCATCTTAAATCATAACATTGGTCACTTGGTGAGAATGTTTACATTTAAATCCTTTATAATGGTAGGTAAAGAGAATGTGAATTATCCTAATCATATCCCTATATATTGTAAAACCAGGTGCTCAATAAGGCCCACTATTGTATACCAGTTTACCCCATGTCAGGCCCAGAACACCATGTCAAAGTTGTTACTCCTAGGTAAATTTGTACTAGAACCACGTCAACTTTTAGTATCCACACAGGGATTTATTTTTAGGAATACCCACATAATATCTATCCTATCAAAATTATAGGATGTTCTTGTATACTTATCTTTAATTTCCATCTTAGGGTTATTATTACTAATTTATGTCTTCTAAATCTAGTTTCCAAGGTTGTTTCTAAATTTCCACTAATACCAAATGTAACTTCCTGACCCCAGAAGCCCAGATCTAGTGCATTAACTTGTTACATAGGTATGATTATTAGGAATCAAATCCTGAAGGACTGATCATTTTAGCAGTATTAGAAATCTAGATTACATACATGATACCCATAATACATTGGGAAAACAAAATAAAACATGATTCATAAAAAAATTAAATAAACTGCATCCATGAATACTTATCTAAAGATTTCTTCGTCATAACCTGGTGGAAGAAACATAATAAGTGTGGTCCCAAATTCATAGTAACGGTACTTAAAGTTGAATAAATAGTGAATTAATAGGAATAAATTAACATGGAAATGTAAATAACTAATAACTCATTCCATTAAAATAACTAGATAAGGCAATATTATTATGAAAAGGTAAGAAACTGAAACCCATTCTATCTAAATAAACTGGTTAAAAAAATTTATCCATAGATATGTTGATACAAAATCTCATGGATAAATAATAACTGAATCTAAATAAGGGAAGTTCTTAATTATTGGATGCCATCTTTCTTAGGTACATGGTAACTTTTCAATAAAAACATTTCATAAGATGTTTTACAACATATAGGGTAAAAACCCATATAATTTGGGCAAGTTATTCATCTCTTGAGACTACCGATGCATCAAGAGGCAATCTATAACCGGTCCCCACCCGTGTCATACCAGTCCAAAGCATTACTCATATATCAAATAAATAATATTCCTAAAAATATATACTTATTAAAAAAATATAGATTTATAAATAATAAATTAATGGAGGATATGTAACAACAAGGTTTTTTGACATTAATTAATGGAAATACCTTTGAAATGTCATAAAAACAATCTTAAGGGAAATGACATTTTAAACATTCCAATTTGTCCCATACCACATTGAAACATTTTAATCATAAAACGCTTGAAGGAATAATATTAATTGAAACATATTATATCATGAGAGTAATTATATTCATGATATAATGTGCTAATGTTTAGTAAATACTCCAAATAAAATTGAATTGATGCATAATAACAAATAAGTTTCAATAGAATGTAAATTGAGACAAAATCCCTTATCTTAATCTTAATTTTGTTGTGTGGTCTTTATAATCTTGTATAGTGGTTTAAAATATGTTACTATTTTATAAAAAAACAAAACTCATGTTTATATTATCATATATTAATTCCTTATAATATTTTATTACCCGTTTTTGAACACTCTTTCATTAATTTCACTATTTCAGGTGTTAATTTCCTAGTTTTCATGAGTAAGTTTTAACTTGTTATTTATTGTTATCTTTAATTTGATCATGTTTTCATCATATAAATAATATAAACCATTTATTAATTACAATTTATAATAATTATATATGTATTTATAGTTTTCCATTATATTTGGAGATTAGAAATGAAGTGCACTGTTCATGGAGGCGGTACATCGTACGTACGCATGAACACTAATTCCATTTCATTATTGTATTAAAAGAGTGATAAATAAATGATAAATATATATATTATGATTACATAAACATATCTATGTTATATATGTTACATAGGTTTATTAAAACTATCCTTTATACATTCCATGTATATAAATGAGTTATATCTCTTTGAGGTGGCGGTAGTCCACACCTCCTCAAACGAAATTACTGTATTTACACATAAAGGAAAGTGTAAAGAAATATTCTAAACAAAAATTACAGAAGCATAAATACATTATAAATATCATATATATCATATATAAACATATTTTTCATCATAATTTCCACCATGAGAGGTGGTTAGGGAAAAATGATTAATCGTCATTTCATGAGGTAGTAGTTCACCGTACAAAGAAATAGTATGTTGGTTACCCATTAGATGTAGGTGTGTGTAAGTGTAAGAACTAATATTAAAATAAAAACATACTATTATATTTATTATATTGGTTTTGTTATTTATTCATAGAATAATAATAGTATAGGGAATGGATAATGAAAATGAAACTAAAAAGATTTAGAGAAGACATCACCTCTTAATCGAGTAACTTCTTTTGGTTTATACCAAAATAATTACTTGGAATTATTTATAAAACAATTAGGTTTAAAGGTCTAGGGTTGGGATTTTAGGAATCTAATTGGGTAGACCGTGGTCGAACCCAAGAGGTTTTAGAGGTGTGAGTAAGTGAGAGATTTAGTGGCATTTTATAGGGAAGGAAAAGGAATCACTAGGAATATTTAGAAACAAGATAGGAGTACACGTGTTATTACCTAAAAAATATATATAAAACAAAAAAAACACAATAAATTAAGGTTTTTTTATGATATATGTACAAATATTTGTTATTGTACAATTTTTTAGGTCATTTGGTCCCTTAAGTTAAAGGTTTAGTCCTTTATTAAGATTAATGTTTCTTTAATAATTGTAATTAATTTTAATTAATTTCACTAATATTTTTGGTCAAAAACTAATTTTAACATATTACACATTATAAATTATTCTGATTCCAAATATTGAAACCATTTTTCCAAATTCCAATCATATAAGTGGCATAAATTAATTTAAAATTCATCCTGTAGGTAGGACGACAATATAGGTTTTTAAAGTAAAAATTTTCAAAAGATTGATATGTTTTTACATTCAATTTCAAAGTGAAATTGATCCTAATAACCTAAATTATATTAAATGATTAAAATATAATCAAATTAAAATTATAATTTAACCTTTCAAATAAGTTATATTAAAATGTAATTTTGAATTTAAATGCAGTATTTTTAACTATTCATTAAAAATTGATATATTTCCGAAAAATATCAAAACTTCATCATAACCTTATTATTATGTTTATATTTCAAAGATGAAGTTTATTTCTACATATTAAATATATTTATGTGTCAAAATTCAGATTTGAAATGGGTTCTCTATTAAAAGGTGGTAAAATTGCCTTTATAAAAATATAGGTTTTTTATGTGTAATAGTTCATTTGTTCTTATCGTATGTTTATCAAATATGTTATATGAACTTAAAAATATTATATTTTATATTTTATATTTATATATATATATATATTACAATAATATCACCCACTAACTATTATTAATTAAATCTATTAGTGTAAAATATCTTTGTTAAAATAATATTTTCTATTATATTCAATCTGTTTTAATTTCTGTTTATCATTAGTTGGTAACCAATGAATTTATTTTATATTTATATCAACCATAAATTAACTGAAATTAGTTAATACTATTAATAACCACTAACAAAATAACTATTATATATCATATTATATTAAATAATAATATTTTAATAATACATTGTTATTTGGTGAAACGCAGTCTTGCGTGTAACATAAGCTATCAAGGAAGGTCTCTCTTGTGTACAATTCAATATAACTCAGTGTTGTACTCATTACAAGATATATCATATATTGAATATATTGAAAATAGTAAATATATAGAAGATACTTGGGATATTATATTACCTTATTCACTTTGTGTCACGTGTCATGCACACTATCAAATATAGGTTTCTTTAGAATTTTGGGGTTTTGCATAATAAGTTTAAATTGTTTCTACTTCATAGTTTTTCTCTATTATTTCTAAAATTCCACTCTCATGGTATCAAATATTTCTACTCTTTGAGTATTTCCCTATTCATTCACATAGTAGCAAACTCTATTATTTATAAAGATAAATATATATATAATTTAGAAACTTTAGTTTCATTAACCCTAAAGAAATTATCCACCTTAACCTCATTAAATATATTTGATTCACCATTAATATGATGGGAAAATTATTCCAATTCTCTCATTTAAAAATAATTCAAATTAATTCATTGAATTCTCAAATTTCACTCCAAAAAGATAGAATATTTAAAATATGGAAACCTATTGACTCATCTTCTTCACAATGTGAGAACTATGATCCATATGTGATTCTCAACTCCCACCAAGAACTTGAATCCAATATATTACATCCACAGTAACCTACAAAGTGTGAAACTCCCCTTTTTTGTTTGTCATTCTCTTCCCTAGACCAGATTATAACATTATTTAATGCATTAAAACATGATTTATATTCAATAAACAAATATATAAAAACTAAATAATAAAATATATCTCAATCATTGAGGATCGGGATATGATCCTCCTTTAATCATGGAATTGTCCTCTTTATTGTAGTGTGACAACATCCACGAATCAATCGCATTATCAAATATATTATTTGATGTGTTATATATCATAAATCATAGGTGGACTCACTATCAATCATATTCTATGATTGACAATGAACCTTATCTATAAACTATTTTCATGGAAATAACTCTTGTGTATTACCTTAGTGTTGAGTCTGGGCATAAAAAGATAGTGGAAAAAACCATTATGAATCACTTTTTTTATATAAATGAACCTTCTTTATTTTCTAGATTACTTTTTCATATCAGTTTGATGAATCCTACATATCACAATACACATTCCAAGATTTCCCTTTTCTATAACATAACACTTATTGCCTTTCCATATTATATTAAATTAGTCATAAATATTCATGGTTCTTCATGACTTTTCCAAATTTCTACACTTCTTCTAAATTTACAATTACATATTCATGGAGTGTTCAAGGACATCCAAAATTCAGAATGCAGACCTGATGACCCTTACACATTGGAATTGTTACATTTATGTATTCCATTACATTGATATACTTCCCCATACCAAGTGATATTACCTTTATGTATTGGTATCAGAGACCTTTATGTGTCAATATTAGGTTCTCTGTTACTATTAAATTTCTCTAAGAGTGTAGATTTTTTACTTTTAAAAATAATAGGGGATCATCAAGATTTTTTTTTCATATTTCAAAAGATATTACCTTCATATACCATACTAGATTACTCTTATGTATACAGGGAAGGTTTTTTACTTTGAATATTTCTTAAAATTCCTCATCTTTATAAAAACATATGTATATTGGTAACTATTTTTCCTTTATTAATCTTCTTATTCATATAAAATGGTATATATTTATGTAATTATATTCCTTTTCCATTTTTTTAGGAACTATAGAATATTTCTACGCACTTACAAAATTAATTTGTTAATTTAATTTTTTTGAACATCCACAGTTCCAAATTGTGATAACTCCTAGAGCTTCATCAACTCATATTTTAGACTAACATCAATACAATCTTTAAGAAATCTTCCAGAATAACTTTTAAACCATCTTCTATAACAAATCAAAATCATATTCTATTCTTGAACATCTACTTTCGGAATAATTTAAAAAATATCCACTTCTAAAATGACTTCTAGAATTCAACTTTTCTTTAATAATAATATAACCTATAGAATAAAATATATAATTTCTTCACTTTGGTTCCAACAACTCTAGAACCAATAATCACCTTTTATAAAAAAATTATAAACATCAATCCTCAATTTTATTCAAATAAAAACTCATAGATTCCTTATTTTATCTAATCCATTTTGTATTATTTTTATATATTTAAGTTATGGTTGAGTGGGAAATAAATTAAATATTCAAGACCAACTAAAAACTATCTAAAATTCCAATCAAATTAAAAAATATATGACCAAACAAGACTCTTTTTGGGGTTATAGGATACCAAGTTGGGCTACTCAAAAGGACTAGAGAGCATTTTCAGTTCATAAGTAGGTAGTTCCCAAGTGTGGGATTGGTTATATGGTGGGAACCCAATTAAAACCATTATGTGAATCCTCAATCCTTGAAATGTACTGATTTTATGACTTAGGTGAACCTCAATAATCCCTTCATCATTATTCCATGCTCATTGACCACCAACTGCTCAAACACCACTATGAGAGAAAAAACCCATTGAAAAACATATCATGAAGTAATGAACCTCTAAGGAAATGTACTTGTGTTGGTCCATAAACATATATCTATATAAATCTCAACTATTGATCCTTTATTGTTCTAATTACTTATATTAAAATATTATTTTTTTTATTCCAAAGGTAAAAATAGTTGCATTATCCAGTCTCCAATGAATTCATATCTAGGATCATTCCCCTTGTAGTTAATACTGCCATCCATTTCCTTATCATTTGTAATAATTGTAAATTCCATAATTGGGAATCTTTGGTTGAATTTTTTTTACAACTATGTCTATGAATGTTTTTTATCAAATTTTATAATGTTCCATTATTTTCTCCATGAGATCTGACTAAAACCATATTGAATATTTTCATTTCACAACCAATGAAATTTGTTCTAAATCATGGATCATCATTTTTATAAACTAAAAAAATATTCGTTTTAAACCCAGAAATATAACCCACATGTATTAAAATGAGAAAATTCATGTTATTAGGTTTGATTTAAGCATTGTCTTTTTCTGATAATCTATAAGGGTTCATCATCAGAATGATGTAACTTGAAAAACATCCAAAATAATAATTTTTCAAGAAATACATCCCTAATATGAAATAGAATAGTGATCCTAAACCTTAATTCCAAGACTCCATGGGAATATCCACACTCAAAGGAAAATTCCATAAGTGAAGTTCCAAGATCAGTGTGAATCACTAAAAGGGGGAGGGGTGAATTAGTGATCCATTTTTATCTTTTTACAAATTGATTATTTTAAATTAAACCTCTATGGATGGTTAAAGCCTAGATACACTCTTCTTGTGTCTCTCAGCCTTACCTATAATGATGTTGTAAATGTAAATCCATCTAACACATGTATTTACAAAGTTCAGTTCAAATACCTACTCCTTGTTGTGTTGGTTGTTCTCACCAACACAGATTCTACACTATAATATTATCTTTAGTTATAATGGTAAATACAGAGTCTCAATGTCTCTCTCTTGAGTCCCATAATAGTTTCTTTATATTGCTTCCCACAGTGTTACTAGAACCCCATTGGCCTGCTTCAGAGTCTCCCTGAAGTCTTCTTCTCCTCCCTAAATCTCACAGGGTTCTTCTATCTCTCAAGTCACACAAACAGCTTCCTTCTTTGTTCACTATTGATTCACTATATATTGAACATATTTTATTCCCACATAGGATTGCTCAATCACACTTTCTTGTGTATCTCTTCAAGAATATTCAACAGCTTTTGGTAAGGTCTGATGGACTTGCTCAATATTTCTGATCTCCATTGTGATTAGTCCTCAGTATAACAATTCTCAAGAAATTATTTCTTCTTTTGATGAAGACCCAGTCTCACTGAGATGTGTGCAAGTGGTGCACACAACTTCTCCTATAATATTAATATTCAAGTGTGATCTTTCACAATCTCAGCATTGTCTGTCTTCTTGGATTCTCAAACACTATTAACTCATATGTAATATCTTATTTAATTTTGTCTTGCTTCAGTATCAATACTCATTCACTTCATTCATGGGTTACATGGAATTCAATACCACTTTTATTGGATATTTCAAATACTTCTCACATGTGCATGTGATTATGCATGATTTCATGCATGTATAATATGTAGATTGTCAACCTGACCACAGACTATTCTTTTGTATCAATATTTTTCAATGTGTGTGGGTCATCCAATTACACATGCACTGTATTATTTCTCAATATGCACACATTCAATTTCTTTTGTTTTTATTTTTTCACACAAACTTATTCTTTTGATTTTGGTTCAATGTGTGTTATGTATGTGCATATATTCCATTCTTGGTGAAACTCACTATCTCTTCTTTATCTTCTTCTCTTTCTCTCTCTTTCCATGCACATGGTTCACGTGACTTTATGTTTTTTTATGTTCTTCTTCAAACATGAATGGTTTTAGTCCATGGTTTGGATTTTTTCTTGTGAACTTGAATGGATAGAGTCATTTGTTCATGCACTTCCTATTTTATTCTCACATATGAGTGCGTGTGTGCATGCATTGCCACTTTCCTATTGGGTCTTATTCCTCAAACAATCCCACAAAGGAATCAGTCTTCCTTATATCAAGCATATGAGTGCATCCCAACATGTACTTCCCTTATCATAAAATCCTCTTCTTCTTTTGTTTGTGAAACAGAATGGCTAGAGTTCTCCTTCTTCACAAAAAGGGTGTTCGAGGATCTCCTTCATATAACCAAGGGTGGTTCTTGGTTCTATCTTCGTAAAGTTACAACAAGGGTGTGTGTGCACCAGTTTTTTACCCATGGGATGCTCTTAAAGAAACATAGGTGAGGGTTCAAGAGAATATGTCGCGTGTTTGTTTTTCTTCTTCGCACAGAGGGTGCAGTCTCTTTTGTTAACCAAGGTGGTTCACAGTTCTACTTTGCACAAGGGATATGTGGGGTCTCTTCTTCCCTAGAAACTTCGATATTTTATAGAACTTGTTGAAGTTTAGAGGGATCTATCTTCTCCTTCGTGTAGTAAGGTTTCACAGAATCCTTTATGCCTTTTGCGAACCAGAGGGGTTTGTGGTGTCTCTGTTTCTTCAGAGAAATGAGAGCTCATTTTTATGATAATAGAAACAACATATTTTGGCTCGGGGCTACTCCTTTCATAGTAAGAGTATTCTCAATAAAATTGAAATATATTACATGAAGATTAGATATTTGAATGCCTGAGACCTTTGGAATCAAATTTTTAAAATCACGGGTCAAAGATAATCTGCAAGTCTCAGGTTATTCCTTTTCAAAAATGGGATTCTTCTTTGCGTTATAATCCTTATGTACATGTGATGAGGATCACGTGTATCTTGTTTTTTAATCCTCCCTTGAATATAGAATGTCTAGTGAGGCCTCGACAAATTTATTTGCCTCATACTTATATATATTTATTTATTTCGATGCATGCTTGAAAATGTAAGTGCATGAATGTTATCATGATGTCCAGATGATGTTCATGCATGAGGTTTGAGAATTAACGGTGGCTGGATGTCGATTAATAGTATGCGACATCATCTTTGGCATACTGCAATGCATAGGGTGGCCATAGGTTGAAGATGATGGTGTGGCCATTCCTTGTCCATTTTATCAGCTTAAATTAGATATGGATGGTGTGGATTAGATCGTGGGATGTAGGATGAAACGTGTGTATGAGATCTCTCGTGATATCAGATGGATAGCTACGATTGCATCCATGTTTTTAAAAAGTCATCCCACATTGAAACTGACCATGAGGAGAGGCTTATTTATAATACCAGTCATGGAAACCTTGGCTCATAATTCTACATCTTCCCTCATGGTATTGCCCCATACTATGTTCACTCTACAGGTGTACTTTTTCGCCCACTCTCTGCTCCTCAGGCATGCTCATATCACCCACTATTCACCCTTTCCACATGGGTTGATCCCCATGAGTGCTCCTTGGGGCCTATACATAGCATGCACTCCTTCCTCATGTATGGATGTCTTTGAGTCTTCCCTAAATCGTGGTTGACCCTTAGGTCTGGCATGTGCTTGTGGTCGAGGACCTTGGATGGCCCTATTGATTTACCCAATTTTTTTACAAATTATCATAAAAAAGATAACATAAATGTTAAAAAAATAAGATTCATTAACACCTTCAAATGTTCCAAGTCCTCTCCCTATTCTCTTGTTCTTCATCCACCGTCATTCATTCCTTTCTTTTTAGATCATGAATCCCAAATATCCTCAATACATTCCTTTAATCCAATGATGGATTATGTATGGATTATGTCTTCATTCCTCATGAATTACAGCACAGTGCATGGATTTATTGTTGTGAGGGATGTGTTATCCATTAACACATATCTTGGACTTTGAGGATCAGCTCAAACAATCATCTAATTTTATTCACAACCTTCATCTTATTAAAAGACATTGGATGGATATTCTACTTTCATCATTCACTAGAGTATTGCATTGGGTTCTTTATATGTTGTAACAATGTGTTATTCTTTGATGCATGATTTGGAAATTGAGATTAGTTCTACAATCATTTGAATTTTGACAATATGAATAATTTCCCAAGCATGGGATCTAATGCTATGAATCCATAACAATTATCCAGGAATCATTATCTTTGTAACAACTTCATTAGATTGATAGTAATGGGATATTCCCATCTCATTTATAACCACTTCTAAGTACAATTCATGATCAAAGTGGGATTTTATCTAAGTCAACAACATAACTTTAAGCATTACAACTTCAATCATCATCACAACTTCAATCATGACCTTTTCATACACATATTGACACCTTATTGACAACAAATACAACACTATACTCTAAAATCTCCCCCCTTTGTATTTTTTTTCAATAACACCTAAGAACAAGTTATATGGATCAATATGTGGGACAATATTTTCTCCCCCTTATTGGAAACCAAATGTAAAGGTTTAGTGGGGTCTATTTAAAGACATGTTCTCCTCCCATTAAAGAACATCTTCTTGAAAATTTTTGAGAGAGGGATGATGTCACATGGTTAACTTGGAAAATAACTTTTTTTAATCAACTCTAAGTATAATTGGGCTAGCCTGATTTAGAAAACAAGAGGGATATTACCAAGTATTTCAATGTTGTCCATAAACAACCATACATATGAAATCATTCTTAGAATGTATCAAATTTTATCCCAGGGATTGGAAATAGTCATATTTATAAATGAAATTCTAAATCATGCACATACATCACCAAACATGTAAAACCCCAAGCTTCCACAGTATGTTTCCCTTTGATTAATACAATAGATTGTATTGTACGCAAATTCGAGTTCAAACACACCACAACCAATAAAACTAGCCATTATGAATATTAATACCCACATTTTGGAATTTTATAAATTTTATCATTCAAAATGGAACTCATTTTTGGATTTGGAGTATTGAAATTAGCTTAGGGTGAGTTTTTTGTATATTTCTGAAAACATTCAATTTTTGATGAATAGTGAAAAAAACACTGTGTTAGTTGTTAAAACCAACATTTTATTTAAACAATTGGTTATTTTATTTTAATTTATTTTAGCTCAAAATAGATACATAATACCTATATATGTTCAACATAATTCATTGATTTCATTTTATAATAAGTTTAGATATATAAAATTTTATCGAACTTTTTACCGTCTTTTACCCACCTCCTAGAAGCATTTGCAAATTCACATAAAACATAATTTTACAAGTTATGTGAGTTGAATATCAAAAATTTAAGAGACATGGTTGATATCAGTAAGTAAAATTTGGTTCAATAAGATGAAAATAATATTTGATGAATAGTAACTTTTTACTTTTATTTACCATGTTAAAAGTAAATAGGGTAATTAAGGGTAAAAATGATATTATTATTACCCTAACACATGTCCTAATTCTATTGGATAAGTATAATTTGAACAAAAACAACCTTATGAATAAAATATGATACTTTAGATCCACTTGGATTAGATTAGGACATTTATTATTATTTTATTTAAAGAAGAGTGAAAAGAGTTAAATTCAAGGCTTAATAACTAAACCATTTTTAATATAGGGTTATACATAATATAAATTTGACTATAAATATTCATTATAAATATAAAAATATTTCCTTAATAATATTATTTTATTTATAATTTTTATACCTTAAATAATTAAATTTATTGATGACACAATGATGATGCAGTAATTACCTTATTAATGAATTATTAAAATAATTGATATCATAAATATCCAAATAAATCTAATTTGGGAATTTTAATGAATTTCACTAATTTTAAAGGTTAATATGACATTTTAGGGTTGATTAAATTAATTTTTTCAAAGTAATAATGCTATTATAAATTTAAAAAAATAAAATACCAAATAGTGTCAAAATTGACATAAAAGAGTTTTTAAAACAAATAATATATTATTAATGGATATAATATTCCTAAAAATATAAGTTTTGGTCAAAGGGATTAAATAATATTATATATTTCAATAATTAATTAATTGATATTCTCTTGGAAGTTTATAGTAAATTTATTAACCATATAATATAAAAATACAAAGAGACTTGGTAAATGTAAAACTATTTAACTAATAGTTAAATCTAAAAGATAAGGTTAATATGATGAACTAAACCTGTATAAAACCTATTGGTTGAGATATTTTTGACCCATCCCCACCTTATTCTCTAAATATATTATTTTGAAGCCATTAGAAACCAAAAATTATTTTATTAGAAAATAATATTTCAAGCATTTCCTAAAGTCACCCTCACCTCTCTTATAAAAGGGCACTTTTCCTTCTCTCAAATTCACACCTTCAAACCCATTTGGCTCGGCCAAACCCTACTGAAATATCCTCTCAATTGTAATCCCTTAATACTAGAGGCCTTTTTTAGTCATAAATTCAACCAAACTTTCCCTTTTGATCAAATCAAAAGGAAGAACCCGAACAAGAGGTAAATATTTCATCACCTCTTTCAAGTTATTTTCTTCTTCCACTTCCTCTTTCTTTGTTGTTTCTATTATAAAATAATAACTAAATTATCTACTATATACTTTTATGTTATTATAAAAATTCTAAAACTATATTCATTATTCTATCCATCCTATAAATGAAAAATCCACTATACGTGCTTACGTGCGGATTACCGTCTCCACGTCATGGTGAAGTTTGTTATTCAAACACTTCATCATCTAGATGGGTATAATAATGAGTATAAATGATATAAATAATAAATATAACATGATAATTATTCATTATATATGATATACCATCCAATTATATACGATTTTAATATAAAAAATGATATTGTCGCTCATGCGTACGTATGGATAACCGTCTCCACGAACGCGATGAGATTCATTCCCCATCACATCCATTCAAGACTAATTTTCATTTGATAATTAAAAAAATAATGTTTAAAGACTTAATATCATTCTTAATAATAATAATATACATCTTATCCATAACAAACATTACTTATGTAACAAATCATATAAAGGAAAATGAATCAGTTAACACCTGAAACGATGATACTACTGAAATATCATTAACAAAGCAATATTAGAAGATCATATATGATATCATATTAAGGTATATAGTTCTTATATATTTTAATAACAATTATTCTACCATTATAACGAATTTTAACCTACCCTCGACCAAGGAAAAGTACAAGTTAAGGTTTAATTTCACAATCTCTTTATTATCCGAGGTTGTTTTTACATAAGTATCTACTAGGACCTCTTTATCATCCACATCCGTGTTTTCTTAAAAATGTATTTCCAAATTTTCTTAATATTTACTAGACAATAGTTTGAAGTCATTTATACCATTTTTTACCATATATTTATTGAAAGGAATCTTTTTGTCATTTTCCATATAAGGTACTTTATGACCTTTTCGATAAAATTAAGGTAAGAGTGTCATTTTTTTACTTATACAGTAGGTGCGGCTATTCTCCACCATTATAACATCGTCGAAGCTTCACATACAAGCTTAAAAGAATATTCTCAAAATAAATATCTTCTTTTATAATTATATGACTTTTAAATGATTTCAAAATAGAAAGACATATTTCTCTAAAAAAGTTTTGATTTCATCTATGTCAACATCCTTTGATGGATTTTATGCTTGTTTGAAGTTGATTTATTATGATACAAAAATTTAATATTATATTGAAGGTTTTGTGATGTGTTTGATTGTGGATGTGTTATTTTTATACCATTCATCATTTATGGATAATATATTGACATTTTGTATGCTAGTTTTAATATGAATGTTTATGTTATGTTTAAACCTTTTTATATGAGGAATGAATTGGACTTAGTAAGTGAAAGGTGGATCCCACTATAGCTCCTCGATGCATCAATAGGTCTCATTAGACAAACTAGTGTCTTGGAATAAGGCCTTGAAAAAATCTTATTTGTAGTCTTGGCACAAGGCCTTAAATATGTGGTCATGAAGTCTAGAATTATGCATTCCATCATTAGGAAAGTGGTTATTGATATTTCATATGATTGTTCGACTTGTAGAATATCCACGTGAATAATTAAATGGAATTATTTGATTTTATCTTTGCCATATTTTTCTGAAGATAAAGTTTAAAATGCTTTTGTTTTAGTCTTACATTGCCTTAAATGTTTATGCTTATTTATAAAATTTTCTTTTATATTATTACCCTTACTAAGAATCTAAGCTCACCCATTTCTATGTTGTATTTTTTCCAATATGAGAAAAGTATATTATGACTGACCTACATGGATAGTCTAAGGGGTTTGACTATGGCCTATGGAGACTATGTTGTAGTAGTTTTTCATTTTATAATGTAATTTAATACTTATGAATGTATCTAGTATATCCAAGGCTACTAAACTAATCGGTTTTTCGAGACTTGATATTTTGTGATCATGAAAATGTTATGTAATAATGTACTGAATCTAGGTGACTAGGTTCAGGTCATTACAGTTGGTATGAGAGGAAGTTTAGTACAAAACGTGGAAGTTATATTTAGAAAAACTCTGATTAGAGAACATTACCCTAAGATAGACTTTGAGTATTAGTATAAAAGAACTTACTAGAATTTTGGTACTGCAGATATTTTGTGATTTTTCCAAGAAATACATCCATGTATGTATAAGAGAAATTAGAGGTGGCTTTGGCAAAGATGTACCTAGGAGTAAAACCTGAAAACACCTCTTTGAGCTAGACTCGAACGGGAACTGGTGCATGACAATGGGCCTTGCTGCACTCTTGGTTACGACACTCCTGAGGGATATGCTTAGGATAATTCTCATTTTCTTTAAAAACCATTATGAAGGGTTTATGAGTATATACTTCTTCAAAGAAAACATTTTTATGGTTATGGATTATATCCAAAAACTGTTCAATTTATGTTGAGTGTTTACAGGTTTGGAATTATGTATTGTGATTCATAAACTAATCTAGTGTATTCCATTGTTTAGAAATGGCGCCTCATGGAAGGAATGTAAACCGTATCAACGCACGTAATCTATGTAAGGATTTCCCTCCTACATAAGATAATTATAATGGAGCTGGTGAAGTAACGGGTGCTGATCAGCTTATCACCATACTAGGACCACTCACTCAGGTTAGGTATAATAACCTTACCTGTATGGAGCACCTTGATCCACATCATAAGGGATCAATGTTAAACCACTTCATAAGGAAAAAAACACAAAAACTCAATGGGATTAAAAATCCATTAGTAGTTGAGCAATGGATAAATTCCATAGAGGAAATATTTTACGCTTTGGGGAGTAGCGAAAGGGAAAAAGTTGTCATGGAAGTTTATAGCCTCACAGGAGATGCAGATCAATAGTAGTCACTGATTCAAAACAAATATAAAGATGATGAAGTATCAAATATGGAATGGAGTGAGTTTAAATATCTTTTCCTAGAAAAATACTTTCCTCGTGACCATCGAGCGGATATGGAATGACAATTTCTGAGTCTGAGTCAAAAATAAGATGAGAATGTCGCAAATTATGCAGCTAACATTACAAGGTTAATAAGGCATGCTGCAGATTATATATGTAACCGAAGAAGTAAGATTTATCATTTCTTTGATGGGTTAAAACCATTTCTCTATCAATCATTAGTCTCATAATCCTTCTCATCATAAGAAGATATTTTCTTATGTGCTATCAAGACATAAAAATAATTCTCTATGTCTTACGACTTTAAAGAAAATCAAGAGAAGAAGAGATCTGTTGAACAATCTAGAAATGGAAATAAGAGGAATAAGGAAAAAGTTGAATATCCATCATGCGGTAAATGTGGTAAGAAACACCCTAGTACTTGCCCGAAGGGAATGGGAGTCTATTACAAGTGTGGTGAAAAAGGCCACCATGATCATGATTTCAAGGGGAAGAAAGAGGATGTCAATGATGAATGCTACAATTGTAGAGAAAGGGACATTATGAAAATTAATGTCCTAAGTGCCAAGGAAAATTACCATATAAAAGGACAAGGGATCACATACAAGCTTATATTATCACTACTGCTCAGGTTGAAGCTCTAAAAGACATGGTGGAAGGTAATTTAATGGTTTTCCCAAGTTTAGAAAATACTTTATTTGATTCTGGATCATCGTATTGTTTCATTTCTTCCTAGTTTTCTTAGAAAATTAGATATTTCCAATTTGATTTAACAATGGAGTTTTCAGTCAAAACTCCCAAGGTAAGTATCTTTGCAACAAAGAATTGTGAATCAGTTCCCATTAAAGCATATAAAGGTTATTTGTCTATTGATCTCATCATCATACCCATGATTGAATTTGAAATAATCCATGGTATGGATTGGATTTCAGACCATGATGCAAAATTTTATTTTAAGAAGAATGAGGTTAGAATTTTCAATGATGATAAGGAGTACCTTATCTTTAGAGCATAAACTTCACCACCTAATTCTTATCTAGATACACCCCTAGTAGCTCAAATAAATTCACTTATTGGGGAGGAAGAGAATAAAATAAATATGGGTGAGGAAAAGAATGATCAAATAGAGGACATACCTATTATTCAAGAATATGTTGATGTATTTCTTGAAGATTTACCTGGACATCCTTCAGAATGAGAATTTGAGTTTTCCATTAATTTGATTCCTGGTTCAAGGTCCAAATCGAAAATCCCTTATAGAATGGCCACTGTGGAATTAGTGGAACTAAAGAAACAACTAGAGGAATTGAGTAATAAGGGATTTATTCACTGTAGTGTTTCTCCATGGGGGGCCTGTCCTTTTTGTTAAGAAGAATGAAAGATCTATGAGGTTGTGCATTGACTAAGGGGAGATCAATGCTATAAAAATAAAGAAAAAGTATCGTCTACCATGCATTAATGATTTATTAGACAATCTTTATAGAGATCAATATTTTTCAAAGATTGACCTTCAATATGGATATCATGAGTTGTGTCTGAATAAGGAAGACATTCCAAAATAGCATTTTGAACCAGGTACGGGCACTACGAGTTTATAGTAATTCATTTTGGATTGACTAATGCACCCTCTGTCTTCATGTATCTAATGTATAGAGTTTTAAAGTAATATCTTGATGAATTTGTTTTTTTATTTATTAATGATATCTTGGTATACTCTAAAATCTACGAAGATCATGAAAATCACTTGCGCATTATTCTAAAGACTCTTATGAGAAATGAATTATTTGGGAAGTTTATCAAGTGTGAATTCTGGATTTAAGAGATTCTTTTTCTTGGCCACATTATCTCTAAGGATGGAATATCAGTTTATCCTTCAAAGACCAAGGCAAACCAAGAATGGCCAACACCGATGAGTATAACTGAGGTGCGCAGTTTTATTAGTTTAGCAGGTTATTATCAACATTTGGTCCAGAATTTTTCCCAGTTGGCTAACCCATTAACCAAGATCACATGTAAAGGGGTTAAATTTGTTTGGAAAAAAGTGTGTGAAGAATGTTTTGAATAACTAAAGAGAATATTAGTCAATGCTCCTATCTTAAAACTACCATCAGGGAATGATGGGTTTGTTATTTATAGTGATACTTCAAATAAATGAGTTGGTTGTGTCCTTATGCAGAATGATAGGGTTATAGCCTATGCATCACGACAGCTAAAAATTCATTAGAAAAACTATCCTACTCATGATCTTGAGTTATAATCTGTAATCTTTTCTTTGATTATATGGAGAAAATATCTCTATGGAGAAAAATGTGATATATATACCGATCACAATAGTTTGAAGTATATTTTCTCATATAAAGAACTCAACAAGAGGAAAATGAGATGGATTGAACTACTCAAGGATTATGATTTCACAATACACTACCACCCGGGGAAGGTAAATAAGGTGGAAGATGCTTTAGGAGAAAGAATCATGGAGTTTTGAACAAGATAAGAGTTGAAAGGGATCCTATTTTCATGGATCAAGTGAAAATAGATATGGGAATAATCCTAGAAGGTGAAACATCAATACTTTTTTAAATGGTATCCAAACTGTCTTTACTAGAAAGGATAAAAAGTTCTCAGGCTGATGATGAGGAGTTTCAAATGAAAATTAAAGCTGTGAATGATGGGAGATTGATTGACTTCATATATAAAGATGAGATTTTGAAAATTGGGAAGAGACTTTGTGTTCCTGATATACCTGATCTAAAAAGGGAATTTTTAGATGATGATCATAGCTCCAATTTCTCTATACACCCTGGTAGCACTAAGATGTATAGATATTTGAAGGAACATTTTTGGTGGGAGAACATGAAGAATGAGATTGCTGATTTTGTGTCCAGATGTATGGTTTGTCAACAAGTGGAAGCTGGAAGGCAACAGCATGGAGGATTCATGAAACCTATTCCCATACCTGAGTGGAAATGGGATAATATTATGATGGACTTTGTCATGGGGCTACCAAAGACTCCTAGAGGGGATGATGTAATATGGGTCATTATTGATCGTCTTACCAAGTCATCACATTTTCTTGATATAAGAGAATATTTTCCACTTGAACATTTATCAAGACTGTATATTAATGAAGTTTTAAGACTTCATGGAGTACCGATTTCGATTTTTTATAATCTTGATCCTCATTTTACATCATGATTTTGGAAAAGTATTCAGAATTCCCTTGACACTGGACTTTATTTGAGCAATTCCTACCACCCTCAAACCGATGGACAATCAAAACAAACTATTCAAACCTTAGAAGACATGTTGAGATCCTGCTCACTTGACTTTGAAGGTACGTGGGGTCAATATTTACCTCTGGTAGAATTTTCCTATAACAATAGCTTCCATTCAGGTATTCAAATGGTACCATATGAAGCGTTATATGGAAAGAGATATCACACACAAAATTGTTAGGATGAGGTTGGTGAAAGAAAACTCATAGGCCTAGAACTAGTTAAGGAAACAATGGAAAAGGTAAAGGTTATCCAAACCCACATCAAAGCAGCCCAAAGTAGGAAAAAGAGCTAAGCCGATAACCGAAGGAAGGATTTAAAATTTCATACCGGATACCATTTTTTCTTTTAGTTATCTCCATGGAAGGGTGTTATATGTTTCAGTAAGAAGGGTAAATTGAGTCCCAGGCACATCGGACCATTCAAAATTCTAGAATGAATTTTTGTTGTAGTTTATCGTTTGGAAATGCCTTCAAGTCTCTCCAAAGTTCATGATGTATTCCACATCATTGTTAAGAAAATACATGCCTAACCCAACACATGTACTCACTTATGAGGAAATTGAACTGAAAGCTGATCTATCTTATTGTGAAGAGCCTATCAGAATTCTTGATACCATAGAACAAGTGCTGAGAAACTAGACAACTCGTCTAGTAAAAGTTTTATGGAGAAACCATAAGATGGAAGAGGCAATGTGGGAACCCAAGGAACATATGATGAAGAACCACCTGAATCTTTTTATGTAGTAATATTCTAGAATTTTTTAGGATGAAATTATTTTAAGAAGGGAGAATGTAACACCCCAAGCATCCATGGTATGTTTCCCTTTGAATAATACAATAGCTTCTGTTGTACGCAACTTCAAGTTCAAACACACCACAACCAATCAAACTAACCGTTATGAATAGTAATACCCACTTTTTGAAATTTTATAAATTTTTTCTTTCAAAATGGACTTCGTTTTTGGATTTTTAATATCAAAATTATCTTAGGGTGAATTTTTGGTATTTTTCTGAAAACTTTCAATTTTTGATGAATATTGAAAAAACACTGTTTTTTGTTAAAACCGAATTTTTTTTAATAATTAGTTATTTTAATTTATTTTATTTTTGGTCAAAATAGATACATAATACCTATATATTTTCAACTTAATTCATTGGATTCATTTTATAATAAGCTTAGATATATAAAATTTTATCGAACTTTTTACCGTCTTTTACCCACCTCCTTGGAGCATTTGCAAATTCGCATAAAACATAATTTTACCGCTTCTCTGAGTTGAATTTCAAAAAACTGAGAGACACAGTTGATATCAGTAGGTAAAATGTTGTTCAATAAGATGAAAATAATTTTTGATGAATAGTAACTTTTTAATTTTATTTACCACAGTTAAAAGTAAATAGGGAAATTAAGGGTAAAAATGATATTATTATTACCCTAACACATGTTCTAATTCAATTATATAAGTTTAATTCGTCCAAAAACAACCTTAGGAATAAAATATGATCCTTTAGGCCCACTTGTATTAGATTAGGATATTTATTATTATTTTATTCAATATAGGGTTATACATAATATAAATTAGACTATAAATATTCATTAGAAAGATAAAAATATTTCCTACATAATTGTATTTTTTTTATAATTTTTAAACATTATATAATTAATTTTATTTATGACACAATGATGATGTAGTAATTACCTTATTAATGAAAGATTGAAATAATTAATATTATAAATATCCAAATAAATCTAATTTGAGACTTTTCATGAATTTCACTAATTTTATAGGTTAATATGACATGTTAGGGTTGATTAAATGAATTTTTGTAGAATTAATAATGCTGTTATAAATTTAACATAAACAAAATACCAAATAGTGTCAAAATTGACATAAATTAGTTTTAAAAAAATATTATATTATTAAAGGATATAATCTTCATAAAATTTTAAGTTTCATCCAAAGTTCTTAAATAATATAATATATGTCATTAGTAAACCACTTGAGGATTTCTTGGAAGTTTATAGTAACTTTATAAACCATATAATATAAAAATACAAAGAGACATGGTAAATGTCAAACTATTTAACTAAGAGTTAAATCTAAAATATACGATTAATATGATGACCTAAACCTATATAAAACCTTTTGGTTGAGAGATTTTAGACCCATACCCACCTTATCCTCTAAATAAATCATTTTTCATCCATTAGAAACCGAAAAAGATTTTATTATAATGTAATATTTCAAGCTTTTCCTAAAGTGACCCTCACCTCTCTTATAAAAGGGCACTTCCCATTCTCTAAAATTAACACATTCAAAGCCATTTGGCCCAGCCACCCCATGCCCAAATATCCTCTCAATTTTCCTCCCGTCATCCTAGAGGCCTTACTTTAGTAAGAAAACCAACCAAAGGAGCCCTTTTGATCAAAATAAAAGGAAGAACCTAAAGAAGAGGTAAATATTTCATCACCACTTTCAAGTTCTTTTCTTCTTCCACTTCCTCTTTCTTTGTTTTTTCCATTATAAAATAATAAATACAGTATCTTATATATACTTTTATGTTATTATAAAAATGGTACAATCATATTCATTATTCTATCCATCCTATAAATGACAAAGTCACCATACGTGCGTACGTACGGATTAACGTCTCCATGTCGTGGTGTAGTTTGTTATTCAAACACTTCATCATTTTGGATGTGTATAATAATGAGTATAAATGATATAAATAATAAATATAACATGATAATAATTCTTTATATATGATATATCATCCAATTATATAAGATTTTAATTTCAAAAGAATGATATTGTCGCTCGTGCGTACGTACAGATTACCGTCTCCACGAACGTGAAGAGATCCATTCCCCATCGCATCAATTCCAGACTAATTTTCATTTTATGATTAAAAAAATAATGTTTAAAGAATTAATATCATTATGAATATGAATAAGATACATCCTATCCATAACAAACTTTACTTACCTAAAAATCATATAAAGGAAAACAAATCAGTTAACACACGAAACGATGATAGTACTGAAATGTCATTAACAAAGAAATATTAAAAGATCATATATGATATCATATTAATGTATATGGATCTGTTATAATTTAATAAAAATTATTTAACCATTATACAGGAGGTTAACCTACCCTTGATCAAGGAAAATTACAAGGTAATGGTTAATTTCATAATATATTTATTATCCGAGGTTGTTTTTACATAAGTATCTACTGGGACCTCTTTATCCCCAAAATCCATGTTTTCTTAAAAACGTATTTCAAAACATTTATAATATTTACTAGAAAATGTTTTAAAGTAATTTATACCCTCATTTGACCTTATATTTTTTGAAAGGAATCTTTCCATCATTTTACAAACAAGGTATCTTATGACCTTTTCTTCAAAATTAAGGTAAGAATGTCTTTTTCTAACATATACGGAGGGTGTGGCTATTTTCCACCAATATAACATTGTTGAATATTCCCATACAAGATTATAAGAATATTTTAAAAATAAATCTTTTATTTTATAATTATATGACTTTTAAATTATTTCAAAATAAAAATGCATGTTTCTCTAAAAAAAATTGATTTCATCTATGTCAACATCCTTTGATGGATTTTAAGCTTGTTTGAAGTTGATTTATTTTGATACAGAGCTTCCATATTATATTGAAGGCTTTGTAATAAGTTTTACTGTAGATGTTATTTTTATACCATTCATGGTTTATAGATAAATTATTGACATTTCTTATGCTAGTTTTCATATAAATGCTTATGCTATGTTTAAACCTTTTCATATGAGGAATGCATTGGACTTAGTAAGTGAAGGGTGGAACCTGTTATAGCTCCTCGATGCATTAGTAGGTCTCATGAGACAAACTAGTGTCTTGGAATAAGGTTGTGACAAAATCTTATTTGTAGTCTTGTCATAAGGCCTTGACTATGTGGTTATGAACTCTGGCATTATGCATTCCATCATTAGGAAAGTGGCTATTGATATTGCATGTGATTATTCGAATAGTAGAATTTCCATGTGATTAAGTAAATGGAATTATTTGATTTTATCTTTTCTATATTATTCTGGAGTTTATGTTTAAAAGGATTTTATTTTAGTCTTACATTTCCTTAAATATTTATGATGATTTATGAAAGTTTCCGCTATATTGATATCCTTACTGAGCATTTGAGCTCACCCCTTTCTATGTTTTATTTTTTCCATGATGCGAAGAAGTATATTATGACTGACCTATAGGGATAGTCTGAGGGATATTAGTGTGGCCTATGGAGACTATTTTTTGTTGTTTATCATTTTAAATTGTAATTTAAAACTTATGAATGTATCTACTATATCTGAGGCTACTAAAATAATCGGTATTTCGAGACTTGATCTTTTGTGGTCATGCCAATTTTTTGTAATAATGCATCGACTCTAGGTAACTAGGGTTGGGGAATAACAAAACATATTAAAAAGTTCATGTTTCAAGATAAATCCCCCCTTTTATCCCATATTATCCTCAATCAAGAACTCTACCTTAATTGACATGATAAATACAATTAAGAACAAGGGATGAAAGTGTGATTGGAATACCTCATGTTTCAGCTTCTTGAGATGATATGAATTTCAAGATTTGTCATGACATAATCCTTGATATTATCTCCTTCATATTTTCTCTCCCTTAAGGGTTAAAATCCCTTTAATTCATCATGGTGTAAAATATCAATACGTAATCTTTAAGATATTCATGTTGATAATCTACCATTATGGAACACTTCAAGTAATTATCAAATCATGAATAATTAATCCAAATTGTTTTTCTCCACTTTTATCATCCAATTATAATATTAAGAGTGACCTTAACCATCAATTACCTAAAATGTAAGTACTCATATAAAACAAAAATATAAGGGAATAAGATGGAACACATGTGAGCCTTTTAATAGGAGCAAGACGGATGAGAATTTTCTCTCAACCTAATAACTCTTTTCCATGTAGCTCTAATGTGTATGGTACTCTTCATGTTGGTGTCGCCTCCCCATTTGATACTTTGATCTTTTATTGTCAACATGGACCCTTTATTTCCATTCACCCTCAACTTGTGTGAATTATTTGTCTTTGCCTGTAGTGAAGTAGCTTCCACTGGTGCATGTTTTTAAATTATCACCATCTTCATTTGGCCTATTAAAATAGCTATACATTTATTTGAAGGATTTCAAACCTTATTTCACCTTCCACACAGTAGTTGTGAGACACATATGTTGTCATGTGCTGATAACCTCTCATGAAATTTGAATTCATATTTATATGGAATGACATGTTTCCCCTTTTCTTTTTCTTTAACTAGTACTTCATCTTCAACTCTTTGAAGTTATCTAGAAATTTTCAATTGATTATTACAGATAACTAAACACTCCTCCTTAAAATTTTATGATTTGGATCTTCCACATGGATTCTTCATTATCTTCAAGTTACCTTTCTTAGGCAACTTATTTTCAACCAATCTTGTCTTCTCCTGGATTGATTTTATTTTTATGTTAAGCTTGATTCCATTAATTTCCATGGATTTTTTGTAGTAATCTATGGTATGATCTTTCTTTCCATAGTAGAATCATATTTTCTTGGTAGAAATTAAATTCTTGGAATCCATCTTGAACTCCTTCCTGGGAATAGTTTGTTTCACAGTTTTCTTAACTTCAGCATTTTTCATATTCACAATGGAAGAAATTTCAACTCTTTTTACTTTCTATTATTTTTGTTATGGTCTATGATTATTATCATCATATGCATGAGGCATGGTAGGACTAAACCAGAACTCATCATAAATGTGACCACTTCTGTTACAATTATCACATAAGTGTTCAAGATATCCAAATCTATTCTTGATAGACAGATTCTTCTTTATCTGTGTTTTCTACCTTTTCTTTGCAGGATGATTCATTTCTTCACATAAACATTCCCTAAATGTAGGCCTTCCATAATTTTCATATGCTTACATATTATTCCAGCAATCATTATCCTGGTGCCCAAACTTCCAGTAACATCAACAGTATCCAGTAAATCTCCTTATTTTTCTTGTAGTATTTGTCTATCTAGATTCAGGGCATTATTGTTTCTGGAATTGTATTTTTTTAATTTGGAGCATCCATTTGGGTTTTTTCTTCTTAATCATACCAATATACATCCTTGAAATTTTTATGGATGTATTAACGTTTTTATCAATCCACATCTTCCCAGCTTTTAGCTTTGAGCATGTACTTGCAGTTGCAACTACATTAGTAGAAATAGAAATGACTGGGCAATGGGATACCTTCTTCTTAGAGTATGTTTCCATTGTATTAGAGGATGATTTGAAATTCCTCTATGAATAATATTCCTCAATGAAACATTTAGTTTAAACATATCTTTTTTTCAGTTGTTTGGGAAGTTCCAACATGGAGTGATTGTTGATTCTTCAATTTCACCTCCAGCTCTAAACACTTCATATTGAGGGAATTATTCTCATCCTCAACTGATTTTAGCTTTCTCTCTCAATTATCCTTCATCTTTTTCATCTTTTATTCATGCGCATTTCTTAATTTTTCAAAATTTATGTCAATATCCTTTACCTTGTTGGATTTTTCTTCTAGTTGAGAAACTTTGACAACCATAGAGACTTTATGAAACTTTTAAAATGCATGGAAATATTCTACACATACAATCTCAAAAAATTATTTCCCACAAATACTCCCTTGAAATTATTCAGTAACTTGAGCATGTCTTTTATTTCAAAGAGAAATTTCTTCTTACTTTTCCTTTACTAGTTTTGGGAGATTGTTATATATGCAAACCCTTTTAGCCAATGATTCTTCCATGGAATTAGATTCTTCTTCCATCTGTAATTTTTCATATTGAAGAGCACTAATGCATGCAGAAATGTGTTTTTCCACTTCTCTAGGGACTTTCTTTATATAATCTTCTATTGTAGTCTGAGGATCACTAATTGATCTATCATCATCATATCTTTAACAAGCTTAATCAAAAGAGTCATAATAATAATAATAAATTATCACAGGTTTTACATTTCACATTACCTTCAGTAGAAGGTATCTCCCCATTATCAGTAAGCTTATTCTTCATATTCCATACATGTTTCTTCTTTTTATTTTTCTGAGTCATGGTATAACTCTTCATTTTAGGTTTCTTAGTCATTTCATAAAATTTTCAATTCATAAAGACTCCTTTGGATATTTTAGAGGTGAACCAGACTCTAATACCAATTGAATTGCATGGATAAATGTGAATCACTGAGAGGGGGAAGGGTGAATCAGTGATCCCTTTTAATCTTTTTAATAATTGATTATTTTTAAATTAAAACTATATGGTGGGTTAAAGAATTGATCCAATATTTTTGGGTCTCTCAACCATACATATAATGATGATGTAAATGTAAAGCCATTGAACACAATGATTTACTAGGTTTGATTCAAAGACCTACTCCTTGTTGTTTTGTTTATTCTCCCTAAAATAGATTATCCACTATAATCTTATTATCAATTATAATGGTCGATAAAGAGTCCCATTTTACCTCTCCTAAGTCCCATAGGAGTTTTTTTATAGTAATTCTCATAGTGCTACCACAGTCCCACTAGACTGCTCTAGAGTCTCACTGAAGTCTTCTTCTCCTCCCTAAATGTCATAGGGTTATTCTAGCTCTCGAGTCACACAAGAAGCTTCCTTCTTTGTTCACTCTTGATTCACTGTAGATTGATCTTATTATCTTCCCACATAGGCTTTCTGAATCACACTTTCCTGTGTATCTCTTTAAGAATCTTCAATAGCCTTTGGTAAGGTCTATTGTCCTAGATCAATATTTTTGATCTCCTTTGTGTTCAGTCCTCATTGAAACAATCCTCAGGAAATTATTTCTTCTTTTGATGAATACCCTACCTCACTGAGATATGTGAAAGTGGTGTACACAACTTCTTCAATAATATTAATATACAAGAGTGATCTTGCACAATCTCAGCATTGTATGTCTTCTCGAATTCTCAAACATTGTTCACTCAGATATAAGATCATCTTTAATTATTTCTATATTTAGTATCAATACTTATTCCCTTTATGCATGGGTTGCATGGAATTCAATACCTCTTTTCTTTGGTATTTCAAAGACTTCTCATAAGTGCATGTGATTATTCAAGATCGCATGCATGTATGATATGTATCTTATCATCCAGAGAACGCACTATTCTTTTGTATCAATATTTGTTCAATGAGTGTAGGTCATCCAATTACACAGAAATTGTCTTCTTTCTCAATATGCACACATTCACTTTCCTTTTGTTTTGATATTTTGCACACACACTTATTCTTTTGATTTTGGTTCAATCTGTGTTATGTATGTGCATGTATTCCCTTCTTTGTGAAACTCACTATCTCTTATTTATCTTCTTCTCTTTTGCTCCCTTTTTGTGCACATGGTTTGGGTGTCATTATGTTTTGTGTATGTTCTTCTTCAGACCTGCATGGTTGTACTCCATGGTTTGGCTTTGTTCTTAGGAACTTGAATGGATGAAGTCTTTTGTGCATGAACTACCTATTGTATTCTCACATATGAGTGCATGTGTGCATGAATTTCCTCTTCCATAGTGTGTTTTCTTCTTTTAACAATCACACAAAGGACTTGGGCTTCCATATATCAAGCATATGAGTGTATCCCAACACATAATACCCTTATCTTGAAATCCCCTTCTTCTTTTGTTCATGAAACCAAATGGCTAGAGTTATTCTTCTTTAAGAAAAGGGTGGTTGAGGATTTCCACCACAAAATAGAGGGTAGTTCCTAGTTCTATATTCAAAAAGGTACAACAAGGGTGTGTGTGCATCAATTGTTTACACACAGGATACTCCTCAAGAAACATAGACATGGGTTTAAGAGAACCTATCATGTGTTTTTATTTCTTCTTTACACAGAGGGTGTGGTCTATTTTGCGAACTAAGGGGGTTCGCAGTTCTCCTTCGTTCAAGGGATGCACATGATATCTTCTTCACGAGACACTTTTATAGTGTGTAGCACTTGTTGAAGGCCATTGGGATCGATCTTCTCCTTCATGTATCAAGGCTACATGGAAACCCTTCTTCATTTCATGAACCAGAGGGGTTCGCGGTGTCTCTATTTCATTAGAGAAATGTGAGCTCATTTTCATGAGAGTGGTAGTAACATATTTTGTATCAAGGATACTCATTTTATAGGCATAGGATCATTGTTAAAATATTCATATATGACATGAAGACTAGAGTTTTGAATTCCTGAGAACTTTGGCTTCAAAATTTTGAATCTATGGGTCAAAGATAAGCCGCAAGTCTCAGGTGATTCCTTTTCAAACACAGGATTCTTCATTGTGGTGTAATCCTTATGCGCATATGATGTGGATCACATATATCTTATTTTTAAATCCTTTCTAGAATATCGAACATTCAGTGCAGCCTTGGAAACTTCATTTTCCTTGGCCTTCTCTGAATTTCTTTATTTCGGTGCATGCATTCAAATGTAATTGCATGCATGTTATAGTGATGTCTAGATGATGCTCATGCATGAGGTTTGAGCATCAATGGTGGTCGTAAGTCAATCAATAGTGTGTGACATCATCTCTGGTGTAATGTAATTCATCTAGTGTCTAGAGGTTGAAGATGACGGTGTGGTCTTTCCTCTTCCATTAGATTAGATTAAATTGGATACAAATAGTGTGGATTAGATCACAAAATGTAGGATGAAGTGTGCAGCTGAGATCTCTCGTGAGATCAGATGGATGGCGATGATTACATCCATGTTTTTAAAAATATTTCCCACATTGAAACATACCACAGGGAACAAATTATTTATAATACAAGGTGCAGCAACCTTGGCTCATAATTCTCCATCTCCCCTCACAGTACCGCCCCATACCATGTTCACTCTATGGGTGTGCTTCTGTGCCCACTCTTTCCTTCTCAGGCATGCTCCTAAAACCCATTATGCACCCTTGCTACATGGTTTGATCATCGTACATTCTCCTGGGTGCTTATACACAACCTTAACTTCTACCTCATATAGGGCTATCTTTGAAGCTTCCCTCAGGGGTGGTTGACCCTCGGGTCTAGCATGTTCATGTGGTCGAGGACCACGACTGGCCCTTTTGGTTGGCCTTATTTTTTGACCATGTATCATAAAAAAATTGAACATAAATGTTAACATAAAATAAGATGCATGGCCACCTTCAAATGTGTCAAGGCCTCTCCCTCTTCTCTTTTTATTCATCCACCATCATTCATTCCTTTATTTTTAGATCATGAATCCCAAATATATTCAATACATTCCTTTAATCCAATCATTGATGATGCTTGGATAATTTATTCATTCTTAAGAAATTAAAGCATAATGCATGGCCTTCTTATTATGAGGGATGCATTCTCCATTAACACATATCTTGGACTTTGAGGATCATCTCAAATAATCATCTGATTTTATTCACAAACTTCATCCAATTAGAATCCATTGGATGAACATTACACTTACATCATGCAATAGAGTATTTCATGGGGTTCTTCATATGTTGTAACAATGTTTCATTCTTTGACACATGATTTGTAAAATAAGATCAGTTATACAATTGTCTGAATTTTGACAATATGGAGAATTTCCCAAGCACGGAATCCAATACTATGAATTCATAACAATTATCCAGGCATCATTATCTTTATAATAACTTCATCATATTGATATCAATGAGATATTCACATCTCATTGATCACCACTACCAAGTACAATTCATGATCAATGTGGGCCTTTCCCTAGTCACCAACATCACTTTAAGCATTACCACTTCAATCATGATCATAACTTCAATTATGACCTTTCTGTACACATATTGACACCTTATTGACAACAAATGAAACATTATGCTCTACAACCGGTTCCTTCAACTTTTTAGTTTTTTGAATATCTTTTAGGTAACTTCCATTTTTTCTTGCATTCATTCATAACATCTCTATTTTTTCCACCACTCCATAAAGTAGTAATATGAAACTTTATCTTATATCAAATATTTTCTCTTGATTTGGAACACAAACTTTGATTTCTCCACTAAATAAATAAACATTTTCCTTTAGTGTAAATCTAAGTACAAGATAATATTCCTACCCTTACTCTTTAAATATGAACACTAATGATTAAGTATTGAAAATAATTTTATTTCAATTTTTTATTCCCCAAATAACTACCAATGACTATTACAATAGATACCCAACTATCTAAAATTGAGGTAAATAAAACTGATGTATATACATCATCATTTAGTGTAATTCCCATGGATGTAATATGAGTTATAATGGTGCTAAATTTATTGATAGTATTAATAATTTTATTTCTATAAATTATATTAATATTGAATAACCATCACATTAGGTACACTTTATTCAATGTTAACGGATTCTCGTATATGTTTGTGAGTGTTTCCATCACCCAAGAAATTATCTTCTCTATACTAATGATTAATTCCTTATTTTTTGATGTATTATTCAAAACTCAATGAACCATTTGATCTAGAAAATCTCTCTCAGTCTTATACATTTTTTTACAACCAGAATTGGAATGTGTATTTTTTCTCATAGTGATAGTCCTCAATCTATATTCTCAAAAACATTATGTATGATCTATTGAAATGATTGATCTTCACCTTGAAGTTTTCTATATGAATCATCTAAAATAATAAATATAACCTAATACTACTAAAATTATTCTTTGATAATAGTTTCTATAATTAAAAAATTTATTTCCAACAATGAAAGAATATTGAATAATAATAAATGGAAGAAAAATATTGAAAATGAGAACATAAATTTACATGTTCCATGAATAAAATACCACATATATGGTGATTCATATGAAATTTCAGAATATTTGGGATAAATATTACAAGGTAAAATCTATTACAAAAACCATATCTTAAAATTAGATAATAAATAAACATTATGAAATAGTAACCCATGTCACTAAAATATCATGATCTGTATAATAGTTCATGGTTATATAGTACATCATGACAATATGGTCCATGCTACTACATTAATCTATATCTGTTGATCTATTTAACTATTCTATAATGGTCAAAAAAATTACTTTGGAAAAAAATTAGTTTGAGGGCCTTCAAAGCTTGGTAAAATGTAGAGGATACGCCATAGAACCCATGGTGACCTTAATTTGGAGGTCAACTATAAAAGTAATTTGATTAGTGTTCATTACAGGTCTCTACAATGTCTCTTAACTCAATCTGATTGATTTTTTCTATCATTCCAATATAATATTATTTTTATTTTCCAAAATATATTTAGTACATTCCATTTTTTGTAGGTGAATAATTTATTTTCCATGTTTTTCACAAAGATATATTATTCACAGATGGAACATTTAATAAATGGATTATTATTTTCACCTTTTTAGTCACTATTGGTTTATAAAAAACATAAATTCATGCTCAAATTTAATGTTAATATTTGATGGGATTGTTATACTATTTCTATTAATGGTTTTGAATTTATCATTTTATTAAAAGATCTTATTGGTTGTTGACCAATAAATGTAATACTATACATTTTTTTCTTTAAATATAGCATGTCATATTAATATATGATAATAAAAAGGCAAATATTTAAGGTTCATTACATTTAACACCTTCATTGATTCCTATGGGTATATGAATAATATGTTATTGTTGTTGATCCTTTACAAGGATTATAATATAATTCATCGTCATCCTTTATATTATGAATCTATAAATACTAAACTCCATATTTTTAAATCCTTACACCACTCATAATTATTTAATTGAGTTTTTATTTCCCACATTTTTTTTCTAATTAAAAAACCGATTTCGATAAATTGGTAAAATTATATTCAAAATAAATTAGTTTTTTCTAAAATAGAATTTTATATATTACTAGTTGAATGATATTTATTAATAATAATAATTCACCAAGATCAATATATAATTAAATTTCTAGAGAGGATGAAATATATATGTTAAATAGGTTGTTTATTCTATGATTATTTCGGTTTATTTTTTATTTTTTATTGTGTATCACAATCATTTTTTTATAAATTATTAATTTTTTCAAATTTTATATGAAACAATCTTATTGAATTTATATTTTTGTATGACATTTTGTAGACAAGTATTGATAAGACAACATAGATGATAACCTTCTCTGGTTTTTTGTTTCATCATTTCTTGTCTAATGAATATATGGAGGGAATCAATAATTATGAAATAATATTATTATATTTTTTAAAAGTAGTGTAAATGTTTTTTAATTAATTTAGGTAGTTGGGAACATAATTTTTTGGATGAGATATGTAATGAATTCCTTTTTTATCTATTATTTCTTTAAAAAATTATTCTTCAAACAAATGAAACATTATTTTCTTTTCTTTTATGCTTTAACAAATATGTACCCAATCCCACAATACACTATCTTTAATAATTTTCTATTAAAATAATTGGTTTTTTTATCATTCACTTCAGTAATTTATCATTACTATAAATTAGACACTCCTAAATATTTTGGATGTTCTATTTTTATAAATTGTGCATGAAATTAATGTATATTTCAATGATATCCATTTTGATAAAGTATATTCATTTACTTAATTTGGAAAATATTCAATGTTTTTACAACTAACTACATGGAATTTCATAACATCGTTTCTTAAATAAATAAAATATATCATCCTAAAATTTTATAATTTATGGAGACTAATGAAAAATAACTTTTTATAAAAGTGTTTTTGTGTTTAAATTATCTATATACTTCATTTGTGACCCTCAAATTTCTATTTATTTAGAGAATTTAATCATACCAAGATGAACAAAAATAATATTAAAATTCCATCATAAGAAAAACCTTATAAACATTGAGAGTATGAATATAATTTTTCTTATAAATATATAAATGTTTAATATTTCATCTCATTGATTAAATTTTTATCAATAATTGAAATGATTAAATTCTATGAATTTTATTTTGAATCATTATTTAATGATGGTTATTAAATTTAACATATTAATTGTAGGTTAACCATTTTTTGGTGACAAATATACTCAATTCAGTTTATAAATTTATTATTGAATTATTTTTCATTTAATAAAACTAAATTAAAAAAGAATTCTTTCATTTTTCCATACTAAAAATCCAATTAATGATAAAAAATAAAAATAATATATTATGAAATTTCTATATACCATTTTTAATGTTTAATTTTTTTATTTTAAAAATGTACTTTTGTTAAGAAAATTTAAAATATTTTTCAATGCATGAATGGATTAAAGAACAAGATGGTAAACATTTAAAAAAAGATTACACTATATTTGAGAATTATTATCACATAGTGTATGCTAAATACCAATTATAGAAAATTACATAGAACTTATTGATTTAATTATAAGGATTGTAATATACTTGTTTAATGTAGTGGAAGATAATAGAAACCAAATTTCCTAATATCGCCATTAATGAAACTTAAACCATGTATAAATATAAAATGAAGAGTATTGTGTGCATTTATATATAACTAGTTGATAATATCTCTGATCTTAGTGGTTGATTAATATCACTAAGGTAAAATTAAATAAATCTTCCCTAAATTTTTTATCTATAGGTGGAACTAAATCACCCAACGCTTGGATGTGATTCTCCATATTTCTTTTAGTTTTCTATTGAATTATGGAGATAAAGGGAGGAAGGGTGGTGGGATTCAAGAGATAAATGATAGGAATTGAAAATACTTATGATCAAAATTTTCATGAAAATTTAAACCTTTATAAAGGCCTCTAGGTACTTTTAATCTATAATTTTCATTTAGTAATTTATTATGATATTTTCAAGTAATTTCATGTGTTTAAAATCTCTTTATAAACATTTTTCTAAGTGTACACGAATTTATCACATAAATTCAACTATTTTATATACATGTTTCATCATATGAAACATTTATGGTAATGATTTCTATTAAGGGAATATTATTTGAATGATAATATTTTATGTTTCTTCCATAACCAATCATGAAACTATTTGAATTAAACATTATGATTACCATAACTCAATGTTTTTTTATGACTTATCTCTTTAAAAATTGCCAAGATCCATTCTTAAAGAAGTTTGGGCCTTGATCGAAAACTACTTGTGGATTGGATCAATCTGTGAAAGGAATCTTGTAATAGTGGCATGTAAGGATTGTATAAATACATTTGATATGGGAGTCTTGGTTATCAAGGATCTAGGTATTTTAAAATAGGCCCTTCTTAATAAGTTTACTCAGAATATTTTAACAAAAAATGATAGCTCCTTGGAATTCCTCTCCAATAGATCTACATCAAAACTACAGAGTGATTACTCATCGTATATTTCATCTTTAATATAGAAATCCATTAAATCCTCTTATAAAGATATCATGAGGTGATAAAAATGGGTTGTTTGAAAGAAATCATCCTTGAATTTCTAGAATACACCCTAGCTTAGTAAGTCGATTAGTGAAGTCTTCACTACTCCTGGTCACATGACACAATTCTCTACTCCAGAGGATTTTCTGGATGAAAATTTACAAGCCTCTTTTCCTCCTTCTACCATGATGGAATTATAGATTTATCTATTTGTTGATTTTGACATGTTAAGGTGGAATCCTGACCATATTGGACTCTTCTCTTCTAGGGGATTCTACAAGAATAATTGTAATGAGGGAAATATTGTCCCTTTTTGAGTGAGAAATTTTAGGCAATGCTTCATTACACTATCCAATATGCTTTTTCTATAGATAATCTAGAGATGAATCTTGTCACTATAAGGGAAACTACAGTGAAATAGATTTTAGATTACACCTATATACTTCCTTTTCTTGTCCTCGGATGAAGCAGTTGATCATGTCGTCACTTCTTACACACTCGTGCAAACTATGGTTTCACATTCAGTCAGTTTTTTTGTTTAACTGAGGACCGACAGCCTTGAAGACATAATTCTAAATTTGTGTGATCTAGACTTCAACAAATATATTCATGAAATGTCGTATAAAATAGCCGCTACGGTCATTTATTTTATATGGATAGCATGAAATGCCCTTATTTTTCATAATCAAAGTCTATCATTTCATATTGGAATCACGTCAATCTACAGGGAGGTTCTTGCTGCCTTAAAGATCCAAACAGGTGCCCTAAACAATTCTCTCTATGTCCTTGTTATTCTAAAAACTTTTGGTATTTATAGAAAGATCAAGAAACCTTTGGTGATCAATACAATGAGATGGATACCTCTAATTTTTTATTGGTTAAAAGTTATCATGGATGGTGTGGCATCGGGTTCACCAGGTTCATCAGGTTGTGGTAGAGTCTTTTGTACGCATCGGGGCTTTATGAAAGGTTGTTTTTATCATTATATTAGTATTATTTCTTATATTGAGTTCAAATTATGGGTAATTATTAAGGTCATAAAATATGTAGTCCAGTACAATTGGAGACGTATTTGGGTAGAATATTATTCCACCGTTGTTATGCATTTCTTAAAGACTGGATCTTGAGGTGTCCCATGGAAAGTTCTCCCATTTTGGATTGAATGTCTTTGTCTAAATAAGAAAATTGAACTAGATGTCACCCATGTATATAGGGAAGCCAACCTGGTGGTGGATTCTCTATCCAAAGTAGAAATTCTTGAAACCAGCTCGAGATGGTCTTTTATCACACCTGATTTTTGTTCTGCTTTGTTTGAATTTGACATGCGTGGTGTCTTTCATTCACGTTTATGTAAACCTATTTGTAATGCTACTTTTCCTTTATTTTAATAATATTTTTTTAGTAATAGGCTTTCATCGACTCTGGAACCTTGTTGATTATAATTATCACATCATTAAAATACTATAATATCATACAATATGACATATATAAACATTTGTGTTATTATATCACCATATAATAACCAAAAATATGAAACTCTAGGGAATATGAAAAGTATTAGCTTCAAATATTTTCTATAGTATGATATTCATCATATCATATGTTGTGAAATATACTTATTTACATCACATATAAATAAATATTTAGGGAATATCTTTTTTATATTCCCACTTAAACTAAATCCTTATATAATTTATTTCATCTCATCAAATATTGAATTTCTTATTATAACCATTTAAATCATACCCAAAAATAATTTTTTTGGAATATATCATAAAATTCAATATGTAGGACATTAAATGAAATACCCTGTTAATATCCATCCAAAACACTATTAGATTAACTCTAAAATCTTTTAGAGTATTTATCTAAGTTTCATAAAACTCAATCTTCATTCCTTAAAACATAATTTGTGACCCCACATTCCTTTTATCATTAAAAACATATATAAATTCTCAAATTCATAAATTTATGAAAAGAGCGGCCTCTAGCATATAATTAGATCTAAAAAAGATAAAATTGATATGGAGTGCTCTCTATCAAAAATGAGTATTTCAATATCTCTATCCATCATCCATATCATTTACAAGAATGAATTTCTATATTATCAAATTTTTTAAATACATTAGGTAATAAAGAGACATTTAGTATGTAAATCCTGTATAACTACTCATATATTCTCAATTTCCCAAGTACAAACTAACCAAGTTCATGAATACATCACATATCACTCACCTACATGGATAAGCACATCACATGCCCCTCATTATATATATATAAACATAAAATATCTTATATAAGTATGATACCAAGCTCTTTATGTCTATCTAAAGTTAAGGGTTCAAATTTAATACTTGTAATATAAGATAAAATATCTCATTTTGGTAAATCTCCAATTTATGGAATAATCAAAAATATACCCAACACATCATCATTATCTAATATTCTAGGATTTAATAAGAAAGGTATCAATTTTTAACGTTTCTTATGTTTTTTATCTCACTAATCTCATTTAGATAGAAATCTAAATTTGAAAGATGTGTCCCTTATATATCAAGGACATAGTGTATTAATCTCCATGTGGTTTACTTCATGGGTCATCCAATGCATAAAACTCATTTTGTGCCTCATAAGAATATTTAATATCTCTATATAAAATTATTCCCATACTAACCATAAAATTTCATCACAACATCCATCATGGACATCAGTTTTGGAAAAGTCAATGTCATAAATTGAAAGAATAATTATTATTTCAATTCATGAGCATATATAGCCAACAAGAAAGAATAAAAAGTTGGATACTTACTTTTTTAAAACATGATACATTTTATTTTCTTTAAATATTTGAAAATTTCACCCATCTAATCATATCACATATCATAGACAACCATATCGGCCATATTTTTGCTTCACTTTTAAATTATTTTAAACTAATTACATCTCGGTGCAATTCCTACCACATCTCTTTATGAACATATAATAAAACCATCCCACTAAAATATTTTAATGAGTCAAATAAATTTAAATAATTTTGAGATTTAGGAATCATATTCATAATTTTCAACTCTTGCAACATAGTTTTCAAAATCCTTAACTTTGGAAGATACAATGTCATGATGTCAATAATTTCTATTTCTTGCTATGAAATTTTATAATTAATTATCATCATAATTCATGGAACCTTTTAAATAATATTTTAATAAAATAGTTTAAAACTTTTAGGATATTAAGTGACATTCTCTTTTTATTTTTACTAGTGTAATATTTTATTTATTGCACTTGAAAATCTCTAAGTACAAATATAATCCCACTATCTAATTAGAAGCTATATTATTTTTAGATTATCATGATAAGATACACAAACTTATCTGTGTCAGGAAACAAAAATTATTCCCATTAGTGGGAATGTTAAACAAATATACTATTATATCTATATCTTTTTTAGTATTCCATGTGTTTGGAAAATTATTATAAAAATAAGGCTTTATTATTAAAAATATTCCACTTAAGTGTAGTTGGGTCACATCCTTCATATTTTAACATCACATGGATAAAAAAATTTATCCAGAATAAAATATTTTAATACTTATATTTATTTAAAAACATATTATAGAATATGATGAATCATAAACCATTTTTATTAAATCAAAATCTTATATTATTCATAAAAATAATTTATTAATAAACAATTTATCTTATCACATAAGATAAATGAGATAACTATGCATATACTTTACTAAGACCCATCTATGATTGATATATTCTATTATATTCAAATATATGAATCAAAAAACCTTTAATTCATAATTTTAATAAAAACTACAAGCTTTTATAAATCCTTTCCACTATTTTTAACTTAGATGCATTTTCAAAACTTGAAAAATATACATTTGGTATCATATACCCTTCAAACTGAAGAATTGATTTTTATGACACTAATACCTAACATGGAATATCCTTGATTTACATCAAACTAATTTGGTTTTTTTGGAAAAATTATTCATATGGAAACAATTTCCTTCCATACTAATGCCACCTTTAGTTTTCAATGACCTTTACTGGCTGTTCGAGGAAATATTCCTAGACTTTTAAACTATTTTTTATTCTTTAAGTTTAATCATCAATCCACTTGTATTGTCATTACAGTACCAGAACATTTACAACTCATCCCCAATTAATATATCCTCAACATTTTGAGAAAATAGGGTAAACTTTTATTAAATTCATTCACATTTCTTGAATATTTCCAATGATGATTATAGAATGAATTCAACAACCCTACCATGTTTCAAAGAAACCATTGTTCTCTATGAATCATTAACGTACACAATCACATTGAGTACCTGAGAAGATATTAATGTTCTATATTTAATCGTTCATCTCATAACTTTAAAACATCATGTGAATTAATCAATTATTTTCCTAGTAATATAAATTCAGTTGTTTAACAGCTTCAATATTAGACTGTTTAGGGCGGGTTTTCCTCTAACACATAAAATCATTACTCTTTCTTAATAATTATTCTTAAGTAACTATCCTAGGATATTTGTTCCAATAAAAATTAAATTTTCTAAATTTTATCTCAAAAACATTATTATGATTTAATTTAACTATAATAAAAAAATTATTAGAAGAGTGCCATATTTTTTATTCATTTAATAAAGACTTATATAAAATGTTATCATACTAAAATGATGACCCAATTAAAATTATATCATATATGTTAATAGGATAGAATCCATATTTTTTCACGAATCACAATGTTTAAGTATATAAATAATATATAACTATATCTTGTAGAAAATAATATCAATTATATCACATATTAATCTTGGATAAATGAGTGGAAAGCTAGTTACAATAATCCATTACATTGATTCACTAAACTCCAATACTATAATATAAAAAATAGGGTTTTAAAGATAAGTTTAACACCCAAAAAATTTCAAAAAATAGATACTTAAAAGGTATGCTCATCTCATTACCTACTTCCCTTACATAAGGCAATCCAGGGATTCCTAGTTTTGTCAAGGATTACTAGTTGGATGATAGAGTTCTTGTAAAGTATCACTTTATAAGGAATATGATGTTGATTAAAATATAATGATTTCAGAAATTTCTAATATTTATTTTAAAAACCAAAATCCACCTCATTAAAAGTTTATGAATTTATAGCTTTTATACTTCCAAGTACTTAATCTATTTTTTAGGAAAGATTAATATTTTACTAGATGGAATATATCACTTCCATTTGATAGAAGTTTCTCAAAGTATACCAAACAAACATGTGATTTCTACAATAGATGTATGGATAATAATTTCCTCAGAAAAAGGATTATAAATTCTAGCAGATACAGCATAATAAAGTCCACCAGACAAAGTTTCCCCAAATCTATTAGAGTGACTTTATTGAATGAAGGTAGAGATGTCTACTGGCTAAACCTTTATAAAACCTACCTAATAAATAACAATATGCATTCCACTAGATAAATATATATCATTCAAAAAGATGTAACCTACATACACTATAGTGGTGTAAAACATTATGACTATCGGATAGAGTCATTATGTTGAACATTCCAAATGAACAATGAGTTATCCTGATTTCATCACAACAACCTCCAAGAAATGTGAAATATGAATATTAGGAGTGAGAATATAAATATAAGTTTCATTCATGTGGGAGGAAAAAATTTCAACCCAAGTTATATAAGTTTACTATGAAGAGTTTTAAATATCTTATTATGAGAGAGATCTTCATTGTAATTCTTAGAGAGTTATTTATAAGGATTTTGATTATGAGGATACTATTATAAATTCCATAAGATATTTTTTTGTTTTAATATTTATGTCGAATATTTTTTAATCGAGGGATCATAGTATAAATCGAAAGAGGTGTATTATGCTCATTTTTATTGATAGTTATCAACACTAGGGAAATAGATTTTTTGTGTGGTCTTTGAATAAAGGGATTTCTCAGTGTATGTCACTCCTGTGTTTTGTTTCTGACCATTGTTCTAGTTAAAATTTGGATTTCGGTTTTTATCTTGTGTTTGAAGTGTGACATGTTTGAATTTTAAGATGATCTTTTGTGTATACTTGGTCTCAGGGTCATTCATTAGTTCCTTTTAGGGTTTTTGGTGAAAATTTTATGTTTTTGGGTAAATATCTAATGGCTCATAGTTGTCACATGGTTTGGAAAACTGTGAACCCTTTCCCTAGTGATCGTGTGGACAAGTGACATATTTAGGCAGAGGCTTATCACAGAGTTTGCACATGGTTTGGAAACTGTGTGTCCAAACCATGAATCATGTCCTTCTTGAAGAATTAGGGGTGTAGGATTGCAGCACGGTTTGGAAAACCATGTGGGAAAACCAAGTGGCTCGACTAGGTCATTAAAAATTGGGTTTTAAAGTTTTGTCTCTCCCTGATTTTTACCAAAAAATAGACCCCTCTCCTCCCCCCTTGGGATTTAATACCCAAGGAGACTAACCCTCTCCCTCTTACTCTCTTGGAGCTCCATTTTCGTGGTGGAGTTAGAGCAATTTCTCTTTGATTCTTCAATTAAATCCTTCATTCCTTGGTTTCTCCATCTCTTCTAGGGTTTTTATCCTTCTCCTTTGGGGTTTTCATTATCTAGTAGGTTTGGTGGCCTGTTTAGGGTCAGATATTGTTTTTTGGGATTTGATCTTGATGTTTAGTTTTCAATATTTCCTTGTTAGGGTTTTTGGTGGTGAAGTTCAGGTTTTTCATCATTTTCCAAAAAACACCAAGTAAAAGGTAGTTTTTTCCATGCCTTAACATCTTTAGAAGATTTTAATATTCTTTTTTGTGTATTTAATAATGTTCTATAGTTTAATTGTGTGGTGTGTAATATATTTTTCGTGTGTTTTGGCATGAATTCATGATGAAAGTGTATTTTAAAAAGGGTAAGGTTATGTTTGTGTTTGTTTAATTGTTATGTTTCTCAAAAAGGGTTTTATGCCTTCTGTGGAAGGTGAGGAATGGGTTTTTAAAGTCATGTACGGTGTGAACATGTTTTAAAGTGAGTTTCAAGAGAAAAATGTATTACTTTAGCATGTTTTATTTTTTTCGCCATTAAATATGAATTTTAAATTTCTTAAATGAAGAAGAGCATGTTTTTATAATGATCTTGGTTTATGTGTGGATTTAAAAATGGTATTAGCCCATCGATTTGGTTGATCAATTGTGCACATGTCTTATTCTTTGTAAAATGGGGATTTATGAATTGTGTTAGTGATGGAAAAAGATATTTTAAAATGGTTTTGGAGTGTGTAAAATGTAAAGTGGTTTGGTTTATGGAAAATGGTGATTTCCCATTTTGTTTATAATTCTTCTAATGTGTATATAAAAATGGTATTTTATGTGAAATTTAAAATGAGGGATTGAGAACATGGTAATATTAGGTATCTAGATGGGATGACTAGTTCTAGTTATTTGGAATTGGAAAAGTCCCAAATTCACTTAGTTGGATTGACACTTACACCACTAACTAAATAATGATGATGATTAGAGATCACTAGTACATTTGTGTCCCCTCCTAGTGGATCGTTCATAAGAAAGTTTTGATTGTGGTTATTGTACCACCCTACTACATGGTATTAGGTTCTAGTCTCCACTTAAGTTAGACTACCCCTGGGGATTTACCCATGGTCCTCTCTTGAGACTTATGAAATGTGGTACCATCTGTCAGAATACAATGGGCATTGAGTTAATTTTATCTTAAAGAAAGTTTATCTTAATAAATGTTTACTTCGAAATGTTACATTTAAAAGTGTTTTCCATGAAAGAGTGTTCTAAAATGATCATTCTTAAAAAAATTCCTTTAAATGACTAAAAGTATTTTACATAAATGAGTATGTTAATTGTCTTTTGAATTTATAGCATGTAATCCTTATTTTTTGTGACATCTTATTTTGCTTTGGCTCACACCCTATATACACCTATGGATTTATATATACCTTACTGTTTGGAACAAGTAAATGTAAGGTGTATTGTGTTGGTTGTTTGAGTTTCTATATTTTATCTCATGCAGGTTTTGGTGGTAGTGGCTTGAGGGCGATGTATCTCTTGTCATATAGTGTTATTGGGTTGTTTTATTATTTTCTTCTCCATTTTTGAATCTTGAGTGTTTATTAAAGTTATAAATTTCAAATCTAAAAGTTTTTATGTCCATTAATTTATGTATTATTTATATTATTTTGTTATTTATGCTGATCTAAATGGGTAAAATCATTCCCAAATAATAATGTTGACACCAAAGAACTAGTTTCCAGCACATGGGGATCGGGAATTCCCTTCGGACCATGACATGAATTAGGTTTGGTGGCAGTTATGATGGAGCTTGGTTCATGAAAAAATGGTATCAAAGGAGGTTACACTCTTTTGGGTCAAGTTATTTTTTTTAAAGAGTATAGATAGAATAGAGAAAGTAATGTTGTGACCTAATGTTCTGGTTACGAGTAGGGTGCATGTCCATCACACCTTGTGACGGGACTTGAGTTTCAAAGGTATTTTTTGTTTATTTTGGTTTCTTTGGTTCTTGCGGGTTGTTTTGTGATTGGTAAATGAAAAGATAGTTGGGAGAGTGGTATTAGTGAGCTTTCAGGTCCTGGAAATCCATGTGGAGCTGGGGACACAACCCTCGAATATTCTCTATGATGGTGGTGTGATTGGCATATGATTTCCAACTATATAACCAATTCACCCACTAACACTAGTTTCCTTTTATGAATTCTTTTGTTCCTTTTTGGGTTTTGTAATTTTTTTGAAAACTCTTATTTAAAAATTGTGAAAATAGTATTTTAAAGTGAAAATGTTGTGTTTTGGCCTTTGGTATGCTCATTAGTTCTCACATTAATGGATATGTGTTGAGGAATGTGGATAGTTGATGACATAGAAAGATGGTTTCCTGAGGTGGCATAGGAATAGGAATGTGAGTGGGGCTCCATGAGTTACCAAAGGTTAGTTTGAAACCCACCAATTAAGTTTTCTTTCCAGAAGGGATTTAAAAAAAAGTATTTGATGTTTGATAACTTTTAGTTCCATGGTGTTTGATATTGAAACACATTCTTATTTTAAATTGTGTTTCAAGTTTGGATTTCTGTCAATGAGTTTATTTTTAAATAATGGTTAGTGTGTTATTTTGAGAAGTTTTTTGGGAATAATTTGAGTTGGTTTCCCTTGTGTGTTTAGTGTTTGTTTTTGGTAAAAAAAAATTCCAATGGGTTAGTTTTGTTCGGTTCTCAGTTTCCTTGTCAGCTAGTGTATTCCCCCATAAGGTTTGATGCATATTAGAAGTGTGGCCACAGTTTGTTCACCCTGAGCATACCTTCCAGTTGATCAATATAAGGTCTTTCTTCTTGAGTTTTAAAAGTTTAACCCTCTTATATTTTATGATCATGTGAATCCTCTATAAGAAGAAGAATGGTGAGAGATGTTAAAATATACTTTGGTCTCTTTGGGTTTTCTAAGATGTTAAATGTCAAGTTTTCCACCTTTATATTTGAAGGTCCTATTTGGAAGCGATGAAGTGAATTCCAGTGATGAGAAGTAGCTCGAGGCTATTGGTGTTGGACATGGTGTTAAATGGGTCATTATATATTTATTGGTTTCATTTTAGTGAGGGTTTATGATGTTCCATCAGTGTGGAAATTCTAGTCATAAGAATTTGTCGTGTCTTTCTGTAGAAATGGTCTGTGGTTTGGGTCTCAGTTTATGTAATGACACAAACTTTTATTAATGAAAATTCATCTTGGTCTAATTAAGTGTATTATTATGTAAAATGGTTATATAACATATTCAATTAATTTGTTTCATGTTTTTGGATTTTAAAATACCTTTAAGAATTGTTATCATTGATAATATAGTCGTTGAAAAGTGAGCACATGATTAGTATAAATATATGGATTTAACAAATCCAATTTACATAGACAAAGGAAGTGATGGCCACATCCAGTAGAATTTCTCCATATGAAGCCCATTTATCAGAGCTTGGAAAGGAGGCAGTATCACTGGGATTCACACTTGACCAATCCAAAGCAGAGCTCTAGCACGTTTATCTTGAACAGAACTGCCTATTAGAGAAGTGGAAGTTGATAGAGATTACCACCCAAGTGATGTTATCCGAGCCACCCCAAGAGTCTATCACCATCGCACACCTTAACCTTAGGTCATATTCAGGTTTTATGAGGGATTATTTAACAAGAAACTTGCATTATGATTATGTGAATTATTTTTTTATAGAATAAAGAATATAAATTCATTTTATAATTGTTATTTTTTAAATAGTTTTTAAAGCACAAATATTATTTTTTGTTAATATTAAATTAATAAATCTATTTTGATGAAATAATGGATTTTTGAATTAAAAAAAATTAATAAAATATAAATTCTAAATTACTTTTTATTAAATTTAAATTATCATATAATTTTTATGAATACAATTGTAATTTTTATTAAGGTTTGAAAACAGGTTTTGTCAAAACCCGTGATTTTTTTATAAATGTCGGTTTTTATTTTAAAATTAAAAATTCACATATTTATAAAATTATTTAGATAAAATGAATATTATATTTTGAATCAAGACATCAAAATTTTCCAATGGTGAATTTTTCATAATTTTTTAAGACAGTCAAATTTTTGGGTAAAAATTAAATACAATTTAAATATATAATGTGTTTTAAGACATTATAATGACCCAATAGTGATGTAATAAAATACTATAAATGGGATTTTCAGCCAATATTTTTTTTACCTTTAAAATAATTTGATTTTACGTTTGTTTGATTTATTTTACAAAGCCTTAGTGGACCCTCCAACACTTATAAAACATTTTAACATTTTAAAATAATTTCCTTGAGAGTGTGACTCACCTCCACATAAGAAATCATAATATTTTAATACTTTAGGACATTTACATTGTAAAATAATTTTTTATACTCCACTTTGAAAAAACCATGGGCAAAAATCATTGTATGGTTTGTGGTTTTGATTAGTTTAATGTGTAGTGTCCAAAACCTACATGATAAAGAATACCCTCTTCTTTCCTATATAAACCCACTACATATCTCATTACTATTCACTAAAACCAATTTTATATTGACCAAACCCTGACCTAATATCTATTTAATTCTCCTAAGGTTCCCCAATCTCCCAATAATCCCCTCTCAATCCTCTCCCAAGCCTTTGGGATCACACTTCCAAGTAAGGGAATTCTTCTTATCTCATTTTTGTCCAAATTTATTTATGTTGTTATGCCATTTTATTTTCAATTAAAAATGCATTGGTATGATTTATCACCTCTCCTATACTTCCCTCCTTATTTTTTAATGATTATAGTCCCCTTTCTCTCTCATTAATGCCTCTCATGTGCAACTGTTACCATGTTGAAATACAGTAAGAGATTTCTCTCTCCTCATTTACATTCAAGAAATTCTTTTATATTATGCATCTAAATTCCATTACATATGTTGATACATGTATATATATAACCCCATTACTATACATTTCCTGTACATATGATGAGGTACCCCTCTCTCTCATCAATCATTTTTATGAATTCTTATGTCACGTCGTTATGCTGCCGAATTTTCACCGTGATTTTCCAAGCCAGGGTCAATGTGTAGTGAATACCATACCCATCTCTCTATCAAGGGTATTCACCTTTACAAAAATTTACTTATAGATTATATAGTTTTGTGTTTTTATTCCACATTCCTTTATCATGTAAAAAATGATTATGTTGAATGATTCCATGTTGTATGATCTATGTGGCACACTTATGCATGAAATGAAATGATTAAGAATGGTGTACTCTCATAGTGATCCAATGCATTGGGTAAAGATTAGTATCATGATATATCAAGTTCAATGAGGGTTTACTCATGCTCCAAGTTTAATGAGCCTTTCCTTGTGCTAATATCATGTTAAATTTTATTTCCACATTTCCATGTTATGATAATCATGCTATATCATTCCTTTATGTTCATGATTATCTTGTGCTCCATTGATATTACTATTTCCTAACATGTATTATATTCTTCATGTTATAATTTTTTACACCCTTACTGGGCTTCATATCTCACACTTTTCTTATTCATGTCATCGGGTTATCCCATGCAATGCTAATTATGAAGGAATTTTTTGGTCATGTTAAATAAGTTTTCAATAAAGATGTTGGTTTTATGTTATAAGTTGTTATGTAATGTTCCTAATTTCCCAAGACACTAGACCTCTGGATCCTCAGAGTTGTATTATGTTCAATTTTATGTAATAAATCATGTTTTAGTGTATAAAGATAAGGGTTTTTATAGTTGGTATTAGAGGATAGGTTTAGTTATTTTTGGGATTAGGATTAGAAAACCCTAGTGAAAGCCTCAGGGATAAGACTAAGTATAATAAAAACATCCCTAAATTTTGGTGAGTATTTAGTAAGTGGTTTATCAAGAAAATACATCCATGTATATATAAGAACAAGTAGAGGTGGCTCTGGCACATATGTATCTAGGGGTAAAACCCGAAAACACTGCTTTGAGCTAGACTCAAATAGGAACTGGTGCATGACAATGGGCTTTGTATCACTCTTGGTGGCGACACTCCTAGGGGATATGCTTTGTTAAATTCATAAGATTTTTATGAACAACTATTAAGGGAATAAAAAAAATCCCCTATGAATGTATGTTGGGAAGTAGATCATAGATAACATAGATTGAATCCTATAAATTCATAAGTTAAGAAAATAAAATTAATTTATAAGTTATCCATTTTTTATTTAGATTACCCTTTATGTGTTACCCCTAATATTCCTTTTATTCCATCTAATGGCTGGTAATATGAGGAATTGGGCTAACAATCAATGTGGAGATCAATGTGATGACTTTTTAAATGAGATGCCCAATCTGATGGGATCGGGAATCGCAAACATCGTTACGATACTCTCTTAGTTAACTCATGTTTTGAATAGAAACATGGTTCAAGAGGAACATTAAACCCCCCTAAGAATGAAAAAGATGCAATTGAGAGATTCATGAGACAAAGGCCTCTTACTTTTAATGGACCATCTGATCCATCAATCGTCGAACAATGGATCAAATCCATTGAAAATATCTTTTCCATTCTTCAATGTTCCGAATAAGAGAAGGTTCTTCTAGATGCTTATCGTATGGAGGGTAAAGCTGATCAATGGTGGACATTGATCAACAATACGAAGCTTGAGGAAGAGACTGAGGCATTGGAATGGAAGGTTTTTTAGAAAAAAAAATTGATAAATATTTTACATGGACCCTCTGACTTATGATGAAAAGGGACTTCCTTGCCCTCGAGAAGAAAAGGCGACGAATCCATCAGAGCGTACAAGCCAAACTTTACAAGGCCTTCACGATACGCATTCGGTTTTTTCATTACCCCTAAATGCAAGGTTGACCGCTTCTTTGGTGGGCTAAAACCTCACCTAAGGAAATCCTTATCGATTTGTGACTTCAATAGCTATGAATAAATTCGCCGATGTGACCTCAATGTCGAAATGGAGATTAGAAAATCTCAGGGGTATCATGGGGATAAAAAGAGGAAATTATACTTTAATTATGCCAGTCTGGTGGATAAATATAATGGTGCTAAGAAAATCCAACACCCCACTTCCCAATGGTGCAGAAAGAAGCACCTCATAAATTTCTTAAAGGGGATGAGGAAATGATTTAGGTGTGGAAGAGAAGGGCACCAGGGTATTATATGTCGGTAAGAAAAATCTACTACTATGACAGAGGAGAGTAACACTTCGTTCTACCATCAACGCATTTCTTATTGATTAAACTACAAAGAACCAGGGCATTTTACCAACTTTTTCCCTATTCTAAGGGTTTTTAGATGCAACCAACAACCACCAAGGCAGCAAGGGTGGGTTTTTTCCATCACTACCACTAAAACAAACCCCGACAACAAAGTGGTGACAAGTAACCTAGTTATTCATTCAAGAATTGGACATGAACTTTTTTATTCTAATTCTATGCTTTCTTTTATATCCAGAAATTTTAGTAGAACAATCTCAACATCACCCCAAATCATGGAAGTAGATATGTAAGTGAGAATAGAAAATGGGGAAATCATTACAATCCATGAATATAACTCATCCCCTATCAAAATTTGTGGATTGAAATTCTTGGATAACATTTTCATACTCCCTATGGTGGAATTTTATGTGATTCTTGGAATGGATTGTATTTACCTATATAGAGCCAACATAAATTTCAATGAGAGGGAAATCACTCTATATATGCCGAATCGACCCCCGATTTTGTACAAGTGCAAGGGGGAGTATGTATCTTCCTTAGCACTATCATCTCAAGCATGGATATTACTATCCTATGAGCACACTTATCTTTCTCAGATGATTGATTCTAAGGAAGATACCATCCATGAAGACATTCATATTGTGAAGGAATTCGTTGAAGTGTTTCTTGAGGTATTTTCTGGTCTTCCTCTTAAAAGATATGTTGAATTCTCAATTGATATTATACGAGGGTCATTTCCAATATCAAAGACTCTGTATAGAATAGCTGTTGTAGAGCTTGAGGAGCTAAAGAAACAACAGTAGGAGAATCTGGAAAATGGGTTTATATACCCAAGTGATTCACCATGGTGTGCACCAATCCTCTTTATCAAAAATAAGGATGGGTCAAAGTTCCTTTTCATTGATTATCGTGAGCTCAACAAAATCACGATAAAGAATAAGTATCCTCTACCTCGAATTTATGACTTGTTCTATCAGATACATAGAGCACAATACATCTCAAAAGTGGATTTGTGGTTGGGATATTACCAAGTAAGGGTGATGAAGGAGGATATCCCCCAGACTTCTTTTTGTACAAGGTACAGGCACTATGAATTCCTAGTAATGCCTTTCTGACTCACTAATACGCTAGCAATATTCATGGACATGATGAATAGAGTCTTTAGAGATTACTTTGACAAATTTTTGGTAGTATTTATAGATTATATTATAATATACTCCAAAACCAAGGGGAACATGAGAATCATCTAAGAACTGTACTAGAGACCTTGTCAAAGGAGAATCTCTATGTAAAGTACAGCAAGTGTGAGTTCAGTTTGAAGGAAGTCTCATTCTTGGGTCATATCATCACAAGCAATGGGATATCTATTGATCCCTATAAGATAGAAGAAATAGATGAATGGATGAGGCCAACATTGGTGACAGATATCCATAGCTTCTTGGGGTCAGCTGGATATTATCGATGATTTGTGATAAATTTCTCACGATTGTCAAACCCTCTTACCAAGCTAACTCGTAAGGGATTCAAGTTTTCTTGGAGTTATGAATGAAAAGATAGCTTTATGGATTTGAAAAGGAGGCTTATCACAGCACTCGTACTCTCACTACCCACAATTGGAGTACGTTTTGTGGTATTTAGTGATGCTTAGAATAAGTTCATGGGATGTGTGTTGATGCAAAATGACAAAGTTATTGCCTATGATTTAAGGCAATTAAAATTTAATGAGAAAAAATTTCAAACACGTGATCTCGATATGGTTGTAGTAATATTTACTTTGAAATTTTGGCGACATTACCTCTTTGGGTAAAAGTGTGAAATGCATATGAATCATAAAATCCTCAAGTATATATTCACACAGAAAGAGCTGAATATGCACTAATGAATATGGTTAGATCTGATCAAAGACTATGACTACTCAATCCATTATCTCCCAGGGAAAGAGAACAAGGTGGTGGATGCTCTAAGTAGAAATGACCCATCAATTCTATCATTGATGAGAAATGAAAAGGATCCAATATTCTTAGATTTTATGAAGATGGACATGGGAATCATAAATAAGGGAACCATCATCAATCATTTCACAAATAATTTCTTAATCTTATCTTTTGGAAAGGTTACAGGATGCTCAAAATGATGATGTGGGAATTTACAAGAAATTGGAAACTATATTAAAAGGGAAATCCTCAGATTTAAATGTAAATGAAGAAGGAATTGTGAAATTTAAGACAATACTATGTGTTCCATCAAATATGAAGTTAAAGAATGAACTTTTGGATTATGCAAACAGTTCTAATTTCTCCATTTACGTAGGAAACATAAATATATTTTGAGATCTCCAAGAGAATTATGGGTGGGATAACATGAATAAATATATCACTGAGTATACATCAAAGTTCCTGGTATGTCAGCAAGTGAAGGATGAGAGGAAGAACTCTAGGGGCATGATGAAACCATTACCCATACCCACTTGGAAATGAGATAACATCACCATATATTTTGTCACTGGACTTATAAATACATCTAAAGGATACAATGTTATCCGGGTTTTTTTGGATCATCTTACAAAGACTGCACACTTCATAGCAATTTGACAGGATTTCTCATTTGATCAATTGGAATTGATATATACAATATATGTGGTAAGGCTGCATGGAGTACCATTATCTATTGTATCTGATCGATATCCATGATTCACCTCTATGTTCTGGAAGAGTATTCAACAAGATCTGAATATTGAGATGAACTTCAGTATGGCTTATCATCCTCAAAATAATGGTCAATTAGAGTAGACTATCCAAACACTTGAGGACATGTTGAGAGCATTATCAATGGACTTCAATGGAGGATAGGATCAACATCTTCATCTGGTTGAGTTAGCTTACAATAACAGTTTTTACTAAAGCATCCAAATGGGTCCTTATGACACCATTTATGGGAAGAGGTGTAGAACACCGATATGTTGGAATGAAGTTGGGGAGCAAAAACTCCTAGGTACAGAAATGGTCAAAGAAATTATATAGAAGGTTAAGATCATCCAAAATCACATTAAATCTTCTCAGAGTAAACAAAAGAGCTATGTTGGTGATTGTTGATGAGACCTAGAGTTTGATGTTGGAGACATGTTACTCCTCTGCATATCTCCAAAGAAGAGAGTTATGAGATTTGGAAAAAAGGGAAATATTAGTCCAAGGTACATTGTGCATTTTGAGATATTTGATTGCATTAGAGCATTGGACTATCGACTAGAAAACCCACCAAACCTATCTCAAGTACATGATGTATTACATGTATCACTTTTGAGGAAGTTCATACCTGGCCCATCACATGTACTCAATCCAGAGGTGGTACCATTGGACAATGACATCTCTTATGAAGAGAAGTCAGTGAAGATATTAGATCATAGGGAAAAAGTTCTAAAAAAATAATACAATTCCCCTTGTCAATGTGTTGTGGTGAAACAACAAGTTTTAATAAGTAACATGGGAATTAGAGGAAGTGATGAAGTAGAGTTACCCTCGTATGTTTTAGTGTGGAAAAGGGAAATTTAGAGGGTGAAATTTCTTAAGGGGGGAAGATTGTAACGACCCATAATTTTATTAATGAAAATTCCTCTTGATCTAATTAAATGTTATATTATGTAAAATGGTTATATAACATATGAACTTCCTTGGTTTTATATTTTTTTGATTTTAAAATACCGTTAATAATTGTCATCATTGCTAATATAGTCGTTAAACAATGACCACATGATTAGTATAAATATAGGGCTTTAACAAATACAATTTACTCAGAAAAAGGAAGTTATGGCCTCATAGAGTAGAATTTATCCATACGAAACCCATTTGTTAGAGATCATAAAGGAGATAGAATCAATGGGCCTCACTCTTGATCATTCCCAAGCTGAGCTCCAGCACATTAATATTGAACAGAACTGCCTATAGGAGAATTCGAAGTTGATAGATATTACCACCTAAGTGATGTTATCTGAGCCACCCCAAGAGTTTGTCACCATATCACACCTTAACCTTAGGTCATAAGTGGGGGTTATAAGGGATTATGTAACAAGACCCTAGCAGTATGATTATGTGCATCATTTTTGTATAGAATAAGTAATATACATTCATTTTATTATTTTTACATTGAAAATAGTTTATAAAGAACAAATATTATTTTCAGTTAATATTCAATTAAGAAATCTATTTTGATGTATTAATGCATTTTTGAATTAAATAATATTTTAAAAAAATATTATTACTAAATTACTTTTTATTAAATATAACTGATCGTATAATTTTTATGAATACAATTGTAATTTTTATTAAGTTTTGAAAGCTTTTTTTGTCAAAACCCATTAATTTTCAATAAATGACATTTTTTTTAAAAAGTAAAAAATTCACATATTTAGAAAAATAATATAGATAAAATGAATATTATTTTTTTAATCAGGACATCGGAATTATCCAATGTTGACTTTTTCATAATTTTCTAAGACAGTCAAATTGTTGGGTAAAAATTAAATGTCGTTTAAATATATAATGTGTTTTATGACATTATAATGACCTAGTATTGATGTAATAAAATACTATAAATGTTATGTTTGTCTAATATATATTTTACCTTTAAAACAATGTGATTTTAGATTTATTTTGTTTATTTTACAAAGCCTTAGTGGACCCTCCACGATTTATAAAACATTTTAACATTTCAAAATGATTTCCTTGAGTGTGTGACTCACCTCTACAAAATAAAGCCTCATATTTTAATAATTTTGGAAAATTGCTTTATAAAATAATGTTTTATAATCCACTTTGGCAAAAACCATGGGAGATTTTGTGGTTTTGATTAGTTTAATGTGTGTTTTCCAAAACCTAAATAATAAAGTATTCCCTCTCCTTTCATATATAACCCCACTCAATCTTCCATTCCTCTTCACTCAAACCATTTGGAGCTAGACCAACCCATTCCCTCCTCTCTCTAGAATCCTTCCGATTTTCCCCAAGCTCTCATGAACCCCTCTCAAGCCTCTCCCAAGCCTTTGGAATCACACTTCCAGGTAAGGGATTTATTCATTTCTTATTTTTGTTCAAATTTTATTATGTTGTTGTGCCCTTTTATTTTCAATTAAAAATGTAGGGGTGTGATTTAGTACCTTCCCAATACTGTAATCCTTATTTTTGAATAATGAGATACCCCTTTCTCTCTCATTAATGCATTCCAAGTACACCTGTTACCATGCCGAAATTCCATAATGGATTTCTCTCTCCTCATTTACATTCAAGAAATTATTTAATATTATGCATCATGATTAAATTAAATATGTTGGTACATATATTTATATGACCCCATTACTATCTATTTCATGTATATATTATGAGATATCTCTTTCTCTCTCATAAACTATTTTTATTAATTCTTATGTCACGCAGTTATGCTGCCGAATTTTCACCGTGATTTTCCATGCCAAAGTTATTGTGTAGTGAATACCATGCCCATTTCTCTATAAAATGTATTCACATTTACACACATTTACTTATTGATTATATAGTTTCATGTTTTTATTCCACATTCCATTATCATGGAATAAATTATGATGTTTAATGATTCCATGTTGTATGATCCATGTTGCACAATTATATAAGAAATGAAATGATTAAGAAGGGTGTACCCTGGTAGTGCTCCAATGAATTAGGTAAATATTGGTATCATGATATGTCAAGTGAAATGGGGGTTTACTCATTCTAATTCAAGTTAAATGAGTGTTTACTCAAGATCTATGTGCAATGAGCCTTTATTCATGCTAATATCATGTTAATTGTTGTTTCCACATTTCCATGTTATGATAATCATGTTATATCATGCCTTTATGTTCATGTTCTCTTATGCTCCATTGATTTTCCTATTTCCTAACATGTACTGTATTCTTTATGTTATTCCTTGTTTACTCCTTTTCTAGGTTTTATATCTCGCACTTTCCTTATGCATGTCCTCATGTTATCCCATGAAATGCTAAGTAAGAAGTAATGTTGTGGTCAGTTAAATGAATTTTTCAATAAAGATGTTGGGTTTTATATTCTTAGCTATTATGTAATGTTCTTAATTTCCAAGTACACTAGACCTCTCGATCCTTAGAGTTGTCTTATGTTCAATTTTATGTAATAAATCATGTTTAAGTGTGTAAAGATCAGGATTGTTATAGTTTAAATTCTATTTCTCCATAATTCTTCCTTGATTTCTATGTTAGTATCCAATGGTGTTCTATAGTGTTTCCCATTTGGCCCAAAATGTGATGGATGGGTTGTGAATCCTTCAAGAACATATTTTTAATAGAAGTGTATTTTCCCCTAAGAATTCCAAATTTCTCCCTTTAAAAGGAGGATTATTTTGTGTGTTCTTATTTTTGTTGTTTCTCATTAAAGGTTAAAAGGGATGATGTTTGTGCATCTTTGATGTCTCTATCTTGGTTGAAGTTCCTTGTTAAAGAAAACTAAGTTCCTTTGTATGCTATGTTGTTTCGATTCTTCCTCGATTGATGTGTGGTTGCTCATGGAACCAAAGGAAAGAGTTTTTATCTGGGATTTTTAACTTCTAACTATGAGGTAGTAGACGCTTCAAACATTAGGTCTCCAAATATAATTCATAAAGTGACGATTTTGCACAGTAAAAAATCATCTCATGTGGTTTGGAAGCTCCTCTTTGGCTCTGAGGAAGTGGGGTGGTCTTATGTCATTGAAATTCTAGTGGTTGATACTTCTTGATGTGAATCCCTGTTTGGCTATCCTTAGATAGTCCTACATGAATTGGTTTTGGTTTTAACCTATCTCATGGGTGGGTGTCTCCATCATTATGCTTTTCCCTCATGGAAGGGTTTCTTGACCTGTGCTTGATGGTCAGTAGAAAAGTTTCTGGGATAGACCATGGTGGGAGTTGTTATTTGGAAAAACAGTTAAATTTTAAAATGATGGGGAGACCCATCATAGGTCTCTTTGTGTTTTCTCCTAGTATTGGTTGATTTGTGTCGTTTTATTATAGTGGGGAGTCCATTTAGGCCTCCCCATGCTGATAATATGGTTTAGTTTTGGGTGTTGTCTTGGAAGGGGGTAGTCTCATTATGAGATATCTATATTCAAGTTCCTCTCATAGGTAAATGTGGGGCTTTGGGAATGCTCCCAATGGTATTGTTTAAATAAATTGTTGAAAAGATTATGGTTTAAGTTTTATGATGTTCTTTAAGAAGTGACATGGGATCATTTGTTCATTTCAGGTAAGAATTATGAAATTTATTTGGTAATGTTTGAGGTTTATTGGATTCAGAGGTTGTATTATGTAATCATGGGGATTCTTTTTCATATAATCAATGAAATGGAATTTTTGATACCTTCTAGTGGTAAGAGTCATATGAAGGGGAGTCCATTCTAGCTTCCCAACTTAAATCTTGTGAATCCCTGTTTTTTAGGATGTTATTACTTTCTTCTTGTGTGATTCTTGTTGAGAGTCTCCCTAAGCTATGGAGGAGTATCAGTTTTATTAAAACCAAGCCTTATTGTGGATTTTTTTTTGGTGTAAAGCATTATGGTTGGGAGAATTGTCACACCTGAGTTTTGTTTTCATTCTTTCTTCTAATTAAAATTTGTATTTTAGTTTTTCTCCCATGTTTTGGGTGTGATGGGTTTGAATTTTAATAAGATATTTGTGTATACTTGGTCATGGGGTCATTAATTAGTTTATTTTATGAGATTTGTTGAAAAATGTACATTTTTGGGTAAATAGTAGGTAGCACATAGTTTAGAAAACTATGCAACCTTTTCCAGGAAACCGTGTGGCCAGGTGTCATTTTTGGGAAGAGGATTATCACATGATTAGCACACTATTTGTAAACTGTGTGGGGTAACCATATGGCATGTCATTCTTGGATAGTAAGGGGTTTACAGTTTATTCATGGTTTCGAAAACCATGCGAGAAAACCATGTAGCATATCCAGTTCATTAAAAATTGGGTTTTTAATTTTTCACTCTCCCTGATTTTTACCCCAAATCGAACCCTCTCCTCCAACCTTGGTATTTCCTAACCTAGTCACCTAACCCTCTCCCACTTCCTCCCTTGTATATTCATATTGGTGGTGGAGTTTTAGAAATTTATCCTAGATTCTTCAAGAAAGTCCCTCATTTCTTGGTTTCTCCCTCTCTTCTAGGGTTTATCTCTATCTTCTTTGGGGGTTTCATTGTTCAGTAGGTTGGGTGCCCTGTTTAGGGACATATCTTTTCTGTTAGGGTTTTATCTTGATGTTTAGTGTTCAATCCTTCATTTCTAGGGTATTTTTGTGGTGCGGTTGAGGTTTGCATCATTTTATGGAAAGCACCAAGTAAAAGGTTTGTGTTTATATGCCTTAACATTTTTATATTCTTTTAATATGCTTGTTTGTGTATTTAATCATGTTCTATAGCTTAATTATGTGGTGAAAAATATATTTTTTGATGTTTTTTGGCCTGTGTTCATGATGGAAGTAGATTTTCAAAAGGGTAAGGTTATGTTTGTGTATTTTTTATTGTGATGTTTCTCAAAAAGAGTTGTATTTCTTGTGTGGAAGGTGCGGATAGGGTTTTTAAAGGCATGTATGGTGCGAAAATGTTTCAAAGTGGGTTTTCAATGGAAAAATAGATTACTTTGGCATGTTGTATTTTATTGTGCACCCTTAAATAAGAATTTTAAATTACTTAAATGATGAAAATTATATTTTAAAAATAATCTTGGTTTATGTTTGGATTTAAACAGGGTATGGTCCAATAGATTTGGTTGATCTATTGTGTGATTGTATTATGATTTATCAAATGGGGATTTATGAATTGTGTAAGTGATGACAAAGATATTTGAAAATATTTTTTGCCATGTGTTAAATGGAAAGTGGATTGGTTTATAGAAAAGATTATTTCCTGATATGTTTATAATGCTTGTAATTTGTATGTGAAAAAAGGTGTTTTACGTGACATCTGAAATGAGGGATTGAGCACAAGGGAATCTCAGGTATCTAGGTGGGATGACTAGTTCTAGTATACTAGTTATTAGGAAGTGGAAATTTCATGGTTTCACTTAGATATATTGACTCTTACAATACTAACTAAACTATGATGATGATTACATAACACTAGGCTATTAGGGTGTCCACTCCTAGTGGTTCGTTCATGAGAAAGATTTGAGTGTGGTTTCTATACCACCCTACAACAAGGTAAAGAGTTTTAGTTTCCCATTCTAGCTAGATTACCCCTAGGTATTTACCCATAGTGCTCTCTTGAGAATTCTGAAATATGGTACCATCTATCGGAATACGGTGGGCCTTGAGTTCATTTTATCTTAAAGCAAGTTTATATTAAAAAAATTTACCTTTGAAATGTTACCTTTAAAATTTATTTCTTTGAAATTATATTCTAAAAATGGTATTTTGTAAAAGGTTTTCTTAGAAATGATTCAAATTATTTTACATAAATGATCCTATTAATTGTCTTTTTATGTTATAGCATGGAATACTTGTTTTGGGTGGCATCATAATAGGCTTTGTCACACAACCTACATACACCTATAAGTGAATGTAGACCTTTTTGTTTGGTAAAGGTAAAGGCAAGGTGTATTATGTTGGTGATTCAGGTTTATAGAGTTCCTCTTATGTATATTTTGGTGGTTGTGTCTTGAGGGTGATTTCCCTCTTGTCATAGGGAGGTATTGGGTTGTTTTATCATTTTCCTCTCTATTTTTGTATCTTGAGTGTCAGTTATAGTTGTAAATGTTGAATATAAAAATTATTATGTCCATTTATTTATGTCTTATTTATATTTTGTTGGTTATTTGTGGTGATCTAAATGGGTAAAATCATTCCCAAAGAATAATTTTGATACCTAGGCACTCTTTTTCAGCTCATGGTGATCGAGAACACCATTCAAGCCATTCCATAAACCAGGTTAGGTGTTGGGTTGGATGGAACCTCATCCTGGTTCATGACAGTGTAATAAATACATGCCTTTACAATAAGGTGAATATCATGGATACCCTATGTCTAGCTAAATAATTCCTAAAAATCAATGTTAAAGTATGGATATTTTTTAAAATTGTTTTGAATGTTTTCTTGTATACTTTGTATAAGTTTTTTTTACTTTTTTTATAAGTTACTAAATTTTATGTGCATGTTATAAGAAAAAACTATAATATTTATTATAAACTCCTTCATACACTATGAAAAAAGTTAATCATTATGAAACTTTGACTGATAACTTTATTGAAGAGGTTGGTAAAAATTATACATTTTTATCCTATAAACTACATTTCACCCCCCCCCCCCCCACCCTCATGTAGATAATCATATACTATTTTGGTTCTACATTCGGTATTAGAGGTAGTTTATGCTTGTTATAAACTGTTACACTAACCTATTTTATAGAAAAGGGTATATTGGTTTTAAGATGGTAGTTTCTCTATTGGGACACTTGAAAATTTAAATCCAATAAGACTACCAATATTTGATGGTGTTGATTATGATTATTGGAGAGATTATATAAAAAATTTCTTTATCAATACTTCTGTAGAAATTCTTTTCATGTTCACTGGAAACTATCAAATTATGAATAAGGAAGTTACTACCTTCATTATAGAATAAAAACTTGAATATCAACTTAACTATCATGCTAGAAATACTCCACTATGTTATATTACTATAAATATATAAATCTAAATTTCATTTTGTAAAACTACTAAAATTATTTATAAGAAACATGATGTTACTCATTTTGTAACTACTGAAGTTGTTGAAATGAGAAGAGTTATACTTCATATAGATTATATAGATTTTTATTTTTCTACTAGGAGAATTAGTTTCTTAGATGCATCAATGTTTTATGAAAATTGTAAATAGTCAACAATATCTTGGAGATAAATATTTTAAAAATGAGGAGTTGGTAGAGAAAATTATAGATATTATACCCAATGAGTTGGAATCTAAGAGAGCGGATCTTGATTATATGAAACATATTTAGAAGTTATGTTTGGATGATTTAATTGGAACTATAATTTAATATGAGGTTATATTAAATATATATGTTAAAAAATAGAAAAACAAGAATAGGGTGTATTTTTTCTCTACATATATAGTAGTTAATAAAACCATATCTATTGAAAAAAATCCTAAATCTTCTTTCAAAAATAATGTCAAAGATGAGACTGAAATAAATTCATCATAAGATAGTAAGAATGAACTTCCTAAAATTTCATGGAGAATGAATGGAATCATTGGAATGAAATATTTTCAATATATGTATAAGAATAATTGAAATGAAATAAGTGATAAGAAAAGAACTTCTGGGATGATATGTTAGGAATGTAAGAAAACATGTCATATAAGGCCAGACTCTAATATCTTGTTATCAGTTTTTAGGTACATTTTATACATTTTATTTTATCATGTTTTGTTTGGATATTGTTCTGGGTATTTTCTAGAGTTTTTTTGTGCCAATCTAGATTTGTAAAGTGATTTTCACAGTAGATGAGTGTGGTAGCTGTCACGAACCAACCCGGGATAACCCTAAACTGGTCACCCGATCCAGCCCACAACAAGGCCTAAGAGGCATTCCAGACATCTTAGGCTGGCTACAAGCACTAAGGGCATCAATAGAGTGATTATGGTAATTTTTTTAACCCAATATAAACAAAAAAAAGTAGTTTAATAATAAAAGAGCAGCACAAAATAAATAAACAGAACAGAACGATTAAGAAATAACTAAAAAATAAAACTAACTGAATCAGATGACCACTAAAAATCCATGTGAACCCATGGGTCACACTTTGATCACAATAATCAACATTACCCACAATGATTGAAATCAAGCTAAAACCTACATCTGAGACTAAAAACAAGAATAATGTATAGGCGTCAGTATTAAAACTTAGTATGCATGGACAAGTAATATATTCCCAAATGCATTTCCTTTAAACAAAAGAATCATAAATTTTAGTTTTGAACTACAATATATAAAAGTAAGTTTTTCCAAATTTTCCCATAAAAGAAAATAAGGGTCCATTTACCTTTTTATTTAAACTAGTCTCTTTTTCAAGAAATAAGCTTTAACCTTTTAAATAAAGAAGGATAGAGAAGAAAAAGGTGTAAGGAATTTTTAAAAACATTTTCCACAAACATTTGAAAACATTTAATCAATTTTGGAATGTAAAGTAGAACTACTAATAAAGTAAGCACAAGAGTCTTACATCAAAGATAGTGGAAAGATATAACAGAAGAGTGACCAACCAAACAATGCACCATAGTAATCCTCCATAGATAAATAAGTATAGAAAGACATTAGAGAACCTATGACCTCATGAATAATATAAAATTTATTATACATGTGACTCATACTGAAGGCATACCTTACGTGATGACATCATAACACCCAAACGCCCGATCATCACCCTACAAAGCCTGATCGAGGGGCCCAATCCCATAGAAATAATAACAAAATATCCCCTACTATGGGCCACCAACTACTGTTTAATCAAAACTAATTTAGTAATCATTCACTAAAAAATCACTTGCTATGCTAGGTTCTCATAACACTAATAAAAGGGGGTGATCTAAACAATGTCAACCAAGCATCCAACCACCAATAAATATATATATATATATATATATCACATGTAATAAACTCACATAATGAGTCACCCCCAAGTCACTATAAGGAATAATTATCTTTCCTTTCAACTATTTAATCATAAGGGAGTCCTACCCGAAAAACCTCCTCTAATATACAACATAACCAACCAAGAAAAGTGGACCATCCAAGGAGATTTTCTTGATGAAACCATTTTTAAAGCACCAATCGGGCCTCGCATAACCATCACATACTAAACCATTTCATAAAGAACCACAAACACACTAAACCATTTCCATGGAATCAAATAAACATCACTTCTAATTTCAAAACAATTTGGAAACCCATTTAAGAAATATATTTGAGCAACCCACACACATTTATAACCCATTTTCAAAATATCCAACATAGGCCGCCTTCAAAACCAAAAAACCACTTAGACACTCATTTAAGAAACCCAAGTCACCATTTAAATTCTAAAACACATTTATAAAGGTCAATGGGGCATTTCATCAAGAAATTAATGTGAAAAAATGCAATCAAACCATTTTTTTCAATACATTACAAGAAAGAAACCACTCCAATTCAAGATAGATAAGTTAACTAACAATTATATATCCATAATTAATATAAAAACTTATTTTGAAATGAATTAAATAAATTATTCTTATATTTATATTTCAATTTATAGAGATATTACCTCAATTGGAGAGAACCGGGCTAAAAAAATTTGCATCTGACGCCTTTGAAAAAGATCACTTCACAATTCCATGCACATAAACTCCTATATATACCCCATAATATGATTCAAATATTTTCCATTCCATTGAGGAATATGTGTAAAGTTTTTTTGAATATGTATATAGACAGATATACATACCTAGGTATGTGTATACAACCCTTTGAGGAGCCACCAAACAAACTAATTACCCTCTAGGGACCCAAATAACCACCAATGAATCTAAATAAAATTGAAACAAACAAAAGTGTGTAAAATAAATCAACCTCAAATGGAGGAAGATGAACTAGGATAGACCTAATCACTTCTCCTTTGGAAAAAGATGTCAAAACATGCACAAGGAAGACCTAGGAGACTCACTGCATGCCATAAAAATGGAATAAGGAACCAAAATCTAGTCAACCCTTGACCTAGGGTTCAGTCGAGACAAGAGGGGCAACGAGGAGAGGGAAAATCACTAGAAAATACAAGGTTTTAGAGGTAGAGGATGTAATTAGGATGTTCAAGTGGAAAACTTAGATAAATCTAGTGGAATCATGGAGAGAGGAGGCTCGCCCGAAGGGGGGAATGCATGCACCACTAGAGGAAGGGGATTTGTGTTGAGTGTGATAAGGGGGGGAGTGGGTTCATTGAGTGAGGTAGGGGGAGAGGGTTATAATTAGGGTTTTTTTATTATAATTTTATTTTAGTTTTAATTTTACTTTTATTTTTAATTTAATTAATTTAGTTTTAAAAAAATAATGTACTAGGCGGTGCACGATTTGGGTCAAGGTGTGACAATTTCCCAACAATGATACTTCCTACCCCCAAAAAGTCTCAAGAGATTAAGTTGATAAAAACCAAAGAAAGGATGAACTAAAACCCATATAAAAACCTGGAAACTTGAGGATTGAAGAACCAACACTCACTTCCATTCAAAACAAGAAACTATGGATTCCCAAAAAAACTACGAGATCATCCTCAAAAGAAGCCAAACACCCACGAAAGATATATCACAAGACATAAGAGCTCAAACAAACAAAAAAGAGATTACAAAGAAGAAAATAAATATTTTCTAAACACAACCTAATAAGGAACACCCTAACCCCTAACATAGAAACCACCAAAGAAACTAGTCGTGGTCTGTTCCAGATTTCCATGAGCATCTGTTACACAAACCACTATCCAAGTCAAACTACAACTATGATCGGGGTTGGGTGGAGCATAAATGAGAAAGTGTTCCATCAAGAACACCTGAAAGTTGGATTCATTATGAGATCATCCCATGGTGGTCTCCCCTCCAAATTAAGACTCCAAAAAAACATTGATTTCTCTATCCAGAATAACTCTTGAATCCTAATGAAGGACAAAAAAATACAAAGAAAAGAACCATGGGACAAAAAAACAAATTTCTATGTCAAAAACATTAAAAAAAATTACAAATACATTTCCACAGAAACAAAGTTCCAAAAATACCTGCAACATCATTCTTTATACCCAAAAAAAGATAGCCTCATATATTACATTAATTATAACAAAAAGGGAATTTACAATAAAAGAAGTTTTTTATTGAGAGTGCGCCAGTGCTACATTCATCTAACTGATCTAGAAGGTTATCAAGGGAAGTGGATATAGATCCACGTCACTTACTTGTTCCACCCTAGAAAAACCTCTACAAATGACCTAAACATCCACAGGTATGACAGATCTTACGTTCCTTGCGACATGAAAACTTTATATTCCCCGGCTTCCCATACAGAACACAAAACCAGAACTTACTCTCAAATGAATCTAGTGAGGCGGAAAACAACTACCATTTTATACCACTTATCAAATGGGAATACATAGCTAAAATGGATTCAACCTGAATAGCCTACCTCACTAATTCTTCAAAATCATCTGGGAATGAAGGCATATCCTAAAGGAATTATGATCGTATACCATTTCAAAGAATCGATATTTCAAAAATTCATCCCTAGTGAGGTTTGGGAGATATGACGCCAACTTATAATAGCTCTTATTATACTTCAATATTGTTGAATTTCCCTACTCAAGATAGTACAACCTTGAACCCATCGGAATATTCATGTCATTGGGGAATTATGTTTTGATGAACAAGGCTTTAAAGAATTCTCATGAGTAATTCTTCTGTGGTTCGTCCTAAATAACATATTTCCACAATTCTCGACTTAAGACTTCCAATATGGAGGTGTAAATCCCAATCTTGGGAGGTTCAGAAGATTCAATCTGAACAAAGATCTTCTCAATATTTCACATCCATTCTTCAATTTTCCCTAGTTTTAACTACCCAAAGAAATGAGGAGGGTTCGACTCTCAGAACCTCTGGATGAACTCCTGATATTGAGGACCACCATTCACTATATCTAAAATAGATAAACTGAACATTTGAAGCATGAATTGATCAACTAAAAGACATGTGATGAACTAACCACCCACATATTCTTCTCAAATCCCTTAGAACTCAATGGGGACATAATTGGAAAATAGGGAGCAAAAAACCAAATCAAAACATATCATGAATCAAAATTCCATATCTCATTTTAAAATCAACAAACCAACTAAAAACATCATTTAAATCACACCACCAACACATAAAATCCAAGACCCAAAAAGGAAAACTCCAAACACTAAAAGGTAGTATCACATGCTACTATTTTTTGAAACATTGAAATCTCCCTTTTTGAAGAAAATTTTTCGAAAACATAACAAGCATTAAAAACTAATCACCCACCATTGGTATTCCATTTACCCTCACATATATAAATTCAGATTCTAGTTTAACTACACATAAACTTTCCACATACATGAATTCATATACATATATGTGAGAACTCATAGGAATACCAAGAGTTGGATAAAAGATACATTATCTATTTCAAAACCACTTTAAAAATATCCCAACCAATTTTAAAACCACATCTCATCATTAAAGAAAAACATTCTCAAATTCTACATTCATTTTTTTCCAATTTCACATCTTACAAAACCTTTCAAAAACCCCCCAAAACATTTTCTAAAATAACACCCATTTTCATAACAACTCATTTCACTCTCTAAAAGATTTAATGTTTTGGTTTTGTAAATATCATTTTTGATAAACCAATATTCATTTTGTCAAATAAAATCTCATTTTAAAAATATTAAATAAAAAACCCCCAAAACCGTCCCATCCAACCTTTGGAACAAAAAAAAGAAACCCACTATTTAATGGGTCAAAATTCTCGAAGTCTCAAAAGGACCCAAAAAAACTCACTAAGGTGAAACTAGTGTAGATGGGTGGCTTGGACATATGATTTGTGTCCATATTACAATCCAACCACCATCACATAGAGTCTTCTAGGAACATTCCCATGGCTCAACATGGCTTTCCAGGCCCTATGAGATCACTGAGACAACTAGCCTAACTATTGTTTCATTTCTCGATATACTAAGCAATCCACAAGAACCAAATAAACCAATAATGGTCAGACTTCCAAAGCAAACTCAAGGTTTGGTCCAGAACATTTTGTCCAGACACTCCCCCGTACATACACCCTAAAATTCAAAGGTCCTACTCCATCTATGTTTACATCCCAAATAAAAAAGGGAACTCTAAAATCTAGATTCCCTAATGATCCAATGCTCTGATACCATTTTGTCTTGAACCAACCTGGGTTAACCTTGAACCAGTCACCCAAACCGGCCTACAAAAAGGCCCAAGAGGCATTCCCGATTCTCCTGAGCTTGAGACAAGGGCCATGGGAATCAATAGAGTAATGATGGGAATGATTTCTTCTAATATAAATAAACAAAAGTAATAGAATAATAAAATAACAACCCAATATAAATAAACAAAACTTAACGATTAAGAAAGAACTAAAAAATAAAACTAACTAAACCTAATGACCACTAAAACTCCACGTGACCTCATAGGTCACACTCTGATCCCAAAACTCAACATCACCCATGGAGATCAATATCAAGTTGAAACTTTCACCTGAGAATAAAATCAAGATAAAGTATAGGCGTGAGTATTAATACTCAATAAGAATACCCAAGTAATATATTCACAAATTAATTTCCTTTAAACAAAATAATCATCAATTCTAGTTTTGAACTATAATATATAAAAGTAAGTTTTTCACACATTTTCCCAAAAAAGAAAATCATGATCCATTACCCTTTTTTATTTAAACCAATCTCTTTTCCAAGAAAAAATACTTAACCTTTTAAAGAAAGAGGGATATAAAAGAAGAAAGTGTAAGGCATTTTTAAAAGCATTTCCCACAATCATTTGAAAACATTTAATCAATTTTGGTGTGTAAATACACACTACTCAGAAAGTAAGCACAAGAGTCATACTGCAAGGACAATGAAAAGATATCACATAAGAGTGACCAACCAAACGATGCACCATAGTCATCCACTGTAGATAACTGAGTTCTAAAATACATGGGAGAACCTAGGAGCTCATGAATAATCTAAAACATACAAAACTTATGACTCATCCTGAAGTCATGCCTTACCTGATGAGATCATAATGCCCAAATACCCGATGGTCACCATACATGGCCTGACCAAGGTTCCCAATCCTATAGAAATAATAACAAAATATATCCCTATTATGGGTCATTATCCTATGAGTAATCTAAACTTGTGTAATAATTATTCACTAAAAATTCACTCGTTATTCTAGGTTCCCATGTGATGAATAAAAAAAGGGTTTGAGCCAACCAATGTCAATTAAGCATCCAATCATCAGCACACACACACACACACACACATATATATATATATATATATATCATACATAAGAAACTCACACAATGAGTAACCCCTAAGTCACTCCAAGGAACAAGCCTCTTTCCTTTCAACTATTTGATCATAAGGGAGTCCTACCCGGATGACCTCCCACAATATACAACATAACCAAAAATGGTAAGTGGACCGTCCAAGGAGAGTTTTATGATGAAACCATTTTTAAAGTTCCAACTGAGTCTTGCATAAACATCACATGTAAACCATTTCTTAAAGAACCACATGCACATAAAATCATTTTAAGGAATTAGATAAACACCACTTCCAATTTCAAAACAATTTGGAACCCCATTTAAGAAATATATTTGGGAAACACATGCACATTTACAAACCATTTTCAAAATAACCAACACACACCACCTTCAAAACCAAAAAACCACTTAGACACTCATTTAAGAAACCAAAGTCACCATTTAGAATCTAAAACTCGTTTCTAAAGGCCAATAGAGCATTTTTTCAAGAACTAGATGGAAAAAATGCAATAAAACCATTTACTGTAATACGTTACAAGAGAGAAACCACTCTAATTCAATATAGACGAGTTCACTAACAATTCTATATCCATAATTAATATAAAAACTAGGTTCAAAATGCAATAAATAAATTATTCTTAAATTTAAAGGTCAATGCATAGATATCCTACATCAAAATGAGAGAACAAAGCCAGATAACTCAGAACCTTAAGCCTTTGAAAAATATTTCTCCATAATTTCATGAACAAACACTCTTATATTTATACCTCTTAATCCAATGCACATATTACCTATTCCGAGAGGGAATATGTGCCTGAAGGATTTATTTATATATGTAGATATACGTACCTAGGTATGTGTGTGATATCATTTGAGGAGCCACTAAAAAAAATAGTTAACCTATAAGGAACCAAAGAATCATCAAATACTCGAAATAAAATTGAAACAAACAAAAGAGGGTAAAAAATCAATCTAAAATGGTGGTGGATGAACCGAGATGGACTGAAGTGCTTCTCCTTTGGTAGCGGATGCCGAAACATGAATGAGGAAGACCAAGAAGACTCACTAAAAGCCCTAAAATGAAAGAGGGAACCAAAATATGGTTAACCCTTGACCTAGGGTCTACGTTGAGCATGGTAAGGGGTAGGGAGGGTGTGTGTCGAGCAAGGTAGGGGAGAGGGTTAGAATTACAGGGTTTTATTTTAATTTTATTTTAGTTTTAATTTTATTTTGATTTTAAATTTTATGAATTTAATTTAAAAAAACAACAGAATCGTTGGTTTGTAGCTTTGGTGGGGGTGTGACAGTAGCAGTGTAGAGATTCAAGTTGAGGTATGGGTGATCTGATTTTGGAATATAGAGTTTTGATTTCTCTATCAGTTTTTTCATGGTTATGGAATAAAGGATATCTACTTCGTGGTAGTGTTTATTCTATCTCTTTCATTTTGGGGGTAATTATAGCATGGTGTGTGGTTTGAATCCTTGCCTTACATGGGGTAAATATGATCTAGGTGACATTTTTACCATTTGTGATTCGGGCTGATAGTGACTATTGTGTTTCCTCCTCCACTTCACTATGGTCTGATCCTTTATACCATTTTTTATATAGTGACGTGGGTTTCATTGTGGTATTTTATTTTCTAGAGTTTAAAATCCTAAACCACTTATTTATTTTATAAAATTCTCCCATCTAACCTTAATATGCCCATTTATATTTTTGAGGCTCTCAAGAGGTTATTTGGCTCCTCTGACCTCTCTTCTTATCCGATCAACGTATCGGTGGATGTGATTGATCCCTCTCTAGTAAGAGTAAAACTATTTTTTTGGGAATCATTTTTTATTATTCTCTCATAATATTTGAGATTAATGTATCCTCATGTTATTGATGGACTAGGTCCTTGTTTTGATACATTTTAATATTAGGGATGTCCTCTTTGATCATCCACTCCTTCAATTTCACCATTGGAAGTTCTTGTTTCAGGTGATTGGTCATTTTATTGTGTGAGTTAAAGTTAATTTATTCTACAAGTGTTTCCCCTAAAATTTAAACCTAGATTTATTACATAAATTGAAATTTATTTTCAATTTTTTTAACCCTTGAATATTGAAAATTTAGAATATTTATTTCAAAGTCATTAGATTTTTGAAATAAATCATATTTTCAAAGGTTTTGAAATATATTTTTATTTTGAGAATAGATGTATTGAAATGTTTGTTGTTGATTCCTATGAAAAATTGCTTTAAATTAAAAATGATCATGAAAGAAATGTTCCTAATGAAAAATACTATTTCAGTTTTTAAATTGAAATACCATGTTGAACATGAAATTTGGAATTTGAACTGTGAACGCTGAATTGAAATGAATGATTTTACCACGATTGACTGATTTATTGAAGAACTTGTGAGCCTGATTAGTTAGATATTTGTTAGTATAATAATTCTAGGACTTTGAATCCCTAAGAATGGGTTGATTATGACAACCCTAACTAAACCATATTTATCATGTTTTCCCAGGATGGGTTATTGATTGATTTTTTCATGATGGATTGAGCCTTAGGGATGTGGCTACACAATTGAGCAATGTCAATTGAATGAGTTGTGCCATGATCCTAGTGCTAAAAACTAACTAATATCATGGAATATAACCATGGTTCATTGTGTTTAATTTATTTTAACATGCTAGGGTTATTTGAACTTCCTTATTCATCTCCTTTCTTTATTTTGAAAAATATTCATTTAGGTATGGTTTTGATATATATTCCATTTACTTGATTTGGAAAATCAATTTGACTGAAATTTGAAACTTATTTACCATTCAATTTATTTATGAAATTGAAATTTTTAAATGGTTTAATTATTATGGAATTTCTTATCGGACATTTGGTGGGATCCTCTAGGGATATTTTTGTTCAAACCCTACCTTAGAGTGTTTGTATATCTTTTTATACTAGTTCTATAAAAAATAAAAATAATACTTGAAGGTGGTGGGGGGACCTTGGGTGATGTCGATGACCTATAAAGATGGGATCCACTCATTGCACATATATTTTGGGATCTTATCCTGATAGATTTTTTGTTTCCTATGGATTTTATTTCTCATTGGGATATTTATCTATCTTCTTGTGTAACTTTTCTCTTTGAGGAGTATTTGGAATACAAACTATTCTTTATTTTATATTATACTATTATGTATTACTTTTTTTATCTTGATTTGAAATTTTTCCCTTTGATTTCATTTTTTCAAGAATAAACCTAAATATTATGGTACACTAGTACCTAAGCTAGTAGTAAGAGGACCTAAAGGGAAAATATTGGCAAGGTGGATTACCACTTAGAATTTCCACCACATTTGATTTCAATTAATAACATGATTTTTGTGTCGTGTCATATAAATAATTTATTTGATCTGTATCATGTTTTGAGATGGGAAGACCTTGATGTTTAACCTTATTTATCTATCACTGAGCTACCAGTTTAGAATATTGATTCTGAAACAAAGGTTCTTCATGGAAATTCCACACCCTTAGTTCTGGTGTAATGGTATAATTGCTCTGATTTTCATGATTCATGGGAGTGTGAGGAACTTATGAGTGAGTAGTGGCATCATCTCTTCATCATAGATTCTTACTGAAAGGATTTCTTGAAGAAGAATTCATTTATTCTAGAGAGATTGTAGCATTATGTTACCATCTTTAAGTTACTTTTTATTCCTTGTATTCTATCTCCATTTTTAGGTGTTTTTTAGAACCTTTTATAGAGTTTTGGAGAATATATAATTTTTTATAGGGACTTATTGCATTTATGATAGGGGTTGTTGCATGGAGAGGCTGGTTACAACATGGATGATCTAGCCATGATGTTTGGTGTTTTTATGCCTCTACTAATTCTGGAATAGTTGTGTAATGGAGGAGAGTTGTGGCATGGAGGTGGTTTTGGTGTCTCTATTGTTTTGGGGGTAGCTGTATCGTGGTATGCAGGTTTTTCCATAGATTTACCCCAGGTAATAGGATCTATGAAAGGTTAATTCCGAGGATTTTGGAGGCCAGAATGGCTGAGGGTGACTATGGTATGGTCTCCTCCACTACATCATGGTTTGGTGCCTTTTCCATTTATTAACCATGGTGATGTGGTCTTTTCTGTGGTATTTCATTTTCTTGACTTTATAATCCCAAACCCCTGTTACATATTCCAAACTTCTCACATTCAATGGTAATATTACCGTTTGGACTTTGGAGGCTCTCAAGAGTAAATTTGGAACCTCCAAACACTTTTCTTCTTAAATTAATGTACTCGTGGATGTGATTCATCCCTATTGGGTGTGTTTAACTCTCTTTGGTTAGGATTCCTCCTTTCTCCTTCTTTTAAATTCTTCGAGAGTCAAGGATCCTGATGCTGTTGATAGATTGGATCCTTTATTTGATAAACCATGATTTTAGGGATTTCATATTTTATCTTCCCCACCTTTATTTCACCATTTTTGGTTCTTGTTTTGGGTGATTGATTATTTGATCATGTTACTTAAATATAGGTGGTTCTATAAGGGGTTTCCCTATAATTAAAACCTTAATTTCTTTATTAAATTGAAATTTATTTTCAATTATTTTGTAAATCATAATTTTTATGATTTTGATTATTGATTTCAAAGTTATGATATTTTTAAAATTAAATCTATTTTCAATGGTTTTGAAAATATTTTTTGTTTTTTAGAAAAGATGTATTGAAAGGATTTTATGTTGATTCATGATAAAAAATTATTTAAATAAAGGATGATTTTTAAAGGCATGAAATTGTTGAATCCATCTTTTTTTTTTTGAAATTAAAATGGTGTTTTGAAATTGAAATTGGTAATTTGATGTGTAAATGATAAATTGAACTAAAATGAATGATTTCCATATGATTGATTAATTCATTAAAGAACATTTGAGCCTATGTATTTAATGGTTGATTAGTAAAAACATGTTAGAACTCTATATCCCTAGAAATTGATTAAATATGACAACTCTAACTAAACCAAGTTTGGAATATTCTATCAGTGGGTTATTGATTAATTTCATACTGATGGCTTGAGACTTAGGGACATTCATAAAATATTGAGTTGTGTTGACTAGATTAGTAGTGTGAGGATCATAGATCCAGAATCTAGAAAATATTGGGGAATATGACTATAGTAATTTGCATTGATGTGATTATTACATGTCATAGATTATTAAACTATATTGTTCAATTCCTTAAATTTTTATGAAAATTGTTCATTTAAGCATGTTGTTGATTTAACTTCCAAATTCTTGATTTGATATTATCTTTTGATAGAAATGTGAAATTTATTTTCCATTCCATATCTTTAAGAAATTTAACATCAGATATGGTTTATTTATTATAGAATTGCTTATGGAATATTTGGTGGAATCATACTAAGTTTATTTTCTCTCACACCTGACCTTTTAATTTAGATTTTTGTAGATCATGTTTTCCTAGTCCAATAAAAAGGAAATATATACCTACAAATAGAGGGTGTTCTTGATTCATGGAACATTAGATGATATCAGTGAGCTATGGATATATGATTCACTCATTTCATATAGATTTTTGGATCTTTTACTGATGGATGTTATTTCACCTTTGGATGTTACATTTATTTAGAATTTTTATTTGTATTATTTTGGTAATTTTATCCTTCATGAGTGATTTTCATGTTGACTTCTCATTCCTTTATGTTCTATTGTTATGTGTTGATTTTTTTTATCTTGGGGATAAATCATTCCCTATTACTTTAACTTACGTACATGTGTTAGTCACCAACCCATGGGGATTATAAATGGAATTCCATTCATGTCGGTGCCATCTCGGGTACTGTTGTGCCAGTATATTCAGGTTGGTTTTTGAAACAGACTATCCTATACTAAAATTGTCATGAATCATCCCCCGAGGCTCATGTTGTGACTAACCCAAGCCCTCTGTCCATAGGCCAGGGGCTGGTGACTAGCACCGAAAGGCGTATTCCCTAAAACCGAGAAGGCATAGCCTTTATAACCTGTAAACACATGCAACCAAGCACACATCAAGATTCGAACACAAGTCAACTGTATAGAAAAAAATAGTGCTAAAAGTAAAAAGGGTCTGGAATACAAGCCCAACTATAAAGGTACAAGTACAATTGAAATACAATACAATTGAATAAAAAATAAAAATAGTTACTAGGTGGTCCACCGAGGATCCTACCTAAAAGGTAGGTACAGATCAGCTCCTCAGTACTCCAAATCTACATGTCTCCTCTGTGTACCGACACATCGTATGGTCCACCTCCGATAATTGTCCAGTCCTGGTACCCTAATCCTCAGTCAGTGTTATCTGTCTTCAGCACCAAACACAACAAGTTTCAAGCATAGCTCATGCAGGGTTGAGTATAACGATACCCATTAGGGACCCCAAAACCCTCAAGGTCTCACAAAATCCACAAAGGATAAACCACAAAGCATGAAATCAATTGAAACCCCTACTTAGGTATATACCCATACATATACCTAAGTTATCAAGTATACCCATCTCAATCATGAAGGAACATAGGTTCCAACTCAAAAGCTCCAAGCTCAACTGTTCCACAAAGGAAGGATTACCACAAAGGTAGGTACCACAAAGTACAGACTCATCTCACACCAGGTATAACTTAGGTATAGTAGTAGAGAGTATTAGATGTGACTACTAATTCATCTTACTCTATTAAGAGGCAGACCCATGAAGGATCCTAAATCATCATCAGACCCACAAAGGATCGTAGTACATCGTCAAACACACACAAGATCCTAGTACATCGTCGGTGCTTCATCAGACCAACATAGGATCCTTTTACATCTCTGGTACATCGTTAGACCCACACAGGATCCTAGTATATCTCCAGTACATCTTCAGACCCATACAGGATCCTAGTATATCTCCAGTACGTCATCAAACCCACACAGGATCCTAGTACATCTCCAGTAAGTCGTCAGACCCACACTGGATCCTAGTACATCTCCAGTACATCGTCAGACCCACACAGGTTCCTAGTACATCACTAGTACGTCTTCTGACCCACACAGGATCCTATTACATCTCCATTACATCGTCATACTGACACATGATCCTAGTATATTTTCAGTATGTCGTCAGACCCACATAGGATCCTAGTACATCTCCACAGACAACTATAGGGTTCCTGCACTAAGCTCACTTGTCTCCAGGAGGGTCCGCTCCTCAAGCCACTGGTCGATACTCCAACTTCCATTAATTCCCAAGAAGAAGTATCTCAAATGTTTGCCACGTCATAGGGGTCTCAATGAAATAGACGGTGCGTCAAACAGACGTCCGGTCTGTGAGTTATTAGTCATTTAGTCCCAAGGGCCTGGTTGTATTTGTGCTCAATCCAACTCGACCATTCCTCAACTTTATCCAAATCTCCATTAGGTTATAAAAAAGGGACCGTTTCACTCTAATTTTTCTAGCACCACAGATGGTTCATCAAACAGACACCCGTTACCAAAGTTGTGTCCAAAAGAGCGTATGAGTCAAAACTGGTCCGGGTACAGTCCGACCTGGTGGGACCGACCCAGGCCGACCCGCTAGATCTATCCCATCTTACTTTGGGTGGCTCGACCTAGTGGTCTTGACTAGCAAAGGGGAGGCCACGGTGCAGCACGGGGCCCGCGGGGCGGCATGGGGCCATAAGATGGGGTGGGTCCATGGGGTGGTGCGAGGCCACGGAGCGGCGCAAGGCCACAGGGCAGCTCGAGGGCCTTGGGGCGGCGTGAGGCCATGGGTAGGTACGAGGGCTACAGCACGGCGGTCCGCCACCGGGAGGCGCAGGGGCCGCAGGGAAGTGTAGGGCCGCCGGTCAGCGTGAGTCTGCAAGGCGGTGTGAGGTCGTAGGGCGGCGCTAGGCCGCGGGACGGCACAAGGGACGCAGTGCGGTGGTCTGCCGCGGGGCAGTGCGGGGAAGGCATGGTGCGGCGTTCTTTCACGGTTGGCCGGATGGCCAACCTTCTTCTCCATGTGGCACGGTCATGCGCTACACCTTCCTCAGCGGCCAGTTCGGCCGGCCGTCCATCCTTCACTGCTTTGGAAACAATCCTCAGTTCTCTTCCATCGAGTGGCGCGGTTGCGCCGCCGCTTTCATCAAGAAGAACACAAAAAATAATCACCAAAAAATATAGAGAGGTTAGGCAATGTTTGTTTGTCCCACACTCTCTGCGTTAGAGCAGTAGCAAATGGTTCACAAATTTTGAATCAAGAACGTGTATGGATGATATTTAAAACATCAAACCCAACAACCTCTATGAATCACTATTCTTAGACTTTAAAAAGAAAACATATGTAGATCAACATGTTAGAGAGAGTTGATTTGCGTTCTTTATTTATAAGGGAAGAACATGGGAAATGTTAATCACATAAAGTTAAACCCCTACCTTGATTGCTCGTTGATGTTGGAAGGGGTGAACTCGGTGACGTCGGTGTTTCCTCAATCATTGGTTCATTGTCGTCAAAGACATCCTACATTGGTTGCCTCTGCAAGGTGCTTTCGATCCGGCTCAGGGTTGGCTTCCTCATTCTTCGATCTCCAGTGGTCGTTCTTCATTGGGAGGTGTTCTTCGTTGGACAGGGTAAAAGTTTATCCAAGTTCTTTTCCAACACTTCTCCCAACAAAAGAATAGCCAATATAAAATAAATTAGGTTTTATTAATTTAATTTTAATTGGAACTATTAATCAAGAGGTGTTGGAATAATTAATGTGGAGGAATTTCAAGAGACTTCTCCACATTAAAGATGGAGTTTAAGAGTTTCTCTTATTATAAGGATTCAGGTGGTCCCCACATTTAGGAATTCAAATTGGGGGGTTTAGGCTCGGGTGGTCCCCACCACAATAACCCATGAGGGAGGTTTTAGTTTAGGTGTTCCCCACCTCCATAACACAAATGTGGGAGGTTTCAACAAATAAAAATGTTAAACATTTTTATTTTATTTTATTCTTCCTCAAAAAACACAAAAACTAACTTTCACCCTTGACCAACTGATGTCGAGGTGAAAGTCTCCTAAAGTTAATATTGGCATTGCGAGTTCAACGGTGTCCTCGAATTTCAATTCCAAGAACTAGTTCCAAAGTTACAAAAACCTGTTCGCACCTTTACTGAATGTACCTGAAAAAAAAAGTTTAGAAAGTCATTTTGGGCACTCTGGGCCTCGAAATTGCATGCCATACATTTTCATGGACTCATAAAATTTATATATAATAAAAAAATACATGGAAATTATAGGTATTTATATTCTACCCACCTTAGGTCTTTGAGTCCCTGAAAGCCACATCACAAAACTAGGAAAACATGTAGGGGTACTGAGCATGAATCTGAGCCTCCTGCTCCCATGTGATCTCCTGGTGGTTCTCGTGTTTCCACTAAATGCTCACCAAAAGTATCGACTACCCATGAAGGAATCACTCTTGTCGATCCTCAATATCTACTAGAACCTCTGTAAAAGTCACCCCATCATTGACATTCAACTCGTCGTGGTCGATGATGTGAAAAGGGTCTTGCATGTATCTCCTCAGCTAGAATACGTGGAAGAAATCATGCACCCGGTGCAATTGAGGTGGAAGATCTATACGGTAATCCACCTCGCCAACTCTACTGAGGACTTGGAAGGTTCCGATGAACCTCATAGATAACTTGTCGCCTCGGACAAATCTCCGTAAACATCATCAGGGTGAGACCCTTAGGAAGACATGGTCTCCATCCTCGAACTCCAAAGGTCTCCATCTCCAATCGGCATAAGATTTCTATCTTCTTTGTGCAGTCTTCATCCGCTCCTGGATGATCTACACTTTCTTGGTGGTAGCACATACCATCTCTGGTCCCACGAGTGCTAACTCCCCAGGGTCATTAAATCACAAAGGTGATCCTCCCAACTCTAACTGAAGTCGAGGACGCAAGCACGTAGCATGTCCTCAAGGGTCTGAATGGTCCTCTCAACATGGCCATCTGTTTGAGGATGGAAGGAGGTGATCAAATGAAGCTATGTCCTAAAAGCCTCCTGTAACTCTTTCCATATCCAGGAAGAGAAACAAGTATCATGATCGGAGAAAATTGTTGAGGTTAATCCATGTATTCGTACAATCTCCTTCACATAGAGGAGTCCCAAGATCTCTACTGAACCTTGTTTTCTGATCGGTAGGAAGTAGGTTGACTTCATGAGTCGTTCGATGATCACCCAGATAGAATCATGACCCCTAGATGTACATGGAAGTCCTATCACGAAGTCCATGGATATCCCATCCCACTTCCACTCTGGGACCTCTAAAGGGTGAATCAAGCCTGGTGGTACCTGATGCTCCGCCTTCACTTGCTGACAAGTGAGGCACCGAGAGACAAACTTTGCTACCGCTTTCTTCATTCTTGGCCACCAGTGCTGTCGTCGGAGGTCCTGGTACATCTTCGCCACTTCTGGATGTACCGCTAGAGGGGATGTGTGGAACTCCCACAGCACTTCCTCCTAAAGAGACACTAGTACCATGGTATGTACTTTGAAGAGGATGATGTGCTCTCCACCTTCAGAAAATCCATCAGGTGCATGTCCTATGGAAATCTGAGCACGTCATGCCTCACAGTCAGTATCCTCATGTTGCGCCTCCTTGACACACTGAAGAAGTGGGGGAGTGACTGTAAGAGACTGAAGGAAATCTTTTCTATCTCGTTCCACAAAGGATATCTGCAAAGCGGCCAACTGCTCTGTCACCTCACCTAGTAGCTGTATTCCAGATCTCTTGCTAAGTGCATCTGCTACTACGTTTCCCTTCCTAGGAGTATAGACTATCTCGAAGTCATAGTCCTGGAGGAACTCAAACCAATGTAATTGTCTCGGGTTCAATTCCTTATGATATAAGATATACCTGAGACTATTGTGATCAGAGTACACTGTAAAATGTTCGCCCATCAAGTAATGTCATCACATCTTCAAGGAGAAGACCACTGCTACTAACTCTAGGTCATGGGTATCGTAGTTCTTCTCATGATGTCTCAGCTGTTGAGAACCATAAGAGATAACTACTCGCTTCTGCATCATGACACATCCGAGTCCGGTCCCTGATGCGTCACATTAGACTACGTACCCTACACCCTCCTCTGGTAGCTTCAAGATGGGAGCACTTGTCAGCCTCTTCCCCAACTCCTGAAAACACCACTGGCATCTCTCCGACCACACAAAGGGTAGCTCTTTATTCGTCAATGCTAATAAAGGTGTTTCGCCTATGGAGAAATCTGTCACTAATCTCCAGTAGTATCCGAGCAAACTCATAAAACTTCGTACCTCCGTCAGACTCTTGGGTGGCTCCCAATAAAGTATCGTGTCAATCTTCACTGGATCCACCACAACTCTAGCCACTAAGATGACGTGTCCCAGAAAGTGCACCTCTCTAATCCAGAACTGGCACTTTGAGAGATTACCATAAATTTGGTGCTCTCTAAGTGTGTCCATATCTATCTGCAAATGATAGGCATTCTCCTCCTCAGTAGTCGAGTAGATCAGAATGACATCGATGAAGACTACTACAAAGCGATCAAGGTATGGTTGAAAGATCATGTTCATGAGTCCCATGAACATTGTTGGGGAGTTGGTCATGCTGAAAGGCATAACCAAGAACTCATAATGGTCATACCGACATTGGAAAGTTGTCTTCTGCACATCCTCGTCTCGTACTCTGAGCTGGTGATAGCTTGACCTGAGGTCTATCTTCGAGAACCACCGCACTCCCATCAGCTGATCAAAGAGTTCATCAATCCTCAGGAGTGGGTACTTGTTCTGCACGGTCACCTGGTTCGGGTGCTGATAGTTGACACAAAGTCTCAAGCTCCCATCCACCTTCTTGGTGAACAAAATTAGGGATTCCCAAGGAGAAACACTAGGCTGAATGAATCCCTTCCCCTGTAAGTCCTCCAGATGTACTCACAGCTCACAAAGCTCTACGAGAGCCATCCGATATGCTGGTGTATATATTGGTGCCATTCCAGGGTATAATTCAATGTAAAAGTCCACCTCTCTATGAGGAGGTATACCCAGAACATCATCAAGTCAGAAATCTGTGTACTGGTCCACCACTATAGGATAGCTCGGACCCTCCAAATAAACCGTTCTGAGGGTAAGGCTAGCCAACTGATGTGTAATCGGCTGCACCCTCCTTCGAGTAAGTCCATACTGCACTGAAAAGGCTCCCTTCTCACCGGTGAAGGTAAACCTGGTCCCATCCGTGTAGAAAAACCACATTTTGCGCCTAATATAGTTAATCTAAATATGGACTATAGATAACCAGTCCATACCCAAGATGATGTCATAAGGCCTCAAAGATGATACTAGGAGATCCCAGCCAAAGCTATCTCCTCCAAGTGTTAGCTCACACTGCCGGCACCAGTTTATAATCATAGAATCTGCTCCCATAGGAATATATAGTCTTAAGGATCAGGCCAACAGCTCCGTCAGAATCTCTGATCTCCGAATGAGGGCAGTGGAAATAAAATAATGACTGGAACCTGTGTCTATAAGTAATGTAGCTAAGGTGGAATAGGCATAGATTGTAACTTTTATCATCTTCAGAGTTCCACGATCGTAGGCCTTAGCTTCCTGGAGCTGAGATCGCATTTGTCCACCTACTCCTTGTGGTCAGGGTGGACCTCCTGGTGTTGGTGGCGGTAACATCTCGAATTTTCGTCGACCACCAGCTGCATGGCGAGCTCCTCTGCCACGTCCACCTGCTCTCTACGGAATGCCTCTGGTGAACCTATTTCTCTGCCTGGGTGGTCCTTAGACCGTCTACTAATCATCTGTACAGTGGGTCAGGCATTCACAAGCCATGTGACCCTACTCGCCGCATGTGAAACACTTCATGTTCCTCGCATGACTGGCTTTATCTCCGGTGCCCCCACACAACTGATCATGATTCATGCGGCCATCCACCTATATGCCTAATCCTCTTGGGCCTCTATGACATCTATCAGCTTCCAGCTGCAGAAGACTCTTCTACATGTCAACTGGTGGTGGTTCTCACTGCTGGTGACTGCTCAGCAAGAAAAATCTCCACTAAGAGGGATTTCTCTAACACTATCGCCTATGACGAAATGCTGAGTGAGATCATCGTAGCCCTAATCTCCCGCCCGAGTCCCTGATCAAAGGTCTGGACCCTGAAGAATGGGTCCTACACCATATCGGTGGAGTAACATGAGAGGTCGGTGAACCTCGATGAGTACTGAGCCACAGTCATACCGCCCTACTGTAGATGAAGAAGCTCCTAAATGCGCACTACGCGAAGAGTCACTGGGACAAACTCTGCCTGAAACAGGCTCTCGAAGTCTACCCAGAGAAGCGTCACCTTGTCGTGAACCTGGAGCATCAAGCTCACCCATCTGCATGTTGCATCCTGTAGAAGACTAGCAGCAAGGATCACCATGAGATCATTTGGTGTCCCTACCAATTGAAAGACTCTCACCACGGACTCCAACCAATCCTCAGCCACCTGTGGGTCTATGCCTCCCCTGAACCTGGGTGGCCTCTAGCGCTGGAACTCATGAAACACGCTCAAGTGGAGTGCACCCTCTACTACTGGGGCTGGTGGCATTAGTGTCCTAACATGTAATGGTACCGCTGTTGCCTCCGCCAGTGCCTCTACTGGAAGAGGGCCCTACACCGAGGCCTCATCGCTCAGTAGGATATCAGTGCGTACTAGACCCAGAACCCTAGCTGGTTGTCTACGTGGAGGCATCATGAAAAGAAACAAGTGTTCCACGGTCAATAAGTTATACCTGGTGAGCTAACTCAAAGAGATCACAAAGAAAACTCTTGAAAACACATACACGCAATCATTGTTTTCGTGCACTGAGTCAGAAATCAGAATTCGGGGTCCTGGTGTATGGATACATCGGTCATCGCACCAACATCAGATTCCCTAAACTGATAACCACACTCACTACACTTAACACTATTATCATTAAAAGATCATAGTCCTATGTTCTATGGTATTACCGACCCCTCTAATACCAATTTGTGACAACTGGGTCCCGGTGACACCACAGCCACCCCGCCTTAACATGGTCGTCGGGTCCTGGCCCGCCAGGTTCCACCAGTTGCCTCGCAGACACATGGTCCCCACCCACATTCCTAAATGGGCCATCTGACTAATGATTGTCCCCATAGGCCAACACATGTCCTTTCTAGTGTGCTTTGTCCTCACTCCCACACACCCTGGGAAACTTCCCAGAATGGTACCCATCCTGATCACTACTCTAGACCAAGCATGCTTAACTGTGAAGTTATAATCTGGTAGGCTCCCAAAAGAAAGGTGCACCTTGTTAACATGAGTCATATCATATATTCATTTCACCCTTTACCATTCGAGGGTGTTACAAAAAAACAAGGTTAAGAAGGATAGGTATTTAATAAAGTTATATAAGAATAGAGGAAGAAGTTTTTAAGAGCTTCAGAAACATGGAGTCCAATTAGTGGAGATAGTTCTTCATAAATTTCATCATATAATATTGGTGATGAATATAATGTTTTTGGTATTTGTGAAAAATTTAAAAAATTCAATCTATACTATATGGATAAGGTTTCTACTGAATCTCTTATAAGTTTAACTTTGAATGAAAATAGTCTGGATTCTGGTGATGGATATTTTACTTTTTCTAATGAAGAAAATTCCATTACATATGTTGATGAAAATACTATACATAGTTTTGAATAAGTTAAAAAAATATATAACTTTTCTTGAAAAACAAAATAACTAAATTAAAAAATACTATGAAAATGATATGGCATGATTTTCCAAAGAAAATTCAATAATTTCTAAACATACCTCAGGAATTTTAAATATTACATATATATTAGATAATAAATATAATTATTTTTCAAATAAAGAATATCAAAATTTATTTGTGATACTAAACTCCAAAATACTTAGTCTGAAAAAAAATTATCAAAAATTATTAATTGTTAAAGAGTCAAACATTTCAATAATAAATTTCATAAAGGTTCAGATTGGAAGAATAAATGTTCTTTAAATAATGTTTAATATTTTAGTTTTCAAAAATCATATATTTATATATAATTAAATGTTTTTCAATATAATAAAGCTGTATAGATGTGGATTCATATGTTTTTATTTGCTAATGATTCTGGACCCAAGAATGTTTGGGCACCAAAATCCTAATTTTCTAATTTCAAAGATAAAATTTGAGTACCAACAATCAAAATATTTGGTACATGGATAATGGTTTTTCTAGGAATATGAATGGAAACAAGAAATTTTTCCAAAATATTATCAAGATAAAAGGTTGAAAAGTTACTTTTGGAGATAATTGTTAAGGAGAAATATACGGTATTAGTGATATTTGGTCAATCTTTGATTTTCAATGTTTTCTATGTTGTAGAACTTAAGAACAACCTTATCAATATAATTCAATTGTGTGATGAAATTTATCTTGTGAAATTATCGAATGTTAAATGTAATATTCTATGATTATAAGGTATTTTTATTTTTATTTTTTATATATTCATGAGATTTTATACACTTTAAACATACAAGACCTTAGAGTCCAATATCTATCTTTCCTAAGTGAAATGGATGATCAATCTGGGTTATGGAATAAAAGGTTAGAAAACTATAATGTTATAAATTTAGAAAAACTTTACCAGAAATGAAAAGTCTAATATCTATTGAAGGTTATGTTTTATTCTTATAATGATTGTGAACATTATCAATTTGTAAAGAAGCATAATTCCATCCTTAAATATATTAGTGAAGTTTTAACTACTAATGATTTACATTTAGTTTATATAGATTTATTTATTCCAACACAAACTAGATATTTTAGAGGAATATACTATGTATATGTCTAGGATAATGACTACACTAGATATATCTTGGTCTATTTTATTGAGAAAATGATATAATCATTTTTTTTGTTTTAAAATATTTGTTCCCAATTTCAAAATTAACAAAAGTATACTTTTAGTCACTATTCAAAGTAATAATGGTGGAGAATTTACAAATTCTCATTTTAAAACATCTTTTAGTAAAAAAGGGATAATACATAACTTTTCATCTCCTAGAATACCTCAGTAATATTGTGTAGTTGAATGGATAAATGGAGTACTTCATGAAATTACAATAACCATGTTGAGTGAAAACTCATCTAATAAACATTTTGGGATTGAATTTGTTATTACATCATGTTATACAATAAATTTATTCTTAATTATAACTTTTATTAATAAACTCCATATTAGTAGTGGTTGGGAAGAAAGCCAAAACTTTCTTACTTCATAGTTTTTAGATTCAAAGTATTCATTTTTAATACTAATGATAATTAACATAAATTTTCCCCAAAATAAGATGAAGGAATTTTCCCTGTATATTCTATAATAAGTAAGGAATATCATGTTTTTAATAAAATAAAAAGTAATATTGAGGAAATAGTTTATGTTAAATTTGATAAAATTTACCCTTTTGTTTTTAAACAGCCCTGAAAAAATCTTTATATGATCTTTCTAAAACTATTTTTCAACCCAAGTTGTAGAATTCTCTACATGAGAGAATAACTAAATAATTATTTTTAGAAGTTATTCCTCTAGAATAAATTCAACATGTTATTGAATAACATCATTTTAAAAATCTAAGAAATCTGACAATTTTATGAAATCAACCCACTAATAATATCATCGGTGATGTAGTTTAAACATTGAAAACTAGAAGTTCCTTAAGAAATGAATATGAAAAATGTGCATTATTATTATAATTTTAACCAAAGACTCCTGATGAGGCTTTATGTGATAAATATTGGATAAAGGATATATATTATGAACTCAATGAATTTGAGAGGAGAAAATTTTGGACTTTGGTATTGCGTCTTAAAGATTTTACTATTATTGCAGTAAAATGGGTTTTTCATAATAAACATGATGAATATGGAATAATTGTAAGAAATAAGAAAATACATGTTGTTAAAGGATATAATCAACAAAAATAAATAGACTATGAAGAAACTTTTCTATGGTAGCTATATTTTAATCTATTCATATACTTCTAGCCTATACACCATTCTAAAATTTTATAATTTTTCAAATGGATGTGAAATTTACTTTTCTAAATGGATATATATATATATATATATGATGAAGTTTATTTAGAAAACCCACCTATTTTGGACAAAAAAATTAGATAATGTTTTTAGGATTACTAAGGCACTCTATGGGCTTAAACAAGTGTCAAATTCCTAGTATGATTGACTTATCAAATTATTATTACAAAAAAAATGTGTTAAGGGACCTATTGACCCAACAATTTTTATTAAAAATGTTTTTAATGAAACAATCATTGTTAAAATTAATTTTGATGACATTAAATTTGGCTGAAATCAAAAATCTAATTTTTTATTCCTTTTTGGATATTATGAAGTCTAAGTTTGGAATAAGGATGATGGGAGAACTTAGGTTTTTCTTAGGTTTTCCAATTTCTCCATAACCATAAGGAATGTATTTATCTCGACAAAGGTATATAAAATATTTACTAAAAAGATTATTTATGAAAATTATAAGAGTACTAGTACTCTAATAAAAACTCAAAAACATTAGATCTTGATGAAACTTGGAAACCATTTCATCAAAAACTTTTTAGGGGAATGATTTTTAGTCTACTATATCTTATAAATAATCATCTAGACTTAATGTTTTATGTTTTATTATGTTTGATAATTCAAGATAATCCAAAAGAGTTACATATTAAATTATTTCAATTAATTTTTCATTACCTTAATGTAACTATTGATCTTAGGCTATTTTATTCTTCTATAAATGAGTTTTTGTTTAAAATATTTTTACATTCTGATGTTAGAGGATGTAAAATGGAAAAAAAATGTACATTTGTAACTTCTCATTTATTTAGAGAATCTTTAGTCTCTTGTTTTTATAAAAAAAGTACTCAGTATCACTTTCTAATATAAATATGAAAATGTAGTGGCTATAATTTTTTGTGATCAGGTGTTGTAGATGCGACACATACTTGCTGATTTTGACATAATATTTAGAAAAACATTTATTTTTTGTGATAACACAATTTCTATAACTCTTAGCAAAAACCTAGAATATCAATCCTGGGCTAAGAACAAATATATAAACACTATTTCCTTTGGGATCAAAAATAAAAGGGAGATATTATTTTACAATTTATTTGAATAAAAGAAAAACTTATTGATATTTTAACAAAACCACTCAATTCTTATAGATTTTAATACATTGAAAAAAATCTTCAAATGATTAACATAAATTAATAATTTATCTACCTCATGTTTATATATATCTTTCTTTTAAATTACACTGTGAAATATGTGGACAACATTTTTCATTTTTTTGAAATTTTTTCAAAAATTTTACTTAAAATTTTATAATTTTTTTTATTATTCTACTTATGTTTTACATAAAAAAATTTGAATTTTTTTTAGAAACTAATTAAGTTTAATAAGACCAAGATCCATCTAAAATGTATCAAAAAACTCTTTACTCTTTTTATAAAATCAATAAGTATAGATTACGAGAAAAATATTTTTAAGAAAATTTATTAAAAAAATTCTATGCAAAGTAAATCTTTCAAACCTTTTTATATATTTTTTATAATTTTTATAATATTATTTATAATATTTCTAAAAAAATGTTACAAAATCTTAAGTTTCATTAGAATAAATTTCTTTTTGAATAATATTTTTCTAATTTCCTAATAATTGTTACAAACATTTGATACTTTGATAACATAAAATTTAATAAAAATATTTATTTCATCATATTTCAAATTTCAGATCTCAACCATTGGTTTTTATAGATTTTTTCTATTTATTGCATATGTTTAGAAGTTGTGTCATCTCTCTTATTGAATATATATATAGGATAAGTTGGTCACAACTACTTTACTTCTTGAATTCTGATGATATCTCTTATTATCATGATTTCATTTTATATGATCTATTTCAAGCTCATCCGATATTTCTAATTTTCCCAATTAAAGTTCATGTAATCCTCAGATGATTTTATTGATAGGTAATATTTTTATGAAATATTGATAGAAAGAAAGTGGTTTGAAAGTTATGATTCATTATTGAAGTCGAAAATTATTTTCCAAGGGTGGAAATCCCTATGTATTTCAAAAGAATATTTTGATTTACATTACCCTACTATTTTATGTGAGTTTTATATAAAGACTAGTTTAATGAAGTTGATAGCCAAAAAAATGTACCATTTAATTTTCTTTTGAAAATCCTAAAACCTGAATATCAAAAAAGTTAATAATATGGTTGAAATCTAGCTTAAAGGAGATGATACTATTATTACACATAAGTTTCAAAAGATGATTGGAACCTTCAAGAAAGAAAGAGCTGAAATTTCATTATTTCCTACTTATGAGAAATATAGAAATCAAACTCATATTTCACTAGATGTGAGGATTTTCTCTTTTTGGATAAAAACTAACTTAATCCCTAGAAAATTAAAAAGGTATATGTTTAAGGTACAATATATCTATTTTCTATACTTTCAATCAAATATGATATAATTAAACATAGTAAGGTTTATGTTTAGCATTATTGAGGATGTTAAGACTAGAAAAATGAAGTTGAAAGTTATTTTTTACGATAAATTTATTGAAAATGTTTTTTAAACCATCATAAAGTAATAAAAAAAATTATAATTAATGAGTTTTATAATGGTAAGTGAATTCATATTTTAGAGAATAACCAATTAAAAAATGAATCTCATCTTGTTCTTTCCATGAAAAAATTTCTAAAAAATCAAAAAAAAAAGTTAATCCATTAGTAAAGTTGAAAATATCTAAGAGAAAACATTGGAGAAATAAAGAACTGGTGAAAACTATCATCTCATACTAATAAATAAATATAAAACTATGTATAAAAAATATTTTACCAAGTTCATTAAAAATAAGGGAGAAAATAATGGTGATAGTTGATCATTAGGATTAGATGTGATAATGGATTCGGCTCAAATTGGGAAAGATTATAAAAATATAAGAGAAGAAAAAAAAAGAGGAAATATGATAATGAAAAGAAATAAAAATCATAAAGAGACCTTTAAAAAAATTAAAGTGCCCATTCTAGAGTTGGAACTATAGATCAAGAAAATTAAGAACGAGTTTTGGTTGAAAAAGATTTACTGAATCTAATTTCAATTAAACCCTTGTCTATAGTACCTCCAACCATTCAAACTGAAGATTATTTGTCCTTATAAAAGTGAAAAGGTAAATATATTATTTTATATGAATGACATTTAGATACTAATCAAATTATTGGGAGATTTTTTGAAGAATGGATTCTTTAATTATAAAATTTTGTTGAAAAAGGTAAAAAAGTTGCTCTTCCTAAACAATACTCTCGTATACAAGGGAAGAAAATGTTAGAGAAGAAATATTAAATTGTTGAAGAGTTAAGAAAAAAATTAGATATAGAAAATATGTTGGCTGAAAACTCATCTTCACTATCTATTCATTTTGATAAAGTTACTTCTCTTAGTTACCATGAAGATCAATCTTTAGAAAAGAAAGAGAGTGAATCCAAAGTAGAAACATTATAAAAATATTTTTTTGATCAATAAGTTGATTTTATAGATATTTATAAATATCAATTTGAAAAAATATAATAACTCATATGATCTAGACCAGTAACACATTTTTTCCATACATTTCTTCTAATTAAATAATATTTTCTTCGAGTAACAGCATCAAAAGAATGTAAATGAAGATGAATTACTTTAATGAAGTAATAAAAATTCTTGATTAATATTTCCATTTCATTTCTGGTATCTATGAATTTTATAAGTACATTCAAGTAAATATTTAATTCTAGGAAAAAATCAAGTTCCCTTAATTGAACAGTAGAAACAGTTATCTGAAATGAATATGGGTTCAATGATTTTAGGAGAAAATAAAATTTTAAATTCAAAAATCTCAAAAGAATTGTAAAGAGGATAAAACATATAGAGGGTGACATCATGTTTTGGTTTAGAAAGTCGATGGAATTAAAATATCAAAATAATATACTTCAAAGTTTTAAATTAGTATCAACTTACATGTATGTGAAATTTCATGGGTTATAGATAATCTAAATTCTCTCATAATGTAACTAGATGATGAGATATCTAAGAAAGAAAATAAAATAAAATAATTAAAAGAAAAATTTGAATATTTGAAGTCTATTATTCCTAATTTAGATAACATCTATGATGATATCAGGAAAATGAAGGAAATAATTAAGAAACTCTCTAAAAAGATTGAATTTTCTCTGGAATTCTCAAACCTTTTGAAATTATCAACCTTTTTTGTTTGATTTTTTTAAAATTTCATAGATGATTTAATGGAATGTTTGGTTGTTTTTCCAATATCATTGGATTAAAAATTAGTTATTTTTAATATTTTTATAACATTTTACTTATCAATTTTTTATATGGACTTTTTTATAAAATATCATATAATACATTCTACCTCCTAACGAGCTTTTAGTAAATCAAAAAGGGGGAGAAAGGAAAAAATTATAAAATCTTGAGTAAATGAGGAGAAAGGTAGAAATTATAATTATTTAGGATAAAGGAAAATGGGAAAATACATTAAAGTTATAAAAGTCAGGGGTAGTTAGTTTTTGGATGTTTTAAAAATAATTATTTTCTTTAAAATGTTTTGTTTTGTGCATTTTAAAAAGGGGAAGATTTTAATGTTGAAATAATAATTTCACCAATTTATAACCTTACTTTTAAAAAACAAAATCCACTTCCTTAAAATATTATAAATTTCTAAATTTTATTCTTTCCAAGTACTTAAGATATTTTGTAGGAATGTTTAATATTTTACCAGATGGAACATATCACTTCCATCACATGGAACATTCATAAAGTATACCCAAAAAACTTGTACTATGTATATTGGATGGATGGTTAATAAGTTCACCGAATATATTTCTATAAATTATATTAAATTTAGTATAATTAATCCCACTGGACAAGGTTCTTCCAAATCTAAAGACAGACTTTATCTAATAGAGGAAGACTTGTCTACTTTATGAAGTTTTATAAAACCTACTGAATGAACAAATACATACACTCCACCAAAAAGATATATCTCATTCCATTGGACTAAACCTACATATATTGTAGTGCTATAAAATATGAAAACTTTCATATGGAGATTTTGTGCTTAACGTTCTAAGTTAAGAAGGAGTTTGTATGGTGTCATTGAAACGACGTTTGAGAAATACATAATATGATTGGGATTAAATGTATAAATAGAAGTTTCATTCTAGGAGGAGGGAGATTTTATATCCCAAACGACTTAAAGTTTTTGTGAAGAGTTCTCAACATCTTTTTACTAGGGAGTTCTTCATTGTAATATTTATAGATTTTTTCCTAAGGAATCTGATTGTGAGGATGCTATTGTATAGGCCTTAAGATATTTTATTGTAATAGTTATGTTTGATCAAGGGATCGTATGGTTGAGAGGAAAAGGTTTATTCTGGTCAACCTGGTGGGGATTCCTAAGGCTATGTAAATATAATCTTTGTCTATTATTTATATTAAGGTAATTATTGGTGTAATGAAAATAGATCTTTAAGATAAAGTGAATATCATGGATACCTTCAGTCTTGTTAAACACTTCTTAAACATTAAAGGTTAAATTTTGGATCTTTCTTATAAAAGTTTTGTAAGTTTTATTATATAAATCATATCAATTTCGTTTTCCTATTTTTATAAGTTCTTAATTATATTTTTCAAGTTATAAGAAAATTTTATATTCATTATTATAAACTCTTTCTTACTCTATGTATAAAATTAATTGGTAAAAAACTAGGTCAAATGAATTTATAAAATAGGTTTATAAAAAATTGACATCTTTATTTTTATAAAATATAATTAACCCCCCCCCCCCAATCTCTTTTAGATAACCATATACTCTTTTAATAGTACATCTAACACATATTATTTTAATAGGGGATTTAATCTTACTATCTTATCAAATGTTAATACTGAGTCAATGAATTCATTATTTATTTTATAAATCACAATATACTTTATATTACAATGATCTAACTTGATTTTTTCAATTATTCTATTATAATAAACCTCCAGTAACTAAAATATCATATATTTCAAATGTTTTTATGAAAATTTGATAATATAAAGATTTATACCAAATTTGTTCCATCAAATTTAGAAGCACTATAGTAGTGCATATCTGACTCATTGGTTGATGGAGAAACATGTTGATTCTATAGAAATATGATGAAGTTTCTTCTAATATAGTTACAAGTAACTTTGAATTTTGTGTAATTTGACCATTGGAGTTTGTTATAACATTACCTGTAAATAAATCCTCACCTCAAGAATTCACACTCATATACATAAAGAGCATTATGAAAGTTGATATTCATTTTTAAACTCGCTAGTTTTTATTGTTGAAATCACTTCTAGTTAGAGTAATCTTTTTATTTTTGATTGTTTCTGTTATGAGATTTCATTATGTGAGGATTTACCTATAAATCAATTTTAAATTTCTATTGTAATCATTTTTCTACCAATAATGTGTGATCAAGGTCTTATGAGTATAGGAAGACATAGGAATTTCTAATCATATGATCGAGGGATAACATGGAAAGGAAGACATAACTCAAGAAATTATAGTGTATAGAAGTGAGATGCTACCAAAAGGATTATTCAATCTCTTATGTAGGTAGTTAGACATAACTTCTTATGGATATAAAATTAGAGATATCCTATAATAAGTTGGAAGTTTTTGATACATTAGACTTGATCTATAGATCTATCAATCACTTCGGTTTAAAATTGAGGTTTTAATAAATATTATTTTAAATGATTATTTTTTTTCTAACCATTATTGTGTGTCTAATTTTAAAATCTCATGGTATTATTTCTTGAATTAACATTTATTTAATTCTAAAATTATTTTTTGTAATATAATTAATTTAAAATTCCAATACCTTAACTTTTTCATCTTTAATTTGAAATATTTTCACATTATTTTCTCTGTGGAAATTGTATTTCATATAGTTTATATTTAACATACTTTAGTTTTTTACTTGATCATTAATTAAAATAACTGAAAAAATTAATAGTTATAGAGGTTTAAAATTGTAATTTTATTTTAAAACTATAATTCACTCCCCCCTCATATATTTCATTTAACATTATACATTATAAAAAAATTGGTTTCAAATGAGTTCATTGCCTTGATTATAATATTAAATTGTTATTTCCATTAGTTTATCATATTTTAAACTCAATTTCCTTAAATTAACCATGTTGGTAGAGAAAATATATTTTTTTGATGGCAGGAGTACCTGTTGGATTGCTCAAAAATTTAAATCTGAACAAACATCCTATTTTTTATAGAGATAATTATGATTACTAGTGTGATCGTATGAAATCCTATATCATTAATATTGGAGTCAATAAATTCATTATCTTTATAGGAAACTATAATTTTCTAGAGAATAATATTGTTCAATTCAATCAAGAAGAACATTTTTAATATCAGGTAAACAATAAAGTTTTAAATACTATATTATGTTCTATGGTGAGAAACATCCATATCTAGATATATTCATGTGAAATAAAAAATTAAATTTAGAAGATGTTGGAGATAAAAAATTTTGGAACTACCAAAGTTTTAGAAACTCACACAGCTATGATAAGAGCTGAATATCAATCTTTTGAATTTCTACCTAGGGAAACTATAACACAAATGCATCAATACTTTACAAAAATAATAAACTATTTATAATAATTGGGTAAAAATAGTTATTATGATATATAATTATTGAAAAGATCATTGATATTATTCTAAAATAATTGGAGTCTAATAGGACAGAAATTGAAGCCCCAAAATATTTTACAAATTTAAGTATGGATGACTTAATTAGAATATTAATTCAGTATAAGAGTAGAGTTAGATGATATTTTGAAAAAAAATTAAAGTAAAAATGGAGTGCAATTTTATTTTTCTTTAGGTGACCCTAATCCCAGTACCTTTAATACTTGTACTAATAATTATAAATATATTATTTAATATATGAAAAGTTTGCATTCAAATAAAATTGATTAAAACATAACAATAATTAACGTGCTCTAATTTTAATATGAATGAATAAAAATTTTATTAATTAAAATTTATAAAGTTTTCATCTGAAAGATGGGAAAGGTTGAATATGAAAGAAGTAATATTCAGAAGTTATAAGATTTAAATGTAGGAAGAAATGTTATATAAAACATGATTATCCTAAACTAAAGAAGAAAAAAAATAAAGATGGTAATGTATTCTAAAAGAAAAAGGAATGAAAATATTGAATAATTTAGATACCTAGAGCACTAGTGATAGTGAAACATCTTCAGAAAATTCATTGGATGAAAGTGGATTGGGAAGATAAAAAATAATTCGTTTCACTCAAAATATTTAGAGGAATGAGAATTAATTTTTGATAAATGTAACTAAAGTTTTCGACCCACCATGGTGCATGTCTTCTTCAACCAAAATCATGGAAAGAAATTCAAGAAGCCCTACCGACCATACGAAAAGGAACATTTAGATGCTGAGTTGAAACTTCTTGGAGAGTATGGGCTGATGTGCAAAAGAGAGTTATAGAGGGTTCAATATTACATCAATAGAATTCGGAGTAATGAAAGAAATATTTTAACTCTTAAGGAGAATAATCCGTGAAGGATATTTGAGGGTGAATCCCTACTCCAATGGATGGTTAGATATAGGCTTCTGGATTAGACCCAGAATAAGTTGGATTGTGTCTTGGATCTAACAGTGGATAACTTCCTCGAGATCCATCTTTAATCTCTTGTATTTAAAGATGGCATGGCAAAATAAATTCACCATTCTCAATTTCTGATAAAACAGAGGCATATTAGGGTGGGGAAAAATTAGTGAATGTTTCATCGTTCCTAGTAAAGGTAGACTCATCCAAACACATTGATTTCTCACTAACAAGACTGTTTGGTGGGGGTGGCCTGAAAGGGTGAAGATAAAGAATCAGAAGGTAACTATGAAGAAAGCGGTTGTTGGGGGTTATACAGATGAGGAGGACGAGGATTAGACTTATCATAAAGTAACTAAATAATCTTTTAAAAAATTTGAGTCTTGATTCTAAATTTACATAATAATACGGATGATGGCTGTTAAAAATCATTGGAAAGTGATAAAGATGATCCATCAGAAGTTGAAAATTTTAATTCATTAGAATATTAAGAATATTTTCCTACTATATCTGAAATGGAAAGATATGAAGCCCTTATTATTCAAGAAAATAATAACTTGAAAAATACCTATGATTTTTATGAAAAAATGTTATTAATTCTAATAATAAAAATTGAAATTAACTTTATAAATTTAAAAACATTTGACTAAATTATATTTAAAAACTAATTATTTTATAAATTTTATTGATCATAATTTAGTTTATTTGAAATCCAATAAATATAATCATAATATGATTATTCAATATAAATAAAAAAATTAAAATACACTTTTTCATACATTAATTTAGGTAAAGGAAATTTTGAAAAATTGTATTAACAAATAATACCCTCTAGAAGATTAAGTGGAATAGGTTTTAATTTTGATAAACCTTATTTTCAATCAAACTATTATATACATAAAATTGAATATTCATATATTAAATGTCAAATAGGTGGTCATTGAAGTATATATTAATCATTAAAAAAATTAGTATTTTGGTTTTCCTAAATATTTTATATTAGAATGACTATAAGTTGTACAACATAAAAGTACTAGATATTTGTGGGTTCCTAAAATTTTATTTTCTAATATTACTAGACCCAAACATGTTTGGGTACCAAGAACAAAGCATAGTATTTTTAAAAAAAAAATAAAATGAGTACCATCGGCATAAATAAATGGTATATAGACCATGGTTGTTCTTGAAATATGACTAGAGACAAGTCAAACTTTAGAAATTTAAATAAATTAAAAGTAATAAATATCACTTTTAGACAAAATGTATAGGGATATAGGATTAGACACATAAGTGAACGTGATAAATGAATATAATCCATAGAAGAATGGGTATTCTGAGTGTACCATCCATATTTTTGAAAACATTCTATAGGAATGTGTCCTTGATTTTGGTAGATCATGGAAGATTCATCTCATGATTATATTTTTTTCCTATAAATGTAGTTATCATCGTTGATTCAGATGTACTATTTTAAATATCTATACACAAGCCATGATGATTTACTATGTGTTTTCTAGAGTAAAAGGATTCAATAGTTATCATTCTATGTATCATGTTGGTGATATCAAATCATATTCATCTGATCAGGAAGTGTTTAAAAACATCTCAGATTAGGAAAAGATCATATGTTGATGAATAATTTCATCCTAAATAATTCATGGTGGATGACTATGTATTTTTGTGAGTGTCTCCACATCTTGACTTTTTCATATTCAGATCTAGGGGAAATTGGCACACAGTTATGTGGGGACACTCATCATTGTCAAGAGGACCTGCATCATGTAATATCAGTTATCACTTACTAAGACACAAAGTGATTTGCATGATGTGATCCATATATTTTATCTCTAATGATACCATCTTGATTAATCTCATAAGATTGAAGCTGAGGATGTGGAGTTGGGGGAAGATTCATGATTCAATGAGGGATTATTTTAGATAGTGGGTCAGAGTGAGAAGACTCTTTATCGAAAGATGGTTCTATTGGTAGACATGCATTAGTATCATAGTAATATGCAAGAGTATTTATAGTTTTGAGAGTCTAATATAAGGGTTCAATGGTAGGATTATTTCATTGGAGAGGCATACTTAAGTTCAGTGATGCATCCTGGGGATGATCTTCTCTATGGTGGGGAAGTTGCAACACTTCACATATATAAGAGGTATTATTTATTATATTTTTATATTAAACCTCATGTATTTTGGTCTTTCCTAGGTTCTTGATGGGTCAAAGTGGTCCGGGTTCATGTTTATAGGAAAAGGGCTGGTGATGTAGAAATATTAAATATATTATATTTCCTATGATAACATCAGTGGTGGTCTACTAGTGTTTTAGTGGAGTTATGATGAGACTTGTTCTATTTTTTAGTTTAATTTAAATTAATTAAATGGATTTAAATTTTCCAAAATGAGGTGTTAACCTCATTTTGATCCACATGTTGCTACTCCATGATAACCCAACTCCATCCCTTTATTCTTAACCCATCCAATTAGTTCCCCTTTATTCTTGACATGATTAAGGTATCATATATAGTAGGGGAGTTTCAAGGGTAATACTAACACTCCACTTACCTTTATTCCATGATTTCCTTGATTTTTTACCATGCATCGATTGTTATTCATAATTCAACAATTTTTTTAGGTTTCCCAATTTTGGAAATTTAAGGCTGAATCAACTGGGGATCTTTAATGAGAAGAACCATGTTAGTTCTAGTTAGGTGGTATCTAACAATGAACTATATTATATACCTTTTTTATTTATCATACATGATCTACATGCTAATTTGAAATTGACCTAAATTTAATGATAATAATTTCTATTAACCTCATCTGAGTAGAGTACGGATGTCTAGGGCCACAATAGACCCTTTAGTTAATATATCTTGATTACATGGTCACTGATAGCCATTCTCTTGAATTAAAATGTATTATACCTTTTATTTATTACATGATTCATTTGAATAGGTTCTGATGCCTTTAATACACCATTGGGATTAGGAGAAATATGAAAATGGAAAGGGTTGTCTTTGGCTTAAACCATATGGAACTAGTTTATTCCCCTTAGCTATTTTTGGATAGATTATATATTCATATAGTTTAAGTATTTCTTCCCCATTATCTTGAGCATATTGTGGTAGGTGAATCCTTTATTATGGTTTTGAAAATTCATCAATTACACAGTGAATGAATTATCTTACTTTTTTTGGTTTTAGTGATATTCTAAACATAGAGTGAAATGATTGTATTATATTATTAAGATTTTTTTTGTACGCTTTTTTTGGTTATATATGTTTGATGATATAACCTTCTATTATTGGTTATTATGATTGGGATATAATTCCTACTTATATCATATTTTCTATGATAAGGGACTCTATATCGATTTTAATTTTTTTTCATGTCTAGGACACTATGTATGTGGTAATGGGATGAAATACTCATCTAACTCTGATAATGATGTGTATGGGATGATATGCCTAGTTATCCACCACTACCCTTGTAAGTCTCACATACTGACGTAAATAGACACTTACAATGAAAGGGATGTACCCATGTGATAATTTAGATGATGGGACATGATTAACTCTCTAATGATGTGGCCAAGTCGAGGGATTTTTTTCCCTCTTGAGATTATACCGATGACTAGGGACATTGTTCTCTATTTTGATGATAATTTTATTGGGACATGATTCATATTTCTATATGTTGGTTTGATAATGTTATTCTTGCAATTGTGACTATGTTATCAATATGTACTACCTAAGTATCATGGATTATGATATCATGGAGATTTCCCTCTATATTGGATATGATATTAAGGAATGCAGGAAATATATTGGTCATTATGTTATGAAAAGATATTAAGACCATCAACTATAACATGAGATGTGACTCCTAGTCAATTATTATGCTATATGTTCAAATACACCATGAAACTAATCTATGAAAATTATTATTAATCCTAAGTGGTTGTGTAACACCTATGGTTCTAAAATATTTATTATTACTTGTATAGATTGTTTACTTTAATTTAGGATCATATCACATTGTAAAAGAACTCACTTATACTAGTTAAGTATAGGGGAACCATTTTTGGTGGCCTATTGAATTGTAAAACTCCTTACTTAGGGCATTAGTACCAAAGTATAATTTATGGTTTATGTTCCAAGTAGGGTTAGGGGACCTATAGTAGATAGATGAGGTATGGAGCATGGAATGATCTATGATATGGGACTAGGAATTGACTTGAGACTAGTTTTTTCAATCAACTCTTGTGTTTTTGAATATTTTTATTATTGTGGTATATGATTTACCTATTGGATATCATGTTCATATTAATTTGACCATATGACATTACAACTACTCATTATATTATATAATGGGTAATTTTAACAATTTATATGGGATTTATGTATGATGAATTTTTTTATTATTCTTTTATATATGTGATAACAAGTATTACATTTCTTCCATGATGATTTATAGTTATCTTTACTTAAGATTTTATAGTCTCCTAGCTCTATATATACTCCCTCACAATTGTTCAATAGCCTCTAGTGTATGGGGGGCATTATTAAGGTGCGTGCATCCAGTTTGGTCATAAGGGAGGTGAACTAGATTGGGTATTCTACTACACTCAAACTACATGATCTAATTTTGGAATACATAATAGTATACAAAATACCAATTGGTATGACTCCCTATATATTAGTGTTTGTAAAGGCATGAAAAATACCTATTGAAATTGAAGATTATTCATTTTGGGTTGTGAAGTTTGTGAATATATATTGCATGAATATTGTAGAGAATAGGGGTCTTAGTTAAATAAACTATGGAATATTAATTAATAATAATAAATGAAATAATTATGAATAAAAAGAATAAAATACTTCATGGTAGTGTAGTAACACAAATATTTGGTGTACACGTTTTTGTAAAGATCATAAAGAATCCTTATACGGATGAAATGGATATGAAGGAGTGATTCACTCAATGAATAAGACACATATAGGGTCTCTATATGATGTATCAATTCTCATTCACTGAGGGATATAGATATCTCAAAAACATTACCTAATCTAGTGACATGGTGGTCAAAATCTCCTCTCAAGAGTAGAACTTTGATTCCAACAATTTTTAATGAAAGTATGATACAAATTTCATTTGAATTTTTAGGGTCTTCCAGAAATATTTTCAACATAAAAAGAATAGGCTATATGTTTAACACATACCTAATGATATATCATTTTAATGTATTTTATTTGATATCCCATAGAGTTAAAATAGATATTTAGATCGAAAGGTATGGTTTTTTGACGTTGGAAACATTTTTTCAATGAACTTTGGGGTAAAAAAGTAATGATAACGCTTATCCACATCCACACATGAAAAAATTGATTTATGTGAATTCGTGAATATATATAGATCCACATCGTATGTTTCCAACCATTAAACTACTTCTTTACCTATAATATGAGGCACTGTGGAAGTCTCCCACTATATAATTTCTTCTACAAAAATGTTATGTGGTGCCATAGAAGTTTCCAAGGGAAAAAGTATAAATATGAACTGTAGAATTATACCAATATGGAAGATTCTTGTTTTAAACATATTAAGTGGTTTACTGGAAGTTTCCTACTATGGTATTATTTCTACACCCATATCTATAGGGGATATAGAATTCAGTTGGTGTGAGAATTTTTCCATGATATAGCTTATTTATTGATGACACTTATATTCCTATGAGTACATAAATATTTATACAACTATACCTTGACATCCACACCCATGTATTTATATCCTATAAATATCCTATAATTTACATATTTTGGTAGGTTGGATTTTCCTGATATCTTAGCAAAGTGAAAACATTCCCTACTTGAGGAACCCCCCTTTCCCATTCATGGACTTCCACAAAACACTCAAATTTAAACATCAAGATAAAAATACTATACCTCTAGTGCATTATTATTCCAAAAATAAAAGGGTAACTTATACACAATGTGACTTTCATGATATTAAATATGGGATTCTCTCTCAATGGTTCTTTGAGGGTGAATAGAAACACTTACACTCAAGGTGTATAAAGATCTATGGATCGAGGTAATATAATTGTGGGATTCCTATATCATGTGTGTCACAAACCAACCCTGGTTGACCCTAAACCAGTCACCCAAGCCAGTCTGTGACATGACTCGAGAGGCATTCCTGATCCCCTCGGGCTGGCGACATGCGCCAGGGCATCAACAGAGGATGTGGGAACAGTCTCACCCAATATAAATAAATAAAACAGTATAAATAATATTGAGCAGTGCATAATAAATAAACCAAGTAAAGTGACTAAAAGAAAAAAAATCTAACTGAGCTCGAAGACCGAACTAACTCCGTGTGACCTTGTGGGTCACTTTCCGACTCAATGATCAAGCATCTACCTACTATAGGCCACTGGTCAGTACCATAACCTACCAGTGCAGTACTCATTCTTAGAATATTCTCTCAATATGCTAGATTCCCATGTCTTGAGTATTTGAAAAGGGGGTGAGCTGATCGATGCCAGCTGAGCATCCAATCACATACATGTATATATATATGTATGTATGTATGTATATATATATATATATAATAATAATGCACAATAGGCATCACCCCAATCCACTCCATAGGATACCCTCTTGCCTTTAAACTAATAGATCACCTGAGAGCCTATAAGTGTGGCCTCCAAAACAATCAGTCACAATCAATACAGAAGAGTTATCCCATGAGGGTTTTCATCAAAACAATTGCATCATTTTCCATAATAATCCAAATGGTAATTAAACACATTTCACAATCACCACTTTAAAAAGAAACCAAAACTAGTTTGAAACCCTTTTAAGGAACCCCAAAATGTTATTTCACAAGCTTCCAGTATCCTTATAAAAACCAAACCAAAACATTTTATTTTTTTCAAATAAACCATAAGAACCAACTGAGAAATTTACCAGTGACAGATGTCTTATTTAATAAAAGGCAACATAAATTTATAATAAAAGGTGATTTATCAGTGACACATGAATTAATAATATTTATCACATAAATAGGGCGCAAAAAATCGGGAAATAGATGAAAATTAAAATTTTAAGGTAGTGAAATGGTAAATCCTACCTCAATACCAAGGTGTGACGATGGTGAAAGCTCAGAAACAAAGTGTGACAATGGAACTCACTCAGAAACACCCCGTGCGGGTCCTAAAAAGTCAAACCAACCAAACAACATTTAATTAAAAGAACCCCTAATCAAAACGAGGTGAATATATATATATATATACATACATACATATATATATATAAGTGATATTTTCACCAGAAGGAGAGACGCACCGGTAGGGAATCGTGCAGGCAAAGGCGATGCATCGGAGGAGGTTCTTCGGTGTTGCGTGTGTCAGTCGGAGGAGGTCTGTGCGACTAAAAGCAGGCTGATCGGGGCTGCGGGTAGCTGGGAAAGAGATTGGGTCAGATGGAGAGGTTACTACCATTGAAGAAGGGAGGTCTGGCGCTGGCGGGAGGCCCCACCAGAGGAGGGAAGGTCGGCCGGGGGTGTTGCGTACCGAGCAGGGGGTCCGATGGGGGCTTCAACACTAGAAGAAGGAGGCCAGGAGAATAAGGGGGTCACACACTGTTGTTTCTTGGAAATAGGGATGCAAGGTAGGGGTGCGGGTCGTGGGGAGGGTGGTGTGGCGCCGCTAGACTGGAAGGCCAGGCAGGTGTCGCTGGTTATTGCAGAGGAGGAGGAGGGAGGGAGCCACCGAAGGAGAAGGGAGGCGGGCTGCGATCAGAATGAAGGGGGTGCGGGTGTTGCGTAAATGAGCGCTGGGAGTCCAGGGCGCAGCGGTTGTGTGTGGCGCATGCAGGGGAGGGCACCGGGGGAGAGAAGAGTTGGGCGGAGGTGCTGTGCTGCGAGGGCTGTCTGGGGTGCGCAGGTTCGTCTGGGGCTGTGGGTTGCTCAGGTGCAGCAAAGAGGGTCGGCATGAGGGTTACAGCGCTAGTATTAGGCAGAGAGGAGTTTAGGGGTCTTGCGCCGAAGGAGGGGGTGGTCACTGCTATGTGCGGGAGCAGGAGATGGCTTCGGGGGAGGAGTATTGGTCGCTGGTGGGTGTCGTGGCCCTGCGTGCTGGAGGGAGAGAGGAGGCTGGACAAGGAAACTGCACAAGGAGAGGAGTAGGAGGGCAGATCCGGAGGGTATGGGGGAGAAGAACAGGAGTTAGGGAATACACAGGGGACACCCTCATGGAAGAAGTGGGAAAAGGAAAAAAATAAAGAAAAAAAGGAAAAATAATAAAATAATAAAATAAAATCAAAGTAAAAAATTTAAAAAAAAATGACACTAATATTAATAATAATCATAATAATAATAATAATAATACTATTATTATTATTAAGAATAAAAAAATAACCTTAATGATAAAATATAAATAATAAATGAATTCATATCATTTTAATAATAATAAAAATGAATGGCCCCGCAGTTGCATGGGCGAAGTCGCACGGCGTCACAGTCCACTCATGCTTCCAATGACGTCGAACCCAAAATGCGCACTTTTTATCAAAAACTTAGAAACCTTGTCTAAGACTCACCTCAGACCTAGAAGAAACATTTAAAGGTAGAGAAATAATTAAAATAAAATAGAAACATGGGTTGGGTGTGATAATTCTCCCCACCATAACGCTTTTCGTCCCTAGAAACCCACGATATCATCCAGCTGGTCGATCAACACTTAAGGATTCCACATAACATGATCCAACCTCTTAACGCATGGTCATTCCATCGACCACCAATAGGAGTTAACCCTATTTCCCAAAACAAAACACCACCATAGGGGAGGCTTGAACGGACTCCCCACCATAAGAATTCAACTAGTATTTGGACTGGGCCTTACTCAAGCTTAAATAAACACACCAAGAACACTTAAACCATTCAGTCTTGTCCTAGAGGAATAGAAGATGAACGGAAACTCCGTACAAACCTTAAAGGGAACAAACACTAACATTGTGTGAGGGATAAGTCCATCGTGATCTTTGCGTCAAGAGGATAATTACATGACCAAGAAACCATAATAGACACGCTAAAACTACCTCACCGCAACGATAGAGGCACAACCTTAGCCAAACTTCTTAAAATTCCCCAGGGGTTCCTGACTACACGTCGACTTCACTCCGAGGCCTTTTAGCTAGAGTTCTGATGGATGAAGCATCTTCTACCTCATTGTCAGGTTATGATAATCCCAATAAGAAATACACATATTTTGATTTGTCAAAGGAAAAGACAGAGTTTTAAAATGAAAACCATGCTGACATTGAAACCAGAGTTTATCAAAATACCCACGACATTCCCATACATTTCAAACCTAAAAAAACACCTATATAATAGCCACAATAAGATATCCCCAATAGCACATTACTTATGAGAACTTCCTCTGTGACGCTTTCTAGTGATGCCTCATTAGAATCATTATAAGTGAACCAAATATCTGCAAACATGATAGGGCTTAGGAGTACTTGGGCACGATGACTTCTTGTGACCCAGATTACCACACTGATAACAAATGAAGGTCTCTCACTCTGAAGAGGTTGATGAAAGATCCTGATGCCTTTTGATTCCATGACCTTCTCCATGAACTTTCGATCGCTTACTCTTCTTCTTATTGTAAGTCTCCCCACTAATTCTAAGAATTGAAGGAGGGAGGATGACTTCCAACACTCCTATCATCATGGCTTCAACATGAAAAGCTTTTCTCACCACATCATCAAATGATGTTAGGTTGGATAGTGACACCTTCGACTATAGATCAGGAAGGAGACCCGCCTCGAAGCATTGAGCCTTCATGGATTCATCTGTGGCATACCCTAAATCATAAGGGACTAGCTCCACAAAGCACTGGAAATATTCCAACACGAATCTATCACCCTACTATAAACAATACATCTCTATCCTCTTTCTCTCCCTTTCTTCTTCAGAGAAATACTGATGAATGAATAAGGCCTTCAAAAACTCCCAAGTAAGCTCTTGACGGGGCTTGTTTCGAGACTCCGACTTCCACCACATCCACGGTGAACCTTCAAGAATGAAAGTTGAAAACTTGAACTTCAATGACTCGGGATACTCAATGAGGTTAAATTCCCTTTCAATCTTCCACATCCACTCCTCTGCTGTGGAAGGGTCTGCTCGACCATAGAAGATAGGTGGATCTAGCTTCCAAAACTCAAGCATAAAATCCTTAGGCTGATCGACTGTACTATGATCACACATTGAAGCTTCAAAGGGATAACTGTTGGACAAGAGAAGTCAAAAACCCAATCAAGTCCAACACAATAAATAAAATACTCAAAATAAAATACCACATAGATGAAAATCTATAAACAAAAGGAAAAAAGCTATCATAACATCAAAACTTTCCTTTTGAAAACATTTTTAATTTAAAACAAGATTGGTGGGTTAAACCCTCACCATTGGTATTCTTTAGAGTCTCACTCATATACATGTCTTTGTGCCACCCCGGGAATCCATCTTCCATACTAAGCATTAATCCACATTCCCACACATCACTATGAATGTGAGCACCCCTAGGAACACCAATGCCAAAACAAAACAACTTCATTTTTTTTCTTTTTCAAACCATATTTTCCTGATTCAAAATTTTCAGAAGTCAGAAGAGACCCAAAACAACTCAAATAGGGAACTAGTGTCGGTAGGTGACTTGACCATATCGTTGGCGGCCATATTCCAATCACATCACCGACATAAAGAGTCTATTTGGACCACACCATAGCTCCACATGGATTGACAGGTCGTGCGGCTTATGAGGACTATTAGCCCGACTCCCTTTCACATATCCCAATAACAAAACACTCCATAAAAACCCAAAGAAAATAATTAAACCGGAATTTCCCATGGAAACCTGAGGGTCAGAACGAGAAAGAGTTTGTGATGCTCTTCTTGCACTTACCCCTCAAGTATCGACAATCCTACTCCATCTACCTTGACATAACAAATAACAACGGGTGATCTGAAAAGCGAGGTCTGCTAAGAGATGACCTCTTCTGATACCATTTTTTCATGAACCAACCCAGTTCGACCCTAAACCGGTCACCCAAGCCGGTCCGCAACATGACCCGAGAGGCATTCCCGATCCTCTCGGGCTGGAAACAAGTACCAGGGCATCAACAGAGGTTGTGGGAACAATTTCTCCCAATATAAATAAATAAATCAATAGAAATAATACAGAGCAGTACAGAATAAATAAACCAATTAAAGCGACTAAAAGAAAAAACACTAACCGAGCTCAACAACCGAACTAACTCTGTGTGATCTCATGGCTCACTCTCCGACTCAACGATCAAGCATTGCCCAAGGTGAGCGCACTCAAGTTATATCCTACATAAACACTAAAAATAGAAAAGAACTATAGGCGTGAGTAATAAAACTCAGTATGCTAGCCCTATATCTATTCCCAATGTAGTACCTTTAAAATAAAAAAAACATTCATTTTTAAGTTTGAACTACAATATATAAAAGTAAGGTTTTCTACATTCTACTCAAAAAAAGTACAAACCATTGCCCTTATTTATTTCTCAAAAACCCAAGTCATTCTTTTAGTGAGACATTATCATTTTTCAAAGGGGAAGTGATGTTTACATTTTCAATTTTCACAAAAAGGAAAAACACTTTTCTTTGAAAACATTTTTCATAAGACACATTAAAACCACACATTAATTTACAATAAAAACACTACACATGAAAATGCTACAGTAGTTACATAGCAAGGGAAATGAAAAGAAAATTTACAAGTACCATATTCATCACAGCAAGTAACTGAAAGCCAACAGACATGGGTGAACCTAGGAGATCAAGAATAAACCAGAAGACACCAATACATGAGATATCATCCTTGTTGACATGTCACACATGATGAAATCAAAACGCTTAATACAATCGACCATCTTTTCTCAGGGAGGTCAAGGGAAAATCCAATAGTAATAAACCCTATATATCCACCTACTATGGGCCACTGGTTAGTACCATAACCTACTAATGAGGCACTCATTCTTAGAATATTTTCTCAACATGCCAGATTCCCATGTCTCGAGTATTTGAAAAGGGGGCGAGCCGACCGATGCCAGTTGAGCACCCAATCACAAACATGTATATATATATATATATATATATATATAATATTGCACAATAGGAATCACCCCAAACCACTCCATATGATACCCACTTGCCTTTAAACTACTCGAGCACTCGGGAGCCTCTAAGTGTGGCCTCCCAAACAATTAGTCACAATCAAGTTAAAAGTGTTATCCCAGGAGGTTTTTCATCAAAATAATTTCATCATTTTCCATAAGGTTCCAAATGAGCATTAAACATATTTCGCAATCACCATTTTAAAAAGAACCCAAAACTAGTTTGAAACACTTTTAAGGAACCACAAAATGTTATTTCACAAGCTTCCAATATCCTTATAAAAACCAAACCAAAACATTTTATTTTTTTCAAATAAACTGTAAGAGCCAACTGGGAAATTTATCAGCAAAAGATGCAATATTTAATAAAAGGAAACTTAAATTTATAATAAAAGGATATTTATCAGCGACACATGAATTAATAATATTTAGCATGAAAATAGGGTGAAAAAAAGTAGGAAATAGATGAAACTTAAATTTTTAAAGCAGTTCAATGGGAAATCCTACCTAAAGACCAAGGCGCGACAATGGCGCAAGCTCAGAAACAAAGCACGACGATGACACTCACTCGGAAACTCCCGGCGTGGGTCCTAAAAAGTCAAACCGATGAAAAAACATTTAATTAAAAGAACCCCTAATCAAAACGAGTTGAATATATATATATATATATATATATATATATATAAGTGATATTCACACTGGAAGGAGCGACGCAACGGTAGGGAATCACGCCAGCAAAGGCGATGCACCGGAGGAGGGAAGGTCGGAGGAGGTTCGTCGGTGTTGCGTGTGCTAGTCGGAGGAGGTTTGTGCGGATGAAAGCAGGCCGACCGGGGCTACGAGTAGCTGGGAAAGAGAGTGGGTCAGCTGTAGAGGTTACGACCATTGAAGAAGGTAGGTATGGCGCTGGTGGGAGACCTCGCCGGAGGAGGGCAAGTCGGTCGGGGGTGTTGCACACCAAGCAGGGGGTCCGAGGGCGGCATTACCACTGGAACCAGGAGGTCAGGAGCAGAAGGGGGACATGCACTATGGGTGAGGGGAAGCAGGGCTGCACTATAACATCCCACCCTTTTTAACATAAACTTTCGTTACATTACACAAAACTGAGGATCTTTAAGGTTTAGTGTCTTGGAAACCAGGAACATAATACATGAAAACAACATAAAACATTCTTCTTAAACACTTTAAAGGCTTATCCTTATGTTAATCCTAGGTTCATTACTATATCTCATAACCTGGGTACATACATCAAAATAAAGGGTGATCAGAAGGCCCAGTAAGGGAAACAAGGGAAACATTTAACATGTGAACTTGAGATACATCAATAAAGTCATGAAAAGAACATTAAGGAATGAAAATGAAATCATGAGGCATATCATAATAAAATAATGTATTTCATAACTTTAAGATGTGGCAACAACATTTAACAAAGACAATCATTTCCATTTCACCAAGGTCCATCCCCAAGGTGTCAATAAAAATTACCAAGGTTATTCACCAAGGTATCAGTCTAAATGGTCATCTCTAGAGATTCAATCTTTACCCAATGCATTGGAGCGCTATTAGGGCGCACCCTTAAATTTTCCTTTATTATAATGTAATACACATATATCATCCTCAATCATTTCATAAAAAACCCATATAGCATAAAATAAATGGGTTTCATTTCATAATCATAACGTTTTAAAAACTTCTTTAAAGACATGATCTTTATGTCACTTTAAACCCACGGAAAGGGAAAGTGGGTCTCATGTATGTAAATCCCAGAATTTAAAATAGAAAATTTAGGTATATATGTGAATAACACTTTAAAATAAATAGCTTTTAGTATTCCCTAAATTAAATAAATGAATTTGAGAATGAGAGAGAGACATTTTGAGATGGAAATTCTGCAGCATAACGGCTATGTTTTGGGGTTTTAGAAAACATTGAAAAGAGAGGGGACATGGGTCAACCAATCATAAATGACCCATAAAATAGTATAGGGACAGAATATAATTGATATAAGAACATGGTAATGAGATTTTAAAGACATACCATATGAAATGAAAAACATGGAGGGAAGACAAAAATAAGATTTCTCTTATGAAAATTCAGCAGCCTAACGGCATCACTTAAACTTGAATTGAAGAGGTAAAATATGGTATATCATCATATGAACATAGAAGATCAGTATGATAGATATATATATCATACACCAACATAATAAAAAGGAACTTGAAAGACTTAACATGAAAGTATAACTTTGAAAAATGAGAAAGGTGAAAGAATCCCTTAAAAATTCGGCAGCCTAACGGCACCACTTAAACTTCAACAAAAATGAATTGACAAGATCAAATAGGGTATCTCATCATATGAACATAAAATATCAGTATGAAATATATAGATATCATACCCCAACATAATAAAAATAACTTTAAATACTTTACATGAATGTAGAACTTTGAAAAATGAGAAATGTGGAAGAATCCCTTAAATATTCGGCAGCCTAACAGTGCCACTTAAACTTCAACAAAAATGAATTGACGAGATAAAATAGGGTCTCTCATAATATGAACATAAAATATCAGTATGATAGATATATATATATCATACCCCAACATAATAAAAAGAACTTGAAAGACTTGACATGAATGTAGAACTTTGAAAAATGAGAAACGTGAAAGAATCCCTTAAAAATTTGGCAGCCTAACGGCGCCACCTAAACTTCAACAAAAATGAATTGATGAGATAAAATAGGGTCTATCATCATATGAACATAAAAGATCAGTATGATAGATATATAGATAATATCCCAACATAATAAAAAGAAACTTTAAATACTTAACAAGAAAATAGAACTTGAAAACGAGAATGGTGAAAGAATCTCTTAAAAATTCGGCTGCCTAACGGCGCCACTTAAACATTCCTAAAATGAATTGATGAGAGAAAGAGGGGGTCTCTCATCATATGAACATGAAAAGGGAATTAAGAGGAATATAAAATAACATCCTCTAACATAAGAACATAGAGCATAAAAGAAATGAATTAAAATAGATTACTTGAAAAGAAAGAGAGAGGTAGGATCCCTTACCTTAAAACGTAACTCTTAAAACTCAAAGGTTGGGACCTTGAGGGCTTGGGGGAACCTTGAGAGGACTCCTTAGAAGGTAATGAGACCAGAGCTTTGTTGGGGGAGAGTTTGTAGTTGAATGTATGAGAGTATGGCTTGGTATTTATAGGGAAAGTGAGGGGACAAGGCCTTAATGGCCAAGGGACACCTCATTGGTGGTTTTGGCAAAACCATGGGATTGCCCATGGTATTTTCCCATGGTATTGGACACATGGGTCCCCCCATACAATAATTCATCACCTTTGGTTGGAAAACCCTTAAAATATCTCATGACATCATCATGACACAGTTATCATGTCATTAAACATACTGAAACCCTAAAACTGTATTTTCACTAATCATCAAAAATTCAACTTTCTCAGAAAAATCCCAAAATTTCACCTTAACCAAATATAGATGCTCTAATTTCAAAAAATGAAATCCATTTTATAAAAATAATTTTCTAAATATTTTTAATTTAATTTTTAATTAAAAAACACTATTCACCTGAAAAAACTAATACTTGACTAATAATTTATGAAACCGTTATTTAAGCATTTTATTGAATCACATTACTTAATCAAGGTGCCTAGATTATATTAATACTTTATTTAAGTGAGATTACTAATCCATTTGGTCACATTACTAATCCTAAGCATAAAATCGCTATTCATAATTTACTATTCATCAAAAATTAAGTTGATCTTATTAGACTCTAAATTTCGTACTGAACATATTTATAGAAGACCATTTTTGAAAATAATTACACATTTTTAATTATTTAAGGTTTACATAAACATTTTTAAAATATCCTTTCTCTAAAATTCATCAAAAATATGCATACTATATTTATTCGGACATTTGAAAATTCATAAACTTCATCATAAGAAGAAATCAAAATTTTTATTTAAAACAAAGGATTACACAAGGAAGTTACGGTCTCCTTACATAGCCCCATATCACACCATCATAGGACCTAAGTGTAAGGGGTGCTAAGGTGAGAGAATCTGAGGGAGGCTTGTCCAACATCGCACGAGTAGTAATTTCTATCAGTTTGAACTTCTCACAAAGTCGATTCCATTCTAGCTTCACATGATGAAGTTCGGTTTGGGTTTGGTCCAGAGCAAAGCCCAGTGGTGCTACCTCCTTCCCAAGTTCTGTTAGATAGGCTTCGATTGGCCCGAGACTATTGGATGAGGCCATTGAATATCTTTTCTATATTAATTAACCAAGGTCACTTGTATTTAGAGACAAAAGTCGCAACATTTAGTTTTCAACGGTCATACTAAATAACGGTCATATAATAGTCAAAACCCAACAGTCTCATTTTTATTATACTTATGTCATCAAATGAAACAGTTTTGTTGAGTATGAAAAATAAAATAACACAAAAAATTAGGAAACAAGATTTATTCAAAATTTTGGGTCGTTACATGCACGGTAGGGGTGCGGGTCGTGGTGAGGGTGGTGCAGCGTCGCTGGACAAGAAGGCCGGGTGGGCACCGTTGGTCGTTTCAGAGGAGGAGGGAGGGAGCCAACGAAGGAAAAGAGAGGAAGGGTGTGATCAAGATGAAGGGGGTGTGGGTGCTGAGGCAAGGAGTGATGGGAGGCCGGGGTGCAGCAACTATGTGCGGTGCATGCAGGGGAGGGCGTTGGGGGAGAGGAGAGCTGGGTGGAGGTGATGGGTTGTGCGGGCTAGTCGGGGTGCACAGGTCCAGCTGGGGTTGTGGGTTGCTCGGGTGCAGTAAAGAGGGTCGGTGCGAGGGGTGCAGCACTGGCAGTAGGTGGAGAGGAGGTCGGGGGGTCCAGCGCTGAAGGAGGGGGTGGTCGCTGCTGTGTGTGGGACTAGGAGAGGGCATCGGGGGAGGAGTGTTGGTCACTGGTGGGTGTCACGGCCCTGTGTGCTGGAGGAAGAGAGGAGGTTGGACTGGTCTACTGTGCAATTAGTGCAGCAAGAGGGCATATCCGTAGGGTGCGGGGGAGAATAATAGAAAGAAGGGACTGCGTAGGGTACCCCCGCACAGAAGAAGTGGAAAAAGGAAAAAAAGGAAGAAGAAAGGAAAAAAGAAAAAAAAGAATAAAATAAAAGTAAAGTAAAAAATTAAATAAAAATAAACCTAATATTAATAATAATCATCATCATCATCATCATCATCATAATAATACTATTATTATAATTATTAAGAATAAAAATAATAAAAATAATAATAACCTTAATGATAAAATAAAAATAATAAATGAATTCATATCATTTTAATAATAACAAAACAAAAGGCCATGTAGTTGCATGGGCAAAGTCGCGCGGCGTCGTGCTCCGCCCATGCATCCAACGACGTCGAACCCAAAACACGCTCTTTTTATAAAAAACTCATAAACCTCATCCAGGACTCACCCCAGACCCCAGCAGAAACATCTAAAGGTAGATAAATAATTAAAATAAAATAACAACATGGGTCGGGGTGTGACAATGTGAATGCATAATCATTAATTTGGTGAACCCCACCCAATCCCAAAACATTAATAAAAGTATAAATTATATGAAAATAATCCATTATTCACCCAAACCATATGTATAAGTGTTGGATATTAAGGGATGCCTTTGAGAATAAGTACCATCTTCTGTAAAATTGAGAGAAACCATAACGTGATAATACATGAACCTTTGTCAAAGAAATCCATCTTTTTTTTAGATATCCATCACCCTTGTCTATCACTTATGGACTAAGAAGTAATCTAGGTAAGTTTTGAGTAGGATGCCAACCTTGTACACATTCATCAAAAATCAATACACTTTGGGTTTCTTTTATATATTTCCCACTCATGTTACATAGTCCACTCATCTATTCAGTTATAAACTACCCATATCCACTTGATATCTAATTCATGATGAAATATTCCAAAATTATCCTCACTCAGGTCACATAGATTTTAAGAGATTCTACCTCTTCGTGAAATTATTGACAAGTTTGTCTTTTCCAAAATATTAGCTTTCCATTCGACATAACCTCAACTTTATCCTACTTATTTTCATCATCCATTTTAATAGTCATCCTTCCCCTATCTTTTTATAAACATAAAAGTGGAAAATACACATGGTATACCATTATGATGTAGTCCATATAATCCATTTCTATGTTCTTCTTATAACCCATGCCAACATGGCTGCAAATATATTATAATACTTTTTTCCTTAACCTAATTCATATACTGGTGTGAGTCACCTAATCTATCCTCTGGAATAAACTAAAAAGATCCAATTACTCATAAATACCACACTGAAACATTATTAGGTACCTTTCAACTAGTAGTCTATTCTTCATAACATTAAACTAGCTAGAAATTGTCCAAGTCATATAGCCTTATACTATAAGACATTGTTTCCTAATACACTACCTAAAAAGGTTCACCACTTGTTATAGATGCATGACATTAAAATTAATCATTGTAGTCCTCATCATATAAATTTAAATAATAATAAATGCAACATTTTATAAAATCACATTTTGCCTCTCCACCGCCTAAGTCCTCTTAAGAGTCCTTAAACCCCAGATAAACATTTACTATTTTATGGATGGTATGAAACTCAAACTTAAACTTCTTATTATATATTAATTTGAATGGATACAATCTCCAAAAATACCTTTATATATATTTATCTAGTAAATTCTTGAACCTATCAATGATTATCCATTTAATTCCATTCAAAAAATTCAATATTTCTAGAATGGTATGAAACTTGAACATACCTTCAGCACCCAGTACCCTTCTAATTAGGTGCCTCACTTATCATCTCTTATTAGTGGTAATAAAATAGACTTATCTACCAATGATGATCTACTATAGACATATTCTTATTGATGATGAACTAATGGAATAATGAATTGGTGATGATCTAGAAATCCCATATTCCTATTAGTAATGATCCAAAAGGAAAGTTTTCTCATGATGATCTAGTAAACTTATAATCCTATTGGTAATAAGATAACATAATAATTAACTTATTATGTACTAGTAAACCCATATTCATTTTAGTTATGAGCTAATAGACTATTCCACTAGTGATAAGCTAGTAAGCCAATATCTTTACTAGTGAGGAGACAATAAATTCATATTTCTCTATCATAGATCAACCAACTAGTTTACTCATTGTTGAAATTCTATTAAATTTTATAGTTTTATTAGGGATATGATAGGTTAATCCAACAACTATCTAGATAGTGTTAAAATATAGAGTTCCCTACTGTATGAATTTGAACCATAGAGTTGTCATACCTACACACCCTTATAAAATGATCCTGAGATTCCATATTCTATGAGAATAATCTAAATTGCATTAATTTTCAACATATATTAAATGTATTAATTGATCATCTTATTTCTTAATAGGTTTTACCTTGCTGAGGTGTCCAGTGATGTAAAAAAACATATATTTCTTTTGGGAAGAATTTTATGAATATATGATTAAATAAATAATATAGACTAGAACAAGGTAATAATATCCCCACTAAGATGATCCAACCTATTATCCTATTTATTCTGACATACATTCCCTAGAATTGCCAAATGGGAACTACAAATATGGGAATTTTAGAAAATATTGGTAACCTAGATGTTAAATAATTTACATATGAAATAGATTGACCAGACATACATTATTATATATGATGCAACATTGATGGGTATCTTGCTTCCTTTGATGTTCCTAAATATATAAAAATTGATTTCAAGTGGACACTAAGTTACCACATCTCTCAATAGTCATGTGGGTAAAATGAAGACAAATAGTGTCCCCACAACTTATGACCATCATGCCATAATTCCCTACGCCTATGTTATTGCTTCCATTACTACCTAAACCACATATCCTAGAAAAGGTTACCCACCATCTCAAACCTATAACCATTATCAAAAAATGATTAATACACTAATTCGAGATTACAATTGGAGTTGGTTCCTAATAACCAACTACATTAAACTTTATATGACCTATATATTAAAAAACATGAATATTAATTAATGACTTTTCAAAAATTGATTTTAATTTTTCATAAAACTAATGGTATGATGTCCTAAATTATCTATCACATTGAAAAGTTCATAATATTTCCTATAATTCATCATGTATAGATGTGAATTTGGAATTCATAAAAAAAATTAGTTACTGAATGGTTCATATTTTGATCATATATTTGGAATAGAATCCCATGATTTAGAATATCTTAAAGTACTGTTTTTAGACATGGAATTAGTATCTTAAGGTAGCTTGGGTGCTCTGGTAGACCTTAGAATATTTTTGATATTTTTTTTTATGTTTTGGTTGGTTTTCCCTAGGGACCATGGTTTAGTGTGCATGGTTTAGAAGAAAACATGGAGAACCCTGAATATTAGGGAATTTTTAGTTCATCTTTTGTTGAGCATGGCTTTCATGAATGGTTAGAGAATGGTTAAGGGAATACCATGTTAGGTTGAAATGGAAACCATGAAAAATTTATAGAGGGGTTAGATATGTTCAATGTGGTTTGGCACATGTCTTGAAAACTGTATGAGAAAACCATGTGAGTTGGATAGTTTAGATGCAGATCCATCCCCATGGTTGGTGCATGGTTTGGCTAACCATGTGGAAAAAACTCATACACTATTAAAAAGGAGATAAAATACTATGTTTTTCCTATAATTTTGAGAGGGTTAACCCTATTATCCCCCTCTACTTCCCTCTTGTGATCCATCTTTCCTTTCCCATTCCTTATACTCCTTCAAGACCTTCAAGATGGTGTTTTGGGGGGATCCCTTTAATGAATCAAGGTTCACCTTTGACTTTGGTGGAATTATTTGATCTTCTCCTCCCACCTCTCTAATTTACCTTTCTCCAATTAGGGTTTTTTATTCTTATTCCATTGAATCATTGTGTAATTGAACTATGGTGATGGGGTTCCCACCCTTACTAGAAAGAGGGTTTGTTGAGATTCTATATGTACTCAGTTGCTAGTAAACTTGACTAGTCATGTTTCTATCGTGAATTTTATTAATTTTTTTCCCAAAAATAAATAGAATTGGTTTTGGTTTTGGTGATAATGGTTGGGTTTAGGTATCACCATGGGTTTAAGAGAGTTTTGAGGGCATTCGTCATCCCATTTCTTAAAGTTTTGATGGACGACTAAGGCCTAGTGAGTTATCTAACATTATAAAAAGACGAAATTGAACAAATTAATTATTTATAAATGTTTTAATTGATTAATTAATGTATTGGTGTGAGTTAGGAGATAAGGGTGTTGAGAAGATCTTTTTTGAACATGTATGGGTCAGGATGGGCCTTGACAGCTACTATCATCCCTTGTAAAATAATTAGAAAAGCTTTGGTTTGAGGTAGATGGTCTTCTAAACTATACCTATTGTTTATATTCATTGTTTATATGGAATGAGGTGTGAATTATTTTCCTGGTATGATATTAAATTAGTTAAATCAACTAACTAATTTAGATTAAATGTTTAATTTAAAATTAAAAAGTGGAATTTATTGAATGTCATGGATGAATCGAGATAAGAGAAAGCATCCATGTGTGACATTATATATTGACCTGAAGCCTCAACCACTTATGGAAAAGGACTTGACCTTTGAGAGGATAAATGACTTTAAAACTCCTTTATGGATGTGACCAAAGTGACTACGTCCTAGTTTTCTTCCCATATGACATCCTTGAGACCTATTGAGATATGTGAAGTGGCCTGGTGAGGGAGTTATCCATGGGGATTTTTTTGACCCTATAAACATCTTGGAGAAATTTTTCCTGTGATATTGGACCTATGATGAGTCCCCCCCCCCCATCTATTGTGACTAGGCCTAGGTGGGCATACCCTACATAGTCCAGGATCGGTTTGACTGAGCGATCTGACCTTTTAAGTCTTGGGGAACAATATTTATCATGGGTCATCTCTTAACTATTTACAAGTAGTGTACTTGAGTAACCAATAAGGCCTCACTAACTTGATGATTTTTTTTATGGAAATAGTATCCTATGAGAATTTTATATTAACCAATGTGTCTTATTCAATACTAAGGAAGTATGTAGTGTGCATCTACTTGTCTTGACTGAGAGGACCCCAGTGGGTTCACTATTGGCCAAACAACCCAGACCAAGTTTGTGTGATATTGGTATAGATGGTAAAGGATTACACATAGAACCCAAATTGACATGTAATCCTGATGCGGTGGTTGTGGTGATTCCAAGAATAGACGTTCTTCTAGACCCTGTGGTTTTTTATTTAAGGTTGGTAATGGATTTCACCCATGGGGTAGATGTGACACGTGTGGGATACCATAGAATATTGATGGTATAAGGATAAGAGATTCCATGGAGTTATAATCAATGATTGGATTTTACTTAGATTAAAAGATTTATTATTTGAGTTGCATTGTATTAGGAGCTTGAATTTTTTGACTTCCATGGGATGGTTCCCCAGAGTCATAAGAATATGGTTATGGCTACCAAGATTTGGAACCAGATTCAAGGTTGAGATACCTTGATTTTGGAGATCGTATGTTTACAATAATGCAGCATGGGTCCCTAGAGTCATGATGATATGGTTATGGATACCATGATTTGGATCTCGATGCATGGTTGAGCTGCCATGGATTTTGATCTTTGATGTTTAGACTGTCATTAGATAGGACCCTGTAGTAATGAATATATAGTTGGGATTTCCATGGATTTTGATATTGTATGTTAATTAGTTGGAATGGACAACAAAAAATGATTAGAGATATCCCATCACTAGCCAAATTAGGTATGGTCCATTGGGGTCACAGCCCTAAGGATTGATAGTGGTTTATTTTTTTATTTATTTTCTATAGTTGTCTATTTATTTTAGTTGAGAAAGTTACATGAACATATCATAGTATAAACAAGTTGGTATGGGACCACATTGTTGGTTCTCTACTAAGTTATGTACTCACACCTTTCTCAGGAAACCATTTCATATGGTGGGGAGTATACTTATGGCCATTTGAGGTTGATCCCCTCATTATGGATTGGACTTTTCTAAATTCCATTAGTATTGTTTTTGGAATATGGGAACTAGTTGTATTTGATTTCATGATGTTTCTCAGGTGAGAGATGGATGGAAAAATCCAATGATTGATTTTGATATTAAAAAGATCATGGGATGTGGTGGATGATGAAATTATTCAAGTCAAGTGATGATAAGGACACTCCTATGGTGAGGAGAATCCAATCATCCCTAGGGGTATGACCCCATTCGAGTAGGGTTGTGGACTTGGGAGACTATTTAGTCAATGGTTCTGATGGAATTTGGATTTAAATTAATAGGAGAGTGCCTGACAATAATCTATAGCGGTTTTAGGTGGAGTCTAAGTAAGGGAATTGTGAATGGGATGGATTGTGCCATTATGTATTTTTTTATCAGGATTACGTCAGTGCTTGTGGAGGGGCATGATGAGGGTTTTGGATAGTTGAGGAATCAACAATGAAATTACATTAGGGTCTATTCATGGACTTCAGTGGTCATTTTTGGATGATAAAAATATTCCTTTTGGTATAATATTATTTTTATCAAGAGTTTTAATAACACACCAATCAAAAAAACTGAGTGTTTTGAAGAAGGGCCAGCTATTTGGGGTATGACCATTGTTTTAGCATGTAATTATACATGGTGAGATTGAAACATCATCAAGCATGTCATTTGGGTCATGATTGGTTTTTTTGGGGATTTAGAGAAGGCCTTTTGATGTAAATTTGTCATACTCTTATTATACTTGGATGATAGAGGCTCATCCATTTATCTTGGGAATTGTAGAAAAAAGTAAGAATTGGAATTGGATTGGTGGATTAATTTATATTGAGGAATATTTGGATGTGAATAATTCTAGGAAAGTAATTGGAACATGGTTATGCATTTCTAATAAAGAATTGTATTATAGAAAGTTCCAATTATGTGAATTTGGTAGTTATGAGATAAAACATATGGTGGAGATCCTCAGGGACCTAATAATGAGTCGTAAAATGAAATAGTCATGTATCAGGACAAACTGGATTGGGTAATAATTTTCCTTGTTTTTCAATAATGGTCCTGATTATTGGATCATGTTTTGGGCATTTAAGAACCTTTAATTGATGGTTGAGCCTTGGAGGTTCTCTATGAATTGGAAAAAAGAATGTGGTCAGTTTACGATGAATTGAAATCCCTAATATGTAGGAATATATGGTTGGATGACTACCGAGTCATCATTGGGATGAGAAGTGTTATTTTGGTGATTTTGTAATGCCTCATGTTTGGATGATCATTTTAAATTTAGAAAAAGTTTAAATTTACAATTACTAGATGGGCCAAATTTTTATTTTTGATTTAAAATAGAATCCCATGAGTTGTAACATCATAAAGTAATGTTTTTAGACATAGAATGAGTCTCGTAAGGTAGATCATGTGCTCTGGTGGGACTCAAGAGCTTCAGGCTATGTTTTTGGAAGTTTTGGAGGGTTTTTCTTAGGGGTCATGGTTTGGGGTGCTTAGTTTATAGGAAACCATGTTTCACCCTAACGATCGAGTTTTTTTTAGTTTATCTACTATTGAATAGGGAATTTATGCATGGTTAGAGAATGGTTAAGGTAAAATCATGTCAGGTTTAAAAGGAAACCATGTAGACGTTATAGAGGGATTAGAGTGTTTGACATGGTTTAGTGCATGGTTTAGTAACCATGCAACCAAACCATGTGAGGTGGGTGATTTGGATAAAGATCTATCTACTTGGTTGGCACACGGTTTTTCAAACCAGATAAAAAAACCATGAATCCAATTAAAAAAGGGGGAAAAAGACTACCCCCCTCAAATTTTTAAAGGGGGTATTCCTCTTCTCCCCTCTCATTCTATATTACAAGGCTGCCTCATTTCCCCTTTTTTATCCTCCCTTAATCCCTTCAAGAGGTTGTTTTAGGTGGATTATTTCGATTATTCAAGGTGCATCTCCAACTCTAGATTCCTTTATTGATCTTATCCTCCCTCTATATCTAATTTTTATTTCTTTAGTTAGGGTATTTTATTCTAATTCTGCTAATGCTTGGTGGAATCAAACATCGATGATGGGGATATTGATTTTCCTAAAAAGATGGAATCCCAAGATTACATCTACACTTGGTTTCTCTATAATTTGATCATGTATGTTTTCATTGTGGATTTCATTAGGATTTTTTCCAAAATTTAATCGAATTGATTTTTATTTTTGTTTCTCGAGTTAGGTAATTGGATCATTCCCCCCAAAGGTACCCCTCTTAGGCTAGAAATGAGGGGAGGGAGATGGTGACCACATGAATTTAGCCTCTAATAGGCCACAGGTTGGTGAAAATCATTGGGGGTGCATCATACATACAAATGGGAGGTATTTCTCTCTAAAAAAACAAGTGTAAGATAGATATAAGACAAGATTACCAATAAAATCCTACTCATATATAGAAAAATAATCCCAATTATATGGCTGAAAATTCATAAAAAAATAATAAAACTGAAAATAAATACAAGTACTAACATGTAAACTAAGTAGTAACCATGAGGCCCAAACAACTCCTAAAAACCCACAAGATGTTAATATTCATCCCGATATCCAACCTTCTCCTACATACCTAAAATATAGTTTATATACATAGGGTGATAATAACAAGTATACTCAGTAGGATCCTCCCCGGATCCTCTTTTGAAAAAGATAAATAAAGAATATTAAATATGAGGGAATAAAAGGTGAAGATAATTCATCACCTAAACAAGTATTCTAAGTTCTTAAACTCATCATGACCATTTATCACAAAGAATAATATACAAGAAATCATTTATTATAGTAATAAAAAAAGTGTACCCTACCACCACTTCCCCACTAGTTTCCCACTCTTCCTCAATTTCATACATCATATTCCATATCTCTCCAAAAGAAGCCAACCCAAAGAAACATGGTCCAAGTATCATAACATGCATCTCATACATCACATTATATCATCAGCCCGTCCACTTATCCATATATTATCTGAGTAGTTTCATGGGTCCACAATAACTCATTTTTCATATATCATACATTTAGTATTATAACACAATCCATCACAGCCCATACACCATGTAATATACCTAGAGCCATCACAACCCATACATGTCACATCTATAAGAATCCTTAGGATACTATATCCATATTTACATGTGGTTTAAATAACCACAATCCATTATAACCCTAAACACACATATATGGTAAAGATAACCTCCATGCATATTAATATATAATGCTACCAAGAGAGGAGTTAGGGCCAAATGGTGTGGTTAACCATCTGTCCTTTGCCAACCTGGATTTCGTGGAAAAAACCTCCTAGAGTCCATTGGGTATCAATCTCCCTGCCAATATGGGTGGGGTAGCATATGAAATCATAAAACATATAAGATATAATATACCTTACAACCACACTATGGGTATAACCTATTCCTAGGATCAAGTGCATTTATCATCACTCAAACACCCGACCACCACTACTAGGGACTTGATTTCTTATAAGCATGTGAGCATTCCAGAAGACTTCCTCAATGTACTTCATTACTTTCTTTACATTCCATTTCAAAGTAATTATTTAATTATACATTAATTAATATTGTTTAGTTTACATTTCCTTAACCATTAGTGTACATTCCATGCCCTCTATGCATAATCCAGTAGATTTAATAGTTTCTTAAGATTATAAACATTTTCATTCTAGAAAGAACCAACCCCAAGATCTAAACAATTAATTAATAATTATAATTATTAAATAATTATAGGTACCCTTAGAAACATGCAAAGATAGAACAAAGAAGATGTTTCCCCAATATCATCAAACCACCTGAAGTAGTGAGGAAGGAATAAATATTAACAAGAAACTTGACCATCCATCCTCAAAGTAGAACCTTAGAAAGGAAGTATCCCACTTTAATAAAAATAATTAGTAGGGTCATATTTAACCTATTCCACCAAACATGGTTCCATCCCTAAATCTGTCATGCATATCACCATGCATCTTTCCATCACATGAATCAAATGATGCCACAACCTCAAGGTTTCCCTTTCAATATCTCTTCATTCATCCTAGGTTCACATCACATTGCATAAAAGGCCCACATCTAGAGCCACACTGAAGGCATAAAAGCAACCAACAATGTCAATAGGGAAATTGTGCCCTAGAATAAGAATTTGGCATCCACATGCAATGAGATCAGTCGACCCTAAACACAAGGCATTCATCCTTCATTAACAAATGGGCACACTCTACCCCAAACATTTATCTTTTTAAAAAACATGCTTTATTCCATATTGAATTGATTGATTCATTAATTATAGGTTACAACTATGTTTAACCTAAGGCATCAGCTATAAAAAACTATTATAATTATTTAAACATGCTCTCGAGCATCAATTCCACATTCAAAAACCTATGAGAAGAATAATTATAATTTAACATGAATTTATTATCATTCACAACAAGAATTGAATCTTTAAGTTCTTTTTCAAATTCCCTTATCACATGGAAGAACAAATTTAATTAAACATGAATTATTAAACTTATAATGATAATAAAATTACAAGATCTATTTATTTAAACCTTCCACTATAATTTCTTTAGCCGGCCAAAAAAATTACCGACTTTACATTGTTTACCAATTCCATCAAAAAATCATGCTAACCCAATCATAAAAAACATGATAAAAAATAATACAATATATAGAATACTATCTAGTAAATAAATATTAAAACCATTATCCCAATGAAAAACACATTTGCTCACTAACCATAAACAATTATTTCATTAATATGGTTTATCCTTTTTTTGGTTAATTCCACCACCACCCAAAAAGATAAATTAGTATAACATTATGATTACATATAAATAAATAGAGAAGAAAATAATTCCCTACCTCAAGATTTTAACACTATTCAAGAGAGAATAGAACAATTGGTGGATCTCTAGTCACTAGTACCATGAGGAAATTATGATCTCCCAAGGACATCATGCCTTGGATGCACCAACAAGTGAAAAAAAAAAGAAACTTTATTAGAATGATGGAGATAAACTTACATAACATGGAAATAATAAATGGAGTAAAAATAGACCAAATGTAGATGAAACTATAAGAAAAAATGTTAAACTCACCTTGGATACCCACAGATAAATATCAAGAATCCAAGGATTAATCCTTGTTAAAAAAGGACTTAAAATCCTTTAAAAAGAACTCTTATTTCCTAGGGTTTAAGAAGAAAACTTGGTAGAAAAGTTGGTTCAGATAGTGGTTAAAGTACTTATAGATCAATTACAAATCAGAATGCCATGGTTCAACCTCCTAGATCATGTCATAAAATTATTGACACAGGGAATGCTATAGAATAAGGGAGAAGACCATACTGAAGCCACCCTGGTCAAAGTGTGTCTGAAAAGAATAGTTCCCTATATTCTGAAAATCCTATAAAAGGGTAAGAGGGAATATGGAGCAAGGCAACCAACTGCACCACATAACCCATTTTCCAAAAGGGGGGATATTCTATAATATAATACCTATAATACAGTTACCCTAAATTTGGTAGATCACTCTTTGAGTCCCTATGGAACAATATATTTCTCCATGCTGCAGGACTCGACCAGCCTTTTCCATAGCCCTGCTCCACGGCATGGAAATCTAGATAGGCTATACAAAACCTACAACCATGGAATAACCATCCAAAAATTTTAAGTGGCTCTAAATATCCCACCACAAATCTCCTACATTATAGATATCTCACTATTTCATAGTGACCACCCTTACAGCATAACCCAAGCCTCCATTGTGCAGAATTTCCTCCACACTTTATTTTCCTTCCAAAACACCTTGTAACTTTATTCAGGCACCTAAATCGTCCAAAATCATAAAGTAAAGAACTAATATGTTCTATGACCTTACAGATCACCTTGGGTTTAGGATGGTTTTGGGGGTAACTGATACCCCATTTTTAGAAATTTCAATGGATAACCAAGGCTTGGTGAGTTATCCAGCATTATGTCATGTTTGAATTGAACTATTTGATTGATTATAATTGTTATAATTATTTATTTATTTATGTTTGGTGTGATTTAAGAGTTTAGGTAATAGAGATCACCTCAGATGATTATGGACGAGGTGGTATAAGCCTTAGGTGATGTTGTCAGCCCTTGGAAAATAATTAGAAAGTATTAAGTTTGAGGTAGGTGTTCTCACATGATAGTCTTTTGGTTTATATGAATTATTTATGTGACATGTGCTATGTGTTATTTTGATATAAGTTTATTCCCTTGGTTAAATCAAGAAAAAAATGAATTAAATTCTTGATTTTAAATTTAAATTTGAAATTTATTGAATTCTATGGATGAATCGAGCTAAGTGTCAAGGTCCACCTAAGGAATTGTACAATAGATTAAAGCCTTAGATATATATTTTTGAGGCCTTGAACACTGAGATACCATAGAATGTATGGAATCCCTTAGAAATGTGACTGGTGTGAGTGTGTCATAGAGCTCCTCATGTAGGATACCCTTGAGACCTATCAACTGTTGTGTAATGTCCTGGAGAGGGATTTGGAACTAGGGATATGTGTGGACCTAGTGAAACCTTAGAGCCCTTAAACCATTATATCAGACCAAGGATGAGTGATCATCCCCTGTATTCTTTATCCAAACCTATGTGGAGAGATCATACACTGACTAAGATTGGGTTGGATGAGTAGATTGACCAAATAAGACTTGGGGAAATGATATAGGTTGTGGGTCATCTCTTAACTATATCTTAGTGGAATGAACAAGTAACTAGTAATGTCACACTACCTTTAAAATGTTTCTGAGTGACCTAATATATTCTTGGAATTATGTATTGACTAATGAGGCTTGTTTGAGATAGAGGACCCAAGTGGTGTGCCTCTACTTTTCTTGACCTAGGGTACCCTAGTGGGTTCCCCATTGACCAATAAACTTACCCTAAGAGGGTTTATGTGAGATGGATATGGTTGGGGATTCCACCTAGAACTAAAAAAAATTGTAATCCTGATGGGGTGTGATCGTTATGATAAGAATTGGTGTTTGACATCCCTTGTGATTTCATTTATTTCTAACAGGATATAGTATGCACCATAGGGGCAGATGTGACATGGGTGGGATACCATGGATTGGAGCTTCTATATAGATGGAAGATTCCATGGACTTAGATTATGATTATTAAATATACCTTGGATTTGATCTCTTTGATTGTAGCTACCTTGGATAAGGATCTTGGATGGTTGGACTATTGTTGGGTGGGTCCTTGGAGTTGTGAGGATATAGTTATGGATACCATGATTTGGAGCTGAATGCATGGTTAAGCTTACATGGATTTGGAGATAGGATGTTTTGAATATCGTGGGACAGTTCCATATAGTCATAATTATATTTTTATGGTTTCCAAGATATAGATTTAGACACATGGTTGAGTTACCATGGATTTGGACCTCATATGTTTGGACTATTAGAATATGGGACATCGGATTCCTGGGGATAAGTTTGGGTGATACCATGGATTTAGATCGAGTAAGTTACTTAGTTATAATGTTTATCATGACATGCATAGAGACCCCTTGTAATTGGATGAAGTGGGTATGGTCGATCGGAGTCACAGGCCTAATGATCGATGGTGGTTTATTTTATTTTTTTATTTATTGTCGTTCTTTATTTATTTCAATTATGAATGTTATATGAACTTATCACGGAATATGTTGGTTATCATGTGATTTAATTGGTGGTTCCCTATGAAGTTATGTACTCACACCCTACTCAAGCTCTCATTTCACATGGGTACCCAAGAAGCTCTCACATTATTATTAATTGTACAGGTTTGGGATGAGGCCCAAGATAGCATGGTCAAGAAATATGGATTAGATAAGGTTAAAGATCAGGATGAGTGGAGGCTATATGTAGTCATAGATATAGTGTCTTTATTTACTTTTTATTTGGTTTATATATGTAACTAGGCCAGTGGGTGGTCAGTATGTTTTGTATGGCATATCTCTGCATTTTATTTTCCCTATCAGGTTTAGTTTACTTATTTAATATTATGTGTAATCTTATGTGATGGATGTTTATTATATTTTGATATATAATTTTTATTCTTATTCTTGTGAACTCTTATATAATGGGAATACCCTACCCAAAATACCTCTTTTTACCAATGCTTCTACTCAGTAGCCTCTGACATTCAAGTATGTTCACCTGAGGCCATGTGGTGAACTAGTCTGGCTATTGTTACCAGAGTGAACTAGGTCGGATTCTATAATTACCAAATATGAAGATAACTTTAAACTACTATGATGATATTCTTAAACTTATTTCCTACTATAAGGATAAAATTCTATGATGGGACACATACTATATTAGACTAATTTTTGGTTGATACATGTAATTGGAATAGGATTAAACTCATGATGTTCGCAGTTGATAATCTCTAAGATGAGAGATTATGGGGTCAACCTCATAAGTATAAATTCCACTTGCTTTTGTGTCATTAAATATTCATATACGTGAATGTGTGTCATGATCCTTATAATTGAGATTATTATTAATGAATTTCATGAGTCACATGCTTTGATATATTTCCCAAAACATTGAAATCCTATGATCATGGTGAAGTAGGATATGTTGGGTGCATCATGAGTGATATTTCATTAATGAATATGTTAACATAGGTTTTTTACCTTCCGATTTAAGGAAGCTCATATTTCAGGACACTTTATTGAAATGGAACTATAAAACTAAAATCCATGGCCAAGGTGATTGATGTGTTCATTTCATGAATTCAAACAAAGATATATTGATCGCATGGCTTAATGAAATTAGTATGAAACATTCCTTATTAGAGATACCAAGAAAAATATTATATTATGTAGTTAGAAATCATAGATGGTTATTTTCATTACAACATTAAATTTTTTCTCTATGGGTGCCTTAACACGTTGTTAAATGATGATCCTGGACCTTAAATAAGCCTACCTAATGTAATAGTAAAAGAGGCCTAGAGGGTCACCCACTCAGTGATTCTATTGATCATAGTTAAATTGTATATGAATTTAATAATTGGAATAAATATTATCATCAAGACTAAGAAATAATATTTATTCCCTATTTTATTTGGTCACAAATATTTAGTTACCTATTATATTCAAATAAAAATATAAATGTGAGTTGGGTGTTAAATAAATATTTATTCACATTATCATCTAAAATATTATTTCTTTATCTCTTTTTTCATTCCAAGTCATTAAATAATTTTTATTATTGGATAAATATTTAGTCAGTTATGTGAATATTGAAATAAATATTTATTTTTAAGGCCATGAAAATATATTTTATTTATTTAATAGATAATATTTATTATTTGAAGTTTGGTAAATATGAAGGAATTTTGTCGGGCTGAGTAAATCGCCTAGTGATATAAATTATATAATATTAAATATTATTTAAATAAATAAGGAATAATTTATAAAATGATATTTATTTAAACAAGTATGTGTATGGAATTATATATTATTATTATTATTCTTATAGATAATTTATTAGGATTATTATTTGATTAAGGGCCTTCATAAAATTATCAATATTAAACCCTATCACTATATATACCCACTTATATCATTTTAAAGGCCGGTAGATAAGTCATTTTTCATTATGAACCTTATATTTCCTCCTTAGAGAATTATATCTACAAAGTGAATCTCTATGGTTTAAATATAGATTGGGAGAATTCCTCCACTTCCTATATATCTCTAAAGATATAAAGAACAAGAGATATAGTCTTTCAATCCCATGGGATTGTGTTGCAATCAGGGATAATAATGCAACATGATTGGAACATCCAAGCTAGAACCCATAGTTTCATTGGCATCATTTAAAGAATATTGAACATATCTATACACCATTATGGGTATTATAATATGGATAATCCTAGTGAAATGATGGTACAACTATATTATGGTTTGAGAAATCAACATCTTCATCAAATAAAAAACTCTAGACTGAGGTATTTTCTTACTATTAAGTTATTTATAAAATTAATGTGAAATATCCTCTCTTATTGGCACAAGGATTTTTTTCCTTTTTTCTTTGCATATATTCTTTAGAAATGATGACACATCATCATTTTCTTTTGGATTATTCATTGAGTATGAAAAATAAATCATGTTGGGAATTGTCTCAAATGGTGTTTCCATTTCACTAGGTACCTTCATGTGGTCAAAAATAGAGCACATTCAAATTTATAATTATCTGATTTATTGATCAATAATTCCATTATTTTGTAAAAACTTCATTTAATTTTTCATTTTAATCCATTAATTTGAGATAAAAATTTATTTCACTATCATGTAACCAATAATAGGATAGGAACATGTGAGGAATTCATGGAGATTTAATCTGGAGATTCCATATATTCTGAATGTATGACCAGATTACATGTCATGCAAAATAATTACACACCATATAGTCTCAATAAACTACATGCATACATGTTTGGTCCAATCACAAAAGATTAATTAGGGGTTAATTACAAGATATGTATTTACACCACATATTGACTACTAGGGTGACACATGGTTTGTAGGGTTACATGACATGTAACTAATGTATACTCCATGTAACACCATGTGAATCAATGGTCGTATAGTTAATGTATGTGGATCCTAATTAAATACATCATGTGTGAATTAATATAGGCACCACATGTTGACTTTTGATCTCTCGACATGGGATAGTTATTTTACATATAATGTATCTAGTGCACATGTCTGTAACATGGTATTATTCCACATGTATTACATACCGAGTCCTAAGGAATGTAATGTGGAATGTCCAAAAGGAATCACACATGATGTAGAAAATGTAAATTTCATGTAATTCATGCTAACTCATGTAAGGTACATGGTTTAAAATCCACATCATGTGAGTTAATGCATGAAAAGATAAATTAATTTCATGAAAAAATAAACTACACAACTTATAGCTAGTCGTACACACAATGTGATAGGTTTTTTCCAAACACTGAGTGAATTTTGGGTTCTTGTATGGAATACATTCTTGAATTAATATTTTTTATGTTTTCTATAATTATGCACAGTGTTTAGTTTATACACACACTATGTACATTACATAGTAAGATACAACAGTACATGTCACACATATTAAGGCATGTTTTTTTGGTCAAACACGCCATTTTGACTACATAGGTAAACCCATAGAACATCAAACCTTGTAATATTATGGCACATCATGTATGATGACATTCCATGAGAATGAAAAGTACATAAATAGAAAATTACTCTATATAAGTGAAGTTGATTTTCACACACCTTGTTGTATCTAGTATTCATCATGTACATGAGTAATTTAAATAGGATAAAATTTATTTATTTAAAATTATAGAGGATAGGAATATCATGTATTTCAATACTTCTTCAATTAATTTTTACGAATTAAATATTTCATTAATATGATATTTAATTATTAATTGTAGAAAAAATTATCATAATTAATATAGTAGTTTTAAATGAATACTATCATACATAAATGAGATGTCATTTCATATATGTGACTGGTTATAAACTTGACCAACCAATTTATGTATTGGGTTTCTATTTAATTTAATTTTATTATATGAGTTTTTATATGTGAAAAGGTTTTATTAAATTAAATATGATATCATGTGTTTCAAACCTCCCACTATTATTATGTAAGAACTATATTCAAATGATTTATTTTATGTATCCAATATCCCTAGTTCCCCTCGCATGCATGTAAGTAAAAACACATAAAGGATTGAAATCCATGAAGTGAATATGGTTCAGAACCCAAGACAAGGTGAAACAAACTGAGAATATACTACGGTCAATGGTGGAATGTTTTAACTTTATCCAAGTCCGAATTACGAAATTTTTACTCTAGGGTCATAGGTTAATTTAGAATATTCTTTATAAATCAACCATTACAAACCTTCCTGATCAAGTCATTTTATTTATTTTATTTTTTCAATTGCGTGGTTATTTATTGGTTTATGTGGATATATGTTGATATGGTGATTAAACAAGATCACATAAATTATATAAGATAAAAAATAATGCATGATAATTTCAAATAAATAGATTATGAATAAATTATGTTATCATAACATGATTAATTAATTATGTTAAATTCAAATAATATTTTAAGACATGTAAAGGATAAAATAAGCAAATTTTCACATACAAAAATAAAATCAATCAGGGAAATATTATGTCACATTCCAATAATTATTTGATTTAATATGGAATAATGAATAAAATTTATGTTAGGTTATAGTTAGGGGTGAATTTAATTATTAATGAGTTTAAAAAATATGATTTTTTAATTTAATCAAACTTTTATTTAAGTTAATATCCATAATTTTTTCAATACAAATTTAGAGAAAAGTGCTGTTGAAATATGTGTAAATGTTTTAGGATTGGGGAGTCCACTCAACAGATTAATGAGTAGAAATATGATAGTTTGAAAGAATAACTACCTAAATACATTCCTATGATTTTCATGATCATAGTCTGGGTTATGATACGATAAATATAAATCCTTGTAACTAGGATATTTATGTGAATGTACATTCCATGTCCAATTGTGAGGGATATTGATACTTGATAAAATGTTAGGATATGAATAATATAATAAAATCTAATCCATATTAAATATTTTTTTAATCAAGATAGAGTAATTAAATGTGATTTTACTTTTTATAGAAAATTAATTTTTTTCAAGCTTGATATCATTGTGATATATACTAGTGAAATAAAACATATTGACTAGAAGTAACTTATAGTAGTAGTATAGGTGATTTCACATTATACTATACTAAGAGTGGAAGATTTTCCTAATGCATTTTTTGATTTCAGATATTCCCACTAAGGATGTGATTGAAGAAGTTTTTTTGGTCTACTTGAAACAATTGGATGATGCTCTAGATGTATTGTGTTCAATGTTATCTCCCATGAAATATTAACACTAGAATATACATGAGAACATGGATACATATACCATGATAAAAAAATCTCCATGATCTTTATCAAGAGAGATCCAATTTGAGATCACCAAGTCACTCTTCAAGTGCAACCATAATGAGTGTGGTATAGCTAGACCTTATATAGACAAAATTATCGAATACATTAAGAATATAGACCTCTTAGGTTTTACGTTTCCCAAATAATTACACATGGATCTCATAATCATTTCACTACCTCAGAGCTTATTTATCTTTTTTGGTAATTTTAATATAGAAATCACTGAGAAGTATCACCTATATCTCTTTATTTTACTTCACCAGGTAGATAAGGAAATGAAGTATGAAAATCATTTTGAGATTATAGTGAAAAAGAGGAAAGTAAAGGTGAAAGGCCCCAAGACTAACTCTATGTTTAAAGAATCTTTACAATGCCTAACTAAGAGGAGAAAGATTAAGGTTATAAAAAGTGGTTAGGATGTTAGATGTTTTTCATGTGGAAATAAAGGAGACTAAAATAAGGAATACATTATTTCAAAGAAGTAAAGGGAAGCTTTAGGTGTGTTTGTTACTGAGGGAAATATTTTTTAATAAAAATTAGGTATTAGTTATACGTTATGGAAGCCATATTTTTATCCAATTGTATCTTTACAGGCTAGGTCATTCAATCAGGAAAACATTAAATAATTATACTAAGATGGGTATATATATTCTTTTGAAACTATATTCTATATGTCCCATTGGTTTGCAAAGAAAATGTCCAATGCTCCATTTAATGGAAACAGTGAAAGGGAGATAGAGATTCTTGAATTGGATCATATATATGTACATAGACTATTTATTTTTAAATAAAATGATGGATACTCATACATCATAACTTTTAATAATGTATTTAGTATATATGGATATGTCTATTTAGTGAGGTGTTGTTGTAGTCCTTTGATAAATTTAAGGAATACAATAATGAATTTGAGATTCAACTTGGTAAGAATATAAAGAAACATTGCTCTAAATGTGTAAATAAATATATTAAACAAGTGTTCATTGATAATATATATGATAGTTTGAGATTCCATCTCACCTCACTCCTCCTTATACACTATAATGGAATGGTGTCTGGGAAAGTTGGAAAATCAGTTTTTTGGACATTGTGAGATTAATGAAGAGTCATGAAAGTCTTCCATTATCCTTTTGGGGATATTAATTAGAGAAAGTAATTCACATACTAAACCAGGTAAAAATATGATATAAAACAATATTTCATATGTTCTATGCTATGGGAGTAAACCCATGTTGTTTCATATATGAGTGTGGAGTTGAAAATAATTTGTTAAGCTTATCTTTGGAAACAAACATGCACCTTAAGGAACTAAGTGTATCTTCATAGGATATACTAGGGAATATAATGGATATTACCTATATAACCCCTCAGATAAAAGTATTATAGTTAATATATGTCTCGAAATTTATGAGAGTAAGAAAATATCCAGAAGAGATAATAGGATAAAGATATATGTCGATGAAGTTGAGGTTCAAGATACACAAGATATGGAAAAGAAATATATTCCACAAATACCTATAGAAGAGGATGTGATAGAGACAAAAGTACTATATATGAGCATTAAATAGGTTATAGAACCCAAGATATATGGTTTTTTATTCACTAATGATACTGGCTCATTATTAGTATATAATAATGAATGTGTGTCTATAAAGAAGTCAAAAAGTGGATTAAAATCTACAAAATTATATAAATCCATAAATTTTGAAATGGATTCTATATACAAAAACTATGTTTTAATTATGTAAGATCCTCGAATAGATGTAAATATTTTTCTTTTTAAATGGGCATACATGAAGAAACTAGACATGGATGAATAATTTAGTACCTATATGGTATGAGTAGTTTTAAAAGGGTTTAAATAACATCAATACATTGACTATAATGAAACCATTTCACTGGTTTATATTCTATAATCCATCAAAATTATACTTTACAAAGTATCTTACCATGATTATGAGATTTTAAAAATGGATTTAAAAATTGTATTTATTAACGAGAACCTTGAGAAAGATGTCTATATAGAACAACCAAAAGGGTATGTTACTCTAAAGGATTCTAATAATGTATAAAAGTTACAGATATTCATTTATGTGTGGAAGTAATCATATAGATCATGTAACCTTCACATTGATGAATCTATAAGTGAATTTGGATTCATACAGAATAAATATGATCCTAGTGTCCAAAATCAGTAGGAGTTTAGTTATCTTCTTAATAGGATGTGTTGATGACATACTATTGACTGGAAATGAGATACCATTCTTATAGTCCATTAATATATAGTGGAACCCATGATTATTCATGAATGACATAGGTAAAGAATCATGCATTCATGGGATCAAGATCCATCATGATAGATCAAAGAGGCTACTTGGACTAAGTCAAGGTACAACCATTGACAAGGTGTTGAAGAGATTCATTATTAAACATTACAAGAGAGGATTAGTAACAATGTCACATGGAATAAATCTCTCCAGGAAAATGTATCCTCATGCACAAGAAGGGAAATATAGGATGACCATGATTTTATACAGATCAGTGATAAGGTTAGTCATGAATTTCATGCAATGTACCATGCTTGATATTTCTTATACCCTGGTCATGATAGGAAAATATTAATTAGACAAAGGATACTAGAATTAAATATTATTTAAAAGTATCCTAAAGTATCTGAGGTGTACTGTAGATATATTCCTAGTTTATTGAGGATATGAAAATATAGTCACTAGTGGATCATTTAAAACAAATTATAATGATATTAAATTGCAATTTTGATATTTCTTCACCCATTATGGGGGATTTTTATGCTAAAAGATCTCAAAAAAATTTCATGTTAATTTTATATTAGATTATGAGAATATTGTGGTCTGTTATATAACTGAATAAGAAATTTGGATATGAAACACCATCTTGGATCTTAATGTAGTGCTTAGTATTAAATATATTATCCCAATGTACTATGATAATATTTCATTAGTGGATCTTTCCAAGAAGAAAATATTACATCAATGGAAAAATCACATACTTTAAATGTGACATCTCTTGAGTGATTTTCCTCAGATATCTAAGGTTACAAAAATAATTATTTCTATAGAGGAGAACATCATGGACCCATTGACTAAATCCTTATCTCATTATAAACATGAACATCATGTGATAACTAGAAAACTTAAATTCATTTATTGTTGGATCTAGTGAAAGTGGGATTCAGTTGGAGTTAGTTCATAAGAACCAATTATATTGTACATTAGATTACCACAATATTAAAATAAATGAATATAAATAAATTTATGATCAAATATTGATTTTTTTGTGTAACATTAATTTGATTATTTCCTAGAGTATTTTTCACATTGAAAAGGTCATATTATTTCTTAGATATGATGAGTACGGTAATGTGATCAAAAAATATTCTTAAACATATATCATATGGTTAGGGTAACCTTCTATAATGGGAGACATGGTATGTTTGACTATAGGGTTCTTGATACTCATATGCTGATGATGATTCGTCTCATGAGGTTTTAACTTGATAATTTCTAAGAAGGGTGGTTATAAAGAAAACCTGCAAGAAGGAATTACACATGATTCTATGCCATTGAATATTCCTATATGAAAACATATTTAATGATCCTTAGACAAAAAATATTAATAAATTAAATCATGAGATTTATACTTTGATTTATTTCCCAAAAACCATGATAACCTATGATCATAAAAAAGTAGGATATGTTGGGTTCATCAAGAGTGATATTACATAAATTAATAAGTCAATATAGAATTTTCAATTCTAGTTTAACAAAGATAATATCTCAAGTTCTTTAATTGAAATGGAAATATCAAACTAAAATCCATGGTCATGGTGATTGATGTGTTCATTTCAAAATTTAAAGAAAGATATATCAAGAACATAGGCTAATGACATGACTATGCAATATTCTTGAGTAGAGATATCAATAAAAAATAATTATATTACATAGTGACCATTTATATATAGTTGTTGTTGTGATATTAACTTCTTTCTATATGAGTGTCTTGATGTGTTGCTAAACATTGAACTTAGGCTTTAGATAAGAATTCTTAATGCCAGTGAGGAAGAGGTAGAGAGGTTCACTCAATTAGTGATTCCATTGATCTCAGTAAAATTATTTTTGAATTTAATATTTAGAATAAATATTAATATAAAGAATGAGAAATAATATTTATTCAGTATTTTATTTGATTGAAAATATTTATCCACCAATTACATTAAAATAAAAATATAAATTTGATTTGAATATTAAATAAATTTTTATTCAAAATACAATCTAATATAATTTTTATTCATCTATTATTTAATTCAAAAAGTAATAAATAATATTTATTATTGAATAAATATTTATTTCATTACATGAATATTAAAATTAAAATTTATTAACTAGATCATGAAAATTATTTATTTATTTATCAAATCAATAATATTTATTATTTTAAATTATATAAATACTGAGAAAGGTGGTTAGCAGAGTAAAGGTCCTGATTATAGAAATCATATAATCTTACATCATTTAAATAAAGAAAGAATTATTTATAAAATGATATTCATTTGTGCAAGTCGACATATTCCATTACATATTATTGTTTTTTTTTGTTATTATTATTATTATTATTATTATTAGAAAGGGGAATATATTAGGTTTATTATTTGATTAAAGTTATTTTTTAATTTATCGATATTAAACCCAAGATCTATATACCCACTTATATCATTTTAGAGGGGGGTGAAAAAATAATTTTTCATTATACACAATGGATTTACTAACTATAAAATCCATTCAATGAATAATATATCTTGGGTTTCTATCTATATTAAGATAATTCATTTACCACCTTCCTCCCTATCAAGATTTAAAGAATAAGAAATAATATTATTCAATCCCATGGGATTGTGTTATGATCAATGTGAATAACATATGATGTTTGGACCATTCATGCTAGAATATAGAGTTCCATCAACATTGTTTAGAGATCATTAAGAAAATATGTATACCATTAAAGGGATTCCACTTTATATATGTATGAGGTGGTGATATTACAATTCGGATAGAGTTTAAATGATCAACATTAACATCGAATAAAGATCTCAAGATCTAGGTATTTTCTTATTTTTAAATAAATTATTGATTTAATTGTAATGATATTCTCTTGTTTGTTATAGGATTATTTTTCAAGTTTATTTGGATATATTTTTTTTATAAATAGTGAATTATAATTATGATCTTATGGATTTTTCATTGAATCTGGAAATTGTCAAGTTGGGCATGGCCTCAGTCAACAGTTCCACTGTGCCAAAACCCTTAAAGTACTTGAATGATATAACAATTCTAATATACTAAGATTCTTTTGAAAATAATAATGTGATGAAGATATATAAGCTTTCATGAAACGTGAGAGTTAGAAGGGGTAGAAGACCCCAATCAGAACATACAATCATTTTAGTAGTCTCTTCCATGGATGTGATGACACCCTCCATCCAATACTTGGATGAGGCTGATGAATTTGTCATATATATCTGGTTAGTTATGCAGAAGTGGCCCTTAAGGAACCTATTCACTATACCCATAAACATCATTAAGTGACACCATCTACACTAGAGGCCTCAAAAGATACATTATAAACAATCATTCAAACCTAGGTGTTTGTTCATGTGCATGAGTGTATTTATGTTTTGTTTGATTACATGTTACTTTATGTTTTTTAATATCCAAAACCATTTTATCATTTTATTTGAAAAAAAAAATTTAAAGCCTATCTTTATTTTTCTTATTACATGAGTTGTAGTGAATGTAATATTATAATTATTATTTAATATGAAATATAAAAGGTTAAACTAATATTTTTAAAACTAAAAAAAGTATAATTAGTTATCTATCATGTTATCATTTAAGCCCAAACAAGATTCATGTTTTTTTTCACAATTAATATTTTCAGTATAAAATACTTTAAATTTTTGTTATATATATTATTTATAACATAGAATATACTGATTAGATTCTAATGAAACTTCTTTCATTTGAAATGAAACTCATTTTTCTACATTTCACTATAATAAATTAATGTATTATTTTGTTTTTTGTGGGGTGATATATTTGTATGAAGATCTTGCAAAAGATCTATAATTCTGAATTTGCCACCTTAAATAAAATATTTTATTTTAAATCACTTTTAATAAAAAAGTGGAAAACCAAAAGAATCCATAGTACAAAAATATAAAACCTCATAAGAAATAAAAAAAATCTAGAATAATTTAAAGTGATTAGAATTATATACCGTGAATAGTTGTCATTTGATGGATGAAACCTCTATATCTGGACTATCTTTAATGAGATCCTCAAATTGAAATGTCATATTTTCACAAGTCTACACATGCTCCTCCATGATTGTTTTCCCCTCGTTGAAACCATGTATCAAAATATTTTTCTATTTATCAATCCAAGAGGTTTGATCTTCATTCAAGTCGACTTGCATCAATCTTTCAAACATCATATGTCCATCTCATTTGAGATCATGATCAAGAAAGACTCCTCTAACATTTCCTCATTAGAATGCATGAGGATCTCCTGGGTGTTTTCTGATTTACCATCTTCCTTATTTGCATTATCCAAATCAATGGATATTGGTTCCTCTATCTTTGATCCAATCATATCATCATTTATTGTCTCCGCATGCATGATAGATCCCTTATGCTTTCTCTTTAGGCTGTTTACAACAAAATGTAGTCTCTTTTGAGGGATTTTACCTTTTCTAGATGACCTTGTAACAGGAGGACTTGGAAAATTTTAATAGTAATTCCTTATTCACGTCCTCCATATATTATATATAAACTCATCTGAATCCATAATGGAATTATTTCCATTACTTGAAGAGGGATTAAGGAATTATTCTTTAAGGTCCTCTTCCTTAGACATAGAGGACCAAGTTTCATGTGCAGAATCATTATCCACAATTTTGAAATCTAACCCACCTCGTGATGGGTGATTCTCTTCATACCCTTCCTTCTAATCCTTCCATTCTTCTAATAGGGAAGAGTCATCATCTCACAACACTGCAAAATGGTTATAAGGATCAAAACCAAGTGAAGTTTGAAGTTTACTATCCTCACTCAGAACCTGATATTCTGAATCCCTTTCTAGGCATAACCTAGTCATAGGTTTCCACACAGTCCCATGTTAAAAAAAACCCCTATATTACATTTCTGTGGATATTGGATCCAGATAATATTCCCTCTCCTACTTCCTGAATTAATCCCCCTATAGAAGAGATACAACCAGATCTCATGGAATCATCAAATTAGGGAGAGTTCCTTAAACAACTCATCGGGACATCCCACACCCCCTCATTCTCTATTTAAATGCCTTGAACTTTCAAAAAATTATTCTTCCTTGGGTTTCCCCTTCGACCAACCAGAATATTTGGGTTACCCTGCAGTGAAAACTAAATATCACAACTTATCCCCTTGGCTATCTCTATAACCACCACCTAGTTATCAGTAACTCCTTATTGTTTCACTTCCTTGGTATAGGATGGAGGATACAGCCTATTTCACTTAGCACTATAATCCCCCACAGCCCCCCTGGAGAAGAATCCTACTTAGTCAACTTATTATCCCCTTGGTCACACTTCAATAGATTTAATACATCCACAATATTTAGTTAATTCATATATCTTGCCTCTTTCTATATAAGTTCATTAGGAAAAATTCCTATACACCACTCCAACTCAAATGCTCAGACTGAGCAATCAAACTCACCCAATTGCAGTTCAACTCCCTCGTGCCTAACTCCGCGATGACAATGGGAATCCAAGTGGCCCGATCCTCTACACAATGAGTTATAATCGACCCATGAATCCAATACAACATCTTTCTTACACATAAATTCTTCTCTAACCACGATCCAACCCCACTGTTCTGGTGGCCTTGATACATCCACTTCTATACAAATACACAGATTAACTAGATAAATGATAGATGACATTTGGATTTTGTAACACAGAAATCAACCCACCAAGTTTCCCAATATATAAATAATTGAGGGGTTTTGAAATAGAAATGTAAGTTTAGGGAAGCTTACCCAAGTAATCAAAACATGTTTTTATAGTATTTTAATCATATCTCATTTAATACTTATCAGTATTAATATATTTTTAATTCATTAGAAATATCTTGAAATTATATTCAGATAATTATTGTAGACCACCTCCAAATTTTAGTTGTTTATATGGATTTAAAATTCATTGAAGTTTCTATGTCAAAGTATGAACATAAAATGATGAATTAATATTCATTATCCTCATCCTCTACTCTATTTCATCCATGGATACTCTCTTAAGATCCCTATCATTTAGATAGAATCCTTGAAACATATATCTTACTTCTATTATGGGTGCTCCTTCAATAATAGCTAACTTAGATAAAGTTTTATTACTAAATTGCAGGTTGGTTCTTTTCCATTCACCAATGGTGATTGTTCATGTTTTTCATTTATAGCGACTTCTCATGTTTTTTATTTCCTTACAATGGTGGCTTCCACTTCTAATGGTGGCCCATATATTTTATATATGTCTATTTTCAATGGTGATAAATTTCTCTACTTTCAATAGTGATATATTTAGTTGTTTCCAACAGTGAGATATTTTTATCTCCAATGGTTACTAACTCTTTTTTCCATCAATGGTGAATCATCTCTAATTCTCAAATGTGATACATGTGAGACATGTGAGACATGTGAGACATGTCAGACATGTGAGACATGTTATAAATTCGAGACATGTTAGACATGTGTGAAATTTCCACATTCCAACAGTGAGAAATGTGAATCATATTTTAACTTCAATGGAGATATTTTTTATTATCAATGGTGACTCATTTTTTAAAATCGCATGGTGACTCATTTTAACAATTCAATAGTGAATATTTTTTAAAATTAAAATGGTGAGACATGTGACTCATACTTATTCTAATGGTGACTCATATTTATTCTAACAATGACTCATTTATTTTTATTTTTCAAAGATACTTCCCACTTCAATGAGTTTTTTCTACTTCCAGTGAAGATTTCATCATTCTCTCTTTTCATCAATTTTTATATTTTAATTAACTTCAAGCATATTATAATTATTTTATGTGTTTTATAATTTTCTAAAAGTAATATATATAATATTTAATCCAAGAGAAGTGTTATTATAATATTTTAATGAGTTTTAAAATGTTATTAAATTTATTCATAATTGTTACATGACTTTTATAATAAGTATTATGGAATATGTAGGTTTTAATATTTTGAGTTAATTTATTTGACTATCCATTTTATTAATTATTATTTAATGAAATTGAATATATTCAAACACACTTTATGGTATTTAAGGTGGTATAATTTTTTTAATTACTCACTACATTAAATTAAAATATATTTAATATTTGTTTTAAACAATATTACGATTTTTATGGGACTACATTTGACTTATTATTATCATTTATCTAGTAATTAAAATATATTTTAATTGGTCTTTGGTTTTAATTCAAACATTTATTTTTTTTGATTATTCTATATAATAATTTTCTATCTCCCCTAAATAATTTATCCATTTTTGAATTAACATTGCTTTACATGGAAATTGTTTTGTTAGTTCTATTTTAAAAATCCTATTTAAAGGTGTAAGGACACTAAGGATCAGACCAAGTAAATTCCTCTTTGATACTATGTTTTCCCTTGAGAACAAAGCTATGAACATTGAACCTACTATACGAATTTATAAAGTCCTACAATACCCTGTTTCAACACCTAGACATTCTCTCAAGTGTCGGATTACTTCTGCTTTATCTTCTACTACCATGAAGAGATGTATCAATCCAACTATTAAAAACTAGTATATACACTTTCATTGTTTATATTCTCATTCATCTAGTTTTTGGGTCTGTAACACAATTTTATATCTCACACACACTCTCTATTTTTGTGTTTATTTTTTACAAAAAAAAAAGAATTATTTCTTATTCTCTTTCCTTGGATTGTGTATCCTGAATTCTAAAGTCAGGATCTGAGGGTTAAAACTCCCAATATCTAAATTCAAGATTATTCGGGTTGTGGCACCCATTGTCTAAAGTCAGGTTGTAAGGGTTTTGACTCTCCATACAAAATTCAGTGTTATGGTTATTCATCCAATAGAAAAGGATTCTATAATTGGGTTATGATTACCCCTCAAAAATCATATCAGTACACACGTATCTCTCACCAATTAGAGAGGTATGAGAGTAGAGTAGGCCCACTTTGGACCAAACTACTATCAAAAATGTCTTTTTTTTCTTTACTATTTCTTCTACTAATTAACTCATATAATTAAATTTAATAATTAATTTAATTAATCAATTTATTTTATTAAAAAATTTAATATTTCCTATTCACCCCCAACCATATTTCATATCCCTATTGGGACATAAAAAATTAGTATCATATCCTAATCCTTATTAGAACTAATTAGATATGTTATTTTATTTCTTTATACATATCAATTTGTATAAAATGTTTTTCCTTTTGGAATTATCAAATCCCTCTATAGAGTATGATTTTATTTTATTATTCTAACATATTCTTAGACCTCATAGTATAAGGAAATATATCATTACGATGGTAGGATTGAACCCAAATGATGCTTGGACTCCTTAAGATCCACATCACTTTGATGGGAATGATTATGGCTATATGATATCTCTAATGGAGGTATACCTCAAATAGTTTACCATTGAGTACTGGTCTATCATGTCAAAATGGTACACTCTATTAGAAGTTGCCCTAGATACACTTATTAGAAACGATGATACTAGATATGTTCCAAATTAAAAATTTGTTAATATTTTATATTTTTCTATTAACATAATTGTTTTTAGTAATGTGTCTACTTGTGAGAAAGCTCATTAAATTTGGAAGATTCTATAAGTCATTATCCTTGGATCAGAAAAATTAATTCTAATAAAGCTTGGAATGTTTCAAGATGAGTAACAAGACTTACATATGGGTGAAAATGAAATAAGAAACCAATTTTTCCACAAATTTACAAGAATTGTGAATGGAATGAATTCAATTGTAAAATCCTTAGAAAACCTAGTACTTGTTGAATGATTCCTATTAGCTTTACTAATTAAATGGAACACAAATAGGTTTTTTATTAATGAAAAAAATAACTTAAAAGAGTATACCCTGTATGAATTGACTGAATCACTACTTCAGTATGAAATGGAACTGAAGAATATAAATGATGAGGAGATAAAAAAGATAAAAGGTGTAGCTTTTAAATATTTGAATGTTGTTACAACTAAATATTCTTGTTCTGGTCTATAGGATAGTGAAAAAAATACATGAATCATATTTTGAATAGGGTTTACACAATAATGAAAAAGAAAGGATTCAAAAACTGGTTTATAAAAAACCCTCTAAAATAAAAAAAATAAGGGAGATAATAATGATAGTAAAAATGAAAATTAATTAGATGTAACTTGTTGTGAGTATAAGAAGAAACAGAATATCTAGATTTACTTTCCTAAACTAAAGAATAAATACAAACACAAAAAAAATGCATAAAAATGCATTGATAACTAGTTGGAGTTATAAAATTGAATTTGATTCCAGTGAAAAATCTATAAATGAAAAAGAAATTGCTAACTTATACCTCATGGAATCATTATATAAGGTTAGTGATTTTGTTTTTTATTCTGCATGTTCTAATTCTAAATATGATTCTCAAAACCCGAATGTTTCTGAATTAAATGAAGAATTTGAAATTTTAATAAAATATATTTTTAAAGCAAAAAATATATATAATAAGATTAAATAAAATAATAGAAACTTGATTCTGAAAATAATGTAATTTTACAATAAAAAGAAAAATTAAGAATCGCTACTTCTTCTTCTCATTCTACAGTTTATAACAATTTGAAATCTGTTTAAGATTTGAATGAAAAATCAAAAAATAAAATTGAGTCTTAAAAAAGTTTATATTCTTTTATTCAATGTCATGAAAAATATCATAATATTATATCTTTAAATAAAACTAAAAATAAATAAATTTGGTTTTGGATATGATATAATATTACCTCAAATGTTTAAAACCCATTTTTTTACAAGTAAAAATGGTTTTACTTATTCTATTACTTTATTTAAATGTGACATGAAAGGTTACCATGAAAATGATAGTTCTCTTAGATTAAAAAAATATTTGGGATTTATAAAAACTAATATTTCTAAATCCTTGTAATCTAAAGTACAATACAATACATGTTTAAAATCTATATGGGTACCTAAAAATTTTATTACTAATCCTATTGGACCCAAAGTAGCTTGGTTACCAAAATTGTCATGTAAATGATTTTTGTAGGAAATTTACTTGGATATATGAATAATGAAATATGGTACATGGATAGTGGATTCTCTAGGAATACGATTGGATACCCATAAAATTTTATTACTAAAAACACATTTGATGGAGATACTGTTACATTTAGAGATAATTCCAAAGGAAAAGTAAAACGTTTTAGTAAAGTTAGTATTTCAAATTATACATTTATTTATAAATTTTTATATATTGAATGTCTAAAACATAATTTAATTAGTATATCTCAATTATGTGATAATGGAATGGAGTTTAAATTTCAAAATGATAATTTTTTGGTTTTTAAAGATGATTCTTTATTATTTTATGCTAATAGAAAAGAAAATATTTATGCTATTGATTTTTCTAAACTAATTATTCAACATGTTAAGTGGTAAAATTATATATATAATGAAATGATCCTTTGGAATTGATGTTTGGGTCATGTTAATTTCATAATTTTACATATACTCTCAAAAAATATAATTTTTTATAGGTGCCTTCCTTGAAGAAAAAACATCTTTATGTTTGTGATACTTTCATGAAAGGGAAGAAATATAAAATTTCCTTTAGACCTATCAATAAAATAGGTACTAATAGACCTTTATAGTTAGTATATATTTATTTATTTGGTCCTAATCAAATATCTTGTCTTATAAGAAAGAAATATACTTAATTTATTTTTCAAAATTATAGTTGATTTACATGGGTATACTCTCTTGTTCATAAAAATGATACTTTATCTAGATTTACTAATTTTTGTGAATTAGATCAAAATATAAAAGGTCGTATGAATGTTTCTATTATTAGTGATAGAGGAGGTTAATTTAATAATTTATATTTGAAATAAATGGTAAAAATAATGGTTATTTTCATAATTATTTTTCTTTCAGAATACTATAAAAAAATGTGTTCTAGAATGGAAAAATATAACTCTTATTGAAATTTCTAGAACTATGTTAAGTGAATACAATTTTCCTAGATATTATTTATCTAAGGACAATTTTTTTGTTTTATATTTCAAATAGAATTCTTGTTATAACTTTGTTAAATAAATCTTCTTATGCATTATTTAAAAATAAAAAACATATAGTTGGTTATTTTAGAGTTTTTGGTAGTTAATTTTTTATTTTAAATTCAAAGGATAGTTTAGATAAATTTGGTTCTAAAAGTGATAACAGTATTTTTATGGGATATTATAATAATAGTAAATTTTAAAGAGTTTATAATAAAAGGACTATGGTTATTAAATAATTTATCCATGTTAGGTTTGATGAAAATAATTTTAAATTATATTTTAATTTTAATTTTCTGATGATGATTTTAGTTATTTTAAATTTGGTGAATAAAAATATCAGGATAAGGATGAATAAATTGATGGGGAGAACACTCCTTGTAGACCTAATCCAAGATAATGGAATATTTATAAAAAACATATTGTGAAAATTGTATTTATAAATGTTGATTCTAGTGTTAAAATAAGAAATTTTATTTAAAATTTGTGTTCCAATTCTTCATTTCTTTCTGATTTTTTTCCTAGTAATATTGATGATGCTTTAAATTATTCTAATTGGATTATTTATATGAGTGATGAGATTAAATAGTTTTTTTATAAATAATGGATTGTCTTTAGTGTGATTTTCATAGTATAAGAATGAAATTGGAACTAATTGGATCTTTATAAATAGGCTGGATGAATCTGGATAAAAAAACAAATCCTCACTTGTTGCTCAAGGATTCCCTCAAGAAGAAGGTATAGACTTTAAATATTAATTTCCACCTATTTATAGGTTAGAGTATATTATAATTTTGTTGTATTTTTCTTGTTTTCAAGGTTCTAAATTATATTAAAAGTGTATAAAAAGTTATTTTTAAAATGGTTTTATAACTAAAAATGTTTATATTTCTCAACCACCCATTTTTTAAAATGAAAAACTTCCTAACCATGTTTTAAAATTATTTAATGATTTTTATGGTCTCAAACAAGAACCATGTTCTTGGTATGAAATAATTTATTTATTTTTATTAAATAATGGTCTCAATAAAGTCAATGTATATCCTATACTTTTTATTAAAAGAAATTATAATGATATTTTAATTATACAAATTTAGGTTGATGATACAGTTTTTTATTCATCTAGTAAAATTATTTGTAATTATTTTTCTACTTTGATGTATTCTGAGTTTGATATGAGTTTAAGGCTAGAAATAAAGTTATTTCTTGCAATTCAATTTTCTCAAAGAAAATATGAAATTTTTATTAATCAATATAAGTATGATAAAGAGTTGGTTAAATGATTTGCTATAGATTCATATAAATCTATGAAAACTCATATTAGTACTAATTGTAAATTAGATGTTGATGCAACTGGTAAATCTATTTATATTAAATTTTATCAATACATGATAGTTATCTTTGTGTATTTAACTGAATCTCGACCTGATATCATGTTTAGTGTTTTTTTATGTTCTATATTTCAATCTAATCATAAAGAAAGTCATATTAAATCTATAAAAAGAATAATTAGAAATGTTAAAGGAATTTTTGATTCTGGTTTATTTTATCATAAATATAAATATTTTGATTTAATATCTTATCCCGAATCTGATTTTGGAGGCTGTAGAATTGAAATAAAATTAAAATTAGGTATGTTTTATTTTCTAGGAAAGATTTTAATTTCATGTCATTCTAAGAAGAAACTATCTATTGCTTTATATACTATAGAAGATGGGTATATATCTACTTCCAGTAATTGTGATCAAATCTTATAGATTAAGAAAATGTTATGTGATTTTGGTATTTATCTGTATAAAATTCCTATTTATTGTGATAGCACATCTATAATTTCTATTTATAAAAGCCTATTATATAATTCTAGAACAAATAATATCAATCTAAGAATTCATTTTATTAATGATCTTGTAAATAAGGGTGATTTTGTTTTAGAATTTATCCCTACGGAAAATCAGATAGAATATATCTTTAAAAAGACTTTGTACTATCCCTAGTTTGAAAATTTTAAATTTTAACATGGAATATTGGAAATTTAATTATTTTATTATTCCATTTGTTTAAGGAGTATTTTGTTTTATCTTTTTGTTTATTTACAAAAAGGGTGAGAAAATTGATTTTAAATGTTCAATTTTTATAATCAAACAAAATGGGTGGAGAATGTTTTTGCATGTGCATGAATGTATTTATGTTTTGTTTGATTATATGTTACTTTATGTTTCTAAATATCCAAAACCCTATTATCATTTTATGTAAAAAAATTAAAAACCTCTTTGTATTTTTCTTATAACATGAGTTATAGTGAAAAAAATATTATAATTTTTATTTCATATAAAACATAAAAATTTAATATAATTTTTTTAAAAATATGATGAAGACTAATTCCTTATCTTACATGTTTACATTTAAGCTTGAACATGATTCATGTTTTTGGTCTCAGATACTATTTTTAGTATAAACTGCTTTAACATTTTTTCTATATATTATTTTTAACTTATAATATACTAATAGGATTCTTATGAAAATTATTCCATTTGAATGAAAAATAATTTTTCTATATTTTATTAGAATAAATGAATGTATGATTTTATTGTTTAAGGGGTTCTCTGTTTGTTCAGTAATAAAGGTAAAAAAATTATTCATTTCATTGAACTATATGAAACTCTAAAAATTTCATTTTCATACCCTAAAAATGGTCCAAAGTACTGAAATTGTTTCTATAGTATTCAAAATATGTTTTCATAGTAATTTGAACATATCTCATTCAATAATTATTAAAATTATTCTATTTTTAATTTTTTGGAAATCTCTAAAAATTATATTCAAATAAGTCTTGTGTGCATACTTTAAATTTAGTATTTTATATGGCTTAAAATTTTGTTTAATTTTATGTGTCAAAGTATGAACATAAAATGATGAGTTATTATTCATCATCTTCCTCCTCCACTCTCTTTCCTCTATGGTTAATCTCTTAAGATTCCCCTCCTTCAGCTATAATCCCTATAACCTTTATTTTCCTCCTTTTATGGGTGATCCTTCAACTAAATATCACTTATATGAGGTTTCATTTCAAAATGGTGGGTTGGCTTCTTTTTTATTCCCCAGCAGAGGCTGGTCATGTTTTTCATTTCTAGTGGCTGCTCATGTTTTTCATTTACTTATCATGGTGGCTTCCACATCCAACGGTTGATTCCAATTTTAAACGGTGTCTTATATATTTTTTTACAATAGTGATACATTTCTATATTTTCAACGGTGATATATTTATCTATTTTTAATGGTGATACATTTATTTATTTCCAATGATGAGATATTTCTTTTTCTCTAATGGTTACTCACTATTTTTCATAGAAATGGTGAATCATCTTTAATTATAAAATTTGAGATATTTTATTCATTTGATACATGTAATACATGTGAGTCATATCATACATGTCAAACATGTGATACATGTTAGACATGTTAGACATGTGAGACATGTGATATAAGTAAGACATGTGAGACATGTGAGAAAAGTGATACATTTGAGACATGTGAGTCATGTGAGACTTATGAGACATGTGAGATATGTGAGACATGTGAGACCTATCAGACATGTGAGACATGTCAGACATGTGGGACATGTTAGACATGTGAGGCATTTCCATATTCCAATAGTGTGTCATGTGACTCGTATTTTTACATTAATGGTGACTCTTTTTATCATTAATGGTGACTAATTTTTTAAAATATAATGGTGACACATTTTTTTAAAATAAAATGGTGAATCCTTTTTTAAATTATTATAGTGAGACATGTGACTCATATTTATTTTAATGGTGACTCATTTTTATTGTAATGGTGACTCATTTATTATTATTTTTTCAAATAAACTTTCCACCACTGGGTATTTTTTCTACAACCAGGGAAGATTTATTCATGTTCTGTTTTTCATCACTTTTTATGTTTTGATGAAATGCATGTATATTATAATTTTTTAATTGATTTATTAATTTCTAAAACTCATATATATTATATTTAATCCATGGTAAGAGTTATTATTATATTTTAATGAGTTTTAAAATATTATTAAATTTATTCATTATTTTTACGGGACATTTTATTCATGTATTCTAGAATATGTATGTTTTAATATTTTTAGTTAATTTATTTGTCTAAATATTTTCTTAATAATTATTTGATGAAATTTAATACATTAAAACACGTTTTATGGTATTTAAGGCAGTATAATAATTTTTAATCACATGCTACATTAAATTTAAATAAATTTAATATTTTTTTAAATGTATTAAGGTGTTTATGGGAATATATTTCACTTATTATTATCATTTATTAGGTAATTCGAATCTATTTTAATCGGTATTTGGTTTTAATTCAAAAAAAAATTATTGTGATTATTCTACATAATAATTATCTATCTCCCCTGAATAATTTATCCATTTTTTAATTAGCATTTCTTTAATAAAGGATTGTTTTGTTAGTTGTATTTTAAAGATCATATTTTAAGGTATTAGGACACTTCAAGGATCAAATCAGATAACTTCTTCTTTGATACTATTTTTTCCTTGAGAACAAAACTATAAAATTTGAACTTGATGTAAAAAAAATTTAAAGTCCTATGACATCATGGTTCTTCACCTAGACATTCTATCAAGTGTCGGATTACTTATTCTTAAACTTTTACCATCTTGAAGAGATGTTTCAATCCAATTATCAAGAACCAGTACATATTATTTCATTTTTTATTTTCTCCTTCATTTGTTTTTTGAGTTTGAAACATTATTTCCTATCTCACACACACTCTCTATTTTTCTATTTATTCTTTTACAAACAAAATAATTATTTATTCTTCTCATTCCATAAGATGTGACTCTCAGATTCTAAATTTAGTATCTAAAGTCTATGACTCCCTATATCTAAATTCAGGATTATTCAAGTTATGAATCCCAATGTCTAAATTTAGGTTTTACGGTTTGTGACTCCCTGTAAAAAATCCAATGTCATGGTTATCCCTCCACTAGAAAAGGATTTTGTAATTGGTTTATGATTTTACCTAAAAAATAATATTAGTTCACTTGTATCTCTCACCAAGTAGGGAGTTATAAGAGTATAGTAGGCCCACTTTGGACCAAAGTACTATAAAAAACATCCTTGTGTTCTTTAATTTTTTCGATGCTAAATAACTCATATAATTTACTTTAATAATTTATTTATTTAATAAATTTATTTGATTAAAAAATTTAATTTGGTTTATTCACCCCCTTATAAATCATCTTTTATATCCCTTTTGGGACCTAGCACTAGGTATTGAGATGGAGGTCATGTTTTAAGAATTCAAAGACCGAAAAGTTATACCTCCCTATTAAAATGGTTAGATGAAAAAAAAAATTGGTATCATATTGGATATGTGTCCCTAGTATCCCTAAGAGTGTACTATATAGGCACTAGAATCTATCCATATATTAATAATATAGACTCATTATCATAGTTATCAAACCTATAAGGAAATCAATAAACAGAACAAGAAGTATACTTCCACCAATAAATATATATTCCATAGAGGTATACGTCATGGTAAAATAAACCAATTATGTTCTCCTCCTCTTGTGATCAAAATGGATTCCTAGCATTATGAAAATCCCTTAATTTTACAATCAGTAACCCATTTCATATAATTTCATATCTAAGAAGAGGAGATAAACAATATTCCTAAATTTCTTTGAAGATATATATATATCAGTGATAAAATGTTAATATTTATATTGTGATACCATTAACATAAAGATTAGTAGTTTTAAATAGGTTCAATGACTCCAAATAAACTCATAAATACTCCATTTTTAATGAAGTATCCCTCATATTATTAGACATTCTAAAATAAATGTTCCTCACGATAGGGGTCCTATATTCAAACAATGATACTATGGAACTAATTTTAGACACTCTAAATTATATATCCCCGTCTATCTAACCACTGTAAATTCTAACCCTATGTGAAGAAAAATATTCTAAGATAAGTTAGATCTTATATGATAAAGCTACAATGAAACAAGTAATTTGAGTTGAACAACTAGATATATCATATATAGGAAGTTAGCAATATTATAAATAAATATATAAATATATTCTAAAGGATATTCTAGTATAAACTCATTGTAACTTGTATACCCATAAATATATAGTGACCAAAAAAATAGAGGAGGATTATATATCCTACCTCTTCTATAACCATTGGGAAACCCTAAATCATTTCAATAACTATAAAATACTATATGTAGGTTATAAAGAGAAAAAAAGTTCTAAATGGATAATTAAAGTAGTTTTAACTCTATATTATTTTTATAGTAGGGAGTCTTAAATTCAAAAAGTAATGTGTGAAAATTTAATGAACTTATTTAGATGCCATTGTCACTATTTGGTTTAGTCATTATAGATTCCTCCTCCTATGTATGCATCTAGGAATAAAGGAAATGTGTGGAACTTTATTTAAAAAACTCATTTTTTGTGATGATAGGATATGAAGAATTAAATCCAAACTCTATCCTTGAAATAAGAACAATGGGAGGCATGATATGTTTTAACATTTTGTGATACCTTAAACTCATGGGAAATCACTCTCCATGTAGCTCTACAACTCTATCATTTGAAGGCTCAAAATACGTGAGATTGGTGATTTTAGACCTTTTATAAACCCATCCATTAAAATATACATAGAGTAAAGGAGTGTTATTTAATAAGGGAAAACCTATTAATATAAAAAAACCTCCTATAATTGTTCCCCCACAACAGATACTGGTTATTCTTAAGACACCTCCAAAACCAATGCTTTATTTGGATACAGCTATAAATAAAACCATAATATCTTAATTATTTACCTAGACCCTAGGGATAAGGAATTTTTATCCCAATAAAAATCAAGACCCACACCCATGATGATCATAAAAGTGGATTCAATGGAGGTGGTACTTCCCAAGAAGAAATTAGTGTTCTCTAGGATGAAGTCACACACACTGGTAGCTAATCATTCCACATCACTTCCCAATTACCATTAAATTAAATTATATGTGATTCCATATATATAATCTAATATGAATAATCTTCAATAATGTTGAAAATTTCCTTCCCTTGAGATAAATTGAATCACTAAAAATTCCACAAAGTTTTAATCACATCCAACATGTTAGTTGTTATAAATGAGTGATATAGCATTTATGATAGCTATTATAATCAAAATGATGACCAGTATTATACCAATATTGATTATAAAGTAGTAATTTCAAAGTATGTGTTTTTTTGCATCATAATTATTGATATTGATGAGGTATTTGAATTTAAATACAATTATGATCCAAGTGGGGATGATCCACCAATTGAAAATTCTCCTCTCACTAAAGTGGTGGGTGAAGGTGTGTAATCCCATAATCGAAGGCTAAACATAGTTTTATGGTATTCTATAGAGTTTCCTTTTCCACTTGTATAATTAACATTTAATTATGATAAGTGAAAATACATTATCAATCCCTCAACATACCCATTACCCAAGAATATTGATATACTCATAGTTGAGGAGGATATTTCCAGATATAAGAAGGAAATCACAAGACATAGAAAAATTTATGTTGAGATTTACTAGTTAAATTAATATAATATTGATGATATATAGTTCAAATATAAAAAATCCTATAGATAATACACCTCTTGAGGAAGGGTCTTCTAACTCAATGAGGTAAGATTCATCCCATCAAATAGAATACATTTCATGTTAACCTATTTGGTTTACTGTATCCCTAGTAGAGCACTGGGATTTTCCACCCTTGAAATACCATTAATCTCTAGCTTGGATGAGCCACCTAGGATATACCAATATGTTGGGTACATTGTCACAAGTTAGTATGTTTTAGGATTTAATTATTTATTAGAATAAATTAGATAAAATTACTACGAAATACAACTACATAGGAATTTGTACCTTGAATGGATTAATTTGATTTATTTACCACTAAACTATGAAAATACCAACTTCTCATACTTTAATAATACTTGGGATTTAAAGAATAATCTTAATTTTTTCACTTATCAGAGTGGATCAATGTTGGGAAACCCTAAATAAAATAATACATCCAAACTTTCGTGCTTCATCCAGAAACTGGTGGGACCTACTTTCATTGGTGGGGACTTCAACACAATCCTCATTTGAGGAGAGAAGAAAAGAGGGAATAACTACTCCAATATATCCTTGAATGAAATAAAATATATTCTATCTATGAATAACTATCTAGATCCTAATTTCGTTGAAAATCAATTCACATGGTGTAGTAATAAAAGAGGCAATCAGAGGACCTAGTGTTAGTTAGATAGGTGTTTTTTCAAACATCAATAGATATTATGCTTTCCTTATACCTATATTTCTCATATAACTCAGGAACTCTCATATCAATCCCCCTAATCATCAATTTACATGTTACATATATGTTTATAGGTTATTTTTTCTCAAATAAATGGACCTGGGATGACAAGTTCATGTGCATGGTGTTACAATCCTAGAGTTCACCCATTCATGAATAGATGTGGATTTTTTTTACATAATAAAATAATAAATTTTAAAGTAGAGATTCTAAAATGGGATTCCATTTGACCTAACCTATAATTCAAGCTCAAAGTTATAAAGTCTGAAATAAAATTTATTAATACTGTATTATAGAAAATATGGGATGATGAGAATTATATGATATTATTCAACAAGAATATACTTGTATAGAAAAATATGTTAGAGGAATATATGTTTTACTAGGAAATATCTAGAGCCTTATAGATGAAAGATGTAGATTATAACACATCCTTATTCAATGATTGCATTAAATAACACAAGTATGTGGGGAATTGCATTATGAAATTAGAGGATGGATCCTTCACTATTGACGTCAAGATCACAAAGCCCTTAACAGTTTTATATTGATACTCATTATTCACTAAACCAAGGAATGTTATGAATGTAGAGAACCCTAGTGAAAAGGATGTCTCATTCTTCAATACGATCCATCGGTCCATCATTGAGAACCAAAATAATATCATGAATTCTATCCCAATGAAGCAAGAAATCAATGGTTTTATAATTAATTTCAACTAGATATTTCCCATTTGACATATGCATTCCTAGTATTTTTTATATTTTAGGTTTGGTTATCATCAAAGGTAAAGTTATGTTGACTGTGTAGGACTATTTTTCAGGAGGAATTCTCCTGAGAGACACTTAAGCTATAGGTCTCATGCTCATTCCCAAAGTGAATAACATAATCTCCTTCAATAAGTACCTACTTGTTAGTATGTGTAACTTCTAATACAATGTCCTTGCTAATATTTTGAATTATATATTATCTTTTATCCTTCCCAACCTTATCTCAGATAAAGAAAGGGGATTTATTATTGGAATAATCATACATGGTTCCATTGGTTTGACATAATTGATACTATGTAATATTAATATTAAAGTATATGGTATCAATATTGTGGTTTATATTGACATGAAAGAAAAGGAATGGAATTTGATTGTGAAATTTAGGTGACATTGTGGGTTTTTGTAGTGGTTATTTGACTTGTTTCTTCACTATTACTCCCCTCTTGGTTCTTTATTTCTTTGATGGGTAAGGATTATGGTTCTATTAAGTTAATATATAAACTTCTATAAGGAAACCCTCTATAAATAAGTATCTTTACTACATAGTATTTACCTAGTAATATTCTCAACAAATTAATGTATAATAGGGAAGTGATCCCCCTTACAGGCATGTATAGTTTTAAAGGTATATCATATATATTATTTTCTAATAGAATGTTATTTTTGTTAAATGGTAGGAATAATGATATTTATAATTTCTAAATAATAATGAATAGTTATTATTTTTAGATATGTTAAACTATTGGTAGATAAAAATTTAATGAGTACATATCTATTAGTTCCCTCAAAAACACTCTTATAACTAAAAGATTGTTTGGATTTCCTAACTGAAATTTTCTAATGATCTATCTAGGAGATTTACTAGATACTAGTAGTATTTGTGTGCACTATTTATATGGGTTGGTGTAAAGAATAATAGATTAAATATTTGGTTAGAATAGATGGTTTCTATCATTTGGGTGAAATATTACTCTTATCAGTAGTATGTTATTTTTCATGGCCATCTAAATATTTTTGGTTATTAGAGTTCCAAAAATAATTGTGTAGATAATTGAAAAAACTCTCAATGTATTTCTATGGGACACCCAATATAATGGGAGGTTCCACTATATGATATGGTCATGGATAAAGACTTTATTTGATGAATGTAGTATTAACGTGTGAATAATTAAGGAATGAATGTAGAGCATGTTGGTTAAGATTTCATGGGATTATTTTTTGGGATAGTATTTATTTCTAAAATCATTAAAAAGTATAGAAGAACTCTAGGGGAATTTTTTAATATAATTTTATGGGAATATCACCTCTAGAATAGCATATAAGGCACCCTTTAGGTTCTTATTAATCACAGAAGATGGATTATTGGGCATGGAAATATTTGTTTCAAGGATGAAAATTGTGATGAATAACCATTCTTATTTATAGGGTGAATGTAACATATGATAACCTTATGTGAATATATTAATCACCCTAGACTAGTAAATATTATTATTTATGAGGATCAGAAAGTAATATTTCTAATATCATGCTTGTTGATAAGATTAATCATTATGCATTCACTCCCTTGAGTTCAGGTTTATTTTTCAACTCTAACTTTTTAAAAATCATTCTTTTTGGAAAGGATTAGATACATTAGATAAATTTATATAGATTAATACCATACTATCCAACTAAAAATTCGTTTTTTGGTATGTGTGGAATAAGGATATACCGATAGATAACATAATCTAACATAGAGGTATCCAGTTGGTCTTAAAATGAATATATTGCACTAACACCAAAGTGGAAACTAATTATCACCTATTTCATTATATCCACTATGTGAGGTTTATAATGAATTTTTTGAGGATAATTTTTTGGTATTTTAATTAAATTGTATTTTCATGAGTAGATTTTAAATCTCTAGTTATATAATCTAGATGTTTTCTACAGTAAGGGGTGGATCAGAATACAATTTTAATTGATAGTTGTTGGGTAATTTTTAAATCACTAAATGAGTCTAGGTCCTTGATTCTTAACTATGAACCATACATTTGAGAACTAATTTTGTCCTCCTAATTCATGAGTTGTGATTATTGTGCATAAGAAGTAATATTTTTTTTAAACCTTTTCCCTTACTTCCCTTATCTATATAATGGAATTGTTGCATCGACACAAGGCCACTAGGTGGCCAAGAGACTACCTATCGTGGTTTTAAAACTTAACACTGATGAAACTTTTACTAGTAGGGTTTTTAGGGGTAGTACAATCATTGATTCTTGGGATTTGTGGTGATGGAGTTAATTTCATTCAACAAGGAGGTTTATTCTCTCATAGATAAACCTCAATCCATGCTTAGAAAAATTATTATTTACAAATAAAAACATCTCCCTCTATCAGTAGAATCTAATTTAGTGTTTTTTTCATGTTTTTTATGGGTCATAATCTCACCCCGTTAGTCCATTTAGTATCTTCTTAGGGAATTCAGTAGGCATATTATCCATCATGTTTCTATTATACACACTTGGCATAAGGGAAACATGGAATAAGATTTCCATACATCCAAATGTTTCTATTTTATCCCTTTTCTATTTTTTCTAGTACAATATTCCTTCCCTATGAATGAAACAACATTTTATGATGGCATACTCTCAAGCTCTACTATTTCAGAACTCCCCCCCACCCACCCCCCCCCCCCGAGCCTGACCTTTGGTGGTTTTCACCTCATAATAAAAATATTCATTTGGCATGTAAAAATATAAATAATTATTTTAGCTTATCCAACTATAAATGGAGATAAAAATATATATTCATTGAATTCGTCACTCAATGGATGGTTCTAACATATTCCTTGAAGATATAACTACCTCATGGAAAATTTTAAAAATATGTGTTGAGAACTAAAAGGATGAATTAGACACTAGTTTAACCATATATAAATACCCTAGAGGATTCCAAAATTTCTCTAATATAGTGAAACACATGGATAATGAAATTTTTTAGACCAAGGTAAAATCTTAATTGGTACCACCACCACAAAGAATTAACTCTAGGAAGGTAGAAACAGCCATTATTTCCTTTAGGAAAATATCAACACCAGACCTGAATTCCAAGTCAGTTTTGTTTTTGGTGGAACTGACACCGAAAACCTAACCTCGATGATATAAATACAAATTACCTAACACCAAAACACAATATGTGATTGAGTAATATAGTAAATATTAATTTAAATATATGAATAAATAATTATATTCTTTTAAATAAAAGTATGTTCATATTTTTTTTATAATCATCATTAGAGAGAAACATGATCATATAACCTGAGATAAATTTACTTATAAGGAAGGTCTTGAAATCCACTCAAGTTACCTCCCATTTTATCAAATTTATTGTTAAAAATTTATTAATTCTTTATTTTTAAGGATATACACTAAAAATGGTGGATTATTGTGAAGTATCATTGAATATCCTAATATCACACATAAACCATGGGGTCACTACCTAACTCGATGAAGGAGGATAGAGAAAATAAGTATAAAACAAAAAACGTGAAAAAAATTAATAATTGGATTACCTAAAAGTTATTTAATCATAAATATGATGTCATCATAGAATCATTGAACCAGTCAATCCTAACCCCAATTCTCTCTGTATCACCAGTAGAAATATCATCAAAATGAAATTCCTATCAAAGTTTATGTAATCGATCTGGACATGCCAAGGATCTTGAAGAGACCCCCTAAGGTTCCCTAAACGATTTCATACCCACATTTATTTTATTCTCTATGGATTGGGAATATGGTCACCAACCTACCAAATAGAACCCTTTCATATATGGAAGAGAAATATACTTTTATTAACAAAATTCAATTTATAAAATTATATTAAAGTGAAGAATATTTTTATGAAACATATTTCTACCTATTCATTCATAGAAGAAACTGATGGGGGAGTGGTAAATATAAAAATATACTACCAATGATTCAAGATAATATTAAAAACTATGTCATATATGTTATAGATACTATTATAATGGTTATGAAACAAGATTAACTAGAAAAATATCCCATTTCAAGGAATTTCTAGAGCCTGTTTGGATTTAACGTGACTAGTTGACCATTTGGATGGAGAACCTTTTTGGAGAGAGTATAAGAGTTTTATACCTCTTAGTTATTCTATCCCTAATGCTAAAAAGGTTTTATAACCTAAAAAATCAGGGATTTAATCATCAAAATCCTTCATACCTACAACACCTTCATATCAAGAGCAGGTCTAGGTAAGAAAACTTATGCACATGACCATAATTATGATGTTATAAAACACATTTTTATAGTCCTATCATGAATCCTAATTCTAGATACCCTTTTCATATCCAACGAACATAGATATGACCTCATTAAATCCTTGAAAAACTTGTTGCAATTTGAGACTGAGGTGGTTATATATGATACCTATTACATCGAGTATGAATTCACTAAATGAAAAATGATCATTTCTTTCAGAGAAAAAAACAAAGTAACCATGATACAATGGCACATCATCCCCCTATAAAAATCCATCCAACTCATTGAAGAAGACATATGTTGGGTCTTAATAGATAATGGTTCTAAGATCAATCTCATATCATCTTGAAACCTTCAGTATCTTATATTGAGGGAGGATGATCTAACCCCATCAGAGTTAACAATCCTGGGTTATGGAAAGAGTGAGAAAAATAGTTAGGGAATATTATATTGAGAACATAGTTCAAGGATCTAGTTTTTTATATAAAATACATAGTCATTATAATTTATAAAACATCAATTTCTCTAGTAGGTTCTCCTGTATTCGCATGAAAATGATAGTGTCATCATTATAACAATAATGTATGAAATAATCCATTAATTGATAAATAGTTTTTCTTCATGGTGATAGCTACCCTTTGGATTCATGTGAGACTTATTACATTGAAACCAGTTATTATAAAATATAGAGAACACATTGTAGTGACTCAGATTTTCCATGTATTATTTTTGGATATTTTATTGATTATTTTCCAGATCAGGTGTTGATACAGTGTGTGATTCTGAGGACCTATATGTCTGAAAAAAATGTTTGAAATATATTAAATATATTAAATAGAATGTTCATGTAGTTTTCCTAAAAAATTGGAATAAATTAGAAAAGGGGGACTAGAATAGAAATATGTGAGAACCATTGAGTCCAAGACATAGGGTTTACCATATGTGTGACATAAGCTTGGTCAACATGGGGAATTTTTGGAAAATTCATCATGGGTGTAAAATGAATAAAATAATTGAATAAATTATTTTATTTGTTTGTTGACATAGAGACCTAATTTCCTTCTTTAAATACACACTTATGTAAAATTGGTAATGTTAGCTGCAAAACGTTGTGAATTGACAAGAGACATTGGATCTGTTGGAGGAGATTCTATTAGTGGATGATGAACAGATCAGGGATCGACGGTTACTGTGAGGTGAATTCAAATGATCTCACCAATGGTCATGATAGAGGTTTGTTCTTTTTCCGTGATGGATCCAAATCATGGTATGATGTTGTTTTATTTGGTTTTATTTCCCCATTTTGGTTTCTATAACAAACATAGATCAGTCAATAAACAGATTTATCCACAGATCATGGGTATTATGGGATGGGTTAGATTAATCAGAATTTGGGAGCATTTATCATGATTTAATTGTTATCTCTTCACTCATCATTCTAATATAAATGAATTCAGGTTGACATGAACATCAATTGAGGTTTTTTCCTCTTAATTTTTATTTTGATTTTCTCCCTATATTCTTAATTCATCATGGGTGTTCTTAGTTTGGAAGGTGGTTAGAAATATCCCTATGAATCAATCATTGCACACTCGTTTCTTGTCCCAACGATTTGATATTGTAGATCTAGGATTATCATAAATCAATAGTGGTGCGAAGATGGATGTGGTGATAGATTAAATAGTTTTTGATACTTGATTTCATGTTCTTTAGAACACAATAAAGAAAAAAGTTAAATGGTGGTTTTTGAATGGATTTGTGGACAGTGAACTATTAATTGTTGATGGTGAGTCCTGGATGAGGTAGTTCCTTGATTTTTCCAGATGATACAGTCTCTGGATTAAAGGCCGGATATATGAGATGAATACAGATTATATATCTAAGAATATGTAAATTTTAACACTACACAACTTATAATGTGGAGTCACACATCGTGTTGGCCCCTCTTCGTGGTAGCTAGGGTTTTGGGAGGGATATAAGTATCAAACAACATGTGAAATTATCACACGACGTGTAGTCCCCTTTCATGAGCTTGGCATGTACAGTAGAGGGTACATGGACATGGGTCAGAGTACATAGGCACGGGCACACCGTATACTCCCACACGGCATGGCCCAAATAAATATACACATGTTAATCCTTTTATTAGTACATGAGGATAGTACATGAAAAAACTTCATGCCTTGTACTGTTACACAAACATGGGACATGGGCCTTTTATACAGGAAGGACCTGGGGTCAAGAGGACACGGCGTGTAACCCTACTACTTGTAACACCCCAAAAATTTTATGGTATGTTCCTCTTAAATACTTTATATTCATCATATAGATTATATTTCATGAAACACTAAGTCTATTTGAAACAAAACTTTATAGGAGAAAGTTATAACCTATCCATTAAACATAAATTTTCCACTTCTGTGTTTTGAGTTTCAGAAAATGGCCATCTAAAGTTGTGACCAGTAAGTTATTTGGAGTATGATATAACCAACTTATTTTTTGATGAATGGTAACATACCCTTATGAATAGTAATATGAACCTTAGGAATAGTAAACCATATTATTATTTTATTTTCTTAAGGTTATAAGGTAATGAGATGTTGATTAATTTTTAAAGATGTTGAAAATTGAGTTATAGATTTAAAATTGTTGTTTTTGAATAAATTTTGATTTTATATAAAAATTAAATTAAAAATATTTATAAATTTATTTTTAAAAAATGGAGTTAATTTTTTAATTATACACATCAAAAAATTGTCAGGGTGATTTTTTGGTATCTTTCTAAAATACTTCAATTGTTTGTGAATAGTAAAAATACAGTTTTGAGTTTTTGATAGTTTAATGACATCATAAGGATGTAATAATTAATATAAAAGTCTGGTAGACTTATGTACAGTAAAATATGACATGATGTGTCCCAAGTGTCAAAAACCATGGGAAAATACCTTGTTAGAGCCCATGGTTTTTCAAAAACCACTAATTAAGTGTCCCTTTAAATTAATAAAAAATTCCATCTTATTTACAATAAATACCCACTAATCCCTTCATTTTCATTCATTCCAATCCTATAATACTCTAAGATATGTTATTTTTACCTCCCTAGGAATCATCCCAAGGTTTCATCAAGCCCCCAAGGTCCCAACCTCCATGTTTTTGGAATTACTCTTCAAGGTAAGGGAATTTACCACCTTTCTCTTTTCTTAAAGCTTTCATTTTATGTTTTCTCTTTAATTTTCAATTGTATTATGTTGGTATATGTCATTAAATATTACCATTTCTGTCCATATTATGTAATAGTGATGAGAGACCCCGCTTTCTCTCATAAAAATATTTTATGAAATTTTAAGTGACGTCGTTAGGCTGCTGAATTTTTGTGAGGGATTTCTCAATTTTTTCTTTTATTTTGAGTTACTTTATTTTATTTTTATTTAATAATCTCCCCTAATAAAAATTATATTATAATTATAGTTCCATACATGAATTTTAATTCTATTATTCTAATGGAATATTTCATCATCGTCTCTCTTTCCCCCTCCTCTTATACTAAAAATGAAAACATCGTTTGAGATGTGTAAATTTATCACATTAAGGACGACGGGTTCTCAATTTTCATTAACATCTTCAATTATGGTCATGAAACCATTTTTATGGTTGAAAAAGATCATAATATATTTATTTAATATTATAAAATTTTGTTTAATCCTTACACACTCATAATATAAAATAATAATACAAAACAAGTTCATTATGCACAAAACCACTAAGTAAATCAAGTGTTTGTCATTATCTTTTATCAAGAAATTCATCCTCATGGTATGTAACCAAAATCATTATAAGGTCATTTATATCTATTTAAATATCACTAATAATATATATTAACAATTATGGATGCTTAACCACATTAAAAATGAACTTTCATTCATGAATACAAGTAAATTGATCATGAAAACCAAGGATGAAAATGCTTCCAAAATAATAAAATTAAACCTCTTGAACCCTTTTAAAAGTCCATGAATGAACCTAATAAGGTTAAAATAAATCAAATAAATGTTGATGAGATTATATATTTATTAATTAATGAATCTAAATTTGATTATGTAGGTCATTAGGATTAGTCAAAGAACACTTTCGAACATAAGGTAAAGGGTTTCTTATCTCACTTTTAATTCCGTAAGATTTCAATTGTTCCCCACTAATTTATTGTATGTGGTATATGTGTACTTCCATTTAATATATAATATCATAATTATATTTATATTCATGTTATTATGTGATAAATTTGGTGATTATTTACTTTTGGTTATACGATTCAATTTATTACAATATGGTAAGGGACTTTGTCTCAATTTCCATTTTATGGAGACCTTATTGGTATTGTGCAACTAATCTTTCTGATGTCATGTATCTACTACCCATTCGAGATCCTTTTTCATTTTAAATTGTAAATATATTATATATCCATATTTAGTTTTCATGGATATGAGTATTGTCTTAATTTGTATACCCTTTTACATACGGTGTTTATTTGAAATGTTGTTTTAACTATGGAAATATTGATGAATATATATCCTCTAATCTATAAAGATATTGATAAGGTACATTGTACTTGTATTAAATATATGTATAAATAATTATTTGGACTTTCAGTGATAGTCAGGGCCCATTATATCCCTGTGATTCATCGACAGGTCTCATGAGACAAATCAGTTAATGACAAACCCTTCAAGTTTGTTTCCAAAAATCAGACGAGTTTCTACCCAAATACTTAATCCGTTTTAATGGTATTATGGTATCATGTTCCGGATACATGATGTCCAATTAATAATCATATATATTTATTCATTTTTATTTATTATTATCCTTGAGTTTTTTACTATGATAAAATATATGGATGCAGTTTCATTCTCATTTTATTAATGGATTTTATTTTTCATTTATTCACCATGCCATATTGACTATGAGAATTTGATTATGATTCTATTATTTTTTATTCATGCTTCCGCTATTTGTAACTCTTACTGATTATTTGAGATAACCCCTTTCACTTTTTTACCTTCAACATGTTATAAAGAGGAGACTATTTGTTGAGTTCTCATGGATGTAGTTTATTAGTTTTTGTTATGTATTTTATTTTGTTACCTTTATCATTGTAATGTGAGTTTCATGTATGTATCTAGTTTATTCAATACTAATAAACTAATTGTTCAAGTATTTTTTTTCCTTTTAACCATTAAAATATAACAATTAATGCATGGGATCTGGTCTAGAGGGGTCGGGGTGTTACAGTTGGTATCATAGGAAGTTTAATAGAAAACATGGAAACTAGACTTATAAAATGTAGATTAGGGAACAAATCTATAAGGTAGTATTTAAGGAAAAATATAAAATAACATCCTGGAATTTTGGTAAGGGATATATTATGTGTATATTTCAAGAAAATACATCCCTATATGGATACAAACAGGCAGAGGTGGCTCTGGAATAGATGTACCTAAGAGTGAAAACTCCGACAAGGAGTTTCGAACTTTAACTAGGGTATTTTGGTACATGAAAATGGGCCTTGTTGAACTCTTGGTATTAACACTCCTAGAGGATATGATTTGTATAATTCACATTTTCTTTACAATCTATTATTAAGGATTTTAATGTAAATTTTTCCTCAGAGAAACCATGTTTATGATATTATATATGCATAGAATTTTAATTTATGCTAAGTACTTTTCTGGTTGAGATTATAAATTATGATTCATAACCTAATCTATTGTATTATATTATTTATAGATGGTTACAAATGGAAAAAACGGTAATCAATACTCATGGGAAATGTAGGGATTCCCCCACAGAGCATGTCAACACAGTCAATGTTGGAGCGGATCATATCATGACCATATTAAGAAAACATACTTAGTTTGTGATGAATAACCATGTTACACCTATGTTGGATCATTTCATGCAGTATAAGCCCCTATCTTTTAGTGGGACTACTAATCCATTGGTAGATTAGTAGTGGATAAAGTCCCTTGAAAATATATTAATGGAATTAATATGTAATGAAAATGAAAATGTAGTGATGGAAGTATATTGTCTCAAGGGTGACACTAATCAATAGTGGTCCTTTATACAGAATACCACTAAGGAAAAAGAAATAGAAGATATGGAATGGAGAACTTTTAAAGAAATATTCTTTGAAAAATATTTCCCTCGTAAGAAACAAACCGAAATGAAGAGAAAATTTCTTATCTTAATTAAAATGGAAGAATACAGTGTTTCATAGTAAGAGGATACCTTCAAAATAATAGCCAAGTATTCCATATATTACATAAAAGACTCAGAAGACAAGATTTTTCATTTCTTTAAAGGTATTAATACAAGTCTTTGAAGGGAACTGGCTTATCAAACATTTTCATCATTTGATTAAATTGGATCAAGTTCCATCAAAACAAAGAAGGAATTTTCTAGATCAAATTTGATCAAGGGAAACCAAGATAAGAAGTGGTACTCTAATAACCAAGGAAAAGGTGAAGCACCAAATAAGAATAAGGGAATGAATAAATTCTAATTATGTGAGAACTATGGAAATAATCATCTTGGGAAATTCTTGAAAGGCATGGGAGTCTACTATAAGTGTGGAGAAAAGGGTCATCGATCTAATGAATGAAAGGGGAAGAAACAAGTCGATGATTTTCAATGATACAATTATAGATAGATGGGACACTATGAAAAGGAGTGTCTTAAGTGCCAATGAAACTTTCTTTAGAAAAGTACATGAGAGAAAGGGAAAGCTTATGCAATTAAAACTGTAGAGGTAAAAGTTCCTAATGATGTGGCGGCAGGTATTTTAATTGTTTCCTTAAACTTAGGCAATGCATTATTTTATTCTGGATCATCACATTCATTTATATCTTCCCAATTTTCCAAGAAAATTGGGCATGTCCAATTTGATTTAATAATGGATTTATCAGTCAAAACTCCTAGTGGATGTATCATTGCAATAAAGGCATGTCGACCAGTCCCCCTCATGACACATAAACATGCTTCAGTTTCTAACCTTATCATCATACTAATAATTGACTTTGATATAATTCTCAGTATGAATTGGATATCAAATTATGATTCGAAGATCTATTACAAGAAGAAGGAAGTTTAAATTTTTGAAAATTGTGTGGAATCCCTTATCTTTAGAGCAGAAACCTCTCCATATGATTCTTATCTAGATATACCCCAGTAGCTCTACTGAATGAAATTATTGGAGAGGAAGAGAACCCAATATCTATGGGAGAGGAAAGAAATCATCAAAATGATGATGTGCATATAGTGTAAGAATACATTGATGTATTTCCAGAGGATTTACCTGGACATCCTCCAGGGTGAGAATTTGAGTTCTCTATTGATTTAGTTCTTGGTGAAAGACCTATATCAAAGACTCCCTATAGAATGGCAACTTTGAAATTAGTGTAATTAAAGAAACAACTAAGTGAATTGAGTTAAAAGGTATTTATTTGACCGAGTGTTTCTCTATAGGGAGACCCTATTCTCTTTGTCATGAATAAAGATGGATCCATGAGGTTATGAATTGATTATAGGTAAATCAATGCTATTACAATAAAGAATAAGTATCCTTTGACATGAATTGATGATTTATTTGATCAACTTCATGGATCACAGTATTTTTGTAAGATTGACCTTTGATCTAGATATCATCAGCTCTATGTGAGGAATGAAGATATTCCAAATATAGCATTTCAAACTAGGTATGGGCATTATGAGTTTATAGTGATTCCTTTTGGACTTACTAATGCACCCTCTATTTTCATGGATCTAATTAATAGAGTTTTCAAGGAATATCTTGATGACATTTTTGTTGTATTTATTGATGATATCTTGGTATACTCAAAAATCTATGAATACCATGATAATCACTTGTGGATTATTCTAAAAAAAATTAGAAGAAATTAATTGTATGGAAAGTTTAGCAAGTAAGAATTTTGGATTCAATTAGTTTCCTTCCTTGGCCACATTGTCTCTAAGTATGGAATATATGTTGACCCTGTGAAGACAAAGGATTTTCAAGAATGGCCTACTACGGTAAACATAACTGAGGTACATAGTTTTATTGGTTTAGCAGGTTATTATCAGTGTTTCGTTCAGAACTTCACCCATTTAGCCAACCCAATGTCCAAGTTCACATAAAAAGGGGTTATGTTTTTATGGACAATGGAATGTCAAGAATGTTTTAAATAATTGAAGAGAAGATTAACAAATTCTCCAATCTTGATTCTATCAGCAGGGAATGATGGATTTGTGATCTATAGTGATGCATCAAAGAAAGGAAATGGTTGTGTCCTTATGAAGAATGATAGAGTGATTGCCTATGCATCTAGGCATCTAAAAATTCATGAACAAAACAATCCAACTCATGATCTTGAGTTACCAGCAGTAATATTTGATCTGCAGCTTTGGGTACATTACCTCTATGGAGAAAAATGTGAGATATATACGGATCATAAGAGTTTAAAATATATATTCTCACAAAAATAACTCAACATAAGAAAAAGGAGATGTATTGAGTTACTCAAGGATTATAATTTCACAATACACTACCACCTGGGGAAGTTAAATAAGGTGGAAGACACTTTGAGTAGAGAAAGGACTATGGAATTATGAAAAAGATGATAGTTGAAAGGGATACTATGTTCATGGATCTAGTAAATATGGATATGGGAATTATCATGGAAGTTAACAAATCACTACTTTTTTGAATGGTTGACCAACCTTCTTTACTAGAAAGGATAAAAATTTCTCAGACTGATGATGAGGAGTTTCAAAAGAAAATTAAAGCTATAAATGATGGGAAGCTGATTGACTTCATTTATAAGGTGGAATTATGAAATTTGGAAAGAGGCTTTATGTTCCCACTAATCCTGAGATAAAGAGGGAACTCTTGGATGATGCTCAAAGCTCTAATTTCTCTATACACCCTGGTAGCACAAAGATGTATGGATATCTAAAGGAACATTTTTGGTGGGACAACATGAAGAGGTAGATTTCTGATTATGTGTTGATATGTTTGTTTTGTCAACAGGTGAAGACTGGAAGACAACATCCTAGAGGAGTCATGAAACCCCTTCCTATACCTATGTAAAAATGGGATGATATTACAATGGACTTTTTCATGGGGCTACCAAAGTCTCCAGGAAAGAATGATGTGATATGGTTCATTGTTGATCATCTTAAAAATATGTTCATTTTCTTTCTATAAGAGAAGATTTACCACTTGAATGTTTAGAAATGCTATATATTAATGAAGTTGTAAGACTTCATGGTGTAACCTTATCAATTTTTTTGATCATGATCCCTGTTCTACATCACAATTCTTGAAAATTCTTCATAAGGACCTAGATACTGATCTTCATTTGAGCACTACCTACCACCCACAAACTAATGTACAATCGGAATGGACTATTTAAACATTGGAAGACATGTTGAGGTCTTGTTCACTTGACTTTAAAGGGATGTGGGATCAATATTTACCTCTCACAGAATTTTCCTATAAAAATAGCTTTCATTCAAGTATTTAGATGGACCCATATGAAGAATTATATGGAAAGAGATGTTTTGCACCAACTTGTTGAGATTATGTTGGTGAAAGAAATCTTGTAGGCCTAGAACTTGTTGACGTAACAATGAAAAAGGTGAAGATTATCCAAACCCATATCAAAACAACTCAAATTTACCCAAAGAGCAATGCTCATAACCACAAAAAGGATTTGGAATTTAGATAAGGAGATCATATTTTCTTAAAGGTATCTCTATGGAAGGGTATTATACGATTCGATAAGAAGGGTAAATTAAGTTCTAGGTACATCGGACCTTTTGAAATTATGGATCGAATTGGAGTCGTAGCTTACTATTCGGAAATGTCACCAAGTCTCTCTAAAGTTCACAAACTATTTCATGAATCAATATTAAGGAAATACATGACAGACCCAAGACATGTACTCACCTATGAAGAAATAGAACTTGAGCCTGGTCTATCTTATTGTGAAGAACCTATCAAGATTATTGATACCAGAGAACATGTATTGAGAAATCAGATGACTCTTCTGGTAAAGGTTCTTTGGAGGAACCATAATATTGAGGAAGAAATGTGGGAACCTGAGGATGTTATGAAGAAGAACCACCCACATATTTTTAGAGGGCTTTATACATAAAATTTTGAGGATGAAATTTCCGAAGGAGGGAATAATGTAACACCCTAAACATTGTATGGTATGTTCTTCTTAAATACTTTCTATTCATTAGATAACAGATATTTCATGAAGCACTAAGTCCCTTTGAAACAAAACTTTGTAGGGTAAATTTATAACCTAGCAATTAAACTTAAATTTTCCACTTCTGTGTTTTGGGTTTAAAAAAATGTCATATATGGTTGTGACTAGTAAGTTATTTGGAGTCTGATAAAACCAATTTTTTTATGAATATTAACATACCCTTATGAATAGTAATATGAATAGTAATATGAACCTTAGGAATAGTAAACCATATTATTTTTTTATTTTCTTATGGTTATAAGGTAATGAGATGTTGATTAATTTTTCAAGATGTTGAAAAATGAGTTATAAGTTTAAAATTGTTTTTTTAATAAATTATGATTTTATTTAAAAATTAAATTAAAAATATTTAGAAAAATATTTTCTAAAAAATAGAGTTAAGTTTTTAATTCTACATGTTGAAAAATGGTTAGGGTAAATTTTTGGGATTTTTCAAAAATACTTGAATTTTTCATGAATAATAAAAATACCGTTTTGATATTTCAATAGTTTAATGACATCATAATGATGTAATATTTAATATAAAAGGATTTTCGACTTGTCTATAGTAAAATATGACATGAGGTGTCCCAAGTGGCTAAAACCATGGGCAAATACCATGGTCACGCCCATGGTTTTGCAAAAAACACTAATGAGGTGTCCCTTTAAATTAATAAAAAATTACCTCTTATTTACTATAAATACCCACTTATCCTTTCATTTTATTTCATTATAAATCAATATTACTTGAATATATGGTATTTTTACCTCCATAAAAATCCTATAAAGGTGTCTCCAATCCCCTAAGGTCTCAACCTTCATGTTTTGGTAATTACTCTTCAAGGTAAGGGAATCTACCACCCTTATATTTTCTTAAAGAATTCATTTTATGTTTTCTATTTTATTTTCAATTTGATTATGTTGGGATATGTCATTACATATTCCCATTTCTAAAAATATTATGTAAAATTAATGATATTCCCCCATTTCTCCCATTAAACTATTTTATGAAATTTTAATTAACGTTGTTAGGCTGCTGAATTTTCGTGAGGGATTTCTCAATTTTTTATTTTATTTTGAGATACTTTCTATTCTTTTTATTTAATAATCTCCCCTAATCCAAATGATATGATAATTCTAGTACCTTAAATGAATTTTAATTCAATTATTATAATGTAGTATTTCATCATCATCTCTCTTTCCCCCTCCTCTTATATTAAATATGAAAACACCATCCAAGATGTGTTAATTTATCACATTAAGAACGACGGGTTCTCAATTTTCATTACCATCTTAAATTATGGTCATGAAACCATTTTATGGTTAAACCAAATTAGAATATATTTATTTCATATTATTAAATATTCGGTAATCCTTACACACTCATAATATAAAATAATAATACAAAACAATTTCATTTTTCACAAAACTACCAAGTAAATAAAGTTTTTATCATTATAATTTATCATGACATTCATCCTCATGGAATGTAAAAAAAATGAGGCCTGAATTCTGCTGCTTCAAGGGCATCGGCCACTGACCTTCCTGATCTCCTGACGTGGTGGTGCTCCTCTCTTTCATCGGCTTCTTCATGTTCACTTTGCACTCTGGCCTGGATTATTTGGGTCCGGCACAACGATGTCGTTTTTCATCAAGCTCAAAAACCCCCCTAATTCTAGATTGAATGGTCCACCTCCTGGATTGAGGGCTAGAAAGACCACAATGGATATTTTATGCCAGGTTCTACCCTCTCCTTTCCCCCTCATTGGAATCCCCCAATGGAAGGGACCCTTAAGATGAATGTGGACACGTTGCTCCCAAAGGATGGGCTTGTCGCCCTAGGCCTCCTAGCCCAAAATCATCTGGGGAAAATCCTCACTACAAAATATGAACCACATCAGGCTTGCTAGGAACCTGCTGTTGCTGAGTCCATGGTCATCCTTGCCGGTATGATGCTCGCTGTGGATTGTGGATGGGTTGATATCATCATTGAATCTGACTGCCTTACTGTTATCGATGCTATTAACAACAACGATGGCGGACTCTAGTCATTTGGCTTCATCATTAGGATAATTCGCTCTCTTCTCCAAGTTGTCTCTCGTTGTACCTTCTCCTTTTCCAAATGGGAAGGAAACAATGTGGCCCATCAACTGGTGGCCTCAGGCCCCTTCGATGTTAACCAGCTCTGGCTGGACAATTTCCCTGCATGGATTTTTACTTGTACGTTTGCAGATCTTTGTCATTAATTTTATTTGTCCTTCTTTTCAAAAAAAAACAAAAAAACTACATTACAAATGAACTTCCATTCATTAATACAAGTAAACCGATCATGAAAACCAAGGATGAAAATGTTTCCAAAATAATAAAATTAAACCTATCGAACCGATTTAAAAGTCCATGAATGAAGCTAATAAGGTTAAAATAAATCAAATAAATGTGGATGATATTTTGGAATTATTAATTAATGAATCTAAATTTGATTATTCATGTCATTAGGATCAGTCAAAGAACACTTCCGAACATAAGGTAAGGGTTTTCTTATCTCACTTTTAATTCCATGAGATTTCCATTGTTCACCACTTATTTCTTGTATGTGGTATATGTATACTACCATTTAATATATAATATCATTATTATCTTTATATTCATGGTATTCTATGAATTTTTGGTGATTATTGACTTTTGGTCATATGATTCAATTGATTACAATATAGTAAGGGACTTTGTCTCACTTTCCATTTCATTGACACCTTCTTGGTATTGTGAAACTAATATTTCATATGTGGTTTATATACTTCTCATTTGAGATCCTTTTTCATTTTAAATTTTAAATATATTATATATCTATATTCTGGTTTCATGGATATGAGTATTTTCTTAAGTCGTATACCATTTTACATACGGTATTTATTTAGAATGTTGTTTTAACTATAGAAATATTGATGAATTATTATCCTCTACTCTATACAGATATTGATAAGGAAAATTATACTTATATTAAATCTATTTATAAATAATTATTTGTACTTTTAGTGATAGGAGGGGCCCGCTATATCCCCTTGATGCATCGATAGTTCTCATGATACAAATCAGTTGGTGACAAACCCTTCGAGTTTGTTTCTAAAAATCAGATGGGTTTCTACCCATAGACTTAAACCGTTTTAATGGTATTAAGGTATCATGTGCCAGATACATGATTTACAATTAATAAAAATATCTCTTTATTCATTTTTAGTTATTATTATCAATGAGGTTTTCACCATGACAAAATCTATGGATGCAGTTTCATTCTCGGTTTATTAATAGCATGTGTTTTTCATTTATTCACCATACTATATTGACTATACCAATTTGATTAAGATTCAATTATTTCTAATTCATGATTCTACAATTTGTAACCCTTAATGAGCATTTGAGCTCACCCCTTTTAGTTTTTTACCATCAACAGGTTAGGAAGAGGAGACTATTTATTGAGTTCTCATGGATGAAGTTTATTAGTTTTAGTTATGTATTTTATTTTGTTACTTTTCTCATTATAAAATGTGTTTCATGTATGTATCTAGTTTCTTCAAGACTACTAAACTTATCATTCCTTCTGGATTTTATTTCCTTTTAACCATGCCAATCTAACAAGTAATATATCAGATCTGATCTAGAGGGGTCAGGGTGTTACACTATATGTCATGTACTTTTAAGAAGTTGGATTGAATCCCTTACTCTCTATATCTTGTAAAAGTTTCATTAGGGTGAATTCCCCATATTCATTCCCTAAAGGTTGGTATAGAATCACCTATTATACTTAGAACAGTGATCCCTTCCATAGGACTTCTTTGATAGAGTTATTTAAATCCTTCCATGAGTTCTAGAGTGAGATCCTTTATTCACTTGTGTGCCCTAGTTGGAGTTCTTGGTGTCATCATGGAAAAAAACTACATGGGATCCAATCCTCTACTTAGTGGGTTAATCCATATTGATTTGTTGGTATACCCCATATCCTTGGGAGTTATCCTCATCTGTGTATCATATCTCTTCAGACATCATCAGTTCTTTCAGACTCAGTATTGTGTTCTCCTGGATGATTACTTTGTGGAATCTTTGATCAGGAATCATAGGATGGATTTATGGTTATTACTTACCATTAAACTATGTGTCTTTGTTGAGTATATATTGATATTATTGCTATATATTTTTATACATATACCTATGTAAATTTGACTATATTCATTTTTTGTACAATTTTTGGTTTTAGGGTGTCCTACTGGGTATTGTTATACTCACCCCTTCTTAGGCTTTTCCTACACATGTCGTGTATTCTACAGATGATCAACCTTTTGAAATAGTCTTAGGGGGACTAGGACCAAACATTTCTTAGTGAGATTGGAAAGCCCGAGGTGTGTTCATGTGGTATCTTAACAGCATCCCCAGTTTTACTTTTAGGATTTAATTGTCTTTAAACTCTTTTTGGTGGGCTTGTATTTGGATTTGTTTACTTTCCTTTAATTTCATTCATACTATGGTTGTGGGATTTAGATGTATGAATCCATGGTTGTTCTGTTGTTTTTACATTTCAGCATTATATGGTCTTGGAGATGTGTTCTTGTGTATAGGTACTAAGTATAAAGCCTCTCATGTTAGTTATATGACTACTTAGTGCTAATCACCAGGCTATGTCCTATTAGAGGTGGGTTGGAGAGTCATGGAATGGGCCCCATTGGGGTGGTTCATGACATAGTGGTATTAGAGCAGTTAGTTCTACCTTAGGACTAGAGTCTATGAGTTTTTTATGGAGATAGTATTAAGTGTTTTGAGTTTGGATTTTAGTCCATAGACTATAGTGTTGGTGTAGAGGCCAACGTATTCATACACCAAGACATTGATCACCAACATTTCAACTCGGTACATGAGAACATTGGTTATAGGGAAAACAATTTCACATGCATCATATAGGAATGGGTTGTGGTTTCCATGTCCTTATTTGGTCAACTTTTCACATATACTCATTAATCATGGTATGTCTTTTTTATTTTTAGGATGCCTCTGCAATGTATTCCAGCTAGGATTCAGCATCGTGATCATGAGGATGATCCCCTAAGTGAAGAGGCATTGATACTGGGATCGGTTCAAGAGATGATCCTCTAGGTGGTGCACCAGCTATACCGCCACTTGTAGAGCAGGATATGGTACCCATAGTACCAGCAAATGAGGTGCATGGACTAAGTGCACTTAATGAGTTTTAGTGATAGAGACCCCTTAGGTTCTGAGGTAATCCTGACCAACAGGAGGTTGAGGGATGGATTGAGGCGGTGACCCAAGTTTTTCATCTGTTCAAGACACCAGCAGATCAGATGGTGGTTCTAGCGGTGAGCCTTCTCCATTGATCTGTATAACTATGGTGGAATTTAGTGACCTAGTATTATAGTGAGGAAACTCTACCATGATCAAAGTTTGAGCATCTCTATATAGATGAGTTCTCTCTATTTACGTTGAGGGAAGTATGTATCCAGGAGCTTCTGCTGCTACAACATGGAAACATGACAATATCTGAGTATTCATTGTGGTTTACCAACATCTCTAGATACTTGATAGATATGGTTCGTGACTAGTTCTTTAGGGTCAGATCTTTGAGCGGGGGAAATATAGACACATATAACATAGTGTTATCCCTATATTAATTCCTACTTATGTGGGTGTGTCAGAGAGAGCTTTTATGGTTGATAGTTTCTTAGATGAGTATATGAAGCCACTAGTAGTGTGAAAGAAAGAGTAGATTCCTCAACGGTAGGGTGAAAACTTCAGTATTAGGTACCTTTACATGCAATATGTTTTAGTAGGAGGTACTATTACAAAGGTTTTGTGGTTTGGGGATTTTAGTATGGGCCTAGTTAGCCCAAAGAGTGGTGGTCTTACTCATCTGATGGTAGGGGACATCTTTCCTGAGATTTTCCAACCTATCATATGGATGACAAAGAGACTATGGATAGGTCCTCGAGGCATAGGTAGCAGTAGGAGAAGGTAGTTTCACAAGGTGGCGTATATGGAATAGGATCTAGGAGAGAAGCAGTAAGTGGTATATGCTATGTATTTTTACCACCACCACCCCTAGGTGGTCCAATCCAGGCTTTGGGTGCTAGAGGATAGAGGTGGGGGTAGCTGTAGGTGTTCAAAGCTTATGAACCAGAGGCTCTGAGAACAATAAAAGGTGCGATCTATGTATTTTCTACCTTATATATAGTACTTATAGACACATGTATTATTCATTCCATTATATCCACATTTCTTTTTAGAGACATAGAGATTCTGATTGAGCAATTGGCTCAACCCTGGTTCATAGATACTCCTACTAAATATGACTCGGTGATCAAAAACTTGTGCCAATAGTATGGAATGACTCTTGGAGATAATAGTTTCTATTGGGATATACTTGTAGTAGCAATGATGTATTATGATATCATCTTAGGTATGGGATGGTTATCTACAGTTTATGCCCATATTGAGTCCTTTAGGAAGAGGATTTGGTGTGTCTACAGTGATAAAACCATGTTCTTTTTTTCGGTGAATAAGAAAACTAGGTAGTATAGGGTGGACTTATGCAAAGGAGAGTGTACCTGATTACCAATTAGTTGTCTAAATTGACCCATAGGGAAGTATATGTAATGTGTTTTTAGTTTCCCACAGTGTTGGTGGAGTAAAAGGGTGTATTCTTTAAGGATGTGTCAGGATTATCTCCCCACTACGAGATAGATTTATGCCTTTATCTACACCCTAGGATGAAATCGATTTTTGCACCAACATATGAGATGGATCCCATAAAGCTTTGAAAGATGATGGTGCATTTAGAGTACTAGTAGAGGAAGGGCTTTGTTAGTCCCAATGTTTCACCCTAGAAAAACCTAGATTTGTTTTCTAATAAGTTGGATGGGAGCTTGAGGTTATGTGTGCACTACTGGTGATTGAACCAAGTTACTATAATGAAAAATTATCCTCTATTAAGGATCAATGACCTTATTGGCCATTTAAGAGGGGAGTGATGGTTCTAAAAATTTGACCTCTGGTCAAGCTATCGCTAATTGTGAGTAGAAGATGAGGATATACCGAAGATGGAATTCATTTTTATCTATGGTAACTATGAGTACTTTGTGATTCCCTTTGGAATGAAAAATTAACTAGTAGTGTTCATGGGACTCATTAACTAGATCTTTCATCCTTTCTTAGACTGGTTCATGGTAGTCTTCATCGATGATATCCTTGTGTACTTGGTGACTGAGGAGGATCACGTGAGACACTTGATGATGGTTCTAGACATACTCCAAGATCCCCATATTTATAAAAATATATTGAAGTTCTAGTCCTAAAATTAGGTAGTCCACTTTCTAGGACACGTTATCTCATTGGATGGAGTGGTAGTAGAACCAACCGATATGGAGGAAGTGCTAGCTTGGGAGCATCCCAAGAGTGTGACATAGGTGCAAAGATTCCTTGTGTTTTAGGATATTACTAAATATTCATACCTTACTTCTCTAGGATATTATCTCCCATGACTGCTTTAACCTAAAAAGGGTAGCCTTTTGTGTGGAAAGAGAGGTTCCAACAGGATTTTCATCAATTAATATAGATATTAAATATCACTCCCATATTGAGATTTCTAGAGGAGGGTGTCGAGTATGTAGTGCTCTACAATGCATTAGGAATCAGGATTGGTTATGTTCTGATGAAGAGGCTAGTAGTGATTGCTTTTGTTTCATGTCAATTGAGAACACATGAGAAGAAATATTCAACTCAAGATCTTAAGTTAGAATCAATAATCTTCACACTAAAGATATGGTGACAGAACCTGATGGGAGAGTAGTTTATCTTCTATTCTAATAATAAGAGTATCAATTATATCTTCTTTCAGAAGGATCTTAACTTGATATAGAGGTGATGAGTAACGTTCCTCCAGGATTATAACATCAAAATTTTCTATACTCCTGGGAGGGGGAACATGGTAGAAGACGATGTTAGCAAGAGATATTGTTCACAGTTACTGAACAAGATGTTGGAGCAGTTGTCCTTGTTGTAGTTATCTTTTTGGATATAGATAGAGAAGCTTACCTATATTCTATGGTTGTCACCCCTATTCTCTTACAGTGAGTCCAGGAGTCATATCTTAAGGATACTAAATGTGAGACCTTACGTACTTAGATATCCACTAGACATGCTCCTAATGTATTTTATGAAGGTGGAGACCATGTCTTTCATTTCAAAGGAAGAACGATGGTACCAGTGAATTTGTAGGATGAAATTTTGCTATAGTTTCTTAAATATCCTTTGGAGGTACATACAAGTGTGGAAAATATGTACCAAGACCACCAACATTAATTTTGGTGGCCAAGGATGAAGAAAGAAATTGCATAGTTTGTCTCTTGATGCCTTAGTTTTCAGTAAGTGAAGGTTGAGAACCAAGTTCTAGTGGTTTTAGATCAAACCCTTGAGGTTCCATAGTGGAATTGGGATGGGATATCCATGGAATTTATAAAGGGCTTATCACATATGTCCAGGGGACATGATTCCATATGGGTGACTGACTTACCAAATCAGCCCACTTCCTAGCTATTTGGGAGCATAGTTTAGTAGAGATCTTGGGATGACTCTATGTGAAAGTGATTGTCTAAATCCATGGATTTACCTCAATGATCATCTCTGAATGTGATTCTCACATAACATCTTGGTTATGAAATGGATTAAATGAGGCTTTCAAAACTCAATTATGCTTGAGAACAGTATTTCACCCCCAAACTGATAGTCATCCATGGAGGACAATTCATGTTTTGGAAGACATGTTATGATCTTGCATGTTAGACTTTGGTCATAGTTGGGAGGATCACCTACCACTGGTGGAGTTTTCATACAACAATAGGTACCATTCCACCATCAGTATGGAACTATTTGAGGCTTTTATGGGTTACCATGCAGGTCACTGCTTTTCTAGACTGACATGGGAGATTTTAACTCATGGGCCTAGAGTTGGTGTGAGCTACAAATGGGAAGGTTTAGGTCATCCAGGAGTATATGAAGACTACATAGATCTATTATAATTCTTATACAGATAGACTGTGTAAGCCTTTGGAGTTCGAGGAGGGAGACCATGTGTTTCTATGGGTTTCACCTCTATGTGGATTATGAAGATTTGGAAGAGGCGTAAATCTATCTCCAATATTCATTGGCCATTTCCAGACACAATATAGAGTTGGAAAGGCGGAATACCACTTAGATATATTTTCATAGTTAGACTGGGTACACAACATATTCTACATGTCATAGCTGAAGATGTATGTTCATAACCCATCATATGTTATCGACTAGGGTGATCTGGACATCAAGGATGGAACTAACTTTTCTAAGTACCCATTAGAGATCAAGGATTATAAGGAGAGGATCCTTCATGGATGAGTGATTCCTTTAGTTAATTTTTGGTGGCAGCATGGGAGTCTCTAGAAGATCACATGGGAGTGAGAGGCTCATATTCTTGCTTAGTACCCATATCTTTTTACATAGACATTGTTTTGTCTTTTTAGGATGTAAATTCCAAAGGTGGGGAGAATCTAGCAACTATAGTTTTCCATGTATTATTTTTGGATATTGTATAGATTATTTTTCAAAACAGGTTTTGAGATGAATTGTTATTCCAAGGTCTGATGTTACCATAACAAATGTTTGAAATATATTAAATATATTACATAGAACGTGCATGTAATTTTCATGAAAAAGTGGAATAACTTCTAAATAGGAGAATTGATCAAAAATCTAAGGGAACTATTGAGTTTAGAACATGGATTTTACCCTAGGCACGACATAACCATGTTTATTGTAAGGTGTTTTTGGAAAATTCATCATGGGTGTAAAATGAATAAAATAATCAAATATATTATTTTTATTTTTTTATTGACACAGTGACCAAATTTCCTTCCTTAAATATGTAATTATGTAAAATTGATATATTTATTCACATAACCCTATGAATTAAAGAAATCCATTGGATCCATTAGTCATTATTTCATTGGAAAAAGATGACCGGATCGAGGATCGATGACTGATGCGAGCCGAATTCAAAGGATCTCTCCAATGATCACGATGTAGGATCATTCTTCATCTTTGATTGTTCAAAATCAAGGTAGAATGTTGTTTTATTTGGTTTTATTTTTCCATTTTTCTTTCTACAAAAAACAAAGATCAATTAACAAATAGATTGATTTTCAGATCGTGAGAATTGTAGGATGGATTAGATTAATTGGGATTTGGGATTGTTTTTCAAGTTTTAATTATTATATCTTCATTCTGTGTTCTAATGTAATATAATCAATTTCAACATGAACATAAACTGAGGTTTGTTTCTATAAATTATTCTTGAGATTTTCTCCCCTGATAATTTATTCATCCTAGTTGTTCTTTGTTTAGATTGTACTTTGACATGTCCAAATGAATCGATCATTACAAACCCATTTGTTAGTAAAAAGTTCCAATATTGTAGATCTAGGATCATCATGACACTATGGAGGTGTGATAATGGAAGCGTAAATATATCGGATAGTTTTTGATACTCGATTTCACATTCTTTGGAATGAAATGAAGAACGGAATTTGATGGTGGTTTCTAAATGAATTTGATTACCAGAATTAGATGATTATCAAAAGAAAGGATCATATGAGGCAGTTCCTTTCTTTTTTCTATCGAAATGGTTATTGTATCGAATTCCAAAGTTATGGGAATGAACACAGATTCAGGATCTAAGAATCTAAAAATTTTCACACTGCACCTCGGGTAACGTGGAGCTACACATTGTTTAGACCCCTCTCAGTGGTTGATAGGGTTCTGTGGGGAGATAAATATTACATGGTGTGTGTCCTTTTCACATGTTTTGTGGTCCCATTTAGTGATCTTGATGTGTTCCTCAGAGGGTATACACACCCGGGTTGGAGTATACAGGCACGAGCATGCTATGTACTCCCACACAGACAAGGACTGGGAAATGTGCACAAGATAAGCCATGTAATAGTATATGGGTAGAGTAAAAAAGAAAACTGTACACCATGTACTGTTACACGGACACGGGACACATTTCATTTACATTAGAAAGACCCAGGTTCAATGGGACATGGTGTGTAACCCTATTATACGCCATATACTCCTAAGAAGTTGTCTTGAAGACCTTTTCCTTTATATCATGACCAATTTTTGTTAGGGTGTATTCCCTATATCCATTCCCAAAGGGTTATTATGGAATCACATCCTACACCTAGGATAGTGATCCTTTCTATAGGAATTATTAGGTATATTTGTTGGAATCCTCTTGTGAGGCCTAGAGTGATATCCTTTATTCATCTTTGTTCCATAGGTGGAGTTTTTGGTATTGTCGTGACCAACACTATGCAGGATCTGATACTCTACTTAGAGGGTTAATCCATTTTTAGCTATTGGTATAACCCAAGGCCTTGTGAGTGATCCTCATATATGTATCATATCTATCCGAATGTCAGCAGTGCATTCAAACTCAAGTGTGTGTTCTCCCAGATGAGTGATTTGTGGAATCTTTGAGAGAGAATACTGTACTAGATTTACAACTTTTACTTACCTTTATACTATGTGTATTTGTTGATTATATATAGATATTCTTATTATTTGTGTTGTAGACATATACCTATATAGATCTGACTGTATTCCTTTATTGTATGATTTGTGGTTTCGAGGGTTCCTATTGGGTATCATTATGCACACCCTTACATGGTCTTTGCCCAAACATGTCATTTCTTATATAGATGATCGACCTTTTGATAGATTTGTAGGAATACTAGGACCAGATGGTGCTTAGTGAGACTAAACACACTGAGTTGTGTTCTTGCAGTATCTTGACAGCAGTCCCAGTTTTACTTTTAGGTTGGACTTGTTTTCAAAATATTTATGGGGGGCTTGTATTAGGCCCTATTTACTTTCCTTTACTTCATTTTTTTAATTTGGTTATGGGATTTAGAAGTATGTATGTGTGGTTGTTAAGTTGTTTTTACATTTCATCATTGTATGGTCTTGGATATGTGTGAGTGTGTATGGGAACTTAGGTTAAGTCCTCCCATGTTAACGATATTCCTAATTGGTGCTAATCACGAGCCCCTAGCCTATCGGATGTGGGATTAGAGAGTCACGGTATAGGCCCCTTTAGGATGGGTCATGAAATGCATACCTAGAAAAGGAAATTGGTGCAAGATACAAATCTAAATAGATTATAATTCCCCCTAAAAATCCATGGAATAATGTACAGGAAAAAAATCATGTTTTAATTCATCACATTGAGGTAATGAATCCAGACATGTGAAATCTCCTTGTGTTCCTAGACAATGGTAAAGACCCCTAAACTATCTCTTATTTACAAAGGATAACAATTTATGGTCTTTGAAAACACCTATATTACCAAATGATAGATTCATGTTATTTTACCTATGTGATTAAATCCTTATATCATATAAATATACTAGAATACCCAGTTGACCAAGACACAATCAATACAACAAATGTTTTTTATGGAATATAATACCCTCTCAAAAATAGGATGAAATTATTTGGAACTTATGTTGTTATTAATATATTCTCTATGGGATCATAATTCCCTAAATAAATCTCATATAACAATAATAATATCCCTAACAATAATTATCCCAATGGAGAATTCATAGAGGAAATGAATTAATCAAAGATTCTAGAGGAAGAAAAATCCTCTTCTTTACCTAATCTTAAGGAGGAGTAATTCAATGATAAGAAACCATCTTTTAAAGGTGTCATTAAAAACTATTTATGTGATAATGTATATAAATATGGGTATAGATGAAGACCCGAGACCCACATTAAATAGTGAAACAATGACCCCCATAGAGAAAGAGAAATACATTGTGTTTCTCAAGAAACATAGGGTTGTATTCTCTTAAAATTAAATAGAGATAAATAACTTAGATCCCCTAGTTTTTGTTAAATACTAGTACGTCTCAACTTAGAATCATGGTTATAGAAAATTCGCAATTATAATTCATCCATCCCATAGTTCCATGGATGAGGTTGTAGTGGATAAGTTTTTCAAGGGTCATTTTGTTCACAAAGTTTAATATCATAAATAATTATCCAATATCATTCCCATCAAGAAGAATAAAAAAATGGCTACATTGTCTTCAGAGAACTCAACCACCAATAACCAAAATATGAGTTTCCATTCCTCGTCAAAAAAGTGTTGATCAATTCAATAGTATGTTTTTATTCCCTTTACTTTATTGATATGTGAAGGTTTTGAGGTGTATCAGAAGTGGTTTGGTCTCATTCTAACTATGGTTTTTCATTGATTTCTTAAGATAAATCCTCAAAAATGAATTAATGACACCAAAAAAAAATTCAATAGTGGATTGTTCTACATATAATTTATAATTAATTGATATAAAAAATTGAAATTCTTTATTTATGGTTAAATAGGTTGAACACCCTTTTCATACCATCATTCTGATGAATGATCCAATGATAGAATCCCTCTATATTTTTTCACACATACACCATGAACATCAAAACATCATTGTAGAATATTTTTGTCCTATAATATATGATCCTGGAAACTTGAGTCATTCATTATTGATAGTAAAAAAAATCCCTTATGGGCTTAAATGATTTTATCTAGTTCTCTCAATCTTGAGAGGGAGGAGGAGGATTTTCACTCTTCATTCATTGTAGAATTCTATTGAAAGTTATATCTAGGGATTAAGAGAGTTATATGGAGAGAAATTTTTTGTACAATAATTAATTAACCCAAAAAATGATATGTTCAGGATTTATACTTAGGTTATAGAATTATTTATTTCATAAATCCCCTCAGCCAATCTCTTAATTCTAAGTAAATCCCACATCGAATAATGATAATAATATTATTATTATTATTAATTACTTGTCATGTTCTAAACTCATTAATATTTTAATATAATTTATGAAATAAATTAATTAATATAAATTTAAATGATATAAAATAAAATATATAATTTATTTTGTACGGTTAACTTGACCTTTCAATCTTCCTCAGAATTTATCAATCTTTGAATAATAACTATTTATTTAAAAAAATAAATATAACTAAATTGTTCATTCAATTAATATATAAATATTATGTTTAATAATTGGTGAATAAATATTTCTTTTATATTCAACTCACATATATATTCTTCAAAATGACTAGTGACTGAATATTTTTAATCAATACAACTCAAATAATTATTATTCCTTGGAACTTGATAATAATATTTATTCTAATATTAAATTCAAATAAAATTTAACAGAGGTTCGGGATACATTTAGTGTGTAACCATATAGAACTCTACCTTAGTGGAATTAAATTAGCTAGACTAAATTACAAGATCAACATCTAGAAACATGTCAAGGATGGAATGAATTTCTTGAAGGCCTTATATTAATATTTATGTTTCTAGATAATCCCATTTTTCACTAGGTTTAGAGGGAACCCTTACATGAACCAGATGCTCAGGGGAATAAAGAAACCTATCAAATAATCCATAATGAAATACATTAATTTCATAATAACAACAACCCCCTTCGAATCCTCCCTATTTAATGTAATCACCTTATCTTGATATCTCATTATGAATGTTGAATTACTTGTACCATCAAAATATATGCTTGATATATATTTCTTTGAGTTTTCTGAAATGATCTCATTAATAAACCATCATTTCCATATAATTAATTAGATAATTACATTTCAATAAAACGGAATGATATATATACTTCCATTAACTCAAAAGGGGTGAATTATTTGTTTCATCACCATATTGTTTTTATATCACTTATAACACACCCAACATATCCTACCTCACTGTGAGCATATATCATCAATGTTTTCATAAATACATCAATATACATGATTTATGATATATATTAATAATAATATAAATTCTATGGACTAATACATATGTAAAAATATATAAATATCCAATGACACAAAAAAAAAGTTGAATTATAATAGGAATATAAGTTCTCATAACCTCCTCTTTTAGAGATTACCAAGTGTGAATTTCAATAGAATAGGTATCAATGTCTTATTTTCCTCCGACACCTAATATACCAACATCATTTTTCCCCATTATATATATTGCATCCAACCATAGAATATATATTTAATAATATTTTCATATAACTTCAAGGTTCACATCATAGCATGGAATTACTATGACCATTCGGTGTGATTGATTGTCCAAAGACATTATTTCATTAATGTTATATATAAAAATACTCACCATGTGGTAAAATATTTATTAATATTCAACTCTTTGAATATAGAATTAATTAAAAGTAAAAATTTGTTTATTCCAGGGCACCAAATCCAACCTACTCCCACATTCATGAGTACCAACTACTAATAAATTTTAGTTTACTATCCCTCACATGATATTCATGAATTTGCGGAGATAAGGATTTAGTCAAGGGGGAACCATATTCTTCTCAATGGAAACCCTTCTTACTGTTACCTCGCCCATTTGAGAAAAATACCTCAATATGTGATACTTATAATGTATATTCTTAGTCCACTAATTTGAACTTGTCACCTTGGAAAGTGCCATAACTGCGGTAATATCACAATAAAATATTATATGTTTTTTACTAATAGGTACCACATAAAGATACTGTATGATGTTTTATTTTGACACTACTTCATTAACTACATCATAATCTACAATATACCTAGAATATGTAGTATAATCATTGAATACTTGCTTATTTAAGATCTTTCATCTCAAAATGACTACATTAATACATAATAAATATTCCAATTTGATTTCATATCATTATAATCCTTATGGAAACAAGAATATATATTTATAGATATGACTAGCTTATAATCTCCTCTATAAATTAGGAACATATCCTTAGTACACTTTAGATTGTGAATAATATTATTCACGGTAGTCTAATGTCAGTCTATTAGGCCTTCTTGATTTCTTCCAATGATTATCAGGGAATAGTCAACATCAAAGTTGTTGCATTTCACGTCATGCATTATAAAACCTATTTACAATGTGTAAGGGAATCTAACTATCAACCCACCCCCCCCCCAATCCACCCATTTTTTGTCTGGAGACAAGTTTTAATAGAGATATGGATACCATGTGATACTATAAATAACCTCCTCTTATATAATTCCATATTTAATATCTTTAGTATATGGTTAATATATCTGAACATCATAGAGTAGTTGGTATAAGGCTTTTTTGGGGGGGGTTTTGGTTTAGGATCAATTTTTATGGGTGTTTTCTTATAATGGTTCCTACTTTAGCATAAATTGGATATTTTGAAAATTACAAAAAAAGGATTTTGAGTTAGTGAATGTATGTATCTTGACGTATTCCAAGTATGATCTTAGATATATCATGAATTATCATGATCCCTAAAGTTTAGGAGGATTCACCTGAGTATTTAATGTAGAATCATATGTTCAAAAATGTATTAACTGAGTGTAATGATAGTATCTCATTTTAAATTAGTTATATTCCATCAACATATACTACTATCAAATTGACTACACTCCCACTAAACTTCTTATAAATATAGGGCTAATATTCATTATTTAATAAAAAAAATTCTCTTATGGATTTATCAAATATAATTTTCTATGATCCAAATGATTTCACTAATACATAAATGGATCTCTATAACTTAAATTCATTTATGTCATACTTTGGTATCACAAAACCTTTTAGTTGTTTTACTTTGATATCTTCCATAAGGATCTTGTTAAGGAAATCTATGTTGAAATTCATTTTCCAAATCTCATTATCATGGTAAGATACAATAGAAATCATAATTATGGATTATTTCAGTATATAAATTGGTGAAACAAATAATATTTTATAACTTGATGTTTTTTAATCCCTTTAGCAACCATCCATGCCTTATAGGTTCTAGTTTTACCTTACATTTCTAGTTTCTTTTTGAATATCCATTTGAACTCAATAATAATTACATCTATTAGAGGATATAATAGAACCCATAATTCATTTTGGTATATGTTATACAACTAAGAATTTATGGAATCTTTCCATCTTATAACTTCTAATCTATTTATTTCTTCATTATAAGATAGAGGTTCATCTTTATAAAATAATAATGATTCACCATCCTCGATGACTACAAAACTATATCTATCTTGTTATTTAACCTCTCATTATATTCTAAAAAATACTCATGTATCATGAACAATCTCTTCTATGGGGCTATATGGGATTTTTTTCCTATGATAACTCATATGTATCTTGAGCATCGACTTTATTAATATAAATCTTTCTCCTACTATTTCTTTTATAGATGTTATCCCTCTTAGGGTACATGGAATTTATATCCCCTATTACCTTTTTATCTTAGGGTTTTTATATATAATATCCCATTTTTTACTTGTTATGTCTTATAAATATAAACTTTTTTCCATTTGGTGAAATTTTGTTTTCAAAAGTGTCCATAACATACACTTTATATCCACACACATTAAGACTAGACAATATGGACTTCTTCCAAAACTATAAATCATATGTAATTACATTTATCTATTTATTTTTAATTGAGTGTTTTATATATTCCACAAAATGTATTTTATATCCCCCATAGGATAATAGAAGATCTTTATGTCTCATCATCGACATCGCTATGTCCACAAAGGTTTAGTTCTTCCTTTCTCTAACATCATTCCACTGTGGTGTATAAGGAGGAGTGAGATGAGATAGAATCCCAATATCCCTCTTCTAATTAATGAACACTTGTTTAAGATAATCTCTCAAAATGTTCTGAGTAGAGTTTTTTTATTCTTACAAATATTATTCTCTAATTCATTATTATATTTCTCAAATTTCACAAAGTAACCTAACTTATACCTCAATAAGTAGACACATCCATGTTTACTAAAGTCATTAGTAAAAGTTATGAAGTACACTTTTCCACCTATAGATTCAAATAGAAAAGTTACATACACATCTCTATGAACTAAATCAAAATCACTTTTTCCCTTTCACCCATTCCACCAAATAGAGTTTTGTTCATATTTCCTTACAAACAAGCATGAAACATATCGAGTGGTTTTAGTTCAAAATAATAAAAATACACATCCAAATTTTTTTTAAGAACTTATAGTTTATATGAAAAAATAAATTATTCCACAATATGGTTTGATATGAGTTATATGAACATGATTTTTTATCAATTAAAAACACTTTTCTTTCATATTATAGTATATGATGACCACTAATAAGAAGTTACATACCAAAAAAATGATATATTTATAGAAGTAGTTTATTTAATTCCAAAAAAATAATACAAATCCATCCAAGTATAAAATATAAATGGGCACATTGTTTCTAGTAACACTAAGAAAATAATAATTTTTCTTTTAAACTAAAATATATCTCATTGAAATATTATGGGGTAAAATCTTATATCATGTGAAGCCGGTATTTTTTTTTTGGTAAGATAAGGATCCACCTCACCTATGGAAACTTTATAGAATCAACTTGGTTCCTATATTTGGATATAAATTTGATCACAAAAGGATGTATCTATTTACATATTGATAGAAATAGAAAGAATACATTTAAAAAACAAACATGAAGCTTCCTCATGGTTATTTGATAAGGTATAGTTCCTCTTATAATGAAACTTATTACCATATGAAAAACAGTATGCATCATGATTCTTAACCTACCTATGGATCATCATCCTCTTGGTCAAAAGGTATGAAGAAGAATTATTAATAGAATTAGTATTATGTAATTTTTCATTTTCCTTCCTCTTATTCACCTTAATGACAATAGTTTTTTCATGCCTCGTGTCCTTATCATCCTAGTGAATTAGAGTAAATAATGTTTAGATCAACTTCGAAATATTATTCATATTGTAATTAATAATAAAACTAGAGAATATATGAGGTAGTGATGAAATCATGTGGCTGGTTCACAGATTATTGGTTAACTTAAAACCCAAGATTTCCAAATTATCAATATAGTTAGCAATCTTCAATTCATTAGGTCTATCTAGTGAACCATCTCCGAGATTTCATTTGAAATGTGTCTTGAAGTTCTTGTAGTTATCCTATCTATATTTATCCTGATAAAGATCATGGATATTGGACAACGTCATTAATGAATCCATGTTTTCATTAATATTCTAGGACTCAATAGACATATCTAAAAACATGAGTCACTAGACATCCAATTCATCATCTAGATATTTCTAGAAAATATCTTATTCCTCCTCACTGGCCTCCTTCAAAATCTAATTATCTAGAATAACGGACTCTAGTACATAGAATTTCCACTTCTAGTGTCATATAATTCCTAAGAACTTAGAAAACTTCGAGAAATTCATGTTTTTGAGGAGAATTTCATTCTAAAATTTTTATTATAGGGTTAATTTCAAGGTTTCATTACTAGATATTTTCAACAACAAAATAAAATAATGTTTTAGTACTTTTTCATGATTAAAAAATGTGACATGATAAATTTTACATTATTAGTCACATATTATTTTATCAAATAATAATAACCCACACCATTAGATCAAAAATATCATATTGTGTGGATATTATGTTGGGAAGGATTCATATTTCCCTTCTCATAACCTATAAGGGTGCCTGACAAGTTATTTAGAGTTATTTAGGTTGGTGGTCTTGAAAACTATATTAACTCATAGTGTAATAACCCTAATTTCTAGTAATTTACCCTTTTATTATGTAGTTTGAAGTTATATAATTTTTGGGTCATGTTTAAAGAGTTTATATATGTTTTTATAGTGTTTTTAAATTGTTTTAAACTATTCATAGGTTGGGTACAGATAGTTTAAATAATTAATTATCCCTAGGAACCCATGCAAGGTGATGCTGGGAGTTACTGGATAGGCACATGGTTGGTGCATAGTTTGGCCAAATTGTACACATCCCAGGAGAAACTATGTTATTGGAGATAGTCTGATAAGCATTGTTGGCACAAGGCTTTCCAAACTATGCAGCCCAAATCATGTGGCTACTTTGGTGATGTCCAATAGCATGTACTTTCTTGGTGCACAGTTAGATAAACTGTGTGGCTTAACCATGCAACATGAAATAAATTCTCTAATAATTAGTCATTAAATCATAATAAGGCCCATAAAATATCATTTTTATTCTTCTATATTTAGTCTCTCAAAATACCCTTATTCTCTTGGACCCCTTGGATATTCCCTTTGATACATAATAAACTTTCATAAAATCAAAGTATGTTGGCTATTTGGAATCAATGTTGAGTCCTCAATCTCAATTTTTCTCTCTAGATCTACTCTTATCCACTATCTCAGAGCCATAGATCTATTATTTAATAGATATATCTATTTTCTATGGTGTGTGTCTTAATGAAACATTGTTGGATCTATATAAGATAAGGTATTTAAAGGTCTAATCTAGAGGTTTAATATTATATTTTTAATTTTCATCAACCATTGCGTGGTTGTTGTCTTCTCTCTCATTCTACTTTTTTTATAACTTGAAGGCCAAGTGTTTTAGTTTCTTTCTCGTAGATTTTTTTTAAAACTCATTAGTTTTAGTACCTAAATACTTGGTTTTAGATTGAGTTATGAGAGATGTTTGATAAAATTATTGAAAGAGAATAGTTTTTAAAATAAATTTTGTATATGGAATAATTTGATATGTGAATTTGGAATACATTGTGGTGTGTGTTCATGTGCAATTGGAATGAAGCATGGTAATGAAGTACCACCATCAAAGTAGGATAGATTATGGCCATGAATTACCATAGTCAATGAGAATTACCAAGTGATGAATTAGTGACCTAATGACGCACTACTCATGAGTATAGGGAGATCCTTGGTGTGCATGAATGTTTTTTTTATGGGTGTGAACATGGGATGAATATACCAAGTGGAGATGAATTGTGAAAAACTTTTCTAAATGAATTTTTTACATGGAAATTATTTATGTCTTTGTAATAAATCATTTATCTACTTATCTTTTGAATTATATAAAATTTTATAACATGTTATTCTCCTAGTGTAAAATATTGAGATCTATTTGGGGAATGACTAAGGAGTTTAAACTAACCCACTGCTTGGGAAATTTGTTTTGTTTACAGATATTGTATATTGAAATATAGGTCATGGAAATGTGTCTCATTTCTCAAGAAGTGTATTGTTGTGAATTCTCCTCAATTTGGTATTGGAGTTGGGAGTTCTCTCTTGGTGTCCTTGGAGTAAATAATCATGGGTGTTACTAAATTTTTATGTCCTTTAGTTTCTTGTATTATATTTATTACTCTGTAGCTACTCCTCTGATATTATAGTCTATTAGTTTCCATTAATTAATATTTTTTTATCATGAATCATATATTTGGTATAGTTATTTATATTTTTTATTCTCAAGTTGTGTTTTTTCTTTAGGTAAAATCATCCCCTGACATTTTATTAAGACCTTGTCATTTATTGAAAGCCTTTGGTGTCTTGGGTATGTCACTTAATTTTAGTCGCACCTTTGCCTCTTCCCAAGAAAAGGGTGAGGGGAAGCAGTTACAAATGGTATCAGTTTTGGTTGATCCACATCACCTTTTAGGATGGTAGTAAAGAGATAGTAATGTTGGAACTTAAAATGTATAGCATAAAATTATGTATCTAACCATTTTATGATTAATTTTATGTTATACATGTGGTTCAGGTACAAAAATTATTTTAAAACACTTCAAGGTGGGTTTTATGTCATCGTTGTGGGTTTAGTCGATGAGTATAGCATATCATGAATTAGTTGTGAGACTTACCACTTGGAATGAATTGTTTATTTTATGTTTTATAATCTATGAAAATAGTTAAAATGGTTAATTTTTTAAATTATTCTTATAATGATCATTTCATATGGTGATTTGGAATTTTCTAAGACTTAATTTGTTAGAGAATGAGGTCTAAGTGTTATTTTTTCTAGTTATAGAAAATAGAACTAGGTATATTTCCTAGAAATCAGCAATAAGATACTAAGAAAAATATTGTTACAACTAAGACTCGGGTTAACCAATCTCTTTTCTAGAGAATCATTCAGAATTTTCAAGTTATTTAAAGAGAAAATCAAAATAAAAACCATGATAAGTGGATCATTCCATATAGTTTCAAAAACAAAATCCACCCATCTTTGATGGATATTTGGAGCCTAAAAAGGTAGATGTTTGGATAAATAGAATTAATTGAATATTTAAGTTCCTTATAACACTAGGTGAGATAAATTTCAAATTAGAAATATATATGTTGGGGGATCTTACACAAAAAATGTGGGATTTAGCTATCCAAGATTTACTCAACTAAGGTCTTATGTGGGAAGAATTTGAGGAATTTTTCAATAAAGAATTATGTCCCCACACATTCAAGATATCCCAAAAATAGATTTCTTCATCCTAAAGTAAGATAATTTATCAATGATGGAGTATGCAGTAAATTTTATGATCATAGTTTTCTTTCCTCTAGAGGTAGCTGGTAGTGTGTCCTGGAAGGAATACATCTTTGGATCAGTATTATGACTAGATATTCATTCTAAAAAAGAAATAAATTGTATTATGGACTATACAAAGATGGTTAATAGGGTTTCAATGGAAGAATGTGACATTTTTTGGAATCCTATGGGAGGATGTATGTTTATATCCATTGGAATAGGAGGGAACTCTTATGCTTTAAACAAGAGGAAGAGGAACACTAATTCTTAAAAAGGTAGTGCACCTCAATATCAAGCCAATGAATCAGTCAACTTCCCTCCAAAACCCAACATCAAGACCGAATATTTTCAGTGTGGTTCACTTGATTGTATAAAGTGAGATTGTACAACACCAACTCAAGCTTGTCATAACTATAATTAGATAAGACATATACAACATAATTTTCATAGCATTCCAAAGTATATTGTTTCGGATAAAACTCATGTATCTCAAAAATATTATAATTTAATGGGAATACCTTGCTAGAATAACTCTCATCCTTAGAACATAGTGAGCAAAGGTGATTCTATGAACACCAGGACCCCTTATGCAATTCAATCACAATAAGGAAGTAAGGATCAAGGGGGCATGAGTAAGAAATCATATAGTGATACGTAGATTATCATATAGGATCAAATTGGTCTTTAAATAGTGTGAGGTACTATTCTCTTGAATTATACACATATGAAATCCATGTTTGATAAAAACATGACCCACTTGTTTATTTCCACTCATGATATTTATCATATGGGTTTATATGCTGAGATGATTCCTAGTGTTTTGAATCTTCAAACACCTATCATCTAGTGGGATAATCGAGAAATTAAGTGTTCATTATTTTCTATAACTATTGGTGAGGATGGTTTTTTTTTGTATTTATCTATCCTTGAAATGGAAATTTATTTTTTGATTTTTGGAATGGAATTGTTTATATCTTTCAAGGACTACATCAACTTTTATGCCAAACAAGATAGTTTTACATCTTCTAATAGTGTTAAAAATATCTTTAAAGGATATTGGAATGTGAATTATAGTAGAGAAAGACCTTTGATACTGGTGTTTGGGACTCTCTCTTATCAGTTCGTAGCAATTTGGAACATGTTAATATAATCAAACAAAAAAAATCAACCATTATGGATTAATTTCTATATGTTTTTCCTAAAAATTTCCTCTTGATTTCTACTTAAAATAGATGTGTAATTTACTATTTATATACTACTTGGAGCAAGTACTATTTAACTTATATCTTAAAGTATTTAACTAATAGAGTTAAGGGAATCAAAAGTCCAGCTAGAATAGTTATAAAGATAATAGTTCATTTAACATATTATGTTTCCATGGGAAGCACCAATTCTTTTATTAAAGAAGGTGGATGGAACTCTTAGAATTTGATTAGATTATCATAAGCTCATACAATATATAATAAAGGGTTGGTATCCTATTCCATGAATTAATTATTATTTTAATAAGATTTAGGGGATCTACATGGTTCTCTAAGACTGATTTATGATCAGGGTATCATTAACTCTGATTTTGAAAAGATGATATTTTGAGGAAAACCTTTAAGATATGTTATGGTCATTATGAATATGTGGTTATTCTCTCTAAGATTATAAATGCACCAATGGTAATCCAATATTTTAAAGGTATCCTGGCTCATTTTTTGTGGTGTTTTTTTGATGATATTCTAGTTTATTCATAGACTATGGTCGATCATAAAAATCACTTTTCCATAGTGTTGGGTATTTTTTGAGGAAATTGTAATTATGATAATATTTCCATGTATTATTTCTTGATACAAGAGGTAGATTTCATTAGGCATGTCATTTCAGAACGGGGATTCTTGGTAGATCCTGAAAAGTTGGAAGTTTTTATCTCTTGGAAACCACCAAATAATTACTTTTAAATATGTAGTTTCCTCATCTTAGTAGGATATTAATAATGATTTCTTCATGATTTTCCATGAATTTCTTTATCAATGATAGATTTTACAAGTAAAATTTTCCCTTTCCTATAGAGTGATGAGTTCCATAAATATTTTCAAGATATTAAGGTTTTCCTTACATGAGAACCTGTTCTTACATTTTTTTAGTTAGGATGAGGCGATATTGCCTATTGTGATGCATCTAGATCTAGATTGGAATGTTTTATCATGCAATAGGATCATGTTATAGTTTATGGATTACAATAGTTATGGTTTATTTATAAAATTTACCTGACAAATTATTTGAAGTTAGTTATTATAGTCCATTCCTTGAAGACTTGGCATCATTACCTTTTTGGTGAGTAGTTCATAGTGTTCACAGATTATAATATATTGAAACACATTTTCTAACAAAAGTATTTGAATCTAAGGAAACAAATATGGATATAATACCATCATATGTTTGAATTTCACTTGATGTATACACTAGGTAAAGGTAATTCTATAGAATATTAATTGAGTATGAATTCATATAGTTAGTTGGATAAAGAGGCTTTAGACCAATTTCAACTTATGTCAGTCATGGAAGATATGCATATGGATTATGTTGAGCAAGGTGATGTTGTATTTTTATTTTCTAGTTTCTATTATTCTTGATTTGATTGAGAAAGTTACATATTCTCAGACATTTGATACTAAATCTCTAATCATGAGGTCAAAAACTCAATGATGGGGATACCATTAAGGGATAAAAGATATACAGGATATCTATCTAATTTTTTAGATATCGGATTGTGGTTCTTTCAATATATCAGGAATGAATTCATTTTATCTACAGCCATTTGATATGGGTTTTTCAACATATAAATTAGAAGACTTATAAGGAAATGACAACAAAACATTGGTGGTCTAGTGTCAAAATAAAGTTCATGGAGTATGTCTTGAGATGCCTCATCTGTTAGAAGGTCAAGGAGGAGAACCAATGGCCAACTGGAATATTTCATTCTTTACATATTCCCATGTGGAAATGGGAGAATATAGATATGTATTTTTTCATAGGTCTACCAAGAATGGTTTAGAAACATGTTTCCTTATGGTTCATTATGGATTGGATGAAAAATTTGACTATTTTATCTATATTATTCAATCTAATACAGTGGAATATTTTTCAAAACTCTACATTCAAGAATATATAAACATTCATGGTGCACTAGTTTCAATTATCTCTGATTGGGACCCCAGTACTACACCTCATTTTTGGAAGTCCTTGAAGCAATAACATAGAACCCAATGGACCATGAACATTTTCTATCATCCTCAATTGGATTAACAATGAAAATGAATTTTCTAAACATTATAAGACATTATTAGAGCATATATTATGGATTTTGGTGAAATGTGAGAAAATTAAATACCATTATTGGAGTTCTAATATAATAACTATTTTTAAGACTCGATACATATGGATCCTTTGAAAGTGTTGTATGGTTATCCTTATCATTCTCCACTTTATTGGGTGAAAATGGGTGAGACTTCACTTATCAGACCTAGCCTTGTGAATGATAATATGGAAATGATTTAGATGATTTAAATAAGATGGTGACATCCTAGAGTTTTCAAAAATTGTATTTGGTTCATCATATATGACCATTATCATTTGATTTGGGTGATCATGGTTTCTTCAGAATCTCTCTAAGGCTAGGGCATCATAATTTTGGTAATAAATGCATGTTTTCTCATTATTATGTTTTCCATTTTGAGATACCTGAACATATTAGTGATGTGGATTATCAGTTGGATTTACTTCCAAGATTCAGTTCTTTTATCAATGTTTTTCATGTATCTCAATTGTAGAAGTCTGATCTTAATACTAACCATGTGATTAAATGGAACCATGTTCATCTTGATCCATAGGTTTTGTTTATTCATATGATGATATGAATTATAGATAGAAAATAGAATCTTCTATAGAGTAAAATAATTAGTTTGTTATGGGTTTTCTAGTATCATGGTTAGATTCAATAAGAGACGTGAGAATGTGATAATGAAATGCAAGAATAGTGTCCTGAACTCTTCCAAAGAAACATTGGTCTCCCACTATCCAAGGATATAAATACCAATGGTGGGTAGAATGTATGTAACATCCCCAAATGATAAAGGGTTAAATGACTAAATGATATGACTCATGTCAACAAGGTGCACCTTCCTTTTCGGGAGCCTACCTGATTAGAACTCCACAGTTAAGCGTGTTTGTCCTGGAATAGTGATGAGGATGGGTGACCTTCTGGTAAGTTTCTCAGGGTGTGTGTGAGTGATGACAAAGCACACTAGAAAGGACATGTGTTGGCCTGTGGGGACTATCATTAGTCAGATGACCCGTTCAGGCATGTGGGTGACCCTGAGGTGGGCCCCACGTGTCCGCGGGGCAACTGGTGGTACCTGGTGGGCCAAGACCCGATGACCATGTTAAGACGGGGTGGTTGTGCTGTGGGCGGGGCCCAGTTGTCACATTTGGTATCAGAGGAGGAACCCAGCCTTAAGTGCGGTGCACTGCCCGGGTTGAGATTTAGGGCCCACAATGAGCGCGTTGTTCTCTAAAGGGGGTGATTGTAACATCCCCAAATGATAAAGGGTTAAATGACTAAATGATATGACTCATGTCAACAAGGTGCACCTTCCTTTTTGGGAGCCAACCTGATTAGAACTCCACAGTTAAGCGTGTTTGGCCTGGAGTAGTGATCAGGATGGGTAACCTTCTGGGAAGTTTCCCAGGGTGTGTGTGAGTGACGACAAAGTACACTGGAAAGGAAATGTGTTGGATTGTGGGAAATATCATTAGTCATATGACCCGTTCAAGCATGTGGGTGGGCCCCACGTGTCTGCGGGGAAACTGGTGGTACCTTGTGGGACAGGACCTGATGACCATGTTAAGACAGGGTGCTTGTGTTGTCATTGGGACCCAGTTGTCACAATGTAACACCCCCAATTTCAGGTACTTTACAATTTTATTATGTATAATGATGTTATATAATAATTGGGTTAATTTTCAAGAGTTTCTAGATGGTTTTAAAGTTTTTTTGAAGTATTTTAAAGGGTTTAAAGTTTGAACATGGTTAAGTGAAATCATGAACTATCCCAAGGAAACCATTAAAGGTGATGTTGGGAATCAATGTGTATCTATACTATTAGTGCATGGTTTGGTTAAACCATTTGTATTCTAGGAGAAACCATGGAAGTGGATATGGTGGTAGAAGCATAGTTTGTGAATGGATTGTAATTATACAATCCAACCATGTTAAGGGATGGCCTTGAGATAGTAGCATTGCATGGTGGGTGCATGGTTTTCCAAACTATGTGGAACAAACTGTGCAACTACTCGAGTGATTTTTGGTAAAATATGCATAGTTGGTGCATAGTTTGACAAGCCATGTAGCCTAACTATGTGACATGCATTAAATACTTATAAAGTTAGTCTTTAACTCAGATTAAGTCCCCTAAATTGTCATTGTTAGTCTCCTATATTAGGATCTTTAACTAATATTCTTCCATTGTCTTCTTTAGTGATTCCATTTTATGTAAAATCATATTTTGGTGAATCAAAGTGTGTGGAATCTCCAGAATCAATGGTAAGTCATTTTTCTTTTTTTCTCTAGATCTAATCTTTACCTCTCTCATGAATCCATATATCTATTTTATATTAGATATATTTATATAATATGATGTGTATATTGATGTTATATTTTTTTATCTATTGAATGGAAGGTATTTCTAAGCCAGATCTAGAGGTTTTATGTTCTATTTTTTGGTTTTCTTTGACTGCTATGAGGTTATTAGCTCCTCTCTCATTCTACTCATTCTAGAACTTTGAGACTTGATGTATAAGTTCCATTCTCTTAGATTTTATTATAAAATACCTTAGTTTTAGTACCTAAATCCTTGGTTTTTGATTGAATCACATGGGGTGTCTGATAAAATTATTGAAATAGATGTTGGATTTGATGTCCTAGGACCAACTATTTGTACTTTGATTATATGTATATTCAATGTATTGAATATTAATAAAACATATTATTATATATTAATCATTATTCTTATTGAATCTGATGTAATCATGTCCTATAGTATATATCGTATTGACATGGTCATAGTAGTTCCACGCTATGATGAGAATCTTTAAGTGTTATGATGATATTCTTAAATAATGTTATGTGGTTGGATAACACACTATGATGGGAAACATAGTATATAGACTATTATGTGAGAGTATTTATAAGCATATTAGTATTCTTCTCATGAAGTTTTCACATGGTAATATCCAAGATGGTAGATTATGAAAACATGTCTTCCAGTAGGAATTTAGCATGTTTTGATGTCATCAAATATTCCTATATTCGAGCATGTGTAATGATCCTTAGACATTAAGACTGTTATTAATTAATATCATGAATTTCAAGCATAGATTTGATGGTGAAAATTTTCATTCCATGTGTTGGAGGGAGGTAGGGTAGGTTAAGTGTGTCATGAATAATATGTTATTAATGGATAATTCGAGGAAGGATTAATCCCTTCAATCCTTACGTAAGATGATATAATGAACCTTTGATTAGAATTGAACTATCACCTTAAATTTCATGGACATGGTGTAATGATGAGTTTATGTTAGATATTAAAAGAAAGTTATATCGAGCATATAAGTTAGTGATATGGAGGTGAAACCTTATTGATGAGATATTTTGATAAAGAGATTATAATACCCGGTGAGCATTATTATATATTTTTCATCATTACAACATTAATTTCTTTCTCTTGGGTACCTTGACACATTTTAATATAGTAATTGTAGAATTTAGGAAATCCCGCCTAATGATAATAAAAAATAATCCTATACAGTCATAGACTAAGTGTTATTGATGATCTCAATTAAATTCTATGTGAATTTAATTAATGGAATAAATATTATTCACAAGATAAAGACTAATTTTATTCACATTTTTATCGGTCATAAATATTTATTGGTGAATAAAATAATATTTTGTGAATAAAATATTTATTTTTGTATTCAATAAATGCTGAGGAGTTTGGATAGACTAATTCTATGTCTGGTAATTGATATTAATTTACATGTCAGTAAACAATATTTATCGTATGCACATGTTGTAACACGCTGAAAAATAATATTATTATTATTATTATTCTGTGAAAAGGGTTTTATTAAGTATATAATATTATTTTAAGGTCATTTATGAAATTAAAATATTTATTAACCTAAACCCTAGATCTATAAATAGTTAATTATGGTTATTTTTAGTGTCCAATTAAAAATAGAGAATTGTTATGCACAAAAAATTCTCTCTCGACTCCTCTCTCTATCTCAAGAATGAGAAATGCATGAGAGGATCCTTCAAGATCAAAGGATTAGTGATCAACACAAACAATACAAGACAATAGATTCACCATGGTAGCACCCAGAGATTGATTAGAATTTTTTAGAGATCAAAATGGAATGTGTGGATCACATCTAGAGGGATTCTATCCTTGGATCCTCATGGCATAATGAAGTTAGTCTAAAATGGAATTTTCAGATGATCAACATCCATATCAAAGAAAGATTCTGAGATAAGGTATTTTCTTTCTTCTCGTCTAAATAAAATGACTATATATTTAATGTGAAAGAACCTCTATTGGGTTTTTTGGTATCTTAATATTAAAAAAAATTAATATATCATCCACCACCACACACTTATACTACACCCAAAACCTACAAGTGAAACCAAAGTGGTCATGTTTTGAATTTGTAATTATTTATTTGATTGTTGATCTATACTTAATCATGGTTGAATGTTTTTATTTTATATTATTCATTATTTAATATGATTTGAATTAAAATTTTATCAAAATTTTAATCATGTTTTTTTTATTATTTCATTTTGTTAAAGGTTTAAGAATAGATAAATAAAGGTTGGAGATGCCATTAGGAAGTTCCAAATTTTTGGATGGTAAAACTGGGTTACATGGAATGCAGTCAAAGTACACATTGTATACCCATGTGCACAACACATGGATGTGTCATGGGATACATTAAACACAAATAAGTTAATTACATGAAATTTATTTATTGAACACCACATGTATACCGGGCCAACTTAGCACATGGGGTGTCATATTACACGATGTGTTGTGGGTGTACATGTCGTGTAGTATGTATAGGTTAGCTACGTAAATCATCTAATCTGTGTGGTCAATATACATGGTCAAACCATGTGATACTAATATCATAGAGAATATTTTAATTACATGACATGTATGTGGTGTGCACATTGTATATTTTATCAATTATTATGTCCAAAATATACACCAAGCCATTTAGTGAGAATAGTAAACACATTCCATAAGGAATACATGGTATGTAAATGGCTTGTACGCACCATTTGATCCCACCAAGATACATGCCAAAGACCCAAGAGAGTATATTGAGAACATGAAAAGCTGATACATGGTGTGTAGTTTGAATGTACACATTTTTTAGTCTGTTCAAGTCAACACTCTGAAGCCCTAGGCATGTAACCTAGATACAAGACAACTGAGTTACATGGCATGTCACTAGATAGTACATGCCATGTAGCCTCCCAATTAATGGTATAATTAAAAAATTACATTAAATTAAAAATTCCATAATTAAAATCTTATTTATTTAATTGGAACTTTTAAGTTTTCTCAATTTAATAATGGTATTAAAAAAATTACATACTCAATTAATTTATTATAATAAATATATAAGTATTGGTTCTAACATTTTTTTCCCATTAATGCCTTTATGATGGTTATCTCTAGGGGGGTTTGGATGGTCATTAAGATAAAATGGAATTAATTAATTAATGTAAGTTTATTTATCTTAATAACAAATAATGAATAATAAATTAATGTTGCTCATTTACTTTTGCATATATGTGGCATGTATGATCGTTTATGAGATTGAAAAAAATCTATGTATGTTTTTAATGTTTTAATTTAATTTATTACATAATTTTATAATTATTTATTATTAAACTAAATATGATAGCCTGTGATCCATCCCTCCATCCAGTATTATGTAGGATCTACATGTCCATTGTAATTTTTGTAATCCCCCTTAACTAATATGTTGGTTCCCCTCAGCTAAATTTGAGTTATAAATACATATAATTAATGGAGTATCCCAAGGCATGTGAAGGTGGTACAAGACAAAACCATTATAATGCCAACTCAATTGATATAAAAGCAGATAGGTTGAATGTCATAGCTCGTTCCAAGTCCAAAATAATAAGTTAATTCCCTTAGTTAATAGGTTCATTTAATTTATACTTATTAAATCAACCATTAGATAAGATCATGATCTATCCATTTAATTATTTATTTATTTTTTCTATGAATTATTTATTTTATGGATTCCAGACCATGATCAGAAAAATAAATGTATTAATGTACAATGATGTAATTTAAATAAATAGATTATGTATAAATTTTATATCCATCATGGTTAATTAATTAAGTAACATCCACTTAATATTAACAAGACATGTAAAGGATAAAATAAGATAAAATTTATGCAAAATAAAAATAAAATTCATCAACTAAATATTAAGTTAGACTTCACCTTACATTACTTTATTAATAATGAAACCAATATAACTATGTGTTTGAACAACCCTTTTTTGGAAAATTACTTTTATAAAGGGGGTTTTTATGAATATTTTGGGTTAAATCAACCATTTTATATCAATAGAATTGTCCCTTGATAGACTTGGTGTAATTTAGAGGCAAGTGTTGAGGAAATCCAAGTTGAGATTTTAGGATTAGTGAATCCACTCAACGGTTTAAGGAGCTATAAGACCATATTTGGAAAAGACATTCCGACTTGAATACCATCAAATATCATAACCATGCATTGTTAGAGTTATGCGAAGTGGAATAATTATTCTTTCCAATTAAGTTTTGAATAACCTTTATGATGCTTTGTTTTAACAAAGTTTATGTATCTGTTGATAACTAATCTTTTAAAAAACTATTTTTTTTTTTGAAAAAAAGTGAAAGTTGTTGAATTTTTTAACCCAAATACAAAGGGGTTGAAAATTTATGTCTTGAAAAAGTTATTTTATAGATGTACTGTATTGGACCAAATATAATTTTATGTTGAAGATGTTAGAAATATGAAGATAATGATCAGATGCACCATCGATATCATAATCATCATAATGATGTTAAAGATTTAGTGGAAACATTGTTTGATAGAAACTCTATAGTTGTAACGAAATAAATTCAGAATATTGATGAAGCATGAAAAGTGAGATTCAAGGAGTTATAAAGTTCTTAATCTTTGAAAACTGAATTCATATGAGGATTTTCCAATCTTGAAGTTCTCATAAATCATGAAAAATCTCATGATAAAATATTTTGAAGAAATAGAGGAATCATAAATATTGTATCAGTTCCAAGAATCAATACAAAGTTTTCATCGAATATAGAAGTACTGGGCATATATTGTTTTAGAAGTCTAAATAATTTATAGCTGATGAGGTTGAATAATTTCAAATTTTCATAGTATAATTTCTATAATAATGAGAATTCCATCTTTATAAGGATTCCATCAAACTGAAGTTGAGGAAGTTCCATCATATTAACTATGAAAAGAAAATTTAATCAGACTGACTCTAAGGAGGAAACTCAATTGGACTTCCTTGAAGAAACAAAGTTAATCAAACTAACTTTGAGGAGGAAATTCAATTAGACTAACTCTGAGTAGGAAAGTCAATCGGATGAAATCTGAGGATGAAAGTCAATCGAACTAACTATGATAAGAAAATTAAATTGTAATGACTCTAATAAGCAAAGTCAATCAGACTAAATTTGATGATAAAATTCAATTTGAAATGAGCTGAGGAATCTCCATTATAATGTGCTGAAAAAGTTCCATCATAATGAGATGAGGAAGTTTCATCTAACTAAATAAAAGGTAGGAAGTTCAAGAAAGATTTTTATTAAGAAGGCTTAGTATAATTTAATAAGGTTCCAAAAGAGTATAAGTGTTCAAACCTGAAGTTCAAATATGAGTGAATATTGGAGGTTTTTTAATTTGAATATGGAGGGAAAAAATTTTGTTTCTGGCCTTTTCCATTCTGAGATAATTATAAATAGAAGCACAGTACATTTTTACTTTTTAAACTTTTCATGTGCACAAATGTTGGATCACTGAATAGTTTGATTAATTGTTCTTTATAGAAAGAAATCTCATTAGAATATTAGATAGTTGAAAGTTTTCTTACCAAACTAATGAAGATCAGACTAAGGAATATTGTACTAAGGAAGATCGGGTTGAGTAGTTTAGCAGAGTTTAAGAAGTGTAGTTTGAGAATAGGGTTCATCATAAGTAGTTCATCATAATGAGTCAATTGGACTGAGGCAATCAGATATAGGGTCATCATACTTGGGTTTGTGACAGAGGTTTGAGGAAAAAAAATTGTGATATTTTATTTGTGGCTCAATTATTTGTAAGAAAAATTTGTAAACTAACCATAGATAATATAATCATTTTTACAAGGATACATAATGTGCCTAATGGGGGTTAGAACAAGTTTTATTCACTTATTCAATATAGTTAATTTCTATAGACCCATAAGATTGGCTCTCGAAAGGATTTAGGTTCTCACACTGAGACCGAACCTTGTAAATATCATGTACTTTACTTTCTTTCCTATTTTTTCATGCATGAGTATTTACTAAAATATGATAAGGATATAAACATTAATATGTTTTAGGGGTTAAGTTTTTTTAAAGTATTTAAACTTATAAAATTATACAACTGATTCAACCCCCCCCCCCCTCAATTATTACTCGATCCTTAGGAATTTTAATTTGTATAAGAGCGACAGATCCCTTGGTGAATCTGTATCATGAATAATATAAATTCTATCAATATTTGAGTAATTCCTATATTTTATGAAAAAAATCATTACGGATAGAAAAATAGGATGATTTGTTATCTCTTATCTCTTGAATTAAATGTATTTTATGCTGCAAAAAATAGTTTTCCACCTATTGAGAAAGATACAATTATGATGATTTCTGACAATAGAAATATTGAATATTATGGAAGGGCTAGAAATGTTATCTTTATGTATCTGTTAGAAAAATTTTATATTAATGTGATGGGTTTCAAAACTTCAAAGAGTGTATGGTACAAGATACAAATTATTTTTGAAGGGAATAATAAAGTGAAGGAACAAAAGTTACAAATATATCGTAATTATTTTTAATACATACAAAATGAGAGATGAAGAAACAATTGACGACTACTTCACCAGGTTAAATAAATTTTTTTCAACATTAGAGGATTTGGAGAATTTTGTGATGATTTTACAATATTAAAAAAACTTATGAGAAACTTTCCAAATGGTTTTGATTCTAAAATTTCATCTTTAGATGATAAATATGATTTATCTCTTGATGAATAGAATAAATTTCTTATTTCTTATGAAATAAGAAAACCTCCAATATTAAAAAAAATATAATAGATGAAATGGATTTTAAGGCTATGGAAAAGATGAAAAATCAAGATAGTAAAGATGTTGAACCTTTTGATTCTGAGGATAAATAGAATGATGAGTTGAATGGTAAAATAATATCTCTAATATATAAAAATTATTTGAGAGTAAGAGGAAAGTATGGAGGAAAACATCCTCTAAAGTGTTTTGAGTGTGGTGGAATTAAAAAAAATCTATAAATTGTCACAAGATAAAAGTTGAAGAATATAGAGATGATTATGACGAAAAACATTACTGGAAGAAGTGGAACAAAATTTATAAAGAAGAAAATTTATCCAATAAATATTAGAAGAAATTTACTAGGAATAAGAAAAGTAAGTTGAGTAATAAAGTAAAATTGGAATCAACTAAAAACAATTCTTTAGAATATGAAAGTTCATAAAAGGTTAGAACATCTATTGAAAAAGTAGATAAAACATAAGGCTCTATAAATAGTGAAGAATAAGTAGGTGAAGAATTTTTTATAGAATATCAGCTCGGAATGGAACTTGTTGCATGTCCTAAAAAATAGATTACTCAAAAAATAAATTAGAATGATTAATAAAGATAGTGGAAAAGTTATTAAAGGTGAAAAATATATTGTTCGGAAATAAAAAGAATACATTTAAGAGATCTTAATTTACAAACTTAGAATTGCTAAATAGGGAAAGATATGTGAAGATCTCAATAATATGTATGGAACTAAAGAAGAGTAAGTTGACAAGTTTCAATAAAAACTTCTCGAGTTTGAAAGTACCTTAAGTAAGATGAATGAAAACTTCAAAAAAAAACCTAGTAATTAAATGTTGACACTTCTAAATTTTCTAATAAATCTCAAATAAATAATTTTGTGAAATCCTCACCCTAAAAAAATAATATTTCATCTAATTTTTCTAACATTTAAGGTAATAAGAAAATTTATCAGAAAGTTTGGATGGAGAAAGTAAGTGAGAAACCAATCACATCTATAAAAGTTTAAAATTCATTTAGAAGGAAAGATGGTCCAAGCCCAGAGTATGTTAGAACAGGAAGAAGTTATCAACCTCAAAAAATCTATAAATAAAGATATTACTTTAATAAAAAAATCAATATTTCATGGGTTTTTTGTGTTGTGGAATCTATGGTCATATGGATTATAATTATTAGTATATCTTGTAACTTCCAAGAAGAAGACTTGAACAAATTGAAATCAATGGTGGAAGAAGAATGAGTAACTTTCCTAACCCATAAGATGTTATAAAAGAAAAATAACAATATGTGATAAAATTTTCAACAAAAATCAATTTGAATGTTTGCAAGATTTTTTTGAAAGATGTGATGAGTTTGGTCATCCTATAAAAATATATATGACACTCCATTCGACAAAATTTTCTTATGATATAAAATAAAATAAATCTGGAAAGAAGAAATTTGTGGAAAGAGAATTTTTTTTGTTAATATAGATATAAAACAAAGTAGTAGGAATAAAACAAGTATACTTGATAGTTTTTTTTCTTCACAAATGACATGTGATACAAAAATATTTAAACATATTGAAAATCATGATGGAAGAGTCGTTACTTTTGGAAACATTAATTCTTTGAAACTCATAGGAATATGAACTATTGAGATAGATCCTTGAAAACTAAAATCTAAGGAAGTTCTATTTTTTATGGGATAAACCATAACTTAATTGGTGAAAGTAAACTTTGTGATGATGGAAAAGAAGTTTTTTTTATAAAATATTCTTTTATCATCAAAATTATAGAATATTGAAATATTATAACCAGGGGAGAAAGAACTAGTGTAAATATTTTTTATATTGGATAACTTAACAACTTATGTTATCTAAGTACTGAAGATGAGAATAAGTTGTGGCACTGAAGACTTATCAACCTTGTGAATAATAGTATGAACGAAAATTCTAAATTATATCATGTACAAAATTTCCTAGAATTGAAAATAAGGGAATAAGATGTTTTCTGTAACATGTCAGGAAAGGAATATGACTAATAAAAGTCATAATAAATTTAAGATTCAATCCATCAAACCTCTTGAACTTCTTCATTCTGAATTATGTGGGCCAATGAGACATTAATCAATAAAAGTTGATTTGTAATTTATCACATTCATTGATGATTTCACTCGAATGACCAATATCATTTTTATGAAATATAAGTCTGAGTTTATTGAAATGTTCAAATTCTTCAGAAAACAAATTGAGAAATAAATGGGGGTTTACATAAAGAAGTTGATAGGATATAATGGTATAGAATTCACATGAAATAATTTTAAAATTTATATGATAAATCATTGAATCAAACATATTATAGTTCTCTATATACCCCACAAAAAATGGATTAATGGAATGGAAGAATATAAGTTTTGTGGAAGTGGGAAGAAGTGTGTTAGCAGAATAAAAACTTTCAAAGTTTTATTAGAGTGAATTTTTTAGTAATGTTGTACATGTTCAGAACAGATGTTTTTTACACTAGAATCCAACATGAATTATTATGAAATGTTTTATAACAAGAAACCTTCATTTAAATACTTTAATTTTTTTGAAGTTCGTGTTTTCTTAAAATAAAAAAATCTGAATATTGGAAAGCTTGATGAGAAAGATGAAGAAGAAATATTTATGGGTAATTCACCTAAAAAAAGATGTCACAATTTTTGAAAAAAACATTTACAAAAGTTATTGAATTCATATGATGTGAATGTTATTGAAAATCTTATAATTTGTTTTTAATGGTCAGAATAAAAAACATAAGGTTTCTAATGAAAGTGAGAATAATAAAAAAATACTTATCAAGATTTTGAAGAATAATGTAATGATAAAAGTAAAGATGGAAAAAAAAACTTTTAAACTTCACACGTTACAAAATCATGATGAGACCGAAAACATCATTGGGAATTTGAAGGCTTCAGTTCAGACTAGAAGAACATTGATGTTAGAGAACCAGACTTCACATATCTCAAAGGCTGAACCGGAATCAGTTTCAAAAACTATTCAACACATAGAATGGGTGGATTCTATGACTGAAGAGTTGGATCAGATTGATAAAAATGAAACATGGTAACTTTTACCATGTCCAAAAGGCAAAACTATTATCATAATAAAATATTTTTACAGAAACAAGTTGAATGGACATAGAGAAGATTTATGAAACAAAGAAAGGATTGTTTATAAAGGATATCCATGGGTTGAAGATGTTGATTTTGAAGAAACCTTTTCCCTGGTTGTAAGATTAGAAACTATTAGAATGTTTCTATCATTGGATACACATCAAAATTAAAATGTGTATCAGGTGGATATAAAGTTATATTTCTTAAATGGAGAGATTAATGAAGAAGGTTACTTTAAAAAACCTTTTGATGTTCTAATTGATCATAATTAAAATGAGGTTTGTAGATTGAATAAATCCTTGTATGGTTTGAAAAAATATCCACACGTATGGTATTCAAAACATGATAGTTTCTTGATAATGTTGAATTTTTTTAAAGGAAAGGTTGATAGTAACTTTTATTTAAAATAAGTTAACTCTTAGACACTAATTGTTATTGTGTATGCTGATGACGTATTTTTTACTTAGAATGAAGAAAAGGATTGTAAATAATTTTATGATTAAATGAAGAAGAATTTTAAAATTTCAATATTTAGAGAATTAAATTTCATCCTCGGTTTCCAAGTTCAAAAAAAGGAAAAGTACATTTTTTATCTCAAGAAAAGTATTCCAAATAATTATTAAATAAATTCAGGATGGAAGAATCCAAATAATCTTTTACTATTATTTCTATGAACACAAAGTTGAGTAAAGAAGAATCTAGAAAAAGTATGAATCATAAATAATTTTGGAAGTTGATAGGAAGTTTTCTATATCACATAGACTCAAGTCCTGATATTGTTTATGTTGTGACTTTTTGTTCCATGTATCAGAGTGATTCAAAAGAATCACATATGTTGGCAGCAAAGAGAGATCTGAGGTATGTTAAAGGAAAAACTTCACATACGATTCTATGAAAAATAAGTTTTAATATAAACATTCATGGTTATACTGATGCCGATTGTGAAATATATTTTAATGATATAAAATCAACTTATGGATGAACATTTTTCTTGGTTGAATGATGTGTGATTTATCATAATAAGAAAAAAATATTATTAACTTTGAGAATAGTATAATCAAAATATGTTTCAATTACCTAGCCTTGTACTCAGATGTTGTGGATAAAAGTTCAATTGGAAGATTTGAATGTAAATTTTTTTAAACCATTAAAGATACTTTTTGATAATCATAGTGATATTAATGTTTCTAAAAATCTTTTCCATCATTCAAGATCAAAACACATTGATATAAAGTTTCAATTTATAAAATAGAATGTTTCTGATGCAATGTTTTTCCAGATTATATCTCAACAAAGTATCAAATTATTGATATCCTCACAAAATCAATGTAAAATAAAAAGTTTATTGAATTGAGGTTGTAACTTCATGTTTATCCTCCTCCAATGAATTCTTAATCCTCATAAGAAAGTCCCCCAGACCGTGCTTTGTATTATGTTGAAAAAGGAAGAAGAAAATTAATAACTTTTTACACTGTAAGAAATTTTTACTTATCTTTATTTTATGAATCTGAAGTTGTATTTATTAGATAATGGTGGAGAGTAAAAGAAAAGTGAGAGAAAATGAAAAATGAGAAAATATAAAATTGATAGGGAGTTTATCTTAACATGTTTGCAAAATTTTATTTTCACTAGGGGATGAAATTCCTTAAAAAACATTATTTTATCCAGTTGTGTGGTTTCAAGACACTCTCTTTTTATAAAGGATGTGTTTTAGTAAAAGTAAAAAAAACATGAGTTGTTTACAAAAGGTGAGTTGTAAAAAAATTTAACTAAAGTTTTCAAACAAATCAAAAGGGGGAGATTGAATACCATTTTTTATGTTTTGTTTTAATAATGTATTTTTTTTAAACTAATATTTTCTAAAAGATTTTTTTTGAAAAATAGGTGAATGTTGTTGAATTATTGAACCCAAACACAAAGGGGGAGAAAATTTTTTTTTTTAGAAAGTTATTTTCTAGACGCATACTATCAAACCAAGAAGAACTAAATGTAGAAGATTTTAGAAAAATGAAGTAAATAATTGAATGTACCATCGATATCAGAATCATCAGAATGATGGTAAAGAAAAATCAGAAACATTTTTTTAAAAATTTAGCTGTTTAATTAAAAGAAGGTCAGAATGTTGATAAATCCTGATAAGTATCTTTCAAGGTAATCATGGGTAAGAAACTTATTAAAAATTCTAACCTTATTTCATATGATGATTTTCCAATCTTTAAGTTCTCATAAATCATGATAAATATCATGATAAAATCTTCTTAAAATAGAGGAATCATAATGATTTTATTGGTTTCATGATTCAAAAAAAATTGCATAAAATCCAGAAGTATCAGGAATATAAGTTTTCAGAAGTATGAATGAGTTATATCTTATAAGGTTTGAATAATTAAATGATGCATAGTAGAGTTTCCATAATAATGAGAATTCCATCATAATGATAATTCAATAATTATGAGGATTCCGTTGGACTAAAGCTGAGGAAGTTCCATTGGACTGACTCTGATAAGGAAAGTTAATCGGATTGACTCTGAGGAGGAAAGAAAATTGAACTGACATTGAGAAGGAAAGTTAATCAGACCAACTCTAAGGAGGAAATTCAATCGGAATGACTCGGAGGAGAAAATTCAATCGAAATGACTCTAAGGAGGAAATTAAATAGGACTGAATCTAAGAAAAAAAGTCAATTAGACTGAATCTAAGGAGGAAATTCAATCAGAATAACTCTGATAAGGAAGGCCAATCAAACTAACTCTGAGGACGAAATTCAATCATACTAACTCGGATGAGGAAAGAAAATTTAGAATGAGTTGAGGAAGTTATGTCATAATGAGATGAGGAAGTTTCATCATAATGAGCTGAGGAAGTTCCATTATACTGAAGAAAAATTTGGAATTTCAAGAAGCCATATTACAAATAAGACTCGATAAGATTCAAGAAGGTTCCAAAATATTTAAATTCTTCAAACACAAAGTTCAATTTTGAGTGAATTTTAGAGGTTTTTTAATTTGAGTAAGCGGGAAAAAAATTTCAGTTTCCCATATTTTCTATTCTAAGATGCCTATAAATAAAATCACAGTATATTCATACTTTGCAACCATTTCATGTGTGAAAAAGGTGGGGTACTACATAGTTTGAGTGAGAGTTATTTTCATATAGATATCTTATTAGAAGATTATATGGATGAAAGTTTTCTTACCAAACTAAGGAATATCAGACTAAGGAAGATCGTATTGAGGAAGATCGAATTGAGCAGTTGAGCAGAGTTTTAGAAGTATAGTTTGATAAAAGTGTTCATAATAATGAGTTAATCGTAATGAGCCAATATGACTGAGTTAATCAAACCCAAGGTCATTGGTCTGATGTTCTAGATAGTGTTTTGAGGAGAAAACATTTTTGTGATATTTTCTTTTACGGCTCAATTGTTTGTAAGAAAACATTGTAAACTAAAAGGAGTCAGTATAATCATTCCTATCATGAGATAAAAGGTTTATAATGGAAGTTGGAACAAGTTATATTCACTTTTTTATTATAGTGAATTTCTATAGACCCACAGGTGTGGCTATGGTAAGGATGTAGGTTCTCACACTAAGGTTGAAGCTTGTAAATATCGTTTGATTTACTTGATTTCATACTTTTTCACGCATGAGTATTTACTAAAATATGATAAGGATATAAACATTAAAGGGTTTAATGGGTTATGTTTTTTAAAAGTATTAAAACTAATAAAAGTGAACAACTGATTCAACCCCCCCCCCCCAATTGTTATTCAATCCTTTAGAACTTAAAATTTCCTAGCAACTATATATTTTGAGTTCAATGATGATTTATATTGGGACTTGAAAAAATAGTGGGAGAATTAATAAAATAAACCAATTTATTAATTGTCATATAATTTTTAATCAAGAAAAAATACTACTAATTTTCTCTTATAATTTTAGAATAAAATGGAAATCTATTCATCTACATTATCTCTATGATAAATATTAGATAATGATAACCTCCTCACTGGAAATAACTTCTATGAGTGGTTTATATGCCTTCAGGTTGTGATATACCATGAATAGAAATATTACTTTCTAGAAAACTCATAACCAAATTTATCTTCTAAGGAGGAAAGTTATGAAGAGTTCCTTATCTTTTGAAAACATTTGAGTGACACGATCGATTTTCAATGTTCAATGCTATCATCTATGTATATTAAACTCATTAAGTCTCATTAAATCATTGATGTTTATAGAATTATCAATAATATCAATGTTATTTGGCAGGATAGAGATAAATAAGAAAGGTTTGAGATCTCCAAGGATATTTTTTATATAAATCTTAGAGAGGGTTCCATGGCTTGGCCTCATGCAGTCAATATGATTGTCTACTTGAATCACCAAGAAGTTTTAGGTTTTAAACTCCACAAATAAATGGGCTCAAATATCATTCTTTCATCCCTCTGTTAGAGATTCCCTGGATTTTTTGTAAATTTTAATATGAAAAACATTGATAATTCTCTCCTTGATTTACTTACTCTTCTTCTCCATGTAGATAAGGATATAAAGAGAAAAATAATTTTATCCTTATGGTGAAAAAATGAAAAGGATTTAAGGAAAACCATAAGGCTAAGGATTATCCAAAATACCCTTACAAGAAGAGGAATGTCAAGTTTAATATAAGGGAGTAGGATGTTGTATATTTTTCATGTGTCAAAAAGGGACACTAGAAGAAAAACTGAACATATCCAAATAAGAAAGGGGAAGCTTCAGGTGCATTTTTTATCAAGTACAATTTATTTTTTTCTAAAAATTGTGTATTTAATATAGCTTATGGTTCTCACATATGTATTCAAATACAAGAACCAAGTAGATTCATAGAGTTTGACCTAGGGGAGGTAGATCTATGATAATACAACGGAGCTAAATTTTTCATTGTAGCTATAGGGGATTACCACCTCACATTGTTGACTGGAATAATCTTGGTTTGGAATTGTTTTTATTATGTTTTATTTGTTACCAAAAACATTATTTTTGTATCTATACTTGATAATGAAGGATTTATTTTCAAATTTTGGAATAAATTTTTATACTTCTATAAAGGTTACATTTTTTATGGTAAGGACCTTTTAAATAATATCCTTTATGTGTTGGATTACATGAAGAAAATAATGGAAACTGATAATGAAGTTACTTCAGATGAATAATACCACACCCAACTTTGGAATCACAAGATAGATAATGTAAATAAAAAATGATTTGATAAATTATTTCAAGATTGATATTTATATTATATTTAACTAAATACAATTGGGGTATGCCATGTATGTTTACAAGTAAAAATGAATAAGACCTATTTATTAGGAAAAGTGAAAGGGATAATGAGATTCTTTAATTAGTTCATACCAATTTATGTGGACCATTTCCTGTTAAAGTAAGGGGTTTATACTCATACTTCATAACTTTTACTGATTATTTTAGTATATATGGATATTTTTACTTAATGAGGTATAATTATGATTATTTTGATAAATTCAAGGTATAAAAGAAAGAGTTTGAGAACCATCTTAGTAATAAGATTAAGAAACTACGCTCAAGCCACAGTATAGAATATCATGATAAAGAATTCATTAATTACATATGGGATTTTTGGATCTTATACCAAATCACTCCTCCTTATATGACTTAATGGAATGATGTAAGATAAAGGAGTAAATTCACCTTTTTAGACATGGTGAGGTCAATGATGAGTCAAGCAAGTCTTCCATTATCCTTTTAAAGATATGTGTTACAAAAAAATCACACCTACTTAACCAAGTACTAGTTAAATTGATAAATGGTATTCTGTAAGAATTTTGGAGTGAAAGAAAAACCATGTTTTAAAATTTATATATATTGGGAATATAATCATTATTAAGGCCTATTTAGGTAATAAACTGTTACCCTAAGGCACAAATTGTGGCTTTATAGGATACCCCAAGGAAACTACGGGATATTACGAATATGACCCCTCAAACAAAATCATAATAGTGGTAAGAAATTTTATATTCTTTGATAAGGAAAAAATCTCTAAAAGTGATAGTGGGATAAATATATACTTTTATGAAGTTGGGGATCAAGGTAAATAAGAGTTTTTATAGGAATATATTCTACAAATCCCTATGAAAGAAGAAATTGTTCCAGAGACACAAGTACTACTTAGGAGTACTAGAGAGTTTAGAGAACTATAATGGTATGGTATTATTGTCACTAAGGATAGAGAATCATTATTATTTTAAAATAATGATTCTATAACATATCAATAAGTAGTAAGTGTAATATATTTTGCTAAGTGTAAAGAATCCATGAATTCTTAAATGGATTCCATGTACCCAAAAAAAGTTTTTCATTTTGGTAGATCATCTAGTGGATGTAAAGCCCATTGGTTTACAATTGGTATTCAAGATTAAACTATACATGGAAGGTAAATTTAGTTCCTATAATGTGTGATTGGTTGCAAAATGGTTTAAATATCATCAAGGTATTCGCTATGAAAAAACCTCTTCACCAATTGAAATAATTAAATTCATCAAAATTATACTTTATAGTGTGTCTTACCATGACTATGTGATTTAGAAAATGAATGTCAAAATAGCCTTCCTTAATGGGAACCTTTAATAATATGTATATATGACACAACCTGAATGGTTTATGACTCCAAATGATACCAAAAAGATACAAAAATTAAAAAGAATCCATTTATAGATTAAATCAGGCATATAGGTCATGGAACATTAATTTTGAAAAATCCATAATGAAATTTGTTTTCATAAAGAATGAGTGTGAGAATTATGTATACAAATGGTTATGTGGTAGTGTTGTCATTTTATTATTAGTATATGTTGATGAAATATTACCCATTAAAAACAAAATACCGGTCTTATAGTCTGTTAATGTGTGGTTGAATAAATGCTTCTCTATAAAGGAATTGGGTGAGGTAGCATATATTTTTTGGATTGAGATCCATTGTGATAGATCCAAGATGCCACTCAACCTTATCCAAAGTACATACATTGAAAATATACTGAAGTTATTTAGTATAGAATAATCAAAGAGGTGATTTTTTCTAGTGTCACATGGCATTCATCTTTCCGGGAAAATGTGTCCATAAACACATGATGAGAAAATAGAATGGTAATGATTCCATATACATTAGTGATTATATCAGTCAAGTATGTTATGATATATACTAGACTAGATATCTCCTATGAATTAAGTGGAGTAAGAAGATATCAAGATGGCCCAGGTGACTGCCATTGGATGGTATTCAAGACTATCCTTAAGTATCTGAGGTGTACTAAGGATATGTTCCATGTTATGAAGGAGATGAGTAACTAGTATTCAAAGGATATACAAATTCAAGTTTTCAAACTCATCAAGATGACATGAAGTCAAAAATAGGATACATATTCAATTTTAATGGAGGTTCTATGAGATGGAAGAGCTCAAAGCATTATGTGGTCATAGATTCTACTAGAGTCCAAATATATTGAAACTTTTGAAGAAGATAAATAAGTATTATGGATGAATAGCTTCATACAAGAGCTTAATATGGTGCCTAAAATTAAATATCCTATCATACATTATTGTGATAATGGTGTCTCTCACAAAATATCCAAGATCACATCAGTAGATGAAGCACATACTTTGGAAGTGTCATCTCTTGAATGATTTTTCTCATAGATGTTATATTACAATGAGCATTACTTCCATGGAAGATAAGATGCATGACCCCTTGACTAAGGCCTTGACTCAATAGAAACATGATTATCATTTTTGGTTTAGTAGACTAAAATTCATAAGTGGTTGGCTCTAGTTTAAGTGGGATTTTGTTAGATTTAATATACTAGGACCAACTATTTTTTCATTTATTACATTTATATTTGATGTATTAAATATTAATAAAACATATTATTACATATTTTTCATTGTTCTCCATGAATCTGATGTAATAATTTCCTAGAGTATATGTTTCATTAGTGAAGTCATATTAGTTCCCTGCTATAATGATAACCTTGAAGTATTATGACTATGTTCTTAAATAATATTATATGGTTGGATAACATACTATGATGGGACATATAGTACATAGAATATCAGGTGAAAGTACTCATAAGTGGATGAGGATTATTCTCATAAAGTTCGAACTTGGTAATCTATAAGATGGTTGATTATGAGAACAGGCCTGCTAGTAAGAATTCCGCTTGTTTTTTTCATCAGATATTCTTATTTGTGAGTGTGTGTAATGGTCCTTAGATTTTAAGATTATCATTAATTCATATCATTACTACCACACAAAGATTTTATGATGAAAACCATCACACCATATGTTGGACGGAAGTAGGGTATGTTGGGTGAATCATGAATGACATGTTATTAATGGATAATTAGAGGAAGGGTTTGTCCCTTCTATCTTTAGGGAAGCTAATCTCCCTTCCCTTTTATTGGAGTAGAACTGTCACCCTAAATTACATTTCCATGGTGTAATAATCAGTTTATTTTAGATAGTCAAAGAAATATATATCAACCATACAGGTTGGTGAAACATATGTGCAACCTACTTGATGACATATTGTGATAAAGGTATTATATTACAAAATGATCACTTGTATGTGGTTTTTATCATTGAGAAAATAATTTATTAATCTTGTGTGCCTTAAAACATTACAAGAAAACAATCTTGGACTTTAGGAAAACCTACCTAATTCCAACAAGAAATAATCCCATAGTGTCACACACTAAGTGTTACTGGTGATCTTTATTAAATACTAAGTGAATTTAATTAATATAATAAATATTATTCTCAAGATTGGGGAATACTTTTATTTATGTTTTTATCAATCATAAATATTTATTGGTGAATAAAATATTTATTTATGAATAAAATATTTTTTCATGTATTCAATAAATTTTTAGGAGTTCAAATGGACCAATATCTTGTCTAGTGATGGATATTTATTTACAAGACGATAAATAATATTTATCATAAGTGTGTTTTGGCACGCACTGAAAAAGAATAGTATTATTGTTATTATTTTTTATCATGGATTTTATTAATAATATGATGTTATTTTAAGGGCCTTTATTAAATTAAAATATTTATTAACCTAATCTCTAGTTCTATAAATAGTTCTTTATGGATATTATGTAGTGTGAAATTGAAAATAGATAATTTTTGTATACAACTAATTCTATCTAGAATCCTTATTCTCTATCCCCCTTAATAATGAAAAAGATAAGATATATTCCTTCAAGACAAGAGGATTAGCAATCAACACAAAAAATGAAATACAATTGATTTGCCACGCTAGCACCCGATGATTGATTGGAATTTCTTGTAAATCAAAAGAGCACATGTGGATCACCTCTAGATGGATTATATCCATGAATACTCATAATTAAATAAAGGAAATCTAAAAGGGACTTTTTAGATGATTAACATACACATCGAATAAAGATCTTATGCCAAGGTATTTACTTTCATCTAGTCTAAATAAATTGATTATAAATTTAACATGTAAGATCCTCTATTTGGGTTTCAGGCATCAAAATATTAAATTAAATTTTAATATATCACCCACCACTACATGCTTCTGATATACCTAGAACCTATAAGATAATGGTTTTCAAAAGAAATTTTTTATGTGGATTAATTTTATATTAAAACATGGAATACATGATAGTATGTGTTCATGTGAAATTTGGTGGATCACAGTCATTAAGTAACACCGTCAAAGTTTGATGGATTATGGTCATGATTCACCACCATCAATGAGAATCACCAAGTGATGACTTGGTGACTGGGTGACTCACCACTCGTGGGTATTGGTACATCCTTGGTTTTCATGCATGTGTGTATAGAGGGATGTGAACATTGGATGAATATTCTAAATGGAAATAAATGGTGAAAAAAACTATAAATTTCTTTCATATATGGAAATTATTTATGGATTTGTAAAAAAATTATTATATGCTTCTATTTTTATTATATAAATTGTTATAAAATGTTATGGTCTTAATGGAATGTGTTTGGAAGTCTTTTTGAAATTCCAACTGAGTCTATACTCACCCCCTACTTGGGAAATTTATTGTGTTTGTAGATATTTTATACCGAGATATAGGTAAGAGAAAGGTGTCACATTTCTCTAGTGGAACATTGTGATACCTTCTCCTCAATTCGGTGTTAGAGATTACAGTTCTTTATTGGTGTAATTGGAGTGATTCCACATGGGTGTTACTATGTTTGGACATTCAATTTCTTGTGTCTTTTTTATTACTATTCCGCTACTACTATGATGTTATAGTCTATTAGTTTCCATTCATTTGTATTATTTTGATCATGAATCATATAGTTGGTATTGTTAATAATATTTTATATTGATAGGTTATGTTTTTTATTCAAGTAAAATCATCCCCCCGATGTTTTACTAATCCCTTTGAATTTATTTCTAGGCTTCTATGTCTTCCAGAAATTACTTAAGGTTATTAGCACCTCCACCACTTCCTGATCAAATGGGTGAGTGGTTAGATGTTACTCACAGTTCCTTGATCTATTGAGTAGACTCCCTAATCTTTAAATCCTAAACTAAAATTTCCTTAAAAATTTCCTCATTGTTTCCCCCTATCTTGTAGAGGTAATCTACATTGGATAACAACTGGGTTAATTTTTCCCAAAACCTTTGTTTAAACTCCCTGATAATTTAATACACCTTGAAAATTATAGAAAATTATTTTGACTTATGATTGTATTTTAACTCAACTAATTGAAGGCTTTAATTACTTAAAAATTCCTTATGGGATCATGTCACGAACCAACCCGGGTCAACCCTGAACCGGTCACCCGAGCCGGTCCGCAACATGACCCGAGAGGCGTTCCTGATCCTCTCGGGCAGGCAACAAGCGCCAGGGCATCAACAGTGAGCAAGTGGGAACGATTTCGCCCAATAAAAATAAATAATTAAAGCTGTAGAAAATAAACAGAGCAGCACAAAATAAATAAAAAAAGTAAAGTAACTAACAAGAACAAAAGAAAATAAAACTAACCAAAAGTGACAACCACTATCTCCGTGTGACCTCGTGGGTCACTCTCCAACTCACGACCAAATGTCGCCCAAGGTGAACGCACCCAATATGTAGCCTGCACAAACACTAAAAATAGAAAAGAACTATAGGCGTGAGTATTAAAACTCAGTAGGCTAGCCCGATATCTATTCCCAATGCACTACCTTTAAATAAAGAAATTTACCAATTACAGGTTTGAACTAAATATACAAAACATTTGTTTTCATACACACGCACTTTCGTTTCTAAAACAAGTATCAGTCCCTTGCCCTTTTTAATTTAAAAACAAGTTTAATGTTTGAAAGGAATAGATCCATTTCATTTTTAAAACATTTTTTTTTCTACGAACAATTTAGAAATCTGGACTTCAGTTATTAACCAAAGTAAAACCACACATAGCACACAACACACACCAAGGGCAAAGGGAAAAGTGGCGCACATAGGCCAGCAACCGAACTTGACCTCTCGATCATCCGCCACACAAAAATACACAATAATAGAAACATGGGTCGAACCTAGGAGATCGTGAACAATCCAGAACGTACTATACATCTGACTCATCCTGAAGGCATTCCCTAACTCGATGACGTCATAACGCCCTAATGCCCAGAATAGCCCTGCATGGCCTAACCGAGGGGACCAATCCCCATAGCAGCAATAACTCATTATTCCCCTGTTATGGGGCCACTAGCCAGTGCGTAATCTAAACTAGTGCAGCAATCGTTCTCAGAAGATTCACTCACTATGTCAGGTTCTCATGTCAACACATACAATAAAAAGAGGGGTGAATCAAAATGCCAAACAATCAGTCATGATGCATAAACATCACATACAGCTCACGCAATCAACACACACCAAAGATCACCCCTGAATGGGTTTTCCAAAATAATTTATTTTACTAAAGTGCCTAACGGGCCTTCACAACTTTTAACGCAAAACCTCATTTTTCAAGAAATCCCAAAACACTTTCTCATATGAAATCATTTATCTTTAAAACTAAAAGTACATTTGAAATTCCATGAATTATGTTGAAAGGCCAAATGGGCATTCTTTCAATACTGGGTGTCTGCCCGTCAAAAAAAATGTTCCAAGTGTTCGGTATAAAATAAACGGCTCTTTTCACACTAAATGATCATTTAAAATTTTATTATCTAATATTATTTCTCGTTCATTAAAATTAATAAAACCTCAAGCAATTAATAAATTCTAAATCTAAAGGTAAGTGCGGTGGGGGACCTACCTCAAGACCTAGGCGTAATGACGGCGCAAGCTTGGAAACCAGGCGCGACGACGGCGCTCACTCGGAAACAGGCGCGACGATGGCGCTCACTCGGAAACGCCCCGCGCGGGTCCTAGAATGTCAAGCCGACCCAAATAAAAATTAATTAATAAAAACTCTAATCAACCCAAGGCATATATATATACATGTATATCAAATATAAATATCAAACGGGCATAAAATAATAGGGTTACCAACGGGGAGGGTCGCGACAGGAAACGAACTGACGGAGGGCGTCGCGCCGGAATAGCGGAAGGCGTCCGCGCGGCTGGACACGGTCCGACCAGGGGATGCAGCGAGGGCCGCCGAACAGTATCAAGCAGCGTGTCAGCAGCACGCGGGTGAGGCGAACAAGAGCCAGGGTGTCGGGCAGCTGCGGTGCAAGGCGGCGCTATAAAGGGGTGGGCTGCTGGCTGCCGCGATAGGAGGAGACGAAAGGGGGAGCAATGACGTGCAAAGAGTGTCGGAACTACTGGGCGAAGGCACTACTGGAGGAGGACACGACTAGCGATCAAGTAGCAGGAGGAAGGAGCCAGCTACGAGAGGCGGCTGTACATGTGGAGGAGGCTGGGACGGCGAGCTGCAAGGTAGGAAGAGGGGGCAGGGGGCTTCCGAGCTGGATGGGTGCGGCGTTGAAGGAGTCAGAGCGCATGGAAGGTGCTGGATCAGGGAAAACCAGGGGCTGTCATGGGAGCTGCTTCAAGGGGAAGCCAAGGGCTGGCCCATGATCTGCAGGAGGGGATGCGGGCGAGGTGTTGGGCGACGGGCAGTTGGCAGGCCGGGACGTGGGGTGCAGATGGGAGAAGCGAAGACCTGCAGAGGCTGGGCAGGCCGAAGGTGGCTGGGCGCCGGATGCGGTAGGGGCATGGTCGGCAGGCAGAGGGCTTGGGTGAGGCCGGCCGAGGGCCTGGAGGTCCTGGATGAGGCTACTGGGGCGCGATGCAGGGCTGCTGTAGTAGCGGCGGAAGCTGGGTAGGGCGCTGCTGTAGGCGAGGTCGGACAAGGAGGTAGCTGCTCGCACATGGAGGGGTTTCGGTCGCTGGGCTCTTGTGCGGGAAGTGGAGAAGGGAGCGTTGGACAGGGAGGGCAGCCCGGCTGGCTGGCGAGCAGGGTGCAGGTGCGGAGAAGAGAAGTGAAAGAAAAAAAAAAGAAGAATAAGAATAGAGGCAGGGAAGATCGTAGACCATGGTAGAGGCAGAATCTGAATAGAGAGGGAGCAAGAGAAGACATGGGGAAGACCCAGGGGTGCGCGCCGAAACAGTGGGGACAGGGGGGGAGCAGCACCGTGTGAAAAAAAAGAGAGAGAAGAAGAGGAGGAAAAGAAGAAGAAAAAAAAGGAGAAGAAAAAGAAAATAAATAAAAGTAAATAAATAAAAATAATAATACTAATATTATTATTAAAACTGATAATAATAATAATAATAATCCAATAATAATAATAATAACAATAACAATATTATAAATTATCTTATTATTGTTATAAAACATTTTATAAAAAAAACTTTTTAATTTTATTTATTCTTTTAATTTTATTATTCTTCCAAACAGGTGGGCAACCGTGCACTCACCAGGTCCAAACGCCCGACCGCCGCTAGCGGTGCGGTGACCGCGCACTCACCCGAACCGAATGCACAGTGACCGCTAGCATTGCGGTGACTGCGCACTAGCCTGAAACCCACCGAAAACATCAACGCTTCAATGAAAATTTAAACCTGGACCCAACGCAACTCTGCCCAAAGTCGTGGGGCTGAGGAAATAGTAAAAACATGGGCGTCCGTGGTCGGGGTGTGACAATTCTCCACACCACAGACACTTTCTGCCCCCAGAAAGTCACCAAGCCAATAGTTGACACAACATGCGTTCATTCCCAGACAAAGTCATAGAGGACTGAGAGCTTCGAGGTAACCATTCCCAACAAACATCACACCTGACCAATTCAAGAAAAACCACCGCCCGAGAATGAGGGGAAAACATAAGAGGGTTCTCCCCACCACAAGAATTTACTAATACTAAAACCCTTGAAACCCGAACAAACAACCCCCGAGTGGGGGGGCAATACGGGAACTCCCAAACCGAACTCATTCATTTTTTTCCCACATGTACTGAAAAACACACCTTAGACTTGATGAAAAGCTTGTCACGGAACAATCCAGGAACTTGAGGATGGGAAATTAACTCAACACCTCCCATCAACTTTACAAAACGAACATTCCCCTATCGAACAGTGCTAGGACCAACTCAAAGACAGAACATGTCCGTTTATTCATGGGCCCACACCATTCAAAGAGACCAAACAACTTAAAAAAACAAACTGAGAGCAGATAAGACCGCTTGGATTGTGGGAGAATGTGCTCCTCATGCCACCACAACAAGGATAAGATTACGACAGTGATGATAATAGAACAAGGAAACTTTGGATATTTCCCCATTCCAAAGCCAAAGACATTATCTGGACCGAGGTTCCACACACCCTCAGCAATTCCTGACTGCGCGCGAGCTTCACCCCGAGACCTATGGCTGGGGCCCTGATAGCTGAAGCATCTCCTGCCTCACAGTCAGGTATTTTCATCTTGTGGTCTCTAAATCCTTACATTCGATGATTAAAACAACCACGATGGTCGTACTTTTTCAAAGAGATACAACATGATGGCTTAGAATGCCTGGACTGGTCATTCTGGTGGTGCACAAGAGAGAGATCCGACGAACAAGGAGTTGGTGCTGACGAGGATGATTTCTTGGAGACAGGTTCCACCGGCCCGCACTCCTTTCTAGGTGGGGAACCTTCACGGAAGTCGACCACCATTAATCACACCCAAAACTCTAATGACGATGAGACATTTTATCTCTACTAGTCCAAAACTGAACCCTCAAATAACTCTAGGGCGGTATGATCTTTAACTATCCTGGGAGTTCCCAACAACATGAAGACACACTATCTTTCAGAACTATACAACTACCTCTAAAAGACTTCGATTACCATGAAAAGAAATCAACACACACAAAAAAAAGGAACTGAGAACTGATCATAACTCATTGACAACTTTTGGAGGCTTTCTGGGCGGCATACTCATAACAACATGAAAAAAAACATCATCAAAACCGGTATCAATCCAAAACTCAATCAAGTCAACAACACAAGCCAAGGGCAATAGGCCCATAATCCAAACATATACAACACACGGGGAAATCACTTTTCCAAAACCATTATCTCTTTACAATTTTAAAAACTCACCTATGGCACCTTATGAACCGTCACATGTGCGTTTATTCAATCCCGTTCACATCATCTGTGACCATGTGCCCCCACACACTTTCCATACATACGCACGCACATGTGACCGTCCATAAAGAGTTCCAAGGTTCAAAAACTTTTTTTTTCTTACCAAATCCAAACACATACCATGTTTTTTTTCTTCAAACTGATACACTTTCTCTTTATAAATCTACTTTAGAAATTTTAAAAACATTTTGGAAGAAACACTTTTTCCATTTCAAAACCAATTTCAATTTTAACTCACACTCAAATCAACTAAGACTAAAACAAAACACAAGCAGCAATAACCCACTGGAATGCGAAACTAGTGCATATGTCTAACCCAGCGACATGGTGGTGAGCCATGCCCCAAGTAAGGCATAACACTATGAGGACCTTAAACCGGGCACTTGGACTCCACATGGGTCACCACCCCATGTGAGGCCACAAAGTGAACCAATTCGCCTCCATTATCATCCATTAATCCAAAGCAACCAAAGATAAGAGACTCAAATCCTGGACTAGCCCTGGTAACTCAGGTCTCGTCACAAGCGATGGTGATCAGGCATCGACCCGTAACCTACCTCCTCAGTTCCGACAGTCCTAATCTCCTTCTACCAGACATCCCAAAATAACAAAGGGAGCTCTGAAAAGTGAGGTCCCCTAAGGGCCGACCCGCTCTGATACCATTTTGTCATGAACCAACGCAGGTCAACCCTGAACCGGTCACCCGAGCCGGTCCGCGACATGACCCGAGAGGCGTTCCCGATCCTCTCGGGCTGGCGACAAGCGCCAGGGCATCAATAGTGAGCAAGTGGGAACGATTTAAACCAATAAAAATAAATAATTAAAGCTGTAGAAAATAAACAGAGCAGCAAAAAATAAATAAACAAAGTAAAGTAACTAACAAGAACAAAAGAAAATAAAACTAACCAAAAGTGACAACCACTATCTCTGTGTGACCTCGCGGGTCACTCTCCAACTCACGACCAAACATCGCCCAAGGTGAACGCACCCAAGTTGTAGCCTTCACAAACACTAAAAACAGAAAAGAACTATAGGCGTGAGTATTAAAACTTAGTAGGCTAGCCCGATATCTATTCCCAATGCACTACCTTTAAATAAAGAAATTTACCAATTACAGGTTTGAACTAAATATACAAAACATTTTTTTTCATACACACGCACTTTCGTTTCTAAAACAAGTATCAGTCCCTTGCCCTTTTTAATTTAAAAACAAGTTTAATGTTTAAAAGGAATAGATCCATTTCATTTTTAAAACATTTTTTTTCTACGAACAATTTAGAAATCTGGACTTCAGTTATTAACCAAAGGAAAACCACACATAGCACACAACACACACCAAGGGCAAAGGGAAAAGTGGCGCACATAGGCCAGCAACCGAACTTGACCTCTCGATCGTCCGCCACACACAAATACACAATAATGGAAACATAGGTCGAACCTAGGAGATCGTGAACAATCCAGAACGTAATATACATCTGACTCATCCTGAAGGCATGCCCTAACTCAATGACGTCATAACGCCCTAACGCCCGGCATAGCCCTGAATGGCCTAACCGAGGGGCCCAATCCCCATAGCAGTAATAACTCAGTATTCCCCTGCTATGGGGCCACTAGTCAGTGCGTAATCTAAACTAGTGCAGCAATCGTTCTCAGAAGATTCACTCACAATGTCAGGTTCCCATGTCAACACATACAATAAAAAGAGGGGTGAATCAAAATGCCAAACAATTAGTCACGATGCATAAACATCACATACAGCTCACGCAATCAACACACACCAAATATCACCCCTGAATGGGTTTTCCAAAATAATTTATTTTACTAAAGTGCCAAACGGGCCTTCACAACTTTTAACGCGAAACCTCATTTTTCAAGAAATACCAAAACACTTTCTCATATGAAATCATTTATCTTTAAAAATAAAAGTACATTTGAAATTCCATGAATTATGTTGAAAGTCCAAATGGGCATTCTTTCAATACTGGGTGTCTGCCCGTCAAAAAAATGTTCCAAGTGTTCGGTATAAAATAAATGGCTCTTTTCACCCTAAATAATCATTTAAAATTTTATTATCTAATATTATTTCTCATTCATTAAAATTAATAAAACCTCAAGCAATTAATAAATTCTAAATCTAAAGGTAAGTACAGTGGGGGACCTACCTCAAGACCTAGGCGTGACGACGGCACAATCTTGGAAACCAGGCGCGACGACGGCGCTCACTCGGAAACAGGCGCGACAATGGCGCTCACTCGGAAATGCCACGCGCGGGTCCTAGAATGTCAAGCCAACCCAAATAAAAATTAATTAATAAAAACTCTAATCAACCCAAGGCATATATATATACATGTATATCAAATATAAATATCAAACGGGCATAAAATAATAGGGTTACCAACGGGGAGGGTCGCGACAGGAAACGAACTGTCGGAGGGCGTCGCGCCGGAATAGCAGAAGGCGTCCGTGCGGCTGGACACGGTCTGACCAGGGGGTGCGGCGAGGGCCGCCGAACAGCAGCAAGCAGCGTGTCAGTAGCACGCGGGTGAGGCGGACAAGAGCCAGGGTGTCGGGCAACTGCGGTGCAAGGCGGCGCTATAAAGGGGGAGGGCTGCTGGCTGCCGCGACAGGAGGAGACGAAAGGGGGAGCAATGACGTGAAAAGAGTGTCGGAACTTCTGGGCGGAGTCACTACCGGAGGAGGACGCGACTAGCGATCAAGTAGCAGGAGGTAGGATATAGCTACGGGAGGTGGTTGTGCATGTGGAGGAGGCTGGGACGGCGAGCTGAAAGGTAGGAAGAGGGGGCAGGGGGCTTCCGAGCTTGATGGGTGCGGCGTTGAAGGAGTCTGAGCGCATGGAAGGTGCTGGATCAGGGAAAACTAGGGACTATCGTGGGATCTGCTTTAAGGGGAAGCCAAGGGCTGGTCCACGATCTGTAGGAGGGGAAGCGAGCGAGGTTTTGGGCGATGGGCAGTTGGCAGGCCGGGACGTGGGGTGCGGATGGGAGAAGCGAAGACCTGCAGAGGCTGGGCAGGCCGAAGTTGGCCGGGTGCCAGATGCGGTAGGGGCATGGTCGGCAGGCAGAGGGATTGGGAGAGGCCGGCCGAGGGCCTGGAGGTCCTGGATGAGGCTGCTGGGGCGCGATGCAGGGCTGCTGCAGTAGCGGTGGAAGCTGGGAAGGGCACTGCTGTAGGCGAGGTCGGACAAGGAGGTAGCTGCTCGCACATGGAGGGGTTTCAGTCGCTGGACTACTGTGCGGGAAGTGGAGAAGGGAGCGCTGGATAGGGAGGGCAGCCCGGCTAGCCGGCGAGCAGGGTGCAGGTGCGGAGAAGAGAAGTGAAAGAAAAGAAAAAGAAGAAGAAGAATAGAGGAAGGGAAGATCGTAGACCATGGTAGAGGCATAATCCGAACAGAGAGGGAGCAAGAGAAGACCTGGGGAAGACCTAGGGGCGCGCGCCGAAACAGTGGGGACAGGGGGGGAGCAGCACCGCGTGAAAAAAAAAAGAGAGAAGAAGAAGAGGAAAAGAAGAAGAAAAAAAAAAGAGAAGAAAAAGAAAATAAAAAAAATAAAAAAAAAGTAAATAAATAAAAATAATAATACTAAGATTATTATTAAAACTGATAATAATAATAATAATAATCCAATAATAATAATAATAACAATAACAATATTATAAATTATCTTATTATTGTTATAAAACATTTTATAAAAAAACTTTTTAATTTTATTTATTCTTTTAATTTTATTATTCTTCCAAACAGGTGGGCAACCGTGCACTCACCGGGTCCGAACGCCCGACCGCCGCTAGCGGTGCGGTGACCGCGCACTCACCTAAACCGAATGCACAGTGACCGCTAGCAGTGCGGTGACTGCGCACTAGCCCGAAACCCACCGAAAACATCAACACTTCAATGAAAATTCAATCCTGGACCCAACGCAACTCTGCCCAAAGTCACGGGACCGAGGAAATAGAAAAAACATGGGCGTCTGTGGTCGGGGTGTGATAGATCATTATCATGTGTGTAAACATTATTTATTTTATCTTTTTACATGCTTGTTAAAATTATTTAGATTTCACATAATTAACTAACCATGTCTTGAAAAAATAATTTACACTGAATCCATTTATTTTATTCCATATTACTTTCTTGTTAATTCATTTATTTTATATAATCATGCTTTTTGGTAAAAATATATCTATCTAGAAAGGAAAATTCATTATATTAAAAGATAAAAGATCTACAAGAGTCTAAAATGAGTCTTTTTACAATAATCATTATTCCAAAAAAAATATGTCAGTAGGAACATCATTATTCCAAAACATTTCACTAGCCTCCACACTTTTATTTTCTAATCCATCAGCCATAATAGTTGATTCTGTAAATTATTTATAAGGTTGTAATTCATTGATATAAGATATTCTAAGCAATTTATCCACTTATTAGTAATCTTACAGGATAAATGAAATATGCTATTTCTGATTGCCTGCACCATAGTGGTTGAGTAACACTCATGCCAAAGATTGATCCATCAGTTCATTTGCACCACTTCAACTACTTTAATTATTCCAAGAATTTCTGCATTTAAGGATGTATTGATTCCATATGGTCTATAGAGACAACCCAATGATTTTATTACGTGGTCCCTCAAGATAGAACCATACCTAGTAGGACCAGGGTTTCCTCTTGAAGCACCATCCATATAGAATTTAATCCATCTGGGAAAAATAAAAACCCATAAAACTTATAAATTTTCATGAGAAGGGTGATAATTACCTGCAATTCCAAAGAATTTTAGAACAATAAAATCATGCATTGATTTTTCAAAAAATCTAGATTGAAATGAATTTTTCCTTTTTACAATAGTAAGAATCTATGCTATTTAATATTAAAGATTAAATCAAATTACTTCATGGAAAATATTTTTTGGCTATTAAAAATTATGTGAAGTATCTCCACTCAAGACACATATAGCTATTTTTCATTTAATAAAAAATCTATAACTAAATATAGGCTTCCAAGTGATCATAAATAAAATAACATTGAGGTAATTGTACCAAGAATATATCATTAATAGTAGTCTATATGGTAGAGTACATAGCATAGCTAAAAAATTGATGATCAATTTCATCTTAGTGTTGATTTCAGAGAAAATGTTTTGAACAAATGATAGTTCCAAAATATTGTAAAAAATTATCACTAGGAAACTTTGAGTGAAAAAATCACCATGCAAAGTAAAATGGGATGAAATAGTCCAAGGTTTGTTGATATTCTTTATCCAGTTCTTATTATGTACTAGAATGGTTTTTTGATAGAAATATTTTGAAGAAAACATCCCATTAATAGTATGTTGTCATATAATAATTCCATCCCCACCAATGAAATTATAGTTTAAGACTATTTCTTTTATCTCATTGGGAGGATTTTCAATATGCAATTCAAAATGATCTTTAATCAAAATATTAGTATCAAAAGACATGTAATGGGATGAAATATTGTTAAGGAGAGGGGTACCAAACCAATTATCTTTCCAAAATTTAAGAGAAGAATGAGTGGTGAAAATTCATTGAGATTCATCAATAATAAAGGAATATGAATTCTTAAAGGTAGTACAAATGGGGAATTCCATATAATTTACATTTCCATCTTTAATTTTACCAAGAATTGTTTTTTCTTAAAAATTTAATACCTTTATATTACCCATTAATATGTCTTCAAATAATATTATCTTGTAAATAATGATTGAAATTGGTGAAAATTTTATTTCCTAATCCTCCACAATCAATTGTTTGACAAAAAAATTTCCATGGGAAAATAGAAATTTTCTTTTGGAGAATGCTTCCACTCTAGATACAATTTTTAATATAGATGTTTGTACATTTCATGAGAGTAGATAGACATTTTGAAACCATGAAAGAATAAAAAAAATTGAAATAATGCTATATTTAACAATAAAAATGCAACCATACATGGATAATAATTTACCTTTCCATGAGGATAATTAGTTTCTAATTTGGATTAAAATATGATAAAAATAATCAATATAAGGCTTACCCTAAAACATATGAACACCAAGGTAAGTAAAAGGTTAATTTACTTATATAATACCTATCTCATTGATGATGTTTATATTCATAGTTATAAGAATTATTTTACCAAAATAAAGAAAATATTTCTCCCAACTAATTTCCTGAACTAAAACATTCTCATAATGAAGTTTAGCATCTTTTAAATTCTTGATGTTCTGTTAACCCCTAGATAAAAAGAATGATTTCATCAGTATAAGAAAGATGAGTAGGAGCAATAAGATATCTAGAAGCTCTGATGGATATGATCTTATTCTCAGTCACCAATCTATGAAATAGTCTACTCAAATATTCTTCTATAATCAAGAATAGAATATCTGAAAGGGGGCCTCCTTTCCTAACCCCTATTGTAAAAGTGAAGCATCCATCAGGGGATCCATTTATCAAAACTGAAATGTGGGAAAAACTCAATATTATTTTCACCCAATAAAAAATACATCATTAAAACCAAACTTAGTTAAAACATCACAGATAAAACCAAAATCAAGGGTGTCAAAGTAATTTTTGACATCTAATTTGATATAAATGTTACCTCCTCTAGTAGGTTTGGTAATAATTTCAACACATTCAAAATTCATGATAAGACAATCTTGTATGTTTCTACCTATGATAAAACCAAGTTTATTTATAGAAAATATTTTATTAGTGATATAAGAAAGCATATTGGATAGAATATTTCTAATAATTATGAAAATAGTGTTAACAATAGAAATCATTCTAAAAATATGTATTTTATAAGAATTTTCCATTTTAGAGATAAAGGACAGGAATTCATTATTAATTCCATGTGTTAGATGACCATTTTTAAAAAATTGATTAACCAATATATATACATCAATGTGGATAATATCCTAAAATTTTTGGAAAAAAAATTTGTAAACCCATTAGGTCCAGGAGATATTCCATAGTTCAGACTAAAAACAGACTCTTTAATTTCAAAAGAAAGAGAAATAGTATAGAGATTGGAGTTATCTTCTAGAGTGAAATGTTTTGGAATGATGTATTCTATAGATCCATTAGAATTATTACAAGTACTAAAAAGACTCATGTAATAGGAGACAACATGTGATGAAATGTCTTTTCTATTTTAAAAGAAGTTTCCATTATCAAAAAGAATGGTCAGGGGCCTATTAATTTTCCTTACCCTTTGAAGGGAGTAAATTAATTTGGTATTTATTTCTCCATTTTTTATCCATTTGACATTAAAATCTTCCCTCTGAATGTTCTAATTTATATTAAGTAAAACATTCAGATTATAATTAATCTTTTTTTCTCTTTAAGACCAATAGAAAAATTATTGACAGTGTTTTCCTCTTGGATTAAAAGAATCATGGATTCAAGATATGAGTTTTTTTATAAATGTGATTGAAGTAATTATTACACCATGTTTTCAATTTTTTCTTAAGGATATTATGTTTCAAAACACATTCAAGAGAATCATATTTAAATTTGAAGGAACTCTAAGTCTCCTGAATTATAATTTTAAATTCAGGGTGAGTACTCTAGGCCTTATTAAATATGAAGGGTAAAGGAGGTCTTTACATTATAGAGAGAAAACTTAGCTAAAATAGGATGGTGATCAGAATTGAATATATAAAGGATAGGGCATGAAATAGAGGACCAGGTATAAAGGGATTCATTATTTATGAAGGCTTTATCAAGTTTTCTTGAAACAAATAGTTGTATATGCCTTCTATACCAAGTATTTTTTGATCCAACAATGTTTATTTCATAAAGATTATTATCCTAAATACATGTTCTAAATTATATAATTGAGGTAGATGAGATTCCCTTGAAAATTATCTCATCGGGATATAGAATATCATTAAAGTCCACTATAAGGATCCAAGGACAACTAATAATCCTACTTTTTTCAAAAATAGTTTTCCAAATATCTCTTCTATCTTTATATCTATTAAAGGCATAAATTATGGAATAAAATTTTAGTATACCATGATATTTAAAATTTAAATAAATCATTTTCTCATAGGAAATAATGTAATATATTCCTTCCAAGATATGAAGATCAAAGTCCTAAAGTCTTTTGATGTCAATGTTGGACAAATTAGATCCAACCAGCTGATAACCTAGTCTATCCTGAGAGGCAACTTTTTCTGAGAAAATATTTCTCGGTTCAGAGAGACCCAAAATTTATGTTTTATTCTTTCTAATAAAAATATGAATATATTTAATGGTTTTAGAGTTGTTGATCCCTTGACAATTCCAAAAAAATGATTTTCATTTGAAAAATTGTTTGGAGGAAGGACCTCCTTTTTCTCCATCATAAATTTTATTTCTTATTGATTTCTAAGTAACAATGTGTTTTTATCATCATTTTTCTTATTTTTTGTTTCTTTGGGGAGTGATTTTCTAGGTTTTGAACATTCTAAGAAAATATCATTACTGAGATTCTTCTCAGCATTCAATTCAAATAATACTATTTCATTGCTAGGATTCTTCTTATAATGAATATCAGGAATATATTCAACATTTGAGCTCATTATCTCAATAGTTTTCTTGCATTGATCTATTTCATATTCATCTATGATAAGATCATTAGCACATTGATCCTCCTATACTGAAGGAATTTTAGAATTTTCAGGGTGGGAGTTCATTTTTTATTCATGATGATTAGAAAGATAAGTACAAAGAATTCTTGTTTTCTTATCAGTTAAATAATTAGGAGTAACATCACTCGATACTTGTTCCAATTTCATATGAACACTAAAAAAATTAGAGGAGGTTTTTTCATAAGTTTGAGATGAAGAAATATTAAACTATTAAGAAAAGAATATTTCATGTGGATGAGAGGAAGAGACATCATTATGAACTAAAAAAATGAAGGATAAATATTCGCTGACATGAAAATGTTCATAAAATCCATAGAGATATCAAAAATAACTTTTTCACCCTCATTTAGGGATATTTATGGGTTCGCACAGTTTCTGGAAGGATGTTTCTAGAAGGATCACAACTATCATCTTTCTCTTCCTCATCTATAGGAGAGGCCCACCTATTCCCTTTAACATTTTTCAAAGAAAAAATATCTCTTTTCTTTTTAATCCATTTTTATGTTTCATTTTTCTTTGGGGACTCATTTTCATCTAGGAAAATATCATTACCTTTATCTCTATTAATAATTTATTTCCATTCATCTTGGTAATCAAGAGGTCTAAATTGTTTTTTAATGATTCTACAATTAGAAATTTTGATTCCTATAATATAATAGAAATCATAGAAAGGAGAACCAAACTCATATTCAATTTTAACCTCTATTTTAACATCATTATCAATAAAGTAGATAACTTATAGAGTTTTAAAATAAATTTCAGATCTAATAAGGATCCTATCATACATCCCCATTTCAATATATATTGTGTGATGATCAATTCTTAAAGTAATTACAAAACATAAAACAACATCATTTAGAATTTTGGGATGCCAAAATATCCAATTCAACCCCTAAAATCTAACCCAAATATATGTTGTTGGGTTATTTTGAGTAAAGGGATTGAAATATATATTCTATTTAGAAATACTAAGAGTAAAAAGTTAAAGAAAAATGTTAACAAACTTCCATATATCTTTGATATCATTTTTAATTTTCAAGAAGATATGGAAGAATCCCCTTCCAATTAGGATCATCTTCTAGTGACTTCTCCATGAGAAATGTGAAATCATTAGTTTAATATCATTATAGGACCTTGATTGTTCCCCTTTAGAATACATGATATTCAAAATAATATATAATTTTCATAAATTCATCCCTTTTTAAAGTGCATTCAGATTAGCCACCACTGTAAAACAATCTTCATCTATCTTATTAGAAGCAATAGGTATAGGAAGCTCATAAAAATATGCATCAGATCCAAAAAGATATTCCACAAAAGTTATTCCTCTTCTTTTTTTATTGAAAAAATATCCTTCATATTTATGTTTTTTCTTGGATGCATCATGGAGCCATCTGGATCACAATTTTTATGATTTAATGATCACTCCCATTTCAGATAAAAAGAATCCATAAAGAATGGATTCATATTGAATAGAATTCATTTTTGAAACTTGGAATGAATCTTAAATATTTTCTCTCATTCTTATTCCCCAAACACATGAGATTTATATGATTAGAGCCGCTCAAAAAATTAGAAGCTCTCTTGAAACTGGAATTACCATAGAACATAATTCAAAACATTCATGCTTTATCAATATAATCATGATGAAAAATAAAATAATAATAATAATTGATTAATCATTCACAATATATAAATAAAATAAATATGTGACATGATCATGATATTTCACACTATCGGGTGAACAATAAACCAACTCTTGACCCTAGGAAAATAAACCCTAGAACTAAGCTTAGATCAAGTTATAGCATTACACCTCTAGACTATGTATCTCTGTTATTGGTTTCACCTCATCCCAATGTCAAACCATATCCACATTCATGGGAGATCATTAATTTTCTTATGTTTACTCACACACATGTGAGGCGAACTAGGGTTATGAGGTTACACAAAAAAATCATGGACACGCAAGCCAGTACATAATATGAGAAGGGGATGACTCAAAAATCATATTTTTAATTTAATAATAATTGTCAAAAAACCATTTAACAATAAATAATTTAAAATAAAATCAACACAGACATTATTTGTTTAATATCATGTTCATCAACACACACAACAACTATATGTTTAAAACCTAACTAGCATCTATTTCAAATCTCTCTTTATTAAGTGAAAATTATCAAATTAATAAATAAATTGTCTTATAAATTAATTTATTTATTTATCTTAATTAACCATCCAAACAATCATAGATATTCCCATACACTAAAATTATAAATCAATTTAATAATTTAAAATTAATCTATACATGATGTGTTTTGACAGGGCACACAATGTGTACCCATCTAGCCAGTCTTAAATTTTATGTAGAATGCAACATGGTTGTACTAGAGGAAACATAGAGTGTATCCTTATACTATACAAGTAATGTATTTTAACTTTCATGGCATAGTACCTAATATTTTTGTGGTCCTTATCATGTACTATGTACTTACTTTACATGTATGCCTATATGGAATGTTGTGATATTACAAGGTGTATTGTTCCATAAATCAAGTTGTGTAGTCGTCATGATGTTTATGACTAAATAAAATACAATTAATTTACACAACATGCACTATTATAAATTCATATTAAGTACATAGTATGTATGATGAAAATACATGATGTGTAGTTCTAAAATAAATAATAAAATAATTTATTTAAAATTTTAATTCCACACGACCTACTAAAAATCTATTGGTGTGAACTTCATGAGAAAACCTTGTAATATGACATTTACAATATACACATGTCATGTAGTTTATTTTTAATTATATAATTAATATTTCAATCATGTAATTAATTCACATGGTATATCCTCTCTCAAAGTGTACTCCATAGGAATGGGTATGAGTTACATGGAATATACAGGCACAACACGCCATGTGCTCCATTATTAGGCCACCCACAAAACATTCCTAAGGACTCAATATGTATTATATATTGGAAATTTATGTGTTACACACTTTGTACACTAGCTACACATAATATATTCACAACTGGACCATTTTTATTGAATGGTATTCAATAGGTGTCATGTACTGATTACATGTCATGTACTTTAACAACAAGGATTCTGCAATTTTAGTACATCCTAAATGTATGGGGTTACATGACATGTATATCAAATATATGTTATGTAACCCTATCAAGATATGTTCTAAATACCCATTCAAAATATGGAATGTAATGGTTCTACATACTATTCTCCCACATGACATGCAAATATTTGTGTGATACATACTTGTGTGGTTGACCATGGTTAAATGACATGTAATTTTCATTTACACACCTTGTACCCATGTCATCTAGCTTGAATCTCTAGCACCTTTGGATGTGATTTTTGAATGTTCTTCATCGTATTGTGGCCTATTCTTGAAAATATGAAACATAATGACCATGTTATCTCCACTTTAAGATTTATAATAAAAATCTAGAAATATAAAACTAATAAAAAATGTGAAATTAGATAAAAATAATTATTATTTACATGTTATTACTCTGATATAACTTTCAGGTTCTGGATCATAGTGGGAGAGTGTTGTTCTCATGACCAATAATTTTTCTTCATTTATTTCTTCAGATACATCATTAGAACAATATTAATGCAAACCCCTAAATATTTTATAGAGGATCTTTTCACAAATAATTTATAATTAATTGATATAAAAAAATAATTACATTCACTTGTAATTCATTATTTATTGTCAAATTGATTGAACTATCCTGTCATATTATTGTATCAATGAAGGTTCCAAGGGTATAATCCCTCTAGAAATATCCACACATACTCTAAAAACTTCATAACATCATCATATAATCTCTAGGTGTTATTGTAGATGATCCTAGACACTTGTGCCATTCACCACTGATTGCAATAAGAATCCATTTCAGATGGATTTTTTTTAGTTCTCTCAATCTTGAGAGGGAGGAGGAGGATCATATCTCTCCATTCACGAGATCATTATAGAGAAAGTTCTCTCTAGGTATTGACATATATCTCTAGAGAGAAATATTATTCACATCAAAATGTTAACCCTAAAAATGATATAATTCAGATTATAAACTAAGGTTAGAGAATTAGTAATTGCAAAAATTCCCTCAACCAATACCTTAATTCTAATCCAACTTCATGGTAAATGATAATAATATTATCATTATTATTATTTCCTTGATGTGTGCTAAACTCATGGGTATTTATATTTCGTTTCTTAAATTAATATTTATTTAAATGATATGAAATTAAATATATCATTTATTCTAGACCCTTAACATGGACCTTCAATCCTCTTCATCATTTATCAATCCAAGAATAAAAATTATTTATTTACTTAAATAAATATCACTATATTATTTATTCAATAAATAAATAAATATTGTATTCACTATCTAGGGAATAAATATTTATTTTATATTCAACTCACATATATATATTATTTTAAATGACTGGTGACTGGATATTTTCAATCATTATAATCCAAATTATTATTATTCCCTAAAACATAAGAATAATATTTATTTGAATATTTAATTCAAATATAATTTAACTAAGTTATTGGTTACACATAGTGTGTCACCCTCTAAGCCTATTTCCTAGTGGGATAAGGTTAAATGGACTAAAGATAAATATTTACATATAAATAAACATCAATGAACCCATAGGTAAATATATTAATTTTACAATAATAAGAACCTCCTACAGATGCTCACTATATAATATAATCACTTTTTCTTGACATCTCATCAAGTAGGTTACATTACTAATGTCATAAACATATATGCTTGAAATATATTTCTTTTAATTTCAAGAAATGAACTTGTCAATAAGGTTCTAAGGCCATAGTCTTAATAAAATAAGCCTATTTTAATCAAAGGTCCTAGTATATAAACTCTCTTTAATTTAAAAGGGAAAAATAATTTGTTGACTTATTCATTAATGTAATATAACTTATGACACACCCAAGATATCCTACCATGCCATGATCACATGTCGTCATATCTTTTATCAATACATAAAAGTATGTAATTTATGATATAAATTAATATTAATCTCAAGTCTAAAGAAATATACACACATTTGTAGATAAGAGTATCTAATGATATATAAAACATGTGGAATTCTGATGGTTAAGTCTCTTCTCATAACCTCCTCTCTTGATTATTACTAAGTGAGTACTTCGTGAGAAGAAGTCTTAGTGTCTTATAAGCCTCCGACACTTTTTAGACAAAAAACATATGTTTCCCATGAGATAGATGTCATTTATCCATAGAAAATATATTTAAGAATATTTTCAAATCATTTCAAGGTTCTCATCATAGTGGGGAGTTGATATGATATTTTAGTGTAACAGATACTCCAAGAACATTATCACATTAATGTTATTTGGAAGAGCACTCATTGAGTGATATGATATTTATTAGTATTTATGAATTTTAGTATACATGTAATCAAATGTAATTAATTAATTGGTTTTGGGGAACCAACTCTATCAATGGTTACTGAAGATGCATTTAAATCCATATAAAACTTGATGAAGAAGAAACCATGTCTTTTAGGGAACCACAAGTTGTGTACTACTATAAAGTTATTACCTTAATATTGATGAATACTAGAGCCACATACCAATGTTAAATTTATCACATTTTCAAATCCTTCTTTAGGAAAATAATTGAATGATAAATAAAAAACTTGGTTCTGAAATCATGTCAACATTATAGCAACATTGCTAATCTATAGGTAATTTTCAATAAATTATGGTGTATAGAATAAAAATAAATCAACTAAAATATGAAATTTGCATCACATATAAGAAATTACTTGGATTAATGGTCCACCATCTAGGTATTAAATTTGATACTAAGAAGGTCAAATAAATCCTTAACATTCCCCCTCCTTGGAACCATTGGCAGTTATGAGACCTTAAAGGGTGTCATATTTATATCAGGAAAATTATTACAAACTTCATTGGTAAGTTTCTATCATTTAAAAAGTTTATGAAGAAAGTTAAAACCTACTAGTGGGAGAGGATTTCTAATAGGAATTTTAAAATCAAAATAAATACCTCTCTTGGCCTCTAGTTTTAACTCCACTTGTTAAAAGTAAACCTTGAATCATCTACATGGAACCTCTAGAGTGGTCTCTTAGTGAGATCCTAGCCATGAAAATTAATATGTTCAATGAAAAGATCCTATATTACATCATACACTCCATCATAGATACTGGAAAAATGATGTAATACTAAGAAGGGGTTGAATCAGGACTTTTTTTTACAATTACTTCCCTGTAATTAACCTATGTAATTTTTTAGAATCAATATCCTCTCAAGATTTATTTAGTATCTTCACCTATATACAGAAAAAATGAAAGTAATGCAAATAGCACAACATTTTTATAGGGCTCACCCATAATGTGGGTGTAATGTCCCTGACCTGGGAGCCACTAATCTGGTGCCCCGAGCCTGGTCGCTACATGACCTCAAGCATGCCTCCCTATACGCCAGAGGTTGCTGACTAGCAGAAAGGGTCTAATAAGTCATGTGGGGAGACTATACCCTCATTACCAGAGTAATACATAGTAGATAACAATTTCAATAACATAAACAATAGGAAATAATTAATAACATGCATAACCAACCAATTCCCAAAACTGGGTACTACCATATCCAACTGTAAATATTTGATGATAGGATATAGTGCCAAGTTAACAATACCCCAAAAGAAATAAAGTAGAAGAGTACCCAAAATGGTTCAGAATCTGAGTCTGGAACCACACCTATACACATCCCATGTCTAACTCAACTCCCTAGAATATGGCCCTTGCCCTTGTCCTGACCTGAAAGCATGAAATCTGCTTAGGTACCCAATGGAGGCCCGAGGAGGGTGTGAGTATAACTCAGTAGGCCACCACCAATGGTGTCTACAAAATATCTAGTTAAATCAGATAGTGAATTCAAGTGATAAATAATGTAAAGTAAAGATAACCAGTTCAATAGGCTATTCTATGCTATATTCCTTAAACTATATTACCATTGAGTTCAGGTTCACTACTTAGGCACTTCATGATTTAATCTACTTTTTTCACGTGTTCAAAGGATTATGAATGTTCAACATTATCAAGAATATGGGAATAAATGTCAAGTCCTATCTCACTAGGCATCACATTATATCATCCTCATAATCCTCACCTCGAAGCCTCAGTCCAGGTGGAATGCAACTGTTAGGGGAATAGAACTTCGTCCCCTTCCCTAACCCATGCATTTAGGGGTGGAGCTAGATCCTCAGTCCCACTCAACCCATGGGCGTAGAACCTCAAGTTGATACCCCACTCAACCAAGCCATATGCAATGCTTATTTACCATTCACCATAATTAACCATATCATGTCAACCATATCCAATATCATTTACAACATCACAACAATATCATTAAATGGTAAATTGACATTTTTCCTCAATCCATTAACACATTCATCATTCTTATTACTTAACCCCTTTAGCCCTATTTCCCATTTTCCATTCCTATATCACTAATAATATTCAACTATATTATCATATTCATTATGTGATCTATGTTCTCACACAATGGCCTACACTTACTTTGTTAACTCTGAGTCTGAGGAATATCGGCACACCCCATGGGTGGCCCCAAATAGGTTGCATCGCCCTCCATGCATCCCATGGGGATCATGAGGGTTTAATTAGGTTTTTTAGACACCCAATACATCACATAAGTTCAAAGACACCAAGAACTCATCAAAATAGAGCAAGAAAAAAAACTCTACATGCACAAATCTATATAAAACCCAAGGGATATAACTTGTAGACCACATACCTTGAATCTGTTAGCGAACGCACTCCCAATCGAAGCCTTAACTCTCGATTCAACAAAGCCTTTAATCTTTACCCTAAATCTCGCCGAAAGGTAGGTTTTGAGAGCTTCAGATGAAGATGGGGAAGAAACAGAAACCCTAAAACAAAAAGAAAAGAAAGAGAGAGATTAGCCTTACCCGGATCTTCAATCTGCAACCAACGGCACTCCAAACAGCCCTAAGATGAGGCAGATTGATCCTTGGAAGCTCTTGGAGATTTTAGTACATCACTAGGGATAAAGGAGGAAGAAGGGAGGAAAATCATGAGTGGTATAAGAAATCCCATAATGGCATTTTTTTAATTTTTTTATAAGTTTCTAGGTCGCACGGTTTGGCGAACCGTGTGCAAACCGTGCGGAGGATAATACCCACACACCCTTATCTCGCATGGTTTTCTAGACCGTGAACCAAGAGTGTATATGGCCACTAAATGAATTCCCTTTTATTTCACATTTTTTCAGATCATATTCAAACCGTGAAGATGGTCACTGCTCGCACGGTCTTCCCTCGCACAGTTTTCCAACCTGTGTGCAAACTGTGAAGATTGCCTAGAAAGACCCTTTTTCCCTTTTTTCTATCACGAACACCTAGAATACCCCTAGGTCCTTCTCAAGGACTTGGGAAAACACTTAATTAACCACAAATGTAGACTTAAACTGAAACATAAACAAGAACATACCTTACAGAGAAATTTGGGATCTTACAACCTCCCCACCTTATAACGACTTGTCCTCAAGCCACTCTTTAGAGCATCATTGAGTTCCCAAAGACAATAGATCAGGATACAGGGCCCACATATTTGATTCTCTCTCACATGTTTCTCTCTGAAAATTTCCATGTTTCCATAGAACATGAACTAAGGTCACGACCTTACCATGCAAAATTTTATCATTATGATCCACAATACAAATCGGGTGATCCTCAAAAGATGCATCAGCCTCAAGCTCTACATCCTCACCATTTATCACATGAGACAGATCAGGGTGATATAGTAAGATTTTTGAAACATGGAAAACATCATCCATCCTACTATATTGTTGTGGAAGATCCAATCTGTAATCCACCGGCCCGATCCTTTACAGAATCTCAAATGTCCCCACATATCTAGGTGCCAACTTTCACTATTTCTGAATTTGAAGGTGACCCAACCTTGGATACACCTGAAGAAACACACTATCACCCACCATGAACTCAAGAGGTCTATGATTCTAATCTTTGTATGACTTATTCTTACTCTGAGCTATTTCCATACTCTTTTGAATCAAATGAACCTTCTCTAATGTCTCCTGCACAAGACTTGGTCCTAATAGCTCAGACTCTCTAGCCTCTAAAATGGAGATCTACATGGCCTCCCATACAGTGCCTCAAAAGGTAACATATGAATTATAGCCTAAAAGTTATTGTTGTAAGAAAACTCAAAAAGTGATAAGTGTTTCTCCTGCGAACCACCGAAGTCTAGAACACATGCTCTTAACATGTATTCTAATATTTGAATTGTACACTCTGACTACCTATCAATATGTGGGTGGTAATCCGTACTCAAAAACACCTAGGTACCAAGTTCCTTCTATAGTCCATTCCAAAAATGCGAGTTGAAACATGGATCATGATCTGAAACTATGGTCCTCAGCACACCATGAAACCACACTATTTCTCAAACAAACAATTCCCACAAACAGTCGACTATGTAGATCTCCCAAATTGGCAAGAGATTTTCCACTTTGGTCAGCTGATCTACCACCACCCAATTTGCATCATTCATCTAAGGAATCCTTAGAAGACCCACCATGAATTCCATCATGACGTCATTACACTTCCACTCTAGAATAGTCAATGACTGCAGTAACCCATCTAGATGCTAATGTTCAACCTTCACCTATTGACAGGTAAGGCATCATTCCACAAAACTCGTAACTTCTTTCTTCATTCACTACCACCAAAACTACCTATGAAAATCACAGTACATCTTAGTCAAGTATAAATGCACTTCCCATGTTGACGTGTGAAAATCACACATCAACTCATCCTGTACATATGTCGGCACCACAACACTACCATGAACATAAGAAACTCCATCAGCACCAAAATTCCAACCAGAAGGTGACTCCCAACCTTTAAGACATTCCTTCATAGCCAGACACTCTAAATCCACTGACTGACTCTCTTTAACTCGACTTAGAAGTGTGGATTAAATTTCTATAGATGCAAGAGTCATCTTCCCATGACTATCCCATACCTCCAAATGCATCTTCACAAACCAGGCCATCATCACCCACTCTAAACTAGATTCTTAAACTACCTGATTCTGAGTCTTCCAGCTTAGAGTAATGGAGACACTATTCCATTTCCCTGGTGTGTACACCAACTCAAAATCAAAATACTGTAGGTACTCAACCCACCATCTCTATTAAAGATTCAAATCTCGCTGAGATAATATGTATTTGAGACTTTTATGGTCGGTGAACACCATCAAAGGTTATCCCAACAAGTAGTGCCTCCAACACTTCAAGACATGGACAATAGTAGCTAGATCAAGGTCATGAGTAGGATAATTCCTTTCATGCGGCCTCAACTATCATGATCATCCTACATCAACACTGCCTCAAGTCCCTCACTGGACGCATCACAGAATAAGGTGTACCTCTTACCTGGTTCGGGTAAGATCAAAATTGGTGTCGTAATCAACCTCTTTTTCATATCCTAAAAAGTATCCTCACAAACCTTGACCAATAAAACTTAATTCCCTTCTTGGATAGGCCTGTGAGAGGCACTTCCAAATGAGATAAATATCTAATAAACCTTCGGTAATAACCATCAAAACCTAAAAAACTTCAGATATCAAAGACATTCTTAGGATGCTCCCAAGACACCACAGCCTGCACCTTTTCCAGATCCACCGACACACCTGACTCAAAAATTATGTGTCCCATATAGTGCACCTCATCAATCCAAAACTGACATTTTGATTGCTTGTCATAAATCCTATTCTCTCTTAGTGTACTCAAGATGATTTCATGATGTTTGGCATGATCGTCATGTGTTCTGGAGTACACCAAGATTTCATTAATGAAGACAAATACAAAATGATCTAGATACGGGTGGAATATTCAGTTTTTCAAGGACATGAACATTGTTGGTTCATTTTTCAAACCAAACAGAATCCCCATAAATTCATACAACCTGTACCTACTTTGGAAAATTGTTCGGGGTATGTTAGAAGGTCTCATCATCAATTGATGGTAACCTGATCTCAAATAAATCTTGGAAAATACTGAGGCACCTCTAAGTTGATGAAACAGATCATCGATTCTAGAAAGAGGGTATCAGTTCTTAACTGTCATCTAGGTCAACTTCATATAATCAACACATAGCCTCAGTGATCTATCATCCTTCGTATAAAATAACACTGAAGATCCCCAAGGTGATGTACTAGTGCGTATAAACACCTTAATCTCCTATTACCTTAATTGAACCTTCAGTTATTAGAGATATGATGGTTCCATATGATAAGTTGGAATGGAAACTAGCTCCACTCCTAGAAACAATTCGATTGTAAACTCAACATATCTCTCAGGTGGTAACCTCAGGAAGTCATCAGGAAACACATCCTGAAACTAGTCCACAACAAAAGGGCATATTGGCTATCCTTTATCCCCATCATCTAACATAAGGAATTCCACTTGGGCTATGATTTCTTCCAATTACTGGTGTGGCAGCCTAGCATGGACCATTCAAGTATCCCACTCACCACGAAGGATATAAGTTCTCCCATTGAGAGATGTGAACGTTACCCGATGACGGTAACAGTCGATATGAGCTTGATATAACGCCAACCAATACATCCCCAAGATTAGATCAACACCTAACATATCTAGGACAAATAGATCCCATAGAAAATGATTCCCACCAACCTCTAGAGTAAAATCCATACACTGCCTAATGTCCTCAACTTGTACCCCTAGTGGAGTATCATTTGACATTACCCCACATGCAGTTTCTATGGTTAAGCCCAACATAAATACAAACTGAGAAAAAAATAAAGGAATGTGTAGCACCTATATCAAACAAAGCACTAGAAAGCGTGGAATCTACAAGAATCATACCTCAAATAGTAGATGGTCTTGCCTCACCACCTTTAATTGTAGCTTGAACTGCATGGAGAAGACTTGCCCCTTTACCCTGGGCTCCAGCCTTAGTGCCTTGTACTACACTGCTCTATTGGTATGTATGATCTCACCCCAGAGTTCCACATCCACCGCCCATACCAGTATGAACCTTGGAGCCCCAACTGCCTATCTGATACGGGGTAATCGACCCCCTTCATACACTCGGCATCTACCTATGACATCCATCATTCCCTGACTCTCGTGGGTTCCTGTAGAACCTCTCCATGTGGCCTAACCTGCCACACGCTTGACACTCAACTGGTGGGAGGGGACACTGGTCACACTTTTTCCCTATCTTGGCACATTGATAATAGAAGACCTAGTCACCACCTTGAGAAGATAACCCCCTCTTCTGACTATTATGTGCACTTATAACCTGATGGAAGATTCCAATGTGGCTCAACCTATTGTCCACATTTGCAACACTTTCTCACCCAGTTGGCGCCACAAGTTCACCGCCTGAATCTCCCTTCAGGTTCCCCTTTGATATAAGGTCTTGATCCACCACTTTAGCAAACCTTTTCAAATGAAATATATTCACCTAAGACCTGATCTCATGTCTCATCCCATCCTAGAAGCATTTTTTCATAGCTGCCTCATCTCCCATCAACGTCAGAATGAATCATCTCAAATCGGTGAAATAGCTAACATAGTCCATCACCGACATTGTCTCATAAGTAAACCTCCTGAAATCCATAGCCCTCTCCTACCTCAAGGTTTTCGAGTAAAATTTCTCGAGAAACTTCTCCTAAAAATCCTTCCACGTCATTCCCTCACCTACTCTGTTTGGACCATAATGTCCCACCAATGTTGTGCCTAACCCCTCAGCATATAGGTCGTCAACTTGACTTGCTTCTCGAGAGGAGTCTCTAGATGGTCAAAAATTGTTTTGATGGACTCAATCCAAAACTCTTATACCTTTATCCTACCCTCTCTGGTAAAGGTTAGAGGGTGCTTCAGCTGAAACTCCCTAGTCATATCAAACATGCTCGGTGCAACCCGCCCTGGGTCTTGTTCCATCATCTACATAAAACAAGCAAAGTTCTCACGAAACTTCTCTTCCCTATTTTCTTGGATCACCACATTCTCCTACTCCACTACTAGAGGATAATTCTTGGAAACATCCTCATGTCACCCAATTGTAACATGTCTTTGAGGTGTCATTTCTCTAAAATTTAAAACATAAGCTTTAGAATACAACCATAACACTCTTAAAAAAAGGGAAAATATATAGATAGGATCATCACTCACAACAACTAGACCAATTCGCATACACTACCCAAAATAGCCCACTCACAACCGGATCACTACTCTTGGCCATATCCCTTAAGTCCATGGCTAACATGGTATCTAATTTACATGGTTACAAGCCTTATCTTTTACACTCATCCAAAACCATTCCCATATCCCAATTTACTCTTACCACATGACAATACACTTTTACTTCATTAGTAAACACCATTTTCTAATTACTACTTACCCTTTTAACATTCCTTTTTACCCATTCATACCATTCTGTTAGGCACAATTTCATTACTTTTAAGAAAACATATGCATCCTAACCTTTATATCAGTAACACCCATCTTATGTGTATGCCTATCATGATGCATGCCACTTACCTACATAGGTGCCTAGAATGATGCATGAATGCACAACCTTGTACCTTTTTTTCCATGAGATAAATATCACAAAACCATCAAATCACACAACAAGTGCATCACCCAATGGTGAAATATCATCAAATATAACAACACACAACAAAAACAACAATCCCCTCTCATGGTGACTTGGGTTTTCCCCTATACATGGGTTAGCTACTCCCAAGCATGATCTCATTACCAAGTCCTGACAATTTCCTAACCTTCTTTCTACCATCCCCAAATAGTAATAAAGAGAAAATAACTCCTATGATACCACTTTGTAACATCCCTGACCTAGGATCCCCTAATCTAGTGCCCTGATTCGAGCCGCTATATGACCTCAATCATGCTTCCACATATGTCAGAGGTTGCTGACTAGTAGCGAGGGTCTAACAAGTAATGTAGGGAGACTATACCACCATTACCAGAGTAATACACAATAGATAATAATTTAAATAACAGAAAAAATAGGCAACAATCAATAACATGCATAAACAACTAATTCCCAAAACTGGGTACAACCATATCCAACCGAAAATATGTCATGCTAGGATATAGTTCCAAGTGAACAAAACCCCAAAAGAAAGAAAACAGTATAATCCTCAAAATGATCCGGGCTCTAAGTCTGGAACTTCACCCTTACACGTCCCATGTCCAACTCAACTCCCTTGCATAGGGCCATTTCCCTTGTCCTGGCCTATAAACATGAAATCTGCTCAGGTACCCAATGGAAGCCCGAGCAAGGTGTGAGTATAACTCAGTAGGCCACCACCGAAGGTGTCTAAAAAATATATATTGAAAGTAGATTGTGCATGAAAGTGATAAATAATTTCAAGTAAAGATAACCAGTTTAATAGTTAATTCTAGTCTATATTCCTTAAACTATATTACCATTGAGTTTGGGTTCACTACTTAGGCACTTCATGATTTAATTTACCTTTTTCATGTGTTTAATGGATTAGGAATGTTCAACATTCTCAAGCATATGGAAATAAATATCAAGTCCTATCTCACTATGCATCACATTATATCATCCTCATAATTATCACCTTGAAGCCTTAGTCTAGGTGGAATGAAACCATTAGGGGAATAGAACTTCTTCCCCTTTCCTAACCCATGAATTTAGGGGTGGAGATAGATCCTTGGTCCAACACAACCCGTGGTCATAGAACATCAAGACGATACCCCCACTCAACCAAGCCATATGTACATGCTTATTTATCATTCACCATAATTAACTATATCACAAAAACCATAGACAATGTCATTTACAACATCATAAAAATATCATTAAATGGGAAATTAACATTTTGCATCAATCCATTACCACATTAATCATTCATATTACATAACCCCTTTAGCCTTATTTCCCATTTCCCATGCCTATATCACTAAGAATATTCAATTATTATAGCAAATTCATTATGGGCTCTATGTTCTCGCACATCGTCCTATACTTACATTTCTAACTCTAGGTCTGGGGAATATCGGCATACCCCATGGGTGGCCCCAAATAGGTTTCATCATCCTCCAGGAATCCCATGGGGATCATGAGGGATTCATTATATTGTTTATACACCTAATACATCACATCATGTCAAAGTCACCAAGAACTCATCAAAAGAGGGAAATAATAAAAACCCTACATGAACAAATATACATAAACCCCAAGGGATATAACTTGTAGACCACCTACCTTGAAACCATTAGTGAAAGCTCTCTCAATTGAATCCTTAGATATCAATTCAACCAAACCTTTAAGCTTTACCCTAAATGTCACGACCCACCTTTGGAAGGATGAGGGAAGGGGTGGAAAAGTTCCCCACCCTTCCTTCCTCAAGATGACGATGAGATAATGACCCCTGAGTCCCACTTATAGTAGGCCCCGAATTGGTGACTAGCACAAAGGGTATATATTTTCACAATTTGGTAGGAATTTCCCTTTTTTATTTTAACAAGATCAGAAGATAAGATAAGCCAACCACCAAACACCAAGGTACAATATGTATAAAAATAAACCCAAATCCAAACCCTCATTCATATTTTAAACAAAACTAAAACAAAAGTAAAATAATCTCCAAAGTGCAATACCAAAATGGAAAAAAGGATAACTGAGCAGCATCAGGAAAACTAAGCATTGGCTAGAAACAAATCCTAATGTCTAGACTAGTAGGGTCCCACACGGTCCTCAAATCCCTCATGGAAACCTGAAACTAAACATAGGGTGTGCATAAAAGTATACTTAGTAGAGAACCTAAAGCTCTCATGCACAAGGGGGGATACATTCTAGTGCCCCGTGAAAATTAAAAGTAACCAAACACTGATCAAGGAAACTAACCACCCAGCATCATAAGGCACACTCCCCAAATATTGAAATCCATGAATATAATAGTATAGCACATCATTATAGGGTACTCCGTACCACCCTCCCACTAGTAATCAAGATATACTATGCATCAAATGTCTCCTTAAAGTTCCACTGCCATATCTGCCTGCACACACCTAGGCCACAACCATCCACATATTCTACCTGAAAACACTTGGGCCACAACCACACAAAATAGTCATAGACACCTAGGCCCTATCACAACTACATCCCACATAGTTATACCCACACACACCTAGTCTCCACAACAGTCACACATCTCGCTTGAAGACACCTGGGCCTCATCCTGAAGGAAACTGGGAAACTACAACCACACCTCTTGCTCAAAGACACCTGGGCCTCATCCTGAAGACACTTTGGAACATTCTTCCTGAAAAAACCTAGGCCTCATATCCATAACAAAAAATTGCCTGAAGGTTCTGGGATAAAACAACAAACCATACCCGAAGAGTCTTGGGATAAAGTAACCACCTCAAACCATCACAGCCTCTTGGAGAGGGAGCAGAAAGGAGCTAACGACTAGGGAAAACAGCCTCCCCCATGAGATGGGGGTGTTCGACACTAAGTGCTCAACAAGGGTGGGGTGCACTTTAAACATGAATAAAATACATGATTAATACTAAACAAGAACTATGCCCATCCTGCGGCTTCTAAAACAAATATCCAAGCACGTTCCACAGCACTACTACCCCTATGGCATGAACAGAACAACAATCCCAAATATCCCCATTCAAGTTATCATGTTTGAAAAATTACAGTTCAACTATTCCATCAATAATGGGAAACTAATAGACACAAGCATAAGTAGAAACAACAACAAAACAAAAACAGCAAAGTAGTGATTTAACAGTTCACTTGCGGTTTTTCCTGTAAGCAAAAAAACAAAGGGAGATGCCTCAACCCACATCCCTGCCGACTTGCGGCCACAACACAACCAAAGTTGGTTCAACTACCTACAAGATCATCCAATCCACAATCAATCAACCTTTCAATATTATGTTCTATTCCACAACCAATACCACCCTGTGATCTCAACAACACTACTAAATAACCCGTATAGGGCACCAAATAGATTCCTCATGCATATCATTAAAACAGATCAAGCAGTTTACATATTTGACCAAAATTAGTCACCATGTTTTCCTTTTCATTTGTTTAACCATGGTGATCACACAAGGATTGCTTCCATCAGGCATCCATTTAAACAGTCAAGTATATGTGATTAACCTTTTTTTATATTGCACCTTTTTAATCACTACCATGTCCAGAAAACAGAGCATTACCAGTGTGCAAACAAGGACCACCAATTGCCATAATTTTCAGTAGGATTAAGCCTTTACAATTCACAATGTATAAAATAATAATAACAATATAATATCTACCCTATCCTCTTCCATTTAACAACTATTTATTATCTTTGGTAGAGGTTAGGTTTTAATTGTCTCATGGAAACATTGTCCTAACCACCCCGCATGATGCACGTAAAAGAGAGATGAAGGTATAATTTCCTACTTTGATGATCAAAGATATTTGTTTCTTCCTCATGTTAAGAACATATATTGGAACTTGATCGATACCTCCCATTTTCCTTAAAATGGGGGGTGCAATAGGAGTAGTGAAACCTCAAGGAAGGGATGATCTAAGGAGTGCATATTGATCCCATGACTTCTTGGGAACAGATGAAGGGTTTGAGCATCTCACACCAGGGAACAAGAAATAAGAACTGAGGAAAAAGGATATCTCATCCCTTAATAAGATTTAATGAAGCAGTGATTTAAGATACGCTGAATTTTTTTCATTAATGATAGGATCACATTAAACCCTACGGTTTGACGAAGTAAGGGTTTCCCCACCATTAAAAAAATCAAAACATGAGTTATGGACATTGAATAGGCCTTATAGTTCTTAAAATGAGGATTTAAATGCATTTTAGGTCAAAGAAAATGTTAAAGGGGAGAAAATGTAGGAAGCTAGAAACATTGTACACCAAACATGAAATTTGAAAACGTGTTAGATGACTTACCATTCTGGAAACCACACTGGTCTGGAAACACTGTAGAACCACAATATTTTGGAAACCTCACCAATCTATAAACACTATTCATGAACTAGAAATTTGGAAAAGGGAATAGCCTACTATTGGAAACAGCCTACTGTTATGAAAATACTATTCATGAACTAGAAATTTGGTAAAGGAAAAATCATATTGTTGGAAATAGCCTACAATTTTGGAAACACTATTTCTGAACTAGAAATTTGGAAAAGGAAATAGCCTACTGTTGGAAACAACCTACTATTCTAGAAACACTATTCATGAACTATAAATTTGGCAAAGAAAATAGTCTACTGTTGGAAATAGACTACTATTCTGGAAACACTATTCATGAACTAGAAATTTGGAAAAGTGTTGGGAATAAGTCACCTTGACCTCCCAGAACACCTCAAACACTAGATTTTAGCAAAGTAAAAGACCAGAGAGGTCCAGGATATTACATTAGATACATATCAAAACATTATCATCCTTGATTATTCAAAACCAACCCAAAAGAAAAGAGGAGTCTGAACAACCACCTCGTAAGATACCTCTTAGGGGAAAACCACCCTGAGTTGTTCAAAAGCTGGAACGAAACCTCGACATCCAAGAACACTCCCCCAAGAGTTGTCACATTTAAATATCTACACCAACCCCAAATATCACATTGTCCCGACACATGGGTCAGCAAGTTCCTTCCTACATGTCAGGATATTGTCCGCTTTAGGCAGCACTAAATCTCTCACAAGGGTTTAATCACATCCACATTAATGAGACCTGATTAAGAGTCAGGTCCTCCCTTTCTCACACTTTTGGACACATCACACACATCCAGAGAACAAGTAAAAAATAATTCCATATCCAAACTAGTCAATCATAACATTACATAAAAGGTACAAAAAAGGCATCAAATAAAACTTAACACAATAAATTAAAACAACTCTGGGTGCTGGAAATGCATCTGGGATTCCCACTCCCAAGTAATCTTCTCGACACCACTATGTCGCCATAAGACACAAACCAAGAGAATAAAATTCCCATGCAACACCTTCTCCTCATGGTCCTGAATCTCTACTGGCCGCTCCTCGAAGGTCGCATCAACGTCAACATCGATCTCACTCCAATCAATGATGTGTGAGTCGTCATGAAGATAATGACGGAGCTGTGATACATGGAAAAAATCATGTATCCGGCTCATATGTGGAGGAAGTGCTATCTAAGATTCCACAACTCCAACATGATCCAATACCTTGAAAGGACCAACAAACCGGCGAGAAAACTTACTCCTGTGACTGAACCTTCATTTCCCATGATGAGGGGAAACCTTTAAGAACACATGGTCTCCAACCTTGAACTCTAAAGGCATCCTCCTACAATTGACATATGAATTATACCGGTCATGATCTATCTTCATCCTCTCACGCACAAGATGAAATTTTTCTGTGGTGCTCTGCACCACCTCCGGCCCAAGAACACCTACCTCACCAACCTCTTTCCAGTAAACAGGTGAACGATACAGCCTTCCATACAAAGCCTTGATTGGTGCCATTACAATGATAGAGTGGTAACTGTTATTGTATGAAAACTATACCAGAGGCAAGTGTCGTACCCATGATCCCCTAAAATCCAGAACACTTGTATGTAGCATGTCTTCCATGTCTGGATAGTCCACTCAGTCTGTCCATCTGTCTGGGGGTGGAAGGAAATTCTAAGGCATAAGTGGGTTCCAAAATTATACTGTAATACCTTCCAGAATTGTGAGGTAAACTATGTATCCCAGTCTAATATAGTGGACCTCATAACTCCATGCAACCGCACCACCTCATCTACGTACCTCTGTGCTAAGGCACTCACCGAACTCGACTCCTTGATTGCCAAGAAGTGGGCCGATTTCGTCAACCGATCCACCACTACCTAGATAGCATCAAAGATTCCTTGAGTCTTGGGAATCCCTATGATGAAATCCATTGAGATTTTATCCCACTTTCACTCAAGGACATCTAAAGGATACAACGAACCTCCAGGAACACGGTGTTCAACCTTTACATACTGAAACACCAGGCACTTTTCCACAAACTCCTCCATTTCCGACTTTATCTCAGGACACCAAAATAGTCCCCTCAGTCCTTGGTACATCCTGGAAACTCTAGGTTTTAGTTATGGGTCTGAGCTATAGATGTCACGAACCAAATCTGGTCGCCGCCAAAATCGACACCAAACCAAGCCCTTGACAAGGCCCGAAGGGCGTTCCCGATCCCCACGGGCTGGAACAAGTGCCCGGGTATCATATAATGATAATTGGGAACGATTTACCCGATTCTATAAACATTAAACAACAAAAAAACTCAATAAAACAAATCTGGATTTTTCAACTAAAAACCATCTTTTACAAAATTTCAGAACTGAATTACATAAGTTAAAACTACATTTAAAGACCATTACAAAGGTAAAAAAACAAATAAGGACATCCCAAGAACCCTTTTGTCAAGGGGCACCACCCTTATGCTATCTCCACAAGACTTCACTACCAAGGACCTGCTAGAAACCCGAACCACTGGAACAAAAAAAACTGTACCCAACCTGCGACAACAAAAATAACCAAGTCTACTTACACCCAAGGGTGTAAGTAGGGTGTGAGCCAAAGCCCAATAGGATACCACCACTAATAGATTCCATGTGATAAACATTTAATGGTGAAAAGCATGCATGTTTTCAAAGACATGAGATGCTAGTTAAAATTTCTAAAAGATGCAACATTAAATAAAAACAGTTTTTAGGTGGGATAATTTAAAGAATAAAAATATTTAAAATAAATACCATAGCTACTGAATTTTACAGCCTCTCATACCATATACCGACAGTAATAACAAAGTATCCAGTGAGCACAAGCAATGGGAAATAACCCCTAGGCACTAGCTAGTTGTGGGTCCCAGGTACCTCGTATCTCGGTGAAGGTAACCATCACAAATATCCATTCTCGTGCACGAGCCACTAGTAGGGAACATACCCATAACCTAGTGGTCCCCAATAATCATCATCATAGTTTAGTTAGAGTTGTAAGCGTCAATCTTGCTAAGTGAAACTGAGGCCAAACCTCACAGATTCACTAGCATACTAGTACACGTCCACCCACCTAGATACCCGGGTTTTCCCTTTGTGCTCAAACAAGTTCAGCAATCCAAGAAGTATAGTTTTCACATGAAAATATCACTTCCACATCACAAATTAACCAAACAGCCCCATGTACATCACACAAGTCAAAAATTACACTTTTCATTCAAATGAATTTTGAAATCAAACTCACTCCAAATTGCCTACAACACTTTTCAAATTTCATTAACACTTCCACAAATCCATTAAACAATTTTATAAAACCATTACAAGATATTCAACTCACATAACAGCCCACACACATGTCACACAATACCATTCTCACCTTCACAATTCATTTTATAAATAAACTCACATGAAATATCCCACACCCGTGTTTCGCACACAAAACACAATTTAGTAAAACATTTCGACAATTTATAAAAAAAATTATAAAAATGTTCAACATCTCAAATCACCACTTTACCATTCAAAAACCCACATTAGGTGAACACACTCACCCAAACAGTACATATACACCCTTTCCCAACTTTGTGTAACCAAATAAAACATTGGCAATTTTTATAAAACAAACCCAAGAGGTATAACCATTGTTTGCACACTAAACTCATTTCAAATCCCTCATTTAAAAGCAAAATCATACCAATACCAATCCAAAACAGAATTTTTCAGCCCTAAAACAATTATTAAACCACCCCCAAATGTTATAAAAATACATCAAATAATACCACAACGATACACATGAAAAACACACGTTTTCATAAATCACCTTCAAGAAGTACAACATGTTTTTACTCCTTAAACTCATTAAAAAAACCTACATTCAAGGCCAACATGAAAATAAGGAATTAACAAACCAGAATTGGAATCCTCTTTCAAGACTAATAAATCACTTTCATATGTTATAAACTAAACCCAAACATTACCCCAAGAGTCACACATGAAAAGTACCCAATTTCAAGCTATAATGCAACTAAAAATTAAATGTTCAACCAAATCCATCAAAACTGTTTTCACAACATATAAAACAGATTATAAACATGCTAAATTAATAATCCATGCAAGCTAACTCATCATAAAATGGCTACACATGGAATCACCTACCTTTTGAGTCGAAATCCTCAAAACTTAGTGCGAAACCTTAAGCGCACCACCGCCGCACCACAAGGAATATAAATCCATACCTAGACCACCAAAAATTGACCCAAAAGATACCAAATCAGACCTTAGGATAGAACCCTAACTTCTGGACATTTTAGAATATAATGAAAGAGGGAGGAAACCCTAAGGAGAATGAAAAATTGAAGAGAGAAACACTTACTCAAAACAATCATGAATAAAACGACCCAAAATCCACCAGATTCTGAATCTGAAAACATCCAACCATTAAAGGGATGTTCGAACAAGGATTATGAGACCATGTAGGAATTTGAATGGGGAAAAAAGAGTGAGAATTGAAGGATTTATGAAGGAAACAAATTACCTTTATTAATCTGCCCGAAATGTGAGTGCTTCAGAAGTTTCGACCTAAACCGAGATGAAACGGAGCTTCAAAGAGGGTGGGAGGATATGGGACGCGCGTCTGGGTTCAAGGGGAGTGTTTGGGGCTTGGAATCACCGAAAAATCCTTAATATTGTATAAGTTATTAATTAAACAAAATTTATTTTTAAAACTGGAATTGGGCTTTCGGGCAGGCCCAATCCCTTAAATAAAAACACATATACAACTTGTTTATGGTTTTCTAAAGGCTCCAAACTACAATTGTGGTGTTTCTATATCAGGGTAGACCATTTAGGAACTTTAATGGGTGAAAAATATTAAAAATTGAAAAAGTTATAAAAGAAACAAAATTTATTTTTAAATCTGGAATTGGGCTCACGGTTTGGCCCAATCATGAAAACTCACACATTCCACCATAAAAGCTTGACAAACCCCAAAAACAAATCATAAATGAAAAATAAATGAAATTTAACTTTAAAATAAGTCATGTATGTGACAATTCTCCCCACCATGAAAACTTTCCGTCCCCGGAAAGTGACCACAAGGCCAGATACCAAAATCATCCCCAACCGATAAACTAAGATGTAATTCTTTGCCAAGCTTTGCCCCCAAGGGTCAAAACACCTCCAGTGATCAATTAAGGAATGGTTAATCTCACAACCCAAACTTACACCACATTACTGAAATGATCAATCACATTCATACATTATCCCAAAATGAAACTCCTCGAACGCTATCCGAACAAGACTCAAGCAATTCACCCAAACGAACAACAACTTCAAACAAGGCTACACATACCTTGCTACAACTAAACCATTGGGCACTCTCCAATCTCAATGGTTACCCAAAGAAGATTTAGGTAGCTTGATAGATCTGAATGAGACTACCTACCAACAATCCTTGACCTTGGATAAGACTAAGTTATTGGTACGGGGAAAAAAATAAATAGGCTCCCCACCATAAGAACCAACAATCTTAATCGACCAGCATGGGCCGGTACAGAAAGACCCCAAAATATAAAGTGTTGGGACGACCACATGGTGAGTCTTCACGGTTTGGGAAACCATGAACCAACAGTGGATATTCTTCTATCTACATGGTTTTTTTTGTTCATGGTTAGAACTAACCATGTGAAAACCGCGTGCTCAACTTTTCAAGCCAAATTTCCAACCATTATTCAAAGACTCAATGGAAACCAAATGGGGAGGGAATAACATTGTGTGATGACATGGGTACAAAACCCTCCACCTATTTCCACAGAATGGGAACAACAGAAGAAATATGATGACACCATAGGTTTAAACTCTTCCTATCTTTCATACTGAGGATAGGAATTTGTACAAGGGTTTAAACGACACTGGGGTTTCCCCTGACTACGCGCCAGCTTCTCTCCGGGACCTATGGCTGGAGCTCAAAATATTGAAGCATCTTCGGCCACGCAGTTTGGCTGTTGAAACCCCTATGTGGAACTTCTTCTTTCGGTGCCACAAACAACTACACCGCATACCCTGATGGGTTCATAAAGACATAACACACTCCATAACTCACTTTACCAAAACCAGACATTTCACTGAAACAAGGGATCAGAATAAGCACACACATCACACCTTTTTTCTTTGGCTGAGAAACAACAGAAGGGCAGTACACGTATAAACATTGTCCTCTAAGGTAGAGGATTTGATGTTTTTCCCAAGGGATACATACTCCCAACATAACATAGAACCTAAGAGGATGGTGTGACCTTGACCTTTATAGTCAAAAGAGCACACAACATCACAATACATCACCGAACATGACCCTTGTGATTGATAGAAACAATACATGGAACATGACCATATTCCAAGTCCCTAAACAACAGACAAGTCCAAAAAGTGGACACAATATCCTATCAGGACCAAAATCTCAAAATTGGTGGTTTAATAATAACTATTGCTTCAAGGAAACTATGAAGAACCCAGAGGCCCTCTTAGACACCATCATGACACTCATCCACACTAACAACCAAAGAACACTTCCACCATCGATGAATCAAGAAACTTAAGAAACCAAGGCCTCTTTCAACCTTCCACAAGAACTATCCCACTACAAGAGGATCTAAAAATCAACTAAATGAATGGTTGTAGACTCAATCAACAATGATCTATAAAATATTTCTTATATTGATCAACTGGAGGATTTTCCAATGGAGAAACAATACGGGTTGCACTTCAGTTCTGCACTAACCCTAAATGGGGGCATACCTTATCCAATGGGAGAACCCAAGGAACCAACCAAGATGGTTCATTGGTCAAAATATACCACAAACCAGATCCAAACACATGAAGGGAACCATCATAAAGGCACCCCAAAACATTTTTCAAAAGAGACCACTAATTGTCCCTATAACACAACTTACTTCCCAAACCCAAACCCAAAACACAGTTCAAACAGGAGGGGTTCTTGGACTCAAAACATCCCACAACATCAACATTTTCCAAAAACACATAATATAAACCATTCCATACAATTCATAAAGTCTTCATGTTTCTCTTTGAAAACAGTTCTTTTAAAACAAATGGTTCAGCGGTTAGCACATCCACCAATGGTACCCCATGGGCCTTACACATGCATGTTTCTGTGCCACACTGGGCACCCTCCTCGTATCCATCTCGACACTCATCCAGTCATTTCATCAACCATCCATCTTCCCATATAACCCCATGCATGTGGTTGCTCACAAAAATACCAAAGGTTAAAACAAAAATTTGTTCCACTTTTCAAAACCAAAACGGTCAACCAACACATCCTTTTTCCTCAAAACCGCTAACCACGAGGTCAAAATCCCAACTCACGTCTTAAATTTTTTTTCAGAAAGTCACAACCATTTAGAAAATAACTCACTTTCAAGATATTCACATCAATTTCAAAACATCTCATCCCATTAAAGCACACTCTGATTGTTTAGAAAACTCTTTTGGAAACACTTTTCAAAACCAACTTCAATATAGTTCCCGCTTTCAAAGAGGTGTGAGCACACCATTTTATATTTCAAAACAATTCTGAAAATTCAGTTCTGCCGTTTCATAAACCCAACCATTCCCTCTTTATTTGAAAATCATTTCATAAAAACTTTACGCTTCTTAAAACCAAGTCACCTTAAAACCAAAATGCCAAGATTTCAAAACTAAAGAACACCAGACAATGTAAGAGGAAACTAGTTTCAGTGGGTGACTTGGACATATGGTTGGCGGCCATATTCCAATCACTTCACTGTCACAGAGAGTGTTCTAGGGAATATCCCCGGCTCCACATGGCTTGCCAGACCCTGCGAGCTCATTGAGACCATTAACCCAACTCTCTTTTCATTTCCCCTAATCATCATCAAACCAAGAAAACCCAAAGACATAGACAAATCCCAACTTCCCCTGGCGACTTGAATCCTGAAATGAGGTGTGGTGATCAAGCACACTACCCATAACCAGAATTCCATGTCCCAACAATCATAACTCTAGACTATGTTGACTATTTCCCAAATAACATGACTCAAATGGAGCGACCTCCTTTGATACCATTTTGTCACGAACCAAATCTGGTCGCCGCCAAAATCGACACCAAACCAAGCCCTTGACAAGGCCCGAAGGGCGTTCCCGATCCCCACGGGCTGGCACAAGTGCCCGGGTATCATATAATGATAATTGGGAACGATTTACCCGATTCTATAAACATTAAACAACAAAAAAAACTCAATAAAACAAATCTGGATTTTTCAACTAAAAACCATCTTTTACAAAATTTCAGAACTGAATTACATAAGTTAAAACTACATTTAAAGACCATTACAAAGGTAAAAAAACAAATAAGGACATCCCAAGAACCCTTTTGTCAAGGGGCACCACCCTTATGCTATCTCCACAAGACTTCACTACCAAGGACCTGCTAGAAACCCGAACCACTGGAACAAAAAAAACTGTACCCAACCTGCGACAAAAAAAATAACCAAGTCTACTTACACCCAAGGGTGTAAGTAGGGTGTGAGCCAAAGCCCAATAGGATACCACCACTAATAGATTCCATGTGATAAACATTTAATGGCGAAAAGCATGCATGTTTTCAAAGACATGAGATGCTAGTTAAAATTTCTAAAAGATGCAACATTAAATAAAAACAGTTTTTAGGTGGGATAATTTAAAGAATAAAAATATTTAAAATAAATACCATAGCTACTGAATTTTCCAGCCTCTCATACCGTATACCGACAGTAATAACAAAGTATCCAGTGAGCACAAGCAATGGGAAATAACCCCTAGGCACTAGCTAGTTGTGGGTCCCAGGTACCTCGTATCTCGGTGAAGGTAACCATCACAAATATCCATTCTCGTGCACGAGCCACTAGTAGGGAACATACCCATAACCTAGTGGTCCCCAATAATCATCATCATAGTTTAGTTAGAGTTGTAAGCGTCAATCTTGCTAAGTGAAACTGAGGCCAAACCTCACAGATTCACTAGCATACTAGTACACGTCCACCCACCTAGATACCCGGGTTTTCCCTTTGTGCTCAAACAAGTTCAGCAATCCAAGAAGTATAGTTTTCACATGAAAATATCACTTCCACATCACAAATTAACTAAACAGCCCCATGTACATCACACAAGTCAAAAATTACACTTTTCATTCAAATGAATTTTGAAATCAAACTCACTCCAAATTGCCTACAACACTTTTCAAATTTCATTAACACTTCCACAAATCCATTAAACAATTTTATAAAACCATTACAAGATATTCAACTCACATAACAGCCCACACACATGTCACACAATACCATTCTCACCTTCACAATTCATTTTATAAATAAACTCACATGAAATATCCCACACCCGTGTTTCGCACACAAAACACAATTTAGTAAAACATTTCGACAATTTATAAAAAAATTATAAAAATGTTCAACATCTCAAATCACCACTTTACCATTCAAAAACCCACATTAGGTGAACACACTCACACAAACAGTACATATACACCCTTTCCCAACTTTGTGTAACCAAATAAAACATTGGCAATTTTTATAAAACAAATCCAAGAGGTATAACCATTGTTTGCACACTAAACCCATTTCAAATCCCTCATTTAAAAGCAAAATCATACCAATACCAATCCAAAACAGAATTTTTCAGCCCTAAAACAATTATTAAACCACCCCCAAATGTTATAAAAATACATCAAATAATACCACAACGATACACATGAAAAACACACGTTTTCATAAATCACCTTCAAGAAGTACAACATGTTTTTACTCCTTAAACTCATTAAAAAAACCTACATTCAAGGCCAACATGAAAATAAGGAATTAACAAACCAGAATTGGAATCCTCTTTCAAGACTAATAAATCACTTTCATATGTTATAAACTAAACCCAAACATTACCCCAAGAGTCACACATGAAAAGTACCCAATTTCAAGCTATAATGCAACTAAAAATTAAATGTTCAACCAAATCCATCAAAACTGTTTTCACAACATATAAAACAGATTCTAAACATGCTAAATTAATAATCCATTCAAGCTAACTCATCATAAAATGGCTACACATGGAATCACCTACCTTTTGAGTCGAAATCCTCAAAACTTAGTGCGAAACCTTAAGCGCACCACCGCCGCACCACAAGGAATATAAATCCATACCTAGACCACCAAAAATTGACCCAAAAGATACCAAATCAGACCTTAGGATAGAACCCTAACTTCTGGACATTTTAGAATATAATGAAAGAGGGAGGAAACCCTAAGGAGAATGAAAAATTGAAGAGAGAAACACTTACTCAAAACAATCATGAATAAAACGACCCAAAATCCACCAGATTCTGAATCTGAAAACATCCAACCATTAAAGGGATGTTCGAACAAGGATTATGAGACCATGTAGGAATTTGAATGGGGAAAAAAGAGTGAGAATTGAAGGATTTATGAAGGAAACAAATTACCTTTATTAATCTGCCCGAAATGTGAGTGCTTCAGAAGTTTCGACCTAAACCGAGATGAAACGGAGCTTCAAAGAGGGTGGGAGGATATGGGACGCGCGTCTGGGTTCAAGGGGAGTGTTTGGGGCTTGGAATCACCGAAAAAGCCTTAATATTGTATAAGTTATTAATTAAACAAAATTTATTTTTAAAACTGGAAATGCGGCTTTCGGGCAGGCCCAATCCCTTAAATAAAAACACATATACAACTTGTTTATGGTTTTCTAAAGGCTCCAAACTACAATTGTGGTGTTTCTATATCAGGGTAGACCATTTAGGAACTTTAATGGGTGAAAAATATTAAAAATTGAAAAAGTTATAAAAGAAACAAAATTTATTTTTAAATCTGGAATTGGGCTCACGGTTTGGCCCAATCATGAAAACTCACCCATTCCACCATAAAAGCTTGACAAACCCCAAAAACAAATCATAAATGAAAAATAAATGAAATTTAACTTTAAAATAAGTCATGTATGTGACAATTCTACCCACCATGAAAACTTTCCGTCCCCGGAAAGTGACCACAAGGCCAGATACCAAAATCATCCCCAACCGATAAACTAAGATGTAATTCTTTGCCAAGCTTTGCCCCCAAGGGTCAAAACACCTCCAGTGATCAATTAAGGAATGATTAATCTCACAACCCAAACTTACACCACATTACTGAAATGATCAATCACATTCATACATTATCCCAAAATGAAACTCCTCGAACGCTATCCGAACAAGACTCAAGCAATTCACCCAAACGAACAACAACTTCAAACAAGGCTACACATACCTTGCTACAACTAAACCATTGGGCACTCTCCAATCTCAATGGTTACCCAAAGAAGATTTAGGTAGCTTGATAGATCTGAATGAGACTACCTACCAACAATCCTTGACCTTGGATAAGACTAAGTTATTGGTACGGGGAAAAAAATAAATAGGCTCCCCACCATAAGAACCAACAATCTTAATCGACCAGCATGGGCCGGTACAGAAAGACCCCAAAATATAAAGTGTTGGGACGACCACATGGTGAGTCTTCACGGTTTGGGAAACCATAAACCAACAGTGGATATTCTTCTATCTACATGGTTTTTTTTGTTCATGGTTAGAACTAACCATGTGAAAACCGCGTGCTCAACTTTTCAAGCCAAATTTCAAACCATTCTTCAAAGACTCAATGGAAACCAAATGGGGAGGGAATAACATTGTGTGATGACATGGGTACAAAACCCTCCACCTATTTCCACAGAATGGGAACAACAGAAGAAATATGATGACACCATAGGTTTAAACTCTTCCTATCTTTCATACTGAGGATAGGAATTTGTACAAGGGTTTAAACGACACTGGGGTTTCCCCTGACTACGCGCCAGCTTCTCTCCGGGACCTATGGCTGGAGCTCAAAATATTGAAGCATCTTCGGCCACGCAGTTTGGCTATTGAAACCCCTATGTGGAACTTCTTCTTTCGGTGCCACAAACAACTACACCGCATACCCTGATGGGTTCATAAAGACATAACACACTCCATAACTCACTTTACCAAAACCAGACATTTCACTGAAACAAGGGATCAGAATAAGCACACACATCACACCTTTTTTCTTTGGATGAGAAACAACAGAAGGGCAGTACACGTATAAACATTGTCCTCTAAGGTAGAGGATTTGATGTTTTTCCCAAGGGATACATACTCCCAACATAACATAGAACCTAAGAGGATAGTGTGACCTTGACCTTTATAGTCAAAAGAGCACACAACATCACAATGCATCACCGAACATGACCCTTGTGATTGATAGAAACAATACATGGAACATGACCATATTCCAAGTCCCTAAACAACAGACAAGTCCAAAAAGTGGACACAATATCCTATCAGGACCAAAATCTCAAAATTGGTGGTTTAATAATAACTATTGCTTCAAGGAAACTATGAAGAACCCAGAGGCCCTCTTAGACACCATCATGACACTCATCCACACTAACAACCAAAGAACACTTCCACCATCGATGAATCAAGAAACTTAAGAAACCAAGGCCTCTTTCAACCTTCCACAAGAACTATCCCACTACAAGAGGATCTAAAAATCAACTAAATGAATGGTTGTAGACTCAATCAACAATGATCTATAAAATATTTCTTATATTGATCAACTGGAGGATTTTCCAATGGAGAAACAATACGGGTTGCACTTCAGTTCTGCACTAACCCTAAATGGGGGCATACCTTATCCAATGGGAGAACCCAAGGAACCAACCAAGATGGTTCATTGGTCAAAATATACCACAAACCAGATCCAAACACATGAAGGGAACCATCATAAAGGCGCCCCAAAACATTTTTCAAAAGAGACCACTAATTGTCCCTATAACACAACTTACTTCCCAAACCCAAACCCAAAACACAGTTCAAACAGGAGGGGTTCTTGGACTCAAAACATCCCACAACATCAACATTTTCCAAAAACACATAATATAAACCATTCCATACAATTCATAAAGTCTTCATGTTTCTCTTTAAAAACAGTTCTTTTAAAACAAATGGTTCAGCGGTTAGCACATCCACCAATGGTACCCCATGGGCCTTACACATGCATGTTTCTGTGCCACACTGGGCACCCTCCTCATATCCATCTCGACACTCATCCAGTCATTTCATCAACCATCCATCTTCCCATATAACCCCATGCATGTGGTTGCTCACAAAAATACCAAAGGTTAAAACAAAAATTTGTTCCACTTTTCAAAACCAAAACGGTCAACCAACACATCCTTTTTCCTCAAAACCGCTAACCACGAGGTCAAAATCCCAACTCACGTCTTAAATTTTTTTTCAGAAAGTCACAACCATTTAGAAAATAACTCACTTTCAAGATATTCACATCAATTTCAAAACATCTCATCCCATTAAAGCACACTCTGATTGTTTAGAAAACTCTATTGGAAACACTTTTCAAAACCAACTTCAATATAGTTCCCGCTTTCAAAGAGGTGTGAGCACACCATTTTATATTTCAAAACAATTCTGAAAATTCAGTTCTGCCGTTTCATAAACCCAACCATTCCCTCTTTATTTGAAAATCATTTCATAAAAACTTTACGCTTCTTAAAACCAAGTCACCTTAAAACCAAAATGCCAAGATTTCAAAACTAAAGAACACCAGACAATGCAAGAGGAAACTAGTTTCAGTGGGTGACTTGGACATATGGTTGGCGGCCATATTCCAATCACTTCACTGTCACAGAGAGTGTTCTAGGGAATATCCCCGGCTCCACATGGCTTGCCAGACCCTGCGAGCTCATTGAGACCATTAACCCAACTCTCTTTTCATTTCCCCTAATCATCATCAAACCAAGAAAACCCAAAGACATAGACAAATCCCAACTTCCCCTGGCGACTTGAATCCTGAAATGAGGTGTGGTGATCAAGCACACTACCCATAACCAGAATTCCATGTCCCAAAAATCATAACTCTAGACTATGTTGACTATTTCCCAAATAACATGACTCAAATGGAGCGACCTCCTTTGATACCATTTTGTCACGAACCAAATCTGGTCGCCGCCAAAATCGACACCAAACCAAGCCCTTGACAAGGCCCGAAGGGCGTTCCCGATCCCCACGGGCTGGCACAAGTGCCCGGGTATCATATAATGATAATTGGGAACGATTTACCCGATTCTATAAACATTAAACAACAAAAAAAACTCAATAAAACAAATCTGGATTTTTCAACTAAAAACCATCTTTTACAAAATTTCAGAACTGAATTACATAAGTTAAAACTACATTTAAAGACCATTACAAAGGTAAAAAAACAAATAAGGACATCCCAAGAACCCTTTTGTCAAGGGGCACCACCCTTATGCTATCTCCACAAGACTTCACTACCAAGGACCTGCTAGAAACCCGAACCACTGGAACAAAAAAAACTGTACCCAACCTGCGACAACAAAAATAACCAAGTCTACTTACACCCAAGGGTGTAAGTAGGGTGTGAGCCAAAGCCCAATAGGATACCACCACTAATAGATTCCATGTGATAAACATTTAATGGCGAAAAGCATGCATGTTTTCAAAGACATGAGATGCTAGTTAAAATTTCTAAAAGATGCAACATTAAATAAAAACAGTTTTTAGGTGGGATAATTTAAAGAATAAAAATATTTAAAATAAATACCATAGCTACTGAATTTTCCAGCCTCTCATACCGTATACCGACAGTAATAACAAAGTATCCAGTGAGCACAAGCAATGGGAAATAACCCCTAGGCACTAGCTAGCTGTGGGTCCCAGGTACCTCGTATCTCGGTGAAGGTAACCATCACAAATATCCATTCTCGTGCACGAGCCACTAGTAGGGAACATACCCATAACCTAGTGGTCCCCAATAATCATCATCATAGTTTAGTTAGAGTTGTAAGCGCCAATCTTGCTAAGTGAAACTGAGGCCAAACCTCACAGATTCACTAGCATACTAGTACACGTCCACCCACCTAGATACCCGGGTTTTCCCTTTGTGCTCAAACAAGTTCAGCAATCCAAGAAGTATAGTTTTCACATGAAAATATCACTTCCACATCACAAATTAACCAAACAGCCCCATGTACATCACACAAGTCAAAAATTACACTTTTCATTCAAATGAATTTTGAAATCAAACTCACTCCAAATTGCCTACAACACTTTTCAAATTTCATTAACACTTCCACAAATCCATTAAACAATTTTATAAAACCATTACAAGATATTCAACTCACATAACAGCCCACACACATGTCACACAATACCATTCTCACCTTCACAATTCATTTTATAAATAAACTCAAATGAAATATCCCACACTCGTGTTTCGCACACAAAACACAATTTAGTAAAACATTTCGACAATTTATAAAAAAAATTATAAAAATGTTCAACATCTCAAATCACCACTTTACCATTCAAAAACCCACATTAGGTGAACACACTCACCCAAACAGTACATATACACCCTTTCCCAACTTTGTGTAACCAAATAAAACATTGGCAATTTTTATAAAACAAACCCAAGAGGTATAACCATTGTTTGCACACTAAACCCATTTCAAATACCTCATTTAAAAGCAAAATCATACCAATACCAATCCAAAACAGAATTTTTCAGCCCTAAAACAATTATTAAACCACCCCCAAATGTTATAAAAATACATCAAATAATACCACAACGATACACATGAAAAACACACGTTTTCATAAATCACCTTCAAGAAGTACAACATGTTTTTACTCCTTAAACTCATTAAAAAAACCTACATTCAAGGCCAACATGAAAATAAGGAATTAACAAACCAGAATTGGAATCCTCTTTCAAGACTAATAAATGACTTTCATATGTTATAAACTAAACCCAAACATTACCCCAAGAGTCACACATGAAAAGTACCCAATTTCAAGCTATAATGCAACTAAAAATTAAATGTTCAACCAAATCCATCAAAACTGTTTTCACAACATATAAAACAGATTATAAACATGCTAAATTAATAATCCATGCAAGCTAACTCATCATAAAATGGCTACACATGGAATCACCTACCTTTTGAGTCGAAATCCTCAAAACTTAGTGCGAAACCTTAAGCGCACCACCGCCGCACCACAAGGAATATAAATCCATACCTAGACCACCAAAAATTGACCCAAAAGATACCAAATAAGACCTTAGGATAGAACCCTAACTTCTGGACATTTTAGAATATAATGAAAGAGGGAGGAAACCCTAAGGAGAATGAAAAATTGAAGAGAGAAACACTTACTCAAAACAATCATGAATAAAACGACCCAAAATCCACCAGATTCTGAATCTGAAAACATCCAACCATTAAAGGGATGTTCGAACAAGGATTATGAGACCATGTAGGAATTTGAATGGGGAAAAAAGAGTGGGAATTGAAGGATTTATGAAGGAAACAAATTACATTTATTAATCTGCCCGAAATGTGAGTGCTTCAGAAGTTTCGACCTAAACCGAGATGAAACGGAGCTTCAAAGAGGGTGGGAGGATATGGGACGCGAGGCTGGGTTCAAGGGGAGTGTTTGGGGCTTGGAATCACCGAAAAAGCCTTAATATTGTATAAGTTATTAATTAAACAAAATTTATTTTTAAAACTGGAATTGGGCTTTCGGGCAGGCCCAATCCCTTAAATAAAAACACATATACAACTTGTTTATGGTTTTCTAAAGGCTCCAAACTACAATTGTGGTGTTTCTATATCAGGGTAGACCATTTAGGAACTTTAATGGGTGAAAAATATTAAAAATTGAAAAAGTTATAAAAGAAACAAAATTTATTTTTAAATCTGGAATTGGGCTCACGGTTTGGCCCAATCATGAAAACTCACCCATTCCACCATAAAAGCTTGACAAACCCCAAAAACAAATCATAAATGAAAAATAAATGAAATTTAACTTTAAAATAAGTCATGTATGTGACAATAGAACTCATGAATAAATTCCCCACACATTTCCTCCAGAACAAGCAACCTTCCACAAAAAAAATATATGATTCTGACCATCCTCCAACCACCCTTTAGGATCATTTCCCTGGTCAACACAATCATGAATCACTTTAACCTCTGAGTCTCCCCACTAAGACTCCTCCACCTTCCACATCAGAGATGATTTCACCATCATCTGAAACAAACATCCTCTGCCACCATCCTCCCTCACATCTAGGTGCAAGGCACCCAATTCTCCCATTGCTCTCTAAGAATCTCCTGACTCTTGAACTACTTCCTTCTGTGATTTTCTACTCAAGGCATCATCCAAAACGATCCCCTTACCGTCGATGTAAGAGTCCTCAAATTTGTAGCCTTGAAAAAGCATCACCCATCTCCACTGCTGCAAATATAGATCTTTCTGGGAAAAAATATACCTTAAACTCTTGTGATCAGTAAAGACTAAAAAATTCTCCTCGATGAGGTAATGCCGCCACAACTTTAATGCGAACACTACTACTGCAAACTCTAGATCATGGGTGACATAGTTACACTTATGAGTATGTAACTGCCTAAACCCATAAGAGATCACTCCCCACTATTGCATTAACACACATCCCAAACCAAGACCGGAATCATCACAAAACACCTCAAATAAAACTCTTTCCTCTTGCAACCTGAGCACTAGAGCACTAACTAGTTTCTCCTTCAGATTGCTGAAAGCTACCTGACACTGCTCAATCCACATGAAAACCTGGTCCTTTCTAATTGAAGTTGTCAATGGAGCTTCAACTCAAGAGAGGTCGGGCACAAACCACTGGTAATATCCTAACAAGCCCAGGAAAATATGAACTTCCACCACATTCTTGGGTGTTACCCAAGAAACAATTGCCTCCACCTTCAATGGGTCCACTGCTACCCCTTGCTGAGACACCACGTGTCTGAGGAAGTGCACTTATCATGTCAAGAACATACACTTGGACAACTTCCCATAGAGCTGGTGGCATTGAAAGACCTCCAAGACTGTTAAGATATGCTCAATGTGCTCCTCTTCTGACCTAGAGTAGATCAGAATTCCATCGATGAACACAAAAATGAACAGGTCCATAAACTCACAGAAAACAGAGTTCATGAGTCTCATGAACATTTCTAGTGCATTCGTGACACCAAATGGCATAACTATGAACTCAAAGTGCCCATACATTCACCTAAAAGTCATCTTTGGGATATCACTCTCCTTCACCCTCAGTTGGTGATATCCAGACCATGAATTAATCTTAGAGAACCATATTACTCCCTTCAATTGGTCGAAGAGATCGTCTATACTTGGGAGAGGGTAATGGTTCTTGATCGTTACCTTATTCAACCTCTGGTAGTCTATGCACAACCTAATACCACCATATTCCATCTTCACAAAAAAAAACCGGAGCACCCCATGGAAACTCGCTTGGTCAAACAAAACCCTTCTTTATCAGGTCGTTAATCTGAATCTACAACTCTCAAAGCTCAGAAGACGTCATCTGATAGGAAGACATCGAAACCGGATGGGCACTAGGTTGTAAGTCTATCCCTAACTCAATGTCATCTCGAGGGGTTAGAGTCACAACCTCCTCAGTAAAGACATCCAAAAACTCTCTGAAACCCCTTGGAACTCCCACTATCTCTGTATTTTCTGACTCCACTAACAGTCCATCCAACATATAAAGAAGAGGCTCCACATGCCAGATTCCCATCTAACAACTCCACTCACCGAAAAAATCAACACACTGACCTTCTTTTTTGGTGAAAACAAATATTATTTGGAAGCATTCGATAACAACACTCACAGAGAATAACCATTCGATGCCTAGAATGAAATTATATGGCTGCATCTGTAATAGAAGAAGATCCCCACTAGACTTATGTGGCCCTAACATCATTATACATCCCCAACCAACATAAAAAAACTTTTTTGACCTCCAACTGGTGTACTCAACACCATGGGAATGGAAAGTATTCCTGTGTCTAGACCCATAGCATGGGAAAGATCAGGTGAAAAGAAGGAGAGTGAGGCCCTTGAATCAAACAAAGCAGAAATAAGAGTATTGAACAAATAGATCGTACCTTTAACAACCTCCAACCCTGATGGCACTAATAACTCTGCAGCATGAAATTGTCCGCACCCAGCTCATCTACCTCTCTACTATTGACCACCTCCTTGACCACTCCCCAGTTGAGGTACCTGAGGAACACCCTGAGGTCGGCCTCCCCCTGCAACATCTGCCCTCAGAGGAGCATTGGCCTTCTACTGAAAAGGCCTTGCTGGAAATTGCTACTGCTAAGGTGGGTGCTGAACCTGCCCACCCCCACCGTACTGAGCTCTAGTTGGTCACCAGATCTAAATGTGCCCGAAAACTCCATAGGAAAAGCATCTCGGTCCTGGGCCCATAGGAAAAGGGTGAGGATAAGAAGATAAAAACTAGAACTACTGAGGCCTACTCCCCGTTGGTCGAAACCTGGAAGGCCCTATCATTGGAGATCTGTTGCTGAATGTCTTTCCCTTTGATGAACTCAGCTAGCTCCCCGCTCACAGCACACCTCCTCACAAGTGCATCCTTTCCACTACCTCATCCTTCTTCTGCACTACCAAGTACATCGATAGGGTAAAGGGAGTAATAGTATACTGAAGAGATGGTCAAAGCACCTCCTTTAAACATCTCACGTGAGAATCCTCATCTAGAAATATTTCCAGAGAAAAATGTAGGAGATCCTTAAACTTGATCCCAAATTCCCTCACTAACATACTTCCTTACTAAAAGGATAGAAATTCTTGTATCTTCTCAACTTTTTTCATATAATAAATGAATTCATCTCAAAAATACTTCTCAAAAATGGCCCACGGAACCTCTGCCTCCATCTTTTCCCCAAGGTAGAGCATCCACCACTGACGCGTTGCTCCTCTCATTTGTCCAACCACCAATGGGACCCAGTAATCCCTTAGATCACAGATCAGAGTGAAGGTGATCCCCATCTCCTCTATCCAACCTTCTGTTTCTATGTCGGAGACACTACCCTTGTACTTCTGGAGGGTTTGTCGCTGGAAGGATCACAAAGTCTGCTGCCACCTCTCATCCTCCTCCTCTCAGTCATCCATCTTCTGATCATCTAGAACAACTTGTTGATCCTCAACTGCCTATGTCACATGTGGACAACTTCTGGGTTTCATAACTGCAAGGTAAACATGGAATTCCTACGTCCGAGTAGAAATAAATTTTAATTAATATTTCTTTATCATCTTATTAAATTTTCTCCCCAAGACACCCAAATTCAAGTAAGAACACAAGTCATTATGATGCATGTACCTTTCCTAGGGTCCCTACCCTATAATCAATTTATTCTCACTTATTCATTTAGTAGGATCAGATTCCTTGCATCAGAACATGGGGGGGATAAAATCCTATGTTCTAGCCAGTCTTCCCTGTCCTATGTCATGCACCAAGATTGCCTAGCACTGTTTCTCTACCATCTTATGCAATTCTCACTGTGCCTAACTCCAGACTCCATCCTATCTCTCAACCATCACCTCTGATACAATTCTGTCACAACCCACCTTTGGAAAGATGAGGGAAGGGGTGACAAAGTTCCCCTCCTTCCTTCCTCAATATAAAGATGAGATAATGACCCCTAAGTCCCACCTCTAGTAGTCCTCGGAGTGGTGACTGGCACCAAGGGTATATATTTTCACAATATGGGAGGAATTGCCATTTTTTTATTTTAACAAGATTGGGAGATAATAGAAGCCAACCACCAAACACCAAGGTACAATATGTATAAAAATAAACCCAAATCCAAACCCACATGCATGTTTTAAACAAAACTGAAACAAAAGTACAAGAAACTCTAAAGTGAAATACCAAAAAGGAAAAATGAAAACTGAGCAGTAGAAAGAAAACTGAGCATTGTCCAGTAATAACTCCCAACATCCAGACTAGTAGGGTCCCGCACAGTCTTCGAATCCCTCCTAGAAACCTGAAAGTAAACATAGGGTGAGGATACAAGTATAATCAGTAGGGAACCTAAAGCTCTCGTGCACAAGTGGGGATACATTCTAATGCCCTATGAAAAATAGAAGTAACCAGACACCGAGCAAGGAAACTAACCACCCAGGCTCACAAGGTACACTCCCCAAATATCGCAAGACAAGAATATAGTAGTATAGCACATCATTACAGGGTACCCCACACCACCCTCCCACTGGTCATCTAAACATCCTACGTGTCAAACCTCCCTTGAAAGTTCCACTTCCATATCCCACCCACACACACCTGGGCCACAACAATATACATATCCATCCCACAAACACCTGGTCCACAACCACACAACCTGCCCATAGACACCTAGGCCCTATCACAACCACATCCCACATAGTTCTACCCACACACACCTGGGCTCTACAATAGTCACACATCTCGCCCGAAGACACTTGGGCCTCATCCCAAAGACACCTAGGAAACTACAACCAAACCTCTCACCCGAACACACCTGGGCATTATCTCGAAGACACTTGGGAAAATTATACCTAAAAACACCTAGGCCATATATCCATAATAGAAAACTGCATAAAGGTTCTGGGCTAGAACAATACACCATTCCCAAAGAGTCTTGGGCTAAAGTAACCACCTCATGAAATCACAGCCTCTGGGAGAGGGAGAAAAAAGGAGCTAACGACCAGGGAAAACACCCTCCCCCATGAGATGGGGGTGTTCAACACGATGTGATCAACATCGGTGGGGTGTGCTCTAAACATGAATAAAATACATGATTAATACTGAACAAGCACTCTTCCCATCCTATGGATTCTAAAATAAAGATCCAAGCATGTGCCACAACACTGCTACCCCTACACATGCAAAGAACAACAATCCCAAAACTCCCCATTCAAGATATTGTGTTTAAAAAATTACAGTTCAAATTTCCTTCACTACTTGGAAACTAATAGGCACAACCATAAGTAGTAAAAACAAAAAAACAGAAATAGTAAAGTAGTGATTTAACAATTCACTTGCGGTTTTTCTTATAAGCGAAAAAACAAAGGAATATGCCTCAACCCATTCCCCTGCCAGCTTGCAGCCACAACACAACCAAAGGAAGTTCAGCTGCCTATAAGATCATCTTGTACACAATTGATCAACCTCTCAATATTAGGTTCTATTCCATAACCATTTTTACCCCATGATCTCAACAACATAACCACATAACCCATACAAGGCAATAAATAGATTCCTCATGCATATCATTAAAATAGATCGAGCATTTTACATATTTAACCAAAACTGGTCACCATGTTCCTTATTTTTTTTAACCAGGGTGATCACACCGAGGTTACATTCATCAGGAATCCATTTAAACAGCCATGTATATGTGATTAACCTTTTTTTCATGTTACACCTTTTTAATCACTACCATGTACAGAAAACAAAGCATTACCAATGAGCAAATAAGGACCACCAATAGCCACAATTTTCAGTAGTCTTAAGACTATACAATTCATAATAAAAAAATGATAATAACAACATCATATCTATCCTATACCCCTTTCATTTAATAGCCATTTATTATCTTTGTTGGAGGTCGGTTTTCAACTGTCTCGTGGATACATTGTCATACCCACTTCGCATGATACACATAAAAGAGAGATGAAGGTAGAATTTCCTACTTTGATGATCAAGGATTTTCATTTATTCCTCACATCAAGAACTTGTATTCAAACATGATTGATACCTCCCAGTTTCCCCAAAACAAGGGGGTGCAATAGGAGTAGTGAAACCCCAAGGAAGGGATGATCTGAGGAGTGTAGATTGATCTCACAACTTCTTGGGAACAGAGGATGGGTTCGAGTGTCTTGTACCAGGGAACGAGAAGAAAGAACCAAGGCCAAAGGATATCTCATCCCTTAATAAGATTTAATAGAGCCATGATTTAAGATGCGCTGAATTTTTTCATTAATGAGAGGATCACATTAAACCCTATGGTTTGACCAAGTAAGGGTTTCCCCACCATTAAAAAAATTACAATTGGATTTGTGGCCTTTGAATAGGCCTTATAGTCCTTAAAAAGAGGATGTAAATGCATTTTACATAAAAGTAAATGTCAAAGGGGTAAAACTATAGGAATCTGTAAACATTTTCCACCAAACATGAAATTTGACAAAGTGTTGGATGACTCACCATTCTTGAAACCTCACTGGTCTGGAAAGACTATAGAACCTCACTGGTCTGGAAACCTCACTAGTCTAAAAACACTATTCATGAACTAGAAATTTGGAAAAGGGAATAGCCTAATATTGGAAATAGCCTACTATTCTGGAAACACTATTCATGAACTAGAAATTTGGAAAAAGGAAAAGCCTGCTATTGGAAATAGCCTACTCTTCTGGAAACACTGTTCATGAACTAAAAATTTGGAAAAAGAAATAGCCTGCTAGTTGAAATAGCCAACTATTCTGGAAACACTATTCATGAACTAGAAATTTGGCAAAGGAAACAGCCTGCTGTTGGAAATAGCCTACTGTTCTAGAAACATTATTCATGAACTAGAAATTTAGAAAAGTGCTAGGAATAAGTCACCTTGACCTCCCATAACACCTCAAACACCAGATTTTAGCAATGTAATAGACCGAAGAGGTCCGGTCCATTACACTAAATCTCATTGAAAAGGTAAGTTTTGAGAGATTCATATAGATATGGGGAAGAAATAGAAACCCTAAACCAAAAAGAAAAGAAAGATAGAGATTATCCTTACCTGAATCTTAAATCTGCAACCAACAGCACTCTAAACAGCCCTAAGATGAGGGAGATTGATCCTTGGAATCTCTTGTAGATTTTGGGGTGTCACTTGGGATAGAGGATAAAGAAGGGAGGAAAATCCTGGGTAGTATATAAAATACCGTAATGGAATTTTTTTTAATTTTTTTAGAAGTTTCCAAGCCGTATAGTTTACCCATGCTATTTTCTAAATTGTGCGCAAACCGTGCGAAGGCTACTACCTGCACACCCTTCTCTCTCATTTTTTACTAAACCATTCTCAAACCATGTAGATGGCCACTTCCTGCATGGCCTTATCTCACACGGTTTTCCAGACCATGCGCAAACTGTGAAGATGGCCACTGCCCGCATGGTCTTCCCTCACACAGTTTTTCAAACCATGCAGATTTCCCAAAAGGCCCCTTTTTTCCCTTTTTCCTATCCCAAACCCTTAGAATTCCCCCGATCCTTCTCAAGGACTTGGTAAAACACTTAATTAACCATAAACAAGGAATTAAACTGAAACATAAACAAGAACATACCTTACGGAGAAATCTGGGATCTTATAGTGGGAGATAATATCCTTAGTGTGTTCAGGTCAATTCTAATACATTGATTTTTAATAATATCAACAATTATTATAAGTGGTATGAAAAGGTATAATCCTTAAACCAAAACTATTTCCCAATAGTTACAGCATGTTGGCAGTTCTTTATATTGACTCCTACCAATTTACAGAAAGAATTCATAAAAATATGAGTAAGATCAATTTATCTCCAGGTGGTCTCTATAAAAAATAGATAAACATCCTCCAAGTATTCAAAATATTCAAAATAAGTTTTCGCTTATTCATGAAAGTTAAATTATAGAATTTTACACTAGTTCTAAAGGTTTTATCCTTTCTTGGTTCTTCCATAATCTCAACATCACAATTCTGAAATTCAAATCCCAAAAATCATAGGCCTTTTAATTCTATATTTTTAAATAGAAACTTCTAAAATTAGTGGGTCTGGATCTAAATATATGTTCTCAATATCTTAAATAGAAAAACTTAGACTATGTGAACGTCAATTTATTAGTAATTATGTTCATATAATTATTAATCAAACTTGAAAATGAAACCTATTTATTTTTTAATCTACCATATTTATTAGTTTAAACTATTCAATAGAATATTAATTTAAATTATTTAGCTTCAGTATCCATTAAAACTTAAATATACTCCTTTTAAACTTTACATAACATCATGTTAACCCTTATATATCACAGTGAGCATCTAATACATTTTAAAATTTCCATTCAAAAAAATTTAAATATTGACTATTACATATCATATAGAGGAACACTTATATATCCTCTTCTTAAGTCTTATATATCACAATGTGGATCTATAATTTTATAATTTTTAGTTGAAACGGTCTGAAAATCCATTAAATATATCATTTTGAAAACCCTTGTGTATTCTAGTGACTTTATAAGTAATCTTATATATCATATTGAGTTACCTTATGTATTCAAAAAACATTATATGTATTCTTGCATATCATCTAGAGTTCCATTAAGTATTCTAGTGACTTAAAAATCTTTCAGATTCTAGTATACATGGTCTGGGTAACCATTTTGTATTCTTTATAGTATATATTTACCCTTATTTATTTCATGTGATAACATTATTCATGAATAATCTTACCATAATGTATCATAATGTGATTCTTATCCTTTTCCAATTTTTGAGAATTCAACTTAAAAACTAAAAAATTCATCATGTAATCTTAGAACTTCTTCAATCATACTTAGGGTATCTCTATCACTCCACAACATCTCAAAAATATTATCAATGAATTCCAATAATATTCACTAATAGTTGAAAATAATTATAATATACCTTAAACTATGTTCTTTATACCCCTTTGTATTTATTATCAATACCCAAAAACATACACCAAATGATGTAAAATCATAGCCTTTATCAAAGAGAAATGTCTTATTGTATCAACTAATTTTTTTAGAGATTTCTATTTATGGGTGAGAAGAAAATTGTGGACAGGTGATTTTAATGCTCTCCCACTCTATCCAAACACTCACTTATCACCTTTTTTTAAAAGAATACTTAATTTTTATTCCAAATAGAAATAAAAAGTGTTTTTTACCATTCTTCTCCTTTAATATACTACCTAAAGTGATAGGGAAGGACTAAACATACTTGTTCATCCTCTAGTATTCAAATTTTTCCTTCATAATTTCATTGGTGAAGATATCAATAAGTTTATCCCTTATAGAAATTAATCCTAGCCTCACATATCCATTAAAAACCTTATCTTTAATAAAATGAATTTAATGTAAAGGTGTTTAGATCTAGAGTATTTCACTATATTTATAGAAATATTAATTTCACATTTATTATCACATATAATTCTCAATGGCCTCTCAATTATTACCTTTAATTCTTCCAATTTCTCTCTCATCCAGGCCATTTGTGTATAGGCATGTGTACCAACCATATACTCAACCATAGTAATTCTCAATGATGCTGAATTTTGATTCTTTCACTTCCATCTCACATAATATTCTCCTAAAAATAATGCAACACCTAGTGTTGACATTCTATGATCAAAATATCCATCCTAATTAGCATCATTGTATCCCACTAGATTCAGTTTCCCACCTATTCTATACACCATCCCAAATTTCAAAGTACCTTTGATATATATGAATAATCTCTTGCAATCCAACATGTGTGATTATTTTGGATCACTTTGATACCTAATAAAAAATTTAATCAAATAAAAAATGTTAATCTCGGATGCATTGAGATAAAGAAAACTTCCTATTAACTTTCTGAACTCCTTTTGATTAAAAATTTTACAGATATCATCTTTTCATATCTTCACACTAACATTCATGGGTGTGGAAAACACATTGGAATATTCTATACCAAAATTATTAAATGATTCCTTGTAATTTTTTCCTTGGGATGGAAATATAACATCTTATTTTAGAAAAACAAGCAAAACCATGAAGTAACTCATTTCTCCAAGAATATAAATTTTAAAATACTTTGTCATTTTCCTTATAAAATCTTCATAAGAATACTCATTGTCTCTAGGAAAAATTATTTTATCAACATAAATAATGGAATAAGAGTACCTATTATTATATCCTTTATGTAAAGGTTTTTGTCAACTTTTCCTTTAATGAATTTCATATCTCTCAAATACTAGTCCAATTTTTAATATAAGGATCTAATATAATTTTTAAGAAAATATAAAGCTTTATTTATCCTTCACACTATAGTTAAATCATTTTCATGTACAAAACTTTCATGTTATTTAATGCATAATTAATTAAGTTCCCTATTATAGATGGTATAATTAACTTACATCTAATATATTTTCTAATGCATGTGAGCAAAAACATACAAGAACATCATTATGGATTCATGTCTTGAAACAATATAAAATATCTCTATGAAATCAATTCCTTTAACCTTAGATTATACTTTTCATTCTAATCTAGATTTGTTCCTTAAAACATCACCTTTGTTATTAATCATGTATATGAACACCCTCTTTATTCCAATGACATTATTCCCTTATGTGCTTTAAACAAGATCCCAAGTGGAGTTATTTTTATTTTCATCTAGATCCTTATTCAATGAATCTATCTATTATTTATTCTCAACAACCTCAACAACTAATTTTGGCTCAAATTGAGAACTGGGGATTTTTTGGTTGTTAATTCTTAACCTTCTTCTAGTCCAAAATGGTACATTCTAATTTCCAATTATATTTTTTTGGTTCCACTTGCTTCTTCACCCTACGATATTTAATTTTATCATCCACAATAGCACTTTAAACTCTACTTTTTTTATCTGAATCAATATCAATGTTATTTAGATTATTCAAATCTTATTCTTTACTCACCTTTTTAGAAATATGCATGTTATCCACTTCGGTATTTTCAAAATGTAATTATTGTTTCACCCCAAAATTGAGTTTATTTTAATTAATTATCACTTAATAATAGTCCAATTACTGGAATATCCTTTTATTCAAGTACTTGTATCCTCTACTATCAGATAAATACCACATAAATACTCTTTCCTCAGTCTTCTCATCAAATTTTCCAAGATCTAGATTTTTTATCTTTATAAAAAATAGAATTATAAATACAATGAAGTATTTTACTATAGGATTATTTTTATAACACATTTCATATGGATTAATTTTTATTCATAACTTAATAAGCACTGATTTTGAATGTGAAAAAATGTACTCACTGCTTCTCCCTAGAAGAACTTTCATGGCTTAAATTACACTAGTATAGTTCTTCTAATTTCAATACAACTTCTATTTTTCCTCTATGTAACTCCATTTTGGTTGTGTGTTAATAGAGAACTATAATGATGCTTGATCCAATGAATGTTATGATGAGATTAAATTGAATTTATAGTGAACTCCTTTCCATTACTAGTCCTCATATTCTTTTTATAAACCCTAATATCATTCTCAAAATCTCTTTTGAATATCAGAAACATCTACACAGCTTCATAGTTGTGTTTTATAAAGATAAAATTTTTAATTCTTATAAATTAATCAATAAATATAGTGAAATAAAGATAAAATTTATATGATTGATGTCTCATTGGACCATATAAATATTAATAAATCAATCTATGTGGACTTTTGGGCTGAATCTTTATTCTCTTGTTATGTATTTATGTTATTTTCTCATTTTAGTAGATTTAAAAAATTTATTCTCTTCTCTTTTCAGTTGGGGAAAGTATCTTACCATATGACCCATTGACTTTTTTCTAAAAATCCTTTGAATAATAAGTAAAATCCTTATATTCCATATATTATTCTCTTTTTTGATCTCAAATAACAAGTATCAGTTGGATTTACAATTTATAATAAGTTACCACTAGTAGTTTCCACCTTTATGGTAAATATTTTACCCTTAAAGCACTTGATGATAAAATTATTTCTTATGAAAATGGAATAATTCCCACTATTAAAAAATCATCTGACACTCATAAATTATGTTTAATCCCATACACAAATAGAATATATTTAGACTTCATTTTTTTCTTCAATATAAGTTTTCCTAACTCGTATGATTTTTAATGAACTATAATTCCCAAAAGTAACTACATATCCATCATATTCTCTAATATTCTTCAATGTTTTGTGTATTATGGCATAGGGAATTAATAACCACTATTGATTATATATGTCTTGATTATCTTTTTTATTTTAATATCCACCTCAATAATATGTGACTTCTCAACTTTTTCTATTCTATGAACCTTCCCATATCTAGTAGTTTGAAGCATTTTTATAGAAGTGATTTCTTGAATTATTCATAAAAAGGACCTTCTTGGTCACATATTATATAGATTTCATCTAGTAAATCAAATATTTTTTGATTATCCAATAATGATAGAGTTATATTCACAGTTTGTGTCTTTATATAATTGTTCTTAATTTTTTCAAATCTTATACTCATCACTTAAATCCTATTTTTACATAAGTAAATGAAAATTTATACTTGAAAACATAGTATTTATACCCATAAACTCCAAAACACCAAAAATAACATTTAAAGATTGATCTCCAAGGAAACATATGAAACTTCCTCTAAAATTATATTTATAATCCATATTCATTTCAAGTATCATTTTTTATTTTTCCATATATAAATTTCCCTTTTAAAGTTATATAAAACTTCCATTTTATCAATAAAAATTTTTCTAAATCATTTTTCAAAACCTACACTATTATATAAAAGAAATTAATATTCATATTGTTCACAGGTGTAGATTTTACATGATATTTTGATAAATAATTCTCATAATTTTGGGATGACTCATCCTTTAATTTAAAAACACTATTTTAGTCATCTCACATATTATTCAGTATCTTTTCATTAAATAAACCATCTTGTTCTACCACTGTACTTGATTTAATCTACCACAAGGCCCAAAGGGAATTTCTAGTCCCCAAAAGTCAGTGCCTAATGCCTAGGAATTAAATAATAACTATTGGGAATTATTTTTCCAAATAAATAATAAATATTTCATAATATAATTATTTATGAGAATTCATCATGACCCATTCATACATTGGATGTACATGTTGATCAAATAAACTAATACAAATAAATAAATAATCCAAAAATGGAATAAGAAATAATAAACATCAAATGATACATAACTAATAATTATGATTCATATCATTTTCAATTATATAGAGGAAGAAATATAGCATACTAAAAAACTAATAAACAAAAGAAACCCCACTAAAATTACCTAAATGGGATGATATGTTCTATCCCCCATGAATAATTGAACATGATCCATCACTTGAACAACTTTATGTGACCCAAAATCACTCACCGCATCCAAAATATCAATAAATAGACTACCCAAATGATATCTAACAATGATCACAACATTACATAAGGGCTACATAAATGTAAAAAAGTTAGTATTCAAAGTGTGAACTAAAAATTCCTATAAGTATTTCACTAAAGATTCTAGGAAATTTCTTTGATAAACCATTTCATAAATTCAAGTTTGAACACCATTTAAAAAATAAGTTTTTCCCTAGGTATAACAAAACCAATATCATTTATTTTTTCATTTTCCAAAAATCCATGATAATACTAGTTTAGAAAAAAAAACATTATCCGGCTAAAAACTATAATCACAAGACCCAAGCAAATAAAGTAATCATTCCTTAAAAAAAATTATTTCAAGGTCCCCATATCAACAAGAGGGATAAATACACTATTTAATATTGAAAATAGTATAAAATATTTAAATGGGTGGACATCCATGTTTTTAAATTAAAAACCAAACCATTTTCCTTATTTAAATTTATTTTCAAAATTATACTTTTCAAAACCTGTTGAAAATTAAACCATAAAAGAAAATAAGTAAGGAAATAAACAATTATCACCATCATATTAAGATACATCATATAAAAACATTAATAATTAAATAGGTTAAACAATTCCCAAATAGGAACAAAGAGATATAAATAAAGTGTGTAGTAGAAATATCAAAGGTAATACCATTAGTTAATGAAAAATGTTCATGGGAAAATTCATATATGTTAAATTTAAATTATTATATACATACCCAAGAGAATAAATGTATAAGTAATCTCCCACAGTCTTATTGGTTCATGTTGATTAGCTCCCATAGTTTTATAGGGTTATATTTGAGGGGGCCCGGACCCACACTTCTGGGTCTGGTGCTAAAAACAAATACTTTTATAAATTAACTTTGATACCAAGTGAGATTATCCATGATAAAACTATACAACATTTACATTAATATTACATCTCATAATAATATCACATAACATATAGAAACATTTGATTTAGTTTCCTCATAGACTAGCTATATGAACAATTTATTTTACAACACATGTGAACATTTCGCCATTATCAAAGTCCTCTAGACTCTTTTATATAATTCACACAAGTGATATTTATCTTCATATCATGAGGAAAGGAAACATAAGAATGGGTTGATATAGACCACTTGACAAGTTAAAACTTATCAACATGTCATTAAGGGTTATATTATAAGAATATGATAAAACATGGGAAGTGGATACATTTTATATTAAAAATAACATGAAATAATAATATTTGTGACTAAATCATGATTCGATGTATTATCAAATGAAAAAACCTATACCAAGGAAAAAGATTTTAGAATAAAGATATGATAAACATGATTCAGGGAACATAATCATATGAATATGATATGAAAATGCACTAAAACCATGAAACATAGAATAAAAAATAATTTTGGAATAGAGGTTAGCTAACATATATGATAACATTGTGAACCAATTCAATAATTCCCAAAAATTCAATTATAAATAAAAAACCCCTGCATCATGTTGTGAAAAAATATAACTTCCATGATTCCTATTGTGAATAAACCAAATTTCCATGCTTTATATTGTTAACAGACAAAATATACATGCTTTAGGTTGTGAAAAAACAAAATTTCCATCCATAAATTCATTATCTCGTGATATATACATCTATAAAAATTTCATTAGGTGGGTTATATAGGACCCCACCCATAAGTCATCCATACATAAATGTGCCTCTTGAAATCAATCATTCATATATCAAGCATCACATAACTCATGGAAAAGAGAAGGGTTTTATGAAAAACTTCCCTAGAACATTCCACAAGACATGCAAAGAATGAATATGGATGGTAACATAAAAATATATCCCCAATGTAATTAAAGTAATAATAAAGGATTTTGACATAGATTAAAACAAAATTTTTAGTTTATCAGATAAATCACTTTGAAAAACCTAATGAAACATCACTTTTTGAGATGTATGAAAAATTATAAAATTTTAATCTTTAAATAAATACACTAATCTTTATAAAACATTTTATTGATTTCCTTTAAAACCAATAATGTTTTCAGAATGATAATTTTATAAAGTAAAGTCCATTTCAAAGACACCGAATAATTATTTCTTAAAAACATAGGCCATTAAAATCCATTTTTTAAAAATTAATAATTCCTATAATAATATAACTTTTACTTTTGAAAAATATAAGAATTTTGACTTTTAATTTTAAAACATCGATTGTTAAAAACATTTTAAACCCTATTTAAAAATATATAAAGTGAGATACATAAATAATAATTCTCATATTGTGTTATAATCCCTAAAAGTGTTTTTAAAAATGATTTTAACTTTAAAAATAATAAGTTACGATCACTTTGAAAAGTCATTTTTGAAAAGGTAAACTGAAATCATTTGAAAACATTTTCTTTAAAAGGAATAATCAATAATATTCAATTTAAAGTAAATAAAGGGATTCTAAATATAATATATATTTAAATATAAAACATAATATTTTTAAAGGATTAAAATCCCTTTAAATATTTTAAAATACCTTTGTTCAAAACCAACATCATAAAAAAAACTTACTTTTGAAAAGTGGGGAAGGAAAAAAATAAATGTCACATGAGATAACACATAATTAGGTTTTCAAAAATAAAGGAGATTATTTGTGGGAAGTTAAATTATATACATGGAATAAAAATCATCATTAAAGATAATGGGAATTATTCTTTACAACATCATACTTTTATCGGATAAAATTAATCTAGGTGGAATATTTGAATCAAAAGTTTAATTTTCCATTAATAGAAGTATAAATTAAAATATAAAAAAATTTGGTCTAATAAATGAGTCATATAATAAATATGTTCAAGATGAAATGTTGTAACTAAAAAAAGAAGTTTTGAGTTATCAAATATCCTTTTCAGCTTAAGAAAGCTTTTAATAAAAACCCCTTAATAGAGAGAGATTGAAATTGGAATTAAAATACCATGAATAAAATATAATACATGATATGATATATTCAATAGGTATTGTAAACACTATTTTAATGAAATTAGGGGCATAAACAAAACATGTCTCAAAGAAAGGATATTGAGATTAATACCCTCACCTTGATCCTAATTTTCTCTCTGCATACTCCTAAATTCCAAAAAAACAAACATAAATATCATAATAAAATAATTTAGAAACTTATTCATATCAATAAACTTTTAAAATTTTCATTTATAATTATTCTCAATATGTATATTAGTTAGTTATTATCTATTTTTAATATCAGGTGTGAGTAATATTGATCGTTTTGAACTAGTTTTGTATTAGTGGTGTTTTTCTCCATTATTCTCCAAAAGTGAAACATTACTTGATCATTTAATGTACTATATTAGATAAATTATATTTATTTATAAATCTACTCTCTCATTTCATTAGTTTTTTAGTTATTTTTTTTAAAATAGTATTGATGTCAGCTTGTTTTAGTAATTTCAGCAATCAAAGATGATATTTTAATAGTAAGTGAGATACTTAACATAAACATTATTGAAACATAAAAAAAATTATGATTTTATTTTTTAAATATAATAATATTATTATTTATGTTCTCATAGTCATCCATGATATATTTTTATATCTCCTTTCATATATTTGGATAAACTAACCCAAATAGAAAGATGCTATAATTCGATGGGTGTGTATAGTTAAGAAATTGTTTATTTCAAAATAATATAATTATAAAAAAAATAATGATATTATTTAGATGTTTTTAATATTTTAAATCATATTTTATGATTTTTTTCAATAATCTAATTCTATATAAAAAATAAAAAATTTAATTTCATGGAGGTTTTGGTACGTACAACGCACGGTTAATGTTTTCATTTCTTCGTGAATGAGAGGGAATGAAGGTGGATTGTAATTTTTATCTATCATAATAATAATTATATTAAATATTTCACATTTATTCTTCAAATAAAACCTTATAACTAGTGAATAGAAGATGTGGTGAAAATAGAAGATGTGGCTTCGTAGTAGCGGTAGTCCGCACAAATACACGATTAAATTTTTTTTCTAAGTCACTGGAAAGAAATAAAAAAAAAAATTGGGACCACTTTGTGTATAAGGTTGTATTTGTTGTCAATTGTTGTCAATAAAGATCAGAATGAAGGAGATCAAGAAAAAATCTAATTAAATAGAGGAATGGTGAGGTATCATCCATCTGAGGATGATTGAAGAAGAACACAATGAAATTATTCATGATTTCATGAGAACAATGCAAGAGTTTACTTGAAGAATAGAATAATGTGATTTTCATAAAGTAGAGAGTGATGGTTGAAGAAGAAGAAAGTGTGGAAGGTCTTGGAATTCTGATATGGCCATGTATTTCACATTGTATCTGAATTAGATGATTCTTTGATGATTTTTATTTCACAAATATCATAAGTCAAGAGAACCTATGATGCAAGCCATATTAGAAGGAAAGATTCTAGTGGATGACAGGGAAGCTATAGTACTTTTAATGGAAACCTTGATGATGCTAAATCTGATCTATCAATGGATATATCATGGTTGTGGAGTTTGTGATGAAAGAAGAAGTGTTTTTGAAGAAGGAAAATCAATGAAAAGAAGCATTAGGTTATGTTCGAAGCATATATTGAAGGTGGCATTATTCTCTAGTGTTTGCCAAATTTTTGGACCTGAAAATTGAAAGATGAAAGACATGTGTCTTTGGTAGAGAAAGTTATGCGATAAGTTCAAGAGGTTTTTTACGTGCAATTGATGTTTCAGGATCAGAACATCAAAATTTGGAAAAGGCATGGAGTGTGCAAAAAATTGGGCAAAGTGCGCGAAAAAGGAGGCTATGTGGAAGATTTTTTTTGTGTGATATATGGAACCTTGTTTAAAATTTTGTGCTCAATTGGTGTTTTAATATCAGCACTTCAATATTTGGAAAAGGAAAGAGGTGCACAAAAAACTAGAGTTGTGCGTAGAAAAAGGGTGATTGTGCGTAGAAAAATGTTGTGCATGAAATAGCTGGTTGAATTTTTTTCACACAAATAGTGCCTCGAATCAGAAGTACTGAAAATCAAAAATGGAATGAAGCAGATGAAAAATCATAGATGTTTAGACAATGTGCGTGGAACATCAGACGTGTGTGCATAAAATTGGTTGTGCGCAAAATATGTGTTTGAGTTTTTATACACAAGGGGTCCCTCGAGATCAGAAAGCAGAAAATTGAAAAAGGCATAAAGTGCGCGAAATAATCCAGGATGTGCGTGAAATTGGAATTTACTGCCCGGAATAATACAGGTTGTTCATGAAATTGTAAGTCTTGTAAAATACTGGTTTGATATTTTACGCGTAAGAGAGGCTTCATGTTCAGAATGATGAAAAAAAGGAAAATTTATGAGGTGTGCGAAAAATGTTGGTGGTGTGTGAAAATAAAGGAAGGTGCATGTAATATAAAGAAGTGAGAGACAGTTTTACATGCAGGAAGGGGTTTTATGCATAGGGTCAAAAACACCTATAAATAGAAGGTGACCCCCTCTCATTAAAAGGTAGGCTCGGCACTTAGATAAATCTCGAGCTCTAACGCACGGAAAAATTGAAGTATAGAGTGGTGCGTTAAAAGAAGAAATGGTGCACGAAAAAGAAAGGATTACACGAAAAAGGGAAGTTCTGTGTGAAAAAGGAGAGTTGCGTGAAAAGGATTTTTCATGCCAAAAGATATTTCTACGTGTATGGTTTTATTTTTTATGCACAATCCACCTAGAAGGGTGCGCGAAAAATTTGGGGGTCCTACAAGCCTTTTATAGGTGCTTAGCACTCTCGAAGCAGCTTTGTGAAGAAGGAAGTACCGTGAACCATTCAGTTTTACGAAGATAAGTTGTTCCGCACACACACGACTGGTGTTTAACACCCCTGTTGTGCTTTAGGAAGAGAATAAGAACAATACGTGCAACTAAACTCAGATATGTACAGAAAGAAGGAAGTATACCGATACACTTAGGTGTTGGTATTGAGAATGAAAGGAAGAGAAGAAGAATAAGAATAGAGTGTGACCAACTGGTGATTGTGAATTATTAGGGGCAGTACAATTGTAATGATTGCTTGAACAATCACAAAGGATTTTGTGATTCTATCCAAGAAGAGAAGAAGACTGAATACAAAAGAGAATCAATTCAGGACTTTGATGCAAGAAATGTCTCATGCTGAACAGGAGACAAAGACTTCCATATTTATCTATTGAAGAGACCTCCACATCTATAAACTGAGTGGGACTTCACCCAAGGAAGTGAACCAGGGGGAGTCAACGGGAGTGACCTGAGGGATGTAGTGAGCTATCCCTAAAAATTTTTTAAGGTAGTAATCCTGGGACAGAGTGACTATTCCCAAACCTTTGTAATCCATAACTAGTGAAGATTAATTGAATTTGGTATGACTAACAACCTGTCAGCATATGCTCCTTGTACATATCCCTTAGTGGAGAACCAAGTAAAAAGTGTTGTGTTTTCCTTTTGTGTGTTTTAATTACTATGCATATCCATCATACAGGTTTAAACAAGTTTCTACCAATGTGGGAACAAGATCCAAAAAATAAGAGAAAAAGTTGACACCCTGATTCACACCCCCCCCCCCTCAGGGTGGTCTAAGGTCCTTCAATTGTTATTAGCGGGAGATTATAATATGTTGGATACTCTACAATAATTCTATTCAGAAGAGGATTGAGTTTCTTTCCTAAAGTCAAAAATTAAGTGTAGTATTGATGAGGATTCTGTCATTTCTGAGCAGAAGTCTACATTCAGCAAGACCATGGCAAATAGGAAAAAGAAAGAGAAGAAGCAGTTGAAGAAATCCCTCAGGTCCAAAGAAGATGCAGTGTCTGCTTCTCCATTCCCTTCCAATAATGAAGAAATATCATGCTTGGAAAGTAAAGAGCAGTTGGCTCAGTTTTCTACTAGAGGAAAGGAAGACAATTCTATCTGATTTTCAAGTGATCAGGAGAAATTAAGAACTTATCTTCATGATATTCCTGAATAAAGAGTTTCTTTTATTTGTATAATGTTTCAATGTATGTAGGATGATATCACCCGATTTGGAAGAGAAAATAAAAATATAGAGGAATTCTTAGTAAAGAAAGTATCATAATGTTATAATCTCTCTAGAAGGATTGAAGCCTTTGAATAAAAAGTGGTAGTTAATGATACTCCAGAAGAAAAGATCCATGAACTTAAATATGAGATGAAGAAGATCACTTAAGTCAAGAGTTTATATTTGGAAGAAACTTCCAAGAAATTAATGGAACTTGAATCTTTTTTACAAACCAAATTCAAATTTCATGATGTTGAAGTTGAAAGAATGAAGAATTCTTGTGAAGAGAAGATGATTATGATTGAAGATCAGAAAGTCATCCTCAATATGAAATGTCTAGAACTAGAAACTCAGTTGAACAATATTGAGAAGACACGTATTGAGTCTCTACAAAAGAAGGAAATGGTTGCAACTGGTACTCAGTGTCCACTAGAAGGTTCTAAAGCTAGAAGACCTTCAACACACGATAAGAAGATCCTGACATATTCTGATGATATACCACAAGCAGCGGAGAGGAATAAGGTACCACCAAAACCATCTTATACTCATGTTTCTAAATATGTTCCCATAATCAATGTAGGCTGGAAGAGAAATTCAAAAAAAGTATGGATGAGAAAAGGCGAGGAGAAGAAACCTACCACCATGGCTAGGGTGGATAGTAAGAAAAATTTGAAATATGGTTCCTTAGGTAGAGAAAAAAACATTAAGAAGAAGTCTCAACAACCTTATACAGAATATATAAAGAAGACAAGATTTGTGGGTCAATGTTGGTGCTACAACAGATTTGGGCATTGTGCACTAAATTATTGGTACAATCCATTAAATGAAAAAGTATATAGAAAGCCTATATCAAAGGGAAGAAATACTGAGAAGAAGAAGCAACATCTGCAGGTCCAAAAGCATTTGTTTATCGCAAATCGATTTGGAATGCTTGATAACATCTGTGATGTATGCAATCGAAGTGGTCACAAGGTAGGTACATGCCCATATCAACATGTATTCACTATTGATAAGAAAAGAAGACCTCCGATGCTGGCTACGTTTGAAGCAGCCACCTTGGGAAGAAATCTGAAGAATATCATGAACACACACTTCCCCAAGAAGGCATCAAGTAGGGAATCTAAGAAGTCCCGGGATTTTAGATCCATTAAATTAAAGGAAAATTCATCCAAAAGAGAAACTAAGATGGATGGCACTCATATGAACCCATGCAGAAGATCCAAACCTGCTACAAAAGTTCTGTATGACATGTTGGTCATTTGTCCAGAAGATTTGGAAAGAATAAGGAAACTTGAAAATGAATAGTCCAGGGATAGTGTTAAAGGAAAAGAAAAACTTTCACGTGATAAAGACAAAGTGCATGAGAGATTTCAAACAAAGAGAAACACACGTGTCAAAGAAGTTATATGTGAGAGATGAAAGAAATCTGGTCACATTACAACAGGTTATCTAACCTTAATACCAAAGTAAGAAGCAGTCCTTAAGGGGAGTAAGAATGTATCATTCATGATGGATGTTAAGAAGAACAATTCTCTACACAAATTAGAAGAGAATGTGAAGAGATCCATGCCACATCAACACAAATCAGAACATATGTTCAAATGTGTAGACATTAAGACTGGAGTAAATGGAGGAACTTGGTTGAGAAAAGCATCTCAACCATGCATCTCATATTGATGAATCAAGGAGAAAACACCTTATTCCCTTAATATATTGTGTATTGTATTTGTGCTAATAATATAGGTAATTGAAGATGAAGCATGCTCTAAGGGGTCGAACCTGAGAAGTAGTGAATGCTTTCAACTCTTGATAGCTAAGCTGAAGCAGTTTCCATCCTTGGAATATTCTTCAGTTGATATTCAAAGATTATAATGATGAATAATCACCCTTGATGAAAATGATGAGGAGTGTTTCCCTTGAGGATAAGGAAAATGAATAAGGTTCTAGAATTTTTATTTCGATCAGTATCAACTTTAGTTGGTATTAAATGAAATTACTCTGAAAAGTTCTTGAAGAAAACGTCATTGGAAAAGGTATGTTGTTTCTCAATCTCTCATCCTTGGTTACTTAGAACTAAGATCATTTTATAAAGGGGGATTAACTGAATTAATCAGTGAAATAATAAGAATAGAAGTTCCCCAAGGCCACTTATCCTGCCAATTACAATTGAATGTTTTTGATCTGTTTATTGAAGTGAGTGCAGGAGTTTCAGGTCGATTATTTCCTATCACATTCAATTTCTTCAGCCTGAAATGAAATTGGAAAACCCTGGAAGAAAAAGTACATGAGTTATCATCTCATGTGGTATTATGACCAATGAATAATGGACAGCCTTGTTGTCTAAATCAAGTCCTCTTATTTTCTACACTGAGCATTGTTCATGCAGACATAGAGTGAAATGATTGATGACACATTTCTTAAGTATAGATTGATACCCTCTCTACCATGAAATTTGTATTTCTTATCAATAAGGGGGTGAGAAAGTGAAATAAAGGTTTTAAAAATAAAGTTGATCTAGAGAAGATTGAGAAGATTCTCATTTTAACATTGATGTATTCATTTCAGGAGACATTTAAGGTATTGACAACAAAACACAAAGGGGGAGATTGTTGGAACCACATTTTGTATAAGGTTGTATTTATTGTCAATTTTGTTCAATAAAGATCAAAATGAAGAAGATCAAGAAGAACTCTAATGAAATGGAGGAATGGTGAGGTATCATCCATTTGAGGATGATTGAATAAGAACACCATGAAATTATTCATGATTTCATGAAAACCATGCAAGAGCTTACTTGAAGAATAGAATCATATGATTTTCATGAAGTAGAGAGTGATGGTTGAAGAATAAGAGAGTGTGGAAGGGCTTGGAATTCTGATATGGCCATGCATTTTACATTGTATCTAAATTAGATGATGCTTTACTGATTTGTATTTCACAAATATCATAAGTCAAGAGAACCTATGATAAAAGCCTTATTGAAAGGAAAGATACTGGTGGAAAATAGGGAAGTTATAGTACTTTCAGTAAAAACTCTAACGATGCTATAGCTATTATATCAAAGGATATATCATGGTTGTGGATATTCTGATGAATGAAGAAGATTTGTTGAAGAAGTAAAATCAAAGAAAAGAAGCATTAAGGTTATGGCCAAAGAATATATTGAAGGTGGTGATGTTCTCCAGTGTTTGCCAAATTTTTTGGCTTAAAAATTGGAAGATAAAAGACACCTATCTTTGGTAGAGAAATTTGCGCGATAAGTTCAAGAGGGTTTTTACACGCAGTTGATGTTTTAGGATCAGAACACCAAAATTGGGAAAAGTCATGGAGTGCGCAAAAAATTGGGCAAATTGCTCAAAAAATGAGGTTATGAAGAAGATTTGTTTTGCCCGCAATATGGAACTTTGTTTACAATTATGCACGCAATTGGTGTTTTAAGATCAGCACTTCAATATTTGGAAAAGGAAAGAGGTGTGTGAAAAACCAGAGCTGTGTATGGAAAAAAGCTGAATGTGCACGGAAAAATGTTGTGCGCGAAATAGCTGGCTGAGTTTTTTTCACGCAAGCAATGCCTTGAATCAGAAATACTAAAAATCAGAAAAGGCATGAGGTGCACAAAAAATCGGATATGTTCGCCCAATGTGCGTGGCACATCATACTTGGGCGCGTAAAATTGGTTGTGCCCAAAATATGTGTTTGAGGTTTTATGCGCAAGGGGTGCCTCGGGATCAGAAATTAGAAAATTAACAAAGGCATGAAGTGCACGAAATAATCCAGGATGTGCGTGAAATTGGTAGTCAGTTTACAGAATAATACAGGTTGTATATGAAATTGGAAGCCATGTGAAATACCAGTTTGATATTTTACACACAATAGAGGCTTCATGTTCAGAAAGATGAAAAATGGAAAAGTCATGAAGTGCATGAAAAATCTAGCTGGTGTGTGAAAATAAAGGAAGGTGAGAAAAATATATAGAATTGAGAGAACGATTTATGCATAGGTATGGGTTTTACGCACTATAACATTACGCATTTTTATCACATAAACTTTAATTGCATTATACAAAACTGAGGATCTTTAAGGTTTAGTGTCTTGGAAACCAGGAACTCAAAACATGAAAACATAAAACATTATTCTTAAACACTTGAAAGGATTCTCCTTATGTTCATCCTAGGTTCATTACTGCATCTCATAACCTGGGGACATATATCAAAAGAAAGGGTGAGCATAAGGCCCAGTAAGGGAAACAAGGGAAACATTTAACATGTGAACTTGAGATACATCAATAAAGTCATGAAAAGAACTTTAAGGCATGAGAAAGAAATCATGAGGCATATCATAATAAAAAATAACATTTTTCATAACTTGAAGATGTGGCTACAACATTTTACAAATAAAATCATTTCCGTTTTACCAAGGTTCATCCCTAAGGTGTCAATTAAAATTACCAAGGTTATTCACCAAGGTATCAGTCTAAATGGTCATCTCTAAAGATTAAGTCTTTACCCAATGCATTGGAGAGATATCAGGGTGCACCATTAATTTGTCTTTATTATCATGTGATCCACATATATCATCATCAATAATTTCATAAACAACCCATATAGCATAAAATAAATGGGTTTCATTTCATAATCATAACGTTTTAAAAACTGCTTTAAAGACATGATCTTTATGTCACTTTAAACCCACAGAAAGGGAAAGTGGGTATCATGTATGTAAATACCAGAATTTAAAACAGAACATTTAGGTATATATGTGAATACCCCTTTAGAAGAAAGATCTTTGAGTATTAACTTAATAAAATAAATTAATTTGAGAATAATAGAGAGACATTTTGAGACGGAAATTCTGCAGCATAATGGCTATGTTGCGAGGTTTTAGAAAACATTGAAAAGAGAGAGGACATGGGTCACCCACTCATAAATGATCCATAAAATAGTAGGGGGATAGAATATAAAGGATTTAAGAACATGGTGATGAAATTTGAAAGATATACCATATGAAATTAAGAACATGAAAGGAAGACAAAAATAAGATTTCTCTTATGAAAATTCGGCAGCCTAACGGCATCACTTAAACTTCAAAAAAATGAATTGAAGAGATAAAATAGGTTCTCTCATAATATGAACATAAAATATCATTATTATAGATATAGAGATAATACCCCAATATAATAAAAAGTAACTTGAAATACTTGACATGAAAGTAGAACTTTGAAAAATGAGAAAGGTGAACGAATCCCTTAAAAATTCGGCAGCCTAACGGCGTCACTTAAACTTCAAAAAAATGAATTGATGAGATCAAATAGTGTCTCTCATCATATGAACATAAAATATCAGTATTATAGATATATAGATAATACCCCAACATAATAAAAAGGAACTTGAAAGACTTGACATGAAAGTAGAACTTTGAAAAATGAGAAAGGTGAAAGAATCCCTTAAAAATTCGGCAGCCTAACGGTGCCACTTAAACATTCTTAAAACGAATTAATGAGATAAAGAGGGGGTATCTCATCATATGAAAATTAAAAGGGAAGTAAGATGAATATAAAAGAACATACTCCAACATAAGAACATGGAGCATAAAAGAAATGACATAAAAGAGATTGCTTGAAAAGAAAGAGACAGGTTGGATCCCTTACCTTAAAACGTAACTCTTAAAACTCAAAGGTCGGGACCTTGAGGGATTGGGGGAACCTTGAGAGGACTCCTTGGGAGGTAATGAGACCAGAGCTTCATTGGTGGAGAGTTGGGAGTGAAACTAAAGGAGGAAAGGGTGGGTATTTATAGGGAATGTGAGGGGACAAGACATTAATGGCCAAGGGACACCTCACACGTGGTTTTCTCAAAACCATGGGCTCTCCCATGGTATTTCCCATGGAGTTAGGCCAGATGGGGCCCCCCATACAATAATTCATCACCTTTGGTCATCCAACCATTAAAATATCTCATGACTTCATCATGACACAGTTATGTTGTCATTAAACATACCAAACCCCTAAAACTGTATTTTTACTATTCACTGAAAATTCAACTTTCTCAGAAAAATCCCAAAATTTCACCTTAACCAAATATCAATGATCCGATTTCAAAAATGAACTCCATTTTATAAAAATAATTTTCTAAATATTTTTAATTTAATTTTTAAATAAATACACTATTCACCGAAAATTCATTTTTTTCAGAAATCCCCCCAAAAATTACCTTAACATAATATCGATTCTCTGAGTTCAAAAATGAAATGAATTTTATAAAAATATTTTTCTAAATAATTTTATAAATATTTTTAATTTAATTTTTAATTAAAAACACTATCCACTTGAAAAAACTAATACTTGACTAATAATTTCTGAAACAGTTCTTTACCTATTTTATTGAATCACATTACTTAATCAAGGTGCCTAGATTATATTAATACTTTCTTTTAGTGAGATTACTAATCCATTTGGTCACATTACTAATCCTAATCATAAAATCACTATTCATAATTTACTATTCATCAAAAATCAAGTTAATCTTATTAGACTCTAAATTTTGTACTGAATATAATTGTAAAAGACTATTTTTTGAAAATAATTACACATTTTTAATTATTTAAGGTTTACATAAACATTTTTAAAACATCCTTTTTCTAAAATTCATCAAAAATATGCATACTATATTTATCCGGTCATTTGAAAATTCATAAACTTCATCATAAGAAGAAATTGAAATTTTTATTTAAAACAAAGGATTACGCAAGGCAGTTGTGGTCTCCTTACATAGCCCCTTATCACACCAGCATAGGACCTAAGTGTAAGGTGTGCTAAGGTGAGAGAATCTGAGGGAGGCTCGGCCAACATCGCACGAGTAGTGATTTCTATCTGTTTGAATTCTCGCGAAGGCGATTCCGTTCTAGCTTCACACGATGAAGTTCAGCTTGGGTTTGGTCCAGAGAAAAGCCCAGTGGTGCTACCTCCTTCCCAAGTTCTGTTAGATGGGCTTCGATCAGTCCAAGACTACTGGGTGATGCCATCGAATCTTCTTTCTATATTAATTAACCAAGATCACTTGTATTTAGAGACAATAATCAAAATGTTTAGTTTCCAGTGGTCATATTGACCAACGATCGTATAACAGTCAAAACCTAACAGTCTCATTTTAATTATACTCATGTTATCAAATGAAACAGTTCTGTTGAGTATAAAATAACACACAAAATTAGGAAACAATATTTATTCAAAATTTTGGGTCGTTACAATCTTCCCCCCTTAAGAAATTGCATCCTCGCAATTTTTAAAATCGGGATTGGAAATTTCATTGAAAGTCCCACATCAGAAAATAGTCAGTAACACTATTACTTTAAAAGAAAGAAAGGGAAGTAAAAAGGTCACTCGAGTTAACCCATTCTAGGATTCCATGTAGGAAAAAATGGACATGGAGGAGAAAACAAAGGGTCACGTTCTAAGGGAGAGTGATAGAAAACATGATTAGGAGAAAGTTAACCACGAGAAAATCACAAACTTATTATGTGTGTAAATGGTCTTTGATTACCTATTAGGAAACGTAAACCAACAACATTTTTGTTTTACGTTCCATTTCATAATTTTGAGGAATTCATTTACTACATAGAATAAAAACATAAGGAAATATACCTACCTTCAAGTAGAGTTTCATCCTTTAATAAGTTTCTACCAAAACTAATCTTTTCTCCAAACGATGAACATTGAAAACTACTTGGTCTCATCAAAGCACAAGAATCATCTTCCAGAGAATCACATAATCCACCAAAGATTAACTATCTATTTCTTCTATTATCCCAAAAATAGAAATGGTAAGATAAAACAACTCTTCAAAAAGAAAGAATCCCATAGGAAGGGAAACTTCTTTAAATCTTCAAAATTCCACGATACTCCCCAAAGTTCATCATAGACCATTCCATAAATAATTGTCCTTAAAATTCCTCAAAATAAACCAAACTAAGATTGAAACCCAAATACAAGAAGGATTTGATAACATATTCTTCCAAAATAAACTTCATCGTTCATCTCCAAACAACATCAATCACTCCAAACATCTTATAACAAAAGAAGCTAACCTAAACATATTTTCCCCAAGATAGCTTAATCATTTCCATAAGTAACCTAAATTACTATAAGTCCACCTTAAATTCATCTATTCTTAAAAATATAAGTTAACCTTTACTCCTTAAAGAAAATACCATATAAATCTATTTACCTTGATCAAATAGGGTTCCCAAAATAGTGAACGTCTTCCAAAATAATAATCATCTTTTAATCCCCTAATCACCCTTTTTTTAAGAAGGACAGCTTCACTACATCAACATATGGTACATAACAATATATGTTTTCCTTAATGATATAAAATCATATTAGGTAGTGACTCGATGATCTTAGAAAACATAAAAGATATGCTCATAGAGAACGAACTAAAATACAACATGACATAGACAATTATTGCGAAGAAGTTACATGTACTTCAGTCATCATGATCCATCTCAGCATAGGACTTGCATTGTTCCATTGTCCTCAAAGATTGTTGATGCTCATCATGCTTCTCATTCATTTCAAGATAGAATTTCCTTGGATAATGTCTAGCTTCTCCACATTTACGACATCGAAATGTATAAGGTACATTAGATCAAACCTTATCTTCATTCATCACATTATCCATTTTTTTAAAGCAATTGGCTACTTTATTCCCTATCTTCCCTCAATTAAAACATCTCCTGGTTACTTTGTGACATTCTCATTAGTGCCTCTTCCCACACTTTTTTCAAAAAATAAATTGGGTCTTCTTTCCCTTATCAACTTTATCAGAAGAACATCCTTGAGACTTTGTCTTCTACTTCCTTGATGAATTTGGGCATTCAACTAGGTACCAATTATTAATTGTGATTTTTGATAGCTGGTTTGGCATAATCAAAATATGTTCAACTTGATCTTTCATCATCTCTGTCACATTAATGGGGCAATTGTCACATTTCCTATCACATTGGTTGTTGGGACATGCTCTTCCATAACCTGCCATTAACTAAGAAAAAAACGTATAATTAGGGGGTTTAAATACTTAGCCAATAATCATGAAAAGTAAACTTAAAGCATAGAAGGATAAACTTGTAGAAGAAAAGTATACCCTAACTTGTGATCCCCTAGGTCCCAATATAGGTTATCCATGATCATATATTCTTATGTGAATCTTTATTTTATTTTTCTTTGTTCCTTTAATAATGGTTCATACTAAGCTTATGAATTTACCAAAGCATATCTCCCAGGAGTGTCGTAACCAAGAGTGCAGCAAGGCCCATTGTCGTGTACCAGTTTCTGTTTGAGTCTAGCTCAAAGTGGTGTTTTCAGGTTTTACTCCTATGTACATCTGTGCTAGAGCCACCTCTACCTGCTCGTATCCAGATAGGGATGTATTTGCTTGGAAACCACTTACTCAATACTCACCAAAATACCAGGAAGATTCCCTATATATAAACTTTTCTAAAGGATTATTCCTAAAGTTTTCATATCCTAATTTCCACAAATAACTAAACCATACTTTGATACCAACCATAACATCCTGCCTTTTTATCACATAAACTTTCATTACATTATACAAAACTGAGGATCTTTAAGGTTTAGTGTCCTGGAAACCAAGAACTCAAAACATGAAAACATAAAACATTATTATTAAACACTTGAAAGGCTTATCCTTATGTTTTTCCTAGGTTCATTAATACATCTCATAACCTGGGGACATATATCAAAAGAAAGGGTGAGCAGAAGGCTCAGTAAGGGAAAGAAGGGAAACATTTAACATGTGAACTTGAGATACATCAATAAAGTCATGAAAATAACTTTAAGGCATGAGAAAGAAATCATGAGTCATATAATAATAAAAAATAAAATTTTCCATAACTTGAAGATGTGTCTACAACATTTTACAAAGACAATCATTTTCGTTTCACCAAGGTCCATCCCCAAGGTGTCAATAAAAATTACCAAGGTTATTCACCATGGTATCAGTCTAAATAGTCATATCTAGAGATTAAGTCTTTACCCAATGCATTGGAGCGCTATTAGGGAGCACCATTAATTTGTCTTTATTATCATGTGAGCCACATATATCATCATCAATCATTTCATAAACAACCCATATAGCATAAAATAAATGGGTTTCATTTCATAATCATAACGTTTTAAAAACTGCTTTAAAGACGTGATCTTTATGTCACTTTAAACCCACGGAAAGGGAAAGCGGGTCTCATGTATGTAAATACCAGAATTTAAAATAGAACATTTAGGTATATATGTGAATACCCCTTTAGAAGAAAAATATTTGAGTATTCACTTAATAAAATAAATGAATTTGAGAATAAGAGAGAGACATTTTGAGAAGGAAATTCTGCAGCATAATGGCTATGTTATGAGGTTTTAAAAAACATTGAAAAGAGAGGTGACATGGATCACCCACTCTTAAATGATCCATAAAACAGTAGGGGAACAGAATATAAAATAATTAATAACATGGTAATGAAATTTTAAAGATATACTATATGAAATGAAGAACATGAAAGGAAGACAAAAATAATATTTCTCTTATGAAAATTCAGCAGCCTAAAGACATCACTTAAATTTCAAAAAATGAATTGACAGGATCAAATAGGGTCTCTCATCATATGAACATAAAAGATCAGTATGATAGATATAGAGATCATACCCCAAAATAATAAAAAGGAACTTGAAATACTTGACATGAAATTAGAACTTTGAAAAATAAGATAGGTGAACGAATCCCTTAAAAATTCGGTAGCCTAACAGCGTCACTTAAACATTCTTAAAACGAATTGATGAGAGCAAGAGGGGGTATCTCATAATATGAACATGAAAAGGGCAGTAAGATGAATATAAAAGAACATACTCCAACATAAGAACATGGATCATAAAATAAATGTCATAAAAGAGATTGCTTGAAAAGAAAGAGAGAGGTTGGATCCCTTACCTTAAAACGTAACTCTTAAAACTCAAAGGTTGGGACCTTGAGGGCTTGGGGCACCTTGAGAGGAATCCTTGGGAGGTAATGAGACCATAGCTTCGTTGCGGGAGAGTTGGGAGTGAAAAATAAAGGAGGAAAGGGTGGGTATTTATGGGGAAGGTGAGGGGACAAGGCATTAATGGCCAAGGGACACCTCACAAGTGGTTTTCTAAAAACCATGGGCTCTCCCATGGTATTTTCCATGGAGTTATGATACATGGGTCCCCCCATAAAATAATTCATTACCTTTGGTCGGACAACAATTAAAATATCTCATGAAATCATCATGACACAGTTATGATGTCATTAAACATACCGAAACCCTAAAACTGTATTTTTACTATTCACTGAAAATTCAACTTTCTCAGAAAAATCCCAAAATTTCACCTTAACCAAATATCAATGCTCCGGTTTCAAAAATGAACTCCATTTTATAAAAATAATTTTCTAAATATTTTTAATTTAATTTTTAAATAAATACACTATTCACCGAAAATTCATTTTTTTCAGAAAAATCCCCAAAAATTACCTTAACTTAATATCGATGCTCTGAGTTCAAAAATAAAATGCATTTTATAAAAATATTTTTCTAAATATTTTTAATTTAATTTTTAATTAAAAAACACTATTCACCTGAAAAAAATAATACTTGACTAATAATTTCTAAAATAGTTATTTACCTATTTTATTGAATCACATTACTTAATCAAGGTGCCACTAGTACAAAAACCTTTTTTTACGTCACCATTTTTCACGTCGGTTATATAAGAACCGACGTTAAAAATCCACTGTATCTGGTTTTTCACGTCGGTTATTATATAACCGACGTGAAAAATCAACGTAAATCACTTTTCCACGTCGGTTATTAAATAACCAACGTGAAAAATCATTTTCCAGGAAAATATAATAAAATTTTCACTTATTTTTCACGTCGGTTTTAAATAACCGACTTGAAAAATCGATTTTCGTGACTTTTTCACGTCGGTTATTTAATAACCGACGTTAAAAGGTATTTTCCAGGTCGGTTATTAAATAACCGACGTGAACAATGTTTACCAAAATGTAGTTCATTTCTCAAGATTTAATTTGACAGGTCACAGAGCTCAAACGGAGTTATGGATTAAAAGTTATGGCCTTCAGAAGTTGATCATCTCTAAACAATGTCTTAAGGATGTCCAACTTCTGAAGGCCATAACTTTTAATCTGTAACTCCGTTTGAGCTATGTGACCTGTCAAATTAAAGCTTGGAAAATGAATTAGATTTTTGTAAACTTTTTTCACGTCGGTTATTAAATAACCGATGTGAAAATAACTTTTAACGTCAGTTATTAAATAACCGATATGAAAAAGTCATGAAAATCGATTTTTCACGTCGGTTATTTAATAAACGACGTGAAAAATGTTTACCAAAATGTATTTAATTTCTCAAGCTTTAATTTGACAGGTCACGGAGCTCAAATGGAGTTACGGATTAAAAGTTATGGCCTTCAGAAGTTGACCATCTCTAAACGATGTCTTAAGGATGTCCAACTTCTGAAGGCCATAACTTTTAATCCGTAACTCCGTTTGAGCTCTGTGACCTGTCAAATTAAAGCTTGGAAAATGAAGTACATTTTTGTAAACTTTTTTCACGTCAGTTATTAAATAACCGACGTGAAAAATAACTTTTAACGTCGGTTATTAAATAACCGATGTGAAAAAGTCATGAAAATCAATTTTTCACGTCGGTTATTAAATAACCGACGTGCAAAATGTTTACCAAACTGTAGTTCATTTCTCAAGCTTTAATGTGACAAGTCACGGAGCTCAAACGGAGTTACGGATTAAAAGTTATGGCCTTCAGGAGTTGACCATCTCTAAACGATGTCTTAAGGATGTCCAACTTCTGAAGGCCATAACTTTTAATCCATAACTCCGTTTGAGCTCTGTGACCTGTTAAATTAAAGCTTGGAAAATGAACTACATTTTTGTAATCTTATTTCACGTCGGTTATTAAATAACCGACGTGAAAAAGTCATGAAAATCGATTTTTCACGTCGGTTATTTAATAACCGACGTGAAAGAGTGACGAAGATTGATTTTTCACGTCGGTTTTATAATAACCGACGTGAAAAATAAGTTAAAATTTTAATATCTTTTCACGTCAGTTATCATAAAACCGACGTGAATGATATTTTTAATATCCCACTAACGCGAAATTTCAATTTTTTTATAGCGCGATATCGAAATTTTGAATTGCCGCCTAAAATTTTTAATACCGCGTTTTCTCATAGAATCTCAATTATATGTTTCCATTATACACCCATCCTAATTTGACGATCATTTATTTCAACCATTATCGTTCCCCCAAATTGACACTTTTTCTCTCGAACGTGAATCAATTATTTATTCTTTCCGCGATCTCATCAAGGTATATTTAATCATACATCCATGGTTTATGGTTTTTATGATTTTTTTTAATTGATATACCATTTTATGATAATTTCATTCAACCATCATCATTCCACTGAATCAACTTGTTTTATCTTCAATGTGAATCAACGATTTCTTATTTCCGAGACCTCGTCAAGGTATTTGTAATTATTTTCCCATGATTTATATTTTCTATGAGTAGTTTTCTTAATTGATATACCATTTAACGATTGTTAATTTATTACAATGATGGATGATTCTTTATATCATGATAAAACTACAAATCCCCCTACAGATTCAAAAATTCCTTCTAATATGAAGCTACGGTTGGCTCATTGAATCTTTCCTCGGAAAAAAAATATCAAACTTCTGATGGACATAACTTTTGATCCGTAAATCCGTTTGATCTCTATAACCTGTCAAATGAAAGATTAGAAAATTTTATACGAGGTAATAAACAATTTTTACATCGGTTATTTAATAACCAACATTAAAAATAACTTTTAACGTCGGTTATTAAATAACTGACGTAAAAAATGACTTATAACGTCGGTTTTTTCAAAAACCGACATAAAAATGGCTTCTTATCGCCATTTTCCAGAATTTATTTCACGTCAGTTTTTTAAAAACCAACGTTAAAAACTATATTACCCCATTTTTTACGTCGGTTATTAAATAACCGACGTAAAAAATCATATTTTTAACGTCGCTCGCAATAACGTCGCCTAAAAACCGACGTTAAAAAGCAAAAAAAAACCGACGTAAAAAAAGGTTTTTGTACTAGTGTGACTAGATTATATTAATACTTTCTTTTAGTGAGATTACTAATCCATTTGATCACATTACTAATCCTAAGCATAAAATCACTATTCATAATTTACTATTCATCAAAAATCAAGTTGATCTTATTAGACTCTAAATTTCGTACTGAACATAACTGTAGAAGACCATTTTTGGAAAATCATTACACATTTTTAATTATTTAAGGTTTACATAAACATTTTTAAAATATCCTTTTTCTAAAATTCATCAAAAATATGCATACTATATTTATCCGGTCATTTTAAAATTCATAAACTTCATCTTAAGAAGAAATTGAAATTTTTATTTAAAACAAAGGATTACACAAGGCAATTACGGTCTCCTTGCATAGCCCCTTATCACACCAGCATAGGACCTAAGTGTAATGTGTGATAAGGTGAGAGAATCCGAGGGAGGCTCGGCCAACATCGCACGAGTAGTAATTTCTATCAGTTTGAACTTCCCGCGAAGGCGATTCCATTCTAGCTTCACACGATGAAGTTCAACTTGGGTTTGGTCCAGAGCAAAGCCCAGTGGTTCTAACTCCTTCCCAAGTTCGGTTAGATGGGATTCGATCGGTCCAAGACTATTGGGTGAGGCCATCGAATCTTCTTTCTATATTAATTAACCAAGATCACTTGTATTTAGAGACAATAATCAAAACGTTTAGTTTCCAGCGGTCATATTGACCAACGATCATATAACAGTCAAAACCCAACAGTCTCATTTTAATTACACTCATGTTATCAAATGAACAGTTTTGTTGAGTATAAAATAACACAAAAAATTAGGAAATAATATTTATTCAAAATTTTGGGTTGTTACAATCTTCCCCCATTAAGAAATTGCGTCCTCACAATTTTTAAAATCGGGATTGGAAATTTCATTGAAAGTCCCACATCAGAAAATAGTCAGTAACACTATTACTTTAAAAGAAAGAAAGGGAAGTAAAAAGGTCACCCGAGTTAACCCATTCTAGGATTCCATGTAGGAAAACATGGACATGGAGGAGAAAACAAAGGGTCACGTTCTAAGGGAGAGTGATAGAAAACATTATTAGGAGAAAGTTAACCATGAGAAAATCACAAACTTATGATGTGTGTAAACAGTCTTTGATTACCTAGTAGGAAATGTAAACCAACAATGTTTTTGTTTTACGTTCCATTTCATAATTTTGAGGAATTCATTTACTACATAGAACAAAAACATAAGGAAATATACCTACCTTCAAGTAGAGTTTCATCCTTTAATAAGTTTCTACCAAAACAAATCTTTTCTCCAAACGATGAGCATTCAAAACTACTTGGTCTCATCAAAGCACAAGAATCATCTTCCAGAGAATCATATAATCCACCAAAGATTAACTATCTATTTCTTATATTATCCCAAAAATAGAAAGGGTAAGATAAAAGAACTCTTCAAAAAGAAAGAATCCCATTGGAAGGGAATCTTCTTTAAATCTTCAAAATTCCACGGTACTACCCAAAGTTCATCATAGACCATTCCATAAATAACTATCCTTAAAATTCCTCAAAATAAACCAAACTAAGATTGAAACCCAAATACAAGAAGGATTTGATAACATATTATTCCAAAATAAACTTCATCATTCATCTCCAAACAACATCAATCACTCCTAACATCTTATAACAAAAGAAGCTAACCTAAACATATTTTCCCCAAGATAGGTTAATCATTTCCATAAGTAACCTAAATTACTATAAGTCCACCTTAAATTCATCTATTCTTCAAAATATAAGTCAACCTTTACTCCTCAAAGAAAATACCATATTAATCTATTTACCTTGATCAAATAGGGTTCTCAAAATAGTGAACGTCTTCCAAAATAATAATCATCTTTTAATCCCCTAATCACCCTTTTTTTAAGAATGATAGCTTCACTATATCAACATGTGGTACATAACAATATATGTTTTCCTTAATGATATAAAATCATATTAGGTAGTGACTCGATGATCTTAGAAAACATAAAAGATATGCTCATAGAGCACGAACTAAAATACAACATGACATAGACAATTATTGCGAAGAAGTTACATGTACTTCAGTCATCATGATCCATCTCAGCATAGGACTTGGATTGTTCCCTTATCCTCAAAGATTGTTGATGCTCATCATGATTCTCATCCATTCCAAGATATCATTGCCTTGGATAATGTCTAACTTCTCAACATTTACGACATCGAAATGTATAAGGTACATTAGATTGAACCTTATCTCCATTCATCACATTATCTATTTTTTTAAAGCAATTGGCTAATTTATGCCCTATCTTCCCACACTTAAAACATATCCCGGTTCCTTTGTGACATTCTCCTTGGTGCCTCTTCCCACACTTTTTTCAGAAAAGAAATTGGGTCTTCTTTCCCTGGTCAACTTTATCAGAAGAACATCCTTGATACTTTGTCTTCTTCTTCCTTGATGAATTTGGGCATTCAACTAGGTACCAATTATTAATTGTGATTTTTGATAGCTGTTTTGGCATAATCATAATATGTTCAACTTTATCTTTCGTCATCTTTGTCACATTAATGGGGAAATCGTCAAATTTCCTATCACATTGGTTGTTGGGACATGATCTTCCATTTCCTGCCATTAACTAAGAAAAGAACTTATAATTAGGGGGCTTAAATACTTAGCCAATAATCATGAAAAGGAAACTTAAAGCATAGAAGGATAAACTTGTAGAAGAAAATTATACCCTAACTTGTGATCCCCTAGGTCCCAATATAGGTTATCCATGATCATATATTCTTATGTGAATCTTTATTTTATTTTATCTATGTTCCTTTAATAATGGTTCATACTAAGCTTATGAATTTACCAAAGCATATCCCCCGGGAGTGTCGTAACCAAGAGTGCAGTAAGGCCCGTTGTCATGTACCAGTTCCTATTTGAGTCTAGCTCAAAGCGGTGTTTTCAGGTTTTACCCCTATGTACATATGTGCCAGAGCCACCTCTACCTGCTCGTATCCAGATAGGGATGTATTTACTTGGCAACCACTTACTCAATACTCACCAAAATACCAGGAAGATACCCTATATATAAACTTTTCTAAAGGCTTATTCCTAAAGTTTTAATATCCTAATTTCCACAAATAACTAAACCATCCTTTGATACCAACTATAACATTTCGCCTTTTTATCACTAAACTTTCAGTACATTATACAAAACTGAGGATCTTTAAGGTTTAGTGTCTTGGAAACCAGGAACTTAAAACATGAAAACATAAAACATTCTTCTTAAACACTTGAAAGGATTATCCTTATGTTCATCCTAGGTTCATTACTGCATATCCTAACATGGGGACATATATCAAAAGAAAGGGTGAGCAGAAGGCTCAGTAAGGGAAATAAGGGAAACATTTAACATGTGAACTTGAGATACATTAATAAAGTCATGAAAAGAACTGTAAGGCACGAGAAAGAAATCATGAGGAATATCATAATAAAAAATAATGTTTTTCATAACTTAAAGATGTGGCTACAACATTTTACAAATAAAATCATTTTTGTTTCACCAAGGTCCATCACCAAGGTGTCAATAAAAATTACCAAGGTTATTCACCAAGGTATCAGTCTAAATGGTCATCTCTAAAGATTAAGTCTTTACCCAATGCATTGGAGCACTTTCAGGGAGCACCCTTAATTTGTCTTTATTATCATGTGATCCACATATATCATCATAAATCATTTCATAAACAACCCATATAGCATAAAAGAAATGGGTTTTATTTCATAATCATAACGTTTTAAAAACTGCTTTAAAGACATGATCTTTATGTCACTTTAAACCCACGGAAAGGGAAAGCGGGTCTCATGTATGTAAATCCCAGAATTTAAAATAGAACATTTAGGTATATATGTGAATACCCCTTTAGAAGAAAGAGCTTTGAGTATTCACTTAATAAAATAAATGAATTTGATAATAATAGAGAGACATTTTAAGACGGAAATTCTGCAGCATAACAGCTATGTTACGAGGTTTTAGAAAACATTGAAAAGAGAGGGGACATGGGTCACCCACTCATAAATGATCCATAAAACAGTAGGGGACAGAATATAAAGGATTTAAGAAATTGGTAATGAAATTTAAAAGATATACCATATGAAATGAAGAACATGAAAGGAAGACAAAAATAAGATTTCTCTTATGAAAATTCGGCAGCCTAACGGCGTCACTTAAACTTCAAAAAAATGAATTGATGAGATCAAATAGGGTCTCTCATAATATGAACATAAAAGATCAGTAAGATAGATATAGAGATCATACCCCAATATAATAAAAAGTAACTTGAAAGACTTGACATGAAAGCAGAACTTTGAAAAATCAGAAAGGTGAACGAATCCCTTAAAAATTCGGCAGCCTAACGGCGCCACTTAAACATTCTTAAAACGAATTGATGAGAGCAAGAGGGGGTATCTCATCATATGAACATGAAAAGGGAATTAAGATGAATATAAAAGAACATCCTCCAATATAATAACATGGATCATAAAAGAAATGACATAAAAGAGATTGCTTGAAAAGAAAGAGAGAGGTCGGATCCCTTACCTTAAAACGTAACTCTTAAAACTCAAAGGTTGGGACCTTGAGGGCTTGGGGGCACCTTGAGAGGACTCCTTGGGAGGTAATGAGACCAGAGCTTCTTTGAGGGAGAGTTGGGAGTGAAAACTAAAGGAGGAAAGGATGGGTATTTATCGGGAATGTGAGGGGACAAGGCATCAATGGCCAAGGGACACCACACAAGTGGTTTTCTCAAAACCATGGGCTCTCCCATGGTATTTCTCATGTAGTTAGGCCACATGGGTCCCCCCATACAATAATTCATCACCTTTGGTCGGCCAACCATTAAAATATCTCATGACATCATCATGACACAGTTATGATGTCATTAAACATACCGAAACCCTAAAACTGTATTTTTACTATTCACTGAAAATTCAACTTTCTCAGAAAAATCCCAAAATTTTACCTTAACCAAATATCAATGCTTCGATTTCAAAAATGAACTCCATTTTATAAAAATAATTTTCTAAATATTTTTAATTTAATTTTTAAATAAATACACTATTCACCGAAAATTCATTTTTTTCAGAAAAATCCCCAAAAATTACCTTAACATAATATCGATACTCTGAGTTCAAAAATGAAATTAATTTTATAAAAATAATTTTCTATATATTTTTAATTTAATTTTTAATTAAAAAACACTATTCACCTGGAAAAACTAATACTTGACTAATAATTTCTGAAACAGTTATTTACCTATTTTATTGAATCACATTACTTAATCAAGGTGCCTAGATTATATTAATACTTTCTTTTAGTGAGATTACTAATCCATTTGGTCACATTACTAATCCTAAGCATAAAATCACTATTCATAATTTACTATTCATCAAAAATCAAGTTGATCTTATTAGACTCTAAATTTCGTACTGAACATAATTGTAGAAGACCATTTTTTGAAAATCATTACACATTTTTAATTATTTAAGGTTTACATAAACATTTTTAAAATATACTTTTTCTAAAATTAATCAAAAATATGCATACTATATTTATCCGGTCATTTAAAAATTCATAAACTTCATCATAAGAAGAAATTGAAATTTTTATTTAAAACAAAGGATTACACAAGGCAGTTACAGTATCCTTATATAGCCCCTTATCACATCAGCATAGGACCTGAGTGTAAGGTGTGCTAAGGTGAGAGAATTTGAGGGAGGCTCGGCCAACATCGCACGAGTAGTAATTTCTATCAGTTTGAACTTTTCGCGAAGGAGATTATGTTCTAGCTTCACACGATGAATTTCAGCTTGGGTTTGGTCCAGAGCAAATCCCAGTGGTGCTACCTCCTTACCAAGTTCTATTAGATGGGATTCGATCGGTCCAAGACTACTAGGTGAGGCCATCAAATCTTCTTTCTATATTAATTAACCAAGATCACTTGTATTTAGAGACAATAATCAAAACATTTAGTTTCCAGCGGTCATATTGACCAACGATCATATAACAGTCAAAACCCAACAGTCTCATTTTAATTATACTCATGTTATCAAATGAAACAGTTTTGTTGAGTATAAAATAACACACAAAATTAGGAAACAATATTTATTCAAAATTTCGGGTCATTACACGCGCAGGGTTAAAAACACCTATAAATAGAAGGTGATCCCCTCTCATTAAAAGGTAGGCTTGACACTTATAAAAATCTCGAGCTCTAACGCACAGAAAAATTGAAGTATAGAGTGGTGTATGAAAAGAATAAGTGGTGCACGAAAAAGAAATGGTTGCGTGAAAAAATGGAAGTTCTGCGTGAAAAAGGAGAGTTGTGTGAAAAGGATTTTTTGCGCCAAAAGATAATTTTACATGAAAGGTTTTATTTTTACGCACAATCCACCTAGAAGGGTGTGCGAAAAAATTAGGGGTCCCGCAAGCCTTTTATAGGTGTCTAGCACTCTCGAAGCGGCTTTGCGAAGAAGGAAGTACCATAAACCGTTCAGTTTTATGAAGAGAAGTTGTTTCGTACACACATGACTGGCGTTTGACACCCTCGTTGTGCTTTGCGAAGAGAATAAGAACAGTAATTATAACTAAACTTAGATCTGAATAGAAATAAATAAGTATATTGATACACTTAGGTGTTGGTATTTAGAATGAAAGGAAGAGAAGAAGAAGAAGAATAGAGTTTGACCAACTAAAGATTGTGAATTATTTAGGGCAGTACAATTGTAATGATTGCTTGAACGATCAAAAAGTATTTTTGTGATTCTGGCCAAGAAGAGTAGAAGAGTGAATACAAAAGAGCATCAATTCAGGACTCTGATGCAAGTAATGTCACATGCTGAATAGGAGACAAAGACTTCCATAATTATCTTTTGAAGAGACCTTCACGTCTATAAACTAAGTGGGACTTCACCCAAGGTAGTGAGCCTGGGGGAGTCAACGGAAGTGACCCGAGGGATGCAGTGAGTTATCCCTAAATATTTGTGAAGTCAGTAAGCCTGGGATATAGTGACTATTCATGAACCTTTGTAATCCACAACTAGTGAAGATTATTTGAATTTGGTACGACCGAAAACCTGTCGGAGTATGCTCCTTAGACGTAGCCCTTAGTGGAGAACCAAGTAAAAAGTGTTGTGTTCTCCTTATGTGTGCTTTAATTACTACACATATCCATCATACAGGTTTAAACAGGTTTCTACCAACGTGGGAACAATATCCAGGAAATAAGAGAAAAAGTTGACACTCTGATTCACCCCCCCCCCCCCCCTCAGGGTGGTCTAGGGTCCTTCAAAATGGTTGTTCCATTGATATAATAAAATTTTAGTATACTATTTATACAATTTAATTATATTATTATGTCTTGAATAGGTTTGGAAGAAAAATTTTAACAAGAAAAGGATAAGGATTACGTAATACTCACATTGGTACCTTGAGCTTTCTCTTGAAAGTCTCCTTGGAAATAAAGGGCATAAGATAAATAATTGATACTAAAGGATTATTAACATGAGATAGGATTATAATAGGATAAAAATTTAAGATTTTAATAAATAATTCAAAGTAATAGGTTTGGCGTGAATTTGAAGAAGTGTTACCCTTTATAAGTGAAGAAAAGGGTTTTTTATAACCCCCATTATTTTTAAATAATGAAATGACACTATTCAAGGGTTAAAGACTCCAAAAGTGATAAATAATTGATTGTGGTGTTTGATAAGGTATATAAATACTCTACTTATCATTTTAATACATATTTTAAATAAGTTTCAAGTCATTTACCAATATTTTTTATATTTTATGGTTTTTATTTTTACCTAGGTAACTAGTTTTTATCAAAGTAATATATGTTTTAATAAAAATATAAAATAAACACTATTAAAAAATTTAGGTGTGATGAACCTAAATTTAAAATAAATTTCATCCAATTAAATTTCTAAATTATATAAAATTAACTTTTAAATTAAAACATTAAATATATTGAAAAAGCATTTAGTAAAAAATGTTGTTTCTACCATCAAGTGTTCTTAATCTTACTTAGTAATTATTCACTATTTAATGAGTGATAATATATTTATATATATGTTTAGAAATTATATTAAAGTGTTTTTTGAGAATTTATTATTCAAATTTATTTGATAAAAAATTATATAGTATTAATAAAATAATTCTTTAAAAATAATTATTTTGTCATTATCATGGTCATTAGCTTTAATCATAGTAATTGTACATTTATGCCCAAAAATAAAATTGATTTTACTATATAACATTATCATGTTGATCTAAAATATTAAATCCATTTCAATTGATTCAATTTCTATAATTTATTAAAACTGTTTTTTAATACAAATGAATAAAAATTGTTTTTATAGTAAAAAATTACTTAAGTTTCCAAAATGTTAATGATGGATTTTATAAAATCAACATATTATTTTTAAATTAATTATATTAATTATTAAATATATATCATTTATATAAAAAAGTATTAATAAAATTATAATTCATTATTTTGTTAATATAATGTCATAAAATTGATAGTTTTTTGTAAAATTGGTATTTTCACTTTTTACCAAAAAATATTATCATAGAAAAAACTCATAAATTCAACATAAGCTAATTCAATTATGTGGAATTAAAAAATAAATTTTATTTTTTAAAATTAAAATTCTAAAATTTATAAATTTTAATTTTAAATGAAATATCAATATATACATATATATATATATTGCTTTTATTGAATTAATATTTTAAAAACATTAAGTGTTCTTGATAACATTTTCTATGAATTTTATAATTGATTACAATATTGTTTTTATTTATTATGGGTTTATTATTCTTAAATTTTCTTAATAATAAATACTTCATGACTCATTTTATTTTAGTGTTTTGTGTAGAGGATGTTATCAATCATAGTATTAATTATTTTTAATGATCATGGGTTGTTAAAATATTTATTAGCTCACATGGTATAATCGGGTCAAAAAAGTTAGTATAACCTAAACAAAATATGTCACTAAGCTACATGGGTTCCCATGACTTATCAAATGGAAAGGGATAATTAAAATAAGAAAATAGATTGGTGCATACATGAAATTTTATAACATTAAGCCTCATCCCACCACCAATTCCCTCACATGAAATAATACCTTTCACATCAATCAGCATCACATAATAATAACAATCAATGTACCTCCCAAAATGGGTCAAAATTAAATGAAAATCACATGAAAAGGGGGATCATAATTGGTTAAAAATAATTAATTGTATCACTTTATAAAAATACAACTAGGAATTTAATTCCAACAAAGAAAACTATATCATAAAAATTATTTGAAAAAAAACAAGACTTGATACTTTGAATACACCACTTTCCTCCTTTAAGAGTCACTTAAAATCCAAAATTATTTTTTGGTTTAAAAAACTCCCTTTAAATATGGGTTACTTCCTTTATAAAACAACACAAGAATATAAACCTTATTTTAAACTTAAAATTAGTTTGAAACAGACACTTAATAATTTTCTCAAACACTTGGAATTCACAAACATTTTAGTTCAAAATGAACATATAAAATCCATTGAAATCAACAATTCCAAGTCAAGAAAATGTATGAATAATTTAACAAACACCTCATGGGAAACAATTATACACGTATCTTGATAATAAAATGGTTTTAGAAAACCAAATAATTCCACGACCCATTAAATGAAATAATTTTAATGAAACACCTACCTAATTCAAGTCGAAAAAAGTCTTAAAACACTACCTTCAAAAAAAGAGGCTAAAACAAGAAAGGAAATTACATTTAGACACCCTATATAACTAAATTACCTTGATTAGGACCATAAAAAACTCTAAATACATCCCATATAGTTATTAGTTTTCTGGGGAGAAAAGATAGTTGAGAGGACATAGAAGAAGGGGGTGAAAGAAGGAAAAAAGGAGGAACTGGTTTTCCAAAATTGCATGAATCCAAGATGTAGAGGTAAAAAAATAAAGGATAAGGGAGTTTAAGATCCCTTGATCACACCTCACATTTTGATTAATGAGAGAGAATAGAATATAGGGGATAAAAATAAAAACAAAACTATAGGAGTACTATAGAAAATTCATAAAATTAAAACCAGATGGACAGCCACCATGGCATAGTCATATCCACCATGGTATAGTGCCCCCACCTAGACACCCACCATGATACAGTGAATGCATCTTCAACATGGTTTATCTCCTCTAGTAAAAAACCCAAACCTCAACCTTTTATCCACTGTAATGGGGATCTCTTGATCCATGGGGAAAATTTCCACTCAACACCCTTCCATGACATAGTGAAACTGGATATAGTTTGTTTCTGAAATTTCACACAAAGATAAGGATATTCCCTTACCAAAAAAATGATACCCTCTATGGTGTATCCACCACATTTCTTCATTTTCCTCCCCTTTCTAGCACCACCATAGTGTAGCCACACCCCCACATGTTGTGTTCATACCCCAAATCCAAAAAAATGACAAAGGCATGGAAATACCTTCACTACAAAATAACCACCTTCCACTATACAAGCTCTCTACTACAATGTGCTCCATTGAATCTAAAAAATACAAAACTCAAAAAACATAAAAACTCTAAATACATCAATAATGCCTCAAAATTATATAGTATTAAACACTAAAATGACATGGTGGTATCACAATTATCCCCACTATGCCACTTTCTTCCCATAAAAAGTCATGGGAAAAAGTAAAAGAAACAAGAAATCAAAACCGCCACACCCCAAATATAAGAGGTGGGATCGTTGGGGAAAATTTCAATAGGTCTAGTGAGTAATATTGTTGGACAAACAAAACTCCTCAAAATCAATAGGATCAATCTTCACGCATCACTGACATCTCTAAGAAAAAATATACACCATACTCACAGATCTTTGAGACTTATAGTAGGTCTCCCAACCAATTATAATTCTTATATAGTTTTGAGATAAAATAAAAATTCTTCTATAATAATCTTATCACCAAAAAATCATGTTTCCTAAAAATTACTCAATGGAAACAATATTCCACTATTAACCACAACTAACCTTCCAAGAAGGGATCCATGTCTCTAGAATAGAAACACAACCCAAATAAGAAACCGAGGGCCAAAGTAATAGTCAAAAAATTCATCATCAAACCATAGAATAAAAATTTAAATGATTTATCCATCTAAAAATACATGCCTCAATAATACACAACAAGTAATCTAACCTCGGGTCACAAAAAAAGGGTAAATAACTTGGTAATGGGATTATGGAACACCCTCTTAAAGTGAACCTAGAAGAGAACCCAACCTAATAGAACTATCACTCTAACTATTAACATTCCACTATTCCTAATTACATAATCACATAGCCAAGGCTTCCCATGATAAAATTATCACAATCCAAGGATTGACACATAGATATCATCACACAAAAATCTCAATATGCTTAATAAACCAACGATTTATAGACACAACCACAAAAATCAATGCTTATCCATGAAAAGGTAGAGGAAATACCTAATAATTCTATAATAAATAACAATACTCAACATCACCAGAAACTCTAAACTCAATTGTCATAAACCTAAAAATAAATTAAAATATAGATCACACTGAAGAAGTATTCTCACATGAAGTAATAGGACTCAAATAAAACATACCCTCATCCATTTGAATTCTCATCTCAATATCAAGTCTCATATGATCTAATTTCACCATTGAAGTGTTAAGTTTGAAGTTTTACTTCTTACTTTTCCATTCCTTTAGTTTTTTAAATCATAAAAAATTATAAAAACAATGTTTACTAGATTTTTATGTCCCAAGTGTTTAAGTATTTTTTTGTAGAAAACATTATTTTCTACCATGCATAGTAATATTTCTAATGAATTACGAATATAAACTTTATATTATTCTATATTATCCATCAAACTGAAGGTACATCCAATCCATTAGAATTACCTTTGTTCCAACCAGTGATTAAACTTATGTCTTGTCTTCCTGGCTGAAAAAAGTAATGACCATCATACTAACCTTGGTACTGATACATCGGAAAAACCCTCATTTAGTTCAATCATATTGATAATTAATAAGAATGTTTATCAGGATGACTAAAGTTTATAATTGGAGTATATAATAATTGTTTCTATCATAATGAATACTTTTAGCATTGTAATGGTGCTAAAAAATGAAATCATACATTTAGTTATTCTAAAAAAATTGTGAGCCTTCAAGGATACATCTATATGAGGTTATTGTAGCTAACTTGGAAATATGCCCATTGGATCTTTACCTATAAATATCCAGTCATTTTAATAGTTGGGAGCTAAAACATTTCGCAACTCAAGTATTATAAAGTTTTCTTTGTGGGAAAATTTAAATCTTATTCATTGTAATACTTTAGAGATTTTTCATTTTAAGGAATCCTTGTAAAGGTTGCTTTATTTTTCAACATTTTACATTTTTATTCTACATCTGATCATTGTTACAATCGAGGGCTTCAAGGGAAATAAATATGGTGAATATAATCCATAATATCGAAGGATTCTGAGGCTAGGAAGACAAATGGGATTTCGACGATAGGAAGATAGAACCTATTTCAATTATCGTATCGAGGGATTTCTTCATAAGGAAAGGCAGACTTTATAGTAAGTATAAAACTGCAAATTCTATTATACAAGGTTATTTAATACCTTTACTCTTAAATTTAAGAGTAAAATATTTTAATATATCTTGTAATTCATTCTTACTTTTATAAGCTATGTATTTCTTGTTTGTACAAGATCTATTTTTTCATTGTGCATGTTTTAGAAAGTTAGTCTTCGTACATATCTTTCTAACAAAACATTTTATCGATACAAATACAAAACTAATAAAAACATGCTCTGATATAATTAGATAATTTATGATTATGATTCAAACATTCTAATCATTGGATAAATTCTGAGTCCAATATTTTTTACTTTAATAGGTATTGTGTTTTTTTATTTAATGGTTTTAAACTAAAATTCACCCCCTATCTTGTAAGTATATCCATCTAAGATACTCTTATAATCCAAAAATTGGTATCATATAAGGTTTCTATTGTTATATCATTCTAATTTTTTACTTATTCTATAAACTGTAAGTTTTATTATGTTTTTTATAAACTCCTTGTTTTTAAATTGTGTTTACACTAATGTATTTTTATAGAAAATAATTTTTGTTCTTGTTAAGATGGAAGATATGAATATTAGATCTGTTGATAATATAAATCCTAGTCAACCACCTATCTTTTATAGGAATAACTAGGAGTATTAGAGAAATATACTGAAAAAATTTTTGATCAATGCTGGAGTTGATAATTTCTAAATGACTATTAGAAAGTATAAGATTTCTAATAAGGAAGTTTCTACTTTCACTAATGTTGAGAAGTTCAAATATCGGTTGAACTATCAATTCATAAATACTTTATTATATTCTATGAAAAGTAATATCTATAGTCAGATATCATCTTGTGAAGCTACCAATTGTATTTGGATTAAATTGGAAGTATGACATTAAGGTACATCTAAAGACATTGAAATAATAATATCCATTCTAAGAGAGGATTACCAAGCCCTTTATTTTATACCTAGTGAGATAGTTTCCAAGATATACCAAAGTTTCATAAAAATTATCAATATTTTATAGTCTCTAGGTGAAAAATGTCTTGATGATGATATTTTGGTTGAAAAGATTATTGATATAATTCCCAATGAGTGGGAATCTAAAAAAGATGTTGTTGATGACACAAGAATGATTATTAATCTTACCCTTGAAGATCCGATTGGAAATCTCATGAAATATGAAGTGTGATTAAATAGAGATGATTAAAAATATAAAAAGAAAAATGGTGGAATTTATTTTACCACAACATCTATTGTTCCTACTAAATTTCAGTCGGTATGAAAACTAGTAAAGTATCCAAGAAAGAATAAAGTTATTGTTAAATCAGGTTATAGTTCATCAGAACATTCTGAAAATGATTTGGATAATATTTAGAGAATTATCGACAATATATTTGAGAAGAAATATTTCCAATACATATATAAAAAAGGTCATAAGGATAAAAGTGACAAGAAGGATTTTTAGGTTACCTATTATGAATTCAAGAAAGATGGAGACATCTGACCTGATTTTCCTAAGCTAAAAGAAAAGATAAAAAGGAAATAAATTCTGATATAAATGTCATGAAATATTATAATTTTAAAGGAAATAAAGTTATTAAATCTTCTAACAGATCAGGTGATAGTGGTGGATATTCATTTGAAAATTATTCTAATAATAAAAGTTCCAGATAGAGGAACATTGGTATTTTTGAAAAAGTATCTATGGTAAATAAACATTTTACGGAAAAAGTACATATTGTTGATCCCTTAAAAACTTATCTTTAAATGAAAATTACCCTGAATCTGATAGTGATAAAACAAATCATCTTTTAATGAATAACTAACCTTAGTAGAAGATAATACTTTTCCTAGTTATGATGAAGTTTCTAGGTTTGAAAAAATACTTTAAAATGAAAATTGAAAAATTTGTAAAAAACTTGATAATGCTAAAGAAAAACTTCTAAAGAAAGATTCAAGAATGACACTTATAAATAATAAAAAAATATAATTTTCTAAATATATTGATAAAACTAACTTTGAAAAAGATAGTATTTCAAAATAACTTGAGAAAACTATTTCTGAGAAAAATAGTTTACAAAATAATGTTGATAAAATTAGTTCTAATACTATTACTAATAAGGATAAAAACTTAGTTTTCAAACTAAAATCTGAAATTTATAGTTTGAAGAAACATTTATCAATGTTTACCACTGGTAAGGAAAACTTTGATAAAATTTATAATCAAATTAAACCTTATAGTTATAATACTATAATGGGTTAAACATATAAAAACTTCTTTTTAGTAACAATAACTTTGTTCCTAAAAGTGAACCGTTTTTCACTAAGTTCCAATGTAGTGGAAATTGGAAGAAATTTTGTTATTTAAAAGGAGTCTAATCTTTTGGACATCATAAAGATTATTTTTACAAGGAAATTATATTTGTCCAAAACAATAATATTAGAAAAATTTGGTTACCCAAAATATTATTTTCTGATAATAGTGGACCCAAAAAGGTTTGGGTTTTGAAAAACTAAATTTTTTTCCATGAAAATAAATATAGTACCAACAAAAAAATATTTGGTACATGGATAGTGGTTTATATAGACATATGATTGGAAACAAATATTTCTTTAAGAGTATTATCAAGAATAAAGGTGGAAAAGTAACTTTCATAGATAATTTTCAAGGAGAAATCAATGGTATAGGTAACATTATACTTCTTATAAAAACTTTTAAATGTTTTATTTGTAGTAGGAATTGAGCGTAACCTCATAAGAATAATTCAAATATTTTATAAAGGTTACCTTGTGAAATTTAGAAATGATAAATGTATAGTAAAAATTTCCAAGGATGAATTTATTCTTTCTTCCAATCGGCGTGGTAATGTTTACACACTAAACTTAAAAGAACTTAGAAACCAAGAATTACCATGCATTAGTGCAATAAAAGATCAATATTTGTTATCAAATAGAATGTTAGGGCATTGTAACCTTAGAACTTTAGAAATGTTGACTAGGAAAGGACTTGTTTAGGATCTACCAGAACTTAGGTTTGATAATTCTAAAATCTGTGACCTTTATCAATAAGGTAAGAAATTTAAGTCATGTTTTAAATCTATTAGTAAAGTATTAACATCTGATTCTTTACAGTTAGTTTACATGAACTTATTTGGTCTTACACAAACTAGAAGTATTGGTGTAAAATACTATATATATGTCATAGTTTATGATTACACTAGATACACATGGGTCTATTTTCTTACAAATAAATCTAAAGTCTTTAGTTATTTTAAAACTTTTGTAGCCAGAGTTAAAAATGAGAAAAACCTATCATTGATAATTATTTGTAGTGATCATGGTAGAGATTTTAAAAATTATTATTTTGAAACTTTTTATAGTAAGAAAGGTGTAGAACATAAATTTTCAATACCAAAAACCCCCAAAAAATGGTGTAGTCGAAAGAAGAAATAGAATTTTTTAAGAGATTACTAGAACCATGTTGAGTGAATTATCAGTTGCTAAAAAAATTTGGGATGAAGCGGTTAGTACTTCCTGTTATACTATAAATCAAGTTTTAATTAATCATTTTCTTAATAAAACTCCTTATGAGTTGTGGACAAGAATAAAATCAAAAGTTTCTTACTTTAACTTTTTTTGATGAAAATTATTCATTCAAAATACTAAAGATAATCTACATAAGTTTTAACCAAAATCCAATGAAGGAATACTTTTAGGTTATTCCACTACTAGTAAGACTTATAGAGTTTTTAATAAAAAATCTTGTACTTTTAAGAAATCAATACACGTTAAGTTTTATGAAATTAATCCTTTTTTTTCAAACAACCCCAACCTACATCCTGAGATGTTATTTCTAAAATTGATTTTCAGCCTGAGTTAGAAAGTTATTTTAATAAGGAAATAACTCAAGAATATTTTTTTGAAGCTAGTCCTCAATAATATTTTCCACCTATTATTGAAAAATAGACTTTTGAAAACCCAATAAGTTAGTTGTTTCTTAGGAATCATCCTAATGAATGTATAATTGGTGATGTTGATCAACTAGTTTGGACTATAATTTCTTTGAGAAATGAAATTGATCATCTATATTTCTTATCTCAATTCAATCTTAATAATCCTAATGAAGATTTAGGTGATGAGGATTTTATAAAAGTAATTCAATATTAACTCAATGAGTTTGAAAGGAATGAGTTCTGGACTTTAGTTAAATGGGCTAAAGAAACTTCTATAATTGGAGCAAAATAGGTTTTTTGGAATAAATATGATCAAAATTGAATAATAGTTAAAAATAGATATAGAATTTTTGATAAAGGATATAACCAACAATAAGAAATAGACTATGAAGAAATATATGCATTGTTAGCTAGAGTTGAATCTATTAAAATACTTCTAGCCTTTACAGCAGTCATTAATTTCAACCTATTTAAAATAGATGTGAAGTGTGCTTTTCATAATGGATATGTTTAGGATGAAGTTTATGTTAATAAATCTCTAGTTTTGACAATAAAAAATATCTTGAATATTTCTATAAACTTACCAAAGTAATATATGGACTTAAATAATCCCCTAGAGCTTGGTATGATTGGTTAACAAGATTTTTGTTACAAAACATTTTTTTAAGGGAGTTAGAGATCCAAATATTTTTATAAAATAATTAAATAAAAACATTATGGTTGTACAAATATATTTTTATGACATTATATTTGGTTCAACTCAAAAATAATTAATAGGTTACTTTTCAGATCTTATGAAGTCTAAGTTTGAAAAGAGTATGATGGGTGAGTTAGCATATTTACTTGGTTTCCAAATTTCAAAAAAAAACAGAAGATAATTTTTTATCTCAATATAACTATATAAAATATTTACTTAATAAATTTGGGTATGAAAATACTAAAAGTATTAGTACTACCATTGGTACCTCCAATACTTTGGATCTTGATGAGTCTGTGAAACCGGTTGATCAGAAAACTTTTAGAGGTATGATTCGTAGTTTACTTTACTAAACTATTATTCATATAGATTTAATGTGTTCGATATTCTTATGATCTAGATAGAAATAAAATATAAAATAATCTCATCTTAAAGCTGTAAAATGAATCTATCATTATCTTAAGGTAACTATGGATTTATGATTATTCTATTCTTTTGGAAATTTTCTTAAACTGAAAAGTATTTTGGATGCTGAATTTGGTGGATATAGAATGGATATGAAAAGTAAATCTGGAACTTTTTATTTTGTAGTTGAATCTATAGTTTCTTGGTCTTGTAAGAAATAACACATAGTAGGACTTTCCACTACTGAAGTCGAATATGTGGCAGCTAGAATCTTTTGTGCTCAAGTGTTGTGGATACAACACACACTCACTAACTATGGCATGAGTTTTACTAAAACTAAAATACTTTGTGAAAAAAAAATCTATTGAATTAAATTAAAACCCAACACATCACTCATGTTATAAACACATTGATATAAGATATCACTTCCTTTTTGATCACACACTTAAAGGAGATGTAATTTTATAATTTATCAGAATGTAAGAACAACTTGCTAATATTTTTACTGAACCACATAGTTATGATAGATTTAAATACATTAAACAGAAGTTTTGAATGATCAATGTTAAGTGATCATTCATATATACTTATTGTTTACCCATATCCTTAAAATTAATATAATCCTTTTTATAAGGGTAGTATATATGTTTTTTTATAAAAACTTTTGTTTTTTAAAATTTTTATGTTTTCTAAAAAAAATTACCGTAATGACTTTTTCATACTCAGAAATTATTACAACCTATCATAATCATTTTTTATAATAAAACTATCATAATTGGTTTTTTGTAATAAAACTGTAACGTCCCGGATCTGGGTGCCACTCAATGGGTGCCCCAAACCCGGTTGATCACATAACCTCAAGCGCATTTCCCCAAATGCCAGAGGCTACTGACTAGCAGCGAGGGCCCAGGTCTGACAGTGGGGAAACTATGCCCTCATTTGTCAAAGTGTAGCACTATGGAGAAAATATAAACATACAAAATCAGAAGCAGTAAACAATACAAATATTGAAATGGACACAGTACTGAAGTAAAGAAATGACCTACAATCATATATAATGATGCAATATGTCCCTAAGTCTACGAAAGAATCCAAAAAAGGATACATTGCAATCTAAAATAATACAATACAAGAGACAAATACAGAAAAGCAAAATAAAACAGCGCAATTGGAACTCAGCAGAATCGCAAGCCTAAGCTTGGTCCCATGCTCTCCTACTCCTCCCCTAAAATCAAGTACCTGTATAGGGACCCTTGCCCTTATCTACACTTATAACAATATAATTTGTTTGGGATCAAGACATGACCCAAATAGGGTGTGAGAAATAAATCCCAGTAGGCAACCACCAAAGGTTCGTGCCCAACTGTTAGTGAATTTGTGCAACAACAGTGTGCAGTAATGAAAATGCAGTAAACTAGGAAGTACTAAAAAACAGCTACTCATAATAGTTCTATTTCCATTTAATTATTGTTTAACAATTCAATATAATTGAATTATAAGTTCTCGAGACTCAGCCTCAGTCGAAATTCTCCTATACAGTGTTGCAGCAAAACCACAACCATCTATCTAACAAGTACAAGGTAAAACAATACCAAGCCTATGCTTTATCTTGGTAGGTATAACATGTGAAATCACCAAAGTGAATATAAGAGTAAACAGATTCCTTAGAAATTAAAATCCTTACCCTCAGGTAAATAGAATCGAAACCCTCAGGTGATTTCCCTCAGGCTTAATGAATATTTCCCTCGGGCGTATGAGATAACGCCCTCAGACACAGAAGAAACTGCCCACAGGCATAAGATAAGTTGCCCTCATGATAAAAAAACACTTTCCCTCAGGCATGAGAAACACTACCCTTAGGCTAAACAAGAAACCGGGCCGAGCATAACACATAAACAAGAAATTATATATAGTTTCTCTCAATAAAACTCAAAGCATGCTAAATCACGGCATACCCTCGGGTATCCTAGCCAAACGGCTAAACAAGGGAAATGCACCCACGGGGTGGCCCTATATCCAAGCAATGATCCCAAACAGCAGTTTATAATTATTATCAGATTATCTATGTAATTATAGATATCATAATTAATCAAGGCCTCAACCATACAACACCCCAAACAAGGGCGCGTAGCACAACAGTACACAAAAACCACATGAAAATTGGAATTAAACATCAGACCACCTACCTTGATCTCCTCTGATCAATATACGGGAACGGTGCCTTCTGAAACGTCCAAAAATGACGTAGATATGGGATAAACGAAAATGAATTCAAACCCAAATAACTTCCCCTCGATAAATAATTGGAATGAAGGGTTAAGGAAGAGCGAAGAACTCACCTACACGGTTCAATCGAGACCGTCAGTGAAGGAAACTGAGTTCCGGTGTGCGGTCAGGAGTTCCTCCAAGCTCCGACCTTCTCTCTCGGTGCTCCAAACGTGTCCAATGCCTCTGCTGCCAAATGAGGAGGCTACTGCCCATTTTAAGCGATAAAAACAAACTACACAGTGTGTACTCCCAAGTACATGGTGTGTGCTTTTCATTTTTTAACTGTTCCTCTGACAGCTACTTTTCACCGCCACACTGTTCATCTGTCGACATGAGTACGGCGTGTATTTTTGAATACACGGCATGCACTTCTGCTCAGCTGGAGGCTACTCCCACCGCCTTACTGTTCACCTTCTGACTGATTACACAGTGTGTAAATTCCAAGTACACGGCGTGTAGTTAGTTTTTACACCCTTCATCGCTGACAGGCCTACACACCCTGTGTACTCATCCCACATGGCCAAAGTACACGGAGTGTGGAAAAGTACATGGCGTGTACCCACCAAATTTGAGATTTTTCCCCCATTTTCCATATTTTCTCAAAAAAACTCAAGGAAATAGGAAAAGAAGAAACTCGTACCTCAAGAATAAGAACCGGTTTCTTACAAACTTCCCCCCTTAAAGCAATTCATCCCCAAATTTCCCTCCCAAGGTTGGGGAAGATAAAGCTCAGAATAACTCTGGACACTGAGAACGTACATCGGTCTCCCAATCCTAGGTTTTGTCATGCACTCGTCCATGCTTCCATAGAACCCGTACGAGAGGAACTGACTGGCCTCAGAGAACCTTCATGCTCCTATCAACAATACAAATCAGATTCTCCTCAAAGGATGCATTAGCCAAAAGCTCAACCTCCTTGGGATGAAAGACGTGAGATTGGTCTGAGTGATAACAGCGCTCCTGAGATACATGGAAGATTTCATGCATGGACTGGTATCTCTGTGGTAACTGCAACCAATAGGAAACCGGCCCGACTCTCTCCAGAATCTCAAATGGCCGCACATACCTCGGTGAAAGTTTACCATGTCTCATGATTTTCCTATGTCCCAAACTCAGTGAAACATGCAAGAAAACCTAATCCCCATCCACGAACTCCAAGGGTCATCTGTGGAAATCAGCATAATACTTCTGATGAGGTTGTGCAATATTCATCCACTTCTGAATCAACCGGACCTTATTTGAAGTCTCCTTCATGAGACGTGGTCCCAGAAAAGCTGTCTCACCAGCCTCCAACCAGTATAGGGGTGATCAGCATGGCCTACCATATAAAGCCTCGTAATGTGTCATCTCAATAGTTTCTTAAAATCTTTTATTGTAGGAAAACTCGACCAAGAGTATGTGCTTATCCTAAGAGCCCCCAAAGTGCAGGACGTATGCTCGCAGCATGTCCTCTAGCACCTGTATCGTATGCTCTGACTGGCCATCAGTCTAAGGGTGGTAAGCTATGCTCAGAACCACCTGTGTACCCAGTAACCTCTAAAAACTCTTCCAGAAGCAAGACGTAAAGCGATCATCCCTATCTGATATGATAGAATGAGGAACCCCATGAAGAGGTACCACCTCTCAGATATAAAACTTTCTAATCTTGTCAACACCAAAGGTCTCCTTGATTAGAAAAAAATGAGCTACCTTCGTAAGTCTATCCACAAAAACCCACACGGCATCACTACCTTGAGGTGACCTCGGCAACTCGGTCACGAAATCCATCATGACATCATCTCATTTACACTCTGGAATGGGTAACTGCTATAACAGTCTGGCTGGACTCTGATGCTCCGCCTTCACCTACTGATAGGTGGAACTTCTCACAACAAAAATAGCTACTTCCCATTTCATACCCAGCCACCACTACTGATGTCTCAAGTCTCGGTACATCTTGGTAACTCTGGGATGCACTGACCAATCTGAAGCATGAAACTCCCGCATAAACTCCTCGCGTATATCCTTTAGAACCCACACTCATCCATGAACATGCAGTACCTCATCATCGTCTATCTTCCAAACAGTAGGAGGGTCCTCACTTGCCACTAAATCCCGTAGAACTAGGTCTTCAGAATCTGATAGTTGTCTCATCTTCACTCTATCTAGGGGAGGTAGAAGTCATAGCTAAAGAATAAGGATAGGCTCACCCCTGACTATCGTGCACCTCCAAATGCATCTCAGATAACAAAGCCATAAGCTGCCACTCACCAATGGCCTCTTTCACTTCCTGTAATTGAGTCCTCTTACTCAATGCGTTAGCAACTGATTTACCCTTATCTGGTGTATATGCCATCTCAAAGTCGAAGGACTGAAGGTATTCAACCCACCTTCGCTATCTCAGATTCAAGTCACATTGGGTAAAGATATTTTTGAGACTTTTGTGGTTCGTGAACACCACAAAATTCTCTCCCAAGAGATAATATCTCCAACAGTGTAACGCATGAACAACTTCAGCCAACTCAAGATCATGCACTGGGTAATTCCTCTCATGTGGCCTCAACTGCCAAGACTCATACGCAACCACTTGATCACCCTACATCAACACTGCTCTCATCCCAATACCTACTACATCATAGTAAACTATATAGCTCTTCCCTTGCTCTGGATGTATCAGGACTGGTGCTGATGTCAACCTTCCCTTCAACTCCTAAAAGGCTATCTTGCAAGCTTTTGACCAAATGAACTTCACACCCTTCTTAGTCAAACCTATCAACGGCGCTACTAAGTGGGAGAAATCCTGTATAAAGCACCTATAGAAACCAGCCAACCCCAAGAAACTCCATATCTCAAACACGTTCTTAGGCTACTCCTAGGAAACTACTACTCTCACTTTCTCTAGGTCAACTGCAACTCCTGAATCTGAGATAATATGACCCAGGAATTGAATCTAGTCCATCCAAAAGTGGCACTTTGAGATCTTGGAATATAGTCTATACTATCTCAGTGTACTCAGAATGATATCAAGATAGGTAGCATGGTCATGTCGAGTATGAGAGTAGACCAAGATATTTTCCATGATGACTACCACAAAAGAATCCAGATAATGGTGGAACACATGATTCATCAGAGCCATGAAAACTGCTGGCGTGTTCGTGAGACCGAACGGCATGACCAAGTACTCATATAGACCATATCTTCTCCAAAAATTTGTAAGCAGTATGTCGAATGGTCTAGCGCTTAACTGATGATATCCAGATCTCAAGTCAATCTTCAAGAACACTCGTGCTCCTCGAATTTGATCAAAAATATCAGCAATCCATGTCAATGGATACCGGTTCTTGATCATCAACCGGTTCAACATCCGATAATCCACACAAATTCTGAGGGTACCGTCTGCCTTCTTAGCAAACAGGACAGGAGAAACCCAAGGAGAAGTACTGGGACGGATGAAACCCTTTTCCTATAACTCGTCCAACTGCCTCTTGAGCTCCTACAACTCTGGTGTAGCCATCCTATAAGGAGGAATGGACACCGGTGCTGCTCTTGGCACATGCTCGATAGATAAATCCACCTCTCACTCTGGAGGAAGACCTGAAAAGTCATCTGAGAAGACTTCCCTAAAACAATAAACCACTAGAGGGAAATACGTCTGACAAGTTCCCTAGTCATCCAGATATAAACTCATAATCTGGTCCATCACTCCACCTTGCCCACGATGCTCGGGTCCATCTCAGCTCGCCTGGACATTCCATTCGCCCTTATATAGAAACTCTCCACCCTCTGGTGATGTGAAACTCACCCTGAGATGATAGAAATCTACAAAGGATCAAAAGGTACCAACCAGTTCATCCTATGAATGACTTCATATCTCATCATCTCTAAGACATAGAGGTCCCATAGAAAGTGACACCCACCCACCTATAAGGGGAACTCCATGCACTGATGCACACCAGTCGTTCTAGTCCCCAACGGAGTGTCGAGCATCATAATATCAGAAGAAGAAGAAACACAGAGCCTTAGCCTCTTCACAACAGGCACAGATATAAAGTTATGAATAACACCAGTGTCAAAAAGTACTAAAGACAAAACAGAAGCAACTAGAGTAGTACCTCTAGGAGTGGAAGGTCCGGGATCCTGCTTCTGTTGGGTCTGTTGCACTGTATATGCATGCCCAGTACCACGGCCCTATAACACAGCCCGGATACCCTAAACTGACCCTCCCTACTGTCTCTAAGATCCTGGCATCTGGCTACCACAGCCACGACCACCACCTCGGCCCGAAGGTCCCAACGTATCCCAATTCCCTGATTGGTAAAAAGATTTTGGCCCTACTCCTGCACGCAGAGTCTTCACATAACCCCTCTCACTATCCACTGGTGGAAACTTCCTTCAAAATCACTAAAGATGACCCATATTGCCGCAAGCTCGGCACTCCACTAGGTCACGTGGACCCTGAGGTCTCTTGTTCCCCTCTTTACCGCACTGGTATCACCTCACTTGGGCACCTGAAGAGATCTTCTGACGAGTACCACCACCGTTAGAGAAATTAATCTGCCTCTTTCTCTTACCGGTAGAAATAGTACCATAAAATGGTTTCGAACCACCCTAGTCTTCACCACTATCTTCCCATAGGTTTCGCTCAGTAATCAGTGCCTGGTTCACAATAGCATGCACTGTAGGCAACCTGAAAACGTTCACCAATGCTCAGATGTCATATCGAAGACCATCCTCAAAATGTTAAGCCTTCAACATCTCATAACTCACTAGAACAGATGCAAAGTTCTATAGCTTGGTGAAGTGGGAAGAATAATCCATCACTGACATAGCACCCTACTGCAGATTCATGAACACTTGAGCTCGATATTCCCTCAGATTCTCTGGAATGAAAAAGTCATAAATGACTGCCTAAAAATAATCCTATTCCATGTCTCTGTGGTGCTCATTCTGGGTGGTAACATCCCACCACCTCTTGGCAGAATCATGCAGCATGTATGTAGCGAGCTTGACCCTCCACCCACGAGGCATCTCCAGATGCTTGAAGATAGTCTGCATAGAACCCAACCAAGACTCTGCAACCTATGGTCCACCATCCCCTAAAAACGTAGGCGGATGCTGCTGCTATAATATACGAGTCAACTCTATCATAGATGTGGCATCTAGTGGTGCTCCCTGGAAGGTCTACATGAACCGCATGAAGCCTTCACAGAACTACACCTCCACGCCTATGTCCAGTATAATGACTGGCACCGCATCTAGCTCTACTAGAGGATCCATCAGAATCTCATGGCCTACCATCTCTAGAGTATACTTATTTCCACTCTCCTGGCAAACAACTCGTTGTCATCTCACCAGAATGACTCTACAAGGTCAAACACATGCCTTAGATCAAGATTATCAAGGACTAAGAACCAAAAGCATAAGGAGGGAACAAGGAAAATAAAACCTTCAAGTTTTCCAAAACATGACTTCACGGCGTGTATAATACCTACACAGTGTGTTTCCTCAAGTCATTCACATGGGAGTGTACTCTACTAGCACTGGTCGTGTAACACCCCAAAACACACGGCGTGTTGTCCACACACACGGCATGTACTTGATTTTTCTCTCCTACCCAAGTCCCTCTACATGGATTATCCACATGGATCTCTTTTAAACGAGACTACACAGTATGTACAAGGTCTACACGGCATGTACTCAGCAGGCTTCATCGACCCGTATTGTCCGTTACACAGCCGGGTACAAAGCTCATAATACACGGCGTGTACTTAGGGTACACGGCGTGTACTTAATTTTTTTCCATTTCTTCCAAAACAAGAATATTAAACGGCATGTAATCAAAACTACACGGTGTATATTCTGGGTTTTTCTAGACAGTAAGCCTCAGAAACTACTCTGGAGCCCAGAAAAACACTGAAACCAACACTAAAGTGCCAAATTCTGATCCGTGAGGGTCCATACTCCCCGTGAACCAAAGCTTGGCACCTTATGCATTTTATAACAAAGTAAAAAATTCAATGATCCACCAAATTCCGGTTGATGAGGGTCCATACTCCTCAAAAACCAAAGTTTGGCGTTCATTCACAGAACCTTCCATAATAATACCCTATCAAATAGCAGGTATTTAACAAAGCATCTATCACAATGGCATGCATTTTCTAGCACAACATCTATCACAACAACATGTAATTTCTAATGCACCTATATGGCATGGAAACTATGAATGGCATGTGATACTAACATGTGCCTAAATGATGCATGAGATGGAATACCCTCATCTCATCGGGTTGAAACTAAATAAAACCCAAGTATAAAAATATAAGCAGTACACCACAAGTGCATCACCCAATGGTGAAAATCAAATCAATTGTAAAATTGCAAAATCTGAAAAATTGAAACACGAGGTAAATTGGATTTTCCCTGTACAAGGGTTAGCTACTCCCAGGAAAATCTTATTACCAAGTACCTATTCCATCCTATCCCTGACTATAGGCTCCAAATAGTATGTAAAGAAGAAAAGAACCTGCCTCTGATACCACTTTGTAACATCCCGGATCTGGGTGCCACTCAATGGGTGCCCCGAACACAGTTGGTCACATGAACTCAAGCGTATTTCCCCAAACGCCAGAGGCTATCGACTAGCAGTGAGGGCTCAGGTCTGATAGTGGGAAAACTATGCCCTCATTTGTCAATGTGTAGCACAACAGAGAAAATTTAAATATACAAAAGCGGAAGCAGTAAACAATACCAATGCTGAAATGGAAACAGTACTGAATTAAATAAATTACCAACAGTCATATATAATGATGCAATATGTCCCTAAGTCTATGAAAGCAGCCAAAACAGGATACACTACAATCTACAATAATACAATACAAAGGAAAAATACAACAAATCAAAATAAAATAGCGCAGTAGGAACTCAGCGGTATTGCAAGCCTAAGCTCGGTCTCATGCTTTCCTACTCCTCTATAACAATCAAATACCTATATAGAGACCCTTTCCCTTATCTACACCTACAATAATATAATCTATTTGGGCCCAAGACATGACCCAAATAGGGTGTTATAAATAAATCTCAGTAGGCAACCATCAAAGTCCAATGCCCAACTATCAGTGAATTTGTGCAACAATAGTGTGCAGTAATGAAAATGCAGTAAACTAGGAATTACTCAAAAGCGTCTACTCCTACCAGTTACATTTACATTTAATTATTATTTAACAATTCAATATAATTGAATTATAAGTTCCCGAGACTCAGCCTCAGTCGATAGTCTCCTATACATTGCCGTAGTAAAACCAAAACTAGCTATCAAACAAGTACAAGGTAAAACAATACTAATCATGTTCTTTAGCTTGGTAGGTATAACATGTGAAATCACCACAGTGAATATATGAGTAAAGAGATTCCTCAATCATGAAAAACCTTACCCTCAAGTAAATAGAATCGAAACCATCGGGTTATTTCCCTCAGGCATAATGAATATTTCCCTCAGGCGTATGAGATAATGCCCTCAGGCATGGAAGCAACTGCCCACAGGCATAAGATAAGTTGCCCTCAGGGTAAAAAAACACTTTCCATTAGGAATGAGAAATACTTCCCTCGGGCTAAAAAAGAAACCAGGCCAAGCCCAACACATAAGCAAGCAATTATATACAGTTTCTCTCAAGAAAACTCAAAGCATGCTAAATCACAACATACCCTCGGGTATCCTGGCCAAATGGCTAAATAAGGGAAACACACCCACGGGGTGGCCCTCGATCCAAGAAATGATCCCAAACAGCAGTTTATAATTATCATCAGATTATCTATGCAATTCTACATATCATAATTAATCAAGGCCTCAGCCATACGACACACCAAACATGTGCGCGTAGCACAATGGTACACAAAAACCACATGATAGTTGGAATTAAACATCAGACCACCTTGATCTTCTCTGATCAATATATATGAACGGAACCTTCCAAAACGTCTGATAATGACATAGATCTTGGATAAACAAAAACGTGTTCAAACCCAAATAACTTCCCCTCAGGAAATAATTGGAAGGAAGGGTTGAGGAAGAGCGAAGAACTCACCCGCACGGTTCAATTAAGACCGTCAGTGAAGGAAACCGAGTTCCGGTGTGCGGTCGGGAGATCCTCTAAGCTCCTTCCTTCTCTCCTGGTGATCCAAATGCGTCAAATTCCTCCTCTACTGAATGAGGAGGCTATTTCCCGTTTTAAGTGAAAAAAACAAACTACACTGCGTGTACTCCCAAGTACACAGCGTATACTTTTCATTTTTTTAACTATTCCTATGGTGGCTACTTTTCACTGTTGTATTGTTCATCTGTTGACATGAGTACACAGCATGTATTTATGAATACATGGTGTGTACTGCCACTCAGCTGGCAGCTACTCCCACCGCCTTACTGTTCACCTGCCGACTGATTACACAACGTGTAAATTCCAAGTACACGGTTTGTAGTCAATTTTTACACCCTTCATCACTGACAGGCCTACACGCCCTATGTACTCATCCCACACGGGAAAAGTACACGGCATGTACCCACTAAATTTGGGATTTTCCCCCATTTTCCTTATTTTCTAAAAAACACTTAAGGAAAGAGGAAAAGAAGAAACCCGTACCTCAAGAATATGAATCGAGTTCTTAAGAAATCTATCATAATAATTTTTTTTAATAAAACTATCATAATCAGTTTTTTTAATAAAACTATCATAATTAGACTTTTTCATAAAAACCAAGAAGAACAGGTTATTCATACCGATGAAAATTTCTACTCTGAAAGGTATTCCTCTTTTAATTTTTTCACTAATTCATTACTTTAGTTTATAATTTTTTTGTGATTATTATTTTAGTTTTTATAAATACTTTGATATGTTTTAAAAAAAATTAATAGTTTTCTAATCAGGATAATCCTTAATCTGATAAAGGTTTTTTTAAAATATTGAGAGTTTAAATAAAGTTTTTTTAAACATTATTTAATTAATTTGCAATCATCATATCAGTAAATAATAAATCTCATACCTTGAAAGTCTTTTGGAATATGAAGTGATGTTTTCATGTGCCAATATAAGGGTAGGAAAACCCCTTTCTCACATCAGTTTCTAGAGTTTTCATCACCGCCTCTCACCACCCCTTAAAGCTGTCAGTCTAAGTCTTTTTTTGTTCATTCAATATCAGGATTAGTTCTCATTATGATAGAAACCAAATAAGATTATGTGAAATGGTATTTTTTTAGAGAAAGACTCATTGAAAGGTCTGTGTATGATAAATATGATATTACTATCAAAAGGATCATTTCATTAAAAGGATGTGAAAGTGTTTATGTAGAGAAACCATATAAAGACTCAGATCTATATTATCCTAAAATGGTTATAGAGTTTTATGTCTTTTTTCAATTTTTTAAAGAAGAATGTAAGGATAAAGCCTCCTTTACTATGTTTAAGAAGAGAGATAATATTTTGTTCAATAGAGTAGCAGACATGGTGGGCGATCCTTATAATGGTGAGGCATTTTTACTTTCAAACAAGTTACCAAGCACACTCGAAACTTTAAATAAGAAAAAGGCTTAAGCTTATTTGTTTCCATGCTATTATAATATATGGAAATTTTTCTATCTATCACCAGAAAATAGAGTAATTTTGTGGTGGATGCTTATATAATCCCCAGGAAGGGAGATAGGGATACATTAAAAATTTCTGATATCTTTGTTTTAGATTTCTTGTTCAATATAAGGAAAATTTATAAAATTTGTTTTCATTATGGTGGATAATATTAAAATTAATTTAATAAAGTAAAATATTATCATGTTTCTAGACTTCATTAGTAAGTTAATTATTAAATGCTTTGAACTTTTTAAATTTGAGAATAAGTATTACCTAGTAAGAGAAAATATTTCATTCATTGGTGAAGACACAATTTTAAGAATGAAATTTTTTTTATTCTAAATCAAAAAAATGTTTTTTATAAAGGATTATAGAGTTATATCAGAGGCACTTCCATCATATAATGTTGATAAAGTTAAGAAAAAGGGAAAGGCTAAATCTTCCCCACCAGTGAAAAAAAATAAAGAAAAGAAAATACAGGATGGTATTTTTGAAAAACTCATGGTTCATAAGTCACAAAAGAAACCCGGGGATCTAAAATTTTGAATTGATCCATTTAGGAAAAGTCCTTAATAATTTAGATATTTAAATAGTTAAAAGAAGAATAGAAAATAAATAAGAAAAGGAGAAGGTTAGCTGAAGAAAGAGGTTTTGAAAGTTTTTTTTAACATGTTAAAAAGGCTTCTGAAAATCCCAAGCTACCAATTTCTCATACATACCAAATATTTCCTTATGTTGTCCTTATTTTTTTATGACACTTCATTCATTCCTTTAGTACTCCCTTCAATGGTTGATAAAGGAAAAGAAAAACTAGTTTTTGAAGAATCAATTCCTACCTTTCCTGAGAAAGAATCATCATCTAAATCAGTTGGAAATAGAGTTTTAAGAATAGATACATAATTATAAGAAGATCTTGAGAAAGAAGTTGGAGAAGATGAAGAAGATGAAATAGAAGAAGTATAAAACATAGTAGAAGTAGAAGAAGAAGAACAGGAAGAAAATGAAGAAACTAATAATGAGGAAATCCAGATAGAGAAAGGATAAAAAGAAAATGAATCATCATCATCAAATTAATATTCATTGGATTTACTTTCTAAGTCTAATAAGGATGAAATCATAAAAGGATCCCAAGAAAAATCTTCTTTAAAAGAAGAATGAAATTCATCAACAAAAGAAGAAGAAAATTCATCCTAAAAGGAAGAATAAAAAGATCCACATTCTTAGAAAAAAGTTTCAAAAAAAGTGAATCAGATAAGGATGTGGATATTATAGAAATTTCAATTGAAAAGAAAATTTCAAACAAATGAAAAGATAAATCTGAGCAAGTTTCAAAACCCAATGCCAAATCTTCAAGACCAAAACCTCCCAAACCTTCTTCAAGGTCATCAAATTCATAGGCAGCCATTGTAAAAAGGGTTTTGAATAAATTTTTTAATCATTAAAAAGGTTATAATACACCATTCCAAATTTTCCCAATCTTGAAGTAAGGTGTCAACTTATTCAAATAACCTTAGTGAGAAATTAGAGTTGTTTAAAGTGCTATATGAATTTGTTATTTTTATTGAATAAAAGTTGAAAACCTTTCAAGAAATGTCAAAGACATAGAAAAGATCATATAATCATATGGTTAAGTGGTCCAATCAAATATATTGTGATATTTGGGAACAAGATTATCAATTTTTGGAAGTAAAGAATCTTTTTTTTGAATAAAAAAAATCTTTTAACCAGTTATATTTTGATGTATCTAATCAAGTGAAGTTTTTGGAGGAATTCATAGATAAAACTAATAATTAGATAGGATAAGTAAAAGTCCTGAAATAAAAAGTTCAAAATTTGGAGCTGGAGATTACCCATCTCAGATCATGTAAAGACAAAATTTTCTTTATAAAGGAAGAGAATAATCTATATTCTAAGGAGATTGAAATATTAAAGACTGATGTTCAGAATAAGGTTATTCTAGAAGAAAAGATAATGAATCTTTATTATTATTGAAATGAGTTCAAAAAAAATTAAGGCCTTTGCGAATAACCTCATGAAGAAAATTAAACAATTTCATTTGAACTCTTGATTTATATTTTTTAAAATATTTGAATGGTTTTTTATTATGAAATAATTTTCATCCAAATCTTTTTTGATTGAATGTTTTCCAATTACAATTGGATATATGTTCTTATATTTTATTCTTAGATTAATAGTTAGTATGTTAAAATTGTTTTGTAAGTTATTTATCCTCAAACATTTATGGAAACTATATGTACTTTCCCATTATTTCTGAAAATCACAAAGGTGGAAATATTTTATAAAGGGGGGGAAGGTTTTATAAATGGGGAGTTGTTATACTAAGGGGGAGATGTTTTATTTATTTCCATCATCTTACAAAAGAGCTACAAACTCAGGGGGAGTTATAAAGAATAAATTCAAAGTTCTTAATAGGTAAAATGGTTGTAAGTACTTCAAGTTATATTTTTTTATTTAAGTATTATGGTTTGTGCTTTCCAAAAAGGGGGAGATTATTGATTCAAAAGTTTTACTTATTACTTTTCCATTCCTTTAGTTTTGGAAATCACAAAAACATTCTTAAAGCTATGCTTATTAATTTTTTATGTCCCAAGTTTTTTAGTATGTTTTTGTAGAAAACATTACTTTCTACCATACATAGAAATGTTTATAATTCATTAATAATATAAACTTTATATTACTCAATCTGATCCATTAGACAAAAGGCACATATGATCCATTGGAATAACCTTGGTTCAAACTAGTGGTTATACTTATGTCTTATCTACCTGACTAAAAAAAGTAATGACCATTGGACTAACCATGGTACTAATACATTAAAATAATCCTCATTTAGTTCAATTAGATTGATAATCAATAAGAAATTCCTTTGTGAGAATTCCCAGGTGAGATCAATGTATCACTAAGAGGGGGAGTGGGTGAATCAGTGATATCTTTTTTTTATGTTTCCTTTCTTTTGAAACAACATTCACCTCTTATTAAAAAGTTGTTACCTTTCTGAAAACAAAACGATCACACATCTATAGAAATATATAAATTTACAAGGTTCACTACTCAACAAGAGTAGCTACGTCCTTGGTATGGTTTTGAAACAATCTAATACCACACAATCTACTATAAAACAAACCTTTTGTATGAATACAATGAGTATGATATGACCTTATAATCATATAGAACTATGTTCAATACAATAGTTCATGTGATTTAAGTAGCACAAAATGATGTAATAAAAATTTGTGTAACAAGTTAAGAAACATGTAACTATACTGCCTTGTCAACTTTCCCAAATATGATCTTCAATAAAATTATTCACATTCTTACCCAGCAATAGGAAATAACTTATCTAGACTTTGTAAAGATACTCGGTCCAATACCCAACCTGATTTTATAGTATGATTGCTCACAATGATAATATAACTATATTAGAATATGGTTGATACAATTCTGAACTACTTCTACCTTAGTCCAAAAAACCCAGTCTGATCGCTCGGTCCAATCTAGAAACTTTGATTACGATCTTCTCACTTCTATTTTTATTCTATCTAAAAAATTCCTTAGGAATGCTCAATTTGAAAACTCCATCTCTCTAGAAACCTTCAGAGCTCTTCTTTCTCTCTTATTCACCCATGAATAGTATAAGTGTTAGGAAAGTAAAAAGTAATTCCTCTATTTATAGGTGAGCCAAATGTGGTTTAGGTGGGATTTTGAAAAAATTTACCGCTTAACTAAATTTCCCAAAACAAAAAAATATTTAAATTTAGGATACATTTTTTACTTCTTAAGTGGTTTTCAAATATTATCGTTTCTTCTTGAACCTTCTCAAATATTCTCACAATTTTAGTTGGATTCATACTTTATTCACAATCTTTAGTCTGGTTATAATTTTCCATTATTATTTTTCCATTATGATGAAGACAGAAAATTATTCATTATGTTACTCCACACCACTTGAAAAACTATATGCTCAATCCAATGATATGTACCAACTGTTGACTATACAAAATTGAAAACCATTCTACCAAAACATTGTTGTTACTTATAAATATTTCAACACTCATTGGAAGCATTTCTACATTATCTTCAAACATCCTTGATAAACTCTTTCTTTAAACCATCCTTTCAAGGTCCCCCTTTGACAAAACATTTGAAATTTCTTTAAACAATTCTCCTATTCTTATTTTAGATCGATGATCCTACATTCCATGACTTTATCGGTGTCAGTGCTAGATTGATTGATATTTGTTTCACTCTAATTTATCAGTATCAACTCGAGTCTGATATTATTTACCCAATTGAAAAGCACATATCATAGTTCTTCTTTCTTTCAACCAAATTTAAGTGTAACCAGTAATTCATCTTGATGAAAATTTTTGACTACATTTTCGATCTTCATCAAGATGATCGGTCTCTAAATTTTAGACATCAATCCCAAAAAACTTCAACTATATTTTTCATTTTCATTGGTCCCAACTACTCCCCAATGAAATAAATTATACCTCTAATGATCAGTGGCACACCATGTCTGATAGACCAATATCAACAACTTCAACTTCAGTAGATTCTTCTCTTTTCTAATTATGATACACACAAACTTCAGTCTTCAAAGATTTAAATATTTTGGTTTATTGTTATTCACTTAAAAATAGTATCTTCATCTTTTCACATTTTCAAAAAACCTTCCCAACCTCTAAACATATTTTTTTCTGGTGATCTCATATTGATGATCCGAGACCAGGAAACTTTTGGATTTGGCTACTTTCTTCTTATAAAAATATCATCTTGTATTATGACTTTCTAATGACTTTTCAGAACATATATGAATGTATTCATCATCATATGGACTAAATTGAAAAGTATTATAACTTCCCATAATTCCAAAAACTTCTTTATTTTCAATCTAATCCTCAATAAGATTGGCAACACTTGTTTTCCCCCTTTATTTCATAAGGATAGCATCACAAGTTTCTCAGATAACTTATGACTTTTTGAATTACAAAACATCAAAGCATCATAAAATTTACATCAAGTATAGGAAGATTCTAAGACACTTCCTCATTAATATAAACACTTTCTTATCACACCAGAGGTGTGTCTGGTGAACCTTTTCTCCTATAAATAATATTCCCAATTCGATGGAATTATTAATCATTTTGAGTCTGATCTTATGATTATGATGGTGAGTCCGATCATTCAATTATTACAAAGTGGATTGATTTATTATCTCTTTGACAAAAAAATACAATACTTTCTTAACAAACTTCTTCCATCTTAAAAAAACAACTTCTTTCCAACTTGGTACCAACACATTTGACTGACTAAATTTTATAATAAAAGTATATAATAATTTGTTCTATTATAACGAATAATTTTATCATTATAATGGTTCTAAAACAAAATGATGTTGAATATTCAATTATGCCAGAAAATTGTGAGCTATCAAAGAGATAACTGTTTGAGTCATTGAAAATAACTCCAAAATATGACCATTAGATCTTTACCTATAAATAGATGATCATTTTAAGAGTTAGGAGATGATACATTTTTCAACGCAAGTCTTCTAAAGTTTTCTCTATGTGAATATCTCATTCTTATTCATTGTAATACTTTATAGAGTTGTTGTTCTAAGGAATCTTTGTCAGTTTTGTTTCCTTTAAAACATTTTTCATTTGTACTCTACATATAATCATTCTTATGATTGTGGGATTCCAGAGAGAAGAAGATGGTGAATACAATCCATTGAATTGAGGGATTTTGAGGATAGGAAGACAGATGTCGATCATTATATCAAGGGATTCTAAGGATATAAAGATAGATCTTATTATGATCATCATATCAAGGTCTTTCCTAGTAAATAAAGACTGAATTTATAGTAAGTATAAAACTATGGATACATTTATCCAAGGTTATTGACTGGCTTTACTCTTAAGTATAATAGAGTGAAATATTTTAATATATCTTGTAATCCATTCTTACTTTTATAAGTTGTGTATTTCTTGTTTTTACAAGATATATTTTTTCCATTTTTCATTTTTTAGAAAGTTATTCTTCTTACTTATCTTTCTAACAAACCAAATATTGATATGACTAAGAAATTTATAAAAATGTACTCTAATATAATTAGATAATTTTTTATTATGATTCAAATATTTTGATCATCGAACAAATTTAGAGGCCAATTTTTTACTTTAAGATGTATTGTTTTTTTAGATTAAAGGTTGTAAACTAAAATTCACCCCCCTCTTATAAGTATATCCATATAAGCTACTCTTAAAATCCAACACAAATACCATTTTTCAATCACTTACTAATAAAACAATCAATATATTCATTTACTTCTTGCTTACCCATATAAAACATCATTAACTAGTTTCTCTTAAAGAAAAATGTAAACCAATAAATATTGAAATAATTTAAGAATAAGGAAGAACTCAACTCCACTATTATACACTGAGTATGGGTTGGGCTAAAAACATTAAGAGTCACACATAAACAACAATATGGATTACCCTAAGGGTCATCCTAAAAGAAAAACTTTATATGTTTTATTAGGACTATTCTTAGTGTAATATCTTAATTATTATGATGAATAGGTCCAACAAATCCATAACTCACATATTCATAACAGCATCCCATTTAAAAGTAAGGGATTAAACTAAAAATAGAAATTCACCAAGGAAAAATACATTTCCAAAAATTCATTTATTTAAAATCAAGTGTTTGATAAAGGGTTAAAAACTCATTTTACATAAGAAAAAAACATTGAAATCATTTAACCACATTTGTAAATCCAAATAAAAATCCATTTCATAACACTCTCAAGATTCAAAACACCAACTTCCATACTAAGTAATTCAGTAAATTTACATGAATTGTACTTTCATTTCAAAATATTTATATAAAATTCACTCCCTTATCAAACCATTCTTGAAATAGCTTAATGAAATCAACCACTTCTATAACATCTCATGTAATTCATAATCCCTTTAAAATAAACCATAATGATTGGTTTTAAAATATAACACATTACCTAAAATTTATTTTCCAATAAAACTCCAAAACTAGTTTAAAAACTAAAACACTACATAAAATTCAATTTATTCATACACAATAATCCTTTTTAAACATCAATATAAACAAAGACATGACATGGAAGATAAAAAAATCCAATCCAATCATCATAAAATATTCCCCAAACCCTTCTTTGATCTATCTCTAATAATTGTAACCTACCCTAATATCCATTGGAAATCAAATTAGGTCTAAATAATAAATCCAAGAAGGATGTTGCTCTATGAATGATTTGGGAGAATAGATTTTCCAACCATGCACCAATAGCATGGTAGTATCTAAATGGTATCTAGGACTATGTGCACTAGATCCAAATGTATTTATAGACTACGTGCACTAAAAATGAAAATCTATATCCATTCCACATTCATCCCTAATACCAAAGGAATCCCCCAAAGTATATGGTTTAACTAAATAGGGATCTCAGTTTCACCAAGAAAATTGAAATCAAAATCTAAATTCAAAGCTCAAATCCCAACTACCCATGGAAAGTCATATCTTATCATGAAAGATGGTGATCATAGACCTACTTATCACCTACCTTTTAATTTCCAAAAATCCTAGTCTTCATACTTTCAAGATGTACCCATATAATAAGAGAGTAACCCGATGACACTTTGTAACAAACTGACCCATTATACCATTGAATCAGTACCTAGGCCGAACCACCACAAGGCCCAAAGGGAATTATCAATCCCCATGGGATGGAAACTAGTGCATGGGATTTAAATAAATACTCTAGGATATCCATAAATTGAATTTGACATAACACATCCATATATTGGATATCCATGTGCATCTAATAAACTGATATAACCAAACATGGAATATGCAACAATAAACATCCAATGTGATGTAAGAATTAATAAAAATTTACCTCATTTTGAATTATATAATTGAATTAATAAATTATATATAAAAATTAATAATGTAAATAAAACCCACTAAAACTATATGGAATGTTCGATACATACTCACCCCATGAAAATTTGAGGTTCAGCTACTTCTCGAATATTTTTATGTTAACCATAGATAATCACCACATCTACAACATACATTAATATAAACCCAATGATATCAAACTAACATCACAATTTGGGACCCTATACAAAAACATTATAGTTGTATACATGCACATAGGTGAGTATGTAGGGTTTGAGACAAATAGTCCCAATAGTATTTTACCAAAGAGTTTATGAAATTACTTTAATAAAAAAATTCATAAATGTTATTTTGAATATAATTTAGAAAATTTGATTTTATCTATGTATTAATAACAAAAAATATATCATTCCTTAAGTCTTTATTCACAAAACCTGAGGTAAAACTTATGTGGAAAATAAAATAATATCCAACATGAAAACCATAATATCAAAACCCATGAAAATAAATCAATCATTGATTTAAAAATATCTTTAAAATTACCCTTATATTATATATAGGTTTGAATTCACCATTTAAAATAGAAAAAAAATAGACATAGAAAAAGGAATAATTCCAATTATACAAATTCAAAACCAGACAATTTTCCTTTGTTTAAATTCTTTTCAAAATTCCACTTTTCGAAATAACTTGAAAAGTAAATAATACAATATAAGAAGGAAGGAAATAAAAAATGGGTGCCATCATATTAAGAGGAATAATATAAACAAAAATCAATAATTAAAGAGGTTTGATTGAACCCAAGTGGGATTAAGGGGATGAAAACAAAGTGTGTAATGGAAATACTAGAGGTAATATCATCATTCAATGAAAACGTTCCATGGGAAACTCACTAGGTACTAATATGAAAAATTATAGAAATAACCAAGAGAATAAATCTGTTTATAACCACCCATGGTCTTACTAGGTCATGTATATCAAATCCTATGATTTTATTGGGTTATATTGATTATCTATCACAATGTAATGGGTTCAATGAAGTTAGTACGACCTAAACTGAATCCATTACTTAGCTAAAGGAGCTCCCATAACATGTCAAAGTGAAGGTGATAATTTAAACAAGTAAAATGATCAAAAAATACATCAAATTAATAACATTAAACCTCATATCAACTCCAACACCCTCTCGTGAAATAACTCCTTTCACAATAATCAAGAATCATATAATAATAGTAATCATCGTACTTTCTATGAGTGGGGAAAATGTCTATACAATACATACAATAAGGGGGATCATAATAGGGTTGAAAATCATAAACCTAATAAATTTATAAAATTCTTATCAAAACTTTGAATTCAATATGGAAAACCATTTTATAAAAAATATTTAAAAACAAAACAAGAAATAATACTTTGAAAATAGCACATTCCACCCTTATGAGTCACATAAAATCATGAACAACACATTGGTTTAAAATAACCCTTTAAATATGGTTTAATTTATTTATAAAACAATAAAGGGACATAATCCATCATTTAAACTTCAAATACATTTGAAATATCCTCTAAGAAATTTTCACAAACACTTATCATGCACAAACATTTTAATTAAAAATGAACATAATAAATTCATTGAAATACACCATGACATGTTAAGAAAATGTTTTAGGCATTTAAAAAACCCATGAAAAGGATCAATTGTATATATTAATTGGTAAGATAATAGTTTTATAAAAATAAATTATTTCATGACTTATAAAATGAAAGAATCTTATAGAATCACCTACCTCATTGAAGGGAAAACAAGTCATAAGACATTTCCTTCAATAGTGGATTCATAAACATGTAAATGATCTATACAAGATCTATCCAACCAAATCCCCTTTATTAGACCCATATTAAACCCAAAATCCATACCATATAGTGATTATGGTTCTAGGGAGAAAACAATTAATGGGACATGGAATAAGGGGGAGAAGGAAAGAAGAAGGGGAGAACTCAACTTCTAAAACCACTTGAATCCAAGTATAAGAATCTCAATATCAAAGGAGAAGGGTAGGGAATATCCCTTGGAACATATGATGGTTGTATGAATGATAAATAAGATAAAATAGTGGTTAAACCCCTTAAAATCAATAAGGGTATAATGGTATATTCATAAAATTTAAAACTGGGTAGATAGCTACCACGATGTGGTCATGTCTTCTATGAAACAACATCCCCATATAGAAATATTCCATGAAATAATGAACACAGTTGTATCATGGTGTATATCCTCAGGGAAAAACCCCTCAAACCCCAAGCCTTTGGCCACTTTAGTGAGGCCCTCATCATCCATTATGTAGAGCACCAATCAACACCCTCACCATGATGCAGTAAACCTAGTTATGGCATGGACATACCACCTTTGTGAATTTTTTCATAGATAGGATAGAGATATCACTAAAAAAAGATACCCTCTAGAGTTAAGTACACATGTTTTGTCATGGTTCTCCCCTTACCAATACCACTATGTTGTAGCTACACCTCCCTGTATATTTTTTCTACCAAGAATCTATAAAAATTTGGCAACAACATAAAAATTACTACACTAGAAAATAACTACAAGCCATGCCACAAGGATTTGGCTATGATGTGATCTGTTGTAGCTCAAAACTATAAATCTAAAAAAAATCAAAACTCACAAGTACTCAAAAATGACTCAAAATTATATAGTACTAAATAATACAGTGACATTCAGGTATCATATTTAAACTTCAATACACCTTGATTATGTCTTATTTAATTCATATTCCTTAGTAATATATAACTCTTAAAAATCTTTCAAGATTTTATCTTGTTCAATTATTTTTTACTCTATAAATTTGTATTTTAATAATTAAGTCCTTCTATTTTCTATGAAATTCATCTTCACTTCCCTTTATCTTCTTAGTCCCATTACTTAGCAATTTTTATTCTCTATTTAGTTTGTATTTTTGATCAATTCATGTTTCAATCTCAGCTTTGAACAAGTTTTTATTGTAAATCCCATCACTAAATGAGAGATATTCATGTTTTAAAAAATGTTCTATGAAATTTTTAATCCTTTCGATAATTTCTTCTTATGATTCACTACTTTTATTGAAGTAATCATCATCTTCCTTTCATTACATTTTTTGTATCTTTCCTCTTATAAATGTCTTCTTTCTCTCAATTGGTATCTTAAATTATTTAGATCTCTTACTCTATTTATTATTTTCAGATATATATTCATTCTCTCTCTAAATAATAACTAATTTTCTTCTTTAGATAATCCACTAAATAGTTACTATTCCACCCCATTTAAAAAAATTAGTGGAAACATTTTCTTGTAATTTCCACTTCCTCTTATGAAATTCTTTGAGATAAGAGGCGATATTCCCTCATATTATCATCCATTTTAAATTCTGATGATGAATCGTTTTACCGTTATTTTAGATTGATATTTTACATAGAATTTAAAATAAGTTTTATTTTCCTCTTTGTTATTATTTTTAAAGTCTAGTTCCTTTATCGTTTCATAAGAAATAGGAAAATTATATAGCTCGTCAAGAGACAAATCAACTCTATTTTCTATATTAAAGTCCATTGCATCAAATCTATTGGGTAATTTTTTCAAGAGATTATTGAAAATGATTGATTCTTCCAAATTTTCTCTAAACTTTTGTCTCCAAATATGTAGCATAGCTTCATTTTATTTGAAATTACCTTCAAATATATTTTCTATCTTATCCAAAATTTCATTGATATTTTTTAGTCCCATCACCTTTACAAAAACTTTAACAGAAGAGGACATCAAAATTGTATTCCTTGTTTTCCCTTCAACCTTTGGATTTGGTTTATCAGTAAATTTCATGGTAAAATATATCTCAAGTTGTGTAAACTCCACTGTAGTAACATCAATGGCTTCTTAGCTGAGATAAGGAAGATAAGAAATGACCTTATTATTCCCAACATGATAATTATTTTTATCAAATATAGGCATAATTATACTACTGCTATAATTTAGAATCTCTATCTTAAAATAAAACCAAAAATGGATTACTTAAAAGAAACCATGATTTATTTTTATATCAATTGGGGTGTCCATGGAACTTATGTAATGCTGGGAAGTGGGGTTGAATCAATTTTAATTTATATTTACAATTTACTCCCCAAAATTAACCTTTGTGATTTATTAAAATTAGAATCCAATCAAGATTTATATTTTACTTTCATTCATATATATCAAAAAGAAAAGTAATATAGATCCCATAGTATTTTTACAAGTTTCACCACTAGTGTGGGTGAATACATCCTTTTTGTTTTTGGGTTGATTCCAAGACATATTTTTTCACTAATATCAATAATGAATACAATTATTATGGGATTGTATCATCCTTGACCCAAAACTATTTCCCAGTAGTTACTGTATTCCATTGTTTCCTTATACTAACATCTATTAGTTTATAAATACAATTTAGAATTTTATGAGTGTAATCACTTTGTCTCTAGGTTGCCTCTATAATATATAGATTATTTTCTTCCTCTGAGCCTTTGGAATAATTAGGATATGAATATGATAACTTCTTCAAGAAATTTATCTTATTGAATTTTACATTGGTTATAGAATATTTTCCTTTGATCACTTATTCTAGAACCTTGAAATCTAGATTACTAACATTGACTCAAACTTTTAGTCTCTTTAATTTTATATTCTTAAATATGAACTTCTAGAATTAGTAGGTTGACGTCTCAAGATTTGATTTCAATTTTTTTAACAACACCACTTCAACTATGTTAACATCTATTTATAGGTAGTGTTTTACATAGAAATATCACATTAACTCGATAAAGAACCCTACCATTTTTTATATCCTTCCTTTCTAAATTCAAATTGTTCAATATACTATTATATTAAATTCTCTATATTTTATTTCCATTAATAACTTTTAAATTTGTGTACTTGAATGCCTTGGAGAAATTTGGTAAAATCAATCACTACTTATATTAATTCATCTTAAATCTTGACTCAACCTCTATAATCATCATATTTTAATCAATGTAGAATAGATCAACATCAACTAATTTTTTTCTCTATGATATGATATCCTTGTATGGGAATATTGTTCAATACGATATTGTGATATCATATCTTATCATATACATTTTCATCACTCGTAACCCATACATATCCTTTTGTTAACCCTTATATAACACAATAATAACCTGGAATTTTTTCAAATTTCTAGTGAGAAACCCTTATGTATTGAACTTTACATATCATTTATATAAACCCTTACATATCTTTCTATTAACTCTTACATATCATAGTGGGGCTATAAACTTTTCCCATTTTAAATTTTCATAGTCTTGTAACCTTTACATATTACTTTTGTACAACCCTTAACTATTATAGTGACTTCAAAAGTAATCATATGTATCATCCTATGTACCCATAAAAATTTAGTGTAACATTAGAAATACTCTTACATATCATTCAGAGTACCCTTACATATTCTAGTGTCTTTAAAAACTTTTACAGATTCTGGTCTACATAATTTGGGAAACCATTACAAATTCTTAAGATCGTCATAATTTCCCTTATATATCATATGTGACAAACTTTACACATAATGGATCATATGTTGACATATCACAATGTGATTCTATTCCTTTTCCAAATTTTCAAGAATTATTCATGTAATATCAAAAAATCTTCAAAAAGACTCATAGAATCTCCAATCACTCCAAAATATCACAGAAACATTCTCAAATAATTCTAATCATCTTCACTCATGGTTTAAAATAAATTCAATATTCCTTCAAAATTTCCTTAGGTTATTTATATAATAATTGGATTACACTGATATTTATGATACAGAAGTTGTGTTACTAAATGAATCATCATTAAGTATATCTAATCTTCTAAATTGATTTGTTAAAATATATCCCCAGTTAGTTGATGTTTAATAGGTGTTTTGGGTGGAATTTTGTAATATTGAAATAGTTTAACATCCAGTTTTTCTCCTATAAGTCAACCAAAAGGAAGGAACTCACATATTTCTTAGTTTCCCAACCTTTACTAAAATAATTACCTCTGGAGATAGAGTTACTAAGCAAGGAGGTTTTCTCTATCAGCAAACCTTTATAAACATTAGAGATACATCTTAATAGTGTTTATATGTATACAACTAAAAAAAGATAAAGGTATACTAATTCACTAGGTAAGGCCTCGAGGTTGTTTTTACATCCCTACAAAGTCACTCTAGCTATATTAATTCTATCTATCACATGCATATACTAATGATCAGTCAAAATGCCTAGATTTAATCATAGGTTTAGTTCTTTATTTTAAATACTGATCACTTACCTAAATATCATAAGTAACTCATATATGTTCATTAAATAAATTAATGGAGAATATACTATAAATAAAGAGGATTTTGTACCCTTACGCGATCATACTAGATAATTTATGTCACAATTACCCCATATAACTAGTGATCTCATATGTCCCGGAATTCTGCAATGCCCTTTTGGATGCATTTTCCAACATGGAGGCTACCCTCATGAACCAAAATCAATGTGAGATAATATTAGGTATAAAAAAATAGAGGATAATATATTTTATCTCCAGTGAATAAGTTAATGAAGTAGATGAATCCAACACCAATCCATCTCATGTTAAAGTTTTCACACTTTCATATTTTTAAAAAACAAATTGAGGGTCCCCAATACTATAATGCCTCTAATCTAGGGATCTTCTATAATATCAAGATAAAGTGGTATAAAGTCAAAAATAAACAATAATTTTCTTCCTCCATACCATCCCAAATCCTACCCAGATTATTCATAAGATATTTTTTGATAGGATCCTCATTATGTGAATTAAATGAGGATTAATACTTGAATTAATGGATGAGTTACATACAATAACATATGACACTAATAAATTAAGTTTCGAACTTACTCATTGGTTCAACAGACTTGGATACCCCAAGGATTCAATAATGTAGTGCTATATAGGATTTACAAATAAATTTCAATATTATTAAATTTGAGATAATTTAATATAATAATTATTAGAGTTTTTATATGTTTCCATGTATTCCTAGATATTTTCTATAATTATTTTTGATCTCATGGGAATATATCCTTTGGTGTTGGCCTAAAAAATAAAATTCATTCTCATCAAAACTAATTTATTCTCTATTTGGGTGGAAGAAATAACCTTAAAATAATTTGGCGCCAAGATAATGACTTTAATCATAAAATCCAACATCATTACCAAATTTAGAGTTCCTTGTGTTATCATCATGGATAATGGAATGAATTTTTATACACTTGAGATGAAAATATTATACCCAACATACAACATCAAGTACAAACACTCCTACCACTATCACATGATTGTTAATGGATAGAGAGATGAATTTAATTATACTCTATCAAATATCCTAATTAAAATTGAGTACATGTATATAAGTGAATGGATATAAAATATCATAAATGTATTGTGGGATTATCACTCCAATATGAGAACTCTTGCATTGGATATCCAATTTTCTCTAGTGTAAGATACCAATTGAATCTCAAATACCCTCTTTTAAGAAAGTTTTCTATGATTAATCAAATGAAGATAAAAAATTAAAGATAAGAATGAAGGAGTTATAAATACTTGAAGAAAGATATTAAAAGCTCCCAAGAACCTCATAGTCTATTAGAATAGAATATATTGATCATTTAACAAGTTATTTTGACACTGGTTACTTTCTCAAGGAGAATTAGTGTTAAATATAAAGAAAATTATGGTTCCTATATGGAAATATCAAAAAATAAAAATCAAATGGGAGGGGAATTTTGTTATACACATGTTCTACTCTAATAGGGAATAATCAGTAATCACCATGAATAGAGTGTGTATAACTCCCCTACCAATACCATATTATTTAATAAATATTTCATATAAATCCACAATAGGTTATAGTACTCTTCACATGACATAAACAAAGATCATGAGACTAAAATTTGGAAAAAAATAGATATGTACTCATTAGATCTATTGATCTTGGAGATGTATAATGAAATACTCCATAAGAAGTTCATCCAACCAATATTTTATCTCTCCATTCAATTTGGGTTAATGCTACCTATTTTAGGTTAATAGGCTTATTTCCTTTTTTTAGACCAATCACTATGACCTTAAACAAGGAGACACCTTCTTGGTCTAATCTCTACAACCATATACTAGGAACAACCTTTTTGTCAATGATCCAAGAATTAAACTAGGATCTACCTTTTTCTGGTCAAAGATTTATGACCATAAACATCATCCCCCTTTTAGTCCAATATATAGAACCCTAAACTAAATATATAGGATATGGGTCCAAAATTCTTGACCATAAATTGAAAAAGAGACGTAAAAATTGTCATTTTGAAGACCTGTAAAGGTTGTATTGATAAAAATTTTAGTCTTCATTGGCTAAGGTAAAATTGTTATAAGGATTATTAAAATGTTAAGGAATAATAATTTAAGAGAAATAAATTCTATGGGGTCAACATTTAGATATATAAATAGTTAGGAAATTATTTTTAGGCCCATAAATCTAATAAAAAATTAGATCAACTTAACAATTTCAATTGAATCAATCTTTATGACTTAAAAAGAATTTCATAATATTACTATAATGTTCTTGAACCTCTCTTTAGAATAATCAACCCTCCATCCTAACATAATTTACCATATTAAATACATTGAGTGACTAAACCCTTTCATACCCAAATTGATTAACCATTGTTTATGGTGATTTCTTTGGCACACATGTCTTTCCTTTACTATTTGAGTGCACATGTCCTAGAGGGAACCACCACCATTTTTTCTACAAGAAGTTCAACCTTGGTTTAATTTATTAACATAATCACACATGGTAATCCATTAAAAATCTAATATCACATATCTATGTGGATACTAAATTCTCATTCATTATCTAACAGACTAACCTCAACTCACAATAATTATTTAAGAACATTTAACCTACCGATACCTATTTGAATTCACACATCTAAAGGATAAATAATATTTTATACTATTTTCCCCATGATGAAAGTTTTTTAAAAAAATTAAAACCAAATTCATTTCCACTTTCTTGAGATATTTTAGTTTCCTTTGGGATGATTGATAATGAATCTTTATGAGATATCAAGGAAAATTCATAAGTTGGATCATGAAATACTACTTCATTAAAGGAAAAATAAATAATTGATATATAATTATAGACCAACAACTTATGATATCTCACACATATTTCCTCTCATGTGTGCATATGCATTATAATAATAAAAAATACCTAATTTGATATTCTCCTCCTAGAAATAAAAATTTTGAGTCGTGATCCACGTGATCCTCCACATAGTGAAAAAATAATCAAGTTTAGATCCAAATCTTGGTAACAAAATCCTTGAGTCAAAATACTCTACCTACTAGTAAAATCCTTAAATTAAAATCATCATCATGGTAGAAAAATATTTAAATCTAGATTCTCCTCTTAGTAATAGTACCTTCAATAGTGATACTCCTATTAGTAATCCTCCTCTTATAGATATAGTTATAGGAACCTTCTTGTAGAATAAATAGATCACTAAAATGTTTTTATATACTTACAATCATATTATTTTTTTCTTGAATGAATTCAATTTTATGGAGGGTTCACTTTTAGTTACCTAAATAATTTGGTGCACAGTTTTTTCATGATGATCATAATATGATCCTTTCATGGATGACATAAAGATAAAGGAGTAATTCAATCCATGACGAATATACAAATATGGTATCCATGTGTCGTTAGATTTATCATTCACCAAGGGATAGAGATCCATCAAAAATGTTACCCAAAATAGTGACGTGGTGATGAGAATATCCTCTCAAAATTAGGAAATATATCACATAAATTATTTAATAAAAGTTTTTTTAAATCATTAGATAAATTTTTTAGGGTCTTCCAAACAACTTTTGTCCCTGAAAAACATATTCTACAAGTATACCACATAGCTAGGGGGTAAAAAATTTAATATTTTCATTCATAGATTTTGGAACTAAAATGGACACTTAGGTTAAATGTTATGGACATTTGAAGTTAAAATCATTTTTATGGAAAATTTTGGAGGCCTAGTAAAGTAAATTTCATAATTCCCCACTTCTATATGTGGTAAAATCCATTTTCACACATGAATAAGCATATCTGAAGGAATATTTTATGATTCCTACTAAAAAAATACTTTTTAACTCATATAATGTGGCATTGTAGATGTGTTCCACCATTTAAATTTTTTCACACAAATATATTGAGGTTATTATTAAGTTTTTAGGTGAAAATTTATAAATAGGTGTTATGGAAGTTTGTGATGAATCTATTTTGTGCTTATACTTTCATCATGTTTTTTACATAATATTAGAAAAAATACTTCATAATTTATTTTATTTGTTATGATTTATGGTTGGATAAAACTTAATATGAATTTAAAGATGTTTGGTATATTTTATTTGAAAATGGAATATATCATGCCACATGTCATCCCATTATGGTCTGTCTATGTTTAGAAGAGTTCAGGAAGTTGGATACCTTGAAGAAACCATGATGAAACCCATGACATCATGCCAAATTGTACCTATGAAAGGATTACATTGGAGATATTTAATATTAATTTATTATGCATAATATTGAAGGATAATTGAATACATTATTAAGGAAAATATTATGCCACAACCAAGGATATGGAAAAATAAACAAGATCAATGTTATAGTAAGCCTCTCTATGAATGTTCAAATATAATAATAATTTCTATAATAGAGAAGATTTAATGTCCTGAACACCAACCTTATGCCACAATTCATTCTATAAAAGAATAAATTAGAGGTGTAAATTAATTGCATGAAAATAAGAGGATGATTATTGGACCCAAACCTATGTTTGGTGTTGGATTTTTTGTCAATCATAATTTCATACAATACTATTAGAGTATTTATAGATGGTGATAGAATATCTAAATATTGTGAGAAGGTTAAATTGTATTTTTTTTATTCCCCATGTCTGGTAAAAAAATAAGAGGTTGATTAACTATCATATAAGTTATATTGTGGAGACCAGTGGCTATTTAGGTTATGCGTATTTAGAATTATAGAAGGTTGGTCTAGAGAAACTTGGGTTATTATGACTTGGTTTGTTATTGGGGATAAATATGATGAACTCAAGGTTATTCCTAGTTGATATTGATTTCATATACAAAAGTTATTATTAGGAGTTATACTTGATTGTGACATGAATGAAAAGAATGATCTAATTGAGTTTCTATAAAGTTACTGAATAGACAGAGCTGAGTGAAAAAGGTTTTGAATTTCATTAATCAATTCTTAGTGAGTTATCATTTATAGTTAAGGTGAATATAGGAAGAATACCAATGTTATATCTAGATGTTGATGTATAAATGTAATATAATGATTCTAGTGTACAATTATTCTAACATGGAAAAAGTTCCTCGTGTTGTTGTGTTTTGAAAAATACATGTAATTAACCCTCATCTTGAAGAGTTGATCACAATAGGATTTGTCAAATAAAGAAGATGGAATCCAAGAAGACAATAATATATCTAAAAGTTTCATTATTTCCTAATGTTTTCTAAAATTTTGGGATAAAATTTATAGAAGGAGATCAATGTTTCATAAAAGTCATGGTCTAGAATAAAGAGAATTATTTCAGTGTAAAGACATTATTTTTATGAAAGATTGATGTTTAAAGGAAATTTTGGTTGTTTTGTAATATAATGAGACAAAAATAATGTGGAATAAATATTTGAAAATTCAAAAAGTCTTGTGAAATATTTAGTTTTGTAAATTGGTTTATGTTGGTGAATTGGAGGTGATAAGTTTTGAAAGGGTGGTAAATTTTCATGAAATTTTTAGAGTATTTTGAAATATGGTTTCCCAAAGAAGGAATATGAAATATTGAAAAATCCTCAAGTCTAAAAAAATATCTTTTTTCACAAAATGATATACATTGAAGAATTGAAGGCACTATAAAAGAGGGAAGTTTGGTGAGGTAATTTTTACAAATGAAAAATGAATGGGAAAGATTCATGAATTGAAGTTACATGAAGGAAAAGTTTCCAATTTTTATGAAGGGTTGATATTTTCTTATAAATATTTGACCCCTTGTGGACGAAAATATTAAGAGAGAGGGAAATACTTGTTTTAGGGTGATTCTTGAGATAAAAATGCTCTGAAATCATCAAAGACTGATGCTATGTAAATGAGTTCTGTGAACCATTGAGTTCCATGAGAAAACATATAATAATTATTGGGTTCTATGAATACACTATTTGTGAAAACCTTTGTTTGGTGCAAAGGTTTATCTTTCATTAACAAATAGTTTTGAGAAAGGTTCACTCATTATAACTTACATAAGAATAGTTTTGTGAAAGTATGAGTTTTTAAATATATGGTTTTCATGACAGTAGTGATTTTATAAAAATAGAATTTCAATAGATAGAACATGTTGAATATCTATTTTAAGAGAATGGTGCATTCCTAGAGAATAAAATTAGGAATATAATAAAAGTAGAGTCTCATTCTAATAAAGGAAAAAACCTTATAATTATAATCTATTGATGAAGACCTATAAGTTTATAAACTGTGTAAGTACCTTCATCAACACAGTGCATAGAGGTGTAAAAGAGGAAGTGTTCCTAGGGTAAGGAGTGTCCAAACCCTAAATATTATAAAAGAAGTTCACTTGTCATGCTATTGCCATTTCTGAATAATTTTCATCCCCTAAACTAGTTAACCTCATTGGATTCTAGTATGACTAATACAATGTCAGTGTATACTACTTGGACTAGCCCTTTGTGGTGAACTAATTAAAAATCCATGTGTCCCATGGATATTTTACTTTCCTTCATATTCTTATATCACTCTATGAGGTAAATAGGAAGGAGTAATCAAGTGACATGTTGAACATGGTTCCTGCTAACATAGAAAAAAGATCCTAAAATAAAGTTATAAAAACTATGGATAAAAGTCTAAATTTATCTATCACCATGATTCACCTCCCCCCCCCCTCTTATGGTAAATCCGGTTCCAAAACATGGTATCAAAGTGTAGAGGTTCATACTTACTGTTCAACCTCAGAATAAGTGTTTGGATTTGTGCACATTGATTCTATGATGAAGCCTCCATTTTTTAATGGAACTGGATTTGATGAATGGTAGGAAGAAATGATCATGTTCCTATAGGATTTTAGTATAGAGCTTATGGATTTTATCTATAGAGATATTTAATTAATAAATCATAGTGATCAAGTGAGTAATTCTTGAATAGAGAAAATTCCAAATAAATCCTTGTCTTATGATGTTTATAAGAAAACTAATCATTATGATACTACATATGAAATTTGGAAGACTCTATAAGGTGTTTATGAAAACACTATAGAGACAAATCATGTTTTTATGTCAACCTCAATAGAAGGTGTAAAAAAATTCAATAATGAAAAGATAGTGAACAAGGTGGGGGAAGAGAGTCTTGTGAAAAAAGTAAACAAGAAGAATAAGAACAAGAATATGTCCTCTAGGGGAGCATGTACTAAAATCAAGGTGAATGATAATAACTCTATGATTTTATTTGAATCTTAACATTTTTTGGAGTTTCTTAAAAATTAGGAAATTAATATTTATCCCTAGAGAATAATGAATCAGAGGGTTGTGTTGACCTTCAAGTGGAGCTTGAAGGTTCTCTTGAAGAATTATATATTCAAAGAGAGATAAATAAAAAAAATAGTGGTATAATAAAAGAATCAACTGAATATATAGATAATCTAGAAGTAGATATTGAATGACTATAGATATTACTAACAAATTCTTCAGCTATTCAGGTGAACTTTAAAGAAGCACTGGAGATCAAATAGAAAACTAAAGAGCATGTTGAGGAGATTAAAAATTTGAAGGATTATATTGAAGAATGAAATAAAATAATTAAGTCTCTTGAGGATGGAATTATTTAATGGATAATATTTAAGGATCCATTTGAAGATGGTGATGTTGGGAATAAAAACTTTAGGGGATTTAGTGGTGATGATGAACCACTTACATATGATGCAAACTCTGACAATAAAGAAGAGGTTATGGTGTTTGTTCATCAATTCAGAGCGAGTTTGTCCCATGATCAAGAAGAGATCCAATCCTTACAAGAGAAGGTGGATCAGTGGAATATCAAATACATAGTAAAATATTAATTCATCAATGATTTAATAATATAGAACAAGAGGATAAAAAGTGCAGAAGTGGTCCTAAATGTTGATATACATGATATGGGTTCTATGATAAAAGAAAAAACTTGTCTTTTTTAAGAAATGTATCAAAATATCCAAAATCATATGGTCATGAAGATGGAGATAAAAAAAATTCCTCCCTCTCAATACATAACCAAAGGAGAGAAGAAAATATAAGAATGAATCCAGCTCTAGATTAAAGAAGACTGAAGCTTAGCTAAAGGATAAAGATCATAAGATCATGGAGCTTGAGGCAAAGCTTTGTCTATCTAAGGGAAATGAGAAGTTATAGTTTCCATCCAAATAATAATATATGAGTGGAGTATGCAAGGCTCCTAGTATAAAATTTTCAAATAAAAAAGAAGAATAATATTGAATCAAAAAATAAGGTATCCATGAGATGCTAAAACTATGGAAGAATGGAACACACTATGACAGTGTGTCAATAAGTTTAAAGTCTCTAAAGTGGAAGAATAATGGATGCATCAACATATAAATAGGGACATGATGATACAAGGTATGTGTTCAATAGAATATGTTTTATTTTTTTCACCCTAATGATATGGAAAGGAAATTCATCTAGAATAATTCATGGAGGGAAAAATATTCCATAAGGAGATCCTCTACTCTTTTGGCTTGCAAGGAAAGATCCTATAATGTAAAAGAACATGTTAACCTAGAAAACAAGCACACTCTATTGTAGGGAAAACATGAATTTCAATTCCAAGTGTAAAAATAACCTATCAAGATGAACTAATAAAATCATTATTGGAATGAAAATAAATAGATATATAAAAAAAGAAAATACTTTTCCATTTGTGAGTAAGAAGGTTGTACACCTAAAGAAATAATCACCTAAAATGAAAAAGGATGATGTGTATTATATATATTTAAAAAAAATAGATCCATGGTAAACTTTCAAGAAAAATATTACAATGAGAAATAAAGGAAAGTAGAAGATATCTCTAATAGAGGAATAAGTAAGAGAAGAAGACCAATGGTAATATTCCTTCCCTAAATAAGAATCATGTAAAATGGTACATAGGTGGTATATCAAAGAAATAAATCCATATAAGTAGGTTTGAATCCAAAACTATTAAATGGTTCAAACCAGAGGTACATATATATCGAAAGAAGAATTATCATATGGGTAAAGAATGTATAATTATATAGCCAGAATGGTTGGAGTTGGATATGAAGTTGGAACAAACATAGGAGTGAAATATTTTGAAAGAAAATATCAAAGGGTTGTTCCATTAGGATCAACCACCGTCCTATTTTTCAGGACTCCAGAAGTACCCCTATACCTATGAATTTAGATATATCTAATATATGTTTAAAGTGGTATAGGATTAATGGGGAGATATGATCCATGGGTTGTATGTATGGTGAAAAGGCATAGGTACATGATCTAAATAGAGATGCATGTGACAAGAATAATCATAATACTTGAAATTCACATGTGGTATGAGATTCAAAAAGTGGTGTTAAAAACCATTCTATTTTTCAAATATATATTTGAATTTAGTTCATTGTGGAAATGGAATATTATCTGATGTATAGACTGATGTGAAACTGAAGATCTGTCAAATCTATATTTGAATGGCCCAGTGATTCTAAGTCACATTGAATATTCAAACATTTGTATCATGCCTCAGTTCAAGTGGTATTTAACCACCAAGAAAATATATATTACTGGAGAAGTATAATTATTCTTGTATTTCAAGTTTATCTATTTTTTTATAATAATTTGCTATCTACTAACTATTTTTAGGATACCAAGAAGTTTTTGTAAAATCAATAGCATTCCCATGAAGCGGTCTTCCCAATCTGAAGAAGAATTCAACATTTGGAAGAGGCTCAATTATTGGTATCAATAAGTGGTATTAGTATAAAGTTGTATATATTTGGGGAGAGTCGGTGGCAAGAACTCTAGGCTATTTAAATTTATCCGAAAAAGGTGTCCAGTGATGTGTTGAAGATTGTGTGTACCAAGTGGCACCATGAGGTTATCGTTAACAAGTGGTTTCAGTAGGTTTAACACGTGGTATGTAACAAACACTAGTTATAAAATACTTATTCACTGATTGGTTTTTATTATTGTGATTGAGATCATAGTATGTTATTTAAAATAAATAAATTTACACTACTAGTATCTATGGAAGTAAGTGAGTGATAGAAAATATTGGTGTTTGTTGAATTAAACTCTTGTTTTTTTATAATGAGTTGTGACTCATTAGGATTAGAGGATTTTTTGATGACTCAATTTCAAGTGGTAATTTCAATCATGAATAATCTATCAAAAGTGTCCATCTATAACAAAAAAATGTTTTTGAGATTCAAAGGTGGTAAGAATATAAATTCCTTTAAGAATAAATTGATAAATGTTATTAAAAGTAAAATATAGAGCTCAAGGGGGGATAAAAATCCCTATATATCTACTTTTACTAAAGTTGGAAGTTAAATATGTTCCCCCATATATTTTTATATCACTTTGAAAATCTATTGAATCGATATTATTGATTAAGTGGGGGTATTGTTTTTTATGATGAAATCCCCTATGGACTTTACAGGGACATGGGGAGGAGACTTAAAAGAAATTTTGGTTCAATGCCTCCCTATTAATTGGGACATAATAGGGGAAGATAAAACAAAATTAATATTTGATGACCCTAAGGGTAAAAGAACCTAGATAATAAAAAAATTATACAACCCTTTTAATTTTTATGTTAATAGAGAAAATTAACTAGTGAGGAAAAGGAAAAATAAAAAATCCATAACCATGAAATGTTTAGAGTGTCTTAAAGAGGATGGATTTATGATAGTATTGATAAAAAATCTATATGGGGATAATTTTTTACCCAAACCTATGTTTAGTGTTGGATTTGTTGTCAAAAATAATACCATATAATATATCTTGAGTATTGATAGATGGTGATAGAATATATGAAGTTTTTGGGAAGGTTAATGGAGAGTTATGGATTCCCTATGTTTGGTAGAAAAGAAGAGATTGAATATATGGAATGGAAGTTATATTATAGAGGCTAGTGGCTATCCAAGTGACATGTATTCATAATTCTTGAAGGATAATCTAGATAATCATGGGTTATTACTTTTCAAAAAAAATCATGGGTTATTATGACCGGGTGTTGTGTTTGACGAAGAGTATGATAAACTCAAGGTTCTTCCTGGTTGATATCAATTTCATATCTAAAAGTTATGATCATGATATATGTAGGTTCTTGTCACAGTGTAAGTTCCTAGGGTGGGTGAAATAACCATAAAGTTTTTGTCGATTCGATGGGTTATTCAAAAATTAGACATGATTTAAATGCTATGACTAATGAAATTTTTCCACTGAATATTGACATAAGAGAAGCTAGAACCTAAAGAGGATATTTACATGCTAAATTTATAATTGATTAAAATATGATCGAAATAAATGATAAATTTTTCTTGGGATATTTCTTTGTCGATGATGTTGATTGTCTAAAAACACATTTATGAACTACCTTCATTGCACTATAAAGATCTAATTATAAATTCTCTCTGGTGGTGATCTACACATGCTCCTTTGATCTCTGAGAAATACCAAAATAACATCAAGTGTTATCGCGGTGGATCTATCATCTAGTGATGATCATGTTGATCACTTCTAGTTCCTTTGAGCTTGAAGGAATCTATCTAGAACTTCTTATTCTTAACAGGGTGAGAGGTAGAGGAATAGAGATAGAATTCTATTGTATGCAATAATTCTCAAGTCACAATTTACCCTACATAATATACATAATCATCAATTTATAAAGTTAGGGTTTAGATTAAAATATTATTTAATGGCATACCAACCCTTAAATAATATAATAATCTTTAAAAAACCCCATTCCATATATTAATATTATTATTATTATTATTTTATGGAATGTGCTAACTTGTACAATGATAAATATTATTTTAATGGATTTAAAATTAATATTAATCACCAGACATAGTCTTGGTCCACTCTAAATACTTTTCATTTACTTAATAACTGAATAAATATTTTATGCATAAATAAATACTTTATTCACAAACTAGTGAATAAATATTTATTAAATATTCAAATAAATATATGTGATTGATAAAACATGAATAAAATTATTCCTCGGCCTTGAGAATAATATTTATTTCATTAATTCAAGTCAAATAGAATTTAATCAAGGTTAATGGAAACACTTAGTGTGTAACCTTCTAGGATTATTTCTCTTTTAAATTAGATGGGATTGCCTAAATTCCAATATTATTATCTAGAAATGGGTCCAGACACCCAAGATAAAGAACCTAATGTCATAACATCGACAACTACATACGAACACTCACTATGAAATATAATCCCTTTGTCTCAATATTTCATCAAGTAGGTTTCACATCTGTGTCATCGACTATATTCTAGATATGTATTTTTTCGAAAATCTTAAATAAATGCATCATTGCACCATGTCCTTGTAATTTAAGGTGATTATTATATTCCAATCAAAGGGTTGAGATATCAACTTCCATAAATATGGAAGTGAAAAATTATTCCTCAACTTATCCACTAATAACATGTCATTTGTGACATAGCCAACATACCATACTCCCTGTGAACATATGGCATCATAGTTTTGTTTAGTAAATATAATTGTGTGTGTCATTACATACATTAATAATAATCTTAAAATCTAAGGACCATTATACATTCTCACATATAGTAATATATGATGACATAAAAACATGAAAAATTCCTATGGATGGGTCTCTTCTTATAATATACCATCTTGGAGCTTACCAAATAATCTCCATGAGAAGTAGCCTCATCCACATACAAGTACTCACACCCAATATTATACATACTATGTTCCCTATCATAGTATGTTATCCAAAAATATAACATTATTTAAGAATATCAACATATCATTTCAAGGTTCTCACCCTAGCGGGGAACTAAAATGACCTTATTAATGTGATAGATACCCTATGGAATTATTACATCAAATACATGTATAACAACAAACAATATGTAATAATGTGTTTTTATTAATATTAAAATCTTTGAATATACATGTAATCAAATTAAAAATACTTTATTCTTGAACACCAACTCAAAGAAACTCCCACATTTACTAGATCCAATTTTCTATGACTTTCATTTCACTAGACCTATCATGATGATCATGTTTCTACTAAGATAAATATTTAGTCAAGGGGTTTTCTTTATTTTATTATATGTATATTCCTCTCACATTAACTTCACATATCTAAGAAAAACCCCTTGAGAGATAATACTTCTAAAGTGTGTTTTTTATCTACTGATGTGACCTTAACTCTTTTTTAAGGGAAACCACTTCAAGATTATCATAATAGAGTTTGATATGGTCTTTATTGTTCGGTACCACATCAAGAACTTGGAAAATTTTCCATATCTATAATGTTTCTTTAGATTCCTTTTAAGATGCAATATACTCAGACTATACTATAGAATCTGTGACCACAACCTACATTGAGCAATTCTATCTCATAGCACTTCCATTTAGAGTGAAGATATATCCCGTCTATGATTTCCAATCATCTTGATCTATTTGGAATCTAGCATCTTCATATCCTCTAATGAAAATTTCTTTATCTCCTCTATATATTAGAAACATATCCTAGTACACCTCAAAAACTTAAGGATGGTATTGACTTCCATCCAATGGAGGTCAACTGGTTAATCTTGATATCTTCCTACCACACTCAAGGTGTAGGCAACATCTATCCTAGTACATAACATAACATACATGGATGAATCAATTGTTGATGTGTATGGAATCCTTTACATCCATTTTATTCTATCATTTTTCTAAGGACACATTTTCTTGGAATGGTGAATACCATGTGAAATTGGAAAAAAATCCCTCTTGGATTGTTCCATACTGAATCTCTTCGGTGTCTTTTCAATTTATGTACCTTGACTTATCCCAAGCAACCTCTTAGATCTATCATGGTGGATATTGATCCCAATAATATATTCTATCCCACCTAAGTCATTCATGAATAATCATTTATCTAACCAAGCCTTAACAGACTATAAGATTAGTATTTCATTTTCCATAAGTAATATGTCATCGACATACAGTATTAAGAAAATAACCACACACCCACTAAACTGATTATAGACACAAGGATCATATTCATACTTTATGAAACCAAATTCTATTATAGATTAATCAAACCAAATGTTTCATGAACTAGATTATTTCTTTAATATGTAAATATATCTTTGTAATTTACATACCCTGTTGGAATCCTTTCAAGTCACAAAACCTTCAGGATGTGTCATATAGACATTTTCATAAAGTTTTATATTAAGTAAGGTTGTTTTGTCATCCATTTTTAAATCTCATAGTCATGGAAAGCTACAATTGAAAGTAAAATTATGATTGATTTCAGTATTTCAACTTGTGAAAAGGTTTCATCATAGTTTATGTCTTGATATTGTTTGAACCCTTATGTAACCAATAATTCCTTATAAGTACTAAATCCATTTCTAGTTTCTTATTCAATTCCAATTTACTACCAAAAATACTTATATCTACTAGAGGATGTACCAAAATCCAAACTTGGTTTTGGTATATGGAATACAGTTCAAAATTCATGGATTTTGTCCATTTGGAAATTTTTGTGCAACTTGTTGCTTCCTTGTAGTTTAAAGGATATTTATTATTAACTAATAATGATTCACCATCCTAGGTGATATAAAAACCATATCATTTTGGTTCTCTAACCACTATTATGATCATAAACAATACTAGTGTCTCTGGATATTATTCTTTCATGAGGATTTGAAGAATCTGTTCTTGTGCCAACTCTTGTGTGCCATGATTCTAGAATTCATCAAATTCTATATCTATCCCACTATCAATTTTAGATATGTTATCCATCTCAATTAATATGTAATTTATAGACACAATAAACTTTTTTCTAATGGGTCATATAGGTAATATTCACTTGTTTCCTTAGGGTGTCCTATAAAGGTAAACTTTATGCCTCGAGGCATAGGTTTGTCACCTAAAGGGTCCTTAGAAAAATATTCACAATCCCACACATATAAATTTTACAACATGGTTTTTCTTACATGCCAAATTTTGTATAGAATATCATTTATCACATTAGTTGGATCTTATTTTAGTATATATTTTGTTGTTTATAATGCATATCCCCAAAATAATAATGGAAGACTCACATGAATCATCATTGATCTTGTCATATCTAATAAGGTGTGGTTCCTCCATTCACTCACACTATTTCATTGAGATGTATAAGAAGGATTGAGTTGAGACTGAATCTTAAAATCCCTTAAATAATCAATGAAGTGTTAATTAATATATTCTCCACCATGTTCTGTGTGTAGTTTCTTAATCTTCTTACCAAGATATTTCTTGGCTTCATTCTTGTATTCCTTTAATTTTTTAATGGATTAAAATTTATACCTCATTAATTAGACATATACATATCTAATTAAATCATTAGTAAAAGTTATTAAGTATGAGTACTTAGTACATATTTCAATTGGAAATGGTCCACACACATCTGTGTGAACTAATTCAAGATTCGTTTTGGCCCTTTAACCATTTCTTCTCAATAGGGATATGGTCAATTTCCTTGTAAACATTCATGAAATACACTAAGTGGGTTTAGATAAAAGTAATATAAATATCCATATTGTTTTAATTTAGTAAAATTCTTTTCATTTACATGAACTAGTCGGTGATTCCAATGTTAAATGTAGTATGAGTCATGTGAAGTAGTTTTGTTATCAATTTCCAGTACTTGCTTCATGTAATCCAACACATAAATACTGTTATTTAAATATTTCTTTCCATAAAGAATGTTATATTTATAAAATAATAAACATGTATTCCTAAAGATGAAAATAAGTCTATCTATATCAATTCTGAATATAGAAATAATGTTTTAGTAAAGATGACACATAATAACAACCTTTCAAAACCAATATCATTCCCATGGGAAACGTGAGGTGGTATTCCCTAGTATCCACATTAGAAAGTTTGGATTTTTTGGTTTCTCATAGATCTACCTCCCCTAAATCATTATTTATAAATCTACTTGGTTCCTATATTTGAATACATATGTGATCACCACAAGATAAATCTAATAACCAATCTAAAAAAATGAAATTGATACTAAACACACCTGAAGCTTACCCTTTCTTATTTAGGTGGGTGAAGTTTTTCTTCCAGTGGCCCTTCTTTCCACATGAAAAATAAATTAAATCATTCTATTTCTTTCCCCTTGATCATTCAATTATTATAAAATAATTTTAAATAACATTTGGGATTATATCTCTCTACTTGGAATTTCCATTTATTCACTATAAGGACAAAATTTCTTCACACTTAATATACTTATATACTTGTAGAAGAAGAGTGATTAGATCTAGAGGATACTTCTCAATTTTTTTTATATTAAAATTGACAACAATGAAGGAGAATCTCTGAGGAAGTGATGTAAGAATAATATCAGTGTGCAGTTCATCAGGCAGTTTAAACCCTAGAACCTCTAGACTCTCAGTATAGCTAATGGGTTTTTTTATCTGAGGCAAAGTTGGAACAAACTCTCCAAGATTACTCTAAAATAACACCTTGGATATCTCAAACTTTTTTGTCTAACTCTTTTCTAGTAAAGACCACAGAGATTCTTGATCATGCTATAAGAATCCATGTTTTCGTGAGACTTCATGAGTTTCCTTGACATGGATGAAAGAATTGAACACTGAAAATAGACCAAATAATTCATGTTTTTATCATAGATGTCAAAATATTCATCACTCACCTCCTTATAAGGTGAATCATGTAATTAATATTCTATCATGTAAGATTTACATACAAGGCGCAACATGACCTGAAGGTATCTGAACCATTCTTGAAGTTACTACCATTAAGTAGATGGTATTTTTCTAATATTGATAATATGGATAATGTGGATGATGAGATTTACATTATTATACAATTATAAAAGATCATATTATTAGTAAATTTCTTGATTAAAAATTATGTGAGACTTAATAACAATATTAATTTTATTAAGTCTCCTACTATTTTATCAAGTCCCAACAACCCTCACCATTGAACTCAGAATATCTAGTTTCTTGTAAATTATAGTGGAAAGGATCCATATGCCCATTTTCATAACCCCAATAAGTTTGTTTCAATCTACTTGAAGTTATTTGTGTTGGTAGGTATTTTCCAACTGTGGGATTGCAGCTCCTTGATCCGTTGAGTGGATTACCCAATCCTAAAATCCTAACTTGGGTTTCCTTAACACTTTCCTCCATGTTACACCAAGTATATCAAGAGATAATCCTCTTGATGTAAAATTTTTAATTCAATCCAAAACCTTAATAATAAATCCCCTTATAGAAGTAAGTGTCCAAAAAAGGGTTAGTCAAATACTTAGTTCTATTGGTTTCATTCTCAACCAGTTAATGGAAGGTCAAGTCTGGATTAATATTAAGTTAAGGGATTTTGTTTTGTTATATGTAAATTTTATCTTGTTTTATATTTTATATATCTTTTTAATATTAATTGGATCTTATTTAAGTGATTTACCATGTTTTATAAAACATTTACACAAAATACATTTATTTAAATTCCATCTTCGCATATTAATTCATTTATTTATGTGATCATGGACTTTAATCCATAAAAAATAATGTATAATACAAAGATAAATAAATAAATAAATGAACCAACCATGATCTTATCTAACTGTTTATTTATTGAGTAGACAATAAATCATCATATAACCAAGGGTAAAACTCCTTATGTCCATCTTGGCATGAGTTATAGCATTCTAACTATCCACTTGTGTATCACCTTGGTTGGTATCAACTTGGTTCCTTATTGAACTACCTTTATGAACCTTAGGATACTCCATATTACATGTATATATAACTCACACATAGGTGAGGGGAACCAAAGGATTGGTTAATGGGGAATTACATAAATAACCTTGGACACATAGGTCCTACATAATAAATGAGGGAGGGATGAATCAAAGGCCATCATATTTAATTTAATAAATAATAAGTGTAAAACCATGTAATAAATTAAATTAAATAATTCCAACACATACATAGGTCTTGTTCAAGATTATGATTGGTCATACAAATGCAACAGTTATGAAAAAGTATACTAGAAAAAATTCATTTCTATTCATTCTTTATTATTAAGATAAAGGTTCTTGCATTAATTAATTAATTAATTAATTCCCTTTTACCTTAATGACCATATGAATTCTCTTGGAGATACCCATCATAAATACATTTATTCCAAATAAATAAAAAAACAATAATTATAAATAATTATAATAAATTAATTGAGAATTTAATAATTCATTAAAACCATTATTAAAATTTCAAACACATTAGGTGCTAATCAATATAATAAGGCTTTAATTATACAATTAGTAATTTAATGTAACTTAATTCTGTCTTTTATGGGGAGACTAAATGGCCTATACTCATGAGCTACATGTCATGTGCCTCGAACACCGTGTACCTGGGATAAACGCTTGGGGATTTAGTGTGTACCTCATATGGACTACATGACATGTAGTAGCTTTCTACATGTTTTGTATCATGATTGTCATGTGCCTGACCAACCCACTAAAGGACTCTTCATGTTCTTCGTACATGGTTCCACATGGCATGTACTCCAGCTACACATCGTGTGTTCCGCTATTCGTGTGTCCGTGTAACTTTCTGAAGGACTTAGTGTGTACATTAGACATGGGAAATACGAAACCACATACCATGTATTCTAGATACATTTCATTTATTTAATTAATGTTCTAGGTTGTTAGTATCATGTGTTTTGGACCGTGTATTTGACTACATAGTTTGTGTGAGTTTCACTGCTAAACCATGTAGACTGCATAAAGTGTACACCAACTACACACTGTGTAATCCAACAAAACATGTTCCATGTTGGTCTAGTATACACATGGTGTTCAATGAATGCACCATGTTTAGTTACTACTCGGATCATCGTGTATCTTGTGACGTGTCAAGGTTCAATGAACTTGGGAACATGGAATGTAATATGGCTACACGTTATGTAATACCATGCTATCCAATCATAATCTTTAACACTTCTTGATGGAGTCTTTATCCATTATTAGTCCTTTAAGAAAATGAAACATCGAATGATGATAATTAATATTTTTAAATCATGTTAATTAAAATCTAAATTAAAGAATGGATAATTCTTGAAATGAAAATCAAACCATTATTGCGCATATAGATCAAGAATCAAATAAATAGTTATATATTTAAAATGTGACGACTTTAATACCACTTGAAGGTTATGGCCATAGTGGAAGAGCCTTTGGTGGTAAAAATAACCATAAAGGATTTTTTTATTTGATGAATCATTTTCAAATTGTATATGACATAAACTTCATGAACAATGAAATTTTTCCATAGAATATTGACCTAAGAGAACCCAGAACTCAGAGAGGATCTTTTTACATTAAATTTATAATTAATTTAAATATTATCGAAAGAAATGATACCTTGTCTTAGGATATTTCTTCGTTAATGATGTTGATCTTTTGAAAATCCTTTTGTGAATTACCTTCATTGCACTATAAGGATCCTAGTGTAGAATCCATCTAGTGGTGATCCACACTTTCTCCTTTGATCTCTGAGCAACACCGAAAGAAGGTTGGTTACTAGTACAATAGATCTATCATCTTGTGTTGATAATTTTGATCACTTCTAGTTCCTTTGAGAATGAATTAATCTCTCTAGTGCTTCTCCTTCTTGAGTGGGAGAGAGTAGGAGTGGAGAGAATTTTTTTTTTGTGTAACGATTCTCAAGTCTTGATTAACCATACACAATAGACATAACCATCTATTTCTAGAGTTAGGGATTATATTAAGATATTATTTAATTATGTACTAACCCTTAAATAATATAACTATCCTTAACCTTTCCTAAAGTATAATATTATTATCAAGTAATGGGTAAAGGAACCCAAGATAAATAACTTAATGTCACAACATCGATAACCACATATAAATTCTCACTATGTAATATAATCCATTTGTCTTAATACCTTATCTATAAGGTTGCACATATGTGTCATCATCCTATATGCTTGATACATCTTTCTTTGAATATCTGAAATAAATACATCATTACACCATGTCCATGGAATTTAAGGTGATAGTTTTATTCCCATAAAAGGGTCGAAATGTCAACTTCCATAAATATGGAAGGGACAGATCCTTCCTTGAATTATCTACTAATAACATGTCATTCATGATGCAACCAACATATCTTACTTCCCATGAACATATGGCGCCATAGTTTTGGTCATTCAATCCAAGTGTGTGATTCATGACATGCATTAATGATAATATTAAAGTATAATAAATGTTGTACACACTCACATATAAGAATATTCAATGACACCAAAACATGAAAAAAAATTATCGGTGGGTCTATTCACATAATCTCTCATATTAAAGATTAGTAAGGGTGAACATCATGAGAACAAGACACATTTTCTTATGAGTACTTACACCTGATAATCTACATACTTTTCCCCTATCATAGTACATTATCTTACCACAAAAATGTATTTAGAATATCATCATAGGATTACAAGGTTCTCATCATAGTGTGGAACTAGTAATACCTTATCAATATGATAGATACTCTATGATATTAATAGATTAAAGAAATGAATAACAACAAAAAAATATGTAATAAAATGTTTTTATTAATATTAAAATCATCAAATATACATGCAATCAAAGTATAAATAGTTTTTTCTTGAACACTAACTCCAATAAGTTATGCTTGATGATGACATGGATAGGAAAGAGGAGTTTACTGAATTTATATAATGTTTCTAAACATAATAAGTTGAGGGAATTAGTTTGTGACGTTTATCACTCAATCCATGGTGAGTGATAATTTCTGGATCGGGTGAAGAAAAGTAGAATGCCAATGTTGTATTAGGATAATGAAGGATTAATGCAATAGAATTATTCCATTATAGAATTATTCTCACCCATATGAGGGTTCTCATGCTATTGTGTTTTGTAGAATACATGGACTTAACCCTCATCATGAGAAGTTGGTATCATATGTCTTTGTGGAAGAAAGAAGAGTGTGTCTAATAATATAAGCATGGATCTTAAAGTTGTGTAGTTTCCCAGTGTTTATAAAAATTTTGGGTGTAAATTTCTGGAAGGAGATCAAAGTTTCACAGAATTTATGGTTTAGAATAAAATGACAATAGTTTAATGAAAGTTAGATGTTTGTGTGAAAGTGTAGTAGTTTCATGAAATAGTTTTTCATGAATAATGTGGAAGAAATATTGTAAAAGTTGAAAATCTTGTAAAATATTGAGTTGTGTGAATAAGTTAACATCAATGAATTAGAGCTGATGTGTTTTGAGGGCATGGTAATGTTTCATGAAAGTTAGGGAGTTTTAAAAAACATGGTTTCCTGAAGAATGATGATGAAATATTGAAAAATAATAAAGTCTCACAAAAGATATTATTTCATGAACTAGTATATATTGGTGAATTGAATGAACCACAAAAGAGGGATGTTTGTATAGTTAATGTTTCATGAATGAATAATGAAGGGGACTATTTCATAAATTAAAGTTATATGAAAAAAAAAGTTTCCAAGTTGCATGAAGGGTGGGATTTTCCTATAAATATCTAACCCTATATGGAGGAAAATATAATAATATGTATATAATTAGTTAAGGGTGGTTCTTGAGATAAAAATTATTTGAATTTTCAAAAGTCTGAAATTTAACAAATGAGTTCCACAAACCACCAAGTTTTGCGAGTGAACATCTATGAATCACAAAGTTCTATAAATACACTATTTGGATGAAACTTTGTTTGAAGTAAAGGTTTATCTTGCATGAAATAATAGTATTGATAAATTTTCATGTTCTATAACTTACAAGATCGTAGTTTCATTGATGTTGGAGTTTTGTGAATGCAGGAGTTTCTGGAAAATAGGGGTTTTACGAAAGGAGAAGTTTAGTGAATAGAATACGTTGAATGTCCATTTTAAGTGAATAGTGCATTCATATAGCATCAAATAAAGACTATGATGCAATAAGAGTCTCATTATAATCAAGGAAAAACCTTATTATTTGAATCTATTGAAGAATACCTGAAATTTTATAAACTATGGAGGTACCTTCATCAATATAGTGTACAGAGGTGAGGAAGAGGCAGCATGCCTTTGATGAGGAGTATCAAAACCCTAAATATTGTAAAGAAATTTCACCTATCATTGATTGGCCATTGTCGAATCATTTTTATCCACCAAAATAGTGAAGCTCAAATTGATTCTGATACGAATAACAAAACGTCAATGTAAGCTACTTAAACTAGCCCTTTGTGGTTAACCAAATAAAATCTTTATGTCTTATGGATGTTTTACTTTATGGCATATTTTTTAACACTCTTTGAGTTCGATAGGAAGAAGTAATCAAGTGATATTTTGAACACAATTAATACCAAATTGGGAACAATATCCTAAAATAAATATAACCAGACTATGGAGAAAAGTTTTAATTTATCCATCACATTGATTCACCCCCCCCCCCCAGGGTGTATCTTGTACCAACAATGATCCCTTGATTGGTAATAAAAAAGAATTTGATTCAATGAATATATGTCAGAGATAAGTGGAGATCACACTACAATACAGTCACTATAACATATAGGGATGAAAAATGGAAGAACCTCATGATTTTGGATATAGGGACTCCACATTTATATTGCACTATAACAATCTTAAATGATATTTTGAGAGAGAAAACCTAAGACCATGAAATCATAGGTGTTTAAACCATGAACATTGGGATGCCTAAAATTTTAAATGATGATATTTTATCCTCATATGATAACCATACCTTTTGTTCCATGAAGGTGGTTAGCACAAGGTGAGAAATCTTGATTTTTAATGGTTTAGGCCATAACCATTCTAACCAGTCTGTGGAAAAAACCTATATCATAAAATAACCATGCTTATGAATTCTCAAAGGATCATCCATTAGGGGATCAATGTCTTGGGTAGAACCACCCAACAACAACCACTCAAGTTTTTTTATTTAGGATTCCATTTGTCTTCTTTTTTATTGTGTAATTTTTCAATTTCTATATAGGATATATCTTCCAAATTTAAGTAAGCTTTTCTTTTTTACTCAATGTTTTTTTAATTCTTTTATTATTGACCCCTACTTTATCATGGTTAGATTATTCATGGTTGATTACCATTTGACAGTAAGTGAATAAATTCATAGAAGAGTGTGGGATCAAATGAAAAAAGATTTTTTTGTCGTGTTTTACATTTTTCTTTACTCATATGTTATTCTTATTAATTAGTGTCACAATGGGGATAATTGATACTTACTTCTTAGTTTCCTCACAAGAATGATGGTAATTAAGGGACAACCCCTAATGTGGTAGGGATGGATAGGATCGCAAGAGCCATCATTATTCTATCTTTAATTTTGGGATAGATCGTAAAGAACCAAAATATTATTATATTACTTTTACTATAATAATTGAATAGAGTTAAGTAGTATTAATTTTATGTGGAAATGTCGGGAGTCGCAACGACAAAACAACAATTCAAAAAATATTAAAAGGTAAAAAAGAGAAACACTCAAGGAAAAAAGATTTACATGGATTGGGGAATGATCCCTACATCCAAGAAGAGGTAGAATAACTTCACTATGAAAATTTGAGAGCAAAATTTATATGATTTTATCAGAGTTTCTCATAATGGAACCCTGGCGCGAAATGGGCTACAAAAGAAGGAAAATTGTATATTGTTACACAAACCGCACTGGAAGTTCGTATTGCTAAAGTGAAAGGTGGCCACCCAAGTCAAAAGTGTTATAATGGCTGCTGATTGGAATACCAAGGAGCTACAGTGAATGGTAGCTAGAAGTATGTGCCACTATAGTTTCCTATCGGTGTTGGTCGGTTAACTCTACTATAGTGATCATTATTGCTACAGTTTCCCCCAAAAAAATTGGGTAGGTGGCCTTCGGACCCTGGACCCCTAGAGAAGGGGTTCATTTCCACCTACAACCCCCAACGAGCTCAACATGGAGCTCGAACCATGAAATTTTCTACCTAGTGTGCAGTATGGTCTGAAAGCATTCGGACCAACAATATCCAAAATGGATCAGGCTACACCGAACTAACCTAATTAACACTGACCTTGTGGTATTAGTTACCCTTAAGGGGTATCATAACTATTAATTTGATTAATCTCATGGTGTAGAATTGTGTTAAATAAAGAAAAAATAATCAAATAAATTGATTCCACTCTCTTATTTATCCTTGTAACACCCCAGAAAATTCTAAATTTTATTTCATTAAAAACGGGTTTTATTTAGTTTATTTCCTTTATAAAAAAATAATTATATAATTTAAAATAATAATTTTATTGATTATGTGTTAATTATAAAATAATTTTATTGATAATTGTATAGCATTCAAACTAATTTTATAGCATTACGGATATATTTATTAATGAATTTTAATAATAGAATTTATCAAAATTTAGTGTTTGATAAAAAAAATTAAAAAAATAAAGAAAAAATAAAGAAATCCCATGCAAAATTTGAGATCTGAAAAAAAAACAGGGGAGTTAGTGCCTCGGCTGTAGGTTGTAGGTCCAGGCCGCGTCTAGGGTTCAACAACCGAGCTCGGTGGTGGAGTCGCGCACAAGGCATGCAGTCTGGGTCGAGCAGTCCGGTAAGTCTCCTTCGAGGTGCGTCGCGCTTGAGGATGGCTTCAAGTAGGTCCAGTGAGTATTGGGCCGCAGCAGGGTCTGGCATCGCAGTCATCGATTAGGAGTTCGGTTCATCCATGAGGCGTCGTTGGGTTCAAACCGTGGGAGGCATGGCCCTACAGTGGAGTCTGAGCCACACTGTGGTTGGAGACCGAGAATCATCGTCTGCATTTGTGGTGGAGTCCGGTCCTAGTGCTGAACCAGATCTAGGTTGTTCTTTGCTTCGTCAATTGGTCTGACTGAGGTTAGGGTGTTGTTTTTTAACAGATCTAATGTGAGGACAAATCTCTTTAGTTTTAGGTTGTGCATAATTTTCATTTTTTCAACTTCACAATTTCCTTTTAGACTTTGATTTTGGGGACCACTGGTTTCGGATATTGATTTGTCTAATAAGAAACTTTGTCCGACAATCCTTTGTTGTTTTTATTGTTTTGTTTTGGGTCTGTTCCATGAGTTTTATAAAATATACATAATTTATATATATGCAGTATATATATGCTCGTTTTGCACACAAACCTTTGGGGGGGTTTTCTTCTCATCAAGTGCTTCTCCAAATTTTTCTCAACCCTGCCTCCTCCTTGAATACTGGTAAGGGATTAGCCTTTGTCTTGCTTTCATTGTTTTTTAGGTTGTATGAAAATATATATATTCATACACTTTTAAATCAATATTCATCATCATATGGTTAGAAATTAATTATTTAAAGATGGAGGATCTTGAGTTACAATGTATTAAATACCCTAAGCATATAAATCCTATGCAAATTTATTTATTTTGTTATTTTTCTTTAAACACATATACGGTTATATAAATATACGTATATGTGTGTGTGTGTGTGTTTTTTTTTTTTTTTTGTGTGTGTGAAAATATGTAAGTGTAATATACACAACCCTCAGATTTGAATAAACATCATATGCCCGGGATAAAGATTTTCCAAGGTTGAGTTAATGAAAATCCAAAATGCATGGAGTCATTTTGTAAAGAAACTTTAATAATTGATTATACATGTTCTTAAATATGTATATATATTATATAAATAACCTTTGATTTCAGTATATGTATACGTAAGGGGAAAATTAATATTTCTAAAAAAATTCTATTTATTTTGAATTCAAGAAGAAATTTGTTTCAAGCACTTAATTACTTGCAATGTGTTGGTTATTTGTGTAAGGGTTTTATAATTTCCTTGTTTTGATTCTTTGAGAGTATATACGTGTATATATATATATACACACACATTTGCATGAAAGTATAACCTTGCGGTTTAGTTTAAAAATCCTTCTGCATTTGAATCTGGGCCTTCGGGTTTTGGGTTCGGATAATATGAAAGATGTAAGGGTTTAATATATTTTGTCTTTACTTTGAAAACATGAATATACACTAGTATATATATCATACATACATTTATATAGTTTTATTTCACCCAGTTCTAAATCTTCTAAGTGATGATTTGCAATGATGTTTTAGAATGTGATGGATGGAAATTATTTTCAATTACGATAGTTATATGTGTGTAAATACATATGTGTATATATATATATGTACACAAATATAACATATTATTTTATGTGTACATAAGTTAAGGTTCATTTTTATTTTATGCACATTCAGACATGTAGATGTAATTCAATCTATTTCTATTTTATGTTATTAAAGATTTTATTACAATATTTGAATAGAGACTTGGATGTGAATTATGTTTTGGGTTCAAATGGATTAGCATATTTATTACACTTACACCCATAGATTTTTAATCCACCCGGTTAATTTGAAAATGATGTAAGGTAAATTATATATATATATATATATATTTATTTATTTATACTCTCTAATTTTCTAGTTCTCGCAAAGGAGTTCATTTGATTAAAATATTAATTACTTTTATGATGTTAAGGTTGTAATTATTAAACAAATTACATTTCTTGTAAGGTGTTAATATACATACACATATATATATATACATATATGTATATTTAATTTTTAGTTTTCAGAATTTATAAAGGGTGCGACATGTACATATTTTATGTATATATATAGAGAGTTATGTGTATGCACCTATAAGTTTTAATCATAATCTGAATTAACTTGGCCTAAATAAACTTCGGTGGTTAAAGTATGTTTTTTATATGTTTAATTTAATATATGCACTAAATAATACAAATGATGCACTTCAAATCAATTGGCCATATGTGTTATGTAACATAAGGCATGTCCATTTAATAAGACATGAATATTTATCAGCGCATGATTTGTGTACAAATGACATTTGTCTTATTTTAAAATTAGTCCTTTAAAACTATAAATATTTATTTCCATAAATCAAGGATTTGGAAAATTAAGGAAATATCATTTTATGTGGTAACCCCATCCATTTATTACTTACGTATTTTGAATCAATATCACATGTGCAAATAACTTTTACTATATATTGCATGTCGTTGAGAAATTTATTAACTAAATAATAACTAAGACATTATAATTTAGTCCAACGTTATTTCCATTTATCAGCACATGAATTGAGTATGACTAATAAGCATGTATGTTATTGCATTAAATTCATATTACTATGGAAGAGTTTTAAAGTTATTTTTTTATGTGATAATCAAAAAAATAATAATTTATGAGATAAGAATTTAATTATTCAAGGTGGTATGGGACACTTTGAATAATGTGAATTAAGAAACCATTTAATATGTATACTGGGAATGATAAGATATTTAATACGTTAAAGTGTTATGTGCACTTTGATTTATAGTTATGAGGAATGCATTGGACCAAGTATGTTCTGGGGTGGGGACTGGTAAAAGTAAGCCCTTCGGGTTGGGTTCCGATTACAGCAGACCCTCTGGGTTGTTGTCCGGTTACAGATGCACTCCGGGTTGGTTTCTGGTTATTTGAGGAACTCTGGGTTAGAGTCCGGTTACAGAGGTTCTCTGGGTTGGGGTCCGGTTACAGTTATCCCCTAGGTCTTCGCATGAGGCCTTGACATGGTCCAGCATATGCACTTCCCTCATTATGACTATGTAATTTAATTAACCAGAAAAATATTCAACTAGTAGAATATTTGGTTAAAAGTGCTTATGGATTTTTGGTCGAGGCCTTAAATCATTAGACGTCTTGTCCAAGTCCTTGATAAAATGTTTTAGAATGTCCTGTATATTTATGGCATGATATATGTTTAGAACTCAGAGATTTATTAATCAGTGTATGAAATTGAAGTTATTATTTTATGCGCAACTCTGATTATTCATTACCCTTAGCTGTTTAATTTATTATTACATATTCTCATGATATACATGTTTAGAATTTATTTTATTCAGCATGCCTATGTTTAAATAGTGTGTCCTTGTAATTCTGATAGCATGTTTCTAATTAAGAATTTTTATTATGACATGTCACATGTGTTATAGATTTTCTTTAAGAAGATTGTTTTATGAATGTTTTAAAGACTATTTTTTTTTAATATTTCGGGTATAGTATATTATTTTTAAACACCTTACTGGGCATTTGTATGCTCACCCTACATTTTTTATTAAAAAAAATTAGGTATGGGATTTTACTAAAGAAGTTTTTCAGAAGTAGCTGGTTTCTCAGAGCCTGAACTGAATTTGATCCTCTATATGGCACCGGCTCTGGGTACTCGGGAGCTGGGGCATGACAGTTGGTATCAGAGGATTCGGTTTAGATAACTCTAGAAAACCACCACTGAACAGTGAAAAATTTACTTAATAAATACTAAGAACGATGTTTTCTTAATTCTCAGATGGAAAACCAAAGTGCTAGTCTTTTGTCTCTTCCAACATAAGTATTAGAGGCCATAGTGGGAAAATCATGTGTAGAAAACTATGAGACTTTTGAAAATATTTGTTTATCATGCAAAACCCTCTACCGAGTATCCAACTCTCCTCATATACTCCAACTTCACCATGGAGAAGGTTTCATCTATTACCTCATGATGAACGCTCAATTCCAGTTCTATGTATGACAAGGGAAATAATTTGAGGGTATCTTTATATGTTTTACCCTAGACAATAATTTCTTTTCTCCTAAGGAATTTGAGGATGTTGCACAAGGGGGTGACCTCCGGGCAGCGTATCTATGTCAAATTTTGACCTACGTTCTCCGTGGTCAAGTTAAGTGCTTTGAATCCCTTGATAATGAGACTATACATTTGCATTATCGACATCAAGTTCATGTCGATGTCACTCAACATGATACACGACATGATTCTCTCAATCTGAATTCTAGATGTCTACACGCGGTTGATCCAAGTTGCACACATTGAATCTGGACCAAGGAGATATAAGAATTTAGAACCGTGTTGGGGATCCGTTTGTCTGAGAATTGGGGAAATACCCCACATCAGCGGAATCTATGAGGATTCATCTTAGAGGACGATAGGAAATCCATACTAGTGTTTTGTGAGAGGGAGCAAGAGATTACGTAATTTTTTGAGTTTTTTAAATCATGTCTAAATGAATGATGTTTTATTCTCTCTTTTTCTATGTTTTTAAATAAAACAATGACTCTGCTTAAACTAGAATTTCCATACTGAAGGCTGACTTCTTAAAAAAATTCTGACAGAAGATATGAGTTCACAAACCAATATTTCATCACTACCTACCGAGCTGTTAGAGACTATAATTGTTAAGACATGATCTGAAGAGGATCATCCCTATGCCAACTTAGGTATGACTTGTAAATTAGTCCATCGAGTTTCGAACCTCCCAAACATCCTCCATATTTACCAAGGAATCAATTTGGTATATTACCATGTTGCATATGCACAATTTGCTGCATATAGGAAAAGAGGGAAGTATCATGAAGCCCTTTTTCTATGTTTCACTTTGGCTGATAACTACCGAGTTGTAGGTAAATTTCTAGAAGCTGCTTTGGATGGTGACCATTGGGCAGCCTACCTATTCCAGGTCTTGAGTTTTAGTATGTACGGAGAAATTTATGAAATCAATATTTTCAAGAATGACGTGGTGCGTGGAACTTATAGTGATATAGTTCACTCTGAACTTTCCAACCTCTACACCACTCATGCCTCTTTATGGAGGGCCAAGTGATTTAGGCACAGATTCAACCCTAGTATTTGCAATGTGTCTGGGCTAAGGAAATCGAGCTGCTAAATACAACCTTAGGAATCCACCTGAGGTCGTCAGCACCCTACCATCGGTGGTATTCCTGGTAAAGGGACCTCAAGAGTGATGAGTTTCTGGTGTTGTTGTGGTTGTGTACAAGCATTTTAGAATTGCGAGGAGACAATTCATTATAGGAGGGAATAATGTAACACCCCAGAATATTCTAAATTTTATTTCATTAAAAACGTGTTTTATTTAGTTTATTTCTTTTATAAAAAAATAATTATATAATTTAAAATAATAATTGTATTGATTATATTTTAATTATACAATACTTTTATTGATAATTGTATAGCATTCAAACTAATTTTATAGCATTATGGATATATTTATTAATGAATTTGAATAATAGAATTTATTCAAATTAGTGTTTGATAAAAATTTTAAAAAAAATAAAATAAAAAATAATAATGAAATCCCATGCGGGATTTGAGATCTGAAAAAAATAAGGGAGTTCGCGCCTCAACTGCAAGTCGTAGGTCCAGGCCACGTCTAGGGTTCAGCAACTGAGCTCGGTGGTGGAGTCGTGCGCAAGGCATGCAGTCCGGGTCGAGTAGTCCGGCAGGTCTCCTTCGGGGTGCGTCACGCTTGAGGATGGCTTCAAGCAGGTCCAGCAGGTATCACGCCACAGTAGTGTCTGGAATCGCAGTCGTCGAGCAGGAGTTCGGTTCGTCCATGAGGCGTCGTTGAGTTCAAACTGTGGGAGGCATGGCCCTGTGGTGGAGTCCGAGTCGCGCTGTGGTTGGAGACCGAGAAGCGTCGTCTGTAGTTGCGGTGGATTTTGGTCCTAGTGCTGAACTGGATCTAGGTTTCACTTTGCTTCGTCAACTAGTCCGACTGAGGTTAGGGTGTTGTTTTTTTAAAAATCTAATGTGAGGACAAATCTTCTTAGTTTTGGGTTGTGGGTCATTTTCATTTTCTCAACTTCACAGTTTCCTTTTAGCCTTTGATTTTGGGGACCACTGGTTTCGGATGTAGATCTGTCTAATAGGAAACTTTGTCTGACTATCCTTTGTTGTTTTTGTTGTTTTGTTTGGTTTCGTTCCATGAGTTTTATAAAATATACATAATTTATATATATATAGTATATATATTCTCATTTTTCACACAAACCTTTGAGGGGGTTTTCTTCTCATCAAGTGCTTCTCCAAATTTTTCTCAGCCCTGCCTCCTCCTTGAATACTGGTAAGGGATTATCCTTTTTCATGCTTTCATTTTTTTAGGTTGTATGAAAATATATATATTCATATACTTTTAAATCAATATATATCATCATATGGTTACAAATTAATTCTTTAAAGTTGCGGGATCTTGAGTAACAATGCGTTAAATACCCTAAGCATGGACATCCTATGCAAATTTATTTATTTTGTTCTTTTTCCTTAAACACATATATGGTTATATACATATACATATATATGTGTGTGTGTGTGTGTGTGTGAAAATATATAAGTGTAATATACACAACCCTCGGATTTTAATAAACATCATATGCCCGGGATAAAGATTTTCCAAGGTTGAGTTAATGAAAATCCAAAATGCATGGAGTCATTTTGAAAAGAAACTTTAATAATTAATTATGCGTGTTCTTAAATATGTATATATATTATATAAATAATCTTAGTTTTCATTATATGTATACGTAAGGGGAAAATTAATATTTCTAAAAAAAGTTCTATTTATTTTGAATTCAAACAGAATTTTGTTTCAAAATTACTTGCAAGATGTTGGTTATTTGTGTAAGGGTTTTATAATTTCCTTGTTTTGTTTCTTTGAGAGTATATACATGTGTTTGTATGTATATATATATACATTCGCATGAAATGATAACCTTGCGGTTTAGTTTAAAAATCCTTCTGCGTTTGAATATGGGCCTTTGGGTTTTGGGTTCGGATAATATGAAAGATGTAAGGGTTTAATATATTTTGTCTTTCCTTTGAAAACATGAATATACACTAGTATATATATCATACATACATTTATATAGTTTTATTTCACCCGGTTCTAAATCTGCTAAGTGATGATTTGCAATGATGTTTTAGAATGTGATGGGTGGAAATTATTTTCAATTACGGTAGTTATATGTGTGTATATACATATGTAAATATATATATATATATATATATGTACACATATATAACATATTATTTTATGTGTACATAAGTTAAGGGTCATTTTTATTTTTTTCACATTCGTACATGTACACATAATTCAATCTATTTCTATTTTATGTTATTAAATATTTTATTACAATATTTGAATAGAGACTTGGATGCGAATTAATTTTTGGGTTCAAATGGATTAGCATATTTATTACACATACACCCATAGAGTTTTAATCCACCCGTATAATTTGAAAATGATGTAAGGTAAATTATTTATATATATATTTATACTCTCTCATTTTCTAGTTCTCCCAAACGAGTTCATTTGATTTAAATATGAATTACTTTTATAATGTTAAGGTTGTAATTATTAAACAAATTACATTTCTTATAAGGTGTTAATATACATAAACATATATATACATATATATATATGTATGTATGTATGTATATGTAATTTTTAGTTTTTAAAATTTATAAAGGGTGCGACATGTACATATTTTATGTATATATATATAGAGTTATGTGTATGCACCTATAAGTTTTAATCATAATCCGAATTAACTTGGCAAAAATATACTTAGGTGGTTAAATTATGTTTTTGATATGTTTAATTTAACATATTCACTACATAAAACAAATGATGCGCTACAAATCAATTGGCCTTATGTGTTATGTAACATAAAGCATGGCCATTTAATAAGACATGACTGTTTATCAGTGCATGCTTTGTGTACAAATGACATCTGTCTTATTTCAAAATTAGTCATTTAAAACTATAAATATTTATTTCCATAAATCAAGGATTTTGAAAATTAAGGAACTATCATTTTATGTGGTAACCCCATCCAATTATTACTTACATATTTTGAATCAATGTCACATGTGCAAATAACATTTACTATATACTGCATGTCGTTGAGAAATTTATTAACTAAATAATAACTGAAACATTATAATTTATTCCAACGTCATTTCCATTTATCAGCACATGAATTGAGTATGAATAATAAGCATGTATGTTATTGAATTAAAAGTTTATTACTATGGAAGAGTTGTAAAGTTATTATTTTATGTGATAATCAAACAAATTTTTTGTAATAATTTATGAGATAAGCATTTAATTATTCAAGGTGGTATGGGACACTTTGAATAATGTGAATTATGAAACCAAGTAATATGTATACTAGGAATGATAAGTGATTTAATAAATCAAAGTGGTATGTGCACTTTGATTTAGAGTTTTGAAGAATGCATTGGATCTAGTATGTTTCGGGGTGGGGACCGGTAAAAGTAAGCCCTCCGGGTTGGGGTCCGGTTACAGCAAACCCTCCGGGTTGGTGTCTTGTTACAGAGGCACTCTGGGTTGGTGTCTGATTATTAGAGGCACTCCGGGTTGGAGTCTAGTTGCAGAGGCTCTCCGGGTTGGGGTTCAGTTACAGTTAGCCCCTAGGTCTTGGCATGAGGCCTTGACACGGTCCGGCATATTCACTTCCCTCATTAAGACTATGTAATTTAATTAACCAGAAAAATATTCTACTAGTAGAATATTTGGTTAAAAGTGATTATGGATTTTCAGCCGAGGCCTTAAATCCTTAGACGTCTTGGCCAAGTCCTTGATAAAATGTTTCAGAATGTCATGTATATTTATGGCATGACATATGTTTAGAACTCAAAGATTTAGTATTTAGTGTATGAAATTGAAGTTATTATTTAATTCACAACTCTGATTATTCATTACCCTTAGCTGTTTAGTTTCTGCTTACATATTCTCATGACATACATGTTTAGAATTTCTTTTATTCAGCATGCCTATGTTCGAATCGTGTGTCCTGGTAATTCTGCTTGCATGTTTCTAATTAAGCATTTTTATTATGACATGTCACATGTGTTACAACTTTTCTTTAAGAAGATTGTTTTATGAATGTTTTAAAGAGTGTTTTTTTTAAGTTATTTTGGGTATAGTATATTATTTTTAAACCCCTTACTGGGAATTTGTATGCTCACCCTATGTTTTTTATTAAAAAATTTCAGGTATGGGATTTTACGAAAGAAGTTTTTCAGAAGTAGCTGGTTTCTCAAAGCCTAAACCGAATTCGATCCTCTGTATGGCACCGGCTTCGGGTACTCAGGAGATGGGGCGTGACAATCTTTATTGAAAGTTGATTCATTAACCCACTAATCTAGTTCAACATAATTTATTTTAATTACAAATTCACTTTCTTGACATGTTTAAAAATTTAACAACTGGTTTAGAGATTGTAACTAGGATTCCTTGTTCCCTGAGGAATTGAACTCATACTTTCACTATATTATACCTTAGGGTTTTGTGTTTGTTTAAGAAAAATAAATTATAAATTTTTTCCGCTATAAGAAGTAACAGTACTCATGTTTAAAAATCTTATTTGTTACTATTTCCATGGAAACAAAGATAACTAGTAATGATAAAAGAATCAATTTATTAAATCAATGTATTTTTTCTCTATTTCTATTTTTTGGTTTTATATTAGGTAATTTTATTCCTTTTTATGTGCTTAGGTATTTTTATTATTTTTATAGATTTGAATGATGAAGGACCATATTCACTTGAGTATTTAATTAGATATCCTTGGTCAACAAATATTTGCACTCAAAGGTATAATTAAACATCGAATATAAAGGCCAACTTCATACCATGATGGAATTTATAAATATTTCTCAAGTAGTAAATAAGAATATCTTTCTTTGATGGAACAAAAAATCAATGAAGGTTGTGTACTCCTTTTGAAATTGGAAATGGTGGTGTTGTTTGAATCAATAGAATTCTTTAATAATGAAGTTGAATTAAAGGTGAACCGGAATAGAGATTTGATTGTGACACCAAGTTTATGGATGAGTCTAAGGAGTTTTCCAATGATGAGGTTGAAATTGAGATAAAATATAGGGTGGAAAGAAAACCTACAATTGTTAGAATTAAATAGGTATAAGTTGTGCAAGAAGAAACAAAATAGGAAATGAGAGGAGGAGGAGAAGAATCTACTAAATTGAAGATATGCATCAAATAATTTTAAGATGTATAGCTGGAAGCAGTGGTGATGGGGGAGTAAAACCTGTTTTTTTATCCATGAGTTGTTGTTTATTAATTAAGTATTTCCAAATCATGGTTTTCATCACCTCAAAGTGTCAATTTGTTGTTAATAAGATAGATAACAATCAATCTAGATGAGCATAAATTCATGTCATGGATAATCCAAATCAAGTAATTTCTTTCCAAACTCCTATTACATGACACATGAGTTAAGGGATGAATTCCTTTAGGGGGAAAACTTGGATTTTTTATTGGTTTCTTAGGAATTAGTTTTAGAAATTATTTTAGGATTTCTCTTAGTGATCAGCACTGATTCCCTCATATTTTTTACATTTAATAGAATAACCTTTTAATTTAATTATTTATTTTGATTTTTAGGTTTAAAAGGAGGATAATTGAGAAAAGGGAGATATTACCAACACTATAAACAAATTAAAGGGCTTCAATGTGATATATTCCCACTGAGGATCAAATGATGATGTTGGTTTAACTAGTAAATTATCTTATTTCTTTTACACCTATTTAGATTCATTCTGTTGTTATATTTCTATTCATATTTTTCATGCATCTCTCTCACCATAGATAAACATTGGGGAAAATGATTAATTTAAGTATGGGGAAGGATCCATGTACCTACATTGTATTTTTTTCCTAGTGATTAATTTATTATACATCATCAATTAAATTAAATATTTTGATATATAGGAAAACATTGATTAATCATGATTATAAATAATAAATATATAGGTTAAATTTTTTATATGTTACATGATTACTCTAATTTAGAGTTTTTTTAAAATGATTTTCGATATGATTTTGATTTTTGATTATAATTCTTGAATGTTTCCTTTTAGTAGATTGGTCATTATGTCCAATCTATGACTTGATTGACTAATAATTTGAATTCCCATTATTGAGTAACACTCTAAAACCTTTTTGAAATATTGTTTCTTATACACTCATTATTGAGTGATTCTTGAGATATGCATAATCAATAGAACTTTCTTATTTATCTTATCAAAGAATGATGATTTTGAATCACATTAAAATAATTGAGACCATTAATTGAAATTTTCATCCCATTTGATCAAGATACCCACCCTACACTTAGTCTTTTGACAAGCCATAAAGACAATGAATTGACTTATAGGAAGCTATATTAAAATCATGTTTATCCTTCTTATATTGATTTTTTTTTATAAATAAAATATTTTAATTGAGATTGCAAAGGTAATTCAGGTGATTTAATGGTACTGATAGAATTTTTATGCTAAAATTGAAAGATTGTAGAGTTGTATCTCAATTGAATGGAAGAAAGGTCACATTCCATTTGGTGATTGTATTACATTGAATCCTTTATTATTTTATCAATATGAAAATAAAAATGGATGAATGGGATACCTTGGATTGACCTTTTTCTATCCACTTTCCCCTTCTTATGCTAACTATTACAATTAGTGTTAATGGGAGATTAATGGTGGGGACTAAGGTACTAGTTTGGTTTAACTTTCAAAGGTGTAAGACTTCTGCTTGAACACATTTAATTAAACAATGAGAGATAAAAATAGAGGAAAAAAGAGGAAAATTAATCACTATTTTAGAATGTTTATTTATGATCCATTGGGAATGATGAGAAGAAAGGAAGTGGGATATGATATCTTTTGATGGAAAAACTAATTCAATATCATGCATTGTACTTTAAGAAACAACCTCATTTTTTAAACTTGAATCTAATTTTTACCTGAATTCTCACCAACCTTTACCTTCAGAGACATTATAATCTTAATGAAAGTCCTCTTGTCTTTTTTTGTTTGATTTCAAACTAGAGATTTAGATAACTTGCAAGCCTATGGATAGATTGCATATACTTATTATTAAGCATAACTCTAATTAAATGATCTTATGTGATCCTTTTATGGAGAGGTAGATCATAAGTAGTATGTATATTAATTAAATGTTGAATAATAGAAGTGTGAGAGTAGAAGAGCCTTTTAATTTGGAGTGATAAATGAGGCATGATTGGAACACTTTGAATTAGATAAGTTACATGCTATTAATATTCTCTATTATGATCTTATGTTTATCAGCATATTATAAAGAATGTTTTCCTTATTAAATGATATATTCTTTTTAATTTGAAATTGAGATTTTTCTTGGGGACAAAAAAATTTGAAGGATGGGTGAATTTGATTACTCTAATTTTTGCATATGTTTTCATCATGTTTTTTAATGATTATTTTGAAAAAATACAAACCAATTCCTTTTTTATGATTTATGGAAAATGTAACTTAGTGATGAATTTGGAGGTGTTTGATTTGATGGAATATGGAACATATCACGCTGCAACTCATCCCATTACATCTTGGTGATACTGAGAGGATTTCTGGAAGCTAGAAACCTTAAAGAAACCACGACGCAACTAGTGACATCATGATTCACTGCACCTATATAAGGATAACAATTTTATCTATATAGAAGTAACTTAGTATATGGGAGAGTGTTATAAAATTTAATGTGTCAGGAAGAGAGAGACCACACCACAACCATATTGAGATAAAGTATTTCATTTTTTTGTATATGGGTCAATATGTGTTGAGTTGTTGAAGCTACCATGCATATAAGGATCGACCATAAGAATGATAAGAATAATATTATATGAGAACAAATATTCATTCAGGAAGAGCATAAACTTTTTGTAAATCATGGATCTTTCATGCGTATGATCTTTTGTGAGTTTGATGATCGACCGTGAGTGCAGAAAAATTTTCCATGAGAAGATCATGGATCTTCCTTGATAAGACCTCCATTAATCTTTTATAAATATTAGAATTTTCCATGTGTGAGGATCTTTAATGAAGGTCGCAAACAAATTTTGTGAAGATGGATAGTGTACAGACCTTCCATGTGTGTGGAACTTCTGTGAAGGGCACAGAACTTTTGGTCATACTTTAAAATCATGTATCTTCCATGAGTTAGAGGTCCTTATTTGAATATCTTCTCTGATCATGGATTTTCTATGAGCAATGAGTTCATGGATCTTTCATGAAGTGTCGAGACAAAATCCATGATACACACACACATAATTTGAGTATCACATGGCATGCCTTCTATGATCAAGTTGAATATTCAAATGATACAGCTTGTATTTCCATTAGATTGTATGCATTGTGGTCTTCTATAGTGTTTTTGAGATCCATTTATATGTTATAAATGAATATGAATATTGATATGATACCCTTGATAGTGGTCAGGACCTGTTTCTACTTAGAATTCTTGGATAATCATATATAAGGAAGTGGGAAAATATATTTTTTGATTGTTTTGATAATATTTTAATTAATTCATGATAAGTGATAAAGGGTTGGTAAAACTTCCTTCTCCACATTCTGGTTATGTGTAAAAGAGATTGAAGATGGATGGAATTATAATGGAGCTAGTTATATTGCAGAATAATCAAGCTAGATGGATGAGTGAGAATTTATCCTTGGATTATCATGCATAAAGATTGCAATATTAAATAGAGAATTTCACTTGGATGGTAGTTGGAGAAGACTGGGTGTGGATTTAGAATTGATGAGGTAGTTAAGGTTCATGGAAATAACCAATAAGAGTATTTGTATGTTCTAAGATGATTTAAGAGTTGTATTGAAAATCTTTAAGAGGATTTGATAAATTCCCAAAGTAATTATAAGTTGTTTTAAGATGATTAAAGTGACTGAAGATTCTCTAAAAATGCTTAAAGAGGTTCTGAGATGATTTAGAGAAGTTCTGGAATTATGGGTTAAAGGTGGAAAATTAGAAATCTCCTTGATACATAAGATCCACTCCAAGAATCTGAGGTATACATAAGAGTAGTTTTAAAGTTACTCTAGATGTGTAATGGTTTCCCTATGGTAGAGGTAATACATAAGGTTTGTCCTAAATAAAATGAAATACATTAGGTTTGCTCTGCGGTGATGGCAATACATAAGGGTTCCCCATGCCTTAAAGACTAAAGGTTTGTCAAAGTACTAATACAAACTATGATATGTAAAGGTACATTGTTCAATATATTAAGGTTGTCATAGAGGGATACAAAAGGTCACTCAGAGAGTAAAAATTTGTCAAAGTACCAAAGACACACTGTGAAACATAATATTTAACTGGAGGATGCATAATGGTTAACACACAATTCACAAGAGGATATGTATGGGTACTCATAGGGACAAAGATTTGACAGAGTACTAGACCTTTTGCGATATGTAATAGTGACACTAAACTTATAGTGAATACATGAGAGTTTCCCAAGCATACATAAAGGTAAACATGCAATAAGTAAGAGTCATATGCTAATACGTAAGCGTGACACTGTATTTCTAAAGAATATGTAAAGTTCAATTGGAAATTATAAATGATATGTAACCTGGAGACTTCAAAGGATATGTAAAGGTAAAAACCCCTTTTGTAAGGGTTTCCATTGCGGAAGTAAAGTTAGGGGACTTGGGAAAATGTCACTGAAACAATTCCTACAATGCTTTAGTGTGCCACATGGATTGAAACTTGTAAAAACATTATGTGCCACTATCTCTTGTCTATTTATTGTTTTTCATATGGTATTGTTTATTCAAAAAACAAAATTATATCCATACATATTATCCAATATATAGGTTCAAACATTACAGGGTAAGTTAAAATATAAAAGGAAATTCAATAAAATTGCTCTTTATTTTTTCATCGCCCTCTCATTGTAACTATACAGATCACTAGAAATTTCACAGATTGACTCAGAGTAGGTTAAAAACCTTTACCAATATCATTAACTATCCCTATACATTGGTTTTCTTTTACATAATCCCCAATCATGTTATGTGTTTCACTCAACTGACTGATTATCAATTGTCCCTTGTTGCTTGATCTCTAATGCATGTCAAGTTGTTCCTACATTATCCACACTCATGTTACGTGGGATTTGGGAGGTTTCACCTCTAAGTGGAGTGATCAATACTTCTAGAGTGACTATAAAATTGACTATCAATCTAATATAAGACTAAATTTTCTTCCATTGGTTCACACCACCTGTGTGTCCAGATGTTTGTCCCCTTATCTTGTTACTAATAAACTAAAAGAAAATATAAATGGGTTACCATTCAATGGAAGACCCTATAAACCTTGGCTGAGTTCACCTCAAACCTTTAGGGCTTCCAACCTGGTGTAAAACCCTATACATTCACATAATTCATCCAAAGGTGTGAGACACCTTGTATATCTACTAGTGTGAACTAAAAGGGTCCAATCATTCATTAAGTTCCATACTAAACCACTGCTAGGTATATTTCACCTAATAGTCTATTTTTCATGACTTTAAATTTCATTGATGTATTCCCTAGTTATACAACCTTAAAATGAATGGCATGATGGCCCTGACTGCTCAGCCTAAAAAATGTACACCACTAATCGTGGATGTACAAGCTTAAAAGGCGCCACTATGGTCCTCATCACATGATCCTAAGAGTTACGACATGCCTCATTATATAGGATTGAACTATATGGGTTTTGTTTCCCATTACAAGGACACATACCCATTTATGGGCATAATACCAATTAAAAAACACATTTTGTCTCTCCACCACCCAAGTCCCCATGGGAGATTGTTAGCCCAACAAGGTAAAATGCCTTGAGAGGGGGTGAATAAAGGTATCACATATTAAAACAATTCTCTATAGATCTTGTTTCATTGTTAAACAAAACCATCTTCTCTCTTTTTACCATGGCATAGAATGAATGAGAATTAATACAGGCACATGACACAACAATTTAACATGGTTCGCCCTCACTAGCTACATTCAAGGAGAAAACAACATCAAGGTACCAATGTTCCAAATATACTAAATCTCACTACCAATATAAGGTTCGAAGAGGACTCATTATCTCTCCTAGTTTACAACCATTTACAATTTGAAAGCTCATTGTTCTCTCTTTGTTGAAGTGAACTCACTGCTCCTCCAATAGAATATTCTGACAATCAATTCTGAGTTGAATCACACTTGGGTGTGTCTTTATATTCTTTTTTCATCAGGGATATGAAAACCAACTTTATGAAAGACTTTTCTTCTTAGAGTGTGTGGCCCCTGTGTAAAACCCCTTTATGAGACCCCTTCATGAGATCTCTCTACAAGACTCCTTCATGAGACTCCTTCACAAGACTCCTCTATGAGACCTTCTACAGATCACTCGAATCGTATGATTCCTTCGTGAGACCTTCTATATATCACACAGATTGTGTGATTCCTCTGTGAGACCTTCAACAGATCACGTGGAATGTATGATATCAATAGGTCTACCTATGCCCAACGCATACATTGCTTTGCATGATACCTTCACAAGACTCCTTCATAAGATATTTCTTATCATTACGTGGATCGTGTGAATCTAGCACAAGACCTTCTACTAATCATGTGAAATACTTTTCTTCGTCATGGAATTCCTTTGTGAGACCCTTTCACAAGATCCTTGAACTGATCATGAGAATCACTTTTTCTCCGGATCAAATCACTTAAGAAAACATCTCATCATCTTAAGGATGGGTTAGGGGTATTTATAGGAAAAAATACACCACCTTACCTCCACAAATCACGGTTAGTCATTCATTCCACCGCCTTAGTAATCAGCCTTACGTGCTCTACGTGATTGCTTCGCATGATCTCCTACCACATGTCACAAGCACATCGTATGATCACCAACATTTTCATTGAGTACATCGTGTGATCCCATCACATGATCAAATGACAATCAAACATGTTTCACATGATCTCGTTGTTAGATCTACTGACAATCAGGTGCGCTTCGTGTGATCTCACTGTGTGATCCATTATCATTCATCCGCTTCGCATGATTTCAAATGACCATGAGATATCTCTATCATTACTAGTTATTTTTATTTCATGCACTTCGCATGATCTCTCTGTGTGATCCTCTGACAATCATGAAATGTCTTCATGTGCTTCGTATGATTTCTCTACGAGATCCTTTGATAATCATGTGGTGGTATGAATGACTCCTTCACATGATTTGTTGGAACTTCATGTGTTGTGCATGATCTATTCAAACATCATGTGATTGTGTGATCCCTTCGCATGATCAGTACTAACATTTTCACTCCACAGGATCAATTATGACATTTGTGCTACGCATGATTAGTTCAGACATTCATGCTCCACATGATCGGTTCTAACCTTCATGCTCTGCTTGATCCTTTGGGATATTCACGCCAACTCTTCATGGATCCTTTAACAACAAGCCTTTTCTAATAACATCAAACCTTTTCAACAAACACCATCAACCCAAAAGCACCATCTAGAGGGATTTTTTCCATCAATCTTCCCCTTTTAATTTATTGACAACACTTAAAGACTTCAAGAATCATCTGGTTTACAAGTTATACACATGTGAAACCATTTTCATTTTGAAACCCCAGATAGTGATCAAGGAATTCCTTAACACGTACTCTAAACCCACATGAGTCAAACTTAGTGTGAAAAACAAGAGTAACATACAAATGTCATTGATGAACCAATTCATTCTCAAACCTATCGCTAGAAACCTTATCAACATCAAATAATAGAACAAGTTTAGTCATCGAGATAACTTCTTAACTGTACATATAAATTGTTTGTATCATGAAACCAAAGGCCACTCCTTATCATGATTATTCATCGTTGATAGACCAGCTTTAGCATCATCATATTTAGAACTCCCCCTTTTTCACTGCTCCCTCTTCCAACCTCTCCCCCTGTCATGATTAATGCATTTTATCCCCCATTTTCAATAAACGCAAAGGTCACTCCTTTATGTTCTGTAGCTTGAGAAATAACACATATTAACACATAGGGTAAAAACACCATAACTTGGGGAGAGGGGCTCCCACATCCACAATGTTCAAGTGTGGGGATTTGACTAAACTTCAAGAGCTAGTCGATGTCATTCAAACGCTTCTTTGGGTAAGACATTTTTTAGAATATCAGCAACCTATAGTTCCGTAGGCACATAATCCAATTTCACAAGCCCATACTCCACCTTCTCCTTAATAAAATGATACTTGATTTCAATGTTCTTTATCCATGAGTGATGGACATGATTTTTTCTAAAAATTATAGCACTTTAAATATCACAATGTATTCTGATTAAAGACTTTACTTCAACTCTCATGTCTTCAAGTTGATGTTTCATCCACAATAATTGAGTGCACACTTGAATAGACGCAATATATTCAACTTATTTGGTGCTCAATTAAATACAATCTTGCTTCTTGCTTGGCCAGGAAATATATAGTATGCCAAGATAAAATTCACCACCTGATGTTAAATTTTGACCATCCGTTGAACCGGCCCAATCTATATCTATAAAACCCAATAACTCTTATTAATATTTTTCATTATACAGTAAATCAAAATCCATTGTGCCTTTCATATATCGATGTATTCTCTTCACTGCAAGTAAGTGTCTTTATTTGGGATTACTTTTATATCGTGATGACTGACATGTGTAAAAAACAATATCAGGTCGTGTTGTGGTTAAATTCAACAGGCTCCCAATAATCTACTTGTATTCAGTGATATTGATTGTTTTGTCTTCATCATCTCGTGATAGTTTCATCCAGGTAGCCACTGAAGTTTTCAGCTCTTTGGAATCTTCCATTCTAAATATTCTCATAATCTCCTTAGAATATTTTGATTGAGATATAAATATTTCACGTCTTCCTTGTGTAAACCAAGGAAAATGATATCCCTCTAATCATTGAAATTTCGCACTCGCATTTCATAAAATTTGTAAATTTTCTGCACTACTCTTCATTCAACCCACCAAGGATTATGTCATCAACATAAACTGGCACCATCATCCTTTGATTACTCTCATTATTGACATAAATATTGTAATCAACTCTGCCGCGCTGAAAATCGAGCTTCTCCATATACTGATTAAGTCATGAGTATCATGCTCTTGGTGGCTTCTTCAACCCATATTGAGCCTTCTTTAACCAAAAAACATTATTCTCATCTTCATGGAAGTGAAAACTGTCGAGCTATTCAATGTAAACCTCTTCTTCCAGAACCACATTCAGAAATGTTAACTTCACATGAATCTGGAAAACTTTGAATTTCCTTTTCACTGTTATGGCAAAAAATAATCGAATTATCATTAGCCTTGCAACAGGTGCGAATGTTTCATCAACATCAATACCCTCAATCTGGGAGTATCACTTGCACACAAGTTGCACTTTTTTTGAATTATTGTGTCGTCTTCATTCAGCTTGTTGTGGAAAACTCATTTATTCCAGATGAAATTCTTGTATGTCGATCTTGAAATAATATCTCACATTTTATTCTTTTCGATTTGGTCAAGCTCTTCATTCATCGCTTGAATCCAATTCTCATCTCTTAAAGATTCTTTAAAACACTTTGGCTCTATCTATAATAAAAAAAGAATTTTTTTGTAGAGTCTTCATCATCCTTATCTGTATTGGTATTGTTTGATCCTTAATGATATTCTGCTTATCAATTTTGACTCAACTCTTTTGTTTCTAAATAGGCTTATTGTTCTCATCATATAAATCTTCTTTAGAGTTTTCCTTAGGAACTTGCACTCCCCCTAAGCTGCTCATCTCTTCATCATTATCCTCCTGAAACTATTCATGAGTTTGCTGAAGATTTTGCTCATTTTCCACTATAACAAAATCATGGATCTCCATTACTTTTCTCAGATTCTTATTGAAGTATTTATATGCTTTTATTTTTCCTAAGTAACCAAGAAATATCTCATAATCTCCATGAGATTCAAACTTCCTGTATTTCTCCTTATTGAGAATGAAGCACTTACTTCTAAATACTCGAAATAACTTCAGTGTCAGTTTATTTCCATTCCATAGCTCGTATGGAGTCATCTATTCCTTTGAACACAATAAGGCTCTGTTAGAAATGTAGACCGATGCCATCACTACTTCTTTCCAAATCTTCTCTGGAAGGAATTTCTCGATAAGCATCATTATGGTCATGTTGTTAATAATCTATTTTCTTCTTTCAATCACTCCATTCTTCTGCGAAGTTCTTACTGTTGAAACATGGTGCTTTATCCCATGTTTCTCAAGATAATCCTCCACTTAACAATTTACAAACTCTGTTCCATTATCCAATTCGAAACTTCTGAATTTTTTGACCTAGAATCTTTTCAACTTCCCTTTGATAATGTGTTATGCAACTGAACACCGTGGACTTGTGGGTGATAATTGAAACTTATGTCATTTTGCTGAAATCATCAATGAAAAGAACATAATATCTATTCTCATCAATGGATCTTGGTGAAATAGATCCATGCACATCAATGTGAACTAGTTCAAGAACTCTCATTGACCTTTTATCTTTCACCTTATACATCTTTTGAGTAATCTTCCCTTGTTAACAAGCATCACATGTATGAGTACGATCATGTGATAACTTAGGGAGATCTTGAGAAGCATCACATTTCACCAAATTTTCCAAGGATGTTTGGCTCGGATGACCAATACATTTATGCCACAACCTATTCTCTGATTCCTTGGACATAAAGCACATGTATTCCTCTCCACTAACAAGAAAGAGATTCCCCTCCCTTGTTGGAAAGCATCACATGTATGAGTACGATCATGTAATAACTTAGGGAGATCTTGAGAAGCATCACATTTCCCCAAATTTTCCAAGGATGTTTGGCTTAGATAAACAATACATTTATGCCACAATCTATTCTCTTCTTCCTTGGACAGAAAGCACATGTCTTCTCCCCCACTAACAAGTTAGAGATTCCCCTGGTATGCTTTCCTTGAAAAACAATTGTGTCATCTTTTCCCGTGATAATACATAACTTCTTAGTAAAGCTTATAGCATATAATGAGTCACACAGTTGACTGGTACTTAGTAAATTGTGACGGAGGCCTTCAACAACCAAGACATCAGCACATCTCATGTATTTTCCCCCAAACTTGGCTTTACTTGATCCAATTATCTTTAGACCTTCATCATTGAAATATCTTACAACACCTTCTTTGTCGTACTTGATCTTTATCACTAGATCCTTATTCCCTATCACATGGGATGTCCATACACTATCAATGATCCATATTATAGTGTTATCTGATTCTTTGAAGGTAGTCTCTACAACCACTACCTTCTAAACCCTTTTCTTTCTGATCCATATCTTTGACTTCATACTTGATGATAACTGATATTTATGGTCTTTCTTAGAGTATGATGGTCCAACCTCATCTTGCAAAGATACAAATTAATTTTGCGTCCTCGAATCATTTAATGATCCTTGCAGAATCAACCACTTTGAATATGTTTTAGAACATTCCTCTACAGCATTGATGGGAAATATCTAGACATGTGTCTGAATCCTCCACACCAAAAACATTGACCATCAAAAGAATTCTAAGAATAATGAACTCTATTTGGATACCTCTGTTGTTCATGTTCTCATCGATACCTCTTGGCTATGGAACATTCATTTTGAGAATGTCTCATCTTTCCACTACAGGAACACCTGGTATAGGGTGTATTCATGTGAATCATTATTGCACCACTGATTATCCTTTGGGATCTTTGAATCTTCTGATTCTGATTCATACCCAAATCAATCTTCAGCCTTAGAGTAGGATTTTGTGGTCAGACATCAATCATTACTACTTTCTATTTGCGATCAATTCTCATACCAGTTGTGTCATTATAATGTGTCATTTTCATCTTTGGATATTCCTTTGACTATTTTGTTGGTCCTCCAGATTCAAATTTCAATATTTTTATCACTTCTGTGACCTGCTTTCCTGATTTCATATTAGGAGCCAAGAATTTCTCTAGTTCTTTTACCTTTCTTCATAGGATGACAACTTCCTCCTCAAGTTCTTCAATATGTTTGACTCATCATTTTATTGTGTTAGTCAGGATATCGATAACCTTAGTATGTTCTTCTCCCTTGAGCTGAACTCGATGGCTTTCTATGAGCTTTCTGGATTTTCAAATCTGAGGTTTTCAATTTCTTCCTTTATCTCATAATTTTCTTCTTTCTACTACTGCATATAAAGTTTGGCATCCTTAACCACCCTATTGGCTTTTTTTATTTTGGCTCTCCAAACATCTATCTCCTCAAGAGATGCTTTTAATTCAACTTGGAGATCAACTCTTCCTTTGACTTCATCTTCATCATTGTTGTTTACTTAAATTATTTGGGAATTCCCCATAATTGCCATCATAGAATTTTCGTTACGATCCATGCAGTATTCCATCCCTTCTGCCTTAGAGTCTTTTGAACTATTATCTTCCTGTGACAACATATTATTTTTCTAAAGATTTTTCTCTGTGTTTTTCTTACCTTTCACACTGGAAAAAGACTTCTTGGGAGTTTCACCATTATCCTCAATGTCATCTTGAAAATTCTTGAGACACTTTGATGTACGATATCCTACCTTTCCACAGCGAAAGCATGTGAGAGGAGGTTTTCCTTTAATATTTCATTTTCCCCTCTAAATATTTGAGGAAAGGAATTACATTACCTCATCCAAAACTTCTTCTCCCTGGCCATCTTCTATAGTGAACTTTTTCAGGGCCTTGAATTCCACCTCTTTGGACTTCCATTTTTTCACAAACTAATTATCATCATTTCTCATATCATATGTGACAAGAGTACTATGTAAACTATCCAATTTCAACTCCTTTGGATCTTTATCTTCCAAAACAGAAACTTTCATATTGAACCAAGGTGTAATTCTTCTTAATATGCGCTTGATGATATTCACGTATTCTAAAATCTCTATGAGGCCTCGTATATCTTCCACGACATCATTCTCCCGGTCAAATAATGTATCGATAGAATCATTGGGGTGCATCCTCAAGTACTCATATTTCTTCTATAGAATCTATAATTTAGGTTCTCGGACTTTTGAATCACCTTCATAGATATTTAACAACTTTTCCCACATGGAATGTGATGGTTTACATGGAATCACTTTCATGTAGATCACGTTGGATAAGGCTCCCCCAATGGAATTGATTCCTCTAGCATCGACATCCAAATCCCTTCAATCTGCTTCTGATAAAGCTCCACTATCCACACTGGCAGAAATACCATACATCGTAGTTGTAAACACATCCATACATAATGATCGAAAGTCATGTTGTATCCGATTCTTCCATAAATGAAAATTATTTCCATCAAAGATTGAAATCTCTGTGATAAACAACTTCCATCACTTTTTCTAAGAGACAAAATCTAACATTAACCATTTTTTATGATACCAATTGTTAGCCCAACAAGGTAAAATACACTGTGAGGGGGGATGAATCAGGGTATGACATATTAAAAAAATTGACTCTCTGGATCTTGTTTCATTATTGAACAAAACTCGCTTCTCTCTCACTCCCGTAAGTATAGAATGAATGAGAATTAACATATGCATATGACACAACAATTTTACTTGGTTCACCATGACTGGGATACATCCAAGCAGTAAACAATGGAAATGTATTGATGTACAAAATACACTAATACTCATTATCAATAAAAGGTTCATAGGAAACTCATTGTACCTCCTGGTTTACAACCATTTACAATTAGAAATATCATTGCTCTCTCTCTCTCTCTCTCTACTGAAGTGAACTCACTACTCCTCCATTAGAATCTTCTGACAATCAGTTATGAGTTGAATCACACTTGTGTGTCTTTATACTCTTGTTTCATTAAAGATATGACAACCACATTTGTGCAAGACTTTTCTTCTTAGAGTGTGTGATTGTGACGTCCCAAACCCGGATGCCACTTAGGAGGTGCTCCGAGCTCGGTGGGCCACATAGCCTCATGTGCATATCCCTGAACACCAGAGGTTACCGACTAGCAACCAGGGCCTAAAGAGTGTCTGTGGAGAAATTATACCCTCTTTACTAGAGTGTAGCACAGTGGATAATTATAAACAGAGGTAAATAGCAGAAGTAATAAGTAAACAGAATGAACAACGGAAAGAGGTAAGGATAACAATAACTAGAATTACTGGGATAACATACAATAGCTGATGATAATATATGTCATGTCACTAGAAAGATGGAAAACATTGATACAAAGTGGTAGGCATACATGAAAACCCCAATGTAGCAAAAAGGAAATGCATAAATTATCTTAAGCATCCCGAGCTACAGCTCGGCCATCCACTGCCAGTTTCATCCTAGTACAGCAAGCAATCAAGTGTCTAAAGCATTATGCTTCCCTTTATCAACACCTGCATACATGTAATCTGCCATTGGTACCAAACAGCGCCCATAGATGGTGTGAGATAAATCTCAGTGGGCCACCATCAACGGTGTCTATAACATCTGGCACGTGTAATGGAAATGTAATGGTGTGAAAGCATGCATATATAAAGTAAAGCAGTACAAAGTAACTAAATACCCGAGTACCTGTTTCAGCCCTCGGTTGGTGTCTAAACATGTAACCAATTCATTAATTAATTAATTACCAGTTTATATTAATAGGTCACGTGAGGCAAATCCAGCATTAAAATCACCTCGTGATAGTGTAAACAGTGAAGGTTCCAATATGTAACAAAGAAACCATAATTGATAATTAATATGAAGTGGTTCCATGGTATTCACCAAGGCACCCTAGAGCTCAGGGGCCGCTAACTCAATAGTAACTAAGTCTAGCTGGGGGTAAGAGTGTAATTCATGGAGCATCGTCCAAGGCATTCCCACAATAATGTTTCTAACCGAGTCCAAGGAATTCATCCAAGGTAAAACGGGAGGTAAGTGGTGGTCAGGCCCAAGGATGTAACCAAGGAACCTTATGTCACGCTAGATCCAAGGAGTGCATCTGAGGCATCTTGTAATAATAATGAAGGGATCCTATAGTGTCATGCTAGGCATCCAAATGTAGACAAGGATCGGGTTCTCAGGTAGGTCTCACCCAAGGCAACTGGCATCCTTGAATTAGAATGACGTCCTCAAGTACCCAAGGCATTCCCTCAGAAATCCAAGAGTTAACACGAGTCAAGCCTTTCTATAAAGATGTCAATGTCCATGTGCATAAAGAGCCACCTTACATTTAATTCACTACAATTAATTTGGCCACATGATCACTAGGCCATTAACAATTTCACTTGGTTCAAGTCTTGTCTTTCATTAGTTTGACAAGGTAAAGTAGCATGCAAAATTTTAATTAAAACCATGTAAGTCAAGTTCAATTAAAAAGGTTCACTTTTCTATCTTTCATGAACATGGAAAGGTGTTCTACGGACATGCAACCAAACATTCATTTACATTTCATAAGGTCGAGTCATATACTTAAGTGTGCTTGTCATAATATCATTTGAATGAATTACTTATATTTAGGCACTTACCTTAAGCGGTCAAGTGGAAGTGATGATGTACAAGCTATTCACAATTTCATGATTCAATAGGAAATTAATATAAGGAGGGTTACCACTAGTGTGGTCAAGCTCGAACACACTCGAACGGTGGCTCAAAAGTGTCAAAACACTAAAAACCCAATTATGGAATATTACTCTACATGGGGTGTTAGGAGTTGTGGACGTAACCACCAACAACCAATCACATTTATGGAAAGAGAATAACCATACAGCTCTAATGAATATAAGCATGGAATATAAATTCAATAAACGGCACCTGATGAAATCAACAGGCCCCATACGTCAATTCCAAAATCAACGAACTTGAGGGATGAATTATAGACCACCCACCTAGTACTCGTACAACTCTCCTCCTCCAATATCAGTCTTTGATTTGGCTGGATTGGAGTATATCTGAGAAAAGAGTAAAAACTCTTACACCATGATAACTAGGTCAAGAGCAAGAGAGATGAAGAACAGCTAAAAACGACTCGAGTACTTACCGTTGCGCATCCAACGTGATGAACGAAAGATTGAACAGATCTCAGATGATGGAGATATCTTGATTGCTAGGTTAGGCCTCCAAAAAGCTCCAAAATGGGAGAAAATGGAGGTCGTCCCATTGAAAATCAGATTAGGGATGTAGGTTAATTTAATTAGATCATTAAGGGCAAAAATGTAAAAGTACTGAAAATTAGCCTGTGTACGGTTTGGTCGCACGGTTTGTCAAACCATGTGAAAACCACGCATGGGTACCTGGAGAAAAGAAGGCACTAGAATGGTTAGGCCACACGGTTTGAATAATCGTGCATCAACCGTGCGATATGGCTCTACCTGAAAATTCAGACCATCCGCACGGTTTAGACAAATCATGCGTCCTCCCGCACAGTTTACTCTAACCGTGCAAGAGGACCATTTTTTCGAAAAAGTTGGGTTTCAGACTCCGAACGAGTCCCAGACACCTATGAGACTTCAATAACCCATTAGGAATCCATATTAGGTCCAAAATAAAGAATTACATCGAAATTTAAAGGATCCATACCTGATTCAAAAACTGGTTTCTTACAGTGACCCCTGCGCAGAACCCATTCACAAGACCCATTCACGAGATCTCTCTGCAAGACTCCTCCACGAGACTCCTCCACGAGACTCCTTCGTGAGACCTTCTATAGATAACGTGGATCACATGATTCCACCGCAAGACCTTCTACAGATCACATGATTCCTGTGTGAGACCTTCAACAGATCACATGGATTGCGTGATATCAATAGGTCTGCCTATGCCCAGTGCATATATCCCTTCATGAGATACTTTCACGTGACTCCTTCGCAAGATTTTCTTCTAATTACATGGATCACATGATTCCAGCACAAGAACTTCTATTGATCATGTGAAATACTTTTCTTCATTGTGGAACACCATTGCGAGACCCTTTCGCAAGATCCTTCAACTGATCATGCGAAACACTTTTTCTCTGGATCAAATTACTTAAGAAAATTCTCATCTTAATGATTGGTTAGGGGTATTTATAGGCACAAATTTATAGGCACAAATTCACCGCCTTAACTCTGCAAATCGTGGTTATCCATTCGTTCCACCGCCTTAGCAATCGGCCTTACACGCTTCGCGTGATTGCTTCGCATGATCTTTTATCGCATGTCGCAAGCACTTCGCATGATCACCAGCATTTTCTTTGAGTGCATCGTGTGATCCCATCGGGTGATAAAATGACAATCAAACATGTTATACGTGATCAAGTCGCAAGATCTACTGAAAATGAAGTGCGCTTCATGTGATCTCACCGCATTATCCATTTTCAGCCACGTGCTTCGCGTGATTTCGAACGACCATGAGATATCTCTACCTTTACCAACTAGTTTTATTTCATGTGGTTCACGCGATCTCTTCGCAAGATCCTCTAACAATCATGCGATGTCTTCAGGTGCTTCGCACGATCTCTCTACGAGTCCTCTGACAATCATGCAGTGCTTCGCCCTTCACATGATCCGTTGGAACATCATACGTTGTGCATGATCTATTAAAACATCATGTGACCACATGATCCCTTCACGTGATCAGTTCTGACATTTTCACTCCGCGTGATCAGTTCTGACATTTGCGCTCCACATGATCAGTTCATACATTCTCACTCTGCATGATAAGTTCTGACATTTGTGTTCTGTTTGATTCTTTAGGACATTCACACCAACTTTCCATGCCTCCTTTGACAACTAGCCTTTGTCAACAACGTCTAACCTTGTCAGCAAACACAATCAACCCAAAAGCGCCATCTAGAGTAATTTTTGCCAACAGAGACATTAAACCCCAATTTAACCATTAATCCTTCCTAGATGGAATGAAACTCTAGTGTACTATTCAAATTCAATATTTACCTAAATGGATAACCTCTGCCAAAAATAATGTCACTGGAGCCAAAAAATCATTGTACCCTCTGGTGATGAACCAGGGAATTCCTATCCAAATTATTAAGCCTATCTAGATGGTATGAAACTCTAGAATGCATTCCAAACTCAGTTCCCTTCTAATCATGTACCTCACTTAAGCCCTCCTAGTGAAAAGTCAATAAATTAATCCACTGGTGTTGAGCTAGTAAACCCATATTCCTATTGGTGATGATCCAATAGACCGGTCTACTAGTGATGAGCCAATAGGCTAATTCTCTAATAATGATACAATAAACCTATATTCTTATTAGTGATGAGCTAATAGACTAATTTTCCAGAGAAAATCTAGTAAACCCATATTGTTGTTAACAACGATTCAGTAAACCAATCAACCTGATACAAGCCTGTAAGCTTATATCTTAACCAGTGACAAGCCAATAAATTCATATTTCTCTATTAGTGTTGATCCAATAGGTTAACCCACAAGTGAAGAGCCAATAAATTTCTAATTTCACTAGTCATGCGCTAATGAAGGACAAGCATGAGACGTGTCGTTCCATGAGCACATGATAAATTAATTAAATTGAGTGTTTGTTCAATGCCTCGATTAATCAACCCCTCTCATGATGGGTGTTCACCCCACTAAAGCGTACAGTATTGTAAAACATATTGGTAATGTTATCATATAAGATTTCAAGAATATATGCTATAATTTATAAGAGATCTCAAACTAGGTATTAATATGAGATGAGTTAAACTACCATTACCCTAATTTTGATGCACATTCCCAAAAGTAAAACACTGAATTGGGGCTCTGAAAGAGGAAAAAATGGATATAGTGTCACAACCTCCTCCCTCCAAAAATACCGCAATGAGAAGAAAGAGATAATGACCCTCGACTCCAGCCTCCAGTAGGCCACGGGTTGGCGAGTAGCACCAAGGGTATAAAAATCTCATGTATGGGTGGCATTACCCTCTACAATAAAAATAGGATCGAGAGATAAGATGAATCATCCACAATAAACTCCATATCATAATATAAAAAGAAACTCAAACCATCTCACAATGCATGTATAAATGAAAAATATACAATAAAAGTCTCCAAAGTGAATACTCAAAAGCAAAGCTAAAGCAACGACACGAAAGCTATCCAATGTCCGAGCTAGTAATGTCTCACATGGTCCACATAATCCTCCTGGAAACCTAAAAATAGTTTATATATACAAGTATACTCAATAAGAAAAACCAAAGTCTCTCATGTACACGTGAAAGAAACATACCAATGCCCTTATGAGAAAATAGCAGAACCAAACATCACCTATACTGGCATACTAACCAAACCCAACATCACCAATGCACGCTCACCAAATAACGCAAGCCAAGTAATAAAATATAACAAGAAGCATGTCGATAAGGGTGCCTCGCACCACTTTCTCACTAGTATTCCACTCTCACACCCCAAAGACGTACGTCCTGGCGCTCACATCCCTTCCGTATAACGCACCACCCCACAAGCATGGTCACAATACACCTTGCCCAAAGACACCTGGGCTCGCTACCCCACAAGCACGGGCACAACACATCTCGTCTGAAAACACCTGGGCCACAACACAACCACTGCCAAAACCATAATTGGGTATCTTGAACATGTAGGACATCAACCTCATGCACTCCTCATACCATGCAGGACCCCCACTAGAAGACGCCCCACAAGCACAGTCATATCACATCCCGCCCAAAAACACCAAGGCCACTGCCCCACAAGCACAGTCACATCTCACCCGAAAACACCTAAGCTATCACAACCACCGTCTAAAGCATTAACAAACCTTTGGTCATCACAGCTTGTGAAATACCTACCTCACCTAGAAGAGAGTGGGAAAGAGAAAGTACTCAGTCATTCGTACTCTTCACCGGAAGTTGAGAAAAACACCCCCACCCCCACGTGACTATGCGAGTATCGACGCGTAGTGCTCAACGTGGGTGGGTGCGTATAGAAATCACAAGAATATACAAGTATATATACATATAATATCAAACACTCAAACTCAACCTATAGGTTCACAAACAAACCAACCAACTCACAACACTGTCATTTTTGTTGCCACCTCTAACTGCATAACATCGCACAACAGGCCACGAGCCATATTCACATTTCCAACCAAATTCATTTAATCATCTCATTCTTTTCATTATTTAGAATCAACCACATTTAACCACACAACCCACCATTTAATTATTCATTAACCATTTTCATCTCAATAACCAAACCAACCCATGTCATTCAATCATTATTAATCTTTTATTTCATCACTACTTTGACATCTGGCATAAAGCAACCACCACCTCGTTGTCTCAAAAAAACGGACAACAAACCATCTCGTCACCCCAAAAGCACGGCACACAAACCACCTCGTCGCCCCAAAAACGCATCCCACAAATCATCAGCCCCACATGCCCCAACCACACATCGTCATCCCAAAAGCACAGTCAAACATCACAACACATAAAAATCATTTTACAGATTTACAAAAGGACTTTTAGCACATTTCACTTTATATTAGGAGTGTTGCCACACAAGGCATAATCATAGGGAAACCATTTCATTAGCCAAATATAAATGGTTAATCAATTTCCATTTTATGGTGATATCACAACAATCATCATCAACGATTCCATTTTTATTGAATAAAAAGAAAGAGACAAAACCTCCAGCACAAAACCTCCAACGGCCACGATTTTCAACGGGACCACAAGACCGTACAATGCACAATATCACAAATAATATCAAAGTTGTATAAGCATGCGAATCAAACCCCATTTACCCCCTTTCAATTTTAATTTAACCAATTCTTTATCTTTGATTAAGCCAACACAATCATAACTCATAGATAAACAAAAGCAAACTCATCCCGCATGATACACAATAAAGAGAAACGAGGGAGTCTCTACCTCAAAGAAGCTTTGCTGACTCACTGTGCACCGCAGGGTGAAAAAGAAGCATCTGCAACCAAAACCGCACCACAAGAAACCACAGATCAACCTACACCGCACCCAAAGACCATCAAAACACATCTCAAACCCACAACTCAAACCAAACCGCACCACCACAGCGAAACCCCGAAGAACGGGAGAAAATCATCCAAGTAGAAGGAATGGTTTGCCACAGAGTGCCAACGAACAACCACCAGTACCAATGGATTAAAGAGGGAGGAAGATGGCTTGAAGAACTCCTCGGGGCGCCTAGGGTTCACCCAAAATGAGAGGAAGAAGTCACAACCGAATGGATGAAAATTTGGCCGAAAAAGAACTTTTAAAACTGCACTGCATCAAGGATTTATACGATGTGTAATCCCCTCTCACGTCGTGTAATCCTCAGGGTTCGGTTTCGCCTAAAAACGCATCGCCTTTTTATTATTTAACCCCAAAAATCTACTAGTTGTGAATCGGCCTTGGAAAAACTGTGAAACCAACTTTGACATCGTGTAAACTATACACGATGTTTATTTCCTGTAGCAGTGCTGTTGCACCTCCAGCTTCCACCAAAAACCCCCATAACCTCTCTGGAACACCTTCAATGCTCAAAACCGACAAAATAATAGACCGAGAGGACATGGACAGTTACATGTAGAAAGGTTGATATAACATAAGGAATTCAATGGACAAAATATTCTTTTATTTAATTAAATAATAAAGTTTTTCTAGGTAAGATAATGTCAAGATAGTCTAAACCATTCAAGGTGATACAAGTTAATTCAAATGGATCAGTAATAATAGCCAAAGGAGAAAAAGAACCATTCATGGTGAATTAACAATGATTAAAGCTCATTTATAGGGAACAAGGTGGAGAAATCCACCATTATGAAGTTGAAAGATTGAGGAGTTCAAGAAGTCGAGATGATTGAATCTTAAAATTGTTCACTTAGGAGGAAACCCAAGAATGAGAATTTTCTTTTTAGTTAGTTTTTTTTAATAAATTTCAATTCAACCCATTAATTATGTTTCTTGAAAATTATAGGATGGTTATAGAAGAAGACAAGAATGTGAAGAGAAAAATTAGATACTCCCAAAAAAGAACAAGCAAATGTGGGGAATATTATACATTCTTCTATCATTCAAATTGATACATGTGAGCTTTACTATCATATCAGCCACGTCTCCATGTTTGTACATACTAATCATAAAGTAAAAAAATCTAATGCGGGGGAGAGCAAGTTGTTATGTGTGGTGATGAAACACACTTGAGAATTATATCTATAATCATTAGGAGACATACCACTTGGATTGAAAAAGTTTTCAACGGGGTTATATTGTGAAATGTATACACTAGATTTTTCAACTCAAACATAAGTGAATTGCTTGTTGTGAAAAAGTAATACATTAGGAAGACAACCTAAATACTTATTTGACAAACCAAATAGAGTAATATGAGCAATCGCGAACTGGACAGATGTTCCTAAGATGTCTAAGCATAGGGTGTGAGTGAAAAATCAAACACAATGAATAAGTTCTAAGACCATTCTAAGAGCCAGCTTTCAAAATATGTTCCCATTCCCTGATTATTTCAGTTAACTATGAGGGATGGTTGCAATTTGGGATGGCTTATTCAATATTTGCAATACTTATTGAATAAGTTGAAAGCACGTGAAATAAATTAGGGATGTATTTGAGAAGGTGTCAAATTTCTACTAATCTTTATTTATTTATCCTTCAAAAACATGGGACTAAAACATTAAAGTGTAATCATTGTGAAACTTATCAAAGGTAATTAATTGAGGACAAGTAATAACTCGATTAGGAGGAAAGTGATTAGACAAAAATTTCATTGTTTTTAGGCATTTTTTAGCTTTTCTTTGATTTTCTATTAAAAACATAGGTATGATAGCAGTTTAGAGGTTCTTTGATGTTTTGGGAATAAAAATCAAATATCATGAATGCATGATAGAATTTCATCCATTTAATATATATTTTGAATCCTGATTCATTGGGATAATTTACTAAAGATTTGAAGTTTTAATAAAGGGTATTTAGATGGAATATAATAACTAGAGGAATAGGAGGGCTGCCTGTGAAACTGTAAAGCAACACAGATGGAGATAGACCAAGGATCTTGTCTGCGTTGGTATTCTATCAAGATCAAAAGTTTTATGTCATCATCTATTCCTTAAGAGAGCATTAGAGAACCGATGATGTATGTGTTCATATTTAGGGTAGCGCTAAAACACCAACGCAGACTGTGCAAGCCCTAAATGCATCGACAAAGCCAATGCCATAAAATTTGAAAGATATTGTAGACATCAACTTACCAGGAAAGTGATATCATCAATGTTCCGCGGTGAAAACACTCAAGGCGGAAAAGTAAGCCAATGCCATAGAATTTGAAAAGTTAGGAGAACAAGCCAATGGTATCATCCCGACGCTAAGGCACCACATTCTAAGCGACGGAAGTAGCTGCCCTTTGTATTAATATTTTGAGAGAATTCCATCATTCTAATGCCTAAGCATCATCCGTAGCCAACAGAATCTGACATTTCAAATTACAGAAATGTTGCAGTTTGATCACTCACACACCTAAAATAATTTAAAGGAGTTCCTAAAAATTCTGAAACACACCGGACCTGGAACCGTGTCCACTTTCTCTTGTGCAACAACAAGGCCCCAACTTAACAAATGAGGATATAAGGCTTTGATCCTCCTTAGGCATGTCATCATCTGGCAGCAGAATTGTCAATGGTAGCAGCACTCATGTTGATTGTGTCCTGCCTTGAAAGAGATAGCTCCCCACAAACAACAGTTTTCACCTGTGCTTCCCCAGTCTTCATGGAAGTACCCACTGGTGTCATCTGGACATCATGTTTGATTCCTCAATCTTCTACAGACCAGGGGGCATGGGCCCGTGAGTCAACATGCATGAAAGCACCATTGGTGCTTCAGCCTTGCTAGTCCCCGCCCCTTCTCCCATTTGCACAACCCGCAATTTTCAGAACTGTCCATAATCATTTCAACAATCTCCCCCTCCAGTGAAGCATCAGCCCTATCAGATTTTGAGATCTATCCAGCCACAGTACCTGGAATGGAGAGAGCTCCCATGGCATCATGGATAGTAGCATCAGTAGCGTCCATAAGAATATCGGACTAGAATTTAGAGCTCAGTGAAACAGGGTCAAGCTTCTTAGCCATTCCCTGATTCTTCTCAGGTGGGAAGCCAGAAAACCTTGGACTTTTCTCCAAAACCTTGCAGACAAGCTTACTCCCAACATTCTGAATCACTAATGAGTCCTTGTGAGAGCCCATGGGTGATTTCTGTGTCTTCAGCTGAATAAGAAGTGAGGGGCTTTTTCCTTTACTATTTACAGATTTCCTAAATTCCTCACTGTTAGGACTATGAGCAGTAAATGTAAAATAGTAGATCGTTTCGGAAAAAGATAAACTAGAATGAATGCACTGCTTCGTTTTATTGCACCAAAACAACTACAGGAAAATAGGAAATGTCATTACAGAATGAAAACAGGAAAACCGCCACTGTATTTTCCGAGTAAATGTGTGTAAGAATAGTTGCTGAAGGAAGCCCACTTCTCTAGACCCACTGCTCCAGCGGCGCACAGGTTGCTCCCTTAAAAAATATATGATGTCCAAAACATACCTCCTAGGAACCTTTAAGTAGGCAGCAACAAGCCCAACTGACTTAACTAGGGATAATTCCAGAATTACCCCTCCTGCGCTGTTATGTATGAATAATAGGAGGCCTAATTCTGGAATTACAAACAATTCTCCCATCTTAATTGGCACCTTGTCCCCAAGGTGGAGGTCAGGCAGGTGGGAAAGAATCTGGACAGCATCCTCCCATGTAGACTGGTCACCAGGTTTGTCCTGTCACTTGATAAGCCATAAGCCCTGTGAGTGACCAGGTGCCTCCTTGGCAGCCAAAACTGCAGCCGGCACAGGCAGTGGAGGAGGCTCAGTGCCCCAAGAATCCGGAAGATCACTCTGCACAGAAGCGTTGCCAACAGCCTGTTTCAACTGTGAAACATGGAATACAAGATGGATACGTGTATTTTCTGGCAAAATAAGCCTATAAGCAGTGTGTTCGAGGCAGGATTCTATCAAATATTGCTCATAGTATCGTGTATCAAATTTGGGAAATAGTTTTTTGGATTTCAAAGTTTGGATATTGGGTTGAAGTTTGAGGAACAATAATTCGCCAACCTGAAAATTTTCTTCCCACCGGTGCTTATTGGAATACCGAGCCATAAGCTGCTGGGCATGGTGGAGGTTATGCCGAAGCTGATCAATAACACGGTGACGGTCCACTAATACAGCAGCAACGGTGTCTACTGGTGTGCCACCTTCTACAAAACGCAACACAGATGGTGGTTTATGTAGATTCCGGGCGTAGCGGAACGCGAGAGGGGTTGTGCCCAACTTTATTTTTTGTCATATTCAATGAACAATCCGGGATCTATGCGACGATGAACACCGTGATCCATGGAATTGAATCAAAGAAATACAAACCCGAAACCAAGAGAGAGGATCAACATATTTTGTTTATAATTAATTTAATTAAATAAGAATTACCTCCAAGGTGATTCTTTCTTCGTTGATGCGTTTGGCCACAGATCTACAGGTGTACCATCGTTGCATTGTAGAGATCAAGGGTAGATCTCCTCTAGCGGTGATCCACACGTGTTCCATGTATCTCCGGACGTCGCTGAAAGAGTCTCTTGGTGTTAACACGGAAGATCTTTGCACTTGCGATGTCCGCTTTCGATCGCCTTGAGAACCGCTTCCAAAGCGTTCTCCTTGATTCGGTGGAGGATTTCTCTCGTTCTTGAGAGTGTTTGATACAGACCTATGCATAGTGGGAATAAAGGATATTATTAGTGAGGGAATATTCTGTTATGGGGTAAAACAGTCTTTTAGGGTGAGTTGGTTAGGTTGTTAGGGGGAAGGTTATAGGCCCCACTTGTGTTGCGGAATCGTCGGGAGACACAACAACAGAAACGAGGAAAAACGAAAGAAAGAAAACAAAGGACACAACGATTTACGTGGTTCGGGAAAAATCCCTACGTCCACGGGAGAGGCAGAATTTCACTATGAGTCGGAAGCACAAAATTACAGAGGATTTCAGTGTGAAACCCTAGCCCGAAATGGGCTACATATGAAGAAGACGGTCCACTGTTCCAAATAGTAGTCTGCGTTGCAACAGTGATCGGCGGCTCACTTTGTCAAAAGTGCTACAGTGTCTGTCGGCTGGAAGTCAAAAGCGCTACAGTGAAATTGGCCCCGAAATCCGCACCGCTACAGTGTGATCCTTGTCAATATGGCAAGCAACATAAATCTAGTTTTAAATCAATCGGTGAAGTCTCAACCACTGATACATTACAGTTAGTGCACATGGATCTTTTTGGTCCAACACAAACTGAAAGCATTGGAGGCAAATACTATGTGTTTATACTAGTTAATGATTACACTAGATTTACGTGGGTCTATTTTTTAGCAAAGAAATCTGAAGCATTTTCTTATTTCAAAAGTTTTAGAGCCCAAGTTAAAAATGAGAAAAATCTTCCACTGAAAACTATTCATAGTGATCATGGAGGAGAATTTCAAAATTCTGATTTTGAAACTTTTTGTAGTAGAAAAGGTATTACTCACAACTTCTCAGCACCTAGAACTCCTCAACAGAATGGTGTAGTTGAAAGAAGAAATAGAATTCTTCAAGAGATAACTAGAACCATGTTGAGTGAATATTCGATAGTTAGACATTTTTGGGTTGAAGCAGTAAGCACTACTTGTTATACTATAAATCGAGTTTTGATTAGACTTTTTCTTAATAAAACTCCTTATGAGTTATGGAATGGTAGAAAACCTAGACTTTCCTACTTCAAGGTTTTTGGTTGCAAGGTATTCATCTTGAATACTAAAGATAATCTACACAAATTTGCACCAAAATCTGATGAAGGAATTTTCTTAGACTACTCCACAACTTCTAAGGCTTATAGAGTTTTCAATAAAAATACTTGTACTGTTGAGGAAACAGTGCATGTAAAATTTGATGAATCTGATCCGTTTGTTTTTAAACCATCCCAACCTACATCCTCAGATGTGTTTTCAAAAACTAATTATCAACCGTTGATAGAAGATTCTTCTGATTAAGAAAATGTTCAAGAAGATACTTCTGAAACATTTACCCCAGAAGACTTTCTACCCTATGTTGATGAACAGGTTTTACAAAACCTAAACCAGGTGTTTCTTAAGAATCATCCTAGTGATAGTATCATTGGTGATGTAAATCAACCTGTAAGGACTAGAAGTTCCTTAAGAAATGAAGTAGAACATTTAGCATTTCTTTCCCAATTAGAACCAAAAAGCACTGATGAAGTTTTAGGTGATGATGATTGGATCAAAGTCATGCAAGATGAACTAAATAAATTCGAAAGAAATAAAGTCTGGACCTTGGTTGAAAGACCTAAAGAAACTTCTGTTATTGGAGTAAAGTGGGTCTTCAGAAACAATTGTGATGAAAATGGAGTCATTGTAAGAAACAAAGTTAGACTAGTTGTTAAAGGCTATAATCAGCAAGAGGAAATAGACTATGAAGAAACCTATACTCCAGTAGCTAGACTTGAATCTATTCGTATCTTACTTGCCTTTGCAGCATTCTTCAATTTTAAACATTTTCAAATGGATGTGAAATGTGCTTTCCTTAATGGTTATGTTCAAGAGGAAGTTTTTGTTGAACAACCTCCTAGCTTTGAAGACACAAAATACTCTGATCATGTTTTTAGACTTACCAAAGCTTTGTATGGCCTTAAACAAGCCCCACGAGTCTGGTATGATAGACTTACAGAATTTTTGCTTCAAAATAACTATGTTAAGGGAAATGCAGATCCAATCCTTTTTATAAAAAAAGATAAGAAAAATGTTTTGATTGTTCAAATTTATGTTGATGACATTATATTTGGTTCAACTCAACAATCTTTAACCGACTCCTTTGCAAGTCTAATGAAATCTGAGTTTGAAATGAGTATGATGGGTGAGTTAACATTTTTCCTTGGTTTTCAAATTTCTCAAAAACCAGAAGGAACCTATATATCTCAACATAAGTATATTAAAGATCTTAAAAAGTATGGGTTTGACAACACTAAGAGTATAAGTACTCCTATTTGTACCTCAAACACACTTGATCTTGATGAAGCTGGGAAACTAGTAGATCAAACATCTTTTAGAGGTATGATAGGAAGCCTACTATACTTGACAGGTAGTCGACCAGACTTAATGTTTTCAGTATGCTTATGTGCAAGATATCAATCCAGTCCTAAGGAATCTCACTTAAAGGCAGTGAAAAGAATTTTTCGCTACTTAAAGGGAACCATGGATCTAGGATTATTTTATACTTCTGAAAATGATTTTGTTTTAAAAAGCTTTTCGGATGCTGACTTTGGTGGATGTAGAATAGATAGAAAGAGTACATCCGGAACTTGTCATTTCTTAGGAGATTCATTAGTTTCTTGGTCATGCAAGAAGCAACACTCAGTAGCACTCTCCACTGCTGAAGTTGAATATGTAGCAGCTGGAAGTTGTTGTGCTCAAGTGTTGTGGATGCAACACACACTCACAGATTTGTTGGATTGGTGTTGCCCAATCCGGTGGGGCCGAATGCTTGTGGCCCGCAACTGTTGCGGGTTGAGCTCCGCGGTGAGCTCGTTGGGGGTTGCAAGGGGCAACGCGCCCCTGCTCCGGGGGCCGAAGGTCCCCAGCCCAATTTTTCGGCACTGTAGCAATGCTGACCACTGTAGCAGAGCTGACCGACCGACACCGACATGCACTGTAGCGGTGCGGACTTCGGGGTCAACTTTACTGTATCGCTTTTGACAAAGCCAGTCGCCGTTCACTATAGCGACGCGGACCACTTTTCGAACAGTGATCGTCTTCTCCATTGTTTTATAGCCCATTTCAGGCTAGGGTTTCATGACTGAAATCCTCTGTAATTTTGTGCTTCCGACTCATAGTGAAATTCTGTCTCTCCCGTGGACGTAGGGATTTTTCCCGAACCACATAAATCGTTGTGTCCTTTGCTTTCTTTCTTTCGTTTTCTCTCGTTTTTGTCGTTGTGTCTCCCGACGATTCCGCAACAACTGGTATCAAAGGGAAGTTCGGAATTCTCCAACGATGGCTCTGGATGAAGGCAGAGTGAAGATCGATCGCTTCGATGGAACTGATTTCAGTTTCTGGAGGATGCAGATTGAGGATTATCTTTATCAGAAAAAGATGCACTTGCCGCATCTGGGTGTGAAGCCAGTGGACATGGAGAAGTCGGAGTGGGAGCTACTGGATCGACAGGTTCTGGGTGTTGTGCGCCTGACGTTGGCCAAAAACGTGGCGTTCAACATCAGAGAAGAGAAGACGACGGTGGACCTGATGAAAACCCTCACAAATATGTACGAGAAGCCTTCTGCGGCAAATAAGGTGCATTTGATACGACGATTATTCAACCTGAAAATGGTTGAAGGGAGACCTGTTGCAGATCATATCAACGAGTTCAATACCATCATAAGTCAATTGTCATCGGTGGACATTGATCTTGGTGATGAGGTATGCGCTCTGGTTTTATTATCTTCGTTACCTGAAAGTTGGGAAGCAACTGTAACAGCTGTGAGCAGCACTTCGAGGAATACGAAGATGGCTCTGAAAGATATAAGGGACCTAATCCTTAGTGAGGATGTTCGAAGAAGAGAATCAGGCAGATTCTCTGGTTCTGCTTTGAACGTTGAAGGAAGAAGAAGGTACCCACAGCAGGACAATCGCAGAGGACGATCGAAGTCAAGAGGAAAGAGCAGAGACAAGGCAAAGGGGTCTGGTCCTACCTGCTGGACATGCGGGAAGAAAGGACATGTCAAGAAGGAGTGCAGAGATAACCGGAAGGGACCTGAAACCAGTGGAGCAAACGTGGTAGCTGATGGAACTGATGACGTGCTACTGCTCAGCGTGGACAGCCCGATGGAGTCTTGGATTTTAGACTCTGGGGCGTCTTTCCATTCTACATCGGAGAAGGGTTTCCTGAACAATTTTGTTTCTGGAAATTTTGGCAAGGTGCATCTTGTTGATGACGAACCCTTGCAGATTGTGGGGAAAGGAGATGCACGGATCAAGACCAACAGTGGGAGCTTGCTGGTTCTGGAAAACGTGAGGTACATCCCTGGTTTAAGAAGAAATCTCATTTATGTGGGACAGCTTGATGATGCAGGGTTGAGTACCACGTTCACTGGTGGTGCATAGAAGATCACCAAAGGAGCTATGGTCATAGCTCGGGGAGCAAAGAATGGCACCCTGTACAACATGACAGAAACTTGCATGGACATGGCTGCATCACTGGAAGCTGTCGGAGGCTCTCAACTGTGGCACTACAGACTCAGCCACATGAGTGAAAAGGGGATGAAGGTGCTGGCAACAAAAGGGTTGCTACCAGAGTTGAAGTCGGTGGAAGTAGGCTTATGTGAAGACTGTATCTTTGGAAAGCAGAAGAATGTGTCCTTTGCAAAAGGAGGCAGAACACCAAAGGCTGGAAAGCTGGACCTAGTGCATACAGATGTTTGGGGGTCTGCACCGGTACCATCCCTCGGAGGGTCACAATATTATGTGACATTCATCGATGACTCAACGAGGAAGGTATGGGTTTACTTTCTGAAGAACAAATCTGATGTGTTTAAGATATTTCAGAAGTGGAAAGTCATGGTGGAGAACGAGTCAGGAGCAAAGCTGAAATGTTTGAGGTCTGACAACGGTGGAGAGTATGGCAGTCAGGAGTTCAGAGAATTTTGTTCTGAAAATGGAATTCGGTGGGAGAAGACAATCCCAGGAACACCACAACAGAATGGTGTGGCAGAGGATGAATAGGACACTGAATGAACGTGCCAGGAGCATGAGGCTGCATTCGGGGTTACCCAAGACCTTTTGGGCTAATGCAGTGAATATGGCAGCTTATCTCATAAACAGAAGTCCCTCTGTGCCAATGGGGGAATGTCTACCCGAGGAACTCTGGTCTGGTAAGGTGGTAAGACTCTCACATTTACGAGTCTTTGGCAGTTTAGCATATGTTCATGTTGATGCTAATGCAAGGGACAAGCTTGATGTCAAGTCCAAAAAATGTTTCTTTATTGGCTATGGTGGTGAGGAGTTTGGGTATCGCTTTTGGGATGATCTCAACAGGATGGTCATCAGGAGCCAAAACGTGGTATTCAATGAATGTGTCATGTACAAAGATCGCCATGCAGTTGAAGATGAAAATGGGAACATTGAATCAGAATGCAAAAAGCAAGTGGAGCTTGAAGGTGTGTCTGAGCTTGAGAGATCTGAACCGGTGGAACCTACTACTCCAGTGGAGTTGAGGAGATCGTCAAGGGTGAGAAGGCCCGTGCAGAGGTATTCACCATAATTGCATTATCTGTTATTGACTGACGGTGGAGAACCAGAATGCTTTGAAGAAGCAATGCAGCTGAAGGAGTAGAGCAAGTGGGAGCTGGCTATGAAGGAGGAGATTTCCTCATTGCATGAGAACAACACTTGGGAGCTGACACCTCTGCCAAGAGGAAAGAAAGCATTGCAGAATAAGTGGGTCTACCAGGTCAAGGAAGAACATGATGGCAAGAGGAGGTTCAAGGCAAGACTGGTGGTGAAAGGCTTTCAACAGAAGGAGGGAGTAGATTTCACTGAAATCTTCTCACCTGTGGTGAAGCTTACCACCATCCGGGTGGTTCTCAGCATTGTGGCGTCAGAAGACTTGCATCTTGAGCAGCTTGATGTCAAGACTGCTTTCCTTCATGGAGATTTGGAGGAAGATATCTACATGCAGCAGCAAGAGGGATATGTGGAGTCTGGAAAGGAAGACTTGGTGTGCAAACTCCAGAAGAGCTTATATGGACTAAAGCAGGCACCAAGACAGTGGAACAAGAAGTTTGATTCATTTATGTCTAAAAATGAATATAAACGATGTGGCATGGATCAGTGTTGCTACATCAAGTCTTTCGGTGATGAATATATTATATTGTTTCTGTATGTGGATGACATGCTCATTGCAGGATCATGTATGCAGAGGATTAATGAGCTGAAAGGGCAGTTGGCTGAGGAGTTTGAAATGAAGGATCTTGGAGAAGCTGGCAAGATTCTGGGAATGAAGATCAAGAGAGACCGCACAGCTGGAACTTTAATGTTGTCACAGGCTGATTACATTGGGAAGGTTCTGAGAAGATTCAGCATGCTGGAAGCAAAGGCAGTCTCTATTCCCCTGGCGAGCCACTTCAAACTATCAAAGGAGCAATCACCGAAGACGGCAGAAGAGGTGGAGTACATGGCAAAAGTTCCATACGCATCAGCTGTGGGAAGCCTGATGTATGTCATGGTCTGTACTCGACCTGACATTGCTCATGCAGTGGGAGTTGTGAGCAGGTATATGGCTAACCCTGGAAAACAACATTGGGAAGCTGTGAAGTGGATACTAAGGTATTTGAAAGACAGCAAGGAGGTATCTCTGTGCTTTGGGAAAGGAACTTCATTGCAGGGGTATGTGGATGCTGACCTTGGAGGCGATGTGGACAGTAGGAGGAGTACCACGGGTTATGTCTTTACCTGTGGAGGAACTGCGGTAAGTTGGATATCACAATTGCAGAAGGTGGTGGCTTTATCCACCACAGAGGCAGAATACATTGTTGTAACAGAAGCTGGGAAAGAGATGGTTTGGCTGAAGAGCTTCATGGATGAATTGGGAAGAAAGCGAGAGGAGAATGTATTGCACTGTGACAGTCAAAGTGCTATACATCTTGCCAAGAACCCAGTATTTCATGCCCGGACGAAGCACATTCAGTTGAAGTACCATTTCATCAGAGGTTTGATACAGGATGGGTTGCTGACTTTGCAGAAAATCTGTGGAACCAATAATCCAGCAGACATGTTGACAAAGCCAATGGTGATACAGAAGTTGAGACACTTCTGTTGGTCTTCATTGATGAACGGAGGATGAGAGGCAGAATGATGGAGGACCTGCTAGGAGCACAAGAGGAAAACAGTTTGTATTTCATGAGTCTGTGAATGGAAAGCACGCCACTGGTGAGTGAAGAAGAGGAAGAACTTAGATTAAGCAAGTTGTCTTCATCAGTTCATCGAAGCATAGCAGTGCAGCGGATCAGGCTACAAGGGGGAGATTGTTGGATTGGTGTTGCCCGATCCAGTTGGGCCGAATGCTTGTGGTCCGCAACTGTCGCGGGTTAAGCTCCACGGTGAGCTCGTTGGGGGTTGCAGGGGGCAGCGCGCCCCAGCTCCGGGGGCCGAAGGTCCCCGGCCCAATTTTTCGGCACTGTAGCAATGTTGACCACTATAGCGGAGCTGACCGACCGACACCGACAGGCACTGTAGCGGTGTGGACTTCGGGGTCAACTTTACTGTAGCGCTTTTGACAAAGTCAGTCGTCGTTCACTGTAGCGACACGGACCACTTTTCGAACAGTGATCGTCTTCTCCATTGTTTTATAGCCCATTTTGGGCTAGGGTTTCATGACCGAAATCCTCTGTAATTTTGTGCTTCCGACTCATAGTGAAATTATGTCTCTCCCGTGGACGTAGGGATTTTTCCCGAACCACGTAAATCGTTGTGTCCTTTGCTTTCTTTCTTTCGTTTTTTCTCGTTTCTGTCGTTGTGTCTCCCGACGATTCCGCAACAAGATTATGACTTGAGTTTTACTAAGACTCAAATTTTGTGTGATAACACAAGTGTCATTGCCCTTAGTAAAAACTCTGCACATCACTCACGTGCAAAGCACATAGATATTAGGCATCACTTTCTTAGGGATCACACACTTAAAGGAGATATCATTCTTCAGTTTATCGGAACGCAAGATCAACTTGTTGATATTTTCACAAAATCATTACCCTCCGATAGATTTGAATACATTAAACAAAGGTTAAGAATGATAACCGTAAGGTAATCCTTCTTCATTAACTTCTTGTAGAACAATTCTTCTTACAGTAATAAACTTCTTCTCATAGGGGGGGTACATTTGCATGTTAGTTTAATCAAAAAAAATTCGTTGACAGTTTTCTTTTCAAACTTATGTAACTAAAAAAAAAAATTTTGTAACAAGCTTTTTAAAGAAATTTCGGAATGGATATTTTCGGAATGGAAATTCTCAGAATGGATATTCTCGGAATGGATATTCTCGGAATGGAAATTTTCAGAACACGAACTTACGTAATGAGATTTTCGTACTGGAACTTTCGTAATGAGATTTTCGTACTGAAACTTTCGTAATGAGATTTTCGTACTGAAACTTTCGTATGGAGATTTTCGTACTGAAACTTTTGTAATGAGATTTTCGTACTGAAATTTTCATAATGAACTTTCCGTAATGAGAATTTTCGTAATGAACTTTTGTAATGAGGATTTTTCGTAATGAGTTTTTCATCTTGTTTTAAATTTTTTTCCCCTCAAGAAGAATATTACCAATTACGAACAATTTTTCTAGCCAATCCGAAAGGTATGATTTCCTTAAATTTTCGTAATCATATTTTGCTTGCTGGTATTTTCCTGAGTTTTTAAAATTATTCGGATTCTAGTTTTCCTTAAATCCGAATGTTTTTCTTAAAACCTCAAAAGATCGGAGTCAAGTTTTCCTTGCGGGATTATTCTCAACCGTCAGATCAGATCAAAAAGATTTTCAACCGTTAGATGGTTTTTGGAAGACCAAAGGTCACCTCCATCGCCTATATAAAGGGGACCCCAAGGGTCGTCCCACATCGGTTTTTCAAGCTCTAACGTCTCGAAGCCCTGCATCACTTCTTAAGGACCGTTCCGATCTTTGTCAAAGTTGTTCCGAACCTTCCAGAAATCTCCACTCCGAATGTTTGTTGAAGCTACATCTCAAGACATGTCCACCTCAAAGCCAATTTCAAAGTGGTTAGTCTTCAGGGAAAGGTTGGTGCATTCGGATTTTTACAAGTTTGATTCTCTTATAACCAAGAATATCAGATTGAATGGCTGGGAAGATGTTTGCTTGTATAAGTCAGAGAAACAGGATCTGGTTTATACAGACTTACTTATAGAGTTCTACGAGTCTGTTTCCTTCCAGCAGGAAGATTGCAGAGACTTATTTTCTTTCAAATCCTATGGTAAAACATACAAGTTATCCTACACCAAGGCTGCAAGCTTGGTGGGTTTACTTTACGAAGGGGAAGCTGAATTTTGCTCACATAAGCTTCCGGATGAGCAAGGAAGTTTCAACAAGGTAAAGGCACTGAAATGTCTTGGACTCAAAGATACCAAGACGGCTAAGATTGTTCATCTCACTCCAAATAATCGGATTCTACAGTTGTGGGTACAAGGTTTTCTCGTACCAAAAAGAGGTGACAAGGATAATCTGAAGAAGAGTGGTATCTATGTCCTAGATTTCCTGGTAAATCTAAGGAAGATAAATTTGATGAGGCATGTCTTGATTACGATTAAGAATATAAAAGAAGAGAACTTGAGAGCCCAAATCATTATGTATCCTGCTTTACTATCAAAGCTGATAGTTCGGTGCTTAGAGACTTTCAAAGTTGCATACAAGTCAAAAGTTCGGAATTGTAAACTTATGCTGGTTAGTGATGATACTTTGAAAAGAATGAAGATGGGTTTTTCTAGTGAATCCGGAGAATTCTATCCTTTATCTGTGGAAGAGGCTGAGGCAGCTCAGAAAGAATCACAAACTCCGGAACCATCTAAAAAGACAAGGAAGAAGAGAAAGCTCAAGGAAGTGGATGCTGAAGACAAAACTCTCAAAGCTAAGGAAACTCAGTCTGCTCCCCCCAAGCCGAAGAAACAGAAAACTTATACAGATGAAGTGGCAGCCAAGTGGAGGGAAGACAAAGAGAAGAGGAAAGAAGGGGATCCACAGTTCGGATTGGACCCAGCTGAGGCTAAGGCCTTAAGGGAAAAAGTCGCGGATGTGTTAGAAAAAGAAGCTAAAGAAAAGAAGTCGAAGAAAAAGATGTCTAAAGCTCAGCTTGTACAATCTCTGTTGAGAGATACTGAAATAGCTTCTGAGCAAATTCTCATTCCGGAAACTTTTGATGTTCAACCTTCTTTACCAGAAACTCCAGGTAAGAACTATGTCGCTCCGGAAAAATCCAAGAGTAAAGAGGTAGTTAAAGAGGTAGAAAAAGAAGCTGGTGAAGAAGTAGAAGAAGAGGTTGTTGAAGAAGAAGAAGAAGAAGAAGAAGAAAGTGATGATCTTGATGATCTGATCAAACAAGTAGAAGAGTATAAAGAAAAGGCTGAATCTGCAAAATTACCCACTCCGGAAAAAGCACTTGATAAAGAAAGTGGGAAGGATAATGATGATCAAGAGGAAGAGAAAGAAAATATTCTGTATGATGAGGAAGAATCTTATGAAAAGAATTTTCTTGAGGAAGGAGCAGAAAAGGAGAAAATAGATGAATACCAGATTGTACAACTATCAGAAAGTGAGGAAGAGTCTCCAGATGAACAACCCATTCCGAAAGCTGACAAGGGGAAGCAAGTTCTGATGGATACTCCAACAAAAGAAATTTTCAGGAAGGAGGTTGGTGGTTCTTCTAAAAGGAAATTGGTGCCAGTTGAAGAAGAACAATCTCCAAGCAAATTATCTGATTCGGAGTCATCAGCTCATGGTCATGATTTTGTAGTTGAATCCCTGAAGAAGTTGGTGGACACCATTCAGATTTTTCCAACTATAGATTTCAGGTGTCAGATGCTGCAACAGAGTATGAATCAAAAATCGGATTCCTTATCCATGGTCATGGATAAGTGTATAAAGATTGAGGCCGATCATAAAAGTTTTCTTATCAATTATGATGTTCACAGGAAGTCTTGCAGCAAAATAACTTTGTGGTCTAAGAAAGTGGAAGAAGACATGGCTGACTATGATAATTTTCAGAATGAGGTGAAAGATGCTTTTGACGCCGAGGATAAAAAGATTAAGAATCTTCAGGATGAGCTGATCATTGAGCAAAATTCTCGGAGTCAACAAGTGAAGGAACTGAATGATAAGACTAACTCTCTTGCTCAAAATTTTATAAGCGATAAAAATCTCCGGATTGAGCTTGAGAAAAGACTGGTAAAGCAAGATGAGCTAGTGAAGATGCAGCAAGAGTCCATAAAGGCTTAGGCAGAAGCCTTGAAAGCCCAAGAAGAAACGATAAAAGCCTTGGAGAGACAAGCTGAGGAAGACCAAAGGGATTTGAAGAAGCTCAAAACTTTGTTGAAAAAGCTAATCCCAAAGGAAAAGGAAGACAAATGAACTCACTCCGATCTTTTGTTGTATTTGTCTTTCCTTGTAAAATTTTCTCAACTCTAATGAAAATTTGGTTGGTTGTATCTTGTTATATACTAATGTTTCAGGTACCATATTTTCTTTTCCATTCCCTTCAATTCTTTTTGAAAATCACAAAGGGGGAGAAGGAAAAAGAACTACTTCTAAGAGGGAGAAGGAAAAAGAACCACTAAAAAGAGGAGAAGGAAAAATTTAAAAAGAAGAGGAAAATTTTCTAAGTGAAATATCCTTAAAGTAAGGGGGAGTTTCTCACTACGAAGTTTTTCATTCCCATGATAATGAAAACTCCACTCCGGAAATTCAGAATACAATCCTTAGAGTTTTAATGCCTAAGGGGGAGTTAGTTGTATTCACTTTCATCCATAAACAAATGGAGATGAGTTTTAATTTCAAAGTCTAAAGAAATTTTTCAAAGTTCTTATATTCTTTTTCGTAAGGATGTTTGTGTTTTCCAAAAAGGGGGAGTCAATAAGGTTTTCCTTATGACTTTTCCATTCCTTCTTGTTTTGAAAATCACAAACACCTTATACTTAAGCAAATCGATATTTTACTTCCATAAGGAAAATTTTCTTCTTTAAGAAAATTTACCCTAACCTGTATTTTTTTATACTTATCAATATTTTTTCCCTAACCTAGATTTTCTTATACTTATCAATATTTTTCTTAAGTACAAAAACCGGATTCATATCCAAAACCCCGGAATCATATAATGTCAAGAATTGGAGCATTCTGTTTTTAGGATCCGAATTCTGGATGTGAACTGTAATGAAGTTCCACTCCGAATTCTGGATGAGAACTTTCATGAGTTCGACTCCGAACTCTTATGAAGTTCGACACCGAACTTTCATGAGTTCGACTCTGAACTCTTATGAAGTTCGACTCCGAACTTTCATGAGTTCGACTCTGAACTCTTATGAAGTTCGACTCCGAACTTTCATGAGTTCGACTCCGAACTCTTATGAAGTTCGACTCCGAACTTTTACTAGTTCGACTTCGAACTCTGTAAGTTCAGATTCTGAACTCTGGTGAAACCAGACTCCGAATTTCTTTAGAAATTCAGACTCCGGACTTCTACAAAATTTAGGTTCCGAATTTCTATAAAACAGAATCCGAACATTTTTTTATTACAGACTCCGAATTCCATTTTGGTTAGACTCCGAACTTTTATTTGCTTACACTCCGAACTACAGTTTTGCTTATGCTTACACCTGTTTCATTTCAAAACGATGTCGTGCTTTCAGTTATACATATATTGTTATAAAACGATGTCGTCCATTCTGTATCTAACAAACCGTTGGTTTAGTGACACGTGTACAGGTCCCTCCGAATTTTAAGGAAAATGTGACCGTTGGAGGAGGGAGCCGACCATTCCAACCGAGCCTATAAATAAGAGCTCATTTGAAAGAGCTCAACAACGAGTTGATCACTCTAAAGACCACACGCTGTTAAGGTAATTTCTAGATAGAGAAGCTTTTCATGCTTTGTGCGTACTGAACCGCTCGTTCATATTGCTTAGTGCGACTCCGAATGTTGGTGATTACATTCGAGGGCTTCCGGGGATAGGAAGACAGAGGTGCCGACTACCTTGAAGTTCGAGGGCTTCCTTGCTGAGGAAGACAGAGGTTCCAACTACCTTGAAGTTGAGGGCTTGCGGGGATAGCAAGACAGAGACACCGATCTTCGTATCGAGGGCTTACCCTGGTGTGGGTAAGACAGACTTGCTTGAAAGTATAAATCAAGAGACCTTTATCAAAGGTTGTTGGATACCCTTCTTTTTGGGTTAAAAGACTTATATCTTGTAACTAGTAGTTTTACTACTTGTATTCCGCTACATTTTGTATTGTAAGGAAAGTATAATCTTCTTATATTTCCTTACACTTGTACTCTGATTCATTTAGATTCTATACGCTTTAAGGTAGAATCTCATATTGTAAACTTTGATTAAGTTTCAATTTCCGGATCCATATTTCCGGAACCTGTTTTCGGATTCACTTTCCAGATTCAAGCAATTGCATAGAACTAGAAGTTTGTAACTTCATACTTTGTCTCAATCCTTCATTGGTGATTAGAGGTGTTGTGAATTTGCTTAGTTTAACTTTGTTAAACTTAGATCTTTCCTTGTTTAAGGAAATTTTTTAAAGTGTACAATTCACCCCCCCTCTTGTATATTGAGCATCTACATCTATATTTCGATCCTACAGGGGTTTGCTCACCCGTAGAGTCTTTTCTACTGTAAGTTCTTGTTTTCCTGCTTCTTCCTCACTATTTCTTTCCTCCATTATTCTCTTTAATACACTAAAAGTGTCACCACTGGGCTGAGTTCTTATCAGCGACAGTTACTCTTGGGACATTATCACATGCAATGTTGCGTGGAAAAACAATCATGATGTGATAAAGAGTTTATTGATATTCAAAAATCATGAATATAAGTAATCATAAAGTACATAAAAGTTGGTTCTAGGGCACCAACTCTAACAATTTACAACCATATACAACCTCAAAAGTTGTCATCTTGGTTGAAGTATAGAAAGTCGTATTATAACAATACTCTGCCCAGGGATCCATTGAGCACATGAACGCGGCCGCTCCGAAGCGAAACATTGTAAATATGTCCCCAAACACCTATTAACCACCTTCGTTTGTCCATCCATATGGGGATTGTATGAAGAGATCATCTCCAGGGTTTTACCCTCTAAACGAAATAGTTCTTTCCAAAAATTACTTGCAAAAAATTAGGTCACAGTCACTGAGGATAGAACTCGGTATTCCAGGTAGTCTTACAATCACCTTAACAAATAATTTGGTCACTCCTTTGGTTGTATATGGGTGCCGCAACAACAAAAAATGAGCAAACTTCGACACTTGATCCACCAATAATAAGATCACATCAAATCCAAGAGACTTAGGCAGTCCAGAAAGAAAATCCATAAATATTTCATCCCAAATGTGTTCCGGCACGGGTAGTGGTTGCACTAATCCAGCTGGAGACATTGCAAGGTATTTATGTCGCTGACAAGTATCATATTCCTTGACATGTTGTAAGATACACTTATTCATTCCCTTCCAATACAAACCTGATGCCAATCTCTAATAAGTTTTTAAGTATCCAGCATGCCCTCCTACTACATATGTGTGATAATAATGCAAGAACTTAGGAATGAGGTTAGATACTTTTCCCCCTAAAATACAGCAGCCCATCTCTAAAAATATATCTTGACCTAGAATCAGGTTTCTGAATCAGTGTTCCAATTGTTCCAGTGAGCTGTGGATCCTTTTGTATCTCCTCGTGCACAATATCAGCCTCTAGCCAAAACGGTTCAGCAATTGTAGAACCAAGCTGTTTTTCTACTATTTCATCCTCCAAACCTTCATCAACCTGTCGTGATAAAGCATCTGCTGCATGATTCATTCTTGCAGGCTTGTATACCACTTCAAAGTCCAAGACAAGCAATTTGGCTTGCCAGTTTTGCTGATCAGCAGTATGAAGATGTTGAATAAGAAGCTGTTTAAGTGTCTTGTGGTCCGTAAAATCTGTGAAGTGCTTGCCAATTAAATATTGTCTCCAGTGGCTAACGGCCAAGACAAATGCCATCACCTCTTTTTCATGTACGGATTTGGAAAGGTGGGTGTCAGAACAGCCCCTATGCCCCTTTCCTGAAGCATCACGCTCTACAACAAAAGGATTTCTGAAAATCCGGCAAAGCCAAAGTAGGTGCTGAAACCAAACAGTGTTTAAGTACTTCAAAAGTTTGAGCGATTGCTGAATTCCATAACAACCTGTCTTTTTTTTGTTAAATCAGTAAGTGGCTTAGCAATTTTACCATATCCAACTATGAATTTCCTATAGTAACCGGTAAGACCCAAAAATCTCCGCACTCCCGTGACTGTCCGCGGCTTTGGCCAATTCAAAACACATTCAACCTTCTTAGGATCCATCAACACCCCCTCACTTCTAATAATATTCCCCAAATACTCTACTGTTTGTTGAGCGAAAAAACACTTTCTTATTTTCATGTAAACAGTTTACCCTCAGCAAACCAAAGACTGTTTCAAGATGCTTTAGTTGCTCAAACAAGGATCTACTATATACCATAATATCATCGAAGAAAACCAGCACGTACCACCACAACAATTCTTTAAACACCAGGTTCATAGTAGATTGGAAAGTTGTCGGAGCATTAATGAGTCTGAACGACATTACAAGATATTCTTAATGCCCCTCATGAGTTGTAAAATCAGTCTTGCAAACATCTTCAGCCCTTAGCAGAATCCGATGGAATCCAGATTTTAAGTCAATTTTTATAAAGTACCATGCTCCATTCAATTCATCTAGCAATTCCTCTATAACCGGTATTGGAAACCTATCAGGTATGGTCAACTTATTTAATGCATGTAGTCCACGCGCATATGCCACCCTCCATCTTTTTTCTTGACCAGAATTATCAGGCTCGTGTAAGGACTTACTATTTTGAATAAGTCCTCCAAACATCAATTCTTCCAAATGTTTTTTCACTCCATTTTTATGGTAATGGGATAATTTATAAGGTCGTATGTTCACCGGCACTTCCCCTTCTACCAAAGTTATCGCGTGATCCATCAACCGCCTTGGTGATAATCCCTGTGGCTCTTCAAATAAGCACCAAAACTTCTTCTTTATCCTCTCTAATTGCTGATGTTTTCCCCCCTGTCCCTTGTCACTTACTGTCTTTGGTAATGACAGTTGGGCCTACCATATCCAGCCGTCCATGACTATTGCCTTTTTAAGGGAATTTTGTTGTAGGTTTGCAGATACTCCTTGGTTTTCTGGTACCCCTCCAGTAATTTTATTTCTTTCCCTTCCCAAATGAATTCCATGGTTTTGTCACACCAATTGGTTAAAACGGTTCCCAAACTCTTCAACCATTGCATCCCGAGTAACATTTCCAACCCCTCTGTATAAAAAACATATGCTTCAACAGAGAATGCAAAATTGTCCAGACAGACCATCACCTTCCGGCACACACCCTGGGACAAAACACGAAACCCATCCCCAAGTCTTATTCCAAATGGTTTGGTTGGCTCGACTTCCAGCGATACCATCTTAATAAGTCTTGGAGATGAAGTTGTGATCCGCGCTGCTGTCTACAACAACCATCACGGGAACTTCTGAAATTTTTCCAGCAAAAAATATTGACTTCATCCTCGCCGCTCCCATGCTTCGAAAGTCAACTATTTCTCCAGGCTGTTCCTCTAGCTGTGCTCCATTCATCTCGTTTTGTGTTCCACCATTCTCCATTTCCAGGCAATCTTCACACTCTGTAAGAGCCTCAGCTGGTTCATCATATTCCCACACCACGATCCACAAATGCTTGTCCAGGCACCAGTGTGTTGGTCCAAAAGTCTGGCCACAACGGTCCTGGACAGTGTGCAACCTGATTTTGTTAACAAGTTCATGAGTCGATACTCGATTCTCGATCTCAGGTCGTAGTCCTCCCATAAACATACTCATATACCAAGGTTAGGAAAATACTCTCAAAACTATTTGTTGGAACTCTTCTATGTACTCAACCACCATTCCGGTCTGACGCAACATCTTCAAATATCTTAACAGATCGCCTTATGTTGTTTTTTCGTACCTGTCCATTAAGGTCGCCTTGAACTTCTCCCAGGTTTCTCGAGGAGTCGCTCCATTCCACGACAAAAACCAATATAACGACGTACTCCATGCATAATTGCGCTAAATGCAGTTTCATTTCTTCTTGTATTCGGTTAATCAAGAAATATGTATCTGCCTTTGTTACCCATCCAAAATGATCTTCTCCATGAAAAGATGGAAGTTCCACCCTACAGAGGCATTTCTCAAGCCGTCCGCAAAAATCGCTTCCTCTATGAGCGAATTACTCCATGTTCCACATCCAAACTCGCCCCCTAGGAGGCTTTCGTCTCCGGGTCTTGCTGAAACAGTTTTCTTCGTTTTTCCTATCTCGATTCTAGAACCTCACTGTACCTTGATCACCTTTATCCGCCCCAACATTTGCTCTTCCATATCTCTCATCCACTAGTTAAGACGTTCTTAAGACTGTTGTGCCATACGTTGGTTCTCGGTCTGTCCGCAAGTCAACCTGTCCAAACTTTCCTGCACTGCTGACATCGTTCATTGGAATGTTTCGATTACCGTCTCAACGGTTGCTACACGATTTTCCATCCTTGTCTGCATCCAGGTTCAAATTCAGTCCGTCTATTCGACACTAACTCCAATCTCTATCCTAACTTAATCTTCGTCCAGAAAAAATAAACATCTTCAATTCTTTTCTCGACAGATCGTCTCTCCCGCACGTTTTCTTCCCTGCGGGCTTCACCTGTATCGGCGTCCCTATCCAACGAACTCGATCCCATGCGTCCAAGCCTCACTGCAGCGATGGTGATTCTGCAGCCGTGTTCGGTTCCCTCTTCGATCATTTCTTCCAAACGGTTCCCCAGTAGGGTCGCCAAAAATTGTTCGGACTATGAGCAGTAAATGTAAAATAGTAGATCGTTTCGGAAAAAGACAAACCAAAATGAATGTGATGCTTCATTTTATTTCACCAAAACGATGACAGAAAAACAGGAATTGACATAACAGAATAAAAACAGCAAAACCGCCACTGTATTTGCCGAGTAAATGTGTGTAAGAATAGTTGTGGAAGGAAGCCCACTCCTCCATGCTCACTCCTCCAGCAGCGCACAGGTTGCTCCCGTAAAAAATATATGATGTCCAAAACTTACCTTCTAGGAACCTTGTAGGAAAAAACAAGCCCAACTGACTTGACCAGGGATAATTCCAGAATTACCCCTCCTACGCTGGTATGTATGAATAATAGGGGGCCTAATTCTGGAATTACTAACACTCACCAGTCATATCAGCCCTATCAAGATGGGAAACATTCTCTGTTCATAAAGAACCTGGGAAGTCTGTCCAGCCTCGTCAGCATTCAGGTTTTCATCCTAAGGCTTAACCTGGCCTAGTGCCTGAGAGTTCATCACAGGACTCCCAAAAAACCGCATCTCAGCATGTTTAGCTCCACCATCAATGGAAGTATCAGTTCCAGAATTTAGGGCTGCAGCTTGAACAATGTCCTTATAGAACCTCCTTACATTATGCTTAAGAGGAAGAGCACCCGTTCCCTGGGCTTCTGATTCAACATTCATAGGAACGGCATGGGGATCCCTCCCAATAACCCCAAAGTCTGTCTCTCTAAAAGCCACTGCTCTATAAACCTTTTTTCCAACCATATTGTCGGAACACCTTAGCTGAGGTGCCCCCTCATCTCCAGACTACTAGACAATTTGACTTTACAGTTCTCAACAAGATGCCCAAGCTTCTTACAGTTAGTGCAACATAAATTTTTGCGACATCTATCATCAGAGTGACCAATACAATTACATGTGTTGTAGAAATCAGGCCGTTGTTTGAATTCCACTATAAGCTCAAGCTTAAACTCACCAAACCAGGCATACGGTTTCAATAGGAGTATAACAGAGGTCCACTTCAACCAAAACTCTGACAAAATGGCCATAACGAGCACACTCAATTTCTTTATCAAATTTAGTGGGATTTGCCACTGCAGACGCAACATCCCTCGGGATTTGAGGGCGCCAAAAGAACTATTTCAGGCCCCGGATTCGAATCCAAACCTGTGTTATCCAGTTATTCACACAGTCTGGGTCAAGAAAATGTATCCCATTACTGAATTCTCATAAAACTGGGCTTGAGAGAGACCGAACCAAAACCCCAGGCTTTCAATTATAATTCTTTAGATGGGAAGATAATGTTGAAGAATCCCTTACCAATAGAAGTCATTCTCCAGCCAACGAAGCCCCGAATCTGGATCAGCAGGTTCTTGAGATCTTCAAGGTTCCAGGAATTTCTTTCCTGTAAGTAGGAGATTCGTGCAATAATGGAGTGCTGGAATTCCTTGATATGATCCTTAAGGATTTTAGGGTTCGGTTCCACAAAAGCCAGCGAGCAATTCCTCATGATACGTTTGCGGATAGAAAGTGAATCGTCCAAGGGTTCCGAGAAAAACCAGCTGGCCGAAGCAATCACTTTCTCCGAGGCCTAATTCCTACCCGAAACACCCTAAATCATCAAATCAACAGCATTCAGGCCATCGATTTTTAAATCACCATGATCCGTACGCACCGAATCATCATTCGAATCCGCCGGAGCCATAGATTATGCAGATCTCTTCAAACGATGATCAAATACACCATCAGAAGCAATAACATCGTGAACCATGCAGATCTCTAGAAGGAGAGTCGGCCGGAACTCCAGCCGGCCGCGTCACACCGATCATGACTACTTCGGCAGGTCCCGCATGCGAGCAGGAGGTGCCACATGGCTCTTCCGGGTTGGCCTAAGCCGAACGGCCTGTTGGACTGTTCGGAATTCCGGGGAGCCCTCCCCTAGGTAGCGGCATGAGCGGGCCCCGCGACTGCAGACCACTCCCAACCAAGTGGGTCGCGCCCAGGGGTCGGGCTAACCCCTTTGGAGGCTGGGCAGACCACAAATGAGCTCAACCGGGCTGGATCCGGACTAGGTTGGGTCGGTCTAGACCCAATCGGTCTGACCGGATTCGCAACAAAAACATCTTCCGAGTCGAAAAAACATTCCAGATCAATCGTCATGAGATCAAAGCCCTGGCCTCCATTGTGGTCTAGTGAAAGAGAATCTCATACATGCACACCATTTATAATTATACATTTTATTTAATGATATATTTTTAAAAAATATTTATTCAATTATATAAATAATAATTTTTTAATTATAATTGATAATTTTTAAATGTAATAAATAATTAATTATATTTTTTTACAAAATCAATACACATCTATAATTGGTAATAATAATATATCTATATACTAACTGTAATGACACGGAATTATATCAATGAATTTCTATTCTTATAATTATTTCATATAATATGAATCATATAAAATCAATTAGAGAACACAATATAAACTTTACAAGTGAAGAATGAATGAAGAAATATGAGATATTTATAGAAATTAAGGAATCTATACCTATGGAATAGTAACTTGACCTTAGGAATTGTAATATGATCCTTATAAATAGTAAACTGGTTGTAAAGACCCGTAATTCCCGTTGAATTTTTTTTAAAATACATTAGAATTTTACGAGTCTGCGGTTTCTAACGGCGCCTGATTCTGAGGCTCGGTGTGCCCGAAATCAATTTCTGAAGTTTTGTTCGGGTACGTTCAGTAAACGTACGTGCAAGTTTTATATCTTTTGAACCGGTGCTCGGAATTGAAATCTGAGGGTACCGTTGAACTCACAGTGCTGGTATTCGCTTAAAGAGATCTTTACTGCGATTGTGTTTTATCGAGAATGAAAGTTAGTTTTGGGGTTTCTAATTAAAATTAAAAGTTAAATAAAACTGTGTGTGTAACACACTTTTATTTGAAAGGTGGTTAAAATCTCTATGTGGAGGTTTGGGTGGGGCCCACCACACCCTAACCTCCCTTGGGAGGATATAAGTAGGGGTGGGGCCCACTAGCTTAAATTCCCCTTAACCCCCCATGCAACTCTCAATTAAATTTAAAGAGATTCTCTTAAACTTCCGATAACCCCTTTAAACCCCTTAAACACTTGGTCTTCCCTTTAATGTGCCAACACAATTAATTGATGACTTAATTAATTGATTTGCGTGTTTGAATTCTTTTGAATTGATTTTGCCAACATAATAATATGAGTGATATTATTATGGTTGGGTGGGCATAATCTTTTTTTTTGGTTGGGAGAATTGGGAGGACATCACCCTCTCCAGTGAAGAACACGAGGAACTCGATCATCTTCTCCCTTCTTCAACCAGGGCAAGAAAGTGAGGAGACGCCCACGAAGAACGCTCATCTTCTTTCCTCGTCCTCCGCGTCAAAGGAGAAGACGTCGCCCATGAAGAACGTCGCCAACGACGACGTCACCTCCTTCCGACGTCAATGGAACACCGTCGCCATCCCGCGACTTTGTCAACGGTCAACGACAAATGAGGCAGGGTTTTGAATTTGAGTTTGAATTCCTTCCTTTAAAGTTCTTCTTTTCCCTTGGATAAAAACAACAACCGCGGATCGACCCCCGAACACGTCGATCCGCAGAACAGATATTGATTGCGGGATGGGTTAGAGATTAAGCTGAGGTTTGTTTCCGGTTCAATTATATGTTGGATTACTGTTTGAGCCTCTGACGCGGAGGGCACGGGCTAACGAACAAGTCCGGACCCTCCGCCAATTCGTTCTTGATGCACAGTTGATGGGCGATGAGTGAACGGAATGAAAACCCCGATTTGAGGCCGTCACAGTGAAGAACAGGACCCAAGGAGGCTGTAGGTGCAGACGAGAAGCAAAACGGACCATCAGAACGACTCTGGTGGCCCGCGGAGGATCGCGACGGCGACCGGCACTGGTCGATCGCCTGGGGGTGGCGGCGCCCCTCGCGCGTTGTGGCATCGGTCGCGACGGCAGAGCGGAACCCGCATCCGCGGGTTCCGCGAAGGTCGGGCGGCGCCATCTAGTGCCATCGTTACGGGGCAACCCCCCCCCCCCCCCCCCCCCGCACCGCACCTTATGCGTAACGTGCTCGGCCACCTGGCTGAGCTGCGCGGGCCGGGCCGCAGCCGCAGAGTCGGGCTGGGTCGCGCCCTACCGGGACAGACCTGGATCCGGGTCGGGTCGACCCGGTTCGGGCCGACCCAGGGCGAGTTGGGCCGGGTCAGACCAGACTCAGACCCCCCTCTTCGAACCACTTTTGGGTTTTTCCCATAACATGAGCTATGTACCTCTGATTGAGGCACCGTCAGTTGCGTAGGATTCCTTGGATCGATAAGGTCGTTTCGGTATATCACACTCAAGATTTTGGCGTAGTTTGGGTATGGACGGGTTGGTTCAAACCCAAAACCGACCGGGCCCTCGGAGCAGTAACGTGTATAACTTAAGGACCAGACGTCCGATTGACGTGCCGTCAACTAAGTTGGACTCCTTTTAATGAGACAGTCATTTTGGCATACTCCACACAAGATTCGGATGAGGTTGGAGTATGACCAGGTTGGATTGTACCCGAAATCCAACCGGCCCCTTGGAACGAAAATGTCAATAACTCTCTGACCGGACGTCCGATTGACGCACCGTCTGTCGCGTTGGGTTCCTTATGATGAGACATAACTACGGGGTATATCAACCCAGGACGTCGTGATAGTCGATGTAACGAAACTTGGCTCGAGGAGCATACGTTCCCGGAATTGAGCGTGTTGTGTGCGGAAACCCTAGGGCTGGTTGTGATTGAGATGACGGAATCCTCTGTGGGTTCGAAAGTGACGAATTCTGTACCAGGATCCTCCGTGGGTTCGACAGCAGTGACTTCTGTACCAGGATCCTATGTGGGTTCAACAACGATGATTACTGTACCGGAATCCTACGTGGGTTCGACAGTGACAACTTCTGCACCGGGATCCTCTGTGGGTTTGACACCAGTGACTTCTGTACCAGGATCCTACGTGGGTTCGACAACAATGACTACTGTACCGGAATCCTACGTGGGTTCGACAATAACCACTTCTGTACCAGGATCCTACATGGGTTCGACAACGATGACTACTACATCGGAATCCTACGTGGGTTCGACAGTGACGACTTCTGTGCCAGGATCCTACATGGGTTCGACAGCGCTGATATTGTTCCAGGATCCTACGTGGGTTTGACAGAGGAGATGATTCAGAGGCTACATCTAATCATATCTACCTCTCTTCGTGATTTGTATACCTGTGTGAGCTGAGTAATGTATTTCAACTATTATCAACATGGTAATTGACTTTACTTCTTTTGTGGAATGGTTTGTACTTGGGCTCGAGGGTTGGAGCCGGACTGTGATTGATAACTTAGGTATATGTATGGGCATATACCTAAGTAGGGTTGGTTGATACTTCGTGATTGTATCTTTCTATTGTGGTTTATCCTTTGTGGATTTTGTGAGACCTTGAGGGTCTCAGGGTCCCTATTGAGTATCGTTATACTCACCCCTGCACGGGCTATGCCCGCACCTCGTTGTGTTGGATACAAACGACGGACAGCGCTGACCGAGGCAGAGTGTACGAGGACTGGACGGTACCTGAAGGTGGACCTCACGATGTGTCGGTACCCGGAGGAGACGGACGGACGTAGAGCACTGAGGAGGCTATCTGTACCTACCCTTCAAGTAGGATCTGTGGTGGAAGATCTAGGAGCTTCTAGGCACCTTCCAGTTATTTTTCTTTTTAGTTGTACTTGTTTGTCCTTTCCTTGTACTTTACTGTTGGGCTTGTATTTCTGGCCCTTGTACTTTCCAGCACTTCTTCTTTATTTAGTTTTTACTTAGAGTTTGCTTCTGCTTGTTCTCTGGTTGTGTTTGTTTGCAGTTATAAAGGCAATGCCTTCCCAGTTTAGGGATTTATGCCTTTGGTGCTAGTCGCCAGCCCCTGACCTATGAAAGACGTGCTTGGGGTAGTTACAACACGGGCCCGGGGGACGGGTCGTGACACTGGCCAAATGAATAGTGACCACACTCATGAAAATATAAATAAAATTTAGGCATCTTATAAATGAAAATATGATATAATTATATCATATTATAAGTAAATGAATATTTAAAAAATAATAATTAAGAGGTGGTATTTTTGAAAGCCGTAAATATTTAATTACAATTTTATAATTAATGAATTTTTTAAATAGAAAATTTATTTTCATAAAATATATTCATAAATTAATATTTTTTTTGTCTTATGATTTTAGGATAATTTTATGAGGTCATAGTTAAATTTTTAGAGTGTTATAAAATCAGTTACAAATTTAAAATCTGTATTTTTCGAGTAAATGATGATTTTAATTAAAAATTAAAATTTTCATATTTAAAAAATTATTTTTATAAAATGGAGTTCATTTTTTAATTTACACATCGAAAATGGTTATGATTAATTTTTGGGATTTTTCTAAAATACTTGAATTTTTGGTGAATAGTAAAATACGATAATTTACGATAAATGTTAAATACATGATTTTTTAGTCATTGTTGATGTAAGGTCAAGGTAAGAACCATTAGTTTGAACTCACGTTCACTATTTATTGTATTTAGTCACAAGAATCAACATTATTGTTTGTCTTGAGCAAAAATAATAAACTAATGATCAAAGTAATCAAAAAACACTCATCTCCTCCACTATAAATATCACATCTTCTTCTCACATCTTTCAAGCTTTGAGCCTTGCCAAATTTCCATCCAATTCTCTTACCAAGCCCCTCCTTGCATCCATGATCTTTTGGTCTCAACAAAATACCAAAACCAATCCCTTTAATAAGGTTCTCAAGGAGGAGAATTCAAGAGGTAAAAATCATCTTTCTTTTCTTTTATTTTCTTTCAATTTATTTTATTTTTTTATCCTTCTCTAACCTCCCCTATCCAAAGATACGTGATAAATCCAATATCATTTATATACTGTAATTATATCATGTTAATAGAAGATCCATCATCAAACTTCTTCCTCTCTCTCTCTCTGTCTTATTCTATAAATGAAAACATCGTCTGTGATGTGTCAATTTACCGACATCATGGACGATGCACTTTCATTTTTCATTAATGTCTTCAAATTTGGCCATAAAACAATTATTATGATTAGAACATATTATAATATATGTATTATATCCTATTTAATGTTATGGAACCATTATATATACATGATGTTAATTAATAAAACAAAACTAGTTTGTGATAAACAAAAAACTGCCAAAATAATCTAAACGATTATCACTATCGTCTTATCTAATGATTCATCATCACCCCAAATATCCAAATTACTTTAATTAATAGAATATAACTTCAATTCTGTATATCTATTTCCATTTTACACGAACTTCCATACTCACATACAAGTAAACCAATCATGAAAACCAAAGAAACAAACGTTTCCGAACGATAAAATTATATCTTATAACTCATCAAGAATACCATAAAATGGGCATAATAAAATTATATTAAATCAAATACATATAGTAAATTTTCTTAACTAATTAATTAATGGATTTAATTTTATTATCCATGACATTAAGTTCAAGTGCAGAACACTTTCAAACATAAGGTAAGAGTTTCTTCTCGAACCTCCATTTTCATTCAAGATATGCTTTCACTCTATTTACCCCAATGTAATTATTTTTATTTTTATATAATTCTTCTACATTCTGTGTATATGTTCCAAATTCATGTATCCATATCCTTTCATCTTCCTTTTATGGGGAAACACATGTTTTATAAGGTTCTCTTTTCAATTCATCCAGTTAAGTAAACCTGATTTAACGGAGCTTTCCAATTTCTTACACATTTTAAGTACACTCCATAATATGTTTTAAGACACCAATATTTTTTTAAAATCACACTTTTATCATGAAAAAACTATCTTAATTATTTTCTAGTTTTATTCAAATAATTATGTTTTTTTTTCACTTTAAAGATTCTTTTATATTTTCCTCAAACCGCACTGAAGTGGTCCATTTCTAAAGTTTCATAAAAACTCTTTTTACATGTTTTAACTTTAGTTAGACATCATTTAGAACTCAAACATGATTTCATTATCCTTCCCATTTATTTTTAGGATATAAATTTTTACAATCTAATTTATGACAAATACAAATTATTTTTCTAAAAGAACCCTTTTTCCAAAGTAAAAGGGTATTTCTATCAAGAATTTATTAATGATTTTATTATAGTATTTTCATATATTTCAACAACCTTTATTAAATATTGTGCTTAATTGAGATTGATCTCTTTTGTTTCCATCTATAATATTTTATTGAATAATTTATGATTATTTTTTGGGATGTACTGTCTTGTTACCATTTTCCATATTACTCTAGATAGATTATGATTATGTTTACTGGTTTGAGAAATTATTTACATTTCATATTCTAGTTTCAATATGAATGTATATATTGATCATGTTTCACCTCTTTCATATGGGAAGTGAATTGGACATAGTAAGTGATGGGAGGGGTTCATTATAGCCCCTCAATGCATCGATAGGTCTCATGAGACAAAATAGATCTATATTTGGTTGATGCCTTAACCATTTATTTTTAGATGTCTTGGTTGAGGCCTCAACAATATGTTTCAAATGTTCGATATTATGCATTTCTTCATTATGATATTAGCAATTGATAATCCATGTGAATATTCGACCAGTATAATATCTATGGTTAAGATTCATTCTCATGTGATTATTTTTATGCCATTATTTATTCATCTTTTATTATTTCCATATTATGCTCAAATTTATGTTCTAATGGCATGTGTTTTTTGAAATTCACCATGTCTCATTATTTATAATATCTTCTGTTGCATTACTCACCCTTATCGAGCATCTAACCTCACCCCTTTCTTATGTTTTATTTTTCTCTAAGATGCAAAGATGTATATTATAAATGACTTGAAGGGATAATATAGGAGATATCGATGTTTCCAATGGATTTTCTATACTGTATTTCCTTTTAAGTTGTAATGTAAAGTTTATGTGTGTACTCTGGATTCCAAAACTATTAAACTAATTGGTACTTTGGGATTTAAGTCTTGTATCTATGCCAATATATTAATGTAAGGAACTCGCTTCAGGCTACTGGGGTCAGAGTCTTTATAGTTGGTATCAGATAATGTTTAGTAGAAACCTTGAAAACTAGATTTAGAAAACCTAGATTGGGGAACATAACCCTAAAATATACTTTGAGGATAAGTATAGAAGAACATCCTAGAATTTTGGTAAGGTAGAGATTATGTGGTTCTTCCTAGAAATACACCACTATCTGGATACTATATGTGGGAGTGGTTCTGGCACTGATGTACTTAGGGGTAACAACTCTGATAAGGTGTCTTGATCCTGAATCGGGGTAACCTAGTACACTACAATGGGCCTTACTACACACCTGGTTTGACACTCCTGGGGAAATATTATTAGGATAATTCACATTTTCTTTACAAACTATTATGAACGATTTAAAAGTAAATATATCCTCAAAGAAACCATGTTTATGATTATGAGACAAGCTATGCATAAAATTTCTATTTATGTTAAGTGTTTTTCTAGTTAGAGATTATACATTATAATTCATAGCCTAATATAATGTATGTCATTATTTAGAAATGTCTCCTAATGGAATGAATTGAAACCGTATCAACATGTGTATCCCATATAGGGATTTACCTCCTATACAAGATAATGATGTTGGTATTGGAGCTATGACTGGTGCTGAGCAACTTATAACTATACTGGGATAGCTGACTCAGGTTATGAACAATAACTTTACCTATATGTAGTATCGTAATCCACAATGTGGAGGAGCAATGTTAGACCTCTTTATACGACAACACCCTCCATTATTCAATGAGACTACAAACCCATTTGTAAAAGAATAGTAAATAAGTTCATTAGAGAAGATATTTCTTGCTCTAGTAAGTAATGAAAAGGAGAAGGTTATCATGACAGTTTATAATCTCTCTGGAGATGTAGATTAATGGTGGTTGTTGATTCAAAACACAAAGGAGGATGAAATTGAAAATATGGAATGAAAAGATTTTAAGGAATTTTTCCTAGAAAAATATGTCCTTCATGAACAAAGAACGGATATAGAGAGGCAATTATTGAGTTTGAAACAAAAAGAGGATGAAAATTTTGTGAAGTATGAAGCCAACTTTACAAGGTTTGCAAGGTATGTCGCAAACTACATATTGAATCCAAGGAGCAAGATTGATCGATTCTTTGATGGTTTAAAACCATTCCTCTATAGGGCACTGGTCTACCAAAATTTCTCATCATATGAAGATATAGTCTTATGTGCTATCAATATAGAAAAATAATTCTATAAGTCTTATAACTTTAAGGGAAAACAAAATAAGAAGAGGGTGGTTGAGGAAAGAATGGATAAATAGAATAATAAGAAAGGGGGTTTTCTAACGTGTAATACTTGTGGAAGGAAACACCCTGGTGCCTACTTAAAAGTAAAAGGATTCTGTTACAATTGTGGAGAAAAAGGCCACCATGACATTCATTGTAAGCTAAATAAATAAGCCACCAATGTTCGATGCTACAATTGCAGGGATATAGGACACTATACAAATGATTGTCCTAAGCGTTAAGGAAACTTTCCCCAGAAAAGGCCAAGGAGGAAGACCAAGCTTATGCAATCACAACCATGGAGGTTGAAGTTCCTAATGATATGGTATCAGGTGCATTAATCATTTCCTAAAACTTAGCCAATGATTTATTTGATTCCAGATCATCGCATTCTTTTATATCTTCCCAGTTTTCCAAGAAAATTAGATATTTTACTTTTGATTTAATAAAGGAGTTTTCAGTCAAAACTCCTAAAGGAAGTATCATTGCAACAAAGATGTGTTGACCAGTCCCCTTCATGAAACATAAATGTGCTTTAGATGCAAACCTTATCATCATACCTATGGTTCATTTTGATATAACACTTAATATGGACTGACAATCAAAATATGATATGAAAATATATTTCAAGAATAAGGAAGTTACAATTTATGAGGAAGATGTAGAATGCCTTATCTTTAGAGTAGAAACTTCATCATCTGGTTCTTATCCAGATCCAACTCTAGTAGCTCTTATAAATGAAATTCTTGGGGAGTAATAGAGAACATCATCTATGGATGAGGAAATAAATCTTCAAATTTAAGATGTACCTATTATGAAAGAATATATTGATGTATTTCTAGAAGATTTACTTGGACATCCTCCAGAGTGAGAAGTTGAGTTATCTATTAATTTAATTCACGGTGCAAGATGTATATCAAAGACTCCCTATAGAATGACAACTATGGAATTATTGGAGTTGAAGAAACAACTAGTAAAATTCAGTGATATGTGATTTATTCTCCCTAATGTTTCTTCATGGGGAGACCCTGTGTAACATCCCACCCCATCTCATTGGCTTGAGAGGGTGGAGGAATGTCACTTGTCCTTAAGTGATGTTCCAAAGGTACCGAAGGCTGGCAATAAATGCTGAGGGATTTGAGAATAAATTGGGGAATGATTTTCCCTTAAGACAAAACCCACTAAACCATCCATAACTATATGACGCATGTCAACAAACAACCAAACTCATACATTACCAAAAGATAACCAAATAATCCATAATGAACCCACATGCCAAAACAATCAAACACAATATCAGAGTACCATACGGAAGACTAAACAAGAGACCCAAAATAAACCAAGACACACTCCACATCTCCACACCAAGATCCATGCTCCAAGCACCACCACATCTCCCAAGCATCACTATGAGCCACTGGCAATGAGATGTTTTACCTTTACCTGTGTCCTGGAATATGGCATCTGCAAAAGCACTAAAGTTCCAAAGTAGGGGGTGAGTACTAATAATTAGTAGGTTTTCCCCAAATGACTTCCCTAAAGACGCCACTAGGATAAAACCATTATCACATTTATATAAACAGTTTATATAAAACATTCAATAATGAAACAACTTACAACAAGCCAAACGCTTCCTTTCAATCCATTTCTACCCAAATTCCCACAACACATAAAAAATCCAAACAACCATGCCATAAGACAATACACCATACCATGTTAGAACCACAAATTCCATCTTTTAAAAACAATACACAACAAAATAACCATTACCGTGGGACTTCCACCCATCCCGTTCACCCTATTCACAACTAGTGGTGCTTTCCGACCACTACCCTTAATGGTGGTTCTTCCAACCACTATCCATCACCTTTTATAGTGAGACTTCCCACCCACTTTTACATCACCTTTAATCAAGCCACAACCAAACATATAACCCACCAAGGCCACAACAACATGCAAATAACCATTTCTATAACATGCCAAACCACTTCAATAAATCACCCATTTATTGAAACCACCCTTAAATCATTTTACATGCCAACCACATTTCAATAAAACAATATCTTTATTAAAAAACATTTTCATCAACCATTTTCCCAAATAAATCCTAGAAACCCATTTTAAAATCTTTATTTTAAAATCCACAACAAGATCATTTCACCAAAAAAAACCCCCTTTTCCCAAAAATCCCCAAAACATCACCAAAGGGATTTTTAACCCATTTCACACATCAAAAACAAAATTAATCTTAATCAAAGCAAATTAATTGTAACCAATCTTCAAGTTAAATCAAAGTGGAGTTGAGAGAGAAGACACCTACCTTTAGGGTTCCGGTGAAATTGACCCACAAGAAACCACACTCCAATCTAGGCAACTGCTTCACAAAAACAACTCTAGATATAATTCCCTATCATCCACAAGCCTTAAAATCATAACCCAAGGAAACCCCAACAATATATCTACATGAAAAAAATATAGATCTAGAAAACCGAGAGAGAGGGAAGAGAAGACCTAGAGAAAACCAAAGAGAAACCAAGAAGAGAGACTTACCCGAAAAGAAACAACATCAATCCACCAAGAAACCCCTTCGGTTTGCTTCCAAAATGAGTGGGAGAGCACCTTAATCCTTTGAGAACCCAAAATACCTCAAGTGAGAGAAAAATTGGAGTGAAATAGGTTAAGCCTGAGAGATCTTGGATTTAAAAACCCCAACTTTAGGTGGCTACACAGTTAGGTCGCACGGTTTGACAGACCATGTGCTAACCGTACGCATGCCGCTTCCTCAAGAGAAGGGATCCACATGGTTGTCTTGCACAGTTTGGAAAATTCTGCGTAGGTCATGTGAAGCCTACTGTCTCCCCCTACATGGTTTCTAGAGAACCCACACGGTTTTCCTTAACCATGTGCACTCAAAAGAGCCTCCAAACTTATTCAAAATCATTCCAAACTCTCTCAACCTCTTCCCAACTCATCCCATGAACTTTAAACACATAAAATGGCATAAAAAAAGGCTACATAATTCAAACCAAGGGTGCTAAATTCTCCCCACCATTGAACTTTCCATCCTAAAAAAGTAGGGAACCATTGCATTGTCAAAATAGCTCAGGCCATTGCTTGACCATATCTTTCTCCCACTCCCAAGTCTCCTCTTGAATCTGACAATGTTACCACATAACACGAACTAAACCGATGCTTTTACCATGCAAGACATTATCTTGCCTATACACAATCTGTACTAGCACATGTACTAAGGAAGCATCTGGTTCTAACTCAACATGATCCCAACGAATCACGTGGTCATGGTTCGGATGATACTTTTTCAACTGCGACACATAAAACACATTGTGAACCGCACTAAATCATGATGGTAAATCCAAACAATAAAACATATCTCCAATCCTCTCTAGTATCTCAAAAGGCCTAATATACCTTAGATATAACTTACCCTGCTTCCCAAACCGACGATGTCCCAACCTAGGAGAGATTCTCAAAAACACTTGATCACCCACCTTGAATGACAAAGGTCATCAACGATGGTCCACATATGATTTCTGAAAACTTTGAGCTATCTCCATCCTATTCCCGATCAAATTTATTTTCTCCATAGTCTCTTGGACAAGGTTCAGTCTGATCATCGAAGTCTTGCCTGTTTCCACCCAACATAGTGGAGAATGACACAGACACCCATATAAAGCCTCAAACAGAGCCATATGTATCAAAGCCTAATAACTTTTATTATAGGATAACTCCACCAATGTTAAGTGATCCTCCCATGAACCAGAAAATTCCATTACACAATACCTTAAAATACCCTCCAAAGTTTGTATAATCCTCTCAGATTGCCCATCCGTCTGAGGATGATATGTCGTGCTCATAATCTACTGTATCCCAAAGGATTACTGCAATGATTTCCAAAAACGAGATGTGAACCTCAGATTTCTATATGATAAAATCGAAACTGAAACACCATGCCTCTTTACCACCTCCCAAATATAGATTTTGGACAGATCCTCCACCATATGAGATTCACGAATCGTGATGAAATGGGCTGACTTTGTGAGCTGATCCACTATCACCCATATGAAATTGTGCTTCCTAACCGTTCTTGGGAGACCCGTCACAAAATACATTACTATCTACTCCCATTTCCACACTGGGATATGAAAATACTACAACATGTCTGCTGGCCACTGATGCTCTACCTTGACTTGCTGACAAGTCAAGCATCTCGAAACAAACTTGGCCACATCCCTTTTAATACCTAACCACCAAAACTATGACTTCAACGCCTTATACATTTTCTGAATTCTAGGATGGACAACCCACCTGGAATGATGATAATCCCTGAGAAGTTCCTCTCAACAAGCCACTGGTACCACCACCCAATTCCGAAAACACAAGACTAAATTCTCATTCAGTTCCCAGCTCTCAATGGTCTCCCCACCATTGAGTTTCGACCTCATCGCCACACATTCAGAATCAGATGCATGTGCCTATTTAACCAAACCAGTCAAGTTAGGAACCAATGAAACCAGAAAGAAGACTACTCTATCACCCCGATCCTCAAATTCCAACCGCATGTTGGCTATGACTGACATCAATTTCCACTGATCTGATACCAGCTTCACTACTTGCGCATATGATTTTATACTTAATGCATCTGCCACTGAATTTCCCTTACCTAGTGTGTACATTAAGTAGAAATAAAACATCTGGAGATATTACATCCATCTCCTTTACCTCATGTTCAAATCTCTTTGTAAGAAGATATGCTTTAAGCTCTTGTGATTGGTAAACACTGTAAATTTCTCACCGAAGAGATAATGACACCACATTTTTAAATAATGAACCATTGCCGCCAACTACAAATCATGCATTGGGTAGTTATTCTCATGAAACCTCAACTACTGTGAGCTATACACAACCACATGATCCCCTGGCATGAGAACACACCCCAACCCTGATCCCGATGTGTCACAATACACCACGTACCCTTTCCCTAGTTTTGAAAAAACCAAGATTGGTGCTGATGTAAGGCAACCCTTTAGCTCTTTAAAACATTTCTGACACTACTTGTCCCATTGAAATGGAACATTATTACTTTTCAAAGCTATCATCGGTGAATCCAATCGTGAAAAATCATGAACAAAACGTTGATAATACCCAGCTAGACTAAGGAAGCTTCGTATCTCAAAAACGTTCATTGGCAGTTTCAAGAGATAACCACCTATATATTTTTCAGATCAATAGAAACAACCCTCTCAGAAATAACATGTCCAAGGAAATGAACCTCCTATATCCAAAAGTCACACTTTGAAAATTTGGCATACAATCTATGATTCCCCAAAATCCCCAACACTATCGCTAAGTGCTGTTGATGCTCCACCCTTGTCCTCGAATACACCAGTATATCATCAACAAATAACACCAAAAAAGAATCCAGATATCTCTAAAATATCTGATTCATAAATTCCATGAACACCGCTGGTGCATTCGTTAGACCAAAGGGCATAACCATATACTCGTAATGTCCATATCTACTTCTAAAAGCTGTTTTTGTAACATCCTCCTTCCTCACCTGTAATTGCTGATATCCTGACCTCAAGTCAATCTTGGAGAACCACTGATCTCCCCTAGAATGATTAAACAAATCATCAATGCATGGAAGTGAATATCAGTTCTTTATTGTAACCTAATTAAGTCTATAATAATCAACATAGAGTTGCAAGGTTCCATCTGCCTTTTTAACAAACAAAACCAGCGCTTCCCACAGATATGTGCTCGGCCGGATGAACCCATTATTTTCTAAATCTTCCAACTGCACCTTTAATTCCCAAAATTCTTCTAGTGCCATTCAGTAAGATAGAAGAGAGATAGGACTGGTCTCTGGAAGAAGATCAATCGTAAACTCCACTTCTCTCACAGGTGGAAACCCTGAGAATTTCTTGGGAAATACATCCATAAACTGATCCAAAAATATAGGAATAACACTCTGCTCAACACTTTCCACTGATGCCAATGACAAGGCCACTAACTGATATGATATTGTGACAATAGTTGGTGCCAACAAATCTATTGCACCCATCTTTGCACTCTTCTCCCCTATAAAGAGATGTCTAACACCATCCTCCATCACAAAACTAACTATTTGCACATAGAAATCAATGTGGGCCTTAAACATTGTCAACCGGTCCATTACCAAGATTATATCATAAGCATACATATCAAGCACTGATAAATCCCACATCAATTCGATGCCATCCACAACTAAAAAACATCCTTGACATAGGAAGGCTCAACACTCTCTTTGACCTAGAGGAGTTTGTAGTTTCAAAACAGAAGGCATTATTTCCACATGTAAACCCAACAAATAAACGATCTAAAAAGCAAGAAAAGAATATGAAGCACCTGTATCAAACAAATATTGCATAAATGTTGAATTTAAAAGAACCATACCTCGCACCGTGGATGATCCTGACTGATCATCCATCACTTCCTACTCAGCTCCAAACAACTGCTTACTTTCCACACTCTGCTCCTTATTACCTTGCTGAGGCATCGTAGTATTCCGAGAATCACTATGACCCACATTACTCTACTGGCAAGGGGTATGATTCTAGTCCCATCCCATTGAGGCATATGACCCCTGCGACCCCTGAGGAGTGTCACAAACACTCGACCTCAAAGCATTCCAACAATAATGCTACAGATGCCCCATCTGCTTACAATTATGACATGATCAAAGTTGTTCCATACAACACCACTTGATGAGGCACATAAAACCACACTAAAAACATCCTAGCTTGCTTTGAGGCTTCAGAGGAAGATTCACATATCCTTTCGTCAGATTCTGAGTTGTGCTCCCACCCTAGAAATAAGTGTCCCTCCTCTGCTTGAACCCAGCATTTGAGTTCCCACTATTTCCCATGGGTACCAACATTCTTCCCCCACCTATAGTCCCCATAATATCCCGCTCATCCACCATATCTTGGATCACCATTTCTATGTAATAATCTATACACAACACCACTATCTTAGAACAAATTTCCTAGTTCATCCCAGCTTCAAAAATTTGTGCCTTCAACGATGTACTACCCACCACCTCAGGTGAAAACCACACTAAATTCATAAAATTAGCCGTATATTCTGTCACCACCATTTTCCCCTTGATTCAAACTGAATAAATCCGTCATACTTTGGATTCTAAACATATGAGGGTAGAATTGTTTGTTAAACAATTCCTCAAACCCCTACCATGTCACACTTTGGTTCGCCCCATCTTGGACCACCAGCTCCCACCACTAAAGGGAAGGATCTTCCAAAATATACATAGATTGTTTAACTTTCATCTCTACCGGTGTTCCCAAGAAGTCAAATATCAGATTCATTATGTTCATCCACGCTTCAACCCTCTATGGATCTAAATCATCCCTAAAGATGGGTGGATTCTGCCTTTGAAACTGAACCGCATGATCCCCATGACTTGGTTCATCTGCTTTATTCGCATTTCTTACTACTTGTAAATCTTGCACTATACTCTACACTAGTTGCTAGTTCACATGAGGCTCAGGTGAAACCACATTTTTAGCAGCTTCTTCTAGTTGGTCTCTAAGACACCTACCTAGTGCCATTTCTATCAACACAAAAACAACCATAAGTTTCACTCCCTTAACAAGAAAAGGGTGTAGAGTTTTATAATTCAATCACATAAAAACTATCACAACCATTATTTCCACAAGTTGACATTTCCCATGTTGTAATATTTTGAAAAATCCACCATGTTTTCAACACATTTTCAAAATACCACCAGTTTCCATGTTTCAAATCCTTCCGTTTTGAAGCCTAATTCAGATTTCTCAAAATACACACATTCATATCACACCATAAATCATTATACCCCAATGAAATATTCATCCTAGTGGGAAGTCATTTATACCATGCATGTCATGCTCATCTCATTGGCGACACCCATGACAATGATATTTTCAATGCCTATAAGTGTCTTTAAACACTTATATACCCAACTCCATGGTAACTTGAAGTTTAGCATAAAAGGGTTTGATACGTCCTTTTATGTTATACGTTCCAAGTTCTAACAATCCTATGCCTTACTACAACCCTGACTCATGGAATAGACTAAGAACAAATGTCAACCCCAAGACCAACAATCAAAACCAAAAGATCAAAAAACTATTCTCAATTAAAATCCAAGGACCGAACAAACTGATACCACTTGTAACATCTCACCCCATCTCATTGTCTTGAGAGGGAAGAGGAATGTTATTTGGCCTTAAGAAATGTTCCCAAGGCACCAAAGCCTGACAATAAATGCCGAGGGCTTTAAGAATAAATTGGGGAACGATTTAACCTTAATACAAAACCCACCAAACTATCCACAACTATATGATGTATGTCAACAAACAACCAAACTCATACATTACTAAAAGACAAAGAACTAATCCATACTGATCCCACATGCCAAAACAACCAAACACAATATCAGAGTACCATGCAGAAGACTAAACAAGACACCCAAAATAAACCAAGACACACTCCATAGCTCCACACCAAGATCCATGCTCCAAGCACCACCACATCTCCCAAGCATCACTATGAGCCACTAGCAATGAGATGCTTTAACTTTACCTATGTCCTGGAATATGACATTTACAAAAGCACCAAAGTGCCAAAGCAGGGGGTGAGTACTAATACTCAGTAGGTTTTCCCCAAATGACTTTCCTACACACGCCACTAGTATAAAACCATTATCACATTTATATAAATAGTTTATATAAAACATTCAATAGTGCAACAACTTACAACAAGCCAAATACTTCCTTTCATGCCATTTCCACCCAAATGCCCACGACACATAGGAAATCCAAACAACCATGCCACAAGCCAATTCACCATTCAATGTTAGCACCAAAAATTTTATCTTTTCAAAACAACACACAACAAAACAACCATTACGGTGGGACTTCCACCCATCCCGTTCACCCCATTCACAACTAGTGGTGCTTTCCGACCACTACCCTTAATGGTGGTTCTTCCAACCACTATCCACCACCTTTTATAGTGATACTTCCCACCCACTTTCACATTACCTTTAAACAATCCACAACCAAACATATAACCCACCTAGGCCACAACAACATGCAAATAACCATTTTCATAACATGCCAAACCACTTCAATAAATCACCCATTTATTCAAACCACCCTTAAATCATTTTCCAGGACAAACACATTTCAATAAAACAATATATTTATTTAAAACTATTTTCATAAACCATTTTCCCAAATCAATCCCAACAACCCATTTTAAAATCTTCATTTTAAAATCCACAACAAGAGCATTTCACCACAAAACCCCCCTTTCCCCAAAATCCCCAAAACATCACCAAATGGATTTCCAACCCATTACACACATAAAAAACACAATTAATCTTAATAAAAACAAATTATTTTCAACCAAGCTTCAAGTTATATAAAAGTGGAGTCGAGATAAAATCCACCCACCTCTAGGGTTCCGGTGAAATCGACCCACAAGCAACCGCACCCCAATCCGAGTAACTGCTTTATGAAAATAGCTCTATATCTCCTTCCCTATCATCCACAAGCCTTAAAATCACAACCTACGGAAACCCCAACACTATATATACATGAAATTAATGTAGATCTAGAAAATTGAGGGAGAGGGAAGAGAATACTGAGAGAAAACCAAAGAGAAACCAAGAGGAGAGACTTACCCAAGAAGAAACGACTTCAATCCACCAATAAACCCCTTAAATTTGCTTCCAAAATGAGTGGGAGAGCACCTTAAACCTTTGAGAACCCAAAATCCTAAGTGAGGCTTGAGTGGGAGAAGAATTAGAGTGAAACAGGTTAAGCTCGAGGGAGCTTGAATTTTAAAAACCAAACATTAAGTGGATGCACGGTTAGCCAACACGGTTTGCCAAAACGTGCACACACCAATTTATCTAGAGAAGGGATCTACATGATTGCCTCAAATGGTTTGGAAAACCATGCGTAGGCCATGCGATGACTACCGTCTCCCCTTACACAGTTTTTGGAGAACCAGCACAGTTTTCCCTAACTATGCTCAAACCGTGCATGCTCAGAAGAGCCTCCAAACTTATTCAAAACCATTACAAACTCTCTAAACCTCTTCCCAACTCATACATGCACTTTAAACACATAAAAAGGCATAAAAAAAGGCTACATACCTCAAATCGGGGGTGCTACACCCTGTTCTATTTGTCACAAAGCAAGATGGATCCATGAGGCTGTGCATCTACTATAGAGAAATCAATTATATTACAATAAAGAACAAGTATCCTCTGCCTCATATTGATGATATATTTGATCAAATTTATGGAGATAAATATTTTTAAAATATTGAACTTCGATATGGATATCATTAGTTTTTTTGAGGAAAGAATATATTCCAAAGATAGCATTTTGAACCAGTTATGGACATTATGAGTTTACAATAATTCCATTTGGACTGACTAATGCACCCTATATTTTTATGGATCTAAGGAACAAAGTGTTCAAGGAATATCTTGACAATTTTTTGTGGTATTTTTAATGATATTTTGATATATTCCAAAATCTATGGGGTTAATTAGAACCAATTGTGGGTTGTTCTGGAGACTCTTAGAAGAAAAGAGTTATATGGGAAGTTTAACAAGTGTGAATTCTGGATTCAAAAATTTCTTTCCCTGGACATATTGTTTTTAAGGATGTAATCTTAGTTGATCCTATGAAGATAAAGGTAGTCCAGGAATGACCTATACCAATGAACATAACTGAGTTATGTAGTTTCATTGGTTCTGTAGGTTACTATTGGCATTTTATTCAAAAAATTTCCCGATTAGCTAACCTGTTAACTAAACATACTTGTAAAGGGGTTAAGTTCATATAGACAAAAGAATTTGAAGAATTTTTTAAAGAATTAAAGAAAATACTAGTGAATCCTATGATCTTGACTTTACCATCAGGAAATGGAGGATTTGTGATTTATAGTGATGCATCAAAGAAAAGACTTTACTATGTCCTTTTGCAAAATGATAGAGTTATTAACTATGAATCAGGGAAATTAGAAAATCATGAATATAATTATAAAACTCATGATCTTGAGTTAATATTTGTAATCTTTTCTATGAAAATATAGAGACGCTATCTCTATGGTGAAATATGTGAGATATATACAGATCACAAGAGGTTGAAATATATCTTCTTATAGAAAGAACTCAACATGAGGGAAATGTGATGACTTGAGATACTCAAGGATTATGATTGTTCAATACACTACCACCTAGGTAAGGTGAATAAGGTAGTTGATGCATTAATCAGGAAGGATCATGGATTTTTGAACAAAATGAGGGTTGACAATGATACTATGTATATGGATCTAGCAAAGATGGATATGGTAATTATCAAGGAAGGTGAAGCATCATCACTTTTTCAATTGGTTGTCCAACCATATTTACTAGAAAGGATTAAAAGTTACCAGTCTAATGATGTGAATCTTTAAAAGAAAATTAAATCTATGAATGATGGGAAGTTGGAAGACTTTGTGTATAAGGATGAAATTCTAAAATTTTGGAAGATGCTTTGTGTTCCCTATATACCCAAACTAAAAAGGGATTTATTGGATGATTCTCATAGCTCAAATTTCTCTATACACTATGGTAGCACTAAGATGTATAGAGATTTTAAGGAACATTTCTGGTGGGATAATATGAAGCAAAAAATTGTTGATTACGTATAAAGATGTTTAGTCTATCAACAGATAAAGTTTGAAAGAAAACACCCTAGAGGATTCATACAACCTATGCCTATTATTACATGGTAATGTGATGAAATTACTATGTATTTTTTCACTGGATTATCAAAAACTTCAAGAAAGAATGATGCAATATGGGTAATTGTTGATCGACTTACCAAATATACTAATTTCCTCACTATAAGGGAAGATTTTCCACTAGGGCGCCTTTCAAAACTCTATATTAATAAATTTGTAATAATTCATGGATCACATCTTTCAATTGTGTCTAATTTTGATCCATGATTAACATTGAAGTTCTGTAAAATTCTTTATAAAGCTTTGGATACTAAGCTTTATTTGAGCACTGCTTATCACCCTCAAACTAACGGGCATTCAAAAAGGACGATCCAAAATTTAGAAGACATGTTGAGATAATTCACACATGACTTTCAAGGTATGTGGGATCAGTATTTATCTTTAGTAGAGTTTTACTACAACAATATTTTCCATTCAAGTATTCAAATGGCACCATATGAAGCATTGTATGGAAAGATATGTCGTACACCAACTTGTTGGGATGAAGTTTGTGCAAGGAAGGTTATAGGACAAAAGCTTGTGGAGGAAACAACAAAAAATGTAAAGACTATTCAAACTAATATCAAATTAGCTCAATGTAGGAAAAAGAGATATGTCGATAATCAAATGAAGGATTTGAAATTTCAAGTGGGAGATCATGTTTTTTTAAAGTATCTCCATGGAAGGGTGTTATAAGATTTGGGAAGAAAGGGAAACTGAGCCCCACATACATTAGTCCTTTTGAAATCTTGGAGATTATTAGAGATATGAATTATTATTTGGAAATGACACCTAGACTTTCCAAAGTTCATGATGTGTTGCACATATCTTTGTTAAGGATGTACGTGTTAGACCCAATGCATGTCCTGACTTCTAAAGGAATAACTTTAAAGCCTAATTTATCTTACTGTAAAGAGTCTATCCAGATTCTGGACACTGGAGAACAGGTGTTGAGGAATTAGTTGACTCAGCTGATAAATGTACTTTGGAAAAATCATAAAATTGAATAGGCTACATAGTAACCAGAGGAATTTATGATGAAGAACTATCCAAATATTTTTATGAGGTGATATTCTGGAAATTTTGAGGAAGAATTTTTTGTAGGAGGATAGAATGTAAAGACCCAGAATTCTATTAATAAATTTAACATCTTATAATTATTTAATATAGTATAAATCATATAAAATCACATAGAGAACACAATACAAACTTTATAAGTGAAGAATGAATGAAATAAGAGGTATTTCTAGAATATAAGGAACCTATATTGATGGAATAATAACTTGACATTAGGAATAGTAATAAGACCCTTATGAATAGAAAACTAGACAAATGAATAGTAACCACACCCATTAAAGTATAAATAAAATTTATACATCTTATGATATAATTATATCATATTACAAGTAAATGAATATTTTTAAAAAATATTAATTAAGTGTTCGTATTTTTCTAAGTCATAAATATTTAATTACAATTTTATAATTAATAAAATGATTTAAAAGAAAATTTATTTTCATAAATTTTATTCATAAATTAATATTTTTTTGTCTTATTATTTTAGAATAATTTTACGAGACCTTAGTTAATTTCTCAAAGTGTTATAAAATCTGTTATAAATTTAAAATTTGTATTTTTCAAGTAAATGATGATTTTAATTAAAAATTAAATTTCTCATGTTTAGAAAATTATTTTCATAAAATAGAGTTCATTTTTGAATCCTACACATCAAAAAATAGTTAGAGTGATTTTTTTGGGATTTTTCTAAAATACTTAAATTTTTGGAGAATAGTAAAATACAACAATTTACGATAAATGTTAAATACATGAATTTTTGAGTCATTATTGATGTAAGGAAGAGTAAAGAACCATTAGTTTAAACTCACATACACTAGTTACTATATTTAGTCACAATAATCAACACTATTTCTTATCTTGAGCCAAAATAACAAACTAATGATTAAAATTATCAAAAAACACTTCTCTCCTCCACTATAAATACCACCCCTTCTCCTCACACCTTCCAAGATTTGGGACTTATCAAATTTATGACCTATCATGTTCCCAAGACCCTACCCATGTTCAGGAGATTTTGGTCTCAACAAAAGGCCAAAACCAATCCCCTTAAGGAGGTTCTCAAGGAGGAGAATTCAAGAGGTAAAAATCCTCTTTCTTTTCTTTAATTTTATTTAATTTAATTTTATTTTTATATCCTTCCCTCACCTCACCTATCAAAAGAGAAATTATAACTCCAATATCATTTATATATTATAATTTTTTCATGTTAATAGAATATACATCATCAAACTCTTTCCTCTCTCTCTTATTCTATAAATGAAAATTTCATCCGTGATGTGTCAATTTATCGACATCATGGATGATGCATTTTCATTTTCCATTAACGCCTTAAAAGTTGGTAATAAAACCATTTTTATGGTTAAAATAAATTATAATATATGTATTAAAACCTATTTAATGTTTTTTAATCATTATATACACATTATGTTAATTAATAAAACAAAACTAGTTCGTGATGATCGAAAAACCGCCAAAATAATCTAAATGGTTATCACTAGCATCTTATCTAATGATTAATACTCACCCCAAATATCCAAATGAATTATATAACCATTTAATATTATGGATGTTCATTAATAACATATAACTTCAATTCTGTATATCTATTCCCATTTTTCATGAACTTCAATACTCACATACAAGTAAACTGATCATGAAAACCAAGGAAACTAACGCTCCCAAACGATAAAATTATATCTTATAACTCATCAAGAAGACCATAAATTGGATTAATAAAATTATATTAAATAAAATACATGTAGAAAAGGTTATTAATTAATTAATCAATATATTTAATTTGATTATCTAGGACATTAAGTTTAAGTGCAAAACACTTTCGGAGATAAGGTAATAGTTTCTTTCCGAACATCCATTTTCATTCGAGATATGCTTTCTCTCTCTTTAACCCAATGTAATTATTCGTTATTTTTATATAATTATTATAAATTTGGTTTATATGTTCCAAAATCTTGTATCTAGATCATTTCATCTTTCTTTTATGGGAAAAACATGTTTTATAAGGTTCTCTTTTCAATTCCTCATGATAAGCAAGTCTAATTTAAAGGAACTTTCCAATTTCTTACCCATTTTTAAGTACACTCCATAATCTGTTTTAAGACACCAATATTTTTATAAAATAACTATTTTTTGTCATGAGAACCTATCTTAGTTATTTTCTGGTTTTATTCAAATAATTAATCCTTTGTCCGCTTTAAAGATTCTTTTACATTTTCCCAAAACCACACTAAAGTGGCCCATTTCTAAAGTTTATTAAAAACTCTTTTTACATGTTTTCACTTCAGTTAGAAATCATTTATGACTCAAACATAATTTCATTATCCTTACCATTTCATTATAGGGTATACATTTTTACAATCCGATTTATGATAAATACAAATGATTTTTCCAAAAGAACTCTTCTTTCCAAAGTAAAAGGGTATTTCTCTCAATAATTTCTTAATAATTTTATTAGAGTATTTTGATATATTTCAACACCCTCTATTGAATATTGTGCTTAATTTAGTTTGATCTCTTTTGTTACCATTTAAAATATTTCATTGAATGATTTATGATTATTTTTGGGAACTTACTACCTTGTTACCATTTTCCATATTACTTTGGATAGATTATGATTATGTTTACTGATTGGGGAAATTATTTACATTTCATATTTTAGTTTCAATATGAATTCATATGTTGATTATTTTTCAAAAATTTCATATGAAAAATTCATTAGACATAGTAAGTGATAGGAGGGGCCTGTTATAGCCCCTCGATGCATTGATAGGTCTCATGATACAAAACAGACATGGATTTGGCTGAGGCTTTAACCATTTATTTTTAGATATCTTGGTCGAGGCCTCAAAGGTATATTTAAGATGTTTGAAATTATGAATTCCCTCATTATAATATTAGTAATTGATATTCCATATGAATATTATACCAGTATAATATCCATGGTTAAGATTCATTCTCATGTGATTATTTTTATGGAATTATTTATTTATCTTTTATTCTTGCCAAATTATGCTCATGTTTGTGTTCTAATGGCATGTGTTTTTTGACATTCAACATGCCTCATTGCTTATAATAGCTTCTGTTGTATTACTTAGCCTTACCAAACATATGATCTCACCCCTTTCTTATGTTTTATTTTTCTCCAGGATATGAACATGTATATTATGAATGACTTTCAGGGATAATCTAGGAGTTATCGATGTTTCCAATGGAATTTATACATTGTATTTCCTTTCAAGTAATAATGTAAAGTTCAGGTATGTAATCTGGATTCCAAAACTACTAAATTTATCAGTCCTTTGCGATTAGAGTCTTGCATCTATGCCAATATATTAATGTAAGACACCGACTCCATGCTACTAGGGTTGGGGTCTTTATATTACCAATTAAAAATCTATTTAAATGCAATTACAAATCTATTTAAAGGTAATTACCAAAATTATTACTTTTAATTTTATAGTTTTATAATTAATAATTTATTTTTAAAATCGTTTATATATTTACATTTTTCATACATTTGAAAAAATATATTATATTATTAAATATTTAATTTTTATATATTTTCTTAAAATAATAATAATTTAGTATTATTTTAAATTTAGTTGGTAATAAATTTAATATTAATCATTGATGTATTGAAAATAATTCACTATAAATTAAAAAATAGTTACTAATATTTGTAAATATAAGAATACATTTTGATAATATTAAATATTTATTAATTTATATAATTAATAAAAGTTTTTAAATATTACTAAAAATATTTAAAAACAATTAATATTATTTATTATGTATATATATTTATTTAATATTATATACATTTATATGATTAGTAATTTTGTGTAAATATTTTGTATTTAAATATAATTTTAAATATTTTAATATTTATTTATACTAAAAAATATTTACACATTTATATAATTAATAATATTTTGTTCTTGTATTGTTTTTTTATCTTTTAGATTTATCATTTTTAATGCATACATATGATTGTTTTTTAATTTAATTATACATTTATATAATTAATAATATATTTTAAAAAATATTTATTCATTTATATAAATAATATCAAAACAGGCTAAGACACAAAATCAAAGTCCCTCGATCCATTCATTTAAGAAAAGAAAATTATAGAGTAAGGCAAAGTAGAATGAGTTCAAACAAGGTAACACTACCCTCATTCAAAGAAAAATTCATAAAAAACAAATATATCTCAGCATTCAAAGTTCAAAGTCTCATAAGCATATGGAAGTTCATCATTTGAGTCAGAATTGTGTCTCAATGAACTATGTGATCTTATTACCATGATCTATTACAAGTAGGATTAGTTATTCCTATGGACTACTTTATAAGTGGATTTTAAAAGCACTAGAAAAAACCTTTATTAGCACTAAAAAATGATGTTGATATAAGCATCATTAAAAATGGGCCTCTTTTATCAGTTCTAGAAAAGAGATGATAAATGGGACTTTTATCAACACTAAAACAAGCATTGATAAAGGCGGTTCATTATCAATGCTAGTTTAGCGCTGATAAAGGGTGCCCTTTACGAGTGCTTCTTTTAGCTCTGATAAAAGGGATCATTTATTAGTGCCAAAAGAAGCACTGGTAAAGGTTGTGCTGCTGTAGTGTGTTGTTAAAATTACAACACACTACAACAGCAAATACACCTACATATGAAAAATTTATAATTTAATTGAAATAAAAATTACATTACAAATACAAGAAAAAAAACTATATTATATACATTTCAAACATTGTTTTGTATAATTACATTAGAAAATACCATCACAAACATTCAAAAACATCAATGGTTTCATTGTTTTGGCACCTGATCCCCATCATGGTATCATTTGATGAACAAATCACCCCAACTTAAACAAAATAACTCACCTATATAAGAAAAAATTCTTATGATAGTAATACTATAAAGAAATAAATTAAACCTAAATATGAAATAATACATTAGTAAAATGTTGTTTTTAAATAAATAGACACACTTAGAGTCATATTGATCACACCGTGCATCAGATTGACATGTAGATGATTCCTACATGTAATAGATGACTTAAGGACCATTTTCCTAAAGTTCCAAAATAATCCAAATATGTTTGCTTAGTTTTGAGTATGTCACATGACTTTTTTACTAAAATGTCAATTTAAACAAAAAACAAGCACTATAAGTCATACCGGTCACATCGTATATCAGTTTGATGTGAGACTGATTCCTACATGTCAAAAAATGACTTATGAATCATTATCATAAAGTATCAAGACATCATGATCATGTTTGATCATTTATCAATGAGGTACACATGTTTTGAACTAAATTGTCAATTTTAAACTGATAACAGACACTTTGATTCATATTGGGCACACCGTGTATCAAATTGAGGTGCATCTGATTCTGTAACATCCCAGGTAAATAAAGAATAAGAAATTTTCATATTTATTAATATTTGTGAATTAAATATAAATTTTAGTTTAAAGGGGATTCCATGTGTGATGGCATACCCAATACACAACAACGAATTTCTTTGAAATCTTACGTTTCACACAACTTTGAGTTATACTGAAAAATAATAATATAATATTATTATTTTAAATGGTAGTTAACGCCTAGTCATTGTAATGGTGGGAATGAACAGAACTAACTATAATATAACTATACATGTTTGTTAAATGTTTTTACATTTATCCAATAAAAGTTAGAGGCTTAAAATGTGAATGAATCCAATTTTAAGCACAAATAATCTAATATTCTTTAAAATGTTGATTTACCGTCTTTTAATGGCAAGCCATTTTTAAATATAGTTTTTGTCACTTTTATATGTTATATTTGAAAAAATAATATTATTTTTTAGAATCAAGACATAAAAATTTACTTTGGATGAAATTTTGGTATTTTTATGATAATATTCATTTTTTTAATGAATAGTGAAAAATACTGCATTTTAATTCAAAACTTCCTTTTAATCTAATTTATTTATATGGTTAGATTATATTTTTAATTAGTTTTAAAGTATAATTAGATTATATTTTTACCATTTAATCCAATTTTGGTCATTGGAAGTAATTTCACTTTGAAATTTGACATAAAAAAGTGTCAATCTTTTGATAGTTATTATTTCTTAAAAACACACTTTTTGTTTTGACAACTCGAATTAATTTTAAATTAATTTCTACCACTTATGTGTTTTTAATTTTGAATAATGGATTCCATATTTGGAATTAGTAGGTCCAAATTGTGTAAATAGGTAAATTTTATTTTTTTGACATTTTAAATATTTACTTCAGTAAATATTTTATTGACCATGGTTAAAGGGTAAATCTAGTAAATATGGGTAAACAATAATATTATAATAATATAAAATTACCCTAAAATGTGTCCTAATCCTATTGGTTGACACATTTTCAACCATATTCATCATTGGGTCTATTTTGGGACCCCATGGAGCCACTTAAGAGTGATAATTACATTTATTTGAAGTAAAGACAAAAATGACTTAAACATATATCTTTTAGTAAATCAATTTTTAAATGGGGTTATATAAGTTATATATTCTAATATAAATATTAATTTTAAATATAAAAAGATTTCATACATCGAGGTATTTTTTTATAATTTTTAGACATCAAATAAATAGAATTATTTATGACACAATAATAATGCAGTGTTTACCTCATTAATAAATGATTTAAATAAATAAGATTATAAAAATTAAAACAAAAAACCAAAACCTGTAAAATTCTTATTGTATGATTTTATTTAGAACAATATTCATATTATCTTTGACTTTAATGAGTTTTGGACCTTTTGAAACCAAAAATCATTATATAATAAAATAATATTTTCAAACTTTCCTAAAGAGCCCCTCCTCCCCCTTATACAACTCCCTCACTTATAACCCATTAATCACACTTCTAAAGCCCCTTGACTCATCCAAATTATACCCAATTAAACTCCCTACATCCATATATTCATCCTAGAATCCTTACCCTAGTTACAAGGTAATTCAAGTAAACCTTTTGGTTCAAACCAAAGGGAGTTACCCGATTCAAAGACAACGTCTTCTCTTAAGTTCTTTTATTTTATTTTACTTATCAACCCCCTAAACCCACCTTATTATTTTATTTTATAAAAAAAATAGTATACTAAATATACTAGGTTGTTTTTATAAGAATTATTCAAACTAAACTTCCACACACTTCCATCTAATGGATACAAACATATTGTTTCTGTGGACGATGAACTGTTGCCTCACGGAACGATGATTGTTAAAATATCTCCAACCGCATCTCATGGTGGAAATTATAATGTAACTATATTTAAATATTATATATATTATGTTTATGTTTTCTCAATGCTTTTGTATTTTTTATTTATATCATACCTTTATAGTTTTCATAATGGGTAAACGCGATAATTTCATTTGAGAAGTGAAAACTATTGCCCCCTCAAAGTGATATGACTCATTCATGCCATACATGGAATGTATAAAGGATTGAGTTACTGAAATTATATATGATATTATAATGGAATTATAATATAACTATGTATCATTAAGTTTTCATTCAATTAAAATATGAAATAGAAATGAAAGTAGCGTTCATGTGTACGTACGAATTACTGTCTCCATGAACGGTGCATTTCATTTATTATCTCCAAATGTAATGTACTATTATAAATAAATATATATAAACTAGATATATATGATATATATGATATATAAATCATTAATATCATTCTGTATATAATGAACTTCTGACCACATGAACAACTTGTAATTATAAGAAGTTCATTTTTGACTCAAGTACCAAATATTGACAAAATGACCATTATTAACTTAAATGATTACATGATGTTTATAACATGGTAATAAGTGATATAAAAGGAATAATAAACTTTAAAAAGGTTCTTAATCAAGTAGAAATTAACTTTAGTTTATTATTCAGGAGATTAAAGAACGAACTGGTCAAGTCGGACACGAGGTAGGGGAACTTCTTAACCCAATTTCCATTCTTTGGGTTAATCCTCTACTTCTTTATTATGTCATGCTATGATTATGTGATAAATTAATTTTAATATATTATCTTGTATTTATACTCTCTTTATGTGTATTTATAGTGAATACTCATAATTGATCTATTTTATTTACAAAATAATCTTTGTAAGGAACTTCATCTCAATATCCTTTCATTGAGGAATATTTTGTTTTATACATGACTTTCTTTTATACGGTGTATAAAGACCTTTGAATTTTCATTTCATTCAATTGGAATATTTTTATATGATGCATTTTACTAAACGACAAAAAAGAATGTTTCTTTTTAATGTAAGCAGTGACAATGATCTTTTCCACCGTCGCGAGTATTATTTGATCTTGGGATTCCTTAACAAGCCATAATGTTTTTAAAAGGAAAATAAATACCATATACTCTTTTTACGTATTTTGGTATTTAAAATGGTTTTGAGAAAGCATTGATTATTTCAATATCTTTAAAATATATATTGTGATTAAAATGTGGAAATGTTATCTTTCCTTTATGTTTGTTTTATGTGTTATAAATATGTTATGGTTATTGGGAATTGTTTACATATATGGGTGGTTCCATGATAAACCATGGGTAGGTGAGCCCAAGATATCTCTCTAATTAATTGGGTAATGTGAAAGAGGTAAACATTAATGTTTCTCCTAAGAGATTTAGGGAATATACTGTGATGAGTATTCTAATGTAACTCCCAATGTTGATGTGATACCTATAATGTAAGTATGTTATGTATGCCACAAGTTACCTTTATGATTTATGATTACCATGTGTTATTCATAAATCTTATGATTTCAAGAGGTATGTTAAAAATATTAGGTTTTTATGGACTAATGTTTTTTTTCTTTATTTTACAACCCTTACTGATCTTTTTATGATCATACCATGTTTTGAAATGTTTTTCACAGGACTAAAAGATGAATAGGGTCAAGGGTGAGATCAAGGAAAAGTCATGCTGTCTAAAACATGGAACTAGACATGACACTTTTTTTCAAGAGTTTTTATTTTATAAAAAAATAGATACTGAGTAGAAGTGTTTACTTTGTAATTTTTGAGATATAATGTAATAGTTATGCCCTAATTCTCTAAAACTCTAAACCTGAAAAGATACTCAATGTGGATTATTAACTTAATTCAAGATTATTTATTGTTTAAGGCTAGGTCCTTATAGTTGGTATCATAGGTCGATTTAGAAAACTTTAGGATTTAGGATATTGTTAAATTAATATCCATAAATTAATTTATGGTAAGATTGAAATGATATAGAATTTAAAAATTACCATGTAGCTTCTATGTTGAGAATGTTTTTTTGTAGAGGAAGTATGGTAGCTATGATGGGTAGGCGTACAGAGGGAAATGGCTATCCAAATCAGCATCATGAGATGGTCAGAATCAGAATTTTTAGTTTTTTTGTAGTGATGGCTCATTTGACTCAGGTGATAAATAGTGGTTGTATTTATAGATGATATTTTGGTAAAGAGGAGCATGGAAGTCATTTGAGGTTTGTATTGCAAACTTTAAAAGGAAAGAAACTATTTGTGAAATTCAGCAAGTGTGAGTTTTGGTTACAAAAAATTTCATTCCTTAGTCACATTGTTTCCAAAAATGGCATAACTATTGATCCTGCTAAAATGAATGTTATTGAAGAATGGCCAAGACCCACAAATATAACTGAGATCCATAGTTTTCTTGGTTTAGAAGGTTATTATTATAGGTTTGTAGATAATTTTGGATGGTTATCTAGTCCATTGAATAAGTTAGCTCGAAATGTTATTAAGTTCATCTGGACAAAAGACTATGATGATTGTTTTATGGAATTGAAAAGAAGATTGGTGAATGCATTAGTTTTGTAACTTTCTTCCAGAAATGGTGAGTTTGTTATCTACAGGGATGCTTTATTTAAAGGACTTGGTTGTGTCCTTATACAGAATGATCAGGTAATTTCTTATGCTTCACGTTAGTTGAAACCTCATGAGTTAAATTACCCTACACATGATTTGGAATTAGCTGTTTTTGTTTTTGCTTTAAAAATTTAGAGGCATCATTTGTTTGGATTAAAGTGTGAAATATATACTAATCTAAAAAGTTTAAATTATATATTCACTCATAAATAGTTAAACATGAGAAAGTGGAGATGGATGGAATTAATCATGGATTATGATTTCATAATCCATTACCACCCAAGAAAGGAAAATAAATTGGTTGATTCTTTGAGTAAAAAAGGTAATGCTATATTAACATTGTTATGTTTGGAACAAGATCTTTTGATTAAGGATTTGATAAACTTTGGCATAGAAGTTGTGGGTGCAGAAAATTCCTCTGTTTTGTTTCAGGTGTCATTGAAATCATATCTATCAGATAGAAATAAGTAAGTGTAAAAGGAAGATAGTGAGTTGCAGAAAAAGGTAGAGTTGTTTCAAAAGGGTAAGGTTCCTGATTTTAACATTGATAATGATTGAATTTTGAGATTTGGAAAGAGATTATGCGTGCCTTGTGATTCACAGTTGAAGAATGATTTGTTAGGGGAAGCTCATAGTTCTTCGTTTTCAATTCATCCTTGCAGTACTAATATTTATAGAAATATTTGGGAGTATTACTGGTGGGATGGAATGAAAAGAGATATTGCTAACTTTACTATGAAGTGTTTGACTTGTCAATAGGTTAAAGCAGAGCGGTATTTAACGAAAGGTATGCTTTAGTCTTTACTGGTGCCAGTGTGGAAATGAGAAAATATATCCATGGAATTCGTTGTGGGATTACTGAAGACATTTTGAGGTAATAATGAAATCTGAGTTATTGTTGATTGATTGACTAAATCTCCTTATAACCTTCCTATTTGAGATACTTTGTCTCTAGATCAACTTTCTCGGTTGTACGTTAAAGAGATAGTCAGGTTTCATGGAGTTACCCTCTCCATTGTATCTGATCATGATCTGAGGTTCACTTTTAAATTTTGGAAAGGCTTTCAGAAGTCGTTGGGTACTAGATTAAATTTTAATACAACTTTTCATCCACAATAAGATGGGTAGTTAGAATGAACTATTCAGACCTTGGAGGATATGCTACATGCTTGTTCACTGGATTACCAGGGAAGTTGGGACCAACATATTTCTTTGGTTAAATTTTCTTATAATAACAGTTTTTATTCCAATATATAGATGACTCTTTTTGAGACATTATATGGGAAGCGTTGTCGAACTTTAGCTTTTTGGGATGAAGTAGGTGAAAAAAGGTAGATGGGACAAGAATTGGTAGAAGAGATGGAAGAAAATGTTCATTTGATTCAAAAGAACATGAGAATAGATTAGAGTAGGCAGAAAAGTAATTAGGATAACCAGAGGAAGGATATTTATTTTGAGGTTGGTGATTGTGTCTTTCTCAAAGATTCTCCATAGAAAAATGTGATGCGTTTTGGTAAGAAGGGAAAGCTGAGTCCGAGGTTCATTGGACCCTATGATATCCCAGAGAAAGTTGGATTAGTTTCCTAAAAATTGGATTTAACCCCATGTTTATCCCAGGCACACAATGTTTTTCATGTTTCAATGTTGAGAAAGTAATTGTCGGATCCATCTCATGTTTTGAGCCCAAAGGTAGTTCAGTTGGAAGAGAATCTCTCTTATGAGGAACAACCAGTCCATATTCTTTACTGAAGAGAGAAAGTGTTGCAGAATAAGGAAATTAATTAGGTAATGTTTTTGTGAAAAAACCATATGGTTGAAGAGGCAATGTGGGAATCTAAAAATGATATGAGGGATAAATACCTCCATTTATTTGATAAGTGAATAAAATTGCGAGGACGCAATTTCCAAAAGGGGGGAAGGATGTAACATCCCAGGTAAATAAAGAATAAGACATTTTCATATTTATTAATATTTGTGAATTAAATATCAATTTTACTTTTAAGGTGATTCCATGTTCGATGTCAAACCCGATACGCAACAACGGGTTTCTTTTAAATCTTACGTTTCACACAACGTTGAGTTATACTGAAAAATAATAATATAATATTATTATTTTAAATGGTAGTTAAGGCCTATCCGTTGTAATGGAGAGAATGAATAGAACCAACAAAAATATAATCATACATGTTTTTTAAATATTTTTACATTTATCCAATAAAATATAGAGGCTTAAAATGCGAATGAATCTAATTTTAAGCACAAATAGTCTAATATTCTTTAAAAGGTCGATTTACCGCATTTTAATGGAGAACCATTTTTAAATATAGTTTTTGTCACTTTTATATGTTATATTTGACAAAATAATATTATTCTTTAGAATCGGGATATCAAAATTTACATTGGATGAAATTTTGGTATTTTTCTGATAATGTTCATTTTTTAATGAATAGTGAAAAATACTGCATTTTAATTCAAAACTTACTTTTAATATAATTTATTTATATGGTTAGATTATCTTTTTAACTGGTTTTAAAGTATGATTAGATTATATTTTTAATATTTAATCCAATTTTGGTCATTTTAAGTAATTCCACTTTGAAATTTTACATAAACAAGTATCAATCTTTTGATAGTTATTATTTCAAAAAAACACGTTTTTTGTTTTGACAACGGGATTTAATTTTAAATGAATTTCTGAAATTTCTGTGTTTTGGATTTGGAAAAATGGATTCCATATTTGGAATTAGGAGGTCCAAATTGTGTAAATAGGTAACTTTTATTTTTAGACATTTTAAATATTTACTTCAGTAAATATTTTATTTACCATGGTTAAAGGGTAAATATGGTAAATAAGGGTAAAAAACAATATTATAATAATATTAAATTACCCTAACAAGTGTCTTAATCCTAATGGTTGATACATGTCTGACCATAGTCATCCTTGAGTCGATTTTAGGACCCCATGGAGCCACTGAAAAGTGATAATGACATTTATTTAAAGTAAAGACCAAAATGACTTAAACATATATCTTTTAGTAAATCAATTTTTACATAAAATTATATAAATTATATCTTCAAATATAAATATTAATTTGAAATATAAAAATATTTCCTACATAATGGTATTTTTTTTATAATTTTTAGACATCAAATAAATAAAATTATTTATGACACAATAATGATGTCGTGTTTACCCCATTTAGGAATGATTTGAATAAATAAGATTATAAAAATTAAAACAATATCTAAAACCAATCCAATTCTTATTGGATGATTTTATTTAGAATAATAGTCATCTTATCTCTGACTTTAATGAGTTTTTTACCTTTTTAAACTTAAAATCATTATATAATAAAATAATATTTTCAAACTTTCCTAAAGAGCCCCTCCTCCCCCTTATAAAAAGACCCCACTTCTAACCCATTCCTCACACATCTAAATCCTCTTGGATCATCCAAACTCTGACCAATTAAGCTCCATAAATCTTTCTATTCCTCCTAGAAGCCTTACCCTAGTCAGAAGGCAATTCAATTAAACCTTTTGGTTCAAACCAAAGGGAGTTACCTGATTCAAAGGTAACGTCTTCTCTAAAGTTATTTTCTTTTATTTTACTTCTCAACCCCATAAAATCTCTTTATATCTTTCTTTTATAACAAAAAAAGTATACTCAATATACTAGGTTTTTGTTATAAGAAGGATTAAAACTACACTTCCACACACCCCCATCTAATGAATATGAATATACTGAATCCGTGGATGGCGAACTACTGCCTCACGAAACGATGATTGTTCAAATATCATAAACCACCTCTCATGGTGGCCATTATGATGGAATTGTATTTATATATGATATATATTATGTTTATGTTTTCTATATGCTTCTGTATTTTTCATTTATAGGATACCTATATGGATTTCATAATGGGTAAACGCGATAATTTCATTTGAGAAGTGCGGACTACCGCCCCCTCAAAGTGATATGACTCTTTCATACCATACATGGAAAGTATAAAGGATGGAGTTACTGAAATTATATATGATATTATACTGTAATTATAATATAAATATGTATCATTATGTTTTCATCCCATTAAAATATGAAATAGAAATGAAAGTAGCGTTCATGCGTATGTACGACTTACCGTCTCCATGAACGGTGCATTTCATTTCTTATCTCCAAATGTTATGTACTTTTATAAATAAATATATATAATAGATATATATGATATATATGATATCTAAATCATTAATATTATTCCGTAGATAATGGAATTCTTACCACATGAACAACTTGTAATTATAAGAAGTTCATTTTTGACTCTAGTACCAAATATTGGCAAAACTACCATTATTAAATTAAATGATTACATAATGTTTATAACATGTAAATAAGTGTTATAAATGGTATAATAAACTTGAAAAAGGTTCTTAAGCAAGTATAAATTAACTTTAGTTTATAATTCAGGAGATTAAAGAACGAACAGGTCAAGTCGGACACGAGGTAAGGTTACTTTTTAACCCAATTTTCATTCCTTGGGTTAATCATCTACTTCTTTATTATGTCATGCTATGATTATGTGGGAAATGAATTTTGAAATATTCTCTTGTATTTATACTCTATTTATGTGTATTTATAGTGAATACTCATAATTGATCTATTTTATTAACAAAATGATCTTTGTAAGGAACTTCGTCTCAATCACCTTTTATTGAGGCATATTTTGTTTTACACACGTCTTTCTTTTGTACGGTGTATAAACACCTTTTACTTTTCATTTCATTCAAAGGGAATATTTTTCTATTAGGCGTTTTACTAAACAATAAAAAATAATGTTTCTTTTTAATGTAAGCAGTGGCAATAACCTTTTCCACTACCGCGAGTATTATTTGATCTCTGGCTTCCTTAACAAGCCGTAATGTTTTTAAAAGGAAAATAAATACCATATACTCTTTTTATGTATTTTGGTATTGATAATGGTTTTGATAAAGCATCGATTATTTCAATATCTTTAAATGATATATTGTGATTGAAATGTGGAAATGTTATCTTTCTTTTATGTTTGTTTTATGTGTTATGAATATGTTATGGATCTTGGGAATTTTTTACATATACGGGTGGTTTTATGATAAAACTAGGGTGGGTGATCCCGAGATATCTCTCCAATGAATTGGGTAACGTGACGGAGGTAAACGTTAATGTTTCTCTTAATAGATTTAGGGAATATACTGTGATGGGTATTCCAACGTATCTCCCTATGTAGTTATGATAGCTACAATGTAATTATGTTATGTATGCCACAAGTTACCTTTATGATTTGTTATTACTATGTGTTATTCATAAATCTTATGATTTCATGAGGTATGTTAAAAATATTATGTTTTGATGGAATAATGTTTTTTTTCTTTATTTTATAACCCTTATTGAGCTTTTTATTCTCATCCCAAGTTTTGAAATGTTTTTCACAGGACTTAAAGATGAATAGGGTCAAGGATGCAATGAAGGAAAAGTCACAGTGTCTAAAACATAGAACTATACATGACTCTTTTTTTGAAGAGTTTTTATTTTATTAAAAAAATGGATACTAAGTAGAAGTGTCTACTTTGTAATTTTTGAGATGTAATGTAATAGTTATGGCCTAATTCTCTAAAAATATAAACCTGAAAAGATCCTCAATGTGAATTATTAACTTAATTCAAGATTATATATTATTTAAGGCCAAGTCCTTATAGTTGGTATCATAGTTTAGTTTAGACAACTTTAGGAGTGAGGATATTGTTAAATCAATATCTATAGGTTAATTTATGGTAAGATTGAAATAATATAGCATTTATAGATTACCATATTGCTTCTGTGTTGAGAATGGTTTTTTGTAGAGGAAACATGGCAGCTGGGATGAGAAGGCATATAGAGGGAAATGACCTTCCAAATCAGCATCATGATATGGTCAAAATCATAATTGTATAGTTTTTTTCCGTGATGGCTCATTTGACTTAGGTGATAAATGGTGGTTGTGTTTATAGATGATATTTTGGAAAAGAGGAGCATGAAAGTCATTTGAGGTTTGTATTGAAAACTTTAAAATAAATGAAACTGTTTGGGAAATTCAGAAAATGTGAGTTTTGGTTAAAAAAAATTTCATTCCTTGGCCACATTGTTTCCAAAAATGGCATAACTATTGATCCAGATAAAATGAAAGTTTTTGAAGAATGGACAAGACCCACAAATAAAACCGAGATCTATAGTTTTCTTGATTTAACAGGTTATTACCAGAGGTTTATTGAGAATTTTTCATAGTTATCTAGCCTAGTGACTGAGTTAGCTCGAAAAGGTGTTAAGTTCATCTACAAAAAATAATGTGATGATTGTTTTCAGGAATTGAAAAGAAGATTGGTGAATGCTCTAGTTTTGGAACTGCCTTCAAGAAATGGTGAGTTTTTTTATCTATAGTGATACTTCATTGAAGGAACTTGGCTGTGTCCTTATGAAAAATGATCAAGTAATTTATTATGATTCACATCAGTTGAAACCTCATGAGTTAAATTACCCCACACATGATTTAGAATTAGCTGTTGTTGTTTTTGCTTTAAAAATTTGTAAGAATAATTTACATGGATTAAAGTGTGAAATATATACTAATCTCAAAGGTTTGAAGTATATATTCACTCAAAAATAATTAAACATGAGACAGAGGATATGGATAGAATTAATAAAGGATTATGATTACACAATCTATTAATATCCAGGAAAGGAAAATAAAGTGGCTGCTTCTTTGAGTCGAAAAAGTAATGCTACATTAACCTAGTTACATTTGGAATAAGATCCTTTAATTAAAGATTTGTTGAACTTTGGCATCGAAGTTGTGGGTGTAGGAAATTAATCTGTTTTGTTTTAAGTGCCATTGAAATCATCTCTATCAGATAGAATTAAGCAAAAACAGAAGGAAGACAGTGAGTTGCAAAAAAAAGTAGAGTTGGTTCAAAAGGGTAAGTTGGCTGATTTTAACATTGATAATAATTTTATTTTGAGATTTGTAAAGAGATTATGTGTGCCTTGTGATTCACGGTTGAAGAATGATTTATTAGGTGAAGCTCATAGTTCTTCGTTTTTAGTTCATCCTGGAAATACTAAGATGTACAAAGATCTTTGGGAGTATTACAGGTGGGATGGAATGAAAAGAAATATTGCTGACTTAATAGTGAAGTGTTTGACTTGTAAAAAGGTTAAAGCAGAAAAGAAGTTACTGAAAGGGATGCTTCAACCTTTACCGGTGCTAGATTGGAAATGAAAAAATATATCCATGGACTTCATTGTGGGATTATCGAAGACATTTCTAGATAATAATGAAATCTGGGTTATTGTTGATCGATTGACTAAATTTTCTCATTTCCTTCTTATTTGAGATACTTTGTCTCTAGATCAACTTTCTCGGTTGTATGTTAAAGCGATGGTCAGGTTTCATGGAGTTCCCCTCTCCATTGTATCTGATCATTATCCTAGGTTCACTTCTAACTTTTGGAAAGGCCTTCAGAAGTCTTTGGGTACTGAAATAAATTTTAGTACAACTTTTCATCCACAATAAGATGGGCAATTATAATGAATAATTTAGACCTTAGAGGATATGCTATGTGCTTGTTTACTGGATTACCAGGGAATTTAGGACCAACATCTTTCTTTGGTTGAATTTTCTTATAATAACGGTATTCATTCAAGTATACAGATGGCTCCATTTGAGGTATTATATGGGAAACAATGTCAAACTCCAGCTTTTTGGGATGAAGTAGGTGAAAAAAAGTTGTTGGGACAAGAATTGGTAGAAGAGATGACAAAAAAGGTTCAGTTGATTCAAAAGAACATGAGAAAATATTAGAGTAGGAAAAAGGTAATGAGGATAATTGGAGGAAGGATATTTATTTCTAGGTTGGTGATCATGTATTTCTCAAAGTTTCTCCATGGAAAAGTGTGATTCGTTTTGGTAAGAAGGGAAAGATGAGTCCGAGGTTCATTGGACCCTATGAAATATCGGAGAAAGTTGGATCAGTTACCTATAGAGTAGATTTACCCCCAAGTTTATCCTAGGTACACAGTGTTTTTCATATTTCAATATAGAGAAAGTATACGCTGAATCCATATCATATTTTGAGCCTAGAGTTAGTTCAGTTGGAAGAGAATCTCTCTTATGAGGAACAACCAATCCAGATTCTTTACTGAAGAGAGAATGTGTTGCGAAATAAGGTAATTCACCAGGTAAAGGTTTTGTGAAAAAACCACATGGTTGAAGAGACAATGTGGGAATATGAAAATGTTATGAGGGATAAATACCCCCATTTATTTTATAAGTGAATAAAATTGTGAGGACACAATTTCCAAAAGGGGGGAAGGATGTAACATCCCTGATAAATAAAGAATAAGACATTTTAATATTTATTAATATTTGTAAATTAAATATCAATTTTAATTTAAAGGGAATTCTATTTTTGATGACATACCCGATACGCAACAATAGGTTTCTTTGAAATCTTATGTTGCACACAACGTTGAGTTATACTAAAAAATAATAATATAATATTATTATTTTATATGGTAGTTAATGGCTAGCCATTGTAATAGTGGGAATGAACAGAAATAACTACAATAAAATTATACATGTTTCTTAAATGGTTTTACATTTATCCAATAGAAGTTAGAGTCTTAAAATGTGAATGAATCCAATTTTAAGCACAAATAGTCTAATATTCTTTAAAAGGTCGATTTACCACCTTTTGATGGTGAACCATTTTTAAATATAGTTTTTGTCACTTTTATTTGTTCTATTTGAAAAAATAATATTCTTATTTAGAATTGGGATATCAAAATTTTCTTTGGATGAAATTTTGGTATTTTTTTTGATAATGTTCATTTTTTTAATGAATAGTGAAAAATACTGCATTTTAATTCAAAACTACCTTTTAATTGAATATATTTATATGGTTAGATTATATTTTTAATTGGTTTTAAAGTATAATTAGATTATATTTTTACCATTTAATCCAATTTTGGTCATTTAAAGTAATTTCACTTTGAAATTTGACATAAACAAGTGTCAATCTTTTGATAATTATTATATCTTAAAAACACTCTTTTTGTTTTGACAATGAGAATTAATTTTAAATCAATTTCTACCACTTATGTGTTTTGAATTTTGAAAAATGGATTCCATATTTTTAATTAGGAGGTCCAAATTGTGTAAATATGCAACTTTTATTTTTAGATATTTTAAATATTTACTTTAGTAAATATTTTATTTACCATGGTTAAAGGGTAAGTCTAGTAAATAAGGGTAACAAATAATATTATAATAATATTAAATTATTATAAAATTTGTAATAATCCTATTTTTTGATACATTTCTGACCATAGTCATCCATGGGTCGATTTTGGGACCCCATGGGGCCACTTAAGAGTGATAATGAGACTTTATTTAAAGTAAAGACAAAAATGACTTAAACATATTTCTTTTAGTAAGTCAATTTTTACATGGGGTTATATAAGTTATCTCTTAAACTATATATATTTATTTGAAATATAAAAATATTTCCTACATCAAGGTATTTTTTTTTATAATTTCTATTCATCAAATAAGTAAAATTATTTATGACACAATAATGATGCAGTGTTTACCTCATTAATGAGTTATTTAAATAAATAAGATTATAAAAATTAAAACAATATCCAAAACCTGTACAATTATTATTAGATGATTTTATTTCAAACAAGATTCATATTATCTTCTGCTTTAATGAGTTTTGGACCTTTTTAAACTGAAAATAATTATATAATAAAATAATATTTTCAAACTTTTCTAAAGAGCCCCTCCTCCCCCTTATAAAAATCCCTCACTTATAACCCATTCCTTACACTTTCCAAGCCCCTTAGATCATTAAAAATCTTCCAAATTAAGCTCCCTACATCCATTTTTTCCTCTTATAAGTCTTTCTCTAGGCATAAGGCAATTCAAGTAAACCTTTTGGTTCAAACCAAAGGGAGTTACCCGATTCAAAGGAACATCTTCTCTTAAGGTATTTTCTTTTATTTTACTTATCAACCCCCTAAACTCTCTTTATACCTTTATTTTATAACAAAAAAAGTATCCTTAATATAATATGTTGTTTTTATGAGAATTATTCAAACTAAACTTCCACACAACTCCATATAATGGATACAGACATACTATTTCTGTAGACAACGAACTACTGCCTCACGAAACGATGATTGTTAAAATATCTCCAACCACCTATCATGGTGGACATTATGATGGAAATATATTAATATATGATATATATTATGTTTATGTTTTCTCTATACTTCTGTATTTTTCATTTATAGAATACCTTTATGGTTTTCATAATGGGTAAACGTGATAATTTCATTTGAGGAAGTGCGGACTACCACCCCCTCAAAGTGATATGACTCGTTCATGCCACACATGGAATGTATAAAGGATAGAGTTTCTGAAATTATATATGATTTTATACTATAATTATAATATAACTATGTATCATTAAGTTTTCATCCCATTAAAATACGAAATAGAAATGAAAGTAGCGTTCATGCGTACGTACAACTTACCGTCTCCATGAATGGTGCATTTCATTTCTTATCTCTAAATGTAACGTACTACTATAAATACATATATATACTGGATATATATTATATATATGATATCTAAATCATTAATACCATTATGGAGATTATGGACTTTTGACCACATGAACAACCTGTAATTATAAGAAGTTCATTTTTGACTCAAGTACCAAATATTGAAAAAACTAACTTTATTAATGTAAATGATTACATAATGTTTATAACATTGTAATAAGTGATATAAAATGAATAATAAACTTGAAAAATGTTCTTAAGAAAGTAGAATTTAACTTTATTTTATTATTCAGGAGATTAAAGAACGAACGTTTCAAGTCGGACACGAGATAAGGGAACTTCTTAACCCAATTTCCGTTCTTTGGGTTAATCATATACTATTTTATTATAGCGTGCTATGATTATGTGAGAAATTAATTTTGATATCTTCTCTTGTATTTATACTTTATTTATGTGTATTTATAGTGAATACTCATAATTGATCTATTTTATTAACAAAATGATCTTTGTAAGGAACTTCGTATCAATCTCCTTTCATTGAGGCATATTTTGTTTTATACACGACTTTCTTATATATGGTGTATAAGAACCTTTGAATTTTCATTTCATTCAAAGGGAATATTTTTCTATGAGGCATTTTACTAAATGATAAAAAATAATGTTTCTTTTTAACGTAAGTAGTGACAACGACCTTTTCCCCCTCCGTGAGTATTATTTGATCTTTGGCTTCCTTTACAAGACGTAATGTTTTTAAAAGGAAAATAAATACCATATACTCTTTTTACGTATTTTGGTATTGAAAATGGTTTTGAGAAATCATTGATTATTTAAATATCTTTAAATGATATATTTTGATTGAAATGTGTAAATTTTATCTTTCCTTTATGTTTGTTTTATATGTTATGAATATGTTGTGGTTCTTATGAATTGTTTACATATACGGGTGGTTCCATGATAAACCTTGGGTGGGTGAGCCCAAGATAGCTCTCTAATGAATTGGGTAACGTGAAAGAGGTAAATTTTAATGTTTCTCCTAAGAGATTTATGAAATATACTGTGATGGGTATTCCAACGCAACTCCCTATGTACCTGTGATAGCTACAATGTAGTTATGTTAGGTATGCCACAAGTTACCTTTATGATTTGTGATTACTATGTGTTATTCATAAATCTTATGATTTCATGAGATATGTTAAAATTCTTATGTTTTTATGGACTAATGTTTTCTTTATTTATTTTATAACCCTTACTGAGCTTTTTATGCTCATCCCAAGTTTTGAAATTTTTTTCACAGGACCTAAAGATGAATATGGTCAAGGATGGGATCAAGAAAAGGTCATGCTGTCTAAAACATGGAACTAGACATGACTCTTTTTTTCAAGCATTTTTATTTTATGAAATAATGGATACTGAGTAGAAGTGTCTACTTTGTAATTTTTTAGATGTAATGTAATAGTTATGGCCTAAAATTCTAAAACTCTAAACCTGAAAAGATCCTCAATGTGAATTATTAACATAATTCAAGATTATGAATTGTTTAAGGTCGAATCCTTATAGTTGGTATCAGAGGTCGATTTAGACAACTTTAGGAGTGAGGATATTGTTAAATTAATATCCATAAATTAATTTATGGTAAGATTGAAATGATATAGTATTTACAAATTACCATGTAGATTCTATGTTGAGAATGTTTTTTTGTTGAGGAAGTATGGTAGCTATGATGGGTTGGCATACAGAGGGAAATGACCATCCAAATCAGCATCATGAAATGGTCAGAATTATAATTTTTAGTTTTTTTGCAGTGATGGATCATTTGAATCAGGTGATAAATGGTGGTTGTATTTATAGACGATATTTTGTTAAATAGGAGCATGGAAGTCATTTGAGGTTTGTATTGCAAACTTTAAAAGAAAAGAAAATGTTATGAAAATTTAACGAGTGTGAGTTTTGGTTACAACAAATTTCATTCCTCGGTCATATTGTTTCCAAAAATAGTATAATTATTGATCCTGCTAAAATGAAAGTTGATGAAGAATGACCAAAACCCATAAATATAACCGAGATCTATAGTTTTCTTGGTTTAACAGGTTATTAATGGAGGTTTGTTGAGAATTTTGTATGGTTATCTAGCTCACTGAATAAATTACTTCGAAAAGGTGTTAAATTCATCTAGATAAAAGAATGTGATGATTATTTTTAGGAATTGAAAAGAAGATTGGTGAATGCTCCAGTTTTGGAACTGCCTTCCAGAAATGGTAAGTTTTTTATCTACAGTGATTCTTCGTTGAAAGAACTTAGTTGTGTCCTTATTCAGAATGGTCAGGTAATTTCTTATACTTTACGTCTATTGAAACCTCATGAGTTAAATTACCCTACACATGATTTGGAATTAGTTGTTATTGTTTTTGCTTTAAAAATTTGGAGGCATCTTTTGCATGGATTAAAGTGTGAAATATATACTAATCTCAAAAGTTTGAATTATATATTCACTCAGAAATAATTAAACACGAGACAATGGATATGGCTGGAATTAATCAATGATTATGATTGCACAATCCATTACCATCTAGGAAAGGAAAATAAAGTGGATGATTCTTTGAGTTGAAAAAGTAATCCTACATTAACCTTGTTACCTTTGGAACAAGATCCTTTGATTAAAGATTTGATGAACTTTGTCATAGAAGTTGTGGGTGCTAGAAATTCCTCTATTTTGTTTCAGGTGTCATTAAAATCATCTCTATTAGATAGAATTAAGCATTTAGAGAAGGAAGACAGTGAGTTGCATAAAAAGGTAGAGTTGGTTCAGAAGGGTAATTTTCCTAATTTTAACATTAATAATGATTGTATTTTGAGATTTGGAAAGAGATTATGCATGCCTTGTGATTCACAGTTGAAGAATGATTTGTTAGGTGAATCTCATAATTCTTCATTTTTAGTTCATCCTAGCAGTACTAAGATGTACAAAGATCTTTATGAGTATTACTGGTGGGATGGAATGAAAAGATATATTACTGACTTTACAGTGAAGTGTTTTACTTGTTAATAGGTTAAAGCAGTGTGGCAGTTACTAAAAGGGATGCTTCAGTCTTTAACAGTTCAAGAGTGGAAATGGGAAAATGTATCCATGGACTTCGTTGTGGGATTATTGAAGAAATTGTGAGGTAATAATGAAATCCAGGTTATTGTTGATCGATTGACTAAATCTGCTTATTTCCTTCCTATTCGAGATACTTTGTCTCTAGATCAACTTTCTCGGTTGTATGTTAAAGAGATAGTCAGGTTGCATGGAGTTACCCTCTACATTGTATCTGATCATAATATAGGGTTCACTTATAACTTTTGGAAAGGCCTTTAGAAGTCATTGGGTACTGAATTAAATTTTATTACAGCTTTTCATCTGCAATTAGAATGAACAATTCATACCTTGGAGTATATGCTACATGATTATTCACTGGATTAATAAGGAAGTTTGGACCAACATCTTTCTTTGGTTGAATTTTTATATAATAATAGTATTCATTCCAGTATACAGATGGCTCTGTTTGAGGCATTATATGGGAAGCGGTGTCGAACTCCAGCTTTTTGAGATGACGTAGGTGAAAAAAAGTTGATGGGACATGAATTGGTAGAAGAGATGGCATAAAAGGTTCAGTTGATTCAGAAGAACATGTGAACAACTCAGAGTGGGTAGAAAAGTAATGAGGATAACTGGAGGAAGGATCTTTATTTAGAGGTTGGTGATCATGTCATTCTCAAAGTTTCTCCATAGAAAAGTGTGATGCGTTTTGGTAAGAAGGGAAGACTAAGTCCGGGGTTCATTGGACCCTATGAAATCCTAGAGAAAGTTGGATCAGTTGCCTACAGAGTGACTTTACCCCCATGTTTATCACAGGTACACAATATTTTTCATGTTTCAATGTTGAGAAAGTATATTCCAGATCCATCTCATGTTTTGAGCCTAGAGGTAGTTCAGTTGGAAGAGAATCTCTCTTTTGAGGAACAACCCGTCCAGATTCTTTATCGAAGAGAGAATGTGTTACGGAATAAGGTAATTCATCAGGTAAAGGTTTGGTGAAAAAACCTTATGGTTGAATAAGAAACGTGGTAATCTGAAAATGTTATGAGGGATAAATACCACCATTTATTTGATAAGTGAATAAAATTGTGAGGACGCAATTTCTGAAAGGGGGGAAGGATGTAACATCCCAGGTAAATAAATAATAAGACATTTTCATATTTATTAACATTTGTGAATTAAATATCAATTTTAGTTTAAAGGGGATTCTATGTTCGATGGCATACTCAATAGGAAACAATGGGTTTCTTTGAAATCTTACGTTGCACACAATGTTGAGTTATACTGAAAAATAATAATATAATATTATTATTTTAAATGGTAGTTAATGCCTTTACATTGTAATGGTAGGAATGAATAGAACTAACTACAATATAATTATACATGCTTGTTAAATGTTTTTACATTTATCCAGTAAAATTTAGAGGCTTAAAATGTGAATTAATCCAATTTTAAGCACAAATAGTCTAATATTCTTTAAAAGGTCGATTTTATGATTTTTGATTGCAAACCATTTTTAAATATAGTTTTTGTCACTTTTATATGTTCTATTTGAAAAAATAATATTCTTATTTAGAATCAGAATATTAAAATTTACTCTGGATGAAATTTTGGTCTTTTTTAGATAATGTTCATTTTTTAATGAATAGTAAAAAATACTGCATTTTAATTCAAAACTGTCTTTTAATCTAATTTATTTATATGGATAAATCACATTTTTAATTGGTTTTAAATTATAATTAGATTATATTTTTACCATTTAATCCAATTTTCATTGAAAGTAATTTCACTTTAAATTTGACATAAACAAGTGCCAATCTTTTGATAGTTATTATTTCTTAAAAACACACTTTTTGTTTTGACAACAGGAATTAATTTAAATTAATTTATTCCACTTATATGTTTTGAATTTGGAAAATTGGATTCCATATTTTGAATTAGGAGGTCCAAATTGTGTAAATAGGTAACTTTTGTTTTTAGACATTTTAAATATTTACTTTAGTAAATATTTTATTTACCATGGTTAAAGGGTAAATCTGGTAAATAGGGGTAAAAAATAATATTATAATAATATTAAAGTATCCTAACATGTGTTCTAATCCTATTTGTTGATACATTTCCTACCATAGGCATCCTCGGGTCGATTTTGGGACCCCATGGAGTCACTTAAGAGTGATAATGACACTTTATTTAAAGTAAAGACAAAAATGACTTAAACATATATCTTTTAGTAAATTAATTTTTACATGGGGTTATATAAGTTATCTCTTTGACTATATATATTAATTTGAAATATAAAAATATTTCCTATATCATGGTATTTTTTATATAATTTTTATACATCAAATAAATAAAATTATTTATGACACAATAATGATGTTGTGTTTACCTCATTAATGAATGATTTAAATAAATAAGATTATAAAAATTAAAACAATATAAAAAAACTGTATAATTTCATATTTTATGATTTTATTTTGAACAAGAGTCATCTTAGCTTCTACTTTAATGAGTTTTGGACCTTTTGAAACTAAAAATCATTATATAATAATATAATATTTTCAAACTTTTCTAAAGAGCCCCTCCTCCCCCTTATAAAAAGATTTCACTTTTAACCCATTCCTCACATTTCTCAAGCCTCTTGTATCATTCAACCTCTTCCTAATTAATCTCTTTACATCCTTCTCTTCCTCCTATAATCCTTACCCTAGGAAGAAGGCAATTCAAGTAAACCTTTTGGTTCAAACCAAAAGGAGTTACCCGATTCAAAGGTAACGTCTTCTCTTAAGTTCTTTTCTTTTCTTTTACTTATCAATCCCATAAACTCTCTTTATTCCTTTGTTTTATAACAAAAAAAATATCCTCAATATAATAGGTTATTTTTATGAGAAATATTTTAACAACACTTCCACCCACCTCTCTCTAATGGATACGAACATACTGTTTCTGTGGAGGACGAACTACTGCCTCACAAAATGATGATTGTTCAAATATCTCCAACTACCTATCATGGTGGAAATTATGATGGAACTTTATTTGTATATGATATATATTAGGTTTATGTTTTCTCTATTATTCTGTATTTTTCATTTATATCATACCTTTATGGTTTCCATAATGGGTAAATGCGACAATTTCATTTGAGGAAGTGCGGACTGTCACCCCCTCAAAGTGATATGACTCATTCATGACATACACAGAACATATAAAGGATAGAGTTACTGAAATTATATATGATATTATACTGGAATTATAATATAACTATGTATCATTAATTTTTCATCCCATTAAAATAATAAATAGAAGTGAAAGTAGTGTTTATGCATACGTACGGCTTACCGTCTCCATGAATGGTGCATTTCATTTCTTATCTCCAAATGTTATGTACTATTATAAATACATATATATACTGAATATATATGATATATATGATATCTAAATCATTAATATAATTCTAGATATAATGGAATTTTTACCACACAAATGATTTGTAATTATAAGTTCATTTTTGACTCAAGTACCAAATATCGAAAAAATGACCATTATTAACTTAAATGATTACATAATGTTTATAACATGGTAATAAGTCATATAAAAGGAATAATAAACTTTAAAAAGGTTCTTAATCAAGTATAAATTAACTTTAGTTTATTATTTAGGAGATTAAAGAACGAACGGGTCAAGTCGGTCACGAGGTAAGGGAACTTCTCAACCCAATTTCCATTCTTTGTGTTAATCATCTACTTCTTTATTATGGCGTGCTATGATTATGTAAGAAATGAATTTTGATATCTTCTCTTTTATTTATACTTTATTTACGTGTATTTCTAGTGAATACTCATAATTGATCTATTTTATTAATAAAATGATCTTTGTAAGGAACTTCATCTCAATCCCCTTTCATTGAGGCATATTTTGTTTTATATACAACTTTCTTTTATATGGTGTATAAAGACCTTTGAATTTTCATTTCATTCAAAGGGAATATTTTTCTACAAGGCATTTTACTAAACAACAAAAAAGAGTGTTTCTTTTTAACACAATCAGTGACAATGACCTTTTTCGCCACTGCGAGTATTATTTGATCTTTGTCTCCCTTAACAAGCTGTAATGTTTTTAAATGGAAAATAAATACCATATAATCTTTTTACGTATTTTGGTATTGAAAATGGTTTTGAGAAAGCATTTATTATTTCAATATCTTTAAATGATATATTGTGATTGAAATGTGGAAATGTTATCTTTCCTTTATGTTTGTTTTATGTGTTATGAATATGTTATGGTTCTTGGGCATTGTTTACATATATGGGTGGTTCTATGATAAACCTAGGGCGGGTGAGCCTGAGATAGATCTCCAATGAATTGGGTAATGTGACAGAGGTAAAAGTTAATGTTTCTCCTAAGAGATTTATGGAATCTACTGTGATGGGTATTCCAACATAACTCCCTATGTAGTTGTGATAACTACAATGTAAGTATGTTATATATGCCACAAGTTACCTTTATGATTTTTGATTACTATGTGTTATTCATAAATCTTATGATTTCATGAGGTATGTTAAAAATATTATATTTTTATGGACTAATGTTTTCTTTCTTTATTTTATAACCCTTATTGAGATTTTTATGCTCATCCAAAGTTTTGAAATGTTTTTTACAGGACTTAAAGATGAATAGGGTCAAGGATGGGATCAAGAAAAAGTCATGCTATCTAAAACATGGAACTAGACATGACTCTTTTTTTCAAGAGTTTTTATTTTATAAAATAATGGATACTGAGTAGAAGTGTCTACTTTATAATTTTTGAGATGTAATGTAATAGTTATGGCCTAATATTATAAAACTCTAAACCTAAAAAGATCCTTAATGTGAATTATTAACTTAATTCAAGATTATGTATTGTTTAAGTCCAGGTCCTTATAGATTCATACAAATCACAAATGAATTTTGGATGTTTGTATTAAAGTATAAAAAAATCTGAATGTGTTGGATAAGTTTTGAGTATCTGACATGTGTTTAGAACTAAAATGTTAATTTTAAATAAAAAGACACACTTGAAGTCATACCGGTCACACCATACATCAGATTGACATGCGAATGATTCCTACACATCAAAAATGACATAAGGATCATTTTACTAAAAAAGTATTAAGAAAATTTGAATGCGTTTTTTTGGTTTTGAGAATGTCATGTGTCTTTTTTACTAAAATGTCAATTTAAACTGAAAACACACACTTTGAGTCATACTAGTCACATCATTTTTTGGTTCAATGTGAGACTGATTCTTACACATCAACAATGACTTATGAATAATTTTCATAAAGTATCAGGACAAATAGAGTGCATATACTTGGTTTTTAGTGAGAGACACATGTTTTGAACTAAATTGTCAATTTTAAAATGATAACAGACACTTTGTGTCATACCGATCACACCATGTATCAGATTGAGGTGAAAATGATTTCTTCACATCATAAATTACTTATGGATCATTTTTCTAAAGTATCAAAACAACCTGAATATGTTTTTTTTGTTTTGAGTATGTGACATGTGTTTTGAACTAAAATTTAAATTTTAAATAAAGACACACTTTTAGTCATATTGATCACACCATGCATCAGATTGACATGTGTCTAATTCCTACACATCACAAATGTATTAAAGATAATTTTCTTAAAGTATTAAGACAATATGAATGTGTTTTATTAGTTTTGAGTATGTTATGTGTTTTTTTTAACTAAAATGTCAATTTAAACTAAAAACATGCACTTTAAGTCATACTAGTCACATCATGTGTCAGTTTGACATGAGACAAATTCTTATACATAAAAAAATGACATATGAATCATTTTCCTAAAGTATAAAAAAATAGGAGCACATTTGCTTGATTTTCAGTGAGTGACACACATTTTGGACAATATTATTAATTTTGAATTAATAACGAACACTTTGAGTCATACCGGACACACTATGTATCAGACTGAGGTGAGACTATTTCCTACATGTCACAAATGAATTATGGATTTTTTTTCTTAAAGTATAAAAACAACCCAAATGTGTTTTCTTGGTTTTGAGTATGTGATGTGTTTTTTGAACTAAAATGTAAAATTTTAATAAAAAGACACACTTTGAGTCATACCGGTCACACCGTGTGTCAGATTGATATGAAGATGATTCCTACATGTCAAAAATGACTTATGTTTCATTTTCCTAAATTATAAAAATAATCTAAATGTGTTTGCTTAGTTTTGAGTATGCCATTTGTACTAAAATGTCAATTTAAACTAGAAATATACACTTTGAGTCATACCAGTCACATTGTGTGTTGATTTAACATGATACAGATTCATACACGTCAAAAATGACTTATAATGTTTCCCCAATGTATCATGAAAATCCAAGGATTTTTTCTCAATTTTCAATGAGTGACACACGTTTTGAACTAAATTGTCAATTGTAAACTGATAACAGACACTTTGAGTCATACTGGGCACACTGTGAATTAAATTGAGGTGTGAATGATTCATACACATCATAAAAGACATATAGATCATTTTTATAAATTATCAAAACAATTTGAATGCCTTTAATCAATTTTGAGTATATGATGTGTGTTTTGAACTAAAATGTTAATTTTAAATAAAAATACACACTTAGAGTCATACTGGTCACACCATACATTGGATTGATGTGAAGCTGATTCCTATACATAAAAATTTAATTAAGGATATTTTTAATAAACTATCAACACAATTGTAATGTGTGTTCTCAATTTTGAGTATGTCACATGTCTTTTTTACTAAAATGACAATTTAAAATGAAAACAAGCACTTTGAGTCATACCAATCACATCATGTGTTAATTTGATGTGAGACTAATTCCTACACATCATAAATGACTTATGACCCATTTTCCTAAAGCCTCAAGTCAATATGAGTATGTTTTATCAATTTTTAGTGAGTGGAACATGTTTTGAACTAAATTGTCAATTTTAAACTGATAATGGACACTTTGAGTCACATTGGGAACACCGTTCATGAAATTGAGGTGTGGTGTAACGTCTCAGACCTGAACAGCCACCTGAATAGTGCTAAATGGGTCGGGTGTTACTACCTTAGGTGCACCTCCTCGAACACTAAAGGCTGCCAACTAGCAGCGAGGGTATAAAAGGTATAGTTGGGAGGCTATACCCTCTCAGAAGAAAATAAAGGTATTGGTATGAGTATAATAACAAAACATAAAGTGGTAATAGAGACTCAGTAGACTCAAACTTGACCCTCATTACAGAAGCACAAAAATATCAAATAATAGTGTAAGTGATAAACAAACAGAAGCAACGGAATGCGACAAAACAGTATGCTGAACACCACTTATAACAACTACTGAAACAACAAAGCATACATTCACAGCAGGTCATACATGTCAATAACAATGGTGCCCATGGCTAACCAATTTTAGCTACAAAATAAAGAAGGCATGCTGATCCAAGAAATAAATCAAAACAAGTAAACTCTAGCTAGAAATGACCTCTAGTTCCATACCAGTCTCTATGCCAAACATCACTACAGTCCTACTCCTGAGATTGACCATTTTCCTACACGCAAGTTCATAAAGTCTACACGCGTCCTGAAGGGCCCGTGTAGGGTGTGAGACGTATCTTAGTAGGATACCACCTAATGGTGTGTACCTAATAGAAGTGTTTAAGTATGCATGAATTTATCAGAGAACAGTAAACAATACGATGCACAAATAAACATAAACTCCACTGGTTCTTAGCAGCCACCATGGGGTGTCACCTGCTTTTTCCAACTCCGGAATCTCTTTCATGTAACCTGGCACCATGTGCCTCCTGACACCTCATGTCTCAAGTACCGGTGTCCCAAAGGAACGGACAAAAAATAGTAACCTTGCTCGAAATTCCATGCCTGCCCATGGCACAATAAATGAAAGAGCAGTGATGCCTATCCTCAAATAGGAACTAGAGGGATAGCGATGTCTTCCCTCAAATCAGTAATTGGAGGTACAACGATGTTTTCCCTCAAATCAGTAACCAGAGGGAAAATGATGTTTTCTCTCAAATCATGGAGAGCCTCTTCCCCCAACCTAATGGCCTAAATTCTATCCCCTAAAGTCTCCTCACCTTCCACACGGCTTCCTATGACAAGCACCCCCAAACCAATTATACCTAACCACATTTATCGGGGGCCTCTACCCAATGAGCGGTCAAAACCACCTCATCATGGAGTCTACCTGTGTGAACACTACTCAGAATTCTGGGTGAGTGGTAATCACCAAAATAAGTTCCCTATCCACAATATATCTGACACCTCATGTTCCTATGACCCTGTCGCTCAAGTCTGATGGCCTCACCATCCAAATATCTCGGGCCATGCCCAACTTGACAGTCACACTACCTCAATCCAATGTCCATGGTGCCTAATCCCATGGTCAAACCACCCAATGTAACCCGAGCCAAGCCCAACCTATGTTCAATATCACTCAACAATATCTAGGACACACCCAACACAACCTGAAGGTTCTAACATATGAAATATCATGCATCACATATATATAAGCAATCAGAACACTGTAAAAAGTAAAATCAATTAAACAGTTGAATTTCACTAGTAATGTGCTATCCCATACCAACACCAAGGTCTTAAAAGCCTTTAAAAATCTTAATAATTCAATTAATAGTCTAAAATTAGTAGTTTAAACAAATGGTTCAATTATTACCATTTTGGAACCCCCAACCAAAATGACCCAAATGAGCAACGACCACTAACCCAACCTTGCTCAAGCATAACAAGATAAGGGAATACCCAACTACATCCCACAAAGCATAAGATCAATTAAATATTAATAAATATGGGTCTTGTTCAATACTTGATGTCATGCTTGAAGTCTAAAACCCCCAAATGACCATGAAAACACAAAACAAGGTATGCGCCACCTACCACGTACTCATATGATGAACCTCCTTCGGTATCAGCCTCCAAATCAACCTAAAATGCGGTAGATATACAAAACAGTCAAAAATGATCAACCCATAATAACATGGTTGAGAGGAGGAATCAAAGAAAACAGATCAATAAGAATCAAGACCTTACCTTTGGGGTTCCAATGGATCAAACGATGTTTGAAATAGAATTTAGATGAAGATCCGGGAGCAAAATGAGCTCCAACCATCTCTCCTCGCTCAAACCCGTTGCGGGTTTGGGTTTCTGCCTCAAAACAAGGCTACTACCTATTTTAGTGAAAAAAACATAAGTACATGGTGTGTATATATGAGTACATGCCATGTGTATCATTTTAATGTTCCTAAGATGGCTGGAATTTTGTCGAGGTCCTGCTGACATGACTACATGACATGTACGAGGCCGTACACGGCATGTCCTTAGTTTTCCCCCCTCTAACTCGCCGACATACCCACACGCCATGTTTATCCCCCCATACAGGGATCAGACTACACAATGTGTACTAAGTGTACATGGAGTATACTTGGTATTTATCTCTACCTGACCAACATGATCACAAGCCATGTTTGGCCTTTACACATGGGCAACGGTACACAGCGTGTGCTGAAGGTACATGGCGTGTAATCTGGAATTTTCCACAAACTACCCATTATCTCCAGTTTACTCAAAAAAAGTCAAAAAATACATTTAAAACCAACAAAAATCTCAAAAAATAAAACTAGGTTGGGATTTTTGACCCATTCCAAAAAACCTGGGTTCTTAAAATCTCCCCACCTTAACAAATCTCATCCCTGAGCTATCAAAAGAAACCCGGAGATGGAATTGAACATACCCATCTCGGTCAAAGAAACCTGGACTACCCCTGTCCCAAAGGTTCTGGCTAAATTCCTCAAGGGATCCCCACCATAGAAATTTCCTAACTCGGTCTCAACCTGACAAAACTCAAACCAAGAAAAGGTCTGATGACCTATTTCCTAGACCCATGGTCCTCCCATGACGCATCGTCACCCATGCACCTCATCGGTGCTCCCGTGTCATTTTCAACACCCAAACATATCCCACAGCACATCGGTGTCTGCATCAATGAGGTCCTGCATCCTATGGATACTAAAAACAAAACCTGGTGCCTTGAACCTTAAGTAACCCGTATCCTTGATGCCCCGATGCCCACGACACCTCATGTAACCCACATCCTTGATGCCCCGATACCCACAACACCTCTTGTAACCCACATCCTAGATGATCCTAATGCTACACATATCACATAAATATAAATATATTACACACCCAAAATGGTGCCAATCCCACTGAACAACATCTAGTTAGTCCATATATATCTTGTTCACCTCGCGCAATCAAAACGGACATGCCTCAACAGGTTATGCTAAAAAGAAAACAAGGAAGTCATGGACACATCTGCAGTGTACCTCTAACCGTTGTTGGCTCACCAGCCTACTCAGCCTCTGAAAACTCTATGACATGCACCTAGCCTGAAGTACGACTTCCTGATGCTTGACCTCCCTACAGTGCTACTCCAGTCACCTGCCATTGACCCCTCAACTAGGTCCCACTTTCCCTGCCACGTCCTCCACAGGTAGATGAGGATCGGCTACCCTCACATGGTACCGATCCTGAATCAACCCCAGATGACATCATTTGTCCTAGTCCCTACCTTCTGATTGTCTGAGAAGGATGTCTACAAAACCTCTCCAGATGTCCGACTTATCCACATGACCGACAATCCTTTGGAGGCTTATCGCACTGAGTCCAGACATGCCCTGACTTCCCACACTAAAATCAAACCACTAATGAACTGCCACAAGGTGGTCTAGCTGAGTCCTTGGCCTGACTTCCCTACTAGAACTCACCCCAAACTTTATTCCTACTATCTAAACCATCACTTGAAGCCACCGATCGGCTCAAAAAGATTTTTTTCTGTCAAGTTTCCCTCAGATATGAGAGCCTGATTCACCGCCTCCGAGAACAAGGTCAACTTGAAGATGTTTACCTGCACCTTAATGACATACCGTAAGCCATATTCGAAGTGCCTCACCCTAGAGGTGTCATCACTTACCATGCCTAGTGTAAAGAGAGACAGCTCATTGAAGGTATACGTATAGTCCATGATGGGCATGTAGCCTTGCCGGAGGCTTAAGAACTCCTGAGCTCTCTCTTCTCTCAGCATCTCTTCGAAAAAGAGAGCTTGAAAAACCTATCCTCAAAGTACTTCCATGCTAGTCCGTCATGTTTGTGATCTTGAACCTGCACATCCCACCAACACTTCGCTCGTCCTCTTTGCATGTACGTTTCTAGATTAACCCTCCGCCATGGAGGCATCTCGAGTTACTTGAATATTATCTACATGCTCTCTATCCAGTTCTCATTTGCTTGTGGGCCACACTCACCCTGAAAAAATGGTAGGTACTATGACTAGATTTCTCATGTCAGATATTCTCTAGAAGGCTCTATACCCTGCATGCCTTGGTCAATCCCCTAAAAGACACGTACCAGACTAGATCAGAGATACTCGTCAATCTATGGCCCCAACACTACCAAACCTAGCTGCTTTGGCTGCACTGGATCCTGAACCTGATCCTATACCTGTAGCTCATGCTCTGCCTGTCCCATAAGTGTCTGAACCTGATCATGCTCCTGCAGCACTGTACCATCACCCGCCTGAAGTTCCATTGAGATGTCTAGGTGGAACCTGATAAATACCATAATTGGTCAGATAACCAACATATATAACAATATATATATATATATAACATAGATAAGGAAAGTAGTAAAGAGTCATCACATAACAACCACCCTTACACTCCCCCACCACAACCATGCCCCATGAAATCCTAGCCTCATGGCCTCCTTAACCACCCTCAACAAAGACAAATATCAAAAGTACCTCAGGTCATGGCCATCCCGACAACCATCATTGTCTCAAATCGATGACCAAGTCACCCAATCTTGACAGCCACACCACCCTCAACTGACGTTCAGGATGCCCAATCTTGGTGATCAACATCACCTCCGTCATAGTACCTGCCTTCTCATATACGATCCAGGTCCAAAATCTCAGGCCACATACAACTTTACATAATTAAAATCATGGAATATTACATTGAAATAAATAATAAATTCTATTATGAATTTCACCTTTCACATTTATAAAGCAATTATAGCATGGAAATTGATATTATTCACATGGTATTGTCACTTTACAAAGCATATGTGCAGATATGAAATTAAAATACCCTAAAAATGTGCCTACCAAAATCCAAACAATCTAACCTTTCCATACTAGGCCAAGGTCCAATTCTCCCTTACCTCACTGAGTTAAGGTTCACATATCACAATCAATAACATTACATACCAAGTGATCTGCCAAGGTAAAAACCATATAAACAGTAATCTGAGCAAAAGAAAAACAACAATTCCCACCCACAGTAACTTGGTCAATCCCTCATACCCGGGGCTGTAAGCACCCAAGCATAAGCTAGAAACCTAGTTCTAGTTATGAACTATCTCCAGGATACCATATTCTAAATATTAAAACTAGTAGAAATAAAAAGGAAGTCTTGATCTCATTAGTAGTCAGTCAAAAGCTTCTACTAAATCCCTGTCAAGAACAAACTCCTCTAATAACACTTTGTAACGTCTTAAACCCAAATATCCACCCGAACAATGCTAAATGGGCTAGGTGTTACTACCTTAGGTGCACCTCCCTGAATACCAAAGGCTGTTGACTAGAAGAGAGGGTGTAAAAGGTATAGTGGGGAGACTATACCCTCTCGAAAGAAAATAAAGGTATTGATCCGAGTATAATACAAAAACCTATAGTGGTAATAGAGACTCAGGAAACTCAAACCAGACCTACATAAAGGAATCACAACAATATCAAATAATAGAGGAAGTGATAAACAAACAAAAGAAACAAAATGTAACAAAACATCATGTTGAACACCACTTATAACAATTACTGAAACAACAAAGCATGCATTCACAACAGGTCATACATTTCAATAACAATGGCGGCCATGGATAACAAACAGTAGATATAAAATAAAGTAAGCATGATGATCTAGGAAAGAAGGAAAAACAAGTAAACTCCAACTAGGAATGACCTCAAGGTCGATACCAGTCTCCATGACAAACATCACTACGGTCCAACTCCTAAGCCTAACCCTTTTCCTGCACGCATGTTCATAAAGTCTACACGTGTCCTGAAGGTCCTGTGTAGGGTGTGAGATAAATATCAGTAGGATAACACCCAATGGTTCATACATAATATAATTGTTTAAGAAGACATGCCTTTATAAGATAATAATAAACAGTATGAATCACAAATAAACATAAACTCCACTAGTGCTCAACAACCACCATGGGGTGTCACCTGCTTCGGCCAACGTCAGAATCTCTATCATGTAACCCGACATCATGTGCCTCATGACACCTCATGTATCAAGTATCGATGTCCCGAAGGCACGCCCAAAAAATAGTAACCCTACTTGAAAGACCACGCCTTTCCATGGCACAACAACCAGAGAAGCAACGTTGCCTGTCCTCAAATAGGAACCGAAGGGACACCGATGTATGCCCTAAAATCAGTAACCAGAGGGATAGAAATGCCTACCCTCAAATCAGTAACCGGAGGGATAGAAATTTCTACCCTCAAATCATAGCAAGCCTCTGCCCCCAACCTAATAGCCTCAATGCTATCCCCTGAATGCTCCTTACCTTCCACATGGATTCCTATGGAAAGCACCCCCAAAACAATTGTACCTAATTGCATATATCAGGGGCCTCTACCCAACAAGTGGTCAAAACCACCTCATCACAGAGTCTAACTCAATGCACACTACTCAAAATTTTAAGTGAGAAGTAATCAACAAAATGAATTCCCAAGCCACAAAATCTCTTACACCTCGTGTCCCTACGACCATGTCGCTCAAGTCTGATGGCCTCGCCATCCAAGTATCCTGGGCCATGCCCAACATAACAGTCACACTTCCTCAAGCCGATGTCCATGATGCCCAATCCCATGGTCAAAACACCCAATGTAACCTGGGCCAAGACCAAACTGTGATCAACATCACTCAACAATATCCAGGTCATGCCGAACATAACCCGAAGGTTCCAGCATATGCAATATCACACATCACACACACATATATAAGAAACCAGAACATTGTAAACAAGAAAATCAATTAAATAGTTGAATTTCACTAGTAATGTGTTGTCCCATACCGACACTGAGGTCTTGAAAGCCTCTAAAAATCTTAATCATTCAATAAACAATCTAAACTCAGCAATTTAAACAAATGGTTCAATTATTACCATTTTGGCACCCCCATCCAAAATTCCTCAAATGAGCAACAACCTATAACCTGGCCTCACTCAAGCATAACGGGAAAAGGGAATACCCAACGACATCCCACAAAGAATATAGTCAATTCAATATTAAGAAATACAGGTCTCGCTCAATACCCGACATCACCCCCGAAGGTTGAAACCCTCAAATGACCATGAAAACACAAAATAAGGTATGCACCAACTAACTTGTACTCATAAAATGAACCTCCTCTAGTATCAACTTCCAATTCAACCTAAAACATGGTAGATCTACAAAATGGTCAAAAATTCTCAACCCCCAATAACATGGTCAAGAGGAGGAATCAAAGAAAATGGCTCAAGAGGAATCAATGCCTTATTGTTGGGGTTCCAATGTATCAGACGACATTTGATACAGACTTTAGACGAAGATCCAGGAGCAAAATGAGATTCGGCCATCTCTCCTTGCTCAAACTCGTCGATGGTTTGCATCTCTACCTCAAAATGAGGCTACTTCCCATTTAAAAAAAACATAAATACACAACATGTATATATGAGTACATGATGTGTGTATCATTTTACTATTCCTAAGACGGTTGGAATTTTACCAAGGGCCTGTTGACATGACTACACGGCATGTATGAGGCCGTACACGGCGTGTCCTTGGGTTTTCCCCTCTAACTTGCTGACATACCCACATGCCATGTTGATGACCCATACACAGCTCAGACTACACAGCGTGTACTAAGTGTACACGGTGTGTACTTGGTTATTTATCTACACCTAGCCAATATGCTCACACGCTATGTATGGCCTTCACAAATGGGAAAGGGTACATGGTGTGTACTGAAGGTACATGGCATGTAATCTGGAAATTTCCAAAAACTACCAATTTCTCCAGCTTACTCATAAAAAAAGTTGAAAAATACATTTCAAACCAACAGAAATCACAAAAAATTAAACTGGGTCAGGATTTTGACCCATCCAAAAAACTCAGGTTCTTACATGTGGTTGGTTCCTACACATCAAAAATGATGTATGGATCATTTCCTAAAGTATCAAAATAATCAAAATGTGTTTTATAGGTTTGGAGTATGTGACATGTGTTTTGAACTAAAATATCAATTTTAAATAAAAATATACACTTGGAGTCATACCGGTCACAACGTGCGTTAGATTGACATGTCTCTGATTTATACACATAAAAAATGACTTAAGGATCATTTCTTAAAATATCAAGATAATTCGAATGTATTGATCTATTTTGAGTATGTCATGTGTCTTTTTTACTAAAATGTCAATTTAAACTGAAAACACACACTTTGAGTCATTCTGGACACATCATGTGTCATTTTGACATGAGATTGATTCCCTCACATCAAAAATTAATTATGAATCATTTTCCTAAAGTATAAATACAATATGAGCATGTTTGATCAGTTTTTAATGAGTGACACATGTTTTGAACTAAATTGTTAATTTTAAACTGATAGCGAACACTTTGAGTCATACTAGGAACACTATGTATCAGATTGAGGTATGGATCATTCCTAAACATCACAAATGACTTATGAATTATTTTATCAAAGTATCAAAAGAAACCAAATATTTTTTCTTAGTTTTGTGTATTTGATATTTATTTTGAACTAAAATGTCAATTTTAAATAAAAATTCACACTTAGAGTCATAACAGTCACATCATGCATCATATTTATGAGTGTATGATTCCTACATGTCAAAAATGACTTATGTACCATTTTTATAAAGTATAAAAACAATATGAATTCATTTTATTGGTTTTGAGTATGTCACATGTCTTTTTTACTAAAATGTCAATTTAAATTGAAAACCTGCACTTTGAGTCATACCGATCACATCATGTGTCAGTTTGATGTAAGAAAGATTCCATCACATCAAAAATGACTTCTGAATTATTTTCCTAATGTATAAAGATGATATAAGTGTGTTTGCTCAATTTTTAGTGAGTGACACACATTTTGAACTAAATTGTCAATATTAAACTATTAATGAACCCTTTGAGTCATACTGAGCACACCATGTATCAGATTGAGGTGAAGGTGATTCCTACATATCAAAAAATGACTTATGTTTAATTTTTATAAAATATCAAAATAATCCAAATGTTTTTTCTTGATTTGGAGTATGTGATGTGTGTTCTAAACTAAAACGTTGATTTCAAATAAGAAGACACACTTAGAGTCATACTTATCACACCATGTGTCATATTGATGTGTAGTTTATTCCCACACATCAAAAATTATATATGGATCATTTTATTAACATATTAATACAATACGAATGTATTTTATCAGTTTTGAGTATGTCACATGTATTTTATACTAGAATGTAAATTTAAACTGAAGACAAGTATTTTGAATCATACCGGTCACATCGTGTATCAATTTGATGCGAGACTGATTCCTACAAGTCAAAAATTACTTATAAATCATTCTACTAATGTATCAAGACAATCTGTGCATGTTTTCTCATTTTATAGTGAGTGACACATGTTTTGAACTCAATTGTTAAATTTAAACCAATAGCATAAATTTCGAGTCATGCTGGGCACATCGTGTATCATATTGAGGTGAGTCTGACTCCTACACATAAAAAATGACTTATGAATCATTTTATTAAAGTATCCAAACAATATGAATTTGCTTTCTTAGTTTTGAGTATGTGACTTGTGTTTTGAACTAAAATGTCAATTTTAAATAAAAAGACACACTTGGTGTCATACCGATCATACAGTGCGTCAAATTGATGTTCGACTGATTCATACATGTCAAAAATGACTTATGGATCATTTTCCTAAAGTATAAAAACAATATGAATGTGTTTTCTTGGTTTTGAGTAAGTCATATATCTTTTTTACTAAAATATAAATTTAAACTGAAAACATACACTTTGATTAATACCGATCACATCATATGTCTGATTGATGTGAGATGTGATTCTTATACATCAAAAATGACTTATGAATCATTTTCATAAAGTATAAATTTAACCCGAGCATGTTTACTTAGTCTTCAGTGAGTGACACATGTTTTGAACTAAATTGTCAATTTTAATCTAATAACACACCTTTGAGTCATACTGGGCACACCATATATCAGATTGAGGTGCAACTGATTTCTACACATCAAAAATTATTAATAGATTATTTTCATAAATTATGAACACAACCATTTTCTCAGGTTTGAGTATGTGGCATGTTTTTTGAACTAAAATGTCAATTTTAAACTGAAAACATGCACATTGAGTCATACCAGACACACAATGTATAAGATTAAGGTGTGGTTGATTCTTACATATCATAAATGAATTATAGATCATTTTCATAAAGTATCAAAATGATATAAATGTATTTTCTTGGTTTTGATTGTGTGATATGTGTTTTGAACTAAATTATAAATTATAAACTAAAAACATCAACTTTGAGTCATACTGATCACATTGTGTATCAGATTGAGGTACGACTAATTGAAGTGTGTTCTACTCCTATACAAGTATAAACAACTTCAAACATGTTACTAGATCTATCATATCAGAAACACCATGTATTGGATTGAGTTTTGGTTGATTCCTACATATTAAAAATGACTTATGAATCATTTTATTAAAGTATCAAACCAATATGAATGTTTTTTCTTGATTTTGAGTATGTAACGTGTGTTTTGAACCAAAAATGTCAATTTTAAACTAATAAAATAAACTTCAAGTCATAATAGGAATACCGTGTCTCATATCGAGTTGTGGTTGATCCCTAAACATCACACAATGTCTTTTTATTCTTTAATGAATTCAACATTCAGGGTTTTCTAACAATATTGTTGTTTGATAACCTGAAATGATAAATGCATTAAAAAATAAAAAGAAAAGTGCATCATAGTGAGTGAATCATCCCCATTGAGTGAATAATCATAGTACATGAGTGCATTATGAGTGTATCATCCTTCTTCATGACATATATAAACATTAACAAAATAAACATCAAATAAAATGACAAGAAAATTAACTAAAAAAACTAGATAAAATGATGATAAAATTCACTAAATAAGTGTTAGGAAGTCACCTTTTCATGATTTCTTTATAAAAACTAACACCATATATTCTTCCCATTCGTTTCTAAGAAAATATATTTACTATTTTGAATATGAGGAATTTCAATAGTTCTGTTAGTATTAAAAAAATATAAAAAAAATAAAGGATTAGTATATATTTTAAATGAAATTCTATTTATCATCGAAAATACCACTTTGGGGATGCTATTTTGTTGATGGAATATGATATATTTCATAAATTCACAAACAAAATAACCATAATCTTTACCATTAGTTTGTTCTAAACATTTCAGAAACATTGAGAAAAATAAGTATTTTTTTAATATATGTTTTGATAGTGGAATCTTATTATATATACCCTAATAATTATCTATTTTTAGAAGTAGATAGGATTTTTGTGCTCATGGAATGTCCTCATGCCATGATTTTAATGAAATTTAAACACTTCCCTATCATATCATAATTTCCATTATTATTATTATATTTACTACAACCACCAAGGGAAGCTCACACATGCTACAAAGAAGTTGGATCAAGGACTCGACCTCACAACCACTTCCCCAAAACATAATATAAAACATAATATAAATTGTATAACTTGAATTTTATTTGTAAAATGTTGTATGTAGTATATTAAAAATTGATAAAACCCATCAAGTGTGGTCAGTTTGTTAGGTATTTATGCATTTAATTCATAAAATAAATCTTTAGTGTATCCAAATTGACTATAATTATTAAATTTTAGAGTTTTACCCCTGCATAATTGGTATTAAGAAGATTATATCATACGTAAATTTTCTTTTAATCATTTTGGCCAGTTTATCTTCTATTACTTCAATTTTCTTTGGTTCTAATCAGAATAGTTTTGTAGAATTGATGTGAGGAATAATGAGTCCAAATTTCTGTTTATAGGGTTTTACCTTCAAATAGTATTGATATATATGCTTGCAAAAAATATGAATTGTATTTAGTCATAATCAACATAGTAGATCAGATATTGGACAAAAAAATCATGAAAATGCACCTCATATATAAATTTACAACTGATAATCCTAGACATTCATGATTGAGGATTTAATTTAAATTCTCAAGACTAATATAGTTTGTAATGGCCTCTCCATACATCTATTATTCAAAATAAATTATGGTCATATCACCACTTTCTAACATTGTATCTGCATGAACCTTTAATGTTAGTAAATGTGGAAGTTGAACAAGAAGGGTAAAGGTAATTTTTGAAGATATTTTTGATTGGTTGGTTGATCCTTTAGATATTCTTAATTAAACCTTATGTTTCACCCCCTTACCTTTGTCCATCTATAATAACATTCATCGGTTCATGCCTTTTTTTCATTAATTATTAAAGGTTTTGTATAAAAAATAAATCATAAATTAATACCTCCTTGTCAACATGTATTTTTAAAAGATATAATGATCATGCTATAAAAGTTCCAATAGCTTGACCAACCTTATGAATATCTACATCATTAAGTGGAATATATAGATCAGTGCTCAACTTGTGAGCTATGTGAATTCCCACTCTCACATAACCTATTGGAAGTTTTTTGTTGCATAGAATATCCCCTTGGATATTGTAGAAGGTAACCCTCATAACAAGGTGATGATTGGGTGTTGATAGATATAAATAAAAATAATTTCACCCTATATAATATCAGTACAGTAAAAGTATCAGTGTTTTATTGATTCACATTTCACAGAAACAATTATGAAAATATTGATTACCTCTTACAAGACATCACTTTGAGGGGAACGTTGTTCCTCAAAGACAGTGGGGGCGGGGGGCGGGGGTGGGATCATCCTTTAGTGGTTGTTCTCATGTTGTTTCTTCTGTTTGATTCCTTCCCACAAAATTTTCTAACAACTCTGATTGACAATTAATTTTTTCTTCTATAGAATCTAATTATGACTACAAATTTTCCATTTTCTCATCTTTATCCATTTTTCATTTATTTTCTCAAAATATGTTTAGGGTAACACCCCAAAACCCACACCTATGACATGGTCATACTGATTAATCCACTTAAAGTCCACTGATAATAGTTATTCATTGGGTAAAACTGATGATGATTCTTATGTCTAAGTTAGATAAAAAAATAAAGGAAAATAAGTAATCATTATTATGTAATACCAATTTAAAGTTAATTTTTTATTATTATTTCATACTCACACATGATTCCCATACTTTTTGTGTGTTTTCATCTATTAGTATTCCATATTTATTTACATCCACCTCCTTCCATAACACACGATGTGGGATAGAAGTGTCTTTGGATTTTGATTCATCTACATATAAATAAAGGAACATAATTATGTTGTCATTTCATGTCACATAAAAGTATTACAATAGATTTAAAATTTGTACCATTTTTTTCAAGTGAATCATATCACATCCCCGCTTTATGGTTAGGGTACATTGGTTTTGATGCATGTTACTTATTTTCAGCACTTAGTTTCTATTTCATAAATTAACAATTATTAAGAAAAGTGATTAATACACATATTTTCAAGCAATGTATTACTAGTAACAATGTACCTAAAAAGATGTATCCTCATGATGACCAATAAACATATCCCATATTTGGTGGTTTATCAGGTGTGTATATATTTGTGGTGTGAGTACGTTTATTTTCCCTTCAACATCTTTGAGATAATACTTCATAAGAATTTTTTAAAATCATCTATGAGACTTTATAGCAAGCATTAATACAAATTTCATTCGGGTTTCATCTACTATAAATACACTCTTCATGGGATAATGAAGAATAAATCAATGTTTCATTATTTTATTTTTTAGTAAAATAAAGAAAGTATATCATAATGTTACCCAAATATCTTCCCAAATTAGTGTCTTAAGCATGGGAACAACATTGTGCCACGAATCTACATTAATTGGCATGCACATTCGAGTGGAGATCTAAATGTAACTACTGAACATAGATTTATTAGGGTTAACAAGCTGACTACTTGAATTCCATACTACCTAAAATTTTGTGCCTTTATTTCTTACCTTAATAATTTTTTTTAACACCGTCATGCTATGATGCTCCTATTTTTTTGTGTTAATAGGTTGTTCACCCTATACCATTTCCTCAGTTTCAACATTATAAATATGTTGTTCCTCTAGATTGATATCATTGGCATGTGCAGAAGGTTGTTTTCATCTACATTTGGAGGAACAACATATTGAGAAACCAATTGTTTCTCTGGATTGGGAGCATCAACATGTGCATAAGTCATTATTTGCAGAAGTAGTTGAACATTTAATTTATATTGCATAAATGAAGTAGTGAATAGATAATAATATGAGGTAATACATTATATATTACAAAAAATATAACTTGATCATTGAACTCCCTTTTTTTAAAGTTTGATGGGATTTTATCCCTCTATCGAGTATCAAAATCCCTTTATTATGGCCTCCTCTAACATACAATACCCCTTATACATTGGGACTACTATGAAATGATTGAAATGTATCAATGAAAGGGTCATCCTCATTTGAATTGACATTTGAACCTTAAGTGGTTTTAGTCAATAATATAACAATTAACCATTTTTTCTTTGTAGGATCTAGAACATAAAATACTTCTACTACGTGTTATTCTATTATAAAAAATTCATCTTTGTACCCATCATTACTGAAATCCACTTTCATGAATCCCAATTCATCTATTTTAACTTCACTCTTATTATCAACCCACTTTTATTGAAAAACCAACACTTGGAATGTTATATAATCTAACTCCCATATTTCTTGATGATGCCAAAGTATGACATATTCACATAAAAAGGATTTTTGTCCTTGGTACTAGATACATACTTCACATTAGCCATAAATGTAACTGCACTATTTCACATGGTACTACATTCATCATGTTCATTTTTATATAACATATAAATATTAACTACATAACCATTATAAGATAATACACACACATACACTTGGTCCTCTGAATATCCATCGAATTCATTCTAAAATTGAATTTAGATTTTCAGTTTACTCCTTAAAAATATGGTCTCAAAACCATCCTATAAATTTTTGATTATGTGTATTTGATATCCAAATTTCGTCCCTTGATGGATTCAAATTCCTAAGAATTACTTTTTTGCAATCAACATATGTCACAACCTCTAAACTATTATTATAACACCCTGTTACCCGCTTTTAGGTATTTTCCTTCTCTTTACATGTTTTCCTCTTTAATTGGGTGTGTTGTGGGACTCACAAGGATGGAGAAAATTTACTGATCAAAATGACCTAAAGTTCAAGAATATATGTTTTTTTTAATTAATGGATCCCAATTATAAATGTGTTAACGGATTGGTGGGGTTCTTCCTAAGTTCAGAGAACACCCGAGTTGGTTTGGGATTTTTGTGTAAGAATGTGTAGTTTTTTCAGTCTTTAGGAAAAATACATGTCGTGTAATGGGAGTACACGATGTGTAAGTTTTTGAAAGGTAGATTCCATGAATATGGCACAAAACATAAAGGAAGTATGTTCCATGTACATATTACACACTATGTAATGTTAAAAGACCAGCTTTTAATAAAATGATGATGAGTTTTTCGGTGTATCTAGACTTTGTGGAGTACATGACATGTAAAGAATTTACTTTCCATGTAACTATTGGGAGGTTGAATTTTAGGGTGATGCATTGATTGATTTTTCATTCATTCTTCCACATCCCTCCTTACTCTTGACCAAGAGCCCTTATCTAGTGATTTTGAGAGTGTCCATTTGATCCTGATTGATTCATTTAGTGATTAATCACCATTGTAGTTGGATTGTGTCTCTCTTGGTGAGTAATCCTTTCTAATTCTTCATTTCCTTGATCTCGGTAGTGCTGTTGCATTGTGTTATTTGATATGTTGAACCGTGGTGACGTTTCTTCTTATTTCTCTCTAGATTCATTGTGTGATCTCATTCAGGGGTCTATTTCCATTGTTGGTTGTGGTGCGGCAGGCATGCATTCTTGAGGTATGTGTTGGTTCCTCTTCTTCCCCAACACTTTTGTTAAATTAAATCAATTTTAATAGGTGTAGATTTATTCTAGGGCCTATTTTTTCATTGTTGAATCCTTTTTTTGTGGTGGATTCCATTATGGTCATGTGCAACCTGAGTTTTGAGTTAGGTGGTTCTATCTCTGTCCTATGTTGGTGAACTGCATTACTACTATTTTTGATAAATTGTTTTATTAAATGGAATGGCATGATATGACTGATTTGTTTTGTGTGTGTGAAATTGGGTTTTTATAAAATATGGTTTTCCCATAGTTTTGGTAAATGGAAAAGTGTTTTCAAATCATTATGAAATGGTTTTCAAATCATGGTTTGAATGAAATTGTTGGATGAAATGATTTAGAAAATAGAGCACATAAGAATCCTTAGGTACCTAGGTAGAAGGTATAATAACATGTCTCATCCACTTTTGTGGGGTTTGCTCATGGGGCTTTCATCTCCTCCCTAGGTCTGTTGTTCTAGATACTTCTTAGACCCGTTGGGAGGTTCACTTGATGGGGTGTTTCTCTACTCTCTAGACTCAATGCATATATCTATTATCTTGATGTGTACATGATTGTCTATTTTAGGTATGAGTGTCTAAGCTATCTTGATATAGTGTAATCCATGGAATGATATTACCTCCTACTTTTAGTTTGTATTGTTTTGTTTTACTACCATAGTTTTGATATGATATGTGATGCATGATTTGTTTTTTCATGAAATATATGCTGAGATATTTGGTTATAAAATTATTTGAAACCGATTTACCTAATTTATTTGGAAATGTGGAAAAAGGAGAAATTAAATTGTTTCCCCATGATTTTGATATAAAAACTATTAAACTATTATCAAGACTTATTTTATTTAAATTTGAGCATGCTTGGATTATTTTTCAGAGACTTGATATGGAACACCTGGGTGAGATCCTACCATCTTATTAGCTCACACCCTGTGTACCCCTTTGATAGTGCATAGACATGGTTATGTATTTCAATGTAGGGAAAGGAAAAGTGTCACAATGAGGCGGTGAGGTTTTCTATCAGCTAGGTTGAGTAGCTAATGGTGTGATAGTGGGAGTCTACCTATGCTATCACATGGATTAGATGGTTTTTTCTGTTTTAGTAGTCCTTTATGGTTGTACATGTTCTTAGAAATTGTTTATACTCTTGAGTTGTTTGGTTTCTGCTATTTTTTAGTAATGGCATATATTTATCTTTTCCACTATTGTCTTTGTTGAGTATATGTTCCATGTTGTTGCTTAAGGTTGGGTGAAATCATTCCCTCTTATTGTTGTTTGATGCTCGGGTGCTAGTCATTAGCCAGTGGGGATCGGGAATTCCCTTCAGATATGTGATGAGTTAGGTCAGGTACCAGTTTGAGAGGGTATTCGGGTCGGTTAGTTACAGTTTGGTATCAAAGGGAGGATTGTCCTCAAGAGTCCATATTATGGGATGCTTAGTAGGTTGGAAATAATATTTTTGGGACTTGAGAGGTATGTTGTGGTGAGTGTCTGGCCAAATCTTGTCATGATGAGACTCAAGTTACCATGGGACGTTGGGACGTGTGCCTCCTATTTCAAGTTCTTGATGCTACTCTCAGATTTTTCTTATGAGTTTTCTAGTTTGAACTGAGATTGTTCTCTTGTCTGATAATTTATTTTGTTTCAGCGTGAAATAGTATGCATCTAAGATATGTTTTGCGAGTTCCTCAGGAGGGTGTAGTGGATGCTCCTCAAGGGAATCCTTTGATGGATTAGAACTTTATCAAGGACATTGTGTGACCAATTGGTGTTGTTGACCAGAATGTTCCACAAGCTTACAACACAATTGTTGTGGTATAATCGGGAGATATAGGAGAAAGTGACCGATCATGGGATTTCTTGCATGAGAAGCCACCATCCTTTAAAGGTACGAATAAAACTTAAGTGGTAGAGGAATGGCTTTAAAATATTGATCAAATCCTTAAATTCCCAGATATAGCTGAGAGTATCAAGATGAAGTATGCAACGTTCAGAATTGAGGGTCTTAGAAAGAGATGGTGGGATTCTATAGTACAAGTGGATAGACATGTGAGCTTGGATTGGAAGGGTTTTAAGATTATCTTCTTCTAGCAGTTTTTTCCAAAGTCATTGATATTGGAGAAGTATCTGTAGTTATTATCTATTCACTAGGGAGAGAGTTCGGTGTCAGTTTACACCAATTGGTTTTCTAATATGGTTCATTTTTCACTAGAGGTTGTGAAGAATGACTAGTTGAAAGATCGTAAGTACTTGTAGGGTTTTCAACTGGATATCAGATCACAAGTATTTATACTAAATCTTTTTTCTAATATAATGATAATAGGCAGGTCTATGATGGAAGAAATTAACATGGAAAGCAATATTGGATATTATTTACCTTCTCTTTCACCTAATGGAAGCTTCAGTGGTGTGCTAGGAAAAAATAGAAAGTGGAAAGATCACTGCAGGAGTAGTGGAGGTGGTTCTTGGAAACATGCCTCTTCTCCACCTCCAATTGTAGCTAGTAGTGTGCCTATGACTTACTATTAGTGTGTCAAGGTCAAAAAAACATGGCATTATTATCCTTCACTTTCAAAGATGTGTAATAGTTGTGGATGTTATAGTCATCTGCAGCATTTCTGTTAGGCTATGTCTACTCCTCGATATGGTCAGGGATCTTCAGCTCCAAAGGATACTACAAAACAATAAGATTATTCTAAGAATACCAGGCTCCAACCAAATTCCTCTAGAGTGAAGCACCTTCACACAGTAGATGAGTTTTCAATAGAGTTAGATGCGGGCCCAACAACAGTGAGAGGTACCATCTTTATTTCATCTTCAGTAGTGGCACTACAGGAAAATTCGCTGTTCACGATAGTTATTTTTGGGTATAGAGGCAGTTTAAACTGCCACTATATACATCTGCGATGGTTTCTGAAAACCGCTGCTAAATTGTGTGTCAACAAACTATTGTCGGTGGTTATAGACATTTCACGGCAGTTTTTAGAAACAGTCGTAGATGGAGAACTTCGCGGCGGTTATGATGCTTTTAGCGGCAGTTGTCCCGACCAGGGGATGGATTTTTTTAGCGGCGATTTTAACCGCCGCTAAAAAAATGGAAGCCCCTGGCCGGGAGAAGCTCCCCTAAAAGCATCATAACCGCCAGGAATTTCGCGTGGAAGACGGGCCACTGTAGCGGTGGTCAAAACCGCCGTGAAAATTAGCGGCAGTTATAACCACCGTGAATAGAATAAATGCTGACATTTAGCGGCGGTTATAACTGCCGCTATGTGAAAAATGATGACATGTAGCGGTGGTTTAAACCACTGCTAAAACCACAATTACAAAAAAAACTGCAGCTTCTGCAGCTTCTATACCAGTGCCCTGAAAAAAAAAACAATTACAAGAATATAACATCCACATGGATTTATGCCTGTCCAAACATGTCATATCGGTAGGGGTGCATGTTGTGTATAATTTTAGGAACATGAAAAAGGCCATGGCTATACACACTAACTAACCTCGTAGAGCCACATTTTATGTATCATTGGATAACACACTATATATATTGGGATAACATGATTGTGTGTATCAGTGATACATTTCTAACTAAATCATAGGTCCTGCAAATTGATCATCTCATAAGGACATGCAGTCGAGGTTGACTTCACACTATAGATACATTAGTGGAAATCTTAGTTGTAACCTAATACATACATGTTGTCTACATGATATTAAATTACATGTATTGGTAATTATATAATATTTCCATATTTTCCATCTTGAGACTTTGATATTGGAATGTGAGTAGTCCATTCGATGCATTTTCTATATATATCACAGTGTTATGGTCCTCTTTGGAATTAGAGGTGAAACTTTTAGAAATTCAATAAATTTGTGTTCTTTATCTCTATAGTTCTAATGAATAGGTTTGGACAAGATTATTGGAGAATACATGGGGTTGGTTACTCCCTTGGCAACGTGTTGATTATAAGTCATGGGTATCCTACATTCTTCATAGGGATTGATACTCCCCCATATACTCAAATTGTGGGTCCTCCAAGTTAAGTCATATAATCAACTCTCTCTTGGACCTGATAAGGTGTGTCTCCCCCTTATAATGATGATAAATCTTGGAACTCTCCCACCAATGATGTGTAGTTCATCTATCTTGGGAGATAGGTACCACTACTTTCAATGTGATTTTCTCAATGAGATTTGGGTCCTCTAATGGGGTTAATACACCAAAAGGTGACACTCCTATGACTTTGTGTGGTTGGCATCCTTGATATTGTTTCTAAGAGGTGATGTGGGTTTAGAAAATTTGTCTTGAAACAATGGTTTAGTACTCTCAAAACTAAAGTGTGTACCTCTTCATTGTATAGGACCCACTATTATTCTAGGTGGAAATACATAATATGGGAAGTTTAAGTAGTTATGGTACATAAAGACTTATGATAGCTTAGACACTTCTTATTACCTTCTTGAGGTGACTTGCAACTAGGTTGTAAAATTTAATCCTTATGGGTATTTTAGTATTATTACCTATTCTATTTTCAACATTATCTTGACAACCTAAGATCTCAATATATAAGGATTGTTATCCAATTGACCCTACCCTCTCCCCTGAACTAAATACCAAAACCACTCAGAGTGTTTCTCATCCCATGAACACTGAATTACCATGAAATTCCTCAAACCTTTCATGGTTACCCGCATTAACAAACTTTTTTGTTATGTATAATAACACAATTAAGATATATGAGAAAACACTATATAATATTCATACCATGACATTCCTCAACCCTTTCATTCCTAATTTTTTCCCTATTCTTCACTATAGTACAATTGTTGGAAAGAGAATGGTTGGTTATATTAATGCTTTGGTAGGGGATTGATGTAGGCTGTTGTGTCCTAAATATGCATACCACACTCAAGAAATCAAGACATAAAAGGAAACATCAGAAATCAATAAAATACATAAATGAAACATGAAAAATCAAAAAAATGTTAGGTCATGAAAATGTTTGGCGGCAACTATGTGCCCCATATGATACATATACAAATCTACGATGAACACATATCATCACCCTTTACACCTCCAACATATCAACAATACAACTAATCAATGTCTGATGATGAACACATATCGTCACCCTCTCCACCTCTATCTACACATCCGGCTACCACCTGTAAGAACGTTATATTGAAAATTAAATAGTGTTGCATATTTATATTTAAACTTAAAACCAATAAAAGATTTCAAACTAAATGATTTTAATTTTTTGTGATTTACCTGCTCACCACCAGTCGATACAGTACCACCGGGGGCATATCTGATCATCTGCTGACGTATTTCAGTCAACTCTTTTTGCAACGTGGATATCTGATCCCCCTACTCTTGAACTGTGTTTCATAGAGAAACAATCTCTTTCTTAGCATCTCTGGGTATGGGCTGACTACAGCTAGAAGTAGATACAGTTGCCATCCCTGGTGGCCTACTAAAAAAGTCAAATGGTATGGGTCACAAACCCATCCCGCACACTCTACCAGGATACTCCTTCGTAAGGACTTTAGCAACCGGGTCATCCTGAGAGACTGAGTAGGACTGCCCAGGATTGGCATCCCATAGTTATTTAATTTTTACCTATAAATAAAATATTAATATATATTAACATAGTAAAAACTAATAATAAGTTATTATAATAAAAAATTGACTTCATACCCTAACTTCCTTAGCAGGCTCATTAACAAAGCTTCCATCTGATTTTTTATGAACATCCAACCATAGTTCAGTTTGGGATGCTTCGTCCCCTAAACTCTGTGACTACATTAAGTAAAGATAAATCAACAATTAAATATATTAAATAGATAATATTGTCTTATAAATATTTAAACTAATTTAAAGATTACCAGAGAGGATCAGCTTCTAGAAAAGCTTTTTGAGCCCATAGTGTGAGGGATGACTTGCTTTGCCCGGTATGATGCATTATTTCTTGAGAGATCCTGAAATAAATAAAATGCAATTTAATAGTAATGTATTTAGTGTCATCTCTTCTTCATATACATGTATAAATGTAAAATAAGGATAATATAATAATATATATTTCAATACCATCCACTTCTCATCACAATGTCTGTCAACAAAAACTTTCCATTGTTCTTTAGGTACCCCACAGGGTAGTTTCTCATACATTTGTTGCATGATAAACGAAGTATCATTGACATCACACCACAATCTCCATTTGAAATATTTCCATTTCTTACCATGATTTTTCAACATCCACTTCCATGATATCACATCAGCAACTGTAAAGTGGAAGAACATCTGTATACAGAAATTCATTTTGAACATATTTGTAACATAAAATTCAATTAAACCATAATTTAATAAAATTACCTTTATTTGGGAATCAAAAACTTCATTTTTATAGCTTGGAAGCATATATCTCCAATCATCATAATAAATAGAAAGGGAAATGGGCTCCTCTGCCAGCTGTCCTATAATCTAGCCAAGTAACCCCGTGACGTTATCCGTAGGGACCCCATAAGAATCAAATGGCATGATTATCTTCTCACCATTCATATTCCAAAAATCTGAACTTTTTTTATGTTTTTCTCTATGGTTGCATTGTTTTCATCTTCAATGAGAAAACAATTAGTATAAACAAAATGCAATAAATTTATTTAATTAAAATTTGTACCTATGACAATGACCCTCAAGTATGTCCGTGATGAACTAGAAGTGGTGCACCGCCCGGATGATGAGGCTGATGAAGGGGGAGTCGACAACTCAAATTCTAAAGGGATGCTCACATATAGTGTGAGAGATGGTGCAGGGGGATATGGTGCAGGGGGGTAGGCAGCTGATGGCTCAGATGCCGTAGGGAGGGAGACAGATGGATCGTCATCTGTCGCAGTAGTAGATGAAAGAGTGTATTGATTCCTCCTTGGCATTCCTGTTATTTAATCAAATAAAATTAAGTTCAGAACATATATTTCAAAAAAATTATGTAGAAAAAAAATTAAAAATGATAATAGATACCCAGTACTAACAAACAAAATATACATAACAATGATAATGAATGACTACATAAATGAAATAAGTGGTTGTTGAATGAATAAATAACTGTACATAGAATAATTTTACCCTTCAATCATGTCTATTTCCTGCTCTATTACTTCATCCACTTCATTCATCCTTACTAGACTAATATTTTAAATATCATGATGGAAAAAAAATTCTACTTCTTGTTGTTGATGAGATTCAATTTTAGAGGTCAAATCTTCCACTTCATCACCTATATCATACAGATCTCTTCATATTATGTGAGAAACCACACTCCAAACTTTATCCACAATATAATTCACATAATATACCATTTTTCTTTTGATGATAAGATATATTAATCATTCAGTTCACAATCACCAACATCCATCAAGTGAGAGAAGTTCACAGAAGTAAATTGCAAGGAATATCTTTTAACACCTTTGATAATATCGACCCAATTGCATTTGAATAAAACAACTGAAAAATGAATGTTGTAGTTTAATTAAATAATATCAGTCAGCTTTCTATAGTATTCCACTTTAGAAAATGTAAATATACCACTATTTTGTGATTTCAAACCCTCTTCTCGATCAAGTGTACAAAATCTGAAGCCATTCACGTTGAAAGCGTCGAACTTTATAACTTGTTTTAGAGGACCTCGAGCAAGAAACTTTAAATCTTATGACACCTCTACTCGAGTATCAGTATTCATGATCTAAAAAAATAAATATAATTTATTAGATTTACAAAATATATGTGTGAAACTAATATTCATATTTATTTCAATATTTAGAAACTTACACGTCGTGAAAACCATTCTACAAGCTCTCTATTAACATTTTTTGTTATATCTTTCTCATTTTGTGTTCAACCTCTCATTTGTATCTTTGTTTGTATCCTCAAATCTTCAATAAATGGATCAGAAATTTCAATATTCAGTAGCACATATCTATGTGCCTGTAATAATTCCAATTCTGTCAGTGTCACATTTGAGGTCCTCCCAACTGATTGGCTAATAGTAGGAAATATTTTTGATTTCTGATGTATTTGAGAATGAGTTGATGTGTCATCAACACATCCAACTTGATTAAATCTTGTCTCAATATAATCCAATTATCTAGAACAAAAGGTAAGACACTCCTCAGCCAAATATTCTTCAAGAATAGAGCCTTATGGTTGAGCTTTATTTCTCACGTATGATTTCAAATGCCCAAGATATCTGTGAAATAAAATAAACATAATTATGCATTTAATTAAGTTCCAAAAATTGTTTACTTAAGTGAAAAACATATAAATAAAGTACCTCTCAATTGGATACATCCATCGATAATTAACGGGGCCTCCTAATTTAGCTTCCTCAACCAAATGCATAGTTAAATGCATCATTATAGTAAAAAACGATGGAGTAAAGATCATCTCCATTGCACAAAGGGTCTATAAAAACCTCTCCTGGAGGTTGTCAAGTTGAAATGGATGTAGAGATTTTTCACATAGTTATTTGAATAATGTGGAGAATTGGAGTACAATAGCATTAATTTTTTCAGGTAATAATGTACGAAATGCCAATGGTAGTAACTGTTGTAACAAAATATGTGAATCGTGACTTTTCAATCCATGTAACTTACGATTCTTCAAGTCAACACACCTAGAGATGTTACTTGAATACCCATCAGATACCTTAACATTCTTTAAAATTCTAAGGAATGTATCTTTATCCCTATTTTTCATTGTAAAAATTTTCAGAGGATACTTTTCATTCTCATATGGCTAGAGATCATGTTTTATGTTCATTGCTTATAAGTCTTAGCAAGCATTGAGATGATCCATCGACTTTCCATGCTCGTTAAGCAAAGTGAAAATCAAATTGTCACAAACATTCTTCTCAATATTCATCACATCAAGATTATGCCGCAACAAATTAAATTCTCAATATGAAAGTTTGAAGAATATAATTTTTTTCTTCCATTGTTGCATTCCGATTTTGCTTGATGATGCACTTTGAACCCGTTTCCCACTATCATTCTAATGACGAACCTTTCCAAATTCTGTTTCATCATTTAAAAGTTGTGTCAATATTTTAGAACCGTTTAACAACTTTGGAGGTGGTCTACGATCAATGAAACCATTAAACTTTGATCCGTTCAGTCGAAATCTATGAGATGCATCGAGAAATCTTCGATGGCACAAAAAGAACCATTTTATACTATGAGCTAGCCATTTGGGATCAAAATCAAAGTTACAAACAAGACAATCCAAACTCATGTATGTGTTCCAACCATATAAATTCCCAAGCCCAGGTAAGTCACTAATAGTCCACATTAAAGTAGCATGGATTTTGAACATTGTCTTAGAGGAGGCATCAAATGTCTCAAAACTGTTGCTCCACAAATCTAGTAATTCTCCAATTAAAGGATGCAAGTATACATCAATATCATTTCCGGGAATTTGTTTTCTAGGAATAATCATCGAAATTATAAAAGACATTTGTTGCATACACATCCACGAAGGCAGATTGTAAGGGATCAAAACAACTGCCAAATGCTATAACTGGTACTCAAAGTCCCAAATGGGTTAAATCCATCGGTAGCCATTCCCAATAAAAAATTCCTAAAATCAGCTGAGAAATCTGGATGTAATGAATCAAATTTCATCCACGATTGTGAATCTCATGGATGTCTCATTAACCCATCATTGTTATTATCTACAGAATGTCACTTCATGTGTTCGGAAGTTTTTGATGACATGAATACTCTTTGCAATCGAGGCTTTAAAAGAATGTAATGAAAAACCTTTGCAGGTGTGTTCCTTTTCTTCTTCTTCATGAAATTATGTTGATTCAGACTTCCAACATCACCCATTTACTGCCATCTAGAATAAGAATATTTTTTACAATCCTTTCTACTTGAATCCTCTCGCCAATAAAGCATACAATCATTGGGACATGCATGTATTTCTTTATAATTCAGACCAAGCCTGTTAACAAATTTTTTCATATCATAAAAAGACTCAGGGATGTTTGCTTCAGGAAATGCATCACGCAACAATTCCAATATCATGGACATTTTGTTATTTGTAATTCCACATAGACATTTGATATGGTACAAATTTAGCATAAAATAAAGTTTTGAATATTTCAAACATTCACTATACAACTCTTGATTTTCATCGTCAACTAAATCATGGAATATATTTTCCTCAGTGAAGTTTTCTCTTACATTAGTCTCCATATAATTAAGATGAATATCCAATGATATGTTACAATCTTGATATGGTTGTCCTACAGTGTCAAAAACATCACTTGTCTTGTTGCTATTTGTATCACCCTAATCTGGTTGTTCTAATATGTTTTGATGTTGATAGTGGTATCTTTCAGTGTCTAATTCATCATTTATATGGTTTTTCATTTCATTTTCCATTGCCGACGAAGTTGGGAGGTCATTATGTGGATTAACATCAGTGCTCAACCTTTCTGTAACATTCAATTATCCATGCCAAATCCAACGCAAATATTGACCAGGGAATTGCTTCAATATTAAATCTTCATAAAATTCATCTCTCTTCAACCATCTTCTAAATTTACATTTAGGACATAGAAATCTTATTCTCCCTTCAACGGATCGATTGGAAATTTCAAAATATAAAAACTTATTCAAAACCCTTAATATACTGAGGTGTATTCCTCATTAATGTGATCCAGCTTTTATTAATGTATATCATAATGTGCCTACACAATAAAAAAAATTAAAACACATAACTATTGCTAAATAGGGAAAGAGATTCATATATACTAGTTGAAATAATATATAAATATGTTACATAAGGTTTTCCTATATGATCCATGGGGTGGATTTACTAATAAATTACATGTTATTCAGCTAAAGGAAGAACTGATTAAATCCAAAAAATGGATGAAATAAGTGATGTAATAATTATTTCAAGTCTCATTTGATATAAAATATGATCAAAAAGTGTCATGGCTGATCATGAATCATTAATTGGTGTTAAGAAACCACTTTTTTTCTTCAAAACTTGATCTATAAGTTTCATGCTGAAGTAAAGTCACTTGTTTAATCTAGAATTACATAAAAAAGGTATTATTCTAGAATAAAAAGAGGTTTCCAAGTCTTAACTTAGAGAATCAATGATGTCATATTGAATTTGGTTTATAACAAAGGATATCAAGCATTGAATTTAGTAGAATTAGACCACTAATAAGAATAAAAATTTAGAGGAGGAAGTAGTTATTCCCTTACTATCATTAGTGTGGTTTCAGTGTGATTGGTAATTTGTTATTGACATGGTGAATCTAATTTTGAATTTAAATTGATATTGTGAAAAATGATTAATGTGGATGATAAAGACACTGCTTACAGTTCCATTCCCTAGGTATCTCACCCCTACCTAAGTAATAAATGTCTATCAGGGTCCATATTCCTAACTCATAAGGTTTGGAGACCCTATCATTATCCATATAGTCCATATTGATTGCTCATCGAGCAAAGGAACCTAACTTGGTTCCATACTGGGTCATTCATATGTTCTCATAGATTATCATACCATAGATGACCATTACCCCACCATCCCATAGCCTCGCCCCTAGAAATTTCTTTAGGAGATTATCAATTACCTAAAACAAGACCTTTATAGATAACTTGAACCGTAAATACATGGTGGACACCCTATTGGGGTTTTAATTTCTCTATAGCTAAGCCTCTCACATATATAACATAGCCATCAATGGTTGTATAATCAATGCATCATACTAAAGGGAATTCTATGAACCCAACATGAATCTCTATCCTCATGTCTCATAAGGTAAATAACTCATTGATCCCATTCATGTCACATACCCACCTACATGAAATTTCAATCCACACAATAAATGCATAACCATATCCTATGGTAATATTAGTCATAAACTACCTTGACCATAGAGTTACCCCCTTAAGAAATCTCATTCCATCCTCCTTAAAGACATCTCTAGGAACTAACACCATCTCAATCCCCTAACTCATAAAATTACAACATATATTATAAAGTAATAATAATTAATTAAGAGAATTAATCCATATTAATCCATTTAGTCATACTTTAGGGACATCTCATAAATTATGTATCCTCACGGTAACTTCATGCAATGGGGTATGGATCACTCTTGGAACACCTCTGAGCTCATTTCAAAACAAAAACCATATATATGAAATCAATCCATTAAATGAATTCATCCAAATTTGATGATAAACCAAAATAAATTATGGCAATGACCCAACAATAATGAAACTACATAAAACCTTATGCATTTTTCCTCCACAATATTCTTCTAACCATTACACACAAAAAATCCACCGTAATAGGATTATCCCACTGGAGGCAAGGGAGGGGAGCATACCTAGGGTACAAACTCCATGGGGTCGGGGGAGAAGCCGACGTCGCAGGTGTCAGGGGAAGAAGTGGGGTTAGCTGCGACTGATGGTGAGGTCACCGACGACACGGGAGGGCAGCGGAGGGGAGCAGAGCTAGGGTTCACGATCATCGGGGGTAGAAGCCTCGTGGAATCTGGGGGAGAGATCATTGGCTTGTGTGTGTGTGGGGGGAGTGTCGTCGATGTAAAAAACTAAATGGGTTTCACGGTGGTTTTTAATAAACCGCCGCTAAAAAACCGCCGCTAAAGGTGTTTTATGTTGTAGTGTGGTTACTTTATTTGATACTGGAGATTCCCACTTGTTTATATCTATCCATTTTATTGACATGTTTAACCTTCCAATATAACTCACGTCCTTTGTTATGGAGTTAGAGACACCTCTTTGGAAGAGGAAAGAGAAGGAGTTTTGGTGTCCTTCTAATGAGCTATCGATGGCTGATGTGAATCTGGTATGGGATTTTATGGTTCTTGATTTGGATATATTTGGCATTATCATCAGGATGGATTGGCTTGTTTCTCATCATACTGAGGCTGATTTTTATCATTGACATGTCTTGTTTCTTGTGGCCAATGGGAGAACATGAGTGTTTCAAGGAGAGTGGGATCTAAGGTCTGGTTGTATAGGACCTTCTCGGCCAGAGCTTAGGAGTTTATTATCTACTGTAGTGGTTGTGCCCAATGAAGTTTCTTTTGTTGTTGATCTTCCCACCATTTTTCAGGCTTTTCCTGACATTCTCCCAAATTATTTCTCTAGGATTCATCTATAGAGAGATAAAGGTAGAGTTTATGATTCACCTGAATCCAGAGATGTAGTCAATATCGATACCTTCTTATTGAATGTCACCATCAGAGCTAAAAGAGCTCAATATTTAGTTAGACAACCTGATGGAATAGGGTTTTTTCTCTCCCTAGTGTTTCACCTAGGGAAGTACTAGTGCCATTTTCCAAGAAGGTAGAAGGTTCACTTCAACTGTGTGTGGACAATTGAAAGTTGAGTAATAATTAAGAAAAAGTATCCTTTTCCTCGTGTGGATGATTTGTTTAATCAGTTAATGGGGGGGAATAGTTTTTTGAAGATTGGTCTTTGGTCAGGTTATCATTAGCTCAGGGTTTGAGAGTATTATATACTGAAGAAAGATTTCAGGAGCAAGTATGGGCATTATAAATATCTTGTGATCCCATTTGGTCTAATTAACTCTCCTTCAGTTTTCATGAATTTTATGAATTAGATATTCCATCAGTATCTCAACAATTTTTTAGTATTGTTCATGGATGAAATTTTGGTTTATTCAATATCCGAGTGCTAGCATGTGCACTATCTAAGTTTGGATTTTGAAATACTAAGGAGTCACCATTTGTATGGAAATATTTTGAAATGCAACTTTTGGATTCAAGAAGTGAAATTATTAGGGCACATGATTTCTAAGCATGGACTATCAATTGATCATGAGAAGGTAAAGGCTATCTTGTCATGGGAAGATCAACAAAATGTCTTTGAGATTCAAAGATCCCTTGGTATTGTTGGATACTACCGATAGTTCATCAAGGATTTATCTAAATTGGTGTCACCTTTAACTACTCTTACTAAGAAAGAATATAAATTCATATGGGATGCAAAGTGATAGTCTTCTTTTGGTGGGGTAAAAATACTTCTGACATTAGATCCAATTTTTATCTTACTTAAGCTTGGTAAGGGGTATGTGTTTTTTGTGTGATGATTATGCCATTGGTTTGAGTTGTGTGCTCATGCAGGATAATCATGTGATGGATTACAGTTCTCTTTAGCTTTGACCACATGATAATAATTACCCCACTCATGATTTAGATCTTTCAATAGTTATGCATGCACTTAAGTTTTGGTAAAATTATATTTTTAGGGAAAAGTTTTCAATTTTTTATGACCATAATAGTTTGAGCTATATATTTTCTAAAAAAAACACTTGAATCATAGATAGAGATGATGAGTGGAATACCAATATAAGTTTTACTTCGATATCACCTACACAATGGGGAAGGGGAATGTTGTTGTAGATTCCCTCAGTAGGAAAGTGACATCACAAGATGTTTTGGAATCTAAGAAAGTGTGAAACCTTATGTGGATTTTTTCTCTATTGCATCCAGATTCTTGAGAGGATGTTTTTGGTATGATTCTGACTAGAGTTTAGTTATCATCATCTTTCCTTGATTATATTTTGTAGATTCATTAGTAGGATGATGAGTTCATAGGAATTCAAGAAACCCTATATGGTGGGGAGACCGTTTTAGGTTGGTCTCTCTTCAGATAATATTTTTAGTTTTGAAGATCGGTTTGTCATTCTAGAATCTGAGAGGAGTTCAGTTTTGTTTGATTATCATAGATCTTCATGGTTCATTCATCTAGACACTATGAAAATCTATTATGACATGATACAGAGATTCTGGTGGCTGGGTATGAAGTGTAACAGTATTGATTTTTTTTCCAACTGTTACACTTGGAAATAGATTAAGGCATAGAATTTGAAATATTCTGTTTTTATATAGCCTCTTCTAGTGTAGATTTTGAAATGGGATGAGGTATCCATGGGTTTTTTTCTGGATTAACACAGACTCACCAAATGAGGAATGTTATCTAGGTGGTGATTAATCAGTTGACAAAGTCATCTGATTTAATTCTGATCAATAACACCACAAAATATTAACATATAGGTAATATGTATGTGTAGGAAATTATGAGGTTAAATGGAGTTCCTTCTTCCATTTTTTATGATAGGGATCTTAGGTTTACTTTGAGGCTCTATAAGAGTCTTTAAGAGGTTATGGAGACTAAATTTTGATTTTTTAAAGCTTATCATCCATAGATAAATGGTTAGATGCAATGTGTTATTCATATTTTTGAGTATATGCTTCATTCTTGTGTCTTGGATTTTAGTGGATCTTAGGATAACCATCTAGCACTGATTGAGTTTACTTATAACAACAGTTATTAGTCATTAATCAGAATTAATCCTTTTGAGGTGTTTTATGGTCTCCCATGTAGATCACCTCTTTGTTGGGAAGAGGTGGGTGAAGCTTCTTTGAAGGGAATGAGTTTGGTTTAGGATATGTTTTTGAGGATTCGGGATATATGTCAGCGTCTGGTTATAGAATAGAGTCAACAGAAGTCTTATACGGATCAATGGTGTTGTCCTTTGGAGTTTTCCATAGGTGACAAGGTTTTATTGAATGTTTCTCCTCTAATGAATCACCATCAACATGGAAAACATGTAAATTTGGCTTCAAGATATGTTGGACCATTTGACATCATTGAGTGGCTTGGGTAGTTTGCTTATCGGTTGGCATTGTTGTCTCAGTTGATAGTAATTCATGATGTTTTCTAAGTATCAATGCTCAGGAAATACCATCATGATCCCTCTCATGTTTAGAGTTAGGAAGATATTGAGTTAGATTCATATGTTTCTATTGTTGAGCATCCAGTAGAGATCATTGACTCTCAAGTGAAATTCTTGCATGGGAAGTTTATTCCATTGGTAAGAGGTTATGGCGACATAGATCATATTCTTATGAGACTTGGGAGCATGATTCATTGATGAGGGAGCAACGACCTCACTACTTTTCCAGACTTCATTATTCTACATGACTTCTCAAGGATAGAAAGTCTTATGGTGGGGAGTTTTTAACATCCCATTACCCACTTTCTGGTATTTTCCTTCCCTTTTCATGTTTGCCTCTTTAATTGGGTTCATTTCAGGACTCCTAGGGATGGATAACATTTACTAGAAAAAATGACATAATGTTCAGGGATGTATGTTTGTTTTAATTAATGGAGTACAAGTATAAATATTTTAATGGATTTGTGAGGTTCTCTCTAAGTTCAAAGAACACCTGAGATGGTTTGATGTTTTCATGTAAGAATCTATAGTTTTTACAGTCTACAGGAGAAATACATGTCATGTAATGGGAGTACATGACATGTAAGTATTGTATGGAAGATTCCATGAATCTGGTACACAATGTGAAGGGAGTACACATTGTGTATATATTACACACCATGAAATGATAAAATATCAATTTTTAATAAAAAGGTGATAGATTTTTGGCATATCCAGACACTGTGGATTATATGACATGTAAAGGGGTTACACTCCTTGTAACTATAGAGAGGTTGGATTTTAGGGTGCTGTATTTTTTGATTTTTCATTCATTCTTCCAAAACCATCCTTGTTCTTGACCTAGAGACCTTCTTCAGGGATTTTGGGAGTCTCTATTTGATACTAATTGATTTATTCGACAATTGATCACCATTGATGTTGGATTTCATTTCTCTGGGTGAGTAATCCTTTTTGATTCTTCATTTCCTTGATTGTGGTAGTGCCACTATGCTTTGATATCAGATATTTTTACCCATGGTGTTTTTTCCTCTTTTTTCTCTCTAGATACATTATGTGATCTCATTTTAGGGGTTGTTTCATTTGATAGTTGTGGTGTAATGGGTGTGCGTTCTTGAGGTATGTGTTCTTTACTCTTCTTCGCCAACAATTTTGTTAAATTTAATCAATTCTAAGAGGTGTAGATCTATTATAGGACCTCTGTTATCATTTTTGGATCCTTTTTTAGTGGATTCAGTTGCAGTCATGTGCGACCTGAGTTTTGAGGTAGGTGGTTTCATCTCTAGCCTGTGACGGTGAACTTCATTGCTCCTATTTTTGATAAATTATTTTATTAAATAAAATGGAATTATATGACTCACTTGTTTTGTGTGTGTGAAATTAGGTTTTTATAAAAAATGGGTTTCCTCTAGTTTTACTAAATAGAATAGGGTTTTAATAGCATTTTGAAATGGTTTTGTGAAATGGTTTTCAAATTATGGTTTGAATGAAATGGTTTGATGAAATGGTTTGGAAAATAGAGCACATGGGAAGTCTTAGGTACTTAAGTGGAAGGTGTAGTAATAATTCTCATCCACTGTCAGGGGGGTTGCTCATGGGGCTTTCCTTTTCTCCCTAAGACCATTTTTCTAGGGACTTGTTAGACCTGTTGGGAGGTTCAATTTTTGGGGTGTTCCTTTTCTCTCTATACTCGATGCATATGTCTAATGACTTGATGAGTATATGATTATCTATGTTAGGTATGAGTGTCTATGATATCCTAACCCGATATGATCCCTGGAATGATGTTACCTATGCTTCTGCTTTTGGTTTGTACTATTTTGTTGCACTACCTTGGATTTGATGTGATATGTGATGAATGGTTTTTTTGACATGATATATCAGCTGTGATATTTTGTTATGAAATGATTTGAAACTAATTTACCTACTTTATTTGGAAATGTAGAAAAAGGGGAAATTAAACTATTTTCCATGCTTTCTATATAAAAACTATTATCATTCCTTATTTTTAAAAAACTGAGTGTGGTTGGATTATTATTCAGAGACTTTATATAGAACACCTGGTTAAACCCTATTGAGAATATTAGATCGCATCTTGTGTATCCCTTTAGCAGTGTGTAGATCTGGTTATGTCTTGCAATGCAGGGAAAGGCAAGGTGCCACAGTGAGGTGATAAGGTTTTCTATCTATTGAGTTGAGTATATGGTGATGAGATGGTGGGAGTCTACCCATGTTATCACATGGATTAGATGGATTTTTTTTCCTGATTTTATTAGTCCTTTGTGGTTAGAACTATTCTTGAAGATTTTTTCTACTCTTGAGTTGTTTGGTTTCCACAGTTGTTTTCAGTTATGGAATATATTTATCTTTTCTGCTATTGTCTTTGGTGTGTATATATCCCTTGTTGTTGCTTTAGGTTGGGTGAAATCGCTCCCTATGATTATTGTTTGATGCTCTGGTGCTAGTGGCCGTCCCATGGGGATCGGGAATGCCCTTTGGGTATGTGACGGGTCGGGTTGGGTATTATTTTGAGAGGGTATTCAGGTTGGTTTATTACAGTTATGCAAAACATAAAGGTGGGAGGCTCCTTCTTTGTAATGGTAATTATAAAATCATTTATTTTTGAAATTACTTCACCCACAAGACTCTCAATGTGATGAGATTTTGGTAGACAAATGCTTTCCACATAGGGTCGGTAGTCGGTACAGAATTCAATAGTATCTTCAAAAATATATCACTCTACTACAAATATTTCTGGTTAACTTTGATTTTTGACATACCCTTTCAAAATATTTATATATCATTCAATGGGGTATACACATCTATAATGTTCAAGACTACATAGTATAATCTCTCTTACCAAGTAAACCATCAAGTGAACCACCATATCAAATAATTCCAATATGAAGAACATATCCAATTCACATAATATGACAACAATTTCCTTTTCTATAGAAATTTCATGGAGTCTGTAATTTTTCTGCATATAAATTTGAAAAATAAATAGTGTCTAGTTAATGTATTAAATACATTCTTTAAAAAAATGCAATTTAAAGCTACAAACATTATATCTTGCATAAAAACATGACAATCATGTAATTTTAGACCCTTTAAATTTAAATTAGTCATTAAAACATTATTCTTGATCTTTGATGAATACCCCTATAGAACGTTTACATCATTCAAGAAGTTGAAAAACTAATATCTAACTTGTATGCAATGAGTGTAAGTAGTTGGAGGAAGAAAAATATATTTTTGGCACTTTATTGGTGCCAAATCTTCCCATATTCCCATGTCAGTCATGTCTAACCTAGCCTTAATTCCATCTTTTATTTTGCTGGGTGCATTTAGTAACATGCCAATGATGTTATCACATAAATTTTTTTCAACATGCATAACATCAATAAAATGTATAACATACAAACAATTATAGTTTGGTAATTCAAAAAAAATTGATCACTTTTCTAAGTAGTTTTTGTTAGGTTTTTCTTAAAGGATTACCAAAAGAAGTTTTCATACCTTTTAATTTCTTAAATAATTGATCACCTATTACTAGAGAGAGTGTTGTACATTATTTTGAACTCCCATCGAATGATATCATACAAGATCAATACTTATGTCATTGGGGTAGAAATATACAATTTTATAGAAACATACTCTTCAATTAATACTTTAACCTAATTTACGGTGTACCTTATTCACAAATGGGATTTCCTTGAGTTCCTTTAATGCTATATCCTAAAAAATTTCTATAAAATGTAAAGTTATTTATCATTCCATACAACATGGATCTCAATGTGAAATATTCATTTTTGTAATCTTCATACAATGTAAAACTTGAATCCCAAAATAATTTCAAATATTCAATCAATGGAGAAAAATAAACATCAATAACATTACCCAGTTTTTTTTTGTCCTGATATAAGTAGAGGTAACAAAATGTATTTTCTTTTCATGCATAACCATAGTGGAAAGTTATAATTTACCAACATAACTGGACATGTACTAGGAGTACTGCTTTGAAAACCAAAAGGATTCAATCCATCGTTATATAGTGAAAGATGAAGGTTTCTTAGATCATTTCCAAATTCAGGATACTCATGGTCAATTCTCTTCCACTTAAAAATGTCTGTCAGGTGAAAAAAGTTTCCCATCACTATTTTTTATATTGTATGCTACATCAATTGTATTGTAGTATCCTAAATTTCATATAGGCACCTAAAACTTGGAAATATTGGAATGTACCATACAAATTCATCTTTCTTGTATCGAGAATCACCACACTTTGGGACCTTTTAATTGATTTGTGGCCTTGCAAAATAGTAAATAGTAATTTAGAATGACATGTATTCTTTTAGAGATTTTTCCCATTGAACATAGCATTAGTTTATCATTATATGTTCAGTAAGGACACTCATTATCTTCTAGGAGCATATTATTCAAGAGAGAAAGTAGTTTAGTAAAACTAGAGTCTCTCTATCAATTTCTAGCTTTTAAATTATATAGCTTTATTATGGCTGACAATGCTGTATATTTAGTCCAACCAACATACAATGACATCGTATAACAACTCTTTAACTTCTAAAACAATTTTGGAGAATCAAAATGTTCATCTTATACTGTTATTGTCATTTCCTCGATATGGTCTTCATTATCATTCACACCTATAATAACATCCTCAATATGGTCTTCATCATTGTCCACACTTATAATCATATCAGATGATCCATAAAACATTGTCTTATCCCAATCTCTAGATACATTCATTTTCACCCATGTTTATTCAAACATTTATAACTTTGATATATTTCTTGACAGATCAAGTGTTCTTACAACTCCTCTAGACTAATTAGTATTGAATAAAAATTGCATAAACACAAACAGAGGATTTTAAAAGGGTCATATGCATGATCTTTTGCAGGCTTGATGAACTCTTTTACCCCATACTGATACTCTTGTTATAGAATTGAAATCCATAAATTCTCTATTCATATCAATCATATTTGATTTAGTAATACTAATATTTAAAAAAATAAATAAACACACATAAAGTATGATCTTGGAACCCATAAAAGGTCATTCTTAAAGAATTATTTGAGCTACATGAAGCCATTATTCTGAGATAATAATAGTCCAATGATGGGTATACAGATTGTTTTGTAGTGGTGAAAATCATTAAAGGAAATGAATGTGTGATATCTATAAAATTAAAAAGAATCTAATTAAATTTTCATTTATTAAAAAAAATAGAGATATGTTGTAGGATTAATTTGATGACATCTCATGATTAAATAGAAAAACAATATCAAAAAAAAATCAAGCAATTGAAATCAACAAGAGGGAGGAGTTTGTGTTTATTCATTTCTTCACTTGATAGGTGGTGTTTTAGTGAAAATATTCTTAGAAGCTAAAGTTAATCTTTTTTTTCAATGATGAAAACACTGATAGGACCCAATCACATGGTCTTGAGAACCCAATGTTTGAAGAAATTATAGAATTTAAATCAAATGAACCAAAAGTATCAAGCTAGGGTTCCCATGTTCCATTATCATTTCAGAAAGTTCACATTTTATCAAAGGGGACTTTCAACAAACCATGCTAAGTAATTCAATTCATTAAACACCATATGCCACTTTAAAACATTACATTTATTAAATCAAAGTAAAAACTTTTAAGCAACCCAAGAGGAATAAAAACCATCACTATCATAATAAAAAGGATTTAAATAATCAAATAACCTAATATAAAACATGGAATGAAAGTAAAACAATTCATTCAGGGAATTTTATTTTGGAAGGACTACCAACTTTTAAAAATACCATTTGGAGAATCCCATTTTTAAGAACAACATTTAAAAACCAATTTCAAAATGTAGAATTTGATTTCATGAACCACCCTTTGTCCTTACACATGTATGAATTTATAAATATAGAAACCACTCACCCCGTTTCACATATTCACACATCATTGTGTGAAGATATGAAATAATGTATCTATATTTATATCTATATAGTCTTCATTTAATTCCTTCATTAACAAGAAATACCAAAAACCTCTGTTTCTTTGACTTGGTAAAACACTGTATAAATCAACTATCATTTTCATAAACTACAAAATCATTTGAGCCTGCATCAAGAACCTTTAAATGACTTAAAGTACCATTAATTATTAGAGAATGAATACCAATATCAAGAAGATAATACAGTGTTAAATACTAAGCATGTAGTGTAGCAGGTTAGAGTTCAAAAATAGTAGAAGAGTCAAGCATCACAATGATCATTGTGTTTTATTTATTTTATTATCTATAGTGTTAGAGAAATGACATATCTTATGCCAACATAGTTATACTTTGGTGGTAATGTAAGATGTTTTGGGTTGTTTCGTAATATAAACTTCTGACGGCATGTAAGCAATTGATGCCACCCATGTTTTGGTTATATCATAATGTAAAATTCTTTTGTATATGACAGTTCATTCTATATCCATAATCCATGTGCATAACCCATGTGTTTATGCCATATCACATGTGTAAAATATATTACAAATCGACATGCATAAAAAAATAAGACTGTTAAAAATATTAAAAAATATTAAAAAAATAAAAACTTATTAATTCCATTACAAGATAAAATTATTAAGAACAAACTTATAACAAAAAAATAAAGCATATTAATAAAGTGTATGTGTATAAGTATCCAAAGGATCATGATATAAATTTTAACAAGTGCTATACCTATAAAAAATCAGAACAAATCATACAAACTAAATTAAAACCATTTCATAATTCCTATAAAAATTACAAAATAATCAGGATATTTTAAAATGATTGGGGTTCTTTTTCTTCGAATGGAAGTAAATGAACAGAATTATTTGATTTTAATCCATGGTAGAAGGAGAGATACTTGGAAATTTGAGAATAATAACATATTTGCACTGTAAAAACTCTTCCAACTTATCATCTACAGTCACCACCATACATAATAAATAGGAAGAGTTTTTATGGGGCAAAACTAGGAGATCCATGTAATCAGATTGAGAAATAATGATGAATGAGGGAAAATGAACTTGAGGGAGAGGGGTAGAATGAACCAATAATGGATCAAGGCAGGGGATATTGGGTGGAGAATCAACATGGTAGATCGAGTACAAAAATTATCATTGCATGCGCTGTTCAAACCATTTAGAAAAATTAAAAACAAACAAATATTTTAGATGGGGAGTGATGGATCACAAGTGATCACATACCTTGGCATTGATTCGTCCGAAATGATCAAGGGAGAATGACTATATAGATTCGGTTTCGTATGAGCTTGAATAGTGTGAGCACGAAGAACCTGATTAGGGTTATATTTAAAAGATCAAGAATTCTCTTATCAGTGCTTTAACAAAAGTGCTGATAATGAGTGGTTTTATCAGTACTAAAATAATATGCATTGATAAAACACATCTTTATTAGTGTTTTCTTAGCATTGATAAAAATAATTCTTTATTAGTGCTAATAAAGTGCACATAAAGACATAATTTTAATAATGTAATTAAAAAATTTAAATGTATATAATTATAAAGAAATATAAATGTATATAATTATAAATAAATATTTAAATAATTGTAAATATGAATTTATAAATATACCAACACTACCGAAAAAACAACTTTTTGCGATGGGTCAGCCTCTTGTTGCAAATAGTCTGTCGAGAGAGACTATTTGCAATGAGAATCATATCCCATTGCAAATAGTCAGTTAAAAAAGACTATTTATGAGGGGAAGATATTCTCATCACAAATACCTTTGGCACGCAGTGCACACCAAACCATGAGAAGTCTATTTGTGATGATAATGTACCCCTGTTGCAAATACTATATCGTCATTTTTGTTATTTGTGACAGGAGTTTAATCCCATCCCAAATGTTGTGTCATCGGGAAGATATTTGTGACGGGACCCATCACAAATATTTTCCATCATTTTTTGTTATTTGTGATGAGATTTTCTCCAATCACAAATAAAATTTTGGCAGAAGATATTTGTGACAAGTCCCGTCATAAATACTTTTAGTAACCGCCACTGTAATTAATGCTGGTGGAACTAATTGTGACGAGACCCATCACAAATAATAGTATTTGCGATGAGAATCCCATCGCAAATGATCTAACCTATATATACCCCGCCCAAATTTTTTTCCATTCCACTCTTCTCTAGATTTCTCTCTCATTCTCTACTCTCGTATTCTTCTCTTTACACTTTTCAAAGTTTTAAATTTCACAGCAGAGCAACTTTCAAGCTTTACATCAAATGAAAGATTCAGTTTTATGGTATTTATTTAATATTTTTATTTTTTATTAATTTTTTTTATTCTATATTAGTAATAATTATTTTTAATTAGCGATATTTAGATTTAAATAGAATTGGTTATTTTTATTTTGCATTAATTAGTTTTAGGAATATTTTGTTTTAATTAGCAGTAATGTTTTTAATTAAAATTAAATAGTTTTAATTTGTAATAATTTGGTTCAATTATTAGTAATTTGTAATAATTATTAATAATTATTAATAATTAGTAATAATTAGTAATAATTAGTAATAATTAGTAATAATTAGTAATAATTAATATTAATTAGTATTAATTAGTACAAATTTGTAATAATTTGTAATAATTAGTAGGAATTAGTAGTAATTAGTAGTAATTAGTAGCAATTAGTAGCAATTAGTATTAATTAGTAATAATTAGTAGCAATTAGTACTAATTAGTATAAATTAGTACTAATTAGTAGCAATTAGTACTAATTAGTAGCAATTAGTACTAATTAGTAGCAATTAGTACTAATTAGTAGCAATTAGTACTAATTAGTAGTAATTAGTAGTAATTAGTAGCAATTAGTAGTAATTAGTAGCAATTAGTAGTAATTAGTACTAATTAGTAGTAATGAGTAATAATTAGTAGTAATTAGTAATAATTAGTAATAATTAGTATTAATTAGTATTAATTAGTAATAATTAGAAATGATTAGCATTAATTAGAATTGATTAGCCTTAATTATCATTAATTAGCATTAATTAGTATTAATTAGTAATAATTAGTAATAATTAGTAATAATTAGTAATAATAAGTATTAATTAGTAATAATTAGTAATAATTAGTAATAATTAGTAATAATTTGTAATAATTAGTAATAATTAGTTAAAAATAGTAATAATTAGTAATAATTAGTAATAATTAGTAATAATTAGTATTAATTAGTAATAATAATTATTAATAATGAGTAATAATGAGTAAGAATGAATAAGAATGAGTAATAATGATAAATATGAGTAACAATGAGTAACATTGATTAATAATGAGTAATAACGAGTAAAAATTACTAACAATTAGTAGTAATTAGTAATAATTAGTAAAAATTAGTAACAATTAGTAACAATTAGTAATAATTAGTAATAATTTGTAATAATGTGTAATAATTTGTAATGATTTTTAATAATCTGTATTAATCTGTAATAATTAGTAATAATTTGTCATACATAGTAATAGTTAGTAATAGTTAGTAATAGTTAGTAATAATTAGTAATAAATCATAATAATTTGTAATAATTAGTAATAATTAATATTAATTAGTAATAATTAATATTAATTCGTAATAATTAGTATCAATTAGTATTAATTAGTATTAATTAATATTAATTAGTTTTGTCCTTTTATTATATTAAATTAATTATAAACAATTATATATTATATATTTTTAGAGAAATATGGGGCAAGAAAGTCGACAATAGTATTTATTACATAATCACATTTGTATAAATCATCATAGGAATCCAAATAGTTCTGGTATAAATCTTGTATATATTGAGGGTGTTGAATCTTTTTTATCATTTTCATCATCAAAAGTAAAATTTGTTTCAAAAGGGTCAATTAAGTGTCCATGTAAGAAATGTGATCTGAGGAGGTTTGACACATTTGACAACATTGGGGGTCATCTATTACGTTTTGGTTTTATAAAAGATAATGTTTTTTGGTATCAGCATGGTGAACCCAGTTTTGTAGAAGATAATAATAATTTGGTTCTAGATCCATCATAGTTTCAAAATTTAGTACATGATGTGGTTGGTCCATCTTTTCAACAAGCTGAAACTCAGGATGATATTGATTTAACTTCTGAATTAGAACCATACCAATTTTATGATTTGTTGAAGTCCACTGAGGATTCCTTATATACCAGTTGTAAGATAATAAAATTTGAAGCAGTTACAAAATTTATGGCTATTAAATCAGATAATGGAATGTCAAATAATAGGTTAGATCAGATATTCTCTTTGGTTAATGTACTGTTACATGAAAAAAATGTGTTTTCTATAAATTTATATAAGAGAAATGGGTTCATTCATAATTTGGGTCTATGTTATCAAAAGATTTATGCATGTTCAAATGACTGAATCTTATGTTATGGTGAAAATGAGTCATTAGTTAGTTTTCCTACATGTGGAAAATCAAGGTACAAAGAGGCTCAACTAGGGAAGTCTGGATTGATTCTTATAAAATAGTTGAGGTATTTCCTACTTACACCTATATTACAACATTTATTTTTGTCTTGAAACATAATTTCATTGATTTCATGAAAAAAACCAATATTTCAATTGATAAAATCTTAAATCATCATGCTGATGGTGATTAATGGAAATATTTTGACCAAGTACATTCGTATTTTACTTCAGAAGCTCAAAACATACAATTGAGTATTTCTACCAACGATTTCTATCAATTTGGTTCTTATGGTAGTCAATATTCTTGTTGTCCTGTCTTTATAAATTCGTACAATTTACCTCTTTAGATGTTGATGCATGATCCATATATCATTTTGACCTTATTAATTCTATGAAATCTAAAAAATAATATCAATGTTTATTTTGAAGCCATTTATTGATGAGTTAAATTTATTATGGAGTAATGGTGTTAGTACATATGATGTTATTGAAAAATAAAATTTCTTAATGAAAGATACATTAATGTTGAAAATTAATGACTTCCTAGAAAATGAAATATTATCTGGCTGGATTGCGCATGGTCTAAAATCATGTCTATACTATATGATAGGAAAAAAGTGTTTATGCTCATCAATGGAATAAAACCTTGTTTCTTCAACTGTCATCAAATATTTCTTCCTACCGATCATCCTTTTCAGAGGAACAAATATCATTTCTGAAAAGGTAAAATTGAAATGGATGAAACTCCAACAACGATATCATGTATTGATTTAAAATTCATTGTCTCTTAATTACCTCCCAATACCTTAGGACTAATTATAACCAACAAAAAAATATGGCTTTGAGAAAGAGCACAATTGAATGAAACAAGTCATTTTGGGATCTGCCATATTGATCTGATTTGTTGGTCCATCACATGTTAGATGTCTTGCATATCAAGAAGAACTATTTTGATAATATATTTTATATAGTTTTGGACACACCTAATCTTGTCCAAATTTGCAGGCGACCATAACTTGAACTGTTTGAAAATGAAAAATCATAGAAGTTAATAAAGCTAAAATTGGCTTATATAGTTTCCAAAGAAAATCGTTTATTATTTTGTTAGTGGATTACCAATTTGAGGCTTCTAGATATTTATGTTTCAAATTTGGTTAGATGTATCAGAAATGGTCATATTAATAGATTAAAAAGTCACGACTTACATGTTACAATGGAAAGACTTATACCAATCAGAATTAGAGGTTTGTTGAATTATATAATTTGGGAATTGATAATAGAAATATCATATTTTTTTTGAGACATTTGTGCGATGAAAAAAAAACTATGATGCACTAAGTAGACTATAAGAAGATGTTGTTTTAATTTTATGTAAATTGGAAAAAGTGTTCCCACCGACTTTCTTTGATTCAATGGAATATTTGATATTACATTTTCTGTATAAAGAAAAACGAGGAGGTCTCATAAAGTTATGATGGATGTACCTATTCAAGAGATGCATTCAGAAATTGAAGAAAAAGGTACATAACAAAGCATCGATTGAAGGATCAATTACATAAGATTATTTGTAGGAGAAAATTTCTTCCTTCCACTCTCATTATTTTTAATATGAATATACCTCAAAACATAACTATATGGGCTATAATGAGGGAAATGTTTATGATGAAATTAATAATCAATTATTAATTTTTAATCAACCCAAACTTGGCTTCGGTGGAGTTTATGAATGATGGATTTTAGATGATGAACATCACATGGCTCATATATATGTTATGCTCAAATGTGAATAAATGAAATAATTTGTAATGTGAGTGCTTCTATCACTTATTTTATATTTTTTAAGTAAATTAATATTTTATTATTTTAGATTATATGACAATCATATCAAGAAATAGTTTCCACAAATTACAGTAGATTCTCTTGAAACGTCGACAAAATAATTTTTCCTACTGGTTTCAAAAACTGGTAAAGTAAATTTTTTATGGTTTAACATATAAAATCAATTATTACTTGTTATATTGATAGTTTTTTTCAAATTTTTAAGCATCTCAACATGCTGATAAAATTGATAATCGATTATGTGTATTGGGTAACCCAACATCCAAAATGGTTAAATATTATAATGCATATGTGGTGAATTGTTTTTGATTTCATACACATGAATATGGGGAATAAAAAAATAATTAATAGTGGTATTTTCTTGAGAGGATCTCTTCATTGTGAAAGTAAAGTTAAATTTTACAGCATACTGGAAGAAATAATTGAACTATGTTATCTAGGATAGAATTATGTAATGATGTTTAAATGTTATTGGTTGGATACTGATATAATCTTGCATGTTCATCCACACCATGAAATATTTGATATTAAATATAAAATCCTTATTATAGTAAATGATCCATTTTTATTGGCTCATCGGGCACATAGAATTTATTATGCAAATTATTGTGCTACTTCAAGAGAGTTAAGTGACTAGTGGAGCATAATGAAAATTAAATCTCATGAAAATTAGTTTATCCAAAGTGACTATGCTTCCACTAAAGTGCAAGAAATTGTAATTTTTCAAGAGACTACTCCAAATACATCTTTTCCATGAAGAGACATGAATGTCGATGATGAAACCCCACAGTTATAGGTTGATGGTGATGATAATGTTATTGATGTAATAAATAAATTTAAAATAGAAAGAGATGATGAAGCTAAAAATCTTATGAAATTGAAGATAATAAGGAGGAATTTGAAGACATTGAAATCGTAATATATGAAGATGAGGATGAAGATGAAGATTGATATTTAAATACTGGTTATAATCATATAATATATATATATATATAATACCTTTTTTCAACTATTTTCTAACAATAGTCATTTCATGTTTTAGATGGCTGAAGAGCATTTATCTGATCTGTTTCCTAAGTTGGAGGATGCTTCACTACCAGGCACCGAGCATGATGCTACATCATCAGACCCTCAAACATTTGGTAGTTCAGTGATGACTAGGAGAGGTTGTGGTCTTGCAAGATTGATGATTCCTAACCCTATCCCAGAGCGACATCCACATATTGAGTTTGATCCAAGCATGCAGAGGTATGTTTAGTTGTGTATTTTAGTTAGTTTTCATTAATTTATTTATATACTAATTGTTTGAATATTATTATACTTTTGTACAAATTTTCGTATACAGTTGTTGGACATGAGAGTTCTATATTTTAGAATTATTTTTCTAGAGCATGGTTATAAGGTTTATGGTATCCCATCAATGATAGAACACATACCTATATCAAGGAGGAATGAGAGGTCTATATGCATGATAATTTCCATCAGTTTTTACACAATATGAGGAGAAAAACCATGAAAAAAGTGGATGTTATAGATTTTGATTAGTCATGTTGTGCCCACTGACCATATTATATATCTTCTCAGGTTTGGGATGGATTATGTTTATACTGGATGAGATATACTTTTCATAGGATAACATCATTAGGTCGACAAAATCGGGGTAGGTAAGAGGTGATGCATTGAGCTGGTAGTGGTACATTCAGTACACATTGAAGACATATGATAAGTATTTTTTTTATAATTTATATATCATTAAATGTGAACTATTTATTTTATACTCATATATGTGGTAGAACATCCTGATATTATGGATTTTGACATTTATAGGTGGATGTACATCGATCTTGTCACTGGAGATATTACAAGTGGTTGTCTATAACATATTATGGTCAGTATAATTTTTTTGAGTTTTAAAATTAATTACAAATAAATTTTTAACCATTTTAATTTTAAATTGCAATTGAAGGAGTCAAATGAGGTCACGACTTCTTATACATAGGATGAGTGTCATTCCAAGACTGAGGATCAGACTAGTAGTGAAACTGCATTTGATGACACATCATGAATGTAGATAACTCAATATGCCTTTGAGAAAGGCCAAGTCATTGGTATCGACTCTTGATTGATGCTTGGGATGTGATGTTGATATCTAGTTTGAGGGGAGCTTGTGAAGAGTCATCATAATCTTCTGCACAATATGAGGAGAAGCTGTGAAACCAGGGTGATCTTATACTGACCTTGCATAAGGAGTAGAAGGAGCTTTGTTTATAGAAGCAACAATAACATGAGGAGATGCGTCGATGACAACAGTAGAAATACGAGAAAATGATGGAGTACATGTGATGTCTGACTCAAGAATTAGAGATAGATTTCCCTCCACCACCTCCCCCTGATGACCCCTCCCCCTCAATACTTTATGTATTTTTTGATAAACATTTGAATATACATATTTTTTGTAATATTTTTATTAATTTAAATATTTACAGTTTTATATAGTGCGTATTTTATATCGTTATGATTTTTTATTTGTATTATTATTTGAATTATTTTTTTATTATTTACGATGGTTTGAAACTCCCCTCGTAAATACTTATTTACGATAGGAGGACCCTACCATCGTAATTTTTTTTTAAAAAACCGGATCGAACTATTTGCAATGTTATTTTCTACAATGAGTTATTTGTGATAGGATCCTGTCACAAATGACTATTTGTGATGATATACCATCACAAATAATTCAATGTTTTGTAGTGTAAGATAGCATAAAGCATGGGTTATAGCCCATGGTCCCAAAATTTATTAAAAATAAAATAAACACAAAGTACAAGGGGAGATGACATATAAAAGTTAATGAAAAACTACCCCCATAAAGAGAAAAACAGACAATTTCCCAGAAAATAGTAGAAAATTATCTATCCATGGGATCATCCACCACCCCTACCTCTTGAACAATGCTCCCTACTCTAGGTTTTGTATTGTTTCCATGTCTCATTATCCACTTAAGGATCAATATTATTATCTAGTGGGGTGGGATCCTCATGGTGTCAAGGATTCTATTATCCAACTGGACCTGAGCTCTTTGATAATACATTCAGATCATAATTGCTCCTTTCCTTGACAATATCAGTGCCTAAGGATTATCCTTAAACTTAGATAAATCCATGAGTGTTTCTAAGTTCATCATAGAAAACCTCCCTGATATTATATATGTTTAATATGTCAAGGAGACTAAACCTATTTTTACTAGAGTTTGGTGGAGGCATAATAATGTCACAAGAAATAATTGCAGACCCTTTCACCATCTCCTAAGAGTGTTGTAAACTATCGACTTCGACCACGGTAGAGGGTTTCTGCCTACTCACCCTCATTCCTTCCTTTGGGGGAGAATAAATGGAAGTGAAAATATTATTGGAAAAAGAAAAAAATCTCTATTTAGATTTAACTTTTCACCTTTTTACTACGACAAGTTTACCATCCTTTAACAGTAGCTGATCAACATCAGGTTGAACTTCCAATTCTAAGGCAGCCTTCTCCTCTTCATAAACATGAGGGGAGTGATCCATTGCATCAACCCGTTTACCTTGATCCCTTTAAGCAGAGTTTTAAAGGGACCCTTGAAACACTAATTTATCCAAATTTGAAATCTCATGATGCTCATTGTTTGGTGAACCTTTGGATCCTGATGAGGTTGAACACCAGATCCAATAACCTCCTCTCATCTTGTGACAAGCACATCCAGAAAAGAAACACCAGTAGAATGGATTTCCTTTACCTTAAAAGGATCAACCCCACCCACATCTTACATATTAACAGCCCCAACAACCTTACGAGAGGAGCCTAAAATTCTAGCAGATTGAACATCCATGGATGAATGATCCTTGTTGAAAGAACTAAAACTCCAGAAGCCAGATTTTTTCACTTCCAAGGCCTGTAGAAATTTTCCATTACCTAGCTGAGGGAACTACACCTCATTAACTACATTAGACCAAACATACTGGGGGTTAACAAACATACCAAGAGAGGGATTTATACCTTTTTTAAAATGCATGCTTTCATCGTGTTCGTGAATAGAATAGTAAGAATATAAAACATCTCTCTCACAAATCAGCTTATCATGCCCTATAACATTATGATACAAGAAGAAATGATGGGTTATCTCATATTCACTCCTCAACTCAAATTCATCATTATTGATTGATAGGAAAAAATTTTCAACTAAAGGAGCACTCAAATAAACTTCAACTAATAATTGAGCGTAATGCCCATACCTAGATTACTTTGTTTCCTTGTCTATTTTTATAAGAATTAAATGGACAAAGAAATGTCATGAAGAATCCTAGAATGTCAAAAAATCCAATTTAGTCTAAATAATTTCACCCACAATTGCACTAAGGAATTAGAATCCTCCATCATATTGAATTTATAGTCCCATTCATGAATGTAAAGGAAACTCGGCTTGGGGGAGACAGTACCAAAACCTCAAGCCCTCATCTTTATCTCTTCAGAAGGGGTAATAATATGGAAGAAACCTCATCCCATTGGAACACATTTACAATTAGAGAAACCCCAAATATCAGAGAGACACTCGACTAAATCCCCTTCCATCTAGGGAATTGAACCTCTTGATAAGAAGAAGCAACTAATGATTGAGTGCTTACCTAGTTCCAAATGTTTTGAAATTGTATCCTTATTTCCCCCATGTGAGTAATATTTCATTTTTATCAAAAGACTCCAAATTGTGAACCCTTGATCTGATAAAAGGAACAAACATGTTCAAGAGACAAAGCATCTAAAAAAAATCCAAGACGAACATCCTTATTTCACTCCTCCTTTCCAAGAATGTCAAGTCTATGGCCATCAAATCACGCTTCAGTAAGTGAATCTTCAGCCAAAAAAGAGCTTGTCAAAGAAGCCACCATAAAGAAACCCTAGAAGCCATTGTGAAACCTATAATCACTGAGAAGAGGGATCACCGCCACCTTCTATTTATAAATATAATTATAAATAAATATAATTATATATAATTATAAAAAAATAATTATTTATATAATTAAAAATATATTAAAATAATTGTAAATATGTATTTATAAATATAATTATAGATATATATTTATAATTATAATTATAAATAATTATATTTATAATTAATATATTTAAATAAATAAATATATAATTATATATAACTATTTTTAAATATGTTTATTTATAATTATAATTATAAATACATTTATATATATATTTAAATAATTAAAAAATTATAATAAATATATTTAAATAATAAATAAATAAATAAAATTATAAATATAATAAATATATTTAAATAATAAATAAGTATATTTATAAATAGATTCATATAATAAATATATTTAAATAATAAATATATATATATTTATTAATATATAAATATATATAATTATAAATACGATAAATATATTTATTATTATTTTATTACCATTTAAAAATATATATACATTTATTTATAATTATAATTATAAATAAATATAAATAAATATATTTGTATATAATTATATATAATTATATAATTATATATATTTATATAATTATATATATTTATTAATATATAAATATATATAATTATAAATATAATACATGTATATTTTATAATTATATAAATATATATTTATTTTTTATAATTATAATTATAAATAAAAATATTTATAAATATTTGTTTATAATTATAAATATATTTATATAACTATATGTATTTATTATAATTTTATAATTATAATTATATATATATATTTATAATTATAATTATAAATAAATATATTTATTTAATTATATAGCCCCCAGGGCGTAGGTCGATGGTTCATCGATGGATCCATCTTGTTGTTTGGGGGAACTAGCACAGGCTCAAGTCCCACCATACTCGGACACTATTCATATTATGAACTTGATAATTCAACACCACTTATTTAGTTGGGGAACATGCAACACACACTGGCTTGGTGGATCCCCCAATGGGCCCATACGTGCGACCCAATCACATGTTTTGCTATTGGGGGCTTGCTTGTGTGGTAAAGGCTCCCCGTAATTCTACATCAGACCCATGTTTAAATATAGGTGGGAGCAAATTTCTACTAGAAGATGATGACATAGGCATGACGCAGGCAGACAGTGATGCATGCATGATGTAGGTAGGCGGTGATACAAACTGACGGTGACATAGACATGATGCAGGAATGATGTTTCACTAGGCCTTCGGGCTAGTTTGTGGGCCTTAGGGCCATGTAATGGTATTCATGCCCACTTGATCTTTGGTCCATGTACTGAATAAATAAGACTTGATGAATGAGCTATCCCTTGGGGGGCTATGACCTTCCTTTCTAGCCTGTGTGTGTGGTGTGTGTGTATTTAATATAATTCTATCCCAAGCACCTAATATATATAATTATATATATATATATATACTAGGTGCTTGAGGGCACAATTACATTCAAACACACACATACCCCACACACATAGGTCATAAAGGCAAGTCATAGTCCCCCTAAGGGATAACCCACCCAACCAGCTGCTTTATTACATTTTTATTCTGGTCTGAAGGCCCATTGGGATGAAGCCCATTATATGGCCTAAAGGCCCATTTACTAGCCCAAAGGCCCAGTGCAACATCATTTCTGCCTTATCTTGCCTGTGTTATGTTTGTGTCACTGCTTGCCTGCATCATGTGTCAGGCCTACCTGCGTCATCATCCGCATCACCACCTACATAGTATTGTAATAGTACCTATGCCCGTTAGAGATTAAACTGAGGACCTCATGGATGTGGAGGCTAGTGGCTGAGTACCACTCAACTGCAACACCGAACACTATATTATATATATATATAATTATATATATATTAAAAGTAGGGAGGAAATCCCCCTTATTTTAATTAAAACAAAGGCACCTACTTATTATATATATATATACATCCCACATACATGTGTACACACACACACACACACAGCTATACACGTACAACATCTACACACACACACACAAAACACACAAACACAACATAATTCATACACATATATGCACATACACATTGATATATATATATATATATATATATATATATATATAGGTTAAAATATAAAATATTAACAATCATTTATATTTATATAATTGTTTGAATTATTAAAAAATACATATTAATATATCATATCTATATTAATTATATACATGCATTTTGTAATTAATATATATAAATAAAAATTAATTTTTAAATATAAATATGACAATTATATATATATTAATAATATTTTTTATTAAAATATTTTATCAATGCTAAAAAAAGAGATCATAAATATGAATCTTTATCAGTGGTAAACGATTCGCTGATAAAGGGTATACTTTTATGCATATTTTTTAGCATTGATAAAAGTTATCATTATCAGTTCTTTTAGCTAATGATAATAAAGGTTACCCTTTTATCAATGCTTTATGTTTAGTGCTGATAAAAGCTAGTGCTGGATAAAGTGCAATTCATGGTAGTGATGCCTTGCTTTCCTAGGAAAATCTATTTAGAACTCCTCATTGTCCATGAGGGTTTTCTTCCCTTTTGATAGTTCATTTTTCAAGGTATATTTCCTGGAAGATTATCATCTGCCATGTCATCCCAGTTACCCTGTATACTATGAAGCTTCATCATTTTTATTAATATTCACTTGGATTTTTTATAAAGACCCTGACCCCTGTATCCTAGAGTTGGTGCTTTTATTTATTAAATTGAAATAGATACAAGACACTAATCCCAATGGATCAATCAGTTTAGTAGTTTTGGAAACTAGAATATATACATGTACTTTACATTACAACTTGAAAAGAAATATAACATAGCAACTCCTTTGGAAACACCCATAAACTCCTACATTATCCATGCTAGTCAATCATAATATACATCTTCGCATCCTAAAGAAAAATAAAACATAAGAAATGGGTGAGATCAGATGCTCATTAAGGGTAACCAATATAGTGGAAGCTATCATAAGCATAAATAACATGGTATGGGGAATAACTAAAACCACAGGTCATTAAAACATAATATTAAACATAATATGGCAGGAATAAAAGTTGATTAAATAATTCCATAATAAAACATAACCATGGGTATTCTAATAGTCTAATAATGACACAAAATATCAATTACTAGATTCATAATGAGATAATTTATAATGCTGGACATCATAAACATACTGTCAAGGCTTCGACCAAGACACCATATAAAAATGGGTAAACACCCAGTCTAGTTTGTTACATGAGACCTACTGATGCATTTAGGGGATATATTAGGCCCCAAACATCACATACTAAGTCCAATGAATTTATTATATGAATGAGGTTAAACATAAACAACATATACATATGAAATATAAATAACTTTCCCCAATATGTAAACATAATAACTAACCATTGGTGAATGGTATCAAGATAGCACATTCAGAGTTGAACTAATCATAAAACATTTAGTAAAATATGTTAGATGATAAAAATAAGAGATAAATATCAATAAATCATAAAATTAAACAAATTTTTTTAAATAAATGAAAATACTCTAGCAAAATCATTGAGAAATTCTTGAGAGAAATACCCCTTTTACTTTGTAAATAAGGGTTCTTTTGGAAAAATCATTTGCATTTGTCATAATTGTTTGTATAAAACTAGAAATGAATAAATATATTTTTCATGAAAAAAATATTTATTTAATAGAAATAATGGAGTCTTAAAATATATTATGGAAGGTACTTTAAAAAGGGTAAGAAATCTGGAAGTTTCTTTTAATAGGGTTTTCTTATCGAGAAGAATTGAGAAGGGAACCTTGTAAAACATATATTTACCCATAAAAGATAGATATATTGATCAGGATATATGATTTTGGAATATATACATAGAATATAGAAGAATTACACAAAAATAAAAAAGAATTACATTGGGGTAAATAAAGTGAAAGAAAAACCCGAAGGAAAAAATGAAGGTTCGGGTAAAATCCCTTACCTTATGTCCAAATGTGTTCTGCACTTGACCTTAATGTCCTAAATAATCAAATTAAATCCATCAATTAATTAATTTAGAACCTTACCTACATGTATTTGATTCATTATAGTTTTATTAAGTTCATTTATGTCCTTATTGATGACTTATAGAGTTTAATTTCATCATTTGGGTGCATTTGTTTTCTTGGTTTTCATGATCGGTTCGCATGTCTATAAGTAATGGAATTCATGTAAAATGGGTATAATTCTAAATAATTGGAATTATATGTTATTTATGAACATACAAAAGTTTAATTGATTATATATATCATTTATTTATATGGTATGTGGATGAATCATTAGATAAGACATTTAATGATATTTGTTTAGATTATTATGACGGTTATTGATCATAACGAACTCATTTTGTTTTATTGTTTAGTATTATGTAAATATGTTAAATCCAAAACATAAAAAGGTTTATAATATAAATTTTATAATCTATTTAAACTATTAAAATGGTTTCATAAAAAACCTTGAATATGGTGAAATAAAATGAACACTTGTCATCCTTGAATGTGATGAAACAACACCTCACGAACGATGTTTCCATTTTAAAAATAAAAGGGATAGGAGAAGGGGATTGATGATGGATTATTCCATTAGCATAATAAAATTCTAGTATATGTAATTTATTATAGTTATCATGCTATTTGGATGAGGGGAGTTGAGGAGAGAATAATAAAAGAAAAGAACTTGAAAATAAATTAAAAGGAAAAAGGAAGAGGATTTTACCTCTTGAATTCTCCTCCTTGAGAACCTCCTTAAGAGGATTGGTTTTAGTATTTTTATGAGACCAAGAGCTCTTATACGTGGGGGAGGGACTTTAGAAGAGGACTGGGAATAAATTTTACAAGGATCAAAGCTTGTAAGGTGTGAGGAGAAGAGGTGGTGAGGGGTGATATTTATAATAGAGGAGAAGGACGTTTTATATATATTTTATTTAATTTTTTATTATTTTGAATCAAGAATATGAATAGTTTGATCATTATCGACAAAATATATTAAAATAATTAAGGATATTTTGATATTATGAGATTACATCATCCATACATAAACTATGACTCAATAATTCATGTATTTAGCATTTATCGTAAATTATCGTATTTTACTATTCACAAAAAATCAAGTATTTTACAAAAATCCCAAAAAATAACCTGAAACATTTTTCGATGTGTAGAATTAAATAATTAACTCCATTTTATGAAAACAATTTTCTAAATATTAGAAATTTAATTTTTAATTAAAATCATCATTAATACAGTTTTTAAAATTAGAATTGATTTTATAACACTCTGAAAAATTATCTAAGGTCTCATTAAGTTATCCTAAAATCATAAGAAAAAAAACATTTATTTATGAATATTTTTTTATGAAAAATAATTTTATTTTAAAGAATTTTATTTATTATAAAATTCTAATTAAATATTTATGACTCATAGAAATACCAACACTTAATTAATAATTTTTAAAATATTCATTCACTTATACTATGATATAATTATATCGAACTTTAATTTATGAGATACCTAACTTTTATTTATACTTTCATGGTTGAGGTTACTATTCATTTGGTCGATTTACTATTCATAAGGTTCATATTACTATTCCTAAGGTCATGTTACTATTTCATCGGTATAAGTTCCTTAACTTCTAGAAATAACACTTATTTCATTCATTCTTCATTTTTAAAGTTTTTATTGTGTTATCTAAGTGATTTTATGTGATTTATACTATAATAAATAAAAATAAGAAGGGAAATTTCAATGATAGAATTTTGGGTTGTTACATTCTCCCCTCCTATAAAAATTTCATCCTCGAAATTTTCATAATGTCACCTCATAAAAAGATTTGGGTAGTTCTTCATCATAAGATCCTTTGGATCCCACACCGCTTCTTCAATTTTATGATTTTTCCAAAGTACCTTTACCATCAAAGTCATCTAATTCTTCAACACCTGTTCTTTAATATCTATAATTTGGATAGGATCTTCACAGTAAGATAAGTCAGGTTCCAAATCTATTCCTTCAAAAGCAAGGACATGCATTGGGTCTGGTAAGTACTTCCTTAACAAAGATATGTGGAACACATTGTGTACCTTAGAAATGCTAGGTGACATTTGAAAATGATAATCCACATCTCAAATTCTATTCAGGATTTCAAAAGGATTAATGTACCTAGGGCTCAGTTTCCCTTTCTTCCAAATCTTATAATATGTTCTATGGTAATACTTTCAAGAAAACATATCTCCCGTTTGAAATTATAAATCCTTACTTCAATTATTAGAATATATATTTTTCCTAATTTGAGATACTTTTATATTGGTTTGAATATTCTTTACCTTTACTATTGTTTCCTCTACAAGACCAGGCCTACAAGTTTCCTTTCACTAACTTCATCCCAACAATTCAGTGTATGATATATCTTTCCATACAATGATTCATATGGTGCCATTTAAATAATTGAACAGAAACTATTATTATATTAAAACTTTGACAAAAGGTAAATACTAATCCCCCATACCTTGAAAGTCAAGTGAGCATGATATCAACATGTATTATAAATTTTGGATCATCCTTTTTTGATTTCCCATCTATTTGAGGCTGATAAGCAGTACTTAAATAAAGATCAGTATCCAAAGATTTCAGGAGACTTTTCTATAATTTTGATGTAAATCATGTATCATGATTAGAAAAAATTGAGATAGGTGCTCCATGAAGTCTTAAAAATTCATTAATATAGAATCGTGAAAGGTGATCCAATGGAAAATACTCCCTTATAGTGAGGAAATGTGAAAATTTGGTAATTCGATCAACAATTAACCATATTGCATCATTATTTCTTAGAGTTTTTGGTAATCCAGTGACAAAACACATGGTGATATCATCCCATTTCCATTTAGGAATAGGTATAGGTGGCATGAATCCTCTAGGATGTTGTATTTCATCCTTCACCTGTTGAAAAACTAAACATCTTGATACATAATCACACATCTTAGTGCTACCAGGGTGTATAGAGAAATTAGAACTAATGGAATCATTTAATAACTCCCTTTTTAGCTCAGTTATAGAGGGAACAAATAGCCTCCTCCCAAATTTTAGAATTCTATCCTCACACATAAAGTGTGACAACTTCCTATCATAAATAACTTTAATTTTCTTTTGAGGATTCTCATCATCATACTGAGTACTTTTAATTATTTCCAATAAATATGTTTTGGAAACCAATTTAAAATGTAATGATGTTTTAACTTCTTTGATAATTCCTATATCCATATTTTCTAGATCTATATTCACATGATCCTTGTCAATTATTATTTTGTTTAGAACTTCATGATCCTTCCTACTCAATGCATCTTCTACCTTATTGACCTTCCCTGGGTGGTAGTGTATTGAATAATCATAATCCTTCAGTAGTTCAATCCATCTCCTTTGCCTCATGTTGAGTTCTTTCTATGAGAAGATATATTTCAAGCTCTTGTGATCTATATATATCTCACATCTTTCACCATAAAGATAGTGTCTATGTATCATTAAGGAAAATATTATAGCTGATAATTCAAGATTATGAGTTGGATAGTTATGTTCATGAATTATTAAATCTATTGATATATAGGCAATAAATCTATCATTCTGCATAAGGACACACCTGAGTCATTTCTTCGATGCATCACTATAAATCACAAACCCACCATTTCCTAATGGCAGAGTTATGATCAGAGCATTCACTAATATCATATTAAATTAGTCAAAACATTATCCACATTTCTTTTTCCATAAAAACTTAACCCCTTTATGCATAATCTTGGTTAATGGGTTATCTAATCAGGTTAATTTTTGAACAAAACACCAATAATAACCTACTAAACCAATAAAACTACATACCTCAGTTATGTTCATTAGTGCCGGCCTTTCCCAAAATGCCTTTTTATTTGCAAGATAAACTGATATTCCATCCTTATAGACAATATGGAAAAGAAAAGAAATTTATTGAATCCAAAATTAACACTTTATAAACTTCCCATATAATTAATTTCTTATAAGATTCTTCAGAACAATATGTAAGTGATTCTCATGGTCTTCATAGCTTTTGGAGTATACCATGATATCATCAATAAATACCACAAAAAATTCATTAATATATTCCTTGAAAACTCTATTCATTATATCTATGAAAATAGAGGATGCATTAGTTAGTCCAAATGTAATTATTATAAACTCATAATGTCCATACCTAGTTCAAAATACTATCTTTGGAATATCTTCCTTTCTCACATGAAATTGATGTTATCTATATCAAAGGTTAATCTAAATAAAAATATTGAGCTCTGTAAAGTTAATCAAATAAATCATCAAAGAGTGGCAGAGGATAATTGTTCTTCATTGTAATAACATTGATTTCTCTACAATCAATTCATAGCCTCATGGATCTATATTTCTTCTTGATAAAGAGAACATATACTCCCCATTAAGAAACACTAGGGTGAATAAATACTTTATCACTCAATTCCTCTAGATGTTTCTTCATCTCTACTAATTTCATAGTGTCTATTCTATAAGGAGTCTTTGATATTTGTCTTTCTCTAGGAATTAAATCAATAGAGGAATCAACTTCCCACTCTGAAGGATGTTCAGGTATATCCTCTAGAAATACATTAATATATTCTTGCACAATAGGTACATATTCAATTTGAAGATTCATAGATAATTTTTTCTCTTCCTCCCTAAGAATTTAATTTAGAAAATATATTGAAGGTGGATCTGTATAAGAACTATATGATTATGTTTCTTCTCTAAAGATAATGGATTCTGTATTTTTCTCAAAAATTGTGACTTTCTTCTTCTTACAATAGATTTTAAAATCATATTTTGAATGTCAGTCCACACCGAGGTTCATGTAAAATTAAATCAAAGGTATGATGACATGGTCATAAAATAAAGCATGTTTATGTGTTATAAAGGGGACTTATCGACACATGTTTGTTGTAATGATACTTCCCTTAGGAGTTTTGACTAAAAAATCCTTTATTAAATCAAAATGGAAATGTCTAATTTTCATGGAAAACTGAGAAGATATAAAAGAATGAGATGATCCAAAATAAAATAAATCATTGTCTATGTTTGAGTAAACAATTAAAGTATATTCCACCATATCATTAGAAACTTCAACCTTAGCAGTTTTGATCACAAAATCTTGGCCTTTCTCCCTTATCCTTCTTTGGGAAAAGTTTCCTTAATGCTTAGGACAATAATTTTAATAATGTCTCATCTCTTTGAAATTGTTGCATTGATCATTGGTAACTTATTTATTTACCTTGAAATCAATGGTTTGGTGGCATTTTTCTCCACACTTGTAACAAACTCTCATACCCTTCAGGAAAGTACTGAGGTGTTTCTTCCCACAATTATTACAGGATGGAAATTCAACTCTTACCTTCTTCCCCTTTTCCTTATTTCCTTTTCTAGAGTATTTAGAATCCATATTATTATCTTTCATTCTTTTGAATTCATAATAATTAAAGGATTATTTTTTAGTCTTGATAGTACATGAGACTATATCTTCGTATGATGAGAAATTTTGGGAGACCAGTACCCTTTGAAGGAATAGGTTTAAACCATCAAATAATCGATCAACCTTGCTTCTTGGATTACATATATAGTACATGACATACCTTGTTAGCCTTGTAGAGTTTGATTCATACTTGAAAAAATTATCATCCTCCTTTTTCCTCAGATTCAAGAATTGTCTCTTCATATTCAATCGATGTTCGTGAGGGGAAATATATTCCTAGGAATATTTCCTTAAAATATTTCAATTCTATTTTAGAAATTTCTTCCTCCTCTATGTTTTGAATCAATAACCATAATTGATTAAAATCCCCTGAGAGATGATAAACTTCAATGATAACCTTCTCCATTTCATTAATTCCCAAAGTAATAAATATATTATCTAAGGAACTTATCCACTTCTCATCTATAAATGGGTTTATAGTCCCATTTAATGATAGAGCCTATTGTCACATAAAGCAGTTTAAAACTTATCCTCCAAATTATAGATTAAGATGCTTCATATAGGTAAGGTTATTGTTCATAACCTGATTCAACTATCCCATTAGAGTTATAAGTTTCTCAGCACTAGTCACAACTCTAGTACCAGCATCATTATCTTTAATAGTGGAGAAATCCATGCATGGGACATGCATGTTGATACAATTTCCATTCCCTTCACAAGGCACCATTTCTAAATAATGGAATACAATAGATTAGGGTATGAATCATAATGCATAATCTCAAACTATCAAAACACTTGACATAAATTGAAATTTTATGTATATATAATCTCATAATCATAAACATGGTTTCTTTGGGGACATATTTAATTTTAAATACTTTATAATGATTTTTAAATAAAATGTGACTTATCCTAAACATATCCCCTATGATTATCAAACTAGGTGTGTAGTAAGGCCCATTTTTATGTACTAGGTTACCCCAATTTAGGCTCGAGATACCTTGTTAGAGTTGTTACCCCTAGGTACATCTGTGCTAGAACCAAGTCCACTAATAGTATCCAGATTGGGATATATTACTTGGAAGGTCAACATAATCTCTACATTACCAAAATTATAGGATTTTATTCTATTATTATCCTCAAAGTCTATCTTAGGGATATGTTCCCTAATCTATGTTTTATAAATCTAGTTTCAAAGGTTTCTATTAAACTTGATCTGATACCAACTATAAATACCCCGACCCTAGTACCCTAGAGTCGATGAATTTATTTATTAAATTAGCTTGGATGTAGACACTAATTCTAAGGGATTAATCAGTTTAGTAGTTTTGGAAACTAGAATACATACATATACTTTACATTATAACTTGAAAGGAAAAATAACATAGTAACTCCTTTGAAAACACCAATTAACTCCTACATTATCCCTACTAGTCAATCATAATATATATCTTCACATCTTGTGGAAAAATAAAATATAAGAAAGGGGTGAGCTTATATGCTCAGTAAGGGTAATAAATACAGTGAAATCTATCATAAGCATAAATAATAAGGCACGATGAATAACTAAAAACACATGTCATTAAAACATAATCTTGAGCATAATATGATAGAAATAAAAGATAATCAAACAATGACATAATAAAACATAACCATGGATATTATAATAGTCAAATAATCACATGTAATATTAATTACTAGATTCAAAATTAGGGAATGCATAATGTTAGACATCATAAACATACCGTCAAGGATTTGGCCAAGTCACTATACATAAATGGGTAAAACCTAGTCTAGTTTGTCTCATGATACCTACCAATTCATCAAGGTGATATATAGAGACCCACCCATAACATGATAAGTCCAATTCATTCCTCATATTTATGGAGTTAAACATAAACAAAAAATACACATGAAATGTAAGTAACTTTCCCAAATTTGTAAACATAATCACTAACCATTGGTGAATGGTATCAAGATATCACATCCATAGTCAAACTAATCATAATCCATTTAGTTTAATATGTTATATGATAAAAATAATAGATTAATCAAAATAAATCAAAAAATTCAATATATTTTTTGAAATAAATGATAATACTCTAACAAAATCATTGAGAATTTCTTGAGATAAATACCCCTTTTAATTTGCAAAGAAGAGTTCTATTGTAAAAATCATTTGTATTTGTCATAATTTTTTTGTATAACATAAGAAATTAATAAATATATTTTTTTCATGAAAAAAATAGTGAATTAATATAAATAATGGAGTCTTAAAACAGATTATGTATGGTACATGAAAATAGGTAATAAATTGAGAAGTTCCCATTAATCGGGTTTGCTTATCGGGAAGAATTGAGAAGAGAACCTCATTAAACATATATTTCCCCAAAAATATAGATGGAATAATCTAGATATATGAATTTTTAAAATATACATAGAATATATAATAAGTAAACAAAAATAAATAGTCATTACATTGGGGTAAATATAGTGAAAGAATAACCTGAAGGAAAAATGGAGGTTCGGGTAGAATCCCTTACCTTATGTCTGAATGTGTCTTTCACTTGACCTTAATGTACTAGATAATAAAATTTAATCTATTAATTAATTAATTAATAACCGTATATACATGTATTTGATTCATTATAGTTTTATTAATTTCAATTATGACCTCATTTATGACTTGTAGAGTTTAATTTCATCATTCGAGAGCATTTGTTTTCTTGGTTTTCATGATCAGTTTTCTTGTTTATAAGTAATGGAGTTCATTTAAAATGGGTATAATTCTCTATATTTGAAATTATATGTTATTTGTGAACATAAATAAATGTAAATTGTTATATATATCATTTGGTTTTATGGTATGAGTACAAATCACTAGGTAAGACATTTAGTGATATTCATTTAGATTATTATGGCGGTTATTGATCATAATGAACTCATTTTGTTTTATCATTTAGTATTATGTAAATATGTTACATAAAGAACATAAAAAGTGTTATAATATAAATTTTCAAATTATTTTTAACCATTAAAATGGTTTCATGAACAACCTTGAAGACGGTGAAGTAAAATGAAAACCTGTCGTCCTTGAAGGCAATGAAACAACACCTCACAAATGACGTTTCCATTTTTAGAATAAATGTGAGAGGAGAAGAGGATTGATGATGTATTATTCCATTAGAATAATAAAATTATAGTATATTTATGGTAAATGATTTATCATGATATTCATATGATGGTATGTGAAGAGAGAATAATAAAAGAAAAGAACTTGAAAAGAAATTAAAAGAAAAAGGAAGAAGATTTTACCTCTTAAATTCTCCTCCTTGAGAACCTCCTTAAAAGGATTGGTTTTGGTCTTTTTATGATACCAAGAGATACTGGACGTGGGGGAGGTACTTGGGAATAGTATTGGATAGAAATTTTACAAGTATCAAAGCTTGGAAGGTGTGAAAAGAAGAGGTGGTGAGATGTGGTATTTATAGTGGAGGACAGGGGTGTTTTTTGAATATTTTATTCAATTGTTTATTATTTTGGATCAAGACTATTAATAGTTTAATAATTATAAAAATATATATTAAAATAATGAATTATAGTTCGAGATCTGGGGTTTACATTATCCATACATCACCTATGACCCAATAATTCATGTATTCAGCATTTATCGCAAATTATTGTATTTTATTATTCACTAAAAAATCATGTATTTTAGAAAAATACCAAAAATTCACCCTAAATTTTTTTAAACATTTATAATTTAAATATGGACTTAATTTAATGAAAATAATTTTCTAAATATGATAAATTTAATTTTTAATTAAAATTATCATTTACTCAAAAAATAAAATTTTAAAATTAAAACTGATTTTATAACACTTTGAAAAATTAACTAAGGTCTCATTAAATTATCCTAAAGTCATAAGATAAGAAAAAATTGATTTATGAATAAATTTTATGAAAATTAATTTTCTTTTAAATCATTTTATTAATTATAAAATTTTAATGAAATATTTATGACTTAGAAAAATACCAAAACTCAATTAATAATTTTTAAAATATTCATTTACCTATACTACGATATAATTATATCATACTTTAATTTATGATATTCCTAAATTTTATTTATACTTTCATGGGTGAGTTTACTATTCATTTGGCCAATTTACTATTCATAAGGTTTATATTACTATTCCTAAGATCAAGTTACTATTTCATCAGTATAGGATCCTTAACTTTTAGAAATACCACATATTTCATTCATTATTCATTTATAATGTTTTTATTGTGTTATCTAAGTGATTTTATGTGATTTATACTATATGAAATAAACATAAGAAGGGAAATATCATTGATAGAATTATATGTTGTTATATTTGTGATTGATGAAACTACCTAGATGAAGAGTCATCTTGCCCATCAGTACCAACCTTCCCCAGTTGAAGATTATCCTGTACAATAGTACCAACCTGCCTATGTTGAAGACCATGAGTAGCATCACCATGAAAGAATTTCAGATCCAAAAAATATTCCTCCATCTTAGCCTAAATAAAGCTAGGGGAACCCAATTCAAGATTCCCTATAATATCTCCCTTCCCTAAGATATGCCCCAACATAGGATTTTTTTAATATAATTTTTTTGAAAAAAAAATGAAATTAAACCTAGGTTAGAAATATTTTTAAAAGTAATATAGAAAGGTGGCATTGACCTTTCATCCTTTCAGTTTAAGTCGAAAGGCATTGAGGTTGATGCTACCTTTTACTTTCATCGAACCAGATTGATGGCATGACAAATGAGGTAAAAGGCGTTAACGCGCAAAACACTTTTTTACTTAATTTATGTGGAAGGCATTTTGCACGTTAATAACTTTCACCTAAATTAAGGCGAAAGTCATTTTGCTGATAACACCTTTTCCCTAGGATTCTATAAATTTCCACCCAAACCTCCCCCTTATACTCAATCAATTCAAGCCACCTCTCTCTAATTACTCTCCTTATCTCAATAAAATTTTCCTAGTGTTTTCTTCGTTGTGTGCGACATTTTTGGTGGCCTAAAAGGAGTGTGGAATTTGTGAAGTTTGGAATATGTGAAGCATCATTTAATGGTATTTTTTATTATTTATTTTTATGATAGTTATTTATTTTTAGTTAGTTTTAAATATGTTATTTACTTAGTTGTTTAGTTAGTTAGCTATAATTTATAAATAATAGTTAATATTAGTAAGTATAATGTTATTATTTAATAATGACTTCTGAGTAAATAATTTATAATTAGTCCTAGTAATAGATTTATTATTACAAGAAGATTATTATTTAGTATAACTTAATAGTTTTAAATATTAGTGAAATAATTAGAAATTAATATTAACTAGATCATGAATAAATATTTGGGAAATAACAATTCATTAATAATTAACTATTAAATAACTAATTATTAACTAATGCAAAAATAATTATTAAGTATTGATTAACTAATTAATAACTAAGAATAACCTAGGATTAATGAATTATTAGATAATTACTAAATAAGTATTAAAAAATAATTACTTATTGATTAACCATTAATTTAAAAATAATTAACTATAAAGTAACTAATTAATATCTATTAATTAAGTAATAATTAACTAGTGATTAATGAATGATTAAGACATAATTAATTAAGGATTAACTAATTATTAATGAATGATTATATATTGATTAACTAATAACCAATGAATGATTAACGAATGGTAAAAAAATGATTAACGAGTGATTAAAAAATGATTAATACATGAATAATGAATGATTAACAAATGACTAATTAATGATGAAGTAATGATTAAATAAAAATTAATTAATGATTAAATGTTAATTAACTATAAAGTAACTACTTAAATAATTCTTAAATAATAATTAACTAATAATTATATTTAAATTAACTAATTAATAACTATTATTTAATTAATTATTAACGAGTGATTAATGAATGATTAAGGCGTAGTTAACTTAGGATTAACTAATGATTAATGAATGATTACATAATTATTAACTAATGATTAACCAATGATTAATAAAAGATAAAATAATAATTAATTAATGATTAAAAAAATATTAAATAATAATTAAATAATGATGAAATATTAATTAACCCATAACTAACTATAAATTAAGTACTTAATAACTATTAATTAATCAATTATTAACGAGTGATTTAACATAGGATTAATTAACGATGGAGTAATGAATAACCAATAATTAATTAATGACTAATTTTTAATTAATTATAAACTAGCTACATAAAAAATGATTAAAAAGTAATGAAATAATAATTATCTTTAAAGTAAGTAGTTAATAATTATTAATTAAGGAATTATTAATGAGTGATTAACGAATGATTAAGGCATAATTAACATAGGATTAACTATTCCTTAACAAATGATTATGTAATGATTAAATAATGATTAACCAATGATTAAAAAATATTAAAGAATAATTAACTAATTATAAATGAATTATTAATCAATGGTTAAGGAATGATTATTCAATGATTAAGGAATGATTTACTTAACAATACTTAATTATGATGTAATTATTAAAAAATAATTAGTTAATGATTTATTATTAATTAACTTTAATCTTACTAGTTAATAACTATAAATTATTTAATTCTTAATGATGAGTGATTACAATTCATTAAAAAATTATTAAGGAATGATTAACTATGGATTAAGTAATGCTTAACTTAGGATTAAGTAATTCTTAACTTAGGATTAATTAATGATTAATTATTATTTAACTTCAAAATAACTACTTAATAACTATTAATGAATGAATGTTTAACTAGTGACTATGTAATAATTAACTAAGGATTAAATTATGATTAAATAATGATTAACTATTGATTAAATTTAGATTAATATAGAATTAACATAGGATCAAATAGGTCTAACTACAATACAAAGAGGCTTAACTACACACCTGATTTATCACTCCTATGATTTATATGATTAACACCATGTTACACACCTAGTTTGACACTCCTATGGGATATGCTTTAGATGATTCTCATTATCTTTATAAAATGATGAACATTCCTTTTGGAAGATTAAAAATTGTACTAAAAAATATTAGTGTAATCTTTAAGGATATAAGAAGATGTTCTAAAATTTTGATAAAGTAAAGATTATGTGATTATCTAAGCAATTAAATCCATGTCTGGATACTATAAGTGGATTCAGATCTAGCATAGATGTACCTAATGGTAACAAACCCAAAAAACACCATATTGAGTTAGATTCAATCGGGAAATAGTGCATAATAATGGATATTTCTTCACAATTGGTTTGACACTCCCAGGGGATATGCTTTAGATGATTCACATTGTCTTTATAAACTACTGAACATACATTTAAGAAGATTAAAAATTGAACTACAAAATATTAGTGTCATCTTTGAGGTTATAAGAAGATGTTTTAAAATTTTGGTAAAGTAAAGATTATGTGGTTATTTAAGAAATGAAATCCATTTTTTGATACTCTAAGTGGATGTTGTGCTTTCACTGATTTACCTAGGGGTAACAAACCCAAAAACACTGTATTAATCTAGAATCGATTGGGAAATGGTGCATGATAATGGTTCTTTCTACACACCTACTTTGACACTATCATTGGATATACTTTATATGTTTCCCATTCTCTTTATAAACAACCAAAAATACCTTTAGAAAGATTAAATTTTTTATTATGAAACATTAGTGTCATTTTGAGGATATAAGAAGACATTCTAAAATTTTGGTAAATTAAAGATTGTATGGTCAACACTACATGATTATTCCTTATTGTCAATATTATTTATACTATTTAAATCTTTAACAAAAAGTATTTTTCACATAGAAAATAATGTTTTACTATGTATACTACTACATAGAGGTTATTCAAATTGAGCAAGGTGATTCTTATAGTACAAAACCATAAAAAATGGTTAGGGAATCTGATTGTGTAACACTAAACAAACTTTAAGAGAGAATTAATTGTCATTTAAATCTAGGGCCTGATTAAGAGATCTAGTCTATTAGCTATAGATATTTTCAATTCTAGGATATGCTATGGCATATAGATTTCCCATTGGTTTCTGATGAGGAATGGGTCTAAGCAACAACTTTATTTTCCCAATGGTCATATGATTCCATTATAAAGTTATATATTAAGGTTTATTATGTATATAAACAACATCTAATTATATGATGACATAGGCATACAATATTCATTGAAGAAAGTCTATCCTAAGAAGATGAGGCTATTCCCTATGATGCAGAATAAGACAACCAAACTGATGATCCAGATCTGGAGTAATATCATTTTTATGATGAGTAAGTGTCTAATGATGGAACCTATGAAGGCAACAATAATGATGAGGAGGAATCTATAAAACTTGGGGATGAATTTGGTAGAAATTTAGTTATTTTACAATAGCTTCAACACATAATAAATCATACACCCCTATTCAAATCTTGGTTGGAATAAATGAAACATTTTCCTGAATTCGAATGGAATGTTATCACACCATCAAATGAGTTTCCTTGAGTTGTAGAAGATAGAATTAGTGAAATGAAAAAAAAAATTATATGTTGGAAGAGTTTTTCCAATCAAAATTCCATAAAAAACACACTGAAAAGATTTTATATTGATAGACATAATATATATTTAGTTCAATATTCAATCCATACAAAATACATCATATGGTGTGAAAAAAATGCAAGGATGATTATAGATCCTGCTTGTGGTTGATTCCTAACATTGAATTTGGTGGTTGGAGAATTTCATTGAGCTAGATAACACTTACATTCATCCAAACCTAACATAAGATAATACATCATTGGATGCTGAATTTGTGTCATCTATTATTATTGAGATGACCAGGACCTGCCAATATATGCTAATAACACTTGTAAAAGAGAGGATACAACAAAATTTTGGTTATAATATTTCTTATAGAAAGTAATAGATGGAGAAACAGAAGGAAATTTTAAAGTTTTATGGTGATTTAGATGACATGTATCAGTTGTTTTAATATTTTATATCCTTATTGAGACACAACAACCAAGTTGTCTTCCATATCGATATGAACTAACATGTGTCTCAAGATAAATGAATTTATCCATCTCATATAAAATTTCATCAGTTGTTTTAGGAATTCCTTCTATGTATTTCCATGTTTTGTTTATGTAAATTGTTTAAATAAATTAACGGGATGTTTCTATATGGAAAATACACAAGTGTATTGTTGATTGAGGAAACCCAAGATGAAAATAGTTCACCTCAACTGCTTTCATTTTCCATTGTGGAGAAGGAAAATTACGAATCATGGAGTTGGTTTTTAGCATGTATAAGAAACCATTTCACCCATATTTAGGGTGTTAGTTTGATATTTGATCATTATCAAGAAATCAACGAGGCAGTCAATACAAATACTATTACATGGAGACCCCTAAATGCACTTAATTGGTACCTCATTAGACATATTACTAGAAAAGTGTTAAAAACTTTCCATGATGAACCTATGAATAAGGCTATCACGAGGCTTGGTGTACAATATATTTCTTATTTTTTACTATATCAACATAATGATAAAAAAAATTATATGAAATATGACCACTTTCATGAATCATATGAGCTAGATCAATGAAGGTTTGAAGAACTATTATAAAACCTTCACAGGGATAATTAGGGAGTGTATGATTATATGATGTAGATTCCAAAATAAAAATGGACATTGGCATACAAAGGGGTAAAGAGGTATAGACACATAACCACAAATATTGTGGAGTGCATCAAGGGAATATTCACAGGGCTTCACAAGTTACCTATAATTATCCTAGTTTAGGAGTCATTTTATCGTTGTGCCAATTACTTCATTGAAAGAGGAAAGTAGACTGTGGACAAGATTCAATAGGGGCTAAGGTACGGATGACACTTTCAATTAGAGATTGAAAAGAACATTAAAGAAGATTATGCTTATCGACTATATCTTTTCAACCAAGAAGACTATCCATTTGAAGTGAAAGAGTGTCAAGACCCCATCACAGGTTGCAGCGGTTGAGTCCTGGGGATATTACTAAAAGTGAGGAATTTTTAATGTGGAAACATAAATGAATTGCAGTTTCCATGCACACATTCTATTTTAGCATGTGCCTCTGTGGACATATAATGGAAAACACATGCTCATCCAGTATACTATCTGGACACCATTGAAACTATTATGCTACGCCATGGATGCATATCGGGGAGTTTTGAAATTTACCAATGTTCAAAGACCAGCTGATATTGATACCTAACATCAACAGGTTGTGACAATAAGGGAGATCAAAGTCTAGAAGGATGCAGGATGAGATGAACTAGCCTCAAGAATAAGGGAAACATTTTAGATGCATCATATGTCATCAGTATAGTCATAATAGGAAATGATGACCTAACATTTCTATATAAAGTTCACACTTTCAACCAAGATGATGTATTACCTCAAATGTGAACTTTTCATATTATCAATTACATAGTGTTAATATAAAATCCTTATTTTTTAAAATTTTGGTTAAATTTATGAATACTTTTACTATAAAATAATAAATATTTGATAAATTATACAACCATTTACATAAATCACACACAAGATAAACATTCCTAAATGTTACATCATTTCAATAAATAAAACTTTATTTTACATAATGTCCTTACATTTACAAATATTTCTCACATGATAAAACCATTTTTTAAATCCTAATTTGGCTTTCATAATAATCATTTCATATTCACATTACAAGGAATATGAAAATTACATGTAATATGACATGAAATCATAATCAAACTATCCATGGATACACTATAAAGCAAGCATGTGAGTATATAACCATGAAATATACCATAATGTGAGAAATCATACATAAATGAAAAATCACACCATTTGGGATCTAAACTATTGGTATAAATGATATACATGAAAAAAATACACAACCCATAAGGTGTATCCAACCAATATAACATATGTATTCACAAATCTATTTTTAAAGTAAAACCCCATTTAAAAACATGACTCTATTTGAACAAGAATGGAGGAAAAACCCATCGCCTTTGAAAATAGAGACCAGGAAGGATTCCAATCATCAAAGGATGTTGACATAGAAGAAAAAAAATTATCTAAAATAATTAGAAATATACCTTGAGAAACATGATTACATGCCCTTTTATTTTGGTAAGAAAAATTTCATAAAACAATGAGAATAGACATGTTATATCTTACATTCTATTGGTCTTACATTATGATGACCATAATGTTATATTTATATTTTACACTTACTTAATATATTTTTCATTCTTATACATAAATATGGAGGATACTACTCTACTCACTGAGCAATTTATGGATGTTTCATGTTAGGTGCTTGCGGGTCATGAGGTTCGACGGATTAGGGTGCATAAAGTGCCCCATTATCATCACAATATCCCTCCAGTTGCTATTAGACCATACCCACTCAATGATGGATTCTATGTAATTGATATATCTAATTGTACATGGATTTATCATCACCTAATTTCTTCCCACACTAAGATATAGATACCTAAGACTCAAACATTCCACTTTCTCAATGGAGAGATGACCAATACCCTTGAGGATGTAGTAGTTATGCTTAGTCTCCCTATCTAGGGTGCTTCAGTTATAGGACCCACCCTTGGAGATTGGTCTGATCTTGTATAATGATTTCTTGGTATCAACATTATGATGAATGATGATGCTACATATGGTGGGTCAATATCTATGAGTTAGCTACACATGAACATCACACAGTTACCTGCTAACACTGACGAGAAGACTGTCATGCGTCACACACATGTATATATCTTATGGCTCATTGGAGGGACACTATATGTTGATTACTCTAGTATTCAAGTCCACTTGATGTATCTTGGTCCACTGGAGGACTTTGATTAGTTTGGGAGATACAAATGGGGATCTTTATGCTTGACATACACGTATAAATCATTATTCAAGACATGCCAATCTAATCATAATGATCTTGAGGGATGTTTCATCATTATTCAGATATGGGAATGAAAGCACATACCTCCCCTCACCTATATTTTTCTGGTTGAGAACATCATATAGATGTGTTGCATAATGCTCTGCATAAACGCTGGTATAATCAATCATTTTTATTGTTTTTATGATAATTTGAGTTATTATAATCTATTTCTTATTCTTTATCACTTTCAATTCTCTAAGTTATAGGTGGAGTCAGTCACACCACTTTATAAGGACCCTGAGACACAATTTGGGTGCATACCATCTCATGTTGGATAGTCTACTATCCACCTATGTAAGTATATACATTATTTTATTAACTAATCAAATTCATAATATTTTCATTTTTGGAAATTAGTAACAAAATATTTTGACAAATGTCACATGTCATTTCAGATATCATTGCTTCCATACTAGGATTTATTAGACCATCTCCATGCATATTGAACCAATTGGATTCATGATGCCACATATGTAGTGCATCTCATTATATTTCATATTATTTAGTGACACTAGAAAAATAGAGTCATGTTCCACTTATTATATATCCAACGTATTCCAATTCCACCCCGGAAGTTAGCAACGCCTCATTCTGTGAAGCTGAAAAGGAGATATGATGTCAACTAGTTCCGATTACAGTCTGACTATCTCAATATCTGGGTTATACATGAATTATTTCATATCAAGGTAATGCATACAATTCCATTCAATCTATCACAGTAGTTCAAGTATGAGCCATAGTATTGAATGAAGTTTATATTGTATCTCACTCTACATGATAGAGACATTTAGGATTTGGTAAGTAAATAACTTTACATTAGTTTTTTTTACTTTTTTTATTCATTTCGAATCTCTTTATTGCACAATTGACTACAACATATTATCTGTATGTCTAATCCGAAGGAGTGTGAGGTTTTTAGATAGTTAGTATACCATGCTGCAGTGGAGGATATGATTCCATCATATCATTTTCTATACGATAGTCTCTTTGATTTTCCACCTCATGGACATGATTTTCCTACCTAGGGAGAGGGGGTTCTTTATTAGGAACCTCCTCCAACAATTTCTGGTGTTGAGGATCCATAATGGTGATGATGTAGACCACATTGTGCTTCACATGATGCCTCACCTATTCCATAGGCAAAGGTCAAACCTCTAGTAGTCTAGACTTAGTCGATTGTGGGTGTTCACCAGGAGGCTTGAGATCCATTTTATTGTCAAGATATCCACAGTTTTCCTTAGGTATAACTGATTAGAGCTCATATCAGGGTTCATTTCCTATGCCTCCACCTTTCACGACTAAGCCTTCATATGCCTTATGATTTCCCTAGCAGATGATGGTAGGTCCTTCCACTTACATAGTGGGATTAGGTGCACATGATGACATCTAGATTCCACCTTCTCCTGATGAATCATAGGCAGACCATCAAACATTCGAGATTCCAACACTCGAGGAAGATCACTCTCCAACTCATCATACTTCACCCCATCATAGAGGTCGGTGATCTTGATATAGGCATCCCATTCGCATCCCATATCATGGGATGGTGCCTCGTGATACAAAATGATGGTATTCATCCATTTATATGCTTTATATTTACTTAAAGAACTTGAAACAATAATGTATTCTACCATATATATTATTGTCTGTCTATTAAATTGATGAAATTATTTTTAATATTAACCATTTTTTATATGTTTATCTATTATTTAAATTTTATTTTATATTTTACTTATAATTTTAATTTTATAAGTTTTCAAATTTTTCTACTTAAAACACAAGAAAAATTATTAAATTTCAAGTAGGTTACTTTAAAAACTTATAAAATATAAACTATAAAAACAATATTATTAAAATCTAAAACATAGCCTAAAAATATAAAAATTTATTTAAAATAAAAATAATTTCATCAATATAATAAACCAAGATTAATTTACATGAAACAAATATTATTGATTAAAAACATAATATTTACACATTTAAAATATATGCGCATAAATTATAGTACAACTAAAATATAAATGAAATTTAGAACATTGACTAAACATATAAAATTTAATTTTAAATAGAAAGAATGTTAAAAAAAATTATAAATACAAATGTAATGTTTTAAAACAACAATATATTATGCCATTAAAATTACTTTTGATTAATTGTTTTTATGAAATGATTTTTATTTTTATTTTTTTTTATGTTCAGTAAGTGTGTAAAATTTCATTTAGATTATATTTATACTTTATTATTTATAGGCTTTCAATGTAAAATACTTGAAATATTATTATGTTTTATGTAGGTGACTTTGAAAGCATATAAATTCTAAAGTTTAAATACAATCTAAATTAAATCTGAGAAACTGAATCAACATATAAAACATAATTGAAAATATTTTTTTTCATAAATATAATAAATAAAATCTAATTTACATGTCACAAAATTTATTTCTTAAAAAATAACATTTACACTTTAAAATATTGATGGATATAATCCCTATTAAGTAATATATTATTATTTAAATTACTACGAAGTATTGTTAATTATGCTATTATAATTAAATGTTAGTAATTACATTATTAATAAATATTAATTATAATATTAAATATTTATAATAATTAAAATAATAAATATTAATAATGATTTAAATAATATAATTATTAATGTAACTATTAAATATTTAACAATATAATTTTAAAATAAATCTTAATTAAATTATTAATATATAAATATAATTATTAATAATAATGGTATTATAATAAATTATTTTTATTTATATGTATCTAAATAAAAAAATGTATATAAAAAAAATTGTCACATGAATAATAAACACTAAAAAAACTAAAAAAACTAAAAAATGAGTGCATAGTCACATGACATTGAAATAATAAAAAAATTAAACTAAAACAAAATAGAGAAAAAACATAGTCAACATGGGGCTTAATGCCTTTTTATTTTGGTCCAGTAGAAAGGTGTTAAGGTCCTTAACGCCTTTCAGTTCAACCCAAAAACCTAAACGACATTAAAATATTTAATACCTTTTTCTAATAGTTTTAAAAAATATTTTTGACCTAGGATTATTTAAATATTTTTTTTCAAAAAACGTATATAGAGAAAACTCCCCAACATATTATATACAGTAGGAAAACCAACATGATTTCATGATCCAGAACCATCACCCTATGTCCCCAAGGTCTATTCATGCACATTTAATACTGGAGAACCTAAAGGGGTGCAATAGAAAAAAACAACCTTCTTATTCACATGTAGAACCATAGCCCCTGATATTTTTCCCTTCACACCTGAAGCATAAAAGATACCAGTATAAACCTCATTCCTTTGTTGTTGGATCACCAAAAAATCTAGGCTGAGCCACTAATTCATTTTCCACACCAGTAAGGTATTGTTGACCTTGTTCCACACATGGTTGAACAGATCCTGAAGCATGAGTAACATCTCTTTATGCACCAACTTCCACATTTTCTATATCTTTAAGGCTCCCTACCATGTGGTCATTAATGCTCATCTTATGAAAATTCATTGAACTTATCCCCTTAGAAGAACAAAAATCAAGAATATTTTCTTTCAAAAAATTCTTTTTATTATTCCCAATGGATTGAAATTGTAAGAAGAATGTAGAAAGGTTTCCATAAACAATTTTAAAATTAATATCTTCATCTATCATGGATAGTAAAACATTTTCTATCAATATGTAATTTATTTCCACTTAAAAAATAAGTAAACTAAGATTCATTAGTAGCCTTTCCAATCTTAATGTGTAAGAGCTTGATACGCGTGCTTCCGAATATGGTACAAAAAATACTGTATATTTTTTAAATAAAAGTAAAAAAAATATACAGTCCTTTAACAAAACGAGGATCTTTTTTGGTATGGAATTTAGGGGGAAAAGGAATAACAATTACAACATATCAGAGTTTAAAAAAATTAATAAATAAACAATTATTTTGACTTCACTCATGCCAAATCCTTAACAAAGCTAAAATCCTTTGGATATTCTAATGATCCTATGATTTTTTTAGTATTTAGGGTAAGCATAAAATTTCTCAGTAAGGGGATTTTAAAAACTAGTGAAAATAATTTTATAGATAATGTTTAAAAACTCTTTAGAAAAAATTTTCTTTTATATCAAATATAAAACATTTGAAAAATACTTTTCAAAAATATTATTTTATGGTTTTTAAAATATATAATCCTAAAAAATACTTTTCAAAAACCTTTGAAAATACATAGATTTTTTTAAATATATTTAATTGAAAAATATAATTACTTTTGAAAATAAATATTTCTTTGAAAGCCTATTTCATTTCAAAATATAATATCTTTTGAAAATACATAGTTCTTTGAAAACATATTCCATTTTAAAATATAATATCTTTTGAAAACATACTTTGAAATAATTTTTCTTAATAAAAGTATCTAGTAATTTTTCAAAAAATGTACTTTTTAAGATTAGAAAATAAAACCTTATGGCTACATGGAACATTTAAGGCTATCTAGTGCCTACCCGTCTTGGAGGGTTAGGTTCACGCCCCATATCCCTATTATGTTTTCAAAGTCCAAGTTCTAATTTTTTTCATAAAACATTTTAATCTTGATCCCTTTATTTTTCATTAGTTTTTTTAATTTTTAAAATATGAAAATGAATACTTACATATGTATATATATATATATATACATAAGTGCATAAATATACACCCATTATAATTTATTCAACGAGGGGGAATAAACTAAACCACATGGAAATAAAACTTTATAAAATATGCATGGATTGTTAGTAACATGCATAGTAAATGGACATACCTATAAATGTGTGCAACATCCATAATTTTTAAATGAAACTTTTCACATAAAATGATAGCTTAAATACTTCAAAACACCTTTAAAGTTTTTAAAAATAATCTTAAATAAAATTATAATTTTTGAAACACGGGAGTTTGAAAATAATAACAACCCCTTACATGAGGGTTTTTCAAATAATACATAAATCATAAAATATTTTTCTATAAAAATAGTTCCCTTACATAGGGTTTTTTTAATAAAATAAAAATAGCATAATAATTTTTAAAACAAAATTTTCCTTTCAAAATTAAATTTTGAAAATATAAATATCTTGCTTAAAAAGTGTTTTCCATAAAATAATTTATCGCTTTGAAAAATTGAGTTCCTTGAAAATAATTTCTTTATATAATATAGTTATTTTGAAAATATAATCATATATACTTTGCTAAAAAATGTAATCCCATTTCTTGAAACTGCTAACCTGAATTATCTAGAATTTACTTATTTGAAACTATTCTAAACATCACTCTCGAAGACTAAACTCACCCTCACATTATCTCTGCAAGAAAAGAAACTCGTGTAATTTTTTATCAGGGAGTCTTGTAGAGTGTCATTGGTTACAAAAACTAAGGGAATGAATCTTATTTATAAGTCCCAAATGTTTAAAAAATCAATTATTTATTTAATTTTTTCAAACACTATTTGGAAATAATTACAAATAGTGGTTGATTTGTCCCTATATTTTGACTTCCCAAAAATAGATATTATATTTTGTTCTTATTCTCTTTTTTCCCTTTAGTTTTATTTTTTATTTCTTAACTATTAATGAAAATTATTTATCATGTGTATATATATATATATAACAAATATAATATATATATAGAACATATATATATATAATATATATTTATGACAATTATATTTTATCATAAATTTTATAACATATATATTTATAACATATAAAATTTTCCATATATATATATCAAAGTGTAAATGGGTTTATATATATAACATTTTTTCCTCTTTTTTGTTTCTTCCTTCCCTTATACATCACACACACATAAAATTGTTTTATTACTTAATTCCTTACCCTTACACGTCACACACATCACACTCACACACACACACATTATTTTTTTATTACTTTACTTAATTCCTAAGTATATAGATATGTACATATATATATATATATATATATATATATTTATATACACCTATATAAATATTCTAACATATATATATAAATCATATATATTTTTACTTATATATATAATATATATATATATATAACATATAAATAATATATATTTTAATATATATTTTAACATATATATAACATGTATATATGTTTTAACACACACACACAAATATATATATATATATATATATATAATATTTTTCTTCTTTACTCCATACACTTCTCACACCTCTCCTTTTTGAGGTTCCTACCCCTACACACATGCCTCTCTCCACATTTCTTTTCATTTTTTTCTTTTTTTTGAAATCTCTCACTTCTTATAGCACCATATATATACATATATTTATATTTTTATTATTTTTACCATCAATATCTTAAAAATAATTATCATATACCACATATATATATATATATTAAATATAATTTTATAAATCTTTTTTACATATAAACATTACCTTAAATTTTATTGTCAATTCCACAAATATATATACATAAATACATATATGTATATATACGTACATGGTTAATATTTCTTTTTACCACATATATATTAAAATATTTTCTATATATGTATATTTATATATTATTATATATTTTTTATATACTCTTATCGTTTTTATGTATAATTAAAATATAATATTACTTAAGAATTTAAATAAAAAATTTAATTTTTTTAATATATGTTACATTGTTAATTTTAATATCAAATTAATATTTTTACAATATTTAATGTAACATATTGCTACAAATTACCAAGATTATAATAATTTAAACTGAAAATAAATAATTATTCAAAATTAATCAAAATTTGAAAACTATGAAATTTATATAAAAATAAATGTTCTCTTAATTAATAAACATCAAAAAGAAAACTATGCTTAGAATTTTCTAGGATGTTACATTCTACCCCCTTTAAAATGAATTTCACTATTGAAATTCTTTCATCAAAATTAAGGAAAATTATGAAGTTTACATCTCATAATTTTAGGAAAACTAAGATCATAAAATATTTATATATATAAGAATACTTAAGAATTTTAATTTCCTATAACATCAAAGGAAAACTTCTATCTCTTAAATAATCCTTAAATAAAAACACATATTCTCCAAAGTTGTCTAAACCATTTATCTGATACCAATTATAAGATCCCAAAACCTGTAATTATGGATCTAGTATAAAAAATAATGTATATTTTTTCTTTATAAAATGAAACTAAAAAATATACATCCCTTTAAAACAATTAGGATCTTTTCCAGTCTAGGTATTGGAGGAAAAGGAAAAACCATTACAACATGTTAGAGTTTAAACAATTAATAAATAAAAATATATTTTGACTTTGCTCACACTTGATCCTTAATGAAGCTAAAATTATTTATAACTTCTAATGATCTTGTGAAAAACATTTTAAAATATCGGGTGAGCATAAAATTAGATAGTAAGAGGTTTTTAAAAACTAGTGAAAATCATTTTACAGATGATGTTTAAAAACACTTTCGATTTTTTTTATATCAAATATAAAACATTTTAAAAATACCATTCAAAAATATAATTCATGGGTTTTACAAATATATAACCATATAAAATACTTTTAAAAAACCTTTGAAAACACATAACATTTTGAAAACCACTTTCATTTAAAAATATAATAAAGTTTAAAATTATACATTTCTTTTAAAACCTCTTTTGTTTCAAAATATACTATCTTTTTAAAATACATAGTTCTTTTAAAATATATTTTATTTCAAAATATAATATATTTTGAAAACATACTTGGAAATAATTTTTCTTAATAAAATTATCAAGCGATTTTTTAGAAAAAATACTTTGGAAGCTCAGAAAACAAAACCTTTTACTGCCACATCAAACATTTAAAGCCATCTAGGACCTATCCGTCTTGGAGGGTTGAGCTTAGTCCCCAGATCCCTATCATTTTTACAGAGTCCAAATGCCAAATTTTTTATAAAACATTTTAAGATTGATCCCTTTTTATTTTTCATTAGAGTTTTATTTAACTTTTGAAAATATTACAATGAATACTTACATATACATATTTATATATAATTGTATAAATATATTTCCATAGGAATTCATTCACTGATAAGGAATAAATTGAGCCACATGGAAATAAAAATTTGTAAAATATGCATGGACTATTAGCGAAATACATAGTTTATGGACATACCTATACATATGTGCAACATCCATAATTTTTAAATGATATTTTTCATATAAAATGATAGCTTAAATATCTAAAAACACCTTTAATTTTTTTGAAACAATCTTAAATAAAATTTTACTATTTGAAACATGGAATTTGAAAATAATAACCCCCCTTACATAAGGGTTTTTTAAATAATACATAAATCATAAAATATTTTACTATAAAAATAATCCCCTTATATAGGGTTTTTTAATAAAATAAACATATCATAATGTGGGAAGTGTTAGGTATCTTAATAATATTTTTAAGAGAACCATCCTACTAGTATAGTATAAGGTCTAGGTGATGAAATAAAACACAAAAAAAAAAGAGTAAAAATGGAAGATTACACAAATTTGATGTGGTTCGGAAAGGGTTACATACATCCGTGGGAGAAGGGGCTTGGTTATATTATTCTCTCCGGATGAAATTTCATAGGATCAAATAGATGGTTTCTCATAGTTTTTTATTATAGTTCATGGGATTTGACCCATTTTAAAGAGAATATATTCAATGTGTCCAAGGGTTGGTTTGGGTGGTTCATCAACCCTTTAAAAATCTATTGTTTCTGGTCACTCATCCACTATGTTGGCTGCCAAACAAAGAAGAACGTTTCCCATTACAGTTTTTGTCAACAGAGGAGAAACCATCTTGTCTAAAATTTCCCCCTCAATAGAATCCCTAAATTGAGATTATCCCCCACAAATCTCTCCCTCATGACCAATTTTTTTGTAGAATCAAGATATGATGTCTCCTTGTAGGATTCAAACTTCTCTTTTGGTAGAACATTTATCATCATGTCTGACCCATTATCATTGGTTTGGATTTTCTAATTTTTTTTATTCCAACACATTATAGATCCATTGATATCTCATGTTGATGTGTTTGGACTTGGAATGAAATGTCAGATTCTTACTGAGATGAATAGCACTATGAATATCATAATAAAGAATATAATTCTCCTTAATATATCCAAGATCTTGTAAAAACTTTTTCATACAAAGAATGTCCTTGAAAACTTTAGTGAATGTGATATAATTTTCTTCTGTGGTAGACAAGTCAACACATTTATAAAGTCTTTATTTCCATGAGACTGCTCCCCTACAAATGATATTAGGTACCTGAATATGAATTTTCTCATGTCAACATCTCCAACCATATCAACATCTGTGTATCCTTATAAAATAGGTTTATCACTTCTAAAACATAAACAATGATTATATGTACCTTATAGATACCTCAATACCCATTTTAATGATTTGAAGTACTCATTTCTAGGATTGGATAAGAATGCACTAAAAACACCAACAACATGAGAAATGTCTAGTCTGGTGTACACCATGGAATACATAAGGTTGCCAACTGCTGACTGATAAATAAAATGTTCCATTTCTACTTTCTCCCCCTCAGTTGATGGAATCTGATTTTTCATATTCCTAAAGATACTCACAAGTGCAGTACTAACTAGTTTCATCTTTCTCATATTAAACCATTCAAAAACCTTCTCAATGTACTGATCCTTAGATAACCAAATCTTATGATTCCTACAATCACGAGTAATCATCACACCATGAATCCGAGAAGCATCTCCCAAGTACTTCATTTCAAAATACTTGTTCAAATAATTCTTCAACCTATTAATCATGGTGATATCTATACCAATAATTAGAATATCATTAAAGTAAATAAATAATATAATGAAATCACCATCATAAAATTGTTTGATGAAAACACAGTGATCAACAGTAGTTTTACTATACTTATTTTTCTCCATGAATGAGTCTAATTTCCTGTATCGTTACCTCAATTCCTGTTTAAAACCATATAAACATTTCTTAAGTTTTTATACAATCTTTTCTTTACCTTTCACTTGAAATCCTTCTAGATTATCCATGTATATCTCCTCCTCAAGATTACCCTGTAAGAATTATGTCTTTACAACCAGTTATTAAACCTCTAGGTTTATAATAGCCACTAATCTAAGAACAACACTGATAGAGGATATTTTTACCATAGTAGAAAAAATTTAATCAAAGTTTATACCTTTATTTTGACTGAATCCCTTCACAACCTTTCTGTATCTATAGCACAGTGAGCTTACATTGTTATGAACCATACCAAAGGGGCCCGTGTTGCGACTCGCCAAACCCACCTCTAATAGGTCAGGGGATAGAGACTAGACCTGAGTAGGAATATCATGAACATAAGAGGCCTTATCCTAAGTAACTACACACAAAAACACATATCTAAGCCCATAAAATGATGAAATGTAAAAAAACATTGAACAACCATGCATACATACATCTAAATCTAACAACCAGAGTACAATAATATGTAAAGGAAAGTAAATAGGGCCAAATACAATCCCACCACAAAGAGTCTGAAAACAAGTCCAACCTAAAAGTATAGGGACTACTATCATGATACCGCCAGAATACACCTCGGTCTATTCGGTCTCACTAAGAATTGTTTGGTCCTGGTCCATCAAGAAATTTTTCAAAAGGTTGATCATCTATATAAGACATTACACATGTGGGAAAAGCTCATGTAGAGGTGATTATAACAATACCCAGTAGGACACCCCAAAAACACAAAGCATACAACAAAATAAGTACAGTCATCTATACACAAGTATATGTCTACAACACATATAACAAGAAAATCCAAATATACTCAAAAAAGACATGCAGTCTAATGGTAAGTCACAACCATAATGCCAACCTAGGATTCTAGATCAAAGATTCTATATAACACTCATATGGGAGAACACACTCCTGATTCTGATAACACCGATGATGTCTATCTGAGAGGTAATTTCTATCGAGTCTCACCATTACAAGTACAAGTTGAAAGTTTGAAGAGATATGATACACAGCTAAGGATCACTCACAAGGTCATGGGGTATACCAAAAACTCAATCTAGATTAACCCTATAAGTGGAGGATCGACACCCGTGTAGTGTTGGTCACGATGATACCAAGAACTCCACCTAGGGTATGAAGATGAATAGAGGATCTCACTTTGGGCCTCACAGAAGGATTCCAACAACTCCATCCAAGAAGTCTTGCTGAAGGGATCACTGTCCTAGGAGTAGGATGTGATTCTATAATAACCCTCAAGGAATGGATAAGAAAAAAAACCCTAAAAAACATTTCCAAGATATATTGGACAAGGGATTAAATCCATTTTTTAAGGAGTACACAGTGCGTAGTCCCTTCGACCTAGGGTTATACCCTTGTAAATGGCATGTGTCATATGTCTGTGTCCATGTAATAGTACACAATGTGTCAACTACCCATGTACTATCTTACCATGTACTATTACATGGGTATACCTATGTACACTGAGCCAAGATGTGTCCATTTGGGAGTATAAAGCATGCCCATGCCCATGTACTCTGGTCTGTGTTCTTTCACCCTCCAAGGTACATGCCAAGAGACCAGGGGGAGGTCACATGCCATGTGATAGGGTCACATATCGTGTAATACTTACCTATTTCCTAAAACCCTAGCCACCACTAAGAGGGGCCCACATGACACATGAATCTATGTTACATGCCATGTAGTGTGTAATTTTCCATATTTCTAGATCTGGTTTCTGTGTTTTCATTCGTTCATCCAATTCCCAGATCCATCGCCATCACCACCAATCTCACCCTTAGAACTCAGATCCATGTCAACTGAGGCCAATCATCACCAGAAAGATGATTTACAATTACCTTATTCATTTAAGAATCATCCTGAACCCTCATCATCACCGCACATCCAAGAACTGCACCCAGGTGTGCCAACCCTATCCCGATGCACTCACTGCTATCACTGTCGCACAATCTTTGTAGCATACCTTGTCCAGATCTATGATATCGAGTCATTGCACCAATAAACGGGTGAAAAAATTCCTATTCCTTAGTATTTGGGTCAAATTATTGGGAAATTGAAACCTCGATGATGAACACATGTATAATAATGAGATACAACCAAGAAACACGCAAGAATAGGAATGAACTTCGACCATGTTCAATTGGCCTTGATTTGTTGCCTTTAGAAATGATGAATGGAGAACTAGAATAATAAACTCCCAAAATAATTCCCAAAGAAGTAATCCCATTTCAAAATATGAATGATCCCTAGATCAATCTATTAGTTGATTGATCATAATCTTCCTAAAAATAAAAAACTGGGAAATAAAACCAAATCAAACAACATCCTACCTCAATTTGGACCAATTGATGATAAATAATAGATCTGTGTTGTGATTGTTGTCGATATACTTTGATTTTATCTTTCACCCATCATCGATCTCCAATCCAGTTGTTTTTCACCAATGGAATCTCCTCCAATGACTCCAATGGATCTCATAAATTTATAGGGTTATGTGACTAACAATTAAAATTTTTCAGAAGCTCATATTTAAAGAAGGTAAATAGGTCACTGCATCAAAAAACAAATAAAATAACTTCTTTAATTATTTTATTCATTTTATGTTTGCAACAAATTTTCTAAAAACACCCTGCACCGACCAAGTTTATATCATGGATAGGGTAAACCCCATGTTCCTAACTCAATAGTTCCCTCATATTTCTAATATGGGCCCCTATTTATGAGTTATTCAACCTTTTCAAGAAAAATGTGTGCACGTGCTATTTAATATGTTTGAAACATTTATTTTAAGCACACCATGCCTTGGAATCTCATGCTTCCTCAACACCTAGTTTCAAATATAATTCATAAAACATCCAAAAATAATACATGGAAAATCTGAGTCATTACATTCTCCCCACCTTGGGGCTTTACATCCCAAAAATATAAAATAAGGACTACACAAATAGATGTGGGTAATGAACATGAATATGAGCCTCATGCTCCCATGTACACTTCTAAAGATTCCCATAATGCCACCATACACACATTTAAATAATCAATCACCCATGAAGGATCATCTCCTTTTGTTCCTCAATATCTACTGGGTACTTAGAAATGGTAACTCCATCCTCAATTTCTAGCTCTCCATAGTCAAGAACATGCGATGGGTGATGAACATAACTCCTTAAATGAAACACGTAGAAGATGTGATGTACCTAGTCTAACTATAGAGGTTGAGTTAAGTGGTACACCACATCTCCAACTATACATAGTTTCTGAAATGGTTCAATGAATCTCTGAGACAACTTCCCACCTTGACCAAATATTTGTAATCCATATTGAGGTGAAACCCATAATAACACATGATCTCCCTCCTTAATCTCCAATGGAATCCATTGTCTATCCACATGAGATTTTTGACAGATTTTTGTAGTCTTCATCTGCTCCCAGATTATTTGAACCTTCTCTTTAGTTTCTCACACTAACTCTAGTCCCATGAGTGTTGAATCTCCTAGATTAGTCCAACAATGTAGTGACCTATAGGGTTGCCCATATAAAGCCTAAAATGGTGCCATCCCGATGGTGTAATAGTAAATATTATTGTAAGAAAACTCTACCAGTGGTAAGTGATCCCCCCCAAATATGACCAAAGTACAACATGAAAGCTCACTGCATTTCCTATAAAATTTGATTGGCCCACTTATTCTGGAAGTCAGTTTGGGTGTGAAACACTGTGCTCAAGGGTAACTAAGTCCCAAATTCCTCTTACAATACCTCCCATAATCGAGATATGAAGAGATAATCACATTCAAAAATGATCATTGATGGAAATACATGGATTCATATTATCTTCTATACATATATGTGTCCCATGATCTCTACTTAATTCTACTCTCAGATAGCTAAGAAGTGGTTCAACTTGGTGATTCGGTCTACGATCACCTAGATGGAATCATGTACCCTGAACATACATGGTAATCCCATCACTAAGTCCATGGATATCCCATCCCACTTCTACTATGGCACCTTTAGGGGTTGAGCTAAACCCACTAGAACTTAGTTCTCATCCTTCACTTGTTGACAAGTAAGGCATTGAGAGACAAACTCTACCACACCATCTTCATTCCTAACCACCAAAAATGACATTGGAGGTCCTAGTAAATCTTTTCCACACCTTCATGTACCACCAAATGAGATGAATGAAACTCTTTCAAAACCACCTCCTGTAATGTTACTAGTACCATCATGAATTCTATGAAAATAAAAACATGCTCCCCACCATTAGAAAATTCATAAGGAGCACATACAATGGATATTTGAGTATGTAAGGTATCATAGTCAACATCTCTAAGCTACGACTCACTGACTTGCTACAGAAGCATAGGGGTAACAACCATCGATTGGAGGTAATGTACTCCATCTCTATTCATAAAGGATAACTAAAATGAGGCAAACTTCTCCAACACCTCATTCAGCAACTGCGAATAAGATCTCATAATGATAGAATCTACTACCACGTTCCCCTTCCCAAGAGTATAGAAAATTTTGAAGCAATAATCTTAGAGAAACTCTAGCCATCACCTCTATCTCAAGTTAAGATCCTTTTGAGAGAAGATATACCTGAGACTCTTGTAATAAAAATAGATGATAAACCGCTCACCCATTAGATAGCGTCACCACATCTTTAGTGTGAATACTACCGCTACTAACCCAAGATCGTGGGGCATGTAGTTCTGATCATGTGGTCTCAACTGATGTGAACCATATAAAATAACTTCCTACCTCTGCATCATAACACAACCAAGTATGGTTCCTAATGTATCTCAAAATACTACATACTCAATACCCCCTCTAATAATCTCAAGATGGGAGTGCTCATCAATTTTTGCCTCAACTGCTGAAAATATCATTGGTACCTCTCGATCCACATGAAAGAATTCCCACTTTAGGTCAAAGCTAACATGGGTGATGATACCCTAGAGAAATTAGGTATGAATCTTCAGTAATAGCCTACCAAACCAAGGAAGCTTTGCACCTCTATCACACTCTTGGGTGGCTCCCAAGCTAACACTGCCTCAACCTTGACTGGGTCCACTACCACTCCTTATGTTGAGATAACATGTATTAGAAATTTGACCACTTGAATCTAGAGCTGTAACTTCAAGAGATTCCCATAAATCTAGCGCTCTCATAATATATCCAGAACCATCCTTAAGTGTCTCACATGCTCCTCCTCAAATACTGAGTACACAAGGATATCATCGATGAAGTCTACCATGAAACGGTCTAAGAAAGGATGAAATATCAATTTCATGAGTTCTATGAATACTACTAGTGTGTTATTCATGTAAAAAGGAATCACCACGTACTTATAGTGACCATAGATACATCTGAATGTCGTATTTGGTATATCATCATTCCATACTCACAACTGGTGATATCCTGATCTGAGGTCAACCTTTGAGAACCATTGTGACCCTATAAAATGATCAAAGAGGTAATAGATCCTCAGCAGTGGATAATTGTTCTTCAAAGTCACCTGGTTAAAGCACCGGTAGTCCACACATAACCTTAAACTCTTTCTATCCTTCTTAGAGAACAAAACCGAGGCTGCCTGGGGTGAAAAACTGTGTCTAACAAAGTCCTTCCTCTGCAATTCCTCCAACTGCACCCTTATCTCACGAAGATTTGTAAGAGCCATCCGATATGCTGGCATAGATATAAATGTCGTCCCATGGAGTAGATTAATGTAAAAGTCTATCTCTCAGTGGGCGGTAAACCTGGAACATTCTAAGAGAAGACATCCTCATAATCCTCCACTACTACAGAGAACTAAAAACTCATAACATCTAATTCACCAAGGGTTAGGAAAACCAACTGATGAGTAATTAGATACACCCACTTACATACGAGTTCATCGTTCACTACCTAGGTTTCCTTTTCATTCATAAAGGAAAAACTAGTCCCATCGCTGTGGAAACATGAGAACCTTCACCCGAAATAGTCAATCTGGTTATGAGCTATATATAACCAGTCTATACCTAAGATGAATTTGTAAGGCCTCATCACTACTATAAATAGATACTAACAGAAAATCTCACATCCAAGAGTTAGGTCACACTATCGGCATAAGTGTGTGATTGTAGAGTTATCATTAGTAGGAGTATCCAAGCACAAGGGTCATGTCAAGGGCTCAACCAGAATCTCTAAGTCTCAAAAAAGATAGGTGAAAAAAAGTAATGACTAGATCCTATGTCTTTTAGTATCTTAGCTAAGGTAGAAAAGACACACATTGTACTTCAAATCATTCCCAGAGCCTCTAGGTTATAAGCTTTGACTACCAAAAGCTGTCCTTGCCTATATCCTCCATCTCCTTGAGCCTAGAATGGACCACCTGGGGCTGGTGGTGGTAACAAGTCAAAGCATCTTCCACATATTACTTCTCTCCCAGCTCCTCTACCACATCATCCACCTTGAAAACCTACCTTCTCCAACCACTACCTTTTCCTCGACGACCCATCCACGGTTTCTCTGTCAGCTGTACGATGGGCCATAAAAACTCTGAAAAGACCTAAAAATTCCATGTAATTTTTTAAAATTACTTGGTATTTTTATGAGTCTGAAAAAATATAAGGCGCGTGATTACGACGCCTGGTGTACCCGAAATGAATTTATGAAATTTTTTAAGTTACGTTCAGTAAACACAGGGGCAGAGTTTTCTATCTTTTGAACCAGTACTCAAACTAAAAATCTAAGGGCACAGTTGAATCGGTAGTGTCAGGATTTGCTTAAGGGAAGCTTAACTTCGATCGTAGTTGGTCGAGAGAAAAAATAGTTTTTGGACTTTTTAAAGAAAAAAAATAACATGTGATTGTTATTTTATTTTCATTTTCTCCAACAGATGAGCGACGATGGAGGAACCAGTGACTTATCAGTCCATTTAATGGATTGAATCATGGATTGTGTAACTCCACCGTTGTGAATTTAAAAAGGTTCATTAATTCATTTAATGAACCTCATTAATTCTTCAACACATTATTCACCTTTCCCCCTCCTATTTAAATAGAGATCAGGGTGGGGTTTTGGCACAGATTTTTCAAGAGAGGAAACTCTGGTAGAGTTCTGCGGCAACATCCACTGATAGATGATGAAAGCTCAGATGGTAATGATCCGCGATCGATGAATGCTAATGACTCCATCCAACGTGGACGCTCTTCCAGCTGCAACTGCAACACCTGCAACTAATCTCAAGGTAGGGGGTTTATGTTTAGTTTTGGTTTAACATTATTGAAATGAGTTTATTTAATCTTTAATGTTAGATAAATATTCTCTCACTTGTTATCATGTTAACGTGGAGGGCGTGGGCCAAACAAACAAGGCCCAGACTCTCCACTGATTCATTCATGTTGCGTTCTTCAGGGACTGCTTTCCTCAATTTTGATGGAAACACGAGACATAGGGTCACACTATGAATGTGGCAGTTTGGGAGGATCATAGGCACATAAGACACCAGGAAAGGACCACCAGAGCACGTCTGGTGGCCTGCGGAAAGAACTGCTGGTGTGCCATGCCGGCAGCGGCCAACAGTGGCCAAAAGAGGCCCGCAGAAACTGGCCGTAGGCAGTTGGGAGGCGGTGCACTGTTACGAAAAATGGTGGCCAGAGGCAGTCGTGCGAGAGAAGGGAGGTGCCCGCAGGCATCAGCGGTGTAAGAAGCCGCAAAAGAAGGGGGCGACGCAACCCCACACCGCACCGTGTCAGCTAGAGATCAGTCGACCACTAGGCCAACCATTGCACACAGTGGGGTAGTGCCCCACCGACCGGATGAAATGACCCCACATCCATGGGGCCAGCTGGAGACGCGGTCCATCTTCAGGAAGACTGGTCCTGACTCACCCAACAGGGTAGGCCCGCCCAATGAGCTGGGCTGAACCCTCGACCCAGCGGGCCATACCCATCTAGTGGGTTGGACCGGACCCGTGGCCTAGCGGGCCAGCGCAGGTGGGCAGAGCCCCAACCAGAGGGCCGGGCAAACCAAAGCCCGGGCCCGCAAACCATCCAGGCCAGAACCAGTGAATCAGGCTGACCTTTAATGGTCCGGACCCGGGTGGGGTCAGGTAGAATCTGAGACCCGTTGCATTGGGCTGGCCTGACCGAGTCGGACTGGGCCCAGACCCAACCTGCCCCCTAATAAAGAAACGCCCGTAATCGACGAACCGAGTGTCCTTTTGACATTCCATCAGTGGAATTAGGATCTATTTTGGGAAGCGGTCCCTTTTTCATATTCTGGTGGGTCCGATCGAGTCGTGCCAGACTGAGGTGCAATCACCCCCCTTTCACAGATGGGGGTCTAACTAACAGACCAGGTGTCCGATCGACATGCCGTCTATGGAATAAAGACAATCATGATAAGATAGTCCTTTGAAGATACTATAAGTGAGTTTTGATGGAGTTTTATGTGTAGCCTAGGTTGGATCAGACTTGAATCCAACTAGTCCCTTTTTACAAAAGTGCCCATATCTCACAGACTGGGCGTCCGATCGACGCACTGTCTATCACATTAGGAAACCTATGATGAGATGGTACCTTGGGTATGATGTTTTATGGAAATCCAAACCAGTTGAAATATGAACGATGGATTGAGGAGAAGAGTCTTCCAGACATTAGGTGTGCTTCGTGCGGGAATCCAATGGCTGACTGTGACATGAAGAAGAATAACGACCAATACAGGTCAGCATTAGAAACTCTAGAGTAGAATGATCTATATGTATGACTAATCATCCCTACCTCTATACCAATGACCAACACAAGTCAGCATTAGCAAAAAATATGGCTCATTACCAGGGACCTATACGGGTCAGCACCAGCGACCAATATAGGTCAGCACCGACGACCAATACAGGTCAGCACCAACGACCAATACGGGTCAGCACCAGGGACCAACACTGGTCAAAATCTAGCTACCAATACAAGTCAACATATAGTGACATATATAGGCCATTAGTAGAGTTACTACAGATAGGATGATCTGGCTTTATGACTAGTCATCCCTATCACGGTAACCTTGAAGTTATACAGTTAAAGTGAGATGTCTCTTTTGATTTGTGCTCCATGATTTAGATCATGCATGTGATATTAACTTTGTGGTATTTATTGTGATATTTTCCTTTATAGATTACTAAGAGACATTCAGGGGTCTTAGGGTCCCCTACTGAGTTGTTATACTCACCCCTACACGGGATCCGCCCGCACGTGTGTGTCTGGTGCAGACTACTGACGGTCCGAGGCAGAATTTGGAGGTTCGAGACTTGGTGGAGCTTGGTGTGATGGGAGCAGTCAAGGTCCTCTTCTTCGACTTCAGACTTACAACTACTACCTTCCAGGTACAACTCCAGGGAAGATGCGTCAGCTGTTTACTTTCTTTTTAGTTTTTAGGACTGGTATTCTGGCCCACTATTTTCAGTTTTCAGTTGTACTTGTGGTGGTAATTTATTCTCGTGGTTATACCTTACTTTTGTTGGTTGTTTACTTTAGTTTCCATTTTTGAGTGTTCACAGATCTCTAAGTCAATGCCTTCCCTGTTCGGGAAAATCCTTCAGGTGCTAGTCACTAACCCCTGGCCTATGGATGGTGGGCTTGGGGTAGTCACATTTGGGCCTCATGGGATGGGTCATGAAAAAGTGGTATCAAAGGGTGTTCGGTTCTACCAGAATATCTAGGAGTCTACTTTTAATGAGGCAATAGTGTAAAGTGTCTTGAGTTCAGTTTTTTGTATAGGGAGTATAGTGTTGGTGTGGCGGTTGATGTATCCATACACCAGGATCCAGAATTATATTTTCAAACTCGGTACATGAAAACACCGGTTGCCTGTGTTTTGAAAAGTTTTCTTGATCTTTCATGAGTTAGCTCACCGGGTATAACTTGTTGAATGTGGCACATTTTTTTCTTACAGGATGCCTCCATGAAGATAGAAATATAGGATTCCAGTTTGAGATTGTGACAGTGGACCACCGAATGATGAGGTTTTGGTACATGGACCACTCATAGTGATGTCACCTTCAGGTGGCATACCAGCAGATCCACCACCCATTGAGTAGAAGATGCTACCAGTGGATCATGCACACTAGCTGAAAACGTTTCATGAGTTCCAGAGATAGAGGCCTCTAAGGTTTCAAGGAGATACAGACCCCCAGGTAGCAGATTACTAGCTTGAAGTGGTTTCTAGGGTCTTTTTCTTAGTAGAGACACCCTCCTAGCATATGGAGATCTTGGCCGATAGCCTTTTTCAGGGCTCAGCAGGATGATGATGGAGCTCAATGCTCCAGGTGCATGAGGAGATGAACCTCACCTAGCCGGACTTTGAGAGCCTTTTTAGGGTGGAGTTCATGCCAACAACACAATGATCTGTGCATATTCAGGAGCTGTTGCATCTATAGTAGGGAATCTAGATTGTGGATCAGTACTTATTGAGATTTATTGACCTCTCCTAATACCCCACCTAAATGGTACGCGACCCTTACGTTAGGGCCTAGACCTTTAAGTAGGGGCTCCGATGAGAGATTATAGCTACAATAGTTTCTCTTAGAATCTCGATGCAGGCTGGGGTGCTAGAGAGAGATTTGCTGATGGAGAGCTTACTTGCCGAGTAGGCACCTACAGTGAGAGCCCCTACCGAATGACAGGTAGCAGAGTCATCTATAGATGACAGTAGACATATGACATAGAATCTCAAGTGTGATAGAGCTTCCAGAGGGAGACCCCAAGATATAGGGTCAGAGGTGTGAGGAACAAGAGGCTGAGGGAGCCACCAGTGAGGCATGATCTATTTTTCCTATAGGAGAAAGGGTCATAGATCTCATGACTATCTGACTCCCCACATGGAGATGGTGGAGGGGCCACTGAGGCAGTGAAAATGACAAGAGAATGAGCATCAACCAGGTGGAAAATGAGTTAGGGGAGCAAGACATGTAGTAGGAGGTGGTCAGGGTCACTAGGCACCACCACCACCACCCACAGGCGGTCCGCCATGAGCTCAGGGAGCAGGTGGACGAGGACCAGCCCAACTATAAGCATTAGAGGCTCACTATCCTGACATCCCTGAGATGAGATGAGGTATGATCTGTATCTTATCTAATTTAGAACCAGTGCTTATCAACACAAGTTCTAGCCGTTCTTTCCTTGCCACAAACTTAGTTTGGGACTTTGAGATTCCGACTGAGATTTTATCTCAACCTTTGTGCTTAGATACTCCTACGGGAGGAGATTCAATAGTCACACATTGATCCTGACAGAGTGATCTTACTCTTGGAGGAGAGAGTTTCAGATGGGATCTTCTAGAAGCGACAATGAAGCCCTATGACGTCATTCTAGGCATGGACTGGCTATCAGTAGTTTACGCACATATTGACTGCTTGAGACGTACAATGAAATGTATGCGTAGAGATGGAGGCTAGTTTTCCTTTGTTGATGAGAAGGAAAATAGAGCAGCATGAGATAGACTTGTGCTCATGAGGGTGCAGTTGATTACATATCAAATGGATTGCATGACCTTCGAAACTGTGGATGATGTGAGTCCACATTTCCCAATGGTGGTGGACGAGTATGAGGACGTCTTTCTAGAAGATATCCCAGGACTACCTCTTCATAGAGAGGTAGAATTTCACATTTAATTGTACCTAGGAACATCATTGATATCTGCACCAGCATATCAGATGGCCCCTACAGAGCTCCAGGAGTTGAGGGTACAATTTTGAGGACTTATAGAGGAAGGGATTCGTAAGGCCCAATGTTTCTCCATGGGAATCCCTGGTGTTGTTTTCCCAGATGGTAGATGAAAGTTTGAGGCTATTCCTAGACTTCCAGTGCCTAAATGAGGTGACTGTGAAGAAAAAGTATCCTCTACCAAGGATTTATGATCTATTTAATGAGTATAAAGGAGAGAAGTGGTTCTCGAAGATAGACCTCAAATCAGGTTATCACCAACTTCGTGTGTAGGATGAGAACATCCCAAAGACGACCTTCAGATTTTGGTACGAACATTACGAATACCTAGTGATGTCATTCGGCATGACGAATACCCCTACAATGTTCATTTTTCTCATTAACATGATCTTCCAGACCTGCTTAGACTGGTTTTTAGTGGCATTGATCGACGACATCTTGGTGTACTCATCATCTAAGGAAGATCATGATGTACACTTTAGAATAGTTCTGGACACACTCTGGGAGTACCGGTTATATGGGAAGCTCTCTAAGTGTGAGTTCTGGATAAGGAATGTCCACTTCTTGGGACACATCATCTCAGAGGCTGTAGTTTCAATAGATCTAGCGAAGATGGAGGCAGTACTTTCTTGGAAGACACCCATGAGTGTTACTGAGGTGCAGAGCTTCCTTGGATTAGTAGGATACTATTGGAGGTTCGTACCCAATTTCTACAGAGTAGGAGAACCTATTACTACCTTGAAGAAGAATTGTAAACCCTTCCTGTGGTTAGAGATATGCCAACAAAGCTTTCAATAGGTGAGGCAGAGCTTGACCAGTGCTCCCATCCTAAGGTTACTGGAGGAGGGCAATGACTACGTGGTTTACTGTGATGCATCAGGGACCAGAATAGGTTTCATCTTGATTTATGGTGATTCAATGATAGCTTATGTCTCATGATAGCTTAGGCCTCATGAGAAAAATTATGCGACTCATGACTTGGAGTTGGCAGCAGCAGTCTTCGCGCTGAAGATGTGGCAACACTACTTACTGGGCGAGTGGTTTATTTTTTTACTCAGACCACAAGATTCTTAGATATATCTTCAAAAATAAAGATCTGAATCTAAGACAATTATGTTGTCTAGAGTTCCTCTAGGACTATGACTTTGAGATAGTCTATACTCCTGAGAAGGGTAACTTAGTGGCAGATGCACTTAGCCGGAGATCGAGATCACAACTACTAAACGAGGATTCAGAGAAATTATCCTGGATTCAGATATCCTATGTGGATAAAGATGAGACAGTATACCTCTAGCATTTAGTAGTTTCCCCTCTACTCCTTCAGTAGGTAAGGTAGGTGCAACTCAGAGATAATAGCTATGAGACTACATGTGCTCAGATATCCTTAGGCCATTCACCTGACGGATATTCTGATGGTAGGGAGCACACTATCCTTTATAGAAGGCGTATAGTTGAACCAGTGGAACTATGAGATGAGGTAATGAGGGAGTTCCATACACCCTCCTTAGCAGTACATCCAGGCATGATGAAGATGTATAAGGACCTCCAACATTAGTACTGGTGTCCAGGTATGAAGAAAGTTATGACAGAGTTTGCTTCTAGATGCCTCACTTGCCAGCAAGTGAAGGCCGATCATCAGGTAACAACAGACTTGAACTAACCCCTGGAGACACCAGAGTGGAAGTGGGAATGGATATTAATAGACTTTGTTATGAGGTTTCCACATACATCCATAGGGAACAATACCATATGGGTGATCATTGAACAACTCACCAAGTCATCCAACTTCCTTGCTATTCTAGAGAAGGGTTTGGTAGAGAGCTTGGGATGTCTCTACATTTAGGAGATTGTGTGACTTCATAGGGTGAATTCAACGATAGTCTCAGACCATGACACAAACTTCACATCCTAGTTGTGTAAAGGATTGCAGGAGGCTTTCGGGAATCATCTTAACTTGAACAAAACTTTTCACCCGCAGATAGATGGTCAGACTGAGTGGACCATCTAGACCATGGAGGACATGATTTGTGCATATGTTCTAGATTTTGATCGCAGTTGGGAGGACCACCTAACCTTAGTGGAGTTCACGTACAATAATAATTATCACTCTACCATTGGTATGGACCCTTTTGAGGCATTGTATGGACGACCATTCAGATCTCCCTTGTGCTGGACGAATCTAGGAGTGCCAACACTCATGGGGCCAAATATGGTACAAGCTACCATTGAGAAGGTACAGGTCATCCGAGATTAGATGAAGACTACACAGATCCAACAGTAGTCCTATGTTGATAAGAAATAGAGACCACTGGAGTTCCAGGAGGGGGACCACCTATTCTTGCGAGTCTGCCCTTAATGGGGACTATGGAGATTTAGCCGATGTGGAAAACTCTCACCGAGGTTTATCGGACCATTCCTGATACTTCAGAGGATTGGAAAGGTAGTGTACTGCATGGCACTGCCACTGCAGTTGGAGAGGGTGCTCAATGACTTCCACATATCCCAGATGAGGAGATACGTGTACAAACCATCTCACGTCATCAACCATGGAGAGCTGAAGATTGATGACGGGGAAAATTTTGTGAAGTACCCAGTGGAGATAGAAGATCGACAGGAAGAGATCCTTTGTGGGTGGTCAATACCTCTGGTGTGCGTTTTGTGGAAGCAGAGGAATCTCCAAGAGAGAACATGGGAGCAAGAGGCTCATATGCATGCCCAATACCCCTCTTTGTTTGTGTAGCCTTGTTTGGATTTCAAGGGTGTAATCCCTAAGGTGGGGAGAATGTAAAGACCCAAAAATTTCATGTAATTTTTTTAAATTACTTTGGATTTTTACAAGTCTATGAAAATTTACGACACGTGATTATGAGGCTCGATGTGATCGGAATGAATTTATAAACTTTTTTTAAGCTATGGTCAATAAACGCGTGGGTGGCATTTTCTACATTTTGAACCGGTGCTCGGATTAAAAATCTGAGGGCACCATTGAATCCATAGTGCTGGGATTCGCTTAAGGGAAGCTTCACTTTGACCGTAGTTGGTAGGGAGAAAAAGATAATTTTTGGACTTTTTAATGAATAATAAAATAACATGTAATTGTTATTTTATTTTATTTTTCTCCAACGGATGAGCGGTGGTGGAGGGACTGATGACTTGTCAAGACATTTAATGGCTTGAATCATCAACTGCATAATTCCACCATTGTGAATTAAAAAAGGTTCATTAATTCATTTAATAAACCTCATTAATTATTCATCGCATTACTCATATTTCCACCTCCTATTTAAATGGAGATCAGTGTGGGGTTTTGGCACAACTTCTTCAAGTGAGGAAACTCTGGTGGAGTTTTTTGGAAAAATTCACCAACAGAGGACAAAAGATTGGGTGTCAACGACCCAGGCTCGATGAACACCGACGACTCCATTCAACGTGGACGCTCCTCCCACCACAACTGCGACACCTCCAATGGATCTTAAGGTAGGGTGGTTTATGTTTAGTTTTGGTTTAACATTATTTAAATGAGTTTATTTAATCTTTGAGGTTAGATAAATATTCTCCCACTTGTTATCATGTTAACGCGGAGGGCGTGGGCTGAATGAACACGGCCCAGACCCTCCACCGCTTTTTTCATGTTGCGTTCTTCAGGGAAAACTTTACTAAATTTTGAAGGAAACATGAGATAGAGGGTCACACTGTGTTGACGATAGTCCAGGAAGCTCGTAGGCATAGATGAAACCAATAATGGACCACTGGATCACATTCAGTGGCCTGCGGAAAGAACCGTCAGCGCGCCATGGCGGCGACGACAGCCAGAGGAGGCCTGCGGCAATCGGCCGCGGGCGGTGGGGAGGCGGTGTGCTATTGTGCACGGCGGTGGCCAGAGGCGGCTAGCCTGAGCTGGCTGTGAGGGAGAAGGGAAGTGCCTAAAGGCGCCGCCGGTGGCAGCAGCCGCGACAGGAAGGGGCGGTGTGGCCCCGCGCTGTGCCATGTGGGCTTGAGATCGGTCAGCCACCGAGATGACCATTGCATGCGATGGGGCAGCACTCCACTGTCCGGATGAAACGACCCCACGTCTATGAGGCTAACTGGAGATTTGGTCCACCTTCCGGGGGATCGGGTTGGGGCGGGCCGGTCGAACGGGCCGGACCCGCCCAGCGGGCCAACGCGGGTGAGCTGAGCCCCACCCGGCGGGCTGGGCCAACTGTGACCCAGGCCCACAAACCAGCTGGGCAAACCCTGAAGGGCCAAACCCAATGAACCAGGCCAAACCTTAACAGGTCATACCCGGGCGGGGTCAAGTAGACCCCGAGACCCATTGCTTTGGGCCAGCCTGACTGAGTCAGACCGAGCCTGGACCCAACCAGCCCCCAAATAAAGAAACACCCGTAACTGATGAACCAAGTGTCCATTTGACATGCCATTAGTGGCGTTGGGACCCCTTTTGAGAAGTGGTCCCTTTGGCATATTTCAGTAGGCTCGACCATGCTGGGATAGACCGTGGTGCAATCACCCCCATTTCATGGAAGGGGGAGTAACTAACAGGCCAAGAATCTAATCAACACGCCCTCTGTGGCATAAGGACCCATGTGACAAGGCAGTCCTTTGGAGACACTCTAAGTGAGTTTTGACGGAGTTTGATGTGCAACCTGGGTTGGATCAGACATGAATCCAACCGGTCCCTTTTTACAAGAGTGCCCATATCTCACAGACTGGGCGTCCGATCGATGCACTGTCTATCACATTGGGACCCATATGATGAGGCGGTCCCTTGGGTATGATTTTTGTGGGGATTCATACCATTTGAAATATGACCGATGAATTGAGGAGCAGAGAATTTTAAAGATCAGGCATGCTTAGTGCGGGAATCTAGTGGCTGGCTGTGACATAAAGATGAAGAGCGACCAATATGGGTCCGCATCAGAAACTCCAGAGTGGGATGATCTAGCTGTACGACTAATAATACCTACCTCTGTACCAGTAACCAATATGTGTCAGCACTAGTGACCAATACAGGTAACCACCAGGGACCTATACGGGTCAGCGACCAATACAAGTCAGCACCAGCAACCAATACTGGTCATCACCAATGACCAATACGGGTCAGCACTAGCGACCAGCACAGGCCAGCATCTAGAGACCAATACAAGTCATCATACAATGACCTATATGGGTCAGTAGTTGAGTTAATACAGATAGGGTGATCAAGATTTATGACTAGTCATCCCTATCCCGATAACCTTAAAGTTATACCGTTAGAGTGAGCTGTCTCTTTTGCTTTGTGCTTCATGATTTAAATCATGCATGTGATATTGTCTTTGTGTTATTTATTGTGATGTTTTTATTTGGGGATTAATGAGAGACCTTCGGGGGTCTCAGGGTCCCCCTACTGATTTGTTATACTCACCCCTACACTGGATCCACCCACACATGTGTGTTTGGTGCAGACTAGTGATGCTCCGAGGCAGACTTCGGAGGTTCGAGACTTGGTGGAGCTTGGTGCGATGGGAGAAGTCGAGGTCCTATTCTTCAAATTCAGACTTATAGCTACTACCCTCCAGGTATAACTCTAGGGTAGATGTGATATATATTTACTTTCATTTCAGTTTATAGGGCTTGTATTACAACCCACTATTTTTAGTTTACAATTGTAATTGTGGTTGTAATTTATTCTCATGGATATACCTTACTTTTTTTGGTTGTTTACTTCAGTTTCCCTTTTTGAGTTTGTACATATCTCTAAGGAAATGCCTTCCATATTTGGGAAAAGACTTCAGGTTCTAGTCACCAACCCTTGACCTATGGAAGGCGGGCTTGGGGTAGTCACATTCAGGCCTCGTGGGATGGGTCATGACAATCTCGGGAAAGATATTCACTACCATCACATGAGTAACACCACCTCTCTATGGGATGACTAAACCCATACATAGATCCCTGAATCACAGACCCTTAATCCTAGGACCTCCTCTTAAAACATTTTACATGCCCAGGTCCCTGATTCTAACATCGGCTCCCTAATTCCAAGGTATCTTCTCCCACTTTCCCACTACCAGCAACCAATGGCTATGTCTACTTATCCAATAAAATCTCAACCACAAAATCTATCTCTAGCACCCTAATATATTTAGGAATCATAGAGGGATAACACTGGATTAAATGTCTCTACACATTCCTTTATTTAAGGTTCGATCCCTGAAGAACTAGTCACAAACCATATCCATTGAGTACTTGGAAAGGATGGTAGACCTCGATGAATACTCAAATACTATCATTCTACCCTACTAGAGCTATAAAAGCTATTGGATATTTACAACCATTATATTATCTAGTGATAACTCCTTCTTAAAGATATTATCATACTATAACCATGGTAGAGTTGCCTCATCATAATATTGGGTCACTAAACCCCTCTATCGCCTTGCTGAGCCATGAAGAAGGATCACCATCAGGACCACCACTTGGTCTACTAGTGTCCTGACTAGATGGAAAACTTGGTTTACCACCTCAATATAGTCCTCATCCACCTATGGGTTAGGATCACCTCAGAACCTGAGGGGTATATATCTCAAAAACTCGTGAAACACACTCAACCTACCCACCTCATCTGTTGGTACTACGGGTGCCATAAGCTACTCAACAAGTGGTGGTATGGATGGTGCACCAACTGGAGGTAGAACCTCTAGAACTGGTTCCTGTATACACTCCTCGTCACTGAGTGGATAATATTCATGATCATGATGCTGAATCTTAGCTGGCGTATGTCATAGGGGAATATTTAAATTAAATATGATGTACATTATTTAATGAGTATATCTGGAGAGATGACAAAGAAGGATATGGAAACCACAATGCATTTCTATATGATGCATGTACCATTATTTTCCTTGTAAACAATGTTCACATATACTGAGTCTAAAATCAGGTGATCCGATTCCTATTGTATGGATACATCATCCACCACACCAAAATTGGAGTCCTTGTCCTGAAAAACCAACTCAAAACAATTAACACTGTTTCCCCAAACCAATCTCATAGACTCTGGTCCTAAGGTATAATTGACTACTCTGAAATCACTCTATCACAACCTGTCCAAAAGGGGTCTGTGCCATGACTCCCCAAGATCACCTCCTATAATAGAGGGCTTGGATACTAATGCCGAGTAGGGATATTAATAATATGGGAGGCCTTAGCCTGAGTACCTATACACACATACACATCTTCAATACCATACAATGATCAAATGAAAAAAAAACTGAAAAACATTCATGGATACATCTAAATCCCACAACTAGAGTATGACATGAAGTAAAGGAAATTAAATAGGGAAAAATACAATCCCACCATAAAGAGTATGAAAACAAGTCCAACATTAAAGTATTGGGACTAATATCAAGATATCGTAAGAACACACATTGATCTATCCATCCTCACTAAGAACCATATAGTCCTGCTCTGGGTCCATCAAGTACTCTATCAAAAAATGATCATCCGTATAAGACACAAAACATGCAGGAAAAGATCGTGCAGGGGTGAGTCTAACAATACCTAGTAGGACACCCCGAAAACAAAAAGCATACAAAAAAATAAACACAGTCAGATCTACACATGTATATTTCTACAACACACATAACAAGAATATACAGATATACTCAACAAAGACACATAGTCTAAAGGTAATTCACAACCATAATTCTAGCCTAGGATTCCAGCTTAAAGATTCTATATAGCACCTGTCTGAGAGAACACACTCCTGAGTCTAATAACACTAACAACATCCATTCAAAAGGTAATTCTCATTGGGTATTTATTTTATAAGTACACACTAAAAGTATGAATAGATATGATACATAGATGAGAATCACTCCCAAGTACATGGGGTATACCAAAAACTCAATCTAGATTAACCTGATAATTAGAGGATCGATGCCCGCATAGTGTTGGCCATGATGATACTAATAACTCCACCTAGGGTATGAAGTGGAATAAAGGATCTCACTCCAGGCCTCATGGAAGGATTCCAACAAATCTATCTAAGAAGTCATACTGAAGGGATAATTGTACTAGGAGTAAGAGGTGATTCCATATTAACCCTCAAGGAATGGATATGGGGAACACACCAAAATGAAACTTGTCTAAGATTTAGAGGAAAAGGGCTCCAATTCATGTTTTAAGAAGTACACAACATGTATTAGGGTTACACGCCATGTCCCTTCAAACTCGGGTTCTGCCTGTGTAAATGGACCATGTCCTGTTTCTGTGTCCATGTAATAATACACATCTTGGTGGCTACCCATGTACTATCTGCCCGTGTACCCGTACACGGGTATACCCATGTACAACAGGACAAGCTGTGTCCATGTGGGAGTACACAGCATGCCCATGCCTGTGTACTCCAGTCGGTGTCTGTGTATCCTATGAGGTACTCGCCGAGCCACTAGGGAGAGGTCACACACTTTGTAATAGGGTCACACATTATGTGATACTTATCTCTTTACTGAAACCTTATCCACTGCTGAAAGAGGCCCACATGACATGTGGCTCCGTGTTACACACCGTGTAGTGTGGAATTTTCCAGATTTCTAGATCTAGTTTTCACATTGTCCTCCATTAATCTGAATCCTAGATCCGCCACTATCCCTACAAATCTCACTCTTAAAACTCAGATTTGGGTCAACAGAGGTGGATTATCACTAGAAAGATGGTTTCCAATGGCCTTATTCATCCATGAATCATCCTAAACCCTCACCATCACCAGGTGTCCAAGATCTACACCCACACATTCCAACCCAGTCTCAATCCACTCAATTTTATCACCATCACATGATCCCTACACCATATTGAGTCCGGATCGGCGATATCAATTCCTTGCATTATGAAATGGGTGCAACATCCAATTCCTTGGTATGCAGGTCGAATCCCTGAGAAATAAAAACCCCGATGATGAAATCACATAGAACAACGGGATAAAACCATGAAACATGCAATAATATTAATAAAACTCAGCCATGTTCAGTTTGAATCAATTAGTTTCTATTATAAATGACAAACAGAGAACTAGAATAATAAACTCACAAAAGAATTCCCATAGAAGTAATCCCATCCCACAATATGCACGATATCCATATCAATCTATTAGTTTACTGATCTACAATATTTATAGAATTATAAAATAGGAAAAGAAATCCAAATCAAACAATTTGATACCTTGATTTAGATTGATCATTGATGAAGAACATAGTTGCGCTGTGATCGTTGGTGATATACTTTGATTTCATCTTTCACCAATTGTCGGTCTCCAATCCGATTGCCATCTACCTATAGAATCTCCTCTAATGGCTCCAATGTATCTCATAGATTCATAGAGTTATGTGACTAACCCTGAAAATTTTCCATAAGCATGCATTTAAATAAAGAAAATAGGTCGCTGTGTTAAAAAACAAATAAAATAATTTATTTAATTATTTTATTCATTTTACGCCCTATGAAAAATTTTCTACAAACGCCCTGTGCCGACCAATGTTATGTCACACCCAGGGTAAACCCCACATTCTGAACTCAATAATTCCCTCATATTTTTGATTCTCCCCCTATTTAGGAGTTATTACACTTTTTCAGTAAAATTACATGCATGTGATATTTAATATATTTAATATATTTCAAACATTTATTTCGAGCACAATGGGCCTCAAAATCATATGTTGTCTTAGAAACTGGTATAAAAAATAATCCATAAAATATATAAAAATAATAAATGGAGAATCTGATTCATTAAAGATATCTTATCATTTGATTATATACACCAAATTTTTCTTGAGTGCCTTCTTTCCATGTGGTAACTCCACTAAATAAAATGCAAGGTTCTTGTGTAGGGTTATCCTCTCCTCTTGCATGGTATGTTTTACATTACTTATTCTAATGAATCATAATCACATCATTATAACTATTTAGCTCCCCCCTATTAGTGAGCATCACAGACTCATGTGGTGAGTATCTACAACTTGATTGTCATTCTCTGGTGGATCTCTTCAACTAAGCTTTAAGGGGAATCTATTATAGAATACCATATGATGGATAAATATTAGAATATGAAGAAATATTACCTAGTAGTGATGTATTATTAGTGTCATGTATCTATATCACACTATCTAAAACTTATAGTGGTTAGAATGGTTCCATATTGACTGGAATTTCCTCAGTCTACAACTTCTCTGCATTTTATAGCTTCTAAAAATATTTAATCGTATGATCTTCAAGAAACAACAAATATATGATTCAAATGATCCTTATACTGATAGGATCCCATATTCAATATCCAAACTCTTAATGATCACATCCCAAGAAGATACATTACTTTATTTTTACATCTAGTTTCACTTGCTCATCTTTTGGGATGTGAACAAATTCCCGGAAGCCAAATACTCTCAAGTGTCTGTATGAAACATATTTACACATACTAACCCTTTATTGGATGTCATAGTTCAATGGAGCTGATAAAGAAAAGTTGATAAGATTAACTGTAGTCCTCATTACCTCCCCCAAAAAGATTTTTGGTTATTTTGAATTTAATAGAATATACCTGACTCCCTTGCAAACTATTTTTTTCATACTATTAGAAACACTGTTATGCTCAGACATCTTTGCTACTAATTTTTCAATCCTAATGCCGAAAATACTATAGTACTCTTAAAAAATACCACGTTAATATCATCTATTTTCTTCTCATACAAACTTTAACTATCTACCTATTTCTCTCTCTAACATCACTAGAAACTTCTTGAAAACATCCTGCACTTGATCTTTAGTTTCAAAGAAAAGGCCCACACTTTTCTAGAATGATTATTTATAAAGGTAATAAAATAAATATAACCTCTCATTAACTTAGTTATCATCATGAATTTATTGGTATGAATCAAATATAAAACATTTTCTTTTCTATATTGTAAATAACCATGTAACAATACTCTATGTTTTTTCCATGATTCAATCAACATAGGTATCTAAATTTGTACCTTTTATTCCTATAAATATATATTTACTGGAGATCATTATGATTCCTCTCTCACTCATGTGACCAAGATGCCTGTACCAAACTTCTATATGAACATATTTTATAGATTCATTGACTTTTCCTCCACATGGTCTAGCATTTGTGAGATAAAGAGAAGTATCTTTATTTCCTTTAGTAATTACCATGTTACCTTTGGTAAGATTCCATTTCCCATATCCAAAGGAATATACATATCCATCATCATGAATCATTAAAGTGGATTTCAGACTGAGGAAAATATTAGGATCATGCCTCATATCCTTCAATATTAAACTATATCCAATATTAGTATCTAGAAAATATTACCAATGCTATTGATTTTGTATGCACCATCATTTCCCATTTTCATGTGTTCGAAACTCCTTGAAGTGTAAGATGTGAAGAATTATCTTCTAGAAGTGACATGGTAAGGGAACTCGAATCAATTACCCATATCGTGTCTTAGATTGCAATACTAACCTAATTATCTTCCTGAAAAATAATGATCTCTTCATTGACAACTACAACATCGTTATTTTGGGTCTTACCTTCCTAATTCTTCTATTCTGCCTTCATCCCCCTACATTCCTGGATGAAGTGTTTAGGCTTACCAGAGTGGTGGTACAATATGTCATATATCGATTGGGATTTTTATCGCTTCCTCCTTTCTATAATTTGGTCATGAGGTTATCTTCCTCCACTTCTTCCACACTATTTTCTGATTCTATTGTCTTTTAGTGATAATATATTCTACGTCAGGTGTATATCCTTTATCCTTAATTTGAGAATATTAATTCAAAATTATATATTTCATCATTTCCATGGTGAGGGCTCCATCTGGAGTTGAATTGCCGATCAACACAACTAGTGTGTCCCAAATCTTTGGTAAAGAACTCAACATCAACAGTTCCTCAATTCATCATCAACCATCATTTTCATGGAAGTCAACTGATCTACAATACATTGGAACTCAATCATGTGCTCCGATATGTTATTCCTATCCTTATACTTAATGTTGAAAAATCGACTTATTAGGTTTTCTTTTTTCTGTTTGGTTTTACATAGATAAATATTTTCTATTTTTTATAAATAACTAAAGCATCATGTTCATTGAAAAAATTCTAGAAGATATACTTATTGATATATTGTCAGATTTAAGCAGTTCACTTTTTATTGAGCCTAACCCACTCCACATCAATTGGAGGGGTGCTGGTTGATGTATTTTCATCAGGTTGACCACTTTTTGATGATTCCTCTACTTTAGCTGCAATGGGATTAATTGTCTCCACTATTATTTTCTATAAATCTTTAATGTACAAAAGATCCTCAATTTTGGGTTTATAGATGGAATAATTAAAAGTGGTGAGTTTAATCATGTTATAGGTATTTTATTCTATTGATACCGTGATAATATAGAAAATATAATAGTACAGATACATCCACTATGGTCAAAATAGATGTAAATAACTACTAGATCACTAAAAACAAATTCTGATTGGCCAAGATATAAACAAAACTATATCAATGGTCTAGAATAACTGATGAGGTGGAGATGACGTGGCTCATTGGAATAGTTTCTGAAAAAACCCACCAGAATGTCACTGCTGGTGTGAACGATTTCATCTTCTCTGGAAAGGGGGTACTGTAGCACCCAAGATTTGACTAAAAATTTGACCGACTCCATTGAATTTGTTTCTGATCTGTTTTTTATGTCATTTATTTTGTTGGAATCATCTTGAAGACCTATTCATAAATTTGGATTTGAAAAAATTTTCTGACCATTTTGAATTTTCTATTAACCAGAAAACCTTTCTGTAAAATTTTTGTTTCAACCCCAATGCCTCTGATACCATTTTGTTGGGGCAGAAGAAGCACCAAGAGATGAAATTGAACAAAAATAAAGAAGAAAAATGAAAGAACACACAAATTTAATGTGGTTTGGAAAGGGTTTACTACATCCATAGGACAAGGGGTATGGTTCTATTATTCTCTCTAGATGAAACATTGGAGGATCACACAGAGGGCCACATAGTGTTTTATTATTACAATTAATGGGAGTTGATCTTATTTTAAATAGAATATATTCAACACATTCAAGGGTTGGTTTGGGGTGTTTCATCAACCCTTGAAAAATCTACCACCACCGACAACTCAACTATCACGTTGGCTTCCAACTAAGAAAGAATGTTGCCTGATGCAGTTGTTTCTGACAAAGGAGAAACCAGCATTCCAAAAATTTCCCCATTAATAAATTCCCTAAATTTGGAGTGTCTCCCAAACATCCTTCAAGGTAGATAAATTGCATTTTAACAGATTGTCTTCTTTGAAGACCCTACCGATGGAGGAAAAAGAATTCACTATAGTTCTCATCAAAGGTTTGTCTTGGGCTAAAGAACCTGTAAGCCACCCCCAAAAAATTTAGTTCAAGGCCCTAATGAAAATTTATTGTATGCCGCAACACCCTAGGTCTCAACATCACATCCACCCCAAGTCCCCATTCTCCCCAACCTTAAAAATCACATATAATCATTCAGTTTATATAAATAATTATAATATTTTAAATTATAATTAATAATTTTAAAATGTAGTTAACAATTAATTATATTTTTTTATATACAATCAATACAATATATACATTTATATAATTAATTTGTATAAATAATACATTTATATATTGGAAATTTTAAAAGGACTAAATATAATTATTAAAATTATTAATTTTAATTTTATATTTTATAATTAATTATATATTGTTGAAACCATTTATGCATTGTTATTTTTCATGTAGTTGATAATAAATTCTATTATTAAATATTTAATTTATATATTTTCATCAAATAAAAGTAATATAGTTTTATTTTAAATATAATTGATAGTAAATTTTATTTTAATTGTTAATATATTGAAAATAATCCTCTGTAAATTGATCCATAGTTATTAATATTTTTAAATATAAGTATACATTTTTATAATATTAAATATTTATTTATTTACATAATTAATAATATTTTTAAATAATATTAGAAATATTTAAATACAATTAATACTTATTTTTTTGAGGTGATGCCTTGATCAATGACCAAGACACAAAATATTATTAAAAAAGTGGGGATTAGAAAAGTCTAAACGATGGAATCTTTTTACAATCATTATTATAAATCAAAATAAGATGATCCGGAAGGTCAATCGGCCAGGTTATGTCTTGGTTAACTCCCTTATTAGCAATATTGTCTGCCACCCTATTGGCTTCACAGAAGGTATGAGTGATAATTTAACTAAACTCCAAGAGCGAATGAAGATAGTTCATCCAATGAGTTGTAAGTGGCCAAGCAAGATGCACCACTTTATTCCACATGGCATGGACAGCCGTGATCAAATCACTTTCAATCCAAATATTATTCTAGCTATGTTTCTTAGAGAAGGAAACAACGTAGATCACACTCATCATTTCGGCTTCCAGGGATGAGGTGATTCCACAGCTACCATAGAAACAATCGAGGCATTGCCTAAGACGGTCTCTAAAGACATGTAAGATTAAATTAGGAATTATTTGTGCTAAATTTAGCATTGAAAAAGATCAATCATTATATGTTCTCAAATTGGATCTGATAAAATATTAAATTATCAGTTCTTACAATTTTAGTGATGATAAAATACTCTTTTATTAGCATTTTTTAGTAAGAATTTTCAAATCCATTGCTATATTTTTAAAAGAACCCTAACTACACAGCCCACTGATCTAGCTATTCAAGAACTTGTAGAAGATTTACTCTTCCTCACCCTCCTTATATCATTATATGGACGATTCCACTTTTGAAACCACATCTATACAATTATAAATTTACATTTTAATGATATATCATTTGATCTATATGGTCCTAGATTTTCCCAAGCTTTTCCGTTGTGTTTTTAGGTGATTGGAAGTATCTAAGAGGAGGATAGATGTTTTAAAGTGTTGTTTGGTATTATATTCTAAATGGAAGAACCATTATGGCATGATCATTTAGATTTAGATGTGGTGTTGTCTTGGAAATGGCCTTGTAGTGTAGTCATGGTCACTACATCATGGAGTTCAGGATGAAGGATTTAGTGGCTCTATCAATTTAGAGACCCTTGTGTCATAGTGCTTAGAGAATTACCATGGAGATCGGGGGTCAATTTTCTCATCCCTACCCTAATGAATGTGACTGGGGGTATAAGTCATGAATTTCTCGATTGAGTCAGGGAGGTTGAGACCCTAATCTCTACCATTTGGGGGACTATTGTGGCGTGGTTCTTAGGTTCTATCACAACCATTCCACAGGTATGTAGAATATAGGGGGTAGTTGTGAGGGAATTTATGCTATGGATTTTGGAGGGTATCTTAGCTAAAATAATTATGGTTTTTCGACCCTTGCTGCATTATAGTATTAGTTATAACCCCGAGGGTTGTGGTGTGGTCAAGGGTATTGTGCTGTGGTCCTACTAAAAACCCTATCTGAATAAATTCCTAAGTGGATTCAAAATTATCTTATTTTTTATCTTATATTTTGAAACTTAGGTGATTCTATGATCCTTTTTAGAGAATTTTTATTCCCATTTCTCACCTTTACCCCTTGGCTTATACAAATCAATTTGCGGTGATCCGTGGTGAGTTTCTTCTTCTATATTGGTTTTTATCTCTCTCGTTATTCCTTTCAATGATATGTTGGATTATTTTCATAGATTTTCTTAGTTTTTCCTTAGTGATTTATGAATTATTTCTTGTGGGATGGTATACTTAGGGACCGTGGATCCTTTATGGGAAAGTAATCAAAGATTTGTGCTTGTTATTTGATTCTTGATCAAAGAATTTTGAAAGTTTTATATTGAGGATGAGGATTCATAACATTTATTTTTTTGATGTAAGTGTGAGATTAACATACTTTAGAATATTTGGGTAATAGTGAGGATGAACATAATGGAGAGAATGACTGAAATTAACAATGAATTAGAAGGGAATTGTGATCTCATGTGGTGATTCTATGTTGATGGAACCTCATGATATTTATTAGATAGTGTTTTCTCTATTTACTGTGATTGGTATTGTTCCTTAGAATGATTAATATAATTGAAATTGGTTAAAAAATATAATTCTAGTAAATACATAGTGGATAATAAATATGGATTATAATACAAGTTATTCTTCTTCATAAAATATATTGATCTTTAAAGTTGTGCTAAGAGAATATCTAAAGTTGATTCTTATATTTTGATAGCTGCTCTATTATGGTAACATTCTCATAATAAATCATTTAATTCAATATAGTAATGAAAAATTACAATTTATAGAATTAAACAGTTGAGGCCAATGTGAGCTCAAAATTATAGTTATATCATGTATGTTAGAATTGTTTTCTTATTGTGATGACCTTAACACACTTTGAATTTATTATACTAAAATCGAATGTACCATAGGATGGTACATTCATTATTGTGATTTATTGGAAATTTGGTATAGTTGTAATATTTATGAGGGATAAGTTTGTTTTCTTTGATTTTAGAATTGGTTGGATGGCCCAAGTTGGGATGGGGTCTTGCATATTATCAGATGGTTGTGATAAGGTTTATGATATTTGGTTGGTACAAGTCGAGAGATGTGATCACCTGATTTTCTTGATGTTTTTTGGTTATGTGTATAATTTTATTAGTATTCATTTATTATGATTCCCAAATACCTATTGTAGGTGGACTAATGCACTATAAGTTTATCTTTTATATGTTTGATTAAGTTGATTCATAAAATACCTAGAAAATATAGTATGGAAATTAAATGATATTTAATTCCTCGTATTGGGTGTTGAAGACAGTAATGGTTAAACATAAAAATCCCTAGATTAGGTTGAAATTAATTCTTGAATAAAATGGTTTTGGAATATGGAATTGTAAGGATGAAAACAAAGTGCTTGGTCTTTTGATAAAATGAAATTGATTTAACCAAAATTGATAATGAGATAAATGAATAATGGGTAATTTTCTAAATCACTAAATGGATTGGTTCCTGCAGAACTTTGATGCTTATGTGCCTAGATGAAATATGGATTCTCAGACCTTAGTGGTTACAGCCGGGTATCATGTGAGACATTAAATACAGTTTAGGTCTATGAATGAGTAGTATACCCTAGTTTTGTTGTGTGTGATATATTAATTATGCATTATTATTTTATATACACCCCATCTGAGTCGGCCCGCTAGTTGACACCCAAATGTTTTGGGTTTTGGGTGTTTTCCCCAACGTTTATATTAGTGAGGTAATAAATAGTTGACTATTATATATTCCCTACTCTCCCTTATGATATAGTATGATGTACAATTTTATCCAAGTTGTGATAACCTGTGGTATATGATACATGCCTACACAGGTTGTGACAACTCTCGCTTTTACCATACTTGTATGTGCGGGCTGTAACAACATGATGTTATGTCCTATACATATATCCTGATTGTAGTTACTATAGTTACTATGAGTGCACCTATATGGGATTTAGTGGATAGTGGTATAGTGTAGGATACACATGCTGTAATGGCTTCCATACATACTATTGGTTATGAGATATGGCTGTGATATATGTGCACGAGGTGAAGGATGAGACATTTCTATGATATGGTTGCCCAGGGTGGGAATGATGACTTAAAAAGCGATGGGTGAACATAAAGTTTGGAATTGGGGTGTGATATAGATAAACACATGGTAAATTGTATGTATAGTGTCTTTTACATATATATGTTTTTGATATTATTCTACTTACTTATATGCATTACATGGTGAGTGAGCCTTGGTTATGATTGGATATAATTTCCCCTACTTAGGTAATGAGTAGGTTTTATTTTTTTATCCACTGATATTTAGTATTCTTCTTTCACATTTACCTGAGATCTTTTGGAGAGGATCCTCTAAGTATACCTATATTACCACCCTATAAATATATAAATTGTTTTTGTAGGTTCACGTGATCTGGTTGGTGATTTAGTTGAGTGTTACTAGATCATGGAGTTATTCAGGAGCTATTAAATTCATGTTCAATACCTAGGATATGTTTTTGGTATTTCTAGTTGTTTTCACTTGTATAACACCACATTAATATATTGGTATGGTTTATTTATTTATGATTTGGAGTTTATTGGTGTATCTCGTCTTATCCATTGTCTTTAAATTTATATATTGAGGGTAATTCCTCCCATTTGTATACACATCATACTCTTAATGTTGGTTTCTGACATGTGGTCTATTAAAGGAAAACTTCAAGGTCCTTCACCATTTTTACTGATGGCATAAGAGGGGCACCAATGGGTGGGGGTGGGGTCATGAAATATTGGATGAGAGATGTTGGTTGAGAGATAAAAAGGAGTTTGTAGATAGGCACCAGTTATGATTGTATGTATTGGTGGGGAAACATTATCAAATAGACATAACATGTAACATAATAAAGGTATACTGGATGTGGTACAAGATTTTAGGACCCCTAGTGATCAAGCATAAAGACTTTAAGTTTATTTAAAATGATAATAATAGTGATTCTACTTGAGAGGAAGAGACCTTGGTAAGGATCATGAATCATGATTTTCTGCACATGTATTTGAATTTGGTAGGGAATACGAATTAGGATGAGTATTAATTAATTAAGCCTAAGTATTCCATATAATTGGTTTAGAAGTACCAAATAGTTTATTATTTTGAACATAAGGATCTAGGATAAAATTCTTATTAGGTTTGTGATGAAGAGGTTCAACAAGAGTCTATGATGACTCCTAGAGTAAGATACTCTAATAATTTCATCTCTAGGGACTACATAATTATGAGGGATCTATTTAATATTAGGATATCATGGATTGGTTGGAGGAGGAAGTGATTTCCTTCAATTTTATTAATTCTCGGAGGGAACATTGGGTTCCATTGGATGTTAATATGATATGTGGGTTATAACTATAGTGGTGGTTCTTATTCCTTGGGGATCAAAAGCAGTTAGTTATTTTGTGGGAGAAGTTTCATAATCAATTTTAGGCTGAGTTTCTTTTTTTGATTGTGGAGGAGACTTATCGGTAGATGATCCTTACTCTTCACTAGATAAATTCCAGTGTGATAGAGTTTAATGTTCAATATAAGTCCCTTCTCCATTATTATTATAAACTTTTTCAAAATAAAAATTATAAGGTGTGGAATTCTAAGGAGTCCTTGCATCTAACTATCCAATGTTAGGTTATCTTATTCATGTTGTTAATATATCTAGAGATGATGGTCAAAGAAGAGGTTAATTAGAGGGTGCTAACCAAGACTAGTTCATCATAAGAGGGGATTTTTTTGGACTATCTATATAGTAGATAATTGTAACAAAGTTCTCAGTTTCTTGGTTAGATGAAGATTCAGATAGCAAGGAGCCTATTCTAGCCTTCTTCATCCTATTTCATTGGGGTTGGTATGTCACACCCTAACTCCAGTAACCCAGAACCAATGTTTATCTTACTACATTGAAAAATGATACAAGAGAACATATCTCAAATGACCAAACATTTTAGCATTCTTAAGTGACTAGATTAATACATGATTCTAAAAATAAGTTTGAAATCATGAAATAAAACTTAATATTCTAGTTATAACATTATTTTTTATTCTATTATATCCCTAAAATAATTCATAAATCTCTTCTTGGTATCCTAGGGAAAGTAAAACATAATAAAGGGTGATATTAGATACTCTATAAGGGAAAACATACAACAAAATCTATCACAGAATAAATAAATCATGATAAATTTGGCAGTGATAAATTTTTTCAAATATAACATATAAATAATATCATAAAAGTGGAATATATCCATGTATGAAATAACAACATAAATAATTACATGGATAATAATAATAAGATTCATATTGTTATAATTAATAATGTTAGACATCATAATCTTACCTTCAAGGTCACATGCCAAGACATCATACATTGATAAGTAAGGCATACACCAAATAACAAAACTATTTTGTCTCATTAAACCCACCAATGCATCAAGGGGATATAACCAGCCCCACCTGCCACTTACTAAGTCCAATGAAATCTTCAAAAAATGAATAACAATTCAATACATAATCAACATAAATATTCGCATTGAAAAACTAGAATATGAAATGTTTATATTTTCCCTAGTCAATAACTAAAATAACATGATCATAATCTATCTTGAGTAATATAGTGGATGGTATCATTATAGTGTATCCCAAGTAAATCATAATATTCATTAAAGGATGTTAGCATAGATGAAACTACATTTAAAATAGCATTAGAACATTTCTTTTAAAGTGTGAGAAAAATACCATTTTCCTTTGATAACATTTAAATAAAAATTTCTAGAATATTGAAAAAAAATTATTTGAAAATAAAAATGAAAATTTTAAGGGAATATTTAAGTAAAATAATGGTTTTGATGAAAGGAAAATTATTTCATACTGTAAATGTTAAAACAATGATTTCTTTCACACTTTTGGTAAAAAGTCAAAAGTACCTCATTCAAAAAATGATAAGAATATTCTATTTAAAACATTGAAAATATAGTAAAATATGGATTAAAATGACTTAAATAATTATTTTATCATAAAAAATAACATTCTTAAGTTTTTTTATGAAACATGGACATGGAAGAAAAAGTTCATCAACCAAAGAGTAAATAAGGTTGTATTTTATTAATTTTTTTTCTTGATCATGTTATGTACCAAAGGGTGAAAAATAAAAGGAAAATATATAAAATATATAAAATAAAAAATAACTACAAGATAAGAAAATAAATGGGGTTTAATATATAAGGATAATATAATTTCCCTCACTGAAAATTCAAGCATAAACAATCACGAATAAAATAAGATTGAAACACAAACCCATACCACATACTTCCGCTTGGTTGGACATGTTATATCATCTAGAATAATCAATTTAAATTCATTATTATTCTAATACAAAACCATATTCATATTTATAATATCATATGTGATCCAATTATAATATCTTATCATCTTTTTATTAATAATATTTCATTATCATTGCCATTTTTGTTGTTAACTGCTATGATTTTTATGTATGTTTTGGTACAACAGTTCCAGTTTATTCAATTTAATCATGGTTCTATCATCTCTACAGTGTTAATAATGTATTTTATACATTATGTTTACATAATATCACTATTATTAAACATTATATAGTCATTCATTTCATGAAAATTATAACATCACCCATGTAGGTGGTAAACCAACCTAAACAAGAGCATGTTATAAAAATTGGATGAGTATGAACATGACAATATATAATCTTAATATGACATTTAAAAAAGATTATTCATATTTTAAATGTTATATATTTTAATTATTTATAATTTTAGAGTCATTTATAAATGTAAAACATTTAAAATGACATATCTCTCTCTTGGAGATGATAGTCTATACGTACATATAAACAATACTTACATTTTATAATGAGAAAAAATAAAAGAAAGTATAGAATATTTTATTGATACAAAATAATTATTAAAACATATATATCATTTATATTTAGTAAATAAATCATTATAAACAACCATGAGAGGCAGTGTTGGAAAGTGAATCACATCGCTACGTAGAGGTAGTAGTTCACACGTACAATGAGCGATACTTTAATTTTCTATTTGATGGAAAGTAAGTGAAAATAATTATCTCATAATCATAATAACATCTAATTATATTTATTATACTAGAGTAATTATGTTTTTATGGATACAATATATTCATAGGAAGTATAAAAGGAAATAAAATTTTAAAGAGTTGGTAAAGATGATTACCTCCTCTTTGAGAGACCTCTATTAGATTACTCCTTAATCCTTCTTAAGATAATCCTAAGAGAAGACCAGATTCTCAAGAATGAAAATAAGTAATATAGTAAGGTGTTTGTGAATGTTTCTTATAATCTATATTATAACAAATCTTGCTTTCTAAGTTTGATCCATTTAATATTTCTATATTTATCTCTATATTTTTTCCCTCAGAGTTGGCACTGTGTTTTGGGTGTTGCAGGACCCTAAAATCCATATATTAAAAATATTAATATATATTAAATCATAAATTCACATATTTCTAGAATAAATTGTTTTCTCATTTATTGGGACCTCATATAGGAAGCAAAAGACTCCTATTGTTTCTAGAATGTGTGTTTTACCCTATGTGAGACAAAAAGTTGGTTAGAACACCGAGGCATTGATTATTGGGAAACCAATGGACCATACATCATATAAGATTGGGAATTTTGAAATTCATGTACTTATTGAGTCATGTTACTTTATTTTATCATCTAAACTTGGTTTGTCTTGTTAACTTTTAGGATACCTCCATGATGACAACCAACCAGGACACAAATATAGGGATGTGATGATAACCATTTGATAAACTAGTCCTCAATTCAGGGAATTATTTATGAGGTGTTTCCCCCTGGTGGGAAAAGTTAAATTCTTCCACATAATGGGAAACATTTAGATCCACCTCCTATGGTTTAAGAATATGATCAAATATGTGTTAGATAACCGATTGTTTTAGAAAACTAGGACGACAAAGCACACAAGCTTAACACTTTATGTGAGTTCCAATGAAAGACACTACATAGGTTTTATAGTGAGATAGAACCTCAAGTAGAATAGAATTTACTTGAGGTTGTGGTATGAGTATTCAATATTGTATGGACCCCACTTGATCAGATGATTGTGCTTGCAACCTGTCTTCTTCTTAGAGTAGCAGCGTATTGGTGGGGTCTGGTCACTCAGACTAATGATGCGATGATGATATCATGGGTGGATTTTTAGTAGTTTTTCTATTTTGATTATTACCATTTTATCTTTCATTTTATATGTATCTAATATATTATTGAATTTTAATAGGGTTATATGACAGTTTTTGAGTACACTATGTGGTTTAATGACCTCGCACACTACTCTCTCGATATGGTGCGAGATAGATATTTCTAGGAATGAAAGTTTTAGAAGGGTATTTAGAGTGAAATCCATTATAGTGTGGTATCCTTATGAATTCTCACTTAAGATAAAGTGATAGATCATTATTTGGTTATAGTGATATTTTTATTAGAGGGATGTTGGGAAGCGAGAGTTGGGAGTGGGCATCATGGGGTTGAGTTTTCTGAATCAGCTAGAAGGTGTTAGAAGTTAGGGCCATAGTTCATGAGGCATACTCATTCATAGACTTAAACACATGGATATATTATTTAGGGTTCATTTAGAGGATATAATTAGAATTTATGGGGATAATTATATGCTTTTGATGGGTGATGTCACATGACTCATGATTTCCTAACTTATTGAGCTACGAAGGGTGATCAGGTAGTGAATAGACCTCTATGGTATAGGAAACACCATGATTAGAGATATTTTAGGCATGGCCAGGGCATCCCTTAGGGGGGTGGTTATGATAGAGGAGTAGGTGGAGATTCATAGGTATGAGATTCAGGTGGAGGATGACACTATGAACTACTTCCACCACCACCACCAAGTGGCCCATGCCAGGCTAAGAGGGATGGTGGTCGAGGGTGTAGGAAGTTTCAGTCTATGTAGGGATATGATTAGGCTGATCATGAGATGATTTTAGGTATGATTTTTATCTTCTATACTTTAGTTCCAGTACTTATAGACATAGGAACGAGTCATTCCTTCATCTTCATATCCCTTATGCATGAGATAAAACATCCAACAGAGTCTTTGACACATCATCTATGGCTAGAGGTCTATATAGGGAGTGATTATTCTATATCTCACATCAAATAGAAGTGTGAGCTAGTGCTTAGTGGATAGATTTTTTCATGGGACCTCTTGGTCATTTCAATGATATCTTATGATATCATCCTAGGCATGGATTTGTTGTCTATAGTACATGCGCAGATAGACTATCATCGCAGGAGAGTTAGATGTCTTCGTGTGGATGGGATGAGATTATCCTTCATTAGAGAGAGGGATCTTATAGCTGGGTGAGTGGGGCTCGCAATCAAGAGGCTGCAACCTATCACCCATCAGTTGGCTAATTTGGTTGTTGGCATAATAGGCTCTTCAAAAATCTAGATTCTAGTGGAAGTGGAGGATTATATGGATTTATTTTTCAAACATGTTTTGGGACATCCTCCAAGGTAGAATTTTAAATTCTATATCAACTTAAACCCTAGTACTACACCGATATCTTCTCTAGTATATCATATGGCCCCTAATGAGCTCTAGGATCTTAGGGTATAATTGATATGCCTTCAAAATAAGGGTTTTATCAGACCGAGTGTGTCCCCCCAGGTGGATCTGGTGTTGTTCATGAAAAATGTGGATGGGGGTTTGAGGATTTGCATTAATTATCATCAACTGAACCAGGTGAAGATCAAGAATAAGGACCCCTTACTAAGGATTATTGACCCTTTCAACTAGTTTAAAGGCGTGAGTTGGTTTTTGAAGATTGATCTCAGAACAGGGTACCATCAGTTGAGGGATAATAAGGATTATATTATGAAGAGGACATTATGATATTCCTATGATCATTATGAGTACCTGATGATTCATTTTTATGTGACTAATTACCTTAATGTGTTTATGGCTCTTATGAACAAGATGTTACATTCATACTTGGACAGATTCATAGTTATATGTATCAATGAAATTCTCATATACTCTGGGACTAAGGAGGAGTATGTAGATAATTTGAGTATAGTCCTAAAATTACACTGAGAGAACCAACTATATGGTAAGATCTCGAAGTGTTAGTTTTGGATTCAAGAGGTTAAATTTCTTAGGAATGACATATTTGATCATGGTGTAGATATGGATCCAACATAGGTTGATGTATTGCTTTCTTGGGGACCACCCAACAGTATGTTAAAAGTGTAGAGTTTCCTCAGTTTGGAAGGATACTATTAGAGGTTCATGGAATAATTTTATAGTATTTTATCCCCTTAGACTGCATTAACATGGAAATAGTAGACATTTTACTAGAATGAGCATTGTCAGAGATCCTTAGAGGAGTTGAGGATGAGTTTAACCAGTGCTTCTATTCTGATACTACTGGATGAGGGCATTGTGTACATTTTGTTTTTTGAATCCACTAGAACTGGTATTAGTTGCATGTTGGTGTAGTGTCATGACTATATTACTTATAGGTCAAGGAATTTGAGGTCACACTATCAGAATTGTTTGACCTATGACTTAGAGTTTCTAGTGTTAGTCTTCACCCTAAATATATGGGAAAATTATCTTCTTGGTGAGAATTTATTTGTTTACACAGACCACCAGAGTATCAGGTACATATTCACCCAGATAGATCTTAACCTAAGAGAGAGTAATTAGTTAGATTTCCTATAACATTATGACTTTGAGATAGTCTATAATCTAAGTAAGAGAAACATGGGGAAAAATTTCATTAGTAGTAAATCTAGTTCTTAGTTGGTGGAGGATGCATCTAAGTAGTTGGATTTATTACAACTGAACTTGGTAGAGGAGAGGGGTGAAGCTTACCTATATTTGATGGTGTAGAATCTACCATTTCTTTATCTTGTGAGATAAGCTCGTTTGAAATATTTCTACTGTGAGGTTTTTCATGAACAAATATCCTTAGGAGATACACCATATGAATTTTTTTAAAGGATGGGAGCACATCATCCATTTTCAGGGATGGATGGTAGTTCCAGTCACATTGTGCGAGGAGGTGTTGAGGGAATTTAATAACTCTATATTGGATGTACATCTAGGTGTGGAAAATACGTATAAGACCTTTATAGGAAGTTTTGGTGAACTGGAATGAGGTGTATAATTTCAAATTTTGTTTCTTGATGCCTCACATGTCAGCAGGTAAAGCTGAACATCAAGTTCCACCAGGTTTAAATCAACATCTTGAGATTCCATAATAGAAGTGGGATGACATATTGATGGATTTTGTGATGGGACTTCCATGGATAGTGAGAGTCCATGATTATATCTAGATGATTGCTATCCTACTCACTAAGGTAGCATACTTTATTTCCATTACGAAGCGAAGTTTGGTTGAGATTTTTTAGCAGTTGTATCTGCATGAGATCATCTGACTTCATGGGGGTACCCATGATGATCATCTCTGACTATGATTCTTAGTTCACATCATGGTTTTGGAAGGATTTGTAGGTGGCATTTGGGACCTAGTTACAGATGAGCGTGGTGTTTCACCCTCAGATGGATGGTCAGACTGAGAAATCCTTCCATGTTTTGGAGGATATGCTAATATCCTATTTTTTGGACTTTGAATAGAGTTAGGAGGATCACTTTACATTTTCATATTTCACTTATAACAATAACTATCACTTTACTATTGGACTGAAATTTTTGAGGCCCTGTATGGGAGACCTTGTAGGTCACCATTATGCTAGACTAAAGTTTTCGAGACATATATTGTTGGGATAGATCTAATGGTATAAATTATAGAGAAGGTTCAGGTGATCCATGAGTGTATGTAGATAGCCCAGACCTAATAAAAATCTTACGACTACTGATGTTGTAGGCCTTCAGAGTTAAAGTTTGGAGACTATATTTATAGTGACCCTAGACTTTTACATATAAAATTACATGATTTTAAGGACAATTATACATCAGAGTACAAGCCAAGGATCATAAAGTCTAGTGTCTTAGAGGACTAAGTACATAAAACTAAAAACAAGGAACTGAAGAAAACATTTAGTTATATAATCTTCAAATTGAGCTCCTAACTTCCATTGCACTCAAACATCTGCATACAGTACCCTGGGGAACACATGAACAAAGGGATGAGCTAAATAGACCAGTAATAAAATAAGCATAAGAACAAATCATTAGCACATGGGATATAAGGCATGACATGATGATATAAAAAGGCATGTACAAATGAAATCATAACATATAAACATGTAATCATATAAACATGGATTTATAATAATGTGGTAGAAATATAAAACATGACTTTATCATGAGTCAAGGATAACCTCCAAGACCATTTCACAAGGTAGCATAAGCCAAAGCTAACCACCAAGACCATCACACATGGTAGAATAAGCCAAGGGTAACAACCAAGACCGTCATACATAATGTATCATGAGAATAAACTTTAACCAATGCATTGGAACAATATCTGGTCACACCCATATTAATTTTTCATAAATATTTTTTCCACATAAATAATCATACATAATAAATCTTACATAAAAATAAGGGTTACCCATGAAAAGAATTGGGTACCACAACTATGTCATAAAGCATAACAAATGGCCGTATCATAAAAGTGTACATGAGAGAAAGTAATTAAAACATACATGGAAATTAATAAGTTAAAATAATAATATATCATGGTAATTTATTTCAAACAGAAGTGACAACATGAAAGAAGGGTATTTGGGAAATTCTTAGCATTAAAACATTTTAGTGCTTAAGGAAAATACTAAAGAGAATTTAAAATAAAAAAGGGAATAATATTTTATATAAAACCAGAAGTGAAACAAGAAGTTATTATTAATAAAAATACTAATTTAATAAAAACAATGGAGTCTTAAAAAAAATGGTAGAGTGCACTTGAAATTGGGTAAAAATTTGGTAAGTTCCCTTAAAATAGGTCTGCTTATTGGGAAGTATCGAGGAGGGAATCACTTAAAATCATGTATATCCAAAAAATAGAATGAGGGATAGATCTTGAAATAAGATTTTTCAGAATATAAAAAGTATGTTTAAGTTTTACATAAAAATAAAAGACAACTTCATTTGGGTAAAAAGAAATATAGAGTAACCTGAAGGAATAAAGGCAGTTTGAGTAGAATCCCTTATGGAATATCGACATGGTATCGAGTGTACTTAGGAGAGATTAATGAGAGATAAAAGGTATTTCTCCTATTTTATACATCATTAGGGAAGTATGGATAAGGTTCTAAATCATACCCCATCATTATCAATTACACGTAAAAGGTCACAACATAGAGGAGATTATTGAATAAAAGTAAAATAGAGAGGATCCCTTACCTTAAGTCCGATGGCATTATCCACTTGACATTAATGACATGAATAATAAAATTAGGTTCATTAATTAATAATTCTAGAAACTATTATATATCTAAAATAGTTAGTATAACCTTTTTAAGTTCATTTATAACCATTTTGATTGGTTATGTGGTTCAATTTTATTATTTGGGTCTGTTTTCTTCCTTGGTTTTAATGATCTGTTTACTTATTTTAATGAATGGAGAATCATGTAAAATGGGGGTGGTTATCTAGAATTGGAGTTATATTTTATTATTGAACATCCATAATGTTACATGTTTGTAAATTTATTTTTTTACTTCGAGTGAAGTTAAATAATTATATAAAACATTAATGATAAACACTTGAATTAATTTGGAAATTTTACTCATAATTAACTTGTTTTGTATTATTATTTTACATCATGTGTGAAAAAGTATTACAGAACAGAACATAAAATAAAATAAATATTTGATAGTCTGTTTCAACCAGAAAAATGGTTTCATGACCATAATTGAATATGGTAATAGAAATTGAATACCCATCATCCTTGAATGTGGTAAATTAACACATCTCAGATGGTGTATTTACTACTAGTATAAAAGAAGAGTGAATGAGAGATGGTAATAACTTATTCCATTATCATAAAAAATCCAAATACATGTAATTTAATGGAGTTTTAATAACATTTGGATGAGGATAGGTAAGGATATAAAATAAAACAAATGAACTTGAAAAGAAAATGAAAGAAAAGAAAAGAAAAGAGGAATTTACATCTTGATTCAATCTTCCTTGAGAGCCTCTTAAGGGAAGAGGATTTGGTCTTTTTAGGAGACTAAGGGCTTATAAAATTGGGGGAGAAGCTTGGGGAGATATATTGTTAGAATTTAGGGAATAAACAGGGCTTGAGAGGAGTGAAGAGAAGAGGGGAGTGTGAGAGGTTTTTATAGTGGAGGGGAGGAGGGTTTTCTTAATATTTTAATCATTAGTTTATTATTTTTTCATAAGAAAAAAAATACTAATGATTAATTTGACAAAAAAAATTAATAAATTCATGTGATTTTGAAAAAATGGCCATTTACATCATCCATGACTCAAGCATGATGCAAAAATTCAGGTTTTAGCATTTATTTTTAATTATGGTATTTTACTATTCATTAAAAATTCTAGTATTTTAGAAAAATCCCAAAAAATTCACACTAACCATTTTTAATGTGTAGAATCAAAAAATGAAATCCATCTAAATATGATTAATTTAATTTTTAATTAAAATCATAATTTACTTGAAAAATATAGATTTTAATACTATAACTGATTTTATAATGCTTTAAAAATTTACATAAGGTCTTATAAAATTATCTAAAAACTAAAAGACATAAAATTGTTAATTTATGAACACATTTTAGGAAAATATATTTTCTTTTAAATTAATTAATTAATTGTAATTAATTATTTATGACTTACAAAAATACCAATACTTTTAATATGGTCATATTATCACTTATAAGATGCCTAAATTTTATATATACAATCAAGGGTGATGTTACTATTCTTTTGGATAATGTAATGTTAATAAGGGTCATATTAATATTCATAAGGGTAGCTTACCATTCATAAGGTTATGTTACTATTCACCCAAAAAAAGTTGTCTTATCATACTCTAAACATCTTACTGATCGCCACCGTGTATATCATATTTTTGAAATTCAAAACACAGAAGTGTCAAAATTATGTTTAAAGGTCACATAGTACTTAATAGTTCATTATGTTGTGATTTTATGTTATTATATAACATATTTATAAGAAAGTAATTTCCATTTATAAAACATTGGGTCATTACATTATTCCCCCCTTATGAAATTTTTCCCTTGAAATTTCGTTTTACATTCTAAGCCATAAATAGGTGCGAGTACTTTTCCTTTATTACCTCCTCCAATTATCATGTTTACTCTACGTACTTATGGTTCCACCATAGTAATTTGACCATGTGAGTAGTCTTGTTACATAGAACCTTGTCTCTATGATCCAAGATCTTCACCGGCTTCTCCTCGTAAGAAAGATCATCCTCCAAATGTACCACCTCTGAAGAGAGTACATGTGAAGGATCCGATATGTACTTCCTTAAGAGGGATACATGAAAGACATCATGTACTTTGGAAATGGTAGGTGGAAGTGCCAATCGATAGGCCATAGCTTCGACTCAATCAATGATCTCTAAGGGGATGATGTACCCAGGACTTAGCTTTCATTTCTTCCCAAATATAATGAACTTCTTCTCTGGAGATATATGAAGAAATGACATGTATCCAAATTTTAACTCAAGGTCTCATTGACGATTGTATTCATAAATCTTCTGTCAACATTTTAATGCCTTTATGTACTATTGAATGGTTCTCACCTTTCCACAATTTCTTTGACCATTTTAGGTCCTAACAGCTTATGCTCACCAACTTCATCCCAATATGCTGGTGTTCTTCACCTTTTCCCATAATGGGCTTCGTATGGTGCCATTCAGATGCTTGAGTGGAAACTATTTTTTGTAGGAGAATTCAACCAGTGAAAGATGTTGGTCCTATCCTCCTTTGAATTCCATAGAACATGCTCTCAACATATCTTTCAGTGTCTAAATAGTCTGCTCAGATTGGCCATCGTTTTGAGGATGATAGGTTGTACTGAAGATCATTTTAGAGATTAGAGAATATTGGAAACTTTTCCAGAATTTTAAGGTGAATCTTGGATCTTTATCAGATATAATAGATAGTGGTAATCCATGCATCATTACCACCTCTTTGATATATATTTTCAAAATTTGATCTAATGGGAAGTCCTCTCAAATTTCAATAAAGTGAGCTATCTTTTTAAGATGATCCACAATGAACCATATATCATTGTTTCATATGGATGTACTTATAAGTCTAGTGACAAAGTCTATGGTGAAGTTCTCGCACTTACATGTTGGTATGGGCAGTGGTTTCATTATCCCCTTAGACTTCCATATTGTTGCCTTCACTTGTTGACATACCAGGAACTTTGATGTATACTCAACAATCTCCTTCTTCATATTGTCCCACCAAAAGTTCTCTTGGAGATCTTAATACATATTTGTGCTCCCTAGGTGGATAGAGAAGGATGAGCTATGTGAATCATTCAGAAGATCCTTATTTATCTCTATATCATATGATACAAATAATCATGACCCAAATCTTACAACACCTTCCTCATCAATCATGAACTCATAGGATTTCCCATTTTTAATGGCTTCCACCCTTTTTTGAATTTCCACATATTTTCTTTGAGCATCCTTTATTTCCTCCATGATGGATGGTGGAGCGATCATTTGAGAAAGTATTGATGATGTTACTCCCTTAATGATCCCCATGTACATCCTCTAAAAATCTAAAAAGACCAGATCCTTTTCAATTATCATCCTTGGTGAAGATGTATGATCCTTTCTACTTAGAGCATCCACCACCTTGTTTGTTTTACTGGGATGGTAGTAGATTGAGAAGTCATAATCATTTATGAGATTTATTAATCTTTTATAGAACACATTAAGATATTTTTGTGTGAATATATATTTGAGTCTCTTTTGATCAGTATATATCTCACACTTCTCCCCATAGAGATAATGACACCAGATTTTTAATGCAAAGATCACATCTTCCAACTCTAGATCATGCATAGGATAGTATTGCTCATGTATTTTTAGCTGCCTTGAGTCATAGGCTATCAATTTATAATTTTTCATTAACACACAACCCAAGACCTTCTTTGAAGCATCACTTTACACCACTAAGAGTTCTTCACTTGTTGGGACTGTGAGTAATGGGGAAATTATTAGCCTCTTTTTCAACTCCTTAAAATAGTCTTCACATTCTTGAGTCCATAAAAAGTTCACTCCCTTACATTTCATCTTGGTCATTGGGTTTTAAAATCGTGAAAAGTTCTTCACAAATCGTTGGTAATACCCAGATAGACCTAGAATGCTGCGGATCTCAGTTACAGATGTTGGCCTGGGCCACTCTCCAATTGCCTTTGTCTTGGAAGGGTCCACGGATATCCCTTTACTGGTGATAACATGCCACAAGAATGATACTTCCTCTATCTAGAACTCACATTAATTGTACTTTTCATATAGATTCTCCCTTCACAAAGTATTTAACACAGTATTCAAATGCTCCTCATGTTCTTCCTTGCTCTTGGAGTATATCAGAATATCATCGATAAAGACTACCACAAATTTTTCAATGTAATCTATAAAGACTCTATTCATCAAGTCCATGAAAATTTCTAGAGAATTAGTGAGTCTGAAGGGAATCACTATGAACTCATAGTGTCCATACCTCATTCGAAAGGAATTCTTGGGAATATCTTCCTTCCTCACCTTTAATCGGTGATATCCCAACCGAAGTTCCTCCTTAGATAAATAATTGTCCCCATGAGACTAATCGAAAAAGTCATCTATCCATGGTAGGAGATACTTGTTATTTATCATGATTTTATTGAGCTCATGATAATCAATGTAGAGGTGCATTGATCCATCCTTATTCTTGGAAAAGTGGAATGACTCACCCCATGGTGAAGCACTCAGGAATATAAAACCCTTCTCTCCAAATTCTCTTGTAGCTGCTTCTTTAGGTCTTCCAACTCTACGGTGTCCATTCTATAAGGTTTATTTGATATAGTTAGAGATCCAGGAATAAGTTCAATTGTGAAATCAACCTATCGATCAAAATGAAGACCATGAAACTCTTTAGGGAATACATCAGTGTAATCCCTCAGGATGGACATGTCTTCAATCATGATTCTCTCCTTTGTCTCAATCATTTGAGTTAGAAATAATTTCTCATAAAGAATTAATATCCACACTTGAGACATTTATTCTAAATGATATTCCTCTACCTCCTTACACTTGTAAGGAATTGGAGGATGCTTCGGGATGTGAATAATGATCTCCCTTTCCTGACATTTCATGTTGGATTTGTATAAAGATAGCCAATCCATGCCCAATATAGCATCAGAATACACTAAAGGAAGCATGAAAAGATTTTTTGGGAGGTTCAATCCACAAACTTTAACTAGTGAGGATTTATAAACCAAGGATGCAATAATTTCACCATTCATTTTTCTCACAAATACCTTATCATCCAAATTTTGAGGTGGTTCTTAAATAGTTATACTAAACTTGAAAGATATGAAAGAATGTATAGAACCAAAATCAAATAGTATGTTCAATATTCGTGAATGAATAACTAGTGTACCTATCACCACATAATTGTCCGGCTCCACCTCAGAAGTAGTGATATCATAAGCCCTTCCTTGTTGCCTTGGAGGTTGTTGTTGATTGCCTCTAACAACCCTCGACTTAGGAAAATTGTTCACATAATGCTCATTATCATTTTAATTGTAACATTGCACTACAGGATGAGTGTTGATATGAACCTTCCATTCTTCTTCCACATTATCATGATTCTTCATATCCCGTTTGTTGTTTTTAGCCAGATGTCCCAAATTTCCACATTTGAAGCAATTCCTGATTACCTTTAGACAGTTCCCAAGATTCTTCTTCCCACAATTTTTACATGTGGGATGGTCGAGATTCTTTCCATCAGGGAATTTATTTGTGAAAATATCGACATTAGATTCCATTTTCCTCTTCTTATCACTGGGCCCATGATACCACTAAGATTATCCGATCTCCATTTCAACCTTGAGGGCACAACAGACAATCTCCACATAACTTTCAAAGTCTCGAATTGCCAACACTTTTTTTAGGATCAGATTTTGTCCGCTAAAGAAGTGACCCACCTTGCTTTTGGTGTTCAAGAAAAATATAGAGGCATACCTTTAAATCCTTGTGATGTTTACTTCATACGCCCTGATGGACTCGTCTTCCTTCCACTTGAGTCCAAGGATCTCACTTTCCATCTTGATATGGAGGGTTCGGGGAAAATATTTATTGAAAAAAATTCTCTTGAATTATTCCCAAACCATAGAATCAATTTCCTCTTAGGGTTTCGTATTCTTGATCAGTGTCCACCATTGATAGGATTCCCTATCAAAACGATATATTTCCAGTACAACTTTCTCGACTTACGAGAACTAGAGGACATAGAATATCTTTTAAATGGAGTTAATCCACTATTTTGTGAGGAGGGGATCAGAAGATCCACTAAACATGGGAGGTATTTTTTCGAATGAAGGATTCAATGGAAACTTTTTCTTTCCTTGGAGTAGGGTGTTCCACATGATTCAAGTTGTTATTCATAACTTCAGACAGATGAGCAAGTACCGTCCTGAAGTTTTTACCACCCATTCCCATCATATCAGGCATATTATTAGGGAAATATTCACATTATCTATCACATTTATTGTTGGCACGTGTTCTTATATTTCCCACAATTAACTAAGAAAAATAATGTAAAATTAGAGGCCTTGAATAGTTAGATATTGAGCATAAAAAAGGAAAATTTGAACATAAGAGTATAAACTTGTAAAAGAGAAGTATATCCTAACTTGTGATTCCCTATTTTTAAATCTAGTTTATCCTTGATCTATTTCTTAACTTATATTCTTATGGGATTTTTTTATCCCCTCAATAATGGTTTATACCAATCTTATGAATTTACCAAAGAATATCCCCCAAGAGTGTCAAACTAAGAGTGTAGCAATGCCCATTGTCATGCACCAGTTTCCGTTTGAGTATAGCTCAAAGCGGTGTTTTCAGTTTTTACCCCCCAATACATCTGTGCCCGAGAAACATCTACCTTTTTGGATCTATATAGGGATGTATTTTCTTGATAAACCACTTACTCTATACTTACCAAAATTTCAGGGTGTTTTCTTATACTTAGTCTCATCCTTAAGGTTCTTAATAAAGTGATCTATTCCTAATATCCAAAAATAACTATGCCATCCTATGATACCAACTATATAGACCCTATCCTTTTATATTTAACATTACATGATTTTAATAATAATTATACATCATAGTACAAGCCAAGGATCATAAAGTCTAGTGTCTTGGAGGACTAGGTACATAAAACTGAAAACATGGAACTAAATTAAACATTTCATAATTTAATCATCAAATTGAGATCCTAACTTCCATTGTGATCAAACATCTTTATAGGGTACCCTAGGGAACACATGAACAAAGGTATAAGATAAATATCCCATTAAGGGAATAACCATAAGAACAAAGTATTAACACATGAGATAAAAGGCATGACATGATGATATAGAAAGGCATGTACATATGGAATCATAACCTATAAACATGTAATAATAAAATATAGTCATAATAATGTGGAAAAAATATAAAAAATAACTTTTGTACAATTCAATTCTATCCACCAAGACTGTTTCACATGGTACCACAATCCAAGGCTAACCACCAAGACCATCACACATGGTAGCACAAGCCAAAGCTAGCCACCAAGATCATCACACATAACATCTCATGAGACTGAAATTTACCCAATGAATTGGAGCATTATTTGGGTTTACCCATATTAACTTTTCATGAATATTTTTTCCACATAACTAATCATACATAATCAATCTTACATAAACATAAGGGCTACCCATGTAAATAATTGTGTACCACAACAATGTCATAAAGCATAAAAAATGTGCGTATCATAAAAGTGTTCATGAGAGAAAGGAATTAAAACATATATGGAAATTAATAAGGTAAAATAGGCATATATCATGGTAAATAATGTCAAATAGAAGTGAAAAAATATAAGAAGAGTATTTAGGAAATTCTTAGCATTAAAACATTTTACTGTGGTATTAAGGAAAATACTAAAGAGAATTTAAAATAAAAAAGGGAATAATATTTTATATAAAATCAGAAGTGATATAATAAGGTTTTAATAAAAAAAATACTTATTTAATAAAAATATGGTGGCTTAAAACAAATGTTATAGCGCACTTGAAATTAGGTAAACATTTGGGAAGTTCCCTTAAAATAGGTTTTCTTATTGGGAAGTATTGAGAAGGGAATCACTTAAAAGCATGGATATACCTAAAAGAGAATGAGGGATGGATCTTAAAACATGATTTAGAGATTAAAAATAGTATTTATAATTTTTATTTAAAAATTAAGGATAAATTTATTTGGGTAAAAATAAATATAGAGAAACCTGAAGGAATAAAGGTGGTTTGGGTAGATTCCCTTATGGAATATTGGCATGGAATTAGGTGTACTTAGGAGGGATTAATGAGTGATAAAGGGATTTATCATCTTTTATACACCATTAGGTAAGTATGGGTAAGGTTTAAAATCATAAATCATCATTATTAATTACATGTAAAAGGGAATAACATAGAGGAGATTCTTGAATAAAAGTGAAATAGAGAGGATCCCTTACCTTAAGTCTGATAGTGTTCTCCACTTGATATTAATGACCTGAATAATCATATTAGGTTCATTAATTAGTAATTCCAAAACCTATTATATATTTAAAATATTTAGTATAACCTTTTTAAGTTTATTTATAACCATATTGATTGGTTATGAGGTTCAATTTTATTATTCAGTTATGTTTGCTTCCTTGGTTTTAATGGTCGATTTACTTATTTTCATGAATGGAGAATCATGTAAAATCAGGATGGTTTTCCAGAATTTGAGTTATATTTTATTATTGAACATCCATAAGGTTACATGGTTGTAAATTTAATTTGGTTACTTGGAGTGAAATTGAATCATTATATAAAACATTAATGATAAATGCTTGAATTAATTTGGTAATTTTGTTTATAATTAACTTGTTTTGTATTATTATTTTACATCATGTGTGAAAAAGGATTCCAAAACAACAAATAAGATAAAATAAATATTTAATAGTCTTGTTCAAACATAAAAATGGTTTTATGACCATAATTGAATATGGTAACAGAAATTGAATACCCATCGTCCTTGAATGTGGTAAATTAACACATCTCGAATGATGTCTTTACTACTAGTATAAAAGAAGAGTAAAATAGATATGATAATAAATTATTACACTATCATAAAAAAATTATAGTAAATTTAAGGTACTATAGTTTTCATAACATTTGGATGAGTATAGGTGAGGATAGGAAATAAACAAATGAACTTGAAAAGAAAATGAATGAAATGAAAAGAGGAATTTACCTCTTGATTCAATCTTTCGTGAGAGCCTCTTAAGGGGAGAGGATTTAGTATTTTGATGAGACCAAGGTCTGATGGACATAGGGGAGGATCTTGTGAAGATATTTGGGCAGAATTTAGGGAAGTAACAAGGCTTGAGAGGAGTGAAGAGAAGAGGGGAGTGTGGGTGGTTTTTATAGTGGAGGGGAGGAGGGTCTCTTAATATTTTAATCATTAGTTTATTATTTTTTCATTATATAAGAAATAGTAATGATTAATATGACAAAAAAAGTAATATGTTCATTTTATTTCTATCCAATGTCCATTTACATCATTCATGACTCAATCATGATGCAAAAATTTAGGTTTTAGCATTTATTGTGAATTATCGTATTTTACTATTCATAAGAAAATCAAGTATTTTATAGAAATACCAAAAATTAACACTAACCATTTTTCAACATATAGAATCCAAAAAAAATCCATTTATCAAAAATAATTTTTTATATATGATTAATTTAATTTTTAATTAAAATCATAATTTACTTGAAAAATATATATTTTAATACTATAACTGATTTTATAATGCTTTCAAAAATTACATAAGGTCTTATAAAATTGTCTTAAAACTAGAAGACATAAAATTGTTAATTTATGAATTTTTTTTGCAAAATATATTTTCTTTTAAATTATTTAATCAATTGTAATTAATTATTTACAACTTAAAAAAATACCAATACTTTTACTATGACCATATTATCACTTATAAGATGCTTAAATTTTATTTATACAATAAAGGGTGAGGTTACTATTCTTTTGGATGAAGTAATATTCATAAGGGTCATATTACTATTCATAAGGGTTGGTTACTATTCACAAAAAAAGTTTTCCTTATCGAACTCCAAGAATCTTACTGATCGCAACCGTGTATGTAATATTTTCAAAATTCAAAACATAGAAGTGTCAAAATTATGTTTAAAGGTCACATAGTACTTAGTAGTTCATTGTGTTGTGATTTCATGTAATTATATGACATATTTATAAGACAGGAATTTCCATTGATAAAACATTTGTCCATTACAATATTCTTGAGAGTATCCCCGTAATAAGTATTATAAAGATTTTTCTATGGAAGAAAGCTATCCCCGAAGTTCATCTAGCCATTCCAGATCCTATAGAGGGTTGTAAAGGTTTCTTACTGCTTAGAATTTACCCTATAATTGGACCGAGTGTATGGAAAATTCCATATTTCATAGATAAAGAGATACATTAAAGACCCATAACACATCATTGAGTGGGTCCAGATAGACATTGAGAAATGGTCTACCTTCTCAAAGTACCTGGTGGTGATCAAGGACCGACATGAGATGATCTTTCATGGATAAACCATTCATATGGTTCAAGTGATTTGAAAAAATAGGAGAATGTGGGAGATCACCTAGGAGCGCGAGATCTAGATGCAGGCTCTCTACCCCCACCTTTTTGTGTATCTTGTGATTATCAGGGTGAAAATCTATGAAGTAGGGGATATTGTAATGACTATGGTTTTTTATATTTGATCCTTTAAATATTTATATAGATTTTCCCTCTGATTTGGAACTATGTTTTAATTGTCGTAGTACCCTGAAATCAATATATTAAAAATATTAATATATATTAAAGCACACATGCACATATTTTCAGAATAAATGGTTTTCTCATTGACTGGGACATCTGATGTGAAATCTGAGACTGTGATTGTTTCCAACATATGGGTTTGACTCCAAAAATTATATAAGGTTGATCGAAGTCGAATTTTTAGTTGAATATGACTGATGGTTGGTAAATTATGTAAAATGAATAATTTATTAATTTAGTTTACTTAAATTAACTTAAACTAATTCCCTCTCTATAAATTTTTCATTATGAAAAATTTCTAGGGTTAGCTGCATAACCCTGGGAGATTAGAGAGGAGGAGAAGAGGTTCATTTATGTTGATGAATTAGGAATATGGATCAATGTAAAATGATTAAGGAGAATCATTATACGAATGATTAATGTAGAAATATCATAACCTTCTTTACTATTGGATGTGTTCTTCACTAGAGAACGATCCATTCTTGAGTCAAGGGTCATTATTTTGTGGATTTCCTCCCTTTTATTAATTTTTTAACAATGGATTTCATATTTGCTTATTTTTCTTTGATTTTTAATTCTTCTCATAAGGCCAGTATTATTTGGGGTTCTTGAACCAAATTGTTTATCTTCGTTGCACCTATATTTTTCACCCTTTCCCCCCCTCAATTTATAGTTTTTGGTTGGGATCACATCATCTAATGATGATATTTCCTTGTTCTTGTGCTTTTCCCACCACCGTTCTTCATGTTATTCATCATTGGCCTATGAGATTGGAGATTTGACATTTCTAGGCTAGATTAAAGTATGATAAAACCCATAGATTCATGGAGTATGCACTAATTTTTTAGGTATTGGTGTTTTGTGGATGGATCAATGCATGTTGTGGGATGAGGGTGATGGTATCATGGACTAGGACCCCCGTACAATAATGGGAGACATGGGTGCTGCCCCATGGGAGATCAAAGTTCAAATTTCTAGCCACCAAAAGATAGGAATCAATGATTGGAGGCTTCCACCTTCATTTTGGTGGATCTCATATAGTCAAATGGTGGCGAAAGTGGAATAAAGGGAGAATACAGTGTCACCACAAAGAAATACTTTAGTTTCTATGAAATCTATGACAACATACCCTGTATATGGGTGGAACACATGTCACATTGTTTGGGTTTTCATGGAGGCTAGGGTTCAACTAAGTTAAATATCACACACCATGCGTTTTAACCCAAATTACTTGTGACCCTAACCAAGAATCCAAGATATATGCCAATAGCACATGACAATACCCCATGTGAGAAAGACACATTGCATACCTCCTAGGGACACGCCATGTAGATACACATAGCTAGCCAAGTTGTGTGCCTTGAGGACATTCCTAGGACCCTGGGTGTAAGTACACACTGTGTGACCCTATGTACATGCCATGTAGATCCACATGTATGTACAAGACATGTATAGGATAGGAAATTCCCTAGTGTCCAGGAAAAGTCACACACCTTGTGACCCTATGTACACATTGTGTACTTTTCCCAGAAATTTCTAATTTAGGTATATCCTTCTTCAAGACTCATATTTGGGCCCTTGAGTAGCCTATCTTGAGTAGTTTTCCACATGGGACATAATGGTGGCCTTCATTATGAAATTATATCTTTTATGTGAGGTGTTATGAGTAGTATTATTCCTTCAATGATGCTTGGCTGATGGTAGTGATCGGGGTTGATCATCCTAGAGATGTTGGGGTTGGTGCTCCCATGTCGCACTAGGGAGTGAGTTCACTATAATCTTTGTATATGTAGATTTGGTACTACCCCATACTATAGTGGGTGTATTTCCTCTATCTATGGAGTGGCACTCCACCATAATCAAGATTTGAAAAGGAGTGGGTTATTTACCAGAGATAGTCCTCCCTCAACCATGGAACATAATGGTGAGGTGAAATCTCTCCACTCTTATTCTTATGAGGTTGTGCATGGTGCTAAGAATCAAATATGAGACCATTGGAGATATAGATAGACTCACAATCATCTTAACTAGTTGTAAAGATAAATATCCCCTTTCACTCTTTACTTGGGTTTATTTTGAGCATATCAATTATTGGGTTCCTTTACCCTTATGCCTTATGGGTTGATCTGACTAATTTATTATATTTAACCTTTATTTGTTTTTAGGGAATCCTACTAGGTATGTATATACCCACCCCTTCATGGGATTTACCTGCACATTTTTCATCTTATGCAGATGATAAGAAGATCAGTGGTGACTTTAGTGGACCTGATATTGAAGGATCATAGTTTTAATTAGATATGATGGCCATGTTCAAGGGTCACTCTTGAAGATTATGAGCTGAGATCTCTTTAGCTTTCCCCCATTTTCTAGTTGTAGTTAGGTTTGAACCACATTTCTAGTTGGGAATATATTATTCTCATTTATGTCTTCTATATTACCTTACTATAATTTGATGTATTTACCCAATGTTTTTCATGATTTTATTACACTCTTGATGTTATGGTCTTTAATTATATCTCAATATTGTTTCATGGAGCTGGTTGTATGCATATGTGTATGTAATTTATGCTATGACCTCCCATTTCAGTGATATTCCTACTGAGTGATTTTTTACAGCCCCTATCCTATTGTAGGAAGGCATGGGGTTTCACCCTCAGCTTACTAATAGCCCAAGAGGGGTCCTGGTCGGATGGTTCATGATATAGAGGTCAAGAATTTTTTAAATAAGGGAGGATAATAAGTTCCCTTTTATATGTGAGGGGATGGGAACATGTGGAATATTTTAATATATTTAAATAATATAAAGTCATTTTCTTGTGAAAGTGTCACAAAGTGGAAAATAATTCTATGTTTAGATAATATAAGGTCTAAATATCTTTAACCAATAAGATTTAGATAAGTTTAAATGGATTCTTTACCCTTATCTCTTAGTTTAAACCCTATGATAAACATGTTTTAACCTTAACCACGACAATTTTTTATTGTTTTTACTATTCATTATAAAAAAAATGAAACAACCTCATTACAAAATTTGAACCACCTAATTCAAAATATTAAATCCCTTTTTCAATATTCAAATTTTATATGTGGTATAAATTACTTTTAATATATTTTCATAAAATACAATGAAACCCCTATTTAGAAAAATGTCAATTTTAAACATAAAAATGATTTTATAGAAAAAAGTATAATGCATATTAAAATGAAATTAATTTTATTATTTTAAATAAAAATAAACCTATTTTTCTTTAAAACCAATTCAAAACATAAATTAACCTTGTAAATACTTGATCCAGATAGAAGAACTAAAAACAATTTTTTTGAACAAAAAACACTACTTAGATTTCCAAAATGCTAAGAATTTATTTATAATTTCAAAATTATATTTTAATATTAATTATATCATTTTTTAAATATATATTTAGTATATAAATTTTCTTTCATAAAATTTAAAGTTATTATTATTTCATTATAATGTTATAAAAGTAATAGTTTTTGTTAAATAGATGTTTTTCACCATTTACCCACAAATCAATTATTTCTGAAAAATCTATAAAATCCACCCTAAGAAAATTTTCACATGATAAATTAAAAAATAAAATTCATTTTATCAAATAAAATTTATAAATTTTTTTAATTTAGTTTTAAATCACATTCTTGAATAAAGTTATGTGTATTATGTTATAGTTTCTTTATGAATAAAGGTTTACTTACTATAATTAAAGCCCATGTGTTACAGGTAGTTCTAAAACCCCTTATAATAGACCGAGAATAGATTGTATTTCCTTTCAAGGTTAGGAAAATTGAAATATTCAATGTCCAACCTTCCTCAATAGTCATCATGGATATGGAATCCCTCTTCAGGTTCAACTGTTGCAACAATATCCTCCAAGGAAGTAGTAACAACAACATTCTCTATCTTTTGATAAACATATAGGGAATGGAGTAGGTTGAGGATAACCCTATTATACCCCTAATCCTTATTTTTAGATAGTAAAAGTGTGTCCATGGAGGTGGTTACCATCACGTCCAACAAGGTTGTAGAGTCAGATGTGGTCAGTTGCATGCCTTAGAGCTTCAAACACTAGGTGATCTAGATGTTGTGTGAGGTATTATATGATTATATTATACTTAGGTGTATTAATTTTTTGATTTAGTATCTATAAAATTATACTAAACAAAGCCTCTTGAACATTTTATTACATTATTTTTAATAGAAATATTTAATAAACATAATATAAGGATCAAGAGGCTTAGTGCCTTTAGGAGACTATGTACATAAAGCATCAACATGAATCTAGAATATAGAAACTTTATTTTAAACTACCTAATGTGATATTAGATTTATTTTAACTTATAAAATTTCATAGTATAACCTAGGTAATATATACACAAAATGGATGATCTATAAAGCCTGGTAAAGAAATAAACCTAATAATGGATCATAACATATAAGTCAAATGGAATAACATGATATCATAAAAGGAAAGAATCATGGATAATCATATATAATACTGTTATAAATAATATGAAAAATTAAGATCAAGGAATCATATGAATTTGAAAAAAAGAAAAACATGAAATAAACACAAATCAATGTTTACTGCCAAGACAACATAATATGGTGGACAGAGTGCCATCATGGATTATGTTTACTCTATAATACCATAAATATCATCTTAGTAGATATAAAAATTGCCCAATTAATTGGAGTGATATTTGGGAACACCCATCATAACATGTACAATCATATGTGTTCCACAAAAGTAAATAAAAAATATGTTATAAACATAAGAATTAACCAATGAAAGAAATGGGTTACGTAATCATGTTTTATAGCCTAACTGGATGGAATATCATAATGGTTTCAATAAAGGAAGGGATTAAAAATTATTAGATGTTAATAAGTAAAAAATAACCATATTTTATGAAAAATTATGTCTAAGTGAAGTGAATACATGAAAAATAATGGAGAAGTCACATTAGTTATATACCTCTTAACCAGGGTTTTAGGGGGAAGGGTAAAGAGTGCTTAAAGAGAAGAAAGAGCATATTAATTTACATAAAACAAAAAATAAATTGAAAAGATTTTACTTATTAAAATGATAAATTTTATAAACCATGGTTGGTTTAAAACATTTTATAGAGTGGTACTTGAAATGGGGTAAGAAACAAATAAGTTCCATTTAATCGAGTATGCTTAAGGAATGAATTTGATAAAGAAACCTAAAAAACATGTATATCCCCAAAAAATATGGGTAAGAATAAATAGTTATATATGTGAGGGTAACACACACATATATAATATTAAATAAATAATTAAAATAATAGTGTGATGAATTTAGTTATAGAGGGAAAAGGCCTGACCCAAATTAAAGGAGGGTGATTTGGAAGTACTTTACCTTATGTCTAGATTCATTCTGCACTTTGACTTAAGCTCCAAAATAATCAAATTAGAAGTATTAAATACATTATTATGAATTTTTTTTCAATTATATTTTATTTATTATTAAAATTTTATGTTATTTTAGAGTTATTTAATTGAGATATCATTTCCGTTCCTATTTTCCAAAGGTCGTTCATGTCATGCGTCCATGGTCACATTTTTTGTGAATGATTATGGGAGTTTTTTTATAAAAAGGTTCCATAACTTCGAATTTATATTGTTATGGAGTTAATGTGTCTAAAAAAGTCTAAAATTTTATTATTATCCAATATTACTCATAAATAATCAAGATCTATAGAGTATAATAATAGTATGCTTAGTTCCTTTTGGCTGGTTTTCCAACCATAATGAACTTATTGAATTTCTTTTAATATTATGGATATATATTCATTCAAGAGTATAAAAAAATATATAATATACATATTTTATCATTTACAAACATTTTAATTATATTTATACCAACCATGAAGGTGGTAAGGGAAAATGAAACACATCATCCTTAGAGGCGGTGAACCAACCATAATATGAACAATGTGTTCTTTAAAAAGATAAAAGAAGAGAGGAAGTTAGATAAGGGATATTATATAAATAAAATAAAAATTCAGCATATTTAAAATATTTTTGTAATCATAATATCCTAGAATAAATAGATTTGATATGGTAGAATACAAAAGAATCAAAAGATAGTTTAGTTAAGAATATTTCCTCTTTGGATGTCCTCTCTTAGACTTCCCCTTAGGAAACCTTGGATTAATATTTTGATGATACCAAGGATTATAGATAAGTGGGGTATAGATTGGGGAAAATTTTGGAAGTTATTTGGTAAGGTGAGGAATTTATAATTTTTGAGGAGAAGAGGAGGTGAGGGGTGGTATTTTTAATGGGAGGAGGGAGTGTTTTGAATATAATAATCATTTGTTTTTTTATTTTAGATAAAGACTATCAATAGTATTTATTTTTGTGACTAAATAGAGTGATTGGTGAATTTAATACCAAGATAATAATTTCTTACATCACTCGTGAAATTTATCATGTATTTAACTTATAATGTAAAATACTACATTTTTCAATATTTCACTATTCAAAAAAATTCAACTATTTTAGAAAAATACTAAAAAATAATCCAGTCCATTTTTCGATGTGTAGATTCAAAAAATGAAATTAATTTTTTGAAATTAATTTTATAAATATAATAAAATTATTTTTTAAATAAAATCCTTATCTATTTGAAAAATATCAATTTTAATATTATGATAAATTTTCTGATCCTTTACCCAAATAGCTCGAAAGCCTTCTTTTTTTATTGATTTTTGATAACCCCCCTTTCAAGGGATGAGGGGGAACCCTTACAAGGCCCATAGGAATAAAGATTACATGACCCATAGGTCTTAGGAAATATACAGGCTATAACTACATGGAACTGCTCCTCCCCAGCTTCTTCATCGTGATGTTAGCTCTCTACCTTTGCATGGCTAGTTCAGCTAGGCTTCCCATGCAAGTACAAGCTGGTCCCAATGAAAAATGACATTCCCTCTCCTTCTGACAAATCCTCTTAAGCTTCTGCTCTGGTGAATGCGATTGCTCTGAATCCTCATCTGGAGTCTGTACCTTGTAGAGTATGCCTGGTTGTTAAGCTGAATTTCAAGTGTCCTAAAGGCCTTGAGGTGGCTCGAAGGACTTGAGGTGGCCCGAAGGCCTTAAGGGGGCCTGGAATCCTTATTGTCCCGATGGACTTGGGTGGATTGAAGGCCTTGAAGGACCCGAGGCCCAAACTGGTAGCCCGAAAGACCAATCAGATGAATAGTCCTGACTACCACAGTACTAAATAGTGCCTTCTACAGTACTGCTATAGTACTGCTACAGTACCTGAAAATAATGTCTCCGCCCAGTTTTGAACTCGGGTCTCTTGGATGCACTTGCCGAGTCCCCACCAACTGGTCTCATAATTTTTTTTTGATCCTTTTAAAAATTACTTATGGTCTCATAAAATTATATGATCATTTTAACAAAACATAATAAAATATTATAATAACATTTTTGGAAAATAAATTTCATTTAATTTTTTATATTTATCAAAAAAATTTAAATAAAACATATGTGTCTTACAAAAAATACAAACATTTATTTTATCATTTTTAAAACATTTATTTATTTGTATCATGATAAAAATTTTATATATTTTCATTTTATAATATAAATGAATATTATTTTACAATTACATTAGTGAGGTTATTATTTTAATAGTTAGGATACTATTCCTAACTATCATATTAATATTCAAACAATCAGATTTATATTCCAACATTTGGATTTCAAATGGTAATATGGGTTCCCTACCTTATATATATACCTGATATTTCATTTATTCTTCACAAAATTATATTTTATCTTAAGGTTATATGTATTTTTATTTTCAAAATAAATATTTAATTACTAATATTCTATTTCATTTATATAGGGTTTTTCATGAGTGCAATCATTATTAGGGATTGAGAAGATCTAAATTTTCATATTATAGTTATATTTTTATCTATTTTTTACCCCATTGTAATAATTTCAATTATTATTTTTATATTTATTCTCTATATTTAATGTTCAAATAAATTGAAAATGTTTTTGGTTCTATGATACGGTGAATGTGATATACATAGTACTAAATTAATGAACACATAACATTTATATAATTAGAAAGTAAATTTCCTTTATAAAATTATAAGTCATTACATTATTCCCCAATTTAGGAATCTCCCCTTTGAATTTTAATTTCGCCCACTAAGATGAAAAAAATGAGGGTAGTCATTTTTCATTTATTCCTCTAGTTCCCATTTTGCCTCCTTATACATACTATTCTTCCATAATACTTTGACTATATGAGTAGTCTTATTGCATAGAACTTTGTCTCTACAATATAAGAACTTCATCAGATCCTCCTCAAAAGAGATATCATGATTTAACTGTAAGACTCCAGATCGAGTACTTGTGAGGGGTTTGGTATGTACTTTCTCAAAATGGATACATGGAATACATCATATACTTGATATAGGATTGGTGGGAGTGATAATCCATAGGCCATAACTCATATGTGATCAATAATCTTAAAGGGTATGATGTATCTGGGACATAACATCCCCTTATTCTCAAATCTCACGAATCTCTTCCATAGAGATATGAAAAATAACACTATATCTCTTACCTCAAACTCTAGGTATCTCCAATGATTATCAATATAGATATTTTTTTACTCTGAGCTATCTTGATGTGATAATGAATAGTCTCAACCCTTTCTATAATTTATTTTACCATTTTAGGTCTCAACAAATTTTGTTTACCAACTTCATCCTAGCATGCAGGTATTCTACATCTTTTCCCATATAGGGATTCATATGGATCCATTTAGATTCTTGAGTGAAAGCTATATTATATGAGAACATGACCAGTGGAATATGTCTATCACATCATCCTTTGAAATCAATCAGGAATTATCTCAATATGTTCTCAAATGTCTGGATTGTCTGCTAAGATTGGACATCAGTTTAGGGGTGATAATCCATACTAAATTTCAACTCATTGTTTAGATAATGCTGGAGACCTTTTCTGAACATGGAGGTAAATCTTGGATCTTAATCAGATATAATTTATAGTATCATTCCATGTAGCCTCACCACTTTCCCAATGTATGTCCATGCATGTTGATCAAGTGATAAGTCCTATCAAATTGCAATGAAGTGATAAATCTTTTTAGGATGATCCACTAAAATCATATGGTATTATTTTCTCTAGATATCATTGGGAGATCTAGGAAAATGTCTATAGTGATGTTTTCCCATTTCAAAGAAGGCATAAGAAATGGTTTCATCATCGCCTTGAAAATTTTTCCCTTATTTCTTCACTTAATTGTCACTGAAGCTTTTTCCAGGGCACACATCTGTCTATTTTGGAGGACACACAACTATTTCCCAACATTCCAGCTTTCCAAAGGTGGTGAAATCCGTCACTTATTCAGGGACATTTTCTCCTTGATTGAAACTGGATGATGGGATATCAATTCCTCTTTCTGTGGATTCATCCTTGGAACTCGTTGCCTAGTCCGGGTCTCCCTCATAGACTTAATACATTGTTTATGAAACTATTCCCAGTACTATGTCTTCATGGATGACGGTTAATTATGCTTCTTCTATTAGGACATTCCTTGAGGTCCAGTTAGGGTAGTAACCTTCAGTGAGGGGTGTAGTCACATAGGACATCACTGGCATGTCTGGATGCTGGAACACTAATGCGTCTGGGTTTCTTCCCCTTATGATATGGCTTCTCAAGGGCATGGAAGCACAAGGCATCCCATGTAGAATGTAGGGAATTATATGCCATAGGCATGTCTCTGAGGTTTTCCTTAGCTTCCCATGTTTAACACAGTGTACACCGTGAGTTTAATATCTAATGGAGATAGATCAGACTGATCAGAACACTGATAGGAATGTATTAGAAGGGTACAACTCCAGGAGGGATCACTGATTCTAGGGGATAACGTGTGGTTAGTTTCCCAATTACTGCAAGGAGTAGTAATAAATTGGGTGACATGATATCACCGGGATGTGACGGTCCGAATAATAATCAGGATGGATATGGATTGTTGAGAGTGGATGGAGATTGAGATGGAGTCGACACGAGGGCGATAGTGATGTTGGGCTTGAGCCTCGAAGAGACTTCCTACGTATCCTTGTGGCAAGGAATCAATGTCCGCATAGTTTGGTGAGGTGATGGGACACCTGAGGAGGCGGCCGGTGATAATTGACGCATGAATGAGATCCAGAGGAAGTATAACTTCCAGGTTGGTGCATGACCTTCCCAAAGCATAGGAGCTCAAGGGATAGTCTAGGACGATACTTGAGTGATTGGATTGAACCTTAGGGAGGATTCCTATGTATCCCCATGGTAGCTAATCAATTTCCATGTAGGTCAGGATGGGTGTATAGAATCAGGGTTTACACATAGGTCGGGTGTTGGGATTGGACCTCAGGGAGGTGTACTATGTACCCTGCCTAGAAGACAAGGATCAAAGTCTATGTAGTTTGGAATGGGTACAATTTAGCGTGATGCGGGATGAAGGTGAAATGACGTGAAGTGGTCGGGACCGACATATGTTGGGATTGGACCTCAGGGAGGCATCCTATGTACCCTTCCTAGGAGACAAGGATCAAATTTTACATAGTTCAGAATGGGTATATTTTAGCGTCTTGCGGGACAAAGGTGAACCGACGTTGAGGGGTCGGGACAAACAGGTGTTGGGATTGAACATCAAGGAGGTTTTTTATGCACCCTGCCTAGGAGACAAAGATCAAAGTCTATGTAGTTTGGGATGGTTACAGTTTAACATCATGAGGGATGAAGGTGAACTGACGTGAAGGGGTCGGTACAAATAGGTTTTGGGATTGAACCTCAGGGAGGCTTCCTATGTACCCTACCTAGGAGACAAGTATCAAAGTCCACATAGTTCGAGATGGTTTGGGGCTTACACAGTAAGGTGGCCCCATGAGGATGTCATGGTTGATGCTTACTCTAAGCCCATGTGAGTCATGCTTGGTGTGAGAAACAAGAGGCAGTAAATACTTAATGATCATGTCATGAAAGGTGAATCCACAAGAAGTGGAATGGGGCTTACATGTGGTTATAGTCCCGAATTGGAAACATGGGATTATGCGTAGTTAACGGCCTAGGGATATGGATATTGGGACTTAATCTAGGATGGAGGCCCGATGGTGAGAAATCCCAGAGAGAGAGGGATGGGATAATGAAGGTCCCTATACCCCTCTCACCTCTAGTCTTTGGCACCAAAGAAGAGAGGAGGGTTAGGGGTGATACCTCCTACAAGAAAGGACATGGGATTACACCAATATGGGTTCCCTTCCCCGCGGGTAGGTGCTGATCCAATAGAGAGGATTTCATTCCATGTGAGGATTATCTCACTTTCTTGGAGACTAGCGGGCATAGAGAATGTCCGAGGTGGGGTTCCCCGCATGTATGATGCACGGGGAGAGGCTTCAGTTTAATGTCATGTGCTGAGGATGAAGGTTCTTGGAAGTTTAACATCCTGCAGCTTAGACACACTAGTGCAGAAATCGTTTTTTACGTCACCATTTTTTACGTCGGTTATATATAACCGACGTAAAAATGCGGCGAGTAGATTTTTCACGTCGGTTATTTTAATAACCGACGTTACAAATCGCACCTGTTGGATTTTTACGTCGGTTATCTTATAACGGACGTAAAAAACCAATGCGCGGGGGGGTTTTTTACGTCGGTTATCAAATAACCGACGTAAAAAACAAAAGCACGGTGTGTTTTACGCCGGTTATTTTATAACCGACGTAAAAAACCCCCCGGGGCTTTGGTTTTTTACGTCGGTTATTTGATAACCGACGTAAAAAACGCGTCGATATCGGGTTTTTTACGTCGGTTACCAAATAACCGACGTAAAAAACGCATAGATATAGGGTTTTTTTACATCGGTTATTTGGAAACCGATGTAAAAAACCCGATATCTACGCATTTTTTACGTCGGTTATAAAATAACCAACGTAAAAAACCAAAGCGCGGGAGCTTTTTTACGTCGGTTTTAAGATAACCGACATAAAAAAGCTAAAAAATAGTTTATAACGTCGGTTATTATATAACCGACGTTATAAAGCATTTAAAAAAATTAAAGCCCGTGTTCTGTCATTTATGATTTTTCGATTGACAGTCGCCGGCTCGTCTCTCTCTCGCGCGGTAAACCCTAATCGGCTCGTCGATCGCCTGCATTACACTCATTTTGGCTTCATTGTTTATCTTCTTCACTCCTCTTGGATCTATCATCTCAACTCGCGACATTCAAGTAAGCCTTCCACGAATTTATTTCGTTCGTTTTTGTTTCGATTCTTGATGTGCTTTTCGTTCGTTTTTGAATCTCGTGGAATTTTTTTTATTGCAAATGGTTATTATGTTCATTCAACTCGCAACATTCAACTCGCAAATGGTTATTAAAACATTGAGGATTAGCTTCAGCAAAATCTGAAAAATAATGGGTGGTACTGTAACGTTCCATTCTTCCAGCAACATTATTATTTCCTACTTAGCTGGAATGTGTCTTTCTGGATGAAGATTGGTAGTACTTATTTTATTAAAATCATATTTTCAATATGATTGTCCAGAAAATTATTTTCATGAATGAAATTGGACCAGGTACAATCGGTAATACCTATCCTTAAAATTTCATTCAACATTCTTACATCATAATATTTTTTCAAAAAATTATGATTTTTAGAACTCCTAGATCAGAAAACCATCATCTGTTTTCATCTGCATTCATAAAAATATCAATTCATACCTATTACAATCAAATATTTCATTCTGGACTCATGGTGAGTCTGATAATACATTTCTTCTTTCAGTCATCTCCTAAAAATGATGGACCTTTTCATGCAAAGTGTATCTGATTTCTTGAATACGATGGTATGTCCGATTTTCAACAAAACCAAGTGAGGTGATTTCTTTTATTATTAATAATTCATAAAAAAATTATAATACCTAAATATTATTATCATCCTTTTCATATTTTTCATTATAAAAAAGGTAAAGGGTACTTTCTTTTCATTCTCAAGTTAAATTATATTTTTTATAAAGGTCTTTTCTATCTAGGTAGAAATAATTTAATGATAATTAGATTGAATTAGGTATATTATCTTATCTTACCATCCAAACACATTTTTATGTATTAATAATTATTATGTTTTGTAAAAACAATTATGACCCCCATTTCATTTTTGTTAGTTAATTGATCTACGAAAGTGTTATAAATGATTTGATGATCACGATTCACCCATATATATGGTTAGTCATTATGTGACATTTGGGTCCATAATATCCTTCTAATGCATTCGACAATGCATTATATATCATAGATCAATATGGGATACAGATGGTTATACCATGTCCAATGTGTTATGTGATGTGTCTGGTAAGAAATATTATAATAAATTATAGGAAAGGTGATTAACATATCCCAATATGAGGTGAATGAAACTATGTTTTCCCTTGACATATGTTATGAATTATATGATTATGTTTGTGCCACACTCTTATGTTATTCCACATACCAATGTTGTGATCTTGTGAATAAGGTTTTTTAAATCATGTTCCCACTATCATATAAATCATGTCTTATGTTATGCTAAAATTGTTATACTTGGACTCAGGTTTTATGATCTATGATTATATAGAACTGTTTCACTTATCTTTTTGATCATGTGCTTTGTGTATGATCTTATACCCCCATGGATATCTTTTTATGAGATTAGATATTATATTTATATATATCATGTTTACCCATAATGAGTATCATAAATCAAAAATTTTATTATTTTCATTCCCTAAGTTATAAAAATAAGTATTATGTAGGATGATTCAAAAATTTAATCTGTGAGATGAGTTGTTTTATGTGTGAAACCCAGGCCAAACACATACTTTTTTTTACATTACCATGATATTAACATTAATTTTTCTAAAGAAATATTAATGTCCTTAGATTATATATCGGATCAAAAGTATATAGTAATTCTAATATATAATCAGAATGATCAGATAATATGACAATATTATTAAACATAAAACAAATGGTCTATATTCATATTTTTACCATGACACTTACGATGTATAGCTATTTGGTGTTGGGTAATTATGAAAACTACTACTACTTTTAATATTTGTTTTATATTTTAAATTGTTTTACATTCAAATTATGATTTTTTTCATATAAACATGTTTTGTCTTATCTTAAAAATATATATTTTTTGTTGATATTTGTTATAGGTAATAATGAGTCGAAGTTGAATTACGGCACATCGAATGAGCAATGAATTTGAGGAAGGTGTTGATGCCTTTTTGGAATTTTCAAAACGAAATGTTCCAAGTAGTGAAATTTTTTTCTGTCCATGCCTGAAATGTTTGAATATGAAGAAGTTGAAAAGTAGAGAGATAAAAGATCATCTGATATGTCATGGTTTTAATCCGAGTTACAGCCCTTGGATTTGGCATGGTGAAATTGGACGGAATGTCACTGATGATGATGATTCGAAAGATGGTAACTCCGATGGAATTGAAGAAATTATTCGCGATATTGTAGCAGAACAAATTGAGATAGAACCGACAATTGCACGTCTATATGGTGATGCTGAAAAACCATTATATCCCGGTTGTACAGATTTTAAGGTTCTGTCGGCAGTGTTAAGATTGATTAACCTGAAGGAGAAGCATGGATGGAGTGACAGAAGTTTTACAGAGCTGCTACAATTGATGAAAGAAATTCTTCCAAAAGATAACGATCTTCCATATTCACATTATATAGCCAAGAAAATATTATGCCCGATGGGATTGGGATACAAGAAAATACATGCCTATCCGAATGACTGCATTATATATAGGAAGGAATATGAATTTCTGTCAGAGTGTACAAAATGTGGGACATCACGGTATAAGGAGAAAGAAAAATCACAGGGTGATGTAGAGATTACAAAGCTCCCTTCAAAGGTATTTTGGTATCTTCCTATAATTAATCTTTTCAAACATTTATTTGATAATTCACATGATGAAAAAAGGTTAAGATGGCATGCTGAAGAGCGGGTATGTGATGGAAAAATACGTCATCCAGCTGATTGTCCACAATGGAGGAAAATTGATGCGCAGTATTCTACATTTGGAAATGAAATAAGAAATCTCAGACTAGGGTTGTGCACAGATGGAATGAATCCATACCGAACACTCAGTAGCACACATAGTTCATGGCCTGTTTTATTGGTAATTTACAACCTCTCTCCTGAAGTTTGTATGAAGCACAAATATGTCATGTTGAGTACAATGATCTCTGGTCCAAAGCAACCCAGTAATGATATTGATGTTTACTTGTCACCGTTGATTGATGATTTGAAACTGTTATGGGCTGATGGTATTAGGGTGTATGATTCTTATAAAATGGAATATTTTCAACTACATGCAGTGCTTTTGTTCACTATAAATGACTTCCCAGCGTATGGAAATTTGTCTGGATACAGTGTTAAAGGGAATAAAGCATGTCCAATTTGCGAACAACAGACGTCCTATTGTCAATTGCATCATGGGAGGAAAACAGTGTACATGGGTCATCAAAAGTTTTTGCCTATAGAACACCCTTATAGAAGACTAAAAAAGGCATTTAATGGATCACAAGAATTTGACACTGCTCCAAAACCTTTATCCCATGATCTGTATTTTGAGAGGGTGAAAAACCTTGACGTGACATTGGGAAAGACACAGAAATCTGGTAATGATAGACATATTTGGAAGAAAAGGTCAATTTTTTTTGAGCTACCATATTGGAGGTATCATGAAGTTAAACATAATATTGATGTCATGCATGTGGAGAAGAATATCTGTGATTCTTTGATTGGAACATTGTTAGATATTAAAGGAAAGACTAAAGATGGGTTGAATGCAAGATTAGACTTACTATCAATGGGAATACGTTTGGAGTTATCTCCCACTCCTAAAGGAAGACGAACATTTCTTCCCCCGACTTGTCATACATTACCGAAGAGGGAGAAAATTAGCTTCTGTTAGTGTCTTCATGATACCAAAGTGCCTCAAGGTTATCCTTCTAATGTAAAAAATTTTGTCTCATTGAAGGACTTGAAGTTGATAGGTATGAAATCACATGATTGTCACGTCATGATGCAACAAATTCTACAAGTTGCATTGCGTGGAATATTTCCCATTCATGTCAGAAAGACTATAATGAAGTTGTGTTATTTTTTCAATTCAATTTGTAACAAGGAGATTGATGTGAATGCTTTGAACATTTTGGAAAAGGATGCAATTTTTATACTTTGTCAATTGGAAATGTATTTTCCTCCAACTTTTTTTGATATAATGGTGCATTTAATGATTCATATGGTTCGAGAAATAAATCTTTGTGGACCTGTATATCTTCGTTGGATGTATCCTTTTGAAAGGTATATGAAAATATTAAAGGGGTATGTTAAATATCTATATCGACCTGAAGCCTCCATTATTGAAAAGTATATTTCTGAGGAGGTAGCAGAGTTTTGTACGAGCTACTTGGCTATGGCGCAACACATAGGTTTGCCTCCATCTCGCCATGAACGAGTTAATAATGAGGGAAAGGGGATTCGCGACTTGAAAGTCAAATCATTTTCAGCTGAACAGATGAAGAAGTTAGAATCATACATCTTGAATAACATAGCTGATGCTCAACCATATATCACATTGCATATTAATGAGTTGAAACAATGTCATCCAAAGAAGAAAGAAATGTGGATTTTGAATGAGCACAACAAAAATTTTTTGTCATGGATTAAGAAGACTTTGCTTGGTAGATCAGATGTATCAGAGTCATTAAAATGGATAGTGGGTGGTCTATGTTTAAATGTGATAACATGGTCTGGTTATGACATTAATGGTTACACATTTCATACAAAAGCTCAGGACAACAGAAGTGCAGTTCAAAATAGTGGTGTATTGGTGTTTGCAGAAGCAATGCATTTTTCGAGTGCTAAGGACAAAAACCCAATTTCTGCATCAAATGCATATTATGGAGTGATTGAAGACATATGGGAGGTTGATTACTTTAAAATTAAAGTTCCCGTTTTTAACTGTAAATGGTTTAACGGTAACAAAAGTGTCAGACACGATGAATTTGGAATGAAACTTGTTAATCTGAATAGATTGGAAGACAGAACTGATTCTTTTATAATGGAAACACATGCAAAACAAATTTTTTATGTAGTAGATCAATCAGATATGCAGTGGGCTGTTGTTTTACAAGGGAAAAAACAATATGTTGGTGAGGATGAACTTGATGAATATGCTGATTTATGTGAGATCCCTACTTCAATGGAAATATTAACAGAACATAACGACGATCATGTTGAAGACATAGTTTGTGCCATAAGGAACGATCACGACGAAGGAATTTGGGAAAAAAATCCATCTGTACATTCCTAAAATTACAGGTAACATATGTTTATTTCTTGTTTACATTTATTTTTTCCATAAATGTTAGATATTGTAAGTTTTTTATTTATTAAAACATGTTTTAAAATAAAATAAGTATATGTTATTGTTTGTTTTAAGTTTGTTTAGTTTACTTTATCATGTTTATAACCATTACATGAATTTTAAAATGCTTATTTTTGTTCACTGACAATTACTTTACCATGTTTACAATGTTTTCCAGGTTTACCATTTTTACCATTTTTACCATCTTGACCATCTTGACCATCTTTTCCATCTTTACCATTGTTTAACATGCTTACCATATTACCAATGTTTACTATTATGTAACTTAGTACACTTTTCTATTTTCTGATTACAGTAGTATTAAAATATTTGAATTTGTATATTTGTTCACTGACAATTACTTTACCATGTTTACAATGTTTACCAGGTTTACCATTTTTTCTATTTTTTACCATCTTGACCATCTTGACCATCTTGACCATCTTTGCCATCTTTACCATTTTTTAACATGCTTACCATATTACCAATGTTTACTATTATGTAACCTAGTACACTTTTCTATTTTCTGATTACAGTAGTATTAAAATATTTGAATTTGTATATTTGTGAACTGACGTTTGTTTTTTTGATTTGAAGGATAATGACAGATCATTCAGATGATCAACCACATGATTCTGGGGAGGAGCATATTGCTGGTCATACCTCTGGGGATGAACATTCACATGCTCCTATTACGACAAAGAGTTCAAAGGTTGGTAAACGTGGTTGCACACGTTTACCAAAATTATCACTTGCCCGTACGCAGGATCAGAGGATAGTAGTTGAGTTTGATGATGATGATATTCCTAGAGGTCCAAATGCCAAAGATTTTAAGAGTTTTGTTGCAACTCAGGCTAAGACCAAAGTAAGCATTCTGTATGATGATTGGAGAGGTGTGGATAAAGCGATTATCTCTCAGTTGTGGGAGACGATTTTGGTAATATCTTTTGTCATTGTTTGACCATTCTTTTAATGTTTCTGGTATATATAATATGTTTAACCTCTTCTATATCAGATGACATTTGATATTCCTGACACTGGAGGAGTCAGGAAGAAATTCTTATCATTGGCTGCCAGGAGATGGAGGGATTTCAAATCAACCCTCTCATCTGATTTCATTTATGATCATAGGAGTCATGACAATCCATGTCGTATATATCCTTTTATAGATGAAGACACATGGAGACAGTTTTTTGAAAGTAGAAAAAAAGAGTCATTTCTAGTAAGGGAAATGTAAACTTTTATATAATTTCTTATATAAATGATTTTATTAATGTTTTGTTAATGATTTATTATTCTTAAATTACAAAAAACAAGGAAAGATCATCAGGATATCCAATCTAAAAATGTATACCCTCATATTTTATCTCGGGGAGGGTATACATTATTGGAAGAAAAAATGATAGCGAAAAAATTTCAACAACTAAGAGATGAGTCTTCAAGCTCTGGAGAGGTGGCCCCTCCATCCCCTCCATCTAGACATGAAAAATGGAAGAGAGCTCGGAAGGGAAAAAGGGCAATATCTTTCGGAAGAATCGAGAATCGTAGCTGAGAGGATTGTAAGATATCTATTTAATTTATTTAAGTTAACTTTTTTCTTCATATAAGTTTCAATCATTACAGAAATGCTCAATTAATTAATACAAGACTCTCTTGAGGAGCAGAGTTCAGAGGGGACATTTACAGCTACTGGGAGGGAAGATATTTTATTTGTAGCATTGGGAAGGCCCAAACATCCTGGTCGTGTAAGAGGATATCCGACAGGTGTATCGGTAAGAAAAGTGTTTCCACGTTCTTCAACTTCTAACATTGAGGGGGTTTATAAAAAAAATAGAATCCTTGGAGGATGAAGTTCAAAATATTAATGCGACGATGGAAGACAAGATTAAAGATTCGGTGCAGTCTATGTTTGCAGAAATGCAAAGACAATTTCAAACTGCAGCTCCCACTCCTCCACCTCCCCCTGCAGACCCCATTATTTATCCTCCACCTCCGCCAGTAGCTCCCACTCCCCCACCTCAGCCTGCGGACCCCATTTTTTATCCTACGCCTCCGCCGCAGCTGCCTACATATTGCGAGTTGTTTGTTGATGATTCTCAACATCATATAGTAGCATACGGGTTGGTATATTGTATAGGAGATACAGTTCATCATCAACAATTAAAGGTAGAGAATCAGAGGGTCACTGTACAGGATATTATAGATAGATCAGCTAGGGTACCAATACCCACAGATGAGGTGGCGACAGTTGGACAGAGTATCGGCCATTTTTTAGTTTGGCCATCCAGACTTCTTCCACTCATTACCATAGAGGTATGAATGTTATATCTTTTATTTTATTTTTTTATTAAAGTTGTTTTATCATTTGAAAACTACTATAATTCTCAATTTTTTTTTCACAGGAATACTTCAAAGGTAAAGAAATACTATATAGACAACAACAAAGACAACAGGCTATGACATCAGATACAGATTCCAGTGGTCTTGACAGATTGTCAAGATATTCACATTTTTTGTTGGGTTTTTATGAGTTTCCAATGGAATCTCATGTTTGTGGACGTGAAATAAGTGTGGGGATTACAAAATCTGATATCATGGAGCTTGTTACTGGAGATAAGTTGGGCATCAACGTGGTGCAATTTTTTTCCATGTAAGTCTTAACACCTTTTCCCTGCGTTATATTTATTAAAAATGTATACTTATATACGTTTTTTATTAGGTATCTTTATAAAATTTGTGAGAGGAATGAACTGACAGAAGTATATGGATTCATGGACCCGCAATTGATTTCCCCTGAAGCATGTGCATTGAATGAGGAACAAAGAATGGTTTATATTGCTGAAAGATTTGAAAAGAATATAATCCAACAATGTTGGATGATGCCTTTTTGTGAGAGGTATGAAACACATTTCTCTCAAAGAGTTAATTATCTTTTAACATAAAAAACCACTAACATTAAATTTCCTTTTATCAGTAATCATTGGATGTTAGGGATTTTTTGCCCAAGGGAGAAAGCTCTTTATTGGATATGCTCTGTTCATGGTGATTTGCGGGCAAGTTTTAAGAATATATTGGAAAAGTAAGTTTCAATTTCTCAATAGTTTTATATATTATAATGAATTTTAAATTTACCCCATTCGTATTATTTTCTAACAGTGCATGGGTCTACTTTCGAAAAAACACAAAGAAAATAAATGCAAAGATCAAATATGTAAAGGCGAAGGTAAATTTCCATTTATAATTTGTACTTGTTGATTTATTAAATAAAAATAATATATTGAATTTACACTCATTAAAAACAGAATTTTCATGAAAAACAAGGCCTCATCGAATGCGGATATTATATGTTAAGATTTATGTATGAAATAATAACAACTGGGACAGTTGTGAATTTTGACCTGGTACGATTTCATCTTAAACTTTGCCATCATATTTCAATTTGATTTATTCATTATACACGTTAACTATCTTCTTTTTCATTTGTAGCTTTTTGATGACCCTCAACCCTATACTGCTGAAGACATCAAACACGTACAAGTAGAGTGGTCAAATTATTTTACAGGTTTGATTGAATTTTAGTTGTTTGTAATGTAAAATGTAATTTTGAATATTGTCGTTTTAATTGTCTATTTGGTAGTTGTTTAGGTTTGATTTAGTTTTTTTTTGAAGTTGACAGTGTAAGTTTTGAATGTTATATAAGTGAATGTTTAATTTTGCTCTACTTCTTGTTTTGGTCTACTTTTGATGGTTCTTCTGGTATGGATTTGGGTCTATGGGGGAGGGGTTCCCAGGGTGTGGGGGTGTGTTCAGTGGGGTTGGGGGTGTCCAGCGGTCTGGGAGGGCTGTCCGGTGGGGTGGGGGGACAGTCTTGGGGGGTGGCAGGGATGTCCAGGGGTGTGGGAAGCCGGTCCAGGGGTGTGGGAGTGCTGTCCAGGGGTGGGGGGGGGGGGTTGTCCAGGGGTGTGGTGGGGGATGTCAAGTGGGGTGAGGGGGTGAGGAGGTGCTGTTCAGGCAGGTGGGGGGTTGTCGAGGGGTGTTTGGGGGTGTCCGAGGGTCGGGGGGGGGGGCAGTCCAGGAGTGTGGTGGGGGCTCCAATGGGGTGGGGGAGGGTTGTCCAAGGGGTATACATGAGGGTGGGAGCTCCAATGGGGTGGGGGAGGGCTGTCCAGGGGGTATACATGAGGGTGAGGGCTCCAACGGGGTGGGGGAGGGCTGTCCATGGGGTATAAATGAGGGTGGATGCTGTCTAGTGGGTAAGTTTTATATGTTATCTATTTACATGCTTATTTTTGATGTACTTTTGTTTTTGTGGTATGATTTCTTGATTTATTTTCTGGTTGATTCTGGTGGAGAGAAGATCACTGCATTCTGTTTAAAAAAAAATTGGGTTTATCACGTCAGTTATTTAATAACCGACATGATAAAATGCCTGGAAAATAGTTTATCACGTCGGTTATTTAATAATCGACGTTATAAAAGGCCTGGAAAATAGTTTATCACGTCGGTTATTTAATAACCGACGTGATAAAAGGCCTGGAAAATGGTTTATCACGTCGGTTAGTTAATAACCGACGTGATAAAAGGCCTGGAGAATGGTTTATCACGTCGGTTATTTAATAACCGACGTGATAAAGGGTCTGGAGAATAGTTTAGCACGTCGGTTATTGAATAACCGACGTGCTAAATGACCTGGACAATGGTTTATCACATTGGTTATTGACTAACCGACGTGATAAACCCCCTCCCACCGGTTTATCACGGCGGTTATACAATAACCGACGTGATAAACCCCCCTCCCCTGGTTTTTCACGTCGGTTTTATATGAACTGACGTGATAAACCACGCTCAGCCCGGTTTATCACGTCGGTTCTTATAGAACGGACGTGATAAACCACCCTCACCCCAGTTTATCACATCGGTTCTATATGAACTGACGTGATAAACCCCCTCACCCCCTGTTTATCACGTCAGTTGTTTAAGAACGGACATGATAAACCATTGTCTAGGCCGTTTATCACGTCGGTTCTTCGATAACCGACGTGATAAACCATTCTCCAGGCCCTTTATCATGTCGGTTCTAAAATAACCGACGTGATAAACCATTCTCCAGGCCCTTTATCACGTCGGTTCTAAAATAACCGACGTGATAAACATCGCGATTTTATGTTTTTGACGTCGGTTTTTAAATAACCGACGTCAAAAACCTTATTTATAACGTCGCACGTATTAACGTCGGCTAGAAACCGACGTAAAAAATTAAAAATAACCGACGTAAAAAATGTTTTCTGCACTAGTGACAGGGTGAGTTTACTCTGAACCCCTAGAAGTTACATAATTGACACCCACCCACCCTTGGAGAAGGGAATGCATCAACAATACCCTGGTTTTGGGGTGTTGTGGAGTGATCTATTGAGGGACCCATGTTAGTGTGGCTATGTGAAGAATCAATATCCATTAGAGTGCCAATGTGAAGAAGTATAAGGCTAAGCAATGTAACATGAAGAACTACCCAAGGGACCTTGAAATCACTTATTACAAACCTGTAGGGTCTTACGAGAGAAAGGTGCATGACAAAGGTGTGTTGCGCATAAGAGGGGCTCGGACATGGTGACTTAGGGTGAGGACGACACATGGAGCGCATAAGGAGGGCCAATAGTAGCTCGGGATTATGCATAGAAGCTACCCGTAATATCTTCCTCATGTCTGTCCATGAGGTCATCCCAACTCACTGGTGGGTTGAGGCATATAATTGGGGACAACACCTATACGATAGTGCACAAGCGGGATAACGCCAAGGACATTGGAATTAGTCTGAACAAAGGGAGATGAAAAGTGTGAATCACATGCCTAACATTCAGAATGTGGCGAGGGTGGCATGACGATAGAGGATAACTATTGATCGTGTTCGAAATAAAACATCCATATTTCGTTAGCTTGAAATGAGAACAAACAAATGAGGGTCAACTGTTGACCATGTTCAGAACATAGGACCTGACTCAAAGTGTCATCCAATGTCTTTCAGAACATTGGACCAGAATGGTAGGTGAGCCAATGAGACATGGGACTAGGCCATTAGGGGGTACCTTCATACATGAAATAGGATGAATATCCAAATGAAGGACACACAAATCATGAGGTGGAGTGATGGATTGCTCGAACAGTTTCCAATGCTCTTGAAATTATGTCACTGTAATCATGGCATGAGGTATCTTATGCTTTTCACATAAGACATCTATTATTTGGAACAAGATGCATCCTATTATTGAATGATAGGGCACACTACAGTTTAAAGTCATGTAGCGAGGACTATTGGCGTCTTATGCTTGGAGCATAAGGAATCTCTTGTTTGGAACAAGTGGCATCCTATATTTTTCACATAGGGTGTACTACAGTTTATAGTCATGTAGAGAGGACTATTGGAATCTTAATATTGGCGCATAAGGAATCTCTTGTTTGGAACAAGAGACATCCTATATTTGTCATATAGGGAGTACTACAGTTTATATTCATGTAGAGAGGGATATTGGAATCTTATTCTTGGTGCATAAGGCATCCTTTATTTTGAGCAAGAGGTATCCTATATTTTTTATATAGGGATTACTACATTATATAGTAATGTAGAGAGGAATATGGTCATTTTATGCTTGGGACATAAGTTATCTCTTGTTTAGAGCAAGAGGCATCCTATATTTTTCATATAGGGTGTACTATAGTTTATAGTCAAGTAGAGAAGACTATTAGGCATAAGGATCCTAGAAATGGCTGGTTTTGGGAATTACACAAGAGCGATCCTTTCTAGGGGGTCATGAAATAACAGTCAGGTGATGGGGTTTGGATGAGTTTCTTGAGGAATGGTTTAACTCAGGGACCTGATGATGAGAATCTCAACTCACCACATGGGAAAAGAACCAAGAGGAATATGTCGAATCAATGTGTTTCATGGTGTGCAAAGGAGTATCTCAAATCATGGTATTCCATAAGTGGAGGGTGGGTGTGCAATAGAAATTTCCAACATCCCAACTTAAAATTTCACGGTGCAACTCTCCATTTTTCATGGGGGTCAGTGACGGAAGTAAACGGACCGGGCCGAAGGTCAGGGACCACAGCCCAACAATGATCCCAAGCAGGGGCGCGGGGGCTACGCCCCCGCAATATGGACCGGCAGGTGTATTCCTGGATACTGTAGCACATAAGATGCACTATGCGTAAGATAGGATATGCACAAGAAGGAAGGATTCTGAGCAATAGGGAAGGCCTTCACACAGTAGGGAAGGTGTGTGCACAATATGGGAGATTTTCATGCAATAGGGGAGCTGTGCACACAATTGGACAGGTGTAACACTAGCGCATCCAAAATTGGGTATAGTGGCACTTTTGTGTGAAAAAATGATTTTTTGTGCACAAAATTGGGCACATTTTCCCATTTTCGCACAAAAGTGATGTTTTGCGTGCAATATGGGGGGTTTTGTGCACATGTGCGGAAGATGCGGACTTATGCACAGTAGAGCGGCGAACAACCTCCAGGGGCCTTCTTATAAGACGGGGGTGCACTTGTATTTATTGGAGAAACCATGAATGGTGATACATGTAAAATTTCCTTCCACTTTTGTGTACAAATCCATTTTGTGCACAAGATTCCATTTTTGCATGCAAATCCACACTTTTTCCCAAAACTGTACTGGATGGCTATTTCTAACAGCCTAACTTCGAATGACCATAACTTCTGATCCATAACTCTGTTTGGGATCCACAAATAGTCAAATCAAAGATTTTGAAATGATCTACACTATGAGATCATGTTCGGAAACATTTGGTGAAATTATATGGACACGTTTTCCAGTGCCAACATTGATAACATACTAAGAACATTGATGTATATTCCATAATATACTTCTTCATTCCCCCATCAAGAGTGATCTCATAAATATCTATAAATATTTGTGCTCCCTTCTTAGAAAAATAATTTTTAACAATGTACATCATTCATAATATCCTTCTTTATCTCAGGCTTTGATGCTACACATAATCAAGACACAAATATTATAACTTATTCTTCATCTATTTTGAACTCTGAGGATTTCATTTTTCTTATAGATTCCACTATATTTTGTATTTCTAAATCATCCCTTTGAGTATCCTTTATCTTCTCTAGAATGGATGGTTGATAAATAATTTGATCTAGGTAGGATGTTTTTCCATCCTTTATTAATTCCATGTCTATACTTTAAAAGTCTAAGAATATTGGATCCTTCTCAATTCATATTATTGCTAAGGTTATAAGACCCTTTTTACTTAGTGCATCTACGACTTTATTCACCTTCCTAGGATAGAAATGGATTGACCAGTAATAGTCCTAAATCATCTCTAACCATCTTCATTGGTGCATATTACTCTCCTTATAAGTGAATATATATATATATATATATATATTTGAGTCCCTTATGATATGTATGTATTCCACACCTCTCCCTATAGAGATAATTCTGACAAATATTCAATGCTAATATTACTATATCTAATCCCAAATAATCTGTTGGGTATTTATACTCATGAACTTTAAACTTTATTGAGTCATAGGATATCACATTATCATTTTTCATCAATACATAGCCCAAACCCTTCATTGAATCATAATTATATACCATGAAAAGTTCCCCAATTGTGGGTAGTGTGATTACTAGTGTAGTTATAAGACTCTTTTTCAATTCCTAGAATCTCTATTAATATTCATTGGTCTATAAAAATTCACCCCCTTCTATGTTAACTTAGTTAGTTAGTTTTAAATCCACGATAATTTTCTCATAAATCATCGATAGTTTCCATATAGTCTAAGGAAGATATAGATCTAAATTGTAGATGTTAGTCTGAGCCACTCCTCAATCACATTTTTCTTCAAAGGATTCACATATATCTTTTTTTTTGGTGATAACATACCCCAATAATGATACTTACTCCATCCAAAACTCATATTTTTTTTAAGAAGGTGGCGCTTTGGTCAAAAGACCAAAGCAAATTTATTAGCAAAAGGAAAAGAAAGATTACAAGAGTCTAAAAGACGGGATCAAATTACAATCTTTGACTTGCAACGGAATCAGGTTTTCTGGGAGCTCCTCCATCCAGGTTATTGCCTGATTAATACCTTTATTAGCGAGAGCATCCGCAACCATATTCGCTTCACGATAAGTATGAGTTACAATGTAATTGACGTCATGGAGAGATTGGAGGCAGTTCATCCAGCGCGTAGTAATCGGCCAAGCAAGATGAAAATCTCCCTTCCAAATGGCTTGAACAATAGTAGTAGAGTCGCTCTCAATCCATAAATTATTCCACCCATGACGAAGAGCAAAATCAGTGGCATGAATAACACTTAGCATCTCAGCTTCAAGTGAGGATGCAGTACCACAGCCTCCAAAAAAGCATCCCACGATGTGACCATGATGATTTATGAAGACAGCTCGACATCCCGCAGGACCTGGATTTCCCTTAGAGGCGCCATCCACATTGATTTTAATCCAACCTGGAAATGGAGGTCTCCAGAAAATCTCAAAGGTGCGCAACGATTTCAAGAAAATGGCCTCAACTTGAAGACGACGAAGGATCATAAAGTCCGCCACCGAATTTTTGCAGGAACCATTCTGGATCAAAGCGGCTTCCTGAATAGCGATGAGAATTCTCATTTTACCTGCATTAGTGTTTTGTGAGAAATTATTATGAAGAATAGAGTTTCTATCATACCAGATCACATGAATCAGCTCAGCAACCCCAGCTAGGAACAAATTTCTAATTTGGTGAGAGGAGTCCATAGCAACACAATGTTTAATCTGCTCATCAATAGAGTTATAAACCGGCCATCTTCAATAAAAAGTGTCAAAAATATATTTCCAAAGAGCAGTGGCAGTAGCACAAGATAGAAATAGGTGGTTAGTATCTTCTCTATGCTGATTGCAAAAACGAATTTTGAACAAAGTTGAATACCAAAACTTTGAAGACAAGCATCAGTGGGGACCCTATTGTAGGCAAAACGCCAAATGAGAGTGAGTCTGGAAGGTTTAATCCAGGGCTTGTCAAATTTTTTTATCCAGTTCAAATCATTATCAGCGTTATGTAAGGAGTTATTATAAAACTTTTTGGAGTTAAGAATCCCATTATGAGAAGGTTCCCAAATCAAGAAGTCACACGAGGCAGAAAAGTGGTAAGAATCAATAATTTGAACAATGTTTTCAGGAAGATTATCAATGTGAGAATTAAGCACATTACAAATGGATGAGTTGATGTCATCAGGGATATCATCAAGGGGGATCAAAGAGATAAGAGGAGTGCCAGTCCAGTTGTCCAACCAGAATCTCATGGAAGAGTTTCTCGAGACCATCCATCTAGCGTTGTGCATAATAATGTCAAACGTGTCTCTAACAGAGGGCCAAATGGAGGAGGTCATGAAACTACTATTAGATATTTTCAATCTATCAATGAACCTATTTTTGATGAAAGCAATGGGGTGGGTGTCATTGTGTATCAGGTTCCAAGTTAATCTGGCTTGAAGAGCTTCATTGAAGTATTTAATGTTTTTAATGCCAAGACCACCAATGTTTAGAGGTTTGCAGCATTTAGCCCAAGGGATAGTCACAAGTTTCCTGTCCAATGTGCTTCCAGTCCAGACAAAGTTTTTTATATGAACATTTATTTTTTTTATGAGACTAATGGGCCATTTATAGACCATCATCGAATAAACAAGTTTGGAAACAATAACAGACTTGACAAGGCAGATTCTCCCCGCCATGGAGAGAGATTTTCCTTTCCAGGAGGAAAGCTGATTAAGAACCTGGTCAACAATGTTAGAAAAGTAGCAAGCTTTAGGTCTACCCCAGAAAATGGGAACGCCAAGGTATTTGAAGGGGAAAGAAACTTCTTTGATATTAATCTCATTGATGATATTATTTTTCCTAGAAGGAGGGATGTTTTTCCCAAAGTAAATGAAAGATTTATTACATCCAATGACTTGACCCGAGACCTCCTCGTAATGCTTGAGAGCAGCTTCAAGAGTTCTAATGTTTCTTATGTCACCCTTTAAAAAGATAATGATGTCATCAGCATAAAGGAGGTTGGTGGGGGCATTCATGTTTCTATAAGCATGAATTGGTTTGAGCTTGTTTTGATCAACTAGCTAGGTGAGCATACGGCTAAAATAGTCTTCTACAATGGAAAAAAGAATTGAAGAAAGGGGGTCACCTTGTCTAACTCCTTTAGAGAATTTGAAAAATCCTCGAGGAGATCCATTAACCAGGATGGAAACATGAGCTGAATGGAAGAGGGTTTTAATTCTAGAAATGAAAATATCATTGAATCCAAAACCATGAAGAACTTTGAAAATGAAGTTCCAATCCATAGTGTCAAAAGCTTTGCAAATGTCAAGTTGAATGGCAATGTTTCTGCCTCTATTCTTATTATTTAACATGTTAGTGCATTTCGAAGCAAGACAGATACAGTCTTGGATAGATCTCCCCTTGATAAAGCCAAATTGATTACAGGAGATAATTTTATCAGTGATAGTGTTAAGTCTGTTAGCAATTAGCTTAGTGATAATTTTATAAAGGTAGTTGATCAGAGCAATAGGGCAAAAGAGGTGGATTTCAGAGGCATTATCTACTTTGGGAATCAAAGCAAGGAATTGGGCATTTAAACCATGAGGTAAGAAGCCATTAGCAAAAAAGTCTTTGACAATACTACCATAATTTTTTTGATACAATCTATAAAGACACCATTCATTAATTATATAAAGAATGTTGTAGAATTAATGAGTCTAAAGGGAATAACTATGAACTCATAATGTCCATACCTTATTTGGAAGGCAGTCTTGGGAATATATTCCTTCTTCAACTTTAATTGGTGATATCTTGATCGAAGGTCTACCTTAGAGAAACAATTTTCCCCATGTAGTTCATCGAACAAGTCATCAATCCCTAGAAGGGAATAAATATTCATAATCATGATTTTTTGAGTTCATGATAATCAATGAAAATGATCATTGATCCATAATTCTTCTTGACAAAGAGGACCAACATACCCTATGGTGAAACACTCAGGCATATAAAACCCTTGTCTAGATTATATTATAATTGTTTCTTCAGTTATTACAACTCAATAGTGACTATTCTATTAGGAGTCTTAGATATAGAAATAGATCCATGTATAATTTATTTTGATAACTCAACATATTATTCACGAATAAGATCAGACAACTCTTTAGATAAAGCATCAATATAGTCCCTCATATTGGGAATGTATTCAACCATTATTCTCTTATTTATCTCAATAATTTTAGCTAGATATTCTTACTCATAAGACAGTAATTTCCATGCTTCAAAATAAGTTTCCAAATGAGATTCATCCCCCTCATTACACTTTTATAGAATAGGAGGATGATTTAGGATCCATAGAGTGATTTACCTCTCTTGGTAGTTTATGTTTTATTTATATAAGGATAGCTAATCCATGCTCAATATAGCATCAAATTCCACTAAAGGAAGTATAAAAAGGTTATATGGGAGGTTCAGTCCACAAACATGGATTGGGGATGAATCATATACATGGGATTCAATAATTTCTTCACATTCTTTTCTCATTGATAAGTCAACCTCCATATTTTTGAGGTGGTGTTTGAATAATTTTACTAAACATTCATTATATAAAATAATGTGTAGGACTATAATCATATAGAAAATTTTAATTTCATGAAATAATAATGAGTTCCCATTTCACTATTTGATTCTAGTTCTAGTAATTTACTATATCCAAAATAAGAATTGGGATTAGAATACTCAAAATAATTAGTATTTAAAAGGGAATCTATGAACTTAGAAGTAATAAATTATAAATGAAATGTATATATCAACTTATGAGTCTATAGGTTTCAATCTACGTTATCCATGGTAATTTTCATGTTAAGTTTTCTAACCTAAAAATCTATTCAAGTCCTTCTTAATGGTTCATAAATAGTTTGTGAATTTACTTATTGGAGTGTCAAACTAGGTATGCAACAAGGACTCTTTGTCATGAACCAAGTACATGTCAAGTTAATACCCAAAAATCTCTTTTGATTTTATTACCCCTAGGTATATCAATTCCAGATCCATATCCACTTGTAGTATCTAAATTTAGATTTCATTTCTTGAAAATAAATTGATCTATATTTTAGCAAACATTCATTATGTTTTTCTATACATAGACTTCTCCTTAGGGTTTTTACTAATTCATTTTTCATAATCAACAAAAATAACTAGAAATATATTTTATACCGAATAAAACAAACCAAACCTCTTACATATTTTATTACATTATTTTTAACATAAATATCTAATCAAAAATCACGGATCAAGATGCCTAGTGTATTTGGGAGACTAGGTACATAAAAAAACAAAAATAATCTAAAATATAAAAAAATTACATTAAAATATAAAATGGGATTCTATATCCATTTGAGATTATAAAACTTTATAGGATAACTAGTGGAATACATAAACAAAAGGGGTGTGCTATAAATCCCAACAAGGGAATAAGCATGATAATGTAGCATAACATATGAGTAAAATATCATAACATGATATAATAAAAGGAAAGGCTCATGAATAATCATATGGAATAATTTTATAAAAAATACATAATAATAAGATCATAGTATCATTGGAATATGGAAACAATATAAAAAATGACATAAGCATAAGTCATGGCTAACATGGTAGACAAAGTCCCATCGTGGATTTCATTTTACTCCATAATCCCATAAATATCATCTCATGTGATATAATCATTACCCAATTAATTAGAGTGAAATCTAGGAACACTAATCATAAAATGTATATTCTTATGTGTACTAAAAAATAAAATAAAAAATAATTCATAAACATATGAATTACCCATGGAAATAAATGGGTTACACAATCCTGTCTTATTGTATAACCATATGGAATATCATAATGGTTTCCTTTAAAGAAGGGATTAAATATTATTAGATGTTAATAGGTGAAAAATAAGAATAGTCCATGAAAAATTATGTCCAAGTAAAGTGAATACATGAAAAGTATTGGAGAAGCCACTTTGGTTATGTACCTATTAAGCGGAGTTTTAACAAAAAAGGAAAAGAGTATTTAAAGAGGGTAAAGAGAATATTAATTTCTATAAAACCAGATATGAAATAAAAATGTTTTCCATAATAAAATGATAATTTTTTTTTAAAAAATGGGCTTAAAAAGTTTTTTTGAGTGGTACTTGAAATTTGGTAAGAAATAAGGAATTTCACTTTAATTGGGTTTACTTAACAAATGAAATTGAGAAGGAAACATGAAAAACATTTATATCCACAATAAAGGTAGGTAAAAATAACTGTGCATATATTTTAGGGGGAAAACACTCACGCACATATATAATATTAAATCAATACATGAGAGTAAAAGTGTGATGAAGTGAGTTATGGAGGGAAAACACATGACCAAAAATAAAGGAGGATGCTTTAAAAGTTCCTTTACCTCATGTCGGAATTCATTCTGAACTTTCACTTAACCTCATGAATAATCAAATTATATTGATTAAATACCTAATTTAGAGCCTTCTTAAAATATATTTTATTTATTATCAATATTTTTAAATGTTATTTAATAGATATATCATTCCTATTCCTACTGTCCCAAGGTCATTCGTGTCATCTATCCATGGTCTTATTAGTTGCGGATGATTATAGGAGTTCTTTATAAAATGAATCCATAACTCAAAAAGTATAATGGTATGGATTTAATATGTTTCAAAAATATGAAAAGGTTCTTAGTATCCAAAATTACTCACAAATAATCAATATTTATATAGTATAATCATTGTATGCTTAGTTCGTTTAGGTGAGTTTTTTGACCATATGGATCTTATTGCATTTATTTTAAAATTATGGCTATATATTCATTCCAAAAAATAAAATATATATATAATATACATATTTAGGTTATTTTTAACAATTATATGTGTATTTAAACTATCCATAAAGGTGGTAATAGAAAATGAAACACATCATCCATGGAGGTGGTAAACCGACCATAACATGTAAAATGTTTTCTTTTTTAATAATAAATGAAACAATAGGGGATGATAGATAAGGTATATTCCATAAATAACATAAAAATTCATTATATTTAAAATAATAATGTTATAATACTCTAATGGAATAAAAATATATGAGAAGTTAGAATATGAAAGAATCAAAAGATAGTTTGGTTAAGAATATTACCTCTTTGTATGTTCTCTCTAAGAATTCCCCTTAGGGAACCTTGGATTTGTATTTTGATGATACTAATGATTCCAAGGATGTGGGGCGATATACGGTGAGAGAATTTTGAAGATATTTGGTAAGGCAAGGATGTTAGAATGTGTGAGGAGAAGGGGAGATGAGGGGTGACATTTATAAGGGGAGGAGAGGGGTGTTTTGAATACAATAATCCTTTATTTATTATTTTAAATTTAGACTATCAGTAATATTGATTATTATGAATAAATAAAGTAATTATGGTGTAGTTTCTTAAATCATACATTATTTAACTAATCATGTATTTATATTATAATATAATATACCATATTTTGATGTATTTCACTATTCACTAAAAATTCAACTCTTTTAAAAAAACACCAAAAAATAATACCAACCATTTTTTATATTTATATTCCAAAAACAAAATCTATTTTTCAAAATTAATTTTATAATTATGATAAAATCATTTTTAAATAAAATTCTTATTTATTTAAAAAAATCCGAATTTTAATAATATGATCAATTTTCTTACCCTTTGAAAAATTACTTATAGTATCATAAAATTATTTTATCATTTTAATTAAAAATAAAATTATTTTATAAACCCATTTTATGTAAATTAACATTATTCTAAATTTTTATATTATCATAAAAATTTAATTAGAAAAGATATTTTATAAAAAACCAAACACTTATTTTATCACTTTTAAAACATCTATTAATTTTATCATGATATAAATTTGTTATATTTTAATTTTATAAGTTAAATAAATATTAATTTAAAATTATATAGGTGAGGTTACTATTTTAACAATTGTGATACTATTCCAAATAGTTATATTACTATTATAATAGTCAGATTTTTAATGGGCATATGGGTTCTATGACTTATATAAATACTACATATTTTATTATTTCTTTATCCAATTGTATTTTAACAACCATATATTTTAAAATAACACTATTTTCAATAGAGTATATGACACGCAACACCGAGCCTAAATGAACCAAAAAATATTATTATTTAAATGTGTCCATTATAACATAGACATTAAATTGGTGGGTATGGATAGTATTAAAAAAAATTATCAAATATATATAAAGGAACTAAAAAATGAAAAATCACTGATTAATTCTTATAAAATAAGCACTCAATTTTTAGTAATTTTTTTTATTTCCAAAATATGTTTTCTTAAAAAATGATTTTATTTCTTTTTATGAGAAAATTATATAATTAATTTTTGTGAAATATATAAATTATATTTTATAAAATAATATCATTTTTAAAATCATCATACCAAATTTATCTTAGGGTGAAACTTTATGATTTTATGAAAGATTTATTTTCTAGAGAATAGTGAAACGTGGAGATTTTTATTGAAAACTGTATTTTTGTTTCAACCATTTAAAAAGTTCCATTTTATTATAAAATTGATTAAAATTAAAATTAGTTCTATTATATTATTAATAATTCAATTAGATTCATTGGAATCAATTTTATAATTTAATTTTTCACAAAAATATTTTTATACATAAAAAGGAATTTTTGAGAAAAACTGTATTTTTCTAAAAAGCAGTTCTTATCATGTTTTATACACTTATTTTAAAATTAATTTATGCCACTTATAGGTATTGGATTTAATAAAATTGACTAAATATTTTTAATCAATAGGTTTAAATTTTGTAAATATTTATATTTTATTTTTAGGCATTTTGAATATCAACTGTGGTAAAATTTATCACCTCGGTATAGGATAAATTAGATTAATATAGGTTAATACAAAGTGATAAGGCCATAATATTTCATAATAATTCTTATTGGATGAATTTAATTCAAACCTCATAAACTTAGTCTCTAAATTGACTTCATTAATGGACACTTTTCCATGAAAAATACCATTATAATAATTAAAACAAAGAATGTTGAAAAATGACACTCTCTTAGTTTAAAATATATATTCTGTGTCCATATAAGGAAGAAAGAAATATATAAATGTAAATAAATTTATATTTTTATATTAATAATTTTTTTTCATGATATAATTTTTTTTCTAATTTTTATAAATTTTATAATCAACTTTAATGATTGTGCAATGCTAATAAAATATTTTTTTAATTAACAGAAAGATAAAATAAACAATTTTAAAAAATATTAAAATTGATATAATTTGAGTTATTTAATATGTAAAAAAATTATATTAAAATTAAATTCTATGGATGTATTTAAATATTTGGTTCTAATTTTACTTCTTTTCTTGATGTTATTAAAGTCAAATTAATGAATAGTTCTAAAAATTGACATTAATTATATTTTATAATGAATAATATTATATTAAATTATATAAAATTACTAAAAAAATTAAATTTAGAAAATTTATTAGGATATGGTTGATAATATAAACCATGGTCCATTTATGTACCTTTTTTCCTGTAGTAACATTCTTGACCATTAGAGGGTGAAAAACTTTAATATTACATCAATTGTCAAAAGGGTTAATAGGGGTTAAAAATAAAATATAAGGGTGAAAACATACAAAAAACAAGAAAAATATTATTTTATGAGATTATTTTGACTTATAATATTATTATATTTTAACATTATCAATTTGGACATCAAAAGCAATTTATATTAATTTGATATTTTAAAAAATTCCAAAAGTACCCCTCACCTCAATTATAAAATGACACCCCTTACTTCACTTATTCACACCAATTTGAGCCATATATATTGAAAAAAACCTAAACATTTATCTTCTAAAAATCCTTATCCTAGTACTAGAGGGTTTTTCCATCCAAAAGATCTACCCTAGGTCTCTTAAGAAGAGGTATAAAGGAAGACTGCCAAAGAAGAGGTAATCATCTTTACCGAGTCCTTCGAGTTTATTTCTTATTATACTTACTCTTAAAGTGTTTAATCACCCTAATATAATGAATCCAATATAATAAATATATTTAGATATTATTATGTTCCTGGTACAAATATATTCTATATATTTTCCATCCTAACAGACGTGAAAACATTGCTCATGCGTACGAACGACTTACCATCTCTATGTAGCAGTGTAAGTCATTTTTCATCACCACTTTACTTGGATGGTTATAAAGATTAAAATAATGAATATATATTATATTTATGAAATAATTATAATTCTATAATAATAACAATATAATATCTACCTTCTTACATTCCAAACCATTGGGAAATGATAATGTCACTTGTACATACGTGTGGACTATCACCTCCACAAAACGATATGATTTGTTTTTCATTTATAATTTACTTGGATGGTAATAAATATGTATTTTATGTATATATATGATTTAAATTATATTATATGTATTCTATTAAGATTAATTATTATTTACCTTAATTTCTTTCCATCTGTTAAAAAGTGAATATAGTGTTCATGCGTACGTATGACCTACCGTCTCCATGAACAGTTTAATTAATTTTTCTATCTACACCATTAGTAGATTAATATATATACATATATAATGAATATATATTATATTTATATCACTATTAAAATTCTTTAAATAATGTAACCTTAATCAATGTACAAAGACCAAAACTACAAAATCAAAACATACATGAAAAAAAGTAGATATTACCTGAAATAACAAATTTAACAAAGAATTGTTAATAAAAAGGTGATATAATATTATAAGTAAATAATATATGATATTATATATATGATTATGGTTATGGAATATATGTATGGTAATTCTATATTTATTATACATGAGGTATGAATACATATGAAGGAAGAAAAACCTGAGGTAAGGGATTTCATCTCAATTCCAAATCCATTGAGACATATTTTGTATTATGAACATGTATATTTTTATATGGTGTATATATTACCACTTTTAGGTATTTAACAGGAATATATTTTATTCATTATGATTAAATTTTATTTCACATTTACTTTTTTAAATAGATTCCATATTTTCTTCCAACTTTTCCTCTCTTTGGATCTTTAATCAAGAAAAGAATTTTTTAAATGAAAAACCAATATTATTTCTCTTTTGATCAGATATATTTTTATTCCATATCCATATTTTATTTAAAATATTTTAAAAAATATTTTTAAAATTCTATAATTATTTATCAATTGAAATTTTTACCATTGTTTTACCTTTTTACAAAATGGTTAAAAAGGAATCTTCCAGTCATTTTCCGAATGAGGTACTTTTCTTATAATAGTGAGAAAGAAATGTTTTATTTTAACTTATATGGAATTAATGTAATTTTATACCACCATGACCATTAAATTTTTTGAAGCTTCCTTTACATGTTCACAAGGTTATTTTCAAAGAAAATGTTTTCCTTAATATTTGTGAATTTTTTATTTTTTTGAAAGTGAATTTTTAAGTGAAATGGATATTTTCCTCAGAAATATTTTAATGATATTTTTATAGAAATTTTATTCATCAATGAAAAAACCTGTATTTTAATTATTCACTACTAGGTATATGTTGTAATAATACCATCCTTTGAAAAATTCACTTACTTGTAATCCTTGGATATTACATTTCTCTTGAATATCCATATTCTTTGTTTTAGGGATATGATTATTGCACAATATGTATACCATTTATACATATGGTGTTATACTTTGAAAGTATTTGATTAACTGGGGAATTGTTTATAAATCCATATTCTTTACTCAATATGGATATTTTTTTGATTAGGTATATTTTTCATGAATTAAATTAATCATTCAATATATGAGGAATGCATTAGAAATGAAGTGATGGGTGGGGTCTAGAATTATATATCCCCTTGATGCATAAAAAGATATCATGAGACAAATAAATAATATATCATTTAATGTGTTTCTAGTGTATACCTACCCATAGTTTTAAACTATCTTGGTGCAATGTATTGACGATGTAGGTACCATGATATATGAGATCATTGCATCCAATGTTAAGAATTTACTTTATTGAGAATTAATTTTTTATTTTACATGGGATCAATTCATTAATATTATCCATGGATTCATTTTGTGCTCAAGTTATTAAATAAATGTAATGTGTTTTCATTTATTTACCTTTCTATATTTATTATGCCTTATTACTCATGATAGATTTAGCTATACATAATCCTCACTGAGGATCCAAGATCACAATTTTATTTTATTTATTTTCCTGAAGATATGAATAAGGATATTATGAATAACATCATTGATGTAGGAATATTTTTATTCCATGTATTTTATACTTCCAATGTAATATAAGAATTGTGAATGTATCTAGTTTACTAATACTACTGCACTATTTGGTCCTTTGGGATATGATTTATTTTATCTATTACCAATGTAATAAAGTAACTACTAGTTATGGGATATAGGAGTCGAGGATATTATATTTAGTATCAAAGAAATTTTAATTAAAACTTTAGGAACTAGATTTAGGAAAATATAGATTAGGGAACTTAACCCTATCATTGACTTTGAGTATAAGTCTAAATATAGAATAACATCCTAAACATTATTAGGGTAAAAATTATAAGGTTTCCCAACATTATTATTATTGCATATGCTATGATTTTTTTTATTCAATAGATAAAACTATGAGGAATCATACCAACACCGAATGTGATGGATAATGCAGTGATTATGAGCACCCATATTGGATGATGACTGGATTGAAAGATATTGTGATTATTCCTAATCAGTTATCATTATATTTTATTAGAAACTCATTTCTTATCCAATCTTAGACTCACTAAATAATTAAAGGATAGAGTTTACTATGATCATGGGTAGTGGAGACCATGGATTAAAGAAGACAAAATTTCCTTCATGTCAGAAATGTGGAAAGAGACATCTTAGGGAATGTCATAAAAGAATGGAAAAATGTTTTACTTTTAGAACAAAGGGAATAAATCAATGAACCACTGATTAAAAATTAAGTGTAGGATGAAATGGAATAAATTATATCCTAAAACACCATTTGTAGTTTAATGTCTTAAGTGTGGGTAATATGGATATCTTCTGATTCAATGTCCTAATCTAAGGGTTAACTCCTATACAAAGGAATGACCTATGATATGGAAATTATTGAAGTGTAATGATTGACGTTTTTATGTATTGATATTTGAGAATTATGTTGTAGAAGTATTATGATATTATTAATACAAGATTCATGAAACATATAAGAATTATTCCACAATATTTATCTGTAAGGATTTAGAAACACATGTTGTATAATACCAATAACCTAGAAAAGTGATAGTTTTGGAAAATAATGACTGAGGTACTGATAAACCTTAATATGTGTTTGATATTGGGATAAACCTAAAGTGTCATGGGATGATGATTCTAAGGCTGATCATAATTTTAAGGTCATATATACCTCTTTTGAAGTCGTATGTGATGGGATTTTAACACGATTAAAGATATTTTTGGAGATATTTTTGGGCATATAATCCTTTGTTTTAGTATATGTTTTAATAAAATGTTTATTTGGTAATTAATGATTTTATATTTTTTGGACATAAGTTTAATTTTATTGATAAAATTTAAGGTTAATATGATTTTGAGGCTGAGTTATTCATGGATCATTAGAATAAAAGAGTTAGTAGATTTTGGGATTATATTATATAGAAAATATTAGTGGTTAAAAGAAAGTGATTTGATGAGTAATGTTATTTTTGATAATGTTCATCATATTTTTGAGAAAGTTATAGATTTTAAAAAATACAACCCATATACTAGGTGAAAACCCATCGCATTTGGTAAGGCCATGGGGCTTGCACCCACAACCGAAGGGTGATAAGGGAAAAACACCTACCACTAGCCTACATGATGACCTGATTAGTATGACATTATTTTAAATCAATCAATTTAATAGATAAATGAAAATTTTATTTTTTTAATCATATTATATGATCAAATATTTATGAGTTTTTTGGATTTTTATGTTATTAATAACATTTTGGGATAAACTTCATTGGATGGAAGTATATATAATCCTTATGTTTAACATAAAGGATTATTTGGGAAGAGTGCTATTACGTTTTCGGAAGTGAAAGATGATGGGTATGAGATAAAATTTTTGGTTGAAAAATTATTTAATTTTTAGGTATTTGGTGTTATATGGGATATATAGAATGAGGATAAAGGTAATGATGATTTAGGTTATTAGTATATGTGGTCAATGTATTTACATGTTTGGAATGTGACATTATGAACTACTTTATGTTGTATAGGGATAAATGTTTGATCAAATTTTTGTGTTTTGAATATGTTCAGTATTATTTTAGAGGATTATTAAGGTTAACTACTTAAGGAATTTATTAATTTGAACTTTGGATACTATTATTTGAGATTAAATTATGATTTATCACATTGGATAACCTCTACTAACGATTTTTCTTTTGGTAAATATTTAGAGTCTGAAGAGATGACTTATGATTAATTAAAAGTGTAACACCCCAAGTTTTCATGAATATTTTTTTTGAATAAATTAAATTTATTTTATGGATTTTATTATACGCAACACCAAATTAATCTTATGCTACACGCACCACTGGATTAACTTACATTACACATAACACCTAGCTTTAACAAAATCATGATATATTATTAACACAACTGTTATAACATAGCCATTAAACTTAGTGATATTAATAGTAATAAATAATTTTTAAATATTAAGTATAGTTGTTTTATATAAAGAAAACATATTTAAAAAAAATACATAATTTCTGGTAAAGTCTTTATATGTTTTAAAAATATTATTTTCAACAAAATATTTTTTATGTATTTTTTTGAAAAATAATAAAATTAATTTTTTAAAATTTTATAAAATTAATATGATAAAGTAAAATTAATTTTTTGAAATCATAATTTCAAAATTATAATGGGGATAATTTTAGGATTTTGTCTCAAATTTTCATTTTTTGATGAATAGTGAAAATACTGAATTTCAATTGAAACCCGCCTTTTTGTTTAATTTATTTATAAAGTTAAATTATATTTTAAATTGTTTTTAAACTTAAATTATTTTAATTATAAATAAATTAATCTAATTTATTTAATTTTAATAAATTTCATATTTAAATTGGATATAAAAACTTTGTAAACTTTTGATAATTTTCTCTTTAAAAACCAGCCTTCTCTTTGCGTGTACGTGATAAAATTTAAATTTAAATTTTCCACTTATGTGAATAGAATTTATCAATATGGATTTCATATTTCCAATCATAATAATTTTTATTATCTAATAAGTAAAACTTAATTTTTTACCCAAATAAATAACGAATGTAGTATAAATTAATTACCACATTTAAGGTAAAAATAGGTTTACTGGAGGTTAAAATAAGAATAAAAGGGGTTAAAATGGTCCACCAATTTTTTTATCACCCATTAGAGAGAAATATTTAAACCCTTATGACTATATCTTCCATTTTTATGAGTTTTGGGACACTTTTCCAAGAAGGTGACCTATATAATAAGTTAAGAAAAGAAAATGACAAAAAATGAACCTTCCATACTTTTAATATCTATAAATCCTTGGTATAGGAACAAAAAAGTCATATGAAAGAGTGCTTTCATGGGTGCCCTCAAATGATTAGTGGTTTTTGGGTACTTAGGTGCAGTAGAGTGGCATACCAAGGTCGTTTCTCAAAGGAGGAAGTAAATTAAAACAAATTCATAAAGGTATTCTAAAAATAAAATAGAATAGAATTAAAACACTACTTGAAAGGATGGGGGTTGTTTATAGTTTATAAATATTGAAGATGTTTTTTGTAAGAAGATTGTATTTTTTTGGTTTTTAGTTTTGAAATAAAGTTCGATTAAAATGACACAATAAGAAGATATTTTTTTAGAAAATTTTTAAAATGTGTAATCGATCAAACTCTACCTATTGATTTAATTATTAATAATTTTCATTTAAATCAATATCCACTTAATTATGATCCCCTAATTTGTTAACCCTCGAACCCTACAAGAATTAACTTAACCACAAAGATGAAATTACTTAAGCCCTAGGCTAGCTTCGGAACACGCAATCACAGGACCCTGCTTTGATTATTGTTATAAGGTTATATTATGGTCAGTGGTTAATTAGGGCACACATAAATTTTTAAATTAGGATGAATTGTGTTTATGGATTATATTTTAACTCTACAAATTTATCCCGTGTGGTCTTGTATTACCGATTAAGATCGTGCTCTCACAATTTACACAAAATCTCGACTTCACGTGTTTTTGTGTTAATTGTTCAATTGATTTCTTAGTTCCTTATAATATAAAAACAAAATTCATGGATAATATTAAGTAAATTATAGTAGATAAATGATTCAAAATAATTAAATGAAGATGGTAGAAGATAGATCGATCACTAAGAAAATTACTCTTCCATGGGCGGTGTGGTCATCATAGAGAAGTTTTGTATGAGCAATGAATTGAAAGGGTAGAACCCAATCTCGAGTATAATCTTGATTTAAACCCAATTAGGAATATTAATAGAAGAGTAAAAGAAAATAACATAGAAGATTAATTAAATAAAAATTAAAGATACAAACATTAAAGAAAAGAAATACAAAGAAGAGGTGGGAGATGAGAGCCTTTTTGGAAGAGAGATTTTCACAAAGCCTTACTTCTTCCATGAGTTGTAAGGGGCTACCAAGAGACTCCCTTTCGTCCACACCTTCCAAAATCCTCAACCCACCTTCCCAAATAATGAAAAACCCCTTTAAATAGAGTTTGTGATGGCTAGGGTTACATAAAATTTTTTAGTGTGAAATGAAAACTTGGCCAAATATTTTATTCCAAGTTGAAACGCATATTTGACCTAAAAAACGCATGAATTGGCCGGCCTTATAGAATAATGATATTTTACTAATTATTTCCCCGAGATTCCCTCAACATTTGGGCTTAATAAAAGCCTGGATAAAGAAGATATGGCCCAAATGGTGAAGTAATTTCCAATCTGGATGGTTCTGTCCATATTTGTATTCATGGACCATTTATTCCCTCAAATGCACAATCCAGCTCCCATGTCCTGAATAGAATTTGTATCCCATTAAGTCCAGAACACAGTTACAAAATTTTAAGTCAAAATAATTTACTTAACAATATTTATTCCTGAAATACTACAATAAATTTTTAAAGGGTAAAACTGAATTTTTCATAAAATTTGAAAATGAATGATCTAATCCCAAATATTTCATAATTGATCATATTTAGCATAATGTGAGGAAATTATATCATTTATTATCAATAAAATATTCAATAAAATTGTGTTTTATCAACTCCTCCACACTTACCCTTTTTCACTCCTAGGAAAAACCTCATATCAAGTAAACATCAATATCAAATCAAAACGAATTTTAAAACACATATCCTTGAGATCCAACAATTACACACAAAGAAACAAAAGATACCGTGACTCATAAAAAACCATTATTTCAAGTTCTTAATCTATGTAATTCAATATATTTCCACTTCATTAATATTCCATGAACAAAACACTTACCTCACTTGAATTTTCTCTTATCACACAAATGTCAATTTTTTTCCCAATGTCTTTCTCATCCAAACTCATACATGGGTCACCATAGGCTTGATAAATTACTACATCGCCACCCGATTTGATTCAAGGACATATGTTTATCATGAGGACTTTTTAGGGTTTTCCTGTGGCTTTCGGTTGGTAGGATTTAGATATGAAAAACTCTGAGGTTGAATGAGGAGGGCTTGACTCTTTTTGAAGAAAAATTACATTAATATAATTTCCACTTAAATATGGTATCCTCATTAATACCCTTATCATCAATTCATCTCCATAATCACAAAAAGTCATGGAAAGTTTACACCATTCATCATTTCATCAAAAAAATTTCAATCTTCTCCAAAATAGTTTTTCATAAAAGCTCCAGATAGGCACAACTTTCATTCTTTTCAGAAGCTCCAGAAAGACACAACTTCACTTGTAATGAAAGCTCTAGAAAAGGAAAAGATTTAAATAGAATGATTTTTTTTTCAGAAACAAAAATATCTATTCATAATTTAAATTTCCACCCAAAGTATCACGGAATGTCATAGCTCAACACAAGATAGCTTCCCCCACACTTATGTTCAACTAGATTATGCAATTTCACTTAAAGAGTTGGTTGGATTGGGAAAATTTGCTTGTAATGTGGCTAACCTAACAGGATGTTCATGGATTCTATGGGATAAAAGGAGTAAATTTTCATGTTAGGGCATTATAAAAAAGTATTATTTGAAATAGGGGATTTAATACCAAAAAAATTCCTCAATCATTTAAACATAAGTACCTCAAACCCTCATGTTTTGACAGAAATAAATTAAATTCTTGTTAAATCAAGCATGGTTTGGTTCTCTCAATAATTGAGGTGAATATAAAGAATATATAAATAATGGTTTAGATGCCTCACATTAAATTGATTTCAAATATAAAGACAGTGAGATGTGGCATGGGATTAAAAATTCAGTGTACTTTTCATGAAATTACTAAATATTTGAACTTGAAACAAAGTCATTTTCAACATTCATTTAAGCTCAGTTTCAAGGGATAAATTATTTCACTTATTGATATGGATTTCAAACTGGTGATTAGAATCATTTCAGCTCAAAAGTTTCAAAAACACACAGAAAATTGAAAAATAAACACACAAAATTTGAAAAACACACAATTTTTTTGTTTTATTTTTTAATAGGAAAACAATTGAAATTACTAAACTAAAAGGTTCCCTCCACCACACATAAAATATTTCATTTTCCTCAATGTGAAACCATGAGATTATATATGCATATAAAATGTATAATTTTAAATAGGACAAAGAATAAAAAAAGTTAAAGGGTTAGGAACAGCCTGATGTGCTCAAGTGATGATGGGGTCATGCAGTGTGATAAAATTCACTGCATTAGTAGGAAGTCCCTCAATGTATCTCTTAAAACGTTTCCCATTGACTATAAATATCCTTCCTCTGTCCTCTTGTGTGATCTCCACTACACCATAAGGAAAAACATTAGTCACAACATAAGGACTTAACCATCTGGAACACAAATTACCAGGCATCAGCTGCAGTCATGAACTATAGAGAATGAATTTCTCTCCAATATGAAACTCCCTTTGTTGGATCATTCTATCATGAGATGATTTTGATATTTACTTGTAGAGCCTTGATTTCTCATAAGAATACAATTTAATATCCTCAAGCTCTTGAATTTGTAGCTTCCTTTGGATTCCAGCTTGGGCCAAATCCATGTTGAATTTCTTTATAACCCAATATGCCCGATGCTCAACCTCCACGGGGAGATGACATGCTTTCCCAAAAACAATTTGAAATGGGGACATACCAATGGGTGTCTTGTATGATGTCCTATAAGCCCAAAATGAATCATCCAAGCGCTTGCTCTAATCCTTCCTATTTGGCTATACGGTTTTCTCCAAAATTTGTTTCCACTAACGATTTGAAACCTCAACCTGACCATTTATTTGGGGGTGGTATGGTGTTGATGTTTTGTGTGTCACCCAATACTTCCAAAGGAGGGAATCCAAATTATGATTGGATAAGTGTGTCCCTTGGTCACTGATGATGGCCTTTGGTACTCCAAACCTACAAAAAATCCATGTCTTGACAAAGTCCACTACAACATGAGAATCATTAGTCCTGGTGGCCTTAGACTCCACCCATTTACTCACATAATAAACAACAACCAAAATATAAAAAAACCAAAATGAACTAGGAAAAGGACCCATAAAATCGATTCCCCATACATCAAAAATCTCACTAAATATTATGGGTAGTTGGGAAATCTCATGTCTCCTAGAAATGTTCCCAGTGTGTTGGCAACGAGAGCATGACTTACAAAACACATGGGAATCATGGAATAAGCTAGGCCAATATAATCCAGTGTTTAAAACTTTCCTAGATGTCCGTTGGGGTCCAAAGTTTCCATCACAAGCAAGTGTATGACAAAAATGTAAAATAGACTCAAACTCATGATCAAGAACTCACCTCCTAATAACATGGTCACTACACATGTTCCATACATAGGGATCATCCCATACATAAAATCTAGAACCACTCATTAACTTTTGGAATTGATGTTTCTTTAAATTTTTAGGGATTTCAGATGCAACAATGTAGTTCACTAAATCCACATACCAAGGATGCATACCTGAGATGGAATAAAGATACTCATCTGGTAAAGTATCCCGAAGTGGTACCTGGTCCAAGGTGTCATCCTCTAGTGTGTGAGTAAGAATACTCAGGTGGTCCGCCACTAGGTTTTCTGACCCCTGCTTTTCCTTTATCTCAATATCAAATTCTTGAAGAAGGAACATCCATCAGATAAGTCTGGGCTTTGCATCTGTCTTCTTTAAGAGGTACCACAGAGCTGCATGGTTAGAAAAAACAACTACTTTGGAGCCCAATAAATATGAATGAAATTTATCTAAAGAAAATATGACAACAAGAAAATCCTTTTTCCATTGTTGTGTAGTTTTATTGGGATGAATCCAATGTCCTCAATTCATAGGCAATCACATGTGAACGTCCCTCCACCCTCTGAGATAAGATAGCTCCAACCGAAAAGTAGGAGGCGTCACACATAAGCTCAAAAGGAATCTCCCACCGTGGGGGCTGTATAATTGGTGGAGTGGCTAGACACTTCCTTATCTCATCAAAGGAAGTCCATAAAGAATCATAAAACACAAAATTAGAATCCTTTTGAAGTAATCGTGACATAGGAAGAGCAATCTTACTAAAATATTTGATGAAGCACCAATAAAATCATGAATTCCCTAGGAAAGATCTAACATCACACACACATGAAGGATAGGGTAAGGATGAATTAATGTCTATCTTAGATATATCAACCTCTGTCCCATGTTATGACACTACATTCCCTAAGACAATGCCATGATCTACCATGAAATGACACTTTTCAAAGTTTAGGACTAGATTCTTCTCAATACCACGATTCAACACCTTCCCCAAAATACTTATACATTCATCAAATGAAGATAAATACACTGTAAAATCATCCATGAATACCTCCATGCTGGTCTCAATAAAATCAGAAAAAATACTCACAATGCATCTCTGAAAGGTACCTGGGTCATTGAAAAGTCCAAATGAAATCCTTTGGTAGGAAAACGTACCGAAAGGACAAGTGAATGATGTCTTATCCTACTCATCTAGAGATATAGGAACCTAAAAATATCCAAAAAATCCATCCATGAAACAGTAGTGTGTTTTCCCAGCTAGTCTTTCAAGCATCTGATTAATAAATTGGAGGGGGAAATGGTCTTTGCGAGTAGATTGATTTAGTTTCCTATAATCAATACACACACACCAACTGTTTTGAACCCTCATTAGAACTAAATCACATTTCTCATTTTTAACAACAGTAACAACACTTTTCTTAGGCATAACCTAAATTGGACTTACCCACTGGGAATCTGAAATGGGATAGATTATACCTACATCGAGAAATTTTTTAACAACTTTTTTAAAAATCTACAGAAGGGTTGGATTGAATATCCTTTATGGCTGCCTCACTGATTTAGCTCCATCCTCCAAAAGAATCCTATGCATTAAAATGGAGGGGATGATACCTTATATGTCAGCCAAGGTCCATCCGATTGCCCTAATTTTCTCCCTCAAAAGATTCAAAAGTTTTTCTTCATGTTCAAAAGGGAGATTTTTAGCAATGATAACAAGTAATTTCCCACCACTCAATAAGTATGAGTATTTGAGATTTGGTGGCAATGGCTTGATTTCCAGTGTAGGGGGGTGGTTTATGGATGAATACATAGAAGGAACTGAAATATGTGCACAAAGAGAATTTGGATCAGAATATAAATCATCAAAATGAGAGAATAAAGCATCAAATCCATCAGCATAATCAATAGACATGTCATAATCAGAGTTCACATGATCAAAATCAGAATATGATTCCATTTCAAAATCAAATCTAAGAGAGTATTGTGCATTAGAAATAGGTGTGGAAGTACTCTTAGACATAAAACTATAACCAATACTCATAATCTCCCTAAGCATAGAATAATCAATTTATATGGGGTTTTAATTTGGTGGTTCAAAATGGGAGATATCAAATGCAGAATGATCCACTGAGGGGCACTTCATGGAATCCATAACATTAAATATCACAACTTCATCCCCAAACTCCATGGAAAGTGTAACCTCATTGACATTTATGATAGTTTTTTCAGTTTTGAGGAAGGGTCTACCTAAGATAATGGGAGCATGAGAACTTACCTGATCGTCCTCCATGTTAAGCACATAGAAATATGATGGGAAGATCATGTCTCTTACCCAAACAAGTACATCCTCAAGGAATCCCACTGTATATGTTGTAGCTTTATTTTCCAACCGCACCACTACTCTCATTGTCTTCAGCTCACCAACCTGCAAAGAAGAGAATACAGAGTGAGGCATCACATTTATGGAATCCCCCAAATCACAAAGTGCATCAGAAAAGTGCAACTCCCCTATAGTGTATGGGATGGTGAATATACCTGGATCCTTGAACTTTGTCGTTATTACTTGAGTTGGTGTAATGAGTGCTGACACATTCCTTCCAAGGTTGATCCTCTCATTTCCCTTGAGGCCTCTTCGATTGGTAAATAGTTCTTTTAAGAATTTTGTATACCTTGGGATTTGATAGATGGATTTAAGTAAAGGGATGTTGATCTCCACACACTTGAATTTATCCAAAACTTCTTTTTACATCACCTCCATACCCATCTTCTTGGTTTGTACAACTCTATTTGGAAATGGAAGGGGTTTAGGAGGAAAATCATCAATCTTTTTATTACCTTTATATTTCTCCTTGGATTTCTCATCAGTTGGTATGGAATGAAGCTTCTCCAAATTTGAGGTGAATCCAGGTGGAATGGTAGGTGGATAAGCATCAGTTGTTTGCTTCCCACTTCTCAATGTGATGACACTGACATTCCCCTTGGGATTTGGAGTAGGTTGGGATGTTAGATTTCTAGAATTCTTACATACCAGTTCATGGAGGGTAGTGGTAATCTAGCTCATTTGTTTTTTTAGCTCCCTCAACTCCGAACCTTGACTCTTCAGATCATTCTGTTGATTAAGAACATTTTGTTTCAAAATATCATTAGTATTAGAATCTACATTTTATGGTGTATTCCCTTGTTGTTGGCTTTTTGATGTTTGGGATTCAAATATCCTTTGGGGTTGTTGGAAACCTTGCTGGTAAGGTGGAGGATGTTGGAAGTTTTGTTGAAAAGGGGGCCTTTTTTGTTGTCCAGAGCCATACCTCATGTCCGATTGATCCTTCCACCCTTGGTTGTATGTTGGAGAAAATGAATCAAACTTCTTTTGGGGATATGGCTGTTGTTGCTGCTGATATGGTCTCCCTGGGAATACTACTATACAATCCTCTGTCTCTTATAGTTATGGGCAACAATCAGTTGGGTGGATTGTATTAGTGAAAATGCCAGAAGTCCTTGAAGGAGGGGGTTGAGATGTATTTTGTTATAATGAAATCTGCCTCACCATAGTTGTCAATTATTCCAACATGGTATCAATCAAATGACTTTCAAGAGAAGATGGACTTACCTAATGTTCTCCCTTGACATGTGGTGTACCTAAATCGCCAAATTCTTGGGAGTTTTGGGCTATTTTGTCAATCAATGCACGTGCATCTATTTTTTTCTTGTCCACCAATGATCCTCTAGCCGCGACATCCGCCATGCTTATCTCCACAGGCGTGAGTCTTTCATAGAAGTATTGGATGAGGAGTTTCTCAATGATTTGGTGATGTGGGTAGCTTGTACACAACTTCTTGAATCATTCCCAGTACTCATACATTGACTCCACTTGGGCCTGCTTGACCCCAGATATATCCTTTCAAATGGATGTGGTCTTTGAAGTTGGAAAAAATATCTGCAAGAAAAGATGTTTCAAATCATTCCAACAAGTTACATTTTCAGGTTGTAAATAATACATCTAGTCTTTCGCAGCTCCATAAAATGAGAATGGAAATGCTCTAAGTTTGATTTGATCTTCAGAAACATTTCTAGGTTTAAGGGTTGAGCTAAAAACATTAAATTATTTAAGGTGTTTATTGGGATCCTCACCATATAATCCATGAAACTTTGGAAGAAGATGAATTAACCCATATTTTAGTTTAAAGTTCGATTCAAGATTCAGGTATGCAATAAAATTTGGTTGATAGTTAATATCCAGTGCAGCCAATTCTAGAATGGTTCTATTAAGTTAATTTCCATTATTTTAAGCCATTGGTTCTTGTTTTATGGTGGATTAGAAGTGTTTCCAATTTCAATGTTCTTGGAGTGGAGAAATTCTCCAACTGTTTGAATGTTGAAACTTCCCATAGACTGAGAATGTCTGATTCAAGCCCTAAGGCTGCATTCAATCTCAGGGTCAAGATCTTAGAGATCCTTGGGATTAGTTCATGTCATAAATCAAATAAAAATGAAAATAAGGAAAGTGGAACATAGTAAAATAAAAATTAGAAGTTTGAGTTGATGATCCAAAAATAAATAGAAGAAAATAAAAGAAGAAGAAAATAAAAATTCAGATTGGGTAAAGAAGGAAGAAAGAAGAGAGGAAATGAATAAAATGTAAAATAAAATAAATACCTCTAATTGGTTGAAATAATTACTTTCCTCCCCATCAACTATTTCAATTTGAAAGAGCGTTTTCATGGGTTCCCTCAAATGATTAGTGGTTTTTGGGTACTTAGGTGCAGCTGAGTGGCTGACCAAGGTCGTTTCTCAAAGGAGTAAGTAATTAAAACAACTTCTTAAAGGTATTATAAAAATAAAATAGAATATAATTAAAATAATACTTTAAAGGATGAGGGTTGTTTATAGTTTATAAATATAGAAGAAGTTTTCTAGAAGAAGATCATATTTTTTTTGGTTTTTAGTTTTGAAATGAAGTTCGATTAAAATGACACAATAAGAAGATGTTCTTTTAAAAAATATTTAAAGGGCATAATAGATATTACTATATATCTTAATTTACTTATTAATAATTATCATTTAAATCGATATCCACTTAATTATGATCCCTTAAATTTTTAACCCTCTAACCCTACAAGAGTTAACTGAACCACACATATGAAATTACTTAAACCCTAGGCTAGCTTTGGAACACGCAATCGTAGCACCCTACTTTTATTGTTTTTATAAGGTTAGCTTATGGTCAATGGTTAATTAGAGAACATATCCATTCTATAAATGAGGATGAATTGTGTTTAGGGATTATATTTTAACTCTACAAATTTATCCTGTGTGGTGTTGTATTACCGATTAAGATCATGCTCTCACAATTTACACAAAATATCGACTTCGAGTGTTTTTGTGTTAATTGTTAAATTGCTTTATTAATTTATTATAATTTAAAAACAAAATTAATGGATCATATTATGTGAATTATAGTATCTCAATGATTCAAAATAATTAAATGAAGAGGGTATAAGATAGATTGATCACTAAGAAAATTACTCTTCCATGGATGGTGTGGTCATCGTGAAGATGTTTTGCATGAGCAAAGAATTGAAAGGGTAGAACCCAATCTAATCTCCAATATTGATTTAAACCCAATTAGGAAGATTAAGATAAGAATAAAAGGGAATAAAACAGAAGATTAGTTGAAGAAAAATTCATGATACAGAATGAAAGAAAAGAAATACAAAGAGGAGGTGGGAGAGGAGAGCCTTTTTGGAAGAGAGGTTTTCACAAAGCCATACTTCTTCCAAGAGTTGTGAGGGGATCCCAAGAGATACACTTTTGGCCAAACCTTCCTAAATCCTCAAACTTCCTTCCAAAATAGTGAAAACCCCCTTTAAATAGAGTTTGGGAGGGCTAGGGTTACATAACTTTTTTATGAGTGAAATGAAAACATGGACAAATATTTTATTCCAAGTTTCAATGAATAGTTGACCTCCAAAACACATGAATTGGATGGACTTCTAGAATAAGTATTTGTTTCTAATTATGTCCCTGAGAGTCACTCCAAATTTGAACTCAATCCAAGCCCATATGAAGAATATAAGGCCCAAATGGGGAAGTAATGTCCAATCTGGATGGTTCTATCCAGCTTTGTCTTCATGGCCCATTTACTCCCCTCAAATGCACAATCCATCTCCCACGTCCAAAATAGGATTTTTATCCCATTAAGTCAGGAACACAGTTACAAAATTTTAAGTCAAAATATTTTACATAACAATATTTATTCCCGAAATACTACAGTAAATTTTAAAAGGGTAAAACTGGATTTTTCGTCAAATTTGCAAATGAATGATCTAATCCCAAATATTTCATAATTGATCTTATTTAGCATACTGTAAGGAAATTATATCATTTATTATCAATAAAATATTCAATTAAATTGTGTTTTATCACCATATTTTCATTAATAGATATTATTTTAAAATATAAATGAGTTTTTTTATCATGATAATTTATTTTAAATTTTTAGAGATAAAATAATTACTTTAAATTCTTAATAAATTCCAATGAAGGAATTATTCAGTTAATAATAAAATTAAATAAATGATACTAAAAATATTAAAAGTAAAGTAAATTGAATGAAATATTATGCTCAATTAATTTTATAGATTATTATTTAATTTTACATAATAATTTACATGATATATTTGAATTCTATAATTTTCTTGGTATTTTAAATTCAAATTAAATGAATAATGTCAAAATTGGAATTAATGTTATATTATAAAAAATGATATTTATTAAATGATTTAAAATTACTAAAAATTATATTCGCTTCCATTTTTTTTAAAATTAAAATAAATATCAAATATTTTCCATTCATATAAGATTTTTTCTTTTATAATGACTATATTGATCGCTAAATAGTAAAAAAACTATTAGCATGATTAAGGTTAAAACAATGTTTTTTCACGTTACATGCACTTGTGTTGAAATTAATTTTCAACACACATAATATTTTTATTTGATAAATTAGATTTAATAATTATAATAATTGGGTAAAAAATATCTAGTAATGATCATTATAATTTAGTCTTAAAGGATAAATTATCTAGGTTGAAAAGACAAGTTATCATAGTGCAAAACCAAAATGGTAAAAATAATAAAACTTAGAAGTTAGGGAACAACATGTTTAAAAAATGTGTTTTATTTTTTATTGTAGGGTTTTATAAAAAATATAATCCATAAAAGTCATTAAAAATATATTTTGGATCCACTTTAGGTAATATTGACCTCCCAATAGTGAATACTTTTGGGAATTTTAAAAAAATTCCACTCCACTTTAACTATAAAAGGGAACTCACTATGCTCACTTCTTCTCACCTTAAATCCTCTTTAGTTTGGATAATATATTCTAGTATAATTTAAAAAATTACCTAATTTTATCCTTGAATACTTATTTTAGTCATAAAACAAACCACATAAGTCTTTTAGTGCAAACCTAAGGAGGATTCCCAAAGAAGAGGTAACGTTAATCAATGAGCATTTTATTATTATTTCTTCCTCCACCCATTAAATTATTTTTATACCATGATTATATAATAAACACTATATAATAATTATAATTAGATTTTTTTCAAGTTAATTACCTTCAAACATATCCACTTACATCAAATGGGTTATGAAATCATCATTCGTGTGTATAACAGACTACAACATCATGAACCGATGTCCTTCTTTTTTCCACCACCACCTATAAAATATGGTCATAATGATGGATTTATAGTTTATATATGATATTTATGATATTTATGATTTTTTAGTTATTATATCACACATACCTTTATACTCTTCATTTTTTGGGAATACAATAACGTCATTCATGTGTACCGTGGACTACCACCTTGTGAAGCGTTGTGATTCATTTACGCATTCCATGGAATGTATTATGGATGATTTTAATGAAAATTTGTGATATATATGAAATAAAAATGATTATATAATGATAATATATATATCATTTACTTTTATTTCTTTTAAACCAATAATAAAATGAAAAAAACAACGTTCATGCGTACGTACGACCTACCATCTCCATGAACGATGTATTTAATTTTCTATCAATTTTTTTTATAGATTACTATAAATAAATAAATAATAAATATATATTATATTTATATAATTTTTATCTTTCTAGATATGATGGAACTACTATCAAATTAATAGGACCAAAAATTAAACAAATAATAACATATACTAAATACAAAACAGTTATTACTCGAAACATAACTTTAACATGGAATTGTTAAAAAAAGAGTAATAAAAGTTCATAATAACATAATATATGTTATGATATATATGAATATGGATCTATAATATATTTATAATAATATTATATTTATTATACAGAATGTTTGAATGAGTACTATGGAAGTCAAGACTTAAGGTAAGAGATTTCCGTTTCACTTTTTACATATGTGAGACAAATTCCATATTCACCACTTATTTCTTTTATATGGAATATATAATGACCATTAATGTATTTTATTATTATTTTTATTAAAATTATTGGTATTTAAATATCTATTTTAATATTTCTCTTTCATGGGGTTTATAATTTAAAATTTAACAAATCTATAATGGATTTTGTCTCAATTTTCCTTCTTTGGGACATAAGTTATGTCATGGACCTATCCTATTATATGAGGTGTATATACTTAACCTTTGACATGTTATATTATAAATATACTTATTTTACTGATATTTTAATTTTTATTTAATGTTATTCATTTATGAGGCTTATGATTCAAAATTACCAAAGTGGTAAGAGTTTTATGTAAGAATCTCATTATTTATCGAGATTATTTATGATTATGCTTCTAATGATGAAATATTATGATATATCTTTTAATAAAATCAGGAGTTTTCCTATATTATATTTATTTCACAAGAATAAATTTTCCCTCTATTTTTCTCTCGTTATGTACTAAGAGTTAAAAATAATGTTTTTATGAAAAATCATCTTTGCAGTCAAAAAATATTTTTCTTCCAAAAACATGTTTTAAAAAAAAATTTCAAGATAATATTTTTCAAAGTGAAAATGATTTTAAATTTTTTTATTAAAAATTTCTTTTCAAATTGAAAAATATATTTTCCTTAAGAAATGTTTTAAATATATTTTAAATCTTTTTTTATAAGTTTTCAAGTTTATTTTCAAAGAAAAGGACTTACAAAATGTTTTATGTTTTAAAAAGTGATTTTAAAAGAAAATTTATCTCCTTCAAGAAATTTTCCAAGTGATCTTTCAAAATCATTTTCCATGTAAGATGAGATCTTTGATGTTACCTATTATTTACTGGAGATATGATCAAAGGATACCATTCGTATTCTTACACTGAATAGTTTATTTTTATGATGATAAGATATTTATGAAACCCATTTATCTTCCATGGGTTATACCTTGATAAAATTATTTTGAAACCCACTTCTTTTTCCATGAGTTTTGATTTTATGAAATGATTATGAAACATTTTTATTTTATATAGGTTATTTTATAATGAAATATTTACGAAACCCATTTCATTTCATAGGTTTTGATATGATTAATGTTTTATAATCTCTTGGCACACACATATATGATTTTCATTACATGATGGTGGTTAAGTTATAAACATGGATGATGTTTATGTTATAAACAAAGATGGGTAAGACCAATATCTCCCTCTAATTAATTGGGTGAAGATTTATATCTTATAAGATATATAGGATTAGAATGGAGAATGAACCTGATTTTATAAGATACCTTGTCCACTATGATAATATTGGGGGTGAACCTTGACTATTATGATGTTATACATGTAACTATATTTCATGTACATAATGTTATGTGTGAACCTGATTACATGTTCAGAATGTTATGTGTGAAACTGATTACATGTTCATGTTGTTATGCATGGACCTATATTTCATTTCCATAATTTTATGCATGGAACTAGTTGCAGGTCCATAAGTTTATACGAGGGACTGATTTCATTTCCCTAACATAATGTATAAAATCATTTATATTTATACATATTCACAATGTTATAATCCTATGCCAATGAAAACATTACATGTTTTATTCCAATGCTATACTCCTATAGATCATTTTTTTATTTCTTTATGATTCATGTCTTATGAACTGCCAATATTTATGCCATGACTCATGATTACTATCTTTGATATGAAGGGTATGGTTTTTGAATGTCATTCTAATGTTCTCATACCATTATGCTCATGCTATGATTATGTATCTCCCTTATTTACCCTTAATAAGAATACGATCTCACCCTTTACTGTGTTTCCTTTCCCTAGGTTATGAAAAAAGTTTTAATCAGGGTATGTCTATGAAGATTACTAAAGGGAGAACATCTTTGTGGGAGACATTGAAGATCTTTCACCAAATTAAGAAGATTGTGTTCCAAGTTACCAAAGGCACTAATCTATTGCGGACCTTAGGCATGTGTTTGTGTAATGTATTGAACATTCATCTAAAAATATGTAATATCCATATATGAAATTATTGGATCATTAAAGTTGGTATCATAGGAATGGTTTAATTAACATTTTGAAACAAGGATGAGAATACTTAGTGAGATCCCTAGGGATATTTATAGGGATATTTCAAGGTATGTCTCTAATGATAATTCTAAGGATGAGTAAAAGTTTAAGAAAATGTGCTAGATTTTTTTTAAATTATATACTGAGTTCTTTTCAAGAAATTAAATCCCCATATGAATACTAAAAATGGATGTGGCTCTACCATAGATTTACCTAGGGGTAAAAACCCTAAAAATAGCATATTGAGATAGACTCGACTGGGAACCAGTGCATGAAGACAAGCCTTTATTCACACCTAGTTTGACACTCTTGAGGAATATTATTTGGAAATTCATAATCTTTTTATGAACCATCATGAAGGATTTAAATAGACGATGAATATGAATAACCTAGGATAAACCTAAGGCGTCATAGATTAAAAAGGAGGCGTCTTGATTTAGACCTCCAAAATAATTTTTTAGATTATGTAATTTTCCATTATGATTAGTATTTCTCACATTATATATTTTACTTTTAGTTAATGGTGGGAACCTAAAGAAATTTGGTTAACATAGAATGTGATATAAAATTTTCAAATAAGATTCTAATTGGGATGATAACTGGAGTGAAGGATATTGTGATTATGCCTAATCAGTTATCATGAATCATGATTAACAAAATTCACCTTAAAAAATCTTGGAATCACCAAATAATAGAAGGATGAAGTTCACTGAGAGTTAAGGTATTAGAGACCATGGAGGAAAGAAGATTTAGTTTCCTATGTGTCAAGAATGGGGGAATAAACACCGAAGTGGATATCTTAGAGGAACAAAAAGATGTTTTAACTATGGAAAAGAATGACATAAAGAAAGTAACTGTAATGGAAAAGTAAAAAAGTTCAGTTTACACAATGGATGAGGATAATGGTATCCCTAAGGTATTATCTATGGTTGAATGTTTTAAATGTGGAAATTATGGGAATTATCAACATTGATGTCCTAAAGGGAAATATTATGAAGAAAATTTTCATGATTCTATGAGTAATAAGTATATTTCTAATGATTAAGAGACTACAAATGAAATATGAAAGGAAGAAGGGTAAAGAAATAAGATGATAAATCCTGAATAATTTTGTATGAAGAAATTTTAATGATTGATGTATTTATTTATTAGGATTAAAATAATTATATTTTTATCAATGGTATTTTGGTTATTAGAATCATGAAACATTAATGGATTGTTCCACATTAGTTTTTGATTAAGAAGTTTCAAGAATTTGATAAATGGTATTGATGGAATATGAAATTGATTTAATGGAAATGTAATATTTTGATTAAGGTAATATAACCCTTAATATGTTCCTAACATTGATAAAATGGTGTTTAGTTTGGATAAAGTGATGATTGCTATGGGTAAAGTAAATTGGATAGTATTGATGACCTCATAATTGATAAAGGATTTATTGACAGAGTGGTTTATGTTATCATTGACATAGTTTATAAAAAATTATTGGATATATAAAATATTTTAATTAATCTATGGTTTTATTCAAGGAATGAGAAAAAAATCATGTTTTCATTGAGGTTTTATGTAAATTCTAGTTATTACCAAGATTCAGGAGAATATATGACCAAGGTATTCATATATTTGGAATGTGACCAATAATATTTTCTTAATGATATTTGGATGATTAATTTTAAGTTTATTTTATGAAATTTAGTGACATTATTTATAAATATTATTTTTTTGGAAGGGTTATAAGGTTTAAAATTTATGAAATGGTTTATATTGAACTTTGAATATGGTTTAGAGATTACAATATTATTTCTCCATATGAAGGTTTATACATATTGGATAAACTGTGCTAACCATTTTATTATGATGATAAATAAAGATAGATGATATGAATTATAAATATATTTATGGATCTTATGACCCATTAGTACTTTAGTCACATCAAATTCACCTTCATTTCTTATAGTAAGATATGAAGTGGAAATTGATCAAGGCACAACTAAAGGGTGAGACTGTATTTATGAAATGGAATGAAATCAAGTAAGTATGTCTTATCATGAAAATTATTCAAATTTATGAAAAAGGATCTTGAAATATTTTTTTTCTTATTATCAACATTTTTGATGATAACAATGAACCTTTTCATGTATCTTTGGTTTATGGCTTTGTGATCATTAACGTTCTCCTGAATTTTTTTAAAAGGTTAGGTCCGAAGCCTCATTTATTATTAAAGAAAAGAAAAGACCTCTTTAAACTGGGTAGAGGGAGACTTATTACATAGCCCGAAGGCCCAATCTATGAATAGTACTGCTACAGTACCCATACTACTATAGTACCACACAGTACCCGCCATTGCTACAGTACCCTACCGCCACTACAGTAACCTTCCACTACTATCGTGCCCACTGTTGCTACAGTGCCGCCGCTACTACAATATGCTACAGTGTTATTATAGTACCCTGCGCCCCATGGGTTTTGATCCCCCATTATTCATGTAGGATTAGGGGGTGATTACCACTAAGCCAAACCCCAACTACATTTCTCCTAACTATGTTCTCTATCACTCACCATTAGTATTTGGGTGTTAGTTTTCTCTTCAATGTCCATGTTTTCACTTCCCACCTATGTTCTCCAATTTGGAAATGCAGTATGTGTTATTTTAAATTAACTTTCTACGTGCAGTTATATTTTTCAAGAGTGTGTATCATTAACCCTTTTTATTATGTGGGCCTTTATGAAATGAATTTTCAATTATTAAACCTTTGATGATCGAGATGAATTTCTAGGAAGACATTCATTTTAAGGGCGGTAGAATGTAACAACATAAATTTTCATGAATTATTTTGTTCTAATAAATTAAATCTATTTTATTACTTTCCATACACATAAAAACAAGTTAATCTTGTACTACATGCAATATAGGCTTTGCTTGCGTTACACGCAACACTGGGTTTTAACAAAACCAGGATATATTATTAACAAAACCATTATAACCTAGTCATTAAAAATAGTGATATGAATATTAATAAATAATTTTAAAATGTTATGTATAGTGATTTTAGATAAATAAAACACAGTGGTAATAAAATACATAATTTTTGGTAAAGTGTTTATATGTTTCAAAAATACTATTTTTCAACAAAATATTTTTTTAACTTTTTGTGAACAAAAATAAAATTATTTTTTGAAACTTTTAAAAAATTAATTTGATAAAATAAAAACATATTTTTTAAATCATAATGTCAAAATTATATTAGCATGATTTTTTGAATTTTTTCTGAAAAGTTTCTTTTTTTAATGAATAGTAAAAAATACAGAATTTTAATTGAAAACTGTATTTTTGTTTTTGATTTATAAAGTTAAATTATATTTTAAATTGTTTTTAAAGTTAAATTAGTTCAATTATACATCTATTAATCCAATTTAGGTCATTAGAATCAATTTCATATTGAAATTGGAAATAAAACTCTATAAACTTTTGATCATTTTTTCTTTAAAAACCTACCTTCTCTTCACGTCTACAAGATTAATTTTAAATTAAAAATTTTCAGTTCTATAAATGGAATTTATAAAAATTTATTACATATTTTGAATTAGAATAATTTATATTATATAATAATTTCAACTTATTTTTTGACAAAAATAAACAGTGAATGCAGTAAAAATTAATTACCGCAGTTAATGTTAAAATGAGTTTATTGGGGGGTTAAACTAAGAAGATAAGGGGTACAAATTAACTAATAATTTATAAGAGACCCATTTTATGGAAATAGTTTTATCCTTATGAACTTAGCTTCTATTTTTATGAGTTTTGGGACACTTTTACATGAAATTGACCTATATAATAATTTAAGTAAAGAAAAGGACAAAAAAGGAACCTTCCTTGCTTTTAATAACTATAAAGATATGTGATAGGGATAAAAACATCATATGTTCGGTTATATATATTATTTTGAAATAAAATGAGTTTTTTATCATTAAAATTTATTTTAATTTTTTATATATGAAATGATTACTTTAAATTCTTAAGAAACACTAACTCAAAAATTATTTAGTTAATATAAAATAAAATAAATGATACTAAAAATATTAAAAGTGAAGTAAATTGAATTAATTACTAAGTTATATTAATTTTTTAGATGATTATATCATTTTAAATAGTATTTTACTTGATATATTTGAATTTCATCATTTTATTGATATTTTTAAATTCAAATTAAATGAATAATATCAAAATTGACATTAATGTTATTTTATAATAAATGATATTTAATTAAATTATTTAAAATATTTAAAAATACTATATTATTCCAAGATATTTTTAAATGATAATAAAAATAAAATATTTTCCATTAATATACCAATTTATATTTTTTAATGACTATATTGACCGCTAAATAGTAAAAACTATGTTAGTAGGGTTAAGGTTAAAATAATGTTTTTTCGCATTACATGTCCTTGTGTTAAAATTAATTTTCAACACAAATAGAATTTTCATTTGATAAATTGGATTTAATATTTATAATCGTTGTTTAAAAATTATATAATAGTGTTAAATTTAATTTAGTCTTAAAGGATAAATTATTTGGGTTAAAAATACTAGTTACCATAGTGTAAAACTAAAATGGTAAAAATAAGGAAACTTAAAATTTAAGGAACAACATGGTTAAAAAATTTATTTTTATTTTTTGTTTTTGGTTTTTATAGACCAAATAATTCATTCAATCCATTAATAATCAATTTTGGTGCCACTTTAGGTAATATTGACCTCCCAATAGTAAATACTTTTGGGTATTCATAAAAATGTCACTCCTCAACTATAAAAGGAAACTCACTCTTCTCACTTATTCACAATTTCAAACAACTTTAGTTAAGATAATCCCTAAAAAAATAATTTTTAAACTTACCTCATATCATCCTAGAAGCCTTTTTTTTGTAAAAAATCCAACCAAGGAAATATTTTAGTGCAAACTTAAGGAGGATACTGGAAGAAGAGGTAAATCTCATCAACGAACATTTTTTGTATTATTTATTACTCAACCCCATTCAATTTTTCATACCATTATTATATAATAAAATAAGTATTTTAAGTACACTTATAGTATTTTATGTTAAGGGTATGACCCAGAACCATCTCCACTTCCATGAAATTGGTTACAAAATCATCGTTCATGTGTACGAAGGACTACCGCCTCGCGAACTGATGTTGTTTATTTTTCCATTACCAATTATAAAGCCTAGAAATAATGATGAATTTATATTTTATATATAATATTTATGATACTTATTATGTTAATATTATTTTTTTAATTATTATATCATGCATACCTTTATACTCTCTATTTTTTGGGATTACGATAACGTCATTTGTGTGTACGACAGACTACCACCTCATGAAGCGATGCACTTCATTCACGCTTTACATGAAATGTATTAAAGATGAGTTTAATAAAAATTTGGGATATATATGAAATAATAATTATTTTTTAATGATAATATATATTTATATACACATATATCATTTACTTTTTATTCTTTCAAACTTACAAGAAAATGAAAAAAATAGTCTTCATGCATACGTATGGTCTACCATCTCTATAAATAGTGTATTTAATTTTCTATCACTATATTTTGTGAACTACTATAAATAAATATATGATTAATATATATTATATTTATATCATATTTATCATTTTGGAGATTATAGAACATTGATCAAAGTAATAGCACCAAAAAATATAACAAATCAAACCATATATGAAAAACAAAGCGGTTATTATCTGAAACATAACTCTAACATGGAATTGTTAATAAAAAAGAAATTAAAGGAAATAATAAAATCAATAATGGTATTATATATAGGAATATAGTTATTTAATATATTTATAATAAACTTATATTATTATACAAGATGTTTGAATTATTATGACCGAAGTCAATACTTAAGGTAAGTGATTTTCATCTCACTTTTTACTTCTATGATACACAGTCCATATTCACCACCTATTTATTTTATTTTGTGTATATAATGACCATGAATGTACATTATCATTATTATAATTAAAATCATGGGGATTTATATATACTTTTTAGGATCTCTCTTTTAGGGGTTTATAGTTCAAAAGTTAACAAATTGATAATGTATTTTTGTCTCAAATTTTATTTTTGGGACATAAGTTATGTTATAGACCAATAATATTTTATGAGGTTTATATAATACCAAGTTGACATGTTATATCATAAATATTATTATTTTAATTATATTTTAATTTTCATTTAATTTTATTTATTCATGAGTCTTACGATTCAAAATTAACAAAGTGGTAAGAGTTGTATATTACAATCTCATCGTTTATTTGGACTGTTTATGATTATGGTTCCAATGACGAAATATTATGGTCTATATATAAAGAAACAGATTAATTTTATTCTACTATGGTTATTTTCTGAGAATACATTTTTTCCATTTATTTTAATATCTTTATGTACTCAAGAGTTTAAAATAATATTTTTATGAGAAATCATATTTTTGGTCAATTTTTTTTTTCTTCCAAAAACATATTTTCTATTAAAAAATGTATTTTAAAATGAAATGGATTTTAAAAATGTTTTATGTTTTAGAAATTTCTTTTCAAAGTGGAAAATATATTTTCCTAAAGAAATGTTTTAAATTATTTTTAAATATTTATTTATAAGTTTTAAAGTTTATTTTCAAAGAAAAGGGTTTCCAAAATATTTTATGTTTTAAAAAGTGATTTTTAAATAAAGGTTATCTTCATTAAAAAATGTTCCAAATGATATTTAAAAATCATTTTCTATCAAAGATGACATCCTTTGATGATACCTATGCTTTATTGGGGATATGATCCAAGAATACCATTATTATTATTTTTTGAATGGTTTATTTTTATAATGATAAGATATTTATGAAACCCATTTATCTTCCATGGGTTATACCATGATAAAATTATTACAAAACCCACTTATTTTTCTATGGGTTATGATTTGATTAAATGATTAAATGATTATGAAACATGTTTATCTTCCACAACTTATTTTATAATGAAATATTTATGAAACTCATTTCATTTCATGGGTTCGGATATGATAAATGTTTTATGATATTGTGGCACACATATATATGATTTTTATTATGTGATATTTGTTACATTATAACCAAGTATGATGATTACATTATAACCAAATACAGTTAGGACCTATATCTCCCTCTAATGCATTGGGCAAATATTTTTATCTTATGATATTGATAGGACTGGAACGAAGAGTGAAACTAGTTCAGTAAGGGACCTTATCCACTATAATAGACATAGAAGTGAACCTTGACTACTATGATGTTATGAATGTAACTATATTACATGTCCATAATGTATAGTGTGCACCTGATTACATGTTCACAATGTTATGTATGAACCTAATTACATGTTCACTTTATTATGCATGGACCTATATTTCATGTAAATAATGTTATTTATGGACCTGAATGCATGCCCATAAGTTTATTTTAGGGAATGATTTCATGTCCTTAACTTAATGAGGGAACCTGTTTCTATTTTTACATGTTTACAATGTTATAAGCTTATGTGTATGCCATAATTCTATGTTTTATGATAATTATATATTATCATGGCTCATGTTATTTGATTTATTTATGATTAATGTATTATGAACTACCAATATTTATTCCATGACTAAAGATTATTATCTTTGATATTTCGGGTATGTTTTTTAAATTTCATGCTAATGTTCTAATACACTTATGATCATGTTATTATTATATATCTCTCTTTTTTAACCTTATTAAGTATATAATCTCACCCTTTATTATGTTTCCTTTACCCTGGTTATGAATAAAGGTTTAAGTAGGGCATTTTTGTGAAGATTAATAAAGGGGGAAGATCTTTGTGGGAGACATTTAAGATCTTTCACCTAATTAAGAAGATCATGTTCCAAGTTTCTAAAGGTACTAAACTATTACAGTACTCAGTCATGTGTTTTTGAAATGTATTGAATATTCATTTAAAAATATGAAATTTCCATGTATGAAAATCCTGGGTCATTATAAAAAGTTATTCAAGAATAAAAAATACATCTTGAATATCCATCTCCCAGAGTAATAGATGAAGTTGAAATTGATTGTTGCACAACCAAAGGATGAGATTATGCTTACAATGTGGAAAGAAACCAAGCAAGTTTATTCTCTTAGGTTATTTATCTAGATATTAAAATAATTCTTTAAATTTAATAAATAACATTGAAATAAAAAAATTATCTGTTTACTTTTATTACTGAGAAATTAGTGGTCTCTCAACTGATCACAAATTTATAATTTTGTGATGGTTATCTTTTTCATCACCAGGTTCTCTATCACTCTTTATCAATCCTTAGGTATTATTTTTATCTTCAAAATCCATGTTTTCACTTCCAAATAATTTTCCCCTATTTTAAAACCAAGTTTTTTGATGACATTCACATATCCCTTTCCCTATTATAAGAGGAAGTTTTGTTAACCCCTTTTATGATGTGGGTTTTCCAAAAAGGTATTTTCAAATTTCAAACCCTTGATTACCAAAAATAAGTTCAAATTTGAGGGTGAAATTTATTCTAGGTGTGTGTGTGTGTGTGGGGGGGGGGAGATATTTTAAAATTAAAATATTTTAAAAGAACACTATGTTTTATAGTGTATACGACACACAACACCGAGCCTAAACAAACCATAAATATTATTATTTAAATATATCCATTATTACCTAGTTTTTGAATTAGAGGGTATAAATAGTATTAACTGAATTATGAAATATATATATAAATTAACTATACAATTCAACATCATTGATTAATTTTTATAAAATAATTACTCAATTCTTAGTAAATCAATTTTATGCTTCCAAAATAAATTTTATTGAAAAGTGATTTTATTGCTTTTTGTGAGAAAATATCATAATTCATTTCTAAAACCTCTAAAAATTATATTTTATAAATATAATATAATTTTTTAAATTCGTATACCAAAATTATCTAGGGTGAAAATTTTGGATTTTTCTAAAAATATTGATTTTCCCGTAAATAGTGAAAAATACCGATTTTTATTAAAATCTGTATTTTTATTTCAACCATTTGAAAAGCTATAATTTATTTTAAAATGTTTTGAAGTTAATAATTTTCAATTATATTATTAATAATTCAATTAGGGTCATTGGAATAAATTTTATAATTTAATTTGGTATAAAAATATTTTTATACATAAAAGTCTTTTTTAAGAAAAATGTATTTTTCTAAAAAGAAATTTTCATCATGTTTTCCACACTTATTATAAAATCCATTCCCACTAATTATATTTATTGAATATGATAAAATTTATTATATATTTTTAATCAATAGGTCTAAATTTATTAAACAAGTTGCTTTTATTTTTAGGCATTATGAATAGTAATTGTGGTAAAATTTATCACCTTGGTAAAGGGTAAATTGAGTTAATATTGGTTAAAAATAAGTGATAAGGCCATAATTGTTTATCCAAATTCTTACCAGATGAATTTAATTTTACCATTATCCCATTAGGATATAAATTTACTTCATTAATGGACACTTTTCTATGAAAAATATCCTTATAATTTTTAAAATAAAGAAAATTACAAAATGTCAGTATCTTAGTTTTAAATATATATTATGTGTAAAAATAGGGAAAAAAGAAATATATGAACAAAAATAAATTTATATTATTATATTAATTAAATTGTCTTCATGATAGTAATTTATTTATAATTTTTACAAATTATATAATTATCTTAAATTCCTGTGCAACACTAATACAATATTTATTTAATCAACATAAAAAAAATAAATGATTTCAAAAATATTAAAAGTGATATAATTTTAGTGAGTTAATGTTTTATATTAATATAATAGATGAAAATGAAATTTTAGGTACATATTAAAATATTTTTCTCTAATTTTACATATTTTATTAATGTTATTAAAGTCAAAGTAATGAATAGTTTTAAAAATTGACATTAATGATATTTTATAATAAATAATATTTTATTAAATGATATAAAATTACTAAAGATATTATATTCAACCATGTTATTAGTATATGGTTGATAATATCAACCATGGTAAATTTATGAGACTTTTTTCCTCATGTAGTAACATTCTTTACCCTGAGATGGTGAAAAACTTTAATATTATGGTAACTTCTAGAAGTGTTAATGGGAGGTTAAAACTAAAAGATAAAGGTGAAAACGTACCTGAAACTTGTAAAAATTATATTATATGAAATTATTTTGAATTTTAATAATATTATATTTAGATATCATCAATTTTAATCTATTTAAACATCAAAATTAATTCATATTAATTTATTAATTTTGGAAATTCCAAAAGTGCCCCTCACCTTAATTATAAAAGGACATCCTTTCCTTCACTTACTCACACCACTTTATCCATCTATCTTGATTAAATATAGGCAATTTATTTTCAAAAAATCATTATCCAATTACTATAGGTTATTTCCCTTCCAAAAGACCTTCCTTAGGTCCCTTAATAAAAGATCTAAAGAAAGTCTTTTGAAGAAGAGATAACAATCTTTACTGAGTCCCTCAAGTTTATTTATTCTTATAATTCCTCTTAAAGTGTTTTAATCACCCTAATATAATGAATAGGTATAATATATATACTAATATGTTATTATGTTTATGGTAAAAGCATATTAAATCTCTTTTTCATCCTATGAAAAGTGAAAACATCGCTCGTGTGTACGTACAACTTACCATCTCCACGTAGCAGTGTGACTCATTTTTTATCACCACTTTAATTAGAAGTTATAAATATTAAAATAATGAAAATATATTATATTTATGACATAATTATAATTCTATATCAATTATATCATATCTACCTTCTTACCTTCTTACCTTCCAAACCATTAGTAAATGATAACGTCACTCATGCATATGTGTGGACTACTACTTCCACGAAGTGATGTGTTTCATTTTTCATTTCTAGTTTACCAAGATGGTAATGAGGATGTATTTAACAAATATATATGATTTAAATTATATTATAATTATTCTATAAATATGAATTATTATTTAACTTTCTTTCTTTCTATCATTTGAAAATTGAATACAACATTCATGCATACGTACGACCTACCGTCTCTAAGAATGATGTAATTCATTTTTATATCTTTGCCTTTAGTAGATTACTATAAATACATATATAATGAATATATATGATATTTATATCATTATTAAAACTCTATAAATTATTTAACCTTGATCAATGTACAAATATCAAAACTACTGAACCAAAATAAACATGAGAAACAAAGATATTACCCGAAACAATGATTTTAACAAAGAATTGTTAATAAATGGGTGATAAAATATCAACAAGTAAATAATATATGATATTATATAAATGATTATGTTTCTATAATATATGTATGATAAGTATATATTTATTATAGAAGAGGTATGAACACATACAAAGTAAGTTGAACCCGAGGTAAGAGATTTTGTCTTAATTTCAACTCTATTATGACATATTTGGTATTATGAACATATTTATTTATTTTGGTGTATATATTAACCCTATGGAGAATTTAAAATGAAAATATATTTATTAATTATTATTAATGTTAAATTCACATTTACTCTTTCAAATGGATTTTATATTTTCTTCCATATTTTTCTCTATTTGGAACTTGAATCAAGCAAAGAAATGTTTAAAAGAAAAACCAATATTATTTATCTTTTGATCACATATATTTTTATTCAATTTCCATATTTTCTTTAAAAAGTTTTCAATTTTTTTTAAAATTATACAATGATTTATCAAATGACATTTTTACCCATGTTTTAATTTTGTACAAAATTGTAAAAGTAGTATTATTATCTTTTTTCAAATGAGATACTTTTCCTAAAATAATGTGAAAGGAATGTTTTATTTTAAATTAAAAGGAATGATTGAAATTTACCACTATAATGAACATTTAATGTTTTTAATATCCTTTAAAATTTTAAATATTTATTTTCAAGGAAATTTTTTTCCTTAATATTTGTGAAATTTTTAGTTTTTAATAGTGAATTTCTAAGCAAAAGGATATTTTTATAAAAAATGTTTCTAATATTATTTTTATAATGATTTTACTCATCAATGAAAAAAATCCCTTTAATTTAATTATTCACCATTGGGGATATGTTGTAATGATACCATCCTTTTAAACATTCACTTACTTATGATCATTGGATATTACATTTCTCTTAAATATCTATATTATTGGTATTAGGTATCTGATTATTGGTTAAATAGTATACCATTTGTACATACAATTTTATATTTTGAAAGTATTTTATTGACTATGAAATTATTGATAAATCCATATTCTTTATTAAATATTGATATTTTTTTGATAAAAAATATTGTTCATGAATTTAACCAATAATTAAATATATGAGGAATGCATTGTACATGCAGTGGTGGGTGAGGCCCTAAATTATATAGCCCCTCGATGCATCGACAGGTACCATGAGACAAGTAAGATAACATTTAGTGGGTTTCTGATGCATTCCTACCCATAGTTTTAAATTGTATTGGCACAAGTTCTTGACAGTATAGATACCATGATGTCTAAGATCATGTCAACCAATTTTCAACATTTCCATCATTGATAATTTATTTATTATTTTCCATGGGATTACTAAATTGATATTATCTATTGACAAATTTTGCGATCAATTTATTAATTAAATTAAATTTATATTCATTTATTTACACTGACATAATGATCATGCCTTATTTACTCATGATATATTATGCTATACATAACACTTATTGAGCATCTGATCTAACCATTTTATTTGATTTCTTTATCCCAAGTTATAAAGAACAAAATTATAAATAATATCAAGGATTCAAGTATTTTTTTATGCTATTTAGTTTATACTTACAATGTAATATGGGGATCATGAATGTATCTTGTTTACCAAGAATACTAAAATATTTGGTCTTTTGGATGAATTTTCTTATATATATTACCAATATAATAAATTAACCATTGGATTTAGGCTAATAGAGTTAGGGGATTTAAATATATTTTCTCCCTTTGTTATTTATATTTTAATTTTCAGAATGAATATTTTAGTACTAATATTCTATGACATTTCCAAAGTTTTGTTTGTGAGTATGATCCTTATAGGGGATTGGGAAGATCCAAATTCTTATATTTTTGTTATCTAATTTTCTATTTTCTATCCCATTGTAATACTTTCAACTCTTATGGCTATATTTTTCCTCTAAATGTAATGTTCAAATAAATACAAACTATTTTTTTCTATCATGTAATACATGTGATTTATATGTTACCACATTACTAAATATTCATCAAAAACAAACCCAAAGGGGCTTGATTTGTAACTACCCCAAGCCTACTTCCATAGGATAGAGGGTGGGGAAAAGTACCAAAAGACATAACTAACATCGGAGGCCTTTGCTTAATGTACCTGTATACACAAACCTGACTAGATTAATGAATAGTTAAAGATGAATAATAGTAAAAGGATTTAATATATAGACAATATCCATGTATGTAAAAACCTATAGGGTGAACAAGAGTATGATAGTGTAAACTGAAAAGTAAAGGGGAAAAATACATTCCCAACTAGAAATATGATCCAACTAAAAAAACTAGAAAAGTAAATGTTGAACGAGACCAGCTCTGAATCTTCAAGCTCCAACCACCATACATGGTAAGATTCACTTGGTATCCTTATACCCCTCTGTAATCGCCACTGACTAGTCCTTCATCTGTATAATAAATGACATGTGTAGTCAAATCCCATCTAGGTGTGAGTATATACATACCCATTAAGATTCCCTGAAGAATTAAGGGGGAGCAATAAGAGACACGATAGGAATAGTCTATAGATAGCTCAACCCAAATAAAGAGAGTAACAAAATCCAATGACATGGATATATATATATATATATATATATATATATATATATATAATCAAATAAAAGAAACCCAAAAGATAGAGGAGGGGATATCCATCTCATAGCCCATCCCAAGAAAGAGTTCTATCTGTTCTAGAAGTCCACCAATGATTCCCATCATGTAGCATGTCTACCTGAAAAAACATCCAAGTTAAGACACACCTCACTATTATGCCACATAGTTAGGGGTGAGGGTTGAGTGGGTTCCCCTCAGTGTAAGGAGGACCCAATCACTATTTAGTAGGGGCACAACTCAGTAGATAGAGGAACCACACACTAATACCATAGGGGGTACCACTTAGTAGATAGAGGACCCACACCCTAATTCTATAGGGGAACCACTCAGATAGTAGATAGAGGACCCGTGCCTTACTGAGCAGGAGAGTGCCACTCTAATGGTTGGTAGAGGACCCATTCCCAACCCAACTAGAGGGTTCCAGTCAAGTAATTGGTAGAGGACCCATGCCCTACCCACCTGGAGGGTGACACTCTAAATGTTAGTAGAGGACCCGTGACCATCCCAACTGTAGGGTTACGCTTTTTAGTCAAGGACCTATGACCTGATATTTCTAGAGGGTGCTAGTTAGATAGAAGATAGAGTACCTATTCCTTACCTAGTAGGAGGGTACCACTCTAGTGGCCAAGGAGCCATGCCTTGACCCCACATAAGGGTGCCACTCAAATAGCAGATAGAGGACCCATGCCCATCCCAACAGGAGGTAGCCACTCTAGTGGATAGGTAGAGGAACCATGCCCTATCCTAGTAGGAGGGTTCCACTCTAATAATCAGTAGAGTACCCATGTCTAGCCCAGACGAAGGGTTCCACTCTAATAGTCAATCAATGACCCATTATCCGACCAACAGGAAGGTGCCACTCTGATATCTATGATGATCCTATCAGATCACAACCATCATTGAGCATCTCCAAAATATGTCTCATGCCCGAAAAATATTTTGTCATATCTCAAAAATCCAATACAGAGGCTACCATCATGTTATATGTGGGGAAACACTCATGATAAGATAATCACTAGCCAAAACCTGAGTCCAATCAATGGAGATATGAGAAATTGAAGGTTCCTCAAAAATAAAGAAGGGGTACATGACATGTAAGGTACCCACATGGTGTGTGGTCCCACTCCACTACCTGGATGTGTCTCTACCGATACATGGATCACTAATTGTGCAACACTATATGATGATTAAGTGAGATATATAATATGCCTTAGCCACCTGGGGTCCTACCCATGCTCCTTGACTGTGTTTGTGTAAGTATTACCATGTCTATGTATTCCTGTACATGGTGTGTAAGGGATAGGATGAAACTTGGCATGTGGTTACTTCTCAAGACCATGTACTCTTCGAAGTACACGACATGCCTTCTTTCCATACATGGTGTGTAAGGGAACATGGGATCCTAGGCATGTACCTTCTATACATGCCGATTTTTTAAAATAGGATTACATGACATGTGTTCCCTTCACATGGCATGTCATATTTAACTCTAAGAGAATCCCTAGCTGCCACATAAAATATACTACATGACATGTGTTCTTCAGACTATACAGCATGTAATCTGGTTTTTCATAGAAACATATATCTGTTCCTTGCATCTCTTATCTTACTCCATCATCATGGAATCTATCAAACAACCTCCTATTTTTTAGGGTACTCACCTATATAAAGTGATTCTGGCCCTTCGATGGTTAGAAATCGATGATTCAATCATCTCGTATGAAACTCATTCACTGCCAATCGCACATGGTTCCTTCTACATTCTAACATCTCAATACCTAACCACAGATCGGAAATGAACATTTTCCACATCCAAAAAATCCTTCGAATTGATCCTTTATTCATCATCCCATTCATTTCATGTAAATATTTCATGAATCCAGGGGTTTGATCGAGGTTAGTACTGCCTGAAAATGTCAAACCAAGACCTCTTAGGCCAATTAGAAAAGAACATGAAGAATCATTGGGAGAGATTCACAATAAAAAGTGAAATGATCATTGGCCAAGAATTCTTGGCCAAAAACCACAAATGAGGATGCCCAGGGTGAGAAAAACTGAATAAATAATTAAATCTATACATCGGTGCATGCAAAGTCTTAAAATTCTAATGCAGATCAAGAATCAATATGATAATGCTAAATCAATTTATTCAATAGAGGAAGAATCCAAAAAATGATGAGTCCTACCAACTTTTGAATTTTTCATTGATGAATAATGCACTCGCATATGAAGTAAAGGAATCATTGCATTCTCTATGTCTCGATCTGCCCGGATCCAGAGGTTCATTTCATCAAATTTTGATTCACCAATAAGAGGAGGAAGAAGATGCTCCTCAACAATACAAGGGTTATGTGGCTAACCCTAGTGATCCTTTTATAATAGTGTATTGACTGAGGAAATTTTTTTAGGTTATTTAATTAAAATAAATAAATAAAATTATTTATTTTAACTAAATGAACCTTACAATGGTATAGATATTTGAAATACCTACACTAACCAAATTTATGTCAGACTTAGGGTAAAAATCATATTATAGACTCAAACGTGGTCTCATATTTTTGATCCAAGATTCTATTTAAGACTTATCCAATTTTATTTAATAAATCATGTGTGTGTAATATAAAATATATAAAATATTTGTATAATTTATTTTTTGAGTACACGAGGCCTTGGAATCACACGCCGTATCAGTTCCCAGCTTTGAAAATATATCTAGAAATATTTCAATGTCTTAAAAGGGAAAAAGGGTCTCTAAATAATGTAATCCTTCAATATTTTCATCCTAAAAAAGTAAAACTAAACAAAAAGATTAGGATACTGAACCCACATATGGATCTCCCGCTCCAAGGAGCTCTACTACATTCTCCTGTGCTGCCACAACACACCGACCAAAGGGATGGGTTGTACAGACATGGCCCTCTCCTATAAATCCTTGATCACCACTGGGTTATCTGTAGAAGTAGATCCATCCTTAATGTCTAGCTCAACCTAGTCAATAATGAGTATAGGGCCATGCATGTATCACCTTAGCTGCGGCATATGAAAGAAGGCATGCACCTGCTCCAATTGTGGGGGGAGGGTGAGGTAGTAAGAAACTTATCCAATGCTCTACAAGATTTCGAAAGGCCGATTGAAACTCAGAGATAGATTTCCTCCCTTTATGAATCTCCACAATCCTAATAATATGGAGACTCTCAGGAAAACATGGTCTCCCTGGTTGAACTCCAAGGGTCTATGGAGTTGATATGTATAATATTTCGGTCTACTCTAGGTTGTACTCATCCACTCATAGATGACTTAGACCTTATATATCATCACTTACACCATCTATGTACCCATAAGAGATGCATCACCAATCTATTTCCATCATAAGGATGACATGTAGGGTCTCTCATATAGGGAATTTAATGGTTCCATACCAACAATAGAGTTATAGATATTATTGTATACAAACTCTACTAATGTAAAGTGATTATACCAGCCCATATCAAAGTATAACATGTTATCCCTCAACATATCCTCCAACACCTGGATAGTGCACTTGATATGTCTATGTTTCTAGGGGTGAAAGGATGTACTCATCATCATCAAGGCCCTGAATGCCTCCTGTAATCCTCTCAACAACTATGACATGAACCATACATAACATTCAGAGATAATAGTCAAGGGAACCCCATAAAGGAGAACAATATATCATATGTAAAACTTCCCCAAACTCTCCACCAAACTCTACTACCTGATAGCAAGGAAGTGCCCCAACTTTTTGGTTCGGTCAATTATCACCCATACAGTGTCATAGTCCTTCATTTTTTGTGAAATCCCTTTCACAAAGTCCATGGATATGTCATCCCACTTTCAATCTAGGATCTCAAGAGGCTTCAACAAACCTACCAGAACATGGTGCTCAACCTTCACCTTCTGATAGGTGAGGAACTGTGAAATGAACTCAACAATGCTCTATTTCACGCCAAACCAACAAAACCACAGCTAAAGGTATCTTTACATATTTCCCACACTAGGATGTACAACCAAAGGAGAAGTGTGAAACTGTATCATCACCTTCCCCGCATTATGATTGGGACCACCATCCATACTTAGAAAAGGATGATGTGATTCACTTTACAAAATCCATCTGGAGAATATTATAAGGATATCTGATCACATAAGACCCCATAGTAGATTTCTCTCAATCGAGACTCTGTTACACACTAAAGGTGTAAAGGAGTCAACACTATCGATTGAAGGAATGTTGCATCCTCTTGCTCAACTAGGGTCATCTGTAAGGAATCCAACTACTCAACTTCGTCCTGCAACAAATATGCCTGGGAATTTCTACTAAGGCCATATGCTACCACATTTACCTTACCTGAATTATAAAATATCTCAAAGTTATAGTCCTGTAATAACTACAACCAGAAGCTCTATCTTAGGATCAAGTTCTTTGTGAAACAACATACCTGAGACTTTAGTTGTCCGAGTAAATCACAAAACACTCTCCCAGAAGATAGTGTCTCCACATCCTTAAAGAGGAGAATAACGCTACCAAATATAGGTTCTGAGTCAAGTAGTTATTCTCATGGGGTCACAATTTCCGTAACCCATATATGATAACTGCCTATCTTTGTATCAAAATGTAGCCAAGCCTAGTCCCTTAGGAATCAAAATACACTACATACTCCACATCCTCCTCTGGTAGTCTCTAAATAAGAGCACTCATTAGACTCAAACTAAACTCCTTCAAGGCTCTCTAACACTGCTCATTCTAAGATAACGATTTCCCTTTACACACCAGGGAAGTCAAAGAGGATAAAATCCTAGAGAAATCTTCTAAAAACCACATGAATTTAGAATTAACTCTAGGAGAGTTCCCCATAACAATGGTTATCTTAGATCATGTCTAGAATCCATCCTCAAGTGTCTTGTGTGATCTTACTCATATGCTGAGGACCCAAGGGTGTTATCTATTCTTTGTGTTGGATACCCCTTCCTAAAAATCACCTAATTTGGGTGATGTCAATTTACATCTCACCTAGTTCTCTCATCTACCTATTAGGAAAACAACACAAAGGTTCCTATGTAAACACATTGGGTTTTATGAAGCCATAAATCATTAGACACTCCAACCACACCACTAGCTCTCATAGCCCCATGAGGCCATATGATGTGCTATAATAAAATTCGGGCCATCTCTCATGTAAGTATATATGGAGGTACATCTCATGGCAATGAGGTAATCTCAAAACCTCATTATACCCCACCATCATTGGATGGATTTGAGAGCTCATAACATCCACTACTCCAAGGGTAATAATAGATAGATATTAAATCAGTTGTAACCTCCTATGAATGAGCTCATCTTACTCTGTCATATGATCACTCCTTATTAATAAGGAAAACTCCATCCCATAGTCTGAAAGCACTACTATACTCACTAGTATTAATCACTTAAGAATGAATGGTCAATGAAAAGTCCATACTGAGGAAAATATCATAAGGTCCCACTACCACTATAGAAAGACTTCATGTAAGACTCTCTCTACTTGCAAAGCCAGGTCACCCATTGGTAGAAATATTTGATCACTGATCCTCTCTATAAGAGTCTCCCACACAAGGGTTGAGAAAAAAGGTCCTCCAATAGTATTGTTATGTCTCAAACAAGGGATATTTATATGGAAATGTTTCTTTCTAATCTATGGCAAAGACTACGTCTAAAGAAATGAAGACATAGGTCATACCCCAAACCACACTCAAGTCTCTTGTATAGAAGGCCCTTCCACTAGAAGCTCATACTTTACCTTTCATACCAGCTCTTCTCAACTAGGGACTTCTCCGAAACCTCATCAAACCAACCTACATCATACAAACAAGTAAAAGTGACTCTTCTGCCACACTTTGGCACTATCCTCTTTAGGTGGAATTGACTTTTCCTTACAGTTTTAGACCACATCATAATAATACATCTTAGTGGAGAATGATCCCCAATTCTATACATGTCTGAATCCATGATAAAAATATCCATTATAAGGTTCTAAAAATTACTATTGTTGTCCTCAAGATGTCTCACCGTGAGGACCACTATCGAAAGGTTTCTTATTTGAGTGGGATATCCAAAACAAAGGATTTAGAATGACCAAAACCACCTGATATGGGAGTATAGATCAACAAGAACCTGGGGGATCTCTATCTACAAAATCCAAAATGGATACTCATCATGGGTGCATCATCTACTGGTACCACCAGAACTAATTTCTACTCTACGTATAGACTTGGTTGTGAGTGAAACCATTCGATTGGTTGAGATATTCCCAAGACTTGGAACTTAGATCAATGACTTAATCCAACCCTATACTACCTGGGGATATGTCTCATCGCAAAACCTTAGTGACCGAGCTAAGCTTGTGCGCATATTCAACCTACTCTACTGGTATGATATGCCAATCGACAGGTAGGGGAACTACTACCTGCTTTCCTGAAGGGAAGATCTCATGTGATAGACCCTATAATGAGGCTTCATCTCTCATTGGATCATTATCATGATCTGGAAATTGATAACTTGGATGGATGTATTCGAGAATGCATATCAAAATTGATCAAGACATACCATGGTCAAATGAGAATATATATATACAATGGGGAGATGAATCAGGATGGACAGTCAAAGACTCAATCCTATATGATGAATGTAACATTGATTACTACATCTAATTTATATGTATGTTGATTCAAAAAGTATCTAGTCAAGGTCCTAGTGAATGGATACGTTAACCGTTGCACTGACACTAGATGCAATGGCTTGAAAGATACACTTGAAACACTTTGAAATTATTTCCCTAAGTCCCAAAAAATATTGATAAGGGGAATACTCCAAAAACCATCCCAGGAAATGAACTACTCAGATACTAATATGTCATGACCCAACCAAAAGGGGCTCAAGCTGTAACTTCCCAAATCCTGCCTCTATAGGCTAGGGGTGGTGATAAGCACCAAAAGGCATAACTAACAGGGGTGGACTTTTCCTAATGTACCTATATGAAAACACATGACTAGATAAATGAAGAAGTGCATAGGAATACATATAAAAAGGTTCAATATCTAGAGAATAACCATGCATATAAAAACCTCTAGGGTATACAATAGTACAACATCGTAAATTAAAAAGTAAAGTGGTAAAATGCATGGACAACCAGAAAGATGTCCTAATTGAAAAAACTAGAAAAGTAAATGCTTAGAGATCCTAGATTCCAATCTCTAAGCTCTGAACATTATATGCGCTCAAATGAACCAGGTATCCCTATACTCCTCCGTAATCACTTCCGACCTACCTATTATCTACATAAGACATGACACATGAGGGGAAAGACAATACAGGGGTGAGTATATACATACCCAGTAGGACACCCCAAAACCTGAAGGGGGAGAAATAAGAGACATGATAAGAATAAATGATATAAAACTCAAACCAAATAAAGAGTGTACAAAAACCAATGACATGGATATGGATATATATATTCTCAAACCAAAGAAACTGAAATGATAGAGAAGGGAATCTCCAACTCATAGCCCATTCTAAGAAAGAGTTATATCAATTCCAAAAGTCTATCAATGATGCCCAACATATCGTGTGTCTTCCTAAAGAAGCATCCAATTCAAGAAACACCTCACCACTATGCTGAATGGCTGAGGGGAACAATATTTAATCATAGTACCCACACCTTCGTGTGTCGTGGGTGCCACTCAGTGTAAGGAGGATCTGTTCCCTATCCAATTGGGGGTATAACTCGGTAGATAGAGAACCCACAACCTAATGCCACTGGGGGGTACCACTTAGTAAATAGAGGATTTATTCCCTAATGACATAGGGGGGTATCAGTTAGATAGAAAATAGAGGAACCATTCCCTACCCAGCAAGAGGTTTCCTCTCAAATGGTGGGTAGAGAAACCATTCCCATACCAGCTAGAGGGTTCCACTCTAATAGTTAGCAGAGGACCCATTACCAACCCATCTGGGGGGTGGCACTCTAGTTTATAAGGAATTATTTCCTAATACTATATTAGGGTGCTAATTAGATAGTAGATAGAGGACCTATAACATGATCAATAGGAGGGTTCCACTTTAGTGGTCAAGGACTAATGACCTGACTCCGCATGAGGGTGACACTTGGATAGAAGATATATAACCCATGCCCTACCTAGTTAGAGGGTACCACTTTAGTGGACATGTAGAGGACCCATGACCTATCTTAATAAGAGGGTGCCACTATGATAATCGGTAGAATACCTATGCCTAACCCAGCTGGAGGGTTCCACTATAATAGTCATTCAAGGACCCATGCCCTTCCCAATAGGAGGGTTCCACTCTAATCTCTATGATGGTCCTTCTTGATTATTATCAACGTCAAGCATCACCTAAATAAGAGTCATGACTAGAACATCTTGTATTATATCTCAAAATTCATTACAAAGGCCAACATCACATTATATATGAAAAAACACTCAGGATAGGCTACTGACATACCAAAATATGAGTCTAATAAAAGGAGATACGAGAGATTGAAGGGTACAAAAAAAGAGGGGGTACACAATGTGTAAGGGTCCCACACAATGTGTGGTCCTACTCCATTACCTGGCTGTGTCCCTATTAGTATGTGAATTACTAAAAATGTATCACTACATGATATGTTCGTGGGATACAAGATATTACTCAACCACCTGGGGTCTTTCCTGTCCTCCCTGTCAACCACCTAGGGTCCTGCCCATGTTTGTATACTCTAGTACACAGTGTGTAAGGTCCGGGCTAATACTCGGAGTGTGCTTTCAGATCAATCTCATGCACTCTTCGAAGTACAAAGTGTGCCTTCTCGTTATACATGGTGTATAGGGGAACATGGTCTCCTAGGTGTGTACCCTATATTCACACCAATCTGGTTAGATAGGGTTACAAGATGTGTGGTCCCTCCACACGACATGCCATATTAAACTCTAAATGAAACCCTATCCATTATAGAAACAAGACTACATGTAATGTGTTCTTTGGACTACATGGTGTGTTGTTGGGGTTTTCATAGAAACATAGATCCATGCATCAACTGTCTAATCTATATCCTTCACCATTAAATCTATCCAATGGATACATTTTACTGAGGTTATTCACCTTCGGCAAGTGATTTCGACCCTATTATGCATAGAAATTGGTGTTATAATCATCCTGTATGGAACCCATTCACTTCCGGTCACGAATAGTGCATCCATCATGATTCCATCTCAATCCTAGATCCCAAATCCATGAGGAAAATCTCCCACAAAACCAAAAATTATCTGAATTCATCCTTAATCCATTATTCTGTTCAATGAACATGAATCCATTGCGAATATGAGGGTCCGATTAGGCTCGGTACTGCCTGACAATATTGAACCAAACCCCCTAAGCCAATCAACAAATAATATGAAGAATCATTTTGAAGATTGAACAATAAAAAAGGTGTGATGCTATTTTTCTAAGCATTCTTGGACAATGAACACAAATGAGGATTCCCATGGTGGAAAAAATTTAATAAAAAATTAAATTTGAACACGAGCGCATGTAAAGGAATACAATTAGAACACCAATCAAGAATTAGTATGATAATTATAAATCAATTTAATTAATAGGGTAAGAATATATAAATTGATGATTAATACCTTGTTTTGTATCATTAATTGATGAATAAAACACTTTCTAATTAAGAAGGGGAATTATTGCATTCACTGCGTCTTGATTTTCCCTAATCCAGAGGTTTTTCATCGTCTGCTTTAGATTTTCCCATGAGAGGAGGAAGAAGACGCTCCTCAATGATTCCTGGGTTATGTGGCTAACCTGAGAGATCATGTCACAATGATGTATTAATAAAGAAAATATATTTAGGTTATTTAATTAAACTAAATAAATTTTATTATTTATTTTAACTAAACACACCAACCAATGATTGTGATTTCCGAAAACCCCCCGCTGACCAAATATAGGTCACAGAAAGGGTAAACACTATGTTCCAGAATAAACCGTGGTCTCATATTTCTGATACGATATTTTTTTAAGTGTTATCTAATTTTCTTTAATAAACCATGTACACATAATATAAAATATATTTAATATTATTATCAAATTAATTTTGGGCACATCAGGGCTTAGAATCGCATGCCGTCTTAGTTACTAGATCTGAAAATATATCTAGAAATATATCAAGTATTACAAGGAAAAAATAGGGTCTCCACAATATGAAATGTTTATATAGTCATAAGGGAAATTTCATTTATAAAATTCTTGTTCATTACAACAATCTTTCTATACAACCACATTAGTCCATGATCTAGAACATGAGGTGGATAGATTTATAGTGATTTTGGAATTGATTACACCAGTCAGTGGCTGAGATATCACATGTGATGTTTGTATAGATTTTAATTTTAATCTTGGGTATAATCACTCTCAAGGAGATTTCCTATGATTAGGGATACATCCATATGACATCACTATCAACATGGAATAGCTATATTCAGTTTAAGATATTGTTTATTTCTTCATGAGGCACATTATATTATATTATGTTGATAGATATTATTCTATGTTTGTTGGTAAGTGAGAACCTCATATGGGTTTGAGGAATATTGAGTCCCTATATTCCTAGATGGTTAAGTTGATATTGATTTCAATAGAGGATTAGATTTATGTTTTTACTAGCTATGTGGAAGAGTAAACTGATGTCTTTCTAAAAGAGGTTATGAAGATATACCCCTAATAAGAGATCAAGTTTGGAAAAAACCTATAGCTATGTGTCTCTCTTATATAAATGTCTTTTTATATGATGGAACCTTATGTATTACCAAAGCTACATATTAAAATTGATGGATTTTTATAATAATATTTCATTCAGCCAAGTATATATCCTTAGGGTGATCTAGTACTATTTATGAATAAGGTAGATGGAGGTTTACATTTATGTATGAATATATTTAAAAGAATACCTTGAAATGTCATTGTAGGTGTTATGAATTCATTATAATGTTTTCTAGTGTCATGAACTCTACAACTGTGTTTATGGTATTTATGAATTATATGTTTTATGAATTTTTGGATCGATTTTTTCTGATGCACATTGATGAAATCCTTGTGTATTGGTGTCTTAAGAGGAGCATAAAGAGCATTTGTGAGCTATTTTGGGAGTTATTTGACATCATCAACTATTTGGGAAGCTATTGAAGTGTATATTTTAGGTTCAAAAAGTTCATTTCTTGGGATATGTTGTGTCTCATCATGGGGTATATGTGGATCCTTTGAAGAGTGAGGTGATTCTTTCTTCTGTATCCCCTAATAATATTATGGACGTGTAGAATTTCCCTGGACCTGTAGGCTATTATAAGAGGTTAATTCTCTACATCACTTGGATTAAAATTCCTCTGATAGTCTTAACTCAAAAGGAATAGGATTTTGTATGGGATAAACAGTGTCATGATAATTTTGAATATTTAAAGGAGAATCTAGTCAGTGCTCATGTTCTTTACTCTCCCATGTAAGGAATTATGTTTTCAGTTTATTGTGACACCTCACATCTTGGATTGGGTTGTATTCTAATATAGTAGATAGTATATATCTCTTATGGGTCACAGAAGTTACAACCTCATGAACATAATAATGAAAACCATGATCTCAAGTTAGCAACATTTTTTTCAATATGAAGTTATGGCATAGTTACCTCATTAATAAACTCATTATGGTTGATGAAAACCATGTATCTATGGATTTTTTTAAGGAAGATTTAATATTCCATGGATTGTTAGTGAGTTTGTGTTATTATATTGTTGACAACCATCTTTTGAGGTGCTCTATAATTTTGACAGTTATTGAGCTTGTTTGTATTTTTTATATACAATTTAAGAGAGTTTCATGATTTTGGAGAGTGTTTTTAAGGTTCTATAGTTGTTTTTAGGTTTAAATTTTAGGTTTTAGGATGTGAAGAAATCTTTCAGAGAAAGATTTTTTATTAGGTAGTATTGAGAAGGAAGTGGTCTATTTATAAGATACCCAGTTTATATATTGAACATGAATTCAGAATATAAGTCTTCTAAAGACAAAATTGAGGCATAATTCAAGGTTAATTTTGTAATTTTTCCATATCATGAATAACCATGAGACTAAGGATCTAAATCTGTGAAAATATTTTACATGGAGTGGTGACTATGATTAATTTTTTTTAAAAAAGTGATTAGTTTCATGAACTATACTTTCACAGTATGAATTTGATAATTCTAGTTTTAGGAATTAGGTTTTTGATCTTTTTTAGGAGGTAATTATTCATTTTAATAATGAATTTTTAAACCACAAGGACACATTGAAAGATCTGGTGAAGGTCAGCATGAAAAGATTCAATCTGGACCATTGATTCTAGGGTAAAAAGTTTTGAGTGTTCTTCTTTTCATAGTGCAGTATTTTATGGAAATTTTAGAGAGATACTTTGTTGTGTCATAAAAGTGAGAAGTAGAATAAGATTCTAAATTCTAGGTTGGTTATTTAGTGATCAAAATATGATGTATCTCATGGTTTCAAAGGATAGGGTTTGAGTATGAGATTATTTTTACAATGCAATTCAAGTCTTTACCATGGGAAATTCTTTCTTCCATATCATAGAGGCTTGTGGAAATAGATATTTTTCAGTTGTTTAAGAAAAAACCTAACTTATATGGAAATATTATTCATATTTTATTCAACTTATTGTATTATAGAGTGAATCTATGATGTTGGGTGTGACTCTTGATGTGTGTGGTGTGATGTTACTTTAATTATTGTAATTGGAAGTCACTTGTGCTTATAGTGAAGATAATCCAGGATAGGTAATGAAACTGATCATGAGAAGTAGTAGGATTCCACATTGGATTTGAACCTTGTAAAAATTATGTTTTACTTGTTAATTTTATTCATTTCATGATAATTTGAGGTTGATATGTTTCAAGTGGATTTTACTCTAACAAGTCACAAAGGTTTATTTTTATTGAAACGAAATTATAAAATATATATCCACCACTGATTAAACCCCCTTATAATTGGAGGAAACTAATATTGTTAGGTACTTAAATTATAATCATAGCTAGTTTCCCTTTGTAGGATCCAATAAATTCAATTTTGGGAATGGTTAATATTAATTCATTTAACAATTATGGTGTACCAAAATTTATGGACAAAATTATCATAGTTGGAATAATCTAATGTTTCCATATATTTTTTATATTTGATTAGAAGTTTGTGATGTAGCTATAGTGGGATTTACACCCTTTGTAAATGATAATTAGATGAAATTTTCTAAAATGAGGAATATGGAAGTGGATTGAAAATATAAAAATTCTATTCTCATGTCCTTACTATAGAACTTATACACTAATGTTTTGAGACTACAAACCACAAAAGAAATATAAGACATGATGAAGAGAAGTTATGAAGGAAATGTAATATTTAAAGAAAAAAATATAGATTTGGAGAAGAAAATATAACGACATAAAAATAAAATAAGTTGAATGAATTAATTATTTCTCTACTCAAGTAAATAAAATTTTTAATAATATTTTATGCTTTAGGTAGAAAATTTATGATTCCACAATTGTGAAGAAGTAGGTGAGAAAATTTGTGGGTAGATTTGATCCCAAAATTTCATATATTGAATATAAATAAGATCAGGAACTTTATGAGTTACATAATATTCTCATATCTAATGAAATAAAAAATCTTAAAACATTAAAAAATAAATTTAAATATGAAATATATTTTGAATCCATTAAGAATATAAGAATTTATAATGATGAAGACATTACGGACTCAAGTGATTATAAGAATTAAAAAGACTACTATAGAGTTATTATGTTCATTTATAAAATATTCATGAAGGAAAATAATAAATAACAATGGTACACTCTCTAGTAGATGTTATAAATGTAATGGAATTTTATACTATGTTGTTAATTGTCCAAAGAACCAAGGAACAAATTATGAATATGAAAATGATGAAAATAATCAGTGGAAGAAGTGGAGAAAAAAATTTGAAATATGATTAAAAGAATAGTGGAAGAAAGAATAAATTTTAAAGAAATAAAATAACAAATTTTATGAGTAAAGAAGAGGAAACTGATCTTATGTCATGTAGTGGTTTTGAACATAGGAGAAATTTACAAATTTTATGGATCGTGTTGAGAGAACCACTGATTACTTGAGAGATGATGAAGATAATTTATAATTAATAGATAATTAATACATACTCAAAGATAAACATTAATCATGTATTGATAAAAAAACATTCTCAAGAAAGATAATAATAAGTTGTTAAAGGAGAAAAATAATCTGGTAGATGAAAATGGTGAGAAATTTAAATGGGAGACAACTCTTATAGAATCAAATAAAAATATCTGATTGATATTTGTTGAGTACGAGAAGATAATAAAAGATATTGTATAAAAATATATATGGAGGATAAAAAGTTATCAATGAAATAATCAAAATTTCAAAAAATATAAGAAATAACTCCCAAAGATCATGGACTTCAAAAAATCTATTAAAGTCAAGGGAGAATCCTATAGAGATGCTACAAAAATTTAGGTAAAATTATCATTTGCAAATTTTATTTCCAAAACTATTTTTACTAATAATGAATGATTATATCTTAATTATGTTAAAATATTGACCATGAAAAATAGAGATAAATTTATTTTAGGAGTTTTTATTAAAGGAGAATATTTAATGTCACTTCTATTATAAGTCAAATATGAAGTCAGACCTGAATAGTTCAACCAATGTAAAATTATGGGTAGAAAATTCATTGATACAACTTTGGTTTATCAAGAAAATTCATATTTCATGGTTATTTCTAGCACTGTGGTATGTTAAGATGTAAATATTATACATGTTGGCATAGAAATTTTTTAACTAGAAGAAGGAATAAATCCCAGGGGAGTAGTTCCAATGAGAAGGAAGTAGATTCTGAAATAAATTAAGAAAAGATAGAAACTGCAAAAAGTTGACAACACAAAATTAATATGATTATCTTGAAGATCTATATGAAAGTTGTGATCAAAAGGTACATGGAGCATAAAAATTCATAACAATATCACCCAATCAGTTCCCTCTCAATGATAAAGGTAAATCAATTCAAGTCCATATTGAAGAAAAGTTATTGTTTGTTGAAGTTTCTTTTAAAGAGTACATGAAGAACAAGACATGAATACTTAATAGTATGTGTTTATCCCACATGACCAGCGATGCTAAAATTATGAATAAAACTGAGAAATGTGAAGGTGGTATAATAAAATTTGGTAATGAATCTTTTGTGAAAAAAAATTATTAGAAAAACACAAATTGAAAATGATAATTTGAAACCTGATGATGTTATTTATATTGAAGGGATAAACAAAATTATTAAGAGTTACAAAACCTTTGATAATGGGAATGAGGTAAAATTCAAGAAAAATAATTTCATCATTAAAAGTACAAGTGATGGAAATATTATTTATAAAGCTAGTAGAATAAATGTAAATTTATTCTTGATTGGTGATCCTTCCAATACATGTTATGTGAGTATAAAACAATAGAATATGTTATGGAATAGAAGACTTAATAATCATATCCAATGAAGCCTAAGAAATATTTTAAATAATGAATTGGTAATATATCTATCCAAAATAAAAATAGATCATGATGGAATCTATGGAATAGGTTAAAAGGAAAAGATAAATCAAAAGACTCATAAAAAGGTGGATATTACTTATACAAGACCATTGGAATCAATCCACACAAACCTTTGTAGGCCTGTGGGATAGAAATCACCTCAAAACAATCTTTATTTCATTACTTCCATATATTACTTTACTTAGATGACCAATTTAATTTTAATAAAGTAAAATTATGAGGCTATTAAGATGTTTAAAATGCATAGAAGGTGGTTGAAAAAGAGATTGGTTTGTATATCAAAATACTAAGATATGATAATGGGAAGGAATAAAAAAGTGATGCATTTGAAATTTATCTTAGAAAAAATGGAATTAAGAATCATTATATAATACATTATACACCACAATAGAATGGTGTTGTAGAGAGTAAGAATAGGATCATTATGGAAATGAGAACAATATTGGTTGAGAATAATGTTTCAAAAGACTTTTGTAGAGAAGTGGTGTTTACATCAGTGCATATTAAAATTAAATTTATTTTGATACCCAAGACACTTTATACACCATATGAGATGTGGTACCAAAATAATCCTACAGTGAACTATTTCAAGGTCTTTATAAGTCCTTATTATAATAAAATCAAAGGAATCAGAGTGGGAAATTTTAAAGAAAAGGATGATTATAGAGTATTTGTGGGATATTTATCTAATTTGAATCGATAAAAATGTTGGAATAAGATATTAAATAAAATTTTTGAGTGTTTTAATATGAAAATTGATGAAAATATCGGAAAAAATTACCAGATTCAAGCAGATTTTGACTTCTCTATAGAAAAAATGAGTAGTTTTATAATAAAATGGTTTAAAAAGTTAGTGAAATCACAAAAAATAGTTCATTTTAATTTATAATGTTCTAGTTATGATTAAGAAGGTTATAATGGTAATATAAATCTTTTTCAGATGTTAAAAAAACATTTTGACACTGAGAATGAGAATCAAAACAAACCAGTTTAGACTAGAAGGAGGGTAAGAGTTTAGAATCGAATACCTCTTGTATCAGAAGTTGATCCTATAATGGTGGATAAAGCTATTGAACATGAATAATTGGTGAAAGATATGGATTTATAACTCAATAAAATTGATAATAACATTACATAGAAACTTATTCCTAGACTAAAAACTAAAAATGTGATTAGTAAAAAATGATTTTTTAGGAATGAAATGAATGAGAATGGTGAAGTAATACCGAGAAAAGATATACTTGTTTGAAAATTATATTCTCAAACGAAAGGCATATAAATTAATGTGAATTTTTATCTAGTGGTTAGACTTGAGATAATAAGAATGTTCTTGGTAGTGTCAACTTATAATCATTACAAGGTATATTATATGGATGCTTTTTTTTATTTTTGAATGGTGACCTTGAAGAAGAAGTATTTATTGAACAACCATAAGGTTCCATCCTAAAAAATGATGGAAGAATGGTCTACAAATTGAAGAAAGAACTGTATGTATTAAACCATGATCCTAGGGTCTTGTATCTCTAAACTTCATAACTATTTGAGAAAAAAATAGGTTTTTGAAAGGAACTATTGATAGAAAATTGTAATTGAAGAAATAATTCTCAGATAATTTGATAGTCATCATAGATGTTGATGACATAATTTTTTCTCGTAACAACAGTTTCCTACATGAGGAATTTACTATAAAGATTCCAAAGTAGATTGATATGTCTATTATGGGGGTACTAAAATATTTTTTAGACTAAAAAAATTAAAAAAATCATATTATATCATAATTTAATAAGAAAAATGTGCTAGAGAGTTAATTATAAAGTTTGTAATGGAGTATTTAAAATATGTCTTGAAATCTATATCAATAGGCATAATGTTGATAAAATATGAACAAGGAAACAATGTTGATTAGAAAAAAATTATAAGTATGATTGGTAGCCTATTGTATCTCACAAAATCCAGACTATGTTGGAGTTGTTGGCCTAGAACCAACTACTTTGTACTTTATTCATTAATAAATACCTTATCACATCTTGATTGTTCTTCTACGTTACAATGCATGTGATAATGTCCTAAGGATAGCTATTGCATTAAAGGGTCATAGCGGATCCCTGCTATGATGAGAACCCAGAAGTGCCATAACACTGTTCTTGAATATATGTTCTATGGCTGGATAATGTTATTTTAGGGACACAAATAAATACAGGCCATTAGGTGTGAGGACTTATAAAACTTTGAGGAACCTTCTCATGGTGTGTGCCCTTGGTAATATCCAGGAGGATATTATGAGAACGAGACCCACCAGTAGGAAATACACTTTTTATAATGTCATAGGATGTTCCTATCTACAAAAGTGTGTATTGCTCCTTAGACTTTAAGATTATTATTAATGGTTATTACAACTTACGCACTTATATGTATTGACGAAAACTGTGACGACACACTATTCGCAGCGAGGTAGGATATGTTGGGTGTATCACGAGTAATATTGCATTAATAGATAACGCGAGAAAGGATTTGTCCCTTTTGTTCCATAAAAGAAGTAGATATCTCAGGCCCTTTAATGGAATTGATATATCCTAAATAAATCCATGGCCATGGTAAGGTATGGGAGAGTTCAATTATGAAAATTCAAAGAAATAATAATCGAGCACATGGGTTGATGGTACTAGCATGCAACCCACTTGATTCGAGATATCATGCCAAAGGGATTATATTACATGGTAAATGTTCGTAGGAGGTAACACATCATTGTGGAATTAACTTATTTCTATATGGGTGCCTTGGCGTATTGCTAGACGCTAACCTTGGACTTTAGGCAGGCTCCGCCTAATGCCCCTGAGAAAGGGGCCTAGAGGGTCACACACTAAGTGTGTCCATGTATCTCAGTTAAATATTAATTTAACAAGTTAAATAAATATTATTCCCGACTGTGGTTTAATAATTATTTAAGGATTCCTGATTGAATTTATTTTGACACTAGTTATTTGAGAGAATATATTGTGGATGAAATAATATATATATATTAGCGAGTAATGCAGTAACATTTATTTAAGAAATAAATACCCATTACTCAAGGTCTAATAAATGCGGTGGAGGAAATAAAAGAAAATGGAAAATAAAAGCACACGCTGTGTATATTAAATATACATGCCATGTAGTTTTATAGAAAATGAGTACACACCGTGTATTAATGATTACACACCAGGTAGTTTTTCCAGTCAGGATTTTGTGGATGTAATGTTGTTTAATTAAATGATATTTAATATAATTAGTGTGGGAGAATGTCAAGGAATTAATAATTTAACATGGGGTTTTCAATAAGTTAATGAAATAAATAAAACGCGTAATGCGTTTATTTATTGTCATAACTCTATAACCTGAAACCTGATTATAAATATCCTCACAACCCCAACACTTTTTCCCCAATCATTGTGCACAAAAATTCTGGAGAATTATTTCAAGGCCAAAAGAACTACTTCCTCCAAGAATGCTCTCAATACCGAGAGAGATCCACCACCACTGGATCAAGGAAATCGAAGGCGGATATCGTAAGTGAAGGTTCTTCTGCGCTAGCACCCGAAGATCCCTTTGGCGATGTCCAGAGATACATGGCACACTTGTGGATCACTTCTAGAGTAATCCTACACTTGGATTCTATGACGCAATGATGGATCAGCAGATCGTGACTAGAGATATCAACGAAGAAAGAATTCCACCAAGGTAATTTTTGTGAATTAATTAAATTAATTATAACCAACATATGATGATCCTATCTCTATGGTTTCGGGACTCCCTCTTTTGTTTTTTGTTCTTCGTTCTATTCCAAAGATCCAGCATTTTATATCGTGACAGATCTCAGTTTGAAGGTTGTTTAATGATAAAATCAAAGTTTGGAAATCCCACCAATGCGCATCCGCTGCACCCGGAACCTACAAGTGGTATTAGACAGGTCATATCGTCGATTATAATTATTTAGTTTTTCATTGGTGATTTACACATTTAATAATTTAGTTGTTTCAATTCAAGTTAATCGTTATTTAAATCTAAATCTAGAGATCTGTTTCTCCTCTATCGTTTCTTGTTCACCATACAGAAATGACCTTTTCTTTTAATTTTTGATTAAAATAAAATATAGCATCTCATCAGGAGGAGCCAAACGTTCCTGGCCATACAACACGAGAATACATGGCGTGTATTCAGAAGTACACACCATGTAGTCTAGGGTCATGCATTAGACTGGTCTACCAAATCAGGCCGTGTATTGATCCTATCTAAGTCATTTATGACACCGTGTGTTAACCAGGAATAGGTGACACATGGTTTCCAGATTAAACGCCAGGTGGTCCAACAGAACATGACGTGTAGTCCCTTCAGGTTAGGCTTGGACCATGTACCCCGTACACGACTTGCCTAGCTGGAAACCGTGTAATGCGGAATCTACACGGCGTGTGTCCCACTGAACACGTCGTGTAATCCAAAAATTTTTGAAGTACATCAACATTCCATGTACCCGGGCATGTACTTTAGATGGACGGTGAAGAAAAGTACATGCCGTGTAGTCAGAACTACACAATGTGTACTCACCCAAATTATGCAGATTTATTAAAATTTATTATTATATTACACAAACCCTTGAGATGAGTACCATGGTACAGGCGTAAAGTTGAGGCACAACACGTGACATGTGTTTTATATATATGTGTTTGATTTAACATCTATGTAATGAATGGGAATTCACTGGGTTGCCTCCACAGTACAAGTTACGTACAAAGATATTTTTAAATAAATTTATTTGTTTATAATTTTGATGGATGAGAATCTCAAGGAAATTCAGAAAAGAGTTTAAGATAAAATGATAGATTAATTAAAGATAATTAATTGATTCGAGCATGATCTATCTTAAACAATAAAGATTAAAGAATTGAATGGTAGTTTTATTTATGCATAAATATCATTGCATGTATGGATTATCATGATCTAGACTAAGACCTTTGTATGTGAATGGTTTTCTTTAATTAATTTATTTAAATTAAAGTTTTTGGCATGCGAGCCTTCTCCTCATTAATATGTTGGGCCTGTGCACCCAAGGAATATTTTATGCAAAATACCCTTTTTATCCCTCACCTGAATGTGAGATAAATGCATATGTAATGGATGGAGCTCCCAATCTTGTGGAGGTGGCTCAAGTCAGGAGCCAAGGTGAAACCAATCCAATGAGATACAAAGGTGGACAGGTGGAAAGCTGTAATGACAAAACCGAAAGGTTCATGGTGTTTCTCCCCTAGGTCTTGTTTTAGTTTATCAACCGTTAGATAAACTAACCAATAGAACAAATCTCATGATCATGCCATTTATTTTATTTCTGTCAGTTGCATATTTTGGGTGTGTTTTCACGATCACACAATTAATGAATTAAACAAGCATGTAAGATGGAGCTAAAATAAAACTAGATTATATGTAAATATTATCTTAGACATGGTTAATCACTTAAGTATATCCGAATTAATATTAACAAGAATTTAATAAAAGATAATAAATTGGAAATTTAATTATAAGGATAAAATCCCTCAAATAAATATTAAGTCGGTATAGCCTTCCATAATCTTGGTTAGAATTGAACCATAGTTCAAAGTGCTTGACCAACCCTAGTTGGGGTGATTTTAATTATTGGGGAATTCTAATTCAAGGTTTTGGGTTGAATTGAAATGGTTTGCATCAAGGGTTGACTGCCACAACAGGACATGGGGTGACCAAGAGGCAAAGCTTGAGGAAATCCAAAATAAAAGGATTTCAGGATTGGAGAGTCCACTTAGCGGATCAAGGAGGTGCGAGTTAATACAATTGGCATTTGGAATGCCTACCTAAAACCCTTGAAGTTGCTTGACCAACCCTAGTTGGGGTAATACAAAGGGAAATATGGATCCTGTCCACTAGAATATTCAGGCAACATAATATTCCAGAGTCAATGGTGAGGGCTATTAGATTTCGATAAAATAGTGGGAGACTAATAAGTATTAATTAATTTATTTCTCTATTTTTTTAATAAATTAATAATCCTTTTCTCATCTTAAATTGTATATATGGTAAGAAAAATGACTTCAAACATATCATTGTGAACCATACTCGAGAAGGAAAACCTTCTCACTGGCACCAATTTCCAAGAGTGGAAGAGGCGTTTATGCATCATCCTTCACCACGAAAGGAAATTGTATGTGCTGAAAGAGCCTATTCTAGTTGTGCCTGGAAAGGAGGCCAGTGATGAGGAACTATATCTCTACATTAAACAAAAGGATGATGCCACAAATGTCCAGTTTTTCTTACTATCATCCATGTCTAATGAGCTCTTTAAGAAACATGAAAACATAGATGTGTATAGCATGATGTCTCAACTTAAGGATCTCTACCAAGAGAAGGTGATATAGAAGATATATGATATCCACAATACTTTGTTTAAAACTAATCTTGGAGAGTCTGTTCCAGATGGGCCTCATGTAGTCAGGCTCATTAGCTACATTGAATGACTGGACATCTTAGGGATTAAGTTCTCAGATGAGTTGAGTACAAATCTCATCCTATCATCACAGTCCAAGGCCTTCTCAAGATTTATTTTCAACTATAACATGAGAAATAATGAGAAGAGTCTATCAGAACTTTTGACCTTAATTATCCATGTAGATAAGGTTATGGGGAATGAAAAACCCGCATTCCTTATGGTGAATAAGGAAAGGAAGGACAAGGAAAAGGGACCAAAGAATTATAAATGATCTGAAGCTCCCGAGCACCGTCCTTACAAGAAGGGGAAGATCCAAAGGCAGAGCAAGGAACTGGAGGCAGTATGTTTTGCATGTGGCAAGCAAGACCACTAGAAGAGGAACTTCACCTAGAAGTGCAGGGATGCTAAATGTGTGTTTGTTATTGAGTGTAGTCTTTCTATTTATGCACATTGGTTATTAGATACAACTTGTGGTGCTCACATTTGTATTTAAATGCAGGAAACAAGTAGATTTAAAAAGATTTCTAGAGGATAGGTGGATCTTTGAGCTGCCAATGGTGCAAAGCTAGCTGCGTTGGATATTAGTGATCACCACCTCTCATTTCCAGAGTGGATGATTTTGGTTTTTCATAACTGTTATTATGTGCCTAGTGTTACCAAGAACATAATTTCTGTATCTTGTTTAAATATGGATGGATTTATTTTCATGTGTGGAAATAAGGGTTGTCTCTTTTATAAGAACAACACATGTTATGGTATGGAACATTTAAATATTGGTTTGTATGTATTAAATTATGAAAACCAAGTGTTGGCAATTGATAACAAAACAAACTCACATGACTCATACATCACCAAGTTGTGGCATCACCGTCTCAGTCATGTAAAAGCGAAGCGCTTGACAAAGCTCTGCCAAGATGGCTATTTAGACTCTACTGAGCTAAAACTACTTGATAGATGTCACACTTGTTTACAAGGTAAAATGACCAAGCCACCTTTTTGTGGATAGGGTGAAAGGGCCACAGAGCTTCTAGGATTGGTGAAAATAGATGTATGTGGACAATTTCCAATAGAAGATAGAGGTGGATATTCTTACTTCATTACTTTTACTGATGATTTAAGTAGATATGGCTATGTCTACTTAATGATGTATAAGTAAGAGTCCTTAGAGAAATTTAACAAGTTTAAGAATGAATTGGAGAATCAGCTTGGTAAGAAGATAAAGAAACTTCGATCAGATCGAGGTGGAGAATATCTGAACCAATAGTTCATTGATCTTCTACGGGAGTCTGGGATTCTATCTCAGGTCACACCTCCATATACACCACAGTGGAATGGTGTTAGTGAAAGGAGGAACCACACCTTCTTGGACATGGTGAGGTCAATGATGAGTCATGTAGATCTTATATTATCCTTTTGGGGATATTCATTATAAACTACAACATACACATTAAACCGAGTACCAAATAAGGTGGAAAATGGAATTTCATCTGAGTTATGTAATGGAAAGAAACCTATTTTTTTGTACACACGTGTATGGGTATGCAGGGCATTTGTTAAGGCCTTCTCAGGCAACAAACTAGCACCTCAGGGAACAAAGCGTATCTTTATAAGATATCCCAAGGAAACGAAAGGATATTTCCTATATAACCCTTCAGACAAGAAAGTGATTGTTTCCAAACAAGCCATCTTTCTCAAGAGGGATCACATCCTCAAAAAGGATAGTGGGAACAAGATTGACTTCGACGAAGTTGATGCTCAAGATACACAGGAGTTGGTACAGGAACAAGTTCCATAGGTCCCCATGGAAAAAGTTCCAGAAACACAAGTACTACATAGGAGCTCAAGAGAGGTAAGGGAACCAGAGAGATTTGGTTTCCTAGTCACCGAGGATGGTGAATCATTATTGTCGGACAATTATGAACCTCTATCCTACAAGGAAGAAGTAGAAATCTCAGAAGCTACAAGATGGCTAGAAGCTTTTAATTCTGAGATGGATTCCATGTATCAGAACCATGTCTGGGTTCTGGTCGATGTGCCAGTTGATGTAAATCCTATTGGATGAAAATGGGTATTTAAGAGAAAAATGGACATGGAAGGTCAAGTTATCACCTATAAAGCAAGGATAGTGGCTAAATGATTCAGACAACGTCAAGGAATTGACTATGATGAAACCTTCTCACCAGTTGCCATGTTTAAATCTATAAGAATCATACTTGCCATAGCAACTTACCATGACTATGAGATTTGGAAAATGGATGTCAAAACAACATTCCTTAATGGGAACCTTCAGGAAGATGTATATATGAAACAAGAAGGGTTTATGACACCAAGAGAAGCCAAACGAGTTTACAAGTTGCATAAATCCATTTATGGATTAAATAAAGCATCCAGGTCATGGAAAATTCGATTTGATGAAGCCATAAAGGAATTTGGGTTCATTAAGAACAAATGTGAGCCATGTGTTTATAAACAGTTTAATGGGAATGTGATCATTATCCTAGTAGTATATGTTGACGACATATTGCTTATTGGAAACAATGTACCCGTCTTAGAGTCAGTTTAGGATTGGTTGAACAAGTGTTTCTCCATGAAGGACCTGGGTGAAGCAGCCAACATTCTAGGGATCAAGATCATTCGTGATAGATCCAAGAGGATTCTTGGACTAAGTTAGGGTACATACATTGACACATTGGGATTTCCATCATGAATTGTTCCTATAGCCAGATTCCTCCTTCCAACTTCCCTTATCTCCCCCCTAAACACCTCCCATAATTCAACCCAACTACTCCAAATGTAAAATAATCATCCAATAATAATGGTGTTCTTCAAACTGGGGTAATAAATTCTCCCCACCATTGGGATTTCCATCCTTGAAAAGATAGAGGTCTTTAATGAATTTGAAATTCTCAGGACATTATTCCAAAATAAACTTTTCTCATTCCCATGTTTCCTCTTGAATACCACCATGATTCTATATTATCCATACTAAAGGTATAATTATCCCCCATATTATCTTTTCTTATATATCTATGATCTAAACTAGTATATAAATAAACATTACATCTGACTTAGGAGTATCATGGTTCCAACTGATCACATGACTGAGATTAGGGTGATACTTCTTCATTTGAGAGACATGTAAGACATTATAGATAGTACTGAATCTTGTTGTTAGGGTTAAATAACAGATAACATTCCCAATATATTCAATAATATCATGTGGTCCAACATACCATGGATCCAAAGTATCTTGCTTTCGTACGAGTTTATGACCTAGTCTAGGTGATACTTTCAAGAATACATGGTTACTCAAATTACAAGATGGTGGTTGAAGATGATGATTTATATAATATTTCTATTGGACCCGAGCCATGTCCAACCACTTCTAGATCATCTGTATCTTCTATGAGTCTCATATACAATACTAGGTCCAATTAAAAAGGTTTCTCTAGTTTCCAACCAATATAGTGGAGAATGATAAGGATATTCATATAATGCCTCATATTGGTCCATATATATTATCACATGGTATTTTTTATAATATTATAATTTCACCAAAGTCATATGAACTTCCCATGATCCACAAAAGTCCTTTACATAATCTATGACCATATCATTGAAAGTCTAGATCGTGCGTTCTATCCACCCATATTTCCATGGATTATATTATATGCTCATGGTAAATTGAGATCCAAGAGCCTGTTGCAGTGATCACCAAGATAAAAAAAAATCCATGATATTTATAAAATATGATCAAAACTAGAACTCTATATAACTTGACCAATTCCTAAATATATGTCTTTACTAATATTTCTACCATGAAGGAATCTCTGATTGGGAGGAAGTTATCCGACTTGGTGATTCTATCCAAAATAATCCAAATAGAATTACGATTTTATAGGGTCCTCAGTAGATTGGTGAAAAAATCCATGAAAATATATTCCCATATCCATATAGGTATAGGCATGGATTATAGTAGATAAATCAGTTGTTGGTTCTTAAACTTTACCTACTGACAAGTTAGAAATTTCATAACATAATCTCAAATATTACATTTCATACCTGAGAACAAGAAATGATCTCCAAATCAATGTACATTTTTTAAATAATTTTATTAATAGGCCATTTTTAATGGTGATACATTGAAAATGTGAAAAAAATAATATTGAATAGTATAAATTTAGAGGTATGATTGGAAGCCTGTTGTATCTCATAGAGTCCAGACGTGACATTTACTATGCAACCATGTATCAAAGTGAACTAAAGGAGTCACACATGATCATAATTAAGAGAATCATGAGGTATGTAAAAGTATAATTAATTATGTATTTTTCTATAGATATAGTATAATTATTTACTTTATTGGTTACATTGATGTAGATTTGGAAGGTGGAAATATAGATCATAGATCAACATAAAGTGGTGTATTCATTATTGGTGATGGTTATATTAGCTGGTACGATAATAAGAAAAGTTTAGTGACTCTAATTACAAATGAATCATAGTATATGGTGGATAATCATGTAGTTACACAACCTTTATGAATGCAGTTTCACCTAGAAGATTTTTGGGTTGATTTTCAGAGGATATTAAAGATTCTTTGTGATTATTAAAGTGAAATTAATCTTTTAAAAAATCACATTCAAAAATATAGATCTAAATAAATTTAAATATACTATCAATTTATCAAGTATAAAGTTGATTTAGGTTAAATAAAACTTTTATTTTTTGGAACAAAAGGGAAGATTACATGTATCTTTAAAAAATCTATGACACATGAGAGGTTTTTGAAGTTAGTTATGAAATTTCATATTCATTATTCCCCACACACTTGATATTTTGTTTCTTTATATCCCCAATGGACCTTTTAATTATGTTTACAAATGGGTAAAGAAGTCAATAATGAAGGGTTCATGTAAGTTCTAGGGTGTTTTGAGAAGAAAATCCATTTGAACCACTCAGACTAAAAAATCTTGTCACTAAGGAATGAAAATATCTCAAAAACACTACATTATCATGTAGTGTGGTGTTAGGATACATATCATTGATATTAGATATGATTTTATGATTTTTATATCAAGGTATGACATGGCATGTGGTTTTTATTATTGTAAACAAATACAAATGGGGATATTGAATAACCTCACAGATTTGTGGCTTTGTTTGAGGAATATTAAATATCCCTTGGGTTGTTGGTGAGTTTGGGTTATTGTATTATTTGAAAACTATCTTATGGGGATATCTATAATTCAAATATAGATTAATCTATTTTTATTAAATATGTATCATTGAGGATATATTCATGATGTTAGAGTGTGTTTTTAAGGTTCGTTGTAATTTTTCAAGTCACCACTATAGGTTTCAGGATGTGAAACAATCTTTTATGCCCTGATTTTTTCTAGGTAGTTTTGATTTGGAAGTGGTCATCTTATAGAATACCCATTTCATTATGTGAACACGAATTCATGATGTAAGTTTTCTCTTGGAATAATTGAGATATCATTTGATATTTGTTTCATAATTATTTTATGTTATGAATCATTTATCCACACCCTGAATAACTGTTAGCCTATGGATCTTAGTTGATCAAAGAAATTCATGTAAATTAGTGATGGTGATTCATTTTATTATGAAAAATGGATTCATTTCATTAAAAATACTTTCATATTGTTAATTTGGTCATTCCAATTTATGGGAATAAGTTTTTCAGGCCATTTTGTGAGGGACTTATTTGTTTTATTAATGAATCCTTAAACCATCAAGACACATGGGAAGATCCAGTGAAGGTCAACATCAGCTAATTGAATATGGGTCATTGATTCTGGGATAAGTATTTTTAATATTTATTATTTTTATAATATAGAAGTTTGTGGAAATTTGAGATGGATCTTATATTGTTTCAGAAAATTGTAAAGAAGTATAAGAGTATGAGTAAAAGGTTGGTTTTTCATCAATCAACAATTGATGTATCTCATGGTTTTAAGTGATCTAGTTTGATTAATATATAATTTGTGCTGAAAAATTCAAGTTTGTACTAGGGGATATTATTTCATATATATCATGTAGGCTCATGTAATCATATCTTTATCTTTTATTGTAAAATTATCATGATTTATTTTGTGATCTTAATCATATTTTTTTAATTTTTATTTTACCACAACATGAAGTTTTGATTACGGGTGTGACTCCTAACATGTGTGATGTGGTTACATGATAATGATTATAATTATAAACCACTTGTTCTTATAGTGAATATAATCTATGGTTGGGGAGGGAAACTAGCCATTAAAATGAGTAAGATTCCACAATGGATATAAAACTTATAAAAGTTGTGTGTTCTTTTTCTTTCTATTCCCCATATGATTTCAAGAGGATAAATTTTTTCTGTTTTTATTAGATCATACTCTAAAAAGTCAGAGAGTTTTATTTCTATTAAAAATAAATTGAAAAAATAACCTCCATTGGTTCAAAACCCCCTTATTAGTGGAGGAAACTGACCATGTTAGGTAATTCAGTGGTCTTTACACATCACAAGAGTTTGAGTTATATATTCTCTATACAGGATTTGAATTTTTGAAAATGAAACTAGATAAATTTATTATTGGATTATAAAATAAATATTTTATATACACCAGGTAAATGGAATTTTGTGGATAATGTGTTGAGTAGGAAGTTGTGCATTGATGTTGTGAATGATTTTGGGGACTTTTGAAGAGTGATAGAGGAGTCAGGTGCATTACACCTAGATATGGGAGCAGCTGACAGTAGAGTATGTCTTTATCAGATGAAAATGGAATCATATTTTTTTATATCTAGTTAAGGAATCCTATATGAGGGATCCTAATGTTTAGGTATGTAAATATCTATTTTTTGAGTGATTCCCCTAAGTTATAGTGTAAGGATGATGAACATAAGATTATTTTTAAATAATTATCTTCATTCCTTCAGCCATGAAAGAAGTGGTTCTTTGTGAGTTCTACAGTTCATCCATGGAGATGAATCCTAGTGTGAAAATGATATATCATGACCTTAAAGGTTAATATTGGTTTTTTGAGATGAATTCTTAGGAATTAGAATTTTTATCTTGATTTTTATTTTTTCAGAAGGTGAAGGTTGAGCATCATGTTTCAGGTGTCTTTCTCCAACCTCTTGATGTTCCCTTGTGGAAGTGGGAGGATATATCGATGAACTTTTTCACTATTTTCACCGATCTCAGTGTTTTTGTGATTATAACTAGGTGAATGTGTTCTTATTGATTAAGTCAAATAACTTCTTGGAAATTAAGGAGTCTATATTAGTGTATGTTTTATCGAGGATTTAGTTTGAGGAGGTTGTGATGCTTCATGGGGTTCTAAAGAAGGTCATCTCTGATCATGATCTCCATTTCACATCCTGAGTGGGGAGAGGCTTCCAGCATGAATTTTTATTTCAATATGAATTAACACCACTTTTAATTCATAGAAAAATAGCTATACAATTAAGACTATCAAAACCTTAGAGAACATTTTGTGTACAAGTGCTCTAGATTTTATGGGGTTTTGGGTGAATCACATACCCTTGTTGGATTTCACTTACAATAATAGTTATCACTATACCATTGGTATGAACCCATTTTAAATAATTTATAGATAATATTATATATCTATATTATGCTGGAACAAGTTTAGAGATTATTCTAATCTCTAGTTGTAATCTGTACATAGGATGGAAAAGAAGTTTCACATAATCCTATGCTGAACAAAGGAGAAGGCCTTTGGATTTTTTCATTTGAGATTGTGTGTCATTGATGGTATATCCTAATCATGGTCAGTGGAGGTTCAGTCATGGGAGTAATATATATCCTCATTTTATTGGTATTTCTATGTTTTAGAGCTCATTGGTGTGGTGGCATATCAATTTTCACTTCCTATGTAGATAGTTTAGATACATGATGTCTTCATGTGTCACAGATTCACCGATAGCTTCATGGAGATTATAACATCATCAACTGGGGTGATTTGGATGTTGAGGATGGTACAAACTTCAAGGAATGAACTATTTATATCTATAACTATCATAAGAATGTGTTGTTTGATCATGTTATTCCCTTGGTTTATATCATATGAGGACACAATTAGTTAGGGGAATGAACCTAGTAATTGGAGTTGAAAATTCCCACCAAGTATTCTAATTTTTTATTTTTATGATTTTATGGGATAATATGTATAACCCTAATATATTTATGAGATGATTTATGATGTTATGGGTCTATTTTTCTTGATATTATAATGTGTTAGTAGTAATATTATTATAGAGAGATCCCTAAGAGGTATCTCATGGGGTGGATGTTTGATCACCTTTTCCCTTCCTTCTCATATTTTTTTTAAATTATCTAGGATGAGAGTTGTTTAAGAGGTATATGATATAAGAACCCTATTTTTTATGAGCCCTTCCTTTGCGTATTCTAGTGATAGGAAGTGTGAAACTGGAGGACGTATGCTTTGAAGTGATATTGTGAATTGGATTCAAACTGGAATAGGTATCGCAAAATGGTCCTTTTGATCAAGGTATGGTGAGGTTTTGGAGATTTCCTTGTGGGGTAGCTATGCTCACAATGACATGAAGTTTGGGATAAATGATTGTGTAGTTTTTTCGATCTGGAGACCCTTGAGGTGTAGTGAATATAGCTTTTCCATGGAACTCGGGGGTTATGATTCTCTTTCTTTCCTTCATAAGGATGGATATAGAGTCTCAAATGTCGAGACCCTTATCTTTACTATTTGGATGACCACTGTAGTGTGGTGATTGGATTGTGTCATAGCCTTTTCCCGATTCTTTATAATTGTGACAGAGATATAGATTATTTCTTTGATGGGTTCCAAAGGGAGTTTTTGACTAGAACCATTATGGTGTGGCCACCCTTGCTGCATTGTAGTTTTAGGGAGAACCCTAGGGGCTGTAGCATGGTTAGTGTGTTGTAGGGTGGTCCGATTAAAAAACCAATATGAATAAACTCTTACATTCCTTAAGTTTTTTTTCCTATCTTATCCTTAAAAATTTAGAAAACCCAATTAGTATTTTTATAAACCTATGATCCCCATTTAGTACCTTTATCCACTGGCTTTGAGGGATTGATTCTAGGTGATCTGAGGTGAGTTTATTCTTCTTCATTGGTTATGATATATCCCTTAATTTCATTCCATGATATAATGGATTTATTTATTCAATTTTCATGGGGTTTACTTGGTTATAAATAGATGATTCCTTATGGGATTGCATCCTTATGGACCCTGGATTGTTTTCTGGGGGAGTGATCATATATTTACTCTTATTATTTAATTATTTATAGAGAATGTAGAAAGGTTCATATTGAGGTAAGGGATTTATGACATTTTTTTCTATGAAAGTAATTGATTAACATGATTTATCTCTTATGGGTAATGGTGGGATCAAACTTAATGAAGATAATAACTAGAATTTATAATTATTGTTAAGGTAATTGTGATCACATGTGGTGATTCTTTATTGATTACACCTCATGAAATTTTCAAGATAGTGTGCTATATATTCTCTATGATTGTGGTTGTTCATTTGAATAATTGATATTCTTGAAATTGGTTAAAAATCTTAAAATTGGTAAATATGGATTGAATAATGAATGAGACTTATGAACTGAGTTATTATTCTTCTTAAAATCCATTCATCATGATATTAATACTCAAAGTATGTTTAAAGTTTATTCTTATCTTTTTATAGTTGTTGTATCATGTGAACATTCTCATAATGAATCTATTAATTCAAGAGAGCAACGTAAAATAGAGATTTCTAAAATTAAATGTTTGGGGATGATGTGAGTCCAAAATTACTATTATGACATATTTTATATGCTTGTTTTCTTATTTTGATGTCCCTAGTTACCCATGATTTTTTATGATAAAATTATATTTTTCTTCCATGTGTACATACAATAGTATTATAGAGCCCTTATCATGTTTTTTTGGAAACCTAATATGGTTGGGATATTTAAAGGGATAATATGGTTCTCTATGTGAAATTCATCATATGAAATAAGTTGAAATAGGGGATTAATTGTTGTTGGAGGGTTGTGATGGGGTTGATGATTGGTTAGTTGGTATGGGTTGAGATCTTAGCTTACCCAGTTTTTTGATGTTTTCTAGTTGGTTGGTTAGTTTTTCTTGTATTCAGTTGTTGTGATTCCCTACTTCTTACTACATCTATACTAATTAACCATGCATGTATCTTTCTAGTATTTACTTAATTTGAGACACAAAATACCCAAAAATTATGGGATTGACATTGAATGATAAGTGAATTCAAGGGATTGGGTGTTAATGATGGAAATAGTTAATTGTAAGGAAAACATATATTGTGTTGTAATGAGTTCACATAGATAATGGGTTAGGAATATAGAATTGTAATGTTGAACTCAAATTTTTAGGGATTTTAATGAGATGAAATTGATTAAATCATAATTGATAATTCTATAAATGAATGATTTGAAATTTTCTAAATTACTAAATAGGTTAGTTAATACAAGAATCTGATTCTTGTTTTCCTAAATGAGATATATAACCATAGACATTAATAGTGGAATATGTGAGTCAAGTTGGATATTAGTAGTAGTTTTATTCTATGTCTATGTAACTACACTTATTTTGTTTTTTGTGATATATTTATTATGTTTTATTATTTCATACACACTCCACCAGATTTGGGTGGGGATATAATGCTAATTTTTTGGGTTTTGGGTGTCTTTTTCAATATCTAGGTTAGTTAGGGAATTTATAGATAAATTTTACTAATTTTTTCTCTTCCTTTATACATAGTATGAAGTGAAGGTGTATCCTAGTTATGATGGATTAAGGTATAGTGTATGTGACTACACAGGTTGTGATGGATCTCAGTTTTACTATGAATGTATGTGTGAGATGTAGAAGCTTGTGGTTATAGAATATACATGTATCTATGTTGTTGTAATTATGGTTTTTATGAGTTCCCCCACATGGGTTGTAGTGTCTTGATTTATAATACAAGATATACATGCAGTAATATCTTCTTGATTTTCTAATGGTTATGAAATGTGGTTGGTATATGTGTACATGAGGTACATGATAAGACATGGTTTTGATATGATTTCTCAAGGTGGGTAGGATAAATTATGGAGGGATGGGAGCACATGATATTTGGTTTTGGTGGGTCAGAGTGACAAACCAATGGGGAAGTGGATGCAAGTTACCTTCCACCTCTATATTCATTTGATATTATGTTATTTTTCTATGTTACTTGGTGAGTGATCCTTAGTGAGTATGGTATGTATTTTCACCTTCTTAGATAACTAGTAAGTTTTATTTTTTTATTAACCAGGCTTTAATATTATTCATTTTCATTTTCCTAATGGTTTTTAGGGATAATCCTACTAAGTACACCTATTTTCTCACCCTATATATATGAAAACTAGTTTCTAAGTCCATAGGAGATAGTAAGTGATCGAGCTTGGTATTTCTAGCTCATGGAGTTGTTTTGAATATGTTTAAGTTTCATAGTCACTAAATAGGATTTGTTTTTTGTATTTATAGTTTTTTACACTTTTATGACATTTCTTTCATGTATTCGGATGGTTTGTTTATTTATTCTTTGAAGTTGATCAGTGGGCCTCATTTTATCTCTTGTCCTTAAATTTATATTTTGAGGTAAATTACTTACATTTGTATTCATTTCATACACTTGGTGTTGTTCACCTACCCATGTCCTATTGGAGGTGGAATTTAGGTTTCATGCTCATTTTCATTACCAGACCAGGAGGGGTACCTGGGGGGGGGGGTGACAAGATTATGATGTGGGTTTTTGATTTTTCTTTATATATATCCCTTATCTATATACATATATATGTTTTGGGTATATATATCTTCCATGATTGTTCTTCATGTATATCATTACAATTTTTTAATTATTTTCACCATTTAGGATTTCCCTTCATGTTTTAATGATATATCCTCTAATTTTTTAGATTTTTATTCATTTATATCTCTTATCATTAATCCTTTATAAAACTTGATACTTTATCCCTTCTCTATATATGTATATACATGTGTGTATGTGTGTGTGTATATATAAATATATTCCCATATCATTTTTTATTTTTCTTTACACACACACACGTATTTTTTTTGTGTTTAATCTTTTTTATATTTGTTTATATATATATATATATATAATTTTTTGTGAGTTTATTTATATATATCTTATATGTTATGTCTTTTCAATTTTAGTTATAAATAAGATAACATTTTCTTTGTGAAATAAATTTTTATATTATGAAATGAGTTTAAACTTACACATAGAATTCTCAACTAAATTGTTCAATGAACCCTTATTATCTTTTATTTTTAATGACAATATTTTAGAGAAATAGTATGAACTATATCAATATTTTTTTAGTATCTTTATTAATGATAATGTATTATTTATTTCTTGATCATTATACACTACTACCTTGTAAAGAAAATGTTTTGGTAAAAGTTTATCAAAAGGACAAGAAATTAAAAGAAATTAATTTTCCATGGCATTTTAATTAAATTATACTTCCTTAAGTGATTTTCCTATATATTAAATGGTCTATAAAAATCCATTAACTCTTTGAACAAGGATGAATTCATTGGTATAATATCTCAAATCACATGTAAGATCAAATAATCCCTCTAAATTTAGTGGAATAATGCTTTGTTTAGTCACTAACCTCCTATTTAAAGTATCAAAGTCTTTCTTACAACTACCATTGAAAGAAAATGTAACTTATTCTATTAATTAGTAGTTGATTAAAAATATACTTATCTCCCTCACTAAAGTGGGATCTAAAAATTCCAAAATTACCTTGATTTTTACTAGATCATCTTTAATTAAATTCTTAGATATCTAGTGCTAAATTATAATGCCATATTTTTCCACTAAATTAATATTTTGTAAAATAATCACTAGGAATGTCTCTTTACACTATTCCAAAACCATAATATTATTTTTATTAAATACCTAAATAGGCCATCCATAAATGAAAAATTCATCTATAACTACTTTTCAAAATTTCTCTTCATACCATGGTAGATGTGCCTCAAGAACCATTAGAAGGTGGTGGATGTATTAAATATACTAAATAACATGTGTTGGTTTCTGAATGGTTTATAAGGTTAGGTACATATAACCTTAATTCAAACTTTTAGTTATATGGGATTTTTATTGTATCCCGGGATTCCATTAAGAAAACTATTTTATTCATTCCTACTATAAATTCCACCATTTAATCAATAAATGGAAAAAATTGACCCTTGATTTACATTACATTCAATTATAGATATTATATACACACTCTCCAACCCCTCACTATTTAGGTAGATACCAACTCACTATTCTTCTTTACTAATGTCTTTCCTCATTTATCCAAAACTAAATAGAAAGGAATCAACCATTCGTTATTGGATATTAGGTTGACAATTTTAATATCTAAGAATTTGAATACTTCCTTAATTACCAGTTCCTTCATTATAGGTTTCAAACTCTCCTTTGTTTTCAGACTTGGATTACGTTATTCTTTAAGTCTCACCTTATGAGTGTGTAGAGAAAGGATAATGACTACCCATGAGGTGTCATCACCTCATTCAAGGAATAATTTTTTGAAATTATAATTACTCATACTTAAAAGTAAAACTTTAAAGGTTTATTATAAACTCAAGTTCGAGGTCCACCCACTGAGACAAGGATCCCTAACATGGAAATTTAGTTCAAAAGTAAAAAAATTATGATTCCAATTATTTAAATAAATATAAACTAAATTTGAATAAAATATATATATTTAAAAGTATTTATAATTTTTAGATCTTGCAACATGTGATAGAAAATCATAAAAATTATTTAATATAAAATCATGATTTTATCAAAATTGGATCTAAACAGATCATTGGTCATGGTGTTGTCTCTATAAATTTTACACATTTTATTATGAAAAATTACTTCGATTTGTTTAACACTCTAGTATTCTAAAACTATATTTATACATAGTAATTTAATCCCATTCCACGGATAAGAATGAATTCAAGTAACTACTTTATAAATTAAATAGATTTTCTACAATAAACAAGTTAATTTTTTTTCAAAGAAAGAATATAAATAGTATAATGATTAAATGAAAAAAACCAACATAAACTAACATTAATAAAAATAAATTCAATACTCAACCACCCTTCATTACAAATATT